>CM075669.1:34415000-39415000 GCA_037962975.1 Clitoria ternatea
TATGACCAGTGCTTTAACAAAAGGTTTTTCCAATATTTTATCCTTAAAAATATTGGTGGCGACTCCTTGTTTTTTTCGAAAGGATTTCGAGTGATTTTATCTTCAGCATTTTAAGGGTCGGCCTCCCGCCGCGATCCACGTCGCGACAATAAAATTTAGAAACAAGCAACCTAAAGAATTAATAAATCTTTAATTAACTAATCATTGATCACAAATATGATTAAATATAATTAATTTCTCAACCTTGAATCACTTGGAATCCCTAAATGACTATATTCCAAAAAATCTTCTAGAATCGAATTAATGAACTAATAAGAATAATCAATCGATATATTATTATTAATTGCTAAGATAACTTTAAAAATAAAATTTGTTGAGTTAAGAAACTAGACACTACTAAAAACAATTGTTAGCGACGGATAAATCGGTCACTAAATTATACTTTGACCTTCGCTAACACCATTAGCGATAGCCATTATGACGGAAACAACACCGTTGTTAAATCAATCGTTGCTGACACCACAGTGACGCAAAGGTCTTCCATCGCTACTGTTTGGACAGCGTAATGTTGTCGCTAATGGGGTCCCTATGTTGGTGACGCATCCCCGTCGCTATGGGTGTTACACAGCGACCACATAATATTGTCGCTACTTCTGCAAGTTAGCAACCACAGCATGTCATCACTACAGACCAAATATTAGTGACGGGATCCAGCGGTCGTGACTATTGCCTACACAATGACCACCTTCTCCGTCGCTATTAGTCTCTATACAACGACCACCTTCTCCGTCGCTATTAGCCTCTACACAACGACCACGTTTTCCGTTGCTACTGTTACCTACACAGTGACCACGCTACCCGTCGCTAATTCATCTTGAATTAGAGATGAAATTTCTTTTGTCGCTAATATTAATTTTTGTTCTTTTTTAAATTTAATATTTTTTTATTTTTTAAAATATTAATGTTTTGAATATAGGTTTTGTTCATTTAATTTTAAACTAAAAATATCGAATGACATAAAAATTATAAACGGAGAATGACAAAAAGTAAATACTGAATAGAATATAATATAAACATCAAAAATACAATGTCGTGTCGCTAAATATACAAACAAATGAAACATAAAAAAGTAAAATCATGGGGGAGGGGGATCCTATGGTAGTGGTGGTGGCGGCTCGGAAGTAGGGGAGGGAGCCTCACCATCAACTGCATCAGTAGCTCCTACTGCACAACAAGCATTTGACTAGTCTCGGCGTGCTGCTCCTTAGCCCGTCATCGATCCCCCTCGTCCCGCTCCTCCAAAAGCTGCCTCTGGCGTTGTTTCTCTTATAGCTCGTTGTTTAGGTTTTGAATGACCTGAACAATATCCGTCGGAAGGCCAAAGGAGGAAGAGGATGAAGAGGTCATCCCCTTCTTTACGATCTGCATGCCTACACTGCCCAACCCAAACACCCCCTTTCTTGTTCACACCGCCAATAGCCTCGATGTAGATGGCGTTATCGTTGGAACAAGACAGGGTGGGAGGTACCTCCCCCTCAGGAGTGGAAGCCACCTACTCCGCCTCCTTCTCGGCCCTCCTGGCCTGATACACCTCTTGTAAATGTAAAATAGAAATAGGACTAGTAAGCTGATTTATAAATTATAAGCATGTGAAAGTTAAAATAAAATACCGCTAGATCTGTAGTCTTTTGGTTAACCCATGCACCGGCTTTGTTCTTCTTGGTCATTTGTATGACCTCAAACAGGGAAGGCTCGCGGTGCTCCCTCAGCTCTTGTAGTGGACAACAAGCTTTGAAATTATTGTTGGAAAACATGTCAAACCAATCATAAAAGAAATGTTTAACATAAATATACTTATAAATCTTTTCTTATGCTCGAGGGTTGAAATGCTACCCCCAGTGTAAACTGACGCTGCAGCATCGGTGGCTCTATTTGCCTTGTTCCTGGCACTCACCTGCTGGAACAAGACACCACCCCACTTTTGGACCATCCCGTCCCACTGGTCCTTGGGGATCCAACGAGGGCGCTCGCCTTTGTCCCTTACCTTCCAAAGGGTACTCTTTATGATTTTGGAGGTCTTTGTAGCAAAGACGCTTCTAATTTCATCAATCATACCCTCTGTCCACTGATAATCTCACTGTTATATGAAATAAGATTTCAATATTAAAAATAGGTATATGAATTAGCCACAAATTCACAACAAAGGGGAGTGTTAGCTTACCGAAAAGGTGTCAAACCACTTATCTTGGACAGCCTTCCCTGCATTTCTCCAAGAGATATATGGTCCATTCCACTGTGCCTTCAGAACCTTAATAATCGCTTTGGTAGTGCGACTACTATCAACGGAGCTATAATAACCAATAATTAGAAACAAATAAAACAAGTTACACATGGGGAGGCTACCAAAATTTCAGCAGTGTCTCCCCTGTAAATATAACATTTCCAAATTTAAACGGTTGCCCTGTTACAAACAGAAAAACTCCCAGTACAGTTCAATCTATACAACTACTAAGTTAACTAACATACAACTATATGAGTTTTATATACAAAGAAACTAACAAGCTACCAATTAACTTAAAACAAATTATAGTATACTTACTTGTCTCCGGCCAGCAGTGGGACCAGCATGGGTAGGGGGGATATCGGAGGTGGGATGACCTCGAGGCTAGCATCATCCAAACCACTAGGTGAAGTAGTCTGCTCTGGGGTGGTCTGCTGTGATAGTGAAGGGGTGGTGGTCTGATGTAGTGTGGTCTGTTGTGGTGGTGAAGGAGTGGTGGCCTACTGTGGGATGATGGGGCTAGGTGATGAAGGGGTGGTGGCCTACTGTGATATGGTGGCCTCCTGTAGGGTGGTGGCCTACAGACGGGATCCGGGGGGCCTCGAACCACCACCTCGACTGAAGGGTAGTCGACGTGCTGTCATTTGTTGAATAAACCATGAAAACAAATGTTAGTCTACGACTACAAAGATATGTATATAAGTTTCACTATGGAAAATAATTGCATACTCTGTGTCTGTTTTAGTTTGAAATTCACCCTCAGTTTGTGTCACTGGGAGACAACATTTTTGTTAATATGTTCACCTCCCGTAGTGGCCAGCGTCTCATCCATTATAATTGGATCAGTGTTAAACAGTAAATGACTATCATTGAGCTCGTTCAGAGCGAGTTGATAAGCATTCTCAACCTCATCAGAGACATTATCAGTGATCTAACTTTGGGCCTTGGCCTTGATTACTGTGTACCAGTCTCGATGCCCTCTAGGGAAGTCCGTCTCTATTATATAATTTCAATTGTATGGTATGAAAATACAACTCATTAATAAAAACACTTGCTCTTATTATATGAAACATATAAGGCGTTTTCCTATAAAGTAAAAGGACAAGAAACATAATTACTTATTCAAAAAGTAGAACAATCAACAAATTCACACCATTTCTTGGGGATTAAGGAGTTTTCTTTGGTAGAACAGTAATACACTAATATTTGAACCTATTATTTTTTGTAAGCTACTCAAGTCTCTTGGTAGTAGTTCAACTCTAATGAAGCTCGGATACTTAATCCTTTTGTTGCATTATTTCATATGATCCATGTTTTGGTTTTGTTTAACATAAATTAAAATATGAGTAACAATGGTCAAATATAGGTGGTGGAAGCAGCTAAAGAGTTATCATTTGCCTTAAATTCATAAACAACTCTACAAAATAAATTTAACTTTATTTAACTTTATGTCATTATATTTCTATGGAAAATTTTGTTTAAACAACGTGCTTTGTTGCTATTTTAGAGCTGAAGGTTAATGTCACTTTTTTCCATTAAGAATTCGATCTCTAACACAATTAATTTTCTTGATTGGGCTACTTTACATGTTGAGAACATCTAAAAATATTTCAGAGCACAGGCCCCAATTACTCACATTGAAAGAAATGTAACAGATTAAGTGAAGAGTTGGTTTACCAGAAAAAGAGTGGAGAGCTGTATCACAGACGGAGATTCATTACCAAGGGTGTAATACCCCTTAATATTCTATAATCAAATTCTTAATATTTTGAGTCAAAAGGCACCTCGGGATGCTGCCTTGTATTACATATCGATAATACAAGAAATGAATCTAAGGAATTTGCTAAGCTAGAGGTAAAATGCATCAATTAGGTATAAGATTCAATATTATACAGCTCTGTGACTAATGTGAATGGAGTAACTCAACTAGCTACTGATAAATGATAGTGGAATTTCTAAAAATGAAAAGAAACTCAAAATCCTGCGACCAGCGTCACCAAAACTAGATATTGCGTCACCAACTAAAATTTTTAATTTAATTACTTATTCAAAGAATAACTTATCTATTTGGCCACCCCAATAAAAATACCTAGCCCAGCAACTTGCAAAATTAGATAACACTATATGTAAGGGGAATGAGAAAGGAGGAGAACTTGTGTTTCAATATGAGCAAAAATAGATTTGAAATTAGAATTGCAATCAAGAGGAAGCTAGATACGAAGTATATGCAGTACAAGAATGAAATAGACTATCTAAGCTCGAAAAAGAGGAATAAAATGTCTTTTGGTTCTCTTGTTAATTTATATAAAGAGTTTGAATGAGCTAAAATTGAAGAGCAACAAGCTTGAAGAGCAAACAAGTTAAAGCTGAAACTAGGTTTTCCTTCTATTATATAATCATTGCAGGACCCATTATAAGTTTTGAGAATTGAAGAACAAAAGGCTCAGTAGACTGAAACAAGTTAAAATGCAAGGTACCCAGAAATGGTAATGACTAAAATATTAGGGAAAATAAAAAATTTACCTGAGATGATGTGGTTTCTTCATGAATGGTTTCTTTGTGGTCACGATCAGACACAACACGACAACAATGTCTCTTCTTCCTCCTCAAGTTTCAGTTCTTCGTCTTTTCGGGTTTGCATAAATGGGCCCAAGAAAAATGTCAAAAAATGAATAGAGGTAGAGCATTATTTTCACATCATTCAGAATACAAAGGCAAGGAACAAAGAGGCAAAACATACAGGTAGAGAACTGACCTGGCCACAGAGGGAAAGCGTAGCCACCGGTGAGGGAATGAGTGCCAACAAACTGACACGGAGAAGGAGACAGAGGAAGGGAACGACAGGCACAGAGGAAAGATGGAGTCGGAGGGACAAAGACGGACCGACGGACACGGGGAGAAAGAGGGATCCAGGGATGGAGGGAGGAGGAAGGGAGAGTTAGGGCTTGATGATTGGGAGAAATGATTGGGATGTCTGAATTAGATTAAAAACTTAGCGACGGTCACTATCCGTTACTACTAATCTCACTAATAAGGCCACCTAGCAGACATAGCGACGGACAAATAAACATGGTCACTAATATGAATACACATTTGCAACGACAAACCTATCTGTCCCTACTTCATCCATATTAGCCAAGGAGGGACGCCGTCACTAAATTCCTCTAACTTTTTGGTTTGAACTCTAAGGTTTTTAAGTTAGTGACGGCCTTACTTCGTCGCTAACATATCCAAATATAGTGACGGTCCTTTTCGTCGCTACCTTTCACCTCTCTCATTTTTTGGCTTTCACCTTGAGATAGCAATGACCGCATATCCAGTTGCTCGGTTTTAGTAATCTAGCGATGACAGGATGCCGTCATAACATTATTACCTTCCTCCAACTATTTGGGTTCCCTCCAATATTTTTGTTGGCGCCCAAGTTAGCGACGAAATGATCACCGTCACTAAACGGTGGCGCCAACAAAAATATTGGAGGGAACCCAAATAATTAGAGGGTAACTTTGTAGCGACGGTGTTAGCGACGGTGCTTTTGCAAATTTTAGCAACGGGGTTTTATTGGTCGCTAAGGTGGTCACTAGTGTTTCTTTTCAGGGTCCCTTTCATGTTGCGGTCGCTAACACGGTCGCTAATTAGCGACGACATGCTTCCATCACTGATTTGGAGTAGCTATCAGGCATTTTCCTAGTAGTGAAATAGAAATCTCTTATTTATTCACTTAATCTTTGTTCTCAAATTGATTATTGATTAACCAACCAACATCATTTTAGATTATAGATTATTTAATTGTATACCAATCAGTTATACACTTAAATAACCTACTATCATAAGTGTTTGAAAAACAAAGAAAAGTAATCATCTTCAATCAAAATATTAAGAGCAAGAACTCAAAGTTAACATAAAAAATTAAATTCCTTGAGTTGATTTTAAAAGATTAAGCTTCCATGATGATTTTAAACAATGAAAGATAAATTTAAGTAAACTATAACTTTGATTATAAAAGTAAATAACAAATAATGAAATTAACTTACTTCATATTAAGAAAGGGAAATGAAAATCATAACTTGAGAAATGGAATATAGAGCAAAGAAATAAAGTATGAGAAAGAAGAACTAAAACTTAAGAAACTAAAGTAAAGACATAGAAATGTAATGAAAACTTAAACATGCATTTATTGTGTATCTCTTGTGTCTTCCTTACAACTTCAAGCATCAATTTATAGCCAAGGTATCAGAGCACTATACACTCATGTGCTGAGCATTGATGCAATTTTTTCAACATTAGTGGGGTTGAGATTACATAAATTCAAAGAAAAGATAATGGTACTTCTTGAAATTCATCATTCTTCATATTTTCCATCTTGTACGCCAAATCTGACCTTTTAGATGACATAATTTCACCAAACCTTCAACATAAAAGTTATAGATATTTATCTTATTAAAAAGTTGGCACAAGAATCATGTCATTTGCACATCTACAGCTCGAGATGTTGTAAATTAGTAAACTATGTCAGTGCATGTGGAACAAATGCAAGTTGATTGATTTAAGCTTCATTTCTTTATCCTTTTTAAATACAAAAAAACCAAATGTGTTCATAATAATGTAGGTTTTTGTCTTAGCTTTTCATGGGCTCCAAGATCAGTCCAATCTGATCATAAGAGATGACCAAAACAAGGCAAGACACTTAAGATACAAACAAAAATAAAAAATTCAAACATATATACATAATACTTCAATTAAACTAAACAACATAAAACTTAATTAAAATACTATCATTAAACATAGTAAATATATAATAAACCCCAAGTGTAAAACTATAATAAGTGTATTAAAATTGATTCATCAGGCTACCATTACAGCCTCAATAAATGGATATGCAGAGTAGGGAACAGATGGCTCTGGTCTATCTTCCTCCAACTTTGTGGCATGCGTGCTTTGATAGCTAAGGGTCTCCTGCTCTTCCGTCTGGTGGTTCTGTAAGTCTTCGTTTTCCTTTTTCATTTCTTCTACGGTGCGCCATAATGTCTTAACTAAGGTCACGACCTCCTTCTGCTAGTCATTGTCGTCTCTTCATCCATCCTTGTCTCTTTGCGTGTCATCATCCTCTCTTCAGTTGGCGTTGCTAAGTATGCTCACCATCTTCCTCTTTCTCAGAGCTAGTCTTCTCTTATGGGATGTAGGAACCGTTTTACTGGGCCCTATGGTAGGCGTAGAAATGTTCACTCTGAGCTTACAAAGTACCAAACCCTAGAGAATTACTCAAGAAAAACAAAGTTTATTTTTCAAAATGTACTTGAATTACAAATGAGGCTCTAGGGCCTTATTTATGCACCAAAGAAGGGTCTTGATTTCGGTCCAATATCTAATAGATAGGAATAATTTCCTAAGATATGAAGATAGAGATAACTTCTTATAATCGAGAAGATAGAGATAATCTCATAAAATAATAGGATAAATGGACCTTAGCTAATCCAAAGGTATAACAATCAATAAGATAAGTAAAACAAGAATCATTATCATTCGTTACCCCTAGGGTTAGAACAAACTAATCACAACTATAAAATCTCACAAAATCTTAATTTCTAATTATTGCAACCGTATATTAATAAAAGAAATCAAAATTTTATAATAAAAAACAATAAACTCATGTCTAACTCATTATTTATTTCTTAAAATAAATAATAATTATCACTACTTGAATAACATTATTTCTACATTCAGTATAAAATGAGTAACCAAATATTATTAACCAATCATACAAATTGACAAATAATAATAATAATTTATTAAAAGTGTAACTTCACTAGTGGAAAAAATAGATATAATCACGGTTAAAAATGGCCTTTAATCACGGTTAATGAACTGTGGTTGTTGCAGCCATGGTAGTAGATGAGGGCCTTTAACCACGGTTAACAACCGTGGTTATAAATTACATCTAACCACGGTTACGAACAACCGTGAATATAACAGACTATGTATATTCACGGTTGTCGAGCATAACCATGAATATAACAGACAACGTATATTCACGGTTATAGTAGAAACCGTGGATAAAGAACATCTATAATCACGATTGTGTAGCATAACCATGAATATATGTAGTCAAAAAAATTCACTTACAGACTATGTATAATCACGGTTATGGTAGTAACCGTGGATAAATAGGGTCTATAATCACGGTTGTTACCATAACCGTGAATAAATAGTGAGGTTTTTTTTAATATGGTTTCTGTTTTATTGTTTCCCAAACCTGCAATCAGACAACCAGCATAATATACAGTATATCCTAGCATATCCAGTAACAATATATAAAAAGAATGGTATGTATATAACATTATTTTGATATGAATTCATAACAACCTAAAAAATAAAACTATATACAATTTAGATGAATGTAACCTAATAAAATGTAAACCCTAAATCCTACACTAGATACATATATAAGAGAATAAAGATCCTATATCTAGCTAAGTCCTTTCCTCACTTCAATGAAGTATGTGGCCCATTGCTTTCTAACATTATCTACAAGTGTCTTGGAGAAGTATGACCGGTCCTTGAAGTACTACAAACAATGCAAAAAACAATTAGAACAAAAGTTATATTTATTACATGAAATTGATGAAATTGTTAGAAAAGTAGTCCAAATGATGAGACTTACATCTGTCCATCCATCTACTAAATGTTCTTGGACGATGGTCAGCATGGTATGCATGACGTAATAGCCACACTCGAAGGTACCCTCCTGCCTGTAAGACTACAATGGACATAAAATATAGAATAAGTGAATTCGCAACTTAAAAAATATATATTAAAGATTTGAATGAATACGATTGACTTACTTTTGGGTTCACCCACACAACTTTTCTTCCGCTGGACTTAATTCCAAGCAGTCGATTGTATCCAACCACCGCCCTACGTCAAATAAAATACAAGATAAGTTAGAATCGTATAGGTCCAAAAATGATGTTTTTGAATTTGTACTTATTTTTTAGGGATTAACTTACCTGTCTACTATACTTTTTAGGTCTTGTGGAAATGTCCCGTGCATAGTATCAAAGTACAGAGCAAGATAAACCCGGGGACAGATCACCACAAGCGTCCAGTGAGCGTTGCGGTTACCAGTGATAAGTGAGACTTCAAAATGCAAAAATTAATGACAATAATTATGGAATAGAATATTACCCTTTATGATAGGGGCCCATGTATACAACCTTCCTAGACTCAAACATCCAATTCTGGATGTATGCCTGGGTGTCCCCTGTAGAGTTTCCTTGCCTCTGTATGAAAGAGGGCTCTAAGAAACCATAAGTTCCATCGAAACCCAAGTCCACACAAATTTTTGTCAGAAACCTAAACAAGTTACATCATGGTTAGCGACAAATAACTTGTATAAAGAAAAAATTGGACATAAAATGATATACTTACAGCTCCCACAGCTGAATGATAGAGATGTTCAGTTGCGTCGTCCCAATCATAATCTTACATAAGTCACTCTATATGATGTAAACCGGTAGTGAACTTGGACGGCCGAACACCAGTGGCCGCCATGGGACCTCAACAGTGTCGTCTCCTTGCTCAGCCCCGATCTGCCATAGCATCCAGATCGGATCGTCAGCGGGGTCTGGCTTCTTCAATGCTGGTTTCTGTTGAACAATTGATAACCATCACAGTTTGTACCATAATTGACAATATAACAAAATTAGTTAGTGTTTCAGGTTTTTTACCTGTAGAGGAGTAACCGACAGAAGTCTGTTGGGCCACATCAGAAAGTGGCCCACCGCCTGACCGACGGTCTTCACCTCTGGAGTTGCCACTGGCACAGCAGCATCCTCCTCGAGGACGAGTACAACAGAGACCCTGGACATACCATCAGGTAATGACTGATGGTGAACCACAGGGCCTAAGTTGTAGACCATGCCAGTGGCAACTGGCTCCTCCGACCCATCAATGAATAGGTCACATTGACGGGTATCTGCAGGCTGGACCCCATCATCGTCAGGGTTAGCTGTAGCGTACGACCCCTTAGTGTTAACCCTCCATACCTACATATTTACACATTAAGCAGAAGTTATTCAACAATGAAAGAAAGTGATTATAAATAATAATACCGAGGAAATTGAATAAGGAATCTAACCTGTGGGTCGCTAGCTGGTGCAGTAGTCTCCTGGTGGTGGCTGAGTGAGGCCTTCATCTCCTCCCTGAATCGGGCCATCTCCTGGTGGAGCCTAGATATCTCCTCCTACTACTCGGCCTTCACAACAGTCACCTTCTGCTCTACCAACTTCTCAACGGAGGGGGCAGGGTCGGGAGCACCGTAATAGCTCCGGAGGCCTGTGAAATGTGAATGATTAGCCCATAATTGTTTAACAGATAACAAAATGAAAGGATACAGTTATTTACAACTTACCTATACCTCGACCAACAGCACGCACTCTTCATGGGTGCTCTGGCCTGCCGATGGCGGTAGTCAAAATATCCTGCCTACCATGGGCTACGAAAGACCCTCGGGTTGATTGCTCAACCAAGGAATCCTGAAACCAAACAAGTTAGTATTCACTTCCTTCACGTAAACCAAAAAATAGACACTAATACAAGGGGAATACTTACTATCTGTAAGGCCACCTCCTGAGCTTGTGAGAAACTGTATTCCCCACTCTTCTTGATCCTGGCCCGCTTCCATTTGTCATGGCGTGTAGGTGGGGAAGGGGGATCCACAATACCAGTATCAGGCTGACTAGTCTGACACTGACTCAGCCTCTCCTGGGCCAGCCGCTCCTCCAACCTATGGTAACCCCCACGTGACAGTGTGTGGGGGCAGTCATTCAGCTTCCTAATGTCCTGTGCTTTCTTTCTTTCAATATCTTCATATATCGCTCAACGGGATACATCCACCGTAAGAACACTGGACCACACAAACAGACCTCTCTCACCAAATGGATGATGAAGTGGACTATTATGTCAAAAAAGAGGGCGGGAAATACATTTCAAGCTGACATAATATAAGTGATGCATCCTGTTCCAACACATCCAATTCGTTGGGCACGATTACCTTGCAACATATGGCATTGAAAAACATACACGACCTTGTTATGACATTTCTCATATTTTTAGGAAGAATGTCACGAATGGCGATAGGTAGAAACTGTTGCATTAACATGTGACAATTGTGAGACTTCAACCCAACTAACTTCAAATCTTTCATGGAAACACAAGAGTTGATTTTGGAGCCATAACCAGACGGCACTTTCACACTTCGTAACGATTCACACAGACTTTATTTTTCTTTTCTGGACAACGTATGACATGCTGGGGGCAAATATGTTCTTTTGCCCTTTGATTGTGGATGCAAATCCTGACGTATACCCATCAACTCCAAGTCCATACATGAATTTAGGTCATCCTTAGTCTTCCCGGGTATGTTTAAGAGTGTACCAACCAAACTGTCGCACACATTTTTCTCCACATGCATTACATCAATAGTCTTACATCAAGCTCCCTCCAATATGGCAGGTCAAAAAACACAGACTTTTTCTTCCTACAACCTTCGAATAATGGAGTTAAACTAAACAGAGTGCAAAAATAACATACACAGCACAATATAAGGACATGGGGTACATACCAGACAATGCTGCAAAGAAGATGACTCGAAACCAAAGAAGGAAGGAAGGACAGAGTGAACCAAAGTAGACGACGACAAGTAGAGAGCGCAAGCTGGAGAAAATCGCCAAAGATGAGCGCGAGAGGAGAAGCACAAAGTGAAAAAGACTATCAGGCGCGGCTTTTGAAGTTTCAGAAAAGATGTATAACCACGGTTACCATTGAAACCGTGAATATATTACACATATATTCACGGTTCAACAAAAACCCATGGATAAATGTTAACTCTATAACCACGGTTAAGACCACAACCGTGGATAAATTATAAATCTATAATCACAGTTATACAAACAACTGTGGACATACAGTACCCAATCATTAAACCCTAAAACCTGAACTATATATCCACGGTTGGAAACACAACCGTGATTATAGACATCAATATATATCCACGGTTAACATCATAACCCTGATCATACCCATGAATATATAGTCACGGTTGTGTAGACAACCGTGGATATATATTTCAGGTACTATATATCCACGGTTGACTTCTCAACCGTGAATATATATTGATGGGTACGATCACGGTTATGATGTTAACCGTGAATATATAATTTTCTCTGATTATATCGTTCACCTTATAATTTCAAAAATGTCACCGCGCATGTTTTTATCACTGATCCACTTCAACCCGTGAATATATCCCGTTGTTATATCCAATTTTTGCACTAGTGCTTATTGTTCCCATTCAATCTTAATCTAAGTCTCAACATCATATTTTTTTTACCACCATTCAAAATATCCTTAATTTTGAGACCACAAAAATTGACAATATTAGGTCATGTTTAATCCGTAAGTTTTTTTAAGAAAAATAAAAAACTATTCTTGAAAAATTAGAAAAATAGAAAATGTGTTTGTTTACAAAATATTTAAAGAAAACTTATAGAAAACTGAAAATCAAGTTCTCTGTATAAAGAAGTCTTTAAAGAAGTTTTCTAAGAAAACTAGAAAGTGAAAAAGTTTTTTAAGAATTTTTTTATTTATTCTAGGAAATGAAAATTTTGAAAAACAAATAAAATTTTTTTTCCAAAAAACTAGAATAATTCTCTGTAACTAAACGCAGCTTTAATTTTTTTAAAAAATGAAATAATTTGAAAATTACCTATGAGATATTTCTTTTCCTTAACTCACCAAAAAATCAGCCCAAGTTGCCAATGCCAACAAACAATAACAAACATTAGCATTTGAAAAAAAAAACTGCGGATACAAGATGATTCGAAATATAAATACTTTTTTTCTGAAAATAAAAAATATATATTTATCTAATCATAAACAGAATTGATTTTAATATATACTCAATATACATCACACAAAGATACCTTGAAACTTACATTATTTACTCTTAAATCAACATCAAAATTCAACCCTCAACAAGACAAAATACACCTAATTAAATATTCTAAAGTAACAATACATAGAATACTCAAAACTTGGTTTTCCTATATTTAGTCACGACTAAACCCGAACTTGTCCTAATTTAAAAATATTATTAAAGTTTAGTTTTTTTTGCCATCAAGAATTAAACTATTTCTCTTTAACCATATTGACCAAATAAACAAACTAAATTTAACACCACACTTCTATTTTTACTTTATTTCCAAAAACAAACCAATAAAAGTCAATATGAATTTAGAAGTATGCATATTTGACTTCCAAAATGAGATAAGAGAAAGAATATTGATAGAACACAACTAACATATTCAGACTAAACAATTATAATTTCTACACACATTAAGATGAATACACAACGTGATTTCCAAATTAAATCCTAAAAAGAAAACACAACAGCGAATCTCTTTTTCTTTTTTATGTGCATTTGCCATGTCATTGTGATTGCGTTAATTTTAACAATTACACACACTTTATTCTGCATCTTAATGATGATGTGAAAATGGATCCAAATATATATAGCAATTTCTAATAAACAAATTAAAAGGAAAGCAATTGCTGTACCTGAATATGGAACTGATTCCCACCTCTTCAATCACACTAAGAGATATTCTAAAGGAATAAAAGAAAAGGCGAAACAACCAATTTTGCTTTCTTAAAGATAAACAATTAATATTTTTACCCACATATGGATAATTCTAAAGATTATAAACTGTATTGTGGTTATTAGTCACTTTACTAAAATAAAAGATTCAGTAGACCTATGATATAATCGAATATTAGTGTCGTTCTTAAGAATTTATACAATACTCTGAATCTTACATGTTGATACAACTCTATTAAAAATATATATAGTAATAAGGTTCCCAGTCGATTTTTTTTCTTACATTGTATTAAAAATCAACTGCTAACAAAGTTAGTTAGAAAACAAACAATTTTTAACAAACTTTTAATGTAATAACATTCAAGAAACATCTTAATTGTTATGAATAAGTTATATGAAACATAAATGAATGGAATAAAAAAAAAATTGCTAGCCAAAATTAGAAACTTTTCTTAGGTCACTTTTATTGCGGCAATTTCAACGTATATTAGCTAACAATTTGTCCGTTGTGGCAAAGCTCACCGAATACTCACGGGTTAACATACTTTCCACCTAAAAAGATTTTACATGTTCTGTTGTTATGGTTTTGTTGAATTTTGTCTAATGATAGCACAACTAATGCTTGAAAAGTTCTTCCTCAAACTTTGTCAATTAAAGTCTCATCATGTGGCTAAACTTCTCATAGCTAGTTTTTCACTATTTGCTTCTGTACAAATAATATTCTCGTACGTGATCATTTTCAAATTAAATATACCTTATTGACTTAATATAATCTCCTAATTAATTCACACAAAATTTAAATAGGGATGATCCATGCATTAAGAGAAAATAAACCACGTATCATTTTTATAGCATATGCCGGAAAATACCAGTGAGAATATACCGGAATATCTATTTGTGTTTATAATCTAGTCCATTTAAAATATAATTTAACTCAATTTATTTAATAAAAAAATTAAGGGAGGATTTTTAAAAAAATTATTTAATTAAAGATATAGAATTTGAATTAACAAAAACTCTTCCATATGTAGGATTAGCCTTTTTAAGTCTTTCCTATATAATTTTATAAAAATAAATTATAATTTGTAATACACATATTATTTTCTATATATAATATAGTTTATAAAATTAAAATAAAATTTTGTTTAAATTGCCTTCAAGAACACGTAAAATTGATAATAAAATATAGGCTTTAATATATTTTAAACTCTCCTAAAATTTTCAAATTAGACTTAACCTCTCATTAAAAAAATGTTTGGTTATAACCCCTCGAATAATTAGGTTAATTGATTTACCATCTTCCACTAAGTTTTGTGTTAAGTGCTATGGTGACAAACATTTTACCACCTCAGTCGTACCATATGTCGTTTTTAGGGTTTAAAGCCCTTTTAAAAATTTTTAGGGCTTAAAGCCCTTGAAGAACCAATTTATATAATTGACCAAAAAAATAAAGGAATAGCAACACAAGCACACAAATAAAACCAAATATAACACCTTCCATAAACCAACAAAATAACTAAAAAAACCTTATCGTTGAGGACTTCTGTCGAATACTTAACATAAAAGAAAAAAAATTAGAGCTGTGGGAGAGCACATGACACCAAAAGAAGCAATGGATGCTTGAGAAGGTGAGTCACGATTGTGTTTTGTTAGTGATCAAATAGTGGGAATTCTACACAAATGAAAGGAAATGGTTGATAAATTATTGATGGTTGGGTTGACTGATGAGGTGATGAGAAAGGAAAATGAAAGATTGGAGGCGATCTGTCTATTTCAACATTTAACACGGTAGAGACTTATTTTATAAATGAAAATTTTATGAAGACTTAAAACTAACAATTTTTTAAAAAGGATGTATCTTTGATCCTAAAATTTTAGGAGGGTTTATGGTATATTTAGGTCTAAAAAAATTTAAAGTGCATGACACATGAAACATTGAGGTGGTTAAACATTTGTCATCTCTTTAGTTAACAACAAAAACTTAATGGAAAAAGTTAAACATTGAACCTAATTATTTAAGGGGTTAAAACTAAACATTTTTTTTTATAGAAGTTAAGTCTACTCTAAAAAGTTGAAGAGAATTAAAAATATATATTCTACGTAGCATGTTGATCTTTTATAAATTGATTAATTTGTTTAAAATAAAATCATTGATGTATTTATTTAATGTTTATTAGTCTTTTTTTTGGTTTTAATACAAATTAATCAAATTTTTATAAAAGACTTTTAAGTACAACAAATAAAAGATAAAATATAACTCATATATACATCAGACCCAATCACAATTAAATGACAGGCTAAAGCAGATGGTTGTCATACCATTCATACATAGTATCATATATTATTTTGGCAACATTAATTAACCATTTTTTACGACATATTGAATATATAAATCAATTTTATTATAGAGCTATAAGTTATAGCTGATTATTCTAGATGATGTAGTATTTTTCTAAAGCGCTTGTCATAAAACGCGCTGTAAAAATTAGATATACCACAATTCCGTTTTCAACGTTGTAGTATGCACAATACAATATATACACGGCACCCAGTGCCTAAGTAAAAACGTTATAAAATGACATAAACGTGCAAATGTGAATTTTGGTGTAATGTTGAATTGTTTCTCGAAAATTAGAACACAAACACATATATGTTCACTACAGTACAGAGTCAAACAAAATAAAAGATTTAAAACGTCAACTTAATTTATGGATTTTTTTAATACGATTTCATGCGTTAAAAAAAAATTACAACAACTTATATATACACCAAGATTGATCTAATCAGCTGATGTGAGTTAGTACCTGTGACTAAATTGATTCCCTTCAAGAGAATATACAATGAGCGTATCCAATGTGAGATGGTGAAAACTAAGAATAGTTAAAATATTAATATGTATTACTCTTTATCTTATCAAAGTTGATATCTCGTATTCTGTTTTAAAAATATATATATATATATATATATATATAAAATATTATTTGATATATATTACTCAATTTAATATTTATTGTATAATTTAATATTTTTCTTGCTGCATAAAATTAAATCATGCACAATAAAAAATAAGAGCATGTAACACTTTCTATGCCTCGAAATCAGGAGGGGCCCGCAAAACCCCTTTCTTCATCTTTTTTATGAAAGATATCTTTAATATTATAATTCTCATAGATCTTCAACAAGTATTGTTATCTTATAGTAATTGGGCATAAGTCAAGGCCCTTTTTTTTTCTACTATATAAATAAGACCTTATAACCCTCTTGTATTCTAAGTGACATTTTTTTAGTAAAAACTTATTTTTCCTAAAGTAACTCTCTAGGGTTTTAGCTTTACAGACTCAAAGTGAACATTTTGGCTACCCATTATCAAACATGTGTCCCCTTTTTAACTCCCCTCGGAAAACGTTACGAATTCCTGACATAGAAAAGCAAATGAAAAACCCGTTAGCATACTCCAACGTCAAGTCACTCAGAATCAAGCCATTTAGAATACCTCACTCCGAAACAAACCACATAGAATACTGCCACTTGGTATCAATTCTCCCAAAAGCATCTCCAATTGGCACTTAATCACTCGGCCCAATCTTTTGTTGAGAGCTCGTGACTAAGGGGCTTTTATTGCCCCCTTGAATCGGGAGGGACCCCGCGGGACCTCTTTCTTCCTCTTCTTCAGGAAAGATATCTTTAATATTCTAATTCCCCTAGATCTTAGGCGAATATTGTTATCTCATAGTAATTTGGCTAAAGTCAAGCCCCCCTTTTTTTTAACTGTATAAATAAGGCCTCATACCCCCTTGTACTCTAAGTGACAATTTTGAGTAAAATCCTTATTTTTTCCTAGAGTAATTCTATATGGTTTTAGCTTTACAAACTCAGAGTGAACATTTTGGCACCCATCATGGGACCTGATAAAACGGTTCCCACATCACAGAGAGAAGGAAGAAGATGGTGGCTATGCACAGCAACCCAAGCCGTAAAGACGACGGAGATCCCCAGGGGAACCAAGGAGGACACCAAGACAAAGACAATCAATTGGAAGAGGTTTTGGCCCTCATCAAATATTTAAGAAATCACCGATCGGAGGAGAGTGAAGCCTCTGTGTTTGAATGTGTAAACAGGTTCAAGAATTTTGATAATGACACTCTTGAAGAAATCCTTGCAAAAACAAAGACATGGAATCAGACCCGGAAATACAGCGAAGATAATCGATTAGGAAGACCAGGCTAATCGATTAGGGTCATTCTGTTTTGGAAGCAATTGCATCAGGACACAAGCTAATCGATTACAGCAATTGAGATAATCGATTAAAGAGCTACTGGAGTTAAGCTAATCGACTACAAACATTAAATAATCGATTACCAATATCAAAAATGGCATTAAAGGCATCAGGTATAATGGCTAATCGATTGAGGGAATTTATCCAATCGATTAGAAGGCTACTGGATTTAAGCTAATCGATTACTATACAAAATAATCGATTACAAAGCTGCGAAGCCAAATTAAATGCATCAGGTATAGTTGCTAATCGATTGCAGGCCAATATGTAATCGATTAGATGCCCTCTGTCTTGAAGATAATCGATTACAGCTCGAGGGTGTAATCGATTACGATAGTGGGAAAACACTTTTAAGTGGGAAACCAGCACATATCTCTACCATTTTTCAGAACCCCACTATGTGCAACGGCTAGGAAGAAGAAAGGCACTCCTCAAGCTTTCAAATGGCTCTATAAATTGAAAAGGAACTCAAGCACAAAAGATACACCAAGAAGCTACAATTCTTTGCTCACTCTTGTGCTTTGTAAGCCCTATTCTTGTATATCTTGAGATTTCATTTGTATATCCTCTCTTCTTGAGAGATTAGAAATTGTGTGAGCTATTATTTGCTTATCCACTCTATTAAGAGAGTCATTTCCTTGTAAACACTTCAACAAACACAAAAGATTTTCACTCTAGGTTGAGTGGTCACAAAGGTTGGGGTTCAACCTTTGGGTATTGAGAGTTTGAGAGATTGGGTGGGTTGCCCTTTTGCTAGTGAGGATTGAGTTCTTGAGTGTGGGACACTAGAAAGCTGCAATTGCTCATAGCTTGTATCTCTAAACTTCAATAGTGGAAATCCTCTAAGTGGGTTGCTTAGAGGCGAGACGTACACCGGTGTTGGTGGAACTCGTTATATCGGTTTGCAAGCTCCTCTTCCTTACTCTTTTACTTTCAATTGGTTAATTGGTGTGGATTGATTGTGAATTGCATACTTAAGCTTGTCAAATTTGTTATATTTCAAATATTGCCCGCCAAGTGTTTGTTAAATTGCTTCAGCAATATCTATCCTTGTGGTGCATTCCATACTATCTTTAACTTGATTTCACTTGCATATTCTTATAAACTTGGGTATAAAAATCAAGTTGAAAGGTATTCCAATCAAAAGTTTTAAAACTCAATTCACCCCCCCCCCTTGAGTATTGAGGCCACTTGAACAACAGCCTCTAGTTATCAGAACACTCAGACCATAAAGCTATAGGAAGACAGGCCATAACCCCCTGATCCCCTACTCTGCTTACTTATTCACAGAGGATATAATGGCATCCCTTACACCATTACACTACAAGCCCCCTATAATGGAAAATTACAATAGGAGAGGTGACCTAGAAGAACATCTCGCTATGTTCATAACCAACCTACTCATTTCAGGGGCATTTGATGCCCTTCTATGCAAAACCTTCCCTATAGCCCTTACCAAGTCTGCTCTCCTTTGGTTCTCAAACATTCCCCCGAGGAGTGTGTCATATTTTGTAGAATTGATAGAGAAATTCCTCACCCAGTTTGCCTTTAGTCGAGCAGTCCAACAAACCTTACATAGTTTGGTGAATCTAAAGCAGGGTAGGAGAGAGACACTCAAACAATTCATGACTCATTTTAACAAACATTCAGATCAGGGACCTAAGCTCAAAGGTAGCCCTCCATGCAATCCAAAAAAGGTTATGCCTAGGTAAATACTTTGATTCCTTAGCTAAGAAACCCCCTCTTAATATAGATGGTTTCAGGTAGAGAGCAACATGGTACATTAACATTGAGGAATGAGAGGCTGAGTGGGTGGGAAACTCTAAGTAGGGGGTCACAAGAGTGGAGCCACAAAAGAGGAGTCCCTGACCAAACAAAGAACCAAGGCATATGGCTTACTCAATCCAAAATACGACACATTTACCTTTTTAAACAATAGGTGAGACAAGATCATGCATGAAGTTTACAATACTGGGCTACACAAACTCCTTCCTCCTGGGGAGCAAGCGAAGGGTCATGATAGGACGAAATTTTGTAAGTTGCACAAGACTTTTGGCCATAGCATAGAGGATTATTGGTCGCTCAAGAACCAAATTGAACACCTTATCCGACAGAGATACCTGGAGAGATTTATTGACCAAGGAAGAGAGGCACCACGAGAAACCAGGCGGAACTGAGAAAGAGAGTCCCTGAGACAAGTAGAATAGCAACCATGCAAACGCCCCAGACATGAGCATGAGTGTAAAGCTGGTAAAATAGGTCAACCCGCATAGGCAAGCCTAAGCCCGTCATAAAAAACGTAGTGTATGGGCTTAAAAATAAATTCAAAGTTAATAATTTAAAAAAATGATAACAAAAAAGCCTAAAAAACAGGCTGAGTATGGGCTAGCCCACAAGGCCTACGGGCGACCCGAGTCCTTTTTTTTAAAAAAAATAGTATTATTTATTAGTTAATCTAGCAATATGAGAAGTATTACTTATTAGTTGGTGTTTTTACAAACAAGTTTTTTCAAAAAATCTTGTTGATTTTATAGCATTTGTGTGTTAGTATTATTAATAACTTGGTAGCTAATGTTTCATTCATTTTAATTTTTAATTGTAGTACAAAAACAAACATATTGTTTGTTTAGCAACAGTTAATTAATTTTTGAACTGGACTGGACCGGGGTCTAGGATCCGGTGTGGGACCAGCCACAAGAATGCAGGTGTTTTTAGGGTTTGCACACCGGAACTGTGAGTAACCGATGTATTAATCCGGTCCCTCAGTGGGAGAGGCCGGTCTTGTTGTCCTGGAGATCCTTCACACCAACGATTCGCGTTGCAGGGGGGCGAAAGGTGGTGCCACCTGCAAAGATTCTCCGACGCTCAAGTTAGAAGAGTGTATGAACTCAGTGAATACTTAAGCGAAGTAATAGTAGAATGTGAGATAGAACAACGATACCGTGCCTATGTATTGATATATCCTTCTTATAGTTGTACGTGAGAAAAATGAGACGTTGGATGCAGGTGGGTCCCTTGGCTCTGATAGCGTGTGTATTGTGTCAATCAAGGTGGCTCAACTTTCAGAATATGTCAGGAAGGTAGGTCAATTATCAGAGTACGATCCTCTAGGAAGAGGAGAGGATAATCACCTTTTCCGCATAATCTGCTGACACTCCCACTTACTTTCTGAAGCCATTGATGTGACGTATTCTTGGCGGAGTATCATGCCTAGGCGGAGTAACGTGCCTAGGCGGAGTATCATGCCTAGGCGGAGTTATGACCCTTGGCAGGGTAACATGCCTAGGCGGAGTGACGTGCCTAGGCGGAGTATCATGCCTAGGCGGAGTTATGACCCTTGGCAGGGTAACATGCCTAGCCGGAGTGTCATGCCTTGGCGGAGTGACATGCCTAGGCGGAGTTATGACCCTTGGCAGGGTAACATGCCTAGGCGGAGTGTCATGCCTTGGCGGAGTGACATGCCTAGGCGGAGTTACTTGCCTTCGTCGTATATACTCCGTATTTGAAGCGTATTTACCTCGTTCGAACTGCTGACCTGGCAAAGCATTAAAGCCATGCTCTTGGGGGCCGGTGTTAGGACCGGATCATTAGCCTCTTAGCTTGTTATAGTGACTGGCGGAGTCACTGTAATGAGCTATAACACTTAAGTTTTAGCTTTTATAGGCATGGGTTTAGGCGGTGTTTGCTAGAGCAGAATTTACGGACAAGTGTTTTCATGCATTTATTGCTTGTCATTACTTGTCACGCCTGTCATTAATGGATTCCGTAAGGAGACGGAATAGCCTCTTAGGAATTTCCAGGAGATTGGATTCCGTAAGAAGGCGGAGTAGCCTCTTAGGAATTTCCAAGGAGTTGGATTCCGTAAGAAGGCAGAGTAGCCTCTTAGGAATTTCCAAGGAGTTGGATTCTGTAAGAAGGCGGAGTAGCCTCTTAGGAATTTCCAAGGAGTTGGATTCCGTAAGAAGGCGGAGTAGCCTCTTAGGAATTTCCAAGGAGTAGGATTCCGTAAGAAGGCGGAGTAGCCTCTTAGGAATTTCCAAGGAGTTGAATTCCGTAAGAAGGCGGAGTAGCCTCTTAGGAATTTCCAAGGAGTAGGATTCCGTAAGAAGGCGAAGTAGCCTCTTAGGAATTTCCAAGGAGTTGAATTCCGTAAGAAGGCGGAGTAGCCTCTTAGGAATTTCCAAGGAGTTGAATTCCGTAAGAAGGCGGAGTAGCCTCTTAGGAATTTCCAAGGAGTTGAATTCCGTAAGAAGGCGGAGTAGCCTCTTAGGAATTTCAAGGAGTTGAATTCCGTAAGAAGGCGGAGTAGCCTCTTAGGAATTTCAATGAGGTTGGATTCCGTAAGAAGGCGGAGTAGCCTCTTAGGAATTTCCAATGAGGTTGGATTCCGTAAGAAGGCGGAATAGCCTCTTAGGAATTTCCAAGGAGTTGAATTCCGTAAGAAGGCGGAGTAGCCTCTTAGGAATTTCCAAGGAGTAGGATTCCGTAAGAAGGCGGAGTAGCCTCTTAGGAATTTCCAAGGAGTTGAATTCCGTAAGAAGGCGGAGTAGCCTCTTAGGAATTTCAAGGAGTTGAATTCCGTAAGAAGGCGGAGTAGCCTCTTAGGAATTTCAAGGAGTCGAATTCCGTAAGAAGGCGGAGTAGCCTCTTAGGAATTTCAATGAGGTTGGATTCCGTAAGAAGGCGGAGTAGCCTCTTAGGAATTTCCAATGAGGTTGGATTCCGTAAGAAGGCGGAGTAGCCTCTTAGGAATTTCCAATAAGGTTGGATTCCGTAAGAAGGCGGAATAGCCTCTTAGGAATTTCCAAGGAGTTGAATTCCGTAAGAAGGCGGAGTAGCCTCTTAGGAATTTCCAAGGAGTAGGATTCCGTAAGAAGGCGGAGTAGCCTCTTAGGAATTTCCAAGGAGTTGAATTCCGTAAGAAGGCGGAGTAGCCTCTTAGGAATTTCAAGGAGTTGAATTCCGTAAGAAGGCGGAGTAGCCTCTTAGGAATTTCAAGGAGTTGAATTCCGTAAGAAGGCGGAGTACCCTCTTAGGAATTTCCAATGAGGTTGGATTCCGTAAGAAGGCGGAGTAGCCTCTTAGGAATTTCAAGGAGTTGAATTCCGTAAGATGGCGGAGTAGCCTCTTAGGAATTTCAAGGAGTTGAATTCCGTAAGAAGGCGGAGTAGCCTCTTAGGAATTTCAATGAGATTGGATTCCGTAAGAAGGCGGAGTAGCCTCTTAGGAATTTCAAGGAGATTGGATTCCGTAAGAAGGCGGAGTAGCCTCTTAGGAATTTCCAAGGAGTTAGATTCCGTAAGAAGGCGGAGTAGCCTCTTAGGAATTTCTATGAAACTGGATTCCGTAAGGAGGCGGAATAGCCTCTTAGGAATTTCCAATGAGGTTGGATTCCGTAAGAAGGCGGAATAGCCTCTTAGGAATTTCCAAGGAGTTGAATTCCGTAAGAAGGCGGAGTAGCCTCTTAGGAATTTCAAGGAGTTGAATTCCGTAAGAAGGCGGAGTAGCCTCTTAGGAATTTCAAAGAAGTTAGATTCTGTAAGAAGGCGGAGTAGCCTCTTAGGAATTTCAAAGAAGCACAATTTTACAAGTGTTGAACTTACTTGAACTTGTTGGGAAGTGCTTGAGTTTGTTGCTCATGTACTCCGTAAAACATTGGTAATTAGGCGGAGTCAAGCTTTGGATGGAGTGTTCATCCTTTTAAACTTGGACCGGAGTGTAACTCCTGATCAAATGAGAATTGTTGAATCCAGGATGGCTATGGTGCAGCATATAACTTGTGACACCAATTCTTCCTGTGAGAATTTTGTTGGTTCTTACCCTTAAGATAGTATGGTGCAGCATATAGCTGTGACACCAATTGTTCCTGTAAGAAATTGGTTAAACCTTTGAGGTGGTATGGTGCAGCATATAGCTGTGACACCAATTGTTCCTGCAAGAAATTGGTTAAACCTTTGAGGCGGTATGATGCAGCATATAGCTGTGACACCAATTGTTCCTGCAAGAAATTGGTTAAACCTTTGAGGCGGTATGGTGCAGCATATAGCTGTGACACCAATTGTTCCTGCAAGAAATTGGTTAAACCTTTGAGGCGGTATGGTGCAGCATATAGCTGTGACACCAATTGTTCCATGGGCGGCCTGCAGGACCTTAGGGTCGGTATGGTACAGCATATATGATAAGTGTTTTATAACATAATAAATTAGATTTAGTTTACTTAGGATTTTAATCATTATGCACTGTATTTCCTTTATTTATTGTGATTTTTGCTTTCTTTCCACTGTATTCTACTCGGGTACTTTTATTTTGCAGAAATTAATAGATTTGGAATTATTGATGATCCATTTTAAGAATGAATGAATATAAATGGAAAATGGATTCAAGAACCCAAAAAGATGATCAAAGTGTCAAAGGATGAAAACAATCAAGAACCATGAGCTATACTGTCCAAAACGCCTCAAAAATGCAAGAAAACACTTCCAGGAAAGGGTAGGAATCGATTCACCCTTACAGGAATCGATTCCCATGTGAAACATAGGCTAGGAATCGATTCAAGGCTGTTGGGAATCGATTCATAGGGCTGGGAATCGATTCCCCCTTATAGGAATCGATTCATTGATGTTTGGAAGGCTGGGAATCGATTCATGAAGGCCAGGAATCGATTCATCATGCTGGGAATCGATTCCCACCTTTAGGAATCGATTCACACGCTATTTTGAAGGCAAAAATCAACTGGAGGAATCGATTCATCAGTGAAATCATGCGCCGAATTATTGGAAACAACAAAAATACGCAAATTGGAGACAACTGGAACAGCTGGAAATCACATGCACCGAAAGTTTCCAACTTGCAACGCGTTTTCTTAGCTGGCTTCCTCCCTTCCTTCGCCTATAAAAGGAGAAGCAATCCAAGCAGAGAAAGCATTCAAAAATCCAGATCAGAATCCCATTCTTCATCAGCTTCATTCCTTTTCTTTTCTTTCTCTTTCGTTTTCTTTCTCTGTTTTATTTTCTTTCTCTTTTTATTTTCTTTTTCTTTCTTTTATTTTGTGTAAGAGTTGTGAGGATTGTGAAATTGAGTGTTCCAATTTGTAATTGGTGGAGGAATATTGCAACAAGGAAATACAGTGGTAAATTATTCTGAGCTTTTGGAGAAACCCGTAAGTCTTTATTTTTTACCATGTCTTGTATGTTTTATTTTTCCATCATGTGTATGAATTTGAATCCTTTCATGAGTAGCTAAATTAATTATCTTGGGATAAAGGGGGTATGATAATATTTTATTTTAATGTTATTTTGACTTGGAATTAAATAAATTTCTGTTTTCCATTTAGTTTAATTATGCTTAATGCTTTTAGTAATTCCTAACAAGAACCTAAATGATAAAACTGTATACTTATGGGTATATTAGTAAATTTAGGTAATAAATAGAATCGAGAGATTTATTTTTACCAGAAAGCTTTGAACTAAACCTAAGATTTTTGAAATGCTTTATGTGACCTCGGTAAAACCGTGAAAGTAATCAAAATTCTTTTGAGGAAATAAAAGGGATTTTCATAAAACGATAATGGGCCTTTCTGAGGATTAAGCAGCGCTTTCCATAGGTTAGGTACATTAATAGGATTCCGAGAGGAATATATTAATTAGCTTTTGGAAAATTCGCCTTGGAAAACTTAATTCGATTCTTATTTATGAAAAGTTAAAATTCATTAAACATAAAATAGAGTCGTAATCCCCCAAAATCCCAAGATACTCTCAACTCTGATTTTTTAGTGTCAAGTAAATTTTATTTTTATTTTTATTCATATTCTGTGCAACTTTAATTTGTGCTTTATTTTATAAAAACCTTAAAAATTAATTGTGTGGATAATTAAATTTCAATATGCTGGTACTTTGAACACAGTCCCTGTGGAGAACGATAATCTTTTATATTACGCGACATAACCCGTGCGCTTGCGGGCCCTGTCAAGTTTTTGGCGCCGTTGCCGGGGACTGTTGTCCCTCAAATATCGGCAATATTGAAATTCGATTAGATCATACTTGTTAATATTTTTATTGTTATTTTTATTTTTATTTTCATCGTAATTTTGTATTTTGTTCTATATTCTGTGTATCTGTTTTATTTTTGTAATTGTTTGTTTTATTTGTCATTTATTTTCTATTTATGCGAAGAAGCCGTAGTGTCGATCTAAACTTAGGATTTGACCCTGAGATAGAACGTACCCTTAGAGCTTTGAGAAAACAACAAAAACAACAAAAAGAACAAAAAGAAAAACAAATGGCAGACCAACACAGACCCTTAAGAGATTTTGCCGCTCCAAGCACTAATGGGAGAGGATCTAGCATCCTTAGACCCACAGTGGAGGCTAACAATTTTGAATTGAAGCCTTCACTACTCTCAATGGTTCAACAGAACCAATTCGGAGGTTTACCCTCTGAAGATCCAAACCTTCACCTTCAAATCTTTCTTGAATACTGTGACACCCTGAAAATGAACGGAGCCACCAATGATGCCATTCGCTTAAGACTTTTCCCTTTCTCCTTAAGAGATAAAGCAAGAGCGTGGTTATACTCTCTTCCTGAAGGATCCATCACAACTTGGGAACAATTGTCTAGTGCTTTTATCAATAAATGGTACCCAAGGAACAAGACTGATGTGCTGAGAAAACAAATCATCAATTTTTCACAAAAAGATGATGAATCCTTGTATGAAGCCTGGGAGAGATACAGAGAGTTGCTAAGAGAATGTCCTCACCATGGGATAGAAAGGTGGTTGACAATCCATATTTTCTATAATGGACTAACTTCCACACAAAAGATCTCTTTAGATGCTGCAGCTGGAGGAGCCTTCATGAGTAAAAATGTTGATGAAGCTGAGAACCTGATCGAGGAAATAGCTCAAAACACTCACCAATGGAACTCTGAGAGAGGATTACCTTCTAAAACACCAGGTAAGTACTCTGTTGATGCTCTTTCCTTACTTTCTGCCAAAGTTGAAGCATTAACATTAAAACTTGATAAAATAGGGTCAACAGGTGCTACTAATATTGTTTGTGAAGTTTGTGGTGTTTCAGGACATGGAGCTACAAACTGCAACTTAGCCATGACCCCTAATCAAGAACAAGAAATGCATCAGGTGGACGCTATTGGAAACTATGGTGGAAACTATCAAGGTAACTACAGACCTCCACAAGGTCCACCTGGCTTCCAAAATAGGCCACCTCAATTCCAAAGTAACTACAAACCTCAACAAGGAACCTATATTCCACAAAAATCAAAGCTAGAATCCTTGATGGAGACATTTGTAGCTACTCAACTTAAACAAAATGATGAATTCTCTGATGCAATAAAAAACTTGGCTTCAAAAGTGGACTCTCTTGCCACTCATAACAAAATACTGGAAAATCAAATTGCCCAACAAGCCTCCTATTCTCAAAGAGCACCGGGAACATTTCCTGGGAAACCAGAGGCTGGACCATCTAACCAAACCATGGCTGTCACTCTTAGGAGTGGTACTCAATACGATGGGCCAGTTGACAAGACAACAAAGGAGGAAAAGAAAGTCGATGAATCTTCATCTCATCCAGTAATTGAAGAAGAGAAACCACAAGAAAAGAAGGAGGAAGTTAAGCCATATCAGCCTCCCATTCCATTTCCTCAGCGCTTAGCCAAAGCAAAGTTGGACAAACAATTTGGTAAGTTCCTTGATGTTTTAAAGAAATTGTATATTAATATTCCTTTTACAGATGCTTTGCAGCAAATGCCCACATATGCAAAGTTCCTGAAGGACATTCTGTCCAACAAAAGAAGACTGGAGGAAGATGGTACAGTTGCACTTACTGAAGAATGCAGTGCTCTAATTCAAAAGAAACTTCCACCCAAGCTCCAAGATCCAGGCAGTTTCTCTATTCCTTGCATGATTGGTGACATGAATATAGATAAAGCATTGTGTGATTTAGGAGCAAGTGTGAGTTTAATGCCATTATCTGTTGCTAAAAAGTTAGGATTGGGTGAACTAAAACCTACTAGGATGTCTTTACAATTGGCTGATAGATCTGTAAAATATCCTGTAGGAATTTTAGAGGATGTTCCTATTAAGATAGGAAAATTTTTTATACCTGCTGACTTTGTTGTGCTTGAAATGGACGAAGATTCTTTGATTCCTATTATTTTAGGCAGACCATTTTTAGCAACTGCAGGTGCTGTGATTGATGTCAAGAATGGTAAGTTGTCTCTAACTGTTGGAGACCAAAAGGTTGATTTCAACTTGAAAAATGTTTTAGAAAAACCTTATAATGATGTTTGCTGTACTGTGGATTTTGTCGAACAAGTGGTAAAGGAAGCAACCCTTCCTAATGACCCACTTGAAACTATTTTCATGATTGAGTCGACAGAAACATTTGATTGCTCTGAGGCCCCACTAAAACATGATACTGAGGTCATAGGTAACAAAGTGGTAAGCCCCAATGTGGAATTAAAACCTTTACCAGCTTCATTAAGGTATGAGTTTCTTGGCCCTAATTCCACATATCCTGTGATTATCAATGCTGAATTGAATCCATCTGAAACTGAAAAACTTTTGAAACAACTTAGGTTGTATAGAAAGGTAATAGGTTATACAATGGATGATATCAAAGGGATTAGCCCTTCTCTTTGTATGCACAGGATTACTGTAGAAGATGAAAGTAGGCCCACAGTAGAACCACTTAGGAGATTAAATCCTAAAATGCAAGAAGTGGTTAAAAAGGAAATTTTAAAATTGCTTGATGCTGGAGTCATATATCCTGTTGATAGTAGTAAATGGGTAAGTCCTGTCCATGTGGTGCCTAAAAAGGGGGGAATAACTGTGATTGAAAATGATAAACATAAATTGATTCCTACTAGGATTGTCTCTGGTTGGCGCATGTGCATTGATTATAGGAAGTTAAATAGCGCCACGAAAAAAGATCATTTTCCCCTCCCTTTTATTGATCAGATGCTTGAAAGACTTGCGAAACACTCTTATTTCTGTTATTTGGATGGGTATTCAGGTTTTCATCAAATTCCCATTCATCCATCTGATCAAGAAAAGACTACCTTCACTTGCCCTTATGGGACTTATGCTTACAGACGCATGCCTTTTGGTTTATGTAATGCACCTGCGACTTTTCAAAGGTGTATGCAAGCAATTTTTTCTGATCTTATTGAAAATGTGATGGAAGTCTTTATGGATGATTTTTCAGTGCATGGTTTGGATTTTGATAATTGTTTAACAAATTTGTGCCAAGTCTTGCAGCGTTGTGAAGAAACCAATTTGGTTCTAAATTGGGAAAAATGCCATTTTATGGTAAGAGAAGGCATAGTTCTTGGACACCTAGTGTCTGAAAGAGGTATAGAAGTTGATAAGGCTAAAGTGGAAGTAATTGAAAAATTACCTCCACCCACAAATGTGAAAGGTATTCGGAGTTTTCTTGGACATGCAGGGTTTTACCGTAGGTTCATTAAAGATTTCTCCAAGATCACAAAGCCTCTTACAACTCTTCTGGGTAAGGATGTGCCTTTCAATTTTAATTCATCTTGTATGGAAGCTTTTTGCAGGATTAAGCAAGCTCTAATCTCTGCCCCCATCGTACAACCACCTGATTGGAAACTCCCATTTGAGCTGATGTGCGATGCGAGTGATTACGCAGTGGGAGCTGTGTTGGGGCAAAGAAAGGATAAAAAGCTCCATGTAATTCATTATGCCAGCCGGACGCTAGATGATGCTCAGGTAAATTATGCCACAACTGAAAAAGAACTGTTAGCTATTGTCTTTGCTTTTGATAAATTTAGATCTTATTTGGTAGGTTCACATGTTACTGTTTACACTGACCACTCTGCCATTAAGTATCTATTGAATAAAAAGGAAGCAAAGCCTAGATTAATTAGGTGGATTCTAATATTGCAAGAATTTGACTTGGAAATTAAGGACAAGAAGGGTACCGAGAACTTGGTCGCTGACCACCTATCTAGGTTGACATCTGAAAAAGAAGAAACAGATAATATTCCCATCAATGAATCTTTTCCAGATGAACAACTCTTGAACCTTAGTATCCAACGTGTTCCTTGGTATGCTGATTTTGTAAATTTTCTTGCATGTGGTATCTTACCTCCTGATCTTAGCTTTCAGCAAAGGAAAAAGTTTTATGCAGATGTCAAGCATTATTATTGGGATGAACCACTCCTTTTCAAGCAATGTGCAGATGGTATGATTCGGAGATATGTTTCACAAGATGATGTCCAAGCTATCTTGGATCATTGCCATTCTCTTTCCTGTGGAGGGCACATGAGCACCTCCAAGACAGCTGCTAAAATATTGCAAGCTGGGTTCTATTGGCCAAATATTTTTAAGGATGTACGTAAGTATGTTCTAACTTGTGATGCTTGCCAAAGAACAGGTAACATTGGTAAGAGACAAGAAATGCCATTAAATACCATTTTGGAAGTTGAATTGTTTGATGTATGGGGTGTTGATTTTATGGGTCCCTTCCCCTCTTCTTTTGGAAATCAGTTCATATTAGTGGCAGTTGACTATGTGTCAAAATGGGTGGAAGCCATTGCTTCACCTCATTCTGATGCTAAGACTGTTATTAAACTTTTCAAGAAAATAATATTTCCAAGGTTTGGGGTCCCAAAATGTGTTATAAGTGATGGAGGGTCTCATTTTATTGAGAAAACTTTTCAGACCCTTCTAAAGAAATATGGAGTTAAGCATAAGGTTGCTACACCTTATCACCCACAAACTAGTGGACAAGTTGAGGTATCCAATCGGGAAATTAGAAATATTCTTCAAAAAGTGGTGAATACATCACGTAAGGATTGGTCTATTAAGTTAGATGATTCCTTATGGGCGTATCGGACCGCATACAAAACTCCCATTGGAACCACACCTTTTAAGCTAGTATATGGGAAGCCCTGTCATTTACCTGTTGAGCTAGAATATAAATCTTTTTGGGCTGTTAAAACTCTTAACTTTGATCATAAGGCTGCAGGTGAACAAAGATTGTTGGAATTAAATGAGCTTGAAGAACTCCGTCTAGATGCATACGAAAATGCCAGAATTTATAAAGAAAAAACCAAACAATGGCATGATCGTCACATCCAACGGAGAACATTTAATCCAGGTGATATGGTTTTATTGTTTAATTCCAGACTGAAGCTTTTTCCAGGTAAACTGAGATCCCGATGGTCGGGACCATTCAAGGTGACAAAAGTCTTTCCCTTTGGAGCTGTCGAACTATGGAGCGAGAAATCTGGTGCATTTAGGGTAAATGGACAGAGAGTAAAACATTACTTCACCGGTCAACCAATACAACAAGCAAGTGACTTGGACTTGTTTGATGCTCCTGATGAGTAAATCCAAACGGTGAGAAGTCTGGCTGAAGACTTAAAACTTAGCACTGATAGGGAGGTAACCCTATAAAAAGTTGTTGTTTTATTTTAAACTTTTATTCTAAAAAAAAAAAAAAAAAAAAAACAACAATGTCAGATGCTGGTTTAGGGTTATTACAGGTAAGTTTTCTTATCCTGTTATCATCCATTTTAACATTGAGGACAATGTCAAATTCTGGTTTGGGGTGGTAGGTAAGAAAACTTAACTGTTTTGTTTACGTTGTGTGATTGTCATTTTATTTTGCATGTGTGTTTTCCTTGATTTGTTTGTAATCTTGTAATTTACCATTTTTGCATGATAAATTTACTTTGAATACAAGGCTAAAGTATCTAAGGACCAAAATTTTGAGTAAAATTTTCAAAATTTGATTGTTTAAATGCCAAATCAATGCTTAAATGAACCTTATGTGATTAAAATTTTCTTTGAAAAGACTTTCCATGGTTAGACTTGAGCCAAAATGGGTTATCTATCAAATAAATTTTCAAAACCCATATTTTCTCGATTGAGTGAATCTCATAGTCATTAAATATTCTAGAACTTGTTTTTCAACCGATTCAAAATGGTTTTTGATTATATGTCTTAGGATGATAAAGGCACAATTAGGTCTTATTCTAAGCCTCAGAATTTTGTATAATTTGACCCCTAGTTGCCCCTTTTGAGCCTAAAAGTGAAAATTTTTTCTTTGAAACCTTTCATTGACTAATATTCTCTTAAATGGTGAAAAAGTTGGAAATTTAGTAGAGCAAAGAAATAAAAAAGGACTTAAGAAAAATATGTATTGAATGCAAAGAAAAGCAAGAAAAAGAAAAAGAAAATCAAAAGGATGATATTGAATGAATTCCAAAAAAGTCCATAAAAGTTCAAAAATTTGCTCTGTTAAATTTATAATGGTGATTTGAATCATTCATGACTATTAAAGCCCTTTTGTATTCCATTTTTCTTGAAATTCCTACCTTGACAATACAACCCAAGGCCACATTACAACCTTTGAAAGACCTTTAGACTTTGACATATTTTCTATTTAAACTGTGGAGTTTCTGGTTTATTAACAAGCTTATGGTAATATTTTTTGACTATGATGATTTGAGAGATACACAAACCTTGAAACACTTGAGTGAAAATTGTGAGAAGAGTATCTCAAGTCTTGACATTGAAATTTGATTCACATAAGTAAATAAAAATTGGCATTTGAATAAATCTGTTTCTCTATTTTGGATTCCTTAGTTTATTAAGCTTAGTGTTTTCTGTATTTTATCTTGTGAATATGGTGATTGCTTGAGGACAAGCAATGTTTTGGTTTGGGGTATTTTGATAAGTGTTTTATAACATAATAAATTAGATTTAGTTTACTTAGGATTTTAATCATTATGCACTGTATTTCCTTTATTTATTGTGATTTTTGCTTTCTTTCCACTGTATTCTACTCGGGTACTTTTATTTTGCAGAAATTAATAGATTTGGAATTATTGATGATCCATTTTAAGAATGAATGAATATAAATGGAAAATGGATTCAAGAACCCAAAAAGATGATCAAAGTGTCAAAGGATGAAAACAATCAAGAACCATGAGCTATACTGTCCAAAACGCCTCAAAAATGCAAGAAAACACTTCCAGGAAAGGGTAGGAATCGATTCACCCTTACAGGAATCGATTCCCATGTGAAACATAGGCTAGGAATCGATTCAAGGCTGTTGGGAATCGATTCATAGGGCTGGGAATCGATTCCCCCTTATAGGAATCGATTCATTGATGTTTGGAAGGCTGGGAATCGATTCATGAAGGCCAGGAATCGATTCATCATGCTGGGAATCGATTCCCACCTTTAGGAATCGATTCACACGCTGTTTTGAAGGCAAAAATCAACTGGAGGAATCGATTCATCAGTGAAATCATGCGCCGAATTATTGGAAACAACAAAAATACGCAAATTGGAGACAACTGGAACAGCTGGAAATCACATGCACCGAAAGTTTCCAACTTGCAACGCGTTTTCTTAGCTGGCTTCCTCCCTTCCTTCGCCTATAAAAGGAGAAGCAATCCAAGCAGAGAAAGCATTCAAAAATCCAGATCAGAATCCCATTCTTCATCAGCTTCATTCCTTTTCTTTTCTTTCTCTTTCGTTTTCTTTCTCTGTTTTATTTTCTTTCTCTTTTTATTTTCTTTTTCTTTCTTTTATTTTGTGTAAGAGTTGTGAGGATTGTGAAATTGAGTGTTCCAATTTGTAATTGGTGGAGGAATATTGCAACAAGGAAATACAGTGGTAAATTATTCTGAGCTTTTGGAGAAACCCGTAAGTCTTTATTTTTTACCATGTCTTGTATGTTTTATTTTTCCATCATGTGTATGAATTTGAATCCTTTCATGAGTAGCTAAATTAATTATCTTGGGATAAAGGGGGTATGATAATATTTTATTTTAATGTTATTTTGACTTGGAATTAAATAAATTTCTGTTTTCCATTTAGTTTAATTATGCTTAATGCTTTTAGTAATTCCTAACAAGAACCTAAATGATAAAACTGTATACTTACGGGTATATTAGTAAATTTAGGTAATAAATAGAATCGAGAGATTTATTTTTACCAGAAAGCTTTGAACTAAACCTAAGATTTTTGAAATGCTTTATGTGACCTCGGTAAAACCGTGAAAGTAATCAAAATTCTTTTGAGGAAATAAAAGGGATTTTCATAAAACGATAATGGGCCTTTCTGAGGATTAAGCAGCGCTTTCCATAGGTTAGGTACATTAATAGGATTCCGAGAGGAATATATTAATTAGCTTTTGGAAAATTCGCCTTGGAAAACTTAATTCGATTCTTATTTATGAAAAGTTAAAATTCATTAAACATAAAATAGAGTCGTAATCCCCCAAAATCCCAAGATACTCTCAACTCTGATTTTTTAGTGTCAAGTAAATTTTATTTTTATTTTTATTCATATTCTGTGCAACTTTAATTTGTGCTTTATTTTATAAAAACCTTAAAAATTAATTGTGTGGATAATTAAATTTCAATATGCTGGTACTTTGAACACAGTCCCTGTGGAGAACGATAATCTTTTATATTACGCGACATAACCCGTGCGCTTGCGGGCCCTGTCAATATAGCTGAGACACCAATCCTTTCCCCCCAAGGAGTTTTTATTGACCCCGTTTGCGAAGCGTTGTTGCATGTTGGTTGATCTTTATGGAATAAAGAGTTATGCATCTGTGCTTCAGTTTTGGAGCCGTTGTCTTATCTGCATGGGAACAAGTTCTGGCATGGAAAATCAATTCAAAGTTAGAGTAAAGATTGAATGCAGGAAAGTATTTAATAATCCGTTCAGCGTGATCAATATTGAGGTCGGATTGGGGAAGTGTATCTCAATCGTAAGAGTACGGATTGAGTCTTCAAAGACTTCTATCATAAGGATGATGATGGGAATTGTCCGTGCCAGGAGTTACCTCGTCAACTCACAGAATATGTGATTGAGAGCATCCGTCCTGGGGAAGTGTTTCTTCTTCAACCGGTGTTGGATTTCACTCATTCACCAGCCTTCACACGGTGTTCGGTTCGATCCTACTAACCGTACTTGGAGTTCGGTGTAATCCTACAATCCAAGCCTTCAACACGGGGTTCAGATCAGGGCTAATCCTGAACCTACTGCGCCCGTTACTCGGGGTTCAGCACGGTTTTCTGTATGAACCGGCCTACTGCGCCCAAGCCTTCGCATGGGGTTCGGTTTGTGGCCTTGAAAAAGTACCAACCCTACAACCCATGTAGTCTTCGAATGGGGTTCAGTTTGTGGCCTTGAAAAAGGACCAGCCCTACAACCCATGTAGTCTCCGAATGGGGTTCGGTTTGTGGCCTTGAAAAAGGACCATCCCTACAACCCATGTAGTCTTCGAATGGGGTTCGGTTTGTGGCCTTGAAAAAAGACCAGCCCTACAACCCATGTAGTCTTCGAATGGGGTTCGGTTTGTGGCCTTGAAAAAGGACCAGCTCTACAACCCATGTAGTCTTCGAATGGGGTTCGGTTTGTGGCCTTGAAAAAGGACCAGCCCTACAACCCATTTCCTGAGGTTCGGTTTAATCCTACAACTCAGGTCTTCACCGGTGTTCGGCCAAACTTACTAACCGTACCCAGAGTTCGGTTTAATCCTACAATCTGGGCCTTCGAATGGGGTGATTCACCCAGTTGTACCTTCGAAGAGGTTCATCGCTAACAACGGATACGTTGTTAGGATCATCCGTCCTGAAAGTATCTTGTCACAACAGTGTTGTGCATCGAATAAAATCATAAAGACAATGGGTGAATCATTTAGAGTATTTCATTAATTATGAATTACAAAAGAGAGAAAGAGAGATGAGTCGGGGTTATGACTCATTAGACCTTCTTGGTAAAACCCGATCTGGATCTGCTCTTATCACTCCATTGTAACGTTGGGGATTTCTCTCTTGCAGCTGTTGCTTCCAAGCGTATTTCAATGCTCACATACTTGGATGCTTTCCTCTTGAATTCTTCGAAATTCATTGGAGGATTCTTTGCCAATGATATGGCAAAAGCAGAGCTTGGTTGCAAAGCTTCTATTGCTATGTGCAATTGAAGTGCCTGTTCACTGGTTGTTCCTGGACAGTGATGTCTTCCACGTGCCCATCTGGTTGGTTTCTCCCATTGCCTTTCATAATAAGAGACCAAACTTCTTAAACGAGAGGTGGGAATAACTTTAACGAGTCCCACTGGGCGTGCCAATGAACTGGACTGGACCGGGGTCTAGTATCCGGTGTGGGACCAGCCACAAGAATGCAGGTGTTTTTAGGGTTTGCACACCGGAACTGTGAGTAACCGATGTATTAATCCGGTCCCTCAGTGGGAGAGGCCGGTCTTGTTGTCCTGGAGATCCTTCACACCAACGATTCGCGTTGCAGGGGGGCGAAAGGTGGTGCCACCTGTAAAGATTCTCCGACGCTCAAGTTAGAAGAGTGTATGAACTCAGTGAATACTTAAGCGAAGTAATAGTAGAATGTGAGATAGAACAACGATACCGTGCCTATGTATTGATATATCCTTCTTATAGTTGTACGTGAGAAAAATGAGACGTTGGATGCAGGTGGGTCCCTTGGCTCTGATAGCGTGTGTATTGTGTCAATCAAGGTGGCTCAACTTTCAGAATATGTCAGGAAGGTAGGTCAATTATCAGAGTACGATCCTCTAGGAAGAGGAGAGGATAATCACCTTTTCCGCATAATCTGCTGACACTCCCACTTACTTTCTGAAGCCATTGATGTGACGTATTCTTGGCGGAGTATCATGCCTAGGCGGAGTAACGTGCCTAGGCGGAGTATCATGCCTAGGCGGAGTTATGACCCTTGGCAGGGTAACATGCCTAGGCGGAGTGACGTGCCTAGGCGGAGTATCATGCCTAGGCGGAGTTATGACCCTTGGCAGGGTAACATGCCTAGCCGGAGTGTCATGCCTTGGCGGAGTGACATGCCTAGGTGGAGTTATGACCCTTGGCAGGGTAACATGCCTAGGCGGAGTGTCATGCCTTGGCGGAGTGACATGCCTAGGCGGAGTTACTTGCCTTCGTCGTATATACTCCGTATTTGAAGCGTATTTACCTCGTTCGAACTGCTGACCTGGCAAAGCATTAAAGCCATGCTCTTGGGGGCCGGTGTTAGGACCGGATCATTAGCCTCTTAGCTTGTTATAGTGACTGGCGGAGTCACTGTAATGAGCTATAACACTTAAGTTTTAGCTTTTATAGGCATGGGTTTAGGCGGTGTTTGCTAGAGCAGAATTTACGGATAAGTGTTTTCATGCATTTATTGCTTGTCATTACTTGTCACGCCTATCATTAATGGATTCCGTAAGGAGACGGAATAGCCTCTTAGGAATTTCCAGGAGATTGGATTCCGTAAGAAGGCGGAGTAGCCTCTTAGGAATTTCCAAGGAGTTGGATTCCGTAAGAAGGCAGAGTAGCCTCTTAGGAATTTCCAAGGAGTTGGATTCTGTAAGAAGGCGGAGTAGCCTCTTAGGAATTTCCAAGGAGTTGGATTCCGTAAGAAGGCGGAGTAGCCTCTTAGGAATTTCCAAGGAGTAGGATTCCGTAAGAAGGCGGAGTAGCCTCTTAGGAATTTCCAAGGAGTTGAATTCCGTAAGAAGGCGGAGTAGCCTCTTAGGAATTTCCAAGGAGTAGGATTCCGTAAGAAGGCGAAGTAGCCTCTTAGGAATTTCCAAGGAGTTGAATTCCGTAAGAAGGCGGAGTAGCCTCTTAGGAATTTCCAAGGAGTTGAATTCCGTAAGAAGGCGGAGTAGCCTCTTAGGAATTTCCAAGGAGTTGAATTCCGTAAGAAGGCGGAGTAGCCTCTTAGGAATTTCAAGGAGTTGAATTCCGTAAGAAGGCGGAGTAGCCTCTTAGGAATTTCAATGAGGTTGGATTCCGTAAGAAGGCGGAGTAGCCTCTTAGGAATTTCCAATGAGGTTGGATTCCGTAAGAAGGCGGAATAGCCTCTTAGGAATTTCCAAGGAGTTGAATTCCGTAAGAAGGCGGAGTAGCCTCTTAGGAATTTCCAAGGAGTAGGATTCCGTAAGAAGGCGGAGTAGCCTCTTAGGAATTTCCAAGGAGTTGAATTCCGTAAGAAGGCGGAGTAGCCTCTTAGGAATTTCAAGGAGTTGAATTCCGTAAGAAGGCGGAGTAGCCTCTTAGGAATTTCAAGGAGTTGAATTCCGTAAGAAGGCGGAGTAGCCTCTTAGGAATTTCAATGAGGTTGGATTCCGTAAGAAGGCGGAGTAGCCTCTTAGGAATTTCCAATGAGGTTGGATTCCGTAAGAAGGCGGAGTAGCCTCTTAGGAATTTCCAATAAGGTTGGATTCCGTAAGAAGGCGGAATAGCCTCTTAGGAATTTCCAAGGAGTTGAATTCCGTAAGAAGGCGGAGTAGCCTCTTAGGAATTTCCAAGGAGTAGGATTCCGTAAGAAGGCGGAGTAGCCTCTTAGGAATTTCCAAGGAGTTGAATTCCGTAAGAAGGCGGAGTAGCCTCTTAGGAATTTCAAGGAGTTGAATTCCGTAAGAAGGCGGAGTAGCCTCTTAGGAATTTCAAGGAGTTGAATTCCGTAAGAAGGCGGAGTAGCCTCTTAGGAATTTCAAGGAGTTGAATTCCGTAAGAAGGCGGAGTAGCCTCTTAGGAATTTCAAGGAGTTGAATTCCGTAAGATGGCGGAGTAGCCTCTTAGGAATTTCAAGGAGTTGAATTCCGTAAGAAGGCGGAGTAGCCTCTTAGGAATTTCAATGAGATTGGATTCCGTAAGAAGGCGGAGTAGCCTCTTAGGAATTTCAAGGAGATTGGATTCCGTAAGAAGGCGGAGTAGCCTCTTAGGAATTTCCAAGGAGTTAGATTCCGTAAGAAGGCGGAGTAGCCTCTTAGGAATTTCTATGAAACTGGATTCCGTAAGGAGGCGGAATAGCCTCTTAGGAATTTCCAATGAGGTTGGATTCCGTAAGAAGGCGGAATAGCCTCTTAGGAATTTCCAAGGAGTTGAATTCCGTAAGAAGGCGGAGTAGCCTCTTAGGAATTTCAAGGAGTTGAATTCCGTAAGAAGGCGGAGTAGCCTCTTAGGAATTTCAAAGAAGTTAGATTCTGTAAGAAGGCGGAGTAGCCTCTTAGGAATTTCAAAGAAGCACAATTTTACAAGTGTTGAACTTACTTGAACTTGTTGGGAAGTGCTTGAGTTTGTTGCTCATGTACTCCGTAAAACATTGGTAATTAGGCGGAGTCAAGCTTTGGATGGAGTGTTCATCCTTTTAAACTTGGACCGGAGTGTAACTCCTGATCAAATGAGAATTGTTGAATCCAGGATGGCTATGGTGCAGCATATAACTTGTGACACCAATTCTTCCTGTGAGAATTTTGTTGGTTCTTACCCTTAAGATAGTATGGTGCAGCATATAGCTGTGACACCAATTGTTCCTGTAAGAAATTGGTTAAACCTTTGAGGTGGTATGGTGCAGCATATAGCTGTGACACCAATTGTTCCTGCAAGAAATTGGTTAAACCTTTGAGGCGGTATGATGCAGCATATAGCTGTGACACCAATTGTTCCTGCAAGAAATTGGTTAAACCTTTGAGGCGGTATGGTGCAGCATATAGCTGTGACACCAATTGTTCCTGCAAGAAATTGGTTAAACCTTTGAGGCGGTATGGTGCAGCATATAGCTGTGACACCAATTGTTCCATGGGCGGCCTGCAGGACCTTAGGGTCGGTATGGTGCAGCATATAGCTGAGACACCAATCCTTTCCCCCCAAGGAGTTTTTATTGACCCCGTTTGCGAAGCGTTGTTGCATGTTGGTTGATCTTTATGGAATAAAGAGTTATGCATCTGTGCTTCAGTTTTGGAGCCGTTGTCTTATCTGCATGGGAACAAGTTCTGGCATGGAAAATCAATTCAAAGTTAGAGTAAAGATTGAATGCAGGAAAGTATTTAATAATCCGTTCAGCGTGATCAATATTGAGGTCGGATTGGGGAAGTGTATCTCAATCGTAAGAGTACGGATTGAGTCTTCAAAGACTTCCATCATAAGGATGATGATGGGAATTGTCCGTGCCAGGAGTTACCTCGTCAACTCACAGAATATGTGATTGAGAGCATCCGTCCTGGGGAAGTGTTTCTTCTTCAACCGGTGTTGGATTTCACTCATTCACCAGCCTTCACACGGTGTTCGGTTTGATCCTACTAACCGTACTTGGAGTTCGGTGTAATCCTACAATCCAAGCCTTCAACACGGGGTTCAGATCAGGGCTAATCCTGAACCTACTGCGCCCGTTACTCGGGGTTCAGCACGGTTTTCTGTATGAACCGGCCTACTGCGCCCAAGCCTTCGCATGGGGTTCGGTTTGTGGCCTTGAAAAAGTACCAACCCTACAACCCATGTAGTCTTCGAATGGGGTTCGGTTTGTGGCCTTGAAAAAGGACCAGCCCTACAACCCATGTAGTCTCCGAATGGGGTTCGGTTTGTGGCCTTGAAAAAGGACCATCCCTACAACCCATGTAGTCTTCGAATGGGGTTCGGTTTGTGGCCTTGAAAAAAGACCAGCCCTACAACCCATGTAGTCTTCGAATGGGGTTCGGTTTGTGGCCTTGAAAAAGGACCAGCTCTACAACCCATGTAGTCTTCGAATGGGGTTCGGTTTGTGGCCTTGAAAAAGGACCAGCCCTACAACCCATTTCCTGAGGTTCGGTTTAATCCTACAACTCAGGTCTTCACCGGTGTTCAGCCAAACTTACTAACCGTACCCAGAGTTCGGTTTAATCCTACAATCTGGGCCTTCGAATGGGGTGATTCACCCAGTTGTACCTTCGAAGAGGTTCATCGCTAACAACGGATACGTTGTTAGGATCATCCGTCCTGAAAGTATCTTGTCACAACAGTGTTGTGCATCGAATAAAATCATAAAGACAATGGGTGAATCATTTAGAGTATTTCATTAATTATGAATTACAAAAGAGAGAAAGAGAGATGAGTCGGGGTTATGACTCATTAGACCTTCTTGGTAAAACCCGATCTGGATCTGCTCTTATCACTCCATTGTAACGTTGGGGATTTCTCTCTTGCAGCTGTTGCTTCCAAGCGTATTTCAATGCTCACATACTTGGATGCTTTCCTCTTGAATTCTTCGAAATTCATTGGAGGATTCTTTGCCAATGACATGGCAAAAGCAGAGCTTGGTTGCAAAGCTTCTATTGCTATGTGCAATTGAAGTGCCTGTTCACTGGTTGTTCCTGGACAGTGATGTCTTCCACGTGCCCATCTGGTTGGTTTCTCCCATTGCCTTTCATAATAAGAGACCAAACTTCTTAAACGAGAGGTGGGAATAACTTTAACGAGTCCCACTGGGCGTGCCAATGAATTGGACTGGACCGGGGTCTAGGATCCGGTGTGGCACCAGCCACAAGAATGCAGGTGTTTTTAGGGTTTGCACACCGGAACTGTGAGTAACCGATGTATTAATCCGGTCCCTCAGTGGGAGAGGCCGGTCTTGTTGTCCTGGAGATCCTTCACACCAACGATTCGCGTTGCAGGGGGGCGAAAGGTGGTGCCACCTGCAAAGATTCTCCGACGCTCAAGTTAGAAGAGTGTATGAACTCAGTGAATACTTAAGCAAAGTAATAGTAGAATGTGAGATAGAACAACGATACCGTGCCTATGTATTGATATATCCTTCTTATAGTTGTACGTGAGAAAAATGAGACGTTGGATGCAGGTGGGTCCCTTGGCTCTGATAGCGTGTGTATTGTGTCAATCAAGGTGGCTCAACTTTCAGAATATGTCAGGAAGGTAGGTCAATTATCAGAGTACGATCCTCTAGGAAGAGGAGAGGATAATCACCTTTTCCGCATAATCTGCTGACACTCCCACTTACTTTCTGAAGCCATTGATGTGACGTATTCTTGGCGGAGTATCATGCCTAGGCGGAGTTATGACCCTTGGCAGGGTAACATGCCTAGGCGGAGTGACGTGCCTAGGCGGAGTATCATGCCTAGGCGGAGTTATGACCCTTGGCAGGGTAACATCCCTAGGCGGAGTGTCATGCCTTGGCGGAGTGACATGCCTAGGCGGAGTTATGACCCTTGGCAGGGTAACATGCCTAGGCGGAGTGTCATGCCTTGGCGGAGTGACATGCCTAGGCGGAGTTACTTGCCTTCGTCGTATATACTCCGTATTTGAAGCGTATTTACCTCGTTCGAAATGCTGACCTGGCAAAGCATTAAAGCCATGCTCTTGGGGGCCGGTGTTAGGACCGGATCAATTTTAATAGCATAAAATTTTTTAAACAAATGTAGTTTTAGACAAATTATACTAAGTTAGTTTAGATTTTTGTAATTTATTTTTTATTAGTCAATTTTTAATATTTTTAAATGGACTACTCGATTAAGCCCATAATTCGTTGAGGGCCGAGCTAGGGCCTCTAAATTCAAGGCTTGAATATATGCGGGCCTTTTTTAGCCCGACCTTAAGTAACCCACAACCCAATAAAGCCCATCCTGTTTAGGGCTGCCCACCTGAATTGCCAACTATACGTAAGTGTTTCCCAATCACGTAGACTAAAGGACATAAATAGTGATGGAAAAAGAATTATCCACACTATTCCTAGTGGCTTCCACAGAAATAGAGTCGACACATCATGAGGGGCGGGACAAGTTAACTCTATACACTACCTCCCGAGTAGCGAAGCCATTACCTTTGACAGCTCAAACCTCCCTATAGGAGTCCCAAACAAAGATGAACCGGTGGTGGTCACAATGGAGATAGCAGAATGCATCGTTGGAAGAGTGTTAGTTGATCAAGGAAGCTCCATAAATATTATCTATTGGAAGGCTTACAAAAGACTCAATTTGCCTTCCACGTAGCTTAAAAGGTACGATTGGGCGTTACTCAACTTCACAGGAGACTCGTTACAAGTTATGAGATACATAGAGCTGAAGATGATCTTTGGATCGGGTGTAGACAGTAAAGCAATCAATGTTAAGTATTTGGTTATTGACATCCCCAGCTCCTATAATGTTATACTTGGGCACCTAGTGCTCAATGCACTTAGTGTAATTGTTTCCACTCTCCACCTTACTATGAAATTTCCACTCAAAAATAGATGTATTGGAGTTGTTCGTGCTAACCCAGAGATCATTCCAAAATGCTATGTTGAGAGTCTCTAACTTAGGGAAACTTTCATCGAAGAAGAAGACCTTGAATATGACTAGGATCAAAAGAGAACACGAACGGACTCAACCGGTAGAATCTTTGAAATTGATGCAATGCACTTAAATCAGTGTAATGTTAGATCAAAGTTTGGAAGAATCTATGGTCAAACTTCTACGAGTCAATGTAGACCTCTTCGCATAGAAACCCTCGGATATGCCTGGGATCAACCCAAGTGTCATATGTCATTTGTTCAATATAGACCCAGAGGCTAGACCAGTAGCCAGAAATAGCGTAAACTCAAGCCCGATAGAAAAGAAATAGTGAAAGAAGAAATAGATAAACTCCTTCCAGCCAATTTTATCTAAGAAGTCAAATACCCAACATGGCTCTCCAATGTGGTCATGATAAAAAAAAGTAAATGGCAAGTGGATGATGTGCATAGATTTCACCGACCTCAATAAGGTATGCCCCAAAGACCCTTATCCTTTCTCTAAAATTGATCGTTCGGTAGATGGTACTTCAGGATATCAAGTACTGAGTTTCATGGATGGATATTTGTTAGCCCGACAGCGACTCAGCGGTTCTTTCCCACCGCCGGGTTTTTTTTTGTCAATTGGCAAGCGCACCAATCGTTTGTAGTTTTCGAAATTTAGATATCGTTCCACTGGGATTGAAAGTCCAATAACAACAGTAATTTTCTACTTACTATGGTAAATATGAAGGAAATTATAAACAAAAGAATGATTTATATACAGTTTATACAATATTCACAGGATAGCATGGTTGAGTGATTCATAGGATAAAAGAAAATAAAAATCTATCTAAAAAGTCGAGTTGCAACCTAGAATAGGTAAGATACTTGAGATAAACACAGATAAACAAATTATGTTGGAGATTGGATCCCTAATCTAGAATAACAATGAGGAACTCAAGACATGCATATTTAATCATCAAGTTTCATGTCATTGCAGCTTAAAATCATTATAACCGATCCCTCGTGATATAAATTCTAAGAATTCACCGTAAAGTCCGATCCCTCGTGAGCTTTCTCAGTAAAAACTTGCATTAAGACCTGGCCTTATGGCAACAATGGTTAACAACCCCTATAGAATTGAGATACCAAGGGTATTCCAACTTTTTACTTTCGTCAAAACAAGTTTCAATACGGCATAAATAATCATTCTCCCGTTTGACATTTATACTAATAAAACCAGTTTCGATACACATGAAAATCATTCTCCCGTTTGACGTTCATATTAATAAAAGGTTGAGATACTAACATGGACTTGAATCATAAACATGCAGAGGTCGAATTCACAACATTATACTCAATAGATTAGTTCACCAATTCCAACATAAACAAATTAGTTACACATGGTAAAAGTAAAGACAACACTTACAGAGTTTGACATTACGAAGATGATGGAAACTTCACGATACAACGATCACAATACACCGAAACACACTCAAGTATCTAGAAAACTATTCTAGAACTACAACTCACAAAAGAAGTACTCAAAGTCGAGCACAAGAGAGAAGAGAAGAGAAGTGTCTGGAATGGGATGTTATGAATGGTGTTGGATGGCCCTATTTATAGGGCTGAGCAAGGGTGCTGACGCTACGCGTCCCTGTGACGCTACGCGTCAGACCCCTGACTCAGCTCCCATTAAGCAGCTGATAATGGCCACTTCAAATAATTAAAATCAATCATGCTTGGCCACTTGGACGTGTCTCCACTGTATTTTGGCCATTTGTGATGAGTGGGGTGGCCCTTGTGCTGAGTGGAGTGCCCATTATTGGGTCCAAGTGGAGTGGTTGGCCAAAGTGGGAGTGGAGACTGCGCAGCACTGACGCTACGCGTGGCTGTGATGCGTAGCGTCAGCATCAAAAATAGCACTTGATGCTACGCGTGGGGTGAGGCTACGCGTCAGCTCCTCCAGTGTAATTTTCTCTTGATTTCTTAACTTTTTCACTGCAAAACTAGAGAAAATTGATCAAGGGCAGATTATTTCCAACAACATCCATTTATTGAATTTAAATCCTAATTTTCTAACAAATTAAACTAATTTTTATAATTTTTATGAAATTTTTATTTAAACTTTTATTGAAAATTTGAGGACTAACAAATACCCCCAACTTGAGACATTGCTCGTCCTCGAGCAAGAGAGAAAAATAAGAAAATAAAAATTTGAAATCAAATTTTTAAGTTAGTCCGAAAATTTATCACAAAAAATAATTACACAATTCTAACTATTTTGTAATAATCAAAAACTAATGTCAAATATAACAAAGGTTTAATGATAAAATTATTTACAATATTCTATTAACAATCAAGCAGAATTTCAGGCTTACCTCACAAGTGTTTATCTCTATGCAATTGGTAACCTGTTTCACTCAATCAATCATAAAATCAAATGAATTTAACTTTGTTTGTCATCTAATCAATGGTTATTTATACAGAGTTAATTCGAAAATCACAAGGTCTTTTCACGAGTTGTAATGAGGCTTGGTTTACAAGAATCAATGGTTTTTCTTGGAATTCAAAAACCTGAAATCATAAAAGAGCATTTTCATAATTTTTAGGTTTTTCTCTTGATCTAAACTCTCATTTATTTTTATTGATGAAAAATAAATACCCCCAACTTGATTCTTTTCACTATTTTTGACTTTTCTTTTCCATATTCTATTTTTTTGAAAAGAATCAAGTTGCTCATTTTCACTCCCCATTTTTGTAAGAACACTCAAAGTATTTTTCATTTATTTAAACTGCTCTTTTAATCAATCAAGTATAGGGAATGGTTAAAACAAAATTAGGTTTCAAGGGTACCAAAGAATTTTATTTTAGGCTCAAATTGGCTTGCAAGGGATAAAAGACTTTTTACCAAGGTAAGCTGTTTGGCCCAAGGTTTCGTTTCACCAATAAATGTGCCTTGATCATTTTCCCGAATTCTCTGTACAACAACACAAATCACAGATTAAAGCAAAATCAATTCGAATTGAAAATATGTCGATTAAACCCTCAAGTGTTTAAAAAGATCTCTCAACTCACCGGGTTATTGAAACTTGCTTGATGGTTAATAAACTTATTGTAATTAAATTTATCAAAATTCCTAAGTTATAAAGAAATTGATAATTGATTTTACAAAATTGGTTTTATTGTGTAAAAACTCTAAGTGTATAAACTAACTTACTAACAAAAATTTGATTGATTTTTTTTTTATATCGAATAAAATATGCAAAAACAATTAAAAACATTAAAAATAACGAGAAAAGAATGGGTTGCCTCCCATTGAGCGCTAGGTTTAATGTCTCTAGCCTGACATTCCTGCATTTCAAGGGTCAGTTAAAAGATAACTGGTGGTAATTTTGTGAATTTCACCACCCAAATATAGTTTCAACCTTTGGCCATTTACCATCCAACTTCTTTTGGAAGTTGGATCTTCAATTTCCACTGCTCCATATGGTTTGACTTCTTTAATCAAAAACGGGCCTGACCATTTTGATTTCAATTTTCCAGGAAACAATTTTAATCTTGAATTGAACAATAAAACTTGCTGACCTGGTGTGAAGTGTCTTTTCTTTAACTTTTTATCATGGTAAGCTTTCACCTTACTTTTATAGCATCTGGATGATTCATAGGCATTGTTCCTGATTTCTTCTAACTCAAGAAGCTGTAGCTTTCTTTTATCTGCTGCTGTATTTTGATCAAAATTGAGGAATTTTAAAGCCCAATATGCTTTATGTTCCATTTCAACTAAAAGGTGACATGATTTTCCATAAACCATCTGAAAAGGAGAAAGGCCAATTGGTGTTTTAAATGCAGTTCTATATGCCCAGAGTGCATCATCAAGTTTTTGTGACCAATCCTTTCTAGAAGATGATACAGTTTTTTCCAGAATCCTTTTCACTTCCCGATTTGAAATCTCTGCTTGCCCATTGGTTTGTGGATGATATGTTGTGGCTACCTTATGCTTTACTCCATAATGTTGTAATACTTTCTGAAGAACTTTATTGCAAAAGTGTGAACCACCATCACTGATTAAAGTTCTTGGTGTCCCAAATCTGCAAAAAATATTTTTCTTCAAGAAATTCACAACAGTTTTAGTATCAGCATTGGGGGTAGATATCGCTTCCACCCATTTTGAAACATAATCTACTGCCAAAAGAATGTATTGATTTGAGTATGAGTTAGGAAAAGGTCCCATGAAGTCAATTCCCCAACAATCAAATACCTCAACTTCTTGTATATTTGTGAGAGGCATTTCTTGCCTTCTTCCAACATTACCTGTTCTTTGGCAGTTATCACAAGATTGAACAAATAAGTGAGCATCTTTAAAAAGAGAGGGCCAGTACAAACCTGATTGGAGAACTTTTGCAGATGTTCTCTCATCATTAAAATGTCCTCCGTATGGTGATTTATGACAATGCCACAACACATCTTTTATTTCCCAGTCAGGCACACAACGTCGTAACAAATTATCCGCTCCAATTTTGAATAAATGAGGGTCATCCCAAACAAAATATCTCGCATCTCTAAAAAAATTTTTTCTTTGTTGCCAAGTCAAATCATTTGGAAGAACTCCTGCTGCTTTGAAATTGGCCATGTCAGTAAACCATGGCCGTTGTGTTATTTTGAAAAGTTTTTCATCTGGGAATTCTTCCAAAATTTCTCTTTCTTTAACAGTAACCTCATTATTCACTAATCTAGAAAGATGGTCAGCTACCATATTTTCACTACCCTTTTTATCTTTGATTTCAAGATCATATTCTTGAAGGAGCAAAATCCATCTGATTAACCGAGGTTTTGAATCAGGTTTAGTTAAAAGATACTTGATTGCAGCATGATCAGTAAAAATGATTATTTTTAAGCCAATCAAGTAAGATCGAAATTTTTCTAAAGCATACACTATGGCTAGTAATTCTTTTTCAGTAGTTGCATAATTTATTTGATTTTCATTCAAAACTTTACTAGCATAATGTATGACTTTAAAAACTTTCTCGTATCTTTGACCTAAAACTGCTCCAACAGCATAATCACTTGCATCACACATAAGTTCAAAGGGTAGATTCCAATTAGGAGCAATAATTACAGGGGCAGTAACCAATTTTTCTTTCAAGGAATTAAAAGCTTTAAGACATGCTTCCTCAAATTTAAATTCAACATCTTTATTTAGAAGGTTTGATAAGGGTTTTGCAATTTTTGAAAAATCTTGAATAAACCTTCTATAAAATCCAGCATGTCCTAAAAAACTTCTAATACCTTTTACATTTACAGGAGGAGGGAGTTTAGAAATTACCTCTATTTTGGCTTGGTCAACTTCAATGCCTTTAGAAGAAATTTTATGACCAAGTACAATTCCTTCTTTCACCATGAAGTGACATTTTTCCCAATTAAGCACTAAATTTGTCTCAATACACCGCTTCAGTACGGTGTCCAGGTTGGATAGACATGTTTCAAATGAATTTCCAAAGACTGAGAAGTCATCCATGAAAATTTCAATGCTCTTTTCAATTAAATTTGCAAAAATAGCAAACATACATCTTTGAAAAGTAACAGGTGCATTACATAATCCAAATGGCATTTTTCTGTAAGCAAATATGCCAAAAGGACATGTAAAGGCGGTTTTTTCCTGATCAAGAGGGTCAACAACAATTTGATTATATCCAGAATAACCATCAAGAAAGCAGTAATATTCTTGTCCAGATAATCTTTCAAGCATTTGATCCATAAAAGGTAAGGGAAAATGATCTTTTCTTGTTGCTTGATTTAATTTTCTATAATCAATACACATTCTCCAACTGGTGACAGTTCTTGTAGGAATTAGTTCATTTTTTTCATTAACAATTACTGTCATACCACCTTTTTTTGGAACAACTTGAACAGGACTTACCCATGTGCTGTCAAAAATTGGATAGATAATACCTGCTTTTAACAATTTCAGAACCTCCTTTTTGGTTACCTCTTTCAAAGTTGGATTGAGGCGTCTTTGAGGTTGAGCAATAGGTTTGAAATTATCTTCCAACAAAATTTTGTGCATGCAGTATGATGGACTGATACCTTTCAAATCCTCAAGTGTCCACCCAATTGCTTCTTGATTGTTCTTTAATACTTCCACCAGTTTTTCTTCCTCTGTTTCACTCAACAGATTACTAATAATAACTGGTTTCAAATTACCTTCTTTCAAAAAGATGTATTTCAGATTGGAAGGTAACACTTTCAATTCAGGTTTCTGGATCTCTTCAGTAGGTGATTCTTGAATTTCTTCAATCTTTCTTGATTCAAAGGAAATTTCTTTCCCTTGATCAAATTCTTCAAGATATCTTTCAATCTGTTTTTCCTCTTCTTTATCCAAAAATTCAACTGAGTTAGTCAATAACTTATTTAATGGGTCAGAAATAATCATACCTTTTGATAAGGAGAGATAAGTTTCATCAAGGACGTCCACTTTGAAACAATCTTGCTTTGGGTTGGGATGTTTCATTGCCTTGAAGACATCAAAATTTACTTCCTCATCATGCACTCTCACTGCTAACTTTCCATTGTCCACATCAATCAGTACTCGAGCAGTTTTCATAAATGGTCTTCCAAGAATTAGAGGAACATCAGCATCTTCTTCCATGTCTAGGATCACAAAATCTACAGGAAAGTAGAATTTGTCAACCTTTACAAGCACATCTTCTACAATTCCATAAGGTCTCTTGATGGATTTATCAGCTAATTGCAGAGTCATCTTTGTCTGCTGTGGATCAAGATCACCGATACGCTTCATCATACTTAGGGGCATTAGATTGATGCTAGCCCCTAGATCTAATAAAGCTTTACCGATATTTACTCCTCCAATAGAGACAGGAATAGTGAATTTTCCAGGATCTTTGGATTTTTCTGGCATCTTGTATTATAGAATAGCGCTGCAACTTGCTTCAAGTTCTACAATCTCTTCATCATACTTCCTTTTTTTTGTAAGCAGTTCTTTCATAAACTTAGCATATGTAGGCATTTGTTCTAATGCCTCAGAAAAAGGAATGTTTATGTGTAACTGCTTAAAGATTTCAAGGAATCTTTTGTATTCCTTCTCTTTATCTTTTCTTGATGGTGGATGAGGATATGGTAAATCTTGGACAGGAGGTGGCTGTCCAAGATACTGATTTTTTTGATTTTTTTGATTTTTTTCTTTCTTTTCTTCACTCTCTTTTTCTTCTTCCTTTTCTTTCTCTTTTTCTTTTTCATTCTCTTTTTCTTTTTCTTGATTCATACCTACAGCCTTACCACTTCTTGTAAAAATAGCCTTACATTGTTCTTTCGCTTTGAATTCTTTGATGTCGGCTACTTCTTTTACTAGCTGACTTAACTGTTGATCTGATGCTTTACGTGCGACATTAATTGTCTCCATGTATTGTATCAATTGTTGAATACTTTCTTCAGCCTTTGTCAATCTAGCATTGTAATCTCCTTGATTGTTGAAGGGTCTAGCATTTTGTTTCCAGCCATGGTTTTGCCTTCCCTGCGAGTAATTGTTAGAAAAAGAATTTAAAAGAGGATTTAGAGAATTACCTGTGGGTAATTTCTGATGAATCAAGGAATTAGCTTGTTCTTGCTCATTTCCACAGTAACCACATGGTTGTTCGCCCATACAATACTCACATTGCTTTAATTGAGCAGGAAGTTGTGGTGGTACATGGGTAACTTACAATTTTCCAAGTTGTTTACTCATGGCCTCAATTTGTTGCATCAACAATTTTTGTTGAATTAACACTGTATCGTTTACTCCTTGTTCAATTATACCTTGTTTATTACCTCTTTCTGGTTTAGCTTGATGGTCACTAATAGCCATTGATTCCAATATTTCTATGGCTTCTTCCACAGTCTTGTTCATTAAAGAACTACCTGCACAAGCATCTAACATCATCTTGAACTGAGGCAATAAACCATGGTAAATGATTCTTACCTTTTCGGCATCATTCAGGTTGTGGTTTGGGCATTTTCTCAAGAGTGCCTTGAATCGTTCCCATGTCTCTCCTAATGATTCATCATTATTTTAAGAAAAAGAGTGTATGGCTGTCATTGCTTCAAAATATTTCGAAGGAGAATAAAATCTTTCCAAAAATTTTCTTTCAACATCGGACCAGTTTGCAAAACTACCCGGTGGACAAGATTTAAACCATTCTTTTGCTTTCCCAATCAATGAAAAAGGAAAGAGTCTCATGTAAACAGACTCTTCTTGATTGGGTTCAAAACCAATTGTGCTGCATAATTCATAAAAAACAGTTAAATGTTCATATGGTTCTTCATGATTTAAACCAGCAAATTGGTTGTTTTGAATAATATTTAAAGTGGCAGGTTTAATTTCCACTGGTAAAACTGGTCCTTGAAACATTCCCGAAACTCGGGGTGGACCATTTATAGCAGCAAACTGTCCCAATGTTCTCCTTTCAGCAGCCATATTTGAATTTTCAAAAATTTTCGAAGTAGAAGAAGAATTAGTTTGTGTTTTAGATTTCAAAGACTTGATTTTCTTTACAAACTTTTCTATCTCAGGATCAAAATAAATTTTACCTGCGGTAGATCGAGTTTGCATACAAAAACTAGACAAAGAAAGTTAGTGTAACAATGATAAGAAATAAATAAAAAATTAACTAAGGTAAAAAATAAAAAAAAATTTACCACGGTAATTAAAATTTTACTATTTTACTGAAACAATTCAATCCCCGACAACGGCGCCAGAAAACTTGTTAGCCCAACGGTGACTCAGCGGTTCTTTCCCACCGCCGGGTTTTTTTTTGTCAATTGGCAAGCGCACCAATCGTTTGTAGTTTTCGAAATTTAGATATCGTTCCACTGGGATTGAAAGTCCAATAACAACAGTAATTTTCTACTTACTATGGTAAATATGAAGGAAATTATAAACAAAAGAATGATTTATATACAGTTTATACAATATTCACAGGATAGCATGGTTGAGTGATTCATAGGATAAAAGAAAATAAAAATCTATCTAAAAAGTCGAGTTGCAACCTAGAATAGGTAAGATACTTGAGATAAACACAGATAAACAAATTATGTTGGAGATTGGATCCCTAATCTAGAATAACAATGAGGAACTCAAGACATGCATATTTAATCATCAAGTTTCATGTCATTGCAGCTTAAAATCATTATAACCGATCCCTCGTGATATAAATTCTAAGAATTCACCGTAAAGTCCGATCCCTCGTGAGCTTTCTCAGTAAAAACTTGTATTAAGACCTGGCCTTATGGCAACAATGGTTAACAACCCCTATAGAATTGAGATACCAAGGGTATTCCAACTTTTTACTTTCATCAAAACAAGTTTCAATACGGCATAAATAATCATTCTCCCGTTTGACATTTATACTAATAAAACCAGTTTCGATACACATGAAAATCATTCTCCCGTTTGACGTTCATATTAATAAAAGGTTAAGATACTAACATGGACTTGAATCATAAACATGCAGAGGTCGAATTCACAACATTATACTCAATAGATTAGTTCACCAATTCCAACATAAACAAATTAGTTACACATGGTAAAAGTAAAGACAACACTTACAGAGTTTGACATTACGAAGACGATGGAAACTTCACGATACAACGATCACAATACACCGAAACACACTCAAGTATCTAGAAAACTATTCTAGAACTACAACTCACAAAAGAAGTACTCAAAGTCGAGCACAAGAGAGAAGAGAAGAGAAGTGTCTGGAATGGGATGTTATGAATGGTGTTGGATGGCCCTATTTATAGGGCTGAGCAAGGGTGCTGACGCTACGCGTCCCTGTGACGCTACGCGTCAGACCCCTGACTCAGCTCCCATTAAGCAGCTGATAATGGCCACTTCAAATAATTAAAATCAATCATGCTTGGCCACTTGGACGTGTCTCCACTGTATTTTGGCCATTTGTGATGAGTGGGGTGGCCCTTGTGCTGAGTGGAGTGCCCATTATTGGGTCCAAGTGGAGTGGTTGGCCAAAGTGGGAGTGGAGACTGCGCAGCACTGACGCTACGCGTGGCTGTGATGCGTAGCGTCAGCATCAAAAATAGCACTTGATGCTACGCGTGGGGTGAGGCTACGCGTCAGCTCCTCCAGTGTAATTTTCTCTTGATTTCTTAACTTTTTCACTGCAAAACTAGAGAAAATTGATCAAGGGCAGATTATTTCCAACAACATCCATTTATTGAATTTAAATCCTAATTTTCTAACAAATTAAACTAATTTTTATGAAATTTTTATTTAAACTTTTATTGAAAATTTGAGGACTAACAATATTCTGGGTATAACCAAATACGAATGAACCTGAGAGATAAAGAAAAAATGGCATTCATTATTAGGGGAGCAAATTATTGTTATTAGGCGATGCCTTTTACACTAAAGAACATTGGAGCCACATCCCAGTGACTCGTGAACAAAAATTTTGCCAAACAAATTGGTAAGAACATGGAAGTATATGTAGATGATATGGTTGTAAAGACCAAAAATGCAAATGATTATACCAAGGACCTAGAAAAAACATTCGTCGAGCTAAAGAGACACAATATGTGCCTCAACCCAGAAAAATTCTTCTTCGGAGTCCAAGGCGGTAAATTCCTGGGATATATGCTAACTTATAGGGGGATAAAGGCCAACCCAGACCAATGTCAGGCCATCCTAGAGATATGAAGTCCATAAAACATTAAGGAAGTACAACGTCTCACTATAAAAATTGTAACCCTTTCCCAATTCCTCTCCAAATTTACAGAAAAGTCGATGTCTTTCTATTGAGTATTGAAAAAGAAAGTAGACCTAAGAGTGTGAAAAAGCTTTTAAAGAAGAAGGGACAATCCAGCGACCGATATATTTCACCAGCAAAACTTTGCAAGGTATGGAAACAAGATACCAACGGATAAAGAAATTTTCATACACTCTAGGGGTGACCGCTCGGAAGATGAGACCCTATTTTCACATCCACCAAATTATCGTAAGAACTGACCAACCCATCAACAAAATTCTGTAAAAGCTTGAACTAACAGGAAGAATGGTTACATGGGTCGTAGAACTCTCCGAGTATAGAATTTGGTATAAACCAAGATGAGCCATTAAAGCATAATTTTAAGTAGAATTTGTAGCAGAGTTGGGGGATGATAAGAAAGAATATGACGCTAAACACGACTTATAGACCCTTTTAGTAAATGGATCATCAAAAGGGAAAGAAAGCGGAGCATGAATTATACTTGAATCACTAACTAGAATAGCCATAGAAGAGTCGTTGAGATTCCTATGCAACACAAGCAAGAATTAGGTAGAATACGAGGCACTCATAGTCGGGTTACGAATGACACTGGACATGGAATCCTGATGCATACAAGTAAAAACCAACTCACAGTTGGTCACCCAACAAGTGGAAAGAACCTACCAAGCAAAGGACCCTACCCTTACCATATATCTCTCTCGAGTTAAGGCATTGGTAGCAGAGTTCAAGTTGTTCAAAATAGCACATGTCCCCTGAGTAGAAAATGAAAAAATAGATTGTCACAACCTGGATCGCGACGATGCGGCGAGAAAGAAAGAAAGTGTAGGATGAAACAGGGAGTCGCCACCAACGTTTTTATCCATAGGAAAAAACATTGGAAAAAACTAAGTTCAGTAAAGCATTGGTTAAAAATTGAGATTCAAGTTCGGGAGTCGGTTACGAATAGGGAAGGTATTAGCACCCTACATCGCCTGTCAAAAACAGTACCAAGATTGAAAATGCGTAACATAAATAGCCTTACAAAAGATGGTTTATTTCTTCCCTTTTATCGTTGTATTTTTTATTTAAAAATGACAGAATGGAGTGAGAGAACTGTACAAACATAGAATGTCGAGGCGAGGTCAATGGGACGTTTCATCCGAATTAAACTCGACTTCGATATGAGACAGAGAGGGGAAGAGAATGCTAATAAGGTGTCACGCCTAAATTAGACGTTCTCGAATATAAAAAAAACAGGGATAGGAAAGAGATAAGTGGGACGTCTCGTCCTAAGTATCCCTTCCCTATGAATTATGGCGAGGCTTGAGCAAAAACTAGGGGGAAATCAATAAGACGTCACATCTAAATTGATTTTCACGGAAGCGACCAAAAAAAGAACATTTATGAAAGAAACATGAAAGTGAGGAAATAAATCAATAAAAAGAAATAAGAAAGATGGGCCCAACAGGAATTGAGGTCCTGTTCCTACGTATTCTTGAATTATCAAGAAATCAGGGTTACGTAGTTTTGAGTGTTTTTCTTTTAGGAAAAGACTTGGGAGATGATGATGGATGTTATTGAGGTGGGGAAATCGTACAAGGCGAAGTTCTTCGCACGCGTACGAATCCTAAATAGGTTGTGTAGACGGGAGTGCTCCCGTACGACACTATTTAAAAATAATTTGTTTCCCTTTTTCTTGATTTTATTTAGATTTGAAAGAAAACATAGGAAGCATTTATTTCTCTTTGTTATATTTTTACTATGAAGCGAAAGGGGAAGGTAGAGAAGCTACAAGAGAGAAATGGAAACAGTAAGTTTGGAGAAGAGAGGAAAAAATAAGCGAAAACTGAAGGGAAGAAGAGAAAAACCGAGTGAGAAAGAGGGAAAAACCGAGTGAAAATGGAAGAAACCGAGTGGAAATGGAAGAAACCGAGTAAAAAATGAAATACCAAGTAATAAAAGCAAAAAAACGAGTGAGGACATGGAAAACCGAGTAAAAAATGGTAAAACCGAGTGGAAATGGGAAAATACCGTGTGAAAAGTAGAATACCGAGTGAGAAGTGGAATACCGAGTGAGACTGAGTGAGAAGAGGGACGGTGTTGGAGTTGAGAGGACAACGATACTGAGTGGTGAGGACGGAGTGGTAAAAGGGAGTTGGGGAGGTCGGTTTGGTGAGGGACAGTGTTTGGAGTGAGGAGTGAGGAGGTCGGATTTGGTGAGGACGGAGTGGTAAAAGGGAGTTGGGGAGGTGTGTAGGAGAAGGAGGAGTGGGGCTGTTGGAGAGGGTGAGGGGAGAGAGCTGGAGGGTGTTTGGTGGCTGGAAGGAGAAGGAGAAGTAGGGCTGTTGGAGAGGGTAAGGGGAGAGAGCTGGAGGGTGTTTGGTGGCAGGAAGGGGCTGGACAGTGTGTGAGAGAGAGAGAGGATAAGAGTGAATTCAAGCAGAGTTTTCTCACTTAATGAATGCCTCCCCTTTCAAAGCTTCAGCCCTCTATTTATAGGCTTTTCTGAGTGGAAAGCCAACTCACATTTCCACTCCGAGTGGAATGCCAGCTCAGGCTTCCACTCGGTCCTGGTAGTGGGGGACAGCGACTGGTAGAAATTTTTAATTCCTCCACTTCCGCCCCTTGTCTGCCAGCCACCTCCAGGATTCCTGGATCCACTTGGGTGGTGGAATCCAGGTCAGCATGTGCAGTCCGACAGAGGATGGTGGAAATCCGAGAGAGGATGATGGAAATCCGAGTGAGGATGGCTCGGATCAGCCTCCCAGTCAGTATTCATCCACATTGGGAGTCAATTCCGAGTGGAATGAAGCATTTCCCATAGAAGGCCGAGTGAAAATACTCCTTTCTGAGTGAGAATTCTTCTGGGAGGAGCCCTCCTATGGAAGGGGTTTTGCTCGGTATGAGGTTGCTGTGAGACATTCAATCGGAACCGAGTGACAAGTGACTTGGAACCGACTGAAATGGTTGAATAATGACTCAGAATTGGGTTTAAAAGGACTCGGAATTGGGTGAGAAGTAGCTCGATAATTGTTTAAAGGATGACTCGGAGATAGGTGAAAGATGACTCGGGAACGAGTGAAAATTGGTGGAAATAGGATCGGTAATTGGCTTGAGGAGGGATGAGAGGGAGTTGGTTTGAAGAGGGCTAAATGACTTAATTGCCAATCGGTTCCGACTAAAAATTGGCTCGGATTTGAGTGAGAGTGGTCATTTGGGAGTGGGTGAGAAAGGAATGACTCGGAATTGGGTGAAAGAATGGCTCGGTAATGATTGACCAAAAGGGCTCGGAAATGATTCAATCGGGTTTGATTCAATTCACTCGAAATCCGTCTTATTCCTCACTCAGAATTTAGGAACTTGACATTTTCACTCGGAAAAACTTTCTTCTCTTCAATTAGAATTTTCCTTCAATCGTCAATTGTTCAGTGCATTCACTCGCCTTTATTCTCCAATCAGGAATGGCTTTCACTCGGTAACCAGCTGCTTGGTGCATTCACTTGAGAGTCGTCTTCAGAAGAATTTCATACGGATTTGCCTTTCTTTAGCTCAATCGGACACATTCATTCAGAAATCCTTTCATTCGGTTGTTGTCACTCGGAAACCGATTGAAGATTGACCATTCGGCTTAGCATTTTCACTCGGAAAGGGCTTGCTTCCTACTCAAGACTTAGAAACTTTGTATTTTCACTCGGAAAAGCTTTCGTCCAATCAAAATTTGTCCTTCCAGTTACACTCTGAGTCGGATTTTCCTTCGCTCAGACTTGTTTTCACTCAGATCAGTAGCAATCAGAAAGCACTCACTCGGATTTAGCATTTCTTCACTCGGATTAATTGCAGTGAAAGAGGGATCCTTCTCAGCCTTCATCCTTCAACAGAGTATCACACGGAATTGACTCATTCTGAGTAATTCTACTCGGATTTGATCCTTTTTGAGTCATTCCGTTCGGATTTCTCTTCAACAGGGACATACTCCACTCGGAAAGGCTTCATTTTGACTCAGATTTGACCATTTTTGAGTTTTTCCATTCAGATTTATCTCCACCAGGGCTGTATTTCACTCGGAAATGCTTTATTCTGAGTCATCCTGCTCGGATTTGATCATTTTTGAGTCATTCCACTCGGAAATGCTTTATTTTGACTCGGATTTGACCATTTTTGAGTTTTTCCACTCGGATTTATCTCCACCAGGGCTGTATTTCACTCGGAAATGCTTTAATCTGAGTCATCCTGCCCGGATTTGATCATTTTTGAGTCATTCCACTCGGATTTGCCTCCAACAGGGCAATATTCCACTTGGAAAAGCTTCATTCTGAATTATTTCGCTCGGTTCTGATTATTTTAGAGCCATTCTACCCGAATTTGACCACTCTGAATTAGAATTCAGTATAAAAAAGATTCATTCCACTTGGACCGGACCGAAAGAGGTGTTCACAAATGCTCCTCTTTACTTTTTTTTCACAAAAGAAACACGAACCTTCTGTGTTTTTGAAGTGAAAAGGAAGTAAAGATATGAACACCGATGTAGGGGCCAAGTGGGACTTTTTGATGGCGTCTGATAGTGTCGGCAATCACGAGTCAGTGTGACCTTTCTTCTTTAAAGACGAGCATTTTCCTCTTCCGTTTCGCTTTTCTCTTCTTCTTCTTTCTCTATTTTTCTTTTTCTTCTTTTTTTTTTTTTGCTTTTGCATTTTGTTTGTTTTTTGTTTGTTTTTTTTTTGCATTTTGTTTGTTTTTTTTTGTTTGTTTTTTGTTTGTTTTTTGTTTTTTTTGTCCTAAATCTGGGAAAAAGAAGTGGGGCAGTGCTCTAATTTTTTAGCAAGAAGTGGTTAACTGGGAATTATCCTTTGAATAACATGAAGCAGAAGGATTGTCTTCCAGTTAATAAGAGGCGAGAGGATTGAGTGTCTATTCTCAATTGATTGGAGATGAAGGGTGCCTCATTCGGCGACCGGAAGAAAAAGGATGCCTTCTTAGGCGACTGAAAGGTAAAAGGATGCCATTTGTTCGGCGACAGGAAAGTAAAGTAGTGCCATTTGATCGGCGATAGGAAAGTAAAGGTGCCATTTGATCAGCAACAGGAAAGTAAAGGGGTGCCATTTGATCGACGACAGGAAAGTAAAGGGGTGTCATTTGATCGGCGACTGAAAAGTAAAGGTGCCATCTGATCGGCGACTGGAAAGTAAAGGGGTGCCATTTGATCGGTGACAGGAAAGTAAAGGGGTGCCATTTGATCGGCGACAGGAAAGTAAAGGTGCCATTTGATCGGCGACAGGAAAGTAAATGGGTACCATTTGATCGGCGACAGGAAAGTAAAGGGGTGCCATTTGATCAGCGACAGGAAAGTAAAGGTGCCATTTGATCGGCGACAGGAAAGTAAACGGGTGCCATTTGATCGGCGACAGGAAAGTAAAGATTGGGGGAGCTAACAGGACGTCTCGTCCGAATTAACTCACTGTTGGCAGGAAATATAAAGGTTGGGGTTGACCCTCGGTTGTCATGACTGCGGGTCCTTGGGGAACTGCCCTTTGAACGCAAGAGAATGAATCTGGGGGGATGCCCTAGTTTGACACGATTGTGGGTTGTTGGGGAACTACCCCTTGATTGAGAGGATATACCTGGGGTGATGCCCCAGTTTGGCAAGTTTTGAAGGAATCTTGGGGAACTGCCCCTTAATTGAAAAATAATAAACTTGGGGTGATGCCCCAGTTTGACAATATTTAATGGAATCCCGGGAAACTGCCCCTTGACTAAGAGAATAAACCTGGGGAGATGCCCCAGTTTGACATGATTGGATGAAATCTTGGGGAATTGTCCCTTGAATGAATGAGAACGAACCTGGGGTGATGCCCCAGTTTGACATGATTGGATGAAGCTTGGAGGGCGCTCCTTTTTGACGAAGAGAGGCCCTGGTGATGTCCTAGTTCAGACATTCTGGGAGCGTGGGGTACTGTCCTGGGGTCGACAAGAGATAATGACCTAGGGAAGATGCCCCGGTTTGACATGATCGAAAGAGTCTTTGGGGAAAACTATCCCTTGACCGAAAGAAGAATCTAGGGAGATGCCCCAATTTTGGGTTGACTGGGAAGTATAGTCCCACTGGGGAAGGATTTGGGAAGTGTAGTTTTTGGCAATTATAGTTCCACTAGGGGAGAAAATTTTGGTGATTTGGGGTAATGTCCCTTTGGGTGAAAGAGAATGGACTTGGGGTTTACTGCGGATATGCCGAAGGTCTGCTAAGGAGAGAGTTGGGCAACTACACATCTTGGGGATCATGGTTCCTGGCCATCCTTTAACAGAGAAACGTGAAACTAATTAAAAACTTACAGGCGTAGTTCCTTGGCAACAGGCGTTGAAGTAACTCATGGCCAAAATAATTATTACTTCTGACTTCATTGAGGTTGTTTCGCAAAGTTGGTTGAGCTTGCCCGAGGTAAGATATGGCAATGGTGTACACTTCGTTCCCTATAACTTTGTGTTTTCGTTCTTCTCAAAAACTCATTTTTAAGAAATTCTTTTTAGGCAAAACTTGTTTATTTATTCTAGTCATGAACACATGTGAGAAGAAGGGAAACTTTTTATTTATGAACAACAGATATATACAGGTGACACCAATAATGCAAAAATATGACAAGGTTTGAGGAATTGATGGCAAGGATGGAAGGGAAGGCCTTTTAGATCCTCCATCGATTTCCTGAGAGCGACAAGATTCTGGTCTTTTGCATGATTTCCTGCTTATCTTCTGATTTTGCTTTCGAGGGCGTGACTTGACAATGGCTTCGATGCCCTAGACCCATCCCCTTTTCTGTGACTTGAAAAATTGGTGTTGCAGTGTTGAATCTATAGGGTGTGAATTTGTCTGGGCCGCTTTCGACCCCACCAATTGCTCTAACTTTTGCCTAGGTCGCCTTTTCAGGTTTTCAACCCAGCGAGCCCCTCTTTTTTTTGTATTCTTTTTTTTTTACACGTAGTATCTTCTCACTGCATCCACGTTTATAGGCATCAGTAGATCTTCCCCATCCATGTTGGCGAGTATGAGAGCACCTTCGGAAAAAGCCTTCTTCACGACATAAGGCCCTTCTTAGTTAGGAGTCCATTTGCCCCTGTGATCTTTATGCATCGACAAAACCTTCTTGAGCACCAAGTCTCCTTCTTGGAACTGTCGGGGTCGTACTTTCTTTTCAAACGCTCGCTTCATACGCCTTTGATATAGCTGACCATGGCAGAGGGCAGTCAGTCTTTTACCATCAATCAGATTTAATTGGTCATGTCGAGTCTGGATCCATTCAGCTTCAACCAGTTTGGATTCCATGATTACTCGGAGGGAAGGAATCTCCACTTCAAAAGGCAGGACTACTTCCATGCCATAAACTAAAGAGAATGGGGTTGCCCTAGTCGAGGTTTGGACCGAGGTACGATAACCGTGTAGAGCAAAGGGAAGCATTTCGTTCCAGTCTTTGTAAGTTACCACCATCTTCTGTACTATCTTTTTGATATTTTTGTTCGCCGCCTCGACTGCCCCATTCATTTTTAGGCGGTACGGAGAGGAATTATGGTGGGAGATCTTAAAGCTCTCACAAAGCTCTTTCATCATCTTATTGTTCAGATTTGTCCCATTATCCGTGATGATTTGACTTGGTAGGCCGTACCGACATATTAATTCACGTTTGATGAATTTGATAACAACACCTTTGGTTACATTAGTGTATGAAGCCGTCTCCACCCATTTTATGAAGTAATCAATGACGACCAAAATGAAACGATGGCCGTTTGAAGCCTTTGGTTCAATGGGACCAATGACATCCAAGCCCCACATCGAGAAGGGCCATGGTGCTGACAAAACATTCAGAGATGACGGGGGTGCGTGAATATGATCAGCATATATTTGGCACTTATGACATTTCCGCGCGTAGATGAAGCAGTCTGTTTTCATGGTCATCCAAAAATAACCCACCCTCAAGATTTTCCTTGACATGGCATGCCCATTGATGTGGGTTCCGAAAGATCCCTCATGGATATCCCTCATGATTCTATTTGCTTCAGTGGTATCAACGCAGCGAAGAAGGATAGAATCATGGTTTCTCTTGTAAAGCACGTCGCCATTTAAGAAGAAACCCATGGCGAGCCGTCGCAGGGTTCTCTTGTCATTTTCTGTGGCATTGTCAGGGTATTCTTGTCTCTGGATATACCTCTTAATGTCGTGATACCAAGGTTTTCCATCCGATTGTTCTTCAACTACTTGGCAGTATGCGGGCTCATGACGCCTTTCTACCTCGATGAGGGGCATGTCATAGTCATTGTTCACTTTGAACATTGAAGCGAGAGTGGCCAAAGCGTCAGCCATCTGATTATCTTCCTGAAGAATATGATGGAAAGAAATCTCTTCGAAATCTCTGATCATTTCCATAATGTGGGCGTGATAGGGGAGTAGCTTGCTATCTCTGGTTTCCCACTCACCTTTCAACTGGTGGATGACTAAAGCAGAGTCTCTGTAGACTTCCAGTGTCTATACTTTCATATCTAATGCCGCTTAGATCCCTAAGGAGCACGCCTCATATTCAGCGACATTGTTGGTATAATCGAAACATAGCCTGGTGCAGACAGGGATGAATTCTCTTTTTGGCGAAATCAAAATGGCCCCAATTCTGTGCCCTAAAGCATTAGAAGCTCTATCGAATCTTAAAATCCATTTGTCTTTGTTACCGCCTTCTTTTTCATTGGACAATGCCAAAATATCCTTGTCTGGGAAGTGGAATGGTATTGGTTGGTAATCACTTACGGGTTGATGGGCTAAGTAGTCAGCCAAAGCGCTCCCTTTTATGGCTTTCTGAGTGACATATGTTATGTCGTACTCAGTTAGCAGCACTTTCCATCGAGCAATCCTTCCGGTCAGGGCTGGCTTCTCAAAGATGTACTTGATAGGATCCATCTTAGAGACTAGCCAGGTAGTGTGACTCAACATGTATTGCCTTAAACGCTTCGCAGCCCATGCTAAAGCGCAATAAGTTCGTTCTAATGCGGAGTATCGTATTTCGCAATCAGTGAACGTTTTGCTTAGGTAATATATGGCATGTTCTTTCTTTCCCGTTTCATCGTGCTGACCCAATACGCAGCCCATGGACTCATCCAGTACCATCATGTATAAAATCAGTGGTCTCCCAGGGGTTGGTGGTACCAATATTGGTGGTTCTTTCAAGTATTGCTTAATCTTCTCAAAAGCCATTTGGCAGTCCTCATTCCATTGCCCTGGTTGGTTCTTGCGGAGTAGGTTGAAGATCGGCTCACAGGTCGATCTCAGTTGTGAGATAAATCGAGCGATGTAGTTTAATCTTCCCAAGAACTCCCTGACTTCTTTTTCTGTGCAAGGAGGTGGCATTTCTAGGATTGCCCTGACCTTGTTGGGATCCACTTCAATTCCTTTCTTGCTTACAATGAAACCCAACAGTTTGCCTGACCTTGCGCCAAACGTGCACTTGGCAGGGTTCAATCTAAGCTTAAACCTTCTCAACCGTTCAAACAATTTCCTTAAGTCGCGGACATGATCTTCCGCGGTTCTGGATTTTGCAATGATATCATCCACATAGACCTCTATTTCCTTGTGCATCATATCATGGAATAAAGTGACCATTGCTCTCAGATAAGTTGCCCCTGCGTTCTTCAAACCAAAGGACATTACTTTGTAACAGAAAGTACCCCACAAAGTGACGAACGTGGTTTTTTCCATGTCTTCGGGTGCCATTTTAATCTGATTGTACCCGGAGAAACCATCCATGAAAGAGAAGATAGAGTGTTGGGCTGTGTTATCGACCAACATGTCAATATGTGGAAGAGGAAAATCATCCTTAGGGCTGGCCCTGTTTAGATCTCGATAGTCCACACACATCCGTACCCATTGTGGATATTTGGCTACGGCCAAGAAACCGGCTTCGAATTATTTTTTGACCTCTTCCTTGATCTTGAGAAGCATTTTCGGTTTCATTCTCCGTAGCTTTTGCTTAACTGGTGGACACTCTGGTTTCAGAGGCAACCTATGTTCCACTATGCTATTATCCAACCCTGGCATATCTTGATATGACCAAGCGAACACATCCTGAAATTCCCGGAGTAGTTCAATCAATTCATCTTGTCGGCCTTTGCTCAGGCCGGTGCCTATCTTGATCATTTTATCTTCTCCTTCATCTCCAAGGTTGATGATTTTAATTTCCTCCTGATGTGGACGGATCTCCTTATCCTCTTGTTCCAACAATCTCGTCAATTCAGATGAGGGTCCAAAGTCTTCCTCACTTTCCTCGTAGACGCAATCATTTGGATAAACAGGGTCATGAAATAAATCCAGGTTTTCGTTGTTCTCAGGGAAATCATTTTTGGATCTGCATTCGGGTTATATTATAAAGTGAAAAGAGAACAAACAAGTGAAAGGTTTAAGAAAAATAGAGTGCACAAAGACGAGGTGATGGGAAATAAAATGTGTTCATTGGTTTTCAAAAATAAAATAAACAAGTTCTGCCCTTGTTACAAAATGGGTCCCGGAGCCTTGGGCATGGCAAGGGGACCACCAAATTATGAAATACAGTGATTACTCTGATAGAACGTTAATGGTTGTAGGGAATTCCATGACTTCCCAATTGCTCAGCTCTTGATCTGGATGGCAAGCATATACCAGCTCCACATTGAGGTCAGGCTCGTTCTTAACCATGGCAACTTGATCCGGATATATCACTCTGGCGCTCTTAAAGCTCTGATAGAGATCACAGATAGGGATTCTCGCAGCGTTGATCTCTTGACCAGTAAGGTGAGCAACTCTCCTCCCCTTCTTTTCCTCTTCAACCCTTTTCTTATCCGTCACAGTGGGCTTATATCCCAAACCATATCTGTTTTTATTTTCTGGAAGACTCACCGGTTAGGTTCTGCCTTCCAAATCCCGCCCTAATCCTTTTCCGGGTTGGTACCCTTTCCGCAACATGTTCAGCGTCACCATTAGAGGTACGTTGGGGAAAGACACCTTTACAATGCTTGTTGTATTGGCAATCTCCAAGGCTTGGAAGGATGTTTCGAGGGCTTCCTCAGCGGCCTCGATGTATGGAGTGGATATGGGTTTGCTGACCAAAAGGTCCTCCTCCCTAGAAACAGTCACCAACTTGTTATTGATAATAAATTTTAGTCTTTGATGCAGCGTGGAGGGGACCACCCCCGCCGAGTGGATCCATGGTTGCCCTAATAAATAGCTGTAGGCGGGCACGATATCCATCACTTGGAAGAGTACTTGGAAAGTACAGGGTTCGACTTGTATAGGAAATTCGATTTCTCCAATGACTTCCCTACGTGTCCCATCAAAAGCCCGCACAACCATAGAGCTAGGTCTCATGTATGTTCCATCAAAAGGCAGTTTTGCCAACGTGGATTTCGGCATGACGTTCAGAAAAGATCCATTATCCACAAGTACTTTTGCCAGGATATAATCCCGACATTTCACAGAAATATGGAGGGCTTTGTTGTGCCCTCTTCCTTCATTAGGTACTTCCTCATCTGTGAAGGTCAAGTAATTGTTGGCAATGATATGCCCCACTATGCCCCTGAATTGTTCGACGGGTAAATCATGCTTCACGTGTGCCTCGCTCAACACCTTCATCAACGTGTTCCGATGTGGTTCGGAACTCATTAGCAAAGACAACAAGGAAATTTTTGCAGGGGTGTGGTTCAATTGGTCCAACACCTGGTAGTCACTATGGCGAATAAACTTCAGAAATTCCTGGGCTTCCTCTTCAGTCACAGCCACCTTTGTTTCGCCAGAGGCTACTTCTTTCTCAGTTTTTCCTTCTCCGGTAGTCTTGCCTTGTTTGGGCTCAGGTGGCGTATATACCCTTCCACTCCGTGTCATTCTTCCCACTCCGGTTATATTTGTAATAGAGGAGGATGGCATGGAGTTGATTGCTTCGGGATTGGTGACGACCACATCTGTATTGTACCTCCATGCACAGCATGGGAACTCTGGAAGGGGAAAGGGGTTGGTGCCTTTACCGTGAAGACAGTCTTGGCAGCAGCCGAAGCCGCTGGCGTATCCTTGTTATAGTATACAACCAGGGGTTTCGGAACTCGTGCCTTGCCATGTCCCTGTACCATATTTATTTGTCCTTCACGGTGCCTGCAGACCTCTATGACTCGGGTATTCATGAGTCTTTGAAGGGTTTCCTGGAAGCCCCTTCGCTTTGCGGACTGGAGGTCATTATACTCTTCATCCCATGACCCTTCTATTAATCCCACCTTCAGCATATGGGAGTGTATTGTTTCCAAAGGCATTTGGATGTCCTCTACTTTGGAAATGCATTCTTCATCCCCTTCTATGGCGTTGACATCCGGTCCTTTATGATTTGGAAGGGGATTGGTTGTCACACTTGGGCTCCCTTCTTTAAAGCTTATCCAGTCGGCCAGATTAGGTCCCTTACCTTAAACTTTAGTGCCAGGCAATTCTCAGTAGAATGTCCCGGTGCACCAGCATGGTAATCACACCGTGCATTTGGGTCGTACCCTCTAGGATATGGCGGCTGAAGTGGCTTTAGAGGGTATGGCACTACCATCGTGTTTTCGATGAGGTAAGGGAGAAGCTCTGTGTAAGAGATGGGAATCGGATCAAATTGCGGTGGGGCATGGTGCCTGTAGTGGTGCAGGCGGTCGCATGACAGGTGGGCGAAAATGTGGTGGATGTGGTGTTTGAAAGGCAGCCACATATGGATGTGGTGTATTATGATAGGTTGATGGAAAGGCGACTGGGGTGGGTGGCCTCGGCTGGTTTCTTCTCTGATTATGGGAGATTAGATTAGTCTCTCCCTCTCTTCTTTTTCCTTCCCCATGGGAGGGTCTTCTTGCTGCATTAACCCCAGCTGGACCTCGGGCGATCTTCCCTGTCCGGAGGCCATTCTCTATTCTTTCTCCGATAGTGACGATATCGGAGAAGTGGGATGAAATACTTCCAATCATCTTGTCATAGAATGGCGATTGGAGTGTGTCAATAAATATCGAGATCACCTCTTTCTCAGACAGAGGTGGGTCAACTTGCGCTGCTACTTCACGCCACCGTTGGGCGTATTCTTTGAACGTCTCGTTGTCTTTCTTGGACATGTTCTGCAATTGTACTCTATCTGGCGCCATGTCCAAATTGTACTTATACTGTTGCATGAAAGCATCTGCCAGATCCTCCCAACAGCGTATACGAGATCGTTCAAGATGGTTGTACCAGGTCAGAGGCGCTCCAGCCAAACTATCTTGAAAACAATGGATGAGCAGAGAGTCGTTGGAGGCATGCGAAGCCATCTTCCGGCAGTACATGGTAAGATGGTTTTTTGGACATGTCAGCCCCCGATACTTATCAAATTCAGGCGTTTTAAATTTGGAAGGAATAACAACGTCGGGAATTAGACAGAGTTGTGCAGCACTGCCTAATCCAAATCGATTTATTCCATCCATTTCCCTTAAACGCCTTTCTAAGAACTCTAATCTTCCTTCCTGGGTAGCAACAGTGGCAGTACTTGGACCTGCAACGACATAGTGACTAGCACTCCTGACTGGTCGGTCAACATGTGCCGGGCTCTCATTCAAAATTGAGGCTTAGTGTCCAGCTGTGGCTTGGGCAGCTTGTGGTTGTTCAGCCTGTGTATGGACCGGAATCGTTTGAGGATTCCGGACAGGTGGGATGTTTGGTTGAGCCGCGTGAAGGATTGTTTCCTGATAATCTGGCTCCTCTTGGAGTGGCAGGAAATAGCCTGGGGGTAACCTATACTGTGGGAAGGGTATGACATTCCCTTCTTTATCGACAAAAGTGTGTTGTTGAACATGGGCAAGGTTCGACTTACCAAGGCGAACGGTAACAGTAGGCCCTGCAGGGTTTGAGCTCGGTCCTCCAGCATGACCTTGCGCGTGTTGGGGGATGGGAGGTTGCTGCCTAGCATTTTCAACTTCTGCTAAAGAATCCCTTTCTGCGATTCTCCTTTCGAACATCTTGGCCATTTCAGCCATTTGTTCTATTAACCTCAGCTCGCAAATTCTCATTTTCTTATTCCATATCGGCCAGGAGTTTCTTTTTAAGCCTGGTCGCGTAGGGGTGCTTGCCCGTAGTGTCTAAAGAATCATGACAAACGGTTAGAAAAATAAAGGGAATAGTTAAAGAAGATAAAACAAAAATAAATGGGTATACACGGGATACAATTCTGAATTTGACACGTATTCTTTAACCTTTTCCCAGAACGTCGCGTTCAAAAGTACTCGGTATAACAGTATATCAGAAATTAACATGAGACAACTTGTGGAGATGAAAAGAAACTTCACAACTTTATTTCTTCAAATGATACAATGTTGCTAGAAAGATTCAGATTACAAAACTTTAGCCACTCCTGGCTCGGGCAATCATGGCCCTCATTTTACAAAGTCTTTCCTGGCAATAGCTCAGAAATGATGATATCTCTTTGGGAGTGGACAGGGGATTGACCATGCCTTCGGCTTACTCCAACATTGAGGGAAAATCTTCCAGGACTCCATTGGCTAGGTAAGCCAATTTAGCGAAACGATCCATCCATGAATGAATGATTTCGTCACTTTGGGCCAACTCTACCCTCAGAGCCTGTGTAGTCTCCTGGCAACGTCGTTCAGCATCAAGGGCTTTTTTATGCTCGGTGTTTACCTCTTATTCGTAGGCATTTATTACTTCCTCTAGCTGTAGTTCCGATTTACGGACCTGGGTTTGTAACATCTCTTTCTGCACCAAAGCCTCATTTTCCTTCTCCTTGGATCGTACCAGCATGTCCTTCAAAATTTGTTTTTCGGCCAATACAGCATCGCCCTGCTGACCTTTCATCTTTAACTACGAATTGGCCACCCGAAGGCATTGATCTTGTTTTATTCTGTAATCTTCATCAATCTTTCTCTTTTTCCGCATTTCTTCCATAGCATACCTTCCTTCGGAATTCTCTTTCCTATGGAGGGCGCACTCTTGTTGGCATTTCAGGAGATCTTCTTCCAGTTTTTGATTCCTTGCCTTTAGCTCTTCTACTTGGGCTTTTAGCGATATGGTAACCTTGTGCTCCATAATGCACGGCGGAGGAACTGTGTCCACAGGTTGGTATGAAGGGCCCTTGAAAGGCAATTTCACGATGGAGACTCTATTCACTACCCAATCTAAGTATTCAACTTTAACAGCATGGCTTCGTGCTCCTAGTTCTTTGCCCATCCTATGGACCTTCTTCCAGGCATTGGCTATGTCCCGAATAGTGGAGGTGTAATTCCCATTCGCATAGTACAAAACGAAAGGAGTAAGCAGTGCTTTGTCTGGCGGCCCAAGTAGAGGATAAGCCAACTGCCGCTTAGTAATAACAGGATTATAATTGATGCAACCTTGTGTCCCCATTAGAGGAACATTTGGATATCTTCCAAAGCTATAAATGATGGACTCAACTTCTAGCCATTGAGGACACCATCTCACCTTTTCTGCTGTAAGGCCCACAAGGTGATTAGCCCACTCACGCCCATTCTTCGTTGCCAACTGACACAACTTCAAATCAGAGATGGGACACTCGGCTTTGCATAGTTGACGAAAAGCGTGGGATGTGAGCCACACATACAGAACAGGCAAACAGCAAATAATCCTCTTTCCTCCTTGGGTATGACAGAAATCCAAGGTGCAATAGACATTGGCCAATACTGCTGTGATGAGATTTTCCAGTCTGTGCTTGCGAGCGGTGAAAACACCTATAGCATCATAATCCACGTAGTTGTCTAAGTTAGGGAATAAGACAACTCCATAGATAGTGAGAGCCAAGGTATCGATGAAAGCTTCCTATTCTTCCCTCTCTGCCAGGACATGCATGTGTTTCTCCAGAAATTCCCTAGTAAATCCGGGAATCTGGTTTCTGTTCATTTGTACACTTTTTAACATTTCAGGATGGACCTTCAAAATGCGAGCGACAGAAGTGACTGATGTATGATAGTCTAGATGACGATAAGGTATCTGTCCTTCCACTGGCATCCCCAATATTTGTTCAAACTCTTCTATGGAGGGTGCCAGTTGAAAGTCTTGAAAAGTGAAACAGCGGAGAGGTGGGTCATAGAATTGAGCCAGAGCTGTGATGGCTTCTGTTTGGACGTCTACCTCTAAAATTTTTAGGATATTCCCATACCTCCTTACGAAAGTCATCTTTTGTGTCAGGCTCAGTTTCTTCCCTAGTACTTGTAGACTGTCAGTATCGATCTTTCTAGCCTTGAGGTGCAATAACTTCTTTAATTCAGTCACCCCTATATCACAATTACTGTGTCCCATGTTAATTTCCATACTGATTTAAAAATACCGATAAATTCAGAATCGTCCCCTGTGAACATCAAGACGAAAATAATAGAATCAGTTATTATCAAGTCCTAAAGACCAATGTTACTCCCAGGGATTTGATACAAGTTAAAAAAGTGGGGGGAACATGGACTTTTAAAACTCATGCGAGCTCAAAAGTCATAGGTTTTTCCCAATCATCATTGCCACTTCAACCAGAGGGAAATGAATTATAATTTTTTTTATGGATTTTTCCTTTGACGATTAGGAGAACCTATGACTTCGGACTCAGAGTTACATGACAAAAAAAAAAGAGAGGATCATCCATTCACCTGAAGAATACTTATGTGTTCCAAAGATTTTGACTAAGCGAATCTTTGGGTGATAGATAATCCCTCTTTAATAACAGGAAAGTGAAAATGACATAAGGTAAAGTAAAGTTTGCCCTTTCGTGGCCTAAGTCAGGTTTTGTTGAAGGTTTTCTCTGGACCCTAGGGCTTATCTAAAAGTGACTCTCCACACCGGGTGGCTTATACTAGACTTCTAGAAGGTCACTAGAGCCAAGATCCTACCCATGACAGGGACGCAACAGTGGGGAACCACTAGGTGTGTATGTCACAAGAGGTCAAACTCTAGTTGGGGTTCTCACGATCACCGGATAGGAAGTACATCCTATACGATTCTGTATACCAACCCCTCCTAACTTAAGTTTTATTTGGGGCCCGGGTATAGGGCGCCACTCATAAGTGTGTGCGAGTAATTTGTGAGTGTAGTGTGTGAAAGGGCATTCAATACCTTTTACCTTACCTCATTCTGCACAAAGAACAAACACAGAACAAATATACAAAGTCGTCTACCCTAGGGTTCAATGATTGCAGAAAAGTAACATGGTCCTCTACCCTAGGGTTCAACAAACATGCAAAACATAGACAACGAAACAAATAACAAGATACAATCAAAACAAGAACAAACATTCACAACAATCGACAGAAAATAAAACAAGGGGAGGAAATCCGAGATAACAACGGCTATATAAAAAGAACATGCGCTTTCAATCAAACTGGCCTGACTCTCTTAAATGTCCCCAGCGGAGTCGCCATCTGTCGCAACCTGGATCGCGACGACGCGGCGAGAAGGAAAGAAAGTGTAGGATGAAACAGGGAGTCGCCACCAACGTTTTTATCCATAGGAAAAAACATTAGAAAAAACTAAGTTCAGTAAAGCACTGGTTAAAAATTGAGATTCAAGTTCGGGAGTCGGTTACGAATAGGGAAGGTATTAGCACCCTACATCGCCTGTCAAAAACAGTACCAAGATTGAAAATACGCAACATAAATAGCCTTACAAAAGATGGTTTATTTCTTCCCTTTTATCATTGTATTTTTTATTTAAAAATGACAGAATGGAGTGAGAGAATTGTACAAACATAGAATGTCGAATCGAGGTCAATGGGACGTTTCATCCAAATTAAACTCGACTTCGATATGAGACAGAGAGGGGAAGAGAATGCTAATAAGGCGTCACGCCTAAATTAGACGTTCTCGAATAAAAAAAACAGGGATAGGAAAGAGATAAGCGGGACGTCTTGTCCTAAGTATCCCTTCCCTATGAATTATGGCGAGGCTTGAGCAAAAACTATGGGGAAATCAACAAGACGTCACGTCTTAATTGATTTTCACGGAAGCGACCAAAAAAAGAACATTTATGAAAGAAACATGAAAGTGAGGAAATAAATCAATAAAAAGAAATAAGAAAGATGGGCCCGATAGGAATTGAGGTCCTGCTCCTACGTATTCTTGAATTATCAAGAAATCAGGGTTACGTAGTTCTGAGTGTTTTTCTTTTAGGAAAAGACTTGGGAGATGATGATGGATGTTATTGAGGTGGGGAAATCGTACAAGGCGAAGTTCTTCGCACGTGTACAAATCCTAAAGAGGTTGTGTAGACGGGAGTGCTCCCGTACGACACTATTTAAAAATGATTTGTTTCCCTTTTTTATTTTATTTAGATTTGAAAGAAAAATAGGAAGCATTTATTTCCCTTTGTTATATTTTTACTATGAAGCAAAAGGGGAAGGTAGAGAAGCTACAAGAGAGAAATGGAAACAGTAAGTTTGGAGAAGAGAGGAAAAAAATGAGCAAAAACTAAGGGGAAGAAGAGAAAAACCGAGTGAGAAAGAGGGAAAAACTGAGTGAAAATGGAAGAAACCGAGTGGAAATGAAAGAAACCGAGTAAAAAATGAAATACCGAGTGATAAAAGCAGAAAAACAAGTGAGGACGTGGAAAACCGAGTAAAAAATGGTAAAACCGAGTGGAAATGGGAAAATACCGTGTGAAAAGTAGAATACTGAGTAAGAAGTGGAATACCGAGTGAGACTGAGTGAGAAGAGGGACGGTGTTGGAGTTGAGAGGACAACGGTACTGAGTGGTGAGGACGGAGTGGTAAAAGGGAGTTGGGGAGGTCGGTTTGGTGAGGGACAGTGTTTGGAGTGAGGAGTGAGGAGGTCGGATTTAATGAGGATGGAGTGGTAAAAGGGAGTTGGGGAGGTGTGTAGGAGAAGGAGGAGTGGGGTTGTTGGAGAGGGTGAGGGGAGAGAGCTGGAGGGTGTTTGGTGGCTGGAAGGAGAATGAGGAGTGGGGCTGTTGGAGAGGGTGAGGGGAGAGAGCTGGAGGGTGTTTGGTGGCAGGAAGAGGCTGGACAGTGTGTGAGAGAGAGAGGATAAGAGTGAATTCAAGCAGAGTTTTCTCACTTAATGAATGCCTCCCCTTTCAAAGCTTTAGCCCTCTATTTATAGGCTTTTCCGAGTGGAAAGCCAGCTCACGTTTCCACTCCGAGTGGAATGCCAGCTCAGGCTTCCACTCGATCCTGGTAGTGGGGGACAGTGACTGGTGGGAATTTTTAATTCCTCCACTTCCGCCCCTTGTCTGTCAGCCACCTCCAGGATTCTTGGATCCACTTGGGTGGTGGAATCTAGGTCAGCATGTGCAGTCCGACAGAGGATGGTGGAAATCCGAGAGAGGATGATGGAAATCCGAGTGAGGATGGCTCGGATCAGCCTCCCAGTCAGTATTCATCCACATTGGGAGTCAATTTCGAGTGGAATGAAGCATTTCCCATAGAAGGCCGAGTGAAAATACTCCTTTCTGAGTGATAATTCTTCTGGGAGGAGCCCTCCTATAGAAGGGGTTTTGCTCGGTATGAAGTTGCTGTGAGACATTCAATCGGAACCGAGTGACAAGTGACTCGGAACCGACTGAAATGGTTGAATAATGACTCAGAATTGGGTTTAAAAGGACTCGGAATTGGGTGAGAAGTAGCTCGGTAATTGTTTAAAGGATGACTCGGAGATAGGTGAAAGATGACTCGGGAACGAGTGAAAATTGGTGAAAATGGGCTCGGTAATTGGCTTGAGGAGGGATGAGAGGGAGTTTGTTTGAAGAGGGCTAAATGACTGAATTGCCAGTCGGTTCTGACTGAAAATTGGCTCGGATTTGAGTGAGAGTGGTCATTTGGGAGTGGGTGAGAGAGGAATGACTCGGAATTGGGTGAAAGAATGGCTCGGTAATGATTGACCAAAAGGGCTCGGAAATGATTCAATCGGGTTTGATTCAATTCACTCGGAATCCGTCTTATTCCTCACTCAGAATTTAGGAACTTGACATTTTCACACGGAAAAACTTTCTTCTCTTCAATCAGAATTTTCCTTCAGTCGTCAATTGTTCAGTGCATTCACTCGCCTTTATTCTCCAATCAGGAATGGCTTTCACTCGGCAACCAGCTGCTTGGTGCATTCACTTGAGAGTCGTCTTCAGAAGAATTTCGCACGGATTTTCCTTTCTTTAGCTCAATCGGACACATTCATTCAGAAATCCTTTCATTCGGTTGTTGTCACTCGGAAACCGATTGAAGATTGACCATTCGGCTTAGCATTTTTACTCGGAAAGGGCTTGCTTCCTACTCAAGACTTAGAAACTTTGTATTTTCACTCGGAAAAGCTTTCGTCCAATTAAAATTTGTCCTTCCAGTTACACTCTGAGTCGGATTTTCCTTCGCTCAGACTTGTTTTCACTCAGATCAGTAGCAATCAGAAAGCACTCACTCGGATTTAGCATTTCTTCACTCGGATTAATTGCAGTGAAAGAGCGATCCTTCTTAGCCTTCATCCTTCAACAGAGTATCACACGGAATTGACTCATTCTGAGTAATTCTACTCAGATTTGATCCTTTTTGAGTCATTCCGTTCGGATTTCTCTTCAACAGGGACATACTCCACTCGGAAAGGCTTTATTTTGACTCGGATTTGACCATTTTTGAGTTTTTCCATTCGGATTTATCTCCACCAGGGCTGTATTTCACTCGGAAATGCTTTATTCTGAGTCATCCTGCTCGGATTTGATCATTTTTGAGTCATTCCACTCGGAAATGCTTCATTTTGACTCAGATTTGACCATTTTTGAGTTTTTCCACTCGGATTTATCTCCACCAGGGCTGTATTTCACTCGGAAATGCTTTAATCTGAGTCATCCTACCCGGATTTGATCATTTTTGAGTCATTCCACTCGAATTTGCCTCCAACAGGGCAATATTCTACTTGGAAAAGCTTCATTCTGAATTATTTCACTCGGTTCTGATTATTTTGGAGCCATTCTACCCGAATTTGACCACTCTGAATTAGAATTCAGTATAAAAAAGATTCATTCCACTTGGACCGGACCAAAAGAGGTGTTCACATAGATCTATTGTCCAAACTCGCCAGCATTGAGAAGACTGGAAACCTAAAGACCCTTATACAAGTCACTCTAGTGGAGCTCACCATTAAGGACGAAAAACAATTAAATGAGATCACCATTGCACCTAGGGAAAAACATGGATAACCCCGATAATATATTTTCTAACCAAAGGAGACCTACCCTTGGATTCCTCAAAGGCCAAAAAAGTTCTGACACACTCGGCCAATCACACTATATTAAGGGATAACTTTACAAGAGGGGATTCACCCTACTGATCCTCAAATACCTCAACGAAGAACACGCTAAGTATGAATGCAAGAGCTCCACTCGGGAATCTATGGACACTATAGGGAGTACGACCCCTAGTTGTCAAGGTTCTTCGAGTAGGCTATTTCTAGCCTATAGTATGCTTAGACTACTTAAACTTTATAAAAAAATATGACTTTTGCCAAAGAAATGCCCATAGAATACACAGTAACCCCTAGCCGTTGCACGAAATCCTTTCCCCTTACCCTTCATCACATAGGGGAATGGACATCTTGAGATCGTTTCCCCCAAGGAAAGGACAAGTAAAGTACCTATTGGTAACCATGGACCTTTTCACAAAGTGGATAGAATCTGAGCCTCTTGCCAATATTTCCATGTCCAAAGTACAAAACTTCACTTGTAGAAACATCATCTATAGACACAGACTCCCTCATACCATTATTTTAGATAATGGATGACAATTCACAAACAAGCATTTCAGAGTTCTGCAGAAACATGGGTATAAAACAAATTTTTCATCAGTAGAACATCCATAGACAAATGGACAAGTTGAAGCCACAGACAAAGTTATCCTATAAGAGTTAAAATGAAGGCTAGGACAAACAAAGGAAAGATGGACGGAGGAGCTACTTGAAGCATTATGGGCTTATCATATAAATCCTTACTCTGTGACCCAAGAAACACAATTCTAACTCACATATGGAGCAGATGCAGTGATTCCTGTGGAGTTAGGTGAACCCTCCCTTAAAAGAATTTTCTACGATGAAGAACGGAATGACGGGAGAAGAAGAGAAGACCTAGATCTTAGTCTGGGGGAACAAGACATAGCTTATATAAAGATATAGGCTTCCAAATAAAAAATCACTCAGAAATGGAATACCATGCTCAAGCCACAACCCTTTTAGAGATGGGACTTAGTCTTAAGAATGACAGACAAAATATGAGAGCTGGAGAATATGGGAAGCTAACAGCTAATTAGAAAGGCCCATACAGGTTAAAGGAAGTAATCGGTAAAAAAACATACCGACTAGAGAAATTAGAAGGAAAAAGTATCCCTCAAACATGGAATGCCACGCATTTAAAGATGTATCTTAGTTGAATGTAACAAGGGTACTCTTTTTCCTACTTGGGAGGTTTTTCCACTGGGTTTTTCTTCTGAGAGGTTTTAATAAGATCATCCAAGCATTAATAACACAAGTATAATTCAGCTGAATTATCATAATTATTCTTACTTTTATGTCCTAAAACTCCGAGCAAAGTGGTAACGACAACTATTCTTACGTTCAAGTCCTAAAACCACGAGCCAACTGGTAACAACAACTATTCTTATGTTTAAGTCCTAATACCCTAAGCGAGAGGGTAATGACAATTAATTTATGTTTAAGTCCTAAAACCCCGAGTGAGGAGGTAACGACAGTTATTCCTACATTTAAGTCCTAAAACCCCAAGCGAAGGGGCAACAATAACTATTCTTACTTTAAAGTCCTAGAACCCCAAGCGATGAAGTAATGAAAACTATTTTTACGTTTAAGTTCTAAAACCCCGAGCGAAAGGGTAACAACAACTATTCTTACGTTTAAGTCCTAAAACCCTAAGTGAGGGGGTAACGACAACTATTTTTACCTTTAAGTTCTAAAACCCTGAGCGAGGGGGTAACAGCAACTATTCTTATGTTTAAGTCCTAAAACCTCGAGTTAGGGGGTAAATAAAATTATTCTTATGTTTAAGTCCTAAAACCCTGAGTGAGGGGGTAAGACAATTCCTCTTATGCTTAAGCGTCGAGCGAGGGAAGATGGAAGTAAGATGAAAGAAAGGCTAGGACAAAAAAGGAAAGATGGAAGGAAGAGCTACCTGGAGCCTTATGGGCTTATCATATAACTCCTTCCTCAACGACCTAGGAAACACAATTCTAACTCACATATGGAGCAGATACAATGATTCTCGTGATGTTAGGGGAACCCTCCCTCAAAAGAATTTCCTACAATGAAGAACAGAACGACGGGAAAAGAAGAGAAGACCTATATCTTAGTCTAGGAGAACAAGATATAGCTTGCATAAAGATATAGGCTTCCAAATAAAAATTCACTTAGAAATGGAATATCATGCTCAAGCCACAACCCTATTAGAGATGGGACTTAGTTTTAAGAAAGACAAAAAAAAATGAGAGACAGAGAAGATGGGAAGCTAACAGCTGAATGAGAAGGCCCATACAGGGTAAAGGAAGTAGGGCAAATAAAGTATATTGACTAGAGGAATTAGAAGGAAAAAGTATCCCTTAAACATAGAATGCCACACATTTCAGGATGTATCATAGTTGAATGTAATAAGGGTACTCTTTTTCTTACTTGGGAGGTTTTTCCCATTGGGTTTTTCTCCCGAGAGGTTTTAAATAGATCCATCCAAGCATCAATAACAGAAGTATAATTCAACTCAATTTCCGTAACTATTCTTACCTTTATGTCGTAAAACTACAACTAAAGGGGTAACAATAACTATTCTTACGTTTAAGTCTTAAAACCCTGAGCCAGGGGGTAACGATAACTATTCTTATGTTTAAGTCCTAATACCCCAAGTGAGAGGATACGACAATTATTCTTACGTTTAAATCTGTGAAGTTTCATGGTAATCAGACGTAAAACGTGTGAGGGGTTAACAACAACTATTCCTACAATTAAGTCCTAAAACTACGAGCGAGGGGGTAACGACAACTATTCTTACTTTTAAGTTCTAAAACCCAAGTGATGGGGTAATGACAACTATTTTTACGTTTAAGTCCCAAAACCCCAAGCGAGGAGGTAAAAATAATTATTCTTATGTTTAAGTCCTAAAACCCCAAGTGAGAGGGTAACGTAACTATTTTAACCTTTAAGTCCTAAAACCCCGAGCGAGGGGGTAATGAAATCTATTCTTATGTTTAAGTCCTAAAACCCTGAGCAAAAAGGTAACGACAATTCTTCTTATGTTAAAGTCCTAAAACCCTGAACGAGAGTGTAACGATAATTCTTCTTAAGTTTAAGTCCAAAAACCCCAAGTGATGGGGTAACGATAACTATTCTTATGTTTAAATCCTAAAACCATGAGTGATGGGGTGATGACAATTGCTCTTACGCTTAGGCCCCGAGGTAGCGAAGTTGGAAAGAAGATGGAAGAAAGGCTAAGACAAGCAAAGGAAAGATGGAATGAGAAGCTACCTGAAGCCTTATGGGCTCATCATAAAAATCCTTACTCAGTGACCTAAGAAACATAATTCTGACTCACATATAGAGTGGATACAATGATTCCGGTGGAGTTAGGGGAACCCTCCCTTAGAATAATTTCCTACGATGAAGAACGGAACGACGGAAGAAGAAGAGAAGGCCTAGATCTTAGTCTGGGGGAACAATAAATGGCTTGTGTAAAGATATAGGCTTCCAAATAAAAATTCACTTAGAAATGGAATACCATGCTCAAGCCACAACCTTTTTAGAGATGGGGCTTAGTCTTAAAAATGACAGACAAAATATGGAAGCCAGAGAAGATGGGAAGCTAACAGCTAATTGGGAAGGCCCATACAAAGTAAAGGAAGTAATAGGCAAAAAAGCATACCGACTAGAGGAATTAGAAGGAAAAAGTATCCCTCAAACATGGAATGCCATATATTTAAAGATGTATCATAGTTGAATGTAATAAAGGTTTTCTTTTTCCTACTTGGGAGGTTTTTCCCACTGAGTTTTTCTTCCAAGAGGTTTTAATCAGATCCATCCAAGCATTAATAACACAAGTATAATTTAGCTCAATTTTCGTAATTATTCTTACATTTATGTCCTAAAACTCCGAGTAAGGGGGTAACGAGAACTATTCTTACGTTTAATTCCTAAAACCACGAGCCAGGGGGTAACAACAACTATGCTTAAGTTTATGCCATAATACCCTAAGCGGGAGGGTAATGACAATTAATCTTACGTTTAATTCCTAAAACCCCGAGTGAGGGGGTAACGACAACTATTCCTACATTTAAGTCCTAAAACCCAAGCGAGGGGGCAATGACAACTATTCTTACTTTTAAGTCGTAAAACCCCAAGCGATGGGGTAATGACAACTATTTTTATGTTTATGTTCTAAACCCCCAAGCAAAAAGGTAACATTAACTATTATTACGTTTAAGTCCTAAAACCTCAAGTGAGAGGATAACGATAACTATTTTTACCTTTAAGTCCTAAAACCCTGAGTGAGGGGGTACGGTAACTATTCTTACATTTAAGTCCTAAAACCTCGAGTCAGGGGTAAATGAAATTCTTCTTATGTTTAAGTCCTAAAACCCTGAGTGAGGGGGTATTGACAATTCCTCTTACGCTTAAGCCCCGAGCAAGGGAAGATGGAAGAAAGGCTAGGACAAGTAAAGGAAAGATACAAGGAAGAGCTACCTGGAGCCTTATAGGCTTATCATATAACTTCTTACTTGACAACCCAAGAAACAGAATTTTGGCTCACATATAGAGTAGATACAATGATTCCAATGCAGTTTGGGGAACCCTCCCTCAAAAGAATTTCCTAAATAAAGAATAGAACGACGGGAGAAGAAAAGAAGACCTAGATCTTAGTCTGGGGGAACAAGACATAGCTTGTGTAAAGATATAGGATTCCAAATAAAAATTCACTCAGAAATAGAATACCATGCTCAAGCCATAACCCTTTTAGAGATGAGACTTAGTCTTAAGAATGATAGACAAAATATGAGAGCTAGAGAAGATGGGGAGCTAACATCTAATTGGGAGGGCCTATACGGGGTAAAGGAAGTAATAAGCAATGAAGCATGCCGACTAGAGAAATTAGAAGGAAAAAGTATCCCTCAAACATAGAATGCCACACATTTAAAGATGTATCATAGTTGAATATAACAAGGGTACTCTTTTTCCTACTTGGGATATTTTTCCCACTGGGTTTTTCTCCCGAGAGGTTTTAAAAAGATTCATCCAAGCATCAATAACACAAGTATAATTAAGCTCAATTTCTATAACTATTCTTACGTTTATGTCCTAAAACTCCGAGCAAGGGGGTAACAGCAACTATTCTTACGTTTAAGTCCTAAAACCCCGAGGCAGGGGGTAACGAAGACTATTCTTATGTTTAAGTCCTAATACCCCAAGCGAAGGGATAACGACAATTATTCTTATCTTTAAGTCTTAAAACCCCGAGTGAGGGGTTAACAACAACTATTCCTACATTTAAGTCTTAAAACCCCGAGCGAGGGGGTAATGACAAATATTCTTACTTTTAAGTCCTAAAACCCCCAGTGATGAGGTAATGACAATTATTTTTACGTTTAAGTCCTAAAACCACGAGCGAGGGGGTAACAACAACTATTCTTACGTTTAAGTCCTAAAACCCTGAGTGAGGGGGTAACGCAACTATTTTTACCTTTATGTCCTAAAACCCCGAGCCAAGGGGTAACAACAACTACTCTTACGTTTAAGTCCTAAAACCCTGAGCGAGGAGGTACGACAAGTCTTCTTACGTTAAAGTCCTAAAACCCCGAACGAGGGGGTAACGATATTTCTTTTTAAGGTTAAGTCCTAAAACCCCGAGCGACGGGGTAATGACAACTATTCGTACTTTTAAGTCCTAAAACCCCCAGTGATGAGGTAATGACAACTATTTTTATGTTTAAGTCCTAAAACCCCGAGCGAGGGGGTAACAACAACTATTCTTACGTTTAAGTCCTAAAACCCTGAGCCAGGGGGTAACGATAACTATTCTTACATTTAAGTCCTAAAACCCTGAGCGAGGAGGTAACGACAATTCTTCTTAAGTTAAAGTCCTAAAACTCCAAACGAGGGGGTAACAATATTTCTTCTTAAGGTTAAGTCCTAAAACCCCGAGCAACGGGGTAACGACAACTATTCTTACGTTTAAGTCTTAAAACCTCAAGTCAGGGGTAACAGAAATTCTTCTTATGTTTAAGTACTAAAACCTTGAGTGAGGGGGTATTGACAATTCCTTTTACGCTTAAGCCCCCAGCGAGGGGATAATGGCGGTTATTCTTATACCTAAGCCTTAAACCCCGAGCGAGGGGATAACCATAATTACTCTCAAGTTTAAGTCTTAAGATCCTGGGCAAGGAAGTAACAACAAATTTTTGTACAAAGCTCGAGTAATGGAATATCAAAGGCAAAACTCTCAGAAACACTACATACCCCGAATAGAAAAACATGAAAACTATAAATCACAACAAAGATAATAGAGAAAAGTTATTTTTTATTTCATTCTTAAAAATAAAGTTACATCAACAAAAAGGAAGAGTACAAGTCAAAAAACTAAAAGCTAATTAGGATGGGGGATTGAGGAGTCATCTTGAGGAACTTCAACTTCAGTGAGAGGGGGAAGCTGAAGGGTTGGTAGTGATATCTTCTCCATCAGCTCTAGAGGATCCATTACCTTCCCATCCACTACCACCTTGAAAGGATCTACTCCCTTCCAAGAAAGGGGAAGAAAAGGGTTCAGGGTCGAGACCTGCACATGGCAGAGATCAAACCCCGATACAAATTTCTACACCACCTTTCCCCTCAACATTTCAACTTGCTACTCCTACTATGAATGCTCCTAACAAGTCCTAGGCTTAACTTCCAAGGTATTTTTCTGTGTAAACTCCAAAGCATCATGTGCCTTCTTTAAACCATAGCCTTCATGGCAAGCTCACTACGAGCCTCCTCAGAATTCGCTAATTTTTCTTTGGCATCTTTCGTTAATGCCTCAAAATTCCCCAACGCCATAACCTTTGCTTTCGGGTACTCCTCTAACTCCATCATCTTTTTTAATGCCCCTTACCTCCTGAACTTTGCTCATCAAGTCATTATTCTCATTGGTCAAGGCAGCAACAACCTTGTCTTGGGCACTAATGTACCCATCTAAGTAACATCCCATCGATGTCACTCAAAGAGCAAACATCTTTGTGGCCCGTCAGACGGCAACAGGGTTTGAGCCCATATACTTCAACTTGTCTTCTCAAACACCAAAGCCCAGTCAATATATTACGGAATGGGAAATTTAGCATCCCATAAAAAGGACACAGGATTCCCAACAGGGTCACCTTGAAGCATAAAACGCTCTCACTCCCGAGAGCCAATTTCGTAATCAAATTTAAGAGAAGCCCCTAGACGCTCATTGGTTATTCACTCTCGAGTGATCAGAAAAACCCTAGAAGATTCAGGAGATTCTCCCACTCAGATTATGGGATAACCAAAAGGCACTCCTTGTGAACCCCTAGTTATTCCTTGGGAAGCCATACTCATGCCTTGTGAAGAACCAAGCTGAGTCTTCTGCCTCTTAGTGGCTCAAGTAATAAAACTAGGGTCCGGGGCGGTCACTGGTATAAAGGCGAAAGCTAAGAGAACGACATATGTGACAAGGACGAGGGTAGTAGAAGACTCATCCCTGGTTGAAACCCTCTTCCTATATTTAATAGGCCTTTTTTAGGACCGAGCAGTCTTTTGGGGAGCCATATCACCTGGAAAAACACAAGCAGAAGTCAGTATCAAAAACCAAAAAAATAAAATAAAAAGCTGACAAAAAGATACTTACACATCCAAGAGTCCAGAGCGCCCAGATCGGTAGATAGAGAGATCAACGCCTATGAGCTAAAGTAATGTCCCAGATCCTTCATAAAAAATTTCAAGTCATCGCGCTTAGTATAAGACAAATCATCCCAATTCATGGTATTGAACAGGTTCCCTGGTCCAATACAACAGAAAAAGGGGATGTCTATAGAGATAGTGAAGAAAGTCTTCCCTTGGCATATCTGGACTTACATGGATTTTTATAAGATTGATCAAATGCCTTTATCAAACGACAACCAGGAACCTCACTCGGAGACACCGTCCTACGGGAACTCCCGCTTTAAAAATATTTGTTTGGAAAAAGTAAAAGAAAACAGGGACCAAACAAGGACGCCTAAAATACTCAAACAAGACCTTAAAAGCCTACCTGTTAGGATGGAGCTGAGTCATAGTAACATTTAATCCACTCAAAAAATCCCGTTCAAAATTTAAAAAAGGAATAGACAAATAGAGGCGAGAAAAGAAGGTTTTATACATGTGCATATAATTCAACTCCTTGAGGTTTGTCCAGGCATGACAAGCCTTTTCCTCTGTTAAACAACCTAAGCACTCCACATTGGAGGCTAGCATAGAACCATTGAAGGTCCCTTCTAGCCATAACCTGGCAATAAAGTCCTCATCTTGAATGGAGGACGAAAATGATAAGACCTCCTCCTTAACCTATAAAAAAACATTAAAAAAAGAAATCCATTTTCTAAAAAAACAAAAGGAAGGACAAGAAAAAGAGCTAATAAAACCATAGCCCAACAAGACAAGGAAAAAGAAGAACTTACCTCTAGTTAATAAAAGAACACAACCTAAGGAGGATGGAAGGAAGATTTAAGAGAAGAACCCAACAATAATAGAAACTTAAAGATGGAAGTGAAGTGTAGAAGAATAGAAAAGTCTAAAAGAAAACACAATGAAAAAGGTAAAAAATGAAGGAGACTTTGGCTATATATGCAAAGGGAAGGCAACCCCTAAGTAGGGGATCTAACGATTGTGAACAACATTACTTATCTCATAGCCATGATGCCACGTTAGCCTCCTAAAAGACAACTACCTTCGACACGTGGCGAGCAGTCCACTTATATCTAAAATGACACCCACAAACCCAAGAAACGCATTTAAGAGCCTGAGATACAAAATGCCTCATCATTATGAAAACAAATGCGTCGAGACATCACTTTGATAAATGAAATGGCAGCTACTCACTATCAGAGACATGTCACCCCTTGAATTCCCCTTAAAAAACGTTATGAATTCCTAACAAAGAAAAGCAAACAAAAAACCCGTTAACCTGCACCAATGTAAAGCCACTTGGAATCAAGCCATTTAGAATAGCTCACTTCGAAACGAACCACTTAGAATACCTGCACTCGGTATCAATTCCCCCAAAAGCATCTCCACTTGGCACTTAGTCACTTAGTCCAATCTTTCACTGAGAGCTCGTGACTGGGGGGTTCTTGTCGCTCCACTAAATCAGGAGGGGGCTCCGCGAGACCTCTCTCTTCCTTTTCTTTAGGAAAGATATCTTTAATATTCTAATTCCCTAAGATCTTAGACGATTATTGTTATCTCGTAGTAATTTGGCCGAAATCAAGCCCCCTACCCCCGTTTTTTACTAAAAAAAAAGTTAAGTGACATTTTTTAAGTTAAAACCCTAATTTTTCCTTCTCTAGAGTTTTAGCTTTACAGGCTCAGAATGAACACTTCCTATTCATATTTATCTCGTGCTTATTGTTTTTAACTTTTTTTTTTCTTTGAAACCATGATAGTTATGAAAATACTGCTTTCTCTAATGAAAGATAGGATAATAATAATTTATAAAATTAAGATGTAAAAGAAACATATAAATAAGAAGAAAAAGTAATACTAATAAATAGAATTCTTTATTTTGATAAAAAAATTATTAATATAATTATACGGTATAATTTAATCTTTAATAATTTGTAGAAATAATTATTCAATCTTCACACCCATAAATATTTTTTAAATCAAATTAACCCATTAGATATTTAAATTCAATCATATATTAATTTATAAAAAATATCTTATCTTCTAAAGTGTTACGAAGTCGTTAAATATGGTGTCGAACTTTTATTTGTTCAAATTACAAAACTGTTCTAATTAAGAATGCAAAAGCTTAATTTCAAAAACATGCAAAACACATTTTATGTGCTATACCATAGTTGTCAAGAATTGTGGGTTTTTTCATGCACTCAATGAATGATGAATGTTCTCTTGGACCACAACGAGGATAAGGGGAAAGGATCTTTCCATGTTCTTTTTAGCAGGGAGCTTTCCGGAATTTGCTTTCCCTCGGGATCGTGGGATAATGTTGATGTTAATTACCACTATTTTTTTTATAATTTTATTCGTTATATTTAAAGTTTTTATCTCTTTAATAAATGTGTTTAGTAAAACTTAAATTTGAGACTATTTGTATAATTTTAACTTGTATTACCAACTGAATTACAATCTATAAATGTGGATCGATATATATGATAAAAGGAAAAGAATAATATCATAAACTAATATATTTTAGTTGAATAGTTAAAATCTAAAAAATAAATTCGCATGACATTGTTAAGTGTTAAGTAATTATGTATATCAACACAAGTAAATTTTAAACTTCACTATTAATATAATTATTATATGGTCCCAATTTATTGCTATCATTTTTCTACATCAAATGTTCTCATTTCTCAACTTCATTACAATTTATTACTCATGTTTTATGACAAATTCAATCCCTAAATTTGGTTTAGGCAAAGTTAAAAACTTTCGAGAATTACACGGCCTAAAAAAAACTCAAGGTTACTTTTGTTTGACCCATAACCAAAACTCATAATAATAATTGAAGGGAGTTAGATTTTAGTTCTAATGTGATGGTAATATTTCATCTTAAAACTAATTAATAATAAAAAATGATTTCATAAATTTTTAAATCATATTTGAAAAAATTTGAACAAGTATACTCAAATAAACACATAATAAAACCCTGATACATAGAGTTAAATAAGGAAGGAGGAAGTAAACTATGGGTTACACTTGAAAATTAATAACAATGATAGATGCATTTATCCTTTAAAACTTAACTGCTACAGTTGACAAGAGCAAAATTGAGTCTATAAATAGGAGACGCAGGCACAGCGAAATGAAGCAGGGAATAGCTTGCTACATAGTCTTGTCAGAAAATCCACTCTTGTATCTTAACCATTTGCTCGAATCACTGGGTATTAATCTTAGATCATGCTAGTAATTTCCATCTTAATTTCTTCCCTTATCAATGACCACCAACTAATTAATCAGTTTCCCAGCCCTGGAATGCAATGATATTTCATGCTGGAATACTACTTAAGTTGGCTATTATTATGATTAGGCTCTCGGAAATCAATTAAATAAATTATATATATGAAGTGCTTGTTTCCCATTTTAGCTGCAGTTTTGGATTTTGCAGATCAAAAGGGATAACTATGGCAAAGCAGTCATCTGAGCAGGCAATTGAAGAACTGAAGAAGCTTCTCAGGTTAAACTAATTAATCACTTTTGAACTTTAATTGCATCTATCACTTTCCCTGTACTAAAATTTGTGTACGAGTCCCTGTGGGAAAAGAATTGGCGATTTGATAAACTTTTAGTTTGAGCGATTAATTTGAGTCTAGTGAGACAATTATGCTTAAAGCTATGTGGGTGAGGTCGTCAGAGAATGGGAGGAGAGGAAAGGAAAAGTATAATACACATGAAAAAATAATGTTCTTGAAGATGAAAAGGCTAATCATTGCCCTTTCTTATTAAGATGTTAGGATAAATTACATATTAGAATATAGTCACTATAATTCATATAAATTAGTTTTTGGATAAATTTTGGAGCGTCATTTTTTTAATATAGTATCAAAGTTACTAATTTGAATGCTAAGTTATTCACAAGTATTTGATCCTGTAAATTTTACATACCAAATGTTTAGTGTTAGCTTGTAATATAGGACTTTCAACACACTCCTTTTAACGAAATCTGCTATACCAGATATAGAATGAAATGTTAACTCTTGACCTTTGACAAACGAAAAAAAAGTTAGACTGTGATTTTAATACCATGTTAGAGTTTCATTTCAAAACCAATTGATTATGAAAAGATTTAATAAATATTTAAATCATATCACAAATATTAGTATGACATAGGAAATGTGGACTTTCAAAATAGAAACATATTAATGCACTTTTCACTCGTTTGATATTTAATTAAGGAAATAAAATTATAAAAATAAAAAATCTAATAGTTAATATTGATTTTCACGTCATTTGAGATAATTAAAACTCTATTAAAATAATAAAAAAATTTTAATTGATCAAACATCGGTTTGGTTCACTGTTGGATCAACCAAACAACTTTTATCACTTAATAATTCAGAGGAGTTGGGTTCATCGAAATAACTTGATATTTTGAATTTATTATATCTTACTTAAATACCTTTCTATTTATAATTTATAACTTTGTTTTTTTTTTCTTCAAATTATTAAGTGGTTGCCTTTCACTATGTACCTATGTAAAATGATGAATACATTGCGGATGAAATGCTGACTTGTTTTTCTCTTCTCAAATTAAAGTATGTCAAACGGACGCTAACCTTGAAGCGACAAAATATTACTTCCAATTGTCTTAATTTGAAAATATATGGAATGTATTAAAAATAATTCAATAGATACTTCCATTTAAAAAAAAATCAATATAATTAATAAATATTCTTATTAACAAGGGTGTAAATTATAATAATAAAATAGTAATAGTAATATTATTGCTTACTGATTACAGAGAGAAGGAAGAACTTAATGAGGTGGCAGCCATAAAAATTGAGAATCTGATAGCTGAGTTGCAGGGAAGTAATCTGTGTTCATTTGAGCCTAATGTGCTGAGAATCATAGAAGGATTCACTTACTTCAAAATAAACAATTTTGAGTATAATCTCTCTCTTTTACCCATTTTATTTTTCTTTCAGTTACCAAGAATTTTATAATTTAGATTCATGCACTGTTTTTCTTGCATCACAGCAAGAACCCAGATCTGTACAGCCAACTTGCTAATGGCCAAAGGCCAAAGGTGAGTGACTAACTGATTATTTTTGAAACCATTTCACCATTTTGATTCTTTTTTTCAACCACGCAAAAAGAAAGAGTTTGTATTGATATGTTGTGCAGTATCTGGTATTTGCTTGCTCTGACTCTCGAGTGAGTCCCTCTGTGATACTGAACTTCCAACCTGGAGAGGCCTTCAGCGTCCGCAACATTGCTAACATGGTCCCTCCTTTTAATCAGGTCTCGCCTACTTCTTACAAATCTTACGTGAAAAACACTTACATTATTCAAATTCATTCTGCATCTATTCATCATTTCTCCCTTTGCTGTTCTTCAGCTAAGGTACAGTGGAGTTGGTGCAGCCATTGAGTATGCTATCACGGCCCTTAAGGTTATCATTTTACTTATAATATACTAGTACATGTTCACAAACTCACCAAGGAGCTTTCGTGGGGAAGATCTTGCTAAAAGAGAAAAACATTCAAATACTTTACCCTTTAGAACTGGTTACTATCACAATTATTAGAATTATACGGGACTCATGGGTTCCACCTGTCACTTATTACTCGTTTATGATTCAACTAATATTCAATGTGTTAAACAAATAAAAATCAGTCAAATTGATTGGTTACTAATTCTTGAGAAAATATGTTATGGACTTTTTTTTTTTAGTCGTGTGAGTTTTTTAAGTGATTATATAACTTTAAAAAACTTTTAATCTTAATCATCCATTATATGATTATACGGTTCGAACTCGTTACTCTCATTTTCACTCTCACATAAGAAATATTTCTCAAGATACATCCTATATGTATATATGATTTTGAATGTTTATAACATATAAACGGTGTATCATATATACTTTGTAGTGTTAATACTATTTTATATAAATATAATTTCCATTAAAAATATTAATTTATTAGTACTATTTATATATAATATATTTTTTATTAAAAAATATTATTTTATTAATATCAGTTCAATTACAATTCGATCATTAAATTATGAACCAATGACTTAACTGGTTTAATAACTAATCTAGTTTTCTAAATATGGATTATTATTATGATACATTCTTTTCTAAGATTATAGTTTTTAATGTTTATTTTTTAAAAACTACTATGATTTTAGAAATTTAGGATATAGGTAAAAAAAAATTCAATTTTCTTTCACAGGTGTCAAACATCTTGGTAATTGGACATAGCCGCTGTGGCGGAATACAAAGGCTTATGAGTCATCCAGAAGATGGTTCTGCTCCCTTGTGAGAATTATTTTCTATAAACCTATTCACAATATATAGCAAGATATTCTTAGTTACTTCTTTGGCAATGAAATATATGTAGTAGGATATGTACCAAATGAATATGCATAACCCCTTTCTGTGGTTCAATTGAATTGTGCATGTGCATGCAGTGACTTCATTGATGATTGGGTGAAAATTGGTTTGCCTGCTAAACTCAAGGTCCTGAAAGAATATGATGGCTTTGATTTCAAAGAACAATGCAAATTCTGTGAAAAGGTATAAATTCTAATCTCTATTCAGCTACCAAGTTATTAATTAATGACTAGTGACCATTAATTTCAAGCTAACCCAAATTGTGTTGTTGATTTTATTAGTAGTCGAATACACACTCATACACTACTACATCGATTTAATGATTTTGATATGTATATACCAAACTTAATTTTCAATATTTCAAAAATTTGGTTGAGCAGTGTGTTAATTAGGAAAATTCTTAATTGATTGTGTTGAGTGCAGGAATCAGTGAATAACTCGTTGGTGAACCTGAAGACATACCCATATGTTGAAAGAGGAATAAGGGACAAGAGCATTGCACTGTTGGGGGGATACTATGATTTTGTGAAGGGAGAATTCAAGCTTTGGAAGCACGAGTCTCATATCACTGAACCCATTACCATCCCTCTCTCAACCCATCACTATGAGACTCTCTAATCACCCAAAATTTACAACTTGTCTTGTGCTCCACTCTACCTATGCTAAATAAATCACATCTGCTTTTAAGATTTCCAAAATAATGTACTTTAAGAATAATTAATGGGATGTTCTTATGGGATCTAAATTATCTTAAATTATTCAATAAGAATAGACAGTATAATAATTTTTATTACATCATCTTCTGCAGTTAAAATTTACCATTAAAAGAATCTTGCTAAACCAGCAAAATTTAATCAGTGAGAACTGAGAAGGAAAAAGGATTCAAACGTATGATTTTAATTAATGTCAATTGTGTGTTCATAGCCAGTCATTCTCTCGGTGTAATACAAATATACAGTTAGGTAAAAAAGGATTGCGACGGGAATATATTGCTCGAAAATTATGTCACTTTTTTGGTAACATAAAGATTGTCACTTAACATGTCTAAAGTAAAATGAAATCACTTTGTTCAATGGTATTGACATTCAAGCATTATAAAAGAAAATCGAACAATAGTTATTAAATTTTAAAAATGAGTGTTTTGAGTTTATTTATTTCATTTAAGAACTTCACAGAAAGTTTAAACAAATAGAAAGATAAACCAATTAAGTAGATATGTCCAGTGTATAATTTGATATGCAAAGGACACAGCTCTGTTAATTCTAATCAGCCAACACAGTTGTACAGAACTTTCAGATATTAGTTAAAACCTTTTTTATATATTAATTTAAGCTTTTAACTTTTATATAGATAAGGGAAGAATATCTTAAATAAAGACTGAAGTTAATTGTAAAATTGTAAAGTTTTAAACAACGTTTTGAACTAGAATAATAGGGTCTTCATAAGAAGATCCCTCCAAAAATAAGTTTATGCCACATATGATGATGTAAACACGGTATTCTTTAGTAAAAGGCGAAAGAATAGTTCGCTTTGTGTACACCACATGGCAGGATACTGTGAAAGTTGCATGTTCCTGCATTTTATATTGAGAGTAATTGCTCTCTCTTTGTTCTATATTAGATGTGGGCTCTGAATAATAGTAATTGTTCTCCCTCTTACACCAAAATACCTCTTGTGGTGCCTTAATAGTCAAATCATCACCATGTAGTCCACCTTTATTTAAGTATTAGAAATGAAATCACATTTAATATTGAAAGCTGTTGTCATATTCTTTAAGTTATAGACTCTATAGATGTTAATAGGAAAGTGAATTGAAGTAAACAAGAGGAAGAAAACTCACATTTGAAGCTTGCTTCCACTGTTCACGTTATCAATGTCTGCATTTTAAAATTGAAGAGACCCCTCATGGAAAATTCTCTTGTTTGGATTGACCGGTGGCAATATCGTAGACATGCAAACCAATTCTGGCCTAACCGCTAATTATATTTCAGTGTCTAAACCATCTTCATTGCTACCATAGAAACCTGAGTTATCAATAACAATCAGAAGTTGCAATGTCCCCTCACCAATATCATTTTGTCATTCCTATCCATGTTTTCCTCCATCCCAGCATATCTTCAAAGCTCCAAGCACAATAAAATTGGTCACAAGGCACAAACATTGGATGTGAATTAGTGAGTCTTAGTTTGAAAGCAGAAACAAAGTGTAGAAGCCTAATTTTCAAAGGGATTTTGCCATTTGAGTATCATCCTGCTGGCAAATAACGCATAGAGCTTTATATCACATACTAACGAAATTGCAGAGTTTATCTATCAGTTTTATATCTCTTGGTAATGATTCTGCAACTCTGTCGACATTCCTTTGATCTCTTTATGTATGGACTAAATGGTTGGTCAGTTTGCATGTTTAAGACTAGCAATAAGGATATGTATTACCTTTAAAGTAATCAACTCATGGCAGAGTATGACATTAATCATTACACCAATTAATTCAAGTGTTTGTTTGATAATGAGTTGTGAAAAATAGAGTTGTAAAAATTAAATTATCCAATAGTTAATATTGATTTTATATCAAATTCTATTATACCAAAAGATTTAAAATATAACTTTTGATTAATCTTAACTGGGCATTCTCAAATGGAAACCAAACACACTTTAGCTTGAAAAGTAATATATATATATATATATATATATATATATATATATATATATATGTGTGTGTGTGTGTATTTATTTATTTTAGATGTATTAACCAATATGAAAATAATACTATATGTTAAAATGAAATTTTCTAACTGGTGATTTCCTTCTATTAAGAAGTAAACCATAACTTTAAAGAACAAAACATAGCAGCACACCACTCTGCAAGAAAAGGGGGAATGTATTATTCATTTCAATCATTATCGAAGTTCAATTTAAGAGACAACATACAAGTACTTGTCAACCATTCTGATCACATCGTGAATGTAAAGTCTGAAACATGGAGATTAAAAAAAATGGACTTCTCTTGATATACAAAACAAGGGGCAAAAATGTTGTATACACAAACATGAGGCGTATCTGTGTACCATAATTACTTACATATCATACAAACAATACAAATTTTAAAACAATAATTTAACATTAATTATTACACTCTTCAATCATTCAATTCTGCCCAATAAATTGATAAAGCCAGGGCAGGTATATCAGCTCTTCAATTTAGCTTGCTCCACCTTTTGAGTTCCTATAAAGCATCATTTTTCTTTCATGAGTCATGCATAGATGCAACCACGTTAGGCTTCGATGACAAGGTTCTTTACAGGGGGGGCATTGCTATCAAGAAGGTGCTCAAGTGACCTGACCTTTCTGCTCCGAACTCTACCTGCTTCCTTTAACAACTCACCCAACCTTCTCTTCTCATCATCCACATCAGGGTTTGCCGTTCCCAGCTTTTCTTCTCTCATGCTAACAACATACTCCAGAAGATGAATTGCATCATCCAGCCTGAAATAGACCATCAATTCTGATGAGGAAAAACAACTTCTACTCCGATCATATCTTGGATAAGACAAAACTTTTTAATCAAAATTAGTTTCACTTTGGTAACCTTTAATGCAATCTTTAATGCACAAGTTAGCAAGGTAAAACTAATTTTTATTGGAAAATTGTAAGACAAGCATTTATGGTAATCTAAAACTCTTTTTGAGTCACAAAGAAGCAATAGAATCCATATCCTTTTCTTGATGTGTCTTTTATTCAAGTATAGCTAATTCTCCCTAACAAAAGACCAAGAGGAAAAAGCAAATTGAATTTCAACCCTACTAAACTAATCCCTCAATCATCACTGCTTACAACATGTAGACCTCTTATCATTTAAAGATTCCCCCCCGGTTTCTATGTTGATCAGGACAACTGTTTTGTGGTGCATTTAGGAAGCTAAAAATGTTTTTAAGACATTACAGGGTAGAAATACAATCTGTACTTGACATGATTCAGGCAAAACCATTGGGCTACTTTAAGAGTGAAGTTTAAAGGGTTCTTTAACTCATTTTATGAATGGGTGACAAAGTCTCTTTTATGTATCATGCACTCTTGTAACTGATTTCTGTTGGGTACCCCAATAACTTTTGCTGTTTGCTAATTAAAATATATATATATTCATAAGAGTGGCATGACTAGATTAGGCAGACTATTTAATATTATCTCCAAGTCTAAATATAAACAAAAGAACTGCTTTTACATATATTAAAAATAATGGTTGTAAGTAATTATTTGTATTAATGTTATTAAATATTTGATGTCATATCTTAAAATTTTACTCAATATCATTTATTACACAAAACATAAGTTGTCTTGAGCATATATATATATACAAAGAGGACATAGTTAATAGACAAACATTTAATGATATTGCAAAAGTATAATTTTGTTTAAATTATGGAACCAAAAATTTCACTAAAATTTACTTATATTTAGAATCGGAGCTAGTATATTACTAATAGCTTGCTTCTCATGATAAAAAGTTAATGAAAAGTGCTGCATATGCTCTAATAGTGAAAAGAGATCTACAGAGAGGAAAAGGAAGACAAAAGGTGTATACCTGCCAATTGCATCATACGTGCCCGCAAGATTGCTATATACCCCAAGTGTCTCTGGGTGATAAGGTCCATACTCATGCTCCAAAATACTCCTTGCTTCTTCAAATAATTCTGTAGCCTCACTTAAGGCATAGCGCTGCACACAGGCAAGTCCCATTTGATTAAGGGCAATACCAAAGAAGGATGATTTCTTTTCTCCAGTAGCACGAAGCTTTGAAATAGCATTTTTCAATGTGTTGTAAGATTCAGTAAAGTTCCCCAACATGTAGTACATGACTCCCATCTGAGCTTCAATTCCTGCTACCGTGCTTTGCTGACCTGGGGCATCATTATATATCTCCAGAGCTTTCTGCAGTAACTTCAGTGCCTGTTCAAGCTCATTCATTGACTCATAGATAGTTGAAATATTCGTAAGACCACTAGCAATCTCCTCTGGAGGAACTCCAGGCATTGGATTTTCATATATTCTAAGTGCACTCTCGCAATATGATTTTGATTCTCTTATCTTCCCTGTCTTGTTATGCAACTCAGCCAAACGTACAAAGACTGATCCCACTGCTGGATGATTCTCTCCTTTGCTGGTCTTGAAAGCTGTTAGTGCTTTCTGATAAGAAAAGACAGCCTCATCATATCGAGACAAGGATAAGTAAGTGTCTCCAATGCTGCAGTCGACGGATGCTACTTCCACTTCCTGGCCATTAGCTACCATTGCCATGCTAGCTAAAACAAGATGCTCAAGAGCTCCTTCATGATTTCCCTTTGTTTCATATATAAGGCCCATGAGCCTCCTATCAGCTGCCTCTTCAAGAGATGGAGCTGAGCTATTTGCTTTATGAATGTCAAGAGCCATTTGACACAGCCTCTCTGCTTCATTAAATTGCAAAGCTTGAACACTAGCTTCAGCCACGTACCGACAAGTTTCACCAACTCTTGGGTCTGTCTCTCCCAAAACCTGCTTCTGTACTTCTAACCCTGCCATGTAGCACATAATTGAAGTCTCAAGCTGACCCAGCATAGCATAGGTGTCTCCCAGTTGCATATGACCAGCAAATTTAGCAAGAGCATGCTGTTGACTCTCGTCAGTAACAGGAATGTCAATTGAGCGCTCAAGAATTGGAATTGCCTCACTGTATTCACCCAAGCTGCAATAAATTGCCGCTGTAACATGTAAACACATAACCAGCTCCAAACTTGGTTTCCCATTACCAAACTTCTCAAACAGTTTCATAGCTTGAAGAGCTAACTCAAGAGCCTTCTGTGGATTATCTCCTGACGAAATCAAATCTCTTGCTTGCTTCAGTAATACTTGTGCATGCTCTGGTCTATCCAATGATGTTTCAGCAGTATTCTGAATTCGATTTCGTGACAATGACTTTCCCAAATGAGAATTCTTCACCCCAGAAACTCCTTTAACTTGTTTCCTCAAAGGCATATCATTCTTTCTCTTAATAGGAGCTTTGCCAAGAGGACTTTTTCCCTTGGGTGTTGAATTCGGTAAAGCATCAGGTCCCAACTGTGAATTCACTGCTTCAACAGATTTCTCTGAAGAAACAGGACTTGTAGCTTCAGGTTGAACCTCCTCCACCACATCCAACTTCTTATCATTAGATAACCTACCCATCCCAGAAGATATTTCACTGCTTGAACTCCCTTCTGGCCCTTTTTCTGCTCCCACTTCCTCTTCCATTATTTCCACCTCCCTCATCCTTCCTCCAACTAGCTGGTGCAACTCCGAATCAATCCTAGACTCATCACCATCAGATCCAAAACTTTGCCTCGAGGGCGATTGATCAGAACTCTGCATGTCACAGACATTTTCATAGAGCTGCTCAATGGAGGGCTCAGCCACCTCATCAGCCGCGGAATTAGGACCTTCCCCACCTTGGTGTCTTTGCGGACTCAAGGAACTCCGTGGGGACTTGATTGGATTCAATGTTTCCTTAGAAAGGGAATCACGGCTCCTATTCACCTCATCACCCCCTCCTTCATCATGAACCCCATTTGTAACAATTCCCGGCATCATTAATTCCTTCACGAACCAAAACTCCTGCAACAACTAACATCAAATACATGGTCTACAAAATCAACACCACCCACAACAGATCCATGAAAGAGGAACCAATCCAAACACACACAGAAGAAGAAGAAAAAACGTGTCCAAGCTATAAGAATGAGAAAGGGTAAAAAGTAAAAAAGGGAATGCAACCAACAATGTTTTAGATGGATGCTAATAACAACAACATGTTCACGAGTTTCATTATTCAAATAACGAAAACACAATTGTTACACGGCCGACCATCAATTCAAAACACATACATCTCGAGCTGCAATTAACAAGACTCAAAATTCTCTAGCCTTGACCCCTTCTACGATAATCACAGAACACCAATTGGATCTCCAACAACATGCTCGGAAACATTAACGTTAAGAGCAAAAACACAGAAACAACGATGTCACAGAAATAGATACAATTTTCAGCACAGAAAAAAAGAAGTCAAAAAGAAGAAAAAAACCACTACCAAACTAATTGAACGGAAATGGAAACAATATAAAATAATATATAAAGACAGAGAAAAACACGGGTTCTGTTTTTTTTTTCTCCATTCCGTCGTTTCCTCTTAGTCGGATTCGGAGGCATAGACATGAATCGATTCAACTTCAAATAAAAATAAAAATAAAGGAAAAGAGAGTATACCTTAAGAAAGAGGCATGTGTGAAAATGAGAAGAGGGAGTGGAGGGTGTGTGACAAAGGGACACAGAGACGATAATAAGTATATATAGGGAAGAAAAAGACAACACTTTTTTTTTTGGGTAGATGTAGTAAGTGTTAAGCAGAGGGATGAATGAAACAGAGCAGCGAGAGGTGAATGGGGATGGTAGGGGCAAAATGGGGAAATAATAGAGTGTTGATTGAAAAGGGGAAAAGAGGAATTGTTCAGAACTGTAAATGTCAGAAAAGGGTACGAAGCAAATGAACACGACTTCTCCCCTAACCACGCCGACCGCATTTCTCTTTGTCAACCCACCTATATCACGCCACGTGCAAATCCTCTGCTTTTTTCTCATTTGGACAATTTTGCCCCTTCGAAGCACCAACACAACTCTTGCTCTTATTTTATAAATAAAACCTAAACCTAAATTGTTCTACTTTAACCGCTTCCAAACAATCATATTATAGTTTGTATGCATCATAACTACTTTTAGTTTTAAGTTATGAAAATGTAACTAAATTAAAATTGAGTAGAAAGAGCTATAGTTTTTATTTACATATCCCACGGTGATGTGGTCGATTTGGTCGTTTGGTTTATTATTGGATTGATCAAATCTCGATTTAGAGTTTGGAGTTTAGGGTCGATTTGATTAACCAAAAAAAATTCTACGGTTAAATAGAATTTTGAACAACGTAAAAGATTAATATTAACTGTTCCCTCCCGGGTTGGAGGGGGTCGCGGAACCCCATCCTTTATTTTAGCAGATAATAGCGAAGATCATGATTCTACCAGAAGCGGTTATCTTCCTTATTAGGTCTGGGCCTGAATTCCCCCTCCTCCTTTTACTTAACTATTCTATAAATACAGTTTATAGGCTTATATTGTAATTTAAGTGACATATTAAATAGAGTAATAAGAACCCTAATTTTCTAGTACATTTCTCTAAAACAAAATTATGTTACATAGTGTGAATATTAACCTTTAAATTTTTCTATTTTTATAACTAACTTCGTTCAAACCAAACGAACATAGGCTTTAAGATTTAAGGTAATTATTTATAATATTTGCATCATTTTGTTTTATTTGCCAAGTTATCTCTCTGGTGAGTTTGCTGCCATTGTTGGAAACCATGTCAGTGAAATAGACTGCGAGTCACACTCAACAAACTTACTTGCCTCCTTTGTTTGTAACCTCAGTGTTAAGCTCTTTCAATTTTCAAAATCACTTTCTATTAATTGCTTAACGCCAAGTGAAACTGATGAACAGTGAGAGAAGAGAAATTGATGTGTATGTTCTATCCAACGTCCTTCACCATTGTATATGTTTTATTTTTATTTGGATATTTTACCTTTATTTTATATAAGAAAGTTTACCCCTGAAATTAAAAATAGATTTCTCTGTGTCAACCTAAATTATGGAAAAACATTTTCATGCTTTTAGAAGTTATATACGCTCTACAAACACGGGAAAAAAATGTTTCTTTAATAAATTAATACAAACACTTCTTTTCTCAGTTAACATAATTCAAATATCAATTGAGAGAGAAAAAAAAAAACAGGATTATAATCAATATCCTTAGTTCGTTAGTTAAAAAATTAAAGATACTTTTGTTTCTTTTAAAATTATACTGTGATATTCTGAAAATGGATTTGCTTTCTCTAGAATGATTAAGCGTATTCTAAGAAATAAAGTCTACTCAAGACCTCCTAATTAAAAGATTACTAGATGAGATTATGATAATAATAAAATAATAATAAATTTTTAAGGTGTTACTGTAAATTGTTATTAGAATTAAATTCGAGTAGTCAATTTAACCAGATAAACTATAAATTAGTTAGATCCAATTGATTTGACTACTACTTAAATTTATAACTCCAATGGTTCAATGAATGATTTAATTTTAAAAACATTCTAAATATCTCAATAGTAAATTTTATTTATAATACAAAACTAACAGTGTATATTTTATCTTTTAAATATAACCATCTCTTTTAGATATGAGTCAAAGATAGATAATATATTTTTACCAGTTTCAAATGATAAAAAAAAAAAAAACTTTTTTGAATCTCTATCTAATATCTTCAAATCTACTTGACAAGCTAAAGATTTGAATAGTTTCCCTATATAGACGTACTAGACATTTTTTGGAAAAAAAGAATTGATTGCTTAATCATTTATGGATTGTAACGAGATTAAGAATTTGTTTTTTTTTTATACATGGTTAGGAATTGTTTCCATAATTTATTGGTGAATTTAATATGATTTTAAGTATAATTTACAACTAAATTATAAAAGAATAGTAGTGAGGAATGGGAATAATGACAAACATTGACATCAAATTAGAACAATTTAAAAACTTTTGTGAGAACAATAAATTAAGATAATGTAATAATATATAAATGGTGAAGATAATAAAAATAGTTGACAAATTTATAAAAATATCCTATACATCTATATTTTAATGTTCGTTACTCAAATAAAATATAATAATTATAATTAATTATTATCATTTTTACTAAACAAAATATATTTATGTATACCAATTGGTTATGACTCGATTGCCAACGTAAACTAAGATTATAAAAAAGTTTTAGGTTTGATTGTTAAATATATTTATCACGAGGGACAATGAACATTAACTGTGGTTAAACATCAAGTAGGATTAGGATTGTTTTGAAATAAGAATTCATGTGGTTAATATATATATTAATGAGAAAGTGCTTGAATGGGTGAAGCTATGTGGGAGGGAATGGGCAGTGCATTGAGTGAGGAGTATGATATAGCATGTGAAGGGAATAAGTAGGTGTCCCCGCATGCGGTTGAGGAACTATAATATGTTCCAAATTACTTTATTTGATGGGGAGAATTATATTTTAACATCCCTTAATTATTATTACTATGTGACTACTTTTACACTTGAAAACGAAACCCTACTATAAAATTCTCGTTTGCTTTTAATAAACATTATGATACAATTATAGGGGCAAATGAGTTTAAACTTTACAGCATTGGAAAGATTATTTGATTTTGTGTGCAATGATTAATATGACCTTACGTAAATCCCTCATTCATGGTTATGGTTGTACTTCAAATCCATTTCTCAATTATTGATCACCCTATTTAAGTAGATCTCTCCAAAAAAATGTTGTCTAGAACAACAATGTCCCACTTGCTTTGGCCTTCTAGATAGGGATGAGCAAATCAGAGTCACCACCGTTTAAGAATTTGGACCATTTGGCAATTTTGGCATCAACCCCACCTTTCTTTTTCTCTAGTTTGGCTTTCCATAGTCCATTCTCCATCAATGACTTCAAATGAGAGGCCTTTTTAAGTCATAAAAGTGAGTAATTTGTCGGTGTCTTCTTCATTTTTCTTTTCTTTATTAATTTTTTTTGGAATGTCTAATCATCCATATAATATCTAATCTTTTTCAAAATCAAGCTCGTAAAAAAATATTGTTGGACGCTCATAAAATATCACTTTATTCCTATCAACAGGGATTAAACTTTACACATATTATTAAATTTGGATATTAGATCTAACTCAATTCTAAAAATAAATTCATAAAATGAGGATTGCTCTCACTTAAATATTACTAATTCGTCATATCTCTAGTTAATGTGGGACTTTCAACACCCGTTGTAACGTCCTAAATTATTTTTACATTTATTTTTATTCAAACGATTACATTTTACAATAAATTTTTCCTTTTCCTTGAAAATTTATCGATATTTAGAGAAAAACAATTTAATATGAACACAACGGATGAGAGAAAGGAAATCAGGGCGTCTCGCTTACGCGAGGCCCCTACTCGTCTAAGCGAGATTCCGGACTCTCACTTAGACGAGGTGCTGTTCGTTGAACGAACACTTTTCACACATCGGAATATACAAACATACAACCGGTCTCACAAAACTTTACTCTAAAAATGGTTCTGTGAACCCAAAGAGTTACCATGAAAACAAATGCAAATAACAGTGATATATTTTAAAATATAGTTTTACATATGATCCGGTCTTAATTAAACACAACAGTAATTATAATAAGAAGTATTTTTATACACAAATAAGACTCTATATAAAGAGTCACTCAAATTCATCCGGACCCTGGCACCGTTCTCCCCCTTGGCCCAGCTCCACGGCTTCTTCCCCCTCCCTGCCTCTGGTTACTAAAAAAAATATGCAAGGGTGAGTGTTTGGCATAATAATTAATTTAGAACGGATCTTAACAAATACACATGCATATCTATACATACACATCAATTATTATTTCTAAACAAACATACCGAAACATAGAGTATTTCAGGCAGTAACTGTATTAAACCAACCACACAATTCCATCCATTTCCTCACATTCATCGCATTCATTACATGCATCACATTCATTACATACATCACATTACATACATCATGATCACAACTGACTCTCATGCAATCTGACTCCTAGTATCCGGATACTAAAGGATTGGCCTTCAGCTGGGGGTCCTACTTGACACCCCGTGAACCCTGCTTGGTTCACTGAGTCCTGCTTGACTCTCCACCTCGACCACTGGGTCCTACTTGACCACTGGGTAGCTCAACTGGGCACGAAAACCACGGGAGCCGGAAATAAGGGGCTATCATATACCGTCGACCATCCCATACCACATAATCATTCAATAATTTACCTTTCATAATGATATCAATTTTCTCATCCCTCGGGTAGCCTGCTTGCTAACCCGGAGTCGCATAACACTGATCATTTCACATTAGATATCAATTTTCTCATCCCTCGGGTAGCCTGCTTGCTAACCCGGAGTCGCATAACACTGATTACATCAATATTAAATATTTCAAGATCATGCATGATAACTCAACCACACACCCAATTCTCAACTCATCAATGTACACTATCACACATGCACAAGTATCAACACACACCACGTTTAGTAACATTTTCCTTAACCCGTTTACGCAACCCAAGGACCTGAATTAGAAGCGAGTCCTATTCTAATTAATTATAACCCGAACACCCCCTTACTCTGATTCCACGCTTCGATGATCTGTTCTTTGTGTCGATTCTTTCCTCCGAGCACTGGTTTCGCAGTCTCAACTCCTTCACTCAGTCTTCCGCTGTTTAGCCTACTACCTACGAATCATGAAGTATAGCTCATCACCTCCACGCCCCTAGTTCATGGACAACACCTGGACTCACACTCACCAGAGGAGTGGAGAACAGCCACGAATATAGCCATGCATGGCCCTTAACAGCTAAAGAATAAAAGAAATAAGGGAATCACAATTGGGTTGGATCAGTAGACTCACCTTGAAGTCCCGATCACAGGAATGAGGTTAAATTGAAGTTCAGACACAAATGGAGTCTCACTCCAGTGCATGCAGATCAGCGTTAAGAGAGAAGAGAAAACGGAAGAGAAGGAACAAACTGATAGCAAAGGTAACTTGTGAATAATCCAGAGGGAAGGAAGAGAATCTTCTTATATATATATAGCTCATGGCAAGATCGTCTTTTCCTTTATTTTATTTGTATTCTTACTAAATTTAATCAATTTCACTATTTTAAAGTATTGCATAGTTATCAAATCAATTACACGTGTCTATCCCCCCAATCGTCTAAGTAGTCACAATCCTCAAATAATTCGCAAGAGTATAGGCCCGATATAAATATCGGCCCTGCCGTCCTAACTTAATGTTCATACCTCGGAAATCCGAGCTACAACTTGAGAGGTCGGATATGTCATCCGCTCTCGACTCTTTGTCACACACACCCGTTGTTCAGTTAGTATGAGGTTGATCCGGGCTACGACACCGTGTGAGGCGCTCTCCTCACAACGGTTGGACCAGACCGCCTAGCCCTGCCCGCTCTTCCTTACTCATCCGATCTTCAGTTATGCCTGTCCGCGTTTCTGAGACTGATCTAGACACCGGCTCAAACAGAATAAATACTAAACAGAATTTCTAAGCATTCACTAACATTTCCCATTTCATAATTTTCATTAAAATATCAGGGATGTTACACTCACCCCCCCTAAAAGGAGATTTCGTCCCCGAAATCAGTGTTCCGGTTGAAAAAGATGAGGGTACATCCGCCTCATATCGGATACTAATTCCCAAGTGTAGTTCATCCAATGTAAATTCTGCCACTTCACCTTCACCAGCGGTACCTCCTTGTTCCTTAAACGTTTGGTTTGGTGCTCTTCAATGCTAACCGGTACAGCCTCCACTATCAGGTTTTTCTTCACTTCAATGGAATCACTCGGTACAATCATTGTATCACACGGAATATAGGCTCGAAGTTGTGATACGTGGAACACGTTGTGAATGTTAGTCAATGATTGGGGAAGATCCAGCCGATATGCAACTTCACCAATCCGCTCTAGTATTTGGTATGGTCCAATATACTTCGGATTAAGCTTTTGACTCTTCAAAATTTGACCTACACCTTTGGTTGGCGAAATTCTTAGGAACACCCAATCACCCACTTGGAATTCAAGGGGTCTATGCCGATTGTCATAATAGCTCTTTTGCCGGTCTTGAGCAATTTTTATCTTTTCTCAGATTAAAGTGATTTGTTCGTTCATCTCTTGAATCATCTCAGGCCCCAGATGAAGGGCATCGCCGTTCTCATTCCAACATAATGGTGTACGACATTTTCGACCATAAAGAGCTTCATACGGAGCCATCCCAATGCTGCTGTGGTAACTGTTATTATATGCAAATTCCACCAAGGGCAAATATTTTTCCCATGATCCGCCCTGTTCCAGTACACATGCCCTTAACATATCTTCAAGAGTTTGTATAGTCCGTTCTGATTGGCCATCGGTCTGGGGATGGTAAGCCGAACTCAATTTAAGCTCAGTACCCAACTGTTGTTGCAAACTCCCCCAAAACCTTGAAGTAAATCGGGGATCCCGATCGGAGATGATGCTTGAGGGCACACCATGCAGTCGTACGACCTCAGCAATGTACAACTTAGCTAATCGATCTAACGACCACTTCATATTTATTGCCAGGAAATGCGCACATTTAGTTAGTCGATCAACAATTACCCAAATCGCGTTGTATCCGGTTTGAGTACGAGGTAGTCCGGACACGAAGTCCATGGTGATACTTTCCCACTTCCAGATCGGAATTTCTGGAGGTTGAAGCAAACCTGGAGGTCGTTGGTGCTCAACCTTGCACTTCTGACATATAACACAGGATTTCACGTACTCGATTATTGCCTTCTTCATGTTTGGCCACCAAAATTCCTTTCTTAAGTCATGATACATTTTTGTCACTTCTGGATGTATACTTAGAGAGCTCTTGTGTGCTTCTGTTAACACCGCCTGCCTGAAGCCTCCATGTGCAGGCACCACAACTCGATTCCTGAATCTCCATACGCCATCCCCTCCTCGAGTTATCTCCTCATTTTTACCTTGGGCCTGACTGTCGATCAACTTTAGTAACGCTTCATCGTCTTTCTGCGTGGCCACCACAGACTCCAGAAATTCATTGGAGATTTTTAACATTCCAATCGTCATTCGATTTGGCGCACTCATGACCACTCCAATATTCAAATCCCTAAAGCTTTCTAGCAATTCTTGTTCTCTGCCCATTAAGTAAGCCACGTGTAATACCTTCCTGCTTAATGCATCTGCCACAACATTTGCTTTGCCCGGGTGATACTTCAAATCGAAGTCATAATCTTTCAAATACTCCATCCACCTCCTCTGTCTCATATTTAGCTCCTTTTGATCAAATAAATACTTTAAACTTTTGTGGTCACTGAATACTACAAAGCGAGCTCCATACAGGTAATGGCGCCAAATCTTCAGTGCGTACACTACTGCTGCGAGTTCCAGGTCATGGGTCGGGTAATTCTCCTCATGTGGCCTCAATTGCCTTGAAGCATAGGCAATTGCTCGATCCGCTTGCATCAACACACACCCCAATCCAAATTTGGATGCATCACAATATACTTCAAATTCTTTGGTCACATCGGGCAGTGCAAGCACGGGCGCAGTAGTTAAACACTGCTTCAGAGTTTGGAAACTTAATTCACATTTCTCCGACCACACGAAAGGGTTTCCTTTCCTTGTCAATCGAGTCAGAGGGAGTGCTATCCGAGAGAACCCCTCAATGAAACGTCGATAGTATCCAGCTAATCCAAGGAAACTCCGAATTTCAGTTACTGACTTCGGTGTCTCCCAAGTCATAACCGCCGCAATTTTTGTCGGATCGACTGAGACTCCTTCCTGGGAAATTACATGCCCTAAGAATTGTACACTACTCTTCCAGAACTCACACTTAGATAATTTAGCGTACAACTTCTTCTCGCGGAGTGCTTGTAAAACAAGTCGAAGATGTTGAGCATGCTCCTCGTCCGACCTCGAATATACCAAAATGTCATCAATGAATACTACCACAAACTGATCCAAGTACGGTTGAAAGGTCCGATTCATATAATCCATAAAAATGGCAGGAGCGTTTGTTACTCCAAAGGGCATTACTACGTACTCGAAGTGTCCATAACGAGTCCGGAATGCTGTCTTTGGGATATCCTCCGACCTCACTCGGATTTGGTGGTATCCCGATCTCAAGTCAATCTTAGAGAACACAGCGGCGCCTCGCAACTGGTCCAGTAAATCATCAATCCGGGGTAGTGGATATTTATTTTTGATCGTCAGTTTGTTCAGCTGTCGATAATCAATACACATGCGCATACTACCGTCCTTCTTCTTTACCAGTAACACCGGAGCGCCCCAGGGTGAGGCACTAGGTCGGATAAAGCCCTTTTCTAATAATTCGTTCACTTGTTTCTTCACTTCGGTTAATTCCACCGAAGACATTCTATATGGCGCTCGGGACACCGGTTCTGCCCCGGGAATCAAGTCGATAGAGAAATCAATCTCTCGACTGGGAGGTAGCTCCGGAATTTCTTCCGAAAAAACGTCAGGAAATTCACAAACAATCGGAATATCATTTAGCAGGAGGTTATGTCGACCCTCCGAAGCGAATAAAACAACATACGTGGTTAGGACATCGCTCACCCCGTTCTTCACGTCAAGTTCCTGGGAGAAAACAATATTCTTCCGATAACAGTCGACCAACACATGATTAGCAGCAAGCCAATCAAGACCTAGAATAACGTCTAAGTCCTTCAATGGCATACAGATAAGATTTACTCGAAAAGTACAGGCTTCGATTTGCATCGGTAGTTCCCTACACACCGTAGTTGCACGGAAGGTAGAACCAGTTGGAGTGGAAACAATAAGAGCGTTCTCCATTAAACTGATTGGCAGACCAAGCCGTCGCACACAGCTTTCTGAAATAAAGGAATGGGTGGCACCTGAATCATAAATCACATCAATCAGATAACCACAGATGAGGCACTTACCCTGCACCAGATTGTCGTTCCTCGTAGCCTCTGAAGCATCAAATGCGAATACACGCCCAGTCATGGCATTCTGGGCATCACTAGATTGGGCGTCATATCTTCCCGCTTGTGGGTTCCCTCTACCAGCTCCATTCCGACCTCCTCTCGAGAAGTTGGAACCCCGGGTCCCAGAAAAGTTAGTCCGGTTATCCGTCCTGCCCTGCTGCTGCCTTTGAGGGCAATCGGGCCTGAGGTGCCCTGGTCGTCCGCACTGGAAGCACACAATCTGATTAGCTTGGCAATGTTTGGCAATGTGTCCTTCTTGACCACAATTGTAGCATGTACGATTCCCAGGGGGATTACCCGATCGACCAGTGGAACCACGGCCAGAGGAGGATGAGGAGGTAGCAGAAGACTTGCCGCCCCGAAAGAATTGACCCATCCTCTTGAAGCTGAAACCTTTTGCCTTCAATGGCTTTTTATCTCTTGCCTGAGACATCCTTTGCAACTGCACTTCTTCTGTCAGCCTTGCTTTGTTCACCAAGGTCGGATAGTCCCTAATCTCCATCGGTACGATTACACTACGGAGCTCAATCCGTAGTCCAGCTTCGTATTTGGCACACTTGCTGCCTTCAGTCCCTTCTAACGAGAAAGGGTGGTAAAAATCACACAGCTCATCAAACTTGCTGGTGTACTCAGCTACAGACATCCGGTCTTGCTCTAACTTCAGGAATTCTATTTCTTTCCAGATTTTGTAGTTGTCTGGGAAGTATTTAACAAGGAACCTCCTCTGAAAATTCGCCCATACTAACGGCTCATTGGCTGCGTTCATTTGCACCTTCACGCGAGACCACTATACTCTAGCCTCATCTTTCAATTGATATGTAGCAAATAAAACCTTTTGCTCCTCAGAACACTCAAAATATTCAAAAACTTGCTCGATATCCCTAATCCAGATATATGCCCCATCGTAGTCGTGTCCCCCCTTGTAAGTCGGAGGATTCCTTTTCAGGAATTTATCCAGAGTGGGACCGGACTCGGTCCTACTCATCAGCTGAGTAAATCTAGAGAAGAAATCATCTCCTCCCCCAGAACTGGTCTCTTCGGCCATTGTAATTCTACAATGAGCAAACACATCACCATTAATAACCAAGATTAGTCAGGGGATTGTAAACTTACCTTATATTCATAGAATACTACGCCAGTGGAGTGCCAAGGGAACGGTGCCAGACCACACACAATTCCAACACAATAAAATACAATTAATTTTCATAAAACTATCACATTCACTAGATCGGCCCACACACCGGCTCTAGAAAGAACCGCTCTGATACCAAGTGTAACATCCTAAATTATTTTTACATTTATTTTTATTCAAACGATTACATTTTACAACAAATTTTTCCTTTTCCTTGAAAATTTATCGATATTTAGAGAAAAACAATTTAATATGAACACAACGGATGAGAGAAAGGAAATCAGGGACGCGAGGCCCCTACTCGTCTAAGCGAGATTCCGGACTCTCACTTAGACGAGGTGCTGTTCGTTGAACGAACACCTTTCACACATCGGAATATACAAACATACAACCGGTCTCACAAAACTTTACTCTAAAAATGGTTCTGTGAACCCAAAGAGTTACCATGAAAACAAATGCAAATAACAGTGATATATTTTAAAATATAGTTTTACATATGATCCGGTCTTAATTAAACACAACAGTAATTATAATAAGAAGTATTTTTATACACAAATAAGACTCTATATAAAGAGTCACTCAAATTCATCCGGACCCTGGCACCGTTCTCCCCCTTGGCCCAGCTCCACGGCTTCTTCCCCCTCCCTGCCTCTGGTTACTAAAAAAAATATGCAAGGGTGAGTGTTTGGCATAATAATTAATTTAGAACGGATCTTAACAAATACACATGCATATCTATACATACACATCAATCATTATTTCTAAACAAACATACCGAAACATAGAGTATTTCAGGCAGTAACTGTATTAAACCAACCACACAATTCCATCCATTTCCTCACATTCATCGCATTCATTACATGCATCACATTCATTACATACATCACATTACATACATCATGATCACAACTGACTCTCATGCAATCTGACTCCTAGTATCCGGATACTAAAGGATTGGCCTTCAGCTGGGGGTCCTACTTGACACCCCGTGAACCCTGCTTGGTTCACTGAGTCCTGCTTGACTCTCCACCTCGACCACTGGGTCCTACTTGACCACTGGGTAGCTCAACTGGGTACGAAAACCACGGGAGCCGGAAATAAGGGGCTATCATATACCGTCGACCATCCCATACCACATAATCATTCAACAATTTACCTTTCATAATGATATCAATTTTCTCATCCCTCGGGTAGCCTGCTTGCTAACCCGGAGTCGTATAACACTGATCATTTCACATTAGATATCAATTTTCTCATCCCTCGGGTAGCCTGCTTGCTAACCCGGAGTCGCATAACACTGATTACGTCAATATTAAATATTTCAAGATCATGCATGATAACTCAACCACACACCCAATTCTCAACTCATCAATGTACACTATCACACATGCACAAGTATCAACACACACCACGTTTAGTAACATTTTCCTTAACCCGTTTACGCAACCCAAGGACCTGAATTAGAAGCGAGTCCTATTCTAATTAATTATAACCCGAACACCCCCTTACTCTGATTCCACGCTTCGATGATCTGTTCTTTGTGTCGATTCTTTCCTCCGAGCACTGGTTTCGCAGTCTCAACTCCTTCACTCAGTCTTCCGCTGTTTAGCCTACTACCTACGAATCATGAAGTATAGCTCATCACCTCCACGCCCCTAGTTCATGGACAACACCTGGACTCACACTCACCAGAGGAGTGGAGAACAGCCACGAATATAGCCATGCATGGCCCTTAACAGCTAAAGAATAAAAGAAATAAGGGAATCACAATTGGGTTGGATCAGTAGACTCACCTTGAAGTCCCGATCACAGGAATGTGGTTAAATTGAAGTTCAGACACAAATGGAGTCTCACTCCAGTGCATGCAGATCAGCGTTAAGAGAGAAGAGAAAACGGAAGAGAAGGAACAAACTGATAGCAAAGGTAACTTGTGAATAATCCAGAGGGAAGGAAGAGAATCTTCTTATATATATATAGCTCATGGCAAGATCGTCTTTTCCTTTATTTTATTTGTATTCTTACTAAATTTAATCAATTTCACTATTTTAAAGTATTGGATAGTTATCAAATCAATTACACGTGTCTATCCCCCCAATCGTCTAAGTAGTCACAATCCTCAAATAATTCGCAAGAGTATAGGCCCGATATAAATATCGGCCCCGCCGTCCTAACTTAATGTTCATACCTCGGAAATCCGAGCTACAACTTGAGAGGTCGGATATGTCATCCGCTCTCGACTCTTTGTCACACACACCCGTTGTTCAGTTAGTATGAGGTTGATCCGGGCTACGACACCGTGTGAGGCGCTCTCCTCACAACGGTTGGACCAGACCGCCTAGCCCTGCCCGCTCTTCCTTACTCATCCGATCTTCAGTTATGCCTGTCCGCGTTTCTGAGACCGATCTAGACACCGGCTCAAACAGAATAAATACTAAACAGAATTTCTAAGCATTCACTAACATTTCCCATTTCATAATTTTCATTAAAATATCAGGGATGTTACACCCGTCACGCTTAAAAATTGTTGAAAAAAATGTATTCCAAAAGATACCAAATTCCACATCACTTGGACTTGAGAAATATTTAGAGTTTATATACTAAGGGGTATGTGAGACTTATATACAAAATAGAAAGTGTTGGACGTTTGTATCCATAAAACTCAAATATGATGTTGGAAAATTTAGTTTAAAATGACAAATTCCTTCCTTCCCCTATGATAGATGAGTCAGTTTTTATCATCTAATAAATTCTTCTTTCTCTTTTCCCCTTCTTTAGTGAGTTGTTATAATTTAAATATCATCTTAAATTTAGGTATTAAATATAATTTAATCTTAAAAATTAACTAATGAGATAATAAATACTCTCACTTTATATATTTTAATTGATTGTAATTTTAATGAATGTAAAACTTTCTTAATCATGTTTTGTTGATTTTCCTTTGTGCGATACATGGGAATATTTTCTGGGTCCCAATATATAAGAAAACAAATTTCAGGTTCACATTGGTTGCATGCATGACATTGTTGAAAATCATCCCCAAACCCATAAAAAAAAATAAAAGGCATTAGTTTGGTGAGTGAAATGATACTTAAAATATTTGATATGTGGGTTCAGGAAAAACCTTTCAGATTTGACTACACATTCGTGCAGACTTTCAGTAATGTGCCGTTCTTTTAAAAAGCCTTGCTACTTTTGTTCCGAAGGAAGTGTCACAAATTCTTTCAATGCGTTTTTACTCCGTTAAAAACCCCCTACATTTCTTAAAAGCTACATTCTGTGAGTTTATTCAATTATATATCAGTTATTTAATTATAAATCTATCTCATTAAATCGTAGTATCCTTCTTGGAAAAATAACTACTAGTGATGTCAGCAACTCAAATTTAATTCCTTCATTATTTAAGATATCGTGGGTAAAAAAATTATTGTGAATAATGTTCAGATTGTGCTAAAAATTAGGAAACTGCGCATCAATATCAATTTTAGAATAAAATAATCTTTGAATACATAATTTAATTAATTGGCTGATAGTTTTCATTATAAAATTTGTTGGGCTAAATTACATCAATAAATTTATTGAAATAAGTGAAACACAACACATGAGGTTATAAAATATTTTGATACCTCTTACTCTTATTTGTTATGTAGAATAGTGGTTAGCATTTCTCTTAAACATTTTCTAGAGTCTAGATTTCTTGTAAGATCAAGAATATGTTGGGATGAATATTTATTAACTCGGGTTAAATTAACTTAATTTTATAGAATTGATTTTATTTTGGATTTTGAATCGGTCTACACAGGGGTAGAGAATCTGGTATGCCAACTAGTCATAAATACTATTCTCTCTGCTAGTCTATACATCGGTTCAGTAGGGATCTTGTAACATCCCTGATAATTTAGAAAAAATTACGTGTAGTAGAAAATATTATTAATTGTTTTTGAATATTATTTGGAATTTTTATGAATCATTGGACAATTATGAATAATTAAACATTATGAATGTAAATAAAATTATTTATTTGGCTGGTTAATAATGAAGTGAAGACCGGTTGAGAGAAGAGAAGTGTTTGAGGAGGAAATGGAGTGGCAACCGGTTGAAAAGGTTACCGGTCACCCTGGGCTTTAAAAAGGTTTCTTTTTCTTTCTCTCTCCCAATTACCACTCACACGCGAGCCACTATTTCTCCTTCTTCTTCTTCGCTTATTGTTGTTCCTGTTCATCTTCTTCCTCCTTCATCGCTGGTTGCATGCTCTAGGAAAGGATCTCGTTTGCATCAAAACCGAGTGCTAAGCTCAGTTTCGTGATTGTGGCCTCAAGGTGAGTCCACTGATCCGTTGCATTTTGTTTCCCTGTTCCCTTTTGTTTCTTTGGTGATTGAGTAGCCATGCATGGCTGTGAATGGGTCTGTTCTCCACTCCTTTGGTGAGTGTGAGCTCGAAAATGGTCCTTAGAACTGAGGAGGATGTTAAGCTAACGGGTTTTGCACTCTGACCTGTAGGAGGTAGATCGAACAACGAAAGGCCGATTGACAGAGCTGAGACTATGAACCCAGTGCTCAGAGGGCGTAACTGACACCAGGAGCAGATTATAGAAGCTTGGAACTGAGGTAAGGGGGTGTTCGGGTTATGATTAATTAGAATAGGACTTACTTCGTATCCGAATCGTTAAACTGTGTGAACAGAGTAAGAAAATGTTATTGAATGATGTTGTGACAATCGATACAGTGGCAGTGTGAAGCCGGGCTTAACAAGTAGGTCGCCTGACTGATGAGAAATGTGAATGGTATATGTATGATAAGTAATTGCTGTGTGGCATGAGATTGATAATGTTTGTTATATTGAGTTACATATTGTGTATGAGATACTCCGTATACTGTTGAGGGCGGGGAGTGGTCGCCGGTGCGTTGCACGAGCAAGGAACGGCTCCTGACAGGCTTCCAGTAAACGGATTGTATGATTATGATACGTGACTATGTGGTGGAGGACGACCAACGGTATGAGTTACCCTGTTTTTGGCTTCAGTGGTCAAGTCGGACCCAGTTAAGCTACCCAGAGGTCTTTGACCCAGTGGTTGAGGGGGAGCCAAGTCGGGCTCGGTGAACCAAGTCGGGTTCACGGGATGTCAAGTCAGACTCCCAGCTGAAGGTTGATCCTTTTAGTATCCGGATACTAGGCGTCAAATTTTATCTGAGAGTCAGTTGTGATAATTGATGAATTATTAGTTGTGATGTGTATATTTGCCAAGTGAAATCTGTTATATTTACCGAGTGACATTTGTCATATTTGCCGAGTGAAATTTGTTATATTTGCCAAGTGACATTTGTCATATTTGTCGAGTAAAATTTGTTATATTTGCCGAGTGAAATTGTCATATTCGCCGAGTGAAATTTATTATATTTGCCGAGTGACATTTGTCATATTTGCTGAGTGAAATTTGTTATATTTGCCGAGTGACATTTGTTATATTTGCCGAGTGAAGTTTGTTCTATTGGCCGAGTGTGAATTAATTACCAAGTGTGAATTAATTACCGAGTGTGATATCATATAATTGCCGAGTGTGATTTGCAAAGTGATGAAAATGCAATCGGACGGAACTTATATATATATAATACTTGCTAAATTCCGTTCTATATTAATTATGATGCCAAACACTCACCCTTGCTGTTGTTTTCAATTTAGTAACCAGTGACAGGAGGAGGCCCGAGCCATGGAGTCGCGCCAAGGGGGAGATCGATGCCAAGGCCCGAGTGATTTTGAGTGATTGTCTAGAGTATATTTGTGTATAAGGAGTTTCCGAGTGTATAATATTGCCTGTGTGTTGATTTAAATTGAATTGGATGCGAATTCATATTATGCTTGGTATACATTTTCTCATGTTTGCTGTGACTGCCTATTAACTAGCGGATTTATTCCCGAGTGAAGAATAACCGAGAGATCTCCCTTCTGGGTGGAAGGTTAGAATGTCCCGATTGAGATTGGCTGGGAGAATGTTCCGAGTGAAGAAAGAGTATAGTGATTCTGAGTGTAGAAGGTGTATCATGATTCCGGGTGAAGAAGAGGAGAATGTTTCTGAGTAAAATATGGCCGAGAGAGCTCTTTTCGAGTGAAGTAAGGATTGGGTATTTTTTCGAGTGAGGATATCCGAAGAAACTCTTACCGAGTGTAGGGGGTTAGATTATCCCCGAGAGAGCTGTGACCGAGCGAACCTTTCTGAGTGAAGGGTAGTAACGAGTCAAGTGTGGTATGCCCGAGTGAGTGGAAGTTGAGTGTTTCCCGAGTGAAACCTTTTACCGAGTAAACCCTTTACCGAGTGAAACACCGATGAGAGTTCCCGTGTACGTTTGTTCAGGCTTAATGTGTGGCACTCGCTCAAGCGAGTCGGCACTCGCTTAAGCGACTCACGGATTTCACCTCAACACTTTGGGGTCTCGCTCAGGCGAACGACCCCTGTCTTCTTCTTCTTCTTCTTCTTCTTCTTCTTCTTCTTCTTCTTCTTCTTCTTCTTTTTTTGCTATTTTAAATCCACTTTATTAAAAGAGATGTTCCCGATCGAACATTATTTGGTGTACGCTCTTATCATTATTTGAATATATTTAAGAAAATACTACTTTATTTCAAGACTGAGCTGAATCAATTCCGATCAGTTATTACTTTTAACATACCTTTACTAAAAGATTCAATTTCGATCGGTTTTGCTTACACTGAGTATGATTCTATTATTTAGAAGGTAACTAAAAGAAGTGAATATTATTTTACATCATGGCCGAGTGGGCTGTTTATTATAGAAAGTAAATATCATTTTATATTAAGATCTAAATTTTTATTAAACGTGAAAAATTTATTGTGGAAATAATCTGCCGTGTGAAAAGAAAAAGGTAAATTAACCTAGGATGTTACAGATCTGGTATTATAATCCTTATTCAAGTGGGGAAATAAGGCCTTGGAGTCCTGAAGATCCTACACACCGGACTTACATGTTGAGAGGCGTAAGGGGGTGTCACCTGCAAAGGGACTCCGACACTCAAGTTAGCATAAAAGTGGTTGAATGCTAAGAGATTGAGTGTAAGTTAAAGATAGTGTGTAGCGTACCTTTATTGCGAATTGCTTTGTATTTATATGCATGCAAGCAAGTAACGTATGAGTCTTCTTGGGTTATGTAGCATTCATCAAAATGTGTCAGTGCAACTCTGTAAAAAGGCTACCATATGACATGAGCGCCTCTGTGCGTATTTTCCAACAATATTCCTTGTACTATTTACTGAGTTGGCGGATTGCTTTCTGTTGTACTGTGAGATGACCTGGACTCTCTGGTATGCAGAAGCTAGACTATACCGTTTACTGAGTTTGAGGTATTAATCGTGACACCGATTTAATCTGTGGGAAGCAGGTGAAACTACCTTCTAGTCCTTAGACCGGTATCTAGACCGGATCAGATTTCACTCTTCTAAATTACAATAACACACTTTTAGGGGATAAAGTGTAACATTAACCATTGATTTAAAAATCAAATAATTAATTTTGTACAATGTTAAATTTCAATTATCTTAGAATTGGAATTTGTTTGTACTTGTTAATTCTATGTTTAGCTTATATAAAGTTAAAACGTGGAATTCTAAATCTAAGTTAAAATGATGGTGGTAGCATGGTGGGGCAACAATAATAGTGGTTGTGGTGGTGGCGGTGGTGGTAATGATGATGACAACAGTGATAATGGTGGCCATAATGGTGGCAATAGGGGTAATGGCAATGGCAGCTATAACATCCTAATAATTAAATGAAATTATATTAGTGTTATAGAAATTAATTGAAGATATTTAAATTTTAGTTAAATAAATTTGATGGTTGATTAATTAAATTTGAGCTGTGATTTCACAGAATAAATAAGAATTTAATTAAATAATGGTGGGGTAAATTATTAATTACTGAGGATAACAATAGAATATATTTAATTAAAGAAAGGAAAAATAAGTTAAAGAATTAAGAGAGAATAGAAAAAAAAATAAAAAGGAGTGAAAAGGTTATTATACCCTTGGAATTAAAAACTTAATTTCATTTTCTCTTGAGAGAAAGAAACAGAGGGTGGCCGAGAGTGAGAGAGAACCGTTGTCGTGATCTTGAGCTTCAAATTGGAGGCCAAATTGTTATCGAAATTTCAAATTAAAAGTGTCTTTGGAACCCCAAGAGCGAGACCTACGTATAGGTACCTTTAATTTTACATTTCGTTATCATTTTTCTTCCTTTAAGAGAGAAAGAAACAAAGGGTGGTAGAGAGTGAGAGAGAACTATTGTCATGATCTTGAGCTTTAAATTGGAGGCCAAATTGTTATTGAAATTTCAAATTAGAAATGTTTTTGGAACCCCAGGAGCGAGACCTACATATAGGTACCTTCAATTTTACATTTTGTTATCATTTTTCTTCCTTCAATTCTAGGGTTGAATGTGGGATGTTGTGGGGTTTCCTATTCTTGGTGATTTTGTGACATTCGGAGCTTAAAATGATTTTCTATGTTATTGGTATTCTAAAATGATTAACGGGGTTTCATTTCAATGTTGTTAGGTGTTAGAGCAAGCGTCGAAGAGTCGTTTATTATAGCAAATCTTGGAACTGTGGATCAAACGTGTAAATGATAAGCTTCGGGAGCCTTGGATTGGTGTTTGAAGCCATTTTGGTATAATGGTTTTTGTTCTCGAAGGTTAGAAAGGTTAACTTAGTTCGTAAATTTCTTAATTGTAGATATTTTACAAATTGTGTGAAGTCGACTTTTGATTGGAAGCTTTAGAGGCTCAGAGTTGAGGTAAAGAAGGTGTATGATGTATAGATTAATGGAAATATCAATTAAATCCAATTTTAGCAAGTTGGGAAAATAGTGGGATAGTTAAATAAATTAATTTATATATATACTAGTATATGTGTCTGATTGGAAACAGATTGGGTTAAATTGTGACAAGGAAATATTGTTAATAAGTAATATGGTGTTGCTATGTATTTATGTATTGCATGAGAAGGGTGATGATATTGTTATTATATAGGATGATGAGAATGATAGTTATATTTTATGATGTGAGCTTAGACCTACTGATTTTATGTGGGCCATGATGATGTTAGTATATGTATACATGATGAAATGATATGATATGAAGACAATTGCAATGTTGATATTTGAGAATTAATCCAACTATTAATGAATGAAGTTTGTTGAATTATGATGAGAAATGGAGAAATTTAAATGAGGTTGTTGATGAGTTATGGCCTGAGTGGCTCATTTTCATGTCCTAAGGTGATGGCTATACTGTCGGGATTGTATGATATTGGATTGTATAATGTGAGAATTATAATTATTGATGTAATCAAGTTGTTGATGAGTTATAAACACTTGAATGCATGTAATGTGGTGTGGACGGCCGATCGGTATATATTACCCTTTATTTTTTACTCCAGTGGTCGTTGCGGCCCTGTTGAGCTGCCTAGTAGTCAGGTAGGATCCATTGGTGAGGTGGGGAGCCAGACGGGCTTGGTGGGCCAGGTAGGGTCTACGGGGTCTCAGGTAGAACCCTCAGCTAATGGTCGATCCTTTTAGTATCTGAATACTAGAATCCTATTTTATGATTTATAGGGAGTTAGTGGTGATTATGGTTGCATTGATAATGGTTTAAATGATTAGGAAGTATTGATTAATTACATTGATAATTACATGATGTGAAATGAATTGATGATGACATGATGTTGCTTGGAATGGTGATGAGATTTATGTTGATTAATATTGTAACATCCCAGAAATTTATAGAAAATTTTGAGAAGTGGAGAATATTAATAATTGTTTTTAGGAATTTATTTGATATTTTTATGAATCATGGGTTAATTATAAAAGGTGTGATTAGAAGAAAAGAGGTTTAATTTAAATCTTTAAAGAAATTGTAAAGGAAATGGAGAAATGACCGGCTGAGTAGGTAACCGGTTGGAAGTGACCGGTTGGGCAGGTGACCAGTTGCCATGAGTTAAATAAAGGTTTCTCTCTCTCAATCATTCACTTGCTGTGGGAACCTTTTTCTTCTTCTTCACCTGTTCCTTTTCTCCTTCTCCTTCCTCCATCGTCGAAGAGCTGTAAGCTTTGAAGGAAGGTACCTTTTTCATCAAACCTTGAAATAGTTGCATAGCCGAGACAGTGATTTCAAGGTGAGTTCTTTGGACCGTTAAGTTTCTTATCTTGCCCCTTTTGTTTCTTTTCTGAATCAAATGGTCATGCATGTGGGGGTACTATTCCAATCCCACTCCCCCTGGCAGTAAGCCTGTAAATGGCCTTTGACCGTGTGGATGATGGTGTAATGTTAATGAACTTCACGTTCCAAACCTGTAGGTGGTGGAACAAACGCTGGTGGAACGTTTAAAGAAGTTGCTGCTGGAACGGAGGAGGAACAGTGAACCCATAAACTGTTGAGGCGTGGAACAGAGGTAAGGGGGGTGTTCGGGTTATAATTAATTAGAATAGGACATACTGTCTGAGTCATTGGAATGACTGTGAACCGGGTAAGAGATGATGCCGAGTGAAATTGTGTGAATATGTATATGAATATACGTATGAATGTGCACACCGATTGGGCTCTGATTGTGTGTGTGTATATGATTTAGAAGGATTTGATGTTGATGATGCTGGACGAATGGTATATGAATGTGAATGAATATATGTATGTGTATGGACACCGATCGGTTTCTGATCGTGTGTATGTGGTGTAAACCGATTAAAATTAAAATATTGATGTTGTGACAATCGGTGTTTAGTGGCAATATGATGAATGGGCTTGACAAGCAGATCGCCCGAGTGATAATGTGATGGATGGGCTTGACAAGTCGGTCGTCCTGTGATGAGAGCACATGCCAGTTTCTGGTAGTTGTATTTGTTGATTGATGATGATATGAAATATGATTATGTGGTATGGGATGGCCGACGGTATATATTACCCTCGTTTTTGGCTTCAGTGGTCAAGTCGGACCCAGTTAAGCTACCCAGAGGTCTATGACCCAGTGGTTGAGGGGGAGCCAAGTCGGGCTCGGTGAACCAAGTCGGGTTCACGGGATGTCAAATCGGACTCCCAGCTGAAGGCCGATCCTTTAGTATCCGGATACTAGGCGTCGATTTTATGTGAGAGTCAGTTGTGACAGTTGATGAATTTATTAATTGAGATGTGTATATTTGCTGAGTGTAGTTTACTTGAATTGCCGAGTGCAGTTTGCTATACTTGCCGAGTGACGTTTGTTATATTTGCCGAGTGTGATGGCTATGTTTGCCGAGTGTGAATTGCTTTTAATTGCCGAATGAAAATTGAAATAATTGCTGAGTGGTTATATTTACCGAGTGGTAAATTGGTTATAATTGCCGAATGAGAATTGAAATATTTGCTGAGTATGATTTGATGTATTTGCCGAGTGTAATTTCATATGTTTGCCGAGTATGAATTATTGTACTTGCAGAGTGAGAATTGATGAGTATGATGTTATATTTGCCGAGTGCAATTTGATTGTATCTGACGAATGTGAACTGTCATAATTTGCCGAGTGTGATGGTTATAATTACCGAGTGAGAAATGCAATAAGTGCCGAGTGTTAATTGCTATGATTGCCGAGTGTGAGTGTATTGCTGACTGTGAGTAAATGCCGAGTGAAATGTGCAGTTTGAGAATAAAGGAATCGGACGGAGTTTATACTCGTATTTTATTTAAATTCCGTTCTAGATTAATTATGATGCTAAACACTCACCCTTGCCGTGGTTTACATTTTTAGTAACCAGTGATAGGGAAGAGGTCGGAGCCATGGAGGTGCGCCAAGTGGAGGATTGATGCTAAGGAACCGAGTGCTTTGAAATGAATTCCGAGTGTAATATATATATTTTGAGTTTTCTGTGTGATGCTACATGAGTGTGTTAAAATTCGAATTGGTATGTTCATTAATGAGGATATAAATTTTTGATGTTATGAGATCGGTGTTTATTTTATGAATGAATTTGTATTGTTGTAGCAGAGTTGATCACCTGGTGAATTTAGCCGAGTAATTCCTTATCCGAGCAAGGGCTTATTGATTTGTTGACCATTTGAGCATCCTTCATTCCTTTCTGAGAGATGAATAACCGAGAGACTCAATTCCGAGTGAAAAGGTTAGAGTTTCTCCGAGTGAGTTGTGGCTGAAACTCCGAGTGAAGAAAGATAAAAGTGCTTCCGAGTGAAGTTCCAAGTGTTTCTGAATGAGGATGAGTAAACCTTCTCCGAGTGGAAGTTAAGCTGACCCGAGTGAAAGATGATCAAGTGAGAGAATGATTTCCGAGTGAACCCTAACTGTTTCTTTCTTCTGCTGTTTCTAAATAACTATTTTATTAATGGTATTATGGATCGGTTTCAGTCGGAATTTGTTAGTTTAAGTGTGATTTTACCACTTTAAATATACTTAAGAAAAGTAAATATTTTTATATTAAGACCGAGTGGATGATTTTATTAAAAGTGAAAAATCTATTATGAAAATGAGAAAATTGACGAGGGCCATCACAAATATGAAGAGGAGATGGTGATTGAATCAATAATGATGAAATTGATGTTGATTGAGTTAGTAATGAGAGATTAATGAATATTGCATTATACTATGCTTTTCCCAAAGTTCACATGTTTGCATGTATGTATGTTATATTGATTATTGACATTGATTTATATTGTCAGTCACTAACCCTTACATTTGTTTTTAGTGATTAAAGACAGGGATCTCCCAAATGTTGCAGAGACCAGTGCTCAGAGATGAAGCAATACCAAGGGGGAAATTTGGTTGGTTAATATGTATATATTTGTAAATATGTAGGTGGCATGTTTTGAGAAGTTGATGACATGATAGACATTATGTAATCGTGATATATATACTAATGTTGCTTGATAAATATGATCATATGATAGTGTGTTGATAATTTAATTTATGCTTGGCGTGGGCATAGTGATTCTTATGTTGATGAATACGTTTGATAATGCTTAGGTTATGTTTGTTGTGATTATGCATTGAGTCCTTTATGATGAATATATGCTAAATGGGTAGGTTTTGTAATGTATATGGCACCAAGCTATTTGTTGTTGTGTGTTGTATGTGTATTGGTAGGTACTATGACTTATGTGTGCTATACATATGCATGATGTTGGTGAAATTCAATGACATGTAGTTATGATAGTTGATATGTGAAATAAGATGCAAAAAAGGTGTGAAATTATATGTTCTATTGTTAACTAGATAAGCAATTTAGAGTTTCAACGGGTGTAGAAACTTGTGGAAGGCATTGATAGACTCCTATTGATATTCAAAAGTTGTATGAAGTGTTAAACGATGGTTTATGTTGCAATTGGTATAAGTTATGCATTAGAATTGTTAAGAATTGAGTTTAACACATCTTAGTGCATAAGTTAGTCATATGAAGGAATTTTGGCGAACAGATTATGCTAGCAGGTTCAGAATGGGGAAGACATAGTGCCCATGCAATTTGGTGGTAATTGATGTTGAAACGGGCAAATTAGGTAAGTAGAAGTTGGCCTACATGCCTAATTCTACATAATTATTCAGAATAGAGTGTTTGGTAATCGATTATGTAATCGATTACTAGAGGTAATGTTTAATTCATGTGCAATCTGATCTCTAGTAGTCGATTACTAGGGTTGTGTAATCGATTACAGAATTTTTGTAGCGATTACCAACACCAGGAGTCCGTTTGGTTTCTAGTTAGGAAAACGAAGTTGGGGAAATGGAGAAATTTAAGGGTTGATATTGATCCTTCACGCCGTTCGAGATAGTCAAAACTCTGTTTAACCGTAGGATTTATTTTTAGGGTGGTTTAACCAACCAGGAGGGATATCCAAACAGGCCCCAGAATGTGGAGTTTTAAGTGGTTTTAAGTGACATAGACCTTAGATTTCTATTATTTATTGTTGGAGAAGTTTGAAAAATGAAAATTTAATTTTGTTTTTAACTAGACCCTGGGATAAATATTAAAAGTTGTTAAGGGGACGTTATAGCAGCAATGGTCATGTTAAAGATGACGGTGTGGTAACAATAACGGTGACAATTTTGACAACAATGATAAAAATAATGGCGTTGTAGTGCACTATAATGTTAGGAATTGATAATTCAAATGATAGGAGTTAAGAATTAAAAATAATTAGTTTTAGTTTTACACAATTCCATGGAATCATAACTTAAAATTCTAAGTTCAATTCTTAGAAGACTTCAAACATTAAAATTATAATTCCAATGTTCAATTACAATTTCAAAACTCAATTTCATGCTTAACTGCGCAAGTCAACTAGACACTTATGGTAATTGTGATAAAATATATACAAGTACACGGTTTATTATAATTCTCAAAGTTATATTTCTAAATCAAGAGTTAGTATTACATGTTGTGCTAAAGTACATCCGTACACTTTAAGAGTCTTTTCCAAATTATATATAAATTTATCAACTCTCACACAAGATATAATTCATCTTCCAATTAAATATAATTTTAAAGATAAACTTAGTATTAGTTAACAATTTAAACATATGTTGACATTGAACAATAATCCAAGTATATATTTTCATTCGCTCAATATGATTTTGGTGAAATAAATTATTCATAAACATATGGAGTCATTGATACTTTGGAGGGGGAATGCAAATTAGTCCTTAAAGTTAACAAATTTGTAATTTATAATACAAAACAAATGTTATATATGTTATATAAACCATTTAATCAGTACTAATATTTTAGTGCTAAAATATTTTAATTTTGATTAACCATTTTATTGATATAATATTGTTAAAGTTTTTATGGTTGGAAATATGTGTTGGATTCATAAACGCATAAACTATGTTCCCAAAAATTACTATGGGAAGGGAAACAACTTCCTCAAAGATTCTTAAAGTTACACTTTTAAAATGTTTCATAAAATTGCAAATATAATGGCCTTTAAGAAATCTAAGTGTCTTTTTGCACGAGGTTTCACAAAAAGTGTTATCAACATGTAAGTGTTTCTATTTTTTTTAAGGAATAAAATATTTCATGAAAGAGTTTGAAAGCATTTAGTTTTAAAAAGAAACAAAGCTTTGTAAAAATGTAAATGGAAGATAAACAAAGAATGCGAGAATGTAAAGTGAGAAAAACTAAATGACAAGCTTAAACAAAAAAACATGTAAAGAAAATGAGGGGAAGAAAGGAGAAAGGGACTAAAAGAGTTACAAAATTATAAACCACTAAACTTTAAATAACAATTTTTGAAGGAAACTTACACTTAGATCTTTGTACGATTATTTGTCTCATGGTTTAAACTAATCGTTTATGGACACAACTCTCACATCTTCTAAGTATTTTAAAAAAATAAAGATAGTATAAGAAATACAAAAAGATCCCCCTATTAGAAGGATTAAGTCCTATTTATAAGCTAAGTATTGCAACTGTTGATTCATAAGATTGTCACATCTTTGAAGATTGTGGAAAAAAGTCTTCTCAATCTTGACACGTCTTCAACAGTTACAAAAGAAGTATTCGATCTTTGACGATTGCAGATTCGATCTTCGACGATTGCAGTCTCGATCTTCAATGGTTACAAGACATGCCATCGAGATTGACACGTCTTTGATGGTTACGAAAAGGTCTTCTTAATTTTGATACGTCTTTATGTTATGAAAGAGGTTTTCGATCTGGACACATCTTCAACAATTGCAATAAGGTTCATCGATTTTGACACATAAAAATTCAACAACTTCTTGGATAGTTTGTTGCCTCAAATTTTGTTTAAGTTGTTACCTTTAAGGGAACTATTATCTCTACCAATAAATTTTTGAGATTTTTGGTCTAATAGATGCCTAAAAATATTGTTGCTCAAAAGATTTTGAAAAGAATAAAGAGAAATAAGAATTTTTTCCTTTAAAATTCAAAACTTATATTTGCCTTATCTTAACAAATTTCATATAAAACGTGATGCATCAAACGGTTATATCCTTTTAAAATTAAAATTTTTAATAATTTTATAGTTTTCCAATAAAGAATGAGCAATAATTAATCTCTAAACATTTCATCTTTCCCTCCACTCCCTATTAATAGTTGTTAGCTTTAACAAAGAAATCACAACATCTTTTTATAGCATTAGAATAAAAGTTGTTTCTCTTTTCCTTTCCTCATTCTCGTCGAAGATTTCCGTTTTTTTTTGGCATTTTCTAGAAAACCTTTAGCTTTTAAAGGTATGAATACAAAACCCAATCTTTGTCAATACTACTCTCAATTTCATCTCTTTCATGGATAAAAATCAAAACTTTTTAAGTTTAATTCATCTTTCCTTAGAAGATATGAAAAATTTAAGTTTGTGTGATGCTTGATAAAAATCAAAACTTTTTCAAGTTTGATTCAACTTATTTGAAAAGATTTAAACCTTCCAAGGTTGTGTTCATTCTTTGCTTGATAATGATCAAAACTTTGTCAAGTTAGATTCATCTTCTTTAAAAAGATTTAAACTTTTCAAGTTTCCTTTATTCTTTTTCTAGGAACAAAGATAGGAAAAGACTTTAAACTTTTAGTTGTTCTTGTTTTGAGATAAAGATCAATACTTTTAAAACTATTTATTATATTCAAGTCTTTTATGGAATTGATAAAATTTCTTTTTAGGGCTTATAAATTGGCATTCTCCAAATTTTCATATTTTTAGTATATTGTATCTTTTTTTTAGAAATTTCATTGAGAGAACAATGACACCCCATAAAAGGATCATTTTTGTTGTTAAGAAAGTGAATCTTATAACGATAAAGGATGAGGATTCATTCCTAACCTACAATAAAATGAGAAGAAGTTTAAATTTTGGCTTGATCAGGTTTTCATCTCTTTCTCGATTCAATAAAAGACTCATGTTTTTCTAGGGCCAATTGAGTATCCTACCAACATTCCTGATGCAAAATTCAAAGAGTGTTTTCCTTCGACCAAAGAAGAAACTATACTTGCTTTCAGAGACTTAATTAGAGTCAATTTTATGGATGGAATATATCATGTATTTTGAGGCACTTAACTTTTGAATAAGGACTAGTGGCTATCCCGAGTTAAATGGGTTGAAGAGGAAAAAGGTGACTTATGGAAGTCTGTTGGCATCTAAGATTTACTTTGGCTAATTTTTTGTGAACACCTATTTTTGTCTGATAAAAAATTAAATTAAAAAATAATATTAAAAAATTGCATAGTGACTGTTGTATAGTAACCTTCTCCATTTCTATAAATACTCAATCTCTCCTCATTTCTTACCACATTTCTCCTTTCATCATCCTTCTTTCATAATTTTCCTCAAGCAATGGCCAATAGGTGTCGAAGCCAAGAGGAAAAAATAAGGACAGGAAACCGATGTTTGTAATTACCTTCTTACTCCTTGTAGCATGGGTAGAACTTTTTTTTTATTGGGTATTTTATTTATGGCCCAATGTGTAATAAATAATTTTAGAATTTTAAAATAGTTTATATTTCTATAAGAGTAAGTATTTTTGTACTAAAAATATTAAATTTTTTAAAAAGAATTAAAAAATAAATAAATAAGGTCAAAAAAATGAAAATAGGAAAAAAATAAAAAAAATAGGATAAAAAAAAGAGTCCTAAAAAAATCAGGAAAAAATGGGCCAAAAAAATCCAAAAAAAAAGGTCCAATAAAAAACCAAAAATTCCAAAAAAAGAAAAAGAAAAAAAGAAGTTTACGGTGATTTTTTCTGGTGGGACCCAATTTGGTTGCATAATTAGAGAAAATGGGGAAAGTTGACATCAAATTTTGACAATTTAGAAAAAAAAGGAAAGTGATGGCATGTCATGAGGAATCCAAGGCCAAATTTTCTCTATAGAAGGGAAATGATGCTAAGGAATAAAAAGGAGAAGAAGGAGGAAGAGAGAAAATAGTGATATTTTTTGTGTAATTTTTAGAAAAACTTATTTTCAAAAATAGAGATATAGAAATGTTGTTACGAAAATATGTGTTTTACTCTAGTAAAATATCTTTAAATTGAGTTCAAACGAAGTCAAAAACAAGAGAAATCTACGTAAAATCGATCTCTGAAATTTTGTTCATGTTCTTCATTACTTGTTACTGTTCTTTATTTAATTTTTTTAGTTCCTTTATATTTGGTGTTTGTTATCATTGTTATCATTATTATTTTTATTTTATTATTTTATTCTGTGATATTTTTTTATTTTTTTATTTTTTTATTCTACACTTTTATTTTTATTTATTTATTTTTCTACACTTTATTTTTTCACACTTTATTTTTCTGTACTTATTTATTTATTCATTTATTTTTCTATATTTTTTAATTTATTTTTCTACACTTTTTATTTTTCTTTATTTATTTTTTCACACTTTATTTTATTTATTTATTTTTCTACACTTTATCTTTTGGTATTTATTTATTTATTTATTATTATTATTTTATTTTATGTTTCCCTCTCTTATCTATTTATTTATCTATTTATCATTCTTTTAAGTTTGAAATGAGATTAATTTGGATGAGACATCTTATTAATCTTATTTTCACAAAAAATGATTGAATAAAATTCACTTGTTAATTCTAATTAATTAAATATGTATTCCTTTATTTTCACATTGATGTATTTAATTCTATTTTTTCTTCTTATGTCTATCTATTTGTACCTTTTCATTTATTTATTTGTGTATTTATTTAAAAAAATTATCAATCATGTTTTTCTTAGTAAAATTAATGGATTATTTTTTCATTAATCGAAAAATAATTTAGACGAGACGTCTTATTATTTTCTGGTTGTCTTTTAAGCACTTATTTGTGTACTTCCTTTCAAACTTAGAGAATAAAAATAATTTAGATGAGACGTCTTATTATTTTTATTTTTATTTTACTGTCTTTTAATCACTTGTTTGTTCATTTTCTTTTGAACTCAAAAAATAAAAAATTTTAGATGATACGTCCTATTATTTAATTAAATTTTATTTCTATTTATATTTCCTCATTATCATTATTCAAGTGTACATTATCTATAAAATAACATCTATTGTTGTATTTTTTATGAAGGATGAAATATTTATTAATCATTTTTAAAAATTATACATGATCAATTTAGGTAACCGTTTTAGGACGGATAGTGTGGGGTGTTAATACCTTCTCCACCTGTAATTTGGCTCCTGGACAAAATAGAGTCTCATTTTAAAAAAAACAATGCCATTTAAAGGTTTTCCTGGTATTTTTCTTAATAAATATTAGTGGTGACTCCCTGAACCCTTTAGTTTTTTTAGGCCTCATAAGGGCCTTGTTCCAATACGGTTTCATTTTCTTTTTATTGCATTCTCCCAGTCCGCGTCATGACCCGGGATCCCGGTGCGATAGTGGGCGACTCCACTGGGGACTTTTGAGAGTCAAGCTCGTTAAATTGATCTTGTATATTTTTATTAATTATTAGTTATTTCATCCTATTTATTTATTTATTTTGTTATTCTCGTTGTTTAATTAATTTTCTGTTTATTAATTTATATTGTTTGTGTTTTTCACACTTCTTTGTTGCTTTGATTTAGAATAATAGGGTAGAAGACATGTATTATTTGTTTTGCCTTGTGTTTATTCATTGTGCAAAATGGGTAAAAATTCAAGTATGAATGCCCCACACATATAACACGCACATTATTGCACACACTATTAAGAAAGGACCCTATTAGGCCCCACAAAAGACATAAGTTAGGAGAGATTATTAGTGGTGTCATCTGGGGCATTCGTTCCTATCTTAATTCACGTGAAAATCTCAGCCGAAGTGTGATTCTATTTATGATGCCCACACCATGTAAGAACCCCTATTGTTGTGATCAACTTATAAATAGAATCTTAGCTTTGGTGGCCTTTTAGAACCAAGAAGAATAACCATTGGCAAGGAATCACATTAAAAAACCTTAGAACCCATTAGATGGTTTTTTTGGAAAAAACTTGACTTAAGACAACATGGGGCAAACATTCACTTTACTTTTTACTCATCCCTACAAATAAATTGTCAACTTATTCACCATTTTATTAAAAAAATCTTTCAAAAAATAGTTTGCAAGTTGATGATCTAACTTTACATTATTTTGTTATATAAAGGTGAAAATTAAAGTTTGATAAGTATCAACATGGAAATGGAAATTAGCATGAGATTTGGTAAAGATACAATTAAAACACAAGGTTTGAGAAAATTGTTACACCTTAAGGTTAAAAAGGTTGATACTCTTAAATTGTAAGCATTGGGAAAGAAGTTGAGCCTTAAATAGAAGATGACTTTTGCAAGAAAATATGGGAAATCTTGAAGCTCTTAGAGGTCGAAGTACAAACAGAGGCAATCACTGCTCTAGCACAATTTTATGATCCTCCTTTGTAATGTTTTACTTTTAAAGATTTTCAGTTAGCTCCTGCACTGGAAGAGTTTGAGCAAATACTGGGTTTACCATTGGAAAATCAAAAACCTTATCGTCAAACTAAGCATCAAAAACCTTATCGTCAAACTAAGCATCAAACATCTATCTTTATAATAGCTCGCATCCTTAAGCTAGATCCTGAAGTGTTAAAAGGGGCACAGTTAAATAGAAATCAAGTCCTGGGGTTTGCGCAAGGATTTTTGGAGCAACAATTGCATAACTTAGCGATAATAGAAGATTAAGATGTATTCATGGATGCGTTGGCACTAACTATTTACGGTGTGGTTTTGTTTCCTAGCCTTGATAATTATGTTAATTATAAGGAAATTGATGTTTTTCTTGCTTGAAAGCTCAGGGGAGAAAATCCTATCATTGCTATCCTGGCCAATGTATACTGCACGATGGATTTTTGCCACACTCAAAATGGGAAAATGATCATTTATTGCTTACTTGCGTTGTATGTGTAACATCCCTGTTTTTAGTAACAGTTTTAATCTTGTAATTTTGAAGTATGGAAGGTTTGTAAGTGTTAATAAGTGAATAAATACCCTGTGGATGGTCTGTAATATCCCAAAAATTTTATTTTTGTGTATAATCATAGATTTTATATGGAACATTAATGATATTACCCATTTTCCGAGTGAAACATGTCTTAGATAAGACTATCTGAGTGAAGAAAGGGATCTGTTCTGAGTAACCAAGAGAAATTCCAAGTGAAGGTTGGAAATTCTGACTGAAGGTTGGAATTCCGAGTGAAGGTCATGTTTTCCCGAGTAAGACATGACCGAGAGAGCCACTACCGAGTGGAGTCCTAGCCTCGGAGACATTTGGAGTGAAGTGTGTTCGAGAGAACCACTTTTGGGTGAAAAGTCCGATTGACTCGCCTTCGATTGACTCATTTCCGAGCCAAGGGAGTCCGAGTGAGGCAATTCCAACTGAGTCTCCTCCAAGGAAGGAAAAGCCGACTGAGTGTTTCAAGCAGAAACACTTCCGAGTGAAATCCCTTCCGAGCGAAACTATGCTGAACGACGCTCAAGCGAGCGTTCTGCGCTCAAGCGCACTCGGGTCCTGATTCTTCCTCCTTTCTCACGCTCAAGCGTGACTCATGTATATTTTTGGCGCGCTTAAGCGTGGACATATGGAGAGGGTCTGATTCCTTCTCACGCTCAAGCGTGAAGGCAGCGTGTCCAAGAGTGATAGCACGCTCACGCTCAAGCGCGAGAGGCACCGCTTAAGCATGATTTAAAGGAGTCTGTTTTCATTTTTTTAGACTCCAGTAACTCTCGAAAACAATCAACCGACCAGTGTCAGAATGGAAAGGGGACTCGATAAATGGAAACCGATTGGAACAAAGCTGAACCGAGACGCTACTCTTAACCAAAAAGATTCGCTCCTGCTAGTGACCAGTCCACTAGCTCACATAATCCAAAAGTTTATCACAGACGCTCCACAAACTTGCACCTTTTTCACTCCAATCATAGCACCTTTTATATATTTTAATATATATTCCCTTCAATCATACTAAATCTTGTACGTAGGTGGCAGAAATGGTCAAATACAGCTCACTTTCTATCCAAAAATCTCCATTATTCCCATAATTAACTCACCTAATCTTCAATCACGAGAAAGCTTATCCCCCCACTTGTCTTTTGCATTATTAAACCAATACCACAACTCATTCCCAAGTCTGAACTCTTAGAACCAACGAAAATTAGCAAAGGCCTCACTTTCTTATTTGTTTCTCTACGTACAAGTCTCTTCCTCTCTCATTTTCCTTTTCTCGTTACTGTGAGCTGAAACAAGGGAAATAACAACACGTTCTCAACTCCATTAAGGTAAGAGGGTATATTCTCGGGTATTCTGGGGGAAAACCGAGTGATAGGAAAGGGTTAAGGTACCTCTGGTCCTCACCTTTCCAGGACAGGTTCAGGAATTGCTGTTATATTAATATGCTTTAATTTTTATATGTTTGTTTTTTATATATCTTTATTGCTATAAATATGTTCGATTGACTGTATTAATTATTATTAACCATGATGAATTAAATGATATGATTGGTGTTGAATTGTGAAAATATTAAGAACCATGAGTGTCTATGTGAATTCCAGTGAGGAATTATAAAACAGAAGTCGGATTCAATAAATAACAAGCTTGGTTTTATATCAATCCGACCGGTTATCTAAAAATACAAATAATTTATTTAAATTTCAAACAGATTTTGAATTAAATATCTGTTTTACATAAACCGATCGGATCATTCTGCTTGAAAGGATTACTCGGATATTTATTCTTCTCGGAATTATTCACTCAGAAACACATTTATTCGGAATTAGAGTCCTTTATCCAAAAACACTGATCCTGGAAAGATTTACTCGGAATGTTTTACTTGGAAATGTCACAGATACTTCACTCGGTAAACCATCCACTCAGATATATTTCACTCGGAAGTTTACTTAATCAGAAAATCGGTCTGAGAGGTACTTCCACTTCTCTCGGAAACAACTCATTCGGAAGCATTCCACTCGGAGATGTTTCCATTTCACTCGAATTTTACCTTACTCGAATGTGTCTCATTCAGACAGAACATTTCCCTCACTCGGAAACTCTTCCTCAATCATATTTCACTCGGAAAACATCTTAACTTCACTGAGAAACTCTTTTCAATCTGATTTCACTCGGAATCATATTTATTTCACTCGAAAACTCTTCCTCAATCATATTTCACTAGGAAAACATCTTAACTTCACTGAGAAACTCTTCTCAGTCTGATTTCACTCGGAATCAAACTCATTTTACTCGAAAAATCTGGTTTTTGACATTTTTCACTCAGATTTTCATTCAGAAATTCTTCTTTAATCCTTTTTAAATTATTTTTATAAAAATCATAAAAATTGGGATGTTACAATTATCATTATTATTCTTATTTCTATTATTATTACCATTATTATTGTTATTCTTATTATTATTATTATTATTAACTATTATTATTGTCATTGATATTATTATTGTTTTAATTATGAGTAATGAAATAAGGAACATATTACTTACTCTTTAAACGAAGCATTATTTTAGTCAAGATATAGCAGATATATTTTCTTGAATAATAATAAAAATAACTTACAACGTCTGAAAAATTTATGGGACCCAAGAACTTGTGAATAAATATTATGAGACTGGAAACACGTAAGATACCCTAGGATCAAATGGTAAAAATAATGCATTTTGCATCATGAAAATATTTTTGAGGGAGTAAAACCAGAGCATACACCTGGTACGCTGGAGGACATTCACGTTTGATCTCTGAGGAGAATCTTGGGAGTACAACCGGAATGGAAACCCAATGGCATCAGAGTCGCGCCTGGAGCCGGGTGAGATGATGCAATTCTGGTGTACTTTGACTAAATGACGGAATGTATCTATGATCGTGTAGAGCCAAGTCCCAAGATGAAATAATATATTGATGAGAACCTGTGAGTTCATTCATACCTTATGATAATGAATGGGGGACTTGGTGAGCTCCGATCGCTCTAGAATTGAAACGTTGTGCCCAAGAGGCAAATTGAGCAGAATGACTGCAAAAGAATGAGAAAATGGTGATGATGGATTGATTTATTGGGCCCACATGCATCATGAGACTTAATTAAAGATAAATCATAATAAACCAAACTCATGCATTCCATGACAGCATACTTGATTGTTATAATTGTAAATATGTTAATTGTATGATTTATGTTATATTATCTGTTGTCTGGATATGTCCGCACCGGGAACTTCCAGGGTCTGGGGTTTATACTCACCCTTTCTGTTGATTAATAACAGAGGAGCTAGGAAACCAAGAACCAGAATACGAAGAACAACAATACATTGAACCAACTGGGAGCCCTCACTAAATAAAGATATATGTAGTTGAATATTTACGAATAATAAGACAATGGATGACTGTATAAATATTTAAGGGTGCCTGCGTGCCCCATTCTGTTAAGAGTACAATTACTTATAGTTTGTGAATGACTATGTGATTTATTTACTATTTGCTTCTACTGATCTGCCATTTTTATATTAAAAAAAATATTCACTTTTTCTGAAAACTATTAACACTCTTAGTTAAATAGGATGATCCTACAGAAGGGACTATCTTATTTAACCGAGGGTGTTACATTGGTGGTATCAGAGTATAGTCAATTCATAAAGCTTGGGAAGTGGACCACTAGGTTTCCACGTACTCTGATAGAAATATTGAACAATCCATAAAACACCTAAGACTAAATTTCCTATGTGGAATTCTCCACATAACATATATCCTGAATCCTTTTGTTGATATTCTTTTAGCAATTTCCTAATGGCTCGCCGAAACAATGATCATGTCATGGAGGAACTTCTTACTCGAACCGTGGGGGTAATAGAACGACAAGAATTACCTCATGTTTCTACCAGGCAGAGCCAAGGACTAGCTGACTTCCAGAGAAACAATTCTACACAATTCAAGGAAGGCTTCGATCCAGAAGGAACACAATTATGGATTGAGCACCTCGTAAAGATTTTTGCCGCTATGCGATGCCCTGATGAGGACAAGATAACCTTTGCTGTCTTCATGTTGGTTGGGGAAGCAGTGAACTGGTGGACTCATGCTAGAATCAGATTAACAACTGATGGACATGTCATCACTTGGGGACGATTCAAGGCAGAATTTCTTGCCAAATATTTCCCTGAAGACATAAAGAGGCAGAAAGAGTAGGAATTCTTTAATCTGAAACAAGGTAATATGACAGTTGGGGAGTACGCTTCTAAATTTAATGAATTGGCCAAATGTTGTTCCTACTACACCCAAATGGGAGAATCGTAGAGATGCGCAAAATTTGAAGCAGGGCTACGACAGGAAATTCGTCAAATATTATTGGGACTTTAAGAGTTAAACTTATACCCGGTTAGAATATGGGTGTCAGACCAAGTATCTCCGATTGAGATGCTATTGGTCAGGACTATTAAGAATATGACTGGGAATCCGAATCTATATTCAGAATAATTTTTGGATTTAGTATTGAGCCCGAACTGAGATCCTGTTTGTTATAAAATGGGAAACATTTTAATGATGGACCAAGATATAACTTATTTTCCTCTTTCTCTCCCTTCATTTTCGTGTACATGCTAGGGTTTGGGATAACTTGGAGCTTGAGGTAAATTTCTCTACTCTTTTGATGTTTTTGGCCCTAGGTTTTGGTTTCTATATGGTTAGGAGAGTGCCTTATGAATGAGTTTAGGAATAGGAACTATTTTCATGTAAAACCCAAAGGTGGGATGTGTTTTATGTGTGTTTTTGGATGGGTGTGAAGTGGTATACGAAAATTTCAAGATTAGAGATGGAAGATGATGGTTGTTAATGGTGATTGTTTGATTTTAGTAGAACCCTAACTCTAGGATTTAGGGGAAATGAATAATAATGTCATGAAAGATGATTTTTAGTGGAAACCCATGATAATGTGTGTGTGGGTGTTATTAATGATGGAGATTGGTGGTTATTAGAAATGATTATTGAGTTTTGATGAAAAATCCTAAGTGTAGTAATTTGGGGATTTTGGGTAAATTGATGATTTTGATGGCTTTGAATACTCTAGAATGATTATATATGAGGAAATGAATGTTTGAAGCATTGGTGTTGATTATTGAGGATTGGGAGAGGAGTGTATATGAGTATGTATGTGGTTGGAGAATTAATTTAGATTGTTGGTGTTTATGATGATGTTAAAAATGGTTGCAAGCTGTTAACCCGGCGATAGCGTCTCAACAGTTTGTTTCCACCACCGGGTTGTTAATTGGCAAGCGCACCAATCGTTTGTAGTTTTCAAAATTTAGATATCGTTCCACTGGGATTGAAAGTTCAATAACAACAGTAATTTTCTATTTACTATGGTAAATGTGAAGGAAGTTATAGACAAAAGAATGATTTATATACAATTTATACAATATTCACAGGATAGCATGATTGAGTAGTTCATAAGGTAAAAGAAAATAAAATCTATCTAAAAAGTTGAGTTGCAATTTAGAATAGGTAAGATACTTGAGATAAACACAGATAAACAAATTATGTTGGAAATTGGATCCCTAATCTAGAATAACAATGAGGAACTCAAGACATGCATATTTAATCATCAAGTTTCATGTCATTGCAGCTTAAAATCATTATAACCGATCCCTCGTGATATAAATTCTAAGAATTCACCGTAAAGTCCAATCCCTTGTGAGCTTTCTCAGTAAAAACTTGCATTAAGACCTGGTCTTATCGCAACAATGGTTAACAACCCCTATAGAATTGAGATACCAAGGGTATTCCAACTTTTTACTTTCGTCAAAACAAGTTTCAATATGGCATGAACAATCATTCTCCCGTTTGACATTCATACTAATAAAACAAGTTTCAATACACATGACAATCATTCTCCCGTTTGATGTTCATATTAATAAAAGGTTGAAATACTAACATGGACTTGAATCATAAACATGCAGAGGTCAAATTCACAACATTATACTCAATAGATTAGTTCACCAATTCCAACATAAACAAATTAGTTACACATGGTGAAAGTAAAAACAACACTTACAGAGTTTGACATTAGGAAGAGGATGGGAACTTCAGGATACAACGATCACAATACACTGAAACATACTCAAGTATCTAGAAAACTATTCTAGAACTACAACTCACAAAAGAAGTACTCAAAGTCGAGCACAAGAGAGAAAAGAAGAGAATGGGATGCTATGGCATGATTTAGAATGGTGTTGGATGGCCCTATTTATAGGGCTGAGCAAGGGTGCTGACGTTACGCGTCAGTGTGATGCTACGCGTCACACCTCTGACTCAGCTTCCATCAAACAGCTGATAATGGCCACTTCAAATTATTAAATATGATCATGCCTGGCCACTTGGACGTGTTTCCACTGTATTTTGGCCATTTGTGCTTAGTAGGGTGGCCCTTGGTGCTGAGTGGGGTGGCCATTATTGGGTCAAAGCTGAGTGCTTAGCCAAGTTGGATGTGGAGTCCACGCAGCACTGACGCTACGCGTGGCTGTGATGCGTAGCGTCAGTATCAAAAATAGTTGTTGATACTACGCGTGGGGTGAGGCTACGCGTCAGCTCCTCCATTGTAATTTTCTCTTGATTTCTTAACTTTTTCACTGCAAAACTTAGAGAAAATTGATCAAGGGCAGATTATTTCCAACAACATCCATTTATTGAATTTAAATCCTAATTTTCTAACAAATTAAACTAATTTTTGTAATTTTTATGAAATTTTTATTAAAGCTTTTATTGAAAATTTGAGGACTAACAAATACCCCCAACTTGAGACATTGCTCGTCCTCGAGCAAGAGAGAAAAAATAAGAAAAATAAAAATTTGGAATCAAATTTTTGAGTTAGTCCGAGAATTTACAACAAAAAGTAATTTTCACAATTTAACTAACTTTGTAATAATCAAAAATTAGTATAACAAAGGTTTAATGATAAAATTTATTTACAATATTCTATTAACAATCAAGTAGAATTTCAGGCTTACCTCACAGGTGTTTATCTCTATGTAATAGGTAACCTGTTTCACTCAATCAATCATAAGATCAAATGAATTTAACTTTGTTTGTCATCTAATCAATGGTTATTTATATAGAATTAGTTCAGAAATTACAAGGTCTTTTCACGGGTTGTAATGAGGCTTGGTTTACAAGAATCAATGGTTTTTCTTGGAATTCAAAAACCTGAAATCATAAAAGAGCATTTTATAATTTTTTAGGCTTTCTCTTGACCCAAACTCTCATTTCTTTTGTTGATGAAAAATAAATACCCCCAACTTGATTCTTTTCACTATTTTTGACTTTTCTTTTCCATACTTTATTTTTTTTCTGAAAAGAATCAAGTTGCTTATTTTCACTCCCCATTTTTGTGAGAACACTCAAAATATTTTTTATTGATTTCAACTGCTCTTTTAATCAATCAAGTATAGGGAATGGTAAAAACAGATTTAATTTTAAGGGTACCAAGGAATTTTATTTTAGGCTCAAATTGGCTTGCAAAAGATAAAAGAATTTTTACCAAGGTAAGCTGTTTGGCCCAAGGTTTTTTTTTTCACCAAAAATGTGCCTTGATCATTTTCCTGAATTTTCTGTACAACAACACAAATCAGAGATTAAAGTAAAATCAATTTGAATTGAAAATATGTCGATTAAACCCTCAAGTATATAAAAAGATATCTCTCTGCTCACCGGGCTATCGAAATTTGCTTGATGGTTAATAAACCTATTGTAATTAAATTTATCAAAATTCCTAAGTTATAAAGAACTAATAATTGATTTTACAAAATTAAGTTTCATTGTGTAAAAACTCTAAGTGTATTAACTTACTAACAAAAATTTGATTGATTTATTAAAAGATTTATTTTTGGATTACTGGATTATTTTTCTCTTCTTTTTTTTCACATAAATTAAAATAAACAATTAACAAAATGGGTTGCCTCCCATTGAGCGCTAGGTTTAGTGTCTCCAGCCTGACATTCCTGCATTTCAAGGGTCAGTTAAAAGATAACTCGTGGTAATTTTGTTAATTTCACCACCCAAATATAGTTTCAACCTTTGCCTATTTACCATCCAACTTCTTTTGGAAGTTGGATCTTTAATTTCCACTGCTCTGTATGGTTTGACTTCTTTAATCAAAAACGGGCCTGACCATTTTGATTTCAATTTTCCAAGAAACAATTTTAATCTTGAGTTGAACAATAAAACTTGCTGACCTGGAGTGAAGTGTCTTTTCTTTAACTTTTTATCATGGTAAGCTTTCACCTTACTTTTGTAGCATCTAGATGATTCATAGGCATTGTTCCTCATTTCCTCTAACTCAAGTAGATGTAACTTCCGTTTGTCTGCTGCTACATTTTGATCAAAATTGAGGAATTTTAAAGCCCAATATGCTTTATGTTCGATTTCAACTGGAAGGTGACATGATTTTTCATAAACCATCTGGAAAGGAGAAAGACCAATTGGTGTTTTAAATGCAGTTCTGTATGCCCAGAGTGCATCATTAAGTTTTTGTGACCAATCCTTTCTAGAAGATGACACAGTTTTCTCCAGAATTCTTTTTACTTCACGATTTGAAATCTCTGCTTCCCCGTTGGTTTGTGGATGATATGCGGTGGCTACCATATGCTTTACTCTATAATGTTGTAATACTTTCTGAAGAATTTTATTACAAAAGTGTGAACCACCATCACTAATTAAAGTTCTTGGTGTCCCAAATCTGCAAAAAATATTTTTCTTCAAAAAATTCACAACAGTTTTAGTGTCAGCATTAGGGGTAGCAATTGCTTCCACCCACTTTGAAACATAATCAACTGTCAAAAGAATGTATTGATTTGAGTATGAGTTAGGAAAAGGTCCCATGAAGTCGATTCCCTAACAATCAAATACCTCAACTTCTTGTATATTTATGAGAGGCATTTCTTGCCTTCTTCCAACATTACCTGTTCTTTGGCAGTTATCACAAGATTGAACAAATAAGTGAGCATCTTTAAAAAGAGAGGGCCAGTATAAACATGATTGGAGAACTTTTGCAGCTGTTCTTTCATCATTAAAGTGTCCTCCATATGGTGATTTATGACAATGCCACAACACATCTTTTACTTCCCAGTCAGGCACACAACGTCGTAACAAATTATCCGCTCCAATTTTGAATAAATAAGGGTCATCCCAAACAAAATATCTTGCATCTCTAGAGAATTTTTTTCTTTGTTGCCAAGTTAAATCATTTGGAAGAACTCCTGCTGCTTTGAAATTGGCCATGTCAGCAAACCATGGCCGTTGTGTTATTTTGAAAAGTTTTTCATCGGGAAATTCTTCCAAAATTTCTTTTTCTTTGGCAGTAATCTCATTATTCATTAATCTAGAAAGATGGTCAGCTACCATATTTTCACTACCCTTTTTATCTTTGATTTCAAGATCATATTCTTGAAGGAGCAAAATCCATCTGATTAACCGAGGTTTTGAATCAGATTTAGTTAAAAGATACTTGATTGTAGCATGATCAGTAAAAACAATTATTTTTGAACCAATCAAGTAAGATCGAAATTTTTCTAAAGCATATACTATGGCTAGTAATTCTTTTTCAGTAGTTGCATAATTTATTTGATTTTCATTCAAAACTTTACTAGCATAATGTATGACTTTAAAAACTTTTTCGTATCTTTGACCTAAAACTGCTCCACTAGCATAATCACTTGCATCGCACATAAGTTCAAAGGGTAAATTCCAATTAGGAGCAACAATTACAGGGGCAGAAACCAATTTTTCTTTCAAGGAATTAAAAGCTTTAAGACATGCTTCATCAAATTTGAATTCAACATCTTTATTTAGAAGGTTTGATAAAGGTTTTGCAATTTTTGAAAAATCTTGAATAAACCTCCTATAAAATCCAGCATGTCCTAAAAAACTTCTAATACCTTTTATATTTACAGGAGGTGGGAGTTTAGAAATTACCTCTATTTTGGCTTGGTCAACTTCAATGCCTCTAGAAGAAATTTTATGACCAAGTACAATTCCTTCTTTCACCATGAAGTGACATTTCTCCCAATTAAGCACCAAATTTGTCTCAATACACCGCTTCAGTACGGTGTCCAGGTTGGATAGACATGTTTCAAATGAATTCCCAAAAACTGAGAAGTCATCCATGAAAATCTCAATGCTCTTTTTAATTAAATCTGCAAAAATAGTAAACATGCATCTTTGAAAAGTAGCAGGTGCGTTACATAATCCAAATGACATTTTTCTGTAAGCAAATATGCTAAAAGGACATGTAAAAGCAGTTTTCTCCTGATCAAGAGGGTCAACAGCAATTTGATTATATCCAGAATAGCCATCAAGAAAGCAATAATATTCTTGTCCAGACAATCTTTCAAGCATTTGATCCATAAAAGGCAATGGAAAATGATCTTTTCTTGTTGCTTGATTTAATTTTCTATAATCAATGCACATTCTCCAACTGGTGACAGTTCTTGTAGGAATTAGTTCATTTTTTTCATTAACAATTACTGTCATACCACCTTTTTTTGGAACAACTTGAACAGGACTTACCCATGCACTATCAGAAATAGGATAAATAATACCTGCTTTCAGCAATTTCAGAACCTCCTTTTTGGTTACCTCTTTCAAAGTTGGGTTGAGGCGTCTTTGAGGTTGAGCAATAGGTTTGAAATTATCTTCCCACAAGATTTTGTGCATGCAATATGATGGACTTATACCTTTCAAATCTTTAAGTGTCCACCCAATTACTTCTTGATTCCTCTTCAATACTTCTACCAGTTTTTCTTCCTCTGTTTCACTTAACAGATTACTAATGATTATTGGTTTTAAATTACCTTCTTTCAAAAAGATGTATTTCAGATTGGAAGGTAACACTTTTAGTTCAGGTTTCTGAATTTCAACAGGTGATTCTTGAATTTCTTCAATCTTTCTTGATTCAAAGGAAATTTCTTTCCCTTGATCGAATTCTTCAAGATACCTTTCAATCTGTTTCTCCTCTTCTTCATTCAAAAATTCAACAGAGTTAGTCAATAACTTATTTAATGGGTCAGAAATAGTCATACCTTTTGATAAGGAAAGATAAGTTTCATCAAAGATGTCCACTTTGAAACAGTCTTGCTTCGGGCTAGGATGTTTCATTGCCTTGAAGACATCGAAATTCACTTCCTCATCATGCACTCTTACTGCTAGCTTCCCATTGTCCACATCAATCAGTACTCGAGCAGTTTTCATGAATGGTCTTCCAAGAATTAGAGGAACATCAGCATCTTCTTCCATGTCTAAGATCACAAAATCCACAGGAAAGTAGAATTTGTCAACCTTTACCAGCACATCTTCTATAATCCCATAGGGTCTTTTGATGGATTTATCAGCTAATTGTAAAGTCATCCTTGTCTGCTGTGGATCAAGGTCACCAATACGCTTCATCATACTTAGGGGCATTAGATTGATGCTAGCCCCTAAATCTAATAAAGCCTTATCGATATTTACTCCACCAATAGAGACAGGAATAGTGAATTTGCCAGGATCTTTGGATTTTTCTGGCATCTTGTATTGTAAAATAGCGCTGCAACTTGCTTCAAGTTCTACGATCTCTTCATCATACTTCCTTTTCTTTGTAAGCAGTTCTTTCATAAACTTAGCATATGTAGGCATTTATTCTAATACCTCAGAAAAAGGAATGTTTATGTGTAACTGCTTAAAGATTTCAAGGAATCTCTTGTATTCCTTTTCTTTATCTTTTCTTGATGATGGATGAGGATAAGGTAAATCCTGGACAGGAGGTGTCTGTCCAAGATATTGATTTTTTTGATTTTTTTCTTTTTTTTTTCTTCACTTTCTTTTTCTTTTTCTTTTTCTTTTTCTTTTTCACAGTTTATACCTACAGTTTTACCACTTCTTGTAAAAATAGCCTTACATTGTTCTTTCGCTTTGAATTCCTTGATGTCGGCTACTTCTTTTACTAGCTGACTTAACTGTTGATCTGATGCTTTACGTGCAGCTTTAATTGTCTCCATGTATTGCATTAATTGTTGAATATTTTCTTCAGCCTTTGTCAATCTAGTATTGTAATCACCTTGATTATTGAAGGGTCTAGCATGTTGCTTCCAACCATAGTTTTGGTTTTGCCTTCCCTGCAGGTAATTGTTAGAAAAAGAATTTACAAGAGGATTTAAAGAATTACCTGTAGGTAACCTCTGATGAATCAAGGAATTAGCTTGTTCTTGTTCATCCTGGTCAAGAGCACAGTAACCACATGGTTGTTCGCTCATACAATACTCACATTGTTTTAATTGAGCAGGAAGTTGTGGTGGTACATGGGTAACTTGAAGTTTTCCAAGTTGTTTACTCATTGCCTCAATTTGTTGTATCAACAATTTTTATTGAATTAACACTGTATCATTTACTCTTTGTTCAAGTATACCTTGTACATTACCTCTTTCTGGTTTAGCTTGATGGTCACTAATGGACATTGATTCCAATATCTCAATAGCTTCCTCCACAGTTTTGTTCATTAAAGAACCACCTGCACAAGCATCTAACATCATCTTGAACTGAGGCAATAAACCATGGTAAACTATTCTTACCTTTTCGACATCATTCAGGTTGTGGTTTGGACACTTTCTCAAAAGTGCCTTGAATCGTTCCCATGTCTCTCCTAGTGATTCATCATTATTTTGAGAAAAAGAATGTATGGCTGTCATTGCTTCAAAATATTTCGAAGGAGAATAAAATCTTTCCAAAAATTTTCTTTCAACATCAGACCAGTTTGCAAAACTACCCGGTGGACAAGATTTAAACCATTCTTTTGCTTTACCAATCAATGAAAAAGGAAAAGTCTCATGTAAACAGACTCTTCTTGATTGGGTTCAAAACCAATTGTGCTGCATAACTCATAAAAAATAGTTAAATGTTCATATGGTTCTTCATGATTTAAACCAGCAAATTGATTGTTTTGAATAATATTTAAAGTAGCATGTTTAATCTCCACTGGTACAACAGGTCCTTGAAACATACCTGAAACTCGGGGTGGACCATTAATAGCAGCAAACTATCCCAATGTTCTCCTTTCAGCAGCCATATTTGAATTTTCAAAATTAGAAGTAGAAGAAGATTTAGTTTGTGTTTTAGATTTCAAAGACTTGATTTTCTTTACAAACTTTTCTATCTCAGGATCAAAATAAATTTTACCTACGGTAGATCGAGTTTGCATACACAAACTAGACAAAGAAAGTTAGTTGTAACAATAAGTAGCAAATAAATAAAATTTTAACTATGGTAAAAATAATATTTACCACGGTAATTAAAATTTACTGTTTTACTGAAACAATTCAATCCCCGACGACAGCGCCAGAAAACTTATTAACCCGGCGATAGCGTCTCAACAGTTCGTTTCCACCATCGGGTTGTTAATTGGCAACCGCACCAATCGTTTGTAGTTTTCAAAATTTAGATATCGTTCCACTGGGATTGAAAGTTCAATAACAACAGTAATTTTCTATTTACTATGGTAAATGTGAAGGAAGTTATAGACAAAAGAATGATTTATATACAATTTATACAATATTCACAGGATAGCATGATTGAGTAGTTCATAAGGTAAAAGAAAATAAAATCTATCTAAAAAGTTGAGTTGCAATTTAGAATAGGTAAGATACTTGAGATAAACACAGATAAACAAATTATGTTGGAAATTGGATCCCTAATCTAGAATAACAATGAGGAACTCAAGACATGCATATTTAATCATCAAGTTTCATGTCATTGCAGCTTAAAATCATTATAACCGATCCCTCGTGATATAAATTCTAAGAATTCACCGTAAAGTCCACTCCCTCGTGAGCTTTCTCAGTAAAAACTTGCATTAAGACCTGGCCTTATGGCAACAATGGTTAACAACCCCTATAGAATTGAGATACCAAGGGTATTCCAACTTTTTACTTTCATCAAAACAAGTTTCAATACGGCATGAACAATCATTCTCCCGTTTGACATTCATACTAATAAAACAAGTTTCAATACACATGAAAATATTCTCCCGTTTGATGTTCATATTAATAAAAGGTTGAAATACTAACATGGACTTGAATCATAAACATGTAGAGGTCGAATTCACAATATTATACTCAATAGATTAGTTCACCAATTCCAACATAAACAAATTAGTTACACATGGTGAAAGTAAAAACAACACTTACAGAGTTTGACATTACGAAGACGATGGGAACTTCACGATACAACGATCACAATACACCGAAACATACTCAAGTATCTAGAAAACTATTCTAGAACTATAACTCACAAAAGAAGTACTCAAAGTCGAGCACAAGAGAGAAAAGAAGAGAATGGGATGCTATAGGATGATTTAGAATGGTGTTGGATGGCCCTATTTATAGGGCTGAGCAAGGGTGCTGACGCTACGCGTCAGTGTAATGCTACGCGTCACACCCCTGACTCAGCTTCCATCAAACAGCTGATAATGGCCACTTCAAATTATTAAATATGATCATGCCTGGCCACTTGGACGTGTTTCCACTATATTTTGGCCATTTGTGCTTAGTGGGGTGGCCCTTGGTGCTGAGTGGGGTGGCCATTATTGGGTCAAAGCTGAGTGCTTAGCCAAGTTGGATATGGAGTCCATGCAGCACTGACGCTACGCGCGGCTGTGATGCGTAGCGTCAGCATCAAAAATAGCTGTTGATGCTACGCGTGGGGTGAGGCTACGCGTCAGCTCCTCCAGTGTAATTTTCTCTTGATTTCTTAACTTTTTCACTGCAAAACTTAGAGAAAATTGATCAAGGGTAGATTATTTCCAACAACATCCATTTATTGAATTTAAATCCTAATTTTCTAACAAATTAAACTAATTTTTATAATTTTTATAAAATTTTTATTAAAGCTTTTATTGAAAATTTGAGGACTAACACAAGCATTGATAGTGGATTAAGGAAATAGATACTTGAGTTGATGAGTGGGTATGCCATTTTGAAATAGTTGAATTGGTGATGGTCTTAGATGGAGCCAAGAGGCTTATAATGAGTTTGAATAAATTTTGGTGATGGTTGAATGATTCATGTGATGATTTGGAAGTCTTAAGGCTAAGGACCATAGTATTGTTGTTGTTAGATGTGGTTAGCCCTTTAAGATTTAAAGATTCTTGATCTTGAGAGAGGAATTCCCGAAGCCTAACATGAGCGTGTAAATTGGATTTAGACAAGTCTAGGACTTGATAATGAGTTTTGGGGGATAATGCCTTATGATGGTATATTAATAGCACGTATATGTATGTTTGTGATAAGATTGTGTTCCAGACGATGATACGGGACGATCGAGGCAATCTGAGAACTTGGATTGCGGTTTTTCTCTTGAGTATTGATGTAGGAAAACCATGGGGCGAGAATGTTTATAAAGTAAAGTTTCTGGGAAAGTAAATAATGGTAATGGAATGCCTTGGCCGGCAGCGTCTGTAAATTATTGAGTTATAAACTCTATATGGAAGAAAATGTCGTACACCTTTGTGTTGGTATGAAACAGGAGAAAAGACGATAATTGGACCAGAGATTATTCAGAAGACTACAGAACAAGTCTGAAATATCCAAATGGCAATGAAGGCTTCATAAGATAGACAAAAGAGTTACTACGACAAACGATTACCCCTACCACTAGAGTAGGAAGAGCTCTAAAGGCCAAGAAGTTAAGTCCCATATACGTAGGACCCTATCAGATTCTGTAAAAGATAGGAACCCATGCGTACCATATTTCTCTGCCACCCGAGCTAATAAACCTTCATAATGTCTTTCATGTCTCTCAACTCCGTAAATATGTACCAAGTCCTGATCATGTTCTAAGTCCTGATCAGTTTGTTCTGAAAGAAAACCTTACCTTTAAAGCATCACCGGTTAAGATTGTTGACCGACGTCTAAAACAGCTAAGAGGCAAGGAAATCTCTTTGGTTAAAGTAGTTTGGAGTCAATTAGATGATGGGGATGCTACTTGGGAAATTGAGGAAAAGATCAGAGTTCAACTTTGAATTTCGGGACGAAATTCCCAAAAGGGGAGGAGAGTGTAACATCCCTGTTTTTAGTAACAGTTTTAATCTTGTAATTTTGAAGTATGGAAGGTTTGTAAGTGTTAATAAGTGAATAAATACCCTGTGGATGGTCTGTAATATCCCAAAAATTTCATTTTTGTGTATAATCATGGATTTTATATGGACCATTAATGATATTACCCATTTTCCGAGTGAAACATGTCTTAGATAAGACTGTCCGAGTGAAGAAAGGGATCTGTTCTGAGTAACCAAGAGAAATTCCGAGTGAAGGTTAGAAATTCCGACTGAAGGTTGGAATTCCAAGTGAAGGTCATGTTTTCCTGAGTAAGACATGACCGAGAAAGCCACTACCGAGTGGAGTCGTGGCCTCGGAGACATTTGGAGTGAAGTGTGTTTGAGAGAACCACTTCTGGGTGAAAAGTCCGAGTGACTCGCCTTTGATTGACTCATTTTCGAGCCAAGGGAGTCTGAGTGAGGCAATTCCGACTGATTCTCCTCTAGGGAAGGAAAAGTCGACCGAGTGTTTCAAACAGAAACACTTCCGAGTGAAATCCCTTCCGAGCGAAACTATACTGAACGACGCTCAAGCGAGCGTTCTGCGCTCAAGCGTGCTCGGGTCCTGATTCTTCCTCCTTTCTCACGCTCAAGTGTGACTCATGTATATTTTTGGCGTGCTTAAGCATGGACATGTGGAGAGGGTCTGATTCCTTCTCACGCTCAAGCATGAAGGCAGCGTGTCCAAGAGTGATGGCACGCTCACGCTCAAGCGTGAGAGGCCACGCTTAAGCGTGATTCAAAGGAGTCTGTTTTCATTTTTTTAGACTCCAGTAACTCTCGGAAACAATCAACCGACCAACGTCAGAATGGAAAGGGGACTCGATAAATGGAAACCGACTAGAACAAAGCTGAACCGAGACGCTACTCTTAACCAAAAAGATTCGCTCCTGCTAGTGACCAGTCCACTAGCTCACATAATCCAAAAGTTTATCACAGACGCTCCACAAACTTGCACCTTTTCACTCCAATCATAGCACCTTTTATATATTTTAATATATATTCCCTTCAATCATACTAACTTTTGTACGTAGGTGGCAGAAATGGTCAAATACAGCTCATTTTCTGATCCGGTCTAGGTACCGGCCCCCATACTTGTGACGTCAGACTGATCTCATATAAGGAAAACCGGTGTCCAGGTTCAACGTTACCACACCGGATATCCGTTGTCTGGTCATCCGCCCTCACTCCATGACAGCATCATTCATTTTCGCTGTAACGGTTCTGTGTTCATTGATACAGGATATTTATATAATTGTTAGCTTTTCCCTCATAGCAAGATAAGAGCCTTTTGATAACTTATCAACGAAGACACTGTTTGTAGCAAAATACGTCACATCAATGGCTTCAGAAAGTAAGTGGGCGTGTCAGCAGATTATGCGGAAAAGGTGATTATCCTCTCCTCTCTCTAGAGGATTGTACTCTGATAATTGACCTACCCTCCTGACACATTCTGAAAGTCGAGCCACTTTGATTGACACAATATACACGTAATCAGAGATAAGGGACCCACCTGCATCCAACGTCTTATTTTTTCTCTTACGTTCAACTATAAGAAGCCATATCAACACACATGCATGGTATCGTTATTCTATCTCACACTTTACTGTTACTACGCTTGAGTATTCATTCAGTTCATACACTCTTCTAACTTGAGCGTCGGAGAATCTTCGCAGGTGGCACCACCTTTCGCCCCCCCTACAACGCGAATCGTTGGTGTAAAGGATTTCCAGGACAACAAGATCGGCCTCTCCCACTGAGAGACCGGATTAATACATCGGATATACACAGTTCCGGTGTGCAAACCCTAAAAACACCTGCATCCTTGTGGCTGGTCCCACACCGGATCCTAGACCCCGGTCCAGACCAGTTCATTGGCACGCCCAGTGGGACTCGATAGAGTTATTCCCATTTTCGCAGAAGTTAGGTTGTCACAATGGAAGGTGATGGGAGAGATTTCGTGGAAGGTCACGTGGAGGATATGACCCATCAACAGGCTGGGAGGAGACTCGTCTTCAAATCCCCTGCAACTCAAACCCGGAGGATGGTGCAAGTGCAGACGCCTGACCCTCGCGATGAGGTTATCAGGCAACTGAAGGAGGAGCTGATGGAGCTGAGGCGAGAGAGAGGAGGAGCTGGGGACAGAGTAGTGTCTCATGCAGAGGAGGCTCACCATGCATCAGCGAGGGATAGATCTACCACCCTCCAGTATTCGAAGATCCCCACATATGAAGAGAGGGAGCAGACGCAGGACTCTGGTGATAGAGTTAGTATCAGGAGAAGGGAGCAGGCGGTGGTAACTTCAGGGACATACAAGCTTAGTGTCCCTTTCTCAAGAAGGTTGATGAGTATTGTCATTCCAAAACATTTGCAAACAACTCAACCATTGTCGATTGGGAAGTATAACGGAGAGACCGACCCCACTAAGCATTTGGATGCTTATGTTTATGAAGCTATGTATCTGGGAGCAGACGAAGATGTCATGTGCAGAATGTTCCCAAGGACGTTGACGGAGGAAGCTCTCAGCTGGTTTAAAAGTTTGCCTTCAGGATCTATAGACTCTTGGGAGGAAATGGCTGCTGCATTCGAAAGCCATTTCGTCATCTCCAGGGATATCCCAAGAACTTCTCACACCCTGGCCCAGATAAGACAGGGAGAAACTGAGACTCTTAAGGAGTTCCTGAAAAGGTTTTACAAGGAGGCTGCGTTGGTCCCTAACCTCACGGAGGCCATACAACTCCATATTGTAGTGGAAGCTCTTCAGCCAGGTTCAGCCTTTGCCCTATCTTTGGCAAAGAGCCCACCTACAACCTTCGAGGAGTTTCGAAGGAAAGCTTCCAAATATGTGGGCATAGAGATGCATCTAGAGGCAACTGCAGCAAGAGTAAAGCCTTCTGCACCCGCTCAGCAGCCACGGAGAGAAAAGGAGAGAGCGAGGCCCGAGAAGCATGCCTTTAGAGAAGACTTTGTGAATGCTCGTCAGCATCCACGAGATAGGCGCGTATCATCGTTCGATCACTATGCTCCGTTGAACACCAGGCACTCACAAATCATGAGGGAGGTTGGTTGGCCAACTCTGAACGTCTTTGGTATAAGGAAGCCAGCCCCAGCCAAGAGGGGTGGTAACCCGCGTAAATACTGCACTTTCCATGAGCAGACAGGGCACAACACTGATGAGTGTAAGGCGTTAAAGAATACGGTGGAAACTTTCATTCGGGAAGGAAAGCTGAAGCAGTATTTGTTTAAGGAGAAATCTATGGATGAGCCTCACAGGATGGAGAAAAGGAATAGAGATCCTGATGATGAAGATGATAATACACGCAACCCAGTAAGGAAGTTCACTGCGGCTGAGAAGCAGAAAGGGGTAGTGATTGCTGAAGGTGCCCAACAAAGTAATATGCCCCAGCAGCAGAGACAGGGCAGACGAGAGGTGATTGAGATGATAGCTGGAGGATTTGCGGGAGGAGGAACATCAATCACAGCACGAAAGAACCACCATAGGATGATTCTGTCAGTCCAGGGTAAACCGAGGGATAACCGCCCTTTCAGGGACGGAGTGACAGCCCCGACGGTGTCGTTTATAGATGATGACTTCGGCCCAACAATTCCAGGAGGTGATGATGCAGTAGTGATTGTGGCCGTCATAGCCAATAAGGACGTCAAGAGGATCCTCGTTGATCAGGGAAGTTCTTGTGATGTTATCTTTTATAATTGTTTCAAACGAATGGGTTTCAGTGATGCAGATTTACAACCATACACACAAGAACTCACAGCGTTTAACGGAGCCAAGCAACCCACCAAGGGATACCTCGACACTTTGATTTCTTTTGAAGGGGAGCCCGGTGCAAGAACAGTCAAGTCAAGAATTCTGGTGATTGATGTGGAATCCCCGTACAACGGTATCATAGGCCGTCCAACATTGAACGCTATGGAAGCAATTGTATCCACCCCTCATCTCTTGATCAAATTTATCGACAAGGACAACGCTGTGTCCTCACTCCGCGGAGATCAGGAGATGGCTCGATATTGTTATAATCTGAGCCTCAACATGGTTAAGTTGGATGTATTCAACAAGAAGAGGAAGTTGAACGACGGAGGAACAGCGGCAGGGTCTGTCAGTCTTATTGACCTAGACCCCAGAGCGGAATTGAAGATTGATCCACTCAATCCATCTAAGCCCACACCAGATGGTGGTTCCAGGGATGTCGTATTGGGAGATTCCCCAGAGAAGGTCACGCACATCAACGATAAGTTGGAGTCTGCTATGGAGCAATGCTTATTAACCCTTTTGCAGGAATTCAAAGACCTTTTCGCATGGACAGCAGCAGACATGCCGGGGATGGATCCTGATTTCTGTTGTCACAAACTTGCAGTGTATCCTGAAACCAGACCGGTGGCTCAGAAGAAGAGGAGGTTGGGACCGGAGAAGCAGAGGGCAGCTTGTGAGCAAACAGAGGAGTTGTTGAAAGCAGGTTTTATAAGGGAGATACGTTATTCATCTTGGCTTTCTAATGTAGTCATGGTGCAGAAGGCTAACGGCAAATGGAGGATGTGTACAGATTATGTGGATCTTAACCGTTGCTGCCCTAAAGATCCATATCCCCTGCCCAACATCGATCGCATGGTGGATGATTCATCTGGTTACCAATATCTCAGTTTCATGGACGCCTATTCGGGGTACAACCAGATTCCGATGTGGGAGGGAGACCAGGAGAAAACTGCCTTTATTAATGACCGCGGTGTTTTCTGTTACACCGTCATGCCTTTTGGACTAAAGAACGCCGGCGCTACCTACCAGCGCATGATTAACAAAGTCTTTGAAGGGATGCATACCAGGCTGGTTGAAGTTTATATTGATGATATCATAGCCAAAACGCCCGCTGGAGGAGACCACATTGAAGATCTACGCCAAGTTTTTACTAGGCTTCGGCAATACAACATGAGGTTAAATCCTTTAAAGTGCACCTTCGCCGTTCCAGCAGGAAAATTCTTGGGATTCATGTTGACTCAACGAGGCATTGAGGCTAACCCCGGGAAATGTCAAGCAATACTGGACATGCAGAGTCCTAAATGTTTGAGGGAGGTCCAGTCATTGAATGGGAAAGTGGCCGCTTTAGCTCGTTTCATGCCTAAGATGGCACACAGGTCCCTTCCCTTGTATAAAGCGTTGAAGAAACACAAGAGTTTTGAATGGGGAGAGGAACAAGAGCAAGCCTTCCAGCAGCTCAAGTCCGTTCTCTCGAGTCCACCAATTCTTGTTAAGCCTGATCCAGGCGAAACGTTAATCTTATAATTGGCAATATCCGACGAAGCTCTAGGTGTAGCCCTGGTGAAAGAAACTCCTGAAGGGCAGAGACCGGTGTACTTTACTAGTAAAACGTTTCAGGGGGCGGAAGGAAGGTATCAGAAGATTGAGAAAGCCGCCCTGGCAGTTGTGTGGGCGTCACGACGGCTGAGGCCTTATTTCCATGCGCACCCAGTATTGGTGAGAACGGATTTGCCACTCCGTTCAGTGCTCAGCAAACCGGACCTCGCTGGAAGGATGATAAAATGGTCTATTGAGCTATCTGAATTTGAAATTTCATATGAGCCTCGAGGAGCCATCAAGGCGCAAGTGTTGGCTGATTTTGTAGTGGAAATGACTGGGGCAGACCCGGCCACCCCTCGAGCGCATTGGACCATTTACGTCGACGGTTCGTCGAACAGCAAAGGTTGTGGAGCAGGTGTGGTGGTAGAAAGTGATGACGGCGTACACTTAGAAATTTCCCTCCGATTCAATTTCAAGACCTCCAACAATCAAGCTGAATACGAAGCATGTTTGGCAGGCCTCCGTGCGGCGATTGACATCGGAGCATCAGCAGTTACACTCTGCAGTGATTCCCAGCTGGTGATTTCGCAAATCCAGGGGGAGTACCAGGCGAATGAACCACAACTTCAATTGTACTTGAATTGTGTTAATGAGTTGAAGGGTAGATTTAAAGTTTTAGAGTTCAAGCATGTGCCCAGGGAAGAAAATACCAGAGCGGACATCTTGTCAAGATTGGCAAGTACAAAGCAGCCTGGTAGCACAACAACGGTGGTTCAAAGCACTTTGACATCACCCAGTATACCTCTGTATCCTTCTCTGAATGCTGTCATGGTGAGCTATCCATATGAGGATTCTTGGGTCATCCCCTATATTCGTTATCTGGCTGATGGTCAACTTCCCACTGACGAGAAGGAAAGGAGACGAGTAAAGAAGGAGTTGCCATATTTTACTATGGTCGATGGTGTTCTCTACAGAAGGGGATTCTCTGTCCCGTATCTTTCATGTTTAAGAGAGGACGAAGTTCAAGCGGTCTTAACTGAGGTACATGAGGGGCAATGTGGGCACCACGCTGGAGGCCGAAGCCTAATGAGAAAAGTCCTCAGGGCTGGATACTGGTGGCCCACTGTGAAGCAGGATTCCGCAGACTTCGTGAGGAAGTGCGACGCTTGCCAAAAATTCTCCAATCTCCACCATACACCGGCCCAAGAGTTATCTTCATCTGCTGTGCCTTGGCCGTTCCACCAATGGGGCCTTGATATTCTGGGTCCGTTTCCCACTGCGCCAGGAGGTATCAAATACTTGATTGTGGGGGTAGACTACTTCACCAAATGGATCGAGGCAGAACCAGTAGTGCATATCACTTCTGCACGTACAAGACGTTTCATGTACGAAAATATCATTGCTCGGTTCGGGGTGCCAGGGCGGATTGTGACTGACAACGGCACACAGTTTACAGACAAAAAGTTCACGGATTTACTTGAAGGACTGGGGATAGTCCAGATATTTTCATCTGTTGAACACCCCCAGACCAATGGGCAAGCAGAGGTAGCTAATCGAGAGGTGCTAAAGGGGTTAAAGAAGCGTCTGGGAGAAGCGAAGGGAGGATGGACTGACCAGTTATGTCATGTTCTATGGGCATACCGCACTACGCCTCATTCTTCAACTAACGAATCCCCATACCGGTTGGTGTACGGGGTTGAGGCGATGATCCCAGTTGAGTTATAAACAAGATCGGCTCGTGTTGAGTATTTTTCAGCAGAAGATAACAACGCCAACTTAGCATCAGAGCTGGACGTCCTCCAAGAGTTGAGGGAAAAGGCTTTCGTCAGAGATCAGGCAATAAAAGCAAAGGCTGCACTCCGGTACAATAAACGTGTCCAGTACAGAGCTTTTAACACCGGAGACCTTGTTCTGAGAAAGGCCAGTGTGGGGAATAAGTTTGCTCACCAAGGAAAGCTAGCACCAACGTGGGAAGGACCTTATAGAGTTTCGGAGGTGACTGGAAAGGGATCATACCGATTGGAAGAACTTGATGGAACCCCAATCCGCAACAAATGGAACACTCAGAATTTACGAGTGTATTACAGCTAGTTGGTAAGACGGCGTGTACTCTTTTTCCTTACTTGAGTTTTTTCCCACTGGGTTTTCTCAAGAAGGTTTTAACGAGGCATAACCCCAACGATGCTCTTTGTGTAATCTATATTCAGTTTTAATAAGAATACACTTTCACCGCCCTATCATTCTCACTTTTCTTATGTGTTATGATTTAAAGCCGTGGTTTAATACGCATACACCTCAGGACGGATGAACGCAACTACCTATTTTGTAGTTGATGTGATAATTCCTCGAAGAACGGAGGGAGACCCCCCAAGTCAGACGATGTAATTCCTTGAGGTGGAATGGGTTGTAGGGCTGGTCCTTTCTCAAGGCCACAAACCGAACCCCATTCGAAGACTACATGGGTTGTAGGGCTGGTCCTTTCTCAAGGCCACAAACCGAACCCCATTCGAAGACTACATGGGTTGTAGGGCTGGTCCTTTCTCAAGGCCACAAACCGAACCCCATTCGAAGAATACATGGGTTGTAGGGCTGGTCCTTTCTCAAGGCCACAAACCGAACCCCATTCGAAGACAACATGGGTTGTAGGGCTGGTCCTTTTTCAAGGCCACAAACCGAACCCCATGCGAAGGCTTGGGCGCAGTAGGCCGGTTCACAGAGAAAACCGCGCTGAACCCCGAGTAACGGGCGCAGTAGGTTCAGGATTAGCCCTGATCCGAACCCCGTGTTGAAGGCTTGGATTGTAGGATTGCACCGAACTCCAAGTACGGTTAGTAGGATCGAACCGAACACCGTGTGAAGACTTGAGGTGTAGGACCAAACCGAACCTCAAGAGAAAGGCATAAAGCTTACCCTTGCCAAAGCTATACAAAATTCAAAGGCAATATCCGTCCTCAATTGTGGAATATCCATCCCAGAGCGGTTGAAAGCTAATGTACCCGCTCTACATCTTCGAGGACAGATAAGCATTTCTATCTTTTGAGAATTTAAAAGGTAATCTTTGAGATAAACTCTCCCTTCCCAATGAACTTACACTTGGGGACAGGGCGTGCTTTAACTTAATTGTTATTTATTCATTACAATTTGTTATCTTAATCCAGTGTGATGAGCACGCTTTAAGTAACTAAGTAACCACGCAGAACAGATTCGCAAAGCATTGGAAATAATAAAGTATTTTGTATAACACCAAGTTATTCAGCACTCACACATTCGATGCAAACAGTTGAGGAAAAGTAATAATGAATCTTATTTTCAAAAATAAGGAAATATGCAGGTTACAAAATGTTTTAAAGCTGGAGTCGATCCCAGAACACGGCTATGAGTGAAAGCATAAAATTAAGAGGCCGGTGCTTGATCCTCCACAGTGGATACTCCCGCCTTCTCCGTTTGGTCCTCCGCCCCAGTTTGGGCACCTTCTTGTGCTTTAGCTCCAGAGGCAGCGGTGGACGATGTAGGCTCCATACTTTGACCTTCTGGGAGGGGAGGCAGTTCGTATAGAGATGCATTGGGTTCATGGTGCGATCCGTCCTTGTGAACTTCTACAAGTCTTCCCCCATGGAACTCAAAGAACGGATCTAATCCGTACAAATTCAGCTTTATTCCAGGGTTACGATAGTAGACTTGACGAAGGGCCAGGCCGAAAGATTCATACGCCACATTTTTGCATATATCCAAGGCTTTGGCAGCCTTGGCCTTTGCAGCAGCTAGCCTTCTTTGAACCTTGGCGTAATCCTCTTCTGAAGGCCCAGCACTCGCACCACCCTTTTTGAAGTTCATCAATTTGGGCTTGCATCTCCTTCCGAATAGACTCCCACTCCCCAAGGTCCTTGTTGCGACCATCCTCCATAACTTTGAGATCGTCAGCAAGCTTAGCCGATCTCTTCTTCTCCAGTTGTAATTCTTCTTCAAGGAGGGGTATGGATTTGTTCTTATTTTGGAGGTCGGCAACTTCCCGTTCTAGGGCCTTATTCGCAAAATGAACTTTGCTTGCCCCTTCAGTTTTCCTCTGGAGTGTTTCTTTAGTTTTTTCCAATTCCGATTCCACTCCCCTGCGAACTTCAGCTTGCTTGGCTGCCCATTTCTCCTTCACTGCGAGTTCGGTCTCAAGTTTTTCAACCTGATCCATATAGTCAGCTTTCTCGCTCAGGGACTCAAGCAGGCCAGACAGTTCATCAAGTTGCCAACGGCCAGCCTTACAAGCACCTCGGACTCCAGCAGCGTCGAGGGAAGGGCGGAGGCAATACCGTGCTTTTGGGAGAGTAGGAGGCATGGATCCTTGAAACCACAAGTAAGGAGAAAGGAAGGAGTCACGTGGAGGATCGAATGTTGGAGGAGGACCATTCCCAGAGTCCGGTTCCGAAGCATTATGAGAAGAAGGGGCAGAAGACTCAGGAACGGGTTTCTTTCCCTTGTCCTTCTTCAATTCAGCGTCTTCGGCCGTCCTCTGACGCTTCTTCGCAGGGTCATCAGAGGAGGGCTTCTCTTGATTGGCCTTCTTTACAAGATGCCTCTTCTTCCTCTTTTTCTCTGGGACGACCTCTTCGCCACCCGCTCCAGCGGCCTCAGATGCTTCTTCGGTCTCCTCCTCCTCGAAGAGAGGAACCTCATCTCCTACTGCAGAAGTCAGAGGAATGAGGGGAGTTTTGGTGGCGTTCCTCTTCGCCTGGATTTCATTTTCTTCAGAAGAAGAGTCATCGTCAGCCATCATGGACCTTAGCGACAACATTTCTGGGCAGGCCTTTTCAATTTGTTCTGCAAAACAAAAAGAGTTGAATAAGCATACAAGAAGGAAAATAACTAGAACGGTATAACCATACAACACAAGGAGAATAAGAGTGAATATTACGGAGGTAGGTGTTTTTGATGTCTTCCTCGGCCAAGAGAAGACGGCTGGAAAACCCTTTGAGGGTCTTTGAGGCCGTCTGCAGGGCGCTCAAGACCTCAACAGAATGAGGGGAAAGTTCACTCTCATCTGTATAATAAGCACGGCTCATAAGGAGAAAATGCTCGTGCGTCCAGCTAAGGGGAAACTTGGTAAACCCCTCTTTATTTCGCCAGAAGACCGGCTTATTTGGTTGAATCCGGACCCGCGTGTAGTAGTGCTTGAAGGAGCGCCCATCTACCTTTGCGGATTCCGTATAAGACTTGAAATTTACAACCCTTGAGTCACTACGGAGTGTAATGAACCCAAGGCCGCCCTTCTTATTAGCTCGGCGGACCACTTGGCAATAGTAAAATAGCTTGGCCACAGTGGCGGAGAAGCCAAAATGCTCCCCCAAGACTTCCAGAGCCCGGACAAGACTCCAACCGTTGGGATGTAATTGTGAGGGGGCACAGTCTAAGAAACGCAGGACGGCCATCTGGAAATCCGTCAGTGGAAAGCGCACCCCCAGCTTTAAGAAAACGAAGTCGTACATGTAGACCGACCGCGCGTCAGGGACGTTGTGGCATATTCTTTCAGAAGGATGCGGAGCCATCACAGCGTATCGTGCTTTGTACTTCTTATCCGAGTATATCTTACAGTGGAAAGAAACCGTGCGCTCCTCCTTGCTTGCATGGTGCGAAGGGATCTCTAAGAACTCCTCTTCCACCCAGCAGTAAGGTTTTTCCCTGTTAAGTTTCTCCCAATCAAGCCGGTGTGCCACAACATTGACACACCCTTCAGCAGAGCGGAGAAACGGCATTTTTCCACGTCCTGGAAGATCCATGGTTGTGCAGGCGCGGTGGAATGCGTAGGTGCTGTGATAAAAAGCAACATCGTCAGAGAGATAACCCTCAGCACTTGACCCCTCATCAGAGCGGCTGGTAGCCCTCGAACCAAGGGGAACCTCAGAGCGACGAGATGAAGAAGACGCTCGTGAGGAAGAAGCTTCGGCTCTCTCTGAGCGATGGCGCCCAGCCACAGGAGGATTCGCTGGAATCCTCCCACCACGGTGGCTAAGGGGGGCACGAGAGCCAAACCTCCCTCTATTTGAAGGACCAGCGTGTCCAGCTCTAGGGCGCATGATGGAAATAGAATGATTAAAATTGCAAGGAGTTGAAGGGAAGGAAGGTTACCTAAAGAAAGAGGATCTTTGAGAAGTTGAAGACGACAAGGAAATTCCAAGGAAATTTGAGCAGAGTTTCACTAAGTTTGAGAGTAAGGATGGATTCCTAAATCTGCTAAGAGTTCCTTTTATAGGTAACGAAGAAACACAGTGTTTCATCGAAGGTCACAAGGCTTGCCTCAAAACGCAACCCTTTCAAATTGAAACGACTCCGTCGTTTCACCACAAACGGGCACGAAAACAGTAACGTTTCAGCAAACATTTTCGCTTAATGGGCCCCCACTCAGTTTGAATCCAGGCCCAATAAGCTCAATCGACGGTTACACTCTTGGGCAATGATGGCTCTTGCATAAAAAACGCATTTATTGTCTAATCATGCTGTGCGCATTTAATGCCTACCAACCACTTTTCGAATACCAAGAGTTTCGATTTTCAAAAACTCTTGGGATTTCCGCTGCTTATTTTTATGCTGTCTAAATCCGTTGTACGCAACGCGAGAAGGGTGGTCACTCGTTTACTAGAGCGGACGCCACCGAGCTCCCAGAGACTTACAAGAATGTACTACCGGCATCTAGACTTCTCTCAAGAGTTGTGTAGCTCATATGAGCAACTTAACAGTCCCTCATACAAGCTAGGGGACAGATGATCCGGTCTAGGTACCGGCCCCCATACTTGTGACGTCAGACTGATCTCATATAAGGAAAACCGGTGTCCAGGTTCAACGTTACCACACCGGATATCCGTTGTCTGGTCATCCGCCCTCACTCCATGACAGCATCATTCATTTTCGCTGTAACGGTTCTGTGTTCATTGATACAGGATATTTATATAATTGTTAGCTTTTCTCTCATAGCAAGAGAAGAGCCTTTTGATAACTTATCAACGAAGACACTGTTTGTAGCAAAATACGTCACATCAATGGCTTCAGAAAGTAAGTGGGCGTGTCAGCAGATTATGCGGAAAAGGTGATTATCCTCTCCTCTCTCTAGAGGATTGTACTCTGATAATTGACCTACCCTCCTGACACATTCTGAAAGTCGAGCCACTTTGATTGACACAATATACACGCAATCAGAGATAAGGGACCCACCTGCATCCAACGTCTTATTTTTTCTCTTACGTTCAATTATAAGAAGCCATATCAACACACATGCATGGTATCGTTATTCTATCTCACACTTTACTGTTACTACGCTTGAGTATTCATTCAGTTCATACACTCTTCTAACTTGAGCGTCGGAGAATCTTCGCAGGTGGCACCACCTTTCGCCCCCCCTACAACGCGAATCGTTGGTGTAAAGGATTTCCAGGACAACAAGATCGGCCTCTCCCACTGAGAGACCGGATTAATACATCGGATATACACAGTTCCGGTGTGCAAACCCTAAAAACACCTGCATCCTTGTGGCTGGTCCCACACCGGATCCTAGACCCCGGTCCAGACCAGTTCATTTTCTATCCAAAAATCTTCATTATTCCCATAATTAACTCACCTAATCTTCAATCACGAGAAAGATTGTCCCCCCACTTGTCTTTTGTATTATTAAACCAATACCACAACTCATTCCCAAGTCTGAACTCTCAGAACCAACGAAAATTAGCAAAGGCCTCACTTTCTTATTTGTTTCTCTACGTACAAGTCTCTTCCTCTCTCATTTTCCTTTTCTCGTTACTGTGAGCTGAAGCAAGGGAAATAACAACATGTTCTCAACTCCATTAAGGTAAGGGGGTATATTCTTGGGTATTCTGGGGGAAAACCGAGTGATAGAAAAGGGTTAAGGTACCTCTGGTCCTCACCTTTCCAGGACAGGTTCAGGAATTGCTATTATATTAATATGCTTTAATTTTTATATATTTGTTTTTTGTATATCTTTATTGCTATAAATATGTTCGATTGACTGTATTAATTATTATTAACCATGATGAATTAAATGATATGATTGGTGTTGAATTGTGAAAATATTAAGAACCATGGGTGTCTATGTGAATTCCAGTGAGGAATTATAAAACAGAAGTCAGATTCAATAAATAACAAGCTTGGTTTTATATCAATCCGACCGGTTATCTAAAAATACAAATAATCTATTTAAATTTCAAACAGATTTTAAATTAAATATCTGTTTTACATAAATCGATCAGATCATTCCGCTTGAAAGGATTACTCGGATGTTTATTCTTCTCAGAATTATTCACTCAGAAACACATTCATTCAAAATTAGAGTCCTTTATCCAGAAACACCGATCCTGGAAAGATTTACTCGGAATGTTTCACTTGGAAATGTCACAGATACTTCACTCGGTAAACCATCCACCCAGATATATTTCACTCGGAAGTTTACTTAATCAGAAAATCGGTCTAAGAGGTACTTCCACTTCTCTCGGAAACAACTCATTCGGAAGCATTCCACTCGGAGATGTTTCCGTTTCACTCGGATTTTACCTTACTCGAACGTGTCTCATTCAGACAGAACATTTCCCTCACTCGGAAACTCTTCCTCAATCATATTTCACTCGGAAAACATCTTAACTTCACTGATAAACTCTTTTCAATCTGATTTCACTCGGAATCATATTTATTTAACTCGAAAACTCTTCCTCAATCATATTTCACTCGGAAAACATCTTAACTTCACTGAGAAACTCTTCTCAGTCTGATTTCACTCGGAATCCTATTTATTTCACTCGGAATCCTATTTATTTCACTCGGAATCAAACTCATTTTACTCGAAAAATCTGGTTTTTGACATTTTTCACTCAGATTTTCATTCAGAAATTCTTCTTTAATCCTTTTTAAATTATTTTTATAAAAATCATAAAAATTGGGATGTTACAATTATCATTGTTATTCTTATTTCTATTATTATTACCATTATTATTGTTATTCTTATTATTATTATTATTAACTATTATTATTGTTATTGATATTATTATTGTTTTAATTATAAGTAATGAAATAAGGAACATATTACTTACTCTTTAAACGAAGCATTATTTTAGTCAAGATATAGCCGATATATTTTCTTGAATAATAATAAAAATGACTTACAACGTCTAAAAAATTGATGGGACTCAAGAACTTGTGAATAAATATTATGAGTCTGGAAACACATAAGATACCCAAGGATCAAATGGCAAAAATAATGCATTTTGCATCATGAAAATATTTTTAAGGGAGTAAAACCAGAGCATATACCTGGTACGCTGGAGGACATTCACGTTTGATCTCTGAGGAGAATCTTGGGAGTACAACCGGAACGGAAACCCAATGGCATCAGAGTCACGCCTGGAGCCGGGTGAGACGATGCAATTCTGGTGTACTTTGACTAAATGACGGAATGTATCTATGATCGTGTAGAGCCAAGTCCCAAGATGAAATAATATATTGATGAGAACCTATGAGTTCATTCGTACTTTATGATAATGAATGAGGGACTTGGTGAGCTTCGATCGCTCTAGAATGGAAACATTGTGCCCAAGAGGTAAATTGAGCATAATGACTGCAAAAGAATGAGAAAATGGTGATGGTGGATTGATTTATTGGGCCCACATGCATCATGAGACTTAATTAAAGATAAATCATAATAAACCAAACTCTTGCATTCCATGACAGTATACTTGATTGTTATAATTATAAATATATTAATTGTATGATTTATGTTATATTATCTGTTGTCTGGATATGTCCGCACCGGGAACTTCCAGGGTCTGGGGTTTATACTCACCCTTTTTGTTGATTAATAACAGAGGAGCTAGGAAACCAGGAACCAGAATACGAAGAACAACAATACGTTGAACCAACTGGGAGCCCTCATTAAATGAAGATATATGTAGTTGAATATTTACGAATAATAAGACAACAGATGACTGTATAAATATTTAAGGGTGCCTGCGTGCCCCATTTTGTTAAGAGTATGATTACTTATAGTTTGTGAATGACTATGTGATTTATTTACTATTTGCTTCTACTGATCTGCCATTTTTATATTAAAAAAATATTTATTTTTTCTAAAAACTGTTAACACTCTTAGTTAAATAGGATAGTCCTACAGAAGGGACTATCTTATTTAACCGAGGATGTTACAGTATGTGTGGCTCACATCACATGTCTTTAGTCAAGTGGGCAAAGTTGAGTGTCCTATCTTAAATCTAAGGATGTGTCAGTTAACTAAGAAAAGTAGTCGTGAATGGGCAAGCCATTTAGCTAGGATGTCTGTGGAAAGAATCAGGTGGTACCCTCAATGGATGAAGGTAGATTGCATTATCTATCGATGCGGAAGTTTCCAAATGTGCCTCTTATGGGAACTCAAGGTTGTATTAACTATAATCCAGTCATTGCAAAGCGATAACTCGCTTAACCCCAACTTCAACCACCAGAGGAAGAATTGTTAGCTCCTTTCATCCATTATTTCACAAGAGAAAATGATGTTGCCATCATCAAGGATATCACAATTTCTTGGACAAAGATTTATAAGAAAGGAAAAGAATTAGGTGTCCGAAGTCATGCCATTAGAGAAAACTATCACCAATGGATTCTGAATAAAGTTGCTATAATCAAGCTACCTTTCAAATATCCTAGCTTTTCCACAAGTGATGTTTTTCCCATCCAAACTCCCCATAAGAGTGAAGAGGTCAGGGATGTGAAAGCCAAACTAGCCGCCATGGTGGAGAAAAACAAAGTCTTGGAGGATGAATTAATTAAAGCTCAACAAGAATGTGCATCTCTAAAAAGAAAAAGTTGTGAAGTTGAACATGCTTTTGAAGATTTCAACAAGAGGCGGAGGATTGAGGAAGGATACACAAGGCAGCTTGATCAATGTCTTCGAGTGGCAAATGCTCAGTTGAAAACTAAAACCAGGCAAAAGGATGTCATCATGGCAGATAAGGGACGATTAAGGGAGATATTGGTAAAAACCAAGGAAGAAGCTCAAACTCAAAAAGATCTCATGCAAGCACAAATTAACAGACTAGAACAACAAGTTAATGATGTCATGAATGCTTGTGAGGGAGAGATCAATATGGAAAAGTGGCAGGCCATGGAGGATAAGAAAATGCAAGAGAGAGTGCAAGTGATGAAAAATGACGTGGTAGAAATGGATGATTTGGTCCATTCTTGGATAAGGCGTTTCTCTGAGTTAGCTAGTTTAGCCAATGGAACACTTGAAGATATCCGCTATTTATTAAAAAGGGCAGAAGGAATGGTGAATCCACTCAGCACGCCAGAAGAGATTTCAATCCTTATTCAGTATTGCAAAAGAAAACTTGAGAGAATGAGGGCAATAATTGCAAAAGCAAGAGAAAACTGACATTGTTTGTAATAAAATGTTGTATTTTCAATAATAAAAGGATCTCATGTTAATTTTTATTCTCTTAATTTAGTACTTTTGAACAAGACATTCTAAGGAATAATTTCCACGATACTTATCAAAATTTATGATCACCTAGTGATATTTCTTAATGCTTGCATTTTTTTTCATTTCTTGCCCTAACCATGTCTGTTACTATGCTAAGTTTTTTGAATACACATCACGGGGAGAAAGGGCCCGAAGCATCCATATTAAACCCGACTGCAAACAAGACTCATTGTAGAGCCAGAATGCTTGGTTGAAGATGTGAGGAATGAGCTTGGCCAAATCAAGGAACAAATGGCAGAAATACTTAAGCTCCTTGAGAAAAGAAGCACAGAAGGGGGATCCTCTGCAGGAAATGGGGATTAAACATTCGATCCTCAGGTTCAAGCCCAAGAAGGAAACCCCATAACCTTGACTATACTTCCAAATGATCTTGTTCCAGTCACTGAAACTCCATTCATCCCACACCAACCTTATGGTATGCCATTGCCACCTTTTGTTTCACAAGATGGGAATGTTCAGCAAACATATGCCTGGCCTCCATATGGCCTACCTCAAGGATATTACACCATGTATTCTAATCATATTCAAGAAAATCCTTCTACTGCTCAACAAATTCCCAATCCCACAATATCTAACCCTTCAAATTTTACCCAATCAATAGTTGTTCCCCAAAACGCTCAGGCTCCACCCAATGTTACCAACCTAATGCAGTTCTACCACAAAACCACCAGATTCCAAGTGATGCCACACAACCAAATCCATAAACAACCCCATACTATTTCCCTTATGGTCACCCAATACCACAGGCTGGTGTTTCACAAAACTTGTTATACAAAGCTCATGTCCCTCCACCAAATCATGATCAACCAGCAACGCCTTTGTCAAAAGGGCAAATGGAAATATTGGAAGAAAGATTATGTACAGTCGAAGGAGGAAGTGGTTTAGGCATAATAAATGTTTCTAAATTATACCTAGTCCCAGATGTGGTAATTCCTCATAAATTCAAGTTGCTAGAATTTGATAAATACAAAGGAACTACTTGTTCCCGTAACCATTTAACCATGTATTGTCGAAAGATGACTGCATATGCTTATGATGAAAAGCTACTGATCCACTTTTTTCAAGATAGCCTTGCTGGGGCAGCGTTGAGCTGGTACACTCACCTTGAACATACTCGTATTCATTGTTGGAAGGATTTGGCTGATGCCTTTCTAAAGCAGTACAAATACAACATAGACATGGCACCAGACCGGCTGCAACTTTAGAACATGTCCAAGAGGAATACTGGGTCCTTTAAAGAATATGCTCAATGATGGAGGGAAATGGATGCATAAGTTGAACCACCCTTGATAGAGAAAGAGATAGTGGCGATGTTCATTGACACCCTTCAGGCACCTTTTTATGAAAGGATACTTGGGAGTGTATCATCAAGCTTTTCTGATATGGTGGTAATAGGAGAAAGAATTGAAAGTGGTTTGAGGACTGGGAAAGTTGTCCAAAGTTCACCTTCAATAGGAAGACCTATGACAGGGGCAGAGAGAAGAAAGGGTGAAGAAGAAAATACTGTAATGGGCAATCAAGGTCAACATAATCAGAAATTGTTTCATCCTTCCCGTTACCCTTTCCAGCCTCACTATCCATCACATGGGCCTTACCCATATATAGCTGCTGCTTTTGGAAATCCATTTCCTCATCCTTAATCATACAGACCCCCACCTATCCATAATTTTAGGAATACACCACCACCTTCTACCTAACAATAGACGCCGAATTCTAACCCAAATCCTTCACATAAAAAGCCAAACAATAATCGTACTTCTATCCAATTTGATTCAATTCCCATGACATATACTGAACTTTTGCCTTACCTTTTCAAAAGTTCTCTTATTGTACAATGTCCCCTAAAACCCATAGGGCCACCATATCCTAAGGGGTATGATCTCAATGTAAAATATGATTTTCATGCTGGGGCACCGGGACATTCTATAGAAAATTACATTGCCTTAAAGTTTATAGTACGTGATTTGATAAAGGCCAAATAGTTGAATTTTGAAGAAGGCACCCCAAATGTAACTAGCAATCCTTTTCCTAATCATGGAAATGCTGGGGTAAATGTAATAACACATGATTTAGAAAATGATCGTGTTAGGAATGTTCCAGACATCAAAACTCCTCTCCCATGGATTTATAAGGAACTTTTGAAGAAAGGATTAATATCTGAAACTTAGAATTCTAATAAGGACGTTCATGATCAGATGTCCGTTGATGTAAAGTTGGACAAAATTCTTCAAGAATTACTAAACGCACATTTGATACAAGTTTATCGTCGCCCTTGTGATGATATCAACATGATCCATGGGCAACATGGTACAGGGTCAGTATGCGCAGTCACTCCCATTCCTTTGGTAGTCTATTACACCAAGGAACCTCTAACCGAACAAGTTACACCAGTCAATGACAGTTCAGGTACCTACTCCCTTTGCTTCCAAGGATACTTATACGGTACCATAGAAATACAAAGCAGAAGTGATCACTCATCCCCCGACTAGTGACCCATCTTCTTCAGTTATGGATATTTCTGGGGTAAGTGGAGTAACTCGGAGCGGTCGACTCTTTGCTCTGGAAGAATTAAGGAAAGAACTTGAACCAACAATAGGGAAGAACAAAGAACAAGACCCTTCCCAAGAGGTAACAGATAAAGAAGCTTATGAATTTTTGAAGTTCATCAAGAAAAGCAACTACCAAATAGTTGACCAACTGAATCGTACCCCTGCTAAGATATCTCTTCTGTTCTTGCTGCTTGATTCAGAACCACATTATGAAATGTTAATGAAAGTCTTAAGTAAGGCTCATGTGACTCAAGATATTTCTCTTGAGAAATTTGGGGGAATAGTCAATCACATTGCAGTTAATGCTTATCTAACTTTCATTGATGAGGAAATACCCCATGAGGGGAGAGGTCATAATAGAGCTCTGCACATCTCTATTAAATGCTGAGATTACATCTTGGTAAAGGTGCTTATCGATAATGGCTCTTCTCTAAACATAATACCTAAGACAACTCTCACACAACTTCCTTTTGATGGAACACATATGAAACCTAGTACCATGGTGGTGAGGGCTTTTGATGGTACAAGAAGGGAGATCATAGGCGACATCGAGATTCCTATTCAGGTTGGACCATGCACTTTTAATGTCCTATTTCAAGTAATGGACATCATTCCTGCATACAGTTGTCTATTGCGTAGACCTTGGATCCACACCGTTGGGGTTGTTTCATCTATTCTTCACCAGAAGATGAAATTCATTACAAATAATAAGTTGATTATAGTTTATTATGAAGAGGATTTCCTAATCAATAAGCCCATGTCCACTCCCTATATAAAGGCTGTTGAAGAAAGTTTAGAAACTTCTTTCTAATCCTTGGAGATTGCCCATACCACCTATGTAGGTGAGAAGGTAACACCAGCTTAATTACCCAAGGCATCCCTAATCATGGCAAAAATGATGATAAAGGCCGGATATGATCCAGGAAAGAGACTTGGAAAGAATCTGGATGGAAAAATAGAGCCTGTATACCTTAAAGAAATTAAGGATGGATTTGGGATTGGATACTACCCATCTCTAGCAGAGAGAAGGAGGGTCGTTGAAGAAAAGAAGGAAAAACAGATGGCTCATTTGGAAAATTGAGAACCTCGAACTGTAGGATCCCCTATTTATGACCTTTATAGAAGTTTCAAAAATGCAGGCTTGACATCTCCCAATCAAGTCGCAGTAGTCGGTAATGATTTTCTTGGAAAAGAAAGTCATGTTCACCCTTGTTCATCAGATGCCATTCTGTGTAGTTGGGAGGCCATCAAGTTTCCCGAGATCAATTTCATGTAATTTATTACTCTGTAATCTTTAATCCCTTAGCTATGTTTGAAGCCTTATGACTTTTCTTTTCAATAAAAAGTTTCTTTATCAATTATAATGATCCAAATAAATGCACATTAAGGATTCTTATCTATTTTCTTGCAAATAACCTAATTACTATTTTCTTATTCCCTTATACATTAAATAAATTACAGATCTGAAACTGGCCCCCTAATGAATGAAAAAATTACATTTTCACATCATGATTTTGAATATTTAAATGGAGAGGATGAAAAAGATAATGAACCATCACTTGAATTATTAAGATTGCTAGATCAGGAAGCTAAAGAAATTTCTCCCCGTCTAGAAATTGTTGAGGTTATAAATTTGGGGAGTGGAGAAAATAAAAGAGAACTCAAGATCAGTAGTTCTCTAAGCATCGAGCAAAGGAAAATTCTGATAAAGATGATAATTGAGTTTAATGATGTGTTTGCCTGGTCATACCAAGACATGTTGGGATTGGATGCTAGTATTGTTGAGCATAAGTTACCATTAATACCAAAATGTCCTCCTGTAAAATAGAAGCTAAGAAGAATGAAACCTAAGATGCTTTTAAAGATCAAAGAAGAGGTCATAAAATAGTTTGATGCATGTTTCCTAGCTGTTGCAAAATATCCTCAATGGATAGCCAACATTGTCCCAGTTCCTAAGAAAGATGGGAAAGTACGAATGTGCGTAGGCTATCGAGATCTGAATAGGGCTAGCCCCAAAGATGATTTCCCACTACCACATATTGACATTTTGGTTGACAACACAACTCAAAACTCCATCTTCTCATTCATGGTTGGATTTTTTGGATATAATCAGATTAAGATGATACCCGAGGACATGGAGAAAACAACATTTATCACTTTATGGGGAACTTTTTGTTATAAAGTGATGTCCTTTGGTCTAAAGAATGCTGGGGCAACATATCAAAGAGCTATAGTAACCTTGTTTCATGATATGATGCATAAGGAGATATAGGTTTATATGGATGACATAATTGCTAAATCTAAAACAATAGAAGGACACATCAATGACTTAAGAAAACTTTTTGAACGTCTTAGAAAGTTTAAACTCAGATTGAATCTAGCCAAATACACTTTTGGTGCTAGATCTAGAAAGTTACTTGGATTCATAGTCAATGAAAAACGGATTGAAGTAGACCCTGATAAAGTAAAGGAGACCGTGGAAATGCCTGCTCCTACCATCGAAAAAGAAGTACGAGGATTCCTTGGAAGATTGAATTACATAGCTTGTTTCATTTCTCAACTAACAGTTGTATGTAATCCAATCTTTAAGTTGCTTCGTAAAAATCAACCGATACAATGGAATGATGACTGCCAAAAGGCCTTTGACAAAATAAAGTAATACTTACAAGCCTCACCGATCTTGGTTCCCCCAACTCTGGGAAGACCACTTCTATTGTATTTGACAGTGATAGATGAATCTATGGGTTCTGTGTTGGGACAACATGATGAGTCTGGGAGAAAAGAGCATGCCATTTACTATTTGAACAAAAAGTTCACTGAATGCGAAGCATGATATTCCACTTTGGAATAAACTTGTTTGCATTAGCATTGGCCGCTCGTCGCCTAAGGCAGTACGTGTTATCTTATACTACCTGGTTGATATCTAAGGTGAATCCAATCAAGTATATCTTTGAAAAACTAGCTCTGATAGGAAGAATAGCTCATTGGCAGGTTCTTTTGACTAAGTATGATATCATTCATGTCACCTAGAAGGCTGTAAGAGGGAGTGCTTTAGCTAATGACTTGGCACACCATCCCTTGAATGATTACTGTTGAACCCTGAATACTGTTGGGTCTTTTAATTGGCAAGTGCATCAATCGTTTGTAGTTTTCAAATTTAGATATTGTTCCACTGAGATTGAATATTCAAGTAATTTACAGTAATTTCTAATTACTATGGCAAATTTATCAAAACTTATTAACAAAAGAATAGTTTATAAACAATATATACAATATTCACAAAATTTATGATTAATTTATTCATATGGTAAAAATGTGGTAAAGATAAAATTTATCTATAAAGTTGAGATGTAATTCAGAATAACTTAGATACTTGAGGTAAAAACATAGATTGACAAATTATGTTGGAATTAGGATCCTTGCACTAAAATATAATGAAATGATTACAAACATGCATATTTACTTATCAAGTTCATGTTATTGCAGCTTAAAATCATTATAACGAATTCCTCATGATATAAATTCTAAGTAATTACCGTAAAGTTCGATCCCTCGTGAGCTTTCTCAGTAAAAACTTACATTAAGTCCTGGCCTTATGGCAACAATAATCACCAATTCTATCCCTAGTAATTGGCATATTAAGGGTATTTTAACTTTTACTTTTATTAAAACAGATTTTAATTCGGCATGAATAATCATTCTCCTATTTTACATTCATACTAATAAAACAAGTTTCAATATGCATGAAAATCATTCTCCCGTTTGATGTTCATACTAATAAAAGATTGAAATACTAACATAGCAATTAAATCATAAACATACAGAGGTTATAATCATAACATCATATAATAGATTGGTTCACCAAATTCCAACATAAATAATTTAGTTACACATGGTAAAAGTAAAAACAACACTTACAAAGATTAACATTACGAAGGAATGGAAACACTTCATGATACAAAAACTCATACTACTACAAAACACTCTCAAGTATCTTGAAATCACTCTAGATTTACAAACACACAAAAGAGCACTCAAACTTTGAGTGAAAAGAGAGGAATGAAGTTCTAAATTTTCAGAATGGGATGCCATGGATGCCTTAGAAATGGCCTATTTATAGGGCTGAAGAAGGGTCCTGACGCGTAGCGTTAACTTGGTGCGTAGCGTCAGGTTTCTGACTCAGCCCCCATTAAACACGTGATTAAGTGGCCATGATTAATAATTTTTAATTCAATAATGCCCATACATGTTTCCTCTTTTAGCTTGGCTGTTAGCTGAAGTGGAGTGGCCAAAAAATGGGTCAATGGTTGAGTGCTTGGCCACCTGTCAGTGGAGTCCACGTAGCTTCTGACGCTACGTGTGGCTGTGACGTGTAGCGTCAGCATAAAAAATTCTCACGCTACGCGTCAACTCTCCAGATCTTTAATTTTCTCTTGAATTTCTTTAATTTTTCACTACAAAACTAGAGAAAATTGATTAAGGCAGATAGAATCCAATAATTTCATTTAATACAATTAAAACTTAAATTTCTAATAAATTTGAGGACTAACAATTATCAACCTATGTTATTTGAATTCCCTGATGAGGACATCATGATGTTGTCAGAAGAAAAAAAGTTTTCAAAAGAAACCTGGATTTTAATGTTCGACGGGGCATCGAATGCATTAGGGTATGGGATTGGAGTCATTCTAGTCTTACCAGATGATAAAATTTTCCCGTTCACTGCTAGACTCTGCTTTGATTGCACCAATAATATTGTAGAATATGAAGCTTGTGTTTTGGGAATTCAGGCAGTACTTGAAGCAAGGGTGAAATCTCTATAAATATAAGGAGATTCTGCTTTAGTGATTCACCAGTTGATAGAAGAATGAGATACTAAGGACAACAAATTGGTTCCTTATCAATCTTATATCATGGAACTAATCAAAGGGTTTGATGAAGTCTTTTTCCATCATATTCCTCGGGATGATAACTAGTTGGCTGATGCTTTGGCCACGTTGGCTTCCATGTTCAACATGAGTAGAGAATGTGATATGCCCTTATTGAGGTAGAAAAATGTTCCAGGCCTGCTTATTGCCATGTGGTTGAAGATGAACTAGATAGAAAGCCCTGGTTTTATGATATCAAGAGATACATTCAAAATCAAGAGTATTCTTTAAGTGCTTTTGAAAATGATAAGAGAACTCTAAGACATTTGGCTAGTTCTTTCTGAATGGGGATGTAGTGTATAAAAGAAATCATGATACAGTCCTCCTCAGATATGTTGATGCCATAGAAGCTAATGAAATTATAAGGAGTGTTCATGAAGGATTTTTTGGAACTCATGCAAACAGGCATTCAATGGCAAGAAAAATATTGAGAGCTAGATATTACTGGATGACTATGGAGACAGACTGTTTTAACTATGTCAGAAAATGCCATAAATGTCAAACATATATGGATAATATCCATGCACCCTCATCATCTCTCAATGTCCTAGAAGCCCCATGGCCCTTTGCAATGTGGGGCATCGATGTTATTGGTCCCATTGAACCAAAAGCATCAAATGAGCATCGATTTATTTTAGTCGCTATTTATTACTTCACAAAGTTGGTGGAAGTATCTTTTTATGCCAATGTAACCAAAACTATAGTAGTCAAGTTTGTCAAGAAAGAATTAATATACAGATATGGTTTGCCAAGTCAAATCATAACTAATAATGGTACAAACTTAAATAACAAAATGATGAAGGAGCTCTGTGAAGATTTCAAAATTAAACACCTTAATTCATCTCCATATAGGCCAAAGATGAATGGAGCGGCTGAAACTACCAATAAGAATATAAAGAAAATCATACAGAAGATGGTTGAAACTTACAAGGACTGGAGTAAATTACATCCTTTTGCTTTACATGGATACCGCGCCTCTATTTGAACGTTGACAGGGGGAACACCATTTTCTTTGGTGTATGGAATGGAGGCGGTACTACCAATTGAAGTGGAAATCCCATCTTTGAGAGTGATCATTGATGCCAAATTGGAGGAAGCTGAATGGGTACAATCCTGATATGACCAGTTAAACTTGATAGAAGGAAAAAGGTTAAGTGCTCTTTGTCACAGGCAATTATACCAGAGACGTATGAAGAAAGCGTATGAGAAGAAAGTATGCCTTTGTCAGTTTCAAGAAGGAGAACTAGTTTTAAAGAAGATTTTACCAAATCAGACTGACAATCAGGGAAATATGGATGGTGATGACTTACCTTTCCCAGTGAATTTAGATTATGTTAAGAAGTATTATACCTGATAAGGGAAATTCAAATTTCAGGAGCAGTACAGATGTCAAAGCAGATACTGGTGTCCTTTGTAAATTTGAATCATGATGTGAAACTTGTTAAAAAAAGGTAGAATTCCACCAAGTAACATTTTTATGTTAATCATTGTTTTTGTCATAATCTCGTAATATTTTCTTCCTTTATAGGCATTTTGCTAGATCATTTAATTGATGGGAAACATTTTCAAATAAAATAAATGAAATAATAATAATGATGGAAGACATATAAATGGATCAAAATGACTTTGACCTTGGGAAATTTGATACTTATTAAGTATACAGTGGTTGTTAGTTAAGATATTTTGCTTTGCCATGAGTCATATGGATTCCTATGAAGATCATGGGTGTCACCCAGGAAAACGAGATCATTAATCTTTAGTTTTCCACTTGATTATTTTCCATGCAGGATTGAGGCATGCCCCCAGTTTCTTTTCCCAGGGTTCTTAAAGGATTCAAAATGTGGTCGAACATGCTACTAGAAAGTCAACTAAACAATATTCTTATATTTGCTCGAGCTGATAGGCTATAACATGAATAAATATTCCCTTGGAATAGTCAAAATCAATAGTTACAGTCTGAACTGGACTTGTTCGAGGTCAAGGATCCAGACTGGGGACCAGCCACAAAAGTCAAAGATTGAAGTATTTATACACCGGTACAGTGGGTATCCGGTATTGTAATCTGAACTCTCACTGGGAGAATCCGGTCTTGTTGTCCTAGAGATCCTTCACACCAAGCTTTCGCATTGATAAGGGGGCAAAAGGTGGTGTCACCTGTGAAGATTCTCCGATGCTCAAGTCAGTGAAGAGAATAGAAACTTCAGAGGAAACTTGAGCAATGCACTAGTATATTAAGAGTCAGAACAACGTAACCTTTTGTGAGTGTGAAAATCGACTATTTATAGATGAGTATGGAGAATGAACCGTTAGGCACAGGAGGGGCCAAGAGACAAATAGTACAATGCTCAGTGTACGATTCTGACACACGACGCGGGTGGGAGCCGTATTTCTCACGTATCATTACTATGGTTGTACCTTGTACCTTCTGTCGGGTGACGTGGATACTTTCCGGTATGCAGGGTATCAATATGTGCACACCAGCTTGAGCACTTGGCCCACTTCAAGTAACGAGGATTTGGGTAGTGGAGCAGCCACTTATCCTCTCGAAGTATGAGTGAATGGTTATGTATAATAAAATAGGGAGAGTGTAAGTGTTGGGTCAGGAGATAGAAAGTGGGTTGCGTAGAGCATGCTTCTAACACATGGTATGGGAAGAACTCTGACTTTGCCAATATCCCTGTGTTGTCTTGGACATACCGGTACAGGAAGAACGTCTATACGGTCTAGTAGTTCGATGACCAACCTGCAGCTTCGGTAGCATGTGGAAAACTGATAAAAGGACATCCTTGCCTTGGTACCGGTATCTAGATTGGATCATAGTCCATTACCTAATCCCAGTAAAGGTGATTTGTTAAGATAAATGTTCAGGGTAGGAATCCTTGTGTTTACTCAAAATTCCCAGTGAGTCATTAAGACTAAAAGTCTGTCTCTTTTAGATCTCAGTCCTTCAAAAAGTCTTAACCTCAAGAACACATTCTTCTTGAGTATAAATTTCAAGTTTCATATCATTCAATTTCCTCCTACAAATGTCAAACATCTATCCTTCACCATATGTCACAGTGTTAGAGATATTTCCCCTAAGTCTTACTTCACGTCCAAGCCTCAAGTATCCATTCCTAGGCTACTCAAAAATGTCAAGGCACTTCCTGTGTCATTTATTTTCATTCAAAGCTTCAGGTACCCATTCTTAGGCTATGTGTAACACCCCCTTATATACATGAGATATATATCTATTCTTCTTGCTTTTAAAAATTTTAGAAAGATATACATATTTATCACTTCCTATCTCGCGTATACAAGAACGTATATACATCTGATTTTCTTTAAATTTTAAAAGTAAAAAGTTTTAAATTATTCAGAATGATAAAATGAACTTTCAGAAAATCATAAGTGATCAAAGATTGCAGTATCATATCCAAAGAATAAGGTTTATTAAAGTTTAACCTTTACCTTGTAACAATTATCTAACTTGATATTGTAATAAGGCAAGGAAAAACTAAACTATACCTCTACTACAAATGTGACCAATCATTTCCTAGTCCTTGAATCATCGAGTTTTGGAATCTTACTCTTGTCATATCTCTTCATCTATCTGATTGAGGATGAGACCACTTTACCCTCTTATAATTACATATCCTTCCATCTTGAACCGCTAGCTATATATCACATAACATATATTTTGGACACAAAATTCAAACAAGGAGTGAGAAACAGAATATAATACTTTACAGATAAGACATAAGTATAAGGGTTTTCATAAACTAATAAATTAATGTCATTCAAAATTTCATACATAATTAATTATAAATATAGGGTTCTCACACAGATAACAATCATACTTTCATTCACAATCATCTATACAGAATATCACAATCACATGTATGACATGTAATGCTTTTAATACTATCTCATTTAGTTCAGTTTATGCATGTGGGCCCTTAAAGTTTTAATTTGCACTGGGCCAACCAAGAGTTTACACTGTTCTATAATTTCGGATAATAACATAAATGCCTTTGTAGCATATGAACAGCTCAACTGGCGTGAAAACACTTAGAGACTAGTCAGACTGAGAAGGTTTTTATTGTGAAAGTACCCGACACTAGGGAGCGACCACAGGTCCCCTGAAGCAACCTTCCACACCCTCTCATCCCAAGGTTCGCATTTGAACCTCCTCTAATGTATCCTCGGTTTCTATAATCCGTCCCCAGGCAACATCACATCTCATTTCTCTTTAATGATTCATGATGCATGAACTACTCGCATATTTAGTTGGTTAAGACTTTTAGAAACTCAATTATTAAATACCATAAAGGTTCACAAAATCATCTCAATAAATTGTACATTCCCATAAATAGTAAATTACTATTTACTATTACTATTTACCTTTACTATTCACGTTTGACTATTTACCATTACTATTCACATTTTATTATTTACCATTACTATTGAGATGATTTTGTGAACCTTTATGATATTTAATAATTGAGTTTCTAAAAGTCTTAACCAACTAAATAAGCGAGTAGTTCATGTATCATGAATCATTAAAGAGAAATGAGATATGATGTTGCCTGAGGATGAATTATAAAAACCGAGGATACATTAGAGGAGGTTCAAATGCGAACCTTGGGATAAGAGGGTGTGGAAGGGTGTTTCAGGGGACCTACGGTCGCTCCCTAGTGTCAGGTACTTTCATAATAAAAACCTTCTCAGTCTAACTAGTCTCTAAGTGTTTCCACGCTAGTTGAGTTGTTCATATGCTACAAAGGCATTTATGTTATTATCCGGAATTATGGAACAATGTAAACTCCTGGTTGGCCCAGTGCAAATTAAAACTTTAAGGGCCCATATGCATAAACTAAATGACATAGTATTAAAAGCATTACATGTCATACATGTGATTATGATATTCTATATGGATGATTATGAATGAAAGTATGATTGTGAATGAAAGTATGATTGTTATGTGTGTGAGAACCCTATATTTATAATTAATTGTGTATGAAATTTTGAATGACATTAATTTATTAGTTTGTGAAAACCCTTATGCTTATGTCTTATCTGTAAAGTATTATATTCCGTTTCTCACTCCTTGTTTGAATTTTATGTCCAAAATATATGTTATGTGATATATAGCTAGTGGTTCAAGATGGAAGGATATGTAATTACAAGAGGGTAAAGTGGTCTCAACCTCAATCAGATAGATGAAGAGATATGACAAGAGTAGGATTCTAAAACTCGATGATTCAAGGACTAGGAAATGATTGGTCACATTTGTGGTAGAGGTATAGTTTAGTTTTACCTTGCCTTATTACAATATCAAGTTAGATAATTGTTACAAGGTAAAGGTTAAACTTTAATAAACCTTATTCTTTGGATATGATATTGTAATCTTTGATCACTTATGATTTTCTGAAAGTTCATTTTATCATTCTGAATAATTTAAAACTTTTTACTTTCAAAATTTAAAGAAAATTAGATGTATATACTTCCTTGTATACGCGAGATAGGAAGTGATAAATATGCATATGTTTCTAAAGTTTTTAAAAGCAAGAAGAATAGACATATATCTCGTGTATATAAGGGGGTGTTACAAACTGGTATCATAGCAGTTCAATCCAAATCGGCTTGGGGTATGGTCTTACTAGCGTGTTAGTGTACTCTGATGGTTAAGTTAGTTAAGAGATTTTATGGTTGACAAAGGAGGAAATTTTATTGGCATAGATGGTAATAAGTAAGTGAGGAAAAATTAGGAATATAGAAAGAAGGAACTAATTTTAAGTTCATAAGAAGTATAAGTTAGAACTCTATAGCCTGTTGCTTGAAAAATATTATTGCAGGGATTATCAGAAACTGGTCATTCTAAAGTTTTTCTTGACATTGTTTAAGTACGGGCATTAATGTATAGTGGAATGATAAGGTAAATTAACTAATGCAGTTATTTCCTTTTATTCCAAATGTATTGTATAGTGTTTGATTCTCTGAGTAATATATGATAATGAAATATTCTAACATTTGCCTCTTTTATAATATGGTATGGGACAATAAGGAAGATAAGACAATAAAAGATCTTTAATAACATATTTTCATATAAGAATTCAAAGTTAAACTTTAGGAAAAAGTCTTAGGAATATTTTGATATGGATTTTAGACTGGAGCTGTCATGACTTTAACTACTTAGCTATAAATTATCGAGACTGATCACCCCGAATGATTTATACTAAGTAGTGAAAGACATGTCAAATGAAGGATGTTAAGATCAAAGAATTTAACCCTAGCTTAATGTGGTATGTGGAGAAGTGGAGATAAACTTAATAAACCCTATTAGGATATTCCTTGCCATGTCCTTGAGTTCGTATAGATACTTATGTGAATTTTAATGGGTAGATAATTGTTATAATCCAAAACTAATACAACAAATTGTATAAGATAGGATCATATTTTTCATTTGATGATATATTTTGAATCAAAAAAAAATATGAATGTATGTTTATGAAAGAAATATGGTAGTTTGTTCACTAACTTGTTTGGTGTGACAAGTAATCGTACTAGGAATTATATCTTGACTATTTATATTGATTCTTCTTTTGTATAACATATAAGATATGTTAATTGTTGTTTGATTTGATGAAGTTTTCCTTTATGATGCCTTCGATTGAATAATATATGATGATTATATATATATATATGAATTAATGAAACTTTTATGGTTGTGACATCGAATGTAATTAACCATATATTTTTAAATTTTTTTAGTGATTTATTGTGATAAATATGTCAATAAATGATCAAAAATAAGTATCATAGATCTTTGGGAGATATCGATATTAGTTTAATATTGAGAAATTGTGCCATAAAATATTTTCTTTGGATTCCTAACAATTTGATACATATTTATCAAGTTATTTTCTTTTAGTCATCAATTTTGTAAAGTGAATATACATATACCCTATATAAATAATTATTATGTAATGATAGACTTAAAATAAAGAAATATGTTAGTGAACCATGGGTGAATAGATATGAACCCTTATTTATTAATTTAGCATAGTTCCTATGAAGTGGGTTACATAAATCTTAGCTATCCATAACAAAAATTTAAGTGAGTATTTCTAAGTCAAAGTAGTGATTTATGATCATTTAAGATTAGAGAGTTTATCAAATCTATGTAATGGTTGTAGTCAATTATGATAGAATGTGCAATCACTTAGTTAAGGAATATTTAATTCATTATAGAAGACAATAAGAAATGATTACATACCCTGGATTGTATGAAGCAAAGAACACAAGGATTTAACTAGGTAAACAAGTACAACATGGACTAAGATATATTTATCCTTTCTCACTAGGATAATTTATTATACATGATTACATTAAGGAAAATAAAGTAGAACATCTAATACATCATAGATAGAGGTCTAAGAGTCTTGGCAATACAAAAAATATCCAAACTAGAGAAATCACCATAATGATTATAAGAAGTAAGGCACTTACCACGAACTGTAGTCCATCTCGCCTTCGTTCTTCATCGCTTCTAGGGAGGTTGGCCATCGAATAGTACAATATTACTTGAGGGAAAAGATTGAAGAAATTAGATAAAAGAGAGAAACTAGGAGACCTTGAAGTTGTGATAGGAAGTGAGAATGGATTGGAAATTTATAAGCAAGCAAAGGAGAGTGATGCAACGGTCATAACGGCTAGTCCAATGGCTAGTTGCTAACGGCTAGTCGTCCAGTAATTAATTCTTAGCAGTTCATTTTACTATGTTGTGAGTAGGAATTTTAATTTATAGATGTTACGGATTATATTAAGTGATGTTTTGATGGATTAAGAAATGTAATTATTGAGATGTTTAGAGTTAATCATCAGTTTAAGATGAGCATGGTTAACAAAATTAAGAGGGTGATATTTTTGAGTTTAGGAGAAATTACCTGATAAGATTGAAAAGAGTGGCAACATCAAAGAAAGGATACATAATTATCAATAAAACTAGAAAACATATTAGGATAGTTCACTTAGTTTATCCTTGGTAAGAATTAACAATATCAAATTTCGAAGACGAAATTTCTTTTGGGGGAGTAGAGTTATAACATCCCATTTTCAACACAAATAGAAAATAGATATTAATATATCTTTATGAGAAATACTTACTATTAGTTAGTTTATTATTATCAATTTTTTTATGAAATTTTGGTATTTATATTTAATTATTTATTTTTAAAATAATAATAATAATAATAATAATAATAATATTTATGTATTTTGAATTAGAATTTTAAAATGACTTAATTAGTATTCATTGATTAATGAAATTATATTAAGAACTTTAAATATATTTATTATTCACAACTTTTATTTTATGTTTTTATATTTATGTTTTTACATATTTATGATTTAACTCTAATTAGAATTTTAAAATAAAATTATGAAGGAATTAGACTATGATTCTTGAAAACTTTTTGATCTACATAATATTTATGATTTTCTGGAATTTTTTGAATTTTTTGAAATATTTTAATAAAATCATATATTTTAAATAATTTTAAATTCATATAAAGTTACTTAAAATTAAAAATATTTACAAGAAAGTGAAGTTAAATTGTAATAAAATTTTCTAAAATTCATTTCAAGTAGACTTATCTAAAAATTATTGGTTTGAGTAAAATCTTGATTTTTACCAATTATAAAAAAATCAAAAACGTACCAATAAATTTTTATTAACAGAAAATTTTAGATTTTTAAAATTTAAACTTTATATTACTTATCATAAAATTAGTGAGAACTGATATAATATTGCTAAATTTTGAAAAGGGTCGATTTTGAATATTTAAAATATACTGAGTGAATGGTTACTATTTGGCTTAATAATTTAACCGACATTTACTATGCAAAACACTCTGCATGAATAAAAATTTCAAACTTGCACAGTAACCAGAAACAAAAATTTCTAAAATTGTACAGTACTTTTATAATAAAATATTAAAATACATAGTGAATTTTTCTGCTATAAATACTGAAGAATTTCTGAAGGAAAAATCACAATTTCAGATTAAATTTTCTTAATATAGTAATGCTAGAGAGATAGTGGTGGGAGTAAGAGAGAGAAATAAAATTTTTGGAAGGAGGTTCTGCCAAAATCATATGATAAGAATAACTCTCTTTTATACTTTTTAGGTTTATTTTCATATCGTTTTAAAAATCTATTATTATACTAGATATAATATTATTTTAAGTTACTATTCTGAATAGTAAATTACTATGTCAATAGTAAATCATTATTATGAATAGTAAATCACTATTTAAATAGTAAATTACTATTTACTATTACTATTTACCTTTACTATTCACATTTGACTATTTATCATTACTATTCATATTTTACTATTTACCGTTATTATTCATTTTTTACTATTTACTGTTACTATTTACTATTTACTATTCAAATTTTACCATTTCTGTTTTAAGTAGAAATCTTAATTTTCATCTTATAACTATATTAAAGTGAAATTGGTATATTTTAGAATTCGGAGACGAGGCGTGCACAGACTTTCCATAGGTAAGGGGGAGTGGGATAGAAATATAATATTAAAAGACATAAGAATAATGGGAGGAGTCTCCTACTCCTTTAAAATTTAATAATATTATTATTTTAAAATAATAACTATTTAACTTAAAAATTTATAATAAATTTTAAATTGAGTATCTTGTGTAACTTGATCTGAATACCTATGCAAATACCTGGAGAACCTATGCAAACTTGACTGAACCTATGCAAGGACTTGGAATATTATGACCTGTATGGACTGAACTATACCTGTGCGAGGATTGGACTATATGGACCTACATAGACCTATGCGAGGAATGCACTATAAAGACTTAAAATTAATCTTATTAATCTAAGTAACTATTAAAATTTGAATTATATTTATGACTGATATTTGGTTGATTTGATTTGATTATAATTAATAATATTTGATTTTGATTAATGATATTGTGATTTATAATACTAGACTGTGATTAATAATATTTGTGTTTTGATGATATTTGATTGTGATTGATGATATTACAATACTTGATTATGATTGATGAATGATTGATGACCTTGTGATATGGAGTTTGAGCATATAGCAAGCATGACGAAAAGTTAAAACTCAGTAAAAATTTTCTTACCTTACTCTTTAAATTTTTATTCTAAGATAAAGTATTTTATCATTATTTTAGTCTTTTATTTCTTCTTAGAAATAATTTTCATTAACTTTATTTTTAATCTCTAGAATAAAATCTAGTATTAGAAAGAAGTTATTTTATGAAAATTAGAGGTTGAGATAATTAATTCTTGAATTAAAGAAAATTTTTATAGTTTTATGTATTCTTAGTTAATGATTTAAAAAATATATATTTTTTCTTTTAGAAATCAGAAATTTAAATTGGTTTTCCCTAATGAAATAACTAAAGGATATTTTGTTATAGTCGAGATTTCTAAACTCAATCTAGTTAAGATTCAAATTGGGAAAGATTATGTAAATATATGAAGTTTCTTAAGAGAAAGTTTTAAGATATTTAAGGCTTGGAAACTCAATTTTGGTAAGATTTGAATTTGAATACTGTACTAAATTTATTTTTGTATAATAGAAGTTCAAAGAAGAACTTATGGGAATATACAGTTTATTGAGATGATTTTGTGAACCTTTATGGTATTTAATAATTGAGTTTCTAAAAGTCTTAACTAACTGAATATGCGAGTAGTTCATGCATCATGAATCATTAAAGAGAAATGAGATGTGATGTTGCCTGGGGACGGATTATAGAAACTGAGGATACATTAGAGGAGGCTTAATTACGAGCCTTGGGATGAAAGGGTGTGAAAGGGTGCTTCAGGTGACTTGGGGTCGCTCCCTAGTGTCGGGTACTTTCACAATAATAAAATTTCTTAGTCTCACTAGTCTCTAAGTGTTTCCATGTCAGTTGAGCTGTTCATATGCCATGAAGGCATTTATGTTATTATTATCCAGAATTATGGATCAGTGTAAACTCCTGGTTGGCCCAGTGCAAACTAAAACTTTAAGGGCCCACATGCATAGAATTAATGAGATGGTAGTATTAAAAACATTGCATGACATTCATGATATTATGACATTCTATGTGGGTGGTTGTGAATGAAAGTATAATTGTTATGTTATGAAAACTCTACATTCATAATTGATTATCTATATGATTGTGATTGAAATTATTATATTAGATTGTGAAAACCCTTATGCTTATGTCTACATTCATAATTGATTATGTATATGATTGTGATTGAAATTATTATATTAGATTATGAAAACCCTTATGCTTATGTCTTATCTGTAAAGTATTATATTCTGTTTCTCACTCCTTCTTGTTTGAATTTTGTGTCCAAAATATATGTTATGTGATATATAGCTAGCAGTCCAAGATGGAAGAATATGTAATTACAAAAGGGTAAAGTTGTCTCATCCTCAATCAGATAGATGAAGAGATATGACAAGAGTAGGATTCTAAAACTCGATGGTTCAAGGACTAAGAAATGATTGGTCACATTTGTAGTAGAGGTATAGTTTAGTTTTACTTTGCCTTATTACAATATCAAGTTAGATAATTGTAACAAGGTAAAGGTTAAAATTTGATAAAATTTCTCATTCGGATATAATACTGTAATAATTTATCACTTATGATTTCTATTAATTGTTTTGTCATTATGAACAAATATTGAAAGACAATATTTTTTTTACTTTTAATATTCAAAGGAAATCAGATGTATATACGTCCTTGTATACATGAGATAAAGAGTGATAAATATGTATATCTTTCTAAAAGTTTTTTTAAGGCAAGAAGAATATATATGTCTCTTGTATATAAGGGGGTGTTACAAAATGGTATCAGAGCATTATTGCAGCAATAGCAACTTGTAGGAACAAGCCATAAAAAGAGGTGTAAAAGATAAACACCACTATTGGTGAATAGCAACATGAGTTTGTCATGCTTGAGTCAAATTTGAATGGTTTCAATTACTACTCATAAACTTAATTATAATGCCCTTTGTCCAGGGGACTTATTATACACACACACTATCACTTTCTTAATCAATACATTCTATAAACCCGAACAAGATTATGTTCCTTAAAATTTTATGCATTGCAATAAATTATCAATTCCAATCCAGAAATCATGAGCCACACAATTATAGTCTTAGTATGGAATTTTGAAGAAAAGAAAATGTTAGTTGAAGAATCTTCTCAAAGTAACATAGAAGGACAAAGTTTCTATCTAGAAATAACTGCAATGCTTAATTTTAGAAGCTCATCCATATCAATGGCTGAATTTAATCATGTGCTTTGTTAAACAAGGTTAATAGTGTGTAACAAAAATAGAAGTTGAATCAAATAATTGACACTAATCACTATCATATGACAAATCACAAAACACTAGGTTTGCTTTGTCTTTCACTTCAAGAACATACAATATACTCATTTTTAATCATCTTAAGTGATAAGTTTATCTCTCATTCTAAATTTTTACCCAAAAGAATGCATTTTTAACTTACTTGATTCTCATCCTTTTTTGAGAAAATTTTCAATTTGGCTGAGAAGGTGCTAAGTTTATATTCTAGCTTATTTTTTCACTTTACCCACTCAAATTCAACGATATATTCTTCTTTTTTCATCATTTGACATGTTCTGAACTCTTAGGTTTAATTTGATTTGGAAAATTCAGTTACAAGTTCATCCTTGATAGAAATAAATTCTTTATCATTGTACCAAATTTTAGAATCCATATTTGTAACATCCCTGATGTTTTAATGAGAATTATAAGAAATGGGAGATGTTAGTAAATATTTTAGAAGTTTTATTTAATATTTGTTCTGTGCGAGCCAAAGATTGGAAAAGCCGGTGTCGAGGTCGGTATCTGAAACGCGAGCAGGCGGAGTTAAAGAGCGGAAGTGTGGGAGAAGAGCGGGCAGGGCTAGGCGGTTTGGTCCTACCGTTGTGGGGAGAGCGCCTCACACGGGGTCACAGCCCGGATTAACCTCATAATGATGGAGACAACGGATATAAGTAATCAAGAGGTGAGCACGGATAAAGTATCCGATCTCTCAGGTTGTAGATCGGATTTCCGAGGTATGAACATTAAGTAAGGACGGCGGGGCCGATATTTATATCGGACCTATACTCTTGCGAATTATTAGAGGATTATGACTACTTGGACGTTGAAGGGATAAACACGTGTAATTGAGTTGATAACCATGCAATAGTTTAAAATAGTGAAATTGATTAAATTTAGTAAGAATACAAATAAAATAAAGGAAAAGACGATCTTGCCCATGAGCCATATATATATAAGAAGATTCCCTTCCTCTCCTCTTCATTTTCACAAGTTACCTTGCTGTTGGTCTGTTCCTTCTCTTCCGTTTTTCTCTTCTCTCTTAACGCTAATTTGCATGCACTGGAGAGAGACTCCATCTGTATCTGAACTTCAAATTAACCTCATTCCTGTGATCGGGACTTCAAGGTGAGTCTACTGATCCAACCCAATTGTAATTCCCTTATTTCTTTTATTCTTTGGTCGTTAAGAGCCATGCATGGCTATATTCGTGGCTGTTCTCCACTCCTCTGGTGAGTGTGAGTCCAGATGTTGCCCATGAACTAGGGGCGTGGAGGTGATGAGCTATACATTATGATTCGTAGGTAGTAGGCTAAACAGCAGAAGACTGAGTGAAGGAGTTGAGACTGCGAAACCAGTGCTCAGAGGAAAGAATCGACACAAAGAACAGATTATCGAAGCGTGGAATCAGAGTAAGGGGGGTGTTCGGGTTATAATTAATTAGAATAGGACTCGCTTCTAATTCAAGTCCTCGGGTTGCGTAAATGGGTTAAGGAAAATGTTACTAAACGTGGTGTGTGTTTATACTTGTGCATGTATGATAGTGTACATTGATGAGTTGAGAATTGGGTGTGTGGTTGAGTTATCATGCATGATCTTGAAATATTTAATATTGACGTAATCAGTGTTATGTGACTCCGGGTTAGCAAGCAGGCTACCCGAGGGATGAGAAAATTGATATCATTATGAAAGGTAAATTGTTGAATGATTATGTGGTATGGGATGGCCGACGGTATATGATAGCCCCTCATTTCCGGCTCCCGTGGTTTTCGTGCCCAGTTGAGCTACCCAGTGGTCAAGTAGGACCCAGTGGTCGAGGTGGAGAGTCAAGCAGGACTCAGTGAACCAAGCAGGGTTCACGGGGTGTCAAGTAGGACCCCCAGCTGAAGGCCAATCCTTTAGTATCCGGATACTAGGAGTCAGATTGTATGAGAGTCAGTTGTGATCATAATGTATGCAATGAATGTGATGTATGTAATGAATGCGATGAATGTGAGGAAATGGATGGAATTGTGTAGTTGGTTTAATACAGTTACTGTATGAAATACTCTATATTCCGGTATGTTTATTTAGAAGTAATGATTGATGTGTATGTATAGATATGCATGTGTATTTGTTAAGATCCGTTCTAAATTAATTATTATGCCAAACACTCACCCTTGCATATTTTTTTAGTAACCAGAGACAGGGAGGGGGAAGGAGCCGTGGAGCTGGGCCAAGGGGGAGAACGGTGCCAAGGTCCGGATGAATTTGAGTGACTCTTTATAGAGTCTTATTTGTGTGTGAAAACTCCTTATTATAGTTACTAGTTGGGTGTAATACAGACCGGATCGAATGAAAAATATATATTTCAAAAATATTACTATTATGTGCATATGTTTTTATAGTAACTTCTTGGGTTCACTGGACCATTTGTTAGAGCGAAGTTTTGGGAGTCCGGTTGTATGTTTTGTATAATCCGATGTGCGAAAGGTGTTTGTTCACGAACAGCACCTCGTCTAAGTGAGAGTCCGGAATCTCGCTTAGACGAGTAGGGGCCTCGCGCAAGTGAGACGCCCTGATTTCCTTTCTCTCATCCGTTGTGTTCATATTACATTGTTTTTCTCTAAATATCGATTAATTTTCAAGGAAAAAGGAGAATTTAGTGTAAAATGTAATCGTTTGAATAAAAATAAATGTAAAAATAATTTAGGACGTTACACTTGGTATCAGAGCGGTTCTTTCTAGAGCCGGTGTGTGGACCGATCTAGTGAATGTGATAGTTTTATGAAAATTAATTGTATTTTGTTGTGTTGAGATTGTGTGTGGTCTGGCACCGTTCCCTTGGCACTCCACTGGCGTAGTATTCTATGAATATAAGGTAAGTTTACAATCCCCTGACTAATCTTGGTTATTAATGGTGATGTGTTTGCTCATTGTAGAATTACAATGGCCGGAGAGACCAGTTCTGGGGGAGAAGATGATTTCTTCTCTAGATTTACTCAGCTGATGAGTAGGACCGAGTCCGGTCCCACTCTGGATAAATTCCTGAAAAGGAATCCTCCGACTTACAAGGGGGGACACGACTACGATGGGACATATATCTGGATTAGGGATATCGAGCAAGTTTTTGAATATTTTGAGTGTTCTGAGGAGCAAAAGGTTTTATTTGCCACATATCAATTGAAAGATGAGGCTAGAGTATGGTGGTCCCGTATGAAGGTGCAGATGAACGCAGCTAATGAGCCGTTGGTATGGGCAAATTTTCGAAGGAGGTTCCTTGTTAAATACTTCCCAGACAACTACAAAATCCGGAAAGAAATGGAATTCCTGAAGTTAGAGCAAGACCGGATGTCTATAGCTGAGTACACCAGCAAGTTTGATGAGCTGTGTGATTTTTACCACCCTTTCTCGTTAGAAGGGACTGAAGGCAGCAAGTGTGCCAAATACGAAGCTGGACTACGGATTGAGCTCCGTAGTGTAATCGTACCGATGGAGATCAGGGACTATCCGACCTTGGTGAACAAAGCAAGGCTGACAGAAGAAGTGCAGTTGCAAAGGATGTCTCAGCCAAGAGATAAAAAGCCATTGAAGGCAAAAGGTTTCAGCTTCAAGAGGATGGGTCAATTCTTTCGGGGCGGCAAGTCTTCTGCTACCTCCTCATCCTCCTCTGGCCGTGGTTCCACTGGTCGATCGGGTAATCCCCCTGGGAATCGTACATGCTACAATTATGGTCAAGAAGGACACATTGCCAAACATTACCAAGCTAATCAGATTGTGTGCTTCTAGTGCGGACGACCAGGGCACCTCAGGCCCGATTGCCCTCAGAGGCAGCAGCAGGGCAGGACGGATAACCGAACTAACTCTTCTGGGAACCGGGGTTCCAACTTCACGAGAGGAGGTCGGAATGGAGCTGGTAGAGGGAATCCACAAGCGGGAAGATATGACGCCCAATCTAGCGGTGCCCAGAACGCCATGACTGGGCGTGTATTTGCGTTTGATGCTTCAGAGGCTACGAGGAACGACAATCTGGTGCAGGGTAAGTGCCTCATCTGTGGTTATCTGGTTGATGTGATTTATGATTCAGGTGCCACCCATTCCTTTATTTCGGAAAGCTGTGTGCGACGGCTTGGTCTGCCAATCAGTTTAATGGAGAACGCTCTTATTGTTTCCACTCCAACTGGTTGTACCTTCCGTGCAACTACAGTGTATAGGGAACTACTGATGCAAATCGAAGCCCGTACTTTTCGAGTAAATCTTATCTGTATGCCATTGAAGGACTTAGACGTTATTCTAGGTCTTGATTGGCTTGCTGCTAATCATGTGTTGGTCGACTGTTATCGGAAGAATATTGTTTTCTCCCAAGAACTTGACGTGAAGAACGGGGTGAGCGACGTCCTAACCACGTATGTTGTTTTATTCGCTTCAGAGGGTCGACATAACCTCCTGCTAGGTGATATTCCGATTGTTTGCGAATTTCCTGACGTTTTTCCGGAAGAAATTCCAGAGCTACCTCCCAGTCGAGAGATTGATTTCTCTATCGACTTGATTCTCGGGGCAGAACCGGTGTCCCGAACGCCATATAGAATGTCTTCAGTGGAATTAACCGAAGTGAAGAAACAAGTGAACGAATTACTAGAAAAGGGCTTTATCCGACCTAGTGCCTCACCTTGGGGCGCTCCGGTGTTATTGGTAAAGAAGAAGGACGGTAGTATGCGAATGTGCATTGATTACCGACAGCTGAACAAACTGACCATCAAAAATAAATATCCACTACCCCGGATTGATGATTTACTGGACCAGTTGCGAGGCGCCGTTGTGTTCTCTAAGATTGACTTGAGGTCGGGATACCACCAAATCCGAGTAAGGTCGGAGGATATCCCAAAGACAGCATTCCGGACTCGTTATGGGCACTTCGAGTACGTAGTAATGCCCTTTGGAGTGACAAACGCTCCTGCCATTTTTATGGATTATATGAATTGGACCTTTCAACCGTACTTGGATCAGTTTGTGGTTGTATTCATTGATGATATTTTGGTATACTCGAGGTCGGACGAGGAGCATGCTCAACATCTTCGACTTGTTTTACAAGCACTCCGCGAGAAGAAGTTGTACGCTAAATTATCTAAGTGTGAGTTCTGGAAGAGTAGTGTACAATTCTTAGGGCATGTAATTTCCCAAGAAGGAGTCTCAGTCGATCCGACAAAAATTGAAGCGGTTATGACTTGGGAGACACCGAAGTCAGTAACTGAAATCCGGAGTTTCCTTGGATTAGCTGGATACTATCGACGTTTCATTGAGGGGTTCTCTCGGATAGCACTCCCTCTGACTCGATTGACTAGGAAAGGAAACCCTTTCGTGTGGTCGGAGAAATATGAATTAAGTTTCCAAACTCTGAAGCAGTGTTTAACTACTGCACCCGTGCTTGCACTGCCCGATGTGACCAAAGAATTTGAAGTATATTGTGATGCGTCCAAATTTGGAGTGGGGTGTGTGTTGATGCAAGCGGATCGAGCAATTGCCTATGCTTCAAGGCAATTGAGGCCACATGAGGAGAATTACCCGACCCATGACCTGGAACTCGCAGCAGTAGTGTACGCACTGAAGATTTGGCGCCATTACCTGTATGGAGCTCGCTTTGTAGTATTCAGCGACCACAAGAGTTTAAAGTATTTATTTGATCAAAAGGAGCTAAATATGAGACAGAGGAGATGGATGGAGTATTTGAAAGATTATGACTTCGATTTGAAGTACCACCCGGGCAAAGCAAATGTTGTGGCAGATGCATTAAGCAGGAAGGTATTACACGTGGCTTACTTAATGGGCAGAGAACAAGAATTGCTAGAAAGCTTTAGGGATTTGAATATTGGAGTGGTCATGAGTGCGCCAAATCGAATGACGATTGGAATGTTAAAAATCTTCAATGAATTTCTGGAGTCTGTAATGGCCGCGCAGAAAGACGATGAAGAGTTACTGAAGTTGATTGACACTCAGGCCCAAGGTAAAAATGAGGAGATAACTCGAGGAGAGGATGGCGTATGGAGATTCAGGGATCGAGTTGTGGTGCCTGCACATGGAGGCTTCAGGCAGGCGGTGTTAACAGAAGCACACAAGAGCTCTCTGAGTATACATCCAGGAGTGACGAAAATGTATCATGACTTAAGAAAGGAATTTTGGTGGCCAAACATGAAGAAGGCAATAATCGAGTACGTGAAATCCTGTGTTATATGTCAGAAGTGCAAGGTTGAGCACCAACGACCTCCAGGTTTGCTTCAACCTCCAGAAATTCCGATCTGGAAGTGGGAAAGTGTCACCATGGACTTCGTGTCCGGACTACCTTGTACTCAAACCGGATACAACGCGATTTGGGTAATTGTTGATCGACTAACTAAATGTGCACATTTCCTGGCAATAAATATGAAGTGGTCGTTAGATCGATTAGCTAAGTTGTATATTGCTGAGGTCGTACGACTGCATGGTGTGCCCTCAAGCATTATCTCCGATCGGGATCCCCGATTTACTTCAAGGTTTTGGGGAAGTTTGCAACAACAATTGGGTACTGAGCTTAAATTGAGTTCGGCTTACCATCCCCAAACCGATGGCCAATCAGAACGGACTATACAAACTCTTGAAGATATGTTAAGGGCATGTGTACTGGAACAGGGCGGATCATGGGAAAAATACTTGCCCTTGGTGGAATTTGCATATAATAACAGTTACCACAGCAGCATTGGGATGGCTCCGTATGAAGCTCTTTATGGTCGGAAATGTCGTACCCCATTATGTTGGAATGAGAACGGCGATGCCCTTCATCTGGGACCTGAGATGATTCAAGAGATGAACGAACAAATCACTTTAATCCGAGAGAAGATAAAAATTGCTCAAGACCGGCAAAAGAGCTATTATGACAATCGGCATAGACCCCTTGAATTCCAAGTGGGTGATTGGGTGTTCCTAAGAATTTCACCAACCAAGGGTGTAGGTCGAATCTTGAAGAGTCAAAAGCTTAATCCGAAGTATATTGGACCATACCAGATACTAGAGCGGATTGGTGAAGTCGCATATCGGCTGGATCTTCCCCAATCATTGACTAACATCCACAACGTGTTCCACGTATCACAACTGCGAGCCTACATTCCATGTGATACAATGATTGTACCGAGTGACTCCATTGAAGTGAAGGAAAACCTGACAGTGGAGGCTGTACCGGTTAGCATTGAAGAGCACCAAACCAAACGCTTAAGGAACAAGGATGTACTGCTGGTGAAAGTGAAGTGGCAGAATTTACATTGGATGAACTACACTTGGGAGTTAGAATCCGATATGAGGCGGATGTACCCTCATCTTTTTCAACCGGAGCACTGATTTCGGGGATGAAATCTCCTTTTAGGGGGGGTGAGTGTAACATCCCTGATGTTTTAATGAGAATTATAAGAAATAGGAGATGTTAGTAAATATTTTAGAAGTTTTATTTAATATTTGTTCTGTGCGAGCCAAAGATTGGAAAAGCCAGTGTCGAGGTCGGTATCTGAAACGCGAGCATGCGGAGTTAAAGAGCGGAAGTGTGGGAGAAGAGCGGGCAGGGCTAGGCGGTTTGGTCCTACCGTTGTGGGGAGAGCGCCTCACACGGGGTCACAGCCCGGATTAACCTCATAATGATGGAGACAACGGATATAAGTAATCAAGAGGTGAGCACGGATAAAGTATCCGATCTCTCAGGTTCTAGCTCGGATTTCCGAGGTATGAGCATTAAGTAAGGACGGCGGGGCCGATATTTATATCGGACCTATACTCTTGCGAATTATTAGAGGATTATGACTACTTGGACGTTGAAGGGATAAACACGTGTAATTGAGTTGATAACCATGCAATAGTTTAAAATAGTGAAATTGATTAAATTTAGTAAGAATACAAATAAAATAAAGGAAAAAACGATCTTGCCCATGAGCCATATATATATAAGAAGATTCCCTTCCTCTCCTCTTCATTTTCACAAGTTACCTTGCTGTTGGTCTGTTCCTTCTCTTCCGTTTTTCTCTTCTCTCTTAACGCTGATTTGCATGCACTGGAGAGAGACTCCATCTGTATCTGAACTTCAAATTAACCTCATTCCTGTGATCGGGACTTCAAGGTGAGTCTACTGATCCAACCCAATTGTAATTCCCTTATTTCTTTTATTCTTTGGTCGTTAAGAGCCATGCATGGCTATATTCGTGGCTGTTCTCCACTCCTCTGGTGAGTGTGAGTCCAGATGTTGCCCATGAACTAGGGGCGTGGAGGTGATGAGCTATACATTATGATTCGTATGTAGTAGGCTAAACAGCAGAAGACTGAGTGAAGGAGTTGAGACTGCGAAACCAGTGCTCAGAGGAAAGAATCGACACAAAGAACAGATTATCGAAGCGTGGAATCAGAGTAAGGCGGGTGTTCGGGTTATAATTAATTAGAATAGGACTCGTTTCTAATTCAAGTCCTCGGGTTGCGTAAACGGGTTAAGGAAAATGTTACTAAACGTGGTGTGTGTTTATACTTGTGCATGTGTGATAGTGTACATTGATGAGTTGAGAATTGGGTGTGTGGTTGAGTTATCATGCATGATCTTGAAATATTTAATATTGACGTAATCAGTGTTATGTGACTCCGGGTTAGCAAGCAGGCTACCCGAGGGATGAGAAAATTGATATCATTATGAAAGGTAAATTGTTGAATGATTATGTGGTATGGGATGGCCGACGGTATATGATAGCCCCTCATTTCAGGCTCCCGTGGTTTTCGTGCCCAGTTGAGCTACCCAGTGGTCAAGTAGGACCCAGTGGTCGAGGTGGAGAGTCAAGCAGGACTCAGTGAACCAAGCAGGGTTCACGGGGTGTCAAGTAGGACCCCCAGCTGAAGGCCAATCCTTTAGTATCCGGATACTAGGAGTCAGATTGTATGAGAGTCAGTTGTGATCATAATGTATGCAATGAATGTGATGTATGTAATGAATGCGATGAATGTGAGGAAATGGATGGAATTGTGTAGTTAGTTTAATACAGTTACTGTATGAAATACTCTATGTTCCAGTATGTTTATTTAGAAGTAATGATTGATGTGTATGTATAGATATGCATGTGTATTTGTTAAGATCCGTTCTAAATTAATTATTATGCCAAACACTCACCCTTGCATATTTTTTTAGTAACCAGAGACAGGGAGGGGGAAGGAGCCGTGGAGCTGGGCCAAGGGGGAGAACGGTGCCAAGGTCCGGATGAATTTGAGTGACTCTTTATAGAGTCTTATTTGTGTGTAAAAACTCCTTATTATAGTTACTAGTTGGGTGTAATACAGACCGGATCGAATGAAAAATATATATTTCAAAAATATTACTGTTATGTGCATATGTTTTTATGGTAACTTCTTGGGTTCACTGGACCATTTGTTAGAGCGAAGTTTTGGGAGTCCGGTTGTATGTTTTGTATAATCCGATGTGCGAAAGGTGTTCGTTCACGAACAGCACCTCGTCTAAGTGAGACGCCCTGATTTCCTTTCTCTCATCCGTTGTGTTCATATTACATTGTTTTTCTCTAAATATCGATTAATTTTCAAGGAAAAAGGAGAATTTACTGTAAAATGTAATCGTTTGAATAAAAATAAATGTAAAAATAATTTAGGACGTTACAATATTTGTTGGTAAGGCGGCTGTTGGAAACTTTTTAGGTGGTATTGGCTACTTCTATGGTTAGTCAAAAATTGCTTTGTCAAGAATCCTTAATATAAGTAACTTAAGTATTTATTGTATACTACTTATTGAAGAGTATGCCTCACATTAATTATCTATAACTGACTTGTGAATTGGGATTATCATACATGTAAAAATTTTTTTCATGTGTTTTATTTTCTATTAGTAAAGAAAAAATTTTAGAGACAACCTAGCAATGCATAATCCCTGATTTCCAAGGGAACAATCACACTCCGTAGCTCCACCTTCAAACTAGACTCATATTTGGCACATTTATTGCCCTCAGTACCCTCTAGTGAGAAAGGGTAATAGAAGTCACACAACTCATCGAATTTGGTGTATACTCAGCCATAGACATTTTTCCTTGCTCAAGTTTCAAGAACTTCATCTCCTTTCTGATCTTATAATTATCAGGAAAATATCTGGCCATAAATCTCATTTTTAAAGTTTGCCCAAGTTAGGGCTTTAACTGCTGCCATCATTTGGGTCTTGGAGCGAGTCCACCAAACCCTAGCCTACACCTTCAATTGGTAAGTACCAAATAAGGCTTTCTACTCCTCAGAGCATTCAAAATACTCAAAAATTTGTTCCATGTCTCTAATCTTGATATAAGCACCGTCGTGGTTGTGCCCACCTTTATATACAGGGGGCAAACACTTCAAAAACATGTCTAATGTCGGGCCAGACTTCACCCGTCCCATAAACTAGGAAAGTTTGGTGAAAAAGTTGTCATCTGGTTGTTGTGAACTAGATCCACTCGTCATACTACTAGAAATTAACGCACCATTACCACCCAATTTAACTAAATACAGTTTAAAAATATACCTCAATACAGGGTTGGTAGAGCTGCCAGAGTACCCGTAGTCATAATGCCAAGGTTCCTGCATAATAAAATTCCAACACAACATACAACAGATTCTAGTACAACATCATACATTTCTGACAAAATCTCTAATTCATCACAACATTACATATAATATTTGTCACTTAGTTCCATATACAATAAGTCCTGATCAAAACCGCTTTGATACCATCTATAATGTCCCCTTACTGATCCCTAAGGTTTATCCCAGGGTTTGATGAAAATTAGAGTAATTCTTTTTCCAAACTTCCCTGGTGATAAACAATAGGACCCCAGGGCTACGCCCCCAAAATTCACTCAAAATCTTCATTTTTAGCTCTGGTAATCAATTACCCCAAGCTGGTAATTGATTACTAGACTAACAAAAAGCTATTAATCAATTGCAAGGGACAGTAATCGATTAGGCTCAACCTAGTAATAGATTACAGAACCTTGGTAATCGATTACAGGGAGCACAAAAGATAGCTAATCGATTACAGGCAAGCTCTAATTGTTAAAACCAAGTCTGGTTTGCAAAAGATTTTGAAATCATTGATTATTATTTCAAAGACCTCAGAATTTGTTAATAACACACATTAAGGCATTTAATTAAATAAAGTCTGCCTACACGTTATCTAACCTGTTCAATTAAGTGTTTCAGGTTACAAATCTATGATGCATAGGTTATAAATGAAATGAGGAGTTCATCATTAAAAGTCTACCTTAAGTGGTGCAGAATATTTCAGAATAAGTCGACCTAGGACAAAAATAGTTTTCATACAAGTCCATCCTAAGAAAAGTCTGATACTAGAACAACGCTCTAGAAGAGTTTGATTTAAGTGTACCCATCCAGACTTTTGGGCTGCTGAGATACACGTTTTCATTCTCTGAACTCAACACGCATACTTGCTTCAATAATCAGACTTTATACTTTTAAAGCATCAAGAATGTTACTCTGATTCTTGCATCAAACAAAGTCAAGGATATTTTTGAAGATGCTCATAATTGAATTCTGATCAAGAGAAACTGCGCTTATCATTAAAAAAAGGAAAGAAGACAAACCAGTGCAAGAACCAACGACCACATGGATAAGAAATTGAGGAAACTACTCTACGTAGATCAGAAAGCTAATAGAGATCAATACTTGCATTATAAAGTAATCAGAAGGTCAACCATGTTGTTTCTACACTAGTTCATAATAGAAGCAAGGATGCAAAAGGGCTTTTGCCATGAAGCACTTGAGGAAGTCAATTTCAGCGTAAATTCTAAAGAACCTGGTTTCAAACCTTTTGTCTTATTCTTAGCTTCAAGGTCAGCAAGCTTCAATGGCTATCTCTCTTCAACAGATTAACAACGATCACCTTCCTTGGCCTATAAATATGAAGAGAATCCAGACTTTGAAGTAGTTAACGAGTTTGAAGAACTCACGCATGAAAACATCAATCTTCAAGCAATCTACTTAAGCTTTCTTCTTAAAACAATTATAAGGGTGAGTGACTAGCAATATAAATCAATGTCAATAATCAATATCACATACATACATATATATGAACTTTGGGAAAAACATAGTATAGTGCAATAGTCATCATTCTCTTATTACTAATTTAATCAATATCAATTCGATCATCATTGATTCAATCACCATCTCATTATCATATTAATCCACACTCATATCATCATCATTCCAAGCAAATCATGTCATTATCAATTCAATTCATATCGTGTAATTTTCAATATAATCAATCAATATTTCCTCATCATTTTAACCATCATCAACACAATCATAATCATCATTAACTCTCAACAAATCATAAAATAGGATTCTAGTATCCGGATACTAAAAGGATTGGTCGTTAGTTGAGGATCCTACCTGACACCCTATGGACCCTACCTGGCCCATCGAGCCCGCTTGGCTCCCTACCTCACCACTGGGTCCTACCTCACTAGGTAGTTCAACGAGGTCATAAACGACCACTAGAACAAAAAACTAGGGGTAATCTATACCGATTGGCCGTCTACACCACATAACATGCAAATAAGCATTTATAACTCATCAATAACTCGATTACATCAATACTTCTAATTATCACATCATATAATTCAACATCATACATTCCTTGCATTGTAGCCAACACATTAGGATGTGAAAGTAAGCCACCCAGGCCATAATTCATCAACAACTTCATTTAAATTTCTCTATTTCTTATTATAGTTCAACAACTTTAATTCATCAATAGTTGGATTCATTCTCAACATCAACATCACAATTATCATCATAAAATATCATTTCATCATGTATAAATATTTCAGCCATCATCACGATCACCATAAAATCAATAAGCATAAGTCAACATCATGAAATATAACTATCATTCTCATAATCACACATATAACAACAACATCATCACCATTCTCATGCAATACTTAAATACATAGCAATGTCATATCACTTATTAACAATTTTTCCTTACCACAATTCAACTCAATCTGTTTCCAATCTCACACATACACTATCATATTCATATATATATATATATATATATATATATATATATATATGTATGTATGTATGTATACACACACTGCCGCGAGTAGGGGGTTCTGACGCCGCGGCATGGACTAGTATGGGCCCGGATCAGGGTTGCGACCGGACATGGGTAAGGTAAAGAAAACGTAGGAAAAATAAATAGAAGAATACAAAAAATGGCCAGAGTTGCCACCAATATGTATTTAAGGAAAATATCGAGAAAAACCTGTGTATGGCATTAGTCATGAGATTCGGTTTTGGGTTCGGGTGTCGATTACAAGTGGGGAAAACATCCCATCATTTGTTTTAAAATAGTTACTAAAATTATTCGGGTGCATTCTTTTTACAATTAATTTATTATCTTATCCCAGAATAAACTAAATTAAATCTAACCTCAACATATTACAAATTCACACTAATAAAAAATATGAAGATAAAAAACATATTTTTTTTATTTTTTACTGAAAAGGATTTTGTTCTGTTTAAAGTTAAAAAAGCGTCTTGCTCAAATTAAACTCTATTACCATTTATCATTTTTTAACATTTAAATTTAATAAATAAAAGGAAACTTGTATAGAAACATTTTTTTTTTGAAATATTATAAAATTATAACACGCATATATATGATAAAGACATAAATCAAACAAAAGTTAATAAAACATTCTATTTTAATTAACTTCAAGTAAAAAATGAATATTTCCTAGAAAAATGCTTTTTCAACAACATACTCTATTTTAACGGAACAGAGCATAAAAATTCAAAAACAAGGTTCGATATCACTCTAGCACAAAAGTAAAAGAAGGGATTCCTGAAGGTAAAAATTTATATGACAACCATCCTAATTAAACATATACTTGAACAAATTTAAACATTCTAAACAATTATATAAATAACATGAACAATAAATAAATGGAATAAATACTAAAAAACAAATAAAAATTCACAACATATAAAATAAATTTAATTTACTCCAGTAAGTACCCTTGTAAAACATGAGATAGACAATAAAAAATAATTACTTAACAGTAAAAAATATTTATCTTATAGTGAAATTTTTTTTACTTTATAGTAAAAAATATTTACCTTACAATAAAAATATTTACCTTACACTTACAATAATATTTATTTTATAGTAAAAAATATTTACCTTACAATAAAAAAATATTTACCTTTCACTAAAAAAATATTTATTGGAGGTTACAAACAGAGTTGAATAAACAAAACTCTTATTCACTTGACACACACCTTATTTATGGCTCTGTATCACTCTCACTCTCTGTTTTACTACACTTTTTTCTGTTATTTTTGTTATAATGTATATTTTGCTATATTTTTTGTTATTTCCCATTGTATTTTGAATCTAAAAATTCAGAATTGCATCTCTAAACTCAAGAGCAAGGTGATAGTCTCTTCCCCATTTCATGGTCTTCTTTTCTTCATGTATTAAGGCCCATTTATAGTGATTTCCAAGGCAAAATTCTGCACTTAAAAATTCAGCATTATGGATGCCAACTTGTAATGCATGATTAAAAGCATAATGGTTCACTTTCTTATTGCCTTTCACGTTGGCATTTGGCATGGTTCCTTGGCTGAATTTGCTTATTAAAATACAGCAAAATGAAGTGCAAAAATAGCTTGTTGTTACCGTGGGATCACCTTACATAATGGAGCATTATTGCTGAAATTTTTAAGCCAAAAATGGTACCATAGTGAAGGCTTATTGTCGTGAGCTCTCTTTGCTAATTTGGAAGCTAGTTGTCATGTAAAGCAATGGTGGGACATGGTCTTGAATAATGGTTAGTGGACCATGTTGAATTAATTAAATAAAGCAATTCATGCCATTTGGAGAAGCATTGTCGTGAATGTCTTTGGCCTTTGGGAGCTTGCACATTAAATTATTGCAAATGGAAATTTCAATGCTTGCAAAGTGAAAATTTTGATGTACCATTTATCCTTGCTTTTAACATGAAAGTGGGCTTGAATTTGCCTTCCAAATTTGCATAATTTAATGGCATGATATCATTTTTCAAAATTTGAATTTTTGGCCTTCATTTTTCCTTGAATGCATTTGTAACATTTAGCTCAGTAAACTTGGGAATTTAATACAGTAAAACCGATTTATTCAAATGCCAAAATTAATTATGTGATTCCATTTTCAATGTCAAGACAGAGGGTACTCTTCTCGCAATTTTCACTCAAAGTGTTTTAAGGATTGTGTATCACTCAAATCATCATAGTCAAGAATATTACCATAAGCTTGATAATTAACCATAAACTCCAAGTTTAAAAAAAAAACATGTCAAAGTCTAAAGATCTTTCAAAAGGTTGTAACGGGGGCAGAGAATATATTGTTAAGGTAAGGATGAAATACAAAAGGGTTTAAACAGTCATGAATGATTTAATTACTATCATAAATTTAGAAATTACCAAAGCAAATTTTAAGTTTTTATGGACTTTTTAGCAATTCATTCAATATCATCCTTTTTATTTTTCTTTCTTTTCTTTGCATCCCATAACATATTTTTTGAAGTCTTTTTTATTTCTTTGCATACTTTTTCACCATTAAAAGAAAATTAGCAAATAAAGGCTTCAAAGAAAAATTTCACTTTCAAGTTCAAAAAAGGCAACTAGGGGTCAATTTATCATGCATAAATTATGAGGCTTAAGAATAAGACCTAATTATGCCTTTATCATTCTAAGACATACAATCAAAAAATCATTTTGAATCGGTTAGAAAACAAGTTCTAGAATATCAATGACTATGAGATTTACTCAACCAAGAAAAATACAGGTTTGAAATTTTTAGTGAATTACCCTTTTAGGCTCAAACCTCACCATGGAAAGTCTTTCCAAAGAAAAATTTAATCACATAGTGATTTGGGCATTTTAAACAAACAAATTTTGTTTGGATTCCTGATTTCTAGCTCGGATAAAAAGAGGTGTTCACACACACACATAAATCAAGTTATTTAACTATCCTACCTTTTCCTGACTCGTCAAAATTGGTTTTAATCGTTATTTCCATTAATCTATACACCCGTACACCCCCTTACCCCAACTCCACACTTTCAAAACTTTGAATCAATCGCCGCCTTTGTCAATTCCTTTAAAGACTTGAATTAAGGTAATTATGAACCAATTTTAGTACATCGGCTTTTGAAACTATAACTTGTCGCATTCAAGCAACGTCAACACATATTTAGAGGTTCTGAAACTTACTGTTACTACTTCGACTCTTGATTCTAAGTTTCACCTTGTTGACCAAGTTTCCATCCCTCGCTTCGCAATCTACAATCAACGAAATAGAACCCTGTTAGATAATTAACAACACTCGTAAGGTTTAGCATAACTCAAAAGCTTCAAAATATCATGAAAGCAAAGGAAATGACAGACCCCTATGGATACCCCATATTTGGCCCTAGAATTGAGAGAAGAGAAATGATAACGAAAAGCAAAATTGAAAGTACCTATACGTAGGTCTCGTTCCCGGGGTTCCAAAAATACTTCTAATTTCAAATTCTGAGGACAAATAGACCTTCAATTGGAAGCTCAAAGGCGTGTCTATGGTGATTTCTCTCCCCCGACTTGCTCTCTATTTTTCCTTCCTTCTCACGCATGAAAAGACCATAGGAATTGAAAGATTAGAGTTTTACTAAAAGGGCAAATTGGTAGTTCTGCTTCCTTTTCCCTTTCTTTTATATTTTAATTTTCTTAAATCATTTTCTCCTTTTCTTTTTAATTTAACTTTAACATAATAATTTTCTTTTATAATACAACCCCTCTTTCATAATTAAATTTTATTTATGCTAAATCTCACAATTATTTTATTTAATTTCCATTAACCCACCAATAATTTATAATTTAACCGCAAACCATACCATTAATTAATTTAATTAACTGAGATGTTAGAGAAACTATTTTTATTAAGGTGCAACTCAAACATTTGATCTAACTAAACAAACTGCTCTAACTAATTCCTTCACACATGTAGTGTGCGAGAATGTTGACATGACACAACTTTAATAACTGGAAAAATTGCAAGATCAAATATTTAAACATATAACATAAGATAATCTATTCAAACTTTTTTTAAATCACGATGATTCTAATGGGTTAGTATTTCCTCTTCTTACTTATATTAAAGTAACTTGTTATTAAAATTTTATCAATAAAATTTAATAAAACTTATCTATCTCTAAAATTTAAAATTTAAAAACTTCAATAAATTTATTATTTATTTAATACTTTAAATATCAATAAGTGATTTATCAAATGTAATGACATTTTGGTACTAAAATATCAATACTAAAGTATTTATGTAAGATTCGCTTAGTTTACACCTATTTTCACCCTCATCCAACTTGAATTTTGATGGCTTCCCCCTCGAGGTCATGTTATAATTTTATTTCATTTTAGTTGTTTTTAGGTTTTCTTTAAAGTCTTTATTTTTAATTTTTGGTAAAAAAATTGTTTTATATACAAAACATCAATTGAGTTTGTTAGAATTACTCTTTACACCACCCATTTTCTAATCACGCACTCTCTTGATATAGTTTTTGATATAATTTTTTTTCTGTCAAATTTATTAAACATACATTTATTTTAAGTAAAGAATATGTTAAAAATTCACCTTATATTTCCATAAATATTTTATTTGGACCTGATCCGGTCTGGATACCGGACCCCAAAGTTATGACGTCAGAGTGACCTCTTAAAGGAGCATCTGGTGTCACAGGAAGACAGTGCCACAGCAGTCATCCGTTGTCACTGTATCCGTCCTCACTTCATTAAATGATTCATCCGTCCTCTTTAGGACAGATACCTTATCAGTTCTCATTTCCACGACGTGTATAATCGTTTGCCTCAGGATCACTATGAGATAAGAGTTCCTTATAACTTATCAGCGAAGATACCCTACATAGCGGAATGTGTCTATGTCAATTACCTCAGAGAGTAAGTACAATTGTCAGTGAAATATGTGGAAAGGTGATTATCCTCCATCCCTATCACAGGATCGTACTCTGATAATTGACCTGCCCCCCTGACACACTCTGAGTATTGAGTCATCTTGATTGACACACTCTACACGCTATCAGAACCAAGGGGCCCACTTGCATCCAACGATTTATTTCCTACGTTCAACTATAAATAGCATGTTCCAACACACATGCAAGGTTACGTTGTTCTATCTTACATCTTTACTATTGCATTGCTTGAGTATTCATTGAGTTACCTATACTCTTCTAACTTGAGCGTCGGAGAGTCTTCGCAGGTGGCACCACCTTTCACCTCCCTTCAACGCAGAACGCTGGTGTGAAGGATCTCCAGGACAACAAGACCGGTTTCTCCCACTGAGAGGCCAGATTACAATACCGGATACCCACTGTACCGGTGTACAAACCCTCAAACACCTACATTCTTGTGGCTGGTCCTACACCGAATCCTAGACCCCGATTCCGACCAGTTCATTGGCACGCCCAGTGGGACTCGTTAGAGTTATTCCCACTTTTCGTAGAAGTTTAGTTATCAGAATGGAAGGAGATTGACGTGATTTTGTTGATGGTCATGTGGAGGACGTGACCCACCAGCAGACGGGGAGGAGACTCGTCCTCAAATCCCCTGTCACTAACACCCGAAGGATGGTACCAGTGGCAACCCCTGACCCTCGTGACGAGGTTATTAGGCAGCTCAGGGAGGAGTTGATGGAGTTGAAGCGGGAGAAGCGAAGAGCTGGGGACAGGGTGACGTCCCATGCAGAGGAGGCTCACCATGCATATGTGAGAGAAAGATCTACGACCCTCCAGTACTCGAAAATCCCTACGTACGAGGAGAGGGAACAGACCCAAGATTCTGGTGATAGAGTCAATACCAGGAGAAGGGAGCAAGCGGTGGTGACCTCTAGAACTTATAGACTCAGTGTTCCTTTCTCGAGGAGACTCATGAGTGTCATCATCCCTAAGCACTTGCAGACGAGTCAGCCACTGTCGATCGGGAAATACAATGGAGAAACTGATCCCACTAAGCACCTAGATGCTTATGTTTACGAGGCTATGTATCTTAGCTGGTTCAAGAGCCTGCCCTCAGGATCCATAGATTCCTGGGAAGAGATGGCAGCTGCATTCGAAAGCCACTTTGTCATTTCTAGGGACATCCCAAGGACTTCTCACACCTTGGCTCAGATAAGGCAAGGAGAGACTAAAACTCTCAAGGAGTTTCTGAAGAGGTTTTACAAGGAGGCTGCATTGGTTCCCAACCTCACGGAGGCCATACAGCTCCATATTGTAGTGGAGGCTTTGCAACCTGGTTCTGCTTTTGCCTTATCTTTGGCAAAGAGCCCCCCAACAACCTTCGAGGAGTTTCAAAGGAAAGCTTCCAAATACGTTGGTATAGAGATGCATTTGGAGGCCACAACAGCTAGAATGAAGCCACCAGTGTTTCCTCAGCAGCCACGGAGAGAGAAGGAGAGAGTAAGACCAGAAAAGCATGCCTTCAGAGAGGACTTTACAAGCGCTCGACCTCATCAACGAGACAGGCGCGTCTCGTCTTTTAGCAACTATGCTCCTCTGAACGCCAGGCATTCCCAAATCTTGAGGGAAGTTGGCTGGCCAACGCTCAGTGTCTTTGGTATAAGGAAGCCACCCCCAGTCAAAAGACCTGAGAATCCATGTAAATATTGCGCCTTTCATAAACAGACGGGTCACCACATAGACGAGTACAAAGCGTTGAAAAATACTGTGGAGACCCTCATTAGAGAGGGAAAGCTGAAGCAATATCTGTTCAAAGAAAAATCCTTATACAAGCCTGACCGGATGGACAAGAGGGGGAGAGATCCAGATGATAAGGGTGACAATTATCGTAACCCAATTAGAAGGCTTATGGCGGCTGAAAAGCAAAAAGGAGTGGTGATCGCTGGTGGAGCCCAGCAAGACAGCATGCCTCAGCAGCAGAGGCAAGGTAGGCATGAAGTGATTGAGATGATTGCTGGAGGATTTGCAGGAGGAGGAGCATCAATCACAGTAAGGAAAAATCACCACCGGATGATCCTGTCTGTACAGGGCAAACCTAGAGATAACCGCCCTTTCAGGGACGGTGTGGCAGCTCCGGCGGTGTCATTCACTGACGATGACTTCAGTCCGATGATCCCAGGAGGAGATGACGCGGTGGTAATCATTGCTGTTATTGCCAACAAAGATGTGAAAAGGATCCTCGTCGATCAGGGAAGTTCTTGCGATGTAATTTTTTATAACTGTTTCAAAAAATGGGTTTCAATGATGTAGATCTGCAGCTGTATACGCAAGAACTTACAGCGTTTAATGGGGCGAAGCAACCTACCAAAGGATATCTCGATACCCTCATTTCTTTTGAAGGTGAACCTAGCGCGAGAACGGTGAAGTCGAGAATCCTAGTGATCGATATGGAATCCCCTTACAACGGAATCATAGGCCGCCCTACCCTGAACGCGATGGAAGCAATTATGTCTACCCCCCACCTCCTGATGAAATTCATTGATAAAGACAATTGTGTATCTTCCCTCCGAGGTGATCAAGAGATGGCTCGATACTGTTATAATCTAAGCCTCAATATGGTTAAGTTGGAAGCGTTCAATAAGAAGAGGAAGCTAAATGACGGAGGAACAGCGGCTGGGTCTGTCAGTCTGATTGACTTGGACCCCAGGGCGGAATTGAAGATCGACCCTCTTAACCCCTTAAAGCTCACACCGGATGGTGGTTCCAGGGATGTCATTTTAGGCGATTCCCTAGAGAAGGTCACGCACATTAATGATAACTTGGAGTCAGGCATGGAGCAGCGCTTGTTGGCTCTCTTGCAGGAGTTTAAAGACCTTTTTGCATGGACTACAGCAGACATGCCTGGGATGGACCCTGATTTCTATTGCAACAAGCTTGCTGTTTACCCAGAAACGAGACCGGTGGCCTAGAAGAAGAGGAGGTTGGGACCGGAGAAGCAGAAGGCAGCGTGTGAGCAAACAGAGGAATTGTTGAAAGCTGGTTTTATAAAGAGATTCGCTATTCATCCTGGCTTTCCAACGTAGTGATGGTATAGAAAGCCAATGGCAAATGGAGGATGTGTACGGATTACGTAGATCTTAACTGATGTTGCCCCAAAGATCCGTATCCCCTCCCAAACATTGATCGTATGGTTGACGACTCATCTGGTTATCAGTACCTCAGTTTCATGGATGCTTATTCAGGGTACAATCAGATTCCGATGTGGGAAGGAGATCAAGAAAAGATGGCCTTTGTCAATGATCGTGGTGTCTTCTACTACACCGTCATGCCATTTGGACTGAAGAACGTCGGTGCTACCTACTAGCGCATGATCAACAAAGTATTCGAGGGCATGCACACCAAGCTGGTAGAGGTGTATATCAATGATATCATCTCAAAGACTCCCGCTGGAGGGGATCACATTGATGACTTGCGCCAAGTGTTCACTCGGCTGCGACAATACAACATGAGGTTGAACCCATTGAAGTGCACTTTTGCCGTTCCAGCAGGGAAGTTCCTGGGATTCATGTTGACCCAGCGGGGCATCGAGGCCAACCCTGGCAAATGCCAGGCAATATTGGATATGCAAAGCCCTAAGAGCCTAAGGGAAGTACAATCGTTGAATGGGAAGGTGGCCGCTCTGGCCCAATTCATGCCCAAAATGGCATATAGATCCCTTCCTCTGTATAAGGCGTTGAAGAAGCACAAGAATTTAGAATGAGGAGAGGAGCAGAACAAGCTTTCCAGCAGCTTAAGGCCGTGCTTTCAAGTCCACCAATACTGGTAAAGCCTGACCCCGGTGAGACTCTAGTCCTGTATTTGGCAATTTCTGATGAGGCCTTAGGCGTGGCTTTGGTCAAGGAAACTTCAGAGGGACATAGGCCAGTGTACTTCACCAGCAAAACATTTCAGGGGGCTGAGAGCAGATATCAAAAGATAGAGAAGGCCGTTCTAGCAGTGGTGTGGGCTTTAAGACGGTTAAGGCCGTATTTTCATGCACACCCAGTATTGGTGAGAACGGACCTCCCTCTCCGCTCAATGCTTAGTAAACCAGACCTCGCTGGAAGGATGATTAAGTGGTCCATCGAGCTTTCTGAGTTTGAAATTTCCTATGAGCCTCGAGGAGCTATTAAGGCCCAAGTTTTGGCGGATTTTGTTGTGGAAATGACTGGGTCGGATCCAGCCACCCCTCGAGCGTATTGGACAGTTTATGTTGATGGGTCATCAAACAGTAAAGGTTGTGGAGCCGGTGTTATAGTGGAAAGTGATGATGGTGTGCATTTGGAAATTTCCCTCCGGTTCAATTTCAAAACCTCCAATAATCAAGTGGAGTATGAGGCATGCTTGGCCGGCCTCCGAGCGGTGATTGACATTGAAGCGTCAGAAGTAACATTGTGCAGCGATTCACAGCTGGTGATTTCACAAATCCAGGGAGAATATTAAGTCCGAGAGCCATAACTTCAACTCTACTTGAATTATGTGAATGAACTGAAGGGGAGATTTGATGTGCTGGAATTTAAGCATGTGCCAAGAGAGGAGAACACCAGAGTGGATATCCTATCAAGGCTTGCAAGCACAAAACAGCCTGGCAGTACCATGACTGTAGTTCAGAGCATGTTGACATCACCTAGCATCCCTCTGTGCCCATCTCTAAATGCTATAATGGTCAATTACCCTTATGAGAATTCTTGGGTCATCCCCTATATCCGTTATCTGGCGGACGGACAGCTCCCTACTGATAAGAAGAAAAGAAGGCAAGTGAAAAGGGAACTGCCATACTTCACCATGGTCGATGGAGTTCTATACAAAAGAGGTTTCTCAGTCCCATACCTCCTTTGTTTAAGAGAGGATGAAGTACAAAGAGTGTTGGAGGAAGTACACGAGGGGCAGTGTGGGCACCACGCTGGGGGCAGGAGTTTAATGAGAAAAGTCCTCAGGGCTGGATATTGGTGGCCTACAGTGAAGCAAGACTCAGCTAATTTTGTGAAGAAATGTGATGCTTGCCAAAGATTTTCTAACCTCCATCACACACCGGCCCAAGAACTCTCTTCATCCGCTGTGCCATGGCCATTCTACCAGTGGGGCCTTCATATCCTGGGTCCGTTCCCTACTGCTCTCGGAGGCATTAAATACTTGATCGTGGGGGTTGACTACTTCACTAAGTGGATCGAGGCTGAGCCAGTAGTACATATCACCTCTGTGCGGACAAGGCGCTTTGTATATGAGAACATCATAGCTCAATTCGGTGTCCTAGGGCGGATTGTGACTAACAATGGCACCCAGTTCACGGATAAGAAGTTTACAGACTTGCTTGAAGGACTAGGGATAGTCCAAATATTTTTGTCTATTGAGCACCCCCAGACAAACGGCCAAGCAGAGGTGGCTAATCGAGAGGTATTAAAGGGGTTGAAGAAGCACCTTGGAGAAGCAAAGGGAGGTTGGACCGATCAGCTATGCCATGTTCTGTGGGCATATCGTACTACACCACACTCTTCCACTAACGAATCCCCATATCGGCTGACTTATGGGGTCGAGGCAATGATACCAGTAGAGCTACAAAACAAATCAGCCCGAGTGGAATATTTTTCAGTGGAAGACAATAACGCCAATCTGGCATCAGAGTTGGACGTTCTCCATGAGCTGAAAGAAGGAGCCTTTATCAGAGACCAGGCAATAAAAGCGAAGGCACCTCTCCGGTATAACAAGCGTGTCCAATATAGAGCGTTTTCTGAGGAAGGCAAGTGTGGGGAATAAATTTATGTATCAAGGGAAGCTGGCACCAACATGGGAAGGCCCTTATAGAGTTTCTGAAGTGACAAGAAAGGGATTATACCGGCTTGAGGAGCTCAATAGAACCCCAATTCGCAACAAATGAAACACTCAGAACTTACGTACTTATTACAGCTAGTTAGTAAGACGGCATGTACTCTTTTTCCTTACTTGGGTTTTTTCCCATTGGGTTTTCTCAAGAAGTTTTTAACGAGGCATGACCCCAGCTACGCTTCCTTTGTAATATACATTCAGTTTAATGAAAATACAATTCACGACTTTTTCACTCTCACCCTTTCATTTGTATGTTGTGACTTATAGCTATAAGTTGTCTCATATAAAGACCCTCAGGATGGATGATCTCAATCACCCACTCTGTGTATTGACGATGTAACTCCTCGAGGGGTGAAATGGGTTGTAGGATTAAACCGAACCCCATTTGAAGACCTAGATTGTAGGATTAAACCGAACTCTGGGTACGGTTATTAAGTTTGGCTAAACACCAGTGAAGGCTTGGATTGTAGGATTGAATCGAACTCTGAGTACGACTAGTAGGTTTGGCCGAACGTTGATGAAGAACGGTGGATGGGTAAAATCCAACACCGATTAAAGATACGGCTAGTAGGATCAAACCGAACGCCATTGAAGATCTGAGTAGTAGGATTAAACCGAACCTCAGGAAATGGGTTGTAGGATTGCACCGAACCCCATTCGAAGATCGGTGAATGGGTAAAATCCAGCACTGACTGAAGGCTCGGATTGTAGGATTAAACCGAATTTCGAGTGCAACTTGTAGGCTTAGCCGTTTGCTATTGAAGAATCAATCGTTATCGAATTCACTCAGAAGTATTCATGGGAATTCCTCACTTGAAAGTATTCTCCCTTGGGATTCCTTACTCGGGAACACTTTAAATTCGATGCGAGACTCTTAAATTCTTTAGTTGGCAATATCTCATTGAAGTCCGACTCGTGAGCTCTGTAAGCTGAGAAAATCTCACTTTGAAGTTTCAATCGGGAATTCAAAACGCACTCGCGAGACTCGTAAATTCTTTACTCGGGAAAGTCTCTACCCGAAATGCACCCATCCAAAGTCGAAGCCTCTCTCTCTATCCCTAAAGTGTTTCACTCGGAAAATGTTTCACCCGGTACTATCCTGTTCAGAAATATTCCACTCGGAGTTATCTTGTTTCGAAATGCTCCATTCGGTGCCATACTGCCCAGGAGTCAGAAATATCTCACTCGGTATTTACCCCACTCAGAAATGTCACACTCGGGGACACCTTCTCAGGAGAGTTACACTCGGAAATCTTCAACCCGAACAAAGACTCAGATTGCAGGGTTAAACTGAATTAAACCGAGCGCCGTCGAAGCATCAGTCAGAAATCTTCACACGGGAGCGGTCACTCGGAAGTCCTCTTCCTAGAAGGATCAATATGAAAGCTTCCACTCGGAATTCTCACTCGGAACTTCCCTGATGATACGACGAGAACCAATTTCACTCGGAATGATCACTTAGGGTCAAATGCTCACTCTGAATCGGTCATTCAGAATCAAATGTTCACTCGGAGTTATTCATTCAACGTCAAACCTCCACTCAGAATTGCTCGATCAGAGCCGTTTGATTCGTAACGCTTGGTATCAATGTTTGACGATTAACAAATATTACTCAGGTAAAAACATAACGTGTAATTTTGCAGGTTATACCAGCATCCAGACCCCTCGCAAGTTGTATAGCTCATATGAGCAACTTTATAAGTCCCTCATATAAACTAGGGGACATAATATCCGGTCTGAATACCGGTTCTAAAGGCAGGGCGGTTGAATGCGAATATCGCCATTCTATATCTATGAGATTGAATAAACCTTTTTAATCTCCGAGAAGTTAAAGGTAACACTTTACAACAGATATTTCCTTTCCAAAATACCCATACTGGGGGACAGGGCATACTTCAACGTAAGTATCGTGTATATATTATGATTTTTGTTATCTTTCTCCGGGGTGAAAACTATGCTTTAAACGACAATACAGTTAAACAAAGCGGATGTACAACGAATGAAGAAGTAAAAGTATAGCGTATATGTCTAAGTTATTTGGCAATCATATACTTGTTACAAATGATAGAAGAGAAGTGAAGACGAATTCAATTAATGAAAAGAAAAGTTTTATAAGTATAATTCATCAAAACTGGAGCTGATCCCAGTACACAACTATAAATAAAAGTACAAAATTAAAGAACAGGTGGTTGGTTCTCCGATGTGGGCACTTCCGGTCTCTCCTCTTCAGCTCCCTCAGCTTGAGTTTCATCCGCTCCGGTCTCTTGGCCAGCTTGGGCATCATCTTGTGTTTCATTTTTGGGGCCAGGTGTGGTCAGTGTTGGTTCCATGCTTTGACCCTCCGGAAATAGGGGCAGTTCATAAAGAGTATCAGGAGGATCCTGGTGCGAGCCGTCACCCTTCACTACGACGAGCTTCCCTCCCTGGAATTCATAAAATGGATCCAGTCCGTACAAATTAAGCTTCACGTCAGGGTTGCGATAAAAGACTTGACGAAATGCCAAGCCGAAGGATTCAAAAGCTACGTTCTTGCATATCTCCAAGGCCTTGGCAGCCTTAGCCTTAGAAGCAGCCAATTTCTTTTGAAGCTTGGTAAATTCCTCCTCCGACAGCCTAGTGCTCACATTCCCCTCCTTTAACTCTTCAATCTGAGTCTGTATTTCCTTCTGAAGGGCCTCCCATTCTCCTAGGCTTTTATTATGGCCGGCCTCTATTGCTGCAAGATTGTCTTCTAGCTTGGCCGATTTCTTCTTCTCCAATTGAAGCTCTTCTTCAAGGAGGGGGATGGATTTATTCTGGTGTTGAAGCTCAGTAACCTGCCGCTCCAAGGATTTGTTGGCGAAGTGGAGCTGGCTTATTTCTTCAGTCTTCTTCTGCAGCGTCTCCTTGGCCTTAGCCAATTCTGCCTCCACCCCTCTGTGAGTCTCAGCTTGCTTGGCCGCCCAGGCCTCCTTTAAAGTGATGTCAGCTTTAAGTTTTTCAACCTGTTCTATATAGTCTGCCTTGTCGCTTAAGGAGTCCAAGAGGCCGGATAGCTCATCCAGCTGCCAGCGACCGGCCTGGCAAGCACCTCGAACTTCGGCAGCATCAAGAGAGGGGTGGAGTCAGTACCTCGTCTTCGGAAGAGTGGGGGGCATGGACCCCTGGAACCAGAGATAAGGAGAGAGAAAAGACTCGCTTGGAGGGTCAATCACTGGAGGAGGACCGCTCTCAGAGTCCGGCTCGAATGTGGCGTGTGAAGGAGGGGCAGAAGAATCAAGGATGGGTTTCTTTCCCTTGTCTTTTTTCAGCACAGATTCCTCGAGAGTATTCTGGCGTTTTTTTGCTGGGTCACCAGAAGAAGGCTTCTCCACATCCGTTGCCTTGACCAGATGTCTCTTTTTCTTTTACTTCTCCGGGGCGGCCTCCTCATTACCTTGCCTCGCAACCTCAGTTTGTCCTTCAGGTTCCTTCTCATCAAGGAGAGGAACCTCGTCTCCCACGGTGGAGGTAAGAGGAATTATTGGAGCCACTGCCTTAGTGGAGTTTCTCTTGGCTTAAATTTCGTTTTCTTCAGAAGAAGAGTCGCCATCCGCCAGCATAGATTTCAGGGATAACATCTCGGGAGAGACTTTTCCGATTTGCTCTGCAAAATATGGAAAAATTGAGTTAAAACATGGAAGGAAAAATAATGAGAACGGAATGAATATGCAACATAACCACAGTTCAAGAACGGTTATTACGAAGATAAGTGTCCCGGACAACGACATCTCCCAGAAGAAGCCTGCAAGAGAACCCCTTGAGGACTTTTGAGGCCGATTACATGGCACTCAACACTTCGACGGAATGAGAGGAAAGTTCACTCTCCTCAGTGTAGTAGGCACGGCTCAGCAGCAGAAAATGCTCGTGCGACCAACTGATAGGGAATTTGGTGAACCCTTCCTTGTTGAGCCAGAAGACCGGCTTATTCGATTGAACTCGGACCAGCGTGTAGTAATGCTTAAAGGAGCGTCCGTCCACCTTAGCGGATTCAGTGTAGGACTTGAAGTTCACTACCCTTGAGTCACAACGGAGTGTTATGAACCCAAGGCCGCCCTTCTTGTTGGCACGGCGGACCACTTGGCAGTAGTAAAATAGTTTGGCCACAGTGGCGGTGAAGTTGAAATGCTCTCCCAGAATTTTGAGAGCGCACACTAAGCCCTAGCCATTAGGATGCAGTTGAGTAGGGGCGCAGTCAAGGAAGCGGAGGACGGCCATTTGAAACTCCGTTATGGGGAAGCGGACTCCCAGGTTTTGAAAGACGAAGTCGTACATGTAGACCGACCTCTCGTCAGGGACACGGTGGCAGACCCTCTCCATTGGGCGGGGGGCAAGGACGAGAAAGCGTCCCTTATAATTCTTATCAGAATAGATTTTACAGCGGAGAGTAACTGGGTTTCCCTCTTCATTTGCATGATGAGAGGGGATGTTCAAGAATTCCTCCTCAACCCAGCAGTACGGTTTTTCTCTGTTCAGCTTTTCCCAGTTCAGCTGGTGTGCCACGACGTTGACACACCCTTCATCAAAGTTTTACCAGACCCCAGAATCTCCATGGTACCCGATGCACGATGGAACACATGTGTACTGTGGTAGAAGGCAACATCGTCAGAGAGGTAACCTTCATTACTTGACCCATCGTCAGAGCAGCTAGTGGCCCTCGAGTCAAGGGGATCCTCAGGGCGGCGCCGAACAACTGGCGCTCGTGAGGAGGAAGTTTCAACCCTCTCTGAGTGACGAGGCCCGGCCATAGGAAGATTCACTGGAATCCTTCCTCCACGGTGGCTAGAGGGGGCACGAGAGCTCAGACTCCCCCTGTTTGAGGTACCAGCGCTGCTTGTTCTAGGGCGCATGGTTGAAGCAAAACAAACTAAAATGATATGGAGGAAAGGGATAGGGAGGTTACCTAAAGAAGGAAAAGCTTTGTGAAGAGGAAAGGCAGCAAGGGAGTCTTCAGAAATTTGAGCAGAGGTTCACTAAGCTTGATGATAGAAGTGACTTCTAAAATTCGTTAAGTGACCCTTTTATAGGTAACGAAGGGGCACAGCGTTCAGTCAAGAGTCACAAAATTTATTTCAAAACGTAATTTTTCGGATTCAAACGACTTCGTCGTTTCGTAACTTAAAGTGCGAAAATAGTAACGCTTCAGGAAAGTTTTTGAATGAAACGGGCTCGCGGAAGTTGAAATCCAGACCCAATAAGCCCAATCGACGGTTACACTCTTGGGTAATGATGGTTCACGTGTTAAAAAGGGCATTTAATGTCCAATCATTTCAGATACATTTAATATACCCCAACAACTATTCGAATGCCAAGAGTTTCGATTTCCAAAAACTCTTGGGATTTCCCTCGCTATGAATTCTTGTCTGAATCCGTTGTGAAGACATCAGAAGAGCGGCAACTTAATCTACAGAGCGGATGTGTTGGTAAGAAACCAAACACGCATATGTCAAAGAGTTTTTAGAAGGAACTTCGGGAGTGTTCCACCGGCATCCAGACTTCTCAAAGATTGAATAGCTCATATGAGCAACCTAACAGTCCCTCACATAAGCTAGGGGACAAATGATCCGGTCTGGATACCAGACCCCAAAGTTATGACGTCAGAGTGACCTCTTAAAGGAGCATCCGGTGTCACAGGAAGACAGTGCCGCAACAGTCATCCGTTGTCACTGTATCCGTCCTCACTTCATTAAATGATTCATCCGTCCTCTCTACGACGGATACCTTATCCGTTCTCATTTCCACTACGTGTATAACCGTTTGCCTCAGGATCACTATGAGATAAGAGTTCCTTATAACTTATCAGCGAAGATACCCTGCATAGCGGAATGTGTCTATGTCAATTACCTCAGAGAGTAAGTACAATTGTCAGCGAAATATGCGGAAAGGTGATTATCCTCCATCCCTATCACAGGATCGTAGTCTGATAATTGACCTACCCCCCTGACACACTCTGAGTATTGAGTCATCTTAATTAACACACTCTACACGCTATCAGAACCAAGGGGCCCACTTGCATCCAACGATTCATTTCCTACGTTCAACTATAAATAGCATGTTCCAACACACATGCAAGGTTACATTGTTCTATCTTACATCTTTACTATTGCATTGCTTGAGTATGCATTGAGTTACCTATATTCTTCTAACTTGAGCGTCGGAGAATCTTCGCAGGTGGCACCACCTTTCGCCTCCCTTCAACGCGGAACGCTGGTGTGAAGGATCTCCAGGACAACAAGACCGGTTTCTCCCACTAAGAGGCCGGATTACAATACCGGATACCCACTGTACCGGTGTACAAACCCTCAAACACCTACACTCTTGTGGCTGGTCCCACACCGGATCCTAGACCCCGGTTCAGACCAGTTCAGGACCAAATATAGAAATAAAATTTTAATAAAAATATAAGTTTTATTTATGGGAAATGTGAATTACAACCAAACATATTCTTAAATTTTTGTCATCTTATTCTGATGATCTCGTTCTCAACCATAAACCAAACGTATTCATGAAACTTATTCGAGATCAACCATTATTCATTTATTTTTTAAAAAAATCCACCGGAAAAGGATTGTAAACAAACAACGCTAATAACATGAAATCGAGTTGGTATTGAAACATTATCAACTGTCTTATTTTGTCGTATTAATTAATTTGATGTGCACAGATAGGCATCTGTGAACCAAATAACTAATTAGTAATTGCAACGCGGAAGAAAGACATTCACGTGTCGTTTGGTCAAATATTTTTTTAAAAAACTTTATTGATGTTATTAAAAATTTAACTTAAGAGTTAACTATGTTCATTATTTTTTAATTTAAGAAGAATTTTATAGTTATAGTGAATAATTACTCTTTATATACTTAAGCTAACAATTACTAGATAAATAATTAAATATAAACCTTAAATTTTTAATAAATAAAATTTTTCATAATGATAAACATGATGTTGATCACAATAAAAAATAAATATGATACAATGAATTAAATATGATTATTCTCATTGTTATTATCAATTTTTGGGTTAATGTCCTCACTAACCTGGGATGTTTTTGTTAATTTTTGTTTTGAAAATATATTAATTTCCTCATATCAATTTTCTATTTTCTATTTTAAATGTTATTCATGTGTATAAAAATATTATCCCTACTGTCTAAATTGTCTGCATTCTTTTAGTGATTATTGAGTTAATCTTTTAAAAATTTTAAAATTTGTTATTAAATAAAAATATTAAAAAAGTTATTTGTTTCTTTATCAAAATTGTAAAATTTTCTATGGATTAAGAGATAATTAAAAAATAAATCTAAATTCATGATAAATTATCACTCTGTTCTTCATTAGTTCTTCATTGTTTAAACACTTGATCTTATTTTTAAGCTTGCTTATTTATTTGGGATGTTTAAAAGAGTGAATGTAGGAAAAAACATTTTAGTGATAAAAAAGTTGAAAAAACAAAGGAAGTACCAAAAGAAAAGAAAAGATGTATTAAAAGAAATTGGAAAAAAGAATGGGAGAATCTACAGGCTAATGACATTAGATTTTCACAAAAAGCTACTAGTTATTTTTTCCTCATAAAAAATAAGATTTTTTTAAAGTGAAAATAAGATGAAAAAAATGAAGCTCATAAAAACATCATCAGTTCAGTGTCAGATGGGTTTTGCGCTTGGTCCAAACCCAACCAAATATATAATTTTTGAAAAGTACTGTCCTTAGTGACAAAAATATTATGCATAATAAGTGATTCATGACGCAGATTTTATAATTTTGATTAGAAAAAAGACTATTTTATAATTATTTGAAAGCACATAGCTTTTGTTTTTTTTTCTTGTGGCAAAGGTTAGTTATTAATTATTTATTCGAAATTTTAGCAGAGAATTCATACCCGCAACTTCCCCTTCCTCTGCATATATAATTTATTAGAAATTGTAAATCCCCAAACGATGCTGTGTCCAACACAATGAAATGCACCTTTGGAAAAATTTTAGAAGAAAAAATAGATAAACAATTCATGAAATGACGTTTTAAAGATTTATTCATTTACAATATGAAGTTTAACATCATGAAAATCCTCAAAATACATACCTTTTTCAGATTATATTTATCTAATCAATCAATCAATCAGAATTCATCCTAGATATAATTATTAATATAATTATTATAAAATTTAAAATGATTATTTACATAATAATTTATAATTAAATTACAAGTAAAAATAGTATATTTAAATTAAATTCTATACTTACACCTATTACCCAAGTAGAAAATACTTAACTTCATACAAAAGAAAAAAGAGAGATGAAAGAAAATGGGATCATTGTGGGCGAAAGTGAGAGAGCATAAGATAAAAGAGAAATAGTGAAGGAAAAGCATGTTAGTAATAATATATAAAATTTGACCAAATAAAATCAACCAATACTTATCTAAGATTCTCAATTTTTTGAAAAAGATATTATTCTTTGGACTCATTTCGCTTAAAACTTTTATGCTTTAACATACTATTAAATTTTCAATCTAACCTAATGAAAATCAGTTAAGAGATACTAATAATAATGATAACAAAAGAATAACACAGTACCACGTTATTACAATAGTAATTGTTTCATAAATAGATGAAACTTTATTTCTTTTATTTTATTGTTTTACCATAACTTGAATGAGTAGTAGATTTGAGGGAAGGAGGAATCCAGATACAAATGGAAGATTTACAAATTTATTTTAATGGATAGCAATAAACAAAAAACTGAGGGAAGGTACTGACAGATTTTAGCCGTCAAAAAAGAGAACACATGTTTACCTCAATAAATAATTAAAAGGGAAGAGAATTGTATTTAAATAAGTGATGATTGGGATTAAATATATAATACAATTGTTCATGATGGGGGCTAAGCTTTGCAAGTAGCAAATTTGTGGCGAGGATTGCATTTGGGGAAGCATCCCAGAAGTGTGTTAGTAATAGGACTTGGTTTGTAAGTTGAGAAAAAATCAGGATCCTGCTCCAATGATTCTGCATAGCACTCCAAATTGGAAACTATCTCATCAAAATGTGGCCTTTTATCTGGATTGCTTGACCAACATCTATTCATCAGATTACTAAATGCCCATGGACAATCACTTGGCATTGGAGGTCTTGCATTCTACACAAATATCAATTTTCACCCAATTCAGTATCAAAATTATTTAACCACTTGTTTTTCTTTCCCAAGTTTAACAGTCAAAATTCAAACTTCTCTTTTTCTATTCACTATTTCTGGTATAAAATTTTAAACACATAAAATACAATGATAGTTTTATAATTAAAACTGAAAAAAAAAAAAGTCTAAGTGTTACATTTTTTAGCATGTAAGTTTAGACTAGTTTGGTTAAACCAACTCATTTTCCTGATTATATGATAAGCCAAAAAGCTAAGGAAAAACAGTATATGAAGCATTTGCAAAACATATATGCTTGGACATTTTTTATTATTTTTTAATTACAATTATATTTTTAGCTCATTAATTTATGTGTACCACTAATGATAATTTTTATGATTACTAATTCTAATTTAAAAACACTAAAATCACCTAAACAACTGTTTCTAAGTCTTTTTTTTTTCCCTCTACATGAATGAATCATACCTATGGCAAAAAACAGATACATGAACCATCTTTAGTTGATGGCATGTATTTTTTAGTGTTGTTTTTCACACCTTCAGATTCAAAGCATATCTCTCGGATACTGCTTCATGTGCAAAGACAATGAATACCAAAGGGGGGAAAATAAAGCTTCTCTTTCAACTAGTGACTCAATTATGTGGCACCTTGTGATGACGTTATGTGCATGTGACAGGGAAGCAGGGGTGGTAGCAATCATTGATTTTCATAAATAATGTTGTATCATATAAACTGTATCTTGAATGTTGGAAAAGTAACAATCATCTATATGTCAGGGAAAATAAAAGGAACCTCTAATTTAATTGCAATTCACTATTTCCTAGCTTAGATAAGCAAGACTATCATATCATAAATCAAAAACATATCCACATGCTCTGTAAAGATCATAGACAGAGAATAATTGTTGCCCACCTCGCCAACACGTTTGAGAGATGTACGGGGCACATTAACCATCAAAATGGGCTGGCTAGTCAAATGCATGCATACACACATAATCTAGATAATAAAAACGAGCATATGAACATATACATGGGCACCATGATATATTATTCACAAATATCTTTTTTATTTAAAATCAATATTAGTAAAGTTTTCCAGTGATCTTTTGAGACATGTCTAATGTAATTTACTATTAAAAAAATTGATATATCGTTTTGGCACTATGTAAGAATAGTTGCCATTGCCACGGTAGAAAATAGCAACTTCACATACACAATTATGCATGCCCATATTTCCTCCTACATTCAAACAAATAATACAATGGCAAACTGTTCCTATTAACATAATGCATGGGAACGAAATAGATACTCAATAGTACTATCATAATGCTATTATTGACAAATCAACTTCCATATGATGGTATTTTATTTCACCCTGTGCTCTTTTCTTATTTGGCGTTCTAACTTCAACTTTCTTTCTAGCCAGATTGATATTTCCAATAACCTCAATAAAATGTAATTAAGTAAAAACAATAGTACTTCTTATACTAGCCTGATTGATATCAATATAGTTAAAATGAGTCACTATGTCAATGATTTGTTAAAGCAATTGAAACAACTGAGTTAACGCTTGAAACTAGCCCATGATTCATGAATAGATTTGTCTTAAATCTTTTAAGAAGTATTCTGATCATATTCCTAACCATTGTTGTTAGATTCATGTTTCGGGACATAGAGACGGACGACTCTACCCCCCATACGCAGGCCACCGTGTCATGTTTTGGGCTGATACGGAATGTAGTGGAGACATATGGCATCTCTACTTCACACGAGACAGAGCAGAAAAACCAAGTCAAACGGGCAACCCAGTGCTAAAAAATTACCCGCCCATTTCCAACCCTAAAAACCCCACTTCTCCTCCCTAACATGTTTTCCATCTCTGTTTCCCTCTTCTCCTTTGCGTCTCCGTCAAGCTCCCTCTCTCTCGTGTACAACTCCATCTCCCTCTCCCTCTCGAGCTTGCGGGCCCTCGAGGTCTCAGTCTCTATTCTCCATCTCTCTCAAGCTCGCGGGGGTCGCGACCTTCTTCGTTGAGCACTGTGTCTCGCGCTCTCAAGCTCTCTCATTCTGAACGGGGATGTCAACTAGTGCTGAACGGGGAGGTGGGATGGGACTAGTTCCACTGGTGGCAGCAATGGTGGAGTAGGGGCAGGTTCCAATGGTGGTAGACTAAGTTTTATGGTAGCATTTGAATTTTATGTTTGAGTTATGAGTTATGACTTTGAGTTTGGTTTAATATTATGAAGTTTATGAGTTTAGTTTGATATTTTTATATTTATATATAATTTAGTATTTCTGGTAGACTCTTCCATTTCGTCTTACGTTTTACGAATCCCCACCGTCTCAAAGTAGAGTCTACATTTTAACAACCTTGTTCCTAACTAATTTGGGATGGGTGAAGTTCATAGCGGGTGACCCAACATTCAAACCAATACTATAATAGAAAAAGATGGGTCTAACTCAACTCAAAAACTAACTCATGAATTAAATGTTGCCTCAAACTTAGAAAAATATACTTTAGTCATATTCCCAACTGATGTCGGACCTATCTTAATATATGGCAAGTTTGTGAAGATTGCATACCACAAATCACTTTGAGTTAAATATTTTAGCTTAATCATTAGACATAAATGCTCATTATGATAATTCTACCTGCCTCGAGGTTGAATAGAACATATCAAACCAAAAACACAGATATATCTTAAGGGGCAATTCATTTTCTTGATAACATGTGCCACGATATTAAGTAAATTGTGATGCAAACCTTGTATGAAACTGCAAATGCTGCCTGCTCTGCTGTCATATTGTCAAATGGTGTCCTTCCTGTTAGAAGCTCCCATAGAACTATGCCAAAACTGTAGACATCTACTTTCTTGGTATGCTGTTTTTCTTTGATCATTTCAGGTGCCATCCAACGGTATGTTCCAGTAAACCCTTTTGCACTACCACACTGAGATTCCAAGCATGAGATACCAAAATCAGCTACTTTTACACACATATCTTCCCCCAAAAGGAGATTCTCTGATTTGAGATCTCTATGAAGTATCCCTTGAGAATGAAGATATTGCATCCCTCGTGCAATGTCCAAGGCTAATTTCAGGACAAGTTTGAAAGAAAGTAACTTCTGTTGTTGATGCAGGAATTTTCCCAGTGAACCCCCAGCCAAATATTCAGTAATGATGCAAAACACTGGAGGTTTCTTGCAAGCAGCAACAAACTGCAGGATCATTAAGCGTCAATAGCTGCTGAGAAATGTTTTAGTTTCTCTATTATTGAGCAGCAGAAGTTTTACATTCAAAACATTTCTCTTAGTGCAACCCTGTTAGCACTAACCACTTTTAGGGAGTGTTTAGTATACAGAATGTTTTTTCATTCTCAGAAACTATGCTTACTAAGAATTGAGAATCATAATTTCCAGAAATATCATGAATGTGTTTGAAATACTTAAATGATTTCTCATATGTTATTGTAAATATAACTAAAATTTTCACACCTTTTTAGATTCACACCTCTCTCACGGGAATATTTTGTTGGAAACATAGTTTAAAAGCTTTCTTCAATGTTAGTTTTCTGAATTTTTAAAAAAAATTAAATTAAACATTAAAATGTAAGATTAGTTAGTGCTATGCATTAGGCCACAATGCCATATTATCAACTTTCAAGACAAAGAATTAACCTTTTAAAACACTTACATGTCAAAAGTTCTAAAACTCAATACTTATCAAAAACAACACCCATAGAACACGGGCTGATTGGGGTGAAAAACATGGTAAAGAAATAGCCTATATCACGGACGAATTTCGCTCTTATGTTCAGGTTTATATAAGCCAACGGTGTGGAACAAAAAACACTATAGGCGATTGGAAGCACCTTTGGCAATTTAACTTGATAAGCACAACCTTCTCGCACCACTTTTCCAACTAATTTATTTGTCAGAATGAAATGCAGCAAAATTCGTATTTAACCCATAACTTCAGTTTGCAGATAATTGTTTAGCTTTTTGGTTCTTCCTAGTTCCTTCACGAAATTTCACAATAATACCTGGTTAGAGTTGCAAGACAATATAACGGCCTAACCATTGAACCATAAAAAATAAAAAACTGAAGGGGCAAAAACGTTATCACCAAAAAAATAAATAACACATGATAATTGAATAGAATATCAAAGTTGGCATCCTCCACACAAAAGCCAATACCAATATATATTCCTTGTAACGTTAAAAAGGGTTTTATCTCTCATATTCCATGCAAAAGGAGGATGATCCTATAGATGCACTTCAATCTCACCGATTAAATCATTATCCGTTGAGATAATAATAAAAAAAACAAAGTGCATCATTTTATTCCCCGAATTGCAATAATCTACTTGACCAAATCTAAAGAACAAAAACCTGAAGGCATATTAACATAATATTTTTTGTAATAAACACAAGGTTAATTTGTAAGTTTTTTTTTTTTACGCCCTTAACGATCTTTTCCTTATTTTTTACTCCTTTATCACCAGATCATTTTATATTTCTAAATGAATACGATCTTCTCTTTTTTGACCCATTTACCACCCGACCACCTTATCATTCATTCCTAGAAGAACAGAACTTTGAAACAAAAAAAAAAGATGGTTGAAGAAAAAGCAAAAGCTCACAGTAATGATATTTTGGTGGCGCAAACGGAGGAGCAAGGAAACCTCAGAAGTGAATTGCTTCTCAAGAAAAGCAGCCAAGTCCTCATCCTCCTCAGGTTGGCTCACAATCTTGATAGCCACATCTTTCTCCTTGTAGACGCCTCTGTATATTCTGCTGTGTCTGCCAGAAGCAAATCTGGGTCCAATCAACAACTGAGACATATCAGCACCCCATTCCTCTTCTCCTTCTCCCTTTATTGCCGCACCAGGAGACACCAAATACTTAGACCATGACACTGCCCTCGTGTACTCCCCAAGCGAAAGCCTCCTCCCTAACTGCAAATTCTTCATATGGCCCACACCAGATTCATCAATCAAGCTTCAACCTTTCTCACACCCCCAAATGCAGATCCAAACACACTCTTTGATCCCAATCAAAACTTCCCCACCCCAGATGCCAAAACCTTGATTTTCATGGCTAGTGCGGTTAATAAACCAACTACATTATTAAAATATTTCTGATTATTATTTGGTCCCCCCTTTTTTTCTCATAGGAAACTGAACAACAACAGCAACACATGAGGAAGAAAAACAGGACCATGGAAGAAGCTCCCTCACACACACCCACCCCTTTACAGAGAGAAGATAATAAGTAATGTTGATTCCAGCTTCCAATCAAGTAGCTGCAGCAAGTGAGAGGGAGAGAGAGAGAGAGGGTGGTGTAATAGTTATAGTAGGTAGTATAGTAGTTGTTGGTCTTATTTGGTGTTGAAGATTAGAAGAGTTTTTTGGGTTCGGGTGGTGAGGAGTGAAAGCATATGGGAAGAGAGAGAGGAAATTAGTGTGTTTGTTTACGTTGGTACTCATAACGTGCGAAGATCCACTTCTGAGGAGACAAACCGGGTCTGCGTGATAATGACCACAACCTATTTGTTTTCCCATTTTAACCTTTCTTTTTCTCCTTTTTAATTTTTTTACCTCTCCTTTACCATAATGCCCCTTCCTCCCAGGCACCACGTGGTGGTTTCTACTTTCTAATGCTCCGAGGGATCTCATGATTTAAAACGAATTAACTAAATTGATTTAGACCTAGACATAATTTACTTAAATTATAGTAAAAAATAAATTAATTTGAAACTTTTGCCTCAAGTTTAATATAATTTTTTTTTGAGGTAAAGTTTAATACAAATTAAACTACTTAAATTTGTTATCTATTAATTTGGTTATCAAATTCATATATTTTTTAAAATCGAGTCACACTAATTATTATATTTTTATCAAAAAATTCTTATATTTTAATATATATTAATAATGAGGTTGGCTTAGTAGTAAAGATTTTTTTTTTGGTAGAATGAGTATTAAAGATATATTAGGAGCACAAATAAAAGAACTATGAATTATAAAATAAAGTCTTTAAAGTAAAAATATATTTGTGGTCATTTACACTTTTTAAATTCATGGGTTCATCCTTTATCTTTTCCCCGTTAATTTAATCTTTTGCCTTTTTATTTGTTTTCTTAAGAATTTTTTCTCTCGTAAATTTATTAACACGGGTAATTTTCCCATTATACTGATCTTTCGCCCTTTTCCATTAATTGGAAAGGAAAACTTATTAAAAAAAAAGTTTAAAAACAGGTTAATTGGGATTATATTGTTAGTGGACAGAATTTTACATTGTCAATCAATTAGACATCACCCTAGTCCCTATACATTATTTTTAAAGTAGCTATGATGAAAATCAATTTGATCACAATCTAATAATAATTTAGGCTGACAATATATTTATTTCAATTTAATTTTATACTAGAATACAAATTATAATTTTTTAAAATGAATATGTAAAATTGAAATTCTGCATATTTTAAATTAGAAAACTTACATACAAAACATATATTAATAAATGTAATTATATCATGATTTCTTTTGGTTGACAATGAGATCTGATGTTTTAACATAAGATCCAAAGCTAAACTACCATAATTACACTACCCCTAAAATTCAATGGGATGCTATTTGAAAATTAAATAACCATAAAACACTTCCTTTGTGGAGTGTTAAATGCGGCTTCAATTATATTATAGTTAAATAGAGAATGAGCTTGTTTGTTTAAACTTATTTTAAAAAATAAATTTTTTTTAATTAAAAAAGTATTTATTTTAAATTTTAATGTGTTTGTTTAAAGTTTTAAAAATAAGCAGAAATTAAAAATAAGTTAATTTCTGTTTATTTTAAAAAACAACTCTGATCTATTTATTAAAAAAGTACTTATAAAAAAAGTATTTTTAAAAAATACTTAAAAATAAGCTTAAACAAATGGACCCAATATGTTTAACTCAAAATAGATTATATGACTTTAGTATAGAGAAATTGAATTTATCTAGTACCTTATTTTTAAAAATAATATCATTTGAAAATGATAAAAGAGTAAAAGATAAGTGTAAGAAAATAGAAGAATCAATATTTAAACTTAAGTCCCAAACACTTTGTGTTTGCCGAACATTTTATTTTTAAAAAATTGTGACTTTGAAATGCATAATAATTTTTCTTGTTATGTTTAAGTTAGCTTTCAAAATCATAATTATTGATAATATTAAGTAAATAGTTAATACTTAATACATTAAAATGAAGTATTAAATAAAAATGGAAAACACTTAGTTGCGTTTAGTTCATAAGTTTTCTTAAAAAAATAAAAAACTGTTTATTTACAAATTATTTAAAATTTTTTATAGAAAAATAAAAAACTGATTTTCTATTTTTTAAGAAAATAAAAAAACTTATAAAAGATGGTAACTGAATTACAAGATAAAGTAAGTGAATTACAAGATAAGATAACTCAATTACAAGATAAAGACTGTTGTAACTAAAAGAGAATATGAAATAAACTGCTACTAATTCAAAAAGTTCAACTGCTTTAAATTTTCAAAAATTAGAAACACGACAACTTGCATTGTTCATTTAAATTAGTATTATCATTCTTAAATATTGAATTGGCTTTCCTGAAATCCTGCTTAACAAAAAAAAAATGGTAAAGGGTTGTAGAGACCTTATCTATAGTATAAGTTAGTTATTAGCGGAAAGACCAACCTCACCATATCTATCAATTTACATTTTTATTTTTTGTTAAATTTAAGATTTAGTATTTCATATGATTTTTATGATGTATCATGATAATTTTATTATTATTCTTTGTAACTATTTTGAAATATATTTAAACACAAACTCATTTGCTCTTATTTTAATATTACTTTAAATTTTTTATCACAATTTTTATGTGACGCATATACTATACAATATTGTCATAAATATAATATATATATATATATAAGACATATCTTAATTAATTTGAATTAAAAAATGTCTAAAAAATTGAAAAATTGAGTGTACTTGAACAACTTTTTTAGTTTTTTAGTTTTTCAAATTGAAAAACTGTCACATTATCTAAACGAGTTTTCTAAATTTTTCTAGCTATTCTAGGAAATAAAATTTTTAAAAAACAAGCAAAAACCTTTCTCAAAAAACTAGAATAATTTTTTATAACTACTTTTGTTTTGGTAAACAGTGGAGAGCAATAAGGTTTTTAACAAACTATTCACACCTCATCCCTTAAGTTAACCTGGATGATTAAAAAATAATTAATTAATATTTTTAAATAACTATTGTTGATATGTCAAATTGATCATTTTATGAGAATAAACTAAAAAGTATAAATAATTTTTATATTATCATCCAATTATGAATTATAACATATATGTAAAAACTATTTGTTTTTGTAATAATTACATTAAAATTCATATTTAAAGTATTTTTATAATTAATATGTAAAAATCTTTATACTAATAATACAATTAAACACATTTATTTTTATCTAATGTGGTATGACTCTGATTATAATATATCTCAAAAATTAAGCAATGCTATATTTTTCAATAATTCTTTTACGTCTTATTAATTGCTTAAAGTGCTTAAAATAATTAAAAAATGGTTAGTTTTGAATTATGTAAAACTATGATTTTTACCTTGTAGTATCTAGAGGAAAAGATCGAAGCCACAATTTGACGGACAGTAACAAATAAGTGGTTTGGCGCATGTGGGGGCAAGTTGGTAAATTCGAATGGAAGATGAAAGGGAAAAAGGTTTGGTTGGGAATACCAAATCACAGGAAAGTAGAAAATGGAGCAACAGAAACAAAATGGGCATGTGGGTCCCACATGTATAGTTGGTGTGGGGACCACAAGTTGGTGGTATCCGTGGTTGTGTCGGACAAGCCGTATGGTCCTCTTCCGTATACGGTCTCTCATTTTACGCATTCCGATGATCGTTCAGTTTTTTTTGGTTTTTTTTTTAAATTAGTGTGTTTTTTTAAAAAAATTTAAAGAGTAGTGTAGTTTCAAAAATATTTTGGTGTCTGGGTTAAAAAACATCCCATCAGTTATTATATTTCGCACATTGGACCTAAGAAATGTCAGTCGTCAGCATTTCTCCCACCCAGTCTACGAAATGGTGCAGATTTTGACACTTGTCATTAACACAAGCATTTCTCCTGTTGAATGGGAGAAACACAAGTCAGTGTCACGTCAACATGCATTTCGCCTCTTGGACTGGAGAAACAATGGTCAGGGTCACATCAAAATGCATTTCGCCTGTTGGAATGGAGAAATGTTGTACCACTTATGCGAAATTGGGTCTTTATAAATCATCCACAAATTAAAAATAAATATTACATGCATTTCTAAATAAAAATTTACATATATTAAAAATAAATATTAAATGCATTTAATATAAAAGGGTCGATTAACCTTGATCGAACTTGTTGACATAATAAAAAATGAACAAAACTTTTATAAGAATTTTGCTAGTTATTCCAAGAAATAAAGTTTTGTAAAACAAACAAAAAACTTTTATAAAAAAACTAGAATAATTTCCTGTTGCTAAACGCAGTCTGAATATTCTTATTTAATTTAAATTAACTATTTTAATATTTTAAAAATTAATAAATATATAAAATAATCTCTTAATAAATTAACTATTTTAATATTTCAACATACGTTAAGAGAACGACTAAATTATTCTAGTTTTTTTATAAAAAAATTTTGTTTGTTTTACAAAACTTTATTTCTTGGAATAATTAGCAAAATTCTTATAAAAGTTTTGTTCATTTTTTATTATGTCAACAAGTTCGATCAAGGTTAATCGACCCTTTTATATTAAATGCATTTAATATTTATTTTTAATATATGTAAATTTTTATTTAGAAATGCATGTAATATTTATTTTTAATTTGTGGATGATTTATAAAGACCCAATTTCGCATAAGTGGTACAACATTTCTCCATTCAACAGGCGAAATGCATTTTGATGTGACCCTGACCATTGTTTCTCCAGTCCAAGAGGCGAAATGCATGTTGACGTGACACTGACTTGTGTTTCTCCCATTCAACAGGAGAAATGTTTGTGTTAGTGACAAGTGTCAAAATCTGCACTATTTCGTAGACTGGGTGGGAGAAATGCTGACGACTGACATTTCTTAGGTCCAATGTGCGAAATATAATAACTGATGGGATGTTTTTTAACCCAGACACCAAAATATTTTTGAAACTACACTACTCTTTAAATTTTTTTAAAAAAACACACTAATTTTAAAAAAAAACCCGTTTTTTTTTAATAATGATCGTTCGGTTATTTCGAAGTAAATGTATGTTGCCTGCATTTTATTAGTGTGTGGAAAACTGAAAATGGTCATTTAAATTTAAGGAAATTTTATAACTACCTCCCATCCTTATCCTTATTGATGGTAACGTGCATTCATCGTTGGCTAAAAAGAGAAAGACAATTACCTTTAGGTGTAGTTATATCTTAAATATTTATCATCCATTTACCTCATAACTTTTATAATTGTTTCATATCCAATAAAGATTAAATTTTAGATGTTATAAATATATGAGAAGAATAATATGAAGAAGAGAAGAATAAGAAGTAAAGAGAGTAGAGAGTAGAGAGTGTATGAGAAAAAATGTGTGTTGAATCATCTAAGTTCTATTTATAGAACTTGGAAGGGGACATCCATACTATAAATTTATTTATAATACTCCCCCTTGAATGTCCATATTTTAGAATGTGCCTCGTTAAAACCTTATTAGGAAAAACCCAGTGGGATAAAAACCTAGTGAAGGAAAAAGAGTACAACATTTTTTACAAAGTAAATAATTAAATGTATAAGTATTTAATTCTCCCCCTCATCAGAACACTTATGTAAGCGTCGAAGACCAATCTTCTGTACTAGTTGTTCGAAGACTTTGGTTGGTAATGATTTTGTAAAGATATCTACTAAATTCTCACATGATTGGACTTTCTGGACATTTATTTCACCATTCTTTATAAGATCATGAGTAAAGAAAAATTTTGGTAAAGTATGCTTTGTCCTATCTCCTTTAATATAACCTTCCTTTAACTGGGAGATACAAGCTGCATTATCTTCATATAAGATTGTTGGTGGTAATTTTCCAGCATGTAAGCCACAAGTTTCTTGAATATGCTGAATCATATACCTCAACCAAACACATTCTCGACTTGCTTCATGTAATGCTAGAATTTTAGCATGATTAGATGATGTTGCTGTGATCGTTTGCTTTATTGATCTCCATAAAATTGTTGTACCACCATATGTGAACAAATATCCTGTTTGTGATCGACCATTATGAGGATCAGATAAATATCCCGCATCTGCATAACCAATTAGATTTGCCTTAGATACATATAGGAAAAATAAGCCCATGTCTGTTGTACCTCTAACGTAGCGAAATATGTGCTTAATCTCATTCCAATACCTTTTTGTGGGTAAAGAACTATGTCTTGCTAACAAATTAACAGCAAATGATATATCAGGTCGTGTATGACTAGCAAGATACATTAGTGCACCAATTGCACTAAGATATGGCACTTCAGGACCAAGTAGTTCTTCATTTTTCTCTTGAGGTCGAAAAGGATCTTTGCTTACTTCAAGTGACCTTACAACCATTGGACTGTTCAATGGGTGTGATTTGTCCATATAAAACCTCTTTAGCACCTTTTCTGTATAAGTCTTTTGGTGCATCAAAATTCCTTCCTTTAAATATTCTAATTGTAATCCGAGACAAAACTTTGTTTTTCCCAAGTCTTTCATCTCGAATTCCCTTTTCAAGCAATTTACAGCCTTCAAAAGCTCTTCAGGAGTTCCGATGATATTTAAATCATCTACATAAATAGCAATTATAACGAACTCTTTTCCAAGTCTTTTCATAAAAACACATGGACAAATTGGGTCATTTTTGTATCATTCTTTTAACAAATATTCACTGAGACAATTGTACCACATACGTCTAGATTGTTTCAGTCCGTAAAGAGATTTATTCAATTTAATTGAATAATTTTCTCGAGGATTTGTCTTGTATGCTTCAGGCAAATTAAATCCTTCGGGGAGTTTTATATATATGTCATTTTCAAGTGAGCCATATAAATATGCTGCAACAACATCCATGAGGCGTAAATCAAGCTTTTCACGAATCGCCAAACTTATTAAGTATCGAAAAGTTGTTGCATCCATCACTGGTGAATATGTTTCTTCAAAATCAATACCAGGTCTTTGTGAGAAACCTTGTGCAACAAGTCTTGCTTTATATCGCACAATTTCACCATTTTCATTTCTTTTTCTCATAAAGACCCATTTGTACCAAACTGGTTTTACACCTTTAGGTGTTTGAACTACAGGTCCAAAAACTTTTTGTTTTGCAAGTGAGTTTAACTCTTCTTGCATTGCATCTTTCCACTTTGGCCAATCATTTCTTTGTGCACATTCCTTAACAGATTTTGGCTCATGATTCTTATCATCATTTATAATATCAAGAGCTACTTTGAATGCAAAAATTTCATCAACATCAACTTCAGGTCGATTCCATTATATACCATCCATGACACCATCCATGACATAATTTATCGAGATCTCTTTGTTTGTATCAATTTCAGGTACCTTAGTTTCTTCTGGATTTGAAACCTTGATTATGTCAGGAGACTCTACTGGAGTCTTTATATCCTTGATTCGACCATCCTCTTTATTTACTTTTCTTTTCTGAGGATTTTTATCTTTAGAACCAACAGGTCTGCCACGTTTTATTTTGGCTTCAGACTCATTTGCAAATTTAGATTGTCCTTCAGGGATATCAATCTTTATTGGAGTATTAACAGCTGGTATGTGTGACTTAGTCACTCTTTTTGGATCAGCAAATGCATTAGGTAATTGGTTTGCTAAATTTTGCAAACTAATTATTTTCTAAACTTCTAGTTTAGATTGCTTTGTTCGAGGATCAAGATATGATAGAGATATCTCATTCCAGCTAATCCTTTTATCCAACTATTTATTATCTCCCCCTAATTGTGGGAAAACAGATTCATCAAAATGACAATCAGCAAAACGAGCTGTAAATAAATCACCTGTTAAAGGTTCAAGATATTTTATTATTGAATGGACTTTCATATCCAACATATATTCCCAACCTTCTTTGAGGTCCCATCTTTGTGTGTTGTGGAGGAGAAATAGGAACATATACCGCACTTCCAAAGATTCTTAGATGCAAAATATTTGGTTCTTTACCATGAACCAATTGTAAAGGGGAATATTCATGATTACTTGTAGGCCTGATGCGAATAAGTGCGCATGCAAGATTGCATGTCCCCAAGTTGAAATTGGGAGTTTTGATCTCATTAACAATGGTCTTGCTATCAATTTCAAACGTTTAATCAATGATTCAGCAAGTCCATTTTATGTATGAACATGTACTACAGGATGTTCAACATCAATTCCAATGGACATACAATAATCATTAAATGATTGAGATGTGAATTCACCAGCGTTATCAAGGCGTATTTTCTTAATTGGATAATCAAGAAAATGAGCTCTTAAACGAATTAATTAAGCTAGTAATCTCGCAAACGCCTGGTTGCGAGTTGACAATAAGCAAACATGTGACCATCTGGTTGATGCATCAATCAAAACCATAAAATATCTAAATGGTCCACATGAAGGGTGTATTGTTCCACAAATATCACCATGTATACGCTCTAAAAATATGAGTGATTCATTCCCAATTTTCATTAGTGATGGCCGAATGATCAATTTTCCTTGAGAACAAGCAGCACATGAGAAATTCTTTTTTTGCATAATTTGTCTGCTGGACAAACAATGACCATTTGAATTCTTAACTATTTTTCGCATCATAATTGATCCAGGATGGCCTAATCGTTCATGCCAGATAACAAAGTCATTCTTATTTGTAAACTTCTGGTTTACAATAACATTTGTTTCAACTGTACTAATATAAGTATAATACAAACCGGAGGAAAATGAAGGCAATTTTTCCAATATACATTTCTTATCAGAAATTAACTTTGTGATGTAAAGATATTCATCTTTTCCTTCATTTGTGGTCTCAATATGATATCATTTCTATGGATATCCTTAAAACTCAACAAATTTCTTTGAGACTTCTTAGAATATAATGCACTTTCAATGTGCAATTTTGTTCGTCCAGGTAACAAAATACTGGCTCTGCCGGAGCCTTCAATTATATTTATACTACCAGATATAGTATTAACATTTGCTTCATGTTTTACTATATGGTAGAAATATTTCTCATTCTTGAGAATGGTATGAGTTGTTGCACTGTCTACGAGACATATATCTTCGTCATGAGCATTCATTCTTCATTAAATAAATAAAAATAAATCATGAGTAAAAAATATAATTAACAATAGTATTTAACAAAATTTTATTGATAAAGACAGAAGTTAAAACAAAACAAATTACATGAAACATTAAAATAATTTATTTAGGGGCACTCCCTTCTCTAACCGAGTGGTCAATGTCTTCTTCAGGAAGAGTAAGAAAATCATCAATACTAAAATCAGAGAAATCATCATCTATACCAGTAAAATCTGTCTCTATTATTTTCCCTTTATTTTTAAGGGATTTTTGGTATAGATCTACGAGATGCTTTGGTGTGTGACAAACTCGAGACCAATGTCCCTTGCTACCACAACGATAACAGATATTTTTAGTTTGTTCGCTATTTTGAGCATTTGTCCCTTTTTTTCACATGTTCTTTATTTTTCCATGTGAATGATGATCTCTTATCATTTCGACCATGACCACGGCCATAACCATATCCACGACTACGACAAATACCATGTCCCCGAGCATTACCTCGTCCATGACCGTGACTACGGCCACGACCACAACCATGAGAATGAAGATCGTGTGTTGCTACATTCACTTCTGGGAATGGAGCAATTCCAGTTGGACGAGATTCATGATTTTACATAAGTAATTCATTATTTTGCTCAGCCACAAGGAGACAAGTAATTAATTCAGAATATTTTGTAAAGCCCTTTTGGCGATATTGCTGCTGCAGGAGCATATTAGATGCATGGAAAGTGGAGAATGTCTTTTCTAACATATCACTTTCAGTGACCTTTTCTCCACACAACTCCAATCTTGAAGTAATTCTAAACATTGTAGAATTATATTCATTTACAGATTTAAAATCTTGTAAGCGCAAATGCATCCATTCATAACGGGCTTTTGGAAGAATTATATCCTTTTGATGGTCGTATCTCTCTTTTAGATTATTCCACAAAACGAGAGGGTCTTTAACTGTTAAATACTCATTTTTTAACCCCTTATGGATATGGTGACGTAAGAAAATCATGGCTTTAGCTTTATTTTGACTAGATGCATTATTTTCATTTTTAATCGTGTCTCCAAGACCTTTTGCATCTAAATGGATCTCAGCATCTAGTATCCATGATAGATAATTTTTTCCAGATATGTCAAGAGCTGCGAACTCAAGGTTGGTAATATTTGACATAATTATTTCTATACAAGGAAATTACAAAAAATTAGATAATATTAAATATACTAATAATGACAATAATAACAATAGTAATTAAACAAGTCAATATTTAATTTTATTTTATTATAAGAGTGATATTAAAAAAATAACATAAGTAACCCGATAGTGAATATTTAAAATTCTCATAAAACATCATTCAAGTTCTAATGGCTTAGTGGTATAGTAATAAATTATCATGGTATGGACCCGGGTTCGATTCCTCATTGATGCATATTTTATTTCTTCTAAAATTATTAATATCTTTATATATTAATTATTGATCCGTCCTTTACGGGGGGTGTAAAGTTATGATCCTGAAACAGCTCAATCTGATACAAAGCGATGTGCGTAAATGTTCAGATATGGAGTGTCTACGTATGTTGAGGCGGAGTCTGGACCACACTGGGGCGAAGTGTAACTCACACTGCGGCGGTGTCGTAGTCCGCCTAGAATTGTCTTCTATGCCCTGACACAGTTGGAGTGGGCGGTGTCACAGTCCGCCTGACGGTCTCTCCTTAGTCTTGACCCGATTGGGGGTGGTACCTGCAATCGTTCTCCGACGCTCAAGTCAGTATTTCAGAATACTTTAAGACTTAGAAAGACGATCAGAGAGAATTATGCAAGTAAGAGAGAGTAAGGTCCAGAAATGGGGGGAGAGCCCCTGTATACCTTTTTGCTGAGGTTTATATACCTGTTACTGGTGCTCCATTATTGGTAGGGCCCGTTCCTTGTTTTCTAGCATAAAGCAAGAAAGACAGTGGGTCCCTGTGTCGTTCACGAGCACCGTTATTGTAGTAGGTATTTCCACTTACTTGGGAAGCGTGAATGCTTTATTATTTTATTGTTATTCCCCTTTATGCGTGACAGCGTGATTCCCATTATTAACCTCTCAAGACAGAGTCAACCTCGTGCCGGGGTTGTGAGTATGGGTTCGCTACGCAGTATGGGAAGTTCAATATTCCGCCAGTATTGAGCCTATGGCTTGGTGGAGTAATATGCATTCTGGCGGCGTTACATGCCTTGGCGGAGTTATGACCCTTGGCAGGGTAACATGCCTAGGCGAAGTGTCATGCCTTGGCGGAGTGACATGCCTAGGCGGAGTTATGACCCTTGGCAGGGTAACATGCCTAGGCGGAGTGTCATGCCTAGGCGGAGTTACTTGCCTTCGTCGTATATACTCCGTATTTGAAGCGTATTTACCTCGTTTGAAATGCTGACCTGGCAAAGCATTAAAGCCATGCTCTTGGGGGCCGGTGTTAGGACCGGATCATATGCCCCCTAGCTTGTTATAGTGACTGGCGGAGTCACTGTAATGAGCTATAACACTTAAGTTTAGCTTTTATAAGAAGGCGGAATAGCCTCTTAGGAACTTCAAAGTAGATTCCGTAAGGAGGCGGAGTAGCCTCTTAGGAATTTCAATGAAATTGGATTCCGTAAGAAGGTGGAGTAGCCTCTTAGGAATTTCAAGGAGTTGGATTCCGTAAGAAGGCGGAGTAGCCTCTTAGGAATTTCCAAGGAGTTGGATTCCGTAAGAAGGCGGAGTAGCCTCTTAGGAATTTCAATGAAATTGGATTCCGTAAGAAGGCGGAGTAGCCTCTTAGGAATTTTAAAGAAACTGGATTCCGTAAAAAGGCGGAGTAGCCTCTTAGGAATTTCAAGGAGTTGGATTCCGTAAGAAGGCGGAGTAGCCTCTTAGGAATTCCAGTAGGATTGGATTCCGTAAGAAGGCGGAGTAGCCTCTTAGGAATTTCAATGAAATTGGATTCCGTAAGAAGGCGGAATAGCCTCTTAGGAATTTCCAAGGAGTTGTATTCCGTAAGAAGGCGGAGTAGCCTCTTAGGAATTTCAATGAAATTGGATTCCGTAAGAAGGCGGAATAGCCTCTTAGGAATTTCCAAGGAGTTGTATTCCGTAAGAAGGCGGAGTGGCCTCTTAGGAATTTCCAAGGAGTTGAATTCCGTAAAAAGGCGGAGTAGCCTCTTAGGAATTTCAATGAGATTGGATTCCGTAAGAAGGCGGCGTAGCCTCTTAGGAATTTCATTGAAGTTGGATTCCGTAAGAAGGCGGAGTAGCCTCTTAGGAATTTCAATGAGATTGGATTCCGTAAGAAGGCGGAATAGCCTCTTAGGAATTTCATTGAAGTTGGATTCCGTAAGAAGGCGGAGTAGCCTCTTAGGAATTTCAATAAGATTGGATTCCGTAAGAAGGCGGAGTAGCCTCTTAGGACTTTCAATGAGATTGGATTCCGTAAGAAGGCGGAGTGGCCTCTTAGGAATTTCATTGAAGTTGGATTCCGTAAGAAGGCGGAGTAGCCTCTTAGGAATTTCAATGAGATTGGATTCTGTAAGAAGGCGGAGTGGCCTCTTAGGAATTTCAATGAAGTACAATTTTACAAGTGTTGAACTTACTTGAACTTGTTGATTATGTACTCCGTAAAACATTGGAAGTTAGGCGGTATGGTGCAGCATATAGCTGTGACACCAATTCATCCTTTGAGGCGGTATGGTGCAGCATATAGCTGTGACACCAATTCTTCTTGCAAGAACTTGGTTGAACCTTTGAGGCGGTATAGTGCAGCATATAGCTGTGACACCAGCTGTTCCTGCAAGAAACCTACAGGACCTTGGGGATAAATTGGTGCAGCATATAGCTGTGACACCAGTTCTTTCCATAGGCGGCCTGTAGGACCTTAGGGTCGGTATGATGCAGCATATAGCTGAGACACCAATCCTTTCCTGCAAGAACTTGGTTGAACCTTTGAGGCGGTATGGTGCAGCATATAGCTGTGACACCAGCTGTTCCTGCAAGAAACCTACAGGACCTTGGGGATAAATTGGTGCAGCATATAGCTGTGACACCAGTTCTTTCCATAGGCGGCCTGTAGGACCTTAGGGTCGGTATGATGCAGCATATAGCTGAGACACCAATCCTTTCCCCCCAAGGAGTTTTTGTTGACTCCGTTTGCGAAGCGTTGTTGCATGTTGGTTGATCTTTATGGAATAAAGAGTTATGCATCTGTGCTTCAGTTTGGAGCTGTTGTCTTATCTGCATGGGAACAAGTTCTGCCATGGATAATCAATTCAAAGTTAGAGTAAAGATTGAATGCAGGAAAGTATTTAATAATCTGTTCAGCGTGATTAATATTAAGGTTGGATTGAGTCTTCAAAGACTTCCATCATAAGGATGATGATGGGAATTGTCCGCGCCAGGAGGTACCTCGTCAACTCACAGAATATGTGATTGAGAGCATCCGTCCTGGGGAAGTTCTTCAACCGGTGTTGGATTTCACTCATTCACCAGCCTTCACACGGTGTTCGGTTCGATCCTACTAACCGTACTTGGAGTTCGGTGTAATCCTACAATCCAAGCCTTCAACACGGGGTTCAGATCAGGGCTAATCCTGAACCTACTGCGCCCGTTACTCAGGGTTCAGCACGGTTTTCTGTATGAACTGGCCTACTGCGCCCAAGCCTTCGCATGGGGTTCGGTTTGTGGCCTTGAAAAAGGACCAGCCCTACAACCCATGTAGTCTTCGAATGGGGTTCAGTTTGTGGCCTTGAAAAAGGACCAGCCCTACAACCCATGTAGTCTTCGAATGGGGTTCGGTTTGTGGCCTTGAAAAAGGACCAGCCCTACAACCCATGTAGTCTTCGAATGGGGTTCGGTTTGTGGCCTTGAAAAAGGGCCAGCCCTACAACCCATGTAGTCTTCGAATGGGGTTCGGTTTGTGGCCTTGAAAAAGGACCAGCCCTACAACCCATTTCCTGAGGTTCGGTTTAATCCTACAACTCAGGTCTTCACCGGTGTTCAGCCAAACTTACTAACCGTACCCAGAGTTCGGTTTAATCCTATAATCTGGGCCTTCGAATGAGGTGATTCACCCAGTTGTACCTTCGAAGAGGTTCATCGCTAACAACGGATACATTGTTAGGATCGTCCGTCCTGAAAGTATCTTGTCACAACAGTGTTGTGCATCAAATAAAATCATGAAGACAATGGGTGAATCAGTTAGAGTATTTCATTAATTATGAATTACAAAAGAGAGAAAGAGAGATGAGTCGAGGTTATGACTCATTAGACCTTCTTGGTAAAACCCGATCTGGATCTGCTCTTATCACTCCGTTGTAACGTTGGGGATTTCTCTCTTGCAGCTGTTGCTTCCAAGCGTATTTCAATGCTCACATACTTGGATGCTTTCCTCTTGAATTCTTCAAAATTCACTAGAGGATTCTTTGCCAATGACATGGCAAAAGTAGAGCTTGGTTGCAAAGCTTCTATTGCTATGTGCAATTGAAGTGCTTCTGTCAAGTTTGGAACAGCAGCTGCTTCCTTGTGAAACCTCTTCAGGAAGTCCTTGAGAGTGTCATGCTCCCCCTGCCAGTCTAAGCCAAAGTATGAGATGTTCTGGGAGTATCACTGGAGATGACAAAGTGGTCCACAAACACTGTTGCCATTTCTTCCCATGAGTTAATGGAACCTGATGGTAGCTTGCTGAACCAGCTAAGAGCATTATCAACAAGAGTCCGAGGGAACATCCTGCACATGACATCTTCATCTGCCCCCAGGTACATGGCTTCCCTTCAAATGTGGGATATTTGAATGCTGGGGGGTAGAGGATTTTTCTCCCTCGGTTGTGTGATGTGTCCCCTTGATCAGAGACATGGCTCTCTCCTCCACGCTCTTTCTTTCGCGTTTCAATTCCATCAGTTCCTCCCTCAGCTTTCTTATCATCTCATCCTTTAGATTTGGTGCTGAAACTTGCACCATTCTTCTTGAATTTTCCACAGGCGACTCGAGAGCTAAGTGCCTGTTCACTGGTTGTTCCTGGGCAGTGATGTCTTCCACGTGCCCATCTGGTTGGTTTCTCCCATTACCTTTCATAATAAGAGACCAAACTTCTTAAACGAGAGGTGGGAATAACTTTAACGAGTCCCACCGGGCGTGCCAATGATCCGTCCTTTACGGGGGGTGTAAAGTTATGATCCTGAAACAGCTCAATCTGATACAAAGCGATGTGCGTAAATGTTCAGATATGGAGTGTCTACGTATGTTGAGGCGGAGTCTGGACCACACTGGGGCGGAGTGTAACTCACACTGCGGCGGTGTCGTAGTCCGCCTAGAATTGTCTTCTATGCCCTGACACAGTTGGAGTGGGCGGTGTCACAGTCCGCCTGACGGTCTCTCCTTAGTCTTGACCCGATTGGGGGTGGTACCTGCAATCGTTCTCCGACGCTCAAGTCAGTATTTCAGAATACTTCAAGACTTAGAAAGACGATCAGAGAGAATTATGCAAGTAAGAGAGAGTAAGGTCCAGAAATGGGGGAGAGCCCCTGTATACCTTTTTGCTGAGGTTTATATACCTGTTACTGGTGCTCCATTATTGGTAGGGCCCGTTCCTTGTTTTCTAGCATAAAGCAAGAAAGACAGTGGGTCCCTGTGTCGTTCACGAGCACCGTTATTGTAGTAGGTATTTTCACTTACTTGGGAAGCGTGAATGCTTTATTATTTTATTGTTATTCCCCTTTATGCGTGACAGCGTGATTCCCATTATTAACCTCTCAAGACAGAGTCAACCTCGTGCCGGGGTTGTGAGTATGGGTTCGCTACGCAGTATGGGAAGTTCAATATTCCGCCAGTATTGAGCCTATGGCTTGGCGGAGTAATATGCATTCTGGCGGCGTTACATGCCTTGGCGGAGTTATGACCCTTGGCAGGGTAACATGCCTAGGCGGAGTGTCATGCCTTGGCGGAGTGACATGCCTAGGCGGAGTTATGACCCTTGGCAGGGTAACATGCCTAGGCGGAGTGTCATGCCTAGGCGGAGTTACTTGCCTTCGTCGTATATACTCCGTATTTGAAGCGTATTTACCTCGTTCGAAATGCTGACCTGGCAAAGCATTAAAGCCATGCTCTTGGGGGCCGGTGTTAGGACCAGATCAATTATAAATAGCAATTTATGAGTAAAAAAAAATAATTTAATAAAATCAATAACCATAAGTTAAATAACATAACAAACATTTAATATAATAATATAAAAAAAATAAAGAACATAGCATGCAATTCACGTGAATCTACAGTAAATAATAATATGTAAAATAATAAATATATCATATTTAGATTTTTATAGTTCTTCAGGAACTATTGATAAATATTTTCAGAAATTCTTTTAAATCCCATAGAGATGTTTGAAATATAAGTTCTTCGGGAACTTATTAATATTTTATACATCCTGCTGGGATGTGTGGAATATAAGTTCTTCGGGAACTTATTATAATATATATATATATATAATATAAATTGAAAAGAAATTAAAATTCTATGTTACCTTGGATCTCAGTTGGTCAGAACCTCGTGCTGATAACGTGTTATAAATATAGGAGAAGAATAATATGAAGAAGAGAAGAATAATATTAAGAAGAGAAGAATAAGAAGTAAAGAGAGTAGAGAGTGTATGAGGAAAAATGTGTGTTGAATCACCCAAGTTCTATTTATAGAACTTGGAAGGGGACATCCATACTATAAATTTATTTATAATATTAGACATTTAGTTGATGGGGGATTAGTCCTTTATGCTTAACTACACCACAGGTTTAAAAAAAAAAAGTAAAAAGGAGGACAAGTATTTTAACATAAAATTATACTCCCTTGGTTGTTTTTATCTTTGATATATATTTTTCTTTTAATATGGAAAGGGTAAAAGCACAAAACAAACACTAACTAGTCACAATCTAGTAAAGTAGGGTAAAGCCCCTTAAATCCCGCCCTTATTTAATTTATTTTCCATTTATTTAATAAATTTTATAATAAATTTTTTACAATTAAAAAATATTTAATAGTTCATAATTTTTAAGATGACCGTATTCACCTATTCATAATTTTTTTTCTATTTAAGTTTATCTAAAATTTGCAAGTCAATTTCTCAAAGGATCAAGGATGCATAATTTTTTTGACCTTGGAACAGACTTTGGGCGTAGGCATGCCCAGGGATGGTGTTAGCACACGGGGAAGCAGGGGGTCAAGTGCACTAGGCTTGTAAACGCCCTAACCTAGTGTGAAAACGCTTAATAGGACAAGGGATGGCAATAAGACATCAAGATGCAAGCATGACCCTAGCGTGGGCATGTTGGGATACGCCCATGCACCACAAGAGAACGCAATGCACGCCAACCACTACACCACACCCAGCATGAGGATGCTAGCGTGGCCGTGAGGACGCACAAGAAGGGGGATGTCAGACAGGGAACCAGTGTGTGCACGCTCGTGGCTGGCGTGACCACGCTCACACGCTGGAACAAGGGAACTAGGCATAACACAAACACTAGTGTGGAGATACCGAGGTTGGCGTGAACACGTACGACAGAGAAAGCAAGGCACATGGACTAGACCACAAAACGTCAACATGTGCACGCCTAAGGGCGTCACCACACGGAAGGAGGAAAGGACTAGCAGCTATGCACTAACGTGCCCACGCTGGTGCAGCGTGGGTACGCCTAGATCAGACCCTAAAATCTCAAATTTTGCAATTTAGTCCCTAGCCCTGAATTTTCCAACTTCGGACACCCCTAAATTACCCATTTGAATGACACCAAACTTCACGGGCACTATGCTTTCCCCATTTTGGACCTGCCTGTTCAGTCCGTTCGTTAAAATTCATTCATATGGCCGATTTACGCGTTAAAATGCAATCTAACGGCTTATTGAACAACTCATGATACCAAATCCATGAAATGTCATTCAGACCTCAGTGCAAATATACGCACACACTTAATATGTACTTGCAGACATATAGAGACTATCTGAGGAGCTTGATTCCCACAGACGCTCAAAATGACCTCCTTAGTTCCATCAATACCCTAAAATGTCGCATGTATTCATGTTTTAACTCACAATCCCTGTGCATATCCTCAAAATTAACAACCCCACACATCTATAATCACATACATTAACAATCCCTGCCAATATTCATGCAATACAATATAAATGGCTCAACACCATCAAAGCAAGAAAACCTGGACATCATCAACTAATTATTTCGCATGTTATGGCTATATCATCATTCCATGCCAATATCACACACATGTACATCACACCAAATCACAATAACCTGTCAATGTGTACGCACACACAATCAACAAAACCTGCCCATTATCCACACATCCACTATCAAGGTTCAACTTCATACTTACTCAAACATACTTCACTATTCATCACCATCACATAAACACATGTACACACACACACACACACACACACACACACACACACACACACATATATATATATATATATCAAATTAGAATTAAGCAACTCATCGACATCATCATCATACTCAAAATCAACATTCAATCATCAACTGTACCATTAGTATATTAAACCAAGCATAAGCCATCGAAATAACATATATATATATATATAACTTTCAACTCAATACAATAACTCATAACACCCTAGTATCCAGATACTAAAAGGATCGGTTGTCCATTGGGGGTCCTACCTGACACACCGTGAACCTATCTAGTCCATTGAGCCCCACCTGGCTTCCCACCTCACCACTGCGTCCTACCTAACCACTAGGTAGCTCAACGGGGTCATAATGACCACTAAAGCCAAAAATAAGGGGTAATTTATACCGATCGACCATCCACACCATACAATATGCATATAAGGCATTTCAATTCAATAATAGCTCAATTTAAACATCATTTTAATCCTGACATTAAAGTCATCACCTTGGCATTGTCATATAAGCCATGCATGCAACTACACACTAATCTCGTTTTTAGCTCTCTTAATTATCATTATCACACAGTACTAAAACACAACACAACATTATATCACTTATCACAAATTCTCATAATCTCTTAATCATCAATTTAGTTCTACCGTCACATATATCTACATCAATATACATCGACATCATCCTCCTTACTTTCCCATACAAGTATATAAAGTCCATTCAACATACTATTCCCCATTAATACTTAAACAAATTCATTTCTATCACGTCATTTACCATCTATACCTGTCCATATGCATATGTAAGTATATACCAAATTATATAACTATGTTACCCTTTTTCCCGCGATTGCCAAAACGGCTTGCATTCATATTCTATTAACCTATACGTCTGGTACACCCCCTTACCTCATTTCTATGCTCTCAGATTTCCAAATCAAGGAGTGGCTTCACCGGATTTATTAAATGTCTACATTTAGGAGAATTAAGAATCAGTTAGTGTCTATGGCCATTGGAATCGAAACCCACCTCATTAAAGTAGCTTCAAGTGACAATTCAAAGTTCTTGAAACGTACCGTTATCACTTCCGCACCTTAATTCCATCTTTCGCCTTGTCGATTACTCCATTGACCTTCACTTTGAAGCCTAAAAATACTGAAACCACCATTCGTCGGTTATTCCGCAACGCGCCTCACATTAAGGTTCAAAATCAAGCTTAGAACGCCATAAAAATTGAAAAAGGAAACCCCTCCCTCATAATTACCACATACACAGGCTTATAGAGAGAAAGAGAAAATAGATGATTAATGTGACGACCTGTGTAATTTTTCTCATTTTTCACAATAAATTTTTCACATTTAATAAAAAATTCCACTCGGTTTATTATAAAATAACATTTACTTTTCTTAAATACATTCAAAATAGCATAGTCATACTTAAAATAGCAATGACCGACTAAAACCGATCGGAAATACATCCTCTAATAAAAGAGTTATTTAGAAAACAGTAGAAGAAAGAAACAGTCAGGGTTCACTCAGAAATAATTCTCTCACTCGGTCATCTTTCACTCGGACAGCTTAACTTTCATTCAGAAAAAGGTTCACTCATATCTTCATTCGAGAACATTTTGACCTTCAATCAAAAACACTCATCTTTCTTCACTTGAAGTCTCAGCCATTGCTCATTCGGAGACACCCTAATCTTCCACTCGGAAGTAGGTCTCTCGGTTATTCTTCTCTCGGAAAGAATGAGGGATACTCAAATGGGCATAAAATCAATAAGCCCTCGCTCGGATAAGGAATCCACTCGGCTAGATTTACCAGATGATCAACTCTGCTACAATGCAAATTCATTTATCAAATAAACACCAATCACATAACATCACAAAGTCATAACCGATTCAAATTTTAATTCTACACACAAACAACGCATTGTAACATCAAACACTAGGAAAAACTCAATATATATATATATTACATAATTCATTCAATTTCAATCGGTGCCTTGGCATCAGTCCTCCGCTTGGCGCACTTCCATGGCTCCGACCTCTTCCCTGTCATTGGTTACTAAAAATGTAAACCACAACAAGGGTGAGTGTTTAACATCATAATTAATCTAGAACGGAATTTAAATAAAATACGAGTACAAACTCTGTCCGATTCCTTTCTCCTCAATTTACACCTTTCACTCGGCAATTAGCTCACACTCAACAATCATAGATATCAACACAACCATTTTAACAAATCACTCAACTCATTCGATAATTTTAATAACATTCAGCAATAACTTCCGCTCGGCAAATATAACAATTTTCCACTCGGAAAATATAACAACCACTCGGCAATTATATGAAATTACACTCGGCAAATACATCAAATACTCAGCAAATATTTCAATTCTCATTCAGCAATTATAACCAATTTACCACTCAGTAAATATAACATCACTCAGCAATTATTTCAATCTTCATTCGGCAATTAAAACCAATTGCACTCAGCAAAATTATCAAATCAACTTTCACAACTGACTCGGAAAATTGACACAGTATCCGGATACTCAAAGGATCGACCTTCAGCTGGGGGTCCTACTTGACACCCCGTGAACCCTGCTTGGTTCACCGAGTCCTGCTTGACTCCCCCTCAACCACTGGGTCATAGACCTCTGGGTAGCTCAACTGGGTCCTGCTTGACCACTGAAGCCAAAAACGAAGGTAACATATACCGTCGGTCGTCCCATACCACATCATCATATAATCATTTCACAAGTGGCCATTAACAACATCACTCGGGTGACCTGCTTGTCAAACCTGACTCATTAACAACATCACTCAGGTGACCTGCTTGTCAAACCCGACTCCTCATTGCCACAAAACACCGATTGTCACAACATCATTTCAATTTCAATCGGATTTACACATACACACACGATCCTCAACTGATCGGTGTCCAAATACATATATGCATATACATTAACTTTCACCCAGCATTATCTCATCACAACATCAAATAATTCACTTTTCAATCGGAATATGCCACACACACGATCAGAAACCGATCGGTGTCCATACTTATACATGCATTCATTCACATTCATATACAATTCATTCGACATTATCATAATTATCACAACATCAAATACTCCTCTAGTCATATACACACGATCAGAAACTGATTGGTGCTCACACACATGCATACTCATACATTCTCAAATTTCATTCAGCAAAGTCATACACACACACACACACGATCCTAAACCGATCGGTGTATACATCCATACATGTATTCATACATATTCACATACTTTTCTTCCAGCATTATTTCTTACCCGGTTTACGAATATCTCAACGACTCGGACAGGGTCCTATTCTAATTAATTATAACCCGAACACCCCCTTACCTCTGTTCCACGCTTCAACAGTTTCTGGGTTCACAGCTCCTTCGTGTTCCAGCACCAGCTTCCTTACTTGTTCCACCACCTACGGTTTGGAATGTGAAATACGTTACCATCACACCACCATCCACACGATCAAGGGCCATTTTCAGGCTCACAGCCAAGAGGAGTGGGGATCGGAATAGTATCCCCCTCCATACACATGACCATTCGGTCTAGAAAAGAAAGGAAAGAGGTGAGGTATCCATTTTAAACAGTTCAAAAGACTTACCTTGAAACCACTGTCACAGCTATGTAATTATTTCAAGGTTTGATGCAAAGATGGACCTCCTTTCAAAGCTTAAAGCTCTCAATAATGGAAGAAGAATAAAAGTAGCAGAAGTTCTTCACGTGAAAGAGAGTGAATGATTGCACAAATGATTGAAGAAAGAGAAGAAAACCATTATTTAAACTCATGGCAACCGGTTACCTTCTCAACCGGTCACTTCCAACTGGTAACCTCTTCAACCGGTCATTTCTCCAATTCCTTTACAATTTTTTTAAAGATTTAATTAAACTTCTCTTCTTCTAATCACACCCTTTATAATTAACCAATAATTCATAAAAATATCAAATAAATTCTTAAAAACAATTTTTAATGTTTCTACTTCACAAAATTTTTCTATAATTATCCGAGATGTCACAATTAAGCTTGAAATTTAAGGTACTTACGTGTTGGTCTCCCTCCCGGGATTCCGAAAACAAGATTAATTTCAATTTCCGGCGACAATTGGACCCTCAATGTGGGAACTAGAGGACCCGACTATGGCTTTCCTTTCTTTCCCACAGTTCTATTTTGTTTTCTTTCTTTTGGCACAAGGAAGACAATTCATTTAAGAAGGAGAAATGAATCATTTTAATTCAGAGGCGTTTTGGTTATTTCCTCCTTTCTAATTTCTTTTATCTTTTGTTTTTATTTCTTTAATGATTTTCTATTTTCTTAAATCCTTTTCTTTTTATTTCCCAATCTAATCTAATTCTCTTTTCTTTTATTTTCTAATTTATTCTTTAATTAGTTTGCTTCTAAATTTAATTATTTTAAAGTTTCATATTCATCAATTAATCTCCATGACGCCATTTAATTCAATTTAACTACTAGGATATTACACTAACAAGCCTCAATGGGGAATAATAATAAAAAATAACATATAGATGAAGAGAAAGCCCAAGATTAACAAGAAAATATGCACTATTTTCTTCTCTAAACACCTACTTAATAAACACCAACCATTCAAGACTAAGGAGCATTTAGATCTCCTAAACAATATCATTGCAATGACGCTGCTTAGAGCAACCTTTTCGAACAAAATCTATCTTCACATCTAACTAGTTGAATCTCAAAGAATGGGCAATTCAGAGACCTTTCAAAATTCCCCACAGTCCAGCCTTGAAAGAAGAATGAGAACCCAACTTACAAGAGAAACATTTGATAAGTTTTCCACTATCATCATACGTTGCTTTCATAGAATTAGTTAACATAGATCCATCCACATTGAGTTTGATCATTTTCATGTTAGGGAAAGACCATCCAACGTCCTACAAGAAAAATGTATGACCTGAGAACATTAAGTCCAACTTCTTACATTCCAAATAAGCTGATGTATGTCTTTTTATAACATCAAAAAAGTCCTTGACTCGAGAGGACTTTCCCTGAAAAATAAAGTTGTTCTAGTCTAGTCATAAACACCATACAACAAAAGGCATGAACTAAGAACATACACATCCTTCTTGATTTTAATTTTCCCTGTCAAGTTCAAAGACAACTGATTCTCAAGACCACAACTAAAGAATTGAACCCAAGCATCTTCATGAATAAGATCTTCCCACAAGATTTGGGCATAAAAACAGTCGTGTAAAACATGCCCAACAGATTCAGGGGTGTCACCACACTGAGAGAAAATAGGACCACTGACACCACCACGCCTAGAAAGTTCAAAATTGGTTGGTAAAGAGCCATGGAATAATTTCCAGAGGAATAGGCGAATCCGAGAAGCCTTCTTCTAGCTCTAAATGCTCTCAAGAATTCTATCAGTAGATTAATCAGAAAACACCTTCTCCATGTGATCATTATGCAATGATCTCAACGTGAACTCACTATTTGATTCTAGAGACCAATATGGCGAGTCATCATCATTCTTAGGAGAAATAAGTATACAAGCTGCTATATTCTTAACAATTTGCCGAAAGGGGTAACTAAACATTTCAAAGTTCCAAGATTGAGCTGATACAAACAAAGCCACCAAAAGATTTATCATCCAAGGTAAGATATCCTCCACAACCAAGTTCTCAAGAGAAGGCATATTCAAGATAAAAGTATCTTCCAAAGCCTATCAGTATTCTCATTCCCCAAATTCCAATGAGTTCCTTTTAGCAACCCAAGGCCACCCTTTGACCACAACTTTCCAAAGCTTAGAATCCTTACTAGTGAATTTCATCATAGGCATAGCTAGACCCTTACATCTCAATTTAGCTTGGAGAAGTCTCACCCAAATAGCTTTAGGGTCCTTAATCAAAATTCAACCCAATTTTATCATGAACAATTCATTCATCCTTCTAAGACTTTAAAAGCCAAGACCACTCGGGGCTTTTAGCTTACAAATATTTTCCCACGAGACAACATGCATGTGACGTTTTCCTTGTTTGAACCCAATATGAAGTCTCAGTAGTATATTTCAATATAACCACACACCAAAGCGGGAAGGAGGAATGCTTACATGATATAGTTAGCAGTGGATAAAATCGTCGATTTAGCTAAAGTAATACGACCATCCATTGAAATGGAAGATGTTTTCCATCCATTGAGTTTCTATTTCCCCTTAACAATCAAGAAGTTGAAATGGTGTTTCCCAAACCTATAAATAAAAGGAATGCCTAAGGAAAGGGAAGAAAGAGATTACTTGAGGAATTTGCAAGATCTCATTAATATCATGAACAAGCTTTTCACCCACATTTTTGGATAACTAAACTTTTGATTTCAAGAAGTTTACTTCCTCTCCAAAGGTTAAACAAAAGATTTCTAAAGTCTTACGAATGATTTTAACTTTCTCAATTGATGCTTCAGCCATTAAAATTATGTCATCGATAAAAAAAAACATATGTGAAATAGAGGGAAGCCCTTGAGCTACCATATAAGGTTCCAAGTGCCTTGGTCTGCTCCCCCTAAGCTAGACGTTCAATATTAAGAACAAATAAGAGTGAGGACATGGAATTACCTTGGTGAAGACCTTTTTGGGCGAGAAACAATTCTGAAGTAAGCCTATTCCATTCAGCACAATATAGGAGGATGAGCAACATTGGAAAATGATGTCCCTAAAATGTTGAGTGAAATTCGCCAAAATCTTGGCTTGATTTGAAAAATCCTAGGATCTTTTATCATAAGCTTTATGTAAATCAAGCTTTATGATCATGTAACCCTTTTGACCTTTGTGGGAATGAAGGGAGTTATGAATTTCATGAAGCAGGAAAACGCTATCCATCCCCAGCTGACATTTTATGAATGCTCTTTGTTCTCTACCAATTAAATTAGGAAGTAATTCTAGAAGAGATAATTTTAGAGAAAATCTTGTAGCTTACATAGCATAATGCAATTGGACGAAAATAAGTAAGACTTTTCAGGTTAACTTAGGAATGAGAGTTAATGTCGTCTTGTTCACTTCACCAATATTCTCAAAAGAAACCCTAAGTTTTTGAAACGGGTTTATGACCATTTGACCCATTGTATCCCAATAAGTTTTGTAGAATATTGCCTGAATTCCATTCAGACAAGGTGATTTTCAATTACCAATACCAAAATATAGGCTCCCTTGATCTTGTCTAGCAAAGGGAAAGTGTTGAGACTCTTTAAAATAAATTGGTCCAACACAGGTTAGGAGACAACTGATTGGAAACCTGAGTTTTTTTAAAGTTATCAGTAAAGAAATTCATTAAAAAATATGAAAAAAGGTTTCTAATTTGATCATCTTCAAAAATCCACTCCCTATTCTGATCTTTGATGGCATTAATTTTATTTCTAGCTTTCCTAGATAAAGTTAGATGATGGAAATAAGAAGTGTCATTGTTCCCGAGATTTATCCATTTATCTGTTAAAAGTTGAAGCAAATAGGCTTTCTTTTGACAGAGAATGTTTTGGTATAAATCCCAAAGCTCCTTATAACACACATTTAATTAAATTGTCATTAGGAGTTAAATCAACTTACCTTGAATGCATTCCATTCTCTCAAGCAAATGTCTTTTCACATGAAGATGTTTCTATATACTTCTTTATTCCAAAGATTAATATGAAAGGAGAATGAGTCAATATTATCATTCTAAATTTTAGATGATGACCAACATTTTTAAACTTCATCAGCGAATTAACATGATCCATCTAAGAGGACAAGAATTTGAAAGGCTTACAAAAAGGTACTCTCGGGGTATTGGCCAAGGTGATCCAAATTTCACAATGATTTGACAATGGAAGGGCAAGGTTACAAATGCCAACAAAAGAAAAAGAAAGATGCCATAGGTCATTAGAAACCACACGATCAAGTCTCTCATGTAAGTCTTCCCTCCTTTACGTGAGAAAGAGACCCAAAGAGATAGCTTCTTCCAGGTTACAATCATTAAGGTAAGCACCAAAGGATAACATGGTTATAGTGTTTGGGCTAGCACCACTTATTTTTTCATGAATGAAAAGGTAAACATTGAAATCCCCAACCACACACCAAGGGATTGTCACACAAGCAGCAAAAGATCTGAGTATTTCCTAAAGGCCTTTATGATGAGACTCTAACAGCTAGCGTAAGCTGCTGAAAAAATCCATTCCATACTCTTCTCTTTAATCTTCAAGTGCATATCCTGGTTATGGATTGACATTACATCCACATACAACATATGCCACTGAAAAATCCACGATAATCAACTTTCAAGAAACTTTAGAAGCCAATTGTCTTTAGCACACATCAGTTTTGTTCATACTAATTATGTATTCAGAATTGGTCCTAGTATTTTATGAGCCTGTGGAAAAATAATAAATAAAAGCCTTTATATATAAATTTTATTTTTAATATGAAAACATATATCCTATAAAAGTACATAAATAGTTTCATGAAAAATAACAAATATTATTACTTATCTTGGAAAGAATGATGAAGTGAAAGTAGGCAAGTTCGAATCAGACAATCAGAGGACACATAGGCACAAATGGATTTTTTTGACGATTGATGAAGAAAGAGGAATAACAATAGTACAACTTTAAGGGAAGTTGGAATGTATGTACTCCATATATATTTTTTAAAAAATAACAAAGCTTAATTTTTTACATTCTTTTTATTGAATTGATTCTCTTTTGCAGTAGGATTCTTCAACATGTGGGATATGAGTCTCTTGATTTGATTTGGGTTGATCCCCTGTATTATTGAGTATTTCATGATAATTTAATGATTGAGTAGTGAATTATTGTGATAGATTTCTACTTTAGTGAGCTTTTGAGCCATACGATGGAAGTGGACCATATTGTGCCATTTTCCTTCTTTCTTATGTGATTCACCTATGGTTGTTGGTGTCGTAGAACTTGACTTATTGCTTTTTGATATATCTTGTCCATGTGCATGTTTTAATATAATTAAGGCCATTTTAAATTTTAGCCATTAGCCACACAATCATTCCTTGTTGCCATTTTCCTTTTACATCTATCAATGTTAGCCATTCTCGAGCCTTATTACACTTATTTCTTCATTTTACCCACATCATTAGCTAATAACCAGAAAACTATAATTAACCTTGCTTTAGATTTGATTAAGAGCTTTAGAATCATTTTAGGAAGGGGTTCTTGATGATTTTAGAAGTGCACTCAAGTTATGTTTTGTATGTTATTTCTCTTGCATGGTGGACTTGTTTCATTGGTCCAAGAAAAAGTTGGAGAAAAAGAAAGATTCATGAAAAGAGGGAAATGTTCAAAGAAAATAAGAAGAAAAAGAAAAAAATTCAATCAAAACAAATAAAATAAGATTTGCTTTGGTACTTTGTCATCCACTATGTTTGGTTTCTTTTTTTGTGTTTGTCTTGGATTTTGAAATGTATTTTCATGATCCTTGATTCTTCTTCCCCATTTTTATTTATCATCTCTAAGCATAGTCATTTACCTTTATCATCCACCTAATCACCTTGGCCCCATTACAACCTTGAAAAAGTCATTGCATGCCTGTATGTTCAAGTATAAAATTAGAAACTTGTCAAGCCTATGGTAGTGCTAGATTATTTGGATGTTTTAAAGTATACACAAATTTAGACACTTGAAAGAATATAGAGTATATCTTGTGAGGTGTTATCACTTTGATTTATTGCTTGATTGGATGTTATCTTATTTCCTTGAGATGTAAGGGTGAGATCCACAATGTCTTTGATTCTTTGATTCCTTATGTATTGCATTATGACTATTACTTAGTTCATCCCTCATTCATTGATAAGTTTGCTACTTTGCTATCGTGTCTTGTGTTTTGAGTCTTTAGGTTTTTCTTTACGCCTAGGAGTGCAAAGGTTTTAAGTGTGGAGTTATTTGATGAGTCATATTATGTTGGTACTTGAGTATCCTTAGCTTGTTATGTTGACACTAATTCTATGATTACATCTCTATTTTAGGCTAGTTTTTTTGGTTTGGGTCTTTGTTAGTAATTTTACTCAACTATTGCATTTTAAAGTTGTTGACCTCTATCCATTAATTTGATCATAATTTTGGATGCAAGTGTATTTTTTCAGTGATTTTTGTCACGTTTGAAATTTGTTTCAAAGAGCTTTAATTAGATATTTTACTCGTTAGATTTGGAGTTTTGTGCTAAAAGTTGTAGGTAGTTAAAGTCGACTTCTAAATGTTGTAACTAAGATTTAAGCTTAATTATGTTTTGTAGCCCATTCTACTTACTTAACTCATTAGCTTGGGTTTAGTTTTACGGTTAGCCTCCCTTGCCTCCTTGCATATAGTTGGCATTTAGAGGGACTATCTCTTTGGAACTCTTCTCAACTCTTCTTCTGATCTTTTCTCGACTATTCTTCTACACTTTTCTTTCTTTGTTTAATATAGTGTAATTTTAGTTTTTGTTTTTTTATCTCTTTCCATGATATTGGTATTATATTTGCTTGCATGTTTATAATTATGAAGGATGAATAGTTTTTAGATTGATCTACAGAGTCAGGCACGTAGAGTGATAAGGTAATGTTCCACTATTTTAATATAATTTGAATCATTATTTTTACTTTCTCAATCCCATCACAAACACTTTTAATTCATCCCCAGATCGCTTTGATACGGTTCTGAAGAATTCATATTTATTGAATTCATTACTCATTGATAAATGCCTAAAATATGTATATTTCTTCATCAATTAGGCATAATTTTGTTTGAAAAGTAATGTATCTAGATTATTTATCAGGTATTAATTAATGAAATTAAAATCCAGATAATTTTGTTGTGATTGTTATAGATATGCATCTCTTATCCCAAATTTTTATGTAATTATAGACAAAAAGAATGAGGAAGATAAAAAGGAAAAAGTCTCTGCAGAAATTCCCTATTTAAAGCTAAGAAAAGCCCAAAATTTGACTGACTCGCTTAAGCGAGCCTGAAATCCGCTTGAGCGAAGCAATCGCTTGAGCAGGGAACAACATCGCTTGAGTGAACCAGAGGCAGAAAAGAATTGAAGCATCAGTGTTGATTTGCTTGAGTGACTTTGTTATCCGCTTAAGCGAGACACAACCAGAGACCAAAACAAACAGAATTCACTTGAGCGAGCAATTTTGGCTCAAGCGAAAATCATGCAGAATCAAATTTAAAAGAAATTGCTTGAGCGAGCTCATATTCGCTTAAGCAAAATTCTTCCAGAGGTTAGTTTAAAATAAATCACTTGAGCAAACTATCCTTTGGCTCAAGCGAATGTAAAATAGGGGAATTAGATTTAATGTGAACTCGCTTGAGCTAACTATTCACCCAAACAAGTTATTGAGGGAAACACTAGATGCAATTCAAGATGAAGGATTCTCATTCGCTTAAGCAAGTTTAAACTCGCTTGAGCGAATTAACCAGGTATAAAACAGAAACTTAGAGAATTTTTAGGGGGATTGCATAATATTTTCTTTTCTCCATCGGTTTTCCATTGAAGACCTAGGGATTTTCCTCTCTTCATCTTTCTATCTTTTTATCAGTTTGTTTGGTTGTAATGGCTACTATGAGTAGCTAAACGTTCCTTTGGGATTGGATGGAATTGATTCAAACCGACGTACGCTTGATATAATTATATATTTGGTACCTTCATTCTATTGTTTTTGGCTTTTTATTTTATGCTTAATACTGGATCTATCTGATCAATAGTCTCTTGATTCTAGTTTTCTTTGGTTATTGGGAAATGATCTATGAAAATGGATCTAAATGAAATGCTTGTTCCGGTGATTATTAGGAATAATAATCAACGAAATGAATGCCAAAACAATCAATCTTAATGCTGGAGTGTTTTTAAAGTGATCGAGGGATCGACAGTTTAAAAATATTCTTATGAATTTTGTAGTCGAGAAATCGATACGAATGACTTTGATTATGGCATAAAAAGCAATATTTTAAAAACCATTTAAATAACTATATACGGTATGTGGAAGGGTAAGATAGATGAAATCTAATCCTAGTCTTTAATCTTTGTTTACGTTTAAATCATTATTGCCTTCGTAAATTTTACACTGTTCACTTGTTTAGTTTCATGTTCGTTTATTTTCACATAATATTTTTATATATTTCCCACCAAAATAGTTCAAATTATATTTACTAAACAACCACCCCTTAGTGGAATGGAACTTTATTATACTACAACTGACGTGGGTAAACTTGCCACAAACTATATTAAGAAATACCGTAACAAGTTTTGGCATATGAAGTGTTGATCAAGTTTTGGAGCCGCTGTCGGGGGTCTGTATGATTTTGCAAATATTGGCATATAAAATTATGAATAATTTTACTTTCTTTAATTGGTTTCTACTTAATTTTATCTTAGACTGATAGTTGTTTGTAAGAAAATCGCTTGCTTTATCTTATTGCGTGGACAGGGATCGAAAGACCAACTGGTGTTTAACCCTGAAATTTAAAAGTCCATCCGTAAAGGTAAAGGTAAAGCGAAAAAGCATCAACCATTAGAAAAAGGTCAATCTTCTTTTTTGACACCCGTTTTAGAAACTTCACCAAAGCCAGAATCCGAACCAATGACAGAGGAACAAAATAACAATCCTCCAAGAAGAACACTAGGAGATTATGCTAATCAGCAAGGCCCATGATATTTTTCAAGCATTGCCATTCCCAATACAATGAGAGCTTTGGAAATGAAACATGTTTTTCTCAGTCTTATCAGTGCTCATCAGTTCACAGGAATGTTATATGAAGATTCTTACATTCACTTATCAACATTCTATGAATTGGTTGGTACACTAGGTTTTAAACCAGGAGTTTTAGAAGCAACATACTTGAGACTATTTCCTTTCTCCTTAGCAAGCAAGGCAAAAGAATGGCTTCAATCTCATCTAAATTAGAGTTTGAACAATTGGTCAAATGTTAAAGAGAAATTTTTACAGAGGTTCTTTCCTCCATCAAGATTTATAAAAGCTAAATTAGATATTTCTACTTTTAGACAAGGTGTAGAGGAACCATTTTGTGAAGCTTGGGATCGATTCAAGTCATTGTTAAGAAAATGTCCCAATCATGGTTTCGAAGACATTACCCAATTGAACATCTTTTATAATGGATTGAGAGCTGATACCAAAATGATTTTAGATACTACAGCAGGAGATACCATGTAACATCCCTGTTTTTAGTAGCAGTCTTATTTAGTAAAAATTGAAGTTTAGAAGGTTTGTAAGTGGTAATAAGTGAATATACACCCTGTTGATAGTTTGTGGTATCTCAGAAATGTCATTTTTGTACATAATAATGGAATTTATATGGACCATTAGTGAAATTTTGCAAATTCCGAGTGAAATAGGCTCTGATCCGAGTGACAGAGGGGAATTCCGAGTGGAGGATTAACAATTCCGAGTGAAAGAAAGAAAATCCGAGTGAGGAATGAAATACCGAGTGTAAGTTAGGTTGACCGAGTGAAATCTTGGTCTTAGAGACAGCTGGAGTGAAGTAGGTTCAAGGGAACCACTTCTGGGTGAATATTTCGAGTGAAAACACCCTTGAAAGACTCAATTCCGAGTCAAACTTTGCCAATTGCTTCTTTTTCGAGTGGTAATCTCTATAATTACAGTATACCGAGTGAATAGACTCAATCAGAATTATAACCAAGTGCAATCCGAGTGAGTTGTCCAACTCAGATCCTCCTAGAGAAGAAGGGAATAGCATTCCGGGTAGAAAGATCTTCGAGTGTGGTGTTTTGGGTAGTAGAGTTCCGAGTAAGGGCATATTTGAATCCAGTATAACCTGTTCTAAGAAGCATGACCCCAAATATACAATTCCGAGTGAAATATAGAGTAATGGAAGCTCATTCCGAGTGGAATATAGGAAGGAGAACCCAATCCGAGTAGAATATATAAGGTTTAGAGCCATTATTGAGTGAGGCTATGTTTATGACTCTTTTTCCGAGTGACAAAAAACCTTAAAGGATTCCGATCGAAACACATTTTTGAGGAAGGATAGTGTATGTATACCTAAGAGATGAGTAATCGAGTGAAATATGAGTAGGGAAGGACTTAAATGCTCCTGGAAGGTAAAATCCGAGTGAAATATAGAGAGGCTGAACCATTTCCGAGTGAATCTATGAGTATGACTCCTCTTCCGAGTGAGATATACTCTATTGGACCAATTCCGAGTGAAGACTTGTATGTGTAAGTCTTTTCCGAGAAGTGAGGGCCTTAATATGTTCTGATTTGGAATTGTAGTTGAAGAATTTGGTTAAAACTGAGAGAGAAATATGAATAAACCGAGTGAGTAAAGTTTGAGTATTTCTGAGTGGTAAATCCGATTGATTCCTTTCTAAGATATGAATTGTTATTGGAATATATCCTAAGTGATTAGAGTTTGAATAAATTCCGAGTGATTGACTAATTAGGAGAGAGAGTCGGGTTCTAGAAGAAACACTTCCGAGTGAGAAATGTAAGTTTATACCGAGTGATGAATGTGAAGAACGTTTCCAATTGTGTTGAAGTTAAATACACCGAGTGGTATGGAAAGTAGTATTCCGAGTAAGTGGATGACTTTTACCGAGTGGAACAGTGTATGTAGAGATTCGGATTTGGAATAAAAACTTCGAGTAGAAGAAAGATAGGAAAAGAATGCGAGGGAGTCGGTTTTTGAAGGACATTACCGAGTGATAAAGGACTAGGCTTGGAGTGATTTAACCGAGTAAGAACCATTAGAAATGACCCGGATTTGGGATATAATACCGAGTGAAAGGCCAAGCAAATTAGGAGTCGGTGTGGGGGTGAAATACCAAGTGAATGATGGGAAAGATGAGTCGGTTTCATGAGAATGCCGAGTGAGGATTGACTGATTCGCTCAAGCGAGAAAGCCACGCTCAAGCGAGCCTTGTAATTATGACTCGGAAGTGGGAATTCCAGTCAGAATTCACTGACAGAAGTGTTAACCGAGTGTAATTTCACTCGGTATTCACTGACAGAAGTGCGTTTTGACTTCAATTTTGTCTTTTAATGATATTTAAATCCAATCGTGCGCATTATGGATGGTGGACGACCAGAAATGGACACTGACTCAGCATATATATTTGTTTTATCCCTAGTGACCCTTCCATTATCACTGACTCAGCATACCACTCAGAAATGGGCACTGACTCAGTATACCACTCAGAAAAGCTGTCTCCCACTTGTCTTCCCACTCACTTCCTCCCTATTTAAACAAGCTCAACGTCCTCAGAACTCACACCACACACACGACACAACATCCTTCATCATTTTCCTTCCCAACAAGTCTCTTTCTCTCTTTTTCCTTCCATTTCACTCAGATTCGAAGCAGGACAGTGAAGGGAGCCTCTTTCTTCTCCTCCAGGAACTTCATTGAGGTAAGGGGGTATATTCTTGGGTGCCTTGTGGGAAAACCGAGTGGGGACAGATTCAGTGTGTATGAATTAAATGCTTTATATTGATATCTGTATATGCATGTATATATATATATCTGTTACCAAGTGATGAATTGTGATATGACATGTACTTATTGGACTGAAAATGCTAAGAATCATGGGTACCGTATGATTTCCAATGAAAAACTATGAGTTTAATGATAGCAGGTTCTGTTTTAGGCCAATCCGATCGGTTTTGGTATCATTTCAATCGGTTTTAAGCCATTTCAATCGGTTTTAGTATCATTTCACTCGGAAAACACTCTTTTTCTCTCGGACAGCATCTCCCAAGTCTTATTTTTACTCGGAAAATCTATTTCTTAAATTGTTTCACTCGGAAAACACTCTATTGCTCTCGGTCAGTAGCTTCCCAGTCTTATTTCACTCGACAAACACTTTATTTTACTCAGCAAGTAGTTATTTTACTCGGATTTATATTATTTCATTCAGACAGAACTCTTTTCAACTAATTTCACTCGGTAAACTCATGTTTCACTCGGAACTTATCTTATTTTTACTCAGGAACCATTTTCATGCTGATTCCACTCGGAATCAGATTTCATTTCACATGGAGACACATTTTCACTCGGATTCACAAACATTTTTACTCAGAAAATTCCTTTTAGACTAATTCCACTCGGAATCCTATTTTATTTCACTCAGAATTATATTAATTTCACCCAGAAAACTGTTTCTTCATTATGTTTCACTCGGAAGGCATTTTAACTTCACTAAGGAAACTCTTTCAGATTGATTTCACTCGGATTTAGAACTGTTTTACTTAGAAGACCCCCCTCAGCTTGATTTTATTTGAAATCGTGCTTATTACACTTGAAATTTTAATTATTTCACTCGGTATTACACCTATTTTACTCAGAAAACTTGTATCAACCTGATTCCACTCGAAATCAGGAATTATTTCACTCAGATTTACTTTACTCGAAGGTATTCCAGTCAGCAGAATGATTTTCACTCGGATTTACAAACAAAGCTACTTAGGAAACCATTTTCCCTACTGAACTCACACGGATTTATATTTTAATTCACTCAGAAATTTGTTTCACTCAGAATTCAAGATATTTAGTTAAGAAAATTATTTTCAGTTTCTGTTTCACTCGGATTACTTATTGATTTCAGTTAGAAAATTCTGCTCAGTTTATTTCACTCGGATTCATAGCTATCTCATGCGGAAAACTTATTTTTCACTCGGATTCAAGCTGTTCCAGTCGGAAAACAGCATTCCACTTCATTTCACTCGGATCCAAACTTATTTCAGTCGGAAAACAGCTTTTCCAGTGTCATTTTACTCGGATTTTTAACCAGAACGTTTGGAGAACCCTTCTCAGTATGATTCCACTCGGAATCATACATATTTCACTCGGATTTGCCCCTGTTTCACTCAGAAAACTCTATTTTTAATGGTTTTCGTTTGGATTTTCATTTAGAAACTACTTCTTAATACTTTTTAAATTAATGAGAGGTTATAATTATTATTATTATCCTTATTCTATTATTATCCTAATTATTATTAAACTTAATATTATTATTAGTAGTTTTCTTGTTATAAACCTTGTTAACATTTTTAATTATGCATAATTATATAAAGAATAAGTTATTTTACTCCTTATGGAAAATACTATATATATAATAGATATACTTACAATGTTTGAATAATTGATAGAATCCAAAGAACTTGGAAATGATATGATGAGACTGGAAATACATAAGATACCCAAGGGATCAATTGATAAGATAAATGCATTTCGCATCATGAAAATATTTTTGAAGAAGAAAAACCTCTAGAGCATACACTTGGTACAGTGAAGGACACTCACGTTCGATCTCAGTAGAAGAATCTTGGGAGTACAACTGGAACGGCAACCCAATGGCATCAGAGTCGCGCCCTGATAGCCGGGTGAGACGAGTAATTCTGGTGTACTTTGACTAAATGACGGAGTGTGACCATGATCGTAGGGATCCAAGTCTCAAATATATATATAAATCAATGATAAGAACCAATGAGTTCATTTGTACCAGAACTTGGGCGGACCCTGATCGCTCTAGAGAATTGGAATGGTGATATTCCAGAGAAGAAGAAATAATTTCTTGGGCCCACATGCATCATGAGACTTAACCAAAGATAAATCATAATAAATCCGAACTCATGCATTCATTACAGCATATTTGATTGTTATAATTGTGAATACGTTATAGGAACGATTTATTTCATGGTAATATGCTTGATTGTTATAATTGTGAACATGCTAAATATACGATTATGTGATGACAACATGCTTGATTGTTATAAATATGCTAAATGTATGATCTATGTGACATTGTATGTTAATTGGATTATGTCCGCACCGGATGAACCAATCAGGGTCTTGGGTTATACTCACCCTTACTGTTGAACATTTTTCAGAGGAATTAGAAACTCAAGAACCCGAGTAGGAAGAACAGCAATACGCTGAACCCATTGAGAATAACCATTAAGGATAGAATATTTATAATCAGACACCGGATGATTGTATAATATTTAAGGGTGCCTGCGTGCCCCATTCTATTAAGAGTACAATTACTTACAGTTTGTGAATGACTATGTGATATATACAATATTACTTCCGCTGATCTGCCACGTACTTATTTATTTTTTTTAAAAAAAATATATTCACTTTTTCTGAAAACTGTTAACACACTCAGTTAAATAGGATGAACCTACAAAAGGATTTGTCTTATCTAACCGAGGGTGTTACAAGGTGGTATCAGAGCATAGTCGATTCATTAAGCTTGGGGAGTGGACCATTAAGTTTCCACGTACTCTGATAGAAATATTAAACAGTCCATAAAACACCTAAGACTAGATTTCCTATGTGGAATTCTCCACATAACATATACACAGAACCTCTTTGTTGATATTCTATCAACAAATTCCTAAGCGATTCACTTAAACAATGATCATGACCTGGAGAAACTTCTTACTCAAATCATGGAGACGATAAGACAACGAGAATTATCCCATACTCTACTAGGCAGAGCCAAGGATTAGCTAACTTTTAGCGGAACGATCTTACACAATTCGAAAAAGAGCTACGACAGAAAATCCGTCAAGTATTATTAGACCATAAGAGTTAAAATAAGAACCGATTAGAAATATGAGTATAGGACCAAGTAGCTCCAATTGAGATACCATTGGTTAGGACTATTAAGGATATTAGTGGAATTTTTGAAGTTAGTAATAAGCCCAAAACTGAGATCCTATTCAGAAACAAGATATGACCTATTTTCTTATTCTCCCTTCATTTTCGTGTATATACTAGGACTTGGGATACCTTGGAGTTTAAGGTAAAATTCTCTAATCTTTGTTTCTAGATTTTGAATTTCTATGTGATTAAGAGCATGCCTTGTGAATGGGTTTTAGGAATAGAAGCCATTTTCATGCAAAACTCAAAGGTAAAATACACTTATATGTGTTTTAGGATAGATATGAAGTGGTATACAAAAAATTTCAAGATTTGAGACAGAAGATGATGGTTGTTAATGACGATTGTTTGATTCTAGTGGAACCCTAACTTAGGATTTAAGGGAAGTGAATAATAATGTCATGAGAGATGATTTTTAGCGAAAACCCACGATAATGTGTATGTAGGTGTTGTTAATGGAAATTGGTGATTATTAGAAATGATCATTGAATTTTGATGAAAAACCCTAAGTGTAGTGATTTGAGGATTTTAACTAAGTTGATGATCTTGATGGCTTTAAATACTCTAGAATGATTACATATAGGGAAATGAATATCTGAGGCGTTAGGTGTTGGTTATTGAGGATTGGTAAAGGAGTGTATATAAGTAAGTATGTAATTAGAGTAATTAATTTAGACTATTGATGTTATGATAGTAGATTAAGGAAACAATTGATAGTGGATTAAGATATTTGAAATGATAAATAGGCATGTCATTTTGAAATAAGATGAATTGGTGATGATCTTAGATGAAACCAGGAGATATATAATGAGTTTGACTAAATTTTAGTAATGATTAAATGATTCATATGATGATTTGGAAGTCTTAAGGCTAAGGAATCATAGTATTGTTATTGTTAGGTGTGGTTAGCATTTTAAGATTTAAAATAAATCTTGGTTTTGGGAGAAGAATTCCCGAAGTCTAATACAAACGTTTAAATTGGATTTAGACAAGTCTAGGACTTGACAACGAGTTATGAGAGAATAATGCCTTATAATGGTATATTAGTATCAAGTATTTCTCAAGTTACCCCTACCATTGGAATAGAAAGAGCTATAAAGACCAAGAAGTTAAGTCTCAGATACATAGAACCTATCAAATTCTGCAAAAGATAGGAACTAATGTGTGCCGTATAGCCATTTCAAACCTTCATGATGTCCACACATACGTACTAGGCCCTGATCATGTTCGGAGTCCCGATCAATTTGTTCTGAAAAGAAAACCTTACCTTTAAAGCATCACCGGTTAAGATTGTTAATCAATGTCGAAAATAGTTAAGGGGAAAGGATGCCCCTTTGGTCAAAGTAGTTGGAATCAGTTGAATGATAGAGACGCTACTTGGAAAGTTGAGGAAAAGATTAGAGGATTGTACTCTCAATTATTCCAACCATGAATTTCGGGACGAAATTCCTAAAAGGGGGGGAGAATGTAACATCCCTGTTTTTAGTAGCAGTCTTATTTAGTAAAAATTGAAGTTTAGAAGGTTTGTAAGTGGTAATAAGTGAATATACACCCTGTTGATAGTTTGTGGTATCTCAGAAATGTCATTTTTGTACATAATAATGGAATTTATATGGACCATTAGTGAAATTTTGCAAATTCCGAGTGAAATAGGCTCTGATCCGAGTGACAGAGGGGAATTCTGAGTGGAGGATTAACAATTCCGAGTGAAAGAAAGAAAATCCGAGTGAGGAATGAAATACCGAGTGTAAGTTAGGATGACCGAGTGAAATCTTGGTCTTAGAGACAGCTGGAGTGAAGTAGGTTCAAGGGAACCACTTCTGGGTGAATATTTCGAGTGAAAACACCCTTGAAAGACTTAATTCCGAGTCAAACTTTGCCAATTGCTTCTTTTTCGAGTGGTAATCTCTATAATTATAGTATACCGAGTGAATAGACTCAATCAGAATTATAACCAAGTGCAATCCGAGTGAGTTGTCCAACTCAGATCCTCCTAGAGAAGAAGGGAATAGCATTCCGGGTAGAAAGATCTTCGAGTGTGGTGTTTTGGGTAGTAGAGTTCCGAGTAAGGGCATATTTAAATCCAGTATAACCTGTTCTAAGAAGCATGACCCCAAATATGCAATTCCGAGTGAAATATAGAGTAATGGAAGCTCATTCTGAGTGGAATATAGGAAGGAGAACCCAATCCGAGTAGAATATATAAGGTTTAAAGCCATTATTGAGTGAGGCTATGTTTATGACTCTTTTTCCGAGTGATAAAAAACCTTAAAGGATTCCGATCGAAACACATTTTTGAGGAAGGATAATGTATGTATACCTAAGAGATGAGTAATCGAGTGAAATATGAGTAGGGAAGGACTTAAATGCTCCTGGAAGGTAAAATCCGAGTGAAATATAGAGAGGCTGAACCATTTCTGAGTGAATCTATGAGTATGACTCCTCTTCCGAGTGAGATATACTCTATTGGACCAATTCCGAGTGAAGACTTGTATGTGTAAGTCTTTTCCGAGAAGTGAGGGCCTTAATATGTTCTGATTTGGAATTGTAGTTGAAGAATTTGGTTAAAACCGAGAGAGAAATATGAATAAACCGAGTGAGTAAAGTTTGAGTATTTCTGAGTGGTAAATCCGATTGATTCCTTTCTAAGATATGAATTGTTATTGGAATATATCCTAAGTGATTAGAGTTTGAATAAATTCTGAGTGATTGACTAATTAGGAGAGAGAGTCGGGTTCTAGAAGAAACACTTCCGAGTGAGAAATGTAAGTTTATACCGAGTGATGAATGTGAAGAACATTTCCAATTGTGTTGAAATTAAATACACCGAGTGGTATGGAAAGTAGTATTCCGAGTAAGTGGATGACTTTTACCGATTGGAACAGTGTATGTAGAGATTCGGATTTGGAATAAAAACTTCGAGTAGAAGAAAGATAGGAAAAGAATGCGAGGGAGTCAGTTTTTGAAGGACATTACCGAGTGATAAAGGACTAGGCTTGGAGTGATTTAACCGAGTAAGAACCATTAGAAATGACCCGGATTTGGGATATAATACCGAGTGAAAGGCCAAGCAAATTAGGAGTCGGTGTGGGGGTGAAATACCGAGTGAATGATGAGAAAGATGAGTCGGTTTCATGAGAATGCCGAGTGAGGATTAACTGATTCGCTCAAGCGAGAAAGCCACGCTCAAGCGAGCCTTGTAATTATGACTCGGAAGTGGGAATTCCAGTCGGAATTCACTGACAGAAGTGTTAACCGAGTGTAATTTCACTCGGTATTCACTGACAGAAGTGCGTTTTGACTTCAATTTTGTCTTTTAATGATATTTAAATCCAATCGTGCGCATTATGGATGGTGGACGACCAGAAATGGACACTGACTCAGCATATATATTTGTTTTATCCCTAGTGACCCTTCCATTATCACTGACTCAGCATACCACTCAGAAATGGGCACTGACTCAGCATACCACTCAGAAAAGCTGTCTCCCACTTGTCTTCCCACTCACTTCCTCCCTATTTAAACAAGCTCAACGTCCTCAGAACTCACACCACACACACGACACAACATCCTTCATCATTTTCCTTCCCAACAAGTCTCTTTCTCTCTTTTTCCTTCCATTTCACTCGGATTCGAAGCAGGACAGTGAAGGGAGCCTCTTTCTTCTCCTCCAGGAACTTCATTGAGGTAAGGGGGTATATTCTTGGGTGCCTTGTGGGAAAACCGAGTGGGGACAGATTCAGTGTGTATGAATTAAATGCTTTATATTGATATCTGTATATGCATGTATATATATATATATATCTGTTACCGAGTGATGAATTGTGATATGACATGTACTTATTGGACTGAAAATGCTAAGAATCATGGGTACCGTATGATTTCCAGTGAAAAACTATGAGTTTAATGATAACAGGTTCTGTTTTAGGCCAATCCGATCGGTTTTGGTATCATTTCAATCGGTTTTAAGCCATTTCAATCGGTTTTAGTATCATTTCACTCGAAAAACACTCTTTTTCTCTCGGACAGCATCTCCCAAGTCTTATTTTTACTCGGAAAATCTATTTCTTAAATTGTTTCACTCGGAAAACACTCTATTGCTCTCGGTCAGTAGCTTCCCAGTCTTATTTCACTCGGCAAACACTTTATTTTACTCAACAAGTAGTTATTTTACTCGGATTTATATTATTTCATTCAGACAGAACTCTTTTCAACTAATTTCACTCGGTAAACTCATGTTTCACTCGGAACTTATCTTATTTTTACTCAGGAACCATTTTCATGTTGATTCCACTCGGAATCAGATTTCATTTCACATGGAGACACATTTTCACTCGGATTCACAAACATTTTTACTCAGAAAATTCCTTTTAGACTAATTCCACTTGGAATTCTATTTTATTTCACTCAGAATTATATTAATTTCACCCAGAAAACTGTTTCTTCATTATGTTTCACTCGGAAGGCATTTTAACTTCACTAAGGAAACTCTTTCAGATTGATTTCACTCGGATTTAGAACTGTTTTACTTAGAAGACCCCCCTCAGCTTGATTTTATTTGAAATCGTGCTTATTACACTCGAAATTTTAATTATTTCACTCGGTATTACACCTATTTTACTCAGAAAACTTGTATCAACCTGATTCCACTCGGAATCAGGAATTATTTCACTCGGATTTACTTTACTCGAAGGTATTCCAGTCAGCAGAATGATTTTCACTCAGATTTACAAACAAAGCTACTTAGGAAACCATTTTCCCTACTGAACTCACACGGATTTATATTTTAATTCACTCAGAAATTTGTTTCACTCAGAATTCAAGATATTTAGTTAAGAAAATTATTTTCAGCTTCTGTTTCACTCGGATTACTTATTGATTTCAGTTAGAAAATTCTGCTCAGTTTATTTCACTCGGATTCATAGCTATCTCATGCGGAAAACTTATTTTTCACTCGGATTCAAGTTGTTCCAGTCGGAAAACAGCATTCCACTTCATTTCACTCGGATCCAAACTTATTTCAGTCGGAAAACAGCTTTTCCAGTGTCATTTCACTCGGATTTTTAACCAGAACGTTTGGAGAACCCTTCTCAGTATGATTCCACTCGGAATCATACATATTTCACTCGGATTTGCCCCTGTTTCACTCGGAAAACTCTATTTTTAATGGTTTTCGTTTGGATTTTCATTTAGAAACTACTTCTTAATACTTTTTAAATTAATGAGAGGTTATAATTATTATTATTATCCTTATTCTATTATTATCCTAATTATTATTAAACTTAATATTATTAGTAGTTTTCTTGTTATAAACCTTGTTAACATTTTTAATTATGCATAATTATATAAAGAATAAGTTATTTTACTCCTTATGGAAAATACTATATATATAATAGATATACTTACAATGTTTGAATAATTGATAGAATCCAAAGAACTTGGAAATGATATGATGAGACTGGAAATACATAAGATACCCAAGGGATCAATTGATAAGATAAATGCATTTCGCATCATGAAAATATTTTTGAAGAAGAAAAACCTCTAGAGCATACACTTGGTACAGTGAAGGACACTCACGTTCGATCTCAGTAGAAGAATCTTGGGAGTACAACTGGAACGGCAACCCAATGGCATCAGAGTCGCGCCCTGATAGCCGGGTGAGACGAGTAATTCTGGTGTACTTTGACTAAATGACGGAGTGTGACCATGATCGTAGGGATCCAAGTCTCAAATATATATATAAATCAATGATGAGAACCAATGAGTTCATTTGTACCAGAGCTTGGGCGGACCCTGATCGCTCTAGAGAATTGGAATGGTGATATTCCAGAGAAGAAGAAATAATTTCTTGGGCCCACATGCATCATGAGACTTAACCAAAGATAAATCATAATAAATCCGAACTCATGCATTCATTACAGCATATTTGATTGTTATAATTGTGAATACGTTATAGGAACGATTTATTTCATGGTAATATGCTTGATTGTTATAATTGTGAACATGCTAAATATAGGATTATGTGATGACAACATGCTTGATTGTTATAAATATGCTAAATGTATGATCTATGTGACATTGTATGTTAATTGGATTATGTCCGCACCGGATGAACCAATCAGGGTCTTGGATTATACTCACCCTTACTGTTGAACATTTTTCAGAGGAATTAGAAACTCAAGAACCCGAGTAGGAAGAACAGCAATACGCTGAACCCATTGAGAATAACCATTAAGGATAGAATATTTATAATCAGACACCGGATGATTGTATAATATTTAAGGGTGCCTGCGTGCCCCATTCTATTAAGAGTACAATTACTTACAGTTTGTGAATGACTATGTGATATATACAATATTACTTCCGCTGATCTGCCACGTACTTATTTATTTAAAAAAAATATATATATTCACTTTTTCTAAAAACTGTTAACACACTCAGTTAAATAGGATGAACCTACAAAAGGATTTGTCTTATCTAACCGAGGGTGTTACATACCATGATGACAGTAGATACAGAACAACCCATAGATTATTAGGCACATCATGATTGTCATCAAGTGCAAAGGAAAGGCATCCTTGATTTGAATACCACAGATGCTATACTAGCCCAAAATAAAATTCTTACTCAACAAATAGAGACTCTGACGTAACAAATGGCTAAACTTCCACAACAACTACATGCGGTGCATTCTTTTACTATGCAACAACAGATACAACCTAGATGTGATTTTTGTGGAGGAGAACATCCAAATAGACAGTGTGGCTTTCCCAAGAAATCAGTGCACTATATTAGAATTCAAGGCTGGTCAGGTAATTTTAAATCTAATTATTCTAACCAACAATTTCAGGGCTGGAGAAACAATCAGAACCAAGGCGGATGGAAGCAAGAAGCTGGTCTATCTAACAAACCAAATTACCAGCAAAATTATCTGTCCTTGCATGAAAAGACATCTAAGTTGGAGGATACATTAGAAAAATTTAGGCAGGCTTCTTTGACTAATCAGAAGAACACTGAGGCATCTATCAGAAATTTAAGAACTCAGGTTGTAACATCCCGTGTTTTTATATTTAGAAAAAAATGAATAAGTATGGAAATGAATTTAAAATATGAAATTTGAGAATATGTAGCATTGGTGTAAATTCAGAATGAAATAAATGGGACAAAATGAGATTTTATCTGACGCGTAGCGTCAGAGTGGCGCGTAGCGTCGAGGAGAAATTTTGGACCTGACACGTAGCGTTAGGGGGACACGTAGCGTCAGCCTCACGATTAAAATTTAAAGTCCAGAAATAGCTACACGAGACAGAGAGGAGAAAAGAGAGCTTAAGTTGGCTCTCTCTTCTTTTTCTTCCCCAGAGATGAAAACCATGAATTAAGCTTAAATCAGCGTTGAAACTTGGAATTAAAAGTGGATTGAAGGAAGAAAACATGAGGTAAGCCCTTGAAATCCTTCAATTTTTAGTTTTGGTGAAGGTTTTCTTCCATTTCTAGTTTTCTTTGAAATTTGAATAAGCTTTGAAATTTGAGATTGTGAACCGGCTAAAGAGTCCTTTATGACTCTTAAATGAGAGTTTAAGTGATGGAATTGAGTTTTGTCTCATGTAAGTTATAAATAAAATATTGGAGGTTTGATAGAATTGAGAGTTTCTTGGAATAACTAATAGTTTTAATAAAAGTAAGCTTACAGAGCTTTAAGAATTGATTTTCAAGTGTTTCTTAAGTTAAGATAGAATTTTTATGGTTAAATTCCTAAATCCCTTTTTATAAATTTGGTATATTTAGTGTTCTTGGTGTATCGATGCTTACGGATAATGGAAGAGCGTTGGAATCGAGGTAAGGGGAGTGTGTAAGGATTTTTTAGTTAAAGTTTTATAGAATTTTATGTTAAGAAATGAAATTGTTATAGATATGTGAATATTTTATTCAAGAATATGTGGTTTGCAATATGTGGATGATTGGGTAATGAATTCAATGTATTTGATTGGTAAAATGACGATGATAATAAGAAAGTGATGAATTGTGATGAAGTACGTAACATGCTTAAGAGATATATGTATATGGTGATTATGAGAAAATATTGATTTATGATGAAAATTGAGGACTATGAAAATACATGATGTTTATATGAGAAAGAGATGATCATATTGATGATATATGTCATACATGTATGTTATGTGATGTGAATGATATGAAATTCAATGTTTGTTTATGACTTTGATTATGATAATTAAGAAGATGGCTTTTACATCGAGGAATGGCTTTATGTCGAGTGATGGATTTTGTGCTGAGAATTATGTATTATTCACGAGATTAATGGTTATATATTGTATATACATGTGATGTGGTGTGGACAGCCATTCGGCATGTGTTACCCTTCACTTTTGGCTCCAGTGGTCCATGTAGAGATCCCAGTTGAGCTACCCAGTGGTCCAGGTAGAGACCCAGTGGTTGAGGTGGGGAGTCGGTGTGTGGCTCGATGAACCAGGTAGACTTCACGGGATGTCAATGTGACTCCCAGCTGGTGGCTGCTCCGTTAGTATCCGGATACTAGGTGTCATTATATATATATGAATTGACCATGAGAGTCAGTTATGAATGATTTTGATTATTGGCATTGATTTATGATATGTATAAGATATTTGAAATTGATTGAGAATTATAAGGATTATGAATATTGAGACTTGATTATGATTGGTTCATGATGATGGGGATTGATTTATAATGATGATGAGTGACTTATGAAATTATGATTAATATATGATAACAATGTTAAGTGATATGATAAAGATATTGTGATAGTATGAATGATGGTTTTGATGAGATATGAGTATATTGGAAAATGGTTAGGAAAGGATTATGAGATTGACAAGCGAGGGAGGTGTGTGAGCTCCTCCAGGTGATATTATTCTGAATTCAATTATCTGCATTGTATTATAATGCTAGATACTCACCCTTACTTTTATTATTTCAAAAATGGAAAGAATGGATATTGCAGAGGCCGAGGAAACGGGTACAAGTGAGCAGCAGAGCAATGCCAGGACATTTATGATAATGAAATGTATATATATATGGTATGAGTGTGAATGTGTTATGAGTTTTGATGTGGTGTTTATTTATGTCGTTATTAATATGGCTATATATGTTGTTTGTAGTTTGCTGGCTAATGGCACTGAGTCATTAGCATTTATATGTGTGGTTTGATTGAAGTGTGACATTGAGCCATTAGTTAGCCATCCATGCATAATGACCAGGAATTGACTATATAGATACGGATATGGCATGGATCCATGTAGTATTTAGAATCATGCATTATTGGCAGGAAATGTTTGTTTGATTGATAAGTGATTGTGTTGGTAAAATGTTATAAAATAATTAGGAAATTTGAATGTGAACATTAATGAATTTGAAGTAATAGTGGGGAACTGGATAGGTGATTATGAGATTTGATAGGTTTCAGGATCCCTGGAAAGTACCATTAGGTTCTCTAGGACATTTGGGATTTGTGTGAATTGGCCTTGGGCCAATTGGAACCCATTTAGGGTGTTTAGTGCAAGGGTTTTGCACAAAATTAAGTTAAACTACATTTTGTGCATAACTTGCGTATATGTTAGAATTTTGGCAAATAGACTGCGCCAACAGCTCCAGAATAGGAGTAATATGGTGCCCTTAAAGTTTGGTGAGGTTTGGAGCTGAATTGAGTAAGATAGACCCCTAGGAAGGTTGCCAAAAGGCCTAAAATGGGCAGCAACAGCAGGTGCTGCTACTGATGTCCTCATGCGTAGCGTCAGGCTGGCGCGTAGCGCCAGGGCTGCGATTGAAAGCTCACGTGTAGCGCTAGATCCCCTGTTTCAGAACTTAGTTTTCTTTCAAATTAAATGGCTTTAAGGACTTTAAAGAATTATATACTTATTCTTTTAGGACTTTTTAATGAAAATGTATATTTTCATGATTATGATGCAATTTAATTGATTAAATGAGAAATATTTATTGAGAATTTCTGTTCAATTGCTGAAAATAAATGAGAAAATAGGTGCAGGACGTTACACAGGTAGGACAGTTAGCCCATTAAATTACAGATCAACAGGGACATCACTGTGGAGCTAACACCTAAGCTAATCCAAAAGAGTAGTGCAAAGCTGTTACTACAAAAGGTGGTAGAGTTGTAAGAGTGAACCAGAGTGAAAATGAAAAGATTGAGGAAGAAATTATGAATAAGAAATTGAGTGAAGAAAGAGAGGCAGAAGGTGAGGAAGAGATTGAAAAAGAAAGAGTAGCAAAAGAAAAAAATAAAGAAAAAGATGTAAATGGTGAAGAAAAAATGAAAAATAAAAAGAAAGATAGTGAAAAGGGGAAGGAGAAAGTAAAAAGTCAAGTTCCATAGTTGAAGAATTTACCGTATCCAAAGAATCCTCCCAAAAGAGATAAAAAGAGACAATTTGCTCGTTTTATGGATATTTTCAAGAGATTACAGATTAATGTTCCATTCATGGAAGCTATGGAGCAAATGTCGACGTATGCAAAATTCATGAAGGTCTACTTTCAAAGAAGAAGAGATTTACAGAAGAAACAGTTGAATTGGAGGCTGGATGCAGTGCTATCATTCAAAAAGCATTGCCTTAGAAAACCAAGGATCTAGGGAGTTTTACCATTCCTGTTACTATCGGTACCCTTCCAATAGGAAAAGCATTATTAGATCTTGGTGCTAGCATTAATCTGATGCCATTATCTATGTTGAAACGTATTGGAGATCTGGAGGTTTGACCGATGAGGATGACTTTACAGTTGGCTGATAGATCCATGAAATTTTCGTATGGAGTGCCTAAAGATGTTTTATTGAGAGTTGAAAATTTGTGTTTCCAATTGATTTTTTTGTCATGGATATTGAGGATGATGCTGAGGTTCGTTTGATACTTGGCAGACCTTTCGTGAAGACAGCAAAAGTAATAATTGATGTTGATGATGGAAAGCTTAAAGTAAGAGTGTAGGATAATGAGGTAAATTTTAATGTGTTTGAAGCAATGAAATATCCTGAAGATAAAAAACAATGTTTTAGGATTGACATTGAAGATCAGGCAGTAAAGAAGGAATTTGAGAATTTGATTACTTCAGATCCTTTACAAAAGGCCTTGATTTGTGCTTTAGATGATTTAGGTGATGATGAGAAGGAGATTATGGAGGATTTCTTAAAAGATTTTGACTCTAGAAGAATGATTATGCTAGAGGAAGAATCTATTGAAAAATTACCAAAACAGGCTGAGGTTAAATTACAGAAGCTCAAAATGAAGACTTTACCATCTCATTTGAACTATGCCTTTCTTGATAATGAAGGGCAAAAGCCTGTGATTATCAATAGTCATCTTTCAGAGTTTGAGGAGTAGAGGTTAATCCAGGTTCCTTTGGGATTGGATGTAATCGATTCGAACCCGACGCACGCTTGATATAATTATATATTTGGTACCTTTGTTCTATTGTTTTTGGCTTTTCATTTATGCTTAATGTTAGATCTATCTGATCAATAGTCTCTTGATTCTAGTTTTCTTTAGTTATTGGGAAATTATCTCTGAAAATGGATCTAAATGGAATGCTCGTTGTGATGATTATTAGGAATAATAATCAACAAAACAAATGTCGAAATAATCGATCTTAATGCTGGGATGTTTTCAAAGTGATTGAGGGATCGACGGTTTGAAAATATTCTTATGAATTTTGTAGTCGACGAATCGATACGAATGACTTTGATTGTGGCGTGAAAAGCAATAGTTCGAAAACCATTTAAATAACTATACACAGTGTGTTAAAGAGTGAGATAGATGAAATCTAATTATAGTCTTTAATCTTTGTTTACATTTAAATCATTATTGCCTTTATAAATTTTACACTGTTCACTTGTTTAGTTTCATGTTTGTTTATTTTCACATAATGTTTTTATATATTTCTCGTCAAAATAGTTCGAATTATATTTACTAAATAACCACCCTCAGTGGAACAACACTTTATTATACTACAACTGACATGGGTAAACTTGCCACAAGCTATATCAAGAAACACCGTAACAAGTTTTGGCATATCAAGTGTTGATTACTCATGCGATCTTAAAACGTATGTTCGATTAATTCAAATTTTTGAGATCAGATTGAGAAGAACATTCTCGAATTGATCAAAAATGTTTGTTCTTTAATTTGAATTTATGAATTAGGATTTAGATAAGTCTTTATCAAATTTGTTTTATGGAGTAGAAATTATAGGTCAATTACTTTTTTATTATTGATTTTGTTTCTATTTTAATCTTTTTACATTCTTAATTGAATCCAAAAGTCCCCCCCCTCAAATTTCCATGCTTAGTCTATTATATGAGGTCCTCGAGAGACCTAGGTTAGTCAACATCCATTACAATTGGTTCGTAAATGTTGCCGACTTCACCTCAGTAATGAAATAGTGGAATCGTGAGGTTTTTATAGTAATATTTTGCCAAAATACTTGTAGTCTCTCTAGGTTGGAAAAAATTCAACCTAAGTGCCTAGAGAACAATAACGACTTTGAATTAAAGGAAGCATGTATGGTGGGAAGAATATAAATAGATCTTAGACAAAGAAAAGATGTATTAGCATCAGGTCTTGAAAAACTGGCTCAATATGAGGGATATGAACATAACTTTTTATCATCGCTGGAAATCTAGTAGGAGAGCTTGAAACCTGGTAATTGCTTTGAAATGAAGGGGGTGACATTTGGGTCTACGATGAGGACTCCATTCAAGTTATTCAATAACATTTCTTCAAAAAGCTATATGGTGAGGAAAATAATTCTCTCCTTGTTATTGAGTGTGCATATCGTTTCCCTTGGGTGAAACAAGATTGTTTTTCCAGTCTTATCAAGTTACCACGAAGGAGAACATAAATGATGTTCTTATTTAGTATTGGTAGCAATAAATCCCCTCAGGTGGTGACATCCATATAAATTTTTATAAAACCTAATGGAACCTGCTTGATCAATGGATGATCGAGTGACATTGGCTCAATCAACAACCTTTTCTATTCCTACCTATGTGATGTAGGGTATGGAGATACCTAGGATTATGTATGATGAAGTTGAGCCTTTATGTTGTAACTTCATCTAAGGGTCTTCATCGGAGAAAAACGGATTCATCTTATTGCTTAAAGTCATGTTTGTAAGCCTAAGGATTTACAGGGTCTTGACTTTTGAAGTTTAAGATCTTTAAATAAGCCATATATGGCAAAGCTAGGGGTATTAAGCTGCGTTTAGTAACAGAAAATTATTTTAGTTTTTTAAGAAAAGTTTTCCACTTGTTTTCCAAAATTTTCATTTCCTAGAATAACTAGAAGAATTTTGAAAATTCGTTTAGATAATATGACAGTTTTTTAATTTGGAAAACTAGAAAACTAAAAAAGTTGTTCAAGTATGCTCAGTTTTCTAAATTTTTTTTAAACATTCTTTAATTCAAATTAATTGAGATATGTCTTATATATATTATTTATAACAATATTGTATAGTATATGCATCACATAAAAATTATGACAAAAATTTAAAGTAATATTAAAATGAGAGCAAATGAGTTTGTGTTTAAATATATTTCAAAATAGTAACAGTAAAACTTTTCGAATTAGTAGCAGTTTGTTTCATATTCTTATTTGGTTATAACAGTCTCTATCTTCTAATTCAGTTACCTTATCTTGTAATTCAATTACCTTATCTTGTAATTCAGTTATCGTCTTTTCTATTTTTTTCACTTTTCTTAGAAAAACTTTTTAAAGAGTTTTTTGATTTTCTTAAAAAAATAGAAAATCAGTTTTCTATTTTTCTATAAAAAAATTTAAATAATTTGTAAATAAACAGTTTTCTATTTTTTAAATTTTTCTAAGAATAATTTTCTATTTTTCTAAGAAAACTTATGAACTAAACGCAGCATAAGTGTTTAGATGCCTAGATCTCCATTTAAGGTTGTAGAAAGCTTTGTCAAGCCTTTCATAAAATTCTTTCACAATTTTTGTATACATAAAAAATATTATATACCCTTGATTTATGAAATATGATTTGTGCAATCAAGTTGTTTGGCTTTCATACAATTAGGAATATGCGTTGTTTGTGCAGTCAGGTTTTTCTTATAGCATCTACTAAATTAGTTATGTTAAAAATCGTACTAAATAATATTATTTACACTAATTTGTAACTGATTTTATAAAAATGATCCATTTTAAATGATTTTATACCGGTTTTTAACATAACTAATTAAGTAAATATTTTAAAATGATTAAATGCACCAACCCATTTTCTCATAATTGCACTAAATCTAAATTGTATCTTAAAAAAAGTTTAGAGTTTGAGTTTTATATTAAGAGAACTAACTTTATTATGATGAGGATATTCTTAGTTCAAACGAAATTACTTTTGTTGGGGATAAAAAATACTTTTAAAAACAAAGTTAGAGAAGAAAAAAAAAATCCTAATTATGTATGTATAATATTTTTTCACTTAGTTTGACTTACATTTTTTTTTTCTATTTCTTTACACTACTCACTTCTTTTTCTTTCTTTTCTCGATTCATTTTTCATTTATATATTAAAAAATTGGGTGTGGGATGACAATTACTGAAAATATTATTATCGAAAATAAAAATATGATTTGATTTAGTCGATAATAATTTGAAAAAAAAGTTCGGTGGCAGCTAATTCGTGGGTCACTTGAATTTGTTGTAATGAATCATATGTGATGACAACTGGTAATTGATATTTGAGATATCCTTGATTTTGTTCTCTTTCCCTTTCGGATTATAATGGCAGCGCACGCAGTAATAGTAATAATGGGTACGTGTAGTAACAGGATTGGCCAAAACACAATAATTGAGCATGGTTTGGGGGACAACATGTTTTCCTTAGCCGTACTTAATAATGTTTGGCGTGTAGTTAACCATGCTTCAGAGCTCATAAATCCAATTATTGTCAACCAATCAACTTTCAATAGTAATCATCATGACGTCGGTTGTGCTAACTGAAAATGGGGAGGTCATATTCTTAAACATTAGTATTCCTTATCTTTCTTTCTTTTAAATCTCTCAATTAAAAATAAAAAATTTATTTCTATTTAATTATTTATTTAAAATTTAAAGATTATATTAATTATTCAATTAGAATTTTAAAGAATATTAATTTTTATTCTTTTAATAATACCTTTATTGATATTAAAAATAAAAAATTTTAAAAACAATAAACAAAATTAGATAATAATAAAACAGAAAATAATCAATTATTTATACAAATTAACAATATAAATTATATTTTTCATTTATTTGTCAAAGATTTTTTAAACATGTACAAGTTTGCGTTGTAACATCCTAATCTAGGATTGTTAGAGAGATTTAATTGATTAAGTAATTAAAAAGAAACGGTTATTATTTAATTAATTAAAGTTGTGTAAAGTTACTATTATGCCCTTAATGAAATGCAATTGAGTCCCAATTTCCTTTCCTCACTTTGTCGTGCATGCAGTAGGGAAAATAACTTTCATTATGCTTATTCTCCTATTGTGGACCTTCCCTTCTCTTCTCCATCTACTATCTTCTTCTTCCTTCTTCAATTAAGGCAAAATTCATATGCCATTCTTCTTCCTCTTATGCGTGGCAGTCGTGGGTAGCTCGAGGGAAGCTTTAATTTCGTAAAATTGAGGTAAAAACCAAACAACCATTTTCAGTTTTGGGTAATGCATGGACTTCATCTTCAACTTCTTACATCTTAAAATTAGAGGCATTTTGGAGCTGTTGTGATGTTGTTTCTCGTGGGGACAACGTTTGTGGCGTTGGGATTCTTGATTTCCTCTGTTTTGGTAAGCCTTGACAATACCCCTTGTTCCTTATTCCAATTCCGCGAAATATGGGCTTAACGATAGCCGTTTTTATGAATTTTAGGTGATTCCGAGATGGTTTGAAGTGTTTTGCAACTTCAAGATTGTAAGGTTCAAGACTTAGTAGGCAACGATATTATTCGGCAAGTTATGAATTACCGAATGTATATGAGTTTGCATGTTGTGACGTCCAATTGCAAATTTAATAACTTATGAGTTATTAAATGTTGTGTTAATGATTTTTAAGGAATTTTGAGTTTATCTATTGGTGTTCGGTGAGCATTGGAAAGCTTTGAGAGCTTCTGGGATCACTTACTCTAGGTAGGGAGAGTAATTATATTTTAAATATATGGTTTATGGACGAGTTGTGTAACATCCCTGGTAATTTAATGTTGGGAAAGTAAATTTAGCATTTAATTAAGTTAAATAATAAAAAAAAGGAATAAGGATTTTTGAAGGAAAAGGTAATTTAAAATGATTTTTAAAGGAAATGGACATTAGTGACCTGATGCGTAGCGTCAGCGTCGTGATCTATTTTAAATGGGACATGCAAAAATAGAAACATGAAGCACCATTTCCTTCCCTTTTTCTTCTCCCCTGCGGTTTGTGACCAAGAAGTGCCTGAGATCCTAAATTACTTGCGTTTTGGACCTTGGGAGTTAAGGTAAGTGCTTGGGAACCTTTAATTTCACATTTTTCTTCTTCCCCTCTCCTCATTTTCTCTCTAACCACGAGTGCATACTAATGGGGGGCATGATTTTGTGTTTTGTGGTGATAGGGAGTTTAAATGTTGTTCCTAGGATGAAAGATATAGCAAAAAGTTAATAAATTTCATATTCCAGCACTTGTGGATTCAGATTTGGGGATTGGAAGGCCGTTTGATGCATTGAGTCTTGGAAACAAAGACCGTAAATAGAAATGGTAAGCTTTGGCAACCTAAGATTGAGGTTCGGGATTATTTTAAGGTTATGGGCTATGGTTTTGGTAGTTATAATATTTATTGGAGCTTCTTTAAATTTAATTTGAGTTTTAATGGACTTCGGAGGAACATGGCAATTGATTGAAAGCTCAGAATCGAGGTAAGGCGGTGTGTTGGGTTAAGGTTAATATAGAAATGTAATTGCGCCAATGGCGTATAGAAAAAATGGTATGCCATAGCCGCTCTAATCCTTTTAAAATTAATTCAAATAATTTATTAGGAATTGTGAATTATGTGAAATGTAATTTAGTGGGAATATTAAAAGGATGAAGGTAGGATAATTAGTAATTGACTAAAGATTGGATAGTATAACATTGAAAGATATTAAGAAGATTTAAGTATAAGTGAGTAGGTAATTGGTTATGATATGAATGGAAAACTAGTCAATTTGTAAGAAAACATAAAATATTGGTAACAGGGAATGAGCGAGAAGCAAATACCAAGGAATAAGGGAAATTGATACCTAGTAATGCATAATTAATGTGGGTGAGGAAAATAAGTTTATGTGAGGGAATGCATAGCCATAATTCATAATGAATGAGGTTGATAAGAAACTTATGTGGATGGAATCTATTAATAAATGATGAGGATTAACTATGAATAAAAGGAATATATTCATATGTATATGCAAAATGTGATGTAATAAAGGGTAGTTATATTCCGTAAGAAATGATGTAATGAATTAATGATATAATGTGTATGTATGGTATAGTGTGATGATTATGTTGACGGAGTTATATGAACAAGTTGTGTGGCTTATATTGTTATTTGATGATTGAGATTTATGGAAATAATTGATTATTACTGAGGTGATACTAGTGATATGTGGAGATATATTTAGGTTGGGCCTGTGTGGCCGCCCGGGTGATGATTTATGGGCCGGGTCTGTGTGGCCGCCCCAAATGATTGAGATGTGAGGCATGTGCCACTTGAGCAGAGGAAACAAGGTATGTGATTGCTGGTATGATTATGTGATTATGTGGTGGAGGACGACCGACGGTATATGTTACCTTTGTTTTCTGGCTCCCGTGGTTTTTATGCTCAGTTGAGCTACCCAGTGGTCAAGTAGGACCTAGTGGTTGAGGGGGAGTCAAGTAGGACTCGGTAAACCAAGTTTCACGGGGTGTCAAGTAGGACCCCAGCTAAAGGTCGATCCTTTTAGTATCCAGATACTAAGGCATCATATTATCTATGTGAGAGTCAGTTGTGTTTTACGCTCCTTGGCTTATTTATATGTTTATGACGATACTTGTATTATGTGATAATTGAATTATTGAGATGTATGTGTTGTATGATGTTGATTTATTTGATGATAATGAATATAGTGGCTTGAGGCTAATTAATATGTTGACTTGTGTGTAATAGAGTTGGATAATGAATTAGAGGATAAATGACTGAGCATGTATGCCTGAATTTAAGTGATCATAGTATGTTAATGATGGCGTTAAGTTGGTAATTAATGTGATATTGAAAGTATAAAAACTAGAAGGGTGAGTAAGGGGATAATAGAGATGGTAACTAATAATAATTGACACTTATAACTAGGGGTAGCTAGATTACACTTTTCCTAGTTTTAGTGTCTATTTCTATATTAATTCTTAGTTCCAGTCACTCACTCCCTTTTGTTGTGGTTTTAGTAACTGTTGGCAGGTTATGGATGCACATCACGAAGGCAAACGCTAAATGAGGTCGGGGCGAGAATGAAGTTGATATAATAATGATTAGGTGTATGTGTACTTATTTGATAACAGAAATTGTGGATGTGTAATAATGCAGTGTTGTAGTATTATTATGTTTGTGTTATGTGGCATGGAGCCATTGCGTGATTGCATGAGATTGGCAGGTACTGCAGTATGTGAATGATATGCTTGATGAGTGCAATTGCATATTGAATTGTTGATGATATGATGACGTTGATTAGCCTATTGAATTTAGTGGAAAGTATGTGATCATTAGCATAGAGCCATGAATTAATGCATGATTAATTGTTATGAGCAGGTGTTGTTTGTATGCATGATTGTTATGTGATGTGATTAGGAAGTTGATAACCAATTGATGAATTTAATGGTTGTTGCATGTGGTGGAAATAGGTGTTTCATGTGAAAATTAGGAACAGGATAAGTGATTTTATGATCCGGCGGGTTTTGAGACCCCCGGAAGGAACCAATAGGTTCCCTAGGTCATTTAGGAACTGTACATGTAGGCTTTGGACTATTTGGAGTCCATTTAGGTAGTTTGGTGTAAGGGTTTTGTACATAATTGAGTAAAAGTGCATTTACACATAAGTTAGGTATACAATGGAATTTTGGCAAACGGATAGCGCCAACAGTTCTGGAATGGGAAAAACATGTGGCCTGCAAAGTTTCATGGCAATCGGACCTAAAACGGGCCAATGGGGTAGGTCAAAAGTTGGCCGATTGGCCTAAAAGTGTAGCAACAACAGGTGCTACTATTGTCATACTGACGTTGAGCATCAGTCTGGCGCGTAGTGCCAGGGCTGCGTGGAGAGCCCTACACGTGGCATGCGCCTAGCGTGTAGCGTCAGGCCCCTGTTTCAGTTTTTGGGTTTCTTCCATTTTTAATGGGTTTTGGGATTTTTAATTTACAACATATTTTATATTTTGGCCATTTTTACTAAAAATGATTATTTTTACAAATATAAGATAATTAAATTAATTATTTGTGAAAAATTTATTAGGAAATTTAATTAAACAACTTAAAATAAAGGTAAAATGACTAAGGACATCATGGGTTGGGGATACAGTCATATGCTTGTGATATATGAATTCGTAATTTTAAGTAAATAGTTGTAAACTATAATGACTTGAATTAATTGATTTATAATGTATTGGTGATATACCCCGGTGTGTATGATAATCTGAGAATAGATTGCTACTTGGTATTTCTCGTCCATTGTTGTGCCATTATTATACAGTATAATATGTAATAAAATGTTGTTGAGTTGTCATATTGCATGAGATGTAAGTGAATGTTTGAATGAATGGTACTATATAGCATTAGGTGCTTATTATTGATGATTAAGTATGAAATGAGATTTCTATGTTAGTGGTTTCGAGGATTCCATAAAAGACCTTAGGTAGGACTCAAGGCAAGCGTATTGAGTGGGACTCAAGGCTAGCCCGCAATAATATCGTTGTCGCTGAGAGTGATTGTGTTGTGCTAGAGGGCAAATAGTTTGGTGCCAGTAAATGGCCGAATCAACTGAGAGCAAAGTATGATATGGCTGAGAACATTTGTGTTGCAACAATATATTATATTATGTGTACTCGGATCTGTGTGAATCTATACATGTGTGCATTGTTATGTGTTATTGAGAATAACATAACTATGATAGCCTATGAGTTGGATGATATTGGGAATATCTGATAAATTGTTTAATTGAGGTTAATAGCAGTGAATATTATTGATAGATTATGATATAGTAACGTATATTGTAGAACTGGATAGGTTGATCTGATTCAGTAACTGTCATTTAACATTTATGATGCTCATCCCTATTTTGTGGCTATTTTTCAATAGGACTAGACCGTGATGGTGATTGGTTAGATGTCACCATGATGTGGAGGAAATATTTGTGTATATGTTGTATAGCGTGTTGATGTTGCAGCCTTGATCGGCTCTTGTGCATAGTTATTTTGGATGATGTATATACCTGCTTAGTGGATTATAGGTAGCTGACGGCTTCATTAGAAGCCTAGATTGTATTTTGATTACCTATATAAGATGATGACATTGATGATGATATGATTATGTGACACCTTGTTGTGGCGACCATGGATGGTCCCACATTATGCATATGACGCATTATATCCAGGATTGTGGTTGAGAACCTTTAATGCTTTGCATAAATATGATGGGTAGGAATCGTATTGCATTGCATATAGTTAAATTATACATTGGACCATTGATTGATAATGTGCATTTGGAAAGTGAAAGTCTTAGTGGTTATTATGCATAAAGAGGGATCCAGATAGGCTAAACTGTGTTTCATAACGTTCGAATACGATGGGATGGTTCCAATGGCATGTATACATGAATTATGGTGTACATCAATTGGAATAGTTCAAATCTAATGAGAATTGGCCATTGAGTCGCATGTTTTTGCATTTAAATGGTTAAAACACACTATTGCATACAAGCCTTTCGACTTGGGTATTTTTTAATGCGGCTGATGGTTATATGTAAAAAATGGTGCATATTAGGTCGTGTCAAGGTTTGGCGGTGATTGGACATCGTTTGCGTGAGTTTTGGGGATGCCAAAATTTGTTTGAGACATTTACTACTAATGTCGCTCAAGCAAGTACTTGTCTCGCTTGAGCGAATCCCCACTATATGGTCAGGGTGCCTTTTGTTTAATTCTCGCTTGAGCGAGGGGAATCTTGCTTGAGCGAGATGGGTAATTATGGTTTTGTGAGGATTTCGCTCAAGTGAGATGGCGTCGCTTGAGCGAGTAAGGTAAGGTAAGTTTAGATTCTGTCTTCTTTCCGCTTGAGCAAGGGATGTCCCGTTCAAGCGAGGGCCATGGGATTGGCTACTATCTCATTTTGCGCTCAAGTGAGATGGCTCGCTTGAGCGAGTGTGCACTGGAGAGTCTCTGTGTGGTTTTCACTCAAGCGAGATGGGCTCTCTTGAGCGAGTGAATGTTGGTCAGCTACTGACTTGATTTCGCTTAGGTAAGGGTGTTTCGCTTGAGCAAAATGACTTGCAAAAGCTACTGTCTCGCATTCGCTTAAGTGAGTGGGTCTCACTCAAGTGAAAATAGCCTTCGCCCAAACAAACTAAATTTTGCATGAGCGAGTTTATGCTGGTTTGGTTTTTGTAGGCTTTGGGGATGGGATCCTGAGTCTCTTATCACGCATTTTTGGTGTTATTTTACGTGTTGGGGTCGTCATAGGCGGCATATTTTTTGCGCAAAAAATTTTCCCCTTTCTTAATTCATTATTTATGCATTAGGATGTTTCATTTTGGTATCAAGGGAGACTTAAAAAGTCCAAGGCCAATGAATACTCACTGTATGCTATAAATTGAGTGAATTTACGTGATAAACTGCTAAGTGTTAAGTTGATTGATGAGATCAAATATAAATATTGTACATTCTTATCCTTGAAAAATATTGAAGTTTATTATTAATTTTAGGATAAGATATGGCTAACTGCCAAGGCATGGATGCTATGGCGGTGGCTTTCCAACCCTCCGCATATATTCTCGAGAGGCAAAATCAGCCTTAAGCAAATGATCACCATGGGTTGGATCGCTTTCTAAAGCGGAAGCCTAATGAATTCAATGGCAGATTCAATCCTAAACCATCCTACACTTAGATTCAGGATCTAGAGTGAATCTTTGGTAGCCTTCATTGCAATGAGGCTCAAAAAGTGGAATATGCGGTGTATATGCTCCGTAGGGAAGCTAAAAATTGGTGGAAAATTACAAAGCCCAAGATGATTGTAGCTGGTGCCCAATTGATCTGGGAAAACGTTAAAGCCTATTTCTTGGAGAAATATTTCCCTGACATAGAAAGGAGCTAGAGTTCATGGAACCCAAGCAAGGTACGATGACCGTGGAGGAATATGCAGCTAAGTTCGAGAAGTTATGTTTATTTTATCCTCCTTTTTAGCATCCTAGGACCGAGGGTTCTAAATGCATAAAATTTGAAAGTGGCTTAAGACCTGAGATTAAAAAGGCGTTGAGGCACCAAGAAATCAGGAGCTTTCCAATGTTAGTGAACAAATGTAGAATCATTGAAGAGGATGACAAGGCTTATTCAGGCCAAAGTATTAAATATGATGTTTCTTTGAAGCCACAGTAGCCTAGCTTCAAGAAGCAAGGAAAATTCAGTAGAGATGGATCGTCCTCTAAATCAAGAGGTTGTGGTGGATGTGGTGGGCGCCCTGGTGGTAATCCAAGAGACAATAAATGCTTTAAATATGGTGGTGACCACTTTACAAGAGACAGTGATAGAGAGGATGCAGTTATCTCTTACCAGTGTAATGAGATGGGGCGTATCTGCCCTAACTGTCCTCAAAACCAACAACAGATGAATGTTAATGTAAACTGTAGAGGCTTCAGAGAGGTCGTGGAAATGGTAACCGTTGTAGCCACGGTAATGGTGGCTGTGATAAAATGATGATTGGTAGAAATGAGCATGGTGGGAATGCTAACCCATAAACTACAGGCAGATTCTTTGCCATCAATGCTAAGGATGCTTCTCAAGCTAATGATTTGGTGCAAAGTAAGTGTTCACTTGGTGATTATACACTTAATGTTGTCTTTAATTCTGGAGTGGTACACTCCTTTATATCTGATGATTATGTGAGGCGTCTGAGACTGCCTATTTCTGATATGAATCGTACCCATGATGTATCCAACCTGACGGGTATCAGAATATGGACATCCATCATGTGTAAAAATGTATCTTTCACCTTGGGTGATAGGAGTTTTACTATAGATTTGATTTGCTTACCCTTAAAGGATCTTGATATTGTGCTTGGCATGGATTGGCTATCAGCCAATAAGGTGATGGTTGATTGTCAGGACCGGTGAGTGATCTTTCCAAAGATGAGTACCAAAGACTACACAGTCTAAGGTATATCCTAGTTACTTGTGTTATTATGTTTGACTAATGGAAAGGTGAATCCCAAGTGCATGATGTTCCAATTGTTTGTGACTTCCCTGAAGTGTTCCCATAGGACGTGCCTGGTGTTCCTCCTAAAAGAGATATCAAATTCTGGATTGATCTTGTGCCTGGAGCTGAACCAGTCTCCTGTGCTCCTTATAGAATGTCTCCTGCTGAGTTGGCGTAATTGAAAAAGCAAGTGGATGAGCTGTTAGAAAAACAATTTATCCGACCTAGTATATCACCGTAGGGGTGCTCCAGTGTTACTAGTTAAAAAGAAAGATAACAGTATGTCGTTATGTATTAATTACCGTCAGTTAAACAAGCTTACGATAAAGAACAAATACTTGTTGCCAAGGATTGATGACCTGATTGATCAATTGCGGGGTGCTTCAGTCTTTTCAAAGATTGACTTGCGATCTGGATACGACCAAATCCAGGTCAAGGCCTCTGATATTCCCAAAGCGGTGTTCAGGACCCATTATGGCCATTTTGAATATGTGGTGATGTTGTTTGGTGTAACCAACGCCCCTGCTGTGTTCATGAACTATACAAATAGTATCTTTCATCCATATTTGGATCGATTTGTGGTGGTATTTATTGATGATATCTTGGTTTATTCTAAGTCACCTCAAGATTTACGTGAGAGACTAAATGTAAAAAAAAATGTCTTTTAAACTTCTATAGTGTTAATATATGTGAGATGTGATATAGATACTAGAAAGAAAGAGAGACATAATGTTTGTTTGGTAAGGCATATTTTAACTAATTGAAAACTAAAATTAGTAGTTAAAATGTCATAAAGTGTAAATTAGAGATGTTTAGATAGACAGTTGAAATGTCATTTTTTAGCCAACTAACAGTGTTTTTCAATTTCAGCTATTAGCTGAAATCTTTTTATTTTATTGTCCCTACATATTTTAATAATTCCTACTACTACTCTTTATGTTATTTTTCAAAAACCTAAAACAAAATGTCTATTTTCTCTCATGCTTTCTCTTTAGTTTTTCACAAGGCATGTACTTCTTCTTTCTTTTTCTTTCTCCGTAGTTTTCTTCTTTCTTATTCATTCCCACTGTGATTTCCTTGCCATATTTCACGTTCCTTTTCCATCTCCATCATTGCTCAACATTCTCCCTAGCAACAAAGGTTCGTTCAAGGTTAATAACAATTACTTGAATCTTTTCATTATACATATTTAATGAATCTTGCATTCTTGTTGATCCTTTGATTGTTTTTTAGTTTTTTGTTAGGTTTTTTTAACATTTTATAATATTTATTTTTTTCTTATATTTACCTTCTCTCATATTAAGCATTTGATATATTAGAAATAAAATGTCTCGATTTTTCCCTTTTGTCAAATATATTGCATATTGTTAATTTAAGAATGACCGACTTGCTTTTAGTATTACAGTTTGAATGTAATAAATGTTCTTTGTGTTTTATTATGAATGATTAAACATGACTCTATCATAGTGGTTATTTGTTTTTCACTATTGTCAAACATATTGCCTATTATTCATATAAGAATTATCAATTTGTTTTTAGTCTTACAATATACAGTTTGAATACAATACATGTTGTTTGTTTTTATTGTGAGTGCTTAAATATTACTTTATCATAGTGGTTATTTGTTTCCCCCCTTTGTCAAATATATTAGTAGAGTGTTTCGTGAAGTTTTCGAAGCCATTAGTGGCAAAGGAAGGGACTAGAAGGGTCTTACACATGATATCATAAGACCAAAGGATCCAACCTTTGATATCGCCAAAAATCACTAATGATGAAAGATACATCTTTATTTCAAGGTAAGCATAACAAATAAAAATATTTATCTTTCTTTAACATAACCTAAAAGACACACTATTTTCCAATGTATTATGACAGGATTGTATTGGATATATTTATGAAACTCATATAGGAGCATGTACTCTTGAGGTAGATCAAATGCGACAAAGAGGGGGAAAAGGAATTATCACATTTAATTTTATAACCGATTGTGATTTTAACATGTATTTTATATTTTTATCCATTGGATATGAGGGATATACACATATCACAAATTTTTCTTCATGCAATTAACATGCCAGGGATGAATTTTCCCAAGCCACCACGTATAGTTATTTATATTTTCTTCTTAATATAATAACTTTTAAGTCACTTAAATTTTTTAAAATTTTCACCTTTTGATATGTAAATATTGTTTAGTGGATAAAGGATATCCACAAAAAAAAGATATTTGGTGCCTTATCTCAAGACAAGGTACTATCAATCTCAATTTGAATTTGAGCTTCCAAACAATGCTTAAGTTTTCAATTGTGCACATTCATCCCTTCAAAGTTGTATTGAAATTGTGATGTTAAAAAATGGAAGATACTTATCAAAATGTTGCAATTTAGTGTTTGCACTAAAGTTGATGTTATAATGGCATGACATTTGTATTGCATAATTATATTCGAATCAACTCAGATGATGATGTATTATTTATTATGCTTGAGCAACATCCATGTTACATGTCTCGTGAAGAACTTCTAGATTTGTTGATGGAGATATAACTTATAAGAATGTGAATGAAAAATCTATTAGGATAAAAGACATTTGCAACAACATTGTAACTTTTTTTAGATATTTTAATTAATATCAAGATTAATAAAATAATAACTCATGAATTTTTTTGTTATAAAAAAATAAAAAAATCTTAAACATTATTTTATTAATCTTGATATTAATTTTAATATCTCAAAAAAATTACAAGTTGTGTATATAAAAGAATAAGTTTTGCCTAAATAATTAAGCATGTCATTTTATAATTTTCAACTACTGAAATAACTAGTCTTACTAAACATTTTCAATACAGTCAACTAGCTTATCAACTGATTTTACCAAACAAACACATAATCTTTAATTAAGAGAGAAAATATTATATTTTATAAAAATCAAGTCATAAAATTTAGTTTGTTGGTGCAATTAATGCTCTTTAACTTATATGAAAACCCATATATTAATTCTAACACTTACATCTTAAAAATTTTCTTTAATAGCAAAAACAATTTTAAAAAATATTTAGCTACATGATCTCAAAAATTAATTTAAAACATACAGCCTTTGGGCTTGTTACTTGAAGGATGCCCGATAAGAAAACTTTACCCAACAAACTTCACATAATCATTCTACATGACATTTGATAATTTAGCCACATTTAAGGATTCATAAAAGAGTAAATAGTCAATTTGATTATCTAAAAGTAGGGTGGTCACCTAAGTCCCTCAACTAGAATGGTCACTACATAAATTACCTATATATTGATTTGACTGTGATATTGATTTGTAAACTTAAGATTACTTCAACCACTAAAAAAGGGTCCAAAGACTAACATGGTAACCAAATCAGTCTTTGAATGACTCGTAGTGGATTTTTTTGGATAACTTAATTGTTGATCACTCTATCTGTAAATATTCGATTTGGCTATTTAGGCTTCACAAAAGGAAAATAATATAGAGGTCAGCGACTAACAAAGAAATTACATAAAAGTGGTTGTTACTTTTAACTTAGTGACAATTTTGGAAATCATTGTCATATATATATATATATATATATATATATATATATATATATATATATTACATAAAGTAATAACTTCTAAATCAGAAAAACATTTTATGGAAACAGATTTTTTCTATTAACAATCTTAAATTGTCATGTTTCATTTAGATTTTCCTTCATTATTATTCAAGCATTTATCCTCCTCATCCACATTTAATATTTCTCAATTACTTTACCTAATTATTACTGAATGGTTAGAATTAAATCACACTTAAGCTTCATTAGGTTTTAAAAGGGAAATTGATGACTACTTTGCTTTTCAAATCAAATTAGAAAGTTACATTATGTGGTTTTATAAAAGGTTGCCTACATACATTAAGGAGTTTTTTTTTTATCAACAACAAAATTACCATTAAAAAAGGTACAAAGGGTACCTTAACTCATATACAAAATTAAACAATTACAAATCAGAACAACATAAAATAGGCTCCCTATACCAGTCAACAAAACCTCTATAAAAGACTTTCAGTCGAGACTTTAGCCAAACTCAACTCCTATATTGCACTAACTCAAACATTTTATGTAAACAAATACATACATTAAGGAGTTAATTTAAAACAAATAAAATTTACAATTTTAACTATAACAATTTGTATCAGAAGGGTAAATGTCACCATAAATGAAAACAATGGTACGTTCACATAATTTTTACATATTTATATTTATATTTATAACATAACATTGTATATTTATATTTTAAAATTTTGATTTTATTATATATTATTTATATCATTTATTTATTTATTATTATATATTTAAAGTAATAACCATTTTAACGGGAAAGCATTCCAATCCTTAGATTATTTTTTCTAATATTATATAAAATAACAACTTCTAAACAAACAAAGCATCTATATCATTGAATTAGACATTTCTACTAATAATTTCCACCGTTAGATTTCTTTCAGGATTGCTTTGACGAATTATTACAAAGAATCATTTCCTACTTATTACTTTTTGTACTTAAATTTGTCACCCACCATTTAATGTACCAATTAATGAAGCATTGTAAATGAAAATGAAATTTATGAATGCTAAGCCAATGTATATTCAAAATTTCATGTGTATAATTGATATTTCTAATTTTGTATAGTCCAAATTATGAAAGGGAATAATTGTTTGACAATGTTATCCATTCAAGTATTAGTGCTTTATTAATTTAAATTTGTTTTATGACTTCTGAGAAAATAAAAGCGGAAAAAAATCAAAGCCTATTCCAAACATGAAATTAAAATTTTTTGTGATACATCTAAAATTTAGATTAGTTAAAATTAAATCAAGTTGCTTTTTCAAATCAATCTATACAGATAATAAACTAAAAAAATAGAAGAAAATTAATGAGAAAAACCTTTCTCTTTTAATATATTTGAAAAATAATTATCACTATCATATCATAATCATAATAACAATAAAGAAGTAGGTATATTTTTAAAACATTCTTCTAAATATAAAAACAAGACACTTAATATATCTTAATACACACATATATAAAGATAAATGTTAATTTTGTTGAACTTGTTTTTTTTTTTTTTGTCTATTCTCCAACTAACAAAACTTTGAGGCTGAAAGAAAGAGGGAAGAGAGCCAAACACTAAATTGTGTTCATTCATTTTGAAAAGATAAAATGACATAAGGGAATGATACAATTATTTATTGTGTTTGAATATGTTAACAGGTCCAAAGATGTGCAAAGATTTTGATAATGACAAACACTCTTGAAGAAACCGATGCAAAAACAAAGACATGAAATCAGAATTGAAGTAACAGCGAAGCTAATCGATTAGGCCATAGATGCTAATCGATTAGGAGCTTTCTGTTTTGGAAGAAATTGCATCAGGGATGAAAGCTAATCGATTAGGGAGCTGAACAATCGATTAGGTACTCACTGGAATTAAGGTAATCGATTATACACCAGAGACTAATCGATTACAACAATCAGAAATGGGACAAAATGCATCAGGTATGAAAGCTAATTGATTAAGGGAACCATATAATCGATTAGTGAGTCACTGGATTTAAGGTAATCGATTGCAAGACATGCTAATCGATTAGGATGCTGCGAAAACAAATTAAATGCATCAGGTACAGATGCTAATCGATTACAGGAAGTGAAATAATCGATTAGTGACTCTCTGACTTGAAGCTAATCGATTACAACGCGAGGGTGTAATCGATTACGCTAGTGGAAAAACAGATTTAAGTGGGAAACCAGGTCATGTCTCCACCATTCTTCAAATTTCCACTAACTGCAACGGCTATGATGGACTAGGGCACTCCTCAACAGCTATCTTGGCTCTATAAATTGAAGAGGAAGACAAGTACAAAGACACAACTAAGAAGCAACAATTCATAGCTCTATTTTGTGCTTTGTAAGCCTATTTCTTGCATATTGTACTTTCACTTGTATATCCTCTCATCTTGAGAGATTAGAATTTGGGAGAGCTTTTCATTTGTATATCTGCTCTATTAAGAGAGTATATTGATTGTAAACACAAACTCCAAACACAAGATATTCACTCTAGGTTGAGTGGTTGTTCACTCTAGGTTGAGTGGTTATAAAGGTTGAGGATTCAATCTTTGGGATATTGTGAGATTGAGAGATTGGGTGGGTTGCCCTTATACTTGTGAGGATTGGGTTCTTGAGTGTGGGACACTAGGAAGCCGCAATTGCTCAAAGTTGTATCTCTAGTCTACAATAGTGGAAAATCCTCTAAGTGGGTTGCTTAGAGGCGAGACGTACACCGGATTGGGTGGAACTCGTTATATCGGTTTGCAAGCTTCTCTTCCTTACTCTTTTACTTTCATTTACTGCATATTTGTTGATTGGTATTGATTGGTTGAGAAGAGCATACTTGAACTTGCTTAATTTGTTATATCTCTAATATTGCACACCAAGTGTTTGGTAAATTGCTTCAGCAACATTTCTCATTATAGTGCATTGCTTGTTATCCTCCATTCTATTTCACTTGCATAATCTCACAAACTTGGTTATAAAAATCAATTTCAAAGGTATTCCAATCAAAAGTTTTAAAACTCAATTCACCCCCCCTCTTGAGTATTGAGGCCACTTGAACAACAAGTGGTATCAGAGCTTGACTCTTGGTAGATCAAGCTTAACAGCTTCAAGAGATTAAATGGCCTCAAGTTCTCAAAATGTTTTTCCCGAGGGCGGTGCGATAAATAGACCTCCCGCTTTCAATGGGGAAGGGTATGCCTTTTGGAAAGAGAGAATGAAAATCTTCATTCAATCAATTGACTTGAGAATATGGAATACCATTGAAAATGGTCCTTATATACCAATGCATACTATAGATAGCAAGAATGTTGAAAAACCTATAGATGAATGGACAAGCGAGGAAGAAAAGAAAGTCCAATATGGCTACAAGGCCAAAAATCTCATTACTATGTCTTTAGGACAAGATGAATTTTTCAGAATAATGACATGCCAAACTGCTAAAGAAATGTGGGATACTCTTCAAGTAACCCATGAAGGTACTAATGATGTAAAGGACTCCAAAATTAGTACCTTGACTAGCCAATATGAATGCTTTAGGATAAATTTAGGAGAATCTATTGTAGATATGCAGAAAAGATTTACACTTATTATCAACCATCTTATTACTCTTGGCAAAGTATATACTAACAAAGAGCTTGTGCACAAAATTTTGAAAAGTCTTAGCAGGGAATGGCAACCTCTTGTCACAGCAATAAAATAATCTCCTAGCATCAATGAAATGTCTCTTGCAACACTCTTTGGAAAATTGCAAGAACAAGAGCAAAAACTTAAAGCATTGAAGCTAGCCGAGGAAGAGGAAAAATCCACCAAGAAGAAAGGATTAGCCCTCAAAGCCACCTCCATGCATGAGGAAGAATCATGCAGTGACTTAGATGAAGAAGAAGAGTTTGGGCTATTCGTAAAAAGATTTGGAAGATTCATGAAGAACAAAAAGTTCCAAAAGAACTTTAAGCCCCAAGGTAAGAAACCTACCTCTAATGAAACTTCCTCTTCACCAAGTTGTTTTGAATGTGGCAAGGAAGGGCACTTCAAAGCCGATTGTCCAAACCTCAAAAAGAAGGGCAAGGACAAACAAAGAAGAAGAAGAGCCTATATTGCTTGGGATGAGAACGATATGAGCAGCTCCAACGACTCGGAAGATGAGCAAGCCAATCTTTGCTTAATGGCAAATCATCAAGAAGAAGATAATGAGGTAAATCTTCTTGACTTAGATAAAAATGAGCTGTTAGATGCATTTGAAGAATTATATGATAAATTTACAAAAATCTCTAGTAAACTCAAAGCATCTAGGAAAACTAGTGATACCCTTGAATTGCATCTCATGGAAGTATGTAAAGAAAATGAGAGCTTAAAAGAAGAACTAGAGAAAGTTCAAACATGCTCTAAGGATAAACCATGTGATTTTACAAAAAGGTGCATTGTATTAGAAACCAAGGTTGAAGACCTAAATAGGACACTTGAGAAATTCACAAATGGAAGAGACAATTTGAATATCCTACTTGGGCAACAAAAATGCATGTTTAGTAAAACCGGTTTAGGTTATGACCAAGAACATAGTAACCATAAAATGGAGAAACACTATAAAAGTTTCTTTGCACCACCAAGCAAATCCTCCTCACCTTTTATGAAATGCAATCATTGTGGTACCAAAGGACATAGTGCTTATAAGTGTAATGTTAGGAAACTAGGACCAAAGGTCTTAAGAAAGGTGTGGGTTCCCAAAGGAACATCTCCACAAGCTAACCTTAAAGGACCCAACATAAAATGGGTACCTAGTTCTCTAAAATGATTTTGTTTTGTAGGTATGCTTCAAGGCAAGCAACACCCATTGGTACTTGGATAGCGGGTGTTCAAAGCATATGACGGGAGACATAACCAAATTTACATCATTCACTCCCAAAAGGAAAGGAAGTGTCACCTACGGAGACAACACTAAAGGAAGAATCCTAGGCATTGGAAATATTGGTAAGAATTCTTCCACCTCCATAAGTGACGTATTGTATGTTGAAGGCCTCAAACATAATCTACTTAGCATAAGTCAATTATGTGACAAAGGATATAGAGTTCTATTTGAATCAAATTGTTGCATAATTGAGCATAAGACTAATAAGGAAATTAAGTTTGTAGGCCAAAGAATTGATAATATTTACATGATTGATATGGATAGTTTGTCTACAAATGATGAACAATGCTTCATTTCAAAAGAAGATGAAACATGGCTATGGCATAGAAGAATAGCTCATATACATGTAGACCACTTGAACAAACTTGTTTCTAAAGATTTAGTAATTGGTCTACCAAAGCTTAAATTTGAAAATAGATTTTGTGATGCATGTCAAAAGGGAAAACAAGTAAAGGCATCTTTTCAATCCAAAAACATTGTTTCTACTCAAAGGCCTTTACAACTTTTGCACATGGACTTATTTGGACCATCCAAAATCAAAAGCTTTGGAGGTAATTACTATGGTCTAGTTATAGTAGATGACTATTCAAGATATACATGGACATTGTTTCTTGCTCATAAAAATGAAGCATATCATGCATTCAAGAAACTTGCAAAGATTATCCAAAATGAGCAAAACTCAAAAATTGCATCCATTAGAACCGATCATGGGGGAGAATTTGAAAATCAATCTTTTGAAAAGTTTTGCGAAAAACATGGTATTAATCACAACTTTTCAGCTCCTAGAACTCCACAACAAAATGGAGTAGTTGAAAGAAAGAATAGATCTTTAGTGGAGCTTGCTAGAACCATGCTAAATGAAAACAATATTGCAAAACATTTTTGGGCCGATGCGGTAAACACCGCGTGTTATGTTATGAATAGATGTTTGATAAGGCCTATTTTAAAGAAAACCCCCTATGAGCTTTACAAGGGTAGAAAACCCAACATTGCATACTTTCATATTTTTGGATGTAAATGTTTTGTGCTCAACAATGGAAAGGATAATCTAGGAAAGTTTGATGCAAAATCTGATGAGGCAATATTCCTAGGATATTCTCAATCAAGTAAATCTTATAGAATTTTCAACAAACAAACAAATACCATTGAGGAATCTATTCATGTCAAATTTGATGAAAATAGCCATAACCCTCCGAGAAAGGAAGATGTTGATGATCTTGTAGGTACTTTTCAAGAAATGAACTTGCAAGACAAAGAAGAAGAAGTCAACAATGATGGAGGTGCAGCACAACTTGAGAGACAACAAGAATGGGTAACTTTGAAGGATCATCCCTTAGACAAAGTCATAGGTGAAATGACTCAAGGTGTAAGTACTAGAAATGCTATTAGAAATACTTGTAATCACCTAGCATTTGTATCACAAATAGAACCCAAGAACATAGATGAGGCTATTATTGATGAACATTGGATGTTGGCCATGCAAGAAGAGCTAAATCAATTTGAAAGAAATGAAGTTTGGGAGCTTGTGCCAAGACCCAATGATCACCAAATAATAAGAACCAAATGGGTTTTTAGAAATAAAATGGATGAAAATGGCATAATTACTAGAAACAAAGCTAGACTAGTAGCTAAAGGATATAATCAAGAAGAAGGCATTGACTATGAAGAGACGTATGCACCCGTAGCTAGATTAGAAGCAATTAGACTACTATTAGCCTTCGCATGTTGTAGGGATTTCAAATTGTACCAAATGGATGTTAAAAGTGCTTTCTTGAATGGATACATTCAAGAGGAAGTATATGTTGATCAACCTCCAGGTTTTGAAAACCATCAATTTCCAAATCATGTTTTCAAATTAAAGAAAGCCTTGTATGGTTTGAAACAAGCTCCAAGAGCTTGGTACGAAAGGTTAAGCAAATTTCTTTTAGAAAATCATTTTGAAAGAGGGAAGGTTGATACAACCCTATTCATAAAGCACAAAAAGAATAACATACTATTGGTACAAATTTATGTTGATGATATAATTTTTGGTGCCACTAATGATTCAATGTGCAAGGAGTTTGCCAAGCTTATGCAGGAAGAATTTGAAATGTCCATGATGGGGGAACTCACTTTCTTCCTTGGACTACAAATCAAGCAAACCAATGAAGGCACATTCATAAACCAATCTAAATACTGCAAAGAACTACTCAGAAAATTCAATATGGATAAAGCAAATGATATAGCCACACCCATGGGCACTTTATGCTATTTGGACAAGGATGAGAAAGGTAAGGATGTTGAACTCACAAAATATAGAGGTATGATAGGATCCTTACTTTACTTAACCGCTAGTAGACCGGATATCATGTTTGCTGTGTGTATGTGTGCTAGATACCAAGCTTGTCCTAAGGAATCTCATCTCACTGCAATAAAAAGGATAATGAAATATCTAGTTGGGACTCAAGATGTTGGTTTATGGTACCCCAAAGGGGCTGAATGTACTTTAGTTGGTTACTCTGATTCGGACTTTGCAGGATGTAAGCTTGATAGGAAAAGTACTAGCGGAACATGTCACTTGCTTGGTAGTTCTCTTGTTTCTTGGCATAGCAAGAAACAAGTAAGCGTTGCGCTATCAACAGCTGAGGCAGAATATGTTGCAGCTGGCAGTTGTTGTGCTCAAATCCTTTGGATGAGATAACAACTTCTAGATTTTGGAATTGTATTAAACCATGTGCCTCTTAAATGCGATAATACTAGTGCCATTAACATCTCCAAGAATCCAGTAATGCACTCTAGGACCAAACACATTGAGATTAGGCATCACTTTATTAGAGATCATGTGTTAAAAGGGGATTGTGTACTTGAACATGTAGAAACTTCTAGGCAACTAGCTGATATTTTCACAAAACCCTTGGCTAGAGAACAATTCATTAACATAAGAAGAGAGTTAGGCATTCTTGATATGTCTAGTTGTGTTTGAATGATAGGATATCTTGATAAGAACTATGTTGAATGGCATGATGCATGGTATATATCACATTTCATGATTGGAACTTTGCTGTATGTAAAATTTGAAGTTTTTGACTCAATAATCGGTTACATGGCTACTCACAATCGATTACTATCATTCTGTTTCTAAGATAATCGATTAGCACCTACATATAATCGATTACAACCATTCTGTTTCTAAGGTAATCGATTATCACTAATCCACAATCGATTACAAAGCTTCTGTTTCAGGTTCAAAACGTTTCCTCTTCTTCATAATCGATTACCACATTGCTCCAATCGATTAGGACGATTCTGTTTCTAAACTAATCGATTACCCTAAGCCTCTAATCGATTACCCCCTGTTTGAAACGTTTGAAATTCCCCAGAAACATTGATCTAATCGATTACCAGCTGTCTCGTAATCGATTATCACGCGTTCTGATGAGTCAAAACTCCAATTTCCTAGGCTCACTCGAACAACTCCCTCTCTTAACTCACTTCACTCCTTTCTAAACTCTCTTTCCTCCTTCCTAAACCTAATTTTCAACTATAAATACCCCTTCATTCACCTTCTCATCTCACACTACCTCCTTCCTCTCAAACCTCTCAAAAACTCTCTACCACTCATCTCTCTTCATCTTCCTCTTTGCCTTTTCCAACCATGTCTACCTCAAGAAATGTCAAGAGAGCTAGGTCCTCTACTGCTCAAGCCCATAACCCCCTTGATTTTTCAAGGTTCTTCTCCTCCCCTAGAGATCTTCAACACTTCATGAAGAACTTTTCTGAAAGGGAAATCATGACTCCTCACTACACCATTGCCGACACTTTTGACAACCCAAGCCTCACCTTCACCCAAAGTCTCCACCACTACAACCTTTTCCCCTTCCTCTCCCTCAAAGAAGAAGAATACTACCCTGAACTCATGAGGGTATTCTATTGTAACCTCCGCCTTGTAAATGGGATGGTTGAATCCAAGGTCAAAAACACAACCATCAAGCTGTCCAATGCCCAATTTGCAGAAATTTCCAAACTGCCCCTCAACAATGCTGACTTTGATGGAGGCGAACCCAAGGAGGAATGGGGTTTTAATCCCATCACTGCCCGCCGTTCTTTGTGGAAGCCGGATCCTCCCATGAGCAACCACAAACTAGTTGGCCACTTGACCATGAACAACCGCCTGCTCCACTTCTTCTTGGTCAAGATGATTGTTCCCCGTGGTGGGAACTATGCTCTGGTTGAAGAGGATGATGTCCTCTTAATGTGGGCCATGCTGAACCACAAAGAGATCAACTGGGTTCAGTTGATCAAATTCCACATGCGCCATGCCAAGGACCAGCAAAAGCTCCCTTATGGTATCCTCCTCACCAAAACTTTTAAATTCTGTGGTGTTGACTTGGCAGGGGAACTCTCTGAAAAAGTGCCCCCAAGAGCTTGCATTGGCACTTCCCACCTCAATAAAATGGGCATGGTCAACATTGCTGGAATGTGGATTCTAAGGAGTGACCGAGAACATGGTGCCAACCCCTTTGCTGAACCTGCTACTCCTCCTCTTCCTCCACCTCAACCACAAGCTGCACCATCAGCCTCTTCATCTGCAACACAAGCTGACCCATTTGCATCTCTCTACGCCCATCTTGATCGCCGCTTCGATCGACTTGAAAACTCCCTCCAAGAGTTTTCAATGACCGAGCAGCAACATTTTGAGATGATGCAGCAGCGATATGAAGAGCTGGCTCACCAAATTGCAGAAATCCGCTTCTTCAACCCGGATAATTAGATTTTTAGTTATGTTTTGTTTAGCTGTTGGTTTCTTTTTGTTGTTTTCTGAATTTTGAATAATTTTACTTCTTGTATTTCCCATTTTTTTTCAATTCAATAAAAGTATCTTATTTCAGTTTATATTATTTCTCTTCACTGCTCTAATTATTTTTGATGATTACAAAGGGGGAGAAGAATATATGTTCATATGTTGGATAATGCTCTGATACAAAAAAAAATTTGGATAATTAAATATGGATAATATTGATAGATGCTCTGACACTACAATTTTGAATATGCTCTGATACTAAGAATATGGATAATAGATGCTCTGTTAACAAAATTTGAAAAATATTATCTATTTGTTAAATTCCTTTTGATAGGGGGAGAGTTATAGATAAGAGATAATAGACAATAGATCAAATGAGATAAGACATTGGCTGCTGAATGTGATTACTCTGATTTTTGAAATTGGTCATCTGCTATTTGAAAAAGAGATAATGTAGCAGAGTTGTTTTTGCAAAAAGATAAAAGATAAGTCTATATTATTTAAACTAACAACCCTCAAGAGATGAACATAGTTGTCATCATCAAAAAGGGGGAGAATGTGTTTGAATATGTTAACAGGTCCAAAGATGTGCAAAGATTTTGATAATGACAAACACTCTTGAAGAAACCGATGCAAAAACAAAGACATGAAATCAGAATTGAAGTAACAGCGAAGCTAATCGATTAGGCCATAGATGCTAATCGATTAGGAGCTTTCTGTTTTGGAAGAAATTGCATCAGGGATGAAAGCTAATCGATTAGGGAGCTGAACAATCGATTAGGTACTCACTGGAATTAAGGTAATCGATTATACACCAGAGACTAATCGATTACAACAATCAGAAATGGGACAAAATGCATCAGGTATGAAAGCTAATCGATTAAGGGAACCATATAATCGATTAGTGAGTCACTGGATTTAAGGTAATCGATTGCAAGACATGCTAATCGATTAGGATGCTGCGAAAACAAATTAAATGCATCAGGTACAGATGCTAATCGATTACAGGAAGTGAAATAATCGATTAGTGACTCTCTGACTTGAAGCTAATCGATTACAACGCGAGGGTGTAATCGATTACGCTAGTGGAAAAACAGATTTAAGTGGGAAACCAGGTCATGTCTCCACCATTCTTCAAATTTCCACTAACTGCAACGGCTATGATGGACTAGGGCACTCCTCAACAGCTATCTTGGCTCTATAAATTGAAGAGGAAGACAAGTACAAAGACACAACTAAGAAGCAACAATTCATAGCTCTATTTTGTGCTTTGTAAGCCTATTTCTTGCATATTGTACTTTCACTTGTATATCCTCTCATCTTGAGAGATTAGAATTTGGGAGAGCTTTTCATTTGTATATCTGCTCTATTAAGAGAGTATATTGATTGTAAACACAAACTCCAAACACAAGATATTCACTCTAGGTTGAGTGGTTGTTCACTCTAGGTTGAGTGGTTACAAAGGTTGAGGATTCAATCTTTGGGATATTGTGAGATTGAGAGATTGGGTGGGTTGCCCTTATACTTGTGAGGATTGGGTTCTTGAGTGTGGGACACTAGGAAGCCGCAATTGCTCAAAGTTGTATCTCTAGTCTACAATAGTGGAAAATCCTCTAAGTGGGTTGCTTAGAGGCGAGACGTACACCGGATTGGGTGGAACTCGTTATATCGGTTTGCAAGCTTCTCTTCCTTACTCTTTTACTTTCATTTACTGCATATTTTTTGATTGGTATTGATTGGTTGAGAAGAGCATACTTGAACTTGCTTAATTTGTTATATCTCTAATATTGCACACCAAGTGTTTGGTAAATTGCTTCAGCAACATTTCTCATTATAGTGCATTGCTTGTTATCCTCCATTCTATTTCACTTGCATAATCTCACAAACTTGGTTATAAAAATCAATTTCAAAGGTATTCCAATCAAAAGTTTTAAAACTCAATTCACCCCCCCTCTTGAGTATTGAGGCCACTTGAACAACATTTATATGAAATGGAAGACTAAACAACTAATCTCTATATTCCTAACATCCCCCCTCAAGCTGATAATTGGGTGCCAATTATTAGCTTGAAACACCAAGATACAAAAGAAATTTATCAAAGGAATACAAAATAAATGCATTTTGAAAACTTCACAAATTTATCAGTGTGCTTTCTGAGGAACTTAGCAGCATTGCCAATATACAACTGGAACAACATATCCAATGGAAATCCAAGTCCCAATATGCCATCAAACTTGGTCACCAAAAAAGAAACGCCAGACTCCCTAGTTACTTCAATAAATTCCTGGTTCTTCACAATTATCTCACAAGCTCTAACATCATCATAGCTAAAGAAACTAGAAATTGCTCCGGTACCAAGTGGCAAAATAGCATCAAACCGATCAACACAAGACATTTCCAGGTTGAAAAGAGTAAAAATACCAATGTTGTATTCATGAGCCTTATTAACTAACTCCTTCCACTTTCTTGACAATGAATAGACATCAACCTTATCAGTATCCTGAAGCACTAGTGTAATCAGTCCATCATCTGTCGCCATAGTAACTGCAATATTGATGTTGTTATTATATGTAAAGCTGTTACCATCTCTACAACTAGAGTTCATAATAAGGTGTTTAACTAGAGCATGGGCGGTAGCCTTGGCAAGTAATGTTGTCATAGTAACTCCCTTTAACTTCATCTTCTTATACAAGGCATCTGTGGTGATGATATAACCAACTCTGAAAGTGGGAACCGCCAAACTCTCAAGCATGTTCCTGCTTACAGCACTCTGTATTGTGGTAAAAGGAAACACAGATCCCAACTCCATTGCGCCAACCGCCTCACTCTTTTGTAGCACTAGCGCAGAAGAGGGAGCAATATTCCCAGCGGCTGTAAAAGTAACCGGCTGAACCGGTATCAAATTTACAGGCCTCGCACATGAATCTTGTAGACAGAGCACCAAGCTCCTCTCAATCGCAATGTGGTGTACAACTGACAAAGCATGATTCATCCAAAAGAAGAGAACGACGACGAGAAGAAAAACGACATTGGCGACAAAGGATAAGAAATTATAACTAATGCGATCAAAGAAATACCACAACGCAACTGCTCCACGCCAGTTCTTCCAAATCAACACATCAGCAACCAAACCAGTGCCGAGAGCGTGATGAGCGCAAATCCGAATAGATTCGCCCAAGGCGATTTGCGGATTTTTCTTGATAACCTGAGAAATAATTTCCGGTCTCTCTTTTTGCAATCTCTCATGAGCCAGAAGCTTGTTCTTGGTGAAAAGCAACTTCAATTTCAACATCTCGTCCTTCACTGTTTGAGACTTGACAAAGAAAATGATGACATTGTTCTTTCCAGCGTCATCTTCGTTCGTGGAGAAGACAGTGACGTTGAGCTCGAAGGCGGCTTGACGAGCGGGATCTTGGATCTGAATCTTAAGGTTTTGGTTGTAGCAAGAGATGGATCGATCAACTTGATCGACCATGGAGATGGTGTTACCTAACTGCATGTAGCCGGAGAGAGCATTAAGATCTGCGCCTATTGAGACGTCGGGGACCTGGATTGTACGTTTAAGGATAGGGACGGCAATGCAAATGCGAGAAGGGGACCGGACGTTAGATCGGAGGAGGCTGTTACGTGTGTTGATGGTGAATCCATTGTCGGAGGAAAGCGAGGGTTTTACAATTTGAGGATGGGAAGAAGATGAAAAACTCCCAAAAACAAATGGCTCGGGTTCTGGTTTCCAATCTAGTGCAATTTTGGGAGAATTTCTGTTGTTGATGTGAAGAGGGTTAAACTTCTTCTCAAGTTTGGTTAGCCTCCATAGATGAGAGATTATGGAATGTACAAGAAGAAAGGAAGGGGGATTGTATATGGTTCTTTGGAGGTGCCTAACAAGGAATGGATCGTTTCTCTCCTCAAAGGAGAGCTTTGATACCATAACAAAACTTTGAGGCTGAAAGAAAGAGGGAAGAGAGCCAAACACTAAATTGTGTTCATTCATTTTGAAAAGATAAAATGACATAAGGGAATGATACAATTATTTATATGAAATGGAAGACTAAACAACTAATCTCTATATTCCTAACACCAACTAATGATATTTTTTCTTGAATTAAAATTAATTTTAAATAGCTATTCTCCGTTTCACTTAATTCAAATTTCAAAATTATTATGATAACATTGGATATCTTTTCTCTCTTCATTTCCCTTTGTTTCTTCCTCTTCCATACATGTCTCTCTCTTCTTTTTCCTTTGTCTTTCTATGACTTCTTCTCTCTTTTTTTCTTCTTTATTCTTTTCCTTTTCTTTTGTGTTTATGCTATCTTCTTTTATCTTTGTATCTTTTCTACTTCTCTTATGAGACCAAGATCATAGAATGTCAAGTTGTTGAGGTCCAAATTGTCAGAGATCATAACATATGCATACTCCGATTGAGATTGCATAATTTTGCTTGCAAACTTGAAATATCATCTCTCCTTCTTGATATCTTTTTTATTCTCTTGTTCAAACCCTTCTTCTCCCATAGCTAACCCTACGCATGTTATGTTTAATGGGTTTTCATTTTATATGTATCTCATGTTTTCCTATTAAGAACCCTTCACTGCAAAAATGATCACATTATAATATTGTTGCTAGTGAATTGATATTGGATATTGACAATTGGTCGTCGATGAGAACACCTTGTTGGGGTATATTGAATGGAGTAATAGTACTGTGGTAGGCAATGTTCAATTGGAAGAGAATGTCATAGGTAATGTAATTTGAGATTGGATACTTACTATTGCATTATTGCCGCGTACATAGGTAACTCTACATGTCTAATCTGTCTTCTAATGAGTTGTTAGATTTTTTGTATTTATCAATGAAATGCTGTTAGTAATATTTTTGCTCTCTAACTTGTTTCAATTTTTATAAGTTCAATTTATTTCTTCAGTTTTTCTTTCCTTGTCATTGGCATTGAAAGACATGTATGTTCATATGATTATAATTTTTATTTACATTGTCTGTCTAATTCTGACATCTATTAATAGGTAACATTTTCTTGGATTCTTCTTATTATTGTTGTCCCTAGGTGTAATTTATTTTTTCTTGTAAATACAATATATTACATAGACTTTTCATGACATGAAACTATAATGTTACATTGGTTGACGAATTAAGTATGTGAAATGATCAAGATCAAATGAACATTACAAAGTTCATAAGGGATATAATGGTAAAATACATGAAGATATATTAACCACTTAATCCTTCTTCTTCACTTGGGTGTTACTTAAGTATTTTTAGTTGTTGTTCTCATATAAAAGATGTTAAATGGGAATATACTTTATCTTCTTCAATATAAGATTTTATATTTATGACAACTTGAATGCAATTTTTTTTATCATTGTGTTTCCACACTCTTAATATCATGTTTTAGGGAAAATTTTTATGTCAATATAATTTTACATAATTATTAATCAACACAATTTTAGATGGATACAAATTACAGATAACTTTGAAAGCAAATTTGAATCAATAATTCAGTTAAAATTGATGGTTCAGAGTTAGACTTAGAAGGAGGATTGAATAAGTCTTAGACTCTTTTTGTAGAAAATTGAACCTTTAAAGAACAAGTAATCAGATTTTTAAAGCGCACAACAAGGGAGTAAAGAAAGAAGAAGAGAGAACACCAAGAATTTATACTGGTTCGCTTCCAACACAAAAGCTACGTCCAGTCCATTCCAACTTGAAGGATTTCCACTATTGTAAAATCTCCTTTACAATAACAACACCAGACTAGTGCCACAAGTATTCTTGACTCCAACCACTCTTGGATTAAACCCAAGTATTCTTTCAACAAGTCACTCCTGGCTTAACAACCCAAGTATTCTTTCAAAAGTCTCTTCAAACCATAATTGTTTCCCATTGAAATTAAAGACTGGTAACACACCAGACTTTTACACAACAACTAATTTGTAAGTAAAAGTGTAAAGTTTCTCACAGGACTTTGTGTATGAATGTATACACTAAGTTAAGAAAGACAAGAGGCCAAGGTCTGCTAGAGGTAGAATAACAAAGAAGGCCTTTGTCTTTTGAAAGACTAAGAAGAGATTTGAGGAATTTGATCACAGAGAATAAATATTCTTGACAGGTTTCTCTCTATTTTGAAAGTGAATCTCTTCAAGTATATATAGTTCAATTGAGATGACCGTTGGTGATCTAGAAAGGAGATATGAACATTGGAAATCCTTTGAAGGAATTTTTCTTTGAATGCAGGTATCAGACTTTTGGTGTTCTGAAGAGATGTCAAAGAGTCTGGTAGTAAGGAACCTTGATACTTGCATGAATGTGGTGTTCCTAGATATCTTCAGTAAATAAAGCCAATTGTTGGCTTTCTTTCTACTAGTAAACACGCGGAGATCAATGTTGTAATTCTTCTTATTTATTCTGATACAAATGCTGACTTGATTCAACTTTTCTGAAGTGTGTAGAGTTGTTATGTTAAGTTCCTCAAAAACTACATTGGCTGCTCTACTAATTTGTCTCTTATCCCTTCTTGATAAGGGCCTAATTTTCAAGGCATTATTAAAAGATTTTAGAACGTTGTGATTTGTACTTTTGAGTAACGTTCAAGTTGCAAAATCTTAATGCTCAAAAAGTCTAAGGTCTGATTTTGTTAATTTATATGATTAAAAATTCTTGAACCCGACTTCTTGGTTAAAGTCTAAACTTTAACTATTGATAGATTAGACTTTTGATTTTATGAACTTTCTCTTTTACTTGTAACTTGTGCATTTAGTATATATTTCCTGAAATACTTAGATAAACAGGTTACTGCATAGTCATCCAAACCATACAAAATCCTATATATATATATATATTCATTTTTAATCACTTTCGTTTGATTAATTAATTAACTTTGTTTAGCAGTTTAACATTAATGGCTATAAATACAATTCAAGCCATCAAAGGCATTTAATTTCACAACTAGCCACTCAGACATTCAATATCAAATAAAATAGCGATCACTTAGGCACACACCACCTCTTAGTTATCTATTTATCATAATTTATTTTCTCACATCAATATGAAGCCACTCGGGCATAATTAATACTCAATCGAAATCTTTAAAAACCACTCAGATACAAGCTCACATGTATAGATGCAATTTTGATTATAAATCTTTAACCATTTTATCACTCTTAAAATAAAAATATGGATATAAGGATATTCTATTTAATAAAGAAGGTTCATATTATTTTGTTTTTTATGTTTTATTGGTTTTATAAAAAGTTGAGATGGATTTGGAAGGAAGGGGAAGACTGGTTGTTGATTAGATTAGAATTGTATGGTTGAGAATTGACGTGTATGGTAAGGATGGAGACAATGGGTTGTACAATAAATATAATATCCCCTTATCAATTCCTAATATTTATTTTGGGCATAAATAAAATCAGAGGAACTTTTTCACAATTACAACATTCCTAGACATAAACCCCAAGAACTGAAAGGTGATGTTACCTGGAGCTGCTCTAAGTTCCCTCAGAACATCCTCAGTCATGTATCTCCTCCTTTATATCTCGCTTGAGTGAGACACCTCTCACTTGAGCAAACTAGGAGCCTCGCTTGAGCGAGCTCCCCCTTGCTTGAGCGGGAATCAGACAGAACTAAAATATAAGGAACCTTGTTTGAGCGAACCATCCTCGCTCAAGAGAAAACACTCCAGAAACTCTCATGCCTAGCTCTTGCTCAGGAAAGCCACCCTCACTTGAGTGAGATTCACACAGAGGCAAAAGGCTCACTCTCACCCAAGCGAGCCCACTCTCACTTGCGCGAGATCACACCAGAACCTATTTCTTTATCTTCTCAGGTGTGAGCCCAACCTCAGTTGAGCGAGACTTGCATGACCTATGTCTAAAAACCAACTTTCTCAACCCTAACTTTCCCATTTAAACTCTAATTATTCAAAACATTATAGGCATTGTATTTCCCTCGTTCCAAACCTGCCGGTGCAGTCCGTACTTGAAAGTTCCTTCGTAAGACAAAACTTATGCCCTAAAATGCATTTAACACAATTTTATGCAACTTCAACCATTAAATCATCTCAAATGCAATTCAAACCTCACTCTTCCTTTGCAACCACATTACAAATACATCAAAGGTTCTATTGGCACCCTCTGGGGGTTCTGGATCCCATTGAAACTCCATATTGTCCTTCCATCTGGCTAAACATCATTTCAATCTCCCTAAGTTCAGCTAATTTCACATGGCTAGCTCTACCACCAACATGCCATTCTATCACCACATAATTACACACACATACATGTATCATATATAAATCACAGTCACCTGCCCATACAAAGTACATTCGTAATCAGTGGCTCCATCCCAACAACAAGCAAGCATAACTTGGTTATTATTTTAGTTACTCCAAATCAAGCATAATTCATCAATATGATCATCACAACACACACACATATGTATATATATATACACTACCATGACCGACTATGGGTCAGCAAGTATCACAATATAACTACCCTTCACAGCCATTAACAACACTGAAATATACACATTATGTCTATATAATCATCATTATGGACAAATAACTCAAAACCTAATTTATAAATGCATAAACAATTACATATGTACATCAATCATTCAGATCTTCTTCCTTGGCATTGAGTTCACTATGGCCTCATTTAGTGCTCACCTTTGTTGTGCCCATTATCACCTGCCATCAGTCACTTAAAAACCACAGTAAGGGGTGAGTAACTGAAATTAAGGATTAATACAGAAATGGCATCAATAGGAAAAATGTCATTTAGCTACCTTTGTAAATCAACAAATTCTTTATTTATTATATCCAGTGTCATAATTTATGTATGTATTCCAAATAACTCTGCCACCTCAATCATTTCATAGATCATTGTATCACATTTTCACATCATCATTAAACTCTATTCCTATCTATTTGTCACATTTATCATAATATCATCAACCAAACATAGGATTTAGGGTGAACACCATTTCACCTGATTTCTCTACTTTTAGTTTCATCAAGAACCAATTTACAACACTCAATTAAGATCTCAATCATTATTAAATCATTGTCACATATCACACAACTCACTCTCAGTCAATAGAATTAAGACTCTCTAGTATCCGGATACTAAAAGGATTGATCATCAATTGGGGGTCCTACCTAAAACCCTGTGAACCCTACCTGGTCCACCAAGCACTGCCTAGCTCCCTACCTCACCATTGAGATACCTTACCACTGGGTGGCTAAACTAGGCCACAACCAACCACTGGAGCAAAAAACGAGGGGTAATCTATACCAATTGGTCGTCCACAATACTCAACATGCATATGAAGCATTCATAATTGTCAAAAACTCAGTTACATTAACATTTCTCATCGCCAATTTAAATAATGCATCACAATCAAGTCCCGACATAATAGCCTTCACCTTGGGACACTCAAATAAGCCACACAGGCAACAATATCATCAATACATGATTATATTTCTCAATTCATCATCACCTCATTTCTTAATCTCTTAAATGTTAAGAGTTCTTCATATCATTTCATCATCACATTAAATTCTTTCATCATATATGCACATATCAACACTATCATTATTACCACACAAGTAATAGACATAAATCAACATCATGAATCATAACTATAGATATCATCATCTCAATTCATCATTACAATATATCATAATTCTCCAATATCAATATCTTATCATATTAATTGACCATGTATTCATATATCAACATCATCACTATTACCAGGCATTACATGGACATAAATCGACTTTATATAATCTAACCATCAACATCATCATACATCTCTACACAAGTTCATTGCACATACATCACCTAATAGTTATTATAAGTCATAGACTTTTTACCTTTTCATTTATCATTTCCTAATACTTCGATATCCCATTACAATCTCTACTCTAAATAGTTACTAGTTAATAAATTAATTCTCAATATCTTCACAGTCAAGTTACTTTGCCATCAATTCTTTAACAGTTATTATCTAATTACTCAATTTTAATTGAATCAACGAATGGGCTATAATCTATCTTTTTCCTATATTATCTATAGCGTTCGTAACCTTTCTCCATTAATCTTAACCCGACACACACCCCTTACTTTGGTTCTGCGTTTTCGAAACTTCAAAGAAACTGTCAACTTCACCGACTCTTTGGGATAACTAAATTTTAAAAAAACCACACAGTAAAATTAATGTCAACTTCCAAACTCGTTACTCTTTTCACCAAAAATAGTTCAAAACCCAAACTTAAGGTCCTTATGGCTTACCTCTTTTGACTTCTGACTACCATTTTAAAGTTTTGATACGCCTTGACTACTTACCGACCTTGTTCCATCATCTAACAACATCAAAACAATGACCCATTAGCTAATCCTCGATACTCAAACTCTCACAAACCATTATCAAGTTCCAAAATATAAAATATACCTAAAAAGATATGTCTTAAAGAAGATGGTTAGGTATATAGGCCCACATCTGTAGACTGACCAGTTTAATCTACCTTTATATGAGTTGAGAAAGAAATAGACCTCTTTAAATCATGAACTAGTCTGTTTAGCCTGCAAAATAAATATGTCAATTTGTATTTAGAACTATTATTGTATTTTAAATAAATTTTATCTTTTTCTTCATACTATTTTACTTTCACACTTTACTCTTTAAAAAAAGAAACTCAAACCTAAAACAGTGTTATGTCATTGTTCCTAGGAGAAAGTTAATATTTAAATTTCCTTGGTTGCTAAATTATTAAAAATTTAGGTGTCAAGGTGAGAGCTTTAGATGATTAAATATTTTAAATTATATATGTGTTTTTGGTTTAATAAAAAATATGTTTTAGGCCAAAGGCCAACAATTTTAAAAGAAAAAAATAGTTATACACGGGCCTATGATCCTTACATTGGCCCAAAAAATTGGCCCATTTAAAATGTGGGTTTGTGTGGGTTGGCCCGTTGCGCAGTGGAGGCGACGCCACTTCATAGGCGCTTGAGTGTGATGTGCCATACTTCTTAAGGCTCGTCATTGCTATACACCTTTATACATCTTTATTTTAAATATCAATGCATCATCTTAACCTAAACTCATGGAAATTATGCGCCACTACCCTTCATGTAACTCACCTTTGCTACTTTATGTTTCTAGACTCCTCTCCAACTTATTATTGTAAAATAGAAAATTAAATATTTCTAGTAAAATGAGTTACATATAAGAAGAGGATTCTAATTATAATTTATAATCTGAAGCAAATAGAGTTATCCACGTGAATATGATGATTATATAATAGTAGATTTAGAATCATATACAAATGGCAATATTGAATCGCTACAAAATCCAATTGGGTCGTCAAATACCATTCTTACACAAGTCATATACCAGCAATCGATGACCTTATTAGGTAAGAAATATTTTCTTTAGTCAAATAATAAATCTTAAGTTGATTAGACCATAACATTTTGAGGTTCCAAATTATTTGTGTTGATGAACCTTAGTTTGGAATCCCTCTATTTTTAACATATTAATTAGGACCATCCAAGTCAAAAGATTAATTTTAAAGGGAAAATCGATGGAATGTTGGGGATGATTTATTTGTTGGATTGGAGTTTGAAACTAATTAAAAAGTGAATAATACTTTTAAACAATACTTGGTGAGCTTGCATGAAACCTATATCATTGTAAAGTCAACATGGACAAAGTTGTTTGTCAATTGTCAAAACCAAGTAAATGCATGTCCTTGGCAATTGAAGGAAATTTTGTAAAAAAAATCAAACGATTGGGTTATTACCTAATATGGTGAAGCATATAGTTGTGTGAATATGACATGTCTCAGGACCATAAATTAGATCTTGATCTAATTTTCTCATTAAATTAGTAGAGCTATAAAAACAACTAGGGTCAGGCCAATAAAATAGGCAGGCTCAGGCATTAAAAAGATCCCAAATTAAAACCAAACCTTTTTAAGCCTGACTCGCAAGTAGCCAACAACATGTGTTTTTTTTACCAAATTAAAAAAAAAGTACTCTATATTTTTTTAATTGAATTTAGATCATGCAAAAATTTTGGTATATTTTTAGTGATTGTACTTTTGGTAATTTTTTACCAAAAAAAACAATGCGGACTTACTATAATGCCATAAAAGCTCACCAAGCTTGACAAATCGATGCCGATCGGCCTTAGGCCCTAAAATTAAAGCCTAAATTCAAAGCGAGCATTTTTGGCCCAAATCGAATGGGTAGCTCATTTTTATTGCTCTACATATTAGGTATGATTTTTTCATTTAAATGATGTGAGTTGTAGGTATGTTGAACCATTTTTTTAACAAATTTTATAATGTATTGATACTTGCATAGTGAAGAATGAATACCTAATGTCGACTTTTTTAAATTCAAGAAATAATTAAGTTTGAATTTGGATTTGAGGTATCCTACTAAAAGGCCCGAAGAGCAAAATAAAAGGCAATTGTTAAGTATTTGGTGAATGGGATGAGTCATTTGCTTTTTCTAGCATGGTGGCTAAAGTTGACGCAACAAGTTGTCGTTAGTTCCACATAAGGATGGAAAAATAGGCCAGTAATGGGGAGCCAGGACAAGGCTATCTTGAATATGAGTGAGTCGGCATGGGCTAGAGCAAGGAAACGAGATAGGAATCAGAACTTGTTTCACAACCAACCCTTTTAGAAAAAAACCAAATAACCTTTTTTTTGTTTTACTTAGAATTTATTGCCATAAACCTCAAATTCTAACCCACTAGTAGTGAACAATGGTGACTAAGGTGTTTGATTTGCATCACCAGTAAATGTATAGATGATGAGGCGAATGGAAAATGATGCATGACATTCAGAAATTGACATGCATGAGAAGCGATGAAAGGAAGTCTGATAAGCACAAGCAATAATGAACTTGGAAGGAGGCAGGTGTGCACGAGAAGCAACAGACATGGCGGAACACAGACACAAGAGGCAACAACTCAGACAAAGCAATAATGGACAAAGGCTTTCCAAGACCAGTAAAAGGAGTTACTGTCTTAGTGAAATATGTTTTGTGACTTTAAATTTTACTTGCTTGATTTGTTACATTCATTTTAAGAGATAAAAATAATTGAAAATCATCAATTTTTGCTATCCATTGTGCTAAGCATACATAACTAGTAGGGTTCTTTATAAATATTTTTTTATTGAGGCCTGTCGGGTTGACCTAGGCTGGCTTAACTTGAGCCCTTTTTCTTGGTTGGCTAAAATACACTAATGAGTTACATTGTTTATCTCGGTTCACCTTCTTTTCTTGGGTTAAAACGGGTTGACCAGTTAGGTCTGACCCAAATTGTCATATCTAGTTCGACATATTTACCAAAGACGAGTCATTACGTCGTTAGAGACCTAGTTAACCAAGGTTGTTAAATTTGAGAGTCTAGGTAGACTCATTTAGGTTTCATAGACTTGTCTCATAAGTTAACTCATAGACTTACAAGAGTTTAAGTCTCATTAAAAATATTAAAATGAAAAAGCATGTATTTCTTTAGCTAAATAAACTATCATAAAACAAAAACAAGCAATAAACTTTAGTGGCTAATTGCTAAATTACAAAGAAATGAACATTGAAAAAATGACCAACATGAACTGAATTTCATATTTTTCATAAATGTATCCTTAATAGATATGGTGGCACTGCCATTAAGAATAGAGCGTAACTGACGAGAATAAACATGTTCGAACCTTCTCCAATTGAAGAGCTTGAGCACAAGACACAATGAAGTATTTGAATGAAGGTTGAATAAGGAAACTCAAACTCATGTAATGAGTGAACGATGATGTTCCAACACAAGTAGTATTGTAGTGAGAGAATGATGAAATGTTTCGAAAGATAAAGATACTAGAAAGAAAAGGGCAATGGGGATTACAAAGAGAAAAAAATTGTTTAGGGTTTTATGATCACAAGTTTTGACTAGGTGTTCAAAACGGTGTTGTTTTAGGGGTGAAGTGAGAAAGTGTTCCTAAGTCAAACTTGTGGTTTAACTTGTGAGATCATGTGAGATCACATAAGTTCACCTGAGTTTAAATGAGTCTAAATAAGATTGATCAGATGCGAGTTTCACACGAGTTAACTAGTTTGGCTTGGTGGATTCATAAACGTATATGAGTTTATAAGTCATCTCATGATGTTGTTATATTGCAAACATGTGATCTAAGTTGCTGAAACACATTTGTACATAAAATACAAGGGAACATTTCTAATTGCCACCACACTTGACGCGAACAATTGTGTGATTCTATTATCCTTTGTCTTAATGGAGGGTAAACCTTAGAAGTGTGGAGTAGGTTCTTGAGAAACATGAGAAATCATGTTACACAAAAAGTAGGAATCTACGTTGTTTTAGATTGTCATTAAAGGTTTTTGAGTGCTATTTGGAACCAAGATTCTAAGCAGCTATAAGTATTGTATACACCTTTTTAATATTTAAACAAGAGACCTAGTTCATCTCATCTTTGACTCGCTAGACTAGCAGACTTAGACTTAGTAGACAATAGATTAAGACTTTTTGTCCACCCATCATTTTTTACGCATCTAATGGGTCAACCCTGCGTGCTTGACTTCTTTTGTCATGCATATTCACCATGATTAGAACCTCATAATATCATTAACTATCTCTGATGAAACACATCGTATCACCATCTTCTATAGAAAGTAGCACAAACCAAACCCATTATTAAAAACATTAAACACAATAGAAAGGATGAATGAAGATGCAAAAGAATATTATGCATGTATGAACTGAAATAAGGATTAACATAGAAGAGGAAGAGATAAAGGAAAAGGAAAAAAAAATATGAAGGAATTGCATAAAAGGACGAGAGAGAAGACAATCAATGTGGACATTGACACAATTTCAAAGTTTGAATCGGAGGAAATGGAAATAACAACATTGGAAAGGTAAAATAGAAGAAAAGAAAAACAATTTAAAGTTAATTTTAATTTAAGAAAAAACATGATTGGTTAGAGATTAGGAAAAAAAGAAAATCAAATTTACCGAAAAATGACACATGTTATAATCCATTTTCTATGAATAATCTTCTTATGTATATTATGATTAAAATTGTGCATATTAATAATACCTTATAACCTACTTGAATCGACTTTTAAATTCAAGTTAGATTATTTTAAAGAATAGCTAGCTTTTCTAACTAAAAATTACTAATATTTTTAAAAAATTAAGTAAATTTGAGTAATAACTTCATTTTCGCTCACTTATTTATTGTTCAAAAAATTAATTCGTCATCTTAATTATAATTTTAAATGGCACGTGGTACCTAAGAGAGGGGGAAATCCCGCGAGGTCCCAGCAAAATAATTAATGTCTTAAGTTTATTATATAACTTCTTAACCTCTGGATAGGAGAAAATATATATAACTAATTACAAAGGAAAGTTACGTTTTGTTTTATTTCTCTCTAACAAAATCAAAACCAATACTTCTTTCTTTCAAGTCATGGCAACAGATTTATGAAGAGGGTTTCTTGATTATCCTTTTTACTAATAATTATCCTTTGCATTTGCAGGAAATATTATGATGAATTTTAGAATTAGGCAAGAAGCCACTACATATGATCATGTTGTTACTCAGTGAAACACTTCATTTGAAGGTGGTAAATTAAGCAACATGATTACATAGAAGATTTGGTGCTTGCGTTAGGGTCAGGGCTTGTAGAGTGGCAGGAAGGATGCATACATTTTTTTTTCTAAGGATAGTATCGGTATTAATATTGAACTTGTTTGTTTAAACTTATTTTAAGACATAAGTAATTTTTTTAATTTAAAAAAAGTACTTATTTTAAATTTTGATGTATTTGTTTAAAGTTTTAAAAATAAGCAAAAATTGAAAATAAACAAATTTCTACTTACTTTAATAAGAAAAACTCTGATTAGTTTATTAAAAAAATACTTATAAAAAATATTTTTTTAAAAAATACTTAAAAATAAAGTTAATCAAACGAGTCCAAAAAAATATGCGAATTCTATGCGAATTCTTGTTGTCCAAAAAAATAAATATATATATATATATATATATATATATATATATATATATATATTGATGTATTTTCTCTCTAATTTTTCCTTTATAAAAAATACTATATTGATGTATTTTCTCTCTAATGTTTTACTCTCCTCTAAATTTTTTCTCCTTACTTTTCGTGTATTTTCTTTTCCGGTTTTCTCTCAAACTGCTAGGAAGTTTAAGTTAGCATTTTTCTAACAAACATACTTTTTTCTTATCTTTAAATGTAAACTTTGTTTACCCCTATGTATTTTTTAATTCATGGAATTGAAGTAAAATTTTAAATTTTCTGAAATTTGATATTATATATATACACACACAAATATACATCATTTCACATTTACACACATAACAATCAGGGCTGATGGTGAAATTTCTAGTCATGAACTAACTAAAAAATTCGTGTTCTCCTAATATTTCAGATATCTTTTTATAAAATCATCAATAATTTTTCTATAATCAAAATTTTTAAAAAAAGTTGTTTTTGACAAAAAAAAAATAGAGCAAGACTAGTTAATTTACATTGTGAGTTGTGACATAATAGAACAGAACTAGGATTTTAACAATTTTAATTTTGAAAATTTTGTTCAGTTGATGCAATAATAATAAAATAATTAATATTAGTATCTTACTTATGATTAGTATCTTATTAGCAATTATTTTATTTCTTATAATAAAAAATTATATAATCATACTTATAATTGTAATTTTGGTGTCCCTTTAAAAATGGAACACTAACGATCAACCACTACTGATAACAGTATGTGTATTCATACACACTACACTAACAACACAATACATTTATTCACCGTTAGAAAACTAGATTCTTTGTAGTTGATTTTTTATATATTCACGTAATCAATAAATGAGAATCATCAGTTGAGGATTTGACAACAGGGATGAAGTTCGATCCTTGGTGAAGGATGTAAGTTGGATTTTACAAGGTGAAATCAGAATTGACAAGTTAAATCCAAAAGTTTTGATATGTTGAATGTGTGAATGTGTGAAGAAGCATACCATAGAGGACCCATATCCCATAGTTAACATAATAATTATTCATTGTAACACACGCACTCAAAATCAACACATCTCTCGATCAAATAACACACGTACAAAGTAAAACTTCAACATAAGAATTGTTGATAATATATGAAAATAAGAAAGTTGCAATGTATTTAAAATCCTAATTTCTTCCAATTCCTCAATTATCCCCGTTATGAGAGGGCTTCCATTTATGAATTAGTCTTAGTTATTGGGTGGTGAAAAAAAGGTCAAATAGCAATGTTGGTCGATTTCAACTTGTCTCTATAAACCGGTTTAACTATAGTCTTAATCAATTGTTCGTTTGTTACAAAATCAAATTGTATTGCTATGCTCTTGCCTCATTTTGATTATTGTTTGTAATCTATTTGATTTGCTTTGATTGTATTTTTTATATTTAAAAAATTATTTTTCATATAAGAAAAATATGAATATGGATATGAAAAACATAAAAAGAAAGAAATAATTGAAGAGCTATTCAATTTCAAAGAGGAGCTCTTGATAAATTTTACATTCTAAAAATCAAAATATTAATGTTAATGTTGATGATGCCAATAGTAGTGGTCTTGCTGATCATGATAATGTATAAAAAAAGCTTTCACGATGACGTTGTATAAAATATTACAATATTCCTTTGTTTTTAGGAACCTCATTTTTATTTATCGCTCCTTATTTTTATTTATTGCTCATGACCTATAAATGTCCAATACGATTCTATTTACGCCGTTCTATCTAACTTATATGTTATTTGTACTTGAATGGAGAAGGATAACCACGTACAACAAAATTCTTCTTATGAAATTTAATATAACAACTTTGACTAAAGATCATCATGGCTTATGCAATTGACCTTGTTTTTTTGGATGTATGAGATATAACCTCTCTTTTTTCGTCAATGGATATATACTTACTTTAACCATTGAGTCTCTATATTGTCCCAGCCGAAGAAAGTCCTGGGACTGACTCTAATACATCCTATTTTTTTTAAGAAAACTAAAACTACTTTTACCAAAAAAAAAGAAAGAAAATTGAAACTACTCTACTAGAAAGAAATGTTAAACACTCTCCATAAATATTTGTATATTAAGTTTACATTAAAACTAGCTCATTAATCAAATTTTGTTATATATAGAATGGGGTAAATTGCACTTACCCCATAATCCCATGAGATTTAGGGAAATTGCAATTAACCCAAAGTTTGAGAAAATTAACACTCTGTCCAACAATATAACTTTGGAAATTGTACTCATCAATGGGGGTAGAGTGGAAAGTTTCTCTGGTTTTAATGACAATTTCTTATACGTTATAGAATTTTTCTATGGTTGGTCACCATACGTTTTTGGCCGAGCTCGGGCTAGAAAACCCTCCTCCGACCAAGGTAAAAAAGTGACTCATTATCGTCCAAGTAAGGTTTGGGGATGGCGAGTTTTGGGGATAGCAGGTGGCAAGTTTCTCAACCGGTTAAGTTTGAGAGTTAGGGAATCTCTTAAAATAACAAAGAAAATAATGATTGGGAGACGAAGTAGTGTGAAGTGAGCTACAATAGAGAGAGGACAAGATGGGAGGCGTAGGGAGGGATTGGAAGAATTAGAGAAAAAGACTTTTTTTAGGTCGATTTTATCAAAAACTTACAATAGCTAAGAGAAAAAGAGTAAAGTTATTATTGACATAATATCTATAATTAGATTAAAAAAAACGAGTTTCAAGCATTTTTGTCTAAAAAAAGATACTTGAATAAAGAGTAGATTGAATACAAATGCAGACTAAAGTAGAGATATTAAAGCATAACACATTTTGTTCTTTAAGAAAATAAATTTGATTTTTGCTTCTTATTATTAAATTTAAATTTTTATTTTTATTGTATTAAAGGAGTGAAATGAAAATGAAACAAGGCTTTGCTTTGGGCTGCTCATACTTGGGCTTATAACATACTCATTCTCACGCTTATAATATATTCTTCTATTTAATTTTAGGTATGTAAGTTGAGGCACTTAGGAGAGAAAAATCTCTATCGAAACCATTGTTATCAAAACCGAACCAGTTCAGCCGGTCTGACCGGTTGAACCTTGAACCGCTTAGGTGACCGGTCCGGGTCAATTCTTTAATACTACCGGTTCAACCACGGTTGAACCCCGATTTTAGCACAGTTTTCATGAACTGGTGCCTTCACCGGTTCAATGACCGGTCCGGTTCTGAAAACATTGATCGAAACCATCCAACCAAAACCATATTTCCCCAATTTTTTACGTTTTTCCACCGAACACCGTACGTAACTAACCCCAAACAATCCATTTCTTTGCAGATTTAGTGGTTAATTTCAGGGTTTACAGGTTTTGCTCACTCCTAAAGTTTTTGAAGGTGCAGAAGCTTAAGGTTCCATTTAGATTTTGATAGCATTTTTGTTTTTATTTTCTGGTTTCAATTTTAGTTACAAAACTATTATTATGTTTCTTATTTTTAAAAATTTATACTAAAAAAGTAAAAACAAAACAAAACAATAATTTTATAATTAGAACTAAAAATAAAAAATAAAAGCATTTTCAAAATCCAAATATTGTCAATATTTTAACAAGTTACTTATAACAATGTCGCTAAATCCCGCTCAATTTTGTATTGTTTTTCCCCTCTCGGGAGTGGTAGATAACAAGCCTTCCTTCTAGATTTATAATAATACTACTACTATTACTTACTAGGACATAACCTGTGATGGAAGAACGTAGAATTAAAAAGTGTATTTAAGTGGAAATAAAACAAGGAAATTCTGCTTCTCCACCCCCCCAGTCGCCATACTGAAACTGTTTATATATATACAAAAGTCTGTCAGTACATTGAAAAATCACAGGCATCAACAATTTCCCTAATTGATTCTGCATAGCACAAGAGAACTCGTATAGACAAATCACAGACCAACTAGAAAGAACTACGAAGTGTGAAGTTCACATGGAGCTGCGGTTACATAGGATGTAACCAGAGATGAGTGAGCTCATAGCAAAGGCAACAAAAGCGAGGAAGGCCATTCCAATTGAAGCAGTGGCCAATTCTGTGAACTCATCTTTCCCCCAATTTGATATCCAATCATCTACCCGTGTGGCTGCAGATGACGATGCCGATATCAGAAGATATGCCAGAGCCTGTATCAATTTGCCACAAAAATGTTACATTTTTCAACAAAAAACAGGCTTTGGTTCTTGCTTTAGCGTTTGTCACATTTCCACACACACAACAATTAGAGTAAAGCATTAAACTTAACCAAAATGGAAATCATTGTAAAGCATTGGAAAAAGAAATTGGCTTAAAAATAGGTCTTAGAATTGCTGAGCTAAGTGAATACTTATTTGAAGCCAACACCAGCGACACTGAATAATTCTCCTTTAAGTATTATCATATCTCATAATATTCAAGAAGTTAAATTAGTTGGGGTAATCAAAACAAACTAGTCAGCCTGTATAAGACAACATGGTGAGTGGATAGGAACTATGACAGACTGGACATAAAAATTTCTGGATTTAATTTGGGATTGAAAAATAGTTTTCAAGCCAAACAAAATTCCAATGTTTAAGTTTTAACAGGCTTAACCTGAACTGGGCCTCATTGGACCAAGTTAAATAGGCTTGAATTTATCAGACTTTGAAATTAATGTCTTAGTCCAGCTCATTTTGACAACAGAAGAATTAGCGGTCTGTGAACATGCATTTAGTCATTAAATAAGTTCCTTATTGTATAACAGCAAGTCAAGTTAGTCCATGAGATTGGAAATGTGACGTCTAATTTGACTGAGAAAAAGCACCTTCAACAACCTTATGTGTAATTTTCTTCATATGACTAATATATATTTTCAAAATACTAATTTAACAGTTTCACGTCAAATATTCCAAGACTAATGGACAATGGGTGCCACAAGTTTCACTTGCCGATAGAAAAGAACAAATGCTTACGAATAGAAACCTAGTCATATGACTTGCCTGGTCCATGAAGAAATCAAAGTGATAACGAAGGTGGTGACTGATTAAGTGCTTCCCCGTGACTAGCTGACAGGCCAAATCACATGCTTGTAATGCTGAGTATGCAAAACCGATAATATTCACAGATAAACAATACCTGCCATATCAAATGACCAAATTAGAAACATAAACAATTAAATTAGCCTCAAAATCATCCGAATCTGGCATTTTAATCCATACAGTTTTAGAAGTCCTTGGTAGTTATACACTTTCATTTTAGGTCTCCCTTTTTTTATTTTCTAAATATATAATATAATTTATATAAAACTATAGGGAAAAACATGCCTTTACTTTGTCGGAACTCTCATCCTCAACTCGCCTGAACTTTAATTAAACAAGTCGTCTTTTTTGAAATCACCGGAATTAATGTCTAACTCATACCTAGGGCTAACCTAAGTGTTTAGCATTATAAATTGCAATTAATTTGCAAATTTCTAAATGCATCGGCAACTCATACATAGAGCAACAATTAAGTGTACAGCTAAGCTAATTTTAACGAAACTTTATGAAAATTGATAATTACCTATATTCCCTATAGCGATCAAAGGAATCGCCACTCCAACCTTGTGTCTTATCCGCAGCCATAACTGAAAACGAAATCAGACACACCACCACCTCGCTCAACCGGAACCCTAGCGCCGCCTTACTCACCACCTCCTCCGTCTTCCACCCCGCCTCCGCCGCCGACCTCGATCGCCGTTCGCCTCCGCCAATCGACGGGCTCACCTTCGTCGGCAGCCGTTGAGGCTCTTCCATTGCCGGCCGGTTAAACACCGTAATCGCCGAGGGCGTGTTTTCCGGCGGGTTCTGGCGCTCGGCGTGCTTGTCGGTAGAGAACTGCTTGAGCTTGCCGACGGCCACCATGGCCATTGAATTGTCGACCTGTTTTTCCGGCGAGTTTTTGGCAGAGCGGTATTCCGGCGACGGAGTTTGGAAGGGGAGAGGCGACTCCAAGTGAGGGGAAGTATCGGAGCTCCTTGACAGCGACTTTTTCATGGTGGAAGTTTCGTGGTGCGTTGCGGTTCTGCGTTTTCCGTTTGCGTTCATTTTGTGTTTCGCGGGATTTAAAAGAGAAGATAAGTGAAAGAAGTGAAAAATAATAGTAAAGAATGAAAGGGAAAGACAAATGAGAAAAGGAAAAAAGTGTGTTTGGGTGGTGGGAAAGGGAAAGAAAGTGGAAAAGAAAAAGAAGAATGAAACGAGCTTTAGCTTCGTTCGTGGAAGATCATGCCACGTTCATTTCGTCACGTAGTTCGCTGCTCTCCAATGTTTGTTGTTAAGGTCTGAACTCTCCGGCGCATCAAAGTTCAAAGTAAAATGCTAAACTCGAATCAAAGGGAAAAGTTTTTCTTTTTTTCACTCGTTCATTTTTTTAGCCTCAATTAATTTATTCTTTTACCTTAAAATTAATTACTTTGATCTTTTACTTTATTAAAAAAAATCAATATTTTAGTTATTTTATATGGACAAAAACAATTGGGTAATGATTAAAATGATTGATTTTAAAGTTAAATATTAAACTTATTATTAATATTTACAAAATTGATGACTAATTTAAAAATTTACTTGTAAAAATTACCGTCCTATTTATAAGTTATATATTAGAAGGTCTTCTGTATGGTGACGTGAGTGTTATCCGATGTGCATGGCGTTATCCTGGACAACCGGTATAGGGAGAACACCTGATACGGATTTAGAGTCCGGATGTATACCGATGACACGGGTGACACGTTGAAGAACGGTCAAGAGACGTTACACAGTCTTATAGAACGGATACCGGTATCGAGCCCGGATCAGAAGGATTCTTTGGTTTTAATGTAGTATTAATTATATTTTTTCAATCTTACCCTTTCTTTACTTCTAAATAGTTTTATTAATTATTGAGTATTTTTCATTTATGCCATTTTTTTTACTCATATAACTTCAAGTGTAATATGATTTTAGTGAGGAAAATATAAGAGAGAGTGTAGAAAGAGAAAAAAGACAATACATTTATTAGAATATTAATAAAATTTGTTAGGGATAAAGGTAATTCATTCGGTCCTAATAACAGTCTATGAGCAACACGGTAATTTGCCTTATAACGTCATTCAGGGCCAGTATCCTGTATACTAAGGTGGTATAACACCGGCCTTCTGTGTTTAAATGTTGAAACAGGTTTTGATAATGACAAACGTGAAGACTAAGGCAAAGACTTCTAAAGGAAGAAAGGATATTACCATGAAACCAATATGATGAATTTGCAACACATGAATACAAGCCATATGGAACATTAATTGTCATCATCAAAAAGGGGGAGAATGAAGTTGCATATGTAAGTATGCAAAGTAGTTTTGATGAATGACAAAGTATTCATGATGATGATGGAATGACAAAGGTTCAGAAACAAGAAGGTTCAAGCACAAAGACAATGGCCAAGAATGAAAAGATGAAGATGCCTCACAAAGAGTTAAAGAAACATGAGCTATGGAAGACAAGTTGATGACATAAACTAAATCATGAAGAACAAGCTCATAAGTTGAAGAAGAATCAAGGAAACAAGCATGAGGATCAAAGGAATAAGCCATGGGTCAATACATATCAAGAACATATCAAAAACCTTGAAGAATTGTATCAGGTACATGTACTAATCGATTACCACACTGGAATAATCGATTACCATAACTCTGTTTATGGTACAATCGATTACAATAAGAAGGACAATCGATTACATAGGTTCTGGAATGAACATAATCGATTACATATAAAAGGCTAATCGATTACCAATTGAAAAGGTTGAAGACTGAGCATCAGGTATTTGGAATAATCGATTACAAGAGAGAATCTAATCGATTACTGAGCTTCTGTTTTGTCCATAATCGATTACACAAGTACCTAATTGATTACCATGCTGCGAGACACAAATTAAGAGCATCAGGTATCAATCATAATCGATTACAAGGCAAGGAATAATCGATTAGAATGGTTCTGTTTCATAGCTAATCGATTACAGTAGAAATGCTAATCGATTACCTGCTGCATAATACTGAAGATTTCAAAAGCTAATCGATTACAGCTCGAAGGCTAATCGATTACCATAGTGTCAGAACGTGGGAAAATGCTTTTAAGTGGAACTCCAGCTCATTTCTTCACTCCCACTTTATGCCCATGCTAAGGTAACCGTTGGAGACAATGTGCAACGGCTGGAAACCCTAAAAATGGCTATAAATGAAGCATGGATTCAAGCAAGAGAAGGGGGACATAAGAGGGGAGACCAAGGCACAACACAAGGCAACAAACATTTCTCTTCTAGAGGTCTTCTTATTTTATTTCTCTTGTATACTCTGCAACTCTTGTTTCTAAACTTGCATATTGCTTAAGAGTTGTTAGATTGTGAGTTTCAATTTGCATATCCTCTCTTGTTGAGAGTTAGAATTTGTGAGAGCTTTCATTTGTGTATCTACTCTATTGAGAGAGTGTATTGATTGTAAACACAACATCAAACACAAGGTATTCACTCTAGGTTGAGTGGTTGTTCACTCTAGGTTGAGTGGTCACAAAGGTTGGGGTTCAACCTTTGGGTTATTGAGAGATTGTGAGATTGGGTGGGTTGCCCTTTGCTTGTGAGGATTGAGTTCTTGAGTATGGGACACTAGGAAGCTGCAATTACTCAAAGCTTGTATCTCAAATCTTCAATAGTGGAATCCTTCAAGTGGGTTGCTTGAAGGCGAGACGTACACCGGGTTGGTGGAACTCGTTAAATTTGGTTTGCATTTCTCTCTACCTTGAACTCTTTACAACTGCGCATATAAACTGTTTGTTGAAATGCTTAAGCTGAATGTGTGAATCCAAGTTGTTGTTCAAGTAGAAAACTAACTCTGCATGCCAAGTGTTTGATAATGTGCTTGAATCAATATTTGGTGAAGTTCTTAAAAATTGGAATTTGCTATAACTTGCCAAGTATCTAGAACATTGTTTCCTATCAACTCTTGTGTGATACTTACTTGATTGCTATTACTTTTCACATGCACACAAGGTGTTTGATAAATTGAATGAGCTGAATCTTTATAGGAAACATCACATTATTGACAAATAAATCTGTGCACTCCAACTGTTTGATAAATCGCTCTAGCCAATAACTTGCTTGTTTATCACACTCTAAGCTTTATATTACCATTACACATCAAGTGTCTTATAGTGTGATATGTGCATGAAAGTTATTGTATCTTCATTATTGCATCATTTGTATATTACTAACCATTTCCAAGGGGATTCCGCGTAAAAAATTTGAAACACTCAATTCACCCCCCCTCTTGAGCGTTGAGGCCTTGGCTAACAAGTGGTATCAGAGCTTGACTCTTGCCACAAGGCTTAACAGCTGCAGGAGATCAAGATGGCCTCCACTTCATATGATGCATTCTCGGAAAATGGCACACTAAATAGACCTCCAATCTTCAATGGAAAAGACTATGCTATTTGGAAAGAAAGGATGAAAATCTTTATCCAATCCTATGACCTCAAGGTATGGAATGCTATTCAATTTGGTCCTTTCATTCCTATGCATATTGTCAATAATATAGAATGTATGAAGCCCATGAACTTGTGGACTATGGAAGAAGAAAGGAAGGTACAATTTAATCTTAGAGCTAAAATTCTTATCACATTAGCATTAGAACCTAATGATGTTTCTAGAGTTATTGCTTGTAATAATGCTAAAGAAATATGGGAAACTCTTGAAACAATATATGGAAATACTAATGATGATCAAGATGCAAGAATTAGTACTCTTTCTAGCAAACATGAAGAATTCAAAGTAGATTCGGAAGAAGAGACCATGGAATCGAAAGTGGAATTTACCAACCTTTGCCTTATAACAAAGCACTCCGAAGATGATGAGGTAAGTTCTCTAAACGAATCTAGTGATAATGAAAGTGAATTTGATAAAGATGAATTGCTAGAAGCTTTTGAAGAATTACATGAAACATTTGTCTTGTTATCAAAGAAATATGCATGCTCTAAACAAACCATTTTGACTCTTGAAAAAGAATTGCATGATGTTCACATAGAAAAAGAATGTCTTAGAGTTCAAAATGATGAGTTAATAGCTTCAAATGTATCTCCTAGGTCTTGTAATGATAATAATGAAGATTGTATGCTTATTGATAAATGTATGCTTCTTGAAAATGAGAATAAAGAACTAAAAGAAGCACTTAGCAAACTCACACATAGTCAAATACCTCTAAGTGCACCTATTGAAAATCAAAGGCATACACTTGATAGAAGAAAAATAGGTCATTACAAGAACTATTATGCATCCTACAAAGAAAAATCCAAATCCTCTCTTAAATGCACAAATCATGAAAGAAAAGGGAACTCATTGTCAAATTGTTTTAAAAGAAAGCACATAGAACATAATAGGAACCATTACCATCATACCATGACTTATGCATTGGATGCAACATGTTTTTATTGTGGAATATTTGGTCATATATCATCCAATCGTTTTATAAAGAAATCCCGTCAAAAGTGTACAAGAAAGGTATGGATTCCAAAACAATCTTGAAATCCCAAACTAACAAGGAAGGACCCAACTCACAAAGGGTACCATAAATCTTTGAAATCTTGTAGGAAAATTTCAAAGCAACAACTTCTCATTGATGGATGACCAAAACTCATGGCCTAAGGAGACATCAATTATCTCAATCTCCACTCCAAAAGACAAAGAAGAAGAATAGAGCAAGCCAAGATTATGATGACTCATCATACATCCAAAAGGGAACCATTCAAATCAAGGAAATGGACAAGAAGCTTCAATGTGACTCACACAAGATGGATTGCACCAAGACAAAAATCCAATGGACAACACTAAAAGTGGTACAACAAAAGGTGCAAGTAATTATCGTATAATCAATGTTAACACTCATTTTTGATGAATCTTGATGTGTGAAAATCTAACTTTGATTTGATATATGATTGAGCATGAATGATATGAAATCTTGAGATGGATGAACAAATAATCTTAGGACCCCTTAAACTTATGAAATCCTTAGAATCAATGATGTATATGTATATAGTAATTGATGATTAGTAATGATTGATGATGAGTTTGATGAATGATTGTTCGAATAACATGGTACATGAAAATCTTGAGATTAAAGTTGATTATGCACAAACATACATGAATCTTTGATAATGTTTAAACCCTTGATGATATATGAACTCTTGATGATATATCATGAATTCTTGGTTATTGTATTGATTCTTAATGATGCATGAATTTTTGATTGAATATGAATTCTTGATGATGTATCATTTATATGTTGTTTAACTAGTGGTATCTCAATAACAAACATCTTCCTTTAACAATGGTATGAATTAAATTAGTAAGAGGAAGAGATCATGAGGACATAATCTTGATTATGTGCTTATCACTATGCCTTGATAATAAATACATATATTGCATGTACAAGTGTATCTATGCTTTGACAATCTATGTAATTATATTCCTAGAGAGAAAGCATGTATGTTACAACAAGTGATTGCCTAGATTTTAACTTTATGATTATAACATCATAGGCATGAACATGATGATATGTTAAGAAACAATGCATGATATGATAAGTAATAATGCATGCTATGATCATATACCATGTATGTGCAAGTGGTATCTATCTCGATCAACATTATAATTCTTACCATGTCATATGTTTGATGATGCATGATCTTGACTGTGAAAAGAAGTTTGAAAAATATGCATCATTGAGATTGAAAAGAATTTTTGAATAACATTATGAACAATGATGTTTGCTAAAAATCTTGTATTGAATGCTTAAATGTTAGTAATTGATATCAAGAGCTTAAATTAGCAAATTCATCAAGTGGTATCATGCATAACATCTAGTTAACAAATGGTATGACATAGATGAGAGTATGACTTGCATTACACACGATGACCATGATATGCTTCTGTGACTTGTCTATATGTGTTACTAATTATCTATGCAAAATGCTTTCTCTTACATATTTGATAAATACCATATGTGAATGCTTGACTAGACCTATATGTAACATCATAGGCACAAGATAAGAAGAGATTACTTAAGATACAAAAGTCATATGGAAAGGAGTGAATATATTTGGCACATGTCCTAGCACAAATGCATGAGTAGTACAACAAAATTGTTTTAATCACTCCATCTTTGATTTGATACCTAAATGAAATTGCATTAATAAGTGGTATCAACATCTATATTTATCCTTGTTAAATTACATGATTAAGGGGGAATTTCATAACATTTCTTTATAACAAGTGATATTTATTGATGATATGTTATCTCTTTATCAAGTGGTATGGAAGTCTGAGTAAATCATTTTTATAATACTGCATCAAAGGCCCAAAAATTGGTACAAACTCTTGTGAACTCAATGCCACTAACAATATGCTTTGCAAAGAGTTTGTTAAGGTTATGTAGGATGACTCAAAATGGAAAATCAAACTACTAAACTGGGCGAACAAAGAATTGATCAAGGAATGCAACATGGATGAAGCAAAATGCCACACAAGGATGTGAAAAGGGGCATAAAACTTGTAAAATACCAAGGTATGATCGAATTGTTACTCTACCATTATGCTCTGTAAATTATACAAATCATATTAACAAATGGTATGAATAACAAATCTCACGAGCTGAATATATCACTTTATCCCTGCTCTGATACCTAGATATATGTATACATTGTTGAAAAATCTTTTATGTTACTACTCTAATACCTAGAAATGCATCAAGTCATATTAATGATTAACAAGTGGATTGTTATATGCAATGGTATCTAACCTTTGGGTGGTATCTATTCATATTATGGTATCTATTATTTCAACAGTGGTATCTATTAGAAAGAGATCATATGCTTTAAAAAGTAAAGAAATGGTATCAGACTTGATTAAATTGAACTACAAGTGATATCATACTTGATCAAATTGGTATAATTGATTTCACATGTTATTAAGTGGTATATTGTTTACAAGTGGTATCAATTACAATAGTAAGGGGGAGCATACATATGAATGATTATCCTTGATTTCACCTCTTTATGACTATGCTCATGGCACTTATGCTTACAATGTTACCTCTATTCTCCTATATGTTCACTTGGAAAATTATTCTTGTGCATTTGATGATGCCAAAATAGGAGAAAACTATGTGCTTACTTGAAATGATATATGAAAGAATCATGTGACATTTTTGAAAATGATACTCACTACATGATTAGAATAAGTTAGCAATCAATCATATGCTTACTTGATGAATAAATTATGTGATTGCTTATTGACTCTAGATACACTAAAATGGTATTTATCTTTGATCATGTTATGAGATTTGATTTGAAATCTCTCTTATGAAATGCTTAATCTCTCTTATTCAAATAAATGAGCTTATATGTTGATGGCATAGATTATAACTAAGATAATGATCTTTTTGATGATGCCAAAGGGGGAGAGATTAGTGGAAGGATCAGTAAAAAGAATAGGATGCCATTTATGCTAAAAAGGGGGAGAGATATCATGCTTCCATCATTTGATATGTTTTAAAACAATTGGCATAAGTTACTAGATTAAGAGGGAGAATAACACTTAAACAATGAACTTAACTAGCATTCATTACATCATATAGGGGGAGAATACATATAACCATTGATTGTCATTACTCTGTGAAACTAACACCCCACGAGATGAACATTGGTTGTCATCATCAAAAAGGGGGAGAATGTGTTTAAATGTTGAAACAGGTTTTGATAATGACAAACGTGAAGACTAAGGCAAAGACTTCTAAAGGAAGAAAGGATATTACCATGAAGCCAATATGATGAATTTGCAACACATGAATACAAGCCATATGGAACATTAATTGTCATCATCAAAAAGGGGGAGAATGAAGTTGCATATGTAAGTATGCAAAGTAGTTTTGATGAATGACAAAGTATTCATGATGATGATGGAATGACAAAGGTTCAGAAACAAGAAGGTTCAAGCACAAAGACAATGGCCAAGAATGAAAAGATGAAGATGCCTCACAAAGAGTTAAAGAAACATGAGCTATGGAAGACAAGTTGATGACATAAACTAAATCATGAAGAACAAGCTCATAAGTTGAAGAAGAATCAAGGAAACAAGCATGAGGATCAAAGGAATAAGCCATGGGTCAATATATATCAAGAACATATCAAAAACCTTGAAGAATTGTATCAGGTACATGTACTAATCGATTACCACACTGGAATAATCGATTACCATAACTCTGTTTATGGTACAATCGATTACAATAAGAAGGACAATCGATTACATAGGTTCTGGAATGAACATAATCGATTACATATAAAAGGCTAATCGATTACCAATTGAAAAGGTTGAAGACTGAGCATCAGGTATTTGGAATAATCGATTACAAGAGAGAATCTAATCGATTACTGAGCTTCTGTTTTGTCCATAATCGATTACACAAGTACCTAATCGATTACCATGCTGCGAGACACAAATTAAGAGCATCAGGTATCAATCATAATCGATTACAAGGCAAGGAATAATCGATTAGAATGGTTCTGTTTCATAGCTAATCGATTACAGTAGAAATGCTAATCGATTACCTGCTGCATAATACTGAAGATTTCAAAAGCTAATCGATTACAGCTCGAAGGCTAATCGATTACCATAGTGTCAGAACGTGGGAAAATGCTTTTAAGTGGAACTCCAACTTATTTCTTCACTCCCACTTTATGCCCATGCTAAGGTAACCGTTGGAGACAATGTGCAACGGCTGGAAACCCTAAAAATGGCTATAAATAAAGCATGGATTCAAGCAAGAGAAGGGGGACATAAGAGGGGAGACCAAGGCACAACACAAGGCAACAAACATTTCTCTTCTAGAGGTCTTCTTATTTCATTTCTCTTGTATACTCTGCAACTCTTGTTTCTAAACTTGCATATTGCTTAAGAGTTGTTAGATTGTGAGTTTCAATTTGCATATCCTCTCTTGTTGATAGTTAGAATTTGTGAGAGCTTTCATTTGTGTATCTACTCTATTGAGAGAGTGTATTGATTTTAAACACAACATCAAACACAAGGTATTCACTCTAGGTTGAGTGGTTGTTCACTCTAGGTTGAGTGGTCACAAAGGTTGGGGTTCAACCTTTGGGTTATTGAGAGATTGTGAGATTGGGTGGGTTGCCCTTTGCTTGTGAGGATTGAGTTCTTGAATGTGGGACACTAGGAAGCTGCAATTACTCAAAGCTTGTATCTCAAATCTTTAATAGTGGAATCCTTCAAGTGGGTTGCTTGAAGGCGAGACGTACACCGGGTTGGTGGAACTCGTTAAATTTGGTTTGCATTTCTCTCTACCTTGAACTCTTTACAACTGCGCATATAAACTGTTTGTTGAAATGCTTAAGCTGAATGTGTGAATCCAAGTTGTTGTCCAAGTAGAAAACTAACTCTGCATGCCAAGTGTTTGATAATGTGCTTAAATCAATATTTGGTGAAGTTCTTAAAAATTGGAATTTGCTATAACTTGCCAAGTATCTAGAACATTGTTTCCTATCAACTCTTGTGTGATACTTACTTGATTGCTATTACTTTTCACATGCACACAAGGTGTTTGATAAATTGAATGAGCTGAATCTTTATAGGAAACATCACATTATTGACAAATAAATCTGTGCACTCTAACTGTTTGATAAATCGCTCTAGCCAATAACTTGCTTGTTTATCACACTCTAAGCTTTATATTACCATTACACATCAAGTGTCTTATAGTGTGATATGTGCATGAAAGTTATTGTATCTTCATTATTGCATCATTTGTATATTACTAACCATTTCCAAGGGGATTCCACGCAAAAAAATTGAAACACTCAATTCACCCCCCCTCTTGAGCGTTGAGGCCTTGGCTAACACCTTCCTGTATCGCGCATGAGATTCATGACGTAACACTGGTATAAGCTATTACCAGAAAGTCAGAGCTAACTTATGCAAGTATGTGTTGAGGAAGTGACTGATGGAAATGTGCAGTTGGTAGGTCGGGTCACTCTTGTCTGTCAATCTTTTTAAAATGATCAGAATCACGTTAATACCTTGTACGGTAAGCTCACCTAATTGAAATGACTCTTCTGTTACCCCTAGATATAAATACCTATAGATCAACAATGAAAGGTAGAACATTCTCTCAAAAATTTACACTTGAGCTCTGATATTCTCCTTGAATATTCACTAACTTAAGCGTCGAAGTGTCCTTACACGTGACATCCCTTTAGCCCCACAACGCGTAAGGTTGGTGATATTGGTATCATTCTAAGACCTTTATTTCCTCATTGGAGTAAATGGTATAATATCGATGTAAAATTTGAACATACAACATCTTTTGAGGACTAGTCTTCGCTGTATCGATGTGAAATTATATATATTTTTTTATTATCAACAAACAAAAAAATAGATTAAGTAGTAAAAAGTTGTACCTTAATCCATATACAAAATTAGAACCATCTATATACCTAAATACACGTTAGTGGTTCTTATTACCTTTCCATAAAAGAGAAAGTAAAATCCATAATATTAGCTCTAAGTCAAGTCTAACTCTTATTATACCTACACACTTCAACACATTTTTTAGATAAATTTATGCACTCTTAAAAGACATCATTTTATAAGGACCAAATTACAAGAAATCAAACCACAATTACAATACTCCTTGTTGTCCTTCTTTACAACAAACCTAAGTGCTATTGCAAGAGACATTACACTCAAAGTGTATTATATTATGAATATTAACCACCTACATTATTGTCAAAGATTATGGGATAGCACCAAAACAAAATGTTATTTATTGTCTCTTGAGTTGTGCTTCGTAAAGGAAATACATCACTTTTTGGTTGTAGGACAACACTATATTTTGTTAAATTTTCTTGAGCTTGTAATATTCTCAAAAGTGCTTTAAAAATGTTACTTTTGAAGGAACCATTCGTGTTTGAAACTATCATAAAAGATTGATCCCAATTAATCTACTACTAGAGGCTTTCATAAGTTGACTAAATGGTATAAACCATCGAATTAAGAAACTCCCACACCTAGTTCTTATATCCCTGTTTCTTCAACCTACCCACTTCAAAAACCTAAAAAAAATCTTGCAGCAAATTGAAGGTGATACAGGCTTAAAGGGGGTTGAATAGTGTGATTAAAACTTCAACAAATTCTTTTTGCAAAGATAGTTTTGCAACCACTTGTATGAATTTTCTTAAAGACATAGTTGAAAACAAAGCAGTTTATCAAGTAGTTCAGACATCTATATGAGTTTTCACAAACTTTAAAATGAAGGATAAGAGAGAAAACAACGTTAATAAAAATAGTAAAGAAAGATAGCACAAAGTAAATATTATACTAGTTTACCTTTTAACTAAGACTACATTCAGTCTCTAGTCCCTGTTTAAGCCAAGAGGAGTTGTATTAGTTGATCATGAAGTGAAGTACTGTAACACCCCGAATTTTATAAAAATGAATAATTAATGTGAATGGCAAATAGTTGATGCTTATTGAGGAAGATGGGTGAGAATATGTGGAATAAATCCAATTTGATTTATAATGAGGAATTCTGAGTGAGAATGCTTAGGAACAAGTTATATATGTCTTATATGATGTATATGATAGCATGGATATGATTAAATTGGCTTATGATGAAGTTTCATAAGTTGGACTGTGTGAAATCTGCGTTTCCTGCCTCTGTGTTGATAGTCTCGCCCGAGCGAGAAGGGATCTCGCCCAGGCGAGGATTCCCCGTGTTGGCCTTATGGTTTCTGGGCAATTTTCGCTCAGACGAAGGTTAATTTCGCTCAAGCGAAATTGCCTATGTATCAGTGTTGCTCTCTGGAAGGGATTCGCAGTATCAGTGTTTGCTCTCTGGAGGAAATTCGCTCAAGTGAATGGAGTCTCGCCCAAGCGAAGGGTCTGAGAAATGGCATTCGCCCAAGCGAGTGAGGGATCAGTTTGAGCGAGCCAGTGAGGAATTGGTCACTGGATCTTTCTTCGCCCAAGCGAATGTGAGTAGCTTGAGCGAAAGGGGAAGTATGAATGCTGGGTGATGCTCACTCAGGTGTGACTGGTACAGTTATACTAGACCGAGTGTGGTAAGTATATGGTGAGTGTGTGGGATTTTGAACGAGATTTCCCTTAAGTAAGAACCTTAGAAAATAATTCTGTGATGTTGTGAATTTCCGAGTGAAATTCCGAGTGGCCTTGTCAAGGCAGAACCCTCCGAGTGAGGGAGTAGATAAAATTATGAGTGAGAGGCTTTCTGTGTGAAATTCTGAGCAGTTGTGTTCCGAGTGGAAGTATCCGAGTTCAAGGTAACTCATTCCGAGGGAAGTCTCTTTGTGAGTGTAATTCCGAGTGGAAATGGCACCGAGTGGGGTGTGTTGTCCAGAAGTATTTTGGAATGACTTCACTCGTGGGAAAAACAAAGGAAGTCAGCCTTTGAATTGTTTATCCGAGTAGAATCTTGAGCGAGTGTGAAAGCAATAAGCATTCCGAGTGTATGATTATATATGTGGGTCGGTAGATTGGATTTGTGAACAGGTTTGTATTTATGAGAATATACATATATACATAAGGGATTTATGTTGATTTGATGCTTCTTACCGACTGGGATATGAATGATGTTGGGTGAATAATTCTAAGTTGATGAATTCCGAGAGAAATATAGGAGGCTTGGATCCAATTCCGAGTGAGGCTATGATGTTTGTCCTTCTTTTCCGAGTGGAGAATACTTAAATGGATTTTTAAAGAATTGCCATTGATGAACCCATTCGGTGTAGGATTAGATGGGAGAATTTCCCGAGTGATCCTTGTGTGGCCTTTTCCCGGGTGAAAAAGCATGAGTAAACCCTGAGTGGGATGGGTTTAGATATTCCCGAGTGGAATTCTGAGTGATCCTCTTCCAAGGGAGAGTTGTTGTAATGGTTTAGATTGGACTGTATCCTAAGTGTAGGAAATATATATATAATCCGAGTGAATAAGACTATATACTCCGAGTGGTTAGGATCTGAACAAGTCCGGGTGAGACTTAATGAATTCTCCGAGTGAGAAATATGAAAATATACCGAGTGGTGAATATGGAATACATTCCGAGTGACTTATAGTTGTGATACACCGAGTGGTGTTGTCAAGCAAATATTCTGAGTGAGGAAGGATTTGGGATTCCGAGTGGGATGCCCCTCATTTACCGAGTGGAAGACCCAATAAGTGATGGGTCAGTTTTAGAGAAATTACCGAGTGAAGGGTTGATTAAGATGACTCGGATTGGATTGGAATTGTCGAGTGAGAGACTATATGAGTATGAGTCGGCCCAAAATGTCTTGGTTGAATGGAAAGTGGATCGGTTTAGATTGTTATGTCAAGTGGGAAGCCGAGTGTGAGATGACTCGGATTTAGTTGAAGTTTGCCGAGTGAAAATCGAATTAATATTGGGTCGGTTTTAAGGAATCCTACCAACAGAAACCCGAGTGCTGGGAAAGATGATTTCTGGTTGGATTCGCTTAAGTGAATTAATACCTCGCTCAGGCGAGTGAGTGTGGAAACAGGTACTGGGGTTATTTCGCCTGTGCGAATGGAGAGGCTTATGCGAGATGGAGCTGTTTCGCTCAAGCGAATGTGGGTTTCGCTTGAGCGAGTGACACCCTGTTTGCATGTGTCTTCCCTTTTCTCTCGGTTTAATTATGTGGACCCTTCTTTTACTTGGTTCTAAGGATATAAAAGGATATTAAAGTAAATATAACATGGCATGATGGATTATTGGACTGCCATTTTAATTATGAGGTAATAGTGAGATATTTTGAGGGGAAACAATTATTAAAACAAAAACTCTCACTTTCTTTCTACTTTTCACGTCACTTCTTCCCCTCCTTTCTTCATTATTCTTCTTCGTCTTCTTCATGCTGTTCTCCATATCCTCTTTTCTTCTCTCCAAAAACCCAAGCCGTGTGGAGTGTCTTCTCCTCCTTCACCATTTTCATTTTATGGATGCTTGAAGGAGAATGGAACTCCTCCCTTTCTCCCACTCTAATTCCATGAGGATTTCTCCCTTTATGGGAAGCCCAATGTTGGCTCTTGGGTGAGGTAAGTTCTCCACCATTCTTTATGAGTTTTATGCCCTAGATGTTGGGTCCTATGTATTTGTGGAAGTGTTTATGGCATATAGGTTGTTGGGAGAGCTTTAAAGTGAGGAAACCCTAGGTGGGTGTTGTTATTATGACTTTAATAGTGGGTTATTATGGAGATGCATGAATTAATATTTAGATGGGTGGAAAATAAATGAGCAATTATGATGTTGATGGGTTTTGGTAAAACCCTAACTTTAATAAATTGGGGGAAGTGTGAAAGGAGAGTAAAATGTATGTTTAATGACATTGGGGAAGGATATTAATGATGGAAGATGGCTATTGATGGTGATTAATGAGTATTGGTAGCAGTTGTTTGGTTAGTTGGCATTTATGATCTAAAGGATCTTGACTTTGGGAAAGGAATTCCCGAAGCCTAATACAATTATATAACTTGGTATTTAACAAGTCTAAGACTTGATGATAAGCTAGAAAATGTCTAAAACTATGAGGAATGCCTTGTAATGACTTATTAATTGTATGAGTGTATATGTATAATATGTAGATCGTATTCTGAAGGGTGCAAAGGAGCTCTTGGAGCATTGGAATGGTTCGGCTCTTCCCTTAAGGTAGGAGAGGAGTTAACATTCAAATTGCATGAGTTATATAATTGATGATTATTGTATGTTGTGATACTCATGCATGCCTTGCCATATATAAGTATTGAATTAATTGAAATGGTAATTTGATAATTATTGAGAATTATTATGATACTCTTGTGATGGGTGCAAGTAATTGACTTGCATGTGTGTGAGGCAATTATGATTGTTATATATATATGTAATTTGTAATACCTTGTTGTCACATGTGTGGATTAATATTATGTTTGTTGCTATGCCTTTCAATCTCTATTTATGGATTGATATGAAATAATGTTGTGGCCATTGAAGATGCCAATTATATGAATGATATGCCTTGAGGGGCTTGTAATTAATCACATGATTATTGAAAATGTCAAAATTGAAATATATCCCTAAGTGAGAGGGTGAGATATCTTTGCGAGGTTGTTGTTGAGCATATGCATTATTGTTGTTGTATATATCACCTTGCGGGGTGCCACGAAGGGTAAATCCCTGAGTGAAGAGGACGTTGTCCTATTGTTGTTGAATAATATGGAATATATCACCTTGCGGGGTGCCACGACGGGTAAACCCCGGAGTGAAAATGATGTTGATCATATTGTGTTGAATAAATCACCTTGCGGGGTGCCACCAGGGGTGTATCCCTGAGTGATGATGGTATTGTGATAATTATTGTGAAGAAAATCACCTTGCGGGGTGCCACGAAGGGTGTATCCCTGAGTGAAGATGCTGTTGCATGAATTATTATTGAAATGAACATATCACCTTGCGGGGTGCCACCAGGGGTGTATCCCTGAGTGATGATGGTATGGTGATAATTATTGTGAAGAAAATCACCTTGCGGGGTGCCACGAAGGGTGTATCCCTGAGTAAAGATACTGTTGCATGAATTATTATTGAAATGAACATATCACCTTGCGGGGTGCCACCAGGGGTGTATCCCTGAGTGATGATGGTATTGTGATAATTATTGTGAAGAAAATCATCTTGCGGGGTGCCACGAAGGGTGTATCCCTGAGTGAAGATGCTGTTGCATGAATTATTATTGAAATGAACATATCACCTTGCGGGGTGCCATCAGGGGCGTATCCCTGAGTGATGATGGTATTATGATAATTATTGTGAAGTATATCACCTTGCGGGGTGCCACAAAGGGTATATCCCAGAGTGAAGAGGACGAGGTCCTATTGTTAGTGAATTATTGTGAAATGGAACACCTTGCGGGGTGCCACGAAGGGTGTAGCCCTGAGTGATGAGGATGTTGTGATATTTATTGAAATGAATCACCTTGCGGGGTGCCACGAAGGGTGAATCCCTGAGTGATGATATTGTTATTAGAATTATTGAGAAATGAATGGTATGGTGGTTGTGATCACCCGTTGATATGGAATCAGATCCATTATATATTTGAAATGGGATGACCACGAGTGTTGAGAAACCCCTTGCGAGAAGGTATTGATTAAAGATATAATGAATTGATAAGAATAACAATTATGAATGCCCTTGTTGATAAGTGGCAAAGTGACAGTGTTTGTGATTATGTATAGGTTGTGCTTACTTATGATATGAATTGCGATTCATGAGGCATGTATGCCCATTGTGATAATGAGATAATGAATGAATGATAATTTAATGTTTTTGATAGCAAAGCACACATGATGTTTGTATGCATATACACATGATCACAATATATATATATTATTCGTCATTTTGAATGTATAACTCACTCTCCCATGTGGTCTCCTTTTTAGCATTGTGATGCAGGTTACCATGGGACAAATTCGGATTTAAAGATCAAACTTGGGTGAAGGTAAATAGTGGTAGAGGAAGTGCCTTGGCCGACATCATTTATGAATTCATGTGTAATGAATAAATTGTGTATGATGATATAGATGATTTAGAGATTTTAAGTATGTACAAGATAATCCCTTGAATAGATGGATGATGAATAAATATATGTAATTGTGTAAGAGGTGGTTGTTTAATAGGCTTATAATTATGCCATTGCCTGCTAGCCTAGCCTTTTCTCATATCGTCATATATGGGACTAGGTGTGTGCCCGGTATACACATTCTTCCGCTGTATACTCTATTATTTTTGTATACCTTTATGGGCGAACTAGTTATAGATCCAAGTTTAATGTATTAAAATTGTACACTTTGGTTTTTCTGTGATTCGAGTTTCGTTGTGATGCTGAACTTAGTTTGGAACGCGAAAAATTTACTCGCATTTATATTATTTATGACGATCACATCGAGATTCAAGTACAGGAAATCAGGGGTGTTACAAGTACAACCCACACTTTCTTACAAGGATCCTAAGTATTCTTTCACAAATTAGCCTCTTTAAGCTAATAAACTAAGTATTCTTTCTTAACTTAGCATCTTCAAGCTAATTGAACAAGTAGCCTTTCTTCACCAAACCTCTTTAAGCTCTTATAATTTTCACAGAGACGTAAAGAAATACTAAGTCTTGAACAAAGAGCTTAGGGATGTCTGGGCTTATAAGGATGAACTAATTGTTCAAGATATGAAAATAAGTAAAACTGTTAAACTATTTTAAAGTAAAAGAATCACAAAATTTTGTGTAGAATGCATAGAAAGAAGAAAAGTAGATTAATTGGGGAACTTTGCATTCTTGAGTCATCTTCCTTATATAGGCTTTCTTTGAAATAGACATTGAGAAACAAAAGGTCTTTTATCCAATGATGACTTGGCATCTGTTCAAAGCTATTGAAATGTTTTGAGAAGAATTTTTGATCTCTATCATCATGTAAACATCTTGGTTGTTTGACTTTCCAATACGGTACATGGGATGGACGCTCTTTTGTTCAAACAATCCTTTTGAAGCTATTTTGATTGGATAGATAGTTTGCTTCAAGTCAAAACGATTATAAGTTGATATGAAGGCATGAGCTTTGGCTTGGCTTGTATTTACTATCTTCAAATAAGTCATCTAAGTTAAGTCTGAGTGTTTGAGTTTTGTGATCCATCAGACAACTACTTGAAAGACTGAACATATGAGTTTTATAAACATTCAAGTAGCTACTTCAAGAGTCTTGTATTTTGGCTCATGGCTTGTATTTATCTACAAATAGACCTTCAACAACCTTAAAATATTAGTATATTAAATAGTGTAATGTTTTTATCATATTCAAAATATTTAAGAGGTCCTAAAAACCTCTTATGTTCTTTTAGGATTTAATATAAAATTTCCTACTCAAACAAAGACCTCTTCCACAAGAAATTCCATCTCTAAGCACCTCTCCTATCACCCCATGCTTGAAACTTCCTTTAATTTCTGCTCAAAAATTGAAAATAGTCTTTTAAACCTTTTGCACAACTTTTACCAACCATGAATCTTTTTCCCTAAAAACTTTCCAAGTAAACCTATCGCACTATTTCTTACCATTTCTATTAGAAGAAATTTTCTCCAAATAACACCACCATTTTGACCCATGTTGGAAAACCTCTCATCTATCCCTATATTTAGCTTCTAACACCCGAACCTACAAAATACCATTTTACACTCTCATTCTCCATCTTCACTTTCCCAGAAGAGCCATATTAAAATTTTCAAATTTTTTTAATCCCCAATCCACCAAGATACTGAGCCATGGTATGTTCTTTCTCTCCCTATCACCCTATAGGAATTGTCTTTGTAGTTGATGCAACAAAGGAAAAATAAGAGGAGAAGTAAAAAGAAGCGGTGAGGAAGAAAGCACCAAATTATAAGGCAAATATGACCTTCCAAAGAAAGGCAATGCTTCTTTCAGAGGGAAAAGTCTTTTCTTTAGCTCATCAATCACTGACCTCCTAATCTATATTCTACAAGGATTTGCACAAACTAGGATACTCAAATATATGAAAAGAATATTCATAACTCTATGATTGAACAAATACGCAAACCATTTCATATCTCCTTCTTAACCAAACATAGTCTTAGATTTGTTTTTTTAAATCACATTCAACACTAAAAGTAAAATATTTCCGTACCTTAAGTCTCAATGCTTATTCTAGATTTTTTTTAAAATTTTCCACTACTTTGTTCTTTTCTTTTCATCACATCACCTAACCTTTCCACCGCCAAAAGAAACAAAAGAATAGTTGTCATAGAATCTCCATGTCTCAATTTTATCTACCTTACCTATTATTGAATTCCTCAACAACATTCCTATTTTTTCAAAATTGAGACAAATACTTAATTGAAAATTATATTGAGCTTGTTTAAAAAATCATGTGAGACTACATTAAAGTTAATTTTAATTGAAAAATTTCCTTTTTTTTTATTTCTCATCTACTGTAATTTTTTAAATATGAAAGGTGAGACTCCCATTCAAGATTTTGTTTAAATGATACCAAACCATTTGTCACTCAACGAATTTCTTATCCAAATAAAATTATACATGTTAACATAAACATTTTTTATTATCACTTTTGTGAAATCAATAAACAAATATTTGTTTTGCAATTTTACTTATAATAATAAATGTATATTTAATTGAAAAATGTATTAAATTCATATTAATTTATTGAACATTTTAGTAATTAGTTGTAACAACTAAAATTAAATAAAAGTAAACAGCATCAGTTAATAATCTCTTAAAATTAAAAATAGAAAGAGTTAGCAAGATATAAAGTACTAATAGTTGTGGGGGCTCGAGGGCGTAGACGAATGAATTCTCCCAAATAGTGAAAAGTTGTGATTTCTTTCGAGTGTGCAGCCCAGCGTCCACCCGAAAGGTTCCTTCTACGCATTTTAATGCAATCTATATTCACATAAAAACGTGCGGAAAGGGAAGGGGGAAAAGCAATCACTAAATAATGGAGCACTTGCTTTCTCACAAGACACACGTCACCAAAAGCACTATAGGTTTATACAGGAATCTATCTTCAGCCAACTTTTGAGCTGCCCATACCTTAGACCACACTTTTTCATTTCTTGACACGGCCATACGAAGCATAAAGCTTATAATTATTATTTCCTTTTTAAATAGGAAATAATGTAACAAATCAAAATCGAAAGACAAAAAGGGTAATAATAAGTTGATCTAATAATAAAAGAGACAAAAAGAAAGAAAATCCTGAGTTCGATTCTCTTCTCGGTTAATAAAAAAAAAACTAATAAATTACCTATTAACTTTTACTAATTAAAAACAAAGTCGATAAGAAAAATGTTGTCCATAAAGTGATCCTTCCTCACTCACTCGACTCTCACAGAAATAAATGTTGTCACCAAAGTGATCCTGCTTGACTCAGACTCCCACAAACATAAAGTATACCAAATAAAAAAAAAATGTAACAAGAATCTGTGGTTAAATAACCACAGGTCTGAAGTTCTTTATTATCAAATTCAACTACTAATACTTCTTTTCATACAGGCTGACTGCCACGGCATCGACAAACGTCATGTTCAAACAGGAAAGGAGGCCATGCAGCCATAAACGCATAATGCACATAAAAGATCCCTTGAGGTTTCTTCCTGAGTTCCTATCACACTATTTTGATGGTCGGCAAAATTTATATACACAAGATGATATCAGAGACACAGGTAATAGGAACAGCATATAGAAATAAGGAACTCATGAAAGGATTGAAGGGCTAGAAAAATAACAAGGGCCTGCGTGTTGTGTAAAACTACTGCTCGATGAAAAAGGTAACACAGTAATCTCATGGCTATTGTCAGAACCCCTTATGTTCCACCGTGCGTCAGAAGAAATATGTTTAGAAAGGATTAGCGTATTGTGGCTCACTCTGGTAGTTTCAAGCGGTTGAACAACACCAGAAAACTCTGTTCAGGCACAACATAAAGGAAACCAAGATCAGCACCTTTCATGTATGGTCCCATGCCCTACACATGAAAACAGAACAGAAAATGTCAAAATATTTCACCAAAAAGTAGTTCGTTGATTGACACCAATAATCAAGCTTGTACAATGAGTAAAATGCAACACATCTGACGACTAATTTACCTTGCCATTAAGTTGAAGCAATTCTCCATCCACCCATTTTGGATTTCGAAAACCAAAGTCTGCTATTCTCCCTTGGCCTTTATAACTAGCAACCTGTTTGCAAATGAGGGCAGTTTTTGAGATTAGTTGCATGTTTCCAGAACAATATGAAGTGGCCAAATGACAGAACTCAAGAAAACTCAGACAAAGAAGATAAGATGTAATTCAATAGCAAATATATGGGCCTCAAAAACATCAAGTAAATATAAAAGCAATATCAACTATAAAGGAATTATGGCAATAGCAAAAGCTTCTTTTTCTTTCTTTTCTTTCTTCTGCTGTACACTTTGGGTATCCTTTAGCCAACATCTGAACACCAAAGTGGCCTTTAACTCTCCTAACAAAGCCTTTGCTTTTACAGTTACCATTATTTTTATAAGACTGACTGCCAGTTACATAACTTTATTTAAAACTTAGAATACTGAGAAGCAATTCTATTTTCTTATATATTGGAGGTGAGTGGAGTACTGCAGCGGCACAAAATAGGACATGACTAGGTTGCAAAGTTAAGCAAGACATCAAGTGTGAGGTTATGAAGATTGTTAGGAAACATATCCAGCATGATGGGTTTGAGGTTAAGTTTGAATTTTGAGAAGAAGCACAACATGAATGAGCACCCACACAGAGTGAGACATGAATTATATAATGCATTTACCACTCCTAATTCATCAGGATACATCCCACGGTTGGCATTGCGATTGCCTCTGCCAATTTTTGCACGGAATGTCACCTACACACCGAAAAAGTGAAGTTTTTATTTCCTGTCATACTCGGGTATAAACTCAAAAGAAGTTCATGATATGACAGCAAGGATCAAGAGATTAAAAATGCATAAACCTGGCCAGCAGGAACATTAAGATCCCCAGTCAACTTCACAGCCTCTACATATTCAAAGAATTCCATGTCTGAAGTGCTGTTTTCATTGTCCACTTCATTCCAATGTCCAAATTTTCGCCTCAATTGCACTATTTCAATGCCATAAGGGCCAAATGCACCAACATAGAGTCCTACATTTTAACCAGCACAATTCATTATTAGTCATTCTTTGCCAAAATACCAGAGAATATCATTGACACAAAAGGATATGCAACCTCACCATCAAAAGGATCAAAATCCCCTCTTGAACATGTAATGCGGCTGAAATGTGTATCCTCAGACAATCTACTTCTTTTCTGTGCTTGACTAATAGCAAGTTTGACAATTTCACGCATGCTTTTGGAAACCTATGTGAAGTGAAGCATCAATCAACCCATTAACAAGTAAAGCATAGCGTTTTTCAGGTGATAGTTAAAAACTCTGCAAGGGATCAGCCAGACAGCACAATCTCATCTTCACTGAGTAATTTAAGATAATTTTGCATGGGAACAGACATCAAGATTACTGCTATAAATTTATCATTTATGTAAGAATACATTGTCAACTCTCTACCAAATTAATGGTGATTAGAATATAATTATCAACATTAATATTCATGTAAAAAGTGACAATATTTAACTAAACTATTTAGCTGATTAAATTAATGTGGATGTTGTAGATTTTACTAATCAATTACCGATTATTTGGTTAGGGTTAGCTTGTCAATTGAGATTACTACGTATGATTGTAATTCAATCAATAAATTAAAGGACATGCCTGCAGCCTAACCTAACTCATAAATTCTCTCAATAATTCTCTTTCAACAGACACCACCCCCACCCATTTGGGGAAGGGGAAGTCATTTTGTATGCATGCATCTGCATACTTATATGTAAATAGTAGACCAAAATCTTAAAAAAGAAAAATAGTAAATTACACTAAACCCCTCTTGAGGTTTACAAAACAGAAGTTACACACAAAGTCCTCTAGTTTCATTTTGTACAAAGACTTGGTATTCAATTGACTTTTCAGGGGATGAGTGCAGTTAAAATAATTAAATGCAAAAATTCAACTGGAGAGTGCGTTTGGGAGAGGTTATTGATGAGATAGAGGATCCTGATCTCTCTCAGCTGGCAAAGACCAGGCCCCAAGGCCCTGCGTGTGTATTTCATAGCTGAAGACTGGAAAGGGTGAATTAATTAGAAGAAATGTGGTGTAAGGTAATTAGTTAGAGGAGAGACAATATAAAATGAGGGGTCTAATGTAAAGTGGATGGTTTAAGGGGCAATTAATTACGAATTTTCCATCTTCTAACTTAAGGCTTGGGGTTTGTAGTTTCATCCAGAGCCAGGAGTATGAACTCTTCTCTTTTTGCACTTCTGCCTTCCTCTTTATCAATGAACAATTCAGCCTCACATTTTCATACAGGAATTGTCATTTTGGTCAGTGTTATTCATCCAAAAGACATTTTAAGTAACATGATTTTATAACAATTAAAAACCATACTATTAAAAATTACAATCATAATCACAGCAGGTATTTTTTCATTCTTGCTAAAAAAAATGAAAGCTTAATTATTTTTATATAATAATCTCACCTTAGAAGAGACTTTGTCAGAACTCCAAAATGCTTTGGCAACATCAGGAGGCATAAGTTCTGAGACTCCTTGTGCTGCTAGAGCTGCCACTTTGATATTAGGAACTTTATCTTCTCTAGTATCATAATCTAGATTTCTCTTGGGAATATGAAGGAGAAAAGAATCCTTTTCCATATCTTTTATTTCAGCCGGAAGACGAATAAATTCATCCTTGACAGGAGTATCTTCATTGTTGTGTACAACACCACCAATAAAAAGCTTCATATCCAAATCTTTTTCTTCTTCTGAGGTATCACTATCTCCTTCTAGAGTGACCCCATCAGGTTCTTCCAGATTGTTAACTTCCTCTTCAGGATTCTCACTGGAGCTTGTTTTATTACCATCTTCTTCCATCAATTGCTTAATAGAATCATTTTCCTCTGCTGCTTCTACTTCAACATTAACATTCATAACTTTGACCTTCAATCCTGGAATTTTTTCTTTAAGAAAATTTATGACACTTTTAATGCCCTCCTCAGTTGCTCCCTCAATATTACTACTTTTCTCATCATTTCTCTCAACCTTCTCTTCCTGTTCCTGCATCCCAACCGAAGATGCATTCTCCACCTCAGGTTTGGATGGGCTTTTAACAGGTATAGATGGAGGGCCACTCATTGAATTTCCTTTGGATCGTCGCAAATACACTACCTATTAAGTGTTTCCAAATATGACATTGTAAGCATCACACTAACTAAAGTAAACTATTCAGAATCAAATAGAAACTAAGGGCATGAAAGTCAGTAAAGGCATGCCAACTGAATTTCATAAATAAACTTAAACCTCAAAAATGAAATGAAGGTGTCATTCTGTAATTCATTCATAGTTCACTAAACATTTGCATCAGTTCCCCAAAATTATGTTTCTTTTAATATATACTTGGATCTTCTTTCAAATTGAAACAATTCAAAATCATCCATGAACAAACATGTGAACTAAAACTTTGTTTCTCTCTAGTGTATTGGCAAGTCATTAACAAATATCACTTAATATGAAAATTTGAATATTACCTGCATGTGATACGTGTCATCAGCATTCTTTACCACATAAATTTCAAATATAGGTGTCCCAGTAGATGCTGTGATCAACTGTCTGTATCAAACAAAAGTAAGTAGTGCTCCTCGAATCACCAGAGGAAAAAATAGCAACTAGAACAATCTTACCTTGGACTGTAACTCTTGCCAACAAATCTACCCATACCAGGACTTATATGTATAATTCTACCAAAGGGATCATCTGAGTCTTTTGAGTAGCCCACCCACCAACCCACCTGCAGTAAAGATAAAAATGGTCATTGGACAATAAGCTAGTATGATTCACAAATGCATGCTGAGGGCATCAGTACCATAATGAATATTGACAAACCACAACCACTAACTTCGTTTTACTATGGGTTATCTGTATCATCCCAGACAACTGCATAAGTACATTAACACAAGCTTGTTTTCTAATCTAGAACACCACCTGTTTTATATTTTCTTAGTCTGGAGTTTCTTTCCTATTATAATATATAACCACTATCAATCTTTTTCTTAGTTATCATTTAGTTATAAATATGATGAATGATGGCAGTTACCAAATTTCATCCAAATGTATTCCTGCTCCTTCACACAGACAGACTTTAATATCATCATTGCTTTTTTGCATAAAATGGAAATTAGGCTGCGAACACAGACCTTCACGACTCGATTTCGCACCATAACAGCGCAGGATTACAAACCTAGCACATCACTCCCATTTTTTACTGAAGCACACTTCTAACCCCCTAATCCCTAATCTCTCCCCACTTCAGATCATGAGTTATGGGGTATAACTTAGATGTGGCATTTGAATTTCTGATAAACATAAAACATCTCAGAAATGAATATTGTAGATTGTCAATTTGTGCAGTTGATATTTTTAGTTGCCTTCTCCGATGGATTGTATGCACTAGGCAAGCTATGTTGAACTCTGATTTCTTTTTCATTGTAGGTTTTCTTCAACCAATTATGATAGGGGAATAAAAAAGAAAGAAGCTAAGGTCGTGTTTAGTTCGCAAGTTTTCTAAAAAAAATGAAAACCTATTCCTGAAAAAGTTCGATAAAAGAAAAGGTGTTTGTTTACAAAATATTCAAAGAAAACTTATAGAAAACTGGAAATTGGGTTTTCTATTTTTTTATGAAAAACAGAGAAATCTTTAAAGAAGTTTTCCAATAAAACTGAAAAGTGGAAAAGTTTTCCAAAAATTTTACTAGCTATTAGAGGAAATGAAAATTTTAGAAAACAAGTAGAAAACTTTTCCCGAAAAACTAGAATAATTTTCTGTAACTAAATGCAACCTACATCTTCTAGAGAAATAAAGTACCATTTTACCAAGCTATTTTGGGCTGCTTGTTATCTCCATAAAAGTAAAAGGTCTTCCAAAAGCTCTATTTTTTAGACATATGTTCACTAAAAAAACTATTTTTTTCTTTTAGAGAGCTTCTAAAAGTGTGTTTGGCCAACTTTTTGCTTGAAGGAGAAAAAGAAGCCTAAAAGAGGCTGGGTGAAACACTGTAAATAAAATGAAGCTGCAAACATGAGACTCAAATCTGTAAGAGTAATGCTTTTGAGCACAAAGTAGCATCCAAGAAACACACCAGTCCACTTCCAGTGTATCTGCATAATCTTGAAGCATCATGGTAGCGTTCATCCTCTATGGCATTCTGTAACGTTAAAAAAAACCATGAGATCACCATCAACCAAACCAATTCACAAAAAATCTGCTCTTAGCCTCTTACCTTCAACTGAGACATAATTTCAGCAACACTGTCCTTGGAAGTTGCTTCTGCTATAGCCCTCTTCAGCTTGGCCGCTTCCTGAAAGTCCTCCTTTTCAATAGCATCTTCAAGTTGAAACTGCAGAAACCACACAAGTAGACATAAGTACCACCTATTAACACATAAACCACCTCCCCTCTTGGAAACAATTAATTAAATCATAAGACACCCCTTAACAAACGAAAAAAAGTCAAATACAGTTCTTTCAATACTGTTCTCCAACTAGAATCAGAGTTTCACCTTAGTAAATTGTGTGACCTTTAATACTGACAAGAAACTCTAATTCTGACTGAACATAAGAAACATATACAACATGTTAGGAAACACTTAGTAGCTTTTAATTCACCCTGAATCCAATCACTGTGAATAAGATTCCAAACATGCACTTAACAATTAATCCAATCACACCTCGTGTAACCCTTTTTTGGGGGAACACAATAGCGTTCTTAGCTGAAAGCTAAAGGCTAATCTCTTCGAGACGTAAAGGCTATCCAAGTAAATCTTGTCTCTTCCAAGAGAGTCTTTCCCATCCACAGAAGAATTCAAACTCCTGACAACATTCCTAAAGACCCAACTATTCGCTAACTATATCGGGTTTCCTTGATAATCGTGTAACGTTTAATACCAACAAGAAACTATAACTTTGATTGAACACCATAAAATACACTTAAGAAACTCCACCTATGTTTTACCATATCATATTTTCTCATTGCACTCCGTTATTGAGCTAGAGGAGCACTTTTCATATTTTCCAAAATATACCAATAAAAAATAAAATAGTTTATTAGGAAAAATAAAAGTTGTAAAAAAAAAAAGCGGATTAAAAATAAGAGGAATTGAATTTAAAAATAGGAAAAAGAAGAAAGAGTGTAATTGGGGGGTACCTTGAGAACAGAGGCGAAGCTTTCAGCCTGTTCAATTTCGGAGAAGTGGCGACACCAGCGATTCCAATCCCAATTGAGAGAAGTGGTGTTGGAATTGGCGGAGCAGCGGCAACAGTGGTGGCGGCTTCTTCTAGGGATGATGGAGAGGTTGGGCTGAAGGGGGTGGTGGGCCAGGCCCAAAAGGAAATTGGGTGGTTTTTTGGGGTGGAAATGGAAAGAAGAAGGGGTTATGAGTTGGGTGGTAGAGATGGAGATGGCTTGGGACACGCCGGCCACCACCATGGTTATGGTTCGGTGGAGTAGGAAGAAGAAGAAGAAGAAGAAGAAGAAAATGGATACAATACAATACGATACCAGTTGCTGCAGCGGCTTCGGATAAGTTTTCTGTTGGCTCCGGACACAAAGATACAAAATAAAATGAAAATGAATAAACACTTTTTTACATTTGGGTTGCGGTTATTTTTAAATTGTGTTGCGATATTAAAGTTTTATAAACGGAGTTGAGAAAATTAGTGTTTTGTAATTGTTATATGATAGGATGAAATTGCATTACTTGAAAATAATTTAATGGTTTCCTATTTGAAAATCAAAAAATAATATTTCTTAAGGTAGAGTAGTGGCCAACCTTTGTTTGGACCGGAGGGATCCGTGGTTCCTTTTAATTTTTTTAATTTTACATAAATATTGTTTATATAAAAATAAATTAAATTATATTGATTTGACTTAAATTGATTATTATAACTTCTTTTGATAAAACTAGTAAATAAGTTAGTTAAAAATTAATAAGTTAACTGAAAGTTTAAAGTTGATAGTTGAAATTGAAAATTAATTATAAATTAATTGATTTAATTAAAATGTGTTTGATAAATTTAGCTAAAATGATATAAAAGGATAAAAGTGATTTCTAAAATAGACAAAAGTAATTTTTTTAAAAATATTAATGAAGATAAGAATGTAAAAAATAAAATAAATTTAAAGTTTATAAATTCAAACATTAATTTAAGTGGCATTTTTAAAAATATTATAAGTTACTTAAAATAAGTCATTTTATTAAATATGACTATTTTATCTAACAAACTTTTAAGTAAGTAAAATAAGATAAATATGAATTATTTATTTGACATCTTTTTATTGAATTTTCAGCTAAATTTCTACAAAATACTTTCAGTACTATATAATTAAAATAATGATAAATAAGATATACTAAGGATAAATCATTTATTGTCAAGTGATAATGAAATAACATCAAAATCTACCCTTTTCTTTTGATGTCAATAACCTATGATAGTTCATGCACAAACCTCTTGAATCTAATAGAAAGTGTGTCAATATTTGTGTGGAACTCTTGATCATGGTCTTTTATTTCAAAAAATCAACCAATTTCAATCTCATTGGTCACTCAAACTTAAATTGCGTTACATATATCACAAACATGAGCTTCACTTCAGGTTACTGTGTCTTCATTAGTCAAAATATTGTATCAAGGGTAGCTAAGAAACAACACACAATATACAAGTGTAGTTTTGCAGTTAAATTTCAAAGTCTTGCAAGACTTATTGCAAAGATATGTTGGCTTAAATTTCTTTTAACCAAGCTCCATGTCAAGCCTTTAATGCCTCTTTTAGAATGGTGTGACAACCAGAGTGCTATTGTCCGTATTGCAAAACTTATTCTTTATTCAATATCCAAACACTCTGAGCTTGATCTTTGGTTTGTTAGAGAGAATGTTGCATAAGGCTTCATTATAGTCAAGCAGATACCATTTTGATTTCAAGTAGCAAACTTATTGACAAAAAATCCTACTAGTGCTACATTCCTTTCTCTTAGACTGATGCTAAATGTGCTCTCCTTAAACACCTTTAGTTCATAGAGGGATACAAAAGATAAAAGGTGTAACTAAGTCTCTAAGTATGTTGCTTTAACTAAGTCTATTGGGTTTGTTGTGTTAGCTATCCTTCTTTAGCCAAGTGAGTTTGTTAATGATTTCATTGGATGCACACTTGTCACTTAACGTGACACAAGCACATTATCTTGTCATTTCATTGTTACTTATTCCTGTTAAGCTTAGGCCAACGTATGACGTCCTAGGTTAATTTATATTTATTTTTATACTTTTAATTGATAATCACAGTAAATTTTTCACGATTAAATAATTTAATTATCTCACAATTAGACAAATACTCATTTTTATTAAAAAGTGCCAAAATATTAAATATGTATCAACTTAAAATCCCCAAAAGCCATTGAAAGGGGAAAAGAACTAAAACTTGAAATAGGAGACCTAACGCTGCGCGCCAAACCCACGCATAGCGTCAGCCTAAAACTGCACACCTCACGCTACGCGTCAGCCCCACGCGTAACGCGAGCATGACAGTAGCAGCACCTGATGCTATTACACATTTTAGGTCAATCGGTCAACTTCTAACCTACCCAATTGGTCCGTTTAGGTCTGATTGCCATGAAACTTCACGGGCCACATGTTTTCCCTATTTCAGAACTGTTGGCATTTTTCGTTCGCCAAAATTCCATCATATGCGCAAGTTATGTGTGAAATGCAGTTTATCCCATTTAAGTGTAAAATCCTTGCACCAAACCACCTAAATGGACACCAAATGGCCACCAAATGGCCCTAGGCCTATGCGTACAATTTCTAAATGTCCTAGGAGACCTATTGATACCTTTCGAGGGTCCTGAAACCCGCTGGATCTCAAAATCGCCTATTTAGTTCCTTAAATTCACAATTATTCACTATATGCATAATTTCCTAAAACCAATCAATTCATCATTTCATTTTTTCCACTACATCACACACACATCATATACTAACCATACACACCACAATCATGCATATCACAGTACCTGCCCAACACAATCATTCATGCAATGGCTCCATGCCATAAATCATCACATCTCACACATTAACCAACAATATCATCATTCCATCCATGATCTCATTACACCACATACTAAACTACTTCCTTATTCATCATCATCAATCCTCATCACGCACTCTCAATAGATCAAATTAATTCAACAATCACACAAGCATAGTCATAACTAATTCATCAAATAAAATCAATAAACTATTACATGCTTCAACATATTACATAGATTCATTTATTTTACAATTCTTCCATGTTCCTTGGCATCAATTCTCTGCTTGACGCGCCTCCGGGGCATTGACATCCTCCCTGTCACTGGTTACTAAGAAATTAAATAAACCACAGAAAGAGTGAGTGTTTGACATATCGTAATTAATATAGAATGGAAATAAGAAGGAACCTAAATATATAATAACTTATTTTTAACTTACCAGTCACCTTACATTTATACTTATAATTAGATTCATTTCCTTTAGTTCTTGGTAATCCATGATGCTCCTAAGCCTGAATTCAATTCCAAAGTAACATAATTCACATACATCGCATTAAGCATATATTCATACTTATATTAAATCACCTATTTCAAATCATCGAATTTATCAAAACACTCCATGGATATCAATCCACAATTCATCATAAAGCAGGCATTGATATCAAATCACACATTCACAACTGACTCACATATATGTATATCAAACTCCTAGTATCCGGATACTAAAGGATCGACTTTCAGCTGGGGGTCCTACTTGACACCCCATGGACCCTGCTTGGCCCACCGAGTCCTACTTGACTCTCCACCTCAACCACTAAGTCCTACTTGACCACTAGGTAGCTCAACTGGGCACAAAAACCACGGGAGCCAGAAAACAAGGGGCTATACATACCGTCAGCCGTCCCACACCACATAAACACATATAATATCATGTCAACATGGCATACCATTAACAACTTCTCATATAAATGTCAGAAACTGACATATGAACACCACACAGGGCGGCCACACTGACTCAACTCTCACAAGCCATGCTATCGCATTTTCATACTTATCAAATAACATATTAATTTCACCTTTCTTTCATTGTCAATTTAACATAATTATCACAACACAATAATCTTTTGTTCTAATTTAAAATATACAAGGCATTTCATAGATTCATAAGATTCATATATTTATTTACTTACTTCCTTTTCATATAATTAATTATGATACTTTCCTAATACTTTAACTATCTAATCACACATAAACATACACAAACAATTTATAAATCATAACTAACTAACTTACATTATTTCTAACGATTCCTAATTAATTTCTAAACTCCCCAAAGCTACTACACATACCAATCCTAATTAATTACGACTCGAACACCCCCTTACCTCGATTCCAAGCTTCAATAATTTGCTCTTGGTGTCGGTTGCGTCATCCAGTCACTTGATTCAATGCTCATCCTCCGAATTCGACGCGCACTTCATCAATCGCTCTTCCGATGCTCGTTCCGGCACCTACGGCCACCGAAACACTAACACGGTTAGTACATTACCTTCCTTATCCTTCCAAACTCAAACCCAAGTTTCCAAGACCATTAAAACTCGAATTCAAGGCCTCCCCCACAACATGCAATTCGATTTTGAAGAAGGAGAATGAGTAGGGAAGAAGAAACATGAAATCAAAGGTGCTCCATGCCTTACCTCACTTCCCAAAGCCTAAAAACGCAAGGAATCACAAGTTCCCACTGGTTGTAGTCACCAATCACATAGGAGAGGAAAAGAGAAGGAAAAGAGTGTTTTGCATTTTGTTTTGCATGCCTCGTTTAAAAGTTGATCATGACGCTGACGCCTAATGTCATATCCTTTAAAATTCAATTTAAATTGTCTTTTCCTCCTAAAATATCATTTTAAATTACAGATTTACTTTAAAACCTATTTCCTTTTAATTCCAACTTAATTAAATATTTAATTTTACTTTCCCAGTTTTAATTTATCAGGGATGTTACACAAAAGTCTTTTCTGTTGCCTTCTTTATGAATGCTTAGGCTTTGCAGACCTATCGTGTTGCCAGAATACTTTAAAATACCTCTTACATAATCATTTTCTAATGGTGATATGAGGGTTGTTAAAACTAAAGACCTAAAGACCTAAATTGCATGATAAATGTTAATGCAGATGAGTAACATGCCTATTCCAATAAGACAAGGATGTATCTATATAATGCCGATAAGTTTAAGATAAATACACTAGTTTACTTAACCTTTCAAGTCTCGTGCAAACCTTACCTTACATTCTTTTCTTTCTCTCACACTTTCTTTTTTCCCACCCAAAGTGCACCACTCCATATTTTCATTTAGCCACAATATGTATTTAATATATATGTAATAAAATGTTAGAAGAGTTTATCTTATTCTTTGCAAAAATCCCATCAAGCGAGACTTTCTTCCTCTAATGCCCAATAACTTTAAGCTCCAAAGACAACACCAAATTACTTCCAAGTTCACATGCAAATACATTTATGGACTCCCCTTTCCACCTTAAACTTACATGGTTTTAGGTTTCAAAAATTCTACTTTATTCTTAACCTTCTTAAACTATGCCAAGATATTTTAATCCCTATCTCTATTTTTGAGTTTTATCTCTTTACGTGTAAGTGTTGAAGGGCGGAATAGCCACCGAGGTGTGCAATTGATAGTTTTGTTGATCATTTCAACACCAAAGGCAAGAACTGAAGATTGGAACAATCATTTGATCCATTATAGGAAATAGATGTGCTCAGGGTGATGCTCAGTGATTATCTTGATTTAAGCAATAACATAATCCTTTGGGTAACTTGGAATTGAGGTAGGAATAATAGAACCCAATTATGTCTCTTTAGAATGATTTTTGACTCTAATGCCATAAAATTTTAACTATTTTGAAATTGGTTCCAAGGAGAAATAGTTTGAGAATTCTAAATAATATTTTATGATAATATATGCAATGTTGAGTTACTTTTGAACGTTTGTTATTTGATCCTTATTATGTTATGGGTTCTACTACTTTTACAAGAAATTACATTATGGTAATGTTATTATTAGTTTTACGAGATCTGAAAGGTTTTCTTTAATTTTCTTAAAGTTGTGATATGAATTATGATTTGTGAACGTAGGAGCATTAAGATTGATATTTTCAAAGATATGTTTATAATTACATTTTTTTATGTTTTTAAACTTGGAGGCTGGAATTATTCCATAATATTAAGATTGACGTTTTCAAAGATATGTTTATAATTAGATTTTTATATTTTTAAACTTGCAGGTTAGAATTATTTCGTGTTATGCACTTATAGTTATTGCAGCTATAGTATGAGAAGAGACGTCCAAAAATAAGTGCATATTAGGGAGATGAGAAATATATATCTCCTATGATTATCTCTCTCGCGGCTCAAGGTTGGAATTAGAGATTGACAGGGAAAACTCAAGATATATTATTTGTTTCTGGATCGAATTTTTATAAAAATTATAATTATGGTGAAAGTAATATAAGAGGTTTAGAATGAGACCTAAAGGACATGTTATGTATACAAGTGAATAGGTAAATGATATCTACTACCATAATGTATTGCTACTGATCCGGGGTGGCAACCAGGACTGGACGAGGTCTAGAAACACCATGCCACGTCACCAAGAAGAATGGCAAGTCACAACTGGAATCTGAAACCATTGGTTGAGTACGGATTTCTCCCTCAACCCCGGTTCATAATTGACAATCCGACAGCCAGTCAGAGGAGGTATGGGCAACCTGACCTAGTAGACATTGTATCAATAGTAAGTTAGGAAGATGGTCAAATCACTTCCAAAACTAAGGTAAACACTATAAATATAACTCATTTATTACTGAAGAGGGATCTGATCTAATTTTCGTAAGTTACCTCCATAATATGATATTACCTTAGTGACTATACTGACTTAAGCATCAGAGAATCTTCTACAGGTACACCTCCGGTGCGGTCTTTAAACTCTAGTATGGATTAGACATTAATTGCCACCATTACTTGAAGAACCTCAAATTCCCACTGAACCTAGGTGCATAATACCGTACTCCACTGAGGCGGTGTAAAACTGAGAGTTAATGAGGTAACTGTAGTCAGGACACTAAGACCCAGACCCTGGTCAAGACAATCAACCCTTGACTCCGGATTCTTGAACAGATCATTGGCACGCCCAGTAGGACCACGTAAATTTGTGAGTCCCGCATCGCATCAAACAAGTAACATAGAGCACCCATGAGGAGACAAAACCCCAGAAGGACATGTCCAGAATGCAGCAAGAACTTTGGATTTTAATGAAGGTATAGTGGAGACCCCGGGACGGAGTTAAGAGCCCAAGCCATAGTGCAAGCAGATCCAGGGACAAAATCATAAGGCAACTACGTCAAGAAATACAAGCACTACGAAGGGAAAACCGAAGTGGAGACCAGGGGCAGCCAGAAAACCCTTACCATCAGGAGAGGTCCTTGACATACGCGTACGATGAGCAAGAGTCTACACATAGGACGGAGGAGATGAGCAGCCAGAGAAGGGCACTGAACCACGGTAGGGGAGGAGAAGACGGGTTCAAAATTCCATTCACGAGAAGACTGATGAGTACCCCAATTCCCATACATCTCCAAACCCCTCAGTCATTGTCGATTGGGAAATACACTGGGGAGTTAGACCCCAGAAGCCATCTGGATGCCTATGTGAACAAATCTCTGTTCCTGGGTACTGAGGAGGACGTTATGTGTAGGATGTTTCTAAGGACACTATCTGCTAAAGCTTTGGGGTGGTTTAAGAGCTTGCTCAGTGGGTCAATAGATTCTTGGGACGACATAGCCCATGTATTCCTTCAACGTTTCGTGGTATCTAGAGATGTGCCAAAAACATCGCACACACTGGCGTAGATTAGACAAAGGGCGGAGGAGAGTTTGAAGGACTTTTTGAAGAGATTTTATAAAGAAGCAGTGCTGGTTCCGGGGTTGACAGAAAAAATACAAATGCACATTACGGTGAAAGCTTTACAACCGCGGCCATCTTTCGCATTATCCTTGGTAAATGGACCACCCTGGACGATGAAGGAATTCAGAAGCAAGGCAGCGAAATATATAGGAAGAGAAATGTACTTAGCAGCCGCTAAGCAAAGGAGTGCAGAGACAGAAGTAAGGAGAACCGATAAAAAAGAAGGCAGGATAGAAAGAAAAGGAGCTGGTAGGGACACGTTCCTAAGACTGCAAGAAGGGTGAAGCGTGAATGTAGTGCAGTATACCCCGTTGGCCGTTCGACCTAACCAAATCCTACGGGAGGTCGGATTCAGAGGAATGATGATGGACGGGGTAAGAAAACCTATTCCAATGAAGAGAGCTAGAAACCCCAATAAATATTGTGAGTTTCATAAGTAAGAAGGGCCTAATACTGATGAATGTCGTCAGCTGAAGGAAGCCATTGGAACATTGATAAGAGAGGGGAAATTGAAGCAATACCTGTTCAAACAGAAGGCGAATCCAAAACCAGAAAGAGTAGTACCTCGGAGAAAGGAGGTTGATCCGGTTGAGGAAGAAGCCTGAAGTTCGAAAAAACCTATGCTGGACAAGGGGAAAGCCGTGGTGGACAACATTGATGATGACGATAACTCTTGGATAAAACCACCACGTAGCTCGGGTAGAAAAGACATTATAGACATGATTGATGGAGGGTTTGTTGGAGGAGGAATGTCAAACTCAGCAAGGAAGAACCATTTGAGAATGATAATGTCAGTGTAGATGAAAACGGACAACAGGCCTTTCAGGGATGGCGTTAAAACTCCGACCATTATTTTTACTGACGATGACTACGGCCTGACGGTGCCAGGAGGTGATGATATGGTAGTGATCGAGGCCGTGGTGGCAAACAAAATGATCAGAAGGATGTTAGTGGATCAAGGAAGCTCATACAATGTCATTTTTTATGAATGCTTTAAGAATATGGGCCTCTCAGACTCCGATCTACGACCATACACTCAGGAGCTAACAACATTCAATGGAGCAAAGTAACCTACTAAGGGATACCTTGATACCAGATTGACATTTGAAGGAGAGCCGGGGTAAAAAATAATGCGCACACGGGTGTTAGCAATCGATGTCAAATCCCCATTCAATGGGATTATTGGATGACCTTCTCTGAATTCCCTAGAGGCAGTAGTGTCAACCTCACACCTGTTAATAAAATTCATAGACAAGGATAATCAAGTGTCCTCTGTCCGGGGTGATCACCAAATGGCGAGGTACTATTATAACCTTAGTGTGTTAATGACCAAGGCGGATGAGTCTATAAAAAGAAAAAAGATTGAATGATGGTGGACCAGTACCAGAGTTTGTAAACCTGATAGACTTGGACCCAAGGGAGAAGTTGAGGTTGGATCCAGAAAACCCTCAGAGACCAACACTGGAAAAAGGAGTAAAGAAAGTGATATTGGAAGAAGACCCTGCCAAAGGAACGGAGATTAATGATTCTTTAGACCAAGGATAGAGGGACGATTAATCAAGTTGTTGAAAGGTTTAAGCACCTGTTTGCGTGGACTGCAGTCGACATGCTAGGGATTGACCTGAACTTCTACTGTCACAAATTGGCAGTTTATCAAGAATCTAGAGTAGTGGCACAGAAAAAGAGAAGACTGGGTCCAGAAAAATAGCAGGCGGCATGTGAACAGACTAAAGAATTGCTAAAGGCTGGATTCATAAGGGAGGTGAAATATTCTTCCTGGGTCTCAAACGTAGTAATGGTGAAAAGTCTAATGGTAAATGGCGGATGTGCACAGATTTTACGAATCTAAACAAGTGTTATCCCAAAGACTCGTACCCCTTACCAAGTATAGATTAAATAGTGGATGATTCGTCGGGGTACCAATTCTTGTCTTTCATGGATGCGTACTCCAGCTATAATCAAATTCTGATATGGAAGGAGGATGAGGATAAAACAGAGTTTATGAATGACAAAGGAGTCTTCTGTTATACTGTGATGCCATTTGGGTTGAAAAACATAGGGGCTACATACCAGAGAATGATGAACAAGGTATTTGACGGAATGAGGTCAAAAATGGTCGAGGTATATATAGATGATATAATAACCAAGACTCCGGCTGGAGGGGACCATATTGAAGATTTGAGAAAGGTATTTCAGAGACTGAAGCTCTATAATATGAGGTTAAATCCCCTCAAATACACGTTACAGTACCAGCAGGAAGGTTCCTAGGATTCATCTTAACACAGAGGGGTATAGAAGCTAATCTGGACAAGTGTAAGGCAGTGAGAGAACTTCGGAGTCCGACTAATGTAAGGGAGGTATAGTTGTTAAATGGAAAAGTGGCAGCTCTATTTCGGTTCATGCCAAAAATGGCACACCGGTCATTACCACTTTACAAGGCCTTGAAGAAGAATAAAGAGTTTCAGTAGGGAGAAGAGCAGGAGAAAACATTTCAAAAGCTGAAAGAGGTCTTAGCTAATCCGCCAGTATTGACGAAGCCTGACCTCAGAGAAAAATTATTCATTTACTTGTCTGTGTCCGATGAAGCAATTGGGGCCGCGCTGGTAAAGGAGACAGTTGAAGGCCAGAGACCGGTGTACTTCGTGGGGAAAGTACTGCAAGGATCGGAAGGCCAATATCAAAAATTAAAAAAGGCAACTTTGGCATTGGTCTGGACGTCCTGACGTTTAAGACAATACTTTCATGCACATCCAATTACAGTCCAGACGGATCTCCTTTTGAGAATAGTTTTTCATAAACCCGACCTGGCATGAAGAATGACGAAGTGGGCAATAGAGCTATCAGAGTTTGACATCTCCTATGAACCCCGAACAACCATAAAAGCTCAAGTCTTAGCGGATTTCGTGACAGAATTGACTAGAGAAGCCCCAACAATACCATGGGAGCATTGGAAGATTTTCGTCGATGGGTCGTCAAACGGAAAGGGGTGTGGGGCCAGAGTAGTAATTGAGAGCGAGGATGGGGTGAGTGTGGATACATCTCTCAGATTTGACTTTAAAACGTCAAACAATCAAGCTGAGTATGAGGCATGCTTGGTAGGACTCAGAGTAGCTTTAGATGCAGGGGCACGTACAGCGGTGCTCTACAGCGATTCACAACTAGTGATTTCACAAATTAATGAGAGTTATCAAGTAAAGGAGCCGTTGTTGCAATAATACCTGGCAAACTAGGAAAGAAATTTGCCGTTGTGGAGTTCAAACATGTCCCTAGGGAAGAAAGTATCAGAGCTGATGTTCTATCTCGGCTGGCCAGCACAAAAAAGGTGGGGTACACAACTACGGTGATACAGAGTATGTTAGCTGCTCTGAGTATCTCAAACCCACTTAGGGTATACGCCATCCAATTTAGAGCACATCTTGAGGACTCTTGGATTATTCCAATTATCCGGTATATGGTGAATGGACAACTTCCGGAATGCCCAATCAAGAGGAAGAAACTAAAAAGGAATTACCGAACTTTGTACTAGTAGATGGAGGCTTGTATAGAAGAGGAATGACAGCGCCTTATCTAAGGTGCATAAATGAGGCCAAAGTGGATGAAGTGCTCTCCGAAGTACATGAAGGGATGTGTGGTAACCAATGCGGAGGCAGAAGCTTAGCTAGGAAGATATTAACGGCAGGGGTCACGATCACGCTTAAGCGTGATTTATATCCGCTTAAGTGATAAGTTGGAACAGACAAGCTCACGCTCAGGCGTGAGTAATGTGCACTCAAGCGCGAGGTGCAACAAGGGGCTACACATCACGATCACGCTCAAGCGTGATGAGCCAGGCTCAAGCGTGAAAGTTTTCTACCTGGCACAAGAAATCATGCTTAAAGCATGTAGAATCTATGCTCAAGCATGTAGTGGATTCAAAGGTCAAAGAAAACTAACTCAAGCGACAAGAAGTCGCGCTTAAGCGCAAAGATAAATTCCATAATCATGCTTAGACGTGCGAAATTCTTACTCAAGCACCATATACTTAAAGTGAACACCCTTAAAGCGTGAAAGAACAACACTCAAGCGCCTGGTATTTCGCTCAAGCGCAATCAAATTCGTTCAAGCGCCAAGGGTATATCTAGTCCAGGCACGATCATGCTTAAGCGTGAATATGTCACGCTTGAGCGCAAAAAGGGAATACAGTAGTCACGCTCAAGCTCACATGGTTACGCTTGAGCGAGGAGAAAAGACTTTGGTAATTTTCATTCTGTATAAAATTCGCTTAAGCGAAAGGTGCTTCGCTCGAGCGAAATAAAAGAAATGGATGCACTCATTTAAGCGCCAGTATACTCGCTTAAGCGGACAGAAGGTATTAACACCAGGCACCAATCACGCTTAAGCGTGAAAGAATCACGCTCAAGCGTTAGAGTCAGCCTAAAGGGTCACGCTCAAGCTCAAAATAACACACTTAAGCGAACAGGCACATTTTCAGGAGGAAAAGTCATGCTTCAAGCGTAATCAAGTCACGCTCAAGCGCCACAGTATGCTATCAGGTACCAAGGGTCACGCTTAGAGTGTGAAGACATACGCTCAAGCGCCATGGGTACCTGATTCTAATTCTAGCTAATAGATCTGCAAGTATGTACACTGGGAATTGAGCGTATGAACACTCAAACCTTATTCAAAAATTTACCAGTTTATTCACACTTTATTCAAAATTTGTAGTTTTCTTTTATTTATTTCCAACACAAAAGACAAAGTGCAATGAATCAAAATGTCGGGTTGCCTCCCTCAAGCGCTTCTTTAAGGTCACTAGCTTGACCTTCTGACATCTAAGAAGATGCCTGCAACAGCATGGAGGTTTTCTGCCTATCAAACTCTCCTCCAAAGTAGAGTTTGAGTCTTTGGCCATTCACTTTAAATGTTCTATCAGTGGCTGGGTCTTTCAACTTAATTGCACCATGAGGGAAGACCTCATTTACAATAAAAGGTCCAGACCACTTTGATCTTAGTTTTCCTGGAAAGAGTCTCAGTCTAGAATTAAACAACAGGACCTTATCATCTTTTTGAAACTCTTTTCTATTTATCCACTTATCATGCCACCTTTTAGTTTTCTCTTTATAAATTAAGGCACTCTGATAAGAATTGAGCCTAAACTCCTCAAGTTCATGGAGTTTTAGAACTCTCTCCTCTTGAGATTGGTTAAAATCCATGTTTAACAGCTTTGTGTCCCACCATGCCTTATGTTCTAACTCCACAGGAAGATGGCAAGCCTTACCATATACCAACTGATAAGGAGACATGCCAATTGGAGTTTTAAATGCTGTCCTATAGGCCCACAATGCATCATTCAATCTCATAAACCAATCCTTCCTAGACTTCCCTACCATTTTCTCTAAAATCCTCTTAATTTCTCTATTAGACAGCTCAACTTGTCCACAAGTTTATGGATGATATGGAGTAGATACCTTATGCAGTACCTCATAGTATCTTAGGGCTTTTTCCATGATTCTATTGCAGAAATGTGACCCTCCATCACTAATGAGGACTCTAGGGACTCCAAATCTAGAAAAAATGTTCTTTTTTATAAACCTAAGCACCACATGTGCATCATTGGTTCTGGTAGGGATTGCCTCCACCCATTTGGAGACATAATCCACAATAACAACGATATACTCATTGGAGAATGACTTTGGGAAAGGTCCCATGAAGTCAATGCCCCAAGCATCAAATAATTCCACAACTAAAATATTTGTCAAAGGCATGCCAGCTTTAGCAGAGAGGCCTCCACTTCTTTGACACTTATCACACCTTTAAACATATATTTTAGCATCCTGAAAAATTGTTGGCCAATAAAAGCCACATTGCAAGACTTTTACTGCTGTTCTGGAGGCACCATGGTGTCCTCCATAATAGGAGTCATGGCAGTGCCATAAGAGTCTTTCCTGCTCTGATTCAGGCATACATCTCCTGCTAATTCCATCTACTCCTATCTTATAAAGAAATGGATCATCCCAAAGAAAGGTTTTACTGTCATGAAAGAATTTTTTCTTCATTTGGGTTGTCCACCCTTCAGGTACCACAGAGGCACTTTTAAAGTTGGCCATATCAGCATACCATGGCCCTGTGATAATTGCCATCAGCCCCTCATCTGGGAATTCCTTTTTAATCAAGATAGAATCAGATTCACCCTCCAGATGAGAGAGTTAATCAGCCACTGAGTTCTCCACTCCCTTTTTATCCCATATTTCCAAATCAAACTCTTGGAGTAATAGAACCCATCTGATTAATCTTGGCTTTGATTCTTTTTTAGCTAGCAAGTACTTGATTGCTGAATGATCTTTATACACAATGACCTTAGCACCAATCAAGTAAGCTCTAAATTTATCAAATGCATACACCACAGTAAGCATTTCTTTTTCAGTAGTGGTGTAATTTATTTGATTCTTATTTAATACTTTGCTAGCATAATAAATGACATGTGTTAATTTTTCCTTTTTCTGTCCCAGCACAGCTCCTATAGCAAAGTCACTTGCATCACACATTAGTTCAAATGGTAAAGACCAATCAGGTGCTGCAAGGATTGGAGCTGAAATTAATCTTTGTTTTAAATTTTTAAAAGCCTTTACACACTTTTCATCAAAAACAAAAGCATGATCTTTCACAAGTAAATCAGTCAAAGGCTTAGCTATTTTTGAAAAATCCTTAATAAATCTCCTATAAAAGCCAGCACATCCTAAGAAACTCCTTACTCCTTTCATATTGATTGGAGGAGGAAGTTTTTCAATGATATCTATCTTGGATCTATCTACTTGAATGCCCTCAGCAGAGATTTTGTGGCCAAGGACTATCCCTCCCTTAACCATCAAATGACATTTTTCCTAGTTAAGGACAAGATTAGTCTCCTGACATCTCACCAGCACCTTAGAAAGGTTGCTGAGGCATATATCAAGGCTATTTCCAAATACAAAGAAGTCATCCATAAATACCTGTCGCAACCTGGATCGCGACGACGCGACGAGAAAGAAAGAAAGAGTAGAATGAAACAGGGAGTCGCCACCAACGTTTTTATCCATAGGAAAAACATTGGAAAAAACTAAGTTCAGTAAAGCACTGGTTAAAAATTGAGATTCAAGTTCAGGAGTCGGTTACGAGTAGGGAAGGTATTAGCACCCTACATCGCCTGTCAAAAACAGTACCAAGATTGAAAATGCACAACATAAATAGCCTTACAAAAGATGGTTTATTTCTTCCCTTTTATTGTTGTATTTTTTATTTAAAAATGACAGAATGGAGTGAGAGAACTGTACAAACATAGAATGTCGAAGTGAGGTCAATGGGACGTTTCATCTGAATTAAACTCGACTTCGATATGAGACAGATAGGGGAAGAGAATGCTAATAAGGCGTCACGCCTAAATTAGACGTTCTCGGATAAAAAAACAGGGATAGGAAAGAGATAAGCGGGACGTCTCGTCCTAAGTATCCCTTCCCTATGAATTATGGCGAGGCTTGAGCAAAAACTAGGGGGAAATCAACAAGACGTCATGTCTAAATTGATTTTCACGGAAGCGACCAAAAAGAAGAACATTTATGAAAGAAACATGAAAGTGAGGAAATAAATCAAAAAAAAAAAGAAATAAGAAAGATGGGCCCGACAGGAGTTGAGGTCCTGCTCCTACGTATTCTTGAATTATCAAGAAATCAGGGTTACGTAGTTCTGAGTGTTGTTCTTTTAGGAAAAGACTTGGGAAATGATGATGGATGTCATTGAGACGGGGGACTCATACAAGGCGAAGTTCTTTGCACGTGTACGAATCCTAAAGAGGTTGTGTAGACGGGAGTGCTCCTGTACGACACTGTTTAAAAATGATTTGTTTCCTTTTTTTTATTTAGATTTGAAAGAAAACATAGGAAGCATTTATTTCCCTTTATTATATTTTACTATGAAGCGAAAGGGGAAGGTAGCAGAAGCTACAAAAGAGAAAGGGAAACAGTAAGTTCAGAAAACATAGGGAAAAATGAGTGAAAACCGAGTGGGAGAAGGGAAAACTGAGTGAAAAAGAGGGAAAAACCGAGTGAAAATGGAAAAACCGAGTGGAAATGGAGGAAACCGAGTAAAAATGGTAAAACCTAGTGATAAAAGCAGAAAACCGAGTGAAGACGAGGAAAACCGAGTAAAAATGGTAAAACCGAGTGGAAATAGGAAAATACCGAGTGAGAAGTGATTACCGAGTGATACTGAGTGAGAAGAGAGACGATGTTGGAGTTGAGAGGAGTGAGGAGGTCGGATTTGGTGGATTTGAGGGGGATGTTGGACGGTGTGTGAGAGGAGGTCGGTTTAGGTAAGGAGAAGGATGAGTGGGGGCTGGACCGTGCGTTAGAAGAGGGTGAGGGTGTTAGGTGCTGTGAGGGGCTACACTGACAGAGTTTTCCCTTAATGAATTCTGTCCTCCTGTTTCGAAGCTTCAGCCCTCTATTTATAGGCTTTATCGAGTGGAAAGCCAGCTAAGGCTTCCACTCCGAGTGGAATGCCAGCTCAGGCTTCCACTCTGAGTGGAATGCCAGCTCAGGCTTCCACTCGGTCCTGGTAGTGGGGGATAGTGGCTGGTGGGAATTTTTAATTCCTCCACTTTCGCCCCTTGTCTGCCAGCCACCTCCAGGATTCCTGGATCCACTTGGGTGGTGGAATCCAGGTCAGCATGTGTAATCCGAGAGAGGATGGTAGAAATCTGAGAGAAAATAGTGGAAATCCGAGTGAGGATGGCTCGGATCAGCCTCCCAGTCAGTATTCGTCCATATTGGGAGTCAATTCCGAGTGGAATGAAGCATTCCCCATAGAAGGCCGAGTGAAAATACTCCTTTCCGAGTGGTTTTGCTCGGTTTGAGGTTACTGTGAGACATTCAATCGGAACCTAGTGACAAGTGACTCGGAACCGACTGAAATGGTTGAAGTATGACTCAAAATTGGGTTTAAAAGGACTCGGAATTGGGTGAGAAGTAGCTCGGTAATTGTTTAAAGGATGACTCAGAGATAGGTGAAAGATGACTCGGGGACAAGTGAAAATGGGTGGAAATGGGCTCGGTAATTGGCTTGAGGAGGGATGAGAGGGAATTGGTTTGAAGAGGGCCAGCTGACTGAATTGCTAGTCGGTTCCGACTGAAAATTGGCTTGGAAATTGGGTGAAATGACTCACTCGGTGTTGGTTGGCTAAAAGGGCTCGGAAGTGGTAGAAATGATTCAGTCGGTTTTTGGCTTTGAAAGACGATTTGGTGAGGATGGATAAATGGCTCACTCGGCATCGGTTAATGTCCTTCATTCGAATGTTTCAATCAGCACTTGGAGAAATCTTGCTCGACAATCCTTCTGTTTGAAGCTTCACTCAGCATGTCGTCAACCGGTTTGGAAGTAAACTTTCACCACTCGGATTCAGCCTTGCTTTCCAGTTAGAAAATGGAATCTTGGACAGTTTCACTCGGAAACAACTTTCTCCTCACTCAGAAGTTAGAATTTGGGTATTTTCAATTCGAATTTCTCTCCAATTGAGTGATACTCACTCGGATTTACTTCAATCAGCAATCCTGTCACTCGGAAAATAGCTTTGGGCAGCATCTATCCAAGGTCAGTCCCCTTTTCCACTCGGATTGGTTGCAGTAGGGGATCTTCCGCTCGGATTCTCCTCTAACAAGGTCATTTTTCATTTGGAATGGCTCCCTTTCCACTCAGAATTTGGAAGCTTGGGTATTTTCACTGGGAATCAACCTTTACACTTCAACCAAAGGGCTTTCAATCAATGTTTCCCCTTCGGATGTGCTTACTCGGATGTTGGGATTGTTTCACTCGGAATGGCTCTGACAGGGAGTCATTCCACTCCTATTCACCTTCATCAGTGAAGCATTTCACTCGGATTTTCTTCCTACAGGTCATACTCCACTCGGATTTGCTTTAATCAGAGTCATCTTGCTCGGATTTTCTCTAACAGGAGCACATTCCACTCGGATTTGATCCCTTCTGAGTAATTTCACTCGGATTTGATCCGTTCTGAGTATTTTCACTCGGACTTACTAGTTTTTGGGCCATTCCACTTGGATTTTTGTTTAACAGGGCTATATTTCACTCCTAAATGCTTCAATCAGAGTCATTTTACTCGGATTTGCCATTTTTGGGCCATTCCACTCGGATTTTCTTCATTTTGACTCGGATTTGACCATTTTTTGAGTTATTCCAATCGGATTTGCCTTCAACAGGGCTGTATTTCACTTGGAAATGCTTCAATCTGAGTCATTTTACTCGGATTTGCCATTTTTGGGCCATTCCACTCGGATTTTCTTCATTTTGACTCGGATTTGACCTTTCTGAATTAGAATTCAGTATAAAAAGATTCATTCCACTTGGATCGGACCAGAAGAGGTGTTCACAGATGCCCCTCTTTACTTCTTTTTCACAAAAGAAACACGAAGCTTCTGTGTTTTTGAAGTGAAAAGGAAGTAAAGATATGAACACCGATGTAGGGGCCAAGTGGGACTTTTTGACGGCGTCTGATAGTGTCGGCAATCACGAGTCAGTGTGACCTTTCTTCTTTAAAGACGAGCATTTTCTTCTTCCGTTTCGCTTTTCTCTTCTTCTTCATTCTCTATTTTTCTTTTTTTTTTGTTTTTTTTTGTTTTTTTTACGATTCTTTTTTTTGTGTTTTTCTTTTTGAATTGACCGGAAAGGATTGTCTTCCAGTTAGCAGGAGGTGAGAGGATTGAGTGTCTATTCTCAATTGATTGGAGATGAAGGGTGCCTCATTCGGTGACCGGGAGAAAAAGGATGCCTTCTTAGGCGACTGAAAGGTAAAAGGATGCCATTTGTTCAGCGACAGGAAAGTAAAGGTGCCATTTGATCGGTGACAGGAAAGTAAAGGTGCCATTTGATCGACGACAGGAAGATAAAGGGGTGCCATTTGATCGGCGACAGGAAGATAAAGGGGTGCCATTTGATCGGCGACAGGAAAGTAAAGATTGGGGGAGCTAACAGGACGTCTCGTCCGAATTAACTCACTGTTGGCAGGAATTGTAAAGGTGGGGTTAACCCTCGGTTGACAGGAAATGTAAAAGGTGCCATTTGTTTGGCGACAAGAAAGTAAAGGGTGAGGGTGTTGCCTCTTCATTGACTGGAAAGTAAAAGGTGCCATTTGATCGGCGACAGGAAAGTAAAGGGTGAGGGTGTTGCCTCTTCGTTGACTGGAAAGTAAAAAGGTGCCATTTGATCGGCGACAGGAAAGTAAAGGGGGTGCCATTTGATCGGCAACAGGAGAGTAAAGGGTGTGCCATTTGATCAGCGACAGGAGAGTAAAGGGTGAGGGTGTTGCCTCTTCGTTGACTGGAAAGTAAAAGGTGCCATTTGATCGGCGACAGGAAAGTAAAGGGTGAGGGTGTTGCCTCTTCGTTGACTGGAAAGTAAAAAGGTGCCATTTGATCGGCGACAGGAGAGTAAAGGGTGAGGGTGTTGCCTCTTCATTGACTGGATAGTAAAAGGTGCCATTTGATCGGCGACAGGAAAGTAAAGGGTGAGGGTGTTGCCTCTTCGTTGACTGGAAAGTAAAAAGGTGCCATTTGATTGGCGACAGGAGAGTAAAGGGTGAGGGTGTTGCCTCTTCATTGACTGGATAGTAAAGACTTGGGGGAATATGCCCTAGTTTGACATGATTTGAAGGAATCTTGGAGAACTGCCCCTTGAATGAATGAGAACAAACCTGGGGAGATGCCCCGGTTTGACATGATTGGATGGAATCTTGGGGAACTGCCCCTTGAATGAATGAGAACGAACCTGGGGTGATGCCCCAGTTTGACTGTATTTAATGGAATCCCGGGGAACTGCCCCTTGACTAAGAGAATAAACCCGAGGAGATGCCCCAGTTTGACATGATTGGATGGAATCTTGGGGAACTGCCCCTTGAATGAATGAGAACGAACCTGGGGTGATGCCCCAGTTTGACATGATTGGATGGAATCTTGGGGAACTGCCCCTTGACTAAGAGAATAAACCCGGGGAGATGCCCCAAATTGACATGATTGGATGAAATCTTGGGGAACTGCCCTTTACCGAAAGAAGAATCTGGGGAGATGCCCTAGTTTTGGGTTGACTGGGAAGTGTAGTCCCACTGGGGAAGGATTTGGGAAGTGTAGTTTTTGGCAATTATGGTTCCACTGGGGGAGAAAATTTTGGTGATTCGGGGTAATGTCCCTTTGGGTGAAAGAGAATGGACTTGGGGTTTACTGCGGATATGCCGAAGATCTGCTAAGGAGAGAGTTGGGCAACTACACATCTTGGGGATCATGGTTCCTGGCCATCCTTTAACAGAGAAACGTGAAACTAATTAAAAACTTACAGGCGTAGTTCCTTGGCGACAGGCGTTGAAGTAACTCATGGCCAAAATAATTATTACTTCTGACTTCATTGAGATTGTTTCGTAGAGTTGGTTGAGCTTGCCCGAGGTAAGATCTGGCAATGGTGTACACTTTGTTCCCTATAACTTTGTGTTTTCGTCTTTTTCAAAAACTCATTTTTAAGAAATTCTTTTTAGGCAAAACTTGTTTATTCATTCTAGTCATGAACACATGTGAGAAGAAGGGAAACTTTTTATTTATGAACAACAGATATATGCAGGTGACAACAATAATGCAAAAATATGACAAGGTGTGAGGAATTGATGGTAAGGATGGAAGGGAAGGCCTTTTAGATCCTCCATTGATTTCCTGAGAGCGACAAGATTCTGGTCTTTTCCATGATTTCCTGCTTATCTTCTGATTTTGCTTTCGAGGGCATGACTCGACAATGGCTTCGATGCCCTAGACCCATCCTATTGTCTGTGACTTGAAAAATTGGCGTTGCAGTGTTGAATCTATAGGGTGTGAATTTGTCTGGGCCGCTTTTGACCCCACCAATTGCTCTAACTTTTGCCTAGGTCGCCTTTTCAGGTTTTCAACCCAGCGAGCCCCCTCTTTTCTTCTTCTCTTTTTTTTTATGCGTAGTATCTTCTCACTGCATCCGCGTTTATAGGCATCGGTAGATCTTCCCCATCCATGTTGGCAAGTATGAGAGCACCTCCGGAAAAAGCCTTTTTCACGACATAAGGCCCTTCGTAGTTAGGAGTCCATTTGCCCCGATGATCTTTATGCATCGACAAAACCTTCTTGACCACCAAGTCTCCTTCTTGGAACTGTCGGGGTCATACTTTCTTTTCAAACGCTCACTTCATACGCTTTTGATATAACTGACCATGGCAGAGAGCAGTCAGTCTTTTACTATCAATCAGATTTAATTGGTCATGTCGAGTCTCGATCCATTCAGCTTCAATCAGTTTGGCTTCCATGATTACTCGGAGGGAAGGAATCTCCACTTCAAAAGGCAGGACTGCTTCCATGCCATAAACTAAAGAGAATGGGGTTGCCCCAGTCGAGGTTTGGACCGAGGTACGATAACCGTGTAGAGCAAAGGGAAGCATTTTGTTCCAGTCTTTGTAAGTTACCACCATCTTCTGTACTATCTTTTTGATATTTTTATTCGCCGCCTCGACTGCCCCATTCATTTTTGGGCGGTACAGAGAGGAATTATGGCGGGAGATCTTAAAGCTCTCACAAAGATCCTTCATCAATTTGTTGTTCAGGTTTGTACCATTGTCTGTGATGATTTGGCTCGGTAGGCCATACCGACATATCAACTCACGCTTGACGAATTTAACAACAACACTCTTGGTTACATTAGTGTATGAAGCTGCTTCTACCCATTTTATGAAATAATCAATGACGACCAAAATGAAACGATGGCCGTTTGAAGCCTTTGGTTCAATGGGACCAATGACATCCATGCCCCACATCGAGAAGGGCCATGGTGCTGACAAAACATTTAAAGATGACGGGGGTGCGTGAATATGATCAGCATATATTTGGCACTTATGACATCTCCGAGCATAGGCGAAGCAGTCTGCTTCCATGGTCATCCAAAAATAACCAGCCCTTAAGATTTTCCTTGACATGGCGTGCCCATTGATGTGGGTTCCGAAAGATCCCTCGTGGATATCCCTCGTGATTCTATTTGCTTCAACGGTATCAACGCAGTGAAGAAGGATAGAATCATGGTTTCTTTTGTAAAGCACGTCTCCATTTAAGAAAAACCCTATGGCGAGCCGTCGCAGGGTTCTCTTGTCATTTTCTGTGGCATTATCAGGGTATTCTTGCCTCTGAATATACCTCTTGATATCGTGATACCAAGGTTTTCCATCCGATTGTTCTTCGACTACTTGGCAGTATGCGGGCTCATGACGCCTTTCTACCTCGATGAGGGGCACGTCATAGTCATTGTTTACTTTGAACATTGAAGCGAGATTGGCCAAAGCGTCAGCCATCTGATTATCTTCCTGAGGAACATGATGGAAAGAAATCTCTTCAAAATCTCTGATCATTTCCATAATGTGGGCATGATAGGGGAGAAGCTTGCTATCTCTGGTTTCCCACTCACCTTTCAACTGGTGGATGACTAAAGCAAAGTCTCCGTAGACTTCCAGTGTTCTTATTTTCATATCCAATGCCGCTTGGATCCCTAAGGAGCACGCCTCATATTTAGCAACATTGTTGGTACAATCGAAACATAGCCTGGCGCAGACAGGAATGAATTCTCTTTCTGGCGAAATCAAAATGGCCCCAATTCCGTGCCCTAAAGCATTAGAAGCTCCATCGAATCTTAAAATCCATTTGTCTTTGTTACCGCCTTCTTTTTCATCGGACAATGCCAAAATATCCTCGTCTGGGAAGTCGAATGGTATTGGTTGGTAATCACTTACGGGTTGATGGGCTAGGTAGTCAGCCAAAGCGCTCCCTTTTATGGCTTTCTGAGTGACATATGTTATGTCGTACTCAGTTAGCAACACTTGCCATCGAGCAATCCTTCCGGTCAAGGCTGTCTTCTCAAAGATATACTTGATAGGATCCATCTTAGAAACTAGCCAAGTAGTGTGACTCAACATGTATTGCCTTAAGCGTTTCGCAGCCCATGCTAACGCGTAACAAGTTCGTTCTAATGCGGAATATCGCATTTCGCAATCAGTGAACTTTTTGCTGAGGTAATATATGGCATGTTCTTTCTTTCCCGTTTCATCGTGCTGACCCAATACGCAGCCCATGGACTCATCCAATACCGTCATGTATAAAATCAGTGGTCTCCCAGGGGTTGGTGGTACCAATATTGGTGGTTCTTTCAAGTATTGCTTAATTTTCTCAAAAGCCGTTTGGCAGTCCTCATTCCATTGCCCCGGTTAGTTCTTGCGGAGTAGCTTGAAGATTGGTTCGCAGGTCGATGTCAATTGTGAAATAAACCGAGCGATGTAGTTTAATCTTCCCAAGAACCCTCTGACTTCTTTTTTTGTGCAAGGAGGTGGCATTTCTAGGATTGCCCTGACCTTGTCGGGATCCACTTCAATTCCTTTCTTGCTTACAATGAAACCCAACAGTTTGCCTGACCTTGCGCCAAACGTGCACTTGGCAGGATTCAATCTAAGCTTAAACCTTCTCAACCGTTCAAACAATTTCCTTAAGTCTTGGACATGATCTTCCGCGGTTCTGGATTTTGCAATGATATCATCCACATAGACCTCTATTTCCTTGTGCATCATATCATGGAATAAAGTGACCATTACTCTCTCATAGGTTGCCCCTGCGTTCTTCAAACCAAAGGACATTACTTTGTAACAGAAAGTACCCCACAAAGTGACAAACGTGGTTTTTTCCATGTCTTCGGGCGCCATTTTAATCTGATTATACCCGGAGAAACCATCCATGAAAGAGAAGATGGAGTGTTGGGCTATGTTATCGACCAACATGTCAATATACGGCAGAGGAAAATCATCCTTAGGGCTAGCCCTGTTTAGATCTCGATAGTCCACACACATCCGCACTTTTCCATCCTTCTTCGGGACCGGGACTATGTTGGCTACCCATTGTGGATATTTGGCTACAGCCAAGAAACCGGCTTCGAATTGTTTTTTGACCTCTTCCTTAATCTTGAGAAGCATTTCCGGTTTCATTCTCTGTAGCTTTTGCTTAACTGGTGGACACTCTGGTTTCAGAGGCAACCTATGTTCCACTATGCTGTTATCCAACCCTGGAATATCTTGATATGACCAAGCGAACACATCCTGAAATTCCCGGAGTAGTTCAATCAATTCATCTTGTCGGCCTTTGCTCAGGCCAGTGCCTATCTTGATCATTTTATCTTCTCCTTCATCCCTAAGGTTGATGATTTTAATTTCCTCCTGATGTGGGTGGATCTCCTTATCCTCTTGTTCCAATAATCTCGTCAATTCAGATGAGGGTCCAAAGTCTTCCTCACTTTCCTCGTAGACGCAATCATTTGGATAAACAGGGTCATGAAATAAATCCAGGTTTTCGTCGTTCTCTGGGAAATCATTTTTGGATCTGCATTCGGGTTATATTATAAAGTGAAAAGAGAACAAACAAGTGAAAGGTTTGAGAAAAATAGAGTGCACAAAGATGAGGTGATGGGAAATAAAATATGTTCATTAGTTTTCAAAAATAAAATAAACAAGTTCTGCCCTTATTACAAAATGGGTCCCGGAGCCTTGGGCATGGCAAGGGGACCACCAAATTATAAAATACAGTGATTACTCTGATAGAACGTTAATGGTTGTAGGGAACTCCATGACTTCCCAATTGCTCAGCTCTTGATCTGGATGGCAAGCATATACCAGCTCCACATTAAGGTCAGGCTCATTCTCATCCATGGTAACTTGATCCAGATATATCACTCCGGCGCTCTTAAAGCTCTGATAGAGATCACAGATAGGGATTCTTGCAGCGTTGATCTCTTGACCAGTAAGGTGAGCAACTCTCCTCCCCTTCTTTTCCTCTTCAACCCTTTTCTTATCCGTCACAGTGGGCTTATATCCCAAACCATATCTGTTTTTATTTTTTGGGAGACTCACCGGTTGGGTTCTGCCTTCTAAATCCCGCCCTAATCCTTTTTCGGGTTGGTACCCTTTCCGCAACATGTTCAGCGTCACCATTAGAGGTACGTTGGGGAAAGACATCTTTACAACGCTTGTTGCATTGGCAATTTCCAGGGCTTGGAAGGATGTTTCGAGGGCTTCCTCGGCGGCCTCGATGTATAGGGTGGATATGGGTTTGCTGACCAAAAGGTCCTCCTCCCCAGAAACAGTCACCAACTTGTTGTCGATGATGAATTTTAGTCTTTGATGCAGCGTGGAGGGAACCACCCCCGCCGAATGGATCCATGGTCGCCCTAATAAACAGCTGTAGGCGGGCACGATATCCATCACTTGGAAGAGTACTTGGAAAGTACAGGGTCTGACTTGTATAGGCAATTCGATTTCTCCAATGACTTCCCTACGTGTCCCATCAAAAGCCCACACAACCATAGAGCTAGGTCTCATGTATGTTCCATCGAAAGGCAGTTTTGCCAATGTGGATTTTGGCATGACGTTCAGAGAAGATCCATTATCCACAAGTACTTTTGCCAGGATATAATCCCGACATTTCACAGAAATATGGAGGGCTTTGTTGTGCCCTCTTCCTTCAATAGGTACTTCCTTATCTGTGAAGGTCAAGTAATTGTTGGCAATGATATGCCCTACTATGCCCCCGAATTGTTCAACAGGTAAATCATGCTTCACGTGTGCCTCGCTTAAAACCTTCATCAACGTGTTCCGATGTGGTTCGGAACTCATTAGCAAAGACAACAAGGAGATTTTTGCAGGGGTGTGGTTCAATTGGTCCAACACCTGGTAGTCACTATGGCGAATAAACTTCAGAAATTCCTGGGCTTCCTCTTCAGTCACAGCCCCTTTTGTTTCGCCAGAGGCTACTTCTTTCCCAGTTTTTCCTTCTCCGGTAGTCTCGCCTTGTTTGGGCTCAGGTGATGTATATATCCTTCCACTTCGTGTCATTCTTCCCACTCCGGTTATATTTGTAATAGAGGAGGATGGCATGGAGTTGATCGCTTCGGGATTGGTGACGACCACATCTGTATTGTACCTCCATGGCACAGCGTGGGAACTCTGGAAGGGGAAATGGGTTAGTGCCTTTACCGTGAAGACAGTCTTGGCAGGAGCCGAAGCCGCTGGCGTATCCTTGTTATAGTATACAACCAGGGGTTTCGGAACTCGTGCCTTGCCATGTCCTTGTACCATATTTATTTGTCCTTCACGGTGCCTGCAGACCTCTATGACTCGAGCATTCATGAGTCTTTGAAGGGTTTCCTGGAAGGCCCTTCGCTTTGCGGACTGGAGGTCATTATACTCTTCATCCCATGACCCTTCTATTAATCCCACCTTCAGCATATGGGAGTGTATGATTTCCAAAGGCATTTGGATGTCCTCTACTTTGGAAATGCATTCTTTATCCCCTTCTATGGCGTTGACATCCGGTCCTTTATGATTTGGAAGGGGATTGGTTGTCACACTTGGGCTCCCTTCTTTAAAGCTTATCCAGTCGGCCCGAATTAGGTCCCTTACTTTAAACTTCAGTGCCAGGCAATTCTCAGTAGAATGTCCCAGTGCACCAGCGTGGTAATCACACCGTGCATTTGGGTCGTACCCTCTAGGATATGGCGGCTGAAGTGGCTTTAGAGGGCATGACACTACCATCGTGTTTTCGATGAGGTAAGGGAGAAGCTCTGTGTAAGAGATGGGAATCGGATCAAATTGCAGTGGGGCACAATCATTATTTTGCCTTCTCTGATTTGGATTTGGCGGGTTCATTTGTGGTTGTTGGTACGGCGCTTGTGGTGGTTGATATGGTGCCTGTAGTGGTGCAGGCGGTCGCATGACAGGTGGGCGAAAATGTGGTGGTTGTGGTGTTTAAACGTCAGCCATATATGGATGTGGTATATTATGATAGGTTGATGGAAAGGCGACCGGGGTGGGTGGCCTCGACTGGTTTCTTTTCTAATTATGGGAGATTAGATTAGTCTCTCCTTCTCTTCTCTTTCCTTCCCCATGGGAGGGTCTTCTTGCTGCATTAACCCCAGCTGGACCTCAGGTAATCTTCCCTGTCCGGAGGCCATTCTCTATTCTTTCTCCGATAGTGACGATATCGGAGAAGTGGGATGAAATACTTCCAATTATCTTGTCATAGAATGGCGATTAGAGTGTGTTAATAAATGTCGAGATCACCTCTTTCTCAGACAGAGGTGGGTCAACTTGCACTGCTACTTCACGCCACCGTTGGGCGTATTCTTTGAACGTCTCGTTGTCTTTCTTGGACATGTTCTGCAATTGTACTCTATCTGGCGCCATGTCCAAATTGTACTTATACTGTTGCATGAAAGCATCTGCCAGATCCTCCCAACAGCATATACGAGATCGTTCAAGATGGTTGTACCAGGTCAGAGGTGCTCCAGCCAAACTATCTTGAAAACAATGGATGAGCAGAGAGTCGTTGGAGGCATGCGAAGCCATCTTCCGGCAGTACATGGTAAGATGGTTTTTCGGACATGTCAGCCCCCGATACTTATCAAATTCAGGTGTTTTGAATTTGGAAGGAATAACAACGTCGGGAATTAGACAGAGTTGTGCAACACTGCCTAATCCAAATCGATTCATTCCATCCATTTCCCTTAAACGCCTTTCCAAGAACTCTAATCTTCCTTCCTGGGTAGCAGCAGTGGCAGTACTTGGACCTGCAACGACATAGTGACTAGCACTCCTGACTGGTCGGTCAACATGTGCCGGGCTCTCATTCAGAATTGAGGCTTGGTGTCCAGCTGTGGCTTGGGTAGCTTGTGGTTGTTCAGCCTGTCTATGGACCAGAATTGTTTGAGGATTCCGGACAGGTAGGATGTTTGGTTGAGCCGCGTGAAGGATTGTTTCCTGATAATCTGGCTCCTCTTGGAGTGGCAGGAAATAGCCCGGGGGTAACCCATACTGTGGGAAGGGTATGACATTCCCTTCTTTATCGACAAAAGTGTGTTGTTGGACATGGGCAGGGTTCGATTTACCAAGGCGAACGGTAACAGTAGGCCCTGCAGGGTTTGAGCTCGGTCCTCCAGCATGACCTTAAGCGTGTTGGGGAATGGGAGATTGCTGTCTAGCATTTTCAACTTCCGCTAAAGAATCCCTTTCTGCGATTCTCCTTTCGAATATCTTGGCCATTTCAGCCATTTGTTCTTTCAACTGATTAACCTCAGCTCGTAAATTCTCATTTTCTTGTTCTATATCGGCCATGAGTTTCTTTCTGAGCCTGGTCGCGTAGGGATGCTTACCCGTAGTGTCTAAAGAATCACGACAAACGGTTAGAAAAATAAAGGGAACAGTTAAAGAAGATAAAAGAAAAATAAATAGGCATACGCGGGATACAATTCCGAATTTGACACGTATTCCTCAACCTTTCCCCAGAACGTCGCGTTCAAAAGTACTCAGTATAACAGTATATTGGAAATTAGCATGAGACAACTTGTGGAGATAAAAAGAGTTTCATTATTTTGTTCTTCCAAATGATACAATGTTGCTAGAAAGATTCAGATTACAAAACTTTAGCCACTCCTGGCTCGGGCAATCATGGCCCTCATTTTACAAAGTCTTTCCTGGAAATAGCTCAGAAATGATGATATCTCTTTGGGAGTGGACATGGGATTGACCATGCCTTCGGCTTGCTCCAACATTGAGGGAAAATCTTCCAGGACTTCATTGGCTAGGTAAGCCAATTTAGCGAAACGATCCATCCATGAATGAATGATTTCGTCACTTTGGGCCAACTCTACCCTCAGAGCCTATGTAGTCTCCTGGCAACGTCGTTCAACATCAAGGGCTTTTTTATGCTCTGTGTTTATCTCTTGTTCGCAGGCATTTATTACTTCCTCTAGTTATAGTTCCAATTTACGGACCTGGGTTTGTAACATCTCTTTCTACACCAAAGCCTCCTTTTCCTTCTCCTTGGATCGTACCAGCATGTCCTTCAAAATTTGTTTTTCGGCCAATACAGCATCGCTCTGCTGACCTTTCATCTTTAACTGCGAATTGGCCACCCGAAGGCATTGATCTTGTTTTATTCTGTAATCTTCATCAATCTTTCTCTTTTTCCGCATCTCTTCCATAGCATGCCTTCCTTCGGAATTCTCTTTCCTATGGAGGGCGCACTCTTGTTGGCACTTCAGGAGATCTTCTTCCAGTTTTTGATTCCTTGCTTTTAGCTCTTCTACTTGGGCTTTTAGCTGTGACATCCCGGGCACTGTTGAGGGCGGGGAGTGATCGCCGGTGCATGGGCACGGACAAGGAGCGGCTCCTGGCAGGCTTCCAGTGGGAGGGACACATGAACGAATCGAATACATACCAGAATGAGAGGGATCCAAAGATTGTATAGGTATGGGACTATACAGTCGAGGATAGCTTAAAGAAATGAATTCGTACTACCTATACCAACAAATGCATTAGCCTTTTCGGTGGCCTATCACATAAGGACTCCAAAGTTAAGCGTGCTTAACTTGGAGTAGTTCTGGGATGGGTGACCTTCTAGGAAGTTCTCAGGAAATATGTGAGTGAGGACAAAAGCACATTGGAAAGGTCTCGTGTTGGTCTGTGGGGCAAGTCGTTCATTCCTGAAAAAGCGGCCGGGGTGTTATTAGTAAATGTTTTAGAAGTTTTATTTAATATTTGTTCTGTCTGAGCCAGAGACAAGAAAGCCGGTGTCGAGATCGGTCTCAGAAGCGCGAGCAGGCGGAGTTGAAGATCGGGAGTGTAGGAGAAGAGCGGGCAGGGCTAGGTGGTCTGGTCCAACTGATGTGAGGAGAGCGCCTCACCCGGGGTCATAGCCCGGATTAACCTCATAATGACTGAAACAACGGGTGTAGGTTGTAACATCCTGCTTTTAATAATAACTCTATTTTTGTAATTTATGAAGCATGGAAGGCTTGTAAGTGTTTATTAATGAATAAAAACACTTTATAAATGGTTTATAATACTCCAAAAATTCCATTTTTGGGTATAATTATAGAAATTACATAGATCTATTTGATCAGATCCATATTCCGAGTGAAAGAATGAAGATAGAGGAGTAAATTGAGTGAGATTGGAAGAAACATTTCTGATCCGTTCTGATCTCCAAGGCTAGGATGACCTCAAGGTTCCAAAGGGAAAGAACGGATGACAATAAATGCCACATCACACCGGACAACCGGTGTGGATAGGATTGTCTTTTATGTTGCACACCGGATCAACACTTTACCAAGAGCTGTAGGACGGATAACTTTGAAACGATATTCAAGACTGGAATTGAGTCCGTCCAAGAAAAGAAGATAACAATAAAAGGGTACGGTTTTCCTAAGCGGAAAGCTTACTAATTGTCCACAAGACTGAGTGACGTCTTGCTGGTTGCTGGACGGTATAGTTTCCTGAACTGTTGGCTATTGGAGGTTGTTAGTTACTTACTGAATAGTTGGATGGTGTTTGAACTGTTCTTTATTGGCGGAGTAAAGCTTAGACGGAGTCACGTACCTTGGCGGAGTAAAGCTTAGACGGAGTCACGTACCTTGGCGGAGTAAAGCTTAGACGGAGTCACGTACCTTGGCGGAGTAAAGCTTAGACGGAGTCACGTACCTTGGCGGAGTAAAGCTTAGACAGAGTCACGTACCTTGGCGGAGTAAAGCTTAGACGGAGTCACGTACCTTGGCGGAGTAAAGCTTAGGCGGAGTCACGTACCTTGACGGAGTAATTAGATTAGGCGGGGTCACGTACCTTGGCGGAGTAATTAGATTAGGCGGAGTCACGTACCTCGGCAGAGTAGTGAGTATAGGTGGAGTCTCATGCCATGACAGAGTAATAGGCATTGACGAGGTCAGATGCATTGACGGAGTGATGAGAACGTCTTTTGAGCATGGACATTTCTTAGGAGTTATTTACACACTAAGGTGTACCTACACCGCCCCATACATTCAATACCGCCCCTCACACTCAAGACCGCCCTCACACCCACCACACTGCTCTCATATAGCTGACTTCGGTTCAGGTGAGACCGGATGAATTTAGTTCGGATTATCATTAATGAACACCGGTCGGTTGTTAGGAAGGTTAGCTTTCCTTAGAACGGATGTACACACCGGATGATTTTGAGCCGGTGTACAAGACTGGATGCTCAACCGGACTTAGAAATGGAATTCTAGTCGGTTTTGAAGTGCAGAAGTAACTTTTTGACCCTTCTCTTGTCTTTTAGGCATTATTTTAATATATTTAATCCCACTAATTGCTCTAGTACGTAGGACGGCCAGAAATGAGCACTCAGATAGCCACTTTCTATTATTAATCCTCCATTATCTCCACTAACAGCACTAACAAACCCACTCACAAAGGGCTTGTTCCCCACTGCCTTGCTTTTTAAAACAAAACCATATCTCTTCAGAAACTCTTAAGAGAAAACAACATTACAGTATACCATTTTTCTTCTTCCTCAAGACCTTCGAATAGAACCAGGACAGCCAGGAGACCTCTTTTCCAGTCAGCCAAAAGTCTTCAAACCATGTAAGAGGGGACAGGGTTGTGAATATTTGTGAAATGGGTAGAGTTGTATGCTGTTCTAGGATTACAGTCTTAATTTCGCATCTTGTAGTTCAATTTTGGAACTGAAAACGTATGAATTTGTCTTTGACTTCTTCATGAAATTTGTAGATATTTTTGTTATCTAAATTATGAGACCTGATTCTATTAATTTGAGTAAGTATAGTAAAAGTTATAACTAGATTACTACTGCATGTCCGAGTGAAAGATTTGTTCCATGTATTATGTATATTTTGCTATGCTGGGAATTGTACGTGCATAATCAGCCCTTTATGTCTTCATGAAAGTTGTAGGTAATTAATTTGTAGATCTTTAGAAAGTGGTTTCACATTAAAATAAATTTTGTAGCTCAACTTATGCTCATAAAACTGAAGTATGTACAAGCTGTAAATCTGTAAAATTGAAATCTGTAACTTATTGTTAAAATTGGGCATTTTGTAGTAAGAATTAGTGATCAGTGTCTTCATGAAAGTTGTAAATCTTTTTGTTATGTGAATTTTGAGACCTGAACCGATTGATTTGAGTATGTGTAGAAAAAGTTATAGCCAAAATACTACTGTATGTCCGAGTGAAAGATTTGCTTCATGTTTAGTGTATATTTTTATATGCTGGGAATTATACATGCATAATCAGCCTTGGATGTCTTCATGAAAGTCGTAGATAATTAAGTTGTTAATTTATAGAAAGTGGTTTCACATCAAAATAATTTTTGTAGCTCAAGTTATGCTCAAATTACTGAAGTATGTGCAAGCTGGAACTCTGAAATTCTGGAATTTTTGAAAATCCGAATCTTGTTTTCAATACTGGGAATTTTGTGGAATGAATTAGTTGTTTGTGTCTTCATGAAAGTTGTATATAGTTATGTTAAGAGTAATTTAGAACTGGTTTCATGCAAAAATCATTTTTGTAACTCCAGAAACACTGAAATTACTAACATGAGTACGTTTTGAAAAACTCACCTTGAGGCAGTGTGGTATTTCGTGAATAAGTAATATTTATGTTCGGAATTTGAAACTGTGTTCTTCATGAAAGTTGTAGATAATTGTATTATTGAGCTATAGAAAGTGGAATCATCTAAAAAGGAGTTGATTTGCCCATGTTATGACTGTTTTGCTAATGTATGTTGCTGTTGGGGATGCTGAAAGTCACTTAAAATGGCTATTTTGAAAGAAAATGATATTTATCTATGGATAGAAATGATTTATTAAATTATTGAGTGATTATGAAATTATTATAAATGTTGTTGAGTATTATACAGTCTGTATATTGTGATGGTGAATGATTATGAATGACTTAAATAATATATATGTACCTGAATGCCTTGTGTTTACTGACATATGTGGTTGAAAACGGTAAATCCATGATTTTATGAATTATTATTATGTATTGTGTCCCTTGAGGACTTGTATTATCCAAGAGGTTTTGGAAATGTGGATATCATGGTATGTTAAAAAGAATTAAAGGCATTCATGCATCATAAGCATTGGACGCATCATGGAATTTAGGGGTTCCGTGATTGCCTACCCTGGTGGGGGGTTACTCTATGATGAGTTAAGCCCTATTTTGTTGTGTGCCATGGAGTGTAGGGATTCATGGTCTATGCAAAGCCCTACTTATGATAATTGTGTACTTCGGTACTTAAGCGCCATGAAGTATAGGGATTCATGGTATATGCTAAAGCCCTAATTGTGTAAGCGCCATGGAGTATAGGGATTCATGGTATATGCTAAAGCCCTAATTGTGTAAGCGCCATGGAGTATAGGGATTCATGGTATATGCTAAAGCCCTAATTGTGTAAGCGCCATGAAGTATAGGGATTCATGGTATATGCTAAAGCCCTAGTTGTGTAAGCGCCATGAAGTATAGGGATTCATGGTATATGCTAAAGCCCTAATTGTGTCTCTATGAGACTTTTACTGCAGTATTCCCACCAAACCAAATGGATCCAGCATGACATCATTTAACTAATTGAAGAATTATTAAATGGACTTGTTTGGCATATTCATCATATCATTATGAATTGTTGATTGTGTTTGTGCAATTATATCTATTTTATATTTATTCTATATTCTGTCTCACTCTTACATTAATTTTTACAGTGAATGACACACAGAATGCAGAATGATGCCATGATGGATGTCTATTTGAATTATTACCTAAACTTTGATTTTATGGGTTGTAATAAATGTAAAATTGTTAACCAAGTGGCCTCAATTACTCAAGAGGGGGGGGTGAATTGAGTATTAAAAATTTTTGTTGAAATGCTTGTGAAATTGGTTCTTTGACAGATATATGAAGAGAAGATGATAAACTTAATCTTAAGTGAGAATAATAATAAAGTTTGAATAACAAAGTTATTAAGCGTAACAAATTAAGCAAGCAATTAAATGCACAAATTTAAATAGATTAGGGAAGAGAAGATTTGCAAACCGATATATACGAGTTCCACCCACTGGTGTACGTCTCGCCTCCAAGTAACCCACTTAGAGGATTTCCACTATTGAGAATTTGAGATACACGCCTTGAGCAATTACAGTCTCTTAGTGTTTCACACTCAAGAACTTAATCCTCACAAGCTAAAGGGCAACCCACCCAATCTCACAATCTCTCAATTACAAGGTTGAATCCCAACCCAACAACTATCTCAGATTTTGTGTATGTGATTTTACAAGTGCAACTCTCTCAGTAGAGTGGATATACAAATTTTAAGTACTTTGAAAAATGTTTTTCTTCTCTCAAGGAGAATATGCAATTTTTAGCACTCAAAAATATTTTTCTCACAATATAACTCTCAAAAATTAATACTTCAGAATTTAAGAGAAACAGAGAGTAAGTAAGAAGAAAGAATGAAGGCAAGTATTTGATGCTTCGAAGGTGTGTTTCTGCTGCTTCACTTCTTCTCTATTTATAGGAGTTCCAGAGTATGTGCTGCCAAAAAAATTTGAATTCCACCGATTCCTGATTTCATGCATCGAGAGTGTTAGTCTCCCAATTGTCCGCCTCAATTAATGGAATTGCCATTCAGTTTGTATCTTCGAGAGAGGAATTAGCTGTCTTGACTTTCAGAAAACGCGTATTGATAATTTTCATGATTCGGCGCAAGTTTGAATAATTTTCCAGTGTATTTTTGCATAAAAAACAACCCATGAATCGATTCCTGACAGAGAGAATCGATTCCTAGTAGCATGAATCGATTCCTTCAGCATATGAATCGATTCCTTGAGCTAATTTCCACCATGAATCGATTCCCAAGCTTGATGAATCGATTCCCAAGCTTGATGAATCGATTCCTATGTGCCTTGAATCGATTCCTTCATTTAATTTGTAGCATGAATCGATTCCTATGTGCCTTGAATCGATTCCTTCACTTAATTTGTAGCATGAATCGATTCTTATGTGCCTTGAATCGATTCCTCTTTCATTTTTCATGTGGGAATCGATTCCCATAGGGCTGAATCGATTCCTAGGTCTGTTCCCTTCCAGTTTTGATGCGTTCTGCTTCTTTTGGGTCCATTCATGCATGGTTCTTTTGAACTAATCTTTCCTTGACACTTTGAAAAGTTATTTCTTGTTCCGAATCATTCTCGATGATTTTTGATTAATTGCTTGTACAACATCTTTTTGATCTCTTGATCCTTCAATTGTTTGTCATTCATCAAAATCTGTTTCAACATACAAATACATTCTCCCCCTTTTTGATGATGACAACAATTGTTCATCTCTAGGGTGTTAGTTTCATAACAGTTATATATTCAAGATATGGAACTCCCCCTATCAAATGTAATTATAAATTTCATGCAAAAATAAAGATGTTATATTATATTGGCTCCCCCTTAATCATGCAATTATATAGAGATGTTATATTAAACTTCTCCCCCTTTGGCATCATCAAAAGAAAATCAGATAGAATTTAACAAACAGATATTAACTTTATTGAAATATTATATATGTAAAGATGAATACAACAGTGACCAATATTAAGGATTGAAAAATCGAAACTCTGAGAACTGTTGTGAGAGTTCATTGTAGTGGGTAGTCATGTTGTCATCTATTTGGTTAAAACGGGCATTCATATTGTTCTCCATTCCATCAATGCGAGAAGTCATTCCATCAAAGCGAGCATTTATTGCATCAAAGCGGGTATCGAAATGAGAGGTCAATCTATTAAAGAACTCATCATTTGGATTTGGAGGAGGTGGAGGAAATGGTTGTTGATGGGGTTGCTCATCATTGTCGTCACTGCTTTGTGCATTTGGAGGAGAGTATTGCCAAGCACCATCGTGGTTGTGCCAACCCATTTTTGCGAGATGAGTGCTTCCTATTTTACCTTTACGCCCTACTACTTCTTTTACTTCATTTGAAAGATCCACATTAAAGTGTTTGAGAAGCTTTGTGATCAAAACCGCATAAGGAAGTTTTGTGAATCTTTTAGAGTCAAGAATATGAGTCCGAACAAGTTTGGTCCAATTTATCTCTTTTTCATGGAGCATAGCCCAAAGAATAAGAGTTTGGTTTTCACTTACTCTAGCATTGTTGGACCCTTTTGGAAGAATGATTTTGACCAAAAGGTAGTGCAGAAGGCGATGATCAATGTTGAGCTCTCCAACAGTGCTTTTGGAAGTAGAGGATAGATTTAAAAAAGCACGAGCATCAATGGAATTGTATTCCCAATCAGGAGATGGTTCAAGGCCAAAGAAATCAACATTGTTTAGTGGAAGCTTCCATACTTGATGAAGAACATTATCATCAATGATAATGGTTACTCCTTTAATTTTGGCTATGTAGCGTCCATTAGAGATCCTCAATGTTGAGTAGAAGGCTCTAATCAACTCAGGATAAATGTGATTTTCTTCGAGTGCAACAAACTCCAAGAGATTTTGTTGCCTAAGTATGTTGAGTACCGGAAAATCATGTTCGTCGAAGAGCGGAACGTCAAGCCAATGAGCAGGTATAAGGAGTCTTTCTGAAAATTTTTCGAGATACCTGTCAAGTTGGAGTTTATTCTCAAAGAGTCTTGAGAGATCATTGGTGTTTGAGGAAGAGGAACTAGCATCTCCTCGTTTCTTCTTTCTAGAGTGAGATGATGATGCCATGATTTTGAATGAAACAGAGAAGGTAGAGAGAATTTTTTAGAGAAGAAAAGAAAAGGAGATATGAAGCGAAATGAGGCACTGGGAGAGGCTTTGAAGAAACAGCGTGAGAAAAGCATTTTTATACAGGAAATAATGCGTGAATCGATTCATCCTAGAGGGAATCGATTCATGTGAGTGATTTTTGTAATTCTGGACGCTTGGAGTGAAGTGGGAATCGATTCATATATCAAGTTATGAGAGGGGGAATCGATTCCCCTAGCTAGTTTTGGTCAATCACGCTACAAGTTCATAGTGGTTCACGTGAATGCATTTGGAAATGGAAGATTTTGTTTTATTCTTCACATGAAGGCATCTGATTGTAAGGAATCAATGCTTTTCCCTTTGGTTTTATTGTGCACGTGAATTGGTCAAGTGACTCAGGAGTGGTTTTTCTTGACTTGTTCTCATGATTCATACAAGAGTACATTTTAAAAATTTTGCAAGTGCCATTTGATTTTATTTCATCACAAATTCAATAAAATCAATTGCCATTTTTTGCATTTAATTTTGAGATCATTTATTTTAAAGAGATTAACTTGTCTCACAAATATGTTTAATTAAGATTTTAAACAACAAATCGGGTTATGATGAAATTTTAAAAAAAAATGGTGTATATTAATATTTCTTAAAAATAGAATTTGTATGAAAAAGATAAATCTTTAAGTTAAAGATTTGTGAAAATATTTAAGAGAATGAAATTTGTGATTTTAAACAATTTCTAAAATGCCTAATTCCCTTCTAATATTTATAAATTGTTCCTTTGGAAGGGGTTTAGTAAAAATATCCGCCAATTGTTTAGAAGTTTCAACATATTCAAGAACACAATCTCCTTTTAAAACATGATCTCGTATGAAATGGTGACGGATTTCTATATGTTTTGTCCGTGAGTGCATCACTGAATTTTTGGAGATATTTATGGCGCTGGTGTTGTCGCATTTAATGGGTGTTTGATTTAAAACAACACCGAAATCAAGAAGTTGTTGTCTCATCCATAGGATTTGAGCACAGCAACTTCCAGCTGCAACATATTCTGCTTCAGCTGTGGATAACGCGACACTTACTTGCTTCTTGCTATGCCAAGAAACAAGAGAGCTTCCAAGCATATGACAAGTACCACTGGTACTTTTTCTATCTAATTTACACCCAGCAAAATCAGAGTCAGAATATCCTACAAGAATACATTCAGCACCTTTGGGATACCATAAACCAACATTTTGTGTACCCACAAGATATTTTAAAATTCTTTTTACGGCTATGAGATGTGATTCTTTAGGACATGCTTGATATCTAGCGCACATACATACCGCAAACATAATATCAGGTCTACTAGCTGTTAAATAAAGTAAGGATCCAATCATACCTCGGTATTTGGTTATTTCAACGTCCTTACCCTTCTCGTCCTTGTCTAGGTAGCAAGAAGTACTCATTGGTGTGGCAATTTCATTTGCTTTATCCATTTCAAACCTTTTAAGTAATTCTTTGCAGTATTTTGTTTGACTGATAAATGTTCCTTCTTTTGTTTGCTTAATTTGTAGCCCAAGGAAGAATGTGAGTTCTCCCATCATTGACATTTCGAATTCATCTTGCATGATCTTGGCAAACTCTTGACAAAGGATTTCGTTAGTAGTACCAAATATTATGTCATCAACATAAACTTGTACCAAAAGGATGTCACGATTTTTACGTTTTATAAACAATGTTGTATCAACCTTTCCTCTTTCAAAATTATTTTCAAGAAGAAACTTACTGAGTCGTTCATACCAAGCTCTTGGAGCTTGTTTTAAACCATATAAAGCTTTTCTTAATTTAAAGACATGGTTTGGAAATTTATGATTTTCGAAACCAGGAGGTTGATTAACATAAACTTCTTCTTGAATATAACCGTTTAGAAAAGCGCTTTTGACATCCATTTGATAAAGTTTAAAATCTATACAACAAGCAAAAGCTAACAATAATCTTATGGCTTCTAATCTAGCTACGGGAGCATATGTTTCTTCATAGTCTATTCCTTCTTCTTGATTATATCCTTTAGCAACTAATCTAGCTTTATTTCTTATTATTATTCCATTTTCATCTAACTTGTTTTTAAAAACCCATTTCGTGCCTATTATTTGATGATTATTGGGTTTTGGCACAAGTTCCCAAACTTCATTTCTTTCAAACTGATTTAATTCTTCTTGCATTGCCAATATCCAATGTTCATCAATAATAGCTTCATCAATATTTTTGGGTTCTATTTGTGATACGAAAGCTAAGTGATTGCATGCATTTCTAAAAGCATTTCGAGTACTTACACCTTTTGTTATTTCGCCTATGATATTGTCCAATGGGTGATTCTTTACGGTGATCCACTCCTTTTGTTGAGGTTCGCCATTTTGTGATGTATTTCCTTCATTTTTGTTTTCTTCTTTGTCTTCCAAGTTTATTTCTTGGAAGGTACCTACAAGATCATCAATTTCCTCTCTCGGAAGATTTTGGTTAAGTTCATCGAATTTAACATGTATAGATTCTTCAATTGTACAAGTTCGTTTGTTAAAGAGTCGATATGCTTTGCTTGTAGATGAGTAACCTAAAAATGTTGCTTCATCAGATTTTGCATCGAATTTGCCAAGATTATCCTTTCCATTGTTTAAAACAAAACATTTGCATCCAAATACGTGGAAATAAGAAATGTTAGGTTTTCTTCCTTTATAAAGCTCATAAGGGGTTTTCTTTAATATAGGCCTTATCAAACATCGATTCATGACATGGCAAGCAGTATTTACTGCATCGGCCCAAAAATGTTTCGCAATATTACTTTCATTTAACATAGTTCTTGCGAGCTCCGCTAAAGATCTATTTTTCCTTTCAACTACTCCATTTTGTTGTGGAGTTCTTGGAGCCGAAAAATTATGTTCAATGCCAAATTTTTTACAAAATTTTTCAAAGGATTGATTTTCAAATTCTCCTCCATGGTCAGTTCGAATGGATGTTATTTTCAAATTTTGTTCATTTTGAATGATCTTGGCAAGTTTCTTAAATGCTTGATATGCTTCATTTTTGTGAGTAAGAAATAATGTCCATGTATATCTAGAGTAATCATCCACAATCACGAGACCATAATAGTTTCCACCAAAACTTTTGATTTTTGAAGGTCCAAATAAATCCATATGTAAAAGTTGTAAAGGTCTAGTTGTTGAAACAATATTTTTAGCTTGAAAAGAAGCCTTTACTTGTTTTCCCTTTTGACAAGCGTCACAAAATTTATTTTCAAATTTTAATTTTGGCAAACCAATAACTAAATCTTTTGAAACAAGTTTGTTTAAATGGTCTATATGAATGTGAGCAATTCTTCTATGCCATAGCCATGATTCATCTTCTTTAGTTATGAAGCATTGCACATCATTTGAAGCAAGACAATCTAGATTAATCATATAAATGTTATCTACTCTTTGACCAACGAATTTTGTTTCCTTGTTTAGCTTATTTTCAATTATGCAACCTTTTGATTCAAAAACAATTTTATAGCCTTTATCACATAATTGACTTATGCTAAGCAGGTTATGTTTAAGTCCTTCAACATATAAGACATCATTTATAGAGGTGGAGGAATTTTTACCAACATTTCCAATTCCTAGTATTCTTCCCTTCGTGTTATCTCCATAAGTAACGAATCCTTTATTTCGTGGAGTAAATGATATGAACTTACTTTTGTCTCCTGTCATGTGTTTTGAACACCCACTATCCAAATACCAATGGGTGCTATTTGCTTTAAAGCATACCTACAAAACATGTTAAGTTAGAGAACTTGGTACCCATTTTATGTTGGGTCCTTGTAGGTTAGTTTGAGGTAATGTTCCTTTAGGAACCCATACTTTTCTCACAACTTTTGGCCCTAGTTTCCTAACCTTACAATTAGATGCATTATGTCCTTTAAAACCACAGTGATTACATACCATGAAAGGTGATGAAGTTTTACTAGGTGGTGCAAAGAAATTTTTGTAATGCTTTTCCTTTTTGCAATTATGTGATCCTTGATTATATCCTAATCCAGCTTTATTAAATGTGCAACGTTGTTTTCCAAGAAGTGCATCTAAATTATTTTTACCATTAGTGAATTTTTCTACGGTTTTGTTTAAGTCTAGGACCTTCTTTTCTAGATCAATGCATTTCTTAGCAAATTCGCAAGGTTTATTTTTAGAGCATGCTTGGACATTTTCTAACTCTTCTTTTAAACATTCATTTTCTTTGCAAACTTCCATGAGATGCATTTCTAGAGTATCATTAGTTTTTCTAGACAATTTAAGCCTATTAGAGACTTTTGTAAATTTATCATATAACTCTTCAAGGGCATCAAGTAATTCTTCTTTATCTAAGTCATGAAAGTTTACCTCATCTTCTTCATCTTGGTGATTAGCCATGAGACAAAGGTTTGCTTCTTCATTCTCCGATTCATCCGAGCTACTCACCTCGTTGTCATCCCATGCTATGTATGCTCTCCTTTTTCCTTTCTGATCCTTATTTTTCTTTTTGAGATTTGGACAGTCCGCCTTGAAATGTCCTTCCTTTCCACATTCAAAACAAGTTGGTAAGGAATTATTATTATCTTTGGGAACGAATTTCTTACCTTTAGAGGTGAAGCCCTTTTGGAATCTTTTGTTTCTCATGAGCCTTCCAAATCGCCTCACAAATAGGCCTAACTCATCATCATCATCTTCTTGATCACTTTCAAATTTGTCTTCTTCAATAGAGGTGGCCTTAAGAGCTAGCCCTTTCTTCTTGGAAGACTTTTCTCCTTCTTCCGCTATTTTTAACTCTTTTAATTCTTGTTCTTGTTCTTGAAGCTTACCGAATAATGTGGCAAGAGACATATCATTTATGTTTGGCGATTGTTTGATAGCGGTGACAAGAGGTTGCCATTCCCTGGTAAGACTTTTTAGAACTTTATGGATAAGCTCTTTGTTAGTGTAAGATTTTCCAAGAGTAATAAGATGATTAATAATCAAGGTAAACCTTTTTTGAAGTTCTAAGATTGTTTCACCAGAATTCATTCTAAAACTTTCATATTGGCTAGTTAAAGTACTAATTTTAGAATCCTTAACATCACTAGTTCCTTCATGAGTAATTTGAAGAGTATCCCACATTTCTTTGGCAGATTTACAGGTTACTATTCTAAAAAATTCATCGGGACCTAAGGCTAAAGTGATTAGATTCTTGGCTTTATAATTATATTGTACTTTCTTTTCTTCATCACTAGTCCAATCATCCATGGGCTTTTCTATTTGTTTATCATCAACAATATGCATAGGTATGAAAGGACCATTTTCAATAGCATTCCAAATTCTTAGATCAATTGATTGAACAAAAATTTTCATTCTTTCTTTCCAAAAAGCATATCCTTCCCCATTAAAAGCAGGAGGTCGGTTTGTGGCTCCACCCTCAGGAAAAAGGTTTAAAGAATTTGAGGCCATTCGTTCTCTTGAAGCTGTTAAGCTTAATTTACCAAGAGTCAAGCTCTGATACCACTTGTTAACCAAGTGGCCTCAATTACTCAAGAGGGGGGGGTGAATTGAGTATTAAAAATTTTTGTTGAAATGCTTGTGAAATTGGTTCTTTGACAGATATATGAAGAGAAGATGATAAACTTAATCTTAAGTGAGAATAATAATAAAGTTTGAATAACAAAGTTATTAAGCGTAACAAATTAAGCAAGCAATTAAATGCACAAATTTAAATAGATTAGGGAAGAGAAGATTTGCAAACCGATATATACGAGTTCCACCCACTGGTGTACGTCTCGCCTCCAAGTAACCCACTTAGAGGATTTCCACTATTGAGAATTTGAGATACACGCCTTGAGCAATTACAGTCTCTTAGTGTTTCACACTCAAGAACTTAATCCTCACAAGCTAAAGGGCAACCCACCCAATCTCACAATCTCTCAATTACAAGGTTGAATCCCAACCCAACAACTATCTCAGATTTTGTGTATGTGATTTTACAAGTGCAACTCTCTCAGTAGAGTGGATATACAAATTTTAAGTACTTTGAAAAATGTTTTTCTTCTCTCAAGGAGAATATGCAATTTTTAGCACTCAAAAATATTTTTCTCACAATATAACTCTCAAAAATTAATACTTCAGAATTTAAGAGAAACAGAGAGTAAGTAAGAAGAAAGAATGAAGGCAAGTATTTGATGCTTCGAAGGTGTGTTTCTGCTGCTTCACTTCTTCTCTATTTATAGGAGTTCCAGAGTATGTGCTGCCAAAAAAATTTGAATTCCACCGATTCCTGATTTCATGCATCGAGAGTGTTAGTCTCCCAATTGTCCGCCTCAATTAATGGAATTGCCATTCAGTTTGTATCTTCGAGAGAGGAATTAGCTATCTTGACTTTCAGAAAACGCGTATTGATAATTTTCATGATTCGGCGCAAGTTTGAATAATTTTCCAGTGTATTTTTGCATAAAAAACAACCCATGAATCGATTCCTGACAGAGAGAATCGATTCCTAGTAGCATGAATCGATTCCTTCAGCATATGAATCGATTCCTTGAGCTAATTTCCACCATGAATCGATTCCCAAGCTTGATGAATCGATTCCCAAGCTTGATGAATCGATTCCTATGTGCCTTGAATCGATTCCTTCATTTAATTTGTAGCATGAATCGATTCCTATGTGCCTTGAATCGATTCCTTCACTTAATTTGTAGCATGAATCGATTCTTATGTGCCTTGAATCGATTCCTCTTTCATTTTTCATGTGGGAATCGATTCCCATAGGGCTGAATCGATTCCTAGGTCTGTTCCCTTCCAGTTTTGATGCGTTCTGCTTCTTTTGGGTCCATTCATGCATGGTTCTTTTGAACTAATCTTTCCTTGACACTTTGAAAAGTTATTTCTTGTTCCGAATCATTCTCGATGATTTTTGATTAATTGCTTGTACAACATCTTTTTGATCTCTTGATCCTTCAATTGTTTGTCATTCATCAAAATCTGTTTCAACATACAAATACAAAAATGTCATGTACTATTATGTTTTAAAACGTTTCTGCTATTTAAGTATTTTCTCGAATTTAATTATTCACGACTAGCATGTATGATAATTTTTCCGCTGTTATCAACTATTACGTAAACTCTGAATTGAATTTATGAATTATAAAATGATCTTCCGAAAACGCGAAAAAATTTATTCGAAAATTTTAACCAACGTTTCGGGTCGTTACAATGTTGGTATCAGAGCATTTTCAAAAATTCAGGACCAATTACTATGACATGTATTGATTCTTGATGAATTGTTTAATTATTTGTTTGATAATATGTTACGTATGTGCTATATGACTTGTGCCTGATTGATAAAATGCAAAGTGAATTGTTTGGTTACTAGCTTGATAATATGATAAACGTGTGTTATATGACTTATTGCTTATTTGATAAATTGTAGAATACTTGTAGTTATGTTATAATATTATATATATATATATATATATATATATACGTACGATATATTTTCCCATAGGATTAGCATAATTCAAACCATGAATATAGGATGGCAAGGAACGATAACGACACTATGGCAACTGCTATCAACCGTTTGGCTGAAGCTATAGAAAGGCAGAATCAACTAAGAATTTTCAAAGAAAATCACCAAGACAGATTGGCACGAGAAGAGATCAACAGACAACTGAAACCTCAGTCAATTGCCTACAAAAGGAGAGGATTGTTTTATCCAAAACGCTTCAAGGGAGGATCATCATCATCTTCTGAGAGACGTAACAATCATGTGAATATAAAGTGTCATAAGTGCAAAGGTAATCACCATGTACGTGATTGCAATAGACGCTTAGAAAATATCACTTGCTATCAATGCAATCAGAAGGGGCACATCAGCCCAAATTGTCCGCTGAAACAGCAAATCAACAACACTATGAAGAAACAAAGAGATTCGGGTTATCAAGAAGTCTGTAGAGGAAACACTCGCACTGTTCAACCTATAAGACAGTATAGGGAGTCAACAGACGAAAGATCATATACAGGAAGAGTCTTTGACATTAGCAGCTCAGAGGCAGACCAAGCAGGCGACCTCATGCAAAGTAAGTGTGAGATCAATGATACCATTTTATCTGTGTTGTCTGATTCGGGTGCTACACAGGAGTAAGTTAGACGTTTTCAATTACCCGTAAAGCCTATAATATATGACTTGATTATTTCCATTCCCAACTGTACACAACTTAGGATTACTAAGATGTGTAACGATTATTCTAAACTCACAGAAGGTAGGAACTTTCTTGTCAATCCTATTTATCTTTAAAGAATATGGAAGTAATTCTAGGAATGAATTGGTTATCGGTGAATCAAGTTTTAATAGACTGTCATAACGAGACCAAGATAGTCCAAATGTTAGAAACTCCTTATTCTCTCTTCATTTTCTTGGACATACTAAGGCTAGAGATAGCTTGGAGCTTAAGGTGAAATTCTTATACTCTTTTGTTGTTTTTGGTTTTAGGTTTTGGTTTCTATGGTGATAGAAGAATATTTTATGAATGAGTTTAAGAATAGAAATCATTTTTCATGTGAAACCCAAAGGAAGAATATGTTTTAAGTATCTTTAGATAAGTGTGAAATGGTATACGAAGATTTTAAGATTTGAAATGGAAGATAATGGCTGTTAAGGGTGACTGTTTAATTTTAGTGAAACCCTAACTCTAGGATTTGGGAAAAATGAATGATAATGTTATGAAGAGTGATTTTGTGGAAGCCCATGATAATGTGTGTGTAGGTGTTATTAATAACGGAGATTAGTAGTTATTAGAAATGATTATTAAGTTTTGATGAAGAGTATGATAAGTTGAGGATTTTGGTTAAGTTAATGATTCTGATGACTTTTAATACTCTAGGATGATGATATATATGAGGAATCGAATTATTAAAACATTGGTATTGATTATTGGGGATTAGGAGAAGAGTGTATATGAGTATGTGAGTGATTAGAGGACTTAAATTTAGATTGTTGATGTTTATGATGATGTTAATAATGGTTGCAAGCAATTGATAGTGAATTAAGGTAATAAATACTAGAGTCACTTTGAAGTAGTTGAAATAGTAATAGTTGAATGATTCATATGATGATCTTAAAAACTAAGGACCATAGTATTATTATTGACGGGTGTGATTAGCTCTTGTAAGATTTAAGGAATCTTGGACTTGGGAAAGGAATTCCCGAAGCCTAACACGAGCATGTAAATTGAAGTTAGACGAGCTAGGATTTGATAAAGAGTATTGGAGGAGGATATTTACGATGGTATATTAATGGCATAAATATGTATATTGTAATAGGATTGTATTCCGGATGGTGATACGGAAAGATTTCAGCTTTGAAATTTCGAGGACGAAATTTTTATTAGGGTGGGAGAATTGTAACATCCTGCTTTTAATAATAACTCTATTTTTGTAATTTATGAAGCATGGAAGGCTTGTAAGTGTTTATTAATGAATAAAAACACTTTATGAATGGTTTATAATACTCCAAAAATTCCATTTTTGGGTATAATTATAGAAATTACATAGATCTATTTGATCAGATCCATATTCTGAGTGAAAGAATGAAGATAGAGGAGTAAATTGAGTGAGATTGGAAGAAACATTTCTGATCCGTTCTGATCTCCAAGGCTAGGACGACCTCAAGGTTCCAAAGGGAAAGAACGGATGACAATAAATGCCACATCACACCGGACAACCGGTGTGAATAGGATTGTCTTTTATGTTGCACATCGGATCAACACTTTACCAAGAGCTGTAGGACGGATAACTTTGAAACGATATTCAAGACCGGAATTGAGTCCGTCCAAGAAAAGAAGATAACAATAAAAGGGTACGGTTTTCCTAAGCGGAAAGCTTACTAATTGTCCACAAGACTGAGTGACGTCTTGCTAGTTGCTCGACGGTATAGTTTCCCGAACTGTTGGCTATTGGAGGTTGTTAGTTACTTACTGAATAGTTGGATGGTGTTTGAACTGTTCTTTATTGGCGGAGTAAAGCTTAGACGGAGTCACGTACCTTGGCGGAGTAAAGCTTAGACGGAGTCACGTACCTTGGCGGAGTAAAGCTTAGACGGAGTCACGTACCTTGGCGGAGTAAAGCTTAGACGGAGTCACGTACCTTGGCGGAGTAAAGCTTAGACAGAGTCACGTACCTTGGCGGAGTAAAGCTTAGACGGAGTCACGTACCTTGGCGAAGTAAAGCTTAGGCGGAGTCACGTACCTTGACGGAGTAATTAGATTAGGCGGGGTCACGTACCTTGGCGGAGTAATTAGATTAGGCGGAGTCACGTACCTCGGCAGAGTAGTGAGTATAGGTGGAGTCTCATGCCATGACGGAGTAATAGGCATTGACGAGGTCAGATGCATTGACGGAGTGATGAGAACGTCTTTTGAGCATAGACATTTCTTAGGAGTTATTTACACACTAAGGTGTACCTACACCGCCCCATACATTCAATACCGCCCCTCACACTCAAGACCGCCCTCACACCCACCACACTGCTCTCACATAGCTGACTTCGGTTCAGGTGAGACCGGATGAATTTAGTTCGGATTATCATTAATGAACACCGGTCGGTTGTTAGGAAGGTTAGCTTTCCTTAGAACGGATGTACACACCGGATGATTTTGAGCCGGTGTACAAGACTGGATGCTCAACCGGACTTAGAAATGGAATTCTAGTCGGTTTTGAAGTGCAGAAGTAACTTTTTGACCCTTCTCTTGTCTTTTAGGCATTATTTTAATATATTTAATCCCACTAATTGCTCTAGTACGTAGGACGGCCAGAAATGAGCACTCAGATAGCCACTTTCTATTATTAATCCTCCATTATCTCCACTAACAGCACTAACAAACCCACTCACAAAGGGCTTGTTCCCCACTGCCTTGCTTTTTAAAACAAAACCATATCTCTTCAGAAACTCTTAAGAGAAAACAGCATTACAGTATACCATTTTTCTTCTTCCTCAAGACCTTCGAATAGAACCAGGACAGCCAGGAGACCTCTTTTCCAGTCAGCCAAAAGTCTTCAAACCATGTAAGAGGGGACAGGGTTGTGAATATTTGTGAAATGGGTAGAGTTGTATGCTGTTCTAGGATTACAGTCTTAATTTCGCATCTTGTAGTTCAATTTTGGAACTGAAAACGTATGAATTTGTCTTTGACTTCTTCATGAAATTTGTAGATCTTTTTGTTATCTAAATTATGAGACCTGATTCTATTAATTTGAGTAAGTATAGTAAAAGTTATAACCAGATTACTACTGCATGTCCGAGTGAAAGATTTGTTCCATATATTGTGTATATTTTGCTATGCTGGGAATTGTACGTGCATAATCAGCCCTTTATGTCTTCATGAAAGTTGTAGGTAATTAATTTGTAGATCTTTAGAAAGTGGTTTCACATTAAAATAAATTTTGTAGCTCAACTTATGCTCATAATACTGAAGTATGTACAAGCTGTAAATCTGTAAAATTGAAATCCGTAACTTATTGTTAAAATTGGGCATTTTGTAGTAAGAATTAGTGATCAGTGTCTTCATGAAAGTTGTAAATCTTTTTGTTATGTGAATTTTGAGACCTGAACCGATTGATTTGAGTATGTGTATCAAAAGTTATAGCCAAACTACTACTGTATGTCCGAGTGAAAGATTTGCTTCATGTTTAGTGTATATTTTTATATGCTGGGAATTATACATGCATAATCAGCCTTGGATGTCTTCATGAAAGTCGTAGATAATTAAGTTGTGAATTTGTAGAAAGTGGTTTCACATCAAAATAATTTTTGTAGCTCAAGTTATGCTCAAATTACTGAAGTATGTGCAAGCTGGAACTCTGAAATTCTGGAATTTTTGAAAATCCGAATCTTGTTTTCAATACTGGGAATTTTGTGGAATGAATTAGTTGTTTGTGTCTTCATGAAAGTTGTATATAGTTATGTTAAGAGTAATTTAGAACTGGTTTCATGCAAAAATCATTTTTGTAACTCCAGAAACACTGAAATTACTAACATGAGTACGTTTTGAAAAACTCACCTTGAGGCAGTGTGGTATTTCATGAATAAGTAATATTTCTGTTTGGAATTGGAAACTGTGTTCTTCATGAAAGTTGTAGATAATTGTATTATTGAGCTATAGAAAGTGGAATCATCTAAAAAGGAGTTGATTTGCCCATGTTATGACTGTTTTGCTAATGTATGTTGCTGTTGGGGATGCTGAAAGTCACTTAAAATGGCTATTTTGAAAGAAAATGATATTTATCTATGGATAGAAATGATTTATTAAATTATTGAGTGATTATGAAATTATTATAAATGTTGTTGAGTATTATACAGTCTGTATATTGTGATGGTGAATGATTATGAATGACTTAAATAATATATATGTACATGAATGCCTTGTGTTTACTGACATATGTGGTTGAAAACAGTAAATCCATGATTTTATGAATTATTATTATGTATTGTGTCCCTTGAGGACTTGTATTATCCAAGAGGTTTTGGAAATGTGGATATCATGGTATGTTAAAAAGAATTAAAGGCATTCATGCATCATAAGCATTGGACGCATCATGGAATTTAGGGGTTCCGTGATTGCCTACCCTGGTGGGGGGTTACTCTATGATGAGTTAAGCCCTATTTTGTTGTGTGCCATGGAGTGTAGGGATTCATGGTCTATGCAAAGCCCTACTTATGATAATTGTGTACTTCGGTACTTAAGCGCCATGAAGTATAGGGATTCATGGTATATGCTAAAGCCCTAATTGTGTAAGCGCCATGGAGTATAGGGATTCATGGTATATGCTAAAGCCCTAATTGTGTAAGCGCCATGGAGAATAGGGATTCATGGTATATGCTAAAGCCCTAATTGTGTAAGCGCCATGAAGTATAGGGATTCATGGTATATGCTAAAGCCCTAGTTGTGTAAGCGCCATGAAGTATAGGGATTCATGGTATATGCTAAAGCCCTAATTGTGTCTCTATGAGACTTTTACTGCAGTATTCCCACCAAACCAAATGGATCCAGCATGACATCATTTAACTAATTGAAGAATTATTAAATGGACTTGTTTGGCATATTCATCATATCATTATGAATTGTTGATTGTGTTTGTGCAATTATATCTATTTTATATTTATTCTATATTCTGTCTCACTCTTACATTAATTTTTACAGTGAATGACACACAGAATGCAGAATGATGCCATGATGGATGTCTATTTGAATTATTACCTAAACTTTGATTTTATGGGTTGTAATAAATGTAAAATGTCATGTACTATTATGTTTTAAAACGTTTCCGCTATTTAAGTATTTTCTCGAATTTAATTATTCACGACTAGCATGTATGATAATTTTTCCGCTGTTATCAACTATTACGTAAACTCTGAATTGAATTTATGAATTATAAAATGATCTTCCGAAAACGCGAAAAAATTTATTCGAAAATTTTAACCAACGTTTCGGGTCGTTACATAGGTAACCAAGAGGTGAGCACGGATGAGATATCCGACCTCTCAGGTTGTAGCTCAGATTTCCGAGGTATGAACACTAAGCTAGGACACCGGGGGGGCCGATATTCATATTGGGCCTATACTCTTGCGAAGTATTAGAGAATTGTGAATAATTAAACGTTGAAGGAATAAATAAGTGTAATTGATTTGATAACTATGCAATAGTTTAATATAGTGAAATTGATTAAATTTAGTAAGAATACAAATAAAATAAAGGAAAAGACGATCTTGCCCACGAGCTATATATATATAAGGAGATTCTCTTCCTTCCCTCTTCATTATTTACAAGTTACCTTTGCTGCTGGTCTGTCCCTTCTCTTTCGTTTTCTCCTCTCTTAACGCTGAGTTGCATGCGCTGGAGAGGGTCTCCATTTGTGTCCAAACTTCAATTGAATCCCATTCCTGTGATCGAGGCTTCAAGGTGAGTCTACGGATCCGTTCCAATTGTGATTCCCTTATCCCTTTTATTCTTTGGCGGTTAAGGGCCATGCATGGCTATATTCGTGGCTGTTCTCCACTCCTCCGGTGAGTGTGAGCCCAAATGCAGTCCATGAACTAAGGGCGTTGAAGTGACGAGCTGTACTTTATGATCCGTAGGTAGTAGGTTAAGCAACGGAAGACTGAGTGACGGAGTTGAGACTGCGAAACCAGTGCTCAGAGGAAGGAATCAACACAGAGAGCAGATTATCGAAGCGTGGAACCAATGTAAGGGGAGTGTTCGGGTTATAATTAATTAGAATAGGACTCGCTTCTTATTCAGGTCATTGAGGTAATGTAAACAGGTTAAGGAAAATGTTGCTAAACGTAGTTGTGTGTTTATGCTTGTGCATGTGTGATTGGGTTCATTAATTAGTGGAGGATCGGGTGTGGTTGAGTTTATGATGTTATGATCTTGTGATATCTAATGTTGAAATGATCAGTGTTATGTGACGTCGGGTTAGCAAGCAGGCTACCCGAGTGATGAGGAATTGATATTATTATGTGAAAGGTAAACTGTTGAATGACTATGTGGTGTGGGATGGCCGACGGTATATGATAGCCCCTCATTTCCGGCTCCCGTGGTTTTCGTGCCCAGTTGAGCTACCCAGTGGTCAAGTAGGACCCAGTGGTCGAGGTGGAGAGTCAAGCAGGACTCGGTGAACCAAGCAGGGTTCACGGGGTGTCAAGTAGGACCCCCAGCTGAAGGCCAATCCTTTAGTATCCGGATACTAGGAGTCAGATTGTATGAGAGTCAGTTGTGATCGTGATGGATGTGATGGAATTGCGTGGTTGGGTTAATATAGTTATTGTATGTAATGCATTATGTTTCGGTATGCTTACTTTCGAATGATGCTTGATGTATATGTATAAATATGCATGTATATTTGTTAAGTTCCATTCTATATTAATTACAATGCCAAACACTCACCCTTGCCTTTTTTTTTTAGTAACCAGTGATAGGGAGGGGGAAGAAGCCATGGAGTCGCGCCAAGGGTGAGATCGGTGCCAGGGTCCGAGTGACTTTGAGTGACTCTCTATAGAGTTATATGTGTGTATAAGAAATTCCGAGTATTATTATTAGTTGTGTTTAACCAAGACCGGACCGGATGCAAATCTATATTTTAAAATACATCACTGTCATTTACATATGCTTTCATGGTAGCTATGACAAACCTTTGGTTAATAGAATCATTTTTAGGGTGAGATTTTTGGGAGTCCGTTTGCATGTTTTGCCCAATCCGATGTGTGAAAGGTATTCGCTCAAGCGAATAGAAACCTCGTTCAAGCGAGAGTCCGGAATCTCGCTCAGACGAGTAGGGGCCTCGCTCAAGCGGGAAGCCCTGATTCCCTTTCTCCCATCCGTTATGCTTAGATTAACTTGCTCTTCTTTCTAGACCTCATTTATTTAATCTAACTGTGACTGCTGTCACTTGAATAGGTCAGTAAAAATAAATGCTATTTCACTAAAGCTCGATTAATTTTCAAGAAAAGGAAAAAAAAATTATCGTAAGATGTAATCGTTTGAATAAAACTAAATGCAAAAATAACCTAGGACGTTACACTTGGTATCAGAGCGGTTCTTTCTAGAGCCGGTGTATGGGCCGATCTAGTGATTGTGATAGTCTTATGAAGGTTGATTGTATTTCGTTGTATTGAGATTGTGTGTGGCCTGGCATCGTTCCCTTGGCACTCCACTGGCGTAGTATTCTATGAATATAAGGTAAATTTACGATCCCCTGGCTGATCTTGGTTATTAATGGTGATGTGTTTGCTCATTGTAGAATTACTTAATGGCCGGAGAGACTAGTTCTGGGGGAAGAGATGATTTCTTCTCTAGATTTACTCAGCTGATGAGTAGGACCGAGTCCGGTCCCACTCTGGATAAATTACTGAAAAGGAATCCTCCGACTTACAAAGGGGGACACGACTATGACGGGGCATACATCTGGATCAGGGATATCGAGCAGGTTTTTGAATATTTTGAGTGCTCAGAAGAGCAAAAGGTTTTATTTGCTACTTACCAACTAAAAGAAGAGGCTAGAGTATGGTGGTCCCGAGTGAAGGTGCAGATGAACGCAGTAAATAAGCCGTTAGTATGGGTAAATTTCCGAAGGAGGTTCCTTGTTAAATACTTCCCGGACAACTACAAAATCCGGAAGGAAATGGAATTCCTGAAGTTGGAGCAAGACCGGATGTCTGTAGCCGAGTACACCAGCAAGTTTGACGAGCTGTGTGATTTTTACCACCCTTTCTCGTTAGAAGGGACTGAAGGTAGCAAGTGCGCCAAATACGAAGCTGGACTACGGATTGAGCTCCGTAGTGTAATCATACCGATGGAGATTAGGGACTACCCAACCCTGGTGAACAAAGCAAGACTGACTGAAGAGGTGCAGTTACAAAGGACGTCCTAGCCGAGAGATAAAAAGCCACTGAAGGCAAAAGGATTCAACTTCAAGAGGATGAGCCAATTCTTCCGGGGCGGCAAGTCTTCTGCTACCTCCTCATCCTCTTCCGGTTGGGGTTCCACTGGTCGATCGGGTAATCCTTCTGGTAGTCGTGCATGCTACAATTATGGTCAGGAAGGTCACATTGCCAAACATTGCCAAGCCAATCAAATTGTGTGCTTCCAGTGCGGACAACCAGGGCACCTCAGGCCCGATTGCCCTCAGAGGCAGCAGCAGGGCAGGTCGGACAACCGAACCAACTCTTCTGGGACCTGGGGTTCCAACTTTTTGAGGGGAGGCCGGAATGGAGCTAGTAGAGGGAACCAACAATCGGGAAGATATGATGCCCAATCTAGCGGTGCCCAGAACGCCATGACCGGGCGTGTATTTGCGTTTGATGCTTCAGAAGCTACGAGGAATGACAATTTGGTACAGGGTAAGTGCCTCATCTGTGGTTATCTGGTTGATGTAATTTATGATTCAGGTGCCACCCATTCCTTTATTTCGGAAAGTTGTGTGCGACGGCTTGGTCTGCCAATCGGTTTAATGGAGAACGCTCTTATTGTTTCCACTCCAACTGGTTCCACTTTCCGTGCAACTACAGTGTGTAGAGAACTGCCGATGCAAATCGAAGCCCGTACTTTTCGAGTAAATTTTATCTGTGTGCCATTGAAGGATTTAGATGTTATTCTAGGTCTCGATTGGCTTGCTGCTAATCATGTGTTGGTCGACTGTTATCGGAAGAATATTGTTTTCTCTCAGGAACTTGACATGAAGAACGGGGTAAGCGATGTCCTAACCACGTATGTTGTTTTATTCGCTTCGGAGGGTCGGCATAACCTCCTGCCAAGTGATATTCCAATTGTTTGTGAATTTCCTGACGTTTTTCCGGAAGAAATTCCGGAGCTACCTCCCAGTCGTGAGATTGATTTCTCTATTGACTTGATTCCCGGGGCAGAACCTGTGTCCCGAGCGCTATATAGAATGTCTTCGGTGGAATTAAACGAAGTGAAGAAACAAGTAAACAAATTACTAGAAAAGGTCTTTATCCGACCCAGTGCCTCACCCTGGGGCGCTCCGGTGTTACTGGTAAAGAAGAAGGACGGTAGTATGCGAATGTGCATTGATTACCGACAGCTGAACAAACTGACAATCAAAAATAAATATCTACTACCTCGGATTGACGATTTACTGAACCAGTTGCGAGGCGCCGTTGTGTTCTCTAAGATCGACTTGAGGTCAGGGTACCACCAGATCCGAGTGAGGCCGGAAGATACCCCAAAAACAGCATTTCGGACTCGGTATGGGCACTTCGAGTACGTAGTAATGCCCTTTGGAGTAACGAACGCTCCTGCCATTTTTATGGACTATATGAATCGGACCTTTCAACCGTACTTGGACCAGTTTGTGGTAGTATTCATTGATGATATTTTGGTATATTCGAGGTCGGACGAGGAGCATGCTCAACATCTTCGACTTGTTTTACAAGTACTTCGGGAGAAGAAGTTGTACGCTAAACTATCTAAGTGTGATTTCTAGGGGAGTAGTGTACAATTCTTGGGGCATGCAATTTCCCAAGAGGGAATCTCAGTTGATCCGACAAAAATTGAGGCGGTTATGGCTTGGGAGAGGCCGAAGTCAGTAACTGAAATCAGGAGTTTCCTCGGATTAGCTGGATACTATCGACGCTTCATTGAGGGGTTCTCTCGGATAGCACTTCCTCTGACTCGGTTAACAAGGAAAGGAAACCCCTTCGTGTGGTCGGAAAAGTGTGAATTAAGCTTCCAAACTCTTAAGCGATGTTTAACGACTGCCCCTGTGCTTGCACTGCCCGATGTAACACAGGAATTTGAAGTATATTGTGATGCATCCAAATTTGGATTAGGGTGTGTATTGATGCAAGCTGATCGGGCAATTGCTTATGCTTCGAGGCAATTGAGGCCACATGAGGAGAATTACCCGACTCATGATCTGGAACTTGCAGCAGTGGTGTACGCACTGAAGATTTGGCGTCATTATCTGTATGGGGCTCGCTTTGTAGTATTCAGTGATCACAAGAATTTAAAGTACTTATTTGATCAAAAGGAGCTAAATATGAGACAGAGGCGATGGGTGGAGTATTTAAAGGATTACGACTTCGATTTAAAGTATCACCCGGGCAAAGCGAATGTTGTGGCAGATGCACTAAGCAGGAAGGTATTACACGTGGCTTACCTGATGGGTAGAGAACAGGAATTGCTGGAAAGCTTTAGAGATATGAATGTTGGAATTGTTATGGACGCGCCAAACCGAATGACAATCGGAATGTTAAAAATCTCCAACGAATTTCTGGAGTCTGTGGTAGCTGCACAGAAAGACGATAAAGAGTTACTGAGGCTGATTGATACTCAGACCCAAGGCAAAAATGTGGAGATAACTCGGGGTAACGATGGTATATGGAGATTCAGGAACCGAGTGGTGGTGCCTGCACATGGAGGCCTCAGGCAGGCGGTGCTATCAGAAGCACACAAGAGCTCTCTGAGTATACATCCGGGAGTGACAAAAATGTATCATGACTTAAAAAAGGAATTCTAGTGGCCAAGCATGAAGAAGGCAATAATCGAGTATGTGAAATCCTGTGTGATATGCCAGAAGTGCAAGGTTGAGCACCAACGACCTCCAGGTTTGCTTCGACCTCTAGAAATTCCGATCTGGAAGTGGGAAGGTATCACCATGGACTTCGTGTCCGGACCACCCCGCACTCAAACCGGATACAACGCGATTTGGGTGATTGTTGATTGACTAACCAAAAGTGCGCATTTCCTGGCAATAAATATGAAGTGGTCGCTAGATCGATTAGCTAAGTTGTACGTTGCTGAGGTTGTACAACTGCATGGTGTGCCCTCAAGCATTATCTCCGATCGGGATCCCCGATTCACTTCAAGGTTTTGGGGGAGTTTGCAACAACAACTGGGTACTGAGCTCAAACTGAGCTCAGCCTATCATCCCCAGACCGATGGCCAATCAAAACGGACTATACAGACTCTTGAAGATATGTTAAGGGCATGTGTACTGGAACAGGGCGGATCATGGGAGAAATACTTGCCCTTGGTAGAGTTTGCATATAATAACAGTTACCATAGCAGCATTGGGATGGCTCTATACGAAGCTCTTTATGGTCGGAAATGTCGTACTCCATTATGTTGGAATGAGAATGGCGATGCCCTTTATCTGGGGCCTGAGATGATTCAAGAGATGAACGAGCAAATCACTTTAATCCGAGAGAAGATAAAAATTGCTCAAGACCGGCAAAAGAGCTATTATGACAATCGGCATAGACCCCTTAAATTCCAAGTGGGTGATTGGGTGTTCCTAAGGATTTCACCGACTAAGGGTGTAGGTCGAATTTTGAAGAGCCAAAAGCTTAATCTGAAGTATATTGGGCCATACCAAATACTAGAACGGATTGGTGAAGTCGCTTATCGACTGGATCTTCCCCAATCGTTGACTAACATTCACAACGTGTTCCACGTATCGTAACTTCGAGCCTACATTCCGTGTGATACCATGATTGTACCGAGTGACTCCATTGAAGTGAAGGAGAACCTGACGGTGGAGGCGGTACCAATCAGCATTGAAGAGCATTAAACCAAACGGTTAAGGAACAAGGAGGTACCGCTGGTGAAGGTGAAGTGGCAGAATTTACATTGGATAAACTACACTTGGGAGTTAGAATCCGATATGAGACGAATGTACCCTCATCTTTTCCAACCGGAACACTGATTTCAGGGACGAAATCTCCTTTTAGGGGGGTGGATGTAACATCCCTGATGTTTTAATGAGAATTATAAGAAATGGGAAATGATTAGTAAATGTTTTAGAAGTTTTATTTAATATTTGTTCTGTCTGAGCCAGAGACTAGAATGCCGGTGTCGAGATCGGTCTCAGAAGCGCGAGCAGGCAGAGTTGAAGATCGGGAATATAGGAGAAGAGCGGGCAAGGCTAGGTGGTCTGGTCCAACCGATGTGAGGAGAGCGCCTCGCACGGGGTCATAGCCCGGATTAACCTCATAATGACTGAAACAACGGGTGTAGGTAACCAAGAGGTGAGCACGGATGAGATATCCGACCTCTCAGGTTGTAGCTCGGATTTTCGAGGTATGAACACTAAGCTAGGACATCGGGGGGGACGATATTCATATTGGGCCTATACTCTTACGAAGTATTTGAGAATTGTGAATAATTAAACATTGAGGGAATAAATAAGTGTAATTGATTTGATAACTATGCAATAGTTTAATATAGTGAAATTGATTAAATTTAGTAAGAATACAAATAAAATAAAGGAAAAGACAATCTTGCCCACGAGCTATATATATATATAAGGAGATTCTCTTCCTTCCCTCTTCATTATTTACAAGTTACCTTTGCTGCTGGTCTGTCCCTTCTCTTTCGTTTTCTCCTCTCTTAACGCTGAGTTACATGCGCTGGAGAGGGTCTCCATTTGTGTCCAAACTTCAATTGAATCCCATTCCTGTGATCGAGGCTTCAAGGTGAGTCTACGGATCCGTTCCAATTGTGATTCCCTTATCCCTTTTATTCTTTGGCGGTTAAGGGCCATGCATGGCTATATTCGTGGCTGTTCTCAACTCCTCTGGTGAGTGTGAGCCCAAATGCAGTCCATGAACTAAGGGCGTTGAAGTGACGAGCTGTACTTTATGATCCGTAGGTAGTAGGTTAAGCAACGGAAGACTGAGTGACGGAGTTGAGACTGCGAAACCAGTGCTCAGAGGAAGGAATCGACACAGAGAGCAGATTATCGAAGCGTGGAACCAATGTAAGGGGGGTGTTCGGGTTATAATTAATTAGAATAGGACTCTCTTCTTATTCAGGTCATTAAGGTAATGTAAACAGGTTAAGGAAAATGTTGCTAAACGTAGTTGTGTGTTTATGCTTGTGCATGTGTGATTGGGTTCATTAATTAGTGGAGGATCGGGTGTGGTTGAGTTTATCATGTTATGATCTTGTGATATCTAATGTTGAAATGATCAGTGTTATGTGACGTCGGGTTAGCAAGCAGGCTACCCGAGTGATGAGGAATTGATATTATTATGTGAAAGGTAAACTGTTGAATGACTATGTGGTGTGGGATGGCCGATGGTATATGATAGCCCCTCATTTCTGGCTCCCGTGGTTTTCGTGCCCAGTTGAGCTACCCAGTGGTCAAGTAGGACCCAGTGGTCGAGGTGGAGAGTCAAGCAGGACTCGGTGAACCAAGCAGGGTTCACGGGGTGTCAAGTAGGACCCCCAGCTGAAGGCCAATCCTTTAGTATCCGGATACTAGGAGTCAGATTGTATGAGAGTCAGTTGTGATCGTGATGGATGTGATGGAATTGCGTGGTTGGGTTAATATAGTTATTGTATGTAATGCACTATGTTTCGGTATGCTTACTTTCGAATGATGCTTGATGTATATGTATAAATATGCATGTATATTTGTTAAGTTCCATTCTATATTAATTACAATGCCAAACACTCACCCTTGCCTTTTTTTTTTAGTAACCAGTGATAGGGAGGGGGAAGGAGCCATGGAGTCGCGCCAAGGGGGAGATCGGTGCCAGGGTCCGAGTGACTTTGAGTGACTCTCTATAGAGTTATATGTGTGTATAAGAAATTCCGAGTATTATTATTAGTTGTGTTTAACCAAGACCGGACCGGATGCAAATCTATATTTTAAAATACATCACTGTCATTTACATATGCTTTCATGGTAGCTATGACAAACCTTTGGTTAACAGAATCATTTTTAGGGTGAGATTTTTGGGAGTCCGTTTGCATGTTTTGCCCAATCCGATGTGTGAAAGGTATTCACTCAAGCGAATAGAAACCTCGTTCAAGCGAGAGTCCGGAATCTCGCTCAGACGAGTAGGGGCCTCGCTCAAGCGGGAAGCCCTGATTCCCTTTCTCCCATCCGTTGTGCTTAGATTAACTTGCTCTTCTTTCTAGACCTCATTTATTTAATCTAACTGTGACTGCTGTCACTTGAATAGGTCAGTAAAAATAAATGCTATTTCACTAAACCTCGATTAATTTTCAAGAAAAGGAAAAAAAATAAAAAATTATCGTAAGATGTAATCTTTTGAATAAAACTAAATGCAAAAATAACCTAGGACGTTACATTAGCGATATGGTAACCTTTTCCTCCATAATGCACGGCGGAGGAACTGTATCCACAGATTGGTATGAGGGGCCCTTGAAAGGCAATTTCACGATGGAGACTCTATTCACCACCCAATCTAAGTATTCAACTTTCACAGCATGGCTTCGTGCTCCCAGTTCTTTGCCCATCCTATGGACCTTCTTCCAGGCATAGGCTATGTCTCGAATAGTGGAGGTGTAATTCACATTCGCATAGTACAAAATGAAAGGAGTAAGCAGTGCTTTATCCGGCGGCCCAAGTAGAGGATAAGCCAACTGCCGCTTAGCAATAACAGGATTATAATTGATGCAACCTTGTGTCCCCATTAGAGGAACATTTGGATATCCTCCACAGCTATAAATGATGGACTCAACTTCTAGCCATTGAGGACACCATCTCACCTTTTCTGCTGTAAGGCCCACAAGGTGATTAGCCCACTCACGCCCATTCTTCGTTGCCAACTGACACAACTTCAAATCAGAAATGGGACACTCGGCTTTGCATAGTTGATGAAAAACGTGGGATGTGAGCCACACATACATAACAGGCAAACAGCAAATAATCCTCTTTCCTCCTTGGGTATGACAGAAATCCAAGGTGCAATAGACATTGGCCAATACTGTTGTGACGGGATTTTCCAGTCTGTGCTTGCGAGCGGTGAAAACACCTATAACATCATAATCCACGTAGTTGTCTAAGTTAGGGAATAAGACAACTCCGTAGATAGTGAGAGCCAAGGTATCGATGAAAGCTTCCCATTCTTCCCTCTCTGCCAAGACATGTATGTGTTTCTCCAGAAATTCCCTAGTAAATCCGGGAATCTGGTTTCTGTTCATTTGTACACTTTTTAACATTTCAGGATGGACCTTCAAAATGCGAGCGACAGAAGTGACTGATGTATGACAGTCCAGATGACGATAAGGTATCTGTCCTTCCACTGGCATCCCCAATATTTGTTCAAACTCTTCTATGGAGGGTGCCAGTTGAAAGTCTTGAAAAGTGAAACAGCAGAGAGGTGGGTCATAGAATTGTGCCAGAGCTGTGATGGCTTCTGTTTGGACGTCTACCTCCAAGAGTTTCAGGATCTTTCCATACTTCCTCGCGAAAGTCATCTTTTATGTCAAGCTCAGTTTTTTACCTAATGCTTGTAAACTGTCAGTATTGACCTTTCTAGCCTTGAGGTGCAATAACTTCTTCAATTCAGTCACCCCTATATCACAATTACTGTGTCCCATGTTAATTTCCATACTGTCTTAGAAATACCAACAAATTTGGAATCGTCCCCTGCGAACATCAAGACAAAGAATGGAATCAGTTATTATCAAGTCCTAAAGATCAATGTTCCTCCCAGGGATTTGATACAAGTTAAAAAAATAGGGGGAACATGGATTTCTAAAACTCATGCGAGCTCAAAAGTCGTAGGTTTTCCCAATCGTCATTGCCACTTCAACCAGAGGGAAATGAAGTATAAAATTTTTTTTTGTATTTTTCCTTTGACGATTAGGAGAACCTATAACTTCGGACTCAGAGATACATGACAAAAAAGAGAGGATCATCCATTCACCCGAAGAATACTTGTGTGTTCCAAAGATTTTCCAAGACTAAGCGAATCTTTGGATGATAGATAATCCCTTTTTGATAACAGGAAAGTGAAAATGACATAAGGTAAAGTAAAGTTTGCCCTTTCGTGGCCTAAATCAGGTTTTGTTGAAGGTTTTCTCTGGACCCTAGGGCTTATCTAAAAGTGACTCTCCACACCGGGTGGCTTATACTAGACTTCTAGAAGGTCACTAGAGCCAAGATCCTACCCATGACAGGGACACAACAATGGGGAACCACTAGGTGCGTATGTCACAAGAGGTCGAACTCTAGTTGGGGTTCTTACGATCACCGGATAGGAAGTACATCCTATACAATTCTGTATACCAATCCCTCCTAACTTAAGTTTCATTTGGGGCCCGGGTATAGGGCGCCACTCATAAGTGTGTGCGAGTAATTTGTGAGTGTATTGTGTGAAAGGGCATTCAATACCTTTTACCTTACCTCATTCTGCACAAAGAACAAACACAGAATAAATATACAAAGTCGTCTACCCTAGGGTTCAATGATTGCAGAAAAGTAACATAGTCTTCTACCCTAGGGTTCAATAATCATATAGAACATGGACAATAAAGCAAATAACAAGATGCAATTTAAAACAATAACGAACATTCACAACAATCAACAGAAAATAAAAACAAGGGGGAGAAATCCAAGCTAAACAAAGGCTATAAAAAAATGCGCTTTCAACCAAACTGGCCTGATTCTCTTAAGTGTCCCCAGTGGAGTCACCATCTGTCGCAACCTGGATCGCGACGGCGCGGCGAGAAAGAAAAAAGGAGTAGAATGAAACAGGGAGTCGCCACCAACGTTTTTATCCATAGGAAAAACATTGGAAAAAACTAAGTTCAGTAAAGCACTGGTTAAAAATTGAGATTCAAGTTCGGGAGTCGGTTACGAGTAGGGAAGGTATTAGCACCCTACATCGCCTGTCAAAAACAGTACCAAGATTGAAAATGCGCAACATAAATAGCCTTACAAAAGATGGTTTATTTCTTCCTCTTTATTGTTGTATTTTTTATTTAAAAACGATAGAATGGAGTGAGAGAACTGTACAAACATAGAATGTCGAAGCGAGGTCAATGGGACGTTTCATCCGAATTAAACTCGACTTCGATATGAGACAGAGAGGGGAAGAGAATGCTAATAAGGCGTCACGCCTAAATTAGACGTTCTCGGATAAAAAAAAAGGGATAGGAAAGAGATAAGCGGGACGTCTCGTCCTAAGTATCCCTTCCCTATGAATTATGGCGAGGCTTGAGCAAAAACTAGGGGGAAATCAACAAGACGTCACGTCTAAATTGATTTTCACGGAAGCGACCAAAAAGAAGAACATTTATGAAAGAAACATGAAAGTGAGGAAATAAATCAAAAAAAAAAAGAAATAAGAAAGATGGGCCCGACAGGAGTTGAGGTCCTGCTCCTACGTATTCTTGAATTATCAAGAAATCAGGGTTACGTAGTTTTGAGTGTTGTTCTTTTAGGAAAATACTTGGGAAATGATGATGGATGTCATTGAGACGGGGGACTCATACAAGGCGAAGTTCTTTGCACGTGTACGAATCCTAAAGAGGTTGTGTAGACGGGAGTGCTCCCGTACGACACTGTTTAAAAATGATTTGTTTCCTTTTTTTTTGATTTTTATTTAGATTTGAAAGAAAACATAGGAAGCATTTATTTCCCTTTATTATATTTTACTATGAAGCGAAAGGGGAAGGTAGCAGAAGCTACAAAAGAGAAAGGGAAACAGTAAGTTCAGAAAACAGAGGGAAAAATGAGTGAAAACTGAGTGGGAGAAGGGAAAACCGAGTAAAAAAGAGGGAAAAACCGAGTAAAAATGGAAAAACTGAGTGGAAATGGAGGAAACCGAGTAAAAATGGTAAAACCGAGTGATAAAAACAGAAAACCGAGTGAAGACGAGGAAAACCGAGTAAAAATGGTAAAACTGAGTGGAAATAGGAAAATACCGAGTGAGAAGTGATTACCGAGTGATACTGAGTGAGAAGAGAGATGGTGTTGGAGTTGAGAGCAGTGAGGAGGTCGGATTTGGTGGATTTGAGGGGGATGTTGGACGGTGTGTGAGAGGAGGTCGGTTTAGGTGAGGAGAAGGATGAGTGGGGGCTGGACCGTGCGTTAGAAGAGGGTGAGGGTGTTGGGTGCTGTGAGGGGCTGCGCAGTGTGGGAAAGAGAGAGAGCGGAGGATTTGACAGAGTTTTCCCTTAATGAATTCTGTCCTCCTGTTTCGAAGCTTCAGCCCTCTATTTATAGGCTTTATCGAGTAGAAAGCCAGCTAAGGCTTCCACTCCGAGTGGAATGCCAGCTCAGGCTTCCACTCCGAGTGGAATGCCAGCTCAGGCTTCCACTCGGTCCTGGTAGTGGGGGACAGTGGCTGGTGGGAATTTTTAATTCCTCCACTTCCGCCCCTTGTCTGCCAGCCACCTCCAGGATTCCTGGATCCACTTGGGTGGTGGAATCCAGGTCAGCGTGTGCAATCCGAGAGAGGATGGTAGAAATCTGAGAGAAAATAGTGGAAATCCGAGTAAGGATGGCTCGGATCATCCTCTTAGTCAGTATTCGTCCATATTGGGAGTCAATTTCGAGTGGAATGAAGCATTCCCCATAGAAGGCCGAGTGAAAATACTCCTTTCCGAGTGGTTTTGCTCGGTTTGAGGTTGCTGTGAGACATTCAATCGGAACCGAGTGACAAGTGACTCGGAACCGACTGAAATGGTTGAAGTATGACTCAGAATTGGGTTTAAAAGGACTCGGAATTGGGTGAGAAGTAGCTCGATAATTGTTTAAAGGATGACTCGGAGATAGGTGAAAGATGACTCGGGGACGAGTAAAAATGGGTGGAAATAGGCTCGGTAATTGGCTTGAGGAGGGATGAGAGGGAATTGGTTTGAAGAGGGCCAACTGACTGAATTGCCAGTCGGTTCCGACTGAAAATTGGCTCGGAAATTGGGTGAAATGACTCACTCGGTGTTGGTTGGCTAAAAGGGCTCGGAAGTGGTAGAAATGATTCAGTCGGTTTTTGGCTTTGAAAGACGATTTGGTGAGGATGGATAAATGGCTCACTCGGTATCGATTAATGTCCTTCATTCGAATGTTTCAATCAGCACTTGGAGAAATCTTGCTCGGCAATCCTTCTGTTTGAAGCTTCACTCGGCATGTCGTCAACTGGTTTGGAAGTAAACTTTCACCACTCGGATTCAGCCTTGCTTTCCAGTTAGAAAATGGAATCTTGGACAGTTTCACTCGGAAACAACTTTCTCCTCACTCAGAAGTTAGAATTTGGGTATTTTCAATTCGGATTTCTCTCCAATTGAGTGATACTCACTCGGATTTACTTCAATCAACAATCCTGTCACTCGGAAAATAGCTTTGGGCAGCATCTATCAAAGGTCAGTCCCCTTTTCCACTCGGATTGGTTGCAGTAGGGGATCTTTCGCTCGGATTCTCCTCTAACAGGGTCATTTTTCATTCGGAATGGCTCCCTTTCCACTCAGAATTTGGAAGCTTGGGTATTTTCACTGGGAATCAGCCTTTACACTTCAACCAAAGGGCTTTCAATCAATGTTTCCCCTTCGGATGTGCTTACTCGGATGTTGGGATTGTTTCACTTGGAATGGCTCTAACAGGGAGTCATTCCACTCCTATTCACCTTCATCAGTGAAACATTTCACTTGGATTTTCTTCCTACAGGTCATACTCCACTCGGATTTGCTTTAATCAGAGTCATCTTGCTCGGATTTTCTCTAACAGGAGCACATTCCACTCGGATTTGATCCCTTCTGAGTAATTTCACTCGGATTTGATCCGTTCTGAGTATTTTCACTCGGACTTACTAGTTTTTAGGCCATTCCACTCGGATTTTTGTTCAACAGGGATATATTTCACTCCTAAATGATTCAATCAGAGTTATTTTACTCGGATTTGCCATTTTTGGCCATTCCACTCGGATTTTCTTCATTTTGACTCGGATTTGACCATTTTTTGAGTTATTCCAATCGGATTTGCCTTCAACAGGGCTGTATTTCACTTGGAAATGCTTCAATCTGAGTCATTTTACTCGGATTTGCCATTTTTGGGCCATTCCACTCGGATTTTCTTCATTTTGACTCGGATTTGACCTTTCTGAATTAGAATTCAGTATAAAAAGATTCATTCCACTTGGACCGGACCAGAAGAGGTGTTCATAACACCTCAATGAACTTCTCTACCATGTCTCCAAAAATTGCCAGCATACACCTTTGGAAGGTTGCTGGTGCATTGCACAAACCAAAAGGCATGCGCCTATATGCAAAAATTCCATAAGGACAGGTGAAGGCTATCTTCTCTTGATCTTTTGGATCAACCACAATTTGGTTGTAACTAGAATATCCATCAAGGAAGCAGTAATACTCATGACCTGACAGCCTCTCAAGCATTTGGTCTACAAATGGTAAAGGAAAGTGGTCTTTTCTAGTGGAGTCATTAAGCCTTCTATAATTTATGCACATTCTCCAACTTGTAGTTGGTCTAGTGGCAATGACTTCACCTTCCTCATTCTTAACAGTAGTCATCCCTCCTTTCTTAGGCACCACTTGGACTGGACTAATCCAAGCGCTGTCTGAGATAGGATAGATAATTCCTGCATCAAGAAGTTTAACCACCTCTTTTCTTACAGCTTCTTTCATTATGGGGTTTAATCTTCTTTGTGGCTGAAATACAGGTGAATAGTCATCTTTCATTAAAATTTTATACATACAAAATGCTGGACTAATTCCCTTTAAATCAGAAATGTTCCAACCAATAGCAGATTCATGTTTTCTTAAAACCCCTATCAATTTTTCTACATCCTCATCTTTTAAATCAGCATTAATGATTACAGGATGTGATTCATTATCTCCTAAGAAAACATATTTCAAATGAGAAGGCAAAGGTTTCAATTCATGTTTTTCTTAAAACACTTCCTTAACTTTCTCAAGTTCAGTATTATTTAACTTTTCTTTGTTTTCATTTTCAAAATCACCTACTTCACACGCTTCAAGTAGGTTCAGTAATTCATTATGTGAATCATTTAACTCCTCAGTCTCAGAGTCAAAATCATCCTTTAAAAAGGCTTGTAAAACCTCTTCTTCAGTTTTTAACAGCATAGGAGTCTTATAACTTTTAATTTCTTCAATCATAAAACAATCCATCTTCTTAGTTGGATGTTTTATAGCATTGAAGACATTAAAAGTTACTTGCTTCTCTTGAACTCTCAGCATGAGTTCTCCTTTCTCTACATCAATTAAAGCTCTACCTGTAGCTAAGAAGGGTCTTCCTAAAATCAAAGGAATTTCTCTATCAGCTTCGATATCCAAAACTATAAAGTCTGCTGGAAAGATGAACTTGTCTACCTTAACTAATAGATCTTCCAGCATCCCATGAGGATATTTGATAGACCTATCTGCCAACTGCAAAGACATGCGAGTTGGTTGCAGGTCATTAATTCCTAATTTCCTCATTAAGGACAAAGGCATCAAGTTTATGCTAGCTCCTAGATCATATAAAGCACTTCCTACATGAACATCCCCTATTGCACAAGGTATTGTAAAAGATCCAGATCTTCCAGCTTTTGAGGGAGTTTTTTTTGAATAATTACACTACACTCTTGAGTGAGAGCAATCATCTCATCTCCCTTAAGCTTTCTCTTCTTAGACAGAAGTTCTTTCAAAAATTTAGCATATGAAGGCATCTTTTGCAATGCCTCAGCAAAGGGAATATTTATGTGAAGCTTTTTAAACACATCCAAGAACTTAGCAAACTTTTGATCCTCTATTTGTTTCTTAAATCTTTGTGGAAACGGAGCATTCTTTAATTTCTCAGGAGTTAGCTTAGAAGCTTCCTCCAAAATCAAATCAATCTTTTTCTTTTTCTTCTGATGGACTTGATTTTCTTTAACTTGATTTTCTTTTTCCATTTCTGTTTCTACTTCATTTTCAATTCTATTATTATCTTGCTCACTTTCCTGCTCTTTTTCTTTTTCAGCATCTTTTTCTAAACTCACTTCATGACTTGGAGGTGGGAGAAGAATTTTCCCACTCCTTGTAGTTATCGCTTTACAATGTTCCCTTGGATTTACCTCAGTATCTCCAGGAAAATTGCCTGATTGTTTCTCAGCTAATTATTTTGACAGCTGACTAACCTGATTTTCTAAATTTTGAATGGATGCTTCTTGATTTTTAAAACTGACCTGAGTGGCCTGAATGAACTGAATAGAACATTCTCAAGTTCAGACTTTTCCTTATAGGGAAGGGGAGAAGGTTGTTGTGATCTATTTGTGGTTTGATTTTGTGGCATATTTTGATTCAAATGTGGACCTTTTTGCCATGAAAAATTGGGGTGATTCCTATAATTAGGATTAAAGGAATTAGAGGGATAATTCCTTTGAAATTGTTACTGCCCCATGTAATTCACTTGCTCAGCAGGCACATTTGGATCACACATGCCATTTTCATGGTCTCCACCACAAAAATCACAACTCATCATACAAACTTGACTAGGCTTTTGAAGTTCTGAAATCTGTACACTTAATTTCTCTAACGCCTGAGTCATCAACTTACTTTGAGCCAAATAAGCATCCTGTGCTTCTAATTCTAATATCCCTCTCTTAGGGATTTGGCTCCTTTCACTAACTAGACATTCATTAGAAGCCATAACATCTATCAGCTCTATAGCTTCTTCTATAGTTTTATGGTCAATGAACCTCCAGCTGAGGCATCAATCAAGACCCTAGTTGCTGGTCTCACACCATTATAGAATATGGTAACTTTCTGCACATCAGTGATTTAATGATGAAGACATTTCCTTAAACTCTCTTTATACCTATCCCATGCTTCCATTAAAGATTCACCCTCTCTCTGCTGGAAACAAGTGATTTCAGTGCGCAACTTGGCATACTTGGAAGGAGGGAAATATTTAATCAAAAATTTTATTTGTAAATCCTCCCAAGTGGAAATACTACCTCTTGGTTGGCTTTGCAACCAAGCCTTAGCTCTGTCCCTTAAAGAAAAAGGAAATAATCTCAGTCTAATTGCCTCTTCAGGGACACCATTCATTTTCACAGTATTACAGATTTGGAGGAAGGTTGCTAGATGCAAATTTGGATCCTCAACCTCACTTCCTCCGAATTGATCATTTCTAACCAACTGCAGCAAAGTTGGTTTAAGTTCAAAGTTATCAGCTGCAATTGGAGGCCTAAGGATGCTAGATTATGATCCTTCTTCAGTAGGCCTAGAGTAGTCACCTAGTATAACTCTCCTCTGTTCCATTTCTTGCTGTTCTTTTTGCTTTTTCTCCTTTCTAAGCTTACGCTCTAACAAATCAATATCCGGATCAAAGAAGAAAGGCTCTCCTCTGTTCCTTGACTACATACACCAAATGTTAGACACAAACAATTAAAGCTACTGCTATTGCTACACACAAACAAACTACTACTATACTAAAAATGAACATTGAACTACTTACTAAATGCAAAACAAAATTAAACGGTTTAGTCTAGTACAGGTCCAAGGATTGTTGATATTACTCAACAATCCCCGGCAACGACGCCATTAACTTGATGCAATAAATCTCGAGCCATTAACTTGGTTGGAAAATCCTGAATTAATATTGACTAATAGTGTGACTCTTAGAGGATTTATTTCTTTTGGCAAGCGCACCAATCGTTAAATTTATAATATATTTGATCGTTCCCACAGGGATTATGGTAATTACCACAATCTTGGACTAATACAAGCTGAACCAACGCAAGTAGATGCAATTCATTATATTTTTGTTGTTTTATATTTTCTATGTTTTTGCATTTTCAGAAGCAGTGCAAAATATGAAATGTGATTAATGGAAGATAGGTTAGGATTACTTCAGCTTACAATTTCATTAAGAAATATGCAATTAAGGTTCAATCAAGCTTCAGATGCAAGAGGACAATTCACAGATGGTTAATCCCTAATTCCTTAGGTGCTCAATAACAGAGAAATCTAATGCGAAATTGGGGGTTGAACCCTAACTATTCACCTAATTACTAGGCCTGAATTAGTTAGGAAGCCAGAAGTTACCTAAGCCTCAACCATGATTCCTCACTAGTGAGATTCTTCATTTGGATCTGGATTTGTCAATCCAGCAAAGTAGATCCACTTCTCAGCTTGTTCTCCTCATGTATCAGAAGATAATTTCCTCAATGCAGCTTCAAGAATTCATTGCAAGCCTTTGTAATCCTAACCCTAGGGGTTTAGAAACCCATGGAAATGGATTCTGACGAAGGAATATGAAGAGACATGGAATAGAGAATTTAGAGAGAGAAAGGAATTAGAAAGAGATTGGAAATGGAAAAATGAATCGTGTTATATTCTATACTCTGCTTCTTTTTTTCTCTACAGATTATGTACAAGTATATATAGACAACTAACTAACTAACTAGCTTAATTAATTACAAAGAAAGCTTAATTAATAATTAAACTAACTAAACTAATTACATAATTACAAATAAATAATTAATTACAACTCAATACTTAAGTTACTAATGTACAACAGCAAAACAGAAACAATAACAGTGCAGCGCTTCATTTAGAGGGAAAAACAGCAAATTAAATAACCACCTTCACGCTTGAGCATGAAGTGAAGATCATAAATGTTTTGATAATGACAAATCGGAATGAAGATCAAAGGAATGAAGATCAAGACACATAGTTTTTTAACAGTAAGATCTAATAAGAAAATATGGCCATTAAAATAAAATTATAATTACACTCTGAAGCAGTGTAATCAATTACCCATAAGGTGTAATCAATTACAACATTTCGAGTCAACTAAAAGAAACATTTTATTAACCGAAATCGATTACCATCACCATGTAATCGATTACCATACCTGAAAATGTTTAAAAAAAAAGGGTCAGAATATCTTTTCAAAGCAAATGTTATAAACTAACTGCTTCAGTAATCTATTACCATAATAATGTAATCGATTACCAAGATTAAAATGTTTGAAAAATAAATCAGAATATTTTCAAAACCAAACGTTTTAAAATAACTGTTTAAAGTAATCGATTACCATTATTAAGTAATCAATTACATACTGAACGGATCTTTTTCAAAATAACAAAGTAATCGATTACCTACTATATGTAATCGATTACAGGTTGGTTCTGATAAAAATATTTATGCACCTTTTCATCAGAATGTTTGAATAAAAAGTTACATCCTTTCATAATTAATTTATTTTAATCAAGAGGTACCTTTTCAAATATTTTATTATTTTCTTGCACCTCTTGAAGGCATTTCCTCTCTTATAAATAGGAGAGCATCTCATTTGCAAAAACACAACAATTGAGAATAACAATTCCTTCATCTTTTATGATCTTAATGGCCATATAATCTTGTTAAGATTATTACTTACTTAAGTGCTTCAATTTGTTCATATGCTCTAAGAAGAGAGTATTTCTTTGTTCACTTTATTAAAAGTGTGAGATACTTAGTTGCTTAGGAAGGTTTCCCAAAGTATTGTATACAAGAGTAGTGAGACTCTTGGTGTGTCAAGATACTTCACACAAAGGCAAGATTGTGCCAAGGTGTGGAAGTGCTGGTGTACTATTTTTGACAATAGTGGAATCCTCAAGGGTGACTTGAGAAGACTGGACGTAGGCAGTGGTTGGCCGAACCAGTATAAATACTGTTTGCAAATCTCTTAACCCTACTCTCTGTCTTATATTTTATATAATCTGCTGTGCACTGTCATATTCATTTACATTTAATTACAATAAAATTAAGAGTTGAGAAAAGTGTGATTAGAAATCTTAAAATTATCATAACTCAATTCACCCCCCCTCTCGAGTTATAGAAGGCCACTAGAGTAACAAGTGGTATCAAAGCTAGCTTCTTGTATAAGGTTTAGAAACTTCAAGAAGTAGAAATGGCCTCTTCTAACCCTATCTTCCCCGAGGGAAATTCCATCCATAGACCTCCTGTATTTAATAGAGTAGGATACTAATACTGGAAAACCCGTATGCAAATATTCATAGAAGCTAATGATATAGACATATAGGACTCCATTGAGAATGGTCCATTCATACTAACCAAAGTAGTTGAAGAAGTAACCATGATTAAACCAAGAAGTGAATGGACTGATGCAGACAAAACAAAAGTACAATACAACTTCAAGGCCAAAAATATAATAACCTCAGCCTTAGGAATGGACGAATACTTTAGAATATCTAATTGCAAGACAACAAAAGAGATATGGGATACCTTAGAAGTAACTCACGAAGGAATAAGCAAAGTTAAGAGATCAAGAATAAATACCCTAACTAGGGAGTATGAATTATTTAGGATGAATAATAATGAAAATATATAGGACATGCAGAAGAGATTTACTCACATAATCAATCATCTTGCATGTTTAGGAAAAACCTTTTCTAACGAAGATTTAATTGACAAAGTCTTGAGATGCTTGAACAGGGAATGGCAACCAAAAGTAACAGCCATATCAGAATCACGAGACTTAGCAACAATGTCACTTGTTACTCTATTTGGTAAACTTCAGGAACATGAACTTGAACTAACCAGGATAAATCAGCATGAAGAAGGAGACAAAAAGAGAAGAGGTATTGCTCTCAAAACCTCAATATAAACAATGAATGAAAGTGATGATGAAAACATGGAAGAAAACAAGAGCACAGATGATATAGAGGAATTTGGAATGCTAGTCCGAAGGTTCAATAGATTTCTTAAGAAGAAAGAAGGACAAAGGAGACCAAACTTCAGGAAATCCTTCAGAAAGAATGATAAAACCAATCAAGGTCCGAAATGCTTTGAATATGGAAAGTTTGGACATATGAAGATGGAATGTCCAACCCTAAACAAGAATATGGACAAACAGGAAAAGAAGCATTTCAAAAATAAAAGAAGAGTATATATTGCTTGGGATGATAATGATCTAAGCTCTTCTGAGGAATCAGATCAAGAAGAAGCAAATCTTTGCTTAATGGCTAACACCGAAGAGGTAAATGACTCAAACCCTACATTTGATGAATTGCAAGAAACATTTGAAGAACTTCATGAAGAATATAAAAAACTAGTCAAGAAATTTTTAAATATTAAAAGTATTAATCAAAATCTAGAAGAAAATGTTTCAAAATTACATGAAGAAATAGGACAAGTTAAATTAGAAAAAGTAAACTTAGAAAGTAATTTGAAAATGAAGGTCACAAGCAATCAATCATGCATTACATGTTAAAAGCTTTCTCAAGAAGTTGATGATTTAAAAAATACTTTAGAAAAATTCACTATAGGAAGAGTCAACCTAGATATACTCCTTGGAAAACAAGGATGTCATTTTAATAAGGCAGGACTAGGTTTTGATCCCTCTAAAAAGCAAAAATTATATAAAAATTTCTTTATATCACAGAAGACATCAACTAGCCCTTTTGTTAAATGCTATCACTGTGGAAGAAAGGGTCATACAACATCTACATGTAAAATAAGAGAAAATGGAATTCAAAATTCAAACAAGATTTGGATTAGGAAGCAAGTACCAACAAACTCTAACCTTCAAGGACCCAAGAAGATATGGGTACCTAAGATAAAAACTTAATCTTTGTTGCAGGTATGCTTGGTCAGTAGACAGTCAAGTTGGTACCTTGACAGTGGCTGCTCCAGGCACATGACAGGAGATATATCAAAATTCTCCTCACTAATTATGAAGGAAGAAGGATACGTCACCTACGGTGACAACAACAAAGGCAAAATCTTTGGAGTAGGAAAAGTTGGAAAGAATCCTACAACCTCTATTGACAACATGCTATATGTTGAAGGACTAAAGCACAATTTACTAAGCATAAGTTAGCTGTGCGACAAAGGTAACCATGTCATATTTAACTCTGACACATGCATAATCAAAGAAAAAGATAACAACACTATAAAATTTATTGGAAAAAGAATCAATAATATTTATATGATAAACTTGGATAATCTATCATCTAGTCAAGCCCAATGTTTAATAAGTCATGAGGAAGATCCATGGCTTTGGCATAGAAGGATAGCACATATACACATGGATCATTTAGATAAAATAATTAAAAAGGGTCTGGTTATAGGTGTACCAAAACTAAAGTTTGTAAAAGATAAAATGTGTGATGCTTGTCAAAAGGGAAAACAAACAAAAATACCTTTCAAGTCAAAAAATATTGTCTCTACAACTAAGACTTTACAATTACTACATATGGATTTATTTGGACCATCAAGAACTAAAACTTTTGGTGGTAACTATTATGCCCTAGTAATTGTTGATTACTTTTCAAGATTTACTTGGACTCTATTTTTGAAAAATAAAAATGAGGCTTATCTATCCTTTAAAAGATTAGCCATGATAGTCCAAAATGAAAAAGATCTTAAAATTATTAGTATAAGAAGTGATCATGGAGGGGAGTTTGAAAACAGATCGTTCAAAAAATTCTGTGATAAATATGGAATCAAACATAATTTTTTAGCCCCTAGAACCCCCCAATAAAATGGAGTCGTTGAAAGAAAGAATAGGTCACTAGAAGAACTAGCAAGAACCATGCAAAATGAAACTAACCTTCCTAAATATTTTTGGGCGGATGCTGTTAGTACAGCTTGCTATGTTATGAATAAAGTACTAATCAGACCTATCTTAAAGAAAACACCCTATGAACTATTCAATGGAAGAAAACCTAATATATCCCATCTGTATGTATTTGGATGTAAATGCTTTGTACTAAATAATGGAAAAGATAATCTAGGAAAATTTGATGCTAAAGCCAATGAAGGAATCTTTCTTGGATATTCTTTATCAAGCAAAGCATTTAGGATATATAACAAAAGGACACAAACCATTAAAGAATCTGTTCATGTTACTTTTGATGAATCTAACCCTTTTAGTGTAGAAAGATCTTTAGATGATATTACAGATTCCCTGGAGAATATTCAAATTAATGAAAAGAAGGAAGATCACACAAGCAGTCAAGATGATAATCCAACATCAAGCGATAATCTACCCAAAGCATGGAAGTTCAACAAGAACCACCCTATTGACAACATTATCAGTGATATATCAAAAGAGGTAATCACTCGAAAATCTCTTAGAAATGCATGCAATACTATGGCCTTTGTTTCTCAAATAGAACCAAAGAATATTAAGGAAGCAACAAATGATGAAAATTGGATAATAGCTATGGAAGAAGAACTTAATCAATTTGTGTGTTTAAAAGTGATAACAGGTTCAAGGATTTTGATAATGACAAAACTCTCTTGAAGAAATCTTTGCAAAAATAAAGACATGGAATCAGACCCAGAAATACAGCGAAGCTAATCGATTAGGAAGCCCAGACTAATCGATTAGGGTGATTCTGTTTTGGAACAACTGCATCAGAACCATGAGCTAATCGATTACAACACTTAAGATAATCGATTAAAAAGCTACTGGAATTACAGCAATTGATTACATACATGACATAATCGATTACCAGAATCAAAAATAAAATCAGAAGCATCAAGTATAAAGGATAATCGATTAAAGGAATACATCTAATCGGTTAGAAGGCTACTGGAATTAAGCTAATCGATTACCAGGACCATATAATCGATTACGTAACTGCGAAGCCAAATTAAATGCATCAGGTATCGTTGCTAATCGATTATAAGGCAAATTTTAATCGATTACCAAGCTTCTGACTTGAAGCTAATCGATTAGGAAATGGAAGATAATCGATTACAACTCGAATAGGGATGAAAAATTCAAAGAGTAATCGATTACAACTCGAGGCGTAATCGATTACGATAGTGGGAAAACACATATTAGTGGGAAACCAACACATTTCTCCACCACTCCTTCAGATCCCCACTATGTGCAACGGCTAGGAACAAGAAAGGCACTCTTCAAGCTCTCGAATGGCTCTATAAATTCAAGAGGAACTCAAGCACAAAACACACAACTAGAAGCTATCATTCTTCACTTGTTCTTGTGCTTAGTAAGCTATCTTTCTTGCATATTCTGAGTTTAAATTTGTACATCCTCTCATCTTGAGAGTTAAAGTTTGTGTGATCTTTCACTTGTACATCCACTCTATTAAGAGAGTCATTTCCTTGTAAACACTTCAATAAACACAAAGGTTTTTCACTCTAGGATTGAGTGGTCACAAAGGTTGGGGTTCAACCTTTGGGTATTGAGAGTTTGAGAGACTGGGTGGGTTACCCTTTGTTAGTGAGGATTGAGTTCTTGAGTGTGGGACACTAGGAAGCTGCAATTGCTCATAGCTTGTATCTCTAAACTTCAATAGTGAAAATCCTCTAAGTGGGTTGCTTAGAGGCGAGACGTACACCGGTGTTGGTGGAACTCGTTATATTGGTTTGCAAGCTCCTCTCCCTTACTCTTTTACTTTCATATACTGCAATTGGTTGATTTATGTTGATTGATTATGAATTGCATACTTGAGCTTGTCTAATTTGATATATTTCAAATACTGCCCACCAAGTGTTTGTTAAATTGCTTCAGCTATAATTATCCTTGTGGTGCATTGTACACTATCTCCAACTTGAGTTCACTTACATTTTCTTGTAAACTTGGATATAAAAATCAAGTTCAAAGGCATTCCAATCAAAATTTTAAAAACTCAATTCACCCCCCCTCTTGAGTATTGAGGCCACTTGAACAACAAGTGGTATCAGAGCTTGACTCTTGGTAAATTAAGCTTAATAGCTTCAAGAGACTAGATGGCCTCAAGTTCTCATAACCTTTTTCTCGAGGGTGGTGCTATAAATAGGCCTCCCGCTTTCAATGGGGAAGGCTATGCATTTTGGAAAGAAAGAATGAAAATCTTCATTCAATCTATTGATTTGAGAGTTTGGAATGCCATTGAAAATGGTCCTTATATACCAATGCATACCGTTGATAGTAAAAATCTTGAAAAACCTATGGATAAATGGACTAGTGATGAAGAAAAGAAAGTGCAATATGGCTATAAGGCAAAGAATCTCATCACTATGGCATTAGGTCCAGATGAATTTTTTAGAATAATGACTTGTCAATCCGCTAAGGAAATGTGGGATACTCTACAAGTAACTCACGAAGGTACTAGCGATGTGAAGGACTCCAAGATTAGTACCTTGACAAGTCAATATGAAAGTTTTAGAATAAACTCGGGGGAAACCATAGTAGAAATGCAGAAGAGATTTACTCTTATTATTAATCATCTCATTACTCTTGGCAAAGTTTACACTAACAAAGAACTTGTGCATAAAGTTTTAAAAAGTCTTAGCAGGGAATGGCAACCACTTGTCACAACCATAAAACAATCTCCAAGTATCAATGAGATGTCTCTTACAACACTCTTTGGGAAATTACAAGAGCAAGAGCAAGAACTAAAAGTCTTGAAGCTAGTAGAGGAAGAAGAAAAATCCCCTCCAAGAAGAAAGGCTTAGCTCTCAAAGCCACCTCTATACATGAAGAAGAATCATGCAGTGACATGGATGAAGAAGAGGAATTTGGGCTGTTTGTAAAACGATTTGGAAGATTCATGAAGAACAAAAGATTCCAAAAGAACTTCAAGCCCCAAGGTAAAAAGCCAACTTCAAATGAAATTTCTTCTTCACCTAGTTGTTTCGAATGTGGCAAGGAAAGGCACTTCAAGGCGGATTGCCCAAATCTTAAAAAGAAAGGCAAGGATAAACGAGGAAGAAGAAGAGCTTACATCGCGTGGAATGAGAACGATGTAAGTAGTTCCGACGATTCGGACAATGAGGAAGCAAATCTTTGCTTAATGGCCAATCACCAAGAAGAAGATAATGAGGTAAACCTTCTTGACTTAGATAAGAATGAACTACTAGATGCTTTTGAGGAGTTATATGATAAATTTATAAAAGTCTCTAATAGGCTTAAGTCATCTAGGAAAACTAGTGATACCCTTGAAATGCATCTTATGGAAGCATGCAAAGAAAATGAAAGCTTAAAAGAAGAATTAGAAAATGTTCAAGCATGTTCTAAGGATAAACCATGTGACTTTGCAAAAAGATGCGTTATGTTAGAAACCAAGGTTGTAGACCTAAATAGGACATTAGAAAAGTTTACTAATGGATGAGACAATTTGAATATTTTGCTTGGCCAACAAAGATGCATGTTTGACAAAACCGGGTTAGGATATGATCAAGAACATAACAATCACAAAAAGGAAAAACACTATAAAAATTTCTTTGTACCACCAAGCAAATTATCTTCACCTTTTATGGAATGCAATCATTGTGGTTTCAAAGGACATAGTTCTCATAGGTGTAGTGTTAGAAAACTAGGACCAAAAGGTTTCAAGAAAGGTGTGGGTTCCCAAAGGAACATCACCACAAGCTAACCTAAAAGGACCCAACATAAAATGGGTACCTAGTTCTCTAAACTAATCTTGTTTTGTAGGTATGCTTCAAGGCAAGCAACACCCATTGGTATTTGGATAGTGGGTGTTCAAAGCATATGACGGGAGACATAAGCAAGTTCACATCATTCACTCCTAAAAAGAAAGGAAGTGTCACTTATGGAGACAATACCAAGGGTAAAATACTTGGTATCAGAAATATCGGTAAAAATTCCTCTACCTCCATTAGTGATATGTTGTATGTTGAAGGACTCAAACATAACTTGCTTAGCATAAGTCAATTATATGACAAAGGATATAGAGTTTTATTTGAATCCAATTGTTGTATAATTGAGAATAAGCTAAACAAAGAGGTCAAATTTGTTGGAAAAAGGATTGATAACATTTACATGATTGATGTGGATAGTTTGTCTACAAATGATGAACAATGCTTCATTACAAAAGAGGATGAAACTTGGCTATGACATAGGAGAATAGCTCATATACATGTAGACCATTTAAACAAACTTGTTTCTAAAGAATTAGTAATTGGTTTACCAAAGCTCAAGTTTGAAAATAGATTTTGTGATGTATGTCAAAAGGGAAAACAAGTAAAGGCATCTTTTCAATCCAAAAATATTGTTTCCACACAAAGGCCTTTACAACTTTTGCACATGGACTTATTTGGACCATCCAAAAACAAAAGCTTTGGAGGTAATTACTATGGTCTAGTTATTGTAGATGACTATTCTAGATATACATGGACATTGTTTCTTACTCATAAAAATGAAGCATATCATGCATTCAAGAAACTTGCAAAGATTATCCAAAATGAGCAAAATTCAAAAATTACATCCATTAGAACCGATCATGGGGGAGAGTTTAAAAATCAATCTTTTGAAAAGTTTTACGAAAAACATGGTATTAACCATAATTTTTCAGCTCCTAGAACTCCACAACAAAATGGAGTAGTGGAAAGGAAAAATAGATCCTTGGTGGAGCTTGCTAGAACCATGTTAAATGAAAACCATATTGCAAAACACTTTTGTGCCGATGCGGTAAACACCGCTTGTTATGTTATGAATAGATGTTTAATAAGGCCTATTCTAAAGAAAACCCCCTATGAACTTTACAAGGGTAGAAAACCCAACATTTCACACTTTCATATTTTTGGATGTAAATGTTTTGTGCTCAATAATGGAAAGGATAATCTAGGGAAGTTTGATGCTAAAGCTGATGAGGCAATCTTCCTAGGATATTCACAATCTAGTAAATCTTATCGAATCTTCAACAAACAAACAAACACCATTGAAGAGTCCATTCATGTTAAATTTGATGAAAATAGCCATAACCCTCCGAGAAAGGAAGATGTTGATGATCTTGTAGGTACTTTTCAAGAATTGACCTTAGATGACAAGGAAGGAGAAATCAAAGACACAAATACAGCCAAACATGAGGATCCACAACAATGGATCACTTTGAAGGATCATCCTTTAGACAAAGTCATAGGTGAAATGACAAAAGGTGTAAGTACTCATAATGCAATTAGAAATACATGCAATCATTTAGCCTTTGTATCATAAATAGAACCCAAATGCATAAATGAAGCTATTATTGATGAACATTGGATGTTGGCCATGCAAGAAGAGCTAAATCAATTTGAAAGAAATGAAGTTTGGGAGCTTGTGTCAAGACCCAATGATCACCAAATAATAGGAACTAAATGGGTATTTAGGAATAAACTGGATGAAAATGGTATTATTACTAGGAACAAAGCTAGGCTAGTAGCTAAAGGCTATAATCAAGAAGAAGGCATTGATTATGAAGAGACGTATGCACCCGTAGCTAGATTAGAAGCAATTAGACTACTATTAGCCTTTGCATGCTGTAGGGACTTCAAATTGTACCAAATGGATGTTAAAAGTGCTTTCTTGAATGGATACATTCAAGAGGAAGTATATGTTGATCAACCTCTAGGTTTTGAAAACTATCAATTTCCAAATCATGTTTTCAAATTAAAGAAAGCTCTATATGGTTTGAAACAAGCTCCAAGAGCTTGGTATGAAAGGTTGAGCAAATTTCTTTTAGAAAATCATTTTGAAAGAGGAAAGGTTGATACAACTTTATTCATAAAGCACAAAAAGAATAACATACTATTGGTACAAGTTTATGTTGATGATATAATATTTGGTGCCACTAATGAGTCAATGTGCAAAGAGTTTGCTAAGTTAATGCAGGAAGAATTTGAAATGTCCATGATGGGAGAACTCACTTTCTTCCTTGGACTTCAAATCAAGCAAACCAATAAAGGCACATTCATTAATCAATCCAAGTACTGCAAAGAACTACTTAGAAAATTCAACATGGACAAAGCAAATGATACTGCCACACCCATGGGCACTTCATGCTATTTGGACAAGGATGAGAAAGGTAAGGATGTTGAACTCACAAAATATAGAGGTATGATAGGATCCTTACTTTACTTAACCGCTAGTAGACCGGATATCATGTTTGCTGTGTGTATGTGTGCTAGATACCAAGCTTGTCCTAAAGAATCACATCTCACTGCAGTAAAAAGGATAATGAAATACTTAGTTGGGACTCAAAATGTTGGCTTATGGTACCCCAAAGGGGCTGAATACACTTTAGTTGGTTACTCTGATTCAGACTTTGCAGGATGTAAACTTGACAGAAAAAGCACTAGCGGAACATGTCACTTGCTTGGTAGTTCTCTTGTTTCTTGGCATAGCAAGAAACAAGTAAGTGTTGCGCTATCAATAGCTGAGGCAGAATATGTTGCAGCTGGTAGTTGTTGTGCTCAAATTCTTTGGATGAGACAACAACTTCTAGACTTTGGAGTTGTATTGGACCATGTGCCTCTTAAGTGTGATAATACTAGTGCTATCAATATCTCAAAGAATCCTGTAATGCATTCTAGAACCAAACATATTGAGATTAGACATCATTTCATTAGAGACCATGTATTAAAGGGTGATTGTATACTTGAGCATGTTGAAACTTCTAGGCAACTAGCAGATATCTTCACAAAACCCTTGGCTAGAGAACAATTCATTCACATTAGAAGAGAATTAGGAATCCTTGACATGAACAATTGTGTTTGAATGATGAAGTATTTTGATAAAGACAGTATTATATGGCATTATTGTATGAGTGGTTATTATCAGTGGCATGATTGATCAATATTGAAACTCTCCTGTGAGAAAATTGTAAATTTTTGAACCAGATAATCGATTATACATATGAACAATCGATTAATAAGATCCTGTCTCGTTGATAATTGATTACGGATTGCCATCTAATCGATTAATAAGCTTCTGTTTTGTTGATAATCAATTACTTCCTGATCCATAATCGATTACAAAGCCTCTATTTCAGGTGCAAGACGTTTCATCTTTCCAGTAATCGATTACCACACTACTACAATCGATTAGGACATTTCTCTCTCCTTACTAATCGATTACTAAACTCCCGTAATCGATTACTCTCTATGCAAAACGTTTCAAATTCCCCAGAAACAGTGAGCTAATCGATTACCTATGCCTCGTAATCGATTGGCATCGGTACTGCAGAGTCAAAACGCATGTTTCCAAGGTCTGCTCAAATTCTCCACTTATTTAACTCTTCTCCCTCCTTTCTAAACCTAATCCTTCTCTATAAATACCCCTCTCTTCACCCTCTCATCTCACACTACCTCCTTCCTCTTCTTATCCCTCAAAGTTATCAAGAACTCACTTCCTCTCTTCATCTTTTTCTCTACATTCCTTGTCAATGGCTTTCTCCCGCACATTCAAGAGAGCTAGGTCCTCCATGGCCCAAGCCAACAACCCACTAGACTTCTCTAGGTTCTTCTCCTCTCCTAGAGACCTCCAAAATTTTGTCAACAATTTTTCTAAAAAGGATATCATGACTCCCCACTTTACCATTGCTGAAACCTTTGACAACCATAGCCTCACCTTCACCCAATGCCTCCACCACTACAACCTTTTTCCCTTCCTCACCCTTAAGGAAGAGCTGTACTACCCCGAACTCATCAGAGTTTTCTATTGCAACTTAAGGATTGTTAATGGAGTCATTGAATCAAAGGTAAAAAATGTGACCATAAAGCTCACCAACGCCCAACTTGCTAAAATTTCTCTGCTGCCACTAAACGATGCTGAGTTTGATGGAGGAGACCCTGAGGATAAATGGGGCTTCAATGCTCTTACTGCCCGTCAATCATTATGGAAGGCTGATCGCCCCAGGAGCAACCACAAATTGGTAGGACACTTGACCATGAACAACCGCCTCCTACACTTTTTCTTAGTCAAGATGTTGGTTCCCCGTGGTGGGAACTATGCCTTGGTGGAAGAGGATGATGTCCTCTTGATGTGGGCTATGCTGAACCACAAAGAAATCAACTGGGTTCAAATGGTCAAATTTCACATGTGCCATGCCAAGGACCAACAAAAGCTCCCATACGCCATCCTACTCACCAAAATATTCAAACATTGTGGAGTGGACCTGGCTGGAGAACTCTCGGAGAAGGTGCCTTCAAAAGCATGCATTGGCACTCATCATCTCACTAAGATGGGTCTTGTCTTTCTAAATGGAGCATGGTACTCACGGATGGAAGGCTATCATGCCAACATTCCCTTTGAAGCTCCTACTGATGAGCCCGTTCCTCCTCCTCCTCCTGCACCTCAAGCCTCTTCATCTGCCCCTGCTGACCCATTTGCATCGCTCTATGCTCATCTTGACCGCCGCTTCGATCGCCTCAAAAACTCCCTTCAAGAGTTTTCAATGACCGAGCAATAACATTTTGAGATGATGCAACAGCGTTATGAAGAGCTGTCCCATCAAGTCTCCGAACTTCGATTTTTCAACCCGGATAATTAGATCCATTTTTATGCTTTGATCATTATGTCTTAGTTTATGCATCAGTTTTCTCATTTCCTTGATTGTACTTTCCCTTTAATTTTCATGAATAAAATCTGTCTTTCCATGACTTTAATTGCCTTATTATTTTTGATGATTCCAAAGGGGGAGAAGTAATAAGCAATAGCTTGGTTATTCATCTGTTTTCACTATTTTTGACTGCTAAAAATTATCTGAAATTATCTGCATACACTCCTAAAGATAGGGGGAGACTTTCAAGTGATAAGAGAATTATATGCTTAAGTGATAAGAGATAATGGCTAAGAGATAACCTGATATCTTTCAAGAGATAAGGAAGAATTCAAATGTTTTTTCAGATATAAAATTAGAGATAACTTTGTTGTTTAAACTAATAACCCTCAAGAGATGAACATGGTTGTCATCATCAAAAAGGGGGAGAATGTGTTTAAATGTGATAACAGGTTCAAGGATTTTGATAATGATAAAACTCTCTTGAAGAAATCTTTGCAAAAACAAAGACATGGAATCAGACCTAGAAATACAGCGAAGCTAATCGATTAGGAAGCCCAGACTAATCGATTAGGGTGATTCTGTTTTGGAACAACTGCATCAGAACTATGAGCTAATCGATTACAACACTTAAGATAATCGATTAAAAAGCTACTGGAATTACAGCAATTGATTACATACATGACATAATCGATTACCAGAATCAAAAATAAAATCAGAAGCATCAGGTATAAAGGATAATCGATTAAAGGAATACATCTAATCGGTTAGAAGGCTACTGGAATTAAGCTAATCGATTACCAGGACCATATAATCGATTACGTAACTGCGAAGCCAAATTAAATGCATCAGGTATCGTTGCTAATCGATTATAAGGCAAATTTTAATCGATTACCAAGCTTCTGACTTGAAGCTAATCGATTAGGAAATGGAAGATAATCGATTACAACTCGAACAGGGATGAAAAATTCAAAGAGTAATCGATTACAGCTCGAGGCGTAATCGATTACGATAGTGGGAAAACACATATTAGTGGGAAACCAGCACATTTCTCCACCACTCCTTCAGATCCCCACTATATGCAACGGCTAGGAACAAGAAAGGCACTCTTCAAGCTCTCGAATGGCTTTATAAATTCAAGAGGAACTCAAGCACAAAACACACAACTAGAAGCTATCATTCTTCACTTGTTCTTGTGCTTAGTAAGCTATCTTTCTTGCATATTCTGAGTTTAAATTTGTACATCCTCTCATCTTGAGAGTTAAAGTTTGTGTGATCTTTCACTTGTACATCCACTCTATTAAGAGAGTCATTTCCTTGTAAACACTTCAACAAACACAAAGGTTTTTCACTCTAGGATTGAGTGGTCACAAAGGTTGAGGTTCAACCTTTAGGTATTGAGAGTTTGAGAGACTGGGTGGGTTACCCTTTGCTAGTGAGGATTGAGTTCTTGAGTGTGGGACACTAGGAAGCTGCAATTGCTCATAGCTTGTATCTCTAAACTTCAATAGTGAAAATCCCCTAAGTGGGTTGCTTAGAGGTGAGACGTACACCGGTGTTGGTGGAACTCGTTATATTGGTTTGCAAGCTCCTCTCCCTTACTCTTTTACTTTCATATACTGCAATTGGTTGATTTATATTGATTGATTATGAATTGCATACTTGAGCTTGTCTAATTTGATATATTTCAAATACTGCCCACCAAGTGTTTGTTAAATTGCTTCAGCTATAATTATCCTTGTGGTGCATTGCACACTATCTCCAACTTGAGTTCACTTGCATTTTCTTGTAAACTTGGATATAAAAATCAAGTTCAAAGGCATTCCAATCAAAATTTTAAAAACTCAATTCACCCCCCCCCCCCCCTTTGAGTATTGAGGCCACTTGAACAACAGTTTGAACGAAATCAAGTTTGGAAATTAGTACCAAAACCCGATAATCATCAAATCATAGGTACCAAATGGGTTTTTAAAAATAAAATGGATGAACACTATATAATCATAAGAAATAAGGCAAGACTAGTTGCAAAAGGATACAATCAGGAAGAAGGCATAGATTATTAGGAAACCTATGCACCTGTAGCCAGATTAGAAGCAATAAGAATGCTCTTAGCTTTTGCAGCATACATGGATTTTAAATTATTTCAAATGGAGGTGAAAAGCGCATTCTTGAATGGTTACATAAATGAAGAGTTATATGTCTGTCAACCCCCAGGATTCGAAAATGATAAATTTCCTAACCATGTGTATAAATTAAACAAAGCACTATATGGTCTTAAACAAGCACCTCGAGCATGGTATGATAGACTAAGTAAATTTCTGCTAGAAAATAATTTCAACAGAGGAAAGGTAGACACAACTTTATTCATCAAAAGAAATGATAATGATATTCTCTTGGTTCAAATATATGTTGATGATATTATTTTGGATCAACTAACGAAAATCTGTGTAAGGAATTTTCCCAAGCAATGCAAAAAGAATTTGAAATGTCCTTAATGGGAGAACTTAATTTCTTCCTTGGATTACAAATCAAGCAATCAACCGAAGGCATTTTCATCAACCAATCAAAATACTGCAAGGATCTACTCATAAGATTTGGAATGATCAATGCTAAAGACATTTCAACACCAATGAGCACTGCAAGCTATCTTGATAAAGATGAGATTGGGAAACCAGTTGACACTAAACTATATCGAGGTATGATCGGATCCCTTCTATATTTATCTTCAAGTAGACCCGATATAATGTTTAGTGTTTCCCTTTGTGCAAGATTTCAAGTTAATCCAAAAGAATCTCATTTACAAGCTGTAAAAAGAATTATGAGATACTTAATAGGAACTAAAAACCTAGGACTATGGTATCCTAAAGGCTCATCCTGCAACCTCGTAGGATATTCCGATTCTGACTTTGCCGGTTGTACAACCGATAGAAAAAGTACCAGTGGTACTTGTCAACTAATAGGGTCAGCCCTAGTATCATGGCATAGTAAAAAACAAAACAGTGTTGCTTTATCCACTGCAGAAGCAGAATATGTCACTGCTGGTAGTTGTTACGCACAAATACTATGGATGAAACAACAATTACTAGACTATGGACTTCACTTAGATCATATTCCCATAAAGTGCGACAATACAAGTGCAATAAACCTTTCTAAAAATCCAGTACAACACTCTAGGACTAAGCATATAGAAATTAGACATCATTTCCTTAGAGATCATGTTCAAAAAGAAGATTGCACATTAGAATTTATTGAGACCCAAAAGCAACTCGCAGATATTTTTACAAAGCCTTTGCCTAAAGAACAATTTTTTCACATAAGAAATGAATTAGGCATCATTAATTATCCTTAAAAATGTGTGTAAAAATAAGTCTCAATAATTGATTACAAATACATTGTAATCGATTACCAGCTTACTTATCCAGTCAGCAAATGAGGCAACCACCTTAGATGTAATCGATTACCACTGTTCATGTCAGTTGTCAATCTTTTATTAAACCGAGATCGCTCTTCCAAATGCATCTCGTAAAACTGCCATTACTGCATACACATTTCCTATTAACTGCGCACACTTCCCCTACTTATGGCACACGTCCCATCCTCTCTCCTCTTATCTCCTTACCCATGAAACTTCCCCTGTAATCGATTACAGTTTCAAGACACCGTCTATGTAATCGATTACCCAAGCTCCCTCTGACCTTTCCTATTCCAATAATCGATTACCACCTGCTTCATATTTCTTTGTAATCGATTACCATTGTTCCAGAATACCAGACTCTTCGTCTTCTTGTAATCGCTTACCTCTTCTAGACCTGCTCTATGTAATCGTTTACCTGTCTTCAACATGCATAAAAACCTCACGTTTGATTTGTTTCACCATCACACTCTCTTACTGTTCAGGAAAATGGAAGATCGGTCCCCTACATACACTCCCACTCCACCTTCTCCTTCCGTTCCCACCAAGAAAAAGAGAACACTAGGCTCTTCTTCTTCCTCTGATCGACTACACCGAACTCCTACATTACACACTTATATTGAGTTCTTTTCCACCTCTGCTCAACAGGAACATTTTTATTCTCTTTTCCACAACCGAGATGTTCTTGATCCCAAATATGTGGACACCCCTATCATTGAAAACATGGATTGCTATCAATTTTTCGACATTTAAAATCTCATGCCATTTCTGACCATTAAGGAAGATCATTACCCCGACTTAGTCCGACTTTTTTACTCTAATCTTCAGATTACCGATGGTCGTATCCTCACAGAGGTCAAGAAAGTTCCCATTACAATAGATTCTGGATTGTTTTATGCTCTCACCGACCTTCCTTCCGTTGGTGAATATTATGAAGGACATCTCTCTGAGTCATGGGAAGCTGAGTTCAATAACCTGGAGGCCCGTCGTCTTGTTTGCTCGGACAATGCTGATCTTTCTGGCCGTCTTCTTGCTGGATCACTTTCCTTCTCATGTAGGGTCATGCACTACATTATCGTGCGTATTCTTGTTCCCCGCTCTACAAACTTGGCACAAGTCACTGAGGAGGATCTCGTGCTCATGTGGTCGCTCTTAACAGTTCGGCCTCTCAGTTGGACCACTCTCATCCGTTATCGCATGCAAAAAGCACTCAAGGCAAATGCCCCACTTCCTTATGCTGGATTCATCACTCGCGTTCTCCGCCATTTTAAAGTCCCCATTTCCGAGGAGTTATGCATCAAGCCCCAACGTTCCTTCATAATTGGCAAAACTGCTTTATCTGCTTTTGGTTATAAATAAAACGCTGAGGGAGACTAGATTCCCAAACATTCTACTCCTCCTCTGGATTCTGATCCCGTGCCTAGTTCTATGTCAATGGCAGATTTGGCCACCGAACTCCAATCCCTCCGCTCCTACATTCGTGATCGTTTTGATCACATTGATAGCACCATGCAGACTCTCCTTTCCCATTTTCCACCACCATCCGATTAGTTTTTCTTTTGTTTTGTTGGTTGTTATTAAGTAATTTCCCTTTTTATTTATGAAAACCATGTCCTCTTGTTTGTTTACTTTTCATGAATATAATTATCCTTTCATCCACAATTGCACTTTACATTATATATATATGTGTCTTATATTCTTTTTGATAATGCCAAAGGGGGAGACACTGCAATCATTTTAATCATTGGTAAATTGCAATCATTTCAATCATTGGCAAACACTGCAAAACACAGGGGGGAGTACTTTCAGTACCAAATAAAGCATAACACAAGGGCCAATAAAATATAACAAACAAAAAGGATTTAATCTTAAAATAAACTTGCATCAATGTTCATTCCCACAGAATTTTACAGGTTATTGTCATCATCAAAAAGGGGGAGAATGAAGATCATAAATGTTTTGATAATGACAAATCGGAATGAAGATCAAAGGAATGAAGATCAAGACACATAGTTTTTTAACAGTAAGATCTAATAAGAAAATATGGCCATTAAAATAAAATTATAATTACACTCTGAAGCAGTGTAATCGATTACCCATAAGGTGTAATCAATTACAACATTTCGAGTTAACTAAAAGAAACATTTTTATTGACCGTAATCAATTACCATCACCATGTAATCGATTACCATACCTGAAAATGTTTATAAAAAAAAGGGTCAGAATATCTTTTCAAAGCAAATGTTATAAACTAACTGCTTCAGTAATCTATTACCATAATAACATAATCGATTACTAAGATTAAAACGTTTGAAAAATAAATCAGAATATTTTCAAAACCAAACGTTTTAAAATAACTGTTTAAAGTAATCGATTACCATTATTGAGTAATCAATTACATACTGAACGGATCTTTTTCAAAATAACAAAGTAATCGATTACAGGCTGGTTCTGATAAAAATATTTATGTACCTTTTCATCATAATGTTTGAATAAAAAGTTACATCCTTTCACAATTAATTTATTTTAATCAAGAGGTACCTTTTCAAATATTTTATTATTTTCTTGCACCTCTTGAAGGCATTTCCTCTCTTATAAATAGGAGAGTATCTCATTTGCAAAAACACAACAATTGAGAATAACAATTCTTTCATCTTTTATGATCTTAATGGCCATATAATCTTGTTAAGATTATTACTTACTTAAGTGCTTCAATTTGTTCATATGCTCTAAGAAGAGAGTATTTCTTTGTTCACTTTATTAAAAGTGTGAGATACTTGGTTGCTTGGGAAGGTTTCCCAAAGTATTGTATACAAGAGTAGTGAGACTCTTGGTGTGTCAAGATACTTCACACAAAGGCAAGATTGTGCCAAGGTGTGGAAATACTGGTGTACTATTTTTTACAATAGTGGAATCCTCAAGGGTGACTTGAGAAGACTGGACGTAGGCAGTGGTTGGCCGAACCAGTATAAATACTGTTTGCAAATCTCTTAACCCTACTCTCTGTCTTATATTTTATATAATCTGCTGTGCACTGTCATATTCATTTACATTTAATTACAATAAAATTAAGAGTTGAGAAAAGTGTGATTAGAAATCTTAAAATTATCATAACTCAATTCACCCCCCCTCTCGAGTTATAGGAGGCCACTAGAGTAACATGAAGGGCTCACGCTTAAGCGAGTGCTTGAATTACTAAATGAAATGGAATCACGCTTGAGCGTGAGAGTTAAATCCATGGTGCAGTGAAGTCACGCTTAAGCGTGACTATAGTCCGCTTGAGCGTGATCATGTTTTCCTTCCTTTCTTTTTACATACTTTGCATGGTTCTCTCGCTTAAGCTTGTAACCTTCAAGCTTGAGCGTGAACTGCTCCTGCACATATAAACAAATAATTGCCTAGCGTTTGTACACTGGTTGTCCAACGTATGTACACTGGGTTAGTGAATTCACAAATAAACAAATTTTCTTAACTAATTATTATTTTTAATCATTTTCTTGCATAAATTAAACACTTTTGAAATAAATAAATAAAACCAGAATTATTGAGAATTTATTAAATAATAGTGCCAAACTAAACAATATTTAATGGATTAAGTTAAATTAAAGGTGAAATAATTAAGTCTTTTCAAGACTTATCAGGCAAGTTATTGGTGGCCCACTTTAGCCAAGGACGCGGTGGAATATGTCAAAAAATATTATGCATGTTAGAAGAATAACAATGAACATCATGTCCCAGCTGAGGAGTTATTCACATCCACAGTCCCATGGCCTTTCTACCAATGGGGCATGAATATTCTAGGACCTTACCCTAAAGCTCCAGGCGGAGTCAAATATTTAATTATCAGGGTGGACTACTTTACAAAATGGATTGAGGCGGAAGCAGTAGTGCATATCACCGTGGCACGAATATGAGGTTCTTTTATGAAAATATCATTACGAGATTCGGAATACCGGGAAGGGTAATAACAGATAATAGGACGCAGTTCACAGATTCCAAGTTCAAAAGCCTACTCGAAGGACTACAAATTAAACAAGTATTTTCATCGGTTGAGCATCCCTAGACCAATGGCCAGGCCGAAGTCGCAAACAGAGAGATCCTAAAAAGGCTAAAGAAACGCCTAGGCGAAGCAAAAAGAGAATGAGCTAACCAGTTATGTCATGTTTTATAGGCACATCGGACGACCCCTCATTCGTCCACTAGTGAGGCCCCATTTAGGATGGTGTACGAAGCAGACGTAGTGATACCGATAGAAATAAATTTAATTTCCCCAAGGATTTAGCAATTTGACATGACGGATAATGAACAAAAGTTGAGAAATGAGCTGGACTTGCTAACCGAAGTCAGAGAAGCAGCTTTCATCCGGGACCAAGCTATTAAAGCCTAAGTCGCATTTTGATACAACGTGAAAGTCCAACAAAGAAGATTCAACATAGGCCACCTCGTTCTAAGAAAAGCATCAGTTGGGAATCAATTCACGCACCAAGGAAAATTAGCACTGACATGGGAAGGACCATACCGTGTGAACGAGGTCACACCAGGGGGAGCTTATTTGTTAGAAACCTTAGAGGGGTAGGTGTTCAAAAATAAATGGAATGTAAAGAACCTACTGTATATTACAGCTAACCGCGCCATAAGTCATGCACTTTTTTTCCCTACCTAAGGTTTTTCCCACATGAGGGAGGTTTTTAATGAGGTATGCAGTCGAGGTGCTACTTAATCAATAAAAACATTTTTATGAATGAATGATAATGTCTTTCAGTAGTCTTCCCCAAAGTTTTATTAAACCCCGGAGTGGTCCAAGGACCCCAGAGCGGTTAAGTTCTATTAAACCCCAGAGTGGTCTAAGGACCCCAGAGCGGTTAAGTTCTATTAAACCCCATAGTGGCCCAAGGACCCCAGAGCGGTTAAGTTATATTAAACCCCTGAGTGGTCTAAGGACCCCAGAGTGGTTAAGTTCTATTAAACCTCGAAGTGGTCTAAGGATCCTAGAGTGGTTAAGCTCTATTAAACCCCGGAGTGGTCTAAGGACCCCAGAGCGGTTAAGTTCTATTAAACCCCGGAGTGGTCTAAGGACCCTGGAGCAGTTAAGTTCTATTAAAACCCCGGAGTGGTCTAAGGACCTCAGAGCGGTTAAGTTTTATTAAACCCCGGAATGGTCTAAAGACCCCAGTGGTTAAGTTTTATTAAGCCCCGGAGTGGTCTACAGACCCCAGAGTGGTGTAAATTTATTAAATCCCAGAGCGGTCGAAAGATCCCAAAACAGAAGTTTTCATTATATGTTTTAAAGAAACTACAAAATAATTTTAAACTCCAGAAAAGATCATTCACAAACACTTAAGTATAACAAAATGATAAAAACAAAGCACTATAATTGATCAAGTAGTTACAAAAAAAAGGGGGCACTACGGCCAAAGGAATCAAAATTCAAAATGGGCGGAGCTCATCCCGCCTACAAAGCAAAAATAAAAATCTAAGGATTTGGTGAAGGGCCTTCTTCTTCGCCCTCAGATCCGGCATTGGCCTCTTCAGCGTTGGGATCCCCAAGACTGTCATCCTCCCCCGTAGCCAATGGACGAAGCTTGAAAGGCTCGTCAGAAGGAGAGAAGGATTGACCGCCCATCTCAGTCACCAATTCACCATTCCGGAATCGGTTGAAAAAACTAATTCTGTTTAGGTTAAGAGGTGAATCCCGGTTTCGGTGGATGACCTGACGGACTGCATGGCTGAAAGAGTCCATGGCGGCATGAGCAAACTGCAACATATCCTCTTGATACCTATTCTGCTCATTTGTAACCGCCATAGACAGTTCCTCGTTCTTCTTGTAAAGATCAGTCACTTGGCCCTCCAGATCGGCCATCTTCCCAAGCAGCCCTTCCTTCTCTTTCTTCCAACTCTCCTCAGATTGTTGGAAAGCTTGGTTGGACTCATTGAGGGACTTAATCCTCTGATAAGCCCGGCTACAATCTTCAGAGAGGCGGGAGTTCTTGTCCTTCAGATGATCCACTTCCAGCTTTGGACCGTCAGTTGCGGCGGAGTAGATGGCAGAGAGAGTTTTGATGTTATACCACATCGTTGTCTCCAAGGCGAATGTGATATCATCCTTCTCCAAGCCTGGCTTGAGGCGGAAAGAGAGCTCAAAACTGGAGACAAGGGGAAGGGTCCTGGTTATCAGCTCCTCTAGAGCCTCCATACCGGAACGAGGAGGGGGAGGAACATCACTCTCTACCAGGGTCTCAGTAGCTACCCCTTTGCCTTTGTCCACTACACAGGGGGTTTTACTCTCGGTTTTTTGGAGGCACCGGCAGCCTGGCCCTTTTTTTCTGTTTCTCCGGGGCGTCCTCCAAGTTGATCACTCCACCGGGGATGGGGAGTCTAGAAGACTTCCGCATCTTCGGAGTGACGTTGTTTTCGACGCTGGTGTCAACCATCGACCCCTCCATCAGTTTGTGGAGGTTCTCCAGAGCAGCGACACTCATGTTCCCTGAAAAATAAAGCAACAGTTAATCAACCACGATATATAAGCACATGAAAACAAGAAAGGAAATGGGTATATACCCAAATGAGCAAGGTATTTATCTCATGTCTCCGTAGTGCCAAGAAGAGAATGACACTTGAGGGGGGCACCCCGGGAGATGTTGTGAAGGGTGTCAACCACCATCTTGGCAGACTTGGAGGGGGAAGACTCATCAACAGCGTAAGTCGGACTCTCCAGCAAGAAATACACGTGAGTCCAACCGGTGTGGATCCTGAATCGACCTTCTTCATCCTTCCAGAAAGGCTACCCCGCACCTTTAACAAAAAGTTTCAGGAAGGAGTTCTTGAAGGAGCCTCCGGCAATCTTGCAGGACTCCGCGAAGGCCTCAAAGTTGAAGATGTCACTCTGACACCGTAGGTTGACAAACCCCATCCCAGTTCCACCTCGGCGCATCACGCGGGCGAACCAGAAAAAGATGGCGACGGTGGGGGTGAAGCCTAGGTGCTTACCCAGGACTTCGAGAGAGAGGACGAGGGCACAGCCGTTGGGATGAAGTTTGCTAGGGGCGATGTCTAAAAACCACAGTACCCTCATCTCAAATTTGTTCAAGGGGAACCGAACTCCCACCTTGTTTATTGTGTAGTCGTGGAAGTAAATGAAGCGGTCCCTCGGGATATGGTAGATCCGCTCTGTAAGTGTAGTGGCAAAAAGGGCAAAGGAGTTGGCGTATTTCTTGGCGCGCCAATAGTACTCGATCTCAAGTTCCATTCCGTCCGTATGCTGGGCAAGACAGTTGTAGACAGAGAGCACGTCCTGAGAAACCCAGAAGTAGGGGTCTTCGGCCTTACGAGCTAGCCAATTCACCTTGTCCGCGATCATAAAAGTATCATCAGGGTCATTTCTCAAGGTTGATGAGCCGATGGCGTCCATGGTCACTATGTGCGCTAAAAAAGGGACATACGAGTAAATGTCAGTATCATCGGCTTAGTAATGCACTACGCTGGAATTCTCACTCCGGTCCAGAGACACAGGAGGAAGGGGTGAAGGAGGATTCCGAATTCTAGAAGTGGAAGACTCCGCCCAGGAGGTTGAACCTAAGTTAACCTGAGTCATCCACCTGCGGATATCCGTTTGAGTGAGCCGAGGTCCATGACGAGGAACCTCGGGTTGCCAAGAAATTGAAGGGTTTGATATAATTTCACAAGAAGAATCTTGTTCCTAGCCGTGGTTAGAAGAAAAGGAAGACATGGTAAAAAGAAGGATTTTTAGAGGCTACCTGTAGGGATAATGCGTGTGGTCCTTCGAGTACGAGCCAGGACAAAGTGAGAGCAAAAACAGAGACGGTTGAGCAGAGTTTCGGTAAAAAATAAGTGAAGTGAAGTGGCAGAGGTGCTTGCTTTTATAGGAAGAAAAAGAACATTGGTCGAAGTTCAACCGTCGCGGCCCATGGACGAAGTGGAAGATGAAATGTTGCGGCCCAAAAAGGAGCGTCGTTTCGCCTGGGAATGACGTCACCCCATGGCGCGTGGAATATATGACCAACCATGATACGACGCGTCAGTAATCCTTGTGAAGTGGTAACTTTTACAGGTGAGGTGCATTAAATGCTTCACCTGCCTAAAGTACATCTGACCCCAATTATATTGGCACATCGGTACCTGCACCCTAACAAATTTTTCAACCGGATTGTGAATAATTCACTTATTGTAGTAATACTACAAAAATAAACTAAGGGGAAAATGATCCGGGGTGGCAACCAGGACTGGACGAGGTCCGAAAACACCATGCCATGTCACCAAGAAGAATGGCAAGTCACAACCGGAATCTGAAACCATTGGTTGACTACGAATTTCTCCCTCAACCCCGGTTCATAACTGACAATCTGACAGCCAGTCAGAGGAGGTATGGACAACCTGACCTAGCAGACACTGTATCAATAGTAAGTTAGGAAGATGGTCAAATCACTTCCAAAACTAAGGTAAACACTATAAATATAGCTCATTTATTACTGAAGAGGGATCTGATCTAATTTTCATAAGTTACCTCCGTAATACAATATTACCTTAGTGACTATACTGACTTAAGCATTAGAGAATCTTCTGTAGGTACACCTTCGGTGCGGTCTTTAAACTCCAGTACGAATTAGACATCAATTGCCACCATTACTTGAAGAACCTCAGATTCCCACTGAACCTAGGTGCATAATACCGTACTCCACTGAGGCGGTGTAAAACTGAGAGTTAATGAGGTAACTACAGTCAGGACACTAAGACCCAGACCCTGGTCAAGACAGTCGACTCTTGACTCTGGATTCCTGAACAGATCAGCTACATATATTTTTCACAAGCTTCTGCTTTTTTTTTTTTAAAAAATATGATATATGATAGAACATTACAATTGTCAGCACCTCAACTACTCTGTTGTGTAAACTCCTGTTGATGAGTCACAAGGTTTAACATAATTTTCAATACAAAATTTTCATTGTATATTCCCTAATCAATATTCTAAGAACATGTTTAATATAATAATCGGTTAAATATGTTTTTATTAATTTTTAATTTGGTTCTTAGTTATTTTTTATTGGTTTTGATCTTTATATTATTGAATATGTTAAAATTGATCTTTAAACTGGAATATGGTTAATTTAATTGCTAAGTAAATAAACGAAAATATTATGTTATATGTGTCTTGTTCTATCTCTCCAATTTATTCCGCTCCTTAACTTCTCAAAATGAACTCTATTTTTTTTTTCTGTTAATGTTTTGACATTTTGAGGGACCAATCTCAACATATTCAATAACATAATGATCAAAGTCAATAAAAAATAACTCAGAGCCCAAAACAAAAAAATTTAATAAAAACATAGAGACCAATAACATATTTAACCCAATAATAATTTACCAATAATAAATATTTTCATGGCTTTAGTGGCAATTTGTCTACAAACTCTAGAAAATAATTATTTGATGTGAGAAAGAAAAGAATACAAGTTAGCACTCAATTATATAGTGCATACATAATTAATTTTCTCTTTTTATGGCCAGATTATATCGAAGTGGAAATTCTTATATTTGAAACTCTGAAAATAGGTTCGAAGCCCACTCGGGTTGAGTTAGTTATTAAATCAAATTTTGGGCATATGAAGTGAAGATTTGTTAAACCGATAGTATAATTAATTAGACTCTTAATTAATTATATATTAATTACTATATGTTTCTTTAACCTTTTAATATATACGAGGTAACTCATTTAACTTATATTAACTACCTAATACTATGGTCAAATTGATGACCAGTCATGTTTTAATAATACTATACATAGATTGATTTAATTTACATTAACTATTTATTACTATAGTTAAATTGATGATCAGTCATGTTTTAATCACTATATATATATATATAAAGATATTGATCACAATTGCTCCTCCATTTTATATTATAAGTCATTCTTAAAAAGACAAGGTTTTATAATAATAATTATTTTCTTGATCTTATAAAAATTAATTTTATCTTTTCAAATTTCTTTTCATATAAAGTTAAATAACTATTATGCATTTGATCTGTCCTGAACTGGGGTCTAGAGATCCGGACTCAAGTCAATCACAAATAGTATGCAAATACTGTGCAGAAGACCGGATGTATGAGTATCCGGTGTAAATATCCGTTGTCCTTGTGTGAGGAGAGCGGATTGGGCGTTCTGTAGATCCTTCATACCGACCTAACGCGTTGATGTGGGCGAATGGTGGTGTCACCTGCAAAGATTCTCCGACGCTCAAGTCAATGATATATTCCCAGTAAGGAATGTATTTTAGAGAGTAATCGTTTATAGATTAAGTTCAGAATCCTCCCTTCATTGATGAAGAGAGTTCATATACCTGATTGGCTCGTTTTACGAGGACTCGTTAGTGGGGAACCACTAACTTCCATTAGCATTATTTTATTGCGCACTTACCAGCATGATTGGGTCAAGTGGCTATTTTATATTGAGCATGGAGAGTATAGACTAGGATTAGGGAACAAGTTGACCATCCCCGTGAGCAGAATTTGGCTTGTAGTGCCGGGGATTATTGATCGGTCCCTGTAGCAATGATTCTTGTCTGTTGCATAGTGACCTGTGTTATCCGGTGTCATGGTGTTATCCTGAACAACCGGTATAGGGAGAGCGCCTGATACGGAATTGCAGTCCGGATGTATACCGATGACACTAGTTTCACGTTGATGTCTTGACAAAGACGTTGAAACATGTCTTGCAGATCGGATACCAGTATTGAGACCGGATCATATGTCCCCTAGCTTGTGTAAGGGACTGAGTGGTTGTTCACATAAGCTACTCAACCTGCGAGAGGTCTGAATATCGGTAAGCTTACGCGTATAACAGTTCCTTAGTATTTGTTATTATATTGCAAAGAACCGTTCTTAGATTAAAAGATCGGATGTAGTGATGTTATCACAACGGATTCAGACAAAGATTCGCTGTACGAGAATTTCAAGAGTTTATTGGAATTGAAGGCTCTTGAAGTTCGCGTAACGGCTGTAAAGCGTGAATTGCGTCGTATGATTAGACATTAAATGCTTTTAACCACGTGGGCGAGCAATTATTGCGTCTGAGATAGAAATCTCAATAACCGTCATTTAGGGCTTAATGGGCCTACATTTTTCGAAACTTTTGGGCCTAGTAGATAGGCCCTTCGTCGAATGGATATTGTTTTGGCGCCCATGAATTTGGAACGGTTGTGTCGTTTCACTTGTGAATCAATACGTTTAGCCGAGAACGACACAACTTCAAGAGCTGGTAACCGAACCTTTTTCATTTCCTATAAAAGAAACACTTAGTGGATTCTGGGTTCCACTCGTTTCTGATTTCTTAGCAACACTCTACAAAAATTTCACAAGGAAGTTTGTCGCTTGTTCTACGAGATTTTTCTCAGTTTTTGTCCTCATCATCATCTGAGGTAACTTTCCCATGCTATTTTCATCTTGTTTTGATATACTATTTTTACGAAGAGAATGTGCTTTATTTAGGGGGAGATTAATTTCTCGCAACCCTAATAGTCATGGGGAAGAATCCTTATGATTCTTCCTAAGGCTGAGTCATGTCGCTCAGAAAGGGGATCTTACTCACTGTGGAAAGTGACTTTTCCCTTCTCAGAGTCGTCCTCTGATTGTAGTCGCTTTAAAAAATGAAGTGAGCAATGGTTATCACCTTTCTGACGATATGATCTTTTATCGTAGATTAAAGAGTTTGGTCTAGGCGATTCAGATGGCTGCTGGAGAAGGGACTTCCAGAGATAATACCATTCTGAAGACAACAGAAGGTCTTTACAACGTTGCTGTTTCTAGGTTGAATTGGGAAGAACTTCAGGCTAAATGGCCTTTCTGTTGGGTAGCTAGTGAGTTTAAGAACTTGGCTTCCCATCATGCAAACGAGGATGGACCCCGAATTCAACCAAGGTTCATGCTTCATGCAGAAGAAGAAATGAAGAAGTGGTTTAGGGTATTTACACCACTTCCTACAGAGCGGATATGCCATGCCGTACCCAATGACCGTTCCGTATACATGCATGACTTCATATTTCATTACTTGGGAGTCCGTTTCCCTTTATCCGAGCTTCAGATGGGTGTGCTGAGGTTTTTAAACTGTGCACCCTCTCAACTTTATCCCAATGGTTGGGGTCTCATCCGTGCTCTGGAGGTCTTGGGTGATCATTTCAACTTCACGCCTACCGTAGCGATGTTATTTTATTACACTCAGGTAGTTCGGAGGGCGAACAAGCAGGGCGGTGTTGGTTTAGTGACACTCCGGACCTTATGTTCCTTTGTGAACTTTGAATCCTACACCGATTCGGCTAAAGTTGACGGAAAATCGTTCAAATCCTACTTTACCCGGATATCTGTTAGGAAGAAGAAACCTGTCTTTTGGAGGGATGAAGAGGGTCTTAATAAATTTCCTCTGAGCTGGACCCATAAGCATTTTCTTTTAAACTCCCAAGCATATTACGCTGACCAATCCGAGCTATCCCCTGAATCGTTGAAAGTGTTGTTCGCACTTGAAGCGCACACTACACGCTCTAAAGTATTTTCGTGTAGGCGTCTTTTAAGTAGTTCAAGCGGAGTTCGGGATGAATATCTACGTAATTCTTGTTTTATTTCTCTTTTTCTCCTTTGTCAAATGTATCGAGTATTTCGTGGTTGTTAATATCTTGTGTTTGTGCATGCAGGTGAGATAGAACAAGAATCTCCGGAGATGAATAAGTTAAAGGGATTTAAAGCGGCAGGTAAATCCATAGCCCACGAAAATGAAATTCAGGCCAAGCCCTCCACAAAGGATCGTCCCGAATTGATCATCCTGACTTCGGATGTTGAAGGGGAGATTCCGCTGGTGGAGGGCGGTTCAACCGGTGTTGGCACAGCTACGGGTCAGCCCCCAATAACTGAGAGGAGGAGAAAAATCAAGAATGATTCTTTCGGGGGTCCGTCGAAGAAACGTAAAACTCCAGAAGGTAAGGCTGTAGAAACCTCGGATGCAGCTGATGTTTCCTCCAGACTCCATAAGGGGATTGCTGCCGGGGTTCCTAGGCCTAATCTGATCTCCTACCCAACAACCTCATTCCTTACCCCCTTCCTCTCAATATCGGGGAGCAACTCCAGCGATTCTTCCTCAACCGATGTATGAACTCCGGCCCACGCTTAACACTAAAGAAATCAAGGAAGCGTGTGAGGCCAGAAAATGGCAGTTAGCAGAACTGACTGGAATGCTTCACTCGTTCAGTTTGTTAGCTGACAATGTTGATAAGGTTGATGAGCTGAGTGATAAATTAGAACAACTCAACCTCTCGTCAGGGAAGGATAAAGCCACTATAAAATTAATGGAAGACTGTCTTGCCAAGTCTAAAAAGTTTGGGGATATTATGAACAGAGAGAACCTTAAGCTTAAAGGTATTCTTAAAGACTTGGAAGATAAATTGGCAGAGAGGGAGGAAACGCTTAACAAATCATAGGAAGAACTCCGTAGCAGCCAGGCTAAGCAGGTTGAGCTCGAGGATAAAGGCAAAGTTGCTGCTGAGGAGTGGTCCCGAAAGGAGAAAAGGCTCCTTCTTGAGATCGAGGGACTGAAGGCTGGGAGAACGGAATCTAGAGGATCAAGTGGGGAGCTATCGAGGTTGCGGGAAGAACTGGCTATAGTGAAAGCTGAGAAGCAGGAAGCTATTGATATATGCAACCAAGCGGTTGAAGAATCCTTCGGCCTAGCTATACGCCAAGTTTTCTACCGTAACCCCACTGTGAAACTTAGCCTCTATGGAATGGATCCGTTCTATGAATTCCATGGAGGAAAGTTGGTCACCGTGGTTGATGGTCGTCATGAAGATCCTCCGACGTCCTTATACGGTTTGCCTCCTCTTCCTGAGGGTCAAACTATGGGTCCGGATTACGTTCTTCCTACGTCTGAGGTCACCTCATCTGCGGAAGGAACTGAGGCTCCCGGAGGGGGAATTCCTGAGGAAATCCCAAAGGAAGGGACACAAGAGCCTGGAGCTGAGGAAGCACAAAAAGATGAAGAGCAAATTCCTCCTCCGTAGTCTTGTTTTTATTTATATGTAAAGTTGTGTTCCGAGATAAACTCCGGTTTTGTAATTTCGTTTTTCATGAATAAAATTCATTTAAGAAATTTGTCTCCAACATTTCATGCATATATGTCATTTAAGTCGTTGTTAACCCGTTCTATATGATTAACCTTGAGGTCGAACTGAAATAATTGCCTCGGAAGATTAAACAACAAATGAATTTAGAACGGAGAAATATATACATGTCCCCAAGTGTGAGTTAAGAAAAGGGTGCCTGTCTTTAGGGCATGATCCTTAATTCTTTTGGGGAAAGGAGGAGCCGATCCGTTGTTTAGTAAAATAGTGTAACAGGACGGATGACTATTCTTAATCCGTGTTATTCTCACTGGAGAGAACAATGTCGTCCATTGTAAGAATATTGTTCCAAGTTTGGGGAACTACAAAGGTGTAAGAAAGTGGTGTTTGAGTCTTCCATCATAAGGATGATGATGGGAGTTTGTTTACGCCAGGAGTTACGTCATTGTACCACAGAGTAGGTGATAAAGAGTATCCGTCCTGGGAGAATACCACTTGAGAGTGAAAGCGCAGATTAACTTTCAAAATCTTCTATCATAAGAATGATGATGGGGATTGTTCGTACCAGGAGTTACATCATCGAATCACAGAATAGGTGATTGAGATCATCCGTCCTGGGGAAGTATACAACGCCAGGAGTTACATCGTCAGATCACATAATAGGTGATTGAGATCATCCGTCCTGGGGATGTGTACGGCGCCAGGAGTTACACCGTCAGATTACAGAATAGGTGATTGAGATCATCCGTCCTGGAAAAGTTCACATCGTTAGGAGTTACATCGTCAGATCACATAATAGGTGATTGAGATCATCCATCCTGGGGATGTGTACGGCGCCAGGAGTTATATCGTCAGATCACAGAATAGGTGATTGAGATCATCCGTCTTGGAAAAGTTCACATCGTTAGGAGTTACATCGTCAGATCACATAATAGGTGATTGAGATCATCCGTCCTGGGGAAGTTTTTTCAATCGCAGGAGTACAGATTGAGATGAATGATTCTCAATCGTACGGATTGAGTGTTCAATTTTCATATCCGAAATCGGATTTCAGTAGTACTCTACTAGCCCCCTAGCTTATGTGAGGAATTAGTAGATTTGCTCATATAAGCTATACCGATCGTAATATGTCTGGATTTCGGAATTATACTGTTATGTAAATATCCGCTCTTGGAACAAGGTTCCGTTATGATGAAACTCTTGAGGGCGGATTCGTACAATAAGAATCTCAGAAGTTTATTGAATTTTGTAACCCTTGGTATTCGAGTAATGGTGGCCACGTTTCTCATGATTGGACATTTAATGCCTTTACTCACGTGGGCGAGCCATTATTGCGTTAAATGCGCATGTCTTAATAACCTTCACACTGGAACTTGGTGGGCCTAGAATTTGGATTTAATAGGCCCATTTAGAAGGCTCTGTGATGAAACGATGGCATTTTCACGCCTTTGGGTTCAAAACGACTATTTTGATCCACCAAAAGGGAGAGTCGTTTGAGAGTAAACGACAGGTTGCTTGAATCGGTATTTGAGAGCTTTCACGCCCTGAAAAAGACATATTTGGCAATTTCAGTAATCACTTCTTCTTGCTCCCTTGATGAACCCCTGTAAAAGTTTCAAGAAGACCTTTGTATTTGCCTCTGTGAATTTTGATTCATTATCCTTAGGTAACCCTTCTCCTTCGTCTTTTCGTGTCTTCTTTCAGTTTCTGTAAATGTCTAGGAGAGGTTTTAGCCTTAGGGGAAGAGGAGGAAGGGCCTCTACTCGAAATCCCTCAGTTTGTGGTGGGAGGATCCCAGTGATCTTCCAATCGAAGCCACTATATTCAGAGAGGGAGGCGTCGCCGTATCAGAGGCGAAGGGTGATAATACCCTCGTCAGAATCCTCCTCTAGTGAGAGTGCTGAGAGTGCTGATTTGTACCTCTCTGATGATGTGGATTTTTACCACAGCGTAAAAGCTTTTACGATGACAGTAAAGAAGACGACTGGAGGAAGAACATCTGGTGGGGAAGCACCCTCTCAACAGTACATAATGAAGACAGCTTCCGGCCTGTGCAATGTAGTTGCACACCGGATTGATTGGGTGAAGTTCCAACGGAAGCATCCGTTCAGCTGGGTGGCTGAGGAATTTCGTGAAACACCGTCCGTCCATGCTCGGGAGGACGGAGCTGAGTTGGAACCGCGCTTTACTGTCTTCAGGGGGGAAAAATATAGGAGGTGTTTTATGGTGCTAGCCCCATTTCCATCAGATCGGATTTGCCATACACCGGACGAAAGGTCCATGTATATGTATGACTTCATATTTATGAATCTAGGCGTGCGCCTCCCTTTCACAGAGTTTCAGATGGGGGTCCTGAGATTTTTGGACTGCGCCCCTTCGCAGCTTCACCCCAACGGATGGGGGTTGGTCCGTTCTCTTGAAGTGCTTGGGGAGCACTTCAACTTTAAACCGACGGTGGCTATGCTCTTCTATTTCTCCCAAGTGGTCCGTCGTGCGAATAAGGAGAAGGGGGGAGTGAGTTTGATAACCCTCCGGACTCTCTCCAAGATCATCAACTTTGAGTCTTACACTGACTCCGTCAAAGTTGATGGTCGTTCTTTTAAATCTTACTTTACGAAGATCAGTGTCCAGCCTAACGAACCAGTTTTTTGGTTAACTGAAGATGGGATTCCGAAATTTCCTGTAGCCTGGACGCATGAGCATTTCTTATTAACCTCCCAGGCGTATTACACTGAGGAAGATGAATTGAGCCCATCTTCGGTTTCTGTTCTTTCCACTCTTCAGACATATACCGCCTCGCATAAATTTTTCTCCTGCAGGCGTTTGCTAGGGTCAAAGTCTACCCGCGAGGAATATTTACGTAATTTTCCTACCATTTTTCATGCTTTTATATATCATGCTTCGAAATCTTCGATCTCTAATTGTGTTATTTGGTTTTGCAGTTGAAATCGAGACGAAGTCACCAGAGATGAATAAGTTGAAAGGGCTTAAAGCTGGAGAGAGCTCCGTTGCGGCTGAAAATGACATTCAGGCAAAACAGAATTCTAAGAAGGCTACCACTGAGGCCATAATACTGACTTCGTCTGCTGGTGATGATATTCCCTTGCTAGAGGGCGGATCTGAGAAACCAACCCCTGAGGTTGCGGTTGTGAAGGTCGGAGAGAGAAGGAAAAAGACAAAACGTGATTCCACCAAGACCTCAGAACCTCAACCTTCTCCCAAGAAACTAAAAACTTCGAAAGGGGCTGCTGATCCGGAGTCTTCTAAGGGAAAGAAAGTGGAAGGGCAGACTCCGGATGCCCCAGGCAACGTGATTACTTTTGGTGCAAAACCAATAACAACTTACTTTGCACCTACAGCTCCCTGCCCTCCTGAAGGTAATTCCGGTCTTGCTCAATACCTTGTATATGAGGGTTCTGTTCCTGAGAGCGTTCCTGAATCTCCGTACAAGCTGAAGCCTTCATTGGAGAGCGGAGAAGTAATCAAAGCTTGACAGAAGCACTTGGCAGAGTTATCCGGTCTTCTGAAGTCGGTTCGCAAGCTTTCAGAAGACAATGAAAGGCTCAGTTCATTGGTTGGCAAGGTTAACGACCTTAGCATTGCTGCTGCTAAGGATAAGGCAAACATCCTCCGTTTAGAAAGTAGATTAGAGGCTTCCAAAGATGAAGGATATAAGAAGGATGAGGAAATTGCCAGACTGAAGCATCTTGTCAATGAGTTGGAAGTCCAAGTACTTGACCAGAAGAAAATCAATTCCGACCTCCATGCCAGCCTTTGTACGGAGAAGGAACATTCTTCGAAGCTGGGAGAAGAGCTGAAGGAGGCCAAGATTGTCTACTCTCAAGGAGCAGAAGATTGGTCGCGTAAGGAGAAAGAGCTGCTCTTAAAGTTGGCGGATTCGACTGACAAAGTCAAAACCTTGAAAGCAGAATTGGCTGAGGCTGTAGATATGTGTGATCAAGCAGTCAAGGAATCTTTCGGGTTGGCAGTTCGTCAAGTTCAATATAGGAATCCCAAGGTGGCACTTAATTTGAATGGAATGGATCCATTCTATGAGTTTCACCAAGGGAAACTGGTGGCCATTGTTAAAGACCGTCATGAGGATCCGCCTAACACCCCATACAAGTTTGCTCCTTTACCTGAAGGCCAATCAATGGGACCTTCTCTCCTGAAGCTTAGAAGTACAGGAACATGCTCTAGCGTTAATGAAGGCAAGACTGGAGATAAAGGCAAAGGGGAGGAAGGAGATACAAGTCAGAAGAAATAATGCCTTCCCTGTCTTTGTCTTTATTGATTCAAATTCGCTGTGTTCCGGGATCAGCTCCGGATTACTAAACGAATTTCTTCATGTAATCTCCCATTTGATCAATAAAAGAACCATTTGCCTTTATATGCTTGTTTAGTTGAAAATAACTTTAATAGAAGGATTGCATGTGTATTGAATCATTCTGGATTTTTACATGCGGGATGAAGAACGGATAGAGACATATAACTATCGTTTTTCATGTATAGGCGTTTTGATAGCCAAAGACTTGATTTGAGAGAAAAGATAGGGTATCTTTTGTCAAGTATGAATAATTTGATATAAAAGTCTGGTAGAAAGCGTATCTTGCTTCTTGAAAATCAGGCCTTTTGGTCATAAATATCATAATAGGGATCGCCGTTGTGATTGAACATGTTATTGTCATGAGAACGGCTTGTAATGTTAATCTTGAGGGAAAATAATTGTGAGAACGTTTCACTAAGAGTCCATTCCTCAAGATATTCGTTAACTGTTGATACTATCCCCCAGTATTATTGGGTGATCTGTACTTTGAACAAACTCTGAGTGATACTTTCACGTGAGAGTTCTTAAGAGTGAGGACTTCGAGTAGAAATTCCTCTATTTGATAATTCCGAACGTAAATATTTCCGACTGAAAGGTTTCGGGTGAATATGCCTCAGATTGTGGCGTACCCGAATGAATTGTTTTTGGGTCGGAGTTCATGAGTCAGGTTTCAATTGAGCATTTCTGACTGAAGAATTGATGATTCAGAATTTAAAGCTATAAAACTTCCAAATAAGGAACTTCAAAAGAGAGTATTAATTTGGAGTTCAGTATAACTTACTTGTATTTGGAGTTCGGTTTAACCCTACAATCCACTCCTTTAATCGGTCTTTGGTTTTACCCATTGATGATTCTTCACCGACGTTCGGTCAATCCTACTAGTCGTACTCAGAGTTCGGTTTAATCCTACAATCCGAGCCTTCAACACGGGGTTCAGATCAGGGCTAATCCCGAACCTACTGCGCCCGTTACTTGGGGTTCAGCGTGGTCTTGAAGAAGAACCAGCTTACTGCGCCCAAGCCTTCAATACGGTGTTGGGTTTTACCCTTTTACCATTTTTGGAATGGGGTTCGGTTCAATCCTACAACCCATTTCCTGAGGTTCGGTTTAATCCTACAGCCCAGGTCTTCGCCGGTGTTCAGCCAAACTTACTAACCGTACCCAGAGTTCGGTTTAATCCTACAATCCGGGCCTTCAGTTTCTTACACATACTCGAGGAGTTACATCGTCAATTACAGAATGGGTAATTTAGATCATCCGTCCTGAGTATGCTCTTGTACGCTGCACATATTCGAGGAGTTACATCGTCAACTACAGAATAGGTAGTCGAGATCATCCGTCCTGAATATGCTTCTGTACGCCGGATAAATTAAAAATCACAGCATAAGAAAAACTCGAAAAGAGTTAAATTGCTGTATGAGATTCTTATTAAATCAAAAATAAGAATTACAATGAAAGCATAGCCGGGAAAATAATTTCTCCAGTATTCAGTTTAAAATGAGGATAGGAGAGTATGTATCGTTCCAGCAGCTAGCTATAATAGATGCGCAAGTTTTGGGTGTTCCACTTATTTCGGATTGGAGTGCCATCAAGGTTCTCAAGGCGGTAAGAGCCTTTGCCAGCAACCTCGGATACCCTGTAGCCCGCCTTCCCAGTTTGGGGCTAGTTTGCCTTGATGAGCGAATTTGTTCCCTACACTTGCTTTCCTCAAAACCAAATCTCCGATGTTGAAAGTCCTTGACTGAACTTGTTTGTTGTATCGGAGAGCAACTTTGGCTTTGATAGCCTGATCTCTGATGAATGCATCTTCTCTGAGTTCTTGTATGACATCCATTTCTGACGCCAAGTTAGCGTTATTGTTCTCTTCAGAGAAGTATTTGACCCTTGTGGAAGCAATTTGCAATTCCACGGGTATCATTGCCTCTACCCCGTATATGAGGCGATATGGGGATTCGTTGGTAGAAGAATGAGGCGTTGTCCGATATGCCCACAGGACGTGACACAACTGGTCTGTCCATCCGTCCTTGGCTTCACCAAGGCGTTTCTTTAGTCCTTTCAGCACCTCCCTGTTGGCCACTTCAGCTTGGCCGTTGGTTTGGGGATGTTCGACGGATGAGAATATTTGGGTTATTCCTAACCCTTCGAGTAAATCTGTGAATTTTCTATCCGTGAATTGGGTGCCATTATCTGTGACAACTCGTGCTGGGACCCCGAATCGTGTTATAATGTTTTCATACATGAAACAACGAGTTCGGGCTGAAGTAATATGTACCATCGGCTCTGCTTCTATCCACTTAGTGAAATAATCGACCCCTACAATGAGATATTTGATGCCCCCAGGAGCAGTTGGAAAGGGGCCCAGAATATCCAATCCCCATTGGTAGAAGGGCCATGGAACAGCGGATGTGAAGAGTTCTTCTGCTGGTGTGTGATGAAGATTAGAGAATTTTTGGCAAGCGTCGCATTTTTTGACGAAGTCAATGGAGTCTTGTTTCATCGTGGGCCACCGGTAGCCTGCCCTGAGGATTTTTCTCATTAAACTTCTTCCTCCGGCGTGGTGTCCACATTGTCCTTCATGCACTTCCTCCATCACGTCTTGCACTTCATTCTCTTTAAGACAAATCAAGTAAGGCACGGAGAGCGCCCTTCTGTAAAGATTACCATCGATCATGGTGAAATATGGTAATTCCCTCCTTATCTTTGTCTTTTCCTTCTCATCCATAGGCAGCTGCCCATCAGCCAAATAACGGATGTAGGGGGCCATCCATGTGTCTCCATAAAAGGAGCTAGTCATTATGGCATTTAGAGAAGGGAAAAGAGGAATGCTGGGCGACGTTAGTGTGCTTTGAACCAGTGTAGTGGTGCTACCTGGTCGTTTGGTGCTTGCTAATCTGGAGAGTATATCCGCTCTAGTATTCTCTTCGCGTGGAACATGTTTGAATTCCATTTTCGAGAATTTCTCTCTCAACTCCTTGACACAGTTTAAGTATAATTGGAGTTGAGGTTCGCGAGCCTGATAATCTCCCAGGATCTGTGAAATCACTAGTTGTGAGTCACTGCAGAGCGTCGCCTCAGAGGCTCCGATGTCAATTGCAGCTCTCAGTCCGGCCAAACAAGCTTCGTATTCAGCTTGGTTGTTGGATGTTTTGAAATTAAAGCGAAGGGAGATTTCCAGGTGCACTCCGTCATCACTTTCAAGGACTACACCTGCTCCAGAGCCCCTTTGGTTCGATGAACCATCAACGTAAATAGTCCAATGGACACGAGGGGTATCTGGATCTGTCCCTGTCATTTCCACAATAAAATCAGCCAGGACTTGAGCTTTAATAGCGCTTCGAGGTTCATAGGATATATCAAACTCAGAGAGTTTAATAGACCACTTGATCATCCTCCCAGCGAGATCGGGCTTGATTAATACAGAGCGGAGTGGTAAATCCGTTCTTACTATGATTAGATGGGCATGAAAGTACGGACGTAGCCATCGAGAGGCCCAAACAACAGCGAGGGCGGCCTTCTCGATTTTTTGATACCGGATCTCAGCACCTTGTAAGGTTTTGCTAGTGAAATAGACCGGTCTCTGTCCATCGGGAGTTTCTTTTATCAAGGCAACGCCCAAAGCTTCATCTGAAATAGCCAAGTATAGGATGAGTGTGTCTTCGGGGTCAGGCTTCGTGAGAATGGGAGGTTTAGACAACACCTCCTTAAGCTCTTGGAATGCTTTCTCTTGTTCCTGTCCCCACTCGAATTTCTTGGACTTTTTCAGTATTTTATACAGGGGGAGTGACCTATGAGCCATTTTTGGCATGAACCGTGCCAAAGCTGCTACTTTGCCATTCAGGGATTGGACTTCTCTCAGATCCTTTGGACTCTGCATGTCTAGAATCGTTTGGCACTTCCCTGGATTGGCTTCAATACCGCGTTGGGTTAACATGAAACCCAAGAACTTCCCAGCAGGGACAGTGAAAGTGCATTTCATTGGGTTTAGCCTCATGTTAAATTCTCTCAAGCGGGTAAATACTTGGCGTAGGTCTTCAATATGATCGCCTCCAACCGGTGTCTTGGCTATTATGTCATCAATGTACACTTCAACAAGTTTGGTGTGCATACCCTCAAAAACCTTGTTGATCATGCGCTGATATGTGGCCCCAGCATTTTTCAAGCCAAAGGGCATAACTGTATAGCAAAAGATACCACGATCATTTATGAAAGCTGTCTTCTCTTGATCCTCTTCGCACATCGGAATCTGGTTGTAACCCGAATAAGCATCCATGAAACTCAGGTATTGATAACCAGAGGAGTCATCTACCATCCGATCTATATTAGGAAGAGGATAAGGATCCTTTGGACAGCAGCGGTTGAGGTCCACATAGTCAATGCATATTCTCCATTTACCATTGGATTTACGGACCATCACCACATTCGATAGCCAAGAGGAATAACGGATTTCCTTGATAAATCCGGCCTTCAGCAATTCCTCAGTTTGCTGGCAAGCTGCCTTCTGTTTCTCTGGTCCCAATCTTCTTTTCTTTTGGGCAACCGGTCTCGTCTCTGGATAGACGGATAATTTATGACAGCAGAAAGCAGGGTCTATGCCAGGCATATCGGCCGTAGTCCATGCAAAGAGGTCTTTAAACTCTTGCAGGAGCATCAGTAGACGTTGTTCCATTTCTGTATCGAGCTTGTCGTTAATATGGGTGATCTTTTCTGGAGAATCTCCCAAGACAATGTCCCTGGAATCCCCATCCGGTGTGGGCTTTAATGGGTTGGACGGATCAATGTTCAAATCCGCCCTAGGGTCCAGGTCGACAAGGCTTACAGATCCAGCGGCTGCTCCAGAATCATTGAGCTTCCTCTTTTTATTGGAGGCTTCCAGCTTTGTCATGTTGAGGCTTAGGTTGTAGCAGTACCTAGCCATCTCTTGATCACCTCGGATAGATGAAACAGCATTATCCTTATCAATAAACTTGACAAGAAGATGTGGAGTTGATACAACTGCCTCCATGGCATTTAACGTAGGACGGCCTATGATGCCATTAAATGGTGATTTAACATCGATCACCAACACTCGGGATTTAACCGTTCTGGCCCCTGGTTCGCCTTCAAACGAAATAAGGGTGTCAAGGTACCCCTTCGTTGATTGCTTTGCTCCATTGAAAGCTGTTAGTTCCTGCGTATAAGGCTGTAAGTCTGAGTCTTTAAAACCCATTCTTTCAAAGCAATTATAAAAAATAACATCGCAGGAACTTCCCTGGTCAACAAGGATTCTTCGGACGTCCTTGTTGGCTATTACTGCAGTGATGACCACAGCATCGTCACTACCAGGAACGGTTGGGCCAAAATCCTCATCGGAGAAAGAGATTATTGGAGCTTTAACCCCACCTCTGTAAGGGCGATTGTCTTTGACTTTCCCTTGCACAGACAGAATCATTCTATGATGATTCTTACGGGCTGTAATTGAAGCTCCTCCTCCAGCGAATCCTCCAGCAATCATGTCAATGACTTCACGCCGGCCTTGACGCTGTTGTTGAGGCATGCTATCTTTATGTGCTATTTCATCAGTCATCACACCCTTTTGTTTCTCCGAAGCAGAGAATTTTCTAACCGGATTACGGTTATTGTCATCCCCGTCGTCTGGATCCCTTTCTCTTTTCTCATTCCGCTCTACCCTGTCAAAGGATTTCTCTTTGAACAGGTATTGCTTTAATTTGCCTTCTCTAATTAGCGTCTCAACCGCGTTCTTTAGAGCTTGGCATTCATCAGTGGAATGACCATTCTGTTCATGAAAATCACAATACTTACGGGGATTTCCTGGTCTTTTCATAGGGGCTGGCCTTCTAACACCATAGATGCTAAAAGCTGGCCATCCGACCTCTCTCAAAATCTGAGATGGCTTGGCAGATAGTTGTGCATAATGGCTGAAGGAATTAACCTGCCTTTCTCGAGGTCGAGGAGAGTGGTTATTAACTTTAGGATTGGTGAATGGCCTCTCCATGCGTTCTGACCTCGTTTTCTCCTTACCCTTCTGAGTTTGGGAAGGTGGTGTTGATGGCTTTTTCTTTGCAGCTATAGCTTCTAAGTGCATCTCTATACTCACGTACTTTGAGGCTTTTTTCCTAAACTCCTCAAACGTTACTGGAGGGCTCTTTGCTAATGAGAGGGCAAAAGCTGATCCTGGCTGCAATGCTTCAATGACAATATGCAGCTTAATGGACTCTGTGAGGTTAGGAACCAGGGAAGCTTCCTTGTAGAACCTCTTCAGGAAATCTTTTAAGCCTTCGTTTCCACCTTGCTTAATCTGAGCCAAGGTGTGAGATGTCCTGGGCACATCTCTAGAGATGACAAAGTGAGTTTCAAAAGTAGCTGCCATTTCAGCCCAAGAATCTATAGATCCAGAAGGTAGACCTTTAAACCAACCCAGGGCCTCTTCTGATAATGTTCGTGGGAACATCCGACACATTACATCCTCATCAGCCCCCAAGTACATAGCTTCAAATACATAAGCATCAAGGTGCTTGGTAGGATCGGTTTCGCCATTGTATTTTCCAATGGAAAGTGGCTGAGTAGTTTGAAGGTGCTTGGGGATGTGGATGCTCATGAGTCTCCTTGAAAAAGGAACTTGTAACTTGTAAGTTATTGGGGGTGCTGTCGTTGACTCCCTCTTCCTTCGGGAAGCTTCAATTTCAGAGTCATGAGTCTGTTCTCTTCCTTCAAACGTAGGGATGTTCGAGTATTGGAGAGTGGTAGACTTTTCTCCGTCGGTTGTATGGGGAGTGTTTCGTGTGCGAGATGATTCTTTATCCTCGCTTTGCCTTCTTTCTCTTCGCAATTCAGCGAGTTCCCTCTGAAGTTGACTGATCAGCTCATCACGAGGATCAGGATTAGACACTGTTACTATCTTCTTGGAGCTGCCCCCATGAGAATCAAAGTTGAGCTTCCTGAAGACGTTGGGGTTGGTTCTGCCTTCAGGTTGATTCTCCACCAAATCTTGTCCTTCGCCTTCCATCGAGGATCACTTGTTCTTTCAATGGATATGGGAATAACTTTATCGGGTCCCACCGGGCGTGCCAATGATCTGTCCTGAACCGGGGTCTAGAGATCCGGACTCAAGTCAATCACAAATAGTATGCAAATACTGTGCAGAAGACCGGATGTATGAGTATCCGGTGTAAATATCCGTTGTCCTTGTGTGAGGAGGGCGGATTGGGCGTTCTGGAGATCCTTCATACCGACCTAACGCGTTGATGTGGGCGAATGGTGGTGTCACCTGCAAAGATTCTCCGACGCTCAAGTTAATGATATATTCCCAGTAAGGAATGTATTTTAGAGAGTAATCGTTTATAGATTAAGTTCAGAATCCTCCCTTCATTGATGAAGAGAGTTCATATACCTGTTTGGCTCATTTTACGAGGACTCGTTAGTGGGGAACCACTAACTTCCATTAGCATTATTTTATTACGCACTTACCAGCATGATTGGGTCAAGTGGCTATTTTATATTGAGCATGGAGAGTATAGACTAGGATTAGGGAACAAGTTGACCATCCCTGTGAGCAGAATTTGGCTTGTAGTGCCGGGGATTATTGATCGGTCCCTGTAGCAATGATTCTTGTCTTTTGCATAGTGACGTGTGTGTTATCCGGTGTCATGGTGTTATCCTGAACAACCGGTATAGGGAGAGCGCCTGATACGGAATTACAGTCCGGATGTATACCGATGACACCGGTTTCACGTTGATGTCTTGACAAAGACGTTGAAACATGTCTTGCAGATCGGATACCAGTATTGAGACCGGATCAGTATTAAATATACAAATATAAAAATATTTAATTTAACACTAAAAGATAAAATAAAAAATATAATAAATACTCATAAATTTTATTACAATCTATTTTTTTATTTTAATAACTTATAATACAAAACAGTTGATCAAATAATCGAGGCAACCTAATCGTAGCAGTTTGACCAAACTTAATCACATTCCCCCGATTAGGTGACACCTAGTAGTTGTTAACCCTGTCCTTACCGGTCGTCGTTATCTGAAAATGTTTGACCATATACGGCGCAATGTTTTTCCACCACGTAATTGAATGGGCAAAATTCGAAGTTCCACCTGGAGAGTTAATAGCCCTCAAAACAAACAAGTGGAATATTTCAAGTATTGAAAATTATTTGTGACCACAATAATTCCAAAAGAAGTTGCATCCAATCCAGATGACAGGGACTGCGAAAGAGCCAGCTCAAATGTATGAAGTAAATTGGAATAGAATACCAGAGTCACAATCATAAACAGCATTCCTTGAGAAACTGATCGTGTATTAGTACACGGTTGTAAATGTAAGGACTAAGTGTGCGTTGGAAAAATAAAATTTAATAAAAAAAATTTTAATGATTATTAAAACTCCATTTGATTGTATCTATCCACTAAACTCCTTTTGAAGATATAACATTTAAACAAACCAACAAGTCGTAGAGTCCACATAAGATATATTCAAACTTTGAAGAAAGTTTATAAAACTCCAGGGATGTCAAGTTTTGGTTTAACAGTTAATCACACGCGGCTCTGAAGCAAAGATCTCTTCCTCTTGTCAGTACTCACCAGAGCTAATCCGATACATGATGTCCAAATCATGTACTAAGCTTTCAAATATCTAAAAATACAATCACTCCGAAGGAAAATTTGTCTTCTAAACTACCTAGCTCTGACTCATGTCTGAAACGAATAAATATATTTACCAAAACAAAAGGCTAAGGCGCCATAACAGAGAATTGGGAAAAAGAAAAAGTGTATTTCATTGCCATGTCAAGCCCACCTTCCAAAAAATTAAATTAAAAAGTAGTGAAATTCTTACACAAGCAAAACGTAAGTATCAAAAAAAATATTCAATATACAAACTCTGTTGACAGTTTATTACACATTACATCACCAGACAAATTGCACATCCGTGACTGACCTATGTTAGCTAAGTAAGGAGGTATATTTTCACCTTCAAATCTTATTTCTACAAGATCCCCTCGGAAAAAAGAAGTTGATCCATTTCTTTATGAATCAGTTTCTTGTTAGAATGTACACCGCTTTCAAAGCTTCAGGCAACGGCTGGATACAGATATGAACCCTTAAACTTCTCACGAATGGGTTAGAAATGTAAGAAGTTGAGAAGCAATGCAAAAGTTTAATTTTGGGTAGGGGAAGAACTAACAGGCATGCGTTCGACATAAGCAACCTGATCTCCAGTTGACATATTTTGACTCACAACATGTCCAACCCCATTTTCAGCGTTTTCCAAAGCATTGTCTATCTCACCAACTGGCTCTGCAATTTCAGCACATACTGGGCGGAGAAGCCCCTGTAATCTCAAGAGGTAACTCTGACTAGAAGATTGGCCTGTCACATACCTGGTTGTTGTCACAACACTGGCAGAAGACTGTTCAGGCACAGAACGGATATTGGAGAGAGCAGCAAGATCAAGATCAGGAAATACTGAGCACCGGCACCGAGGGCATTTCACATTAAGCCGAAGCCACTCATCAATGCATTCAACATGAAAATTGTGAGCGCAGGGAAGGCCACGGACCTGCACCACATTAAGTTAGAAACTAATTTTCAATTGCACATTACAGTACATAATGCAATTAGAGTACACAGTCAAATTGGTTTTCGAAAGATAAGATATCCCGTAACTAAATCCCTTAAAGATGATTGTCACCAAATAAATCCTCTAAAGATTGACTTTGTCACCATGTTGGTACCTAGACCCTTTCCTAAAGGTCAAGTAACCAACATGGTGGCCAAATCAACATTTGAAGAACTTATTTAGTGACCATAATATTTGAAAGACCCAATAGGAGGTCACCTCATCTTTTGAGAACTAATCTCACTATTTACTCTTGCATCCAAACTATGTTGAAAGTATAAAGACTGGACTTATAGATGAGAATCCTCCTCAGAAATGATATAAAGTAATGTAACTGATGGAATATGTAGAATAGCATGTAGACTAGTATTTTTTACCTATTGCCAAATAAGGCCACGTAGTTGGTTACATGAAACAAAAGTTACCTGATTCCCTTCATGGAACTCTTCTAGGCAGATCAGGCATTCACTGCAATTAGTAGGAACAGCATTTAACCTGAACTCTGGGAGTTCCTGAATTAAAGCTTCAACTGCTTCTCTCTGCACCCAATTCAGACAGACAAGAAACCTAACTCAGCAGAGAACTGACAATATATATACAAAGTACATGTATGACGTACCTGAAATATATATAAAAAAGTATAATAGGATATTCAAATAAGTGTTATTGTTTAAACATATTGCACAAATAATCCTACCCAGCACTTTGTTCAAAAACACAAGACAATGGCATGAATAAATCATAAGAGAAACCAAGCAACAGGTTTCATTAACAATTGTATGTCACAATAAAGTTCATTCTGCTTGGCACAGAATAGCATGAATTGCTGCTTTACATGAGCCCAACAAATGACCAAAACACCTATAAATCTATGCTAAATTTACCTGAGCTGGAGTTAGGTATAGTCCAGGATGATAAGCAGCATCTTCACCCATGCTCCTCCTTTCTTGACCAGCAGCTTCAAATGCCCAATCAGGCACTCGGATCATTTCAACTAGAACCTAATAAGAAAATCACCAATCCTTATGAATACTAACATACTATCCAATTCCAATAATCATAAAGTTCAGATAATCAAACAGATGTACATTTAGGAGTTGTTTGTTGAGAAAGATTGTATTTCTTGACTGCAAAAGAACAAAAAGTAGGATAGGGATCACTCCTCCAAGGGTTTCCCATTCACAAAGGATTTATCCTTTCACAAAGAGCAATGTGCAATTCTAAAATGATGCAAAACAGAACGAAGCCTTTCCCCTTAATCCCACAATTTATATCTAAATGATTCCCATAACTAACTATCTACTACTGTCTGTAACTAATTTTCCCTTCTCTTCTATCTAACATCCGCTAGTGATTGGTTTGTTTTTGTTTTCATTTTCATTTTGTTGCCTTTCACCATTCCATTTATAAAATTATGAAAACCAAAAACAGAACAAAAACAAGAGGAAATTGTTGTAATTATAATGAGAACATATGAAGTTATCAACTGGTAAAAAAACATTAAAAAACAAAACGAAACACCATTACAGAAATGGTATTCCCTCAAACCTCAAGAAAGACCATGGCAGCGAACCATACTTTATTCATTGGTTTAAGTCAATCCCACAAAAGTTGTAGAACATTAAGTTTGGATGAGATTATGAGATTCAGGAAAAAAGTGGACAAACATTGTTAGTTTACAATTTTGTTGCCACAAAACAAGGTGCAGTCTGCAGTGTAGCACATTAGAACAGATATACAGACAGCAAACAGTACAGCCGACCATAAATTTGACAGTTAAAGAACGCAAATTCATTTGGCATCTAGAAGCATTCAAGTATAATAAATTCAATTCATATGGTATAGAAAATTTGCAGAGAACCAAAGAATCTAAAATTATAGTACCCAGTCTCCAAAGGGACGGCATCTCAGATTCATTGATGACGGTGACAGATAAGTTCATAAGAAAAAAATTACTACATGGTTCCATGTCCAAAATCAAAACAAGAAAAGCTAAATGTGATTAAGACATCATAGACACATCCTAGCTCCAATAAATGCCAGATTACTAGTTATTGTTGTGAACATTACCAATTAACAAATGTTACACAACACCACTGCAGATTCAAGAAACATAAAAATTGTAGAATCTTTTATAGTATTTTCCTTATCAGAGGTTAAAAACAAGACATAGTTCTTTCCATGCTATTCAGGATATTGCTTAAAAATAGCCCCCATACAATGCTAAGCATAGCAGTATCATGCCATCAAAAGATGGAGTTTCCATTATTTATTGATTACTAACTAACACTCTTACATATAAAGCACAATAAAGATAAAATTACCCCATATCCAGATATAGGGATGCCCTCTTGTGCACCTAACAAGTGTGCTTGTCTTCGTTTCAACCACTGTAAATAAATAAACAAACTAAAATTAAAACATAAAAGAAATAGAAATAAGAAATTACACATGAGAATATACTTCTCCAGCCATGTGCAGTTGATAGGCCATCCATGGACAAGAAAATGAACAAAAAGAAGCACTTTCATCATGGAAAGTGAAAACAAGTCATAGAAACATCTAACGTACAGCACAACACCACTAACCATCCCCATTGACATGCAAGCAAGACAAAGGAGTCCACAGTAGCTAAAAAGTAACCAGATGAGGAAGCCCCATTTCTGACCCTCTCCAGGCAACTGCATGTAATTATTTGGATTAAGCATCATAGTCTTGTTTACAAAAACATCATTGAGGATTTTAAAAAATAAAACATACACAGGTCTTAGAATGGCTGAACCACAGGGTACCAACTATTGTCCAAGCCCAAAGAAACGGATAGAGAAGCAATGCAAGGATTGAAAGCACAACTACTCTTCCACAGAAACGAGCATATCTCTGCTGCCACCCAAAATCTCTAGAAACATGGCAAAAGTGTGTAAAATAAAAACAACTGAATCAATAATTAGTTTTGAAAAATACTAGAAATTCTAGAACCATTTCCTGAAGTTTTACATAAACAAGTCAACTGTGACATGAATGATCTCAAACTTGAGTTCTAGATGCTTGGCACTCGGCAGTCAAGCAAAATTCAGAGAAACGAATTGTTTTACCTTTACATATGAACAATAACTTTTCATCAAATCACAGGATTATATTTTTGAGAAATTCTCTTGTTCACTTCCACATTACAGTTTTAACCTAAGCCACGCCATCTATTAAGTTCTGCACAACGTAATTCAAGTAAATGGCTATACTGCATCAACAACTTTTCTTTATTAAGCAGTCACCATGATTATGGCGCGTACAAGAATGTAAGTTACAACAAGCAGGTTTTCACATAATTCTAGTATGACAAACTTCCAATTAGAAAGGCCAGAAGAGGAAACACATGAAAACACCGAAACATAAGGGCTCATTTAGATCAAATTATCAGCATACTCTAATTCCACCAGGGTTAACTAACTATATCAGCTAATGCATACATCTCATCATTCAATTTGCAGTAAGAAATCGAAGAACAACAAGAAGCTCAAAAGTAAAAAGATCGAAAGGTCTTACAAACCCATTCCCGAAGCAAGCCCATTATCGACGAACATCAAAAGCCGGAAAGTGAACACAGTAGTGTAGTCAACCTGAACCATATCACAAAAAAATAAAACAAAAAAAAAATCACGAATCACGAGTCATCAACTTCATCATATCAAGAAAATGGAAATAACGATAAAAAGAGGTTAACATAAGGAACCCACCACAATCCATATGTGCAAGGGGTTTTCACAAGAATGGTAGCGCTTCCAATTAATTGCAACAATCGCTCTACGGGTCAAAAATGGTCAAAGAAAACAGAAACGCGACTCACGCGGTGACTTCTCACACTTGAAGAAATTCATATTTGTTAAAGAAATTAAGAATGAATGAAAAGTAAATAGAAGGTGAAATGTGGAAGGATACACGCTGGTGGCGAGCATGGACAAGAAAAAACCATCGAACCACTTGAAATTGACGCCTCGTACGGCCATGGAACCCTAGAAGAAGGAAGCGATGGTGAGAGAGTGGAGAATGCTGCTGCATGGATGTGAATGAAATGATTTGCTGTTATATTTGGACATCGAACTAAGCCACTCAGAGATCTTAACTCCACTATGCTCACTGTCAGGATCTTAACCCTCCTCACTAATCACTATGGATTTCTTGGTTTGCTTCATCGCTTACGTATGTCTCGATGATAAGAAAAATGTCAACTAAAAATATACTTTTTCTTATCTCTTTTGTTTTTTTAAATTTTTACTTCATTATTTTCGATTAAATTTATTAACTAACCCCACCCCGGTCACAATGCAAACATATCCGGTGTACATTATTACCAATAAACGAACATTGAAGCCCATACGGAAGAAATCTCACATGAAACTTTCCTTACCAGGATCCATTTGATTATTAATCTATAGCTTGAGTTTTTGTATTCATTACTTCATATTTATTTAAGTGTTAGAGTGTTTTTGTTGATGACACTCTATTTTGCTTCTTCAACCTAAAATATTAGGGTATAATTGAACTGAATTACAATGAGACTCTTTGATATACTTGTTATCCATTCTGAAAGTTTTATCCCCCTATATACTAGACACATTAGGAACATTGTTAACTTTTTTTATCATCTTCTTTTCTTTTCTCACTTTATAATGATTAATGTCATTCTTTTTCTTCATTTTAGATGTCAACTTCTCATTTATCCTTCTATTTCTCACCTTTATTCTCATGTTACCAGTATTTTATTTTTGGATGAAAATAATGATACTTCTCATTGTTTGAATATTTAGTGGATGTAATATGGAGAAAAGAACTTGATTGTATTCTAAAAGTTGATAATTATGAGTGTTTGATGAGTAGTTTATGTAGATGATGAATTGATTGTTAAAAAGGGATTGGGAGATGAGAATTTGACCCATGGAGTAGCATAAAAAAAGATGATAAAAAGTAAACAGAGTGTTAAAAAGTCAAGGAAAAAGAAAAACTTAAAAAAATATAAAGGATTGAATTGAAAATAAAATAAATGAGCAAACCAAATTTAATATTCGCTCCCAATGGTGGCGGGTATTTTGGTTAAAAGAATTACCAAACAAAATTTAGTATGCTTTTTATTTTTTATTTGGTGAAGTATGCTTTTTATTTGGAAATTCGATGGAGCACTAAGCCCGTGAGATATATTAACTAATCAAGACCAATTCTTAAATGAGTAAAGCCAAGAGAATCCTCTCTTAATAAACTGACAACTTCCACTATAGGAGAATCATAAAACTCAAAACTAGTATCAAGATTACAAGTCTTATTGACAAAAAATTCAGCCACTTGATTGGTTTCTCTATATATTTTGAGCAAATGAGCTTGTTCAAAGTGTTGGATCATCAACTTGATTCCATTAAGGAGAGCTTTAGTCTTGAATCCTGAAACCAACCTGGATATAAATTTTTTTTACTTCCAAATTGAATGCAAGCTTTAAACCATCAAAAGGCCCTAAGGTTCAATTATTTCAACTAAATTAAACCCTAACTTTTTTTATGCAAAACCAGTTATCCAATTACCTAAATGATCCCTGATTACTACACCACATCTTGCTAACTTTAGGCAATATGAATTCTGGTCAGGAGTAGACCATTTCAGAACAATACTTTTAAGAATCTTTTGTTTCTGTTTTAGGTTCTTTTCTGCTACAACTTGATATAGCAAGTACTGCACTAGTGTAAACGTCTAAGGCTGGTGTACTTTGTTGAAATTTGGTTCATGAAGTTGTTTATTTCTCTGATACCAAAGGGGATGGCAATCATAAGCCTAAAGGCTAGGCCAACCTTGATGAGTATTTCTTCCAATCTTACTTGTCCTATTCAGTTCGATCCATGAAGTTAGATCACCAAACATGAACAAGCCTATGCTACTCCTTTTAACAAGATGCCACCACGTAAATGAATATCAAGTATATGAACACGATAATTAATTTAACTTAATTTAAAAATCAAAATAAAACAAGTCTATTTATCCTAATTAAATGACACCTAATGTAAGTTAAGCGGGCTAAAAAATTATTTTACTAGTTAGATTTGTTTAGAAAATCCTAAAGGTTCAAACCCTAAAATACATTGGATTCCTATAAGGTCTTCCAAATTGTGTGTTATAAAGCAACACAAACAATTTTAAGTGCATTAAATTAATTACCTCTTGATGCATAGAAATAGAACTTCGATGCAATAGTAGCATCGTCCTTAAAGAGTTCACACTTTCGAATGTTAGTTCGTCAGAGTATGACATTTGTAACAATTATGAAATTTAATGTGGCAATAAAGTGCAACCTATAAGTATTTCATGTTTTATTATAGGTTTAAGTTTAACATAATAAGAACTCCTTAGTGATTAGGAAGGTTATTTCTACAAGTTTTTTCCATGACGAAGTTGTGCAAACTAGTTTGATGCAGGATGTGACTAGCCTGGAGAAAAAAAAATGGACTTTTTATTATAGGATCAAGGTAGGTTAAGTATAACTAGCTCTCAAGAGAATGGGCAATGGGAAAGAAATCGACCATATGGTATACCTACTAAAGTGTGGAAGAATCTAAGGAAGGAAAAGTTTATCTAACTAAAGAAGCTCTTTAATGAGATTTTGAAGTCCAAGAAAATGTCCAATGAGTGGAGGAGAAACACTTAGTACACATTTACTAGAACAAAAGAGATATCCAATGTTGTGAAAACTACCGAGAGATTAAGCTAATATTATGAAACTTTGGGAAAAAGTGATAAAACATATGTTAAGAAGTGAAATGACTATCGTAGAGAACCAATTTGGTTTTATGTTAGGACGATTGGCTATAGAAGTCATTTACCATCTTAGGGGGTTGATGGAAAAACATTGGAGTAAGAAATATGACCTATATATAGTTTTCATTGACTTCGAAAAAGCCTGTGATTAAGTTTTAAGAGAAGTGTTATATATGGAACACCATAGAGAAGAAAGGTGCTTGTGTGACATACATCAATGATATATATGATGACACAACTACTAGTGTGAAAATGCCTAGACGGGAAACAAAGAACTTTCCTATAAAGATTGGTCTATATTAGGGGTTATACTTGAGTCCACATTTATTCAATTTGGTCTTGGACAATTTGACAAAGTCAATCTAGGAAGATATTCCTAAACTAAAGATATGGCGGTAGTCTCTAGGATTATAAGGTTTTCAGTTGAGCATAAGTAAAATAAAGTGTATGCGTTATAAGTTTAATAGGATACAATTTAATGACAACTTGGAGGTGAAAATTGGAGCTCAAGTCATACCTCAAGTGTCAAAGTTCAAGTCGATAATATAAGATGATAGTGAAATTAATAAAGATGTTCCTCATAGGATATAAGCTGGGTGGTTGAAATGGAGAAAAGCTTTAGAGGTCATTTATGATCAAAAAGTACTAGATAAACTTAAAGGAAAGTTTTACCGAATTGCCATAAGACTAACATGCTTTATGAGAGTGAATATTACACAATGAAAGGGTAGCATGAACATCAAATGAGGGCAGATGAGATGAGGATATTGAGGTGGATGTGTGGCCATACCAGAAAAGACTAAATTCATAATGACAATATTTGAACTAGTGTTGTTGTGACACCTATTGAAGAGAAAATGATTGAAAATCGTCAAAGGTGGTTTGGGCGTGTACAAAGGAAACCTTTAGAAGCGCTAGTATAAAAGGTTACAAAGTTATATGGGAACCTTATGAAGAGAGCTATGGAAAGACTGAAAAGGATGCTTAAAGAGCTTATTGATATAGACCTTTTGATAAATGAAATCTTGAAGGATTTGGTATATGATAAAGCGCAATGATATCGTTTGACCCATGTAGATGACTCCACTTAGTGGAATAAGACTTTTTTGTTGTTGTTTAGTCCAACTAAAATAAAAACCATTCTTTAGTTGGCTTACTATATGTATATGATCCTATAGACATCATATATGGTTATATTAATAATAAAATATTATTATTAATATAAAATAAGAGAGACATCTAACAATGATCATTATATCCAAATAATATATCTACTCAACATAACTTATATGTGATAAACATTTTATATATTTGTTCCATTTGTTATGATATCTAATTAGCCCAAGGCATAGTCACTGTTATCATTGTATGACATAATTCATTTTACTTGATAACAAAGTATACTTTACTTGAATAAATAACTAATATTTATTCTCTCGAGCATGACCATGCATTTATTTAGTCTCACTACATCAAGTGTCCATAGATATCATTATCATCACATAGGAGAGATAAATCTCATCTACATTACTCACATCATTATGTATAATTTGTCTATTACCTAATTACAACCTTTATGACCCTATTGTTATAGATAACATTGATTGTATTAAAACAATAAAATTTTCAAGTAGGAATTACAGTGACTTTAGGTTGAAGGACTACATATAACATTGTCATATTTAGGATCGTTTATGACACTCATGTAACTGTTTATGCAATGTTCTCATGGTGAATTTGTCTAGTAACCATTACTCTTAATGTGTACCCTTGTGAACACTTGATATCATATCTATGATCTATGAGATCAAATCATCAATACATTCACACATTAGTCTTAACATATTTATATGTTGTAACATCCCAAATTTGACTAGTTAGGGTATTTTAGGAAAATAAATTGGGCACTTAATTTATTTTTGATGGTTAATTAATTAATAAGTTTAATTAATTATTCAAAGGTCGGTATATTTAAAACATTAAAATGACTCATTAGGTCAAGAAATTAATTTCAAGATTTTTTGAGCCTATTTCTGTTTTGATAATTATTGTCGAAAAATGTCAAAGACCCAATTATATGTATAATTCTACCAATTGGTCCTAATGTTTCTCAATTCTTTTCCTTACCCATAACTGTTATCTTGTACCCTAATTTATTCAATTTGTACCCCAAATAATTAGTTGAATTAATCATAAATTTAACCTAGTTCCCTAATTTATTTTGTTCTAATTTTCCTCACAAACTTCCTCCATCAACCATGACTAAACACCACTATTCCCTTTCATTCTCTTCTCACCTTACCATGTTACCTCACCACAGAATACCATATAAACATGATGTCATCACGTTTCCTGATACCATTATGCCACCTTACATTAATTTATTTCAACAAATTTCCACTTACTTAAATTCCCAATTCATTATCACACCACACCAGCTCCAAGCAGTTATAAGCCATTGTTTCCATTCCAATTGCCATCTTATGCATAACTTTAATTTCATTCTTCAATTCTCTATCATCGTTATCCCTCCACTCTTATTTCAATTCTTCTCTTTAACTCATCATCATCTCATCATCACTGATTTTTCACCCTCTCATTTCACTTCTTTAATTTCATTATTTTACTTCATTTCACTCTAAATCTCTCTTAGCCTTTCATGATCACCCTTCCACTCCCAGGTTCTCTATCCCACTACCATCTTATTTAACCAAACTCTTCTCATCATTCACCACTTTACCGTAAGCCACACCACCACCATCTTCTCAATCTCTCGTAATCATATTTTCTTTGAGGCCGAAACCACCATTCAACACTAAGACAACCACAACCGTCTTCCCTTCTTGCATGCAAGCTCTATGTTCATCTTAAACACTTTTGTATACGTAGCCGCAAGCATCGCGAAGCTTGGGAGTTTATCGAGGGTTAGTCGATTGTTTGACCAGAGGTTCAATCAAAGTTGAAACAAAGAATATTGATCACTGATCAGTGCAAAATCAGTGTCAGTAAGCTAATTGAGCCTCAATCTTTACGTGCATGACATTTTCTCTTCCATTTCTACATGCTAGAAAATTTTAAAAATTTATGCAATTTTTAATCTGATTGCATGACCATAATCATTCATTTTTTAAGAAAATCATCAATATAAAAGTTATTCTTTCTTTCTTTCTTCTTTCCAACGAGATGAAGAACACCTAAATTTAACGTCAAGATCAAAAGTTATGGCCAAAATACAAAATTGCATTTTTTCTAGATTTTTGTTGCGAGTCAGAACCTTTCTTTTCAATTCTATACTTTTTACCTCAAAATTGGGTTTTGTTGTCTTCTTAAAAGTTGTAGAAAATTTCGTTAAGAAAATTTTGAGATTGGAATCACTTAAATCCGACACCCGTAGCCCAAGTATGTAAAAAATAAGGAAGCATGCGCAAGGTTACCACCTTTCACGTAAAATAGTTGCAAAAATGCTAAACTAGGAATTTTCTATTTGGAATTAATTTTTGGTGTCTTCATGAAAATGGTAGGAAATTGTGTCGTGGAAACTTTGAGACTGGAATCACTTGAATTCGACAACCGTAGCTTAAATTAAGCCTAAAATGTGAAAGTATACGTAAATCGACGAGCTAGGATTAAAATTAATAATTTTCTAAAAGGATTGGGTAAACCCCCTAAATATAAAAGATATAGAAAATAAATTATGAGGCCTCGTTAGGTTGAAATAATATTTAAAAATTCATCGGGCTTGCCCTAGGCCTGGGATTTGACTTGAAAATGCTAGAAAAAAAGGCGGTTTAAGGAAATGAGTTCCTGAAATCTAATGTATGGGCCCAAAACAATATTTGAAAATTGTTTTAAGAAGTCGAGTGTAAATTTTATTACTTAGAATTTAGGTTGGTTAACTTAATTAGGGTATTTCTACATTTATTTAAATGTAGAGATTGATCCGGTTGACGAAGCAGGACCGTCAAATCACTTAGATTACTTCTCCTGAGCTAGGGAGAGTTGAGTTCCATATTCTAAATGTAAGATATATAGTTATTAATAATACATATGTGAAGATATATGCTATATTTTCCTTGAATGGAATGTGTGTTTCCTTAATTGCATATATGGATTGCTGAAGATTAATCTATGCTGGCAAATATGTGATTAAATGCATTTAGAATATTTATAGTGTGCTATATGTGTTAATCAATATGTATGTGATGATGTTGATTTTTAGTTTGGTATTGATCCCTGAACTGGTCTGATCCGGGGTCAAGGATCCGAAGTGGGGACCAGCCATAAAAGTCAATGATATAAGTGTTTATACACTATGTGACGACCCGCGTCATTATTCCATTTAATTACAACCGTTTAATCATTTTCGAAATAATTTTTCGCGTTTAATAAATATTAACTCGGTCTTAATATAAAATAATATTTATTTTCTTAAATACATTCAAAATAATAAAAGCATACTTAAAATAATAACCGATCGGAAATAAATCCATTAATAAAATAGTTAATTAGAAACAGCGGAAGAAGAAAGACAAAGCCAGGAGTCATTCGCCTGAGCGAGACCCTGATACGCTTAGGCAAAAATTGAGAAGGTCGCTTAGGCGAGTTCCGACTCGCTTGGGCGAATGCTACACTCTAAACCTGAGCGAACAAGCTTTACAAGGAAAGTCAACAAGTCAGGTTTCACTCGGAAATAGGTCCACTCGGGAAACCCTTAACCTTAACTCAGGAAAGGTTCGCTTGGTCATGTATCATTCGGAAAATACCCTCACCTTACTTTACTCGGAAGAGGCTCTCGGGCATAATTAACTCGGAAACATTCTCACCTTTACTCAGAAGCACTCTGATCTTCACTCGGAAGCACTCTAATCTTTCTTCACTCGGAAGTGAATCTCTCAGTTATTCTTCACTCGGAAAGGAACGAGGGATACTCACTTGAGTGAAACAGATGCCAAATCAATCGGCCCTCGCTCGGACAAGAATGAATCCACTCGGTGAGATTCGCCCGGTAGTCGACTATGCTACAGCAATGTAAATTTACTCATAAAATAAACACCGATCACATAACATCAAGAATTTATACTCACGTCAATCAGCATACTGATTAAAATTTAATTCAACATATAGGCAACATGTAGCATCACACACTCGGAAAACTCATTATATACATATATTACACAATTCATTCAAAATCACTCGGTGCCTTGGCATCAATCCTCCGCTTGGCGCACCTCCAGAGCTCCGACCTCTTCCCTGTCACTGGTTACTAAATTGAAAACCACAGTAAGGGTGAGTGTTTAGCATCATAATTAATCTAGAACGGAATTTAAATAACAAAATACGAGCATAAACTTTGTCCGATTCCTTTATCCTCAAATTACACATTACACTCGGCATTTAACTCTCACTCGGCAATACACTCACACTTGGCAATTATAGCAATCAACACTCGGCCATATAGTAATTCACACTCGGTAATATAACCAATTATACTCGGTAAATATAACAATTCTCATTCAACAATTTTAGCAAATCACCCAGCAAATATAGCCATCACACTCGGCAAATATAGCCATCACACTCGGCAATTATAACAGTTCACACTCGGCAATTATAACAATTCATACTCGGATATTATAACAATTTACACTCGGCAAATATAACAAACTGCACTCGGCAAATATAGCAAACTACACTCGGCAAATATAACAAACTGCACTCGGCAAATATACACCATAATTAATAATTCGTCAATTGTCACAACTGACTCTCACATAAAATTGACGCCTAGTATCCGAATACTTGTTAACCCGGCGATAGCGTCTCAACAGTTCGTTTCTACCACCGGGTTGTTAATTGGCAAGCGCACCAATCGTTTGTAGTTTTCAAAATTTAGATATCATTCCACTAGGATTGAAAGTCCAATAACAACAGTAATTTTCTATTTACTATGGTAAATATGAAGGAAGTTATAGACAAAAGAATGATTTATATACAATTTATACAATATTTACAGGATAGCATGATTGAGTGGTTCATAAGATAAAAAGAAAATAAAATCTATCTAAAAAGTTGAGTTGCAATCTAGAATAGGTAAGATACTTGAGATAAACACAGATAAACAAATTATGTTGGAAATTGGATCCCTAATCTAGAATAACAATGAGGAACTCAAGACATGCATATTTAATCATCAAGTTTCATGTCATTGCAGCTTAAAATCATTATAACCGATCCCTTGTGATATAAATTCTAAGAATTCACCGTAAAGTCCGATCCCTCGTGAGCTTTCTCAGTAAAAACTTGTATTAAGACCTGGCCTTATGGCAACAATGGTTAACAACCCCTATAGAATTGAGATACCAAGAGTATTCCAACTTTTACTTTTGTTAAAACAAGTTTCAATACGGCATGAATAATCATTCTCCTGTTTGACATTCATACTAATAAAACAAGTTTCAATACACATGAAAATCATTCTCCCGTTTGACGTTCATATTAATAAAAGGTTGAAATACTAACATGGACTTGAATCATAAACATGCAGACGTCGAATTCACAACATTATACTCAATAGATTAGTTCACCAATTCCAACATAAACAAATTAGTTACACATGGTTAAAGTAAAAACAACACTTATAGAGTTTGACATTACGAAGACGATGGAAACTTCACGATACAACGATCACAATACACCAAAACACACTCAAGTATCTAGAAAACTATTCTAGAACTACAACTCACAAAAGAAGTACTCAAAGTCGAGCACAAAGAGAGAAAAGAAGAGAATGGGATGCTATGGGATGAGGCTACGCGTCAGCTCCTCCAGTGTAATTTTCTCTTGATTTCTTAACTTTTTCACTGCAAAACTTAGAGAAAATTGATCAAGGGCAGATTATTTCCAACAACATCCATTTATTGAATTTAAATCCTAATTTTCTAACAAATTAAATTAATTTTTGTAATTTTTATGAAATTTTTATTAAAACTTTTATTGAAAATTTGAGGACTAACAAATACCCCCAACTTGAGACATTGCTCGTCCTGGAGCAAGAGAGAAAAATAAGAAAAATAAAAATTTGGAATCAAATTTTTAAGTTAGTCCGAGAATTTATAACAAAAAGTAATTTTCACAATTTAACTAATTTTGTAATAATCAAAAATTAGTATCAAGTATAACAAAGGTTTAATGATAAAATTTTACAATATTTTATTAACAATCAAGCAGAATTTCAGGCTTACCTCTCAGGTGTTTATCTCTATGTAATAAGTAACCTGTTTCACTCAATCAATCATAAGATCAAACGAATTTAACTTTGTTTGTCATTTAATCAATGGTTATTTATACAGAATTAGTTTAAAAATCACAAGGTCTTTTCATGGGTTGTAATGAGGCTTGGCTTACAAGAATCAATGGTTTTTCTTGGAATTCAAAAACCTGAAATCATAAAAGAGCATTTTATAATTTTTTTAGGCTTTCTCTTGACCCAAACTCTCATTTCTTTTGTTGATGAAAAATAAATACCCCCAACTTGATTCTTTTCACTATTTTTAACTTTTCTTTTCCATACTTTATTTTTTTTGAAAAGAATCAAGTTGCTTATTTTCACTCCCCATTTTTGTGAGAACATTCAAAATATTTTTCATTTATTTCAACTGCTCTTTTAATCAATCAAGTATAGGGAATGGTAAAAAAAAATAGATTTGGTTTTAAGGGTACCAAGGAATTTTATTTTAGGCTCAAATTGGCTTGCAAAGGATAAAATAATTTTTACCAAGGTAAGCTATTTGGCCCAAGGTTTTTTTCACCAAAAATATGCCTTGATCATTTTCCTGAATTTTCTGTACAACAACACAAATCAGAGATTAAAGCAAAATCAATTCGAATTGAAAATATGTCGATTAAACCCTCAAGTATATAAAAAGATATCTCTTTGCTCACCAGGCTATTGAAATTTGCTTGATGGTTAATAAACCTATTGTAATTAAATTTATCAAATTTCCTAAGTTATAAAGAACTAATAATTGATTTTACAAAATTAAGTTTCATTGTGTAAAAACTCTAAGTGTATTAACTTACTAACAAAAATTTGATTAATTTATTAAAAGATAAACTTTATTTTTGGATTTTTGGATTATTTTTTTCGAATAGAATATGCAAAAACAAATAATTACGTAAAAACACACCACACAATAATAAAATACTATAATATAAAGTGTAAATATAAATGTAAATATAAACTAAAAATAACTGTACTCAAAATAAGAAGATGGCATCATCAATCCTCCATCTGATCATCCTGCTCCTCCTCCTCATCATCGCCGTCAGAGTCAGCCTGTGCGCCAGACGATCCACCAGTCTCAGGGTAGGTAGGTAAATCACCGGGCCAAGCTACATGTGCTGCAAACTCGGCTGGGGTAACATAAGGTGCTCCCTCTCCCTGTAACCTGTACTGATAAAATTCATCGTGAAGATGAATATAAGCTCTATGAGTGGCAGCCATCATCTGCATCATATGCTGATGCTCAAGTGATATCCGGGCAAAGCCCTGTGTGACAGCATCAGTAGATGGAGGCTGCACTGGTGGTCTCCTCCTCCTAGATCTGGGCTGAGCCTCATGCTCTAGTGGTGGAAGCTCGCACTGCTGCACAAAATAGTCTCTGTTCACTAGAACTTTAGGGACTCTCCCTGAAGAACTAGTGAATTCTGGTGAAGGTACAATGACTCCCTGCCTCCTCAGTAAGGCAGATATAATGAGAGGAAATAGAATGGGGCGGTTCACTTTATACCCAAGGGCATACAAGTGAATCTGCTCAGATATAAGCTCAGCTATGTCAATGGTATGACCCTGGAGGATAGAAAATAGAAGGCAACAACGCTCAACTGGAAGAGATGAAAGATGGGTGACAGGAGTGATGTTATGAAGCATGAGGTGGGACCACGCCTGGGCTATAGGGGTAAGCTGGGTCTTTAGGAGGTTAGATGGACTCCTTCCAACCTTACTCAGTTTGAAAAAGATTTCATCCTTGCTCAAGAAGTGAGCAACCTCCTCGAGGGAGTATCCTAACTCTCCCTCGGCAATAATCTTATTTCTGTTTTCCTTCCAGAAACAAGTGTCATCCTCGGGAGTAGGCTCCCAAGGATTACCCAATAGGGTACTAATAGTGTCCCGGTCATATGAAATATGCTGGCCCCTCACCCAACTCGTCCGCTGCTGTCCTATACTCGGTGTGTCCTGGCGAGTCCTGAAGGCATTCGCATAAAACTCCATCACTAAAATGGGATCCCCCTCAGTAGGTAGAGAGAATAGAGGTCCCCATCTCCTCTGCTGAACTTCATCCTGAAGCTCAGGGTAATCTCCTGCACTCAAATCAAGGACCCTCTCCCAGATAAGTCTCTGGCCTTTAATTTGATGAAATCGTGCCTGATGACTAATATTTTTTACCCTTAATTACTTACTCTATTTGTCTGTTTTATTTACTGTTAAATCCTAATAAATGTGTTTTAGCGTAATTTGTCAGTAATCTCCATTTGTAATTTTTATTTTCACTATTTGTTAGTAATCACTGTTTTCTTATTTTTACTGTTACCATTGAGTGTTGAATTTTGTAATTTATGTTTTCTTTTACTATTACTATTTATTAGTGATTGCTGTTTCCAATTTCTACTGTTTTTGTTTAGTTTATGTTAAATAGTATGTTTAAAATAAATTAAGCTTTCATCCTAAAATAAAATTTATTGAATTAACTAAGTTTAATTTGATTTTATTTTATTTTATAGGTTATCAAATTATTGAAAGCTTCTTGATTATTTTGCAAATAAATCACTCTCCTTCAAGTACAAATTCACATTAATTACTTTTCTTTGACAAGTATATTAATGTGAAATTGTCTAAGCCTTGTTCATGCTTCAAAGAATTAGCAAAATGAACCTCCTAATTTCTTTAAGAGTACCAACGTGAGTTTAGTAGTGCTGATGGGAAATTGGTCACATTGGAATGCCCTTTAAAATGCAAGGATGCATGCTTTATTTTAATGCAAAGTGCCTTTCATTCTCCCTTGGTTGTCACGGCCACACCACAAGCAATTCACCATCAATTATTCTTTTATTCAAACATCTCTCCCTTGTCTAAAAATCACGTTGGACTCCTTGCTCACCATGACCCACTATTTGTCCTACATGAAGAAAATTTTCAAGGCAAAAGCTATCACCTTTTCTTTTATTCCATGTCATGGTCAACAAACCTCCAAGAAACCATTACTTTTTTTGCAATTAATTGGCTCCACTCACAGTTGCACAAAGGAAGCTTTCCATTGTAAATAATTGAAGTCCACACGGTCAAGACATGTTCCATTGCTAAATTGTTTAATGTGAATAAACATGCAAAACCAAGGCTGCACTTAACGTGAAAAGCAAATGCAAAAGTGGAAATAATTGGTCAAAGAATCAGCCATGGGTCCACGTGAATTGTAACATAAATGGGCAGAATTGAAAAGCTTGCAAGATGTTAAAACAAATTGGACCTACAAGCCAAGGCTCCCAACGTAAAAGGGCTGCAGGAACAAAGGGAATTTGACATCTCTCAACATACATTGCTACTGATTTTTGGACAGCATTTAAACGTGTACAAAGCTGGATAATGGGCAACATTATTCCAACGTAAAACAGCAAGCAAACAAAGAGAAAATGGGACAGCAAAACAACAAGTTAACGTGAAGAATGATACTAAGTCATGGGTTCCCATTTTCTCCAATGAAAAAGCTCACCGCTGTAGCAAATAAAATAAGATAGCAAAAAAAGCTTTGAAATGCTATAAATAAGGAGCTGAGTGAGGCATAAAAAATATTCAAAAACAGAGAGTCAGAAGAATTTCTAGAGCAGAGGAGGCAGTGAGCAGTGGACAGTAGGAGAAACAGAGGAAGAATTCGGGAGAACTTTATTCCGGGTTCGGTTTTTATTTTGTTTTAATTATGGAGGGCTAAAACCCTTAGATTGATTTTCTTGGAGGTTAATGTAATGTTATTTTTGAGGTTTTGATTTTTAATATATTTCCTTGTTGTTAAACTCTTCATAATTTTAACTCAATTATTTAATGTCTATTCGGTTTAATTAAGTTGTATGCTTAATCAATTTAATTAGACAGTTGGAATTAAATAAAAATTATATTAAGATAGATTTAGAAATATACATGCTTAATGAATGTTTCAAAAATCAATCTTAATAGTTGTGGTTTGCTTAATTCCATAACGTTGAAGCTAGTTTATGTACGTAGGCGATGTTCTATGTATGTTCAATAATTCCTAGAATTTAAAATCTTGACTCCTTTTGCTTAATTAGGATGCTTGATTAAAATCTTCATTTTATGAAAGTAAAGGAATTATGAATTAAAAGACGCTTAGTTGATTAATTCAAATTGAACTAAGGGATTGACAGTAAGAAAGTGTATAGAAACCTTTTTAAATCCAAGGATAAAATAAGTTGCATTACTCCAAGAAAATCAATCGCTTGTTAGTTATTTGTTTTACATTTATTTTGTATTCGTATATTCTGTTTTAAATTTATTGTGACAACCAAACTTAAACAAACCCCCCTATTGTATGCTTGTTGAACTTTTGTCTTTAAGAAATAAATTTTGTTTGTTAAATTTTAGTTTGTTAAAGACTAGATTTTCCTAAATTTTTGTGTTGATCCTTGAGAGAACGACCTAGGTTGACACCCTAGTACTACATTAATTAGTTTTAATGTACTAATTTGACGGGGCCACGACAGCTGACGTCAAATTTTGGCGCCGCAGCCGGGGATCAACGATCTTTAGGAAATTTTTTTTTTTAAATTAATTTTTTTTAATTAAAAAAAATAATAAATAAAAAAAATAAAATATTTTGTTTGTATGTTTGTTTAGTTTTATTTCTTTTGCATGATTTAGGATTTTTATGATATATTGCTCATAATCATGGAATATCTTGTTGTATGTTATGTATGACTAGAAGGACTTTTGGGCATTTATATTCATTTGATCCTGAAATTGATAGAACTTTTCATAGATTAATTAGAGAAGCTAGATTTAATAATAATTTTGTTGATATTGATAGTGATAGTATTTCATCTGAATCTGTTGAAAATAATTCTGAAAATTTTTCTGATATGGCTGGACCTCGTGAGAGGACTCTTAGAGAATTAGCTGCACCTGAATTCACATACGAAAGTTTGTGTATTCAATATCCTGATGAGGATGTCCCTTTTATTCTTAAGACCGGACTTATACATTTGTTGCCTAAGTTTCATGGTCTTGCGGGTGAAGATCCGCACAAACACCTCAAAGAATTCCACATTGTGTGTTCCACAATGAAACCCCAAAACGTTCAAGAAGACCACGTCTATCTTAAAGTGTTTCCTCATTCTTTAGAGGGTGTTGCTAAGGATTGGTTGTACTACCTTGCTCCAAGATCAATCACAAGTTGGAATGACTTAAAGAAAATGTTCTTGGAAAAATTCTTCCCTGCCTCTAGAACAACTACAATCCGTAAAGACATATCTGGCATTAGGCAACTCTCTGGAGAAAGTCTTTATGAGTATTGGGAGAGATTTAAGAAACTCTGTGCAAGTTGCCCTCACCACCAAATTTCTGAACAACTTCTTCTTCAGTACTTCTATGAAGGTCTGCACCACGTTGATCGCAACATGATTGATGCGGCAAGTGGAGGAGCTTTAGGAGATATGACTGCTGCTGAAGCAAGAAACTTGATTGAGAAGATGGCATCTAACTCTCAACAATTTGGTATGAGAAATGATTCTTTCAAACCCATGTTTGATTCCAATTCTAGTTCATCTGGAATTAAATTGGAAAGCAAACTCGATGCTCTCACCACTCTGGTCACACAATTAGTAATAAATCAAAAATCCATGACTGCTAAAGTGTGTAGCATCTGTACTTCACAAGAGCACCCCACTGATTGTTGTCCTTCTCTACAAGAAAAGGATAATAATAATCCCCAAGCCTATGCAGCTAACATCTACCATGATAGACCTCCACCACAACAGCAACAAAACCATGACCTTTCCACCAATAGATACAACCCAGGTTGGAGGAACCATCCAAATTTGAGATGGGGTAACCAACAACAACAAAATCCCCAACCCCCATTCCAAAGCAATGCACCAACCTTCCAAACACATACACCTCAACCATCCACAAATGGCCCTTCTTTGGAAGAACTGGTGAGACAAATGGCTGCACAAAACTTAGAGTATCAACAGAGGAATGATGCTACCATCCAGAGTTTAAGTAACCAAATTGGGCAATTGGCTTCATCATTAAGCCAGCTACAATCTCAAAACTCTGATAAGTTACCATCTCAACCAGCTGCAAATCCAAGAAATGTGAGTGCAATTCAGTTAAGATCAGGTAAGAACCTTGAAGTACCCATACCCAAGGAACCTGAGAAACAAAAAGATGTGCCCATAACAGTTGAGAATGATGTACCCTCTTCAAGCTTAAGAAAGTCTGAGATACAACCACCCCAAGTTCCATCTCATATCCCTCTTCCATTCCCACCTAAAGCAATTCCAAGCAAGAAGATGGAAGAAGTGGACAAAGAAATTTTGGATACTTTCAGTAAAGTGGAAGTAAATATACCTCTTCTTGATGCAATCAAACAAGTCCCCAAGTATGCCAAGTTTCTGAAGGAACTGTGTACTCACAAGAGGAGACTCAAGGGTAATGAAAGGATAAGTATGGGAAGGAATGTATCTGCACTGCTTAGTAAAGAAGTTTCAAATATTCCTGAGAAATGCAAGGATCCAGGTACGTTTACTATACCCTGTATCATAGGCAACAACAAATTTGAAAATTGCATGTTAGATTTAGGAGCTTCAATAAATGTTATGCCTATGTCTGTTTTCAAATCTCTGTCTCTTGGAAATTTACAACCTACTGGTGTAGTGATTCAACTAGCCAATAGAAGTACTGCTTACCCTACTGGAGTCATAGAGGATGTTCTGGTTCAAGTAAATCAACTTGTTTTTCCGGCTGATTTTTATGTGCTTGATATGGAAGAAGGCAGGTCTGATATCCCTGTTCCTATCATTTTAGGAAGACCATTTTTGAAAACAGCCCGAACTATAATTGATGTCCATGCTGGAACCCTTTCTATGGAATTTGGTGACACTAAGGTAAGATTTAACATTCTAGATGCCATGAAACACCCTTCTAAAAATCATTCTATTTTCCAAATTGACATTATTGATAAACCAATTTTTGAACATTTTTCTGATGTTGATTTGGAATGCATAGATGATTCATACAGTTGTTTTGCATGCAATAATTTTGAGAATTGTGATATTTGTGCTGAAATTGACAAATATATAACTGCTGATTTAGAGTCTATAGAAATACCTATTTTGAATGCAGATTTTCAAGACTCTAACATAAATTTTAAGGTGCAAGTAGCAGAACCCAAATCTGCTTTGTTAGTTCCATCTACTTTGTAGGCACCCAATCTGGAGCTGAATCCCTTACCTGAAAACCTCAAGTATTCATACTTGGGAAATGATGAGGAGCTTCCGGTGATAACCTGTACTTCTCTTGATGAAAATCAAGAAGAAAAATCTCTGCAAGATTTGGGAAGGCACAAGAAGGCTAGACCACTATCCAATCTGCTTCAAAAGGATGTGGTATTTGAGTTTAATCCACCTTGAGGGAGTTTTTCTTACCCATCTCTTTACTTTTTCATTATATTGTCTATTCTGTATGCTCTGTCTTACATTGAGGACAATGTATGATTTAAGTGTGGGGGTGGGATCATTCATGTGTTATTGTGTGATTAAATTTTGTGTGATTTAAAAAAAAAATTTAAAAATAAAAGATTTTGTGTGTGTTTTTGTTTTAAAAAGGCATGTTTTATTGGAATTTTAAGATATGCATGAGTAACAGGTAAATTCTTTCATGTCTGATATGAGATTAATGATATGTTATAATTTGAACTCAAGCATTTTTGGTATGTTGAGAATGACATGATAATTGAGAGATGATCATATATGATGGAATTATACCTTGTGAGATTTTTGAGCCTTAAAATTTGATGGATCACTTTAAACCATCTTAATCCTTTCATGTGTGATTAATTCCTGAATGCTTACATCCTAATTTTTGTCTTGTTTCTTGATGATACTTGAAACTCATGTGAATGTATTTGAAATGATACAGGCATTTTGTTCAATTGAGCCACTAAGCCATAGAAGCCTACCATGAATAAATTATCCTTTGCCAGCCACTTTGAGCCTATTTAACCATTTCTTTGTTGCAGCTCAAATAAGCTATAGACGGAAAACCAAAAAAATACCTACCTTAAGGAATATATTGGAGCTTTGGAATCAAGTCAAAAACAGGCATTCAAATAAGTGTGGGGGTGTACAAAAAAAAAAAAGAGTTCCAACTCTTGTTTCAAGTGTTATGCAATCACATAAGAAAAAGATAAAAAAAAATATATTGATGAATAAATGAAAAAAAAATAATAAAATAAAATTTCTTGATGATTGCGACCAAATATGATACAGTAAATGTTTTACCCTCACTGTTTGCCAGTTAAATTAATTGCTCCATCATTCTTTTTGGTATTTAAACTTATTTTCCAAAAAAAAAAATTTTTTCCACCTACTTTAACCTTGGCCACATTACAACCTTGGAAAGCCCTGTTGATCTATACATGCATTTGTGTTGATTGTGGAATTGAGAAACTTACCAAATTTTTGGACTGTCTATTTTTCAGGAAATGTTTTGAGAGTATACACAAACCCAAAACACTTGAGAGTTGAGAGTATGTCTTGTGAGGTTCTGTCACTTATGGTTTTCCTTTCAGTTTGATTTAATTCTCACATGTCTAATTGTTTGGATGATTTTTATGCATATCTTGATGCTCTGTATCTTACATGTTGAAAACTCTTGTTTCTCTGTATATTCCTAAGATTTCATGAAAAGTATGCCAGTTCTGTGTGTTTAATGTATTTAAATTTTTGAATGTTTTCAATAAATTGTAAAACTTGTTTTTATTTTGATTTTGCCCAGGAGTGCAAAAGAGTAAGTGTGGGGGTATTTGATGACTAATATTTTTTACCCTTAATTACTTACTCTGTTTGTCTGTTTTATTTACTGTTAAATCCTAATAAATGTGTTTTAGCGTAATTTGTCAGTAATCTTCATTTGTAATTTTTATTTTCACTATTTGTTAGTAATCACTGTTTTCTTATTTTTACTGTTACCATTGAGTGTTGAATTTTGTAATTTATGTTTTCTTTTACTATTACTGTTTATTAGTGATTGCTGTTTCCAATTTCTACTGTTTTTGTTTAGTTTATGTTAAATAGTATGTTTAAAATAAATTAAGCTTTCATCCTAAAATAAAATTTATTGAATTAACTAAGTTTAATTTGATTTTATTTTATTTTATAGGTTATCAAATTATTGGAAGCTTCTTGATTATTTTGCAAATAAATCACTCTCCTTCAAGTACAAATTCACACTAATTACTTTTCTTTGACAAGTATATTAATGTGAAATTGTCTAAGCCTTGTTCATGCTTCAAAGAATTAGCAAAATGAACCTCCTAATTTCTTTAAGAGTACCAACGTGAGTTTAGTAGTGCTGATGGGAAATTGGTCACATTGGAATGCCCTTTAAAATGCAAGGATGCATGCTTTATTTTAATTCAAAGTGCCTTTCATTCTCCCTTGGTTGTCACGGCCACACCACAAGCAATTCACCATCAATTATTCTTTTATTCAAACATCTCTCCCTTGTCTAAAAATCACGTTGGACTCCTTGCTCACTATGACCCACTATTTGTCCTACATGAAGAAAATTTTCAAGGCAAAAGCTATCACCTTTTCTTTTATTCCATGTCATGGTCAACAAACCTCCAAGAAACCATTACTTTTTTTGCAATTAATTGGCTCCACTCACAGTTGCACAAAGGAAGCTTTCCATTGTAAATAATTGAAGTCCACACGGTCAAGACATGTTCCATTGCTAAATTGTTTAATGTGAATAAACATGCAAAACCAAGGCTGCACTTAACGTGAAAAGCAAATGCAAAAGTGGAAATAATTGGTCAAAGAATCAGCCATGGGTCCACGTGAATTGTAACATAAATGGGCAGAATTGAAAAGCTTGCAAGATGTTAAAACAAATTGGACCTACAAGCCAAGGCTCCCAACGTAAAAGGGCTGCAGGAACAAAGGGAATTTGACATCTCTCAACATACATTGCTACTGATTTTTGGACAGCATTTAAACGTGTACAAAGCTGGATAATGGGCAACATTATTCCAACGTAAAACAGCAAGCAAACAAAGAGAAAATGGGACAGCAAAACAACAAGTTAACGTGAAGAATGATACTAAGTCATGGGTTCCCATTTTCTCCAATGAAAAAGCTCACCGCTGCAGCAAATAAAATAAGATAGCAAAAAAAAGCTTTGAAATGCTATAAATAAGGAGCTGAGTGAGGCATAAAAAATATTCAAAAACAGAGAGTCAGAAGAATTTCTGGAGCAGAGGAGGCAGTGAGCAGTGGACAGTAGGAGAAACAGAGGAAGAATTCGGGAGAACTTCATTCCGGGTTTGGTTTTTATTTTGTTTTAATTATGGAGGGCTAAAACCCTTAGATTGATTTTATTGGAGGTTAATGTAATGTTATTTTTGAGGTTTTGATTTTTAATATATTTCCTTGTTGTTAAACTCTTCATAATTTTAGCTCAATTATTTAATGTCTATTCGGTTTAATTAAGTTGTATGCTTAATCAATTTAATTAGACAGTTGGAATTAAATAAAAATTATATTAAGATAGATTTAGAAATATACATGCTTAATGAATGTTTCAAAAATCAATCTTAATAGTTGTGGTTTGCTTAATTCCATAACGTTGAAGCTAGTTTATGTACGTAGGCGATGTTCTATGTATGTTCAATAATTCCTAGAATTTAAAATCTTGACTCCTTTTGCTTAATTAGGATGCTTGATTAAAATCTTCATTTTATGAAAGTAAAGGAATTATGAATTAAAAGACGCTTAGTTGATTAATTCAAATTGAACTAAGGGATTGATAGTAAGAAAGTGTATAGAAACCTTTTCAAATCCAAGGATAAAATAAGTTGTATTACTCCAAGAAAATCAATCGCTTGTTAGTTATTTGTTTTACATTTATTTTGTATTCGTATATTCTGTTTTAAATTTATTGTGACAACCAAACTTAAACAAACCCCCCTATTGTATGCTTGTTGAACTTTTGTCTCTAAGAAATAAATTGTTTGTTAAATTTTAGTTTGTTAAAATTAGTTTAAGACTAGATTTTCCTAAATTTTTATGTTGATCCTTGAGAGAAAGACCTAGGTTGACATCCTAGTACTACATTAATTAGTTTTAATGTACTAATTTGACGGAGGATTACCCAATAGGGTACTAATAGTGTCCCGGTCATATGAAATATGCCGGCCCCTCACCCAACTCGTCCGCTGCTGTCCTATACTCGGTGTGTCCTGGCGAGTCCTGAAGGCATTCGCATAAAACTCCATCACTAAAATGGGATCCCCCTCAGTAGGTAGAGAGAATAGAGGTCCCCATCTCCTCTGCTGAACTCCATCCTGAAGCTCAGGGTAATCTCCTGCACTCAAATCAAGGACCCTCTCCCAGATAAGTCTCTGGCCTTTAATTTGATGAAATTGTGCCCACTTTGCATCAGTACAAAATCTGGTAGGATCCCTCGGTCCTAACACCTCCTATCCCTGAAGATCAGGATCCTCAGAGGTGGTGTCAGTATCCGTGGTCTTCCTCTATCTTTTAGAGGGACCAGTAGTGGGAATGGATTTCCTTGGTGCCATCTGCAAAAAGTAAAAATTTTAAAATTAAACACATATTAAAAAGTAAATCACACATTAACAATCTTATACAATCAACCAAATATTTACACAAAATTTGAAACACAAATATTTTTGGTTTTTCTAAAAATGAATTTCACACAACAATATATTTTTGTATTTTTGTGATTTATAAAGAAAGTTAACATACATATTTTTAAGTAATTTTGAATCAAATTTTCAAAACGAAATTCATACAATTTATTCAAAATTTATACAAATTTATTTTTATATTTTTATGCAAGAAAGTATAACAAATATTAAATATGACAATTTATTAATTTTAAAAAGAAAACAACAAATAAACAAACACACAGCATGTTAAACAGATTAACAAAAAAAATAATAAGAAACAAAAATTAACAAAATTAAAAACAGAGGCTGACGCTACGCGTGGTGGGATGCTACGCGTAAGCCAATTATGTCCACGCTACGCGTCGGTGGGACGCTACGCGTGGGCTCACAGTTCATCCTCACGCTACGCGTCAGTGGGACGCTACGCGTGAGCTGTACAAAACAGAGAAAAATAGGAGTTGCACAGCAGCAACCCCTTTCCAAACCACATTATATCCATTCAATTTCCTAATTCTAACAGCAATCAATTCCAATGGTCTTCTAATCCTAATCCTAACCACATTTATTTCTAAAAATCAAAAATTTAAAAACAAAACTAAAGAGAAAGGATTAGAACACTTACATGTGATTCCTTGAGCAAATAGGATTGAGAAGGTTTGGAAGAGAGAAGAGGAGGTTTTGAAAATTAGGTTTTGAAAACTTAAGTGAGGCAGAGAAGAGATCTTAGGTTTTAAACCCTAAGATGGGCCTCTCTGGTTCAGTTTTAAAAACTGAACGTGGGCTCTGACCCTACGTGTGGATGGGACGCTACGCGTCAGGTCCAAAATTCAGAGTCCATGCTACGCGTCACAGTGGCGCTATGCGTGGGCTTCTGTTTTTGATTTTTCAAAATTTTGATTTTCAAAAACCTTTTCTTTTGAGTTTTAAACCCCTTTTCTTTTTAAAAAATTAATTCTAAATATATAAAAAATTTTATTTGAAAATAACAAGAAAAGAATAGGTTGCCTCCCATTGAGCACTAGATTTAATGTCTCCAGCCAGACATTACCTCTGATTAATCAGGTGGTCTCCCAATATTCGTTGAGGAATCACCTGTCTTTTTCTTCCTCCTTCTTCTTTTTCGATGCTTAATTACCTATTTTTCATCTTTCGAGGCATCGGTTAATTTAAAACAATTTAATTGATTGGGAAGAGATATACCTGGTTCAGTTGAAGGGTAAACTTTTTCCTCATTACTTGTCTTGAGGTGTTCATGAGCACTGAAGCTTACTTCTTCTTCATAAACCTTGACTGCAACCATACTTAGATCGACATCTACTCTGATCCTTGTAGTCTTCATGAAAGGTCTTCCTAGGATCAGGGGGATCTCAGTATCCTCCTTCATATCAAGTACCACAAAGTCAACTCTGAAGTGGTACTTATCAACCTTTACCAGTACATCTTCCACAATCCCAAAAGGCTTTTTGACAGAGCGATCCGCAAACTGTAATTCTGTCTTTGCTTCTTTTAGCTCATATTCACCAATGCGCTTTATTAATTCTAAGGGCATCAAGTTGATGTTAGCCCCTAAATCTAATAACGCATTCCTGATGTTGATATTTCTAATTGTTACAGGAATGGTGAAACTCCCCGGATCTTTACATTTTTTCGGGGTTATACAGTTTATTTCTTGCTCTGTATTTACTTGCACATTTTTTTCTTTTTCATTTTTTTCTATTTTTTCACTTTCTTTTTCTTCTTCTTCTTTCTTTTTCTCACTCTTTTCTTTACAATCAATTTTTACAACATCAGAAGAAACAGCATTACATTGTTCCCTTGGGTTTTGAGTGTTTACAGTAAACCCAGAACTCTTTAATTCAGCTATTTCTTTTGCAAGCTGACCCATTTGTATGTCTGATACTTTTCGGGCAACTTCATTTGTTTCCACAAACTGCAATAACTGTTGAATAAATTCCTCTATCCTTGTCAATCTTACATTGTCAGTTTGTTGTTGTTTAAACTGATTGTTAGGAGGTTTGTTGGAAGGTCCAGTGTCCTGTCTCCAGCCAATATTCTGATTTTGCCAACCCTACAGGTAATTGTTAGGAAAAGAATTTCCATGATTGAAAGGAAAATTACCTAAGGGTGCTCTTTGATGGTTCATGAAATTGGCTTGCTCTTGCTCATTTCCACAGTAACCACATGGTTGTTCTCCCATGCAGTGCATACATTGTTTAAGTTGAGCAGGGGGTGGTGATGCTACTTGAGCAATTTGGAGTTTTTCCAATTGCTTGCTCATAACTTCAATTTGTCGAGTCAGTAATTTTTGCTGAGCCAACACCGCATCATTTACTCCTAATTCGAGCATTCCTGGCTTCCTCTGTACATTACCTCTTTCATGCTTTGCTTGGCGATCACTGATAGCCATTGATTCCAATATTTCTATGGCTTCCTCCATAGTTTTGTTCATTAAAGAACCACCTGCACAAGCATCTAACATCATCTTGAACTGAGGCAATAAACCATGGTAAACGATTCTTACCTTTCCGGCATCATTCAGGTTGTGGTTTGGACACTTTCTCAAAAGTGCCTTCAATCGTTCCCATGTCTCTCCTAGTGATTCATCATTATTTTGAGAAAAATAGTGTATGGCTGTCATTGCTTCAAAATATTTCGAAGGAGAATAAAATCTTTCCAAAAATTTTCTTTTAACATCGGACCAGTTTGCAAAACTACCCGGTGGACAAGATTTAAACCATTCTTTTGCTTTACCAATCAATGAAAAAGGAAAAAGTCTCATGTAAACAGACTCTTCTTGATTGGGTTCAAAACCAATTGTGCTGCATAACTCATAAAAAATAGTTAAATGTTCATATGGTTCTTCATGATTTAAACCAGCAAATTGATTATTTTGAATAATATTTAAAGTAGCAGGTTTAATCTTTACTGGTACAATAGGTCCTTGAAACATACCCGAAACTTGGGGTGGACCATTAATAGCAGCAAACTGTCCCAATGTTCTCCTTTCAGCAGCCATATTTGAATTTTCAAAATTAGAAGTAGAAGAAGATTTAGTTTGTGTTTTAGATTTCAAAGACTTGATTTTCTTTACAAACTTTTCTATCTCAGGATCAAAATAAATTTTACCTGCGGTAGATCGAGTTTGTATATACAAACTAGACAAAGAAAGTTAGTGTAACAATAAGTAAAAGTAAAAAAAAAATTTTAAACTAAGGTAAAAAAAATATTTACCACGGTAATTAAAAATTTACTGTTTTACTGAAACAATTCAATCCCCGGTGATGGCACCAGAAAACTTGTTAACCCGGCGATAGCGTCTCAACAGTTCGTTTCCACCACCGGGTTGTTAATTGGCAAGCGCACCAATCGTTTGTAGTTTTCAAAATTTAGATATCGTTCCACTGGGATTGAAAGTCCAATAACAACAGTAATTTTCTATTTACTATGGTAAATGTGAAGGAAGTTATAGACAAAAGAATGATTTATATACAATTTATACAATATTCACAGGATAGCATGATTGAGTGGTTCATAAGATAAAAAGAAAATAAAATCTATCTAAAAAGTTGAGTTGCAATCTAGAATAGGTAAGATACTTGAGATAAACACAGATAAACAAATTATGTTGGAAATTGGATCCCTAATCTAGAATAACAATGAGGAACTCAAGACATGCATATTTAATCATCAAGTTTCATGTCATTGTAGCTTAAAATCATTATAACCGATCCCTCGTGATATAAATTCTAAGAATTCACCGTAAAGTCTGATCCCTCATGAGCTTTCTCAGTAAAAACTTGCATTAAGACCTGGCCTTATGGCAATAATGGTTAACAACCCCTATAGAATTGAGATACCAAGGGTATTCCAACTTTTACTTTTGTCAAAACAAGTTTCAATACGGCATGAATAATCATTCTCCTGTTTGACATTCATACTAATAAAACAAGTTTCAATACACATGAAAATCATTCTCCCGTTTGACGTTCATATTAATAAAAGGTTGAAATACTAACATGGACTTGAATCATAAACATGCAGAGGTCGAATTCACAACATTATACTCAATAGATTAGTTCACCAATTCCAACATAAACAAATTAGTTACACATGGTGAAAGTAAAAACAACACTTACAGAGTTTGACATTACGAAGACGATGGGAACTTCACGATACAACGATCACAATACACCAAAACACACTCAAGTATCTAGAAAACTATTCTAGAACTACAACTCATAAAAGAAGTTCTCAAAGTCGAGCACAAAGAGAGAAAAGAAGAGAATGTGATGCTATGGGATGCTATGGGATGAGGCTACGCGTCAGCTCCTCCAGTGTAATTTTCTCTTGATTTCTTAACTTTTTCACTACAAAACTTAGAGAAAATTGATCAAGGGCAGATTATTTCCAACAACATCCATTTATTGAATTTAAATCCTAATTTTCTAACAAATTAAATTAATTTTTGTAATTTTTATGAAATTTTTATTAAAACTTTTATTGAAAATTTGAGGACTAACAATACTAAAGGATCAAACTTCAGCTGGGGGTCCTACTTGACACCCCGTGAACCCTACTTGGTTCACCGAGTCCTGCTTGACTCCCCCTCAACCACTGGGTCATAGACCTCTGGGTAGCTCAACTGGGTCCGACTTGACCACGGAAGCCAAAAACGAGGGTAACATATACCGTCGGTCGTCCTCCACCATAAAATCATATATTCCATTATATAAACAGGCATATCATTACGATCATCATTTGCAACTGTCAGAAACTGACTTATGCTTTCAATGTAGGGCGACCGACTTGTCAAACCCATCAATATAACATTCTCACACGGCAAACACTTATCATACTTATACAATTCACATTTCTCATCAAACGGGCGACCTGCTTGTCAAGCCCGACATCATATTGCCACTATACACCGATCCTAAACCGACCGGTGTCCATTCACATACATGCATTCATACACACATTCACATACAACTCATCCAGCATCATCTCTATTATCTCAGCATCAGATATTTCTTAAGTCATACACACACACGATCCTCAACCGATCGGTGCCCACATACATACATGCATTCATACACATTCACATACCATTTTTCTTCCAGCATCATTTCTTACCCGGTTCATAATTAATTCAACAACTCAGACAGTATGTCCTATTCTAATTAATTATAATCCGAACACCCCCTTACCTCGGTTCCAAACTTCAACAATCTTTGGGTTCACATTTCCACCTCCAAATCCAGCACCAACTTCCTTAATCGTTCCACCGGCGTTCGTTCTACTACCAACAGGTTTGGAATGCACAACCTTGAAACCACTGTCACGGAAATGTAATTATTTCAAGGTTTTGATGCAAAATGGACCTCTCTTCATAGCATAAAGCTCGCAACGATGGAGGAAGAAGAAGAAGAAAAGTAATAGATGAAGAAGAGGAAGATTCACGTGAAAGAGTGAATGATTGCATAAATGATTGAGGAAAGAGAAAAAAACCTTTATTTAAAACTCATGGCAACCGGTTACCTCTCCAACCAGTTACTTCCAACCGTTTACTTCCTCAACCGATCACTTCTCCATTTCCTTTACAATTTCATTAAAAGTTTTAATTAAACTTCTCTTCTTCTAATCACACCTTTTATAATTAACCAATAATTCATAAAAATATTAAATAAATCCTTAAAACAATTTTTAATATTTTCCACCACATATAATTTTTCTATAAACATCCGGGATGTTACACACTAGTACAGTGGGTATCTGGTATTATAGTCCGAACTCTCAGTGGGAGAATTCGGTCTTGTTGTCCTGGAGATCCTTCACACCAAGCTTTCGCGCTGAAGAGGGGTGAAAGGTGGTGCCACCTTGAAGATTCTTCAACGCTCAAGTCAGTGAAGAGAATAAGAATTCAAGGGAAACTTGAGCATTGTAACAGTGAATATAAAATAAGGACAACGTAACCTTTCATGAGTATGTGAATCGACTATTTATAGGTGAGTATGGATAATGAATCGTTAGGCACAGATGGGCCAGGAGACAAATAGTACATTGCTCAATGTACAATTCTGACACACGATACAGGGAGAGCTGCGTTTCTCGTGTATTCTCCTTACGGTTGTACCTTGTACCTTTTGTTGGGTGACGTGGATATTTTTTGGTGTACAAGGTAAGAACCTGGATAAACCGGTATAGAGAACGCCTCAAACGGGTTCATAGTCTGGAAGTACACCGATGAGGCCGGTAACACAGGGAGAAAGGATGCAATGACCTATCTGTCCCTGGTACCGGTATTGAGACCGAATCATCTGTGCCCTAGCTTGTGTGAGGGACTGGTAGAGTTGCTCATATAAGCTAAATCCACTCTCTAATGGCGCTGATACCAGACTGGGACAGTCATCTCTTATGTCGTTCTAGCGATGTGGAGAACGGATTCAGACAGCAATGTATTGAAGTGAAACCCAAGAGTTTTTGAAACTTATAACTGTAGCCTTTAGACCTCTGTAACTCCAATACCTTGAGACGCCACTAATGATGAGCATTCAATGCTATTAACACGTGAGTCATAATAGTCCTTAATCACGTGGTTCCATAACCGTCGAAGGGACCATTGTGTGCCTAAAATTTAAATTTTGGGCCCATCTAATTATAACTTTAAACGAATTGCCACATTCTTTCACGCGTCTAGGAATGAAACGACGGTGTCGTTCGACCCTCGAAACGTAACATTTCTTAGCAAACGATACCTTTTTTCGCTAATGATCACATCCGATCCACTGCCTATAAAAGAAAAACTTGGCTGGTCCTGGAACCACATTGCTTCGAGTCTTAACAAAATTCTGCTGAAAATGTCAAATCATACCATAAAAATACCAACTAACTAACCAAACTCTCAAAGTACTAATGTAAGAAAATCATAGAGTAACATCTAAAGTAAGCAATAGTCATAAAAGATGCAGAAATAAAAGTGGTCCTCAGTCATCCTCCTCCTCCATCTAATCCTTATCATCACCCTCCTTATCAGCATCTCCCTCTGTGTCAGCTTGTGCTCCAGATGTACCACCTACCTCAGGATATGTTGGCTGGTCTCCAGGCCAAGCCACATATGACACAAACTCAACAGGTGTCGTGAAAGGTGCATCTACTCTCTAAAACCTTATACTGATAAAAAGAATCATGTAAATACACATAGGTCCGATGAGAAGCAGCCATCATCTGTATCATATGTTGACAATCTATCCTCATCCTAGCAAAATCCTGAGTAAAAGCATCTGTCACGTCTCCTCTTGGGTCTAGGCTGGGCCTCTTACTTAAGAGGTGGAAGCTTGCACTGCTGTATAAAATAAGCTCTGTTCACTAGAACATGGGGTACTCGTCCCGATGAACTAGTGAACTCTGGTGAAGGTACCTGCAATCCTTGCCTCCTTAGTAAGGCATATATGATAAGTGGGAAGGGCACTAGGCGATTCACTTTATACCCAAGGGCATAATGGTGAATCTGCTCAGAAATAAGAGCAGCGATGTCGATGGTGTGTCCCTATAGAATGGAAAATAGTAAACAGCAGCAGTCAACAGTAAGGTGAAGAGGTGAGACACTGGTGTGATGTTGTAGAGCACAAGATACATCCATGCTTGGGCTATAGGGGTCAGCTGTGTCTTTAGCAAGTTGGAGGAAGCTCTATTAACCATGCCAAGGTTAAAATAAACTCCACCCTTGCTTAAAGATTGAACAACCTACTCAAGAAAATATCCTAAATCGCCATCTTCAGTGGCAATCTTGTTTCTGTTCTCCTGCCAAAAACAAGTATCACCCTCGGGAGTAGGTTCCCAAGGGTTACCTAAAAGGGTACTGATAGTATCCCTATTGTAGACAATATGTCTACCCCTAACCCAGCTACTCCTCATCTGCCCAATGTTAGGCGAATCCTAGCGAGTCCTGTAAGCGTTCGTGTAAAACTCCATCACCAAGATGGGATCTCCCTCAATGGGTAGGGAAAACAATGTTCCCCACCTCCTCCTCTGAATCTCTCCTAGCAGCTTTGGGTAATCAGCAACTCCTAGATCAAGAACTCTCTCCAAGATCAACCTTTGTCCTTTGATCTGATGGAACCTATGTAATTTTGCATCTGTCTTGAACCTGGTAGGATCACGAGGTCCAAGATGCTCCTCCTCAGTATGAATATCTGGGTCCTTAGAGGAGGTAGTATCTGTCTTTAAATGTTGAAACAGGTTTTGATAATGACAAACATGAAGACTAAGGCAAAGACTCCTAAAGAAAGAAAGGATATTACCATGAAGCCAATATGATCAATTTGCAACACAAGAATACAAGCCATATGCAACATCAATTGTCATTATCAAAAAGGGGGAGAATGAAGTTGCATATGTAAGTATGCAAAGTAGTTTTGATGAATGACAAAACATTCATGATGATGATAAAATGGCGAAGGTTCTGAAACAAGAAGGTTCAAGCACAAGGACAATGGCTAAGAACAAAGAGATGAAGATGCCTCACAAAGAGTTAAGGAAACATGAGCTATGGAAGACAAGTTTGATGACATGAACTAAATCATGAAGAACAAGCTCATAAGTTGAAGAAGAATCAAGGAAACAAGCATAAGTATCAAAGGAATAAGCCATGGGTCAATACATATCAAGAACATATCAAAGACCTTGAAGAATTGTATCAGGTACATGTCCTAATCGATTACCACACTGGAATAATCGATTACCATAACTTTGTTTATGGTATAATCGATTACAATAAGAAGGATAATCGATTACATAGGTTCTGGAATGAACATAATCGATTACAGATAAAAGGCTAATCGATTACCAATTAAAAAGGTTGAAGACTGAGCATCAGGTATTTGGAATAATCGATTACAAGGAAGAATCTAATCGATTACAGAGCTTCTATTTTGTCCCTAACCGATTACATTAGTACCTAATCGATTACCATGCTGCGAGACATAATTAAGAGCATCAGGTATCATTCATAATCGATTACAAGGAAAGGCATAATCGATTAGAAGGGTTCTGTTTCACAGCTAATCGATTACAGTAGAAATGCTAATCAATTATCTGCTGCATAATACTGAAGATTTCAAAAGCTAATCGATTACAGCTCGAAGGCTAATCGATTACCATAGTGTCAGAATGTGGGAAAATGCTTTTAAGTGGAACTCCAGCTCATTTCTTCACTCCCACTTTATGACCATGCTAAGGTATCCGTTGGAGACAATGTGCAATGGCTGGAAACCCTTAAAATGGCTATAAATGAAGCATGGATTCAAGCAAGAGAGGAAACACAAGAGGGGAGACCAAGGCACAACATAAGGCAACAAACATTTCTCTTCTTAAAGTCTTCTAACTAAATTTCTCTTGTATATTCTGCAACTCTTGATTCTAAACTTGCATATTGCTTAAGAGTTGTTAGATTGTGAGTTTCAATTTGCATATCCTCTCTTGTTGAGAGTTAGAATTTGTGAGAGCTTTCATTTGTGTATCTACTCTATTGAGAGAGTGTATTGATTGTAAACACAACACCAAACACAAGGTATTCACTCTAGGTTGAGTGGTTGTTCACTCTAGGTTGAGTGGTCACAAAGGTTGGGGTTCAACCTCTGGGTATTGAGAGATTGTGAGATTGGGAGGGTTGCCCTTTGCTTGTGAGGATTGAGTTCTTGAGTGTGGGACACTAGGAAGCTGCAATTGCTCAAAGCTTGTATCTCAAATCTTCAATAGTGGAATCCTTCAACTAGGTTGCTTGAAGGCGAGACGTACACCGGGTTGGTGGAACTCGTTAAATTGGTTTGCATTTCTCTCTACCTTGAGCTCTTTATACAACCGCGCATATAAACTGTTTGTTGAAATGCTTGAGCTGAATGTGAGAATCAAAGTTGTTGTTCAAGTAGAAAACTAACTCTGCATGCCAAGTGTTTGATAATGTGCTTGAATCAATATTTGGTGAAGTTCTTAAAAATTGGAATTTGCTATAACTTGCCAAGTATCTAGAACATTGTTTCCTATCAACTCTTGTGTGATACTTACTTGATTGCTATTACTTTTCACATGCACACAAGGTGTTTGATAAATTGAATGAGCTGAATCTTTATAGGAAACATCACATTATTGACAAATAAATCTGTGCACTCCAACTGTTTGATAAATCACTCTAGCCAATAACTTGCTTGTTTATCACACTCTAAGCTTTATATTACCATTACACATCAAGTGTCTTATAGTGTGATATGTGCATAAAAGTTATTGTATCTTCATTATTGCATCATTTGTATATTACTAACCATTTCCAAGGGGATTCCGCTCAAAAATTTGAAACACTCAATTCACTCCCCCTCTTGAGCGTTGAGGCCTTGGCTAACAAGTGGTATCAGAGCTTGACTCTTGCCACAAGGCTTAACAGCTGCAGGAGATCAAGATGGCCTCTACCTCTTATGATGCATTTCCGCAAAATGGCACACTAAATAGACCACCAATCTTCAATGGTAAGGACTATGCTATTTGGAAAGAAAGGATGAAAATCTTTGTCCAATCCTATGATCTCAAGGTATGGAATGCTATTCAATTTGGTCCTTTCATTCCCAAATACATTGTTGATAATATAGAGTGTATGAAGCCCATGAACTTATGGACTAAAGAAGAAGAAAGAAAGTTACAATTCAATTTAAGAGCTAAAATTCTTATCACATTAGCATTAGAACCTAACGATGTTTCTAGAGTTATTACTTGTAACAATGCTAAAGAAATATGGGAAACTCTTGAAACAATTTATGAAAATGCTAATGATAATAAAGATGCAAGGATTAGCACTTTTTCTAGTCAAAATGAAGGCTTCAAAATAAGTCCGGAAGAAGAGATCAATGAATCAGAAGAAGAACTTGCATGCCTAATGACAAAGCACTCCCAAGATGATGAGGTATGCTCTTTAAATGCTTTTAATGATGATAATGATGATGAAATTGATAAGGATGAATTATTAGAAGCATTTGAAGAATTGCATGAAAAATTTGTCTTGTTATCAAAGAAATATGCATGCTCTAAACAAACCATTTTGACTCTTGAAAAAGAATTGCATGATGTTCACATAGAAAAAGAATATCTTAGAGTTCAAAATGATGAATTAGTAGCTTCAAATGTATCTTTTAGAACTTGTAATGATAATAATGATTGTGTGCTTATTGATAAATGTATGCTTCTTGAAAAGGGGAATAAAGAACTAAAAGAAGCACTTAGCAAGCTCACACATAGTCAAATACCTCTAAGTGCACCTATTGAAAATCGAAGGCATACACTTGATAGAAGAAAAATAGGTCATTACAAGAACCATTTTGCATCCTACAAGAAAAAATCCAAATCCTCCCTAAGATGCACAAACCATGAAAGAAAAGAGAACCATTACTATCCTACTATGACTTATTCATTGAATGCAACATGTTTATATTATGGAATATTTGGTCATATATCATCCAATTGTTTTATAAAGAAATCCCGTCAAAAGTGTACAAGAAAGATATGAATTCCAAAATAATCTTGAAATCCCAAACTAACAAGGAAGGACCCAACTCTCAAAGGGTACCTTAAATCTTTGAAATCTTGTAGGCAAACTTAAAAGCAACAACTTCTCATTGATGGATGACCAAAACTCATGGCCTAAGGAGATATCAATTATCTCAATCTCCACTCCAAAAGACAAAGAAGAAGAATAAAGCAAGCCAAGATTATGATGACTTATCATACATCTAAAAGGGAACCATTCAAAACAAGGAAATGGACAAGAAGCTTCAATGTGACTCACACAAGATGGATTGCACCGACAAAATCCAATGGACAACACTAAAGGTGATACAACAAAAGGTGCAAGTAATTATCATATAATCAATGTTGACACTCATTCTTGATGAATCTTGATGTGTGAAAATCTAACTTTGATTTGATATATGATTGAGCATGAATGATATGAAATCTTGAGATGGATGAACAAATAATCTTAGGACCCCTTAAACTCATGAAATCCTAAGAATCAATGATGTATATGTATATAGTAATTGATGATTAGTAATGATTGATGATGAGTTTGATGAATGATTGCTTGAATAACATGATACATGAATCTTTGATAATGTTTAAACCCTTGATGATACATGAACTCTTGATGATATATCATGAATTCTTGGATATTGTATTGATTCTTAATGATGCATGAATTTTTGATTGAATATGAATTCTTGATGATGTATCACTTATATGTTGTTTAACTAGTGGTATCTAAATAACAAACATCTTCCTTTAACAATGGTATGAATTGAATTAGTAAGAGGAAGAGATTATGAGGACATAATCTTGATTATGTGCTTATCACTATGCCTTGATAATAAATACATATATTGCGTGTACAAGTGGTATCTATGCTTTGACAATCTATACAATTATATTCCTAGAGAGAAAGCATGCATGTTACAACAAGTGATTGCCTAGATTTTAACTTCATGATTGTAACATCATAGGCATGAACATGATGATATGTTAAGAAACAATGCATGATATGATAAGTAATAATGCATGCCATGATCATATACCATGTATGTGCAAGTGGTATCTATCTTGATCAACATTATAATTCTTATCTATGTCGTATGTTTGATGATGCATGATCTTGACTGTGAAAAGAAGTTTGAAAAATATGCATCATTGAGATTGAAAAGAATTTTTGAATAACATTATGAACAATGATGATTGCTAAAAATCTTGTGCTGAATGCTTAAATGACAATAATTGATATCAAGGGCTTAAATTAGCAAATCCATCAAGTGGTATCATACATGACATCAAGACAACAAGTGGTATGACATAGATGAGTGTATGACTTGCATTACACACGATGACCATGATATGCTTCTGTGACTTGTCTTTATGTGTTACTAATTATCTATGCAAAATGCTTTCTCTTACATATTTGATAAATGCCATATGTGAATACTTGACTAGACCTATATGTAACATCTTAGGCACAAGATAAGAAGAGATTATTTAAGTCATATGGAAAGAAGTGAATATATTGGCACATGTTCCAGGACAAATGCATGAGTAGTACAACAAAGCTGTATTAATCATTCCATCTTTGATTTGATACCTAGACATAAATGAAATTGCATCAACTAGTGGTATCCATTGAAAGGGAAAGATTGTTACACTTGATTATTTGCCTATGTTTGAAGTTAATCCTCACTCTACCACTATGCTCCGAATCATATGAATTGTTAAAGTGGTATCAACATCTATATTTATCCTTGTTAAATTACATGATTAAGGGGGAATTTCATAACATTTCTTTATAACAAGTGATATTTATTGATGATATGTTATCTCTTTATCAAGTGGTATGGAAGTCTGAGTAAATCATTTTTAGAAAACTCCTTCCCAAAATAATACTGCATCAAAGACCTAAAAATTGGTACAAACTCTTGTGAACTCAATGCCACTAACAATATGCTTTGCAAAGAGTTTGTTAAGGTTATGTAGGATGACTCAAAATGGCAAATCAAACTACCATACTGGGCGAACAAAGAATTATTCAAGGAATACAACATAGAAACAACAAAATACCGCACAAGGATGTGAAAAAGGGTATAAAACTTGCAAAATACCAAGGTGTGATCGAATTGTTACTCTACCATTATGCTTTGTGAATTATACAAATCATATTAACAAATGGTATGAACAACAAATTTCACGAGCTGGATATATCACTTCATCCCTACTCTGATACCTAGACATAAGTATACATTGTTGAAAAACCTTCTATATTACTGCTCTGATACCTAGAAATGCATCAAGCAACATTAATGAAATGATTAACAAGTGGATTGTTATGTGCAATGGTATCTAACCTTTGAGTGGTATTTATTCATATTATAGTATCTATTTTTTCAATAGTGGTATCTATTAACAAGAGGAGATCATATGCTTTAAAAAGTAAACAAATGGTATTAGACTTGATTGAATTAACCTACAAGTGATATCAAACTTGATCAAATTGGTATAATCGATTTCACATGTTAATAAGTGGTATATTGTTTACAAGTGGTATCAATTACAGTAGTAAGGGGGAGTATACACATGAATGATTATCCTTGATTTCACTTCTCTATAATTATATTTATGGCACTCATACTTTTACTCAATTATATGCTTACTTGGAAGAATATCATTGTGTGTTTTGATAATGCCAAAATAGGAGAAAAGTATGTGCTTATTAGAAGTGATTATGAGCTTATGTGTCTATCTTAATTGAGAAAATTACTTGCTTACTTATATTTGACTTGTTTACAACTGTGCAAATAATGATATGTGTGCTTAATCATGTGACGCCTCTCATACTTGAAAATGATACTCACTACATGATTAAAATAAGTTAGCAATGAATCATATGCTTACTTGATGAATAAATTATATGATTGCTTATTGACTCTAGATGCAATAAAATGGTATATATCATTGATCATGCTTTAAGCTTTGATTTGAAATCCATATGAAATACTTACTCTAAGTCTCTCTTATTCAAATAAATGAGCTTATATATTGATGGCATAGATTATGACTAAGTTAATGATCTTTTTGATGATGCCAAATGGGGAGAGATTAATGGAAGGATCAGTAAAAAGAATAGGATGCTATTTATGCTAAAAAGGGGGAGAGATATCATGTTTCCATCATTTGATATGTTTAAAACAATTGGCATAAGTTACAAGATTAAGGGGGAGGATAACCCTTAACTAGCATTCATTACATCATATAGGGGGAGAATACATATCAACATTGATTGTCATTATTCTATGAAACTAACACCCCACGAGATGAACATTGGTTGTCATCATCAAAAAGGGGGAGAATGTGTTTAAATGTTGAAACAGGTTTTGATAATGACAAACATGAAGACTAAGGCAAAGACTCCTAAAGAAAGAAAGGATATTACCATGAAGCCAATATGATGAATTTGCAACACAAGAATACAAGCCATATGCAACATCAATTGTCATCATCAAAAAGGGGAAGAATGAAGTTGCATATGTAAGTATGCAAAGTAGTTTTGATGAATGACAAAGCATTCATGATGATGATGAAATGGCGAAGGTTCTGAAACAAGAAGGTTCAAGCACAAGGACAATGGCTAAGAACAAAGAGATGAAGATGCCTCACAAAAAGTTAAGGAAACATGAGCTATGGAAGACAAGTTTGATGACATGAACTAAATCATGAAGAACAAGCTCATAAGTTGAAGAAGAATCAAGGAAACAAGCATAAGTATCAAAGGAATAAGCCATGGGTCAATACATATCAAGAACATATCAAAGACCTTGAAGAATTGTATCAGGTACATGTCCTAATCGATTACCACACTGGAATAATCAATTACCATAACTCTGTTTATGGTATAATCGATTACAATAAGAAGGATAATCGATTACATAGGTTCTGGAATGAACATAATCGATTACAGATAAAAGGCTAATCGATTACCAATTGAAAAGGTTGAAGACTGAGCATCAGGTATTTGGAATAATCGATTACAAGGAAGAATCTAATCGATTACAGAGCTTCTGTTTTGTCCCTAACCGATTACATTAGTACCTAATCGATTACCATGCTGCGAGACATAATTAAGAGCATCAGGTATCATTCATAATCGATTACAAGGAAAGGCATAATCGATTAGAAGGGTTCTGTTTCATAGCTAATCGATTACAGTAGAAATGCTAATCGATTATCTGCTGCGTAATACTGAAGATTTCAAAAGCTAATCGATTACAGCTCGAAGACTAATCGATTACCATAGTGTCAGAACGTGGGAAAATGTTTTTAAGTGGAACTCCAGCTCATTTCTTCACTCCCACTTTATGACCATGCTAAGGTATCCGTTGGAGACAATGTGCAACGGCTGGAAACCCTAAAAATGGCTATAAATAAAGCATGGATTCAAGCAAGAGAGGAAACACAAGAGGGGAGACCAAGGCACAACACAAGGCAACAAACATTTCTCTTCTTAAGGTCTTCTAACTAAATTTCTCTTGTATATTCTGCAACTCTTGATTCTAAACTTGCATATTGCTTAAGAGTTGTTAGATTGTGAGTTTCAATTTGCATATCCTCTCTTGTTGAGAGTTAGAATTTGTGAGAGCTTTCATTTGTGTATCTACTCTATTGAGAGAGTATATTGATTGTAAACACAACACCAAACACAAGGTATTCACTCTAGGTTGAGTGGTTCTTCACTCTAGGTTGAGTGGTCACAAAGGTTGGGGTTCAACCTTTGGGTATTGAGAGATTGTGAGATTGGGTGGGTTGCCCTTTGCTTGTGAGGATTGAGTTCTTGAGTGTGGGACACTAGGAAGCTGCAATTGCTCAAAGCTTGTATCTCAAATCTTCAATAGTGGAATCCTTCAACTAGGTTACTTGAAGGCGAGACGTACACCAGGTTGGTGGAACTCGTTAAATTGGTTTGCATTTCTCTCTACCTTGAGCTCTTTATACAACCGCGCATATAAACTGTTTGTTGAAATGCTTGAGCTGAATGTGAGAATCAAAGTTGTTGTTCAAGTAGAAAACTAACTCTGCATGCCAAGTGTTTGATAATGTGCTTGAATCAATATTTGGTGAAGTTCTTAAAAATTGGAATTTGCTATAACTTGCCAAGTATCTAGAACATTGTTTCCTATCAACTCTTGTGTGATACTTACTTGATTGCTATTACTTTTCACATGCACACAAGGTGTTTGATAAATTGAATGAGCTGAATCTTTATAGGAAACATCACATTATTGACAAATAAATCTGTGCACTCAAACTATTTCTTAAATCGCTCTAGCCAATAACTTGCTTGTTTATCACACTCTAAGCTTTATATTACCATTACACATCAAGTGTCTTATAGTGTGATATGTGCATAAAAGTTATTGTATCTTCATTATTGCATCATTTGTATATTACTAACCATTTCCAAGGGGATTCCGCGCAAAAATTTGAAACACTCAATTTACCCCCCCTCTTGAGCGTTGAGGCCTTGGCTAACAGTATCAATCCTCTTCTACTTCTTTGGACCGGAAGCAGGAATGGATTTCTTCAGAGCCATCTGCAAATTTTTTTAAAAATAATACAATTTAAACAAACATTTTAATAATAAAAGAAAAATATTTCATACAACAAATATATATACAAACCCTTAGCAAAAATAGTATATAAAAACACACAAATTTAAAAACACACAAATTACATACAAAAGTTTTAAACACATTAACCAAAAAGATAAAACATACAAAACAAAACTAATTTAAAACAAAAAGAAATATCAAAAATCAATTTCAACATTCAAAAATTAAAAACAAAATATAAAGTACATGTTAAATAGAAAATTAAATCATACAATATATCATACGTATTAAAACTTAAAATAACAGAACCAACTAAAACACAAAAATTAAGAAAGTTAAACAGGGGTCTGACGCACAGCGTCAACCCTATTTCCTCACGCTACGCATCAGGGTGATGCTATACGTGAGGGTACAGTTTCTAAAACCAATTTTGGGGTTGCGCAACAGCAACCCCATTCCTTCCTACTCAATCAAAAACATTACCCAACTAATCCTATTGGTTTCTAATCAACCTAAACTAACCTAACCACATACATTCTAGATTTGCTGTTTATTGCATTTTTTTAAAGTATTTGAATGTTTATACTACACAATCAGCTGTAAGAGTGTCTTGGATAACTTGAATTATTTGGCAGCCTTATAAAAATCTTGCCGTTGGATAGTACATATGTACCGGACTTGTGGAGCATGTTTCATTTGGAGGGTTATGTTGGTTAATGACTAAAGGCTTACTTAAGACTTTAGGATTAAATGAACAATGCATTCATATTAAAGGGGCTAAGTAGAAAATCCAGTAGAAGCAATAACAGAAAAACTGCCATGATGTGCAGACTGCAGAAAGTTGCATTACTGTTGACGGTACACAAAAGGGGCTAAACGTAGAATATAAACTAAAAAATCATTTGTATATTTCCTCACCAATGAACATTTATCTGTCTTCAAAAGTTGATTAGGATTGTCAAATGAAGAATTATAAGTGAAATATAATTATCTAAAAATAATGCAGTGTAATAAATTCTTAATCACATGTTAAACGCTGGCTCCGCAAGTACATACCTCAGGCACTTTTATCAAATAACGTTAAAGAGTGGAGAAAATTCAACACAATTGTTTTCTTTCACACTTATTATTCATTATGGCAACACACTGTGATTTTGAGGCGATTGTTTCCATGCATCATGGATATATGGCATAGATTGAGGCATTGCAAGTGGAGGCATGACTGCGGGCACCATCTTTTATTGAATCAACCATAGTCTTATAAAGATTAGAATTTTTGATAATGTTTTAGTTATAATTTACTATTTCATGTTTACCAGGGTAGGGCAATTGCATGCACGCACTACCAGGGGCTGTTTATATTTAATCGGGATAAGTGCGTTTTTTTTTATTCATTTCATACAACTTAAAAATTTATCTTAAAAATAGGCAAGTTGCATAAAGTTATTTATCTGGTGATATATATATATATATATATATATATATATATATATATATATATAATTGTTTTACTTGTGATTTATATTTATTTTTTATTATCGGTGGCTTACAGATCCAGGTTTCACAAACGGGAGTTGTTAAATCAAAATTGAATGATTAGATTTTGATATCAGCGGTTGGATTTAAAATACACACTTCAAATCTGAGTTTCTAATCTTTATTCAATAATTAATTATATAATCCGCTAATTGCGTAAGTAATCGAAATTCTAATTGATTCAAATTTGTTTCCTTCTTACAACTTTTTCACGGTAAAAATGGAATTCATTGAGAAACTAGATAATCTACTGCAAGAGTAGTTTTAGGGGGAAATTTTCACCAGCTACAATCATAATAATATGAAGTCATAGAAACTAAAACACGAGCAACCTTATTTATTTATCTACATAAAAATTAAAAATATATAGTATGAAAAAAGTTAGAAAGTAAGAGACAATCCTCTGCAATGGGGGCTAGAATTAGTCTCCACTTCCCAATGTCTAATCTCATTCGTGAGCCCATCTTATACCACATGCCTCTACTAGTATCGTTGTATTAGGGGTTGTTCATAGTCTCAATTGGAACTTTTATAAAATAAAATGTCATTTTATCTTATATATCTTTAAGGGTTGTTCGGTTTATATATCCTTCAATCCAATCTAATTAAATATGATTTAATTTGATCAAATTTTATTTGTAATAAAAATATCAAACTTGTGCACTGTGTAGTAATTTAATTCATGAAAAAATAACCCTTTCATGAAAACTTATGCACTATGTAATCATTTAAATAATGAAAAACCTAGTCAAGGTTGGCATGTGCACTCCCAAGTATTTTAATGTTAATGTGTGCTTCAGTTGAGCTTGATTTACTATTTAGGGATGAAATTAAAAATTGAATTAGACCATAAAGAATATGTAGTTTTTTTTTAGTTTTAATTTTTTCAATTTTTAATTTGATTGATCTAAATTGATTGATGAATACCTTTAGTATATATATATGTCCTTCATCCTCTCATGTAGTTCTTGTCAAGCATTCTCCTTTGTGATCTCTAGTCACCAAACCCAGCCTAGTATTTGACAAACTTGTCCTTCTTGCATCAAAATTTATTTTAAGCAAACCATGTAGTGATATGGACTCCAAATGTTGTCCAGTAAATAATCAAAATTCTCAAAGCCTTGATTAGAGACCCAAATTGTATCAACTTCATGTAACTAAACACCATATAACTCAAAATAAAATAAAGAGATTCCATAGAATATGAAAGTGATAATTGAAAAGATGAAAATACAAGTAGAGCTTACAACTATTCATAGGAAAAAAAGCTTTCAATTAATGGAAACTCAACCTAACTAACAAATTTACTTAACAAACTAATACACTCACTAACTAACATGATAACCAACTACCACTATGTAAAAAAAAAAAGAAGATATTATAACAGTCATTTTAAAGCATTTAAAATGATAAAAGCTTAAAAAAATAGTCATTAGCTATTTATACCGTTTTCGGTTTGAAATGACTTGATAGATTGGATACATTTACAACATTCCTTCGAACAAATGTCATAAAAAGTTATTATTATTTTAAAAATGAAAACTCTATGATGGCATTTGATTAAGGAAATGACATGATTTACTATGCCCTTCTACCCCATTTTTTTTACCAATTTTCTCTTACAAATTTTGGTTATATTTCAAAAGTTTTTTAGTCTCACATTAATCGGCCCATGAAAATCATTTATTAGGACATCTGATTTTGGAATTTTACGGTTTATGTTTTAAATGAAAAATAATATCTGATACGGTTACCATAATTAAATGTGTCAATTAATTCCTGTTTAAATATTTTATTCTGTAACATCTTTATCATTTAACAGGATTTAATTGACCAATTTATTTTTGTTATATTTATTTTCCTTTATATACAAATTGTATCTGAGTTGCTTTTTTATAGAGATACATTATGTTCTGGGTTTACACTGAAATCTACCTTTTGCAAGTTTTTTTTCTTGTCACTACACAGAAGGACTGCTGTATCCTGGGGGTCACGCCTTTGACGCGCATAAACCCTTAAGGGTAGTGTGATTCTGCACACCTCAGTCAACTACTTTTCCTATCCATCTTAAGGGTTTAAGATCATTCATGCTCTTGCATCACTTCTACTAGGTTTTATCTGAAATTTTAACCAATTTTATTTAGTGTTTCTTTTTTCACATTCGAATATTGTTTTAATATAATGCTATGCTAATTATACATCCAGTTTTTTTTCTCTTTTGCACTTTAGTTTTCTCTTTAGAAAATTTTATTACCCAAAGGCTTATTCTAATTTTTGTTTTCTCAAAAATTAGTGTTTTACTATGCTTGGCAAATAATTTTAATGAGTATGAGAACAAGAATTTTGTTGAGTAGCAAATTTGTTCTTTTATTGGATTCTTTACTGTAAATTCTTTTTTGCTACTTGACTTTTGTTCATGTTTCATGTTGTGGCAAGTATTTTTTTGGATGTGTTTGTTGTGCAGCGTAATTATGGGTTTGAATCTGCATATGGTGAATTGTTGAATTGATAGTCATGTCTTGCTTTGTTGTTTTATGCCAAGAATTTGCTTTGATAGTGAATAGAATGATGATGAATTGTTAAAAGTAAATATAATGGCTTTAAGCCTTTAAATGTTATAATGTTCTCACGTGCTAGGTTTCTATGCTCTAATTATATATTTGTCATAATTTGATTATTATATTGATGAATTATAGAATTTGTTTATAATCAATACTATGTAATTTATGGTATATGCGTTATCCTTGCTTGCTATATGTTTGAGTCAATGTCTATCAAAACAATGCTAAGTTTTGCTATCTTGGTTTTTTTTCATAAGATAAGGATGGATTTTATCATGTTTATTTGGATTTGAGTGATATCATTTTATGTCTTATATTATTATTAGTTGTATGGACTTCTATTCATATATATATATATATATATATATATATATATAGCCTTTTGGAATTTTTTCTATACGAGCGTTGGATATAACTATTTTATTCTAATTTGGCCATGAAGTTAATTGATAAGAATTAGAGTTTTTTAATGAAATTTAATTGAAAATGTATTACATATATAGCACTTGTTAGTAAGTTTCTGGTTGTAGTTTTTAGATGTGGTCATATTAAAGTTTGATAAGTGTGACTAATATACAATTAACTAGTAGCATATATTTTGTGTAATATGGCAATATATCATTATTATATCTTATATATGCTATAATGATTCCAAGTGTGTAGTGTGTTTGATGGAGTGGTCTTTTGCCTAATTTTAAGAATTTGATTAGATGGTTATGCTATGTTTTTCCAATTGTTTCACGAGTATATACTATAATTTCTGAAAATTGGAGATTATGTTCAATACATAATGCAATTAGACGTAAAAATGAGACAAACCCGGATTTAAGCATTGATAAATTATGTGAAATTGAGATTGATTGAAGTTTAGCATATTAAGAATATATGTGTTAAATGATGATTAATCTATTTATGATTATTTGTGAATTCGAACTTGATGATGTGTGGCATATGACATGACTATAATATTATAGCATATGATTACGCTGTTGATCATCCAAGTCAACTACCGCTTTACATCATGCAGAGTGGCTTATGCAAGATAATGATGGGGCGGACGATGTTTAACATCACCGTTATTCAGTTTTGGGAGTTGTATGTACATCATTCTATATTTAATTATTTCATTTAACATGTCATTTGATGCTAACCGTGTCTAATTTTTTTTAGGTTTCTGCATAAACTTTGTGTGGAGTTAGGTTTCGAAGGAACTTATGGTTTCTTAGAGTCCTCTTTCATACAAAGGAGCAGGAACAACAAGGAGGACACCCAGGCATACATCCAGAATTGGATGAATGAGTCCAGAAAGACTGTATATCTGGCCCCATATCACAGAGAGTAAGGGTCTCTTGTGTAAATCTTGTCAATAATTTTAATCATTTTGCAGTCTCACTTATCAGTGTTCATTACAACGCTCATTGGTAGCTCATGGTTATTTGTCCCAAGGATTCACTTGTTTTATGCTTTGATTCCTTGCATGGCAGTGCTCCGCAAGACTTTAAAGCAATAATAGAGGCGTAAGTTCATCAAAAAAATTAAAGTTCTTTCTATAAATTCAAATTAAGTCATTTTCTTCTTCTATGATTCTAACTATTCACGTGTTTTGTTCTTACATAGGGCTGTAGTTTGATACACTAGACTATATGGAAGCATTAGTAAAAGAAAAGTCCAGTGGATCAACCAAAAAATAAATACTTCAAATGTCTTGCCTTGTTATTTATTAAGTTTTGAAAACTTGAAATAACATTGTCCAAATGTTTATTTTATGTACCTTGTAGTCTTATAGGCAAGGGGTAGCTATGAGTGCGGGTATTACACCATGCATACCATGATGACCATTGTCTAAGAACATATAGTACATGGATGGACAAATGTAAGTGTTCACTTGCCTACTTTCAGTTAATTTCTATTCACATAGTAATTAAGTTTTTGTGCTAATTGTTTTGTGTCTTATTTATAGCGCTTTCAGGACTGATCAAGCTTCCCAGAGGCACACGTAGATCATATTAGAAAGCGATGAGCCGCATACTTCCATGAAGTTAGGCAAGGACTTTGATAGTATAGGATTCTTATTCTCTTATATTTATTATACCTAGAGTAGGATTCCAATGTAACTCTAGTGTTTAGATTATTTTATTTCAATATGTAAATATTATTCATTGTATGTAGATTAAGTTTCTTCATGTAAATATCATGTATTTTCATTAATTTGTGTAATATACTATATTGGGGATACTATGTTGCTTGTGTAACATTACAAGTTTGAGAAATTAATAAAACCAAACTTTCTTTTAAAAAAACCTTATATTTAAACTCAGTTATGACACTAACTGTAGTTAAATATATGTTTTAAACACGGTTATTAACATAACCGTGTTTTAAAAAAGTCACATTTAACCAATGGACATAACCATGTTTAAATATTAGTACTTTTAAACATAATTCTGAACAACCATGGTTAAAGGACATTTTAAACACGGTTGACAAGCGTGGTTAAAACCCCTTATTTATATTTTCATTCTGCACTAGTGAGTGATGTGCTTAATAACAAAATAATTATTGAAACTAAAAATGCTAAATTTTTAGAACACATCTTTCCTTTAAAATAAAAAATTATTTTTAAAGCACCCATTTAAAATATTGTTGAAAACTCTTCTAAAAAGATAAGGAAAAACTCTTTTCAAATTTAAAAAGAAGTACAAGACAAAGGAAAAAGGCCTTCTTTTGGAAATGATTTATATATATATATATATATATATATATATATATATATATATATATATATCTTATAGATAATGACTCTCTAACCTTTTATGAAGTAATTTCTTCCACCGATACAATTTTCTAGAAAAAAGGTATTGAAAGTGAACTTAATGAAATGTTACACATGGACTTTAGTAGATTTATTTCCTGAATCAAAACCAATTTGGTTATAAATGGATTTTTAAAATAAAACTTAATACTATTTGTTCTATTGATAAATATAAACCCCCAATAAGAATTTTAATTACATTAGTCTTGATTTAAAAACTTATTATGCACCAAATAGATGTTAAAATTGGTTTCTTAAAGATGATTTAGAAGAAGACATTATATCACTCAGTCTGAAGGCTGTGTAGTTACCGAAAAGAAAATAAATTTTGTAAACTTCATAAATTCTTTATATGGTTTAAAACAAACACCAAAATAATGACATGAAAAATTTAATAATGTTTTAATTAAATATGAGTTCACTTCTTTCGAAGTTGATAAATGTGTGTATACCAAAGTAGAAATTATGAATGTGTAATTATTTGTTTATATGTTGATGATATGTTTATCTTTAGGTACTTTCTATGATATAGTAAATATACTAAAAATTTTCTTCAAATTTTGATATGAAGGAAATAAGGTAATATTATATTGTTATCTCAAGAACATTTCATTGAAAAATTCTTAAGAAGTTTGGGCACTTTGATTCTAAACATATAACTACTCCTTATAATGATAACACCTAATTAACAGAAAATAAAGAAGAACATGTGTCCAATCAGAATATGCTCAGATTATTAGGAGTTTATTACATTTAATGAAATTTACTTAATGTGATAGGGCACATTAAGTATATACACTTAAACTCTAATAATGAGCATTATGATGAAATAGTCATTCTGATGAAATATTTGAAAGATGCCATGAATTATGATATTATGTATAGTATATTTCCCGTTGTATTGAAAAGATACGGTGATACTAATTGGATATCAGATTTTGATGAGATAAAATACACTAGTGGTTGTGTATTTATAGTTGGAGGTGGTGCAGTAATATGGCTAAATGATTGAGAAATGTGTTAACAAATATCTCTATGAGAATGAAACCAACACCTTGATTATCTTTGCATTGTGATTATAAATCAGCAATAGTTGTCGCAAAAATTTGCAGAACAAATAAGGGAGTTTAATTACTCACATGGTGTTCTTTCTAATGGGTTTTCTTCTATCATCTCGCTTCTATTCATTCCTCTAATCATCTAGTGTAATTTTAACAACCAAAAGAGCCTCACTTAAACATGACCACTTTGAGTTAAAAACTATAAAATTCCATATACTCCAAACACTTTATAATAACATTGCAAGATCTTTTAACACTTCTACATACCAACTTTTGAAACAAACATTCAGCCACTCCACCAAATTCACATAAATATGGTCCGTATTAAGGGTGGCAATTAATTCCATACTATCCAATTCATCCAGCTATATATCCATTCATTTATAAAATTGAAATTTGAAGGATTGAATCATTCTTTTTTGTTGAATGGTTGTTTATCCACTCATTATACTTTTTAATCCAATTGAGTGAAAATTAAAAAAAACTAGTGGATTTTAATATACTTACAAAATGAATATGTGTGTGTTAAAATTTAATGAAAAGATAAGAGGAGAAAATAAAAATATAATGAGAAAAGGATGTTATATAGATTTAAATGAATAGATGGATATGCACCCATAAAAGGATAATTAATAGATAGATTAAATGATTGTTACTTGTTAACCAAGGCCTCAATACTTAAGAGGGGGTGAATTGAGTATTTAAAATTTTTTTCTTGAAACCCCTTTTAAATATGATTCTTTTTGCAATCAATTTAGTAAATAATGATAAAGATGATAATAACAAGTAACAGTAGTAATTTATCAAATACTTGGTATGCAATAATTAATTCCAGCAAGGATTAAGTTAATTAAAACAATAATTCAACTTAAGCAAATTTACCAAGTAAATTACGTGCAAAATTAAAACAGCAAGCAATTTATATTCATAATTATAAATAAGCTTAGGGAAGAGAGAATTGCAAATCGATGTAACGAGTTCCACCCCCCGGTGTACATCTCGCCTTCAGGCAAACCACTTGAAGGATTCTGTTAACCCGGCGATAGCGTCTCAACAGTTCGTTTCCACCACCGGGTTGTTAATTGGCAAGCGCACCAATCGTTTGTAGTTTTTAAAATTTAGATATCGTTCCACTGGGATTGAAAGTCCAATAACAACAGTAATTTTCTATTTACTATGGTAAATATGAAAGAAGTTATAGACAAAAGAATGATTTATATACAATTTATACAATATTCACAGGATAGCATGATTGAGTGGTTCATAAGATAAAAGAAAATAAAATCTATCTAAAAAGTCGAGTTGCAATCTAGAATAGGTAAGATACTTGAGATAAACACAGATAAACAAATTATGTTGGAAATTGGATCCCTAATCTAGAATAACAATGAGGAACTCAAGACATGCATATTTAATCATCAAGTTTCATGTCATTCCAGCTTAAAATCATTATAACCGATCCCTCGTGATATAAATTCTAAGAATTCACCGTAAAGTCCGATCCCTCGTGAGCTTTCTCAGTAAAAACTTGCATTAAGACCTGGCCTTATGGCAACAATGGTTAACAGCCCCTATAGAATTGAGATACCAAGGGTATTCCAACTTTTTACTTTTGTCAAAACAAGTTTCAATACGGCATGAATAATCATTCTCCCGTTTGACATTCATACTAATAAAACAAGTTTCAATACACATGAAAATCATTCTCCCGTTTAACGTTCATATTAATAAAAGATTGAAATACTAACATGGACTTGAATCATAAACATGCAGAGGTTGAATTCACAACATTATACTCAATAGATTAGTTCACCAATTCCAACATAAACAAATTAGTTACACATGGTGAAAGTAAAAACAACACTTACAGAGTTTGACATTACGAAGACGATGGGAACTTCACGATACAACGATCACAATACACCGAAACACACTCAAGTATCTAGAAAACTATTCTAGAACTACAACTCACAAAAGAAGTACTCAAAGTCGAGCACAAGAGAGAAAAGAAGAGAATGGGATGCTATGGGATGGGATAGAATGGTGTTGGATGGCCCTATTTATAGGGCTGAGTAAGGGTGCTGACGCTACGCGTCAGTGTGACTCTACGCGTCACACTCTTGACTCAGCTTCCATCAAACAGCTGATAATGGCCACTTCAAATTATTAAATATGATCATGCCTGGCCACTTGGACGTGTTTCCACTGTATTTTGGCCATTTGTGCTTAGTGGGGTGGCCCTTGGTGCTGAGTGGGGTGGCCATTATTGGGTCAAAGCTGAGTGCTTAGCCAAGTTGGATGTGGAATCCACGCAGCACTGACGCTACGCGTGGCTGTGACGCGTAGCGTCAGCATAAAAAATAGCTGTTGATGCTACGCGTGGGGTGAGGCTATGCGTCAGTTCCTCCAGTGTAATTTTCTCTTGATTTCTTAACTTTTTCACTGCAAAACTTAGAGAAAATTGATCAAGGGCAGATTATTTCCAACAACATCCATTTATTGAATTTAAATCCTAATTTTCTAACAAATTAAACTAATTTTTGTAATTTTTATAAAATTTTTATTAAAGCTTTTATTGAAAATTTGAGGACTAACAGATTCCACTATTGAAGATTTGAGATTACACAGCTTTGAGCCATTACAGCTTTCTAGTGTCCCACACTTAAGAACTCAATCCTTACAAGCAAAGGGAAACCCACCCAATCTTACAATCTCTCAATAACCCAAATGTTGAACCCCAACCTTTGTGACAACTTAATTTCTCAGATTTTTGGTGATAGAAATTACAAGAATAAACTCTCTCAATAGAGTAAATATACAATTTGAAAGCTCTCACAAAAATATTAACTCTCACAGAGAGGATATGCAAATTTAAGCACTTAAAATATTTTTCCTTCACAAATAAATCTCAAAAATATTTGCAAAATAATTAGAACAGAGAGTAAATTTGCTAAAAAAGGAAGAATAGAGAAGAAAGCAAGTATTTGTGTTTGCTTGAGTTGTTTTGAAATGCCTCTACTCCTTTTCTATTTATAACACCCTGGAAGACGCTCAGTTGCATTTAAATATTTCCTTCGGCGTAGTGGTAACATAAAACGCGTAATATGTTGCTGAAAATCTACAGTGCCTGAAAACATTCCATGATTTCATCCATGATTTGAGGGATGAATAGATTCATTCAGTTGATTTTTATAGTAGAAACAGCGCCTGAATTGATTCCTGGAGTGATGAATTGATTCCCAGGCAAGTATGAATGGATTCCTGCAGGGGGAATCGATTCCAGTGTTTATCGATTCCTGATGTTGGTGAATCAATTCCTGGCCATGATCACGTGAATGAATCGATTCCTGGCCATGATCAAGAGCATGAATTGATTCCTCAATGTGGTGAATTGATTCCTGGCCATGATTTCTTGCATGAATCGATTCCAGTGATGTGTGAATCGATTCCCAAAGGTGCATGAATAGATTCTCCATTTCCATGATTTGATTCATAAAAACGCATGAATAGATTCGCCATTTCCATGAATTGATTCACAAGAGCGCATGAATAGATTAATCATTTCCATGAATTGATTCACAAGAGCCCATGAATAGATTCGCCATTTCCATGAATGATTCACAAGAACGCATGAATAGATTCGCCATTTCCATGAATTGATTCATTGCACTGTACCTTCAAATAATTCAAACGCATGAATCTGATCCATGTCATAATTTTTGCTAATCATATTCTCCCCTAGTTGTTCATCAAGTGTTTTGCATCCAGTCCTTGTTCTTGATCATTGTTCATGTCATGTCTTTATCAACCACATTTTCCCTTTCTTGTTTATCAAACACATTCATTTCTTGTTCATATACGTTCTTTATGTTTATGCTTTACCTTTGTCATCATGCTTGTCATTATCAAAACCTTATCCAATTAAATTCTCCCCTTTTTGATGATGACAGCTAATGTTACATATGCATTGCTAATGCATTCTTCGTGCTTGAGTCCATGTTTGTCATTATCAAAACCTGTTTCAACATATAAACATATTCTCCCCCTTTTTGATGATGACAATAGATGTTCATCTCTTGGGGTGTTAGTTTTATAATAGTTATTGCTCACTGTTTTGACAAACAAAAACTCCCTCTTACTGATGCATTTAGATACCAATAATTATTATTCCAGATCTAGCCTTTTTTATCTTTAGAGTTATTCTCCCCCTTAATCATGCAATAGATACCAATTGTGGATTTGATTGATGTTATACCATTTTGTTGCATACCACATGTTAATATCTAGAGTAATTCTCCCCCTTAATCATGCAATAGATACCAATTGTGGATTTGATTGATGTTATACCATTTTGTTGTATACCACATGTTAATATCTAGACTAAATAATAAAGCACATAATTTATCCATCAAGTAAGCATATAATTCTCTTAATCAAGTAAGCACATAATTTTCTCAATCAAGTAAACACATAATTCTCTCCCCGTTTGGCATCATCAAAAAACAAAAACATAGGAGAGTAGAATCTAGAGTAAAGATAAGTGTCATAAACCAATATCAATCATAATCACAGAAAGGTAAATAAATGTCAATCATCTCTTATATGCATTCTCCCCCTAATTAATGTAATAGATGCCAATTGATACCACTTGTTATGTGATTATGTATTATAGGATCAATCATTCATCATAGATACCAACTGTTATGTAAAATAAGCCAATTGTTGATGGAGTTGATACCAATTGTAATATATATATATATATATATATATATATATATTAATTGTTCAAGTCTAATACCAATTATTAACTACTATCATACCAATTGTTGATGGAGTTGTGAGTAAGTCGATACCAATTATTCAAGTCTGATGCCAATTGTTAAATAAATAGATATCATAGATGTAATGTATGGATGCATATTTAATAAAGTGTATAAGTACGACTTGCTATACCAACTGATACTAATGGTTAAATATATATCATATTATCAAATTTCTTATTAACACATATCTTTTCCCCTTTTGCATCATCAAACATACAACGCAGATAGAAACTATAATGTCAATCAAGATAGATACCAATTGCTCAAACATGGTCTATTAATAGAGAAGAAAGATCATGTCATGCATTATTACTTAACATACCATGCATTGTCTCTTAGCATACCATGCATTGTTTCTTAACATACTATGTATTGTCACATATCATGCATTGTCACTTAATATATCATGCATTGTCTCTTAACATATCATCATAATCATGCATTGACATTTAACATATAATACATTTTCTCTTAATATATCATCATAATCATACATAGGCATTTAACATATAATTATGCATTAACATTTAACACAAATCTCTTCAAGTGCTATTTTCTTCCTCAATTTATGCCTATGCTGTTACTTGTTATGAAGTTAAAAGTTTAGGCAATCACGTGTTATAACATACATAGAGCATACATACTTTCTCTTAGGCATCATAAAAAATAACACATGATTGCATAAAACTATTTTGTCTAAGATATACAGCTTGTAGAACATAGAAATAAGTCATAGAAGCATAACATAGTCCTAACATAAAGCAATTGTAAAATTTGTTATAATCAACTTGTCATAACATATACTTGATATGATGTTTTATGCCACTTGTTATGAGAAGATATTTCTTGTTATGACATATCATAAATTATCAAAGCATGGATACCACTTGTACAAGCAATTTATGTATTTATTATCAGAGCATAGTGGCAGCAACAATAAGCATAAGCATAATCAAGATAATAATCTCTCCCCCTTACTAATACAATTGATACCACTTTGTAAAAAAACGTCACTTGTCAATTAGATACCAATTGCTAAGAGAAGATGTTTGTCATTTAGATAACAATTGTTCAAAGAGGATAGTACTTGTTTTACAAAATTGATTGAATCTTCTAAACTCAATGTTAAATTCATATCATCAAGAATTCATGTATCATCAAGAATACATACGTCATTAAGAATTCATATATCATCAAGAATTCATACATCATCAAAAATTCATACATCATCAAGAATTCATACATCATCATGAATTCATACATCATCAAGAATTCATACATTATCAAAAATTTATACATCATCAAGAATTCATATATCATTAAGAACAACTACTGCTATTTTAAGAAAATTTGGGCATTCAGTAGTATGAATCAATTCAACATGTTTTGGTTTACAAAGATGGCACTTCTAATGGTCATAAATTGATTCGTAACTAGAACACAAGATTTATGAACCTTTAGCACATATATGCAAGATCATTTCTCAAGGTTTATGGAAATCATTTGTTCAACGATCTTTCAAACTCATCAGCATATACAATCAAGCTCTTTATATAATCAAAAGTTTATTATGAACAAGTATGGAATTTGGATTTATAAACTTATTTAGAAATTTCTAAAAATTCTTAATAAACTATCAGTCAAGTGCATAGATGTTTCAACATATTTAAGCACATGATCACATATGGCAAACATGACATTTGGTTTACTAAGGATCCGATCATACCTCGGTATTTTACAGTTCCTACATCCTTATCTTTCTCATTCTTTGTTCTTTGGAGTAAAGATTGTGAATCTTTGTCATTTGTCAATGAGAAATTGCCAATTTAAAGTATGCCTATAAATTTTCAAGTTTTAAGGTACCCTTTAAGTGTAGGGTACTTCCTTATTAGTTTAGGATTTCAAAATTGCTTTTGGAATCCATACCTTTCTTGCATGCCTTTCAGAGGTTCTTTTATAAAGCAATTAGATGTTATATGACCATATGTTCCACAATAAAAAAATATTGCAACCAGAGAATAAAGCACTTTATAATTGTAATGATTCCTATTTTGTTTTATGTACCTTCTTTTAAAGCAATTTGAGAGAGTATGATTTCTTTTTCCATAGTTTGTACATAAGAGGGGTTTAGGTATTTCCTTAAAGGGTGCAAAGGAATTTTTGTATTTAGATTCTCCATATCTTATTCCTATTCTATCAAGGGTACACTTTTGATTTCCATCAAAATTCCTTTTGTCATTTGTAAGCTTCTTAAATGTTTATTTTAGTTCTTTATTCTCTTTTTCAAGAAGCATAAGTAATATACATTTCTTATCTCCATTACAAGTCCTAAGATTTGTATTTGAGGTGATTAACTCTTCATTTTGAATTCTAAGTTTCTTTTTTTTATGCTAATTCTATTCAACTCATTTTCAAGTTTTAAAACGGCTTGTTTTGAACATGTATACTTCTTTGATAATAAAACAAATTTTTCATGCAATTCATCAAAAGCTTCTAATAACTCATCTTTATCAATTTCACTTTCATCATCACTAGATTTATTTAGGGAACTTACCTCATCATCTTTGAAGTGATTTGTCATAAGGCAGAGGTTGACAACTTCTTCTTTGGACTCATCTTCATTTACTTATTTCAAGTCTTTGATCTCTTGTTCATGCTCATGAAGTTTACTAAATAGTGTGTCAAGAGGCATGGTGTGGAGATCAATCATTTGAATTAGTATAGTCACCATTTGTTGCCATTCCCTATTCAAACTTTTCAATACCTTTTGAATTAATTCTTTGTTGCTAAAAGTTTTGCCCAAGGTGAGTAAGTGATTTACAATAATAGTAAACTGTTTTTGCATATCCATAACATTTTCTTCCAGACTCATTTTGAAGCTTTCATATTGACTAAAAAGTGTACAAATGTTTGTATTTTTAGCATCATGAAATATTTCAAGAGTTTCCCACATTTCTTTAGCAGTGTTATATGTACGAACTCTAGAAAATTCATTAGGATCTAATGCTAAAGTGATAAGAATTTTTGCTTTAAGATTAAATTGTACCTTTCTTTCTTCCTCTTTAGTCCATAGGTCATAGGCTTCACACACTCTACATTATTAATAACATATTTGGGAATAAAAGGACCAATTTGAATAGCATTCCATACCTTAACATCGTAGGATTGGATAAAGATTTTTATCATTTCTTTCCAAATAGCATATCCTTTACCATTGAAGACTAGAGGTCTATTTATTGTACCACTTTCAATAAATACATTATATGAGGTAGAGGCCATCTTGATCTGCTGTAGCTGTTAAGCCTTGTGGCAAGAGTCAAGCTCTGATACCAATTGGTAACCAAGGCCTCAATACTCAAGAGGGGGGGTGAATTGAGTATTTAAAATTTTTGCATGAAACCCCTTTTGAATATGATTCTTTTTACAATCAATTTAGTAAATAATGATAAAGATGATAATAACAAGTAACAATAGTAATTTATCAAATACTTGGTATGAAATAATTAATTCTAGCAGGGATTAAGTTAATTAAAACAATAATTCAACTTAAGCAAATTTACCAAGTAAATTACACACACAATTAAAACAGCAAGCAATTTATATTCACAATTATAAATAAGCTTAGGGAAGAGAGAATTGCAAACCGATGTAACAAGTTCCACCCCCCGGTGTGCGTCTTGCCTTCAAGCAAACCACTTGAAGGATTCCACTATTGAAGATTTGAAATTACACAGCTTTGAGCAATTGCAGCTTCCTAGTGTCCCACACCCAAGAACTCAATCCTCACAAGCAAAGGGCAACCCACCCAATCTTACAATCTCTCAATAACCCAAATGTTGAACCCCAACCTTTGTAATAACTTAATCTTTTAGATTTTTAGCGATATAAATTACAAGAATAAACTCTCTCAATAGAGTGGATATACAATTTGAAAGCTCTCACAAAAATATTAACTCTCACAGAGAGGATATGCAAATTTAAGCACTCAAAATATTTTTCCCTCACAAGTTAACTCTCAAAAATATTTGTAAAATAATTAGAACAGAGAGTAAATTTGCTAAGAAAGGAAGAACAGAGAAGAAAGCAAGTATTTGTGTTTGCTTGAGTTGTTTTGAAATGCCTCTGCTCCTTCTCTATTTATAGCACCCTAGAAGACGCTCCGTTGCATTTAAATATTTCCTTCGGCGTAGTGGTAACATAAAACGTGTAATGTGTTACTAAAAATCCGTAGTGCCTAAAAACATTCCATGATTTCATCCATAATTTGAGGGATGAATGGATTCATTCAGTTAATTTTTACAACAGAAACAGCGCATGATTTAATTCTTGGAGTGATGAATTGATTCCCCAGGCAAGCATGAATTGATTCCTGCAGGGGGAATCAATTCCCAGTGTTTATCGATTCCTGATGTTGGTGAATCGATTCCTGGCCATGATCACGTGCATGAATCGATTCCTGGCCATGATCAAGAGCATGAATCGATTCCTTAATGTGGTGAATCGATTCCTGGTGATGCATGAATCGATTCCCAAAGGTGCATGAATAGATTCGCCATTTCCATGAATTGATTCACAAGAGTGCATGAATAGATTCACCATTTCCATGAATTGATTCACAAAAGCGCGTGAATAGATTAATCATTTCCATGAATTGATTCACAGGTGCCCATGAATAGATTCGCCATTTCTATGAATTGATTCACAAGAGCGCGTGAATAGATTAATCATTTCCATGAATTGATTCACAATAGCCCATGAATAGATTCGCCATTTCCTTGAATTGATTCACAAGAATGCATGAATAGATTTGCCATTTCCATGAATTAATTCATTTCACTATACCTTCAAATAATTCCAATGCATGAATATGATCCATGTCATAATTTTTGCTAATCACATTCTCCCCTAGTTGTTTATCAAGTGTTTTGCATCCAGTCCTTATTCTTGATCATTGTTCATGTCATGTCTTTATCAACCACATTTTCCCTTTCTTGTTCATCAAACACATTCATTTCTTGTTCATGTGCATCTTTATGTTTGTGCTTTACCTTTGTCATCATGCTTGTCATTATCAAAACCTTATCCAATTACATTACTAAGTTATATGTATGAGTTAGATTTTTTTAATAATTTTTAAATAAACCATAAATAGATTACTAAGTATTATCTTTCTGTTATACATTCAACTCAAATTTCATCAAATTCATCTACTTGCACCCTTAGTCCATATTAATACAAAGTTTAGATGCAAACAACACTCTTCTAGTCCATGCATAGTCGAATTCATGATAAACACAAAATAAACACCTTGGAGCTATGTTTACCCCATGTTTGACAAATCATATTGAAGAGCAAGTCAGCTTACTCATGAGAAGACAAAAGAGGAAGTGCTTGTCTTTCCCTAGTAGTTAAAGCTTCCATGTTTTTTTAAATGGTCTATCACTTGATGAGGAAGAGGAAGACTTTGATAAATTGATATTTTTGAGGTAGAAATAAGTGGATCTCATTGTATAATTACCATCACAAAAGTAATTTTAAATTACTTTATCATTGGTGTCATGCCAACATAAAGGAACACCCTTGATATTTTGCCTCTTTGTTGCATGAAAAAAATTCTTGAAGAGTGAATCCTTCCATACATGATTCTCATGCTCAATGCGATTGGCTACCACGTTGATAGGAAATCTTTTCATATTTCACTTAGCACCATACCGCCCAACTTCTTTGACATCAACATTTTCTCCCAACATATCCAATGAATCTTCCTCCCATCCTTCTTTTGTCCTCATAAAAAAATTAATGATCATAGTCTTAATCTTTCTACACACAATCAAGAATCTTAAAACAACTTTTAGCAAAGTAGGAATATCTTGTACTATGGATTTACACAATATTTCCTCTCCCTCTACATAGAGACATTTCCTCTTTTGTCCTTTAAGCTTTTGAACAATTTTACCTTGAATCTTAGGAAAAACAAGTTTCTAGGTTTTACCTATCTTAGTTGGTATCATAGATCTCTATTGTAACACCCTAAATTTTAAAATAAAGGATTAATTAAGGAGATAAATATTAAATAATTATAGTTGGGTTATTTAATGTTCCAAAATATTAGAAATAATTAAATTAAGATTTTTGGGGACTACTCATAATTTATTGGAGCCGAACAGGCTGAATTTATGCCCGATTAAAATATAGGTGTCGGACCAAGTATCTCCGATTGGGGTGATATTGGTCAGGGCTATTAAGGATATTATTGGGAATCCGAATATGTATTCGGAATAATTTTTAGATAAAGTATTAAGCCCGAACAAAGATCCTGTTTGTCATAAAATGATGAATCTTTAATGAGGAGATTAAAAATAAAACCAAAAAGCCCATTTCTCTCCTCTCATTCCCGTGGGCTCCTTGGTCTCATTTGAGCAAACACTTTACTCCTTCTCCTTCTCTAATCTTCTCCTTCATTTCTTCTTTTTCTTCTCTCCTAAAACCCTAAGCAAAGTGGTGTACCATCTTTCCTCTTTTATTTTCGTTAGAGCTTGGAACTTGGAGGCTCTCTCTCACTCTCCCTCTCTCCATTTTCGTGTTCTTCCTCACCCAATCTAGAATCTCAATTCTTTTGGCTTGAGGTAAGGAATTCTCTTCATTTTCTTGAGCTTTATGCCCTAGATTTTGGGTATTGGTTATTGGGAGAGTTGAATGTATGTGGGTTATGTTAAGAGAAGCCATTAATGATGTGAAACCTAAGGTGGGTTATCATAAATGCAAGCCTTAGTGGAAATAAATGAGGAAGATGAATGTATGGTTGGAAGGTGATGAGGAATAAATGGGTATTAATGGGTGTTGTTGGGTTTTAGAGAAACCCTAACCCTAGGATTTAGGGGAAATACAAAATAAGATTGGAGAAGCATTTATTGTGTTAGATAATTATTATTGGTGAGGTGAAATGATGTTATAAATGATGAATGACCATTAATGAAGTTTAATAGTTGATAATGGTTGTTGGGAACCATTAATGTGGGAACCCATTAATGGGTTTGACATTAAAAATGCATAATAATAAATGTGGGCACCTAACCCATGGTGGTTATGGTGGATTGAATGAAATAAATGGGATTTGAGAGTTAAAATGTCATAGACACCAAGTAAATGAATATGCATTTAAATCTTGGTGGTTTGAATAGAAAATTAATTGTGTGATATATTGTGATGTAGGAAACAACCCCATTGACGAGGTGGGACCATCAAACCGCGTTGATTACTACTTCTCTTGAGGTAGGAGGGGGTAACTATTATAAATGCATGATTTCATCCATTGATGATGTGAAAATATGTATATATGATTGTGTTTGATGATTGCTTGGGTGGATGATGTGATGATTTCATGATTTGAGTGCATTTAGAATGATTGATGCCATGTGGCATGTGTTTGGGATGATGAATATGATATTATGTTGAACATGTCGATGAAGTATATCATGATGGTTTGAGACCATGTTTTGAATTGAAATAAATGATGTGAAATATCCCAAATATGTATATGTGAATTGATAAATGTGATTGCCATTAACTATCGATGTGTATGAGTTCCAACGAGAATTGGAAAAGAATGAGAATATTGAAATCCACTAAGTGGCAGTAGTGAATAGACAATTGATTGAGTGGCATTTAGCATGCATAGTATGAGAATACATTGATTGGCATTTGCATCCATGACATATCATAAGCTGTCTATATGGAATGCTAGGGGTTCCACTAGGTAGGCCCAATGGGAGGGCGACCCAATACACGGGTATACTGTTATTGCTCCCTAGTAATTCGGGGAATCACGAAGCTGCCCTTAGTTTGGTGATGAGGCACCCTATGTGGCAGGCCCTGTGGGAGGGCGACTCTGTGATGAGTAGTTTACCTCAGTGTCCGATGGGGCACGGCTCCCTTGATGTGTGTTCGGGGGAGGCCCGTAGCACTTTAGCCAGTAAGGCCATAATGTTGATTCGTAAGTCATGGGGTGACTAGTGCTACAGATGGGCGAGAACGGTTTTGTACCAGTAAAAGTATGTTGTTGAGCATGCATGAGTTGAGATATATATGTACACAATTTTTTCTATTGCAGTAGGGGCATAGTAGCACACCTATGCTTGTCCCATATTTGATATGTTATTGTGTCCCACAGTCGGATCCGTATTTGATAATAATTCCTTTGTGCATATGCATTAGCTATAAGAGCATTTGCATATAGCCAGAGATATGCCTAGTTGAAATCCTGTGATGGTGATGGGTGATTGTGATATAAAAAGGGAAGAAATGTGGTACTAACATTATGTGTATAATGATATTATTGAGAATACCAATGATTTGAATATATGTGTTATGGATGTGTGTCTATGTAGCCTGTTGCTATGAATGATATAGTATGTGAATGAAAATTATGGTGTTCTTATGAAGTGTATCATGTGTGAATATGTATGGATATCATCATAATGTATGACTTTGATACATTTGGATTATGTTACTCACCTTCTAGTTGCCATTTTTAAGGTTAATGTAGGTATGATGTATAACCTACTCTTTTGGAGGTCGAGCATTGGAGAAGGCAAATATGGAAGGACTATGGATGAGCCTTGACCGGCATATATGTATTCATTTTGTATAGCATATAGTGTGTATATGCTTATTTTGTAACTACTTTGATGATTGTTGATTTTGGAGGTCATGTAGGAAAATTAGACCTTTACTTGTATGACTAATTTCATTAATAACCTTGACAACTGTATGAATGATAAATATGATGTGGATTCTGACTAAATTTGATGAATGAATGAATGAAGGTTTATATGAAGAATTGCGTTTTAGAGAGCATACATAGTAATAAGCTTAATTAGGATGTGATTCATGAGTTGGAATGAGAATTTATGAGTATGATTGTTTGGAGCAAGTTTTATATTCCTAATATAATGTATATGATATGTTGGATTTGATCAAATTGGCTTGGAATGAGATTTGGTATGTTGGGTTGTGAGGATTTACGTTTTCTGTATAAGACCTGATAATCTCGCTCAAGCGAGATGGATTCTTGCTCAAGCGAGAATCCCCTGCATCAGTTATATGACCTCTGGCCAATTCTCGCTCAAGCGAGAATGGTCCTCGCGCAGGCGAGATGACCCTGCATCAGATGTGTGCATACTGGACATTTTTCGCTTGGGCGAGCTCACCTCCGCTCAAGCGAGTGTTGTGTGGATTTTTTTCTGGATGAGATTCGCTTAGGCGAATTGGTGTCTCACCCAAGCGAGATACATTATGAATTAGGTGGGAGCTACTGGATGAAATTTGCTCAGGCGGGCCTGGCCTCGCTCGAGCGAAATATGGGCAGTGAGGTTCTGTCCTATTTTCGCTCAAGCAAGCGTGCCTCGCTCAAGCGAGTGAGCGTAATTTCGATTCTGGAGCATTTTTGCTCATGCTCGCTTGCCTCGCCCAAGCGACCCCTGTGGACCTTGCTCAAGCGAGATGGGGACTCGCTCAAGCGAGATCCCCTGATTCCAGTTTTCTCATTTTGGCTTCTTTATTCCATATTCTTGTTTGTTTTGGAAACCCTAAATCATGAAAATGATATTATTATTATTATTTTCTATTTCTAATGTCTATAAATTAATGAGGCATCTTTTATCCACCTTTTGTACACATTTCATTAACTTTTAAATTTTATTCAATCTTCCGCCTTTCCTTTGTGACGGTCTCGAGTTCGATCATCCAAGGAGCACTCTGATACCTTCTCATATCTTTATATATGAGGTAGGTTATTAAATGATCCGGGGTAATGATTTGGTATTATATATATATATATTGAATTTTCTCTACTTATAATTATTTTAAATCGCAAAAAATTTACCCCTATTTTTGGGGTGCTACATCTATAGTCTAAACTCATATCCATTTATTGTACCAACAATCTATCATTTTGTGTCATATTTTTACTGAAAGATTATTCAGTTTTGTTCATGTTGACTCTCTCTAATTAGAAACTTCCTCATATTGCTTAATATTGTTTATAATAAATTAAGCTCCCTTTAAATATAGATATTTGAGGAACATTTTGTAAGCAATACGGTGGGAGCAGGGGTAAAAGAGGCAGAGACTAATACAGCTGGAGCAGGACACATGGCAATTGATCCTTTGCATCAGGGAAGAAGGCACAACTCTAGGATGAAAATAACTAACTCTAGGCTGAGTGGTTATGATTGGTCCAAAAAATAGTATATAGCTTTTAGTTGAGAAAAGAGAAGGGGAGAAATGAATGATCTTGATTCTCTCTCTATGGAACCTTCAATTTTCAGCATATTTCTTATTTCCATTCATGTGTTGTATTGCTTAGCTAAACTTCATTCTCATTTAGTAGCCATTGTTCCATTATGATAAATTCCCCAAGATATATATAAATAAAATAAAAAACAATATAGCGTTGAGCTCCTACTGTTCTATTGCTTCTGTTTTATATATATCTGTATTTTACTCATAACAAATTGGTGCTTTCATCCCTTCATGGCAGAGAATACATGTTTGAAAGATCTTTTGATGGATATTAAATGTTTGATTAAGAACATGGAAAGTCGTGATAAGGATTATGCATTACGTTTTAAGACACTAGAGTCAGCTATAGAGGGCTTGATGAAGAAAGATTCAACTTTTGCCCCAGTACAACAACCATTTCAGGTAAGGAATGTTAAACTCAATTTTCCTCGGTTTGATGGATCTAATGTCATTCAATGGATTTTTAAGGCTAAATAGTTCTTTAGTTACTATAATACATCAGATGAACATCGTTTAACCATTGCTGCAATTCACCTAGATAAAGAGGTTGTTCCCTCGTATCAAATGATGAATCCTACCAATCCCTTTCACTCATGGGTTGCATTTACCCGAGCTCTCGAACTTGAGTTTGGACCATCTCCTTATGAATGTCCTAGATCATAATTGTTTAAGTTGACACAGGTAACCACAATTTATGAGTATTATGTGCAGTTTACCAGTCTTGCTAATTGTGTTCAAGGAATTTCGTCTGAAGCATTGTTAGATTGTTTTGTTGGAGGCCTTAAACCTGATATACGGAGAGATGTTATTGCCCAAGCCCAACCACCTTGATTCGATCAGTGTCCTTAGCCAAATTATATGAAGAGAAGTATGTTGTTAAACCAAAACCCTATACTTCTAATTACTTGCCCAAAACATAAACCACTCATACTAGCCTTATGGTAACCCAGTCCATCAAATCCATTAGTTTACCCCCCTTTCTACCCATATCAAATCAAACCTTCAAGTCCAATAACATGAAACCAACTAATGTGAAGAGAATTTCTCCAACAGAAATGCAACTAAGAAGAGAAAAAGGCTTGTGTTACACTTGTGATGACAAGTTTTCACCCAATCATAGGTGCCCAAACAAGCAGTATCTTATCCTACACTTAAAAGAAAAGGATACTAGTGAATTACAACCTGAACCGCCTGACAAGGATAAAGCTTCTGCTCATGAGACTCCCTTGAAACATCATTTATCTTACAATGCTTTGAAAGGGTCCTCAAGATTAGGCACTATCAAATTTCAAGGCTCAATAAATGGTATGCTAGTTCAAGTTTTATTAGATAGTGGCAGCTTAGATAATTTCTTACAGCCAAGGATAGCACAATTCCTGAAATTGCCTATTGAGCCTATCCTTAACTTCTAAGTTTTGGTTGGCAATGGTAATTCCTTGGTGGCTGAAGGTTTGGTGAAGGAGTTGTTAGGGAATCCCACTCGGATACGTAACAGAAAAATAAGGATTCCTATAGGATTTGCAAAACGTTGTGTTTCAAAGCATAAGACAAAAAATTATGACGTTTTAGGGTTACCTCTTGTAGAAACTTTGAAGCAGTATTATCCTCATCCTTTAAGAGTCCACACGAGTACTCCCACCAGAAATGCTACATCTTCCAAATGCTAGTTTGACAACGTGTAGCTCTTGCAACTTTTACATGTTTGTGTCTCTTTTTGGTGAGCCACCTATGAGCATCTGACGCTCTATTTATAGACTTAGGTTTGACCTAATTTGCTCTCTCTAAAGAGTGGGCTCCTTACTCATTCTAAATGAGTTAGGCCCAATACTAAAATAAAAGCTATTTTCTGATGGGCTTACTTTATATGTGTGACACTATAGGTAAAATACTTGGTCATATTAATAATAAACTATTTTATTATTAATATAAAATAAGAGCGGCATCTAGCAATGCATCATTATGTCTGAATATTATTTATTATCAACATAACCTATAAGTGATAATTATTTTATATGTTTGTTCCTTTTGTCATGATATCCTAATTGGGCCCAAGGCATGGTCGCGTCATCCTTGTACGGTCCAATTTATTTTACTTGATACCAGAGTAGACTTTATCTGAGTAAATATCCAATATTTATTCTTTCTAGCATGGCCGTGCATTTCCTAGTCTCACTCCATCAAGTGGCCTATAGATATCACTCCTGTCACATAGGAGAGACAAATCCCATCTATATTACTCACATCCCTCTGCATAATTTGTTCATTGCCTAATCATAACCTTTATAGTCATCTTGTTATAGAAGACGTTTGATTATATTAAAACAACAAACTCCTTATGTAGGAATCATAGTGACTTCAGGTTGAAGGACTACATATACCATTATCACATTGAGAATCGTTTATGACATTCATGTAACGATCCATGCAACATTCTTATGGTGGGTCTGTCCAGTACATCATTATTCTTAATGTGTACCCGTGTGAAGACTTAATATCATCTATATCCATGATCTGTAAGATCAGATCATCAGTACACTCACACACTAGTCTTAATGTATTTACATGTCCCCACGTGATCCGGTCCTAACACCGGCCCCCAAGAACATGGCTTTAATGCCTTGCCAGATCAGCATTTTGAATAAAGAGAAATACTCTTTAAATACACTACAAATACTACACGGAGTGCATACCGCCAGGGCAAGTAACGCCGCCAAGGCTCATAACTCCGCCCAGGCACGTTACCCCGCCAAGGAATGTAACTCCGTCCAGGCATGTTACTCCGCTAAGGAATGTAACCCCGCCAAAGTTGTTACTCCGCCAAGCCATAGGCTCAATATTGGCGGAATGCCGAATTTCCCCTACTGCGTAGCGAGCCCATACTCACAACCCCGGCACGAGATTGACTCTGTCTTGAGAGGTTAATAATGGGAATCACGCTGTCACGCATAAAGGGAAATAACAATAAAATATTAAAGCACTAACGCTTTCCAGACAAGTTGTGATACCTACTACAATAATGGTGCATGTAAACGGCGCAGGGACCCACTACCTTTTCAGCATTATGCCTGAAGACAAGGAGCGGGTCCTACCAATAATGCAGCGCCAGTAACAGGTATATAAACCTCTCTCGAAAAGGTATAAGGGATCTTTTTCCCATTCTCTGAACCTTACACTCTCTTACTTGCATAATTCTCTCTGATTGTCTTTCTAAGTCTCTAAGTATTCTGAAATACTGACTTGAGCGTCGGAGAACGATTGCAGGTACCACCCCCAATCGGGTCAAGGCAACATAGATCCCGTCAGGCGGACTGTGACACCGCCCCAGAATACATTGCACTCCGCCTCAGCATACAAAGACTCTCCGTATTTACATTTATACGCATATTGCTTTGTATCAAGAACACATTTATATGTATATTTTGAGTTGTTCTATAAGCATACTTCTACACCCCCTACAAAGAACAGTTCATTGGCACGCCCAGTGGGACCTGTAAACTAGGTAATCCCACAATCTTTGATCAATCTTCGTCATCAATGGAGAGACAAGGACCAGAGATGCAGAACGAGGATTCTCCTCCACGCAATCCCAGACGTCTTAACTTCGATGATGGTGCTCAGAAAAAAGCAACGCAAGCTGATTCTCTAGATCCAAGAGATGACATGATTCGAATGTTGAGAGAAGAACTTGCGGAACTTCGTCGTGAAAAAGCAAACCCAGTGCATGAGAAAGCTGGTCCCGCAAGACAGCCACACCATGAACCACACATGCAGGAGGAATCAAGCACTCCTCACTACTCTCGTATTCCTACATACATGGAGGAGCAACGAAGCCTCCCACTGGTGAATGCTCAGCATCAAGAAGGAAGGAGAGCAGGCTCAAACACATCCCCCTTAGGATATAAGATGAGCATCCCATTTTCTAAAAGGCTCATGAATGCACATGTACCCAGACATTTGCAAACTATGCAGCCCATTTTTATAGGGAAATATACTGGGGAAACAGATCCCTCTAAGCATTTAGATGCTTATATCTACGAGGCCATGTTTCTAGGAGCTGAGGAGGACGTCATGTGCAGAATGTTCCCCAGAACCCTTACAGGCGAAGCTCTTAGTTGGTTCAAGAGCTTACCTTCAGGTTCCATTGATTCGTGGGAGGAGCTGGCCTCAGCTTTTGGAAGCCACTTCGTAATCTCCAGGGATGCACCCAGAACTTCTCATACCTTGGCTCAGATCAAACAAGGCGACAAAGAATCTCTGAAGGATTTCCTTAAGAGATTTTACAAGGAGGCAGCCATGGTCCCTGATCTGACTGAGGCAATCCAGTTGCATATTCTCATAGAAGCTATGCAACCAAAGTCACCTTTCGCTTTGTCTTTGGCAAAGGGACCTCCGACCACGATGGAGGAATTTCACAGGAAGGCGTCTAAGTACGTGGGTATTGAGATGCATCTGGAAGCCACTGCATCTCGCAGTAAACCACTCCCTGCAACTCCACCTCAAGACAAAGGGAAAGATAAATTGTTGAAGAATGACAAGTCCCACCAAAGGGACAAAGTGGGGAACCAACCTTTCAAACAGCAAGACAGACGCGTGTTCAATTTTGCTCACTATGCACCACTGAACACAACTTGCGAGCAAATCTTGCGTGAAATAGGATGGACCACCCTCAATGTTTATGGAATTCAACGTCCACCCCCAATCAGGCGCGGTGGAAACCCGAAGAAATATTGTGAATTCCATGAGTCAGTTGGCCACACCACAGAAGAATGTAAGCAACTCAAAAATACCATTGAGGTGCTCATTCGTGAAGGTAAACTGAAACATTACCTATTCAAAGGCAAATCTCACGATGAGCCTGAGAAGTTTGAAAGGCGACATCGTGATCGTTCTCCGGATCCTGATAGTACTCGGGAACCAAAACGTGCGGCGGTGTCGGAGAAACAAAAAGGCATTGTTCTGGAGTCCGCCCAACGAGAACCGAGCCCTGAACCTAGATCACGAGGTAAAAGGCAGGTGGTGGACATGATTGCTGGAGGCTTCGCAGGAGGCGGACCCTCAAACACCGCCCGGAAAAATCATCATCGTATGATCTTATCTGTGCAGGGCAAGAACAAAGAATATCGCCCATTCAGGGACGGAATTAAGACTCCGCCTATAACTTTCACAGATGATGATTTTGGCCCAACCATTCCTGAGGGAGATGATGCGGTAGTGATCATTGCGGTGATCGCTAATATGGATGTAAAATGCATCCTAGTTGATCAGGGAAGTTCCTGCGATGTTATTTTTTATGACTGTTTTAAACTTATGGGATTGACTGATGCTGATTTGCAGCCTTACACCCAGGACCTCACAGCTTTTAATGGCGCCAAACAGCCTACTAAAGGCTACTTGGACACAAGGATTACCTTCGATGGTGAACCTGGAGCAAGGACTGTGAAATCCAGGGTCCTTGTCATTGATGTTAAATCCCCATACAATGGCATCATTGGGCGGCCTACTCTGAATGCCATGGAAGCCATCGTTTCAACCCCCCACTTGTTAATCAAGTTCATCGACAAAGATAATCAAGTCTCATCTGTCAGGGGCGACCAGGAGATGGCTCGTTATTGTTACAATTTAAGTCTTAACATGGTGAAGCTTGAGACCATGTCTAAGAAAAGAAAATTGAACGAAGGAAACAGTGCGGCGGCATCCGTCAACTTGGTGGATCTTGATCCCAGGGCGGAGTCTTCTATAGACCCACTGAACCCTTTGAAACCAACTCCTGATGGTGGTTCCAAGCCTATTGTTTTGGGCAGTACCCCAGAGCAAATTACTAACATCAATGACAAGCTGGAGCCTAACATGGAAGCAAGACTGATTGCACTCCTCCATGAGTACAAGGAGATTTTTGCCTGGACAGCCGCAGACATGCCTGGTATGGATCCTAACTTCTGTTGCCACCGCCTGGCGGTGTATCCTGAAACTAAGCCAGTGGCACAAAAGAAACGGCGTATGGGTCCTGCTAAGCAAAATGCTGCTTGCGAACAAACCGAAGAACTCCTTAAGGCGGGGTTCATCAGGGAACTCCGTTACTCTTCTTGGCTGTCCAACGTGGTTATGGTGCAGAAAGCCAATGGCAAATGGCGCATGTGCATAGACTACGTTGATTTGAATAAATGTTGTCCCAAAGATCCTTATCCTCTCCCCAACATTGACAGACTGGTTGATGACTCATCAGGATACAAGTATCTATCCTTCATGGATGCTTACTCCGGATACAACCAAATTCCAATGTGTGAGGATGATCAGGAGAAAACAGCATTTATCAATGACAGAGGAGTCTTTTGCTACAATGTCATGCCATTTGGGCTGAAGAACGCTGGGGCCACCTACCAGCGCATGATCAACAAGGTCTTTGAGGGCATGCACACAAAGCTGGTGGAGGTTTATATTGATGATATCATCGCCAAGACTCCAGAGGGAGGAGACCATGTTGAAGACCTACGCCTCATTTTTCAACGCTTGCAGAAATACAACATGAGACTCAACCCACTAAAATGTACATTTGCTGTACCTGGAGGAAGATTTTTGGGTTTCATGTTAACGCAAAGAGGCATAGAAGCTAATCCTGACAAGTGTCGTGTGATACAAGAGTTGCAGAGCCCCAAAACATTGAAAGAGGTACAATCCCTCAATGGCAAAATCGCTGCTCTAGCACGATTCATGCCAAAAATGGCTCATCGCTCTCTCCCCTTATACAAGATGCTGAAGAAGGATAAGAAATTCAATTGGGGCCCAGAACAAGAGGCGGCCTTCCAGAGCTTGAAAAATGTCTTAGCCAGCCCTCCAATCCTGGTAAAACCAAGCCCAGGTGAGCAACTCATCGTTTATTTGTCTGTTTCAGATGAAGCGCTGGCAGTGGCCCTGGTCAAAGAAACAGTCGAAGGCCAACGACCGGTGTACTTCACTGGTAAAACATTGCATGGTGCAGAGTGTCGTTATCAGAAGATTGAAAAGGCAGCACTTGCAGTCGTTTGGGCCTCACGACGCTTAAGACCATATTTCCATGCACACCCCATCTTGATTCGCACAGACTTGCCACTCCGTACTATATTGTTCAAGCCAGACTTGGCAGGAAGGATGATCAAATGGGCCATAGAACTCTCTGAATTCGACATATCCTACGAACCAAGAACTGCTATCAAGGCACAAGTCCTAGCAGATTTCGTAGTTGAATTAACAGGCTCTAGCCCAGATGCAGATCATTCACACTGGACAGTATACGTCGATGGGTCTTCAAACAGCAAAGGATGTGGGGCAGGAATCGTTATAGAAAGTGATGACGGGGTACATCTTGAAATTTCATTGCACTTTACCTTCACTACGTCTAACAATCAGGCGGAGTATGAAGCCTGCTTAGCCGGACTCAGAGCAGCACAAGATATTGGGGCCAAAACTGTCACCCTATGCAGTGATTCTCAACTAGTCATCTCACAAATTCTTGGTGAGTATCAGGCTAAAGAACCTCTACTGCAACAATATCTGGACTGCGTCAATGAGTTGAAACAGCGCTTCGATGAAGTAACTTTCAAGCATGTACCTCGCGAAGAAAATACACGCGCTGATATCCTGTCCAGGTTAGCCAGCACAAAGAAGGTGGGGTGCACAACCACGGTTGTACAGAGTACTCTGGCGGAGCCAAGTATATCCCTTCCGTCTTCAATTCATATGATTAAAAGTCGCCCCGTCGATGACAACTCCTGGGTAACACCAATAGTTTGTTATCTTGTTAATGGACAATTACCCACAGATGATCTTGAGCGAAAGAAGATAAGGAGGGAGGCACCCTATTATACACTCCTGGATGGGCAGCTATACCGCCGAGGAATTTCTGTCCCGTACTTAATTTGCATAAATGAAAACGAGGTGCCAGCTGTTTTGGAAGAAGTCCATGAAGGGCAGTGTGGACATCATCCAGGGGCACGAAGTCTAGTGAGAAAAATACTCAGGGCGGGGTATTGGTGGCCCACTATGAAGCAAGACGCTGCCTCATATGTTCAAAAATGCGATCAATGTCAACGATTCGCGAATTTTCACCATACTCCAGCCGAGGAAATGTCATCATCAAGAACGCCCTGGCCTTTCTATCAATGGGGCATGGATATTCTAGGTCCATTCCCAACTGCACCCGGCGGTATCAAATACTTGATAGTTGGTGTTGATTATTTCACCAAATGGATTGAGGCAGAGGCAGTGGTGCACATAACGTCAGCCAGGACTCGAAGATTCGTTTATGAGAATATCATTGCACGTTTCGGAGTCCCTGAACGTATAGTCACTGATAATGGCACCCAGTTCACAGATCGCAAGTTCACTGAACTCTTAGAAAATCTCAGCATCACACAGATTTTCTCTTCTGTGGAACACCCTCAAACCAATGGACAAGCAGAGGTCGCCAACAAAGAAATCTTGAAGGGCCTCAAAAAACGCCTTGGTGAGGCAAAGGGAGATTGGGAAAATCAGTTATGCCATGTTTTATGGGCATATAGAACTACCCCACACTCCACCACAAATGAATCTCCGTATCGGCTAACATATGGAGTCGAGGCTGTTATTCCCATAGAATTAACAGCTCCTTCAGCTCGAGTCCTCCATTTCAATGAGGAAGCCAATCAACAGAACCTCGCACACGAATTGGAGGTTTTGGCGGAGTTGAGAGAGGAAGCCTTTGTGAGAGATCAAGCTGTCAAAGCAAAGGCCGCCAAACGGTATAATGCACGCATGTGCGAACGCCGTTTCAAAGAGGGAGATTTGGTCCTGAGAAGGGCCAACATTGGCAACAAATTTGCGCACCAAGGCAAATTGGCACCAAATTGGGAAGGTCCATACCGAGTCATCGAAGTTTTGGGCAAGGGTACATACCGCCTAGAAAACTTGGATGGTACTCCGGTCAGAAATAAATGGAACATTTTGAATTTACGCATATATTACAGTTAGTTGGGTAATACGGTATGATCTTTTCTTCCTAACTCAAGGATCTTCCTCTGTATGCTTTCCTTGAAAAGGTTTCGAAAAGATATATCCCAACTCAATCTCTTATGTAATTCCATTCTCAATGAAATGCCTTCCTGCATTTAATCTTCACTCTAACTTTGAATTGATTATCCATGGCAGAATTTGTTCCCATGCAGATAAAACAACGACTCTAAAATTGAAGCACAAACGCATAACTCTTTATTCCATAAAGATCAACCAACATGCAACGCCGCTTCACAAACGGAGTCAACAAAAACTCCTTGGGGAATTGGTGTCTCAGCTATATGCTGCACCATACCGACCCTAAGGTACAGAAAACTCCTTGGGGGGAAAGGATTGGTGTCTCAGCTATATGCTGCACCATACCGACCCTAAGGTACAGAAAACTCCTTGGGGGGAAAGGATTGGTGTCTCAGCTATATGCTGCACCATACCGACCCTAAGGTACAGAAAACTCCTTGGGGGGAAAGGATTGGTGTCTCAGCTATATGCTGCACCATACCGACCCTAAGGTACAGAAAACTCCTTGGGGGAAAGGATTGGTGTCTCAGCTATATGCTGCACCATACCGACCCTAAGGTCCTACAGGCCGCCTATGGAAAGAACTAGTGTCACAGCTATATGCTGCACTAATTCGCCTCCAAGGTCCTGCAGGCTTCTTGTGGGAAGAGCTGGCGTCACAGCTATATGCTGCACCACGCTAACCCCAAAATCCAACCAATTTCTTGCAGGATGAATTGGTGTCACAGCTATATGTTGCACCATACCGCCTCGAAGGTTTAACCAATTTCTTGCAGGATGAATTGGTGTCACAACTATATGCTGCACCATACCGCCTCGAAGGTTTAACCAATTTCTTGCAGGATGAATTGGTGTCACAGCTATATGCTGCACCATACCGCCTCGAAGGTTTAACCAATTTCTTGCAGGATGAATTGGTGTCACAGCTATATGCTGCACCATACCGCCTCGAAGGTTTAACCAATTTCTTGCAGGATAAATTGGTGTCACAGCTATATGCTGCACCATACCGCCTCGAAGGTTTAACCAATTTCTTGCAGGATAAATTGGTGTCGCAGCTATATGCTGTACCATAGCAATCCCCACTTCGATGATTTTCATTCAATCAGGAGTTGCACTCCAATCAAAATGCAAAAGGATGAACATTCCATCCAAAACTTGACTCTGCCTAACTCCCAATGTTTTACGGAGTACATGAGCAACAAACTCAAGCACTACCCAACAAGTTCAAGTAAGTTCAACACTTGTAAAATTGTGCTTCATTAAAATTCCTAAGAGGCCACTCCGCCTTCTTACGGAATCCAATTCCTTTTAAATTCCTAAGAGGCCACTCCGCCTTCTTACGGAATACAATTCGTTGAAATTCCTAAGAGGCCACACCGCCTTCTTACGGAATACAATTCGTTGAAATTCCTAAGAGGCCACACCGCCTTCTTACGGAATACAATTCGTTGAAATTCCTAAGAGGCCACACCGCCTTCTTACGGAATACAATTCGTTGAAATTCCTAAGAGGCCACACCGCCTTCTTACGGAATCCAATCTCATTGAAATTGCTAAGAGGCCACACCGCCTTCTTACGGAATCCAATTCCTTTTAAGTTCCTAAGAGGCTACTACGCCTCACTATTAAAATCATTTCAATGAAATTCTCAAGAGGTTACTACGCCTCATTATTGAAATTACTTCAGTTAAATTCTCAAAAAGGCTACTCCGCCCCATTACTGAATTTGTTTCATTGAAATTCCTAAGAGGCTACTTCGCCTCTGATGATGCATGATTTATCTTTAGTTCTTCACTTTAAATGTGTATAATTTGCCATCACTTATTGTCTAATATATTGCATTTTAACACATTTTCATCATATGAGCTTTATTTAATATTTGATTTTAAAAATGAATTAAGGATTAATTTTTAATAAATATTGGTTTTCTCTTGTTTACTTGGGTATTTTATTTTGCAGAAATTAATAAAATTAAGGAACAAGTACAAAGATAATCCAAGGGTCAATAACAAGAGAAAAATGACCATCAAATGATAAAGAAACAAGAAGAACAAGCCCCGGTGAAAAGAAAGCTACAAAAGCATGAAAATTGGCTATTAGTGCGCTATCTATTAGTGCGGTTGTAACAGGAACCGCACTAATAGGGTGGGAATCGATTCCTACACCAAATCAGCCCATGGGAATCGATTCATGCACTTGGGAATCGATTCCCAGCCTACATGAATCGATTCATTTGATGTTTTTCACCTGGGAATCGATTCCCAACCTATAGGAATCGATTCATGAGCCTAGGAATCGATTCCCCTTGCTAGGAATCGATTCATGAGCTGTATTTTACGCAAAAATGAACTGGAGGAATCGATTCATCATTGAAATCATGCGCCGAATCATTGGAAACAACAAAACGCAACTTGGAAACAACTTGGAAACAGCTGGAAATCATCTGCACCGAAAGTTTCCACTTGCAACGCGTTTTCCTTAGCTGGCTTCTCCTTTCATTTGCCTATAAATAGAGAAGAACGAGAGGCTTCAGAAATCATCTTTCAGACACTTCACTTCACACTTCTCTCTTAGTTCCTTTTCTTTCTTTTAAGCATTAGAGGAAGGCTTCTGGAGGAACTTTTCCATTCCGGGTTAGGTCTTTCTTATTTTTAGTTTATTTTAATTATGGAGGGCTAAAACCCCTAGATTGATTTTCTTGGAAAATATTGTAATATAATTTTGAGGTTCTTGTTTTTAATATAGTATGCTTGTATTATTGTTATTTCTTCATAATCTTACTCTGCTTATTTAATTCCATTCTGTTTAATTAAATTTGTATGCTTAATCGGTTTAATTATTCAAATGGAATAAAATAAGATTTTAAATTAAAATGGATTAAGGAAATATGCATGCTTAATGAATATTTTCATAATCACTTTTAATAATTATGGTTTGCTTAATTCCATAATTTGAGAATAGATTATGTATATAGGCGATGTTCTTATATATGCTCAATAATTCCTAGATTTTACGATCTTGACTCCTTTTGCTTAATTAGGATGCTTGATTAAAATATTCATTTTTAAATGAAAGTAAAGGAATTATGAATTGAAAAAGACGCTTAGTTGATTAATTCAAATTGAGCTAAGAAATTAACATTAATAAGTATACAAATTATCTTTAGTGAACCAAGGATAAATTTATTTACAATATTCCAAGAAAATCAATCGCTTGTTATTTATTGTTTTAAATCCTATAATTACTTTGTTTTAGTTTTAATTGTCACAACAAAATCAATCAAACCCCCCCCCAATTGTATGTTTGTTGAACTTATGTTTGTAAAAAATTTTAAGTTGTTAAGTTTTTATTTTTAATTGTTAAAAATTAGTTTAAGACTTGATTTCTCCTAAATTTTTGTGTTGATCCTTGAGAGAACGACCTAGGTTGACACCCTAGTACTACGTTAATTAATTTTAATGTACTAATTTGACGGAATCACGACTGCAAAAAGAATATTCACGTCAAATTTTGGCGCCGCAGCCGGGGATCAACGATCTTTAGGAAAAACACTTGTTTTAAATTAATTTTTTTTAATTGAAAAAAAAATTAAAAATTTAATAATAATAAAAAAAATTTCTTTTGTTTGTTTGTTTGTTTATTTTATTTCTTTTGCATGATTTAGGATTCTTATGATTTATTGCTCATCATGATCAAATATCTTGTTGTATGCTATGTATGACTAGAAGAACTTTTGAGCATTTATATTCATTTGATCCTGAAATTGAAAAAACTTTTCATAGGTTAATTAGAGAAGCTAGATTTAATAATAATTTTGTTGATATTGATAGTGATAGTATTTTTTCTGAATCTGTTGAAAGTACTACTGCTAGTTTTTCTGATATGGCTGAACCTCGTGAAAGAACTCTTAGAGAACTAGCTGCTCCTGAATTCACTTACGAAAGTTTGTGTATTCAATATCCTGAAGAGGATATCCCTTTTATTCTTAAGACCGGACTTATACACTTATTGCCTAAGTTTCATGGTCTTGCGGGTGAAGATCCGCACAAACACCTCAAAGAATTCCACATTGTGTGTTCCACAATGAAACCCCAAAACGTTCAAGAAGACCACGTCTATCTTAAAGCATTTCCTCATTCTTTAGAGGGTGTTGCTAAGGATTGGTTGTACTACCTTGCTCCAAGATCAATCACAAGTTGGAATGACTTAAAGAAAATGTTCTTGGAAAAATTCTTTCCTGCCTCTAGAACAACTGCAATCCGTAAGGATATATCTGGCATTAGGCAACTCTCTGGAGAAAGTCTTTATGAGTATTGGGAGAGATTTAAGAAACTCTGTGCAAGTTGCCCTCACCACCAAATTTCTGAACAACTTCTTCTTCAGTACTTCTATGAAGGTTTACACCACGTTGATCGCAACATGATTGATGCGGCAAGTGGAGGAGCTTTAGGAGACATGACTGCTGCTGAAGCAAGAAACTTGATTGAAAAGATGGCATCCAACTCTCAACAATTTGGTGTGAGAAATGATTCTTTCAAACCCATGTTTGATTCTAATTCTAGTTCATCTGGAATTAAATTGGAGAGCAAACTTGATGCTCTCACCACTCTGGTCACACAATTAGCAGTAAATCAAAAATCCATGACCGCTAAAGTATGTGGCATCTGCTCTTCACAAGAGTACCCCACTGATTGTTGTCCTTCTCTACAAGAAAAGGATAATAATAGTCCCCAAGCCTATGCAGCCAATATCTACCATGATAGACCTCCACCACCACAACAACAAAACCATGACCTTTCCACCAACAAATACAATCCAGGTTGGAGGAACCATCCAAATTTGAGATGGGGCAACCAACAACAAAATCCCCATCCCCAACCTCCATTTCAAAACAATGCACCAATCTTCCAAAGACCGACACCTCAACCATCCACAAGTGGCCCTTCTTTGGAGGATCTGGTGAAACAAATGACTGCACAGAACTTGGAGTATCAACAGAGGAATGATGCTACCATCCAGAGTTTAAGTAACCAAATTGGGCAATTGGCTTCATCATTAAGCCAGTTACAATCTCAAAACTCTGACAAATTACCATCTCAACCAGCCGCAAATCCAAGAAATGTGAGTGCAATTCAGTTAAGATCAGGTAAGAACCTTGAAGTACCCATACCTAAGGAACCTGAAAAACAAACAGATGTGCCCACAACAGTTGAGAATGATGTGCCCTCTTCAAGCACAAGCAAATCTGAGATGCAACCATCCCAAATTCCACCTCATATCCCTCTTCCTTTCCCACCAAAAGCAATTCCAAGCAAGAAGATGGAAGAAGTGGATAAAGAAATTTTGGATACTTTCAGGAAAGTGGAAGTGAATATACCTCTTCTTGATGCAATCAAGCAAATTCCCAAGTATGCCAAATTTCTAAAGGAGTTGTGTACTCACAAAAGGAGACTCAAGGGCAATGAAAGGATAAGCATGGGAAGAAATGTATCTGCACTGCTTGGTAAGGAAAATATCCCTGAGAAATGCAAGGATCCAGGTACGTTTTCTATACCCTGTATCATAGGCAATAACAAATTTGAAAATTGCATGTTAGATTTAGGAGCTTCAATAAATGTTATGCCTATGTCTGTTTTTAAATCTTTGTCTCTTGGAAATTTACAACCTACTGGTGTAGTAATTCAGCTAGCCAATAGGAGCACTGCTTACCCTGCTGGAGTTATAGAAGATGTTTTGGTTCAGGTAGAACAACTTGTTTTCCCTGCTGACTTTTTTGTACTTGACATGGAAGAAGGTATGCCTCAAATTCCTGTTCCTATCATTTTAGGAAGACCATTTTTGAAAACAGCTCGAACCAAAATAGATGTTCATTCTGGAACTCTCTCTATGGAATTTGGTGACACAAGAGTTCAATTCAATATTCTTGATGCCATAAAATACCCAGCAGAAAATCATTCTGTTTTCCAAATTGACATTATTGATGAACTAGTTTTTGAACATTTTTCTAATGTTGATTTGGAATGCATAGATGATTCAAACAAATGTTTTGCATGCAATGATTCTGGAAGTTGTGATATTTGTGCTGAAATTGATAAATACATAATTTCTGATTCAGAGTCTCTAGATATACCTGTTAACCATAAGGAGCTGTATTCAGGATTTCAAGAAAATTCTAACAAAATTTTTGAGGTGCAAACAGCAGAATCAAAATCTACTTTGTTAGTTCCATCTGTTTTGCAGGCACCCAAGTTAGAATTGAAACCCCTACCTGAGAACCTAAAGTATGTATACTTAGGGGATAATGAACAGCTCCCGGTGATAATTTCCACTTCCCTTGATGAAAATCAAGAAGAAAAATTGTTGCAGGTATTGAAAAGACATAAGAAGGCTATAGGATGGACATTGGCAGACATTCCTGGAATTAGTCCATCCATGTGCATGCATAGAATATTTCTGGAGGAAAATACTAAGGCAGTAAGACAGCCCCAGAGGAGACTCAACCCTGTAATCCTTGATGTGGTTAAGAAGGAGATCACCAAGCTTCTACAAGCAGGAATTATTTATCCTATCTCTGATAGCCAATGGGTGAGTCCAATTCAAGTGGTTCCTAAGAAAACAGGGATCACAGTTGTGAAAAATGAAAAGGATGAATTGATCCCAACTAGAGTGCAGAATAGTTGGAGAGTCTGTATTGACTACAGGAGACTTAACCAGGCAACAAAGAAGGACCATTTCCCTTTACCCTTCATTGACCAAATGCTTGAGCGTCTCGCAGGTAAGTCTCACTACTGTTTTCTTGATGGATTCTCTGGATATTTTCAGATTCACATTGCACCTGAGGATCAAGATAAGACCACATTCACCTGTCCCTTTGGCACATTTGCTTATAGGAGAATGCCATTTGGCCTATGCAATGCTCCTGGAACTTTTCAAAGATGCATGATAAGTATTTTTCATGATTTCATTGAAAATTGCATAGAGGTGTTTATGGATGATTTTACTGTCTATGGATCTTCATTTAATGCATGCCTTGATAGTCTTGATAAAGTTTTAAACAGATGTATTGAAACTAACCTTGTCTTGAACTATGAGAAATGTCATTTTATGGTAAAACAAGGAATAGTTTTAGGGCATGTAATCTCTGAAAAAGGAATTGAGGTAGATCCTGCTAAGGTAGAAGTTATATCACATTTGCCTTACCCCTCTTGTGTTCGAGAAGTTCGTTCTTTTCTTGGCCATGCAGGTTTCTACAGAAGATTCATAAAGGATTTCAGCAAGAAGGCTAGGCCGCTATCCAGTTTGCTTCAAAAGGATGTGGCATTTGAATTCGATGAAAAGTGTAAGGAGGCTTTTAATTGCCTCAAGCAAGCATTGACCACTACCCCAATAATCCAAGCACCTGATTGGACAGCCCCATTTGAATTGATGTGTGATGCCTCTAATTATGCATTGGGAGCTGTCCTTGGTCAAAAGATTGACAAGCAACCTAGGGTCATCTACTATGCATCTAAAACTTTAGATGCTGCCCAGGTAAATTACACCACTACTGAAAAAGAACTCTTGGCCATTGTTTTTGCATTAGATAAGTTCAGATCTTACCTACTCGGTTCTCGAGTAGTTGTCTTTACTGACCATGCAGCTCTGAAGTACTTGTTGAAGAAAGGTGAGTCCAAGCCAAGATTAATTCGTTGGATGCTTTTGCTCCAAGAGTTTGACTTGGAAATTCGTGACAGAAGTGGAACACAAAACCTTGTGGCAGACCATTTAAGCAGAATTGAGAATGCTCCTGATTCAGCACCTATTCGGGATCATTTTCCCGATGAACACCTCATGAGTATTTCTAACTCTTTTGATTCACCTTGGTTTGCTAACATTGTAAATTATCTTGTTGCTTCTGTTTTTCCACCATGTGCATCCAGAAACCAAATTTCAAAATTAAAAAGTGATGCAAAGTATTATATTTGGGATGACCCGTATTTGTGGAAATTGTGTAATGATCAGGTGATTCGAAGATGCATTCCCGATCATGAAATAGAATCAGTTCTTCGATTCTGCCATGCTTCACCAGTTGGTGGACATTTTGGTCCACAAAGAACAGCAAGAAAAGTGTTGGATTCTGGTTTATATTGGCCCACAATTTTTAAGGATGCATGGAGAATTTGTAACACCTGTGATAAATGCCAAAGAGCTAGTAATGCTACCACATGGAGACAACAGATGCCTCAGCAACCAATGTTGTTTTGTGAAGTATTTGATGTTTGGGGCATTGATTTTATGGGTCCATTTCCTCCATCCTTTGGTTTTACTTACATTTTATTGGCTGTTGATTATGTTTCTAAATGGGTGGAAGCTAAAGCCACCAGAACTAATGATGCGCGAGTTGTTATGGATTTTGTTAGATCTCAAATTCTTTGCAGGTTTGGCATTCCGAGAGCAATCATTAGTGATCAAGGAACACATTTCTGCAACAGGACCATACAAGCTATGCTCAGGAAGTATGGAGTTGTTCATAGAGTCTCTACTCCATATCACCCCCAAACCAATGGACAAGCAGAAGTCTCTAACAGAGAAATCAAAAGAATCCTGGAGAAGATAGTACAGCCTAACAAAAAGGATTGGAGCAGGAAATTGGATGATGCTCTTTGGGCACATAGAACAGCTTTTAAGGCACCTATAGGAATGTCTCCCTATAGAATTGTTTTTGGTAAAGCATGTCATCTTCCAGTGGAGATTGAGCATCGTGCTTATTGGGCTGTAAAAGCTTGCAACTTAGCACTTGATCAAGCAGGTGAAGAAAGGAAATTACAACTGAATGAGCTCGATGAGATCCGTTTGGCAGCCTATGAGAATTCAAAATTCTACAAGGAGAAAACAAGGAAATTCCATGATAGCTCAATAGCTAGAAAGGATTTTACTGCTGGACAGAAAGTGCTACTGTTTAATTCCCGGTTAAAACTGATGGCCGGAAAATTGCGCTCCAAATGGGAAGGACCTTTCATTGTTACGAATGTATTTCCCCATGGAGCTGTGGAAATAAAAAGTGAAAACTCCAACAAAAGCTTCAAGGTTAATGGACAACGTTTGAAGCCATTTCATGAAAATCCTTCACTTGTGGATGTTACAATGGAGGAACATGCTTTGGGGGAACCACTTCTTGATCCCCCTTGAGGGAGTTTTTTTTTCTTAGCCATCTCTTTACTTTTTCATTATATTGTTTATTTTGTATGCTCTGTCTTACATTGAGGACAATGTATGATTTAAGTGTGGGGGTGGGATCATTTATGTGTTATTGTGTGTGTTTTTTGTATGATTAAATTTTGTGTGCTTTTATTAAAAAAAAAATAAATAATAAAAAAAAGATTTTGTGTGTGTTTTTGTTTTAAAAAGGCATGTTTTATTGGAATTTTAAGATATGCATGAGTAACAAGTAAATTCTTTCATGTCTGATATGAGCTTAATGATATGTTATAATTTGAACTCAAGCAATTTTGGTATGATGAGAATGACATGATAATTGATAGATGATCATATATGATAGAATTATACCTTGTGAGATTTTTGAGCCTTTAAATTTGATGGATCACTTTAAACCATCTTAATCCTTTCATGTGTGATTAATTCCTGAAAGCTTACATCTTAATTTTTTGTCTTGTTTCTTGATGATACTTGAAACTCATGTGAATGTATTTGAAATGATACAGGCATTTTGTTCAATTGAGCCACTAAGCCATAGAAGCCTACCATGAATAAATTATCCTTTGCTAGCCACTTTGAGCCTATTTAACCATTTCTTTGTTGCAGCTCAAATAAGCCATGGATGAAAAACCAAAAATATACCTACCCGAAGGAATATATTGGAGCTTTGGAATCAAGTCAAAAACAGGCATTCAAATAATGTGGGGGTGTACAAAAAAAAAAAAAAAAGAGTTCCAACTCTTGTTTCAAGTGTTATGCAATCACATAAGAAAAAGATAAAAAAAAAATATATATATATATATATTGATGAATTACCCTCACTGTTTGCCAGTTAAATTAATTGCTCCATCATTCTTTTTGGTATTTAAACTTATTTTCCAAAATTTTTTTTTTCCACCTACTTTAACCTTGGCCACATTACAACCTTGGAAAGCCCTGTTGATCTATACATGCAATTGTGTTGATTGTGGAATTGAGAAACTTGCCAAATTTTTGGACTGTCTGTTTTTCAGGAAATGTTTTGAGAGTATACACAAACCCAAAACACTTGAGAGTATGTCTTGTGAGGTTCTGTCACTTATGGTTTTCCCTTCAGTTTGATTTAATTCTCACATGTCTAATTGTTTGAATGATTTTTATACATATCTTGATGCTCTGTATCTTGCATGATGAATAACTCTTGTTTCTCTGTATATTCCTAAAGATTTCATATTGAACATGCTAGTTTTGTGTGTTTACTATTTTTTTAACTTGATGTTTTCAATAAACTGTGATACTTGTTTTTATTCTAATTTTGCCCGGGAGTGCAAAAGAATAAGTGTGGGAGTATTTGATGATGCATGATTTATCTTTAGTTCTTCACTTTAAATGTGTATAATTTGCCATCACTTATTGTCTAATATATTGCATTTTAACACATTTTCATCATATGAGCTTTATTTAATATTTGATTTTAAAAATGAATTAAGGATTAATTTTTAATAAATATTGGTTTTCTCTTGTTTACTTGGGTATTTTATTTTGCAGAAATTAATAAAATTAAGGAACAAGTACAAAGATAATCCAAGGGTCAATAACAAGAGAAAAATGACCATCAAATGATAAAGAAACAAGAAGAACAAGCCCCGGTGAAAAGAAAGCTACAAAAGCATGAAAATTGGCTATTAGTGCGCTATCTATTAGTGCGGTTGTAACAGGAACCGCACTAATAGGGTGGGAATCGATTCCTACACCAAATCAGCCCATGGGAATCGATTCATGCACTTGGGAATCGATTCCCAGCCTACATGAATCGATTCATTTGATGTTTTTCACCTGGGAATCGATTCCCAACCTATAGGAATCGATTCATGAGCCTAGGAATCGATTCCCCTTGCTAGGAATCGATTCATGAGCTGTATTTTACGCAAAAATGAACTGGAGGAATCGATTCATCATTGAAATCATGCGCCGAATCATTGGAAACAACAAAACGCAACTTGGAAACAACTTGGAAACAGCTGGAAATCATCTGCACCGAAAGTTTCCACTTGCAACGCGTTTTCCTTAGCTGGCTTCTCCTTTCATTTGCCTATAAATAGAGAAGAACGAGAGGCTTCAGAAATCATCTTTCAGACACTTCACTTCACACTTCTCTCTTAGTTCCTTTTCTTTCTTTTAAGCATTAGAGGAAGGCTTCTGGAGGAACTTTTCCATTCCGGGTTAGGTCTTTCTTATTTTTAGTTTATTTTAATTATGGAGGGCTAAAACCCCTAGATTGATTTTCTTGGAAAATATTGTAATATAATTTTGAGGTTCTTGTTTTTAATATAGTATGCTTGTATTATTGTTATTTCTTCATAATCTTACTCTGCTTATTTAATTCCATTCTGTTTAATTAAATTTGTATGCTTAATCGGTTTAATTATTCAAATGGAATAAAATAAGATTTTAAATTAAAATGGATTAAGGAAATATGCATGCTTAATGAATATTTTCATAATCACTTTTAATAATTATGGTTTGCTTAATTCCATAATTTGAGAATAGATTATGTATATAGGCGATGTTCTTATATATGCTCAATAATTCCTAGATTTTACGATCTTGACTCCTTTTGCTTAATTAGGATGCTTGATTAAAATATTCATTTTTAAATGAAAGTAAAGGAATTATGAATTGAAAAAGACGCTTAGTTGATTAATTCAAATTGAGCTAAGAAATTAACATTAATAAGTATACAAATTATCTTTAGTGAACCAAGGATAAATTTATTTACAATATTCCAAGAAAATCAATCGCTTGTTATTTATTGTTTTAAATCCTATAATTACTTTGTTTTAGTTTTAATTGTCACAACAAAATCAATCAAACCCCCCCCCCCCCAATTGTATGTTTGTTGAACTTATGTTTGTAAAAAATTTTAAGTTGTTAAGTTTTTATTTTTAATTGTTAAAAATTAGTTTAAGACTTGATTTCTCCTAAATTTTTGTGTTGATCCTTGAGAGAACGACCTAGGTTGACACCCTAGTACTACGTTAATTAATTTTAATGTACTAATTTGACGGAATCACGACTGCAAAAAGAATATTCACGTCAGCCTCCTTACTGAATTTTACTTCACCAGAATTGCAAAAAAAAAAAAAATATTCCGCCTCGTTATACTTAGTCATATTTCATTAAGTCCTCAGATGAATATTCCGCCTTCTCAATATCATTTTACAAGGCATAAATATGACGGACTTAAACACTACTTCTATGAACAAGTATACATTTGCAGAAAATATGCTTCATTAATATTATCAAGGATTGATAAAAGTCCAGAGCCTATCCTGGAACAAGGCAATATTAACAAAATTCAAAAAATAAAAGCTTGCGAAGGGTTTTAGGAGCTGGTCTTTAAGGGTCGGACGACATCCTTTCTTGTTGGGCAGAGGTGGCCTGACCTTCACCAGGTTTGCTTAAACTTTGAGAGGGAGGCAAGTCCGCCAAGATATATTCAACACTGGGCGCAGGAGCATGACCCCCTTGAACAGGCACCATCAATTCTCCATTGATGAATTCATAGTAAGGATGAATGCCTGTGGTGGACAGAGCAACGCCTGGATTGCGATAACGGAGTTAACGAACAGCCATGCTGAAAGCATCATCAATCGCTGCCTCAGCCGCATCCAGCGTGGATTGTAAATCCTTGTCAAGCTTTTCATTGGCGGCCTCAGAGGTAGCTTTTTCAGCTTGCAACACTTCAACCTGTTTTTCAAGGTTAGTGTACGCAGTAGCTGCTTGGTCTAACTCCGCCACCCAGGCATCTTCAGCAGTGGCTTTATCAAGTTCAAGGAAAATCAATCTCTGCTGGAGCTCACTTGCATCCTCACCCAATTTTCGTTTCTGCTGAATTAAGTCTGAAATCTGTTGTTTCAGCAGATTATTGTCAGCCCTCACCTGGGTCAGGCCACTCACCTCCTCACCCAGTTTTGTGTTTTGCTCTTTTAAGCCGGAGACTTGCTTCTCCAGCAAAGCTTTGTCAGCTCTCACCCGAGCCAGCTCCTCCTCCAGCTTCTTGGTGTTGGCATCGGCGGTGTCAAGGTGTTTGTCCTTGGCCTTGATCACCTCGGACAGCTGCTCATTATCATGTTCCAAGCTACGAATCTTTTCCACAGACTCGTGGTAAGACGCCTGAAACATGTTGGCCTCGGCAGCAACATCAGCTATCCGGGGAACAGAGGCCAAGAAACCATCTATCTCTGCAAGGTGCCACCTCGCAGCTACAGCAGCCCCCAGAATCTCATCAAAGTCGATGTCGGGGCGGAGGATGAATTCTGGATCACGCCTCTCTGATTGGCGGGATCCCGTATTTGTAAAATACAGAAAGGGATTCAAGCGAGACCCCGCCTCAGGCAAAGAGACAAACTGCCTGGATGATTCCCCTGGCACATCAATGGGAAAAACGGCTGTCCTTCGAGTGGTCAAGCTCAGGGCGGGATCCTCAGACGGGCGGACTGGGGAAACTTGAACTCTCCCTGTCTCGTCCCCCGTATCTTGGTCAGAAACGGCTTGGAATCCCTCCGCTTGTTCCCCCTCAACATCTTCTTCAGGGATGCCTTCAACTCCGCCCATAGTAGCAGAAGTACCCACGACAGGTACTTCCGGAGTCTCCTCCAAGTCAATAGCAGCATCAATTGATGCTCCTTCCTCAACCCTCTTTTTGCTTTTGGTCCTCCTTCTTTGCAAGGGCTGGGGGTCTATTTCCTCTTCATCCTCTTCAGCGGCTTCTGGTTCTTGACGTTTTTTAGAACGCCTCTCAACACCAGCTGCTGAAGATCCTGCACCACATTCAAAATTTACTATGTTGGTGGATGCAGGGAAGGGGAGAGTTTTTGTCAGGGCAGCAGTCAGATTCCTCCTGGGCTGCACATTATTCTCCGCGTTTATTTCCCTGCGGCTCATTTGGATCTGCTTGATACGATCCATTCCAGGGAACTCAGCGATTTCTCCTGCGAAATAACAATATGAGGATACGGTTAGAAAATGCAAGATAGAGGAAATACTCAATCACATTACAATTGATCGTAATATTACTCAAGTATCCTTGAGCATCCCGCCCAAGCAGCCTTCGACAAAGAATCAGCTTGTGGACGGAGTTGTACTCCTTCAACATTCGGAGTACTTCCACAGACGCCGCCGATAGAGCACCCTCTTCAACTTCATACGCTCGTTTGGTTAAGAGAAAGTGCTCATGCGTCCAGGCCACTGGAAATCTATCAACACCCTCTTTATTCCGCCAAAAGACAGGTTTGTCCTTCCTGACGGATACCTTCACAAAACTCATCCTGAAGTGAAGTCCGCCTTCCTTGGCGGAATCAGCAAACGCCTTAAAGTTTAAAATCTTTGGCTCCGCCCGGAGAGTCACAAAACCCATGCCGCCGGTTTTCATATTTACTCTCCTCATAATGCGGCAGAAAGCGAAAAACAACGCCACTGTAGGCGTAAACTCCAAATGTTCAGCCATCACCTCAAAGCTGCGAACTATTCCCCAACCATTAGGATGCAGCTGAGAAGGGGCACAGTCCAAGAACCTAAGCACACCCATCTGGAATTTATTCAATGGGAAGCGCACCCCTAACTGGGTAAACAGAATATCGTACATATATATGGTACGTTCATTCTGAGGACGATGGCAAACCCGTTCATACGTCTTGGGTGAACGGACGATGAACCTATCCTCACACTTCTCATCCTTCCAAACCGGAACAGGCAACTCCACTACCCCTCCGCTTGTTGTCGCATGTCGAGAGGAAGCATCCTTGACATCTTCCTCAACCCAACAGTAGGGGTCACTCTCGAGTGTCTTCTCCCAATCCAGTCCATGCAACACAACATTTCGACACTCTGCCATAGTCAGCACTTGTGTATGGGAAACACCTCCTGACACAAATGAATGTACAGCATTACTAAAGTACTCCACGCTGCTATAAAACGTCGAGTCCCTCCCAGTATAAAAAGCCTCATCTCCACTCTCAATGTCAGAAAACATGGGACGAACAGAAACCCTAGAACGTGACTCTGCCCTCTTTCCTCTCATCTTCCTTTTTATGAACACACAATAAGGGAAAACAAAGCTAACCCAACGGAAATGAAGAAGCAAAGAAAAGCAGGAAGCAAGTACCTTAAGCTTCTGAAAGATAGAAGAACTCCAAACACCAATGAACTCGCAAGAGAGTAGCAAAAACTCTTTCAGCAAACAAATGCGAAGTGAGAGATGAAGCAAAACATTCCCCTTCTGAAAGTTTACCTATTTATAGGCATGGCTTGGGGGGAAATAAGCGAATCATCAGGAATCTCAAAGATGTGTTTGCAACCGTTAGATAAATCTCATCAACGGTTCTAAAATTGAAGTATGCGTTTACAACCGTTGGATTTGCCCCACTGACGGTTCCTTTTTTGCTGAAACCAATAAATATATCTAAGGGCAGATATTTCATGGGCCACGTTTTCAAAATCCAAGGCCCACAGTAATAACCTTGAAAACGGTTCTCAATTGCCATCACGCGCATTTATGTCCCATCATTGGAATGGCAACCGTTACGAGGGCATACGTGGCAATAGGAGACTGAAGAACAAAAAACGTGGTTTCGAGGCGCATTAATGACAGGCGTGACAAGTAATGACAAACCAATAAATGCATGAAAGCACTTGTCCACAAATCCTGAACTAGCAAATGCCGCCTAAACCCATGCCTATAAAAGCTAAACTTAAGTGTTATAGCTTATTAAAGCGACTCCGCCAGTCACTATAACAAGCTAGGGGGCATATGATCCGGTCCTAACACCGGCCCCCAAGAACATGGCTTTAATGCCTTGCCAGATCAGCATTTTGAATAAAGAGAAATACTCTTTAAATACACTACAAATACTACATGGAGTGCATACCGCCAGGGCAAGTAACGCCGCCAAGGCTCATAACTCCGCCCAGGCACGTTACCCCGCCAAGGAATGTAACTCCGTCCAGGCATGTTACTCCGCTAAGGAATGTAACCCCGCCAAAGTTGTTACTCCGCCAAGCCATAGGCTCAATATTGGCGGAATGCCGAATTTCCCCTACTGCGTAGCGAGCCCATACTCACAACCCCGGCACGAGATTGACTCTGTCTTGAGAGGTTAATAATGGGAATCACGCTGTCACGCATAAAGGGAAATAACAATAAAATATTAAAGCACTAACGCTTTCCAGACAAGTTGTGATACCTACTACAATAATGGTGCATGTAAACGGCGCAGGGACCCACTACCTTTTCAGCATTATGCCTGAAGACAAGGAGCGGGTCCTACCAATAATGCAGCACCAGTAACAGGTATATAAACCTCTCTCGAAAAGGTATAAGGGATCTTTTTCCCATTCTCTGAACCTTACACTCTCTTACTTGCATAATTCTCTCTGATTGTCTTTCTAAGTCTCTAAGTATTCTGAAATACTGACTTGAGCGTCGGAGAACGATTGCAGGTACCACCCCCAATCGGGTCAAGGCAACATAGATCCCGTCAGGCGGACTGTGACACCGCCCCAGAATACATTGCACTCCGCCTCAGCATACAAAGACTCTCCGTATTTACATTTATACGCATATTGCTTTGTATCAAGAACACATTTATATGTATATTTTGAGTTGTTCTATAAGCATACTTCTACACCCCCTGCAAAGAACAGTTCACCACGTAAATACTTGACTAAGGACATTTTAGGAATAACTCTTATATGACCTATTACTCTAAGGATAAATAGAGGCTATTAAACTATTTAACAAAAAATGTCTTATTTAAAATGATGCGTCTTATATAGGCTCTTAGTGCATATTTCCAACAATCTACCACTTGCACTTGGAGTCAATAAGGTTAATGCCCAATGACGTCTACTGTACCCATATGGTTTTGCTACGCAAGCAGTTTTACTAGTGGGTTCCCAACAAATTTGTTGGTATGCATATTGTATAATTTCATATCTTCCAAAGATGGAACTATTTAAGTATATGCTTGAATTAATCCACTTCCTTATATTATTCTATGGTTCCATTTTCATCACAGTGGAAACTCATAGGGTACAAAACATTTGGAATGATTAAATGTAAATCGCCTTCTTTTTTAATTTAACATAGCAAAATACTTAGATTTGTTAGTAGAACCAATGATTGTTTCTTGCTTTGAACCTTTCAAGCATACATTGCAACCATCTTGACAACACATATATATTTTGATTGCAATCTTTAGTCATTCAAATTACTCAGAAGGTTGGGATCGATGTAACCTTTACAACGAGCTTATCTTCCATTTATTAAGATCAAATCCTTAGTCCTTCTTAAGTGTTTAAGGATATTCTAGACTATAGAATGAGAATATTAGTTCTAGAAGAAGCATGCCTTCTACATGTAATACTAGAACTATAATTGTGCAGTTACTAACCTTTTATAGTCACAAGATTTATCTTCATTCTCTAAATAAATATTCTAGCTTCTAAAAGCTTGCTTTAGTCCATAAATGGAACATTTGTAGTTAACATACCTTCCTAGATGTTTCATGCATAAAAGGCCTTTAGGTCGTGTCATATACATATCCTCAAGATGATTTCCATCTTGACATCTATCTACCATATCTCATAATGGTGGTATATTGCTACAATAAGCAGGATCTAAATGGTTTTTAAGCTAATTGAATTTTGTCAATCTTGCTTCTAAAGGTACTCTTATTACCATCCATGTTTAGTTTTCCTTTTCAAAAGCCACTTGCATCTTATAGGTTTTACCCTTTAGGTACGTCAACCAAGGTTCATACCTTGTTAATATACATGGAGCCCATTTCAAATCCCATGGTCTTATGCCATGTCTTAGAATCTAGACTTACATTGGCCTCTTCATAAGGATCTTGGTCAATTAGCAATATGCCTCCTTCCTGATTTATAAGATATCTATATCTTTCAGATTGGTGACATATCCTATTTGATCTTACGCAAGTCTTGTGCTACCAGAGCTAATGATGTCACAACACTTTATGATTTCTGCTCCAAGTCCATCCTTGACTTTTGAATTCTTTGTGACACTTGAACTTTTCAAGTTTTACTATCCTCCCATTGATTCTTTAAGAGAAGTACTCTTATTCAAGAATACAACATTCTAAGAAACAAGCCTTTTGTTCTTAGATGGATTGTAGAAATGATAACCCTTAGCTTTCTTTAGGTATCTCACAGAAGACATTTATCTAATTTGGATTTGACCTTGTCAGAGTTGGATGCTCTATAGAAGCATCATAGTTCCAAATTATTAGTAAAGACATACTAGGTTTCTTCCTATTCCATATCATATATGATTTCTTTAAGAAAGTCTAAGATGGAACATGGTTAAGTGTGGAAATTTTATCAATAAAGGAACATTGAAGGGGTTAGAGATGTTTGATAATAATTAATAATCAAACTATGTCTAACAAGGTTTGACTTTTTCCTGTAGAGATACTATTATGGCATTGCATGAGGAATGAGTTAAGAGGTAATCTCTCACTCTATTAGATAGTTATCAAACTTGCAGCTTAAATTATTTTCTATCTTGATCTAATCAAGAACTTTAATTGTCTTTCCAATTTGGTTTTTCACTTCATTATGAATTCTTTGAACTTTTCAAAGACTTTCTAACTTATGTTACATAAATCCATACTCATTGAATTTTTAATTAGTATGTCAAAGTATTGAAAAATATATCTAGTTATTGTTCCAATAGGCCCATATACATCGTCATGTATTAAATAATAGATTACTCATCTTTCACTTTTCAATAAATAAGGTCTCAACTATCTTTTCAATAAATAAGATTTACATGTCTCAATTGATTCCTAAATCAAAAGAGTCCAAATAACCACATTAATGGCATTTAGAAATATTTTTCTCATTCATTTACCTTAGGAGACAATACCATGTAAGTAAGGTTCAAAATCACTTACTTTAACTTACTTTGACAGTTATGTTATAATAGGTGTTGAGATTTAGGATGTGAAATCCATTACTCAATTGTGCATCAACATCCTTTTGAAGAAATAAAGTTATTATATATATATAACTTTTCTTGTCCAACAAGAAACAATATGCATAATGTCTAGTTTACTAACTAGCCTAATAAGTGAAGATCTTATTTTTATTGTAGCAACGTTTGCTCAATTTTACACAGATTTCTCTACCCTTAGCAAGTGATCTACATCCTTGATCTTTCAAAATGTGAGATCTGCTACTAGTATTTGATACTAATATCATTGAAGTAAAATAACGACTTCTATAACATGACTTGTAGTAGAAGTCTTACTTCCATTTCTTTTGAACTCCTTCAAGTTCTTTAGACAAATTATTTTAATGTCTTATGTGGCTAAAACTAGAAACAATTTCCTTTCTTGATCACCTTTTAGAGTCTGTATACGATCATATCGTATATCTTTATATATATTCATATTGCCTTTTATAGCTCAGTTTATGCAGACTCCATAGGGTATTCAATACCCAACGATAGATAATATTGAAATAAGCCAAACATGACATACTGCTGATTCCTCTTTATTGAAGATAATTCTCAAGTCTCAATACCTATCTTGGCATTTTCCAGATAGAATGTCCTTTCAAAAGACAGATTGCAACAAAACAATATTTGGTTGTCATGGTTATTCTAAAACAAATTACATGCAAATCTATCACTTTTATTTAAAATATATTTAACTTTTGGTCATTAAATAAATATGTTGTCTCCAACTATTTTGATTCAAAACAAATACCCTCACTGAATCAGAAAAAATCCCGTTGGAAGATTTTTCTAATGGGCCAAGATCCATATTTGGCCTAGCGTTGAGTCAGCTTTGGCCGATCGCCCAAATATAAATGATAGTACCCTACTTTGACAGACCCACTATTTATTGATATTAGTCTCGATGAGTGTTACATATTAGAAGGCTTTAAACTTAATATTAACGCTTCTAGGTTCTTTAATCTGATTAAAGTTACCTAGATAAGTCCAATAACAAATTGTTAGATGATCCATTTATCCATCATCCTTTACTAAAATCAATAAAAGCACCCTCCTTTGGCAGAACCTACACTTTATTGAAACTAGCATTGATGAATGTTGCTTATTGGAACGCGTTGTAGACTATTCATATCTTTAGGCTATTCCAATCCAATTGAAAAATATCTATTTGAATAAAACTTAATAAGTTATACTTGGATAATCCAATTATCCAATTGTGTCCTACTAAATATAAATAAAGGCACCCAACTATGGCGTGACCTGCACTTTATTTATATCAAGTTATTACTTATTGGAAGGTATGATTGTGGGGCTTGAGGGATTTCAATTTTCTTATTATTCATTACCAACGTTCATTAAACGTTTTAACACAAAACAAAACCCCAAAACATGCAATAAAAATGTGAGATGGTTATGGTCTTCCTAGAAAATAAAATAAAATAAACCTAAAGGAACTATATGCCTTGACTTCATGAAGTCCTACTTCTTGAAACCACCATCCTCCTGGAGTCACCACTCCTATGTTCCTTTCAAGGTCATATCCATCAAGAGTCACCACTCTAGGTTTCTTCTAGGTCTCCACCTTGTTGGCTTCTTCAAGTTTACAATGTAATAACGAAACTCATTTTACATACGAGTGAAGGGTTTAAAGAAGAAATTTAAGAATATAGAAAGGCACAGCACACAAGTTGTATTTAAAATTAAATAAAAAAATCTAAGACTATAACCATTCACCGCTGGACGTGTTAATTAATCAATTAATAGAGTGATCAATTGTATTTAAAATAAAATAAATTTTAAAACACATAATTAAACACGTGGGGTCATAAAAGGAAAACTATGCAAAGAAGTTTGGTGGTTTCGTTGACCGTTCAACGGACAGGGTCAAGGGGAGGTTACCCTTTATAGGGTGCCGAGTGGCGTTCCAACCCAAAAATTTAGTATTGTAATCAGGTTAGTTCCTAGGAAAGAGAGGTGGGTCTGGTGTGACCGTTTAAGTGCCAAGTCTTTCCTAGCCAGAACATCCCACTGACCATTAACAGCTCAAAATATTCGGTTATGATTTCAAATTTTGGAACGGCCAATGTTTAACTTTTAAATCTTATCTTTTGACCCCAACAACTATCTTAAAATAATAATATTGTCAAGATTTAACTTTTAAACGTTATCTATAGAGTCAAAATAATCATCCTATTTTTAGGAATGATCAATGTTTAAATTTTAAACCATATCTCTAGAGTTCAATATATTTTATTTTGAATCTTATTAAATTTGATAAAGATCTTATCTTTAATTTGAAACTTTTGCAAATCCTATCAAATTTATAAATGATTAAATATTTGATTTTAAAAATTATTAACTTTAATAAAGTTAACTTTAATAAAGATCTCATCTTCTATTTGTAACAATTACAAATCATATTAAATTTAATAAATATAAATCAATTTGTAACTCCTATAAATCACATTAATTTTAAAAGGATCACATACGATACAAATCCTATTAAAATTAATAAGAATAAATTATTTAAATTTGTAACTCTTACAAACTTTAAATTTAACAAATATTTAAAATTTGATTTTCAACTTTTACAAATCTAATTTAAAATATAATATTAAAAAAATAAATATTTGTTTGTAACATTTACAAATAAATAAAATATCATGATGGCTAGGTTTCAACTTTTGAATCCTAGTTTTTATTACGGCTAAGGTTTAACTCTTAAACTTTCTAAAGACAATCTCACATGAACAATTCATATTAGAAAAAGAAAGCATATAGACATGCATTTCATACAACCTTTGGTTTCAATTTAATTAAACGCACATAAAATTATGTTTTATAATTAGAACACATACAAAACAATCACCATTGCAACAACATGTTCATATAATAAAGCACATTAAAAAAACATGTTCTTTAATTAAAATGTTGAGAAAAGCAATCAATATAAACAAAACAAAATTAAATTGATACTAGCTTTCAAAAAGGTGCAACCTTTGCAACATATCTCATAAAATAATGTACCATTTTCATCATATCTAATAAAAGATGCAACCTTTGTAAAAAGATTCAACCCTTACAATTCCTTTTGTAAAAGAAATTTTTTTTACATGTTCTTTAAACAAACATTTGCCCAAAACACGATTTTGTAACTTGGCTCCGATACCACTGTTAGGGAATCCCACTCGGATACGTAATGGAAAAATAAGGATTCCCATAGGATTTGCAAAACGTTGTGTTTCAAAGCATAAGCCAAAAAAAATTATGCATTTTAGAGTTACCTCTTGTAGAAACTTCGAAGCAGTATTATCCTCATCCTTTAGGAGACCACACGAGTACTTCCACCAGAAATGCTACACCTTCCAAATGCTAGTTTAAAAGCATGTAGCTCTTGTAACTTTTATGTATTTGTGTCTCTTTTTGATGAGCCATCTATGAGCATCTTATGCTCTATTTATAAGCTTAGGTTTGACCTAATTTGCCCTCTCTAAAGAGTGGGCTCCTTACTCATTCTAAATAAGTTAGGTCCAATAGCTTTATTTTAGTTATACTAAAATAAAAGCTATTTTCTAATGGGCTTACTCTATGTATGTGACCCTCTAGGTAAAATACTCGGTCATATTAATAATAATTTATTATTAATATAAAATAAGATTGGCATCTAGCAATGCATCATTATGTCTGAATATTATTTATTATCAACATAACCTATAAGTGATAATTATTTTATATATTTGTTCCTTTTGTCACGATATCCTAATTGGGCCCAAGGCATGGTCGCGTCATCCTTGTACGGTCCAATTTATTTTACTTGATACTAGAGTAGACTTTATCTGAATAAATATCCAATATTTATTCTTTCTAGCATGGCCATGCATTTCCTAGTCTTACTCCATCGAGTGGACTATAAATATCACTCCTGTCACATAGGAGAGACAAATTCCATTTACATCACTCACACCCCTCTGCATAATTTGTTCATTGCCTAATCACAACCTTTATAGTCCTCTTATTACAGAAGACGTTTAATTGTATTAAAACAACAAACTCCTTATGTAGGAATCGTAGTGACTTCAGGTCGAAGGACTACATATATCATTATCACATTAAGAATCATTTATGACATTCATGTAACGATCCATGTAACGTTCTCATGATGTGTCTGTCCAGTACATCATTACTCTTAATGTGTACCCATGTGAAGACTTGATATCATTTATATCCATGATCTGTAAGATCAAATCATCAGTACACTCACGCACTAGTCTTAATGTATTTACATGTCCCCACATAAATACTTGACTAGGGACATTTTAGGAATAACTCTTATATGACCTATTACTCCAAGGATAAATAGAGGCTGTTAAACTATTTAACAAAAATGCCTTATTCAAAATGATGCGTCCTATATAGGCTCTTAGTGCATATTTCCAACAGGAGTTAGAGGTTAAGATTCAAAAGCATTCATTGAAATTACCTGTTTATCTTTTACTTGTGTCCGAAGCAGATTTAGTATTGAGAGCTTCTTAGTTAGCTGCCTCGGGTCCTTATATTTCTGATTATAGCAAATTGACCTTGAAGTTCTATTTGGATAATCAGTTTGTCACCTTACAAGGTGTATAGTCAAAATTGCCTAGTCCTACACATTTTAACCATTTAAGAAGGATGCAACATACTTATGCCAAAGCTGAATTGTTCACTCTGTAGTTTCAGCAAACTGATTCACCTTAAGATCAGTGGGTAGATTTTCCTACTAACATGAAGCCTGAATTGGCCATTCTATTGCATACTTACAAGGAGGTTTTTACTGTACCTTCAGGATTTCCCCCTCAATGATCTTAAAATCCTTCAGTTCCATTGATCTAAGGTTCCAGTCCTGTAAAAGTCAGACTATATAGATATCCTTATAGCCAAAAATAACAAATTGAGATCATGATACAGGACATGTTGCAAGAAGGAATCATAGTGCCTAACACTAGTCCTTTTTCTTCCCCTATAATTCTTGTGAAAAAGAAGGATGGAACTTGGAGATTTCATATAGATTATAGAGCTTTGAATGTTGTTACAGCTAAGGATAGCTTTCCCATGCCTACCGTCGATGAACTCATTGATGAGTTATATAGAGCTCAATACTTTTCTAAATTGGACTTAAGGTTAGGCTATCATCAAAGTTTTATGAATGAAGAGGATAGGTATAAAACAGCCTTTAGAACTCACCAAGGTCATTATGAATGGCTAGTAATGTCATTTAGGCTTACTAATGCCCCTGCTACTTTTCAGAGTTTGATGAATGAGGTATTTCAAGGACTGTTGAGGAAATTCATCTTGGTTTTTTTTATGACATTTTGGTATATAGCTCCTCATGGTCTTCACATCTATATCACTTGGAGGTAGTATTGAAATTATTACAGCAACATAGACTTTTTGCTAAGTTATCCAAGTGCTATTTTGGGTTATAACAAGTAGACTACTTAGGTCACACTATCTCTGGTCAAGGTGTGGCAATGGATAAGGAGAAGGTGCAGGCAGTATTGGAGTGGCTCATTCCTATTAATCTGAAATAGCTTAGGGGTTTTCTTGGTCTTATAGGGTACTATAGAAAATTCATCAAAGGCTATGCAACAATAGCTTCCCTGTTATCCAATTTATTGAAGAAGGATAATTTCCATTGGGATAGCCAAATAGCAACTGCATTTGTAAACCTTAAATCCGCCATTATGAAAGCTCCAGTTCTAGGTCTCCTTGATTTTTCTCAACCATTCATTCTTGAGACTGATGCATAAGGTGTGGGCATAAGGGCAGTGTTAAGCCAAAACCACCATCCAATTGCATTTTTTTAAAAAAAGTTGACCCCGAGAATGCAAAGGCAGTCGACTTACACAAGAGAATTTTATGCTATTATTGAGTCTATTGCCAAGTTTAGACATTATCTACTTGGCCATAAATTCATCATTAGAACCGACCAAAAGAGCTTGAGAAGTTTAACAGATCAAGCTATTCAAACTCCTGAACAACAAAAGTGGTTGTATAAGCTGTTAGGATATGATTTTATGATTGAATATAAGCATGGAAAGGAAAATATAGCTGCTAACTCTTTATCAAGATCTTTTTTCATGACCTGGTCTCAACCATAACTACCTATTATTTCTAGTATCAGGGAGGCTATAACAGCAGATCCTAAGTTGAAAGTTATTGTTGAATTGTGCTTGGAAAATCAAACCCCTAATCCTAATTATTTTATCCATGATCAACTTCTTTATTGGAAAGGTAGATTAGTCATTCCTTCTGACCATGACATGGTTCAGAAAATATTACATGAGTTCCGTAGCTCTCTTATGGGAGGACATGCTGGATTTGCTCGGACCCTTGCCAGGATAGCTGCTCAGTTTTATTGGAGTGGCATGCATAAGGACATAAAGGATTATATGCAGACCTGTCTTGTTTGTTAGCAAGCTAAAACAGAAAGAACCTTACCAACTGAATTGTTGTAACCATTACCTATTCTTGATCAGATTTGGGAGGATCTAGCAATGGATTTTATAACAGGTCTCCCTTCCTCTAGCGGCTATACAGTTATACTTGTTGTAATTGATAGATTATCAAAGTATGCTCATTTCTCACCACTCAAACCAGACTACTCCAGCAAGGTAATGGCAGAAACTTTCATGAAATCTGTGGTTAAGTTGCATGGTCTTCCCAAGTCAATTGTTTCTGATAGAGACAGAGTCTTCACAAGTCATTTTTGGTAGCATTTATTTAGATTGAGTGGAACTTCCTTGAACATGAATACTGCATACCATCCTCAGTTTTATGGACAGTCAGAAGCCTTAAATAAATGCCTTGAGATGTACTTAAGGTGCTTCACTTGTGATACCCCTAAGGAATAGGTCAAGTTTCTACCATGGGCTGAATATTGGAATAACACCGCCTACCACACCAGTATTGGCATGACACCATGCAAAGTTGTCTATGGTCGTGATCCACCTACATTGGTGAAATATGTTCAGGATGGTAAATATCCAGAATCAGTGTAGGACCAGTTAATGCAAAGAGATTTTGTCCTTAACAAGTTGAAGATGAACCTCCATAGAGCTCAACAGTTTATGAAAAAGTATGCAGACAAGAAAAGAAGATTTGAAGAATGGAAGGTTAGAGATATGGTATTGGTTAAGCTCCAGCCTTATAGACAACACTCCATAGCTTTGAGGAAGAATCAAAAGTTAAGTTTAAGGCATTTTGGCCCGTTTCCCATTATAGAAAAAATTGGCCAAGTTACTTATAAATTATTGTTGCCACCTACTACTAGAATACATCCTGTATTTCATTCATCTCAGTTGAAACTTTGTAAGGGTGATCATTCTAGGCCATATGTTCCATTACCAATTACTACTGATGAGCTCAAACCAGTCATACAACCTGTTTCTATTTTGCAATCAAGATTTATTATTCGAGGCCACCAACATGTTCAACATCATTTGGTTCAGTGGGAAGGTCTGGAGGAGTCTCAATCAACATGGGAAGATCATACTACCTTGCAGAAAGCTTATCCTGACTTCAACCTTGGGGACAAGGTTATTTTAAATGAGGAAGGAATTGTAAGCAATGCGGTGGAAGCAGGGGTAAAAGAGGCAGAGACTGATACAACTGGAGCAGGACACATGGCAATTAATCCTTTACATCAGGGAAAAAGGCACAGCTCTAGGATGAAAATAACTAACTCTAGGCTGAGTGGTTATGATTGGTCCAAAAAATAGTATATAGCTTTTAGTTGAGGAGAAAGAAGGGGAGAAATGAATGATCCTGATTCTCTCTTTACGGAACCTTCAATTTTCAGCATATTTCTTATTTCCATTCATGTGCTGTATTGCTCAGCTAAACTTCATTCTCATTTAGTAGCCACTGTTCCATTGTGAGAAATTCCCCAAGATATATATAAATAAAATAAAAAACAATACAACGTTGAACTCCTACTGTTCTATTGCTTCTGTTTTATATATATCTGCATTTCACTCATAACATATTTCTGGCGATATTGATTCAATGCAATTTTTTTATTAGCCACATGTGCCTCTAATAAACCCAAAGAAACCTATGAACATAAAGTAAAGAAACAAGGAAATAATCAATTCAACAAAATTGAAAAAGACACTCAAGGATATACATTTCATCATTAGAATAAACAAAATTGATGGAAACTATAGCTTCAAGAACCCTGCTCCCAAAATCCCACTTCACCTTTCACCTTATCATAAGCTTCTGAGATGTGTACCTTAACTTCCTATAACCTTTTCCCCTTTTTCCTATATAATGATATATCTCAACCCCAATCAAAACATTATCAGTTGTAAGCCTACTAGGTACAAAAATACTCTAAGTTTAACCTACTAAATCTAGTAAAATAATTTTCAACCTATTAACTATGCATTTAGTAATTATTTTAACTAAAACATTATAGTGCATAAACTAATCACCTAATTTTTTAGGAGATTTATAGGGATGTAACAGATCTAAGTGACATTATTCCCAGTAAGTTATTCAACTCCATTCAAAACTACCAACACAAACTCAACCACTACATCTCCCATAATAGGCTAACTTCTAATAGAAAAGAGTAGGAAAATCATATGGACCTAGAGACTTTGAAGAATGCACTTTGTAAATTGAACTATAACTTATTGATAGACTAATCATATCAAACACCATTTAACATATTTTTTTTATCTCATACCTCTTTCTTTTTTTGCCTATCATCTATCACTTGTTTTATTTTTTTCTCTTTATTTTCTTCCAATAAAGAAGCTAATTAGTATTTTTTTTCTTTATTCTGTATCAAGAAAGAAGCTGATTAAGAAAGGCTTACAAGCATTGTTTCATCTTGTTTTGCCTTGACAGAGCTTACACGCCATTGCATGGCATTTGAGCATCACTACTAACGGTGCAAGCTGCCCAAACTTTGAACTTCAATATATTATAGACAAATACCATATATTTTAGTATTCAATTTTAAAGTGTTTTTTTTAAACCATTGCTGTCTCAAAATTAATCCGGATCACTAAACATTGGCTAACTCATACTATAGTCACACAATTCAGAATAATAATTCTTGTCTGCATTCACGGTTTTTATTAAAATAATAAACACAGCAAATTAATAATGATAAAACGTACAGTTCGACGAATTGAAGGCCCACTACTCGGTTAATGGATAGCTAAAGTCAAAAGGGAAGCATCTACAGAACCCAAGTTCAGAGTTTAACATTTAGAAATCACTATTTTATTTATTTACTATTAACTTAACCGTACCTAATACATTGAATAATGTGTAACACTCTTATCCTGTTTTCAGCCTCCATTGATTAATGTTTCAAACCCAATGCGTTAGAACCAGTTGTGGTCCACTAATCCCCAACCTAGTTAACGAATTCACCACCCTGCACCTTTTCCTAAACATAAACAAGGTAACCACTTGCCATATTTATAACTCTCAGCAGAGCAATGGAAGAAAAGACAAGCAAATATCATTTCACTCTTAATTATTTTTAAATATACATTAAATATAAATAAACCCATACATAACTGTTAACTCCAGAGGTTGTCATAAAATTCAAAAGATAAAAAAAATGGCGTCCCTACTCATTCATACAATGTTTTTGCAGAGTAAAGCAAACTATGTCCTGGGAGACCATAAATTCATTGTCCCCCACCCCTTTTTCTTCTTATATATACATATATATCACTTTCCAGTTTCTCTCCATTGAAGACCCAACACGCTCACTACCACACATCAAAATGAGCATTCACTTCATCTTCATGCTTTTGTCTCTCTCATATGTCAATGTAAGAACCAGTACTTAACAATAACACACTTCACTTATAACTCCTCAATTCTCTTATACACTTATACTACATTGCATTATATCTATAGCTCATTTATTAACATGTTACTTGTAATACATGAATGCAGGTTTCTCTAGCGAAGGAACAGATGAACATCAACATCAACATTAACCCATTCAGCCCCAAAGCCTCTCTGGTTCGCTATTGGAACACTCGTGTCTCTAACAAGCTTCCAATCCCTGAGTTGCTTCTCTCGAAAGCTTCACCTCTCACACCACACCACTACGCCTTCCTCGACAACCTCCTCAAACAAAAACCAAAACCCTTTTCTCCACAGTTCCACCACTCGCTCTGTTCCTCACCTAATTTATACTGTTCCTTCGACGACACACCAAAGACGCCTCAAAACCCCGCCGCTTCCAAAAACGACGACTCCAACTTCGCCGTGTACTCCAACAAACGCTTCGCCAATTATGGTTCCTCCCGAGTCGGCGGTGTCGACTCGTTCAAAAATTACTCCAACGGATTGAACACTAACAACGACTCCTTCAGAAAATACAGCACCGCCTCAACTCGTCACGGCGAACAGTTCAACAACTACGCCGAAAACGGCAATGTCGCTAACGCGAACTTCTCAAGCTACGGTTCTGGCACTTCCTCTGCCTCAAACGACTTCAACAACTACGACAAAACGGTGAACGTTCCCAATCTCGGATTCACCACCTACGATTCCGGCGCAAGCAACCACAAGCTCTCGTTCTCAAGCTACGGCAACGAAACAAACTCCGGCTCGCAATCCTTCTCTTCCTACGGCAAGCGCGTTCGCGGAGGGACCAGCGATTTCACGAACTACGCCGACGACGCCAACATTCTGCAGACAGAGTTCGCGAATTACGCCGACCTCAGCACTGGAGCCACCAACGATTCCTTCAAGTTCTACAGCTTCTCCGGCAACAATCCGCGGAACGTTTTCAAGTCTTACGGCGCCGGATCTGCCTCCTCCGCCGAAACATTCGTCAGTTACCGGAATCGCGCCAATGTCGGCGACGACTCGTTCCAAAGCTACGCCGCGAAGGTTAAATCCGGCAGCGCCACGTTCGCGAACTACGGCCAATCCTTCAACGTCGGAAACGACAGTTTCACGGGGTACGGGAAAGGATCTTCGGGTCGGACCTCGTTCGGGTTCAGATCATACGGGTTAGGACGCGCGTTCAAGGATTACAACAAACAAGGCGCGTCGTTCTCTGAATATCACAATTTTAGCATGTCCAATGGCAAAATAGTAAATAAAAGAGTGGAGCCGGGTAAATTTTTTAGGGAGGAAATGATAAAAGAAGGAAACGTTATAGTGATGCCCGATATCAAAGATAAAATGCCTGCGAGGTCGTTTTTGCCCCTGTCGATTTCGTCAAAGTTACCGTTTTCGTCGTCGAGACTTAACGAGATGAGAGAAGTGTTTAACGCGCGGGAAGGGTCTGTTACCGAGCGCGTGATGGTTAACGCGGTTGAAGAGTGCGAGAGGGAACCGAGCCGGGGCGAGACGAAACGGTGCGTGGGATCCGCGGAAGGGATGATAGAGTTTGCGATATCTGTTTTGGGTGGGAACGTTGTTGTGAGGAGTACGGAGAATGTGAAGGGGTCAGGGAAGAATGTGATGATTGGAAGGGTCGATGGAGTGGACGGTGGGAAAGTGACCAAATCAGTTTCGTGTCATCAGAGTTTGTACCCATACTTACTGTATTATTGTCACTCTGTTCCCCAAGTGAGAGTGTATGAAGCTGATATTCTTGACGTGGACACTAAGGAGAAGATCAATCATGGGGTTGCCATCTGTCACCTTGACACGTCATCGTGGGGCCCACAACATGGGGCCTTCTTGGCCTTGGGCTCTAGCCCCGGAAACATTGAAGTTTGCCACTGGATTTTCGAGAATGACATGACGTGGACCACTGCCAATTCAGGATAAAATCTCTACTTTGGTCTTTTTCTGTTACTTACTACTACCTTATCTTAAAACCGTTCCTTTTTTTTTATTGTTTGCTATTTTGGCATTCTATTTATAATTCAGCTTGGGCCGTCGTTTTGTAGAGGTTGGCATTATAAAATGTTCGTTGGTCATGACTTATTTTGACGACTCTTCTTTTATTCGTGTCTTTGAGAAATTTAAATTCTTGTGTGAGTGTGACAGTGATTCTCTTCTCTCTGCATTTTGAGTTTTGCCCATGTTTTAAATATGAAAAGACGTGAAGGCTGAAGCTGGCGTACGAACACGAGAAAGTGAAGGGGCAAGCGAATCTGTAAGAAAATGTTTGCCGAATAGAGCTATATGTATGTTACGGTGACATTAGTGAAGCATTCCAAGGTTCAGAATCCTGATGATGGAAGAGACGAAGTGGAATGTTGGTATTTTGATTGTTACAGTTACACAGTGTATGTCTTGGCTAAGGAGCCAAGTGCCATGATGTTTGTTCTTCCATGACTCATTTGGTGTGATTAAGTGCGCATGTTGCGGAGTGGAGTGATTGTGCGGTGTAAAGTGAGAACATAAACGGCATGCACATATTGCAGCTTTAAGTGCAACCCAAGAAATGGAATGGGCCATCAAAGGCTCAATGTCACGATTCATATAGCTGCTTTTGATAGGTTAGTCTTTAGTTAGTGGGTGTATGACATAGGTAGGGAACAATATCGAGCATTGAGGACCCACCAATATCCCTTCTTGCTTTGCCCTTTAACCCTTCTGGAATGTCTGTGTCTAGACCCGAGAGAGACTGTCTCACGGTTTAATAAAATTAGATCATCACGAATTCTTGCTTCATGTTGTTGAAGTGTCATCTGGTAGTAAAAAGATGGGTAAAGTAAGTCTTATGGTTTCAATCCTTAACTTAATTGAATAAAGTAAATTATTTAATTAGTTCTCTACTTAGTATGTTAACAATTGAGATAAGGATTAGCCTCTAAAAATTGTTAATAAAAAAATCTTATAAAAAATTGGTAAAGCAGGGAAAAGTTGAAAATTTAACTTCTCTCGTTTTTTTTTAATTCTATATAAATGGAATTGTAATGAGACAGGATGCAACGGTGTTGGGCCATCCAGGCCCACTAGAAGGAAAAAAAATCCATTCTGGCTCAAAGATTACATTTAAGTTATTTTAATTTTTTGTTGGGCCTGATCCTTGTTGTTTGACCTTGTTTCTTTTGTTTTGTTATTTAAGGTTTGTTCTTCTTCCTGATGGGATCATGAATGCAGTGGTAATTTGTTTCTTACCTTCCTTAGTTTAGTAGTAGTATTTCTCTGCCCTAGCAACCTATCATATTGGTGCTTTCATTCCCTTCACCATGCCTCCCAAACCTACCACATCTAAGGATGTTGAGGAAGCCCTACAAATCCTAACAGAAAGAATGGGTTCTCTGCATACCCAACTGGACACACAGCTCCAGGATCGCCTAGGGTCTTTCCATGCCCAACTGGAGAACCAACAGCAGCTGAACAACTCCCGTCACCAGAGCCTGGAACAAAAGCTTGACACTAGACTGGAATCCCTTGCTGCCATGATGGGACAACTTGCAGGCCACATTTCCTTTCAACCAGATGTCCCTACCCCCTCTTCCTCAGGTACCCCACAAACCCTACCACATACTTCCCCTACTGTTACTGTTGTACCAAGGACCCCTATTAACCCTACTGCAACACCCCAATCCATTGCCCCTCCCGTAGCCCCTACACATCTCCTTCAATTTGGCCATTTACCTGCCCAAACCCAGCCTATTCCTTTTTTACCTAACCCTAATACCATTCCCCCACCATTTATTCCCACCACTCCCTATACACCCAGACCATCGTACCCCCTTCATTTCACTCCTCACTCTCATTCCCAAACTGATCCTAGACCCCCCAAAGTCAGCCTTAACCCATTTAATGGTTCTGAGCCCCTAGACTGGCTCTTCCAAGCTGAACATTTTTTCTTAGTCTACCAAATTCCCATGGATCAACGTCTCTCTTGGGCTGCATTCTATATGCAAGGGGATGCCCTAAGCTGGTTTAAGTGGCTGTACCAAAATAATCAACTTATTGATTGGCCTACATTTACTAGAGCCCTAGCTCTTCGTTTTGGCCCTTCCACTTATGTTAACCACCAGGCAGAGTTGTTTAAACTACGCCAATATGGCTCCATATCTGATTATCAAGCAAAATTTGAAAAGCTTTCAAACATGGTAATAGGCCTTAGCCAAGAAGTCCTTCTAAATTGTTTTATTTCTGGGTTGGTACCTGAGATTCGCAGAGAACTAGCTATTCTAAACCCCAATTCTGTCCATCAAGCCATTCACCTTGCCAAACTTATTGAGGACAAACTTAAAGATCAGAAGCCTAAGCCTAGTCGTTTCACAAACCCAACCTCTGCCCAAAATTTTCCTACCCCTCCACCTCCTACTATGTTACCTTCCCATCCTCTCAAAACACAACCCCACCACCTCCCACTCAAAAAACTTACCCAGGCCCAAATGCAAGCACGTAGAGCTCAAGGGTTATGCTACAACTGTGATGAAAAATTTATTCCAGGCCATCGATGTTCTACCAACCGTTTTCTCTTATTACTAGCTGATGATGAATTTGACTTCTCCCCAGAACCTCACCCTGAAACCTCCAACCATACACCGTCCCTGAATCCTCAAGATTTGCCCAGTTCACCTGAGTCTACCAATGCCATTCATTTACACCTTTCCACCCAAGCCCTTACTGGCCATCCCACTCCACGTTCCCTTAAATTTCAAGGCCAACTAGAGGGCTTACCTGTTCGAATCCTGGTTGACACAGGGAGTTCCCATAATATCATTCAAACTCGCCTGGCTACCCACCTCAAACTTCCATTACAACCTGTTCCAACGTTTCCAGTTTTAGTTGGAAATGGGGAACACATTTACTGCACCGGGTTTTGCCCCAAAGTTTCCCTCTCCATTCAAGATCACTCCTTCACCATTCCTTTTTACCTTCTTCCTATAGAAGGTGCTGATATAGTTTTGGGAATTGAATGGCTATCCACCCTAGGTTCCATCCAATCAAATTTTGCTATACCCTCTATGACCTTTACCCATGAGAACAAAACCATTACCCTTACAGGAGACACCTCAACCTTGCCAGCCCCTACTTCTTTTCCCCAACTTCAACACCTCACCCATACCAAATCTATAGCTTCTTTTCACCTTTTATCCTTCCAACACACACCCTTAACCTCCAAGTCCACCCCTAACCCTTCTCACCCTGAACTACCACCAGATATCCAATCTATCCTAGACACTTACCAGCACATCTTTACTGAACCTAAAGGCCTTCCCCCTCCCCGTCCCCATGATCATCACATTCCTCTTCAGCCCAACTCTCAACCCATTAAAACTAAGCCTTATCGTTACCCACATTCCCAAAAAGAAGCTATGACATCAATTATCTCAGACATGCTCACCAATGGCCTTATCATTCCAAGCACTAGTCCCTTCTCCTCCCCAGTGTTACTGGTCCGAAAAAAAGATGGGACCTGGAGATTCTGTGTTGACTACAGGGCTCTCAATGCGATTACCATCCCTGATCGTTTTCCTATTCCCACTATTGATGAGCTGCTCGATGAGCTTGGAAATGCTACTATTTTTACTAAGGTTGATTTAAGATTAGGTTACCACCAAATAAGGGTTTCACCTAATGACACACACAAAACAGCTTTTCGAACATTTGATGGTCATTATGAGTTTCTAGTTATGCCTTTCGGTTTAACTAACGCACCCTCAACGTTTCAGGCCGCTATGAATGATCTTTTACGTCCTTACCTACGGCGCTTTGTGTTGGTTTTCTTTGATGATATTCTCATATTTAGCCCTACCATTTCAGATCATAAAAACCACTTAAGATTAATTTTTGAATTACTTGATTCTCACCAATTTTTTGCTAATTTTTCTAAGTGTGTTTTTGCTGTTACCACTGTTAGCTATTTGGGTCACCTCATTTCAGCTAAAGGAGTAGCTCCGGATCCTGGAAAAGTCCAAGCCATTTTGGATTGGCCAGAACCTCGTTCTCTCACGACACTCAGAGGATTTTTGGGCCTCACCGGATTTTACAGGAAGTTCGTAAAAAATTACGCCTCTCTCGCCGCTCCTCTCACCGATTTGCTGCGAACTACTACCTTTTCTTGGAGTACATCAGCCACAGAGGCTTTTACAACACTTAAGCAAAAAATGGTACACTTGCCTACTCTAACTCTTCCTAATTTTGACAAGGTGTTTGTGGTGGAAACAGATGCATCTTCAATAGCAGTTGGGGCTGTCCTATCTCAAGAAAATCGCCCTCTAGCATTCTTCAGCAAGCGTCTTTGCCCTCGCATGCAAGCCTCCTCTACCTATGTTCGAGAGATGTATGCAGTTACTGAGGCAGTTAAAAAATGGCGTCAGTACTTGATTGGAAGACATTTTCATATTTTAACTGATCAGAAAAGTTTACAACATTTGGTTTCTCAAAAATTTCACACGCCTGAGCAAATTAAGTGGGTCACCAAACTACAAGGATACAGTTTTAAGATATTTTACCGTTCTGGGTCAAGTAACAAGGTGGCTGATGCCTTGTCTCGTAGCTACACAGATGAGTTTCCTCTCCTTCTGGCCATCTCTTCCCCCATCCCTACCTTGATCACAGAACTTCGTAGTTACTGGATGAACACTGAGGGCTCCGGGCTCCTGCCCAAACTCTTGTCTCAACCTAACCATGAAGGAAAATTGCATGAATCTCAAGGATTACTCTACTATAAAGACAAACTTTACATACCTGAGATACCTGAACTGCGTCTTCGCCTACTGCATGAATTCCATGCCACACCAACCGCTGGTCACTCTAGCCTTAAACCCACCTTGGCTCGCCTTGCCGCTTCCTTCTACTGGCCTGGGCTTTATAAAGATGTCAAGTTCTTCATACGGAATTGTGAAGCTTGCCAAAAAAATAAATACCTACCACAGAGAAAAGCTGGATTATTACAACCACTGCCAACACCTAATCAAGTTTGGGAAGATCTCACTATGGATTTTATTACCCATTTGCCTACTTCCTTTGGTCACACAGTTATTTGGGTTATCTACGATAGACTTACCAAATATGTGCATTTTTTAGCTCTGCCTTCCAAGTTCAATGCTCCAGATTTGGCTCACCGTTTTTTCTCTGAAATATGCAAACTTCATGGTATTCCAAAATCCATCATTTCAGACCGAGATCCCCTGTTCTTAAGCACCTTTTGGCGAGAACTCTTCCGCCTGCAAGGAACAACTTTAAAATACAGTTCCTCATACCACCCACAAACCGATGGCCAATCGGAAGTCACTAATCGTTGTTTGGAAGCTTACCTTCGTTGTTTCACCAGTGATAGCCCAAAACAGTGGTTCAGATTCCTCCATTTGGCTGAATACTGGTTTAACACAACAGTTCATTCTGCTATTGGCATGACCCCCTTTCAAGCACTGTACGGTCGTCCACCACTATCTATACTCTATTATACAAGAGGGTCTGCGACCATTCCGTCCTTGAACACCTCCTTACAACAGCGCCAGTTGCTGTTAGAACAACTCAAACAAAATTTAAAAAGCACCAGGCAGCGTATGTTAACTCAGGCAAATAAGGACAGAAGAGACCTTACTTTTGAAGCAGGAGATCTTGTTCTTCTCCGTCTCCAGCAATACCGTCAACACAGCGTGAGTCGACGGCCGTCCCAGAAACTAGCAAAACAATTTTTTGGCCCCTTCAAGGTGATCCGACGCATCGGTTCGGTGGCTTATGAACTGGAGTTGCCACATTCATCTCGAGTGCATCCAGTGTTTCATGTATCTCTACTTCGAAAGTTTCACGGTGTTAATCCTGTAGAACAGTTCAGGCCCCTTCCCATTATTGCTGAAGAACAAGACGTCCATTTGGAACCAGAGAGTTTCACAAAGGAGGAAAAATGTTTACCCACTCTGAACTTGGACTCCAAAAGGAGTAAAGTACCTTCAGTTTCCCAGACCGTGAATTTCTCCCATAATTCACGTGATTCCCTTCTCTCTCCGCGTACCAAAGGCACATCTGGACCGTTGATCTCTAATCCGGTTTCCCAAGTACCTGTACCTGCTTTAATGACGGGACCCACCACTGACTCCTCTAATCTCGCGGCTCCCCACACGCAGGGCCCTAAACCGTTGGATGCTGAACGGTTCTTTGCAAAACCATCTGCACCATCCATTCAATTTTCAAAGTGCATTACAGCTGGGAATTCTCTTCCCAATCACGTGCAACAAGATGCTAAAAGCCAGCCCATAATTGATCTCCTGCCTTCCACAATCTGCGTGACTTCCGCACCACCAACCCATGCTGGCCACGTCATCCCTGAAGCAGCTTCCAACCTTGTGGACAAGGTTCCTTCAGAACCAGGGGGTATTGTTGGGCCATCCAGGCCCACTAGAAGGAAAAAAAATCCATTCTGGCTCAAAGATTACATTTAAGTTATTTTAATGTTTTGTTGGGCCTGATCCTTGTTGTTTGGCCTTGTTTCTTTTGTTTTGTTATTTAAGGTTTGTTCTTCTTCCTGATGGGATCATGAATGCAGTGGTAATTTGTTTCTTACCTTCCTTAGTTTAGTAGTAGTATTTCTCTGCCCTAGCAGCCTATCAAACGGAGTAACATTTTAACTATTAACTTTATTTTATTAAGAAAAGAAGTTGCTTCCTCTTCTTTCTTTAGTGCGCCAGTTTCTTTTCTTTTCTATGTAATGTAGCTTTTGTTTTGAACTATTATAGCAGGTAAAGCCGGATGTACCATGCTGTCCATGTTTCCTGTTCTCTCTCTCTCTCTCTTATATTCTCTTTCTCTTTAGCCTCGAAATTTCTTAATTAAAAAAATGTGTTTTATTTACAGAAAAAATAAAAAAATAACTATACCTACTATAATAGGTCAAAAGGCATGAATCTATCGTACACATACAAAAAAATAAGTGTATTATAACCTTCCCCCTTTTGTTGATGTGTTCTTTTCTTATGTTTTGACCGTTTGGTGTCGTATATAATACGCGTTTCATTTTGTTTTTCTGTCAGGAGAATTTTGTTTACATATAGAATTCTCTCGAGAGAATTTTGTCGTGCACTTCAAAACTTAGCACATTTTTGCACTTCATATGTTGGCACCGTTAATTAGTTGATTTGTAATAAAAATGTATCGACAGTTGTTATTAGTGCCAAATTGTAGTTTGGAACGTATGACAGTTGGTCGGATAATGAGAAATTGAGATGAACAGAAGTTATCTCCTAAGTAAAGTTCCAAACATGAAAATTTATGATTATTTTTTTGTAACTTGGAAATTTAATTAATCTATGATATTTTAAAAATTCTTTGTTAGAAATTGATTTTCTGAATGATATTTATTTTAATTTTTCAAAATATATTATCTTTATTTCTAAATAGAAGACTCTTTTACTTAATTTACACGTATTAAATTTGTTTAAAATTTATTGTAGTTTTTCAAAATTATCCTTAGAGTGATTATAGCTTATCATTTAATTTTCTTCATTTATTCTCTCTCTAGTTAGTTTTTCTCCCCTTGTTACTCAATTGTCATGGGAGAGAAAAATAATGTACTTGATGTATCTCAATTATTGTTATCATGGTAGAGACGAATAAACACACTGCTCAGGCCATCACCTTTTTGAAGAGGAGATCTAATTCTAAGAGTAGCCGACAACAGTAGAAGAATTAGAGAGGACAAGAAGCTAGCAGCCAACTAGGAAGACTCACACCGTGTAACATCCTCGATTAACTAGGACAAACCTTTCTGTTGGTTCATCCTACTCAACTAAGAGGTCACAAGTTTTTTTAGAAAGAGTGAGGAAATTATTTTATTTATACAAGTAAAATAATGGCGGATCATTGGAAGCAAGAAAAATAATTTACGTAGTCATTCATAAACCTTGAGTAATTACTCTTAATAGAACAAGGCACATAGGCTCCCTTATAGGTACAATCATCCATTATCTACTATTTATTTAACTACATACATCTACATTATTTTTGGTCTCCGGGGTTAAGGATTCCTGTTGTTGTTTGGTCGATTGGATCTACCTTACTGTTGGCCTGCTAGGTTCGGCTCCCAGTTCTCTTGTTCTTCTATGGATATTAAGCATAAAGGGTGAGTATACACTCGTGTTCCCAAAGGTTATCGCTAAGGGCAACACCAAAATAGTAGTCACATGCAATCATATATACAAGAACAACATACAACCTTTAATGATGTCATCATGATATGCATGAGTTAGATTCATTATAAATTATCTGGAGGTTAGTTTTCCATGATGCATGTGGGCCCAAGAAATTAATCCATCATCATCATCATTATATTCACTGGAAGCCGTCCTGCTCAGGCTGCCCCTGGCACAATATTTCCATATTAGAGCGATCGAAGCCCACCAAGTCCCCCAACCATCACATCATCATCGTAGGGTACAAATGGACTCACGAGTCCTAATCAATATGGATACATCTCATTTCACCATTCATAATCATATTATCACGGGGCTTGACTCTACATGATCATAGTTACATTCCGTCATTTAATTAAAGTGCAACAGGCTTGCATCGTCTCACCTGGCTTCAGGCGTGATTCTGATGTTATTCCGTTTTCGTCCCGGTTGTACTCCCAAGATTCTCCTCGAAGATTAGACGTGAATGTCCTCCATCGTGCCCGGTGTATGCTCTAGTTTTAATCCTTCCAAAAACATGTTCATGATGCAATATGCATTATTTTAATTTTATCATTACTTCGACCTCTGGATGTCTATGTGTTCCCTATCTCGTAATATTTGTCTTCAACTTGTTAGGTCCCACCCGTTTTTCAGACTTTATAAGATATTTATAGTTTATTTAAGAAGTATACGGGCTATATATTGGCTAAATAACTTCCTTTTTGAAGAGTAAATAATGTATATATACTTTATAACTAATGACTAAAATAGTATTCAACTCATTGAAGCATTTGGGGATAAAGTGACATTTGACACTTAAAAAAATACAGGTTTTTCTTAACACAGTTGGTTGTTAATTCAATTCTATAACAGTAAAAGTAGTAATGATAACAGTAATAGTTATATTAACCTTAATAATGATAATAATAATAATAATAATAATAATAATAATAATAATAATAATAATAATAATAATAATAATAATAGTTTACAATGTTAATAATTTTTTGCACAAAAGAGCGAGGTGTTGTTCAAGTGGCCTCAATACTCAAGAGGGGGGGTGAATTGAGATTTAAAACTTTCGAGTGGAATACCTTTGAAACTGATTTTTATCACCAAGTTTATGAAATTATGCAAGTGAGATAGAATGGAGGATAACAAGCAATGCACTATAATGAGAAATATTGCTGAAGCAATTTACCAAACACTTGGTGTGCAATATCTAAGGTATAACAAATTAAGCAAGTTCAAGTATGCTTTTCTCAATCAAACAATACCAATCAACAAATATGCAGTATATGAAAGTAAAAGAGTAAGGAAGAGAAGCTTGCAAACCGATGTAACGAGTTCTGAGACGCCCCAAAAATAGGGGTAAATTTTTCGCGATTTAATACAATTAAAGGATGGAAGAGATCGCGAGATGGGAACTTTGGCAAGTAATCCCCGGACCTAATTTAATAACCTATCTCATATGTGAAGATATGAGAAGGTGAACAATTAAGTCAAAGAGTGAACCTTGGATGATTTATCTCATGATCATCAACAAGGAGTAGCGGAAGTATGCAATTACATTAAGGAATTGAAGGGAAATGGTAGAAGGTTAAAGGATGGTCTATCGATTGGATAAAATGCTTTAATTATGCGTGTGGGGTGTTGTGCAATCATATTATAGTCAAACAATACCAATGATGTCTCAAAATAGTGGAAAAATATGAAAAACAGGGTCATGAATCGATTCAAACACCTTATGAATCGATTCGAATGATTCTGGAATGCAAAACAGTGAAAACAGGACCCCTTGAATCGATTCAAGCTCGTATGAATCGATTCAGACGCTTCTGGAACTCAAAATTATGCAAACAGGGGTCCTTGAATCGATTCAGGATCGTATGAATCGATTCAGGCCTTCCTGGAACCAAAAACAGTGAAAACAGCAGCTCTCGAATCGATTCAGGGATCCTCGAATCGATTCGAGACAGCACAGTTGCTGTTTTTATGCAGAAAAGGCCATATTTTTGGACTTCTAACCCCCCTAACTTTTTCATATCAACTCCAAACGCTACCAAATTTTGACACCAACTAAGACACATCAATTGTGACGTGTGGCCACCGGCCTCACCCAAAAATTCTCAAAAATGAGGAACTTATGCAAATAAATGTGTTCAGTCCATTCCTGAGCCTTTTTGAGCAACTTAGGGGGTCTATTCTCAACGGAATTGACCCGTTCTAGTTTCTACAAGTCACAACTCATGTATTTAAGCTATTGAGACCATCACACACTACCCACAATTTATAAAACTCATTTTGACCCTACAAGTTCCCTACTTATGCATAACAATCATGAAATATCATCAATTAAACAGCACATAAAATCATCATTCACAATTCTCATCATTTGATCATCAAGTGAGCAAGATTCAAGCACCCACACATTAGCGTCTTACATCACCAGGGTCATAACTGAAAATTGGTCTTATAGGTGGGTTCCAATTTTCACACATGACCTACATAATCATTATACATCATTCATACCAATTTGTGGCTATACAAAATATGCAGAAAACTATATACATTACAAACATTCTACACAAACCATAAAATCAAAATGTTGCCGGCCAAGGCATTCTTTACCAAAAAGAGGCTTCCTTCACACTTCTCCTCCACAAATAGCTCCAAAGCTAAACCTACAACGCAGGAGCTAAAAAGATATACCACAAGGAGAGTGAGTATACTTTCTCAATGATGAAAATCCAATAAATAAAACAATATATGCATGAATGCAATATAACCATCTCCTTCTCAAGAGGAGTTTATTTTATATCAGTATTCAATCATCAATTCTTATTCAAACACAATTATTCCTTAATTCTCTTAGAATCATATCAATCAAACTCACCATCACACCTTAGCAATTAAAAGGGAATATCTAAACATATCGCATCATCAAAGTATCACACTATACCATGCTTCAAGACTGATGCACATGCTAATATCGTTAAAATGCATATGCACGGATCTGTTCTCATTTCCTCGGGTGATCGCAACCACCATAATCATATACTCATTCTCAATGGTTTCCCGCCTCGCAAGGGGTACTCCCTCTAGCAGCCTCGCAAGGTGCTTCTCGTGATCGCAACCACGTTCAATATCTCATAAGGTTTCCCGCCTCGCAAGGGGTACTCCCGCCTCATAAGCATTTCATATAGGTTTCCCTCCTCGCAAGGGGTACTCCCACCTCATAAACATTTCATATAGGTTTCCCTCCTCGCAAGGGGTACTCCCACCTCATAAACATTTCATATAGGTTTCCCTCCTCGCAAGGGGTACTCCCACCTCATAAACATTTCATATAGGTTTCCCTCCTCGCAAGGGGTACTCCCACCTCATAAACATTTCATATAGGTTTCCCTCCTCGCAAGGGGTACTCCCGCCTCATGATCGCAACCATGGGCCTTCAATCTCATTGGTCCCGCAGGGCTTTTCATTTCCATCATCAAGTGATCGCAACCACTTATCAACATCATCATGATATGCATGCCATGCCATGTATACAACAATGCTCATACATGCTTCAAGCTCATTTAGCTTATTTTACCCTCTCATCTAGGGTACATTCATTCTCAACCACACAATTTTCCACCAAATCATACACAATAATCAATCTTCATATAAACTCAATCATATATCACACATAATAAGCCATCCATAGCCTCACTTAGGCTTCATCATATAAACACTAAATTCACATCACCATACACAATTCATTTCACATACACATAATATCACCTTCATCCAAGCAAACATGTCATACTACATTAATACATACATCATCATCATAATTCTCATGCATTTAGAAAATACACCCCTCTCCTACCTCAAGTGAAGTAGTGATCAACGCGGTCCGAAGGTCCCGCCTCGTCGATAGGGTTATTACCTACATTCCAACACATACCATACCATTATTCTCAATCACAAACCACCAAGATTCAAATGCTCTTAATTTAATTTCTTGGTGTCATGCTATTACAAGGTTTATTTCTCATTTATTACACTAAACCACCATAACCACCATAGGTTTGGTGTTCAAGTTCATTCTCTAGGCATTTATAGCCACACCCATAAATGGGTTTTTGCTCCAATATTCTTAAATCATCATAAACTACCTTTATTACCAACAATAAATATCCATCTACTCCCATTATACATTTCCCCAAATTTTTGAAATTAGGGTTTCACCAACCCATCAATACTCAAATTAATCATACATTCTCATCTTCTTCCTTCAATAAAAGCATTCATTCCCCTCATCTCACCTAAACCCATGAATCCACAATAACTCACTCTAGGGTTTGTGAATCAAATGCTTTAAGGGAACACCTATTCATATTCATGGTCCCCAAAACTCATATTATTATATAACCATGGCAAAAACCCAACTAAAGGGTGAGTATTTCTTACCTCACACCCAAAAACAAAGTGGGTTTAAGAAGAAGGGAGATGCCACACGAAAATAGGAGAGGGAAAGAGAAGGCTTCAAACTTCCATGTCCTCTTCCAAGCTCTTACCAACGAAAATGAAGGAAGTAGAAGAATCACTAGCTTTTGCTTAAGTTCTATGGAAGGGGAAGAATAAGAGGAGGAGTAGAATATGAAAATGAAGAAGAAAGGGAAAGTGTCTCCATAAAAAAAAAAAGAAGAAGTTACGGGAATGAGAATGAAAAATAGTGAGATTATGTTTTAATCTTTTCCTTCTCACTTAAATTCCTTCGTTTTTAAATAAACAGGCTCCCAGTTTGGGCTCAATTCATACTTTAAAAATTATTCCGAATACACATTCAGATTCCCAATAATATTATCTACCGCCTTGACCAACGGCATCTCAATCAAAGATACTTGGCCCGACACTCATATTCTATCCGGGTCAATTTTTCAACTTAACCGATCACCATAATTCACCAGAAATTTTGAAAAGTCTTGTTTAAATCATTTCAAGAATTTTGGGATATTAATTAGCCCACATTTAATTATTCCACATTTATTTTCCTAATTTATCTTCCTATTTTAAAAATTCGGGGTGTTACAATCCACCCCCCCTAAAAGAAATTTCGCCCTCGAAATTCGACTTACCGGATTCAAATGCATGAGGGTATCGCTTACGGATATCGTTCTCACGTTCCCAAGTAAGTGTTTCCACGTTTCCATGCTTCCATGCCACTTTTACTAATGGTACCATCTTATTCCGCAGTCTCTTCACAGAATATTCAACAATACGAACAGAAACGGGAAGGATGGTTAAGTCATCCTGCACCTCAACATCGTCAATAGAGATCACGTGCAGAGGATCATGTATATACTTTCTTAACTGTGACACGTGGAATACGTCATGTAGGTTTGCAAGCTGGGGAGGGAGTGCAATCCGGTATGCGACATCTCCAATCCGCTCCAAGATCTCATAGGGTCCAATGAATTTAGGGCTTAGTTTTTTGCTCTTCAAAGCTCTTCCTATACCCTTATCACGCGAGACACGCAATAACACATGATCGCCGACTTGGAACTCAAGTGGCTTTCTCCTTTTATCATAATAGCTTTTCTGCCGGTCTTGAGCGACTTTCATCTTCTCTTGGATCATCTTGATCTGTTCAGTAGTTTCCTCAACAATCTCAGGCCCTAAGGCCAAGTTCTCACCAACTTCAAACCAACATAAAGGAGTTCGACACCTCCTTCCATATAAGGCCTCGTATGGTGCCATACCAATACTAGAATGAAAACTATTGTTGTAGGTGAATTCGATCAGAGGCAAGTATTTCTCCCATGAACCGCCATGCTCCAAAACACAAGCGCGTAGTAAGTCCTCAAGACTCTGAATAGTCCTCTCCGACTGCCCATCGGTCTGAGGATGATATGCCGAGCTTAGCTTCAGCTTTGAACCCATCGCCTCATGTAAGCTTCCCCAGAATCGGGAAGTAAATCGGGGGTCACGATCAGAAACAATGCTTGACGGCACACCATGCAATCTCACAATCTCCCGAATGTACAACTGTGCTAAATCTTGCAAGGAGCTCTCCATACTGATTGGTAGAAAATGTGCACTCTTTGTTAAACGATCCACAATTACCCATATTCCGTCACATCTAGACCTCGTTCTTGGTAATCCGGACACAAAATCCATGGCAATCGCGTCCCACTTCCAAACAGGGATATCAAGTGGCCTCAAAGTACCTGAAGGTCTTTGGTGTTCCACCTTCGCCTTCTGACAAGTAAGGCAAGAAGCTACAAAGTTAGCAACATCACGTTTCATTCCGGGCCACCAAAAGTTCTTCTTTATATCTTGATACATCTTGGTTGCACCAGGATGGATGCTAAAAATGCTTTTATGTGCTTCCTCTAGCACCGTACGCCTCCAATCACCAAATGAAGGTACATACACACGACCTTTTACTCGCCATATACCATCAACGCCTTCCATAAGAAATAAATTTTTCCCATAATCTTGAGACCTCCGCATTTCTTGTAAGTAATCATCATCTTTTTGTTTCTCTTTCACAAGCTTCAAAAACTCATTGCATATCTTCAAGGTAGCAAAACATAGTCTCTTGGAGGATTGAACCTCGATTCCAATATTCAAATTCCGAAATTCTTCCATTAACTCGAACTCTTTGACCATCATAGCTGATACATGCAAAGATTTCCGACTAAGAGCATCAGCAACAACATTGGCTTTTCCCGGGTGGTACATCAATTTAAAGTCGTAATCCTTCAAAAATTCCATCCATCTCCTCTGACGCATATTCATTTCCCTTTGGTCAAAAAGATATTTCAAACTTTTATGATCACTAAAAACCACGAATCTTGATCCATACAAGTAATGTCGCCAAATCTTCAGAGCAAACACAACCGCAGCCAACTCCAAATCATGAGTTGGGTAATTAACCTCATGAGGTCGCAACTGGCGTGAAGCATAAGCTATTACACGTTCCTTCTGCATTAGCACACATCCGAGTCCATGCTTAGAAGCGTCACAATACACCACAAACTCTTCTTGTAAATCAGGCAACGCCAAGATAGGAGCAGAAGTCAGCCTCATCTTTAATTCCTCAAAGCACTTCTCACATTCAACCGTCCATACAAAAGGTTGGTTCTTCCTTGTTAAATTTGTCAAAGGTCTCGCAAGACGAGAGAAACCTTCAATGAACCTTCGATAATAACCCGCAAGTCCAAGGAAACTTCGGATTTCAGTGACCGTCGTAGGTCTAGACCATGCCATAACAGCTTCAACTTTAGAAGGATCCACCGAAATACCATCCTCGGATATTACATGTCCAAGGAACTGGACGCTCGTCAACCAGAATTCACATTTAGAGAGCTTGGCGTACAGCTGGTTCTTTCTAAGAATGTTCAACACCACTCTTAAATGTTCTTCATGTTCCTCCCGGCTCTTGGAATATACTAGGATATCATCGATGAACACCACAACAAAACGATCCAGGTATTCATGAAAGATATGGTTCATGTAACTCATGAACACCGCTGGAGCGTTAGTTACTCCAAAGGGCATCACGACATACTCGTAGTAGCCATATCGCGTCCTAAACGCAGTCTTCGGAATGTCTGCGGCTCTCACCCGAATTTGATGATAACCGGAACGTAAATCAATCTTTGAAAATACCACCGCACCTCTCAGCTGATCCAACAGGTCATCAATACGAGGTAAAGGATATCTATTCTTTATTGTCAGCTTGTTCAGTTGGTGGTAGTCTACACACAACCGTATAGTTCCATCCTTTTTCTTAACTAATAAAACAGGAGCTCCCCAGGGTGACACACTGGGTCGAACAAACTCCTTTTCAAGCAGCTCCTCAACTTGCTTCTTTAGTTCAACTAACTCCATAGGAGACATCCTATATGGAGCAATAGACACTGGTTCGGCACCAGGTACAAGGTCAATAGCAAACTCAACCTCCCTTGGAGGTGGTAAGCCGGGTATCTCATCAGGAAACACGTCCCGAAATTCAGACACCACGGGGATATCCATGGGACCGGGACCACTCGTCCCATCGACAAGAGATAGCAGTACACAAAGTTGAATTATACCTTGTACATCAAATTGTCCCCTATCAAGAGAAGGGAAAATAACAGTCCGTTGTTGACAATCAACCATGACTCTGTTGGCAGATAGCCAATCCATACCAAGTATGATCTCCAGTCCCTTCATAGGTAAGCAAATAAAAGACACAACAAACTTTCTCCCATCTAGGAGCATATCAACATTATCACACCGGTTAATCGATCTAAGACAAGTACCGGTTGGGGTGGTAACCACAAGAGCATTTTTCATTAAACATACCGGCAATCTCAATCGCCGAACACAATCCTCGGATATAAAGGAGTGGGTCGCACCCGAATCATAAATAACATGAACTGGATGTCCAAGAATTTCACACTTACTTTCAACCAGATTTTCTGCTTGTGCTGCTTCCTCACCGGTTACCGCAAAAACTCTCCCGGCATTGGGTTGAAGGTTTCCACCATCCCTATTTCCATCATTAGCACCATTACCATCTCCTCGATTATTACCACGCCTTCCACCATTATAGCCACCTCGACCACCATTCCGGCCTTGATTATTTCCATTACCACGGCCCCGACCACCATTATGGCCTCCACGATTCACATAAACAGGTGCATTAGCACGATTGGGAATATTAGCTTGTACCGGAGCAGGTCTTGCAAGCATAGGACATGCAGAACGGATATGCCCCACCTGATCACAATTAAAACATACAACATCTTCACGATGCACATATTCCCGAACGTAATGAGGTCCTCCACATCTATAACATCTCGGCCCATTGGTATTTATATTACCCCGGCCAAAAACATTACCACGTCCGCCGCCTCTAGCTTGGACATTAGAAGGAGCACCCCTCAGAAAACGTCCCCTTCTAAAACTTCTTTGCCTCTTAAAACTAGAAGCTTGACCCTTCAACTTAGAGTCAAACTTAGAGTGTTGAAAAGAAGCATGTTCTTCATAGATACGACACTTATTCACAAGCACCGTGAAACTTCGGATCTCTTGGTGACATATGGCCCTTTGAATATCAGGGCGTAAACCATTTTCAAACTTCACGCATTTTGACACTTCTGTTCCCTCTTGTTGAAAAGGAGGGTAGAATTCACAAAGTTCCTCAAACTTGGAAGCATACTCTTCCACCGTCATCGTGCCTTGCTTGAGTTCCATGAACTCAAGTTCTTTCTTGCTCTTATAACTTTCAGGCACATATTTCCTCATAAGTTCACGCTTAAAGTTTTCCCAAGTTAAGGGAATTGCAGCAGCATTCATTCTATTCTTGGCGAGTCTCCACCAAGTCTCTGCTTCTTCTCTCAGCATAAAAACAGCATACTCCACTTTTTGGAGCTCATTGCATTCAAAACTGTCAAAGATTCTCTCAACATTCCGGATCCAACCATAGGCTTGCTCAGGCCTAAATCCCCCATGAAATTCAGTGGGTTTTCGCTTTAGAAACATATCAAGGCCTTGAGTACCTTGAACAATAGGGGCAGGTGGTCTTTTCGCCTCTTGTCTTTCGCGGTTTTGCGATTCAAGGAGATCTGCAAAACGATTCAAGGCTCTAGCTATAGCGTCATCATTATCTCGACGACGACGGGCCATCACAATATCTAGAACCACAACATAAAATTCAACTAACATCAGTAAACTCGTTCATAACTTTTCTCTATAATCTCACACTATAGTACTTCATCATAAAAATTAAATTATGGCCCTCCCCCATGGAGTCCAATATCAATCAATCCATATTAAAGCCCATATGGCAACATCATCATATCATAACATAGTATGCATTTATAATATATAGGATTCATCATTGAGAGAGGATAGTGTGAAGAAGCTTGGCCGGACTTATAACAATCACATTCAATCCATAATCAATTCATACACCAATCAAATAACTATAACAGTCATTCATCAATCATATATCATGTTCTGGCAATAGCAACAGCTAATAGCAGTAATACTGAGCGAATAATGCTCTGATACCAGATTGAGACGCCCCAAAAATAGGGGTAAATTTTTCGCGATTTAATACAATTAAAGGATGGAAGAGATCGCGAGATGGGAACTTTGGCAAGTAATCCCCGGACCTAATTTAATAACCTATCTCATATGTGAAGATATGAGAAGGTGAACAATTAAGTCAAAGAGTGAACCTTGGATGATTTATCTCATGATCATCAACAAGGAGTAGCGGAAGTATGCAATTACATTAAGGAATTGAAGGGAAATGGTAGAAGGTTAAAGGATGGTCTATCGATTGGATAAAATGCTTTAATTATGCGTGTGGGGTGTTGTGCAATCATATTATAGTCAAACAATACCAATGATGTCTCAAAATAGTGGAAAAATATGAAAAACAGGGTCATGAATCGATTCAAACACCTTATGAATCGATTCGAATGATTCTGGAATGCAAAACAGTGAAAACAGGACCCCTTGAATCGATTCAAGCTCGTATGAATCGATTCAGACGCTTCTGGAACTCAAAATTATGCAAACAGGGGTCCTTGAATCGATTCAGGATCGTATGAATCGATTCAGGCCTTCCTGGAACCAAAAACAGTGAAAACAGCAGCTCTCGAATCGATTCAGGGATCCTCGAATCGATTCGAGACAGCACAGTTGCTGTTTTTATGCAGAAAAGGCCATATTTTTGGACTTCTAACCCCCCTAACTTTTTCATATCAACTCCAAACGCTACCAAATTTTGACACCAACTAAGACACATCAATTGTGACGTGTGGCCACCGGCCTCACCCAAAAATTCTCAAAAATGAGGAACTTATGCAAATAAATGTGTTCAGTCCATTCCTGAGCCTTTTTGAGCAACTTAGGGGGTCTATTCTCAACGGAATTGACCCGTTCTAGTTTCTACAAGTCACAACTCATGTATTTAAGCTATTGAGACCATCACACACTACTCACAATTTATAAAACTCATTTTGACCCTACAAGTTCCCTACTTATGCATAACAATCATGAAATATCATCAATTAAACAGCACATAAAATCATCATTCACAATTCTCATCATTTGATCATCAAGTGAGCAAGATTCAAGCACCCACACATTAGCGTCTTACATCACCAGGGTCATAACTGAAAATTAGTCTTATAGGTGGGTTCCAATTTTCACACATGACCTACATAATCATTATACATCATTCATACCAATTTGTGGCTATACAAAATATGCAGAAAACTATATACATTACAAACATTCTACACAAACCATAAAATCAAAATGTTGCCGGCCAAGGCATTCTTTACCAAAAAGAGGCTTCCTTCACACTTCTCCTCCACAAATAGCTCCAAAGCTAAACCTACAACACAGGAGCTAAAAAGATATACCACAAGGAGAGTGAGTATACTTTCTCAATGATGAAAATCCAATAAATAAAACAATATATGCATGAATGCAATATAACCATCTCCTTCTCAAGAGGAGTTTATTTTATATCAGTATTCAATCATCAATTCTTATTCAAACACAATTATTCCTTAATTCTCTTAGAATCATATCAATCAAACTCACCATCACACCTTAGCAATTAAAAGGGAATATCTAAACATATCGCATCATCAAAGTATCACACTATACCATGCTTCAAGACTGATGCACATGCTAATATCGTTAAAATGCATATGCACGGATCTGTTCTCATTTCCTCGGGTGATCGCAACCACCATAATCATATACTCATTCTCAATGGTTTCCCGCCTCGCAAGGGGTACTCCCTCTAGCAGCCTCGCAAGGTGCTTCTCGTGATCGCAACCACGTTCAATATCTCATAAGGTTTCCCGCCTCGCAAGGGGTACTCCCGCCTCATAAGCATTTCATATAGGTTTCCCTCCTAGCAAGGGGTACTCCCACCTCATAAACATTTCATATAGGTTTCCCTCCTCGCAAGGGGTACTCCCACCTCATAAACATTTCATATAGGTTTCCCTCCTCGCAAGGGGTACTCCCACCTCATAAACATTTCATATAGGTTTCCCTCCTCGCAAGGGGTACTCCCGCCTCATGATCGCAACCATGGGCCTTCAATCTCATTGGTCCCGCAGGGCTTTTCATTTCCATCATCAAGTGATCGCAACCACTTATCAACATCATCATGATATGCATGCCATGCCATGTATACAACAATGCTCATACATGCTTCAAGCTCATTTAGCTTATTTTACCCTCTCATCTAGGGTACATTCATTCTCAACCACACAATTTTCCACCAAATCATACACAATAATCAATCTTCATATAAACTCAATCATATATCACACATAATAAGCCATCCATAGCCTCACTTAGGCTTCATCATATAAACACTAAATTCACATCACCATACACAATTCATTTCACATACACATAATATCACCTTCATCCAAGCAAACATGTCATACTACATTAATACATACATCATCATCATAATTCTCATGCATTTAGAAAATACACCCCTCTCTTACCTCAAGTGAAGTAGTGATCAACGCGGTCCGAAGGTCCCGCCTCGTCGATGGGGTTATTACCTACATTCCAACACATACCATACCATTATTCTCAATCACAAACCACCAAGATTCAAATGCTCTTAATTTAATTTCTTGGTGTCATGCTATTACAAGGTTTATTTCTCATTTATTACACTAAACCACCATAACCACCATAGGTTTGGTGTTCAAGTTCATTCTCTAGGCATTTATAGCCACACCCATAAATGGGTTTTTGCTCCAATATTCTTAAATCATCATAAACTACCTTTATTACCAACAATAAATATCCATCTACTCCCATTATACATTTCCCCAAATTTTTGAAATTAGGGTTTCACCAACCCATCAATACTCAAATTAATCATACATTCTCATCTTCTTCCTTCAATAAAAGCATTCATTCCCCTCATCTCACCTAAACCCATGAATCCACAATAACTCACTCTAGGGTTTGTGAATCAAATGCTTTAAGGGAACACCTATTCATATTCATGGTCCCCAAAACTCATATTATTATATAACCATGGCAAAAACCCAACTAAAGGGTGAGTATTTCTTACCTCACACCCAAAAACAAAGTGGGTTTAAGAAGAAGGGAGATGCCACACAAAAATAGGAGAGGGAAAGAGAAGGCTTCAAACTTCCATGTCCTCTTCCAAGCTCTTACCAACGAAAATGAAGGAAGTAGAAGAATCACTAGCTTTTGCTTAAGTTCTATGGAAGGGGAAGAATAAGAGGAGGAGTAGAATATGAAAATGAAGAAGAAAGGGAAAGTGTCTCCATAAAAAAAAAAGAAGAAGTTACGGGAATGAGAATGAAAAATAGTGAGATTATGTTTTAATCTTTTCCTTCTCACTTAAATTCCTTCGTTTTTAAATAAACAGGCTCCCAGTTTGGGCTCAATTCATACTTTAAAAATTATTCCGAATACACATTCAGATTCCCAATAATATTATCTACCGCCTTGACCAACGGCATCTCAATCAAAGATACTTGGCCCGACACTCATATTCTATCCGGGTCAATTTTTCAACTCAACCGATCACCATAATTCACCAGAAATTTTGAAAAGTCTTGTTTAAATCATTTCAAGAATTTTGGGATATTAATTAGCCCACATTTAATTATTCCACATTTATTTTCCTAATTTATCTTCCTATTTTAAAAATTCGGGGTGTTACAAGTTCCACCCAATCCGGTGTACGTCTCGCCTCTAAGCAACCCACTTAGAGGATTTTCCACTATTGTAGACTAGAGATACAACTCTGAGCAATTGCGGCTTCCTAGTGTCTCACACTCAAGAACCCAATCCTCACAAGTACAAGGGCAACCCACCCAATCTCTCAGTCTCACAGTATCCCAAAGGTTGAATCCTCAACCTTTGTAACCACTCAATCTAGAGTGAACAACCACTCAACCTAGAGTGAATAACTTGTGTTTGGTGTTTGTTTACAATCAATACACTCTCTCAATAGAGTAGATATACAAGTGAAAGCTCTGAGCAATTCTAACTCTCAAGATGAGAGGATATACAAATGTATTTCAAGATACAAGAAATAGGCTTACAAAGCACAAGATAGAGCTAAGGATTTGTTGCTTCTTGGTTTCTTGTTAGTTTCTCTTGTGCTTGTGTTCTTCTTCCATTTATAGAGCCATGATAGCAGTTGAGGTGTGCCCTAGTTCATCATAGCCGTTGCACTTAGTGGAAATTTGAAGAATAGTGGAGACATGAGCTGGTTTCCCATTTAAATCTGTTTTTCCACTAGCGTAATTGATTACACCCTCGCGTTGTAATCGATTATCTTCAAGTCAGAGACTCACTAATCGATTATTTCACTTCCTCTAATCGATTACAATCTGTACCTGATGCATTTAATTTGATTTCGCATCTGCCTAATCGATTAGAATGTCTTGCAATCGATTACCTTAAATTCCAGTGGCTTCCTAATCGATTGTGTGGCTTACATAATCGATTAGCCATCATACCTGATGCATTTAGTTCCATTTCTAATTGTTGTAATCGATTAGTCTCAATTGTATAATCGATTACCTTAATTCCAGTGAGTACCTAATCGATTGTTTAGCTTCCATAATCGATTAGATTTCATCCTGATACAATTTCTTCCAAAACAGAAAGCTCCTAATCGATTAGATTAGGTGACCTAATCGATTAGCTTCGCTGTTACTTAGTCCTTGTTTCCATATCTTTGTTTTTGCATAGGTTTCTTCAAGAGTACTTGTCATTATCAAAATCTTTGCACATCCTTGGACCTGTTTGCATATTCAAACACATTCTCCCCCTTTTTGATGATGACAACTATGTTCATCTCTTGAGGGTTGTTAGTTTAAACAATTTTAAACTTATCTCTAAATTTATCTTTTTGCAAAAAAAAAAACAACTCTGCTACACTTTCTCTTTTTCAAATAGCAGATGACCAATTTAAAGAAATCAGAATAATCAGCAGTAAGTGTCTTATCTCCTTTTATCTCTTATCTATAACTCTCCCCCTATCAAAAGGAATTTAATAAACAGATAATATTATCCAAATTTTAAACAAGAGATAAGCAAGATGTGAACACATATCAGAGTATTATAAATCAGAGCATCTAACACATTAGAACAAGGTATGAACACCTATGAATATGAACACCTAATATTCTTCTCCATATTTTAAACAAGAATTGAACAAGATATGAACAGATATTCTTCTCCCCCTTTGTAATCATCAAAAATAATTCGAGTAATGAAAGATATATAATATGAACTGAAACGAGATAATTTTATTGATGTGAAAAAGGGAAATACATAAAACAAAATTATTCATAATTCAAAAGGAAATGACATAAGCACAACTAAACAAAAGCATAACTAAGGATCTAATTATCCGGGTTGAAGAAGCGAATTTCTGCAATTTGGTGAGCCAGCTCTTCATATCGCTGCTGCATCATCTCAAAATGTTGCTGCTCGGTCATTGAAAACTCTTGAAGGGAGTTTTCAAGGCGATCAAAGCGGCGGTCAAGATGGGCGTAGAGAGATGCAAATGGGTCAGCTTGGGGTGTAGATGAAGAGGCTGATGGTGCAGCTTGTGGTTGAGGTGGAGGAGGAGGAGCAGCAGGTTCAGCAAAGGGATTGGCACCATGTTCTCGATCACTCCTGAGAATCCACATTCCAGCAATGCAGACCATGCCCATTTTGTTGAGGTGGGAAGTGCCAATGCAAGCTCTTGGGGGCACTTTCTCAGAGAGTTCCCCTGCCAAATCTACTCCACAGAATTTGAAAATTTTGGTGAGGAGGATACCATAGGGGAGCTTTTGCTGATCCTTCGCATGGCGCATATAAAACTTGATCAACTGAACCCAGTTGATCTCCTTGTGGTTCAGCATTGCCCACATTAGGAGGACATCATCCTCTTCAACCAGAGCATAGTTCCCACCACGGGGAACAATCATCTTGACCAAGAAAAAGTGGAGCAGGCGGTTGTTCATGGTCAAGTGGCCTACCAGCTTGTGGTTGCTCATAGGAGGATCCGGTTTCCACAAAGAGCGGCGGGCAGTGATGGGATTAAAGCCCCATTCATCCTCAGGTTCGCCTCCATCAAAGTTAGCGTTGTTGAGAGGCAGTTTGGAAATTTCCGCAAATTGGGCATTGGATAGCTTGATGGTTGTGTTTTTTATCTTGGATTCAACCATCCCATTTACCAGTCGGAGGTTGCAGTAGAATACCCTCATGAGTTCAGGATAGTATTCTTCTTCTTTGAGGGAGAGGAAAGGAAAAAGGTTGTAGTGGTGAAGACTTTGGGTGAAGGTTAGGGTGGGGTTGTCAAATGTGTCGGCAATGGTGTAGTGAGGGGTCATAATCTCTTTTTCAGAAAAGTTCTTCATGAAGTTTTGAAGATCTCTAGGAGAAGAGAAGAACCTTGAGAAGTCAAGGGGGTTATGGGCTTGAGCAGCAGAGGACCTAGCTCTCTTGACATTTCTAGAGGTAGACATGGTTGAAAAAGCAAAGAGGAAGATGAAGAGAGAGGAGTGGTAGAGAGTTTTGGAGAGGTTTGAGAGGAAGGAGGTAGTGTGAGATGAGAAGATGAAGGAAGGGGTATTTATAGGTGAGAATTAGGTTTAGAAAGGAGGAAAGAGAGTTTAGAAAGGAGTAAAGTGAGTTAAGAGAGGGAGTGGTTCGAGTGTGCCTAGGAAATTGTAGTTTTGACTCTTCAGAACGCGTGTTAATCGATTACGAGACAGGTGGTAATCGATTAGGTCATTGTTTCTGGGGAATTTCAAACGTTTCATACAGGGGGTAATCGATTAGAGGCTTAGGGTAATCGATTAGTTTAGAAACAGAATCGTCCTAATCGATTGGAGCAATGTGGTAATCGATTATGAAGAAGAGGAAACGTTTTGAACCTGAAACAGAAGCTTTGTAATCGATTGTAGGTAAGTACTAATCGATTATAATGGAAACAGAAGCATAGTAATCGATTGTGAGTAGCCGTGTAATCGATTATTAAGTCAAAAAACTTCAAATTTTACATACAGCAAAGTTCCAATCATGAAATGTGATATATACCATGCATCATGCCATTCAACATAGTTCTTATCAAAATATCCTATCATTCAAACACAACTGGACATATCAAGAATGCCTAACTCTCTTCTTATGTGAATGAATTGTTCTCTAGCCAAGGGTTTTGTGAAGATATCAGCTAGTTGCCTAGAAGTTTCAACATGTTCAAGTACACAATCCCCTTTTAACACATGATCTCTAATAAAGTGATGTCTAATCTCAATGTGCTTGGTTCTAGAGTGCATAACTGGATTCTTTGAGATGTTAATGGCACTTGTATTATCGCATTTAAGAGGCACATGGTTTAATACAATTCCAAAATCTAGAAGTTGTTGTCTCATCCAAAGGATTTGAGCACAACAACTACCAGCTGCAACATATTCTGCCTCAGCTGTTGATAGCGCAACACTTACTTGTTTCTTGCTATGCCAAGAAACAAGAGAACTGCCAAGCAAGTGACATGTTCCGCTAGTACTTTTCCTATCAAGCTTACATCCTGCAAAGTCCGAATCAGAGTAACCAACTAAAGTATATTCAGCCCCTTTGGGGTACCATAAACCAACTTCTTGAGTCCCAACTAGATATTTCATTATTCTTTTTACTGCAGTGAGATGAGATTCCTTAGGACAAGCTTGGTATCTAGCACATATACACACAGCAAACATGATATCCGGTCTACTAGCGGTTAAGTAAAGTAAGGATCCTATCATACCTCTGTATTTTGTGAGTTCAACATCCTTACCTTTCTCATCCTTGTCCAAATAGCATGAAGTGCCCATGGGTGTGGCTATATCATTTGCTTTATCCATATTGAATTTTCTGAGTAGTTCCTTGCAGTACTTAGATTGGTTTATGAATGTGCCTTCATTGGTTTGCTTGATTTGTAGTCCAAGGAAGAAAGTGAGTTCCCCCATCATGGACATTTCAAATTCTTCCTGCATTAGCTTGGCAAACTCTTTGCACATTGAATTATTAGTGGCACCAAAAATTATATCATCAACATAAATTTGTACCAATAGTATGTTATTCTTATTGTGCTTTATAAATAAAGTTGTATCAACCTTCCCTCTTTCAAAATGATTTTCTAAAAGAAATTTGCTTAACCTTTTGTACCAAGCTCTTGGAGCTTGTTTCAACACATACAAAGCTTTCTTTAATTTGAAAACATGATTTGGAAATTGATGGTTTTCAAAACCTGGAGGTTGATCAACATATACTTCCTCTTGAATGTATCCATTCAAGAAAGCACTTTTAACATCCATTTGGTACAATTTGAAATCTCTACAGCATGCGAAGGCTAATAGTAGTCTAATTGCTTCTAATCTAGCTACGGGTGCATACGTCTCTTCATAATCAATGCCTTCTTCTTGATTATAGCCTTTAGCTACTAGCCTAGCTTTGTTTCTAGTAATTATTCCATTTTCATCCAATTTATTCCTAAAAACCCATTTGGTTCCTATTATTTGGTGATCATTGGGTCTTGGCACAAGCTCCCAAACTTCATTTCTTTCAAATTGATTTAGCTCTTCTTGCATGGCCAACATCCAATGTTCATCAATAATAGCCTCATCTATGTTCTTGGGTTCTATTTGTGATACAAATGCTAGGTGATTACAAGTATTTCTAATAGCATTTCTAGTACTTACACCTTGAGTCATTTCACCTATGACTTTGTCTAAGGGATGATCCTTCAAAGTTATCCATTCTTGTTGTCTCTCAATTTGTACTGCACCTCCATCATTGTTGACTTCTTCTTCTTTGTCTTGCAAGTTCATTTCTTGAAAAGTACCTACAAGATCATCAACATCTTCCTTTCTCGGAGGGTTATGGCTATTTTCATCAAACTTAACATGAATAGACTCTTCAATAGTATTTGTTTGTTTGTTGAAAATTCTATAAGATTTACTTGATTGTGAATATCCTAGGAATATTGCCTCATCAGATTTTGCATCAAACTTTCCTAGATTATCCTTTCCATTGTTGAGCACAAAACATTTACATCCAAAAATATGAAAATATGCAATGTTGGGTTTTCTACCTTTGTAAAGCTCATAGGGGGTTTTCTTTAAAATAGGCCTTATCAAACATCTATTCATTACATAACACGCGGTGTTTACCGCATCGGCCTAAAAATGTTTTGCAATATTGTTTTCATTTAGCATGGTTCTAGCAAGCTCCACTAAAGATCTATTCTTTCTTTCAACTACTCCATTTTGTTGTGGAGTTCTAGGAGCTGAAAAGTTGTGATTAATACCATGTTTTTCGCAAAACTTTTCAAAAAAAATTGATTTTCAAATTCTCCCCCATGATCCGTTCTAATGGATGCAATTTTTGAATTTTGCTCATTTTGGATAATCTTTGCAAGTTTCTTGAATGCATGATATGCTTCATTTTTATGAGCAAGAAACAATGTCCATGTATATCTTGAATAGTCATCTACTATAACTAGACCATAGTAATTACCTCCAAAGCTTTTGACTTTGGATGGTCCAAATAAGTCCATGTGCAAAAGTTGTAAAGGCTTTTGAGTAGAAACGATGTTTTTGGATTGAAAAGATGCCTTTACTTGTTTTCCCTTTTGACATGCATCACAAAATCTATTTTCAAATTTAAGCTTTGGTAAACCAATTACTAAATCTTTAGAAACAAGCTTGTTCAAGTGGTCTACATGTATATGAGCTATTCTTCTATGCCATAGCCAAGTTTCATCCTCTTTTGAAATAAAGCATTGTTCATCATTTGTAGACAAACTATCCACATCTATCATGTAAATGTTATCAATTCTTTTTCCAACAAATTTGACCTCTTTATTTAGCTTATTCTCAATCATACAACAATTGGATTCAAATAAGACTCTATATCCTTTGTCACATAATTGACTTATGCTAAGTAGATTATGCTTGAGGCCTTCAACATACAATACGTCATTTATGGATGTGGAAGAATTCTTACCAATATTTCCAATGCCTAGGATTCTTCCTTTAGTGTTGTCTCCATAGGTGACGCTTCCTTTTCGTTTGGGAGTGAATGATGTAAATTTGCTTATGTCTCCCGTCATATGCTTTGAACACCCACTATCCAAGTACCAATGGGTGTTGCTTTCCTTGAAGCATACCTCATTATCTTCTTCTTGATGATTTGCCATTAAGCAAAGATTGGCTTGCTCATTTTCCGAGTCGTCGGAGCTGCTCACATCGTTCTCATCCCAAGCAATATAGGCTCTTCTTCTTCTTTATTTGTCCTTGCCCTTCTTTTTGAGGTTTGGACAATCGGCTTTGAAGTGCCCTTCCTTGCCACATTCGAAACAACTTGGTGAAGAGGAAGTTTTATTAGAGGTAGGTTTCTTACCTTGGGGCTTAAAGTTCTTTTGGAACCTTTTGTTCTTCATGAATCTTCCAAATCTTTTTACGAATAGCCCAAATTTTTCTTCTTCATCTAAGTCACTGCATGATTCTTCTTCATGCATGGAGGTGGCTTTGAGGGCTAACCCTTTTTTCTTGGTGGATTTCTCCTCTTCCTCGGCTAGCTTCAATGCTTTAAGTTCTTGCTCTTGTTCTTGCAATTTTCCAAAGAGTGTTGCAAGAGACATTTCATTGATGCTAGGAGATTGTTTTATTGCTGTGACAAGAGGTTGCCATTCCCTGCTAAGACTTTTCAAAATTTTGTGCACAAGCTCTTTGTTAGTATATACTTTGCCGAGAGTAATAAGATGGTTGATAATAAGTGTAAACCTTTTCTGCATATCTACAATAGATTCTCCTGAATTTATCCTAAAGCTTTCATATTGGCTAGTCAAGGTACTAATTTTGGAATCCTTTACATCATTAGTACCTTCATGGGTTACTTGAAGAGTATCCCACATTTCTTTAGCAGTTTGACATGTCATTATTCTGAAAAATTCATCTTGTCCTAAAGACATAGTAATGAGATTTTTGGCCTTGTAGCCATATTGGACTTTCTTTTCTTCCTCGCTTGTCCATTCATCTATAGGTTTTTCAACATTCTTGCTATCTATAGTATGCATCGGTATATAAGGACCATTTTCAATGGTATTCCATATTCTTAAGTCAATTGATTGAATGAAGATTTTCATTCTTTCTTTCCAAAACACATACCCTTCCCCATTGAAAGCGGGAGGTCTATTTATCGCACCACCCTCGGGAAAAACATTTTGAGAACTTGAGGCCATTTAATCTCTTGAAGCTGTTAAGCTTGATCTACCAAGAGTCAAGCTCTGATACCACTTGTTGTTCAAGTGGCCTCAATACTCAAGAGGGGGGGTGAATTGAGATTTAAAACTTTCGAGTGGAATACCTTTGAAACTGATTTTTATCACCAAGTTTATGAAATTATGCAAGTGAGATAGAATGGAGGATAACAAGCAATGCACTATAATGAGAAATATTGCTGAAGCAATTTACCAAACACTTGGTGTGCAATATCTAAGGTATAACAAATTAAGCAAGTTCAAGTATGCTTTTCTCAACCAAACAATACCAATCAACAAATATGCAGTATATGAAAGTAAAAGAGTAAGGAAGAGAAGCTTGCAAACCGATGTAACGAGTTCCACCCAATCCGGTGTACGTCTCGCCTCTAAGCAACCCACTTAGAGGATTTTCCACTATTGTAGACTAGAGATACAACTCTGAGCAATTGCGGCTTCCTAGTGTCTCACACTCAAGAACCCAATCCTCACAAGTACAAGGGCAACCCACCCAATCTCTAAGTCTCACAGTATCCCAAAGGTTGAATCCTCAACCTTTGTAACCACTCAATCTAGAGTGAACAACCACTCAACCTAGAGTGAATAACTTGTGTTTGGTGCTTGTTTACAATCAATACACTCTCTCAATAGAGTAGATATACAAGTGAAAGCTCTGAGCAATTCTAACTCTCAAGATGAGAGGATATACAAATGTATTTCAAGATACAAGAAATAGGCTTACAAAGCACAAGATAGAGCTAAGGATTTGTTGCTTCTTGGTTTCTTGTTAGTTTCTCTTGTGCTTGTGTTCTTCTTCCATTTATAGAGCCATGATAGCAGTTGAGGTGTGCCCTAGTTCATCATAGTCGTTGCACTTAGTGGAAATTTGAAGAATAGTGGAGACATGAGCTGGTTTCCCACTTAAATCTGTTTTTCCACTAGCGTAATCGATTACACCCTCGTGTTGTAATCGATTATCTTCAAGTCAGAGACTCACTAATCGATTATTTCACTTCCTCTAATCGATTACAATCTGTACCTGATGCATTTAATTTGATTTCGTATCTGCCTAATCGATTAGAATGTCTTGCAATCGATTACCTTAAATTCCAGTGGCTTCCTAATCGATTGTGTGGCTTACATAATCGATTAGCCATCATACCTGATGCATTTAGTTCCATTTCTAATTGTTGTAATCGATTAGTCTCAATTGTATAATCGATTACCTTAATTCCAGTGAGTACCTAATCGATTGTTTAGCTTCCATAATCGATTAGATTTCATCCTGATGCAATTTCTTCCAAAACAGAAAGCTCCTAATCGATTAGATTAGGTGACCTAATCGATTAGCTTCGCTGTTACTTAGTCCTTGTTTCCATATCTTTGTTTTTGCATAGGTTTCTTCAAGAGTACTTGTCATTATCAAAATCTTTGCACATCCTTGGACCTGTTTGCATATTCAAACACACGAGGCAGTAGAGCCGACCATTATATTTGACGGTATAGATAAACAACAATTAAATAAAATAAAAGAATACTGAATAAGGCGGCAAAGCCGACCAATATAATATAGATAAGAAAAAATGAAATAAAAGGAAAAATTAATGCAAAGAATAAGGCGGTACAACCAACCATTATGCTTAATAGTATGATGATGATGATGATGATGATGATGATGTTGTTGATGATAATAATAATAAAATTAATATTGACAATAATAATAACAATAGTAGTAATGGTAGCGATAATAATATTTTCTTAGGTGTCGGTGGTATAGTCATCGTGTATCGAAAGAACATTGGTGCTAACGCGATTGAGGACAAATATGACAATATGAATAATAAATCACACTACAATATAATTATTACAGACATAACATGAACTTACACAATAAAGGCCACGTGTCCGTCCATCCTTATATCCTACTTCATTTCGATTTTCAAGATTTATTAACCGGAATCCACATAGACATCCATTGTACTTTTTAGTATTTTCATAGCCAGTACCTAAATATATTCACTCAGTCATCAACGTTAGTCACAACCATGCATAACCAATTAATCACATACCAATAATAAAATATTGATAAAAATTTAAGTAACTTAGTTTGATGAAAATTTTCCCGGACCTGCCCTTGGAAGGGTAAGGACCCAAAAGGTACCTTATCCATTCCAAACACGTAGTCCACCCCAGGATACCTGAGGATATACCCCCTTACCTAAGGTGTCGCTCTTTCTAGATACTAGACGAAAGGGCGAAAAATCAACTTTTAATCCGCATCTCTGATCGACGATCCTTTTCCGTGTTGGAATCTACGCGACAATTAGAGCCAAGATAAGCCAACATGAAAATGATCGAACGAAGGGAGAGGGTGGTGGCATGGTGGCTGCCCACGGTGGTGGAGGGTGGCTAGAGGCGATGATAATTGAAACTGTTTGGTAGAAATGAAAGGAAACGAAGATCGAAAGTTGTCAAAAGGAAGAACGGTGAAAGTGGAGGTCGTGGAAGTCGTGGGTGGTGGTTATGGCAACATGTAAGGTAGTGGTTCAGAGGAAGAAAATGGTGGTTTGGGATGGTTCTAGGTGGTGGAAATGATGGATAAAGAAGAATGATGTAGTTTCACGGTGGTCGAAGATGGTTCCGGTGAAGAACGAAGATGGTTCGGGAGGTGGTGGTGGCGTTAATGGAGGGAGAGAGAAAAAAAGATTGCGTGAGGAGGGAGAGAGGGGGATAGTTCTAAAGTGGAAGAAGGAGTGGCACGCTAATTTATAAGGAAACTCACTCAGCGGGTCGAGATTTAATTGGTTCTAGGTGGAACCCTAGTTACGGTTTTTAATGCTTAACTTTGAGAAATATATGACTTATAGCTATGATCAGAATCTAAAAAAGTGTCCAACATGAAAGTTGTAGATCTCATTTTGTATGTTTGTGATGAAGATGATACAGACCATCATTGAAGCAAACATAACTGATAAATGGGCAATTATATGTTTCGTAACCAATTCATTAATTTCAAACAAATTCGGGTATAATGATGTAATTGTGTATTTGTATATGCAATAACTAGTATATATATATATATATATATATACGGGTTTTCCAAGACCGGTCCCCATACATAGCCAAAGAGATCAAGGAAATTCAGGAGCAATGAGCCTCATATTTTCTGAGGGTTAGGGGACAATAGTATAGGTATATAAGTATTAGTTTTAGTAGTTTGTATATGTATATATGTTAGGAAAACTTGTTTTAGTTTTAGTAGTTTTAGTTTTAGGATTTTGTATATATATATAATTCTGATTGGTATATTTGTATTCTTGTATTGGGTCATTTTTGTTGTTTGTAGGTTTGGGGTTATAGAAAAACAAAACAAGCATTTTAAAAAAATCCTATTTATGAACTCGGTTTTGTCTTTAACCGAGTTCGTAGGATGTCTATGAACTCATTTGTTACGTAAACCAAGTTTATAAATTGACCCAAAAATAAAATATAAACTCAATTTAAAAAATAACCGAGTTTATAGATTGACCCAAAAACAAAATATGAACACGATTTAAGTAGAAACTGAGTTCATAGATTGGCTCTATGAACTCGGTTTTATGAACCGAGTTCATACCTTTGTTACCTATAAACACAGTAGCGATGAACTCGCTCTTGCAACCAAGTTTGTATCCATATTTTAATTGAGTTTATAGACCTTTTCTGCACTAGTGTATGAATAGAGCATCAGATGCTCATTGACCAGACTCTTGTGATAAAAATAAAACTTCCATAAATGTTAGAAATGTGGTGCCCTTAATCCGATAAATGATATTAAATATTTTAATATTTAGATAATGGAAACTAGGATAAATTGTTTTTCTGTGATTTAAAACAACCGTAAGAAGAAGAGCACCACAAATAAAAACTTTAACAATTAACCTCAGACCTTTTTAAAGACCTATCTCATATATGATGGTATGAAAAGGTAAATAGTTTAGACAAAAGTCTACTTAGGGTAATCAATTTCATAATCATTATAAGTGTTTACGGAACATGTAGGTTAATTCGAGAGTGAGAGTGGATATGAGAAATGACCCAAATAAGCATAAGGTGATTTCCAAAATTTAATAAAAATATGTACATTCATTTATACAATCATTAATTGGAAGTATATGCATTTAATTAAGGAAACATGTCAAAGAAGCATTCTATAAACAATCAAGGATAAAGGATTGAAGTACATGCAGAGAAACCCGAGGAGTGCAAGCCCATGGTAAGAAAAGTTTATTTTTAGTCTTAAAAATAATGGAACATGTCATAAATGTCACTTATTAGTCCCAAATTGAAAATCATAAAAAGTTAGGTTCAAACCCCTCTTAAATTTGAGTTTTTCAATACAGTAAGTCTAATGTTTTACGCTTAATAGGAGTTACAAAACTCCAATTAAGATGATTCCAATTTTTACATCTTCGTAACATAATTATCTACAATTGTTATGAAGAAGTCAGAGGCCAAAAATGTCATTAAGGTGCCTAAAAAAGCCAAAAATAGCAAGGGACAAGCACCAGTTGAAAAATTCTAACAATAGCCATTCCACGGGCTGTGGATTCATTCCACAGGCCATGGAATGCACTGTGTTGGCCACCCAAAATTGCTAAAATTTTCCTGTTTTGAGGCAGCGTGATCCACAGGCCGTGGAACCCTCAATTGTAAGCACAATTCTGTAGCTTTTTACCCTTAAGGTTTATGGTTGGTTTCCTCAGAAATCGCTTTAAAACCAATCCGAGCACCTTCAGTGTTTTAGACCCAACTTTGGCATACAACCTTAGAATCGAATGATTTTGGTCTCAATCTCTTCGTTTTAAAAAGATATCCAATCTTTATTTCAAGCCGTAAACTCCGATTCTCACTCTGTCAACCTCAAAATCAAAGATTAAAAATGTTCGCCTCAAAATTCCAACGTTTGGACGTTTTTCCCTACGCATGGTTCATAACTCTCTCATACGACCTTCAATTTGCACAAACTTGGTGTCAAAATCTTTGTAACAAAATTATCTACGTTTTTTGTGAAGATGTCAAAGGACAAACTCTTCTAGATCAGTACAGTTTAATGTATCTTTGCAACCCCTTAGCTGTTTCGTTTCAATGCTGGCAGTCTTTGGTAAAATTTGTATATCTCCTTCGTCTAATACTTGAATCACTCCATTATTTTTGCTATGGATCCATACCAAAGATCTCTACAATATTCATGAAGGGTACGAAACCAAATTCTCAAAGGAGAATTAATGGTGAATTTATTTCTGAAGACGTAGCTGATCCGGGAAGCTCCTAGAGCACCCTGTCGTAAATCAGGTATATATCAGGCTACCAAACTCGGATAGTCTCAAATGATATATCAAATTAAATAGAAAAGGAAGATCTACAAACTTCATAAAGGGCTCAAAATCCAATTCTTTCTCCATAATTCCCAAAATTTAAAATACCATACTGATTCACGTTTTCCTAGTGGCAGCTTGCACTATGTTCAATATTTTTTGCGTTCCCATTTGTATGACCATGAAATCAAATGATTATTGCACAAAAATTTTGTTAACTCAATTCTCTACAACTTTAATGAAGGGCATGAAGTCAAATTCCTCATAAATTTTGCCTAGAAAATTAATCTTTGCAAGAAACATCAATCCCATCACAGCCTTACACTGTTTTAGTAAATGGGCCATATCTTACTTATTTCTCAATGAAAATTTTTGTACGATGTATTAATTTAAAGATAAGAAAAATGCCTACAATTTTTATGTTGAGTCCTTTTCATAATTCAGCATGCATCAGTCCTTGAAAGCCCAAGAAAGTAACATCCCAGAACCTTGACACCCAGCCTTCATGCAACATAAGCCAATTAGCTTCCACCACCCAAGGCACACTTGTCTCCTTCACCCTAACTCCCCCCCCCCATGCATTACTACAACTTGATACATGTCCTTTTATATGTCCATCCAAGGAAGACTTCTTCTTTAGCAAGTTGAAACAACTTGCTCAACAAGTTGTTAACTTAAGATAAAATTAGAAAATAATAATAATAATAATAATAATAATAATAATAATAATAATAATAATAATAATAATAATAATAATAATAATAATAATCATAAAGCCATGTGCCTACTTGTCCAAATTGTCATATTCTACTCCAAATCCATCAATTCATTACCGTGTGTGTGCGTGCCTTGATCTGCATGCTGCCCCTCCTAAATTCTATTCTTAAATATACCATCATATGCTACCATATACCATATCATGCTATACCATGTCACGTTATGCCATCCATTGTCATTTGTTTCTTCTTTATTTTCTTCATTCAACCACAAACAACTACATTAGCCTCATCTTCCAGCCACCCTCATCACGCCTAAAGCCTCCACACTTCCCTCTTCCTTACGGCCTCACCATCCATGAGTGCTACCACCTCACAAATTCACCGTTTCTTCCAAATCTCCACCATAACTCATGGCTGCCACCACTCCAACCAACCACCGTTTAACTTCTTTATTCCTCCCCTTCAAAAATCTAAAATCTTGCAGCTAGACTCCTCTCTTGCATCACCATTTATGATCATAAGTCTCTTTGGCAAAGGTAAGCAAGGTTTCAAATTTTGATTCTTGGCTCATGATCCTTTCAATCCTCTTAAAATTCTGAATTTTTGCATGGCTGTTCTTGTTGGTTTCTTTCGAAAACGATGACCCCATTTTTCCTTAGTTGAAGTTGTATGTATTGTTTCTAAGGTACCGAGAACGATCGGTGGCGAACGACGAAGGATTTCAAACAAACGTTGAACCTTCGGTAATAAACTCCTTCAACTCTAATTAAATCCATGGTTGTCCTATTATTTCCCTTTTCTAGCCGTGACATTTTCTTCCGATCTTGGGCTACATGTTGTTTTTATATTAGGATCTAAGACCGTCAACAACGATTGGTAAGCATTTCGGAACGTTCGGTAAATTTTTGACGAGACCACTGTTTTCTTCCTCTAGGCAGTGGTTGTCCGGAAAGGTAAGGGGGGCTTTGCCTCATTTGATTGTGTTTTAAATTGTTCCATAATATCGCTTAAGTTTCTGGGAACCACCGTTTCAAATTTCATCGCGATCTGATGGTTAGATTTTAAACCGTGAATTTTTTTGTAATCGAAGGCTAAAATTATTACATTTTTTAAATTAATGGGTATTTTATAAATTTAATTAGTGTAACTTGATAATCATGTACTCAGAGGGATTTTATCGCGATCGGAGTCGTGACAAAAAATTTAGGAATTTTAGTGTTTAGGCGGGCTCGGTTTTATTCGATTTGGTTGTATTATTATTATTTAAATTTTACGGTAATGATATGTAATTTATAATTTGTTTCTGGTAAGCCCCTATTAGAAATTTATTTATCGTCACGTATCGTGACAACATTTTGATGACATCGCGTTTTTAAGAAAGATTTACCGACCGAACGGTTATGACGTTTATTTTAATAAAAATGACATTTTTTAGATTATTACAAAACCTTACAAAAGTTAATTAGATAAATAAGTTGAGTTTAAAAAAGTGGAAAATTTTACTTGAAAAAGTTTTATCAATAAGGGACACGGTTTTGACCCGAATAAACTTTGTAAACTAAAATAAAGAAATAAAAATAAAATGAATTTTTGAAGTACAATAAAGTGGACCTTAGAGCTTAGAAAATTTTGAGACCAATTTTAGTGACCAATTAAAATAGAAATGTAAAAAGGTGCCTAGATGTAATGGAATAAATTATTAGGAACCCAAGATTAAGAAATACGTGTTAGGAGTTAAAAATCTTAGTAATCAATAAAACAAATAACTTAGGAAATATTTATATAATACATGACACATATAATCAACTAAGTGAGAATAATTCTAAGACATGATGTATACAAAATAAATGGTTAAGCTTCTTAACATTAGTCGTTAAAAAGGACAAAAGATATAGAAAGGATTTTAGAATTCAAACTTGAACTAGTAATAAAAAGAAATAGAATGACTTATAAATTAACTAGTAATTTTAATGGCTAAATAATATTTGACTAAGTTCATAATATTGGTATTGATTCTAGATCTCTAAGTAATAATTTGATGTCATAAAGAAAGTAAACTCTAGTTGACTAAAAGAATGCAACCAAGGAAACCAATCTGTTAATATAATTAGAGCTAGTGATAGCAAAGGAAAAGTACAAAAACTAGTAACTAGAAATTTAGAAAGAACAGTACTAATAAAGAATTAGTAACCCATTTCGTGACTAAGGATATAAGGAAGTAATCACACATGATTAAATAGATAAAGAGATAAATGACTTAACGACGTACAAAAATGAGTCAAGTACATACATTACAAATATTAGGAATTAATGAAGAGTAGAAATTAATAACATGGTAGTAAAAATACACACTAGAGAAGCTTAACAAGTTAAAACTAAATGTTACTAAGAATAAGGGTTTAGGAAAGAAAGGAACACTGATGTCAACATTGTTTGGTGGGACCTAAGCACGGGCTTAAAATAACATATGAATAAATCAAGGATGAATTAACCCGGTAGAAATAAGTAAGAGACAATGATAAGCATTTTAAATAAATCGAATGGACACTTTAGAGGGATAAGTATGACTATACTCCAATATTTAAAGGTTAAAGTGGATCTTTAATAAACTTAATTTGCCTAGATGAAGTACTTAGTAGCTATAAGATCACTTAATAACTAGGAAAAAAAATTATGAAGAAAAGTATACTAAGAATATGACTTCACTAGTAATAAGATTGATTAGGAATGATAATCAAATTAAATAGTCAGATAGATACAGTAAGAAACTAAAATTTAATCACTTATAAGAGACGTCCATGAGTATACCTATATGCATGATCCCCTCATTATAATAATACGTATAATAATTGTTGTATAATACTTGTATGATGAATGCTGTGTGTGGTGACTGCTATGTAATTGTGTACATGAATGAATGTGTTAATTATACATAATGAGTATGTGTGATGAAATGTATACGATATAATGACATGCATATGGAATGTGATGTGGTAGAAATACTTAAAGAATACCATGAGTTTATGAAATGAATTGAGTAATGAATGAATGGAATTTGTATAATACATTGAATGAGTTTGTTGAAACAAATAAGAAAAGAATGAACGAAGAAATGTCTCGGTAGGGATCCTGAGATGAATAAATTGTGAAAATGATGTGATGAGATTAGATCAGATCTGATATTGTGATGGGCATTGTAACGCCAATATACCCTGTGGTTTTCTAGAAAATGTGAATTCTCGTTTCATTTCTAAATGTCGGGTAAGACCATTATGGATTGAGGAATTCTGAGAAAGCAAAGAAAGAGTTAATTGAAATAGACTCGACGTTAGAAATGAAATGGAATCATTGAAAGGACCTTACCGATGACTAGTAAAAGGAATTGTGTATTGTATGCATCATACATGGAGGATAAGGGTGATGGAAGACAAAATCCCTGGAGCATAACAGTGAGGGGTACACTGAAGAACTGTTGTGCCTCAATTCCCCGAGGGCGATCTTGGGAGTATATCGGAGTCGGACCTTTAATGGGTCAAATTCACACCTAAAGCCGGACAGCCTGTGGCAAACTCTGATATACTTCGACAAGAGGCGAGAGGTATCTATGGCTGTGTAGTTCCTATTTTGATGGGATATGTTTTGGATCCTTTATTAATGGGGTTGCGAGTCCTTACTCTTTTGTGAAAACAGAACAAGGCAAACTCTGGTCGCTCTAATGAACAGGAAGGATAAGGCAGGATTGTGATATGTATTATGTTAGAAATAATGAGGAAAAGATGGGCCCACATGCATCATGTTGATTAACAAAAAGATTGGAAATAACAAAATGAACTTATGCATCGTATTATTGTATTGAGATTGTGATTGCTCGTTGTTTGAATATGATTGTATAGATCTTAGTGATTCTGAGAGGTGAATAGGAAAATAGGAATGGACAACTAAGATCAAGAGTGGTGAGATAACTTAGATTGTATTTTAGGGACCCCAAAGAGAGTGGAAAGGACATGATCTTATATTTTTTGTGTTGTATGTGAGCAGGTATTGATGAGACACCTTCCTGATTGTTGTGGAGGTGAAAACTCACCCTTACGCTAAATTTTTCTAGACATCGTGAGGATGGACAAAGACATCACATCGAGGATCAGCTAGACTCTTCTTGGTCCAAAGACGAATAGAATAGGTTGAAATTTATTTTATTTTATGAGAGCCGGTGTGCCCTTTTACTTTCAGTATGTGCAGTTGCTGTTACGACCATGTATTATATATGATTACGTTGTATATAAGGTGTATCTGTTCCACCAAGTTTCCTTGTACAAAAAAGCTTCCACATTTTTCTAAAACTCATAACCTTTCAGTTGACCAGGATAATCTAGTAGAAGGGATTGTCCGACTTAACCAAAGGTGTTACATTTTACATGACATACCAAAATACAATTGGCTAAGTTTTGGTCTAAACTCCTTATGAACCTATATTCACATGTGTAAATATGATTTGCTCCAACAAGTCCCATCCTGTAATTCATTTCCTAGATCAAGGTATGTTCCAATAGCATTTCAAGCTCTCTTTGGCTAAACCAAGCATGCCAAATTGCAAACTAAGCCTATTTGTCCATAATCAACCATGCACACAAGTTTCATACATGTATTATGGGTTGTAGGTGACCTCTACATGAAGTCTTTTCCATTAAATGAAAATATGACCTATCCAGTTCCTTGTCTTGTATTCAATTCAATATATCAATCATACACAAGTCACATATTCATTGCTAATGATTATAAATCTCATAATATCATCCTTCATTCATCAATATAACATGTATACAAAGACCTAATTTCCATCATTCAATCCATGCCTACAATTCATCAAGATAGCCTTGCAAGGCACCACTAAACTTTGGCAATCATCAAATTTTATTGTCATAAATGTCATCACCATCACAATGGCATCCAATTACATTAGTCCAAGCATCATATGCATAAAAATCACAATTTATCAACATCGTCGGCCAAGGCATTCCTTTACAACTATTTACCTTCTCTAAAAGCTTTAATTCAAAACATAATCTCATCCTATGATAATCTTGCATCACAATACTAAAAAGAGACCACATGGGAGAGTGAGTTATACATTCAAAATGACATATCCGAATACATTGTGATCATGTGTACATGCATATAAACAACATGTGTGATTTACAATATAAATCATCAATTTATCACTAAGCCTTCATTATAGGCATACAAGTCTCATTATTCACAACTCATAGCAAATACACACATATACACATTCACATTGCCCTTCATCATCATGGGCTATCACAAGTATCAATATTAAATTTTTATATCTTTCATCAATTCACACTCTCAATATGTTATCACTTTTCTTGGCCAACTCCAATTCAAATGCCATGTTCCTATGGCTAATGCATATGTCATATCATAAAATGCATATGCAATGGATCCGATTTATAACACATGTGTACACAATATATCAAGTAATCGTAATCACGTATAATTGCTCAAATATTCATCCCCTCGCAAGGGTCTGTTTCACAGGATCCCGTAAGATCTCAATTATTTAGACATGTCAATGTGATCGCAACCACATATAATCATTTGAATATTTGTCCCCCCTCCCCGCAAGGGTATTTTTCACAAGATCTCGTAAGATCTCAATCATTTCAACATGTCATATGATCGCAACCATGCATAAACATTTGAATATTTCTCCCCCCGTAAGGGTCCTTTTCACAAGATCCCGCAAGATCTCAATCATCTCAACATATCAAGTGATCGCAACCACATATAATATGATATGCCATGCATGCCATGAATGCAATAATGCATATGTTAGCCTCAACTTCACAAGAATCTCTAACCCTTTCACTTAGGGTATATTGTACACTTAATTTTACAAACAGTGGCACACAACCAATTATAGTACTCTCCAAGACATACAACTTGTCACATAATCTCTAAGGCATCAATTCACATTGTTCACAATATAAAAGTGTTAAAGAAAATTCTAATTAAAGCCAAATGAACTTTTTTATAAACCAGATCCCATGAGATTTATTGGTAACTAACATTATGTATTCTAACTTAAATAAAGCCACATGTTATTGTTTGATATGGTGTTTAAGTGTTTCAGGAAATATAAGGTTTAAGCTACAAAAGAAAGAGGAACCCATGCATAAAAAGCCTGATAAGTTTGATCGTAACATGGACTCTATATTCTATGTCAAAAGAAGAATCAAGAGAAAGAAATAAAGTCTGGTAATTCACTTCAAAAGCAATTCTCTTGCATCAAAATAACTTATACTTGACCCAAACCTGAAAACATCATTCAAGCTTCAGAATATATGAAAACATCAGACCCTATCTCCTCATTCAGAATCATTTTAGAAGTGGTCTGATACATGAAGCATCAATGGTCACCAGTCATCTCCATCAAATCTTAAAGAAAAGATTTTCAAAAGAAAGAATAATCAAACAGGGTGGACTCTAATCTATCTAAAAAGCACCTAAGTTTCATCTTTATTATACATATTCAGAGATTCTCTTAATCAAAGCTTTCCTTCTTGGTGAAACTAGTGCTACATCTACTCCACTTACAACTGCACACCTCTCAAAGCTCTCAAATTTATATTGCTTGTGCAAAACATCTTTCTCTGACAAAAAAAGCTTTTTCCCTTTGTGCATCTCCAACAAGACAGGTTTTTATCGCTTGTACAACAACTCTCTTAATGGTCATATAGTTGATAGTCTCTCCCTGAGCTCAATAAGATAATTCTATATAAACAGAATCATTCTCTTCATTAGATATGCTCTGAGAAATAGAAGAAAAGAAGAAGAAAGCAAAAATAAAGTGGAGAGCTAAAGCAGACCAAGAAACACAAGAGAGTATAAAAAGAAGATTGAAAAAGAGAGAGAGCTTGTGAAAAGAAAAGCATGACCTAGAACATGCTAAGAACAGTTTGATGGAAGAAGAAGAAATATCATGAACAAGCATCAGACGTTCATGTACACAAGCTCATGAGAAATGAAGAAATTGCAGTATACTCAACAACAAGTAACCAGACCAAGAAAATCTGCCATGAAGACAAAGAAAGCTTGCTATGTACAATCATCTTCCTACTTAGATGCCATAGTAACTTGGGATATGCCTTTGTGTGCTTAATAGCATACCATCCCAAGTCATGCTTTCTAGCCTAGTACATTTTGCAACTATCTTTCACTTTCCAAATGTACTAAACCTATGGGAAAATAAGCTCTTCCTTTCTTTGCAAAGCTATTTTCATGGTTTATTACTTAGCTCTGCTAAGTCAAAGGGCTTATTTATTTGTAATAATTTTTTCAATTCTTTGGTAGTACAGGTCTGGTGTATTTCCAGATTCTGTTAATGTGGGAAACATTGTTAGCCTGGAGAGGCTTTTGAAAGAATACTTGGGGTTTGAGGCAGGAGTGGCTTGTGAAAGAATACTTGGGCCTGCCCTAGGAGTAGGTGCTACAAAAGGTACACATAGGAATCTAGAGGGGTCTAGTGTTGAAGCACGGGCTGTGCTTAAGCTAGGAGTGGTTGGAGTCAAGAATACTCAGATCATGAGTTGTGTTCAAGCCAGGAGTGGCTGGAATCAAGAATACTCAAAAGCACGAATTGTGCTTAAGCGAGAAGTGACTGGAGTCAATAATACTCAACATCTAATGTAAATAATTTTTACATAGTGGAAATCCTTCAGATTTGAAGGTATTGGATGTAGCTTCTATTTTGGGACTGAACTGGTATAAATTCCTTGTATGATGTCTTTTTCTCTCTGACTCTTTAACTATCAAAAGTCTGGTGCTTTCTCGTTAATATCTTTGATAGTAAAAGTCTGTTAAATAACAAATATTCAATCAAAGAATCACAATCTCTGACTCGTAAAAGTATGGTCCGCTGTGCAAAATGTTGTCACGTTTAAATATCACTTTTTGGTTTTTAAAAGTGAACAGACTTATTCAACCTTCTTCTAAGTTTGTTCTCCGAACCAACAATTAGTATTAGCGCATGGCCTCTGGGGTTGAACACTCAAACGAGTATAGAGGAAGAAGATCCATGAAGATTTCATCCTGATAAAGGCCTAAAAGAAGAATCGAGAAGAAGAAGCTGCTTACTATTTGAAGCATTTAGAAGTCTGTAGAAGACCAAGAGCTCAAGGACAAGACAAGATTAGCATCACAAAAAAGGAAGCACAGAGTCAAGTTTTTCAAGAAAAAGGATCCTTCACTAGTCCAAGCATGAAGAATGGAAGAAGTTAAAGATCAAATGCATCAACAAGCTCCTCAACATTGGCAAATTGCAAGACCTTAGAGTCTGAGGCATGGAAGATCAAGACTCTAAAGATCTCTGAAAAATTGTCAAAGGGAAGTAAAAATAGAATATGTTTAATTATCTCTCTCTTAATCTCAAAATTATTATATTCCTTGTTCTTTGATATTTTCCTATAAACTATTTAAACTTATTTTTATTTAAATGAACTTTGAGCAAGATTGTTAAAAATCATCAGATCAGAGATATATCCTTGCAAGAAGATTAAAAACAAGTCTGGTTTCTTTCAAAAATTGTCACTCGAATATTTGGTAAAACTAACCGTTTCCTTGCACTAATTTTTTGTATAAATCAATTTTTTTAGGCATTTATTTCAAAATTCTAGAAACTGTTCCTAATTATTAGGAACGACGTATGTTTTTGAAGATTACAAAATCGTGTGTTCCTTTCCATTTATTATGATTTTTTAAAATGATTTTGAAAGACTCTCAAGCTTCTACCTCTTTCTCTCTATTTAAATCTCTTCATTATTTCCATTTATTTTATACTTGTTAAACCCTTCTTTGAATCCCTAAACCCTTTTTTCTTAAAACTTTCTCAAATCTCTTTCACAATCCCTACAATGGCTACTTTCACCGAAAAGGACATTGTAGAATCAGTATACTTTTCCCCAATTTAATTCAAAAACAATGGAAGAGACATCATGGCTGAATTAGAAGGCATTGGCTGGTCACCCTTTTATTCCTCAATCTACTCATACTATGATCCTTGGTGATAAGCTTCTGGTCCACTAGTATTTCCAACAAAGAAGACTTCACTATCTCTAGAACTCTTCAAGGTCGAAGAATCACAATCTCCACTGAGAGTATTGCTTATGCATGTAGATGTCCCAATGAAGGTCGATTGTTCTTCGATGAATACATCAGCTCCATCATCTCTGAAGAAGAAGCAAACATGTGTCTACGGGTTAGAATCTCCATCAACCCTTCTACTCAAAGACTTGCTCCCAAAGGCAAAATTTCTCCATGCCCGGATAAGACAAATTTTCTCACCAACAAAAAATACAAGGGATGTGGTAACTAAATTGGACAAGTTCTATATGGTTTTGATGATGAAAATAGAGAAGGCTAGTCTGCCTGATGTAATCATGAACTACCTGATATCCTTCGTCTCCAAGAAATAAAAGAAGATTCCTTATCCTGGTGTTTTGTGTAGGATCTTTGAACTTCATGGTTTTGAAATGTAGAATGCAAAAGACTTGAAAATATATGGGAATCTAGTCACCAAGGCCCCTATTTTCTTTGACGAAATTACCCCTGAAGAAACCCCTCAACAGAACATTGCTGAAGACCCCCTGATCATCTCATGACAAGTCTCTGATTGGTCGTCCACAGACTCAGAACCAAAAGAGTCTAAACCACCCAAGAAAAAGGCTAAGGTATTTTTGGTGCCTCTCCGAAAATTGCAAAGCCTGTTCCTCTCTCTAAGTCAAAGTCTAGCCGATCAATGCCTACTTTGAAACCATCCAATCTCTCTGTTCCAGTCATAACTTTTGGAAGAATCACAAGGGGCATGATAAAACATATCTCTACAAGAAAAATCAATAAAGAATGATTGTGTAGTAAATCCTCTATTCTTCGACTCTTTAGACTCAGCAACCACTGAATCAGAGACTGTGCCATCTCCTTCACCTCGTGTCATAACATCTTAGATGATTCTGAATCAATCTCTTCCTGACTAGGAAACTCCATTTGATGCTCTTGCCCAATATTAAGCATTGCAGACTCATTCATCCATCTTTACCTATGTGCCTATTGCTTACCGAGAACCTAGATTTTAGTCAACAAGAGAGTCACTCTGCCATCTGCATCATCTTCTCTCACATTTGTGCCTTCTCTGCCTACACAAGATATACTTCATGATGATAATTTGTGTTCTGCATCTAATGCTGCTTTGTACTATAAGCTTAGAAAGAACAAAAAGCCATTTTGATGGACATACAACAAGGAAGGACTCTGACTGAAATTACAAGTGGAAAACAAAATCTGCATTCATTCTTCCATCAACAAGGATTCTTATTGCTCCAGATAAACTTCACTCTATTCCCAAGCCTCACTCTTCTATAAAAGGAAAAGAACCTATCTCAAACTTAGTTCAACCATACGTACCAACATGGAATGACCCCAGATCTCACAGACTTTCTGACAAAGAAGTAACCACACTTCTTTAATCTGATCACAACACTGAAGAAAATGCTCGCCACATGTGGAACCACAACTTGTAGATGATTGGAAAAATGGGTTTTAGTTCTGATAGTTCGAATTAATTATGATTTATCTAACCAAACTCTTTGGCCCAAAATTTTCAAACTTAAATTTGTTGATATCAAAAAGGGGAGAAAATTAGGAGCCTATAAAATTAGGAGTCTATAGTCTGAAAAGCTTTTAGAAATGTTTTTTTATATGGCTCAAAGTATTAGTTAAGCATTTGTTTTAATTTAGTATCCTTATACTGTTATTATTTAAAACGCTTTCTGAATTATCACTCCTATCCAGCTTAGGGGGAGTCAATATCCTAAATCACAGAACTTTATTTAAGTTAAAAGAGTTAATGTTTGCTATCAACAAATAGGGGGAGATTGTTGAAGAAAAGTCTAATCAACATGAGATTTATTGATAATTAACATTATGTATTCTAACTTAAATAAAGCCACATGTTATTGTTTGATGTGGATGTTTAAGTGTTTCAGGAAATATAAGGTTTAAGCTACAAAATAAAAAAGGAGCCCATGCATCACAAGCCTGATAAGTTTGATCGTAACATGGACTCTACATTCTAAGTCAAAAGAAGAATCAAGACAAAGAAATGAAGTCTGATAATTCACTTCAAAAGGAATTCTCTCGTATCAGAATAACTTACCCGACCCAGACCTGAAAACATCATTCAAGCTTCAGAATATATGAAAACATCGGACCCTATCTCCTCATTCAGAATCATTTCAGAAGTGGTATGATACATGAAGCATCAATGGTCACCAGTCATCTCCATCAAATCTTAAAGAAAAGATTCTCAAAAGGAAGAATGATCAAACAAGGTAGACTCTAATCCTATCTAAAAAGCACCTAAGTTTCATCTTTATTATACACATTCAGAGATTCTCTGAATCAAAGCTTTCCTTCTTGGTGAAACTAGTGCTACATCTACTCCATTTACAACTGCACACCTCTCAAAGCTCTCAAATTTATATTACTTGTGCAAAACATCTTTCTCTGACAAAAAAAGCTTTTGCCCTTTGTGTATCTCCAACAAGAAAGGCTTTTGTCCCTTGTACAACAACTCTCTTAATAGTCATATAGTCGATAGTCTCTCCCTGAGCTCAATAAGATAATTCTATATAAACAGAATCATTCTCTTCATTAGATATGCTCTGAGAAATTAAAGAAAAGAAGAAGAAAGCAAAAATAAAGTGGAAAGCTAAAACAGAGAAAGAAACACAAGAAAGTATAAAAAGAAGATTGAAAAAGAGAGAGAGCTTATGAAAAGAAAAACATGAGCTAGAACACGCTAAGAACAATGTAATAGAAAAAGAAGAAATATCATGAACAAGCACCAAATGTTCATGTATAAAAGCTCATGAGAAATGAATAAATTATAGTATACTCAAAATGAGTAACCAGACCAAGAAAATCTGCCATGAAGACAAATAAAGCTTGCTATGTGCAATCATCTTCCTACTTAGATGCCATAGTAACTTGGGATATGCCTTTGTATGTTTAATAACATACTATCCCAAGTCATGCTTTCTGGCCTAGTACATTTTGCAACCATCTTTCTGTTTCTAAATGTACTAGGACCTTTCGGAAAATAAGCCATTCCTTTCTTCGCAAACCTATTTTCGTTGTTTATCACTTAACTCTGCTAAGTCAAAGGGCTTATTTATTTGTTATAATTTTTTTAATCCTCTGGTAGTACAGGTCTAATATGTTCCCAGATTGTGTTAGTATAGGAAACACTATTGGCCTGGAGAGGCTTTAAGTACTCGAGGTTTGAGGCAGGAGTGGCTTGTGAAAGAATACTTGGGGTCTGCCCCAAGAGTGGGTGCTGTAAAAGAATACACATAGGAATCCAGGGGTCTAATGTTGAAGCACAGGTTGTGCTTAAGCCAGGAATGACTAGAGTCAAGAATACTCAGAGCATCAGTTGTGTTCAAGCTAAGAGTGGCTGGAATCAAGAATACTCAAAAGCACGAGTTGTACTTAAGCCAGAAGTGACTGGAGTCAATAATACTCAATATCTAATGTAAATGATTTTTATATAATGGAAATCCTTTAGATTTGAAGGTATTGGATGTAGCTTCTGTTTTGGGAGTGAACCAGTATAAATTACTTGTGTGATATCTTTCTCTCTCTAATTCTTTAACTATCAAAAGTCTGGAGCATTCTCGTTAATATCTTTGATAGTAAAAGTCTGTTAAATAACGATCATTCAATCAAAGAATCACAATCTCTGACTCGTAAAAGTGTTTAAATATCACTTTTTGGTTTGAAAAAATGAAGACTTATTCAAGTCCCCTTCTAAGTCTGTTCTCTGAACCAACAAATAGTCAAGAAGCCTCATTAATATCAATCCATACATGGAAATCAAGAAGGCATATCAATAAGTGTACTTCAAATGTATAACACTAACATATACATTGTCACCACACAATTCTTGGTGGGTTTCAATTTCAATTATCTTGCCATTGTTTCAAGCTTTAGTGTGGCATTCATAATCTCTTTAATCATCTTAGTTTTTTTTAACATTATTTCCAATTCACTAATTAGCAACAAACACAATGACATTCAACCAATGTCTCAATATTTTTATCATCACTCATAGGTGTGTCACATAACCACATTATTCAATTCTCATCTTCAATTATCATATCTCATCAATAGTGGTGAAACATACATAGTTTTCACAATATGACATAGGCACATACTTTGCCAAAATCTCGAGTCACTATTAATCACCACCAAGGACCATCACATACATATATTCTAAATGCAATCACATATTTGCCAAGCATATCATCATCATAATAATAATCATCACATCATTCCAATATAACTATAACAAGACAAACATGAGCAATATCATATACGTTAATCATCAATTATTCAAATTATGCATTTAGAATATAAACTTCTCTCTTATCTCAAGAGAAGTAGTCCGAACAGTTCGACGATCCTACCTCGTCATTTGGAATAGGTCCTTTATTAACATATATATAAAATTTCAATCAATTGGCCTATTAAGGCATTAATTTCAATTCTAAATATACACCATCATATTTAGAATTCTTAACATGTCTTAAACATGTTATAATCACCGATTTTTCTTATTTTGTTAGGTTTTGGGAATTCTTTCCCATTAACCAAAATTCATTATAATTAAAGCGCTATAACATAACACCTAAGCCACCAACACACCAAATTTCTTGCCCATCATCCTTAATGGGTTTCAATGTCTCAAATACCTTATATCAATTCCATTCATACCATCATTATCAAATATCACTTCTGTCGCGACCGGGATCGTGGCGGCACGGTCGACCCTCAAAACGATCTTTTGGTTTGGTTCGAAAAGAAAAAACAGGGAGTCGCCACCAATATTTTTAGGATAAAATATTGGGAAAACCTTTCATTAAAGCACTGGTTATAAAAATGAAATTCCATGTTCGGGAGTCTAATTACAGGTGAGGAAGGTATTAGCACCTCACAACTGTCCGTTATAAAAACGGTTATCTCAATATGATAGCGCGCATTATAATTAACCCAATAATTATTTTAACTTCTTCATGAAAAGAAAGTATACGAGATGAGAAAACATACAAAAATAAACAAAAATAAACATGGAATATTTACATGAGATTAACGGGACGTCTCGTCTAAGTTAAACTCGCTCCTCTTCCTTTTTTTTAAATAGAAAAATAAAAATTGCAATAATAATGAGAATAATAATAATCATTACAACTTTTATGCTAGTCCAAATAAAATGTAAGAAGCACTCATTTTTTTTGTTATATATTTATTACAAACCTAGGAAGGGGTAAAAAAGAAAAGAAAAGAAAATAACAGCAATTTATTTTAGTGGGAAAATGGAGTACCGAGTGAAAAAATGGAATTCTGAGTGAAAAATGGAAAACCCGAGTGAAAAATGGAAAAATCGAGTGAAAGATGGAATGCCGAGTGAGAAAGTGGAATACCGAGTGAAAGATGAATACCGAGTGAAAACGTGGGCTGACCGAGGGGAAGAGGGACAGTATTGGAGTTAATAGGAGAGGGACGGTGTTGGTGAGGATTTTAAAGGGTGCTGGACGGTTGGGAGAGAAAGAGTGAGGATAGCTGGGAGGATTTGTTAGGAGAGTAACAGTGTGGTTTTTTTTGGGAAGAGAGGGATGGTGTTTGAGAGGAGGAGGACGGTTGAGAGAGAGAGGGATGGTTTCGATGGTGTGGGTGGAAAAGGAGAGAGGGACAGTGGATGGAGAGGAAGAGAGGAGTGAGGGACGGTGTGTGAAGGAAGGAGGTCTCAGACAGTGAGAGGAAGAGAGGGGCTGTGTAATGGAAGGAGAGGGACGGCTGGGTGTTGGGGTTTTCTCTAATGAAGGCTCCCCCCTTTTTTTTTGAAGGCTTCAGGATCCTCTCTATTTATAGAGGTCCTGGACGCCCACCATCAGTGGCAAATGGGGCTTCCCCTTTTGTCCTGCAGTCAGCCGCCCCACTTGATCAACGTTGGATACAGCCTGGATGGAGTTGGTGGACATAACTTGCACCTAGACAGCTATAGGGGTCGGCAGCTAGTGGGCCTCTCCTTTGTCACTTTGTTAGCCGCCCCCCACAAGTCAAAGATCCACTTGGATAGTGAAAATCCAAGTCAGCAAGGGCACTCGGATTTTACCTTCTCTCCACAATCCGAGTGGAAAAGATGCCTTTTGTGCACAAGACCAAGTGGAAAAGGTGCTGTTTATACAAAAACCGAGTGAAGAATGACTCGGAACCGACTGAAATGGTTGGAGTATGACTCGGAATTGGGTGAAAGATGACTCAAAATTGGCTAAAAGAATGGCTCAGAAATGCCTAAAAAGGATGACTCAGAAATGGTTTAAGTATGGCTCGGAATTGGGTGAAAGAATGGCTCGATCGGTATTGACTGGCGAGTGAGTGACTCGGTGCTGACTAAGGGTGACTCACTCGGTGTTGATTGAGAGAGGACTCACTTGGTACTGACTGAAGAGGCATCACTCGGTGCTGACTGGAGATACTTCACTCGGTGCTGACTGGAGATACTTCACTCAGTGCTGACTAGAGATACTTTACTCGGTGCTGACTGAAGAAATTTCACTCGGTACTGACTGGAGTTTCTTCACTCGGTGCTGACTGAAGAAATTTCACTCGGTGCTGACTGGAGATTCTTCACTCGGTGCTGACTGAAGAGATCTCACTTTGTGCTGACTGAAATAGAACTTGGTACTGACTGAAGATTATGGCTCACTCAGCATTGGGAAGTAAATGACTCATTCGGAACCTCTCATAATGTTTCACTCAGCCCTGTCTCTGGAAATGGACCACTCAGAGAAACCTTGCTTGGATTTGCTTGGTAGTTGTGAACACCTATTTTAGTCTGGTCGATCCACAAGTAAAAAAGAATACAAGAAGAAAAAAAAATTAAAAAAAAATAATAATAAAAAAATGATGACTCGGAAATGGTCATTTCCGAGTAAAGGGACTCGGAAATGATCATTTCCGAGTGAGACATGGTCCCTGGCCTGTTTTCGCTCAAGCGGGTGATGGTTTGCTCAAGCGAGACATGTCACGCCTGAGTGAGATTGATACCTGATGCATATTCCTTTCCTTCGAATGATGAAATCCGAGTGGAATTACTCAGAATAGAGCAAATCTGAGTGGAAGTTGTCCCACTGCAATCATTCCGAGCCAAATTCCAAGTTCTGACTGAAAAGCAGGAAGATCCGAGTGAAAAATAGTCAAATTTCAACTTCTGAGTGGAAAAAAGACAGTTTCCGAGAGACAAACGTCCAATTTCTGAGTTTTGTCTGGAAAGCAGGCAGATTCCGAGTGAAAAGTATTCAAATTCCAATTTCTGAGTGGAAAATAATCAGGATCCGAGTGGACGTGTCAAAGTTTCCAAGTTTTGAGTGATAATCAGGCATTTCCGAGTGGTTGTCCAAGTTCTAAATTTTGAGTGAGAAGTCAGTTGGAGCTGAGTACCAAATTCCGAGTGAAAAGCCAATCAAAGAAAGAGTCTACTGAATGACTCAAAATCCATTCAGAACCGAGGGAAGAAGGGGTGTACCGAGTGAAGTATTTCCAGTCTGCACCGAGTCGTTCCCGTCCATTTTCAGTCGGCTCCGAGCCATTCTTTTACTATCACCCTCCATTCCACCCATTCCCGAGTCACTCTTTAAACCAAACCCGAGCTCATTTTCACCCAAATCTGACTCACCATTCTCACCCAGATTTCGAGTCATCCTTTACTCGTTTCTGAGTCAATTCTCACCCAGATTCCGAGTCATTTTCACCAATTCTCGAGTGACTCGTCACTCAATTCTGAGTCATCTCCACCTAATTCTGAGTCATTATTCAACCATTTCAGTCGGTTCCAAGTCACTTGTTACTCGGTTCCGATTGAATGTTTCATAGCAGCCTCACACCGAGCAAAACCTCTACTCGGCCTTCCATAGGAGGACTCCTCCCAGAAGAATTCTCACTCGGGAAGGAGTATTTTCACTCGGCTTTCTATGGGAAATGGTTCATTCCACTCGGAATTAACTCCCAATGTGGATGAATACTGACTGAGAGGCTGATCCGAGTCATTTTCACTCGGAATTCTACCATTCTCACTCAGATTTCCATCATTTTCTCTCAGATTTTCACCATGCTGACTTGGATTTCCACTATCCAAGTAGATCCTTGAATTACGGGAGATGGTTGGCAACTAGACAAGGAGGAAAATGATAAAGAATTGCCACCAGCCTCCATTCTCCTTAATTGTCAAAGATCCAGGCTGTTCCCAACATACCATCCAAGTTGTTTGACAATTTCAAGGGGCGGCTGGCAACAAGACAATGTGGAAATATTAAAAAATCCTCACCAATTGGTAGCCAGGCTGTCACGGGTCTGTTCAGGCAATCATCATGCTCCTCAAATGTTCTATAAATACCGCAAACGAAGGAAGAAAAATGGATCTTGGAAGCATTCATTTGAGAAAATCCAAAACAAATTTTTTTCCTCACTTTTTAACCATCCTTCTCCTCTCCCATACAGCCCCCAAACTGCCCCTTCCTTTCACCCACTTTTCAACCGTCCTTCTCCTCTCCCATACGACCCCAAAATCGTCCTCCTCTTTACCTCTACACCGTGCTGTCCTTCTCCTCCCCCATACAGCCCACTTCATCTAAAAACACCGTCCCTCTTAATACCGTCCCCACTCACCTCACACAACACCGTCCTCACAGCCCCTCAACATCGCCTCACCGTACTCCCAACACCGCCCCAAACCTTCCTCACAGCCCTCGCCTCACTCCGCCTTCCTCACAGCCCCTCTACTCTGCCTTCCTCACAACCCCTCTACACCTCCTCACCGTACTCCCAACACCGCCCCTCTACACCGTCCCTCTCTCCCTTGCCTCACTCCGTCCTCCACCCTTACCCTTCACCACTGTTTCCTCCCTCTCTACACCTCACAGCCCCCCTTTTACTATCCCATTTCCTCCTCACTCCACGCTCACTTTTCCCTTCCTTTTCTCCTTCAAAACCAAACCACACACACACCTCCGTCCTTTCCCTCAAACACCCATCCGACCTCACCAACAAACTCCTTCAGCCGTCCTTCTCTTTTGCACACCATCCAGCTCCTTTCTCACCACATCGGTCTCACTCTCATTTTTAATACTCGTATTTATTTCATTTTCTGTTAAATTAATTACTGTTTGATGACTATGTTATTAATTAATTTCTGTTAATTAATAAATATTAATAGAAATAAATGTTTTACACTTTCTATTTGGACTAGCATAAAAATTGTAATTATTATTATTGTTGTTATTATTATTATTATTGTAATCTTTATTATATTTCTTAAAAAAGGTGGAGCAAGATTAATTTGGACGAGACGTCCTGTTAATCTCATTTTTTTTATTATTAAAAATGATGGAGCGAGATTAATTTGGACGAGACGTCCTGTTAATCTCATGTAAATATTCTGTGTTTAATTTCTTTTTGTTTATTTTTGTATATTTTGTCACCTCGTATATTCTCTTTTTATGAAAAAGTTAAAATAATTAATGGGTTAATTATAATGCGCGCTATCAAATTGAGGTAACCGTTTTTATAACGGACAGTTGTGAGGTGCTAATACCTTCCTCACCTGTAATCAGACTCCCGAACATGGAATTTTATTTTTATAACCAGTGCTTTAACAAAGGTTTTCCCGGTATTTTATCCTAAAAAAATATTGGTGGCGACTCCCTGTTTATTTTTAAAATTGTTTTGAGGGTCGGCCGCGCCGCCGCGATCCCGGTCGCGACAGATGGCGACTCCACTGGGGACTTAGAGAGTCAAGCCAGTCAATTTGATAGCGCATATTTTAATTAGCATATTAATTATTTAACTTCTTTCTTTATTTTATTTTTTGTCAATGTTTATATATAGTTTCTGTTTTGTTTGTACTTTATCAATTTTATGTCTGTGTGATTATTGAACCCTAGGATAGACAACTTTGTATATTTGTTCTGTGTTTGTGCTTTGTGCAGAATGGGGTAAGGTAAAAGGTATTGGATGCCCTTCCACACACTACACTCATATTTACTTGCACACACCTATGAGTGGCGCCCTATACCCGAGCCCCAAATGAAGCTTAAGTTAGGAGGGGTTGGTAACGGAATCGTATGGGATGTACTTCCTATCCGGTGTTCATGAGAACCTCAACCAGAGTTCGACCTCTCATGATATACGCACTTAGTGGATTCCCCACTGTTTGCGTCTCTGTCATGAGTAGGATCTTGGCTCTGGTGACCTTCTAGATGTCTACTATAAGCTATCTGGTATGGAGAATCACTTTTAGACAAGCCATAGGTCCTAGAAAGGACTTTCAACAAAACCCAACCTAGGCCACAAAAGGGCAGACTTTATTTTACTTTATGTCATTTTCACTCTCCCTTTTAAATCCAAATGAATGAATTATCTATCCATTGAGGGTACTCTATTTCAAAAACAGTGATTCATTTCCAAAACACCCAGTACACTCCAAGTGGATAGATAATTCTCTTTTGATCATGTACCTCCAAGTCCTGAGTTGTAGATTTTCATGCTCGTCAAAACAAGAAAATCAAAAGGAACAATTTTGGATCCCTTTAACTGGGGCATCAATGACGATTAAGAAAATCTATGGCTTCTGCAACTTAGACTCGCATGAGTTTTGGAAATCAATGTTTCCCAAAAAAAAACAAAAACAAAAACAAAAACATTTTTTACATCACATCTTTGGGAAAACATGAATTTCAAAACATAACAATAACTGATTCCTTTTCTTTGTTTCAATATTCGCAGGAAACGATTCAGAAATTGGCAGTATCTCTGGGCAAGTATGGAAATTAACATGAAACATGACAATTATGGTACAGATGTGACAGAGTTGAAGAAAATATTACATCTCAAAGCTAAGAAAGTTGATACAGTTAGTCTGCAAGCACTGGGGAAAAGATTAAGTATGACTCAAAAGATGGCCCTTACCAGGAAATATGGGAAGGTCTTAAGACTATTAGAGGTGGAAGTCCAAACCGAAGCAATTACAGCCTTGGCAATATTTTATGACCCACCCCTCCGCTGTTTCACATTTAGAGATTTTCAATTGGCTCCGTCAATAGAAGAATTTGATCAGATATTGGGGATACAAGTGGAAGGGCAAATTCCCTATCGCCATCTTGACCATCACGCAACAACCGCTTCAATCGCCCGTGTTTTGAAAATCTCTCCCGAGGCATTGAGGAATGTGCAAATGAACAGAAATCAAGTTCCCGGGTTCACCCGAGAATTTCTCGAAAAACACATGCAGATCCTGGCCGATAAAGAGGAATGGGAGGCTTTCATCGATACTTTAGCCCTCACTATTTACGGGGTTGTCTTGTTCCCTAATTTAGACAACTATGTGGATTATGACGCTATTGCTATTTTCCTGGCTCGTAAGCACTGGCTCGAGAATCCAGTCACAGCCATTTTGGCTAATGTGTATTGCACCATGGATTTTTGCCACACACAAGGGGGAAAGAGGATCATTTGCTATTTACCCGTTTTATATGTATGGCTCACATCTCATGTCTTCCATCAAATATGTAAAGCCGAGTGTCCGGTTTCTGATTTGAAATTGTGTCAATTGGCCGTGAAGAGTGGGCGTGAATGGGCTAATCACCTCGTAAGCCTTACAGCTGAAAAAGTCAGGTGGTATCCTCAATGGTTAATGGTTGAGTCAATCATCTATAGTTGCGGAGGTTACCCGAATGTTCCTCTCATGGGCACGTAGGGATGCATCAATTACAACCCTGTTATTGCAAAGCGTCAGTTCGCTTATCCTCTACTCGGGCCACCGAACAAAAAACTGCTCACGCCTTTCATTTTGTACTATGCAAAAGGGAATTACACATCCGTTGTTCGGGATATAGCCAATGCGTGGAAGAAGATCCATAGAATGGAAAAAGAATTAGGGGCACGAACCCATGCTGTAGGGGCCGAATATTTTGAATGGGTCCTAAACAAGGCCTCCATTGTAAAACTGCCCTTCAAAAGCCCTTTATATCAATTCGCGAATAATTTCCCTCCACCAGTGATCATGGAAGACAAGGTCACCATGGCTCTGAAAGCGCAAATAGAAAAGTTGACAACAAAGAATCAAAAGCTAGAAGAAGACCTTTTGAAATGTCAACAAGAGTGCTCCCTTCAGAGGAAGGAGAATTCCGAAGGGAAACATGCTATGGATGAAATGCGAAAGAAGAGGAAGATTGATGAAGACTACAGGGTGAAACAGGACCATTGCCTTCGTGTGGTTAATTCCCAGTTTAAAACAAAGGCCAACAGAGTGACGCCATATTGGCCGAAAAACAAGTCCTGAAAAACATGCTGACACTATCCAAAGAAAAAGAGAAAGAGACCTTGGTGAAAAAGGAAATGCTGCAGACTCAGGTCCATAAATTGGAGCAACAGCTTGATGAAACAATGAGGGCTTATGAACAAGAAATACATGATGAACAAAAAAAAAGCCTGTGATGCTGAGCAACGCTGCCAAAATGCCACACGAGCTCTCGAGACTGAGTTAGCTCAACGGGATGAGATTGTTCATTTATGGATGGACCGTTTCGCCAAGTTGGCATACATAGCTAATGGAATCTTGGAGGATTTTCCCTTAATGTTGAAACAGGCCGAAGGCATGGTCAATCCTTTATCCACCCCAAAAGAGATATCATCATTTCTGAATTATTGCCAGGAAAGACTTTGTAAAATGAGGGACATGATCGCTCGGGCCAGGGATGGTTAAAATGTTGTAATCAAATCTTTCGAGCAATATTGTACCTTTACAGAAGAATGGAATGATGAATAAATCTGCTTTCATAATTGTTTCATGTTAATTTCCACTTTACTGCTTTACCTAGTACTTTTGAACGGGACGTTCTGAGGAACGGTCGGAGAATACGGGCTAAATTCAGAATCGCATCCTACGTAACATCATTTGTTTTTCTTTTCCTTTATCTGTTTACTTTTATTTTCCTAACAAAATATTGTGGTTTCCAGACAAAACGGGTAGACATCCTTACGCGACTAGGCTTAATACAAGACTCATGGCTAAAATAGAACAAGAAAATGAGAGCTTGAGAGCCGAAGTCAATCAGTTGAAAGAACAGACGGCTGAGATGGCCAAGCTTCTTGAAAGGAGAGTCACAGAAGGGGATTCTTCAGTAGGTGCTGAAAATACCAGACAACGACCATCCGCTCCCCAACACACTCAGGGTCCTACTGGAGAGCCAAGTTCAAACCCTGTTCCGCCTCCTCTAACTATTCACGTTAGGAAATCAAACCCTGCTAACACCCAGCAAACCATCTATATAGATGAGGAAGGTAATGCCATACCCTTTCCCCCATATGGATTGCCACCTGGCTATTTCCCGCCACTTTAAGAAGAGCTTGATTATCAGGAAGCAATCCTTCATACGGCTCAACAAAACGTCCCACCCGTCCGGGATCCCCAAATGATTCCAATCCATACATAAGCCGCGCAACCACAAGCTGCTCAAGCAACAGCTAGACCCCACATCTCAATGCCTAATGCAAACCCGGCACATGTCGACCAACCAGTTAGGGGTACTAGTCATCATGTCGCCGCAGAACCAAGTGCTGCTGCTGCTACCCAGGAGGGAAGATTAGAGGTCCTGGAAAGGCGATTCAGAGAAATGGAAAGAACGAACAGGTTTGGAATGGGCAGTGCTACACAACTCTGTCTGATTCCTGATGTTGTCATTCCCCCCAAATTCAAACTGCCAGAATTTGACAAATATCGGGGGCTAACCTGTCCGAAGAACCATCTTACCATGTATTGTCGGAAGATGGCCTCTCACGCTTCCAATGACCCTCTGCTCATTCATTATTTCCAGGATAGCTTGGCGGGAGCACCTCTGACCTGGTACAATCACCTTGAACGATCTCATATACGCTGTTGGGAAGATCTAGCAGATGCTTTCATGCAACAGTACAAGTATAATATGGATATGGCGCCAGATAGAGTACAATTGCAAAATATGACTAAAAAGGATAGCGAGACGTTTAAAGAGTATGCCCAACGGTGGCAAGAAGTAGCAGCGCAGGTTGACCCACCTCTATCAGAGAAGGAGGTAATTTCTACATTTATTGATACACTCCAGTCACCCTTCTACGATAAGATGATTGGAAGCATTTCCTCCCATTTCTCCGACATTGTCACTATCGGAGAAAGAATAGAGAATGGCCTGAGGACTGGGAAAATTACTCGTGGCCCACCTGGGGTTGGAACAACAAGAAAACCTTCACTTGGAGAAGGTAAAAGAAGAGAGGGAGAGACTAACCTGGTCTCTCACAACCAAAGAAGGAACCAGCTCAGACCACCTACTCCCGTCACCTTTCCGTCAACTTACCATAATGCGCCACACCCATATGTGGCTGCAATTCCAAATTCGAACCCACCACATTTCCGACCACCAGTTATGCGACCACCTACACCACCACAAGCACCATATCAGCCACAACAAATGAACCCACCGAATCCAAATCTGAGGAGACAAAATAATGACCGCACGCAAGTGCAATTTGATCCAATTCCCATGACCTACACCGAGCTTCTCCCCCATCTTATTGAAAACACATTGGTGGCACCTTGCCCTCTAAAACCGCTTCAACCACCTTATCCCAGAGGGTATGACCCAAATACGTGGTGTGATTACCATGCCGGTGCACCGGGACATTCCACCGAGAATTGCCTGGCACTGAAGTTTAAGGTAAGAGATTTAATCAGAGCTGATTGGATAAACTTCAAGGAAGGAAGCCCGAATGTAACCATAAATCCCCTGCCTAACCATGGGAGATCAGGTGTTAACGCTGTGGAAAGAGATGAGGAATGTATTTCCAAGGTTTAGGACATCCAAACGCCAATGGAAACGATTTATTCCCATATGCTTAAGATGGGTTTGATAGAAGGATCATGGGATAAAGAGTGCAATGACCTCCAGTCCGCCAAGCGAAGGGACTTCCAAAAAACCCTTCAGGGACTTATGGACAGTCATGTCATAGAAGTTTGCCGGCAGCATGAAGGCAGAATAAATATGATACAAGATCAAAGCCGAGTTCGAGCCCTAAAGCCTCTAGTCATATTTTACAACAAAAATGCACCAGTGGCTTCGACTCCTGCTAAGGCTATTATCACGGTGAATGCGCCAACCCTGTTCCCTTATAAGGATTCACGAGCTGTGCCGTGGAAGTATGGCACTGAAGTGGTTGTTACTAGTTCTGAGGTAGTTGAACCTACACCATCATCCCCTATCACGAATATTGCTGGAATTGGGGGTGTCACCCGAAGTGGAAGAGTATATGCTCCCCCAGAACCAAAACTTGACAAAGCTACAGGGGATGTTAGACCTGGGAAAGGAGAATCCTCAAGTGAGGCAAAGAAGGCTATAACTGAAGAGGAGGCCCAAGAATTTCTAAGATTCATTCGCCATAGTGACTACCAGGTGTTGGACCAACTGAACCACACCCCGGCAAAAATTTCTCTGTTGTCCTTGCTAATGAGCTCAGAACCACATCGGAACACTCTGATGAAGGTTTTGAGTGAGGCACATGTAAAACATGATTTGCCGGTAGATAAGTTTGAAGGCATAGTAGGACACATTATGGCTAACAACTACCTAACTTTTACGGATGATGAGACGCCGGTAGAAGGAAGAGGGGACAATAAAGCCCTTCATATCTCCGTAAAATACCAAGATTATATCATGGTGAAGGTGCTGGTTGACAATGGGTCATCCTTGAATGTAATGCCAAAATCTACGTTGGCAAAGTTGCCTTTTGACGAGACCCATATGAGACCCAGTTCCATGGTAGTCCGGGCTTTTGACGGAACTCGCCGGGAGGTTATGGGAGAAATTGAACTGCCTATACAAGTTGGGCCATGTACCTTTCAAATCCTTTTTCAAGTCATGGATATTACGCCCGCTTACAGTTGTTTTTTGGGACGGCCATGGATCCATTCGGCTGGGGTAGTTCCCTCCACTTTGCACCAGAAATTAAAATTCATCATCGACAACAAGTTAGTGATTGTCTCTGGAGAAGAGGACTTGTTGGTCAGCAAACCTGCCAACACGCCATACATTGAAGCGACTGAGGAAGCCCTCGAAACCTCGTTTCAAGCTTTAGAGGTGGCCAATGCAACAAGCATTACAAAGACATCCTTCCCTAACGTGCCAATGATGGTTGCAAAGACAATATTGAGAGAAGGATATAAGCTGGGAAAAGGGTTAGGTCGAAAATTGGAAGGAAGAACCCAACCTATATGCCTTTCAGAAAACAAGGACAGATACGGTCTGGGATACAAGCCTACAGCAGCTGATAGAAAAAGGGTAGGAGAAGAAAGAAGGGAGAGAAGGATGGCTCGCCTTACCGGTCAAGTGTTCAACACTGCTAGAATCCCTATCTGTGACCTCTTTCAAAGCTTCAGGAGCGCCGGGATTATATATCCAGGTCAGGTGTCTATGATTGGAGACGGGCCCAGCTGTGATGTGGAATTGGTGCATGCTTGTTCACCCGGTCAAGAACTGGACAACTGGGAAACCATGGAGTTCCCCATAACTATCAATCCTCAGTCAAAGTAATTGTTGTTTTCAAAACTTGTCAATCCCTTTGCTATGCCTAAGGCTTTGGGATTTATTTTGTAATAAAGGCAAAAACTTGCTTGTTTATTAAATTAAATGAATGTAGTCCAATTTTATACCTCATCTTTATTCAATCTTTTTCTTTTAAACCTTCCATTTGTTTGCCGTTCTTTGTTTTCATTCATTATAATATAACACCAAATGCAGATCTGAAAGCGATTCTTCTGAGAGTAATGAGAACTCGGTTCTATTTCATGACTCTGATAATCCAAATGATTACGCCTATGAGGATAGTGAGGAAGACTTTGAACCTTCACCCGAATTGACAAAGTTAATGGAATAGGAAGATAAGGAAATTCAACCTCATCAGGAAAAGATTGAGACCATTAACCTGGGGGATGAAGGGGAGAATAAAGAAGTCAAGATAGGCACCCTCTTGAGTAAACAACGGCAGAGTGAATTGATTAAACTGCTTCAGGAATTTCGAGACATTTTTGCATGGTCGTATCAAGATATGCCAGGTCTGGATAATAACATTGTGGAACATAAGTTGCCTTTAAAGCCGGAATGTCCGCCGATCAAGCAAAAGTTGCGATGAATGAAACCAGAAATGCTTCTTAAGATCAAAGAAGAAGTCAAAAAACAATTCGATGCTGGTTTCTTAGCCGTAGCTAAGTATCCGCAATGGGTAGCCAATATAGTTCCTGTTCCAAAGAAAGTTGGGAGGGTAAGAATGTGTGTGGACTACCGAGACTTGAATCGGGCGAGTCCTAAGGATGATTTTCCTTTACCTTAGATTGACGTATTGGTTGATAACACAGCTCAACATTCTATCTTCTCATTTATGGATGGATTTTTGGGATATAACCAGATCAAGATGGCACCAGAAGATATGGAAAAGACCACGTTTATCACTCTGTGGGGCACCTTTTGTTACAAAGTAATGTCCTTCGGATTGAAGAATGCAGGAGCCACTTATCAAAGGGCAATGGTGACCCTCTTCCATGACATGATGCACAAGGAAATAGAAGTCTATGTGGATGACATAATTGCCAAGTCCAGGTCTGAGGAGGAGCATATTACTGACCTGAGAAAACTTTTCGAAAGGTTGAGGAAATTCAAGCTTAGATTGAATCCCGCCAAATGCACTTTTGGCGCAAGATCCGGTAAATTGTTAGGATTCATTGTGAATGAGAGAGGGATAGAAGTTGATCCTGACAAAGTCAAGGTAATTCTGGAAATGCCTCCTCCTCGTACTGAAAAAGAAGTCCGAGGATTCTTGGGAAGATTAAATTACATCGCTCGATTCATTTCCCAAATGACAGCGACCTGTGAGCCGATTTTCAAATTGCTTCGCAAGAACCAGCCTGGGCAGTGGAATGAAGATTGCCAGATTGCATTTGAAAAGATAAAGCAGTATTTACTGGAGCCACCAGTCTTAGTGCCACCTGTTCATGGGAGACTACTAATTCTATACCTGACCGTGCTGAATGAATCCATGGGATGTGTATTAGGTTAACATGATGAGACTGGGAGGAAGGAATGTGCCATCTACTACTTGAGCAAGAGATTTACCGAATGTGAGATGAGGTATTCATCTCTTGAAAGAACATGTTGTGCATTAGCCTGGGCTGCCCGTCGCTTACGGCAATACATGCTTAATCATACTACTTGGCTGGTGTCTAAGATGGATCCCATCAAGTATATCTTTAAAAAACCTGCTTTGACTGGAAGGATTGCCCGTTGGTAAGTGTTACTAACGGAATATGGCATAACATATGTCACCCAAAAGGCAATTAAAGGGAGTGCGCTGGCAGATTACTTGGCACACCAACCCATTGAAGCTTACCAACCAATGCGGCATGATTTCCCAGATGAGGATATCTTGGCTCTTTCCAAAGAAGAAGATGGTCTGGAAACCAGATGGATCATGAAATTCGATGGAGCGTCCAATGTACTAGGACATGGAATTGGGGTTATCCTAATCTCACCTGATAAGGAATTCATCCCTATTTATGCTCGGCTATGTTTTGACTGCACCAATAATATTGCGGAATATAAAGCATGTTCTCTAGGAATACAAGCAGCTCTAAACGTGGGAATAAAGGTTCTGGAAGTTTATGGAGACTCTGCTTTGGTTATCCATCAACTAAAAGATGAGTGGGAAACTAGAGACAGCAAACTAGTTCCCTATCATGCTCACATCAAGGAGATGATTAAAAGATTCGATGAAGTTACTTTCCATCATGTTCCACGGGAAGACAACCAGATGGCAGATGCTTTAGCCACCTTAGCCGCTATGTTTGAAGTCAGCAGTAACTATGAAGTGCCTCTCATTGAGATAAAGAAGTAGCAAGAACCTGCCCATTGCCAGGCCATAGAAGAAGAACCGGATGGAAAGCCTTGGTATCATGACATCAAAAGATACCTCCAATGCCAAGAATACCCTGAAGGTATCACGGATAATGACAAACGAACTTTGAGAAGACTAGCCATGGGATATCTGTTGAGTGGTAATGTGCTGTACAAGAGGAATTATGATTCCATTCTCCTCCGGTGTGTTGATACCGTCAAGGCAAATCAGATCATGAAAGATATCCACGAAGGATCTTTCGGAACTCATACGAATGGGCATGCTATGTCAAGAAAAATCCTGAGAGCTGGGTATTATTGGATGACTATAGAAGCAGATTGTTTTGCTTACGTACGGAAGTGTCATAAATGCCAGATTTATACTGATCACATTCATGCACCACCTTCATCCTTAAATGTCTTGTCAGCACCATGGCCTTTTTCCATGTGGGGTATGGATGTAATTGGGCCCATTGAGCCAAAAGCCTCAAACGATCATCGTTTCATTCTAGTTGCCATCGATTATTTCACAAAGTGGGTAGAGGCGGCTTCATACACCAATGTGACGAAAAACGTTGTGGTCAAATTCGTCAAGCGTGAGCTGATATGCCGATATGGCCTACCAAACCAAATCATCACGGACAATGGTACAAATTTAAACAACAAAATGATGAAGGAGCTTTACGAGAATTTTAAAATCTCCCACCACAACTCCTCTCCATACCGTCCGAAAATGAATGGAGTAGTAGAGGCAGCCAACAAAAATATCAAGAAGATAGTGCAAAAGATGGTAGTAACCTATAAAGACTGGCATGAAATGCTCCCTTTCGCGCTACACGGATACCGAACCTCAGTGCGAACTTCAATCGGGGCAACGCCATTTTCTTTGGTCTATGGAATGGAAGCTGTACTGCCATTTGAAGTGGAAATTCCATCCCTTAGGGTGATCATGGAAGCCAAACTGGAGGAAGCTGAATGGGTCCAGACCAAATATGACCAATTGAATCCGATTGACGGGAAGAGGTTAACCGCCCTTTGCCAGGGACAATTGTATCAAAGACGCATGAAGCGGGCATACGAAAAGAAAGTACGCCCCCAACATTTCCAAGAAGGTGATTTGGTCCTCAAGAAGATTTTGCCAATTCAAAAGGACGTCCGAGGGAAATGGACACCTAATTACGAAGGACCTTATGTTATAAAGAAGGCTTTCTCTGGAGGAGCCCTCATACTCACCAACATGGATGGAGATGACCTGCCAATGCCTATAAATGCCGATGCAGTGAAGAAATACTTTGCATAAATAAAATAATAATAATAATAATAAAAGGGGGGCTCGCTAGGTTGAAAACCTAAAAAGACGACCTAGGCAAAAGTTAGAGCAGCAAGATGAGTCGAAAACCTGAAAAGGCGGTTCCACAAACTCGACTCCATAACATAAACCCTTCAAGCCAAAGACAAAGGAGGTTAAAACGGGTATTAGGGTCGTTGTCAAATTACATCCTCAGAAGCAAAATCAAAGGACGAACACAAAGTCGTGATAAAGGATCAAGTTTCTCATTGCTTGCGGAATATCACTAGAGGATATATGAACCTCCCCTTTTCCACTTGCCTTCCATTCTCTATATCTTATCACATCTTTGTGCTTAATATTATTTTCATCTCTATTGTACACACCTGATGTTTATAAATAAAAGTCTCCCTTCTTCCAACATGTGTTCATAACTAAATTTTATGAATAAACAAGTTTTTGCCTAAAAGAAATTTTGAAATTAGAAACGACAGAGCGTACAGTTATAGGGAACGAAATGCATCCTAGCGCCAGAATTAGCTTGGTATAAGCATAGCTATCTCTGCTAAATACGCTCGCCAAAAGTTGGAGATGTTTCTATTTCATCCATGAGTTATCTCAAAAAGTCAGTCGCCAGGGAAGATTTACCTGTAAGTCTTTTTATACTAACTCACTTTTTTGTCAAAGGGACGCCAAACCCATCATCCAAAAGCGGGTATTCGCCGAAGTTTTCTCTCAGCAAGACCTATAGACTGAAGATCTCTCCTGAGGAGTCCCACGAAAATGGGATCAGTTCCCTCAACTAGGATATTTCTTTGATCAGAGGACTTATCCTTCCCCAGTGAGCTCACCATTACCGAACTAGCACCCATTATACTCCTCTCACTAAAAATGCTCAAACTAGGGCATCTCCCTAGATCACTCTTCCAGTCAAAGGACAGTACCCCGAATTTCCAAAAGGCTCAAACTGGGGCATTTCCCCAGATTTCTTTCAAGAGGCAGTCCCCAACAACCTTCAGTTATGTCAAACTGGGGCATCTCCCCAGAGTTCATTCAAGGGGCAATTCCCCAAATGACTTCCAGTCATATCAAACTGGGGCATTTCCCCAGATTTCATTCTCTTTCCTTAAAAGGGCAGTTTCCCAATATCCCCCGGATCACTCTTCCGATCAAAGGACAATATCCCAAATCACCCAATATTTCCCCAGTGGAACCATGAAGGTTACCAGACAAATGCTAACAAAATCCTTCCCCAGTGGAGCTACACTTCCCAAACAATTCAAACTGGGGCATCTCCCCAGGTTTCAGTCAAGGGGCAGTTCCTTAAGATTCTCCCAAAACTAGGGAATTACCTTAGGTTTTTCTCCGTCAAGGGGCAGTACCCCTGATTTCTTCAATATTTCTAGAAACCGGGGCATCACCATCACTCCGGACCTCCTTCTTTTAAGGAGCAGAACCCCAAGATTCTTTCAATCATCTCAAACTGGGGTATTACCCCAAAACTTCAGATCCTGGTTAATTTGGACGGGACGTCCTGTTAACCCCCAAATCATTTTTTAAAACTGGGGCATTACCCCAAAACTTCAGATCCTGGTTAATTTGGACGGGACGTCTTGTTAACCCCCAAATCATTTTTTCAAAATTAGGGCATCACCCCAAAGCTTCAGATCCTGGTTAATTTGGACGAGACGTCCTATTAACCCCCAGATCACTTTTCCCAAAAAAACTGGGGCATCACCCCAGGACTTTTCCAGTCAATCGAGAGGCAACACCCTTACCTTTTACTTTTCCAGTCAATTGAGAGGAAATACCCTCAACCTTTTACTTTTCCTATCAACCGAGAGGCAACACCCTCACCTTTTACTTTTCCTGTCAACCGAGAGGCAACACCCTCACCTTTTACCTTTCCTGTCAACCGAGAGGCAACACCCTCACCTTTTACTTTTCCTATCAACCGAGAGGCAACACCCTCACCTTTTACCTTTCCTGTCAACCGAGAGGCAACACCCTCACCTTTTACCTTTCCTGTCAACCAAGAGGCAACACCCTCGCCTTTTTATTTTTCCTGTCGACCGAGAGGCAACACCCTCACCTTTTACTTTTCTTGTTGACCGAGAGGCAATACCCTCACCTTTTACTTCTCCTGTTAACCGAGAGGTAACACCTTCACCTTCTACTTTTCCAGTCAATTCCTAGGTTTTCTCCCTCATCTGATACTTTGACAATGGTGTTCACGTCTTTACTCCCTTTCCAATTCAAAAAGCAAGAAGAAACTTCATGCTCTTCTCATGGAAAAGAAGTAAAGAGGGGCATCTGTGAACACCTATTTCAGTCCGGTCGATCCACAAGTAAAAAAGAATACAAGAAAAAAAAATGATGACTCGAAAATGGTCATTTCTGAGTGAAGGGACTCAGAAATGATCATTTCCGAGTGAGACATGGTCCCTGGCCTGTTTTCGCTCAAGCGGGTGATGGTTTGCTCAAGCGAGACATGTCATGCCCGAGCGAGATTGATACCTGATGCATATTCCTTTCCTTCGAATGATGAAATCCGAGTGGAACTACTCAGAATGGAGCAAATCCGAGTGGAAGCTGTCCCACTGCAATCATTCCGAGCCAAATTCCAAGTTCTGACTGAAAAGCAGGAAGATCCGAGTGAAAAATAGTCAAATTTCAACTTTTGAGTGGAAAGAAGACAGTTTTCGAGTGATAAACGTCCAATTTCTGAGTTCTATCTAGAAAGCAGGCAGATTCCGAGTGAAAAGTATTCAAATTCCAATTTCTGAGTGGAAAATAATCAGGATCCGAGTGGACGTGTCAAAGTTTCCAAGTTTTGAGTGATAATCAGGCATTTCCGAGTGGTTGTCCAAGTTCTAAATTCTGAGTGAGAAGTCAGTTGGAGCTGAGTACCAAATTCCGAGTGAAAAGCCAATCAAAGAAAGAGTCTACTGAATGACTCAAAATCCATTCAGAACCGAGGGAAGAAGGGGTCTACCGAGTGAAGTATTTCCAGTCTGCACCGAGTCGTTCCCTTCCATTTTCAGTCGGCTCCGAGCCATTCTTTTACTATCACCCTCCATTCCACCCATTCCCGAGTCACTCTTTAAACCAAACCCGAGCTCATTTTCACCCAAATCTGACTCACCATTCTCACCCAGATTTCGAGTCATCCTTTACTCGTTTCTGAGTCAATTCTCACCCAGATTCTGAGTCATTTTCACCAATTCCCAAGTGACTCGTCACTTAATTCCGAGTCATCTCTACCCAATTCTGAGTCATTATTCAACCATTTCAGTCGGTTCCAAGTCACTTGTTACTTGGTTCCGATTGAATGTTTCACAGCAGCCTCACACCGAGCAAAACCTCTACTCGGCCTTCCATAGAAGGACTCCTCCCAGAAGAATTCTCACTCGGGAAGGAGTATTTTCACTCGGCTTTCTATGGGAAATGGTTCATTCCACTCGGAATTAACTCCCAATGTGGATGAATACTGACTGAGAGGCTGATCCGAGTCATTTTCACTCGGAATTCTACCATTTTCACTCGGATTTCCATCATTTTCTCTCGGATTTTCACCATGCTGACTTGGATTTCCACTATCCAAGTGGATCCTTGAATTACGGGAGGTGGTTGGCAACTAGACAAGGAGGAAAATGATAAAGAATTGCCACCAGCCTCCATTCTCCTTAATTGTCAAAGATCCAGGCTGTTCCCAACACACCATCCAAGTTGTTTGACAATTTCAAGGGGCGGCTGGCAACAAGACAATGTGGAAATATTAAAAAATCCTCACCAATTGGCAGCCAGGCTGTCACGGGTCTTTTCAGGCAATCATCATGCTCCTCAAATATTCTATAAATACTACAAACGAAGGAAGAAAAATGGATCTTGGAAGCATTCATTTGAGAAAATCCAAAACAAATTTTTTTTCCTTACTTTTCAACTATCCTTCTCCTCTCCCATACAGCCCCCAAACTGCCCCTTCCTTTCACCCACTTTTCAACCGTCCTTCTCCTCTCCCATACGACCCCAAAGCCGTCCTCCTCTTTACCTCTACACCATGCTGTCCTTCTCCTCCCCCATACAGCCCCCTTCATCTAAAAACACCGTCCCTCTTAATACCGTCCCCACTCACCTCACCCAACACCGTCCTCACAGCCCCTCAACACCGCCTCACCGTACTCCCAACACCGCCCCAAACCTTCCTCACAGCCCTCGCCTCACTCCGCCTTCCTCACAGCCCCTCTACTCCGCCTTCCTCACAGTCCCTCTACACCGCCTCACCGTACTCCCAACACCGCCCCTCTACACCGTCCCTCTCTCCCTTGCCTCACTCCGTCCTCCACCCTTACCCTTCACCACTGTTTCCTCCCTCTCTACACCTCACAGCCCCCCTTTTACTATCCTATTTCCCCCTCACTCCACACTCACTTTTCCCTTCCTTTTCTCCTTCAAAACCAAACACACACACACCTCCGTCCTTCCCCTCAAACACCCATCCGACCTCACCAACAAACTCCTTCAGCTGTCCTTCTCTTTTGCACACCATCCAACTCCTTTCTCACCACATCGGTCTCACTCTCATTTTTAATACTCGTATTTATTTCATTTTCTGTTAAATTAATTACTGTTTGATGACTATGTTATTAATTAATTTCTGTTAATTAATAAATATTAATAGAAATAAATGTTTCACACTTTCTATTTGGACTAGCATAAAAATTGTAATTATTATTATTGTCGTTATTATTATTATTGTAATCTTTATTATATTTCTTAAAAAAGGTGGAGCAAGATTAATTTGGACGAGACGTCCTGTTAATCTCATTTTTTTATTTTATTTTTATGTTTTTTATTATTAAAAATGGTAGAGCGAGATTAATTTGGACGAGACGTCCTGTTAATCTCATGTAAATATTCTGTGTTTAATTTCTTTTTGTTTATTTTTGTATATTTTGTCACCTCGTATATTTACTTTTTATGAAAAAGTTAAAATAATTAATGGGTTAATTATAATGCGCGCTATCAAATTGAGGTAACCGTTTTTATAACGGATAGTTGTGAGGTGCTAATACCTTCCTCACCTGTAATCAGACTCCCGAACATGGAATTTCATTTTTATAACCAGTGCTTTAACAAAGGTTTTCCCGGTATTTTATCCTAAAAAAATATTGGTGGCAACTCCCTATTTATTTTTAAAATCGTTTTGAGGGTCGGCCGCGCTGCCGCGATCCCGGTCGTGACAGTAGTGTCCCGGTTTCAAGTACTCAATCGGAGTTGCTTCAATTGGAGGAGTTTTGGTCGGCAGTGCTTCTGCTTGAAGCATTCATTCGGCCCCTCTGCTTGACTCAGTCGGTATCTGAGCACCATTCTTTCTTTGACTTGACATTCAATCATGAGGAAAATTTCACTCGGAAACACATCACTTGGATTGAATCACTCAGAGAAATTTTTGGTCGGATACATGGCTCGGGAGTAATTTAATCAGATTCATCAAGCTTGTGCACCAACTCACTCGAATGCATTTGCTCAGGAGTCTCCAATCGGATATTCTTACTCGGGATTGTTCATTCAGGAGTCAGACTCACATTTCCATCAGAATGGAACTTGAGAAAGTCTGACCACTCAGACATCTTCACTCGGGAGTCAGTCTTACATTTCAATCCGAATGGAACTTGAGAAAGTCTGACCACTCGGACATCTTCACTCGGGAATGGTTTTACTTGACAATCAATAGCTCGGATGCACTTACTTGGGAATGGTTTCACTCGGATACTTGAGAGAATCTGGCCGATAGAAGTTCTTCACAGGTCCAAGCGTTGCTTTGCTCGGAAATACAGCTTTCTTCCCCAACTCACTCGGTAGTCTTCCTTGGAGACATCACACTCGGTCTTAGTGTGAAACAATATACCTAAGGTGATTCGCTCGGTCGGATCTTTCATTGCTTGATCATTCAGGTGATCATTCAATGGCTTCTGCTCGGAATCAACTCTTCCAGAAAAACACTTGTTCCCCAATCAGACCTGCTTCAGTCAGCATCCTTTCACTCGGAAAATAGCTTTGGGCACATTTTATTCGTCAGTCCCTTTTTCACTCAGAATGGTTGCATTCGGATAACTTCCACTCGGATTCACCTCCAACAGTGAAGTATTCCACTCTGAAACGCTCTATTTTGAGTCAATCCACTCAGATTTGATCATTTCTGAGTCATTCTACTCGGATTCGTTTTCAATCAGAAAGGTTCCAGTCGACAATCAGCCCTCCAGATGCATTCGCTCGGATTTGTGTTCATTCAGAGTCAGCTTTGTTTTCAATCAGAAGTGCTTTCCTTGGAATCTTTACTCGGCCATGTCCCTTACTCAGAAATGATCATCCCGAGTCCTTTTCACTCGGAAATGATCATTTCCGAGTCCTTTTTTTTTGGAATTCTTTCCACTTATGAAAACTCCCTATTCTTGGTGAAAATTGACCGGACTAAAATAGGTGTTCACAACTTCTACCAATTTTACCAACTTAGTGCCTTATTACATGTTCTTGATTTCTCAAATTCCCAACATCAATAATCAACGCTCGTCATTCTAAAATTTCATTTCCATATGAAAATCACTCCAACGTCAATCACAATTTCCTCAAGATTTGCCAAAAGCCCCAATTTCCATATGTTAGGGTTTTTATCAAAAATTGCCAAATATCAATTCCAACCATTTCTTTACATCATTTAGGCATCTCCAAGACAATAACATCATATTCACATCATTATCAACAAAAACAAAATTCCCAATGGTTATCTATACTAGGGTTTGGGTTCTACATGCATTCTTTCATAAAAGCAACTTTTAAACTCTCACTATAATACTTCAACAACCTTAAAACCACAAAGACAAACCATGGGTATTATGAAATCTTACCTCTTTTCCAAGCACAATAAAGAACTCAAAAATGAGAGGGGAGAAAAGATGAGATAACCAAAGTTTAGCTCCAATGTGCCTTCAATGCCTCATGAATCCATGTAAATTAATTTTGAGTGGAAATGGCAAAGGAGAGAGTTGTCATGGTTTTGGGCTTTGAAAGATGAAGAGGAAGATGAAAAAAATAAAGTGAGTAGGAAGGAGAAGAAGTTCAGGACAATTGAGAGAAAGAAAGAGGAATTTTAGTGAAAATTAGGTATTACCCAATGAACAATGCATTGCCACTTTTTTGCTTTTTCCAATGGTCTACAATTCCCCATTGTCCAATGGACAAAAGAGAGTAGAGAAAGTGAGAAAGAGTGCATGGTGATTAGAGAGGAGAAAAGGGATTTTACAATTTCTTTTAGTTCCAATCCGCTCGTATTTTTGCCGTTTATTAACATACATTGTGTTCGAATATATATCTCCTCAACACTAAAAATTATTTTGATCATACCAACATAACCACAATAATTTCCTTAATATTCTAGATCCATCAAATATCCAATTTGACTTAGTAGGTCCCATACCATCCATTAAATTATTTGATTTAAAAAAATTAATTTACTAATAAATCATAATTAGTGTCTAATTAATTTTTCCACATATATTGGACAACAAATAATTAATTACCATCATCTAATAAATTTATTTATCTAAAATTTGGGATGTTACAAGAGAAGCCTCGCTTCAATGGACTAGCATTCAGGAGTGCGGAATCTGGTAGGAGTGCTTGCATGGATTCCTAAAGCGCGAAGCTACTATTGCTTCTAAGTCTTAATTCTGCATATTAAGAGGTAATTAATTAATCATTTTTAATTATGTTATTGTTTTGAAACATGTGATTTGTAAAACTTTATGGGAATCCTTGTATTCCACTGTTTGACTTGATAGGATTACCTAATAGTATTACCAAAGCTAGGTTGCAAAAACCATGTTTTAGGCAAATGGTTGTTTAAAAACAAGCAGAAACTATTTTCTTTTGCAAAAAAAGTTGTAAAGATTGAATGTTTTTGTGAATTTTTTTCAAAGGTTGTATCTTTTTATAAAAAAGTTACAAAGGTTGCATCTTTTTGAAAGCTAGTATAGATATGTTTTTGTTTTGTGTATATTGATTATTTTTATCATCAATTTTATTTAAAGAATATGTTTCTTAGATGTGCTTAATTCTATAAACATGTGTTAGGTTGCAATGATGATTGCTTTGTATATGTTCTTATTTTTAAGCATATTTTTATTTAAATTCATTTAATTAAATTGAAATGACATGTTGTGTGTATGAATGATTCATATGAAGAGTGTCTAGAACCTTACTTACATGATGTTGTTTCCTAGGGAAAATGAATGAGAGACACATTTCTAGATACTATTAATATGGTTAGACTTTTTTGATTTTGGACTCAATCGAGAGACGTAAATCTTATTTGCTATGAAGATAATTGAGATCTCATTCATTGAAAAGTGAAATATGAGTAATATATTTTCTAATACATAATTATGTATATGGGTCCATAGGAACATTAACTAGATGTATTTTTCAATACATTGTTACACTAACTGAAAAGTTGAGTGAGTATGGATTTGTGTAACACAAGTCATGAAGCCTTTTAAAAGTTTAAAGAATTCATAATGAAGTGAAAAAACAAATTGGAAAGACAATTAAAGCTTTTAATTAGATCAAGATAGCAAATAATTTGAACCATAAGTTTGATAACTATCAGAGAGTGACATATCACCTTTTAACCCATTCCTCATGAAATGCCATAATAACATATCCACAAGGAGAAGTTAAACTTTGTTGGGTACAGTTTGATTATTGATTACTATCAAACATTCCTAACTCCTTCAATGTCAAACTTCATTGATAGAATTTTTTTCACACTTAACCATGTTTCATCTTAGGGTTTCTTAAAGAAACCATACATAATATGGACTAGGAAGAAACCTAATATGTCTTTAATAATGATTTGGAACTATAATGCTTGTATGAAACATCTGTGTTTGAATATGTATTTCAGGTTGCATAATTTTGATAATGACAAAGAGATCAAAAAGCAATTGAAGAATCATGGCAAAGAGAACAAGTGTTTATAAAAGAACACTTAAAAGAGGAAAACAGAGAAAACAACATCAGACCTGCAAAAACACGAAGCCTAATCGATTACAAGACTTGTTATAATCGATTACTGAAGTTCTGTCAAACACCTAATCGATTAGCTCATCAAAACTAATCGATTATGAAGCCTCTGTTTGTCACCTAATCGATTGCACCAAGGAGGCCAATCGATTACCAAGCTGAGAAAAAGAGTTAAAAGCATCAGGTGCATATGCTAATCGATTACAAGGATGAAACAATTGATTACCAATGTTCTGTAAGGCCACTAATCGATTACCGTTGAAGAACTAATCGACTATAGAGTTTCTGTTTGTACAATAATCAATTACACATGAGTCATAATCGATTACCATACTACGTAACACAATTAAATGCATTTGGTTCCATCATAATCGATTACAGAGTGAAGAACAATCGATTAGCAAGTTTCTATCTCTTGGCTAATCGATTACATGGTAAAGTCTAATCGATTATCTGCTTAATTACACTGAAAAATTCAAAGTATAATCGATTACAGCTCGAGGCCTAATCGATTACACTAGTGCCAGAATTTGGGGAAAAGCATTTTTAAGTGGGAAACCAGCTCACTTCTCCATTCCAACTCGAATGCCCATGCTGTGCAATGGCTCTGAAGACTTTAGGGCACCTCTCCAAGGCCTATAAATACAAGACTCCTTCAAGCTACTAAGAGCATCAAAATCCATCAAAGGAAAATCAAATCTTGAGTCTTGTGAGTTCTATTTCTTTGTTTAGTTTCATTTTCTGAAACTTAGAGCTTATATTTGTAAATCCTCTCTTGTGAGAGTTAGAAATTGTGTGAGCCTTCATTTGTTCATCTACTCTATTGATAGAGTTTATTGATTGTAAAACCAAACATCAAAACACCAAGTTTATTCACTCTAGGTCAAGTGGTCACAAAGGTTGGGGTTCAACCTTTGGGTATTGAGAGTTTGAGAGATTGGGTGGGTTGCCCTTGTGCTAGTGAGGATTAAGTTCTTGAGTATGGGACACTAGGAAGCTGCAATTGCTCATAGCTTGTATCTCTAAACTTCAATAGTGGAAATCCTTCAAGTGGGTTGCTTGAAGGCGAGACGTACACCGGGTTGGTGGAACTCGTTAAATTGGTTTGCAAGCTTTTCTTCCCTACTCTCTTGCATTTACTTATTGTACTTAATTGGTGTAACATCCTGGTTTAGATTTAATTACTAATTAAGGTTAATTACGGAATTAAAATTATTGATTGAATAATAATATTAATGCCAGGAAAAAAATTACGTATATGCCCTTAGTGGGTGAAATTGGGGTTCGGTCCCCTCTCTCCCGCTCTCCCTCGTGATTCCCACGCTGATGGGATGGGAGATTAATGGGATGTGATGGCTGATGGAGTGGAGCTGTCACGGCAGTCAAGGAATATGGGCTTTAGTTTCTCATTTTCCACCCACTCCTTGCTCATTTTCTCTTGGGTTCAAGGAGAACCACTCCTCCGTTCTCTCTTGAGTTTTCGGAAGCTCCTTCTCCTTCTTCGTTGCTGTTCTCTATCTTCGTCTTCTTCATTTTCTTCTTCCACTCAACACTGAGTAGAACAGAGTGGGAACACGAAGTGGAACAGCGTGGTTGTGAGAGAGATCCGTGTGGTGTTGAGTGTCTTGGAGGCTAGGATCCTCCCCTGTTCTGCCTAACAGCGTTGGGTGCCTGGAAGTCTGGGATTCCTCCATTGTTGGTGAGGATTGGACTGCTTGAGCATGGGAGGACTGCGTTGTGCCATGGAAGCATGGGACTCTCCACTGTCTTGCAAACAGAGCATGGAGTGTCTTGGAGGCAGAGCTGTTCGTGTGTCCGAGTGGCTCGGTGTTCCTCCAACCAGGGTACTCTGCTGACTTCGTGGTGAGACAAGCTCAGGGAGCTTCTGGGATCTTCATTCCAGGTAGGGGGGCTAATTTACATCTCAAATGTATGGTTTATGGACAGGTTCCGGGTGGTTTTGCTTTAATGTGTTGTGTCATGTTTGAAATATGTTGATTGATGTGTTGTAGTACATGCAACGCCCGAATATTTATGTTATTTGTGATCATTGTGGTCTACGTGAAGTTGTCATGATTCCGTCCATGAGATGTATGATGATAAATATGAAATGCTGAGTGAATACATGGAAATGTTGGCTTTTAATGAGTATGCTGAGTGAATGTATGATATGTTATGGCTGTTAATGAGAAAGCTGAGTATATAAGTTGTACTGATCCCTGTGTGTGATTGTGTGTTTAAAATTCATGTGATGCTTGTTATTGAACATACGAATACTGAGTGCATAAGATGGGGACTGTTGTGTTATTCCCGAGTGGATATTATATGAAAATCATGTGATGCTTGTTGTAAATGATAATTCCGAGTGGATGGCATTATGATAGCCGAGTGCATGAGATGTGGGTTGGTTATGTTAATTCCCGTTTGGGATTTTATATTAAAAAACATGTGATTTGGCAAGTGCATGTGAATTCTGAGTGCATGTATTGTGTTATTGCTATGCCGATCCCTGTTTATGAATAATAATGATAAAATGCATTGGATGCATGTTATTGATATTTGAATGTCGAGTGTATATGTGTGGAAAATATAATGAAAGACCTTGGGTTGGACTCAAGGAAATGCCGAGTGCATTGGCGTTGGACGCCTTATGAATGAGACCGTATGCATCTGATTCGCCACTGGAAATGCTTGAAGCATATAGCGTTGGACGCTTAATACCGATCGGCAATCAGATGAATATATGTTGAAAATATATTGAAAGACCTCGGGTTGGACTCGAGGCAGTGCCGAGTGCACTAAGCGTTAGATGCTTAAAGACCTTGGGTTGGACTCAAGGCAAGCCTACCGGGTTGGACTCGGGGCTACCCGTAATACTTCCATTGTCACTTGGAGTGACTGTGTTACATGTGAGGAAAAACGGTTTGGTACAGTAAAACGGCCGAATCAGCTTGGAGCTGAGAAAAGGTTTGGAGCCTATGTTGCAACAATAAAAATTGGTAATAAATAACCGGATCCGGGTGAAATAAATGTGTACACACTTATGATTGTCATTGAGCTCAATATGAATTGTATGAATATATGGAATGTTATTTGGAATAACATGATTGATATAGTCTTGAATGACTTGAGTGGAATCCGATTGGATGAATGCATGTATACTGATGTTATTGCTGTTATTGCAGAGTGTAATATGATGTTATGGTTGTGATACATGCTGTGATGAATATGAATTATATAGCCATGAATAATTGGTGTGAATTCTGACTGAGTGAATATATGTACATTGGTACTGTTGCCGAGTGCAAGGTGATTATGAATGATGTGAATTACTCAGTCTTGATTGAATTGCATGAATCCTGAGTGGATGAAGTTGTTGTAGGGTTCATATTGAATGGAAGAGTGCATTATTGCTGATTGTGATATGTTATTGTATGGTTGGGGATTCAAAGATTAATCTGAGTCAATAACTGTCATTTAATATGTAAAAGCTCACCCCTACTGTGGCTATATTTTTCAGTATATGTAGGTCAGACTGGGAATGAGGAGATGGCCTCAAGTCTGAGTGATGGGCACTCCGATTGTTGAAGTGCACATATAGTATATATAATGTAAATAGATAAGTTAAAGCCTTGGCCGGCTCTCTTGTAATCCGAATGGATTTAATCATATGGGATGTCTATCGGGTTTTGTGGACAAGTATACATTATGTATATATATATATTACATGGTTATAAAGTTACCCGAATTGTTCATTATGTGGTGTTGAGAGAATAATGCTAAGTTAATAAATTCCGAGTGGAATATTGTTGGGAGAGCCATTTCCGAGTGAGGCTTTAGTGTGTTAACCTTTTTCGAGTGATGATGGCATATGACGGTTCCGAGTAAGATGTACTCGAGTGGGCTACCTCCGAGGGAGGATTAGTCCATATGTTACCGAGTGAAATGTATGAGTAAACCCCGAGTGGGGAAGGGTCTGAATATTCCCTAGTGAGAAATCCCAAATGAACCTCTTCCGAGGGAAGAACAATTGTGATGGTTCTGATTGAGGTATTCTAGGAGTCCTCTTCCGAGTGAACGAGGCTATATATATATATTCCGAGTGGATAAAATTTAAATAAGTCCAAGTGACTTAACTTAATGACTCCTTCCGAAGGAATGGAGGTTATGGTGATCTCTGAGTGAGGAAGATCAAATTATGTCGAGTGCTGAATGGATAATGTATTCCGAGAGAATTGTGGTTGAAATATACCGAGTGGTATTAGACTGGGGAAAAAATCTATGTGAGGGAAAGCTTATGGACTCTGAGTGGAGTATCCGAGGGAATCATTTCCCGAGTGGAGATTATGACGCTTCCGAATGAAGCATGTGTGTGGGCTTCTTGAATAAACTAAGTATTTGGCTAAGTATGAATTTGTCGAGTGAAGCATGACCCTATGGGGACAGTTCCCGAGTGGACGTGGTCCCGAATCCGAGTGATGAAATTACCGAGTGAATGGGTTCGCTTCAGCGAATGAGGATTCGCTCTAGCGAAAAAAAGGGCTCGCTCAAGCGCTGTATCTTCCACTGGTCTGCTTGATCGAAGCTGAGTCTTGCCCATGTATGGCTTTCTGACTCGGTCTTCCCTTTTCTGATCGGTTTTGCTTTCCCTTGCCTTAGTATGTTTTATTTTACCCTGACGCCTAATTTGGAATGACTGTGAGCGTTTAGAATGTTCTAAATTTTGGAAAAATTTTCCCTGGTCTCGGTTTGGGTTTATTTAAGTCAGGTTGTTTCATTTTGGTATCAGAGTGGACTTAAAAGGTCCATGGCCAAGGTATGCCTACTGTGAATGGGAGGTTGTGTGCAATATGACCGGTTGTCATCATTGCTTGTGGTATTTTGTTGGATTTGATGCATGTTTAATCATGATTTGTGTGGCTGTATGCCCATGTGTTTTGTTGAGGGCAGTAGTGGGAAGTACTACTTTTTAGATGTTGTTTTGGGGGGTAGAAGACTTGTTACTACCCTGGTTTGGTTATTCTTTGGATAAGAGGTATTTCTAAGCCTGGGTCGGCTATGAGGAAATAGAATGATATATGTTGAAACCATGTGTATTGAAACTGTATTGGTTGGTTCGGTCTCTTGTGTAAGCTATACTAGTGGCTCATAGCCGAGGCATATTTGTTGATCAGATTGGGACTCATATGTTTGAGTTGATTAGATGAATAATATTGAAGGAATTCCCTAGTATGGTATTTCCGAATTCAAATGATCGGTTGTGCCATTTGTAAGGGATCATCCCTTGGCCCGAGAACTCTATATGATATATGATATACGTGATTTATGGTATAAGTGATGTGTTGCAGTTTCCTAAGTTGGAAATCTGGGTATGTGATAGGTGATTAAGTGTAAAATCTGATGCATATTTGATTGGGGTAGTGTCTCGGTTTCTGTTGTGTGAAAACTGAGTAAATGATTGGTTGATGTTAGGCCACTAGGTATGGTGACCCAGTTGATTGGGCATGATCATGTATGATCAGATATTATTGAGATGGATACCTGAGAGGTTAGAAAACTGGGTGAGAAATTGATGTAATTGGATACCTGAGGATTTGGGTTAGACTCGGTCTTGCAGCTGAAAACCGAGCGAATAATTGATTTAGTGGTGACCCATAAGGGGTGGAAATCCCGATCGGATTTAGTATAATTGTATGCTATCAGATTTTTTGGAACTAAACCCTATGGTGGTTTCGATTCGGTGATATTCGAATGTTGTGGGAGTGTTCTATGATGGGTACTAGGTGACCTAGAGACTTTCGAGTGAAAAATTTGTTGAACCTTATGGATAATTGAGGCTTGAATTGTCTTAAGGTGAAATGTAAATAATAAATGGGATACCTGATTGATAGTGAATGGTAAGATTGAAATCCGAGTACGCTTTGGTATTAAGTGTGGTAATGATAGAACCCATGTGATGAGTAATGATATGAGGGATTATTAGGATGTTGAGCCATGGTTTTGTGATGAATAAGATTAAAGAAGAGATATTTACTCGGTATGGGCTGGAAGCCGATTGTTGGTATGTTGAGTGAGTATATGTGAATACAGTGCTGAATCCATGTGATTTTTGTGGGGGTCGGAAGCCTATTGCCATTATACTATTTTACAGTAATGGTAAATGATATTTCATGATTGTTGTTCCGTGATGTGCCCTAGGTGGTGCATAATGATGATGTTAATGTAAATGTATTGCTTATATAAATATGTGTGTGAATTGCCATTAATTTTTATGAATTAGTATTAGTTGAGTGAGTTTGGTCGGTGTGAGTGAAAGGAGTGTGATGTATGCTGTTCCAAGACGACTCTACATAACATAGGTATTGTGGCAGCATACACTTTTGCAGCGACTCTATGTAATTGTTGTAACCCTATAGGAATGAGACGTCATCCTATAAGTTGGATGCAGCAATTCATAAGTTGGGCAGGTAAGGCTGTAACTGCTTATGGTGATGGTGAGTTTATCGGGTTGTTCTGAGAGAAGATGAGAGTTGTATTGAGTCAACAGTAAGTGGTTATGTATCGGAATGAGGATAGAAGGTTTGTTTAACCTTGATGTGTTTACCTCCGAGAGAATCATAGGTTGTTATGGGTATAAATTGGCTATTAGCCAATAAAGAAATAATTGATTATTGAAATAGAAGGGTGATCAAGTCTGTCACTAAAAATTAAAAGTTTTATAAGGCTAACCGAGTGGTACTGTAGGTTTAATGAGGAAACCAGGACCTTGAGCCAAGGTAATCTGTAAGGTGAGGATTTGCTCGGAAAAGATTAGTATGTTCCGAATGTGAGAAAGTGAAGATAACTCCGAGTGAAATCCTTCTGGGAGAAAGAACTGCTGAGAGGATTTATGATGTTTTGAGTGAAACATCGTTTTGGGGGAGTAGATATCCGAGAGGTGAATTTATTTGAGTCCGTACTCAGGACAGTGTTGAGCTGCTGAGTTTGAACTTAGGTTTGATTTCGAAGTAGGCTTGAATTCCGAGTGAATTTTTGTTAAGTAGAAAGATTTCTGGGTGAGAATTGCCCTTAAATCCCAAATGATGTTTTTGAATGAGAGCTCCGAGTGACATTCTCAAGGAGCGGGCATGGAATTAGCCGAAGAAATGGTTAGAAATCTGAGATTTTAGAGCCGAGTGTGGTGCCTGTACGAGGTAAACCCAGGCAAACTGAGCTAATTGAAGTACATTATAGCTCTTTTGAGTGTTCGGCTCGGTATTGTCAAGGTATATCATGGTTTAAAGAAAAGATTTTTGTGGTCGGTTGTTGTGTAGCCGAGGGCTTAATTCGAGATAAAATGAACAGTAGTGGGTAATAGAGGGAATCGGTAATGTTGTTTACCGACTAGATTCTTCCCAACTGGTTGATTAACATCCATAATGTGTCTTATGGGACATAACCTTGAGCTTATACTCAGTGTGGGTACATAATTGTACCGAGTAACTCCTTTGAATTTGAGGAGCTGACGGTGGATGTACACCGATTAGCGTTGAGAGTGTAGGGCCAAGTGGCCAAAGAACTAAAGGTGCCCTTGGTTATGGTGAATTGATAGAGTTAAATGGGGTAACTTGTACGTTTTAAAAATTGAATCCCCAAATATATTGAATTCTATGAAAAGGTTGTAATCAGATAGGATCTGACTTTAGTGATTATGCCGATTGGAATTATGGAGCGGTCGGTAAACCGCTTGAGAGGTGAAGCTATGCCGAGTGGAATTGTAAACTGGTCAGTGAATGCTTGGGAAGCGGAGGCATGTAATTAGTTAAGGCAGCAATATTCTGAGCTGTTTGTTAAGGTAAGTTTGTATTGGAATTTCGAGGATGAAATTCTTTGAAGGAAGGGAGTAGTGTAACATCCTGGTTTAGATTTAATTACCAATTAAGGTTAATTACGGAATTAAAATTATTGATTGAATAATAATATTAATGCCAGGGAAAAAAATTACGTATATGCCCTTGGTGGGTGAAATTCGGGTTCGGTCCCCTCTCTCCCGCTCTCCCTCGTGATTCCCACACTGATAGGATGGGAGATTGATGGGATGTGATGGCTGATGGAGTGGAGCTGTCACGATAGTCAAGGGATATGGGCTTTAGCTTCTCATTTTCCACCCACTCCTTGCTCATTTTCTCTTGGGTTCAAGGAGAACCACTCCTCTATTCTCTCTTGAGTTTTCGGAAGCTCCTGCTCCTTTTTCGTTGCTGTTCTCCATCTTTGTCTTCTTCATTTTCTTCTTCCACTCAACACTGAGTAGAACCGAGTGGGAACACGAAGTGGAACAGCGTGGTTGTGAGAGAGATCTGTGTGGTGTTAAGTGTCTTGGAGGCTAGGATCCTCCCCTATTCTGCCTAATAGCGTTGGGTGCCTAGAAGTCTGGGAGTCCTCCATTGTTGGTGAGGACTGGACTGCTTGAGCGTGGGAGGACCGCGTTGTGCCATGGAAGCATGGGACTCTCCACTGTCTTACAAACAGAGCATGGAGTGTCATGGAGGCAGAGCTGCTCGTGTGTCCGAGTGGCTCGGTGTTCCTCCAACCAGGGTACTCTGCTGACTTCATGGTGAGACAAGCTCAGGGAGCTTCTGGGATCTTCATTCCAGGTAGGGGGGCTAATTTACATCTCAAATGTATGGTTTATGGACAGGTTCCGGGTGGTTTTGCTTTAATGTGTTGTGTCATGTTCGAAATATGTTGATTGATGTGTTGTAGTACATGCAACGCCCGAATATTTATGTTATTTGTGATCATTGTGGTCTACGTGAAGTTGTCATGATTCCGTCCATGAGATGTATGATGATAAATATGAAATGCTGAGTGAATACATGGAAATGTTGGCTTTTAATGAGTATGCTGAGTGAATGTATGATATGTTGTGGCTGTTAATGAGAAAGCTGAGTATATGAGTTGTACTGATCCCTGTGTGTGATTGTGTGTTTAAAATGCATGTGATGCTTTTTATTGAACATGCGAATGCTGAGTGCATAAGATGGGGACTGTTGTGTTATTCCCGAGTGGATATTATATGAAAATCATGTGATGCTTGTTGTAAATGATAATTCTGAGTGGATGGCATTGTGATTGCCGAGTGCATGAGATGTGGGTCGGTTATGTTAATTCCTGTTTGGGATTTTATATTAAAAAGCATGTGATTTGCCAAGTGCATGTGATTGCCGAGTGTATGTATTGTGTTATTGCTATGTCGATCCCTGTTTATGAATAATAATGATAAAATGCATTGGATGCATGTTATTGATATTTGAATGCCGAGTGCATATGTGTAGAAAATATAATGAAAGACCTTGGGTTGGACTCAAGGCAATGCCGAGTGCATTGGCATTGGACGCCTGATGAATGAGACCGTATGCATCTGATTCGCCATTGGAAATGCTTGGAGCATATAGCGTTGGACGCTTAATACCGATCGGCAATCGGATGAATATGTGTTGAAAATATATTGAAAGACCTCGGGTTGGACTCGAGGCAGTGCCGAGTGCACTAAGCGTTTGACGCTTAAAGACCTTGGGTTGGACTCAAGGCAAGCCTACCAGGTTGGACTCAGGGTTGCCCGTAACACTTCCGTTGTCGCTTGGAGTGACTATGTTACATATGAGGGCAAACGGTTTGGTACTGATAAGTCTTGAAAAGACTTAATTATTTCTTCTTTTATTTAACATAATTTATTAATTATTGTTTAAGTTTGGCTTTATTATTTAATAATTTGTTAATAATTCGTATTTTAATTATTTATTTCAAAAGTGCTTTATTTATGTAAGAAAATGATTAAAAACATTGAATAGTTAAGAGTTTATGATTATTTATAATTTCACTGAGCAGCCAGCGTACAAATGCTAGGCAATTATGTATTTATTGGTGCAGGAACAGGGCGCGCTCAAGCTAAGAAGGAAAATCTGAGTGAAATTCTAAAAAGCTGAGTGAGATTTCACAAATCCGAGTGAAACTCCAAAAGTCCGACTCGGAAATGCTTCAAGACACCGACTGAAAAAGGAAATTGAATATCGAATAAAGAACCCGAGCGAGACTTCAGAATGCTGATTGGATAATCTGAACCCTCAAGCGAGCAAACTCACGCTCAAGCGTGACTCCAAAATATCACCCTCGCCCAAGCTTTTCCATCACGCTTAAGCAAGAATGCGATACTGCAGTGCATATTTCGAGCTCGCTCAAGCGAGAGCCTTTCACGCTCAAGCGAGAGTCCTTCACGCTCAAGCGAGAGTCCTTCACGCTCAAGCGTGAAGGCAAGCTATTTAAACACTGACTGTTCCCTCCAAAAAACACACTCGGAACCAGTGTTGTTTCCGCTGCCTTCTTTCCTACTTTTGTACCTTAGTAATTTAAGTGCTGAACTGTAATTAGCTAATGCTGAACTGTAATTTGTTAAGTGCTCAGCTGTAATTAGTTAGTTATTCCGTAATTATGTAATTAGTTAGTTAGTTTAATTATTAACTCAGCTTTCCTAGTGATTAGTTAAGTTAATTAGTTAGTTAGATGCCTATATATACTTGTACATACTCTGTAACAGAGATAGAGAACAGAGTACATAGAATACAATTCATTTTCCATTTCTAACCTCTCTCTAATTCCTTTCGCTTTCTAAACTCCCTCATCCATGTCTTTCCAAATTCCTTTGATAGAACCAATGTCGATGGATTTCTAAATTCCTAAGGTTGGGATTGCGAAGGTTTGCGATGGAATCTTGAAGGTGTATTGAGGAAGTTGTCTTCTAGATCCTGAGGAGAACGAGCTGAGGAGTGGATCTGCTTTGCTGGATTGACAAATCCAAATCTGATGAAGAACTTCACCAGTGAGGAATCATGGTTGAAGCTTAGGTAACTTCCAGCTTTCTAACTAATTCAGGCCTAGCAATTAGGTGAATAGTTAGAGTTCAACCTCCAATTTCGCATTAGATTCATATGTTAATTGAGCACTTAAGGGATTAAGGTTTGATGCATAGGAATTAGCATTTTTCACCTAAGGAATTAGGGAATAACCACTTACGGATTGTCCTCTTGATGTTTGAAGCTCGATTGAATCTCACTTGCATATTCTTGATGAAATTGTAAACTGAAGCAATCCTAACCTATCTTCTATCAATCGTATTTCATCCTTAACACTATCTCTGAAAAATATAAAAACTTAGAAAGTATAAAATCAACAAAAACTGAATGAATCTTTTGATCATTGTGTTGGTTCAGCTTGTATCTGTCCAAGATTGAGGTACTTACCACAATCCCTGTGGGACGATCAAATATAATACAATTTTAACGACTAGTGCTCTTGCCAAAAAATAAATCCTCTGAGAATTACACACCAAGTTAATGACTCAGAGATTTAGCATCAAGTTAATGGTGCCGTTGCCGGGGATTGTTGAGTAATATCAACAATCCTTGGACCGGTACTAGACTAAACCGTTTACTTTTGTTTGCATTTTGTACATAGTTTGATTCTTGTTTCGAGTGTAGTAGTAGTAGTTTGTTTTTGTGTAGCTGTGAATTACTTTTGTGTTTAACATTTGGTGTATACAGTCAAGGAACAGAGGAGAGCCTTTCTTCTTTGATCCTGATATCGATTTGTTAGAGCATAAGTTGAGAAAGGAGAAAAAGCAAAAAGAGCAAAAATAAATGGAACAGAGGAAAGTTACACTAGGTGACTACTCCAGGCCGACTGAAGAAGGATCGCAATCTAGCATCCTTAGGCCTCCGATTGCAGCCAATAATTTTGAACTTAAACCGGCTTTGCTGCAATTGGTTAGAAATGATCAATTCAGAGGAAGTGAGGTTGAGGATCTAAATTTGCATCTAGCAACCTTCCTCCAAATTTGTGATACTGTTAAAATGAATGGAGTCCCTGAAGATGCCATTAGACTGAGGTTATTTCCTTTTTCTTTAAGGGACCGAGCAAAAGCCTAGTTGCAGAGCCAACCGAGAGGTAGTATTTCCACTTGGGAGGATTTACAAAGAAAGTTTTTGATTAAGTATTTCCCTCCTTCCAAGTATGCTAAGCTGCGCAATGAAATCACTTGTTTCCAACAAAGAGAAGGTGAATCTTTAATGGAAGCATGGGATAGGTATAAAGAGAGTTTGAGGAAATGTCCTCATCATCAAATCTCTGATGTGCAGCAAGTCACTATTTTGGTGTAAGACCAGCTACCAGGGTCTTAATTGATGCCTCAGCTGGAGGTTCATTAAAGACTAAAACTGTGGAAGAAGCCATAGAGCTGATTGATGTTATGGCTTCTAATGAGTGTCTGGTTAGTGAAAGGAGCCAAATCCCTAAGAGAGGGATACTAGAATTGGAAGCACAGGATGCTTATTTGGCTCAGAGTAAATTGATGACTCGGGCTTTAGAGAAATTAAGTGTACAGATTTCAGAACTCCAAAAGCCGAGTCAAGTTTGTATGGTAAGTTGTGATTTTTGTGGTGGAGATCATGAAAATGGAATGCGTGATCCAAATGTGCCTTCCGAGCAAGTGAATTATATGGGGCAGCAACAATTTCAAAGGAATTATCCCTCTAATTCCTTTAATCCTAACTATAGGAATCACCCCAATTTTTCATGGCAGAAAGGTCCACATTTGAATCAGAACATGCCACAAAATCAATCCACAAATAGACCACAACAATCCATTCTCCCTCCTGCTAAAGAGAAGTCGGAACTTGAGAATGTGTTGTCTTAGTTCATTCAGGCCACTCAGGCCAGTTTTAAAAATCAGGAGGCGTCCATAAGAAATTTAGAAAATCAAGTTGGACAGTTGTCGAAACAATTAGCTGAAAGACAAGCAGGCAATTTCCCTGGAGATACCGAGGTAAATCCAAGGGAACATTGCAAAGCTATAACTACTAGGAATGGAAAAATTCTGTTTCCATCTCCGAGTCAGGAAGTGACCTTAGAAAAAGAAAAAGAAAAAGAGAAGGAAACCGAGCAAGTTGATAATGAAATTGAAAATAATAGTGAAGAAGAAAAAAAAAAAGAAAATCAAGTCCACCAAAAGAAAAAGAAGAAGGTTAATCTGATTTTGGATGAAGCTTCTAAGCTAACTCCTGAGAAATTAAAAAAATGCTCCATTTCCACATAGATTTAGAAAACAAATAGAAGAGCAAAAGTTTGCTAAGTTTCTAGATGTGTTTAAAAAACTTCACATAAATATTCCCTTTGCCGAGGCATTGCAGCAGATGCCGTCCTATGCTAAGTTTTTAAAAGAACTTTTATCGAAAAAGAGGAAGCTTAAGGGGGATGAAATGATTGCTCTCACTCAAGAGTGCAGTGCAATTATTCAAAAGAAACTTCCTCAAAAGCTGGAAGATCTTGGGTCTTTTACAATACCGTGTGCAATAGGGGATGTTCATGTGGGAAGTGCTTTATGTGATCTGGGATCTAGTATAAACTTGATGCCTCTATCTTTGATGAAAAAATTAGGAATTAATGACCTGCAACCGACTCGCATGTCTTTGTAGTTGGCTGACAGGTCCATTAAATATCCTCATGGGATGCTGGAAGATCTTTTATTTAAGGTAGATAAGTTTATCTTCCCAGCAGACTTTGTAGTTTTGGATATGGAGGCCGATAGAGAGATTCCTTTGATTCTAGGACGACCCTTTTTAGATACAGGCAGAGCTTTAATTGATGTAGAAAAGGGTGAACTAATGCTGAGAGTCCAAGAGAAGCAGGTGATTTTTAATGTCTTCAATTCTATGAAACATCCAGCTGAGAGGATACATTGTTTAATGATTGAGGAAATTAAAAATTATAAGACTCTGATGTTGTTAAAAACCGAAGAATAGGTCTTAAAAGCCTTTTTGGAGGATGATTTTGATTCGGATACTGAAGAGTTAATTGACTCTCCTTCGGAATTGCTAAACTTACTGGAAGTATGTGAAGTAGGTAATTGTGAAAATGAAAAGAATGAAAAATTGAATAAAACTGAACTTGAGAAAGGAAAGGAAGTGTCTGTAGAAAAACATGAATTAAAACCTTTGCCTTCTCATTTGAAATATGTTTTCCTGAGAAAGGATGAAACACACCCGGTAATTATTAATGCCGAGTTGAAAGATGAGGAAGTAGAGAAATTAATAGGGGTTTTGAAGAAATATGAGTCGGCTATTGGCTGGAACATCTCTGATTTAAAGGGAATTAGTCCATCATTTTGTATGCATAAAATTCTGATGGAAGATGACTATTCCCCTGTTGTTTAGCCACAAAGAAGACTAAACCCCATTATGAAAGAGGCTGTGAGAAAAGAGGTGGTTAAACTCCTTGATGCAGGAATCATCTATCCTATCTCGGACAACGCTTGGATCAGTCCAGTCCAAGTGGTGCCCAAGAAAGGAGGGATGAAGACTGTTAAAAATGAAAAAGGTGAAGTCATTGCCACTAGACCGACCACAGGTTGGAGGATGTGTATAGATTACAGAAGGCTAAATGACTTCATTAGAAAAGACCACTTTCCTTTGCCATTCGTTGACCAAATGCTTGAGAGGCTATCGGGTCATGAGTACTACTATTTTCTTGATGGATATTCGGGTTATAACCAGATTGTGGTTGACCCAAAAGATCAAGAAAAGACAGCATTTACCTGCCCTTATAGAATATTTGCTTACAGGTGCATGCCGTTCAGTTTGTGCAATGCTCCAGCAACCTTTCAAAGGTGTATGCCGGCCATTTTTGGGGATATGGTAGAAAAGTTCATTGAAGTATTCATGGACGATTTCTTGGTGTTTGGTAGTAGTTTTGATACATGCCTCAGCAACCTATCTAAGGTGCTGGTGAGATGCCAGGAGGCTAACCTTGTCCTTAACTGGGAAAAGTGTCATTTCATGGTTAAGGGAGGGATAGTCCTTGGCCACAAAATCTCTGCTGAGGGCATTCAGGTGGACAGAGCCAAGATAGAAATCATTGAAAAACATCCTCCTCCGATCAATGTGAAAGGAGTAAGGAGTTTTCTAGGATGTGCTAGCTTCTACAGAAGATTTATAAAAGATTTTTCAAAAATAGCTAAGCCTTTGACTGACTTGCTTGTAAAAGATCATGTCTTTGCGTTTGATGAAAACTGTGTCAGGGCTTTTGAAAATTTGAAATAGAGATTGACTTCAGCTCCAATCCTTGCAGTACCCGATTGGTCTTTACCGTTTGAATTAATGTGTGATGCAAGTGACTTTGCAGTCGGAGCTGTGCTGGGTCAGAAAAAAGAAAAATTAACTCATGTAATTTATTACGCTAGTAAAGTGTTGAACGAAAATCAAATAAATTACACCATTACTGAAAAAGAAATGCTTGCTGTGGTGTATGCATTTGATAAATTTCGTGCTTACTTGATTGGTGCTAAGGTCATTGTATATACAGATCACTCGGCAATCAAGTACTTGCTAGCCAAAAAAGAATCTAAGCCAAGGCTGATCAGGTGGGTTCTTTTACTCCAGGAGTTTGACTTAGAAATAAGAGACAAAAAGGGAGTAGAAAACTCAATTGCTGATCAATTGTCTCGTCTAGAAGGTGAATCGGATTCTGTTTTAATAAAAGAAGAATTTCTAGATGAGAGGTTGATGGCAATTATCACCGGGCCATGGTATGCTGATATGGCAAACTTTAAAAGTGCCTCGGTGGTACCTAACGGCTGGACATCCCAAATGAAGAAAAAATTCTTTCATGATAGTAAAACCTTTCTTTGGGATGATCCATTTCTTTATAAAATAGGAGTAGATGGAGTGATCAGGAGATGTGTGCCTGAATCCGAGCAGGAAAGGCTCTTATGGCATTGCCATGACTCCTATTATGGAGGACACCATGGTGCCTCCAGAACAGCAGCAAAAGTTTTACAGAGTGGCTTTTATTGGCCGACCATTTTTCAGGATGCTAAAACGTATGTTCAAAGGTGTGATAAGTGTTAAAGGAGTGGAGGTCTCTCTACTAAAGCTGGCATGCCTTTGACAAACATTTTAGTTGTGAAATTATTTGATGTCTGGGGTATTGACTTTATGGGACCATTTCCAAAGTCGTTCTCCAATGAATATATCCTTGTTGCTGTAGATTATGTCTCCAAGTGGGTGGAGGCAATCCCGACCAGAACCAATGATGTGTGGTGCTTAGGTTCATAAAGAAGAACATTTTCTCTAGGTTTGGAGTTCTAAGAGTCCTCATTAGTGATGGGGGTCACATTTTTATAATAAAATAATGGAAAAAGCCCTGAGGCACTATGAGGTTTTGCATAAGGTATCTACTCCATACCATCCACAAACTTATGGATAAGTTGAGCTTTCAAATAGAGAAATTAAAAGAATTTTAGAGAAAGTGGTCGGGAAGTCTAGGAAAGATTGGTCGGTTAAATTGGATGATGCATTGTGGGCCTATAGGACAGCATTTAAAACTCCGATTGGCATGTCCCCGTATCAGTTAGTTTATGGTAAGGCTTGCCATCTCCCTGTGGAGTTAGAACATAAAGCATGGTGGGCCACAAAGCTGTTAAATCTGGATTCCGACCAATCTCAGGAGGAAAGAGTTCTGAAACTCCATGAACTTGAGGAGTTCCGACTCAATGCTTATCAGAGTACCTCCATCTATAAAGAGAAAACTAAGAGGTGGCATGATAAGTGGATAAATAAAAAAGAGTTTCAAAAGGGCGATAAGGTCTTGTTGTTCAATTCCCGATTAAGACTCTTTCCTGGAAAGCTTAGATCTAAGTGGTCAGGACCTTTTATTGTAAATGAGGTATTTCCTCATGGTGCAATTGAATTGAAAGACCCAACCACTGAGAGAACTTTTAAAGTGAATGGCCAAAGACTCAAACTCTATTTTGGAGGAGAGTTTGATAGGCAGAAAACCTCCATACTGCTGCAGGCATCTTCTTAGATGCCAGAAGGTCAAGCTAGTGACCTTAAAGAAGCGCTCTAGGGAGGCAGCCCTACGTTTCGAGTGTTACATTTTGTGTTTTGTGTTGGAATTAAAAAAAATAAAAATAAAAAAATGAATGAATAATATTTGAATAAAATTTGTGAAGTTTTAAATAAGGGTTCGGTGTAGTTTGAATTAGAATCAGTATTTGGTTCGCTTGAGCGAATCTATTTACGCTCAAGCGTAATTCTTTCTCAGTTAAACATGAATGGAGTCCGATCCTGATTCTTCTATTCCGCTCAGGCAAAACCTTTTTAGCTTAGGCGAGAAGCTTCTGCTGTTGTTGCACGCTTAAGCGAAAGTTTAATGAGCTTGAGCGAGAATGGCATACTCGGGTCACTGTTACTCATTCTTAACCCTTTTCCCGACTGAACTTCACTCGTCATTCTTCAATAAAATCCCAATTTTGATGTTGAATAAAAAGGGAGACTTTAATCAATGATTTCTGATCGTTGATTTAATGAACGGGTCAGATGATGAAGGGTGACTTGTCTTAGTCGGCCCTTTTATCACTCGGTCTCTCATTTCATTTACTCGGTCAGTCATTCACTCTTTCACTCGGTCAGTCATTCACTCTTTCACTTTCTTCCACTCATTTTTTCCGTTCTTACATCCACTCATTGTTCATTCATTCGCTCTTCATTCACTCGTTCTTACGTCTCACCCGGTATAATCCACTCGATATTCATTCACTCGTTGTTTCGTTCCACCTAATTTCTTTCTCGGTTTCTCACACACCTCTCTGTATTTTTCTTTTTCATCCACTCGTTTTTATTCACTTAGTTTCTCACTCATTCACTCGTCACTCATCCACTCGGTATCTCTTCCACTCATTCTTTCATCCACTCATACACTCTTCTAATCGTCATTTATTTTACTCGTGTGTTCCTCCACTCGTTCTTTCTTTCACTCGGCCTTACTTTCATTCGTTCTTTCTCCCACTCGCTTTTCTGTTCACTCGTATCTCACTGCAGTTGTTCACTCATCCATTCATTGTCACACTCGTCTTTCATGCACTTTACTTTATTTCATTTATTCTTTCACTCGTTCTTGTATCCATTCGTCCTTCATTCACTCAGGATCATTTCCATTCAGTGTTTCATTCACTTGTTCTTTCAATTTACCTGATTTCTATTTTTTCGTTCCTTCACCCATCTTTCCGAAATTTTCTCATTCACTCATTTTTCATCCACTCGGTGTTCCCATCACTCGTTTCCTTTTATTTTTTAGTTTCTCGTACGATTCTGTCATTCTCTCATCTACTCGGCCGACCTCTTTCTCAATTTTGGTTCACTCGGGATCTTGTTCATTCATTCTCCCTGCAGTTTATTTTTTCATTTACTTGGTTTCTCATTTGTTCACGTGTCATTCTCCCATTTGTTCTTCCACTCACTCTTGCATTTACTCATCTCCTTCATCCGGTCGGTATATCTTTCACTCGTCCCATTGACTCCGAATCTTTCTCATTCGTTCCTTCTTCCACTCATTCTTTTTCATCCACCCTCATTGTCACTCATGTTTCTTGTATCCACTCGGTCACTTTTTCACTATTTCGTTCTCACCTGTCATTCGGTCTCTCATTCCCGCACTCTATCTTTAATTCATTCGTTCTTGCATTGGTTGTTTCATTTATTCAGTTTTTCTCTCACTTTTCCGCTCGTCTTTCATTCATAACATTCTTCCATTTACTCAGTTCCTCTCTGCACTCGATGTTTTGTTCACTCACCACTCGGTATTTCTTTCTTAGTCCTACTCGATCTTTCATCTATTCAGTATGTGAGCCCGAGCAAGAGTGCTTTATTAAATACCATTTATTTTTATTTTTTTAAAAAAAATAAAAATATATATATAAATAAAAAAATAAATATAAATAATAATAATAATAATAATAATAATAATAATAATAAATATTTAAATAAAAAATAAAAATAAAACAAAATGAAATAACAATAAATAAAAATAATAAAAGAAAATGGAGCGTTGGTATGCCAACATTTCAGCGTACTTACGCATATCTCAGGTAGAGGGTTCAACAGTATAAAAACCCTTCAGTGTACAAACCCTAAATTCCTACGCTGAAACTTGGGTTGAAGAGGAAAAGGCACACCTTCTAATTCCTAAGAAAGGCTGTTTTACCACTATTTTTACAACTCAAAATGAAAAGAAGATCACAGAGACTTTTGCAGAAACCTAGACCAAATTTTGCAGAAGGAAGTGTGAGAAAAAAGCAAAAAGATAACGAAAAGGAGGTGGCAACAATAAGCATCTCTGATTCTCCTTCACCTGCACCCAGTCAAAGTCAAGCTGAAAGGAATGACTCTCCTTTGGTTCAGAGGTATGAATCTCCTTCAATCGAAAGGAATGCATCTCCTTCAGTTGAGAGGAATGCGTCCCCTGCAGTTGAGAGGAACGAATCGCCAGAAGTTGAAGGTTTTGACAGGCACAGGTTCAGAGATGCTAAAGCTGCTGAAGAATATGATAAAAAGTTTAAAACCAGGGGAGTCATCAGGGACAGAGCTTTGGTCCTTGATGGTGAGAAATGTGCCGATGCTGAGGTACAAGCTGCAATGATGCAGAGGGGATGGGAGTTCTTTAATAAAAATTTAGGCAATGGCTACCAAGAGCTCACCCGAGAGTTTTATGCCAACCTGAGAGCTTACTCAAATGAAGCTGAAGTTTCCTTCTCTTCTTTCTTAAGAGGAGTAACTATTCCCTTAACTGGTAATTTGCTGAACGAGCTTTTACAAATACCTATTCTGGAGGAGGAAGCATGTCAATACACATGGAAGGTGGAGATGTTTCATCAGGCTGAGAATGAAGAGTTGAGGAAGGAAATATTGAAAGAATGTTGTGTGAAAGATGCTGCTTACCTGACACGGTCTAATGGCTTACCCAAAGGTGTCAGGAAGAACTGTCTGAACAATCTTCCTCTGCTATGGTGCCATTATCTTTTATCATCCCTGCAGCCGATATTGCATGCAACTGAAATTGCCAGTAAGCGGTTGGTGTTGCTGTACTGTTTGATGAAAAATTTGAATGTAAACCTGGGTGAGCTAATATTAGGGGAAATGATGAAAATTTTGGAAAAGAATCTCCAGTTGCCATACTGCTCAGTGGTCACATTGTTGGCTCAAGCGAATCAAGCTGTGGTCAACTATGCTGAGTTAACAAGGGTTAAGCCTGAAAGAGTTATAGACAGGTAATGGGTGATCAGCCATATTGATAACTTTGTGCCCAAGGAGCCAAAGCGTCAAAAGCAGTCTCAATCATCAGGAGCGGGTCCTTCTTCTGACAATTCTTTGATATTGCAGGAATTGCAGGTCATGAAGAGGATGCAACTTGGAATTTATGATCTGGTTTTAAACCATGATCTTATGCTTAGGAAGATTGCTGCCAGATTGGATGTGGATCCCGTGGAAGAAATGGGGGTTCCACCCAACAGAGATGCGTGGCTGGCCTCTATTGGATTCACCATTCCTTCCGATGAAACGCCCTTGGCAACTGAATTCCCGCCCTCCCCTGACCAAAATGATGAGACGTCCTTGCATGAAGAAGAGGACGATTGATGTTTTATTCTCTGATTCATGTAATAATGTTTTGTTATCTGTGTAATAACTTTATTTAAGTGTTTTCCTGAACAATGAATTCTCTTTTGTTTTAGTTGTAATGAAATTTTCTTTATTTGTTAAATTGCTTGTTATTATTCTATTTTTTGAATATATCGGTAAATCCATGCATCTCAATCCGACCACGTGTTTCCCATTCACTGCCACTCAGGTAAAAAGGGAAGTATTCTATCTTTCTGACTCATTATTTGATAAACTATCCTAGCTATTTACTCATTATTTAATTTAAAATCCATCTTAATTATTTAACTCTTGCTGATTCTCAGGCTTTATTCGGATAGATGAATTAATTGGCATTGTTTGACTCATGATCCCTGTCCATAGCTATTTTTCATTATTATTTAGTTGTTTACTTGACATGCTAGTTAGCAATCTGAATGTATGACCTTACATTAAGTTTGGGGACATGACTGGCTGATTAACTGTTATATTCGTAGCTTTTGAGCCTTTTTTATTCTTTTCCGAGTGAACCTGCATGCTAGTTAGTGAGACAGAATTTGCTTCAGTACTTGCTAATTGGTTTTATGCCTGCCAATCGGACATGATAAAGGCCTTCTTTGTTAAATTCGCCAGGGCCAAAAATTAGCCTTCCTAATATTTTTAATTATCCTTTGACCCAATAATTATGTTTGAGCTTGAGACCCTTTTATTCTGTTTATTCACCTAACATTACAAGCCTAAATATCTAAGAAAAACCGACTAAATTACCCCTGGATGTTCCACTGATGAATTGCTCAGTCTTACTTATTACTAGGGACTAGCAAGTTCTAAGTTTGGGGATGAAGAGTGTGCCTAACATCAATTAAGGACACACTCCGACCTTGGTTATAGATGAATAACTAGAGAAATGAAAGGAGAAATAGAAAAGCCGAGAAGAAAAATGAAAAAAATCAGCAAGAAAAAAAAGGTGCAAAGCACACAACAAAAAAAAAATTTTTTGATCGAAAAAAGATAGAAGGAAAGAAAGAAAAGAAAAAGTCCAAAGGACTGAAAGAAAAAGAAGGTGCAAAGCACCGTAAGTTGTTAAGTTATCTTTCATTCAAAAAATTATGGAGCTTGCTAAGTAGAGGCAATTAAGTTAAAATTGAGGCAAGGCATCAGTGGATACACCTTGTAACCCGACACTGACTCAGAAAAACAATAATAGAGCCTGTAGCCCAGCCTCATTATAAGCTTAAAAAGCCCTTACTGATCCAATTGTGCTGGCATATGTCATGATGTGTAGAACTGTTGCAAGCCTATGTTGATCTAACAAAGATGCAGGTGATGAGTGCATACTGCTTAACCTATACACCGAGAGAAGAGTGAAACACGAATCCAGTGAGGAAGGTATCACCATCTTGTTTCCCAAAGGAGGTGTGAGTTATTATATTTTCAGAATTTGCGAAAAGAAAGCATGGTCGGTATTCAATAATTATAGTATGAAGTAAGTTAAGGAAAGGTTGATTGTTTTGAATAACAGCTTGTTAGTTAATTAATCTAAGTATTTGCTTGAGGACAAGCAAGCCTTAAGTTTGGGGATGTGATAAGTCTTAAAAATACTTAATTATTTCTTCTTTTATTTAACATAATTTATTAATTATTGTTTAAGTTTGGCTTTATTATTTAATAATTTGTTAATAATTCTTATTTTAATTATTTATTTCAAAAGTGCTTTATTTATGTAAGAAAATGATTAAAAACATTGAATAGTTAAGAGTTTATGATTATTTATAATTTCACTGAGCAGCCAGCGTACAAATGCTAGGTAATTATGTATTTATTGGTGCAGGAACAGGGCGCGCTCAAGCTAAGAAGGAAAATCCGAGTGAAATTCTAAAAAGCCGAGTGAGATTTCACAAATCCGAGTGAAACTCCAAAAGTCCGACTGGGAAATGCTTCAAGACACCGACTGAAAAAGGGAACCGAATATCGAATAAAGAACCCGAGCGAGACTTCAGAATGCTGATTGGATAATCTGAACGCTCAAGAGAGCAAACTCACGCTCAAGCGTGACTCTAAAATATCACCCTCGCCCAAGCTTTTCCATCACGCTTAAGCAAGAACGCGATACTACAGTGCATATTTCGAGCTCGCTCAAGCGAGAGCCTTTCACGCTCAAGCGAGAGTCCTTCACGCTCAAGCGTGAAGGCCAGCTATTTAAACACTGACTGTTCCCTCCAAAAAACACACTCGGCACCAGTGTTGTTTCCGCTGCCTTCTTTCCTACTTTTGTACCTTAGTAATTTAAGTGTTGAACTGTAATTAGCTAATGCTGAACTGTAATTAGCTAATGCTGAACTGTAATTTGTTAAGTGCTGAGCTGTAATTAGTTAGTTATTCCGTAATTATGTAATTAGTTAGTTAGTTTAATTATTAACTCAGCTTTCTTAGTGATTAGTTAAGTTAGTTAGTTAGTTAGATGTCTATATATACTTGTACATACTCTGTAACAGAGACAGAGAACAAAGTACATGGAACACAATTCATTTTCCATTTCCAACCTCTCTCTAATTCCTTTCGCTCTCTAAACTCTCTCATCCATGTCTTTCCAAATTCCTTCGATAGAACCAATGTCGATGGATTTCTAAATTCCTAAGGTTAGGATTGCGAAGGTTTGTGATGGAATCTTGAAGGTGTATTGAGGAAGTTATCTTCTAGATCCTGAGGAGAACGAGCTGAGGAGTGGATCTGCTTTGCTGGATTGACAAATCTAGATCTGATGAAGAACTTCACCAGTGAGGAATCATGGTTGAAGCTTAGGTAACTTCCAGCTTTCTAACCAATTCAGGCCTAGCAATTAGGTGAATAGTTAGAGTTCAACCTCCAATTTTGCATTAGATTTATATATTAATTGAGCACTTAAGGGATTAAGGTTTGATGCATAGGAATTAGCATTTTTCACCTAAGGAATTAGGGAATAACCACTTGCGGATTGTCCTCTTGATGTTTGAAGCTCGATTGAATCTTACTTGCATATTCTTGATGAAATTGTAAACTGAAACAATCCTAACCTATCTTTTATCAATCGTATTTCATCCTTAACACTGTCTCTGAAAAATATAAAAGCTTAGAAAGTATAAAATCAACAAAAACCGAATGAATCTTTTGATCATTGTGTTGGTTCAACTTGTATCTGTCCAAGATTGAGGTACTTACCATAATCCCTGTGGGACGATCAAATATAATACAATTTTAACGACTGGTGCACTTGCCAAAGAATAAATCCTCTGAGAATTACACACCAAGTTAATGACTCAGAGATTTAGCATTAGGTACCAGTAAAATGGCCGAATCAGCTTGGAGCTGAGAAAAGGTTTGGAGCCTATGTTGCAACAATAAAAATTGGTAATAAATAACCGGATCCTGGTGAAATGAATGTGTGCACACTTATGATATTCATTGAGCTCAATGTGAATTGTATGAATATGTGGAATGTTATTTGGAATAACATGATTGATATAGTCTTGAATGACTTGAGTGGAATCCGATTGGATGAATGCATGTATACTGATGTTATTGCTGTTATTGCCGAGTGCAATATGATGTTATGGTTGTGATACATGTTGTGATGAATATGAATTATATAGCCATGAATAATTGGTGTGAATTCCGACTGAGTGAATATATGTACATTGGTACTGTTGCCGAGTGCAAGGTGATTATGAATGATATGAATTACTCAGTCTTGATTGAATTGCATGAATCCCGAGTGGATGAAGTTGTTGTAGGGTTCATATTGAATGACAGAGTGTATTATTGCTGATTGTGATATGTTATTGTATGGTTGGGGATTCAAAGATTAATCCGAGTCAATAACTGTCATTTAATATGTAAAAGCTCACCCCTACTGTGGCTATATTTTTCAGTATATGTAGGTCAGACTGGGAATGAGGAGATGGCCTCAAGTCCTAGTGATGGGCACTCCGATTGTTGAAGTGCACATATAGTATATATAATGTAAATAGATATGTTAAAGACTTGGCCGGCTCTCTTGTAATCCGAATGGATTTAATCATATGGGATGTCTATCGGGTTTTGTGGACAAGTATACATTATGTATATATATATTTTACATGGTTATAAAGTTACCCGAATTGTTCATTATGTGGTGTTGAGAGAATAATGCTAAGTTAGTAAATTCCGAGTGGAATATTGTTTGGAGAGCCATTTCCGAGTGAGGCTTTAGTGTGTTGACCTTTTCCGAGTGATGATGGCATATGACAGTTTCGAGTAAGATGTACTCGAGTGGGCTACCTCCGAGGGAGGATTAGTCCATATGTTACCGAGTGAAATGTATGAGTAAACCCTGAGTGGGGAAGGGTCTGAATATTCCCGAGTGAGAAATCCCGAATGAACCTCTTCCGAGGGAAGAGTAATTGTGATGGTTCTGATTGAGGTATTCTAGGAGTCCTCTTCCGGGTGAACGAGGCTATATATATATTCCGAGTGAATAAGATTTAAATAAGTCCGAGTGACTTAACTTAATGACTCTTTCCGAAGGAATGGAGGTTATGGTGATCTCTGAGTGAGGAAGATCAAATTATGCCGAGTGCTGAATGGATAATGTATTCCGAGAGAATTGTGGTTGAAATATACCGAGTGGTATTGGACTGGGGAAATAATCCGTGTGAGGGAAAGCTTATGGACTCCGAGTGGAGTATCCGAGGGAATCATTTCCCGAGTGGAGATTATGACGTTTCCGAATGAAGCATGTGTGTGGGCTTCTTGAATAAACTAAGTATTTGGCTAAGTATGAATTTACCGAGTGAAGCATGACCCTATGGGGACGGTTCCCGAGTGGACGTGGTCCCGAATCCGAGTGATGAAATTACCGAGTGAATGGGTTCGCTTCAGCGAATGAGGATTCGCTCCAGTGAAAAAAGGGCTCGCTCAAGCGCTGCATCTTTCGCTGGTCTGCTTGACCGAAGCTGAGTCTTGCCCATGTGTGGCTTTCTGAATCGGTCTTCCCTTCTCTGATCGGTTTTGCTTTCCCCTGCCTTAGTATGTTTTATTTTACCCCGACGCCTAATTTGGAATGATTATGAGCGTTTAGAACGTTCTAAATTTTGGAAAAATTTTCCCTGGTCTCGGTTTGGGTTTATTTAAGTCGGGTTGTTTCAATTGGTATATTGATTTGATTGTGATATTATTGCTTGAACTTGAGTAACTAGGCTAAGTTAAAGTTTTACACACCAAGTGTTTGATAAATTGCCTTAGCAACATTTGCACACTTTCTCATATTGATTCTTGCTCTACACTTGCTACTTCTTACATACAAACATACTTAGTGAAAAAGAAATCAATTTCAACGGCATTCCAAATAAAAGTTTTAAAACTCAATTCACCCCCCTCTTGAGTATTGAGGCCACTTGAACAACAAGTGGTATCAGAGCTTGACTCTTGGTAGATCAAGCTTAACAGCTTCAAGAGAACAATGGCCTCTAATTCTCTAAATCTCTTTCCTGAGGGTGGTGCAACAAATAGACCTCCTGCTTTCAATGGGGAAGGCTATGCTTTTTGGAAAAAAAGGATAAAAATTTTTGTACAATCTATTGATCTTAAAGTTTGGAATGCAATTAAAAATCGTCCTTTCATACCCATGCATATTGTAGATGGTAAACAAGTAGAAAAATTGATGGATGATTGGACTAGTGAAGAAGAAAAGAAAGTCCAATATAACTATAAAGCCAAAAATCTAATCACTTTAGCTTTAGGCCCTGATGAATTCTTTAGAGTAGTTATATGTAAATCTACCAAGGATATGTGGGATACCTTACAAATAACCCATGAAGGTACAAGTAATGTCAAAGACTCTAAGATTAGTACCTTAACTAGTCAGTATGAAAGCTTTCGATTAAATTCTAGAGAAACAATTGTTGATATGCAAAAGAGGTTCACCCTTATTATAAATCATCTCATTACTCTTGGCAAGACTTACACTAACAAAGAACTTATTCATAAAGTGTTAAAAAGTCTCACCAGGGAATGGCAACCTCTAGTCACCGCCATCAAACAATCTCCTAGCATCAATGAAATGTCTCTTGCTACACTATTCGGTAAGTTACAGGAACAGGAACAAGAGTTGAAAGAATTAAGGATGGTGAAAGAGAAAGAAAAATCTTCCAAGAAGAAAGTCTAGCTCTCAAGGCCACTTCTATCAATGAAGAAGAATACGGTAGTGAGCTTGATGAAGAAGAAGAGTTTGGACTGTTTGTGAAGCATTTCGGAAAGTTTATGAGAAACAACACTTCCAAAAGAGCTTCAAACCTCAAGGTAAGAAACCAATTTCAAATGAAAATTCTTCCTCACCAAATTGATTTGAGTGTGGTAAGGAAGGACACTTCAAGGTGGATTTTCCAAATCTCAAGAAGAAGAACAAAGAGAAAAGAGGAAGAAGAAGAGCTTACATTGCTTGGGATGAAAATGAAATAAGTAGCTCGGACGAATCCAAAAACGAGGAAGCCAATCTATGCCTCATGGCTAATCATCAAAATGAAGATGATGAGGTAAGTCTCCTTGACTTAGATAGAAATGAATTGCTAGATGCATTTGAGGAATTATATGACAAGTTTGTTAAAATCTCAAACAAATACAAGTTATCTAGGAAAACTATTGATACTCTTGAAATGCATCTTGTAGAACTTGGCAAAGAAAATGAATGTTTGAAAGAGGAATTAGATAATGTTCAAGCATTCTCCAAGAATAAACCTTGTGATTTTCTAAAGAAATATTACATCCTAGAAACTAAGGTTTTAGACTTAAATAAAACCGTAGAAAAGTTTACAAATGGTAGAGATAATTTGAATGTATTACTTGGAAATCAAAGATGCATGTTTGAAAAAACCGGATTAGGATACAATTCTACCAAAAAGGAAAAACATTACAAAAACTTCTTTGTACCACCTAGAAAATCTTCATCACCATTCACTAAATGCAATAATTGTGGTGCTAAAGGACATAATGCTTTAAATTGCCATATTAGAAAGCTTGGACCAAAAGTGGTAAGAAAGGTGTGGGTTCCCAAAGGGACATTACCACAAGCTAACCAAAAAGGACCCAACATAAAATGGATACCAAGTTCTCTAAACTAATTTTGTTTTGTAGGTATGCTTCAAGGCAAGCAACACCCATTGGTACTTGGATAGTGGGTGTTCAAAGCACATGATAGGAGATGAGCAAATTCACAACATTCACTCCTAAAAGAAAAGGAAGCGTCGCTTATGGGGATAATACCAAAGGAAAAATACTTGGTATTGGAAACATTGGTAAAGATTCCTCTACTTCAATTAGTGATGTATTATATGTTGAAGGACTCAAACATAACTTGCTTAGCATAAGTCAATTATATGATAAAGGATATAGAGTATTATTTGAATCTAATTGTTGCATAATTGAAAATAAGATAAATAAGGAAGTTTAGTTTGTTGGTAAAAGAATTGATAATATTTACATGATTGATGTTGATAGTTTGTCTTCAAATGATGTGCGATGCTTCATGACTAGAGAGGATGAATGATGGTTATGGCATAGAAGAATAACACATATACATATAGACCATCTAAACAAACTTGTTTCTAAAGAATTAGTAATTGGTTTGTCAAAGCTCAAATTTGAAAATAAATTTTGTGATGCATGTCAAAAGGGAAAACAAGTAAAGGCCTCTTTTCAAGCTAAAACATTGTTTCTACTCAAAGGCCTTTACAACATTTGCACATGGATCTATTTGGACCTTCCAAAATCAAAAGCTTTGGTGGTAATTACTATGGTCTAGTAATTATAGATGACTATTCAAGATATGCATGAACCTTGTTTCTTGCTCACAAAAATGAAGCTTACTATGCATTTATGAAACTAGCCAAGGTTATCCAAAATGAACAAATTCAAAGATTGCATCCATTAGAACCGATCACGGGGGAGAATTTAAAAACCAATCTTTTGAAAAGTTTTGTGAAAAACATGGTATTGAACACAATTTTTCAGCTCCTAGAACTCCATAACAGAATGGGGTGGTTGAAAGGAAAAATAGATCTTTGGTGAAGCTTGCAAGAACCATGTTAAATGAAAATAACATTGTGAAATATTTTTGGGCCGATGCGGTAAATACCGCTTGTCACGTGATGAATAGATGTTTGATAAGGCCTATTCTAAAGAAAACTCCCTATGAACTTTACAAAGGTAGAAAACCAAACATTTCCTATTTTCATATATTTGGATGCAAATGCTTTGTACTTAACAATGGAAAGGATAATCTAGGGAAGTTTGATGCTAAAGCTGATAAGGCAATCTTTCTTGGATATTCATCATCAAGTAAATCTTATCGAGTATTTAACAAGCAAACAAATACTATTGAAGAATCAATTCATGTAAAATTTGATGAAAATAGCCATAACTCCCCGAGAAAGGAAGATTTTGATGATCTTGTAGGTACTTTCTAAGAATTGAACTTGGATGACAAAGAAGAAGATAACAAAGAAGGAGACACAACACAAAGTGTGGAAACTAAATAAAAAGAATGGATCACCTCAAAAGACCATCCATTGGATAACATTATAGGTGATATCACTAAAGGTGTAAGTACCCAACGCTCTTTTAATACTTGCAATCATCTAGCATTTGTCTATCAAATTGAACCTAAAACCATTTATGAAGCTATTATTGATGAACATTTTATGTTGGCCATGCAAGAGGAACTAAATCAATTTGAAAGAAATGAAGTTTAGGAATTAGTGCCAAGACCTAATGATCACCAAATAATAGGTACTAAATGGGTGTTTAGAAATAAACTTGATGAAAATGGTATAATCACCAGAAACAAGGCTAGGCTAGTAGCTAAGGGATACAATCAAGAAGAAGGCATAGATTATGAAGAAACGTATGCACCCGTAGCTAGGCTAGAAGCTATTAGTTTATTATTATCCTTTGCATGTTGTAAAGATTTTAAATTGTACCAAATGGATGTCAAGAGTGCTTTCTTAAATGGATACATTCAAGAAGAAGTATATGTTGATCAACCTCCTGGTTTTGAAAACTATCAATTTCCAAATCATGTTTTCAAACTAAGAAAAACATTATATGGTTTAAAACAAGCTCCAAGAGCTTGGTATGAAAGATTAAACAAATTTCTTTTGAAAAACAATTTTGAAAGAGGAAAGGTTGATACAATATTATTCATTAAGCATAAGAAGAATGACATACTATTGGTGCAAGTATATGTAGATGATATCATTTTTGGTGCTACTAATGAATCACTTTGCAAGGAGTTTGCTAAGTTAATGCAGGATGAATTTGAAATGTCTATGATGGGAGAACTTACATTCTTCCTTGGGCTACAAATTAAGCAAACCAAAGAAGGTACATTTATTAGTCAATCCAAATATTGCAAGGAGTTGCTTAAGAAATTCAACATGGACAAGGAAAATGAAATTGCCACGCCCATGAGCACTTCATGTTATTTGGATAAGGATAAGAAAGGTAAGGATATAGAACTCACAAAGTATAGAGGTATGATTGGATCCTTACTTTACTTAATCGCTAGTAGACCAGACATCATGTTTGCTATTTGTATGTGTGCAAGATACCAAGCATTCCTAAAAGAATCACACCTTACTGCTGTAAAAAGAATAATGAAAAATTTGTTGGAACTCAAGATGTTGGTTTATGGTACCCCAAAGGGGTTAAATGCACTCTTGTTGGATATTCTGACTAATTTTGCAGGATGTAAACTTGATAGGAAAAGCACTAGTGGTACTTGTCACTTGCTTGGTAGTTCTCTTGTATCTTGGCATAGCAAGAAACAAGTGAGTGTTGCATTATCAACAGCTGGGGCAAAATATGTTGCAGCTAGTAGTTGTTGTGCTTAAATCCTTTGGATGAGACAACAACTCCTAGATTTTGGTGTTATGTTAGACCATGTGCCTCTAAAATGTGATAACACAAGTGCCATTAACATTTCAAAGAATTCTGTGATGCATTCTAGAACCAAACATATTGAGATTAGACACCATTTCATTCAGGATCATATGTTAAAGGGTGATTGTGTGCTTGAACATGTTGAAACCTCTAAGCAATTAGCTGATATCTTCACCAAACCACTTGCAAAGGACCAATTCATACACATAAGAAGAGAGTTAGGAATATTAGATATTTCAAATTGTGTTTGAATATTGATTGATGATTCTTTGACTTATAATATATTTGATGAATAAAAATTGGCTGAATAATGAGATGAGTATGCTTTATTCCATGAAAATTGAGTCCTTGATTCCTTGTGATTGAAGAACATGTGTTTTTAAGCAATTCTGGGTTGTCATAATCGATTAGGTAGCTTCATCCAATCGATTAGAATCATTATGTCCTTCACAAAATCGATTAGATAACCTCAGCTAATCGATTAGAAACTCTCTGTATTCCAGATAATCGATTAACACTCATGCCAAATCGATTAGTGATGCTTCATCTTCCAGATAATCGATTACATACTCCTCCTAATCGATTTCCAAGGTTTTGTTTTTAATGCAATCGATTACCAACCTGGCCCAATCGATTAGAAAACCTAACAATTCAAATTCTAAAAGGGTGTAATCGATTACGAGTAACCCTGTAATCGATTACGAGTGTATCAAAAATGTGACTTCTATAGAATCCAAGTGAAAATCGTTGGCCCAATCCACACTCACCTCTTTAAACCCTATTTCTCATTTCTAAACCCTATTTTTACCCTATAAGTAACCCCTCCTTTACCTCTTCTACCTCACACCTCCAATAGCTCTCCTCTCTCCAATCTCTCAAATTTTTCAAAGACCCCTCACTCTCTTCATCTTTTCTTCTCCATTCATACAATATCTTCCTCTAGGAATGTGAAAAGAGCTAGGTCCTCACTTGCCCAAACCAATAACCCCCTTGATTTTTTAAGGTTCTTTACCAATCCTAGAGACCTCCAAAACTTCATCCAAAAGTTCTCTGAAAAGGATATCATCTCCCCTCACTACATCAATGCTGAAATCTTTGACCATCCCAGCTTCACCTTCACTCACTCCCTCTACTACAATCTTTTTCCCTTCCTCACTCTCAAAGAGGAAGTATACTACCCGGAACTCATACGAGTCTTTTTCTGCAATTTAAGGCTCGTTGATGGATTACTTGAGGCTAAAGTAAAGAATATGACTCTAAGGATCACCAATGCCCAACTAGCTGAGATCACACAACTTCCCCTCTCCAATACTGAGTTTGCTGGTTGAAATCCGGAGGATGAATGGGACTTCAATGCCATCACTGCTCGCCAATCCCTTTAGAAAGCTGACTGTCCCCGGAGCAATCATAAATTGGTAGGCCATCTAACTATCAATAACCGTCTCATTCACTTCTTCTTGGTTAGACTCTTGGTCCTTCGTGGTGGTAATTATGCCTTGGTTGAAGAATATGATGTACTCTTGATGTGGGCTATGCAAAATAAGAAAGAAATTAATTGGATTCAGCTGTTGAAGTTGCGTATACTCAAGGCCAAGGATCAGTAAAAGCTTCCATATGCCATTCTTCTCACAAAAATTTTTAAAGCTTTTGGTGTTGACCTTGCTGGAGAACTTCCTGAGAAAATACCTCCAAAGGCATGCATTGGCACCCATCATCTCACCAGGATGGGTATCATCTATGTCAATGAAGCTTGGCTCTCCAAGATGGAAGGCATTCATGCCAACATTCCCTTTGAAGCTCCAGTCAATGATCCTGCCCCTCCTCCTCCTACAACTCAAGAAACACAAGGTGAACCATCTACTCCCGTTGACCCTCTCTCTCTATGCTTATCTCAATCAGCATTTTGAAAGAATTGACAACACTCTTCAACAATTTCAAATGACCGAGCAATAGCATTTTGAGCTCATGGAGCAACGTTATAAGGAGCTCTCAAACAAAATTTCTGAAATGCATTTCTTTAATCTAGATAATTAGATCCTTCTTGTTTTGTTATGTTTGTTTCCTTTTGTCATACAATTTCCATTCTGCAATTTATTTCTGTAATTTCCTTTATTAATGAATGAACTTTTCCTTTTCTTATATCTCTATATGTGTTTTTGATGATTACAAAGGGGGAGAAGAATTAGAATTAGTGTTTATCTTTTATAACCAAAATAGAAAATGGCAATCAACAAGTAGAGTAACAATCATCAAGTGGATTAATAACAAATGATTAACATATATTGATTCTCAATTGGCTTTAATTCTATATGGTTATTAACTGGCTTTAATTTTAGAGCAACAAGAAAACATATGCATAAACTTCTTAAGAAAGGGGGAGAAAACCTTATTTGGACTAACACCCTCATGAGATGAACATTGTTTGTCATCATCGAAAAAGGGGAGAATGTGTTTGAATATGTATTTCAGGTTGCATAATTTTGATAATGACAAAGAGATCAAAAAGCAATTGAAGAATCATGGCAAAGAGAATAAGTGTTTATAAAAGAACACTTAAAAGAGAAAAACAGAGAAAACAACATCAGACCTGCAAAAACACAAAGCCTAATCGATTACAGGACTTGTTATAATCGATTACTGAAGTTCTGTTAAACACCTAATCGATTAGCTCATCAAAACTAATCGATTATAAAGCCTCTGTTTATCACCTAATCGATTGCACCAAGGAGGCCAATCGATTACCAAGCTGAGAAAAAGAATTAAAAGCATCAGGTGCATATGCTAATCGATTACAAGGATGAAACAATCGATTACCAATGTTCTATAAGGCCACTAATCAGTTACTGTTGAAGAACTAATCGACTACAGAGTTTCTGTTTGTACAATAATCGATTGCACATGAGTCGTAATCGATTACCATGCTGTGTAACACAATTAAATGCATCAGGTGCCACTCACAATCGATTACAGAGTGAAGAACAATTGATTAGCAAGTTTCTATCTCTTGGCTAATCAATTACATGGTAAAGTCTAATCGATTACCTGCTCAATTACACTGAAAAATTCAAAGTATAATCGATTGCAGCTCGAGGCCTAATCAATTGCACTAGTGCCAGAATTTGGGGAAAAGCATTTTTAAGTGGGAAACCAGCTCACTTCTCCATTCCAACTTGAATGCCCATGCTGTGCAATGGCTCTGAAGACTTTAGGGCACCTCTCCTAGGCCTATAAATGCAAGACTCCTTCAAGCTACTAAGAGCATCAAAATCCATAAAAGGGAAATCAAATCTTGAGTCTTGTGAGTTCTATTTCTTTGTTTAGTTTCATTTTCTGAAACTTAGAGCTTATATTTGTAAATCCTCTCTTGTGAGAGTTAAAAATTGTGTGAGCCTTCATTTGTTCATCTACTCTATTAAGAGAGTTTATTGATTGTAAAACCAAACATCAAAACACCAAGTTTATTCACTCTAGGTTGAGTGGTCACAAAGGTTGGGGTTCAACCTTTGGGTATTGAGAGTTTGAGAGATTGGGTGGGTTGCCCTTGTACGAGTAAGGATTGAGTTCTCGAGTGTGGGACACTAGAAAGCTGCAATTGCTTATAGTTTGTATCTCTAAACTTCAATAGTGGGAATCCTTCAAGTGGGTTGCTTGAAGGCGAGACGTACACCGGGTTGGTGGAACTCGTTAAATTGGTTTGCAAGCTTTTCTTCCCTACTCTCTTGCATTTACTTATTGTACTTAATTGGTATATTGATTTGATTGTGATATTCTTGCTTGAACTTGAGTAACTAGGCTAAATTAAAGTGTTGAACACCAAGTGTTTGATAAATTGCCTTAGCAACATTTGCACACTTTCTCATATTGATTCTTGCTCTACACTTGCTATTTCTTACATACAAACATACTTAGTGAAAAAGAAATCAATTTCAAAGGCATTCCAGCTAAAAGTTTTAAACCTCAATTCACCCTCCTCTTGAGTATTGAGGCCACTTGAACAACAACATCCAACTTTGATAAGGTTAAATCCAAATCGGATAAATGTCTTTTATGAGATACCTAAAGAAAAGTGAGGGTTATCATTTCTACAATCCATCTAAGAATAAAGGTTTGTTATGTTCTTGAACGATAGTCATCTCTACAAGAATCAGTAGGAGGATAGTAGCACTTAAAGAAATTCAAGTATCATAAAGCATTCAAAAGCCAAGGGTGGGCCTGGAGCAAAAATCACAAAGTGTTGTGACATCATTAGTTGCGGTAACTCAAGACTTACGTAAGATTAGATAGGATATGTCATAAAAACTGAAAGATTTAGGTATCTTGTGAGACATATTGCTAAATGACCAAGCTTCTTTCAAAGGGGCCAATGCAAGTTTAGATTCTAAGACATGGCATAAGACCATGGGATTTGAAGTGGGCTTCATGTACATTGAAAAGGTATGGACCTTGGTTGACACACCTAAAGGGTAAAACCCGTAGAAAGCAAGTGTGTTTTTAGCAGGAAAACTAAACATGGATGATAATGAAAGTATCTTTAAAAGCCAGATTGATAAAATTCAATTGGCTTAAAAACCACTTAGATCTTGCTTCTTGTAGCAGTCTACCATCATTATGAGATATAATAGATAGATGTCAAGATGGAAACCGTCTTGAGGATGTGTATATGATACAACCTAAAGGCCTTTGAAGTTTGAAGCATCTAGGAAGTATGTGAACTACAAGTGTTGTATTTATGGACTAAAGCAAGCTTCTAGAAGTTGGAATCCTCATTAGAGAATTAAGATGAATCTTGTGACTACAAGGTTAGTAACTACACAATTATAGCTTTAGTATTATGTGGAAGACATGTTTCTTTCTAGAAATAATACTTTCATCCTGTAGTCAAGAACATCCTTAAGCACTTAAGAAAAACTAAGGATGTGATCCTAATGAATGGAAGATGAGCTCGTTGTAAAGGTTATACCGATGTCAACCTTCTAATTAATTTGAACGGCTTAAGATTACAATCGATATATATGTGTGTGTGTGTGTGTGTGTGTGTGTTGTCAAGATGGTCACGATGTATGCTTGAAAAGTTTGATGCAAGAAACAATTGTTGGTTTTACTAACAAATTTAAGTATCTTGTTGTGTTAAATTACAAAATAAGTCAACTTATATTCTAAGGATTAGAATTATTCCAAATATTCTGTACCATATGAGTTTCCATTATGATGGCAATGGAACGATAGAACAACATAAGGAAATGGATCAATCCAAGCATATACTTGAATAGTTACATTTTTGGAAGATGAGAAAATATGAAATGTGTATACTAATAAAAATTGTTGGGAACCCACTAGTGAAACCTCTTGCGCAACAATAACATTAGGGCACCATAGTCATTAGGCATAAAGCTTATCGGTTCTAAGTGCAAATAGGAGATTATTGGAAATATGCACTAACAGCCTATATAGGACGTGTAACACCCCAAATTTTACATAGAATCAATTAATTAGAGTAAATAAATGGAATAATATGGGAAATAATTATTTGATGTCCCAGTCATGTAGAGAAAACTAATTAGGAACCCCTTAAGTTAATACGACGAATACAGTAATTACTGTCATCATTTAATTAACAAAGGATGTACGGGCAGAGTATAGGGACGAGCCAAACATGTTGGGAAACATTAGATGATTATTAGAAATGAATAATTATGCCCTAACAATGAAGTTAAATTAATTTGAGCATTTGTTGAATTTATCGCGAATTATTCAGAATTTATCGACACCTTTTAATGTTGGAAAATGACCAATTCGGGAAACGGACCTTAATTGGGTCTTTAAACTCACTAACCCAAAAATAATTATTGAGTATTAGAAAACACTAAAGTAATTATATTGAACACAAAAATAAACCCGAAAAATTTTATAGTTAATTAATTGGATAAAAAGGGACCCTGGGTGACCAAATCGTTTCGTTTTCGAGCCAAAACGTGACAAAATCCATTCACCTAAATGGGCTGACCGTGTGGCTATTTTTGGACTGTTCCCATCAGCATTTTGGGCCCAAGAATGAAGATTTGCCAAAAAATAGGCCTTGGAGCCAAAACAAATTTAAATGAAGGGTATTATTGACATTTTACATAAAAAGCCAAATCTTTTCCTCTTCCTTCTCCCTTCCATTTTTACGTTCTGCAGCAGCCCCCTCCATTCTCAAAGCTGGAAATTTTCTTCCTCCCTCTCTTCTCTTGTGCGTGATATAGAAGCCATCTCCCATGTGTTCTACTTAAAATTTCTTGAAGGAAAAGGCAAAGGTAAGCACAATAAACCCTAGGCTTCATCTTCTTCATTCTCCCTTCTCCATTTCCATTTATCTTCCTCTTCCGCTCCACCATGTTCAAAACCAAAAATCCATGTTTGGCTTACCTATGATTGTGGCAAAAATTATAGGTCTAAGGAGACTTCTTTTGCACTTTGGAGAAGCTTGTTCAAGCATTTGGTGTTAGGGCTTCTCAATTTCCACTTCCTTAGCTCTCTTGAATTTTAGGTTTAAGGTTCACTTGGGGTAAGTTATGAACTTTCATTAAGCTTTGAATTAGTAGCTTAAAGTGTTGTAGATTATGTGATTAGTGTTGAAAAAAATTGATATTATGCATGTAGAACCCAAAACCTAGGTTAGGAGACCATTGGAAATTTGTTGTTGTTGGTGAATAATTGTTTTGGTTCTTGAAGTTGATGTGAGATAGTTATTAGAATGAAATTAGTTATTGTTGAAATAAGTGAATTGGTTTTAGATAGCATTAGGTGCAATATTTAAATTTGGTGGCTTACTTTAATTTGAAGGAAGAATTTTGTTTTGGACTTGAAATGTCCTAAAGATGGTTTTGATGTAGTTATGAGACCTTAGGTAACACTCTAGGATTTATTTGGTGTTGGTAGGAAGTGTAAGGTGAATTATAGGCTTTAAAAGTTCCCTTGATGTAAGAAAAATGACAAGAGACAAGAATAGGATCATGAATGTGTTAACCTTGTTAATAGGCTTGAAAACTCTTGTTAGATGTAGGTTATTAATTAAAATTAGTGTTGGGTAATTATTGGTTGACAAAGAGTAGGATGTGTTATGAATTAAGTGAAGGGCAAAATGTATTGATGAGAACTAGGTATATTATTGGGTTAGATAATCTTGTTGGAGCATATTAGGACTTAAGAGAACAATTATGGAATTGAGAAAGTGTTAATAAGTGTGGCTTAAGAACTAGATTGGTCATTGAGAAAAAGAGATAGGAAAAAGTATGATGTTGATAGTGAATTGGATGAATAACATGGACCATTAAGGTAGAATGAAAGGATTGTTGGCTTAGAAAATATCATTGGATTATATTAGGCATAGAAAGGCTACTAGTTGAACTTAGAGAATGTTGTTGTAGGTGATAGGTGACTTGGTCATGTAAGTGGACTAAGAGTTTAAGTCATGATATAAAATTTGAAGATAACTATGGTTTTAGAGTGTTACTTGAGATTAGTAATAATGGAAAGTCATTAAGAATAATAGAGGATTTCAAAGACTTATAATAAGATACCTTAATATTTAAAGACTATTAGTGACAATTAGTTGTCTTAGGGGAATAAAGAACAAAATTAACTAGAAATGTCAAGTGATGAAAGACTTGATGCCTTCTAAGGAAAAACTATTAAAAGTGAAAAATGATGAGGTGAACAATTTAATTAAGGCTTTGGGGAGCCCAATGGATAACTCTTTGAAGTTTGTCCAATTATAAGTAGTGAATTTTAAATCCTTAGGACATTGGAAACGTGTGATAAAGATAACTTAAATTCCAAACCTCTAAGGTGGTAATGGTATAAACATAGCTAAGTTTTGTATACATCAATATACTTATGTACCTCTAAAAGAGACTTAGTTGTTGACATTGACTTAATTATAGAATGACGTTTGATGTGGCTTTGAACTTATTAAAAGTGTTTGACCATTCTTGTGAGGCGGGACCATCCAACTTATCCAACCCTGTGTAATACTTCTCTTGAGGTAGGAGAGGAGTTTATTTTCTAAATGTATGGCAATGATATTGAAAAATATATGCATGTGTAAGTGTATGCTTGCTTGTTGGCTTGAGTGGCTTTGGTGTTACTTATATTTAGAATTGGTGTGGAGTGGCTATTTGTGAATAAATTGATGATGGATTGGTAAATGGGCTGGTTATGTGTCCTTGTTGTGATGTTGATGTGCCACTTGAATTCATGTATGATTATATGACGGGGTGTCTCCTTGGCTTTTGAGTAATGTGGAATAGAATGATGTTTCAAAGTAGATGATAATTAAATATTTGCCTTAGGATATAACATGATGAAATGCATGCTTTGTCTAAAGCTTGAATGTGTGTGTGATGACACTAGACATGAATTAGTGGAATTCTTGTGAGAATTAAGATTACTATATGCATCTTTTGCATCTCATGGCATGCATAACATATTCCATCATATGATAATTAGATCTTGTGGGATCTTGAGAAAGGAACCATGCATGGGTTGATTATGTAAGCGACTATGCGTGGTTGCGGTGTTGGGTTTATGAAAAAATTGATGATCTTGCGGGATCTTGAGAAAGAAACCTTGCGTGGGTTGAATATGCATCGTTGTATTGGTAAATGTGTTGCGTGTACATGGAAAGAAATTGAATTATGCAAAGTCAGATCCGTTGCATATGCATGGTTTGTTTGGATTAGATATGCATTAGTTTTAAAGTCATGATATTGGAATTGAGGAACTAAAATGTTTGTGATTTATGTGTGTCTTGAATTGAGAGATGATGGTGTGTCTTAGTATGTATGCTACTAAGTTCATGTGATTGATTGATTATTGGAAAATGTGTATAGATGTCTTTCTATTGTATATGTTATCATGTTAATTCGAATTGTTCATCATTGAGAAAATACACTCACTCTCCATGTTGTCCATTTTAGCTTTGTGATGTAGGTTGGCATTGTGAGGTGAAACTTTTTGAAGAGGTGATTTTGGTGTGAAAAGGGTATGAAGGTTTTCCTTGATCGGTAATTTTTTTTGGAATTGATTATTTAAATTCTTTTATAGAATTTAATGTATTTAGGCATTGTTTTGTATAGCTAGACTATTTGTGTAAATGTCTAAGTTTTGAATTGATGAATAGAGGTTGATAAATCAAATTGTTGATATATTTGAGATATGGAGATTGATTTATGATTTTGTTAGTGTGATGTTGAGGTTACTATACATGAATATTGAGATTTTCCATCATATTGTGTATGTTATATGGATATATTTATGGGATGGATTTGACCTTGGTTATGACTCCATCAAAAAGGGTTAATTAGTGAGAAGTAAAGATTGATGCTTATTTAGTATGTGTGAATGATATTGTTATATAAGTAGACTCTTGGAAAGATCTTGTTGAATTTACCTATGAATATGGACTATTAGATTTGAAGTGAGGTTTGTGGGAAAGTACCCTTGAGATTGAATGTTTGAGGTTCAATATGAGTAGTAGAGGACTTAGTGCATGACAATCCTATATGTTAATGAAACCTTATTAGGCTTTTGCTTAAACATTTACCTTCTCATATCTTCACATATGGGATGACTTTTAATTAGATCTAGGGTAGTTATTATAAATCTTAATTTATGGTGTGCCTTATCCAAGGATCGATTTAATCGTAAAAAAATTTACCTTACTTTTTATTAACTAGACGTCATTAGCCATATTACCAAATAGTGAATTTAGGGCGTCACAAGACGCATCACTTTGAATAAAGAATTTTTGTTAAATAGTTTAATAACTTTTATTAATCCCTATAATAATAGGTCAATATGAGAATTATTCCTAAATTATCCATAGTCAAGTATTTATATTGGGACATATAAATATGTTAAGACTAGTGTGTGAATGTACTGATGATTGATCTCATAGTCATAGATATGGATGACATCAAGTCTTCACACAGGTACACACTAAAAGTAATATTATACTGAACAGACCCACCATGTAAATGTTACATGGATCATTATATAAATGTCATAAACTGTTCTCAATATGATTATGGTATATATAGTCCTTCGACCTAAAGTCACTACAATTCCTAGATGAGGAGTTTGTTGTTTTAATGTAATCAAACGTCATTTCTAACAAAGTGATCATAAAGGTTGTAATTAGACAATGAATAAATCATGTAGAGATATGGGTGATATATATGAGGTTTATCTCTCCTATATGACAAAAGTGATATCTATGGGTCACTTGATGGAGTGAGACTTAAGAAAATGCATGGTCATATGCTAGGAAAATAAATGTTGGATATTTATTTAAGAAAAGTCTACTCTGGTATTAAGTAAAATGAATTGGGTCATACAAGGATGGTGACGATCATGTCTTAGGCTCAATTAGATATTATGACAAAATGACTAAACTTATAAAGTTTATCACTTATAAATTATTTTAATATTTATATTTGGATAATCATGTATTAGTAGATGTCACTTATTATATTATATTAAATATACATTTTATATTTAATATAGGCTAAAACCCCTTTTTAGCCCTCTTAAAGTTTAAGGATTAGGAAAAAACCCCTAAAAAAAACCCTTAGGTTTTGGCCCTTATAAAATTTTCGGGTTTACGAATTTAAGGAAGAAGCCCTGAACTGATGAGGTGGCATGAGTTTGGGCCACCTCATCAGTGACACCTGTCAAAAGTATTATTAATTAATTACACTATGTATATTAAAAATGTATAATTTAGTGTTACATTTACAAGGACTTTTTCCTAAACTCGTGAGCTTCTGCAACTCCTCTATAACCACCCCACCCGATAATCATCTCCTCTAATACTCACCAAACAAACACTCTCCAACCCCAATTCAATATCAAAATCATCACTTTCTAAAACCCCATGTTCCTAATTCTTAAGGGAACCATCATCATCACATAAAAAAATTGAAAGTGTGAAGAAGTATGAAGAAAGAGATAACAAAGAAAAGGAGATAACAGAGATAACAAGAAAAAGAGATAACAAAAAGTGTGAAGAAGAAGAAGAAGGAGGAAGAGGAGGAGGAGGAGGAGGAGGAGGAGGAGGAGGAGGAGGAGGAGGAGGAGAAGAAGAAGAAGAAGAAGAAGAAGAAGAAGAAGAAGAAGAAGAAGAAGGAGGAGGCAAAGACAAAGAAGAAATGGACAGACAAAGAGAAATGGATGGTGGGAGAGGAAGGAAAAGGATGGTAGGAGAGGAAAGGAAAGAGAGAACGGATGAGAGAGAAAGAGAGATGAGGTGGGAAAAGAAGAAGATGAAGGCAGTTTTAATTATGGTTTATTAGAGTTTCTTAATTTGGGGGTTAATTTACAATTTTACACATAAGCAACTAACTAGACTCAATGTAATTAATTAATTATATTTTTGACAAGGAGGAGGAGAGAAAGAGAGGTGAGGTGGGAGGAGGAGAAGAAGAAGAAGAAGAAGAAGAAGAAGAAGAAGAAGAAGAAGAAGAAGAAGAAGAAGAAGAAGAAGAAGAAGAAGAAGAAGAAGAAGAAGAAGAAGAAGAAGAAGAAGAAGAAGAAGAAGAGGAGGAGGAGGAGGAGGAGGAGGAGGAGGAGGAGGAGGAGGAGGAGGAGGAGGAGGAGGAGGAGGAGGCAAAGACAAAGAAGAAATGGACAGACAAAGAGAAATGGATGGTGGGAGAGGAAGGAAAAGGATGGTAGGAGAGGAAAGGAAAGAGAGAACGGATGAGAGAGAAAGAGAGGTGAGGTGGGAAAAGAAGAAGATGAAGGCAGTTTTAATTAGGGTTTATTAGAGTTTCTTAATTTGGGGGTTAATTTACAATTTTACACATAAGCAGCCAACTAGACTCAATGTAATTAATTAATTATATTTTTGACAGATGTCACTGATGAGGTGGCCCAAACTCATGCCACCTCATCAGTTTAGGGTTTCTTCCTTAAATTTGTAAACCCTAAAATTTTATGAGGGTCAAAACCTAAGGATTTTTTTAGGAGTTTTTTTTCCTAATCCCTAAACTTTAATAGGGCTAAAAAGGGGTTTTAGCCTTTAATATAAACCATATATATTTCCTATAGGGTCACATGCATAAAGTAAGCCCAATGAAGGATAGTTTTTATTTTAGTTTGACTAAAAATAAAATTATTAGGTCACACTCATTTAAAATGAATAAAGAGCTTATTCACTAAGGAGTACTCATTAAGTTAGTCTTGAGCTTATAAATTGAGCATGAGATCAATCGGACTCTAGTGGGAGTGCTCATGTTGACTTGTTAAAGGAGAAGCTACTATTACTTTGAAGTCTTGATTCTACGTATTAGAGGTAATTAATTCATCACTTTTAATTATCAGATTTTGCTTTGAAACACGTGATTTGCAAGACCTTATAGAAATCCTTGTATTTCACTGTTTGACCTGATAGGATTCCTTAACATGAAGTCACAACCAATGTGGGAAAAGACGCTCAAGTGACCCTCGCCAAGACCATGTAGAACTTCAATGGAGACTATAAGGGAGGAAGAGTACACCTTCAAGGGTAGGATACTCATCCTCGTCAGTACCATGGAGGACTTTGATGGCTTCGACTAGCGGTGCATCTACACGACATATCAAGATGGACGATTGGGAACCTGTAAGGCTATGAATACAATAGCTAATACTTGATTGGCCAAGCTTACAAGGTGGTGTATTGAAAGAGACGTCAGTTAGTTGATAATGGAGGGTCGTCTTTAGGAGAAAATTAGGGAATATAAGGATATCAAAAAGGAACAGTAGGAGACTCTAACTAGTTATGTGATGATGGATGCGTTTTGTTATTTCCTTTCCTTGTAATTTTTCCTTTCAATGTATTTGATTAAGGGGGCCATTAGGCCCTATGATTGTAATTTATGAACATGATGTATGACCTTCGCTTTATCGTACTGTCTCATATTTATTACTTGACATGTTTTGCTTTATAAATTTTCTCTTTACGGAAAATGTGTGACGCTACTTGATGATTTGAGGCAAGATCATGTTGAAATCTCGTAAAACTTACCATGAATAGTTGAAGGCGTTACAAAAAAAACAAGAAAAAAATAGTTAAAAAACTTAGTAAGAGAAAAAAAATTAATGAGAGATAAAAAATCAAAGAGAGAAATTAAAATGTATAAATGTGTAAAGAGAAATAGAAAAACTTTTAAAGAGAAAAAAAGAAAAATAATTAGAGATAAAAAAAATTAAGATAGTAAAAATTCTGGGAGAGAATAAAATAATAATAAATTTGGTAACAAGTAAAATAAAAATAACACTACTTTAAATGGATAGTTAGGTATTCATTCAAAAAATAAAAGAAATTAATGAATGATTTGTATGGATTTAGTAAAATAGGTTATAGATTGGATGAATTTTTTTAAAAAAAATTTAATGAATTATAAATGGATTAATAATAAATTTTGTGCATGCATTAAAGTTTAACTTAAATCTTACGTAAGTTATCCTTTAACACCCCTCCATATCACATAGATAATTAATATTCAAACTGTCCTATAATAAAAAGTCATCTTTCTAGTGCTTCACTATGGAAAACCAAGTGGATTCGACATATCATAAATACCTACGATGAAAAGAGTTTCAAAACCCAAGAAGAGAATACAATGCACTTGAATTGAAGGATTGGAAAATGAAGCAAAAAAAAAAAAAAAAAAAGTACAAAAACATCAACAAATCAACAACCCAAAAATTTAGAGAACAAGAAACGTCATTGAAGCCATTTGTACAGAGAGACAAAAGCAATGAGAAAAAACCAGAAATAGAAAGTAAGAAAGAGTTCACATCGTACCTATAAAAACTCCTTTGGTAAGTTGAGAAATGAAAGAAACTCCAACCCTGGGTCACTCGAACACCGACCTTCAACGAGAGAGAGGGTGGCAAATGAATTGCTTATGCATTGACGTCAAGAATGTGGGGATCAGTTGCTTACCATGGTCAACTCTAAGTCCAACCAATGTCACATCATTAATCGTAACCATGGTTACATGCTATAGTTCGTTTTGGACACTGTCATCAATTTAGGACGGATTGCAAGATTTTCAAAAGTTTTAGTTAGGGCAATAGTTCTGGAGAATGGTATTTGTAATTCACCCAAAATAAAACTATGTATTTAATTAAAAGGGAAAGTCTTTATAAAAAATTAAAAGGTCACGTGGTGATAGTTCTTCTTTCATCGGTGTGCATCCTTCGCCACTGCAAGCAACCCCTGCCATCTTCTGCAAGGCGACACCTCATCTATCCATCATGGTAAAATGGAGATGCAGCGGCTCGCATGGTCAAAGGTTCTGGCGGTGGTGGTGGTGGCGGCGGTGGCGGAGGTTAGAGCAGAGAAGCTTGGTGGTGTTTTACGGCGCAACAGCGGTGAAGTGGTCGTTGACAGAAGAGGAGTGTGGTGATCTGAGGTTCGCGAATAGATTGAGGGCGACAGTTCTTGATCGAAGAATGGGGGTTCGAGTCGCTCAAATGGCCTTACACGCGGTGGTTTCATCACGAGTCATCGGAGTTGGGTTTCTAGTTAACGGTGATAGGGTGGCTCTAGTGGTGAGAAAGGAAAAGGGGATTGTTTAGGGATTGAGAGGCAAAGGGTGAAATGTATACGAGAACGGTGTGGTGTTAGATATCAATAATAATGCCTCCTATGCGTTGTGATTTCTGGTTTGCTTCGAGGGAACCATATATGCCTTATGCTCAAGAACAGAGAGGTTCTGAGAGGAGGGGGCAACTTTATTGCTTGATTTTTTTTTTCTTTTGATTAATCAAAATTTTGATTTTCTAATAATCAAAATATGATAACACTCTAAATCAAAAAACTTATATTGAATAAAAAAATGATAACACTCTCTTAATAATTCTTGCACCCGACTTTTAATTTATTTTTAAAAAGTTTCCTGTTTTAACAAATAGATAGTTTTATTTACCAAATTATAAAGAATTGCTTTAGAAAAAATATCATTTGAATTATAGATGAGATTTTAACTATATTTACATATCAAAGAGAGTTATCATCACCTAATATTTAATAGATAATTTTATAGAATTAAGAAGATAAAGATAGAGATAATCTCTTAAAATAAAAATAAGGGTATAGAAGAAATCTTAGTTAATCAAGAAGGAGATTTAAGATTTAATTTTTATTATCCAATATATCTATATCTAATATAGATAGATTGGGTGGGGCTAGAGCACTCTTATACATTTCAATACTATGAATTTCGTCTTAAATGATTTTTTGGTGATTTTTTGTTAAAATTATATATTGTTATTTTAATGTGTTTTTAATTTTTTAAACAGTTTTGAACAAGTATGAAGTTATTCTTGTCTGATTTATCAAAAATAAAAAAAATTATTCATGTATCGAAATTATTTTTATTTTATTAAAAATTTAATGAATATTTTACGGGAATAAGTACCGTAAGATTAAATTACAAATTCACTCTATCATCAAATTCAGAATACCACATAATCTTAATCAAGGTTAGATTCTTGCATATATAATAAATTTAGATGAGTTTGATTTCACTCTATTAATTAAATAAAAAATATTATAATCCTAATCTTACAAATCTTAATTAACTATTCCTTATAAATGCTCTTAAAATTTTTACCAGACTTAAGACTTTGACATCTCTCCCATGAGACATTCAGAAGTCTATGATCATACACTTACACTTACAACAATGAAACCTCATCAACAAAAAAGCACAACAAAGAAGTCTTCGTTTATCCAAAGAAAGATTACCAAACAGGCAAGCAAAGTTATGACTTTGAACAATTTAAGTTTGGAGAGCATCTTAGAAGAGAAGAGGGATAGTGATCAAGAAACAACATTATTGAAAACTAGACATGGGTTACCTTCTCCTCTTGTTGACAATAAAGAGGTGAAAAACACTTTATCTAGTTGGAAGCAATTGAAGAGAGAAAGACAAAGGCTTAAACAACGTGAAGAAATAGAAAAACAGAGAAAAGATGCACGACTCCAACTTGAACAGATGAAGAACACCACAAGTTTTGAGGACAACATCAACGCTATGAGAGATTTTTACAAACTCACTGGGTGCCCTACATGTTACATTTCTTAAGTATACACAAGGAACAACGCTTCAAGTAGAAGACAATAATCATGATTTTCATGATTCTTTACTGAGGAAAAAACTAGTTTTAAGGCGTTATGCCAGTTTTTATGATATAAAGAACGTGATCAAGAAGGTTTTTTATATATGATTTCTTGTTTTAAATTTTAGTTAAGGTTGTCGTACACTGTTTAACGTGTATTTTGTTGTATGCTGTCATAATACTAGTTTTAGTTTTGATTTGCTGTTGATTCATGGTTCTCTTAATTTGTTTCTTTTACATTTTTCTTCCTTTTCATCTATTAAAAAAAAATCAAGGTAGTGTTTCTAGAATGGTGGTAGTGTTTCTAGAATGGTAGATTACTTAAATTCGTTAATGAAGTGTTCTTTATTTTTCTATTTTTTAGTTTCACTTGTATATCCTGTGATATATTGTCCTAATACCTGAATTTGTTTTGTTTACATTCTTCTTATTGCGCTGGTTTAAGCTTGAGAAAACAATTAAATTTAAAATCTAGAACAGTTCGAATTGCTGATTACTTTGTGGTGTTGAGAGGCTTAATAAGCTGTAATTTGTAACCATTTTTCTAATTGTTTAATCATATTTATCTTTATCTAAATATAAGAAAAAATAATTAATTTTAGTTAAGAATATTAATTGAAAGTAATTATTTTCATTAATAATATTAAATATTTTATGTATGTTCTTATTTTTCATAGTTGATTTCCTAACGAATAACAACTCAAAGAAATTTGGAGAAGTAAATTTGAAAAATGGTAGAGTTGTCATTTAAATTTTATTTCAATTTAGAATGGTAAAATATAGGAAAAGACTCTTTGGAATTTCAATTTCAAAAGTTGATGGAAAATAAAGAAGGTATTAACATTTTTATTTATCCATTCTAAAAAACAATATATCAAATTAAATCGTGTAATTTTTATAATAATTTTAAAATTGATCCAAAAACACATAAAATAAAAAGATTTATTTTAAAAAAAAAGAGGTTGATATGATCATTCTCCTACTAATTTTCACATACATTAGAAAGTAAGGTTATTAAGAGATATAAGATAGAATATTTACTGTTATAAGATTATTGCATGATTTTTATTTTAATAAAAAAAATTTGGATTTTTTTAACTCTAGAAAATGGATCTCAAATAATATTTTTTTATCTAAATTTATTTTAAATTTATATTTTAGATTGAATTTTTTTTTAGAAGAACAACAAACTAAACGAGAGCTAGGGAATAGGAGGGGAGAATGCTACAGAATGGGAGGGTATATATTCAGTCTTTTTTTTTTTTTTTTAAGTTTTTACATGAATAATGCTCACGAAAACAATCATCAAATAATAAAAGAGCCGAAACAAGAAACCACCTGGGCCTAGAACAATGAAATAACCATAACAGCAAAACAATAAAAGAAAAAAATCAGATATAAAGAAAAGAAGACACAGAGGAAGTGGAAACAGGGATGAAGGGTATTGGATGGAACTCTGTTCATGGGTATTCGATGTAAGAGGAGGATGAAGGTGTAGGAGAAAGTGAAACAGTGGTGGTTTTGTGTTGGTTGGCTATGATTCTATCTCTATTTTTTTCTTATCTTGTAAATGGTTCTGTATGTGTTGGGTTTACCGAGAATGGATTGAATGGAATTCCCATTGTGTACGTGAGGGGACAATGTGAGTTGTGAGCCTGTGAGAATTGTGTGTGCTGTTGTTGCGGCGGTGGCATGGGAGAGAGAGTGGGCGAGAATTAGAGGCGTCAAAATGGGTTACAAACCGTGAGTCAACCCGGCTCGAGGTGGGTTTTTGGTGAGCCGGGTTGAAAAAAATAGGCTCATTTTTAAGGCAATGCATTTTTTGGCCCGGCCCGTTTAACCCAGCTCACGGTGGGTTAAACCCGTGGTGAGCCGGGTTGGCCCACGGGTTAATGATTAAAATAAAAAAAAACACACGCGAGCATGGGGGGTCTGAATGGATAATTTTTTTTCCCATTCTCGCTGCACACATTCACATCACTGTCGGCCCTAATTTTTTCTCCCATCAGGTACTGTTCTCTTCTCCCACACACGCTGTTGTGCTCTTCTCTTCTTCTCTTAACCACGTTGTTCTTCTCTTCTCCCACTACAGTGCACGACGCTCTTCACTCCACACTGCACACGCGACCTGATTCACGAGACCACCAGGTCCACGACGCTCTTCTTCTCCTGTTCACCTTCACGTGAGCTGCTGCTACTATTCAGTATTGTTCACCATAGGTTACGTGAGCTGCTTCACGAGACCACATCACGCACGCAATTTTGGCATTTTTAATTTTTATTTAATTTTTAAAAAAGGTGGGCCAACCCGCGAGCCACCTAGTGGGTTGGTGGGTTGGGTTGGGTTGAGAAAACTGGCTCACTCAAGATGGTGAGCCGGGTTGGGTTGGGTTGTAAAATATTCTAGCCCATGGTGGGCCAACCTGTGTAGGCCGGGTTGGCCTGTTTTGACAGCTCTAGCGAGAATGAAGACAAAAGCGGTTAAAAAAAGAGATAGATATTTGACCAAAAAAAAAAGAAATAGATATTGAATTTCAAATGATAAAAACAAAATAGATATTTTGTAACCTTTAATTTTATTAAAAGAATTAAAGAAAATAGGATTCAAAGTAAACTTAAAACCATTTAAGATGTCCAATCAACTATTTTTTAAGGATTTTAATTTTCACATAAAAAAAGAAGAAAAGAGAGATACATATTTTTTTTGTTAAAGAGGGAAAAAATAAAAAACAAAGCTATTATACATTTTGAATTTTAGAAATAAAATTAAATAATTCATCATTTAAAATCACCAAAACATTTTAAGGCATTTTTGAAAAAAAATCGTTTTCTTGACAAATAGGAAACACAAAATTTTTTCTTTTGAAAATTTAATTTTAACACCAAAAGAAGGGAGAGAAGTAAAATCAATCATATTTATTTAATATTTTTAGATTTTCTATTTTTTAATCAAGAAAAGTAGTAACCTGAACAAAAATTGTAATTCACAACCTAAAATACCTTTAATATAATTTATTACACAAGTTATGTTTGATAAGAACATGACTAGCAACTTAAGTTAGCTTATAACTTATTTCATTAGATTAAGTGTTGCTTTGGTAAAACACTAAGCTGAATCATAAGCTGAAATATTACTTTAAGCAAATTAAAGGTGTTTGGATATGTAGCATTTTCTACTAGCCAGTACTACTTCAAGTAACATTTTTCAATTTCAACTTCTAGCTCAAATCCCTTTTCATTATTGTCACTTTGTATTTCTAATAATTCTTAGTACCACACTTTATTTTATTTTTAAAAAGTAACAATGTTCAATTTTAGCTTTTAACTAAAATCCTTTTTTTATATTATTGTCACTTTGTATTTTTAATAATTCAAAATTTTTATTTTATTTTAAAAAAATTAAACCTTTATATTTTATTTCAAAGAAATAAAAGCTCACTTTTGTTGTTGTTGTTGTCGTCATCCTCCTCATCGAACTCCGAGGGGGAGGTCCACAACCTTCCCATCTACCACTACTTGAAGGGATCCGCTTTCTCCTAAGAAATGACAAGAAAAGGATTTAGGGCCAAGACCTGTGCTCAACAGATATCAAACTCTGACACGAACTTCTCCACCACCTTTCCCCTCAATATTTTAACTTGTTCCTCCCACTTAATGCTCTTGACAAGCCTCACATTCGACCCACTACTAAAAAAAACCTGTTAGCGATGATCAAAACTCGTCGCTAAGTCATGAAACATCGATTGCTAAACATGTTAGCGATGGAAATTAATGCGGATAAAAGGTCGCTGCTAAGTCAATCGTCGCTGATGTAACAGTGACGGCAAAAATCACCCATCACAAAGGTTTCGACAGCGTGACGCCGTCGCTAATGGGGTCCCTATGTTGGTGACTTACCTCGTGCTATGAGTGGCTATATAGTGACCACCATATGACGTCGCTATTACTGATAGACAATGACCACATCTTGTTGACGCTATGTCTGGTAGACGGACCACACTTTTATTGTTGCTATTTCAGGTAGACAGCGACCACACCTTGGTCGTCACTCTTTCTAGAAGTCAACAACCACGTGTTAGTCGTCGCTATTTTGCTTATATTCTAGCAACAAAATTTGTCTTTTATTCTGTCGCTAATATTTATTTTTGTTTTTCTAAAATTTTAATGTTTGTTGACCATTTTTTAATTAAAAGGATTGAATATTAATAATATGGGTTTTCTTCGTTAAAATTTAAATAACAAATATCAAATATCGAATGACATAAAAATTATAAAAGAAGAATGACATAAAATAAATATTGAATGGAATATGATATAAACTATATCAAATATATAATGTCATTGCTAAATATACAAACAAATGAAACATAAAAAAGTAAAATCATGGTGGAGGGGGATCCTATGGTAGTGGCGGCGGCTGGGAAGTAGGGGGTAGCCTCGCCATCACCTGCATAAGTAGCTCCTATTGTGCAGCAACCTGTCGACAAGTCTCAGCACGCTGTCGGTCCGCCTCAGCTCGCTCCTCCAAAAGCTGCCTCTGGCGTCGCTCCTCCTACAGCTCATTGTTTAGGTTTTGAATAACCTGAACAACATCCGCCGGAAGGCCAGAGGAGGAAGAGGAAAAGAAAAAGGTCTTCCCCTTTTTGGTGAGCTGCGTGCCTACGCCTCCCAAGCCGAACACCCTCCCTTTTTTTTTCACGCCGCCAACAACCTCCATATAGATGGCGTTGTCATCGGAACAAGAAAGAGTAAGAGGTACCTCCCCTTCAGGAGTGAAAGCCATCAACTCTGCCTCCTTCTCGGCCCTCATGACCTGATACGTCACCTGTAAATGTAAAATAATGATAGGGTTAGTAAGCTGATTTGTAAATATAAGCATGTGTAAATTAAAATAAAATAATGCCAGATCTGTCATCCATCGACTTTGTTCTTCTTGGTCATTTGCATGACCTCAAACAGGGAAGGCTCGCGGTGCTCCTTCAGTTCCTGTAGTTCATAATGTATTAAATTATTATTAGAAAACATGTTTGGTCATTCATAAAAGAAATGTTTAACAGAATATACTTACAAATCTCATTTTATGCTCGAAGGTTGAAATACTACCCGTAATGTAGATAGAGGCTGCAACATCGACCGCTCTATTTGCCTTGTTCTGAGCACTCCCCTGCTGGAACAAGACACCCCCACTTCTGGACCATCCCATCCCAGTTGTCCTCGGGGATCCGACGAGGGCGCTTGCCTTTGTCCCTCACATTCCAAAAGGTACTCTTAATGATTTTGGAGGTCTTTATGGCAGATACCTTCCTAATCTCATCAATCATACCCTCTGTCCACTGATAATCACGTTGTTAAATGAAATGAGATTTCAAAATTAATTCACAGGTGTATGAATTAACAATAAATTGACAACAAAGGGAAGTGTTAACTTACAGAGAAGGTGTCAAACCACCTATCCTGGACAACCTTCCTAGTATCTGTCCAAGAGATATATGGACCATCCCACTGGGCCTTCAGAATCTCAGTAATCACTTTGGTAGTGTGATTACTATCAACAAAGCTATAATAAACAACAATGAGAAACAAATAAAATAGGTTACACATGGGGAGGCTACCAAAATTTTGGCAAAGTCTCCCCTATAAATGTAACATTTTCAAATTTAAACGGTTGCCCTGTTATAAACAGAAGAGTTCAGAGTACAACTAAATCTATACTAGTACTAAATAAACTAACATACAATAAACCAATTTAGGCACTATGTGAGTTTTATATATAAAGCAACTAACAAGCTACCAACTAAAAAACTTAAAACAAATTATAGTATACTTACTCGTCTCTGGCCGGAGCAAATATGGAAAAAAATGCCTTTCGAGGAGTTTCACTAATGCGCGATTTATGGTTTTCTTTTATGAGATTACAAGACTTTTGAGAAGTCATAAGTTTTATGTAATAATTGGAATTTATAATAAAAAGTTAAAAAAAAGATACTAAGTTAGAATTTAAAAAGTGGAGAAAAAGAGAGATTTCAAGACTCAAGGGAATTTTAATATAAGGATATAACAAGGAGTTATTAAATGGACCTTAATTTCGAGACTTATCATAAAAAGGACTAAAAAGGAGTTAATAAGGATCTTTGGGCTTGACTACAAGTTAATAATAAATCTTAGTACATTTAAGTCCTAGAGCAATAATTAAATGATACTAAAGAAAAATGGAATAATTTGGATTTGAGCAACACAGATTTAGCAAGTAAAGTTTATAAGAAAAGATTTAGGAGTAACTAAGACAAGTTACTGAGAAATAAGAAGTTAGAATTATATTGAGAGTCATTAAAGTTAGTAGTAAGATCATGCCACTAAACAAACTTAGAAAGTAGGATATATTTAAGTTAGTAATTTAGATAAGGTAAAGACAGTAGATGAATTAGGGGAAACAGAAAAGATAAATTAGCTAAGAATAAAGTCCCCCTCATTTAAAAGATAAAATTTTAATCTAACCTTAAAGAATTAAGGGTAAGAATATAAGTTACTAGAATTGAATGCAATGTCAATAACTAAAGATTTAGTAGTAAGGAACGATATGTAAATCTGATTTTGAGGTTACCATGTAACCGGTAAAATACTGCTTGGCGTCTAAATGACTGAAATTTTAGGAGTGATATGAATAAAAAGGAATAGACTTGGATTTTACGAAATATTAAAAAGAGGATACAGTTATACGACTTAATAGAACCTTGTGAAGTAAACAAATATTGCTTGGTATTTAAGACTAGTAATAAAATTTAGTAAATCTTGATAAAATATAAGAGAGATAATGAGATTTAAGTAATATATTCGATAAGATTACTCAGTAACAAGAAATAATTTATGAATAAGGAAAAGTATATTCATTAGATGAATAATATGAGTTTGATTTATCAATGTGAGTGTACGCATGAGTATATCTGTGTCAAATTACATGAACTTATTATCATGATGAACATCATGGACGTAATAAGATGTATGATTATTTTCTAGTAAAATATATTATGAATATTATGTACAAAAATATAGGACGATTATGCTGTGATAAAATGTATGATGATTGTTGTGTATAATGATTGCTATGCAATTGTCTGTGTGAATGTATATGTGGCAACTATATGGTAGAAGTAAATGATAAAAATATATATGGTGGATGTATATGATAAAATGAACGATGAATAAATGATGAATGTCATGGATGAAATAAAGTGCATGATGAATAAAATAAGATTTGTATGATGTATTAAATGAGTTGTATGATAAGGAGGGATTTATGTGCACAGTTGATATTGATTGAGTGAGATTGATGAGGAGGAGATGGACCCACATGTATCATGATGGCTAAGAAAAAAGATTGAAATTAATGAAATAGAACTCGTGCATTACATTATCTTATCTGTCTGAACTTGTGTTTGATTGTGATTGAATTAATACCTGTGTGTGAAGTAATTAGTGGTGAGGGAGAGGGTAAAGAATTATGTGTTCACGGATCATTGATGAGAATGAGTTAGGATAGACAACTCAGAATAAACTAATTAGGGACCCCATAAGAGAGAAGAATATTGTATGCGAGCCTATGTGGATTGTGTGGGAGGATTGTCAGTGATGACAACTCTTCGATTGTTGTGGAAGTAGAGACTCACCCTTACGCTATTTTTCTAGACTTTGGATTGGACCATACATTCGGGATCAGCACAGACTTCATATCAAGGGTCAACCAGATTCTGCTTAGACCACAGGCGATTAATATAGATGATTTTCTTTTCTTTTTATGTGAGCTTGTGTGCCCCTTTACTTTCAGTATGTATAGTTACTGTTTACAACCATGTGTTGTATATAACTGTATATGGGATGTATCTATTCCACCAAGTTTTCCTATACAAAAAAAAACTTTGACATTTTTTTAAAACTCGTAACCTCTTAGTTGATTAGGATAATCTAGTGGAAGTGATTGTCCTAGTTAACTGAGGGTGTTTCATTTTTGGACTTATATTTTGACATTTATGTTCTATAATTTTATGGTTGAATGTTTTATGATTCTGTATTTTTGATAATGCCAAAGGAGGGGAGATATAAGATTTAAGAGTAATCTTTGATATAGGAGAGACCTTCGATATAAGATGCGTTTTGAGAGTGCGCTTATACTACCTTATTAAGGGGGAGTAATCTTAAAGAAATAAATCACTGGCTTGAACTTAAGATACCATTGTCAAACTAACACCTACATGATATGAACATAATAATTGTCATCATCAAAAAAAAGGAGAATGTGTTTGCATGCTGTAACAGGTTTTGATAATGACATAGAAATTTCTCCAAGATCAAAAGAATCAAGTTAAAGATCAAATGAAAAAACAATGGATTTTAGAACATGTGCATCAAGTTCAAGACGAATCAAGTTCTTACATTTTAAATACTTATGATTTCTTAGAAATACATGTACAGGATCAATGGGCCAAATAAATAACAATATATAAAGGCCTCTATCATGTAAAAGTACTGAAAATCATGGTTGCATGAGTCCTAATTGATTAGAGATGAAGACCTAATCGATTAGATAATGAAAAGATTCAAAAATAGACATGACTTAGAAACCTAATCAATTTGCAAAGAACACTTAATTGATTAGTTCGGGCCTAATCGGTTATATAGACAGGCTAATCGATTACAGAGCGTAAAAATGACAAATATTAGTTTAAATACAACAACAGATCTATCAAATCCCAAAATAGATCAAAAACCCTATTTTTTTTCTAGCAGCCATTCTAGCTCCAAGGCTGTATAAATAGGGTTCTAATTGTAATGAGGCAACACACAACACACAAGATTCGATTGGTATTCACTCACTCTTGAGTTTTAGCATTTCTAGGTTCCAAGTTCTCTATTTTTAAGAGTTGTATCTCTTTGAGCATTAATTTGTGTCATCTACTCTATTGAGAGTCTATTAAGTTGTTGTATACCATAAAATTTGTGAGTAAGTATGATTTCAAAGGTTAGGTTTAGCCTTTGGGTGAGATATTGAAAGATTGTGAGATTGGGTAAGATGCCCATATTTTTTATGAAAATTAAGATCTTAGTATAGGACATTGAGAGTCTGTAATTGCTCCAAAAGTGTATCTCATATCTTCAATAATGGAAATTCTTCAAGTGGTTTGCTTAAGGACTAGACGTACACCTCAAGTGGAAATAGTGGAACCAGTATATTGGTTTGTAAGCTCTTCTACCTTAAAATCTTTATAATTGTTGTTTAAATTACTGTATTTACAATTTTGTTCTAGCTGAGTATTAATTTTTTTAAAATTATTAATTTGTCTAACAAAGTTAAAGTACATAAGAATTAATTTTAAAGTCATTTCAAACACTTTTTTAACACTCAATTCACCACCCTCTTGAGTATTGAGGCCACTTGTTAATACCAGGTACTGGACCCATATCTATTACTCCATATTGTATGTCACCAAAGGAGTTAGATGATCTCAAGAAGCAGATGGAAGGCCTTTTAGAGAAAGGGGTAATCTAACCCAGCGTCTCACCCTGGGGAGCGCCAATGTTATTAGTGAAGAAGAAAGATGGTAGTTAGTGAAGAAGAAAGATGGTAGTATGTATCGACGTATGGACTATCGCCAACTAAACAAGGTTATAGCTGAGAATCAATACCCACTCCTGAGAATTAACAACTTGATGGATCAACTTCAGGGTGGTAGTTTTTTCCAAGATTGATCCGAGGTTGGGCTACCAAGATATACGAGTAAATAAAAAAGACATTTCCAAGACTACTTTTTGAACTTGTTACGGTTACTAAGAGTATCTAGTAATGTCATTCGGAGCAACTAACCACCTACTATTTTCATGGACTACATGAATCGTATCTTTCATCCATACTTGGACAAGTTCTTTATTGTGTCCATAGACGATATTTTAGTTTATTCCAAGAACCAAGAATAGCATAAAGAACATCTTACGATAGTCTTGGGCACATTATGGGTAAGGAAACTATATGTGAAGCTATCCAAGTGTGAATTCTGGTTGTCATAAGTGTAATTTTTAGGACGCGTTATATCAAAAGAAGCTATTGTTGTGGAATCTACAAAGGTTGAGGTCATATTAAAATGGGAGAAACCGAAGAATGTGACTGAAATTCATAGCTTTTTGGGACTAGCTGGGCATTATAGGAGGTTTATTGAGAATTTTTCAAAGATCACTGCCACTGACCTTGTTAACTCGTTAGAACCAACTTTTTGTATGGACGGGGAAGTGTGAAAGTAGCTTTTTGGAGCTTAAGGAGAAGCTGACGAAGTCCGCCGGTGTTGGTTCTACCAAACCCTACTAAACCTAACGAGGTATATTGTGACGCATCTGGGAAAGGACTAGGATGTGTCTTAATACAAGAAGGGAGAGTTGTGGCTTATGCATCCTATTAATTAAGAACCTACGAGGTGAACTACACAACTCACGACATGGAATTAACCATAATTTTCTTTACTCTAAAGATTTGGAGGCAACACCTATACAGAACCCAATTTGAAGTCTTCAGTTACCACAAGAGTTTGAAGTATCTTTTCAATCAGAAGGAACTCAACATGAAATAGCAAAGAAGGATGGAATTCCTCAAGGATTATGATTTTGAGCTTTGTTATCATCTTGGAAAGGCCGAATGTTGTGGCTGATGCTCTTAGTAGGAAGTCCCTACACTTATGATATATGATGGTGAAGAATTAGAGCTAGTAAAATAGTTTTGCAACATAAATCTAGCAGTGGCCCTAAGGATTAGAAGCCTAATGGTAGGAATGTTGAAGGTCACCAATGAATTCATGAACCATGTCAAGAAAGCTTAGAAGTTAGATAGGTTTCTTCAGATACAGTTAGAGAAGAAGTAAGATCTAACCAAGGAGTTTGTCAAGGACAAATGAGGAATCATTAATTACCAAGGAAGACTTTGCTTACCTGAGGAAGTCTATCCTCAAAGAAGCCAATAAAAGCAACTACGGTATACTCCCAGGCTCAACAAATATATAGTAATGTGTTTGATCTGTCAAAAGGTAAAGGCAAAACCACAAATGACCTTATGGAACTCTTCAACCACTAGAGATCCCTAGGTGGAAATTGGATAAGATCGCAATGGATTTCATGACCGACTTTCTAAGAACAATAACTGTAACATCCTTGATGTTTTAATATTAGAAAATAAATTGGAAATTAATAAAAGTATTATTTGGATTAAAATTATAATAGTATATGGAAAATTAAGTGGAAAATGCAATTTTAAGGAAAATGGCATCAGGACCTTGACGCATAGCCTGGTTGGGACGCGTAGCATCAAGTATGAATTAATGAACTGACGCATAGCACCGGTGGGATGCGTAGCGTCAGCGTCGCGTTTTAGTTTTAAACAACACATGCAAATAGTCTGGGCAGAGACACTTCTCTTCCCTTTTCTCTCTTCCTTTGAGGCGATTCTACTAGGGCTTGTGGATTCTTGCGTTTTGGGACCTTGGGAGGTGAGGTAATGCCTATGAGAACCTCTATTTTGTTTTTCCTTCTTCTCCTCTTTTCCCCTTACGGAACTAAATTTTCATGTGATAATGGGAGCCTTGATTCTGAATTTTAATGAGTATGGGAGCTTGAATGATGAATTTAGAAGTGTGAGGGAGGAAATATACTAACCGGTTTAGTGTTTCAGTGACCGTAGGTGCCGGAACGAGCGTTGGACGAGCGATCAACAAAGCAGGCATCGAGTTTGGAAAAGGAACGACGAATCAAGCGACCGTGGGACACAATCGACACCAAGAGCAAATTGTGGAAGCTTGGAATAGAGGTAAGGGGGTGTTCAGGTCGTAATTAATTAGGATTCTAATATATGGTAGCTTTGGGAGGCTTAGAAATATTTATAAAAATATTATGGATGACGTAGGATGACCAAATATAATTATTATAATTTGTATGAGTATGCTGAGCGTGATTTAGTTATTGTTTGATAAGAAAGTAAGTTAAATTAAATGAGTACGAGTGAGAAAGTAAAGAGGTAAATACGTAAAGTTATGTAAATGTGTAACATTTAATAAATTATAAATTCTAATGATATCAGTGATGTGTGGTATGATATTTGATGATGTTACTACATATGGCTTGATGAAAAATGTTGTGAATATATAAGATGATTATGTGATTTTATAACATGGCTTATGATGATGGGCTTGACAAGTAGGTCGCCAAAGAGAGAGGGATACATGTCAGCTTTTGACATTGTATATGTCGTATATTGATGATATGTCATGATGATATGAATTGTTATGTGATTTTATGGTGTGGGACGACCGACGGTATGTGTAGCCCCTCGTTTTTGGCTCTCATGGTCTTTGTACCCAGTTGAGCTACCCAGTGGTCAAGTAGGACCTAGCGGTTGAGGTGGAGAGTCAAATAGGACTCGGTGGGCCGAGCAGGGTCCACGGGGTGTCAAGTAGGACCCATAGTTGAAGGCCGATCCTTAGGTATCCGGATTCTAGAGAGTCTGATACATGTGAGTCAGTTGTGGACTATATGAATTAGTGATTCATGTATGATGATGAAATGTAACTCGATAATGTATGTTGATGTTTATGTGAAATGGATGATATATGATAAACTATCTGTGTGATGGATTTGAGTGTAATTGTATGTGACGTGAGTTTATATAGAAAAGATGAAAGGCTGAGATAGATACATATATATATGCATACATGAATGTGTAAAAGTACAGGAAGGTGGAAGTTAATTAACAATACAAATTGTAGGTAATGTTAGATTAATTATTCTTTCCTAGATTAATTATGATATTCCAAACACCCACCCTTGCTGTGGTTTATTTAATTTTAGTGACCAGTAATAGGGAGGATGCTAATGCCCCGGAGGTACGCCAAGTGGAAGGTTGATGCCAAGGAGCAAGGAATTGATGTAATAAATATAATGTATAATTATGTGTGTAATAAACAACAAACCATGTGTAATGAAATTATTATGATTATATTTGATGTGATGATGATTGATATGATGATGATTTAGATGGATTGATGATCGTGATGAATTGTGGCACGGAGCTAATATTGTGTGAATGATGAGTACTATGGGCAGGTGTAGTATTGATGCATGATTAATATATATGTGATGTGGATAATGATGTGGATGTGATTGGATTAATGTTTGGAATGATTTGGAAATGTTATGCATATAGCTAGTTTATGGAATTAAAGGAACTAATTAGGTGATATTAAGATTCGACGGGTTTCGGGACCCCCGGAATGCATCAATAGGTTCTTTAGGATATTTAGAAGTTGTGTGTATTGGCCTTGAGCCATTTGGAACCCATTTAGGGTGTTTAGTGCAATGGTTTGCACATAGAAGGGTTTAAACTGTATTTTACGCATATGTTGGAATTTTGGCAAACGGATGGCGCCAACATTTTTGAAATAGGGAAATCATGTGGCCCTTGAAGCTTCGTGATAATCGGACCTGAAACGGGCCATTTGGGTAGGTTAGAAGTTGGCCGGGTGGCCTAAATTATGTATCAACATCAGATCTGTTACTGTTATATTGACGCGTAGCGTTAGCCTGGCGCGCATTGTCAGAGCTGCGCAGGGGAGCTCACGCTACACGTAGGGCTGGCGCGCAGCATCATGCCCCTATTTCAGTTTTGATTTTCCTTTCAACTTAAATGAACTATGTTAATTATAAATTGATTACTGAATTTATATTTTGGTACTTTTATTGAAAATGTATATTTTTCTAATTATGTGATGTAATTTGATTATTCAATCAAAAAAAAATTATTATAAAAATTATTAATTAAAAGGGTAGAAATAAAGATAAATTGATGAAGGACGTCATAGGTGGTATTAGAGCGGTTCTTTCTAGAGCCAGGGAAATAGGTAGAGTTAGTGGATTGTTTGAGTCCTATACCGAACTATTTCAGTATTTTATTGCAATTGCTTATGTGTTGTTTAAGTTGTATAGGTTAACTTGGCATCATCCTCTTGGCAATCCGGGCAGCATCTTATTATATGTGTATGTGTGAGGTAAATATTTTACTCCCTGTTCTGTTATTGGTTACTAATGGTGATGTGTTTGGATATTGTAGAACTTGAAAATGGCGGAAGGAACTAGTTCAAGTGGGAATGATGACTTCTTTGCGAGGTTTCACAAATGATGAGTAGGGCTGAATTTGGCCCGACTCTTGATAAATTTCTGAAAAGGAATCCATCCACTTATAAAAAAAGACATGATTATGATGGTACGCATGTGTGGCTGCGTGATATTGAGCAAGGCTTTTTATACTATAAATGTTCCGAAGAACAGAAGGTGCAGTTTACTACTTATCAATTGAAGGATGAAGCCCGAGTATGGTGGTCAAGGACCAAAGTTCAAATGAATATTGCAGGTGAACCTTTAATATGGATGAATTTCCGGTAGAGGTTTCTTGCCAAATATTTCCAGATAACTATAAAATCTGCAAGTAGATGGAATTCCTGAAACTTGAACAAGGAAGAATGTTTGTAGCTAAATACACAACGAAGTTCGATGAGTTGTGTGACTTTTACCATCTTTTCTCTCTTGAAGTAATTGAGGGCAGTAAATGTGTAAAATATGAAGCTAGGTTAAGGATTAAACTACGAAGTGCAATTGTTCCTATGGAGATCCATGATTATCCTACTCTAGTAAACAAGACCAGACTTGCTGAGGAAGTATAGTTACAAAAAGCATCTCAGTCGAAGGATAATAAACCATTGAAGGCGAATGAATTCAGTTTTAAGAAGATGGGTCAGTTCTTCCGTGGTGGCAAGTCTTCTGCTTCATCATCATCTTCTTTTGGTCGTGGCTCTACCAGCCGTTCTGGCGGTCGTGTATGTTATAATTGTGGTCAGGAAGGCCATATTGCTAAACATTGTCCTGCTAATCAAACTGTTTGCTTCCAATATGGACAATCGGGGCACCTTAGGCTTGATTGCCCACAGAGGCAGCAGTAGGATGGACGTGGTAACCAGGCAAATGCTTCTGTGATCTGTGGCGGCAACTTCTAACAGGGAGGCCGAGGTGGCAGTGGCTGTGAAGGCCAACACCCCAGGAGGTCTGATGTTCAGTCTAGGGGGTGCTCAAAATGTTATTGTTGGTTGTGTGTTTGCTTTTGATGCCTCTGAAGTTGCAAGAAATGATAATTTAGTGTAGGGTAAGTGTCTTATTCATGGCTACTTGGTAAATGTTATTTATGATTCTGGTGCAACACATTCTTTTATTTCTGAAAGTTGTGTGCGATGGCTTGGCTTACCGGTGATGTTAATAGAGAATGCTCTTTGTGTCTCCACTTTTACTAGTTCTACATTCGGGGCAACCACTATGTATGGAGAATTACTAATGCAAATTGAAGATCATTCCTTTTTGGTGAATCTAATTTGTATGCCACTGAAGATCGTTCCTTTTTGGTGAATGTAATTTGTATGCCATTGAAGAACTTGTATATTATTTTGGGTCTTGACTGGTTGTCTGCTAACCACGTTATGGTGGATTGTTACCGCAAGACTATAACTTTCTCTCAAGAGTTTGACATTAAGAATGCGGTGAGTGATGTCTCCACAACTTATGCTATTTTGTTTGTTGCTGAAGGGCGGTATAAGCTAAAACCTAGTGATATTCTGGTGGTGTGTGATTTTCCTGATGTGTTTCTAGAAGATATTCCAGAATTGCCTCCAAGAAGGGAGATTGATTTTGCTATTGATTTGATTCCCGGGGCAGAACCTGTGTCCCATGCACCATATAGGATGTCTTCGGTAGAGTTGGCTGAAGTGAAGAAGCAAGTAAATGAACTGTTAGACAAGGGATTTATCCGACCAAGTGCTTCACCTTGGGGCGCTCCAGTACTGTTGGTGAAAAAGAAAGATGGCAGCATGAGAATGTGTATTGACTACCGGCAGTTAAATAAATTGACAATCAAGAATAAATATCCTTTACCACAAATTGATGATTTGTTAGATTAACTACGAGGTGTCGTGGTATTTTCCAAGATTGACTTGAGGTCTAGATATCATTAGATAAGGGTGAAGTCGGACGATATTCTGAAGATGGCGTTTAGGACGCGGTATGGACATTTTGAATACATTGTGATGCCTTTTGAAGTAACCAATGCTCCAGCTATCTTCATGGATTACATGAATAGAATATTTCAGCCTTACTTGGATCAATTTGTTGTGGTGTTTATTGACGACGTTTTAGTGTATTCGAGGTCTATTGAGGAGCATGCACAACTGTTAGCCAAGGCCTCAACACTCAAGAGGGGGGGTGAATTGAGTGTTTCAAATTTTTGCACGGAATCCCCTTGAAAATTGTTAGTAATATACAAATAAAGCAATGTTGAAGAGATAATAACTTTTATGTACATATCACACTATGAAACACTTGATGTGTAGTGACAATATTCAACCTTATGTGTGATAGACAAGGAAAGTTATTGGTTTAGGCAATTCATCAAATAGTTGGTGTGCTTAGATTTATTTCACCAATAATATGATGCTTTCTATAAAGACTTAGCTCATTCAATTTATCAAACAGCTTGTGTGTATGAAATAAGTGAAAACAATCAAGTAAGTATTACACAAGAGTTTATAGGAAACAATGATCTAGATACTTGGCAAGTTAAAACAAATTTCAGTTTTTAAGAACTTCACCAAATATTGATTCAAGCAAATTATCAAATACTTGGCATGCAGAGTTAGTTTTCTACTTGAACAACAACTTTGATTCATACATTCGGCTCAAGCATTTCAACAAATAGTTTATATGCACAGTTGTATAAAGAGTTCAAGGTAGAGAGAAACGCAAACCAATTTAACGAGTTCCACCAACCCGGTGTACGTCTCGCCTTCAAGCAACCCACTTGAAGGATTCCACTATTGAAGATTTGAGATACAAGCTTTGAGAAATTGCAGCTTCCTAGTGTCCCACACTCAAGAACTCAATCCTCACAAGCAAAGGGCAACCCACCCAATCTCACAATCTCTCAATATCCAAAGGTTGAACCCCAACCTTTGTGACCACTTAATCTAGAGTGAATAACCTTGGTGTTTTGGAGTTTGGTTTTACAATCAATAGACTCTCTCAATAGAGTAGATACACAAATGAAAGCTCTCACCAATTCTAACTCTCAACAAGAGAGGATATGCAAATTAAAACTCACAATCTAACAACTCTTAAGCAATATGCAAGTTTAGAAACAAGAGTTGCAGAATATACAAGAGAAATTAAATTAAAAGACCTCTAGAGGAAGAATGTTGATTGCCTTGTGTTGTGCCTTGGTCTCTCTTCTTTCTTGCTTGAATTCATGCTCCATTTATAGCCATTTGAGAACCCCTAGCCGTTGTACAATGTTCCCAACGGATACCTCAAGCATGGGCACAAAAGTGGAGTGGAGAAATGAGCTGGAGTTCCACTAAAAACACTTTTCCCACGTTCTGACGCTATGGTAATCGATTACGACTCGAGTTGTAATCGATTACATTTTAAAATCTTCAGTGTTATGCAGTAGGTAATCAATTAGGTATCTCATGGTAATCGATTAGCTTGTAAACAGGGACTTGCTAATTGATTATTTTATGCCCTATAATCAATTACAAGTGGCACCTGATGCATTTAATTGTGTCTCATAGCATTGTAATCGATTAGGTACTCATGTAATCGATTAGGGTGCAAAACAGAACTTACATAATCGATTATGCTTGACTTGGTAATTGATTATGATGAATACCTGATGCTCATTCTTCAAACTTTCAACTGGTAATCGATTAGACTCCTATCTGCAATCGATTATGTTCACTCCAGAACCTAGGTAATTGATTGTGGCAATGGTTTAATCGATTAGCACATATACCTCTTCAAGGTCTTAGATATGTTCTTAATATGTATTGACTCATGGCTTATTCCTTTGATCCTCATGCCTATTTCCTTGATTCTTCTTCAACTTATGAGCTTGTTCTTCATGATTTAGTTCATGTCATCAACCTTGTCTTCCATAGCTCATGCTTCTATTTCTTAAGCTTTTTGTCTCTTTTTGAAGCATCTTTATCTCTTTGTTCTTAGCCATTGTCTTTATGCTTGAACCTCCTTGTTTATGATCCTTTGTCATTTCATTATCTTCATGAATACTTCGTCATTCATCAAAACTACTTTGCATATTTACATATGCAACTTCATTCTCCCCTTTTTTTGATGATGACAATTGATGTTACATGTTGTATTCATTCCTTGATCTTTATGATGTTGACTTCTTGAATTCTTCTTGTTAAAGTCTTTGCTTTAAGCTTTATGTTTGTCATTATCAAAACCTGTTTCAACATTCAAACACATTCTCCCCCTTTTTGATGATGACAACCAATGTTCATTTCTTGAGGTGTTAGTTTCATAGAATAATGACAATCAATGTTTACATGTATTCTCCCCCTTTATGATGTAATGGATGCTAGTTAAGTTCATTATGTCAATATTGTTTAAGTGTTATTCTCCCCCTTAATCTTGTAACTTATACCAGCTTGTTTTACATATGCAATTGATATTACTAATCCTTTCACTAATCTCTCCCCCTTTGGCATCATCAAAAGATCATTAACTTAGTCATAATCTATGCCATCAACATATAAGCTCATTTATTTGAATAAGAAAGATTTAGAGCAAGTATTTCATATGGATTTCAAATCAAAGCTTAAAACATGATCAATGATATATACCATTTTATTGCATCTAGAGTCAATAAGCAATCGCATAATTTATTCATCAAGTAAGCATATGATTGATTGCTAACTTATTTTAATCATGTAGTGAGTATCATTTTCAAGTATGAGAGGCGTCACATGATTAAGCACACATATCATTACTTACATAGTTATAAACAAGTCAAATATAAGTAAGCAAGTAATTTTCTCAATTAGGATAGGCACATAAGCTCATAATCACTTCAAATAAGCACATACTTTTCTCCCATTTTGTCATTATCAAAACGCACAATGATATTCTTCCAAGTAAGCATATAATTAAGTAAAAGCATGAGTGCCATAAATATAATTACAGAGAAGTGAAATCAAGGATAATCATTCATGTGTATACTCCCCCTTACTACTGTAATTGATACCACTTGTAAAAAATATACCACTTATTAACATGTGAAATCAATTATACCAATTTGATCAAGTTTGATATCACTTGTAGGTCAATTTAATCAAGTCTGATACCATTTGTTTACTTTTTAAAGCATATGATCTCCTCTTTTTAATAGATACCACTGTTGAAATAATAGATACCATAATATGAATAAATACCACTCAAAGGTTAGATACCATTGCATATAACAATCCACTTGTTAATCATTTCATTAATATTGCTTGATGCATTTCTAGGTATCAGAGTAGTAACATAGAAAATTTTTCAACAATGTATACTTACATCTAGGTATCAGAGCAGGGATGAAGTGATATATCCAGCTCGTGAAATTTGTTATTCATACCACTTATTAATATGATTTGTATAATTCATAGAGCATAATGGTAGAATAAAAATTCGATCATACCTTGGTATTTTGCAAGTTTTATACCCTTTTTCACATCCTTGTGTGGCATTTTGCTGTATCCATGTTGTATTCCTTGACAATTCTTTGTTTGCCCAGTTTGGTAGTTTTCCATTTTGAGTCATCCTATATAGCCTTAACTAATTTTTTTTAAAGCATTTTGTTAGTAGCATTGAGTCCACAAGAGTTTGTACCAATTTTGGGTTTTTGATGCAATAAAAAAAATTTCTAAAGATGATTTACTCAGACTTTTATACCACTTGATAAAGAGATAACATATCACCAATAAATATCATTTGTTATAAAGAAATGTTATGAAACTCCCCCTTAATCATGCAATTTAACAAGGATAAATATAGATGTTGATACCACTTAATTAACATAATTCATATGATTCAGAGCATAGTGGTAGAGTGAGCATTAACTTCAACATGGGCAAATAGTCAAGTGTAACAATCTTTCCCTTTCAATGGATACCACTAGTTGATGCAATTTCATTTATGTCTAGATATCAGAGCAAAGATGGAGTGATTAATACAACTTTGTTGTACTACTCATGCATTTGTGCTAGAACATGCCAATATATTCACTCCTTTCCATATGACTTTTGTATCTCAAATAATCTCTTCTTATCTTGTGCCTATGATGTTACATATAGGTCTAGTCAAGCACTTACATATGGCATTTATCAAATATGAGATTATATAAGAGAATACTTTTGGTATAAATCATTTGCAGCACGGTAAGTCTCTAAAGTATATCATGTTTATAGTGCAGCTGTAAATGTGTAGTGCAAGTCATGTACTCATTGTAATCAATTTGCCGTAACATATATGTCATACCACTTGTTATCTTGATGCTATGTATGATACCACTTGATGGATTTGCCAATTTAAGCTCTTAATATCAATTGTTAACATTTAAGCATTTAGCACAAGATTATTATCATTCAAGCATACATTATTCTTGATTCAATCAATAATTCTTTTTAAACTTAATGATGCAATACTTTCAAATTTCTTTTCACAGTTAAGATAATGCATCTTCAAACATATGGCGTAGATAAGAATTATAAAGTCAATCAAGATAGATACCACTTGTACACACAATATATGTATTTATTATCAAAGCATAGTGACAAGTATATAATCAAGATTATGTCCCCATGACCTCTTCCTCTTACTAATTCAATTAGTACTATTTTGTTAATGGAAGGTGTTTGTCACTTAGATACCACTATATCTCTTGTTCAATAAATGATACATCATCAAGAATTCATATTTCATCAAGAGTTCATGCATCATTTAAGACTTTGATTCTAAGCATCAAGATTTAATATTTTAGCATTTTGATGTTTCAATCCTTCCTAACACACATGGATGCAAACAACTTTAATCTCAAGTTTTTCATGGAATCAAACATGTTATTCAGGCAATCATTCATCAAGTTCATCATCAATCATTAAAAATTATGCACATACATCATTGATCCTAAGTTTTTCATGAATTCAAGGGGTTTCTAATTTTCTTTGTTCATCCATTTCAAAACTTCATACCAATCATGCTCAAGCTTAAATATCAAATCAAAGTTGGATTTTTACACATTTATATTCATTATGAATAAGCATTGGCAAAAATTGTATGATAAGTACTTACACCCCTTTTTGTTGTTGTCCATTGGATTTTGTTTTGGTGTAATCCAATTTGTGTGAGTCACATAGAAGCTTCTTGTTCATCTCCTTGCTTTGAATGGTTCCCTTTTAGATGTATGATGAGTCATCATAATCTTGGCTTGCTTTATTATTTTCCTTTGTCTTTTGGAGTAGAGATTAAGGTACTTGATATCTCCTTAGGCCATGAGTTTTGGTCATCTATCAATGAGAAGTTGTTGCTTTGAAGTTTGCCTACAAGATTTCAAAATTTTAAGGTACCCTTTGAGATTTGGGTTCTTCCTTGTTAGTCTAGGATTTCAAGATTGTTTTGGAATCCATACCTTTCTTGTACACTTTTGACGAGATTTCTTTATAAAGCAATTTGAAGATATATGATCATATATTCCACAATAAAAACATATTGCATTTAAGGAATAAGTCACTTTAGAATTATAATAGTTCCTATTATGTTCTATGTTCTTCTTTTCAAAACAATTTAGCATAGAATGCCCCTTTCTTTCATGGTTTGTGCATTTTAGAATGGGTTTAGGTTTTTCCTTGAAGAGTGCAAGAGGGTTCTTGTAATGATCTGTTATTCTTCTACTAAGTGTATGTTTTAGATTTTCAAGAGGTGCACTTAGATATGTTTGACTATTTGTGAGCTTCCTAAATACTTCTTTTAGTTCTTCATTTTCCTTTTCATGAAGCATACATTTATCTATAAGCATACAATCCTTATTATCATTACAAGTCCTAGGAGTGATATTTGAAGCTATTAATCCATCATTTTGAATTCTAACATTTTCCTTTTCTATGTGAACATCATGCAATTCATTTTCAAGTTTCAAAACGGTTTGTTTTGAGCAAGCATATTTCTTTGATAATAAAACAAATTTTTCATGCAATTCATCAAAAGCATCTAACAACTCATCTTTATCAATTTCATCATTGTTGTTATCACTAAATGCATTTAAAGAACATACCTTATCATCTTGGGAGTGCTTTGTCATTAGACATGCAATTTCTTCTTCCGATTCATTGATCTCTTCTTCCGGACTTGTTTTGAAGCCTTCATTTTGACTAGAAGAAGTACTAATCCTTGCTTCTTTATCATCATTAGCATTCTCGTAAATTGTTTCAAGAGTTTCCCATATTTCTTTAGCATTGTTACAAGTAATAACTCTAGAAACATCATTAGGTTCTAATGCTAATGTGATAAGAATTTTAGCTTTTAAATTGAATTGTACCTTTCTTTCTTCTTCTTTAGTCCATAAGTTTATGGGCTTCATACATTCTATATTATTAACAATATGCTTAGGAAAAAAAGGACCAAATTGAATAGCTTTCCATACCTTAAGATCATAAGATTGGATGAAAATTTTCATCCTTTCTTTCCAAATAACATAGTCTTTGCCATTGAAGATTGGAGGTCTATTTAGTGTGTCATTTTTCAGAAATGCATCATATAAAGTGGAGGCCATCTTGATCTCCTACAGCTGTTAAGCCTTGTGGCAAGAGTCAAGCTCTGATACCACTTGTTAGCCAAGGCCTCAACACTCAAGAGGGGGGTGAATTGAGTGTTTCAAATTTTTGAACGGAATCCCCTTGAAAATGGTTAGTAATATACAAATGAAGCAATGTTGAAGAGATAATAACTTTTATGCACATATCACACTATGAAACACTTGATGTGTAGTGACAATATTCAACCTTATGTGTGATAGACAAGGCAAGTTATTGGTTTAGGCAATTTATCAAATAGTTGGTGTGCTTAGATTTATTTCACCAATAATATGATGCTTTCTATAAAGATTTAGCTCATTCAATTTATTAAACAGCTTGTGTGTATGAAATAAGTGAAAGCAATCAAGTAAGTATCACACAAGAGTTGATAGGAAACAATGATCTAGATACTTGGCAAGTTAAAACAAATTTCAGTTTTTAAGAACTTCACCAAATATTGATTCAAGCAAATTATCAAATATTTGGCATGCAGAGTTAGTTTTCTACTTGAACAACAACTTTGATTCACACATTTAGCTCAAGCATTTCAACAAACAGTTTATATGCGTAGTTGTATAAAGAGTTCAAGGTAGAGAGAAACACAAACAAATTTAACGAGTTCCACCAACCGGTGTACGTCTCGCCTTCAAGCAACCCACTTGAAGGATTCCACTATTGAAGATTTGAGATACAAGCTTTGAGAAATTGCAGCTTCCTAGTGTCCCACACTCAAGAACTCAATCCTCATAAGCAAAGGGCAACCCACCCAATCTCATAATCTCTCAATACCCAAAGGTTGAACCCCAACCTTTGTGACCACTCAATCTAGAGTGAATAACCTTGGTGTTTTGGAGTTTGGTTTTATAATCAATAGACTCTCTCAATAGAGTAGATACACAAATGAAAGCTCTTACCAATTCTAACTCTCAACAAGAGAGGATGTGCAAATTAAAACTCACAATCTAACAACTCTTAAGCAATATGCAAGTTTAGAAACAAGAGTTGCAGAATATACAAGAGAAATTAAATTAAAAGACCTCTAGAGGAAGAATGTTGATTGCCTTATGTTGTGCCTTGGTCTCTCTTCTTTCTTGCTTGAATTCATGCTCCATTTATAGCCATTTGGGAGCCCCTAGCCGTTGCACAATGTTCCCAACGGATACCTCAAGCATGGGCACAAAAGTGGAGTGGAGAAATGAGTTGGAGTTCCACTAAAAACACTTTTCCCATGTTCTGACGCTATGGTAATCGATCACGACTCGAGCTGTAATCGATTACATTTTAAAATCTTCAGTGTTATGCAGTAGGTAATCGATTAGGTATCTCATGTTAATCGATTAGCTTGTAAACAGGGACTTGCTAATCGATTATTTTATGCCCTATAATCGATTACAAGTGGCACCTGATGCATTTAATTATGTCTCGTAGCATTGTAATCGATTAGGTACTCATGTAATCGATTAGGGTGCAAAACAGAACTTACATAATCGATTATGCTTGACTTGGTAATCGATTATGGTGAATACCTGATGCTCATTCTTCAAACTTTCAACTGGTAATTGATTAGACTCCTATCTGTAATCGATTATGTTCACTCCAGAACCTAGGTAATCGATTGTGGCAATGGTTTAATCGATTAGCACATATACCTCTTCAAGGTCTTGGATATGTTCTTGACATGTATTGACTCATGGCTTATTCCTTTGATCCTCATGCCTGTTTCCTTGATTCTTCTTCAACTTATGAGCTTGTTCTTCATGATTTGGTTCATGTCATCAACCTTGTCTTCCATAGCTCATGCTTCCATTTCTTAAGCTTTTTGTCTCTTTTTGAAGCATCTTTATCTCTTTGTTCTTAGCCATTGTCTTTATGCTTGAACCTCCTTGTTTATGATCCTTTGTCATTTCATTATCTTCATGAATACTTCGTGCTTCATTAAAACTACTTTGCATATTTATATATGCAACTTCATTCTCCACTTTTTTTTGATGATGACAATTGATGTTACATGTTGCATTCATTCCTTGATCTTTATGATGTTGACTTCTTGAATTCTTCTTGTTGAAGTCTTTGCTTTAAGCTTCATGTTTGTCATTATCAAAACCTGTTTCAACATTCAAACACAACAACACCTTAAATTGTTTTATAGGTGTTATGTGAAAAGAAATTATATGCTAAATTGTCGAAGTGTGATTTCTGGGAAGCAAGTGTGTAATTCTTGGGGCACGTGCTCTTTTGCGATGGTGTGTTTGTTGATCCATCCAAGATTGAGGCGGTTATGGATTAGGAGGGGCCTAAATCAGTAACCTAAATCAGGAGCTTTCTTGGATTGGATGGTTACTATCGTCGTTTTATTGAGGGATTTTCACACATTGCACTTCCACTGACACGATTGACAAGAAAGGAGAATCCGTTTGTATAGACGGAAAAGTGTGAACTAAGTTTTCCAGACTTTGAAGCAATGTTTAACTACTGCACTCGTGCTTGAATTACCGGATGTGACGAAAGAGTTTGTAGTATATTATGATGCATCTAAGTTTGGTTTAGGATGTGTGTTGATGCAAGATGATTGAGTGATTGTTTATGCTTCTAGGCAACTACGGCCGTATGAGCAGAATTACCCCACTCATGATCTGGAACTTGCTGCTGTGGTATTTGCATTGAAGATTTAGCGACATTATTTGTATGGTTCCCGTTTTGTGGTATTCAGTAACCATAAAAGTTTGAAGTATCTGTTTGATCAGAAAGAATTGAATATGAGACAGCGGTGATGAGTGGAATATTTGAAGAATTATGATTTTGATTTGAGGTACCATCCTAGTAAAGCGAATGTTGTGGCTGATGCTTTAAGCAAAAAAGTATTGCATGAAGAATTATTGGAAGACTTTCGTGATATGAATATTGGGGTTGTTGTGTAGGCCCCAAATCAGATGGTAATTGGGATGCTGAAGATCTCCAATGAATTTTTGGAATCTTTAGCTGTGGCTCAAAATGATGATGAAAAGTTGTTGGAATTGCTTAACACTCAAGCGAGAGGTAACGATATGGGATTAACCTAAGGCAATGATGGAATTTGGTGGTTCAGAGACCAAGTTGTAGTGCCTGTAAAGGGTGATTTTAGGCAAGTTGTGTTGTCTGAAGTGCACAAGAGCTCTTTGAGTATTCATCCTGGTATTACTAAGATGTATCATGATTTGAAGAAAGAATTCTGGTGGCAGGGAACGAAGAAAGCAATTATTGAATATGTAAGATCTTGTATACTATGTCAGAAGTGTAAGGTTGAACACCAGAGACCTCCTGGTTTGCTTCAACCTCCGGAGATTCTGATTTGGAAATAGGAAAGTATCACTATGGATTTTGTATCCGGGTTACCTCGGACCCGTTTTGGATGTAATGCAATTTGGGTGATTGTGGATAGGTTGACTAAAAGTGCTTATTTTCTGGCCATGAATATAAAATGGTCGTTGGATAGGCTAGCCAGATTGTATATAATTAAGATTATGAGATTACATGGTGTATCTTTGAGTATTATTTTGGACCGTGATCCCGATTCACTTCTAGGTTTTGGAGAAGTCTACAGCAGCAGCTGGGTACCAAATTGAGGTTGAGTTCAGCTTATCATCCTCAGACTGACGGTCAGTCTGAGTGGACTATACAGACATTAGAGGACATGCTCAGAGCTTGTGTATTGGAGCAAGGTGGTTCATGGGAGAGATACTTACCCTTGGTAGAATATCCCTACAACAATAATTATCATAGTAGCATTGAGATGGCTCCTTATGAAGCTTTGTATGGTAAGCGGTGCCGTACACCCTTATGTTGGAATAAAAATAGAGATGTGGTTTATTTAGGACCTGAACTGATTTAGGAAATGAATGATCAGATTTCCTTGATTCGCGAAAAGATGGAGACTGCTTAGGATCGCCAGAAGAGTTACTATGACAATCATCAAAGGCCACTTGAATTTCAGGTGGGAGATTAGGTATTTCTGAGAATTTCACCTACCAAAGGTATAGGTCAGATACTGAAGAGTCATAAGCTTAATCCGAGATACATTGGACCATATCAAATTTTGGAGTGGATTGGTGATGTCACTTATTGATTGGATCTTCCCCAATTGTTAACTAATATCCACAATGTGTTTCATATGTCACAACTTCGGGAAGATTTGACTATAGAAGTGTAGCATCAGATTATGTATCAACACCAGATCTGTTACTGTCATGTTCATGCGTAGTGTCAGAGCTGCGCAGGGGAGCTCACGCTACGCGTGGGGCTAGCGTAAAGCGTCAGACCCCTGTTTCAGTTTTGATTTTCCTTTCAATTTAAATGAACTATATTGCTTATAAATTGATTACTGAATTTATATTTTGGTACTTTTATTGAAAATATATATATTTTTAATTATGTGATGTAATTTGATTATTCAAATACGAAAAATTTATTGTGAAAATTATTAATTAAATGGGTAGAAATAAAGATAAATTAATGCAGGATGTCACAACAACAGGCTTTGACCCGATATGGTGATAGTCGATAGACTCTCAAAGACTGAACACTTTATTCTGGTCAATATGAAGTATACCCAAGAGAGGCTTATTCAGATCTATATTTAGGAAATGGTGAGATTTTATAGAGTACCATCCAAGATCATATCAGACCGTGACCCTTATTTCACGTCTTGTCTCTGGCAGAGCCTATAACAAGCATTAGGGATGTAGCTAAAGTTAAGCTCAGCTTATCATCCCCAGACGGATGGCCAATCTGAACAAACAAATCAGACTCTAGAAGATCTTTTACGTGCTTGCATATTAGTGTGTGGTGGAAGTTGGCATGAGTCATACCACTCATTGAGTTCACTTATAACAACAACTATCACTAGCATTGGAATGACACCATTTGAAGCTCTGTACGGAAGAAAGTGTCATACATCTTTGTATAAGTATGATTAACATCTCCATATCAATTCCTAGAATTTATCCCAGGGTTTGATTAAAACCAAAGTAAATTTTTCACATTGGAAACCTCCCTTAAAACACTTATAAAAAAATTAACAATTTAAAATTGATCACTTATATACAAAAAGGAAATTCTATTAGCTCAAGCGAAAATTTTTAGATTGAGCGAAAATCTCCTCTTAGCTCAAGCAAGAAATTTTAGCTTGAATAAGAATCCACCAGATTCCACACTTTTGAATATCGCTCAAGCAAGATAATTCTCGCTTGAGCAAAAAATCTCCAAAATCCAGCCTCTATTTTACCCAGATTTTTGCTTAAGCGAGATTTCCAGCAATTTGGATCCCTATGCCAACTTCCACATCCCCTATCTTGCTCATTTGAGCTTCGAATTCTACCATTTTTTATGGGCATTACCTATAACTTATTTTGGGCATGTAGGCACAGTCCGTGTTTAAAAATTCCTCCGGATATGCCTAGGGTTCCACTCGTACCTGTCAGGGATTCCAAATCACGCTAAAACTTAATTTTGCCCTCTCAGTTGGCTTAATTAGCCACTTTCCTCTCATAAATTCATGTTTTTTCACTTAGAATCCTTATTGTATCTCACTTATACAGTCATACCCATTAATTCACACATGACCTTAGCTTTCCCCAAGCACACCATGAAATTCCTAGGCATCATCACTCAATTCTACATTAATGCTCACATTTATCACTATTTACTTTCCTAATCATATCATGAACAATCATATATAATTGCTCAATACTATTTCTTCATAACATGCATACATATATGCTATACAACCACAATCACATACTTACATTCACATAATCAATCAAATGACTCAATGCCACCAACAATTCCTGGTCATCAATCAATATTCATCACCAATCATGTCATGTCACCATACACACACACACACACACACACACACACACACACATATATATATATATATATATATATATATATATATATCTCATCATGACCATTACTTAGATCCTCAATACCACGACCGAGATTCTCAAAATAGTCATACTCTTCAATCAATGGTAACATGCATCATAAAACTCCAGGCATGTATATATTCACATTAACCCTCATCAACATACAAAATGCTTAAAATATTATATATATATATACATATACATATTTACACAAATACATCAACAATCAAATCGCATTGGCATTGCTCTCGACTCATCTGGCAACATTGGTCTCCATGATGTCAGCAATGTCCCTATCTTCAGTCACTAACAATAACAGTAAGGGTGAGTGACCAGCCATACAAATCAACGCAAATAACTTAAATCTATAAGGGAAAAACGTGTAGTATAGCCAAAGCCTTATGTAGTTATGTAATCACTTTGTTCATTCAATTTTCATTTCTACTCAAAATTTGTAATCTCATCGACTCATCAAATATCATAATCAATCCATATAATTGCACAACTAACAATTAGTCAAGATATTAGACGACTCTTTAGTATCGGAATACTAAATTAGATCGACCATCAGTAGAGGGTCCTACCCGACCACCCGTGAACCCTACCTGGCTCATCGAGCCCAATTTGGTTCCCCACCTTACCACTGGGTCCTATCTGACCACTGGGTAGCTCAACTAGGCCAAGCTTGACCACAGGAGTCAAAAATTAGGGGTAACTATATCGATCGACTGTCAACACCACACAATATACACATGCAACCACATATCTCAATTTTAACTCGTTTAATTCTCAATGATTTATGCTGGCACTAAGGCCATCAACAAGGGATTAGGGATGGTAATATGAGCTAGGTCGGGCCAACCTTTAAGGCCCATTTTCCCGAATAGGCCCGACCCATTTTGGCCCGTCAAAAAACAGGTCCATCATGGGACGGCCCAGCCCGGCGGGCCTTATTAAAATATATATTAATATGTTATATATAAAATATTAATATTTGGTTGGTTGTAATTTTGATTATTTGATAAGGAATTAATTTTGATGACTATTTATTGTTTCCATTTAATGAAATTAATTGGATTAATTATAAGAACTTTGCTTTGGAAAGGTGAAATCTAATTTTTATTTGTAATTTTTCTTAAAAATATTTAAAAATAGTTTAAATTTAAAATAAAAAATAGCTTGTATAATTCTATTAAAAAAATGGGTTGGCCCGTTTTGGCCCACAGGCCACATAGAAAATGGGTCAGGCTAATGTTTTTGACCCGTTTTCCTATTCTGGCCCAGCCCGTAGGCCTATTTTGCCACCCTTACCAGGGATCAAGCTGAAGCCACGCAGGCATAGTATTATTCTCTTTAATTTTATTTCATAACATTTCTCAATCATTACTAATTTATCATCTCGTTTTATCATTTCATATCAACATCATCATAACCACCATACAACAAATTTATCATAACTAACTACTATATAACCAATTCTCTTTGTCATCTTGCATTGATCATTTGCATAGTTAAAAACTCACATCATTAAAGTATCAATTATATTCATATCGCCTAATTAGTTCATTAGTCATCAATACCATTCAATTTAGCATTTCTATCATTACATATATACATACGTACATATTTATATAGGACTTAATATTTCTAGTCTATCCTACCCTTTTCCCATACGTTAGAATTTTCACCAATGTTATTTTTATTAATTTATACATCAGGTACACCCTCCTTACCTCGCTTCTGAGGCTTCTAATCAAATGTTGAAATCACCAATTTCTCAAAGTATCTAAATTCAAGAAATTTACAAACCAATTTAGCGTTTCAGCCTTTTAAATCAAAACTCATTATATCTAAATGACCTCAAACACTTCTTTAAAGTTTTCAAAGCTTACCTTTACTAGTTTTAACCTCCGCTTCATGACCCGCTTCACTTAGCGACTTTCTAGCACTCGGCCGGTCACCTAGCAATGTCGGAACAAAAACGCATTATCACTAGATGTCATTTCTAGGTTCCAAAAGCTTAACTTAACATCTTTACACTTCAAATTCTTAAAATCCAAAGGAACTCCACATACCCCATCACGATATGCATGCTTGAGTTAGAGAAGGAGAAAAGGAAATAAGAAATTGAACCGGCTAATCGAATCACCTCATTTCCCCGATCACAATGGTACCTTCACTTTCAAGTTCCGACAAGAAATTGGACTTCAATTTGGAACCACCATCATACGACCATGAGAGCTTTCTTTCTCTGTTTCTTTCTTTCCAATTCCACGTGAGAAGAAGAAGAAAATGGAAATGTATATGTGGCCTTTCACTAAAGGGCATTTATGTCCTTTCACACTTTCGTTTCATTTCATTTTCATTTTCCTTTTCACAAATTCATTTCTTTTCTTTTATTTCTTTTTAATTAAAACTTACCTTAAGTAATTTCTACTCTTGCTTTTACCATATCATAATTTACCTTAAACCAAATTTCTTATTTAATCACTCTCAATTAATTAATTTAATCCTGTTACCAATTTAAAATACCAAATTAAACTTGATTTAGTTCACCATAATATTCAAATAATTTATTTATTAATTCTTTATGGTGCAATTCATTAATTTTAATAACTAGGATGGCACATCCTCTCTTACAAGAGATTTCGTCCCCGAAATCAATATACCCTATTAAATAAGTTGGGGTACTGTTATCTCATCTCTAACTCCAGCTCACAAGTGTAAAAGGTCTCATTAAAGCTCTACCAAAAAACTTTCACCAAGGGTACCTTCTTGCTCTAAAAATGCTTTATCTAAAAAGCCTTAATGCGAATAGGGATGGCTGGAGCTGTTAGATCTTTCTTCAACTCGATAGAGTCCTTTAGTTTTACCATACTATCATAAGGAATGTATTTCTGAAGTTGAGATATATGGAAAATGTCATGTAGTCAGATAAAGCTGGAGGGAGCTCTATCCGAAAAACCACATCACCAATCCACTCTAGAATCCAGTAAGGACCAATATACCTTGGGCTTAGTTTTCAATTTTGATAGTCCTACCAAAACCCTTTGTAAGAGAAACTCTGAGGAATACTTTATCACCAATTAAGAACTTCAGAGGTTGATTCCTCTTATCATAATACCTTTTCTGTTTATGCTAAGTTATCTTCATCTTTTCCCTAATCACAACTACTTACTAATTCATTTGTTGGACCATCTCTGGACCCAATACCAATGTATCTCCACTATCTGACCAACATAACAGGGTATGATACTTCCTGCCATAAATAACTTCACATGGTACCATGCCAATGCTACTGTTAAAGTTGTTATAAGTGAACTCAATCAAAAGTAGAAATCGCTCCCAACACCCTTCATGCTCCAACACATAAGCACAAAATAAACCCTCTAACATGTGAATAGTATGTTTAGACTGACCATCAGTCTGATGATGATATGATGAGCTCAACCTCAACTCAGTACCCTGTTAATAATGTAAACTCTCCTGGAATCTAGAAGTAAACCGAGGATTATGATCTAAGATAATACTCGAAGGAACACCTTGCAACTTCATAATCTCCTTTATATATAACTCTACTAGCCTCTATAAAGACCACTTCATACTCATAGCAAGAAAATGGGCACACTTCATCAATCTATCTTAAGTGACCTAGATAGCGTTACACCCCGAGTAGGTCTGAGGTATGCTAGACACAAAGTCTATAGTTATATTGTCCCACTTCCACACAGGGATATCTAGGGGTTGAAGCATCCCAGAAGGCTTCTGATGCTCAACCTTAGATTTCATACATACAATGTAAGAAGAAACATTATCCACCACTGTTTTCTTTATTCCCGACCACCAAAACTGCTTTCTCATATCATTATACATCTTGGTCGTACCAGGATGAATACTCAAGGAATCTTGTTAGCCTCAGATAAAATCTGACTTCTAAACTCACCACCAGCAGGTACAATGATGTAGTTCTTAAACCGCCAAAGCTTACTAGAACCTCTACTCAACGGTATCAATTTGCCCTTAGATTGGGCATCAATCAACTTCTTGATCTCGTTATCTATCTCCTGAATTTTGGATAAGGACTTCAAGAAATCATTAGTGATTTTCAACATTGCAACCACCATCATATTAGGTGCCTATATTATCACACCAAGGTTTATGTCATGAAAACTCTAGCAATTCATACTCTTTTACCATCAGAGAAACTACATGTAAGGATTTTATACTCAAAGCATTAGCCACTATATTAGCTTTACCCGGATGGTACTACATATCAAAATCATAATCCTTCAAATATTCCATCTGATGCCTCTGCTACATATTAAGCTCTTTTTGGTCAAACAAATACTTCAAATTCTTATGGTCACTACACACAACAAATCGTGAACCATAAAGATAGTTCCACCATATCTTCAATGCAAATACAACAGAAGCAAGCTCTAGGTCATGTATTGGGTAATTCTACTCATGCGATCTTAACTGTCGAGAAACATAAGTAATAACTCTTTTATTTTTACACCAACACGTATTCCAGTTCTGACCTTGAAGCATAATAATACACATGAAATTTCTTTGCCAAATCTAGCAAAGCAAGCACTGAGGTTGTGGTCAATATCTTCTTATGAATTTGTGATAGTATCCCGCCAAACTCAGGAAACTCTTGATCTTAGTTGTTAACCAAGTGGCCTCAATTACGCAAGAGGGGGGTGAATTAAGTATTAAAAATTTTACTTGGAATGCTTTTAAAATTGATTCTTTAATAAATATACTTGATGAAGATGATAAGTTTTATCATAAGTAATAACAATTTATACACAAGACGAAATAATAAGCACTTAATATATGGCAAATAAATTCACTTAAGAGTTAAAGAGTTGTTTCAAATAAATTTAACAATTTAGTTATGAACACAACAAATTTAGCAAGCAATTTAAGTGCACAAATTTAAAAAAGTTTAGGGAAGAGAGATTATCAAACCGATATATACGAGTTCCACCACACTGGTGTACGTCTCGCCTCCAAGCAACCCACTTGGAGGATTTCCACTATTTGAGATTAGAGATACAACTTTGAGCAATTGTAGCTTCCTAGTGTCCCACATTCACGAACCCAATTCTCACAAGTACAAGGGCAACCCACCCAATCTCTCAATCTCTCAATGTTACAAGGTTGAACCCCAACCCAAAACTCTAGGAATTTAGTGTTTAAGTATACAAGAATAACTCTCTAATAGAGTGGATGTACAAATTAAAGCTTTCACAAAATGATAACTCTCAAAGAGAGGATATGCAAAATTTTAGCGCTCAAAATAATTTTGCTCAAAAATTAACTCTCAAAATAATTTGCAAAATAATAGGAACAAAGAGCTATTAGCTTAAGAAAGGAGAGCAACGTGAGAAGAAAGAAGGCAAAGGAAATGCTTCATTGCCTGTTGTGTTTTTTTGCTGTGCTGCTTCTTCTCCTTCTCTATTTATAGCAAACCTTGCCATGGCTTTTGCAATTAAAAATTCCTTCAGAGTGATGCATAATAAATTCCAACATGCGTAGTGGAGCATGGAACGGTTGGCTTAAATAATTAGATTATGCATAGTGTAGCATGGAGAGTGCAGTTTCTACTTAGTGGATGATGGAGCGTTTCAGTAGTGCGATGCAAGGCTGGCACTTGAACTTTTGAGGCTCTAATTCAAATTCCAAAACCTGTTTCAACTGAATAAATCGATTCATGAATGGATTCATTGCATTATTTTGGCTCCTAACAAGCTTGTGAATCGATTCTCCATGTATATGAATTGATTCATGGCATGAATTTTGAAGTTCTTGGGCCAAACATGACATGTGAATCGATTTAGGGTGATGGTGAATTGATTCATGCTTTTCAAAATCAATTTCCAGGGCTAAAATCATGTGTGAATCGATTCAGGGTTATAGTGTATCGATTCTTGCCTTTCAAAATTATTTCTTGGGCTAAAATCACGTGTGAATCAATTCAGGGTTATGGTGAATCGATTAATATAGCTGATTGACACTTTTCCATGCTTTGTTGAACCCTTTTTGATATTCGATTGCATACGGTTCAGTTCCTTTGATTCTTAGGCACTTGGATAAACCTTTTCTACTTATTTTAATCCTTTGTAGATGCTTTGACTGAAATCCTTGGTTGTTCATCAAATTCAAACATCAAACATAATTAATTTGTCCATAATTTTATATGTTTGATCTTGATTCTTCATTTGTTGTATCATTATCAAAACCTGTGTTAACATATAAATACATTAGTAACTGACTTTGGTTTCTCCCAAGCTAATACCAGGGATAAGATCAATAGAGAAACCAATCTCTCTACTCAGAGGCAACTCAAGAATATCCTCTAGAAACACATAAGGAAACTCGTATACAATAGGAATGTCACAAGGTTTAGAATCATGCTTCCCTTCAGCTACAAATAGGAGAATAAATATTTCAAAAATGTCACTAATAGCTAATTTGGAAACACATCTTTTCCAGGAAGCTGATGGTCTAGTGGAAGCAATCTACCATAACATGGTTAACTGATAGCCAATCAGAAACTCTAGAAGTCAATGTCGGTTATCATAATAACTTTTATGTCTATCCTGAGTCATCTTCATCTTCTTCCTGATCATAACTACTTGCTCATTCATCTATTGGACCACTTATGCACCCAATACCAATGTATCTCCACTATCTGTCAAACATAATGGGGTATGACACTTCATGCCATAAAGAGCTTTATATGGTGCCATGCCAATGCTATTGTGATAGTTGTTATTAAAAGTGGACTCAATCAAAGGTAAAACCCGTTCCCAACACCCTCTATGCTCCAACACAAAAGTACAAAGTAAATCCTTCAATGTTTGAATAGTACGTTCAAATTGACCATCAGTTTGATAATGATATGTTAAGCTCAACCTGACTTAGTACCCAACTCACTATGTAACCTCTCCCAGAATCTAGAAGTAAAAAGAAGGATCATAGTGTAAGATAATACTTAAAAGAACACCTTTCAACCTTACAATTTCCTTCATATATAACTCTACAAGCCTCTCCAAAGACCACTTTATATTCATAGCAAAAAAATAGGCATACTTTGTCAATCAGTCTATAATGACCTAGATAGCGTTACACCTCGAACGGGTCCGAGGTAAGCTAGACACATAGACCATACCTATATTATCCCACTTTCACACAGGGATATCAAAGGGTTGAAGCGTGATAGAAGGCTTCTGATGTTCAACCTTATATTTCAGACATATAATGTAAGAAGCAACATAATCCACCACTACTTTCTTCATTCCCAACCACTAAAATTATTTTCTCATATCATTATACATCTTGGTCACACCAGGATGAATACTCAAGGAACTCTTATTGGCCTCAGATAAAATCTGAATTCTGAACTCACCACCAATAGGTATAATGATATAGTTCTTAAACCGCCAAAGCTCATTAGAAGCTCTACTCAATGGTATCAATTTGCCCTTAGATTGGGCCTTAATCAACTTCTTGATCTCGTTATCTATCTCATGAATTTTGGATAAGGACGTCAAGAAATCATTAGCGATTTTCAATATTCCATCCACCATCTGATTAGGTGCCCATATTATCACACCAAGGTTCATGTCATGGAAACTTTCTAGCAATCCATACTCATTTACCATCAAAGAAGCTACATGTAAGGATTTTCTACTTAAAGCATCAGTAACTACATTAGCTTTTCCTAGATCGCACTGTATATCAAAATCATAATCTTTCAAATATTCCATCCAACGCCTCTACCTCATATTAAGATCTTTCTAGTCAAACAGATACTTCAAACTCTTATGGTGACTAAACACAACAAATCATGAACCATAAAGATAGTGTCATCATATCTTCAATGCAAATATAATAGAAGTAAGCTTTAGATCATGTGTCAGGTAATTCTACTTATGCAGTCTCTACTGTTAAGAAACATAAGCAATAACTCTATTATGTTGCATCAACACGTATCCTAGTCTCGACCTTGAAGCATCATAATACACATGAAATTTCTTTGCCACATCTTGCAAAACAAGCACTGGGGCTGTGGTCAATCTCTTCTTCAACTCTTGGAAATTATGTTCACAAACATTATTTCGTACAAAAAGACACTCATTCTTGGTCAATTTAGTTAGAGGAAGCGTGACACGCTGTCGTTGTCGGGTCAAATAAAAAGTTAAATTAATATAGTATAAGGTGAACAACCTTAGTCGTCTCTCGAGGACCTTAGTTAAATTAGTTACACTCAATTTAGTTATAACAAAGGGGAGTTTGTGTTGAGATTGAAAGAAAAATTAAGTAATTATATAATAGTGCAAAAAGTAAATTTATGAGTGAGTGAATAATCAAATTTAGAAATAACCAACCCAAGGAATTAATAAATATTTAGTTAACTAATCATTGATTACAAATATAATTAAATATAATTAATTTCTTAACCTTGAATCATTTGGAATCCCTAAATGATTATATTCTAGAAAATCTTCTAGAATTGAATTTAATGAACTAATAAGAATAATCAATCGATATATTCATATTAATTACTAAAATAACTTTAAAACCATAATTTGATTGAATTAAGAAACTAAATAGAAATCTCTTATTTAGTTACTTAATCTTTGTTCTCAAATTAATTATTGATTAACCAACCAACATCATTTTAGATTATAGATTGTTTAATTATATACTAATCAGTTATACACTTAAATAATCTACCATCATAAGTGTTTGAGAAACAAAGAAAAGTAATTATCTTCAATCAAAAATATTAAGAGCAAGAACTCAAAGTTAACATAAAGAAAAATTAAATTCCTTGAGTTGATTTTAAAAGATTAAGCTTCCATGATAATTTTAACAATGAAAACTAATATTAAATTAACTATAACTTTGATTATAAAAGTAAATAACAAATAATAAAATTAACTTACTTGATATTGAGGAAGGGAAATAAAAACCATAACTTGAGGGATGGAATATAGAATAAAGAAATAAAGAAAGAGAAAGAACTAAAACTTAAGAAACTAAAGCAAAGATATAGAAATGTAATGAAAACTAAAGCATATATTTCTTATGTATCTCTTGTGTATCTTCCTTAAAACTTCAAGCATCTATTTATAGGCAAGGTATCATGACACTATACATTCAATTTCTGATCATTAATGCTTTTTTTCAATATTGGTGGGCTTGACATTACAATAATTCAAAAGAAGATAATGGTAGGTGTTGAAATTCATTCTCCTTTTTATCTTCTCCACCTTGTGAGTCAAATATGACCATATAGATGGCCCGATTTTGCAAAACCTTTAACATACAAGTTGTAGATATTTGTCTTATTGAGAATTTGGCATAAGAATAAGGTCATTTAGACATCTATAGCTCTAGATATGTGTATCTTGGTGAATTATGTCAATGCTGATGGGACACATGAGGACTAATTGATTCAAGCTCTATTTCTTCATTTTTTCAGATGCAAAATAACTAAATCTGATCATCATGATGTAGGCCTATGTCTTAGCTTTCCATGGGTTCCCAAATTAGCCCATTTGGATCACAAAAGCCCAAGCTATGACCAAAATAAGGCAAGATACTCAAGATACATACAAAAAACAAAAATTGAAACATATATACATAATACTTCAATTTAACTAAACAACATAAAACTTAATTAAAATACTATTATTAAACATAGTAATTATATAATAAACACCAAGTGTAAAACTATAAGAAGTGTATTAAAATTGATTTATCAAATTCCCCCACACTTAAGCTTTTGCACTCCAGGGCAAAACCAAACCAAAAACTAAAATAAGAAACAACAGAAAAAGGTTTTTTTTTTAAATTGATTTTTGACTTTTTTTTCTGAAGTCTAAAATAATAAGTAATACACATCATCCCTTATATCAAGAAGTCATGATAAGTGTGAATAAGAAGCATTACATACTAGTTACATAAATTGAGTGATCAAATCAAAGAGTGGATGGAAATATGATAGATGTTCTTTTGTTTGAATATGAATTTCAGGATAAATAATTTTGATAATGACAAAAGGAATTGAAGATTCAAAGCAAAAGGCTTAAGCTACCATGAAAATAGAGAAAACAACATCAGACCTGCAAAAACATGCAAGCTAATCGATTACAAGACCAGATCTAATCGACTACGAAGCTTCTGTCTGTGACATAATCGATTACAAGATCTCTCCTAATCGATTAAAGAGCTTCTATTTGTCACCTAATCGATTGTACCAAGGAAGCCAATCGATTACCAAGCTGAGAAAATGAATTAAATGCATCAAGTGCCACTCATAATTGACTACAAGGTAAAGAATAATCGATTAGCAAGGTTCTGTCTCTTAGCTAATCAATTACATGGAAAAGTCTAATCGATTACCACTCAAATTACTCTAAAGAATTCAAAGTGTAATCGATTACAGCTCGAGGCCTAATCGATTGCACTAGTGCCAGAATTTGGGGAAAAGCATTTTTAAGTGGGAAACCAGCTCATTTCTCCATTCCAACTCAAATGCCCATGCTGTGCAACGGCTCTGAAGACCTTAGGGCACCTCTCCAAGGCTTATAAATGCAAGACTCCTTCAAGCTACTCAAGGCAAAATAATCAAATCTATCAAAGGGAAATCATATCTTGAGTCTTGTGAGTTCTATTTCTTTGTTTAGGTTTATTTTCTGAAACTTAGAGCTTATATTTGTAAATCCTCTCTTTTGAGAGTTAGAAATTGTGTGAGCCTTAATTTATTCATCTACTCTATTGAGAGAGTCTATTGATTATTGATATGTTATTTTTGTGGGTTTATACAAAACTTGTCTGGCCAAAGCTTGGGATTGTGAAGTATTCAGAGAAAGAGAATCAAGTATGTATAATATGAACTCAATGGAATGGATGTGCCAAGTTTAAACACAGAGGTTGTAATATAGTATAGTTGTCATTCCACTGAGGAGGTGTTAGCATGAAAATCTTAGTTTTGAATGGAGTTGACAGCAGGTTTTGTTTTGATTTGTAAAAATTGATGCTGATTGAAAAAATGAATAAATAACAAAGAGTAGATTGCAAAAGATAACATTGAATGGTTTTTGAGAAAAATCAGTTTTGTAAAATAGGGATTGGTTTCATCACATCTCACCTTCTGTAAGTTGCATAAGTTTTTATATAAGTGACTTGAAAAGATAATTTCTACATCACAATCAAAGTCAATTGCATCGATCCCTCGACTACAAAATTCATAAGAATGATTTCAAACCGTTGATCCTTCAGTCACTTTGAAATCATCCCAGCATTATCGATCGATTGTTTTGACGTTTATTGCATTAGATGCCATCCCTGGCTACCTACTCACAACAAGTATTTCATTCAGATCTGCTTTCAAAAGTTACTTCCCAGCATACTTGAGAAAACTTAAAACAAGAAAATAGTGATCAAGTACTTTCAGGCATTAAACGCAGAAGAAAATACAGAAACTTATCAAATCTCATTACACACATAAAAACTTACAGCAACGTTACTTCAGGATTGAATGGATTACAACCAATCCCATAAGGGAGTTTAGCTACTCATGCTTTGCATTTTCACCTTCAGAATATGAATACAGAAAATAATGGAAAAGTTTAGATTGTGCAGGAAATACAGGGGATGAATAGGGATGATGTTCTCTACTTCTTCTCTGCTTAATTTATAGATTTGATGCTTCCCTCTTCTTTCCCACTTGCGTAGAGCCCATAAGGAATCATTCAAAAACATGCAGAAATATTCCTAAGTTGTTGCGTTGGCATTGCACCATTGGTGAATAAAATATTAGAAATCCTATACCGCATGAGTCACGCTTGAGCTTAAATGTCACGCTTAAGAGTGAAGGGTCCTGATGTTCACTGGTTGTCTCACACTCAAGCTATCTTAACCACACTTAAGCGTGGCCTTCCTGTTCAGTACTCTAGTTCCACGCTTGATCCACGCTTGGGTAAGCTCAAACTCATGTTTTATTATCCATCAGTCACGCTCAGGCGTGGAATGCTTGCGCTCAAGCGCTCTTCTTCTTAGACCATGTTCAATCCGCGCTTAACTCACGCCCAAGCGAGGTCGGGGTTGCGCTTGAGCGTCCCTTGCTTATGCTTAAGCGTGGGGAGGGACCTGATGCTGAGTTTTCTTATCCTGAAGTTTTTCCAAACCACGCTTGAGCGCCCTCCAAGCTAGGCTCAAGTGTGAGGCTCTTTCGCTCAAGCGTCCCCTCTTTTGCTCAAGCGTGGAGGGGTCCTGCTGGTACTTGCCTCCTTAGATATTCGCTCAAGCGTGGAATGAGCCACGCTCAAGCGTCTCTAGGCTTTATGCTGATGTTTCTTGGTTTCTTTGGAACTGCTGGCACCTTTCTTCACATATTTTGACAAATCAAGTTCTTTTACAAAATGTGTTATTTGTAACAAAAATCATGCTTAATTAATTGCTAATCTAGTTAAATTCTTTCCAAAATGAGTTTAATTGAAGTATTAAATCAATGTGAAATAATACTTATCAAACTCTCCCCAACCTAGATTTTTGCTTGTCCTCAAGTAAAAGAAGTTTTGGAAAGGAAACCAAGCATTTCAATAAGATCAGATTCAGTTGCAGACAAAATTTTAAAAGATAATAATCTTAGTTTTTACTTAGGCAAATAACCTCCTTAATACCCATTCTTTGAAATATAATGCAACATTAATTTGTTCACAAAGCAGGTAACCCATTGCTGTAAGAATAAGGAACTCTCATTATTTCTCACCAAGTGTGTGTGTTGCACATTCATCATGAGAACTGCCTATTTACATTGCCGGTCATTTCCAATAAAAATCAATTCATAAGATAAGTAAGGATCAAAAGGTCTTTTAATGGTTGTAATGAGGCTGGGCTATCAAGAATTCTTGGTTTTTCATGGTTTCAAAGTGCATGCATGAAGAAGAAGAGCATATGTTCTCAGATTCTTCTAACTTTTATAAGGCTTCTTCTTTTGTGCTACAGAATCCTTTGTTTTTCTTTTTCTAGTTCTCTATTTTTGTTTAAATTTTTGGAGAACTTTATTATCTTTTTCAGCCTCAGTTTCTTTTATCACCCTTTGGGAAAAGTATTTTATGCTCTTATCAAAATTTAAGCATGCTGATAAGGTAGGATTTTATTTCTCATGCTTGGGTTAGGGTGTTCGAATAAACTTTTTGGCACAAAAATGGGCTACAAAAACTAAGATAAATTTAAAGGGTAGCTTTTTGGCTCTGGGTTTATTTTATTTCAAAAAAAATTGCCTTTATCATTTCCTTGCTTAATTTCTTATAAAATGTTAATCAGAAAATCAGGCAATGCTATTTGATAAATTCTCATGAGACTCTCAGTGTTTAAGTTTCTCACTTCTCACCAGGATATAAGGCTTACTTCCTTGTTCTAACAGAAAAGGGTTCAAGCATGTAAATAATCAAAAGTACATTCATTCCAATTCCTTGGTTCTTAATTCAGTCATTTTACTTTTATGAAAATTAGTTACTGCCTAAAAATATTTTGCTGCTTAGAATCTTTTCTTGTTCAAAAAGTTAACTCTTGGTTGGGTTTTTCAAGGATGTTGTTTTCAAACATACAACTTCATATTAAAAACAATCATAACCCAAAATCACAAACAATTCCAAAGCATGCTGCAGTAGAAAAAATTTCAAAGTAAAACTAATGTTAATCAGAAAAGAAAATTAAAGTAACAGATTGATGCAATTAAAAACTAAAGCATTTAGATTCATCACTCATCCTCAAAGGAATCATCTTCTGCTTCCTGGTCTCTTTCTGGAGGTCCTTATGAAGAAGGTCCTGACCTCTCTTGTGCAGTCTCACCCCCTCCCACGAAAGGAGGCCTGTCCCCAGGCTAAGCAATGAGGGCTTCAAATTGGGCAGGGTCCATCCATGGTTTGGGTTGTCCTGCAGGGATGCTGTGATATAAGCCATTACGAATATGCATCAAACCTCTATGATCAGCATTTTGCTATGCCAGAAGGTTGCTGATTTGGATCTTCAAGAGGTGGATGCCCTGTAGAATCATGGTTGTTTCTATGCTGAGAGGAGGAAGGGCTGGTTCTGATCCTGCTGGTGGTGATGCTTGCTGAGGCTATTGTTGGGGATCTTGATTAGGCCTGTTGGTGCAGTATCTTTCTATGAAGCGCCTATCAATAGATGGTCTGATAGGCTTTAAGTTTTGGACCTGAATTCCATGAACTGCACCAGGTCAGTAATAAAAGTAGGAAATCCTAAACTTCCCTTAACCTTTTGGCCTTCTTGAGAGATTTTCTGCTCTGTTATGGCAAATTTATGGATTTCATCTGAGATAATCTACGCCAAATCAATGGTGATGTCCTCCTGTAAAATACAATATAGTAGATAACATCTGGCAGAAATTAGATCAGATACATGGGCATTTGAGGCCACATTTGCAAGCAAGAAGGAAGTCCAAACTTGGGAAAGGGTAGTCATATCCCTTCTCAGGATACGCAGTGGCTGCTCCCCTTGGCCAGTTTGGAAGTGATGACCAGGGATACAAATGGCTGCCTCTATATCTTGGGTTAGGATTTCCTGATTCCTTAATCTCATTTCTCCATACTGACAGGTTGCTTTTTCCCCTAATTCCATGAGATTACCTAAGTAAGTGTTGATAGCATCTCTTCCATAGGAAAGCACATGTCCTCTGACATAGGTCCTTCGATCTCCTACACCATCCTTTGGCCAGGCATTGGCATAAAATTCCCGGACAATCTCAGGGTCATATTTGTCTCTGGGATAGCAGATTTTTAGCCAATTCCATTTTTTTTATGACCTGCAAAAAGGAATCACATTCTCCCAGGGCCAAGTCGACCTTTCTTTCTGGTATGAATGTCCAGTTAGAAATATCTTCGTAGCGCCTACTTTTATCTTTGTTTTTGAACCTTGGGGCGCTGTCTTGGTCATCTGTCCTTGGTCGTTTATTCTTCCTTGAAGACCTTGGTAGGGAAGGGGAACTTGGTGCGACTTGCTTGGTTCTGGCCATCTGTATAAAAGGCATAGCTTTATATGATGCTAATATGATAATTAGAATAGCAAAGAAAATCCATAAATGCAGTGTCCTGTGTCAAAAATTATGGCCCAAATAAATACCATTGCGTATTATATATGATGAGGATCATGACCAATATGTAAAACAAGTGCTGCACAGGACTTTTTACAAACAGTTAACATGCATCACAAAGATGTTGAAACACAGTAAAACCGATCCCCTTTTTCTAAACAACCCAGAAAATAATCAAGCATAGATCATGGTACTCAGTAGGAATGAAAAGAAAATGGTTAAAGACTTCAATGCATGCATTCCTAAAAAGGGGTATCATTTCTCTCTAATAAAGTAACAACATAATGCAATTTAAAAGAGGAAAGTCTAGTGGTCACCTGGGAGAATCAGAGAGTGATGCAGAGGAGAGAAGATATCATTAGTTTCAATGAAATACAGTAAAGTGTACCTTATGAGATGAGAGGGGAAGGAACAAATAGTGAGAGGAGATGGTCAGTTACAAAATTTGGAGAATCAAGAGGGGTAATGGGCGGTTACTTGAGTGGAAGTTACAAAAACGCTCCATTTATTAGCATCAGGGGCAATTTTAAATTTTCTCGCTCGAGCGTGGGTACATCACGCTTAAGCGTGATCGACCAGTGATGGGTATACTTGAGTATGCTTCCTCGCTTGGTCATTTGCCCAGGCAAATTTAAATCAGAATCAAATCAATTGTTGCTCACCTAAGCGTGTATCTGTCACGCTTGAGCGTGATATACAAATTTGGTACCTGATGCTTTAATCAACTTCTCGCTTAAGAGTGAAGTGTTCTAGCTTTAAGCGTGGCAGTCTTTGTTTTTTAAAAATCCTATTGCTTAAGCGTGATCGGGTTTATTTTGTTGAAAATTTCTTTTGTATTGGTGCCACGCTCAAGGCTTGATTCCTTCGCTTAAGCTTGATATGGACAATATATGGCTCACCTTGGCTTGCTTGAGCGAGTATATCCAGCGCTTGAGCGTGAAACATATGGGACCATGACTTACTTTATCTTGCTTAAGCGAGAGTCTTCACGCTTGGGCGAGATGATTTCCTGATGCTTTTTTTTTCTCCTAACTGTCTTTCCTTCGCTTAAGCGTACCTTTTCACGCTTGCTCCTTTGAACAGATCAAGCTTGAGCATGGTTAATCAAGCTTAAGCTCCCTTCATGTTTGCCATTGTTTGAAACTTGATAGGGAGTTTTTTTTTTGGATGAGTGACCTACAAAATAAACAAAAACTTTAATAACATTTAAAGTAAAATCAACATGAAAATAAAGCATAAAAGATTGGGTTGCCTCCTAAATGAGCGCTTGCTTATCGTCTTTAGCTCGACGCCTGAGTTTGATCATGGATCCTTCAATTGAATAATGGTGGCGACCTTCTCCACCTCTCCTCCTAAATAAGGCTTCAGTCTTTGTCCATTTACAACCCAGGTTCTTTCAGACTTAGGGTCCTGTAATTCAACAGCCCCATAAGATTTCACTTCCTTCACAATGAATGGTCCTGACCATTTGGATTTGAGTTTGCCTAGGAACAGTTTTATCCTCGAGTTGAAAAAGAGCACAGATTGCCCCTGGTGAAATTCTTTTTCACAATGTGCTTATCATGGTAAGCTTTCATTTTCTCCTTATAAATCCTTGATGATTCATAAGCATGATTCCTCCATTCCTCTAACTTATGCATCTGAATTTTCCTTTCTTCGGCTGATGTCTATGGGTCATAATTGAGGACTTTCATTGCCCAGAAGGCTTTGTGTTCAAGTTCTACTAGAAGGTGGCAATTTTTTCCATATACCAATTGGTAAGGTGAAAATCCAGTTGGTGCCTTATAGGCTGTTCTATAGGCCCATAAGGCATCATCCAGTTTCAACGACCAGTCATTTCTGTTTAGGCTAATTGTCCTCTCCAGTATTCTCTTAATTTATCTATTAGAAACTTCAACTTGGCCATTGGCTTGAGGATGGTAGGGGGAGGTTACTTTGTGCTTGACTCCATAATGTTTGAGGCATCTTTGGAGTTGAGTGTTGTAGAAATGAGAACCTCCGTCACTTATCAGTACTCTTGGAGTGCCAAACCTGCTGAAAATGTGTTTCTTAAGAAATTTGATGACAGTCTTGGCATCAGCTTTCATACATGCCATGGCTTCTACCCATTTTGAGACATAGTCCACTGCCACAATAATGTACTCATTTGAAAATGAAGTTGGCAAAATCCTAACAAAATCTATGCCCCAGCAATCGAAGACTTCTATTTCCAGGATGGTGGTTAATGGCATCTCATGTCTTCTTGATATGCTACCTGTCTTCTGACATGCATCACAATGCTGCACAAAAACATTAGCATCTTTAAACAATGAAGGCTAATAAAAACCTGATTGGAGGATTTTTGCTGTTGTCCTTTCCCTATTAAAGTGGCCTCCATATGGTGAGCTGTGGCAGTGCCATAAGATGCTGTTAGCTTCTTCTTGGGACACACATCTCCTCAAAATATGGTATGATCCAAGTTTAAACAGGTAAGGATCATCCCATATGAATTGTTTTGCATCCTTCAAAAACTTTTTCTTCTGTTGCCATGAAAGATCATCAGGCAACACTCCAGCAGCCTTAAAGTTTGCCATGTCTGCACACCATGGCCTTTCTTTTATCATCAACAGCTTTTCATCAGGAAATTCTTCCTTCAGCTCTGGTTGGAGCAGTGTGCCTTCCTGATTAACAAGATGGGATAAGTGATCTGCAATAAAATTTTCGCTACCCTTTTTGTCTTAGATTACTAGGTAGAATTCTTGCATTAGCATGATCCATCTAATTAGCTTGGGCTTAGAGTCAAGTTTATTCAGCAGATATTTAATAGCAGCATGGTCAGTAAAAATAGTGATTTTGGAACCAATAAGATAAGGTCTAAACTTTTCCAAGCCATACACTATTGCTAAGAGTTCTTTTTCTGTTGTTGCATAATTTGTTTGAGCAGGGTTCAAAACTTTGCTAGCATAGTGTATAACATGAAAAACTTTTGCCTTTCTTTGTCCCAATACGGCCCCAATAGCATAATCATTAGCATCACACATCATTTCAAAGTCTAATTCCCAATCAGAAGCAACTATTACAGGTGCACAAGTTAGTCTATGTTTTAAAGTTTCAAATGCATGTAAACAGGAATCATCAAAAACAAAAGGAGTGTCTTTGTTTAAGAGATTACTCAAAGGCTTTGCAATTTTTGAGAAGTCCTTGACGAATCTTCTATAGAATCCTGCATGGCCCAAGAAGCTTCTTACTCCTTTCACGTTCCCTGGTGGTGGTAGTTTCTCAATTACTTCCACTTTTGCTTTATCTACTTCAATACCTCTTTAAGAGATTTGATGTCCTAGCACAATGCCTTCTGTGACCATGAAGTGGCACTTTCCCAATTTAAAACTAAATTGGTTTCCACACATCTTTTCAGTACTACGCTCAAATTTTTCAAACATTGATCGAATGATGGACCAAAAATAGAGAAATCGTCCATGAAGACTTCAATGTATTTCTCCACCAAATCTGAGAAGATGGCTAGCATACATCTTTGAAATGTTGTAGGAGCGTTACATAACCCAAAAGGCATTTTTCTATATGTAAACACCCCAAAAGGACATGTGAATGCTGTTTTCTCTTGATCTTCTGGTGCAACTGTTATCTGGTTGTAGCCTGACTAACCATCCAAAAAGCAGTAATATGCTTGTCCCGCTAGTCTTTCTAGTATTTGATCCATGAAAGGCAGAGGAAAATGATCTTTCCTGGTTGTAGTGTTCAATTTTCTGTAGTCGATGAACATCCTTCATCCTGTGACTGTTCTTGTAGGGATCAATTCATTTTTGTCATTTTTGTATGACGGTGATTCCTCCTTTCTTTGGAATAACTTGCACAGGACTTACCCAAGAGCTATCAGAAATTGGATAAATTATACCAGCTTCTAGTAATTTAATTACCTCCCCTTTCACTACTTCCTTCATGGTTGGATTCAAGCGTCTCTGTGACTGAGCAATTGGTTTAAATTCTTGTTCCATGTAAATATGATGCATACAGTAGGCTGGGCTTATTCCTTTCAAATCTTCCAGTCTCCATCCAATCGCTGTTGAGTGCTCTTTCAAGACTTGAATCATTTGCCTTTCCTCTGTACCTGTCAATTGCCTATTAATAATAACAGGTTTTTGGTTATCATCATCAACAAAAACATATTTCAAATGTGGAGGTAAGGCTTTTAACTCCACTTTTGGTAGGACAACTTCTTTTGCCTTCTCTGACAACTTCTCATAATGAATTTCTTTTTGAATGGTATGCTTGTTCTCCTTCGAGTTTTCCCCGTCTTCGTCCATTGTTCCCATTACTTCAGCGTTTAGCTCACCTAGTGGATCTTTATTGAGCCATTCACTGGATTATTCTCTGATGGCCTTTTCTTCAATGTCAATTTTGAAGCACTGTTACTTTTCCTTTGGATACTTCATTACATCAAACACATTAAAGTTTACTTCCTCATCTTGCACTCTTACTTTTAGCTTACCATCGTCCACGTCAATAATCACTTTTACAGTTTTCATGAAAGGCCTTCCCAGAATGAGAGGCACTTCTGTATCTTCTTCAATATCCATTATGACAAAATCTACAGGGAATACGAACTTGTCAACTCGTACCAGCACATCCTCAGCTATGCCATATGGAAACTTCATGGATTGATCAGCAAGTTGGAGAGTCATCCGTGTTAGTTTCACCTCAAGATCTCCAATTCTTTTCACCATTGAGAGGGGCATTAGGTTAATGCTTGCTCCCAAGTCTAAGAGTGCTTTTCCTACTAGTAAAGTACCAATAGTCACTAGGATTGTGAAACTCCCGGGGTCTTTTGTCTTTTATGGTAGTGCTTTTTGAATGATGGCACTGCATCCTACGGCAAGTTCCATTGTTTCTTTAGAAAATTTTTTCTTTTTTGTTAACAGCTCCTTCATGAACTTTGCGTAAGTTGACATTTGCTCCATGGCTTCCACAAAAGGTATATTTATTTGCAACATTTTAAAGATATCCATAAATCTTGCAAATTGCCTCTCCTTGTCTATTTTTGAAGGGTTCTTTAGATACGACAAACTTTTCAGCTGTGGTGCTGGGTCGTCTACCTTCTTCTTTCCTTCTTTTATTTCTTTCTTTTTTTCTTTTTCAACTTCATCCTCCTTCATATCTACATCATCATTCTTTTTATTTTTCTTTTCACTAACTTCCTCCTTTGTTTCTTTTTCACAATTTTCTTCCATTTTTTCTTCCACCTTGTCACCCTCTTCTTGTTTTCCAATGACCTTCCCACTTCTTATTGTGATTGCTTTGCATTGCTCCTTCAGATTTGGGTGGGTATTGGCTCCAAATTGAGAGTTATGATGTTCTGTGATTTGACGAGCCAATTGCCCCACTCGAGTCTTCAGGTTTCTTATTGAAGCATTAGTGCTTTTCTGATTGGTGATTGAGACCTGCATGAATTTTTCTAGAGTGTCCTCTAGTTTTGATGTTCTTTCTGTCAAAGAGGGTCCGTGTTGATAAGGTTGTTGTCTGTTGGAAGTGCTAACCTCTTGCTTCCATCCACTATTTTGATTATTTTTCCATCCTTGTGAAAAGTTGTTAGGATAAACATTGTTATTGAAATTACCCTGCTTACCTTGACTATTCATATAGAGGATGGATTGGTCTCCTTGCTCTCCTTGACAGTGTCCATTTTGATGTTCTCCCCCACAAAAATCACATCTTATTTGTTGGTTACCTGTAGAGGATTGTACAACATGTAGTTGTTGAGGGAGTTTTGCCATTTGTTGTGCCAGAGCTTCAATTTGCTGTGTCAAAATTTTGTTTTGAGCCAAAATGGCATCTGTTGTATTGAGTTCCAACATTCCCTTCTTTTGGAATTGTGTTCTGTCATGCTGAGCTTGGTAATCTGTGGATGATAATGCTTTAATGATTCTTGTAGCTTGCTCTACATCCACTGTCATCATAGTGCCTCCAGCTGCTGCATCCAGTATCATTTTGGTGTCTGCTTTAAGTCCACTGTAAAAGATATTCAATTAGGTAATATCTTCTCAGCCATGGTTTGGGCATCTTCTTAGGAGAGATTTGAAACGTTCCCATGCCTCGCAAAAAGGTTCATCATGGCTTTGTTTAAATTTTGTAATATCTGACTTAGCCTTGATAAATCTAGATGGTGGGAAAAATCTGTGTAGGAACTTCTCTTCCACTGTATCCCAATTGTTTAGGCTTTGATTTGGGTGTGACTGGAGCCATTCTTTAGCTTTACCTGCAAGAGAAAAAGGAAACAATCTTAGATATGCTGCTTCAATTACTTCTTGTTCAAAACCCATTGTTCCTACTAATTCATAGAATGTGGCCAAGTGAGTGTATGGATCTTCACTGGACATTCCATGGAATTTGTGGGAACTAATTAAACTAAAGAAAGCAGGTTTCATTTCTATAGCCCTGATTGTATTTGGTATAGCAATGCTTGAGTAGTGTCTAGGTCCTTGTTGCAGAGTGTAATCTCCAAGTGTTCTCCTTGGTGGGTTTTGATTGTTGCTGTTGACATCCATTATTTCAGAGGAAGTTTGTCCTGCGTGGAAGTTCTGCTTAGCTTTCTTGATTTTCTTGAGGAACCTATCTATCTCTGGATCAAATGCAAGTTGTTCTTTTGTACCCTGTCCTCTCAAGATCATAAATCAAGTACTCAAAATAGCTAAGTTACCACAGAAAAAAAATTGAAAACAAATTGATGTACACTGTCTTGTCAATTCAATGCTAAAATGTTCAAATTTAAATCACCTCCCCGGCAACAGCGCCAAAACTTTATATGTTATTTTTGTGGGTTTATACAAAACTTGTCTGGCCAAAGCTTGGGATTGTGAAGTATTTAGAGAAATAGAATCAAGTTTGTATAATATGAACTCAATGGAATGGATGTGCCAAGTTTAAACACAGAGGTTGTAATATAGTATAGTTGTCGTTCCACTGAGGAGGTGTTAGCATGAAAATCTTAGTTTTGAATGGAGTTGACAGCAGGTTTTGTTTTGATTTGTAAAAATTGATGCTGATTGAAAAAATGAATAAATAACAAAGAGTAGATTGCAAAAGATAACAGTGAATGGTTTTTGAGAAAAATCAGTTTTGTAAAACAGGGATTTGTTTTATCACATCTCACCTTCTGTAAGTTGCATAAGTTTTTATGTAAGTAACTTGAAAAGATAATTTCTACGTCACAATCAAAGTCAATTGCATCGATCCCTCGACTACAAAATTCATAAGAATGTTTTCAAACCGCTGATCCCTCAGTCACTTTGAAATCATCCCAGCATTATCGATCGATTGTTTTGACGTTTATTGCGTTAGATGCCATCCCTGGCTACCTACTCACAACAAGTATTTCATTTAGATCTGCTTTCAAAAGTCACTTCCACTTGAGAAAACTTAAAACAAGAAAATAGTGATCAAGTACTTTCAGGCATTAAACGCAGAAGAAAATACAGAAACTTATCAAATCTCATTACACACATAAAAACTTACAGCAGCGTTACTTCAGGATTGAATGGATTACAACCAATCCCATAAGGGAGTTTAGCTACTCATGCTTTGCATTTTCACCTTCAGAATATGAATACAGAAAATAATGGAAAAGTTTGGATTGTGCAGGAAATACAGGGGATGAATGGGGATGATGCTTATAACACCCCTGATTTTCTGTACTCGAATCCTGATGTGATCATCATAATTAATAAAAATACGAATAAATTTTTCACGTTTAAATATATTTCCAAGACATCACCATGATCACATCAAGACCCAAATCACAGAAAACCAAAGAGTGAGATTAAATAACCCTAAGCTGGATCGATAGATAAATTACCCATAACGGTATACTAAAAAAAATAAAGTTTACAGCGGAAGAATGAGTATACCGGGCACACGCCTAGTCCTATATATGACAATATGAGAAAAGGCTCGGCAAAGCACGCAATGACATATCATAAGTCTAATAGACAACCATCATCATTTTACATAATTATATAAGCATGCAATGCCTAAGATATAATTATATATATACACATATATATACCCATACATTCGGGAATCTTCTCCCGACAATCATAATCATCAATGTTCATCATGTAATTTTAATCCTTCTAATATACATCAGATTATCTCTTACATTTTACATATATATTCACCATCCACAAATTCAAGGATTATCTTATACATCTTCAAAATCTCTAAATCATTTACATTCTTATAACCAATTCATTCATTACATAAGAACCCACAAATGACGCTGGCCAAGGCATGTCCATTACCATTATTTACCTTCACCCAAGCTTTAAATAAAATCCGAGCTCATCCCATGGCAACCTGCATCACAATGCTAAAAAGGAGACCACATGGGAGAGTGAGTTATACATTCAAAATGACGAATAATATACATATATTGTGATCATGTGTATATGCATACCAACATCATGTATGCTTTGCTATCAAATCATCAAATTTTAATTCATTCATTATCTCATCATTACAATAGGCATACAAGCCTCATGAATCGCAATTCATATCATAAATAAGCACAAGCACATACATAATCATATACATAATCACTTTACCACTTATCAACAAGGGCACTCATATTCATTATCATCATTAGTCATAAACAGTCACGCCCTTCATCACATTGGGCCATAACATGCATATCATCATATTCACATCATTTCATTTATTCATATATTTTCTTACTTTTATGTGGTCTTTCGGTATATTAGTTTTTCATCTCATCAACACCATACCACCATCTCAATCATCATCATATTCTGGCATATCTCCATGCTATATGCAAATGCTCTTATAGCTAATGCATATGCACAATGGAATAATCAACAACAAATGCGGATCCGACTGTGGGAATAAACACCAGGTTGTGGGTCGAGCATAGGTGTGCTACTATACCCCTACTGTAGTAGAAAAATGTGTACACATATTTCAAAACATGCATGTGTCTCAACAACATCTTGTACTGGTACCAAACCGCTATCGCCCATCTGTAGCACTAGTCACCCCGTGACTTGTGGATCAACAACATGGCCTCAACTGCCACAAGTGCTACGGGCACCTCCCAAACACACATCGAGAGAGTCGTGCCTCATCGGACACCGAGGTACTTGCTCATCACAGAGCCGCCCGCCCACTGGGCCAGCCACATAGGGTGCCTCGTCACCAACTAAGGGCAGCTCCGTGACTCATACACAGAGTCACAGGGGAACAACAATAATGCTCGTGCACTGAGCCGTCCTCCCACTGGGCCAACCGGGGGAACCCCCTTATATTCCTTACCGGCAGCGTATGATATGCCATGGATGCAATGCAATGCAAATCAAATGCATTCTCACTCTGTGCATCCTAAATGCCACTCATCAAACATCATCATCATAATCACCAACACCACCATACACCTTACTGGATTTCAACATTGTTGGTTTCTTAGTCATTGTTTTCAAGTTTTAATGTGGCATTTTCAGTAATCATATAATTATGTACTGGCCCCTCAAGGCATATCATTCATATAGTTGGCATCTCAATGGCCACAAACATCATTTCATATCAATCCATACATAGAGATAAAAGACATAGCAACCATCATAATATTAATCCACATAGAGAATTATTCGAGGCATATTCATCATTATTACCACATAATCAACTTATGGATTTTCTCAAGATTATTCATTGCCATTGCTTCATTTATTCATAAATCGGTATGGCATCAATGACATTTCATTATCACACTCAACTCACCTGTACAAGATCTCACTTGCTTTACACCCACAAGGGTATACCACAATTTATAAGAATAATATTCGCCCTACTTCTCAAGGGAATAATCATAACATCATTCATTACCACACCTTACCGACATCATTTCTGGTCCACCGGTTTATAACCAGTGTTATGTCATATAACCGTTCTCTCCTTGATTTTATAATTACTTTCGGGTGTATCTTACAACCCATCATTATATCCTATTTGCCATTCTTTTATATTCAGTCTTGGTGGTCATCGTTTGTGTTTTTCTCATTATGTATATTAAAGGCATTAACGAGTTTTCTCAATATTTTAATCACTATTCAATACCACCTTATTATGTCATTAATATATATCTTTAAACATACCCTTAATCGTCTTACGTTTTAAGGAAAAAGGGCCCAATACCATCAGGACCGAGGGTAAAGAGGGCCAAGACAAATAGAACCTAGAAGGGAAGAGGAAAATTCCATCAGGGGGGGTCACTCGCTCAAGCGAGGCCCACATCCGCTTGAGCGAGACAGCCCATCTCGCTTGAGCGCCTCAGCTCGCTCGGGCGAAAACAAGCCAGTATCTAATATCCAGGTTGCTCGCTTGGGCGAGACACCACACACCCGACCACTCGCTCAGGCGAAATTACACCAGTAGCCATTTCCACACTCGTTCGCTTGAGCGAGGAATCCACTCGCTTGAACGAAATCCGACCAGAGGTCGTCCTTCCCAACACTCGGTTTCACTCGGTGAACCTGTTCTAGAACCGATTCCTCTTATTCGGTCCTTCACTCGGCAAATTACATTAAAACTGACTTATCACTCGGTTGGTCATTCACCCGGCAATTCACCCTAACACCGACTCAACACCTGATCGGTCTTCACTCGGTGAATTATTTCAAAACCAACTCTTCTCTCGAGTGGTCTTTCACTCGGCAAATTAATTCCAAGACCGACCATCACTCACTTGGGTTCCCACTCGGCAAAATAATCCAGACTGACCCATCACTCACTCGGCCTTTCACTCGGCAATTTATTCCAAATCTGAGTCATCTCTCAATCAGTCTTTCACTCGCAATTTCATTCCAAATCCGAGTCATCTCAATCAGTCTTTCACTCGGTAAACTTATTACAAAGCCGACTCCTTTTTCTTTCACTCAAGCGAGGTTTCCTAGCACTAAGTCTTTCACTCGTATGAAGTTATTCCAGAGTACTTCTGGACAGACTCATAGTATATCCCCATCGGTGCCAATCCCCACTCGGAGGAGGCACTCCACTCGGAATGAGTTACACTGAACTTGGAAATTCCCTACTCGAAACTCCACTGCCCGGAATATCATACTGGGAGGCCTTTCACTTGGGATTATCCACTTCCTCACTCGGAAGGTCCTGTCCCGGACATAGCCCACTCGGAATTTTACTCAGAAATTCACTACATCATGAAATTATTTTCTAAAGTTCCCGCTCGAGTGGAATTCGTCCAGAATCTCACTTGCTCACCATTCACTCATCTCGCTCGGTCGAGGCATAACAATACCAATCACTCGCTTGAGTGAGTACCGTCCAAGCATCAGACTTCACACTCTCGCTCAAGCGACTCACACACGCTTGGGCGAAAAATGTCCAGTGACTACTTCCTCTCTCGCTCGCTCAAGCGCGGTCGCACCCGCTTGAGCGAGATTTGCCTAGTAACTCCCCTGATTGCATAACATGCATCCTACTTAAGTGGAAATCTCACTCGTCTGGGCGAAATTGGCCCAGAGGCCATTATACCAATACAGGGGATTCTTGCCTAAGCAAGATCCTATCTCGCTTGGGCGAGATGATCAAATCATGCGCAAAAAACATGGGAATTCACAACCCAACTTACCAAAATCTATTCAAAGCAATTCCGACCAAACTCCATACTTCATATGCCTCATAATAGACATTTAAAACTTGTCTTAAATATTCATACACAACAATTTCCATTCTAAGTCATTTATCACATTAAATTTTAACTCATAATCATCACACACTTAGATACACATTTCCATGAAAATCATCACCTATTCTCATATATCATCCTTATAATCAACAATTGCCATTCACATTTCAATATATACATATATATATATATATGGCAAGGCAAGCATGAGTACAAAACACATACATTAATCACTCTCAATTTACTCATGCAATTTGAATGTAAACTCCTCTCCTACCTCGAGGGAAGAGTCGAAACGGTTCCAATGCTCCGAATGCTCCATTGCATCACCCGGAACACGATCTACATACCATATGCAAGTATATTCACATAATTAATAACCATCATAATTTTAAATACTTGCTAGCTTATCATAAAGCTCAACCCCAAGTCCTAGACTTGCTAAACACCAACATATGCAGTTGTGTTAGGCTTCGGGAATTCCTTTCCAAAAGCTAAGATCCTCTAGATCATAAAAGGCCAACTAAACCCAACAACATCACCATCATATTGTTACTCAATATTCAACTTAGCTCTCATATCCTTCAATAACCACAATTTATCAATCGGATTTAAATGGCACACCACAATGGTCTAGAACCTCATCAAGTCACAATCTTACCTTACCAATCCCTCACATTACACATTCATATCAACACCTATCTATAGGTTTCACCACCAATGGTTCTATATTATTTTAAGCAACATTTAATCTTAACATCATCCATTCACTTTCAACTTAACCTTCCAAGCTACATTATATTTATTTCCCCAAATTCTTAGGGCTAGGGTTTTCATCAAAACCCAACAACATTTACTCATGCTCATTATCACCACCATTGGCCATTTTTCATTATCAATATCATTCTTCAATATCATTAAACCTACATTCTACTCATATTCCATATTTTCCCTAATTTATTAAAGTTAGGGTTTCACTAAAACCCAACAACACCATAAATGCTCATTTATTTTCCACTCATCCAAGTATTAATTCCATACACCTATAATAACCCACCATTAATGCCATAATAACAACACCCCACCTTAGGGTTTCCTCATTTAAAGCTTCTCCCAACAACCCTTATGAAATGAACACTCTCCCAAATACCAAGAACCAAAATCTAAGGTATAAACTTATAAAGAATGGTAAGGAACTTACCTCAACCAAGAGTTAGCCATGAGCTCCCAAGGAAGAGAGAGAGCCATACGAAAATATGAAGAAGAGAGGAGAGGAATTCCAGCCACAAGCTTCTCCTTCAAGCTTCCATAAAAACGAAAATGGTGGAGGAGAAGAAGACTCCACACGGCTTGGGTTTTTGGAGAGAAGAAAAGAGGAAATAGAGAAGGGAGATAAGAGAAGAAGAAGAAGTGTCATTTTTCCAAATGAGAGCAAGAACCCAACAAAAATAAGAAGAGAATAATAGACTTTTGGTTTTAATTTTTAATTCTCCACTAAAATTTCATCGTTTTAAAATAAACAGGCTCACAATTCGGGCTCAATACTAATTCCAAAAATTATTCTGAATATAGATTCAGATTCCCAATAATATTCTTAATAGCCTTGACCAACGGCATCTCAATTGAAGATACTTGGTCCGACACTCATATTCTAATCGGGTATAATTTTATCTCCTTAAATCTCAATAAATCATAAATATCCCCATCAAAATCCCAATTCTAGTTATTCCAATATTTTTGGGACACAAATCCACTCATATATAATTATTTATTATTCATTCTTCTCAATTATGCATTTTTATAAAATTCGGGATGTTACAATGCTCTCTGCTTCTTCTCTGCTTAATTTATAGATTTGATGTTTCCCTCTTCTTTCCCACTTGCGTAGAGCCCATAAGGAATCATTCAAAAACATGCAGAAACATTCCTAAGTGGTTGAGTTGGCATTGCACCATTGGTGAATAAAATATTGGAAATCCCATGCTGTATGAGTCACGCTTGAGCTTAAATGTCACGCTTAAGCGTGAAGGGCCCTGATATTCACTGGTTGTCTCAGGCTCAAGCTATCTTAACCACGCTTAAGCGTGGCCTTCTTGTTCGGTACGCTAGTTCCACGCTTGATCCATGCTTGGGCGAGCTCGAACTCATGTTTTGTTATCCATCAGTCACGCTCAGGCGTGGAATGCTTGCTCTCAAGCGCTCTTCTTCTTAGACCATGTTCAATCCATGCTTAACTCACGCCCAAGCGAGGTCGGAGTTGCGCTTGAGCATCCCTTGCTTACGCTTAAGTGTGGGGAGGGACTTGATGCTAAGTTTTCTTGTCCTGAAGTTTTTCCAAACCATGCTTGAGCACCCTCCATGTAACACCCCGAATTTTTAAAATAGGAAGATAAATTAGGAAAATAAATGTTGGATAATTAACTTTGGGCTAATAAATATCCCAAAATTCTTGAAATGACTTAAATAAGGTTTTTCAAAATTGTTGGTGAATTATGGTGGTCAGATGAGCTGAAAACTGACCCGGATAAAATATAGGTGTCGGACCAAGTATCTCCGATTGAGATGCCGTTGGTCAGGGCCGTAGAAAATGTTATTGGGATTCCGAATTTATATTCGGAATAATTTTTAGAATATGTTTTGGGCCCGAACGGCGAACCTGTTTGTTAGAAAAACGGAAGAGTTAATGAAGAATTAATAATTTAAATGCTAAATTTCTATTTTTCCCATTCAAAAGGCGGTTGCACTCTTTTCCTCACGTAGACACTCTTCTTCTTATCATCTTCTTCATATCTCTTTTCTTCTTCATAATTTCTCTTCTCTTTCCTTTTGAATTATAAATTAAAAAGGGGATATCTCTTTCTTCTCCATTAACAACCTACAAGAAATTCAAGAAAAGCTTAGAAACTAGAATATTTTCTCCTCCTTACTCCTCAAATTCGTGTGAACTCTCTCATCTTTTGTAAACTCACTCTTTTCTTTCATTGAGGTAAAATTATGATCATTTTCCATGTACATAAGTATATAGTTGAAGTTTAGTTGAAGTTTTGGTGTTAGAACACAATAAATGTATGGGTAATGTTGGAGAAAGTTTAAAAGTGGAAATCTAAAGATAAGTTGACATAAATACAAGCTTATGAATGATTAATGAGGTAGTTATAACTATGGTGAGAAAAGAAGGAGGTATATGAGCATTTATGAAGGTTGGTGGGTTGGTGAAAACCTTAAATTTGAATCCAAGGAGGAAAGGTAGGATATTAAAGGATATTGTAATTAATGAAGAAATTAGCATTTGTTGATGGGAAGAATGATATAAATGATGTGGTAGACACATTAAATGATGATAAAGTTGATTTGAAGATATAATAGGTAGAAACTCACCAAGGTGTTGGTGGAGATCTTACTAGATGGAATAACCTAATAATTAGGTTGTAGCCTTTGATACTAATAGATTGTGATTTAAGGAAAGGAATTCCCGAAGCCTAAGTAGGCAAATGAATGAATTTGGTAAATAGTTTTCACATGATAAGGATCATGTGTACACCTATGTATATGTATATTGAATTGGTATTTGAATAAATGATTGATGTGGCCCTATATATGATTGGTGTAGGGCTTGGCAATATTGGTGAAGCAGGAACATCAACCCCAGAGGTCTACTTCTCTTGAGGTAGGAGAGGGGTGTATTTTCTAAATGCATGAGAATTGTGATGATAATGTATATATTAATGTAGTATGACATGTTTGTGTGGTTAAAGGTGATATTATGTGTATGTGAAGTGAATTGTGTATGATGATGTGAATTTAGTGTTTATATGATGAAACTTAAGTGTGGCTATGGATGGTTTATTATGCGTGGTACATGATTGAGTTCATATGAAGATTGATTCTTGTGTATGAGTTTGATGGAAAATTGTGTGGTTGAAAATGAATATACCCTAGATGAAAGGGTAGGGTAATCTAAATGAGCTTGAGGTATGCATGAGTATTTTGTATACATAGCATGACATACATATCATAATGATGTTGATAGTGGTTGAGATCATTTGATGATGGAAATGAAAAAGGGCTTGCGAGCACCTATGATGCCCATGGTTGTGATCATGAGGCGGGAGTACCCCTTGCGAGGAGGGAAACCTATGTGGAATATTGAACGTGGTTGCGATCACGAGAAGCACCTTGTGAGGTTGCTAGAGGGAGTACCCCTTGCGAGGCGGGAAACCATTGAGAATGAGTATATGATATGGTGGTTGCGATCACCCGAGGAAACGAAATCGGATCCGTGCATGTGCATTTTCATGACATTAGCATGTGCATCAGTTTGAAAGCATGGTATAGTGTGATACCTTGATGACGGGATATGAAAAGAAACTCCCTTTTTAATTACTAAATTGTGATGGTAAATTGATTGATATAATTCTGAGAGAAATCAGGGAATAATTGTATCGAAATGAAAAATCATCGATTGATTGATTGATATTAAATAAACTCCTCTCAGGAAGAAGATAGTTGTATTACATTCATACATATATTGTTCTAATTATTGGATTTTCGTCATTGAGAAAGTATACTCACTCTCCCTGTGGTATATTTTTTAGCTCCTGTGTTGTAGGTATTGCTTTGGAGCTATGGTGGAGGAGGAGTGTGAAGAAGACCCCCCTTTTTGGTAAAGAATGCCTTGGCTGGTAATATTTTGGGATATATAGATATATGGAATAGATGTAATGTATGTAATACAATGTATGTTTGCATAGTGTGGATTTAGAAGGGATAATTGTATGAATAATGAGTTTGGAAGGTCATGGAGGAAAATGAGATCTTTTGTTTAAGATTCATTTTCAATTATGACCCTGTTAATGAATGAATGATGAAACTCTTCATATTTTGATGAACGAATGAAATTTATATGTGGAGTGTTAGATTTGTGAAATGGAAGAGTTAGTGAGTTGATTTATACAATAGATGAGTTGTAATGGAAATTGATAAGAATGACTTATTAGAACAAGTTTCAAATGTGTAATATGATATATATAAAGTGTTGAAGTTAGGTAAATTTGATTAGAATGAGTTTTGGTGTAGGGAGTTGGGTGATTTCTACAATTCCCCTATTTTTCTGTCGAACTCGCTCAGGCGAGATCACTCAAGCGAGAATGCCCCTGTTTCAATTTTTGGAATCTAGACGAGTCTCGCTTAGGCGAGAATGGGACTCGCTCAAGCGAGATCGTCCCAGCATCAGTGTTGGGACATTATTTCATTTTCGCTCAAGTAGATGTACAAGTCACTCAAGCGAAATCGCATTAGAATCAGAGTTTGGACCTTGGTTGGTGTTCGCTTAGGCGAGCTAAGGGTTCGCCCAAGCGAGAGGGTCTTGCCCTCAGGTTTTGCTCTCGGGTTTATCAGGAAATTGCTCTCGGGAGCAATCTCGCTTAAGCGGGGATAGTGTCGCCCGAGCGAGTGAGCGTGGAATGGATTCTGGGCGTTTTTCGCCTTACGCTCGCTAGCTTTGCCCAAGCGAGGATTGTGTTACTCGCTCAAGCGAGTTGGGTTCGCTTGAGCGAAATGGCCCCTGAATCTCTATTTTCTTCTTTCGCTCAGCATTTTATGGTTCGCCCAAGCGTGCTATGCGAAGCTCGCTCAAGCGAATTGGGATTTCGCTTGAGCAAGAGGGACCTGATTCTCCCAAAAAGCTTTATATATATTATTTTCCTTTTTCTTCATACTAATCCATGATTCTATCCTATTTCATGATCACTTTGGGATAACCTTGGCTATTAAATTTCAAATGAATGATCTCTTAAGAATTTAATTCCATAATGTTATTTTACTAAAGATTCTTCCGCTATTATTAATTATGGATTTCGTAAGAGTTAATTTCTTTAACTTACCTTCTCATATCTTCATATATGAGATAGGTCTCTGATAGATCCAGGGTAATTGTTAAATGGCTTCACCATCCACATGTTTTAGAGATTAATAATAATAAAAACGTGAAAAATTTACCCCTATTTTTGGGATGTCACAATTTGGTATCAGAGCATTATTCGCTCTGTATTATTGTGTTTAGCCATTGCTATTACTGGAAAGTGATATGTGATTAATGAATCATTGTTATTGTTGATTGATTGCGTATGAATTGATGATGGATTGAATGTGATTCTTATAAGTCTGGCCAAGCTTCTTCACACTATCCTCCCTCAATGAAGAATATTATGTATTATGAATGCATATTATGTTATGAAATGATGATGCTACCATCTGGATTTTAATATGAAATGTTGTTATTGGACTTCGTAGGGAAGGGTCACAATGTAAATTTTATAATGAAATACTATAGTATGAACTCATAGAGGAATTTTATGAACGAATTTACTGATATTGGCTGAATTTTATGTTGTGGTTTTAGATATTGTGATGGCCCGTCGTCGTCAAGATAATGATGACGCCATAGCTAGAGCCTTGAATCGTTTCGTGGATCTCCTCGAATCGCAAAACCGTGAGAGACAAGAGGCAGAAAGACCATCTGCTCCTATTGTTGTACAAGGCACTCAGGGGCTTGACATGTTTTTAAAGCGAAAACCTACTGAATTTCATGGTGGATTTAGGCCTGAGCAAGCCTATGGTTGGATCCGGAATGTTGAGCGGATCTTTGATAGCTTTGAATGTAATGAGCTCCAGAAAGTGGAGTATGTTGTCTTTATGTTGAGAGATGAAGCAGAGACTTGGTGGAGACTCGCCAAGAACAGAATGAATGCTGCTGCGATTCCCCTAACTTGGGAGAACTTTAAGCGAGAACTTATGAGGAAATATGTGCCCAAAAGTTATAAAAGCAAGAAAGAACTCGAGTTCATGGAACTCAAGCAAGGCACGCTGACGGTGGAAGAGTATGCTTCTAAGTTTGAAGAACTTTGTGAATTCTACCCTCCTTTCCAACAAGAGGGAACTGAAGTATCAAAATGTGTGAAGTTTGAAAATGGGTTACGCTCCGATATTCAAAGGGCTATATGTCACCAAGAGATTCGAAGTTTCACGGTGCTTGTGAATAAGTGCCGCATCTATGAAGAACATGCTTTTTTTCAACACTCTAAATTTGACTCTAAGTTGAAGGGTCAAGCTTCTAGTTTTAAGAGGCAAAGAAGTTTTAGAAGAGGACGCTTTTTGAGGGGTGCTCCTTCTAATGTCCAAGCTAGAGGTGGTGGACGTGGTAATGTTTTTGGCCGGGGTAATATAAATACCAATGGACTGAGATGTTATAGATGTGGAGGACCTCATTACGTTCGGGAATGTGTGCATCGTGAGGATGTTGTATGCTTTAATTGTGATCAGCTGGGGCATATCCGTTCTGCATGTCCTATGCTTGTAAGGCCGGCTCCGGTACAAGCTAATGTTGCTAATCGTGCTAATACACCTGCTTATGTGAACCGCGGAGGTTATAATGGTGGTCGAGGTCGTGGTAATGGAAATAATGGCGGTCGACATGGTGGCCAAGGTGGCTATAATGGTGGAAGACGTGGCAACGGTCGAGGAAATTGGAATGATGCTAATGATGGAAATAGGGATGGAGGAGATCGTCAACCTAATGTCGGCAGAGTATTTGCTGTGACCGGTGAGGAAGCAGCACGAGCAGAAAATCTGGTTGAAAGTAAGTGTGAAATCCTTGGATGTTCAGTTCATGTAATTTACGATTCGGGTGCGACCCACTCTTTTATATCTGAGGATTGTGTTCGGCGATTGAGATTGCCGGTGTGTCTAATGAAAAATGCTCTTATGATTACCACTCCAACCGGTACTTGTTTTAGATAGGTTAACCGGTGCGATAATGTTGATATGCTCCTGGAGGGGAGAAAATTTGTTGCATCTTTTATTTGCTTGCATATGAAGGGATTGGAGATTGTACTTGGTATGGATTGGCTTTCTAACAATAAAGTCATAGTTGATTGTCAACAACGGACCGTTAGTTTCCCTTCTCTTGATAGAGAACAGTTTGATGTACAAGGTATAATTCAACTTTGTGTGTTGTTATCTCTCACTGATGGGACAAGTAATCTCGGTCCCACTAATATTCCCGTAGTGTCTAAATTTTTGGACGTGTTTCCTGATGAGATACCTGGTTTACGACCTCCAAGAGAGGTTGAGTTTGCTATCGACCTTGTACCTGGTGCCGAACCAGTGTCTATTGCTCCTTATAGGATGTCTCCTATGGAGTTAATTGAATTAAAGAAGCAAGTTGAGGAACTACTTGAGAGGGAATTTGTTCGACCCAGTGTGTCACCCTGGGGAGCTCCTGTTTTGTTAGTTAAGAAAAAGGATGGAACCATGCGGTTGTGCGTAGACTACCGCCAATTGAACAAGTTGACGATAAAGAATAGATATCCTTTACCTCGTATTGATGATCTGTTGGATCAATTAAGAGGTGCGGTGGTATTTTCAAAGATTGATTTGCGTTCCGGTTATCATCAAATTCGGGTGAGAGCCGAAGATATTCCCAAGACTGCATTTAGGACGCGTTATGGTCACTACGAGTATGTCGTGATGCCATTTGGAGTTACTAATGCTCCAGCTGTATTCATGAGTTACATGAATCACATCTTCCACAAATATCTAGATCGTTTTGTTGTGGTGTTTATTGATGATATTCTGGTATATTCCAAGAGTCACGAGGAACATGAAGAACATTTAAGAGTGGTACTGAACATTCTTAGAGAGAACCAGTTATATGCCAAGCTCTCTAAATGTGAATTCTGGATGACGAGCGTCCAATTCCTTGGACATGTAATATCTGAGGATGGTATTTCTGTGGATCCTTCAAAGGTTGAAGCCGTTATGGCATGGTCGAGACCTACAACGGTTACTGAAATCCGAAGTTTTCTTGGACTTGCGGGTTATTATCGAAGATTTATTGAAGGTTTCTCTCGTCTTGCGAGACCTTTGACAAATTTAACAAGGAAGAACCAACCTTTCGTATGGACGGTTGAATGCGAGAAATGTTTTGAAGAGTTAAAAATGAGATTGACTTCTGCTCCTATCTTAGTGTTGCCTGACTTACAAGAAGAGTTTGTAGTGTATTGTGATGCTTCCAAGCATGGACTTGGATACGTGCTAATGCAGAAGGAACGGGTAATAGCTTATGCTTCACGCCAGTTGCGATCTCATGAAAGTAATTACCCCACTCATGATTTGGAGTTGGCGGCGGTTGTGTTTGCCTTGAAGATTTGGCGTCATTATTTGTATGGTTCGAGATTTGTGGTGTACAGTGACCACAAAAGTTTGAAATATCTTTTCGACCAAAAGGAATTGAATATGCGACAAAGAAGATGGATGGAATTCTTGAAGGATTATGACTTTAGATTGATGTACCAACCGGGGAAAGCTAATGTTGTTGCCGATGATCTTAGTAGGAAATCCTTGCATATATCAACCATGATGATTAAAGAGCTTGAATTAATTGAAGAATTTCGGAATTTGAATGTTGGAACCGAAGTTCAATCCTCCAAGAAGTTATGTTTTGCTACTTTGAAAATAAGTAATGAATTTTTGGAACTTGTGAAAGAGAAACAAAAAGATGATGATTATTCACAAGAGGTGCAAAGATCTCAGGATAATGGGAAAAATCTATTCCTTGTGGAAGGCGTTGATAGTATATGGCGAATAAAAGGTCGTATGTATGTACCATCATTTGGTGATTTGAGACGTACAGTGCTGGAGGAAGCACATAAAAGCATGTTTAGCATCCACCCTGGTGTAACAAAGATGTATCGCGATATAAAGAAGAACTTTTGGTGGCCCGGAGTGAAACATGATGTTGCTAACTTTGTAGCTTCTTGCCTTACTTGTCAGAAGGCGAAGGTGGAACACCAAAGACCTTCAGGTACTTTAAGACCACTTGATATCCCTGTTTGGAAGTGGGACGCGATTGCCATGGATTTTGTGTCCGGATTACCAAGAACGAGGTCCAGATGTGATGGAATATGGGTGATTGTGGATCGTTTGAAAAAGAGTGCCCATTTCTTGCCAATCAATATGGAGAGCTCTTTGCAAGATTTAGCACAGTTGTACATTCGGGAGATTGTGAGACTACATGGTGTGCCATCAAGTATTGTTTCTGATCGTGATCCCCGATTTAGTTCCCGATTCTGGGGAAGCTTACATGAGGCGATGGGTTCAAAACTAAAGCTAAGTTCGGCATATCATCCCTAGACCGATGGGCAGTCTGAGAAAACTATTCAAAGTCTTGAAGACTTGCTGCGTGCTTGTGTTTTGGAACATGGCGGTTCGTGGGAAAAATATTTACCTTTGATCGAATTCACTTACAATAATAGTTTTCATTCTAGTATTGGTATGGCACCATACGAGGCCTTATATGGAAGAAGATGTCGAACTCCTTTATGTTGGCTTGAAGTTGGTGAGAATATAGCCTTAGGACCTGAAATTGTTGAAGAAACTACCAAGCAGATCAAGATGATCCGGGAAAAGATGAAAATTGCTCAAGACCGACAGAAGAGCTATTATGATAAAAGAAGAAAACCACTGGAATTTCAAGTTGGCGATCATGTGTTATTACGAGTTTCACGTGATAAGGGTATAGGAAGAACCTTGAAGAGTAAAAAACTGAGCCCTAAATTCATTGGACCCTATGAGATTTTGGAGCGAATTGGAGACGTCGCATATCGAATTGCACTCCCTCCACAGCTTGCAAATCTTCATAATGTATTCCACGTGTCTCAGTTAAAGAAGTATGTACATGATCCTCAGCACGTGATCTCTGTTGATGATCTTGAGGTGCAGGATGACTTATCCATTCTTCCCGTTTCCGTTCGTATCGTTGAGTATTCCGTGAAGAGACTACGGAATAAGATGGTACCATTAGTAAAAGTGGCATGGAAGCATGGAGATATGGAAACATTTACGTGGGAACGCGAGGATGATATCCGTAAGCGGTACCCTCATGCATTCGAGTTCGGTAAGTTGAATTTCGAGGACGAAATTTCTTTTAGGGGGAGTGGATTGTAACACCCTGAATTTTTAAAATAGGAAGATAAATTAGGAAAATAAATGTTGGATAATTAACTTTGGGCTAATAAATATCCCAAAATTCTTGAAATGACTTAAATAAGGTTTTTCGAAACTGTTGGTGAATTATGGTGGTCAGATGAGCTGAAAACTGACCCGGATAAAATATAGGTGTCGGACCAAGTATCTCCGATTGAGATGCCGTTGGTCAGGGCCGTAGAAAATGTTATTGGGATTCCGAATTTATATTCGGAATAATTTTTAGAATATGTTTTGGGCCCGAACGGCGAACCTGTTTGTTAGAAAAACGGAAGAGTTAATGAAGAATTAATAATTTAAATGCTAAATTTCTATTTTTCCCATTCAAAAGGCGGTTGCACTCTTTTCCTCACGTAGACACTCTTCTTCTTATCATCTTCTTCATATCTCTTTTCTTCTTCATAATTTCTCTTCTCTTTCCTTTTGAATTATAAATTAAAAAGGGGATATCTTTTTCTTCTCCATTAACAACCTACAAGAAATTCAAGAAAAGCTTGGAAACTAGAATATTTTCTCCTCCTTACTCCTCAAATTCGTGTGAACTCTCTCATCTTTTGTAAACTCACTCTTTTCTTTCATTGAGGTAAAATTATGATCATTTTCCATGTACATAAGTATATAGTTGAAGTTTAGTTGAAGTTTTGGTGTTAGAACACAATAAATGTATGGGTAATGTTGGAGAAAGTTTAAAAGTGGAAATCTAAAGATAAGTTGACATAAATACAAGCTTATGAATGATTAATGAGGTAGTTATAACTATGGTGAGAAAAGAAGGAGGTATATGAGCATTTATGAAGGTTGGTGGGTTGGTGAAAACCTTAAATTTGAATCCAAGGAGGAAAGGTAGGATATTAAAGGATATTGTAATTAATGAAGAAATTAGCATTTGTTGATGGGAAGAATGATATAAATGATGTGGTAGACACATTAAATGATGATAAAGTTGATTTGAAGATATAATAGGTAGAAACTCACCAAGGTGTTGGTGGAGATCTTACTAGATGGAATAACCTAATAATTAGGTTGTAGCCTTTGATACTAATAGATTGTGATTTAAGGAAAGGAATTCCCGAAGCCTAAGTAGGCAAATGAATGAATTTGGTAAATAGTTTTCACATGATAAGGATCATGTGTACACCTATGTATATGTATATTGAATTGGTATTTGAATAAATGATTGATGTGGCCCTATATATGATTGGTGTAGGGCTTGGCAATATTGGTGAAGTAGGAACATCAACCCCAGAGGTCTACTTCTCTTGAGGTAGGAGAGGGGTGTATTTTCTAAATGTATGAGAATTGTGATGATAATGTATGTATTAATGTAGTATGACATGTTTGTGTGGTTAAAGGTGATATTATGTGTATGTGAAGTGAATTATGTATGATGATGTGAATTTAGTGTTTATATGATGAAACCTAAGTGTGGCTATGGATGGTTTATTATGCGTGGTACATGATTGAGTTCATATGAAGATTGATTCTTGTGTATGAGTTTGATGGAAAATTGTGTGGTTGAAAATGAATATACCCTAGATGAAAGGGTAGGGTAATCTAAATGAGCTTGAGGTATGCATGAGTATTTTGTATACATGGCATGACATACATATCATAATGATGTTGATAGTGGTTGAGATCATTTGATGATGGAAATGAAAAAGGGCTTGCGAGCACCTATGATGCCCATGGTTGTGATCATGAGGCGGGAGTACCCCTTGCGAGGAGGGAAACCTATGTGGAATATTGAACGTGGTTGCGATCACGAGAAGCACCTTGTGAGGTTGCTAGAGGGAGTACCCCTTGCGAGGCGGGAAACCATTGAGAATGAGTATATGATATGGTGGTTGCGATCACCCGAGGAAACAAAATCGGATCCGTGCATGTGCATTTTCATGACATTAGCATGTGCATCAATTTGAAAGCATGGTATAGTGTGATACCTTGATGACGGGATATGAAAAGAAACTCCCTTTTTAATTACTAAATTGTGATGGTAAATTGATTGATATAATTCTGAGAGAAATCAGGGAATAATTGTATCGAAATGAAAAATCATCGATTGATTGATTGATATTAAATAAACTCCTCTCAGGAAGAAGATAGTTGTATTACATTCATACATATATTGTTCTAATTATTGGATTTTCGTCATTGAGAAAGTATACTCACTCTCCCTGTGGTATATTTTTTAGCTCCTGTGTTGTAGGTATTGCTTTGGAGCTATGGTGGAGGAGGAGTGTGAAGAAGACCCCCCTTTTTGGTAAAGAATGCCTTGGCTGGCAATATTTTGGGATATATAGATATATGGAATAGATGTAATGTATGTAATACAATGTATGTTTGCATAGTGTGGATTTAGAAGGGATAATTGTATGAATAATGAGTTTGGAAGGTCATGGAGGAAAATGAGATCTTTTGTTTAAGATTCATTTTCAATTATGACCCTGTTAATGAATGAATGATGAAACTCTTCATATTTTGATGAACGAATGAAATTTATATGTGGAGTGTTAGATTTGTGAAATGGAAGAGTTAGTGAGTTGATTTATACAATAGATGAGTTGTAATGGAAATTGATAAGAATGACTTATTAGAACAAGTTTCAAATGTGTAATATGATATATATAAAGTGTTGAAGTTAGGTAAATTTGATTAGAATGAGTTTTGGTGTAGGGAGTTGGGTGATTTCTACAATTCCCCTATTTTTCTGTCGAACTCGCTCAGGCGAGAGGGCTTCTCACTTAAGCGAGAATGCCCCTGTTTCAATTTTTGGAATCTAGACGAGTCTCGCTTAGGCGAGAATGGGACTCGCTCAAGCGAGATCGTCCCAGCATCAGTGTTGGGACATTATTTCATTTTCGCTCAAGCAGATGTACAAGTCGCTCAAGCGAAATCGCATTAGAATCAGAGTTTGGACCTTGGTTGGTGTTCGCTCAGGCGAGCTAAGGGTTCGCCCAAGCGAGAGGGTCTTGCCCTCAGGTTTTGCTCTCGGGTTTATCAGGAAATTGCTCTCGGGAGCAATCTCGCTTAAGCGGGGATAGTGTCGCCCGAGCGAGTGAGCGTGGAATGGATTCTGGGCGTTTTTCGCCTTACGATCGCTAGCTTCGCCCAAGCGAGGATTGTGTTACTCGCTCAAGCGAGTTGGGTTCGCTTGAGCGAAGTGGCCCCTGAATCTCCATTTTCTTCTTTCGCTCAGCATTTTATGGTTCGCCCAAGCGTGCTATGCGAAGCTCGCTCAAGCGAATTGGGATTTCGCTTGAGCGAGAGGGACCTGATTCTCCCAAAAAGCTTTATATATATTATTTTCCTTTTTCTTCATACTAATCCATGATTCTATCCTATTTCATGATCACTTTGGGATAACCTTGGCTATTAAATTTCAAATGAATGATCTCTTAAGAATTTAATTCCATAATGTTATTTTACTAAAGATTCTTCCGCTATTATTAATTATGGATTTCGTAAGAGTTAATTTCTTTAACTTACCTTCTCATATCTTCATATATGAGATAGGTCTCTAATAGATCCAGGGTAATTGTTAAATGGCTTCACCATCCACATGTTTTAGAGATTAATAATAATAAAAATGCGAAAAATTTACCCCTATTTTTGGGATGTCACACTCCAAGCTAGGCTCAAGGGTGAGGCTCTTTCGCTCAGGCGTCCCCTCTTTCGCTCAAGCGTGTGTTGGTGTATGCACTATGAGCCTTTATGCTTTTTCATTTGTATCATTTTTCTACTTATCAATAGAATAAATATTTCAGTTTAAAATTGTTTTAAACACATTTATCCTTGGAGTAATAGGTCATATAAAAATTATTCCTAAAATGTCCCTAGTTAAGTATTTACATAGGGACATGTAAATACACTGAGACTAGTGTGTGAGTGTACTGATGATCTGATCTCACAGATCATAGATATAGATGATATCGAGTCTTCACACGGGTACACATTAAGAGTAATGATGTACTGGACAGACCCACCATGAGAACGTTGCATGGATCGTTACATGATTGTCATAAACGATTCTCAATGTGATAATGGTATATGTAGTCCTTCGACCTGAAGTCATTACGATTCCTACATGAGGAGTTTATTGTTTTAATGCAATTAAATGTCTTCTATAACAAGAGGACTATAAAGGTTGTGATTAGGCAATGAACAAATTATGCAGAGGGATGTGAGTGATGTAGATGGGATTTGTCTCTCCTATGTGACAGGAGTGATATCCATAGGCCACTTGATGGAGTAAGACTAAGAAAAGGCATGGCCATGCTAGAAAGAATAAATATTAGATATTTATTCGGATCCAGTCTACTCCGGTATCAAGTAAAATAAATTGGACCGTACAAGGATGACGCGACCATGCCTTGGGCCCAATTAGGATATCGTGACAAAAGGAATAAACGTATTAAATAATTATCACTTATAGGTTATGTTGATAATATTCGGACATAATGATGCATTGCTAGATACCGCTCTTATTTTATATTAATAATAAAATAGTTTATTATTAATATGACCGGGTATTTTACCTATAGGGTCACACACATAGAGTAAGCCCATCAGAAAATGTTGTCTTATTTTAGTTGGACTAAAATAAAGCTATTGGGCCTAATTCATTTGGAATGAGTAAGGAGCCCACTTTTAGAGAGAACAAATTAGGTCAAACCTAAGCCTATAAATAGAGCATAAGATGCTCATAGGCCGTTTACTCAAGTGAGACACAAATTCGCAAAAAGTTGCAAGAGCTACACGCCGTCAACCTAGCAGTTGGCAAGTGTTGCGATTCTGGTGGGAGTGCTCGTGTGGACTCCTAAAGGACGAGGCTACGACTGCTTCGGAGTTCTTCAAGAGGTAACCTAAAATAATTTCGAAATTGTTTTTGTGCTTTGAAACACGGAACTTTGCAAATCCTATGGAATCCCTTTATTTTTCCGCTGCTCATGCTTAGGGATTCCTAACAGCGTGGAGGGGTCCTGCTGGTACTCACCTCCTTAGATATTCGCTCAAGCGTGGAATGTGCCACGCTCAAGTGTCTCTAGGCTTTATGCTGATGTTTCTTGGTTTCTTTGGAACTTCTGGCACCTTTCTTCACATATTTTGACAAATCAAGTTCTTTTACAAAATGTGTTATTTGTAACAAAAATCATGCTTAATTAATTACTAATCTAGTTAAATTCTTTCCAAAATGAGTTTAACTGAAGTATTAAATTAATGTGAAATAACACTTATCAAATAAACACAAACACCAAACACCAAGTTTATTCACTCTAGTTTGAGTGGTCACAAAGGTTGGGGTTCAACCTTTGGGTATTGAGAGTTTGAGAGATTGGGTGGGTTGCCCTTGTGCTAGTGAGGATTGAGTTCTTGAGTGTGGGACACTAGGAAGCTGTAATTGCTCATGGCTTATATCTCTAAACTTCAATAGTGGAAATCCTTCAAGTGGGTTGCTTGAAGGTGAGACGTAAACCAGGTTGGTGGAACTCGTTAAATTGGTTTACAAGCTTTTCTCCCTTACTCTCTTGCATTTACATATTGCATTTGGCTTGATTGTGATTTTCTCTCTTAAACTTGTTTGAACAAATAGTATTAGAGTATTGTACACCAAGTGTTTGATAAATTACTTTAGTAACATTTATCCCTTGTCTTGCATTGTTTCTTGAACTACACTTATTATCTCTTGTATAAACACTTAATTTATGAAAAAGGAACTAATTTCAAAAGCATTCCAAGAAAAGTTTTAAAAACTCAATTCACCCCCCTCTGGAGAAACAATTGTTGATATGCAAAAGAGGTTCACCCTTATTATAAATCATTTCATTACTCTTAGCAAGACTTACACTAACAAAGAAATTATTCATAAAGTATTAAAAAGTCTCACCAGGGAATGGCAACCTGTAGTCACCGCCATTAAACAATCTCCTAGCATTAATGAAATGTCTCTTGCTACACTATTCGGTAAGTTACAAGAACAAGAACAAGAGTTGAAAGAATTAAGGATGGCGGAAGAGGAAGAAAAATCTTCCAAGAAGAAAGGTCTAGCTCTCAAGGCCACTTCTATCAATAAAGAAGAATTCGATAGTGAGCTTGATGAAGAAGAAGAATTTGGATTGTTTATGAAGTGTTTCAGGAAATTTATGAGGAACAAACGATTCCAAAAGGGCTTCAAATCTCAAGGTAAGAAACCTACTTCTAATGAAAACTCTTCTTCACCAAACTGTTTGAATGTGGCAAGGAAGGGCATTTCAAGGTAGATTGCCCAAATCTCAAGAAGAAGAACAAGGAGAAAAGAGGAAGAAGAAAAGCTTATATTGCTTAGGATGAAAATGATATAAGTAGCTCATACGAATCTGAAAATGAGGAAGCCAATCTATGCCTCATGGTAAATCATCAAGAGGAAGATGATGAGGTAAGTCTTCTTGACTTAGATAAAAATGAATTGCTTGATGCATTTGAGGAATTGTATGACAAGTTTGTTAAAATCTCATACAAATATAAGTTATCTAGGAAAACTATTGATACTCTTGAAATGCATCTTGTAGAACTTGGCAAAGAAAATGAATGTTTGAAAGAAGAATTAGCAAATGTTCAAGCATGCTCCAAGAATAAACCTTGTGATTTTGTAAAGAAATGTGACATCCTAGAAACTAAGGTTTTAGACTTAAATAAAACCTTAGAAAAGTTTACAAATGGTAGAGATAATTTGAATGTATTACTTGGAAATCAAAGATGCATGTTTGATAAAACTGGTTTAGGATATAACTCCACTAAAAAGGAAAAGCATTACAAAAACTTCTTTGTACTACCTAGAAAATCTTCATCACCATTCACTAAATACAATCATTGTGGTACTAAAGGACATAATGCTTTAAATTGCCATATTAGAAAGCTTGGACCATAAGTGGTAAGAAAGGTGTGGGTTCCCAAAGGGACATTACCACAAGCTAACCAAAAAGGACCTAACTTAAAATGAGTACCAAGGTCTCTAAACTAATTTTGTTTTGTAGGTATGCTTCAAAGCAAGCAACACCTATTGGTACTTGGATAGTGGGTGTTCAAAACACATGACGGGAGATATGAGCAAATTCAAAACCTTCACTCCCAAAAGAAAAAGAAGCATCACTTATGGGGATAATACCAAAGGAAGAATACTTGGCATTGGAAACATTGGTAAAAATTCTTCTACCTTAATTTATGATGTACTATATGTTGAAGGGCTCAAACATAACTTGCTTAGCATAAGTCAATTATGTGATAAAGGATATAGAGTATTGTTTGAATCTAATTGTTGTATAATTGAAAATAAGCTAAACAAGGAAGTTAAGTTTGTTGGTAAAAGTTGATAATATTTACATGATTGATGTAGATAGTTTGACTTCAAATGATGTGCAATGCTTCATGACTAGAGAGGATGAATCATGGTTATGGCATAGAAGAATAGCACATATACATGTAGACTATCTAAACAAACTTGTTTCTAAAGAATTGGTAATTGGTTTGCCAAAGCTCAAATTTAAAAATAAATTTTATGATGCATGTCAAAAGGGAAAGCAAGTAAAGGCATCTTTTCAAGCTAAAATATTGTTTCTACTCAAAGGCCTTTACAACTTTTGCACATGGATCTATTTGGACCTTCCAAAATCAAAAGCTTTGGTGGTAATTACTATGGTCTAGTAATTGTAGATGACTATTCAAGATATACATGGACCTTATTTTTTGCTCGTAAAAATGAAGCATATCATGCATTCAAGAAACTAGCCAAGATTATCTAAAATGAGCAAAATTCAAAGATTGCATCCATAAGAACCGATCATGGGGGAGAATTTGAAAATCAACTATTTAAGAAATTTTGTGAAAAACATGGTATTTGTCACAATTTTTCAGCTCCTAGAACTCCACAACAAAATGGAGTAGTTGAAAGGAAAAATAGATCTTTGGTGGAGCTTGCAAGAACCATGTTAAAACAAAATAACATTGTGAAATATTTTTAGGCCGATGCGGTAAATACCGCTTGTCATGTTATGAATAGATGTTTGATAAGGCCTATTCTAAAGAAAACCCCCTATGAACTTTACAAAGGAAGAAAACCCAATATCTCTTATTTTCATATATTTGGATGCAAATGTTTTATGCTTAACAATGGAAAGGATAATTTAGGAAAGTTTGATGCAAAAGCTGATAAGGCAATCTTTCTTGGATATTCATCATCAAGTAAATCCTATCGAGTATTTAACAAACAAACAAATACTATTGAGGAATCAATTCATGTAAAATTTGATGAAAATAGCCATAACCCTTCAAGAAAGGAAGATTTTGATGATCTTGTAGGTACTTTCCAAGAATTGAACTTGGATGACAAAGAAGAAGATAACAAAGAAAAAGACACAACACAAAGAGTAGAAACTCAACAAAAGGAATGGATCACCTTAAAAGACCATCATTGGACAACATTATAGGTGATATCATAAAAAGTGTAAGTACCCGACGTTCTTTTAACACTTGCAATCATTTAGCATTTGTTTCTCAAATTGAACCTAAAACCATTGATGAAGCTATTATTGATGAACATTGGATGTTGGCCATGCAAGAAGAACTAAATCAATTTGAAAGAAATGAAGTTTGGGAATTAGTGCTAAGACCCAATGATCACCAAATAATAGGTACTAAATGGGTATTTAGGAACAAGCTAGATGAAAATAGAATAATCACTAGAAACAAAGCTAGGTTAGTAGCTAAGGGTTATAATCAAGAAGAGGGCATAGATTATGAAGAAACATATGCTCCTGTAGCTAGGTTAGAAGCTATTAGACTATTGTTAGCCTTTGCATGTTGTAAAGATTTTAAATTATACCAAATGGATGTCAAGAGTGCTTTCTTGAATGGATACATTCAAGAAGAAGTATATGTTGATCAACCTCCTGGTTTCGAAAATCATCAATTTCCAAATCATGTTTTCAAACTAAGAAAAGCTTTATATGGTTTAAAACAAGCTCCAAGAGCTTGGTATGAAAGATTAAGAAAATTCCTTTTGAAAAACAATTTTGAAAGAGGAAAGGTTGATAGAACATTATTCGTCAAGCATAAGAAAAATGACATACTAATGGTGCAAGTATATATAGATGATATCATTTTTGGTGCTACTAATAAATCACTTTGCAAGGAGTTTGCTAAGTTAATGCAGGATGAATTTGAGATGTCCATGATGGGAGAACTTACATTCTTCCTTGGGCTACAAATTAAGCAAACCAAAGAAGGTACATTCATCAGTCAATCCAAATACTGCAAGGAGTTGCTTAAGAAATTCAACATGGACAAGGAAAACGAAATTGTCACTCCTATGAGCATATCTTGCTATTTGGACAAAGATAAGAAAGGTAAAGATGTTAAAATTACCAAATATCAAGGTATGATTAGATCTTTACTATATCTTACTGCAAGTAGACCAGACATAATGTTTGTCATTTGCATGTGTGCTAGATATCAAGCATGTCCAAAAGAATCACACCTCACTGTTGTAAAATGAATAATGAAATACCTTGTTGGCACTCTAAATGTAGGTCTTTGGTATCCTAAAGGTGTTGAATGTACTCTAATAGGATATTCTGATGCTGATTTTGTTGGATGCAAACTTGATAGAAAAAGCACTAGTAGAACATGTCATTTGCTTGGTAGCTCTCTTGTTTCTTGTCATAGCAAGAAACAAGTAAGTGTTGCTTTATCAACAACTGAGGCAGAATATGTTACAGCTGGAAGTTGCTGTGCTCAAATCCTTTGGATGAAGCAACAACTTCTTGACTCTGGTGTTATATTAGACCATGTGCCTCTTAAATATGACAATACTAGCGCCATTAACATTTCAAAGAATCCTGTTATGCATTCAAGGACCAAGCATATAGAGATAAGACATCATTTCATTAGAGATCATGTGTTAAAGGGTGATTGTATGCTTGAACATGTTGAAACTTCTAAACAACTAGCTGATATCTTCACCAAACCTCTTGCAAAGGAACAATTTATATATTAGAAGAGAATTAGGAATCCTAGATATTTCAAATTGTGTTTGAATATTGAATAATTTTGATAATTCCTTGCTTTACAGTATGTTTAATGAGTAAGTAATTGATTGAGGTATGATATATTGAATCTTAAGTGCTTTTGTTTGAAATCTGCATGATTTGAGCATTTCTGGACTTCCCTAATCGATTACACAGCCTTACCTAATCGATTAGTAACCTTCTGTTTTGTATATAATCGATTACTAGCTCTCTATTTCATGCCAAATCGATTAGAACCTCTGTCATATCGATTACTGACGTTTCATCTTCCTGATAATCGATTACATAATCCTCCTAATCGATTTCCAAGGTTCCATTTTTAATACGATCGATTACCAACCTGGCCCAATTGAGTAGAACACCTGATGATTCAAATTCTGAAAGGGTGTAATTGATTACGAGAAACCCCGTAATCGATTACCTACATATCACGTGCAGACTTAAATGCAGAATCCGAGTGCAAATCTTTGACCCAATCCACATTCACCTCTTTAACTCATATCTCTCATCTCTAAACCCTATTTTTACCCTATAAATAACCCCTCCTTCATCTCTTCTACCTCACACCTCCAATACCTCTCCTCCCTCTAATATCTCAAACTTTCTAAAAAGCCCTCACTCTCTTCATCTTCTCTTCTCTATTCATCTTAAATCATGTCTTCCTCTAGAACTATGAAGAGAGCTAGGTCTTCCATGGCCTAAACCAATAACCCCCTTGACTTCTCAAGGTTCTTCTCCATACCAAGAGACCTTCAAAATTTCATCAAGAATTTCTCTGAAAAGGACATAATTTCCCCTCATTTCATCAATGCTGAAGTATTTGACCACCCTAGCTTTACCTTCACCCAATCCCTTCATCACTATAAACTTTTTCCTTTCCTTACTCTTAAGGAAGAATTTTACTACCCCGAACTCATTGAGAGTTTTCTTCTGCAACTTAAGGATTGTTGATGGGTTGCTTGAGGTAAGAGTCAAAAATATGACTCTTAGGATTACAATTGAGCAACTGGCTGAGATAACCCAACTTCTAATCTCTGATGCTGAATTTGTTGGTGGCAATCCGGAAGATGAGTAGGAATTCAATGCCATCACTGCCCATCAATCTCTTTGGAAGGCTGACCGCCCCCGAAGCAATCACAAACTGGTAGGCCATCTCACTCTTAACAATCGTCTTCTCCACTTCTTTCTGGTTAAGCTTCTTGTTCCTCGTGGTGGCAACTATGCCTTGGTTGAGGAAGATGACGTCCTCCTAATATGGGCTATGCACAATGAGAAGGAGATCAACTGGATTCAACTTCTTAAACTACACATGCTCAAAGCCAAGGACCAACAAAATCTTCCCTATGCTATCCTCCTCACCAAAATCTTCAAAGCATTTGGTGTTGATCTAGCCGAGGAATTTGCTGAAAAGGTACCCCCAAAATCATGCATTGGCACCCATCATCTCACAAAGATGGGTATAATTTTTATTAATGGGGCTTGGATGTCCAAGATGGAAGGTATTCATGCTAACATCCCTTTTGAGGCTCCAGCAAATGATCCTGTTCCTCTTCCTCTTGCAACTCAAGAACCACAAGGCAAACCATCTGCTCCCACTGATCCCTTCACTTCTCTTTATGCATATCTTGATCGGCGTTTTGATAGCCTTGAGAACACTCTTCAAGAGTTCTAAATGACTAAGTAATAATACTATGAACTCATGCAACAACGTTATGAAGAGTTGTCTCACCAAATTTCTAAATTTTGCTTTTTTAATCTGGATAATTAGATCCTAGTTTATTATATTTTGTTAAGATATCTTTGATTATGTTTTTGTTTCTGCATATTTCCTTAATGTACCTTTCCTTTAAATGAATACAGTTTCCTTTCAATTATGTCTCTGTTCCCTTATTTATTTTTGATGATTACAAAGGGGGAGAATAAGTGAAGTTCATCTAAAGTAATTAAATCTGTTAAAATCAGAATTTACTAAAAACAACAAGTGGTTAAAACAACAAAACAGCAAATGGTTATCTTCACTTTTTAAATGGCATAAACTCCTTCAGATAGGGGGAGATAATTTTGAGATAACTCTAGATTAAGAGATAACCTTAGAGATAATTTTAGAGATAATCATTGGTGATAATTTTATTTGAACTAACACCCTCATGAGATGAACATTGTTTGTTATCATCAAAAAGGGGGGAGAATATGTTTGAATATGCATTTCAGGATAAATAATTTTGATAATGACAAAAGGAATTGAAGATTCAAAGCAAAAGGCTCAGGCTACCATGAAAACAGAGAAAACAGCATCAGACCTGCAAAAACACACAAGTTAATCGATTACAAGACCAGATCTAATCGACTACAAAGCTTCTGTTTGTGACATAATCGATTACAAGATCTCTCCTAATCGATTAGAGAGCTTCTGTTTGTACCTAATCGATTGCACCAAGGAAGCCAATCGATTACCAAGCTAAGAAAATGAATTAAATGCAACGGCTTTGAAGACCTTAGGGCACCTCTCCAAGGCCTATAAATGCAAGACTCCTTCAAGCTACTCAAGGCAATATAATCAAATCCATCAAAGGGAAATCATATCTTGAGTCTTGTGAGTTTTATTTCTTTGTTTAGGTTCATTTTTTGAAACTTAGAGCTTATATTTGTAAATCCTCTCTTATGAGAGTTAGAAATTGTGTGAGCCTATTGATTGTAAACACAAACACCAAACACCAAGTTTATTCACTCTAGGTTGAGTGGTCACAAAGGTTGGGGTTCAACCTTTGGGTATTGAGAGTTTAAGAGATTGGGTGGGTTGCCCTTATGCTAGTGAGGATTGAGTTCTTGAGTGTGAGACACTAGGAAGCTGCAATTGCTCTTAGCTTGTATCTCTAAACTTCAATAGTGGAAATCCTTCAATTGGGTTGCTTGAAGGCGAGACGTACACCGGGTTGGTGGAACTCGTTAAATTGGTTTGCAAGCTTTTCTCCCTTACTCTCTTGCATTTACATATCGCATCTGGCTTGATTGTTATTATTGATTGTGATTTTCCCTCTTAAACTTGTTTGAACAAATAGTATTAGAGTGCTGCACACCAAGTGTTTGATAAATTGCTTTAGTAACATTTATCCCTTGTCTTGCGTTGTTTCTTGAACTACACTTATTATCTCTTGCATAAACACTTAATTTGTAAAAAAGGAACTAATTTCAAAAATATTCCAAGAAAAGTTTTAAAAACTCAATTCACCCTCCCCCTCTTGAGTATTGAGGCCACTTGAATAACAGTTCTCTTCATGCTCTCTATATCTCAATTTTTGGGTTTGTGTATACTCTCAAAAATCACCCAAAAAAATTAGTACTACCATAGGCTTGACATATTTCTAATTTCCACATTTGAACACATATGCATGCATAGATGAAAAGGACTTTATTAAGGTTATAATGGGGCCAAGGTAATATAGGGTGGATAAAATGAAATAGTATGGCTAAACTTAAGCTTTGAAAAAGAATAATGGAGTAAGAGATTCAGTGATTGTGGAAGTTCATTTTGAAACTCAATACTTAGCAAAATAAAGCATGAAGGAGGAGAAAACAGGAGAATAAATCCTCCTGATTATTTTCATACATATATTCACCACTTCTTCTTTTTCTTCTTCTTCTTTTTTCAACATTTCTTTTTTTTACTTTCTTTTTGAACAATGAAATAACAACATACATATCTTGGGTATAGTTCCACAATCATCAAGAATCTTTATTCATAGTAATTCTAAAACTCCTAATCAATTCCTAAGCAAAGGTGATCATGTTTTTTTTGGGCTATTGGCTAATTATATGGCTGAATCAAGAAATGGATATAGGCTCAACGTGGGTAACAATGGAAAATATGTAAGGTAAGGCATACGGCTAGTGTTTCGTTAAAACAAAAATGGCCTTAATCACATCAAAGCATGCATATGGAACATAATACATTAAAAAGAAACAAGTCAAGTTCTAGAATACTAATAAATAAGGGTCAATCAAAAACAAAAGAAAGATGGCATAATCTAGTCCATCTAATTAAGCTCAGAATCTCACCGAGGGTGGTCAATCTATCACAATTCATATACAATTTGATCTTCACAAACAACTTATTAAATTAATATGCAAGGTAATTATTCACAACATGTCATGAAATATTGGACAAGGGTGATGTAATTACTCATTACTTAGACAAATTTAAAAAATCAGTGAAAAGCATGTAGAATTTAAAATGAAAAACTAGAAATGATGATTTTTTGTGAACAAGAAATAAAGAAGGAAAAATAAATCATAACCAAATATTGGTGTCAAGATCCAGTTCCTTATGCTTCTTGCTCTGTACTTTTTTTAGGGCGCTTAGTAACGAAGATACCTATAACAAATTGATCAGTTTAATTATATGTGAAATGGTTAGTATAACTAAACAATTTTATTGTGTTATACAATCCAGTTTCATAGGCCTTGTGTTAGAACCCATAAGAAAAATATCATCAACACAACCATCAGTAGCATCAAGAGCAATAACATACATCTTAACTCATTTGTATGCCTATAGAAAGACTCTGCTATATCATCCATTAAGAGGAAATAAAGAACCTGATGATTGCCTAGTGGTGTGGTGTGGCTCCGATCTGAAAGAAAAAGATGAAGGCAAAGTGTAGCGGCTGGAGAATGATGAAGATGATGTTTATGGTTGTAGAATGGTTGATGTCGAATAGAAATGATTGTGGTGAAGGTAAAGGCAAAGGATACCTGACACTAAAGTAAAGATAGTGGTTATGTGTGTGTGTGTGTGTTTTTGTTTTTTTTTGTTTTAAAAAATTTTTGATAAAGAAGGTGAAACGATTGTGGTTATCCGAGTGAGATGTGTTGCGAGGATGCGTCTCAAGAGTTTGGACTCTTTACTCAGCCTATCCCAACAAAAGTACTCATGACACAATTAAAATTTATTTTTATTTTTTTAGTTTAAAACAAAAAAAATTAAACAAAAGTGATACTGAAACTATATAGTGAAGAATACATCTCAAGACTTTGGTTCTCAAAGATGCATCTTTATGACTTTAGATGCAACTTTCCCAAATTAATCTTTACTCTGTCTATTCCTCACAAAAAAATAATAAAATATATATATAACTCAGACCCCCACACTTATTCAAGACATTGTCCTCAGTGTCTTATATGATTTCCATAGTCTTTTTTTTCTTTTTTTCTTTTTTTCTTTTTTTTAATTTTATTTTTTATTTTTTATTTTTTAATATATATAAAGGTGAGAAAGAAGTTATAACCGAAGGGTGGTGTCTGGTTCTAGATTCTTGCACTTGTATGTGTGATCCTTATCTTGCTTTAAGAGGGGTTGAGGTTGGGGCAAAAAGCTCTGTAAAATATCAATCAATTCATCTGCATTTGAAGAAGCATGAATGAATGATCGATCATCTTGAGTTATAAGGCCCTGTTCCACAGCTTTATCTAAAAACATTAACAAACTGTCATAAAAACCATTAACATTTAACAATCCTAATGACTTTTTATGAAGGTTCATGCTACACCATGATGCAATGCAAAATATTTCCTCAAAAGTACCAAAACCTCCAGGAAGTGCAATAAAGGCTTCAATAGCTATAACCATACGAGCCATTCCTTGATGAATGCTTGTAACTTTTACCTTAGTTCCTACAACAATAGCTGGTGTAATACCAACATGTTGTAGGATGATACTAGAGATGTTGCTTCCTTTAACTAGTGCAGATAATGCCATGGAGCCTCTCAAACCCTATACTCCTCCTCTATACAATACCTTTATTTCTTTTGCAGCCAATAGTTTTCCCAACTTAGTAGCTGCTATTAGGTACTCCTTACAATTAGCATTGTTGGATCCACCAAACACACAAATGGATTTGATTTTTTTCATCTTTTTTTGTGTTTTCTATATAAAGTTATGCGCCCTTATATAGATGAAAACTGAGATGAAATAATTGATAAAAGATAAAAAGTTTACATAATTATTATCATATAAAAAGAAATGACGGTACTGAAGAAATTTGAAAAAACATAATTGAAGTAAATAAAAATAGGTAATTTTAAAAGTTAAAGTGAATTCAGAAAAGTAAAACATTGAAAGCAACAGTAAATATGTACAGTAGTTGTGATTGTGGCTCACATCTTCCTCTGGTTTTATGTCTAGTAATGGCTTAAACACCTTCTATGAGTTAAGGTTTTTGCCACCCATCCAGTTTTCTTATAAACTGGCAAACAGGGTCATTTAACGCCAGATTCCCAAGGCTATAGTTTTCTTTTTGTTGAATGAATAGATCATATAATTTTAGAAGGACTCCTTGAACAATTCCACATGGATGCGTCTCAAGAGTTTGGATTAAGTTATCCAAGTTGCACTCTTTACTCAGTCCATCCTTTATAAATTTAATTTTGTCCTCCTGATTTATAGATACCATTCCAGGGTTTCTATAACGTGTATCACAGTTCCATCTTGCACACTTATGGCAAACTCCTATCCTCTTAGCTCTTCATTTTTTAGAAGAAGAACTACGTCTTATACCTGGTAAATTTTTATATAAGACTTATGTAATTCACCAGAAAGACGTACCTTTGCTTCAATAAGCCAACGAACATCCTCTGGAATGCCAAAATATGTGAGTAGTTTTAACCTTTGAACTCAAGCTTTGTAAATTTTTACAATCACATCGCGTAGAAGTATAGGGAATCTTTCCTTAAGTTTTTCAAGGGTTTGCTCCATTGTCAAATTACTTTGAAGTTATAGCTGTTTAGAAAAGAGAGAATAGAAAATGAGGTTATAGAGAATAGTAGAGATGAAGAAGGTGAAAAAATGATAGGTTGCCTTCTATCAAGCACTTGTTTAACGTCATGAGCCTAACGATAACTTCTTAACTACTATAAGAAAATGATAATAATGCCAAAACAATAATAGTAATAATGATTGAGACAAGTGTTAGCACCAAAAAAATGATGATGTAATTAATTGATATCTATTTTTTATTTTTTATTTTTTTATTTTTTTATAAATATTGTTATTAGGAAAAATTAGTCAAATATTTGGCATCACACAAATACACCTCCGTATCTATGTGCTCTTAGAACCCTTGAAAGAAAGGTTTAAGTCGGTGCCCATTTACCTTGAAAACCTTGTTTGTCACTTTATCTGAAATTTCAATCACACCATAAGGAAAGATATTAGTTATTTCAAATGGGCCTGCCCATTTAGAGTGAAGTTTACCAGATATGAGCTTTAGACGTGAATTGTACAATAAAACTTTTTGTCCAATAAAAAAGTTGTTTCTCAAAACCTGTTTGTCATGAAAGGATTTGGCTTTTTCTTTATAGGTTTTAGAACTTTCATAAGCTTCCAAACGAATTTCTTCCAGTTCCTGTAGTTGGAGTTTCCTTTCTTTACCAGTCTTATTTAAGTCCAAGTTACATTGTTTTACTGCCCAATAAGCTTTGTGCTCAATTTTTACAGGTAAGTGACATGATTTTCCAAAAACAATCCTATAGGGTAACATTCCAATAGGTGTTTTATAAGTTGTTCTATAAGCCTAAAGAGCATCTTTTAACCTTTTGCTCCAATCTTTCCTATTTGGTTGTATTATTTTTTGAAAGATCATTTTTAATTCCCGATTGGACACTTCAACTTGCCCATTTGTTTAGGGGTGATAAGGTATTGAAAACTTATGTATAACTCCATATTTTTTAAGAAGGGACTCCATTTTATGGTTGCAAAAATGTGATCTTTGATCATTAATGATGGCCTTAGGAACACCAAACCTACAAAATATGTATGATCTAAAAAAATCTGCAACAACTTTAGAATCATCAGTTCGAGTAACTTTAGATTCAACCCATTTAGACACATAATCGACCGCAAGTAGTATATAAACAAAACCAAAAGATACAGGAAAAGGTCCCATGAAATCTATGCCCTAAACATAAAAAATTTCACAAAATAACATGGGTTGTTGAGGCATCTCATTTCTGCGAGATATGTTTTCCATTCTTTGACATCGTTCGCAAGATTTACAAAATGTATATGCGTCATGTAAAATTGTTGGCCAATACAAACCAGATTCTAATACCTTCCTTACTATACGTTGAGGTCCAAAATATCCACCACATGCATATGTATGACAAAATGTAAGAATAGAATGAAATTCATTTTCAGGTACACACCTTCTAATGACTTAATCACTATAAAGTTTCCATAAGTAAGGATCATCCCAAACATAGTATTTAGAATCACTTTTTAGTTTTATTATTTGTTGTTTAGATGCATGTATGGGAGTAATAGAAGCAACTAAGTAGTTTACCAAATTAGCAAACCATGGAGTGGAATCATGTATTCCCATAAGTTGCTCATCAGGGAAATCATCTCTAATGGAAGTTGGGTCAAGTTCTTTTTCAATTCTGCTTAAGTGATCAGCCACCAAATTTTCTGCTTTAATTTTATCCTTAACTTCAATGTCAGATTCTTGGAGCAGCAACATCCACCTGATCAATCTTGGTTTTGCATTTGGTTTCTTTAAAAGGAACTTTAGTGCTGCAGGATCTGAAAATATAACTACTTTTGAATCGAGCAAATAAGATCTAAATTTATCAAGTGCAAACACAATAGCAAGTAGTTCTTTTTCTGTGGTAGTGTAGTTAATTTGTGCAGCATCCAAAGTTCTTGAGGCATAGTAAATAACATGTTGTACTTTACCTACTCTTTGAGCAAGAATAGCTCCTAATGCATAATTTGATGCATCATACATAAGTTCAAATAGAAGTGACCAATCTAGTGCCTAGATGATACGAGTGGTAGTTAAAGCTTTCTTTAAGCAATCAAAAGCCTCTTTACATTTGTCATTAAAGTCAAATGTTATATTTTTTGTAGTAAGTTAGACAACGGAAGGGATATCTTACTGAAGTTTTTTATAAACCTCCTATAAAAACCTGCATGACCAAGAAAAGAGCGAATATCTCGTACACAAGAAGGATAAGGTAATTAAGAAATTACATCAATTTATGTAGGATCTACTTCTATGCCTTTTTTAGATATTACATGGCCTAAAACTATTCATTCTTCTACCATAAAGTGGCATTTCTCATAATTAAGAACAATGTTAGTTTTAATGCATCTATGTAATACTTTATCTAGACTATTTAAGCAAGCATCAAATGATGAACCATATACTGTGAAATCATCCATATATACTTCCATGCAATTTTCAAGAAAATCAGTAAAGATACTAATCATGCATCATTGAAAGGTATCAGGGGCATTGCATAAGCCAAAAGGCATCCTCCTATAAGCAAAAGTGTCAAAAGGACATGTAAATGTTATTTTTTATTAATCTTCCGGTGTAATATAAATTTGGAAGTAACCTGAAAATCCATCTAGAAAGCAGTAATGTGACTTACCTGCTAGTTGTTCCAACATTTGATCAATGAAAGGTAAAGGAAAGTGATCCTTTTAGGTTACTTTGTTAAGTTTCCTCTAATCAATGCATACTCGCCAACTATTTTGGATTCTGGTAGGAATTAGTTCATCATTTTCATTTTTAACCATTGTGATTCCAGACTTTTTGGGAACCACTTATACAGGGCTGACCAAAGTGCTATCTGATATAGGGTAAATGATGCCAGCTCTTAATAATTTTGTTACCTCTTTTTTAACTACATCAAGGATCTGAGGATTAAGTCTTCTTTGTGGTTGCCTTACTGGTTTAACTTCTTCCTCTAATAGAATTATATGAATACATATGGAAGGGCTAATACCTGGGATATCTGCCAAAGTCCAACCAATTACTTTCTTATGCTTCCTAATAATCTACAACAACCTTGTTTCTTGATCAACATTTAATTTGTTAGAAATAAACATTGGAAGATTCTTATCTTCCTCTAAATATGCATACTTTAAATGTTCAGGAAGAGGTTTTAACTTTAACATAGGAGGCTGCATTATCGAAGGAATCAATTTGGTTGAATTTGTCTCAGCAACTTGTACTTCAACATAATCAAATGTATTTGTAACTACTTTAATCAAATTATTACACTCTGATTCTTTTGAAACAACTTCTGGAACTATGTTTTGTTACTCTAGTGGCCTCCTATAACTCGAGAGGGGGGGTGAATTGAGTTATGCTAATTTTAGTATTTCTAATCACACTTTTCTCAACTCTTAATTAAATGCAAATGAATATGACAATGCACAGCAAATTATATAGAATTTAAGACAAAGAGTAGGGTTGAGAGATTTACAAATAGTATTTATACTGGTTTGGCCAACCACTGCCTACTTCTAGTCTTCTCAAGTCACCCTTGAGGATTCCACTATTGTCAAGAACAGTACACCAGCACTTCTACACCTTGGCACAACCTTACCTTTGTGTGAAGTATTTTGACACACCAAAAGTCTCACCACTCTTGTATACAATACTTTGGGAAACCTTCCCAAGCAAGCAAGTATCTAACACTTTTAATAAAGTGAACAAAGGAGTACTCTCTTCTTAGAGTATGTGAACAAATTGAAGCACTTAGGAAAGTAATAATCTTAACAAGATTATATGGCCATTAAGATCATGAGAGTAAGAAAGAGATGAAAGAATTGTTATTCTCAATTGTTGTGTTTTTTGCAACTGGGATACCCTCCTATTTATAGGAGAGGAAAGGCCTTCAAGAGGTGCAAGAAAATAATAAAATATTTGAAAAGGTACCTCTTGATTAATATAAAATAATTGTGAAAGGATGTGACTTTTTATCCAAACATTATGATGAAAGGGTGCATGAATTTATTCATCAGAATCAGTCTGTAATCGATTACATACATTGGGTAATCGATTACACTATTATTTTAAAAAAGATCCGTTCATCATGTAATCGATTACTTTAAAACAGTTATTTAAAACATTTGACTTTTAAATTTTTCTGATTTATTTTCAAACGTTTTAATAATGGTAATCGATTACGTTATTATGGTAATCAATTACGAAGCAGTTATTTTTAAACATTTGGCTTTTGAAAAGATATTCTGATATATTTTTCAAAGGTTTAAATAATGGTAATCGATTACATAGTGAGGGTAATCGATTACAGTCAATAAAAAAGCTTTTTTTGGTTGACTCGAAATGTTGTAATCGATTACACCTAATGGGTAATCGATTACACTGCTTCAGAGTGTAATTTTAATTTTATTTTAATGGCCATATTTTCTTATTAGATCTTACTGAAAAAAGCCATGAGTCTTGATCTTCATTTTCTTGATCTTCATTCTGACTTGTCATTATCAAAACATTTATGATCTTCATATTTTCTATTTTAAGGGAGTGTGGATCATTATTATCATTAAGCAGATATTTCTCAATTTCAGCACACACATTGCATTGATGAGAATCTATGCATGAATCACAAACAAATGAATCACAAAAATCAGATAATACAGGAAAATCAATATCATCAAACAACTTAATAATATTATCATCAACTAGATCAGTTATTAAGTCAATTTGAAAAATAGAATGATCCTCAGTAGGATGCTTTATAGCATCTAAAATGTTGAATCTAACCACACTATCTCCAAATTCCATAGAAAGTGTTCCTGCATGTACATCTATCTTTGTTCTAGCTATTTTTAAGAATGGTCTACCTGAAATTATTAGAGCTTTATTTGTGGAAGTCTCACTTTCCATATCTAGAACATAAAAATCTGCAGGAAAAATTAAATCGTTAACTTTAACAAGGACATCTTCAATAATTCCTGTAGGATGTGCAGAGCTTCGATTTGATAATTGTATAACCACACCTGTAGTTTATAAAGGTCCAAGGCATAACATTAATAGATTCACCTAAGTCTAGCATGGCATTTTCAAATTTGTTATTGCCTATTATGCATGGAATGGTAAACGTCCCAGGGTCTTTACATTTTTCTGGTATATGTGACAGAGGTTTCTTAATTAATGCAGACACATTTCTACTTATGTTAATCCTTTCATTTCCTTTTAGTCTTCTTTTATTAGTGCATAATTTTTTAAGGAATTTGGCATATCTTGGGATTTGCTTAATGGCTTCTAATAAAGGTATATTTATCTCTACTTTTCTAAATGTTTCCAAGATCTCCTCATCCATTTTCTTATTTTGTATAATTTTTGTCTTTGTGAAAATGGAAGAGGGATATATTGTTTATCAGGACCAGCTACAGAAGGATGACTTGTAAGAGATATATCATTACTATTATTACTTGAACTATCTAAAACTTCTTTTGCATGTTTTTGTGACAATAGTATTTTCAGTTTGTTGTTATTTTTCTGGTCCATGGATAGCTTTACCAGATCATAAAGTAATTGCACTTACATTTTTAGGATTGACAATTGTCTGAGTGGGTAACTTATCTAAACCTTGAAACTGCAAATGGTTTAAAGATATAGCCAATTGACTAATCTGATTTTCAAGAGTCTGAATTGTAGCCTCAGTTCTTTTTTAGAAGTTCAAATTATCTACTGATATTTGCTTTATCAATTCCTCCAAATTTGATTTCTCAGTGGAAGGTGCAGCTATTTGTGTAGCTTGTTATTGAATATGAGGAGGTTGATAAGGTCTGCTTGGTCTAGTATTTGTCTGAAAAGGTGCATGAGGTTGTTGTGAGGAATTACCCTATCTTAAATTATAGTGATTCCTCCAACCAGGATTATATCTGTTAGAAGAAAGATCATAATTATTATGTTGTTATGGCAGTCTGTTATTGTATAAGTTGGCAACACATACTTGAGGATTGTCATCGGGAATTTTAGCTTCCTGCAATGTAGGACAACAATCGGTATAATGATCTAATGAACTACAAATAGAACATACCTTAGCAGGGGTTGCAGGTTGTTGTTTTTGAGATAATAATATTTTTTATAAGTGTTGCTAGTTCAGCAAATTTACTTTCCTATTTTTTATCTCCATCATTAGTAGTTTTAATTTCATAGACTTCTCTAATTACTACAGAATTATTTCTAGTGACATTTTATTGAGCATTAGCAGCCATGTTCTTAATTAAAGTTTTTGCTGCATTTGTAGTTTTATTTTGCAAAGCACCACCACTAGCCGCATCAACCAAAGTTCTATCCATTGGATTAATACCTTCATAGAAATATTGTATGAGAAGTTGGTCCGTAATTTGGTGATGGGGACAACTAGCACACAATCTTTTAAATCTTTCCCAGTATTCGTAAAGATTTTCCCGGTCATGTTGCCGGATGCCACATATTTCTTTTCTAATTGAGGAAGTTCTTGAAGCGGGGAAAAAATTTTCAAGAAACATTTTCTTTAGGTCATCCCAACTTGTAATGGAGCCAGGAGGAAGGTAAAATAACCAATCCTTAGTGATATCTGCTAGGGAGAAAGGAAAAGCTTTAAGTTTTACATGTTCTTCTGAAACCCTTTCAGGTTTCATGGTAGAGCAAAGGATATGAAATGCTTTTAAGTGTTTATGAGGATCTTCACCTGCACGACCATGAAACTTTGGTAACAAATGAACTAAATCAGTTTTAAGCACAAAAGGAACATCTTCTTCGGGATATAAGATGCATGATGTTTGATTAGTGACATCTGGTGTAGCTAGTTCTTTTAATGTCTTTTCAGCCATGTTATGCAAATACTCAGAAGTCAAAGGTTTAGTTTCACTACTTATGCTATTAGCTAGAATATTATTATTATTATTATTGTCTAATAGTTTCTTAGATGATCTAACTAATTGATGAAATATTCTATCTATTTCAGGATCAAAAGACTATAGTGGTTCGAGATTAGATCTAGTCATGCACAATACATATACATATATTGTAACAAAATACCATAACTATGTAATAAAAGAAAAAAATTATCATTTTAATTATATAATGCTTAGAACATATATTTAAAAATTTAAAGATTTTTTTATATTTATATTTTTTTCAATGGTTGAAAATGAGATTACTAGAAAATAAATAAGAATATAATAAAGTGGATTTTTTTTAAATTTTTTATATGCTCACATTCAACCAAACCTGAATATCTTCAACACACCTACAAAAAAATGTAAAACATATTAAGTAATTGAATAAAAATAATTAGGACCAGAGGTCCCCGGCAACGGCGCCAAATTTGACATGCTGTCATTGTCGGGTCAAATAAAAAGTTAAATTAATATAGTATAAGGTGAACAACCTTAGTCGTCTCTCGAGGACCTTAGTTAAATTAGTTACATCAATTTAGTTATAATAAAGGGGGGGTTTGTGTTGAGATTGAAAGAAAAATTAAGTAATTATATAATAGTGCAAAAAGTAAATTTGTGAGTGAGTGAATAATCAAATTTAGAAATAACCAACCCAAGGAATTAATCAATCTTTAGTTAACTAATCATTGATCACAAATATGATTAAACATAATTAATTTCTCAACCTTGAATCATTTGGAATCCCTAAATGATTATATTCTAGAAAATCTTCTAGAATTGAATTAATGAACGAATAAGAATAATCAATCGATATATTCTTATTAATTACTAAAATAACTTTAAAACCATAATTTGATTAAATTAAGAAACTAAATAGAAATCTCATATTTAGTTACTTAATCTTTGTTCTCAAATTAATTATTGATTAACCAACCAACATCATTTAAGATTATAGATTGTTTAATTATATATCAATCGGTTATACACTTAAATAATCTACCATCATAAGTGTTTGAGAAAAAAAGAAAAGTAATTATCTTCAATCAAAATACTAAGAGCAAGAACTCAAAGTTAACATAAAGAAAAATTAAATTCCTTGAGTTGATTTTAAAAGATTAAGCTTCCATGATAATTTTAACAATGAAAACTAATATTAAATTAACTATCACTTTGATTATAAAAGTAAATAACAAATAATAAAATTAACTTACTTGATATTGAGGAAGTGAAATGAAAACCATAACTTGGGGGATGGAATATAGAACAAAGAAATAAAGCAAGAGAAAGAACTAAAACTTAAGAAACTAAAGCAAAGATATAGAAATGTAATGAAAACTAAGGCATGTATTTCTTATGTATCTCTTGTGTATCTTCCTTACAACTTCAAGCATCTATTTATAAGCAAGGCATCATGACTCTATACATTCAATTTCTGATCATTAATGCATTTTTTCAATATTGGTGGACTTGACATTACAATAATTCAAAAGAAGATAATGGTAGGTGTTGAAATTCATTCTCCTCTTTATCTTCTCCATATTGCGAGTCATATATGACCATCTAGATTACCGAATTTTGCAAAACCTTCTGCATAAAAGTTGTATATCTCTGTCTTATTGAGAATAGAATGAGGTCATTTGGACATCTATAACTCCCGCTATGTGTATTTTGGTGAACAATGTCAATGCTGGTGGGACACATAAGGGCTGATTGATTCAAGCTCCATTTCATCATTTTTTTAGATGTAAAATAACAAAATCTAATCATCATGATGTAGACGTCTGTCTTAAGTTTCCATGGTCTCTAAGATTAGCCCATTTGGATCACAAAAGCCCAAGTTATGGCCAAAACAAGGCAAGATACTCAAGATACATACAAAAAACAAAAATTGAAACATATATACATAATACTTCAATTTAACTAAACAACATAAAACTTAATTAAAATACTATTATTAAACATAGTAATTATATAATAAACCCCAAGTGTAAAACTATAAGAAGTGTATTAAAATTGATTTATCAAAGCGCAAGGCACGAGAAACCCTCAATGAATCGGCAATAGTATCATGCCAAACCCAGGAAACTCCTGATCACGGTAATTGATTTTGGTCTCTCCAAAGCTAATACAACTTATATCTTAGATAGATCAATGAAAATGGGTTCTTTTGAGATCACGTGTCCTAAAAATTGGACATTATCCAACCAGAACTCGAATTTTGATAGCTTAGTATGCAACTATTTCTCCCTCAACACCTGCAGTACTGCTTGGAGGTGATGAACATGTTCCTCCCGAGACTTAGTGTACACTAGAATGTCATCAATGAACACAACTACAAAGCTATCCAAATAAGAATGGAAAATCATGTTCATGTAATCCATGAGCACTGCTAGGGTATTAGTAACATCAAAAGGCATCACCACATACTTAAAATGTCATATCTAGTCCTAAAAGCCGTCATCAGAACATCTTTAGGTTTCACCCTGATCTAGTGATAACCTAATCTCAAATCAATTTTGGAAAACACTGAGGCACCTTACAACTGATCAAGCAAATCATCTATTTATGGTAACAGATTTATTCTCGATTGTCAACTTATTCAGCTGATGATAATCAATACACATTCTCATTGTGTTATCTTTCTTTTTCACCAGTAAAACTAGAGCACCCCACAACGAAGCACTCGACCTAATAAAGCCTTTATCCTATAATTCTTCCATCTGTTTCTTCACCTTTACTAGCTCTACAGGCGACATCTGGTATGGTGTCCTAGTTATTGGCTCTGCACCAGGAATAAGATCAATAGAGAAACCAACCTCTCTACTCAGAGGCAACTCGGGAATATCCTCTATAAACACATATGAAAACTTGCATACAACAGGAATATTACAAGGTTTAGAATTATACTTCCCCTCAACTATGGACAAGAGAATAAACATTTCAGAAATATCGCTAATTGTTAATTTGAAAACAAGCTCTTCTAGGAAGTTAATGGTCTTGTGGAAGCAATCTACCATAACATAGTTACCTGATAGCTAATCTAGACCTAGAATGATATCCTAGTTCTTTAATGAAAGGCAGATAAGGTTTACAATAAACATCTTATTCTCAACAACCTTTGCTAATTTCTCACTTATGGTTGTTTCCCAGATCAAAGAACTGGTAGGTGTACTCATAACTAAAGCATTTTCTGTGAATACCAAAGGTAAATTGAGGCGTCAAACACAATCCTCAACAATGAAAGAAAATGTCGCTCCCAAATCATATATCATATTGAGTACATTGCCAAGAATAACACACTTACTATGCACAAGTTTATCATTCCTTGTCGTCTCTATAGCATCAAAAGCAAAAACACGTCCTGTAGTGATGTTATGTGCACTCCTAATCTGAGTATCATTTCTTTTAATTTTGGCCTCTACGGCCATCGCTACCTCAACTACCTGTCTATGATCCACCACTATAGACCACTGAAGTGTTAACCCTGCTGCCCTGTACACTTTGGGCCTGTCTCTGTGGACAATTAAGATTACATACCAAAAACATGTAGGTTGGCTTGTATAATATTCTTAGGCTAAATGTCCCTCCTTGCCATATTTAAAACATGTTCTACCACCAAAGCGACCACTGCTGCAATATAAGGATGAAAAAGAAGATATGGTAGATGATCCACAACGACTAAACTACCCTTGCTTCTTGAAATTTGGCCTCTTAGCCTTCAACTGTTTCTTATCTTTTCTCATAGCTACCCTCTATAACTGTACCTCTTGTGTCAAGTGTGCCATATTCATCAGTACTACATAATCTCTTATTTCTAAAGGAACAATGACACTTCAAAGCTCCACTTGCAACCTAGATTCATATTTATCATACTTGTTGCCCTAGTACCCTCCAAAGAGAAAAGGGTAGTAAAAGCCACACAGTTCATCAAATTTAGCTATATACTCAGCCACAGACATCTTCCTTTACTTCAACTTAAGAAACTCTGTCTCCTTTCTAATCTTATATTTATTGGGGAAATACTTTGCTAAGAACTTCTTCTTGAAATCACCCCAAGTCAGGGCGTCATTTACAGCCACCCTTTGAGTTTTGGTACGAGTCCACCAAACTCTTGCCTCATCATTCAACTAATAAGTAGCTAAAAGTGCCTTTTATTCATCAGAGTACTCAAAGTACTCAATGATCTGCTCCATATCATGTATCCATATATACGCCCCATCATGTCCATGTCCACCTTTATATACAAGTGGTGAACGCTTCAGAAATTTATCCAAGGTAGGGCCAAATTTAGCCAGCCACATAAACTAGGAGAATTTGGTAAAAAAATCATCATCTGGTTGAGAATTAAAGTCACTCGCCATGTGACAATAAGATAATGCATCATTACTACTCAATATAACTCAATACAGTTTAAGAATTACCTCAGTACAAGGTTACCACAACCACCAGAGCACCAGTAAGCATAATGTCAGGGTTCCTGTAACATGTCAATTCAAATATAACATATAATCATGCATCACACAATTACTAACATGTTCAGTTCAGAATGGAACCACTCTGATACCACCTTGTGCGTCTCCTTACCAAATCCAAGAATTAATCCCAGGGTTTGATTAAAACCAAAGTAAATTTTTCGCATTGGAAACCTCCCTATAACACTTATAAAAAATTAACAATTTAAGATTTATCACTTATATAAAAAGAAACATGAATTTTTTTAGCCTAAGCAAAAATTTTTAGCTTAAGCGAAATTCCCCTTTTAGCTCAAGTGAGAAATTTTAGCTTGAGTGAGAATCCACTAGATTCCATACTTTTGAATTTTGCTCAAGTGAGATAATTCTCGCTTGAGCAAAAATTCTCCAGAATCTAACCTCCATTTTACTTAGATTTTTCCTCAAGCGAGATTTATAGCAATTTGGCCCCTCAGGCCAACTTCTATACCCCTACCTTGCTCATTTGACCTCTGAATGCTACCAATCTTTATGGGCATTACCTATGACTTATTTCAAACCTACAACCGCAGTCCACGCTTAAAAACTCCTCTGGATTGTGGAGAGATGCGTTAAAATGCATTTAACTCTATTTCAAACAACTTCATTACCTAAAACCCTTCAAATTCCAATTCCTTGGCAATCTCTTTGCCTATATAAATCCTAAATATGCTTAGGGTTCCACTGGTACCTGTCAAGGATTCCAGATCACACTAAAACTCAATTTTACCCTCTTAGTTAGCTTGATTAGCCACTTTTCTCTTATAAATTCATGTTTTTCACTAAGAATCCTTATCATATCTCACTTGTGCAATCATACCCATTAATTCACACATGACCTTAGCTTTCCCCAAGCACACTATGAAATTCCTAGGCATCATCACTCAATTCTACATTAATGCTCACATTTATCACTATTTACTTTCCTAGTCAAACCATGAACAATCACATATAATTGGTCAATACCATTTTTTCACAGCATGCATACACATATGCTATACAATCATAATCACATACTTACATTCATATAAGCAATCAAATGGCTTAGCGCCACCAACAATTCCTGGTCATCAATCAATATATTCATCACCAATCACATCATGTCACCACAGATGTGTGTGTCATCATGACCATCACTTAGGTCCTCAATACCATGACCAAGATTCTCAAAATAGCTATACTCATCAATTAATGGTAACATGCATGACAAAACACCAGGTGTGTATATATTCATATTAACCCTCATCAACATACAAAATGCTCAAAATATAACACATACACATATACATATTTACATATATACATTAACAATCAAATCTCCTTGGCATTGCTCCTAACTCATCTGGCACTGGGTAGCTCAACTAGTCCACGCTCAACCACGGGAGCCAAAAATAAGGGTTAACTATATTGATCAGCTGTCCACACCACACAATATACATATATAACCACATATCTCAATGTCAACTTGTTTAATTATTAATAATTTATCTTGACACTAAGGCCTTCAACCTAGGATCAAGCTCAAGTCACTCAGGAATATTGTCATTCTCTTTAATTTCATTTCATATACAACAAATTCATCATAACTAACTACTATATAACGTATTCTCTTTGTCATCAGGCATTGATCATTCGTATGGTTCAAAACTGACATCATCAAAGTACCAATTATATTCACCTCGCCTAATCAATTCATTAGTTATCAATACCATTCAATTTAGCATTTTTATCATTACATATGTACATACATACACATTTATATAGGACTGAATATTTCTAGTCTATCCTACCCTTTTCCTGTACGTTAGAATTTTTTTCAATGTTTTTTTCATTGATTCGTACACCAATTACACCCTGTTACCTCGCTTCTAAAGCTTCCAATCAAACATTGAAATTACTAATTTCTTAAGGTATCTAAATTCAAGAAATTTACAAACCAATTTAGTATTTCTGCCTTCAGAATCAAAAGCTATTATATCTAAACGACCTTAAACATTTCTTTAAAGTTTTTGAAGCTTACCTTTGCTAGTTTCAACCTCTGCTTCATGACCCGCTTCACTTAGTGACTTCCCAACACTCTGTCGATCACCTAGCAATGCTGAAACAGAAACCCACTATCACTGGATGCCATTTCTAGGTTATAATTTCTTAACTTAACATCTTTTCACTTTAAATTCTTAAAACCCAAAGGAACCCTACAAACCTCATCTCCATGTGCATGCTCAGGTTAGAGAGAAAGAAGGAAATAAGAAATTGAACCACCTAATCTACTCAACTCACTTCCCCAATCACAAGAGTATCTTTAATTTCAAGTTCTGGTAAGAAATTGGACATCAATTTGGCACCACCATCATATGGCCATGGGAACTTTCTCTCTCGGTTTCTTTCCTTCCAATTCTACATGAGAAGAAGAGGAAAATGGAAATGTACATTTGTCCTTTCACTTAAGGGAATTTTTATCTTTTCATGCTTTCTTTTTTTTTCAATTTCATTTTCCTTTTCACAAATTCATTTCTTTTCTTTTATTTCTTTTTAATTAAGACTTACCTTAAGTAATTTGCATTCTTGTTTTTACCACGTGGTAATTAAGGATTTATCACCATAATTTACCTTAAACCTTTCTTGTTTAATACTCTTAATTAATTAATTTAATCTTGTTGCCAATTGAAAATACCAAATTTCACTTGATTTAATTCACCATAATATTTAAATAATTTATTTATCAATTCTTTATAATGCAACTCATTAATTTTAATAACTGGGTGTTATATATGAGATAACTGACAAGGCCCTGGTTGGACCAAAAATGATTCAATAGGCCACCAAGCAATTACAAAAGATTCGAGAAACTATAAAGGCATCATAGGGTCGTTAGTGGTGTGGATACCTGACTTACTCAGTAGAAGAACAACATATGAGCGTACTTGTTTAGTATACTTCTCATATGATTGAATGATTTGCTTTTGGAGCCTATGTGTCCAATTTCATTTAGATTATGTATAAATGTTACAGTATGGACCATGCACGATAACTACTTTTGAATGAAAAACCTGTTGTACTTTATAAGTATATATATATAATATCTCTTAAATTTTACAAAACTTGTAATACCTTAGTTAAGTGGGATAGATCTAATGGAAATGATTGTCTTCGTTAACCTAAGGTGCTACAATAAATGTTGTTACAAAACCACCCATAGTTTTTATTGACCACGTAACATAACTGGTATAGAAATATAGTTGCACAAGGTCATAGACGTTGTTCCATAACCACCCATAGTTTATCAACCATATAACATAACCAGTATAAAAATATAGCTTTATGTAAAAAAGAAATGAAAATAATAAATTTTTTAATTTTTTTAGAATAGCAATGAAAGGAAATGAGACAAGTGATCAGGATTAAAAGAACTGGGGCTCGAATTCAGATCCCAGCGCTTTATGTTCATTCATTACACACCAATTATTAACGATCTCTATGAAAAGAAAGAAAAAATAACTAATATAACTTTGAGTTGTAACAGCCCTGATTTTTTAGAATAGGGACCTAGGCTCTTGGGACCTACGAGAGTGCCTTACTATGTATTTTAGGAGAATTGAGGTTTTGGCCTGACCCCCAGATTGCCCTGAGAGTAAGGAAGAAAGAGAAACCGAGAGGATATAAGTAGTGAATAGCTCAGTTAGATGAAATGAACGAGTGAAATAGACTGTATTTAATAGTGACATTTAGAGAATTTATAGACTTGATAGTGATTTATGTAAGGAGATAGTCATGTTTGATTTAACATTGAGACTGTTAATGAGATATATCTATATATTCTTATTATTGATGCTAAATTGATGAGATAATGATTAATGAATAATGTTTAATTTTAGTAATTTATATATGATTTTTAGTTTAGTTAACTATCTCTTAATTTCAGTACTAGCTAATTTAGGATATTTAAATTCATTTAGATGTCGAGTTTGATTTTAGGGCTAGATAATTATTAGAGCCCGAGATTTCATAAGACATAATTAACCCTTTAATAGAGGTAATTAGTAGTTAATATCCTATTTTGATATTAACCGATTAATGGATTTTATTATTAATAATTTTAACAAAACAAATAATTAGATAATATTTATTTTGATGCCTAATATATATTGTTAATAATGAGTTTAAAATATGAAAGCTTATTTATAATGAGGTTTAGTTAAGAATTAATTGGTTATTATTAATATTTAAATTATTAATAACGCCTGATTCCTCATATTTGCACTGTGGGACCAAGTCTTAGGTTGGACTCTGATCGTTCGACCCAAGACTAGTATCCAGTAGGGAAACTATAGTTCGTTAGGATCCTTCCGTAAAGCATCAAGAGTGTCTGACTTGGTCTAGCCAACCAATCAAAATCCTTGACATCTCTAGACATTTGACCGTTCATATGCTTCATTATATTCGATGGTGGCACGGTCAGACTCTAGTGACTCTTTTTGGCATTTTACGAACTTTTCCCGAAGAGGCCAAAGCCCAGTTTCGACTCTATCACCCTCATTTTTCTATAAACCAGTTTCTTCATAAATTACTTTAAAGCTTGACCCAAGCACCTTCAGTGTTTTAGACCTAACTTTTGTATACGATCTTGGAATCGAACGCTTTGGGCCTTAAACTCTTCATTTTAAAAATATCTTCAATCTCTGTTTATCCTGGAACTCTGATTCCTACTCTGTCAACCTGAAATCAAAAATTAAGTATGTTCGCCTCAAAATTCCACCACTTGGACATTTTATCCTGCGCATGGTTTAGAAAAAATTCATAACTCTTTCATACGACCTTCGATTTGTGCAAACTTGGTGTCAAAATCTTTGTAAAAAAATTATCTACATTTTTTGTACAAACTCCGAAGGGTAAATCCCTCTAGATCAATACAGTTTAATAGATCTTTTCAACCCTTTAGCTGTTTCATCATCATGCTGGCAGTCTTCAATAAACTTTATATATCTCTCCCATTCGGTGCTTGAATGGCTTTGTTCTTTTTGCTATGGATCCATATTGTAAATATCTACAATTTTCATGAAGGGTACGAAACCAAATTCTCAAAGGAAAATTAATGGTGAATTTATTTCCAAAGCATAGCTGATCCGGGAGCTTCTGGAGCATCTTGTCGTAAATCGAGCATATCTCGAGCTACCGATATTGGATCGTTCCAAATGATATATCAAATTAAAGGGAAAAAGAAAATCTACAAACTTCATGAAGGGCATGAAAACGAATTCCTTACCCATTTTTTCCAAAAAAAAATTATTTTGTTCACAAATTCATTTCCGTCATAACCTGGAGCAGTTTTCATATTTTGGGAATAACGCCCTCGTCCGATGATGGATTTTCACATGCCATATATCATTTTAAAGAGAAAACATAGATCTACAACTTTATCGTTGATCATTTTGTTGAATTCATGTTCAAAAATGTCTAAAAATTAACGTTAAAAGGAGCACAAAAATATGTCTAAGCAAAACAGCTCCATGTGTCATGCTTGTAGCCTTGCCACCTTGATTTCATGACCAATGGGAGCTATCCAGACTATGACTAATGTGGCACTACCAGAATTGCTCTTTCCTTCCTAAGTTGAACTCCTTGTTCAACAAGGGAGATCAGCTTGCCTCCCAAGATTATTCACTACTTGTTTAACAAGTAGCAATCATCACCTTATGTGTCATGTTCCATTTCCATACAACTATTGCATGTTGATTTTAATTCATTACAATCCCATATTCCACCTATGCGTTGTCTTTTTCATTTTCTCAATTCATCATGGTGCTATGATGCCATATGACATGCTACCATTAATCATAACCATACCATGTCATCATATGCCTATTAAATGTCACGCTACTTTTCCAATTTCTTAAGCTACCTTTTGATTTTTCTAATTATAATTCTTGAAGTGTCATGCACCTCCCTTCTCCATCAAGTAGCACCGTTCATTTTTAATGACCATGACATAGCTATGCCATACATGCATTGCCATCAAACTCCTTACCAACATCAACTCCACTTGTACGTTATATTACTATACCTAATGCTACTCCATCTTATGGCATCTACATAACCCATCCACCATCACTTATTCCTTTAAAAATAAATAAATTTTAGCAACCATTTCCTTATGCTTTCACCTCCTATTCTTGGTAACACATTCTATTTCCCTTCTCTAAAATTCTTCTAAGTACAATAGCCACCAAAACAGCCCTATATTTGATTCCTCATCATCCAGCATTTTCAAATTACACACCCAATTCCTCTTTCCTTGGTCATTCTTGACCAGGGACCATTAAAGAAGAACAAAGTAAGATTTTGAAATTTTGATCCTTGAATCTTACTCTTCCTTCTTCCCATTACTAAAAATAACCTTTTAGCGACAGAACAAATCGGTCGCTAAATTATGTTGTCGCAGTCGCTAAGTCAATTAGCGACGGCAATATTGACGGAAAAGCATCGTCGCTAAATACATCGTCGCTGACACATCTGCAATGCGCAAGTTCTCCATCACTAACGTTTCGACGACCTGATGCAGTCGTTAATGGGGTCCCTATGTTCTTGACATATACCATCACTACGAGTACTATACGGCGACTATGGGGTCCCTATGTTCTTGACATATACTGTCACTACGAGTACTATACATCTGTAAAGTAGCGACCACCACCTGTCGTCGCTGCAGACCCAATAGTAGTGACGACATTCATTGGTCATTGACTGCCTAACATTAGTGACCTCCGTAGCCCCTGTCACTACTGTTGGCCACATAGCGACCATGGGTAGTGACCTTGTGAGTCTGTCGCTAAGATTGGTTAGTCAACGACCTTCTTTGTCCGTCGCTAAAATTGGGTACTCAGTGACCTTTTTGTCCGTTGCTAAGGCTTTATGTACTAGCGATGTCTTGCCTTCCGTCGCTAATATTAATTTTTGATTTTTTTAAATTTAATTTTGTTGACTTTTAAAATTTTTAATACTTTGAATATAGGTTAATTTAAACTAGAAATATTGAATGACATAAAAATTATAAATGGAGAATGACAAAAAAATAATAACTTAATAGAATATGATATAAACATAAAAAATATAATGTTGTGGCTAGTCGCTAAATATACAAACAAATGAAACATAAAAAAAAGAAAAATCATGGGGGAAGGGGATCCTGTGGTGGTGGTGGTGGAATTGGCTCGGAAGTAAGGGGAGGGAGCCTCAGCATTAACTACATCAGTAGCTCCTGCTGCACAACAAGTTGTCGACTAGTCTCGACGTGCTGCTCCTCGGTCCGTTGTCTGTCTTCCTCGGCCCGCTCCTCCAAAAGTTGCTTCTGGCATCATCCTTCTGTAGTTTATTGTTTAGGTTTTGAATGACCTGAACAACATCCGCTCGAAGGCCAGAGAAGGAAAAGGACAAAGAGGTTTTCCCCTTCTTCGCGATCTACGTGTGCGCACTACCCAACCCGAACACCCTCCCTTTCTTGTTCACGCCGCCAACAGTCTCTATGTAGATGGCGTTGTCATCGAAACAAGACAGGGTGGGAGGTACCTCCCCCTCAAGAGTGGATCCTTCTCGGCCCTCCTAGCCTGATACACCTCCTGTAAATGTAAAATAGTGATAGGATTAGTAAGTTGATTTGTAAATTATAAGCATGTGTAAGTTAAAATAAAATACCGCTAGATCTGTAGTCTTTTGGTTAACCCATACACCGACTTTGTTCTTCTTGGTCATTTGCATGACCTCAAATAGGGAAGACTCGTGGTGCTTCCTCAACTCCTGTAATGGACAGCAAGCATTGAAATTATTATTTGAAAACATGTCAGACCAATCATAAAAGAAATGTTTAACATAAATATACTTATAAATCTTTTCTTATACTCGAGGGTTAAAATGCTACCCCCAGTGTAAACTGATGCTACAGCATTGCCGGCTCTGTTTTCCTTATTCCGAGCACTGGCCTACTGGAACAAGACACTGCCCACTTCTGGACCATCCTGTCCAAGTGGTCCTCAGGGATCCAATGAGGGTACTCGCCCTTGTTCCTCACCTTCCAAAGGGTACTCTTGATGATTTTGGAGGTCTTTGTAGCAAAGACCCTCCTAATCTCATCAATCATACTCTCTATCCACTGATAATCTCATTGTTATATGAAATGAGATTTCAATATTAAAAACAAGTATATGAATTAGCCATAAATTCACAACAAAGGGGAGTGCTAGCTTACCAAAAAGGTGTCAAACCACCTATCTTGGATAACCTTCCCTGCATTTGTCCAAGAGATATATGGTTCATCCCACTAGGCCTTTAGAACCTTAGTAATCGCTTTGGTAGTGTGACTACTATCAACAAAGCTGTAATAACCATTAATTAGAAACAAATAAAACAAGTTATACATGGGGAGGCTACCAAAATTTTGGCAGAGTTTCCCCTGTAAATATAACATTTCCAAATTTAAACAGTTGCCCTATTATAAACAGAAAAACTCCTAGTACAGTTTAATATATACAACGACTAAGTTAACTAGCATACAACTATGTGAGTTTTATATACAAAGCAACTAACAAGCTACCAATTAACCAGCATGGGTAGGGGGATACCGGGGGTGGGGTGGCCTCGAGGCCAGCATCATCAAAACCACCAGGCAAAGCAATCTGCTCTGAGGTGGTCTGTTGTGGGATGGTTTGCTGTGGTGGTGAAGGAGTGGTGGTTTGATGTGGTGTGGTCTGCTGTGGTGGTGAAGGAGTGGTGGCCTGCTATGGGATGATGGGGCTAGGTGGTGAAGGGGTGGTGGCCTGTAAACGGGATCCGGGGGTCCTCAAACCACCACCCTGGCTGAAGAGTAGTCAATATGCTGTCATCTGTAGAATACACCATGAAAACAAATGTTAGTCTACGACTACAAAGATATGTATGTAAGTGTCACTATAGAAAATAATTGCATACTTTGTGTCTGTTTCAGTTTAAAATTCACCCTAAGTTTCAGTGTCACTGTGGCTATCTGTTTCAAAAGGTTCCTCAGTCTCCAAATCAACCCTAGACCATTTTGACTGGAGATAACATTTTTATCAATGTGTTTACCCCTGTAGTGGCGAGCGTCTCATCCATTATGACTGGATCAATGTTGAACAGTAAATGACTGTCGTTGAGCTCGTTCAGAGTGAGTTGATAAGCATCCTCAACCTCATTGGAGACATTATCAGTGATCTGACTGCGGGCCTTAGCCGTGATTACTGTGTACCAGTCTCGATGCCCTCCAGGAAAGTCCGTGTAATAAACTTGCTCGGCTTGTTGAGCAAAAATAAAGGGATCAAACTCTTTATATCTACCATTTTTTTTACCTTAACTAAGTCGTAGTTGTTGTCAACCTTGGTTCCTACACCGATTATGTTGTCGTACCAATCACACTTGAATAGAACAATATCTTTTCTTAGTCGTCTGGAGAAAGAATCTTCAACAATCTCTGTTAGCACTCCATAAAAGTCTTCCTCTAACTGTCCGTGTAATGCCCTAAATTTTAAAACAAAAGATTAATTAATGAGATAAATATTAAATAATTATATTTAGGTTATTTAATGTTCTAAAATATTAAGAATAAATAAATAAAGATTTTTAGGAACTGTTTATAATTTATTGGAACCGGATAAGCTAAAAATGAGCCCGGTTGAAATATGGGTGTCGGACCAAGTATCTCCGACTGGGATGATATTAGTCAGGGCTGTTAAGGATATTATTGGGAATCCGACTATGTATTCAGAATAATTTTTGGATAAAGTATTGAGCTGGAACAAAGATCCTATTTGTCATAAAACGATGAATCTTTAAAGAAGGATTAAAAATAAAGCCAAATGGCCCATTTTTCTCTTCTTATTCCCGTCAGCTTCTTGGTCACTCTTGACAAACACCTTGCCTCTTCTTCTTCTCTTTTCTTCTCCTTCATTTCCTCTTCTACTTCTCTTCAAAAACCCTAAGCAAAAAGGGTAGTGGCTCTCTTCTCCTCTCCCATTTCCGTTCTTGAAAGAGCTTGTAAGAGCTTGGAGCTTGAAGTCTCACTCTCCTTTCTCCTCATTTTCGTGTGACTCTATTTCCCTTTGGAAAACCCACTCCCTTCTTCTCTTAAAGTAAACTCTTGCTATTTCTCAAGAGTGTGAACTATAGGTTTTTGGGTTTTGATGTTGAGAATGTGATTTAATGAGTGTTGTTGGGTTTTAGAGAAACCCTAACCCTATGATTTGGGGGAAATGGAAAATATCAGTAAAGAAGCATTTATTATGTTAGATAATTGTTATTGGTGAGGTAAAATTGTGTTATTAATGGTAAATGGCCATTAATGAAGCTTAATGGTTGTTAGGAACCATTAATGTGGGAACCCATTAATGGGTTTGACATTAAAAGTGCATAATAATAAATGTAGGCGCCTAAACTGTGGTGGTTATGGTGGAATGAATGAAATAAATGGGACTTGAGAGTTAAGATGCTGGAAGACATCAAGTAAATGAATATGAACATTAAACCGAGGTGGTTGAATAGAAAATAATTATGTGATATATTGTGATGTAGGAAATAACCCCAGTGACGAGGTGGAATCATCGGACCGCGTTGATTACTACTTCTCTTGAGGTAGGAGGGGGTAACTATTCTAAATGCATGATTTCAACCATTGATGACATGAAAATATGTATATATGATTATGTTTAATGATTGCTTGGGTGGACAATGTAATGATTTCATGATTTGAGTGCATTTAGAGTGATTGATATTATGTGGCATGTATTTGGGATAATGATTATGATATTAAACTGGTCTGAGCTGGAGTCAATGATCCAGCATGGACCAGCCACGAGAGTCGATAGATGACTAAGGGTTTATATCGGTGTTATATATGTCCGGTATGATTATCCAGTATCCCAGTGAGAGGAGACCGACCTTGATGTCTTGAAGATCCTTCACACCGACCTTATGTCTCTGATATAGAGAACGGATTCCCTTCAATATGTGAGGTGTTAATACAGACATACCGGTATGGGGAGATTGTCTATACGGTCTTATCAGTCTGAAGTTTTACTTGTTGTCTATATTGCACACAGAATGGATAAAGTGATATCTGTATTCTGTTATCGGTATCGAGACCGGATCAGATATTATGTTGAATATTTTGATGAAATATGTCATGATGGCTTGAGACCATGTTTTGAATTGAAATCAATGATGTGAAATATCCCAATTATGTATATGTGAATTGATAAATGTGATTGCCACTAACTACCAATGTGTATGAGTTCCAACAAGAATTGGTAAGGATTCAGAATATTGAAATCCACTAAGTGGTAGTAGTGAATGGACGATTGATTGAGTGGCATTTAGGATGCATAGTATGAGAATGCATTGATTGACATTTGCATCCATGGCATATCATTCGCTGTTTATATGGAATGTTAGGGGCTCCAATAGGTAGGCCCAGTGGGAGGGCGACCCAGTGCACGGGTATACTGTTATTGCTCCCTAGTGATTCAGGGAATCACGAAGCTGCCCTTAGTTTGGTGACGAGGCACCCTATATGGCAGGCCCTGTGGGAGGGTGGCCATGTGATGAGCAGTTTACCTCGGTGTCCGACGGGGCACGGCTCCCTTGATGTGTGTTCGGGGGAGGCCCGTAGCACTTTTGCAAGTAAGGCCATAATGATGATCCGTAAGTCATGGGGTGACTAGTGCTACAGATGGGCAAGAACGGTTTGGTACCATTAAAAGTATGATGTTGTAAACATGCATGAATTAAGATATATGTGTACATATTTTACTACTACAGTAGGGACATAGTATCACATCTATGCTTATCCCACATTTGATATGTTGTTGTGTCCTACAGTCAGATCCGCACTTGAAAATAATTCCTTTGTGCATATGCATTAGCTTTAAGAGCATTTGCATATAGCTGGAGATATACCTAGTTGATAGCCTATGGTGGCGATGGATGATTGTTAAATAGAGGGAAGGTAAGCTGAGGTACTAACATTAAAAGTGTGATGATTATTGAGAATGTTAGGGATATATTATATATATGATATTGCCTTGTGAATATACTTAATTGGACATGTACTGTGCTGGGATAGAATGATGTATCATGTGTGTGAAACTTGTGATGATTTCTTGAAAAATGAATATAATGCACATATGTATAAATATCATCATAATGTATGACTTTGATACATTTGGATTATGTTACTCACCTCTTAGTTGCCATTTTTAATTTTGATGTAGGTATGATGTGAATCCTACTCTTTTTGGAGGTCGAGCATTGGAGAAGGTAAATATGAAAGGAATGTGGGTGAGCCTTGATGGGCATATATGTATTCATTTTGTATAGCATATGGTGTGCATATGCTTATTTTAAAATTAATTTAATGATAGTTGATTTTGGAGGTCATGAAAGAAAATTAGACCTTATGTGTATGGCTAATTTTCATTAATGACCTTGATACTATATGAATGATATTATTATTATTAAATTTTATTTTTATCATTTAACAAATCGATGAGGCATCTCTCATCCTCTTTTTAGTATATATATATATATTAATGACTCTTAAATTTAATTACGTCTTCTGCTTTTCCCTTGGGACGGCCTCGAGTCCAGCTATCCAAGGAGCACTCTGATACCTTCTCATATCTTCATATATAAGATAGGTTATTAAATGATCTGGGGTGATTAATTGGCATTATATACATATATATATATATATTGAATTTCTTCTACTTATAATTAATTTAAATCGTGAAAAATTTACCCTCTATTTTGGGCTAGGGTGTTACAGTCTGGCTGTGCCTTTAACATAAACCTCACAGTTATGGGTACGCATCCCTTTACTCCATTGAAAAATGTTAAACTTGTAGCCGTTTACGTAGTAAATGGGCCACTTTTTAACAGTTTTCACCTGGCCTCAAGAAAGGGCTTGGAGTAAGGGATCTTCAATTTGGTTATTAGGGTCTTGAATCTATGTTCATCATAACACAAAGGTCTAGTTAGATACCTAACGTTAGAAGTACAACTAAAAGACACATGGTATACGGGTCTCACGTGTTGTGCAAACCAACCGATGAATTTACATGATACCTCACTATGAATTTGGTCATCAGTTATATCATTTTGCTCAAGTTTTAGCATATCTGCATATAAGCTATTTAAAGAACAAAAATTTAGATACAATAAAAGCTAGCCTTAGAATGTAAACTATAAGTTGGTGACTTACTCAAGATAGGGTTCCACTTCTGGGCAATTTAGAAGAATGTACAAGTAAGCCGTCTTTCAATCTTTCTCATCAATGTAACATTTTATGGCCTTGCCCCCCGGACGACCGGGATAGTTAAAAATTGAAATTTGATCATCCAACCCTATGCGGGTGCCACCCTAAGATTGTGGTGAATTCTACTCAATCTAGTTTATATCTCTATCGACAAATAGAAAGAAGCAAAAGTGGTCATTTCTTCCACTAAGTATACCTCACAAATTGATGCTTCAACGCACGCTTTGTTTAACACTTTGTCCTTTAAAGAGCGTAAGAATCTAGAATAACATAAATAGATGTTAAGTTACATAATACTATTATAGTTAAGAAAAATTTGCAATGAAATTAAGTAGTTGTGGCGTTCACCTTTCAAATGGATACATCCAACAGTACTGCACTGGGCCACCCACTAAGGCCTCGTACGGTAGATGGATAGGGAGATGCTCCATCGAGACAAAAAAACTTGGCGGAAAAATTTCTTCCAATTTACAAATCAAGACCAGGATACTTTCCTCAATCTTCATAAGTTTCTCCTCAGTTAACGAAGTTACCATCAATTCCTTAAAGAAGTGACTCAACTCAACCAGCGGTTTCCAAATAGGTTTCGGTAAGGCATGAAACACATATGGTAATAGTTGTTGCATAAACACATGGAAATCATGACATTTCATGCTAAACACCCTACCCTCCTTCATGTCGACACATCTGCTCAAGTTAGAAGCGAATCCATCAGGCAGGGTCAACCCTTTCATCCACACGCATACAGCAATCTGTGAGGTCTAGTTTAAACATATTTTGCATGGGGTTTAAACATTCTTCCATGTCCCTCATCCCTTAATTCTAACTCCTTCCTAGAAGACCAAATCAGAAGGTCTAGATGACTCTTCTTATTGTCCTTTGTTCTCCCTTTGATGTCCATCACAGTGTCAAAAATATTCATGAAAACGTTTCGTTCAGTATGCATGATATCAATGTTGTGTCTTAACAACAAGTCTTTCCAATATTGAAAATCCCATAAGATACTCTACGTCACCCAGTGGTGTTCCTTCCCATAACCCGTAAACTCCTTAACACTCTTATCCCAGATGTACGGATACTCTTCGACTCTCTTCTAAACTCGTGCACCAGATAACCTACAGGGTGAAGGTTCATTCACAACCTTGTTCTTCTTAAAAACAATTTTGTTTCTCCTGAACAAGTGATCCAACAGTAAAAACTTTCTATGACAATTAAAAAAACTTGTCTTTCCACTAACAGGGAGTGATTCCTTCCCCCCCCCCCCCGGCATGTTCCATGCATACAGGGCAAGCAAGCTTCCTAGACGTTGACTATCTAAAAAGCATACCATACGCCGGAAAGTCGTTAATGGTCCACATCAAAACAGCCCACGTCATAAAATTTTTCTTCAAAGACGCGTCATATGTCATCACCCCGACATCCTACAATTATGACAACTCTTCAACTAACATTGCAAAAACACGTCTATTTTCACCTTTGGATTTTTAGGTCCTGGAACCAGTACAAATAGAAACATGACCTCCCTGTTCATACACATATCAGGAGGCAGATTGTATGAGGTCAATATGACTGGCCAACAAGAGTACGGTCTTTCATATTGACCAAATAGGTTGAACCCATCAGTACATAAGCCAAGTCGTACATTGCGCGGCTCGCTTGAAAAGTCCGGATATAGCTCATCCAAACACTTCCATGTTTTCCCGTCGAAAGGATGGCATAGAAGACCCTACTTTTTTCGGTTTAGAGTATGCCAAAGCATGTGTTTTCCCGTGGACAATGAGGCGTACAGGCGTTGAAGACGCAGTGTTATGGGGAAGTACCACATTTTCTTCCTAGCCATCCTAGTTACCTTCCCTCTCCTTTTAACGGTTTTATAGTGTTCCTCATTACAATGTACATATTTTGTGACACTTTTGTTTACAAACTCATTTCTGAACAGCATACACCCGTCAACACAACACTTTATCTTCACACAACCTAACCCTAGGTTTGCCACTTTTTTCTTAGCATGGTACAGGTTTGATGACTTTCGATGATTACTAGGTATGGTGGAACCCATCATATCGATCATCCAATTAAAATAACCTCCTGAAAGATTATAATCTGTCTTTAGACTTAAAGCTGCTAGAGAGGCGGATAATTCAGTGTGACTGTCGTACCCGTCCCACAATGGAGTCTGAGCCGCCGCCAACAAATCATAAAACCTCTTCACCTCCGAATTAGGATCCTCCTCTACATTGTCATCCTCATTCCCTACTTAGTCATCATGTTGTAGCATATGCCCGGTGGAGGGTCCAACATGATCCATCACCATCTGCTCCATGTTGTTGTACGTATCCCTGTTCCCTCCGACCTCATAGTAAGACTGTTGCACGGTTACAGCTAATGGCCTGAGCGGTAACTGCTCACCATGGTTGTACCAACAGTAGTATCTTTCCATGAACCCTTTCTTACTTAGGTGGCACATCACATCATCTATGCATTCAAAACTCATGCATTTACACCTTGAGCACAGACAACGAATCTTCTGAGTCACTTCAAAACCTGACGTGTTTGCTGTAGCAAACAAAATGAACTCCAACAGCCCCATCATAAACTCCTCAGTCAATCATTGACTGTGATCTAGCCGGTTGTACATCCATCGTCGATTTACCAGAACCTCTATTCATGATATCTAACAAGCAGAGTTCTAGTTACTTTGATTTAAACATTATGTGACTATCGTTTGTGAATCGCTCTCTATCTCTTTGATGTTGCAAGTAGGTGGGGCCCTATCTTATTCGGGATGAATATGCAACCATCTGTAGCCCGTCGATGTTGTTTATGATCTATCTTGAATTGTTGATGTTCATTTGGAATTTTGCCAACATTTCGCATTGATCCTCGAGTACACAGAGATACATACGGTATAAAACACAGCACGCAAACATGCACCCAAAGACAATACGAAACACCATAGCCAAAATTTCAAATGAACATCAACGACACAAGATAGACCACATACAACATTGATAGGTTACGCCCTACTGGTTACAAATTCATCCCAAACTGTCCAACTGGGACAATTAAAGATCCAACACAGCACGGTATGTCAGCCAGTTGTCTTGAATCTTGAACGGGAACCTAATGGTTACACACACGACTAAACCCTACATTGTTAAACTTTAGTTTACTTTTTTATGACCCCTAAAACAGGGAGCCCACTGAAATTTCGACAGAGTCTCCCCTGTAAACTAGACATTTCCAATTTTTTTACAACGCGTGTTACACACAGAAAAGTTTCCAGTACAGTTCAATATATAACTACGACTAAACCCTACATTGTTAAACTTAAATTTACTTTTTATGTACCCTAAAACAAGGAGCCCACCAAAATTTTGGCAGAGTCTCCCCTGTAAACTAGACATTTCTAAATTTTTTACAATGCCTTATTACACAGAAGATTTTCTAGTACAGTTCAATATATGTGCTATGCATTGTATATGAAATTGAGGGAGGTACTCACCACAACCTAGTGAGCTCCGCCCTCCACTAATAAACAACAATACACATGCATAAAAACATCATGTTATCAGCACACAAAACCAATGCCTAATGAGCTCTGCTCTCCACTAACAAACAACAATACACATGCACACTTTTAACACATGTTATCAGCACACAAGATCAATACCTAATAAGCTTCACTCTCCACTAACAAAAAACAATCAACATGCATACATTTCAAAAGATACAACACACATAGCCACTAAGCTAGCGTTAGGGGATTACCTGGAAAAGAGAGTCAGCGATAGAGACAAAGCTGATGAGAGACGAACACAGACCATGCGTAAGGTGTGCTAGTCTACATGTGAAAGAAGTCCCAACATTCAAGAATCAATGATGCATGTTTCTATGAAAAAGACAAAGAAGAAAAAAGGTACAGGAATGGTGTCTAGAATGTTGGCATGAGGTAGAGTAAGTGTCCTCTGAAACCCATATTCTTATATTTGATAATTTACCATCAACTCAATATAGAGTAAATAAAAGGTAAAAATGAAATTAATTTTTAAAAGTTAATTGAAACTATCTTTGCTTTGAATCTAAAAATATCATAATCTTTTCAATGATTGAGAACTTGATATGTTTCCCAATAGCTACACTTTTTTACTGTTAAGTTACTAGTCACAAACTGTCCAATCGGGACAATTCAACATCCAATTCAAGAAAGAAAAAGATTGTTTTCTATCTATATTTTTGTTACATCAATTGTAGAAATATACAAGTCTGTAAAATGTCTTTACTCTAAAGGACCATTACAAACTCATGGATGAGGAAAAAAATAAGACTTGCTCAACTCAAAGATAAGTATGTCAAGACCAATGCTTTACTTAAAGCATCAAATCAACATAGACAACAAATTTGTGAAGAGGTCTCTAATCTCATGGAAATGCTTCATGAAAAGAAAACTCAATTAAAATCTTGTGAGTTGGAGACGTTGAAGATAGAGACTTGCGAAACTTGAGGAAGTAAAACACAACATAGAGGCAAACTAAAGGGTTCAAAAGTTCAAGAGAAGTAAAATTAACACTGCTTTATATTCATGTTTTAGTTTTTATGATTTTAAATAGTTTATTAACACTGCTTTAATTGCTATTTTTAGACATGGTCACAATAAGTAGAAGTTTAAGGATGTATTTACTGAGTTTAAGGATTTTCTTATTCAAAGTTGTTTCTATCATAATTTTTGAGCTCTTAATAGTGTTTATAGGTGATTTATAAGTCCCTTTTAAATGTTTTTTAGAAACTTGAGTACTTTAACATTGACAAACTCTTGAAATTTAACTCATCAAAACTTTTATTTTGTTAAAAAAACAAAGTAGATATTCTTGTGCTAGTATAACATTCCTAGATAATCAATATACTATTAGCCATTATCATAAACCAATTATCATAGAGCGATATTAAAACCAGTTCAGAGCAAGTTTAGTTTAGGATATAGTTTTAAAACCAGTCTAAAACTGATTTGGTTCAAGAAGCAGTTTTAAAATCAGTTCAAACAAAACTAGTTTCAAAAGCAGTTTTTTCTAAACTGTTAAAAAACCTTCAGGTTTTGACAGTTTTAAACTGGTTTTAAAATTATTTCTTAAACTAAAAGAGAGACAAATGAACTGGTTTTTGGGAGGTTGGGAGGGAGAGAACAGGAACTAAGTTAATAAATTAGAAGCAAAAGAGAAACAAATGAACCAGCATTCTATTCTTTCTATTATATTATACTATATTTTATAATATTTTATTCATTACATTAACGTGATTAAGAGTAAATTTGAAAACAAAGAAAGTAGAATAAACTATTTTTTTAAAATTTTTCTATTTTTATTTGTGTACTAAAAGTCCTGGGGTTCATTAATTTGAAGAAATATAATGACCTAAATCCTGGCAGCCAGAGTAAAGTGGTTCAAATTAATAGTAAAATTTGTTGAAATCAAATCACCAATTCTAATTCATGTCATTATTTATGAAGTATGCAGCAAGCAAAGTTTTTGCCAATTTCAAGAACTCTTGTGTTTGTCATCTAAAAATATTACACACTTCAAAAGAACCATATTAACTGGTTGGTTGATTAGAAATTAGCTTTCGCTGAAACATATTTTACTTGTATTATGATATACTGTAGTGAAGGGGGGGACATACCAAAAATTAGCTCTCCCATTACTAAACCAGTAACATACTAAAATAAGAAGCTTGGAATCAAATATGATTCGACTTCCTTTGTACGGGCTTCTTAAGTTCCATCTCGTTTACAATTAAAAGATGTGGCAAATTTTCAAATTCACTAAGTTCTACCAAAAATATTTTAATGCCTAATATATCTCCTATTCCATCACAAACTTCACTACTACCACCAGCCAACGCAACAAGACAAAGCCTTCCACGTTCTCATACTCCTAGATTTTCTGGAAGTCTTATCGATGGTTTGAGAAGGACAAATGTGTTATTGAATCATGAAGTTTCAAAGGAACAAAAACAAGTAAACCTAATGTCTTTTCTATATATAGGAATCACTTGCTTTGATTGTAACACCCCGGTTTTCTGGACTCAGATCCTGATGTCCCGATGTAATCAAGATAATAATTAATAAAATACGGGTAAATTTTTTTCGCGTTTGAAGTATTTCTAAAACACCTCGACAATGACATCAAGACCCGAATCACAGAAAACTGAAGCGTACGATTTAATAAAATATAACTGGATCGATATCTAACATGCCTATAACAGTATACAAAATGATAGAGTTTATAGTGGAAGAAGAATGTGTATACCGGGCATATGCCTAGTCCCATATATGATGATATGAGAAAAAGCTCGGCAAAGCATGCAAAACACCTAACACAAACCTATTATTACAACTCGTTCATGCACTTACAACAGACACATGCATTGCCTAAGATATAATGTAAATATGCATATAAATCCGGGGTCATGCCCCAATTATTGCCATGGCCCATATCATATAATTGGCCTATCTATTCACAATACAGGGGGTAGCTTATACGTATTCAAATCCCCTAAATCATCAATATCATCTTATACAATTCATTCAATACATGATAGTTCACAAATGATGCCGGCCAAGGCACTTCCTCCACCACTATTTACCTCCACCAAGCTTTGATTTAAAATCCAAACTCATCCCATGGCAACCTGCATCATAATGCTAAAAAGGAGACCACATGGGAGAGTGAGTTATACATTCAAAATGACGAATAATATATATATTGTGATCATGTGTATATGCATATAACCATCATGTGTGCTATGCTATAAAACCATTAAATCATCATTCAATCCTCATCACATTATTATAATAGGCATACAAACATCATGAATCGCAATCCACAACATAAGCAATCACAAGCACATACACAATCAAGTTGCCACTTATCATCAAGGGCATACACAAATTATCATCATCAATTCATTAAATCTTCACTCAATTCCTCCTTGTAAGGGGTTTCTCTTCTCTCGTGGTCATTCCATCTCAAATGCCATGCATCTATGGCTAATGCATATGTCAACTGTTTAATGCATATACAATGGATCCATTTCATTTCATCGGGTGATCGCAACCACCATAATCATTCATTCATATTCATGGGTTTCCCACCTCCCCTCTAGCAGCCTCGCAAGGTGCTTTCTCGTGATCGCAACCACGTTCAACAATTCTCATAGGTTTCCCACCTTGCAAGGGTTACTCCCGCCTCGTGATCACAACCACGGGCATAATAGGAACTTGCAAGCCCTTTTGCATTTCAAATACCAAGTGATCGCAACCATTGGCTCATCATCATACAATGGTCCCCGCAGGGCCTTTCACTTTCCACAACCAGGTGATCGCAACCACCGGCTTAATATCATATCATTATCAAGTTAGTTTCCCGCCTCACAAGGGGTACTCCCTTCATAGAATCCTACAGGATCTTTTATCACTGTGATCGCAACTATAAAATATCAATGCTATGCCATGCCATGAATGCAAATGCAATAATGCATATGCCGACCAATCTCGCAAGGATATCTCACCCTCTCACATAGGGATATAATTTAATTTGGCATTTCCATTAATCATATAATCATTTACAAAGCCCTTCAAGGCACATCATTCATATAATTGGCATTTAATGGCCACAAACATTATTTCATAACAATCCACACATGGAAATCAGAAGGCACAACAAGCATCATCACATTAATCCACACTTAGAATTATTCAGGGCATATTCATCATTCCACATATGGCAATTACACTTATGCCCATCATAATCATTTCCTTAACATTACATCTCAACACATCACATATACATATTTCATATCATATGGTAAACCAATGCTTGTATTCAACTATAGTGGTATTACTACATTATCTCATTCATCAACATTGTTTAGTAACTAGTGTGGCGACACAATAACTTATCATTTTAATTCTAAACCACTCATGCAAGATCGCACTTGTATAAGATATAATGACACTTCACAGTTCTTCGATAATAACATTGGTCCTCATGTACAAGGAATAATCATATCATTATTCACTGTCACATGATATCGACATCATCTCTAATGCTTCGGTTTATAGCAAGTACCTCACCATTTAATCATTCTCATAATGGGTTTATAGTCCCCCCAAGGGCACATTTTATAACTCATCATCAAACCCTTATCATCGTTTTCATATATCTCATTCTTGGTGTTTAACATTTATATTTTTCATTACTATTTTCAGGTATCGACGGATTATCTCAATATTCTAATCATCATCAACCCCACTATATTATACCCTCATATTATACCTTTTATACAAACCTTTAGGTATCTCATATTACAAAGAAAAGGGCTTAACATCAGAAAAATAAGGGAAAACCACATAAAATTCTATACTGGGCAACTCGCTTGAGCGAGCCCTTCACTCGCTTAAGTGAGATTAACATAGCTCGCTTGGGCGAGCTCCTCGCGCGTAAGCGAGGATCTTCCATCAGCGTACACACGCTCCCTCGCTTGAGTGAGGCTCCCCTTTAACTAGCCACTCGCTCGAGCGAGAATTGTCCAGTACCTCACTAAGGTTGGCTCGCTTGAGCGAGGCTCCCTACAACGAGCTACTTGCTTGAGCAAACAACGTCCAGCATCAGACTCCTCACACTCGCTCAAGTGACTCACTCTCGCTTGAGCGAAAATCCTCCAGTATCAATTTCCTCTCTCGCTCGCTCAAGTGCGGCGACGCCCGCTTGAGCGAGATTCACCCAGTGTCTCTCCTGCTCACTTCACACTCGTCTCGCTTGAGCAAAACGCTTACTCGCCTGGGTGAAATTGGGCCAGAGGCCATAATACTGATACAGGGGATTCTAGCATGAGCAAGAATCCATCTCGCTTGAGCGAGATTATCAGATTATGCATAGAAAACATGAGAACTCACAACTCAACATACCAAAATCTATTCAAAGCCAAATTGACTAAATTCCATACTTCATATACCTTATAATAGACATTTAAAACTTGTCTCAAATGTTCATACACAACAATTTCCATTTTAAGTCATTTACCATATTAAAATTAAACTTATCATCATCACACATATAGGTATACATTTCCATAACAATCATCACCTGTTCTCATATACCATCCTCATAATCAACAAATTGCCATTCTTATTATTTCAATATATATACATGGCAAGGCAAGCATGAGTATAAAACACATACAACAATCACTATCAATCTACTCATGCAATTTGAATGTAAACTCCTCTCCTACCTCGAGGGAAGAGCCGCAACCAAATGTACACTCTGAAAGCTCCGCCATATAATCCGGAATGCAATCTACATACCATATATATGTGCATTCACATAATCAATAACCATCATAATTCTAAACATTTGCTAGCTTATCATAAAGCTCAACATCAAGTCCTAAACTTGCTAATCACCAATTTATGCAATTGTGTTAGGCTTCGGGAATTCCTTTCCCAAAGCCAAGATCCTCTAGATCTTAAAGAGTAACTAAACCCAACATCATCATCATCTCATCCATTACATAATGTAATCCCAAATCACTTCAATTCTTCAAACATAATTATTATCATCGTCTATTATCGTACCTAATGATACCCAACATTGAATATTTCATATGTCGATCCTTAAAATCAATTCTTCTACTCCCTCACATTCCATATTCATATTAACACCTATCTATAGGTTTCACCATCAATGGTTCTAGATTATTTTAAGCAACATACAATCTTAACATCATCTATTTACTTTCAATTTAACCTCTTAAGTTACAACATATCCACTTCCCCAAATTCTTGGACTAGGGTTTCATGGGAACCCAAACACCATAATCAATATTCATCAACCATCATCAATGGCCATTTCTTATCATTAACACCATTAAACATATATCCTATTCATATTTTACACTTTCCCCAATTTATTAGAGTTAGGGTTTCACTAAAAACTCATCACCATCATAAATGCTCATAAATTTTCCACCCATCCAAGTATTAATTTCGTGTAACCCATTAAAGGCTCATAAAACTTGCATTTAAAACCACCCCACCTTAGGGTTTCCATGTTTAGTGCTCTCCCAACAACCCTTATGCAATAAATACACCCCCAAATACCAAAACCCAAAACCTAAGGCACAAAGCTCATGAAAAATGATGAGGAACTTACCTCAACCAAGAGACAACCATGAGCTTCCAAGGGAGGGAGAGGGCCACACGAAAATAGGAAGAAGAGGGGAGAAGGAACTTCAAACTCCAAGCTTCCTTCAAGCATCTTTGAGAATGAAAATGGAAGGGGAAAGAGCACAAAGCCTCTTCTAGGTTTTTGAGAAGAAGAAGAAGAAGAAGAGAAGGAGAAGAGATGAAGGGAAAAAGAATAAGAAGAAGGAGAAGAAGTGGCATGGAAACATAAGAGAAGAGGGATTTTGTTTTTAAGTTTTTACCTCTCATTAAAATTTTAACGTTTTATAACATACAGGACCTCAGTTCAGGTTCAACACTAATTCCAAAAATTATTCCGAAGACATATTCGGATTCCCAATAATATTCTTAATAGCCATATTCTAATCGGGTATAATTTTAACTCCTTAAATCTCAATAAATCATAAATATTCCTAATAAACCCTAACTTAATTATTCCAATATTTTTGGGACACTCATTAATCCATTTATATCTATTCAATATTTATTCCACATATTTATTCATTTTAAAATTCGGTATGTTACATTGATCCTGTTGAAACATAGCTTATCACTATTAACAAGTTGATGCATATTTCTTAATATATGTATATAGGTTCAAAGTTTGAAGCAAAAAAGTGATATGCAAGATATTGGAAATTCAAAACTTCAAAAAAAAGCCACAGAAGCTACTGCCTTGGCTGTAGTTGAATCTTCTAATCATAGAGAAATAAAAGAATATATCAAATCTACTTTATATCAGGTATCTACATTCTATATTCTAGTGTCATTAACAGTATTCTTTATTCACAAAATATTAATAAAAAATGGAATAAAGGTTACCATAGAAATAATTTATGGCTTCTTGTAACACATTTAGATTGCTACTTATCTTATATAGTATAGCATATTAATGACATGGTATTAGATAATACTAATAATTTAGTATTTCTCCTTACTATTAGATAATACTAATAATTTAGAATTTGACTCAATGCTTCACCAAAATACTTTTCAATAAGAAAATATGATTCCACTTTCAACTTGTTGGTCACACATAATAGTAAGCATTCTATATTTAACTTATTTCTAATTTATCATATAAAGTTAATAATGCCATCTTATAGGTGAAAAATATAAAGTTGTAAAATTAAAAATGTTATAACTTAGGATATCTTGTTTGCTCAAATTGAAATCTTTATTTTTATTCAGATGAAGGAAATGATTGAGAAGCTACCAGAAGTAATTTCACAAAGTAAAGATTTGATAGTCATGCTCACTCAAGTTGAAGATTTTCTTAATGAAATTCCAGAAGCTGAATGTGTATCTTCCTTACCACCAAAGTTTGAGTCCATGTACAGAAAAAAAACTAATATATTTCCCCTGGACAATAGCTCTTCCAATTTACAAAAATATAAACTAGAAGAAAATAATGTTGTAGAAGTTGATCGTAGTCAAGATGGAGTAAGTTTTGTTGAAAAAAATAATGTATCAAAGTTACAGTCAAAGCTACAAAATACAATTGATGTACATGCCTTAGACACTAGAAATTCTAAATTGCATGAACATGGATTAGAAGAAAATGTTGGTTCCTCACAAGTTGACCCTTTTCAAGATGAAGAAAATTTACTTGAAGAAAGTAATGGATCAAAGTTAAAGTTTGGTGAAGGAAATTTACCTGCAGAAACTAATATATCAAAGCGACATAATGCACCCCATATGCTTCCCTCAAGTATTAACACTCCTAATTTTTCTAAATCTAGACTAGAAGAAAATAATGATTCCTTAGAAGCTGGTCATTCTAAGGCTGGAGGATCAAATGTTGGAGCAATGATGCCTCCACAAGATTTGGAAAATGGTTCTAGATCTTTAGATGCTTCAAGAACGCCTTCACAAAATTTAGAAAAATGTTCAATATCATTAGGCTATTCAAAACTTGGAAGACAAGTTTACCCAAAAAAAATTGGAAGACAAGGATCTTCTATTTTGGAAAAATTTGAGTCAGGTGTTTATGCTTTTCTCACGCTCCAACCTGATGGTATCAAAGTTTTAAAACAAATTAAATTCAGGTGAGATACATGTTTCATTTTCTATTTCAATATGATTTCGCACTTGCATTTGAAATAGTTTCTTCAAATTAAAAAAGGTAGTTTTTTATATGTTCAAATATGATGAGTATAAATTACTAAATAATATGTTCAGATGTTTTCAGTAATATTACTGAAAAGATGTTGAGAAAAATTTTAAATCATCTAGTTTATAAGGTCTGAGACAATCCTTAACTTATAAGTTAACTTTTAAGTTAAATTAAGCTTGTTATTTTTTAATATGATATTAGAATCTGACTTCCGGCTCCACATATAGATATTTAGTTCTGTAAAATTTCATGCAACATGCAACTTCTAGAATAATGATTTAGATACATGACCTTAGAATAATGATTGAAATGGAAAATTGAATTGAAAAATATTGTTTAAATATTATATTCTTAATGGTGCATTGAAAAATCTAAGACAATCACATAATTTTTAATTTTATGATTAACAAGTTCTTATTTGGTTATGTTAAGAAAAGTTATTCATGTTATTGATTATTAATTTTTATCATGTCTTTCGGTATGATTAATCACTTTATGGAAGTGCAATCTATTTCCTTATATGTAGATTAATTACATTAAGAAAGAAAAATTAAAAAAGATTAGCAAAAGAAGTACTTATTTGATGTAAATTTAGATATAGCATGTTGCCATGATTTAATTTATGTAGTTTATCTTACTTAGAATAAAATAGATTTTTATTCTCCTTTTGTCTGGACATAAGCTTTTGTCATTTTCTCCTTAATGCTTTTATTTTCATCTCACATTTTTTTTATCATTTCATTATTTTTACGCAGTAAGAGAAGGTTCACTCCAAGTCAAGCAGAAGAATGGTGGAATGAAAATAAGGATATGGTTTTTAGGAAATAATGTCCATCACAACAAAAGCTAATAATTGGATCATCTAATGTCACTTTACAAACTAAAGAAAATATTGGGATATTTCCTTCTTAAACTATTCTTCCTATTCATCACTTAGACGAAATAAATTGATTTGGAAGGATCAAAAAAATTTCGTTTGTAAATAAAAGTATTTTTAGACACATACATTAAAAACTTAAAGTATTTTACAATTATATATACACACAGAGATATTTAATTAACGGCCATAAGAATGGAAGGTGGGGCAACGACACAATGTTGATATATATATATACATATATATATATATATATATATATATATATATATATATTGTGAATTAAATAGTCTAGTGAAATATAAAATTCATATCGCTACCAAAAAAATATTTATCTTGCAATAACGCACAAATCTTATTAGTTGTTAGAATAACATTAGAATCAACAGAATCAATCAGCCAACGCATTAGAAACAACAGAATGAACCAACTAAAAGATGAACTAGAGCAATAAAAGCAGAAGAGAATGAACCTAAGCGTATTGGAAATTTGTCGTATTATGTTGGCGTGACTGACGGGTGAGCTAAACCAAGTGAACACCAGCGTTTCAATGACGGCTCGTCGACAATGGAGGAAGAGTAGTGAGTCTTGGAGGACCCCCAGACGGAGAGTCGTGAGGTTCGGGGAGGTCTCGAGAGAGAGCGGAGTAGAGGTTAGAGGACGATAATGTAGGGCACAGACAAGGTCAGAGAAAGGAAGGGGGATGGAGACCGATGGAGGAAGTCAGAGGAAGGGATAGAGGGGGGAATGAGTTAGAGGGAGTCAAGGAAACAGAGAAGGGAAGGATTGAGAGTTAGGGCAAATGATTAGGGGAGAGGCACTGTTCGAGTATGATTAAAATCTTAGTGACGATCTCCTTTCGTTGCTAACAACGTCACTAAACCCTAAAACTCGCATATTAAGTGACGGAAGGACATTCACGGTCGCTAATATAAAATACACGTTAGCAACAGCTATCGACGGTTCAACCATTCCGTCCCTAATCCCTTAAACCTTAGCGACGATGTCACCTCACCGTCGCTACCTTCCCTTCTTAAACTTAAAGCAATGGAGGGAAACCCAAAAATAGTAAGGGGACTTTAGCAACGATATAAGTGGCGGTTATTAGTAGGGACGGGTATATATCCGTCATTAAGACGGCATAAGCGACAAAAATTTTCCAACATAGTGACGTAGAGCTACCGTCGCTACTATTTGCAGCCAATAAAAAACTATGAAGGCAAAACAAAAAATAATGGAGGGAAGTATTAGCGACCAGTACAGCGACGGTGGCCTCTTAGTGACGACAGTAAAGACGGAGTTTTGCTAAATTTAGCGACGATGTAGTGATGGTCGCTGATATGGTGACTAATTTTCTTTTAAGTGGGTTTTTTAGTAGTGATAGCGACGGTATACAGTCGTCGTTACGATTTGGCGCCAACAAAAAACTTGGAGGGAAACCAAAAAAAAATGAGGGAAGTGAAATCTAGCGACCGTACTAGCGACGAGGTAGAGGTAGCGACGGCTTTAGTGACAGAACATTTGAAATTTTTAGTGACGGGCTTTTGCTGGTCGCTAAGATAGTCACTAACATTCTTTTGGGGTCCCTTTTTACGTGGCCGTCACTAACTCGGTCGCTAATTAGCGACGGTGTTTGGCGGTCGCTAACTCTAAGTTGCTGTTTAGAGTTTTTTAGTAGTCCCTTGCCAAAAATCAATTTATACTCATGATTTTAGTGATGATTTTCCTCTGTTTTGGAAGCCCCAAAATACGTGACCTCTCTTCCAATTTTTAGGATGCATGTTTTGCGATGATTGGCGTGTAATCCGGAACGTTTGGTATTGTTATAGCCCTGGTTGGACCAGAAATGATTCAATAGACCACCGAGCAATTACAAAAGATTCGAGAAACTACGAAGGCATCGTAGGATCGTCAGTGGTATGGATACCTGACTTACTCAGTAGAAGAACAGCATAGGAGCGTACTTGTTTGGTATACTTCTCATATGATTGAATAGTTTACTTTTGGGAGCCTGTGTGTCTAATTTCTTTTGGAGTATGTATAAATCTTACAGTATGGACCATGCACTATATAACTACTTTTGAAAGAGAAACCTGTTGTATTTTATAAGTATATATATATATATATATATATATATATATATATATATATATATAATACCACCTTAGTTAAATAGGATAGATCCAGTGGAAATGATTGTCCTCATTAACCGAGGGTGCTACAATAAACGTTGCTCCAAAACCACCCATAGTTTATTGACCATGTAACATAACCAGTGTGGAAACATAGTTGCACAAGGTCATAGACGTTGTTCCATAACCACCCATAGTTTATCGACCATATAACATAACTAGTATAAAAATATAGCTTTATGTAAAAAAGAAAAGAAAAGAATATATTTTTTAAATTTTTTTAGAATAGCAATGAAAAGAAACGAGACAAGTGATCGGGATTGAAAGAACTAGGGCTCGAATTTAGATCCCAACGCTTTATGTTCATTTATTACACACCAATTATTAATGGTCTCTATGAAAAGAAAGAAAAAATAACTAATATATATAGCTTTAAGTGCCATATAACTATGTTTGATAATATTATGAGTAACGATTTAAGTTATTTTTGTAACTTATTTTACTAACTTCAAAGTTTATTAAATAAAATAGTTTTGTATAGTAAATGAGATTATTTTAATAATTTATATCGTTATTTAAAAACCTAATTAAAATAATATTTAAACATATAAGTTTCGAGTTTTATTTTATTTTTTACAATTTTTATGTGATATTTTAAATTTTAAATCCCTAATAAAAACAGTTACTTTGAATTTTTTTTGCCCGTTATTCTCTATCTTCCTATTTACATGCTTGTCTCTATCTGTATTTTCATTTCTTTTAACATTATCTTTGATCATATATCTTTCTCCTTTCTTTTCTTTTATTGTTTGTCCTCTCCGTGGATATTACTTCTCGGTCAAATTATAATTTTCGCTATAAATATATTTTTCTTATATGTATAATGACTTGTGAGTGAACATGTAGGCAAATGATGGAAGAGTAGAAGAGACGCATATCTATACAGATTGAGTGTGTCACTCCGAAGACATTCAAATTTTCAAATATACACGCAAAGTGATGCATTAAAACGACAATTTGACTAATAGACACATCATTAAACCCGAGTAACTTTTTCCCATTCATACTTGAATTTGGTCATGGTAAATTCAAACCGTTTAATTATAGCTGTAATGAAGTTTTTCTTATTTTTGTCTTATAATTATAATTACATGCACCATCTCTTTCACTGTACGCACATACATGGAATTAAGTCGCAATTTATCGGTTCGGTTCACACTCTAAAATAGGTAAACCTCCGGCGGCGCAACAAGTTCACAATGAACGTACGTAAGTGATGACGGATTAGGATAAAAGGAAGCAATTCAAAACAATTTCCTTTTTCAGAAAACAAACCCACAGAGAAAAATAATAACAACTTTCTTTAAAAGAACACCTCTGTTTACGTATTTTTAGCATAATATTTACATATTGACAATTACTTCTATTTTGTTGTCGTTAATTAATTAATTAGTTGGTAGTTTTAAATTTTGTTTGGAGAACAGTTTTCAAAATTTTTTAGGTACGAGACTAATCGATATATATTACCACTAGCCAGGGCGTAGGTTGCACCGGGACGGAAACGGATACGGGGACTGAAACGGGAACGAGGAAACGTAAAACTTAAAAAAAAAAAAAACGGAAACGCCGAATTTTTTTTTTTCAAAATTTTACACATAATATGACTATCAAAAATACTAATTCATGTATAAATGCATAAAAATGACAAAATAACAATAAAAAAAATCAAAATAAGGACAAAATAAGTGAAGTAGTCCATTTGTACTTGTCTAAATCCATAAAATAACTAAAATAAGTGAAATAACATCAACAAATCAATTGTTCTATTCGGAGAAAATGACACTCTCCAATTCTGGCTCATCCAAGGACAAGTTAGCAAACTCTAAATATCCTAAGTCATCCAAGTTGCCAAATTCATCTCCATCAACATCCCACATCTTTGTCTTCTCATCTTTGTATTGATCAGAATTCCTAGATAAGAGACAAAGATTGTTGTGAACAAACACCAAATCTTCAGCACGCTTAGGAGCTAACTTGTTCATCCTAAGTGAATGAACGAATGAATACGTACTCCAATTACGCGCGCAACAAGATGAAGAGGTGGGTTGCCCAAGGACTCTAAAAGCTAGTGATTGTAGCAATTTTGTTTGAGCACCAAAGTTAGCCCACCATTTCTTAGGATCAGTGTTACCCATCTTAGAAAGAGCGTTGATGTCTGAAAAAGGCCCAGTCTTAAGTGAAATGGAAGCATACTCATCCAAAATCTTATCATAATCATCTTTATTTGGGTAAAGCCTTCGAAAACACTTCATCTTTTCTTGGGAAATCTCCCTAACTTGATGAGGAGGGACCCTAGTAGCATCCTCATGAAGCCAAACATCGCTATAAAACCTTTAAGACATTGATAAACACCAAACTTTAGGAATTGAACAAAAAAAATGATATGACATCAATTAATGAAGAATGAACTTAAAGGAGGAAGTACCTCAGGTTCAATGAATGAGATAGGCAATGAAGCGGTGTAGAATTCTTTGTCCAACGAGCCACAAGAATCCTATACACCATTTGGTAGAAAGCACTGTAAGCATCAAAAGATTTGTCTTCATGCTTATAAATTGTAATCTTGACTTTCTCAATCATCGAGTCCTACATCTCATATACTAAATGAAGACATGGCTTGTCAGTGTCACACACTCGAATCATGCCATAAATTGGTTCTGTAAAAGCAAGGATGTAACTTATTTGATCCCACCAATCATCACTTAACACCTTTTCCCTAACAAACCTTGCCTTGCCTTGGTCATCTTCATGATATGATGCCCATTCCTCACTCAACACCAAAGCCTCAAGACCACATCTAACTAGAAAAATGTGTTATAGCTACTCAAAATTAGTGACGGAACACCGCCGTCGCTAAACAGTGACCATATTAGCGACTGAAACATAAAAGGAACCCTGGAAAAAACTTGAGTGACCACTTCAGCGACCAACGGTATCCCGTCACTAATATTTGTTTAAATACCATCGCTACCTCCGTTGCTACATCTCCACCGTCACTAACGTAGTCGCTAACGTTTACCTCCAAAGTTAGCGATGGGTTATAGAAGGTCGCTAATTTTGGCGCCCAAAAAAACCCTTGGAGGGAACATATTGGCGACGGATATTAACCGTGGCTAATATATGGCGCCAAACAAAACCTTGGGGAAAACCAAAAATTTGAAGGGTAGCGACGATAATAACCGTCGCTAAAATAGCATTGTTTGGAGACGGTTATGTGTCCGTCGCTACGCTTGTCGCTAGTTGTTCCACGGTAGCAACGGTCTCTTTATCGTCTCTATCTGTATTCAGCTAAGCGACCGTGTTGCTTGTATGGTCGCTATATCTGCCGGTTGGCATTATTAGTGACTTTGTTAGCGACGGTATGGGTCCATCACTAAATTTTTAATCTAACTCGATAGCAGCTTTCCCTCCCCCCCCAAATCATTTGCCCTAACCCCAATCAATTGATTTCTCTCTCAGTCTGAGCACTTCTGTCTCTCTCGCGTTGCACTCAATCACTGTAGGTACACAGCTTGGTCGGAGAACCTCCTAACACCGTCACGTCTCTCACTGCCGCCTAGCACCGCGCCTCTCCAGGTTTATTTTCCTCCCTCCTCCCTCTTATTTTCATCTCTGTTTCTTGTATGTGTGAAATAATCTCTGATATTGTTTGACAGGTCTCTGAGTTTCCTTTTCTGCTTGTATCACCATCATCTTCTTCGACCACCAGAGACCAGACCAACACCGACAGGTTCTGTTTCTGTTCTGTGTTAAGGTTAGTTTTTTCTTCATGATTGTTTGTTTCATTTGTTAAAACAATTAGTAAAATGTTAAGATGAATGTGAAATGCTACTAGCTTCAGTGGCAGCTATGCAGGTAAGAGTCATGATATAGTTTCTATTAGAGCTTACCAAATAGGAATTTTAACTCTAAGTCCTGAGGAGGCACTAGAGAGCATATTTACTTGATATCCTGGTTGGAACTTGAAATACACCACTAAAAAAACAACTGTTAGCGACGGACAGAATTGGTCGCTAATCAATGGAATTCCCGTCGCTAAAACAATTAGCGACGGCGTCACAGACGGGAAAGTGGGCGTCGCTAAAACCCTCGTCGAAAACACATCAGCGACCACATACATGCCGTCGCTAACTTATTGACGGCGTAAGGCCGTCGCTAAAATCGTCCCTGCCCCAATAACTGCTGCCGTCGCTAAGTGTTGCCATACAGCGACCTCGGGACCCCGTCGCTACTAATAGACACCAGCGACCACCTCGTGCCGTCGCTAGAGGTAGTGATACAGCGACCAATACATTCCGTCGCTAGTGGTTGTCAGGTCGCGACCACACCTTTCCGTCGCTAGTGGTTGCGATGTAGCGACCAAGGCGTCCCGTCGCTAGTGGTTGTCAGGTCGCGACCACAACGTCCGTCGCTAGTGGTTGCGATGTAGCGACCAAGGCGTCCCGTCGCTAGTGGTTGTCAGGTCGCGACCACAACGTCCGTCGCTAGTGGTTGCGATGTAGCGACCAAGGCGTCCCGTCGCTAGTGGTTGTCAGGTCGCGACCACAACGTCCGTCGCTAGTGTTAATAAGTCAGCGACGGACGGGTACCGTCGCTAACGAGAATTTTTAAATTTTTTTAAAATTGATCCAATATTGACTGGTTTTGTTAATTTAGCTTTAAAAATATCTTAATATTTTGTATTTTGTATTGGCTGATAAAATTTTATAATTAAATTAAAATAATTTTTTTGAAGTAATGAATTATTATTAAAAACAAAATAATAGATTAAATTAATTTATGAAATAGGTTGAATTATTAATGATAGGTAGAAAGGCTTTGTGATTTGAATGTAATTACCATTAAATATTGACATAATAAATAAAGAATGACAAACTAAATACTGAATGAAAATATAACATAACTAAAAATCAAATATACAATGTGTATAAATAAAAGAACTACAATCAAGGTGGTGGGGGATCCTGGGGTGGTGGTGGGGGCGCCTGGGAAGTGGGGGGAGGTAGCCTCGCCATCAACTGCATCAGTAGCTCCTGCTGCTGAGCAAGTTGCCGACGAGTCTCGGCGTGCTGCTCCTCGGCCCGCTGTCGGTCCGCCTCGGCCTTCTGTCGGTCCGCCTCGTGCCGCTCCAACAGCAACTGCCTCTGACGTCGCTCCTTCTGTAGCTCATCGTTCAGGTTTTGAATTACCTGAACGACCTCAGTCGGAAGACCAGAGGAAGACGAAGAGGAAGGGGTCTTCCCCTTTTTCGCCAGCTGCGTGCCGACGCCACCCAATCCAAACACCCTCCCTTTCTTGTTCACACCGCCAACAGCCTCCATATAGATGGCGTTGTCGTCAGAACAAGATAGGGTGGGAGGAACCTCCCCTTCAGGAGTGGAAGCCACCAGGTCCGCCTCCTTCTCGGCCCTCCTGGCCTGATACGCCTCCTGTAAATTCAAAAACAACGATAGGATTAGTAAGTTGATTTGTAAATTATAAGCATATGTCAGTTAAAAGTAAATACCGCTAGCTCCGTAGTCTTCTGGTTTACCCATGCACCGGCTTTGTTCTTCTTGGTCATTTGCATGACCTCAAACAAAGAAGGCTCCCGGTGCTCCCTCTGCTCCTGTGGTGGACAAAAAACATTGAGATTATTATTTGTAAACATGTAAGACGAATGATAATAGAAATGTTTAACATAAATATACTTACAAATCTTTTCTTGTGCTCGAGGGTTGAAATGCTACCCCCAGTGTAAACCGAGGCTGCAGCATCGGCGGCTCTGTTGGCCCTATTCCGAGCACTCGCCTGCTGAAATGGGACCCCGCCCCACTTCTGGACCATCCCGTCCCAATGGTCCTCCGGGATCCAACGAGGGCGCTCACCCTTGTCCCTCACCTTCCAAAGGGTACTCTTGATGATTTTGGAGGTCTTTGTGGCAAAGACCTTCCTAATCTCATCAATCATACCCTCCGCCCACTGGTAATCACGCTGTAAAATGAATTGAGAAATCAAAATTAATAACAGGTCTATTTTACAAATCAAGTCACAATAAATGAGCTAGGAACTTACCGAGAAGGTGTCAAACCACCTATCTTGCACAACCTTCCCAGCATCTGTCCAAGATATATATGGACCATCCTACTGGGCCTTCAAAACCTTAGTAATCGCTTTGGTAGTGCGACTACTATCAACAAAGCTGTAATGACAACAATTATGTTAGGAGTAAAACAACACACAATCTAGGGAGACACCCAAAATTTCGGCAGAGTCTCCCCTGTAAATGTAACATTTCCAAGTTTACATAGTTACCCTGTTACAAACAGAAGAGTGCCCAGTACAATTCAATCTATACAAGTACTAATTAAAGTAACATCCAATAAACCAACAAGTCTTTCTACTAAAGTTTAATATAAAGTGTCATACAAATAACATAAAAGTATTTGAGGTTTAGTCACTTACTCGTCTCCGGCCGGCACGGGTACCAACATGGGCAGAGGGGATGCCGGAGGTGGGGTCGCCTGATGGCCATGGTCCTCCAAGCCACCAACTCCAGGAGTCTGCTCTGGGGTGGTCAGCTGTGGGGGTGATGGGGTGGTCTGCTGTGGTGGTGGTGATGGAGTGGTCTGCTGTAGTGGTGATGGAGTGGTCTGCTGTAGTGGTGATGGAGTGGTCCGCTGTGGTGGTGATGGAGTGGTCTCCTGCCCTGGGGTAGGAGTCCCCAGACGGGAAGCCGGGGTCCTGGACCCACCACCCCTACTGAAGGGCAGTCGACGTCCCGTCATCTGTGGATAAAATAATGAACAAAAAAGGTTAGTCTCAGGATATATATAAACCTATGTATATATGTTTAACAACTACATACTCTGTGTCTGTTTCAGTTTCAAATTCCCCCTCAGTTTCAGTGTCACTGTGGTAATCTGTTTGAACAAGTTCATCAGTATCCAAATCAGCCCTAGACCGTTTTGATCGAGAGACAAGGTCTTTGTCAATGTGTTCACCCCCCGTAGTGGCGAGTGTCTCATCCATTATGACTGGATCAATGTTGAACAACAAAGAGGCATCGTTGAGCTCGTGTGGTGCAAGCTGATAAGCGTCATCAACCTCCTCGGAGACATTGTCAGTGATCTGACTTCGGGCCTTGGCCTTGATTACTGCATACCAGTCCCGATGTCCTCCCGGGAAGTCGGTGTAATAAACCTGCTCAGCTTGTTGGGCAAAAATGAAGGGATCAAACCCTTTATATCTACCATTCTTCTTGACCTCAACTAAGCCGTAGTTGTTGTCAACCTTTGTTCCAACACCGATTGTGTTGTCGAACCAATCACATTTGAATAGAACAATATCTCTTCTTAGTCGTCCAGAGAATGAAACTTCAACAATCTCCGTCAACACTCCATAAAAGTCTTCTTCCAACTGACCGGCGGTGCCTTTGACACAAACCCCGTAGTTATGGGTGCGCATCCCTTCACTCCATTGAAGAATATTAAACTTGTAGCCATTTACGTAGTAAATAGGCCATTTTTTAACAGTCTTCACCGGCCCCCAAGAAAGGGCTTGGAGTAAAGAATCTTCAATATGGTTGTTAGGGTCTTGTATCATGTACAACATAAGAAGTAGGTCATTGTTACCATATTGACGGGAGTTAGAAGCAAATAGGCTTAAAAACACTTGGAATACGGGTCTTACATGTTGCGCGAACCAACCAACGAACTTGGATGACACCTCACTATGAATTTGGTCATCAGTTAAATCATTTTGCTCAAGTTTTAGCATATCTGTGTATAAGCTATTGAAAGAAACAAATAAGTTTAATATAAAAGCTACGTTAAGAATGTATAATATAACTTCTATGACTTACTCAATAAAGGGTTCCACTTCTGGGCAATTGAGAAGAATGTACAAGTGAGCCGCCTTTCGATCTTTCTCATCAATGTAACATTTTGTGAGCCTGCCCCCCGGGTGACCAGGATAGTTGAAAATCGACGTTCGTTCATCAAACCCTGTGCGGCTGGCTACCCCAAGATTGCGGGGAATTCTACTCATTCTAGTTTCTATCTCCGTTGGAAAATAGAAAGAAGCAAAGGTTGTCATTTCTTCGACTAAGTATGCCTCACAAATTGAAGCTTCAACGCAGGCTTTGTTCGACACTTTATCTTTTAAAGAGCGTAAGAATCTTCAACATCATTAACAACATGGTGTTAAGTTAGAAAATGCTATTATAAGCACGATTTGCAAGTAAATTAAAGAGTTCACCAAGCATTCACCTTTCGAATGGATACATCCAACGATACTGCACTGGGCCACCAACCAAGGCCTCGTACGGTAGATGGATAGGCAAATGCTCCATGGAGTCAAAAAAACTTGGTGGGAAAATCTGCTCCAACTTACAAATCAATACCGGGATAGTTTCTTCCATCTTCACAAGTTTCTCCACAGTCAACGAAGTAGCCGTCAACTCCTTAAAGAAGTGACTCAACTCCACTAACGGTTTCCAAATAGGCTTCGGTAAGGCATGAAACGCGTACGGGAGTAGTTGTTGCATAAACACATGGCAATCATGACTTTTCATGCCAAACACCCTGCCCTCCTTCACGTCGACACATCTACTCAAGTTAGAAGCGAATCCGTCAGGCAGGGTCAACCCATTCATCCAAATGCACACAGCAATCTGTTGTGGTCTAGTTAAAGCATATTTTGCATGGGGTTTAAACATTCTTCCACGTCCCGCATCCCTCAACTCCAACTCCTTCCTAGAACACCAAATCGGAAGGTCTAGACGACTCTTCTCGTTGTCCTTTGTTCTCCCTTTGATGTCCATAACAGTGTCAAAAATATTCATGAAAACATTACGTTCAGTGTGCATGACATCAATGTTGTGTCTTAACAACAAGTCTTTCCAATATAGAAAATCCCACAAGACACTCTGCTTCACCCAGTGGTGTTCCTTACCGTAACCCGCAAACTCCTTAACACTCTTGTCCCAGATGTAAGGATACTCTTCGACCCTCTGCCAAACCCGTGCACCAGATAACCTACGGGGTGGAGGTTCATTAACAACCTTGTTCTTCTTAAAAGCGGTTTTGTTCCTCCTAAACGGGTGATCCAACGGTAGAAACTTTCTATGACAGTCAAAGAAACTTGTCTTGCCACTAACAGGGAGTGATTCCCCCCGGTATGTTCCATGCATACAGGGCAAGCAAGCTTCCCAGACGTGGACCATCCAGAAAGCATACCATAGGCCGGGAAGTCGTTAATAGTCCACATCAAAACAGCACGCATCATAAAGTTGTTCTTCAAAGACACATCGTATGTCATTACCCCTACATCCCATAACTGTGATAACTCTTCAACCAACGGTTGCAAAAACACGTCTATGTTCGCCTTTGGATTTTTGGGTCCTGGAACCAGTATAGATAGAAACATGACCTCCCTCTTCATACACATATCAGGCGGCAGATTGTATGGGGTCAGGATGACTGGCCAACAAGAGTAAGCCCTTCCGTATTGACCGAAAGGGTTAAACCCATCAGTACATAATCCAAGTCTTACATTTCGCGACTCGCCAGAAAAGTCCGGATATAGCTCATCCAAACACTTCCATGCTTTCCCGTCGGAAGGATGGCAAAGAAACCCCTCTTGTGTTCGGTTCAGAGCATGCCAACGCATGTGTTTTGCCGTGGACAATGAGGCATACAGGCGTTGAAGACGCGGTGTTATAGGGAAGTACCATATTTTCTTCCTGGCCGTCCGGGTTACCTTCCCTCTCCTTTTAACGGTCTTGTAGCGTTCCTCATTACAATGCAGACATTTTGTGACACCCTCGTCTGCAAACTCATTTCTGAACAGCATACATCCACCAACACAACACTCTATCTTCACACAACCCAGCCCCAAGTTCGCCACTTGTTTCTTAGCACGGTACAGGTTTGCTGGCATTCTGTGATTACTAGGCATGGTGGAACCCATCAGACTGACCATCCTATCAAAACAACCTCCAGAAAGATTATAATCTGCCTTTATGCTTAAAGCAGCTAGGGAGGCGGATAACTCAGTGTGACTGTTGCACCCGTCCCACAATGGAGTCTGAGCCGCCGCCAACAAATCATAAAATCTCTTCACCTCCGGATTAGGATCCTCCTCTACATTGTCAGAGTCCCCATGACCTGCTTGGTCATTATGTTCCAGCATACGCCCGGTGGAGGGTCCAACATGATCCATCACCATTTGTTCTATGTTGTTGTACGTATCCCTGTTTCCTCCAACCTCGTAGTAAGACTGTTGCACGATTACGTCTGACGGTCTACGCGGTAACTGCTCACCATGGTTGTACCAGCAGTGGTATGTTTCCATGAACCCTTTCTCAGTTAGGTGGCACATGACATCATCCGCGTATTCAAAACTCATGCATTTGCACCTTGAGCACGGACAACGGATCTTCTGAGTCACTTCAAATCCAGGTGTGTTTGCCGTAGCGAACGGAATGAACTCCAACAGCCCCATCATAAACTCCTCAGTCACTCGCCGATTGCGATCTAGTCGGTTGTACATCCATCGCCGATTTGCCGGTACCTCCATTTACAATATCTAACAAGCACGATTTCTGTTACCTTACACGTTTAAATTTTTATTTAACTATCGGTTGTGAATCACTCTATCTCTTTGATGTTGCAAATTGGTGGGGCCCTATCCCATTCGGGATGAATATGCAACCATCCGTAACCCATCCCTACATTGTATGTGGTCTATCTTGAGTTGAATGAATTTTCATTTGAAAATTCGGCAGCATTTCACATTGGTCCCCGAGTACACAGAGATACGTACGGTATGAAACACCACACGCAGACATGCACCCTGGGGACAATACGAAACACCATAACCGAAATTTCAAATGAACATTCATTCAACTTCTCAAGATAGACCACATACAACATTGATGGGTTACGCCCTACAAGTTACAAATTCATACCAAACTGTCCAACCGGGACAATTCAAGCTCCAACACAACACGGTACATCAACCGGTTGTTTTGAAACTTGAACGGGAATCTAATGGGTACACACACGACTAAACCCTACATTATTAAAGTTGAGTTTCATTTTTTAAGTTCCCTAAGAAAGGGAGTCTACCGAAATTTTGGCGGAGTCTCCCCTGTAAACTAGACATTTCCCAAATTTACAAACGGGCTGTTACATATAGAAAACTGCCCAGTATTGATAAATAAACATATCATACGCATTGTATATGATATTCAGAGTTATGAACACCAAATCATGTTATCAATATATAAAATCAATGCTTACTGAGCTCTGCTCTCCACTAACAAACAACATTACACATGCATCATAAATCATGTTATCAGCACACAAAACCAATGCCTAATGAGCTCTGCTCTCCACTAACAAACAACATTACACATGCATCGGCACACATAAGTAATGCTTAATAAGCTTTGCTGTCCACTAACAAACAATAATCAACATACATACACAATCATCATAGGTTATAGATCACGAAAAAATTAGCATAAGGGGATTACCTGGAAAAGTGACACAACTATAGAGACAAAGTTGAAGAGACACGAACAGAGACTACACGGTGTGTAGATCTGCATGGCAAACCAAAAAGAGGTTGACATGTTATAAATTTTTTTTTATTTTGAAAAGCAAAATTTCCTGACATGTTATAAATTCATGTTATAAATTTTCCTTTAGTGAATCCAAGACTAATATATCCTAACTATACTTTAAAATGCTGGAGAAGGAATTTTGTCCAACACTAATTTTTCCTTCTGATTATGTCTTGGCCTATATCAATTTTGTTACATCAATTACAGCAATAGACAAGTCCACAAAAAATGCCTTTACTCTGGAGGAACATAACAAAGTCATGGATGAGGAAAAAATAAGACTCGCTCAACTCCAAGATGACTATGTCAACACCAAGGCTTTACTTGAAGCATCAAATTAACATAGCCAAGAAATTTATGAAGAGGTCTTCAATCTCAAGGCAATGCTCCATGAAAAGGAAACCCAATTAAAATCTTGTGAGTTAGAGACGTTGAAGATTGAGACTCGTCTTGGTGATCTAAAGACAAGTACGTTGGAGACTAACATAACCTTGAAAGAGAGAAATGGGCACATAGAAGTAGCAAGGAAACTAAACAAAGAGAGACACGCAAAGCAAATTACAACTAAGGTGGCATTGGATAAAGCGTTCCATTGAAAACTTGATTACTAATTACTTAACATTATATGATCAGTGAAGTCTATGTCATATAGTGTTTATGCTATGCTAAGGAAAATTGATCATGTTCGCGTTCCATGGTTCTCCCCTTATGATTAATTTTTTTACCAAATCGATTTATGTTTTTGACATTTATTTGAATTTGTTTTTGACATTCATATTCTTCCTTGTCAATTTGATGAAACTAATAGCAGATTCAGTCTTTTCTCACAGTCTAAGTGCAATTACCATGTTTTAATTCTGGTCATTTCAAATTTCTCAATAAACTTTGTCCAAGTCAAGTGTAAGATCAGTTGTTTACACAATATTGTTATGTTTTATGTTTGTAATGGTTATTTATTTATTTATTTGATAATTGATATTATCAAGTTTGGGTTGGCAATAACCGATGTACAATGCTCAAAGCTTTTATTGGTTGAATTTGGGATTTACTTTTTCCTTTTTAAGTTTGATGTGTGAGGACAAATAATCTTAGATGACCAACTTGAGGCTGGTTATAGCAAAAGGTTTGAGCATTGACCATGCTAGATTGACTTACACACAAAAAAAAAATAATGATTATAATGCTGGAATGGAGTTTACCACGTTTACCCTATGTTATGCTTTCTTTCTTTCAATGTGACATTTGATGTCTTACTTGTTCTGTTGACCTTGTTATAAGGAAGATATGGCATTGGATGGAGCTGTTGTCAAATTAATTAGATTTGTTTTATTTCTTGTTTACTGTTTGAAATTCTTACAGCAACCTCAACAGCTCAACCTGTCCTTGCTTTAAGCCTTTTACCTTTTTTAGCTTCCATATTATCTTAACTGATTTTTTAAATGGACATTTATTTTTATTTTTCTTACAAATAAGTTGATGATGTTTTTCAGGGTATCCTCATCTCAAATGGCAGCAATAATGGCTTTGCATGGTTATTATTATAACAATACAAAGTTGGGAAATCAACGAAGAGCACTAGACAATTTCAGTTTTCCAGACTCAATTCCAGTTCATAAATTGTCAAAGAATAGAAGGTCAAAATTAGATAAGGCGAAGAATAAAAGATTTCTTAGACTCCTGGTACAAGTGCGACAGACTGAATCACCTCCATCTAAATATGGTACTAATGGTAGAGCAATTAAAATGGTTCCAGCAAATGCGGTAGTGAAAAGAAAGACAACGTCAGAGGATAAAGTGGAGATGGTGAATGGTACAAAGCAAGCTGTTAATGGAGCAAGTTTGGTAAGGAGAGATGCTGCCCCAGCCTTGACTAAGACAACAAAATCAAGAGCCTCTAAAGAACTTCCACCATTGGAAGAGCTAAAAGTTTTACCCTCAGATGAAGGCTTTAGTTGGGCCAATGAAAATTACAATTCTTGGCAAAGGTCTATTGATGTTTGGTCATTTGTTATTTCTTTACGTATTCGTGTTCTGTTGGACAATGCAAAGTGGGCGTATGCGGGTGGCTTTACTGAAGAAAAGCAGGTGGTTTCTGAAAGCTATTGTGTTTCAAAATTCTTCTCTTCCTGACTTTATTCATTGCTGGTGGAAACAGACATTTCTTCAGAACTCAGCCTAATTAGTTTTTTAACTAAGTTTCTTGTTGTATTTATGCATGGTCATCTGATATTTTAACTCTGCATTTCAGAAAAGCAGAAGGCAGAAAATTGCTGCATGGCTAAGGGAGTGTGTGTTACAGCTTGGCCCAACTTTCATTAAACTTGGACAGTTATCATCAACAAGGTCAGATCTATTTCCCCGTGAATTTGTGGATGAGCTCACAAAATTGCAGGTACTTTTGTACATTGTTGTTCAATTTTTTTACCAAATCGATTTATGTTTTTGACATTTATTTTTAAGAGTATCTATTGTTGACTTGAATTTGTTTAATTTTTAAGAGTATCTATTATTGACATTCATATTCTTAACCACAAAGGAAAATAGCACAAGATTTCTTTGGAATAGATGAGAATGGTATTCTTGTTGTTTCTGCAAAGGATAAAAATAATAAGAATAAAATCACCATAACAAATGATGGAGTGAGATTGTCTGGTAAAGATATGGGGAGAATGATTAAAGAAGCTGAGATATATAGAGATGATGATAAGAAATTTGAGCAAAAGGTTAAGTCAGTGAATGCTTTGGACGATTATGTTTACAGGAAGAGGAATGTTATGAAGGATAGTGGTAGTAGTTCTAAGATTTTACCACTGGAGCATCAGCTGAAAATTGAAGCTGCAATTAGAGAAGCCAGAAATTCACTTAATGGTAAGAGGCAACAAGACACAAAGGTGTTTGAGAACTATCTAGAAAAGTTGAAGAGCTGTTTTGAACCAACCAAATTTAAGAAGAAGATGAATGTCATACAAAAGTTGAAGAGCCTTTTAAAACCCTGAAGAGTTGTTTTAAACCAATAGAAGTCAAGAGTTATTTTGCTAACTACACCTATGACTATGAGTTTTGAGAAATAAAACTCAGATTTCAGCATTAGGATTCAAGTCTCAATCTTCAAGCATTGGCAAAACTATATTTAATTAATGATCTTCCAATTAGTTTTACACCGAAGATAAGGTACTAAAGCAATTTCCTAGAAAGCCTCGTATTTTTATTCAATGTTAAGATACATCGTACTTAACAAAAAAAATGTACAGAAAGAATGAACATAGCATGAATAAGGTCCCTAAAATCGTTAGTTCGATTCTATTTTAACATAAACATAAAGTAATTTAGTATTAGGATACAATACAGAATGAATTAAAAAGATACAATATAATCATCAACATGAGAATTTGTTCAATAATAAATAAATAACAAATTAACTAAAAAATATTGAAAAATCTATTTGAAGCCAGTTTCAAGTCAAAAACTTAAGCAAGCAACAAGAACTATAAGCCTAACTACAATGCTATGACAAACTACAAAAAGGGCCTTTTGTTGTGTAAACATTTTACCACCATACAAAAACAGAGTAAGCATGAGAGACAGACCTGTGTGAGCTGAGAGACAGACCTGACTTCACAAGGTCAAATTTGGAAGCGGCCCACCACCTATTCATATGAAAGAATCAAATAAACCAAATAAAATCCTCTTATACTTTCTCAAAATTAGCCAAAGAATAGCCACAACATTATTATATAGCCTTATACACAGAGGAAAATGAAGAGAAAGTTGTAAAAGAATATTATATGCATGGTTAAACTTAAACTAGATCATAAAACTCAAGTTTTCAAATAACTAGTAACAAGTTATAACTCTGGCATCTGCTCAACTGAAACAAAGGAAAATAACAAGAGAGCAGATAAACGAAAGGCATTATTTGCATTCATTGAAACAAATCATACAAGTCATAGGAACTAATGAAACCAGATCATAAAAATGACACAAATACAATGTAAGCCACTGGAAATCCTTGTCAAGTAAATGCAAACATAGCAAACATAGCAAGAAAAAAAAGTAGAAACGGAAGTGAGAGGAAGAAAGTAGAACCTTGAGGGGGTGAAGACCAGCTTTCAGTTCACGACCTTGCGTTCTTCGGTCCGGATTTCAGAGGGAGAAAGAAACAGGAGGGATGGAAGAAGGGAAGGGAGGGAGGGAGGGAGGGAGGGAGTGACCCGAACGGAGGGAGGGACCCGAACGGAGGGAGGGCCGGCACGGAGGGAGGGACGGCAGTGGCTGAGGGTGGAAGGCACACGAACGGAGGGAACGAGGGAGGAGAGGCAAGGAAGAAGAAGGGGAAGGTTAGGGCAACTGAGAGGGAAAGGGGTCCCTGTCGAGTTAGATTAAAATCTTAGCGACGGCTCATATCCGTCGCTACCAGCGTCACTATAATTAAAAGGATTAGCGACGGTCAAACAACTCCGTCCCTAAACTCCTGAACATTAGCGACGGTGAGTCCCACCCCGTCACTACATTCAATTTTTAAAAGTAAAAGATGGAGGAACCATAGCGACGGTGATGCTACGCCGTCACTAAAATTCTGAATATTAGCGACGGTAAATGAGTACCGTCACTAACCTACTGAAGCTTAGCGACGGTCCCGTACCACCGTCACTAACTTAAAGAAAAATATGGAGGGAAGGCGAAAACGATAGCGACGGATACCCGAGCCCGTCGCTACAGTTCAGGAGTTTTGCGACGGTATCAGTCCATCGTCGCTACCTTCCATTATTAAAAGAAAATTAGCGACGGTGGAAGACGTCCGTCACTAGTACAAACCATAGCGACGCAATACCTTCGTCGCTACGGTTAGGGGAGTGTTAGCGACGGTAAATACCGTCGCTACTATTTGGCGCCAACTGATAAACCCTGGCGGGAAAGCAAAACAAGGTGGAACTATCAAATAGCGACGCTACTAGCGACGGCGTTTACAATTTCTAGCGACCGGGTCCTGTTTCGGTCGCTACATGAGTCGCTAACATCTTTTTTGTCCCTTTCCGTACAAAACGGTCGCTAAGGCGGTCGCTAATTAGCGACGGGGTTCTGTGGTCGCTAATTTGAGGTAGCTGTTTTGGGTTTTTTTAGTTGTGATAGAAAATTACTAAAACACACTGATATGATATTACTGCACAGAATAGTTTACATTATACAAAGTACAGATTAATCCCTGTTATTGCTTTCCTATAATAGATTTATATTATAGGAAATAAATATGTGTTAGATATTCATTAGTAGTTAATTTGAAATATTAGTTAATAGGGAGTGAATTAGTTGCATTATTGACTCATTAGTTAGTTAATTAGTCAATTAGTTGTTAGTTAGGTGAGATAGTTGAATATGGAATGTTGCCTATAAATAAGAGAGGAGGCTGTAAGAGAGAACAGTTTATCATTTGAGTGTTTACAGGCATTGGGCATGGGGAAGTGCAGACCCTCAAGGTTCTAGAATGCTAGGATCAAGGAATTTCCCCTATTCTTTGCACTAAGATACCAGGTTTCTATCAATCTATCCTCATAAAAGGTAATTAAAACAAGAATGATGAAATGATAATTCTCACCATAAAGATAACTATTAGGATAGTAAGACTCTAATTAATAATATAAATAGGCGTACAAAAATCATTACCTATAACAGGCATTGGTTCTGGATAGTTAAAATCATGATCAACTGCAGCAAGTCCATATACATAAGGATTTCCAGGATGAGCATGCCTGTAAGTGCTGCAGATTCTATTTACGACAAGAAGGAGGCGGACTTGGTGGCTTCGACTCCTGAAGGGGAGGTTCCTCCGACCCTGTCTTGTTTCGACGACAACGCCATCTTTATAGAGGCTGTTGGCGGCATAAGCAAGAAAGGGAGGATCTTTGGTTTGGGTCGCGTCGGCACGCAGTTGGCGAAAAAGGGGAAGACCTCTTCCTCTTCCTCTTCCTCTTCGTCTGGTCTTCCGACTGAAGTTATTCAGGTAATTAAAAACCTGAACAACGAGCTACAGGAGGAGCAACGTTAGAGGCTGCTTTTGGAGGAGCGGGCCGAGGAGCAACACGTCGAGACTCATCGATAACTTGCTTAGCAGTAGGAGCTACTGATGCAGTTGATGACGAGGCTACCTCCCCCCACTTACCAGGTGCCACCACCACCACAGGATCCCCCACCACCCTGATTACTTTTATATACTTTTTTATTATGTATAGACATTGTATATTTGATTTATAGTTTTTATATTATATCCATTCAGTAATCATTTTATGTCATTCTTTATCTATTATTTTATTATGTCAATATTACATACTTGTAATTAAATCCTAAGAAAAACTCCTTATTGTGATTATCATTAATAATTCAATTTATTTGATAATTAAATTTAATCCATTATTGTGTTTTTAATTACAATTTAATATTAAAATAAAAAATATTAAAAATTTAATTATCAAAGTTTCTAGTTTAAAAAGCAAACATTCAGCGAATCAAAAATACTATTTAAAATATCTAGTTTAAAATTAAATTAAAAAACTATTAAAATAAAAAATATATTAGCGACGGCGTACATGTGGTCGCTGTAGTCCTTACTGTAGCGACGGAACATGGGAGGTCATTGTATGTTTACACGTAGCGACGGCTATAGGTGGTCGTTGTCTGTTTACACGTAGCGAAGGCTATAGCGTGGTCGCTGTAGGCTAACAAATAACGACGGCAATATGTGGTCGCTGTAGGCTAACAAATAGTGACGGCTATAGGTGGTCTCTATATGTTTACACGTAGCGACGACGATACGTGGTCGCTGTCTATTTACACGGAGCGACGGCCGCATGTGGTCGCTGTATAGTTACTATTAGCGAGGCGAACGTTACAAAGGCAGTGACCATGTTAGCGATGGCAGTACGTGGTCGACAACATAGCGACGGACGCTTTCCCTGTCGCTGTTCTATTTGCGACGAATGCTTTAGCGATGGTATTGTTGTCGTCTTAAACGCCGTCGCTAGCATACTAGCGACAGAGGTATCATAACATAGCGACTGTTTATTTCCGTCGCTAACAGCCTTTTTTTTAGTAGTGTAATAAGCTTAAACCTCTTAAGCATCACAATGATAGAAGCAAACCAAGTGTCAGCCACAAAAAGTAACTTCAAAGAAGTGAATTTATTATACATTGACAACCTCATTGTATGGTTCATGATGAAGTTCTTTACAAAAATGGCATCACCATGAACTTCAGTGATCCAATGACACTCATCATACACTTCTATATTATTCTCCGTATTTTTTGCATCATAAATGTTCTTTAAGACAAGATTTAGAGTATGAACAACATACGGTGTCCAATATATGTGGGGACAAATTCCCTCAATTATTTGTCCTGCACCCTTACAATTCGCAGCATTATCAGTTATGATTTGAACCATATTTTGATCTCCAATTTCATCGATCATTTCCTTCATCAAATTAGCAATGAACTCTTTTGTTTTAACTTCACCCATGCAGTTCACAACTTTAAAAAACATAGGACTAGTCCCACAAGTTGCCTTGAAATTAATTATCGGTCTCCTTTGGGGATCACTCCAACCATCAGTTACAATTGTGACTTATTTTTCTGGCCAAGTAACTTTGAGTGGTTGTAATAACCTCTCAACATTGGTTTTCTCTTGTTGGAGTAAAGTGGTCCTTAGTTTATTATACCCTGGAGGCACATAACCACTCAAATTATGACTCACAGCAAATGTAAAGGCCTTTATATAATGTGGGTTTCTTGCAAGGTTAAATGGCAAACCTCTAGTAAAAAAAGCCTAGCAATTTCTTGATCTAGCTGATTTCTTGTCTCCATATCAAATGCTTTCTCCAAAGGACTACTAGATTTTCTCTTGTTGGATAACCTAGTACTAATTAGGGGCTGCATTTGTGATCCACTACCAGAAGGTAGAGGAACATTCTTAAAGGTTGAATTTCTATTATTCTCAGCTTCTTCTTCAACATTTTTCATTCGATGCACATCATTAGGTTGGACCTTTTTACAAACAGCAATGCCTTGTTTAGATATTTGAAGTAGATGGACTCTTACTCTAGAATAAGACCCTTGTTTTATCTCATTATAGAAGTTATATTGGAAACTCCAAGAACCCCCAGTATCAGCACATTTACCCAGTTTTGTGACATACTTCCATAAGGGTGCATTTTCAACCTCATTAGACGAACCCACACTCCCAGTCCCACTACCAGAACCAGAACCAGAACCAGATAAATCCATGACTATATATTTAATTAACAACCTGAACAATTTATAAAATTAAATGATATCAAAAACAAAAACAAAGAATTTACAATTGCGAGAAATGGGAGCATTATGCCATTACCAACAGCAAAAAAAATTACAAACATTATTCAGCAGCAGCAAAATTTTAATTCCAAAGCAAAGCAAAAAAAATTACTAATATGTATCAATCATTATTCAGACCAGCAGCACCAAACAATTCCAAAGCAACAACAAAAATTACAAACAAATTAGAAGCAAAAACAGCAATCAGGTCTTATTACTAACCCAACAGCAACAGAAACCAAAACAGAGAGGACTGCGTGGAGGTTTGGGGTCACTGGTCGAAGAAGGAAATAGCAATAGGAGAGGGGGAAAAAGACACGAACAAAAGAAGGGAACCTGCCATTGCCAACGGTTCAGAGAAGGAAGACGATAATGAGTGAGATGATGAGATGAGAGAAGAGAAGAGACGAAAGGCAGTAGAGTAGAAAGCAGAACGGAGAAAGAAAAACATACCTCGGAAATGGACAGAGGCGCCGGAGAAGACGGCCGGTGGTCCGGCGGCGAGGCACAATGAAGACGAACGGAGAAGACGAACGGTGGGGTTGGGGTGCCGCACGCGGAAGGGATGCTCGAGAGGGGAATGGTTTCGAATGGTTTAACGGGGAGAGAGGGAAAATGAAAGCATATTGCGTAATGGGCCAGAAACGCCCCGGAAACGTGGGCCAGCTGTTTCTGGGCCGTTTCCGAGGGGGCCTAAAAGGGGTGGTTTTCCGGAAACGTTTCCACCGTGTTTCCTCACCGTTTTCGGACGTTTCCGGTACTTTCCCGTTTCCAGGACGTTTCCGGTACGGGGTACGACGATCCTCCGGCGTTTCCGTACATCCTAGGCCAGGGCTACCCTTAATTGTAGTATATAGTTATATTTCATAATTTTCTAATATTTATTCAAATGCATATTCATGATATTCTTTATATTAATATTATTATTTTTTATAATAATAATAATAATAATAATAATAATAATAATAATAATAATATGTTGTAGCTTAATAATAATAGTGTAAATGTTTTGCTTAAAATCTACCAATAAAAAACTGTCACATATCTATGGGTGTTCACCTTAGTTCCCCAAACAAAAAAAAAAAATAAGAGACCACAAAATAAACTAAAAAATAAGAGAGCAAATTAGATATTTAACCAACTAAAAATATACAAAATTTCTAACGAATAGCCGAAGAAGAGGATTACGTTATTCTTTATTATACTATTTAGCCAAAAGAAACAAGTAGCCAGTGACAGTGTAGCTCTCAATAAGTCTTCACAGGTCTTCCCAGATTTCTAGTGGAGTAATAAGCTCATGAAGCCTCTGATATACCCTGGTGGTCTCTACTCCCACCCTAGATATTTTAACCTGCAGAAACGAAATTCTTATATCAGTCTTCAGCTTCATGCAAATATGATAAATATAGAAGAAAATTTAAAATTAACGAAATTCCTTAGAAGAAAATTATAAATGAATATTATACCTGAGCATGAACAAAATAAAAAATCTTGTGGCCAATAGTTGAGAAGCTTGCATTGACAACTTGTGCGCCCTCTTCTTCAAGGACACTAATAACCTCATGTAACATGAAGGTTCTGTTGTTCAACCCACTTACCAACATCACTTCGATGCCTGAACCCAAGTCTCTTAGTTCTAGCACTGCCAACTTATTAGTCAACATTTTTCTACTATTCAATAACCTCTTTGCTGCTAATTGTTCCTTCTCCCTCTTCAATTTCTCTATTCTTTCTCCCATCTGCTTTATGTACCTTGCTGCAACATCAAGCTGCTCCTGCTGACCTCCTACGTACTGAGACATTCAATTCTACAATTAATTCATATTCATACTCTGAACCCTGATCTTTTATGTGCATGTGCTGACCTTTCGAAGCAGATAATGTTTATTTATGTATGAGTAATATATATTATATTATATTATATTATATTAATAATTAATTATGTGTGTATACCTTGGATTGGGGTGGTTTAAGGTGGGGAGGAACAAGAGAAGCCAGCTGAAAGCAGAGGGTTTTCATGTGAAATCTTCGGTTCTTTTCAATGGTCTTGCGATCAAGTTTAGAGGACTCATCATTATTGCTGGTGCTTGCTATTGCTAAATTCCTATTCATCTTTCTGGATTTCTTGTGCGTATTGTATCAAACAAAAGTGAAATCGGTGGAGGGTGGAGGAGAATGAGAGAAATTTTATCGGTTGAGAAAGGGGTGGTGTTTATATAGACATAGACAAGGGGAAGCACGCCAGTAGAACACGTGCTCTGTTCCGTCTTCAATGCTTGTTTGTTATTTACTGAGTTTAAACGAAATTGCCTTATTACTCCTTCCCTCCTATCCAAATTATTATTTTCGTAATTTAGATACATATTAATCAAAATATATTACCATTCTTATTTTTATAAAAATATATTATAATATTTTATTTTTACTTTTATTTTTATTTGAATTTAAATTTTTCTTAACATTAATAGAATATATATACAAAAACACGTTTCTAAATGAATTTTATTTTATAAATAACATCGCTCAGATACCTATTTTTTATCTTATAAATATAAACTGACGGAGTAGTTAATACTTAATACTACATTCATTTTCTAATATAACAATCTCATTACTAATTTTAGTTTTTAAGAAAATTAGGTAATAGTGTTAAAGTCAATTGAATGTATCTACAATTTATAGTAATTTTTTAATTTAAAAATAAATTTATATATTTATTGAAACTCAATTTTTATTTTTAATTAATAACTATTTATTAATAATTAATAAATATCTTTTATTATATTAAGAATTAAAAAAATCTCTCACGTTTCTATATTAGTATTAATTTGATGTTATTTCAGAAATTTTTAAAAATTTGTTCATAAACTTGATGCTGGCGCAATAAAAGACAACTTTCAACTTAAAATCAAAATAGTAATTAGTAAGCCATTATTCTTCATATGGTGGGGTTGTGGGGTTCGGCTAAAGGGTTGTTTGGATATGGTTTGACCAACCCTAAAAATACATCCTATGGTCAAACAGAGTTTTGACTGTCTCGAACGACGTGAACGATCAATATCAACCCTTAAATTTCTCTATTTCCCTAACTAGAAACTAAACGTTCAATAACATCCTCACAAGCCAGAAGTTTGACCAAAGCTTAGGATTAAAGCTGCACAATTATGGGCCCTTGATGTGATCCAACGGACATGGCTGATCTTGGGGCACAAAACGCGAGACTAGTGGCAACCGGTAACAAGCATGACAATTTTGTGAATAAATATTGAATGAAGGTTATTTTGGTATTTGAGATTATCCCTGTACCATTAATTTATTTTTTCATAGGGGAGTCTTCTTTACTTGCTAAAGGTTTGGTGAGTTTGCGTAAGAGGCATGGATGTAGCTGATGGTGGACGACAAAATGAGGTGAGTGGAGATTTTAAAAAAAAATAGATTCTATTAATAACTTTAAAATAAAGGAGAACACATTTTATTTGTAGCAATAGTGAAGTGAATTTATTTTGTTTGATTAAGGAAGTATTGTGTTTAGTTTAATCTAAGTAATTTATAGTTTTCATTTTATTTGTTTGGGCAGAACATGCATGAGGATTTGGAAACACAAACTTTTGGGCAGACTTTTGCTGATGTGCTCGAGAAAATGGAGGAAATTTCACCATCACAGGTTAGGCATTTGCGTTTTTTGGTTTTTGAAGAAGCTTACATGTTCTACAACCATTACGGGAAAATAAATGGGTTTAGTATTAGGAAAAATAGAAGCTGAAAGGATAAGAATGGGGAATTAGTATGGTACGAATTTGTTTGTTCAGGGTAGGGTTTCAGGCGCCTAAAATACACTAACCTGCCAAATAGACAAAGGGATCACAGACGTAAGACTAGATTTGGTTGCCTAGCAGAAATGCAGATTCAATCAGATCCAGAAAGTAGACAATGGATTGTGAGTCATTTTTTGGATGATCATAGTCATTGTTTAGTGGGGGATACTTATAGTGGGTTATTAAGATCTCATAGAAAAATGGTGGATGTTGATGTGGTTCAAATGGAAACTATAAGGAAAAGTGGGATTCATACTACAAAAGTGTATAACATATTTGCAACACAGCAGTCTGGGAGGTATGATATGGTTGGGTTTCGATGCAAGGACATGTATAATGAGATACAAAAATTGAGGAGATTAGAAGAGTCAGATGTTGTTGAGGCAGAGAAATTTTTGGTTTCGCTTCATGATGTTAATCCGTATGAGTTTTGGAGTCATAAGATTGGGGATGATGGGAGATTGCTTCATTTATTTTGGTGTGATGGAACTAGTAGGAAGGATTATCATATTTTTGGTGATGTACTTGCATTTGACGCTACTTATAAAATAAATAAATACAAATGCCCATTTGTGGTTTTTAGTGGTGTGAATCATCATAAGCAAACTTGTGTGTTTAGTTGTGCTATCATTTCAGATGAAAGAATTCCAACGTATGTTTGGTTATTGGAACAATTTCTCATTGCAATGAATGGTAAAACATCAAACTGTGTGATAACTGATGGGGATCAAGCAATGAAGCAAGCCATAGGACGAGTGTTTCCAAATGCATATCATAAGTTATGTGGTTGACATTTAATAAGAAATGTGACTGCCAAATTTCATAATCCTGAATTCACAAAGTTGTTTACTAACTGCATGTTGAGTGACTGTGGTGTTTCCCAATTTGAGGAGAAGTGGAATATGGACCTATTGGAGTCTAATTTGGTTAATGATGCATATATTGAAGAGTTGTACGTGAAAAAGAAATCTTGGGCCACTGCATACATTAAAGGGAATTTTTTTAGATGTTTACGAACAACATCATGATGTGAAGGATTGCATGCTCAAATGGGGCGCTACATTGAGGAGGAAACAAATTGAAAGAGTTTTTGTTCAATTTCCATAGATGTATGAAAGACATGTGAAATAATGAAAAAGAGGAAGATTATAAGTCAAACTATTGTGAACCAGATATAGTAACTTATGCTGTGTCGTTAGAGACGTTTGCTTCAAATATATATACAAAAAATGTCTTTATTCAATTTTGATCATTGGTGGAGAAGTCAATTGGATATTGGGTCGTGGAGGTGGTTCATAGCATATCTCATAAAATCTTTTTGGTGTTGTTTGATGGACACAAAGATATTCAAAGGAGTGTATCATACTGGGAAGATTATGAAGAGTTTAGGTGTTGTTGTCTAGGAATGGAATCCATTGGTTTGCCATGTATTCATGTAATAACTGTTTTGATTTATTTGGAATATGACCATCTTCCTGATTGTTTGGTGTTGAGCAGATGGACAAAACAAGCCAAGTCTTATTATCCTGAATTGAATGAGGCTCTACATGACACCGTAGATCCAATGTTGAAATCTAGGATTTGGTCTAGCATGTTAACCTTTGCCTCACGTGAAGTTGTAAATCTAGCTTATCAGAGTTTAGAAGATTTCAAAGATATACGCAATAAGCTAGCATTTGAGAGGAATAGGTTGATTCAAAAGCGAAGGAAGCGTGATAGTTTGGAGATTAGGAACGAATGTGTAAGTGCTACTCCATCTGTTAACGGTGTTAGTGCTTTAGAAACCTGTAACAATGTTCCAACAAGGCAAACATGGGTTAGTAGGTGTTCCTGTTGTAGAGATTTAGGACATACACGTAGAAAATGCCCATACGCTAGACAAATTTCTAACATTAGATTTTCTGCAGGACCCTCACGTGTGAGGTCTGAGGTAAGTTGTCTTTTAATAATTCACTCCATGTTACATACACTTGCTTGGTTTAATAATGAAGAAAATTACTGATTGTTTTCAATTGTTGTTTTTGTATTATGTCTTACAGGAATGAAAGTGACAATTCCGAGTAATGTGTGCTCTACAAAGGACTAATCAAGAAATAATCTGCAAATTAGGAATTATTATGAACTTTTTTATGTTAGTGATTCTGTTGATTAATGTTATATGGATAATTCTTTGTATTGTAGTTTACCTTTTTTATTTCGCATTATGAAAAATTACTTGCCCTATTTTACATCATAATCAACATCAACGTCATTTGCATCTATTTTCAAAGGTCTTATTCCAATACAATATAGAAAACCAAAGTCAAGCAAATACTCAATGATTAAATTAAGACATTAAGCATAGAATGAATTTCATATGAACTAATCAATCATCCTCCTCTGCGACTGCATTCTATTCTGGATCGTCCTCTGGTGCATACTCCCTGGTTGGAGGTGGCTGTGATGATTGGCCAGCATCGGGGGGTCCCCCCTAGGCCGGTCCCCAGGCCAAGCAATGTGAGTTGAGAACTGAGCGCGTCCATCCAAGGGTTGAACTGGCCCATTGGAATGTTGTGATATAAACCGTGGTGAAGATGCACAATGCCTCTATGATTGGCATTCTGCTGTGCCATTATGTGATTTTGCTGCAGGACGAGATGGTAAATGGCATGAAGAATCATTTCCGTCTCTGTATTCAAAGATGCTGCTGGTGCTGGTGCTTGTGGAGGGGGTGCATTCGGTGTAGGGGTGCAGTGGTGCTCTATGAAACGCCTATCGATGGGTGGCCTGATGGGTTTAATATCTTGAACATCAACCCCATTCACTGCATAAAAGTTAGTGATAAATGCAGGAAATCCTAGACTCCCCTTTACCTTTTGTCTTCCCTGTGAAATCTTTTGGTCAACCATCACAAATTTATGAATTTCATCTGAAATTATCTAAGCCAAATCTATTGTAATATCATCCTGCAAAATACAATATAGTAAATAGCATTTGGCATAAATAAAATTAGAGGCATGTGCATTAGGAGCCACATTTGCCAGTAAAAATGAAGTCCACACTTAGGAGACAGTAGTCATATCCTTTCTTAATATTCATAGTGGGTTATCTCCTTGACTAGATTTGAAGTGGTACCCAGCAATGCAAATTGCTGCTTCTATTTGATGAGTTTCAACCAACTCATTCCTTTGTTTTATGGAAGCATAGTCACATATTTCACCATCATCCAATTCCATTATGCTTCCCAAATAGCTGTTTATCTCATCTCTACCATAGGAAAGCCATGTTCCCCTCACATAGGTCCTTCTGCCACATACACCTTCTTTAGGCCAAGCATTTGCATAAAATTCTCTAACAACCTCAAGATCAAACTTGTCCCTTGGGTAACAAATTTTCAGCTAATTCCTTCTCCTGATCACCTATAGAAAAGGATCACAGTCTCCAAGAGCCAAGTCTACCTTTCTTTGGGGGATGAAAGTCCAATTTTGAATATTTTCGTAGCGCTTGCCTCTAGCTGTGTCCCTAAATTTTGTTCCTACATCTTCATCTTCAGTACGGGATCTTTTTCCTTTGTTTCTTCTACTGGAGCCTCCAACTAGAGGAGAACTAGGTGCAACCTATTTACTTCTCGCCATCTGAGATCAAACAAATTATTTCAGATATCACATGTCAAGCCTCTAAACATTGGATTTTACAAGATATTATTTCACAGAGTGCATGCATATTTCAAGTTACAGTGAACATGGGTTGTTGTGAACATGTAGTAGAACCTTTCATTTTTTTAGCATCATTTAGCATAACCCAATTCAATGTATACAATAACAAATACACAAGCACATGATATTAGAAACATTTCATCATACACATGGTAAGCGGGAACAAAAATCATATTGAAATAGTATAAGATGAACCACATTCTTGTACCCAGCAACATTTACAAAGAAACCAACTAACATTCAAGAATCTCAAGAAGAGGAAGGAGACTTTACCTTGTTCGCAGACAGTGGAGATAGTATAAGATGAACCACACATAAGAGAAGCGGTTGGATGTTCGAGTGATTGGTATTACAACAAAAGTTGGAGGAAATGTGGCTTCATTAGGGAATTTGAAATGGACAATGGGAGTTACACAACCCTGAAAGATTTTAATAAATGCCACCAGGCAGTTTTAAAACTGCTCGCTCAAAAGTGGGATGCAGAGTCAGGATTCACGCTTAAGCGTGTATTGCACAACGGAGCTGATGTCTTATTTTAATTCCCTCGCTCAGGCGACGGTGCTTGCACTTAAGCGCAATCGTTTTTGGGTAGATAACACGCTTAGGCGTGTGGTATCACGCTTAAGTGTGATCGGGATCTCGCGTGCCTTCAACATTATATGACACCAGCGCTCAGGAGTCATGACTCGCGCTTAAGCGCAATGCAATACACGCTCAGGCCTCAAGACTACGCTTAAGCGCGATCGCCTCATTCGTATGTTCCCTTCCATGCTTAGGCATGAGAACCAGCGCTTAAGCGTAGTGGTATACGCGCTCAGGTGTGAGGACAAAGCTTAAGCGTGATCGACTCATTTCTTTCCACGCTCAGGCGTCAGGGCCAACGCTTAAACGCATTGGTTTCCTCGCTTAAGCGTGGGTAACTTAGCTCAAGCGTCGTCAAATTTGTAAAAATAAAACATAATATCAAATGTATCCAAATCAATGCTCAATCAAAACACAAAACACTAGATGATATTTGATGATTGAAAATATATAATGGCATAACATTCACGAACACACATAACATAACATAAGTCCATCATTGAAAATTACATGATTGAAATTTCATAATCTAACAAGCTAGATGTTTACACATAACAACGCCATTCTTTCAGAACATCATTCTTTCAAAACAGAAGTCACTACATCTTCTATATCCTTAGACTGATAGGATATCACTTTGATTTGTTGTAATTACTCCAAAGCATTGCAGGGCTGTCTCAACATAATCTTTCAACTCATTGCTCTTGTCTAGTAAGCCTTCAATGGCAATCCTTAATCTCACCACCGGCTCATTCAACTGAATCTCAACAACAAAAACATTAATCTAAATTCGATAAGTTAATAATACTAAATTACAAGCAAATTAAAATAAGTCATAACTTTAGGGTTTTGTATTTACCACACCAATCAAATTTTTTTTTGAAACCCATTTCTCATAGTTAGCCAATCCAATACCCATATGGCTGAGTTGTTACTCGATCCCATGTTAGGTATACTGTGTGCCTCTTTTATATCCCAATTCTCAAAATCAGTGTCGGCTAATATCTTTGTGGTCTCAAAATATTCAGTGTTCAAAATTTGGCTGACAACAGAAGCCTACAATTTCATAAATTGAGACATATTAACAGTTACTTTAACCAAAAATCAATTTTAAGTATTCACTTACTATTTTTTCAATGTTTCTCATTCTTTGTGTGCTTTTCCTCAACAGGGTATCTATCAAGTTTAAAAATCAGATGCTCATGCACACATATCACCATTAAATACATATGACCATCATCCCTAATCGGTATGTATATCTGTAACACAAAATAAGTTATGCACTTCATATGATTTCAAGTTCGAATCAGACCAATTTATTCTATCAAACAAACTTCATATACATATTTAAGGTAAGTTGAGGGTATCATCCACTCCAAGACGAAATCACTAATCAACTCTCTTATTGAATGACCTGACAACACATTGTGCTAACATGATAATAAATTAAGAAAACATTAGTCAATCAGTATAAATCTTCATACTAAACACTCAATTATTCTATGAAACACTGAGATTACTTACGGCAAATGATGGGGAGAGGCACCAAGTAGTTATGTTATCTTGCTCCCTATTGTAGTGTTTCATTCGCAATGCCATCAACTTAAAAATCTATATAACTTAAAAATCTCATTAAAGAGTTTTTTTTCAATCAAAATAGTTGTTGAAATAAGTTTCAAACCTTCTCTGAAGGGGTGTTGTTGGGAGTGAGACTTAGAAAGACTCCTCTATTCAGTATTATATTCTTTCTGGAGTAAATAACATCACTGTATGGATAAATGGTTAGTTAATAACAACAATAATAAAAATCACAAATATATTACTACCTTTTTACCTTGCATCCAGCGCAAACCCAAAAATATAGTAACAACACTTCAAGTCTTCCATGCTCAACTCGTAATCAGTAATTATTTTAAAGTTACTCTTCAAATGCTACATTGGTTGGAATTAAAAACAAATTTAATGCCATATATCACAAGCGAGTGTCATCATTTTTGGGTTTCTCCTATTTTTATTTATTCATTTTGTAAAAATTAAGGGAAAATATCTTAAAAGGTAGTACCTTCGGTAATATGTAACCAACTGGTCTTTTTGTGACTTACCTCTGACTTTTGGTGCTAACGGTGGATTGTTGAAGGTGGGGGTGTTGTTGAAATTTTTGTCAAGCGATAGTTTAGAACCATAGGGGGAACAAGTTTTGCACATATTTCACCAGAGGAAATGCTTATCTTTGGGGTTTTTGGACTTGGTTTTGGTTCAGAACATATACTACTCCTTTTACATGGCCCTTCATTTACATTTTTTTCCTAAAAAAAGTAAGGCACTAGTTATTAATTTAAACCAAGAAAAATGCTATATCAAGATTGTAATACATGCTACTAAATTAACTGTAACCTTTGAGGGTCTCATGTTAGAAAGACATCCACCAGAAGAGGAGTTTGTGGGGGTGGCATTTACGTTGATACCAAGCCCTCTCTGTAACATCCATTTTCAACACAAATAGAAAATAGATATTAATATATCTTTCATGAGAAATACTTACTATAAGTTAGTTTATTATTATCATTTTTTATGAAATTTTGGTATTTATATTTAATTATTTGGTTTTTAAAAATAAAATAAAATAATAGTAATAATAATAATAATAATATTTATGAATGAGAATTTTAAAATGACTTAATTAGTATTCATTGATTAATGAAATTATATTAAGAATTTTGAATATCTTTATTATTCACAACTTTTATTTTATGTTCATGTTCTTACATATTTATGATTTAACTCTTATTAGAATTTTAAAATAAAATTTTGAAGGAGTTAGACTATGGTTCTTTAGAACTTTTTGATCTACATAATATTTATGATTTTTTAAAATTTTTTTAAAATTTTGAAATATTTTAATAAAATAATATATTTTAAATAATTTTAATTTCATATAAAGTTACTTAAATTTTAAAAATATTTATAATAAAGTGAAGTTAATTTATAAGAAAATTTTCTAAAATTTATTTCAAGTAGATTTATCTAGAACTTATTGGTTTGGGAAAAATCTTATTTACCAATCGTAAAAAAATCAAAAACGTACCAATAAATTTTTATTAACAGAAAATTTTAGATTTTTAAAATTTAAACTTTATATTCCTTATTATAAATTAGTGATAACTGATATAATATCGTTAAATTTTAAAAAAGACTAATTTTGAATATTTAAAATATACCGAGTGAAAGGTTACTATTTAGCTTAATAATTCAGCCGATATTTACTATGCAAAACACTGTGCATATATGAAATTTTCAAAAAGTGCACAGTAACCAGGATTGAAATTTCAAAAAATGTATAGTACTTTTATATTAAAATAATGAAATGCATAGTGAAATTTTTTTTATAAATACCGAAGGATTTCAGCGAAGGAAATCACAGTTCAGATTAAAATTTTCTTAATATAATAGTATTAGAGAGATAGTGATGGGAGTAAGAGAGGAAGATATTTTCTAAAGGAAAGAGGTTCCACAAAAATTCTGAGGTAATAATAATTTCTTTTATATTATTTTTATGATTATGAAGGTTGTTTTTATATCACTTAAATATCTATTATTATACTAGATACAATATTAATTTAAGTTACTATTCTGAATAGTAAATTACTATGTCAATAGTAAATTACTATTATAAATAGTAAATTACTATTCAAATAGTAAATTACTATTTACTGTTACTATTTACCTTTACTATTCATATTTTACTATTTATGTCACTATTTACATTTTACTATTTATTGTTACTATTCATGTTTTACTATTTACCATTACTATTCACATTTTACTATTTACCGTTACTATTCACGTTTTACTATTTACTATTACTATTTATGTTTTACTATTTGTTGTTACTATTCATTATTCACTATTTAAAATTTATTATTTCTGTTTTAAGTAGAAATCTTAATTTTTATTTTATAACTATATTAAAGTGAAATTGGTATATTTTAGAACTCAGAGACAAGGCGAGCACGGACTTTCCATAACGAACCAAGATACAAGAGGTAAGAGGGAGTGAGATATGAATATAATATGAAAAGATATAAGAATAATGGGAGAAGTCCCCTACTTCTTTAAAATTTAATAATATTATTATTTTAAAATAATAACTATTTAACTTAAAAATTTATAATAAATTTTAAATTGAGTATCTTGTGTAACTTGATCTGAATACCTATGTAAATATCTGGATAACCTATGCGAACTAGACTGAACCTATGCAAGAACTTGGACTATTATGACCTGTATGGACTGAACTATACCTATGCGATGATTGGACTATATAGACCTACATAGACCTATGCGAGGAATGGACTATAAAGACTTAAAATTAATCTTATTAATCTAAATAACTATTAAAATTTGAATTATATTTATGACTGATATTTAGTTGATTTGATTTGATTATAATTAATAATATTTGATTTTGATTAATGATATTGTGATTTATAATACTAGACTGTGATTAATAATATTTGTGATTTGATGATATTTGATTGTGATTGATGATATTACAATACTTGATTGTGATTGATGAATAATTGATGACCTTGTGATATGGAGTTTGAGCATATAGCAAGCATGACGAAAAGTTAAAACTCGGTAAGAATTTTCTTACCTTACTCTTAAAATTTTTATTCTAAGAGAAAGTATTTTATCATTATTTTAGTTTTTTATTTCTTCTTAGAAATAATTTTCATTAACTTTATTTTTAATCTCTAGAATAAAATCTAGTATTAGAAAGAAACTATTTTATGAAAATCAGAGGTTGAGATAATTAATTCTTGAATTAAAGAAAATTTTTATAGTTTTAAGTATTCTTAGTTAATGATTTAAAAAAATATTTTCTTTTAGAAATTAGAAATTTAAATTGGTTTTTCCTAATGAAATAATTAAAGAATATTTTGTTATAGTCAAGATTTCTAAACTTAATCTAGTTAAAATTCAAATTGGGAAAGATTATGTAAATATGTGGAGTTTTTTAAGAGAAAGTTTTGAGATATTTAAGGCTTGGAAACTCAATTTTGGTGAGATCTAAATTTGAAGGTTGTACTAAATTTATTTTTGTATAACAGTAGTTTAAAGAAGAACTTATAGGAATGTACGGTTTATTGAGATGATTTTGTGAACCTTTATGGTATTTAATAATTGTTTCTAAAAGTCTTAACCAACTAAATATGCGAGTAGTTCATGCATCATGAATCATTAAAGAGAAATGAGATGTGATATTGTTTGGGGACGGATTATAAAAACTGAGGATACATTAGAGGAGGCTTAATTGCGAGCCTTGGAATGAGAGGGTGTGAAAGAGTGCTTCAGGTGACCTGTCTCTAAGTGTTTCCACGCTAGTTGAGCTATTCATATGCCATGAAGTCATTTATGTTATTATTATCCGGAATTATGAAACAGTATAAACTCCTGGTTGGCCCAGTGTAAACTCCTGGTTGGCCCAGTGTAAACTCCTGGTTGGCCCAGTGCAAATTAAAACTTTAAGGGCCTACATGCATAAAATGAATGAGATGGTAATATTAAAAACATTGCATGACATTCATGTGATTATGACATTCCATGTGGGTGGTTGTGAATGAAAGTATAATTGTTATGTTATGAAAACTCTACATTCATAATTGATTATGTATATGATTGTGATTGAAATTATTATATTAGATTGTGAAAACCCTTATGCTTATATCTTATCTGTAAAGTATTATATTCTGTTTCTCACTCCTTGTTGTTTGAATTTCTGTATCCAAAATATACGTTATATGATATATAGCTAGCAGTTCAGGATGAAAGGATGAAATTACAAGAGGGTAAATTGGTCTCATCCTCAATCGGATAGGAGAAGAGATGTGACAAGAGTAGGATTCAAAATCACATGGTTTGAAGATAAGGAAATGATTGGTTACAGTCGAAGTAGAGGTATAAAATCTTTAGTTTTAGTTTATCTTAATACAATATTAAGTTGGATGATTGTAATTCAAGGTAAATGTTAAACTTTAATAAACCTTATTCTTTGGATATGATACTGTAATCTTTGATCACTTATGATTTTTTGAAAGTTCATTTTATCATTCTAAATAATTTGAAACTTTTTACTTTCAAAATTCAAAGAAAATCAGATGTATATACGTCCTTGTATACGCGAGATAGGAAGTGGTAAATATGTATATCTTTCTAAAAATTTTAAAAGTAAGAAGAATAGATATATATCTCGTGTATATAAGGAGGTGTTACACTCTCCCTTTGTGGACCACCATCCTTAAAGGGTCCTCAACATCCATCACCATTACATTGTTTGATATTGGGTCAACCAGATATGCATCTACATTGAACTCTTCTTCAACAACTTTGGCCTTTCCTTTATCCTTCACCATGACTTCATTCTCATCTAGTTTTATGAATCTGTGTGTTGCAATAACATACTTTGGATTGTTTCCTTCCCTATCACGTAAGGGAGCATTGACATTGCCATCTTCAAATTTTCATTCTCATTTTCAACTAATTGATGCTAGACTTAGCATGACTTATTATGTCTGAAAGCTGTCTAACATAAGCAAGGAGATCATCAACAAAATTAGAAGGATACTGGACATGAGGTCTGCCACCACCAACACCCGTATTTGTTTCACGTAAAGCATTGCCAAATGAATCCATTTTACGAAGTGATACACTTAACTAAATCAAGAAACTAATGAAACATACTATAACAACACTCAGCAATTGCTATTTATGAACAAACACAATGGTAACAATTTAATTCACCTAATAACAATCAATGCATGGAAATAATTACTTTTAGTCATCTTTACACACAACCTCAAATTCGGCAAATCTTACGATTTAATATTCATGTAGAAATTGGCACATCAACTGTAGTAGAAATTAATTAGATGGGAGGTTTCATACTTTATTCCCTCTATTTTCATACGACTAGGAACTTTTGACAATCCAAACAATAAACATAAAACATTGGGATTTATTCTGAGCTTCTAACATTGAATTGAATCAATCAACAAAATATTATTAACTTAATCATATTATATTTATTAATTCTATGTTTCATTATTTTATTCAGACCGTACGAATAGCCTGCACACTGTATAATCTTACGCGGTTTAAAACAAAGAGCTATTTAATGTTTGGGTTTTACTTGGGTACCCTCTCTAAATTGAGGGTTTCAATACCCCTAGCCACATGTCATGCCATATGTAAAAATTGTGTGTAATTTAAGTAACTAGAATTAATGCCCTTAGCCACGTGTCATGCCACATGTCGAAATAAATGGTACGCATTAAAATATTTAAAATGCAAAAGTTTGATAATGTCAAGACTTGATCCCACAACACATGGGAAAGAAGCAAAGAGTCTTACCATTAAGCTACTTAACACATTTAAAAATTATGATGCAACTATATAATTATATTATATTTATAGAATGCGTATCTGTTAATAAAATTTATTAACAAATAAACATTTTTGTATTTTTTCATTTAGTATAACAATTAAAATTTAAATTAATGAACGAAAAAATGTAGGAATATTTATTTTGAAAATAAATTTTATTAATGGATATACATTTTATGAATATAATATAACAATATATGGTTATATTATATATCTTAAATGTAACCTAGTGGGGAGCCTATTCTTCCATCTCCTACTCAAATCGAACGCTACAAATACTATTTTAGAATCCAAACAAAAATGATGACTTAGAAAAATATGTGACATAGATTGAGTTGACACATGGCTAGAGACTAATACATGTGGCATAAATTCAATTGACACATGACTAGGGGGTTATGAGCATTAGAGCCCTCAATTAATGCGCTTAGCAATCGGTCAAACTAGTCACTCATAAATAGTCAACATTTTAAAATATTTATATTTTAAAATTTAAGTGTAACAAGGTTTGATCCCCTAACGTATATATAAGAGATGGAAGATGAGCCTTAGCAAATTAAAGGCGTATATCATTAGTTTTTTTAGGAATATATGCCTACAGTCACGTGTGTGAAGCAACTAGAATGGATGCCTCTAGCCACGTGTCAACTAAATTTATACCACATGTATTAGTCTCTAGCCACATGTCAACTTTGTCTATGCCACATATTTTTCAAAATCATCATTTTTGTTTAGATTCTAAGATAATATTTGAAGTGTTTGATTTGAGTAGGAGATGGAAGAAAAGCTTCACCACTAGGTTACATTTAAGAGATGTAATATAACCATATATTGTTATGTTATATTTGTAGAATGTATATATATTAATAATATTTATTTGCAAAATAAATATTCCCGCCTTTTTTTGTTCATTAATTTTACTTTTTATACAAAATGAAAAAAGACAAAAATGTTTATTTCATAGATAGATTTTATTAACGGGTATACATTCTACAGATATAATATAACTATATATAATTGCATCATATTTTTTAAATGTGTTAGATAGTTTAGTGGTAAAGTTTTTATTTTCTCTCCAATGTGTTGCGGGATCAAGCCTTGTTATATTCAAATTTTAGCATATAAAATGTTTTAATGTGTTGACTATTTATGAGTGATTGATTACTAGACACAATCATGTCCATCCATCCTAGTTGCTTAAATCACACATGATTTCGACATGTGGCGTGACACGTACAATTTTCACATGTGGCATGACACATGGTTAGGGGTATTGAAACCCTCAATTTAGAGAGGGTATCCAAGAATTTCTCTTAATGTTTTCAGAAAGTGTCATCCATCGTGAAAACTCCATTTGCTATTAAAAACAACACTTTCATTAATTAAGAAAACAACTACTAATAACAAATAACTACTAACAACAATTTTATATTCTGGTAAAACAACTACTAATGTCATAACAAATAAAATTACAATTTGAAAAGATGAAGAAATTACTAAGTTACATAACTTAATTTTTCCGCTTTTCTAACTGCTGCTTTGCATGTGTTCATCATCATTTCCCCCTTTACTGAAGACAAATTCCTATAACTAGTCCAACAATAAAACTCATCTTTAGATTAAACTCCTTATCCTCAACAGTTGAAGAACATCCACCAGAGGTACATATTTCAGGGTCCGTGAATGCGCCTTTATTTGCCTTTTCCTCCCTTGAATCCATATCTGAGAGCATACAATAATGATGTTCCCAATGTTCCACCGCCTCCGCGTACGTGGGAAATGATTCGTATGATGCTTTGCGAAATCCACAAACTTGTCTTTCACAGTCACTCCACCGACTGTAAATCCCTGGTTGAACTCCCTTATACACAACATACCACTTCTTCTTGGCCTTCTCCTTTTTCCCCTTGCAAGAACAGCCACATGACCCGTCCATCAATGGTGGAAAGAGACTAATTCACAATACAGTTCGGTTCTGTGGTTAAGAAAACCTCTACCTTTGCTAAAAAGATACAATTAGAAATGGAAATAAGAAATAAAAAGAGATAGTGAATTTCAAATGCCAACCACCACTTGTTACTGTACAACATTTCGCATGCATGCTCATTTTAAAGTAATGTTACTGTTTGGAATTGCCAAATGACATATTTGCACTCATATACATACAACCCGTCAAAAAAGTAACCGGTCATTCATATGAGCCCTCCATTCTATCAAGGGACTGAAACAAAAAATAATGGTCCCCTCTTCCGTCAAACATCCAAGTTTGAGGGCATGTTAGAATTTTCTGGGGTTGTGGGTCCCACACCCTATTCCTATGCATGTGAAGTGTATCTCAATAGCGTAATATTATATTACTTCCAAAATTAAATATCAGATAAATATTAATTTATTAAGAGGATTACGAAAATTAATTTATTTATTGCGTAACAAATATATATATATATATATATATATATATATTTAAAATTGTCTTTAATTAAAACTTATTTAATGGGATTCATTATCTTTTACTTGAATTAATTGTATGTATTAGGTAAGAACATTATCTGATGTTATTAAACAAAATAACTAATTAATATATTGATATTTTAATCCACTAAATATTTTTATTGATTATATTTTTTATGAAAAGAATATTAAATGATCTGTTTCGTCAATCAAAGAGGTGTGGAAGTTAATACTGGTTAAAGATGCTTACATTGTCAACTATTTTAATCTACAGTAGCGTAAAAGCCACGGTGAGTCCCTACATTACACCGACAAAAATATTTAAAATTAATAATTTAAAAATCGAATGAGTGATTAAACTAATGGATATATCAGTCTTGAAGTTAAACTATAATTTATAATTGAACCTTTTATAAAAAATTAATATATATTAATAAAATCAGACGAGAAGTTAAACTATAATTTATTTTTTGAATCTCTGATAAAAAAATTAAATAATATTCATTAAATCAGACTAATCATATAATTGATTTAGTCTATATATATTTAGATGGAGAGAAAATAAAAGTAAAGAAATAAAAGAAGAAAAAAATTAATTTTTGAATTAAAGAAAAAATAGAAATAGAAAAATAAAAGACAGCTGTGTGATCGAACAGAATGTGTAGGACTTGTTTCTAAGTTAAGGTGTGGAGAGGATAAGAGTGAGGCAACAATCATAATGATATTGGTACCATAACGCGTCTGGTGTTCGTATTCAAGGCGGACATGTCTTTAGAAAAATGTCACGCTCACATAATTACTAAATCTGGATCCGGTTATCTTAAAAATAAAAAGTAATTAATTTATATATATATTAATAATTTTTTATATTAACGTTATTAAATATTTGATATAATTTTTAATATATTTTTAATATTATTTGTTAAATGAGACATTAATAATTTTAAAAAATATATAAGGAGAATATATTTAATAAAAAATATGTGATGACATTGAAAATGTATAATTTTATTTATTGATCCGGTCTGGATACCGGCCCCCATTCTCGTGACGTCAGACTGACCTCATATAAGGAAAACCGGTGTCCTGGTTCAACTTTACCACACCGGATATCCGATGTCTGGCCGTCCGTCCTCATCTCATGACTGCACCACTTATTTTCTCTATAACGGTTCTTTGTTCATTTTCACAGGACATTTATATAACTGTTGGCTTTTCAGCCACAGCAAGATAAGAGCCCCTAATAACTTATCAGCGAAGATACTGTATGTAGCAAAATACGTCACGTCAATGGCCTCAGAAAGCAAGTGGATGTGTCAGCAGATTATGCGGAAAAGGTAATTATCCTCCCCTCTTCCTAGAGGATCGTACTCTGATAATTGACCTACCCTTCTGACACATTCTGAAAGTTGAGCCACCCTGATTGACATAATGTACACGCTATCAGAGCTAAGGGACCCACCTGTACCCAACGACTCATTTTCTCACGTACAACTATAAATAGCTCGTTTCAATACACATGCATGGTATCGTTGTTCTATCTCACACTTTTACTATTACTCCGCTTAAGCATTCACTGAGTTCTTACACTCTACTAACTTGAGCGTCGGAGAATCTTCGCAGGTGGCACCACCTTTCGCCCCCCTACAACGCGAAACGCTGGTGTGAAGGATCTCCAGGACAACAAGACCGGCCTCTCCCACTGAGAGACCGGATTAATACATCGGATACACACTGTTCCGGTGTGCAAACCCTAAAAACACCTATACTCTTGTGGCTGGTCCCACACCGGATCCTAGACCCCGGTCCAGACCAGTTCATTGGCACGCCCGGTGGGACTCGTTAGAGTTATTCCCATTTTCGCAGAAGTTTGGTTGTCACGATGGAAGGTGATGGGAGAGATTTCGTTGATGGTCACGTGGAAGATGTGACCCATCAACAAACTAGAAGGAGACTCGTCTTCGAGTCCCCTGTAAATCAAACCCGGAGGATGGTGCAAGTGCAAACGCCTGACCCTCGCGATGAGGTTATCAGGCAACTTAGGGAGGAGCTGATGGAGTTGAAGCGGGAGAGAGGAGGAGCTGGGGACAGGGCAGCGTCCCATGCAGAGGATGCTCATCATGCATCAGCGAGGGATAGATCCACGACCCTCCAGTATTCGAAGATCCCTACATATGAAGAGAGAGAGCAGACGTAAGACTCTGGTGATAGAGTCAGTGCCAGGAGAAGAGAGCAGGCGGTGGTGACTTCAGGGACGTACAAGCTTAGTGTCCCTTTCTCAAGAAGGCTGATGAGCATCATCATCCCGAAACATTTGCAAACAACTCAGCCACTGTCGATAGGAAAGTATAATGGAGAAACCGACCCCACTAAGCATTTGGATGCTTATGTGTATGAAGCTTTGTATTTGGGAGCAGATGAAGATGTTATGTGCAGGATGTTCCCAAGAACGCTGACGGAGGAGGCTCTCAGCTGGTTTAAAAGCTTACCCTCAGGATCTATAGACTCTTGGGAGGAAATGGCTGCTGCATTCGAAAGTCATTTTGTCATCTCCAGGGATATCCCAAGAACCTCCCACACCCTGGCCCAGATAAGGCAGGGAGAAACTGAAACTCTTAAGGAGTTCTTGAAAAGATTTTATAAGGAGGCAGCTTTGGTCCCAAACCTCACGGAGGCTATACAACTCCATATTGTAGTGGAAGCTCTTCAGCCTGGTTCAGCCTTTGCCCTATCTTTGGCAAAGAGCCCCCCAACGACCTTCGAGGAGTTTCGAAGGAAAGCTTCCAAGTACGTGGGCATAGAGATGCATCTAGAGGCAACTGCAACAAGAATGAAGCCTTCAGCACCCACTCAGCAGCCACAGAGAGAAAAGAAGAGAGTGAGGCCTGAGAAGCATGCCTTTAGAGAAGACTTTGTAAACGCTCGCCCACATCCGCGAGATAGGCGCGTTTCATCGTTCGACAACTATGCTCCGTTGAACACCAGGCATTCACAAATCATGAGGGAGGTTGGTTGGCCAACGCTGAACGTCTTCAGGATAAGAAAACCAGCCCCAGTCAAGAGGGGTGGTAACCCACGTAAGTATTGCACTTTCCATGAACAAACAGGGCACAACACTGATGAGTGCAAAGCGTTAAAAAATACGGTGGAAACTCTCCTTCGGGAAGAAAAGCTGAAGCAGTATTTGTTTAAGGAGAAATCTGTGGACGAGCCTCAGAGGATGGAGAAAAGGAATAGAGATCCTGATGACGAAGATGATAATACACGTAACCCAGCAAGGAAGTTCACTGCAGCTGAGAAGCAGAAGGGAGTAGTGATTGCTGAAAGTGCCCAACAAAATAACATGCCCCAGCAGCAGAGGCAGGGCAGGCGAGAAGTGATTGAGATGATATCTGGAGGATTTGTGGGAGGAGGAGCATCAATCACAGCACGGAAGAATCATCACAGGATGATTCTGTCTGTCCAGGGCAAACCGAGGGATAACCGCCCTTTCAGGGACGGTATGACAGCCCCGACGGTGTCATTTACTGATGATGACTTTGGCCCAACAATTCCAGGAGGTGATGATGCGGTAGTTATCGTGGCAGTCATAGCCAACAAGGATGTTAAGAGGATCCTCGTCGATCAGGGAAGTTCTTGTGATGTTATCTTTTATAATTGTTTCAAACGAATGGGTTTCAATGATGCAGATTTACAACCCTACACGCAAGAACTCACAGCGTTTAATGGAGCCAAGCAACCCACTAAGGGGTATCTTGACACTCTGATTTCTTTTGAAGGAGAGCCTGGTGCGAGAACGGTCAGGTCAAGAATCCTGGTGATTGACGTGGAATCCCCATACAACGGTATCATAGGCCGTCCAACACTGAACGCGATGGAAGCAATTGTATCCACTCCTCACCTCTTGATCAAATTCATTGACAAGGACAACGGTGTGTCCTCTCTCCGTGGTGATCAGGAGATGGCTCGATATTGTTATAACCTGAGCCTCAACATGGTTAAGTTGGAAGCGTTCAACAAGAAGAAGAAGCTGAATGACGGAGGAACAGCGGCAGGGTCTGTCAGTCTTATAGATCTGGACCCCAGAGCGGAATTGAAGATTGATCCACTCAATCCCTCTAAGCCCACACCGGATGGTGGTTCCAGGGATGTTGTATTAGGAGATTCCCCAGAGAAGGTCACGCACATCAACGATAAGCTGGAGTTTGCTATGGAGCAACGCTTATTAGCCCTTTTGCAGGAGTTCAAAGATCTTTTCGCATGGACAGCAGCAGACATGCCTGGGATGGACCCTGATTTCTGTTGCCACAAGCTTGCAGTGTATCCTGAAACAAGACCGGTGGCCCAGAAGAAGAGGAGGTTGGGACCGGGGAAGCAGAGGGTGGCTTGCGAGCAGACAGAGGAGTTATTGAAAGCAGGTTTTATAAGGTAGATACGCTATTCATCTTGGCTTTCTAATGTGGTCATGGTGCAGAAGGCTAACGGCAAATGGAGAATGTGTATAGATTATGTGGATCTTAACCGTTGCTGCCCTAAAGATCCATATCCCCTGCCCAACATCGATCGCATGGTGGATGATTCATCTGGTTACCAATACCTCAGTTTCATGGATGCCTATTCGGGGTATAACCAGATTCCGATGTGGGAGGGAGACCAGGAGAAAACTGCCTTCATCAATGACCGTGGTGTTTTCTGCTACACCGTCATGCCTTTTGGATTGAAGAACGCCGGCGCTACCTATCAGCGCATGATTAACAAAGTCTTTGAAGGGATGCATACAAGGCTGGTCGAAGTTTATATTGATGATATTATAGCCAAAACGCCCACTGGAGGAGACCACATTGAAGATCTGCGCCAAGTCTTCACTAGGCTTCAGCAGTACAACATGAGGTTAAACCCCTTAAAATGCACCTTTGCCGTTCTAGCTGGGAAATTCTTGGGATTTATGTTGACCCAACGAGGCATTGAGGCTAACCCTGGGAAGTGTCAAGCAATCCTAGACATGCAGAGTCCTAAGTGTCTGAGGGAGGTCCAATCGTTGAATGGGAAAGTGGCCGCCCTAGCTCGTTTCATGCCCAAGATGGCGCACAGGTCCCTCCCCTTGTATAAGGCGTTGAAGAAACACAAGAGTTTTGAATGGGGAGAGGAGCAAGAACAAGCCTTCCAGCAGCTCAAGGCTGTTCTCTCGAGTCCACCAATTTTGGTTAAGCCTGACCCTGGTGAGACTTTGGTCTTGTACTTAGCAATCTCTGATGAAGCCCTAGGCGTGGCCTTGGTTAAAGAAACCCCTGAAGGGCAGAGGCCGGTGTACTTCACTAGTAAGACGTTTCAGGGAGTGGAAGGAAGATATCAAAAGATTGAGAAAGCTGCCCTAGCAGTTGTGTGGGCATCACAACGGTTAAGGCCCTATTTCCACGCTCACCCAGTACTGGTGAGAACGGATTTGCCTCTCCGTTCAGTGCTCAGTAAGCCAGACCTCGCCGGAAGGATGATAAAATGGTCTATCGAGCTGTCTGAATTTGAAATTTCATATGAGCCTCGAGGAGCCATCAAGGCGCAAGTGTTGGCCGATTTTGTTGTGGAGATGACTGGGGCGGACCCGGCCACCCCTTGAGCGCATTGGACCATTTACGTTGATGGATCGTCGAACAGCAAAGGTTGTGGAGCAGGTGTGGTGGTAGAAAGTGATGATGGGGTGCACCTAGAAATTTCCCTCCGATTCAATTTCAAAACCTCCAACAACCAAGCTGAATACGAAGCATGCTTGGCCAGTCTCTGTGCGGCGATTGACATCGGAGCATCAGCAGTCACGCTGTGCAGTGATTCCCAACTCGTGATTTCGCAGATCCAGGGGGAGTACCAGGCAAAGGAGCCGCAACTTCAATTGTACTTGAATTGTGTTAATGAGTTGAAGGGAAGATTTGAAGTTTTAGAGTTCAAGCATGTGCCCAGAGAAGAAAACACCAGAGCGGACATCTTGTCTAGATTGGCAAGTACAAAGCAACCCGGCAGCACAACAACGATGGTTCAAAGCACTTTGACATCACCTAGCATACCTCTGTACCCTTCTCTGAACGCTATCATGGTGAGCTATCCATATGAGGATTCTTGGGTCGTTCCCTATATTCGCTATCTAGCTGATGGTCAACTTCCCACTGATGAGAAAGAGAGGAGACGAGTGAAGAGGGAGCTGCCATATTTTACTATGGTCGATGGTATTCTCTACAAAAGGGGATTCTCTGTCCCATATCTTTTGTGTTTAAGAGAGGACGAGGTTCAAGCGGTTTTGGAGGAGGTGCACGAGGGGCAATGTGGGCACCATGCTGGGGGCCGAAGCTTAATGAGAAAAGTCCTCAGGGCTGGATATTGGTGGCCCACTGTGAAGCAGGATTCTGCAGATTTTGTGAGGAAGTGCGACGCTTGTCAAAAATTCTCCAATCTCCACCATACACCGGCCCAAGAGCTATCTTTATCTGCTGTGCCTTGGCCGTTCTACCAGTGGGGTCTTGATATTTTGGGTCCGTTCCCCACTGCGCCAGGAGGTATCAAATATTTGATCGTGGGGGTAGACTACTTCACCAAATGGATCGAAGCTGAGCCCGTTGTGCACATTACTTCTGCGCGAACAAGACGTTTCGTGTATGAAAATATCATAGCTCGATTCGGGGTGCCAGGGCGGATTGTGACTGTGACGTCCTACGTCAATTTACCTTTATTTATATCCATTTAATTAATTTTCACAATAAATTTTTCGCATTTAATAAAATTTAATTATTTCTCATTTCAAAATAATGTTTATTTTCACTAAACATACTCAAAATAATAATTATATAGTTTGACAAAACCTTAGAGTTCCCTTAATTTAGAAAAGAATCAAAATATGAAACAGGGGCCTGACGCTGCGCGCCATTCCCACGCGTAGCGTCAGCCATCTGCTGCGCACCTCACGCTACGCGCCAGCCTCACGCGTAGCGTGGGCATGACAGTGACAGCACCTGATGCTGTTACACATTTAAGCCACTTTACTAACTTCTAACCTATCCAATTGACCCGTTTTAGATCCGATTGCCACGAAACTTCACGGGCCACCTATTTTCCCCATTTCGGAACTGTTGGTGCTGTCCGTTTGCCAAAATTCCAACATATGCGCAAGTTATGCGCGAAATGCATTTTAACCCAATTAGGTGCAAAACCCTTACACCAAACATCCTAAATGGATTCCAATGGACCAAAAGCCAATGCATCTAAATCCTAAATGTCATGTAAGACCTATTGATGCATTCTGGAGTTTCTTACACCCACCGAATCTTAATTTCACCTATCCGGTTCCTTAAACTCAAAATTCCACATTTTTATTCATAATCAAATATACATACACCACTCAAAGTGGGAATATTACACATATCTTTTACTTTCATCATTCCAATCTTTATTTCATTATATAATCAATTCAATCAACATATTTCTTTCATATTCAACCATTTAATCTTACTCCACATACTCATATATTCACAACTACTATATTTAATTACTTTATATTATTTATGACAACTTTTACTAAATTCTCGAACTTCCGATAATCTATTTTCATATCAATTCTAATTAATTATGACCCGATCACCCCCCTTACCTCTATTCCGAGCTCCGACAGTTTGCTCAAGGGGTGGATAGCGTCCTACAACCGCTGGATTCACCGTTCCTCTTTCGCATCCGACGTCCTCTTTGTCAATCGCTTGCCTAACACTCGTTCCGGCACCTACGGTCACCGAAACATCAAATTAGTTAGTACGTTACCTTCCTTATACTTCCAAACTCATTACCCAAGCTTCACAAGCCACTGAAACTCAGAATCAAAACCCTAATCATCACATGCAAACTCGGATTTCATGAAGGGAAGGAGAAGAAACTAAAGATTAGAGGCCCTAGATGCCTTACCTTGGTTCCAAATTGCTTAAAACCACCTAGAATCCAAGTTTCCCTCAAAACCCTAGCCAAATCGCCTCAGAGAAGAGAGAAAATGAAAAAGAGGGTTTACAGGTTCTGTTCTGTTTGACCCTGTTATAAAACAGATCGCGACACTGGCGCTACGCGTCAGCCTGACGCTACGCGTCAGCTCACTAAATCACACCTGACGCTACGCGTCCCATCCACGCTACGCGTCAGGGTCCTGATGCCATTTTCCTTAAAATTTCATTTAAAACTGCTTTTCCCCACTTAACATTTCATATACCATTTTCATTATAAGCCAAATAATAATTTACTCATTTCCAATTTATTTTCTATTATCAAAACATCTGGGATGTTACAGTGACTGACAACGGCACCCAGTTTACGGACAAAAAGTTCACGGATTTGCTGGAAGGACTGGGGATAATCCAGATATTTTCATCTGTTGAACATCCCCAAACCAATGGACAAGCGGAGGTAGCTAACCGAGAAGTGTTAAAGGGGTTGAAGAAGCGTCTGGGAGAAGCAAAGGGAGGATGGACAGACCAGCTATGTCATGTTTTATGGGCATACCACACCACGCCCCATTCTTCAACTAACGAATCCCCATACCGGTTGACGTACGGGGTTGAGGCCATGATCCTGGTGGAGCTACAAACAAGGTCGACTCGTGTGGAGTATTTTTCAGCTGAAGATAACAACGCCAATTTGGCATCAGAGCTGGACGTCTTTCAGGAGTTGAGGGAAGAAGCCTTCGTCAGAGATCAGGCAATAAAAGCAAAGGCAGCACTCCGGTATAATAAACGTGTCCAGTACAGAGCTTTCAACACCGGAGATCTCGTTTTGAGAAAGGCAAGTGTGGGGAATAAATTCACCCACCAAGGGAAGCTAGCACCAACGTGGGAAGGTCCTTATAGAGTTTCTGAAGTGACTGGAAAAGGGTCATACTGATTGGAAGAGCTTGATGGAACTCCAATCCACAACAAATGGAACACTCAGAACTTACGTGTCTATTACAACTAGTTGGTAAGACGGCGTGTACTCTTTTTCCTTACTTGAGTTTTTTCCCATTGGATTTTCTCAAGAAGGTTTTAACGAGGCATGACCCCAACTACGCTTTTCATGTAATGTACTTACAATTTTAATGAGAATACATTTTAACCGCCCTATCATTCTCACGTTTCTTATGTGTTGTGATTTATAGCCGTAGTTAATACGCATACACCTCAGGACGGATGAACTCAACTACCAATTCTGTAGTTGATGATATAACTCCTCGAGGAGCTGATGAAGACCCCTCAGGACGGATGATCTCAATCACACATCGTGTGTTTTGACGATGTAACTCCTTGAGGTGGAATGGGTTGTAGGGCTGGTCCTTTTTCAAGGCCACAAACCGAACCCCATTCGAAGACTACATGGGTTGTAGGGCTGGTCCTTTTTCAAGGCCACAAACCGAACCCCATTCGAAGACTACATGGGTTGTAGGGCTGGTCCTTTTTCAAGGCCACAAACCGAACCCCATTCGAAGACTACATGGGTTGTAGGGCTGGTCCTTTCTCAAGGCCACAAACCGAACCCCATGCGAAGGCTTGGGCGCAGTAGGCTGGTTCACACAGGAAACCGCGCTGAACCCCGAGTAACAGGCGCAGTAGGTTCAGGATTAGCCCTGATCCGAACCCCGTGTTGAAGGCTTGGATTGTAGGATTGCACCGAACTCCAAGTATGGTTAGTAGGACCGAACCGAACACCGTGTGAAGACTTGAGATGTAGGACCAAATCGAACCTCAAAAGAAAGGCGTAAAAAGCTTACCCTTGTCAAAGCTATACTAAAGTTCAAAGGCAATGTCCGTCCTCAGTTGTGGAATATCCACCCCGGAGCGGTTGAACGCTAACGTACCCACTCTACATCTTCGAGGACAGATAAGCATTTCTATCTTTTTAAGAAGTTAAAAGGTAATCCTTGAGATAAACTTTCCCTTCCCAATGTACTTACACTTGGGGACAGGGCATGCTTTAACTTAATTGTCACTTATTCGTTACAATTTGTTATCTTAATCCGGTGTGATAAGTACGCTTTAAGCAGCTAGGTAACCACGCAGAACGGATTCGCAAAGCATTGAAAACAATAAAGTGTTTTGTATAACACTAAGTTATTCAGCAATCATACATTCGACGCAAGCAGTTGAAGAAAAGCAATAGTGAATTTTATTTTCAAAAATAAGAAAATATGCAGGTTACAAAGTGTTTTAAAGCTGGAGCCGATCCCAGAATACGGCTATGAATGAAAGCATAAAATTAAGAGGCCGGTGCTTAATCCTCCGCAGTGGGCACTCCTGCCTTCTCCGTTTTGTCCTCCATTCCAGTTTGGGCACCTTCTTGTGCTTCAGCTCCAGAGGCAGCGGTGGACATTGTGGGCTCCATACTTTGACCTTCTGGAAGGGGAGGCAGTTCATACAGAGATGCACGGGGTTCATGGTGCGAGCCGTCCTTATGAACTTCGACAAGTCTTCCCCCATGGAATTCAAAGAACGGATCTAATCCATACAAATTCAGCTTCACTCCAGGGTTACGATAGTAGACTTGACGAAGGGCCAGGCCGAAGGATTCATACGCCACATTTTTGCATATCTCCAAGGCTTTGGCAGCCTTGGCCTTCGCGGCAGCTAATTTTCTTTGAACCTTGGCAAAATCCTCTTCCGAAGGCCCAGCACTCGCACCACCCTTCTTGAGTTCATCAATTTGGACTTGCATCTCCTTCCGAATGATCTCCCACTCCCCAAGGTCTTTGTTGTGACCGTCCTCCATAACTTTGAGATCGTCAGCAAGCTTAGACGATCTCTTCTTCTCCAATTGTAATTCTTCTTCAAGGAGGGGTATGGATTTGTTCTTTTTCTTGAGGTCGGAAACTTCCCGCTCTAGGGCCTTGTTCGTAAAATGCACTTGGCTTGCCTCTTCAGTTTTCCTCTGGAGCGTTTCCTTAGTTTTCTTCAATTCTGACTCGACGCCCCTATGAACTTCAGCTTGCTTGGTCGCCCATTTCTCCTTCACCGCGAGTTCGGTCTCAAGTTTTTCAACTTGATCCATATAATCTGCCTTCTCGCTCAGGGAATCAAGCAGGCCGGACAATTCATCAAGCTGCCAATGCCCGGCCTTACAAACACCTCGAACCCCAGCAGCGTCGAGGGAAAGGCGGAGGCAATACCGTGCCTTTGGGAGAGTGGGAGGCATGGACCCCTGAAACCATAAGTAAGGGGAGAGGAAGGAGTCACGCGGAGGCTCAAACGCCGGAGGAGGACCATTCCCAGAGTCCGGCTCTGAAGCATTCTATGAAGAAGGGGCGGAGGATTCAGGAACGGGTTTCTTTCCCTTGTCCTTCTTCGATTCAGTTTCTTCGGCCGTCCTCTGACGCTTCTTCACAGGGTCCTCAGAGGAGGGCTTCTCTTGATCTGCCTTTTTCACAAGATGCCTCTTTTTCTTCCTCTTCTCTGGGATGGCCTCCTCGTCGCCCGCTCCAGTGGCATCAGCTGGTTCTTCAGTTTCCTCCTCATCGAAGAGAGGAACCTCATCTCCTACCGCAGAGGTCAGAGGAATGAGGGGAGTTTTGGTGGCGTTCCTCTTCGCCTGGATCTCATTTTCTTCTGAGGAGGAGTCATCGTCAGCCATCATGGTCCTTAACGACAACATCTCTAGGCAGGCTTTCTCGATTTGTTCTGCAAAACAAGAAAGGTTGAATAAGCATACAAGAAGAAAAAATAATCAGAGCGGAATAACTATACAACACAAAGAGATTAAGAGCGGATATTACGGAGGTAGGTGTTTCTGATGTCATCCTCGGCCAAGAGGAGCCGGCTGGAAAACCCTTTGAGGGTCTTTGAGGCCGTCTGCATGGCGCTCAAGACCTCAACAGAGTAAGGGGAAAGTTCGCTCTCGTCTGTATAATAAGCACGACTCATAAGGAGAAAATGCTCGTGCGTCCAGCTAAGGGGAAACTTGGTAAACCCCTCCTTGTTCCGCCAGAAGACCGGCTTATTTGGTTGAATCCGGACCCGTGTATAGTAGTGTTTGAAGGAGCGTCCATCCACCTTCGCGGATTCCGTATAAGACTTGAAATTTACAACCCTTGAGTCACTACGGAGAGTAATGAACCCAAGGCCGCCCTTCTTATTAGCACGGCGGACCACTTGGCAATAGTAAAATAGCTTGGCCACAGTGGCGGAGAAGTTGAAATGCTCCCCCAGAACCTCCAGAGCCCGGACAAGACCCCAACCGTTGGGATGCAGTTGTGTGGGGGCATAGTCTAGGAAACGCAGGACGGCCATCTGGAACTCCGTCATGGGGAAGCGTACGCCCAGTTTCAAGAAGACGAAGTCGTACATGTAGACCGACCTCACATCAGGGACGCTGTGGCATATTCTTTCAGAGGGATGTGGTGCCATCACAGCGTATCGTGCCTTGTACTTTTTATCTAAATATATTTTGCAGCGGAAAGAGACCGTGCATTCCTCCTCACTTGCATGGTGCGAAGGGATCTCTAGGAATTCCTCCTCCACCCAGCAGTAGGGTTTCTCCCTGTTGAGTTTCTCCCAGTCAAGCCGGTGTGCAACAACGTTGACACACCCTTCAGCAGAGCGGAGAACCGGTGTTTTTCCTCGTCCTGGAAGGTCCATGGTTGTGCAGGCACGGTGGAACGCGTATGTACTGTGGTAAAAAGCAACATCGTCAGAGAGGTAACCTTCAGCACTTAACCCCTCATCAGAGCGGCTGGTAGCCCTCGAGTCAAGGGGAGCCTCAGAGCGACGTTGGGAAGAAGACGCTCGTGAGGAAGAGGCTTCGGCTCTCTCTGAGCGACGGGGCCCAGCCACAGGAGGATTCGCTGGAATCCTCCCACCACGGTGGCTAAGGGGGGCACGAGAGCCAAAACTCCCCCTGTTTGAAGGACCAGCGTGGCCTGCTCTAGGGCGCATGGTGGAAATAGAATGAACTAAAATTGCAAGGAGTTGAAGGAAAGGGAGGTTACCTAAAGGAAGAAGATCTTTGAGAAGTTGAAGACGACAGGGAAATTCCAAAGAAATTTGAGCAGAGGTTCACTAAGCTTGAAAACAAGAGTAGATTCCAAAATCTGCTAAGAGTTCCTTTTATAGGTAACGAAGAAGCACAGTGTTTCGTCGAAGGTCACAAGGCTTGCATCAAAACGCAACCTCTTCAAATTGAAACGACTCCGTCGTTTCATCACGTACGGGCGCGAAAATGGTAACGTTTCAGTAAACATTTTGGCAAAATGGGCCCCCATTCAGTTTGAATCCAGGCCCAATAAGCCCAATCGACGGTTACACTCTTGGGTAATGATGGCTCGTGCGTAAAAAACGCATTTACTGTCCAATCATGCCATGCGCATTTAATGCCTCCCAACCACTTTTCGAATACCAAGGGTTTCGATTCTCAAAGACTCTTGGGATTTCCGTTACTTATTTATGCTGTCTGAATCCGTTGTACACAACGCGAGAAGAGCGGTCACCCGTCTATTAGAGCGGATGTCACAGAGCTCCCAGAGACTTTCCAGAATGTACTACCGACATCCAGATTTCTCTAAGAGTTGTGTAACTCATATGAGCAACTTAACAGTCCCTCATACAAGCTAGGGGACAGATGATCCGGTCTGGATACCGGCCCCCATTCTCGTGACGTCAGACTGACCTCATATAAGGAAAACCGGTGTCCTGGTTCAACTTTACCACACCGGATATCCGATGTCTGGCCGTCCGTCCTCATCTCATGACTGCACCACTTATTTTCTCTATAACATTTCTTTGTTCATTTTCACAGGACATTTATATAACTGTTGGCTTTTCAGCCACAGCAAGATAAGAGCCCCTAATAACTTATCAGCGAAGATACTGTATGTAGCAAAATACGTCACGTCAATGGCCTCAGAAAGCAAGTGGATGTGTCAGCAGATTATGCGGAAAAGGTAATTATCCTCCCCTCTTCCTAGAGGATCGTACTCTGATAATTGACCTATCCTTCTGACACATTCTGAAAGTTGAGCCACCCTGATTGACATAATGTACACGCTATCAGAGCTAAGGGACCCACCTGTACCCAACGACTCATTTTCTCACGTACAACTATAAATAGCTCGTTTCAATACACATGCATGGTATCGTTGTTCTATCTCACACTTTTACTATTACTCCGCTTAAGCATTCACTGAGTTCTTACACTCTACTAACTTGAGCGTCGGAGAATCTTCGCAGGTGGCACCACCTTTCGCCCCCCTACAACGCGAAACGCTGGTGTGAAGGATCTCCAGGACAACAAGACCGGCCTCTCCCACTGAGAGACCGGATTAATACATCGGATACACACTGTTCCGGTGTGCAAACCCTAAAAACACCTATACTCTTGTGGCTGGTCCCACACCGGATCCTAGACCCCGGTCCAGACCAGTTCATTTATATTTCAAACCGAAAATAATAATTTTTTATTTTATTTTATCAATTTACAATATATATATATATATACATATATATATATATATAAAAGAAATTACTTCAATAAAGAAATGTTATTAAGGTGAACAACATATATATATATATATAGTAATTAGTAAATTTTATTTAAATAATAATTAATATGAAAATATACATGTATAAATAAAATTGAGATTGTGGAAAGTATCTTAATACGATTCACATTTAACTTAATTTTTAAAAGGCTTAAAGAACCTTAATTATTACCTATGTACTAAAAAAAAATAATCGTGTTACTGTTAAACTTTTAATTTATGTTATGTTTGTAAACTTATTGGGTATTTCTTTATTTTTCAATTCCTTCCTTGGTTGTTCAAGGGACGGACAGAAATCTGTGAATAAGATTGCTAAAAATGTCTCACTCTAGAGCATTTGACCCTGACCATTTGATTCCACCCCTTACAATGAAATCCGCGCTTACACCGACCACACAACACTAGACACTTGTCTTCTTCTATACTTACAATAAAACAATATACTGTCATCGTACAGTATTTTTAATTTCTTATTATATTTTGAACACAGATTATTTTTTAACATGGAAAAGTTGAACTTTCCCACCGGTAGGAAAACGGTGACTTTTGCATGGGGGAATAATTTCAAGGTGGTTTTCTTTGTGTATTTTGCATGGTCTACGAGGTTTTGCGCGGGTAGAACCGTGACTTGATAGTCTGTGCGGAGCTTATACACAGCCAAATAAGTTTTTTTTTCCATAAAATTTAAAACAATTAGTAGGATAATATTCTTTAATTATCTATTTGTTGTAAAATAAGCTTTTCGTTGTATTTGAATTGTCTAGAAGGTTTTCTCATACTTGTTAAAAATTAATAAAATTTTTTATATATTGTATTTGAATGTAAATAATTTTTTAAATGTAAATACTTGAAAATGAAAATAAGAATCTTAAAAAACAAAACAAATTAAACGATTAATAGGTTAGTACTAAAAAGTAACTTTTAAATAGTTTATAACAAACCTAGTCGAAAATTAAAATAATCATAATTTTTTTATTCAATCGGATTAGATTTAGAATTGATCCAATTTAAAATAATTTTTTATTTATAATATATTTTTATAAAATAAATTTGTCATACTCATATTTATGTAATTATATATTGATAAAATTGTATTACTCAATTACTTTTTAAATTTATTTTAAGGTTATATCTTTTTAATATCTTCTATAAGACATGTATGTTAATATTTTGATGTATTTATAAATTTATTATTTTAAACATCAATTTAAACTAAACTTTAATTTATGATATTTTTTAACTATTTAAGTTTTATATTATGTTAATAATAATATCTACTAATGAAATAAACTTTTTTATTGCATTCTAATTTTTTAAAGAAGTAAAAATTTAACTATCAAATCTAATACAAACCGTATTTAATCAGATTGAATTTGAAAATTTATTTCAACTAGCCCAATTCAAACTACATTGTAACTTTATAATTAGATCAAATAATTTTTACTTCAAAATCGATTTAATCTAATTCCCGACACCAAGAGATGCCTTGTACTTTATTATCTAAAAAAAGTATGTAATCCAGTGGTCTTATAATTGTTTGCAAAATGATAATTCTAATTTTATTTTATTTTTGGTCAGGGGAAGGGAGAGCAGGGTTTGAACCCTGGTTCTTAAACTGACCTACAAGCTCTTTTACTACTTAAGCTATATGTAGGGTCAACGATAATTCTAGTGAACTTGGATACCAAGCGTGGGTGTTATGTTAATAAGGTTGAATCAAGATGGACTTGGTTATTGAACCCCATTTCTAGAAAACCAAAAAAGGAAAGCTGTGCATCTAGATTGGCTAAGTCCCCGAACCTATTCAGATGAACATACACACAAACAACAATTAAATTAATTTAGATCATACTAAACAGATTAGTCCAATGGTGGTGAGTCGACATAAACGAGCATATTGTGTAATGCCACAAACCCTTTCATTGAACTCCTAGCGTACAAAATCCATGTGACATGTTCCCAAAAAAGAAAAAACAGAGAACACAATTAGACATTCCTTGCAAGCCATTACCATTCGGAAACTAGATCTATAACCGACAGTTTAGGCCAATGTTTGATTTTCATGAGTCTAGAGTTTATCTGCTTTAATTCGGTTTATGTTGCAATAGTTGTTTGACTCCGGCTAGGATAATATCCATACATATTCGAATGGATTCAGGCCCGGTCCTGAAATTTTATGGGCCCCGGGCGACACAACATTTAAAGGCCCCTTAGTATATTTTTAAAAGAAAAAATTATTGAATAATCAAATAAACATTATCAAAGTCATTGTAAATTCTAAACACATTGTCATCGTGTAAAGAATAATAAGAAGTCAAAATAATAAACGGTACTCCTATAGCCTCATGTTTTCCTTTAAAAATCGCTCTTCCACCTATACTAAAGCAAAAAAGACAAATGATCATAAAAATAGTTTCTTCTAGTATTTTTAGATGCAAATCATTAATGAGAATAGAACAAGAAAATATAAAAATTAGAGTTAACATGGGATTGAACCTAAGACCTTTAGGCAAAATTCATATAACTTTACCATTAAACCATCCAAACTATATTGAATTTTTTTGATTTTTTTTTCACATCAGCTAAATATTATTTTTTTAGGCCCTCATTGACAATGGGCCCTGGGTCATTGCCCTTGCTATCAAGGCCCAGGGTCGGCCCTGAATGGACTCATTAGTGGAAAAAAAAAGCTTTTTCATTGATATTTTTACACTAGTTATTGTTAACATCGGTATAAAAAATAATATGGTGGTAATTTTGTAAATATTTAGTATGTTTACACTAGGTATTTTATTAGACCATGGCAAAAATAATATTTACACCGGTCTAAATGTTAAGACCGGGACATAAATAATAACTTTTGTACATTTTACATTGGTCCTAAATTAGGACTGGTACAAATTAAATTTACGAAATGCTTTCGAACCCGTGGAACCTTCTCTTTCTAATTTGGGCCCAAAGTGAAACCAATCTTCATCTGAATCCAATCCCCATCGTCCTTTATTTTTCTTCCTCTTCACTCAACCCTATTTTCTTCCATTCATGGCTTCCATAAACTTCAACACCTTCGAGGGAAACTAGTTCTCTAAACCCCCAAACCCTTTCACTCACCACTAAAAAAACCTTAAATAGCTACCTCCATTTAGCGACCACCGGAAACCCGTCGCTAAATAGCGACCGTGTTAGCGACCGCTAGGAGAAAAGGGCCAAAAAAGAAGGTTAGCGACGCCTTTAGCGACGCCTTTAGCGACCATACAAAAAGTGGTCGCTAAAAATTACAACACTCCGTCGCTGGTGCGGTCGCTAGATTTCACCTCCATCCTTTTTTTGTTTCCCTCCATGGTTTTTGTTGGCGCCAAACCATAGCGACGGTAATGATCGTCGCTGAGTTTCCCTCCAAACATTAGCGACGCTGTCACCGCGTCGCTATGTTTTGTACTAGTGATGGTTGGATTGTCGCCGCTATGACTTTCTTGTGTTACCGTCGCTTATATTTTGGGTCTTACCTCCAAAATTTTACTTTTGAGAATGGAACGTAGTGACAACATTGTGTTTTCGTCGCTAATATTCAGGGGATTAGTGACGGCATTGTCTTGCCGTCGCTAATATTCAGGGGATTAGTGACGGTCTTGTGTTACCGTTGCTTATATTTTGGGTCTTCCCTCCAAAATTTTACTTTTGAGAATGGAACATAGTGACGGCATTGTGTTACCGTCGCTAATATTTAGGGGATTAGTGACAGCATTGTTTTGCCGTCGCTAATATTTAGGGGATTAGTGACGGTCTTGTGTTACCGTCGCTAATATTTAGGGGATTAGTGACGGTCTTGTGTTACCGTCGCTACATGCAGTACTACCTATATAGCCACTGCCAGTTAGCGACGATTGATGTACTAACCATAGTGACAGGTCGGCCGTCGCTAGTGTGTTTTAGTAGCGACGGTAATACTTTGCCGTCGCTAAATGTTATAACTTAATCACCTCTTTCCCGAGCCCTAATCAGTGTTTCTTCTCTGCTCCACTTTACTCGTCTTCTTTTCTCCCCCTTTCCTCTTCTTCTCTGCCCCGCGTGTCCTTCTTCACTCTGCCCCGTGTGTCCATCTCCTCACTTTCCTCTCCCCTTCCGCTGACCACATTGTGGGTTTCCTCCGTTCTTCTTCTCCTCTCCGTCAGTGGCTGACTCCTTCCTGGCTATTGGCTGCTGGCTCCGGGCTCCCTCACAGCTGACACACACACTCACGATTGTCTCCCTCACGGTTCTGCAGTGGTCAGGTTTGAATCCGTTCCCTTACTCCCTTATTGTGTTCTATTTGTTATGTATTGTTGGTTATTGGTTTTTGTTGGCTATTGGTTGTATTTTTGAATGGATTTGGGTTGTTGTGGGTTGAGAAAATGAGAAGAAAGATTGGTTATTGTTTGGTTGTTTTTGGTTTAGGCTATTGTTTATTGTTTCTAATTTTGCAGGTTAATGAACTAGGATTAGGATGTTCAATTTTTTGATCTCTTTGTAGAAAAAACTCCTCTTTATTGATGAAAATTGCTTGGGTTTTAAACTAATTTTGTGAGAACTTTACAATATTCTGATCACTCCCATGCTTGTAATGGAGTTGGTGGAATTATGCAGGTTCATTGTTGTGGGAATAAAAGGGAGATGGGGAAGAGGTTTTTAATTTTTTTTTTATTATAAAATTATATCTTCCTAACAAAATAAAAAATAAAAAATAAAAAATAAAAAGTAAAAAGAAACAGGATGGTGTTCACAATCAACTTGTTATTATAAAATATGAACAAGTCTCAAAAAGTGTTCACAATCACCTTGTTATTATAAGATATGAACAAGTCTTAGAGAGTGAGAAACACATATGAACATGTTAACCTTGTGAGAAGAGAGTAAATTTGGATTTATAAATTTAATGTAACAGTTGATAGATATGAAATGTACTTTAACACATAGTATCACTCTTTACAATAAAAACTATCATTTAGAAGCAAATACCGTGGGGTTTGATTAGGATGTATTGAGTTTGAACCTGCATGGTGTATTAGAAGCAAATACTGTTAAGTTAGCCTCTTTGGTTTTTGAATAACTTTTCAGCTATATAAATCAAAATGAAGAGAATAAACCCAATCAGCAAAAGAAGAGCATTAAAACCTCTACTAATCATAAAAAAAATCTTATTGAAATAACTAAGAAAAACATGATATCATAAAAATGATAAAAGGAGTATAGTTCATCATGCATGACTAGAATTACTGCTAATTATGTTTTTGAAAGTTGACATGAAAATTGGATTAGAGTGAATAACTTTTGCTCTTATTAATTAACATTATTCTAACAAAGAGTTCAAGAAATTATTATATTAATTACTATTATAGCAATTATAAAAAATAATTGGATTCTGTTTTCTATGGTATTCTGATTCTATTTATGTTTTCTATTGTAGTTTGTTTTTGTTTCTATTTTTAAAATTTACTCATGAAATTTGTAACATATTACAAGGTTGTTTTGTTTCATATTCAAGTCATTTGGCTGTTGAAAGCTAGTTTGATGAAATAGTTTGTGAAGGACGTAATTAATTGTTGGTGTCAATTTTAAAGCTTAATTGATTGTTGGTGTCAATTTCAAAGCCTAAATAGAAAATTAGTTCTCAAAGATAAGAGCTAAATTTGCTTTTGAATAGATTAAATTCATTGTACATGTATTTTAGGGACTAATTTGGTGTAGTAATTAATACTCTACTATTAATTTAGTTAAGATATAGAACAAATGCTTAGAGGGGCATCAAGTACCTCGGTCACTACATCTCAGGATTGAATTCCACTAAAGTTGTTATGCCTCTACTTTAGCCTATTATCTCATCCCCATACAAAGTCTTATCTTTTTTTTTGAAAAAAAGGTAGAAATTAAAAGAATAAAAAACACCAACCATTTTTACACTGACCCTCTCCCTCTCCCTCTCTATCAAAGGCAACACTAACCATTCTCCTAAATAACTCAATCCCCTGATTGAAAAGCCCATTCTGAGTGCACCCCGCAATGAGAGCATTATTTTTCATCACTCTCTGATCAGCTTCATTATTCTCAACATTTCTTTCTCCTTCAGTTAGTAATAAACCGATATCCTCTTCTGGTATTGGTGTCAAATGGAAACCTTTTTCGTACACCAAGCCTTCACCATCACCAGCTTCGTAGTGGTGCTTAAGCCTGTTGTAAGCCAAGGTAATTGACCAGTAAGTCTTTCCATCTGGATTGTAATACACTGCCTGATCATATTTGATTTCCTCATCATCACCCGTTGGTGTATAGAACACTGCCCACCCTGCACCTGTAGGCTGTTCCATCATTTTTATACTCACCGATTCTTTTGTTTTGCTTCCTTCACCATGATCCATATGTGGTGAAGGTAAAGGTTCATCTTTTGCCTTGCCCAGATCCTGAGAAATAACACACTATATTATTAATGTCTGTTTGGTAAATATATATAACTTATATATTATTCAGTAATTTATAACTTTTTGAAAGTTAGCTAGCAACTTATCTATGAAAGTTTATAGTTTTCAAGAACTAAATCTCTATAATATTTTTCTATGTTATCCTTGATTTTTTGAATGCACAGCAAATTATACTTTCTTTCTCATTAGTTTATTATATAATTTTTAAAATATTCAACATAATTCACTTAATCGTCACAAATCAATTCTATAAGCTAACTTAAGAAAAGTAGTCAGTGTTTTCAACCATATTTCTTGGGATATCTCATCTTTCAAGGATGGACTCAGGCTCACACCGCCATCTTCACTTCCATTCCTCATATCCTCACCATGTATGGTAGTTAAAGGTGTGATAACATGACTTGGTTGTTGAGGAACCTTACAATAGGTTCCGACCCCATGATGACACCATTCTCGTTGTCATCCTTTGGTGAGAGTGGTTTATGTGTGAGAGTGGTGAGTAAGAGATAGTGGTTTGTGAAACTGCTAGTTGTTACATTATAACTACTACTACTGCTGGTTGATGATAGTCACACAGGTGTAGTCATACATGGAAACCAGTTGTAAAGCTAAAAGCTATTACATTATTAGCTATTACATCTTTAGAAACCTCATACATGGAAACCAGTTGAATGTTGGGAACTTTAATTAACACTGTTAACAATCAACTTTGTCATGCAGATGAACACACTTTATGCGGGGTTCGTGTTTGGCCCTCATCAGCTTTGTCTTCATCGCTATCTCTCCTTCCCAGGTAATCCCCTAACGCTAACTTTCTGGCTATGTGTGTTGTATCTTTTGAAGTGTATGTATGTTGATTGTTGTTTGTTAGTGGAGAGCAGAGCTAATTAGGCGATGGTTTTATGTGCTGATAACATGATTTTTTATGCATGTGTAATGTTGTTTGTTAGTGGAGAGCAGAGCTCATTAGGCATTGGTTTTATGTGCTGATAACATGATTTAAGATGCATGTGTAATGTTGTTTGTTAGTAGAGAGCAGAGCTCATTAGGCATTGATTTTATGTATTGGTAACATGATTTGGTGTTCATAACTCTGAATATCATATACGATGCATATGATATGTTTATTTATCTATACTGGGAAGTTCTCTGTATGTAACAGGCCGTTTGTAAATTTAGGAAATGTCTAGTTTACAGGGGAGACTCTACAAAAATTTTGACAGGCTCCCTTTCTTAGGGAACTTAAAAAATGAAACTCAACTTTAATAATGTAGGGTTTAGTCGTGTGTATAGCCATTAGATTCCCGTTCAAGTTTCAAAACAACCGGTTGATGTACCATGTTGTGTTGGATCTTGAATTGTCCCGGTTGGACAGTTTGGTATGAATTTGTAACCAGTAGGGCGTAACCCATCAATGTTGTATGTGGTCTATCTTGAGAAGTTGAATGTTCATTTGAAATTTCGGTTATGGTGTTTCGTATTGTCCCCAGGGTGCATGTCTGCGTGTGGTGTTTCATACCGTACGTATCTCTGTGTACTCGGGGACCAATGCAAAATGCTGCCAAAATTTCAAATGAACATCAACGACACAAGATAGACCATATACAACATCGATGGGTTATGGATGGTTGCATATTCATCCCGAATGGGATAGGGCCCCACCAATTTGCAACATCAAAGAGATAGAGAGTGATTCACAACCGATAGTCAAATAAAATTTAAATAATTTAAAGTAACAGAAATCGTGCTTGCTAGATATTGTAAATGGAGGTACCGGCAAATCGGTGATGGATGTACAACCGACTAGATCACAGTCGATGAGTGACTGAGGAGTTTATGATGGGGCTATTGGAGTTCATTCCTTTCGCTACGGAAAACACGCCTGGATTTGAAGCGACTCAGAAGATTCGTTGTCCGTGCTCAAGGTGCAAATACATGAGTTTTGAATACGCGGATGATGTCATGTGCCACCTAACTGAGAAAGGGTTCATGGAAACATACCACTGCTGGTACAACCATGGTGGGCAGTTACCGCGAAGACCATCAGACGTAACCGTGCAACAGTCTTACTATGAGGTTGGAGGAAACAGGGATATGTACAACAACATAGAACAAATGGTGATGGATCATGTTGGACCCTCCACCGGGCGTATGCTGGAACATAATGACCAAGCAGGTCATGGAGACTCTGACAATGTAGAGGAGGATCCTAATCTGGAGGTGAAGAGATTTTATGATTTGTTAGCGGTGGCTCAGACTCCATTGTGGGATGGGTACAACAGTCACACTGAGTTATCCGCCTCCCTAGCTGCTTTAAGCCTAAAGGCAGATTATAATCTTTCTGGAGGTTGTTTTAATAGGATGGTCAATCGGATGGGTTCCACCATGCCTAGTAATCATAGAATGCCAGCAAACCTGTACCGTGCTAAGAAATAAGTGGCAAACTTGGGTTTGGGTTGTGTGAAGATAGAGTGTTGTGTTAGTGGATGTATGCTATTCAGAAATGAGTTTGCAGATAAGAGTGTCACAAAATGTCTACATTGTAATGAGGAACGCTACAAAACCGTTAAAAGGAAAGGGAAGGTAACCCGAACGGCCAGGAAGAAAATGTGGTACTTCCCTATAACACCGCGTCTTCAACGCCTGTATGCCTCATTGTCCACGGCAAAACACATGCGTTGGCATGCTCTGAACCGAACACAAGAGGGGTTTCTTTGCCATCCTTCCGACGGGAAAGCATGGAAGTGTTTGGATGAGCTATATCCGGACTTTTCTGGTGAGCCGCGCAATGTAAGACTTGGCTTATGTACTGATGGGTTTAACCCGTTCGGTCAATACGGAAGAGCTTACTCTTGTTGGCCAATCATACTGACCCTATACAATCTGCCTCCTGATATGTGTATGAAGAGAGAGGTCATGTTTCTATCTATACTGGTTCCAAGACCCAAAAATCCAAAGGCGAACATAGACGTGTTTTTGCAACCGTTGGTTGAAGAGTTATCACAATTATGGGATGTCGGGGTAATGACATACGATGCATCTTTGAAGAATAATTTTATGATGCGTGCTGTTTTGATGTGGACTATCAACGACTTCCCGGCCTATGGTATGCTTTTTGGATGGTCAACGTCTGGGAAGCTTGCTTGCCCTATATGCATGGAACATACCAGGGGGGAATCACTCCCTGTTAGTGGCAAGACAAGTTTCTTTGACTGTCATAGAAAGTTTTTATCGTTGGATCACCCGTTTAGGAGAAACAAAACCGCTTTTAAGAAGAACAAAGTTGTTAATGAACCTCCACCCCGTAGGTTATCTGGTGCACGGGTTTGGCAGAGGGTCGAAGAGTATCCTTACATCTGGGACAAGAGTGTGAAGGAGTTTACGGGTTATGGTAAGGAACACCACTGGGTGAAGCAGAGTGTCTTGTGGGATTTTCCATATTGGAAAGACTTGTTGTTAAGACACAACATTGATGTCATGCACACTGAACGTAATGTTTTCATGAATATTTTTGACACTGTTATGGACATCAAAGGGAGAACAAAGGACAACGAGAAGAGTCGTCTAGACCTTTCGATTTGGTGTTCTAGGAAGGAGTTGGAATTGAGGGATGCGGGACGTGGAAAAATGTTTAAACCCCATGCAAAATATGTTTTAACTAGACCGCAACAGATTGTTGTGTGTATTTGGATGAATGGGTTAACCCTGCCTGACGGATTCGCTTCTAACCTGAGTAGATGTGTTGACGTGAAGGAGGGCAGGGTGTTTGGCATGAAAAGTCATGATTGCCATGTCTTTATACAACAACTACTCCCGTACGCGTTTTATGCCTTACCTAAGCCTATTTGGAAACCGTTGGTTGAGTTGAGTCATTTCTTTAAGGAGTTGACGGCAACTTCGTTGACTGTGGAGAAAATTGTGAAGATGGAATAAACCATCCCGATATTGAATTGTAAGTTGAAGCAGATTTTCCCACCAAGTTTTTTTGACTCGATGGAGCATTTGCCTATCCATCTACCGTACAAGGCCTTGGTTGGTGGCCCCGTGCAGTATCGTTGGATGTATCCATTCGAAAGGTGAACGTCAGAACTCTTTAATTTCCTTCCAAACATTTCTTATAGTAGTTTTTTGTAACTTAACATTTTTTTATAATTTGAAGATTCTTACGCTCTTTAAAAGACAAAGTGTCAAACAAAGTCTGCGTTGAAGCATCAATTTGTGAGGCATACTTAGTCGAAGAAATGACAACTTTTGCTTCTTTCTATTTTCCGACGGAGATAGAAACTAAAATGAGTAGAATTCCCCGCAATCTTGGGGTAGCAACCTGCACAGGGTTTGATGAACAAATATCGATTTTTCAACTCTCCTGGTCATCCGGGGGGCAAGCTCACAAAATGTTATATTGATGAGAAAGATCGAAAGGCGGCTCACTTGTACATTCTTCTAAACTACCCAGAAGTTGAACCCTTTCTTAAGTAAGTCTTAAAATTCCTGAGTTGCATTCTAAACCTCACTTTTATAGTATCTAAATTTGTTTCCTTTAAATAGCTTATATACAGATATGCTTAAACTTGAGCAAAATGATTTAACTGATGACCAAATTCATAGTGAGGTGTCGTCCAAGTTCGTTGGTTGGTTCGCACAACACGTAAGACCTGTATACTGAGTGTTTTTTATCTGTGCTTCTAACTCCAGGTATCTAACGATGACCTATTTGTTATGTTGTACATAGATACAAGACCCTAACAACCATATTGAAGATGCTTTACTCCAAGCCCTTTCTTGGGGGCCGGTGAAAACTGTTAAAAAATGGCCTATTTACTACGTAAATGGCTACAAGTTTAATATTCATCAATGGAGTGAAGGGATGCGTACCCATAACTACGGGGTTTGTGTTAGAGGCACCGCTGGACAGTTAGAAGAAGACTTTATGGAGTGCTGATAGAGATTGTTGAAGTTTCGTTCTCTGGACGACTAAGAAGAGATATTGTTTTATTCAAATGTGATTGGTTCGACAACACAATCAGTGTTGGAACAAAGGTTGATAACAACTACGGCTTAGTTGAGGTCAAGAAGAATGGTAGATATAAAGGGTTTGATCCCTTCATTTTTGCCTAACAAGCTGAGCAGGTTTATTACACTGACTTCCCGGGAGGACATCGGGACTGGTATGCAGTCATCAAGGCCAAGGGCCGAAGTCAGATCACTGACAATGTCTCCGAGGAGGTTGATGACGCTTATCAGCTTGCACCACACGAGCTCAACGATGGTAATTTATTGTTCAACATTGATCTAGTCATAATGGATGAGACACTCGCCACTACGGGAGGTGAACACATTGACAAAGACCTTGTCTCTCGATCAAAACGGTCTAAGGCTGATTTGGATACTGATGAACTTGTTCAAATAGATAACCCTGGTGACATTGAAACTGAGGGGGAATTTGAAATTGAAATAGACACAGAGAATGTAGTTGTTAAACATATATATATAGGTTTATATATATCCTGAGACTAACCTTTCTTTTCATGATTTTATCCACAGATGACGGGACGTCGACTACCTTTCAGTAGGGGTGGTGGGTCCAGGACCCCGGTATCCCGTCTGGGGACTCCCACCTCAGAGCAGGGAACCACTCCATCACCACCACAGCGGACCATTCCATCACTACCACAGCAGACCACTCCATCACCACCACAGCTGACCACCCCATCACCCCCACAGCTGACCACCCCAGAGAAAACTCCTGGAGTTGGTGGCTTGGAGGACCATGGCCATCAGGCTACCCCACCTCCGGCATCCCCTTTGCCCATGTTGGTACCCGTGCCGGCCGGAGACAAGTGACTAAAACTCAAATACTTTTATGTTATTTGTATGGTACTTTATATTAAACTTTAGTGGAAAAACTTGTTGGTTTATTGCCAAAATGTCTACTTTAATTAGTACTTGTATAGATTCAATTATACTGGGAACTCTTCTGTTTGTAACAGGGTAACTATTTAAACTTGGAAATGTTACATTTACAGGGGAGACTCTGTCAGAATTTTGGGAGTCTCCCTAGATTGTGTTGTTGTACTGCTGATATAATTGTTGTCATTACAGCTTTGTTGATAGTAGTCGCACTGCCAAAGCGATTACTAAGGTTTTAAAGGCCCAATGGGATGGTCCATATATATCTTGGACAGATGCTGGGAAGGTTGTCCAAGATAGGTGGTTTGACACCTTCTCGGTAAGTTACCACATCAATTTGTTGTGATTTGATTTGTAAAATAGACCTCTTATTAATTTTGATTTTTCATTTCATTTTACAGCGTGATTACCAGTGGGCAGAGGGTATGATTGATGAGATTAGGAAGGTCTTTGCCACAAAGACCTCCAAAATCATCAAGAGTACCCTTTGGAAGGTGAGGGACAAGGGTGAGCGCCCTCGTTGGATCCCGGAGGACCATTGGGATGGGATGGTCCAGAAGTGGGGCAGTGTCCCGTTCCAGCAGGCGAGTGCTCGGAACAGGGCAAACAGAGCCACCGATGCTGCAGCCTCAGTTTACACTGGAGGTAGCATTTTAACCCTCGAGCACAAGAAAAGATTTGTAAGTATATTTATGTTTTTCATATGATTCGTCTGACATGTTTACAAATAATAATCTCAATGTTTTTTGTCCACCACAGGAGCTGAGGGAGAACCGGGAGCCTTCTTTGTTTGAGGTCATGCAAATGACCAAGAAGAACAAAGCCGGTGCATGGGTAAACCAGAAGACTATGGATCTAGCGGTATTTACTTTTAACTGACACATGCTTATAATTTACAAATTAGCTTACTAATCCTATCATTGTTTTTGAATTTATAGGAGGCGTATCAGGCCAGGAGGGCCGAGAAGGAGGCGGACCTGGTGGCTTCCACTCCTGAAGGGGAGGTTCCTCCCACCCTATCTTGTTCTGACAACAACGCCATTTATATGGAGGCTGTTGGTGGTGTGAACAAGAAAGGGAGGGTATTTGGATTGGGTGGCGTCGGCACGCAGCTGGCGAAAAAGGGGAAGACCCCTTCCTCTTCCTCTTCCTCTGGTCTTCCGACTGAGGTTGTTCAGGTAATTCAAAACCTAAACAATGAGCTACAGGAGGAGCGACGTCAGAGGCAGCTGTTGGAGGAGCGGGCCGAGGCGGACCGACAACGGGCCGAGGCGGACCGACGGCGGGCCGAGGAGCAGCACACCGAGACTCGTCGGCAACTTGCTCAGCAGCAGGAGCTACTGATGCAGTTGATGGCGAGGCTACCTCCCCCCACTTCCCAGGCGCCCCCACCACCACCCCAGGATCCCCCAGCACCATGATTGTATTTTTATTATTTATACACATTGTATATTTGATTTATAGTTTTTATATTATATTCCATTCAGTATTTATTTTGTCATTCTTCATTTATTATGTCAATATTTATTGGTAATTAAATTCAAATAAAAAAGCCTTATTGTAATTATCATTAATAATTCAACCTATTTGATAAATAAATTTAATCCATTATTTTGTTTTTAACAATAATTTAATATTTTAAAAAATTATTCAAATTTAATTATAAAATTTTATCAGCCAATACAAAATACAAAATATTAATCTACATTTTTAAAGTTAAATTAACAAAACCTATAAATATTTAACCAATTTTTAAAAAAGTAAAAAATTTCAATTAGCGACGGCAACAGATGGTCGCTATATTGTAGAAATAGCGACGGCTAAGAGTGGTCGCTGGTTGGCCAAAAACAGCGACGAACTATGGTAGTCGCTGTATGGCTTCCCACAGCGACGTCAGTGTACGGTCGCTGGTAGGCAAGAATTAGCGACGGTTGTCCTGGTCGCTATATGACTAACCATAGCGACGGCGGAACATGGTCGCTGGAAGGCCACACTTGGCGATGGACTCGTCGGTCGCTATATGTCTAACCATAGCGACGGCATATGGTGGTCGCAGTGTGGCTGTAAGTAGCGACGGAGTTGTGAGGTCGCTGTATGGCAACAGTTAGCGACGGCTGGAGTCAGTGAAGCAGAGACCATTTTAGCGACGGAATTATGTCGACAATATTTTAGCGACGGCGTGTCTGTGGTCGCTGATGTGTTTTCAACGAAGGTTTTAGCGACGACGGGTGTCCCGTCTGAGACGCCGTCGCTAAGGGTTGTAGCGACGGCCCTTGCATGGATTAGTGACCAAATAATTCCGTCGGTAACAGGTGTTTTTTTAGTAGTGACTCCACATTTCTCCAACATCCTTAACTCCTCTGACCTCTCCTCTTCCTACCCCTACTTTGTCGCCATAAGCCTCCCCAACACCTTTTGCCAAAAGCCCAAAAGGACAAACAACAAGCCTGGCCCATACGAGGAACTAGCTCATACGAGGAGACATTTGGGAGAAACGCAAGAATTCAACAGAGGAAGAGATAGAGAGAACCAAGAGTGGTTTGAGAAGCTTCAAAATAGCCCCGTGGTACAGTTTTTGGTTAGGGGGAGGAGATTACAGACAAGATAAACAAGATGGAGCTAAAGGAGAATGGGAGGTCGTACTACAAGGAGGATTGTAAAGTGTGGAAGGAGTTGTCACATGTTATTGGGCCCGATGGGAGGCTTATTCCTAGAAAAGCCCTAAAGACAAGGAAGGAGGCTGAGGATAAGTTCTGGGATTTCGCCCAGAGTTCTTCTTCGGGCGTTGGTGTTTTAGACAGAGGCCTTAGCCTTCCTATAAGCCCAATGACATTGCCCAGTGTTGGAAATATGCACTAAGAGCCTATATAGGACACATCATTTTGAATAAGGCATTTTTGTTAAATAGTTTAATAGCCTTTATTTATCCTTAGAGTAATAGGTCATATGAGAGTTATTCATAAAATGCCCCTAGTCAAGTATTTACCTGGGGACATGTAAATACATTAAGACTAGTATGTGAGTGTATTGATGATCTAATCTCATAAATCATGGATATATAGATGATATTAAGTCTTTACACGAGTACACATTAAGAGTAATGATGTACTAGACAGATCCACCATGAGAATGGATCATTACATGAATGTCATAAAAGATTCTCAATGTGATAATGGTATATGTAGTCCTTCGACCTGAAGTCACTACGATTCCTATATAAGGAGTTTGTTATTTTAATACAATCAAACGTCTTTTGTAACAAGAGGACTATAAAGGTTGTGATTAGGCAATGAACAAATTATGTAGAGGGATATGAGTAATGTAGATAGGATTTGTTTCTCCTATGTAACAAGAGTGATATCTATAGGTCACTTGATGTAGTGAGACTAAGGAAATGCATGGCCATGCTAGAAAGAATAAATATTGAATATTTATTCAGATAAAGTCTACTTTGGTATCAAGTAAAATAAATTGGACCGCACAAGGATGACGTGACCATGCCTTGGGCCCAATTAGGATATCGTGGCAAAAGGAACAAACATATTAAATAATTATCACTTATAGGTTATGTTGATAATAAATAATATTCAGACATAATGATGTATTGCTAGATGCCACTCTTATTTTATATTAATAATAAAATAGTTTATTATTAATATGACCAAGTATTTTACCTATACGATCACACACATAGAGTAAGCCCATCAGAAAATAGCTTTTATTTTAGTTTTAGTTGGACTAAAATAAAGCTATTGGGCCTAAGTCATTTAGAATGAGTAAGGAGCCCACTTTTTAGAGAGAGCAAATTAGGTCAAACCTAAGCCTATAAATAGAGCATAAGATGCTCATTGGCAGCTCACCGAAAGAGAGACAAAATGCAAAAGTTATAAAAGCTACACACCATCAAACTAGCATTTGGAAGGTGTAGCATTTCTAGTGGGAATACTCGTGTGGACTCCTAAAGAACGAGACTATGATTGCTTCAATTTTCTTCTAGAGGTAATCCTAAAACTCTTAAATAAAATATTTGATGTTTGTTTTATGCTTTGAAACATGATGTTTTGCAAGTCCAATGGGAATCCTAGTATTTCTGTTGCTTATGCACTAGGGATTCCCTAACAGTGGTATCAGAGTCAGGTTGCAAAACCGTGTTTTGGGAAAATGTTTGTAGAACATGTGAAAAAAAATTCTTTTACAAAAGGAATTTTAAAGGTTGAATCTTTTGCAAGAGTTGCATCTTTTATTAGATATGATATAAAGGTTGCATTTTTAATGAGATATTATGCAAAGGTTGAATTTTTTTTACGAAATATGTTACAAAGGTTGCACCTTTTTGAAAGCTAGTATCAATTTAATTTTGTTTTGTGTATATAGATTGCTTTTCTCAATATTTTAATTAAAGAACATGTTTTGGGATATGCTTTATTATATGAACATTTTGTATGTTGTAATGGTGATTTTTTATATGTGTTCTAATTATAAGGCATGTTTTATGTTTGTTTAATTAAATTGAAATCAAGGGTTGTATGCAATGCATGTCTATATGCTTTCTCTTTCTAATATGAATTGTTAATGTGAGATTGTGTTTAGAAAGTTTAAGAGTTAAACCCTAGTTGCAATGAAAACTAGGATCCAAAAGTTTAATTTTTAGTTTTCTAAGTTTCTAATTTTAAATTCCTAAATTTTTAAAGTTCTATTCATCAAAGTTTTAAAATTTTTAAATTTCTAACCTCCAAAATTTTAAACTTCTAAATTTCTAACTATGTAAATTTATGATGAACCTAGTATAACTTATCTATTTTAGAAATCGATGTTAAATCTAATCCTAACAAATTAATTTCATAAACCAATAGAAACAAATATAAGAATTTTCAAAAACATATATAATAATGTAGATCTTATATCCTAGAATTCTTACAAATATTCTAATAAACCTTAAACCATAAAATTAAGAGAACTAAAATGGTAACTAGCATTAAATAAAAATCAAATTTAAATAGATTGAGAGTGCTTTTTTTTACCACTAATACAATGCTACAAACTAGACGAAGAAATAATCAAAAGGAATTTTGAAAGATGAAGAGAAAAGTTTAGGAAAGTTTAGAAGTTGTAAAATGAAAAGGGGCAACCAGATCTATATTTCAAATTTTGTGTTAGAAAACATCCCATGCAATACATGGTGCTATTTAAGTTTGCAATTTTGGCTCTTCATTTCATATAACTAAACCAATCTAGATTGTTCTTTATTGCGTCAAAAATGTTTGATCCAAATAATATTATTTAAATTTGAGTCACAAATAATGTATATAGAAAAGTTATAAACAAAAAATATAAATTAACCAAAAATAACCATTGAAAAGTTAAATCATATAATTTTTAGGTCAAATTATTATTGTAGTCTCTTATTTCTTTAATGAATTTTATGTTAGATGTAGCACCCTCGGTTAACTAGGACAATTTTTTCCACTAGATTATCCGGGTTAACTTAGAGGTTACGAATTTTAGAAAAATGTAGAAGTTTTTTTTGTGTACAAGACAACTTGGTGGAACAGACACGCTTCATATACGACATAGTCATACATAACACATGGTTGTAAACAGTAACTGTACATGCTAAAAGTAAAAAGGGGCACGCAGGCTTCAATAAAAGAAAATAAAATAATATATTCTACTCGTCCTTGATCCAAGAAGAGTCTGGCTGATCCTCGATGTGAAATCTAAACTAATATCTACGGTGTCGAATGTATGGTCCAATCGGAGGTCTAGAAAAATAGTATAAGGATGAGTCTCTACTTCCACAATAAATGGAGAGTGGTCACCATTGACATCCCTTCCATACAATCCATATAAACTCACAAACAAAATTCGTCTTATTTATTAGGGGTTCCTAATTAGTTTATTCTAAGTTGTCTTTCCCAACTCATCCTTATCCATCATTCCTGAATACACAATTCTCTGCTCTCCCCCTCCTTACTTGTCATTTTTCGTATGGATACTAATTCAATCACAACAATCAACACCCCCACAAATAAGATAATACAATGCATGAATTCATTTCATTTATTCTAATCTTTTTCTTAGCCATCATGATGCATGTGGGCCCATCTTCTCCTCCTAAATGTCACTCAATCAATACCAATCCCGCCTTATCCTTCTTGTCCGCTAGAGCGACCGAAACTCACTTCATTTTATTTTGACAAAAGGGTAAGGATACACAAGCCTATCAATAACGGATCCAAAACACATCTCATCAGAACGGGCACTACACGATCATAGTAACACTCGTCCTGAGTCAAAGTATACCAGAGTTGCCACAGGCTATCCAGTCTTGGGCACGAATCTGAGCCATTGAAGGTCGGCCCCCGGTATACTCTCGAGACCACCCTCAGGGGATCGAGACGTTATTATTCTTCAGTGTACCCATCACTATTATGCTCTAGGGAGTTACTCTTCCATCCACCCTTATCCTCCGTGTATAATGCATACAACTAATAATTTCATTTCCACTAGTCATCAGTAGGGTCCCTTCAATTACTCTATTTCATTTCTATCATCGGGTTTGTTTCACAAAATTCTTGATTAAACATCTTTCTTTATTTATTAATCTTTTCGTATTTACTCAAATCATAGCTTACCTGATAATTAAGAATGAAATAAGTTCTAAACATTCATAAAACCATGGGGTATACTGGTGCCGCAACGCCCAACATCATATTGGATCTGATCTTTATTTCACATTGTTTTCATAAATCAGTCATCTTAGGACCCTTGTCGAGACATTTCTTCTTTTACTTTTCTTTCCTTACTTTTATTTCAATTTATCCTTCATAATATAATCCATTAAAGGCATCATACCAGTCTTATTTATTTATCATACTATATTTTACACACAGAATGTCAGATCACATTTCTCATATACTTCATCACACACACATACATATATATATATATATGTATATATATCATACAATTCACATTCATACATTAACATTTGTTCAATTTTATCATACTCATCATTTCATGAGAACATACATGTCATAATCAAATAGTTCACACAAGTAAATCAAGCATACTCAGATTAATTCAAACAACCCATCCATCAAAATAGACAAGATTAGTTTACCTAATTAATCCTATGTCATGATCGGACCACATTCATCTTAGTAGGACTAGTAATTTAATATTATTATACACCTAGTTTCATTAAGTCCAAGGGCATGATTTATTCTTTTCTCATCTTATCTCCCACTACTGGTCCTAATTACCAAACCACACTTGTTTACTTAGAGAGAGTTTATTAAGTCGTATGACTGTATCCCTTCTGATCATTTGTAGAACTAAGCATTTTTACTTATTCAGTTAATCTTTTTAAGTTATGAATTTGCAGTTATTAGATGCTAAGCGGTATTTTACCAGTTACTTGGTAACCCCAGGGTCAGATATACGTACTCTTTCCCTACTACTAAATCTTTAGTCATTAATATTTCATCTAATCCTAATAAACTTGTATTCTTACCATTAATTTCTTAAGGTCGGATCAAGATTTCATCTTTTTATTAAGGAAGACTTTATTCTTAGCCAATTGATGTTCCTATTTTCTTTAATTTATCTAGTCATAAAAAGTACTATCACTTTATTTGAATTTCTAATTTAAACATATCCCACCTTCTTTAATTATTCCTAAGTCCATTTAGTAGCATGATCTTACTACTAAATCTAGTGACTTTTTCACCAATTTTAACTTCTTATTCCTTAGTTAATTCTCTTAGTTACTCCTAAGTCTCTTGTTATTTACTAGCTTTATACTACTTAAGTTAAATTATTTTCTTTATTATCGTTTACTTACTGCTTCAAGACTTAAATGTGCCAAAATTTATTAGTAACATTTTATCAAGCCTATAGATCTTTATTAACTCTTTTAGTCCTTGTTATGCCAAGCCTCAATCTTAAGGTTTATCATTTCTAATTTAATTTTATCTTTGATTTAGTCAACAATTATGCCTAACTCATTTTACCTATTGATAGCCTACCGCAAGTGCACGGGGTATCGTAGTAATAAAAATATCGTCCCACAGAGATTGTTCCCAATTACCAGTTTATAGCACTTTGATTATCTAGACAAATCATTTGTTGATTCAGAAATTTATAACGCAAAACTAAATGACGTAAACAGAAAACACTAAGCAATGACAATAAAAAGATTTACTTGGAAACAACAGAGATTAACTTCTTGGGAGATAAAGGTTCACATGAATGTGGGTGCCAACATTTAATGCAATTTAATTTCTAAATTATTAAATCCCGTTTCTTAAGGCGAGTTTTCCTAAATTGATCAGTGACTTTCTTTCAAAACCTCACTAACGTACCAAATTATTGAATAATCGCATTCAATTCACTAATTAGGTCCGTTACACTTTACGAAAACTTGAATATCCCTCAAAGAGTCTTGTTTACTTTCGTAACCCGAATCCCTAGGTTTGATTTTGTGTAATTCAAACTATACGCTAATCTTTCGATTACCCATACCGTTTATAATCAACCACACTTATCTCTAAGCTTAATGGAAGCATTAAGAACTCACAAAACCGAATAAGAACACATAATTCAATAATCAAGAACGAAGAACATTTAACATGGTTCACATAAATGCTACACCTTAATTCCCAAGAGTGATGTTTAATGTGCCATGGAAACAATAATCACAATGCCACAATTCTAATAATTTAAACCAAACATTGAAGAAAATACAAAGATGAAGCTAGGGATTCAGAAAATACAGATTGAGTTCTCACTAAATCTCCCAAAATCTTCCTCCTTAAATCTGCAGAATTAATGTCCTTCCACGTTTTGGCCTTGATCCCCTTCAAAAATCCTTTGCAAAGCTCTCTCTTTTTCTTCCAAAAAGTCCCTTCAATGTCTCTCTGTGTTTTTCCCTTTCAAAAACATCCTTTTCTATTCAGAAACTGCTCCAAAAAATAGGGCAAGTGCAGATCGTGCAAAAACCCACTAGTAGTGGGAAAACCCCACTGGCAGTGGGTTTTTTTATGGCTCAATTCTCCCACTCCAGAGAGGTCCACAGCCAGTTGGAAAAACCCACTAGCAGTGGATTTTTCTAAAGTTCACAAAATTCCTTTTTTCCAACTATTTCAAGGCCCCAAAGTACTTCTTTGGTTTTTCCTTTCCTTATGTCACTTCTAAAAGTGAATACATCCTTCTTTTTGAGCTTTCAAGTTGTTGGACTTTCTTGCATTCATCACACGCTTCATCAAATGCCTTGTATTCTTGCATTTATGCATTTAAATCAAAGTTATTCCTGTAAAACTTCAAACACCCGAGTGACATGTGCAGAATGAAGGAAATCATACGCGAAACAAGAGAAAAATGACAGATAACCTAGAAATCCTAAGTAAAAACATCACAAAACAATGCAAATTAAACACCTATCAAAACACCCCAAACTAGAACATTGCTTGTCCCCAAGTAATCATCGTCACCACAAACATGAACAATAGAGAATGACGAACTCAGAACAACTTGAGGAACCCAATTAGGAAAATTATTAATAGATGATTGTAAGATTATCAAAACAGGAACCATACAATTATTCATACCATGCTCACAAGACTAGGCTATAGACACACATCCTTTCATTTCTCTCTAAGTGTTTAAGCTTGTGTATAAGTATCACTCAAGTCATAGCATTTCAAGACACTACCATAGGCTTGGAAAGTGATCTTAATCTCCACGGTTATCCAGAAAACAAGTTATGGTCGAAAGGTCTTCATCTGGTTGTAATGGGGCCATGGGTTCACAGATGCAGGAATGGATACCGAGAAAAGGAAATTCAAAGGGTTATTATTCAATGAAATCACTGAGAATAATTAAGTTCCAGAAGGTAGACCAGAGAACACATTTTCTTATTCCTTCTAAAACTTTTAAGAAGTCCTTTTTGTTTTTCATTTTTAAATTTGACTCCTTTCTCTACCTCACTTTCATCCTTTTCTTTATTTTCCCAAAAAAAAATTTCTTTATTTGGAAACACAAGTTCATTTTGTTTATTTTTGTTTCCCAACTAAAACTGACTTTTCTTTTAGCCATTTCATTCTAGTTACCATCCTTGAATTTATATTATTTTCTTAAGAATTTATCAAATCAATTACCAAAGGGTTTCAAAATAAAAATCAACAATTTAGGCTCAACAGTGGGCAACTAATGGTGTATTGTAACATTCAAAGTTCAGAGGCTAAAGAACAAAACCTATGGTGCCTTTTTCATTCCATAACCTGCAATCACCAACCATTTTAAATTGGTCGCAAGCCAAGTTATAGAGCGTTTTAAATGTATGACACACTCAATACAAGAAAATAAGGGTTTTCTAAATGTTTATTTTCAATGCATACCCCTTTTTGGCTCAAAAGCTCTCAAAATAAATGGTGAATAGACCTAGTTAGAGAAAACACAGAATCATAAAGCATAGTTCCTCTTGACAAGCTAGCAATCATCATAACAAAATATTTGTGTTCTTCTTCTTGTTTTTTTATATGGATTCTAAAAGGCCCAAATTTCATTATTCCAAACTAAAATAATTTATGGCAACAATAATCACTAGCAAACTGGCTATGTTATCCTAGATAGAGACACAATAAAAACAAAATGCAATCAAACTACATCTAGCATGATCAAATAAAACCAAAAGAAAAATGCAATATGTAATCAAACAAAGTCAAATGAAATCACAAACAGTAAAGGCTCAGAATAAGTTTCATGTACCTACACCAGCTGAGTGGTCGTGAGGAAGGGGCATCTCGGTGTCCAAGGGGGCATCCTCTTCAGTACCTGAAAACAAGAAAGAAGTCTTGCCCTCCAGGCTAGTGAAGCTAGGGTCAGACAAGGGGTGAGACATAGAAATTCCAGGAATAACCAAACAATAAATGCTACGTTCCACCATAATCATACCCATATGCATTATTGCATCAATATCAACCCTCTTGGGTTGACACAACAGAGTATCATCATCCAAATTTATTCCCATATACCTAGCAAGTGGGTTGATGTAACCAGCCATGATGAGCTTACCGGAGGTGGCCCGACCAACTCTAGCGAATTGGCTAAAAAGCCATTTAGTGGAATGGATAGGGGTCTCATGAGTCATGGCATATAAAAAGTATAATTTAGCAGCCCTGATAGTACCTGGGCTGTCGAATTGCCCAAAAATGGAATGGGCCATGAACCTTTGTAGGTATTTAAAAACTGGATGATGGATAAGGGAGGCTTTGGTTGAGGATGGATCATAGTTATCTTTGGCTCGTGAAATTAAGGACCAAAAATATTTAGCATTAAAGTCCCTAGGAATGTGAGAAGCATTCACACGAGCATGCATCTCTTTAGGAATAGAGGGAAAACCATAGATGGCATCTATATCTGCTAAATTGATAAGTGCTTTATAACATAAAAAATTAGATCTAGTTTGCTTAGGATTTTAATCATTATGCACTGTATTTCCTTTATTTATTATGATTTTTACTTTCTTTCCACTATATTCCATTTGGGTATGTTATTTTGCAGAAATTATGGTAATTAAGGGTCAAAAACAAGAGAAAAACGACCATAAAATGATAAAGAAACAAGAAGAACAAGCCCAAAGTGGAAAGAACTCTCTTTTTATGTTGAATTCCGACTCAGAATGATGAAATTCGAGTAGAATGACTCAAAAATGATCAAATCCAAGTGGAATGACTCAGAATGGAGTGTTGCCGAGTGGAATACTTCACTGTTGAAGGTAAATCCGAGTGGAAGGTTCCCTGTCAAAGACATTCTGAGTGATAAATGGCTGACCCTGTTGGAGGTTCAATGCTGAAAAGAAATATGTCCCTGTTAGAAGTGAATCCGAGTGGCAGTTTTTCGACTGCAACCATTTCGAGTGAAAAAAGGGACTGACCTTGAATAAATACTACCCAAAGCATTTCCGAGTGAAAGAATGCTGACTGAAGCAGGTCTGATTGGGGAACAACTGCTCCTTCTGGGCAAAATTGCCTCCGAGTGGAAAACTCCCGAGTGAGTTAATTCCGAGTAGAAGAAGCCACTGAATGAACACATTTAATAAAGAGATCTCCGAGTGGTTTTATTCGGAAAAGATGGCATTTTAAGCAAAGAAAAGGAATCTCCGAGTGGTATCATTCGGAGAAGCTGACATTCTCAAGCGGAACAGGTCCTTTCCGAGTAGTTTGTTTCAGAAAAATGTCTCTTCAAGCAATGAAAGATCCGACCGGGAATGAATCACTCTCGGGCAGACTCACAGTTTCACACTAAGCCTGAGTGTGATGTCTCCAAGGAAGACTACCGAGTGAGTTGGGGCAGAAAGCTATAATTCCGAGCAAAGCAAGGCCCGGACATGGAAGATTCTATCAGCCAAATTCCAGACTCCCCCAAAATCCTAAAATTCTGAGTAAAAGGCAAAGCCAGCTCCCGAGTGATTACAACCAACTGGATTCATTAACGACTGAAGACTATTCTGAGTGAGAATCAAGTCAGACTTCCAAGTGAAGGTATCCGACTGAATTATTCCTAAGAAAATCCGAGCAAGGTTTCTCTGAGTGGTATAAATTCCAGAGAAATATCCGAGTGAAATAGTTTTGGAGGTGCCGATTGGATCATTTGAATGAAGACTTCCTTATCCCGAGTGAGCTACTTTTCAATCGGTTCTGAGTCCTTCTTCTGTCGGTTTCGTGTCACTCTTCAACCGGTTCCGTGTCCCTCTTCAGCCAGTTCTGAGCCACTTTTTAATCAGTGCCGAATGAATGTTTCAAACGGTTTCGATTCACTCTTCAATCGGTTCTGAATGAATAAAGCAATCGGAGTTGCTTTACTCGTCTCCTCACAGCCACAACACTGCCCAATTCCTCACAACCCCAATACCGACTCTCCATCCAACCACAACACCGACTCTCCTCACAGCCCAAACACTGTCCCCTCAACTCAACACCGACCGGTTTTCTCCTAAACACCGACCCCTCAACTCAACACCGAGCAAAGATTTCACTCGGTCTTGTGTACAAAAGGCACCTTTTCCACTCGGATTGTTTCCCACTATTGATAGATACCGACCGATCCACCAAATCTGAGTCAAAAAGAGCAAACCGACTCCATATTGCCACCGATTGCCCTTGCTGACTTGGATTTCCACTATCCAAGTGGATCCTTGACTTATGGGGGGCGGCTGACAACATCTAGGCTTTCTCTCCACCGTTCCCTATAGCTGTCACCATCCAGGCTGTCTCCAAGTTGTGATTGTGGGGCGGCTGACAAAAAATTAATAAAAAAGGCCCACTTGCCACTGATTATACACGTCCAAGACCTCTATAAATAGAGGGGAGGGAGAAGCAACATGGAGTACGGAGCAGGGACAGCATCAGCTTCGTTCCATTTTCTTTCCTTTCTCTTTCCGTTTTCTTTTCTTTCTTTCTTCTTTGTTTTTTCTTCTCCGTTCCTTTTCTTTCTCTGTTTCTTCTCTTTCTCTTTTTATTATTTTCTTTCTCTTTCTTTTTTCTTTTTCTGTCCCATTTCCTTTTTACTTATTTTCTTTTTATTTTCTTTTTCTTTATTTTTATTTTAAGAGTTATGAATTGTAAAAGTGAGTATTTAAATTTGTAATTGGTGGAGGAATATTGCAACAAGGAAATACAGTGGTAAATTATTCTGAGCTTTTGGAGAAACCCGTAAGTCTTTATTTTTACCATGTCTTGTATGTTTTATTTTTCCATCATTTATATGAATTTGAATTATTTCATGAGTAACTAAATTAATTATCTTGGGATGAAAGGTGTATGATAATATTTTATGATAATGTTATTTTGACTTGGAATTAAATAAATTTCTATTTTCCATTTAGTTTAAAAAATGCTCAATGCTCTTAGTAATTCCTAACAAGAACCTAAGTGATAAAACTGTATACTTGCGGGTATATTAGTAAGTTTAAGTAATTAATAGAATCGAGAGATTTATTGTTACTGGAAAGTTTTTGAACTAAGCCTAAGTTTTTGAAATACTTTTTGTGACCTCGGTAAAACCGTGAAAGTAATCAAAATCTTTTAGGGAATTTTAAAAAAGGGATTTTCACAAAACTTAATGGGCCTTTTCTAAGGATTAAGCAGTGCTTTCCATAGGTTATGTACATTAATAGGATTCTGAGAGGAACATATTAATTAGCTTAAGGAAAATCCGCCTTGGAAAACTTAATTTGATTCTTATTTATGAAAAGTTAAAATTCATTAACATAAAATAGAGTCTTGATCCCCCGAAACCCCAAGATACTCTCAACTCTAATTTTTTTAAAGTGTCAAGTAAATTTTGTTTATTTATTCATATTCTGAGCAACTTAATTTTGTGCTTTATTTTATAAGAACCTTAAAAATCAATTGTGTGGATAATTAAATTTTAATATGTTGGTACTTTGAACACAGTCCCTGTGGAGAACGATAATCTTTTATATTACGCGACATAACCCGTGCGCTTGCGGGCCCTATCATAAATCCATCCTAAAATAAGAATTATTTAGCCTAAAAGTGATCTCCTAACCAGAATCAGTTGCACAAGGTTTGATATCAATTGAGCTCAGGAACTCTAGGGTGGTACGGTCATAACTTGGTTCAAATAGTTCAATAAAAGTTTCCCACCCTACATTTTGACAAAGTTTGTAAGTGTCCTCATATAGCCCAAGTTCAAGTAAAGATTGTTTGCAAAAGAACCTTGAGGAGATAATTTCCCTAGAGGCCAAAGAAGCTAAGTGCATTCTTTGGTCATCTGATGTGCACTCAATATCATCTATACTAGAATAGTTAGATGACTTACCTTTGTTCTTTCTCTTTTTGCAAACATTCTTGGTTCTTCTAGAAGACATGTTCTTGGTGTTGTTCAAGTGGCCTCAATACTCAAGAGGGGGGGTGAATTGAGTTATAAAACTTTTGCTTGGAATGCCTTTAAAAATGATTTCTATAACCAAGTTTATGAGATTATGCAAGTGAAAGCAAGTAACAAGGATATGCAATGCACTACAAGAGGTAAGTGTTGTTGAGGCAATTTAGCAAACACTTGGTGTGCAATATCTAAAGTATAGCAAATTAAGCAAGTTCAAGTATGTTCTTCTCAACCAAACAATACCAATCAACAGATATGCAATGTATGGAAGTAAAAGAGTAAGGAAGAGAAGCTTGCAAACCGATGTAACGAGTTCCACCCAATCCGGTGTACGTCTCGCCTCTAAGCAACCCACTTAGAGGATTTTCCACTATTGTAGACTAGAGATACAACTTTGAGCAATTGCGGCTTCCTAGTGTCCCACACTCAAGAACCCAATCCTCACAAGTATAAGGGCAACCCACCCAATCTCTCAATCTCACAATATCCCAAAGGTTGAGTCCACAGCCTTTGTAACCACTCAATCCTAGAGTGAACAACCACTCAACCTAGAGTGAATAAGTTTGTGTGTTTGGAGTTTGTGTTTACAATCAATATACTCTCTTAATAGAGCAGATATACAAGTGAAAAGCTCTCCAAATTCTAATCTCTCAAGATGAGAGGATATACAATTGAAAGTACAAAAATGCAAGAGATAGGTTTGCAAAGCACAAAATAGAGCTATGAATTGTTGCTACTTGGTTGTGTGTTGGTTGCTCTTTGTGCTTGTGTTCTTCCTCCATTTATAGAGCCATGATAGCAGTTGAGGTGTGCCCTAGTTCCTCATAGCCGTTGCAGTTAGTGGAAATTTGAAGAATGGTGGAGACATGACCTGGTTTTCCCACTTAAATCTGTTTTCCACTAGCGTAATCGATTACATCCTCGCGTTGTAATCGATTAGCTTCAAGTCAGAGAGTCACTAATCGATTATCTCATTACCTGTAATCGATTAGCATCTTGTACCTGATGCATTTAATTTGTCTTCGCAGCATCCTAATCGATTAGCATGTCTTGCAATCGATTACCTTAAATTCTAGTGGCTTCCTAATCGATTATATGGCTCTCTTAATCGATTAGCATGTGTGCCTGATGCATTTAATTCCATTTTTGATTGCTGTAATCGATTAGTCTTAAGTGTGCAATCGATTATCTTAATTCCAGTGAGTGTCTAATCGATTGTGAGGCTTCCTTAATCGATTATCTTCGACTCTGATGCAATTTCTTCCAAGACAGAAAGCTTCTAATCGATTAGAATCTATGGCCTAATCGATTATCTTCGCTGTTTCTTCAATTCTGATTTCATGTCTTTGTTTTTGCATTGTTTCTTCAAGAGTACTTGTCATTATCAAAATCCTTGCACATCTTTTGGACCTGTTTAACATATTCAAACACATTCTCCCCCTTTTTGATGATGACAACTATGTTCATCTCTTGAGGATTGTTAGTTTAAATAAAATAGGCTTATCTTTTGCAAAAACAACTCTGCTACATTATCTCTTTTTCAAGTAGCAGATGACAATTTTCAAAAAACCAATTCAGCAGCCAATGTCTTATCTCATTTTATCCATTGTTTATTATCTCTTATCTATAATTCTCCCCCTATCAAAAGGAGTTTAACAAACAGATAAGATTTTGCAAATTGTTAACAAAGCATCTATTATCCATATTATCAGAGCATATTATCACAGCATATTCAGAAATATTCATATCAGAGCATTATCCAACATGTGAACATTTATTCTTCTCCCCCTTTGTAATCATCAAAAACAATTGGAGCAGTGAAGAGAAATTGTATAAACTCAAATAAAATACTTTTATTAAATATCAAAGGGAAATACAAGAAGTAAATTAATTCAAAAAGCAGAAAAGCAACAAACAGAAATCAACATAAAGAAAAAGAAAAAAAAATCTAATTGTCTGGGTTGAAGAAGCGGATTTCTGAAATTTGGTGAGCCAGCTCCTCATAGCGCTGCTGCATCATCTCAAAATGTTGCTGCTCGGTCATGGAAAACTCTTGGAGGGAGTTCTCAAGACGATCGAAACGGCGATCAAGATGAGCGTAGAGAGATGCAAAAGGGTCAACCTGTGGGGCAGATGAAGAGGCTGCAGCTTGTGGTTGAGGTGGAGAAGGAGGAGGAGCAGGTGCTTCTTCAGCAGGAGCTTGGAAGGGAATGTTGGCATAAGCGCCCTCCATGCGTGAGTACCATGCTCCATTGGTGAAGACAAGACCCATTTTGGTGAGGTGATGGGTGCCAATGCAAGCTCTAGGGGGCACTTTCTCAGAGAGTTCCCCTGCTAAGTCTACTCCACAGAATTTGAAAATTTTGGTGAGGAGGATACCATAGGGGAGCTTTTGTTGGTCCTTGGCATGGCGCATGTGGAACTTGATCAACTGAACCCAGTTAATCTCTTTGTGGTTCAGCATGGCCCACATTAAGAGGACATCATCCTCTTCAACCAGAGCATAGTTCCCACCACGGGGAACAATCATCTTGACCAAGAAGAAGTGGAGCAGGCGGTTGTTCATGGTCAAGTGGCCAACTAGTTTGTGGTTGCTCCTTGGACGGTCAGCCTTCCATAAGGATTGGCGAGCAGTAAGAGCATTGAAGCCCCATTCATCCTCGGGTTCGCCTCCATCAAAGTCAGCATTGTTGAGGGGCAGTTTGGAAATCTCTGCAAACTGGGCATTGGAGAGTTTGATGGTGGTGTTTTTCACTTTGGATTCAACCAACCCATTGACAAGGCGGAGGTTGCAGTAGAATACTCTCATAAGCTCAGGATAGTATTCTTCTTCTTTGAGGGATAGGAAGGGGAAGAGGTTGTAGTGGTTGAGGCTTTGGGTGAAGGTAAGGCTTGGGTTGTCAAAGGTGTCAGCTATGGTGTAGTGAGGGGTCATAATCTCCTTTTCAGAAAAGTTTTTCATAAAATTCTGAAGGTCTCTAGGAGAAGAGAAAAACCTTGAGAAGTCAAGGGGATTATGAGCTTGAGCTTGAGCAGCAGAGGATCTAGCCCTTTTGACATTCCTTGAGGAAGACATGGTGAGAAATCCTAAAAGAGGAGATGAAGAGAGATGAGTGCTAGAGAGTTTTGAGAGACTTGGGAGAAAGGAGGTAGTGTGAGATGAGAAGGTGAATGAGGGGTTATTTATAGTTGAAGATTAGGTTTAGGAAGGAGGAAAGAGAGTTTAGGGAGGAGTGAAGTGAGTTAAGAGAGGGAGAGTTTCGAGTGAGCCTAGGAAATTGGAGTTTTGACCCATCAGAACGCATGCTAATCGATTACATGGCAGGTGGTAATCGATTAGATCACTGTTACTGGGGAATTTCAAACGTTTTGTGCAGAGGGTAATCGATTAGAGGCTTACGGTAATCGATTAGTTTAGAAACAGAATCGTCCTAATCGATTGGGGCAATGTGGTAATCGATTATGAAGAAGAGGAAACGTTTTGAACAGGAAACAGAAGCTTCGTAATCGATTATGGATAATGTATAATCGATTATCTGAAAAACAGAATGATTGTAATCGATTATGGGTGAGTTCTAATCGATTACCTTCGAAACAGAAGCTTAGTAATCGATTGGGATTATCAAAGTAATCGATTATGGAGTCAAAAACTTCAAATATATCAAACAGCAAGGTTCCAAACATGAAATGTGATGTATATCATACATTATGCCATTCAACAAAATATTCAAACACAATTGGACATGTCCAGAATGCCTAATTCTCTTCTTATGTGAATGAATTGCTCTCTAGCCAAGGGTTTTGTGAAAATATCAGCTAGTTGCTGAGAAGTTTCTACATGTTCAAGTACACAATCCCCTTTTAACACATGATCTCTAATAAAGTGATGCCTAATCTCAATGTGTTTGGTTCTAGAGTGCATTACTGGATTCTTGGAGATGTTAATGGCACTTGTATTATCACATTTAATGGGGACTTTATTCAAGGCAATACCAAAATCAAGAAGTTGTTGTCTCATCCAAAGAATTTGAGCACAACAACTACCAGCTGCTACATATTCTGCCTCAGCTGTTGACAATGCAACACTTTCTTGTTTCTTGCTATGCCAAGAAACAAGGGAACTACCAAGCAAATGGCATGTACCACTAGTGCTTTTTCTATCAAGCTTACACCCCGCAAAGTCGGAATCAGAATATCCTAAGAGATTACATTCAACGCCTTTGGGATACCATAAACCAACGCTTTGAGTACCCACAAGATATTTCAAAATCCTTTTTACGGCAGTCAAATGTGATTCTTTGGGACATGCTTGATATCTAGCACACATACATACCGCAAACATGATATCAGGTCTACTCGCAGTTAAATATAGTAAGGATCCAATCATACCTCGATATTTGGTGATTTCAATGTCCTTACCCTTTTCGTCTTTGTCTAGATAGCAGGATGTGCTCATTGGTGTAGCTATCTCATTTGCCTTGTCCATTTCAAACCTTTTAAGTAGTTCCTTACAGTATTTGGTTTGGCTAATGAACGTTCCATCAATGGCTTGTTTTATTTGTAGTCCAAGGAAGAAGGTGAGTTCTCCCATCAAGGACATTTCAAACTCATTCTGCATGATCTTAGCAAATTCTTGACAAAGATTTTCATTAGTAGCACCAAATATTATGTCATCTACATAAATCTGTACCAAGAGGATGTCATTTTGTTTGTGTTTTATAAACAATGTAGTATCAACCTTTCCTCTTTCAAATTTGTGTTCTAAAAGAAATTTGCTTAATCTCTCATACCAAGCTCTTGGAGCTTGCTTCAAACCATATAAGGCTTTTCTCAATTTGAAAACATGATTTGGAAATTTATGATTTTCAAAACCTGGAGGTTGATCTACATAAACTTCTTCTTGAATGTAGCCGTTTAAGAACGCACTTTTGACATCCATTTGATACAATTTGAAATTCATACAACATGCAAAAGCCAGCAATAATCTAATGGCTTCTAACCTAGCTACAGGAGCATATGTTTCTTCATAGTCTATTCCTTCTTCTTGGTTGTATCCCTTTGCTACTAGTCTAGCTTTGTTTCTAGTTATTATTCCGTTTTCATCTAGCTTATTTCTAAACACCCATTTGGTGCCTATTATTAGATGATCATTGGGTCTTGGCACAAGTTCCCAAACTTCATTTCTTTCAAATTGGTTTAACTCTTCTTGCATGGCCAACATCCAATGTTCATCAATAATGGCTTCGTCAATATTCTTGGGTTCTATTTGGGATACAAAAGCCAAGTGATTGCATGCATTTCTAATGGCGTTTCGAGTACTTACCCCTTTGGTTATTTCTCCAATGATCTTGTCCAAGGGATGATCCTTCAAAGTTACCCAATCTTGTTGTTTCTCAACTTGTGCTGCACCTCCATCATGGTTGACTTCTTCTTCTTTGTCTTGTAAGTTCATTTCTTGAAAGGTACCTACAAGATCATCAACATCTTCCTTTCTCGGAGGGTTATGGCTATTTTCATCAAATTTGACATGAATAGATTCCTCAATGGTATTTGTTTGTTTGTTGAAAATTCTATAACATTTACTTGATTGAGAATATCCTAGGAAGATTGCCTCATCAGATTTTGCATCAAACTTCCCTAGATTATCCTTTCCATTGTTGAGCACAAAACATTTACATCCAAAGATATGAAAGTATGCAATGTTGGGTTTTCTACCCTTGTAAAGCTCATAGGGGGTTTTCTTTAAAATAGGCCTTATCAAACATCTATTCATAACATAACACGCGGTGTTTACCGCATCGGCCCAAAAGTGTTTTGCAACATTGTTTTCATTTAGCATGGTTCTAGCAAGCTCCACTAAACATCTATTCTTTCTTTCAACTACTCCATTTTGTTGTGGAGTTCTAGGAGCTGAGAAGTTGTGATTAATACCATGTTTTTCGCAAAACTTTTCAAAAGATTGATTTTCAAATTCTCCCCCATGATCGGTTCTAATGGATGCAATTTTTGAGTTTTGCTCATTTTGGATAATCTTTGCAAGTTTCTTGAATGCATGATAAGCTTCATTTTTATGAGCAAGAAACAGTGTCCATGTATATCTTGAATAGTCATCTACTATTACTAGACCATAGTAATTACCTCCAAAGCTTTTGATTTTGGATGGTCCAAATAAATCCATGTGCAAAAGTTGTAAAGGCCTTTGAGTAGAAACAATATTTTTGGATTGAAAAGATGCCTTTACTTGTTTTCCCTTTTGACATGCATCACAAAATCTATTTTCAAATTTAAGCTTTGGTAGACCAATTACTAAATCTTTAGAAACAAGTTTGTTCAAGTGGTCTACATGTATATGAGCTATTCTTCTATGCCATAGCCATGTTTCATCCTCTTTTGAAATAAAGCATTGTTCATCATTTGTAGACAAACTATCCATATCAATCATGTAAATATTATCAATTCTTTGGCCTACAAACTTGATTTCCTTATTAGTCTTATGCTCAATTATGCAACAATTTGATTCAAATAAAACTCTATATCCTTTGTCACATAATTGACTTATGCTTAGTAAATTATGTTTGAGACCTTCAACATACAATACATCACTTATGGATGTGGAAGAGTTCTTACCAATATTTCCAATGCCTAGGATTCTTCCCTTAGTGTTGTCTCCATATGTGACGCTTCCTTTTCGTTTGGGAGTGAATGATGTAAATTTAGTTATGTCTCCCGTCATATGCTTCGAACACCCGCTATCCAAGTACCAATGGGTGTTGCTTGCCTTGAAGCATACCTGCAAAACAAAATCATTTTAGAGAACTAGGTACCCATTTTATGTTGGGTCCTTTAAGGTTAGTTTGTGGGAATGTTCCTTTGGGAACCCACACCTTTCTTAAGACTTTTGGTCCTAGTTTCCTAACACTGCACTTATATGCACTATGTCCTTTGGTACCACAATGATTGCATTTCATAAAAGGTGAGAAGGATTTGCTTGGTGGTGCAAAGAAGTTTTTGTAGTGCTTCTCCATTTTATGAATACTATGTTCTTGGTCATATCCTAGACCGGTTTTACTAAACATGCATTTTTGTTGCCCAAGTAGGATATTCAAATTATCTCTTCCATTGGTGAATTTCTCTAGTGTCCTATTTAGGTCTTCAACCTTGGTTTCTAACACAATGCACTTCTTTGCAAAATCACAAGGTTTATCCCTAGAGCATGTTTGAACTTTCTCTATTTCTTCTTTTAAGCTCTCATTTTCTTTACATACTTCCATGAGATGCAATTCGAGAGTATCACTAGTTTTCCTAGATGCTTTGAGTTTACTAGAGATTTTTGTAAATTTATCATATAATTCCTCAAATGCATCTAACAGCTCATTTTTATCTAGGTCAAGAAGATTTACCTCATTTTCCTCTTCTTGATGACTTGCCATTAAGCAAAGATTGGCTTGTTCATCTTCCGAGTCGTCGGAGCTGCTCACATCATTCTCATCCCAAGCAATATAGGCTCTTCTTCTTCTTTGTTTGTCCTTGCCCTTCTTTTTGAGGTTTGGACAATCGGCTTTGAAGTGCCCTTCCTTGCCACATTCAAAACAGTTGGGTGAGGGAGAGTTTTCTTTAGTGATAGGTTTCTTACCTGAGCTTTTGAAGCTTCTTTGGAAGCGTTTGCCTTTCATGAATTTCCCGAAGCGTTTCACAAATAGTCCAAATTCTTCTTCTTCATCAAGTTCACTTCCGGATTCTTCTCCTTCATTTGTGGAAGTAGCCTTGAGAGCAAGACCCTTTTTCTTGGAAGATTTTTCTTCCTCTTCCGCCATCTTTAATTCTTTCAGCTCTTGTTCTTGTTCCTGCAACTTACCAAATAAAGTGGCGAGAGACATTTCGTTTATGCTAGGAGATTGTTTGATGGCGGTAACTAGCGGTTGCCATTCTCTGTTAAGACTTTTCAACACTTTATGAATGAGTTCTTTGTTAGTGTAAGTCTTTCCAAGTGTAATGAGTTGATTGATGATGAGAGTAAACCTTTTTTGCATATCAACAATCGATTCATGAGAGTTTAATCTAAAGCATTCATATTGACTAGTAAGAGTACTAATCTTTGAGTCCTTTACATCATTAGTGCCTTCATGGGTTACTTGAAGAGTATCCCACATTTCCTTAGCAGTTTGGCATGTCATTATCCTAAAAAATTCATCTTGACCTAAAGACATAGTAATAAGATTTTTGGCCTTGTAGCCATATTGGACTTTCTTTTCTTCTTCGCTTGTCCATTCATCTATAGGTTTTTCAACATTCTTGCTATCTATAGTATGCATTGGTATATAGGGACCATTTTCAATGGTATTCCATATTCTCAAGTCAATTGATTGAATGAAGATTTTCATTCTTTCTTTCCAAAATGCATACCCTTCCCCATTGAAAGCGGGAGGTCTATTTATCGCACCACCCTCGGGAAAAACATTTTGAGAACTTGAGGCCATTTAATCTCTTGAAGCTGTTAAGCTTGATCTACCAAGAGTCAAGCTCTGATACCACTTGTTGTTCAAGTGGCCTCAATACTCAAGAGGGGGGGTGAATTGAGTTATAAAACTTTTGCTTGGAATGCCTTTAAAAATGATTTCTATAACCAAGTTTATGAGATTATGCAAGTGAAAGCAAGTAACAAGGATATGCAATGCACTACAAGAGGTAAGTGTTGTTGAGGCAATTTAGCAAACACTTGGTGTGCAATATCTAAAGTATAGCAAATTAAGCAAGTTCAAGTATGTTCTTCTCAACCAAACAATACCAATCAACAGATATGCAATGTATGGAAGTAAAAGAGTAAGGAAGAGAAGCTTACAAACCGATGTAACGAGTTCCACCCAATCCGGTGTACGTCTCGCCTCTAAGCAACCCACTTAGAGGATTTTCCACTATTGTAGACTAGAGATACAACTTTGAGCAATTGCGGCTTCCTAGTGTCCCACACTCAAGAACCCAATCCTCATAAGTATAAGGGCAACCCACCCAATCTCTCAATCTCACAATATCCCAAAGGTTGAGTCCACAGCCTTTGTAACCACTCAATCCTAGAGTGAACAACCACTCAACCTAGAGTGAATAAGTTTGTGTGTTTGGAGTTTGTGTTTACAATCAATATACTCTCTTAATAGAGCAGATATACAAGTGAAAAGCTCTCCAAATTCTAATCTCTCAAGATGAGAGGATATACAATTGAAAGTACAAAAATGCAAGAGATAGGTTTGCAAAGCACAAAATAGAGCTATGAATTGTTGCTACTTGGTTGTGTGTTGGTTGCTCTTTGTGCTTGTGTTCTTCCTCCATTTATAGAGCCATGATAGCAGTTGAGGTGTGCCCTAGTTCCTCATAGCCGTTGCAGTTAGTGGAAATTTGAAGAATGGTGGAGACATGACCTGGTTTTCCCACTTAAATCTGTTTTCCACTAGCGTAATCGATTACATCCTCGCGTTGTAATCGATTAGCTTCAAGTCAGAGAGTCACTAATCGATTATCTCATTACCTGTAATCGATTAGCATCTTGTACCTGATGCATTTAATTTGTCTTCGCAGCATCCTAATCGATTAGCATGTCTTGCAATCGATTACCTTAAATTCCAGTGGCTTCCTAATCGATTATATGGCTCTCTTAATCGATTAGCATGTGTGCCTGATGCATTTAATTCCATTTTTGATTGCTGTAATCGATTAGTCTTAAGTGTGCAATCGATTATCTTAATTCCAGTGAGTGTCTAATCGATTGTGAGGCTTCCTTAATCGATTATCTTCGACTCTGATGCAATTTCTTCCAAGACAGAAAGCTTCTAATCGATTAGAATCTATGGCCTAATCGATTATCTTCGCTGTTTCTTCAATTCTGATTTCATGTCTTTGTTTTTGCATTGTTTCTTCAAGAGTACTTGTCATTATCAAAATCCTTGCACATCTTTTGGACCTGTTTAACATATTCAAACACACTTGGTACCTAAAGTCCAAATTCAAGTTCATACACTAAACATGTCAATATAGGCAACAAAATGGAAGCTTTATAATGGGTGAGCATATGAAGGCCCAAAGAGGATAAAACAACCTATAAGTATGTACAAGGAAGAACAAAGAGTTGTTTTTGGCATTTTGTCAAACACTTGGTGGGCATAAAAATATATACTAAGAAATCCATGGATAATGCATCATTAAGTTTCCTAAATTCATAACGTATACTTCACAATTGAACAATAATATGATAAATGTCCATCTATGTGTCATGGAGTCTCAATCATGAAGAAAAAGTGCATGTGGGTTTCAATGTATAATGATGAACAAGATAAACCCATATAAGAGTTTGATAGAATACCCACATGAAATTTTCATCAAAATAAGCACATATGAACATATATAAACACTTTCTCATGATCAATTTCATCAAAAATACCCAAGATAACAAGTAGAAGAAAAACCCCAAACTAAAAGAAGGAACCCTAAGATATGAATAGAGAATGAAACTTACTTTGATGAAAAATGTAAAAAGGGGTGACGTAGATTTGGTGATGAGTGAAAGAAATTGGTGGAAAAATAAGTGGGGTTCAAGCAATTTCTTCAAGTTAAGAGAGGTAGTGTGAAGAAATGAGGGAGTGTGCAAGAGTGGGTGTCACCCATGGTCCGTGTGTGCATTCAAACACAAAATCTTGTAGTTGTATGAAACCCACGGCCCGTGGGTCTTGCTGTCTTAGGCCAAAAAATTTAAAGCTACACCTGTGTGAAACCCACGACTAGTAGGAAATTCCCACGGCCAGTGGGTTTCTCTGTTTTTTGCCCAGAATTTTTTTTCCTTTTTACGTGTGACCCTGGCAAAAATCCCACTGCCAGTGGGAAAACCCACTGGCAGTGGACTTCATTGTTTTTCCCAAAAAAAAATTACACTTTAAGTCAGAGGAGTCCACTGCTAGTGGGAAAAACCCACTGGCAGTGGACTTCACTAATTTTAAACATGAAACTCCTTTAATTTACACAAAGACTTACCTTTATTTATGCAACTTACCAATGGAACACATGTATGCATCCAACATGACCAATTAAAAGAGGAATATGCAACAAAACAAAACAAGAACAATTATGCAATGCATTGGGATTATTCATTTTTATTTATGAATGGAAAATAAACATTCAACACACCAAATTAGACTTATTTAAATGAAACAAACAAACTTTATTTGAATGATAAGAAAAATATTTAAGGAATAACAAATGGGGTTACCTCCCTATAAGTGCTAAGTTTAACGTCTTCAGCCGGACGCTATACCTAAATTACAACCAAGAACCTATTAGAACCACGAAATTCATACCTCAGTGTGGAATTTAAAAGCTTAAGTTCCACATTTGGGTTTACCACTTTGTCACACATGACTTCAGTATCATTGTTTAATGGTGCATAACCCTTACTGTATTTAGATGTTCCTGTAGGCTCATTCAGAAAAACAAAATCAAGTAGGTCCTTAGGAAGAATCTCTTCCTTCACCACTTGGTCAACTAATTCAATGTTACAGCAAACATTATCATGAAAAGGTTTTTTCAAAGCATCTATCAATTTAAATTCAATCTTTTGGTCCCCTACAGTCAGAGACAACTTACCATTTTTAACATCAATCATGACACCTGCAGTTGCTAAAAATGGCCTGCCTAATATAATGGGGATCATAGAATCCTCATCCATTTCTAACACAACAAAATCAGCAGGGATAAAAATTTTTCCTACCCTAATAGGAACATCCTCTAAAATACCTACAGGATACTTAATAGATCTATCAGCCAATTGTAAGGTCATCCTAGTAGGTTTCAATTCACTTAATCCCAGCATCTTAGAAATAGACAGAGGCATCAGTCTAACACTAGCTCCTAAATCATATAAAGCTCTATCTATTGGCATATCACCAATCATGCATGGGATGGAAAAACTACCTGGATCCTAAAGCTTGGGTGGTAGCTTCTTTTGGATCAGTGCACTATACTCCTTAATAAGTGCTATAGTACCATCTTTATCTAGTTTCTGCTTGTTAGACAAAATATCCTTCAAGAACTTTACGTAGGTTGGCATTTGCTGCAAAACATCTGTGAAGGGAATATTGATGTATAATTTTTTAAGAACATCAAGGAACTTACCGAATTGTCTGTCCAACTTGGCCTAGGCCAAGCGTTGAGGAAATAGCACCGGAGGCTGATATGGTTTCACCTCCTCTTTCTTTTCACTTTGTTTCTCTTCTTCCATCGTAGGTAGAGGTGATACGGTCTCATCCTACTTAGGGTCCTTCTCAAATTATTTTTCTTTTGGCGGCATTGGACCTTCACATTGTGTACCACTCCTAAGCATTACAACCATGGCATGGTTGGATGGACCTGCTTCTAGTTTTCCTAGAAATGTCCCTGGAATTCTAGTAGAGCTGGAAGCTTGTTGAGCAATCTGGGTTTCCAATATCTTGTTGTGAGTTGCAAGAGAGTCCACCTTTGAAACTAGGTTCTTGATGGCATTGGAGAACTCATCATTCTGCTTTAGTTGAGTAGCTATAAACATCTCCATCAAGGACTCTAATTTTGATTTTTGAGGAATGAAGGGTCCTTGTGGTTGTCTGTAGTTATTCTGGTTGCCTTGGAATAGTGGTGGTCTATTTTGGAAACCAAGTGGGCCTTGTTGTCTGTAGTTATTCCCAAAATTTCCACCATAACTCCCAATAGCATTCACTTGTTGCATTTCAGCCTCGGGGCCTTGGGATACACCAAGCTGACAACCTGTTGTGCTATGACCTATAACCCCACATAATTCACACACCACATTAGAAGCACCTGTTCCTAACTTATCAAATTTAACTGATAGTGCTTCTACCTTAGCAGTAAGAAGGGAAATAACATCTAAAGAATACTTACCTGGAGTTTTTGATGGTAGGCTCTGTTCAGATGACCACTGGTAGGTATTTTGTGCCACCTCTTCTATAAGATTGTACCCCTCCTCTATATTCTTGCTCATAAAAGCACCGCCCACTGCGGCATCTAATGTAACCCTTTGGTTCAGGGTCAACCCATTATAGAATATGTGTACCGTCAACCATCTTTCCACTCCATGGTGTGGGCATTCTCGAAGTAACTCTTTATACCTTTCCCATGCATCATACAATGTCTCATCATCTTTCTGGGTAAAAGTGATGATTTGCTTCCTCAATTGGTCTGTTTTGCTCCATGGATAATATTTATTGAGGAAGGCATGAGATAGCTGCTCCCAAGTAGTGATTGATCTCTCCGGAAGTGAATACAACCATGCTCTAGCCTTGTCCCTTAAAGAGAATGGGAAAAGCCGTAGCCGGATTGCATCACTTGAGACGCCATTCACCTTGAGTGTATCACAGTACTCATGGAAAATTTGGAGGTGTAGATCTGGATCCTCGGATGGCAAACTTCCAAATTGGTTTTGTTGGACTATTGAGAGTAGGGAGGGCTTCAATTCAAAGTTGTTCACCTCAATGGTTGGCCTTGTGATGCTAGGCCTCCTACCCATTGCATTGGGCACTGCAAAATCATGGAGTGCTCTATTGTTTGGGTTATCCATTTGCTCGTCAGTAGCTGAACTTGAAGCTTGTTGTTTGCTTTGCTTTAGTTGCTGCTGAAGTGCTCTAAGTTTCCTTAGCGTTCGTTCGATTTCAGGGTCGAAGATGTGTTCAAAACTGGAACACTTTCACATAAAGGAACCTGCACAATCCACAGACACACAAATACCAAAGCGTAATTCTGTAGAAAAACTAAAAACCAAAAACCAGAAAAATTTATGTAGAAAAATAAAGGAATGTAGCAAAAATTATGCATAAAAAGGGAAAAAATAAAAAATAAAAGAATATCTAGTCTAACCAAAACACTGTTTAGCCAATATTGGGGGACAATCCCTGGCAACGGTGCCAAAAACTTGATAGCCTACCGCAAACGCTCGGGGTATCGTAGTAATAAAAATATCGTCCGACAGAGATTGTTCCCAATTACCAGTTTATAGCACTTTGATTATCTAGATAAATCATTTGTTGATTTAGAAATTTATAACGCAAAACTAAATGACGTAAACAGAAAACACTAAGCAATGACAATGAAAAGATTTACTTGGAAACAACGAAGATTAACTTCTTGGGAGATAAAGGTTCACATGAATGTGGGTGCCAACATTTAATGCAATTCAATTTCTAAATTATTAAATCCTATTTCTTAAGGTGAGTTTTCCTAAATTGATCAGTGACTTTCTCTCAAAACCTTATTAACATACCTAATTATTGAAGAACTGTGTGTAATTCACTAATTATGTCCCTTACGCTTTATGAAAACTTGAATATCCCTCAAAGAGTCTCGTTTACTTTCGTAACCTGAATCCCTAGGTTCGATTTGGTGTAATTCAAACTATACGCCAATCTTTCGATTACCCATACCATTTACAATCATTCACACTTATCTCTAAGCATAATGGAAGCATTAAGAACTCATAAAACCGAATAAGAACACATAATTCAATAATCAAGAACAAAGAACATTTAACATGGTTCACATAAATGCTACACTTTAATTCCCAAGAGTGATGTTTAATATGCCATGGAAACAATATCACAATGCCACAATTCCAATAATTTAAACCAAACATAGAAGAAAATACAAAGATGAAGCTAGGGATTTAGAAAATACAGATTGAGTTCTCACTAAATCTCCCAAAATCTTCCTCCCTAAATCTACAGAATTGATGTCCTTCCACGTTTTGGCCTTGATCCCCTTCGAAAATCCTTTGCAAAGCTCTCTCTTTTTCTTCCAAAAAGTCCCTTCAATGTCTCTCTGTGTTTTTCCCTTTCAAAAACTGCCTTTTCTATTCAGAAACTGCTCCAAAAATCAGTGCAAGTGCAGAACGTGCAAAAACCCACTGGCAGTGGGAAAAACCCACTGGCAGTGGGAAAAACCCAGTGGGTTTTTTCAGGGGTCCAAAAAATCAATTTTTTCACCTTCAGGCAGAGAGATCCACGGCTAGTGGGAAAAACCCACTGGTAGTGGGTTTTTTATGGCTTAATTCTCCCACTCCAAAGAGGTCCACTGCCAGTGGGAAAAACCCACTGGCAGTGAATTTTTCTAAAGTTCACAAAATGCCTTTTTTTCAACTATTTCAAGGCCCCGAAGTGTTTCTTTCATTTTTCTTTTCCTTATGTCACTTCCAAAAGTGAATACATCCTTTTTTTTGAGCTTTCAAGTGGTTGGACTTTCTTTCATTCATCACACGCTTCATCAAATGCCTTGTATTCTTGTATTTATGCACCTAAATCAAAGTTATTCCTGCAAAACTTCAAACACCCGAGTGACATATGCGGAATGTAGGAAATCATACGGGAAACAAGAGAAAAATGACATAGATAACCTAGAAATCCTAAGTAAAAAATCACAAAACAATGCAAATTAAACACCTATCACCTACCTTAGTCATCTACACTGTATCCTTTTTTTGAACTACTACTTTTTTAGCTCTTAAGACAAACTATTTCCTTTCATTTTATTTACTAGTTATCTTATGGGCTCTCTTTTTAATCCTTTTTAGTTTACTAATTATTTCCTCCATAAGTACCTTGAAATGTACTAAATAGTCCAATATATCATGCATCTTTCTTTATGAGTTACTTAAGAATCATTATTTTTCAAAAACTTGCTAAACCTTATTACTGTTAATTTAATTTTTAATTCTTTAGTATATAATTGTGATCTCTAAATTCTACCTAATAGTTTAGAATGTAACAACTCTGGTAATTTGGTATTTGGAAAAGTAAAATAAATATCTTAATTAAGTTAAAATTATGGGAAATAAGAATTATAAGATAAATACTTGATTTAAAATGAGTTTTAAAGAAAATGAAGGATCAGAGCCTGACGCGTAGCGTGGCTGTGGCACATAGCATCAGGGCAACTTTAGTGACCTGACGCATAGCGCCATTGTGACGCGTAGCGTCAGTATCGCAGGTCAGAATTAAAATACTGGAAAACAGAAACAGAACACATACAAGGTTAGACTCCTCTTTTCCTCTTTCTCTCTCAAGCTCTAGGAGCCTAATTGGAGGTGACTGTTGGTGGATTCTTTAAGGCGATTGTGTAATTGGTCTTGGAGAAGCAAGGTAAGCATGTTGGAACCCTTGATTTTGTGATTTCCTTCTCCTTCCTCTACTTTCCCTCTTTGATTCATGACCTCTGTTTGTGTTTGGGGGCATGATTCTTAAATGTAATGGCTAATTAGAGCTTAAATATGAACTTGGGAGTAGTGGGTACTTGGAATGTGCCATCTCCTTTACTTTCCTCTTCATAACTGAATTTTAAATTGGATTTAGGAGAGTGAGGCTCGATTTAATTGCCAATTTGAAGATTAGATGACGTTCTTGACATATTATGGATAATTATGAGCTAATGGGTTTTGCGTTTCGGTAACTGTAGGTGCCGGAACGAACATTGAGGAATTGATCGGTGACGTGGGTAACGAATTTGGAAGTGGAGCAACAAACCAAGTGAGTGAAGGACGCAACCGTCATTGAGAGCAAATAGAGAAAGCTCAGAATCGAGGAAAGACGAGTGTGCTGGGTTAAGGTTAATATAGAAATGTAATTACGCCAGTGGCGTATAGGAAAAAGCGTATGTCATAGCCGCTTTAATAGTTTTAAAAATTAATTTGAATAATTTATTAGGAACTGTAAGTTATATGAAATATGATGTAGTGGGAATAATAAAGAGATAAAGGTAGGATAATTAATAATTGTTTAAAGATTAAGGATCATAACATTGTATGATATTGAGAAGATTTAAGTGTAATTGAGTAGGCAATTGATTCTGATATGAATGGCAACCTAGTTAATTTACAAAGGGAATATATATATATATATATATATATATATATATATATATATATATATATATATATATATCGAGGTAGAAAGGAATAAGTGAGGGTTAACAAGGAATGAGAAAAAATTATGATTAATAAGGCAAATAGATATTAGTGAGAAAATAAGTTATGTGAGGAAATGTAAGGTGTAATTCATAAAGGAATAAGTTTGATAAGAAACTAATGTGGACGAGCGCTATGTGGACGTTGGTAGTTGTTATTGAATTAGGGGTAAAAAGGGGATAATATTCATATGATGATGTTTATAACGATATATATATATATATATATATATATATATATATGTGTGTGTGTGTGTGTGTGTGTGTGTGTGTGTGTGGTGGTCTGGATGTCTAAAACTTATGTGAGTTATTGATTACAATGATATAATATGTTAACGATGTAAGGCGTGTATGTATGATATGGTGTAATGATTATATTGGTGCAATTATATGACAGATGGTGTGGCTTATATGGTATATTTGATAATTGAGATTGGTAGTAATGACAGGGCTGGGTCTGTTGGCTGCCCTGAGGAGATATATTTGGGGCTTGGCTTGTGTGGCTGCCCAGGTAGAGATTTGTTGGCCGGGTCTGTGTGGCCGCCTATAGAGTTATGAAATGTCAGCTTTTTGACAATTATGAATGAGTTTGATGACGTTGATCTAGATATGGTATATTGATGTATGTGATTATATGGTGTGGGATGGCCGGCGGTATGTGTAGCCCCTCGTTTTTTGGCTCCCGTGGTTTTTGTGCTCAGTTGAGTTACCCAATGGTCAAGTAGGACCCAGTGGTTGAGGTGGAGAGTCAAGCAGGACTCAGTGGACCAAGCAGGGTCCACGGGGTGTCAAGTAGGACCCCCAGCTGAAGGCCGATCCTTTAGTATCCGAATACTAGGAATCTGATATACATGAGAGTCAGTTATGCATATGTAATATGATCTTGATGTATGTTTTATGATAAATGAAAAATTGATGTTATGATGCCTATAATGGATTTAATGATGATGTTTATATAATGGTTTATGAGACTAGAGCTTATGTTGTAAATGTGGTTGATTGCTATATGTATATGTATATGTTAAATTCATGTGATAAACTAGATAATGTTGTATCGGTGTATACGAGGTACTTAGTAATTCAAGATTGGGATTTAGTGAGTGCAAAATGGAATGTGAACGTATTGATGGTAATTAATTAATGTTGATGCTTTGATAATAATTAATTAATGAAGTGAATGTAAGCTTATTAATGTTGAGATTAACGTAGAATGAATTAAACTTAAGACACTCAAATTGATTAAAACAATGTTGTTAACTAGGTAAGTAGCTACACTACACTTTTCCTAGTTTTGATGTTTATTTCTGTATTATTGCTTAATTCCAGTCACTCACCCCTGTATTGTGGTTTTAGTGACTGTGGTAGGTTATGGATGTACATCGCGGAGACAAGCGCTAAATGAGACCAAGGCAGAGAGAAAACTAATGTAATAATGGTTCTGTGTAGGCATATTTAGTTAAAGATGGTAAATGCATATTTATGTCAAGTTGTGGATCCTATATATATGATTTTACTTGATACTCTTAGGCGTGGCGGTACCAAATGGCACTGAGCTATTTGGTAATTGATTTGTTATGATGCATGAGTATGATTATATGTGTGTGTTGCCCAGGTATTGAATATTGAGGTATGATGATATGGAATTATAGTGTGTTATGCATGAGTAGAGGTAGGGCACGGAGCCATTGCGTGATTGCATGAAATTGGCAAGTACTATAGTGTGTGAATGATATACTTGACAAATGTGTCTGTGTATTGATTGGTTGATATAAGGATGATTAGTATTGACAATGTGTAATTAGATTATGATTTTTGTGATAATTATATTAATGTGTATGCACTTGATGTGTGGCACGAAGCCATGAATTGGGTGGTTGATACTCGTTATAGACAAGTCTTGTGTGTGCGTATGTGGATAGAGTAATGTACTTGTGAATGGGATTGATGAATTGATGATGTGGATGATTGATGCATGTGTTAAGCTTAAGCAATTATAGGAAACTACGGGACTGAATAGGTGATTTTGAGATCCGGTGGGTTTCGGGACCTCCAGGAAGGTCCAGTAGGTTCCCTAGGACATTTAGACACTGTGCATATAGGCCTTAGGTCATTTGGAGCTCTTTTAGGTTGTTTGGCGTAAGGGTTTTGCATATAATTGGGTTAAACTGCATTTTGCATAGAACTCACACATATGATGAAATTTTTACAAATGGACAATGCAAACAGTTTTGGAATGGGGAAAACAGGTGACCGGTGAAGTTTTGTGGCAATCAAACCTGAAACGGGCCAATTGGGTAGGTCAAAAGTTAACCGAATGACCTAAATGTATAACAGCACCTGATGCTGTTTCTGGTATACTGACGTTGGGCGCTATTCTAGTCGTAGCGCCAGGGCTACGAATGAGCCTCACGCGTAGCATGGGCCTGACACTAGATTTTTGGTTTTTTCTCATTCCAAACGTTTTTGGGTGTTCTAAGGGTTGTATATTGTATATTTTGAAACTTTTTTTCAAGTTAACCATTTTTCTAAATACTGGGTTATTTAATTAATTAATTTGCAAAAAAATTATTATAAAATTTAATTGAATGCATAAGAATAAATGAAAAATGGCGTAGGACGTCACAGGTGGTATCAGAGCGGTTCCTTCCAGAACCGAGTAGGTGGGTAGAAATAGTAAATTGTGAGTCCCACATAGGACTATTTTTTCATTTTATCACGTTTGTTGGTACTTGTTTATATGTTAAGATATACTAATGTGAATTGCGTGATGCATTAACTTCTTGTTTAGAGGTTGTATGACATACAAATATTATGAGTAAGGTTACAATTGGGATGTGAGTTAAAAAGTTTTCTAACTTTATATGGGTTAAGTAATAAAATATGTTGAAGGCTATTTGAGGTTAAATGGTGAGGTAATCAAATTATGTGTTGCATTGAGAGCTAAGGTACTGGTACTAAAGATGTGAATGTAAATAATTGACAGTATATAATGGACTGGTGTGTAATTGAAAAGTGAATTGATTGAGCCTTTTTGGCTAGTTTTCTTATCGTAATTAATTAAGGCGATGCATGAGTGGTGTATATGGTGTTATTCAAGTGGCCTCAATACTCAAGAGGGGGGTGAATTGAGTTTATAAAATTTTGCTTGGAATGCCTTTGAACTTGATTCTTTTATCACAAGTTTAGAGATTATGGAAGTGAGATCAAGTAAGTTACAAAAGACAATTCAAACAAGAGGTAAATATGGATGAGGCAATTTATCAAACACTTGGTATGCAATGTTCAAGGTTGACTAATTCAAGCAAGCTCAAGTATGTAAATTCCTATCAACCAACATAAATCAATTCAATGCAGTAAATGAATGTAAAAGAGTTAGAGAGAAGAGCTTGCAAACCAATTTAACGAGTTCCACCAACCCCGATGTACGTCTCGCCTTCAAGCAACCCACTTGAAGGATTTCCATTATTGAAGTTTAGAGATTACAAGCTATGAGCAATTGCAGCTTCCTAGTGTCCCACACTCAAGAACTCAATCCTCACTAGCACAAGGGTAACCCACCCAATCTCTTAAACTCTCAATACCCAAAGGTTGAACCCCAACCTTTGTGACCACTCAACCTAGAGTGAAAACCTTTGTGTTTGGAGTAGTGTTTACAAGCAAGTGACTCTCTTAATAGAGTAGATGTACAAGTAAAAGCTCTCTCAAATTCTAACTTTCAACAAGAGAGGATATACAATTTGAAGTTCTAAGTTTAAGAAAAATGAAACTATACAAGGATAAAACTCACAAGATTTAAGAATTGATTTCCTTTGATGGATGTAATTGATGCATTGAGTAGCTTGAAGGAGTCTTGCATTTATAGGGCTTGGAGATGAGCATAATGGAGTTCCTAGCTGTTGCAGCTCATGGGTGCCTTAGATCTATGGAGACATGAGTTGGTTTCCACTTAAAAAGCACTTTCCCCAATTTTTGGCACTACCCTAATCGATTACGCCTCGAGCTATAATGGATTAGCTTTGAAATCTGAAGTGTAACTTGTGTTGTAATCGATTAGATTATCCTTGTAATCAATCAGCTTCTACTCACAGACTTGGTAATCGATTGTGCTTCATCTTGTAATCACATAGGCCTGGCACCTGATGCATTTAATTTGATTACGCAGCTTCGTAGTCGATTGGCCTTGTGTATAATCGATTAGCTGTCATTCCAGGAGCTTTGTAATTGATTGTATGTGTCCTGTAATCGATTAGGTTCAAACACCTGATGCATTTAATTTACACAGAGGCACTGTAATCGATTAGTATTGTTGGTGCAATCGATTAGACGAGAAATAGGAACTATATAATCGATTAGATATGGTTCCCTAATCGATTAGTATGCGTGTTTTTGCAGGTCTGATGCATTTTCTTATTTCTCCAGTTTTTCTTCAAGAGTCCTTTGTCATATCAAAATCTGTGATCCTGAAAACATATTCAAACACATTCTCCCCCTTTTTGATGATGACAAACCATGTTCATCTCTTGAGGGTTGTTAGTTCAAAAACTTATTTGTTATCTCTAATTTTATCTCTATCAAAAACATATTCAAATTCTGCACAATGTTATCTCTTAAATTGATTATATTATCTCTTGAGCATTATCTTCTTATCTATTTCAGATTTATCTTTATTTCAAAATATCTCCCCCTATCTAAGAGAGTTTATGCCTTAGAGATAATTTTCAAATTTGTTAACCATTTGTTGTTATATGCAATCAGATTTCACTTGTTATTATAGCAGGTAGATATAAACTCTCAAATATTTCTCCCTCTTTGGAATCATCAAAAATAATAAAGTAATAGAGAGAAATATAGAAACTAAAACTTTTATTGATTGAAAAAGGGAAATTACGGAATTGAAAGTTGACAGAAATAAAAGAAACAGGAAATAATTCAAATAAAGCACAATAAAATGAATCTAGTTATCCGGATTGAAAAAGCGAAGTTCAGAAATTTGGTGAGAAAACTCCTCATAGCGCTGTTGCATGTGTTCAAAATGTTGCTGCTCAGTCATTTGAAATTGTTGGAGGGAGTTTTCAATTCGATCAAAACGGTTATCAAGATGAGCATACAAGGCAGTGAAGGGATCAGGTGGAGCGGATGATTCTCTTTGAGGTGCAGGAGTAGGAGTGGGAGTAGGAGTAGGAGTAGGATCAACAGTAGGGGTGGGATGATCTTCCTCAAATGGACTGCTTCCATGAATTCTGTCACTTTTGAGTATCCATCTTCCAGCTACACAAACCGTACCCATTTTATTGAGATGGTGAGTCCCAATGCAAGCTTGAGAGGGCACTTTTTCAACAAGTTCTAGCCAAGTCTACTCCATATGCCTTGAAGATTTTTGTGAGCAAGATGCCATAAGGCAGTTTGTGTTGCTCCTTGGATTTCAGGATGTGGAGCTTGATGAGTTGAATCCAGTTTATGTCCTTGTGGTTGATGATGGCCCACATGAGTAGAACATCATCTTCCTCAACCAAGGCATAATTTCCACCGTGAGGGATAAGCATTTTAACCATAAAGAAGTGGAGGAGGCGGTTGTTAAGAGTTAAATGACCTACCAATTTGTGATTGCTGAGCGGACGGTTGGTCTTCCAAAGAGATTGGCTGCTGGAATGGGATTGAAATCCCACTCATCCTCAAGATTACCCCCTGCAAATTCAGCAGTAGAGAGGGGAATTTGTGTGATTTTAGAGAGTTGTTGGTTGGTGATTTTGAGAGTCACATTCTTGACTCTAGCTTCCAAAGTGCCATCAACCAATTTCACATTGCAGAAGACTACCCTCATGAGTTTAGGGTAATAAAACTCTTCCTTGAGAGTTAGGAATGGAAGGAGATTGTAGTGGTGAAGGAGTTGAGTGAAGGTAAAATAGGGGTTTTCAAAAGTTGGGGCATCAATGAAATGGGGAGTGATGATGTCTTTCTCAGAAAATTTCTTTATGAAGTTTTGGAGGTCTCTTGGTGAAGTGAAGAACCTAGAGAAATCTAGAGGATTTGTGGGTTGGTTTATGGAGGACCTAGCCCTCTTCACTTGTCTTGAGGAAGACATGGCAATGGAAGGGAATGCAGAGAAGAAGTAGAAGAAGATGAGAAAAATGGAAGAGCTCTTGGAGACTTGGGAGAGTGGAAGAGGAGTGGTGTGAGATGAAAGAATGAAAGGGGTTGTATTTATAGGGAAAAGTAGGGTTTAGAGATGAGAGAAGGAGTAATAATGATGATGAATAATTGGCCTAAACGCATATCACACAGATTCTGCATTAAAAATCTACACCTGATACGATGCTAAACGATTAGGAAACTGATGCTAATCGATTAGGGTGTGTATTCTGGGGAACATGAAACGTTTTTACACAGAGGTAATCGATTGTGGCCGGTGGAGTAATCAATTGCCTTAAAAACAGAAACTTTGTAATCGATTAGGAGAGGATGATAATCGATTATCTAGAAGGTAAAACGTCAATAATCGATTTTGTTGAATGTCTAATCGATTATACAAGAAACAGAGACTTAGTAATCGATTAGTAATGAGATTCTAATCGATTATTGATGAACCAGAAGTTGTGTAATCGATTGTTTAAGAGTCTGTAATCGATTATCAGGGGAACAGAAAGTTTATAGTCGATTATACTGATCTTACTAACCGATTATGAATGCTTAGAAGTGGTCTGAACTGATAGATTTCAAGTGGAACGACACTCAATCAATATATTAAGTATTAACACATTGTAAATCAAGAAATTATCAAAATTGTTTCAGCATTCAAACACAATTGGAAATGTCTAAGATTCCTAATTCTCTTCTAATGTGTATGAATTGTTCCTTTGCAAGTTGTTTGGTGAATATATCAATAAGTTGTTTAGTGGTTTCAATATGTTCAAGCACACAATCACCCTTCAATACATGATCCCTAATGAAATGTTGTCGAATTTCAATATGTTTGGTTCTTAAATGCATTACAGGATTCTTTGAAATATTAATAGCACTTGTGTTATCACATTTAAGAGGCACATGGTCTAACATGACACTAAAGTCAAGAAGTTATTGTCTCATCCAAAGGATTTGAGCACAATAACTACCAGCTGCAACATATTCTGCCTCAGCTGTAGATAGTGCAACACTTACTTGTTTCTTGCTATGCCAAGAAACAAGAGAACTACCAAGCAAGTGACATGTTCCACTAGTGCTTTTCCTATCAAGTTTACATCCTGCAAAATCTGAATCAGAATAACCAACTAAAGTGCATTCAACCCCTTTGGGGTACCATAAGCCAACATTTTGAGTTCCAACAAGATATTTCATTATCCTTTTTACTACAGTAAGGTGTGATTCTTTTGGGCATGCTTGATATCTTGCACACATACAAACGGAAAACATGATATTCGGTCTACTAGCGGTTAAGTAAAGTAAGGATCCAATCATACCTCTATATTTTGTGAGTTCAACATCCTTACCCTTCTCATCCTCGTCCAAATAACATGAAGTGCCCATAGGTGTGGCAATGTCATTTGCCTTGTCCATGTTGAATTTCCTAAGCAATTCCTTGCAATCTTTGATTGACTAATGAAAGTGCCTTCATTTGTTTGCTTAATTTTCAGTCCAAGGAAGAAAGTAAGTTCCCCCATCATGGACATCTCAAATTCTTCCTCATTAGCTTAGCAAACTCTTTGCACAACGATTCATTAGTAGCACCAAAGATTATATCATCAACATATACTTGAACCAATAGTATGTCATTCTTTTTGTGCTTAATAAATAATGTTGTGTCAACCTTCCCTCTTTTAAAGTTGTTTTCTAAAAGGAATTTACTTAATCTTTCATACCAAGCTCTTGGAGCTTGTTTTAAGCCATACAATGCTTTCTTTAGTTTGAAAGCATGATTTGGAAATTGATAGTTTTCAAAACCTGGAGGTTGATCAACATACACTTCCTCTTGAATGTATCCATTCAAGAAAGCACTCTTGACATCCATTTGGTACAATTTAAAGTCCTTACAACATGCAAAGGCTAATAATAATCTAATGGCTTCAAGCCTAGATACGGGAGCATATGTTTCTTCATAATCAATGCCTTCTTCTTGATTATAACCTTTAGCTACTAGCCTAGCTTTGTTCCTAGTAATTATACCATTTTCATCTAATTTATTCCTAAACACCCATTTTGTTCCTATTATTTGGTGATCATTGGGTCTTGGCACTAGTTCCCAAACTTCATTCCTTTCAAATTGATTCAATTCTTCTTGCATGGCCAACATCCAATGTTCATCAATAATAACTTCATCAATGCATTTGGGTTCTATTTGTCATACAAAGGCTAAATGATTACATGCATTCCTAATGGCGTTTCGAGTACTTACACCTTTAGTCATTTCACCTATGACTTTGTCTAAGGGATGATCCTTCAAGGTGATCCACTGTTGTGGTTCCTCATGTTGTGTTGCATCTTTGTCTTTGTTATCTTTTTCCTTGTCATTCAAGGTTAAATCTTAAAGAGTACCTGCAATATCATTAACATCTTCCTTTCTCGGGGAGTTATGGCTATTTTCATCGAATTTGACATGAATGGACTCCTCAATGGTGTTTGTTTGTTTATTAAAAATTCGATAAGATTTACTAGATTGTGAATATCCTAGGAAGATAGCCTCATCAGCTTTAGCATCAAACTTTCCTAGATTATCTTTTCCATTATTGAGCACAAAGCATTTACATCCAAAAATATGAAATGTTGGGTTTTCTTCCCTTGTAAAGTTCATAGGGGGTTTTCTTAAGTATAGGCCTTATTAAACATTTATTCATAACATGACAGGCGGTATTTACCGCGTCGGCCCAAAAATGTTTTGCAATGTTATTTTCATTTAACATGGTTCTTGCAAGCTCCACTAAAGATCTATTTTTCCTTTCAACTACTCCATTTTGTTGTGGAGTTCTTGGAGCTGAAAAATTGTGATTGATACCATGTTTTTTGCAAAATTTTTCAAAAGATTGATTTTCAAATTCTCCCCCATGATCGGTTCTAATAGATGCTATTTTTGAATTTTGCTCATTTTGGATAATCTTAGCAAGTTTCTTGAATGCATGATATGCTTCATTTTTATGAGCAAGAAACAAGGTCCATGTATATCTTAAATAATCATCTACAATCACTAGACCATAGTAATTACCACCAAAGCTTTTGATTTTGGAAGGTCCAAATAAATCCATGTGCAAAAGTTGTAAAGGCTTTTGAGTGGAAACAATGTTTTTAGATTGAAAGGATGCCTTCACTTGTTTTCCCTTTTGACATGCATCACAAAATTTGTTTTCAAATTTAAGCTTTGGTAAACCAATTACTAATTCTTTAGAAATGAGTTTGTTTAAATGGTCTACATGTATATGAGCTATTCTTCTATGCCATAGCCAAGTTTCATCCTCTTTAGTCATGAAGCATTGCACATCATTTGAGTACAAACTATCCATATCAATCATATAAATGTTATCAATTCTTTGACCTACAAACTTTACTTCCTTATTAATCTTATGTTCAATTATGCAGCAATTTGATTCAAACAAAACTCTATATCCTTTGTCACATAATTCGCTAATGCTAAGTAGGTTGTGTTTGAGGCCTTCAACATACAGTACATCGCTAATAGAAGTAGAAGAATTTTTACCAATGTTTCCAATGCCTAGAATTCTCCCTTTGGTGTTATCTCCATAGGTCACACTTCCTTTCCTTTTGGGAGTGAATGATGTGAATTTACTTATGTCTCCCGTCATATGCTTTGAACATCCACTATCCAAATACCAATGGGTGTTGCTTGCCTTGAAACATACCTATAAAACAAAATTAATTTAGAGAACTAGGTACCCATTGTATGTTTGGTCCTTTTAGGTTAGCTTGTGGTAATGTCCCTTTGGGAACCCACACCTTTCTTATAACTTTTGGTCCTAATTTTCTAACATTACAATTTGAAGAATTGTGACCTTTAAAACCACAATGATTGCATCTCATGAAAGGTGATGATGATCTCCTTGGTGGTACAAATAAGTTTTTGTAATATTTTTCCTTTTTGGTGGAGTTGTATCCTAAACCGGTTTTATCAAGCATACATCTTTGATTTCCAAGTAATATATTTAAGTTGTCTCTACCATTTGTAAATTTTTCTAATGTTCTAATTAAGTCTAAGACCTTGGTTTCTAGAATGTCACATTTCTTTACAAATTCACATGGTTTGGTCCTAGAGCATGCTTGAACATTTTCTAATTCATCTTTCAAACATTTATTTTCTTTACAAACTTCTATTAGATCCTTTTCAAGAGTGTCGATGGTTTTTCTTGACAATTTGTATTTACTAGAAAGCTTGATAAATTTATCATACAACTCTTCAAAAGCATCTAGTAATTCATTCTTATCTAAATCAAGAAGACTTACCTCATTATCTTCATCTTGGTGATTTGCCATTAAACAAAGATTCGCTTCTTTATTTTTGGACTCATCGGAGCTACTTACATCGTTTTCATCCCAAGTGATGTAAGCTCTTCTTCTTCATCTTTTCTCCTTATTCTTTTTCTTTAGATTTCGGTAATCTACTTTGAAGTGCCCTTCTTTTCCACTTTCAAAATAATTTGGTGAAGAAGAGGATTCATTAGAGATTGGTTTCTTACCTTGGGGTTTGAAGTTCTTTTGGAATCTTTTGTTTTTCATGAACTTTCCAAACCTCTTCACAAACAAACCAAATTCTTCTTCTTCGTCAAGGTCACTACATGATTCTTCTTCATGTGTAGAGGTGGCCTTGAGATCTAAGCCTTTCTTCTTGGAGGATTTTTCTTCTTTCTCCGCTTGCTTCAAAACTCTTAGTTCTTGCTCTTGCTCTTGTAGTTTTCCGAAGAGTGTAGCAAGTGACATTTCATTGATACTTGGGGATTGTTTGATGGCAGTGACAAGCGGTTGCCATTCCCTGCTAAGACTTTTCAAGACTTTGTGCACAAGTTCTTTGTTAGTGTAAACTTTACCAAGAGTAATGAGATGATTGATTATAAGAGTAAATCTCTTTTGCTTTTCTACTATGGTTTCCCCTGAATTTATTCTAAAACTTTCATATTGGCTAGTCAAGGTACTGATCTTGGAGTCTTTTACATCACTAGTACCTTCGTGAGTTACTTGTAAAGTATCCCACATTTCCTTAGCGGATTGACAAGTCATTATTCTAAAAAATTCATCGGGACCTAATGCCATATCGATGAGATTTTTAGCCTTATAGCTGTATTGCACTTTCTTCTCCTCATCATCAGTCTATTCTTCTATAGGTTTTTCAACATTTTTATCATTGACAGTATGCATGGGTGTATAAGCACCATTTTCAATGGCATTCCAAATTCTTAAATCAATAGATTGAATAAAGATTTTCATTCTTTCCTTCCAAAAGGCATAGCCTTCCCCATTGAAAGCGGGAGGTCTATTTATGGAACCACCCTCGGGAAAAAAGTTTAGAGAACTTGAGGCCATCTTATCTCTTGAAGCTGTTAAGCTTGATCTACCAAGAGTCAAGCTTTGATACCACTTGTTATTCAAGTGGCCTTAATACTCAAGAGGGGGGTGAATTGAGTTTATAAAACTTTGCTTGGAATGCCTTTGAACTTGATTCTTTTATCATAAGTTTAGAGATTATAGAAGTGAGATCAAGTAAGTTACAAAAGACAATTCAAACAAGAGGTAAATATGGATGAGGCAATTTATCAAACACTTGGTATGCAATGTTCAAGGTTGACTAATTCAAGCAAGCTCAAGTATGTAAATTCCTATCAACCAACATAAATCAATTCAATGCAGTAAATGAATGTAAAAAAGTTAGGGAGAAGAGCTTGTAAACCAATTTAACGAGTTCCACCAACCCTGGTGTACGTCTCGCCTTCAAGCAACCCACTTGAAGGATTTCTACTATTGAAGTTTAGAGATTACAAGCTATAAGCAATTGCAACTTCCTAGTGTCTCACACTCAAGAACTCAATCCTCACTAGCACAAGGGCAACCCACCCAATCTCTCAAACTCTCAATACCCAAAGGTTGAACCCCAACCTTTGTGACCACTCAACCTAGAGTGAAAACCTTTGTGTTTGGAGTAGTGTTTACAAGCAAGTGACTCTCTTAATAGAGTAGATGTACAAGTGAAAGCTCTCTCAAATTCTAACTCTCAACAAGAGAGGATATACAAGTTGAAGTTCTAAGTTTCAGAAAAATAAAACTATACAAGGATAAAACTCACAAGATTCAAGAATTGATTTCCTTTGATGGATGTAATTGATGCATTGAGTAGCTTGAAGGAGTCTTGCATTTATAAGGCTTGGAGATGAGCATAATGGAGTTCCTAGCTGTTGCAGCTCGTGGGTGCCTTAGATCTATGGAGAAATGAGTTGGTTTCCACTTAAAAAGCACTTTCCCCAATTTCTGGCACTACCCTAATCGATTAGGCCTCGAGCTGTAATCGATTAGCTTTTGAAATCTGAAGTGTAACTCGTGTTGTAATCAATTAGATTATCCTTGTAATCGATTAGCTTCTACTTAGAGACTTGGTAATCGATTGTGCTTCATCTTGTAATCGACTAGGCCTGGCACCTGATGCATTTAATTTGATTACGCAGCTTCATAGTCGATTGGCCTTGTGTATAATCGATTAACTATCATTCCAGGAGCTTTATAATCGATTGTATGTGTCCTGTAATCGATTAGGTTCAAACACCTGATGCATTTAATTTACACAGAGGCACTATAATCGATTAGTATTGTTGGTGCAATCGATTAGACGAGAAATAGGAACTATGTAATCGAATAGATATGGTTCCCTAATCGATTAGCATGCGTGTTTTGCAGGTCTGATGCATTTTCTTGTTTCTCCAAGTTTTTCTTCAAGAGTCCTTTGTCATTATCAAAATCTGTGATCCTAAAAACATATTCAAACACATATGGTGTGTGTATTGTATTATGTGTGAAAAATTTTCACAAGTACCCTGGCATTGAACTCATTTAGTGGCTCCGTCGGTTGTACCATCCCTGGTTTAAGGTAAACCTTTCAACTTGATGTTTCTAAAATTGAAATCAAAATTTAATTGATAATGAGAATGCTTAAATGCAAACCCTTTGACCTGAAAACGAGTTGGAATAATAATTTAGAGATATGTTTTTATGTGGTACATAGGGCAAGTGGAGAATCCTACTCTTTTTAGAGGTTGAGTATTAGAGAAGGTAAATATGAAGGGAATGTGGATGAGCCTTGGCCGGCATGTATCTTCATTTTGTATAGCATATGGTGTGTATATGCTTGTTTTGAAAAGGATTTGATAACAGCTGATTTCGGAGGTCATGTAGGAAAATTAGATCGAATATGTATGGCTAATTTTCATTAATGACCTTGATAATGTATGAATAATATTGATATTATTAAATTATATTTTCTATCATTTAACAAATCGATGAGGTGTCTTCTATCTTCTTTTTGGTAGTTGTTTTCAATTACTCTTGAAATTATTCTTATCTTCCGCTTTTCCCTTGGGACGGTCTAAAGTCAGATCGTCCAAGGTGCACTCTGATACCGTTCTTATATCTTCATATATGAGATCAGTTATTCATCTATCCAGGGTAATTACTCAGCTTTATTTATATTGAATATCTGCTACTTACAATTATTTTAAAATTTGTGAAACATTAACCCCTGTTTTCGAAATCGAAATCGGGGTGTTACAACCTGGTATCAGAGCATTGGTTGCTCATTGAGGAATTAAAATGTTGTTAAAGCGTGATTGTCATTTATTGTTGACATGTTATAGTTATAGTGAAGCACTATCGAAGCTTGAATTGCTCACTATTTTATATTGTGGTTAATATTAAGCCCGGCCAGGCATTTCCTTTCCATATTTACCTTTAAATTGTGAATATATTATGATGATATTTATATTGATGATAGTTGATAATGATTGGTATATATTGAGGAAAGAAACACAAGGTTTCTGATTATGTTGTGTTGTGTGTATAGAGTAATTGATGGCGAATAGGTGTAATATTGACACAGCTGCTATGGCTGAAGCCTTCAATCGGTTTGCCGATATCCTAGAACGGCAACAACAACCCGCTGGTCAGCCAAATCATGGTCTTGATTGATTTCTTAAGCAGAAGCCTTCTGAATTTCATGGAGGTTATAAATCGGAGGACGCTTATGTTTGGATCCGTGATTTAGAACGGATATTTACTAGTATGGAATGTACGGAGACTCAGAAATTTGAATACGCGGTGTTTATGGTCCGAGATGAAGCTTAATCTTGGTGGATTCTCGCTCGTGGGCGTATGATTGCGGCTCACACTCCTTTAGATTGGGAGAACTTTAAGGTGGAGCTCCTTAGGAAATATTTTCCTGAGAGCTACAAGAACAAGAAGGAGCTTGAATTTATGGAGCTCAAACAAGGAAGTATGTCAGTAGAGGAATATGCTTTAAAATTTGAAGAATTATGTGTGTTTTACCCTCTTTTTCAATAGGAAGGTACTGAAGCTTCGAAATATGTTAAGTTTGAGAATGGATTACGCCAAGAGATTAAGAAGGCGATATGTCATCAAGAGATTAGGAGCTTTCCTACTCTTGTGAACAAGTGTAGAATTTTTGAAGAGAACGATGTGATGCCCAAGAATTATGCTGGGCATGATCAAAGACTGAATGGTCAATCCCCTAACTTCAAGAAGAAGGGCAACTTTAAGAATAATAGACAATTCGTACGTGGGTCATCTTCTTTTAGAGGCGAATGAGGTGGTGGAAGGCACGGTATAAATGGTGGCCGAGGTGGTGGCCAAGGACTTCATTGTTTCCGGTGTGGCAAAAACCATTTAGCTCATGATTGTAGTAATGAAGAGACGGTGGTGTGTTATAAATGCAACCAACCGGGGCACATTCGTCCCGATTATCCTTTAAATGCCACGGACGTGGTGACGTGTAATGATGGAAACCGAGGTGGCTATGGTGCTTTCAGAGGTCGTGGTCATGGAGTCAGAAATGGCGGCCGAAATGGTGGTCGAAATGGAAATGGCAACGAAAATAGTGGCAATAGTCGTGGAAATAGGAACGACCAAGGTAATGGCAATAGTGGCCGGAATGGCCATAATCATGGTGCTAATCAACAAATGGCTGGGAGAGTATTCGCTATGACCGGGGAAGAAGCAGCTCAAGTCGATAACCTAGTTAAAAGTAAGTGTAAAATACTTAGAAATTATGTACATGTCATTTATGATTCAGGTGCGAGCCATTCTTTTATATCTAAGGATTGTGTACGGTGGTTGAGATTGCTGGTGTGCCTAATGAAAAATGCTCTGGTAGTTACTACCCCAACCGGTGCTTGTCTTAGATCGGTTAACCGATATGATAACATCATTATGCTCCTAGAAGGAAGGAAGTTTGTTACTTCTTTCATTTGTCTACCTATGAAGGGCTTAGAGATCATTCTTGGTATGGATTGGCTCTCTGCCAATAAAGTTTTGGTTGACTGTCAACAACGGACTGTCATTTTTGTTGGTGTATGCACTATGAGCTTTTATGCTTTTTTATTTGTATCATTTTTCTACTTATCAATAGAATAAATATTTCAGTTTAAAATTGTTTTAAACTTATTTATCCTTGGAGTAATAGGTCATTAAAAATTATTCCTAAAATGTCCCTAGTTAAGTATTTACATGGGGACATGTAAATACACTGAGACTAGTGTGTGAGTGTACTGATGACCTGATCTCACAGATCATAGATATAGATGATATCGAGTCTTCACACGGGTACACATTAAGAGTAATGATATACTGGACAGACCCACCATGAGAACGTTGCATGGATCGTTACATGATTGTCATAAACGATTCTTAATGTGATAATGGTATATGTAGTCCTTCGACCTGAAGTCACTACGATTCCTACATGAGGAGTTTATTGTTTTAATACAATTAAACATCTTCTGTAACAAGAGGACTATAAAGGTTGTGATTAGACAATGAACAAATTATGCAGAGGGATGTGAGTGATGTAGATGGGATTTGTCTCTCCTATGTGACAGGAGTCATATCCATAGGCCACTTGATGGAGTAAGACTAAGAAAACGCATGGCCATGCTAGAAAGAATAAATATTAGATATTTATTCGGATCCAGTCTACTCCGGTATCAAGTAAAATAAATTGGGCCGTACAAGGATGACGCGACCATGCCTTGGGCCCAATTAGGATATCGTGACAAAAGGAATAAACGTATTAAATAATTATCACTTATAGGTTATGTTGATAATATTCGGACATAATGATGCATTGCTAGATGCCGCTCTTATTTTATATTAATAATAAAATAGTTTATTATTAATATGACCGGGTATTTTACCTATAGGGTCACACACATAGAGTAAGCCCATCAAAAAATGTTGTCTTATTTTAGTTGGACTAAAATAAAGCTATTGGGCCTAACTCATTTGGAATGAGTAAGGAGCCCACTTTTAGAGAGAACAAATTAGGTCAAACCTAAGCCTATAAATAGAGCATAAGATGCTCATAGGCCGTTCACTCTCAAGTGAGACACAAATTCGCAAAAAGTTGCAAGAGCTACACGCCGTCAACCTAGCAGTTGGCAAGTGTTGCGATTCTGGTGGGAATGCTCGTGTAGACTCCTAAAGGACGAGGCTACGACTGCTTCGGAGTTCTTCAAGAGGTAACCTAAAATAATTTCGAAATTGTTTTTGTGCTTTGAAACACGGAACTTTGCAAATCCTATGGAATCCCTTTATTTTTTTCCGCTGCTCATGCTTAGGGATTCCTAACAATTTTCCCCTCAGATATGGGGAAATTCGATGTGTAAGGTATAACTCAACTTTGCATACTATTATCTCTTGCTGATGGGACAAATGTGTGTTTGAATATATGTTTCAGGTTGTATAATTTTGATAATGACAAAAGCAATTGAAGAATCATGGCAAAGAGTTCAAGTGTTCATAAAAGAATAACTGCAAGGATGAAAACAGAGAAGAAAGCATCAGATCTGCAAAAACACGTAGCCTAATCAATTACAGGGTCATATATAATCGATTACAAAGCTTCTGTCCAACAACTAATCGATTACCTTATCAAAGCTAATCGATTATTGAGGTCCTGTTTTGTCACCTAATCGATTGCATCAAATAAGCTGATCGATTACCAAGCTAAGAAAATGAATAAAAAGCATCAAGTGCATCTTCTAATCGACTACAAGGTAGCCACAATCGATTACCAATGTTTGTGGTGTTACTAACCGATTGCAAGATAGAAACTAATTGATTACAGAGTTTTTGTTTGTCTCATAATCGATTGCAACCAAGTCACAATCGATTACCTTGCTGCATAACAAAATTAAATGCATCAGGTACCACTCACAATCGATTACAATGTATGAACAATCGATTAGCAAGGTTCTGTCTCTTAACTAATCGATTACATGGGATATCACAATCGATTACAAGACAAATTTCACTGAAGAATTTGAAGTGTAATCGATTACAGCTCGAGGCGTAATTGATTACAATAGTGCCAAATTTTAGGGAAAATCATTTTTAAGTGGGAAACCAGCTCACTTCTCCATTTTCTTTAAGATACCCATGCTGTGCAACGACTATAAAGACTCTAGGGCACCTCTCTAAGGCCTATAAATGGAAGACTCATTCAAGCTACTCAAGGTATCCAACATCATTAAAGAGAAATCAAATCTTGAGTCTTGTGAGTTCTATTTCTTTGTGTAGTTTCAATTTCTAAAACTTAGAGCTTAAATTTGTAAATCCTCTCTTGTTGAGAGTTATCATTGTTAGAGCTTTTTATTTGCTTATCTACTCTATTAAGAGAGTCAATTGATTATAAATCCAAACACCAAAACACCAAGGTTTTTCACTCTAGGTTGAGTAGTCACAAAGGTTGGGGTTCAACCATTGGGTATTGAGAGTTTGAGAGATTGGGTGGGTTGCCCTTGTGCTAGTAAGGATTGAGTTCTTGAGTGTGGGACACTAGGAAGTTGGAATTGCTCATAGCTTGTATCTCTAAACTTCAATAGTGGAAATCCTTCAAGTGGGTTGCTTGAAGGTGAGACGTACACCGAGTTGGTGGAACTCATTAAATTGGTTTGCAAGCTTCTCCTCCCTACTCTCTTGCATTTACTTGTTATACTTGTTAGGTATATTGATTTGATTGTGATTCCATTGATTGAACTTGAGTAACTAGGCTAAGTTAAAGTATTTCACACCAAGTGTTTGATATATTGCCTAAGTGACATTTTTGCACATTGTTTTACATTGATTCTTGCACTACACTTTATATCTCTTGCATATAAGCATATTTTATGAAAAAGGAATCAATTTTAAAGGCATTCTAAAGAAAAGTTTTTAACACTCAATTCACCCCCCCTCTTGAGTATTGAGGCCACTTGAACAACAAAATGGTCCCAATCTATTAAATATTCCCGTTGTATCCGAATTTTCAGATGTATTCCCTGACGAGGTACCTAGTTTACCACCTCCACGCGAGATAGAGTTTTCTATCGATCTTTGTTCTGGGAACGGAACCTGTTTCCTGAGCACCATATCGGATGTCTCCTATGTAATTAATAGATTTGAAGAGTTATTGGAACGAGAGTTTATTCGCCCAAGTGTGTCTTCTTGGGGTGCGCCTGTTTTACTGGTGAAAAAGAAGGATGGAAGTATGAGGTTATGTGTGGATTATCGATAACTTAATAAGTTAACCATTAAGAATCGATATCCCCTACCTCGTATTGACGATCTTTTGGATCAATTTAGGGATGTCGTTGTATTCTCAAAGATCAATTTACATTCCAGATATCACCAAATTTAGGTGAAGATCGAGGATATCCCAAATACTACTTTTCGAATGCATTATGGCCACTACGAATATCTAGTGATGCCTTTTAGTGTGATGAATGCACCTGTGATTTTCATGGATTACATAAATCACATTTTCCATGAATATCTCAACAAGTTTGTGGTGGTGTTTATCGATGACATTCTTGTCTATTCCAAGAGTCATGAAGAACATGAAGAACATCTTCGCCCTGTATTGAATATCCTTCGAGAAAAGGAGTTGTATGTGAAGCTTTCCAAGTGAGAATTTTGGTTATCCGAGGTCCAATTTCATGGACATGTTATCTCCAAGGACGATGTGGCAGTTGATCCATCTAAGATTGAAGCCATGCTGGCTTGGGAAAGACCAGCGTCTGTGACCAAAAGGAGAAGTGTTCTTGGTCTTGCCGGTTACTACTGAAGATTTATTGAAGGATTTTCCCGATTGGCTTTGCCTTTGACAAAGCTGACCTGTAAGAATCAACCATTCGTGTGGGGTCTTGATTGTGAAAGGAGTTTCCAAGAGTTGAAAGTTAGACTCACTTCTGCTTCGGTGTTGGCTTTGCCAGACTTATTGGATGACTTTGTGGTGTACTGTGACGCTTCTAAGCTTGGTCTTGGTTGTGTGTTAATGCAAAAAGAACGTGTGATAGCCTATGCGTCGAGACAGTTCCGACCGCATGAGGTTAACTACCCCACACATGATCTTGAATTGGCGGCAATGGTGTTTACCTTCAAGTTATGGCGACACTATTTGTACGGCTCGAAGTTTGTGGTCTTTAGTGATCATAAAACTCTCAAATATTTATTTGATCAAAAGGAGCTTAATATGCGCCAACGGAGATGGATGGAGTTTCTAAAAGATTATGAGTTCGAATTGAGGTATCATCCCGGAAAGGCAAATGTGGTTGCCGATGCCTTAAGTCAGAAATCGCTGCATGTTTCTGCTATGATGGTGAAAGAAATGGAGCTCATAGAGCAATTTTGGAACTTGAACGTGGGTGTAGAAATATATACTCTGAAAAAGATGTCCCTTGAGGTTTTGACGGTAGCAAATGTATTCCTTGAGACCGTGAAATTGCAACAATCGAAGGATGAGTATTTGATTAGATGAGAAGAACTCAAGAAAAAGGGAAGAACTTATTCCTAGTGGAAGGCCATGATGGCATTTGGTGTATGAAAGGCCGAATTTATGTTCCATCTGGTGGTGATCTAAGAAGATTGGTACTTGAAGAAGCTCATAAGAGTGTGTTGAGCATACATCCTGCTGCCACAAAAGTGTATCAAGATTTGAAGAAGAAGTTCTAGTGGCCCGGTATGAAGCGGGATGTGGCTAATTGTGTAGCCTCTTGTATTATTTGTCAAAAGGTGAAGGTTGAGCATCAGAAACCATCTGGTTATCTGAAACCCCTTGATATTCCGGTGTGGAAGTAGAATGACATCACTATGGACTTTGTTTCCAGACTACCCCGAACACGTACTAGAAATAATGCTATATGGGTAATTGTAGATTGGCTGACGAAGTGTACTTATTTCTTGCCCATTAATATGAAGAGTTCATTAGAGAAATTGGCACAATTGTACATAAAGGAGATCGTTAGGCTACATGGCGTGCCTTTGAGTATTGTGTCGGATCGTGACCCACGATTCACTTCCCGATTTTGGGGAAGCTTGCACGAGGCAATAGGTTCCAAGTTAAAGCTCAGTTCGGCGTATCATCCATAAACGGATGGACAATCCGAGCGGACAATTCAAAGCCTTAAAGATTTGTTACGGGCTTGTGTATTGAAGCATGGTGGTTGTTGGGAAAGATTCATACCACTAATTGAATTTACATACAACAACAGTTATCACAGTTCTATTGGTATGGCTCCATATGAAGCATTGTATAGTCGGAAGTATAGAACTCCGTTATGTTGGCTTGAAACTGGAGAGAGTTTGGCTTTGGGGTCAGAGTTGATTACGGAGACAAACGAACAAATCAAGACGATACAAGAAAATATGAAAATTGCCCAAGATCGTCAGATGAGTTATTATGATAAAAGGCAGAAACCACTTGAGTTTCAAGTTGGTGATCATGTATTTTTAAGAGTGTCAAGAGATAAGGGTATTGGAAGGGCGTTGAAAAGTGGAAAGTTAGGCCCGAGGTTTATTGGACCCTATGAGGTTTTAGAGCGGATTGGTGATGTGGCATATCGGATTGCACTTCCTCCGCACCTCGCTAATCTACATAATGTGTTCCACGTGTCTCAATTGAGGAAATATGTCCATGATCCCCTACATGTAATTCCTATAGACGATGTTGATATATGAGGTGATTTGTCCATTCCCCCTATTTCTATTCGCATTGTCGAACGCTCCGTGAAGAAGCTACGGGACAAATTGGTACCCTTGGTAAAAGTTGCATGGAAGCACGGAAATACTAAGACGTTCACATGGGAACATGAGGACGATGTGAGGGTACGGTACCCCGATGTGTTCGAATCTGGTATGTTAAATTTTGGGGACGAAATTTCTTTTTAGGTGGGGTGGCTTGTAACACCCTAAATTTTAAATTAAAGGATTAATTGAAGGGATAAATATTAAATAATTATGTTTGGGTTATTTAATATTCTAAAATATTGGGATTAAATGAATTAAGATTTGTGAGAATTGTTTATGATTTATTTGGAACCAGAAAAGCTGAAAATGAGTCCGGTTGAAATATGGGTGTCGAACCAAGTATCTCTGAATGGGATGATATTGGTCAGGGATGATAAGAATATTATTGGGAATCCGATGGTATATTTGGAATAATTTTTAGATATGGTATTGAGCCTAAACAATTACCCTGTTTATTATTTAATGGGGAATTAAAAATAAGCCAAATGGCCTATTTTTCCCTTTTTATTTTCGTCAGCCCTGGATTTTCCCCATAGCTTGTACTTCACTTTTCCTTCTTCTACACTCTTCTCCTTCATTTCTTCTTCTTCTCTCCAAAAACCCTAAGGAAAAAGTGGTGGCTTTTTCCTCTCCCACTTCAGTCCTTGAAGAAAGCTTGGAGGAGCTTGGAGCTTGAAGTGTCATCTTTCCTTCTCCTCATTTTCGTGTGGATTTTTCCTCTCTTGGAAAACTCTCTCATTTCTCCTCTTGAGGTAAGATCTTGCTGTTCCTCAAGAGTATGAATTATGGGTCTTTGAGTTTTGTGTTGGGAGAGTGATTTAAAGAATGTTGTTGGGTTTTAGTGAAAACCCTAACCCAAAGATTGTTAGCCAAGGCCTCGATACTCAAGAGGGGGGGTGAATTGAGTATTTCAAATTTTCGCGCGGAATCCCTTTCAAAACGGTTAGTAGTACACAAATGATGCAAGATAAAAGATATGATAATTATGAAGCACATTTCATAGTAAAATACTTTAAGTTAAAAGTACAACATTCAAGAATTGATTTTGATAAATAAGGCAAGTTATTAGCTTAGGCAATTCTTGAAGTTCTTAGCATGCTATAATTAATTTCAATATAAGTATAATTTCAACAACTCAAATTAATTAAGCATGATAGTTTACTAATTTGTTAACACCAATATTCTTCTTCCTCAATAATCAAATCCAACAATGTTTAAGACATTTGATTCATGGATTTAATTTAATCTAACTTCAACAAGGTTAACCAATATAGTTTGCAACTTATAGTCCAATTTAATTACGAATGATATAATAAATCAAGTGAGCAATTTAAGTGCACAAATTAAATGAGTTTAGGGAAGAGAGAATTTGCAAACTGATATAACGAGTTCCACCACCCCGGTGTACGTCTCGCCTTCAAGCAACCCACTTGAAGGATTTCCACTATTGGAGATTAGAGATACAACTTTGAGCAATCGCGGCTTCCTAGTGTCCCACACTCAAGAACCCAATCCTCACAAGTACAAGGGCACCCCACCCAATCTCTCAATCTCACAATTACAAGGTTGAACCCTCAACCCAAACCTCTAAGGAATTTTGGTGTTTTAATGATTACAATGATAACTCTCTCACTAGAGTAGATTTACAATTTGAAGCTTCTCAAAAATAATAACTCTCAAAGAGAGGATATACAAATTTAGCTCACTCAAAATATTTTCTCTCTAACTCTTAAATAAACTATCAAGAGGAATATGCCAAATAATTAAACATAGAGAGAATTACAACGAGAGGGAGGAAGAAGAACAGAGGAAATGCTTCCCTGTGGTGTGTTTTTCTTCTTCAATTTTCCTCTCTATTTATAGCCTTCAGGGAACCTGATTTTTGCATTTAATAATTCCTTCAGCATGGTATATGACATAGTGGAGCGTGGCTTTGCTAATTTTAATTTTGTTATAGTGCGATCTATGCTTTCCATATGCGATTCCAGGTTGTCCAGCGTTCAGCTTCAATTTCAAATAGAATGAATCTATTCATTCTCTAAATATAGGAATCGATTCAAGCTTCAATTTTAAGCTTCCTGGGCCAAGAAACACGTGTGAATCGATTCACACATAGAGGGAATCGATTCATGCTATGCAAAATCCAATTCTGGGCCTTTCTTCACATAAGAATCGATTCATGTGGCCTTGTGTTGCTTCATGAATCGATTCATGCACCTGTTGCATGAATTCCAGCACTTTGTTTTACCCTTTTTGATGTTTGTTCAATCATGGCTCCAATCCTTTGATCCTTAGGCACTTTGATAAATTTATTTCACCTGTTTTAAACCTTTATAAATGCCTTGAATCATTTCTTTGTAATTCATCAATTTTCCATCATCAAACATAATTAATTCATCTATAAATATATATGTTTGATCTTGCTTCTTCATTTGTTGTGTCATTATCAAAACCTACATCAACATAAAATTACAAAGATTTGTGGGAAATGTGAGATATGAGTGGAGAAGCATTTATTGTGTTAAATAACTATTTTTGGTGAGGTAAAATGATGTTATTAATGGTGAATGGCCATTAATGAAGCTTAATAGTTGTTGGGAACCATTAAGGTGGGAACCCGGTAATGGGTTTGGCATTAAATGTGTGTAATAATAAATGCAGATGCCTAAACCGTGGTGGTAATGGCAAAATGAGTGAAATAAGTGGGGCTAAAGAGTTAAGATGTTAGAAGACATCAGATAAACGAATATGAATGTTAGGCCGATGTGGTTGAATAGAAGATTGATTGTGCGATGTATTGTGATATAGGAATTAACCCCAGATTCGAGGTGGAACTATCTGACTGCGGTGACTACTACTTATCTTGAGGTATGAGGGGGTAACTTTTCTAAATGCATGATTTCATCCATTCTTGATGTGAAAATATGTGTATGTGACTGTGCTTGTTGGATTACCTGTGTGGACGATGTGATGATTCCATGATTGGAGTGCGTTTAGAATGATTGATGTTATATGGCATGTATTTGGATGATAAATATATCATTGCACTGAATTGAGCCAGAGTCAATGACCCGGTGTGGGATCAACTACTATAGTTAGTAGATGGTTGAGGATTTTATACCAGTACTGTATGTATCTGGTATAATTATCCGGTATCCTAGTGTAAGGGAAGACCAATTTTAATGTCTGATATTGTATTTGCTGAGTCTGTATTGTATACAGAACGGGTGAAGCTATATCTGTACTTTGGTACCGGTATAGAGACCGAATCAGAATTGTGTTGAAAATGCTAATGAAATATGCTAAGATGGTTTGAGACCATGTTTGAATTAAAATCAATGATGTGAAATATCCAAATGTTGTATATGTGATTGCCACTAACTACCGATGTGTGAGGATTCCTATGAAAATTGTTAAGATTGAGAATGTTGAAATCCACTAAGTGGTGGTAATGAATGGATGATTGATTGAGTGGAATTTAGGATGCACGGTGTGAGAATGCATTAATTGGCATTTGCATCCATGGCATATCATTCGCTGCTTATTTTGGAATGTTAAGGGTTTCAATAGGCAGGCCCAGTGGGAGGGCGGCCCAGTCACGGGTATATTGTTATTGTTCCCTAGTGATTCAGGGAATCACAAAGCTACCCTTAGTTTGGTGATGAGGCACCCTATGTGGCAGGCCTGGTGGGAGGGCGGCTCTGTGATGAGTGGTTACCTCGGTGTCTGACGGGGCACAGCTCCCTTGATGTGTGTTCAGGGGAGGCCCGTAGCACTTTGGCAAGTACGACCATATTGATGATCCGCAGTCACGGGGTGACTAGTGCTACAGATGGGCGAGAGCGGTTTGGTACCAGTAAAATATGATGTTGAACATGTATGCAATTGGATATAAGTGGACAATTTTACGACTGCAGTAGGGGCATAGTAGCACACCTATGCTTGTCCCACACTTGATATGTTGTTGTTTCCCACAGTCGAATCCGTATTTGATAATAATTCTGTTGTGCATATACATTAGCTTTAAGAGCATTTGCATATAGCCGAGATATGCCTAGTTGATAGCCGAGATGGCGATGGATGATGGTTGAATAGAGAGAAAGTAAGCCGAGGTGCTAACCTTAAATGTGTGATGAATTATTGAGAATGTTAAGGGTATAGTATATATGATATTGCATTGTGAATATGCCTATTTGAACATGTATTGTGTTGAGATGGTACGATGTATCATGTGTGTGAAACTTACGACGTTATCTTGAAAATGACTGTAATGCATAATGTATAAATCTCATCATAATGTATGACTTTGATTCATTTGGATGATGTTACTTACCTCCATGTTGCCATTTTTAAGGTTGATATAGGTATATGATGAATCCTACTCTTTTTAGAGGTCGAGTATTGGAGAAGGTAAATATGAAGGGAATGTGGATGAGCCTTGGCCGGCGTGTATCTTCATTTTGTATATTATATGGTATGTATATGCTTGTTTTGGAATTGATTTGATAACAAATGATTTCAGAGGTCATGTAGGAAAATTAGACCGAATGTGTATGGATAATTTTTATTAATGACCTTGATAATGTATGAATGATATTGATATTATTAAATTATATTTTCTATCATTTAATGAACTGATGAGGTGTCTTCTATCTTCTTTTTGGTAGTTGTTTTCAATCACTCTTGAAATTATTCTTATCTTCTGCTTTTCCCTTGGGACGGTCTAAAGTCGGATCGTCCGAGGTGCACTCTGATACCGTTCTCATATCTTCATATATAAGATCGGTTATTCATTGATCCGGGGTAATTACTCAGCTTTATTTATATTGAATATCTGCTACTTACAATTATTTTAAAATTTGCAAAAAATTAACCCATGTTTTCAAAATTGAAATCGGGGTGTTACATATATGGCTGGAATTTTCAAAAGAAATAAGGAAGCAAGACTTCAAGAACCAAAATTTACAAGTCTTACCTCAAGAGGCCAAGGGAAGTCCACGACCAAGAATGGTGGAAACAAGGAGGGCCAAGCTGCGAAATGAAGGAATTTTATAGAGTTATAGACGTGATTATAAAGAGGAGAAAGGGAAATATAAATTCTGTTTTTGGAAGCTAAAAGGAATAGTGAAGTGTTTGGGAGGTTATCATGATTTGTTAGAGATTTTCGGAAGCAACATAGTGTGCATGACTTAATCTAGAAGGGAATAACATGGTGAATGACGTGAATGATGGAGGAAAATAAGTGAAGGTTGATCTTCTTTGGTCACTTAGAAAGATTGTTATAGTGTTTTTGAGAAAAAGCAAAATTTTTCATGTCACCTAGGAGATTCCTAGTGATCCACGGTTGGCTTAGGGGAAGGATGGAGAAATCAATGTTCATGGCATGTTTAACAAGTGTACATTCCAATATCGTATGAGGGAGATACAAATTTTTTTTCTAAAAGTGTATAACGCTGATGAGAGAACAAAACAAGTTTGTAAAGATTATAAAAACTGTACTGATTGGTAAGGATCTAGCCTTTGGGGTCTTCAGTAAAGTCGTAGATAATTTTGTTATTGAAATTATGAGACTGGGCTTGCGTGAATTAGAGATCGTATGAAAAAGTTATGATTTTTCAAATGAACCATGCACATATTAAAGGGATTAAATAATGGGTTTTCAGAGTACAAATACTTGGCTCATAGTTTTAGGGACGACAAAGTGCAAAACAGAGCTTGGGGCTAGAAATAGAGATTATAGATCTCTTCGTAAGGAAGAGATCGGGACCAGAATCATTCGATTCTAAGATTGCATGAGAAAATTAGGCCCAAAACACTGTAGGTACTCGGGTCAGGTTTGAAGGTTTAATTTGAATTAATTGTTTCTTTGAGAAAGAAGGTCGATAAGGCCTAAATTAGGATTCGATCCCTTCAGGAAAAGTTCCTAACTCATCAAAACAAGTCACCAGGCACTAACCATGCTACAATCGGATATCCCGAAGCATATACACGGTCGACCAAGGGAGGTATATGATATACTGGTCAGGCCTTTCGGACCAAACCTGTGATCCTCGATATACCACATGAGGGTCCTAATAAAACTAGTTTCCCTATTGGATCACTATCTCAGACCGAAATGCCAAAATTGAATCACTGACTGGGTCCCACTATTCAAATCTTGGAACCCAACAATATTTTATTATTAAATATTATTATTGAATAAATAAATAGTTTAAATATAAATATAAATTTCAAAATTAAATAAATAATTTAATAACTAAAAATTAAGACATTGTTATAAATATTTTTATATTATTATTATTATTTTGAAATAAATAATTAAATATACATATTTAATATTAAATTTAAATATTAATTATCAAATACTAAATTATTATTATATGTTAATTAAATATTATTAACAGGAAATAATTATCAACTAAATAATTATCAACTAATTAATAGTTAATTAAATAAAACAATCATTATCAAAATATTATCTTTACTTATTATTTATTATTATCATTCTCTCATCTCTGTTCCTTTTTGATTATCAGCATATTTTCTAATCTTTCTTGTAATTCTCTGTGCTCCTCTGAGCTGTTTTTCTTATTGTTTATACTCTCTCGATATTCACATATCTTATACTTAATATCTTGATTAGCTTTTCTTTCACCATTTTCTTATATTAGAACCATTCAGGGATCCGGCCGAAGCTGTAAGCTTTCTATAAAAGCTTAACAGGATATCTTCAGGGTTCTCTGAGAGTCTGAGTTCTCGCCTTAAAAAATAAGGTTATTACATTAGATCTCTAATTCTTTTTCGTTAGTTAAGTTCTATATCTTTTTAAAAAGTTTTAGTTAGACTTTACTCTTCAAATTTTTACTATTTAACTTTGTTAATAAAGTAATGACATGACAAACGAATATCATACTGACCATGTCCTTAGTTACTTACTATCCAACTTCATCACACATGTTAGATGCCATAAACATGATAATTTCACATATTAAATATTTATTGGTTGAAAAATTAATGACATACAGAGTTGCTAATTAACAACTTAAATAAAACATTTTAGAAAGATAAAAGACTTAATTAATTAAAAAAGTTAGAACTTTAACTTAAAATTTACTAAGGGATAAGGATAATAATTTAAGCTAAGTTGTATGTTCGTTAATTTAATATGGTGTGTTAGGATCAAAATATAAAAGTCTTAATTCAAATTCAACGATGTATTAATTAATGCTTGTGACGTATAAGGGTGACGTAATTGATTCCAGTTTGCTCGTTTTTTTTAAATAGGGTCCTTTTAAAAAAATAGAAAAAGAATGGTTAGAAAAATAATTATTTGATTGACTGATATGTAGTATTTCATACTAAGAAAATTGTTAATAAAAATTATTTATATTAAGAGTTGAACCTAAATTCCATCCAACATAAGATATGGGAACCACTAAATCAATTGTTTTTATTATTTTACTAGTTTTTATATTTTTACGTAGAATAAAAAACTTATATATGTTATGAAATAAGCTAAATTATAAGACTATGGGAGAAGAAGATTTAGAAGAGGAAGTGAATTTAGAGTAAAAGAGTAAGAAAAATTAAGAGTGCGAGAGATTAAGGAAAATGAAAGTATGTGTATGTGAAGGGGGACTTAAGTTCTATTTATAGAACTTAAGTGGGGGACATCCACATTAAAATATTACATAATACTCCCCCTTGCATGTCCATACTTTAGAATGTGCCTCGTTAAAACTTTACTAGGAAAAACCCAATGGGATAAAAACCTAGTGAAGGAAAAAGAGTACAACATTCTTTACAAAGTATATCCATAAAAATAATTAAATTATAAATATTTAATTCTCCCCCTCATTAGAACATTTATGTAAGCGTCGAAGACTAATCTTCTGTACTAGTTGCTCAAAGACTTTGGTTGGTAATGATTTTGTAAAGATATCTGCTAGATTCTCGCATGATCGGACTTACTGGACATTTATTTCACCATTCTTTATAAGATCATGAATAAAGAAAACTTTTGGTGAAATATGTTTTGTCCTATCTCCTTTAATATAGCCCTCCTTTAACTGAGAAATACAAGCTGCATTATCTTCACATAAAATTGTTGGTGGTAGTTTTCCAGCATGCAAGCCACAAGTTTCTTGAATATGTTGAATCATAGACCTCAACCAAACACATTCTCAACTTGCTTCATGTAATGCTAAGATTTCAGCATGATTAGATGATGTTGTTGTGATTGTTTGTTTTATTGATCTCCATGAAATTGCTGTACCACCACATGTAAACAAATAACCTGTTTGTGATCGACCATTATGAGGATCAAACAAATACCCCGCATCTGCATAACCAATTAGGTTCTCCTTAGATACATATGGGAAAAATAAACTCATGTCCATTGTACCTCTAAGGTAGCAGAATATGTGTTTAATCCCATTCCAATGCCTTTTCGTGGGTAAAGAACTATGTCTTGCTAACAAATTAACAACAAATGATATATCAGGTCTTGTATGACTAGCAAGATACATTAGTGCACCAATTGCACTAAGATATGGTACTTCAGGACCAAGTAGTTCTTCATTTTTGTCTTGAGGTCGAAAAGGATCTTTGCTCACTTCAAGTGACCTTATAACCATTGGACTGCTCAATGGATGTGATTTGTCCATATAAAACCGCTTTAGCACCTTTTCTGTATAAGTCTTTTGGTGCATCAAAATTCCTTCTTTTAAATATTCTAATTGTAATCCGAGACAAAACTTTTTTTTTCCTAAGTCTTTCATCTCGAATTCCTTTTTCAAGTAATTTACAGCTTTTGAAAGCTCTTCAGGAGTTCCGATGATATTTAAATCATCTACATAAATAGCAATTATAACGAACTCTTTTCCAAGTCTTTTCATAAAAACACATGGACAAATTGGGTCATTTTTGTACCCTTCTTTCAACAAATATTCACTGAGATAGTTGTACCACATACGTCTAGATTGTTCAGTCCATAGAGAGATTTATTCCATTTAATTGAATAATTTTCTCGAGGATTTGTTTTGTTTGCTTCAAGCAAATTAAATCCTTCAGGGAGTTTCATATATATGTCATTTTCAAGTGATCCATATAAATATGCTGCAACAACATCCATAAGGCGTAAGTCAAGCCTTTCACGGATTGCCAAACTTATCAAGTATCGAAAAGTAGTGGCATCCATCACTGGTGAATATGTTTCTTTGAAATCAACACCAGGTCTTTGTGAGAATCCTTGTACAACAAGTCTTGCTTTGTATCGCACAATTTCACCATTTTCATTTCTTTTTCTCGTAAAGACCCATTTGTACCCAACTGGTTTTACACCTTTGGGTGTTTGGACTACAGGCCCAAAAACTTTACGTTTTACAAGTGAGTTTAACTCTTCTTGCATTGCATCTTTCCACTTTGGCCAATCATTTCTCTATACACATTCTTTAACTGATTTTGGCTCATGATCTTTATCATCATTTATGATATCAAGAGCTACTTTGAATGTAAAAATTTCATCAACATCGACTTCAGGTTGATTCCATTGTATTCTATCCATGACATAATTTATCGAGATCTCTTTATTTGTATCAATTTTAGGTACCTTGGTTTCTTCTAGATTTGAAACCTTGATTATGTCAGGAGACTCTACTGGAGTCTTTATATCCTCGATTCGACCATCCTCTTTATTTACTTTTCTTTTCCGAGGATTTTTATCTTTAGAACCAACAGGTCTGCCACGTTTTATTTTGGCTTCAGACTCATTTGCAAATTTAGATTGTCCTTCAGGGATATCAATCTTTATTGGAGTATTAATAGCTGGTATGTGTGACTTAGTCACTCTTTTTGGATCAGCAAATGCATTAGGTAATTGGTTTGCTAAATTTTGCAAACTAATTATTTTCTGAACTTCTAGTTCAGATTGCTTTGTTCGAGGATCAAGATATGATAGAGATATTTCATTCCAGCTAATCCTTTTATCCAACTGTTTATTTTTTCTCCCTAATGGTGGAAAAATAGATTCATCAAAATGACAATCAGCAAAACGAGCTGTAAATAAATCACCTGTTAAAGGTTCAAGATATTTTTATTATGGATGGACTTTCATATCCAACATATATTCCCAACCTTCTTTGAGGTCCCATCTTAGTGCGTTGCGGAGGAGAGATAGGAACATATACCGTACTTCCAAAGATTCTTAGATGAGAAATATTTGATTCTTTACCATGAACTAATTGTAAAGGGGAATATTCATGATTACTTGTAGGCCTGATACGAATAAGTGCTGCCACATGCAAGATTGCATGTCCCCAAGTTAAAATTGGGAGTTTTGATCTCATTAACAATGGTCTTGCTATTAATTTCAAACGTTTAATCAATGATTCAGCAAGTCCATTTTGTGTATGAACATGTGCTACAAGATGTTCAACATCAATTCCAATGGACATACAATAATCATTAAATGATTGAGATGTGAATTCACCAGCGTTATCAAGGTGTATTTTCTTAATTGGATAATCAGGGAAATGAGCTCTTAAACGAATTAATTGAGCTAGTAATCTTGCAAACGCCTGGTTGCGAGTTGATAATAACCAAACATGTGACCATCTAGTTGAGGCATCAATTAAATCCATAAAATATCTAAATGGTCCACATGAAGGGTGTATTGGTCCACAAATATCACCTTGTATACGCTCTAAAAATGTGAGTAATTCATTCACAATTTTCATTGGTGATGGCCGAATGATCAATTTTTCTTGAGAACAAGCAGCACATGAGAAATTCTTAGTTTGCAGAATTTGTCTACTGGACAAACAATGACCATTTGAATTCTCAACTATTTTTCACATCATGATTGATCCAGGATGGCCTAATCATTCATGCCAGATAACAAAGTCATTCTTATTTGTAAACTTCTGGTTTACAATAACATTTGTTTCAACTATACTAATATAAGTATAGTACAAACCAGAGGAAAATGAAGGCAATTTTTCCAATATACATTTCTTGTTATAATTAAACTTTGTGATGTAAAGATATTCATCTTTTCCTTCATTTGTGGTCTCAATATGATATCCATTTCTGCGGATATCCTTAAAACTTAACAAATTTCTTTGAGACTTATTAGAATATAATGCACTTTCAATGTGTAATTTTGTTCCTCTAGATAACAAAATACTGGCTCTACTGGAGCCTTCAATTATATTTATACTACCAGATATAGTATTAACATTGGCTTCTTGTTTTACTATATGGTAAAAATATTTCTCATTCTTGAGAATCGTATGAGTTGTTGCACTGTCTGTGAGACATATATCTTCGTCATTCACATGAACATTCATTCTTCATTAAATAAATAAAAATAAATCATGAGTAAAGAAAATATAATTAACAGTAATATTTAACAAAATTTTTATTGATAAAGACAAAATTTACAACAAAACAAATTACATGAAACATTAAAATAATTTATTTAGGGGCACTCCCTTCTCCAACCAAGTGTTCAATGTCTTCTTCAGGAAGGTAAGAAAATCATCAACACTAAAATCAGAGAAATCATCATCTATACCAGTAAAATTTGTCTCTATTATTTTTCCTTTATTTTAAAGGGATTTTTGGTATAGATCTACGAGATGCTTTAGTGTGCGACAAACTCGAGACCAGTGTCCCTTGCTACCACAATGATAGCAAATATTTTTAGTTTGTTCGCTATTTTGAGCATCTGTCCCTTTTTTATATGTTCTTTATTTTTCCATGTAAATGATGATCTCTTATCATTTCGATCATGACCACGGCCATAACCATGTCCACGACTACGACGAATACCATGTCCTCGAGCATTACCTCGTCCATGACCGCGACTACGGCCACGACTACGACCATGAGTATGATGATCGTGTGTTGCTACATTCGCTTCTGGGAATGGAGCAGTTCTAGTTGGACAAGATTTATGATTTTGCATAAGCAATTCATTATTTTGCTCAGCCACAAGGAGACAAGTAATTAATTCAGAATATTTTGTAAATCCCTTTTGGCGATATTGCTGCTGCAGGAGCATACTGGATGCATGAAAAGTGGAGAATGTTTTCTCTAAAATATCACTTTCAGTGATCTTTTCTCCACATAACTCCAATTTTGAAGTAATTCTAAATAGCGCAGAATTATATTCATTTACAGTTTTAAAATCTTGAAAGCGTAAATGCATCCATTGATAACGGGCTTTTGGAAGAATTATATCCTTTTGATGGTCGTATCTCTCTTTTAGATTATTCCACAAAACGAGAGGGTCTTTAACTGTTAAATATTCATTTTTTAACCCTTCATGGATATGGTGACGTAAGAAAATCATGGCTTTAGCTTTATTTTGACTAGATGCCTGATTTCCATTTTTAATGGTGTCTCCGAGACCTTTAGCATCTAAATGGATTTCAGCATCCAATGTCCATGGTAGATAGTTTTTTCCAGATATGTAGTTTTTTCCAGATATGTCAAGCGCCACGAACTCAAGGTTGGTAATATTTGACATAGTTATTTCTATGCAAGAAATTACAAATAATAAATTAGATAATACTTCAATAAATATATTAACTATAATTATTTAATAATAATGGTAATGACAATAGTAACAAGTCAACAATAATTACAATTTTTTTTTTATTTTGTTTATTAAAGAGTAATATTGTTAGTTTTTTATTAAAAAAAATTATAAAATTTCACATAAATAATCTGATAATAAAATTTAAAATTTTCATAAGATATCAATCAAATATTAGTGGCCTAGTGGTAAAGTGATAACTTATCATGTCATGAGTCTTAGGTTCAAATCCTTGTTAATGTTATATTATTTATTGACTCATTTATTTATATAAAATATATTATATTAATTAGACATACCAATAACAGGTAATATTAATTAGTGCATGGTGTAATTAAAATATGAAGCTGGTACTAATTATGAAGTAAAACATGAAGTTACACTGGAAATCATAAAATAATAGGTAGCATGTAATATATATAATAAGCATCAACATGATTATAGGTGCGTGATTATATAATATAAAATGAGACCAAGACCACACAATGCTATATTAGTGAATTGGTAATCAGATAAAAATTAGTTAGCAAATTAAAATGATAAATTAAATGCATAAAACATAATTTTATGATTTTATATATATATATATATATATATATTAGATTGTCATAGTTCTTCAGGAACTATTAATAAATATTTTTAAGAATTCTTCAAGAATTCTGAATTATTTGGTTATTAATTCTATACATCCTACAAGGATGTTTTATGAATAAGTTCTTCGGGAACTTTTATAATATATACATAATAATATAAATTAAAATTATAAAGAATAATAATAATCATATATTACCTCTCTTAGTCTTAACTAGATCTCAGTTGGTCAGAAGCTCGTGCTGATAACGTGTTATGAAATAAGCTAAATTATAAGAGTGTGGGAGAAGAAGATTTAGAAGAGGAAGTGAATTTAGAGTAAGAGAGTAAGAAAGATTAAGAGTGAGAGAGATTAAGGAAAATGAAAGTATGTGTATGTGAAGGGACTTTAAGTTCTATTATTACATAATAATATATAGACTATAAGAAGTTTGTTCATACCGTTAGAAGCTTCCATCGGTTCCAGTTCTAATTATTGCTTCCTTCGCCTAAAACAAAAGTTGTACAAATTTGAATCCGATTTCTTCTGTACATAAAGACAACTTTACAGTTCAAAAGTTGAAATTATAGGACCCATCAACGGATTTGGATTTTGTTAGTCATACGATGATAAAGTTGGTAATTATATTTTTAAAATTGATTAATTTTAAAATCTATTTTAAAAATAGTTGTTCATATCGATTCTTAAAATTATTGATTTAAATTTTTATAACTTTTAAATTGATCTTTCAGAAATTGATATAAAATTATATATAAAATTGATTTTTGGAGAGACCAATTTTAAAATGTACAGCGAAGAAACTCCACAGTAAACGTGTCTACCATAATCCCGTATTGTTGATGTATGTGTGTGGGTTTTTCAAAATTAAAACAATTGGTGGATGTGAAAACCACACATTCTTCGAACATGTTTGAAAGGAATTAAGAATCGATTATGCGGAAGCGACAAAAATTCGTTAAAAAAATGTAAGTATTAATGTAGAGTATTTTTAGAAATTATTTAAATAACTGATTATATCTGTAATAGATTATATATAAAATTGATTATTGTGTATGATTGTAGGTGTTAAGTAAAAATAATTTTAAAATAATTAATTTTATTTGGATTATTTAAAATAATCAATTATATTATGTTAAAAATGATACATAACATGGAACTGTTTGGATATCCAACCTGAAAGATAATTAAGTGGTAAATTGGACTTCAATTTTTACGGATAAGGAAGTGATTTCTATTTGTTTGTTTTAATTGTTTTGGGCCTAAGTTGGTTCTTATTGGCTTCTTTTTATAATTTTATTATTAGAGATTGTTTAGTTATTTTATTTTCATCTATCTATATATAGGGTTAATGTATCAATTAGGAAAAGCTTTTGGATTCTTATTATTAAGAATAGTTTTCAATGAGTGTTTTCCTATTCTTCCCACTCTTAAGATTAATTCTATAGTGCGGTTCATAATGTGAATTTTGAGACTTCGTTTCAATTTCAATTTTAGATTATTCTAATTATTCTTCTTCGCCTCTTCACTAAAATTTGAATTTGTTTTATTCGTTTAATTTTAAGTGAAAATGAATAGAAAATACTAGCTTATTAGAGAGGGAAGGGCAAAAAAAAAAAAAAGATATGGTAGCTGATTAGCTACAAGGATATAGCTATCAAGCAATCGCGAGTTTGTCGCTATTCCTTTGCTATTTTAGCGGCTAGTTAGCTACGATTTTGTGACTATGTTTTGTTTCAATAATTTAAATTAAAACCGTATTCACAAAAAGTTAAAAATGAATTAGCCACTGAATTAGCTGTGGAAATTCTAAATTAATTTGTCATGGAAATTCTAAATTAATTAGCCACGAAATATTGAACAAGTTAGCTGATGAATTAGTCACGGAATTAAATCCCATGATTCGGTCGCAAAATAGTAATCATGAGTTGCAAATGACTGATTTTAACTAGGGATTATCTTAATTGTGACGAACTTTAATGGTGGCTAATTAGACATGAAAAATCCAAATATAAGGCTAATAAATTTAGCCACCAGGGTTTTTATCACTTTCCATGACTAATCTTATTAACTATGGAATTTTAAGTTTTAGTCACTAAATATTTTAGTGGTTAAATCATTTTTTTTAAAGTGAAAGAAAAGTATGAAATTATCTGTAGTAGTAGGAAAACAAAAGTTGAGTAGAATATAATTTATTATATTACACTCATAATGTTAAAAAATCTAATTATAGATCATAATACGAAAATATGATTATAATCTATACCAAACATGTAACGCCTTTCAATTATTCAAGGAAAATCTTACGAGGTTTTGACACGTCTCTGCTTTGAATAATAAAGTGAAGTCACTTGTTTTCGAAAATAAGTGATTTTTTTGTAACAAGTAAAGATGCAAAACGTAGAGTGGTAAGTAAAAGGAGTCGGATAGAATAAAACTTCATATACCTTGTTCAACAATTACATCTATAGGAGCCTACTCGGTCTCCCTTATAATATACATGAAATGGCAAACACAGAAGATAACTTAGAGTACCTATTGTGGCTACTACGCTCCTAAGCATACTATCATTACTATTCTTTCTTCAGCATCATCTTCATCTTTCTTGATTCACTACAACGTCCTGCGAGTAAGGTTTCTGTCTTAGCAATGATATACCACGCTTCCATTGCACCGCTCTAATGCCAACTTCATGAGATATCCCTACTTCAAGGAAGACTAGGGCATGGCCTTTGTTCGAATGAGGGTTCGACATCTAAACACATACATTAGACACGCAAACAAGACAAAGTAAACGAGTGAGTTCATCCCGTCTTGCAGGGCTCATTGTAGTCAAGGATGTACAAGCATGGTTTACCACACATCAATACATTCTAAACATGTTATCCAATCAATGGTATACACACAAGCCATTCAATATAGTTTAACAACGTGGTAGAGTAACTTATCACACATCATCAAACTTAATATATTAAGTAAATCACACAAGTATGAATGCATAGGTTCGTTCATTACTGAACATGTTTCATGATGTTATGCATGTGGGTCTAAATCTCCAACACCTATAATCACATGGAACAAGCCAGAGCCCACAGATCCTAAACTAGGTTCATAAAAATAGGACATATAGCCTGATTTATAATATTTCCATGTAAGCTCTGACACTAAACTCAATTCTCCATGGCTACGGTAACATGTTGCCTAACTCAAAACGCACTAAAGTGGCCTTAATTTTTCCTGGTCTCGATATTTATATGCCTCTTTGGGCAAACCGCCCCGATTGTGCTCCATATACTTTCCACAAAGTCGATCAGTTTGTTCCCTAGGTACCCCCATTGTCATTCCTCATAATAAACCATAGTTGATATGATGCATGCATAATGTCCGTTCCTTGACCATGCCATGGAAATTACCAGCCCTCACCTAAAACACGCTCCCTTGTCCTTAGTTGCTACATCCTCAACACATAACCCTCTTCACAATTGGGTGGCAGGTTAGTGTAATAGCCTTGATTTTCAAGAATAGGAAACCAAACCCTCGGGACTCCTAGGGATACTCTGTTGAGCTTTCAGTAGGAAGCTTGAGGCCTCGGCCTATTTCTCGAACAGTTTTAGTATGAGAAAAATAGTGAAAAGTAAAGCTAGTTGAGATATTTAATACGAGATGTAAGAATACCAAGAGAATATAACGAGTATGAGAAGCCGAAATAAGAAAATAATAATAATCTTAATAACGTTTGACAATGCTGTTTAATTTAAAATAATATATCAATAATGATTATTTTATTGAGTATTAATTTGTTGATAATTATTTAATTGATGATTATTTCCTACTAATAATATTTAAGAGACAATACTTAACCTTAGTAACTAATATCTAATTTCAATCAAAAATTATTTCAAAAATATATTAAAATATTGAATTACTTAATTTTTAAATTTGAAGTGTTTAATATTTATTTATTTATTAAATTCAAAATTTTATAATATTATTTAGGTAATAGTTGTTTAATAATTATGGTTAATGATGATTATTTTATTTTAGTTTGGTACTAATTAGTTAATAATCTTTATGATATTTCTATAGGATAATTAATTATTGTATATTTTAAGTATCTTAATATGTAATTAACTATAATAATATTTTATTGGAATTTATTTAATTATTTATTAATATTTAAATAGTAAAATATATTTAATTAATTATTTTGAATATATTTATAATAATATTTATTTTATTTAAATTTACATATTTATATTGTTTGTTTATTTATTTAATAACTATATTTAATAATAAAATAATATTGGGTTCTTCAGTATTGAAATATGGGACCAAGTAAACGATTTGATATCGGTGATTCAGCTCGAGACTAGTAATCCAATAGGGAAACTAGTCTTGTTAGAACCCTTTCGTGGTAAATCGAGGATAACCAGTTCAGTTTGACCAGACCAATGTTTTAGGTTCGTCCTACATTTGATCGTGCATATACTTCGGGGTATCTGATGGCAGCATGGTTTGTCCCTACTGACTTGTTTCGACGTTCTAGTAACTTTTCTTGTAGGGGCCGAATCTTGATTCAGACTTTATCAACCCCATTTTTCAATAAATAAGTTTCCTCATAAATCACCTTAAGGCTTGACCCGAACACCTTCGGTGTTTTGGACCCGACTTTTGCATACGTTCTTGGAATCGGATGATCTTGGTCTCGATCTCTCTGTTTTAAAAAATCTATAATCCTCGTTTCTAGCACCGAACTCTGATTCCTACTCTGTCACCCCTAAAATTAAGGATTAAGCATGACCTCCTCAAAATTTTATTGTTTGGACGTTTTATCCTGTGTATAGTCTATTCTCTCTCATACAACCTTCGATTCATACAAACATAGTGTCAAAATCTACGTAACAAAATTCCCCACATTTTTTGTAAAGACCCCGAAGGTTGAATCCTTCTCAATCGGTACAGTTTTCACAATCTTTGGGGACCTACTCCAATTTCATGACTACACTGCCAGGTTTAGAAAAAAATTCATTTCTCCCTCATACAATATTGAAATGACTCTGTTCTTTTTGATATGGTTCCGTATCAAAAGGATCTATAAACTTCATGAAGGGAACGAAAGTTAATTCCTTACCTATTTTTTCCAGCAAATTTATTTTGTTCATAAATTCATTTTCGTCACAGCTTAGAGCAGTTTTTGTATTTTGGATATATCTCCCTCATCCGATGTTGGATTTTCATGTACCATACCTCGTTTTAAATATAAAACAAAGATATACAATTTTCATGTTGAGAATTTTTCCAAACTCCCACTCCATGAATTATTGTATATTTAATTTTAAACATGTTTTGAATAGGTCGCTAGTTGCTCGTCGGGTATTCATTTTTGACCATCGTTTTTCGGCACCACTTTGGGGTGACACCTACCCCTCCATACCTTCCCTCCACGCGACACCTGCCCTCCTCCACACTCCTGATCATGCCACATCATCCCTCTAGGTGGCAGCCCCACATCTACTCCTTAGCCAACAAGCTAAAATTTACATGCAAGCCATAAACTACTTCCCATCTAATCTCATTAATTAGAATGCACCTTATTCCTCCACTACCTCTCATGATCGGAATTCCTAACCATTCACCCTCATTCTTCTTTCAAAAATCATCCACCAAATTTCCTCCTTCACCACCCAAAACAACCATCATACTCTTCCTTCCTCACGACCATACAACACCATACCACCATCAACTACAAAAATTTATCTGCTTATTCTTCCTCCTCCTCTCGAACCCGCGGCTACCCCCACCAAAACAACCATAATCCTTGCTTCAAATCACTTCTCAAATTCACCATCCAAACTCCATCCACCAAGTTTCATCACCTCTTTCTAGTCATGGCTTTCCAAGGCCACCAAGGTAAGGTTTTTGCATTTTAACTCTTGAATCATGTCTTTACATTTCTTGGGCCAAAAATTAGCTTGCAAACTTGAGAATTTGGAGCCTTTTTCTCTATTTTTGGGGCCCAAAACTGTGACCTTACTTGCCAAATTTTGTGTGCATGTTGTGTTTTCTTAGGATCGGGAACCGTACGTGACAATCGGCGAGTTGTGTAGAACTTTTAGCGAATTTTTGGTGAGTCCACCCTTCCTCCTCTTGAAAACCAAAACTGCCCATTGAGGTAAGGGGGATTCGCCTTATTTGATTGCGTTCTAAATTACTCTATACTGTCGCCTTAGTATCAAGTAATTATTATTTCAAGTTTTGTCACGATCCAACAGCTAGATCTCAAACCGTGAAATTTTTTGTAACCAATGGTTAAAATTATTATATTTTAAGTTAATAAGTGCTTTTAGCAATTTTACAAAGTATGCCTCAATATTCGTGCACTTAGTAGAAATTTGTATCGCGGTCGGAGTTACGATGAAGAAATTAGGAATTTTAGAGTTTAAGCGGGCTCGGTCGTATTCGAATTGGTTGAAATATTTAATTTTAAAATTTTAAGCACTATTATGTAATTTATAGTAATTTCCCTGATAAGCCCCGCTAATATGAATAGATTTATCGCTAAGCATCCCCGAAGCCATTTTGAGGAAAGTACGTCTTTCGAGAAATTTCATTGATCGAGACGAGTATGACACTTTATTCCATTTTACCGGATTTTGAGAAAAGCATTATTTTCATTTTTAACGTTATCATGATTTAAGAATTTGATTCGGATGTAGAATAAAGATTCAAGTAAAATCAAGGTAGCTTAAGAATTTATGGTAAGAAATAAACATTATGGGTTCCAATGTTCTTTTTATAACCAATATAATAAAAGTTACCAAAAGATAATTTAGAAATTTAAATTAGAATAAATAATTAATATGGGGTAAAGGTTAAGAAATAATTTATGGAACAAGTATTGGGCCTTCCTCACTAAAGCCAAGATTTGTAGAAAATTAGGGTAAGGATTGGATTCTTAAGACATTAAACAAACCACCTAAGGAAAGAAATAGGAGTTCAACTCTAATATAAGGATTAATCTAGGGAATTCAATAATATCTAGCATAAAGAATGATTTAGTGAACTTAGTAGAAAAAGGAATTTATTAACATCATTAGTAAAGGACGAATATAAATGGTAGATGAGAGTACGCTTTATTAATAGACCCAAGTTAGATAAAAGAAAAATGAATTAAAGTTAAAATGGGATTAAGGGGCAGTAGTAAAATAAAACATGAGTAACAAGGAATAAATGTTAGAATTTAGAAATTTTAATGACCAAGAAAAATAGAGGTAACAAGAAGGACTTCGAATTTAACCTTGAACCAAAAAGAACTAGGATAACTTATAAGTTGGGTAACCATTTCTAAGGAAAAACCACACTCTAACTAGGCCTAAAATTTAGAAGTTAGAATAGTAATTGGAGTTATAAAACAGTGAGTTGGTTATGTAGAGGTATTGGACTAGAATTGATTAAATTAACATGACTAATGAAAGTTAGTATGATTAATAAGAGAATGATAAGTATTAATTAATGGTATTATAGGGTGATGGTAATATATGTATAAGGAGTGTAGCAACCAATTAGTGATAAAAGAAATGAGGCACTTAACTAGTAACACTTATTTAGTTAGTGGAAGAAAAATAAAGGGTAAACCATTTAGTAATAAGTTGGATTTCATACTTAGAATAAAAATTTGACATCGAGGAACTAGAATCCTACAACGAGAAACAAGTGCATTTATAAATAATAGGAGGATGAATAACTTAAGGATATATGAAGATCCAAACCACTTCATAAGATATTTTGACTAAAGCATGCAATCTAACATCTAGATTAGGAGCAAATTGATAATTAATTGTTGTAAAGAAAAAGAAGACAAGTTACCTAAATGATGGAACTAATCAAGTTGGTTAAGGAAGAAAGATGATAATTTACTTAGTAAAGGTTTAAGTCCCACATAGGAATAGGAAATTCGGTCACTTAGAATTACAATAATGCATGAATGCGTAAATAAGTAAAGAATGCTTGAAAACAAATAATTGAAAGGTACATAAGGAATTAAATCAAGTGATGGTATGCCTTTAATAATGACCTAAATTAAAGAAATGCTAATGACGTGAACTAGACAATGGTAGAGTAAAAAAATGAGTAGAGTAGCATGTAAGAATATAATGTGAATGCTTATGTCTAGTTGCCTATATAAGTTTAATTTTAGTGACCTTAAAACGTGCGATAACTTGTTAAGACGTAGTAAATAATGAATATTATATGGGGTGGCCTAAGGATTGTTATGTGATGACTATTTTCTAAAAGTGAATATTGATATGTATATTATGAGGTGTGCCTAATGATTACCGTATGTTGATTTCTTAGTACAATAGATACTACATGGTACTTGTTAAGTGGCTGATTATGTAATATAATTAAATACGTGACTGTAAATGATTGTATACATGGATGTATATGTGTTAGTTACGTGATGGACGTTGTGATGAAGTACATGATGAGTATGGTATAATGAATTGTATGCTGAATAAATAGAACTTCCATGATGCATTGAATGAGTATGCTGGGATGGATAAGAAAATAATAAAAGAGAAAAGTGTTGATTGGAAATGAGAAACAAAATATAAAGACAGTATCGGTAGGGGTTTCAAGATGACTAGATTACAAAAAATATGGAAATTAGATCTGAGATGACTAGTGGGTGTTGTAGCGCCAATATACCCCGTGGTTTTCTGGAAAATGTGAGATCTCATTTCATTTCTAAATATCAGGTGAGTCCATATGAAGTTAAAAAATTTTGAGAAAGAAAAGATAAGAATTAATTAGGATTTAATGAAAAAATAGAAAACCTGACGTTAGAAATCAAATGGAGTCAGTGAAGGAACCTTACCGAGGACCAATAAATGATTGATGAAATTTGTAAGACATGCATCATACATGGAGGATAAGGGTGGAGAATGGAGTAACTCCCTAGATCATAACAATGAGGGGTACACTGAAGAACCGAAACGTCGCGATCCCCTAAGGGGGGGTCTTGGGAGTATACCGGGGCAGACCTCCAATGGCTCGGATTCGCACCCGAGGCCGGACAGCTTGGTAACTCTGGTGTACTTTAACTCTGGATGAGGGTTTCTATGACTATGTAGTGCTTGCCTAACTTGTTTTGGATCCATGATTAAATGTGGGGTTGTGTGTCATTACCCTTCTTTGGGAAACAGATGAGGAGAGCTCCGGTCGCTCTAGTGGACAAGGGGGATAAGGTGGGAATATGATATATGTTGTGTTGGGATTGTTGAGGAGGAGATGGGCCCATATGCATTATACTGGCTAAAAATACTGAATGAAAGAAACAAAATTCGTGTATTGCATTGTTATATTATGATTCCTTGTTGTCATTTGATTATGGTTGTATAAGTACTAGCAATCTTGAAAATGGGGTAATGGATAGGGATGGTTAGTTGAGACTAAGAAAAGTGAGATAACTTAGATTAGGGACTGCAAAGAGAGTGAGAGGTTACTGTAACACCCTCTGTTACACCTTAATAAATTCTGTAAAAATTCATAATTTTTTTTACTAAAGATATAATTGTTAAAAAGAAACTATCGGAATAAATTGCATACATCATTTTTGAAATACCTCATAAATAATATTAAAACTTTATAAAGTAATTTTACATTCATCTAAAGCAAAGAAATATTAAACATTATAAGAAAGAGAGGAAACTCCATGGCCCAAAAGCAGTTACTTAATAACATTATTTATTCATTGGACCACGGTATTCATACCGAGCTCCCTTTCTAGAACTGCTATATTTACTGCCGAGATTCTTCGATCCTTCCCTCTGAACCATCAATTTAAAACATATGAAACAAAAACACGGAGAAAGGAGTGAGAAATAGAATATAATATTTCCAAATGAGGCATAAGCAATAAAGGGTTTTCACAAACTAATATATAATAATATCAATCACAATCACATGCACAATCAATTATGAATACATGAATGTTATGCAATATCTTCATCATAATTTACCTATATATATGGGCCCTTAAATTTTAATTTGCACTAGGCCAACCAGGAGTTTATATTGTTCCATAAGTCTAGATAATAATAATATGAACAGCTCAATTGGCATGGAAACACTTAGAGACTAGTCAGATTGAGAAAGTTTTTATTGTGAAAGTACCTGACACTAGGGAGCTACCCCAGGTCCCCTGAAGCACCCTTCCAGACCCTCTCATCCCAAGACACTACTACAAAAAAGGCCTTTGTCAGCGGTTCCGTCATAGCTATTGTCAGCGGTACAAGCGCAGACAATAATGGCGCTATTAATAGCACTAAAAACAACGTCAGCGCTTAAACCGCTGACATTAGTTATGTATTGTCAGCGGTTGTAACGTGGAACCGCTGACAATAGTCCAACAATGTCAGCGGTTATAATGCGGAACCGCTGACAATAGTCCCACAATGTTAGCGGTTGTAACGCGGAACCGCTGACAATAGTCAAACAGGAGTCTCAATGTCAACGCTTGAAGCTATAACCGTAGATAATAGTTGTTTTTTTTAATTTTTAATTTTTTAATTTACTAAACCTGTATTAAATTAATAAACTAATTTTTACACTTTTAGAATTATAGATATAACAACAATACCTAAAAAAGTAAAACATCAACTAACAATATTAATAAACATGTTTACAAAGATAATTACACAAAATTAAGAGAAAAAAACATGTAAAGATAGTTTCACTTAGCAACATTTGTTAGTATTAATTACAATAAATTTCATAACATAGAAGACCTACACACATTATCGCCCTGTTTTAGGGACCAAAAACTAAGCAAGATAAACACACAGAGTTTAAACCAAGCCTAAAGAAATAACATTATCATACAACGGGATTCTAAAAGTAACCAAAAGGAACCACATACTAGACAAATGGTGAGCTTAAAGATATGCCCAAGTCTAACCATCAGGTAAAGGCCAAAAATTACTCAACCTTTATGTACAAGAGGCCAACATCAAAACAACAGTCTTGAAAGTCCAAAGGATTTCTTTTGTCAAACTGGGCCAAAACAAGATGATGTGTATTTTGATCCTCTTCGTGTTCAATGTCATCCAAATCATCATCATCATTTTCATTCAAAGAAGGTTCATCATCGTCATCATTGTCAATTCCCACTTCATTTTGATCCAAGAGAGCAAGGGTGCTTACTGGTACCTCTAAAATAATTAATAGAGGAAAACATATCAGTAACCCTTATGATGGATGAAAATACAATAAGCCATAAAAGTCTTTAAAACATAATTATTATATCCATATTCTCAATTTAACGGGAGCTGGAGTACTATTAAATAACATAACATAAAATAATATGTATATAATTTCATCAATAAAATATACATTTTTTATTTAGCTATATTAATAATGGGTCACTTCTTACATTGGTGAAAACTCACTAGCAGACTAGATCCAGTTTATAGAATTTTATTTAGGAGAAATAAATTTCACCAAACTATTGTCTATCAGATTCAATAAAATCACGTGCATCTATATCCTGATAGAGGTTGTAAATACACAAAAATAAACAAATAACAACATTAATATAAAAAAATAACTCTAATTCAAATAAAGCTAAACATAATTTATATAATCAACTTTTTAGTTTTTTACAAAAAAAATATAAACATTCACCCTAATCAAATACCTTTAAATACAAATAAAAAATTTACCTTATCAATTATACATAAAAAACTAAACAATACATTCAAACTAAACTAAAAATCATTTTAAATTCAAACTAACCTTATCACAAATCACACATTCATTCATTTGATATCACAAATCACATATTCATTCATAATCTCCAGGTATGAAAGAAAACAACTTTGTATTACTCTACCAAACACCAACCAAACAAAGTCAATTAATGCACAGAACACCAAGTACAAGAGAAAATTAAAAAAATAAATGTTGTAGTGTTGGATTAAAACTAATAATTTGGAAATTAAAGGAATATAAAATGTGTAGATGATACATGACTGAATATATAATTATATATCAGCTAGCTTCACTCTTCTTTCCTTTATAATTACTTAGATTATAGTATATCACAAGAACATAATTAGAGAAGTTAACTTGATAGAAAGCTATAGAATTATTTGTAACACAAGCAAGGTGTCGATTAACATAAGCACTTATGACAGGAAAATAATTAAATCAAAAGATAAAATTAATTAAATCTCTCCTTATGTCTCCTTAATCAGTCACTTATTACTTATAAGTACTAAAATAGCCTGTAATTGATGAAACAATAATTTCTGTATATATTAGGAAATAGTGTTCATGAGACTTGTAGAATTAGCACATGTATAACTCTGAAAATGAGTTTCTATAACAATATAACACTATCAGGTGACATCATTTAAAGGTTGAAGGAACTCCACTGATTTTTAAATTGAACCTTGAGTTGCAATAAAGTACCTCTTTGATATCTTAGAGTTGATTTAGATGCTTGTTTTAGTACATCTTCAGCATTGTAATGAATAATGAACCCCATGTAGAGAGAGGGTTTTATGGATTCATCAATTGCCTCAATTCTCCTAAAAATAAAAAAAACAAATATAAGAACAAATCAAGAAAGGGAATCAAAGGAACAAAGCTAACACAATGCCTTAACATGGCTGTTAGTGAACAATTACCTTTCATAACGGTGCAAATGACAATGAATCTCAAACTGTCCCACAAAAGTTATTTGGAAGTGTGCACTTGTTATTTTCCCTTATCATTAAATTCTGCTATTTGCAGAAAATTAGAAAGTGATCAAATAAGATTTAGGCATCTGCATGACTAACCTTACTTGTATGTCCTTTATATTCTTGTAATAGTTCACCAGTGGATCTGTCACAAGAAAGGACAATGAAGCTCACAGGGATATTATTAACCCATAGTAAATTTCCACAAAATAGTACAAACATACCAGTCTAGAAGATGCAGAGTGGAGTCTAAGCAACTAGCTAAAATACAGTTCCCATCATTTGACATTGATACACAGTTGACAGGCTGCCCTAAGTTATCAGATATTTCTCTGTTAACCAAAAAAGAGAACATTAGAAGGATTTCATAACACAAATACATTTTGTTGCAACAATAAAATTGTCCACCAGCAGTGTTGTATCTATTTCATTTTGAAATGCCACCTAACAGATATTACTTGATAAGTTGCTTTCAACAAACAATTAAACATTAACTCATGAATTACAGAACAAGAACAATAAATATCCATGAAAATTTTCCAAATGTGTTGTTACAAACCTGCCAATATGAAATGTTCCAACAGTTCCATCAACACTTCCTCCAATAATTTTAGTTTTTGTCAAACAAATAGACATCACACTATCTACAAATGTGTCGATAATTTGCATACCAATTGTATCATTTGATTAACAAACTAGTAGAAAGAAGCAGATTACACTGCATGCAATAGATTTATTGTTTGAAATAAAATTAAGTGGGGCAGAGTCAATGAAATCCACCTGAATTGGCTTAGTGTTGTGGGATCTGCAGTCCCAAGCACGCAATGATTGATCATAGCCAGCTGAGACAACAACGGATGAATACTCATTGAATTTTACACCATTTACCCACAACACAAATTATAAAAGAAACAATAAATCTATAGCCTACATTGGATTCAAAGTCAGGTCAACATATATTACAATAACCATCAAGATCCCAACCACTTCAACTCTTGAGTTGAGGGTCTTAAATTTGTTTTCCACTTTTATGCATATTATGACTTAAAAATAAATTGCTCTATATGCTATATAAAAAGTAACTACAATGGTAAGTCAATTAAAGGTGGACATTGACATAGGTCTGGAACAAGTGCATATAGGTAGTGCCATATGTCAGACTAAATGGCAAAGGATAGATATCACAGCAATTACATGTTAACTGCTACATTAATATTAATATATCAGTACATGAGCACCCACACTGAATTTATTTAAAAAAATAATAAATAAAGGAGAAATAAATATGTTGTTTCGCAAAGTGAGAAAGAGAATAAAAAGAAATACCTCACCTCACCATCATGGCCACGAAATTTTCTAATGACACGTCCGGTTGCAACATCCCAATAGAATATCTGTCGATCTCCACCACAGGAACATAACTTTGAGTTGTCCCTATAAACATGCAAATAATGTATATGAAATAGGAATAGAATATGAAGAGGTGTTGGACTTGGCTGAGCCTGGGCCATTGTACTAACGTTAATTCCATGGCAGCTCAAAGTATAAAATCCTACAAAATCCAATAAACTAAACAATGTTTGTATTCCAAATATGCATAAATTTCATTTGTCAGTTACTCTTTTTTATTTTTTTGTTTGGATAAGCTCGTTATTGAGTCAGTAATCTTAATCAAATGAAATTATGAGTATACTAAGAGAGGGATAGAGGGAATACGGTGTGACATGGACAACTTTTAAAAAAAGAACATTTGTTATTTGAGAACAACTTTAAAGCTAACTAGATTGGCTATCCGGAAAACAGAAACTGAAAATTCTGTGAAGAATTGCAAACAAATAAAAACTATCCTGAAAAGTTATTATAGTCACTTCTAAGTATAGCTAAAGCAAGAATCGCAAACAAAAGGGAAGTGGAGCAATGAATGAAAGGAAGAATCAATTAATTGGATAAACCCTAGGTTTAGGTGAGGGGATTTTGGGGGTAAAGGTTGATTGAGTAATAAATTGATTAAAGAAAGGGTTAGGATTTGAGTACCTGAAGCGGAACTAAAAAAATATGAGTTTTCTCTTCATTTCGAACAGAGCTCGCACCAACGCATGGAACAGTGGTGGGCTTGTCGTTGAGAAATGGTGGTGGGCGTCAGAGATGGAGGCCGTGAAGGTTGGAGTAGTGAGGAAGGAGCTTGTCGTGCAACGATGGAGGAGGAGAAGGACGTGGGGTGTAGCCAACAGTGGCACGACGCCAAGGCAGGTTCCGTCATAATGAAAGAGGGAAAACTAGTGAGAGTACAAGAGAAAGAGAGTGAATGAGTGAACAATAGAGACACTTGATATTGTTTTAAAAAACACAACTAATATTGGAAAATAATGTCGTTTCATATGATTTAAGTTTGACATGCTAAAGTTAGTGGTTCCTATAGTAACCAATGTCAACGGTTTTATCTAGAACCGCGGACTTTAGTGATTATAACGTATTTTCAGCGGTTCCGACTAAGAACCGCAGACATTAGTGAGAATTATTCAACAATTTCTGCGGTTCTGTCATAGCGCAGACAAAACTAGTGCATATTTTTAGTATTTTTGTTGTAGTGAGACTCACAATTAAGCCTCCTCTAATGTATCCTTCGTTTCTATAATCCGTCCCCAGATAATATCATTTTGTTTCACTTTAATGATTCATGATGTATGAACTACTCACGTATTTAGTTGGTTAAGGCTTTTGGAAACTTAATTATTAAATACCTTAAAGGTTTACAATATCATTTCAATAAATGGTACATTTTCTCAATTCTCTGAATTTCTATCCCACAGAAATAAATTTGATGCAGTTTTCGAATCTCACTGAAATTGAGTTTCTAAGCCTTAAATATCTCAAAACTTTCTCATATAAAACTTTACATAATCTTTCTCAAATTGAATCTTAACAAGATTAATATAGAAATCTCAATTATTTCTAAATATCTTTAGTTAGTAAGTTGGAAAAATAAAATAATTTTCTTTTGAAAATTTTATTTTATTAAAAGAGAATAATCTTTAAATCATTAACCAAAAATACTTAAAATTATAAAATTTTTCTTTAATTCAAGATTTAATTATCTCAACCTTTTTATAAATTAACTTTCATAAAATGACTTCTTTCTAAAATAAATACTAAATTTTTTATTCTAAATATTAAAAGTAAAGTTAATAAAAATAATTTCTAAGAAGAAATAAAAGATTTAAAATAATAAAAATTTAAAGAGTAAGGTAAGGAAATTCTTACTGAGTTTTAGCTTTTCGTCATGCTTGCTATATGCTCAACTTCATATCACAAGATCATCAATCATAATCAAATATTATCAATCATAATATTATCAATCACAATCAAATAATATCGATCACAATTAAATATCATCAATAACAATCAAATACTAATAATTATAATCAAATCAATTAAATATAATTCAAATTTTAATGGTTATTTAAATTATCAAATTTTGAGTCCTTATAGTCCATTCCTTGCATAGGTCTATGTAAGTCCATATAATCCAGTCCTTGCATAGGTATAATTCAGTCCATATAGGTCAAACTAGTCCATGTCCTTGCATAGGTTCAGTCCAGTTCGTATAGGTTATGAAAGTCTAAGTTCTTGCATAGGTATGTCAGAGTTAGTTACACCAGATATTTACTTTAAAATTTATTATAAATTTTAAGTTAATAAGTTAATATTTTAAAATAATAATATTATTAAATTTAAAAGGAGTAGGGGACTCCTCCCATTATTCTTATATCTTTTCATATTATATTCCTATCTCACTCCTCCTTGTCTTGAATTGTTACCAAAAGAGAGTTTGCTTTGCGCCTCCGATTTCTAAAAATATTAATACCAATCTTATTTCAGTATAGACATAAGATGAAAATTAAGATTACTACTTAAAACAGAAATGGTAAATTTTGAATAGTGAATAATGAATAGTGAATAGTAAATGGCAAATAGCAAATTGTGAATAGTAATAGTAAATAGTAAAATGTGAATAGTAATAGTAAATAGTAAAATGTGAATAGTAATGGTAAATAGTAAAACATAAATAGTAAAGGTAAATAGTAATAGTAAATAGTAATTTACTATTTGAATAGTAATTTACTATTGAAATAGTATTTTACTATTTAGAATAATAACTTAAAATAATATGATATCCAATGTAATAATAGATTTCTAAAACGATATGAAAATAACCCTAAAAAATACAAAAGAGAGATATTCTTACCTTGTTATTTTAGGATAATCTCCTTCCAAAAAAATTATTTCTCTTTATTACTTCCACCACTATCTCTCTAGTACTACTATATTAAGAAAATTTAATCAGAAAACTGTAATTTCCTTCGTTCCTTCGCTCGGTATTTATAGGAAAGAAATTTACTATATATTCTATTATTTTATTATAAAAGTACTGTGTAAGAATTGAAAATTTCATATAGATTACTGTGTAAAGTTTGAAAATTTCAGAAATGCATAGTGTTTTTCATGTGAAGGTATCTGATGAATTATGAGGAGGGTGTAAATAGCAATTTGGGAAGTGTGAATAGAAATTTCATTTTTTTAATAATTATTTTAAAAAAATTTATTTTAATAAATTCTGAAATAATATAATGATCAAAAAGTTCTAAAGGTCTATATTCGAATTCAATTCAGATTTTAATATAAAATTTTCTAAATGAATAAAATAAAAATAGGGGTGTTATAGTTACGATTCTGGATTGTTTGTATTGTGTGGGGTAGGTGTCGATAAGGACACCTTCCTGATTCTTGTGGAGGTGGAATGTAACACCCCCTTATATACACGAGATATATATATTCTTCTGACTTTTAAAAAACTTTAGAGAGATATATATATTTATCACTCATTATCTCATGTATACAAGGACATATATACATTTGATTTTCTTTGAATATTGAAAGTAAAGGAGTGTTCTCTTTCAATATTGTTTATAATGACAAAATGAACTTTCAGAAAATCATAAGTGATCAAAGACTATAGTATCATATCCAAATCATAAGGTTTATCAAAGTTTAACTTTTACCTTGTTACAATTATCCAACTTGATATTGCAATAAGGTTAACTAAAACTAAATTATACCTCTACTACGACTGCGACCAATCATTTCCTAGTCATCGAACTATAGGGTTTTGGAATCCTACTCTTGCCATATCTCTTCACTTGATGAGACCACTTTACCGTCTTGTAATTTCATCATTTCATCTTGGACTACTAGCTATACATCACATAGCATATATTTTGAACACAAATTCAAACAAGAAGGAGTGAGAAATAAAATATAATATCTTACAGATAAGACATAAGCATAAGGGTTTTTACAAACTAATAAAATAATATCAGTCATAATCCCATACACAATCAATTATGAATGTAGGGTTTCCAAAAAAAATAACAATTATATTTTCATTTACACCACCCACATAGAATGTCACACTCACATGAATGTTATGTAATGCTTTTAATGCTACTATTTCATTCAGTTTATGCATGTGGGCCCTTAAAGTTTTAATTTGCACTAGGCCAACCAAGAGTTTACACTGTTCTGTAATTCTAGATAATAATAACATAAATGCCTTCATGGCATATGAACAGCTCAACTAACATGGAAACACTTAGAGACTAGTCAGACTGAGAAGGTTTTTATTGTGTAAGTACCCGACACTAGGGAGTGACCCTAGGTCCCCTGAAGCACCATTTCACACCCTCCCATCCCAAGGCTCGCAATTGAGCCTCCTCTAATGTATCCTCGCTTTTTATAATCCGTCCCAAGGCAATATCACATCTCATTTTTCTTTAATGATTCATGATGCATGAACTACTAGTGTATTGAGTTGGTTAAAACTTTTAGAAACTCAAGTATAAATTATATCTTTGGGGCCTACAAATCACCACATAGTCACCCCGATAAACTGCACATTTCCAAACTCTTAAATAAGTTCTGCCATAAGCAGAAAAATTTCAATACTGTTTTCTTTATCATTCACAAATCAATATCTTTATGATTTAAGTTTCAAAGTCTTAATATATATTCCAAACCTTCTTTAGGGCATTTATAGGAAATTAATTTACTTTAAACACAAGTTTGAATTATCGATCTTTTTCCATCTTCAATTATAATACTTGAAAAATATATAATAAAACACTTTTGAAATTAAAACTCTTATATTCAAAAGTTTAAAATGAAATATTATTGAAGTATCTCATTTCCATTTGAGAATCAAATATTTTCATAAAACAATTTTTTTTAAAATAACTAAAAATTATTCTAAAATTTAATTAAATAATTTATTTTGAAAGATAAAAGTAAGTTATAGAAATTATATACTTTTATTGAAAATTAAGAAAAATTTCTTAACAATAATCTGAATAAATATTAAGAAATTATTATAAATAATTTCTTTTAAAGTAATACTTTAAAGAATAAAAGATAAGTATATTCTTACTAAGTTTTAGCTTTTTACTATGCTTGCTATATGCTGAAATTCCATATCACAAGATCATCAATAACTCATCAATCATAATCAAATGTTGTAATATCATCAATCACAATCAAATATCATCAATCACAAATATTATCAATCATAATCAAATCAAATAAATATCATTCATAAATATCATAATTTAAAGTTTAATAATTATTTAATTTAATAAACTTAATTTCAAGTCCTTATAGTTCATTCCTCGCATAGGTCTATATAAGTCTATATAGGTCATAATACTCCAAGTCCTTGCATAGGTTTAGTCCAGTCCATATAAGTTATAAAAGTCTAGATCCTTGCATATGTTTAGTCCAGTCCGTATAGGTTACAATAGTCTAGATCCTTGCATGGGTTTAGTCCAGTCCATATAGGTTATAATAGTCCAGATCCATGTATAGGTATTTCAGAATAAGTTACACAAGATAATAAATTTATTATTAATTTTAAGTTGAAAAGTTATTATTTTAAAATAATATTATTAAATTTAAAAGGAGTAGTGGACTCCTCCCATTATTCTTATGTCTTTTCATATTATATTCCTATCTCACTCTCCCTTACGTCTTGTATCTTGATTCGTTATTGAAAGTCCGTACGCACCTCGTCTCCGAGTTCTAAAACATACCAAATTCATTTTAATATAGTTATAAGATGAAAATTTATATTACTAATTGACACAGGGAGGTAAATAGTAATTATACATAGTAGTGGTAAATAGTAAATTTTAAATAGTTACCATGAATAGTAATAGTAAATAGTAAAATATGAATAGTAACAGTAAATAGTAAAATGTGAATAGTAATGGTAAATAGTAAAAAGTGAATAGTAACAGTAAATAGTAAAACGTGAATAGTAACAGTAAATAATAAAATGTGAATAGTAATGATAAATAATAACAGTAAATTGTAATTTACTATTTGAATAGTAATTTACTATTCATAATTATGTTTTACTATTGATATAGTAATTTACTATTCAGAATAGTAACTTTAAATAATATTATATCTATTATAATAATAGATTTCTAAAATGATATAAAACTAAACATAAAAAATATTAAAAAGGGTTATTCTTACCTTATAATTTTGGCAGAACCTCCATTCATAAAAATTATTTCTCTCTCTTACTCCCACCACTATCTCTATAATACTGCTATATTAAGAAAATTTAATCTGAAAATATGAATTTCCTTCTTTTGAACCTCTGATATTTATAGGAAAAACTTTTACTATGTATTTTATTATTTTATTATAAAAGTACTGTGCAAATTTTGAAATTTTTATGTCTGGTTAATGTGTAAGTTTGAAAATTTCATTCATGCACAATATTTTGCATAGTAAATATCGGCTGAATTATTAAGCCAAATAGTTACCATTCACTCGGTATATTTTAAATATTCAAAATTAGTCATTTTTCAAATTTAGCGATATTATATCAAACCTCACTAATTTTATAATAATTAATATAAAGTTTAAATTTTAAAAATCTAAAATTTTCTATTAATAAAAATTTATTGGTACGTTTCGATTTTTTATGATTGGTAAAACTCAAGATTTTATTCAAACCGATCATTTTTAGATAAGTCTACTTGAAATGAATTTTAAAAAATTTTCTTATAATTTAACTTCACTTCCTTATAAATATTTTTAATTGTAAGTAACTTTATATAAATTTAAAATTATTTAAAATATATTATTTTATTAAAATATTTCAAAATTTTCAAAAAAATTCCAGAAAATCACAAATAATACGTAGATTAAAAAGTTCTAAAGAACCATAGTCTAATTCCTTCAAAATTTTATTTTAAAATTCTAATAAGAGTTAAATCATAAATATGTAAAATCATAAATATGTAAAAACATAAATATAAAAACATAAAATAAAAGTTGTGAATAATAAAGATATTAAAAATTCCTAATATAATTTTCTTAATAAATGAATACTAATTAAGTTATTCTAAAATACTCATTCAAAATACATATATATTTTTATTATTATTTTAACAAAATAATTAAATATAAGTACCAAAATTTCATAAAAATATTAATTAGCTAATAATCAACTAACTAATAATAAGTGTTTTCTCATTAAAGATTTATTAATATCTACTTTCTATTTGAGTAGAAAATAGGATGTTACAACTTTACTCCCCTAAAGGAAATTTCGTTCTCGAAATTTGATATTGTTAATAAATCTTACCAAGGCTAAGTGTACTATCCTAATATGTTTTCTAGTTTTATTGACAATTACGTATCCTTTCCTTGATGTTGCCACTTAATTTCTTTTAATCTTATCAGGTATTTTCTCCTCAACTAAAAATATCACCCTCTTAATTTTGTTAACCATGCTCATCATAAACTGATGGTTAACTCTAAATGCCTCAATAATTACATTTTTTAATCCATTAAGACATTACTTAATATAATCCGTAATATCTATAAATTAAAATTCCTACTCGCAACATATAAAAATGGACTGTTAAGAATTAATCACTAGACAACTAGCTGTTAGCAACTAGCTGTTGGACTAGCCGTTGGACTAGCCGTTTATGACCGTTGCCTACTCTCCTTTGCTTGCTTATAAATTTCCAATCCATTCTCACTTCCTATCACAACTTCAAGGTTTCATAGTTTCTCTCTTTTATCTAATTTCTTCAATCTTTTTCCTTAAGTAATATCATACTATTCGATGGCCAACCTTCCTAGAAGTGATGAAGAGCAAAGGCGAGCTGGACTACAGTTCGTGGTAACAAGTGCCTCACTTCTTATAATCATTATGGTGATTTCTCTACTTTAGGTTTTTATGTATTGCCCAAACTCTTAGGCCTCTAATTATTATGATTCTCCAATAATTGTTAGAAGATCAAGTGTTTACTCGTCTTTTAACAATGATGTACTAGATGTTCTATTTTATTTCCTTCAATGTAATCATGTATAATAAATTATCCTAATGAAAAAAGATAAATATGTCTTAGTCTGTGTTGTACTTGTTTGTGTAACTAAATCTTTATGTTCTTTGCTTCATGACAATCTAGGGTATAAAACCAATTCTTATTGTCCTACATAATGGATTAAATATTTCTTAACTAATTGATTGCATATTCCATCATAATTAACTACAATCATTACATAGATTTGATAAATTCACTAATCTTAATGATCATGAGTCACTACGTTGACTTAGAAATACTCATTCAAATTTTTGTTATGGTTGGCTAAGGTTTATGTAACTCATTTCATAGAACTACATTAAATTAATAAGGGTTCATATTTATTTACCCGTAGTTTACTAACACATTTCTTTATTATAAGTCTATCAAAATATTTGTACAATAAACATTACATAACAATGATTTATATAGGGTATGTATATTCATTGGACAAAATTGATGACTAGAAGAAAATAATTTGATAAATATGCATCAGATTGTTAGGAATCACAAAGAAAATATTTTATGATTCAATTTTTCAATATTAAACTGACGTTATTATTTTTACAGTCGTTATTCCGTCAAATTAGTATATTAAAATTAATTAATGTAGTACTAGGGTGTCAACCTAGGTCGTTCTCTCACGGATCAACACAAAAATTTAGGAAAAATCAAGTCTTAAACTAATTTTTAACAATTAAAAATAAAAACTCAATAACTAAAATTTTTACAAACATAAGTTCAACAAACATAAAATTGGGGGGGGGGGGGTTTGATTGGTTTTGTTATCACAATTAAAATTAAAACAAAGTAAATATAGGATTTAAAACAATAATTAACAAGCGATTGATTTTCTTGGAGTATTGTAAATAAATTTATCCTTGGTTCACTAAAGATAATTTATATACTTTCATTACTGTTAATTTCTTAGCTCAATTTGAATTAATCAACTAAGCGTCTTTTTCAATTCATAATTCCTTTACTTTCATTTAAAAATGAATATTTTAATCAAGCATCCTAATTAAGCAAAAGGAGTCAAGATCGTAAAATCTAGGAATTATTGAGCATATGTAAGAACATCGCCTACATACATAATCTATTCTCAAATTATGGAATTAAGCAAACCATAATTATTAAAAGTGATTATGAAAATATTCATTAAGCATGCATATTTCCTTAATCCATTCTAATTTAAAATCTTATTTTATTCCATTTGAATAATTAAACCGATTAAGCATACAAATTTAATTAAACAAAATGGAATTAAATAAGCAGAGTAAGATTATGAAGAAATAACAATAATAAAAACATACTATATTAAAAATAATGACCTCAAAATTACATTACAATATTCTCCAAGAAAATCAATCTAGGGGTTTTAGCCCTCCATAATTACAACTACAAACAATGAAACTAACCCGAAAATGAAGAACTTGCTGGAAAAATTCCAACAGAGAAGAAGAAGAACGAATGGCCTCCCAAGACTTGATTGTCTTCAATCCAGAATGGTGTCCTCTGCCCCTTCTCTTGCTTCCTATTTATAGGAACTCAAAAGCAAAGCTAATGCCTTAATTAATTGTAATGGAATGTGCACTCTTAATTTACAATTCAATAGTGCTCCATTATCATGCTTCAGTGCTCCATTATGATCTTCAGTGTTCCATTATGATCTTCAGTGCCTTGCCCACCATCCAGAAGCTTGAAAACGTGTTTCTGGGCCAATAATTTACTCATGAATCGATTCAATGGTGAAATGAATCGATTCAGGCTTTCCAAAATGCAAGTCTGGGCTAAAATTGAACGTGTGAATCGATTCATTTGATGGAAGAATCGATTCAATGCCTTTGAAACTCATAAGAATCGATTCAATGGAGGGAAGAATCGATTCATGCCTTTAAAAATCCAAATGAATCGATTCAGGAGCCTTGTGAATCGATTCAAATTGCAAAATTTCACTTCCTGGTGCATGAAGTCCGTGTGAATCGATTCAGGAGGGGGATGAATCGATTCATCCCCCTGATTCTCCATATTTTGCATACTTTTTCACCCTTTTGAGATCTTTTTGCATATATCTTGATTCCTTTGATCCTTAGGCACTTTGATCTTCATTTTGGATTGGAATTCTTGAGTTCTTTGATCTATTTTCTTTTGGCACATATTAAAAATCAAATATTACATAAAGATCAAATGATGAAAATGTGTTAAAATGCAATATATTACACACTAAGTGATGACAAATTATACACATTTAAAATGGAGAATTAAAGATAAATCATGCATCATCATAAACCAATATTATTATCTCCCAAAGATCTATAGTACTTATTTTAGATCCTTTATTAACATATTTACCAGTCCTAGTAATTTATAGCTAAGTAGTTAAAGTCATGACAGCTCCAGTCTAAAATTCATACCAAAATATTGCTAAAGATTCTTTTATTGTCTTATCTCTCTTATTGTCCCTATACTATATTATAAAAGACAAAAATATTTGAATATTTCATTATCACATATTAACCAAAGAATCAAACACCATACAACATATTTGGAATAAAAGCAAATAACTACGTTAGTTAATTTACCTTATTATTCCACCATACATTAACGCCTATACTTAAATAATGTCAAGAAAGACTTCAGAATGGCCAGTCTCTCCAGTCTCTAAAAATCCCTACAATAACATTTTTCATGTAATAGGCTATAAACTTTTACTTATACTTCTTACGAACTTAAAAACTACTTCTTTCTTCTTCTTCTTCTTCTTCTTCTTCATGTAATAGGCTATAAACTTTTACTTATACTTCTTACAAACTTAAAAACTACTTCTTATAATGTCAAGAAAGACTTTAGAATGGCCAGTCTCTCCAGTCTCTAAAAATCCCTACAATAACATTTTTCATGTAATAGGCTATAAACTTTTACTTATACTTCTTACGAACTTAAAAACTACTTCTTTCTTCTTCTTCTTCTTCTTCTTCTTCTTCTTCTTCTTCTTCTTCTTCTTCTTCTTCTTCTTCTTCTTCTTCTTCTTCTTCATGTAATAGGCTATAAACTTTTACTTATACTTCTTACGAACTTAAAAACTACTTCTTTCTTCTTCTTCTTCTTCTTCTTCTTCTTCTTCTTCTTCTTCTTCTTCTTCTTCTTCTTTTTCTTCTTTTTCTTCTTCTTCTTCTTCTTCTTCTTCTTCTTCTTCTTTTTCTTCTTCTTCTTCTTCTTCTTCTTCTTCTTCTTCTTCTTCTTCTTCTTCTTCTTCTTCATGTAATAGGCTATAAACTTTTACTTATACTTCTTACGAACTTAAAAACTACTTCTTTCTTCTTCTTCTTCTTCTTCTTCTTCTTCTTCTTCTTCTTCTTCTTCTTCTTCTTCTTCTTCTTCTTCACCTGCTTCTTGCCATCTACTCTAATAATAAAATTTCCTCCTCTATCAATCATAAAATGTTTTGACCAACTTAACCATCAGAGTACACAACAAGCTAGTAAAACTATACCCCGAGACAATTTGGATTGAACTGCTCTGATACCACTTTGTAATACCCCTTTATATACACGAGATATATATATTCTTCTGGCTTTTAAAAAACTTTAGAAAGATATACATATTTATCACTCGTTATCCCGCGTATACAAGGATGTATATACATCTGATTTCCTTTGAATATTGAAAGTAAAGAAAGAGTGTTGCTTTTCAATATTGTTCATAATGACAAAATGAACTTTCAGAAAATCATAAGTGATCAAAGATTACAGTATCATATCTAAATGATAAGGTTTATCAAAGTTTAACTTTTACCTTGTTACAATTATCCAACTTGATATTGCAATAAGGTTAACTAAAACTAAATTATACCTCTACTATGACTGCGACCAATCATTTCCTAGTCTTCTAATAAGAGTCTAGTTTGCATTAGTTTTAGAGTCATTTTTGTTTAAGTTTTCAGGTTATTCATGCTAGTTTTCCCCTTAATTCCAAGTGTTTTCTTTTGTTCCACACATGTTACTTGGGTGTCTCTGTTTTGTAGGAATAAATCTGTTTCAGGTCTATAAACTTGGAAAATATTGCATTTGATGAAGCATTGAATGAATGAAGAAGAGTTCAAGCCATTTGAAGTTAAAAAATAAAGCAATATGACCCTTGAAATGCAAGATAGAGAAAAGATATACCTAAAAGAACATTTCAGGACCTCAAAGCGCTGTCAAAGAACAATTCTTGCAAGGTCCAGAAAAACCCACTGCTAGTGGGTTTTTCCCACTGCCAGTGGGTCTCACTGGAGCGGTAACCTAGGCACATAAAAACCCATTGCCAGTGGGTTTTTCCCACTGGCCGTGTTTTCCTCTGCCCAAAAACCCACTGGCCGTAGGAATTTCCCACTGGCCATGGGTTCCTCTACCAGGAAGTGAAAAATTAGGATCCTGGACCCCCTGTCATGATCCACTGGCCATAGGTTTTTCCCACTGCCAGTGGGTTTTGTACGTTCTGCATTTTTGTCACTTTTAGGGAGCGGTTTCTTAGGTTAGGAGGTAGTTTTTGAAAGGGAAAAAACACACAGACATCTTGGGAGACTTTTTGGAAGAAAAAGAGAGAACTTTTCAAAGGATTTTGGAGGGGATCAAGACCATAGATATTGAAGAACATTGATTGGCAGATTTCGGGAGGAGATTTGGAAGCAATAGTGAGAGAGTTTACTTTCTTTTTCTTTTTCCTTGGGACTTCCTTTTAATTTGTAATCTCTGAATATGATCTCTATTATAGGCTGTGTTGAATTAGGCATGTGTAACTAAACTCCAATCTTGGGTTAAGGGTGTGACATGTTATTGTATTGAATTGATCCTGAGACTTGTTCTCTTTATTAATCCCTAGTTTCTATTCAATTTCCATGAGTGCTTAGTGCTTTTGAAGATCTAGAGATAGGGTCAATTGAACTTAAACACTAAGATAATCGAAAGATTAATTGGTTGTTTGAACGCATGAAATTGAACTTAGGGTCATGGGTCATGAAAGTGAGCATGACGCTTCAAGGTTACGTGGGATTTCATTGTTCTTAATGAGCCCAAATAATAAATTGAATGCGGTTCTTTATTAGTTGGGCATATTAATGTTGTTCCGAGAGGAAGGCTTAATTAAATTCGGAAATTCTACCTTAGAACACGAATTAATAAATAGGAAAGTCTTAGGTGAAATCAATACATGACGTGATCACATACCGAATCCCAAGAGTTTCACCATTCATTTGTTCTAATTCAAAGTAAACAAGTTTAATTCTTGAAGTTTGCATTTATTTTTATTTTATTTTTAGAAATCTTTTGAATTAAAAATTGTCTTAAGAATTTTCTAGATAATTGAACCACTGCTATAAACTAGTACTTGGGTACAATCTCTGTGGGAACGATATCTCTTTTTATTATGCGATACCCCGTACGCTTGCAGGTGCCTATCAAGTTTTTGGCGCTGTTGCCGGGGATTGTCCCCCAATATTGGCTAAGTGGTGTTTTTGATTAGACTAGATTCTTTTATTTTATTTTATTTTATTTCTGTATAATTTTTCTGCATTATTTTATTTTTTTGCATAATTTTTCTGGTTTTTGTTTTAATTTTTCTGCAGAATTACGCTTAGGTATTTGTGTGTTTGTGGATTGTGCAGGTTCCTTTATGCGAAAGTGTTCTAGCTTTGAACACATCTTCGACCCTGAAATCGAACACACACTAAGGAAAATCAGAGCACTTCAGAAACAGCTTGAACAAAACAAGCAACAAGCTTCGAGTTCAAACACCGAAGAGCAAATAGACAATCCCAACAACCGAGCACTTCGTGATTTTGCAGTACCTCATGCAATGGGTAGGAGGCATAGCATCACAAGGCCAACCATTAAGGCTAACAACTTTGAATTGAAGCCATCATTGCTCTCAATGGTCCAACAAAACCAATTTGGAGGTTTACCATCTGAAGATCCGAATCTACACCTCCAAATCTTCCTTGAGTACTGTGATACACTCAAGGTGAATGGCGTTTCAAATGATGCAATCCGGCTCCGGCTTTTCCCATTCTCTTTAAGGGATAAGGCTAGAGCATGGTTGTATTCACTTCCAGAGGGATCGATCACTACTTGGGAGCAGCTATCTCATGCCTTCTTAAACAAATACTATCCACGGAGCAAAACCGACCAACTGAGGAAGCAGATCATCGCTTTCATCTAGAAAGATGATGAGACACTATATAATGCATGGGAAAGGTATAAAGAGTTGCTTCGAGAATACCCACACCATGGAGAGGAAAGATGGTTGACGGTCCACATCTTCTATAATGGTTTGACCCCGAACCAAAGGGTTATATTAGATGCTGCAGCTGGCGGTGCTTTTATGAGCAAGAATATGGAAGAGGGGTACAATCTTATAGAAGAGGTGGCACAAAACACCTACCAGTGGTCATCTGAAAGGAGTTTACCATCAAAAACTCCAGGTAAGTATTCTTTAGATGCAATTTCCCTTCTAACTACTACGGTAGAAGCTCTTTCTGTTAAATTTGATAAGTTAGGAACAGGTGCTTCTAATGTGGTTTGTGAATTGTGTGGAGTTACAGGTCATAGCACAACAGGTTGTCAGCTTGGTGTATCCCAAGGCCCCGAAGCCGAAATGCAACAAGTGGATGCTATTAGGAGCTATGGTGGAAATTTTAGGAATAATTACAGACAACAAGGCCCACCAGGATTCCAATATAGACCTCAACCATTCCAAGGAAATCAAGGCAACCGGAATAACTTCAGGTCACAACAAGGACCCTATGCTCCACAGAAATCAAAACTGGAGTCCTTGATAGAGACATTTGTGACCACTCAAATTAAGCAAAATGATGAGTTCTCCAAGGCTATCAAGAAGTTAACCTTCAAGGTGGACTCTCTTGCCAATCATAATAAGATGTTAGAGAACCAAATTGCCCAACAAGCTTCATCTTCAACAAGAATGCCAGGAACTTTTCCTGGAAAGCCTGAAACAGGACCATCCAATCACACCATGGCTATCACTCTTAGGAGTGGCACATAGTATGATGGTCCGATTGCGATGACTGAAGAGGGGCCCGAGAAAGAGAAGAAAGGGGAAGAGTCTTCTTCTTATCCGGTAATAGAGGAAGAGAAACAGAGTGAAAAGAAGGAGAAGGTGAAACCTTATTAGCCTCCCGTTCCATTCCCTCAGCGCTTGGCTAAGGCCAAGTTGGATAAACAGTTTGGTAAGTTCCTTGAGGTTCTGAAAAAACTATACATTAATGTTCCCTTCACTAATGCTTTGCAGCAGATGCCCACTTACGCAAAGTTCTTGAAGGACATCTTGTCAAATACGAGGAAATTAGAGGAGGATGGAACTGTAGCACTTACTGAGGAGTGCAGTGCACTGATCCAAAAGAAGCTACCCCCCAAGCTTCAGGATCCAGGTAGTTTTTCTATCCCTTGTGTGATTGGTGACATGGCTATTGATAAAGCATTATGTGACTTAGGAGCTAGTGTTAGTCTTATGCCATTGTTTATTTCTGAGAAATTGGGATTAGGAGAACTAAAACCTACTAGGATGTCTTTGCAACTTGCTGATAGGTCTGTTAAATACCCTGTAGGCATTTTAGAAGATGTTCCAATAAAAGTAGGGAAGTTTTTTATACCTGCCAATTTTGTGGTCCTTGAAATGGATGAGGATTCGATGATTCCTATTATCTTAGGCAGGCCATTTTTGGCAACCACAGGCGCGGTTTTAGATGTCAAGAATGGGAGGTTGTCTCTGACTGTGGGAGACCAAAAGGTGGATTTTAACTTGAAAAATGTTTTAAAAAAACCTTTTAATGATGATGTTTACTGTAGTGTGGAGTGTATTGACCAAGTGGTAAAGGAAGAAACCCTTCCTGATGAACCACTTGAATCTGTTTTCTTGATTGAGCCTGCAGGAACATCAAGTTGCTTTGAAGGAGAAGCCCCACCAAGGCATGATACTGAGGTCATGCATGATAAAGAGGTGGGGCCCCAAGTAGAATTGAAGCCTTTACCGGCTTCATTGAGGTATGAATTCCTTGGCCCGAACTCTACATATCATGTGATTGTGAGTGCTGAATTGAATGCTATGGAAACTGAAAAATTCCTAAAATAGCTTAGGTTGTATAAGAAGGTTATTGGGTATACCATGGATGACATTAAGGGGATTAGCCCTTCATTTTGCATGCATACGATTACTGTAGAGGATGAGAGTAGGCCAACAGTAGAACCACTTAGGAGACTAAATCCTAAAATACAGGAAGTGGTTAAGAAAGAAATCCTGAAATTATTGGATGCTGGTGTCATATATCCCATTGCTAGTAGCAAGTGGGTAAGTCCAGTACATGTGGTTCCTAAAAAGGGGGGATAATTGTTGTGAAAAATGATAAACAAGAATTTATTTTAACTAGGATAGTTTCTGGGTGGCGCATGTGTATTGACTATAGAAAATTGAATAGCGCCACCAAGAAAGACCATTTCCCTCTTCCTTTCATTGATCAGATGCTTAAGAGGCTTGCTAAGCATTCTTATTTCTGTTACTTGGATGGGTACTCTGGTTTTCATCAAATCCCCATCCATCCATCTGATCAAGAGAAAACCACTTTTACTTGCCCTTATGGGACATATGCATATAGCAGGATGCCATTTGGCTTGTGTAACGCACCTGTGACTTTTCAAAGGTGTATGGAGGCTATTTTTTCTGATTTAATTGAGAATGTCATGGAGGTATTTATGGATGACTTTTCTATACATGGTCTTAATTTTGATAATTGCTTGACAAATTTGTGCAAAGTGTTGCAGCATTGTAAGGAGACCAATTTGGTCTTAAACTGGGAGAAGTGTCATTTCATGGTACAAGAAGGCATAGTTCTTGGGCACATGGTGTCTGAGAGAGGAATTGAGGTTGATAAAGCTAAGGTGGAGATGATTGAAAAATTACCCCCACCAACCAATGTGAAGGGCATTAGAAGCTTTTTTAGGCATGTCGGGTTTTATCGGTGGTTCATTAAAGACTTCAGCAAGATCACCAAGCCTCTGACTAACCTTTTAGGTAAGGATGTTCCTTTTATTTTTGATTCATCTTGTCTTGAGGCTTTTTGCAGGATTAAGCAGGCATTAATTTCCGCTCCTGTAGTACAAACCCCCGATTGGGAACTCCCATTCGAACTGATGTGTGATGCTAGTGATCACGCAGTGGGGGCTATACTTAGGCAGCAAAAGGATAGGAAGGTACGTAATCCATTATGCTAGTTGTACTCTTGATGAGGCTCAGGTAAACTATGCCACCACCGAAAGGAATTATTGGCCATTGTTTTTGCTTTTGATAAGTTTAGACCATACTTGGTAGGTTCACATGTTACTGTATATACAGACCATTCTGCTATCAAGTATCTTTTAAATAAAAAGAAAGCAAAACCTAGGCTAATTAGGTGGATCTTGATTTTGCAAGAATTTGATTTAGAGATAAAGGATAAAAAAGGTACTGAGAACCTTGTTGCTGACCATTTGCCTAGCTTGCCATCTGAAAAAGAGGAGATGGGTGATGTTTTTCCCATCAATGAGTCTTTTCCAGATGAACAACTCTTAAGTCTTAGCATTCAACAAGTCACTTGGTATGCTGATTTTGTCAATTTTCTTGCATGTGGCATTGTACCCCCTGACCTTGGTTTTCAGCAGAAAAAGAAGTTTTTTGCAGATGTCAAGCACTACTATTGGGATGAGCCCCTCTTATTCAAACAGTGTGTAGATGGATTGATTAGGAGATGTATTCGTGAGACTGAAGTTCGAGACATCCTAGATCATTGCCATTCTCTCTCTTGTAGAGGCAACATGAGTACATCTAAGACCGCCTCAAAAGTGTTGCAAGCAGGGTTCTATTGGCCAAATATATTCAAGGATGCGCGTAAGTATGTCCTCACTTGCGATGCTTGCCAAAGGGCTGGTAATATTGGTAAGAGGCATGAAATGCCACTTAATAGCATTTTAGAGGTTGAGTTATTTGATGTGTGGGGTATTGACTTCATGGGACCTTTTCCCTCTTCTTTTGGAAATCGGTTTATCCTAGTAGCAGTGGATTACGTGTCTAAATGGGTGGAAGCCATTGCTTCCCCTCATTCGGATGCAAAGACTGTTATAAAACTTTTTAAAAAGATTATTTTTCCGAGGTTTGGGGTCCCTAAATGCATCATTAGTGATGGAGGGTCTCATTTTATTGAAAAAGCCTTTTAGACCCTCCTGAAAAAGTATGGGGTGAGACATAAGGTTGCTACACCTTATCACCCCCAAACTAGTGGCCAAGTTGAGGTATCTAATAGGGAGATCAAAAACATTCTTCAGAAAGTGGTTAATACCTCCCGTAAGGATTGGTCTATTAAATTAGATGATTCCTTATGGGCGTATCAAACTGCTTATAAAACTCCCATTGGAACCACACCTTTTAAACTAATCTATGGGAAACCCTGTCATTTATCTGTTGAATTAGAATACAAATCCTTTTGGGCTATCAAAATGCTTAACTTTGATATAAAGGTTACAGGTGAAAACAGGTTGTTGCAGTTGAATGAGCTTGAAGAGCTCAGGTTGGATGCCTATGAAAATGCCCGCATTATAAAGAAAAAACCAAGCAATGGCATGATCGACACCTCCTTAGGAGGACATTCCAACAAGGTGACATGGTCCTACTCTTCAACTCCAGGTTGAAGCTTTTCCCTGGTAAGCTAAGGTCCCGATGGTCGGGACCATTTAAGGTAATAAAGGTTTTCCCATTTGGAACTGTTGAGGTATGTAGTGAGAAGTCTGGTCCATTTAAGGTAAACAGACAAAGACTTAAGCACTACTTAACAGGAGAACTGATACAGTAGGCAAATGTCTTAGACTTGTTTGATGTATCAGTCTCCTAAACTCAATGGGTGTCACGCGTCTGGCTGAAGACGTTAAAATTAGCACTTGTGGGGAGGTAACCCCATTTTTTATTCTTTAACTATTTTTCTTATCATTCAAATAAAGTTTGTTTGTTTCATTCAATAATTCCAATTTAGTTTGTTGCATGTTTATTTTCCATTCATAAATAAAGATTAATAGTCCTAATGCGTTGCATAGTTGTTTTTGTGTTGTTTTTTTTTTTTGCATATTCCTTTTTTTAATTTGTCATATTGATTGCATACATGTGTTTCCATTGGTAAGCTGCATAAATAAATGCAAGTCGTTGTGCAAATTAAAAGAGTTTTAATGTTACAAAACAGTGAAGTCCACTGCCAGTGGGTTTTTCCTACTGGCAGTTGGATTTTTACCAGGTCAAATATAAAAAGGAAAGATTTTTCTGGGCAAAAAACAGAGAAACCCACTGGCCGTGGGTTTTACACAGGTTCAAGGTGGCAAAAATTTTTAAATCCAGGACAGCGAAACCCACTGGCCGTGGGTTTCAAACAGGTCCAACATGCAATTTTAAAACCCATGGCAGCGAGACCCACTAGCCGTGGGTTCTCATACAGCTGCAGTTGTTGCTTTTAAATACACACACTGACCGTGGATACCCCCTCCACTCTTGCACACTCTCTCATTTCTTCATACTACTTCTCCTAACTTGAGAAATTGCTTGAACCCCACTCATTTTTCCACCAATTTCTTTCACTAATCACCAAATCTTCATCACCCCTCTCTATTTCTTTTCATCAAAGTAAGTTTCACTCTCCATTCATATCTTGGGGTTCTTTCTTTTAGTTTGGGGTTATTCTTTTACTTGCTACCTTGAGTGGTTTTTGATGAAATTGATCATGGAAACATGTCTATATATGTTCATATGTGTTTATTTTGATGAAAATTTCATGTGGGTACTCTATCAAACTCTTGTTTGGATTTCTCTTGTTCATCATGTTCATCATTATGCATAGAAACCCACATGTAATTTTTCTTCATGATTGACACCCCATGACACATAATGGACATTTGTTGCATTATTATTCATGTGTGAAGTGTGATATGTGAAATTAGGAGACTTGGTAATGCATGTTTCATGGATTTCTTAGTTCATATTTTTATGCCCACCAAGTGTTTGACAAAATGCCAAAAACAACTCTTTGTTCTTCCTTGTACATACTTATAGGTTGTTTTATCCTCTTTGGGCCTTCATATGCTTATCCATCATGGTACTTCCATTTTGTTAATTATATTGACATATTTGGTGGATGAATTTAAATTTGGATTTTAGGTACCAAGAACATGTCTTCCGAAAGAACTAAAAATGTTTGCAAAAAGAGAAAGACCAAAGGTAAGTCATCTAACTATTCTAGTATAGATGACATTAAGTGCACATCGGATGACCAAAGAATGCGCTTAGCTTCTTTGGCCTCTAGGAAAATTATCTCCTCAAGGTTCTTTTGTAAACAATCTTTACTTGAGCTTGGACTATATGAGGACACTTACAAACTTTGTCAAAATGTGGGGTGGGAAACTTTTATTGAACTATTTGAACCAAGTTATGAACGTACCATCCTAGAGTTCCTTAGCTCAATTGATATTAAACCCTGTGCAAATGATTCCGGTTGGGAGATCACTTTTAGGCTAAATAATTCTGATTTTAGGATGGATTTAGCATATGTGGATGCCATCTATGGTTTTCCCCTGTTCCTAAAGAGATGCATGCTCATGTGAATGCTTCTCGCATTCCTAGGGACTTTAAGGCTAAATATTTTTGGTCCCAAATTTCATGAGCCAAAGATAACTATGATCCATCCTCCACCAAAGCCTCCCTTATCCATTATCCAGTTTTTAAATACTTGTAAAGGTTTATGGCCCGTTCCATTTTCAGGCGATTTGACAGCCCAGGTACTATCAGGGCTACTGAATTATACTTTTTATATGCCATGATTCATGAGCTCCCCATCCATTCCACTAAATGGCTTTTTAGCCAATTCGCTAGAGTTGGCCGGGCCACCTCCGGGAAGCTCATCATAGCTGGTTACATTAATCCACTTGCTAGATATGTGTGAATAAATTTGGATGATGATACTCTGTTGTATCAACCTAAGAGGGTTGATATTGATGAAATGATGCATATGGGTATGATTGTAATAGAACGTAACATTTATTGTTTAGTTATTCCTGGAATTTCTGTGCCTTACCCCTTGCCTGACCCTAGCTTCACTAGCCTGGAGGGCAAGACTTCTTTCTTGTTTTCAGGTACTGAAGAGGATACCCCCTTGGACACTGAGATGCCCTTTCCTCATGACCACTCATCTGGCCCGTCCTGATCCACTTCCGACACTGGTTTTTCTATGGAACGGATGTATTCCTTGATGCAAGGAATGAACACCCGTCTAGAGTCCTTGTCTATTGAGCAACTTCGGCAAGGGAGTAGGATCGATGACATAGCCCAGCGAGTGGATGCTATGTATGATTAGCACTCCCAGTAGGGGCATTTTCCACCTTCTCCATGATAGGTGCTCTTATTCGAATAAGTATCCGTTTACCTCAGTTTTTCTCTTACTAAACACTGAGGACACTGTCCATCCTTAGTTTGGGGTAGTGGTAATGGAAACTTATTCTGAATCTTTATGCTTTTATTTTTTGTGGTTACATTCTATTTGCATCTTGTTTGCATTTTCTTTGTATTTTGTCTGCATGTTTCTACTTAGGATAACATAGCTTGTCTTCTTGTGATAACTGTCTTGCAAGTGTGTGTCAATTTAAAGGATAGAACTTCAGCCCTCTTAGATCCTAAAAAAAAATAAAAAAAAATAAAAAATAAAATAAAAAATAAAATAAGCTTTATGATTGCTTGTTTGGATGGACCACTCATGATGATTCCTTGTTTGCTTAGACATTGACTAATTACCATTATGAAGAGAGCTTTTGGGCCCAAAGGGTAAAATATTTTAAAAAACAAAGACCCTTATTTCTTTTCTGTTTGAGTGAATCATGCATTCTAGGCATTCTAGAACTTGGCTTGCGACCGATTCAAAATGGTTTGTGACAACATGTTATGGAATGAAAAAGGCAATATAGGCTTTGTTCTTTAACCTCAGAGTTTGAATACTTCAATTACCATTAGTTGACCCTTATTGAGCTTAAAGTTTATCTTCTTGAAAGCCATTGATATACAGTTTTCTAAATTTCTAAGAAAATCTAAGAAAGTCAACTAGATGAAAAAGCAAAAAGAAATTGGTTTGATTTGGGAAATGAAAATAGTAGAATTATAGAATATGGGTACAAATATTATATAAGAAAGGAAGAAAAGGATAATAGTGAGAATACAACAAGGAGTCATGTTAAAAATGAAAATGAATAGGACTTCTGAGAAGTTTTTGAATAAGCAAAAAAAGGTGTTTTCTGGTCTGCTTCCTGAAACTCAGAATCTCATTGTTGAAACCCTTTTGAATTTCCTTTTTGTTTCTTGTTATCCAGCCCTGTTCTGTGAACCCTTGGCCCCATTACAACCAATTAAAAGACCTTTAGACCACAGCATGTTTTCTAGATAACTATAGAGATTAGGGTCACTTGCCAAGCCTATGGTATTGTTCTAGAATGTTATGATTTTGAGTGATGCTTATACACAAGCCTAAAACACTTAGAGAGAAATGGGAGGATGTGTATCTGTAGTCTGGTCCTAGCAAGCAGGGTATGAATGATGATGTGGTTTCTGTCTCTATAATTTTGCAATCAGTTGTCAATAATGATCTAGATTTGGATCTCTGAGTTGGTTGAATTCATAAATTTTTAGAGTCTAGTTTGCATTAGTCTTAGAGTCATTTTTGTTTAAGTTTTCAGGTTGTTCATGCTAGTTTTCCCCTTAATTCCAAGTGTTTTCTTTTGTTCCACACATGTTACTTGGGTGTCTCTGTTTTGTAGGAATAAATGTGTTTCAGATCTATAAACTTGGAAAATATGGCATTTGATGAAGCATTGGATGAATGAAGAAGAGTTCAAGCCATTTGAAGTTCAAAAATAAAGCAATATGACCCTTGAAATGCAAGATAGAGAAAAGATATACCTAAAAGAACATTTCGGGACCTCAAAGCGCTGTCAAAGAACAATTCTTGCAAGGTCCAGAAAAACCCACTGCCAGTGGGTCTCACTGGAGTGGTAACCTGGGCACATAAAAACCCACTGCCAGTGGGTTTTTCCCACTAGCCGTGTTTCCCTCTGCCCAAAAACCCACTGGCCGTGGGTTCCTCTGCCTGGAAGTGAAAAATTGGGATCCTGGACCCCCTGTCATGATCCACTGGCCGTGGGTTTTTCCCACTGCAAGTGGGTTTTGCACGTTCTACATTTTTGTCACTTTTAGGGAGCAGTTTCTTAGGTTAGGAGGCATTTTTTGAAAGGGAAAAAACACACAGACATCTTGGGAGACCTTTTGGAAGAAAAAGAGAGAACTTTTCAAAGGATTTTGGAGGGGATCAAGACCATAGACGTTGAAGAACATTGATTGGCAGATTTCGGGAGGAGATTTGGAAGCAATAGTGAGAGCTTTTATTTTCTTTTCTTCTTTTTCCTTGGGACTTCCCTTTAATTTGTAATCTCTGAATATGATCTCTATTATGGGCTGTGTTGAATTAGGCATGTGTAACTAAACTCCAATCTTGGGTTAAGGGTGTGACATGTTATTGTATTGAATTGATCCTGAGACTTGTTCTGTTTATTAATCCCTAGTTTCTATTCAATTTCCATAAGTGCTTAATGCTTTTGAAGATCTAGAGATAGGGTCAATTGAACTTAAACACTAAGATAATCGAAAGATTAATTGGTTGTTTGAATGCATGAAATTGAACTTAGGGTCATGGGTCATGAAAGTGAGCATGACGCTTCAAGGTTACGTGGGATTTCATTGTTCTTAATGAGCCCAAATAATAAATTGAACGCGGTTCTTTATTAGTTGGGCATATTAATGTTGTTCCGAGAGAAAGGCTTAATTAAATTCAGAAATCCTACCTTAGAACATGAATTAATAAATAGGAAAGTCTTATGTGAAATCAATACATGACGTGATCACATACCGAATCCCAAGAGTTTCACCATTCATTTGTTCTAATTCAAAGTAAACAAGTTTAATTCTTGAAGTTTGCATTTATTTTTATTTTGTTTTTAGAAATCTTCTGAATTAAAAATTGTCTTAAGAATTTTCTAGATAATTGAACCACTGCTATAAACTAGTACTTGGGCACAATCTCTGTGGGAATGATATCTCTTTTTATTACGTGATACCCCGTACGCTTGCGGGTGCCTATCATCCTCAAACTATAGGGTTTTGGAATCCTACTCTTGCCGTATCTCTTCATCTGATGAGACCACTTTACCCTCTTGTAATTTCATCATTTCATCTTGGACTGCTAGCTATACATCACATAGCATATATTTTGAACACAAATTCAAACAAGAAGGAGTGAGAAACAAAATATAATATCTTACAGATAAGACATAAGCATAAAGGTTTTCATAAACTAATATAATAATATCAGTCATAATCCCATACACAATCAATTATGAATGTAGGGTTTCCACAAACATAATAATTATATTTTCATTTACACCACCCACATAGAATGTCACAATCACATGAATGTTATGTAATGCTTTTAATGCTACTATCTCATTTAATTTTGCATGTGGGCCCTTAAAGTTTTAATTTACACTAGGCCAACCTGGAGTTACACTGTTCCATAATTCTGGATATTAATAACATATTAATGCCTTCATGGCATATGAACAGCTCAACTGGCATGGAAACACTTAGACTAGTCAGACTGAGAAAGTTTTTATTATGAAAGTACCCGACACTAGGGAGCGACCCCAGGTCCCTTGAAGCACCCTTTCACACCCTCCCATCCTAAGGCTCGTAATTTACCCTCCTCTAATGTATCACCAGTTTCTATAATCTGTCCCCAAGCAATATCACATCTTATTTTCTTTAATGATTCATGATGCATGAACTACTTGTGTATTGAGTTGGTTAAGACTTTTAGAAACTCAAGTATAAATTATATCTTCGGGGCCTACAAATCACCACATAGTCACCCCGATAAACTGCACATTTCCAAACTTTTAAATAAGTTCTACCACACGCAGAAAAATTTTAGTACAATTTTTTTTATCATTCACAAATCAATATCTTTATGATTTGAGTTTCAAAGTCTTAATATATATTCCAAACCTTCTTTAGGGAATTTATAGGAAATTAATTTACTTTAGACACAAGTTTGAATTATCGATTTTTTTCCATCTTTAATTATAATACTTGAAAAATATATAATAAAACACTTTTGAAATTAAAACTCTTATATTCAAAAGTTTAAAATGAAATATTATTGAAGTATCTCATTTCCATTTAAAATCAAATATTTTCATATATATACATATATGAATATATTATTTTCATATATATGCATATATGAATATATTATTTTCATATATATACATATATGAATATATTGTTTTCATAAAACAATTTTTTTAAAATAACTAAAAATTATTCTAAAATTTAATTAAATAATTTACTTTGAAAGATAAAAGTAAGTTATAGAAATTATATACTTTTATTGAAAATTAAGAAAAATTTCTTAACAATAATCTGAATGAAGATTGCGGAATTATTATAAATAGTTTCTTTTAAAGTAATACTTTAAAGAATAAAAGATAAGTATATTCGTACTGAGTTTTAGCTTTATGCCATGCTTGCTATATGCTCAAACTTCACATCACAAGATCATCAATCACTCATAAATCATAATCAAATATTGTAATATCATCAATCACAATCAAATATCATCTTTCACAAATATTATCAATCATAATCAAATCAAATAAATATTATTCATAAATATCATAATTTAAAGTTTAATAGTTATTTAATTTAATAAACTTAATTTCAAGTCTTTATAGTTCATTCCTCGCATAAGTCTATATAAGTCCATATAGGTCATAATACTCTAAGTCCTTGTATAGGTTTAGCCCAGTCCATATAAGTTATAAAAGTCCAGATCCTTGCACATGTTTAGTCCAATCCGTATAGGTTATAATAGTCTAGATCCTTGTATAGGTTTAGTCCAGTCCATATAGGTTATAATAGTCCAGATCCATGTATAGGTATTTCATAATAAGTTACACAAGATAGTAAATTTATTATTAATTTTAAGTTGAAAAGTTATTATTTTAAAATAATATTATTAAATTTTAAAAAAGTAGCAGACTCCTCCCATTATTCTTATGTCTTTTCATATTATATTCCTATCTCACTCCCTCTTACGTCTTGTATCTTGATTCGTTATTAAAAGTTCATGCGCACCTCGTCTCTGAGTTTTAAAACATACCAATTTCATTTTAATATAGTTATAAGATGAAAATTTAGATTACTAATTGAAATAGGGAGGGTAAATTGTAATTATACATAGTAATGGTAAATAGTAAATTTTAAATAATTACCATAAATAGTAATAGTAAATAGTAAAATGTAAATAGTAATAGTAAATAGTAAAACATGAATAGTAACGATAAATAGTAAAAAGTGAATAGTAATGGTAAATAGTAAATTATGAATAGTAATGGTAAATAGTAACAGTAAATAGTAATTTACTATTCCTAATAGTGATTTACCATTGACATAGTAATTTACTATTCAGAATAGTAACTTCAAATAATATTATATCTAATATAATAATAGATTTCTAAAATGATATAAAACTAAACATAAAAAATATAAAAGAGGGTTATTCTTACCTTATAATTTTGGCAGAACCTCCCTTCATAAAAAATATTTCTCTCTCTTACTCCCACCACTATCTCTATAATACTGCTATATTAAGAAAATTGAATCTAAAAATATGAATTTCCTTTGTTCAAACCTCTGTTATTTATAGGAAAAACTTTTACTGTGTATTCCATTATTTTATTATAAAAGTACTGTGCAATTTTTTAAAATTTCATTTTTAGTTACTGTGCAAGTTTGAAATTTTCATTCATGCAGTGTTTTGCCTAGTAAATGTCAGTTGAATTATTAAGCCAAATAGTAACCATTCATTCGATATATTTTAAATATTCAAAATTAGTCCTTTTCAAAATTTAGCGATATTATATCAGACTTCACTAATTTTATAATAAGTAATATAAAGTTTAAATTTTAAAAATCTAAAATTTTCTGTTAATAAAAATTTATTGGTACGTTTTGATTTTTTTATGATTGGTAAAAAATAAGATTTTATTCAAACCGATCATTTTTAGATAAGTCTACTTGAAATGGATTTTAGAAATTTTTACTTGAAATGGATTTTAGAAATTTTTTTATAATTTAACTTCACTTCCTTATAAATATTTTTAATTTTAAGTAACTTTATATGAATTTAAAATTATTTAAAATATATTATTTATTAAAATATTTCAAAAGTTTCAAAAAATTCTGGAAAATCACAAAGAACGTAGATTAAAAAGTTCTAAAGAACCATAGTCTAATTCCTTCAAAATTTTATTTTAAAATTCTAATAAGAGTTAAATTATAAATATGTAAAAACATAAATATAAAAACATAAAATAAAAGTTGTGAATAATAAAGATATTCAAAATTCTTAATATAATTTTCTTAATAAATGAATACTAATTAAGTCATTCTAAAATCCTCATTCAAAATACATATATATTTTTATTATTATTTTAACAAAATAGTTAAATATAAGTACCAAAATTTCATAAAAATATTATTTAGTTAATAATCAACTAACTAATAATAAGTGTTTTCTCATTAAAGAGGTGTTAATATCTACTTTCTATTTAAGTAGAAAATAGGATGTTACATGGAAACTCACCCTTACGCTAAATTTTTCGATACATCGTGGAGACGGGTACATACTTTACATCGAGGATCAGCCAGACTCTTCTCGGGCCGAGAACGAATGGAATAGGTTAATTTTATTTTCTTCTATGGGAGCCTGCGTACCCCTTTACTTTCAGTATGTACATTTCCTATTGAGACCATGTGTTGTATATGACTCTGTGGTATATATATGATGTATCTGTTCCATCAAGTTTTCTTGTACAAAAAACAAACTTCTACATTTTTTAAAACTTGTAACCTTTCAGTTGACCAGGATAATCTAGTAGAATGGATTGTCCTAGTTAATCGAGGGTGTTACAGTTAGCGATCCAACACCATTGCTGCCTTCGCAGATCACATGCATGTTTAGGAATATAAAGCAAGTCACTTAATGCGTACCGTACTCCTCACAAGTATCTCAAAGTTTTATGTTTTTAGGGTTCGTCCTTTATAGCCATTTTTGCGCATAAAGTTAATATCTTTTTATCCAAGGGTCAACTAAAACTTTTTAAGTCTTATGTAAAATTTTTAGAACATTATTAATAGACTGTCAAAAATTAAGAAAATAATTAATTAAATCCTACTTAGGTAAAATTATCAATTTACCTCTATAGGTCTGTTTGGGCCCAGATCTCATCCTTTTGCTAAATTCTTTAATTTTAAGCTATCTAATATAATTGTTAAGCCCAAAAAAATTATTAATTTAGTTCTGGACAGAAGTCTAAAACCGTATACCAAAAATATGTTTCATTGTCAAATTGGTCCCCAAGGGTGGTGGTTTCAATGAAACAAGGTCGTTTGATCAGTTTTTCCTTATCAAAACTTCATTAAAAATTTAATTTGGAAAATAATACTATTAAATTAATATTATGGGTAGTAGCTAATAAAAATTATAGAAGGTTATAAAAATTTACAAAAGGTCATTTCTCACATATTTTATTAAAATCGCACAAGGCTGGTTCAAATTCATGTACTCAAAATAGCACAAATCGTGGACGACATTAAAAAAATTGAAAAGGGAACTTTTTCAACATTTTAGCATGGTAACGACATATATTTTTCACACAACAATTTGAGCATGCATTATGGGAACTAGGAAATAGAATTTCTAGCATGCAAAACATGATTAATATGCACCATATTTAGATCCTAACTCAAATCCACATAAAGAGCAATTTCATGCCAAAAATTTAACATTTTCCATTAAGTATCTTGCATACATTTCAACCAAGATTCTAAAGTAAGCAGTTTATTTTTCAAACAGCAATGACACTTAATTTTAAACTTAAAATTTACTTACTAAAAATAGTCCTAACACATAAGTTAAAGGAAAGAATAAAACACATGCATGTACAATTTTAGGCTCCAATCATCAGAAAAATCAATTTTCTCGTAGATCTAAACCTTTTAAACTTATTTTATTTTTTTAAACAGATCTAAAACATTAGAATTTAACCTTAGATTCATCAAGAAAACCCATTTTTATTACGCTTAAAACTAGAACAGACATAGGTTTTAAGGGTAACCTCATCCTAACCTTGACCCACATGCAAAAACCCACAAGAATGATGAAGAAATCCCCTTACTTGGTATGGAACTTGGCTGTGAGTAAGGGAAGAAAGAAAGAGGTGGTTACCTCACTCCGGTTCTGGTCTCAAATTCTTGGTAGTTACAATCAGTTCTAGTTCAGCTCCAAAAGGAAAATTGGAAACTCCAGCCTTGAGGGTAGTGCCTTGACCACGACTTAGAGGAGAGAAAAGAGAGGAAGAATGAAACTTTGGAAACAAAGAAGAATATAAAATGTTGAAGTTGTGAGGTGACTGGAATTTATAGAAAAAAATTAGGAGGTAAGGTGAGTGAAGTAGTGTATGGTTGTGGAGTGGGTGTGCGATGGGGGAGAATGGTGTTTCAATTTGGAATGGTTCGGTATAATATAGAAGTTTCTAGTATCAAAAAATAATATCGACAAGTCCTTGAGGCAACACATGTCTAACAAGATAAGGGTAGGAAAACCACACACTGACACATGTTCTCAATGAGACAAGGGTTGTATTTTCTTTTAACCATGTGGTGACATGTGTCCTGATGTAACGAGAGTCCAAGTTCCCGCGGAAACACATGGCTTGACATAAAAAGGGCTAGAATGGCCTCATGTCAACATATGTTTGACAAGATGAATGTTAGAATGACTGCTTGACAACATGTGTCCCCTAGGTGGTGAGAACGTGACACATGGCTTGTTGGGGTGATATGCACATGAAACTTGTCAGTGTGGGGAAGAGAGTTAGCTGAATGCTAGACACGTAGCATCGATAGTGGAAGAAAATACAATATACATGACACTTGCCGGTTCAAGGTTCAGGGTTACCATAAATTCTCGGAACAGATTAAAATGACAATATTTTCATACTAAGTAACTTTTGATCAATATTTTAATAAATTAAATCCTTGGTAACAAACCTTCACACATTAATATACCACACAAATATCATTCATGATTATAAGTTAATTACGACTAAATACTTAAATAATTAAATCATAATAATTAACAATAAATCACATACACATAAATGCACATATTATATAGAATACTAGCTAGCCCTATTATGAAAAGTCAGACTATTACAAAACACACACTAAATATGATGGGACATTAACATAACCTAGACACCAAACATCAATGTCTAGGTGTATATTGTTATGGACTATTAATGCTAGTTTACATAAGTTCCTAAAATCACTCTTACTTTAAAAGATTGAATGTGTGATACATTTTAGTCATAATTTAAAAAATCTATTTTATAATGATGGGCTCCTTTTTTATGTGAAAAAAATAAATTAATTAATAAACTTATTGTGTGTTACTTATTCTAGTGGAGAATAAGGCAATTAATAAACTTATTTTGAGTTTGAGTGGCCACAACATTGAGAGAGAAAGAAATAAGAGTGTAATCTCACACAACCTCTTAGTAGTCTCTAGAAAAACTATTTTAGAAGTCGTTCTGTTAGGTCATACTAAAACTTTTGATAGTAGGTACTAGACACGTGGTTGTTCATTTTGAATAATCAGATTGTCGAATGAAGGTCTGTGGTGTGAGAAATGTAGTTTGCATAGTAGCTATATTTTTTATGTACTTATTCAACTTTTGTTCTCTTCTTGTAAACTTTGTTGTTTTGTTGTTTGGGTGGTTCTAAGTACTAATTATGCATTATTTTAAAGCCCATCTACTTGTAATGACAGGTTCTAAGTGATATTCCACTAATTTCAGTGGGATGTGATAGGTCCTTATCTTTGTCATTTGGTCTGTGGTGTTTATAATGTGGGGTGTATTAATGAGATGCTTATTGCCTTTACTCTAAAGATTGATAATGTTGTTAATGTCAAACAATTTTGTTCTATCTCTCCATGTAATGTCTTATAAAACTATTACCAAAGTTTTGACACACCATTTAATACCTTTAATGAGAAAGCTAGTGAGCTCTATGCAAAGTTGTTTCATTATGGGGTGGCAAGGGAGTGATAATATCATCATTGCTTAAGAAGTCATTCATAAAATAAAGAATATAAGAAGTGGGAAAAGGATCATGGCTATCAAGTTGGACTTGGAAAAAATTATGGACGCTTAAATTAGGAATTTGTTAGAGACTTTTCCTGAACCTTCATTTCTCACTCTGTCATTCCCTAAATCAAGAGTTAAGCAATTTCACCTCAAAACCCCATCGTTTGAGCTTTTTATTCTATGCTTGATTCATTTAACAATTCATAACTTTTTCATACAACCTCTGATTCGTGCAAACCTAGTGTCAAATCTCCGTAACAAAATTTTCTACATTTTCTATAAGGATATTAAGAGCTAAATCCTTCTAGATCAATACAGTTTTGCAAATCTTCCCTGATCCTCTATTTTCTCACAACAGCCCTGGTAGCCTCTAGAAAAAATTGCATATCTCTCATACGGTACTAGAATCGCTTTATTCTTTTTTGTATGGTTTTGTATTAAAAAATCCTACAAGTTTCATAGAAGGCATGAAATCTGATTCTCAAAGGAAAAATAATTACAAATTTATTTCTACAGCTCTAGCTGATTTGGGAGCTTCGGGAGCACCTTACCTTGGTTTGGGCATATCTCGGGCTACCAATCTTGATTTTCATGTATGATATATCAAATCAAAGAGGAAAAGAAGCTATACAAACTTTATGTTAACCATTTTTTGAGATTTCTAATCCCCGAACTAATCACAATTTATTTTTAACTGCCTTTATTTTCGGTTGCTAAAAATCTTGGACATCTTAAATTCCTATGCATCAAGTTAATTTTCTGGCCACCGGTTTCTGACAACACCACTACTGGAAGACACCTCAGAGGCGAGGTGTCACCATGGGGAAACTTCAGCCACTCACTCCCCTTGTTCAACACTCTATCTCTCATTAAAAGCTAACCACTATAATTAATTCTATTCACAACCCTCCATATCAACCACCACAAGACCACCACGAGCCCTTTTCTCTTTCTCTCTCTCTCTCTCTCTCTCTCTCTCTCTCTTTTAAATCGTGATCCTCCCTCTCTCAATCTTCCACACGGTTTTACCATAAAAGCCATCATCATCACCTCTTGAAATTTTATTTCTCCTCCACCATCTACTTCTTTCCACCACCGCAACCACTTCCTTTATAACCTCATCATTATTTCTTCCATAACCTCACCATCACAGCCTCCTCTTTGCCGCCCCATCACCATGCTTCACCACCTTTAGAGGCCGTGATTACCTTAGGCTATCAAGGTAAGATTTTTGGGCTTTTGATTCTAAGACATATTTCTTTTTTCTTTTCTTTACCAAAACAAATTTTTGGCATGCAATTATGGCTGTTTTTCCTTGAAATCGTGGCCCTTCTTCTTCAATTTTGGTTGCATGTTGCGTTTTCCTAGGTACAAGAGCGATCAGCGACAATCGACGAGCGATTTTGGACATTAGGTGAATTTTCAGCTTTTCACTTCTTTTCCCTCTCAAAACCATGACTATCCTATGAAGTAAGGGAGGTCTTACTTTATTTTATTTTATTTTTAATTGTCCTATAATATTTCTCTAGTACCCAGGGATAACCCCTTTAAGTTTCATTACAATCTGATGGTTAGATCTCAAGTTACGTGATTTTCCATTAACGTTAATAATTTTTATTTTATTTTATTTTATATTAGTATGTGTTTTTATAAATCTTGTAAAGTGTATCTCGATATTCATGCATCTGTAGGAATTTTATCGAAATTGGAGTTGTCACAAAGAGATTAGAAATTTTAGAATTTTTGCGGGCTCGGTTTTAATTCAATTCGGTTGTAAAGCAATTTTATAAAGTTTGAGCAATATTATGTATTTTGTTATAATTTCGGTAAGCTCGCTAATTTAATTTAGGTTCATCGTTAAGAGGTTTAGGAATGACTTCAAGAAAAACTATGTACCTCAAGGACTTTTTGGTGATACGCACTAACCATAGGCCTTCTTTTATTGCTAAATAAAATAACATTAAACAAGTAAAAAATTACCTTAATATAGTTATTATCATTTATTATTGTCATTATTATTATTGTTGTTGTTGTCATTATTATTATTATTATTATTATTATTATTATTATTATTATAGTTATAGCTATTATCATTTATTAGGTAGTATTGAGCATAATGGTCGGCTCTACCGCCGCTCCTAATATTTTCTTTCATTAATTTCTATTATTTATATTATTGAGCATAATGGCCGGCTCTGCCGCCGCTCTTAGCATTTTTCTCATATAATTTTTGCCACTTATATTGTTGAATATAATGGTCGGCTCAGTCACCTTATTCAGTACTCTTTCTTTCATTTAAATACTATTTATTTATACTGTCAGATATAATGGTCAGCTCTGTCGTCTTATAATAATTATTATTGTTACTATTAATATTATGGTTCTTATTATTATTACTATTATTATTATCAGTAATGACCAAGTACTTTCTTTAAATTAAATCAAGACCAATTGAAATTACTACTATTTCAGTTACTAGTTACAGAGTCCAAATGCATTAATTGCTCTTTAAACTAGACGCTATTTAAGCCAAAATATTTCCTAAATAAGAATAAAAATAACCTACAACATCCAAAAAATAGGTGGGACTTAACAACTTAAGGATAAATAATTTAAGATAGCAAACGTATAGATACTTTGGGGTTTCAGAAGTAATATGAATAATATTGAGTTAAGAATTAAGAAATTACATAAAATATTTTAAGGATCTAGTGAATTTCAACAAATGACCATAATAATAAACTACTAAATATACCCTAGGAGTAAAACATAGTATCAGAGGACTAAAAGGAACTAATACGAATTGATAGGTTGGACAAGATATCAATAATGAATCTCTAATACATTTTAAAGTACATGATTTAGTCACTAAGTAAGTCTTTAAGTGGTAACTAAACAATAATGTAAAAAAGGAAAATTGGATTTATATGAAAAACAATATAGAATTAGTAAACAAGTTATAAAAAGAAATTAGGAGTAACTAAGACAATTGGTTAATAAATAAAAAGGATAGTTCAAAAGTAATAGCTAGTGATAAAGATTGTGAATAACTAGGTATTATTTGAGTAAAAAGGGAGTTGGATATAGATTATAAACAATTGATAAAGATAGTAACAAATCTTATAGATACATTAAATAGAACCTAAAAATAGTTAGTGTTCACACAGAGAAAGTTAGGCACAAAAACCCTAGAGAAATCACCTAGGAATTAGGTTTCATTAATCTCTATGTGCCACTTAGCTTACATTATGCGTATATAAGTTACATTTATACATAGGTTACAACATGGGTCTGGCTCGTTAAACTATGACCGAGGCAGTTAACTTTCTGCCAATATAGAAGGAATCAGGGGGAATCATGGGGACCCGCCTCCGATAGGGGGAACAAGAGCCCCCTAGCCACTGTTATTCAAGTGGCCTCAATACTCAAGAGGGGGGGTGAATTGAGTTTTTAAAACTTTGCTTGGAATGCCTTTGAACTTAGTTCTTTTATCACAAGTTTAGAAATTATGCAAGTGAAGTCAAAAGACAATGCAAAACAAGAGATAGATATAGATGAGACAATTTATCACACACTTGGTATGCAATGTTCAAAGTTAACTTAATCAAGCAAACTCAAGTATCCAAATCACAATCAATCAATCCAAATCAATTAAGTGCAGTATATAAATGTAAGAGAGTAAGGGAGAAGAGCTTGCAAACCAATTTAACGAGTTCCACCAACCCCGGTGTACGTCTCGCCTTCAAGCAACCCACTTGAAGGATTTCTACTATTGAAGTTTAGAGATTACAAGCTATGAGCAATTGCAGCTTCCTAGTGTCCCACACTCAAGAACTCAATCCTCACTAGCACAAGGGTAACCCACCCAATCTCTCAAATACTCAATACCCAAAGGTTGAACCCCAACCTTTGTGACCACTCAACCTAGAGTGAAAACCTTTGTGTTTGGTGTAGTGTTTACAAGCAAATAACTCTCTCAATAGAGTAGATGTACAAGTGAAGGATCACACAAATTCTAACTCTCAAGATGAGAGGATATACAAGTTCTAGGCTTGAAATTTCAGAGTATACACAAGAATAGACTCACTAAGCACAAATGAAGGTAAGGAATGATTGCCTCTTGTTGTATGTTTTTGTACTTGTGTTTTCCTTGCTTTTATAGAGCCATGGATGAGCTGTAGAAGTTCCTAGCCGTTGCATGTAGAGGGCATCTGAGAAGTGGTGAAAAAATAAGCTGTCTTCCCACTAAATCATGTTTTCCCACTATCGTAATCGATTACGCCTCGAGCTGTAATCGATTACATATCAAATTTTTCATGTCAGATCGTGATGTAATCGATTAGCATTCATCTCCTAATCGATTAGCTGCAACTCAGAATCCTGGTAATCGATTATCTCTTTGCCCAGTAATCGATTAAGTATGATACCTGATGCATTTAATTCAATTGTTAACTTGGTAATCGATTAGCACACATGCGTAATCGATTAGTGATGTTCCAGTAGCTTGGTAATCGATTGGCTGAAGTCCTGTAATCAATTAGCATATATACCTGATGGATTTAATTCAGTTTCTGATGTTGGTAATCGATTATTACATTTAGGTAATCGATTAGTGTCGTTCCAGAAGCTCTGTAATCAATTGCCTCAGGTCTTGTAATCGATTAACATATGTTCCTGATGCATCTAATTCAAAACAGAAGCTATCTAATCGATTAGCTATGTCTCTCTAATCGATTAGCTACGCTATTTTTGTAGGTCTGATTCTGAATCTTGTTTTTACAAGATGTCCTTCTTGATTTCTTTGTTATTATCAAAATCCTTTGAACCTGTAATCATATTCAAACACATTCTCCCCCTTTTTGATGATGACAACCATGTTCATCTCTTGAGGGTTGTTAGTTTAAACAACAAGCATATCTCTAATTCTATCTCTGTAAAAACATATCTTTTGAATTCAGCATGATCTCTTATCTCTTATCTCTTAGCCAGATTTTTGCAAGTTTATCTCTTAAAAATATATATGGTATATTTGCAGTTTATCTCTTGAAAAATATCTGGTATACATTTTCAAATCTCCCCCTATCTTTAGGAATCCATGCCTTTGGAGATAATTAATCACTTAGAGATAATTAATCATTTTAGCATATTTGTTTTAGCAGCCAGAACAGATGAATAATGAACAATGAACAATTATTTCTTCTTCTCCCCCTTTGGAATCGTCAAAAAATAATAAAGCAATTAGAGGCATGTAATGAAAGGTAAAACTTTATTCAATTGAAAATGAGGGGAAAGTACATCAAAGGAAACTTTGCTGAATTAAGAAAACTAATGCAGAACACAAAACACATTCATCAAAAACATGTAAACAGATTTAGTTATCCAGATTAAAAAAACGAAGCTCGGAAATTTGGTGTGAGAGTTCCTCATAGCGCTGTTGCATCAGCTCAAAGTGCTGCTGCTCAGTCATGGAAAACTCTTGAAGAGAGTTCTCAATGCGGTCGAAGCGACGGTCAAGGTGAACGTAGAGAGATGCGAATGGATCAGAGGGGCCTTTCGGTGCAGGTTGTGTTGCAGGAGGAGGAGGGACTGGCTCATCAGCAGGGGCTTTGAAGGGAATGTTGGCATGGTAGCCTTCCATCCTTGAATACCAAGCTCTATTCAGAAAAACAAGACCCATCTTGGTGAGGTGATGGGTGCCAATGCAAGCCTTTTGAGGCATTTTTTCTGACAGCTCTCCAGCCAAGTCTACTCCACAATGTTTGAAGATTTTGGTGAGTAGAATGGCGTAGGGAAGTTTTTGCTGATCCTTGGCGTGGCGTATATAGAGCTTGATCATTTGAACCCAATTTATCTCTTTTTGGTTCAGTATAGTCCACATCAAGAGGACATCATCCTCTTCTACCAAAGCATAGTTCCCGCCACGGGGAACCAACATCTTGACCAAGAAGAAGTGTAGGAGGCGGTTGTTCATGGTCAAGTGGCCCACCAGCTTATGGTTGCTTCTTGGGCAATCAGCTTTCCATAAGGATTGTCGGGCAGTGAGAGCGTTGAAACCCCATTCGTCCTCAGGATCTCCTCCATTGAACTCGGCATCATTGAGTGGCAGAAGAGAAATTTCCGCCAACTGGGCATTTGTGAGCTTGATGGTCACATTTTTGACCTTTGATTCTATCACACCATTGATAAGCTTGAGGTTGTAGTAAAATACCTGGATGAGTTTCGGATAGTAAAGTTCTTCCTTGAGGGTGAGGAAGGGGAAAAGGTTGTAGTGGTAGAGGCATTGGGTGAAGGTGAGGCTGTGGTTGTCAAAAGTTTCAGCAATGGTGTAGTGGGGGGTCATGATGTCTTTTTCAGAAAAGTGATTGATAAAGTGTTGAAGGTCTCTATGGCTTGAGAAAAACCTAGAGAAATCAAGGGGATTGTTGGCTTGGGCCATGGAGGACCTTGACCTTTTGACATTGCGTGAGGAAGACATGGTGGTGGAGAAAGGGAAAGAAGATGAGAAGAGAGTGAGAGCTTTTTGAGGCTAGAGGAAGTGGAAGAGGTAGTGTGAGAAGAGAAGGTAAGTAGGGATGTATTTATAGGAAAAAGTAGGTTTGGAAAGGAGAGAAAGTGGTTTATTGGGAGTTGAATGGGAAGAGAAAATGAGCAGGCCTCGAAAAACAGCGTTTGACTATCACAGACTCGATGCTAATCGATTACGAGGCATAGGTAATCGATTAGGTAACTATTTTTGAGGAATTTGAATCGTTTCGTACAGTGGGTAATCGATTAGGGAAGGTGGGTAATTGATTGGGTTGAAAACAAAATCGTCCTAATTGATTGAGGAAGGATGGTAATCGATTAGTGGAAAGATGAAACGTTTTGGACCTGAAACAGAGGCTTTGTAATCGATTATGGACCAAGTGGTAATCGATTAGGTAGAAAACAGAAGCTTTGTAATTGATTAGGTATCAAGGAGTAATCGATTAGGTAAGAATCAGGAGCTTACTAATCGATTATTTCAACCTTTGTAATCGATTATTTTGCTTAAAAATGCCCAAATTTTACAGATTTTGTTTCAGAAGACTAAAAGTTTATAAAGTTATTCCTTAGAACATTTCAAACTTTATGAAACATAATTCAGAGTCAAGCAATTATCAAAATAATTCATTTATTCAAACACAATTGGTTATATCAAGGATTCCTAATTCTCTTCTAATATGAATGAATTGCTCTTTTGCTAGAGGTTTGGTGAAGATATCTGCTAATTGCTTAGAAGCTTCAACATGTTCGAGCACACAATCACCTTTTAATACATGATCTCTAATGAAATGATGTCGAATCTCAATATGTTTGGTTCTTGAATGCATTACATGATTCTTTGAAATATTAATAGCACTTGTGTTATCACATTTGAGAGGCACATGGTCTAACATAACACCAAAATCTAGAAGTTGTTGTCTCATCCAAAGGATTTGAGCACAACAACTACCAGCTGCAACATATTCTGCCTCAGCTGTGGATAGTGCAACACTTACTTGTTTCTTGCTATGCCAAGAAACAAGAGAACTACCAAGTAAGTGACATGTTCCACTAGTGCTTTTCCTATCTAGTTTACATCCTGTAAAATCCGAATCAGAATATCCTACTAAAGTACATTCAACCCCTTTGGGGTACCATAGACCAACATTTTGAGTTCCAACAAGATATTTCATTATTCTTTTCACTGTAGTTAGGTGTGATTCCTTTGGACATGCTTGATATCTTGCACACATACAAACAACAAACATGATATCCAGTCTACTAGTGGTTAAGTAAAGTAAGGATCCAATCATACCTCTAAATTTTGTAAGTTCAACGTCCTTACCCTTCTCATCCTTGTCCAAATAACATGAAGTACCCATAGGTGTGGCAATGTCATTTGCCTTGTCCATGTTGAATTTCTTAAGCAATTCCTTGCAGTACTTTGATTGACTAAGAATGTGCCTTCATTAGTTTGCTTGATTTGTAGTCCAAGGAAGAAAGTAAGTTCCCCCATCATGGACATCTCAAATTCTTCCTGCATTAACTTAGCAAACTCCTTGCACATTGACTCATTAGTGGCACCAAAGATTATATCATCAACATATACTTGTACCAATAGTATGTCATTCTTTTTGTGCTTTATGAATAATGTTGTGTCAACCTTTCCTCTTTCAAAGTTGTTTTCTAAAAAGAATTTGCTCAATCTTTCATACCAAGCTCTTGGAGCTTATTTTAAGCCATACAAGGCTTTCTTTAGTTTGAAAACATGATTTGGAAATTGGTAGTTTTCAAAACCTGGAGGTTGATCAACATACACTTCCTCTTGAATATATCCATTCAAGAAAGCACTTTTGACATCTATTTGGTACAATTTAAAGTCCCTACAGCATGCAAAGGCTAATAATAGTCTAATGGCTTCTAACCTAGCTACGGGTGCATATGTTTCTTCATAATCAATGCCTTCTTCTTGATTATAACCCTTAGCTACTAGCCTAGCTTTATTCCTAGTAATTATGCAATTCTCATCTAGTTTATTCCTAAACACCCATTTTGTTCCTATTATTTGGTGATCATTGGGTCTTGGCACTAATTCCCAAACTTTATTTCTTTCAAATTGATTCAATTCTTCTTGCATGGCCAACATCCAATGTTCATCAATAATAGCTTCATCAATGCATTTGGGTTCTATTGTGATACAAAGGCTAAATGATTACATGCATTTCTAATAGCATTTCGAATACTTACACCTTTTGTTATTTCACCTATGATATTTTCCAAGGGGTGATTCTTTAAGGTGATCCATTCCTTTTGTTGAGGTTCTTCATTTTGTGTTGTATCTCCTTCATTTTTATTTCCTTCTTCATCTTCCAAGTTCATTTCTTGGAAGGTACCTACAAGATCATCAATTTCCTTTCTCGGAGAATTTTGGTTAAGTTCATCAAATTTGACATGTATAGACTCTTCAATTGTACATGTTCATTTGTTAAAGAGTCAATATGCTTTACTAGTAGATGAATAACCTAAGAATATTGCTTCATCAGATTTTGCATCAAATTTGCCGAGATTATCCTTTCCATTGTTTAAAACAAAGCATTTGCATCCAAATATGTGAAAATAAGAAATATTTGGTTTTCTTCCTTTATAAAGTTCATAGGGGGTTTTCTTTAATATAGGCCTTATCAAACATCGGTTCATAACATGGCAAGCGGTATTTACCGCATCGGCCCAAAAATGTTTTGAAATGTTACTTTCACTTATCATAGTTTTTGCGAGTTCCACTAAAGATTGATTTTTCCTTTCAACTACTCCATTTTGTTGTGGAGTTCTTGGAGCCAAAAAATTATGATCAATGCCAAATTTTTCATAAAACTTTTCAAAAAATTGATTTTCAAACTCTCCCCTATGATCAGTTCGAATGGATGCTATTTTCAAATTTTGTTCGTTTTGGATGATCTTGGCAAGTTTCTTAAATGCATGATATGCTTCATGTTTATGAGTAAGAAACAGAGTCCATGTATATCTAGAATAATCATCCACAATCACAAGACCATAATAGTTTCCACCAAAACTTTTAATTTTTTAAGGTCCAAATAAATCCATATGTAAAAGCTGTAAAGGTCTATTTGTTGAAACAACATTTTTCGCTTAAAAAGAAACCTTTACTTGTTTTCCCTTTTGACATGCGTCACAGAATTTATTTTCGAACTTCAATTTTGGTAAACCAATTACTAAATCTTTTGAAATGAGTTTATTCAAATGGTCTATATGAATATGAGCAATTCTTCTATGCCATAGCCATGATTCATCCTCTTTAGTTATGAAGCATTGCACATCATTTGAAGCAAGGCAATCAAGATTAATCATATAAATATTATCAACTCTTTGACCAACGAATTTTATTTCCTTGTTTAGCTTATTTTTAATTATGCAACCATTTGATTCAAAAACAATTTTATAGCCTTTGTCACATAATTGACTAATACTAAGCAAGTTATGTTTAAGTCCTTCAACATATAATACATCGTTTATAGAAGTGGAAGAGTTTTTACCGACATTTCTGATTCCTAGTATTCTTCCCTTCGTGTTATCTCCATAAGTAACGAATCCCTTATTTCGTGGAGTAAATGATATGAACTTGCTTTTGTCTCCCATCATGTGTTTTGAACACCCACTATCCAAATACCAATGGGTGTTGCTTGCCTTGAAGCATACCTACAAAACAAGATTAATTTAGAGAACTAGGTACCCATTGTATGTTGGGTCCTTTAATGTTAGCTTGTGGTAATGTTCCTTTAGGAACCCATACTTTTCTCACAACCTTTGGTCCTAGCTTTCTAACATTATAATTAGATGCATTATGTCCTTTGAAGCCACAATAGTTACATTTCATGAAAGGTGTAGATGATTTACTAGGTGGTACAAAGAAACTTTTGTAATGTTTTTCTTTCTTGCTAGCATATGATCCTTGATTATATCCTAATCCGGTTTTATTAAACATGCAACGTTGTTTTCCAAGAAGTGCATCTAAATTATCCCTACCATTAGTGAATCTCTCTAAGGTCTTGTTTAAGTCTAGGACCTTCTCTTCTAGATCGATGCATTTCTTAGCAAATTCACAAGGTTTACTCTTAGAGCATGCTTGGACATTTTCTAACTCTTCTTTTAAACATTCATTTTCTTTGCAAACTTCCATAAGATGCATTTCTAGAGTATCGCTTGTTTTTCTAGACAATTTAAGCCTATTAAAGACTTTTGTAAATTTATCATACAATTCATTAAAAGCATCAAGCAATTCTTCTTTATCTAGGTCATGGAGACTTACCTCATTTTCCTCTTCAGAGTGATTGGCCATTAAACAAAGATTTGCTTCTTCATTGTCTGAATCATCGGAGCTACTTACGTCATTTTCATCCCATGCGATGTAAGCTCTTCTTCTTCCTCTTTTCTCCTTGCCTTTCTTCTTGAGATTTGGGCAATCCACCTTGAAGTGTCATTCCTTGCCACATTAAAAACAATTAGGTGAAGAAGATGATTCATTAGGAATAGCTCTCTTACCTTGAGGTTTGAAATTCTTTTGGAATCATTTGCTTTTCATGAACTTTCTGAATCTCTTCACAAACACTCCAAATTCCTCCTCATCATCAAGGTCACTACAAGATTCTTCTTCATGTGTAGAGGTGGCCTTGAGAGCTAGGCCTTTCTTCTTAGAGACTTTTTCTTCTTCCTCTGCTTGTTTTAAGTCTTTCAATTCCTATTCTTGTTCTTGGAGTTTACCAAACAAAGTGGCAAGAGACATATCATTTATATTGGGAGATTTCTTAAAGGCCGTAACAAGAGGTTGCCATTCCCTAGTAAGACTTTTTAGAAGTTTGTGGATAAGTTCCTTGTTAGTATAAGATTTACCAAGTATAATAAGATGATTAATAATCAAAGTAAATCTCTTTTGAAGTTCTAAAATAGTTTCATTGGAATTCATTCTAAAACTTTTATATTGACTGGTTAAAGTACTAATCTTAGAGTCCTTAACATCGCTAGTTCCTTCATGAGTTACTTGAAGGGTATCCCACATTTCCTTAGCAGAATTACAAGTCATTATTCTGAAAAATTCATCGGGGCCTAATGCTATAGTGATGAGATTTTTAGCTTTATAGCCGTATTGTACTTTTTTCTCCTCATCACTAGTCCAGGTTTTTCAACATTTTTATTATCAACAGTATGCATTGGTGTGTAAGGACCATTTTCAATTGCATTCCAAATTCTTAAATCAATAGATTGAACGAAGATTTTCATTCTTTCCTTCCAAAAAGCATAGCCTTCCCCATTGAAAGCGGGAGGTCTATTTATGGCGCCACCCTCGGGAAAAAGGTTAAGAGAACTTGAGGCCATCTTTATCTCTTGAAGCTGTTAAGCTTGATCTACCAAGAGTCAAGCTCTGATACCACTTGTTATTCAAGTGGCCTCAATACTCAAGAGGGGGTGTGAATTGAGTTTTTAAAACTTTTCTTGGAATGCCTTTGAACTTAGTTCTTTTATCACAAGTTTAGAAATTATGCAAGTGAAGTCAAAAGACAATGCAAAACAAGAGATAGATATAGCTGAGATAATTTATCACACACTTGGTATGCAATGTTCAAAGTTAACTTAATCAAGCAAACTCAAGTATCCAAATCACAATCAATCAATCCAAATCAATTAAGTGCAGTATATAAATGTAAGAGAGTAAGGGAGAAGAGCTTGCAAACCAATTTAACGAGTTCCACCAATCCCGGTGTACGTCTCGCCTTCAAGCAACCCACTTGAAGGATTTCTACTATTAAAGTTTAGAGATTACAAGCTATGAGCAATTGCAGCTTCCTAGTGTTCCACAGTCAAGAACTCAATCCTCACTAGCACAAGGGTAACCTACCCAATCTCTCAAACTCTCAATACCCAAAGGTTGAACCCCAACCTTTGTGACCACTCAACCTAGAGTGAAAACCGTTGTGTTTGGTGTAGTGTTTACAAGTAAATAACTCTCTCAATAGAGTAGATGTATAAGTGAAGGCTCACATAAATTCTAACTCTCAAGATGAGAGGATATACAAGTTCTAGGCTTGAAATTTCAGAGTATACACAAGAATAGACTCACTAAGCATAAATGAAGGTAAGGAATGATTGCCTCTTGTTGTATGTTTTTGTACTTGTGTTTTCCTTGCTTTTATAGAGCCATGGATGAGCTGCAGAAGTTCCTAGCCATTGCATGTAGTGGGCATCTGAGAAGTGGTGAAAAAATGAGTTGTCTTCCCACTAAATCATGTTTTCCCACTGTCATAATCGATTACGCCTCGAGCTGTAATCGATTACATATTGAATTTTTCATGTCAGATCGTGATGTAATCGATTAGCATTCATCTCCTAATCGATTAGCTGCAACTCAGAATCCTGGTAATCGATTATATCTTTGCCCAGTAATCGATTAGGTATGATACCTGATGCATTTAATTCAATTGTTGACTTGGTAATCGATTAGCACACATGTGTAATCGATTAGTGATGTTCCAGTAGCTTGGTAATCGATTGGCTGAAGTCCTGTAATCGATTAGCATATATACCTGATGCATTTAATTCAGTTTCTGATGTTGGTAATCAATTATTACATTTAGGTAATCGATTAGTGTCATTCCAGAAGCTCTGTAATCAATTGCCTTAGGTCTTGTAATCGATTAGCATATGTTCCTGATGCATCTAATTCAAAACAGAAGCTATCTAATCGATTATCTATGTCTCTCTAATCGATTAGCTACGCTGTTTTTGCAGGTCTGATTCTGAATCTTGTTTTTACAAGATGTCCTTCTTGTTAGCCAAGGCCTCAACGCTCAAGAGGGGGGGTGAATTGAGTGTTTCAAATTTTCACGCGAAATCCCCTTGGAAATGGTTAGTAATATACAAATGATGCAATGATGAAGAGACAACAACTTTTATGCACATATCACACTGTGACACACTTGATGTGTAATGACAATATTTAGCTATAAGTGTGATAAACAAGGTAAGTTATTGGTTTAAACAATTTATCAAACAGTTGGAGTGCACAGATTTATTTGTCAATAATGTGATGTTTCCTATAAAGATTCAGCTCATTCAAGTTATTAAACACCTTGTGAATGTGAGAAGTAATAGCAATCAAGTAAGTATCACACAAGACTTAATAGGAAACAATGTATTAGATATTTGGTAAGTTATAGTAATTTCCAGTTTTGAAGAACTTCACCAAATATTGATTCAAGCAAATTATCAAACACTTGGCATGCAGAGTTAGTTTTCTACTTGAACAACAACTTTGATTCACACATTCAGCTCAAGCATTTCAACAAACAGTTTATATGCACAGTTGTATAAAGAGTTCAAGGTAGAGAGAAATGCAAACCAAATTTAACGAGTTCCACCAACCCGGTGTACGTCTCGCCTTCAAGCAACCCACTTGAAGGATTCCACTATTGAAGATTTGAGATACAAGCTTTGAGCAATTGCAGCTTCCTAGTGTCCCACACTCAAGAACTCAATCCTCACAAGCAAAGGGCAACCCACCCAATCTCACAATCTCTCAATACCCAAAGGTTGAACCCCAACCTTTGTGACCACTCAACCTAGAGTGAAAAACCTTGGTGTTTTGGTGTTTGGTTTACAAGCAATTAACTCTCTCAATAGAGTAGATACACAAATAAAGGCTCTCACAAATTCTAACTCTCAACAAGAGAGGATATGCAAATTAAAACTCATAATCTAACAACTCTTAAGCAATATGCAAGTTAAGAAACAAGAGTTACAGAATATACAAGAGAAATCTAGTAAGAAGACCTTAAGAAGAGAAATGTTTGTTGCCTTGTGTTGTGCCTTGGTCTCCCCTCTTGTGTTCTCTTGCTTGAATCCATGCTTCATTTATAGCCATTTTTAGGGTTTCCAGCCGTTGCACATTGTCTCCAACGGATACCTTAGCATGGGCATAAAGTGGGAGTGAAGAAATGAGCTGGAGTTCCACTTAAAAGCATTTTCCCACGTTCTGACACTATGGTAATCGATTAGCCTTCGAGCTGTAATCGATTAGCTTTTGAAATCTTCAGTATTATGCAGCAGGTAATCGATTAGCATTTCTACTGTAATCGATTAGCTATGAAACAGAACCATTCTAATCGATTATTCCTTGCCTTGTAATCGATTATGATTGATACCTGATGCTCTTAATTTGTGTCTCGCAGCATGGTAATCGATTAGGACCTCATGTATTCGATTAGGGACAAAACAGAACTTACGTAATCGATTATGCTTGACTTGGTAATCGATTATGGTGAATACCTGATGCTCAGTCTTCAAACTTTTAACTGGTAATCGATTAGCCTTTTATCTGTAATCGATTATGTTCATTCCAGAACCTATGTAATCGATTATCCTTCTTATTGTAATCGATTGTACCATAAACAGAGTTATGGTAATCGATTATTCCATTGTAGTAATCGATTAGTACATGTACCTGATACAATTCTTCAAGGTTTTTGATATGTTCTTGATATGTATTGACCCATGGCTTATTCCTTTGATCCTCATGCTTGTTTCCTTGATTCTTCTTCAACTTATGAGCTTGTTCTTCAACCTTGTCTTCCATAGCTCATGTTTCTTTAACTCTTTGTAAGGCATCTTCATCTTTTTATTCTTGGCCATTGTCTTTGTGCTTGAACCTTCTTGTTTCTGAACCTTTGCCATTCCATCATCATCATGAATACTTTGTGATTCATCAAAACTACTTTGCATACTTACATATGCAACTTCATTCTCCCCCTTTTTGATGATGACAATTAATGTTCCATATGGCTCGTATTCATGTGTTGCAAATTCATCATATTGGCTTCATGGTAATATCCTTTCTTCCTTTAGGAGTCTTTGCCTTAGTCTTCACGTTTGTCATTATCAAAACCTGTTTCAACATTTAAACACATTCTCCCCCTTTTTGATGATGACAACCAATGTTTATCTCGTAGGGTGTTAGTTTCACAGAATAATGACAATCAATGTTTATATGTATTCTCCCCCTATATGATGTAATGAATGCTAGTTAAGAGTTATCCTCCCCCTTAATCTTGTAACTTATGCCAATTGTTTTAAAACATATCAAATAATGGGAACATGATATCTCTCCCCTTTTTAGCATAAATGGCATCCTATTCTTTTTACTGATCCTTCCACTAATCTCTCCCCCTTTGGCATCATCAAAAAGATTATCACCTTAATATATTCTATGCCATCAACATATAAACTCATGTATTTGAATAAGAGAGATTTAGAGCAAGTATTTCATATGGATTTCAAATCAAAGCTTAAATCATGATCAATGATATATACCATTTTAGTGCATCTAGAGTCAATAAGCAATCACATAATTTATTCATCAAGTAAGCATATGATTGATTGCTAACTTATTCTAATCATGTAGTGAGTATCATTTTCAAAAACGTCACATGATTCTTTCACATATCATTTAAAGTAAGCACATAGTTTTCTCCTATTTTGGCATCATCAAATGCACAAGAATAATTTTCCAAGTAAGCATATAGTTGAGTAAGAGCATGAGTGCCATAAACATAATCATAGAGAAGTGAAATAAAGGATAATCATTCATGTGTATGCTCCCCCTTACTACTGTAATTGATACCATTTGTAAAAAGTATACCACTTATTAACATGTGAAATTGATTATACCAATTTGATCAAGTTTGATATCACTTGTAGGTCAATTTAATCAAGTCTGATACCATTTGTTTACTTTTTAAAGCATGTGATCTCTTTTTAATAGATACCATTGTTGAAATAATAGATACTATAATATGAATAAATACCATTCAAAGGTTAGATACCAATGCATATAACAATCCATTTGTTAATCATTTCATTAATACTGCTTGATGCATTTCTAGGTATCAGAGCAGTAACATAGAAGATTTTTCAACAATGTATACATATATCTAGGTATCAGAGCAGGGATAAAGTGATATATTCAGCTTGTGGAATTTGTTATTCATACCACTTGTTAATATGATTTGTATAATTCACAGATCATAATGGTAGAGTAAAAATTCAATCATACCTTTGTATTTTGCAAGTTTTATGCCCTTTTTCACATCCTTGTGTGGTATTTTGCTTCATCCATGTTGCATTCCTTGATCAATTCTTTGTTTTCCCAGTTTGGTAGTTTGATTTACCATTTTGAATCATCTTACATAACCTTAACAAACTCTTTGCAAAGCATATTGTAGTAGCACTGAGTTCACAAGAGTTTGTACCAATTTTGGGTCTTTGATGCAGTATTGTTTTGGAAAGGAGTTTTCTAAAAGTAATTTACTCAGACTTTCATACCACTTGATAAAGAGATAACATATCATCAATAGATATCACTTGTTATAAAGAAATGTTATGAAACTCCCCCTTAATCATGCAATTTAACAAGGATAAATATAGATGTTGATACCACTTGTTAGTGCAATTTCATTTATGTCTAGGTATCAAATCAAAGATGGAGTGATTAAAACAATTTTGTTGTACTACTCATGCATTTGTGCTAGAACATGTGCCAAATATTCACTATTTTCCATATGACTTTTGTATCTCAAATAATCTCTTCTTATCTTATGCCTATGATGTTACATATAGGTCTAGTCAAGCATTCACATATGGCATTTATCAAATATGTACAAGAAAACATTTTGCATAGATAAATAGCAACAACTTTTGGTAAAATAGAGACAAGTCACAAAAACATTTCATGATCATAATGTGGCTGCAAGTCATATATTCATTGCCATGTATGTCATACCACTTATTAATATAATCCATACAAAGCACAATGGTAAAATAGACACTAATTTCAACATGGGTAATGGTAAAGATAATCTTTCTTTATCTATGAATACCACCTGTTTCTATTTTTATTGTCTATACCACTTGTTATTAGAATCTCGGCATGATATCATTTGATGGATTTGCCAATTTAAGCTCTTGATATCAATTAATAACAGTTAAGCATTTACCACAAGATTGTTATTATTCAAGCATACATCATTCTTCATAAAGTAGTTCAAAAATTCTTTTCAATCTCAATGATGCAATACTTTCAAATTTCTTTTCACAATCAAGATTGTGCATTATCAAACATATGGTGTCAATCAAGATGGATATCACTTGCACAAGCATGGTATATGATCATGGCATGCATTATCACTTATCATGTCATGCATTGTTTCTTAACACATCATCATGTTCATGCCTATTATGTTACAATCATGAAGTTAAAGTCTAGCCAATCACTTATTGTAACATACATGCTTTATCTCTAGGAATATAATTGCATAGATTGTCCAAGCATAGATACCACTTGTACACACAATATATGTATTTATTATTAAGGCATACTGATAAGCATATAATCAAGATTATGTCCTCATGATCTCTTCCTCTTACTAATTCAATTCATACCATTGTTAAGGGAAGATGTTTTTTTTTTTTTAGATACCACTAGTTAACCAACATATTAATGATACATCATCAAGAATTCATATTTAATCATTCATGCATCATTTAAGAATTCATACATTTTCAAGGATTCATACATCTCAAGTTATTCAACTAATCATTCATCAAGCTCATCATCAAGCATTACTAATCATCATGCATAAGCACTATTGATCCTTAGGTTTTCATGAGTTTAAGGGGTTTTAAGATTACTCATTCATTCATCTCAAGACATAACACCTTTCATGCTCAAACTTGCATATCAAATCAAGGTTAGATATTTACATATCAAGATTCATGAGCATTCATATAAATTGTGTGATGAGTATTCATACCTTTTTGTTGTATCACCTTTAGTGTTTGTCCATTGAATTTTGTCTTTGTGCAATCCGTCTTGTGTGAGTCACATTGAAGCTTCTTGTTCATTTCCTTGTTTTGAGTGGTACCTTTTTAGATGTATGATGAGTCATCATAATCTTGGCTTGCTCTATTCTTCTTCTTTATCTCTTGGAGTGGAGATTGAGATAATTGATATCTCCTTAGGCCATGAGTTTTGGTCATCCATCAATGAGAAGTTGTTGCTTTGAAGTTTGCCTACAAGATTTCAAAGATTTAAGGTACCCTTTGAGAGTTGGGTCCTTCCTTGTTAGTTTGGGATTTCAAGATTGTTTTGGAATCCATACCTTTCTTGTACACTTTTGACGGGATTTCTTTACAAAACAATTGGATGATATATGACCAAATATTCCACAATAAAAACATGTTGCATTCAATGAATAAGTCATAGTATGATAGTAATGGTTTCTTTTATATACTTTCCTTTTAAAACAATTAGACATTGAGTTCTCTTTTCTTTCATGGTTTGTGCATCTTAGGGAGGATTTGGATTTTTCTTTGTATGATGTACAATGGTTCTTGTAATGACCTATTTTTCTTCTATCAAGTGTATGCCTTTGATTTTCAATAGGTGCACTTAGAAGTGTTTGACTATGTGTGAGTTTACTAAGTGCTTCTTTTAGTTCTTTATTCTCATTTTCAAGAAGCATACATTTATCAATAAGCATACAATCCTCATTATTATCATTACAAGTCCTAGGAGATACATTTGAAGCTATTAACTCATCATTTTGAACTCTAAGATATTCTTTTTCTATGTGAACATCATGCAATTCTTTTTCAAGAGTCAAAATGGTTTGTTTAGAGCATGCATATTTCTTTGATAACAAGACAAATGTTTCATGCAATTCTTCAAAAGCTTTTAGCAATTCATCTTTATCAAATTCACTTTCATCATCACTAGATTCGTTTAGAGAACTTACCTCATCATCTTCGGAGTGCTTTGTTATAAGGCAAAGGTTGGTAAATTCCATTTTCGATTCCATGGTCTCTTCTTCCGAATCTATTTTGATTTCTTCTTTCGAACTTATTATGAAGCCTTCATCTTGGCTAGAAATGGTACTAATCCTTGAATCTTTATCATCATTAGCATTCTTATAAATTGTTTCAAGAGTTTCCCATATTTCTTTGGCATTATCACAAATAGTAACTCTACAAACATCATTAGGTTCTAATGCTAATGTGTTAAGAATTTTAGCTTTTAAATTAAATTGTACCTTTCTTTCTTCTTCCTTAGTCCATAAGTTCATGGGCTTCAAATACTCTATATTATCAACAATGTATTTGGGAATGAAAGGACCAAATTGAATAGCATTCCATACCTTGAGATCATAGGCTTGGATAAAGATTTTCATCCTTTCTTTCCAAATAGCATAGTCTTTGCCATTTAAGATTGGAGGTCTATTTAGTGTGCCATTTTGTAAAAATGCATCATATGAAGTCGAGGCCATCTTGATCTCCTGCAGCTGTTAAGCCTTGTGGCAAGAGTCAAGCTCTGATACCACTTGTTAGCCAAGGCCTCAACGCTCAAAAGGGGGGGTGAATTGAGTGTTTCAAATTTTCACGCGGAATCCCCTTGGAAATGGTTAGTAATATACAAATGATGCAATGATGAAGAGACAACAACTTTTATGCACATATCACACTATGACACACTTGATGTGTAATGACAATATTTAGCTATAAGTGTGATAAACAAGGTAAGTTATTGGTTTAAACAATTTATCAAACAGTTGTAGTGCACAGATTTATTTGTCAATAATGTGATGTTTCCCATAAAGATTCAGCTCATTCAAGTTATCAAACACCTTGTGAATGTGAGAAGTAATAGCAATCAAGTAAGTATCACACAAGACTTAATAGGAAACAATGTATTTGATATTTGGTAAGTTATAGTAATTTCCAGTTTTGAAGAACTTCACCAAATATTGATTCAAGCAAATTATCAAACACTTGGCATGCAGAGTTAGTTTTCTACTTGAATAACAACTTTGATTCACACATTCAGCTCAAGCATTTCAACAAACAGTTTATATGAACAGTTGTATAAAGAGTTCAAGGTAGAGAGAAATTCAAACCAAATTTAACGAGTTCCACCAACCCGGTGTACGTCTCGCCTTCAAGCAACCCACTTGAAGGATTCCACTATTGAAGATTTGAGATACAAGCTTTGAGCAATTGCAGCTTCCTAGTGTCCCACACTCAAGAACTCAATCCTCACAAGCAAAGGGCAACCCACCCAATCTCACAATCTCTCAATACCCAAAGGTTGAACCCCAACCTTTGTGACCACTCAACCTAGAGTGAAAAACCTTGGTGTTTTGGTGTTTGGTTTACAAGCAATTAACTCTCTCAATAGAGTAGATACACAAATAAAGGCTCTCACAAATTCTAACTCTCAACAAGAGAGGATATGCAAATTAAAACTCACAATCTAACAACTCTTAAGCAATATGCAAGTTAAGAAACAAGAGTTGCAGAATATACAAGAGAAATCTAGTAAGAAGACCTTAAGAAGAGAAATGTTTGTTGCCTTGTGTTGTGCCTTGGTCTCCCCTCTTGTGTTCTCTTGCTTGAATCCATGCTTCATTTATAGCCATTTTTAGGGTTTCCAGTCGTTGCACATTGTCTCCAACGGATACCTTAGCATGGGCATAAAGTGGGAGTGAAGAAATGAGCTGGAGTTCCACTTAAAAGCATTTTCCCACGTTCTGACACTATGGTAATCGATTAGCCTTCGAGCTGTAATCGATTAGCTTTTGAAATCTTCAGTATTATGCAGCAGGTAATCGATTAGCATTTCTACTGTAATCGATTAGCTATGAAACAGAACCATTCTAATCGATTATTCCTTGCCTTGTAATCGATTATGATTGATACCTGATGCTCTTAATTTGTGTCTCGCAACATGGTAATCGATTAGGACCTCATGTAGTCGATTAGGGACAAAACAGAACTTACGTAATCGATTATGCTTGACTTGGTAATCGATTATGGTGAATACCTGATGCTCAGTCTTCAAACTTTTAACTGGTAATCGATTAGCCTTTTATCTGTAATCGATTATGTTCATTCCAGAACCTATGTAATCGATTATCCTTCTTATTGTAATCGATTGTACCATAAACAGAGTTATGGTAATCGATTATTCCATTGTGGTAATCGATTAGTACATGTACCTGATACAATTCTTCAAGGTTTTTGATATGTTCTTGATATGTATTGACCCATGGCTTATTCCTTTAATCCTCATGCTTGTTTCCTTGATTCTTCTTCAACTTATGAGCTTGTTCTTCAACCTTGTCTTCCATAGCTCATGTTTCTTTAACTCTTTGTAAGGCATCTTCATCTTTTTATTCTTGGCCATTGTCTTTGTGCTTGAACCTTCTTGTTTCTGAACCTTTGCCATTCCATCATCATCATGAATACTTTGTCATTCATCAAAACTACTTTGCATACTTACATATGCAACTTCACTTCTTGATTTCTTTGTCATTATCAAAATCCTTTGAACCTGTAATCATATTCAAACACAGCCACGAGTCTTGGTTATGAAGTCAAGCAAAGTGGCTAAATATGAGTTGGAATTTCCTCTTTGAGTAAAATTCCTCTGGCTTTTGACTAGAGGATTGTCCCAAAAGAAGGCTCTAAGTGAAGATTTCAAGTGAAGACTCTGAATGAGGAAAGTTTTGGTTGAGGGAAAATCGGGCCCCAAGTGAAGACTTTGGGTGAAGACTCCGAGTAAGAAGAGTTTTAGTTAAGAGAGAATAAAGCCCCGAGTGAAGACTCTGAGTGAAGATTTTGATTGAGAAGAGTTCTGGTTGAGAGAGAGTCATGCCTCGAGTGAAGACTCTAAGTGAAGATTTCAAGTAAGAATTCTACTCTTGCCACGTGGAAGTTATGTTGGTTGGGGCCTGATCATGCCTCTTGGAAGAAGGTGGCCAACCTTCGTTTTCGTTATTAATAAGCGTACGCTAGCTTAATGATTGTGATGTTTTTGTATTTCTCCAATGCATTAATGATGCATTTTTAGGATAAGGGGTGTCACTTGGTCCTAATGGAGGCACAATTGTAATTGAATGGTCATAACTGATGGATCCTTAATTGTTGGATCTTCCTGACTCTTCGTGTGATCTTTATTTGTGGCTCTTTGATCATAACCATGTTAAATGGAGCCCTAACCGTTGGATCGCCATGATTCTTCGTTTGACCCTTCGTTGCAACTGCTTGATTACACTCGCCTTGGATGGCTCTCTAACCGTTAGATCTCTTCAGTGACAAGTGACTATTTCCACTATTTCATGAAGTATAAATATCCTCCTCTTTACGTTTCATTTGGGTTCTCAATTGTTGCTTGCTTTATCTCTACTTCTACTTCATGTTCTTATTTACTCTTTGCTCTATTTCTTCCACACTTCTATTAGGGTCTTCTTCCGTTCCTTTATCAAGTAGCTTAGTGTCCCTTTTCTCCTTCGCTGTTTCTTTCGTACTGGGGTGCCATGGCTTCTGCTATGGAAGTTTCTTATAGTTGGGTGAGAGATGAGGTTCAGTCCATTCCTTCTATCTTTTAAGATAAGGAGTCTATAGTAAGGTTTTGGGAGGAGAAGAATTTTAGTCACTCTGAGTTAGCCCCCAATGTGGAATATGTGAGTTGTTCTGAGTCTAATCGGGTTTGTCATTATCGTACTGACCCAAGCGAGGTGGATTTTACTTATGTGTATGAGACATTGTTTTCTTGCCTTCATTTGTCATTTCCCTTTTCCAACTTTGAGATTGGCGTCTTAAATACCCTCAACATTATACCTACCCAGCTGTATCCCAATGGGTGGGCCTTTGTTAAAGCTTTTGAAATCATTTGTGATTATTTTGGTCGGGATGCTTCTGTTCCCCTCTTCTTCTACTTTTTCCAAGCCAAAGTTCCTAAAATGAGGGTTGCCCTAGAGTGGATTTCTCTGAGCGGAGTGGCTCACCGCAACTTGATTAGGGCATTTGACGAGTCGTATAAAAATTTCAAGACTAGGTTTTTCAAACTCCGTGTGGGCCTGGATCTGCTCGGGGAGGATTTCCTACACGACGCCGATTCCCACCCTCTGTTCCCCTTGTATTGGACTCAGAGTCCAGTTTAATTTTAGGTATTGTGGGACAATCTGACCGTGTCTGAGCGATCAAACACAAAGTTCTTAACTGAAGATGTGGATATTTACTTATGTTTGCACGCATTGATTGCCCTAGCTCCGTATCCAGATGCGATGGCCGCCTGGATTCGTAAGTAGTGTATTTATGTCGTCTTTCATCTTTTTGTTTGACACCTATTTCTATTCTATTCTGACCTGTTGTCTTTTTTCATTTTTAGTAGATGACATGACTCTTTACTCTCTGTCGATGAAAGACTTAAGGAAATGCTACCAAGAGGTGGACCCTAAAGGTGCTGGGAAGAAAACCGGGGCGAGGAAAGTTAGTTCCTATTCTGCCGTCATTCCCACATCCTCCCGAGCCGTCATTTCCACCGTTCCCACTACTATAACCTGTATTACCACTGTTCCAGCTCAGTCACAATTGGAGAGGGAAGTGAGTCAAGTTATGAAAAAGTCTCGCCAAGGAGGGCCGACTGTATAAATTCCTGAGAGTTCCCACTCCCGCCCTCTCTCCCTTTCTACTCAAAATGAGGAGGCCACAAGGTAGGTTGGCCGAGTTATTTATATTTCTAAAAGTGAAGATATTGAGGAGGAAGTTCCTCCTTTGGTGACGTGTGGAAGGTCTTCTGAGAGGACTGAAGGTGTTCCCGTGAGATCCGAGGGCCCTACTTCTATGGAGGAGAGCTGGTTCTTTGCCCAGTGTTACGGAGGCTTCTGAGCGCCTCTGGGAGGCCTTTGCAAATAGGTCCATGACCACTTATTGGAATCCTACTAATTCTTTATAGGATATGCGTTTCCCTATGACCCAATTTGTGGATCACATAGTCTTTTTTAAAGAAGATGAAAAGAAGTACACCTCTTTAACCCCCATCGCCATGTGCCGGACAGTTAAGATGTTTGGTCTCTGGGTGACATCCATGACTCAGTCCTTGGAGAAAAAACTAGCTACCTGGGGAAGGGCCTTAGCCTTGCTATCCCAGGAAAATGACGCGCTCAAGAAAAAGAAGGAGCTCTTGAGGAAGGGAAAAAAACCGAAGGAGGCCCAAGAAGAGAATGCGACAAAGCTGGCAGCAAAGCTGAAGAATGATCTTGGTCGATCAGAGAGGGATTTGGAGGTCGCAAGCCAGACGAACTCTAGCCGGTCGAAGCTGTCACCCACCAAGGACAGGTGCTCCTTTTGGGACATGAGGGTTGAAGAAGTTGAGGAAACTTATAACACTTTGTCTCTTAAAAACCAGGAGCTAGAGAAGGATCTCTAGAAGGCCTGAGCGGATTTGGAGGCTCTGAGGGAGGAGTCAAAGGCGGATCTTGAGGCGACGGAGTGAGACATCACCATGAACTATGTAGATACTTTTAAACCTTACCAGGAGCAGATTGCTATCTTGAACCCTTCCACCATTTTGGACTTCAAAGGGCTCGACCCGTTTAAGATTATTGTGGATTGCCAGATTGTACCGTACCTAGATTCAAACGAGGAACAAAAGGGAATCGACATGGATAAAGAGGGCGATGTCCCCAAGGCTAGAACTGCTGATGACATGCCCACCTCGGAGTCCCTCAATGTCAGGTCTTCTGGGGCTGCTCCTTAGGAAAATAACTTTATAAATTTGTCACTTTCTTTTTTCTTTGATGTATGAATCGAACTAAATTAATGTACCTTTGCTTTACTCCCCTTTCTGATGCCCACCTCGAAGTCCCTTAATGTTGGGTCTTCTGGGGCTGCTCCTTAGGAAAATAACTTTATAAATTTGTCACTTTTTTTTCTTTGATGTATGAATCGAACTAAATTAATGTACCTTTGCTTTACTCCCCCCTTTGAGTCTTTTGTTGCTTTTTCTCTATTTCATGCACTTTTTGTACTTCTCAACTCAAATGGTTAAAGAACGATGATCAGATTTTTTGCGCTTTAAACGTATTTTAAGCTTTTATACTTGCATTGTCAAAAGGATCGATTCCTCACTCAGATTTTCAATACTTAAATGAATTTTAAGTTTCACAACGTGTTGCCAAAGGGATCGATTCCTCGCTCGGACTTTCGAGTACTTAAATGAATTTTAAGTTTCATAATGTATTGCTAAGAGGATCGATTCCTCGCTTGGACTTTTGAGTACTTAAACGAATTTTAAGTTTCACAATGTATTGTCAAGGGGATCGATTCCTCGCTCGGACTTTTAAGTACTTAAACAAATTTTAAGTTTCACAACGTATTACCGAGGGGATCTATTCCTTGCTCAGATTTTCGAGTACTTAAATGAATTTTAAGTTTTACAACGTATTGTCGAGGGGATTGATTCCTCGCTCTAACTTTTGAGTACTTCAACGAATTTTAAGTTTCATAACATATTGCCGAGAGGATTGATTCCTCACTTGGACTTTCGAGTACTTAAACAAATTTTAAGTTTCACAACGTATTGCCGAGGGGATCGATTCCTCTCTCGGACTTTCAAATGCATTAACTTTCTTGGCTAAATACTTTGAAACTTTTTATTAGAGAAAATAGGGGCCTCGTTAAAACCTCCCGAGAGAAAAACCCTATGGGAAAAACCTCTTAGGTAGGAAAAAGAGTGCTCTGGTGTACAATGATCAACTAGAATAAAATCTCAAGTGAGTGGCATTCCATGTCCTTGTTATCTCTTTCCCAAACAATTCTTCTAAGCGATAAGCACCTTTTCCAATGGCTTCTCTGACTCGGTATGGGCCTCTCAGGTGGCGGCAAACTTGCCCTCTTCTCGTGGCTTCCGATTATTGTCTGTGGTGCACAAGACAAGGTCTCCTCTATGAAAGGGTCAGGGTCGGAGGAGAGAGTTCCAACGCTGGGTGGACTTCTGTTTGGCTGCCTGTATCTTTACGTACGCAATATCGTGCTCTTCTAAACCGAGATCCGGATCTTCTCACCTTCCGTCATTATTTTGGTCTTCGTCATAGGCAAGGTGTCAGAGAGTGGGTTCCCCTAATTCAACCGGTATCATGGCATCGACCCCGTGTGTGAGTCGGAATTGAGTCTTATGGGTCGACAAATATGGGGTCGTATGATATGTCCATAGAGCCTCGGGAAACTCCTCCTCTTATCTTCCCTTGGCTTCTCCGAGTCGCTTTTTGAGTTCTTGGAGGATCACGTTGTTGGCTGCCTCAACTTGGCCATTGGTCTATGGATGTTCTACGGAGGAGAACTTCCGTTTAATGCCCAGGTTCTCACAGAATTTAACAAAACCTTTGTCCGTAAACTGTTAGTCATTATTCGAGATGATTGTGTGGGGGAGTCCATGTCTATAAATGATGTGCTTCTAAGTGAAGATCTGAACCTTAGCCGCGGTGATAGTTGTAAGGGGTTCCGCCTCAATCCACTTGGTGAAGAAGTCGACTGCCATGAGAAGGAACTTGAATTGACCTTTCCCAGGGGAAATGGTCCCAGAATGTCTAATCCCTAAGTGTTGAAGGGCTAGGGAGCTATGATTCCATGTAAAGGCTAGGGGTGGCTGTGGATCCGGTTAGTGTTATGCTGGCATGGGTTACACTTCTTAACAAACTCAGAGTAATCGGCCCATAGGGTTAGCCAAAAATATCCTGCCCGGAGGACCCGAGCAACAAGGGGGTAAACTTCCCCCGTGAAGGCCATAGATTCCCGAGTGGAGTTCTCGTATTACATAGTCAGCTTGCTCTTTATTTAAGCATTTTAGGAGTGGTATAGTGAAGCCGCTCTTGTAGAGTTATCCGTCTAGCAAGGTGTAGTTGGCTACTTGTACCTGCAGCTTTTTAGCCTGCTGATGGTCTTCCGGAAGGGTCCCTTGCCTGAGAAAATCAACAATCGGGGTCAACCAAGTATTTTCAGTTGGTATTTCACTTACCTGGTGTGTATGTTGAGCCTCTTGGATCGTGGGTTCCTCCAGAATGATTTGGATGATTGTCTTGAGGTTCCCTGTTTTGACTGTGCTTGCTAGTTTAGAGAGTAGATTGACACGCTCGTTCATCGCCCAGGGGACATGGACTATTTGGAAATGTTTAAGGTCCCTTTCCAGTTCGTTCACTCGAGCCAAGTATTTCATCAGTGTCAGGTCTTTGGCTTGGTATGACCCTTCCACCTGCCGGCCCACTAACTAGGAGTCGGTTTTTGCCTGAACACACCGAGCCCCTAAGTCCATAGCGGTTCGTTGTCCCGTGATGAGAGCCTCATACTCCGCCTGGTTGTTGCTGGCCTTGAACTAGAATATGAGTAAATCTTCAATTACCAAGACAGTCAGGGATTCCAGTATAACACTTGCCCCACTGCCCTTCATGTTGAAGGATCTGTCTACGGAAAGAGTCCATAACCGCTGTGTAGCGTCATAGCTGTCTTTATCTTCTCCCAACTCCACCAAGAAGTCTGCCAGTACTTGGGCCTTAATAGTCCCTCTAGCTTCATACCGAATGCCGTATTTAGACAACTCGACAGCCCATGCGACCATCCTCCCCGTAAGCTCCATCTTCTGAAGGATTTTACCGAGCAGTTGGTCGATCCTTACTACCACTTGATGACTATGAAAATAAGGTCAGAGTCATCACATGGCCATGACAAGGCTGTATGCAATTTTTTTGACCCTTTAGTATCGTGCCTCAGCCCCCTGTAATGTTTTGCTGGTGAAGTAGACTGGCCTTAAGATCGAGCCATCCTCCTGTGTTGGAAATATGCACTAAGAGCCTATATAGGACGCATGATTTTGAATAAGGGATTTTTGTTAAATAGTTTAACAACCTTTATTTATCCTTGGAGTAATAGGTTATATGAGAGTTATTCCTAAAATGTCCCTAGTCAAGTATTTACGTGGGGACATGTAAATACATTAAGACTAGTGTGTGGGTGTACTGATGATCTGATCTCACAGATCATGGATATTAATAATATCAAGTCTTCACACGGGTACACATTAAAAGTAATGATGTACTGGACAAACCCACCATAAGAAGTTACATGGATTGTTACATGAATGTCATAAACAATTCACAATGTGATAATGGTATATGTAGTCCTTTGACTTGAAGTCACTATGATTCCTACATAAGGAGTTTGTTGTTTTAATACAATCAAACGTCTTCTATAACAAGAGGAATATAAAGGTTGTGGTTAGGCAATGAACAAATTATGTAGAGGGATGTGAGTGATGTAGATAAGATTTGTCTCTTCTATGTGACAGGAGTGATATCTATAGGCCACTTGATGGAGTGGGACTAAGAAAATGCATGACCATGCTAGAAAGAATAAATATTGGATATTTATTTGGATAAAGTCTACTCCGGTAACAAGTAAAATAAATATAACCGTACAAGGATGACGCGACCATACCTTAGGCTCCATTAGAATATCATGACAAAAGGAACAAATATATAAAATAATTATAACTTATAGGTTATGTTGATAATAAATAATATTTGGACATAATGATGCATTGCTAGATGTCGCTCTTATTTTATATTAATAATAAAATAGTTTATTATTAATATGACCGAGTATTTTACCTATAGGGTCATACACATAGAGTACCCATCAAAAAATAGTTTTTAATTTAGTTAGACTAAAATAAAGCTATTGGGCCTAACTTATTTAGAATGAGTAAGGAGCTCACTCTTTAGAGAGAGCAAATTAGGTCAAACCTAAGCCTATAAATAGAGCATAAGATGCTCATAGGCGGCTAACCAAAAAGAGACACAAAAATGCAAAAGTTATAAAAGCTACACATTGTCAAACTAGCATTTGGAAGATATAGCATTTTCTGGTGGGAGTACTTGTGTGCACACCTAAAGGATGAGGCTACACCATATGCAACATAAATTTTTGTGGTTGTCTTATGCTTTGAAACACGACGCTTTGCAAATCCTATGGGAATCCTTGTATTTCCGCTGCTCATGCACTAGGGATTCCCTAACATCCTGGACTAAGACTTAGCTTATTGCCTTGGTCCCTGCGGAAAGGTAAAGGACCAACTCTGACCCCGTGTCTGGTCGTGTCAAAATTGGTAGAGATGTAAGGTAGATCTTTAGGTCTTGAAACGCCTTTTCACACACTGAAGTCCACTCAAATGAGTCTGTCTTTTTCAATACTTTGTAGATCGACATGGACTTTTCAACAAATTTTGAGAGGAAACGGGAAAAGGTCGTAATCCGACCGGTGAGGCATTGAACTTTAATATTCTGGGGGCTTTGCATCTCCATTATGGCCCGACACTAATCTGGATTGGCCTTAATGCCTCGGTAAGTGAGCATATAGCCTAGGAATTTTACACCTTGGACCCCGAAGGAACACTTCTCAGGGTTTGGCCGTATATTAGCTTGCGCAGCTCAAAAAATGTCTCTTCCGAATCCTATACATTTAAATCTTCCTGTTTGGTTTTGACCACCATGTCGTCTACATAGACCTCCATGTTTCTTTCGATTTGATTGGCGAAGATTTTATAGACCAGCCTCTGATAAGTGGCTCCTGCATTTTTCAAGCTGAAAGGCATCACTCAGTAACAATAATTCATCCCGCCCGTGATGAACGTTGTCTTTTCCTTATCTTTAGGGTCCATTCGGATCTAGTTGTACCCCGAGTATCCATCCATAAAGCTCAAGATCCTGTATCCTAAAGTTCCATCCACTAAATGATCAATACTAGGCAAAGGATAAGGATCCTTGGGACATACCTTATTCAAATCAGTGAAGCCGACACATATTTGCCACTTGCCACTTGACTTTTTCACCATGACCACATTTGATAACCAGGTCGGATATTTGACCTCCCTAATGAAGTTGGCGGATACAAGCTTATGTGTCTCCTTCTTGACTGCATTCTTCCGATCGGAGCCCATCTTCTGGGGTTTCTGGGATACAGGCCTAGCGTCCAGCTCGATATTGAGCGAGTGGCAGATTACAGCGGGGTCAATGTCGGGCATGTCAGCGGGGCTCCAGGCAAAAAAGATCTTCATTTGCCTTCAACAGGTTGACTAAGGCTTCTTCGAGGTCTGGGTCAAGTATTACACTAATCCGCATACACTGGCTCAAGGATGGGCCAACTTGAACAAGCTTAAGGGACTCCACTGGTTGAGGTCTCTCGTACTTCCTATCGTTATGAGGGTTAAATCCCATCTCTATATCTTCATTGATTATAAATATCTCCTTTGGGTGGAGGCTTTCATAGTAACATTCTTGGGCCACTTCTGGGTTTGCCCTGACGACCCCTACTCTTCCGTCCCTAGTGGGAACTTTACGGTTAGGTGCATGGTGAAGACCATAATGCCTAGGGCATTGAGGGATGGTCACCCCAACAACGCATTGTAGGAGCTTGGGAAGTCAACGGCCAGGAACTTAACCTTGACTGCTCGGCTGTCTCTTCCAATTTCAAAAGTGGTCCTCAGGTCGATGAACCCTAAAACCTACATAGAATCACTAGAATAACTAAGTAGAGTCCCGTCATACCTTTTCAGCCATTGGGTAGGGAAACCCATCTTTTGATATGCTTTCCAATATGGAATATCTGTTGAGCTTCCTTGGTCCACAAGTACCCATTCACCATAAAGTCTTCAACTCCCATGGTGACCACCATCGACTCATCCCTATTGAGGCCGCCTTCAGGGAAGTCTGACCTGTCAAAAGTAATGGTCACTAACTTTGAGTTCCCCTATAATAAGTTTACCTACCCCGATCGGTGTGACTGGTGTGCGCAAGTGCCTGGGAAGCCGCCTGAAATGGTATGTATAACTCTCTGTTTGTCTTTTCTACTGCCTGCAAGTCTCGGGGATTGAGAATGAGGGGCTCATGATTGGTCCCGAGTCTAGAGTTCAACCTGATCAAGATGCTTTATTTCTCTCTTTTGGTTTCCCTCATTTGACCTATCGTCCTTCCAGGCGACAAACCTATTCAACCCTTCTGGCCCTTCCCCTGGGGGGCAGCGCAATGAGTCTAGTGTTGTAAACTTCGTGCATGATCCGATCATGACGGTCCTTCAGTGGCATGAAGTTAGTGTATCTGGGGGCATTGTAAGCATCAACATACCTGTCTCGACTCTACTTGGCACTTCTCCTTTTCTGATCGGGTTGATGGATAACCTGATTTGAGGAGCCCATCCAATTGGCTTGTTGTTCATCAACAGTGATATACCGGGAGGCTCTTACTTGAAAATCATCCATGTCCAAGCGTGGCTTCTTGGCCAAGGAGTTGGAGAACTTGCCTGGGCGTAGGCCAATTTGTATGGCGTGTAACGTCACTTCGGGACTGAGGTCCTGGATTTGGATGACCTACTTAAAAAGCAAGCCAAATACTGCTTTAGGGTTTCATTTGGAAGCTGGCGTAGGTTCACCACGCTATGCAAAGTCTGCTGTACTGCTTTGTTGGTGGAGAATTGACTAAGGAACTTCTTACTGAGGTTGGGAAAATTAGTATTTCTCTTCTAGGAAAGATGGAAGAACCAGCGAAGGGCTGACTTTGTAAGCGTAGTGGGAAAGGTTCGGCGAAAAAGGAAGTCTGACGCTCCGGTAACCAGCATGGTAGTAGTGTATATGGTGAGGTGTTCTTCGGGGTCCCCTCTGCCGTTGTATTTTTCCATGAATAGGGGCTTGTAGTTTGGTAGGGTGAGGGTATTGATGTGGACTGTCATGGTCAGTCAAATTGAAACATTAAAAATAATCTAGTACTAGGGTGTGAGGCTAGGTCGTCTCTCGAGGATCAACATAAAAATTTAGGAAATTCAAGTTCAAAATAACAAATATAAGACTTAGAATAAATATAGGACAAAATTTAAGTTCAAAATTTAGGAAATTCAAGTTCAAAATAACAAATTTAGGAAATTCAAGTTCAAAATTCAGGTTTGGTTATCACAATAAATTTAAAATAGAATAAATATAAGACTTAGAATAAATAACAAAGACTGATTTTCTTGGAGTATTGCAATTGGATTTATCCTTGGTTCACAAAAGATGATTTGTACACTTTTATTACATGTTGATTTCTTAGCTCAATCTTAATTAATCAACTAAGCATCTTTTTCAATTCATGATTCCTTTACTTACATTCAAACTAAATGAACATATTCATCAAGCATTCTAATTAAGCAAAAGGAGTCAAGATCATAAAATCTAGAAATCATTGAGCATACATAAGAACATCACCTACATACATAATCTATTCTCATATTATGGAATTAAGCAAACCATAATAATTAAAAGTAATTATGAAAATATTCATTAAGCATGCATACTTCCTTAATCTATTTTAATGAAGATCTTATTCTATTCCATTTGTATAATTAAACTGATTAAGCATACAATTTAATTAAACAAAATGGAATTCAAACACTTAGAGTAAGATTATAAGGAAATCAACAACAATAGAAAAGTGCTATGTTAAAAACAGAAACCTCAAAATTATATTACAATAACCTCCAACAAAATCAATCTAAGGGTTTTAGCCCTCCAAAATTAAAACAACTAAAAATAAGAATGATCGAACCCAAAAGGGAGAAGAGAGCTTTCCAAGAGGCCTTGTGCCTCTATATCTTCGCTGCCCCATATGGTGCTCAAAAGGTGTCTGGAAACCATTGGCATTGGTCCTATTTATAGCGATATACGTTAGGGTTGCGAATTTACTCCCACGCTACATGTAGGTGTAAGGCCACACATGGGATCTTACTGACTTATAATGCACTATTTTCTCTGATTTTCTTTAATAATTATTCAATAATGCTTCCACTAATGCTTAGACACCTGTTCTGAATGTTCCCCATTGAGATAATGCCTCATGTCTAAAATGGATTGGCCATAATACATTAATTATAAATTAATCCCCCACTTCTGAAGTTGCACACAGCCTATCAGTGGGATCCTCGTCACTGCTCATGCTACATGTATGGTTCTTGAGGTCTCATGCTACGTGTGGCATGGGAGCTACGAGTCAGCTCTCTGATGCTCAAATTCATTATTTTCTAATTGCAACTTCAATCATTCATTACAAAATAAGAGAAACCAAGTAAGATTTATTATTTCTATTTAAGGCTTAATCCTTAATTCATTTTAAGATCAAATATTACAGAAAGCTCAAATTGTGAAAATATGTCAAAATGTAATATATTACAAAATATTTAATGGTAACATAGACATATTTAACGTAAGGAATTAAGGATAAAATATGTATTATCAGGCATCCACGATCTGATCGGCCCATGGATGGACAGCGAAAGGGAGCTCAGGCTCGTATCTCATCATCTCTCGTATTTGGGAGGAGGCATAGCCAACGCTCTTTCGCTGGGCGGATCGGCCCCTATTGTTGTTGGAGGCTTCTCGCTCGCCTCCCCTTTACCCTTGAAGCTTTGGGTTCTCCTACTGCAAGTTGGCTACCGTTCTCTGTAGAGTTTCCGCCATGTTTGTGAGTCACTGTATCTAGTCGCCGTGATCAGACGATGCCTAACAACGTCCATCATCTTCCTCCCAGAGAGTGTTTCGGGTGTTCACCATAGCTACGTCTAGAATTAGGATTAAGGTTGGAGAGAGGTGGTGTAGGATCCATTTTACCGGGCCCTACGGTGGGTGCCAAAATGTTCACACAGAGAAAGTTAGGCATAAAAACCCTAGAGAAATCCCCTAGAAATCAAAGTTCCTTAATCTCTAACGTGTCACCTAGCTTACATCATGCGTACATAAGTTACATTTATACCTAGGTTATAACACGGGCCTAGCCCGTTAAACTATTACTGAGGCAGTTAACTCTCTGCCAACGTAGAGGGAATCGGGGGGAATCGTGGGGACCCGCCCCTGATCCCGTGGGGGGAACAGTTAGTAAACAAAAATGAACAATATACAATAAACCCAATGTTAAGAATGAAAGTGGCTGTTGAGGGGACCCTACCAATGATGAGCATGATGGAAAATGAAAGAATATGTATAAGATATACATCATTTACATATGGCGTATGGAAACTAGAGCATACACCCTAGGTACGCTGGAGGACATTCTCGTTCGATCTTCGAGGAGAACCTTGGGAGTAAAACCAGGATGGAAACCCAATGGCATCAGAGTCACGCCTGAGCTGGGTGAGACGATGCAAGCTAGGTGTACTTTGACTAAACGACGGGATGTATCTAAGACCGTGGAGAGCTAAATGCCCTTTTATGATATGAGATGGATCTCTGATGATGAGGAAGACCTAAGAGTCCTTAGTACCCTATGATATGAAGGGCTTGGTGGGCTTTGGTCACTCTAGTGTAGAAACATTGTGTTCAGGAGTAGCCTGAACAAGATGGATTCTAATAATAATGATGATGAGTATGATGATTGATGAGATGGAATTAGGCCAACATGCATCATGGCAAATAATGAAAAAGATTAACTGAAAATAATGGAACCCATGTGTTAAGGACAGGGCCAATAAAGCTTCATTTTTCTTTTATAAATAATTTTAGATATTATTTTGATATCATGCCCTAACTTTGCTATTTCAAACCCACTTATTTCACTACTCTCTCATGCCTTTAGTAGAAGTTGACACATTTTGCCATTTGTTCTACTGCCTTCTACATGTTCCTATATCGAGTGTTCTTAATTTCTCATTGCCTCTTTCATGTTGTTCATAAAATGTGTGTAGGTTGGTACTCAATTCCCAAACTAATAGGAGCTTCACATAATGAGCAACAAACATTACTATTTACTACTACAACCACTTATTCTAATTAAGTGTTTTTGTTGAAAGATTCATTTAGTTAGAAATAGTAAAAAATGATTTTTGTTTAGGAGCAACCACTTATTTTTTATGATTGAATTAGTATATAACAAAATGAAATTGTTAATCACTATAGCAAGTGACATGAACAGAAATAGATTACCTTGAAATTCACTTTGAAATGAGGATGTATTTTTTTATAAAGGGTTTAAAGAAGGATATTGAAACCACACTTAAGAAATAGATGAGGAGGTGCCTGATAAGTCATAGGGTAAGCGCCATAATCAAATATTAATATACTTAAAGATTGACACAAGAATGAAAATTCTTGATAAGATCAACGATCGGTTTATTCAAGAACCTAAGAGAAATTCTCACAAAGAGAAAACTCAGAATTTACTCAAACTCAGCTTGCTTTCTTTGATTTACATGAGATCTTATTTATAAGCTTTAATAAACTATTAAATTCTCAAGAAAATAAATTCCCATGAATGTCTAGTGAATATTTTACTTTCCTAACATTGAAACTTGAAATAAATTCAATTAAAAATCCATCTAGGAAAATCTAAAAGACAAATGAATAATAAAAATAAAACAAAAATTAAGGGGAAATGGAAAATTTGTTTTTTTTAATAACTAAGTTGCCCTTTCAAATTCCTTTCAACAAGGAAGAACTTTTTAGTACTTTCCTCTAATGCTTAGTTGATCTTCATTTAAAATAGCTTATAACTCAATACAATCCCTTTTTAGTCGATTTTAGAACTTTTTAGTACTTTCCACTAATGTTTAGTCAAGTTTCATTACTAGCCTAAAATCTAGATTATTACTAATATGATGTTATGTTGAACTCCAATGATGTTGAAACTTTAGTAATTTTTATGTTGTGTTGAACTTAGTATGTTGCTAACCTAGAATCCCTGTCATGTTTTGACAAGATTGAAATTGTGTGCTTATGATTGATTTGTTTTGTTTCTTTCTCATAAATGTCAACTAATGTTAAAATCAAGGGAATATTTCGTCTTATTTGCATTATTGGTCATACCCTACAATTGATTTTTTCTTGTTGGTCCTGTTTGCATTTGTTTTGTTTCTTTCTCATTGATGTTAACTGAGACACCTGAAGTTCTATCATCATAAGATATGAGGACTGAAAACTCTTCTCACACTCAAAAGGTTAGGGGGAAGACTGATCTAGGCCAGGCATATTGTAAATTAGCTACGAAAAAGAAAGGAAGAAAATGTTTCTGCCTCTATTGTAGAAAAATTATAAGGGTTGGTGGCATTAATAGGTTCAAAAATCATTTGGCTAGAACTCTTGGACTAGTTGAAAAACACAACAAGGTTAGTGTAGAGGTTCAACTTGAAATGTAACAAAATATCAAGGAAAGTCAAAACAAGAAAAGGAAATTGATGATAATCAAGTTGAAGATGTTACCTTCGTTATATCTCAGACACATCATTTATTCTATTTAATGCGATTAATTCAGCTTACTATCAACCTATTATGGATGCTACTTCTAGCATGGGTTCACGATTCAAAGTTCCAAATTTTTATACTATTCATGGTCATCTATTGAGTTGTTGGTTGAAGAAGTTAAGAAACTTGATGATTATTAAAATTTTTGGAAGATGACTGGGTGTAATATTATGGTAAATGGGTGGATTGATTGTTGTAGGAGAACTCTCATTAATTTCCTTGTGTATTGTCCAAAAGGAACAGTTTTTATTAAGTCAGATAATGCTTCTAATGCATTAAAAACTGTAGAAATATTGTTTCATCTCTTTAAGGAGGTAGTATAATTTGTTGGCCCTAAAAATGTTGTGCACATAGTAACATAATGCTAGGAATTATGTTACTGCCGAAAGGTTATTGGAGCTAATTTTCTAAAGCTATAGTGGTCTCTTTATGCATCTCATTGTATTATTTTAATCTTGCAAGACATTGGTAAGCTACAAGAATAAGTGATACTATATTATAGGCTTCAAAAATTACCAAATACATTTACAATCATTATTATGCATTATACTTGATGAGAAAACATGCATGAGGATGATAAATTCTTCACCCGGCTCCAACCTATTTCAATACCAACTTTATCGTATTATAGAGTATTTTGATTCAAAAGGATGCTCTAAGAACAATGGTAAATCTAAGGAATAAACCATATTGTCTTATAAAAAAAGCTAAGGCAAAAAGATTTGTGGAGAGGGTGTTAGACTCTGGGTTTTAGAAGCAAGATTATAAAACTTTATGAGCGACTTGTGCATGTTTTATGTATTATTGATAGTGAAGATAAACCTGCCATGAGTTTCAAAGAAATAAGAATACAATGGATCCTTACTTGAAAATCTTATGTGCTCGTTGGGATTCATAGCTTCCAAATATCTTTATGTAGTTGGTTATTGGTTAAATATTGGTTGTAGATTTAGTGAAAACGTGTGTCAATTGCAAGCAGTCTTTTGGATATCACTGATAGGTATTCTCATGGAGATCTTGAGTTGCAATTTAAGTTGAAAAATGAGATAAAAACATTCAGATATGCTGAGTTGTGTGGAAGGTAAGCTGCTATAGTGAACGAGATAATATGAGGCTAGACAAGTTGCTCACATTCTTCTTTTTTTGTTAATCTCCCTGTTGATTTCATATAAAGTTGTTAATTAGTATATTTCTTTGTTTGAGATATTTTATAGATAAATGGTTAGAATCTTATGGGCATCATGCATAAACTTTGAAAAAGTAGGCCACTCATTTTTTAAGCCAAACTTGTAGTGCTTCAGGTTGTAAGCATAATTAAAGTGTATTTGAGAACATCCATTAAAAAAGAGAAATATGTTAAAGCATCAAAGCTTAATGACCTTGTATATGTTCGTTATAACTTATGGTTGCAACAAAGGTAATAATAATAATATGTTATTTCTCCATTTTCTACTTTCTTTTACATATATATTGATATATAACAAAAATTAGGAATTGAGTGAAAGCATCAAAATTGACTCATCAACTTTGAGACACTTGATGATGATGTTTTTAATTGAGTGTTGGAGGACTCACCACCCTTTTTTAATGTTGGGGACGTGGAAGCTTTACGTAAGGATCTTGTAAATATGACTATCCAACCAATTTCTAATGATATTGTTATGTTTCTTTATTATATTATAATAGTTTATTATAGGTTTCATTTCTATTGCTTGTCATTTGATATTAATTGCTAACTTATATTTAAAATGATAGTGTCATAGATCAATTGAATTTGGATGAAGATCACGGAAAAATAATATAATGGAAGATATAACCAAAATGAAAGCAATTTGGAAGCATTAGATATCTTTGAAAAGGAAAGAGATTCTTCTCCTGAAGTAGTCCTTTCTTGAATGGAATGGTGGATCTAGATCTTTTCTTTAACTTTCTTCAATCTTCATGAGGTTTCTTGAATTTTGATGATCTTTAATGGTGGAGAAAGGTTGTAGCCGAATTACATAGGTGTGGGAATGAAGGAGGAAACTCATGCAAAAGAGGCCAAAGCATGGAAAGAAGGTGAGAGATGGAAGAGAATTTGAGTGACGTGATGGTGCTAAGTGGTGGCACCACTCCAAGGGGTGGAGATGAGCCTAGTATTTGCCACCCAAGGGGGGGGGGAGCCCAAGGGATGAGAATGAGAGCAAGTGTTATGCACTTCAGAGGAGTTAGAGTGAGAGAGAATCTCACTCATCTCAGTAGATTTTCATAAAATGATTCATTAAGTGTGATTTACAAGGCTCAAAACAACATACAAAGCCCAAAATTGGCCCAAATAAAGTTCTAAAATTATTTTATTATAATTTTATTAAATCTATAAAGACTAAATCCTCATCACCTCCTATAGGATAGGCAAACTTTCTTTTATTGGATCAATGGGCTTATGTTAAAACTTGTAATGAAACATTCTGTTGTTTAGTCTTAGTTTGAACTTATTTGTGAGTTTGTTTGATGTCTCTTATTCGATGATTACATATTTTTTTTTATGGAAATTGGTACTTGTTTCACTAGGCATTTATTATGTGTTTGATTTTGGAAATTTAGATTTTTGAAGTATGAAATACTTGAATTATTTATGTAATCTTTTAAATAGACCAGTTCAATCGATTCAATCAGTTTGACTATTAATCTATTGACCTAATCTCCTAGCTAGTTCAATCACCGGTTTGATTTTAATAATTGTTAGAGCTATGGATGTCAAAGTGGGTTGAGCCCGGTGGGCTAACTTGCCAACCTGACAAAAAAGTTACAAGGCGGGTTAGAAAAATTTAGCTTGTCGCTACACCAAATTCGGCCCACCCCAACTCACATTTTAGCGTGTTTTTGACGGGGCAGGGAGAGCCAATGACTATTTTTCCTTACTCAACCACTCCACAATTTTTCATTTTAGCGACATATTACTATGTTTTTTTCAAATTTAATAAATTTTCTCTTATTTGTTTCTTAAAAATAATAAGTTTATTCATTTTTATTAATTTTAATTATTTTGTATTTTTTATATAGGTAAACTCATCAACCCTTTATTAAAACATTTAAAATAATTTTTATTTTATTTTTTAAGATTTAATAGACCCACCCATCATCCTTCTAACCCATTAATAAAGCGGGACGAGTCAAAAATTTTAACCCACCTCCGATAAAAGGTCAAACCCATTTCCCTTTACATTTGATGAGTTTTTAACCAGACGAGTTGACACGTTTTAATAACTCAATCCTAAGCGTATGACTTCAACGATGTTTTTTGTTTATTTATTCTGGTGAAACTATGTTTTTATTTTATTTCTCTAATGCTTGAATAAGCCAGGATTTTATTTTGGGCTTATCGAGGTATAAATTTTGTGGGCCTATATTCTGTTTCAACAATTCATTTGCAAAAAAAAAAAACAATTCATTGGGCTCAATCGTGTATTTAATTGGACCTAAAAACTTCGTTACATATTTTCCTTTTTTTTGTTTGAGTGAACTTTTCAATAACATTCATTAAGGATTAATTGTTCTAATAAAAAAACTTAACAATGAAAAAGTTAAAGAAAAAATGAAGCAAGTGGAATAAAACATAAAAAAAAATGTAGAACATTTAATGAAATTTTATGTTGAATTATATTTTGTTTTAAAATCTTTACAGTGAGACCTTGTTATTTTAGAAATTTGTAAAAAATATTTATTTAAGCTAATATAAAATTTTTGAAATAGTTATGTTAATATTAACTTGTACACATATATAATAGATAGAATCATTATATAAACGCGAAAGTTTTCTTTCTGAAATGTAACATATAATTACATTTTAGAGGACTTAACAATTAGGTTAGAATAGTGGTATAAATTGATTAATGCACTTGATTAAAATATTTCATATTTATGATCTCAGTGAACTAAATAATCATCCTCTTTTTTTTTTCTGCAATAGAAAACGAAATAATTATCCTTTTCAGACACACCTTTAAATATTTAATTTTTATCAAACGTAAGTTACGTACACCTAAATTACTTTCATCCAGACGAAATTTCAAAAAAATGTATGGCCAAATTTTCTCACTTTTGGTAATATACTCCTATACCAGCAAGGACAGATATTCAGCAGCTAACATAATTCATCCACCAGTAAAAGTTACCTATATATACATTTATATTATATATAAAAAGTTGTTCCACTATAGATTCCATATGTCATTTTTCTCTAATTTTTATTTTTGGAAACCTTTTTAGTTTATTTGATTATTTATTTACATGGTCTTTTAATTTACCATATTAAATTATTACACAACTCAATTAATATGTTAAAACAATTCATTGTAACTTATCCGGTCTCAATACCGACCTATGGGCAGAAATGTTATTTGATCAAAGGAGCTACACAAGACCGTCATCTCACATAATATTGTAATCTAATATCAACTTCCAGCACCACGTATGAGATTCATGACCCAATACCGGTTTGAATTATTCTCTTAATATTAGAAAGTCAGAGTTAACTTATGCAATTGTGTATTGAGAAAGCAACCCGCAAAGTGACTGATGGAAAGGTACAGTCGTTAAATAGCGTCGCTGTTGCATGTTAGCCTTCCTGCAATGATCAGAATCACGCTGACACTTCGTACGGAAAACTTACCTACTTGAAACGGGTAGAATATTCTTACTATGACTTACGCTCAAACTCATTTATTCTTATGGAATATCCCACCGACTTGAGTGTCAGAGTGTCCTTATAGGTAACACCCCATTTTGCCATTCAACACATGAGGTTGGTGATATGTACTCAAAGGAGCACTCTAAGACTTCTATCTCCCTATTAGAATATAAGATATAATACCAGATCCTAACTGGACGGGTGTAAAATATATATATAGAAAAACATCATTTAAAGGCTAGCTGTCATGTTGGATCTTGCATCTCGGCCCAGACCAGTTCATTGGCACATCAGGTTGGACTCTGTAAATTGATTCCCACGTTTGCATGAGCAGGAAAGTTGTCATAGGGGATAACGCAGGAATCCCTAACGGTTATGTGAAAGATTTCACGTTCCTGGAGCCAAGGCTTCTAGCCTTTGAAAACCCAAGTGCATATGCAAATTGAGTGGTTTCAATGGTAACTCCTAATCCTAGGGATAAGATCATCAGGCAACTCAGAGAAGAGATAGCTAAGTTGAGGCACAAACGTTCAACATCTGTGGAGAAGGTGAGTCTTCTTGGATGTCACCAACCTAAAGCATTGAGGCAAGAGATGTCCCATACTCCTCATTATTTGAGGATCGCCACCTATGATGAGGAGTAGCATTTGCATTCTCGTGGTGAAACTCGGACTCCATAGAGGAAGAACCCTCCCACGGGAACTCTTTCTTCAGGATATAGGTTAAGCATCCCCTTTTCTAAAAGGCTTATGAGTGTCCCTATCCCAAGGCACTTATAAACCACTCATCCTATTTTCATTGGCAAGTATATGAGAGAGACAAATCCTAACAAGCATCTTGATGCTTATGTCTACAAGGTCATGTTTCTAGGGGCTGAAGCTGATGTAATGTGTCGTATGTTCCGTCAAACATTTATTAGCGAAGCTCTAAGCTAGTTTAAGGGGTTTTCTTTTGCATCTATTGACTCTTGGGAGGAAATGGTTGAGGCTTTCAGAGAACACTTTGTGATCTCCAGAGATGTACCCAAGATATTTTATACCCTAGCTCAGATTAAGCAGGGTGAATTTGAGTCTTTCAAAGATTTTCTAAAGAGGTTTTACAAGGAAGCTAAAATGGTTCCAGATCTCACGGAGGCCATCCAGTTGCACGTAGTTATTAAGGCTTTATAACCTAAAACTTTTTTTGCCTTGTCTTTGGCAAAGAGACCACTTACTACGTTTGAGGAGTTCAGATGTAAAGCTTCTAAGTATATGGGTTAGAGATGCACTTGGAAGCCATAATTACGTGAAGCAAGCCCCTTACGAAGTTGCCTTAGGTGGAGAAAGAAAAGGAAAAGCCACAGCAAGATAAGATGCCCCAGAAGGAACGAAGCAGGGAGCAGCAGCCTCGACAACAAGATAAGTGAGTAGCAGCTTTCAGCCACTACGCTCCGCTTAACATGAAGCCTTCCCAGATCCTTAGGGAAGTTGGTTGGGTCTGGGCGTTATTTAGTGTTTGTAGGGTCAGGAGGCCTGCTCTAGTGAAAAGACTTGGCAACCCTAGAAAACACCAACTTTCATAAGCAAACGGGCCATTCAACTGATGAGTGTGGATAGTTGAAAGACGTCATCGAGGTGTTGATCCGAGAAGGAAAGCTGAAGCAATACCTCTTCAAAAACAAGTCTCTAGATGAGCCCTAGCAAATAGAGAAAAGGCACAGGGATCAATCTCTAGATGTTGACGATAGTTGGGGTCCCAAGAGGTTTACCCTCGTTGAGAAGCAGAAGGAGCTGCTCATAGAAACGGTCCAAGAAGAAGAGTTGCCTCCCCCTAGGCGAAAGGTAATTAACATGATTGTTGGAGGTTTAATGAGAGATAGTGTATCCATCATGCATGAAAAAACCACCATCGCATGATCGTGTTTGTACAATGCAAGAAATGGCATCACCGTCCCTTCGGGGACAAAGTGAAGACCCCTCCCATCTCTTTCTCTAATGACGATTCCGGGCCTATAATCCTGGGGGGAGATGATGTTTTCGTGATAGTGGTTGTTATCGTCAATATAGATGTCAAAAGGATTCTGGTGGATTAAGGAAGTTCTTGTAATGTCCTCTTCTATGATTGTTTCAAGAGGATGGGTCTCACTAATGTATATTTATAGCCATACATGCAGGACCTAACAGCCTTTAACAGAGCCAAGCAATCCACCAAAGTGTATATGGACACTTGTACCACATTCGATGGGGAGCCTGGGGCTAGGATGGTTAAGTCGAGGATCCTGGTCATTGACGTTTAGTCTCCATATAATGGCTTCATAGGTTGTCCCACTTTGAATGCCATGGAAGCCATTATCTCGACCTCACACCTCTTCATTAAGTTTATTGATAATGACAATAGGGTGTCTTCAATCCGAGGTGATCGGGAGATGGCGAGGTATTGCTACAACCTCAGCCTGAATATTATAAAGCTGGAAGCCATCAATAAGCAGCACAAGCTGAATGATAAAGAAGCTACTATTGGTTCAATCAACCTCGTCGATCAAGACTTGAGGGCTGAGTTAAAGATTGACCCAATCAACCTATCCAAACCGACCTCGGATGGGGGGTATAAAGCGATTATTTTAGGGGATACCCTGGAGAAGGTGACTTATATCAATGAGAAGCTTGAAGTTGGGATGGAACAATGATTGTTGGAGTTGCTCAATGAGTTTAAAGACTTGTTTGCCTAGATGACTGTTGACAGGCTAGGCATGGACCTAGACTTTTGCTGCCACAGGTTATCTATGTACCCAAAAACTAGATTAGTGGCCCAGAAAAAAAGGCGCTTGGGTCCAAAAAAGTAGAAGGCCGCATGTAAGCAGACAGGAGAGCTCCTTAAAGCTAGATTCATTAAGGAAATTCATTATTCCTCATGGCTTGTGATGCATTCTTATTGGATGATGAAATTCTTGGCAAGTGCACCAATCGTTAAAAAGTAGTATATTTGATCGTTCCCACGGGGATTGTGTTAAGTAACATAATCTTAAGGAGTCTTTAGCTGAACCTTACAACAAAGCCAGTAAAGTCTTTAAGTTTTCTGAATTTTATATTGTTTTTGGGAATTTTTAACAGTAGTGTCACTAAGTAGAATTATGTTAACAATTAAACTATACTAAACACACAGATTGGAACTGAAATTAGCACACCATATAACTCATAAATTCACATGAACTTAATAGCAGACACAAGCAAAGCAGAATTCAATCTCACAAATGGATAACTCCTAATTCCTTAGGTTATTATCACTAATTAAACCTAGCCTAATCCTAATCCCTTAGGTATCAGCTTTTAATTGAATATAATGCAAAATTACAGTAAACCTTAACACTATCCTAATTCCTTAGGTATAATCACTAAGTCAACAATTACGAATAAGAATTCCTCACCATGATTCCTCTCCAGTGAGAACTTCAGAATGCCTGGATTTCCTAATCCTAGGGTTGAAGATGAACAATTGTTGTGTTCAGAACCTACACCAATGCATCATCAGCTTCATCACTTGATATTCAGAGATATAGAGGCTTCATTCAATCCCAATCCAAGGGAATTATGCACTCATGGAAGGAACACATAAATGGACACAAAGAATGGAGGTTAGGGATGAAAGAATTTAGAGAGAGAATCTAAAGAGAGGAAAGAAATCTAAGAATGAATTAGAATCTGAAAATTAGTTGTTGGATCCCCCCTTACATTAATGATAATACTACTATATATAGTTTTCTAATTAAATTCCTAAACTAATATAATTAGATAATTCCATTAATTAAGAGGTACAAATAAATAAATAGCTTAAGTTACTTAAATTATAACATGTATAAACTCTAAAAATAAACTAAGTTAAGTGGATCAGTGTCTTGGCGTAAGACCAGCGTGGGTACGCGTGGGGTTTGGATCAAGGTCTGATTAAAGGAGATGGGCGTAAGAGTGGTGTAAGTACGCTGAGCTCCTGGACTTGGCACCAATTTATGCGTGACATGGGCGTAGGTACGCTAGGAACGAACGTAGGTACGCTGGGCTACTAATTGAGCATTTTCTAGTCCAAAATGTGCCTAGTGTAAGCCTACGTTGGTTGGGCGTAAGTACGCTCAGCCTCTGTGTCTAATTTTTACCGAAAAGCTAATTTAGGTGTACCAACACTGGGTCTAGCGTACCTACATGTGTGGTTTGTTGTTCCAAAATCCGTCCTTGGTGTACCAGCATTGGGTCTAGCGTACCCACACGCAAAAATATGTGTAAGAGGTGCTTCTGGACATACCAACGCTGGGTCTAGCCTACCTACGCGCACATGACTAATACTCCAACTCTGATGTTAAGCGTAAGCACGCTGGTCATAGACGTACCTGTGCCAGCCTAGTGTAAGAGCTTAGCGTAGTTACGTTGGGGTTTGACACCATAACTTATTCTTCATCCTTTTTCCCTTTATGCTCTATTTTGCAAGTTCCTTCATAAACATGCTTAATTTATAAACAATTCTCCACTTTTACTAATCAAAATCAACACTTTATTTTATGAATAATATAATAAGACATGTAATTATTTTACATAAATTTCCTTTAAATTGTCATAAAATAACTATTGTAAATGAGTAAGGCTGAGCAACGGGTCGGATATACCCGTTTAATCCGATTATCCAATCCAATCCAATTAAATTGGATTGGATTTTTTTGGTCATCGAATCAAATCAAATCCAATCCAACCAAGATCCAATTATAATCGGATCGGATATCAGATTTGACGTTTAAAAATCCGAGTACTCGATGAGTACCCAACCTATTTTTATATTATTTATTTTATTTAAATATATATATATATATATTAATATTTTTTCTCACATACTCATGTTTTTCCCTTTAGAGCAAATAAGGGAATACTTAATCCAAGGTTAGAAAAATAGAAATACTCAATCCACACCCACGTTAATAAAAAATATGGCATAGCTACCTTGTTATTGTTATCATTTTATTTTAAATTTAAATGTATTGTTAAAATGGATTTGATTTATATTTCTATTGATTATGTGTGTTATTAAACACTAGTAAGTACTATGTTGTGATGTTTGACATAGACTTTAAGTTGTTAGAAGTTTTTTTATATTATGGTTTCATAAAAAATATAACAAATTTTCTTTAATTAGATATCCAATTATCCAATCCAATCCAAACCAATTTAGATCGGATCAGATTGAATTAAATTTCAAAAAAAATTACACAAATCCAATCCAATCCAATCTAATGAAATTTGATCAGATCGGATTATTTTTTACGTGAAATCCAATCCAATCCAGTACTTGCTCACCCCTATAAATGAGTCTTTTAGAGACTCATCACATCCCCAAACTTAAACCTTGCTTGTCCTCAAGCAAGCAAAAACCAATCCATGGATTCAAAACAACAATGCTTCCTAAGAACACACAATGATGAATAATTACTTTCATGCTTAGATATCCCAATAGATCATATATTACTTAGCCTCAAGGTAAAATCCTTTAAAATGAATGTAATGCTTTATCATTTGAGGATGAAGTGATCCTGCCATTATTCCTCACAAGTTGTGTATCACTCTTACTCAGTGTTTAGGCAATCAAATCACACTCAAGCTCAACTAGATTAGCATGTTATCATAGGCTTTCAATCATTCTAAACATATCAACCTAAAATGCATACAAACATGGATCAATAAGGACTTTTGGGCTTGTAATGAGGCTGGCTATAGGTTTTATTGTTTTTCTAGTCAATGAAAGGTGAAAGATACAAAAGATGATGACACCTGACTTCCATCACTCACTTCTTTTCTTCAATCCCTTTTTTTTTTACATTTATTCCTTTTATTCAAGTGTTTTTGTGTTCTTTTCCCTTTTTCTAAGCTTTGCTCTTATTCATATTTGTCCTTTGGACTTGTTTGTTTCAATACTTTTGTATTAACACACCTTCTTTCATTTCTTATTTTGACTTTGTTCCATAAATTTTTTTTTCATTTTTCTCCTTTTCATACAAGTTCAAAAAAAAGAGTGTGCCAAAGTATGATGTGGCACACTCCCATCCCCAAACTTAAAATGTTGCTAGTCCTTTAGAAACTCTTTATTTGTGACAGATCAAGCACCAATATCTTATGCATAAGGGTTTTTCTTGGATTATTGGCTTGTAGTATCAAGGTTTTATTCTAAAGAAAAAGGTCAAAGGCTCAAACATAGGATTAATGGATATATGTACAACGGTAAGCTTATTTGGCCCTGGCTTATTTAGAAAAATGGCCTTAATCATTTCCAAGCATACATACAAATGAGTAGATGGAAGAACAAGAGCAAGTTCTGCAACAATATGAACTAGCAAGCATACTCATGCAAGGAATCAAGGCTCAAAACTCATATTTATTTAGAATTTGTGGAAATAAGTACGCTGAGCTCTTGGACTTGGCACTAATTTATACGTGACATAGGCGTAGGTACGCTAGGAACGAGCGTAGGCATGCTGGGCTACTCGTTGAGCATTTTCTAGTCCAAAATATGCCTAGCGTAAGCCTATGTTGGTTGGGCGTAAGTACACTCAGCCTCTGTGTCCAATTTTTGCCAAAAAGCTGATCTAGGTGTACCAACACTGGGTCTATCATACCCACGCGCGTGGTTTGTTGTTCCAAAATCCCTCCTTGGTGTACCAGCATTGGGTGTAGCATACCCACACAAAAAATATGTGTAACAGGTGCTTCTGGACACACCAACGCTGGGTCTAGCCTACCCACACGCACATGACTAATACTTCAACTCTGATGTTGAGCGTAAGCACGCCGGTCATAGGCGTACCCGTGCCAACCTAGCGTACCTACGCTGGCTAGTGTAAGAACCTAGCGTACTTACGCTGGGGTTGTGACAGCATAAGTTATTCTTCATCCTTTTCCCTTTTTTGCTCCATTTGCAATTTCCTATATAAAATGTAACACCCCTATTTTTATTTTTAAAATTTTGAAGGAATTAAATTATGGTTCTTTAGAACTTTTTAATCTACGTATTATTTATGATTTTTTGGATTTTTTTAGAATTTTTGAATTATTTTGATAAAATAATATATTTTAAATAATTTTAAATTCATATAAAGTGACTTAAAATTAAAAATATTTATAAGAAAGTGAATTTAAATTATAAAAAATTTTCTAAAATCCATTTCAAGTAGACTTATCAAAAAATTATCGGTTTGAGAAAAATGTTGATTTTTTCCAATCGTTAAAAAATTGGAAACGTATCAATAAATTTTTATCAACAAAAAATTTTAGATTTTTAAAATTTAAACTTTATATTACTTATTATAAAATTAGTGAGGAATGATATAATATCACTAAATTTCAAAAAGGACTTATATTGAATATTTAAAATATACCGAGTGAAAGATTACTATTTGGCTTAATAATTCAGCCGACAGTTACTATGCAAAATACTGTGCATGTATGAAATTTACAAAAGATGCACAGTAACTAAGATTTAAATTTCAGAAAATGCACAGTACTTTTATATTAAAATAATAGAATGTATAGTAATTTTCCTTCCTATAAATACCGAAAGAATTCTTCTTTAGAATTCACAATTTCAGATTAAGTTTTCTTAATATAGTAGTGCTAGTGAGATAGTGGTGGAAGTAAGAGAGAGAAATAAACTTTTTTGGAAGAAGGTTCTGCTAAAACTCTAAGGTAAGAATACGTCTCTCTTATATTTTTTAGAGTTATTTTCATATCATTTTTAAAAATCTATTATTATACTAAAAATAATATTATTTTAAGTTACTATTCTGAATAGTAAAATATTATTTCAATAGTAAATTACTATTTCAATAGTAAATTACTATTTAAATAGTAAATTACTATTTACTGTTACTATTTACCTTTACTATTCACATTTTACTATTTATCGTTACTATTCACGATTTACTATTTACTGTTACTATTCATGATTTACTATTTACCGTTATTATTCACAATTTACTATTTACCATTACTATTCACGTTTTACTATTTAGTGTTACTATTCACTATTCACTATTCACTATTCAAAATTTATCATCTTTGCTTTAAGTAGTAATCTTAATTTTCATCTTATGCCTATACTGATAAAAGATTGGTATTAATATTTCTAGAAATCAGAGGCACAAAGCAAACTCTCTTTTGGTAACAATTCAAGGTAAGGGGGAGTGAGATAAGAATATAATATGAAAAGACATAAAAATAATGGGAGGAGTCCCCTACTCCTTTTAAATTTAATAATATTATTATTTTAAAATATTAACTCTTTAACTTAAAATTTATAATAAATTTTAAATTAAATATCTGATGTAACTAACTCTAACATACCTATACAAGGACCTGTACTTTTATAACCTATATGAATTGGACTATACTTATGCAAGGACTTGGACCGCTATGACCCATATGGACTGAACTATACCTATGTAAGGACTAGATTATATGGACTTACATAGACCTATGTGAGGAATTGACCAAAAAGACTCAAATTGACTATATTAATAACCATTAGACTTTGAATTATAATATTTATAAATGATGCTTTATTGACTTGATTTTGATCGATTATTTTTGTAATTGTTAATTATTTATGATTGTTAATTGTGATGGATGATCTTGTGATGTGGAGTTTGAGCATATAGCAAGCATGACGGAAAGCTAAAACTCAGTAAGAATTTTCTTACCTTACACCTTAATTCTAAGAAAAAGTATTATTTTATTTTTTTAGTCTTTTATTTCTTCTTAAAAATTATTTTCACTGATTTTACTTTTAATCTTTAAAAATCTAGTATTTATTTCAAAAGAAGTCATTTTATGAAAATTAATGAATTCTTGAAAAATTTTATAATTTTAAGTATTTTTTTAATTTAAGAATTGTTATCTTTAAGTAAAATAAAATTTTTAAAAGTAAATTATTTTGTTTCAACCTAATAACTAAAGATATTTGGAAATAATTGAGATTTTTAAATACAATATTGTTAAGATTCAATTTTTTTTTAAATATATGTAAAGTTTTCTATGATAAGTATTGAGATATTTAAGGCTTGGAAACTCAATTTTGGTGAGAATTAAAAACTGTACCAAATTTATTTCTGTGGGACAGAAATTCAGAGAATTGAGAAAATGTACAGTTTATTGAAATGATGTTGTAAACCTTTAAGGTATTTAATAATTGAGTTTCTAAAAGCCTTAACCAATTAAATACGCGAGTAGTTCATGCATCATGAATCATTAAAGTGAAATTAAATGATATTGTCTGGGGACAGATTATAGAAACCGAGGATACATTAGAGGAGACTTAATTTCGAGCCTTGGGATGAAAGGGTGTGAAAGGGTGCTTCAGGGGACCTGGTGTAGCTCCCTAGTGTCGGGTACTTTCACAATAAAAACTTTCTCAATCTGACTAGTCTCTAAGTATTTCCATGCCAGTTGAGCTATTCATATTATTATTATCCAGACTTATGGAACAATGTAAACTCTTGGTTGGCCCAGTACAAATTAAAATTTAAGGGCCCACATATATAGGTAAGTTATGATAAAGATATTGCATAACATTCATGCATTCATAATTCATTGTGTATGTGATTGTGATTGTGATTGTGATTGATATTATTATATATTAGTTTGTGAAAACCCTTTGTTGCTTATGTCTTATTCGAGAATATTATATTATGTTTCTCACTCCTTTCTCCGTGTTTTTATTTTATATATTTTAAATTGATGGTTCAGAGGGAAAGATCGAAGAATCTCGGCAGTAAATATAGCACGTTCTAGAAAGGAAGCTCGGTATGAATACCGTGGTCCAATGAATAAATAATGTTTATAAGTAACTGCTTCTGGGCCATGGAGTTTCCTCTCTTTCTTATATTGTTTAATGTTTATTTTCATCGGATGAATGTATAATTACTTTATAAAGTTTTAATAATATTTATGAGGTATTTCAAAAAAAAAATATGTAATTTATTCCGATAGTTTCTTTTTAACAATCATATCTTTAAAAAAATTATGATTTTTTCTATAATTTATTAAGGTGTAACAGAGAGTGTTATAAAGTGGTATCAAAGCAGTTAATCCAATAGGCCTGGGGAAAAGGTCTATCTTGCTTTATCTGTAAACTCTGTGTAGGTAATAGAAAATAGAATATCTGACTCAGTAGTAACTGTAATGGATGTGACATATCTCAGTTATTGTGAAACAGGAAACTAATGGTCGGAAACTATCCTGCTGGAGTTGTAGAATGCTTAATTAATGCAATGGGAGCACGTGAAGGTCAAGGTAATGATGACTTGAGAAGGCTGGACTTATTCAAAAAGCGCAATCCACCTCGTTTCAAGGGAGGATATAACCCTGATGGAGCACAAACATGGATTCAAGAGATAGAGAAGATCTTTCGAGCATTGCAATGTAATGAAGCTGATAAGGTAGTCTTCGCTACTTATGCCTTATCTAAGGATGCCGAACATTGATGGGATAACATGCTAGACAATTCGAAGTCAATGACATGGAGATCACTTGAGATTATTTCAAGGATATGTTTCTGGAGAAATACTTTTCAGCTGATGTTAAAGAGAAAAGACAATTTGAATTCCTGTCGCTAACCCAAGGAAATATGACCGTTGGAGAGTACGCATCCAGGTTTGAAGAGCTATCTCATTTTCATTCTTATTATAATGATGCTACTAACGAAGGTGATTGGTGTGCAAAGTTTGTAAATGGATCCAGAAATTAAGGAAGCTATACGAATGTAGGAAATCCATGAATTTTCTATATTGGTAAATCACTGCAGAATCTTTGAAGAGGATTATAAGGATAGAATGATCAAAAGTCATGAGCCCATTCATAAGACGGGAGAAATGAGAAGTGGAGGACGTCACCATCATCAAAAGCCGTGAGCCCATACACAAATTAGACAAAGAAAGTTAGTATAATAATAATAAGTAAAAATAAACAAATAACAAAAAAAATTTAACTAAGGTAAAAATATTTACCACGGTAATTAAAAATTTACTATTTTACTGAATCAATTCAATCCCCGACGACGGCGCCAGAAAACTTGTTAACCCGGTAATAGAGTTTTAACTGTTTGTGTTTACCACTGGGTCATTAATTAACAAGTGCACCAATCGTTTGTAGTTTTCAAAATTTAGATATCGTTCCACTGGGATTGAAAGTCCAATAACAACAGTAATTTTCTATTCACTATGGTAAATGTAAAGAAACTTATGGACAAAAGAATGATTTATATACAATTTATACAATATTCAAAGGATAGCATGGTTGAGTTATTCATGAGATAAAAAGGAAATAAAAATCTATCTAAAAAGTTGAGTTGCAATCTAGAATAGGTAAGATACTTGAGATAAACACAGATAAACAAATTATGTTGGAAATTGGATCCCTAATCTAGAATAACAATGAGGAACTCAAGACATGCATATTTAATCATCAAGTTTCATGTCATTGCAGCTTAAAATCATTATAACTGATCCCTCGTGATATAAATTCTAAGAATTCACTGTAAAGTCCGATTCCTCGTGAGCTTTCTCAGTAAAAACTTGCATTAAGACCTGGCCTTATGGCAACAATGGTTAACAACCCCTATAGAATTGAGATACCAAGGGTATTCCAACTTTTACTTTCATTAAAACAAGTTTCAATACGGCATGAATAATCATTCTCCCATTTGACATTCACACTAATAAAACAAGTTTCAATACATATGAAAATCATTCTCCCGTTTGATGTTCATATTAATAAAAGATTGAAATACTAACATGGACTTGAATCATAAACATGTAGAGGTCGAATTCACAACATTATACTCAATAGATTAGTTCACCAATTCCAACATAAACAGAATAGTTACACATGGTAAAAGTAAAAACAACACTTACAGAGGTTGACATTACGAAGACGATGGAAACTTCACGATACAACGATCACAATACACCACAACACTCTCAAGTATCTAGAAAACTATTCTAGAACTGCAAACTCTAAAAGAAATACTCAAAACTCGAGTATAGAAGAGAAAAAAAGAACTCTGAATGTAGAGAATGGGATGCTTAGAATGGTGTTGGATGACCCTATTTATAGGGCTGAGCAAGGGTGCTGACGCTACGCGTCAATGTGACACTACACGTCAGACCCCTGACTCAGCTTCCATTAAACAGCTGATAATGGCTACTTCAAATTATTAAATTTGATCATGCTTGGCCACTTGGACGTGTCTCCACTGTGTTTTGGCCATTTGTGCTGAGTGGACTGGCCATTGGTGCTGAGTAGAGTGGCCATTATTGGGTCAAAGCTGAGTGCTTGGCCAAGTTGGATGTGGAGTCCACGCAGCACTGACGCTACACGTGGCTGTGACACGTAGCGTCAGCATCAAAAGTAGCTATAAGCGCTATGCGTGGGATTAATGCTACGCGTCAGGTCCTCCAGTATAATTTTCTCTTGAATTCTTTACTTTTTCACTGCAAAACTAGAGAAAATTGATCAAGGGCAGATTATTTCCAACAACATCCATTTATTGAATTAAAACCTAATTTTCTAACAAATTAACCAAATTTTTATTATTTTTACGAAATTTTTATTAGAGATTTATTGTAAATTTGAGGACTAACAAATACCCCCAACTTGAGACATTGCTCGTCCTCGAGCAAGAGAGAAAAATAAAAAATAAAAATTTGAAATCAAATTTTTGAGTTAGTCCGAGAATTTACCACAAAAAGTAATTACATAATTTACCATTTTGAAATAGTCAATTATAGACATCTAATGTAACAAAGGTTTAATGGTAAAATTCTTTACAATATTTTATTAACATATCAAGCATAATTTCAGGCTTACCTCTCTAAGTGTTTATCTCAATGCAATTGGTAACCTGTTTCACTCAATCAATCATAAAATCAAACGAATTTAATTTTGATTTTCATTTAATCAATGGTTAGTTATACAGAGTTAATTCAGAAATCACAAGGTCTTTTCACGGGTTATAATGAGGCTTGGCTTACAAGAATCAATGGTGTTTCTTGGAGTTCAAAAACCTAAAATCATAAAAGAGCATTTTATAATTTTTAGGCTTTCTCTTGGACCAAAATTCTCATTTTCTTTTATTGATGAAAAATAAATACCCTCAACTTGATTCTTTTCACTATTTTTTACTTTTCTTTTTCATACTTTATTTTCTTTTGAAAAGAATCAAGTTGCTTATTTTCACTCCCCATTTTTGTAAGAACTCTTAAAATATTTTTCATTTATTTCAACCGCTCTTTTAATCAATCAAGTATAGGATTTTAGGCTCAAATTGGCTTTCAAAAGATAAAATAATTTTTACCAAGGTAAGTTGTTTGTCCCAATGGTTTCTTTTCACCAATAAATATGCCTTGATCATTTTCCTGAGTTCTTTGTACAACAACACAAATCAAAGATTAAAGCAAAATCAATTCGAATGAAGTTATGTCGATTAAACCCTTAAGTGTTTAAAAAGATCTCTCAACTCACCGGGTTATTGAAATTTGCTTGATAGTTAATAAACTTATTGTAATTAAATTTATCAAAATTCCTAAGATATAAAAGAATCAATAATTGATTTTACAAAATTGATTTTATTGTGTAAAAATCTTAAGTGAATAAATGAACTTTCTAACAAAAATTTGATTGATTTATTTAAAGATAAAATTTATTTTTGGATTTTTCAAATAGAACACGCAAAAACATAATAAATTACATAAAAATAAACACACCACACATACTAAAAGACAAAATATAATATAATCCAAAAAATAATATCAATGTAAATATAAAACTAACAATAAATTAAAAGTGTATGTAGAAAGGTGCAAAAAATAAAGAAGATAGCACCATCAGTCCTCCATCTGGTCATCATCATCCTCCTCCTCATCAGCATCACCATCAGAATCAGCCTGTGCTCCAGACGGTCCACCAGTCTCAGGGTAGGTAGGTAAATCACCAGGCCAAGCTACATGAGCTGCAAACTCAGCCGGTGTGACATATGGTGCTCCCTTACCCTGCAATCTGTACTAATAAAATTCATCATGAAGATGAACATATGCTCTACGTATAGCAGCCATTATCCGCATCATATGCTGATGCTCTAATGTCATCCTGGAAAATCCCTCTGTGACAACATCAGCAGGTGGTGGCTGTACTGGTGGTCTCCTCCTCCTGGGTCTGGGCTGAGCCTCCTGCTCCAAAGGTGGAAGCTCGCACTGCTGAACAAAGTAGTCCCTGTTCACCGAGACCTTGGGGACTCTCCCCAAAGAACTCGTGAACTCTGGTGATGGCACAGTAACTCCCTGCCTCCTCAGTAAGGCAGATATGATGAAGGGAAATGGAATAGGGCGGTTCACTTTATACCCAAGGGCATAAAAGTGAATCTGCTTAGAAATAAGTTCAGCGATATCGATGGTATGGCCCTAGAGAATAGAAAAAAGAAGGCAACAGTGGTCAACTAGGATAGATGAGAGGTGGGTGACAGGAGTGATATTATGCAGCATAAGATGGGACCACGCCTGGGCTAGAGGGGTCAGCTGGGTCTTCAGAAGGTTAGATGGGCTCCGTCCAACCTTACTCAGGTTGAAAAAGATTCCATCTTTGCTCAAGAAATGAGTAACCTGTTCGAGGGAGTATCCTAGATCACCCTCAGCAACGATCTTGTTTCTGTTTTCCTTCCAGAAACAAGTATCGTCCTCGGGAGTAGGCTCCCAAGGATTACCCAATACGGTACTAATGGTATCCCGGTCATAAGTGATATACCGGCCCCTAACCCAACTTGTCCTCTGATGTCCAATATCTGGTGTGTCCTGGCGAGTCCTATAGGCGTTACGTAAAACTCCATTACTAAGATGGGATCCCCCTCAGTAGGCAAGGAAAACAGGAGTCCCCATCTCCTCCTTTGGACCTCATCCTGCAGCTCAGGATAATCTCCAGCACTCAAATCAAGCACTCTCTCCCACATCAGCTTTTGGCCCTTAATCTAATGAAAGCGGGCCTATTTCGCATCAGTGCGAAATCTCGTGGGATCACTTGGTCCCAGAACCTCCTCTCCCTGAAGATTAGGATCTTCAGAGGTGGTGTCGGTATCTGTGGTCTTTCTTTGTCTCTTAGAAGGACCAGTAGTAGGGATAGATTTCCTCGGTGCCATCTGCAAAATGTAAAAATTTAAAATTAAACACACTTTAAAAAGTAAATCAATCATTAAATAGTTTAATAATTAACAAAAAAAATTTAAACATAAATTTTTTTTGGATTTTCTAAAAATTTCATTACAGAAGATTTATACAAAATACAATATTCACACAAAATTTCACAACAACATATTTTTGAATTTTTAAGAAAAGTTAAAATGCATATTTTTGGATTTTTAACAATAAAACAAAAATTCACACAAAATACAACATGCATATTATCATAAATTTCACATAACATACATTAATATATACGAATTTTTTTTTAATTTTTATCAATGCAAGAAAGTATAACAAATATAAGCTAAGAAAATTTATTGATTTAAAAAGAAAAACAAACAACAAACAAACATACAACATATTAAACAGATGGAAAACATAAAAAAAATCAGAAACAGAGGCTGACGCTACGCGTGGATGGGACGCTACGCGTCAGCTCTGTTCTTCCCACGCTACACGTCAGTGGGACGCTACGCATGGGCTTGGAGAACAGAAACTGCAAAACAGGGGTTGCGCAGCAGCAACCCCCTTCTAAAACCACATTCAATCCATTCAATTCCTTATTCTAACAGCAAACAAACACCAATGGTCTTCTAATCCTAACCCTAACCGCATGCAATTCTAAGAATTAAAATTGAATTTAAAGGGAAGGGATTTAGAACACTTACTTGGAATCCTTGATTGAGGAATTGGGAAAGTTGAATGGTTGAGAGAAAAAGAGGTTTTTAGGTTTTTTAAAAATCTGAGAGTGGAAGCACAATGAGGCAGAGAGGGAATTTTAGGTTTTTTAAAACCTAAGATGGGCCTCTTTGTTTCAGTTTTAAAAACTAAACGTGGGCCTCGACGCTACGCATGTAATGGACGCTACGCGTCAGGTTGAAAATTCAAAGTCCACGTTACGCGTCCCTGTGGCGCTACGCGTGGGCTTCTGTTTTTTTTTTCATTTTCAAAATTTTGATTTTCAAAAGCCTTTTTTTTAAAGTTTAAAACCCCTTTTTTTCAAAAAAAACATAATTCTAAAGATATTTTTGTTGTTTTTTTATGTAATTGAAAATAACAAGAAAAGAATGGGTTGCCTCCCATTGAGCGCTAGGTTTAATGTCTCCATCCAGACATTACCTCTGATTAATCAAGTGGTTTCCCAATATTTGTTGAGGAATCACCTGTCTTTTTCTTTCTCCTTCTTCTTCTCCGATGCTTAATTACCTGTCTTTCTTTATTCAAGGCATCGGTTAATTTAAAACAATTTAATTGATTGGGAAGAAATATACCTGGTTCGGTTGAAGGGTAAACTTTTTCCTCATCATTTATCCTAAGATGTTCATGAGCACTGAAGCTTACCTCTTCTTCATAAACTTTGACTGCAATCATACCTTGATCGGCATCCACCTTTATCTTTGCAGTCTTCATGAAAGGTCTTCCAAGGATCAGAGGGATCTCAGTATCCTTCTTCATATCCAGTACCACAAAGTCAACCCTGAAGTGGTACTTATCAATCTTTACCAACACATCTTCCACAATCCCAACAGGTTTCTTGACAGAGCGATCCGCAAACTGTAAGTTTGTCTTAGCTTCTTTTAGCTCAAATTCACCAATGCGCTTAATTAAATCTAGGGGTATAAGATTGATGTTAGCCCCTAAATCTAACAAAGCATTCCTGATGTTGATATTTTCAATAGTTACAGGAATGGTGAAACTCCCCGGATCTTTACATTTTTTCAGAGTTATGATGGTAGTATAGTTTGTTTCTTGCTCTTCATTCACAGGCTCTTGCATATTTTTTTCTTTTTCATTTTTTTCATTTTTTTCTTTTTCACTTTCTTTTTCTTCTCCTTCTTTCTTTTTCTCATTTTTCTTTTTACAATCAATTTTCACAACTTTACAATTTTCAGAAGAAACAGCATTATATTGTTCCCTTGGGTTTTGAGTGTTTACAGTAAACCCAGAATTTTTCAATTCAGCTATTTCTTTTGCAAGCTGACCCATTTGTATGTCTGATGCTTTCCTGGCAGCTTCATTTGTTTCCACAAATTGCAATAACTGTTGGATAGATTCCTCAATCCTTGTCAATCTTGCATTGTCAATTTGTGATTGTTGTGGTTTAAATTGATTGTTAGGAGGTCGGTTGGAAGGTCCAGCATCTTGTCTCCAGCCAGAATTCTGATTCTGCCATCCCAGTTGAAAATTGTTAGGAAAAGAATTACCATAATTGAAAGGGAAGTTACCCAATGGTATTCTTTGATGGTTCAGAAAATTGGCTTGCTCTTGCTCATTTCTGTCAGGGGCACAATAACCACATGGTTGTTCACCCATGCAATGCATACATTATTTCACTTGAGCGGGGGGTGGTGATGTCACTTGAGCAATTTGAAGTTTCTCTAGTTGTTTGCTCATAGCTTCAATTTGTTGGGTCAGTAATTTTTGCTGAGCCAATACTGCATCATTCACTCCTAATTCGAGCATACCTGGCTTCCTCTGTACATTACCTCTTTCATGTTTTGCTTGACGGTCACTAATAGACATTGATTCCAATATCTCAATAGCTTCCTCCACAGTTTTGTTCATTAAAGAACCACCTGCACAAGCATCTAACATCATCTTGAACTGAGGTAATAAACCATGGTAAACGATCCTTACCTTTTCGGCATCATCCAGATTATGGTTTGGATACTTTCTCAAGAGTGCCTTGAATCGTTACCATATTTCTCCTAATGATTCATCATTGTTCTGAGAAAAAGAATGTATGGCTGTCATGGCTTCAAAATATTTTGAAGGAGAGTAAAATCTTTCCAAAAATTTTCTTTCAACATCGGACCAGTTGGCAAAACTACCCGGTGGGCAAGATTTAAACCATTCTTTAGCTTTACCAATCAATGAAAAAGGAAATAACCTCATATAAACAGATTCTTCTTGATTGGGTTCAAAACCAATTGTGCTGCATAACTCATAAAAAATAGTTAAATGTTCATACGGTTCTTCATGATTTAAACCAGCAAATTGATTATTTTGAATAATATTTAATCTAGCATGTTTAATCTCCACTGGCACAACAGGTCCTTGAAATATTCCCGAAACTCGGGGTGGACCATTAATAGCAGCAAACTGTCCTAATGTTCTCCTTTCAGCAGCCATATTTGAATTTTCAAAAATTTTAGAAGCAGAAGAAGAATTAGTTTGTGTTTTAGATTTCAAAGACTTGATTTTCTTTACAAACTTTTCTATCTCAGGATAAAAATAAATTTTACCTGCGGTATATCGGGTTTGCATACACAAACTAGACAAAGAAAGTTAGTATAATAATAATAAGTAAAAATAAACAAATAACAAAAAAAATTTAACTAAGGTAAAAATATTTACCACGATAATTAAAAATTTACTGTTTTACTGAATCAATTCAATCCCTGGCGACGGCGCCAGAAAACTTGCTAACCCGGTAATAGTGTTTTAACTGTTTGTGTTTACCACTGGGTCATTAATTGGCAAGCGCACCAATCGTTTGTAGTTTTTAAAATTTAGATATCGTTCCACTGGGATTGAAAGTCCAATAACAACAGTAATTTTCTATTCACTATGGTAAATGTAAAGAAACTTATGGACAAAAGAATGATTTATATACAATTTATACAATATTCATAGGATAGCATGGTTGAGTTGTTCATGAGATAAAAAGGAAATAAAAATCTATCTAAAAAGTTGAGTTGTAATCTAGAATAGGTAAGATACTTGAGATAAACACAGATAAACGAATTATGTTCGAAATTGGATCCCTAATTTAGAATAACAATGAGGAACTCAAGACATGCATATTTAATCATCAAGTTTCATGTCATTGTAGCTTAAAATCATTATAACCGATCCCTCGTGATATAAATTCTAAGAATTCACCGTAAAGTCCGATTCCTCATGAGCTTTCTCAGTAAAAACTTGAATTAAGACCTGGCCTTATGGCAACAATGGTTAACAACCCCTATAGAATTGAGATACCAAGGGTATTCCAACTTTTACTTTCATCAAAACAAGTTTCAATACGGCATGAATAATCATTCTCCCGTTTGACATTCACACTAATAAAACAATTTTCAATACACATGAAAATCATTCTCCCGTTTGACGTTCATATTAATAAAAGATTGAAATACTAACATGGACTTGAATCATAAACATGCAGAGGTCGAATTCACAACATTATACTCAATAGATTAGTTCACCAATTCCAACATAAACATATTAGTTACATATGGTAAAAGTAAAAACAACACTTACAGAGGTTGACATTACGAAGATGATGGAAACTTCACGATACAACGATCACAATACACCACAACACTCTCAAGTATCTAGAAAACTATTCTAAAACTGTAAAATCTAAAAGAAATACTCAAAACTCGAGTATAGAAGAGAAAAAAAGAACTCTGAATGTAGAGAATGGGATGCTTAGAATGGTGTTGGATGGCCCTATTTATAGGGCTGGGCAAGGGTGCTGACGCTACGCGTCAATGTGACGCTACGCGTTAATGTGACGCTACGCGTCAGACCCCTGACTCAGCTTCCATTAAACAGCTGATAATGGCCACTTCAAATTATTAAATTTGATCATGCTTGGCCACTTGGACGTGTCTCCATTGTGTTTTGGCCATTTGTGCTGAATGGACTGGCCATTGGTGCTGAGTGGAGTGGCCATTATTGGGTCAAAGCTGAGTGCTTGGCCAAGTTGGATGTGGAGTCCACGCAGCACTGACGCTACGTGTGGCTATGACGCGTAGCGTCAGTATCAAAAGTAGCTATAAGCGCTACGCGTGGGATTGATGCTACGCGTCAGGTCCTCCAGTATAATTTTCTCTTGAATTCTTTACTTTTTCACTATAAAACTAGAGAAAATTGATCAAGGGCAGATTATTTCCAGCAACATCCATTTATTGAATTAAAACCTAATTTTCTAACAAATTAACCAAATTTTTTATTATTTTACAAAATTTTTATTAAAAGATTTATTGTAAATTTGAGGACTAACAGTGCACCAGTGTTGTTGGTTAAGAAAAAAGATGGTAGCATGCGGTTGTGTGTAGATTATCGGTAACTAAACAAGGTGACAATCAAGAACAGATATCCTCTGCCAAGGATTGACGACTTGATGGATCAGCTGCGTGGTGCCACGGTGTTCTCCAAAATTAATTTGAGGTCTGGATACCATCAAATAAGGGTGAAGAAAGAAGATGTACCAAAAACTGCTTTTAGAACACGCTATGGTCATTACAAATATCTAGTAATGCCTTTTGGTGTAACTAATGCACCCGTCGTATTCATGGATTACATGAATAGGATTTTTCACTCATATCTAGATAAATTTGTAGTGGTGTTCATTGATGATATGTTAGTATACTCTAAAAGCAGAGAAGAACATGTTGAACACTTAAAGATCGTATTGGAAATCCTGAAAAAGAAACAACTATATGCAAAGCTGTCGAAGTGTGAATTTTGGTTGGAAGAAGTGAATTTTTTAGGACATGTAATTAGTCAAGGAGGAATAGCTGTAGACCCTTCCAAGGTGGAGGCAGTTTTAAAATGGGAGAGACCAACCACGATCACTGAGATTAGAAGTTTCTTGGGCTTAGCTGGATACTATAAGAGATTCATCGAAGGATTTTCAAAGTTTGGATACCCACTGACTAAGCTAACACGGAAAGGACAACCTTTTGTGTGGACGACACAATGCGAGAATAGTTTCCAAGAGCTGAAAGATCAACTTACTTCTGCACTGGTGTTAGTACTCCCTGATCCATATCGAAGTTTTGAAGTTTACTGTGATGCGTCTAAGCAAGGACTAGGAAGTGTACTCATGCAAGACAAGAAGGTTGTAGCCTATGCGTCATGCCAATTAAGGCAACATGAGATTAACTACCCTACCCATGACTTAGAGTTAGCCGCTGTAGTTTTTGCCTTAAAGATTTGGAGGCATTATCTATACAGTGCAATATTCGATGTGTTTAGCGATCATAAGAGTCTCAAGTATTTATTCGACCAAAAGGAGTTAAACATGAGGCAACGGAGATGGATGGAATTCTTAAAGGACTACGACTTTGAGTTATAGTACCATCCTGGAAAAGCGAATGTAGTAGCTGATGTTTTGAGTCAAAAGTCTCTACATACATCCACAATGATGATTAAAGAGCTGGAATTGATAGAGAACTTCAAAGATCTTAACCTAGCAGTTAAGGTTAATGCTAACAGCTATATATTAGGATCGTTGCAAGTGATAAGTGAATTCCCGAGGCAAGTTTTAGAGGCTCAACGAGAGGATGAATTCCTGCAAGAGAAGAAAGAATTCTTGAAACAAGGAAAAAAAGTCGAGTTCAATGTGGGAAATGACCAATTGTTGAAGTATAAGGATCGAGTGTGTATCCCTGATCAAGAGGAGTTGAGGAAAGCAATTCTAGAAGAAGGTCATAAAAGTTATATGAGCATTCATCCCGGAGCTACTAAAATGTATCAAGATTTAAAGAAGTTATTTTGGTAGCCTAGAATGAAGAAAGCAGTGGCAGAGTACGTGGCTGCATGTCTAATTTTCCAGAAGGTTAAAGTAGAACACCAAAAACCCCCTGCAATACTACAATCAATAGAAATACCGGAATGGAAATGGGATAGCATTACTATGGATTTTGTGACTTCTCTACCTAAAACTCCATTAGGACATAATTCAATATGGGTAATAGTTGATAGATTAACCAAATCTGCGTACTTTATTCCCATCAATATTCTTTACTCTATGGAGAAGCTGGCAAAATTATACATCGAGGAGATTGTGAGACTGCATGGAATTCCTTCAAGTATCATTTCTGATCAGGACCCTTATTTTACATCACAATTCTGGAAGAGCTTGCACAAGGCTTTGGGAACAAGACTACGTCTAAGTTCAGCATATCATCCTCAGACAGATGGACAATAAGAAAGAACAATCCAATCTCTAGAGGACTTGTTACGAGCTTGTGTGTTAGAGCATAAAGGAAGTTGGAATCAATTCTTACCATATGTGGAGTTCACCTACAACAATAGTTTTCATGATAGCATTGGTATGCCACCTTTTGAAGCATTATATGGAAGAAAATGTAGGACCCCGCTATGTTGGTTTAAGACTGGTGAAAACTTGGTACTAGGACCAGAGTTGGTACAACAAACCATGGATAAAATCAAAATAGTTTAAGAAAAGATGAAGGCAACACAGAGCAGGCAGAAAAGTTACTATGATAAAAGAAGGAAGCCGCTCGAATTTCAAGAAGGCGATCATGTATTCTTGAAAGTCACACCTACGACTGGGGTCGGTCGGCCAATGAAATCTCGAAAACTAACTCCTAGATTTGTTGGTCCATATCAAATAATTCATAATGTTAGCCCTCTTGCCTATCAAATAGCATTACCGCCTTTTCTTTCTAATATCCATAATGTTTTTCATGTGTCAAACTTACAAAAGTATATATCTGATCCTACACATGTTATTGAACCTGATGTCATACAAGTTAAAGATAATCTTACATATGATGCACCACAAGTCAGAATAGCTGACAGAAGAATAAAATAGCTAAGGGACAAGACAATTCTACTCGTAAAGGTCATTTGGAGTGAAACGAGAGGGGAAGATGCTACATGGGAACTAGAAACTAAGATGAAAGAGTCTCATCCCCATTTGTTTTACTGAATAATGTAAATTTCGAGGACGAAATTTTTCTAAGGGGAGTAGAGTTGTAACACCCTTATTTTTATTTTTAAAATTTTGAAGGAATTAAATTATGGTTCTGTAGAACTTTTTAATCTACGTATTATTTATGTTTTTTTGGAATTTTTTGGAATTTTTGAATTATTTTGATAAAATAATATATTTAAATAATTTTAAATTCATATAAAGTGAATTAAAATTAAAAATATTTATAAGAAAGTGAATTTAAATTATAAAAAATTTTCTAAAATCCATTTCAAGTAGACTTATACAAAAATTATCGGTTTGAGAAAAATCTTAATTTTTTTCAATCGTTAAAAAATTAGAAACGTGTCAATAAATTTTTATCAATTAGAAAATTTTAGATTTTAAAAATTTAAACTTTATATTACTTATTATAAAATTAGTGAGGACTGATATAATATCGCTAAATTTCAAAAAGGACTCATTTTGAATATTTAAAATATACCGAGTGAAAGGTTACTATTTGGCTTAATAATTCAGCCGATAGTTACTATACAAAACACTGTGTATGTACAAAATTTTCAAAAGATGCACAGTAACCAGGATTTAAATTTCAAAAAATGCATAGTACTTTTATATTAAAATAATGGAATACATAGTAATTTTCTTTCCTATAAATACAGAAGGAATTCTTCTTTAAAATTCATAATTTGAGATTAAGTTTTCTTAATATAGTAGTGCTAGTGAGATAGTAGTGGAAGTAAGAAAGAGGAATAATTTTTTTTGGAAGAAGGTTCTGCTAAAATTCTAAGGTAAGAATATGTCTCTCTTATATTTTTTAGAGTTATTTTCATATCGTTTTTAGAAATCTATTATTATACTGAAAATAATATTATTTTAAGTTACTATTCTAAATAGTAAATTACTATTTCAATAGTAAATTACTGTTTATTATTACTATTTACATTTACTATTCACGTTTTACTATTTATCATTACTATTCATGATTTACTATTTACCATTACTATTCACGATTTACTATTTACCATCACTATTCACGTTTTACTATTTATTGTTACTATTCATTATTCGCTATTCAAAATTTATCATTTTTGCTTTAAGTAGTAATCTTAATTTTCATCTTATGCCTATACTGAAATAAGATTGGTATTAATATTTCTAGAAATCAGAGGCGCAAAGCAAACTCTCTTTTGGTAACAATTCAAGGTAAGGGGAAGTGAGATAAGAATATAATATAAAAAGACATAAGAATAATGGGAGGAGTCCCCTACTCCTTTTAAATTTAATAATAATATTATTTTAAAATATTAACTCTAACTTAAAATTTATAATAAATTTTAAATTAAATATCTGATGTAACTAACTCTAACATACCTATCCAAAGACCTGTACTTTTATAACCTATATGAATTAGACTATACTTATGCAAGGACTTGGACCACTATGACCCATATGGACTGAACTATACCTATGCAAGGACTAGATTATATGGACTTACATAGACCTATATGAGGAATTGACCAAAAAGACTCAAATTGACTATATTAATAACCATTAGACTTTGCATTATAATATTTATAAATGATGCTTTATTGACTTGATTTTGATCGATTATTTTTGTGATTGTTAATTATTTATGATTGTTAATTGTGATGGATGAGCTTGTGATGTGGAGTTTGAGCGTATAGCAAGCATGACAGAAAGCTAAAACTCAGTAAGAATTTTCTTACCTTACACCTTAATTCTAAGAAAAAGTATTACTTTATTTTTTTTAGTCTTTTATTTCTTTTTAGAAATTATTTTCACTAATTTTACTTTTAATCTTTAAAAATCTAGTATTTATTTCAAAAGAAGTCATTTTATGAAAATTAATTAATTCTTGAAAAATTTTATAATTTTAAGTATTTTTTTAATTTAAGAATTGTTATCTTTAAGTAAAATAAAATTTTTAAAAGTAAATTATTTTGTTTCAACCTAATAACTAAAGATATTTGGAAATAATTGAGATTTCTAAATACGATATTGTTAAGATTCAATTTTTTTAAAAAAATATATGTAAAGTTTTCTATGATAAGTATTGAGATATTTAAGGCTTGGAAACTCAATTTTGGTGAGAATTAAAAACTGTACCAAATTTATTTCTGTGGGACAGAAATTCAGAGAATTGAGAAAATGTATAGTTTATTGAAATGATATTGTAAACCTTTAAGGTATTTAATAATTGAGTTTCTAAGAGCCTTAACCAATTAAATACGCGAGTAGTTCATGCATCATGAATCATTAAAGTGAAATTAAATGATATTGTCTGGGGACAGATTATAGAAACCGAGGATACATTAGAGGAGACTTAATTTCGAGCCTTGGGATGAAAGGGTGTGAAAGGTGCTTCAGGGGACCTGGCGTAGCTCCCTAGTGTCGGGTACTTTCACAATAAAAACTTTCTCAATCTGACTAGTCTCTAAGTGTTTCCATGCCAGTTGAGCTGTTCATATTATTATTATCCAGACTTATAGAACAATGTAAACTCTTGGTTGGCCCAGTACAAATTAAAATTTAAGGGCCCACATATATAGGTAAGTTATGATAAAGATATTGCATAACATTCATGCATTCATAATTGATTGTGTATGTGATTGTGATTATGATTGATATTATTATATATTAGTTTGTGAAAACCCTTTGTTGCTTATGTCTTATTCGAGAATATTATATTCTGTTTCTCACTCCTTTCTCCGTGTTTTTGTTTCATATATTTTAAATTGATGGTTCAGAGGGAAGGATCGAAGAATCTCGACAGTAAATATAGCACGTTCTAGAAAGGGAGCTCGGTATGAATACCGTGGTCCAATGAATAAATAATATTAATAAGTAACTGCTTCTAGGCCATGGAGTTTCCTCTCTTTCTTTTAATGTTTAATGTTTATTTTCTTCGGATGAATGTACAATTACTTTATAAAGTTTTAATAATATTTATGAGGTATTTCAGAAAAAATATATGTAATTTATTCCGATAGTTTCTTTTTAACAATCATATCTTTAAAAAAAATTACGAATTTTTCTATAATTTATTAAGGTGTAACAGAGGGTGTTATATAAAACATGCTTAATCTATCATTAATTCTCTACTTTTACTAATTAAAACCAACACTTTATTTTATGAATAATATCATTAGAAATGTAATTATTTTACACAAATTTTCTTTAAATTGTCATAAAATAACTATTACAAATGAGTCTTTTATGTTGTTCAAGTGGCCTCAATACTCAAGAGGGGGGGTGAATTGAGTTTTAAAACTTTTGATTGGAATACCTTTGAAATTGATTTTTATAACCAAGTTTGTGAGATTATGCAAGTGAGATAGAATGGAGGATAACAAGCAATGCACTACAATGAGAAAATATTGCTGGGGCAATATAGCAAACACTTGGTGTGCAGTATATGAAGTATAACAAATTAAGCAAGTTTAAGTGTGTTCTTCTCAATCAATCAACACCAATCAATTAATATGCAGTATATGAAAGTAAAAGAGTAAGGAAGAGAAGCTTGCAAACCGATATAACGAGTTCCACCTAATCCGGTGTACGTCTCGCCTCTAAGCAACCCACTTAGAGGATTTCACTATTGAAGATTTGAGATACAAGCTTTGAGCAATTGCAGCTTCCTAGTGTCCCACACTCAAGAACTCAATCCTCACAAGCAAAGGGCAACCCACCCAATCTCACAATCTCTCAATACCCAAAGGTTGAACCCCAACCTTTGTGACCACTCAACCTAGAGTGAAAAACCTTGGTGTTTTGGTGTTTGGTTTACAAGCAATTAACTCTCTCAATAGAGTAGATACACAAATAAAGGCTCTCACAAATTCTAACTCTCAACAAGAGAGGATATGCAAATTAAAACTCATAATCTAACAACTCTTAAGCAATATGCAAGTTAAGAAACAAGAGTTACAGAATATACAAGAGAAATCTAGTAAGAAGACCTTAAGAAGAGAAATGTTTGTTGCCTTGTGTTGTGCCTTGGTCTCCCCTCTTGTGTTCTCTTGCTTGAATCCATGCTTCATTTATAGCCATTTTTAGGGTTTCCAGCCGTTGCACATTGTCTCCAACGGATACCTTAGCATGGGCATAAAGTGGGAGTGAAGAAATGAGTTGGAGTTCCACTTAAAAGCATTTTCCCACGTTCTGACACTATGGTAATCGATTAGCCTTCGAGCTGTAATCGATTAGCTTTTGAAATCTTCAGTATTATGCAGCAGGTAATCGATTAGCATTTCTACTGTAATCGATTAGCTATGAAACAGAACCATTCTAATCGATTATTCCTTGCCTTGTAATCGATTATGATTGATACCTGATGCTCTTAATTTGTGTCTCGCAGCATGGTAATCGATTAGGACCTCATGTATTCGATTAGGGACAAAACAGAACTTACGTAATCGATTATGCTTGACTTGGTAATCGATTATGGTGAATACCTGATGCTCAGTCTTCAAACTTTTAACTGGTAATCGATTAGCCTTTTATCTGTAATCGATTATGTTCATTCCAGAACCTATGTAATCGATTATCCTTCTTATTGTAATCGATTGTACCATAAACAGAGTTATGGTAATCGATTATTCCATTGTAGTAATCGATTAGTACATGTACCTGATACAATTCTTCAAGGTTTTTGATATGTTCTTGATATGTATTGACCCATGGCTTATTCCTTTGATCCTCATGCTTGTTTCCTTGATTCTTCTTCAACTTATGAGCTTGTTCTTCAACCTTGTCTTCCATAGCTCATGTTTCTTTAACTCTTTGTAAGGCATCTTCATCTTTTTATTCTTGGCCATTGTCTTTGTGCTTGAACCTTCTTGTTTCTGAACCTTTGCCATTCCATCATCATCATGAATACTTTGTGATTCATCAAAACTACTTTGCATACTTATATATGCAACTTCATTCTCCCCCTTTTTGATGATGACAATTAATGTTCCATATGGCTCGTATTCATGTGTTGCAAATTCATCATATTGGCTTCATGGTAATATCCTTTCTTCCTTTAGGAGTCTTTGCCTTAGTCTTCACGTTTGTCATTATCAAAACCTGTTTCAACATTTAAACACATTCTCCCCCTTTTTGATGATGACAACCAATGTTTATCTCGTAGGGTGTTAGTTTCACAGAATAATGACAATCAATGTTTATATGTATTCTCCCCCTATATGATGTAATGAATGCTAGTTAAGAGTTATCCTCCCCCTTAATCTTGTAACTTATGCCAATTGTTTTAAAACATATCAAATAATGGGAACATGATATCTCTCCCCTTTTTAGCATAAATGGCATCCTATTCTTTTTACTGATCCTTCCACTAATCTCTCCCCCTTTGGCATCATCAAAAAGATTATCACCTTAATATATTCTATGCCATCAACATATAAACTCATGTATTTGAATAAGAGAGATTTAGAGCAAGTATTTCATATGGATTTCAAATCAAAGCTTAAATCATGATCAATGATATATACCATTTTAGTGCATCTAGAGTCAATAAGCAATCACATAATTTATTCATCAAGTAAGCATATGATTGATTGCTAACTTATTCTAATCATGTAGTGAGTATCATTTTCAAAAACGTCACATGATTCTTTCACATATCATTTAAAGTAAGCACATAGTTTTCTCCTATTTTGGCATCATCAAATGCACAAGAATAATTTTCCAAGTAAGCATATAGTTGAGTAAGAGCATGAGTGCCATAAACATAATCATAGAGAAGTGAAATAAAGGATAATCATTCATGTGTATGCTCCCCCTTACTACTGTAATTGATACCATTTGTAAAAAGTATACCACTTATTAACATGTGAAATTGATTATACCAATTTGATCAAGTTTGATATCACTTGTAGGTCAATTTAATCAAGTCTGATACCATTTGTTTACTTTTTAAAGCATGTGATCTCTTTTTAATAGATACCATTGTTGAAATAATAGATACTATAATATGAATAAATACCATTCAAAGGTTAGATACCAATGCATATAACAATCCATTTGTTAATCATTTCATTAATACTGCTTGATGCATTTCTAGGTATCAGAGCAGTAACATAGAAGATTTTTCAACAATGTATACATATATCTAGGTATCAGAGCAGGGATAAAGTGATATATTCAGCTTGTGGAATTTGTTATTCATACCACTTGTTAATATGATTTGTATAATTCACAGATCATAATGGTAGAGTAAAAATTCAATCATACCTTTGTATTTTGCAAGTTTTATGCCCTTTTTCACATCCTTGTGTGGTATTTTGCTTCATCCATGTTGCATTCCTTGATCAATTCTTTGTTTTCCCAGTTTGGTAGTTTGATTTACCATTTTGAATCATCTTACATAACCTTAACAAACTCTTTGCAAAGCATATTGTAGTAGCACTGAGTTCACAAGAGTTTGTACCAATTTTGGGTCTTTGATGCAGTATTGTTTTGGAAAGGAGTTTTCTAAAAGTAATTTACTCAGACTTTCATACCACTTGATAAAGAGATAACATATCATCAATAGATATCACTTGTTATAAAGAAATGTTATGAAACTCCCCCTTAATCATGCAATTTAACAAGGATAAATATAGATGTTGATACCACTTGTTAGTGCAATTTCATTTATGTCTAGGTATCAAATCAAAGATGGAGTGATTAAAACAATTTTGTTGTACTACTCATGCATTTGTGCTAGAACATGTGCCAAATATTCACTATTTTCCATATGACTTTTGTATCTCAAATAATCTCTTCTTATCTTATGCCTATGATGTTACATATAGGTCTAGTCAAGCATTCACATATGGCATTTATCAAATATGTACAAGAAAACATTTTGCATAGATAAATAGCAACAACTTTTGGTAAAATAGAGACAAGTCACAAAAACATTTCATGATCATAATGTGGCTGCAAGTCATATATTCATTGCCATGTATGTCATACCACTTATTAATATAATCCATACAAAGCACAATGGTGAAATAGACACTAATTTCAACATGGGTAATGGTAAAGATAATCTTTCTTTATCTATGAATACCACCTGTTTCTATTTTTATTGTCTATACCACTTGTTATTAGAATCTCGGCATGATATCATTTGATGGATTTGCCAATTTAAGCTCTTGATATCAATTAATAACAGTTAAGCATTTACCACAAGATTGTTATTATTCAAGCATACATCATTCTTCATAAAGTAGTTCAAAAATTCTTTTCAATCTCAATGATGCAATACTTTCAAATTTCTTTTCACAATCAAGATTGTGCATTATCAAACATATGGTGTCAATCAAGATGGATATCACTTGCACAAGCATGGTATATGATCATGGCATGCATTATCACTTATCATGTCATGCATTGTTTCTTAACACATCATCATGTTCATGCCTATTATGTTACAATCATGAAGTTAAAGTCTAGCCAATCACTTATTGTAACATACATGCTTTATCTCTAGGAATATAATTGCATAGATTGTCCAAGCATAGATACCACTTGTACACACAATATATGTATTTATTATTAAGGCATACTGATAAGCATATAATCAAGATTATGTCCTCATGATCTCTTCCTCTTACTAATTCAATTCATACCATTGTTAAGGGAAGATGTTTTTTTTTTTTTAGATACCACTAGTTAACCAACATATTAATGATACATCATCAAGAATTCATATGTAATCATTCATGCATCATTTAAGAATTCATACATTTTCAAGGATTCATACATCTCAAGTTATTCAACTAATCATTCATCAAGCTCATCATCAAGCATTACTAATCATCATGCATAAGCACTATTGATCCTTAGGTTTTCATGAGTTTAAGGGGTTTTAAGATTACTCATTCATTCATCTCAAGACATAACACCTTTCATGCTCAAACTTGCATATCAAATCAAGGTTAGATATTTACATATCAAGATTCATGAGCATTCATATAAATTGTGTGATGAGTATTCATACCTTTTTGTTGTATCACCTTTAGTGTTTGTCCATTGAATTTTGTCTTGGTGCAATCCGTCTTGTGTGAGTCACATTGAAGCTTCTTGTTCATTTCCTTGTTTTGAGTGGTACCTTTTTAGATGTATGATGAGTCATCATAATCTTGGCTTGCTCTATTCTTCTTCTTTATCTCTTGGAGTGGAGATTGAGATAATTGATATCTCCTTAGGCCATGAGTTTTGGTCATCCATCAATGAGAAGTTGTTGCTTTGAAGTTTGCCTACAAGATTTCAAAGATTTAAGGTACCCTTTGAGAGTTGGGTCCTTCCTTGTTAGTTTGGGATTTCAAGATTGTTTTGGAATCCATACCTTTCTTGTACACTTTTGACGGGATTTCTTTACAAAACAATTGGATGATATATGACCAAATATTCCACAATAAAAACATGTTGCATTCAATGAATAAGTCATAGTATGATAGTAATGGTTTCTTTTATATACTTTCCTTTTAAAACAATTAGACATTGAGTTCTCTTTTCTTTCATGGTTTGTGCATCTTAGGGAGGATTTGGATTTTTCTTTGTATGATGTACAATGGTTCTTGTAATGACCTATTTTTCTTCTATCAAGTGTATGCCTTTGATTTTCAATAGGTGCACTTAGAAGTGTTTGACTATGTGTGAGTTTACTAAGTGCTTCTTTTAGTTCTTTATTCTCATTTTCAAGAAGCATACATTTATCAATAAGCATACAATCCTCATTATTATCATTACAAGTCCTAGGAGATACATTTGAAGCTATTAACTCATCATTTTGAACTCTAAGATATTCTTTTTCTATGTGAACATCATGCAATTCTTTTTCAAGAGTCAAAATGGTTTGTTTAGAGCATGCATATTTCTTTGATAACAAGACAAATGTTTCATGCAATTCTTCAAAAGCTTTTAGCAATTCATCTTTATCAAATTCACTTTCATCATCACTAGATTCGTTTAGAGAACTTACCTCATCATCTTCGGAGTGCTTTGTTATAAGGCAAAGGTTGGTAAATTCCATTTTCGATTCCATGGTCTCTTCTTCCGAATCTATTTTGATTTCTTCTTTCGAACTTATTATGAAGCCTTCATCTTGGCTAGAAATGGTACTAATCCTTGAATCTTTATCATCATTAGCATTCTTATAAATTGTTTCAAGAGTTTCCCATATTTCTTTGGCATTATCACAAATAGTAACTCTACAAACATCATTAGGTTCTAATGCTAATGTGTTAAGAATTTTAGCTTTTAAATTAAATTGTACCTTTCTTTCTTCTTCCTTAGTCCATAAGTTCATGGGCTTCAAATACTCTATATTATCAACAATGTATTTGGGAATGAAAGGACCAAATTGAATAGCATTCCATACCTTGAGATCATAGGCTTGGATAAAGATTTTCATCCTTTCTTTCCAAATAGCATAGTCTTTGCCATTTAAGATTGGAGGTCTATTTAGTGTGCCATTTTGTAAAAATGCATCATATGAAGTCGAGGCCATCTTGATCTCCTGCAGCTGTTAAGCCTTGTGGCAAGAGTCAAGCTCTGATACCACTTGTTAGCCAAGGCCTCAACGCTCAAAAGGGGGGGTGAATTGAGTGTTTCAAATTTTCACGCGGAATCCCCTTGGAAATGGTTAGTAATATACAAATGATGCAATGATGAAGAGACAACAACTTTTATGCACATATCACACTATGACACACTTGATGTGTAATGACAATATTTAGCTATAAGTGTGATAAACAAGGTAAGTTATTGGTTTAAACAATTTATCAAACAGTTGTAGTGCACAGATTTATTTATCAATAATGTGATGTTTCCTATAAAGATTCAGCTCATTCAAGTTATCAAACACCTTGTGAATGTGAGAAGTAATAGCAATCAAGTAAGTATCACACAAGACTTAATAGGAAACAATGTATTTGATATTTGGTAAGTTATAGTAATTTCCAGTTTTGAAGAACTTCACCAAATATTGATTCAAGCAAATTATCAAACACTTGGCATGCAGAGTTAGTTTTCTACTTGAATAACAACTTTGATTCACACATTCAGCTCAAGCATTTCAACAAACAGTTTATATAAACAGTTGTATAAAGAGTTCAAGGTAGAGAGAAATTCAAACCAAATTTAACGAGTTCCACCAACCCGGTGTACGTCTCGCCTTCAAGCAACCCACTTGAAGGATTCCACTATTGAAGATTTGAGATACAAGCTTTGAGCAATTGCAGCTTCCTAGTGTCCCACACTCAAGAACTCAATCCTCACAAGCAAAGGGCAACCCACCCAATCTCACAATCTCTCAATACCCAAAGGTTGAACCCCAACCTTTGTGACCACTCAACCTAGAGTGAAAAACCTTGGTGTTTTGGTGTTTGGTTTACAAGCAATTAACTCTCTCAATAGAGTAGATACACAAATAAAGGCTCTCACAAATTCTAACTCTCAACAAGAGAGGATATGCAAATTAAAACTCACAATCTAACAACTCTTAAGCAATATGCAAGTTAAGAAACAAGAGTTGCAGAATATACAAGAGAAATCTAGTAAGAAGACCTTAAGAAGAGAAATGTTTGTTGCCTTGTGTTGTGCCTTGGTCTCCCCTCTTGTGTTCTCTTGCTTGAATCCATGCTTCATTTATAGCCATTTTTAGGGTTTCCAGCCGTTGCACATTGTCTCCAACGGATACCTTAGCATGGGCATAAAGTGGGAGTGAAGAAATGAGCTGGAGTTCCACTTAAAAGCATTTTCCCACGTTCTGACACTATGGTAATCGATTAGCCTTCGAGCTGTAATCGATTAGCTTTTGAAATCTTCAGTATTATGCAGCAGGTAATCGATTAGCATTTCTACTGTAATCGATTAGCTATGAAACAGAACCATTCTAATCGATTATTCCTTGCCTTGTAATCGATTATGATTGATACCTGATGCTCTTAATTTGTGTCTCGCAACATGGTAATCGATTAGGACCTCATGTAGTCGATTAGGGACAAAACAGAACTTACGTAATCGATTATGCTTGACTTGGTAATCGATTATGGTGAATACCTGATGCTCAGTCTTCAAACTTTTAACTGGTAATCGATTAGCCTTTTATCTGTAATCGATTATGTTCATTCCAGAACCTATGTAATCGATTATCCTTCTTATTGTAATCGATTGTACCATAAACAGAGTTATGGTAATCGATTATTCCATTGTGGTAATCGATTAGTACATGTACCTGATACAATTCTTCAAGGTTTTTGATATGTTCTTGATATGTATTGACCCATGGCTTATTCCTTTAATCCTCATGCTTGTTTCCTTGATTCTTCTTCAACTTATGAGCTTGTTCTTCAACCTTGTCTTCCATAGCTCATGTTTCTTTAACTCTTTGTGAGGCATCTTCATCTTTTTATTCTTGGCCATTGTCTTTGTGCTTGAACCTTCTTGTTTCTGAACCTTTGCCATTCCATCATCATCATGAATACTTTGTCATTCATCAAAACTACTTTGCATACTTACATATGCAACTTCACTTCTTGATTTCTTTGTCATTATCAAAATCCTTTGAACCTGTAATCATATTCAAACACAGCCACGAGTCTTGGTTATGAAGTCAAGCAAAGTGGCTAAATATGAGTTGGAATTTCCTCTTTGAGTAAAATTCCTCTGGCTTTTGACTAGAGGATTGTCCCAAAAGAAGGCTCTAAGTGAAGATTTCAAGTGAAGACTCTGAATGAGGAAAGTTTTGGTTGAGGGAAAATCGGGCCCCAAGTGAAGACTTTGGGTGAAGACTCCGAGTAAGAAGAGTTCTAGTTAAGAGAGAATAAAGCCCCGAGTGAAGACTCTGAGTGAAGATTTTGATTGAGAAGAGTTCTGGTTGAGAGAGAGTCATGCCTCGAGTGAAGACTCTAAGTGAAGATTTCAAGTAAGAATTCTACTCTTGCCACGTGGAAGTTATGTTGGTTGGGGCCTGATCATGCCTCTTGGAAGAAGGTGGCCAACCTTCGTTTTCGTTATTAATAAGCGTACGCTAGCTTAATGATTGTGATGTTTTTGTATTTCTCCAATGCATTAATGATGCATTTTTAGGATAAGGGGTGTCACTTGGTCCTAATGGAGGCACAATTGTAATTGAATAGTCATAACTGATGGATCCTTAATTGTTGGATCTTCCTGACTCTTCGTGTGATCTTTATTTGTGGTTCTTTGATCATAACCATGTTAAATGGAGCCCTAACCGTTGGATCGCCATGATCCTTCGTTTGACCCTTCATTGCAACTGCTTGATTACACTCGCCTTGGATGGCTCTCTAACCGTTAGATCTCTTCAGTGACAAGTGACTATTTCCACTATTTCATGAAGTATAAATATCCTCCTCTTTACGTTTCATTTGGGTTCTCAATTGTTGCTTGCTTTATCTCTACTTCTACTTCATGTTCTTATTTACTCTTTGCTCTATTTCTTCCACACTTCTATTAGGGTCTTCTTCCGTTCCTTTATCAAGTAGCTTAGTGTCCCTTTTCTCCTTCGCTGTTTCTTTCGTACTGGGGTGCCATGGCTTCTGCTATGGAAGTTTCTTATAGTTGGGTGAGAGATGAGGTTCAGTCCATTCCTTCTATCTTTTAAGATAAGGAGTCTATAGTAAGGTTTTGGGAGGAGAAGAATTTTAGTCACTCTGAGTTAGCCCCCAATGTGGAATATGTGAGTTGTTCTGAGTCTAATCGGGTTTGTCATTATCGTACTGACCCAAGCGAGGTGGATTTTACTTATGTGTATGAGACATTGTTTTCTTGCCTTCATTTGTCATTTCCCTTTTCCAACTTTGAGATTGGCGTCTTAAATACCCTCAACATTATACCTACCCAGTTGTATCCCAATGGGTGGGCCTTTGTTAAAGCTTTTGAAATCATTTGTGATTATTTTGGTCGGGATGCTTCTGTTCCCCTCTTCTTCTACTTTTTCCAAGCCAAAGTTCCTAAAATGAGGGTTGCCCTAGAGTGGATTTCTCTGAGCGGAGTGGCTCACCGCAACTTGATTAGGGCATTTGACGAGTCGTATAAAAATTTCAAGACTAGGTTTTTCAAACTCCGTATGGGCCTGGATCTGCTCGGGGAGGATTTCCTACACGACGCCGATTCCCACCCTCTGTTCCCCTTGTATTGGACTCAGAGTCCAGTTTAATTTTAGGTATTGTGGGATAATCTGACCGTGTCTGAGCGATCAAACACAAAGTTCTTAACTGAAGATGTGGATATTTACTTATGTTTGCACGCATTGATTGCCCTAGCTCCGTATCCAGATGCGATGGCCGCCTGGATTCGTAAGTAGTGTATTTATGTCGTCTTTCATCTTTTTGTTTGACACCTATTTCTATTCTATTCTGACCTGTTGTCTTTTTTCATTTTTAGTAGATGACATGACTCTTTACTCTCTGTCGATGAAAGACTTAAGGAAATGCTACCAAGAGGTGGACCCTAAAGGTGCTGGGAAGAAAACCGGGGCGAGGAAAGTTAGTTCCTATTCTGCCGTCATTCCCACATCCTCCCGAGCCGTCATTTCCACCGTTCCCACTACTATAACCTGTATTACCACTGTTCCAGCTCAGTCACAATTGGAGAGGGAAGTGAGTCAAGTTATGAAAAAGTCTCGCCAAGGAGGGCCGACTGTATAAATTCCCGAGAGTTCCCACTCCCGCCCTCTCTCCCTTTCTACTCAAAATGAGGAGGCCACAAGGTAGGTTGGCCGAGTCATTTATATTTCTAAAAGTGAAGATATTGAGGAGGAAGTTCCTCCTTTGGTGACGTGTGGAAGGTCTTCTGAGAGGACTGAAGGTGTTCCCGTGAGATCCGAGGGCCCTACTTCTATGGAGGAGAGCTGGTTCTTTGCCCAGTGTTACGGAGGCTTCTGAGCGCCTCTGGGAGGCCTTTGCAAATAGGTCCATGACCACTTATTGGAATCCTACTAATTCTTTATAGGATATGCGTTTCCCTATGACCCAATTTGTGGATCACATAGTCTTTTTTAAAGAAGATGAAAAGAAGTACACCTCTTTAACCCCCATCGCCATGTGCCGGACAGTTAAGATGTTTGGTCTCTGGGTGACATCCATGACTCAGTCCTTGGAGAAAAAACTAGCTACCTGGGGAAGGGCCTTAGCCTTGCTATCCCAGGAAAATGACGCGCTCAAGAAAAAGAAGGAGCTCTTGAGGAAGGGAAAAAAACCGAAGGAGGCCCAAGAAGAGAATGCGACAAAGCTGGCAGCAAAGCTGAAGAATGATCTTGGTCGATCAGAGAGGGATTTGGAGGTCGCAAGCCAGACGAACTCTAGCCGGTCGAAGCTGTCACCCACCAAGGACAGGTGCTCCTTTTGGGACATGAGGGTTGAAGAAGTTGAGGAAACTTATAACACTTTGTCTCTTAAAAACCAGGAGCTAGAGAAGGATCTCTAGAAGGCCTGAGCGGATTTGGAGGCTCTGAGGGAGGAGTCAAAGGCGGATCTTGAGGCGACGGAGTGAGACATCACCATGAACTATGTAGATACTTTTAAACCTTACCAGGAGCAGATTGCTATCTTGAACCCTTCCACCATTTTGGACTTCAAAGGGCTCGACCCGTTTAAGATTATTGTGGATTGCCAGATTGTACCGTACCTAGATTCAAACGAGGAACAAAAGGGAATCGACATGGATAAAGAGGGCGATGTCCCCAAGGCTAGAACTGCTGATGACATGCCCACCTCGGAGTCCCTCAATGTCAGGTCTTCTGGGGCTGCTCCTTAGGAAAATAACTTTATAAATTTGTCACTTTCTTTTTTCTTTGATGTATGAATCGAACTAAATTAATGTACCTTTGCTTTACTCCCCTTTCTGATGCCCACCTCGAAGTCCCTTAATGTTGGGTCTTCTGGGGCTGCTCCTTAGGAAAATAACTTTATAAATTTGTCACTTTTTTTTCTTTGATGTATGAATCGAACTAAATTAATGTACCTTTGCTTTACTCCCCCCTTTGAGTCTTTTGTTGCTTTTTCTCTATTTCATGCACTTTTTGTACTTCTCAACTCAAATGGTTAAAGAACGATGATCAGATTTTTTGCGCTTTAAACGTATTTTAAGCTTTTATACTTGCATTGTCAAAAGGATCGATTCCTCACTCAGATTTTCAATACTTAAATGAATTTTAAGTTTCACAACGTGTTGCCAAAGGGATCGATTCCTCGCTCGGACTTTTGAGTACTTAAATGAATTTTAAGTTTCATAATGTATTGCTAAGAGGATCGATTCCTCGCTTGGACTTTTGAGTACTTAAACGAATTTTAAGTTTCACAATGTATTGTCAAGGGGATCGATTCCTCGCTCGGACTTTTAAGTACTTAAACAAATTTTAAGTTTCACAACGTATTACCGAGGGGATCTATTCCTTGCTCAGATTTTCGAGTACTTAAATGAATTTTAAGTTTTACAACGTATTGTCGAGGGGATTGATTCCTCGCTCTAACTTTTGAGTACTTAAACGAATTTTAAGTTTCATAACATATTGCCGAGAGGATTGATTCCTCACTTGGACTTTCGAGTACTTAAACAAATTTTAAGTTTCACAACGTATTGCCGAGGGGATCGATTCCTCTCTCGGACTTTCAAATGCATTAACTTTCTTGGCTAAATACTTTGAAACTTTTTATTAGAGAAAATAGGGGCCTCGTTAAAACCTCCCGAGAGAAAAACCCTGTGGGAAAAACCTCTTAGGTAGGAAAAAGAGTGCTCTGGTGTACAATGATCAACTAGAATAAAATCTCAAGTGAGTGGCATTCCATGTCCTTGTTATCTCTTTCCCAAACAATTCTTCTAAGCGATAAGCACCTTTTCCAATGGCTTCTCTGACTCGGTATGGGCCTCTCAGGTGGCGGCAAACTTGCCCTCTTCTCGTGGCTTCCGATTATTGTCTGTGGTGCACAAGACAAGGTCTCCTCTATGAAAGGGTCAGGGTCGGAGGAGAGAGTTCCAACGCTGGGTGGACTTCTGTTTGGCTGCCTGTATCTTTACGTACGCAATATCGTGCTCTTCTAAACCGAGATCCGGATCTTCTCACCTTCCGTCATTATTTTGGTCTTCGTCATAGGCAAGGTGTCAGAGAGTGGGTTCCCCTAATTCAACCGGTATCATGGCATCGACCCCGTGTGTGAGTCGGAATTGAGTCTTATGGGTCGACAAATATGGGGTCGTATGATATGTCCATAGAGCCTCGGGAAACTCCTCCTCTTATCTTCCCTTGGCTTCTCCGAGTCGCTTTTTGAGTTCTTGGAGGATCACGTTGTTGGCTGCCTCAACTTGGCCATTGGTCTATGGATGTTCTACGGAGGAGAACTTCCGTTTAATGCCCAGGTTCTCACAGAATTTAACAAAACCTTTGTCCGTAAACTGTTAGTCATTATTCGAGATGATTGTGTGGGGGAGTCCATGTCTATAAATGATGTGCTTCTAAGTGAAGATCTGAACCTTAGCCGCGGTGATAGTTGTAAGGGGTTCCGCCTCAATCCACTTGGTGAAGAAGTCGACTGCCATGAGAAGGAACTTGAATTGACCTTTCCCAGGGGAAATGGTCCCAGAATGTCTAATCCCTAAGTGTTGAAGGGCTAGGGAGCTATGATTCCATGTAAAGGCTAGGGGTGGCTGTGGATCCGGTTAGTGTTATGCTGGCATGGGTTACACTTCTTAACAAACTCAGAGTAATCGGCCCATAGGGTTAGCCAAAAATATCCTGCCCGGAGGACCCGAGCAACAAGGGGGTAAACTTCCCCCGTGAAGGCCATAGATTCCCGAGTGGAGTTCTCGTATTACATAGTCAGCTTGCTCTTTATTCAAGCATTTTAGGAGTGGTATAGTGAAGCCGCTCTTGTAGAGTTATCCGTCTAGCAAGGTGTAGTTGGCTACTTGTACCTGCAGCTTTTTAGCCTGCTGATGGTCTTCCGGAAGGGTCCCTTGCCTGAGAAAATCAACAATCGGGGTCAACCAAGTATTTTCAGTTGGTATTTCACTTACCTGGTGTGTATGTTGAGCCTCTTGGATCGTGGGTTCCTCCAGAATGATTTGGATGATTGTCTTGAGGTTCCCTGTTTTGACTGTGCTTGCTAGTTTAGAGAGTAGATTGACACGCTCGTTCATCGCCCAGGGGACATGGACTATTTGGAAATGTTTAAGGTCCCTTTCCAGTTCGTTCACTCGAGCCAAGTATTTCATCAGTGTCAGGTCTTTGGCTTGGTATGACCCTTCCACCTGCCGGCCCACTAACTAGGAGTCGGTTTTTGCCTGAACACACCGAGCCCCTAAGTCCATAGCGGTTCGTTGTCCCGTGATGAGAGCCTCATACTCCGCCTGGTTGTTGCTGGCCTTGAACTAGAATATGAGTAAATCTTCAATTACCAAGACAGTCAGGGATTCCAGTATAACACTTGCCCCACTGCCCTTCATGTTGAAGGATCTGTCTACGGAAAGAGTCCATAACCGCTGTGTAGCGTCATAGCTGTCTTTATCTTCTCCTAACTCCACCAAGAAGTCTGCCAGTACTTGGGCCTTAATAGTCCCTCTAGCTTCATACCGAATGCCGTATTTAGACAACTCGACAGCCCATGCGACCATCCTCCCCGTAAGCTCCATCTTCTGAAGGATTTTACCGAGCAGTTGGTCGATCCTTACTACCACTTGATGACTATGAAAATAAGGTCAGAGTCATCACATGGCCATGACAAGGCTGTATGCAATTTTTTTGACCCTTTAGTATCGTGCCTCAGCCCCCTGTAATGTTTTGCTGGTGAAGTAGACTGGCCTTAAGATCGAGCCATCCTCCTGTGTTGGAAATATGCACTAAGAGCCTATATAGGACGCATGATTTTGAATAAGGGATTTTTGTTAAATAGTTTAACAACCTTTATTTATCCTTGGAGTAATAGGTTATATGAGAGTTATTCCTAAAATGTCCCTAGTCAAGTATTTACGTGGGGACATGTAAATACATTAAGACTAGTGTGTGGGTGTACTGATGATCTGATCTCACAGATCATGGATATTAATAATATCAAGTCTTCACACGGGTACACATTAAAAGTAATGATGTACTGGACAAACCCACCATAAGAAGTTACATGGATTGTTACATGAATGTCATAAACAATTCACAATGTGATAATGGTATATGTAGTCCTTTGACTTGAAGTCACTATGATTCCTACATAAGGAGTTTGTTGTTTTAATACAATCAAACGTCTTCTATAACAAGAGGAATATAAAGGTTGTGGTTAGGCAATGAACAAATTATGTAGAGGGATGTGAGTGATGTAGATAAGATTTGTCTCTTCTATGTGACAGGAGTGATATCTATAGGCCACTTGATGGAGTGGGACTAAGAAAATGCATGACCATGCTAGAAAGAATAAATATTGGATATTTATTTGGATAAAGTCTACTCCGGTAACAAGTAAAATAAATATAACCGTACAAGGATGACGCGACCATACCTTAGGCTCCATTAGAATATCATGACAAAAGGAACAAATATATAAAATAATTATAACTTATAGGTTATGTTGATAATAAATAATATTTGGACATAATGATGCATTGCTAGATGTCGCTCTTATTTTATATTAATAATAAAATAGTTTATTATTAATATGACCGAGTATTTTACCTATAGGGTCATACACATAGAGTACCCATCAAAAAATAGTTTTTAATTTAGTTAGACTAAAATAAAGCTATTGGGCCTAACTTATTTAGAATGAGTAAGGAGCTCACTCTTTAGAGAGAGCAAATTAGGTCAAACCTAAGCCTATAAATAGAGCATAAGATGCTCATAGGCGGCTAACCAAAAAGAGACACAAAAATGCAAAAGTTATAAAAGCTACACATTGTCAAACTAGCATTTGGAAGATATAGCATTTTCTGGTGGGAGTACTTGTGTGCACACCTAAAGGATGAGGCTACACCATATGCAACATAAATTTTTGTGGTTGTCTTATGCTTTGAAACACGACGCTTTGCAAATCCTATGGGAATCCTTGTATTTCCGCTGCTCATGCACTAGGGATTCCCTAACATCCTGGACTAAGACTTAGCTTATTGCCTTGGTCCCTGCGGAAAGGTAAAGGACCAACTCTGACCCCGTGTCTGGTCGTGTCAAAATTGGTAGAGATGTAAGGTAGATCTTTAGGTCTTGAAACGCCTTTTCACACACTGAAGTCCACTCAAATGAGTCTGTCTTTTTCAATACTTTGTAGATCGACATGGACTTTTCAACAAATTTTGAGAGGAAACGGGAAAAGGTCGTAATCCGACCGGTGAGGCATTGAACTTTAATATTCTGGGGGCTTTGCATCTCCATTATGGCCCGACACTAATCTGGATTGGCCTTAATGCCTCGGTAAGTGAGCATATAGCCTAGGAATTTTACACCTTGGACCCCGAAGGAACACTTCTCAGGGTTTGGCCGTATATTAGCTTGCGCAGCTCAAAAAATGTCTCTTCCGAATCCTATACATTTAAATCTTCCTGTTTGGTTTTGACCACCATGTCGTCTACATAGACCTCCATGTTTCTTTCGATTTGATTGGCGAAGATTTTATAGACCAGCCTCTGATAAGTGGCTCCTGCATTTTTCAAGCTGAAAGGCATCACTCAGTAACAATAATTCATCCCGCCCGTGATGAACGTTGTCTTTTCCTTATCTTTAGGGTCCATTCGGATCTAGTTGTACCCCGAGTATCCATCCATAAAGCTCAAGATCCTGTATCCTAAAGTTCCATCCACCAAATGATCAATACTAGGCAAAGGATAAGGATCCTTGGGACATACCTTATTCAAATCAGTGAAGCCGACACATATTTGCCACTTGCCACTTGACTTTTTCACCATGACCACATTTGATAACCAGGTCGGATATTTGACCTCCCTAATGAAGTTGGCGGATACAAGCTTATGTGTCTCCTTCTTGACTGCATTCTTCCGATCGGAGCCCATCTTCTGGGGTTTCTGGGATACAGGCCTAGCGTCCAGCTTGATATTGAGCGAGTGGCAGATTACAGCGGGGTCAATGTCGGGCATGTCAGCGGGGCTCCAGGCAAAAAAGATCTTCATTTGCCTTCAACAGGTTGACTAAGGCTTCTTCGAGGTCTGGGTCAAGTATTACACTAATCCGCATACACTGGCTCAAGGATGGGCCAACTTGAACAAGCTTAAGGGACTCCACTGGTTGAGGTCTCTCGTACTTCCTATCGTTATGAGGGTTAAATCCCATCTCTATATCTTCATTGATTATAAATATCTCCTTTGGGTGGAGGCTTTTATAGTAACATTCTTGGGCCACTTCTGGGTTTGCCCTGACGACCCCTACTCTTCCGTCCCTAGTGGGAACTTTACGGTTAGGTGCATGGTGAAGACCATAATGCCTAGGGCATTGAGGGATGGTCACCCCAACAACGCATTGTAGGAGCTTGGGAAGTCAACGGCCAGGAACTTAACCTTGACTGCTCGGCTGTCTCTTCCAATTTCAAAAGTGGTCCTCAGGTCGATGAACCCTAAAACCTACATAGAATCACTAGAATAACTAAGTAGAGTCCCGTCATACCTTTTTAGCCATTGGGTAGGGAAACCCATCTTTTGATATGCTTTCCAATATGGAATATCTGTTGAGCTTCCTTGGTCCACAAGTACCCATTCACCATAAAGTCTTCAACTCCCATGGTGACCACCATCGACTCATCCCTATTGAGGCCGCCTTCAGGGAAGTCTGACCTGTCAAAAGTAATGGTCACTAACTTTGAGTTCCCCTATAATAAGTTTACCTACCCCGATCGGTGTGACTGGTGTGCGCAAGTGCCTGGGAAGCCGCCTGAAATGGTATGTATAACTCTCTGTTTGTCTTTTCTACTGCCTGCAAGTCTCGGGGATTGAGAATGAGGGGCTCATGATTGGTCCCGAGTCTAGAGTTCAACCTGATCAAGATGCTTTATTTCTCTCTTTTGGTTTCCCTCATTTGACCTATCGTCCTTCCAGGCGACAAACCTATTCAACCCTTCTGGCCCTTCCCCTGGGGGGCAGCGCAATGAGTCTAGTGTTGTAAACTTCGTGCATGATCCGATCATGACGGTCCTTCAGTGGCATGAAGTTAGTGTATCTGGGGGCATTGTAAGCATCAACATACCTGTCTCGACTCTACTTGGCACTTCTCCTTTTCTGATCGGGTTGATGGATAACCTGATTTGAGGAGCCCATCCAATTGGCTTGTTGTTCATCAACAGTGATATACCGGGAGGCTCTTACTTGAAAATCATCCATGTCCAAGCGTGGCTTCTTGGCCAAGGAGTTGGAGAACTTGCCTGGGCGTAGGCCAATTTGTATGGCGTGTAACGTCACTTCGGGACTGAGGTCCTGGATTTGGATGACCTACTTAAAAAGCAAGCCAAATACTGCTTTAGGGTTTCATTTGGAAGCTGGCGTAGGTTCACCACGCTATGCAAAGTCTGCTGTACTGCTTTGTTGGTGGAGAATTGACTAAGGAACTTCTTACTGAGGTTGGGAAAATTAGTATTTCTCTTCTAGGAAAGATGGAAGAACCAGCGAAGGGCTGACTTTGTAAGCGTAGTGGGAAAGGTTCGGCGAAAAAGGAAGTCTGACGCTCCGGTAACCAGCATGGTAGTAGTGTATATGGTGAGGTGTTCTTCGGGGTCCCCTCTGCCGTTGTATTTTTCCATGAATAGGGGCTTGTAGTTTGGTAGGGTGAGGGTATTGATGTGGACTGTCATGGTCAGTCAAATTGAAACATTAAAAATAATCTAGTACTAGGGTGTGAGGCTAGGTCGTCTCTCGAGGATCAACATAAAAATTTAGGAAATTCAAGTTCAAAATAACAAATATAAGACTTAGAATAAATATAGGACAAAATTTAAGTTCAAAATTTAGGAAATTCAAGTTCAAAATAACAAATTTAGGAAATTCAAGTTCAAAATTCAGGTTTGGTTATCACAATAAATTTAAAATAGAATAAATATAAGACTTAGAATAAATAACAAAGACTGATTTTCTTGGAGTATTGCAATTGGATTTATCCTTGGTTCACAAAAGATGATTTGTACACTTTCATTACATGTTGATTTCTTAGCTCAATCTTAATTAATCAACTAAGCATCTTTTTCAATTCATGATTCCTTTACTTACATTCAAACTAAATGAACATATTCATCAAGCATTCTAATTAAGCAAAAGGAGTCAAGATCATAAAATCTAGAAATCATTGAGCATACATAAGAACATCACCTACATACATAATCTATTCTCATATTATGGAATTAAGCAAACCATAATAATTAAAAGTAATTATGAAAATATTCATTAAGCATGCATACTTCCTTAATCTATTTTAATGAAGATCTTATTCTATTCCATTTGCATAATTAAACTGATTAAGCATACAATTTAATTAAACAAAATGGAATTCAAACACTTAGAGTAAGATTATAAGGAAATCAACAACAATAGAAAAGTGCTATGTTAAAAACAGAAACCTCAAAATTATATTACAATAACCTCCAACAAAATCAATCTAAGGGTTTTAGCCCTCCAAAATTAAAACAACTAAAAATAAGAATGATCGAACCCAAAAGGGAGAAGAGAGCTTTCCAAGAGGCCTTGTGCCTCTATATCTTCGCTGCCCCATATGGTGCTCAAAAGGTGTCTGGAAACCATTGGCATTGGTCCTATTTATAGCGATATGCGTTAGGGTTGCGAATTTACTCCCACGCTACATGTAGGTGTAAGGCCACACATGGGATCTTACTGACTTATAATGCACTATTTTCTCTGATTTTCTTTAATAATTATTCAATAATGCTTCCACTAATGCTTAGACACCTGTTCTGAATGTTCCCCATTGAGATAATGCCTCATGTCTAAAATGGATTGGCCATAATACATTAATTATAAATTAATCCCCCACTTCTGAAGTTGCACACAGCCTATCAGTGGGATCCTCGTCACTGCTCATGCTACATGTATGGTTCTTGAGGTCTCATGCTACGTGTGGCATGGGAGCTACTAGTCAGCTCTCTGATGCTCAAATTCATTATTTTCTAATTGCAACTTCAATCATTCATTACAAAATAAGAGAAACCAAGTAAGATTTATTATTTCTATTTAAGGCTTAATCCTTAATTCATTTTAAGATCAAATATTACAGAAAGCTCAAATTGTGAAAATATGTCAAAATGTAATATATTACAAAATATTTAATGGTAACATAGACATATTTAACGTAAGGAATTAAGGATAAAATATGTATTATCAGGCATCCACGATCTGATCGGCCCATGGATGGGCAGCGAAAGGGAGCTCAGGCTCGTATCTCATCATCTCTCGCATTTGGGAGGAGGCATAGCCAACGCTCTTTCGCTGGGCGGATCGGCCCCTATTGTTGTTGGAGGCTTCTCGCTCGCCTCCCCTTTACCCTTGAAGCTTTGGGTTCTCCTACTGCAAGTTGGCTACCGTTCTCTGTAGAGTTTCCGCCATGTTTGTGAGTCACTGTATCTAGTCGCCGTGATCAGACGATGCCTAACAACGTCCATCATCTTCCTCCCAGAGAGTGTTTCGGGTGTTCACCATAGCTACGTCTAGAATTAGGATTAAGGTTGGAGAGAGGTGGTGTAGGATCCATTTTACCGGGCCCTACGGTGGGTGCCAAAATGTTCACACAGAGAAAGTTAGGCATAAAAACCCTAGAGAAATCCCCTAGAAATCAAAGTTCCTTAATCTCTAACGTGTCACCTAGCTTACATCATGCGTACATAAGTTACATTTATACCTAGGTTATAACACGGGCCTGGCCCGTTAAACTATTACTGAGGCAGTTAACTCTCTGCCAACGTAGAGGGAATCGGGGGGAATCGTAGGGACCCGCCCCTGATCCCGTGGGGGGAACAGTTAGTAAACAAAAATGAACAATATACAATAAACCCAATGTTAAGAATGAAAGTGGCTGTTGAGGGGACCCTACCAATGATGAGCATGATGGAAAATGAAAGAATATGTATAAGATATACATCATTTACATATGGCGTATGGAAACTAGAGCATACACCCTAGGTACGCTGGAGGACATTCTCGTTCGATCTTCGAGGAGAACCTTGGGAGTAAAACCAGGATGGAAACCCAATGGCATCAGAGTCACGCCTGAGCTGGGTGAGACGATGCAAGCTAGGTGTACTTTGACTAAACGACGGGATGTATCTAAGACCGTGGAGAGCTAAATGCCCTTTTATGATATGAGATGGATCTCTGATGATGAGGAAGACCTAAGAGTCCTTAGTACCCTATGATATGAAGGGCTTGGTGGGCTTTGGTCACTCTAGTGTAGAAACATTGTGTTCAGGAGTAGCCTGAACAAGATGGATTCTAATAATAATGATGATGAGTATGATGATTGATGAGATGGAATTAGGCCAACATGCATCATGGCAAATAATGAAAAAGATTAACTGAAAATAATGGAACCCATGTGTTAAGGACAGGGCCAATAAAGCTTCATTTTTCTTTTATAAATAATTTTAGATATTATTTTGATATCATGCCCTAACTTTGCTATTTCAAACCCACTTATTTCACTACTCTCTCATGCCTTTAGTAGAAGTTGACACATTTTGCCATTTGTTCTACTGCCTTCTACATGTTCCTATATCGAGTGTTCTTAATTTCTCATTGCCTCTTTCATGTTGTTCATAAAATGTGTGTAGGTTGGTACTCAATTCCCAAACTAATAGGAGCTTCACATAATGAGCAACAAACATTACTATTTACTACTACAACCACTTATTCTAATTAAGTGTTTTTGTTGAAAGATTCATTTAGTTAGAAATAGTAAAAAATGATTTTTGTTTAGGAGCAACCACTTATTTTTTATGATTGAATTAGTATATAACAAAATGAAATTGTTAATCACTATAGCAAGTGACATGAACAGAAATAGATTACCTTGAAATTCACTTTGAAATGAGGATGTATTTTTTTATAAAGGGTTTAAAGAAGGATATTGAAACCACACTTAAGAAATAGATGAGGAGGTGCCTGATAAGTCATAGGGTAAGCGCCATAATCAAATATTAATATACTTAAAGATTGACACAAGAATGAAAATTCTTGATAAGATCAACGATCGGTTTATTCAAGAACCTAAGAGAAATTCTCACAAAGAGAAAACTCAGAATTTACTCAAACTCAGCTTGCTTTCTTTGATTTACATGAGATCTTATTTATAAGCTTTAATAAACTATTAAATTCTCAAGAAAATAAATGCCCATGAATGTCTAGTGAATATTTTACTTTCCTAACATTGAAACTTGAAATAAATTCAATTAAAAATCCATCTAGGAAAATCTAAAAGACAAATGAATAATAAAAATAAAACAAAAATTAAGGGGAAATGGAAAATTTGTTTTTTTTAATAACTAAGTTGCCCTTTCAAATTCCTTTCAACAAGGAAGAACTTTTTAGTACTTTCCTCTAATGCTTAGTTGATCTTCATTTAAAATAGCTTATAACTCAATACAATCCCTTTTTAGTCGATTTTAGAACTTTTTAGTACTTTCCACTAATGTTTAGTCAAGTTTCATTACTAGCCTAAAATCTAGATTATTACTAATATGATGTTATGTTGAACTCCAATGATGTTGAAACTTTAGTAATTTTTATGTTGTGTTGAACTTAGTATGTTGCTAACCTAGAATCCCTGTCATGTTTTGACAAGATTGAAATTGTGTGCTTATGATTGATTTGTTTTGTTTCTTTCTCATAAATGTCAACTAATGTTAAAATCAAGGGAATATTTCGTCTTATTTGCATTATTGGTCATACCCTACAATTGATTTTTTCTTGTTGGTCCTGTTTGCATTTGTTTTGTTTCTTTCTCATTGATGTTAACTGAGACACCTGAAGTTCTATCATCATAAGATATGAGGACTGAAAACTCTTCTCACACTCAAAAGGTTAGGGGGAAGACTGATCTAGGCCAGGCATATTGTAAATTAGCTACGAAAAAGAAAGGAAGAAAATGTTTCTGCCTCTATTGTAGAAAAATTATAAGGGTTGGTGGCATTAATAGGTTCAAAAATCATTTGGCTAGAACTCTTGGACTAGTTGAAAAACACAACAAGGTTAGTGTAGAGGTTCAACTTGAAATGTAACAAAATATCAAGGAAAGTCAAAACAAGAAAAGGAAATTGATGATAATCAAGTTGAAGATGTTACCTTCGTTATATCTCAGACACATCATTTATTCTATTTAATGCGATTAATTCAGCTTACTATCAACCTATTATGGATGCTACTTCTAGCATGGGTTCACGATTCAAAGTTCCAAATTTTTATACTATTCATGGTCATCTATTGAGTTGTTGGTTGAAGAAGTTAAGAAACTTGATGATTATTAAAATTTTTGGAAGATGACTGGGTGTAATATTATGGTAAATGGGTGGATTGATTGTTGTAGGAGAACTCTCATTAATTTCCTTGTGTATTGTCCAAAAGGAACAGTTTTTATTAAGTCAGATAATGCTTCTAATGCATTAAAAACTGTAGAAATATTGTTTCATCTCTTTAAGGAGGTAGTATAATTTGTTGGCCCTAAAAATGTTGTGCACATAGTAACATAATGCTAGGAATTATGTTACTGCCGAAAGGTTATTGGAGCTAATTTTCTAAAGCTATAGTGGTCTCTTTATGCATCTCATTGTATTATTTTAATCTTGCAAGACATTGGTAAGCTACAAGAATAAGTGATACTATATTATAGGCTTCAAAAATTACCAAATACATTTACAATCATTATTATGCATTATACTTGATGAGAAAACATGCATGAGGATGATAAATTCTTCACCCGGCTCCAACCTATTTCAATACCAACTTTATCGTATTATAGAGTATTTTGATTCAAAAGGATGCTCTAAGAACAATGGTAAATCTAAGGAATAAACCATATTGTCTTATAAAAAAAGCTAAGGCAAAAAGATTTGTGGAGAGGGTGTTAGACTCTGGGTTTTAGAAGCAAGATTATAAAACTTTATGAGCGACTTGTGCATGTTTTATGTATTATTGATAGTGAAGATAAACCTGCCATGAGTTTCAAAGAAATAAGAATACAATGGATCCTTACTTGAAAATCTTATGTGCTCGTTGGGATTCATAGCTTCCAAATATCTTTATGTAGTTGGTTATTGGTTAAATATTGGTTGTAGATTTAGTGAAAACGTGTGTCAATTGCAAGCAGTCTTTTGGATATCACTGATAGGTATTCTCATGGAGATCTTGAGTTGCAATGTAAGTTGAAAAATGAGATAAAAACATTCAGATATGCTGAGTTGTGTGGAAGGTAAGCTGCTATAGTGAACGAGATAATATGAGGCTAGACAAGTTGCTCACATTCTTCTTTTTTTGTTAATCTCCCTGTTGATTTCATATAAAGTTGTTAATTAGTATATTTCTTTGTTTGAGATATTTTATAGATCAATGGTTAGAATCTTATGGGCATCATGCATAAACTTTGAAAAAGTAGGCCACTCATTTTTTAAGCCAAACTTGTAGTGCTTCAGGTTGTAAGCATAATTAAAGTGTATTTGAGAACATCCATTAAAAAAGAGAAATATGTTAAAGCATCAAAGCTTAATGACCTTGTATATGTTCGTTATAACTTATGGTTGCAACAAAGGTAATAATAATAATATGTTATTTCTCCATTTTCTACTTTCTTTTACATATATATTGATATATAACAAAAATTAGGAATTGAGTGAAAGCATCAAAATTGACTCATCAACTTTGAGACACTTGATGATGATGTTTTTAATTGAGTGTTGGAGGACTCACCACCCTTTTTTAATGTTGGGGACGTGGAAGCTTTACGTAAGGATCTTGTAAATATGACTATCCAACCAATTTCTAATGATATTGTTATGTTTCTTTATTATATTATAATAGTTTATTATAGGTTTTATTTCTATTGCTTGTCATTTGATATTAATTGCTAACTTATATTTAAAATGATAGTGTCATAGATCAATTGAATTTGGATGAAGATCACGGAAAAATAATATAATGGAAGATATAACCAAAATGAAAGCAATTTGGAAGCATTAGATATCTTTGAAAAGGAAAGAGATTCTTCTCCTGAAGTAGTCCTTTCTTGAATGGAATGGTGGATCTAGATCTTTTCTTTAACTTTCTTCAATCTTCATGAGGTTTCTTGAATTTTGATGATCTTTAATGGTGGAGAAAGGTTGTAGCCGAATTACATAGGTGTGGGAATGAAGGAGGAAACTCATGCAAAAGAGGCCAAAGCATGGAAAGAAGGTGAGAGATGGAAGAGAATTTGAGTGACGTGATGGTGCTAAGTGGTGGCACCACTCCAAGGGGTGGAGATGAGCCTAGTATTTGCCACCCAAGGGGGGGGGAGCCCAAGGGATGAGAATGAGAGCAAGTGTTATGCACTTCAGAGGAGTTAGAGTGAGAGAGAATCTCACTCATCTCAGTAGATTTTCATAAAATGATTCATTAAGTGTGATTTACAAGGCTCAAAACAACATACAAAGCCCAAAATTGGCCCAAATAAAGTTCTAAAATTATTTTATTATAATTTTATTAAATCTATAAAGACTAAATCCTCATCACCTCCTATAGGATAGGCAAACTTTCTTTTATTGGATCAATGGGCTTATGTTAAAACTTGTAATGAAACATTCTGTTGTTTAGTCTTAGTTTGAACTTATTTGTGAGTTTGTTTGATGTCTCTTATTCGATGATTACATATTTTTTTTTATGGAAATTGGTACTTGTTTCACTAGGCATTTATTATGTGTTTGATTTTGGAAATTTAGATTTTTGAAGTATGAAATACTTGAATTATTTATGTAATCTTTTAAATAGACCAGTTCAATCGATTCAATCAGTTTGACTATTAATCTATTGACCTAATCTCCTAGCTAGTTCAATCACCGGTTTGATTTTAATAATTGTTAGAGCTATGGATGTCAAAGTGGGTTGAGCCCGGTGGGCTAACTTGCCAACCTGACAAAAAAGTTACAAGGCGGGTTAGAAAAATTTAGCTTGTCGCTACACCAAATTCGGCCCACCCCAACTCACATTTTAGCGTGTTTTTGACGGGGCAGGGAGAGCCAATGACTATTTTTCCTTACTCAACCACTCCACAATTTTTCATTTTAGCGACATATTACTATGTTTTTTTCAAATTTAATAAATTTTCTCTTATTTGTTTCTTAAAAATAATAAGTTTATTCATTTTTATTAATTTTAATTATTTTGTATTTTTTATATAGGTAAACTCATCAACCCTTTATTAAAACATTTAAAATAATTTTTATTTTATTTTTTAAGATTTAATAGACCCACCCATCATCCTTCTAACCCATTAATAAAGCGGGACGAGTCAAAAATTTTAACCCACCTCCGATAAAAGGTCAAACCCATTTCCCTTTACATTTGATGAGTTTTTAACCAGACGAGTTGACACGTTTTAATAACTCAATCCTAAGCGTGACTTCAACGATGTTTTTTGTTTATTTATTCTGGTGAAACTATGTTTTTATTTTATTTCTCTAATGCTTGAATAAGCCAGGATTTTATTTTGGGCTTATCGAGGTATAAATTTTGTGGGCCTATATTCTGTTTCAACAATTCATTTGCAAAAAAAAAAACAATTCATTGGGCTCAATCGTGTATTTAATTGGACCTAAAAACTTCGTTACATATTTTCCTTTTTTTTGTTTGAGTGAACTTTTCAATAACATTCATTAAGGATTAATTGTTCTAATAAAAAAACTTAACAATGAAAAAGTTAAAGAAAAAATGAAGCAAGTGGAATAAAACATAAAAAAAAATGTAGAACATTTAATGAAATTTTATGTTGAATTATATTTTGTTTTAAAATCTTTACAGTGAGACCTTGTTATTTTAGAAATTTGTAAAAAATATTTATTTAAGCTAATATAAAATTTTTGAAATAGTTATGTTAATATTAACTTGTACACATATATAATAGATAGAATCATTATATAAACGCGAAAGTTTTCTTTCTGAAATGTAACATATAATTACATTTTAGAGGACTTAACAATTAGGTTAGAATAGTGGTATAAATTGATTAATGCACTTGATTAAAATATTTCATATTTATGATCTCAGTGAACTAAATAATCATCCTCTTTTTTTTTCTGCAATAGAAAACGAAATAATTATCCTTTTCAGACACACCTTTAAATATTTAATTTTTATCAAACGTAAGTTACGTACACCTAAATTACTTTCATCCAGACGAAATTTCAAAAAAATGTATGGCCAAATTTTCTCACTTTTGGTAATATACTCCTATACCAGCAAGGACAGATATTCAGCAGCTAACATAATTCATCCACCAGTAAAAGTTACCTATATATACATTTATATTATATATAAAAAGTTGTTCCACTATAGATTCCATATGTCATTTTTCTCTAATTTTTATTTTTGGAAACCTTTTTAGTTTATTTGATTATTTATTTACATGGTCTTTTAATTTACCATATTAAATTATTACACAACTCAATTAATATGTTAAAACAGTTCATTGTAACTTATCCGGTCTCAATACCGACCTATGGGCAGAAATGTTATTTGATCAAAGGAGCTACACAAGACCGTCATCTCACATAATATTGTAATCTAATATCAACTTCCAGCACCACGTATGAGATTCATGACCCAATACCGGTTTGAATTATTCTCTTAATATTAGAAAGTCAGAGTTAACTTATGCAATTGTGTATTGAGAAAGCAACCCGCAAAGTGACTGATGGAAAGGTACAGTCGTTAAATAGCGTCGCTGTTGCATGTTAGCCTTCCTGCAATGATCAGAATCACGCTGACACTTCGTACGGAAAACTTACCTACTTGAAACGGGTAGAATATTCTTACTATGACTTACGCTCAAACTCATTTATTCTTATGGAATATCCCACCGACTTGAGTGTCAGAGTGTCCTTATAGGTAACACCCCATTTTGCCATTCAACACATGAGGTTGGTGATATGTACTCAAAGGAGCACTCTAAGACTTCTATCTCCCTATTAGAATATAAGATATAATACCAGATCCTAACTGGACGGGTGTAAAATATATATATAGAAAAACATCATTTAAAGGCTAGCTGTCATGTTGGATCTTGCATCTCGGCCCAGACCAGTTCATTGGCACATCAGGTTGGACTCTGTAAATTGATTCCCACGTTTGCATGAGCAGGAAAGTTGTCATAGGGGATAACGCAGGAATCCCTAACGGTTAAGTGAAAGATTTCACGTTCCTGGAGCCAAGGCTTCTAGCCTTTGAAAACCCAAGTGCATATGCAAATTGAGTGGTTTCAATGGTAACTCCTAATCCTAGGGATAAGATCATCAGGCAACTCAGAGAAGAGATAGCTAAGTTGAGGCACAAACGTTCAACATCTGTGGAGAAGGTGAGTCTTCTTGGATGTCACCAACCTAAAGCATTGAGGCAAGAGATGTCCCATACTCCTCATTATTTGAGGATCGCCACCTATGATGAGGAGTAGCATTTGCATTCTCGTGGTGAAACTCGGACTCCATAGAGGAAGAACCCTCCCACGGGAACTCTTTCTTCAGGATATAGGTTAAGCATCCCCTTTTCTAGAAGGCTTATGAGTGTCCCTATCCCAAGGCACTTATAAACCACTCATCCTATTTTCATTGGCAAGTATATGAGAGAGACAAATCCTAACAAGCATCTTGATGCTTATGTCTACAAGGTCATGTTTCTAGGGGCTGAAGCTGATGTAATGTGTCGTATGTTCCGTCAAACATTTATTAGCGAAGCTCTAAGCTAGTTTAAGGGGTTTTCTTTTGCATCTATTGACTCTTGGGAGGAAATGGTTGAGGCTTTCAGAGAACACTTTGTGATCTCCAGAGATGTACCCAAGATATTTTATACCCTAGCTCAGATTAAGCAGGGTGAATTTGAGTCTTTCAAAGATTTTCTAAAGAGGTTTTACAAGGAAGCTAAAATGGTTCCAGATCTCACGGAGGCCATCCAGTTGCACGTAGTTATTAAGGCTTTATAACCTAAAACTTTTTTTGCCTTGTCTTTGGCAAAGAGACCACTTACTACGTTTGAGGAGTTTAGATGTAAAGCTTCTAAGTATATGGGTTAGAGATGCACTTGGAAGCCATAATTACGTGAAGCAAGCCCCTTACGAAGTTGCCTTAGGTGGAGAAAGAAAAGGAAAAGCCACAGCAAGATAAGATGCCCCAGAAGGAACGAAGCAGGGAGCAGCAGCCTCGACAACAAGATAAGTGAGTAGCAGCTTTCAGCCACTACGCTCCGCTTAACATGAAGCCTTCCCAGATCCTTAGGGAAGTTGGTTGGGTCTGGGCGTTATTTAGTGTTTGTAGGGTCAGGAGGCCTGCTCTAGTGAAAAGACTTGGCAACCCTAGAAAACACCAACTTTCATAAGCAAACGGGCCATTCAACTGATGAGTGTGGATAGTTGAAAGACGTCATCGAGGTGTTGATCCGAGAAGGAAAGCTGAAGCAATACCTCTTCAAAAACAAGTCTCTAGATGAGCCCTAGCAAATAGAGAAAAGGCACAGGGATCAATCTCTAGATGTTGACGATAGTTGGGGTCCCAAGAGGTTTACCCTCGTTGAGAAGCAGAAGGAGCTGCTCATAGAAACGGTCCAAGAAGAAGAGTTGCCTCCCCCTAGGCGAAAGGTAATTAACATGATTGTTGGAGGTTTAATGAGAGATAGTGTATCCATCATGCATGAAAAAACCACCATCGCATGATCGTGTTTGTACAATGCAAGAAATGGCATCACCGTCCCTTCGGGGACAAAGTGAAGACCCCTCCCATCTCTTTCTCTAATGACGATTCCGGGCCTATAATCCTGGGGGGAGATGATGTTTTCGTGATAGTGGTTGTTATCGTCAATATAGATGTCAAAAGGATTCTGGTGGATTAAGGAAGTTCTTGTAATGTCCTCTTCTATGATTGTTTCAAGAGGATGGGTCTCACTAATGTATATTTATAGCCATACATGCAGGACCTAACAGCCTTTAACAGAGCCAAGCAATCCACCAAAGTGTATATGGACACTTGTACCACATTCGATGGGGAGCCTGGGGCTAGGATGGTTAAGTCGAGGATCCTGGTCATTGACGTTTAGTCTCCATATAATGGCTTCATAGGTTGTCCCACTTTGAATGCCATGGAAGCCATTATCTCGACCTCACACCTCTTCATTAAGTTTATTGATAATGACAATAGGGTGTCTTCAATCCGAGGTGATCGGGAGATGGCGAGGTATTGCTACAACCTCAGCCTGAATATTATAAAGCTGGAAGCCATCAATAAGCAGCACAAGCTGAATGATAAAGAAGCTACTATTGGTTCAATCAACCTCGTCGATCAAGACTTGAGGGCTGAGTTAAAGATTGACCCAATCAACCTATCCAAACCGACCTCGGATGGGGGGTATAAAGCGATTATTTTAGGGGATACCCTGGAGAAGGTGACTTATATCAATGAGAAGCTTGAAGTTGGGATGGAACAATGATTGTTGGAGTTGCTCAATGAGTTTAAAGACTTGTTTGCCTAGATGACTGTTGACAGGCTAGGCATGGACCTAGACTTTTGCTGCCACAGGTTATCTATGTACCCAAAAACTAGATTAGTGGCCCAGAAAAAAAGGCGCTTGGGTCCAAAAAAGTAGAAGGCCGCATGTAAGCAGACAGGAGAGCTCCTTAAAGCTAGATTCATTAAGGAAATTCATTATTCCTCATGGCTTGTGATGCATTCTTATTGGATGATGAAATTCTTGGCAAGTGCACCAATCGTTAAAAAGTAGTATATTTGATCGTTCCCACGGGGATTGTGTTAAGTAACATAATCTTAAGGAGTCTTTAGCTGAACCTTACAACAAAGCCAGTAAAGTCTTTAAGTTTTCTGAATTTTATATTGTTTTTGGGAATTTTTAACAGTAGTGTCACTAAGTAGAATTATGTTAACAATTAAACTATACTAAACACACAGATTGGAACTGAAATTAGCACACCATATAACTCATAAATTCACATGAACTTAATAGCAGACACAAGCAAAGCAGAATTCAATCTCACAAATGGATAACTCCTAATTCCTTAGGTTATTATCACTAATTAAACCTAGCCTAATCCTAATCCCTTAGGTATCAACTTTTAATTGAATATAATGCAAAATTACAGTAAACCTTAACACTATCCTAATTCCTTAGGTATAATCACTAAGTCAACAATTACGAATAAGAATTCCTCACCATGATTCCTCTCCAGTGAGAACTTCAGAATGCCTGGATTTCCTAATCCTAGGGTTGAAGATGAACAATTGTTGTGTTCAGAACCTACACCAATGCATCATCAGCTTCATCACTTGATATTCAGAGATATAGAGGCTTCATTCAATCCCAATCCAAGGGAATTATGCACTCATGGAAGGAACACATAAATGGACACAAAGAATGGAGGTTAGGGATGAAAGAATTTAGAGAGAGAATCTAAAGAGAGGAAAGAAATCTAAGAATGAATTAGAATCTGAAAATTAGTTGTTGGATCCCCCCTTACATTAATGATAATACTACTATATATAGTTTTCTAATTAAATTCCTAAACTAATATAATTAGATAATTCCATTAATTAAGAGGTACAAATAAATAAATAGCTTAAGTTACTTAAATTATAACATGTATAAACTCTAAAAATAAACTAAGTTAAGTGGATCAGTGTCTTGGCGTAAGACCAGCGTGGGTACGCGTGGGGTTTGGATCAAGGTCTGATTAAAGGAGATGGGCGTAAGAGTGGTGTAAGTACGCTGAGCTCCTGGACTTGGCACCAATTTATGCGTGACATGGGCGTAGGTACGCTAGGAACGAACGTAGGTACGCTGGGCTACTAATTGAGCATTTTCTAGTCCAAAATGTGCCTAGTGTAAGCCTACATTGGTTGGGCGTAAGTACGCTCAGCCTCTGTGTCTAATTTTTACCGAAAAGCTAATTTAGGTGTACCAACACTGGGTCTAGCGTACCTACATGTGTGGTTTGTTGTTCCAAAATCCGTCCTTGGTGTACCAGCATTGGGTCTAGCGTACCCACACGCAAAAATATGTGTAACAGGTGCTTCTGGACATACCAACGCTGGGTCTAGCCTACCTACGCGCACATGACTAATACTCCAACTCTGATGTTAAGCGTAAGCACGCTGGTCATAGACGTACCTGTGCCAGCCTAGTGTAAGAGCTTAGCGTAGTTACGTTGGGGTTTGACACCATAACTTATTCTTCATCCTTTTTCCCTTTATGCTCTATTTTGCAAGTTCCTTCATAAACATGCTTAATTTATAAACAATTCTCCACTTTTACTAATCAAAATCAACACTTTATTTTATGAATAATATAATAAGACATGTAATTATTTTACATAAATTTCCTTTAAATTGTCATAAAATAACTATTGTAAATGAGTAAGGCTGAGCAACGGGTCGGATATACCCGTTTAATCCGATTATCCAATCCAATCCAATTAAATTGGATTGGATTTTTTTGGTCATCGAATCAAATCAAATCCAATCCAACCAAGATCCAATTATAATCGGATCGGATATCAGATTTGACGTTTAAAAATCCGAGTACTCGATGAGTACCCAACCTATTTTTATATTATTTATTTTATTTAAATATATATATATATATATATTAATATTTTTTCTCACATACTCATGTTTTTCCCTTTAGAGCAAATAAGGGAATACTTAATCCAAGGTTAGAAAAATAGAAATACTCAATCCACACCCACGTTAATAAAAAATATGGCATAGCTACCTTGTTATTGTTATCATTTTATTTTAAATTTAAATGTATTGTTAAAATGGATTTGATTTATATTTCTATTGATTATGTGTGTTATTAAACACTAGTAAGTACTATGTTGTGATGTTTGACATAGACTTTAAGTTGTTAGAAGTTTTTTTATATTATGGTTTCATAAAAAATATAACAAATTTTCTTTAATTAGATATCCAATTATCCAATCCAATCCAAACCAATTTAGATCGGATCAGATTGAATTAAATTTCAAAAAAAATTACACAAATCCAATCCAATCCAATCTAATGAAATTTGATCAGATCGGATTATTTTTTACGTGAAATCCAATCCAATCCAGTACTTGCTCACCCCTATAAATGAGTCTTTTAGAGACTCATCACATCCCCAAACTTAAACCTTGCTTGTCCTCAAGCAAGCAAAAACCAATCCATGGATTCAAAACAACAATGCTTCCTAAGAACACACAATGATGAATAATTACTTTCATGCTTAGATATCCCAATAGATCATATATTACTTAGCCTCAAGGTAAAATCCTTTAAAATGAATGTAATGCTTTATCATTTGAGGATGAAGTGATCCTGCCATTATTCCTCACAAGTTGTGTATCACTCTTACTCAGTGTTTAGGCAATCAAATCACACTCAAGCTCAACTAGATTAGCATGTTATCATAGGCTTTCAATCATTCTAAACATATCAACCTAAAATGCATACAAACATGGATCAATAAGGACTTTTGGGCTTGTAATGAGGCTGGCTATAGGTTTTATTATTTTTCTAGTCAATGAAAGGTGAAAGATACAAAAGATGATGACACCTGACTTCCATCACTCACTTCTTTTCTTCAATCCCTTTTTTTTTTACATTTATTCCTTTTATTCAAGTGTTTTTGTGTTCTTTTCCCTTTTTCTAAGCTTTGCTCTTATTCATATTTGTCCTTTGGACTTGTTTGTTTCAATACTTTTGTATTAACACACCTTCTTTCATTTCTTATTTTGACTTTGTTCCATAAATTTTTTTTTCATTTTTCTCCTTTTCACACAAGTTCAAAAAAAAGAGTGTGCCAAAGTATGATGTGGCACACTCCCATCCCCAAACTTAAAATGTTGCTAGTCCTTTAGAAACTCTTTATTTGTGACAGATCAAGCACCAATATCTTATGCATAAGGGTTTTTCTTGGATTATTGGCTTGTAGTATCAAGGTTTTATTCTAAAGAAAAAGGTCAAAGGCTCAAACATAGGATTAATGGATATATGTACAACGGTAAGCTTATTTGGCCCTGGCTTATTTAGAAAAATGGCCTTAATCATTTCCAAGCATACATACAAATGAGTAGATGGAAGAACAAGAGCAAGTTCTGCAACAATATGAACTAGCAAGCATACTCATGCAAGGAATCAAGGCTCAAAACTCATATTTATTTAGAATTTGTGGAAATAAGTACGCTGAGCTCTTGGACTTGGCACTAATTTATACGTGACATAGGCGTAGGTACGCTAGGAACGAGCGTAGGCATGCTGGGCTACTCGTTGAGCATTTTCTAGTCCAAAATATGCCTAGCGTAAGCCTATGTTGGTTGGGCGTAAGTACACTCAGCCTCTGTGTCCAATTTTTGCCAAAAAGCTGATCTAGGTGTACCAACACTGGGTCTATCATACCCACGCGCGTGGTTTGTTGTTCCAAAATCCCTCCTTGGTGTACCAGCATTGGGTGTAGCATACCCACACAAAAAATATGTGTAACAGGTGCTTCTGGACACACCAACGCTGGGTCTAGCCTACCCACACGCACATGACTAATACTTCAACTCTGATGTTGAGCGTAAGCACGCCGGTCATAGGCGTACCCGTGCCAACCTAGCGTACCTACGCTGGCTAGTGTAAGAACCTAGCGTACTTACGCTGGGGTTGTGACAGCATAAGTTATTCTTCATCCTTTTCCCTTTTTTGCTCCATTTGCAATTTCCTATATAAAATGTAACACCCCTATTTTTATTTTTAAAATTTTGAAGGAATTAAATTATGGTTCTTTAGAACTTTTTAATCTACGTATTATTTATGATTTTTTGGATTTTTTTAGAATTTTTGAATTATTTTGATAAAATAATATATTTTAAATAATTTTAAATTCATATAAAGTGACTTAAAATTAAAAATATTTATAAGAAAGTGAATTTAAATTATAAAAAATTTTCTAAAATCCATTTCAAGTAGACTTATCAAAAAATTATCGGTTTGAGAAAAATGTTGATTTTTTCCAATCGTTAAAAAATTGGAAACGTATCAATAAATTTTTATCAACAAAAAATTTTAGATTTTTAAAATTTAAACTTTATATTACTTATTATAAAATTAGTGAGGAATGATATAATATCACTAAATTTCAAAAAGGACTTATATTGAATATTTAAAATATACCGAGTGAAAGATTACTATTTGGCTTAATAATTCAGCCGACAGTTACTATGCAAAATACTGTGCATGTATGAAATTTACAAAAGATGCACAGTAACTAAGATTTAAATTTCAGAAAATGCACAGTACTTTTATATTAAAATAATAGAATGTATAGTAATTTTCCTTCCTATAAATACCGAAAGAATTCTTCTTTAGAATTCACAATTTCAGATTAAGTTTTCTTAATATAGTAGTGCTAGTGAGATAGTGGTGGAAGTAAGAGAGAGAAATAAACTTTTTTGGAAGAAGGTTCTGCTAAAACTCTAAGGTAAGAATACGTCTCTCTTATATTTTTTAGAGTTATTTTCATATCATTTTTAAAAATCTATTATTATACTGAAAATAATATTATTTTAAGTTACTATTCTGAATAGTAAAATATTATTTCAATAGTAAATTACTATTTCAATAGTAAATTACTATTTAAATAGTAAATTACTATTTACTGTTACTATTTACCTTTACTATTCACATTTTACTATTTATCGTTACTATTCACGATTTACTATTTACTGTTACTATTCATGATTTACTATTTACCGTTATTATTCACAATTTACTATTTACCATTACTATTCACGTTTTACTATTTAGTGTTACTATTCACTATTCACTATTCACTATTCAAAATTTATCATCTTTGCTTTAAGTAGTAATCTTAATTTTCATCTTATGCCTATACTGATAAAAGATTGGTATTAATATTTCTAGAAATCAGAGGCACAAAGCAAACTCTCTTTTGGTAACAATTCAAGGTAAGGGGGAGTGAGATAAGAATATAATATGAAAAGACATAAAAATAATGGGAGGAGTCCCCTACTCCTTTTAAATTTAATAATATTATTATTTTAAAATATTAACTCTTTAACTTAAAATTTATAATAAATTTTAAATTAAATATCTGATGTAACTAACTCTAACATACCTATACAAGGACCTGTACTTTTATAACCTATATGAATTGGACTATACTTATGCAAGGACTTGGACCGCTATGACCCATATGGACTGAACTATACCTATGTAAGGACTAGATTATATGGACTTACATAGACCTATGTGAGGAATTGACCAAAAAGACTCAAATTGACTATATTAATAACCATTAGACTTTGAATTATAATATTTATAAATGATGCTTTATTGACTTGATTTTGATCGATTATTTTTGTAATTGTTAATTATTTATGATTGTTAATTGTGATGGATGATCTTGTGATGTGGAGTTTGAGCATATAGCAAGCATGACGGAAAGCTAAAACTCAGTAAGAATTTTCTTACCTTACACCTTAATTCTAAGAAAAAGTATTATTTTATTTTTTTAGTCTTTTATTTCTTCTTAAAAATTATTTTCACTGATTTTACTTTTAATCTTTAAAAATCTAGTATTTATTTCAAAAGAAGTCATTTTATGAAAATTAATGAATTCTTGAAAAATTTTATAATTTTAAGTATTTTTTTAATTTAAGAATTGTTATCTTTAAGTAAAATAAAATTTTTAAAAGTAAATTATTTTGTTTCAACCTAATAACTAAAGATATTTGGAAATAATTGAGATTTTTAAATACAATATTGTTAAGATTCAATTTTTTTTTTAAATATATGTAAAGTTTTCTATGATAAGTATTGAGATATTTAAGGCTTGGAAACTCAATTTTGGTGAGAATTAAAAACTGTACCAAATTTATTTCTGTGGGACAGAAATTCAGAGAATTGAGAAAATGTACAGTTTATTGAAATGATGTTGTAAACCTTTAAGGTATTTAATAATTGAGTTTCTAAAAGCCTTAACCAATTAAATACGCGAGTAGTTCATGCATCATGAATCATTAAAGTGAAATTAAATGATATTGTCTGGGGACAGATTATAGAAACCGAGGATACATTAGAGGAGACTTAATTTCGAGCCTTGGGATGAAAGGGTGTGAAAGGGTGCTTCAGGGGACCTGGTGTAGCTCCCTAGTGTCGGGTACTTTCACAATAAAAACTTTCTCAATCTGACTAGTCTCTAAGTATTTCCATGCCAGTTGAGCTATTCATATTATTATTATCCAGACTTATGGAACAATGTAAACTCTTGGTTGGCCCAGTACAAATTAAAATTTAAGGGCCCACATATATAGGTAAGTTATGATAAAGATATTGCATAACATTCATGCATTCATAATTCATTGTGTATGTGATTGTGATTGTGATTGTGATTGATATTATTATATATTAGTTTGTGAAAACCCTTTGTTGCTTATGTCTTATTCGAGAATATTATATTATGTTTCTCACTCCTTTCTCCGTGTTTTTGTTTTATATATTTTAAATTGATGGTTCAGAGGGAAAGATCGAAGAATCTCGGCAGTAAATATAGCACGTTCTAGAAAGGAAGCTCGGTATGAATACCGTGGTCCAATGAATAAATAATGTTTATAAGTAACTGCTTCTGGGCCATGGAGTTTCCTCTCTTTCTTATATTGTTTAATGTTTATTTTCATCGGATGAATGTATAATTACTTTATAAAGTTTTAATAATATTTATGAGGTATTTCAAAAAAAAAATATGTAATTTATTCCGATAGTTTCTTTTTAACAATCATATCTTTAAAAAAATTATGATTTTTTCTATAATTTATTAAGGTGTAACAGAGAGTGTTATAAAGTGGTATCAAAGCAGTTAATCCAATAGGCCTGGGGAAAAGGTCTATCTTGCTTTATCTGTAAACTCTGTGTAGGTAATAGAAAATAGAATATCTGACTCAGTAGTAACTGTAATGGATGTGACATATCTCAGTTATTGTGAAACAGGAAACTAATGGTCGGAAACTATCCTGCTGGAGTTGTAGAATGCTTAATTAATGCAATGGGAGCACGTGAAGGTCAAGGTAATGATGACTTGAGAAGGCTGGACTTATTCAAAAAGCGCAATCCACCTCGTTTCAAGGGAGGATATAACCCTGATGGAGCACAAACATGGATTCAAGAGATAGAGAAGATCTTTCGAGCATTGCAATGTAATGAAGCTGATAAGGTAGTCTTCGCTACTTATGCCTTATCTAAGGATGCCGAACATTGATGGGATAACATGCTAGACAATTCGAAGTCAATGACATGGAGATCACTTGAGATTATTTCAAGGATATGTTTCTGGAGAAATACTTTTCAGCTGATGTTAAAGAGAAAAGACAATTTGAATTCCTGTCGCTAACCCAAGGAAATATGACCGTTGGAGAGTACGCATCCAGGTTTGAAGAGCTATCTCATTTTCATTCTTATTATAATGATGCTACTAACGAAGGTGATTGGTGTGCAAAGTTTGTAAATGGATCCAGAAATTAAGGAAGCTATACGAATGTAGGAAATCCATGAATTTTCTATATTGGTAAATCACTGCAGAATCTTTGAAGAGGATTATAAGGATAGAATGATCAAAAGTCATGAGCCCATTCATAAGACGGGAGAAATGAGAAGTGGAGGACGTCACCATCATCAAAAGCCGTGAGCCCATACACAAATTAGACAAAGAAAGTTAGTATAATAATAATAAGTAAAAATAAACAAATAACAAAAAAAATTTAACTAAGGTAAAAATATTTACCACGGTAATTAAAAATTTACTATTTTACTGAATCAATTCAATCCCCGACGACGGCGCCAGAAAACTTGTTAACCCGGTAATAGTGTTTTAACTGTTTGTGTTTACCACTGGGTCATTAATTAACAAGTGCACCAATCGTTTGTAGTTTTCAAAATTTAGATATCGTTCCACTGGGATTGAAAGTCCAATAACAACAGTAATTTTCTATTCACTATGGTAAATGTAAAGAAACTTATGGACAAAAGAATGATTTATATACAATTTATACAATATTCAAAGGATAGCATGGTTGAGTTATTCATGAGATAAAAAGGAAATAAAAATCTATCTAAAAAGTTGAGTTGCAATCTAGAATAGGTAAGATACTTGAGATAAACACAGATAAACAAATTATGTTGGAAATTGGATCCCTAATCTAGAATAACAATGAGGAACTCAAGACATGCATATTTAATCATCAAGTTTCATGTCATTGCAGCTTAAAATCATTATAACTGATCCCTCGTGATATAAATTCTAAGAATTCACTGTAAAGTCCGATTCCTCGTGAGCTTTCTCAGTAAAAACTTGCATTAAGACCTGGCCTTATGGCAACAATGGTTAACAACCCCTATAGAATTGAGATACCAAGGGTATTCCAACTTTTACTTTCATCAAAACAAGTTTCAATACGGCATGAATAATCATTCTCCCATTTGACATTCACACTAATAAAACAAGTTTCAATACATATGAAAATCATTCTCCCGTTTGATGTTCATATTAATAAAAGATTGAAATACTAACATGGACTTGAATCATAAACATGTAGAGGTCGAATTCACAACATTATACTCAATAGATTAGTTCACCAATTCCAACATAAACAGAATAGTTACACATGGTAAAAGTAAAAACAACACTTACAGAGGTTGACATTACGAAGACGATGGAAACTTCACGATACAACGATCACAATACACCACAACACTCTCAAGTATCTAGAAAACTATTCTAGAACTGCAAACTCTAAAAGAAATACTCAAAACTCGAGTATAGAAGAGAAAAAAAGAACTCTGAATGTAGAGAATGGGATGCTTAGAATGGTGTTGGATGACCCTATTTATAGGGCTGAGCAAGGGTGCTGACGCTACGCGTCAATGTGACACTACACGTCAGACCCCTGACTCAGCTTCCATTAAACAGCTGATAATGGCTACTTCAAATTATTAAATTTGATCATGCTTGGCCACTTGGACGTGTCTCCACTGTGTTTTGGCCATTTGTGCTGAGTGGACTGGCCATTGGTGCTGAGTAGAGTGGCCATTATTGGGTCAAAGCTGAGTGCTTGGCCAAGTTGGATGTGGAGTCCACGCAGCACTGACGCTACACGTGGCTGTGACACGTAGCGTCAGCATCAAAAGTAGCTATAAGCGCTATGCGTGGGATTAATGCTACGCGTCAGGTCCTCCAGTATAATTTTCTCTTGAATTCTTTACTTTTTCACTGCAAAACTAGAGAAAATTGATCAAGGGCAGATTATTTCCAACAACATCCATTTATTGAATTAAAACCTAATTTTCTAACAAATTAACTAAATTTTTATTATTTTTACGAAATTTTTATTAGAGATTTATTGTAAATTTGAGGACTAACAAATACCCCCAACTTGAGACATTGCTCGTCCTCGAGCAAGAGAGAAAAATAAAAAATAAAAATTTGAAATCAAATTTTTGAGTTAGTCCGAGAATTTACCACAAAAAGTAATTACATAATTTACCATTTTGAAATAGTCAATTATAGACATCTAATGTAACAAAGGTTTAATGGTAAAATTCTTTACAATATTTTATTAACATATCAAGCATAATTTCAGGCTTACCTCTCTAAGTGTTTATCTCAATGCAATTGGTAACCTGTTTCACTCAATCAATCATAAAATCAAACGAATTTAATTTTGATTTTCATTTAATCAATGGTTAGTTATACAGAGTTAATTCAGAAATCACAAGGTCTTTTCACGGGTTATAATGAGGCTTGGCTTACAAGAATCAATGGTGTTTCTTGGAGTTCAAAAACCTAAAATCATAAAAGAGCATTTTATAATTTTTAGGCTTTCTCTTGGACCAAAATTCTCATTTTCTTTTATTGATGAAAAATAAATACCCTCAACTTGATTCTTTTCACTATTTTTTACTTTTCTTTTTCATACTTTATTTTCTTTTGAAAAGAATCAAGTTGCTTATTTTCACTCCCCATTTTTGTAAGAACTCTTAAAATATTTTTCATTTATTTCAACCGCTCTTTTAATCAATCAAGTATAGGATTTTAGGCTCAAATTGGCTTTCAAAAGATAAAATAATTTTTACCAAGGTAAGTTGTTTGTCCCAATGGTTTCTTTTCACCAATAAATATGCCTTGATCATTTTCCTAAGTTCTTTGTACAACAACACAAATCAAAGATTAAAGCAAAATCAATTCGAATGAAGTTATGTCGATTAAACCCTTAAGTGTTTAAAAAGATCTCTCAACTCACCGGGTTATTGAAATTTGCTTGATAGTTAATAAACTTATTGTAATTAAATTTATCAAAATTCCTAAGATATAAAAGAATCAATAATTGATTTTACAAAATTGATTTTATTGTGTAAAAATCTTAAGTGAATAAATTAACTTTCTAACAAAAATTTGATTGATTTATTTAAAGATAAAATTTATTTTTGGATTTTTCAAATAGAACACGCAAAAACATAATAAATTACATAAAAATAAACACACCACACATACTAAAAGACAAAATATAATATAATCCAAAAAATAATATCAATGTAAATATAAAACTAACAATAAATTAAAAGTGTATGTAGAAAGGTGCAAAAAATAAAGAAGATAGCACCATCAGTCCTCCATCTGGTCATCATCATCCTCCTCCTCATCAGCATCACCATCAGAATCAGCCTGTGCTCCAGACGGTCCACCAGTCTCAGGGTAGGTAGGTAAATCACCAGGCCAAGCTACATGAGCTGCAAACTCAGCCGGTGTGACATATGGTGCTCCCTTACCCTGCAATCTGTACTAATAAAATTCATCATGAAGATGAACATATGCTCTACGTATAGCAGCCATTATCCGCATCATATGCTGATGCTCTAATGTCATCCTGGAAAATCCCTCTGTGACAACATCAGCAGGTGGTGGCTGTACTGGTGGTCTCCTCCTCCTGGGTCTGGGCTGAGCCTCCTGCTCCAAAGGTGGAAGCTCGCACTGCTGAACAAAGTAGTCCCTGTTCACCGAGACCTTGGGGACTCTCCCCAAAGAACTCGTGAACTCTGGTGATGGCACAGTAACTCCCTGCCTCCTCAGTAAGGCAGATATGATGAAGGGAAATGGAATAGGGCGGTTCACTTTATACCCAAGGGCATAAAAGTGAATCTGCTTAGAAATAAGTTCAGCGATATCGATGGTATGGCCCTAGAGAATAGAAAAGAGAAGGCAACAGTGGTCAACTAGGATAGATGAGAGGTGGGTGACAGGAGTGATATTATGCAGCATAAGATGGGACCACGCCTGGGCTAGAGGGGTCAGCTGGGTCTTCAGAAGGTTAGATGGGCTCCGTCCAACCTTACTCAGGTTGAAAAAGATTCCATCTTTGCTCAAGAAATGAGTAACCTGTTCGAGGGAGTATCCTAGATCACCCTCAGCAACGATCTTATTTCTGTTTTCCTTCCAGAAACAAGTATCGTCCTCGGGAGTAGGCTCCCAAGGATTACCCAATACGGTACTAATGGTATCCCGGTCATAAGTGATATACCGGCCCCTAACCCAACTTGTCCTCTGATGTCCAATATCTGGTGTGTCCTGGCGAGTCCTATAGGCGTTACGTAAAACTCCATTACTAAGATGGGATCCCCCTCAGTAGGCAAGGAAAACAGGAGTCCCCATCTCCTCCTTTGGACCTCATCCTGCAGCTCAGGATAATCTCCAGCACTCAAATCAAGCACTCTCTCCCACATCAGCTTTTGGCCCTTAATCTAATGAAAGCGGGCCTATTTCGCATCAGTGCGAAATCTCGTGGGATCACTTGGTCCCAGAACCTCCTCTCCCTGAAGATTAGGATCTTCAGAGGTGGTGTCGGTATCTGTGGTCTTTCTTTGTCTCTTAGAAGGACCAGTAGTAGGGATAGATTTCCTCGGTGCCATCTGCAAAATGTAAAAATTTAAAATTAAACACACTTTAAAAAGTAAATCAATCATTAAATAGTTTAATAATTAACAAAAAAAATTTAAACATAAATTTTTTTTGGATTTTCTAAAAATTTCATTACAGAAGATTTATACAAAATACAATATTCACACAAAATTTCACAACAACATATTTTTGAATTTTTAAGAAAAGTTAAAATGCATATTTTTGGATTTTTAACAATAAAACAAAAATTCACACAAAATACAACATGCATATTATCATAAATTTCACATAACATACATTAATATATACGAATTTTTTTTTAATTTTTATCAATGCAAGAAAGTATAACAAATATAAGCTAAGAAAATTTATTGATTTAAAAAGAAAAACAAACAACAAACAAACATACAACATATTAAACAGATGGAAAACATAAAAAAAATCAGAAACAGAGGCTGACGCTACGCGTGGATGGGACGCTACGCGTCAGCTCTGTTCTTCCCACGCTACACGTCAGTGGGACGCTACGCATGGGCTTGGAGAACAGAAACTGCAAAACAGGGGTTGCGCAGCAGCAACCCCCTTCTAAAACCACATTCAATCCATTCAATTCCTTATTCTAACAGCAAACAAACACCAATGGTCTTCTAATCCTAACCCTAACCGCATGCAATTCTAAGAATTAAAATTGAATTTAAAGGGAAGGGATTTAGAACACTTACTTGGAATCCTTGATTGAGGAATTGGGAAAGTTGAATGGTTGAGAGAAAAAGAGGTTTTTAGGTTTTTTAAAAATCTGAGAGTGGAAGCACAATGAGGCAGAGAGGGAATTTTAGGTTTTTTAAAACCTAAGATGGGCCTCTTTGTTTCAGTTTTAAAAACTAAACGTGGGCCTCGACGCTACGCATGTAATGGACGCTACGCGTCAGGTTGAAAATTCAAAGTCCACGTTACGCGTCCCTGTGGCGCTACGCGTGGGCTTCTGTTTTTTTTTTCATTTTCAAAATTTTGATTTTCAAAAGCCTTTTTTTTAAAGTTTAAAACCCCTTTTTTTTAAAAAAAACATAATTCTAAAGATATTTTTGTTGTTTTTTTATGTAATTGAAAATAACAAGAAAAGAATGGGTTGCCTCCCATTGAGCGCTAGGTTTAATGTCTCCATCCAGACATTACCTCTGATTAATCAAGTGGTTTCCCAATATTTGTTGAGGAATCACCTGTCTTTTTCTTTCTCCTTCTTCTTCTCCGATGCTTAATTACCTGTCTTTCTTTATTCAAGGCATCGGTTAATTTAAAACAATTTAATTGATTGGGAAGAAATATACCTGGTTCGGTTGAAGGGTAAACTTTTTCCTCATCATTTGTCCTAAGATGTTCATGAGCACTGAAGCTTACCTTTTCTTCATAAACTTTGACTGCAATCATACCTTGATCGGCATCCACCTTTATCTTTGCAGTCTTCATGAAAGGTCTTCCAAGGATCAGAGGGATCTCAGTATCCTTCTTCATATCCAGTACCACAAAGTCAACCCTGAAGTGGTACTTATCAATCTTTACCAACACATCTTCCACATTCCCAACAGGTTTCTTGACAGAGCGATCCGCAAACTGTAAGTTTGTCTTAGCTTCTTTTAGCTCAAATTCACCAATGCGCTTAATTAAATCTAGGGGTATAAGATTGATGTTAGCCCCTAAATCTAACAAAGCATTCCTGATGTTGATATTTTCAATAGTTACAGGAATGGTGAAACTCCCCGGATCTTTACATTTTTTCAGAGTTATGATGGTAGTATAGTTTATTTCTTGCTCTTCATTCACAGGCTCTTGCATATTTTTTTCTTTTTCATTTTTTTCATTTTTTTCTTTTTCACTTTCTTTTTCTTCTCCTTCTTTCTTTTTCTCATTTTTCTTTTTACAATCAATTTTCACAACTTTACAATTTTCAGAAGAAACAGCATTATATTGTTCCCTTGGGTTTTGAGTGTTTACAGTAAACCCAGAATTTTTCAATTCAGCTATTTCTTTTGCAAGCTGACCCATTTGTATGTCTGATGCTTTCCTGGCAGCTTCATTTGTTTCCACAAATTGCAATAACTGTTGGATAGATTCCTCAATCCTTGTCAATCTTGCATTGTCAATTTGTGATTGTTGTGGTTTAAATTGATTGTTAGGAGGTCGGTTGGAAGGTCCAGCATCTTGTCTCCAGCCAGAATTCTGATTCTGCCATCCCAGTTGAAAATTGTTAGGAAAAGAATTACCATAATTGAAAGGGAAGTTACCCAATGGTATTCTTTGATGGTTCAGAAAATTGGCTTGCTCTTGCTCATTTCTGTCAGGGGCACAATAACCACATGGTTGTTCACCCATGCAATGCATACATTATTTCACTTGAGCGGGGGGTGGTGATGTCACTTGAGCAATTTGAAGTTTCTCTAGTTGTTTGCTCATAGCTTCAATTTGTTGGGTCAGTAATTTTTGCTGAGCCAATACTGCATCATTCACTCCTAATTCGAGCATACCTGGCTTCCTCTGTACATTACCTCTTTCATGTTTTGCTTGACGGTCACTAATAGACATTGATTCCAATATCTCAATAGCTTCCTCCACAGTTTTGTTCATTAAAGAACCACCTGCACAAGCATCTAACATCATCTTGAACTGAGGTAATAAACCATGGTAAACGATCCTTACCTTTTCGGCATCATCCAGATTATGGTTTGGATACTTTCTCAAGAGTGCCTTGAATCGTTACCATATTTCTCCTAATGATTCATCATTGTTCTGAGAAAAAGAATGTATGGCTGTCATGGCTTCAAAATATTTTGAAGGAGAGTAAAATCTTTCCAAAAATTTTCTTTCAACATCGGACCAGTTGGCAAAACTACCCGGTGGGCAAGATTTAAACCATTCTTTAGCTTTACCAATCAATGAAAAAGGAAATAACCTCATATAAACAGATTCTTCTTGATTGGGTTCAAAACCAATTGTGCTGCATAACTCATAAAAAATAGATAAATGTTCATACGGTTCTTCATGATTTAAACCAGCAAATTGATTATTTTGAATAATATTTAATCTAGCATGTTTAATCTCCACTGGCACAACAGGTCCTTGAAATATTCCCGAAACTCGGGGTGGACCATTAATAGCAGCAAACTGTCCTAATGTTCTCCTTTCAGCAGCCATATTTGAATTTTCAAAAATTTTAGAAGCAGAAGAAGAATTAGTTTGTGTTTTAGATTTCAAAGACTTGATTTTCTTTACAAACTTTTCTATCTCAGGATAAAAATAAATTTTACCTGCGGTATATCGGGTTTGCATACACAAACTAGACAAAGAAAGTTAGTATAATAATAATAAGTAAAAATAAACAAATAACAAAAAAAATTTAACTAAGGTAAAAATATTTACCACGATAATTAAAAATTTACTGTTTTACTGAATCAATTCAATCCCTGGCGACGGCGCCAGAAAACTTGCTAACCCGGTAATAGTGTTTTAACTGTTTGTGTTTACCACTGGGTCATTAATTGGCAAGCGCACCAATCGTTTGTAGTTTTTAAAATTTAGATATCGTTCCACTGGGATTGAAAGTCCAATAACAACAGTAATTTTCTATTCACTATGGTAAATGTAAAGAAACTTATGGACAAAAGAATGATTTATATACAATTTATACAATATTCATAGGATAGCATGGTTGAGTTGTTCATGAGATAAAAAGGAAATAAAAATCTATCTAAAAAGTTGAGTTGTAATCTAGAATAGGTAAGATACTTGAGATAAACACAGATAAACGAATTATGTTCGAAATTGGATCCCTAATTTAGAATAACAATGAGGAACTCAAGACATGCATATTTAATCATCAAGTTTCATGTCATTGTAGCTTAAAATCATTATAACCGATCCCTCGTGATATAAATTCTAAGAATTCACCGTAAAGTCCGATTCCTCATGAGCTTTCTCAGTAAAAACTTGAATTAAGACCTGGCCTTATGGCAACAATGGTTAACAACCCCTATAGAATTGAGATACCAAGGGTATTCCAACTTTTACTTTCATCAAAACAAGTTTCAATACGGCATGAATAATCATTCTCCCGTTTGACATTCACACTAATAAAACAATTTTCAATACACATGAAAATCATTCTCCCGTTTGACGTTCATATTAATAAAAGATTGAAATACTAACATGGACTTGAATCATAAACATGCAGAGGTCGAATTCACAACATTATACTCAATAGATTAGTTCACCAATTCCAACATAAACATATTAGTTACATATGGTAAAAGTAAAAACAACACTTACAGAGGTTGACATTACGAAGATGATGGAAACTTCACGATACAACGATCACAATACACCACAACACTCTCAAGTATCTAGAAAACTATTCTAAAACTGTAAAATCTAAAAGAAATACTCAAAACTCGAGTATAGAAGAGAAAAAAAGAACTCTGAATGTAGAGAATGGGATGCTTAGAATGGTGTTGGATGGCCCTATTTATAGGGCTGGGCAAGGGTGCTGACGCTACGCGTCAATGTGACGCTACGCGTTAATGTGACGCTACGCGTCAGACCCCTGACTCAGCTTCCATTAAACAGCTGATAATGGCCACTTCAAATTATTAAATTTGATCATGCTTGGCCACTTGGACGTGTCTCCATTGTGTTTTGGCCATTTGTGCTGAATGGACTGGCCATTGGTGCTGAGTGGAGTGGCCATTATTGGGTCAAAGCTGAGTGCTTGGCCAAGTTGGATGTGGAGTCCACGCAGCACTGACGCTACGTGTGGCTATGACGCGTAGCGTCAGTATCAAAAGTAGCTATAAGCGCTACGCGTGGGATTGATGCTACGCGTCAGGTCCTCCAGTATAATTTTCTCTTGAATTCTTTACTTTTTCACTATAAAACTAGAGAAAATTGATCAAGGGCAGATTATTTCCAGCAACATCCATTTATTGAATTAAAACCTAATTTTCTAACAAATTAACCAAATTTTTTATTATTTTACAAAATTTTTATTAAAAGATTTATTGTAAATTTGAGGACTAACAGTGCACCAGTGTTGTTGGTTAAGAAAAAAGATGGTAGCATGCGGTTGTGTGTAGATTATCGGTAACTAAACAAGGTGACAATCAAGAACAGATATCCTCTGCCAAGGATTGACGACTTGATGGATCAGCTGCGTGGTGCCACGGTGTTCTCCAAAATTAATTTGAGGTCTGGATACCATCAAATAAGGGTGAAGAAAGAAGATGTACCAAAAACTGCTTTTAGAACACGCTATGGTCATTACAAATATCTAGTAATGCCTTTTGGTGTAACTAATGCACCCGTCGTATTCATGGATTACATGAATAGGATTTTTCACTCATATCTAGATAAATTTGTAGTGGTGTTCATTGATGATATGTTAGTATACTCTAAAAGCAGAGAAGAACATGTTGAACACTTAAAGATCGTATTGGAAATCCTGAAAAAGAAACAACTATATGCAAAGCTGTCGAAGTGTGAATTTTGGTTGGAAGAAGTGAATTTTTTAGGACATGTAATTAGTCAAGGAGGAATAGCTGTAGACCCTTCCAAGGTGGAGGCAGTTTTAAAATGGGAGAGACCAACCACGATCACTGAGATTAGAAGTTTCTTGGGCTTAGCTGGATACTATAAGAGATTCATCGAAGGATTTTCAAAGTTTGGATACCCACTGACTAAGCTAACACGGAAAGGACAACCTTTTGTGTGGACGACACAATGCGAGAATAGTTTCCAAGAGCTGAAAGATCAACTTACTTCTGCACTGGTGTTAGTACTCCCTGATCCATATCGAAGTTTTGAAGTTTACTGTGATGCGTCTAAGCAAGGACTAGGAAGTGTACTCATGCAAGACAAGAAGGTTGTAGCCTATGCGTCATGCCAATTAAGGCAACATGAGATTAACTACCCTACCCATGACTTAGAGTTAGCCGCTGTAGTTTTTGCCTTAAAGATTTGGAGGCATTATCTATACAGTGCAATATTCGATGTGTTTAGCGATCATAAGAGTCTCAAGTATTTATTCGACCAAAAGGAGTCAAACATGAGGCAACGGAGATGGATGGAATTCTTAAAGGACTACGACTTTGAGTTATAGTACCATCCTGGAAAAGCGAATGTAGTAGCTGATGTTTTGAGTCAAAAGTCTCTACATACATCCACAATGATGATTAAAGAGCTGGAATTGATAGAGAACTTCAAAGATCTTAACCTAGCAGTTAAGGTTAATGCTAACAGCTATATATTAGGATCGTTGCAAGTGATAAGTGAATTCCCGAGGCAAGTTTTAGAGGCTCAACGAGAGGATGAATTCCTGCAAGAGAAGAAAGAATTCTTGAAACAAGGAAAAAAAGTCGAGTTCAATGTGGGAAATGACCAATTGTTGAAGTATAAGGATCGAGTGTGTATCCCTGATCAAGAGGAGTTGAGGAAAGCAATTCTAGAAGAAGGTCATAAAAGTTATATGAGCATTCATCCCGGAGCTACTAAAATGTATCAAGATTTAAAGAAGTTATTTTGGTAGCCTAGAATGAAGAAAGCAGTGGCAGAGTACGTGGCTGCATGTCTAATTTTCCAGAAGGTTAAAGTAGAACACCAAAAACCCCCTGCAATACTACAATCAATAGAAATACCGGAATGGAAATGGGATAGCATTACTATGGATTTTGTGACTTCTCTACCTAAAACTCCATTAGGACATAATTCAATATGGGTAATAGTTGATAGATTAACCAAATCTGCGTACTTTATTCCCATCAATATTCTTTACTCTATGGAGAAGCTGGCAAAATTATACATCGAGGAGATTGTGAGACTGCATGGAATTCCTTCAAGTATCATTTCTGATCAGGACCCTTATTTTACATCACAATTCTGGAAGAGCTTGCACAAGGCTTTGGGAACAAGACTACGTCTAAGTTCAGCATATCATCCTCAGACAGATGGACAATAAGAAAGAACAATCCAATCTCTAGAGGACTTGTTACGAGCTTGTGTGTTAGAGCATAAAGGAAGTTGGAATCAATTCTTACCATATGTGGAGTTCACCTACAACAATAGTTTTCATGATAGCATTGGTATGCCACCTTTTGAAGCATTATATGGAAGAAAATGTAGGACCCCGCTATGTTGGTTTAAGACTGGTGAAAACTTGGTACTAGGACCAGAGTTGGTACAACAAACCATGGATAAAATCAAAATAGTTTAAGAAAAGATGAAGGCAACACAGAGCAGGCAGAAAAGTTACTATGATAAAAGAAGGAAGCCGCTCGAATTTCAAGAAGGCGATCATGTATTCTTGAAAGTCACACCTACGACTGGGGTCGGTCGGCCAATGAAATCTCGAAAACTAACTCCTAGATTTGTTGGTCCATATCAAATAATTCATAATGTTAGCCCTCTTGCCTATCAAATAGCATTACCGCCTTTTCTTTCTAATATCCATAATGTTTTTCATGTGTCAAACTTACAAAAGTATATATCTGATCCTACACATGTTATTGAACCTGATGTCATACAAGTTAAAGATAATCTTACATATGATGCACCACAAGTCAGAATAGCTGACAGAAGAATAAAATAGCTAAGGGACAAGACAATTCTACTCGTAAAGGTCATTTGGAGTGAAACGAGAGGGGAAGATGCTACATGGGAACTAGAAACTAAGATGAAAGAGTCTCATCCCCATTTGTTTTACTGAATAATGTAAATTTCGAGGACGAAATTTTTCTAAGGGGAGTAGAGTTGTAACACCCTTATTTTTATTTTTAAAATTTTGAAGGAATTAAATTATGGTTCTGTAGAACTTTTTAATCTACGTATTATTTATGTTTTTTTGGAATTTTTTGGAATTTTTGAATTATTTTGATAAAATAATATATTTAAATAATTTTAAATTCATATAAAGTGAATTAAAATTAAAAATATTTATAAGAAAGTGAATTTAAATTATAAAAAATTTTCTAAAATCCATTTCAAGTAGACTTATACAAAAATTATCGGTTTGAGAAAAATCTTAATTTTTTTCAATCGTTAAAAAATTAGAAACGTGTCAATAAATTTTTATCAATTAGAAAATTTTAGATTTTAAAAATTTAAACTTTATATTACTTATTATAAAATTAGTGAGGACTGATATAATATCGCTAAATTTCAAAAAGGACTCATTTTGAATATTTAAAATATACCGAGTGAAAGGTTACTATTTGGCTTAATAATTCAGCCGATAGTTACTATACAAAACACTGTGTATGTACAAAATTTTCAAAAGATGCACAGTAACCAGGATTTAAATTTCAAAAAATACATAGTACTTTTATATTAAAATAATGGAATACATAGTAATTTTCTTTCCTATAAATACAGAAGGAATTCTTCTTTAAAATTCATAATTTGAGATTAAGTTTTCTTAATATAGTAGTGCGAGTGAGATAGTAGTGGAAGTAAGAAAGAGGAATAATTTTTTTTGGAAGAAGGTTCTGCTAAAATTCTAAGGTAAGAATATGTCTCTCTTATATTTTTTAGAGTTATTTTCATATCGTTTTTAGAAATCTATTATTATACTGAAAATAATATTATTTTAAGTTACTATTCTAAATAGTAAAATACTATTTCAATAGTAAATTACTATTTCAATAGTAAATTACTGTTTATTATTACTATTTACATTTACTATTTACGTTTTACTATTTATCATTACTATTCATGATTTACTATTTACCATTACTATTCACGATTTACTATTTACCATCACTATTCATGTTTTACTATTTATTGTTACTATTCATTATTCGCTATTCAAAATTTATCATTTTTGCTTTAAGTAGTAATCTTAATTTTCATCTTATGCCTATACTGAAATAAGATTGGTATTAATATTTCTAGAAATCAGAGGCGCAAAGCAAACTCTCTTTTGGTAACAATTCAAGGTAAGGGGAAGTGAGATAAGAATATAATATAAAAAGACATAAGAATAATGGGAGGAGTCCCCTACTCCTTTTAAATTTAATAATAATATTATTTTAAAATATTAACTCTAACTTAAAATTTATAATAAATTTTAAATTAAATATCTGATGTAACTAACTCTAACATACCTATCCAAAGACCTGTACTTTTATAACCTATATGAATTAGACTATACTTATGCAAGGACTTGGACCACTATGACCCATATGGACTGAACTATACCTATGCAAGGACTAGATTATATGGACTTACATAGACCTATATGAGGAATTGACCAAAAAGACTCAAATTGACTATATTAATAACCATTAGACTTTGCATTATAATATTTATAAATGATGCTTTATTGACTTGATTTTGATCGATTATTTTTGTGATTGTTAATTATTTATGATTGTTAATTGTGATGGATGAGCTTGTGATGTGGAGTTTGAGCGTATAGCAAGCATGACAGAAAGCTAAAACTCAGTAAGAATTTTCTTACCTTACACCTTAATTCTAAGAAAAAGTATTACTTTATTTTTTTTAGTCTTTTATTTCTTTTTAGAAATTATTTTCACTAATTTTACTTTTAATCTTTAAAAATCTAGTATTTATTTCAAAAGAAGTCATTTTATGAAAATTAATTAATTCTTGAAAAATTTTATAATTTTAAGTATTTTTTTAATTTAAGAATTGTTATCTTTAAGTAAAATAAAATTTTTAAAAGTAAATTATTTTGTTTCAACCTAATAACTAAAGATATTTGGAAATAATTGAGATTTCTAAATACGATATTGTTAAGATTCAATTTTTTTAAAAAAATATATGTAAAGTTTTCTATGATAAGTATTGAGATATTTAAGGCTTGGAAACTCAATTTTGGTGAGAATTAAAAACTGTACCAAATTTATTTCTGTGGGACAGAAATTCAGAGAATTGAGAAAATGTATAGTTTATTGAAATGATATTGTAAACCTTTAAGGTATTTAATAATTGAGTTTCTAAGAGCCTTAACCAATTAAATACGCGAGTAGTTCATGCATCATGAATCATTAAAGTGAAATTAAATGATATTGTCTGGGGACAGATTATAGAAACCGAGGATACATTAGAGGAGACTTAATTTCGAGCCTTGGGATGAAAGGGTGTGAAAGGTGCTTCAGGGGACCTGGCGTAGCTCCCTAGTGTCGGGTACTTTCACAATAAAAACTTTCTCAATCTGACTAGTCTCTAAGTGTTTCCATGCCAGTTGAGCTGTTCATATTATTATTATCCAGACTTATAGAACAATGTAAACTCTTGGTTGGCCCAGTACAAATTAAAATTTAAGGGCCCACATATATAGGTAAGTTATGATAAAGATATTGCATAACATTCATGCATTCATAATTGATTGTGTATGTGATTGTGATTATGATTGATATTATTATATATTAGTTTGTGAAAACCCTTTGTTGCTTATGTCTTATTCGAGAATATTATATTCTGTTTCTCACTCCTTTCTCCGTGTTTTTGTTTCATATATTTTAAATTGATGGTTCAGAGGGAAGGATCGAAGAATCTCGACAGTAAATATAGCACGTTCTAGAAAGGGAGCTCGGTATGAATACCGTGGTCCAATGAATAAATAATATTAATAAGTAACTGCTTCTAGGCCATGGAGTTTCCTCTCTTTCTTTTAATGTTTAATGTTTATTTTCTTCGGATGAATGTACAATTACTTTATAAAGTTTTAATAATATTTATGAGGTATTTCAGAAAAAATATATGTAATTTATTCCGATAGTTTCTTTTTAACAATCATATCTTTAAAAAAAATTACGAATTTTTCTATAATTTATTAAGGTGTAACAGAGGGTGTTATATAAAACATGCTTAATCTATCATTAATTCTCTACTTTTACTAATTAAAACCAACACTTTATTTTATGAATAATATCATTAGAAATGTAATTATTTTACACAAATTTTCTTTAAATTGTCATAAAATAACTATTACAAATGAGTCTTTTATGTTGTTCAAGTGGCCTCAATACTCAAGAGGGGGGGTGAATTGAGTTTTAAAACTTTTGATTGGAATACCTTTGAAATTGATTTTTATAACCAAGTTTGTGAGATTATGCAAGTGAGATAGAATGGAGGATAACAAGCAATACACTACAATGAGAAAATATTGCTGGGGCAATATAGCAAACACTTGGTGTGCAGTATATGAAGTATAACAAATTAAGCAAGTTTAAGTGTGTTCTTCTCAATCAATCAACACCAATCAATTAATATGCAGTATATGAAAGTAAAAGAGTAAGGAAGAGAAGCTTGCAAACCGATATAACGAGTTCCACCCAATCCGGTGTACGTCTCGCCTCTAAGCAACCCACTTAGAGGATTTCACTATTGAAGATTTGAGATACAAGCTTTGAGCAATTGCAGCTTCCTAGTGTCCCACACTCAAGAACTCAATCCTCACAAGCAAAGGGCAACCCACCCAATCTCACAATCTCTCAATACCCAAAGGTTGAACCCCAACCTTTGTGACCACTCAACCTAGAGTGAACAACCACTCAACCTAGAGTGAATAACTTGTGTTTGGTGTTTGTTTACAATCAATACACTCTCTCAATAGAGTAGATATACAAATGAAAAGCTCTCCCAAAATCTAACTCTCAAGATGAGAGGATATACAAATGTATTTCAAGATACAAGAAATAGGCTTACAAAGCACAAGATAGAGCTAAGGATTTGTTGCTTCTTGGTTTCTTGTTGGTTGCTTGTCTTCCTCTTCAATTTATAGAGCCAAGATAGCTGTTGAGGAGTGCCCTAGTCCATCATAGCCGTTGCAGTTAGTGGGAATTCAAAGAATGGTGGAGACATGACCTGGTTTCCCACTTAAATCTGTTTTTCCACTAGCGTAATCGATTACACCCTCGCGTTGTAATCGATTAGCTTGACTTCCTAATCGATTATTTCACTTCCTCTAATCGATTAGCATCTTGTACCTGATGCATTTAATTTGTTTTCGCAGCATCCTAATCGATTAGCATGTCTTGCAATCGATTACCTTAAATTCCAGTGGCTTCCTAATCGATTGTATAGCTTCCATAATCGATTAGCCATCGTACCTGATGCACTTAGTTCCATTTTTGATTGTTGTAATCGATTAGTCTCTGGTGTATAATCGATTACCTTAAATTCCAGTGGCTTACTAATCGATTGTTCAGCTCCCTAATCGATTAGCTTTCATACCTGATGCAATTTCTTCCAAAACAGAAAGCTCCTAATCGATTAGCATCTATGGCCTAATCGATTAGCTTCGCTGTTACTTCAATTCTGATTTCATGTCTTTGTTTTTGCATTGTTTCTTCAAGAGTGCTTGTCATTATCAAAATCCTTACACATCTTTTGGACCTGTTAACATATTCAAACACATTCTCCCCCTTTTTGATGATGACAACTATGTTCATCTCTTGAGGGTTGTTAGTTTAAATAATATAGACTTATCTTTTGCAAAAACAACTCTGCTACATTATCTCTTTTTCAAATAGCAGATGACCAATTTCAAAAATCAATTCAGCAGCCAATGTCTTATCTCATTTTATCTATTGTTTATTATCTCTTATCTATAATTCTCCCCCTATCAAAAAGAATTTAACAAACAGATAAGATTTTTCAAATTTTGTTAACAGAGCATCTATTATCCATATTATCAGAGCATATTATCAGAGCATATTCAAAATTATCCATATTTTGTATCAGAGCATTATCCAACATATGAACATATATTCTTCTCCCCCTTTGTAATCATCAAAAATAATTAGAGCAGTGAAGAGAAATAATATAAACTGAAATAAGATACTTTTATTGAATTGAAAAGAAAATGGGAAATACAAGAGGTAAAATTATTCATAATTCAGAAAATAAAACAAGGAACCAACAGAACATAACTAAACAGAAAATCTAATTATCCGGGTTGAAGAAGCGGATTTCTGCAATTTGGTGAGCCAGCTCCTTATAACGCTGCTGCATCATCTCAAAATGTTGCTGCTCGGTCATGGAAAACTCTTGGAGGGAGTTTTCAAGTCGATCGAAGCGGCGATCAAGATGGGCGTAGAGAGATGCAAAAGGGTCAGCTTGTGGGGCAAATGAAGAGGCTGCAGCTTGTGGTTGAGGTGGAGGAGGAGGAGGAGCAGGTGCTTCTTCAGCAGGAGCTTGGAAGGGAATGTTGGCATAAACGCCCTCCATGCGTGAGTACCATGCTCCATTTGAGAAAACAAGACCTATTTTGGTGAGGTGATGGGTGCCAATGCAAGCTCTAGGGGGCACTTTCTCAGAGAGTTCCCCTGCTAAATCTACTCCACAGAATTTGAAAATTTTGGTGAGGAGGATACCATAAGGGAGCTTTTGCTGGTCCTTGGCATGGCGCATGTGGAATTTGATCAACTGAACCCAGTTGATCTCTTTGTGGTTCAGCATGGCCCACATTAAGAGGACATCATCCTCTTCAACCAGAGCATAGTTCCCACCACGGGGAACAATCATCTTGACCAAGAAGAAGTGGAGCAGGCGGTTGTTCATGGTCAAGTGGCCAACTAGTTTGTGGTTGCTCCTAGGGCGGTCAGCTTTCCATAAAGATTGGCGAGCAGTAAGAGCATTGAAGCCCCATTCATCCTCGGGTTCGCCTCCATCGAAGTCAACATTGTTGAGGGGCAGTTTGGAAATCTCTGCAAATTGGGCATTTGAGAGTTTGATGGTGGTGTTTTTCACCTTGGATTCAACCATCCCATTGACAAGGCGGAGGTTGCAGTAGAATACTCTCATAAGCTCAGGATAGTATTCTTCTTCTTTGAGGGATAGGAAGGGGAAGAGGTTGTAGTGGTTGAGGCTTTGGGTGAAGGTAAGGCTTGGGTTGTCAAAAGTGTCAGCAACGGTATAATGAGGGGTCATAATCTCCTTTTCAGAAAAATTCTTCATAAAATTCTGAAGATCTCTAGGAAAAGAGAAAAACCTTGAGAAGTCAAGGGGATTATGAGCTTGAGCAGCAGAGGACCTAGCCCTTTTGACATTCCTTGAGGTAGACATGGTGAAAAATGCTAAAAGAGGAGATGAAGAGAGATGAGTGCTAGAGAGTTTTAGAGAGGTTTGGGAGAAAGGAGGTAGTGTGAGATGAGAAGGTGAATGAGGGGGTATTTATAGTTGAAAATTAGGTTTAGGAAGGAGGAAAGAGAGTTTTGAAAGGAGTGAAGTGAGTTAAGAGAGGGAGTTGTTCGAGTGAGCCTAGGAAATTGGAGTTTTGACTCATCAGAACGCATACTAATCGATTACGTGTCAGGTGGTAATCGATTAGCTCACTGTTTCTGGGGAATTTCAAACGTTTCATACAGAGGGTAATTGATTATAGGCTTAGGGTAATCGATTAGTTTAGAAACAGAATCGTCCTAATCGATTGGAGCAATGTAGTAATCGATTATGAAGAAGAGGAAACGTTTTGAACTTGAAACAGAAGCTTCGTAATCGATTATGGATCATGGATAATCGATTATCTTTGAAACAGAATGATTGTAATCGATTATGGGTGAGCTATAATCGATTAGCTTAGAAACAGAAGCTTAGTAATCGATTGGGATTAACAATGTAATCGATTATGGAGTCAAAAACTTCAAGCATATCAAACAGCAAGGTTCCAAACATAAAATGTGATATATGCCATGCATTATGCCATTCAACAAGGTTCTTATCAAAAGATTCAAACACAACTGGACATGTCAAGAATGCCTAATTCTCTTCTTATGTGAATGAATTGCTCTTTAGCCAAGGGTTTTGTGAAAATATCCGCTAGTTGCCTAGAGGTTTCTACATGTTCAAGTACACAATCCCCTTTTAACACATGATCTCTAATAAAGTGATGCCTAATCTCAATGTGTTTGGTTCTAGAGTGCATTACTGGATTCTTGGAGATGTTAATGGCACTTGTATTATCACATTTAATGGGGACTTTATTCAAGGTAATACCAAAATCAAGAAGTTGTTGTCTCATCCAAAGAATTTGAGCACAACAACTACCAGCTGCTACATATTCTGCCTCAGCTGTTGACAATGCAACACTTGCTTGTTTCTTGCTATGCCAAGAAACAAGGGAACTACCAAGCAAATGGCATGTACCACTAGTGCTTTTTCTATCAAGCTTACACCCCGCAAAGTCGGAATCAGAATATCCTAAAAGATTACATTCAACGCCTTTGGGATACCATAAACCAACATTTTGAGTACCCACAAGATATTTCAAAATTCTTTTTACGGCAGTCAAATGTGATTCTTTAGGACATGCTTGATATCTAGCACACATACATACCGCAAACATAATATCAGGTCTACTCGCAGTTAAATACAGTAAGGATCCAATCATACCTCGATATTTGGTGATTTCAATGTCCTTACCCTTTTCATCTTTGTCTAGATAGCAGGATGTGCTCATGGGTGTAGCTATCTCGTTTGCCTTGTCCATTCCAAACCTTTTAAGTAGTTCCTTACAGTATTTGGTTTGGCTAATGAACGTTCCATCAATGGCTTGTTTTATTTGTAGTCCAAGGAAGAAGGTGAGTTCTCCCATCAAGGACATTTCAAACTCATTCTGCAAAATCTTGGCAAATTTTTGACAAAGATTTTCATTAGTAGCACCAAATATAATGTCATCTACATAAATCTGTACCAAGAGGATGTCATTTTGTTTGCGTTTTATAAACAATGTAGTATCAACCTTTCCTCTTTCAAAGTTGTGTTCTAAAAGGAATTTGCTTAATCTTTCATACCAAGCTCTTGGAGCTTGCTTCAAACCATATAAGGCTTTTCTCAATTTGAAGACATGGTTTGGAAATATATGATTTTCAAAACCGGGAGGTTGATCTACATAGACTTCTTCTTGAATGTAGCCGTTTAAGAACGCACTTTTGACATCCATTTGATACAGTTTGAAATCCATACAACATGCAAAAGCTAGCAATAATCTAATGGCTTCTAACCTAGCTACGGGAGCATATGTTTCTTCATAGTCTATTCCTTCTTCTTGGTTGTATCCCTTTGCAACTAGTCTAGCTTTGTTCCTAGTTATTATACCGTTTTCATCTAGCTTATTTCTAAAAACCCATTTGGTGCCTATTATTAGATGATTATTGGGTCTTGGCACAAGTTCCCAAACTTCATTTCTTTCAAATTGGTTTAACTCTTCTTGCATGGCCAACATCCAATGTTCATCAATAATGGCTTCGTCAATATTTTTGGGTTCAATTTGGGATACAAAAGCCAAGTGATTGCATGCATTTCTAATGGCGTTTCGAGTACTTACCCCTTTGGTTATTTCTCCAATGATTTTGTCCAAGGGATGATCCTTCAATGTTACCCAATCTTGTTGTCTCTCAATTTGTGTTGCACCTCCATCATTGTTGACTTCTTCTTCTTCTTTGTCTTGCAAGTTCATTTCTTGGAAGGTACCTACAAGATCATCAACATCTTCCTTTCTCGGAGGGTTATGGCTATTTTCATCAAATTTGACATGAATAGATTCCTCAATGGTATTTGTTTGTTTGTTGAAAATTCTATAAGATTTACTAGATTGAGAATATCCTAGGAATATTGCCTCATCAGATTTTGCATCAAACTTTCCTAGATTATCCTTTCCATTGTTGAGCACAAAACATTTACATCCAAAAATATGAAAGTATGCAATGTTGGGTTTTCTACCCTTGTAAAGCTCATAGGGGGTTTTCTTTAGAATAGGCCTTATCAAACATCTATTCATAACATAACATGCGGTGTTTACCGCATCGGCCCAAAAATGTTTTTCAATATTGTTTTCATTTAGCATGGTTCTAGCAAGCTCCACTAAAGATCTATTTTTCCTTTCAACCACTCCATTTTGTTGTGGAGTTCTAGGAGCTGAAAAATTGTGATTTATACCATGTTTTTCGCAAAACTTTTCAAAAGATTGATTTTCAAACTCTCCCCCATGATCGGTTCTAATGGATGCAATTTTTGAGTTTTGCTCATTTTGGATAATCTTAGCAAGTTTCTTGAATGCATGATATGCTTCATTTTTATGAGCAAGAACCAATGTCCATGTATATCTTGAATAGTCATCTACTATAACTAGACCATAGTAATTTCCTCCAAAGCTTTTGATTTTGGATGGTCCAAATAAATCCATGTGCAAAAGTTGTAAAGGCCTTTGAGTAGAAACAATGTTTTTGGATTGAAAAGATGCCTTTACTTGTTTTCCTTTTTGACATGCATCACAAAATTTATTTTCAAATTTAAGCTTTGGTAGACCAATTACTAAATCTTTAGAAACAAGTTTGTTCAAGTGGTCTACATGTATATGAGCTATTCTTCTATGCCATAGCCATGTTTTATCCTCTTTTGAAATGAAGCATTGTTCATCATTTGTAGACAAACTATCCATATCAATCATGTAAATATTATCAATTCTTTGGCCTACAAACTTAATTTCCTTATTAGTCTTATGCTCAATTATGCAACAATTTGATTCAAATAAAACTCTATATCCTTTGTCACATAATTGACTTATGCTAAGTAGATTATGCTTGAGGCCTTCAACATACAATACGTCATTTATGGATGTGGAAGAATTCTTACCAATATTTCCAATGCCTAGGATTCTTCCTTTAGTGTTGTCTCCATAGGTGACGCTTCCTTTTCGTTTGGGAGTGAATGATGTAAATTTGCTTATGTCTCCCGTCATATGCTTTGAACACCCACTATCCAAGTACCAATGGGTGTTGCTTGCCTTGAAGCATACCTACAAAACAAAATCAGTTTAGAGAACTAGGTACCCATTTTATGTTGGGTCCTTTAAGGTTAGTTTGTGGTAATGTCCCTTTGGGAACCCACACCTTTCTTAAGACCTTTGGTCCTAGTTTCCTAACACTACACTTATAAGCACTATGTCCTTTGGAACCACAATGATTGCATTTCATAAAAGGTGAGGAGGATTTGCTTGGTGGTGCAAAGAAGTTTTTATAGTGCTTCTCCTTTTTATGATTACTATGTTCTTTGTCATATCCTAAACCGGTTTTACTAAACATGCATTTTTGTTGCCCAAGTAGGATATTCAAATTATCTCTTCCATTAGTGAACTTCTCTAGTGTCCTATTTAGGTCTTCAACCTTGGTTTCTAACACAATGCACTTCTTTGCAAAATCACATGGTTTACTATTGGAACATGTTTGAGCATTTTTCAATTCTTCTTTTAAGCATTCATTCTCTTTGCAAATCTCCATAAGGTGCATCTCTAGAGTGTCACTAGTTTTTCTAGATACCTTAAGTCTATTGGAGACTTTTGTAAATTTATCATACAATTCCTCTAGAGCATCAAGTAATTCATCCTTATCTAAGTCATGGAAGTTTACCTCATCATCTTCTTCATGGTGATTGGCCATGAGGCAAAGGTTTGCTTCTTCATTCTCTGAGTCATCCGAGCTGCTTACCTCATTTTCATCCCATGCTATGTATGCTCTCCTTCTTCCTCTTTTCTCTTTTCCCTTCTTCTTAAGATTTGGGCAATCTGCTTTGAAGTGCCCTTCCTTGCCACATTCAAAACAATTGGGTGAGGAAGAATGCGTTTGCCTTTCATGAATTTCCCGAAGCGTTTCACAAATAGTCCAAATTCTTCTTCTTCATCAAGTTCGCTTTCGGATTCTTCTACTTCATTTATGGAAGTAGCCTTGAGAGCAAGACCCTTTTTCTTGGAAGATTTTTCTTCCTCTTCCGCCATCTTTAATTCCTTCAGCTCTTGTTCCTGTTCCTGCAGCTTACCAAATAGAGTGGGAAGAGACATTTCGTTTATGCTAGGAGATTGTTTGATGGCGGTAACTAGCGGTTGCCATTCTCTGTTAAGACTTTTCAACACTTTATGAATGAGCTCTTTGTTAGTGTAAGTCTTTCCAAGTGTAATGAGTTGATTAATGATGAGAGTAAATCTTTTTTGCATATCAACAATCGATTCATGAGAGTTTAATCTAAAGCACTCATATTGGCTAGTCAAGGTACTAATTTTGGAGTCCTTTACATCATTAGTACCTTCATGGGTTACTTGAAGAGTATCCCACATTTCTTTAGCAGTTTGGCATGTCATTATTCTAAAAAATTCATCTTGACCTAAAGACATAGTAATGAGATTTTTGGCCTTGTAGCCATATTGGACTTTCTTTTCTTCCTTGCTTGTCCATTCATCTATAGGTTTTTCAACATTCTTGCTATCTATAGTATGCATCGGTATATAAGGACCATTTTCAATGGTATTCCATATTCTCAAGTCAATTGATTGAATGAAGATTTTCATTCTTTCTTTCCAAAACGCATACCCTTCCCCATTGAAAGCGGGAGGTCTATTTATCGCACCACCCTCGGGAAAAACATTTTGAGAACTTGAGGCCATTTAATCTCTTGAAGCTGTTAAGCTTGATCTACCAAGAGTCAAGCTCTGATACCACTTGTTGTTCAAGTGGCCTCAATACTCAAGAGGGGGGGTGAATTGAGTTTTAAAACTTTTGATTAGAATACCTTTGAAATTGATTTTTATAACCAAGTTTGTGAGATTATGCAAGTGAGATAGAATGGAGGATAACAAGCAATGCACTACAATGAGAAAATATTGCTGGGGCAATATAGCAAACACTTGGTGTGCAGTATATGAAGTATAACAAATTAAGCAAGTTTAAGTGTGTTCTTCTCAATCAATCAACACCAATCAATTAATATGCAGTATATGAAAGTAAAAGAGTAAGGAAGAGAAGCTTGCAAACCGATATAACGAGTTCCACCCAATCCGGTGTACGTCTCGCCTCTAAGCAACCCACTTAGAGGATTTCACTATTGAAGATTTGAGATACAAGCTTTGAGCAATTGCAGCTTCCTAGTGTCCCACACTCAAGAACTCAATCCTCACAAGCAAAGGGCAACCCACCCAATCTCACAATCTCTCAATACCCAAAGGTTGAACCCCAACCTTTGTGACCACTCAACCTAGAGTGAACAACCACTCAACCTAGAGTGAATAACTTGTGTTTGGTGTTTGTTTACAATCAATACACTCTCTCAATAGAGTAGATATACAAATGAAAAGCTCTCCCAAAATCTAACTCTCAAGATGAGAGGATATACAAATGTATTTCAAGATACAAGAAATAGGCTTACAAAGCACAAGATAGAGCTAAGGATTTGTTGCTTCTTGGTTTCTTGTTGGTTGCTTGTCTTCCTCTTCAATTTATAGAGCCAAGATAGCTGTTGAGGAGTGCCCTAGTCCATCATAGCCGTTGCAGTTAGTGGGAATTCAAAGAATGGTGGAGACATGACCTGGTTTCCCACTTAAATCTGTTTTTCCACTAGCGTAATCGATTACACCCTCGCGTTGTAATCGATTAGCTTGACTTCCTAATCGATTATTTCACTTCCTCTAATCGATTAGCATCTTGTACCTGATGCATTTAATTTGTTTTCGCAGCATCCTAATCGATTAGCATGTCTTGCAATCGATTACCTTAAATTCCAGTGGCTTCCTAATCGATTGTATAGCTTCCATAATCGATTAGCCATCGTACCTGATGCACTTAGTTCCATTTTTGATTGTTGTAATCGATTAGTCTCTGGTGTATAATCGATTACCTTAAATTCCAGTGGCTTACTAATCGATTGTTCAGCTCCCTAATCGATTAGCTTTCATACCTGATGCAATTTCTTCCAAAACAGAAAGCTCCTAATCGATTAGCATCTATGGCCTAATCGATTAGCTTCGCTGTTACTTTAATTCTGATTTCATGTCTTTGTTTTTGCATTGTTTCTTCAAGAGTGCTTGTCATTATCAAAATCCTTGCACATCTTTTGGACCTGTTAACATATTCAAACACATTTTAGAGACTCATCAGCTTGCGAATGTTGTTATGGTCCAAAAGTCTTATGGGAAATGATGAATGTGTACTAATTATGTTGATTTGAATAAGTGCTACCCCAAGGACCCTTACCCTTTGATAGAATGGTTAATGATTCTTCTAGTTATCAGTGTTTGTCTTTGATAAATACTTATTCCGGATATAATCAGATACCAATGTGGGAAGGGATCAGGAGAAAATGATGTTTGTAAATGACAAATGTGTGTTTTTTTACATTGTTATGTTGTTCAGTTTGACAATTATTGAGGCCACAACCAGCGTATGATCAACAAGGTGTTCAAGAGCATGCATATAAAGTAAGGATGGAAATGGGTCAGGCCGGGCTTTGAAAGGCCTGAGTCTGGCCTACATCAAATTTTCAAGGCCTGAGTCTGGCCTATTAGCCCATCGTAGGCTCTTTTTAAGGCCTGATCTGGCCTGTTTGAAGGCCTGGCCCGTTTAAAAGCCTATTTATAGTGAGACTTTTAAAAGACTAAAACCAACATAAAAAAATTTATGTTTCATTCCCTCCTATTTTTTTAATTGTAAACTTGTAATATTAATTTATATTATATAAATGTAAATATTATATATATATATATTATTTTATGTTATAGATATATTATATATATATAACTAATTAACAATTAATCTAATTAAATAGGTCGGCCTGTTGGGCTTCAAAGGCTTTTTAGAAAGCCTATGGCCTTGCCTATTTAGTTAAAAGGGCCTTTTTAAAAGCCTAAGTCTAGCCTTCTAGCCCGACAAGCCTAGCCTATGTAGGCTTTAAACGGGCCGGGCCATAGGCCCACGGCGGACGGCCTGGCCCATTTCATCCCTAATACAAAGTTAGTGGAGGTGTACATTATTGATATCATCGCCAAGACCCTTGTTGGAGGATATCACGTTGAAGATCTTCGTAAGATTTTTCAACGTCTTTTGTACTATATCATGCAGCTGAGTCCGTTGAAGTACACTTTTGCAATCCCTAGTGGAAGATTTATGGGATTCATCCTAACTCATAGAGGCATATAAGCCAACCCTAACAAGTACAGAATGATCTAGAAACTCTAAAGCCCCAAGAACTTGCGCAAGATGCAGTCCCTCAATGGTAAAATGGTAGAATTGACATGTTTCATGCCAAAGATGGCACACCGGTCCCTCTCCCTCTATAAGATTTTAAAGAAGAGTAAGAAGTACAAGTGGGGGCCAAAGCAAGAGACTACTTTCCAAACCCTCCTATTTTTGTAAGACCTAATTATGGTGAATATATAGTTCTTTACCTATCTATTTCAGATGAAGCCTTGGGAGTTTCTCTGGTGAAAGAGATACTGAAAGGCCAGAGGCTGGTATACCTCACTAGCAAGACGTTGCAAGGCGTAGAATGCTGATATCAAAAGATTGAAAAAGATGTCTTGGCCATTATCTGAGCATCTTGTCGTTTGAGGCCGTATTTTCACGCCCACCCAATAATGGTGCGAACGGATCTCCCACTCTATAAAATTCTATTCAAGCCTAATCTTGTAGATAGAATGATCAAATGGGTAGTGGAGTTATCCGAGTTGGATATCATGTATGAGCGCCAAAGTGTTATCAAAGCATAGGTGTTGGTTGATTTTATTGTGGAGCTTTTTGGTTCAAATCCCGAAGACTCACACTCCTATTGGATGGTGTATGTTGATAGGTCCTCCAATAAAAAGGGATATAGAGTCAGAGTTGTAGTTAAAAGTGATGACGAGGTCCACCTCAAGATCTCATTATACTTCAATTTTACCACCTTTAATTTTACCACCTCAAGCTCTTGACATTAGTACAAGGATGGTAACTTTATACAGTGATTCTCAACTTGTTATCTCTCAGATTTTGGGAACCAAGCTAAGGAGCCTTTGTTGTAGTAGTATTTGGCATGTGTCAATAATCTGAAGGAGAGGTTTGAAACTTTCACATTCAAGCATGTCCTACGGGAAGAGAACACGCAAGCTAATATTCTCTCAAGGTTAGCTAGCACGGAGAAAGTTGGGAGCACAACCACATTTATCCAAAATACTTTCATGGAACCCAACATTAGTCAACCTCTCTCCCTCTATGCTATCCACGTTTATGCTTTCAATGAGGATTCTTGGGTCATTCTATTCGTAAGGTATCTGGTGAATAGATAGCTCCCTGTTGACTATTCAGAAAGAAAATGAGTAAAAAGTGAGTTATCTTTCTTCATCATGGTCGATGGCATATTGTTTCAATGTGGTTTCTCAGTTCCATACCTCTTATGCTTTAGTAAGAATAAGACTCAAGAAGTCATGGAAGAGATCCATGAAGGGCAATGTGGAGATTTCTCCGGGTCAAGATGCCTAATAAGGAAGATCCTTCGGGATAGATATTGGTGGCCAACCATGAAGAAGGATATTGTGGAATACGTCCAGAAGTGTGACCCATGCCAGAAATTTAGTAACCCACACCACACACCAACAGAAGAGTTATCAACATCTGTAGTCCCTTATCCATTCTACCAATAGGAACTGGATATCCTAGGTCTTTTCCCTAGAGCACCTATGGGCATCAAGTATTTGATAGTTTGCATTGATTACTTTACTAAGTGAATTGAGGCTGAGCCAGTGATATATATTACTTCCACTAGGACCCGATGTTTTGTTTATGACAACATCACCACAAGGTTTGTGTTCCAGTAAGAATCGTCATATATAATGGTACTCAATTCACTAATTAGAAGTTGACTAAGCTGCTTGAGAGGTTAAAAATTACGCAAGTCTTTTCCTTAGTTGAGCACCCTCAAACAAATGGCCAAGCTGAGGTGGCCAACTGCAAGATCCTGAAGGGCCTGAAGAAGTGTTTAGGTGAAGTAAAGGGTGACTAGACTAACTAACTTTGTTATGTATTGTGGGCTAGAATCACTCCCCATTCGTTAATCAATGAATCCCCATTTCGACGAACCTATGGGGTTGAAACTTTGATACCAGCTGAGCTTCAAACATCTTCCACCAGGGTACGACACTTTTTAGCCTCCAATAATGATAAGCACCCCAGAAATAAGTTATATATGATTAGAGAACTCAGAGAGGAAGCTTTTGTCTGAGATCAGGCTATTAAAGCCAAGGATGCATTATGGTATAATAAGAGGGTCTCTTAAATACACTTCAAAGTTAGAGATCTGGTGTTACGTCGTGCCAGTATCAGAAAAAATTCACTTATCAAGGCAAGCTTGCACCGACATAGGAATGGCCTTACCATGTATCTGACATGATAGGCAAAGGCACTTACCGCCATTAGATGTTGAATGGAACTCCCATTAGGAACAAGTGGAGTACACAACTAGCTAGATTCCAGGCATGTACTCTTTTTCCTAACTTGAGATTTTTTCCCACTGGGTTTTCCTCAAGAAGGTTTTAACGATGAATGCCCTAGTATAGCTCAAATATCCATTATTCAATAAAAATATTTTGAGTTAGCAAACTTTATTCTACTATCTATTATATCTCTAATTGCACAAAGAAATTGCCCCAACGAGTGGTGAGGATTAGACCCTTTTAAAGGCCATCCAACGAGCGGCACCCTAGTCCCTTAAAAAAGGATTGGCTACTTGGCCCCAATGAGTGGCAAGGATTGAATCTCTTTGAGACCATACTGGATCCCAACAAGCGATACAAGTAGAACATCTAGCCCCAATGAGTAGCAAAGATTGAAACTCGTATAAGGACAAACCAGACCCCGACGAGTGGCACCCCAATTTCGTAAGAGATTGGCTACTTAGCCCCAATGAGCGTTGAGGATTGGTTCTCTTTCGATACCATACCGGACCCTGACGAGTGGTGCAAGTAGATTCCTACGAACTAAATTAATAACGTTATTACCTTGTGAAAATTTATTTCATCCATCTCTGACAAAGAGAAATGTTTGTTTTCCCTTATGATGGATAACGTCCTAAACTTCTAAAGAGTGGCGTGTGAATTTTAACCTAAGGTTCTATTATAGAACAGTGAAAGTTCAAATCCCTGACAAGGACATTATCTTAAATTTTAATGAATAATTATTGTACAATAAAAAGATAAAGCAAGTGACAATTCAACAGAGTTACTTTATATAGAGTACAAACAAAGGGAAATAATTTCATTTAAGCATTAAAAGTTAAAAACCAGTGTCTATCTTGGTACAAAACTTTGTAAAAATTCAGGAGAAAGATATTCAAGAAAAACAACAAGCTTAAAAGGGAGGAACAATGTCTTCGCTTGAAAGAGGAACAATGTTTTCATTAGCAAGAAAGACAGGCTTTTCAGACATAGTTTAAGGCTAGGGCAGCTCCACCAGCTTATAAGGTATGTCTTCAGGATCTTTATGCCTACTGTCAACCATAGCAAACAACTTCCCACTGTGAAATTCATGGTAAGGGATAATCTACTTGAGGTTAAGGCTGACGTTAGGATTCCTATATCGGACGTGCTTTATGGTGGTGCTAAATGACTCTCCAACTAGAGTGTCATACAACTGCAGCACCTTAACATCCTTTTTATGGTTAGCTATTGCCTTTTCTTGAAGTTTTTTACTTGCTTCGCGAAGGGAGGTGATCTCTAGTAGCTTGTTTTTAAGAGCCTTCACCTCGACCAACAGCCAATTCTTCTCTCTTGCTAAAGTTGTCTCTCTTCCTGGACGTCCTTACAAGCCTTTTTGGCCTTTACATTCTTCTCCTTCAGTACAGTGTTCTCCTCTCTCAGCTGCTCTAACTCTTGTTTTTCAATTTGGAGTTTCCCTATCTTCATTTTCAACGTGATTATCTCCAGGTCCCTATCACCCCAGAGTTTCGCCTCTTCCTTTAATCAAATCGTTGAGATGCTCAATCTCCTTCCAAGACGCCCTCAAATCCATCTCAGCTTTATGGGCCTTATTGTGATATAGAGATGTCTCCTCAATGCTTTCAACCACCTCAACAAAAGACTATAGAACCCTGTCGACTTCTTCTAGCTGCCAGTGGGCAACAGCATAGGCTTGCTTCAATTTTGGAACCTTTAAGCCGCAATAAAGACAGTATGATAACGGTCCCATTTTGCATTGATCCAGCTCTGTGCCTAGTAAAGAATGAACGAGTTAAGACGAGACCCCCAGGGCAGGAGAGTAATACTGAACTGGAGATGCTTCACCCGACTTGGCAATTTCCACACTTATAGTAGTAGGGGTGGACTCGTTTTGGGATGGTTCTACTTGGACCGATGTTTCCTTTTGATCGCCCTCTTCTTCTACAACCTTTTTTTGCTTTTGTTTCTTTGGCGGAGGAGGTAGAGTTTTCTCCTTCTTAGGAGCATTCTTCTTTATTTTTTTCTCAGGAACTTTTTTTTCTTATTCCTGACTCAGTTTACTTTAAGGGGATTTTTTTGGCATCCTCTGGCCGAAAAGGAATTTTTTCTGTTATTGCCTTGTGACCATTCCGCTTTGGTTAGATAAGATTTTCCACTCCAGCAATGGCAATCTCGGCTTAAAATTTCTTTAATTGGTTCATTGCTTCACAACTTTCAATTTGTTCTGCAAAGGAAAATGAGAAACATCAAAAAACAGAAATGTGTATAAGGTAGAGTTAAATTATTTCCTAAGATCATTACGTAAGTAAGCTTCTCTTTGGGTCCTGGGTCCCAATAAACACTTGCACGAGAATTTCTTAGTAAGAGAATAATAATGCATTGCATTGACCACTTCGATAAAGGAAAATGGATAGTTTATTTTCTTCAGTGTAGTACGCTGCTCCGGTTAGCAAAAAGTGTTCATGAGTCCATGACACTGGGAATTTGTTGATCTCATCCTTGCTTTCCCAGAAAACTAGCTTGTTTAGGTTTATCCAGATTTTAACAAAGGATTTTTTGAAAGTTTCACGGTTAATCTTGGCAGACTTTATGAAGGCCTCAAAATTAATGATTTTTAAATCACACTAGAGAGTGATAAAGCTTAGATTGCCATTCTTGTTCGCCCGTTGAAGGACTCGACAATAATAAAAAACATCATAACAGTAGGGATAATGTTGAAATATTCTACTAACACCTCCAAGCTCCGCACTAGACTTCAACCATTTAGATGTAGTTGGGTGAGAGCACAGTCCAAGAAATGGAGAACTCCCATCTGGAACTCCGTCAGTAGGAAACACACTCCGAGGTGGGTGAACAACATGTCATACATGAAAATTGTCATGTCTTCCTCCAGGATGTGGCAAATGCAATCTGGTAACCATGATGCCAAGGCAGTGTATCGTTGTTTGTATTTCTCTTAAGATTATATTATGCATTTGAGGTTCATTCCTAACCCCCACGTTCACCCGAGCATTGCCGGGAGGTAGTTTCTAGAATCTCTTTCTACACTCATATGTAGGGATTCTCATTCTCAGTTCTTAGCCACACCCAATAAATACGGTGTGCAATCACGTTCGAGAACTCCCGGAATTGTTTTTATAACTTTGACCTGTCCTTCTTTTGTGGCCATCGTAGTAACCACATGTCTTAACCCACCTATATTGTGGTAAAATTTTACATCATCAAAAATGTATAGCTTAAAACTATTCTCCCCATTAGAAGCCCCTGCAACCCAAAAGTCATCGTAAGACTCTAAAGATACTCTCTATCTCCATCGCCTCATTCCCCTTCCTGGACCTTGTGACCTAAGCCCGTGAACCCTAACAGTAATTCATCCTCTATGATTCCCTATTTGCCCTCTCCTAGTCCTTATTTTTCACTAAATAAATAGGTAAAAACAAATAAGTGAAAAAGAAAAAGAAGGGTTGGGGATCGCTACCTAAGTTTGGAAGAAAAGGAGTTATGAGTACTATGGGTCATGAATGAAGTATATCTTCAAGGTATAGAGGTTCAAAGAATGCTCTAAAGTGTTTTAAATGTGGCGTCCTCGGAAATACGGGGAAATTTTTCGCGTTCTTATAAATCATAATTCAATGAAAAATAAGTGGTGAAGCTTTTAATACAACACCTGGATCTATGAGAGACCACTCTCATATGTGAAGATATGAGAGTGTAAAATTAAAAGATGATTTTCTAATAATTTTCCAATTAAAATCAGCAGAAGAATCAATTAATTTAATTGTTGAAAAAATAAAATTTAGTAGAAAGGAACTCATGAAGTTCCATGACTCATATTGGGTTCAAACTCCTTTCAAAATAATGCATGGATGAATTTTGTTGTAGAGAAAATGTAAAAATTTGAAACTAAAGAAAAATGTACGACAGGGTGTGATAGGACCCGTAAGCGCACGGGTTATGTCGCGCAATATAAAAGTTTATCATTCTCCACAGGGACTGTTTTCAAAGTACCAGCATATTGAAATTTAATTATCCACACAATTCATTTTTAATGTTTTTGTAAAATAAAACACAAATTAAAAATAAATTTAGAAACAAAATTTACTTGACACTTAAAAATCAGAGTTGAGAGTATCTTGGGATTTCAGGGGATCAAGACTCTATTTTATGTTAATGAATTTTAACTTTTCATAAATAAGAATCAAATTAAGTTTTCCAAGGCAGATTTTCCTTAAGCTAATTAATATGTTCCTCTCGGAATCCTATTAATGTACCTAACCTATGGAAAGCGCTGCTTAATCCTTAGAAAAGGCCCATTATCGTTTTGTGAAAATCCTTTATTTATTCCCCAAAAGATTTTGATTACTTTTACGGTTTTACCGAGGTCACAAAAAGTATTTCAAAACCTTAGGCTTAGTTCAAAAACTTTCCAGTAACAATAAATCTCTCGATTCTATTAATTACTTAAACTTACTAATATGCCCGCAAGTATATAGTTTTATCAATTAGGTTCTTGTTAGGAATCACTAAGAGCTTTGAGCATTTTTTGAACTAAATAGAAAACAGAAATTTATTTAATTCAAAGTCAAAATAAGATTATCATAAAATATTATCACACCCCCTTCATCCCAAGATAATTAATTTAGTTACTCATGAAATAATTCAAATTCATACACATGATGGAAAAATAAAACATACAAGACATGGTAAAAATAAAGACTTACGGGTTTCTCCAAAAGTTCAAAATAATTTTACCACTGTATTTCCTTGTTGCAATATTCCTCCACCAATTACAAATTGAAACACTCAATTTCACAATCCTCACAACTCTTACACAAAATAAAATAAAGAAAAAGAAAATAAAAAGAGAAAGAAATGGAACAGAGAAGAAAACGAAGGAAAAGAAAAGAAAGGAACAAAGTGAATGAATGAGAACTGGATGCCTTCTCTGCTTGGATTGCTTCTCCTTTTATAGGCGAAGGAAGGGAGGAAGCCAGCCAAGAAAATGCGTTGCAAGTTGGAAACTTTCGGTGCATGTGATTTCCAGCTATTCTAGCTGTCTCCAATTTGCTTATTTGTTGTTTCCAATGATTTTCGGCACATGATTTCAGTGATGAATCGATTCCTCCAGGGTATTTTTCTATAAAAAACAGCATGTGAATCGATTCATAAAGGTGGGAATCGATTCCCAGCATCATGAATCGATTCATGGTATGAGGAATCGATTCATGGCATAAAAAATAGCCTGGGAATCGATTCATGAAAGGGGGGAATCGATTCATGCATGTAGGAATCGATTCATGTAGTGAGGAATCGATTCCTCATGCATTTTTTTGCAATTTTGGACCATTTTTCACATGTGAATCGATTCATGCAAGGGGGAATCGATTCATGCTTCAAAAATTAATTCCCTGGCACTTTTATAATGTGTGAATCGATTCACACCCTATTAGTACGGTTCTTGTTACAACCGCACTAATAGATAGCGCACTAATAGCCCATTTTCATGCTTTTGTTGCTCTTTTTTTACCGGGGCTTGTTCTTCTTGTTTCTTTATCATTTGATGGTCATTTTTCTCTTGTTATTGACCCTTGGATTATCTTTGTACTTGTTCCTTAATTTTATTAATTTCTACAAAATAAAATACCCAAGTAGAATATAGTGGAAAGAAAGCGAAAATCATAAAAATTAAGGAAATACAGTGCATAATGATTAAAATACTAAGCAAACTAAATCTAATTTATTGTGTTATAAAACACTTATCAAAATATCTTAAACCAAAACATTGCTTGTCCTCAAGCAATCACCATATTCACAAGATAAGATACAGAAAACACTAAGCTTAGCAAACTAAGGAATCCAAAATAGAGAAAAAGATTTATTCAAATGCCAATATTAATTTTCTTATGTGAATCAATTTTCATTATCAAGACAGAGGATACTCTTCTCTCAATTTTTACTCAAAGTGTTTCATGGTTTGTGTATCACTCAGATCATCATAGTCAAAAAATATTACCATAAGCTTGTTAATAAACCAGAAACTCCACAATTTAGATAGAAAATATGTCAAAGTCTAAAGGTCTTTCAAAGGTTGTAACGTGGCTTTGGGTTGTATTGTCAAGGTAGGAATTTCAAGAAAAATGGAATACAAAAGGGCTTTAACAGTCATGAATGATTCAAATTACCATCATAAATTTAATAGAGCAAATTTTTGAACTTTTATGGACTTTTTGGAATTCATTCAATATCATCCTTTTGATTTTCTTTTCTTTTTCTTGCTTTTCTTTGCATTCAATACCATATTTTTCTTAAGTCCTTTTTATTTCTTTGCTCCACTAAATTTCTAACTTTTTTACCATTAAGAGAAGATCAGTCAATGAAAGGCTTCAAAGAAAAATTTTCACTTTCAGGCTCAAAAGGGGCAATTAGGGGTCAAATTATGCAAAAATTCTGAGACTTAAGAATAAGGCCTAATTGTGCCTTTATCATCCTAAGACATACAATCAAAAACCATTCTGAATCGGTTGAAAAACAAGTTCTAGAATATTAATAATTATGAGATTCACTCAATCAAAAAAATATGGGTTTTGAAAATTTGTTTGATAAATTACCCATTTTGGCCCAAGTCTAATCATGGAAAGTCTTTTCAAAGAAAATTTTAATCACATAAGGTTCATTTAGACATTGATTTGGCATTTAAACAATCAAATTTTGAAAAATTTTACTCAAAATTTTGGGGTCCTTAGATACTTTAGCTATGTGTTCAAAGTTAATTCATCATGCAATCATGGTAATTACAGGATGACAAACAAAACAAGGAAAACACACATGTATGAAAAACATAACAATTATACAATGCAAACAAAATATTTAAGTTTTCTTATCTACCACCCCAAACCAGAATTGGACATTGTCCTCAATGTTAAAATGGATGATAAAAGGATAAGAAAACTTACCTGGAGTAACCCCAAACCGGGATTTAACATAGTTGTTTTTTTCAAATTCAAAATGAAACAACAAATTTTTATAGGGTTACCTCCCTATCAGTGCTAAGTTTTAAGTCTTCAGCCAGACTTCTCACCATTTGGATTTATTCATCAGGAGCATCAAGCAAGTCCAAGTCACTTGCTTGTTGTATTGGTTGACTTGTCAAGTAGTGCTTTACTCTCTGTCCATTTCCCCTAAATGTACCAGATTTCTCGCTCCATAACTCAATAGCTCCAAAGGGAAAGACCTTTGTTACCTTGAATGGTCCTGACCATCGGGACCTCAGTTTACCTGGAAAAAGCTTCAATCTGGAATTAAACAGTAAAACTATATCACCTGGATTGAATGTTCTCCGTAGGATGTGACGATCATGCCATTGTTTGGTTTTTTCTTTATAAATTCTGGCATTTTCGTATGCATCTAAATGGAGTTCTTCAAGCTCATTTAATTCCAATAATCTTTGTTCACTTGTAGCCTTATGATCAAAGTTAAGAGTTTTAACAGACCAAAAAGATTTATATTCCAGCTCAACAGGTAAATGGCAAGCCTTCCCATAAACTAGCTTAAAAGGAGTGGTTCCAATGGGAGTTTTGTATGCGGTTTTATATGCCCATAAAGAATCATCTAACTTAATAGACTAATCTTTATGTGTCGTATTAACCACTTTTTGAAGAATGTTTTTAATTTCCCGATTGGATACCTCAACTTGTCCACTAGTTTGTGGGTGATAAGGTGTAACAACCTTATGCTTAACTCCATATTTCTTTAGAAGGGTCTGAAAAGTTTTCTCAATAAAATAAGACCCTCCATCACTTATAACACATTTTGGGACCCCAAACCCTGGAAATATTATTTTCTTGAAAAGTTTAATAACAGTCTTAGCATCAGAATGGGGTGAAGCAATGGCCTCCACCCATTTTGACACATAGTCAACTGCCACTAATATGAACTGATTTCCAAAAGAGGAAGGAAAGGGTCACATAAAATCAACACCCCATACATCAAACAATTCAACTTCTAAAATGGTATTCAATGGCATTTCATGTCTTTTACCAATGTTACCTGTTCTTTGGCAAGCATCACAAGTTAGAACATACTTACGTACATCCTTAAAAATATTTGGCCAATAGAACCCAGCTTGCAATATTTTAGCGGCTGTCTTGGAGGTGCTCATGTGCCCTCCATAGGAAAAGGAATGGCAATGGTTCAGGATATCATGGACCTCATCTTGTGGAACACACCTTCAAATCAAACCATCAGCACATTGCTTGAATAGGAGGGGTTCATCCCAATAGTAGTGTTTAACATCTGCAAAAAACTTTTTCCTTTGCTGAAAGCTAAGATCAGGGGGTAAGATACCACATGCAAGAAAATTTACAAAATCAGCATACCAAGGAACACGTTGGATACTAAGACTTAAGAGTTGTTCATTCGGAAAAGATTCATTGATAGGAATATTATCTATTTCTACTTTTTCGGATGTCAACCTAGATAGGTGATGAGCAACTGGGTTCTCAGTACCCTTCTTATCCTTAATTTCCAAGTCAAATTCTTGCAATATTAGAATCCACCTAATCATCCTAGGCTTTGCTTCCTTTTTATTCAATAGATACTTAAAGGCAGAGTGATCTGTGTAAACAATAACATGTGAACCTACCAAGTAAGATCTAAATTTATCAAAAGCAAAGACAATGGCTAACAGTTCTTTTTCAGTTGTGGCATAATTTACCTGAGCATCATCCAGCGTCTGGCTGGCATAATGAATTACATAGAGCTTTTTGTCCTTCCGTTGCCCAAGCACAGCCCCCACTGCGTAATCACTCGCATCGCACATCAACTCGAATGGGAGTTCCCAATCAGGGGGTTGCACGATGGGGGCAGATATTAGAGCTTGCTTGATCCTGCAAAAAGCTTCTATACAAGATGAATCAAAATTGAAAGGCACATCCTTACCCAGAAGAATTCTAAAAGGCTTTATGATTTTGGAGAAATCTTTAATGAACTGACGGTAAAACCCTGCATGTCTAAGAAAACTCTGAATACCTTTCATATTTGTAGGTGAGGGTAATTTTTCAATCACTTCCACTTTAGCCTTATCAACTTCTATACCTCTCTCAGACACTAAGTGTCCAAGAACTATGCCTTCTCTTACCATAAAATGGCACTTTTCCCAATTCAAGACCAAGTTGGTCTCTTCACAACGCTGCAAGACTTGGCACAAATTTGTTAAACAGTTATCAAAATCCAAACCATGCACTGAAAAATCATCCATAAAGACTTCCATCACATTTTCAATAAGGTCAGAAAAAATTGCTTGCATACACCTTTGAAAAGTTGCAGGTGCATTGCACAGACCAAAAGGCATATGCCTATAAGCATAAGTCCCATAGGGGCAAGTGAAGGTAGTCTTTTCTTGATCAGATGGATGAATGGGAATTTGATGAAAACATGAATACCCATCCAAATAACAGAAATAAAAGTGTTTCGCAAGTCTTTCAAGCATCTGATCAGTAAAAGGGAGAGGAAAATGATCTTTTTTCGTGGCGCTATTTAACTTCCTGTAATCAATGCACATGCGCCAACCAGAGACAATCCTAGTAGGAATCAAGTTATGTTTATCATTTTCAATCACAGTTATTCCCCCCTTTTTAGGCACCATATGAACAGGACTTACCCATTTACAACTATCAATAGGATATATGACTCCAGCATCAAGCAATTTCAAAATTTCCTTTTTAACCACTTCTTGCATTTTTGGATTTAATCTCCTAAGTGGTTCTACTATGGGCCTACTTTCATCTTCTATAGTGATTCTGTGCATACAAAGAGAAGGGCTAATCCCTTTGATATCATCCATTGTATAACCTATTACCTTTCTATACAACCTAAGTTATTTTAAAAGTTTTTCAGTTTCACATGCATTCAATTCAGCATTAATAATCACAAGATATGTGGAATTAGGACCAAGAAACTCATACCTTAATGAAGCTGGTAAAGGTTTTAATTCCATATTGGGGCTTACCATTTTGTCACACATGACCTTAGTATTATGTTTTGGTGGGGCCTCAGAGCAATCAGATGTTCCTGTAGGCTCAATCATGAAAATAGTTTCAAGTGGGTCATTAGGAAGAGTTGCTTCCTTTACAACTTGTTCAACAAGATCCACACTATAGCAAACATCATTATTAAAAGGTTTTTCTAAAGCATTTTTCAAGTTAAAATCAACTTTTTAGTCTCCAACAGTTAGAGATAACTTACCATTCTTGACATCGATCACAGCACCTGCAGTTGCTAAAAATAGCCGTCCTAAAATAATAGGAATCAAAGAATCTTCGTCCATTTCTAGCACAACAAAGTCAGCAGGAATAAAAAATTTTCCTACCTTAATAAGAACATCCTCTAAAATTCCTATAGGATATTTGACAGATCTATCAGCCAACTGTAAAGACATCCTAGTAGGTTTTAGCTTACCCAATCCTAACTTTTCAACAACAGATAATGGCATTAAACTCACACTCGCTCCTAAATCACACAATGCTTTATCTATATTCATGTCACCAATCATACAAGGAATAGAGAAACTACCTGGATCTTGGAGCTGGGGTGGAAGTTTCCTTTGAATTAGAGCACTGCACTCTTCAGTAAGTGCAACTGTACCATCTTCCTCCAGTCTTCTTTTGTTGGATAAAATGTCCTTCAGGAACTTTGCATATGTAGGCATTTGCTGTAAAGCATCTGTGAAGGGAATATTGATATACAATTTCTTTAAAACATCAAGAAACTTACCAAATTATTTATCCAACTTTGCTTTAACCAAGCGCTGAGGAAATAGAATCGGAGGTTGATATGGCTTAACCTCCTCTTTCTTTTCTTGTGGTTTCTCTTCTTCAATCAATGGATGAGATGAAGATTCATCTACTTTCTTTTTCTCCTTTGCAGTCTTGCTAATTGGTCCATCATATTGAGTACCACTCCTAAGAGTGACAGCCATGGTTTGGTTAGATGGTCCAACCTCTGGTTTTCCAAGAAATGTTCCTGGTGCTCTTTGAGGGGCAATTTGATTTTCCAATATTTTGTTATGGGTGGCAAGAGAGTCCACCTTTGAAGCTAAGTTCTTTATTGCCTCAGAGAATTCATCGTTTTGTTTAAGTTGACTAGCTATAAATGTCTTCATCAAGGATTCTAGCTTTGATTTTTGTGGAATATAGGGTCCTTATTGAGGTTTGTAGTTACTTTGATTACCTTGGAATTGAGGTGGCCTATTTTGGAAGCCAGGTGGACCTTATGAAGGTCTATAGTTATTTTGAAAATTTCCACCATAGTTTCCAATAGCATCCACCTGATGCATTTCTTGTTCTTGATTAAGGGTCATTGCTAAATGGCAATTTTTAGCTCCATGTCCTGAAACACCACAAACTTCACAAACAATATTAGTAGCACCTGTTGACCCTATTTTATCAAGTTTTAATGTTAATGCTTCAACTTTGGCAAAAAGTAGGGAAAAAGCATCAACAGAGTACTTACCTGGTGTTTTAGCAGGTAATCCTCTCTCAGAGTTCCACTGGTGAGTGTTTTGAGCTATTTCCTTAATTAGGTTCTAAGCTTCTTCAACATTTTTACTCATGAATGCTCCTCCAGCTACAACATCTAAAGAGATCTTTTGTGTGGAAGTTAGTCCATTATAGAAAATATGGATTGTCAACCACCTTTCTATCCCATGGTAAGGACATTCTCTCAGTAACTCCTTGTATCTTTCCCAGGCTTCATATAAGGATTCATCATCTTTTTATGAAAATTGATTATTTGTTTTCTTAACAAATTAGTTTTATTTCTTGGGTACCACTTATTAATGAAAGCACTGGATAGTTGTTCCCAAGTCGTGATGGATCCTTCAGGAAGAGAATACAACCACGCTCTCGCTTTATCTCTTAAGGAGAAAGGGAAGAGTCTCAAGCGAATGGCATCATTGGTGGCTCCGTTCATCTTCAGGGTGTCACAGTATTCAAGAAAGATTTGAAGATGAAGATTTGGATCTTCCGAATTGGTTCTGCTGAACCATAGAGAGCAATGAAGGCTTTAATTCAAAATTGTTATCCTCCACTGTGGGTCTAAGGATGCTAGACCCTCTTCCATTTGTACTTGGAGCAGCAAAATCTCTCAAGGCTCTATTTTGGTCTGCCATTTGTTTTTCTTTTTCTTGTTTTTGTTGTTTTTGTTGTTTTCTTAAAGCTCTAAGGGTACGTTCTATCTTAGGGTCAAATCCTAAGTTTAGATCGACACTACGGCTTCGTCGCATAAAAAGAAAGTAAATGACAAATAAAACAAATAATCACAAAAATAAAACAACAACAGATACACAAAATAAAGAACAAAATACAAGATTACAAATAAAATAAAATAAATAATAAAAATATAGAAAAAATATTAAAATAAATATACAGAAAAAGAAATAAACAAAACAAATAAAATAAAATAAAAAGAAAACAACAACAATAAACAAATACGAAGAACGGAATAATATCAAGAAAAATATCACACTAAATATACAATAGTAAAATAGAATAACTAAATTTAAGAACCAAATAAAATAAAATGAATTAAAAATATCAGAACAATTAATCAGAAAAAACAAAAATAGTAACAGTAAAAGAAAAAGAATAGAATACAAAATACAAAATAACCGAACAAAATAATCACTAAAAACAAATAAATATACAAAAAGAAATAAATCAAACAAATAAAATAAAACAAAAACAAAAATAAAAATAAAAATATTAACAAGTATGATCTAATCAAATTTCAATATTGTCGATATTTGAGGGACAACAATCCCCGGCAGCGGCGCCAAAAACTTGATAGGGCCCTAAGCGCACGGGTTATGTCGCGTAATATAAAAGATTATCGTTCTCCACAGGGACTGTTTTCAAAGTACCAGCATATTGAAATTTAATTATCCACACAATTCATTTTTAATGTTTTTGTAAAATAAAACACAAATTAAAAATAAATTTAGAAACAAAATTTACTTGACACTTAAAAATCAGAGTTGAGAGTATCTTGGGATTTCGGGGGATCAAGACTCTATTTTATGTTAATGAATTTTAACTTTTCATAAATAAGAATCAAATTAAGTTTTCCAAGGCGGATTTTCCTTAAGCTAATTAATATGTTCCTCTCGGAATCCTATTAATGTACCTAACCTATGGAAAGCGCTGCTTAATCCTTAGAAAAGGCCCATTATCATTTTGTGAAAATCCCTTATTTATTCCCCAAAAGATTTTGATTACTTTTACGGTTTTACCGAGGTCACAAAAAGTATTTCAAAACCTTAGGCTTAGTTCAAAAACTTTCCAGTAACAATAAATCTCTCGATTCTATTAATTACTTAAACTTACTAATATACCCGCAAGTATACAGTTTTATCACTTAGGTTCTTGTTAGGAATCACTAAGAGCATTGAGCATTTTTTGAACTAAATGGAAAACAGAAATTTATTTAATTCAAAGTCAAAATAACATTATCATAAAATATTATCACACCCCCTTCATCCCAAGATAATTAATTTAGTTACTCATGAAATAATTCAAATTCATACATATGATGGAAAAATAAAACATACAAGACATGGTAAAAATAAAGACTTACGGGTTTCTCCAAAAGCTCAAAATAATTTTACCACTGTATTTCCTTGTTACAATATTCCTCCACCAATTACAAATTGGAACACTCAATTTCACAATCCTCACAACTCTTACACAAAATAAAATAAAGAAAAGGAAAATAAAAAGAGAAAGAAACCGAACAGAGAAGAAAATGAAGGAAAAGAAAAGAAAGGAACAAAGTGAATGAATGAGAACTGGATGCCTTCTTTGCTTGGATTGCTTCTCCTTTTATAGGCGAAGGAAGGGAGGAATCTAGCTAAGAAAACGCGTTACAAGTTGGAAACTTTCGGTGCATGTGATTTCCAGCTGTTCCAGCTCTCTCCAATTTGCTTATTTGTTGTTTCCAATGATTTTTGGCGCATGATTTCAGTGATGAATCGATTCCTCCAGGGTATTTTTCTATAAAAAACAGCATGTGAATCGATTGATAAAGGTGGGAATCAATTCCCAGCATCATGAATCGATTCATGGCATGAGGAATTGATTCATGGCATAAAAAACAGCCTGGGAATCGATTCATGAAAGGGGGAATCGATTCATGCATGTAGGAATCGATTCATGTAGTGAGGAATCAATTCCTCATGCATTTTTTTGCAATTTTGGGCCATTTTTCACGTGTGAATCGATTCATGCAAGGGGGGAATCGACTCATGCTTCAAAAATTCATTCCCTGGCACTTTTATAACGTGTGAATCGATTCACACCCTATTAGTGCGGTTCCTGCTACAACCGCACTAATAGATAGTGCACTAACAGCCCATTTTCATGCTTTTGTTGCTCTTTTTCACCGGGGCTAGTTCTTCTTGTTTCTTTATCATTTGATGGTCGTTTTTCTCTTGTTATTGACCCTTGGATTATCTTTGTACTTGTTCCTTAATTTTATTAATTTCTGCAAAATAAAATACCCAAGTAGAATATAGTAGAAAGAAAGCGAAAATCATAAAAATTAAGGAAATACAGTGCATAATGATTAAAATCCTAAGCAAACTAAATCTAATTTATTGTGTTATAAAACACTTATCAGGGTGACACTCGCTCAAGCGAGAATCATATCCGCTTGGGCGAGTCAGCGTGGTTACGCTTGGGCGAAGCGGAGGAAGGCTGAGCGAATGAAAAATATGAGCATCAGGGGTCCATCTCGCTTGGGCGAGCCTTCTCTCGCTTGAGCGACATGCGAAAGAAAACCTCGAGCGAGCCGGTGAGACGCTTGAGCGAAGGGAGGAGGTAAGCATCAGGTACCAATCTCGCTTGAGCGGATCATGACTCGCTTAAGCGAGATTGCTCCAGAAACATTGGTAACTCTCTGGTTGATTTTCGCTTGGGCGAGGCATCTCTCACCTAGGCGAAAACCATCCAGTATCTTATTCTCTTCCCCTTCGCTTGAGCGACCGCCCTTCCGCCTGAGCGAAAATTGTCTAGAGGCTAACCTCTGATTCCCCATCAATCTCGCTTGAGCGAAATTGCCATCCGCTCGGGCGAATTCAAGCCAGTGACGATTCCCCTGTTTCATAACAATCCCGCTCGAGCGAGATTCTCACTCGCTTTAGCGAGTTATGCAGAAAACGTGAGATTTCTCAGATTTCATGCAACCTACTATGCCAAAATCCATTCTACTCCAATTCATTTCATTTCAACATGCCCTACACATCATATGGTATACTTATAACATGCTTCATGCATCTTTACCCCCTAAAATCTTTTCTAGTAATGATTTCATACTAATTCAAACTCTACATCTAATATATTTATCAATCATCAAACATAACACAAATCCTCAATTTGCATCCTCATGCACCATAGATTTTTAGCCAATTCATTCACTCTATGCATATACTCTAAATTCAACATCATTTAACATGTTCTATAAAATAATACAAACACACATACACACATTCCTTCATTCAACTTGACATCATCAAGTATCACAAATATATCCTTTACATCATTTGGGTCATGAATGAAAATTGGCCATACACACGTACCCAATTTTCCTCCATGACCTCCAAAATCATCAACTAATTACAAAGTTGAGTATATGAACGCCATATACTCCACAAAACGATTTCATGCCGGCCAAGGCTCACACATTCTTATTCCATATTTACCTTCTTCAAACTCGGCCTCCAAAACGGTAGGATTTACATCATACCTACATCAACCTTAAAAATAACAACGAGGAGGTGAGTAACATAATCCAAATGAATTAAAATCATACATTATGATGGAATCCATGTATACTTGCACATATAGCACATCTTACACAACATCTTACATCATTTATAAGCATATTTCATAAACTCAAGTATACATCCACAACTATATTCATTTGATTCACCAATTACATACATAGGGTTAGTATCCAACTCTCTCCCTTTTCGATTCTCATTCATCCATTTGCCACCATGGGCTTTCAACTAGGCATATCTCCAGCTATATGTAAATGCTCTTAAAGCTAATGCATATGCACAAGGATTTCTTATCAAACAATGCGAATCCGACTGTGGGAAATACAACACCAAATCAACTTGTGGGACAAGTATAGGTGTGCTACTATGCCCCTACTACAGTAGTAAATTATGTACACATATATCTCAATTTATGCATGCTCAACGTCATCAAAATTTTACTAGTACCAAACCGCTCTCGCCCATCTGTAGCACTAGTCACCCTGTGACTTACGGATCAACGTCGTGGCCTCATTTACCATAAGTGCTACGAGCCCCTCCCGAACACACATCGAGAGAGCCGTGCCCCGTCGGATACCGAGGTAACTCGCTCACCATAGAGCCGCCCGCCCACTGGGCCCGCCAGGGTGCCTCGTCACCAATTATGGACAGCTTCGTGACTCACACTCCGAGTCACAGGGGAAAACAATAATACGCTCGTGCACTGAGCCGCCCTCTCACTGGGCCCGCCTAGTGGAACCCCCTAATATTCCACATAGACAACAATGATATGCCATGGATGCTATGCAAATGCAAATCAAATGCATCCTCACACTGTGCATCCTAGATGCCACTCCACATTCAATCATTCACCGCCACCACTTAGTGGATTTCAATATCCTCATCATTCTCATCCAATCCCAATTCTCTTTGAGACTTATTCACATTAATAGTTAGTGGCATACACATTCAATAAATCATACAACCATCCTTGGGATATTCTATATTATAGATTTCAATTCATACATGGTCTCAAACCATCAACATACTTCATCATCATAATATTATCTCCACATCACAATATTATCCCAAACACAATGCCACATAACAATCATCATTCTAAATGTATTCAAATCATATCATCATCATATCATCCATTCAAACAATCATCAACATAATCATATATACATATTTTCACATCATCAATGGATGAAATCATGCATTTAGAATAGTTACCCCCTCCTACCTCAAGTGAACTAGTGATCAACGCGGTCCGATGGTTCTGCCTCGTCGATGGGGTCACTTCCTACATAGTGACACATGTAAGATCCTAATTAATCACCCATTTACAACATAATTTCAACTCTTAATTAATCATCATTATATTTAACACTTCTTAACATGTACAAGACATGCTATAATCTCATTTTCATTATTTGTTAGGCTTCAGGAATTCCTTCCCATCAAGCCACCATCATTAAATTCAAAGGCTACCAACCACAATAGCCTAAGTCTTCATATAACTCTATTCTTCCATACTCATAGCCATCAATGTCATGCATTTCTTCACAAAACATGCTCTTGAACCAATTTTAACCATTTTCCCCCCAAATCTTCAAGGTTAGGGTTTCTACCAAACCCAACCACACTCATAAATACACTCATCTCTCATCTCTATTTTATCCCAAATGCTTCTACCATCATTAACCTCTCATAAATGTTTACATTTATGGCAACCCACTCTAGGGCATAAGCATTAAATGCCCCTAATAAATACCCATGTACATGCATTACTCCTTCAAACCCTTACATCACACAATATTAACATTAACCCATCCAAAAATGGTGAAAGGAGCTTACCTCACACCCAAAATGAAATGGGTTTTCAAGAGGAGAAAGATGGCTGTGAAAATAAGGGAGAAGAGGAAGAAGGATTCAGCTTCAATGGTTCTCTTCCAAGCTTCTTCAAAAATGAAAATGAAGGAGAGATGATCACTACTTTGGCTAGGGTTTGAGAGGAGGAAGAAGAAAATATGTGAAATGAGGAAGAAATGAAGAGAAGAAGAAGTATAGTGTTTTTCCCAAATCTTCTCAGCCAACTCACATGGAAATAGGAAGGGAATTTGGGGCTTTTGGGTTTATTTTAAATCCTTCTAATTAAGATTTTATCATTTTCTGACAAATAGGCTCTTCGTTCAGGCTCAAAACTTCATCCGAAAATTATTCCGAACACATATTCGGATTCCCAATATTATCCTTAACAACCTTGACCAATATCATCTCATTCAGAGATACTTGGTCCGACACCCATATATCAACCGGGCTTATTTTCAGCTTAACCGGTCTCCATAAATCACCAACAATTCCCAAAATTCTTAATTTAATTATTTTTAATAATTTGGGACGTTTAATAATTCATATACAATTTTCTAATATTTATTCCGTTAATTAATCCCCTATTTTAAAATTTGGGACGTTACAATCCGCCCTACCAAAAAGAAAATTTCATCCTCGAAATATAATTTACCAGATTCGAACACGTCGGGATACCGTTCTCTGATGTCGTCCTTACGTTCCCATGTGAACGTCTCCATATTTCCATGTCTCCAAGTGACCTTCACCAAAGGTACCAACTTGTTCCGCAATTTCTTCACGGAATGCTCGATAATGCGAACAAAAATAGGAGGAATAGATAAATCATCTCGTATGTCGACATCGTCCACCGGGATCACATGTAGAGGGTCATGAATATATTTTCTCAACTGTGACACGTGGAACACGTTGTGTAGATTAGCAAGATGCGGAGGGAGTGCTATCCGATAAGCAACGTCGCCAATCCGCTCCAATATCTCGTAAGGTCCGATGAATCTAGGGCTCAACTTGCCACTCTTCAGCGCCCTTCCAATTCCTTTATCACGCGAGACCTTCAAGAATACATGGTCACCCACTTGGAATCAAGTGGTTTATGCCTCTTGTCATAGTAACTCTTCTGTCTATCTTGAGCAATCTTCATATTCTCTTGTATCTTCTTAATTTACTCTGTAGTCTCTTGAATAATCTCCGGCCCTAAGGCCAAGTTCTCACCAACTTCAAGCCAACATAAGGGAGTTCTACACTTCCTTCCATACAACGCCTCATACAGTGCCATGCCAATACTAGAATGAAAGCTATTGTTGTATGTGAATTCAATCAATGGCAAAAATCTTTCCCAATATCCGCCATGTTCAAGAACACAAGCCCTCAACAAATCTTCTAGGCTTTGTATTGTCTTCTCGGATTGTCCATCAGTCTGAGGATGATAAGCAGAACTAAGTTTCAACTTAGAGCCCAACTCATCATGCAAACTTCCCCAAAACCGAGAAGTGAACCGAGGGTCACGGTCAGATATGCTACTAGATGGCATACTATGCAGTCTAACAATCTCCTTTATATATATTTGTGCCAATTTCTCCAAAGAACTCTTCATATTTATGGGCAAGAAATGAGCACACTTCGTCAACCGATCCATAATAACCCATATGGCATCGTTTCTAGCACGAGTTCTGGGTAATCCAGAAACAAAATCCATAGCTATACTATCCCATTTCCAAACAGGGATCTCCAACGGTCTCAAATAACCAGATGGTCTTTGATGTTCTACCTTAGCCTTCTGACAAACAAGGCAAGACGCCACAAAGTTTGCCACATCACGCTTCATACCGGGCCACCAAAAATTCTTCTTCAAGTCTTGATACATCTTGGTAGAACCAGGATGAATACTCAATACACTTTTGTGAGCTTCCTCAAGTACACATTTTCTCACATCACCACTTGAGGGAACATAAATTCGGCCCTTCACACGCCAAATGCCATCTTGACCTTCTACTAAGAACAAATTCTTCCTTTTTTCTTGGGTCTTTTTTATCTTAACCAAATACTCATCATTCGGTTGCTGTACCTTCACATACTTAATAAATTCATTGTGACTTTCAACATTTCTAGTGACATTTTCTTGGGAGTATAAGTCTCCACACCCATATTCAAATCTCTAAATTGTTCGATCAATTCTCTCTTTTGCCATCATCATAGAGATATGTAACGATTTTCGGCTTAACGCATCGGCAACTACGTTCGCCTTTCCAGGATGATACCTCAACTCAAATTCATAATCCTTTAGGAATTCCATCCATCGTCTTTGGCGCATATTTAGTTCCTTTTGGTCAAACAAGTACTTCAGGCTCTTATGGTCACTAAAGACCACAAACTTAAACCATACAAGTAATGTCGCCATAACTTTAAAGCGAACACCACCACCGCCAATTCCAGATCATGAGTAGGATAGTTAACCTCATGCGGTCGCAACTGTCTCGATGCATAGGCTATCACACGCTCCTTCTGCATCAACACACAACCCAGACCAAGTTTGGATGCATCACAATACACTACAAATTCATCCATCAAATCGGGCAACGCTAACACTGGTGCAGTAGTAAGCCTCAACTTTAACTCTTGGAAACTTTCTTCACATTCACGAGTCCACACGAAAGATTGATTCTTACAAGTCAACTTTGTTAGTGGTAAAGCCAAACGGGAAAACCCTTCAATGAACCTCCGGTAGTAACCGGCAAGACCAAGAAAACTTCTTATCTCCGTCACAGACGTTGGTCTTTCCCAAGCCATTACAGCTTCAACTTTCGATCTATCAACAGTAACTCCATCTTTTGAGATAACATGTCCAAGAAATTGGACTTTAGACAGCCAAAATTCACACTTGGAGAGGTTCACATACAACTCTTTCTCGCGAAGAATGGTCAATACAAGACGAAGATATCTTTCATGCTCTTCATGACTCTTGGAGTACACTAAAATATCATCGATAAACACCACAACGAATTGATCAAGATATTCATGAAAGATGCGATTCATGTAACTCATGAAAATTGCAGGAGCATTCGTCACTCCAAATGGCATCAATACGTACTCATAGTGTTTGTATCGCGTTCGGAAAATAGTTTTCAGAATATCTTCGGTCTTCACTTGAATTTGGTGATATCCAAAACGCAAATCGATCTTTGAAAATACATCAACACCCTTCAATTGATCCAACAGATCATCAATACGTGGAAGAGAGTATTTATTCTTAATGGTTAGTTTGTTGAGTTTGCGATAATCAACGTACAATCTCATACTTCCATCCTTCTTTTTCACCAACAACATAGGAGCACCCCAAGGAGACATACTTGGGCGAATAAACTCCCGTTCAAGTAATTCTTCTACTTGTTTCTTTAATTTGGTCAACTCCATAGGAGATATCCTATAAGGAGCTCTAGAGACGGGCTCAGTGCCAGGAATAAGATCGATAGAAAATTCCACTTCATGTGGAGGAGGTAATCCGGGAATCTCTTCTGGAAACATATCGGGAAATTTTGAAACAATAGGGATCTCACAAGATCGGGGCGTACCATTCCCATCGATCAAACAGAACATCATAAGAAGTTGAGATATACCTTGCACATTAAAACGCTCGGTATTCAGAGAAGGAAAAACAATACTCCGATTCTGACAATCTACCAAGACCTTGTTGGCAGACAACCAATCTATTCCCAAAATAACTTCCAAGTCCTTCAAAGGTAAGCAAATAAGAAACACAACGAATCTCCTATTCTCCATAATCATCTCAACATTACTACATCGAGTGACCACTCGCAGACAAGTACCGGTTGGTGTAGACACCATTAGTGAACTTTTCATTATACTCATTGGCAAATTTAGTTGCCTCACATAATCTTCAGAAATAAAGGAGTGCGTTGCACCCGAATCAAATAGCACATTAACAATTATACCATGTATTTGGCACTTACTTTGGACAAGATCCTCAGCTTGTGCTGCTTCTTCACCGGTCACGGCAAAGACTCTTCCAACCATTTGTTGATTAGCACCACGATTATTACCATTCCGACCACCGTTACCATTACCTCGGCCGTTCCCATTACCATGACCGTTGCCACCATTCCGGTTACCATTTCTTCCACCATTACCGTTTCCACGACCACGGCCTCTAAAAGCACCATAGCCTCCACGGTTCGCATCATTACGTACCACTACATCTGTGGCATTCAAGGGACAATTGGGATGAATGTGCCCCAGTTGGTTGCACCAGTAGCACACCACCGTCTCTTCATGGTTACATTCTTGATGATTTCCACTACATCGGAAACAACGGAGTCCTTGGCCATTACCTCGGCCACCGTTGGCACCATGCCTTCCACCACCTCGTCCACCTCTAAAAGAAGAGGAACCACACACAAAGTATCTATTATTCTTAAAATTACCTTTCTTCTTAAAGCTCGAAGATTGGCCCTTCAACTTGTAATCGTGCCCTGAGTAACTCTTTGGAGCAACATCATTCTCTTCAAAGATTCTACACTTGTTCACAAGAGTAGGGAAACTCCTAATCTCTTGGTGACAAATCGCCTTCTTAATCTTTTGGCGTAGTCCGTTTTCAAATTTAACACACTTCAAAGCTTCAATGCCTTCTTGCTGAAAGGAAGGATAAAACACACATAACTCTTCAAATTTCGAAGCATACTCCTCAACCGACATGCCTCCTTGCTTGAGCTCCATAAATTCAAGCTCTTTCTTGTTCTTATAACTCTCAGGAAAATATTTCCTAAGAAACTCCGCCTTGAAATTTTCCCAATTTAGAGGAGTGTGGGCAGCAATCATACGCCCACAAGTGAGAATCCACCAGGATTCGGCCTCACTCTTAACCATAAACACGACATACTCTACTTTCTGAGCCTCGGTGCACTCCATGCTAGCGAATATTATGACATCCCAAAAATAGGGGTAAATTTTTCGCGATTTTATTATTATTAATCTCTAAAACATGTGGGTGGTGAAGCCATTTAACAATTACCCTGGATCTATCAGAGACCTATCTCATATATGAAGATATGAGAAGGTAAGTTAAAGAAATTAACTCTTAAGAAATCCATAATTAATAATAGCGGAAGAATCTTTAGTAAAATATCATTATGGAATTAAATTCTTAAGAGATCATTCATTTGAAATTTAATAGCCAAGGTTATCCCAAAGTGATCATGAAATAGGATAGAATCATGGATTAGTATGAAGAAAAAGGAAAATAATATATTTAAAGCTTTTTGGGATAATCAGGTCCCTCTCGCTCAAGCGAAATCCCAATTCGCTTGAGCGAGCTTCGCACAGCACGCTTGGGCGAACCTTAAAATGCTGAGCGAAAGAAGAAAATGGAGATTCAGGGGCCACTTCGCTCAAGCGAACCCAACTCGCTTGAGCGAGTAACACAATCCTTGCTTGGGCGAAGCTAGCGAGCGTAAGGCGAAAAACGCCCAGAATCCATTCCACGCTCACTCGCTCGGGCGAAACTATCCCCGCTTAAGCGAGATTGCTCCCGAGAGCAATTTCCTGATAAACCCGAGAGCAAAACCTGAGGGCAAGACCCTCTCGCTTGGGCGAACCCTTAGCTCACCTGAGCGAACACCAACCAAGGTCCAAACTCTGATTCTAATGCGATTTCGCTTGGACGACTTGTACATCCGCTTGAGCGAAAATGAAATAATGTCCCAACACTGATGCTGGGACGATCTCGCTTGAGCGAGTCCCATTCTTGCCTAAGCGAGACTCGTCTAGATTCCAAAAATTGAAACAGGGGCATTCTCGCTTGAGCGAGAAGCCCTCTCGCCTGAGCGAGTTCGACAGAAAAACAGGGGAATTGTAGAAATCACCCAACTCCCTACACCAAAACTCATTCTAATCAAATTTACCTAACTTCAACACTTCATATATATCATATTACATATTTGAAACTTGTTCTAATAAGTCATTCTTATCAATTTCCATTACAACTCATCTTTTGTATAAATCAACTCACTAACTCTTCCATTTCACAAATCTAACACTCCACATATAAATTTCATTCGTTCATCAAAATATGAAGAGTTTCATCATTCATTCATTAACAGGGTCATAATTGAAAATGAATCTTAAACAAAAGATCTCATTTTCCTCCATGACCTCCCAAACTTATTATTCATACAATTGTCCATTCTAAATCCATACTATGCAAACATACATTGTATTACATACATTACATCTATTCCACATGTCTATATATCCCAAAATATTGCCGGCCAAGGCATTCTTTACCAAAAAGGGGAGCCTTCTTCACAGTCCTCCTCCACCATAGCTCCAAAGCAATACCTACAACACAGGAGCTAAAAAATATACCACAGGGAGAGTGAGTATACTTTCTCAATGACGAAAATCCAATAATTAGAACAATATATGTATGAATGTAATACAACTATCTTCTTCCCGAGAGGAGTTTATTTAATATCAATCAATCAATCGATGATTTTTCATTTCGATACAATTATTCCCTGATTTCTCTCAGAATTATATCAATCAATTCACCATCACAATTTAGTAATTAAAAAGGGAGTTTCTTTTCATATCCCATCATCAAGGTATCATACTATACCATGCTTTCAAACTGATGCACATGCTAATGTCATGAAAATGCACATGCACGGATCCGATTTCGTTTCCTCGGGTGATCGCAACCACCATATCATATACTCATTCTCAATGGTTTCCCACCTCGCAAGGGGTACTCCCTCTAGCAACCTCACAAGGTGCTTCTCGTGATCGCAACCACGTTCAATATTTCACATAGGTTTCCCTCCTCGCAAGGGGTACTCCCGCCTCATACACATTTCACATAGGTTTCCCTCCTCGCAAGGGGTACTCCCGCCTCATAAACATTTCACATAGGTTTCCCTCCTCGCAAGGGGTACTCCCGCCTCATGATCGCAACCATGGGCATTATAGGTGCTCGCAAGCCCTTTTTCATTTCCATCATCAAATGATCTCAACCACTATCAACATCATTATGATATGTATGTCATGCCATGTATACAAAATACTCATGCATACCTCAAGCTCATTTAGATTATCCTACCCTTTCATCTAGGGTATATTCATTTTCAACCACACAATTTTCCATCAAACTCATACACAAGAATCAATCTTCATATGAACTCAATCATGTACCACGCATAATAAACCATCCATAGCCACATTTAGGTTTCATCATATAAACACTAAATTCATATCATCATACACAATTCACTTCACATACACATAATATCACCTTTAATCACACAAACATGTCATACTACATTAATACATACATTATCAACACAATTCTCATGCATTTAGAAAATACACCCCTCTCCTACCTCAAGAGAAGTAGACCTCTGGGGTTGATGTTCCTGCTTCACCAATATTGCCAAGCCCTACACCAATCATATATAGGGCCCCATCAATCATTTATTCAAATACCAATTCAATATACATATACATAGGTGTACACATGATCCTTATCATGTGAAAACTATTTACCAAATTCATTCATTTGCCTACTTAGGCTTCGGGAATTCCTTTCCTTTAATCACAATCTATTAGTATCAAAGGCTACAACCTAATTATTAGGTTATTCCATCTAGTAAGATCTCCACCAACACCTTGGTGAGTTTCTACCTATTATATCTTCAAATCAACTTTATCATCATTTAATGTGTCTACCATATCATTTATATCATTCTTCCCATCAACAAATGCTAATTTCTTCATTAATTACAATATCCTTTAATATCCTACCTTTCCTCCTTGGATTCAAATTTAAGGTTTTCACCAACCCACCAACCTCCACAAATGCTCATATACCTCCTTCTTTTCTCACCATAGTTATAACTACCTCATTAATCATTCATAAGCTTGTATTTATGTCAACTTATCTTTAGATTTCCACTTTTAAACTTTCTCCAGCATTATTCATACATTTATTGTATTCTAACACCAAAACTTCAACTAAACTTTAACTATATACTTATATACATGGAAAATGATCATAATCTTACCTCAATGAAAGAAAAGAGTAAGTTTACAAAAGATGAGAGAGTTCACACGAATTTGAGGAGTAAGGAGGAGAAAATATTCTAGTTTCCAAGCTTTTCTTGAATTTCTTGTAGGTTGTTAATGGAGAAGAAAGAGATATCCCCTTTTAATTTATAATTCAAAAGGAAAGAGAAGAGAAATTATGAAGAAGAAAAAGAGATATGAAGAAGATGATAAGAAGAGTGTCTACGTGAGGAAGAGAGTGCAACTGCCTTTTGAATGGGAAAAAATAGAAATTTAGCATTTAAATTATTAATTCTTCATTAGCTCTTCCGTTTTTTAACAAACAGGTTCACCGTTCGGGCCCAAAACATATTCTAAAAATTATTCCGAATATAAATTCGGAATCCCAATAACATTTTCTACGGCCCTGACCAACGGCATCTCAATCGGAGATACTTGGTCCGACACCTATATTTTATCCGGGTCAGTTTTCAGCTCATCTGACCACCATAATTCACCAACAGTTTCGAAAAACTTTATTTAAGTCATTTCAAGAATTTTGGGATATTTATTAGCCCAAAGTTAATTACCTAACATTTATTTTCCTAATTTATCTTCCTATTTTAAAAATTCAGGGTGTTACAAATATCCATTCTAAATCACGGATCCAAATATAGGCGTCCTCCGGTTTATAGCCTCCATGGAACTCAGAAGGCTTCCGTTTAAGGAATCAGTCAAGACCCTGATTCGGTTGACCAACAGGTTGTTGTTGCCGTTCAAGTATATCGGCAAAGCGATTAAAGGCTTCAGCCATAGGGCTGTATCAACATTGCGCCTATTTTCCATCACTCAATCTATATACAAACAACATAAACACAATTAAAAACATAAAGTTTCTTTACCCAGTGTATTTACATATATCATTCATCACTAACCATTATTAACACAAGTATCATCATAATGTATTCATAATTAGAAGGTAAATATGAGAAAGGAAATGCCTGGCCGGGCTTAACAACTCCATATAATAATCTCAATTCAATGACAACCATCATAATTCACCCACATAATTCATAAATCAATCAATCATAAACAATAATCACATGAACAACATCAATTATAATCGTATCAAGAGCAACCAATGCTCTAATACCAGGCTGTGGCGCCCCCAGAAATACGGGGAAAATTTTCACGTTCTTATAAATCATAATTCAATGAAAAATAAGTGGTGAAGCTTTTAATACAACACCTGGATCTATGAGAGACCACTCTCATATGTGAAGATATGAGAAGGTAAAATTAAAAGATGATTTTCTAATAATTTTCCAATTAAAATCAGCGGAAGAATCAATTAATTTAATTGTTGCAAAAATAAAATTTAGTAGAAAGGAACTCATGAAGTTCCATGACTCATATTGGGTTCAAACTCCTTTCAAAATAATGCATGGATGAATTTTATTGTAGAGAAAATGTAAAAATCTGAAACTAAAGAAAAATGTGCGACAGGGTGACACTCGCTCAAGCGAGAATCATATCCGCTTGGGTGAGTCAGCGTGGTTACGCTTGGGCGAAGCGGAGGAAAGCTGAGCAAATGAAAAATATGAGCATCAGGGGTCCATCTTGCTTGGGTGAGCCTTGTCTCGCTTGAGCGAGATGCGAAAGAAAACCTCGAGCGAGCTGGCGAGACGCTTGAGCGAAGGGAGGAGGTAAGCATCAGGTACCAATCTCGCTTGAGCGGATCATGACTCGCTTAAGCGAGATTGCTCCAGAAACATTGGTAACTCTCTGGTCAATTTTCGCTTGGGCGAGGCATCTCTCGCCTAGGCAAAAATCGTCCAGTATCTTATTCTCTTCCCCTTCGCTTGAGCGACCGCCCTTCCGCCTGAGTGAAAATTGTCCAGAGGCTAACCTCTGATTCCCCATCAATCTCGCTTGAGCGAAATTGCCAATACTAGAATGAAAACTATTATTGTAAGTGAATTCGATCAAAGGTAAATATTTTTCCCACGAACCGCCATGTTCCAAAACATAAGCACGCAGCAAGTCTTCAAGACTTTGAATAGTTTTCTCAGACTGCCCATCGGTCTGGGGATGATATGCCGAACTTAGCTTCAGTTTTGAACCCATCGCTTCATGTAAGCTTCCCCAGAATCGGGAAGTAAATCGGGGATCACGATCAGAAACAATACTTGATGGCACACCATGTAATCTCACAATCTCCCGAATGTACAACTGTGCTAAATCTTATAAAGAGCTCTCCATACTGATTGGCAAGAAATGGGCACTCTTTGTCAAACGATCCACAATCACCCATATTCCATCATATCTGGACCTCGTTCTTGGTAATCCGGACACAAAATCCATGGCAATCGCGTCCCACTTCCAAACAGGGATATCAAGTGGCCTCAAAATACCTGAAGGTCTTTGGTGTTCCACCTTCGCCTTCTGACAAGTAAGGCAAGAAGCTACAAAGTTAGCAACATCACGTTTTATTCCGGGCCACCAAAAGTTTTTCTTTATATCGCGATACATCTTTGTTACACCAGGGTGGATGCTAAACATGCTTTTATGTGCTTCCTCCAGCACTATACGTCTCAAATCACCGAATAAAGGTACATATACACGACCTTTTATTCGCCATATACTATCAACGCCTTCCACAAGGAATAGATTTTTCCCATTATCCTGAGATCTTCGCACCTCTTGTAAATAATCATTATCTTTTTGTTTCTCTTTCATAAGTTCCAAAAACTCATTACTTATTTTCAAAGTAGCAAAACATAACTTCTTGGAGGATTGAACTTCGGTTCCAACATTCAAATTCTAAAATTCTTCAATTAATTCAAGTTCTTTGATCATCATGGTTGATATATGCAAGGATTTCCGACTAAGAGCATCGGCAACAACATTAGCTTTCCCCGGTTGGTACATCAATCTAAAGTCATAATCCTTCAAGAATTCCATCCATCTTCTTTGTCGCATATTCAATTCCTTTTGGTCGAAAAGATATTTCAAACTTTTTTGGTCACTGTACACCACAAATCTCGAACCATACAAATAATGACGCCAAATCTTCAAGGCAAACACAACCGCCGCCAACTCCAAATCATGAGTGGGGTAATTACTTTCATGAGGTCGCAACTGGCGTGAAGCATAAGCTATTACACGTTCCTTCTGCATTAGCACGCATCCAAGTCCATGCTTAGAAGCATCACAATACACTACAAACTCTTCTTGTAAATCAGGCAACGCTAAGATAGGAGCTGAAGTCAATCTCATTTTTAACTCTTCAAAACATTTCTCACATTCAACCGTCCATACGAAAGGTTGGTTCTTCCTTGTTAAATTTGTCAAAGGTCTCGCAAGACGAGAGAAACCTTCAATAAACCTTCGATAATAACCCGCAAGTCCAAGAAAACTTTGGATTTCAGTAACCGTTGTAGGTCTCGACCATGCCATAACGGCTTCAACCTTTGAAGGATCCACAGAAATACCATCCTCAGATATTACATGTAAAAGGAATTGGACGCTCGTCATCCAGAATTCACATTTAGAGAGCTTGGCATATAACTGGTTCTCTCTAAGAATATTCAGTACCACTCTTAAATGTTCTTCATGTTCCTCGTGACTCTTGGAATATACCAGAATATCATCGATAAACACCACAACAAAATGATCTAGGTATTTGTGGAAGATGTGATTCATGTAACTCATGAATACAGCTGGAGCATTAGTAACTCCAAATGGCATCACGACATACTCGTAGTGGCCATATCGCGTTCTAAATGCAGTCTTGGGAATATCTTCGGCTCTCACCCGAATTTGATGATAACCGGAACGCAAATCAATCTTTGAAAATACCACCGCACCTCTCAATTGATCCAACAGATCATCAGTACGAGGTAAAGGATATCTATTCTTTATTGCCAACTTGTTCAATTGGCGGTAATCTACGCACAACCGCATGGTTCCATCCTTTTTCTTAACTAACAAAACAGGAGCTCCCCAGGGTGATACACTGGGTCGAACGAATTCCCTCTCAAGTAGTTCCTCAACTTGCTTCTTTAATTCAATTAACTCCACAGGAGACATTCTATAAGGAGCAATAGACACTGGTTCGGCACCAGGTACAAGGTCAATAGCAAACTCAACCTCTCTTAGAGGTGGTAAACCAGGTATCTCATCAGGAAACACGTCTAGAAATTCAGACACTACGGGAATATTAGTGGGACCGGGATTACTTGTCCCATCAGTGAGAGATAACAACACACAAAGTTGAATTATACCTTGTACATCAAACTGTTCTCTATCAAGAGAAGGGAAAATAACGGTCCGTTGTTGACAATCAACTATGACTTTATTGTTAGAAAGCCAATCCATACCAAGTATAATCTCCAATCCCTTCATAGGCAAGCAAATAAAAGATGCAACAAATTTTCTCCCCTCCAGGAGCATATCAACATTATCGCACCGGTTAACCGATCTAAGACAAGTACCGGTTGGAGTGGTAATCATAAGAGCATTTTTCATTAGACACACCGGCAATCTCAATCGCCGAACACAATCCTCAGATATAAAAGAGTGGGTCGCACCCGAATCGTAAATTACATGAACTGAATGTCCAAGGATTTCACACTTACTTTCAACCAGATTTTCTGCTCGTGCTGCTTCCTCATCGGTCACAGCAAATACTCTGCCGACATTAGGTTGACGATCTCCTCCATCCCTATTTCCTTCATTAGCATCATTCCCATTTCCTCGACCGTTGCCACGTCTTCCACCATTATAGCCACCTCGGCCACCGCGTCGACCGCCATTATTTCCATTACCATGACCTCGACCACCATTATAACCTCCGCGGTTCACATAAGCAGGTGTATTAGTACGATTGGTAACATTAGCTTGTACTGGAGCTGGTCTTACAAGCATAGGACATGCAGAACGGATATGCCCCACCTGATCACAATTAAAACATACAACATCTTCACGATGCACACATTCCCGAACGTAATAAGGTCCTCCACATCTATAACATCTCGGCCCATTGGTATTTATATTACCCCGGCCAAAAACATTACCACGTCCACCACCTCTAGCTTGGACATTAGAAGAAGCACCCCTCAAAAAACGTCCTCTTCTAAAACTTCTTTGCCTCTTAAAACTAGAAGCTTGACCCTTCAACTTAGAGTCAAATTTAGAGTGTTGAAAAGAAGCATGTTCTTCATAGATATGGCACTTATTCACAAGCACCGTGAAACTTCGAATCTCTTGATGACATATAGCCCTTTGAATATCGGAGCGTAACCCATTTTCAAACTTCACGCACTTTGACACTTCAGTTCCCTCTTGTTGAAAAGGAGGATAGAATTCACAAAGCTCCTCAAACTTGGAAGCATACTCTTCCACCGTCAGCGTGCCTTGCTTGAGTTCCATGAACTCGAGTTCTTTCTTGCTTTTATAACTTTCGGGCACATATTTCCTCATAAGTTCTCGCTTAAAGTTCTCCCAAGTTAAGGGAATCGCAGTAGTATTCATTCTGTTCTTGGCGAGTCTCCACAAAGTCTCCGCTTCATCTCTCAACATAAAGACAGCATACTCCACTTTCTGGAGCTCATTACATTCAAAGCTATCAAAGATCCGCTCAACATTCCGGATCCAACCATAGGCTTGCTCAGGCCTAAATCCACCATGAAATTCAGTAGGTTTTTGCTTTAAAAACATGTCAAGCCCCTGAGTGCCTTGTACAACAATAGGAGCAGATGGTCTTTCTGCCTCTTGTCTCTCACGGTTTTGCGATTCAAGGAGATCCGCAAAACGATTCAAGGCTCTAGCTATGGCGTCATCATTATCTTGACGACGACGGGCCATCACAATATTTAAAACTACAACATAAAATTCAACCAATATCAGTAAACTCGTTCATAAAATTCCTCTATGAGTTCATACTATAGTATTTCATTATAAAATTTACATTGTGACCCTTCCCCATGGAGTCCAATAACAACATTTCATATTAAAATCCAGATGGCAACATCATCATTTCATAACATAATATGCATTCATAATACATAATATTCTTCATTGAGGGAGGATAGTGTGAAGAAGCTTGGCCGGACTTATAAGAATCACATTTAATCCATCATCAATTCATACGCAATCAATCAACAATAACAATGATTCATTAATCACATATCACTTTCCAGTAATAGCAATGGCTAAACACAATAATACAGAGCGAATAATGCTCTGATACCAAATTATGACATCCTAAAAATAGGGGTAAATTTTTCGCGATTTTATTATTATTAATCTCTAAAACATGTGGGTGGTGAAGCCATTTAACAATTACCCTGGATCTATCAGAGACCTATCTCATATATGAAGATATGAGAAGGTAAGTTAAAGAAATTAACTCTTAAGAAATCCATAATTAATAATAGCGGAAGAATCTTTAGTAAAATATCATTATGGAATTAAATTCTTAAGAGATCATTCATTTGAAATTTAATAGCCAAGGTTATCCCAAAGTGATCATGAAATAGGATAGAATCATGGATTAGTATGAAGAAAAAGGAAAATAATATATTTAAAGCTTTTTGGGAGAATCAAGTCCCTCTCGCTCAAGCAAAATCCCAATTCGCTTGAGCGAGCTTCGCACAGCACGCTTGGGCGAACCTTAAAATGTTGAGCGAAAGAAGAAAATGGAGATTCAGGGGCCACTTCGCTCAAGCAAACCCAACTCGCTTGAGCGAGTAACACAATCCTCGCTTGGGCGAAGCTAGCGAGCGTAAGGCGAAAAACGCCCAGAATCCATTCCACGCTCACTCCCTCGGGCGACACTATCCCCGCTTAAACGAGATTGCTCCCGAGAGCAATTTCCTGATAAACCCGAGAGCAAAACCTGAGGGCAAGACCCTATCGCTTGGGCGAACCCTTAGCTCGCCTGAGCGAACACCAACCAAGGTCCAAACTCTGATTCTAATGCGATTTCGCTTGGGCGACTTGTACATCCGCTGGAGCGAAAATGGAATAATGTCCCAACACTGATGCTGGGACGATCTCGCTTGAGCGAGTCCCATTCTCGCCTAAGCGAGACTCGTCTAGATTCTAAAAATTGAAACAGGGGCATTCTCGCTTGAGCGAGAAGCCCTCTCGCCTGAGCGAGTTCGACAGAAAAACAGGGGAATTGTAGAAATCACCCAACTCCCTACACCAAAACTCATTCTAATCAAATTTACCTAACTTCAACACTTCATATATATCATATTACATATTTGAAACTTGTTCTAATAAGTCATTCTTATCAATTTCCATTACAACTCATCTTTTGTATAAATCAACTCACTAACTCTTCCATTTCACAAATCTAACACTCCACATATAAATTTCATTCGTTCATCAAAATATGAAGAGTTTCATCATTCATTCATTAACAGGGTCATAATTGAAAATGAATCTTAAACAAAAGATCTCATTTTCCTCCATGACCTCCCAAACTCATTATTCATACAATTGTCCATTCTAAATCCATACTATGCAAACATACATTGTATTACATACATTACATCTATTCCACATGTCTATATATCCCAAAATATTACCGGCCAAGGCATTCTTTACCAAAAAGGGGGGCCTTCTTCACAGTCCTCCTCCACCATAGCTCCAAAGCAATACCTACAACACAGGAGCTAAAAAATATACCACAGGGAGAGTGAGTATACTTTCTCAATGACGAAAATCCAATAATTAGAACAATATATGTATGAATGTAATACAACTATCTTCTTCTGGAGAGAAGTTTATTTAATATCAATCAATCAATCGATGATTTTTCATTTCGATACAATTATTCCCTGATTTCTCTCAGAATTATATCAATCAATTCACCATCACAATTTAGTAATTAAAAAGGGAGTTTCTTTTCATATCCCATCATCAAGGTATCATACTATACCATGCTTTCAAACTGATGCATATGCTAATGTCATGAAAATGCACATGCACGGATCCAATTTCGTTTCCTCAGGTGATCGCAACCACCATATCATATACTCATTCTCAATGGTTTCCCACCTCGCAAGGGGTACTCCCTCTAGCAACCTCACAAGGTGCTTCTCGTGATCGCAACCACGTTCAATATTTCACATAGGTTTCTCTCCTCGCAAGGGGTACTCCCGCCTCATACACATTTCACATAGGTTTCCCTCCTCGCAAGGGGTACTCCCGCCTCATAAACATTTCACATAGGTTTCCTTCCTCGCAAGGGGTACTCCCGCCTCATGATCGCAACCATGGGCATCACAGGTGCTCGCAAGCCCTTTTTCATTTCCATCATCAAATGATCTCAACCACTATCAACATCATTATGATATGTATGTCATGCCATGTATACAAAATACTCATGCATACCTCAAGCTCATTTAGAATATCCTACCCTTTCATCTAGGGTATATTCATTTTCAACCACACAATTTTCCATCAAACTCATACACAAGAATCAATCTTCATATGAACTCAATCATGTACCACGCATAATAAACCATCCATAGCCACACTTAGGTTTCATCATATAAACACTAAATTCATATCATCATACACAATTCACTTCACATACACATAATATCACCTTTAATCACACAAACATGTCATACTACATTAATACATACATTATCAACACAGTTCTCATGCATTTAGAAAATACACCCCTCTCCTACCTCAAGAGAAGTAGACCTCTGGGGTTGATGTTCCTGCTTCACCAATATTGCCAAGCCCTACACCAATCATATATAGGGCCACATCAATCATTTATTCAAATACCAATTCAATATACATATACATAGGTGTACACATGATCCTTATCATGTGAAAACTATTTACCAAATTCATTCATTTGCCTACTTAGGCTTCGGGAATTCCTTTCCTTAAATCACAATCTATTAGTATCAAAGGCTACAACCTAATTATTAGGTTATTCCATCTAGTAAAATCTCCACCAACACCTTGGTGAGTTTCTACCTATTATATCTTCAAATCAACTTTATCATCATTTAATGTGTCTACCATATCATTTATATCATTCTTCCCATCAACAAATGATAATTTCTTCATTAATTACAATATCCTTTAATATCCTACCTTTCCTCCTTGGATTCAAATTTAAGGTTTTCACCAACCCACCAACCTTCATAAATGCTCATATACCTCCTTCTTTTCTCACCATAGTTATAACTACCTCATTAATCATTCATAAGCTTGTATTTATGTCAACTTATCTTTAGATTTCCACTTTTAAACTTTCTCCAGCATTATTCATACATTTATTGTATTCTAACACCAAAACTTCAACTAAACTTTAACTATATACTTATATACATGGAAAATGATCATAATCTTACCTCAATGAAAGAAAAGAGTAAGTTTACAAAAGATGAGAGAGTTCACACGAATATAAGGAGTAAGGAGGAGAAAATATTCTAGTTTCCAAGCTTTTCTTGAATTTCTTGTAGGTTGTTAATGGAGAAGAAAGAGATATCCCCTTTTAATTTATAATTCAAAAAGAAAGAGAAGAGAAATTATGAAGAAGAAAAAGAGATATGAAGAAGATGATAAGAAGAAGAGTGTCTACGTGAGGAAGAGAGTGCAACCGCCTTTTGAATGGGAAAAAATAGAAATTTAGCATTTAAATTATTAATTCTTCATTAACTCTTCCGTTTTTTAACAAACAGGTTCGCCGTTCGGGCCCAAAACATATTCTAAAAATTATTCCGAATATAAATTCGGAATCCCAATAACATTTTCTACGGCCCTGACCAACGGCATCTCAATCGGAGATACTTGGTCCGACACCTATATTTTATCCGGGTCAGTTTTCAGCTCATCTGACCACCATAATTCACCAACAGTTTCGAAAAACCTTATTTAAGTCATTTCAAGAATTTTGGGATATTTATTAGCCCAAAGTTAATTATCTAACATTTATTTTCCTAATTTATCTTCCTATTTTAAAAATTCGGGGTGTTACAAATATCCATTCTAAATCACGGATCCAAATATAGGCGTCCTCCGGTTTATAGCCTCCATGGAACTCAGAAGGCTTCCGTTTAAGGAATCGGTCAAGACCCTGATTCGGTTGACCAACAGGTTGTTGTTGCCGTTCAAGTATATCGGCAAAGCGATTAAAGGCTTCAGCCATAGGGCTGTATCAACATTGCGCCTATTTTCCATCACTCAATCTATATACAAACAACATAAACACAATTAAAAACATAAAGTTTCTTTACCCAGTGTATTTACATATATCATTCATCACTAACCATTATTAACACAAGTATCATCATAATGTATTCATAATTAGAAGGTAAATATGAGAAAGGAAATGCCTAGCCGGGCTTAACAACTCCATATAATAATCTCAATTCAATGACAACCATCATAATTCACCCACATAATTCATAAATCAATCAATCATAAACAATAATCACATGAACAACATCAATTATAATCGTATCAAGAGCAACCAATGCTCTAATACCAGGCTGTGGCGCCCCCAGAAATACGGGGAAAATTTTCACGTTCTTATAAATCATAATTCAATGAAAAATAAGTGGTGAAGCTTTTAATACAACACCTGGATCTATGAGAGACCACTCTTATATGTGAAGATATGAGAAGGTAAAATTAAAAGATGATTTTCTAATAATTTTCCAATTAAAATCAGCGGAAGAATCAATTAATTTAATTGTTGCAAAAATAAAATTTAGTAGAAAGGAACTCATGAAGTTCCATGACTCATATTGGGTTCAAACTCCTTTCAAAATAATGCATGGATGAATTTTATTGTAGAGAAAATGTAAAAATTTGAAACTAAAGAAAAATGTACGACAGGGTGACACTTCCTCAAGCGAGAATCATATCCGCTTGGGTGAGTCAGCGTGGTTACGCTTGGGCGAAGCGGAGGAAAGCTGAGCAAATGAAAAATATGAGCATCAGGGGTCCATCTTGCTTGGGCGAGCCTTGTCTCGCTTGAGCGAGATGCGAAAGAAAACCTCAAGTGAGCCGGCGAGACGCTTGAGCGAAGGGAGGAGGTAAACATTAGGTACCAATCTCGCTTGAGCGGATCATGACTCGCTTAAGCGAGATTGCTCCAGAAACATTGGTAACTCTCTGGTCGATTTTCGCTTGGGCGAGGCATCTCTCACCTAGGCAAAAATTGTCCAGTATCTTATTCTCTTCCCCTTCGCTTGAGCGATCGCCCTTCCGCCTGAGTGAAAATTGTCCAGAGGCTAACCTCTGATTCCCCATCAATCTCGCTTGAGCGAAATTGCCATCCGCTCGGGCGAATTCAAGCCAGTGATGATTCCCCTGTTTCATAACAATCCCGCTCGAGCGAGATTCTCACTCGCTTGAGCGAGTTATGCAGAAAACGTGAGATTTCTAAGATTTCATGCAACCTACTATGCCAAAATCCATTCTACTCCAAGTCATTTCATTTCAACATGCACTACACATCATATGGTATACTTATAACATGCTTCATGCATCTTTACCCCCTAAAATCTTTTCTAGTCATGATTTCGTACTAATTCAAACTCTACATCTAATATATTTATCAATCATCAAGCATAACACAAATCCTCAATTTGCATCCTCATGCACCATAGATTTTAGCCAATTCATTCACTCTATACATATACTCTAAATTCAACATCATTTAACATGTTCTATAAAATAGTACAAACACACATACACATATTCCTCCATTCAACTTGACATCATCAAGCATCACTAATATATCCTTTACATCATTTGGGTCATGAATGAAAATTGGCCATACACACATACCCAATTTTCCTCCATGACCTCCAAAATCATCAACTAATTACAAAATTGAGTATATGAACACCATATACTCCACAAAACAATTTCATGTCGGCCAAGGCTCACACATTCCTATTCCATATTTACCTTCTTCAAACTCAGCCTCCAAAACGGTAGGATTTACATCATACCTACATCAACCTTAAAAATAGAAACGAGGAGGTGAGTAACATAATCCAAATGAATTAAAATCATACATTATGATGGAATCCATGTATACTTGCACATATATCTTACACAACATCTTACATCATTTATAAGCATATTTCATAAACTCAAGTATACACCCACAACCATATTCATTTGATTCACCAATTACATACATAAGGTTAGTATCCAACTCTCTCCCTTTTCGATTCTCATTCATCCATTTGCCACCATGGGCTTTCAACTAGGCATATCTCCAGCTATATGTAAATGCTCTTAAAGCTAATGCATATGCACAAGGATTTCTCATCAAACAATGTGGATCCGACTGTGGGAAATACAACACCAAATCAAGTTGTGGGACAAGCATAGGTGTGCTACTACGCCCCTACTGTAGTAGTAAATTGTGTACACATATATCTCAATTTATGCATGCTCAACGTCATCAAAATTTTACTGGTACCAAACCGCTCTCGTCCATCTGTAGCACTAGTCAACCCGTGACTTGCAGATCAACATCGTGGCCTCATTTACCACAAGTGCTACGGGCCCCTCCCGAACACACATCGAGAGAGCCGTGCCCCTTCGGACACCGAGGTAACTCGCTTACCATAGAGCCGCCCGCCCACTGGGCCCGCCACATAGGGTGCCTCGTCACCAACTATGGACAGCTTCGTGACTCACACTTCGGGTCACAGGGGAAAACAACAATACGCTCGTGCACTGAGCCGCCCTCCCACTGGGCCCGCCTAATGGAACCCCCTAACATTCCACATAGACAGCAATGATAAGTCATGGATGCTATGCAAATGCAAATCAAATGCATCCTCACACTGTGCATCCTAGATGCCACTCCACATTCAATCATTCACCGCCACCACTTAGTGGATTTCAATATCCTCATCATTCTCATCCAATCCCAATTCTCTTTGAGACTTATTCACATTAATAGTTAGTGGCATACACATTCAATAAATCATACAACCATCCTTGGGTTATTCTATATTATAGATTTCAATTCATAATGATCTCAAACCATCAACATACTTCATCATCATAATATTATCTCTACATCACAATATTATCCCAAATACAATGCCACATAATAATCATCATTCTAAATGCATTCAAATCATATCATCATCACATCATCCATTCAAACAATCATCAACATAATCATATATACATATTTTCACATCATCAATGGATGAAATCATGTATTTAGAATAGTTACCCCCTCCTACCTCAAGTGAAGTAGTGATCAACGCGGTCCGATGGTTCCGCCACATCGATGGGGTCACTTCCTACATAGTCACACATGTAAGATCCTAATTAATCACCCATTTACGACATAATTTCAACTCTTAATTAATCATCATTATATTTAACACTTCTTAACATGTATAAGACATGCTATAATCTCATTTTCATTATTTGTTAGGCTTCGGGAATTCCTTCCCATCAAGCCACCATCATTAAATTCAAAGGCTACCAACCACAATAGCCTAAGTCTTTATATAACTCCATTCTTCCATACTCATAGCCATCAATGTCATGTATTTCTTCACAAAACATGCTCTTGAACCAATTTTAACCATTTTCCCCCCAAATCTTCAAGGTTGGGGTTTCTACCAAACCCAACCACACTCATAAATACACCCATCTCTCATCTCCATTCTATCCCAAATGCTTCTACCATCATTAACCTCTCATAAATGTTCACATTTATGGCAACCCACTCTAGGGCATAAGTATTAAATGCCCCTAATAAATACCCATGTACATGCATTACTCCTTCAAACCCTTACATCATACAATATTAACATTAACCCATCCAGAAATGGTGAAAGGAGCTTACCTCACACCCAAAACGAAATGGGTTTTCAAGAGGAGAAAGATGGCTACGAAAATGAGGGAGAAGAGGAAGAAGGATTCAGCTTCAATGATTCTCTTCCAAGCTTCTTCAAAAACGAAAATGAAGGAGAGATGATCACCACTTTGGCTAGGGTTTGAGAGGAGGAAGAAGAAGATATGTGAAATGAGGAAGAAATGAAGAGAAAAAGAAGTATAGTGTTTTTCCCAAATCTTCTCAGCCAACTCACGTGGAAATAGGAAGGGAATTTGGGGCTTTTGGGTTTGTTTTAAATCCTTCTAATTAAGATTTTATCATTTTCTCACAAACAGGCTCTTCGTTCGGGATCAAAACTTCATCCGAAAATTATTCCAAACACATATTAGGATTCCCAATATTATCCTTAACAGCCCTAACCAATATCATCTTATTCAGAGATACTTGGTCCGACACCCATATATCAACCGAGCTTATTTTCAGCTTAACCGGTCTCCATAAATCACCAACAATTCCCAAAATTCTTAATTTAATTATTTTCAATAATTTGGGATGTTTAATAATTCACATACAATTTTCTAATATTTATTCCGTTAATTAATCCCCTATTTTAAAATTTGGGATGTTACATTAAACGCTTTAAGGGTTTAGGAGTTTTTTCATAAATTTTGGTAGAGTTTCAATATATAAAGGCCAAGTAATGTTTCAGAAACCTTTTAGAAAAACCTTTTATAGAGGTGGCCAGTGGCAACTCGATGGCGATTCAATTCAAAATGATGGGCTGTATCATTTCAATTTTCAAGGCCCATTGTCCAAAAGTAACCACCACATGGGGATTGAAACGTAATTGCCACACCATGATTTAAGGTTAACCGTCCTTAATGATTGACATGACTTATATTGTACATAACGCTGCGTTTCAACTTAAAGGAAAATAAATACACAATGGTTAGGAAGAGGAATCAAAGTCATAAAAAGACATGGTTAAAATTTTTTTCCAAGTTAAGATCTCTCTTCTCACCCATGTTTACAATAGGTGACTAGAACAAACGATATAACTCATTTGAGTAACTACTATGGTCTCAATGTTGGCCTATAGGAAAAAAGGTCATTTGACCTAAAGCAGCTACACAAGATTGACATCTCACACAATATTGTAATCTAATATCGGTTTCCTACACCACACATGAGATTCATGACCCAATACTAGTATGAGTCATTCTCTCAATATCGAAAGGTCAGAGTTGACTAATACAATTACGTGTTAAGAAAGCAACCGACAAAGTGACTGATAGGAAGGTACAACGTTAAATAGCGTCCTTGTTATGTGTCAGCCTTTCTACAATGATCAGAAACACGCTAGCACTTCATACGGAAAGCTTACTTACTTGAAATGACTCTTTTGTTGCTCTAAGGTATAAAAAGTTACAAATCAATGATGAAAAGGTAGCATATTCTTACTACAACTTACACTCAAGCACTTTTATTCTCTTTGAATATTCCACTGACTTGAGCGTCTAAGTGTCCTTGCAGGTGACACCCCATTTCACCCTTCAACACGTGAGGTTGGTGATATTTACTCAAAAGAGCACTCCAAGACTTATTTCCCAACTAGAATAAAAGATATAATATTGGATTCGAACTCGATCGATGTAAAATATATACAGAAAAACATCATTTGGGGGTTGGTTGCCATGTTGGATCTTGCACCCCGTCCTAGAGCCATTCAGTAACAATTTTTAATTTTTAATTTAATATATATTAATATATATATATATATAACTTTAATCATTTAAAAATCCTAAAAATATAAGAAACAATTATTGAAATATTTAAATTGTACAAAATGAAATAATTAGAAATAAATTTATAAATACTTAATTTTCAAAAATCAAAATTCACTTTAGTGAAACTTAATATAACAAATAATATTTTTCATACTATGCATTTCTATCATTAAAAGCATATTATTTATGGAACAACTCAACTATTTTATGCATAACATAATAATATATATTACATGATTTTGTATATTTTTTGTTTTAATTATTTAAATTATTGACTATCATTTATATTTCATTTTTTTAATTATTTATAAATTTTAATATCTTTATGTTTATTTTCTTGAGTTATAATAATATTTGATGTATATAAATTATAAAATTAAATATTATTTTTAATAACTGATATATATGTAAACATAAAATATATTTAATGTATATTAATTTTTCATTTGTTAAAATAATTTATTACATCACATCTTTACATATTTACATATTTTGATATTATTAAATGAAATTTTGGAGTTTAAAGTATATTAAAAATATTGTTTATTTTATATAGATAACAAATTTTTCACGTATTGATTGTGATAAGTGTTTTAAAACACTATAAATAAGATTTAATTCATTTAGAATTTTAAATGTTTTTGTAATGTATTTTCCTTATTTTCATGATTTATGCTTTCTTTCCACTGTATTCTGCTCGGGTATTTTTATTTTGCAGGATTTGATACAATTGGGACCATTGAGGACATACTTTCGGTATAAATACATTTAAGGAAAAATGGATGCCAAACATTGAGATTTTGGAAAATGGTTTCATGATATTAAATTTTTACAAATTTGGAAAGCAATTTTAAACTCATTTTTACTTTAACTTCAAAGCTTGAAAGGTTTAGCAAATCTTTTTCACTATGTAAGCTTTGAAATCTCCATTTGTAAAAATTTAATATGTAAAATTAGAAAGTTAAAAGGAGCCCATGATGACATAGGCCTCATTTGGACCACCTTTTGGCCATTCTTTGCCCTTTTGTTAGAAATATTATTTTTTTAGGAATTAATTAGGTTTAGAATTATTTTTAGTTTTGGGTCTTACATGACCATTTCATGCTTATGTTTGAGTTTTGGCCTTATATTTTGGCCACTTTTCTTAGTTTACTTTAGTTTTAGTGCTTTTGGGCTTAGGAAAGAGTGAAGCCTATTAGGTTAAATGGTGTTCCCCTCCTTAGCCTATATATAGGCATGTTCTCCTTTGTAATAGACACACCTTGAATTGAGAGAATACATTGAGCATTTGTAGAGTTGAATTTTCCTCCTTAGTTTTAGCTAGGGTTTCTTAAACTTTGGTAAACTCTTATCCTCTCTAAAGAAAATGGGAAAGAAGGGAAAGGGGAGGCGCCATCTAGAGAGGATAAGAGTTTACCAAAGTTTAAGAAACCCTAGCTAAAATTAAGGAAGAAAATTCAACTCTACAAATGCTCAATGTATTCTCTCAATTTAAGGTGTGTCTATTACAAAGAAGAGCATGCCTATATATAGGCTAAGGACATAAGAACACCACTTAACTTAATGGGCTTCACTTTTTCCTAAGCCCAAAAGCACTAAAACTAAAGTAAACTAAGAAAAGTGGCCAAAATACAAGGCCAAAACTCAAACATAAGCATGAAATGGTCATGTAAGACCCAAAACTAAAAATAATTCTAAACCTATTTAATTCCTAAAAAAATAATATTTCTAACAAAAAGGGCAAAGAATGGCCAAAAGGTGGTCCAAATGAGGCCTATGTCATCATGGTCCAAAAAAGGGCAAAAATATGCATTTTTTAATTTTTTTTATGATTTCTTAACAAGAAAACATATAAAATATGAATAAAAAAACCAAGAAAAACGTAAATTAAAGAGAAGAATGAAGAAAAAGAACCTTAGGCTCTAGATACCACATGATAAAGGAGGGAGGATCTAGTTCTTCTTCTTCTTCTTTCTCTTTTGATAAAGGAAAAATAAGGATTAGGGTTTTTTTTGGAAAAATAAAGGAAAGTGAGAAAGAAGGGAAAAAGGAGGCACCATTTAGAGAGGATAAGCCTCAATCTCGCCACCTAGGGGAGGAAACCCTAGGATAAGAGTTTGCCAAAGTTTAAGAAACCCTAGCTAAAATGAATAAGGAAAATTTAACTCCATAAATACTTAATGTATTCTCTTAATTAAAGGTGTGTCTATTACAAAGGAGAGCATGCCTATATATAGGCTAAGGACGTAGGAACACGACTTAACCTAATAGGCTTCACTCTTTCCTAAGCCCAAAAGCACTAAAATTAAAGTAAACTAAGAAAAGTGATCAAAATATAAGGCTCAAACTCAAACATAAGCATGAAATGGTCATGTAAGACCTAAAACTAAAAATAATTTTAAACATAATTAATTCCTAAAAAAATAATATTTCTAATAAAAAGGGCAAAGAATGGCTAAAAGATGGTCCAAATGAGGCTTATGTCACATGGTCATGCAACAAAAAAATGCCAAGTTTCTTGAATTTTTATTCCAAATGCTTTCATGACAACAATGATTCCACCTTGGTCAAAGTATGCTCACGGTTTTGATATTCTAGAGAAAGAAATTTGCTTTATTTAATCAAGACATCATGGTCCACAAATGCAAAGCTTTCTTCCATAATTTCAAAGACCATACCCTACCATGTTTTTCAAAGCAAACAAGCTTCCAAAAGTGCCAAAGAAGTCACGATTTTCTACCTTCCAAATGCAAGGAATTTTAGCATTAAAAATTCAGCAATCATGTATCTATTTGGAAGGCACATACACGGTCATATGATGTTGATTTTCCACCATCAATTGTTGTATTTTAAGTGTAGAAAACAACCACCCTTGCCAACATGAATTGCACCAAAATAATGGTCCATTATGCTTTAATTATGCATGATTTGTTGGCTTCCAATTGCATAATTTTTTAGTGCAGAAATTTCTCTTGTAAATCACTACAAATAGGCTTAGTTTCAAGAGTTTAAGCACACCATCACACACTAAGAACATCTTGGGTAGCTCTTGAGTTTAGAGGCAAAAATCTGAATTTTTATATTCAAAATACAGTGGGGACACAACAGAAAATATGACGGGAAAAGCAGTGGTGAAATTACCTCTAGGCTTTTTGGAGAAACCAGTAGGTCTTTCTTTTATTGTATCATGTGTTTTATGTTTTGTTTTCCTTTCACTATGTGTATGAATTTGAGTTACTTCATGGGTAACTAAATTATTTATCTTGGGATGACAAAGGTGTGATAATATTTTGTGTTAATATTATTTTGACTTTTAAGTTAATAAATTTATGTTTCCCAATTAATTTGAATTTTACTCAATGCTCTTAGTAATTTCGACCAAGAATCTAAGTGATAAAACTGTATACTTGCAGGTATATTAGTAAGTTTAAGTAATTAATAGGATTGACTGATTCACTAATTACTAGAAAGCTTTCGAATTAATCTTAAGATTTTGAAATACTTTTTGAGACCCCGGTAAAAATCCAGGAAAGTAATCAAAATTCTTTTGAGGAATTAAAAAGGGATTTTCACAAAACGATAATGGACCTTTCTTAGGGATTGAACACGATTCTCTGTATGTTAGGTACATTAATAGAGTTCTGACTAGAACATATTAATTAACTGAAGGAAAATCTACCTTGGAAAACTTAATTTGATTCTTGTTAAATAAAAGTTAAAACTGTTAATATAAAATAACATCTTAAACCCTCAGAATCCCAAGATACTATCAACTCTATTTTTAACCCAAGGTTAATATTTTTATTGTAAGGTAAATAATTTTTACTATGAGGTAAATATTTTTACTATGAAGTAAAAAAATTTTACTGTAAGTTGAGGTAAATATTTTTAATGAGGTAAAAAATAATTATTTTTTACTATCTATCTTATTTATTTTAAATACAAATTGTGTGTGCAAACTTTAAAATCATTTATCTGGATAATTAAATTTCAATATATTGGTACTTGGAAACAGTTCTTGTAGAGACCATAATCTTTTATATCAAGCGATATAACATGTGCGCTTGCGGGCCCTGTCAATTTGTTAATAAAAGTATATGATAGATAAAAATATTGAATTTTATTAAAAATATTTTTACTATAATTATTTGATTTAAAACAATTTTATTAAAAGATTGGTTAAATATTGTCATTGAAGTATATAATAATATATATTAAATTTTTTTATTATAAAAATTAAAATTAATAATGTATACTTTATTTCTCTTAATATACAAAATATTTTAAGTTTAATTATTTTAAATTTAAAAAACATTATTCTAATAAATTATACAATGAAATGTTTAATTTGTATTGCACATCAAATCTTTACCTATATATAAATGGATAAATATATCTATTATGTAACATAAATAAAACTTAATAATAGAAATAATATTTTATTATCTACCGGTATCATGGCTTTGACACCATAGTGAGACGATATGGGGATTCGTTCGTGGAAGAGTGGGGCGTGGTGTGATAAGCCCACAGGACGTGGCACAACTTGTAACATTCTATTTTCTACTTAAATAGATAAAGATATTAATATCTCTTTAATGAGAAAACACTTACTATTAGTTAGTTGATTTTTAATTAATTAATATTTTTATAAAATTTTGGTACTTATATTTAATTATTTTTTAAAAATAAAATAAAATAAAAATTTGAAGGAATTAGAATATGGTTATTTATAACTTTTTGATCTATGCATTATTTATGATTTTCTGGAATTTTTTGAATTTTTCAATAAATGTTTGAGAAAATGACCAAATATCCTTAACCTTTTATCTAATAACCAAAATGTCATTGCCGACATCATCGCTTACCTATTGCTTATATCATCAGTTAGACAATTGTTTATATCATGAATAGTAAAATAAATTATAAAATAATCTTAAATAGTAAATTTTTCTTCCTATAAATAGGTGGTTCATTTACAACATTTACATACCAAAACTAGAGAGAGAATCTAGAGAGATAGTGCTTAAGAAATTAGTGGGAAGTAATTTTGTTTGGTAAAAAGAGATTCTACCAAAGGTGTAAGGTAATAATATCTTTCTTCTATATTCTTTTTATGATTATTTAGTTTATTTTTTTAGCACTCTTAAACTATTAATATACTATTACTATTATAAATATGTTACTATGGTAAAAATAAATTACCATTATGCGTTATTTTTATGATTTATTGTTACTATTTACTATTACTATTCATAATTTACCATTTACTATTATTATTCAAAATTTCTTATTTACTATTATTATTCAAAATTTATTAGCTACTGTTACTATTCAAAATTTACTATTTACTGTTACTATTCAAAATTTACTATTTACCATTACTATTCATGATTTACTATTTACCATTACTATTCATGATTTACTATTTATCATTACTATTCACGATTTATTATTTACCGTTACTATTCAAAAATTACTATTTACCATTACTATTGATGATTTACTATTTACCGTTACTATTTACTATTACTATGCATAATTACTATTTATCATTTTTGATAGCAATCTTAATTTTCATCTTATGTCTATACTGAAATAAATTAGTATTAATATTTTGTTAGAACTCGGAGGCGCAGAGCAAATTCACTTTTGGTAGCAATAGTGAGATAAGAATATAATATGAAAAGACATAAGAATAATGGGAGGAGTCCTCTACTCCTTTTAAATTTAATAATATTATTATTTTAAAATAATAAATTTTAAATTAAGTATCTTGTGGAACTTACACTGAAATACCTATTGAAAGACCTAGACTTTTATAATCTATACGAACTGGACTAAATCTATGCAAGGACTTGGACTATCATTACCTATATGGACTGAACTAAACCTATGCAAGGACTTAGACTTTTATATCCTACATGGATCGAACTAAACCTATGCAAGGACTTGGATTATTATGACCTATTTGGACTTACATAGACCTGTGCGAGGAATGGACTACAAAGACTTAAAATTAAGTTTATTAACTTAAATAACCATTAAACTTTAAATTATGATATTTATGAATGATAAGTAATTTATTCGATTTGATTATGATTGATAAATTGATTGTGATTGATAATATTTGATTGTGAGTGATGATATTTAATTGTGATTGACAATATTTAGTTATGATTGATGACCTTGTGATATGGAGTTTGAGCATATAGCAAGCATGATGGAAAGTTAAAACTCAGTAAGAATTTTCTTACCTTACTCTTTAAATTTTTATTCTAAGAGAAAGTATTTTATAATTATTTTAGTCTTTTATTTTTTCTTAGAAATTAATTTCATTAACTTTACTTTTAATCTTTAGAATAAAATCTAGTATTTATTTTAGAAAGAAGCTACTTTATAATAATTAAATTATAAAAAAGTTGAGATAATTAATTCTTGAATTAAAGAAAATTTTTATAATTTTAAGTATTCTTGGTTAATGATTTTAAGAATTATTTTCTTTTAGTAATTAGAAGTTTAAAGTAAATTATTTTGGTTTTCCCAACGTAATAACTAAAGGATATTTTGTTATAGTCGAGGTTTCTAAACTCAATCTAGTTATGATTTAATTTGAGAAAGATTATGTAAATATATAAAGTTTTCTACGAGAAAGGTTTGAGATATTTAAGGCTTGAAAACTCAATTTTAGTGAGATCTGAATTCGAAAACTGTACTAAATTTATTTCTGTATAACAGAAGTTCAAAGAAGAACTTATGGGAATGTACAGTTTATTGAGATAATTTGTGAACCTTTATGGTATTTAATAATTGAATTTCTAAAAGTCTTAACCAACTAAATATGCGAGTAGTTCATACATCATGAATCATTAAAGAAAAATAAGATGTGATGTTACCTGGGGATTGATTATAGAAAGCGAGGATACATTAGAGGAGGCTTAATTTTGAGCCTTTGGATAAGAGGGTGTGAAAGGGTGCTTCAGGTGACCTGGGGTCGCTCCCTAGTGTCGGGTACTTTCACAATAAAAACCTTCTCAATCTGACTAGTCTCTAAGTGTTTCCATGCCAGTTGAGCTGTTCATATGCCACGAAGGCATTTATGTTATTATCCAAAATTATGGAACAGTGTAAACTCCTGGTTGGCCTAGTGTAAAAAATTAAAACTTTAAGGGCCCACATGCATAACTAAATGAGATAGTAGCATTAAAAGCATTGCATGTCATTCATGCGAATGTGACATTCTATGTGGGTGATTGTGAATAAAAGTATAATTGTAATGTTTATGAAGACCCGACATTTATAATTGATTATTTATGAGATTCTGACTGATATTATTATATTAGTTTATGAAAACCCTTATGCTTATGTCTTATCTATAAAGTATTATATTTTGTTTCTCACTCCTTCTTGTTTAAATTTTTCGTGTCCAAAATATATGTTATTGATATATAGCTAGCAGTCTAAGATGGAATGATATGTAATTACAAGAGGGTAAAGTAGTCTCATCCTCAATCAGATAGATGAAGAGATATACAAGAGTAGGATTCCAAAATTCTATGATTTTAAGGACTAGAAAATGATTAGTCACAATCATAGTAGAGGTTTAATTTAGTTTTAGTTTACCTTATTGCAATATCAAGTTGGATAATTATAATAAGGTAAAGGTTAAACTTTGATAAATCTTATCATTTAGATATAATATTGAAATCTTTTATCACTTATGATTTCTATAAATTTATTTTGTCATTATAGACAAATATTGAAAGACAACATTTTTTTACTTTCAACATTCAAAAGGAAATCAGGTATATATACGTCCTTGTATACGTGAGATAAGGAATGATAAATATATATATCTTTCTAAAGTTTTTAAAAGCAATAAGAATATACATATCTCGTGTATATAAGGGGGTGTTACATAGCTGATTCGTCTAATCACCCTTAGCTTCTCCTAGGTGCTTCTAGAGGCCTTTTAATACTTCTCTATTAGCTACCTCGGCCTGGCCATTCGTTTGTGGATGCTCAATAGATGAGAAAACTTGGATGATGCATAATCCTTTTGGCAACTCTGTGAACTTCTTATTAGTAAATTGAGTGTCGTTAGCTGGCACTCCGAACCTTGCTATCACATTTTCATACACGAAACGCCTGGTTCTAGCCGAGGTAATGTGCACCACCGGCTCTGCCTCAATCCATTTTGGGAAATAATCTACCCCTACTATGAGGTACTTGATGCCTCCTGGAGCCATAGGGAATGGTCCCAAGATGTCTAGCCTCTATTGATGGAAGGGCCAAGGTACAGCGGAAGTGGAAAGCTCTTCAGTCGGTGTGTAAGGGAGGTTAGAAAACCTCTGGCATGGGTTGCACCTCTTCACATAGTTAGTAGAAACCCTCCTGATTATGGGCCACCAGTAGCCAGCTCTCAAAATTTTTCTCATCCAACTTTGTCCTCCCGAATGGTGCCCGTACTGCCTTTCATGCACCTCTTCCATAACCACCTGAACCTCGTTTTCATTTAAGCAACGGAGGTAGGGTACAGAGAGTCCTCTCCTGAACAGAACTCCATCCACCATTGTAAAATAGGGCAACTCTCTTCGGACTCTCTTTCTCTCAGCTTCATCAGTGGGTAGCTGTCCATTGACCAAATACCGGATGAAGGGAACCACCCACGAATCTTCGTTGAACGCATGGGCAGTAATGGCCAAGTGTGTGGGGGTCAAATGGATGTTGAGAGTAGTCAAGGTGCTTTGGACTACTGTGGTAGTACTTCCAGCTTGCTTCGTGTGAGCCAGCCTTGAGAGAATATCAGCTCTAGTGTTCTCCTCTTCTCGGTACATGTTTAAACTCCACCATTATTAAATGCTCCTTCAATTCATTAACACAGTTCAAATACAATTTGAGCTGGGGCTCTCTAACCTGATACTCTCCTCATATTTACAAAATCACCAGTTGTAAATCACTATAGAGGGTTACCTCAAAAGCTCTGATGTCCAAGGTGGCTCTTAGTCTGGCTAGACAAGCTTCATATTCAGCTTGGTTGTTGGACATTTTGAAGTTGAAGTGCAGAGAGATTTCCAGATGTACCCCGTCATCACTCTCAACCACTATAGTGGCACTAGTACCTTTACTATTAAAGGAGCCATCAACATAGACCGTACAATGTGAATGAGGGGTAGTTGGATCTTCCCCAGTCATTTCTACCATGAAATCTGCTAACACTTAGGCCTTTATAGTGCCACAAGGTTCATAAGATATATCGAATCAGAAAGCTCCATTGACCACTTTATCATCCTTCCCTGGCAATTCTGACTTGCTCAACACTGAGCGGAGCGGAAGATTCGTCCTTACCACTATTGGTTGTGTATGGAAGTATCGCCTCATATGTCAGGAGGCCCAAATGACTACCAGGGTGGTCTTCTCAATCTCTTGATACCAGCCCTCAGCTCCTTGTAAGGTCTTTCCAGTAAAATACACCATCCTTTGATCTTTATGCGTGTTCTTCACTAGGGCCACCCCAAGGCCTCATCTGAAATCGTTAAGTATAAGATGAACAGCTCACTGGGGTTAGGCTTAACCAAGATGGGAGGTTTGGAAAACACCTCCTTGAGCTCTTGGAAAGCTTGCTCTTGCTCCTGCCCTCACTCAAACTTCTTAGACTTCTTCAGGATCTTGTACAGGGGAGGGATCAGTGTGCCATCTTAGGCATGAAATGTGCCAAGGCTGCCACCTTTCCATTAAGTGATCGGACTTCTCTCAAATTCTTTGGGCTTTGCAAATCCCAAATCACTTGGCACTTGCCTGGATTCACTTTGATGTTGCGCCGAGTCAACATGAAACCCATAAATTTTCAAGTAGAAATCACGAAAGTACATTTAAGTGGGTTCAAGCGCATGTTGAACTTCCTTAAGCGTAAAAAAACTTTACGCAAATCTTCTACATGGTGTGACATCCCGAATTTTATAAAATAAATAAATATGTGGAATAAATATTGAATAATTATAAATGGATTAATAAGTGTCCCAACAATATTGGAATGATTAAATTGGGATTTATTAGGGATATTTATAATTTATTGAGCTTATGTGAGATAAAATTATACCCAATTAGAACATGGGTGTCAGACCAAGTATCTCCGATTGAGATGCCATTGGTCAGGGCTATTAAGAATATTATTGGGAATCTGAGTCTATATTCGGAATAATTTTTAGATAATGTATTGAGCCCGAACTGAGAGCTTGTTTGTTATAAAACGGTGAGATTTTAATGTGAAGTAAAATATTAAAACATAAACCTTTCTCCCTCTCTTATGCTTCACGCTACTTCTTCTCCTCCCCCTTATTCTCTTTTCGTCATCTCTTCTTCTCCTCTTCTCCTTTTTCCTCTTCCCTTCTCCAAAAATCCAAATGTGGTGTGCCCTTCCTCTTTCTCCCATTTTGGTTGCTCCGAGCTTGAAGGAGATAACAATGGTGGTGTGGAGCTCTCCTTCTCCCACTCTATTTTCATGCTCTCTCCCTCCCTCTTTTGGAAGCTCATGGCCAACTCTTGGTTGAGGTAAGTTCCTCATCATTTTCATGAGCTTTATGCTTTAGATTTTTGGTTCTTGGTATTTAGGGGAGTATTTATTACATATGGGTTGTTGGGAGAGCATTAATGTGGAAACCCTAAGGTGGGGTGGCTTAAATGTGAGCCTTTATGAGCATTTGATTAGGTACTTAAAATTTATGTTGGAAGGTGATAAGAAATAAATGGGTATTAATGAGTGTTGTTGGGTTTTAGTGAAACCCTAACTCTAATAAATTGGGGAAAGTGTGAAATGTGAATAGAATGTAGGTTTAATGATATTGGAGAATGATATTAATGAAGAAAGATGGCCATTTGTGATGATTAAGGAGTATTGGTAATGGTTGTTGGGTTTTGATGGAAACCCTAGCCCTAAGAATTTGGGGAAATGGATATAGTATAGCTTGAAAGGTTGAATTGAATGTAATGGGTGATATTTAATATGTGTGTTGTTAATTATAATGATGAATAATGGTGAACATTGGAGATAACCCTTAATGGTGGAATTAATGGGACATACATATTGGTTAGTGAATTGATAGGCCATGGATTATGTCATTAGAGTTTTATAATTAAGGATGGTTTATGAGAGACAAGGTAACTTGTGTGGAGCTCTAAGTGATAATGATGATTGTTGATGGATTGATGTGATTTGGGATTATGTTATATAATGGAGGAGATGGTGATGATGTTGGGTTTAGTTGATCTTTAAGATCTAGAGGATCTTGGCTTTGGGAAAGGAATTTCTGAAGCCTAACACAATTGCATAAGTTGACATTTACCAAGTTTAGGACTTGATGTTGAGCTTTATGATAAGCTAGCAAGTGTTTAAAAGTATGATGGTTATTGATTATGTGAATATACTTGCATATGGTATGTAGATCGGATTTCGGGTGATGCGATAGAGCATTCGGAGCATTAAAATCATTTCGGCTCTTCCCTCGAGGTAGGAGAGGAGTTAACATTCAAACTGCATGAGTATAATCGATAGTGATTATTGTATGTGTTTGATACTCATGTTTGCCTTGCCATGTACATATATATATATATATATATTGAGTTAATGATCATGGCAAGTAGTTGATTATAAGGATGATATATGAGAATATGCAATGATTATTATGGAAGTATGTACATGTTTAATTTTAATGTCGTGATTGAGAAATTCTGAGTAAGGATGCTTAGAACAAGTTTTATGTGCCCCATATGACGTATATGATGTGTTGGATATGATTAAATTGGCCTTGAATGTGATTTCACATGTTGAGCTGTAAGAATCTTCATTTTCTGCCTATGTTCTGGTATTCTCGCTTAAGCGAGATGGGATCTCACTCAGGCGAGAATCCCCTGTCTTGGTATTATGGCCTCTGGGCCAATTTCGCCCAGGCGAGTGAGTGTTCCGCTCGACTGAGTTGAGTGTGATGTGATAAGGTGAGATTCTGGACGAATCTCACTCAAGTGGGCGTAGCCGCGCTTGAGCGAATAAAGAGGAGTTGGTTTTGGAATAATTCGTCGAGTGAAAGACCGAGTGCTAGGAAGCCTCGCTCGAGTGAAAGAGAAAGGAAGTCGGTTTTTGAAATAATTCGCCGAGTGAAAGATCGAGTGCTAGGAAGCCTCGCTCGAGTGAAAGAGAAAGGAATCAATTTTGAAATAATTTGCCGAGTGAAAGACCGATCGAGTGATGAGTCGGTTTTGGAATAATTTGCCGAGTGAAAGATCGATCGAGTGATGAGTCGGTTTTGGAGTAATTTGCCGAGTGAAAGACCGATCGAGTGATGAGTCGGTTTTGGAGTAATTTGCCGAGTGAAAGACCAAGCAAGAGAAGAGTTGGTCTTGGAATTATTTAGCCGAGTGAAAGACTGAACGAGAGAGGAGTCGGTTCTAGGATAATTTCACCGACTGAAAACTGAGTGTTGGGGATCCTCGCCGAGTGAGCGAGTGTGGAAGGGAAGGATGGCCTCTTGTCGGTTTTCGCTTAAGCGAGTGGGTGCCTCGCTCAAGCGAGTGTTAGTGGGATTCGTTACTGGACAATTCTCGCCCAAGCGAGTGGCTAGTTAAAGGGAGCCTTGCTCAAGCGAATGCTTGAGGAAATAGATACTGGCGTGATTACACCCGAGCGAGATAGGCTCGCTCAAGCGAGACTGAGGTCTGATGCTTAAAACCTTTTCGCTCAGGAAAACTTGGGGGCGCTTTAGTGAACTACCCTCAATCTCACTCAAGCGAAGGTGAATCTCACTTGAGCAAGATACCCAAAACTTGGGATTTCGTTAATTCCTTCAATAATTGATGCTGAGCCCCATTCCCTTATATTATGGGATATCTATGGAGATGTATATGTGGTATTTATTGATGATATGCTACCATGGGGAAATAAAATAAATTGATGAATTCGGAACGAATTATTTGTGACGTTTTCACCACTAAGAGTGGGATATGAGGGAATGATGAAGAGGCTATAAGATACACTTTAAGACCATGGTGATAAATAATGAGAGGAAAGCCCACTAAATGAATGTGTGGTAACATTGACGAATATTACCTATTGATGTAAACATAATGTGGTTGAATACAAGTGTTGACTTGCCACATGATATGAAATAGATACATGTGATGTGTTGAGATGTATATTCAAGAACATGATTGTGTTGGGCATAAGTGTGATTGCCATATGTGGAATGATGAATATGCCTCGAATAATTCTATGTGTGGATTAATATTATGATGTTTGCTATGCCTTTTAATATCCATGTGTGGATTGTTATGAATGATGTTTGTGACCATTGAATGCCAATTATATGAATGATATGCCTTGAGGGGCTTGTAAATAATTACATGATTATTGAAAATGCCAGATTAAATTATATCCCTAATTGAGAGGGTGAGATATCCTTGCGAGGTTGTTGAGCTTATGCATTGTTGCATTTTGCATTCATGGCATGGCATAGCATTGATATTATGTGGTTGCAATCACAGTGATGAAAGATCCTGCGGAATTCTATGAAGGGAGTACCCCTTGCGAGGTGAGAAACCAACTTGATGATGATATGATATTGTGTTGGTGGTTGCGATCACCTGGTTGTGGAATGTGAAAGGCCCTGCAGGGACCATTGTATGATGATGAGCCAGTGGTTGTGATCACTTGGTATTTGATATGATAAAGGGCTTGCGAGCACCTATGATGCCCATGGTTACGATCATGAGGCGGGAGTACCCCTTGCGAGGCGGGAAACCTATGAGAATTGTTGAAACGTGGTTGCGATCGCGAGAAGCACCTTGCGAGGCTGCTATAGGGAGTACCCCTTGTGAGGCGGGAAACCAATGATTATGAATGATTGATTATGGTGGTTGTGATCACCCTTGGTATGAAATCAGATCCGTTGCATATGCATTAAACAGTTGACATGTGCATTAGCCATAAGAGCATGGCATTTGAGATGGGATGACCACGAGTGATGAGAAACCCCTTGCGAGGAGGAATTGAGTGAAGTCTTAATGAATTAATGATGATAAATTGTGAATACCCTTGTTGATAAGTGGCAAAGTGATTGTGTATATGATTGTGTATGTGCTTGTGCTTGTTTATGATATGAATTGCGATTCATGAGGCTTGTATGCCTATTATAATAATAAGATGATGAATGAATGCTAATTTAATGATTTTATAGCAAAGCACACATGACATCTATATGCATATACACATGATCACAATATATATATTATTCGTCATTTTGAATGTATAACTCACTCTTCCATGTGGTCTCCTTTTTAGCATTGTGATGCAGGTTGCCATGGGATGAGTTCGGATTTTTTTTAATCAAAGCTTTGGTGAAGGTAAATAGTGGTAGAGGAAGTGCCTTGGCCGACATCATTTATGGGTTCTTGTATAATGAATGAATTGTTTATGAGAACATAGATGATTTAGAGAATTTGGATATGTATAAGATAATCCTTTGAAATTGTGAATGGTGGATATAAATGTAGTATGTAAGAGCTGATTTAATGTGTACTGGAAGGATTGAAATTGAATGACGAACATTGATGATTGTGATAGTTGGGAGAATATCCCCGGATGTAGATGTACATATATATATATATATATATATATATATATTTATCTTGGGCAATGCATGTGTATGTTGCGAATGAATGAATAGGTTATGGTCTCTTGAGTTGGTATTAGGTATGTTTGCATGCTTTGCCGAGCCTTTTCTCATATCGTCATATATGAGACTAGGCGTTTTCCCGGTATACACATTCTTCTTCCACTGTATACTCTATTATTTTTGTATACCGTTATGGGCATTTTAGTTATCGATCCATCTTTAATCTATTAAATTGTACGCTTCGGTTTTCTGTGATTTGAGTTTCGGTGTGACATCGGACTTACTTTAGAACGTAAAAAAATTTACTCACATTTTATTTATCATTATCTTGATCACATCGAGATTTGAGTCCAGAAAACCGGGGTGTTACACATGGTCACCCCTTGTCGGGGTTTTGGCGATGATATCATCGATGTATACGTCTACCAACTTGATATGCATCCCTCAAAAACTTTATTGATTATACACTGGTATGTGGCTCCAACATTCAAACCAAAGGGCATGACGGTGTAATAGAATACACCCTTATCATTGACAAACACCGTCTTCTCTTGGTCTTCTTCCCATATCAAAATTTAGTTGACCTCAAATACGCGTCCATGAACGACAAGTATTGGTAGCCAGATGAATCATCCAACATTCTATCAATATTGGGCAAGGGATATGGGTCCTTTGGGCAGCAACGGTTCAGATCCACATAATCTAATACATATTCTCCACTTTTCGTTAGCCTTCTACACCATCACCACATTAGAGAGCCAAGAGGAATACTGTATTTCTTTGATAAACCCAGCCTTTAAGAGTTCTTCAGTTTGCTCACAGGCTGTCTTCTGCTTCTCTGGGTCTAATCTTTGCTTTTTCTGGGCCACCAGCCTAGTCTCTAGATAGATGTATAACTTGTTGCAACAAAACTCGGGGTCCATCCCCGGTATGTCTACAGTAGTTCGGGCAAAGAGGTCTTTAAACTCCTTGATAAGTACAAGTAGGCGTTGTTCCATGACGGCCTCTAACTTGTCATTAATGTGTGTGACCTTAGCCAGGGTATCTCCCAATACGACTTCCTTGGAACCACCTTCTGGTGTTGGCTTGGACAGATTGAGTGGATCAATTTTGAGTTTGACCCTGGGATCGAGGTTATTTAAACTGACGGATCCAACAACCGTTCCTCTATCATTCAGCTTTCTCTTCTTATTGAACGCCTCCAACTTTACCATGTTGAGGCTCGAGTTATAGCAATATCAAGCCATCTCCTGGTTACCCTGGATGGATGAGACATTGTTTTCCTTATCGGTAACTTGATAAGGAGATGGGGTATTGAAACGATTGCCTCCATGGCATTCAGCGTGGGCCAGCCTATGATGCCATTGTATGGTGATTCAACATCTATCACCAATACTCTAGACTTGACCATGCGCGCTCCAAGCTCACCCTCAAAAGACACGTAGGTATCCAGGTAACCCTTAGTAGGTTGCTTAGCTCCATCAAAAGTTGTTAGTTATTGCGTATAGGGATGCAAATCAGAATCATTAAAACATATTTTCTTAAAATAGTTATAAAATATAACATCACAGGAACTCCCCTAATCAACAAGGATTTGCTTGACGTCCTTGTTTGCGATGACCGCTATGATGACCACTGCATCGTCTCCTCCTGGAATAGTAGGGCCAAAATCTTTATTGGAGAAAGAGATCAATGGGGCTTGCATACCGTCATGAAATGGGCAGTTATCCTGAGGCTTGACCTGAACGGAAAGAATCATTTTGTGGTGATTGTTTTGAGCCCAGATTGATGCTCATCCGCCAATGAATCCTTCGACAATCATATCAATTACTTCATGTTGGTCACGTTGCTACTATGTGGGTGCTTTGTCCTCTTGGGCAACTTCAATGATAATGATCCCTTTCTACTTATCAACTATAATTAATCTCTTCATGGGACCCCGACTGTTATCACCATCTTTATCGCGGTCGTGATTCTGCTTTTCCATCTGGTCTAGCTCATCAAAAGACCTCTCCTTGAAGAGGTACTGCTTCAGCTTCCCCTCACGAATGAGGGTCTCCACAACGTCTTTTAGAGACCTGCATTCCTCAGTAGAATGCCCTGCTTGCTCATGGAAATCATAGTACTTGCGCGGATTTCCTGGCCTTTAAAACGGGGCCGGCTTTTTGATCCCGTATACTCTCAAGGATAGCCACCCCACTTTTCTTAGAATCTGCGCGGGTTGAGCGTTCAGAGGTTGTCATGGTTGAAGGTAGAGACTCACCTATCATTCTTCCGGGGTTGAGAATCTCTAAAAATGGCCTCTTCAGCCTAGGCTTCTCTCTTGGCGGGAGCGGTACTGGGGGCGCTGGTTTTGTTCTTGTTGTTGTGGCCTCTAAGTGCATCTCAATACCTACGTACTTTGAGGCCTTCTTACGAAACTCCTCGAAAGAGGCCGGTGGGATTTTTGTTAGGGAAAGGGCAAAGGCGGACTTTGGCTACAGGGCCTTTATGACGATATGTAGCTGAATCGCCTTAGTGAGGTTAATGACCATTGTTGCCTCCTTATAGAATCTTCTCAAAAAATCTTTCAATGTCTTGCTTTCTCCCTGCCTTATCTACGTGAGGGTGTGTGAGGTTTTGGGAACATCCCTGGAAATGATGAAGTGGTCCCTGAAAGCCATTGCCATATCCTCCCAAGAGTCAATGGACCCTGTGGGCAGTCCCTTGAACCAGCTAAGGGCTTCTCCAGTCAGCGCACGTGGGAACATACAACACACAGAGTCCTCGTCAGCCCCCGAAAACATGGCCTCAAAGGTGTAAGCATCCAAGTGCTTACTTGAGTCCGCCTCTCCTGTGTACTTCCCTATAGAAAGGGGTCGGGCTGTTTGCAAGTGCCTGGGGATGGACACACTCATCAATCTCCTGGAAAATGGGACACTAAGCTTGTATGTCCCTAAAGCCTCCAGTGCTGGCTCCTTCCTTCTGGGTCTAGCTTGTTCCCTAGAGTCTTGAGATTGCTCCGTCTCTTTATACGTGGGAATCTTTGAGTACTGAAGGGTATTGGACTTCTCCCTTGCTGAAGCCTCATGAGTTTCCTCTACTTGAGAAGCCACCCTCTCCTCAGAACGCTTTTAGTCCCTCTTCAACGTAGCCAACTCTTCCTTCAGTTGCTTAATTATTTCATCGCGAGGATCAGGTATCCCCGCGGGTATCATCCTTCGAGAGCTTCCTCCATGGGATTCGAAGAGTAAACGCCTATTAGCGAGGGGCGTGACATCTTCTACGTGCCCCTCTTGCTGGTCTTTCATGTTCTCCTCCATTAAAGCTCAAGACTTCTACGAGATTGGGAATCAATTTAGCGAGTCCCACTAGGCGTGCCAATGAACTAGTCTGAACTGGGGTCAAGGATCCGGTGTGTGACCAGCCACAAATATTCTCTGTTCTCAGTGGTTTATACACCGGTCTAGTGGAGATTCGATATTGTATAATTCATGACGACCTTTTCACATGTTACATAGATAAATTTTAAATTCTAGATATAAAAGAACAGTTTTGTTTTATAAAAAGACAAATAAAAAGTGAAATGTTTTTATTAGAAACTTTGTTGAAAATCTTTTACATAAATGAATGTTGTAGTGTGAATAAAGCGAGATAAATTTTGGTTAAAAAAATGATTATTACATAGATGCAATAAATGCAAAAATGTTACAGCAAAGGAAGAGGGGAGACCGAGTGGGACAGAGGCACACGTTATGCGCAGGCAATTCCATGTGCCCACATGGATTATTGGAGAGAGCGTGGCGGGGGGAAAGATGAAGAACATCATCAAACGACAACTGAAACACCCTCGACCATACCTCCCAATACTTGAAGAGTTTATTACCCTTACTTCACTCTCCACCAATAATCACACTCTCAATTCTCAGCAAACAAGTAACATTGTGGTGGCGAAGAATTGAAGAAGCAAAGAAGCAAAGATGAGAGAAAGTAGTGATGGATTTGTGAGGGCAGATCAGATTGATCTCAAGAGCATTGATGAACAGTTGGAGAGGCATCTAAACAAGGCGTTGGTGATGGAAAAGATGAAGCAAAAGGAGGAAGAGGATGGTGATGATGATGGTGCCCGTCACTCTAGCTCTTTCATTACTCCCGCTAAATTCAAAGCTGTTACACCCACTCACCTCATCATCAAGAAGCAAAGGCACGACTGGGAAATTGACCCTTCTAACCTCATCATCAAGACCGTCATAGCTCGTGGCACTTTTGGCACTGTCCACCGTGGCATCTACGATGGCCAAGATGTTGCTGGTATTCACTCTTTTTCTTTTTCTTTTTTCTTTTTGCCTTAAATTCTTTTAATCTTTAGTTCCCAATGAGGTTGGAGTTTTGGTTTTGTGTTCGGTTTACACAACTTTGACTGTTGAGAAGTAAACAAAGTTTGAATATATCATAAACAATACCTTGAACTACATGCTAGATCAACACTGACATGACGCCATTGACCAAATGGATGCTTTAACTAGGTTACCAAGCACGCCCCTAGTTTCATTTAAAGACCCGTCTACTCAAAATTCCCATCTTTTTCTGTTTTTTTTTACACTTTGAAATGAACTAATGATGTTGTCAGTTAAGTTGAGTAAGTAAGCATCAACCTATGTAATTACCTAAAGAAAAAAAACTCAATTTAGTTCAGTGAACTCTTTCGTGAAAATAATGGATTTTTGGTGATGGGTCGTTTTGGATCCATTGCTATGCGTTCGTTGAGTCATAGACAGTTTTTTTTTCTGGGGTGGGGATCTGAAAATATGTGATTCTAGTTGATGATCTTGGTCTTCTGATGAATGCTGAAAATAATTTAAGTGGGGCTATTGTCTTGGTTGAATTAGTGATTTGTTTTTCTGCATTTCACTGGGAACCATTTTGTGATTATGTAATTAATGAGCAGTTAAAATGCTGGACTGGGGTGAAGAAGGGCACCGGACAGAAGCTGAAATTGCTGCCCTCAGGTCAGCGTTTACACAAGAAGTTGCTGTTTGGCATAGACTTGATCATCCTAATGTCACTAAGGTAAATTTCATTTCTTCAGCTTCAAGTTTCCTCTTATTGTTGGTTGAACTTGTGTGTTAGGTTAGAATGCTTCATGAAATCTTCACTTTTTTGGGAGGCGGGTTTAAGGTCTGTGTAATGATATCATAAAGTCATGTAAACTCAGTAGAAGGTTAAGTCCTCTATAATGTGTATGCCAAGCTGCTTTCAATTTTATACTGTCTTTTAAGATTATCAACGATCAAGTCTTTTTCCTTAATGATCTAGGATTCAATTTCAAACCTGTGTAGTTTTTAGGGATTTCGGTCTCAATTTTGTCACTATCTTATTCTTCCCCCCACCTCACTGCCTTATCTTCACCTATGTCCAACTTGAAATTGCTGGAAATAGTGGAAGGGGGTTTCTTTTCTATTGTTGAGGACTTTTCTATGATATTTTTATCGTCTAGCAAATTGTTTTATGAGCATGATGTGTGCAGGTTTTCTGTGGTTAAGCGTACTCCAAATCATTTCAGTTGTTGCTTAGTAAAAGTTCAAGTATTTTTGGGAAATAAGACAAGTAGTTCTTAATTTTAAGTTTGTTTATTCACCATACATGAGCTTCAGATCTTGCTAGTTGAAAGAGTTAGTATGAGACTATATAGAATCCTTTCATACCATTTGCAAAGCTTGCAGCAGCAGTTGCATATGAGACCATAGTGAGTGTTAACAAGGTCCGGGGCTCATGTTTGTTAGAATTTTGATGTTAAAAAGCAATTTTGAAGAGAGTTCTGTAGAGTATCCTCTGCTGTATTAGTAAATCATTCAAACTTCTATCCCCCTCAAATGAATTAGATACTCTGTTACCAATTATAGAAGAAAAAAAAAAATTTGGTTTTGCCCTAGTGTTGTTTTATGCATATATTATAGCAACTTTGAAGTTCTTTAAGCCTGAAAGAGGTTTATGGTTCTGCATCCATATTTATGTTGACCAAACCTTGTACACAAGTTAACAGGCCTAGGCCTAGCTACATTGTTTTGAAAAAAAAAAAAAATTAGCATGAAAGGCTTTTGTTTCAAGGTTTCTATTCTATTTGGCTAATCTGTTCTTTGGAATGTGTCTATTACCATTTTCTCCTTGTCATGGACTTCTGTCTTTCCTTCTTCTGACAGATAGAAAAGATATTCTATATCTTCTTGCGACAATTGATGTTGAGAACAAGCCTAACTATAATGCCCCTTTCTATTCCTTTTTTCATGAAGCTTTCGCTTTTCTGTTCTATTTTGTGACATTTCCTGTGAATCCCCCTCTTTTCAAAGGGCATCATACACCTTTCTATGCTATTTTCTTTCCTAGTTTCTCAAACATTTCTCTGTCTTTAGTTTATAGGGGCAACAATGGGGTCTTCAGAATTACAGATACAAACTGATAATGGTCTAATTGGCATGCCAAGCAATATCTGCTGTGTTGTTGTAGAGTATCTTGCTGGAGGTACGCTGAAATCTTTCCTTATAAAGAATAGAAGGAGGAAGTTAGCTTTTAAGGTTGTCATCCAGCTGGCACTTGACCTTGCAAGAGGGTATTTATTCTTTTTGTAATTTTTACCTCAATGTATATGGTTTAGGAGGTTATGACCCAACACAGTCTTGTTATTTGTTTAGATAACCCCTCAAATTGAATTCACTTGGTTTCGCAGGCTAAGTTATCTTCATTCTCAGAAGGTTGTCCACAGGGATGTAAAAACAGAGAACATGCTGTTGGACAAAACGCGCACAGTTAAAATTGCTGATTTTGGTGTGGCACGTGTTGAAGCATCCAATCCTAATGACATGACTGGGGAGACTGGTACACTTGGTTACATGGCTCCTGAGGTGTGTAGCCAGTTCCCCTAGAAACCTATATCAAAATTAGAAATTATTGTACAAGCATGTATATCAGAGTGGAAGCATTAGTGAAGAGTCTTGCAGTGTCCAAAACTCACTTGATCTGATCAGAAATGGGTATATCCAACCCCCATGTGTTGTCTGAGTGGGGATGTATTTCCCTATTCTACTGTTTCATAAATATCTAGCATTTTCAGTAAGTACAAATTCGGTTGCCTTAATAATGCAGCAAATAGTGTGCCAATGAGAAAAGCAAAAGTTCATATAGAAGTTGTTAATTCGGTGGCCTTTTGTATTTGTGACTACTCACTTATTTAAAAAATGGGTGGTGATTTACAGGTTTTGAATGGCAACCCGTATAACAGGAAATGTGATGTGTACAGTTTTGGCATCTGTTTGTGGGAAATATATTGTTGTGACATGCCATATCCTGACTTGAGTTTCTCAGAGATTACTTCAGCCGTTGTTCGCCAGGTATTGATTTGTCTCCGTCCTTTGAGCTGTGTGCGTGTGTTTGTCATTGTAAATTCGAATCGAAGATGAGTCCATGACATTGGTTATGACATTCTATTGAAATTTTAGAATCTGAGACCAGAAATACCGAGATGTTGTCCAAGTTCTCTGGGGAATGTAATGAAGAGGTGCTGGGATGCCAATGCTGACAAACGGCCAGAAATGGATGAAGTAGTTTTGATGCTGGAGGCTATTGACACGTCAAAAGGTGGAGGAATGATCCCTGTTGATCAGCAGCAGGGTTGTCTTTGCTTCGGTAAGTACAGAGGGCCTTGACCCCTAGTCCAACAATGGATTATGATTTTTAAGTATTCAAAGAATCAATATGTTCTATGGGGAGACAACAGGATTTGGATGCCGAGATGAAAGAAATATACAGTAGAGGGCATAGGGAGAAGTTAGAGATGTGTCAATTCTAATGTAAATCCATAGCTCTTAATATCTTTTTTTTTATTCTTACATCTTTTTCTGTTTTGGTTTTGTGGGTATGAGTAATACTACTTTCAGCTTGGCTATATTATATTATTATTGGACTAGCCCTGTAAACTTGTAAGATCTTCATTATACTGTTGCAATCATAATTAATGTGATTAAATTGAACTATTTGCTAGGTATCCTCTCAACTGTTTGTTTCAGTATACTTGAAAACTTGTTAATTTTTTCATAGAAGTTGCTGTAGTTGTGTGCATACTGCATAGTATGAATATAGGGAAACGGAGTGAAAGTCATGGAAAAGACTCCTCTAAAATGTGAAATGCGTGTTAGAAGATAAAGTAATATTAACCGACGGTTGAAAATCTTCACTAATTTGTATCTGCATGTATGTATCTTATTGAAATTGCCATGGTTTATTTTTAGATAGAAGGTTTAATATTGCACATTTATTTTCTGAAGTGTATTCTCGCGCTTTGGTTCCTTTAGATTATAACTAACAATAGGGTCGCCCGCCACTTAGGTCCAGGTCAAAAAAGGCCCGTAAAAATTCGGGCCTTGAAATTAAAGGCCTAGTCCGGTCCTTAACAGGTTGCGGGCTTGATTGGGCGGTCTGCTTTAAAAAATGTTAAAAAATAAATTTATAAAAAATTAAAACTCTATCTAAAAAAAATTAAAACTACATAACATTTGTAATTTTTTTTAAAGATGTTTCATAAATATTTATAAAAGATTAATGGTATGCTAAATTAATGGCTAATGTCAAATGCTATCCACAAAATTAAGCAAAACCTACTAGAAAGAAAATTCAAATTCTTTTTATTATTTGTTTTATGTTAAATTAAATAAATAAACTTAAATACTGTAACTGAGATAACAATGAGAAAGAAAAGAATTAATGAATGAAACATGACAATTTTTTAATGAAGACAAATTTTAAAGTAATTAGGGTGGTGAGAGCATGTTAGCTAGCATATAGTTAACATAATAATAACTTAAATCCTTAGATGCTCTATATTTGCATTAATCTATTTATATGTTGCTACATATTATTAGAAAGTTACTTCTAATCAACACCTAGGCCAGAACAAAATCCCTAATGCACCTAATTAAGTTTTTTTAAAAAAATACTTGGGCTACCCGCAGCCGGCACGGGTTGGCCCGTACTCGGCTTGTTTTTTACAGGCTTTTTTAGGGTTGGGCTTTTTTCCACACATTGATTTTGAATTATTTTTTAGGGCCGCAAACTACATTTTTACGGGCAGGCTCAGGCTGGCCATGCTGGTCGGTCCATTCTACCAGCTCTACTTTAGATGCTCAAGGAAATTGGAAGGAAAAATATAGGAAGCAAAGAAACATAAAGGAAATAAGTTGGAAAAATATATTGTCTGAATAAAAGAGAAATAGAAAAGAAAGTAATATAATTTTTTTTTGTTTGGATAGATAGGGAAAAATGGATAAAATAAAATAATTGTTTAGGAAATAAATAAATTTTATGTATAAAAATTTAATTTTTTATTATAATAAATTTTAATGTATAAAAAATTAATTTAAATTTTTTAATAATATTTATAAATTTATTAATATTTATTAAACAAAAATCTCATTTAACACTTTCTAACATTTCCTTCTATATAAGGAGAGAATTAATTTTTACTGGATCCTACTTTTTTTCCTTTCAAACCAATAAAGGAAAACTTTCTTTTCCCTTCCATTTCCCTATCTCTCAACTTCCCTCCCTCTTTTCCCCCCAATCCAAACAAACCATGGAATTTAGAGGAGTCAAATTCGATTGAAATCATTCTTCAAAACATTCTTTTCTTTTATAAATGCACATCAATCAATCAAACTCTAATATGCTTTTAAGGATTTAAAAAGTAAAAAAAAATAGTTTATTGAGTTTGTTTATGATTGTTTGAATTCTGTTTTAAATTTATTTAAAACTTTATATATTTTATTCTATTATATCTAAGGATAATCATCTCTAAGTTAAACTTATATTTAACTTTCAGTTTTTGTTATATGCTTATTTAAAGGCTTGTTCTTTCTTCAATAAATCATTCATTCTCCAAATTGTTTAGTTTCATCTTATATACAAAAAGCACCAGTCTTTGCGTGAGTCACAAAATGAGTCAGGATAACAATTTCATAACACATGCCATATCATGCTTTGATGGTCACTATGATCATTGGAGTTTGCTTATGGAAAATCTTTTAAGATGCAATAGGTATTGGAGTTTGGTAGAGACTAGTTATATAGAATCAACTAAGGGAGAAAAGTCAATTGAGGCATAGAAGAAGGAGTTGGACGACTTGATGATGAAAGACCTCAGATTTAAGAATTGCCTATTTCAAGCCATTCACATGATAATTCTTGAACAGATCCTAAAGAAGCGCACAACCAAACAAATGTCGGGGCTTAAATGAAACAAAGTTACGGGGAATGCAAGAGTGAAGTAGTCAACTCTACAAGCGTCGAGGAAAGGTTTTGAAATACTTGAGATAAAAGTTAGTAAAAGCATAACTCATTGTTTTGCTCGACTTATGGCTATAGCTAACAAGATAATAAGCAATGGAGAGGACATAAAGGAAGTTACCAATGTGGAAAAGATTAATAGAACTTTAACTGAGAAATTCAACTATGTTGTTTTCTCAATTGAAGAATCTAAGGATATTGATAAACGTTCTATTGATGAACAACAAACCTCGTTGGTGGTTCATGAACATAAGTTTATCAAGCTAAGTGCAGAAGAGCAGACATTAAAAGTGAGTTCAAAAAACACATTTGTCACAATAGGTAAACTTAGAGGTCAAGGGAGAGGGAGAGGAATAGGAGGCAAAACATTAATCAAGCCCAGGCCTGGTCCTGGAATTTCATGGGTCTTGGGCGATACAACACTTAAAGTCCCCTTAGTATATTTTTTTAAAAGTGAAAAAATTATTGCATAGTCAAATCAACATTAAAAAAGTCATTGTAAATTGTAAACACATGAATCAAATATATCATCGTGGTGTAGAGAATAATAACAAGTTAGAAAATAATAAACGGTGCTCCTATAGTCTTATGTTTTCCTTCAAAAATCATTTTTCCACCTATACTAAAGCAAAAAGGACACAAATTATCATAAAAAATGGTTTCTTCTAGCATTTTTAGATGTAAAATTATTAATTAGAACATCAACATCAATACTCCCTAACATATCATTTTTGATAAATGGGGTCAAATCACCAAAGTAAAAAAATTATAGAAACAGAAAAAGAGGAAATAAATCAGTGTTGTCTGTTGCTATTACATGAAATGCCTAAGGGCTGTTAGTATTACATGCCATGAAGCATTTAATTAAAAAACTTAGAGTTAGCATGGGACCAAACCAGAGAACTTTAGGCAAAATTCATATAATTTTACCATTAAACCATTCAAACTATATTAAAATTTATTGATTTTTTTCCACATAAGCTAAATATTAGTTTTTTGGGGCCCCTATTGACAATGGGCCCTGGGCCATTGCCCTTGCTACCAAGGCCCAGGGCCGACCCTGATCAAGCTATAATTGAATGCTACAGATGCCATAATCTAAGGCATTACCATAATGACTATCCACAATGGGACAATAAGATGAATTATATAGAATTTGAGAAAGAAGAGATATTGTTAATGGCTTATGTTGATCATCCTTAACGTCATGCAAAAAAAGAGAAGGCTTAGTTTTTGGATTCGAGATGTTCAAATCATATGTGTGGAGATAAATCAAAGTTTAGTAATATGGATGATGTCTTTAGGCATTTAGTAAAACTTGGAAACAACACGAAGATGAATATGCTTGCAAAGGGAATATGAAACTAAGCATAAATGGTGTCACTCACATGAAATAAGATGTTTTTTATGTACCTTAAATCAAGAATATTCTCTTGAGTACAGATCAACTACAAGAAAAAGGCCTTACTATCATGATTATGTCAAGAAAATGTAACATTTATCACTCACACAAGGGACTAATTCTATAGAACAATATGACTTATAACATGATGTTCATATTGTCTACTGAAACTCTAGAGAAAAAAGAAGCATGCTTTAACATTGTCACATAGTGATGGTTCAGAGTCAGACTTAGAAAGGGGATTGAATAAGTCTTAGACTCTATTTTCAGAATAATGAACCTTTAAAAACATAGGTAATCAGACTTATGATAACAGAGAATATGAGAGCAAAGAAAAAGAGAGGACATCATGAATTTAGACTGGTTCACTTCCAACATAGAAGCTACGTCCAGTCCCTTCTAAATTGAAAGATTTCCACTATTGTAAAATCTCCTTTACAATACCAGCACCAGACCAATGCTATAAGTATTCTTGACTCCAGCCACTCCTGGCTTAAGCCCAAGTATTCTTTCCACAAGACACTCTTGGCTCAATAACCCAAGTATTATTTCAAAAAGCCTTTTTAGCCCAAACTATTTCCCACTGAAACTACGGCTGGTAACTCACCATGTAACATCCTGAATTTTAAAATAGAGGATTAATTAAGGAAAATAAATATTGACAAGTTGAATACGAATTGTTTAATGTCCCAATAAATGGAATCTAACTAAATTAAGATTTTTGAGGGTTGTTGGTAATTTTTGGAGACCGGTTATGCTGAAAATGAGCCCGATTGAGTGATGGGTGTCGGACCAAGTATCTCGGAATGAGATGATATTGGTCAGGGCTGTTGAGAATAATATTGGGAATCCGAATATACATTCGGAATAATTTTCGAATGAAGTATTGAGCCCAAACGAAGAGCCTGTTAGTGACAAAAATGATGAATTTAAATAGATGAAGCTAAAATAAACCCAAAAGCCCAAATTTCTTTCTCCTATACACGTGAACCCGCTGAAGCTTTGGCAAACATACTCTACTTCTTCTTCTCTTCATCTTTCTCCATTCTCTCTTCTCTTCCTCTTCCAACCCTAAGCATAACTTGTGTTATCTTTATCTCCCTTATTTTCGTGTGAAGCTTGGAAGCTTGGAGTTCTTCCCTCCTCTTCCTCTCATTTTCATGTGGCTTTCTTCTTCTTGGAGAACCCATTTCGTTTTGGGTGTGAGGTAAGCCCTTTCACCATTTTTAGAATGGATTGATGATGATAATATGGGGTATTATGATTTGGAGAGGAGATGCATGTGCATGGGTGTTTATTAGAGCATTTAATGCTTATGCCCTAGAATGGGTCGTCATAAATGTGAGTATTTATGAAGAGAAAATGGTAGTTGGTGCATTAATGAGGGTAGAGAATGAAGGTTTATGATGTATTAATGAAGGTGGATGGGTTTTGGAGGAAACCCTAACCTTAAAGTTGAGGGAAAATAGCTAATGTTAGTTTAAGAATGTGTTTTATGGAGAAATATATGTCGTTGAGGAGTTTTGTGAAGCTTGAGGATAGGGTTATCTTGTAACCCTTGAATTTAATGATGATGGCTTAATGGGAAGGAATTCCCGAAGCCTAATAAAGAATAAAAATGATATCCACAACATGTATAACACATGTTGTGACATTATAAATATGAATATGACTAAATAGAATTGAATTGATGACTTGAGTAGCTGATTGATTAAGGTTTTACATGAATGTGAATGTAGGACCTATTCCAAACGACGAGGCGGGAGCGTCTTATCAATCAGAATTCTTCTCTTGAGGTAGGAGAGGAGTCTAAGTTCTAAATGCATGAATTTGAATGTTATTTGATTGTGGTATGTAGTGTTATGCATGTTAGCCTTGCTTGAATGTTGTGAGAAATGATGATATAAGTTGTGATATAGACAATATATTTGGCAACATGCTTTGGTGCATTTAGAATATTCGTGGTATGTTATGTGAATGTGTGTAGTGAGCAGTGATATGATGATAAGCTGTATTTACCATGAATATAATATGAATGTTGATGTTGTTTGTTGAGATTGAGAATAAGGAGAATGCCACCCAAAGAGTTAAACTATTATGAATAATTAATGTTAATGAAAGCCTTTTGGTGATGTTGATAATGGTGTTGATGATGTTGGAAGATGAGTGGCATGTATAGGATGCATAGAGTGAGAAATGCATATGATTGTATTTGAATCCATGGCATACTGCGTAGCTGCCGGTGTTGGAATTTTAGGGGATTCCCCCGGTTGGCCCAGTGGGAGGGCGGCTCAGTGCACGAGCAAGTTATATTTTCCCCTGTGACTTGGTGTATAAGTCACGAAGCTGCCTATGTTGTGCTTCGGGGAGCCACATGTGGTTGACCCTTGTAGGGGGTGGCTCTTGAGGAGCAGGTGTCCCCGGTGGTCCTTGAGATCACAGCTGCCATGATATAATTTGTGGTTGGCCCGCAACACCATATGTTGAATATATTGTATACCGCGGTCATGGTGAAAATGACCAGGTGTTGTAAGATGGGCGATGCGGTTTGGTACCAGTAAAACTATTGGTGAATGCATGCAATTTAAAGAATAAGTGTACACATTTTACTACTGCAGTAGGGGTGTGGTTAGATGACCACGCTTGAATTCCCACAGTTGGTGTTGAATTTCCCATTGCATATGCATTAGCTTATGAGCATTTGCATATAGAAGGAAGTATGCCAAGGTGGTGAGATATGATGATGATTGGGTGAGGTGGTAAAAAATATATTTAAGACAACATAAAAGATATGAATACCAGATAATGGTTGTATGACAATTCAATGGTTGATTAACATGGTTATGTATATGCTTATGTGCTTTGTGTGAAATTGTGTTGGTATATGGCATGGTGAATATTATTGATGTGCAAAGTATACATGTGTAGAAGCCTATATGCATAATCACTTGGTATTCATATTCATACCTTTGAAATGTGGACTCACTCTCCCATGTTGTCAATTTTTAGACTTGTGATGCAGGGCAATCATGGAAAGAGTAAGCATTTTGAAGTATATTTTGGCTGTGGAGGTAAATAATGTATAGGGAGCGCCTTGGTTGGCGATATATGTAAATATAACTATTTTGTGTAGTATGAGATGTAAGGAATGCTTGTTTTGGGCATTTAGATGATAAGTGATTTTGGAGGGTCAAGGAGGAAAATGAGAAGTGGAGGGTGTAACTCATTTTCATTCGTGACCCTATGCATGTATGAAGCATTAATTTATAATGTAAATTCCTTGTGTGTTGATGAATGAATGAAGAATTATATTTGAATAATTCTTTTATAAAGTTAAAGAGATGAAGAATTGATTCATATATGTTTTTAAAGAGTTGGGTGAAAACTTATGGATATAGAGGAGTAAAACCAGTTTTAAATGACTCATATGATGAATGAGATATAATAAATTTTGGTAGAATAGATGGAATTCAATTTTAGTGGATTATGTCGTGTAAATTCTGAGTTCTGCAAGTTATCTGATGAACTCGCTCAAGCGAGATGGGTTCTCGCCCGAGCGAGAGTCCCACCTGTTTGGAAATTGGCTTCTGGGCAATTCTCGCTTAGACGAGAGTTCTCGCCCAAGCGAGATTGTCCCAGTATCAGTGTTTAGATACTAGAGGAAATTCGCTCAGGCGAATGGAGCCTCGCCCGAGCTAGGGCGAAGGGAATTAGCTACTGGACGAGATCCGCCCGAGCGAAGGATCTTGGGGGATGGTATTCGCCCAGGCGAGACTATCGAATGGTGAATGGGTGAGCTCCTGATCAAATTATGTCCGAATGGGAGTTTTTGAAAACAATTTAAGTTGTGTGGAATTTCCGAGTGAAATTCCGAGTGACCTATGTCCGAGTCATGACCTTCCGAGTGAGGAAGTGGACATAATCCGAGTGAGAAGGCTCTTGAGTGTGATGATCTGGGTAGTGGAGTCCTGAACGGAGAATTTTCGAGTCCAGTGTAGCCTGTCCCGAGTAGAGTACCCCGAATGTGCAATTCCGAGTGGAGAGGTACCGAATAGGGATACTCGGTGTGAGTTTATCCAGAAGTGCACTGGAATAACTCCGTGTGAGTGAAAAAGGAAGGAGGTCAGTTTTGGGAATGAGATGCCGAGTGAGTGATCAATTAGATGGTGAGTCGGTCTCTGGAATGGTTTACCGAGTGGAACCCCGTGTGAGTGAAGACTCGGATTTGGAATGAATATACCGAGTGGAAGACTGGGTGAGAGAGGACTCGGTCTGAACTGAATTTGCCGAGCAGAGGACTGAGTCAGTGATGAGTCAGTCAGGGTCATCTGGCCGAGTGGAAAACCCAAATGCTAGTAGTCAGTTTTGGAGGGATTCTGCCGAGTTAAAACCCGAGTGTGGGAGTCGGTTCAGAGGGATCCTGCCTAATGAAAACTTGAGTGATGGGAGTCAGTTTTGGAGGGACTTTGCTGATTGAAAACCCAAGTGTTGGGGAGCCTAGTTGAACGAGTGGGTTTATGCTTGGTACTAGAAGTCTTTCGCCTAGGCGAGAAGGTCTCGCCCAAGCGAGTCAGTGTTGAATTCGATTCTGGACGAATTTCGCCTATGCTCGCTGGCTCCGCCCAAGCGAAGCTCGAGTGTCTCGCTCAAGCGAGTCGGGATCCGCTTGAGCGAAGGGTACTCTGATGGTCTAGAATGCGTTATTCATTAGTTTCTTCTTCTCTTTCACACTGAGACTTTATTCCATAATAATTTATAAGTATTTTGGGATATAAAATGGGGCTTCTTAATCCCAAAGTGGTCGGTTTCTTAAAACCCATTCATATATTATTAATATACTCAATTTTTCTTCCGCTGTTATAATTGAGGAATGTTTTAAAAGTTAATCCTCTTAGTTTACCTTCTTATATCTTCACATATGAGACAGGTCTCTAATTGGTCCAGGGAATTGAATAAACAACTTCACCACTTGTAACTACCATGAATTAATTACACTAAAATCGTGAAAAATTTACCTCTATTTTGGGGTGCCTCAACCTGGTATCAGAGCAACTGTTGCTCTTGATACGACTATGAATTATGTTGTACATGTGATTATTGTTTGTGAATGACTGATTTATGAACTACTTGATTGAGTTATGATGGTTGTCATCGAATTGAGATTGTTGTATGAAGTTGTCAAGTCCGGCCAAGAGTCCTTACACTATTTACCGCTAATTATGAATATGTTGTGATTATGTATTGAAAATGATGTGATTATGTGATATGATACATGGTAGGCCTATGATTGCTGAAATTCTTGAATTCATAAGTCGAAAAGCTATTGTTTGGCCTAGTGTACTCATGTGTGAGCCATGTTTTGATGTATAGGCATAAGATATGGCTGGTAGACAAAATCATGAGGCTGCTGCTATGGCAAACGCCTTGAATCGATTTGCCGATCTCTTGGAAAGGCAAAGCCAGCTGAATGTGGGACAAGGTTCCCAAGGTCTTGACTTGTTTCTCAAGAGGAACCCTTCGGAGTTTCATGGAGGTTATAAGCCCGAAGATGCGTATGCGTGGATAGATGACTTGGAAAGAATATATGCAAGCTTTGAATGTTCTGAAGCGCAAAAGGTGGAGTATGCGGTCTTTATGCTCTGCGATGAAGCCGAAGCTTGGTGGCGTCTTACTAGGGGACGAATGATATCTACTGATGTTCCCTTGGTTTGGGAAAACTTCAAGTTGGAATTCTTGAAGAAGTACTTTCCAGACAGCTATAGGAGCAAGAAAGAGCTTGAGTTCATGGAGCTTAAGCAAGGTGGTATGACGGTGGAGGAGTATGCCTCCAAATTTGAAGCATTATGTGCATTTTATCCACCCTATCAACAAGAGGGTACTGAAGCTTCAAAATGTGTGAAGTTTGAAAATAGGTTAAGGCCCGAGATCAAGCGGGCTATACGGCATCAAGAAATAAGAAGTTTCCCGATGCTTGTGAATAAGTGTCGAATTTATGAAGAAGACGAGGTGGTTCCTACGAGACATGGAAAGCATGAGCCTAAGTTGAAAGGCCAATTTACTAATTTCAAGAAGCAAGGACACTTTAATAAGAAATTCTTTCGTGGTAGGTCCTCAAATACTAGGGGACGTGGTGCTCCTAAGAGCGGTTATGGTGGTGGTAACCAAGGCCAAGGAAATGCCCAAGGCATAACTTGCTTCCGATGTGGTGCCAACCATTTGGCATGTGATTGTCCTCAAGATAACATTGTATATTTCCAATGCAACCAACCCGGGCATATTCGCCCTAATTGTCCAATGAATGTAAGAGGTGCTAATGTTGACACCCCTAACCGCATGAACTATAGTGCTAACCGTGGTGGTTTTGGTGGCCGTGGACGTGGAAATGGTGGTGGTCAAAATGGTGGCTGTAATGGTGGCTGTGGTGGCAATCACAATGGTGGAAGAAATGGTCGAGGTATCGGCCGTGGTGGAAGAAATGGAAACCGAACTGGTGGTGATCAAGTACAAGCTGCGGGAAGAGTATTTGCAGTTACTGGTGATGAAACAGCTCAGGCTGAGGATCTTATCCGTGGTGAGTGTGAAATTCTTGGCACTCCGGTGTATATTATTTACGATTCTGGTGCTACGCACTCATTTATTTCTGAAGATTGTGTAAGGCGCTTGCGGGTGCCTGTGTGCATGATGAAAGGTTCTATATTGGTAACTACACCGACCGGTGCTTGCTTAAGATCGGTAACTCGATGTGAGGACGTTGAGATGAACCTTGAGGGTAGGAAATTTGTTGTATCCCTCGTATGCTTGCCTATGAAGGATTTGGATATTATTCTAGGCATGGATTGGTTATCCGCTAACAAAGTTTTAGTGGATTGTCATAGCAAGACGGTGATTTTCCCGACTTCGAATGCAGAAGGCTTTGATGTACAAGGTATTTCCCAGCTTCTTATGATGTTCTGCTTGGTTGATGGGAATGGTGTTTCCCAATCTGGTGGAATTCCTATTGTTTCAGAGTTTCCCGACGTGTTTCTGGAAGAGATTCCTGGATTACCTCCTCCACGAGAAGTGGAATTTGCTATTGATCTTATTCCAGGTGCGGAACCTGTTTCCCGAGCTCCTTATAGGATGTCTCCTATGGAGTTAGCTGAGTTGAAAAAGCAAGTGGAAGAATTACTTGAACGGGAGTTTATTCGCCCAAGTGTGTCTCCTTGGGGTGCTCCTGTGTTGTTAGTGAAGAAGAAAGATGGGAGCATGAGATTGTGCATTGATTATCGCCAACTCAATAAACTAACCATTAAGAATAAATACCCTCTTCCACGAATTGATGATCTATTGGATCAATTAAAAGGTGCTGTTATGTTTTCGAAGATTGATTTGCGTTCCGGATATCATCAAATTCTGGTGAAGGCCGAAGATATTCCGAAAACTGCTTTCCGAACGCGATATGGACACTATGAGTACGTAGTGATGCCATTTGGGGTGATGAATGCTACTGCAATTTTCATGAGCTACATGAATCACATCTTCCATGAATATCTTGATCAATTCATCGTGGTGTTTATTGATGATATTCTGGTATACTCCAAGAGTCATGAAGAGCACGAAAGACATCTTCGTCTTGTATTGACAATTCTTCGAGAGAAGGAGTTGTATGCAATGCTGTCCAAGTGTGGATTTTGGTTGTCTGAAGTCCAATTTCTTGGATATGTTATTTCAAATGATGGAGTCACTATGGATAGATCCAAAGTTGAAGCTGTGATGGCTTGGAAAAGACCAACGTCGGTGACGGAGATAAGGAGTTTTCTTGGTCTTGCCGGTTACTACCGGAGGTTCATTGAAGGGTTTTCCCGATTGGCCTTACCACTAACAAAGTTGACTCGGAAGAATCACTCTTTTGTGTGGACCCATGAATGTGAAGAGAGTTTCCAAGAGTTGAAGTTAAGGCTTACTACCGCACTGGTGTTAGCATTGCCCGATTTGACGGATGACTTTGTGGTATATTGCGATGCATCTAAGCTTCGTCTTGGATGTGTGTTAATGCAAAGGAGCGTGTGATAGCCTATGCGTCGAGACAATTGCGACCGCATGAGGTTAATTATCCCACACATGATCTTGAATTGGCGGCGGTGGTGTTTGCATTGATGTTGTGGTGACATTATTTGTATGGCTCGAAGTTTATGGTCTTTAGTAATCACAAGAGCCTTAAGTACTTGTTTGACTGGAAGAAATTGAATATGCGCCAAAGACGGTGGATGGAATTCCTAAAAGACTATGAGTTTGAATTGAAGTATCATCCCGGCAAGGCGAATGTAGTTGCCGATGCCTTGAGCCAGAAGTCATTGCATGTCTCCATGATGATGGCAAAGGAAATGGAGCTAATTGAGCAATTTAGAGATCTGAATATGGGCGTGGAGACTTACACTTCCAAGAAAATAACATTGGAGATGTTGAAGGTTACAAATGAATTTCTTGAATATGTGAAGGCGCAACAGCCCAATGATGACTATTTGATTGAGATGAAAAAGACCCAAGAGAAAGGGAAGAATTTATTCTTAGTAGAAGATCAAGATGGCATTTGGCGTGTGAAGGGCCGAATATATGTTCCCTCAAGTGGTGATGTGAGAAAATGTGTACTTGAGGAAGCTCACAAAAGCGTATTGAGTATTCATCCTGGTTCCACCAAGATGTATCAAGATTTGAAGAAGAATTTTTGGTGGCCCGGTATGAAGCGTGATGTGGCGAGTTTTGTAGCATCTTGCCTTGTTTGTCAGAAGGCTAAGGTCGAGCATCAGAGACCATCTGGTTATATGAGACCATTGGAGATCCCTGTTTGGAAATGGGACAACATAGCTATGGATTTTGTTTCTGGATTTCCCAAAACTCGTGCTGGAAACGATGCTATATGGGTGATTGTTGACCGGTTTACAAAATATGCTCACTTTTCCCCATTAATATGAAGAGTTCCTTGGAGAAATTGGCACAAATATATATCAAGGAGATTGTTAGGCTGCATGGTGTGCCGTCCAGCATCATATCCGACCGTGATCCTCAGTTTACTTCTCAGTTTTGGGGACGTTTGCATAATGAGTTAGGTTCTAAGTTAAAACTTAGTTCCGCATATCACCCTCAAAGCGATGGACAATCGGAGAGAACTATACAAAGCTTGGAGGATTTGTTGAGAGCTTGTGTCCTTGAGCATGAAGGATGTTGGGAGAGATTTCTGCCATTGATCGAATTCACATACAATAATAGCTTCCATTCCAGTATTGGCATGGCACCGTATGAGGCGTTGTATGGAAGGAAGTGTAGAACTCCCTTGTATTGGCTTGAAGTTGGTGAAAATTTGGCCTTAGGGCCGGAGATTATCCAAGAAACCACCGAGCAAATTAGAAGGATACGAGAGAATATGAAGATTGCTCAAGATAGGCAGAAGAGTTATTATGACAAGAGGCATAAACCACTTGAGTTCCAAGTGGCTGACCATGTATTTTTGAAAGTCTCGCGTGATAAGGGAATTGGAAGGGCGCTGAAGAGTGGGAAGTTGAGCCCCAGATTTATTGGACCTTACGAGGTGTTGGAGCAGATTGGTGAGGTTGCTTATCGAATAACACTCCCTCCGCATCTTGCTAATCTACACAACGTGTTCCACGTGTCGCAGTTGAGAAAATATGTTTATGATCCTCTACACGTGATTCCTGTGGATGAGATTGATGTACGTGAGGATCTATCTATTCCTCCTGTTTCCATTCGCATTGTCGGACATTCTGTGAAGAAATTGCGGAACAAGTTGGTACCTTTGGTGGAGGTCGCTTGGAAACATGGAAATACTGAAACATTCACATGGGAACGCGAAGACGATATCAGAGAACGGTATCCCGATGCATTCGAATCCGGTAAGTTAAATTTCAAGGACGAAATTTTCTTTTTGGAAGGGTGGAATGTAACATCCCGAATTTTAAAATAGAGGATTAATTAAGGAAAATAAATATTGACAAGTTGAATATGAATTTTTTAATGTCCCAATAAATGGAATCTAACTAAATTAAGATTTTTAAGGGCTGTTGGTAATTTTTAGAGATCGGTTAAGCTGAAAATGAGCCCGGTTGAGTGATGGGTGTCAGACCAAGTATCTCGGAATGAAATGATATTGGTCAGGGATGTTGAGAATAATATTGGGAATCCAAATATACATTCGGAATAATTTTTGAATAAAGTATTGAGCCCAAACGAAGAGCCTGTTAGTGACAAAAACGATGAATTTTAATAGATGAAGCTAAAATAAACCCAAAAGCCCAAATTTCTTTCTCCTATACACGTGAACCCGTTGAAGCTTTGGCAAACATACTCTACTTCTTCTTCTCTTCATCTTTCTCCATTCTCTTTTCTCTTCCTCTTCCAACCCTAAGCATAACTTGTGTTATCTTCATCTCCCCCATTTTCGTGTGAAGCTTGGAAGCTTAGAGTTCTTCCCTCCTCTTCCTCTCATTTCGTGTGGCTTTCCTCTTCTTGGAGAACCCATTTCGTTTTGGGTATGAGGTAAGCCCTTTCACCATTTTTAGAATGGATTGATGATGATAATATGGGGTATTATGATTTGGAGAGGAGATGCATGTGCATGGGTGTTTATTAGAGCATTTAATGCTTATGTCCTAGAATGGGTCGTCATAAATGTGAGTATTTATGAAGAGAAAATGGTAGTTGGTGCATTAATGAGGGTAGAGAATAAAGGTTTATGATGTATTAATGAAGGTGGATGGGTTTTAAAGGAAACCCTAACCTTAAAGTTGGGGGAAAATAGCTAATGTTAGTTTAAGAATGTGTTTTATGAAGAAATATATGTCGTTGAGGAGTTTTGTGAAGCTTGGGGATAGGGTTGTCTTGTAACCCTTGAATTTAATGATGGTGGCTTAATGGGAAGGAATTCCCGAAGCCTAATAAAGAATAAAAATGATATCCACAACATGTATGACACATGTTGTGACATTATAAATATGAATATGACTAAATAGAATTGAATTGATGACTTGAGTAGTTGATTGATTAAGGTTTTACATGAATGTGAATGTAGGACCTATTCCGAGCGACGAGGCGGGAGCGTCTTATCAATCAGAATTCTTCTCTTGAGGTAGGAGAGGAGTCTAAGTTCTAAATGCATGAATTTGAATGTCATTTGATTATGGTATGTAGTGTTATGCATGTTAGCCTTACTTGAATGTTGTGAGAAATGATGATATAAGTTGTGATATAGTCAATATGTTTGGCAACATGCTTTGGTGCATTTAGAATATTCGTGGTATGTTATATGAATGTATGTAGTGAGCAATGATATGATGATAAGCTGTATTTACCATGAATATATTATGAATGTTGATGTTGTTTGTTGAGATTGAGAATAAGGAGAATGCCACCCAAAGAGTTAAACTATTATGAATAATTAATGTTAATGAAAGCCTTGTGGTGATGTTGATAATGGTGTTGATGATGTTGGAAGATGAGTGGCATGTATAGGATGCATAGAGTGAGGAATGCATATGATTGCATTTGCATCCATGGCATACTGCATAGTTGCCGGTGTTGGAATTTTAGAGGATTCCCCCGGTTGGCCCAGTGGGAGGGCGGCTCGGTGCACGAGCAAGTTATATTTTCCCCTGTGACTTGGTGTATAAGTCACGAAGCTGCCCATGTTGTGCTTCGGGGAGCCATATGTGGTTGAACCTTGTGGGGGATGGCTCTTGAGGAACAGGTGTCCCCGGTGGTCCTTGAGATCACAACTGCTATGATATAATTTGTGGTTAGCCAGCAACACCATATGTTGAATATGTTGTATACCGCGGTCATGGTGAAAATGACCAGGTGTTGCAAGATGGGCGATGCTGTTTGGTACCAGTAAAACTATTGGTGAATGCATGCAATTTAAAGAATAAGTGTACATACTTTACTACTGCAGTAGGGGTGTGGTTAGATGACCATGCTTGAATTCCCACAGTTGGTGTTGAATTTCCCACAGTCAGATATGCAATTGTTGAAATATTCCTTTGTGCATATGCATTAGCTTATGAGCATTTGCATATAGAAGGAAGTATGCCAAGGTGGTGAGATATGATGATGATTGGGTGAGGTGGTAAAAAATATATTTAAGACAACATAAAAGATATGAATACCAGATAATGGTTGTATGACAATTCAATGGTTGAATAACATGGTTATGTATATGCTTGTGTGCTTTGTGTGAAATTGTGTTGGTATATGGCATGGTGAATATTATTGATGTGCAAAGTATACATGTGTGGAAGCCTATATGCATAATCACTTGGTATTCATATTCATACCTTTGGAATGTGGACTCACTCTCCCATGTTGTCAATTTTTAGACTTGTGATGTAGGGCAATCATGGAAAGAGTAAGCAATTTGAAGTATATTTTGGCTGTGGAGGTAAATAGTGTATAGGGAGCGCCTTGGCCGGTGATATATGTAAATATAACTATTTTGTGTAGTATGAGATGTAAGGAATGCTTGTTTTAGGCATTTAGATGATAAGTGATTTTGGAGGGTCAAGGAGGAAAATGAGAAGTGGAGGGTGTAACTCATTTTCATTCGTGACCCTATGCATGTATGAAGCATTAATTTATAATGGAAATTCCTTGTGTGTTGATGAATGAATGAAGAATTATATTTGAGTAATTCTTTTATAAAGTTAAAGAGATGAAAAATTGATTCATATATGTTTTTGAAGAGTTGGGTGAAAACTTATGGATATAGAGGAGTAGAACCAGTTTTAAGTGACTCATATGATGAATGAGATATAATAAATTTTGGTAGAATAGATGGAATTCAATTTTAGTGGATTGTGTTGTGTAAATTCTGAGTTCTGCAAGTTATCTGATGAACTCGCTCAAGCGAGATGGGTTCTCGCCCGAGCGAGAGTCCCACCTGTTTGGAAATTGGCTTCTGGGCAATGCTCGCTTAGATGAGAGTGAATCTCGCCCAAGCGAGATTGTCCCAGTATCAGTGTTTAGATACTGGAGGAAATTCACTCAGGCGAATGGAGCCTCGCCCGAGCGAGGGCGAAGGGAATTAGCTACTGGATGAAATCCGCCCGAGCGAAGGATCTTGGGGGATGGTATTCGCCCAGGCGAGATGATCGAATGGTGAATGGGTGAGCTCCTGATCAAATTCTGTCCAAATAGGAGTTTTTGAAAACAATTTAAGTTATGGGGAATTTCTGAGTGAAATTCCGAGTGACCTATGTCCGAGTCATGACCTTCCGAGTGAGGAAGTAGACATAATCCGAGTGAGAAGGCTCTTGAGTGTGATGATCTGGGTAGTGGAGTCCTGAATGGAGAATTTCCGAGTCTAGTGTAGCCTGTCCTGAGTGGAGTACCCCGAATGTGCAATTCCGAGTGGAGAGGTACCGAATGGGGATACTCGGTGTGAGTTTGTCCAGAAGTGCACTGGAATAACTCCGTGTGAGTGAAAAAGGAAGGAGGTCAGTTTTGGGAATGAGATGTCGAGTGAGTGATCAATTAGATGGTGAGTCGGTCTCTGGAATGGTTTATCGAGTGGAACCCCGTGTGAGTGAAGACTCGGATTTGGAATGAATATACCGAGTGGAAGACTGGGTGAGAGAGGACTCGGTCTGAACTGAATTTGCCAAGCAGAGGACTGAGTGAGTGATGAGTCGGTCAGGGTCATCTGGCCGAGTGGAAAACCCAAATGCTAGTAGTCGGTTTTGGAGGGATTCTGCCGAGTTAAAACCCGAGTGTGGGAGTCAGTTCAGAGGGATCCTGCCTAATGAAAACCTGAGTGATGGGAGTCAGTTTTGGAGGGACTTTGCTGATTGAAAACACAAGTGTTGGGGAGCCTAGTTGAACGAGTGGGTTTATGCTTGGTACTGGAAGTCTTTCGCCTAGGCGAGAAGGTCTCGCCCAAGCGAGTCAGTGTTGAATTCGATTCTGGACGAATTTCGCCCATGCTCGCTGGCTCCACCCAAGCGAAGCTCGAGTATCTCGCTCAAGCGAGTCGGGATCCGCTTGAGCGAAGGGTACTCTGATGGTCCAGAATGCGTTATTCATTAGTTTCTTCTTCTCTTTCACACTGAGACTTTATTCCATAATAATTTGTAAGTATTTTGGGATATAAAATAGGGCTTCTTATCCCAAAGTGGTCGGTTTCTTAAAACCCATTCATATATTATTAATATACTCAATTTTTCTTCCGCTGTTATAATTGAGGAATGTTTTTAAAGTTAATCCTCTTAGTTTACCTTCTCATATCTTCATATATGAGACAGGTCTCTAATTGGTCCAGGGAATTGAATAAACAACTTCACCACTTACAACTACCATGAATTAATTACACTAAAATCATGAAAAATTTACCTCTATTTTGGGGTGCCTCACACCAGACCTCTCACACTAACAGATATGAAAGAGTAAAGAATAAGAGTGTCTATTAGACCTTAGTGTATTGAAAGATTACACAAATATGAGCAAATACACTAAGAAAAAGAAATACAATAGAGCCAAGATGTGCTAGAAGAAGAAACAAAGAAAGCCTTTGTCTTTTAGAAGCAAGAAGAGATTAAGAGGAAGAATAAGAATTCTTGATAGACTTCTCCATTGCTGAAAAGTGAATCTCTTCAATCTTATATAGACTTCAGGATGACCGTTGTTGTTCTTGAAAGAAGATATGTATATTGGAAATCCTTTGAGGGAGTTTGCTTTGAGCGCATTTACCAGACCTTTGAAATTCTAAAAGAATGGACAAGAGTCTGGTAGCTTTGGAACTTCAATTTTTACATGAAATAGGTGCTCCTTGATATCTTCATAAAAAAAGGTAATTGAGGGCTTTATTTCTTGTAGAAGTCATATAAAGATTAATTCTAAAATTCTTTTGATTGTAACTGACACACATGTTGACTTGGTTTAGCTTTTTTGACTTGTGTAGAGTTATTGCGATGAATCCTTTGAAAAACTCTATTGGTTGCTCCACTTGTTTGTGTCTTATCCTTTTTTGATGATAAACACATTTTCCTTGATAAGGGCTTCATTTCTAATGCATCATTAAATTAGATTTCAAAACGTTGTGATTAGTACTTCTGTAGTAACGATTTTTTGCTAATCCATGATCTTTAAAAGTTTGAGATCTTACTCAGTTGAACTATGAGCTTGAATCAGACTTTTTGGTTAAAGTCTAAGTATTGACTTTTGATGGATGAGACCTTTGATCATATGGACTCCCCATTTGATTTGTAACCTATGCACTTTATGTAATTTCTGAAACACTTAACTAGATAGGTTAGATCACATAGAGGTAGTCTTCACTAAAAATATTGATGTATGTTATTAACGAATCCTGACGTCTAGTTGTAATGGCGTAACTTAAGGTCTGGTCTAAGTGTTAGTAACTTTTTCTTTTTAACTAGACTTGTCCTTAATAATCTCCCCCTATTTGTTGATAGCAAACATCAAGTCTTTTTCATAAATAAAGACCATGATACAAGAAGGATAAATCACTATTTTAGATCAGAGTATATATATATAAGAACTTCTTAAATAAGAATGAATAGGTATATACCAAAGTTCAAAAAGGAGCTTCAGTTTTTAAGAAAGATCAGAGCAATGATTTAGAGAGTTGGTTCATTTTTCATGTTTATTCGATCATTTATAAATATTAAGAACCCGTCCTTTCATACCAACTATTAAAGCAAAAGATTTCATTACTAATGAAAAAAAATTATACATGGAATATCAAAAAGATTAATAGACTACATAATCTCATAACAAAATCAGAGCAAAAGAGATTACTAACAGAAAATAGATTGTATACTCCTATACCCATAAAAAAGACTTCTAAAGTTCTCCTCCTTTTGATATTAATAAAAGGAAGGGACATCATAAAAGACTAAGGCATTAAGCCCGAGCAAGGGAAGAGGCAAAGAGTAGGGAAGCTACAGTTGAAATGAGAATAAAGTAATGAGTTTGATGAATAAAGATAATGGGTGAAGTGAAGTAAATGATGGATAGTTGGTAATGAAAGATGGGCTGGCCAGGAAAAGAATGAGAGGAACAAGAGCCTTTTTCTTTGATTATCCAAGATAATGGCACCAGAGAGAATTAACATGTTCTTCTATGGGCGCAGGAGCATATAGAATACTTTCCAAGTTAGCTGAGGAAGCTGACAAGGTCTGAGAGGACCTTTGTAGTGTGGCTTGTGCTTAGGAGACATAGGCTTCTTCAGTCTTCCTAAGTTAATCCATATGGCTACATTTTTCCTTCTGTCGGGAGCAATTAATATCTACTTTCTTAGAGACAACACAATATGGAACTTATGGTATTGTAGACCAAACTTTATGTCCCTTATAACACTAGTTTCTTAAGCCTTAAGAGCGTGATATGTAGCTATATCCTTTAGAGTGAGTAGGTGAGGGTAGGATAGAAGTTTCTCCAAGGTCATGGGTGGTACAAATTCGGGTACAGTATCAAGGATGTAGACTCTTTTTCTGTCAAAGTTAGGATGGGCAACAATGGCTAAATTTTAGGGGTTGTTGTATCTTGGGTTATTAGGATGAATGGTAGGTTTAAAGAACTTGAACACAGGGACATCAGGGGTGATAAAATGAAATAGAGGGAAGTTAGGTAAGGAAATAGTGGGAGGGTCTGGAAGAAGAACAAGGGCAAGGTTGTTATCTAATAGGTTTTGGGTCAAATGGTCTGGTTAAGGTATAACAGTGATTAGGATTGGATGAGAGGGTGGCTCAGGTTGAAAGGATTTAAAGAGAAGTGAAGACAAAAAGTCTAGACTACTCAGAGTCAGTCTTAGCTTTCTTGGCACAGGGCCCAGACTCAGGCTTTTCTTTTCCTTTTTCTAGCAAGAGAGGTTCTGAAGCTGGTCTCATCACTCTAAAATTCTCTAAGCACTTCATAGAACCTATTAATCTAATCAATGTGGTTCCACTTCAACACATCATACTTAGGGAAACTCTTGAGATGACCTGAGATGAACTTCATGTATTTGGCAAAGCTGGGATAACCACCATACTTCACAAGTTTCTCTTTATTTTCCCCTTACTACCTTTAGATAATTAGCCCTAAACTCATTATACTTGGCGTGCCATTTGGTATCGATCCATCCATGTATAGAGATAGAGGGATAAAGAACAGTAAAGATATTGATAAATTGTTGTTGAGCTTCTTCACTAAGAGAGGAATGGGTCTGCTATTATGGTTGTTGTTGTTGTTGCTGTTGTAGTTTTTGTTACTACTATTACGGTTGTTATTGTGTAGCTTGAGAGGCTTGCTCCTTCTTTTTCTGAAACTGACTAAGAGTGATCATTAGAATTTGATGACTTGGTTGATTCCTTAGGTTCTGTAAGGTTAGACTTCTCAGCTTGAGGGGAAGAATTAGGGGTCATATTGCAAGGCTTTACATCTAAAGTTGAATCTGAACTATCAGATTCATCAAAAAACTCCAGAACCATATTTCTGGTTTTCTTTACAGGATACTTCACTATGTGACTTTTCTTCTTGGGGGCTGGCTTTGCCGAATCAACCTTAACCTTTTGTTTCTTTATGTTTGCAGGGCAGACCTTTTCTTCTTGATAGGAATGAGAAAAGATCTTTCTAAGGTCTGATCAATCAAGGGTGAGAAGGCAGAAAGCTTACTCACCAAGGAGGTGGACTACACTAAATCACTGACAGTTTGAGTTTGCATGTTTTCTAGTGGAAAAACTTTTATCAGAACTGCTGGATAAGGTATCTTGTTTTGTTTCCTCCCCACTGAAGAAATAAGGTAGGTCAAGATGACATTTGGTAGACTAACCTTCTCCTTCATCAAGATGTGGTACATGCAGAATCGAACCAATTTGGTCACAATGTCCTTGGCATTATTGTGAGGATAGAACACTTGCTTTATTACTAGGTGAAGAATCTTTACTTTGGGAAGAAGGTTCCCAGACATTGTCTTAGTAGGATAAGTAGCACCATACAACATCTTGTTTATTTCTAGACTAGAGATAACTTCATACTCAAAATCTTTAGCATACACTTCTCCAACAGTTAGGCAACTAGTCACAGTAGCTAGAATATCTTCAGAAATTTCAATAACCTTCCCTTTCAGCTTTCCCAACATAATGAACTTAGACTTGTCCACTGTTACAATCTTCTAGAATTCTAATACCAGAGAGGGGGGGTAAGGTTCCCTATCCAAGCAGAACTTGGTCTAACCAATGCCACTTATCTCTTCAGAGATGTCTTTGTCATCCATCCTGTGTTGCCCAGGGTGAAACTACAAGGACTCCACAATGTCAAAAACTTTGAATGTCATTACTGATGCTTAATAAGGAAGAAGAGGGGTTTAGGGTTTAAGGAGGTAAAAGGTTTTAGAAAAGAGCTTTTTCGATCAAGAAGAGAGACGGAAGGTTTAAACAAAGGTGGGAAATGAAACAAAGTGAAAAAGGAACATAGTTAAAAAGTAATAACTATACACTAGTGAGGAGAGAGAAGACACATCTCAAGTAGCAGTTATAAAAAAGAGCATTGACTTTTGCCACGTTGTACATTTTAGAATAAATGGTAATAAAATATGAAACATTTGACAGTTAACACGAATCCCAAAAGACTTCACCTTTTTCTTTTTAACAAATAGAAGTATAATTATTATGGGTTCAGACATATCACCAACAATTTTTTATGCAATCATACTCAAACCTTTTTATCAAAGCAATCAGACTTTTCAAGTAATACTTCTTAAATTTAAATTATGCTTAATGAAAGCAAACCTGACATTAGCTAGAGGCTTTATGAAGATATTTTCCTATTGATGATCTGTGTCTACAAATTTCATATCTAGAACATCTTTTTGAATATAATCTCTAATAAAATGATATTTCACTTCTATGTGTTTTGCTTTGGAATGTTGAATGAGGTTCTTTGAAGATTTATTACACTTGTATTGTCACAAAACACATGAATCTCTTCTTCTTTGATTGAGTAATCTTCAAGTTGATATTTGATCCAAAGAAGTTGAGAACAATAGCCTGCTATAGATATACTCATCTTCTGCTGTTGAAACTGCAATAGAATTCTACTTTTTGCTTCCCTACGATATCAGACTTTTACCTAGGAAGGGACATCCACTACTTGTGCTTTTTCTATCTACTCTATCACCTATAAAATCTGCATCACAGTATCCAGATAGAGAGAAAGAGTCTGTTCTCTTATAGACAACCCAAGGTTAATGGTTCCGACAAGATATCTTATTCATAACAGACAAATATGATTCCTTAGGGTTTGACAAATATCTTACACATATGCAAACACTGAACATTATATCTGGTATGCTAAATGTAAGATGCAAAAGTGAACTATCATTCCTTTGTATAAGGTCTGATCTAGTGATGTACCAGAATCATCTTTATTGATTATGTAGTTAGGATGCATAGGAATGCTCATGGGTTTGGCAGTAGACTTTTAAATTTTTTAAGCAATTCCTTGGTGTACTTTTGTTGATAGATAAAGATACCATCATCAGTCTATTTGATATGTAAGCCTGGGGAGAATTTAAGTTCTCCTATCATTCTCATTTCAAATTTTGCTTGCATCATTTTAGAAAATTCTTTACATAGACTTACATCAGTAGCACCAAAAACAATATCATCCACATAAATCTACACAATAATAAAGTTTTTTTGGAAGCTTTTTCTGAACAGATCTGTATCTACTTTTCCTCTAGTAAATTCTTTTGAAATTAAAAAGGTGCGAAGTCTGTCATACCAAGCTCTTAGAGCCTATTTCAGACCATATAATGCTTTAGTAAGTTTGAAAATATGATTTGGAAAGGATAAATCTTCATAACTAGAGGATTATTTTATGTAAGCTTCTTCTTCAATAAACCCATTCAGAAAAGTACTCTTAACATCTATTTGATATAATGTAATACCTTTAAAAGCTGCAAATGCAAGAAGTATCCTGATAGCCTCAAGTCTGGCTACAGGAGCAAAGGTTTTAGTAAAGTCTTTACCTTGTTGATTGTAGCCTTGAGCTATAAGTCTGGCTTTGTTTTCGATGACTTTCCATTTTCATCAAGCTTGTTTCTATAAATCCATTTAGTTCCAATGATGCTTTTGTTTTTGGGTTTTGGAATGAAACTTCACACCTTATTTCTCTCAAACTAATTTAATTCCTCTTAGATGTCAATGATCCAATCAGTATCCTTCAATGCTTTAGCAACTTATTTTGGTTCTAGTTTTGAAACTAAAGCAATAGTGGATTGATTAAGAAGTCTTGATCTGGTTCTAACTCCAACTGTTTGATCTCCAACAATGAGATCTAAAGGGTGATAAGCCTTGAATTTCTAGTCTTTTGGCTTTTCAGGATAAGGCATAACTTGATGTTGTACAGATGCTTTGTCCTTATTTTTAGCCAATTTAGGTTGAACAGGGTCTGATCCTTGTTGATCTTGTTCAGCTTCCTGTCGTTGCACACCTGCATCATCAAGGTCTAGATCTGTCAGTCTCCTATCAACCTTTTGAAAGCCATCAAACCTTACGTGCATTGATTCCTCAATGGTTTAAGTTCTTGTAATATAAACTCTATAAGATTTTGATGTGGTTGAGTATCCCATGAATATTCCTTTATCACACTAAGAATCAAATTTTCCAAAATGATCCTTTGTGTTCAGAAAATAACAGGTACAACGAAAAGGATGAAAATATGAAATGTTGGTTCTCTTCCTTTCCACAATTCATAAGGAGTCTTATTCAGTATTGGTTTGATAAGAATCCTATTTTAAATATAACAAGAAATGCTCACAGCCTCTGCCCAAAAATATTTTTGAAGATTGTTTTCACAAAGCATTGTTCTGGCCATTTCCTGTAGAGACCTATTTTTCCTTTCCACAACACCATTCTGTTGAGGTGTTCTTGGAGAAGAAAAACTATGAGTTATCCTAGTCTCATTGTAGAATTTTTCAAAAACTTCATTTTTAAATTCTCTGCCATGATCACTTCTTATTGTACGAATACAAAATCCTTTCTCATTTTGGATTTTCTTGTAGAAAATCTTGAATACTTTTATAGACTCATTCTTGTGTGTTGGAAAGTAAACCCATGTCTTGTGTAATCATCAATAATTATAAATCCATAATTCTTTCCTGCCAGACTTTACACTTGAGATGGACCAAACAAATCTAAATGTAATAATTCTAAAGGTCTGACAGTGGAAATAATATTTTTTTTTAAATAAGGTTTTACGTTGTTTCCCCATTTGGCATGCTTCATAAGGTAGGGAATTGTTGAAGGAAATTTTTGACAGTCCTTTAACAAGGCCTTTTCTATGGAGTTTTTAAATATGCTTTAAACTCACATGCCCAAGCTTTTTATGCAGATCCATCTTTCTCCAGAACTAGAAAATAAACATGTTACATTCTAATCATTTAGTTCATTCAAGTCAACCTTGTACAGGTTGTGATGTCTGTTTACACTGAAGAGTGTGGAACCATCATGGTTAATGATAGTACACTTTTCTTTATCAAAAGAGACCGTGTACCCATTGTCACAAAATTGACTAATACTCAGCAAGTTGTGGTTCAAACCTTCAACCAAAAATACATTTTCAATAATAGGTGAAGGAATTTTACCCACTCTACCAGACCCTATAATCCTGCTAGTTTGGTTTCCTCCAAAGGTGACTGTTCCACCTTTAAATTGTTCTAGGTCTAGAAACATAGACCTTCTTCCTGTCATGTGATATGAGCATCCACTGTCTAGATACCAATGCAGTGGCTTTATATTTGTCTTTAAGCACATATGCGATAGGAATGATTAATGATTTTGGTACCCATATCTTTTTGGGTCCTACACTATTAGCAATTCTTTCCTTTCTCCTTTTTCTTTTTCTATAATCATTAATTACATGACCATGCCTCTTGTAATAATTACATTTGACATGATTCTGTTTCTTTGAATTAAATGTAGAGGTGAAAATTGTTTGAAATTATTTTTCTCTACATATCCCAGACCTGGTCTATTATGGTAACCCTGAAACTTTCCTTAAAGTTTGTTTAAATTTTCAGTGTCATTGACAAAATTGCTCAGGTCTAAGATAAGAGAGCTTACTTGTTTTTGCAATTTGATGATTTCATTACTTTAAGAGTTACAACAAACTTTAGATTTTTCAAAATTTGTTTTTAAAACAACATTTTCTTTTCTAAGTTTGCTTAACTCTTCTAAGTGTATCTTTTCATTCTCTTTCATTTCTTTTTGAATATTTTTATCAAAACTTTCTTCCTTCAATTTTAAAATTTGATTTTCAAAATTAGTAACCATGTCAACATGTTTCACTTTCAACTTTTTAAAATTCTTTAAGAGTTTTGAGAAATCATTGAACAACAAATCATAATTTTGCTTGAGTTCAAAATAGCTTACATCCTCAGCTTCTGAGTCACTTAAGCTTGCTTCAGAGTCTGGTTCCTCATTTTCCATAAGACAAATTTGAGCAGACTCTATTTCTTCATCAGATTCTTCTGAGCTGGATGATCCTTCATCATCTTAAGTGATTAACCCTTCCTGTCTCTTGAGAAATTTTCTCTTTTCTCTTTTGTCATTTTTGTCTTTATTTAGGCGAGGACATTATGCTTTTATGTGTCTTGGTTTCCTGAACTTAAAGCATTCTAGGACACACTTGTCAATTTTAAACTTAAATTAATTTTACCTTTGTGGTCCTTCTTCTAAAATTTCTTATGTCTAAACTTCTTCTTCTTTATCAGCTTGTGAAATCTTAGTTACAAGGGTCAATTCTTCATCTGTATCAACTTCTGATTCATAAAGTCATGATCTGAGCTTGTAGACTCTTCAGTTTTTAATGCCTTAGACTTTTTGCCTGATTCATCAGACTTTAAGGCAATGCTTTTGGGGAGGAAGGTTTGTTAACTTCCTTCTGTTTCAGCTTTAGTTCATGCATTCTGAGAGCAGTTCATCCAAGAAGAATATACTTAGATCCTTTACTTCCTCCAGTGTTAAACACTTGGCATCAAACCTTTCTGGTAAACTTCCAAGAAGTTTTACGTTAATGTCTTATGTGGAAAGTGTTGTTCCAAGAGCCTTGAGCTCATTCAGCAAAGTCTGAAATCTTCTAAACATCTGATCCACTGTTTCATAGTCCTCCATCTAGAAATTATCATACTGTTTGGTCAATAGTATTTTCTTATATCTTTTGACATTGGAGGTGCCTTTATAATTGCGTTAGAGAGTATCCCAGACCTTTTTTTGCTGATTTACAGCTAAACACTTTATTATATTCAGACTTGCTAAGAGCACAAGTAAGCAAGAATCTGGCTTGGGCATTTATCTCCATCTTTTTGATTTCCAGAGTTCCATTCATCTTCTGACTTGAGCTTTCCATCATCAGCAGGTGCTGCATAGTCACCATTTAAAATAACTACCCATAAACCATACTAAGTGGATTTTATGAACATTTCTATTCTATTCTTCCAGTATAGGTAGTCTTCACCAAAGAAGGCTAGTAGTCTGTTGATAAAGGATCCTTCTGTAATTTATGGATTACTCTGAGAAGCTGTCATAGATCTTCATGTTTTTTAGAAGGGGAAAAGCATTAATCAAGCCATAATCAAATGCTACAAATACCATAATCTAAGGAATTACCATAATGGCTGTCTATAATGGGACAATAAGATGAACTATGTAGAATTTGAGACAGAAGAGATACTGTTCATGGCTTATGTTGATCATCCTCAACATCATGCAAAGAAAAAGAAGGCTTAGTTTTTGCATTCGAGATATTTGAATCGTATGTGTGGAGATAAATCAAAGTTTAGTAATATGGATGATGTCTTTAAGTATTCAGTAAACCTTGGAAACAACACAAAGATGAATGTGCTTGGCAAAGGGAATATAAAACTAAGCATAAATAGTGTCACTCACGTGCTCACGTGAAATAAGATATTTTTTTATGTACCTTAAATCAAGAATAATCTCTTGAGTATAGGTCAACTACAAGAAAAGGGCCTTACTATCATGATTATGTCAAGAAAATATAACATTTATCACCCATACAAGGGACTAATTCTTTAGAAAAACATGACTTCTAACATGATATTCATATTGTCTACTGAAACTCTAGAGAAAAAAGAAACATGCTTTAACATTGTCACATAGTGCAGACTTAGAAGGGAGTTAAATAAGTCTTAGACTCTATTTATGGAATAATGAACCTTTAGAAATGCAGGTAATTAGACTTATGATAACAGAGAAGATGAAAGCAAAGAGAATGAGAGAACACCATGAATTTATAGTGGTTCACTTCCAACATAGAAGCTACGTCCAATCCCTTCTAACTTGAAGGATTTCCACTATTGTAAAATCTCCTTCACAATACCAGCACCAGACCAGTGCCATAAGTATTCTTAACTTCAACCACTCATGGCTTAAACCTATGTATTCTTTCCATAAGCCACTCCTGGCTCAATAATCCAAGTATTATTTCAAAAGCCTCTTCAGACCAAACTATTTACCACTGAAACTAAGACTGGTAACTTACCAGACCTCTCACACTAATAGATTTAAAGGAGGATGGAATAAGAATGTCTATCAAACCTTAGTGTATTAAAGATTACACAAATATGAGCAAATACACTAAGACAAAGAAAGACAATAGGGCCAAGATATGCTAGAAGTAGAATAACAAAGAAGGCCTTTGTTTTTTAGAAGCAAGCAGAGATTAAAAGGAAGGATAAGAATTCTTGATAGAATTCTCCACTGTTGAAAAATGAATCTCTTCAATCTTATATAGGTCCCTCTAAGATGATCGTTGCTGTTCTTGAAAGAAGATATGGACGTTGGAAATCCTTTAAAGGAGTTTGCTTTGAGAGCATTTATCAGACCTTTTAAATTCTAAAAGAATAGGCAAGAGTCTGGTAACTTAGGAACTTTATTTAACAATCATACAGAGATCAATGCTAAAATCCTTTTAATTGTAACTGACACATATACTGACTTGGTTCAGCTTTTTTGACTTATGTAGAGTTGTTGTGTTGAATCCTTTGAAAAACTACATTGGCTGCTTCGCTTGTTTGTCTCTTATCTTTTTTGATGATAAACACATTTTCCTTGATAAGGGCTTGACTTCCAATGCATCATTAAATTAGATTTCAGAACATTGTGATTAGTACTTTTGTAGTAACGTTCTTTTTGCTAATCCATGATCTCCAAAAGTTTGAGATCTGACTCAGTTGAACTATAAGCTTGAATCAGAATTTTTGGTTAAAGTCTAAGTATTGACTTTTGATGGATCACACTTTTGATCATATGGACTCCCCCATTGATAACCTATACACTTTATATAGTTCTTGAAACACTTAAATTAGACTGGTTAGATCACACAGAGGTAGTCTACATTAAAAATATTGATGTATGTTATTAACAAATTCTAGGGTCTAGTGGTAATGATATAACTTGAGGTCTAGTCCAAGTGTTAGCAACTTTTTCTTTTTAACCAGAGTTATCCTCAACATATAGGATCTTTATCATTTGTGGTATTTGCAAGCTTGCTCATCTTAGTTACAAAGGTTTGGAGTTTCTTCAAACATTAGATATGGTACATGGATTGCCTCAATCAATGTTATGAAAATTGGATCGGACGGCTCAACCAGAAAATCAATAAATCATGTCACTAGATATGTTTGTTTAAACTCCTAAATTAGACTAGCACTGAACCCGAGTCGAGCCAGTTAAACCAATCAAACCAGCGTTTAACAATTTTAACTGGGTCAGTTTTTTAACTTAAAACAATGTTATTTTATTTGATTTTTTAAAAATGAAATCCTTATTTGTTTTCCCCTTTGGTTCATACATTACTCCTAATCCCATTCCCTAATCTATAACCTTTCTCTACTAAAACTAAAAAAAGTAAGTTCATAGTCCAAAAATCCAAATTCATTATCAATGCACTACAACTTCTTTCTTTTCTCCTTTCTGGCTGCCACTTCTACCGCACCCATCACCGTCGACATCTACACTACTGCAGAACATCTTTATTTATGTCCCCTTTTGATGTAGTTCTTCTTATGGATATATCTTATAGGCATTTCCAAACTCTTCATTGTTTAAGCATCATCAAAATTAACTCCTCTATGGATCATGGTTTGGCCGAATGTGTGTGAGAGAGGAAATTATGAAATCCTATGCAAAATCTAAGAAGAAGAAAGCTTGAAAATAGAGAGAATAAGGAATGGTTAGGCGTCGCCTAGCTAAGGACTAGGATAAGCCTTAGAAGATCACTACAATGAAGGTGCTCCAATGATAAGATCAAATTAACTTTCTCATAGAGAAAAAAAGTTTCTCACTCTAGAAATATTGATGCATTTAATAAATAACCAAAAATGATACAATTAGAAACCCTAGATTTATTTAAAGACAAATTACTAACTTGTGTAACAAGCTACCTAAACTAACGTTAGTTAAGCTTAATTAACCTAACTCCTAACCTATGGTAAGGTGGAATTTCACTCAAGCCTTGAAGCATAGGTTCCTAAGACCTAAAAATGACCCAAACACAAAAATAAGGTTATGTAAGGCTCAAATCCTAAAGCTCATACTAAACACAACTAAAACCATAATGAAAAATGGATTTTAAGCCTAAGAATGACTCTCAAACCCAAATAATAAAACCCTATGAAGTAATACAACTTAAATGGCCTAAAGGTGGCCTTAAACAAAAGGTCCCAAAACTTAAGCTAGGTTGGATCCTTATTATACTCTCTCCCTTAAAAGGGATTTGTCCCTAAATCCAAGCTCCTTCTTTAGAGCTTTCAAGGCAAGATCTGTTAACCAAGTGGCCTCAATTACTCAAGAGGGGGTGAATTAAGTATTAAAATTTTTTGTTGGAATGCTTTTGAAATTAATTCTTTAGTAATCAATTTGATAAATAAGAATAATACACAAAAGAACAAGTAATAATATCAAATTAATCACGAAGCTATTTTAGCACTTAGAAAGTAATAAATGATTTTAACACAATTTGTTATTCAAGTGGCCTCAATACTCAAGAGGGGGGTGAATTGAGTGTTTAAAACGTTTTTTGGAATACTGTTGAAATTGATTCCTTTTTTACAAAATATGTTTATATGCAAGAGATAGCAAGTGTAGTGCAAGAATCAATGTAAAACGATGTATAAATGTCACTTAGGCAATATATCAAATACTTGGTATGCGAAAACTTAACTAGGCCAAATTATTCAATTTCAAGCAATATTATCACAACCAAATGCAAGAGAGTAGGGAAGAGAAGCTTACAAACCAATTTAACGAGTTCCACCAACCCGGCGTACGTCTCGCCTTCAAACAACCCACTTGAAGGATTTCCACTATTGAAGTTTAGAGATACAAGCTATGAGCAATTACAGCTTCCTAGTGTCCCACACTCAAGAACTCAATCCTCACTAGCATAAGGGCAACCCACCTAATCTCTCAAACTCTCAATACCCAAAGGTTGAACCCTAACCTTTATGACCGCTTAACCTAGAATGAAAAACCTTGGTGTTTTGGTGTTTGGTTTACAATCAATTAACTCTCTCAATAGAGTAGATATACAAGTATAAGCTCTCAAGTTCTAACTCTCAACAAGAAGAAAGGATATACAAATGTAAGCTCAAAGTTTCAAAAATTGAAACTAAACAAAGAAATGGACTCACAAGGCACAAATGTAAGCTATGAATGATTCTCTTTCTTTTTGTTTTTGATAGCTTGAATGAGTGTTGCATTTATAAGTCTTAGAGAGGAGCCCTAAAGTCTTCAGAGCCGTTACACAGCATGGGTGTTTGAATTGTAATGGATAGCTGAGCTGTTTTTGCACTAAAAAAAACTTTTCCCATTGTCAGGCACTAGTGTAATGGATTAGGCCTCAAGTTGTAATCGATTACACTTCGAATTCTTCAGTTTAATTGGTCGTGTAATCGATTAGGCTTTTCCATGTAATCGATTAGCTTGAAGATAGAGATTGGCTAATCGATTGTGTATGCGTTGTAATCGATTGTAAGTGATACCTAATGCATTGAGTTATGCAGCATGGTAATTGATTATGACTTGTTTTGCAATCGATTTTGAAGCAAACAGAGACTTGGTAATCAATTATGGCTTGGTTGCAATCGATTAGTAACTTCACAAAACTTAGGTAATCGATTGGGACTACCCTGTAGTCGATTAGGCATTGTACCTGATGCATTTTATCCTTTTTCCCAATTTGGTAATCGATTGGCCTTCTTGTTGTAGTCGATTATGTAACAAACAGAGGCTTTCTAATCAATTAGATGACTTGATGTAATCGATTAGTATTTGTTCCAGAGTCTCTGTAATCGAATTGATTCCTTGTAGCAATTGATTGTATGCCAAACAAAAGTTGTGTAATTGATTAATTGCCTAGTGTTAATCGATTAGACTTCGAGTCTGATGCTCATCTTTGTTGATTCTTCTTTGTTTTCATTCTTGTAAAGACTCTTCATGAATTTTGTACTCTTTTTCATGATTCCTCAATTGCTTTGTCATTATCAAAATAATACAACCTGAAACATATATTCAAACACATTCTCCCCCTTTTTGATGATGACAAACAATGTTCATCTCATAAGGGTGTTAGTGCAAATAAGATTTTCTCCCCCTTTCTCAAAGAGTTTATGCCTAGCTTTAAGAAACATAAAGGTAATCATTCATTAATCATGCACTTGTTGTTTTAATCATATTATTTTACCACATGTTTTTGATTAACACTTGTTGTTTTGATTAGTGTTTGATTTTAGGCCATTTTGTATTCACCCTTATTATTCTCATGATGATTCTTTATTCTTTTCCCCCTTTGTTATCATCAAAAACAAATAAAGCAATATAAAACAGATAAGTGAAGGGAAAATTCATTCATTCATTTAAGGAGAAGTACAAAAGGGAAAGTGCAGAAAAAAAGTGCTGAATACAACCAAACCAAGAAAATCTAATTATCATGATGAAAGAAATACGTTTCAGAAATTTTGTTTGAGAGCTCCTCATTGCGTTGCTCCATGAGCTCAAAATGCTGTTGCTCGATCATTTAGAACTGTTAAAGAGTGTTATCAATTCTTTCAAAGCACTGATCGAGATAAGCATAAAGGGAGGTATGTTAGGAATCCCCTAGTGTATAAGCAGCGAAAATACAAGGATTCCCATAGGATTTACAAAGCGCCATGTTTCAAAGCATAAGACAAACACTAAAAAAATAATTGCGTTTTAGGATTACCTCTTGAAGAATATCGAAGCAATCGTAGTCTCGTCCTTTAGGAGTCCACACGAGTACTCCCACCAGAAATGCTACACCTTCCAAATGCTAGTTTGACGGCGTGTAGCTTTTGCAACTTTTACATATTTTATGTCTCATTTTTAGGTAGCCGCCTATGAGCATCTTATGCTCTATTTATAGGCTTAGGTTTGACCTAATTTACTCCCTAAAGAGTGGGCTCCTTACTCATTCTAAATGAGTTAGGCCCAATAGTCTTATTTTAGTCCAACTAAAATAAAAAGCTATTTTCTAATGGGCTTTCTCTATGTGTGTGACCCTATAGGTAAAATACTCGGTTATATTAATAATAAACTATTTTATTATTAATATAAAATAAGAACGACATCTAGCAATACATCATTATGTCTAAATATTATTTATTATCAACATAACCTATAAGTGATAATTATTTTATATGTTTGTTCCTTTTGTCATGATATCCTAATTGGGCCCAAGGCATGGTCGCGTCATCCTTGTACGGTCCAATTTATTTTACTTGATACTAGAGTAGACTTTATCCAAATAAATATCCAATATTTATTCTTCCTAGCATGGCCATGCATTTCCTTAGTCTCACTCCATCAAGTGGCCTATAGATATCACTCCTGTCACATAGGAGAGACAAATCCCATCTACATCACTCACATCCCTCTACATAATTTGTTCATTGCTTAACCACAACCTTTATAGTCCTCTTATTACAGAAGACGTTTGATTGTATTAAAACAATAAACTCCTTATATAGGAATCGTAGTGACTTCAGGTCAAAGAACTACATATACCATTATCACATTGAGAATCGTTTATGACATTCATGTAATGATCCATGCAACGTTCTCATGGTGGGTCTGTCCAGTACATCATTCCTCTTAATGTGTACCCATGTGAAGACTTGATATCATTTATATCCATGATCTGTGAGATCATATCATCAATACACTCACACACTAGTCTTAATGTATTTACATGTCCCCAAAAATACATGACTAGGGACATTTTAGGAATAACTCTCATATGACCTATTACTCCAAGGATAAATAAAGGTTGTTAAACTATTTAACAAAAATGACTTATTCAAAATGATGCGTCCTATATAGGCTTTTAGTGCATATTTCCAACAATCTCCCACTTGCACTTAGAGCCGATAAGGTTAATGCCCAATGACGTCTACAGTGCCCTTATGCTTTTACTACGTAAGCGGTTTTACTAGTGGGTTCCCAACAATTTTGTTGGTTTGCACATTGCATATTTTCACATCTTCCAAAGATGGAACTATTTAAGTATATGCTTGGATTAATCCACTTCCTTATATTGTTCTATGGTTCCATTTTCATCACAGTGGAAACTCATAGGATACAAAACATTTGGAATCATTAAATCTAAATTGGCTTCTTTTGTATTTTAACATAGCAAAATACTTAGATTTGTTAGTAGAACCAACGATTGTTTCTTGCTTTGAACCTTTAAAGCATACATCGTAACCATCTTGACAACACATATTCTTTGATTGCAATCTTAAGTCTTTCAAATTAATCAAAAATTGACATCGATGTAACCTTTACAGCGAGCTCATCTTCCATTTATCAAGATTATATCCTTAGTCCTTCTTAAGTGTTTAAGGATACTCTTGCCTATAGAATGAGAATATTATTAGTTCTAGAAGAAGCATGTCTTCTGCATGTAATACTAGAACTATAATTATGCAGTTACTAACCCTTTTATAGTCATAAGATTTATCTTTATTCTTTAATGAAGATTCTAGCTTCTAAAAGCTTGCTTTAGTCCATAAATAGAACATTTGCAGTTCACATACCTTCCTAGATGTTTTAGGCATAAAAGGCCTTTAGGTTGTGTCACATACACATCCTCAAGATGATTTCCATCTTGATATCTATCTACCATATCTCATAATGGTGGTATACTGCTACAATAAGTAGGATCTAAATGGTTTTTAAGCTAATTGAATTTTGTCAATCTTGCTTTTAAAGGTACTTTTATTACCATCCATGTTTAGTTTTCCTTTTGAAAACCCACTTGCATCCGATAGGTTTTACCCTTTAAGTGCGTCAACCAAGGTTCATACCTTGTTAATATACATGGAACCCATTTCAAATCCCATGGTCTTATACCATGCCTTAGAATCTAAACTTGCATTAGCCTCTTCATAAGAAGCTTGGTCATTTAGCAATATGCCTCCTTCCTGATTTATAAGATATCTATATCTTTCAGGTTTGGTGACATATCCTATTTGATCTTACACAAGTCTTGTGCTACCGGAGCTAAGGATTTCACAACACTTTGTGATTTCTGCTCCAAGCCCATCCTTGACTTTTAAATGCTTCGTGATACTTGAATCTCTTCAAGTTCTACCATCCTCCCACTAATTCTTTAAGGGATGTACTCTTATTCAAGAATACAACATTCTAAGCAACAAGCCTTTTATTCTCAGATGGATTGTAGAATTGATAACCCTTAGCTTTCTTTGGGTATCTCACAGAAGACATTTATCTAATTTGGATCCGACCTTGTCAGAGTTGGATGCTCTATAGAAGCATCATAGTTCCAAATTATTAGTAAAGACATACTAGGTTTCTTCCTAGTCCATATCATATATGGTTTCTTTAAGAAAGTCTAAGATGGAACATGGTTAAGTGTGGAAATTTTGTTAATAAAGAAACGTTGAAGGAGTTAGAGATGTTTGATAATAATCAATAATCAAACTATGTCCAACAAGGTTTGACTTTCCCCGTAGAAATGCTATTAAGGCATTCCATAAGGAATGAGTTAAGAGGTAATCTCTCACTCTATTAGATAGTTATCAAACTTATAACTCAAATTATTTGCTATCTTGATCTAATCAAGAGCTTTAATTGTCTTGCCAATTTGGTTTTTCACTTTATTATGAATTCTTTGAACTTTTCAAAGACTTTCTAACTTATGTTACATAAATCCATACTCATTGAATTTTCAATTAGTATGTTGAAGTATTGAAAAACATATCTAGTTATTGTTCCAATAGGCCCACATACATCGTTATGTATTAGATAATAGATTACTCATCTTTTCAATGAATGAGGTCTCAATTATCTCTCCAATAAATAAGATTTACATGTCTCCATTGATTCCAAAAATCAAAAAGAGTCCATATAACCACATTAATGGTATTTAGAAAATGTGTTTCTTATCCATTTGCCTTAGGAGACAATACCATGTAAGTAAGGTTCAAAATCACTTATTTTAACCTACTTTGGCAGTTGTTATAAATGGGTGTTTTGAGATTTAGGATGTGGAATCCATTACTCAATTGTGCATCAACATCCATTTGAAGAAATAAAGTTATTTTATAATAAGAAAAACATTTCTTGTCTAACAAGAATCAATATGCACAATGTCTAGTTCACTAACTAGCCCAATAGGTAAGATCTTATATTTATTGTAGCAATTTTTGCTCAATTTTACACAGATTTCTCCACCCTTAACAAGTGATCTACTTCCTTGATCTTTCAAAATTTGAGATCTACTACTAGTATCTGATACTAATGTTAGTGAAGTAAAATAACTTGACTTCTATAACATGACCTGTAGTGGAAGTCTTACTTCCATTTCTTTTAAACTCCTTCAAGTTCTTTAGACAAATTATTTCAATGTCTTATTTTGGCTAAAACTGGAAACAATTTCCTTTCTTGATCACCTTTTAGACTTCCAGACCAACTTGGCCTTAATAAAGTCTGTATACGATCATATCATATATCTCCCATATATTTATATTGCCTTTTACAGCTCAGAGTTTATGCAGACTCCATAGGGTATTCAAGACCCAACCATAGATGATATATAAGCCAAACATGACACACTGCCACTTCATCTTTAATGAAGATAATTCTCAAGTCTCAATACCTATCTAGGCATTTTTCTAGATAAAGTGTCCTTCCAAAGGACAGATTGCAACAAAACAATATTTGGTATATCATGGTTATTCTAAAACAAATCACATGCAAATCTATCACTTCTATTTAAAAACATATTTAAATTTTGGTCATTAAATAAATATGTTGTCTCCCACTATTTTGATTCAAAACAAATACCCTCACTGAATCATAAAAAATCCCATTGGAAGATTTTTCTAGTGGGCCAAGATCCATATTTGGCCTAGTGTTGAGTCAGCTTTGGCTGATCGCCCAACCCTTGGTTATTTAGGTAGGAAACACATTTCCAATTGCATCTCATGCAACTCTTGGATGATTGAGTGGGTAACTCTTTACCCTTATTCATCTTATGAATTTAAGCTCAATCCTTACGCCTCTAAGTTATTTTCAATCCAATTGAAAGACTTAGTTAAGTTTAGGCCTAATAAAAACAATTTGGATATTACAATTATCCCATCGCGCCTTACTAATATAAATGATAGCACCCTGCTTTGGCAGGCCCACTATTTATTGACATTAGTCTCGACGAGTGTTACTTATTAGGAGGCATTTAAACTTAATATTAACGCTTCTAGGTTCTTCAATTTGATTAAAGTTACCTAGATAAGTCCAATAACAAATGGTTGGATAATCCAATTATCCATCATCCTTTACTAATATCAATAAAAGCACCTTGCTTTGGCAGAACCTACACTTTATTGAAACTAGCATTGATGACTGTTATTTATTAGAATGCGTTTTAGACTATTCATACCTTTAGGCTTTTCCAATCCAATTGAAAAATGTCTATTTGAATAAAACTTAATAATACTTGGATAATCCAATTATCCAATCATGTCCTACTAAACATAAATAAAGGCACCCAACTATGACGTGACCTGCACTTTATTTATATCAAGTTAGACGTTATTACTTATTGGAAGGTATGATTGTCGGGCTTGAGGGATTTCAATTTTCTTATTGTTCATTACCAACTTTCATTAGACGCTTTAACATAAAATAAAACCCCAAAACATGCAATCAAAATTGTGAGATGATTATGGTCTTCCTAGAAAATAAAATAAAATAAAATAAACCTAAAGGAACTATAGTGTCTTGACTTCATGAAGTCCTACTTCTTGAAACCGCCATCCTCCTAGAGTCACTACTCCTTTGTTCCTTTCAAGGTCATATCCATCAAGAAACACCACTGTAGGTTTCTTCTAGGTCCCTACCTTGTTGGCTTTTCCAAGATTACAATGTAATAAAGAAAACTCATTTTACATACGAGTGAAAGGTTAAGAGAAGAAATTTATGAATAGAGAAAGGCACAGCACGCAGGCTGTATTTAAAATTAAATAAAAAAATCTAAGACCATAACCATTCACCGCTGGACGTGTTAATTAATCAATTAATAGAGTAATCAATTGTATTTAAAATAAAATAAATTTTAAAACACATAATTAAACACGCGGGGTCATAAAAGGAAAACTACGCAAAGAAGTTTGGCGGCTCTGTTGACCGTTCAACAGACAGGGTCAAGGGGTGTTCCAACCCAAATATTTAGTACTGTAATCAGGTTAGTTCCCAAGAAAGAGAGGTGGGTCCGGAGTGACCACTTAAGTACCAAGTCTTTCCTAGCCAGAACGTCCCACTGACCATTAACAGCTCAAAATATTCGGTTATGATTTCAAACAATTTGAAATCTTTAATTTTGAAATGGCCAAGATTTAACTTTTAAACCTTATCTTTTGACCCTTACAATTATCCTAAAATAGGAATAGTCAAGGTTTAACTTTTAAACCTTATCTCTAGAGTCTCAACAATCATCCTATTTTTTTTTAGGAACGATCAAGGTTTAAATTTTAGACCTTATCTCTAGAGTTCAAGATATTTTATTTCGAATCCTATTAAATTTGATAAAGATCTTATCTTTAATTTGTAACTTTTACAAATCCTATCAAATTTATTAAGGATTAAATATTTGATTTTAAAATTATTAAATTTAATAAAGATCTTATCTTCTATTTGTAACAATTACAAATCATATTAAATTTAATAAATATGAATCAATTTGTAACTCCTACAAATCACATTAATTTTAAAAAGATCACATATGATGCAAATCCTATTAAAATTAATAAGAATAAATTATTTAAATTTGTAACTCTTACAAAATCACATTAATTTTAAAAGGATCATAAACAATGCAAATCCTATTAAAATTAATAAGAATAAATTATTTAAATTTGTAACTCTTACAAATCACATTAATTTTAAAAGGATCACAAACAATGCAAATCCTATTAAAATTAATAAGAATAAATTATTTAAATTTTTAATTCTGACAAACTTTAATTTTAAGAAATAATTAAAAATTTGATTTGTAACTTTTACAAATTGAATTTAAAATATAATATTAAAATCAAATATTTTATTTGTAACATTTACAAATAAATAAAATACCATTATGGCTAGGTTTCAACTTTTGAATCTTAGTTTTCATTACGGCTAGGGTTTAACTCTTAAACTTTCTGAACACAATCTCACATGAACAATTCATATTAGAAAAGAGAAAGCTTATAGACGTCATTGCATACAACCCTTGATTTCAATTTAATTAAATAAACATAAAACATGCCTTATAATTAGAGCACATATAAAACAATCACCATTACAACATACAACATGTTCATATAATAAAACACATCCTAAAAACATGTTCTTTAATTAAAATGTTGAGAAAAGAAATCAATATACATAAAGCAAAATATATTGATATTAGCTTTCAAAAGGTGAAACCTTTGCAACATATCTCATAAAAATGCAACCTTTACATAATATCTCATTAAAAATGCAACCTTTACAACATATCTAATAAAAGATGCAACCTTTGCAAAAGGATTCAACCTTTATAATTCTTTTCATAAAAGAAATTTTAATTTTATTTTTACATGTTCCTTAAACAAATGTTTGCCCAAAACATGGTTTTGCAACCTGGCTCTAATACCACTGTTAGGAATCCCCTAGTGTATGAGCAGCGAAAATACAAGGATTCCCATAGGATTTACAAAGCGCCGTGTTTCAAAGCATAAGACAAACACAAAAAAAAATAATTGCATTTTAGGATTACCTCTTGAAGAATATCGAAGCAATCGTAGCCTCGTCCTTTAGGAGTCCACACGAGTACTCCCACCAGAAATGCTACACCTTCCAAATGCTAGTTTGACGACATGTAGCTTTTGCAACTTTTACGTATTTTATGTCTCATTTTTAGGTAGCCGCCTATGAGCATCTTATGCTCTATTTATAGGCTTAGGTTTGACCTAATTTACTCCCTAAAGAGTGGCCTCTTTACTCATTCTAAATGAGTTAGGCCCAATAGTCTTATTTTAGTCCAACTAAAATAAAAAGCTATTTTCTGATGGGCTTACTCTATGTGTGTGACCCTATAGGTAAAATACTCGGTTATATTAATAATAAACTATTTTATTATTAATATAAAATAAGAGCGGCATTTAGCAATACATCATTATGTCCGAATATTATTTATTATCAACATAACCTATAAGTGATAATTATTTTATATGTTTGTTCCTTTTGTCACGATATCCTAATTGGGCCCAAGGCATGGTCGCGTCATCCTTGTACGGTCCAATTTATTTTACTTGATACTGGAGTAGACTTTATCTGAATAAATATCCAATATTTATTCTTCCTAGCATGGCCATTCATTTCCTTAGTCTCACTCCATCAAGTGGCCTATAGATATCACTCCTGTCACATAGGAGAGACAAATCACATCTACATCACTCACATCCCTCTGCATAATTTGTTTATTGCCTAACCACAACCTTTATAGTCCTCTTATTACAGAAGACGTTTGATTGTATTAAAACAATAAACTCCTTATATAGGAATCGTAGTGACTTCAGGTCAAAGAACTATATATACCATTATCACATTTAGAATCGTTTATGACATTCATGTAACGATCCATGCAACGTTCTCATGGTGGGTCTGTCCAGTACATCATTCCTCTTAATGTGTACCCGTGTGAAGACTTGATATCATTTATATCCATGGTCTGTGAGATCAGATCATCAGTACACTCACACACTAGTCTTAATGTATTTACATGTCCCCACGTAAATACTTGACTAGGGACATTTTAGGAATAACTCTCATATGACCTATTACTCCAAGGATAAATAAAGGTTGTTAAACTATTTAACAAAAATGACTTATTTAAAATGATGCGTCCTATATAGGCTCTTAGTGCATATTTCCAACAAGGTAAAGGGGTGAGTCAGAGCAGATGATTCGCCTTGGGGTGCAGGAGTAGGATCAGCAATGGGAGAAGCAACATGGTCTTCTTCGAATGAACTGCTCTGATGAATTTGATCGCTCTTGAAGATCCACCATCCTCCAACATTGACTATGCCCATCTTGGTGAGATGGTGAGTGCCAATGTAGGCTTGGGAAGATACTTTCTCAGGTAGTTCACTGGCAAGGTCCACCCCATATGCTTTGAAAATTTTTGTCAGAAGGATGACATAAGGAAGCTTGTGTTATTCCTTGGCCTTGAGCATGTGGAGCCTGAGTAGTTGAATCCAATTTATTTCTTTTTGATTTAAGATGGCCCACATCAAAAGGATGTCATTTTCTTCAACTAGTGCATAATTTCCACCACGAGGAACAAGGAGTTTGACTAAGAAAAAATGAAGGAGATGGTTATTGAGAGTTAGATGGCCTACCAGTTTGTGATTACTGAAGGGACGGTTGGCCTTCCAAAGGGCTTGGTGAGCAGAGATAGCATTAAAGTCCCATTCATCTTCCGGGTACCCACCGACAAATTCAACAGTTGAGAGAGGGAGTTGAGTAATTTTTGCAAGTTGCTCATTGGTTATCTTAAGAGTCACATTTTTTACTCTTGCTTCAAGGATACCCTCCACAAGTTTGAGATTGTAGAAGAAAACTCGTATGAGTTCCGGGTAGTAATATTCTTCCTTAAGAGTGAGGAAGGGAAGAAGGTTGTAATGGTGAAGGAGTTGGGTGAAAGTGAAGCTTGGGTTCTCAAAGACTTTGGCATTGATGTAATGAGGGAAGATAATATCTTTTTTGGAAAGCTTCTTGATGAAGTTTTGAAGGTCTCTTGGATTGGTAAAAAATCTTAAAAAATCTAGGGGGTTGTTGGCTTGGGCAACAGAGGACCTAGCTCTCTTCACTGTTCTAGAGGAAGACATGGTGAGAAAATTAGAAGAAGATGAAGAGGTTTGGAGAATTTTAAGAGATTGGAAGAAGGAAGAGTATTGGAGGTGTGAGGTAGAAGAGGTGAGGGAGGGGTTTATATAGGGTTTAGGAATGAAAAATAGGGTTTAGAGGAGTGATTTGGATTGGGCAAAAGAGGCACACATGGATTATGCTATTAAATTCACGCTTCTGATACACTCATAATTGATTATGTGGTTACTCGTAATCGATTATGCCCCTTCAGAATTTGGAACATCAGGTATTCTAGTCGATTGTACCTGGTGTGTAATCGATTGCGTTAAAAATAGAAACTTGGCAATCGATTAGGAGGAGTGAGTAATCAATTATCTGGAAGACAGACCGTCACTAATCGATTTGGCACAGACACTAATTGATTAGTTATAACATAGACACTCACTAATCGATTATATGAAGCTATGTAATTGATTATGGGCAAGATAGAAAGATGCTAATTGATTATATGAGGCCATGTAATCGATTATGACGGCCCAAAAATGCTTAAATCACATGTTTTTCAATCAAGAAGCATCAAAGACTCAATTGTCATGGAATAGAACATGCTTATTTCATTAATCAAACAATATTCACTCATCAAACACATTGTAAGTCAAAAAGTCATCAATATCAAATATATTAAACACAGTTAGAAATGTCTAATATGCCTAATTCTCTTCTTGTATGAATGAATTGTTCCTTTGCAAGAGGTTTCGTGAATATATCAGCTAATTGTTTAGAGGTTTCAACATGTTCAAGCATACAATCACCCTTTAACACATGGTCTCTAATGAAATGATGTCTTATCTCTATATGTTTGGCCCTTGAGTGCATGACAGGATTCTTTGAAATATTAATGGTACTAGTATTATCAGATTTAAGAGGCACATGGTCTAATATAACACCAAAGTCAAGAAGTTGTTGCCTCATCCAAAGGATTTGAGCACAGCAACTTCCAGCTACAATATATCCTGCCTTAGCTGTTGATAATGCAACACTTACTTATTTCTTGCTATGCCAAGAAACAAGAGAGCTACCAAGTAAATGACATGTACCACTAGTGCTTTTCCTATCAAGTTTACACTTAGCAAAATCAGCATCAGAATATCCTATAAGAGTACATGTAACACCTTTAGGATACCAAAGACCTACATTTAGAGTTCCAACAAGATATTTCATTATACATTTCACAGCACTTAGGTGAGATTCTTTTGGACATGCTTGATATCTTACACACATACAAACTACAAACATTATATCTGGTCTACTTGCAGTGAGATATAGTAAGGACCCAATCATACCTCGATATTTGGTAATTTCCATATCTTTACCTTTCTCATCTTTGTCCAAGTAGCAAGATGTGCTCATAGGTGTAGCAATTTCATTTGCTTTGTCCATGTTGAACTTCTTGAGCAACTCTTTGTAATATTTGGATTGGCTAATGGATTTTCCTTCTCTTGTTTGCTTGATTTGAAGTCCAAGGAAGAATGTGAGTTTACCCATCATGGACATCTCAAATTCATCTTGCATAATCTTAGCAGACTCTTTGTAAAGTGATTCATTAGTAGCACCAAATATGATATCATCCATATATACTTGTACCAAAAGTATGTCTTTCTTTTTATGCTTTATGAATAATGTTGTATCAACCTTTACTCTTTCAAAATTGTTTTCAAAAAGAAATTTGCTCAATCTTTCATACCAAGCTCTTGGAGCTTGTTTTAAACCATACAAAGCTTTTCTTAGTTTGAAAAAATGATTTGGAAATTGATAGTTTTCAAAACTAGGAGGTTGATTAACATATACTTCTTCTTGAATGTATCCATTCAAGAAGGCACTCTTGATATCCATCTGGTACAATTTGAAGTCCTCACAACATGCAAAAGCTAGTAATAATCTAATGGCTTCTAATCTAGCTACGGGTGCATACATTTCTTCATAATCTATGCCTTCCTCTTGATTATATCCCTTAGCTACTAACCTAGCTTTGTTTCTAGTTATTATGCCATTCTCATCAAGTTTGTTCCTAAATACCTATTTAGTTCCTATTATTTAGTGATCATTGGGTTTTGGCACTAGTTCCTTAACTTTATTTCTTTCAAATTGATTTAATTCTTCTTGCATGGCCAACATCCATTGTTCATCAATGGTTTTTGGTTCAATTTGAGAGACAAATGCTAAATGATTGCAAGTATTGAAAGAGCGACGAGTACTTAAACCTTTAGTGATATCACCTATAATATTGTCCAAAGGATGGTCTTTTGAGGTGATCCACTCCTTTTGTTGAGTATGGTCATTTTGTGTTGTATCTCCTTCATTTTTGTTTTCCTCTTTGTCATTCAAGCTTAATTCTTGGAGAGTACCTACAAGGTCATCAACATCTTCCTTTCTCGGGGGGTTATGGCTATATTCATCAAATTTCACATGAATTGATTCTTCAATAGTATTTGTTTGTTTGTTAAAGACTCGATAAGATTTGCTTGATGATGAATATCCAAGAAAGATTGCCTCATCAGATTTTGCATCAAACTTTCATAGATTATCCTTTCCATCGTTAAGTACAAAGCATTTGCATCCCAAAATATAAAAATAAGAAATATTTGGTTTTCTACCTTTGTAGAGTTCATAGAGGGTTTTCTTTAGAATATGCCTAATCAAACATCTGTTCATAACATGACAAGTGGTGTTTACGGCATCGGCCCAAAAATATTTTACAACATTATTTTCACTTAACATGTTTCTTGCAAGCTCCACCAAAGATCTATTTTTCCTTTCAACTACCTCATTTTATTGTAAAGTTCTAGGAGCTGAAAAATTATGACCAATACCATGTTTTTCATAAAATTTTTCAAATAATTGATTTTCAAATTCTCCCCCATGATTGGTTCTTATGGATGCAATCTTTGAATTTTGATCATTCTGAATAATCTTGGCTAGTTTCTTGAATGCATGATATGCTTCATTTTTATAAGCAAGAAACAAAGTCCATGTATATCTAGAATAGTCATCTACAATTACAAGACCATAGTAGTTACCACCAAAACTTTTGACCTTAGAGGGCCCAAACAAATCCATGTGCAAAAGTTGTAAAGGCCTTTGTGTTGAAATAATGTTTTTAGCTTGAAACGATGCCTTTACTTGTTTTCCCTTTTGACATGCATCACAAAATTTATTTTTAAACTTAAGCTTTGGTAGACCAATCACTAATTCTTTAGAAACAAGTTTATTTAGATGGTCTAGATGTATATGAGCTATTGATGCATAAATCCCGAGCCATTAACTTGGTGTGTAACTTTCGGAGGATTTATATTCTTTTAGAAAGCGCACCAATCGTTAAATTTGTAATATATTTGATCGTCCCACAGGGATTGAGGTAATTACCATAATCTTGGACTAGCACAAGCTAAACCAGAACAACACAGTGTAAAATTCATTCTGTTTATGCTTTTTTGTACTTTCTATGTTTTTGTATTTTCAGAAACAATAAAAGAGATGAAGTGTAATTGATGAACGATAGGTTAGGATTGCTTCAGCTTACAATTTCATCAAGAAACATGCAATTGAGGTTCAAACAAGCTTCAGACTCAAGAGGACAATTCACAGATGGTTAATCCCTAATTTCTTAGGTGATTAACACTAATTCTTAAGCATTAAACCCTAATCCCTTAGGTTCTCAGTGATAAAGAAATCTAATGCAAAATCAGGGATTGAACCCTAACTATTCACCTACTTACTAGGCCTAAATTAGTTAGGAAGCTAGAAGTTACCTAAGCCTCAACCATGATTCCTCACTTGTGAGATTCTTCAATTAGGTCTAGATTTGTCAATCCAGCAATGTAGATGCACTTCTCAGCTTGTTCTCCTCATGATTCTGAAGATGAATTCCTAAATGTAGCTTCAAGATTCCATCGGAAGCTTCAGCAATCCTAACCCTAGGGGTTTAGAAACCCATGGGAATGGATTCAGTCGAAGGAATGTGGAGAACCATGGAAGAGAGAGTTTAGAGAGGGAAAATGTTTAGAGAGAGATTAAAAATCAGAAAATGAATCGTGTTATTGCTTCCCCTGTGTTCTCGCCCCTTCTAGAGTATGTATAAATAAATATATATACTTAAAACTAACTAACTAACTCTAATTAATTACAAAGGAAACTTATTTAATAATTAAATAACTAAACTAATTATATGATTATAGAGAAATGATTAATTACAAATCATTACTTAAATTACTAATGTACAACAGTAAATAGCAACTGAAGCATAACTAATTAATAGGAACTACAACACTTCACTTGGAGGGAAAAACAACGAACTAAATAAACAACTTCACGCTTAAGCGTGATTGCAGGGCGCTTAAGCGTGAAGTTGTTTTATTTTATGCATTCTGTTACTTCACGCTTGAGCGTGATTGAAATGTGCTTAAGCTTGAACTTTAATTGATGGATATAGTGGATTCACGCTTGGGCGTGACTGAGTGAGCTTGAGCGTGATCGAAGGCCTTGCTGCATGCTGTATTTTCTTCCTTTCACGTGAATTGCATGGTGGTCTCACGCTTGAGCGTGGAGCTTGCAAGCTTGAGCGTCAAGCTTTAATTCCTTACTGTACTTGATCCTGCAACATGCAAACAAATAAATGCCTAGCGTATGTACGCTAGGTTAAAGAATTTACAAATAAACAAATTTCCTTATATACTTATCTTTTTTAACCATTTTCTTGTATAATTTAAACACTTTTGAAATAAATAAATAAAACCATAATTAATGATAATTTATTAAATAATAATTCCAAACTAAACAATATTTAATGGATTAAGTTAAATTAAAGATAAAATTATTAAGTCTTTTCAAGACTTATCACATCCCCAAACTTAAAACTTATTTGTCCTCAAGCAAGGACTCAGATTAATTAAATCAATTGCACTTACTCAAGACAATCAACCTTTCCTTAACTTAATTCATGCCATAATTATTGAATACCATTCACGCTTTCTTTCTGCAACTTCCGAAAATATAATTACTCATACTTCCTTTGGGAACAAGCTGGTGATGCTTTCCTCGCATGGATTAGTGTTTCACTCTTCTCTCAGTGTATAGGGTTAATTGCATGCACTCATTACCTACATAATTGTCAGATCAACATAGGCTTACAACAGTTCTAAACATCATGACACATGCTAGCACAATTGGATCAGTAAGGGCTTTTTGAGCTTGTAATGGGGTTAGGCTACAGGCTCTATTTTTGTTTCTCTAGTCAATGTTGGGTTAAAAGATGTGCCCACTGATGCCTTGCCTCAATCTTAACTTAAATGCCTCTACTAACTAGCTCTTTTGCTTTTATTATTTTTTTTTTCAGATGAAGAATAACTCAACTACTTGTGGTTCTTTACACCATCTTCACTTTTAGTCCTTTGGACTCTTTTTTTTTTTTCTTTCTTTCATTTTTTTTCATTTCATTTTTTTTCAATAGCATTTTCCTTCTATATAGGAATTGCTTTTTACTGATTCTTTCTTTCATTTTTCAAAATCCTCATCTATTATTAAGGTCAGAGTGTATCCTTTAATTGCTGTTAGGCACACTCTTTATCCTCAAACTTAGAACTTGTTAGTCCCTAGCAATAAGATAAGACTCAGCAATCCATCAGTGGTACATCCAAGGATGATTCATTTGGTTTTTCTTAGATACATAGGCTTGTAAAGTTAGGTACATAATCAGAATGAAAAGGTCTCAGGCACAAACATAATTATTGGGTCAAAGGATAATTAATAATATTAAGGATGGCTAAATTTGGCCCTGGCTAATTGTCAAAGAAGGCCTTTATCATTTCCAATTGGCAAACATATCATCATTTAACAAGCACTGAAGCAAATTCTGTCTCACTAAACAAGAATGCAGGCACACTCAGAAAAGAAATAATAAAGGCTCAAAAGCTCATAAATTATAGGTAATCAGCCAATCATATCCCTAAACCTAATACGAGATTATAAATTCAGATTGCTAACTAGCACGGTGAATATATAAATAATTAAGTATTGAAATAGTTATGGACAAGGATCATGAATCAAGCAATGCGAATCAATTAATTTATCCAATTGATGCCTGAGAATCAGCAAGATTTAAATAATTAAGAAGGATTCTAAATTAAACACGGTTAACACATTTCATAAATTTATGAGATGAGAGGATAGATTACTTCCCTTTTTACCTATATGGCAAGGATTTGGTGAGTGATGGCGTGCACGAATTAGATAATACAAATTAGAAAAGAATAACAATAACAACTTAACAGGGAAAATATAATTTCATTACAATTGTAAAGAGAATACATTGTTCAAGAAAAGATACTATAATAAAGTTATTACAACCCGAAAATAGCATAACAGAAATACAAGCAAATTAAAATATCAATAATCCTCTTCTTCATGTTCTTCATCCATAGGGCTCATCATTGTCTTGCTCAGGATAGGATGGAAATTCAGTTGCTAAAGGTGTGTCATCAGGGGGAATGGTGAATCTAATGGAAGCCAACCATAAGTCTCTATCAGGTGGAACTCCTATTTCTTCAGTGTGGTCCACATTCAGTGTAGTGGCAATCTTTCTCAGCATGAGATCATGGTTCAGGACCAGATCATAGGTTCCTAGCTGCATCTTCTTCATGACCTGAAGTTCTTGCATTAACATGGAGAGGTCAAAAGAAGTACCTAGACCTGTTGGGGGTGGTGGTGCAAAAGATGTTGGTTTGGGTTGTCTCTGACACTTTGGCTGTTAAGGCATAAAGTGGTCAATGTGGTCTATCACCCAGTACTTGTCCATAATCCTTTCAGGCTTTACCTTTGTCAATTCTTCATAGTTCAACCTAGCCTAATTTTTTTGGGCCAACAAAGTGATAACAGAGCAATATGGCAGTTGGAGATTTTTTTCAATGGCTTTCATCATCTCCTCCAGTATTAACTCACCCAAGTTAACATACAGGCCTCTCATTAAATAGTAAATCAACACCAACCTTTTAATGGCAACCTCAGTAGCATGAGCCACAGGTTGCAGGGATGAAAGGACATAATGGCACCATAAGAGGGGGAGATGATTCAAATAACTCTTCATGACACTTTTTGGTGTACCATTTACTTTTGTTATATATGCAGCTCCTTGTTCACAACATTCCTCTAAAATTTCTTTCCTAAGATTCTCATTTTCAGCCCTATGAAAGATATCCACTTTCCAAGTGTAGTGACATCCTTCCTCATCTAAAATAGGGACTTTCAAAAGCTTATTCAGTATGTGACCAGATAGAGGAATGATGACTCCTCTCAAGAAGGAAGAAAAAGGAAACTTATCCTCAATAGATTTGGCCCTCAGATTGGCATAAAATTCCCTAGTGAGTTCTTGATAACCATTGCATAAGTTCTCATTAAAATACTATCATCCCCTTTCAAACATAGCAGCCTTTACATCAATATCCGAGCAATTATCTTCATCAAGGACCAGAGCCCTTTCCCTTATTACTCCTCTATTTTTGAATTTTTTCTCATATTCTTGAGCAGCCTTGAAATCTATAAACCTATGCCCATCAAAATCCTCATTTCTCTTGGAGTTCTTTTCTTCCTCAAGGCTTTTACTCTTTTTAGGTGGTGGAGAAACACGAGTGCTTACAGTAGCCACCTCTTTTCCTTTCTCTTTTGGGGTTTTCCTCATACTTTCCTTTTCAACAACTCTCTATGGTTTTCTAAAAAGTCTTTGTGATCTCGTGAACATGGTGAGTGTTAAGGATGGTATTTATAAAGCCTAAATGGGTGCAAATGCATAGAGAACACAACCACGGCAAAATGAAAATGTGAGATGAAAAGATATGATGGATGTAAGAAATTTGAACTTGAAACACTGAAATATAAGAATTCTAACTATTAACTGAAATGAAGAAGTGAAAAGATGTTACCTTTCAAAGGAATCCAGAGATTGTGCCTTTTCTTCTTTAAAACCCAAGTTTCCAACGTAAAGAGTTAGGGTTTGTATGCTGAGAGGGTTTTTATACTGCTGACCCCAATGCCTGGGTACACATAGGTACATTGAAGTCTTAGCGTGCATACGCCCACATTAATTCATAATAGATGGTAACAGATATGAATCACGCTGCAAGCGTACCATTATTCGCTTAAGCGAGTCATATACAATGGAGGGCCACGCTCAAGCGTGAAAGAGTCACGCTCATGCGACAGCTTGATACAGTAGTCACGCTTAAAGCATGAAATCTCTCGCTCAAGCGTAAAGCTTAGAATAGCAAGCTTCCAACTATTTCAAACCCGAGCACGCTCCAGCATGCAGTGACCATGCTTAAGCGTGAAGGTATATACCACAGGTCTAAGGTTCACGCTTAAGCTCTAAGCTGTTCGCTCAAGCGCATATAGATTCAGGGAGGGTTACTTCCACGATCACGCTTAAGCGTGATAATTCTCACTCAAGCACACAAGGAACAAGGGGATCATGCTCAGGCGCGCACGCATTGCGCTCAAGTGTGAGGCACAACATAGTGACAGGTTTGGTGCAGGCACGATCACACTTCAAGCGTGAAATGGTCACTCTTAAGCGTGAGCAGCTTAGGGACATCACACTTAAAGTGTGAAGACGCTTTCCAAGTTTAAGTGGCCAGTACCCGAGCACGCTCAAGTGCAAGGCCATATACAGGAGTCACACTCAAACGTATAGCACATCAGGGTATACACTTCATGATCATGCTTAAGCGTGCATAGTCCTTGCTCAAACGCATATAGATTCACATGGATCATGATCAAACTCTGCTCAAGCTCGCAGGAGTCACGCTTAAGCGTTTGGGAACAATTTATCCATGCTTGAGCACGCAAGGGACTCGCTTGAGCGCCAAGAGGGTCTGATACTTATTTAATTATGCATAACAATGCCCAGTTTGAAATGTATGTACACGTACCCCCTGGGCCACAATTTTATTATTTTGGTGAAGCGCGTATGTACACTGGAATTCAAAGTTTATACACTCAAACCTTATTAAAAAAATTTTACAATTTTAATCACACTTTATTCATACCTTTTTGGTTTTCTTTTATTGTTTTAAAACACCAAACATAAACTACAACAATTAAAATGTAGGGTTTTCTCCCTCAAGCGCTTCTTTAAGGTCACTAGCTTGACCTTTGACACCTAAGAAGATGCCTGTAAAAACATGGAGGATTTCTACCTATCAAACTCTCCTCCAAAGTAGAGCTTGAGTCTTTGGCCATTCACTTTAAAAGTTCTTCCAGTGGCTGGTTCCTTCAACTCAATTGCACCATGAGAAAAAACCTCATTCACAATGAAAGGTCCACAGCCCATTTGGATCTGAGTTTTCCTGGAAAGAGTCTTAGTCTAGAATTAAACAATAAGACCTTATCATCCTTTTGAAACTCTTTTATATTAATCCACTTATCATGCCACCTCTTAGTTTTCTCTTTATAAATTGAGGCACTCTGATAAGCATTGAGTCTGAACTCCTTAAGTTCATGGAGCTTTAGGACTCTATCCTCTTGAGATTAGTCACAATCCATGTTTAATAGCTTTGTGGCCCACCATGCCTTATGCTCTAACTCCACAGGGAGATGGAAAGCCTTACCATATACCAATTGATAAGGTGACATGCTAATTGGAGTCTTAAATATTGTCCTATAGGCCCATAATGCATCATCCAATCTCACAGACCAATCTTTCCTAGATTTCCCTACCACTTTCTCTAATATTCTCTTGATTTTTCTATTAGAAAGCTCAACTTACCCATAAGTTTATGGGTGATATGGAGTAGACACCTTATGGAGTACCTTATGATGTCTTAGGGCTTTTTCCATAATTCTATTGCAGAAATGTGACCCTCCATCACTAATGAGGACTCTAGGGACTCCAAATCTAGAGAAAATATTCTTCTTTATAAATCTAAGCACCACATGTGCATCATTGGTCCTGGTAGGGATTGCCTCCACCCACTTGGAGACATAATCCATAACAATAAGGATATACTCATTGAAGAATGACTTTGGGAATGGTCCCATGAAGTCAATGCCCCAAACATCAAATAGCTCCATAACTAAAATATTTGTCAAAGGCATGCCAGCTTTAGCAGAGAGGCCTCCACTTCTTTGGCACTTAATTCACCTTTGCACATATACTTTAGCATCCTAAAAGATTATTGGCCAATAAAAGCCACATTGCAATACTTTTTCTACTGTTCTGGAGGCACCATGGTGTCCTCCATAATAGGAGTCATGGCAGTGCCATAAGAGTCTTTCTTGCTCTAATTCAGGCACACATCTCCTGATAATTCCATCTACTCCTATCTTATAAAGAAATATATCATCCCATAGAAAAGTTTTACTGTCATGAAAGAACTTTTTCTTCATTTGGGATGTCCACCGTTCTGGTACTACAGAAGCACTTTTAAAGTTGTCCATATCAGCATACCATGGCCCTGTGGTAATTGCCATCAACTTCTCATCTGGGAATTCCTCTTTAATCAAGATAGCATCTAATTCTCCCTCCAGACGAGAGAGTTGATCAGCTACTGAGTTCTCTACTCCCTTTTTATCTCTTATTTCCAAATCAAACTCTTGGAGTAATAGAACCCATCTGATCAATCTTGGCTTTGATTCTTTTTTAGCTAACAAGTACTTGATGGCTGAATGATCTGTATAGATAATGACCTTAGCACTAATCAAGTAAGCTCTGAATTTATCAAATGCATACACCACAGCAAGCATTCTTTTTTAGTAGTAGTGTAGTTTATTTGATTCTCATTCAGCATCTTACTAACTAGCATAATAGATGACATGTGCTAATTTTTCTTTCTTCTGCCCCAGAACAACTTCTATAGCAAAATTACTTGCATCACACATGAGTTCAAATGGTAAAGACCAACCAGGTGCTGCAAGGATTGGAGCTAAAATTAATCTTTGTTTCAAATTTTCAAAAGCCTTGACACAGTTTTCATCAAAAACAAAAGCATGATCTTTCACAAGTAAATCAGTCAAAGGCTTTGCTATTTTTGAAAAATCTTTTATAAATCTCCTATAGAAGCTAGCACATCCTAAGAAACTCCTCACTCTTTTTACATTGATTGGAGGAGGAAACTTTTCAATGATATTAATCTTGGCTCTATCTACTTGAATGCCCTCAGTAGAGATTTTGTGGCTAAGGACTATCCCTCCTCTAACCATAAAATGACACTTTTCCCAGTTGAGGACAAGATTAGTCTCTTGATATCTCACCGGCACCTTGGATAGGTTACTGAGGCATATATCAAAGCTGTTTCTAAACAAAAAGAAGTCATCCATGAACACTTCAATGAACTTCTCTACCATATCCCCAAAATTTTCCAGCATACACCTTTGAAAGGTTGTTGGTGCATTGCACAAACCAAATGGTATGCGTCTATATGCAAAGATGCTATATGGACAGGTAAAGGTTGTCTTCTCTTGATCTTTTGGATCAACCACAATTTGGTTATAACCAGAATATCCATCAAGGAATTAATAATACACATGACCTAACAGCCTCTCAAGCATTTGGTTTACAAATGGTAAAGGAAAGAGGTCTTTTCTAGTGGAGTCATTTAACCTTCTATAGTCTATGCACATCCTCTAACCTGTAGTTGGTCTAGTGGCAATGAATTCATCTTCTTCATTTTTAACAGTGGTCATCCCTCCTTTCTTAGGCATCACTTGGACCAGACTGATCCAAGCACTGTCTGAGATAGGATAGATAATCCCTGCATCAAAAAGTTTAACCACTTCTTTCCTTACAGCTTCTTTCATTATGGGGTTTAATCTTCTTTATGGCTGAACAACAGGGGAATAGTCATCCTTCATCAAAATTTTATACATACAAAATGATGGACTAATCCCCTTTAAATCAGAAAGGTTCCAACCAATGGCAGATTCATATTTTCTCAAAACCCCGATCAGTTTTTCTACATCCTCCTCATTTAATTCAACATTAATGATTACAGGATGTGATTCATTATTTCCTAGGAAAACATATTTCAAATGAGAAGGCAAGGGTTTCAAATCATGCTTTTCTTCAAACACCTCCTTACCTTTCTCAAGTTCAGTATTATTTAATTTTTCTTTCTTTTCATTTTCTAACTCCCCTACTTCACATGCTTCTAGTAGGTTCAGCAACTCATTATGTGAGTCATCTAACTCCTTAGTCTCAGAGTCAAAATCATCCTCAAGAAAGGCTTGTAAAGCCTCTTCTTCAGTTCCTAACAGCATAGGAGTCTTATAACTTTTAATTTCTTCAAGCATAAAACAATCCATCTTCTCAGCTGGATGTTTCATAGCATTAAAGACATTAAAAGTTACTTGCTCCTCCTAAACTCTCAGCATGTCCCTAAGATTAAGGGAATCTCTCTATCAGTTTCCATATCCAGAACAATAAAATCTGTTGGAAAGATGAACTTATCTACCTTAACTAACAGATCTTCCAGCATCCCATGAGGATATTTGATAGACTTATCAGCCAACCGCAAGGACATGTGAGTTGGTTGCAGGTCATTAATTCCTAATTTCCTCATTAAGGACAAAGGCATAAGGTTTATACTAGCTCCTAGATCACATAAAGCACTTCCAACATGAACATCCCCTATTGCATAAGGTATTGTAAAAGATCTAGGATCTTCTAATTTTTGAGGGAGTTTCTTCTGAATAATTGCACTACACTCTTGAGTAAGGGCAATCATTTCATCTCCCTTAAGCTTTCTCTTCTTAGACAGAAGTTCTTTTAAAAATTTAGCATATGAAGACATCTCTTGCAATGCCTCAGCAAAGGGAATATTTATGTAAAGCTTTTTGAACACATCTAAGAACTTAGTAAACTTTTGCTCCTCTATCTGTTTCTTGAATCTATGTGGAAATGGAGCATTCTTTAATTTCTCAAGAGTTAGCTTGACAGCTTCCTCCAAGATAAAATCAATCTATTTCTTTTTCTTTTGATGAACTTGATTTTCTTTCTCTTTTTCTATTTCTACCTTATTTTCAGTTTCATCATTAACTTGCTCACTTTCCTATTCTTTTCTTTTTGTGCATCTTTTTCTGAATTATTTTCCTGACTTGGAGTAGGGAGAAGAATTTTCCCACTCCTTGGGGTTATTGCCTTGCAATGTTCCTTAGGATTTACCTCAGTATCTCTAGGAAAATTGCCAGACTGCCTCTCAGCTAACTATTTTGATAGATGTCCAACCCAATTTTCCAAATTTTGGATGGACGCTTCTTGATTCTTAAAGATGGCCTGAGTGGCCTGAATAAACTGAGATAGAAAATTCTCAAGTTTAGACTTTTCTTTAGGAGGAGGAGAGATAGTTGTTGTGATCTAGTTGTGGTTTGATTTTGTGGCATGTTTTGATCCAAATGTGGACCTTTCTACCATGCAAAATTGGGGTGGTTTCGATAGTCAGGATTAAAGGAATTAGAAGGGTAATTCCTTTGAAATTGTTACCCTATGAAATTAACTTGTTCAGCAGGCACATTTGGATCACACATGCCATTTTCATGGTCTCCACCACAAAAGTCATAGCTCATCATACAAACTTGACTAGGCTTTTAGAGTTCTGAAATTTGAACACTTAGTTTCTCTAAAGCCTGAGTCATCAACTTGCTTTGAGCCAAATAAGCATCTTGTGCTTCTAATTCTAATATCCCTCTCTTAGGGATTTGGCTCCTTTCACTAACTAAACATTCATTTGAAGCCATAACATCAATCAACTCTATAGCTTCTTCTATGATTTTTGTGGTTAGTGAACCTTCAACTGAGGCATCAATCAAGACCCTAGTTGTTGTTCTTACACCATTATAGAACATGGTAACTTGCTGCACATCCAGAATCCTATGATGAGGACATTTTCTCAAACTCTCTTTGTACCTATCCATGCTTCCATCAGAGATTCACCCTCTCTCTGCTGGAAACAAGTGATTTCTATGCGCAACTTGGAATACTTGGAATGAGGGAAATATTTAATCAGAAATTTTCTTTGCAAATCCTCCCAAGTGGATATATTGCCTCTTAGTTGGCTCTGCAACCAGGCTTTTGCATGATCCCTTAGAGAAAAAGGAAATAATCTCAATCTTATTGCTCATCAGCGACACCATTCATTTTTACTGTATCAGAAATTTGGAGGAAGGTTGTTAGATGCAAATTTGGATCCTCAACCTCACTTCCTCTGAATTGATCATTTCTAAACAACTACAGTAAAGCCGGTTTAAGTTCAAAATTATTAGTTGCAATCGGAGGCCTAAGGATGCTAGATTGTGATCCTTCTTCAGTATGCCTAGAGTATTCACCTAGTGTAACTCTCCTCTGTTCTATTTCTTACTGTTCTTTTTGCTTTTTCTTCTTTCTAAGCTTACGCTCTAACAAATCAATATTAGGATCAAAGAAGAAAGGCTCTCCTCTGTTCCTTGACTGCATACACCAAATATTAGACACAAAAATAATTCACATCTACTGCTACTACTACACACAAACTACTGCTATACTAAAAACAAGAATTAAACTATTACTAAATGCAAAACACAATTAAACAGTTTAGTCTAGTACCGGTCCAAGGATTGTTGATATTACTCAACAATCCCGACAATGACGCCATTAACTTGATGTGTAACTCTAGAGCCATTAACTTAATGTGTAACTCTCAGAGGATTTATATTCTTTTGGCAAGCACACTAATCGTTAAATTTGTAATATATTTGATCGTCCTACAGGGATTGAGGTAATTACCACAATCTTGGACTAGCACAAGCTGAACCAGAACAACACAGTGTAAAATTCACTCTGTTTATGCTTTTCTGTACTTTCTATGTTTTTGTATTTTCAGAAACAATAAAAAAGATAAAGTGTAATTGATGGACGGTAGGTTTGCTTCAGCTTATAATTTCATCAAGAAACATGCAATTGAGGTTCAAACAAGCTTCAGACTCAAGAGGACGATTTACAGATGGTTAATCCCTAATTCCTTAGGTGATTAACACTAATTCCTAAGCATTAAACCCTAATCCCTTAGGTTCACAGTGACAAAGAAATCTAATGCAAAATCGGGGATTGAACCCTAACTATTCACCTAATTACTAGGCCTGAATTAGTTAGGAAACTGGAAGTTACCTAAGTCTCAACCATGATTCCTCACTAGTGAGATTCTTGAATTAGGTCTGGATTTGTCAATCCAGCAATATAGATGCACTTCTCAGCTTGTTCTCCTCATGATTCTGAAGATGAATTCCTCAATGTAGCTTCAAGATTCCATCGGAAGCTTCAGCAATCCCAACACTAGGGGTTTAGAAACCCATGGGAATGGATTCAGTCGAAGGAATGTGGAGAGCCTTGGAAGAGAGAGTTTAAAGAGGGAAAATGTTTAGATAGAGATTAAAAATCAGAAAATGAATCATGTTATTGCTTCCCCTATGTTCTCGCCCCTTTTAGAGTATGTATAAATAAATATATATACTTAAAACTAACTAACTAACTCTAATTAATTACAAAGGAAACTTATTTAATAATTAAATAACTAAACTAATTATATGATTACAAAGAAATGATTAATTATAAATCATTACTTAAATTACTAAGGTACAACAGTAAATAGCAACTGAAACGTAACTAATTAATGGGAACTGCAACACTTCACTTGGATGGAAAAACAACAAACTAAATAAACAACTTCACGCTTAAGCGTGATTGCAGGGCGCTTAAGCGTGAAGTTGTTTTATTTTATACATTCTGTTACTCACGCTTGAGCGTGATTGAAATGCGCTTAAGCTTGAACTTGAATTGATGGATATAGTGGATTCACGCTTGGGCGTGACTGAGTGAGCTTGAGCGTGATCGAAGGCCTTGCTACATGCCGTGTTTTCTTCCTTTCACGTGAATTACATTGTGGTCTCACGCTTGAGCGTGGAGCTTGCAAGCTTGAGCGTTAAGCTTTAATTCCTTACTGCACCCAATCCTGCCACATGCAAACAAATAAATGCCTAGCGTATGTACGCTAGGTTAAAGAATTTACAAATAAACAAATTTCCTTATATACTTATCTTTTTTAACCATTTTCTTGCATAATTTAAACACTTTTGAAATAAATAAATAAAACCAGAATTAATGATAATTTATTAAATAATAATGCCAAACTAAACAATATTTAATGATTAAGTTAAATTAAAGATGAAATTATTAAGTCTTTTCAAGACTTATCAGCTATTCTTGTATGCCATAGCCATGATTCATCCTCTCTAGTCATAAAACATTGTACATCATTTGAGGACAAACAATCAACATCAATCATGTAGATATTATTAACTCTTTGACCAACAAACTTTACCTCTTTATTTTGCTTATTTTCAATTATGCAATCATTTAATTCAAATATTACTCTATATCCTTTATCACATAATTGACTTATACTAAGCAAATTGTGTTTAAGTCCTTCTACACATAATACATTGTTTATTAAAGTAGAAGAATTTTTACCAATTTTTCCAATGCCAAGAACTCTTCCTTTGGTATTATCCCCATAGGTGACACATTCTTTTCTTTTGGGTGTGAATGATGTGAACTTGCTTATATCACCCGTCATGTGCTTTGAACACCCACTATCTAGGTACCAATAGGTGTTGCTTGCCTTGAAACACACCTACAAAATAAAATTAGTTTAGAGAACTTGGTACCCATTTTATGTTGGGTCCTTTTTGGTTAGCTTGTGGTAATGTTCCTTTGGGAACCCACACCTTTCTTACCACTTTTGTTCTAAATTTTCTAATATGGTAATTTGAAGCATTATGTCCTTTAGTGCCACAATGATTGCATTTAGTAAATGGTGATGATGATTTACTAGGAGGTATAAAGAAGTTTTTGTAGTCCTTTTGCTTCTTATGGGCATTGAAACCTAATCCTGTTTTATCAAACATGTATCGTTGATTTCCAAGTAGAACATTTAAATTATCTCTACCATTTGTGAATTTCCCAAGAGTTGTATTCAAGTCTAGGACTTTCTTTTTTAGGTGATCACATTTTACAGCAAATTCACATGGTTTGATTTTAGAGCATGGTTGAGCATTAGCTACTTTCTCTTTCATGCTTTCATTTTCTTTACTAAGCTCCATGAGATGCATTTCTAGAGTATCAATGATTTTTCTTGACAACTTATATTTGCTAGATAGTTTTATATGTTTATCATAAAATTCTTCAAAAGCGTCAAGTAACTCATCTCTATCAAGTTCATTGTTGTTTACCTCATTTTCCTCTCCTTGGTGGTTGGCCATTAGGCATAGGTTGGCTTCCTTATTATCCGATTCTTCTAAGCTATTCACTTCATTTTCGTCCCAAGTAATATAGGCTCTCATTCTTCCTCTTTTCTCTTTGTTCTTTTTCTTAAGATTTGGACAATCCACCTTGAAGTGCCCTTCCTTGCCACATTCAAAACAATTTGGTAAGGAAGAGTTTTCATTAGAAATAGGTTTCTTACCTTGAGGTTTCAAACTTCTTTGGAAGCGTTTGTTTCTCATGAATTTTCCGAATCGCTTCACAAACAATCCAAACTCCTCATCCTCATCTGTTATTCAAGTGGCCTCAATACTCAAGAGGGGGGGGGGGTGAATTGAGTATTTAAAACTTTGCTTGGAATGCCTTTGAACTTAGTTCTTTTATCACAAGTTTAGAAATTATGCAAGTGAAGTCAAGTATAATGCAAAAGACAATGCAAAACAAGAGATAGATATAGCTGAGACAATTTATCAAACACTTGGTATGCAATGTTCAAGGTTAACTAAATCAAGCAAACTCAAGTATCCAAATCACAATCAATCAATCCAAATCAATTAAGTGCAGTATATAAATGTAAAAGAGTAAGGGAGAAAAGCTTACAAACAAATTTAACGAGTTCCACCAACCCCGGTGTACGTCTCGCCTTCAAGCAACCCACTTGAAGGATTTCCACTATTGAAGTTTAGAGATTACAAGCTATGAGCAATTGCAGCTTCCTAGTGTCCCACACTCAAGAACTCAATCCTCACTAGCACAAGGGCAACCCACCCAATCTCTCAAACTCTCAATACCCAAAGGTTGAACCCCAACCTTTGTGACCACTCAACCTAGAGTGAAAACCTTTGTGTTTGGTGTAGTGTTTACAAGCAAATAACTCTCTCAATAGAGTAGATGTACAAGTGAAAGCTCACACAAATTCTAACTCTCAAGATGAGAGGATATACAAGTTCTAGGCTTGAAATTTCAGAGTATACACAAGAATAAACTCACTAAGCACAAATAAAGGTAAGGAATGATTGCTTCTTGTTATGTGTCTTGTGCTTGTATTTTCCTTGCATTTATAGAGCCATGGATGAGCTGCAGAAGTTCCTAGCCATTGCATGTAGTGGGCATCTGAGAAATAGTGAAGAAATGAGCTGTCTTCCCACTAAAATGTGTTTTCCCACTATCGTAATCGATTACGCATCGATCTGTAATCGATTACACTTTGAATTTTTCAGTCCAGTTTGTGCTGTAATTGATTAGCCCTTTTTGAGTAATCGATTAGCTTCAAGTCAGAATGATTGTAATCGATTAGATCTTGGCCTGTAATCGATTAGCTATAACCCTTGATGCATTTAATTCAGTTCTTGATCTTGGTGATCGATTAGCACACATGTGTAATCGATTATTGCCGTTCCAGTAGCTTGGTAATCGATTAGCTGAAGTCCTGTAATCGATTATCATATGTACCTGATGCATTTAATTCAATTTTTGATGTTGGTAATCGATTATGTCATTTGGGTAATCGATTAGTGTCATTCCAGTAGCTTGGTAATCGATTAGCATACTCCATCTAATCGATTAGCTTATGTTCCTGATGCTTTTAATTCAAAACAGAAGCTGCCTAATCGATTAGCTTGGACTCCCAAATTGATTAGCTGCGCAGTTTTTCTGGGTCTGATTCTATGTCTTTGTTTTTGCAAGAATTTCTTCAAGAGTCCTTTGTCATTATCAAAATCCTTGAACCTGTAGTCATATTCAAACACATTCTCCCCCTTTTTGATGATGACAACCATGTTCATCTCTTGAGGGTTATTAGTTTAAACAACAAGATTATCTCTAATTTTATCTCTGTAAAAACATTTGAATTCTGCATGATCTCTTATCTCTTAACCAGATTTTTAGAAAGTGCATGTTATCTCTAAAATATTATTAGATTTTGCATTTAAACATTATCTCTTTTATCTCTTAAGCAAATAAATCTCACTCTATCTTTAAGAATCTATTAACCACTTTAAAAAAATTTAACCACTTAGAGATAATTAATCATTTAGCATAACCATTTTTAGCAGTCAAAACAGATGAACAATTATATGAACAAATATTTCTTCTCCCCCTTTGGAATCATCAAAAATAATAAAGCAAATAAGGCATATAATGAAAGACAAATTTTTATTCAATTCAAACTAAGGGAAGTACATCAAAGGAAATATTAAAACTTATGCAGAATTAAAGAAAAGAAGAAAGCACATTAATCAAAACATGAAAAATGGATCTAGTTATCCGGATTGAAAAATCTAAGCTCAGAAATTTGGTAAGACAGATCATCACAGCGCTGTTGCATCATCTCATAATGCTGCTGCTTAGTCATGGAAAACTCTTGAAGAGAGTTTTCAATGCGGTTGAAGCGGCGGTCAAGGTGAGCATAGAGAGATGCAAATGGATCAGCGGGGGCTTCTGGTGCAGCTTGTGGTTCAGGAGGAGGAGGGACTGGCTCATTAGCAGCAGGAGCTTCAAAGGGAATGTTAGCATGATAGCCTTCCATCCTTGAATACCATGCTCCATGTAGAAAAACGATGCCTATTTTGGTGAGGTGATGAGTGCCAATGTAGGCCTTGGGAGGCACTTTTTCAGATAACTCACCAGCCAAATCAACTCCTACATCTTTGAAAAGTTTGGTAAGCAAGATGGCATAGGGGAGATTTTGTTGGTTTTTGGCTTGGTGCATGTGAAGCTTGAGCATTTGAACCCAGTTAATCTCCTTATGGTTGTGCATTGCCCACATTAGGAGAACATCTTCCTCTTCTACCAACGCATAATTCCTACCACGAGGAAACAAAATTTTCACTAAGAAAAAGTGAAGAAGACGGTTGTTCATGGTAAGGTGACCTACCAATTTGTGGTTGCTCCTTGGGCGGTTAGCTTTCCATAGCGATTGACGTGCGGCAATGGGATTGAATGCCCATTCATCCTCGGGTTCTTCTCCAGCAAACTCAGCATCATTTAGTGGAAGAAGGGAAATATGTGCCAATTGAGCATCTGTGAGTTTTATGGTCACATTCTTGACCTTGGACTCAAGCAACACATTAACCAACCTTAGGTTGTAATAGAAGACTCGAACAAGCTCAGGATAGTACAACTCTTCCTTGAGGGTGAGAAAAGGCAAAAGCTTATAGTGGTGGAGGAGTTGGGTGAAGGTGAAGCTTGAGTGGTTGAAGATTTCCTCATTGATGAAGTGGGGAGAGATTATGGCCTTCTCAGAAAAAATTTTCACAAACTTTTGGAGGTCTCTAGGAGAAGAGAAGAACCTAGAGAAGTCTAGGGGGTTGTTAGCTTGAGCCATAGAGGACCTTGCTCTTTTGACGGTGCGGGAGGAAGACATGGTAAAGGAGAGAAGAGAGGCAAAGAAGATGAGAGGAGAATGAGAGAGTTCTTGAGAACTTTTGAGAGAATTGAAGGAGAAGAAGGTAGTGTGAGATGAGAGGGTGAGTAGGTGGGTTTATATAGGAAAAAAAGTAGGTTTAGAAAGGAGTGAAGTGAGATTAATGAGGGAGGAAGTCGAGCAGACCTCGGGAACCCGCGTTTGACTGTTGCAGAACCGATGCTAATCGATTACGAGTCATAGGTAATCGATTAGCTCACTGTTTCTGGGGAATTTGAATCATTTCGTATAGTGGGTAGTCGATTAGGGAAGTTGAATAATCGATTAGTGAAGAAACAGAATCATCCTAATCGATTAAGAGAGGCTTCTAATCGATTAGTGGAAAGATGAAGCGTTTTGGACCTGAAACAGAGGCTTTGTAATCGATTATGGGCCAAGAGGTAATCGATTATGCATACACCAGAAGCTTGCTAATCGATTAGATGTCAAATGGTAATGGATTAGTTAGCTTAAAAGTGCTCAGATTTTGCAGTTTTTGTTTCAGAGGGCTGGAGGTCTAATGAGTTATTCCTTAGAATATTACTAACTTAATGAAACATAATCAGAATCAAGAAATTTATCAAAATCATTCATCATTCAAACACAATTGGTTATATCAAGAATTCCTAAATCTCTTCTAATGTGAATGAATTGGTCTTTAGCCAAGGGTTTGGTGAATATATCTGCTAATTACTTAGAGGTTTCAACATGTTCAAGCACACAATCACCCTTTAATACATGATCCCTAATGAAATGATGCCGAATCTCAATATGTTTAGTTCTTGAATGCATTACAGGATTCTTTGAAATATTGATAGCACTAGTATTATCGCATTTAAGAGGCACATGATCTAACATAACTCCAAAGTCTAGAAGTTGTTGTCTCATCCAAAGGATTTAAGCGCAATAACTACCAGCTGCAACATATTCCGCCTCAGCTGTGGATAGTGCAACACTTACTTATTTCTTGCTATGCCAAGAAACAAGAGAACTACCAAGCAAGTGACACGTTCCACTAGTGCTTTTTCTATCAAGTTTACATCCTGTAAAATCTGAATCAGAATATCCTACTAAAGTGCATTCAACCCCTTTGGGGTACTATAGACCAACATTTTGAGTTCCAACAAGATATTTCATTATTCTTTTCACTACAGTTAGGTGTGATTCTTTTGGACATGCTTGATATCTTACACACATACAAACAGCAAACATGATATCCGGTCTACTAGCGGTTAAGTAAAGTAAGGATCCAATCATACCTCTAAATTTTGTGAGTTCAACGTCCTTACCCTTCTCATCCTTGTCCAAATAACATGAAGTGCCCATAGGTGTGGCAATGTCATTTGCCTTGTCCATGTTGAATTTCTTAAGCAATTCCTTGCAGTACTTTGATTGACTAATGAATGTGCCTTCATTAGTTTGCTTGATTTGTAGTCCAAGGAAGAAAGTAAGTTCCCCCATCATGGACATCTCAAATTCTTCATGCATTAACTTAGCAAACTCCTTGCACATTGACTCATTAGTAGCATCAAAAATTATATCATCAATATATACTTGCACCAATAGTATGTCATTCTTTTTGTGCTTTATGAATAATGTTGTGTCAACCTTGCCTCTTTCAAAGTTGTTTTCTAAAAGGAATTTGGTCAATCTTTCATACCAAGCTCTTGGAGCTTGTTTTAAACCATACAAGGCTTTCTTTAGTTTGAAAACATGATTTGGAAATTGATAATTTTCAAAACCTGGAGGTTGATCAACATACACTTCCTCTTGAATATAGTCATTCAAGAAAGCACTTTTGACATCCATTTGGTACAATTTAGAGTCCCTACAACATGCAAAGGCTAATAGTAGTCTAATGGCTTCTAGCCTAGCTACGGGTGCATATGTTTCTTCATAATCAATTCCTTCTTCTTGATTATAACCTTTAGCTACTAGCCTAGCTTTATTCCTAGTAATTATGCCATTCTCATCTAGTTTATTCCTAAACACCCATTTTGTTCCTATTATTTGGTGATCATTGGGTCTTGGCACTAATTCCCAATCTTTATTTCTTTCAAATTGATTCAATTCTTCTTGCATGGCCAACATCCAATGTTCATCAATAATAGCTTCATCTATGCATTTGGGTTCTATTTGTGATACAAAAATGATTACATGCATTTCTAATAGCGTTTTGGGTACTTACACCTTTTGTTATTTCACCTATGATATTGTCCAAGGGGTGATTCTTTAAGGTGATCCATTCTTTTTGTTGAGGTTCTTCATTTTGTGTTGTATCTCTTTCATTTTTATTTCCTTCTTTATCTTCCAAGTTCATTTCTTAGAAGGTACCTACAAGATCATCAATTTCCTTTCTTGGAGGATTTTGGTTAAGTTCATCAAATTTGACATGTATAGACTCTTCAATTGTACATGTTCATTTGTTAAAGAGTCGATATGCTTTACTAGTAGATGAATAACCTAAGAATATTGCTTCATCAGCTTTTGCATAAAATTTGCTGAGATTATCCTTTCCATTGTTTAACACAAAACATTTGCATCCAAATATATGAAAATAAGAAATATTTGGTTTTCTTCCTTTATAGAGCTCATAGGGGGTTTTCTTTAATATAGGCCTTATCAAACATCGGTTCATAACATGGCAAGCAGTATTTACTGCATCGGCCCAAAAATGTTTTGAAATGTTACTTTCACTTATCATAGTTCTTGCCATCTCCACTAAAGATCGATTTTTCCTTTCAACTACTCCATTTTGTTGTGGAGTTCTTGGAGCCAAAAAATTATGATCAATGCCAAATTTTTCACAAAACCTTTTAAAAAATTAGTTTTCAAATTCTCCCCCATGATCAGTTTGAATGGATGTTATTTTCAAATTTTGTTCGTTTAGGATGATCTTGGCAAGTTTCTTAAATGCATGATATGCTTCATGTTTATGAGTAAGAAACAGAGTCCATGTATATCTAGAATAATCATCCACAATCACAAGACCATAATAGTTTCCACCAAAACTCTTAATTTTTGACGGTCCAAATAAATCCATATGTAAAAGCTGTAAAGGTCTATTTGTTGAAACAACATTTTTCGCTTGAAAAGAAACCTTTACTTGTTTTCCCTTTTGACATGCGTCACAGAATTTATTTTCGAACTTCAATTTTGGTAAACCAATTACTAAATCTTTTGAAATGAGTTTATTCAAATGGTCTATATGAATGTGAGGAATTCTTCTATGCCATAGCCATGATTCATCCTCTTTAGTTATGAAGCATTGCACATCATTTGAAGCAAGGCAATCAAGATTAATCATATAAATATTATCAACTCTTTGACCAACAAATTTTATTTCCTTGTTTAACTTATTTTCAACCATTTGATTCAAAAACAATTTTATAGCCTTTGTCACATAATTGACTAATACTAAGCAAGTTATGTTTAAGTCCTTCAACATATAATACATCGTTTATAGAAGTGGAAGAGTTTTTACCGACATTTCCGATTCCTAGTATTCTTCCCTTCGTGTTATCTCCATAAGTAACGAATCCCTTATTTCGTGGAGTAAATGATATGAACTTGCTTTTGTCTCCCATCATGTGTTTTGAACACCCACTATCCAAATACCAATGGGTGTTGCTTGCCTTGAAGCATACCTACAAAACAAGATTAGTTTAGAGAACTAGGTACCCATTGTATGTTGGGTCCTTTAATGTTAGCTTGTGGTAATGTTCCTTTAGGAACCCATACTTTTCTCATAACCTTTGGTCCTAGCTTTCTAACATTACAATTAGATGCATTATGTCCTTTGAAGCCATAATAGTTACATTTCATGAAAGGTGTAGATGATTTACTAGGTGGTACAAAGAAACTTTTGTAATGTTTTTCTTTTTTGCTAGCATGTGATCCTTGATTATATCCTAGTCCGGTTTTGTTAAACATGCAACGTTGTTTTCCAAGAAGTGCATCTAAATTATCCCTACCATTAGTGAATCTCTCTAAGGTCTTGTTTAAGTTTAGGACCTTCTCTTCTAGATCGATGCATTTCTTAGCAAATTCACAAGGTTTACTCTTAGAGCATGCTTGGACATTTTCTAACTCTTCTTTTAAGCTTTCATTTTCTTTGCAAACTTCCATAAGATGCATTTCTAGAGTATCGCTTGTTTTTCTAGACAATTTAAGCCTATTAAAGACTTTTGTAAATTTATCATACAATTTATTAAAAGCATCAAGCAATTCTTCTTTATCTAGGTCATGGAGACTTACCTCATTTTCCTCTTCAGAGTGTTTGGCCATTAACAAAGATTTACTTCTTCATTGTCTGAATCATCGGAGCTACTTAGATCATTTTCATCCCATGCGATGTAAGCTCTTCTTCTTCCTCTTTTCTCCTTGCCTTTCTTCTTGAGATTTGGGCAATCTGCCTTGAAGTGCCCTTCCTTGCCACATTCAAAACAATTAGGTGAAGAAGATGATTCATTGGGAATAGGTCTCTTACCTTGAGGTTTGAAATTCTTTTGGAATCGTTTGTTCTTCATGAACTTTCTAAATCTTTTCACAAACAATCCAAATTCCTCCTCATCATCAAGGTTGCTACAAGATTCTTTTTCATGTGTGGAGGTGGCCTTGAGAGCTAGGCCTTTCTTCTTAGAGACTTTTTCTTCTTTCTCCGCTTGTTTCAAGTCTTTCAATTCCTGTTCTTGTTCTTGGAGTTTACCAAACAAAGTGGCAAGAGACATATCATTTATGATGGGAGATTGCTTAATGGCCGTAACAAGAGGTTGCCATTCCCTAGTAAGACTTTTTAGAACTTTATGGATAAGTTCCTTGTTAGTATAAGATTTACCAAGTGTAATAAGATGATTAGTAATCAAAGTGAATCTCTTTTGAAGTTCTAAAATAGTTTCACTGGAATTCATTCTAAAGCTTTCATATTGACTGGTTAAAGTACTAATCTTAGAGTCCTTAACATCGCTAGTTCCTTCATGAGTTACTCGAAGGGTATCCCATATTTCCTTAGCAGAATTACAAGTCATTATTCTGAAAAATTCATCGGGACCTAATGCCATAGTGATGAGATTTTTAGCTTTATAGTCGTATTGTACTTTCTTCTCTTCATCACTAGTCCATTCGTCCATAGGTTTTTCAACATTTTTATTATCAATACTATGCATTGGCGTGTAAGGACCATTTTCAATTGCATTCCAAATTCTTAAATCAATAGATTGAATGAAGATTTTCATTCTTTCCTTCCAAAAAGCATAGCCTTCCCCATTGAAAGCAGGAGGTCTATTTATGGCGCCACCCTCGGGAAAAAGGTTTAGAGAACTTGAGGTCATCTTTATCTCTTAAAGCTGTTAAGCTTGATCTACCAAGAGTCAAGCTCTAATACCACTTGATATTCAAGTGGCCTCAATACTCAAGAGGGGGGTGAATTGAGTATTTAAAACTTTTCTTAGAATGCCTTTGAACTTAGTTCTTTTATCACAAGTTTAGAAATTATGCAAGTGAAGTCAAGTATAATGCAAAAGACAATGCAAAACAAGAGATAGATATAGCTGAGACAATTTATCAAACACTTGGTATGCAATGTTCAAGGTTAACTAAATCAAGCAAACTCAAGTATCTAAATCACAATCAATCAATCCAAATCAATTAAGTGCAGTATATAAATGTAAAAGAGTAAGGGAGAAGAGCTTGCAAACCAATTTAACGAGTTCCACCAACCCCGGTGTACGTCTCGCCTTCAAGCAACCCACTTGAAGGATTTCCACTATTGAAGTTTAGAGATTACAAGCTATGAGCAATTGCAGCTTCCTAGTGTCCCACACTCAAGAACTCAATCCTCACTAGCACAAGGGCAACCCACCTAATCTCTCAAACTCTCAATACCCAAAGGTTAAACCCCAACCTTTATGACCACTCAACCTAGAGTGAAAACCTTTGTGTTTGGTGTAGTGTTTACAAGCAAATAACTCTCTCAATAGAGTAGATGTACAAGTGAAAGCTCACACAAATTCTAACTCTCAAGATGAGAGGATATACAAGTTCTAGGATTGAAATTTCAGAGTATACACAAGAATAAACTCACTAAGCACAAATGAAGGTAAGGAATGATTGCTTCTTGTTGTGTGTCTTATGCTTGTATTTTCCTTGCATTTATAGAGCCATGGATGAGCTGCAGAAGTTCCTAGCCGTTGCATGTAGTGGGCATCTGAGAAATAGTGAAGAAATGAGTTATCTTCCCTCTAAAATGTGTTTTCCCACTATCGTAATCGATTGCGCATCGATCTGTAATCGATTACACTTCAAATTTTTCAGTCCAATTCATGCTGTAATCGATTAGCCCTTTCTATGTAATCGATTAACTTCAAGTCAGAATGATTGTAATCGATTAGATCTTGGCCTGTAATCGATTAGCTATAACCCCTGATGCATTTAATTCAGTTCTTGATCTTGGTAATCGATTAGCACACATGTGTAATCGATTATTGTCGTTCCAGTAGCTTGGTAATCGATTGGCTGAAGTCCTGTAATCGATTATCATATGTACCTGATACATTTAATTCAATTTTTGATGTTGGTAATCGATTATGTCATTTGGGTAATCAATTAGTGTCATTCCAGTAGCTTGGTAATCGATTAGCATACTCCATCTAATCGATTAGCTTATGTTCCTGATGCTTTTAATTCAAAACAGAAGCTGCCTAATCTATTAGCTTGGACTCCCTAATCGATTAGCTGCGCAGTTTTTCTGGGACTGATTCTAAGTCTTTGTTTTTGTAAGAATTTCTTCAAGAGTCCTTTGTCATTATCAAAATCCTTGAAACTGTAGTCATATTCAAACACATCATCAAGTTCACTCTTAGATTTATCTTCCTTGATTGCAGTGGCCTTGATAGCTAGACCTTTCTTCTTGGAGGATTTTTCTTCTTCCTCTGCCATCTTTAAGTCTTTCAGCTCTTGTTCCTGCTCTTGTAACTTACCAAATAATGTAGCAAGAGACATATCATTTATATTTGGTGATTGTTTGATAGTAGTGACAAGAGGTTGCCATTCCCTAGTAAGACTTTTTAATACTTTATGAATGAGCTCTTTGTTAGTGTAAGTCTTACCAAGAGTAATAAGGTGATTTATAATTAGGGTGAACCTCTTTTGTATATCAATGATTGTTTCCCCGGAGTTTAATCTAAAACTTTCATATTGACTAGTGAGTGTACTAATCTTAGAATCCTTTACATCACTAGTTCCCTTATGAGTGACTTGGAGAGTGTCCTATATTTCCTTAGCAGTTTTACAACTCTAAAGAACTTATTCGGACCTAAAGCAAGGGTGATAAGATTTTTAGCTTTGTAGTTGTATTGGACGTTCTTTTCCTCTTCACTACTCTAATCATCCATGAGTTTCTCAACTTGTTTACCATCTACAACATGCATTGGTATAAAGGGACCATTTTCAATTGCATTCCAAACTTTTAGATCAATTGATTATACAAAAATTTTCATCCTTTCTTTCCAAAATGCATAGCCTTCTCCATTGAAAGCAGGAGGTCTATTTGTGGCACCACCCTCAGGAAAAAGGTTTAAAGAATTTGAGGCCATTTGTTCTCTTGAAGCTGTTAAGCTTGATCTACCAAGAGTCAAGCTCTGATACCACTTGTTGTTCAAGTGGCCTCAATACTCAAGAGGGAGGGTGAATTGATTGTTAAATCTTTTCTTTGGAATGCCGTTGAAATTGATTCCTTTTTCACAAAATATGTTTATATGCAAGAGATACCAAGTGTAGTGTAAGAATCAATGTAAAACGATGTCTAAATGTCACTTAGGTAATATATCAAACACTTGGTATACGGAAACTTAGCTAGGCCAAATTATTCAAGTTCAAGCAATATTATCACAACCAAATCAATATACTAACCAAATGCAATAAATAAATGCAAGAGAGTAGGGAAGAGAAGCTTGCAAACCAAATTAACGAGTTTCACCAACCCGGTGTATGTCTTGCCTTCAAGCAACCCACTTGAAGGATTTCCACTATTGAAGTTTAGAGATACAAGCTATGAGCAATTGCAGCTTCCTAGTGTCCCACACTTAAGAACTCAATCCTCACTAGCACAAGGGCAACCCACCCAATCTCTCAAACTCTTAATACCCAAAGGTTGAACCCCAACCTTTGTGACCACTCAACCTAGAGTGAAAAACCTTGGTGTTTTGGTGTTTGGTTTACAATCAATTAACTCTCTCAATAGAGTAGATATACAAAGGTCTAACTCTCAACAAGAAGAGATGATATACAAATGTAAGCTCAAAGTTTCAGAAATTGAAACTAAATAAAGAAATAGACTCACAAGGCACAAATGTAAGCTATGAATGATTCCTTTTTTTGTTTTTGATAGCTTGAATGAGTGTTGCATTTATAAGCCTTGGAGAGGAGCCCTAAAGTCTTCAGAGCCGTTGCACAGCATGGGTGTTCGAATTGTAATGGATAGCTGAGCTATTTTTGCACTAAAAAAAACTTTTCCCACTGTCAGGCTCTAGTGTAATTGATTAGGCCTCGAGCTGTAATTGATTACACTTTGAATTCTTTAGTTTAAATGGTCATGTAATCGATTAGGCTTTTCCATGTAATTGATTAGCTTGAAGATAGAGATTGGCTAATCTATTATGGATGCCTTGTAATCGATTGTAAGTGATACCTGATACATTCAGTTACGCAGCATGGTAATCGATTGTGACTTGTTTTGTAATCGATTTTGAACCAAACAGAGACTTGGTAATTGATTATGGCTTGGTTTCAATCGATTAGTAACTTCACAGAACTTAGGTAATCTATTGGGACTACCCTGTAGTCGATTAGGTATTGTACCTGATGCATTTTATCCTTTTTCCCAGTTTGGTAATCGATTGGCCTTCTTGTTGTAGTCGATTATATAACAAACAGAGGCTTTCTAATCGATTACATGACTTGATGTAATCGATTAGTATTTGTTCCAAAGTCTCTGTAATTGAATTGATTCCTTGTAGCAATCGATTGTATGCCAAACAAAAGTTGTGTAATTGATTAGTTGCCTAGTGCTAATCGATTAGGCTTTGAGTCTGATGCTCATCTTTGTTGATTCTTCTCTGTTTTCATTCTTGTAAAGACTCTTCATGAATTTTGTACTCTTTGTCATGATTCCTTAATTGCTTTGTCATTATCAAAATCATACAACCTGAAACACATATTCAAACACACAATTAATTCAAGAATATTACTTAGATTATTAAACAAATTAATCTAAATGATTAATCAAACAATTTATATCAAGTTACTAGTGCACTTTAAATTACCAAGCAGATTAAATCACAATAATAAAGGAGGTTAAGGAAGAAAGATTTACAAACCAATATAACGAGTTCCACCACACCGGTGTACGTCTCGCCTTCAAGCAACTCACTTGAAGGATTCCACTATTGAGAATTTGAGATACAAGCTTTGAGCAATTACAGCTTCTTAGTCTCCCACACTCAAGAACTTAATCCTCACAAGCAAAGAGGGTAACCCACCCTATCTTACAATTTCTCAATTACAAGGTTGAAACCCAACCCAAAAACTCTCAGAATTTGTGTATGTGATTTTACAAGTGTGACTCTCTTAATAGAGTGGATATACAAATTTTAATCACTTTAAAAATATTTTTCTCTTCTTAGAAAAGAATATGTAAATTTAGCACTCAAGAAAATATTTTTCTCACAATATAACTCTCAAAAATTTAAATGCAAAGAAATTGAAACAGAGAGTAAATAGCCAAGAATTAAGAACAGAGAGGAGAAGCAATGTGATTTTCGTAGCTTGCTTGGTGTGTCTTTGGCCTTCTACTTCTCTTCTATTTATAGGCAAGGATGCATGCATTTTCCTAATTTTTAATTCCCTCTAAAGAATAAATCCATAAAATATTCCATGATTTAAGTTCCTTGTTTCCATGCATAAGTTTCTTGACCTTGAATTTGTAAATTGGCAGCTTAATTGATTGGAATTTGAAGCATCGAGAGGTTCCCGTAATTCCTGCAACTCTGTCAACATTCAAAATTTAAAATTCAAATTTACACTGAATGAATCTATTCAAGAATCGATTCATCTAGTGTTTTTAGGCTTCAATTAGCGTATGAATCAATTCACTTGGCATATGAATCGATTCATTGATGGATTCTGAAGTTACTGGGCAATTTTGAATGTGTGAATCGATTCAGGAGATTGGTGAATCGATTCAAGCTTGACAAAATCATATCCTGGGCCTGTTTCAACGTGTGAATCCATTCAGGTATAGGGTGAATCGATTCATGCTTTCAATTTTGCAATCGAGGTCTTGTTTCAACGTGTGAACTAAATCGTATGGCTATGTACTTCTGTGTGAATCGATTCATGCATCTGTTGCATGAGTTCTGGCACTTTGTTTCACCCTTTTTCATATGTGATCAATCTTTTCTTTAATCCATTGATTCTTGGGTATTTGATGATCATATTTTATTTGTTTTAAACCTTTGTACATGTCTTGAATCATTTCTTTGGAGTTCATAAATTTTTCATTATCAAACATAATTAATTTGTCCATAATAATTATGTTTGAATTTGATTCTTGTTTATCATTATCAAAACCTGCTGCAACATATAAACATATTCTCCCCCTTTTTGATGATAACAATACGTGTTCATCTATAAGTTTTTGACAAATAATAATACTTCCTCTATCTAATGCAATTTGATACCATTTTATTATACAAGATATTTGCATATAATGCTCCCCCTTAATTATGCATTGGATACCATAAAAATGATTCATATAATTAAGGTAATGATAATCATTCAAGATACCAAGAGACAATGATAATTAAAGCGATATTTCTCTCCCCCTTTGGCATCATCAAAAACTAAAGGATTTAGAAAAACATGAGAACATTTTTATTGAATGATTAAAGATAGGTAGGAACATGATAAAGTATATAACAACTAAACTAAACAAAGAGGTATAATAATTTCTAATTTTATGGATTGAAAAATTTGAACTCAGAAAATTGTTGAGAGAGTTCATTGTATTGAGTAGTCATAGTGTCTTCCATTTGGTTGAAGCGGGCATTCATATTATTCTCCATAGTGTGAAACAAGAATTCATTGCATCAAAGCGATTATCAAAGTGTGAGGTCAACCTATTGAAGAACACATCGTTAAGATTTATAGGTGGAGGAGGTGCATTTTCTTGAGGTTGAGTTTCATGCTCAGAATATGCTTCATCTTCACTTAGTGCATTTAGAGGAGAGTAATGCCATTCTTCATTGTGAAAGGTCTATCCCATTTTGGTGAGGTGTGGTCCACTAATTAAACGTTTCGAACCAACTAACTCCTTGACTTCATTTGAGAGATCAATATTGAAGTGATAAAGGAGTTTAGTGATCAAGACGGCATATGGAAGGCGAGTGAGTTTTTATGCATTAATCATATGTTGCTTTTTAGTGCAATCCATTTTATTTCTTTTTGATACAACATAGCCCAAAGTATAATAATTTGTAACTCACTTACCCTTGCGTTATTGCTTCCTTTGGGAAGTAGTATTTTCACCAAGCAATAATGAAGAAGACGGTGCTCTATATCCATTTGACCCACCGTGCTTGTTGAGGGAAAGGAAAGGCTTAGAAAAGTTCTTGCCTTTAGAGAGTTGTAGTTCCATTTCGGCTTGGGCCTCTTTCCATTAAAATCACTATTGCTTAATGGAAGCCGTCCTACGAGATAAAGAATGTGGTTGTCAAGGTGGATGGTGACTCCTTTTACCTTGGCTATGTAATAACCATTTGTGACTTTTAAAGTGGAGTAGAAGGCTCTAATTAATTCTGGATAAATAAAATTTTCTTGAAAGGTAGCAAATTCACCAAGATTTTGTTGTTGGAGAATCTCAAAGAAGGTGAAGTTATCATGGAAGAGTTGGTAATCAAGCTAATGAGGGGTAACGAGTGACTTCTCAGAAAAGTGTTCTAGATATCTAGAGAGTTGTTTTTGTGTGCCAAATAATCTAGATATATCAGTGGTTTATGGAGTAGAGGATCCAACAATGTCAGCTCTTCTTTTTCTTCTTGGATTGGAAAAAGAAGCCATGGAGATTTTAGAAGAAATGGAAGAAGAGTGTTTAGAGAAGATGCAAGAGAATTATAAGATAGGGATAAAGATTTTATGAATCAGGCCTGTATTTATAGCCCATCAGTACGCGTGAATCAATTCAAGTAAGGTAGGAATCGATTCATCTTAGTTGAACATGAAAAATTGATTAAGAGGCACACATGAATTGATTCGTGACAGGGGGTGAATCGATTCATTGAGATGAGTGTGAAATTTTTGCCCACTGAACCACGAGTGAATCGATTCATTTAGAGAGTGAATCGATTCACGTTGCTATTTTTGCGCAAATTGGAAGGTTTTTAGGCATGAAAATGTATGGAATCTTATAGGAAGATCACGGGAATGAGTATCTTTTGGCTTGGTGCAGAGAGCTTTAATTGAGACAAGGTACAAAGTGACAAAGATTTATCACATGTTTGCATAGGGAAGAAAGAGATCACAAGATATTTATTTCTCTAAAGGTTTTGCAGGAGAAAAGCTTTGACTAAGTAAGGAATTTATCAATTTTTGATTTGAAAGCAAATTCCAAGGGCCTTGTGGAGAGTTCTCGAGAAAGCTTTGGGATTTAGGAAATTCTTCATGATTTGAGTGAAATAGGACAAGGAGCATGAGACAAGAGACCTGCACATGTGATTGAATTGAATTTTGAATTCAAAATCCCTTTTTGAAATGCTTCGAAGGAAAAGTTTGTACACTAAAAATTTTGCAATTGCCAAATATTTTGTTTCATGAGTAAGTCAAGAAAATCAAAGGCCATTTGGCATTTGTTTTTGAGATCCATGTGGTGCATAAGAGATTATTTTGTTCAAAAAATATGTTTAATTAAGTAAATGCTACCTGGGGAACTAAAATAAGACAAGAGATTTGTGGGGTATTGAAAATGTGAGTATCCTTTTAATAAGAAGATTTAAAGATGGGAATTTTAAATAACAAGATGATATATATATATATATATATATATGTATATATATATATATATTTACAAAGTAAATCAATATGTTTAAAGGAATAAAATTTTATAAAATGAATAAGAGAATTGAAATCTTTAAGTTAAAGATTTGTATAAGTAAAAATATGTTTAAAGAGTAAAAATATTTTTAAGAGAATTGAAAGTAATGAAAATAAATTTTTGAATGCAATTAAACCATTTCTAAAATGCCTAATTCTCTTCTAATGTTTATAAATTACTCTTTTGGAAGAGGTTTAGTAAAAATGTCTGCCAATTGTTTGGAAGTTTCAACATATTCAAGAACACAATCTCCTTTCAAAACATGATCTCTAATAAAATGATGACAGATTTCAATGTGTTTAGTCCTTGAGTGCATAACAGGATTTTTTGAGATATTTATTACGCTAGTGTTGTCACATTTAATGGGTATTTGATCTAAGACAACACCAAAGTCAAGAAGTTGTTGTCTCATCCATAGGATTTGAGCACAACAACTCCCAACTGCAATATATTTTGCCTCAGCTATGGATAACGTGACGCTAACTTATTTCTTACTATGCCAAGAAACAAGAGAACTTTCGAGCAAATGACAAGTACCACTGGTACTTTTTCTATCTAATTTGCAACCAACAAAATCAGAATCAGAATATCCTACAAGAGTACATTCAGCGCCTTTGGGATACCATAAACTAACATTTTGAGTACCCACAAGATATTTTAAAATTCTTTTTACGACAGTGAGATGTGATTCTTTAAGACATGCCTGATATCTTGCACACATACATACAACAAACATTATGTCTGGTCTACTTACAGTTAGATAGAGTAAAGATCCGATCATACCTCGATACTTAGTTAGTTCAACATCCTTACCTTTCTCATCCTTATCTAAGTAGCATGATGTGCTTATAGGTGTGACAATTTCATTTTCCTTGTCCATGTTGAATTTTCTAAGTAATTCCTTGCAATATTTAGACTGACTAATGAATGTTCCTTCTCTAGTTTGCTTGATTTGCAATCCAAGGAAGAATATGAGTTCTCCCATCATAGACATATCGAATTCATCCTGTATTAACCTATCAAACTCTTTGCAGAGTGATTCATTAGTAGCACCAAATATAATATCATCCACATACACTTGTACCAAAAGTATGTCATTTCTTTTGTGCTTGATAAATAGTATAGTATCAACTTTTCCCCTTTCAAAATCGTTTTCTAAGAGAAACTTACTCAATCTTTCATACCAAGCTCTTGGAGCTTGCTTTAAACCATATAATGCTTTTCTTAGTTTGAAAACATGATTTGGAAATTGGTAGTTTTCAAAACCGGGAGGTTAATCAACATACACTTCTTCTTGAATGTATACATTCAAGAATGCACTTTTGACATCCATTTGATACAATTTGAAATCTTTACAACATGTATAGGCTAATAATAATCTAATAGCTTCTAGTCTAGCTACAGGTGCATATGTTTCTTCATAATCTATGCCTTCTTCTTGGTTATATCCCTTAGCCACTAATATAGATTTATTTCTAGTTATTATTCCATTGTCATCAAGCTTATTTCTAAAAACCCATTTAGTACCTATTATTTAATGATCATTGTGTCTTGGCATAAGTTCCCAAACTTGGTTTCTTTCAAATTGATTTAATTCATCTTGCATAGCCAACATCCAATATTCATCAATAATAGTCTCATCAATATTTTTGGGTTCAATTTGTGATACGAAGGCTAGATGATTACACGTATTTCTTATGGCGTTACGAGTATTTACACCTTTGGTTAATCTACCTATGACGTTTTCCAAGGGATGGTCTTTTGATGTGATCCAATCCTTTTGTTGAAGCACCTTGCTTTGGATTGGGTCTTCTCTGATCTCTTCTTTATTTTCTAAGGTCATCTCTTGGAAAGTACCTACAAGATCATCAACTTCCTTCCTCGGAGGGTTTTGGTTAAGTTCATCAAATTTAACATGTATGGGACTCTTCAATTGTACAAGTTCGTTTGTTAAAGAGTCGATAAGCTTTACTAGTTGATGAATAACCAAGAAATATTGCTTTATCAGACTTTGCATCGAATTTGTCGAGATTATCTTTTCCATTATTTAAAACAAAGCACTTGCATCCAAACACATGAAAATAAGAAATATTTGGCTTTCTTCCTTTATAAAGCTCATAGGGGGTTTTCTTTAAAATAGGCCTAATCAAACATCTATTCATTACATGACAAGCGGTATTTACCGCATCGGCCCAAAAATGTTTTGCAATATTATGTTCATTTAACATAGTTCTTACGAGCTTTGTTAAAGATCAATTTTTCCTTTCAACAACTCCATTTTGTTGTGGAGTTCTTGGAGCTGAAAAATTATGTTCAATGCCATATTTTTCACAAAATTTTTCAAAAGGTTCATTTTCAAATTCTCCCACATGATCGGTTCGTATGGATGCGATTTTTAAATTTTTTTCATTTTGGATAATCTTGGCAAGTTTCTTAAATGCTTGATATGCTTCATTTTTGTGAGTAAGAAACAATGTCCATGTATATCTAGAATAGTCATCAACAATCACAAGTCCATAATAATTGCCACCAAAGCTTTTAACCCTAGAAGGTCCAAACAAGTCCATGTGTAAAAGTTGTAAAGGTCTATTAGTTGAAACAACATTTTTAGCTTGAAAAGAGACCTTCACTTGTTTTACCTTTTGGCATGCGTCGCAAAATTTGTTTTCAAATTTAAGCTTTGGTAAACCAATTACTAGATCTTTTGAAATGTGACGTCCCGTATAATTTTCTGAATAAATTTTTCGCGTTTTTAAAAGGTCATTTTAAAATTCATGAATTAAATTCAGGGTTCACGTAATAGTTGATAATTGCGGAATATTATCATACATACTAGTCGTGAATAATTAAATTCAAGAAAACATTTAAGTAGCGGAAACAATTTAGAAAATAACGGTACATGATACGTTATACTTATTACAACCCATAAAATCAAAGTCCAAGTAATAATTCATATAGGCATCAATCATGGCATCACTCTTCATTCTGTGTGGCATTCACTGTAAAAATTAATGTAAGAGTGAGATAGAATATAGAATAAATATAAAATAAATAAAATTGCACAAACACAATCAACAAACCATAATGATATGATGAATATGCCAAACAAGTTCATTTATATTTAATAAGTCTTTAATTTAGTCCAATGATGTCATGCTGGATCCATTTGGTTTGGTGGGAATACTGCAGTAAAAAGTCTCATAGAGACTCCAGTAGGAATTAGCATAACCATGAATCCCTACACTTTCATGGCTCCTGCGAAATTGAGTGCACAAGTAGGAATTAGCATAACCATGAATCCCTACACTTTTATGGCTCCTGCAGAAATAAGTATACCAGTAGGAATTTGCACAACCATGGATCCCTACACTTCCATGGTTCTTGTGAAAATAGGGCTTAAACTCATCATAGAGTAACCCCCCACCAGGGTGGGTAATCATGGAACCCCTAAATTCCATGGTGCGTCCAAATGCTTATGATGCATGAATGCCTTTAATTCTCTTTATCATTTAACATACCATGATATATCAATTTCCAAAACCACTTGGAAAACCACAAGTCCTCAAAGGACACATCACATATAATAATTTTCAGAATCATGGATTTACTGTTTCAACCACATATATCAATAACCGCAAGGCATTCATGTATATATATATATATATATATATTAATTTAGTCATTCATAATTATTTACCACCAAAATACACAAACTGAATGATGCTCATTAGACACTCATCAACATTCATAATACTTCATAATCACTCAAGAATTCAATAATAAATTATTACCTATAGGGAAAATATCATTTTTATCCATAATAACCATTATAAGCAGATTTCAGCATTTCCAACAACAACATACGTTAGTAAAACAGTCATAACATGAGAAAATCAAATCCTTTTCATGTGCTTTCACTTTCTATAGCTCAATAACATAAATATCTACAACTTTTATGCAGACCATAAATTCAAATTCTAAACAGAAACATCACTTATTCACAGAATACAAAACTGCCTCAAAGAGGATTTTTAAAACATACACAGGTTAGTATTTTAAACGTTTCTGGAGCTACAAAAACAATTTTGGCATGAAACTAGTTCTATATTATTCTCAACACAAATATCTACAACTTTCATGAAGGCACCAACCACTAATTCGCACCACAAAATTCCCAGTTTTAAAAATAAGATTCGGATTTCATAGTTAGCAGATTTTCATCATGAACATACTTCTGTATTTTGAGCATATCTAGAGCTACAAGTATATCTTTAACTCAAAACCACTTTCTATAGATCCCTAACATAACTATCTACAACTTTCATGAAGACATCAAAGTCTAAAAACGTATGTATAATTCCCAAAATATTCATATATACACAAAACACAAGATAAGTATTTCAATCGGACATGCTGTAGTATTTTGATCATAACTCATGCTATACATATCCAATTCAGTCGGTTCAGGTCTCAAAAGTCACATGATAAGAAGATCTACAACTTTGATGAAGACACCGATCACTAATTCTCACCACAAAATTCCAGTTTTAAAAATAAAATACGTATCTCAAGTTAACAGATTTATAGCTTGAACATACTTCAGTATTTTATGTATAACTCAAGCTACAAAAATGATTTTGACTTGAAACCACTTTCTAAAGATCCATAACACAAATATCTACAACTTTCATGAAGACATCAAAGGCTGGTTATGCTTGTAAAATTCCCAGAATAGCAATATATACCCAGAACATAGAACAAATATTTCACTCAGACATGCTGTAGTATTTTGGCTATAACATTTGCTATACATATTCAAATTAATTTATTTAGGTCTCAAAATTCAGATAACAAAAAGATCTACAACTTTCATGAAGAAGTCAGAATCAAATTCACACGTTTTCAATCTCAAAACTGAGCAACAAGATACGAAATTAAAACTGGAATCCTAATTCTACCCATTTCATAGTTATTCACAACCCTGTCCCCTCTTACTTGGTTTGCTGACTGAAAAATGGTCTCCTTGCTTTCCTTGCTCCTGTTCGAAGGTGTATTAAGGAAGAAGAGTAAAAGAGAGGAAGAAGGTATATTGGCCTTATTCTCTGAAGGTAGGTCTGAGCAGAAGCAATGTTAATAATGTAAGGACAAGTGGGGAACAACTTTTCCTTGAGTGGATGTTTAGTGTTGTTAGTGCGTTGATAATGGGAATTAAATAAGAAAGTGGGCTTATAATGGTCCACTTCTGGCCGTCCTACATACTAGGGGTGAATAATGGGTTTAGATGCATTAAAATATGCATAAGAGACAAGAAAGGAGTCAAAAAGTTACTCCTGCATTGAATACCGACTGGAATCCACTCGGTTAGCCTTTAAGCCGACTGGAATCCTACCCATGTGTTGACCCCGTTGTTGTAACCGGGCTTTGTGAATTGGCAAGCGCACCAATCGTTTGTAGTTTTCGAAATTTAGATATCGTTCCACTGGGATTGAAAGTCCAATAACAACAGTAATCTTCTACTTACTATGGTAAATATGAAGAAAATTATAAACAAAAGAATGATTTATATACAGTTTATACAATATTCACAAGATAGCATGGTTGAGTGATTCATAAGATAACAAGAAAATAAAATCTATCTAAAAAGTTGAGTTGCAATCTAGAATAGGTAAGATACTTGAGATAAACACAGATAAACAAATTATGTTGGAAATTGGATCCCTAATCTAGAATAACAATGAGGAACTCAAGACATGCATATTTAATCATCAAGTTTCATGTCATTGCAGCTTAAAATCATTATAACCGATCCCTCGTGATATAAATTCTAAGAATCCACCGTAAAGTCCGATCCCTCGTGAGCTTTCTCAGTAAAAACTTGCATTAAGACCTGGCCTTATGGCAACAATGGTTAACAACCCCTATAGAATTGAGATACCAAGGGTATTCCAACTTCTTACTTTCGTCAAAACAAGTTTCAATACGGCATAAATAATCATTCTCCCGTTTGACATTTATACTAATAAAACCAGTTTCGATACACATGAAAATCATTCTCCCGTTTGACGTTCATATTAATAAAAGGTTGAAATACTAACATGGACTTGAATCATAAACATGCAGAGGTCGAATTCACAACATTATACTCAATAGATTAGTTCACCAATTCCAACATAAACAGATTAGTTACACATGGTAAAAGTAAAAACAACACTTACAGAGTTTGACATTACGAAGACGATGGAAACTTCACGATACAACGATCACAATACACCGAAACACACTCAAGTATCTAGAAAACTATTCTAGAACTACAACTCACAAAAGAAGTACTCAAAGTCGAGCACAAGAGAGAAGAGAAGAGAAGTGTATGGAATGGGATGCTATGAATGGTGTTGGATGGCCCTATTTATAGGGCTGAGCAAGGGTGCTGACGCTACGCGTCCCTGTGACGCTACGCGTCAGACCCCTGACTCAGCCTCCATTAAACACTTGATAATGGCCACTTTCAATAATTAATCTTGATCATGCCTGGCCACTTGGACATGTTTCCACGAGTTTTTGGCCATTTATGCTGATTGCGGTGGCCCTTGGGCTGAGTGGGGTACCCATTATTGGGTCCAAGTGGGGTGGTTGGCCAAAAGTAGGAGTGGAGACCACGCAGCACTGACGCTACGCGTGGCTTTGATGCGTAGCGTCAGCATCAAAAGTAGCTCTTGATGCTACGCGTGGGGTGAGGCTACGCGTCAGCTCCTCCAGTGTAATTTTCTCTTGATTTCTTAACTTTTCACTGCAAAACTAGAGAAAATTGATCAAGGGCAGATTATTTCCAACAACATTCATTTATTGAATTTAAATCCTAATTTTCTAACAAATTAAACTAATTTTTATAATTTTTATGAAATTTTTATTTAAGATTTTATTGAAAATTTAAGGACTAACAAATACCCCCAACTTGAGACATTGCTCGTCCTCGAGCAAGAGAGAAAAATAATAAAAATTTGAAATCAAATTTTTAAGTTAGTCTGAAAATTTACCACAAAAAATAATTACACAATTTCAACTATTTTGTAATAATCAAAAACTGATTCAAATATAACAAAGGTTTAATGATAAAATTATTTACAATATTCTATTAACAACCAAGCAGAATTTCAGGCTTACCTCACAAGTGTTTATCTCTATGCAATTGGTAACCTGTTTCTCTCAATCAATCATAGAATCAAACGAATTTAACTTTGTTTGTCATCTAATCAATGGTTATTTATACAGAGTTAATTCGAAAATCACAAGGTCTTTTCACGGGTTGTAATGAGGCTTGGTTTACAAGAATCAATGGTTTTTCTTGAAATTCAAAAACCTGAAATCATAAAAGAGCATTTTATAATCTTTAGGCTTTCTCTTGATCCAAACTCTCATTTATTTTTATTGATGAAAAATAAATACCCCCAACTTGATTCTTTTCACTATTTTTGACTTTTTTCATATTTTCTTTTTGAAAAGAATCAAGTTGCTTATTTTCACTCCCCATTTTTGTGAGAACACTCAAAATATTTTTCATTTATTTCAACTGCTCTTTTAATCAATCAAGTATAGGGAATGGTAAAAACAAATTTAGGCTTTAAGGGTACCAAAGAATTTTATTTTAGGCTCAAATGGGCTTGCAAAGGATAAAAGATTTTTTTTTTTTTTTACCAAGGTAAGCTGTTTGGCCCAAGGTTTTGTTTCACCAATAAATGTGCCTTGATCATTTTCCCGAATTCTCTGTACAACAACACAAATCACAGATTAAAGCAAAATCAATTCGAATTGAAAATATGTCGATTAAAACCCTCAAGTGTGTAAAAAGGATCTCTCAACTCACCGGGTTATTTGAATTTTGCTTGATGGTTAATAAACTTATTGTAATTGAATTTATCAAAATTCCTAAGTTATAAAGAATCAAATAATTAATTATACAAAATTGGTTTTATTGTGTAAAAACTCTAAGTGTATAGACTAGCTTACTAACAAAAATTTGATTTATATATATATATTTTTTTTTGGGTTTTCTAAAATTTTTCACAAATAAAAATGCAACTCAACAACATATTTTTGAATTTTTTTATTTTTTTTTTAAAGAAATTAACATACATATATTCAAATAATATACAAAACAAAATACAATTTATTCATACAAAGTTGCAAGAAAGTATAACAAATATAAACTAAGAAAATTTATTAATTCAAAAGAAAACGGCAAACAACAAACAAACATCAAAAATTGAAAACAGAGGCTAACGCTACGCGTGGTGTGACGCTACGCATCAGCCTGTTCTTCCTACGCTACGCGTCAGTGGGACGCTACGCGTGGGCTTACAGTTCATCCTCACGCTACGCGTCAGTGGGACGCTACGCGTGGGATGCGCAGAAAAAGAAAAAAACAGGGGTTGCACAGCAGCAACCCCTTTTCAACCTACACTACATCCATTCAATCCCTAACTCCTAACAGCAATCAATCCCAATGGTCTTCTAATCCTAATCCTAACCACATTTATTTCTACAAATTAAAAATCAAAAACAAAACTAAAGAGAAGGGATTAGAATACTTACTTGTGATTCCTTGAGCAATGGGATTGAGAAGCTTGGGAAGAGAGAAAAAGGGAGTTTCTAAACTTTAGGGTTTTTGAAAGAGAACTAAAGTGAAGCAGAGAGGGAATTTTAGGTTTTAAAACCTAAGATGGGCCTCTCTGGTTCAGTTTTAAAAACTGAACGTGGGCTCTGACGCTACGCGTGTATGTGACGCTACGCGTGAAACCCAAAATGCAGAGTCCACGCTACGCGTTAAGGGGGCGCTACGCGTGGGCTTTTGTTTTTGATTTTCCAAAATTTTGATTTTCAAAAACCTTTTCTTTTCAATCTTAAACTCCTTTTCTTTTCAAAATAAAATTCTTTCTAATTATTTTTGAAATAAAATTTTTTAAAATTTCTAATTTTTTTTTATATTAAAAACATTAAAAATAAAGAGAAAAGAATGGGTTGCCTCCCATTGAGCGCTAGGTTTAATGTCTCCAGCCAGACATCACCTCTGATCAATCAGGTGGTTTCCCAATATTCTTTGAGGATTCACCTGTCTTTTTCTTCCTTCTTCTTCTTTTCCGATGCCTAATTACCTGTTTTTCATCATTCAAAGCATCGGTTAATTCAAAACAATTTAATTGATTGGGAAGAGATATACCTGGTTTGGTTGAGGGGTAAACTTTTTCCTCATTACTTATCCTGAGGTGTTCATGAGCACTGAAGCTTACTTCTTCTCCATAAACTTTGACTGCAACCGTACTTAGATCAACATCTACTTTGATTTTTGCAGTCTTCATGAAAGGTCTTCCTAGGATCAGGGGGATCTCAGTATCCTCCTTCATATCCAGTACCATAAAGTCAACTTTGAAGTGGTACTTGTCAACCTTTACCAATACATCTTCCACAATCCCAAAAGGCTTTTTGACAGAGCGATCCGCAAATTGTAATTCTGTCTTTGCTTCTTTTAGCTCATATTCACCAATGCGTTTTATTAAATCTAAGGGCATCAAGTTAATGTTAGCCCCTAAATCTAATAACGCATTCCTGATGTTGATATTTCCGATTGTTATAGGAATGGTGAAACTCCCCGGATCTTTACATTTTTTTGGGGTTATACAGTTTTCTTGCTCTGTATCTCTTTGCATATTTTTTTCTTTTTCATTTTTTTTATTTTTTTCTATTTTTTCACTTTCTTTTTCTTCTTCTTCTTTCTTTTTCTCACTCTTTTCTTTACAATCAATTTTTACAACATCAATAGAAACAGCATTACATTGTTCCCTTGGGTTTTGAGTGTTTGCAGAAAACCCAGAACTCTTTAATTCGGCTATTTCTTTTGCGAGCTGACCCATTTGTATATCTGATGCTTTTCGGGCAGCTTCATTTGTCTCCACAAACTGCAATAACTATTGAATAGCTTCCTCTATTCTTGTCAACCTTGCATTGTCAGTTTGTTGTTGCTTGAATTGATTGTTAGGAGGTCTGTTGGAAGGTCCAGTGTCCTGTCTCCAGCCAATATTCTGATTTTGCCAACCCTGTAGGTAATTGTTAGGAAAAGAGTTTCCATGATTGAAAGGATAATTACCTAAGGGTGCTCTTTGATGGTTCATGAAATTGGCTTGCTCTTGCTCATTTCCACAGTAACCACATGGTTGTTCTCCCATGCAGTGCGTACATGCTTTAAGTTGAGCAGGGGGTGGTGATGCTACTTGAGCAATTTGAAGTTTTTCCAATTGCTTGCTCATAACTTCAATTTGTTGGGTAAGTAATTTTTGCTGAGCCAACACTGCATCATTTACTCCCAATTCGAGCATTCCTGGCTTCCTTTGCATATTACCTCTTTCATGCTTTGCTTGTCGATCACTAACAGCCATTGATTCCAATATTTCTATGGCTTCTTCCACAGTCTTGTTCATTAAAGAACCACCTGCACAAGCATCTAACATCATCTTGAACTGAGGCAATAAACCATGGTAAACGATTCTTACCTTCTCGGCATCATTCAGGTTGTGGTTTGGGCATTTTCTCAAGAGTGCCTTGAATCGTTCCCATGTTTCTCCTAATGATTCATCATTATTTTGGGAAAAAGAGTGTATGGCTGTCATTGCTTCAAAATATTTTGAAGGAGAATAAAATCTTTCCAAAAATTTTCTTTCAACATCGGACCAGTTTGCAAAACTACCCGGTGGACAAGATTTAAACCATTCTTTTGCTTTCCCAATCAATAAAAAAGGAAAGAGTCTCATGTAAACAGACTCTTCTTGATTGGGTTCAAAATCAATTGTGCTGCATAACTCATAAAAAACAGTTAAATGTTCATATGGTTCTTCATGATTTAAACCAGCAAATTGGTTGTTTTGAATAATGTTTAAAGTGGCAGGTTTAATTTCCACTGGTAAAACTGGTCCTTGAAACATTCCCGAAACTCGGGGTGGACCATTTATAGCAGCAAACTGTCCCAATGTTCTCCTTTCAGCAGCCATATTTGAATTTTCAAAAATTTTCGAAGTAGAAGAAGAATTAGTTTGTGTTTTAGATTTCAAAGACTTGATTTTCTTTACAAACCTTTCTATCTCAGGATCAAAATAAATTTTACCTGCGGTAGATCGAGTTTGCATACACAAACTAGACAAAGAAAGTTAGTGTGATAATGATAAGAAATAAAAAAAATTATCTAAGGTAAAAAAAATATTTACCACGGTAATTAAAATTTTACTGTTTTACTAAAATAATTCAATCCCCGGCGACGGCGCCAGAAAACTTGTTGACCCCGTTGTTATAACCGGGCTTTGTGAATTGGCAAGCGCACCAATCGTTTGTAGTTTTCGAAATTTAGATATCGTTCCACTGGGATTGAAAGTCCAATAACAACAGTAATCTTCTACTTACTATGGTAAATGTGAAGAAAATTATAAACAAAAGAATGATTTATATACAGTTTATACAATATGCACAAGATAGCATGGTTGAGTGATTCATAAGATAACAAGAAAATAAAATCTATCTAAAAAGTTGAGTTGCAATCTAGAATAGGTAAGATACTTGAGATAAACACAGATAAACAAATTATGTTGGAAATTGGATCCCTAATCTAGAATAACAATGAGGAACTCAAGACATGCATATTTAATCATCAAGTTTCATGTCATTGCAGCTTAAAATCATTATAACCGATCCCTCGTGATATAAATTCTAAGAATCCACCGTAAAGTCCGATCCCTCGTGAGCTTTCTCAGTAAAAACTTGCATTAAGACCTGGTCTTATGGCAACAATGGTTAACAACCCCTATAGAATTGAGATACCAAGGGTATTCCAACTTTTTACTTTCGTCAAAACAAGTTTCAATACGGCATAAATAATCATTCTCCCGTTTGACATTTATACTAATAAAACCAGTTTCGATACACATGAAAATCATTCTCCCGTTTGACGTTCATATTAATAAAAGGTTGAAATACTAACATGGACTTGAATCATAAACATGCAGAGGTCGAATTCACAACATTATACTCAATAGATTAGTTCACCAATTCCAACATAAACAGATTAGTTACACATGGTAAAAGTAAAAACAACACTTACAGAGTTTGACATTACGAAGACGATGGAAACTTCACGATACAACGATCACAATACACCGAAACACACTCAAGTATCTAGAAAACTATTCTAGAACTACAACTCACAAAAGAAGTACTCAAAGTCGAGCACAAGAGAGAAGAGAAGAGAAGTGTATGGAATAGGATGCTATGAATGGTGTTGGATGGCCCTATTTATAGGGCTGAGCAAGGGTACTGACGCTACGCGTCCCTGTGACGCTACGCGTCAGACCCCTGACTCAGCCTCCATTAAACACTTGATAATGGCCACTTTCAATAATTAATCTTGATCATGCCTGGCCACTTGGACATGTTTCCACGAGTTTTTGGCCATTTATGCTGATTGGGGTGGCCCTTGGGCTGAGTGGGGTGCCCATTATTGGGTCCAAGTGGGGTGGTTGGCCAAAAGTAGGAGTGGAGACCACGCAGCACTGACGCTACGCGTGGCTTTGATGCGTAGCGTCAGCATCAAAAGTAGCTCTTGATGCTACGCGTGGGGTGAGGCTACGCGTCAGCTCCTCCAGTGTAATTTTCTCTTGATTTCTTAACTTTTTCACTGCAAAACTAGAGAAAATTGATCAAGGGCAGATTATTTCCAACAACATTCATTTATTGAATTTAAATCCTAATTTTCTAACAAATTAAACTAATTTTTATAATTTTTATGAAATTTTTATTTAAGATTTTATTGAAAATTTGAGGACTAACACCATGCTGACTAGAAATTGTCAGTAATGTGAAAAGAAGGAAATCCGAGTCCTTCTCACTCAGTTTTCACTCGGCACGAGCCATTCTTCAGTTAGTTTTTCACTCAGTAAGACCGAGTCAACTCTCAATCTGTCTACTTGGCATCATCACTCAAGTCCGAGTCATCTCACACTTGGCTTCCCTCTTGGCATAAGAGTTTAAATCGATCCATTTTCATTCAACTCAGTCAGTCAGAGTCGACTCACACCCACATAATCTATCACTCGGCTATTTATCCTAAATCCGAGTCATCACAAGCAGTCTTTCACTCAATTAAATCTTCCAGACCGATCCATACTCTTTGGCTTGTCACTCGGCAGATTACTACAAACCGACTCATTCTACTCGATTGTGCACTCGGTAAAATCAATTAAAACTGATTCCCAACACCCTGATTTCCACTTAGTAAAATAATCCTTACTGATCATCATTCACTCAGCATTTCCCTTCAAGAACTGACTCAACATCAGATCGGCCATCACTCGGCAATTTCTTTCCTTACCGACTCATTTCTTAATCAGTTCTCACTCGGTGAATTAGAAACTGAATTCTTCTCTCTTGTAGTCTTTCACTCAGCAATTAATTCCAAGACCGACCAACGCCCATTCGATCTTCACTCGGTATTCATACCCTTTCTCATCTGAGGAATAACTTAACCATTCATTCATCAGAGACAAGCATCACAGTCAAATCTCACTCAGACATAGCCATTACTTAGTCACTCAGAATACGGGTTACATGATTCACTCGGAATATGTATAATATTTTTCACTCGGATATCAACACTTAGGAATATAGAAGTATTTCCCACTCGAGTTTCACTTGGTTAATCATTACTTAGTCAAGATCAAACCAACTTCTTCAACTACGTTTCACTCAGAGTCCATCAGGTCCATTACCACTCGGAAAAAGGCCCATACATACGAGTCTCACTCGGAATTTGGCTTATATACATGAGACTCACTTGGTTATTCATCTCTTGGCATCACAGACTAACCTTCCTTGAATTGTTCTTCACTCGGAACCCTTTAAGGCTTTCACCAGAAAAGAAGCCATATGCATAAGCTTCATTCGAAAACGAATTTTCCTTTGCTCTCCTCTCGGAAATGAAGCACTCAGGAAACTTTTATTCAGAGATGGAAACGCCTAACAATGTATGACTCAGAATTGAGTCATTGGAAAATACTTGACTCGGAATTGAGTCTTTCTAGGGTATTTGACTCGGAAATGAGTCATTTGAAGGTGTTTCACTCGGAATAAACCCTCTCAGCCATGTTCCACTCGGAAAAACACAACCTTCACTCGGAATTCTTCTTTGTTACTCGGAATTTTCCTTTTTCACTCAAAATTTTCATTCTTCACTCGGAATTTCAATTTGTCACTCGGAATTTCATCCTTCACTCGGAATCTCTACCTTTACTCAGAATTTTTCTCTTTCACTCGGAACAGGGTGCCTTTTTCACTCGGACAGTCCTTTCTAAGGCATGTTTCACTCGGAAAATGAATCTTATCATTAAAGGTCTATGTAAATCCTATAATTATACCCAAAAATAAAATTTTTGGAGTATTATATACCATCCATAGAGTGTTTTATTCATTGATTAACACTTATAGACCTTCTATACCTCATAATTTACAAAATGGGACTATTATTAAAAACAGGATATTACAAGAAACAAGTTTGTTTAAATGATCTATGTGAATGTGAGCTATTCTTCTATGCCATAGCCATGATTCATCCTCTTTAGTTAAGAAGCATTACGCATCATTTGAAGACAAACAATCAAGATTAATCATGTAAATATTATCGATTCTTTGACCAATGAACCTTACTTCCTTGTTTAGCTTATTTTCAATTATGCAACAGTTTGATTCAAAAAACAATTTTATAGTCTTTTATCACATAATTGACTAATGCTAAGTAAGTTATGTTTAAGTCCCTCAACATATAATACATCATTTATGGAAATGGAAGAATTTTTACCAACATTTCTGATTCCTAGTATTCTTCCCTTCGTGTTGTCTCCATATATAACAAACCCTTTATTTCGAGGAGTGAATGAAGAGAACTTACTCATATCTCCCGTCATATGTTTGGAGCACCCACTATCCAAATACTAATGGGTGTTACTTGCTTTAAAACATACCTACAAAACAAGTCAAGTTAGAGAACTTGATACCCATTTTAAGTTGGGTCCTTGTAAGTTAGTTTGTGAAAATGTTCCCTAACCCATACTTTTCTCACAACTTTTGGTCCTAATCTTCTAACATTACAATTGTAAGAATTATGACCTTTAAGACCATAATGATTACATTTCATAAAAGGTGTAGATGATTTACTAGGTGGTACAAAGAAATTTTTATAATGTTTTTCTTTCTTGTAAGCATGTGATCCTTGATTGTAACCTAATCTAGTTTTATTGAACATATAACATTGTTTTCCAAGAAGTGTATTTAAATTGTCTTTACCGTTGGTAAATTTCTCAAGTGTCTTGTTTAAGTCTAACACTTTCTTTTCAAGTATGTCACATTTCTTTGTAAACTCACAAGGTTTAGTCTTAGAGCATGCTTGAACATTTACTATCTCTTTTTTCAATATTTCATTTTCTCTACCAAGTTCTACAAGATGCATTTCAAGAGTCTCTATGGTTTTTCTAGATAATTTATATTTACTAGAAGCTTTAACAAACTTATCATACAATTTATCAAACGCATCAAGCAATTTATCTTTATCTAAATCATGGAGGTTTACCTTATCATCTTCGTCTTGATGGTTGGCCATGAGACAGAGGTTTGCTTCTTCATTCTCGGATTCATTTGAATTGCTCACCTCGTTGTCATCCCATGCTGATCCGGTCTCAATACCGGTATCCGTTCTACAAGACATATTTCAACATCTTTGACAGTTTGCTAACGTGCAACCGGTGTCATCGGTAAATATCCGGACTCTAATTCCGTATCAGGCGCTCTCCCTATACCGGTTGTCTAGGATAACAGCATGACACCAGATAAAACAAACGTCACCATACAGAAGACAAAAGGCAATGCTACAGGGACCGATCAATAATTCCCCCATACTACGAGCCAAATTCTGCTCACGGGAATGATCAACTTGTCCCCTAAATCCAGCCTACACTCCCTACGCTCAATATAAAATAGCCACTTGACCCAATCATACAGGCAAGTGTGCAATAAAATAATAATTTATAATATTAATGGAGGTTAGTGGTTCCCCACTAACGAATCCTCGAATATCGAGCCAATCAGGTATATGAACTCTCTTCATCAATAGAGAGAGGGATCTTCGACTATTTTTCAACTTACAATTACTCTCTGAAAACATTCCTCACTTGGAATATTATCACTAACTTGAGCGTCAGAGAATCTTTGCAAGTGACACCACCTTTCGCCCACATCAACGCGTAAGGACAGTTTGAAGGTCCTCCAGGATGCCCAATCCGTTCTCATCATACATAGACATCGGATACGTAAACCGGATACTCATATAACCGGTCTTTAGAGACGTAATCATTTTACTATTTGGGACTGACCCGACACCGGATCTCTTGACCCCGGTTCAGGATAGATCATTGGCACACCCGGTGGGACTCGGTAGAGTTATTCCCATATCCTGCGAAAGAACAAGTGATTATCCATGGAAGGTGAAGCATATGACTTTGTGGAGAATCAACCTAAAGGCAGAACTAACACGAACGCCTTCAGAAAGGTTAACTTCGATTCTTAAGGGGGCAGCTCAAAGAAGGTGGTACCAGTGTCTAGCCCCGATCCTCGTGATGAGTTGATTAGTCAACTCCAGAAAGAACTCACAGAATTGCAAAGAGAGAGAAGGCAGAGTGAGGACAAGGAGTCATCTTGCACAAGAGACACTCCCCATACAACCGATGAAGAAAAATCCACAACTCTCCAATACTCGAACATCCCCATGTTTGAGGGGAGAGAACAGATCCACGATTCTGATGATGGAGCTGCTCGAGGGAAGAGGGAGCTAATTACAACACCCCCGGTTATTTACAAACTCAAAGTTCCTTTTTCAAGGAGGCTTATGAGTATCCATATCCCCAAACATCTGCAAACTACCCAGCCACTCTCTATTGGAAAGTATAATGGCGAAACTGATCCTACTAAGCATCTTGATGCTTACGTATTTGAAGCCATGTACTTAAGGGTTGATGAAGACGTGATGTGTCGGATGTTCCCATGAACATTATCAGAAGAGGCCCTCGGCTGGTTCAAAGCTTTACCTTCTGGATCCATAGATTCCTGGGCTGAAATGGCAGCTATTTTTGAAACTCACTTTGTTATCTCTAGAGACGTTCCCAGGACATCTCATACTTTAGCCCAAATTAAGCAGGGTGAAAACGAAACCTTAAAGGATTTCCTGAAGAGGTTTTACAAGGAAGCATCCCTGGTTCCTAACCTCACAGAGTCCATTAAGCTGCATATCGTTATCGAGGTATTGCAGCCAGGATCAGCCTTTGCTCTCTCACTAGCAAAAAGCCCACCAACAACATTTGAGGAATTCAGGAAAAAAGCCTCAAAGTATGTAGGTATAGAGATGCACCTAGAGGCTATGGCCGCAAAGAAAAATCCACCAACACCACCTTCACAGCCGCGGAGAGATAAGGCGAAAATGAGGTCAGAACGCATGGAGAGGCCATTCAACAACCCCAAAGTCAACAACTCCTCCCCTCGACCTCGAGAAAGGCGTGTTAATTCCTTTAGCCATTATGCACCTCTGACAGCCAAGCCATCTCAGATTCTGAGAGAGGTAGGATGGCCAGCATTCAGCATTTATGGCATTAGGAGGCCAGCCCCTATGAAGAGAGCAGGGAATCCCTATAAGTACTATGATTTTCATGAACAGACAGGTCATTCCACTGATGAATGCCAAGCTCTAAAAAATGCATTTGAAACGTTAATTAGAGAGGGCAAACTAAAGCAGTACCTGTTCAAAGAAAAATCCTTTGACAGGGTAGATCGGAATGAGAAAAGAGAAAGAGATCCAGACGATGGGGATGACAATAGCCGTAATTCGGTTAGAAAGTTATCTGCTGCGGAGAAACAGAAAGGTGCAATGACTGATGATATAGCACACAGAGATGATATGCCTCAGCAACAGCTTCAAGGCCGGCGTAAAGTCATTGATATGATCGTTGGAGGGTTCGCTGGGGGAGGAGCTTCAATTACAGCCCGTAAGAATCATCATAGAATGATTCTGTCTGTACAAGGAAAAGTTAAAGACAATCGTCCTTACAGAAGAGGGGTTGAAGCTCCAATAATTTCATTCTCTGATGAGGATTTTGGTCCTACCATTCCTGGTGGGGACGATGCTGTAGTCATCATTGCAGTGATAGCCAACAAGGACGTCCAAAGAATCCTTGTTGACCAAGGAAGTTCCTGTGATGTTATTTTTTATAATTGCTTTAAAAGAATGGGTTTTAATGACTCAGACTTACAACCTTACACACAGGAACTAACTGCTTTCAATGGTGTAAAGCAACCAACAAAGGGGTACCTTGATACCCTTATCTCTTTTGAAGGTGAACCAGGGGCCAGAATTCAACGACATCATAGGCCGCCCCACCTTGAATACTATAGAGGCAATCGTCTCAACTCCACATCTCCTTATCAAGTTTATCGATAAGGACAATACTGTTTCCTCTATCCGAGGTGACCAAGAGATGGCGAGGTATTGTTACAACCTGAGCCTAAATGTGACAAAGTTGGAAGCCTCCAATAGAAAGAGGAAACTCAACGATTCTGGAACAGCTGCTGGTTCTGTGAGCCTTGTCGACCTGGACCCTAGGGCGGATTTGAACATTGATCCGTCCAACCCATCAAAGCCCACACCGGATGGAAGTTCCAGGGACATCGTATTGGGAGATTCTCCAGAAAAAGTCACCCATATTAATGACAAGCTAGATACAGAAATAGAGCAGTGACTGTTGATGCTCCTACAGGAGTTCAAAGACCTCTTTGCATGGACTGTAGCCGATATGCCTGGCATAGATCCTGCTTTCTGCTGTCACAAATTGTCTGTCTACCCAGAGACGAGACCGATTGCCCAAAAGAAAAGAAGGTTGGGACCAGAGAAACAAAAAGCAGCTTGCCAACAAACTGAGGAATTGCTAAAGGCCGGATTTATCAAGGAAATCCATTATTCCTCTTAGCTCTCAAATGTAGTAATGGTCCAGAAAGCCAATGGCAAATGGAGAATGTGCATTGATTATGTGGACCTCAACCGTTGCTATCCAAAGGATCCTTATCCTCTTCCTAACATAGATCGGATGGTGGATGATTCCTCTGGTTATCAGTACCTGAGCTTCATGGATGCGTACTCAGGTTACAACCAAATTCCGATGTGCGAGGAGGATCAGGAGAAGACAGCTTTCATCAATGATCGTGGTGTCTTTTGCTACACCGTTATGCCCTTCGGCCTAAAGAATGTTGGGGCTACATACCAGCGCATGATCAATAAGGTGTTTGAGGGCATGCACACCAAGCTTTTCGAGGTGTACATCGATGACATCATAGCCAAGACACCAGTTGGAGGTGATCATATTGAAGACCTATGCCAAGTGTTTATCCGCTTAAGAGAATTTAACATGAGGCTAAACCCATTGAAAGGCACTTTCGCAGTCCCAGTTGGGAAATTTTTGGGTTTCATGTTAACTCAACGCGGTATCGAGGCCAATCTAGGGAAGTGCCAAATGATTCTCAACATGCAGAGTCCAAAACATCTGAGAGAAGTCCAATCCCTAAATGGCAAAGTAGTAGCCTTGGCACAGTTCATGCCAAAGATGGCTCATAGGTCACTTCCTCTGTATAAAGTACTGAAAAAGTCCAAGAAATTCGAGTGGAGACAGGAACAAGAACAAGCATTCTAAGAGCTTGTTGTCCAAACCTCCTATTCTAACGAAGCCTGACCCCGAGGACACGCTCATCCTATACTTGGCTATTTCAGATGAAGCTTTGGGCGTAGCCTTAGTAAAGGTGTTGAGATCCAGTATCAAAACATTGAAAAGGCCACCCTCGCTGTTGTTTGGACCTCTCGACGGTTACGTCCTTATTTCCATGCCCATCCAATCATGGTAAGGACGGATCTACCACTCCGCTCTGTGTTAATCAAACCTGACCTTGCTGTAGGATGATCAAATGGTCCATTGAGCTCTCAGAGTTTGATATATCCTATGAACCTCGAGGCGCTATTAAAGCTCAGGTCCTGGCCGATTTCATTATGGAAATGACAGGGATAGATCCAGATACACCTCGTGTTCATTGGACCATCTATATTGATAGTTCATCGAATCAAAAGGGCTCTAGAGCAGGTGTAGTTCTTGAAAGTGATGATGGAGTACACTTGGAGATCTCCCTTCGTTTTAATTTCAAAACTTCCAACAACCAAGCTGAGTACGAAGCTTGTTTGGCCAGACTACGAGCTACGATTGACATCGAAGCTTCTAAGGCAACGCTCTGCAGTGATTCACAACTCGTGATTTCACAGATTTTGGGAGATTATCAAGCTCGTCAACTCCAATTGAACTTAAACTGTGTCAAGGAGTTGAGACAGAAATTCTCAAAAATGGAATTCAAACATGTTCCACACGAAGAGAATACCAGAGCGGATATACTCTCCAAATTGGCAAGCACCAAACGGCCAGGCAGCACTACAACGTTGGTCCAGAGCACACTGACGTCACCCAGCATTCCTCTTTTCCCTTCTCTAAATGCCATAATGACCAATTCCCTTTACGGTGACATATGGATGGTCCCCTACATCCGTTATTTGGCAGATGGGCAGTTGCCTACAGATGAGAAGGAAAAGAAGAGGATAAGGAGGGAATTGCCATATTTCACTATGATAGATGGTAACCTCTACAGAAAGGCACTCTCAGTACCTTACTTAATCTGTCTGAGAGAGAATGAGGTACATGGAGTAATGAAGGAAGTGCACGAAGGACAATGTGGACACCACGCCGGAGGAAGAAGTCTGATGAGAAAAATCCTCAGAGCGGGATATTAGTGGCCCACAATGAAGCAGGACTCCATTGACTTTGTCAAGAAATGTGATGCCTGCCAAAAATTTTCTAATCTTCACCACACATCGGCAGAAGAACTCTTCACATCCGCTGTTCCATGGCCGTTCTACCAATGGGGATTGGATATCTTGGGCCCTTTCCCAACTGCTCCTGGGGTCATCAAATATCTCATTATAGGGGTCGATTATTTTACTAAGTGGATTGAAGCAGAGCCGGTGGTACATATTACTTCAGCCCGAACTCGTCGTTTTATGTATGAAAACATTATAACACGATTCGGAGTCTCAGCACGGGTTATCACAGACAATGGCACCCAATTCACGGACAGGAAATTTACAGATTTACTTGAAGGGTTAGGAATAACCCAGGTATTTTTCTCTGTCGAACATCCCCAAACCAACGGCCAAGCCGAAGTGGCCAATAGGGAGGTGCTGAAAGGACTGAAGAAACGTCTTGGTGAGGCCAAAGGCGGCTGGACAGACCAGTTGTGCCACGTCCTTTGGGCATATCGGACAATGCCTCATTCTTCCACCAATGAATCCCCATATCTCCTGACCTATAGGGTGGAAGCAATGATACCTTTGGAATTGCAAATTACTTCTACTAGGGTCAAGTATTTCTCTGAGGAAAACAATAACGATAACTTGGCATCAAAAATGGATGTCATACAAGAACTCAGAGAAGACGCATTCATTAGAGATCAGGCCATCAAAGCCAAAGTCGCCCTTCGATACAACAAACGAGTCTAATCAAGGGCTTTCAACGTCGGAGATTTGGTTTAAAGGAAAGCAAGTGTGGGAAACAAATTCGCTCATCAAGGCAAACTAGCCCCAAACTGGGAAGGTCCATACAGGGTATCCGAGATTGCTGGCAAAGGCTCTTACCACCTTGATGACAGGGCCCGCAAGCGCACGGGTTATGTCGCGTAATATAAAAGATTATCGTTCTCCACAGGGACTGTGTTCAAAGTACCAGCATATTGAAATTTAATTATCCACACAATTAGTTTTTAAGGTTTTTATAAAATAAAGCACAAATTAAAGTTGCACAGAATACGAATAAAAATAAAATTTACTTGACACTTAAAAATCAGAGTTGAGAATATCTTGGGATTTCGGGGGATTAAGACTCTATTTTATGTTTAATGAATTTTAACTTTTCATAAATAAGAATCAATTTAAGTTTTCCAAGGCAAATTTTCCAAAAGCTAATTAATATGTTCCTCTCAGAATCCTATTAATGTACCTAACCTATGGAAAGCGCTGCTTAATCCTCAGAAAGGCCCATTATCGTTTTATGAAAATCCCTTTTATTTCCTCAAAAGAATTTTGATTACTTTCACGGTTTTACCGAGGTCACAAAAAGCATTTCAAAAATCTTAGGTTTAGTTCAAAGCTTTCTGGTAAAAATAAATCTCTCGATTCTATTTATTACCTAAACTTACTAATATACCCGTAAGTATACAGTTTTATCATTTAGGTTCTTGTTAGGAATTACTAAAAGCATTAAGCATAATTGAACTAAATGGAAAACAGAAATTTATTTAATTCCAAGTCAAAATAACATTAAAATAAAATATTATCATACCCTCTTCATCCCAAGATAATTAATTTAGCTACTCATGAAATAATTCAAATTCATATAAATAATGGAAAAATAAAACATACAAGACATGGTAAAAAATAAAGACTTACGGGTTTCTCCAAAAGCTCAGAATAATTTACCACTGTATTTCCTTGTTGCAATATTCCTCCACCAATTACAAATTGGAACACTCAATTTCACAATCCTCACAACTCTTACACAAAAATAAAAGAAAGAAAAAGAAAATAAAAAGAGAAAGAAAATAAAACAGAGAAAGAAAACGAAAGAGAAAGAAAGGAATGAAGCTGATGAAGAATGGGATTTGGATCTGGATGATTTCTCTGCTTGGATTGCTTCTCCTTTTATAGGCGAAGGAAGGGAGGAAGCCAGCTAAGAAAACGCGTTGCAAGTTGGAAACTTTCGGTGCATGTGATTTCCAGCTGTTCCAGTTGTCTCCAATTTGCGTATTTTTGTTGTTTCCAATAATTCGGCGCATGATTTCACTGATGAATCGATTCCTCCAGTTGATTTTTGCCTTCAAAACAGCGTGTGAATCGATTCCTAAAGGTGGGAATCGATTCCCAGCATGATGAATCGATTCCTGGCCTTCATGAATCGATTCCCAGCCTTCCAAACCTCAATGAATTGATTCCTATAAGGGGGAATCGATTCCCAGCCCTATGAATCGATTCCCAACAGCCTTGAATCGATTCCTAGCTTATGTTTCACATGGGAATCAATTCCTGTAAGGGTGAATCGATTCCTACCCTTTCCTGGAAATGTTTTCTTGCATTTTTGAGGCGTTTTGGACAGTATAGCTCATAGTTCTTGATTGTTTTCATCCTTTGACACTTTGATCATCTTTTTGGGTTCTTGAATCCATTTTCCATTTATATTCATTCATTCTTAAAATGGATCATCAATAATTCCAAATCTATTAATTTCTGCAAAATAAAAGTACCCGAGTAGAATACAGTGGAAAGAAAGCAAAAATCACAATAAATAAAGGAAATACAGTGCATAATGATTAAAATCCTAAGTAAACTAAATCTAATTTATTATGTTATAAAACACTTATCACTTGAAAACCTTGATGGCACTCCAATCCGAAACAAGTGGAATACCCAGAACTTGCGCATTTATTATATCTGGCTGCTGGAACGATACAAACTCTTCTCTCCTCACTTGAGATTGTTCAACGGAGAAATCTTTATATCATGATCCCAGCTACGCTTTTATCATAATTCTTATTTTTGTTCAATAAGAATCTTATACACCAACTTAACTCTTTCAAGTTTTTCTTATGCTGTGATTTTCAGTCTATCCGACATGCACAAACATATTCAGGACGGATGATCTCAACTACCCATTCTGTCGTTGACGATGTAACTCCTCGAATATGTGTGAATGATTGAAGACCTGGGCACAGTAGGATTGGTCCTCTTGTGAAAACCATACCGAATCCCACGAAGAGGGCGCAGTAGGATCAGACCTTTTCATAAGGCTGTACCAAACCCCATTCGAAGGCCCAGATTGTAGGATTAAACCGAACTCTGGGTACGGTTAGTAAGTTTGGCTGAACACCGTTGAAGGCTTGGATTGTAGGATTAAACCGAACTCCAAGTACGGTTAGTAGGTATGGCCGAACACCGGAGAAGGCTTGGGCGCAGTAAGCTAGTTCTTCTTCAAGACCACGCTGAACCCCGAGTAACGGGCGTAGTAGGTTCAGGATTAGCCCTAATCCGAACCCCATGTCAAAGACTCAGATTGTAGGATTGGACCAAACTCCGAGTACGACTAGTAGGTTTGGCCGAACGTTGGTGAAGAATGGTGAATGGATAAAACCTAACACCGACTGAAGAACGGTTAGTAGGACTAAACCGAACGCCAAGAAAAACACGGGTTGTAGGATCAAAACTGAACCCCAATAAAAGGCTTGGACTGTAGGATCGAACCAAACTCCATATGCAACAAGTAAGTTACACCGAACTTTAAATTTCCCAGAAGCACTTCTCCTGGAAATTCTTCAATCGGTAATACTTTCTCTTGAAATTCCTTATTTGAAAACATTTTAACTTCAAAGTACGGGTTATATTTTATCAAAGCCCGACTCATGATTTCTGACTCAGGAATAATTCACTCGGGTATGTCTCTATCTGAGGCGTATTCACCCGAAGCATTTCATTCGGAAATTCTCCATTCGATACCGCGCCATGCAGGAGTCGGTGATATTTCACTCGATGATATCCTATTCACTCGGGGTTTTTCCTATTCAGAAATTCTCCACTCGATGCCATGCCACGCGGGAATCGGAGATATTTCACTCGGTCATATCCCGCTCGAAAATGCTTCACTCGGTGAAATCCTGCGCTAAAGTATCACACTCAGGGTTATTCAAAAATCGCTGAGAAGTACTTCCCCTAGGAATTCCCTACTCGGAAATACTTTTCCTTGGAATTCCTTACTCGGAAACGCTTCAAGTTCGAATTTAGACGTTGAAAATTCTTCAGTTGGTAATACTTCACTGAAATCCGACTCGTGAAGAATCAATCATCATTCTTATTAATTTTGCTCGAAAATACTTTATTTCGAAGTTCCAATCAGCAATCATTTACTTAGGAATATTTCAACACGAAACACATTCATTCAAAGTCAGAACCTTCTTCTGACCAAAAATATTTCCCCTGAAGTAGCCCACTCGGAAACACCCCAATCAAGAAAATTTGCACTCAGAAAATTCAAGCCTGAATGAAAACTCTGATTATAAGACTAAACTGAACTCCGAGTGTAACGAGTACAATCAAACCGAGTACGGTTGAAGGATCACTCGGAACCTTCCACCCAGGAAGGTTCAATCAGAACTCTTTACTCAGAAAGAATTAATCTGAGAGCTTCCACTCAGAGCTCTCACTCAAAAGAGCTCCCACTCAGAATTCTCACTCAGAAGAACTCTCACTCGGTGTTCTCACTCGGAAGTATCACTCGGAATTCATCCAGGACAAAGTACCTGTCCTTGATATAAAATAAGACTCAGATAAAATGTACATGCTTTTACTGAGCAACGCAGGGGACAATGGAATTTCCCGGGTGACACGGCCAGAACGAACCTCACTCGGAGTGACTCATTCAGAATCAAATATTCACTCGGAACTGATCACCCAATAATACTTAGGGACAGTATCGATTGGCTAACGAGAATTTCAAGGGATGAACACTTAGTAAAACGTCCTCACAATTATTTCCCCTCAAGACTAACACTGCAAGCTATTTTCATGATGACAACGTGTTTCCCTACGACGGTATTCTCCATTATAGTACTTAAAATGGAAAACCGAATCATCAAAGATTAGGGTACACTTTTTACCAGGCTTATGAATGCCAAACGTGTGATTTAAGTAAAACGACTTCATCACACTACAATATCAGTACTTGACAAAAGATATTCTATCTTTTCTATCAAACCAAGCCTTTAGTTATTAAAGTGCCCATACATGGAGATGGTAATTATATGTTACTATCCGTTCTTCATCATACATATCTAAATCCGGATTAGTGATTGTATGTTAATATCTGTTCTTCATTCTACACATCTACATCCGGAATGGTTCACTACACATACAATGATTCTTTTGAAGTTATTTTCAACAAACAAACATATAAAGCAAGTTGTCTTTTCATTGATCAAATCCTGAATTACATGAGAGAATTGATTCAGTAATCCGGAGCTGATCCCGGAACACAGCAGATTTGAATCAATAAAAAACTATAAGACAAGGAGGGCACTATTTCTGTTGGCTTGTCTCTCCGCCTTTTCCTTTGCCTTTACCTCCGGCCTCGCTCCCCCCATCACCAGGAGTGGTTCCTTCACTTCTAGGCTACTTGGTGATAGGGGTCAGGTACAGCTAACCCGAAAGATTCCTCGACTGCTTGGACACAAATATCTATAGCCTCTTCCGCTCGGGCATTGGCAGCAGTCAAATCTGCTTTTAGAGCGACAACGTCGTCATTCGAACTCGCCAATTTTTAGCTTTCAATCTCCAAGAGCATCTCTTTTTCCTTACGAGCCCAGTCTTCAGCCCCTTGGGAGTAGACGATCTTGTTTTCCTTCAATTCCTCTCCCAGCTTGGCAGAATGCTCCTTCTCCGTACAAAGGCTGGCATGGAGGTCGGAATTGATTTTTTTCTGATCCAGTGCTTGGGCCTCCAGCTCCTTAACAAGATATTTTAGCCTGGAGATTTCTTGGTCTTTTTGCTCCCCCTCCTCTTTGGAAGCCTTCAACTGATTCTCCAGTTTGAGAATGCTCGCCTTGTCCTTAGCTGCGGCAACGTTAAGGTCATTAACCTTACCCGTTAACTTGCTAAGTCTTTCGTTATCCTCCGACAGCCTGCGAACCGACTTCAGAAGACCGAACAGTTCTGCCAATTGCCACTGTCCGGCGTCATAAGCTTGTGTTATTTCTTCGGTTTCCAATGAAGTTTTCAGCTTGTAGGGAGAATCAGGGATGTATTGAGGCACTGGACCCTCATACACTAGGTATGGGGCAAGATTGGAATTGCCTGGAGGGGGGCAAGAAACCCTGGGCGTAAAGTAGGAAGTTATTGGTTTTGCGCCGAAGGTGACCACATTGCTTGGGGCGGCCGTTGTTGTCTCTTCTACTCCCTTTCCTTTAGAGGCCCCAGGATCAACTGCCCCTTCGGAAGTCTTTGGTTTTTTGGGGGAAGGCTGAGATTCCATTTTCTTTGAGGGCTCATTTTTTACTTTCTTTCTCTTCTCTCCTACCTTTTTACCCTCAACACTAGAGGTCGGCTTCTCAGATCTACCCTCCAATAGGGGAATATCGTCACCAGCAGATGAAGTAAGTATTATGGTCTCAACGGTAGCCTTCTTGGAATTCCGTTTTGCCTGAATATCATTCTCAGCCGCAATGGATTTCCCTCCAACTTTGAGCCCCTTCAACTTGTCCATCGCTGATGACTCAGCCTCGATTTCAACTGCATAATCAGATAAAAAGACCATCAGAGATAGAAAATTTCAAGACATAAAAAGAAAGAACATGAAAAATAACAGAAAATTACGCAAATATTCCTCGTGGGTGGTCTTTGACCCTAGCAAATATCTGCAGGAGAAAAATTTGTGCGAGGCGGTGTATGATTGAAGAGCAGAAAGAACGGAGACCGAAGTTGGGGTTAATTCATCTTCATCGGTATAATAGGCCTGGGAGGTTAACAAAAAATGCTCATGCGTCCAGGCCGCGGGAAATTCTTGAATCCCATCTTTATTCAACCAAAAAATTGGATCCTCAGGCTTAACACGGATCCTGGTGAAATAAGATTTGAAGGAACGCCCATCAACTTTGGCGGAGTCAGTGTAGGACTCGAAGTTGATGATCTTGGAGTGAGTCCGGAGGGTTATCAAACTTACTCCTCCCTTCTCCTTATTTGCACGATGGACCACTTGTGTGAAATAGAAAAGCATAACGACCGTCAGCGTGAAGTTGAAGTGCTCACCAAGCACTTCAAGAGAACGGATCAACCCCCATCCGTTGGGGTGAAGTTGAGAAGGGGCACAATCCAAAAACCTTAAAACCCCCATCTGAAATTTTGTCAAAGGAAGGCGTACACCTAAATTCAAAAAGAAGAAGTCATACATGTATATTGACCTCTCATCCGGTGTATGACAAATCCGTTCTGAAGGAAGGGGAGCCAACACCATAAAACGCTCCTTGTATTTTTCCTTTTTGAAGACTGTAAAGCGAGGCTCCAACCTCGCTCCGTCCTCCCTAGCGTGGATGGACGGTGTGTCACGAAATTCATCAGCCACCCAGCTATATGGACGCTTCTATTGGAACTTAACCCAATTAATCCAGTGTGCAACTACATTGCACAGTCCAGAAGCTGTCTTCAAGATATATTGCTGAGATGGTGCTCCGTGGCCAGAGGTGCTTTCTCCAGTCATCTTCTTTACAGCTAATTTAAACACCTTCACGCTGCGATAAAAACTCACATCATCAGAGAGGTATAAGTCAGCGTTCTCCTCACTCTCACTAGAAGAGGATTCTGAAGAGGGTATTATCACCCTTCGCCTTGAGTAGGGCGACGCCTCCCTCTCTGAATGAAGTGGATTTAACTGGAAGATCACAGGGATCCTCCCACCACGACTTGAGGAAATTCGAGACAAGGCTCTTCCTCCTCTTCCCCTAGGGCCAACGTGGCTCAAACCAGCAAAACCTCTCCTAGACATTTAGAAAAACTAAAAGAAAATACGAGAGGACGAAGGAAAAGGGTTACCTAAGAATGAAGGAGGATGGTGAATCAAATTTCACAGGGGCAAACAGAAATGTCTTCTCGAAATTTTTGCAGAGTTTCGTCAAGGAAGCAAGATTGAGTAATTTCTGAATTCACTAAGTATTCCTTTTATAAGGGGTCAACAGACTCAATTACGGGTCGAAGGTTATGTCGTTTACCACCAAACGACACCTTTTTGGTAAACACAAGGCTGTCGTTTCAAATCCTGAGGTGCGAAATCAGCGTCGATCCGTCAAAAGGCCTCTCAAATGGGCCTCAGAATTTAAATTTTAGGCCCATGAAGATCCCTAGTGACAGTTATAAAGACGTGCGCATTTAAGGCAATAATGGCTCGCCCACGTGATTAAAGGCATTAAATGTCCAATCATGAGAAACGTTGTAACTATTACTCGAATACCAAGGGTTGTAAGTTTCAAAAACTTTTGGGATTCTCGCACAAAGAATCTTTGTCCATATCCGTCCTAACGAGTGCCATGATGACGGAACCTTCGTCCCAAGAATGGATATCTACATGACAACGTATATCATCCGGCATCTAGACTTCTTATAAACGACGTAGCTTATATGAGCCACTTTACTAGTCCCTCACACAAGCTAGGGGACAAGTAGAATGATGATCTCGTCTCGATACCAGATTTGATAATGAAATTGAAAACTCAGTCCGTACCCTAACGATTGAAACGTACTTGCCCAGGACGGATGATCTCAATTACCTATTCTGTGATTTGACGATGTAACTCCTGGCGTGGTGTACTTCTCCAGGACGGATGATCTTAATCACCTAGTCTGTGATTTGATGATGTAACTCCTGGCATAGACAATTCCCATCATCATCTTTATGATGGAAGATTTTGAAGGCTCAATCCGTACTCTTACGATTGAGATGTATTTCCCCAGGATAGATATTCTCTATCACTTATTCTGTGAAGTGATGATGTGACTCCTGGCATAGACAAATTCCCATCATCATCCTTATGATGGAATACCCAATGATCATCTTTATGTATCTTTGCAGTTCCCCAAGCCCGGAACAATACTCTCACATTGGACGATGTTTTTATCTCCAGAGAGAATAATACGAATTAATACTAGTCATCCGTCCTGTGACACAATGGATCGACTCCTTTTCTCCCCAAAAGTATTGAAGTTAATGCCCTATGACAAGTACCTATTCCTTAACATACTTGTACTTGGGGACAGTATTCATGTATATATCTTTCCATCCTTAAATGATCTAATTTTCCGAGGCGATTATTTCAATCCAACCTCAATGTTAGTTATATAGAACGGATTATCAATGACTGAAACAATATATACATCTAAGTTATACATGAAGTATTGAAGACAAATTACTGAAGGGAATTTTATTCATTCATGAAAACCAAGATTACTTGTAATACCGGAGTTGATCCCGGAACACAACTTTACATATAAAAAATAACAGGACTACGGAGGGGGAACTTGCTCTTCAGTCTCTTTCTGTCCTTCCCCTTCTCCAAGTTCTTGTGTCCCTTCCTTTGGGATTTCCTCTGGAGTCTCCTCTTCTGGAGCCTTCGCACCTCCTATAGATGAGGCGACCTCAAGCATAGGAATAACGAAATCCGGGCCCATACTTTGACCCTTGGGAAGAGGGGGCAAACCGTACAAGGACTCCGGAGGATCTTCATGTCGACCATCAACCACTGCGACTAACCTCCCTCCATGGAATTCATAGAACGGATCCATACCATAGAGGTTAAGCGACACAGTAGGGTTACGGTAGAAAACTTAGCGTATAGCTAGGCCGAAGGATTTGTCAACTGCTTGGGTGCATATATCAATAGCCTCCTTCGTCTCGGCTTTAGCCACAGCCAATTCTTCTCGCAACCTCGAAAGTTCTCCATCCGATCCTTGAGGTTCCGTACTCCTAGCCTTTAGTCTCTTAATTTCAAGGAGGAACTTCTTCTCCTTTTGGGACCATTCCTCTGCTTGTTTAAAATAATCCTTCGCAGCAGCTTTGCTTTTATCTTCAAGATCAGCTTGTTTAGCTTGACTGCTACGGAGTTCTTCTTGTGATTTACCAAGCATCTCCTCCTTCTCTGCCAGTTTAACCTCCAAGTCTTTAAGCATGGTTTTGAGCTTGAGATTTTCCTTGTTCATAAGATCTCCGAACTCTTAAGACTTGGCGAAGCGATCTTTAGCTAATCTTAGAGCAGCTTTATCCTTCTCTACCGAGAGGTTGAGCTGTTCTACTTTATCACTCAGCTCATCAACCTTATCAGCATCATCAGCTAACAGGCTGAGCGAGTTAAGCATCCTAGTAAGTTCTGCTAACTGCCATTTTCCGGCCTCACACGCCTGCTTGATTTCTTTAGGTTTAAGCGTGGGTCGGAGTTCGTATAGTGGCTGAGGAAGGATCGCTGGGGTTATCCCCCGGTATGAGAGGAAAGGAGTAAGGAATGAAACAGTTGGGTAAGAGATCGGACTTGATCCAAAGACCCCGGAAAGAATACCCTTATGGAGTCCAGACGCAACTCTAGCTGTGTCTGAGATCTCTACAGCTTTACCTTTGGAGGCCTTTGCTTTCTCCGGACTCATTGAAGGTTTATATTTCTTCGATGATTTTCCTGAATGGTCATTCTTGATCTTCTTCCTCTTCTCTGTTATTCCAGGACGATCCGCATTTGCACCAGCTAAATCTCCCTCCACCAGTGGAATCTTTTCTTCTACATCCGAGGTCAAAATAATCAATTCAGGCCGATCTTTCTTAGAATTCTCCTTTGGCAGGATTTCATTCTCACCAGCTACGGATTTACCTCCTGCTTTCAAGGATTTCAGCTTGTCCATGTCTGGAGATTTTTGTTCTATTTCACCTGCATGCATAAATAAAACGTATTAGTAACAAAGAAATGCTCAATACAATCAACAAAGGAGGAAAAAAGGAATAAAATAGGAATTACATAGATATTCATCCCAGACTTCGCTCGAACTACTTAAAAGACGTCTATACAAAAATGCTTTAAAACGTGTAGAATATGCTTCAAGGGCGAATAACACCGTCGCCGTTTCAGTAGACAGCTCGGACTGATGAGTGTAGTATGCTGAAGAGTTCAGGAGAAAGTGCTCATGAGTCCAACACAGAGGAAACTTATTAAGACCCTCTTCATTCTTCCAGAAGACGGGTTTGTTCTTTTTAATTGAAATTCAAGTAATGAAGGACTTAAAAGACTTCCCATCAACCTTAGCCGAATCAGTATAAGATTCAAAGTTCACAAAGGAACATAGAGTCTGGAGTGTGACTAGACCTACACCACCTTGCTTGTTAGCCCTCCGAACTACCTGAGTGTAGTAGAACAGCATCGCTATGGTGGGTGTGAAATTAAAGTAGTCACCCAATACTTCCAGAGAACGGATCAATCCCCATCTGTTGGGATGAAGTTGAGAGGGTGCGTAATTTAAGAACCTTAATATACTCATCTGAAACTCGGATAGGGGGAAACGAACTCCGAGATAATAAAATACAAAATCGTACATGTATACAGAACGCTCATCTGGAATAACGTAGCAAATCCGTTCTGTAGGGAGCGGTGCGAACACCCTGAACCATTTTTTTATTTTCTCCTCTGCATGAACTGTGAACCTTGGCTGAATCTGAGATCTGTCCTCGTTCACGTGATGAGAAGCCAAATTTTTAAACTCATCAGCTACCCAGCAGAAGGGCCACTTGGCCTGAAGTTCTTCCCAGTTTAGCCGAGAGGCAACTACGCTGTATAGACCTTCTGCTGTTTTTAGAACAGTTTGATCTCTAGAGGTTCCTTCTCCAGTCATCGTTTGAGTCGCGTGGACAAAAATTTCTGCTCTACGATAAAAAGTCACATTGTCAGAAGGGTAACAATCATTACTCATCTCACTTTTTGAAGAGCAACTACAATCAGAGGACGATTCTGAGAAGGGAAAAGTCACTCTCATAGTGATTCTTCCCCCACGATAATTAGGGTTACGAGAAGTTAATCTCCCCTCTTAAGATATATTCTTTTCAAGCAAAAACAGCAAAGCAAAAGAATACGGAAATAACAGAGGAAAGAAAATAGTTACCTCAGATGATAAGGAAGATGAAAATAGGGAAAACTTCACAAAACAAGCGGCAAGCATCCTTACAAAATTTCTACAGAGTTTTGTAAAGGAATCAGAAGTAAGTGGTTCCCAGAACCCACTAAGTGCTTCTTTTATAAGAATCGAAGAGGTTCAGTTACCAACTCTTAGGGTTGTGTCGTCCATGACTAAACGCGTCGGTTTACAAGTCAAATGACAGAGTCGTTTTATATTCGTGGGCGCCAAAACAACGTCAATTTGCGAAAAGGCCTCTCTATTGGGCCCAGAAGTTGTAAGCCCATTAAGGCCTAAATGACGGTTACTGAGATATATATCTCAGACGCAATAATTTCTTGCACACGTGACTAAAGGCATTTAATGCCTAATCATGCAACGCAATTCATGCTTTACAGCCGTTACTCGAATTTCAAGAGTCATCAGTTTCAAAAAACTTTTGAAATTATCATACAGTGAATCTTTGTTTGAATCCATTGTAACAACATCAAGACATCGGATCATTCATTTAAAGAACTGTTCTTCACGATCAGATAATACATGTGCAAGGAAACATTTCCCGCATGTGAATACCGGCATCTAGATCTTTCGCAGGTTGGATAGCTTATGTGAACAACTACACAGTCCCTCACACAAGCTAGGGGACATATGATCCGGTCTCAATACTGGTATCCGTTCTACAAGACATATTTCAACGTCTTTGATAGTTTGCTAACGTGTAACCGGTGTCATCGGTAAACATCCGGACTCTAATTCTGTATCAGGCGCTCTCCCTATACCGGTTGTCCAGGATAACACCATGACACCGGATAAAACACATGTCACCATACAGAAGACAAAAGGCAATGCTACAGGGACCGATCAATAATTCCCCCATACTACGAGCCAAATTCTGCTCACGAGAATGATCAACTTGTCCTCTAAATCCAGCCTACACTCCCTACACTCAATATAAAATAGCCACTTGACCTAATCATACAGGCAAGTGCGCAATAAAATAATAATTTATAATATTAATGGAGGTTAGTGGTTCCCCACTAACGAATCCTCGAATATCGAGCCAATTAGGTATATGAACTTTCTTCATTAATGGAGAAAGGGATCTTCAACTATTTTTTCAAATTACAATTACTCTCTGAAAACATTCCTCACTTGGAATATTATCACTGACTTGAGCGTTGGAGAATCTTTGTAGGTGACACCACCTTTCGCCCACATCAACGCGTAAGGACGGTGTGAAGGTCCTCCAGGACGCCCAATCCGTTCTCATCATACATAGACATCGGATACGTAAACCGGATACTCATATAACCGGTCTTCAGAGACGTAATCATTTTACTATTTGTGACTGACCCGACACCAGATCTCTTGACCCCGGTTTAGGACAGATCACATGCTATTATGCTCTCCTTTTTCCTTTCCGATCCTTATTTTTTTTTTAGATTTGGACAGTCTGCCTTGAAATGTCCTTCTTTTTCGCATTCAAAACAAATTGGTAAGGAATTATTATCTTTGGGAATGAATTTCTTACCTTTAGAAGTGAACCCCTTTCGGAATCTTTTGTTTCTCATGAACCTTCCAAAACGCCTCACAAATAGGCCTAACTCATCATCATCGTCTTCTTGATCACTTTCAGAATTGTCTTCTTCAATAAAGGTGGCCTTAAGATCTAGCCCCTTCTTCTTGGAAGACTTTTCTTCTTCCTCCGTCATTTTCAAGTCTTTTAATTCTTGTTCTTGCTCTTAAAGCTTACCGAATAACGTGGCAAAAGACATATCATTTATGGTTGGCGATTGTTTAATAGAGGTGACAAGAGGTTGTCATTCCCTAGTAAGACTTTTTAGAACTTTATGGATAAGCTCCTTGTTAGTGTAAGATTTTCCAAGAGTAATAAGATTATTAATAATCAAAGTAAACCTCTTTTGAAGTTCTAAAATAGTTTCACCGAAATTCATTCTAAAACTTTCACATTGGCTAGTTAAAGTACTAATTTTAGAATCCTTAACATCGCTAGTTCCTTCATGAGTTATTTGTAGAGTATCCCATATTTCTTTGGTAGATTTACATGTTACTACTCTAAAAAATTCATCAGGACCTAATGCAAGAGTAATGATATTTTTAGCCTTATAATTATACTGTACTTTCTTTTCTTCATCACTAGTCCAATCATCCATGGGTTTTTCCATTTGTCTACCATCAGCAAATATGCATAGGTATGAAATGACCATTTTCAATAGCATTCCAAACTCTTAAATCAATTGATTGAACAAAAATTTTCATTCTCTCTTTCCAAAAAGCATAACCTTCCCCATTAAAAGAAGGAGGTCGATTTGTAGCACCACCCTCGGGAAACATGTTATATGAGGTAGAGGCCATCTTAATCTCTTGAAGCTGTTAGGCTTTATCAACCAAGAGTCAAGCTCTGATACCACTTGTTAACCAAGTGGCCTCAATTACTCAAGAGGGGGGTGAATTAAGTATTAAAAATTTTTGTTGGAATGCTTTTGAAATTAATTCTTGTGTAATCAATTTGATAAATAAGAATAATACACAAAAGAATAAGTAATAATATCAAATTAATCACGAAGCTATTTTAGCACTTAGAAAGTAATAAATGATTTTAACATAATTAATTCAAGAATATTACTTAGATTATTAAACAAATTAATCTAAATGATTAATCAAACAATTTATATCAAGTTACTAGTGCACTTTAAATTACCAAGCAAATTAAATCACAATAATAAAGGAGTTTAAGGAAGAAAGATTTGCAAACTGATATAACGAGTTCCACCATACTGGTGTACGTCTCGTATTCAAGCAACTCACTTGAAGGATTCCACTATTGAGAATTTGAGATACAAGCTTTGAGCAATTACAGCTTCTTAGTGTCCCACACTCAAGAACTTAATCCTCAAAAGCAAAGAGGGTAACCCACCCAATCTCTCAATTACAAGGTTGAAACCCAACCCAAAAACTTTCAGAATTTGTGTATGTGATTTTACAAATGTGACTCTCTCAATAGAGTGGATATACAAATTTTAATCACTTGAAAAATATTTTTCTCTTCTTAGAAAAGAATATGCAAATTTAGCACTCAAGAAAATATTTTTCTCACAATATAACTCTCAAAAATTTAATTGCAAAGAAATTGAAACAGAGTAAATAGCCAAGAACTAACAACAGAGAGGAGAAGCAATGTGATTTTCGTAGCTTGCTTGGTGTCTTTGGCCTTCTAATTCTCTTCTATTATAGGCAAGGATGCATGCATTTTCCCAATTTTTAATTCCCTCCGAAGCATAAATCCACAAAACATTCCATGATTTAAGTTCCTTGTTTCCATGCACAAGTTTCCTGACCTTGAATCTGTAAATTGGCAGCTTGACTAATTGGAATTTGAAGCGTCGAGAGGTTCCCGTAATTCCTGCAACTCTGTCAACATTTAAAATTTAAAATTCAAATTTACACTGAATGAATCTATTCAAGAATCGATTCATCTGGTGTTTTTGGGCTTCAATTAGCATATGAATCAATTCACTTAGCATATGAATTGATTCATTGATGGATTTTGAAGTTTCTGGGCAATTTTGAATGTGTGAATCGATTTAGGAGATTGGTGAATCCTGTTTCAATGTGTGAATCGATTCAGGTATAGGGTGAATCGATTCATGCTTTCAATTTTGCAATCCAGGGCCTGTTTCAACGTGTGAATTGATTCATATGGCTATGTACTGCTGTGTGAATCGATTCATGAATTCAGTTTCTTTTTCATCTCCTTCCTTTTTCTTTCTTCTAATAAAATAAAGAACTTTTTTTGTCATATTTTTCTCTTTCATTTTCCTCCCTCCAACAAAATGGAAGAATACAAGGCTGTAACTATTTTTCCATTTTAACACATCAAAACTAAAATAACTTATATAACATAAAGTCTAAAAAAAGAAGCAATAAATTTTATGTCAATAATATTTTAATGTTTAAATTAATTTTTTATATGAAATTTATACATTGAATATTTATTTTATTTCACTCATATTTTTATCCAAATAAGAACGTGATTCTTTTTCACTTCATTCATTCTTATTTTATTTGATTCAACTAATATATTTTCTATTTTTTATATATCTTCTGTTGTATTTCATTTTTCCTCAAGATAGAGCATTAATAACATAGACAAGAGTCAAGACTAGTACTTAAACCTGTGGTTAGTTTGGATCCCCTCTAATAATAAATTTCTTTTTGTTTTTGCATCCCAAGTAAAAAGAATGACCAATTTTATAAAATTTTAAGCATTTCAACCAAACCCAAAATTTGATAAAACAATCTCAAAATTAGATAGAGTAACGTAAAAACTAAACTATGCTTCCAAAAAGTTTAACTAAATCAATAATTTGGGTATTACTTTTTTAGTTTGATTTATTCGGACTATTAGTATTAGATCGCAGATGCGTGATTAGAATTTTGATGATGAAAAGGTTGAAGAGAGGGTGGTCCAATTTGTCTCGTCCTCTCACTCTTATATTACATCTTCTGTGTTTGTCATTATATTTTTTATTATATTATTATACAGCTTTGTCTTGGACTTTAGCGAACCTATGTACCTGCTGAATTGTCTTGATGCAATCGATGACTCTCGACTCACGTTGTAAGTTGTAACTACCCAATCATATAAAAAGCAAATAACTTTAAGCTATCTGGGTATATATATTTTTCTAATTGAAAATAAATAAGAAAAAATAAAAAATACGTGATGATGAGAGCAGCCAGGTAGCTTGCCGTTGCTACAATATGTGGTTGTTTGACTTGTGTTTTAGTTTGTTGTATTACAAATTTGATATTAGAATCACACACTTGCAAGTTTGAACGGAAAGGTTTTGTGTAGTGAGTGAAAATTAGGCCAAATTATGGCAACAGAGATTGTGATTTCTTTGATTTTGTTGTTTGTTGGGATTGCTGTTTTGGTGGTTATTCATGTGTGCATAGTGGGAAGGGCTTTTGGAAGGAACAACAACAATAATAATGGTCATGGTGCTGGGGGTACTCAAGAGCATAGTGGCATGAAAAGAGGGTTTGGTGGTGAAAACATTGGTGACTTGAAAAACCTTCCTTGCTTTGATTATGAGGGAGCAAAAAAAAGGTGCAGCTTAGTGGATTGTGCTGTTTGCTTGGAGAATTTCAAGGTTGGTGATAAGTGCAGATTGTTGCCCAATTGTAGCCACACATTCCATGTCCACTGTATAGATTCCTGGATACTCAAGACACCCATTTGTCCCATTTGTAGAACATGGATTCATTCAAGAGTTGTGGTTCCCTCTCTCTCTCACAATGTAGAACTTGAGGTTGAAATGGCATAGAGCAAGTTCAAGAGCTTTCTCTCTATATGTCTCATTAGCTAGATTTGAATTTGAGCCATTAATTTGCTTTGTCTAAAAATGTTTTTAGGACAGGTTTTCAGTTACCTCTGGTACCTTTGGTTGATATGGTTATTTTAAGCATAACTAATTTTGTATACGAAAATTTTTTTGTCTAAGAAATCTACCTTTACCGTATCATAAATGTTTTTATTTTCAATAAATTGCCTCGTCTGGAATGTATTATTAACACAATAATTTCAGTGCCAAGATGAGTCTAATTTAAGGTGAATTATACAAATGATGAAATATCATTTTTAATTTTCTGGTTGGTTTGAAAAGGTTATCCGTTCATTGTTATGAGTATCGTGGACAGATTTCCAGCCGAAATATTGTGAACCACTACAAAAGTAGTAAATGTTTCTTTGTCTTTTTCGTCTTATCTTATCCAATGGACACAAGTACTGTTGTGTTGCCTGTTTGTGGTTATGTCATTGCCTTTTGGACAGTTTGATGTGGCTCAATTATATCTACACTATCATGATTTTTTGCCATCCCCAATCTACTTATAGGCAGACAAATTATCTCATCTACCTCTATATAGAAATAAAATGTTCGTTTGCAACAATTCAGCAGAAAATTACAATATCCTAAGATTTCTCGCCATCCTCAATGTACTTATACGTAGAAAAAAAGTCACCGTCTTATCTTTGTCTTAATTAACTTTATGTAGATATAAAATGCTCTTTAAAACATTTCAGCTGAAAATGGGGTTTTTCGTTATTGTAGGGTGGCCTTGTGAAATAATTAATATTTTGGGGTAGTTTTCAAAATATTTAATTGTCTAGAGTTTAAAATGTCAAATCTATATTTGCATTTCACACTTCCGAAGGACGTAATGGTCATTTCGCACTTCCATCCTACGAAATCATTGCATGGCTCACATGCGGTTGGATGGAAATGGGTCAGGTTGTTCGTCGGGAGTCTATGATCTGACTCGTTTAAAGTCTATATAGGCCAGACTTAGGCTTTTAAAAAGGCCTTTTTAACTAAACAGGTCAGGCCACAGGCTTTCTGAAAAGCCTTTGAAGCCCAACAGGTCGGCTTATTTAATTAGATTAATTGTTAATTAGTTATATATATAATATATTTATAACATAAAATAATATATATATATATATATATATATATATTACATATTTACATTTATATAATATAATTTACAATTAAAGAAAATTAGGAGGGAATGGGACACAATTTTTTTTTAAGTTAGTTTTAGCATTTTAAAAGTTTCATTATAAACAGACCTTTTAAATAGGCTTTTAAACATGTCAGGCCTTCAAACAAGTTATATCGGGCCTTAAAAAAAGGCTAACAGGCTAATAGGCCACACTCAGACCTTGAAAGTTTGATGTAGGCCAGGCTCAGACTTTTCAAAGCCCGGCCTGACCTAGCCCATTTCCATCCCTACATGTAGTGTTTTTACCTACGTGTAACGGGATGTCAGTTCATTTCGTAGTTCAACATTACGTTTTGTCAGTCATTTTGTATTATAAGAATACGAAGTATACGTGATGTTGTCACGTAAAATTAAAATTTGACCAGGAAAAGATGTGACCTGTTTTCGCACTTCTAAAGTGCGAAATGCATGGGAACCTGCCATGTGGCATTTCATGAGGTGGAGCTACGAAATGATATGACCCTTATTTCTCACATCCAAAATGTGAAATACATGGGAACTAACTGAAACACCCTAAATTTTAAAATAAAGGATTAATTAAGGAGATAAATATTAAATAATTATATCTGGGTTATTTAATGTTCCAAAATATTGGGAATAAATAAATTAAGATTTTTGGGAATTGTTTGTAATTTTTTGGAACCGGATAAGCTAAAAATGAGCTCGGTTGAAATATGGGTATCAGACCAAGTATCTCTGATCGGGATGATATTGGTCAAGGCTATAGAGGATATTATTGAGAATCCGAATATGTGTTCGGAATAATTTTTGGATAAGGTATTAAGCCCAAACTAAGATCCTGTTTATCATAAAACGATGAATATTTAATGAGAAATTAAAAATAAAGCCAAATGACCCGATTTTCTCTTCTTACTCCCGTCAGCTCCTTGGATTCCTCTTAACAAGCACTTTGCTTCTTCTTCTCTACTCTTCTCCTTTATTTCCTCTTCTACTTCTCTTTAAAAACCCTAAGCAAAAGGTTGGTGGCTTTCTTCTCATCTCCCATTTTCGTTCTTGAAGGAGCTTGGAAGAGTTTGGAGCCTGAAGTCTCACCCTCCTTTCTCCTCATTTTCGTGTGGTTTTCCCTCCCTTGGAAAACTCTCTCATTCCTTCTCTTAAGGTAAGCTCTTGCTATTTCTTAACAGTATGAACTATGGGTTTTTGGGTTTTGATGTTGGGAATGTGATTTAATGAGTGTTGTTGGGTTATTAGAGAAACCCTAACCCTATGATTTGGGGGAAATACAAAATGAGTGGAGAAGCATTTATTGTGTTAAATAATTGTTATTGGTTAGGTGAAATGATGTTATTAATGGTGAATGACCATTAATGAAGCCTGATGGTTGTTAAGAACCATCAATGTGGGAACCCATTAATGGGTTTGGCATTAAATATGCGTAATAATAAGCGTAGACGCCTGAACCGAGGTGGTTGAATAGAAAATAATTGTGTGATATATTATGATGTAGGAAATAACCCCACCGACGAGGCGGATCCATCTGACCGCGGTGATTACTACTTCGCTTGAGGTAGGAGGGGGTAACTATTCTAAATACATGATTTCATCCATTAATGATGTAAAAATACGTATATGTGATTGTGCTTAATGATTGCTTGGGTGGACGATGTAATGATTTCATGATTTAAGTGCATTTAGAATGATTGATGTTATGTGGCATGTGTTTGAAATGATGAATATGATGTTAAACTGGTCTGAGCCGGAGTCAACAATCCGGTGTGGGACCATCCATGAGAGTCAATAGATGACTGAGGTTTTATACCGGTGTCGTATGTATCCGGTATGATTATCTGGTATCCTAATGAGAGGAGACCGATCTTGATGTCAGATGTTTTACTTGTTGAGTCTGTATTACACACAGAACGAATGTAGTGATATCCGTACTTTAGTAGAGGTATTAAGACCGGATCCGATATTATGTTGAATATGTTGATGAAATATGTTATGATGGTTTGAGACCATGTTTTGAATTGAAATTAGTGATTTGAAATATCCCAAATGTATATATATGAATTGATAAATGTGATTGTCACTGACTACCAACGTGTATGAGTTCCAACAAGAATTGGTAAAGATTGAGAATACTAAAATCCACTAAGTGGTGGTTATAAATGGACGATTGATTGAGTGGCATTTAGGATGCATAGTATGAGAATGCATTGATTGACATTTGCATCCATGGCATATCATTCGCTGCTTATATGGAATGTTAGGGGTTCCAATTGGCAGGCCCGGTGGGAGGGCGGCCCAGTGCACGGGTATACTGTTATTGTTCCCTAGTGATTCGGGGAATCATGAAGCTGCCCTCAGTTCGATGGTGAGGCATCCTATGTGGCAGGCCCTGTGGGAGGGTGGCTCTGTGATGAGCAGTTTACCTCGGTGTCTGACGGGGCACGGCTCCCTTGATGTGTGTTCGGGGGAGGCTGTTAACCCGGCGATAGCGTCTCAACAGTTCGTTTCCACCACCGGGTTGTTAATTGGCAAGCGCACCAATCGTTTGTAGTTTTCAAAATTTAGATATCTTTCCACTGGGATTGAAAGTCCAATAACAACAGTAATTTTCTATTTACTATGGTAAATGTGAAGGAAGTTATAAACAAAAGAATGATTTATATACAATTTATACAATATTCACAGGTTAGCATGATTGAGTGGTTCATAAGATAAAAGAAAATAAAATCTATCTAAAAAGCCGAGTTGCAATCTAGAATAGGTAAGATACTTGAGATAAACACAGATAAACAAATTATGTTGGAAATTGGATTCCTAATCTAGAATAACAATGAGGAACTCAAGACATGCATATTTAATCATCAAGTTTCATGTCATTGCAGCTTAAAATCATTATAACCGATCCCTCGTGATATAAATTCTAAGAATTCACCGTAAAGTCCGATCCCTCGTGAGCTTTCTCAGTAAAAATGGCAACAATGGTTAACAACCCCTATAGAATTGAGATACCAAGGGTATTCCAACTTTTTACTTTTGTCAAAACAAGTTTCAATACGGCATGAACAATCATTCTCCCATTTGACATTCATACTAATAAAACAAGTTTCAATACACATGAAAATCATTCTCCCGTTTAACGTTCATATTAATAAAAGGTTGAAATACTAACATGGACTTGAATCATAAACATGCAGAGGTCGAATTCACAACATTATACTCAATAGATTAGTTCACCAATTCCAACATAAACAGATTAGTTACACATGGTGAAAGTAAAAACAACACTTACAGAGTTTGACATTACGAAGACGATGGAAACTTCACGATACAACAATCACAATACACCGAAACACACTCAAGTATCTAGAAAACTATTCTAGAACTACAACTCACAAAAGAAGTACTCAAAATCGAGCACAAGAGAGAAAAGAAGAGAATGAAATGCTATGAAAGGGATGCCTAGAATGGTGTTGGATGACCCTATTTATAGGGCTGAGCAAGGGTGCTGACGCTACGCGTCAGTGTGACGCTACGCGTCAGGCCCCTGACTCAGCTTCCATTAAACAGCTGATAATGGCCACTACAAATTATAAAAATGGATCATGCTTGGCCACTTGGACGTGTCTCCACTGTGTTTTGGCCATTTGTGTTGAGTGGGATGGCCCTTGGTGTTGAGTGGGATGACCATTATTGGGTCAAAGCTGAGTGCTTGACCAAGCTGGAAGTGGAGCCTGCACAGCATTGACGCTATGCGTGGCTAGGACGCGTAGCGTCAGCATCAAAAATAGTTGTTGATGCTACGCATGGGATGAGGCTACGCGTCAGCTCCTCTAGTGTAATTTTCTCTTGATTTCTTAACTTTTTCACTGCAAAACTGGAGAAAATTGATCAAGGGCAGATTATTTCCAACAACATCCATTTATTGAATTTAAATCCTAATTTTCTAACAAATTAAACTAATTTTTATAATTTTTATGAAATTTTTGTTCAAGCTTTTATTGAAAATTTGAGGACTAACAAATACCCCCAACTTGAGACATTGTTCGTCCTCGAGCAAGAGAGAAAAATAAGAAAAAATAAAAAATTGGAATCAAATTTTTAAGTTAGTCTGAGAATTTACCACAAAAAATAATTACACAATTTAACTAATTTGTAATAATCAAAAATTGATATCAAATATAACAACGGTTTAATGATAAAATTATTTACAATATTCTATTAACAACCAAGCAGAATTTCAGGCTTACCTCACAAGTGTTTATCTCTATGCAATTGGTAACCTGTTTTACTCAATCAATCATAAAATCAAAGGAATTTAACTTTGTTTGTCATCTAATCAATGGTTATTTATACAGAGTTAATTCAGAAATCACAAGGTCTTTTCACGGGTTGTAATGAGGCTTGGTTTACAAGAATCAATGGTTTTTCTTGGAATTCAAAAAAAACTGAAATCATAAAAGAGCATTTTTATAATTCTTAGGCTTTCTCTTGACCCAAACTTATCATTTTCTTTTATTGATGAAAAAAAAATACCCCCAACTCGATTCTTTTCACTATTTTTGACTTTTCTTTTCCATATTTTCTTTTTGAAAAGAATCAAGTTGCTTATTTTCACTCCCCATTTTTATGAGAACACTCAAAATATTTTTCATTTATTTCAACTGCTCTTTTAATCAATCAAGTATAGGGAATGGTTAAAACAAATTTAGGTTTTAAGGGTACCAAAGAATTTTATTTTAGGCTCAAATTGGCTTGCAAAAGATAAAAAATTTTTTTACCAAGGTAACCTGTTTGGCCCAAGGTTTTGTTTCACCAATAAATGTGCCTTGATCATTTTCCCGAATTCTCTGTACAACAACACAAATCAGAGATTAAAGCAAAATCAATTCGAATTGAAAATATGTCGATTAAACCCTCAAGTGTTTAATAAGATCTCTCAACTCACCGGGTTATCGAAATTTGCTTGATAATTGATAAACTTATTGTAATTAAATTTATCAAAATCCCTAAGTTAAAAAGAATCGATAATTGATTTTTACAAAATTGGTGTTATTGTGTAAAAACTCTAAGTGTATAAATTGACTTACTAACAAAAATTTGATTGATTTATTAAAAGATAAATTTTATTTTTGAATTATTTTTCGAATAAAATATGTAAAAACAAATAATTACGTAAAAACACACCACACAATAATAAAATACCATAATATAAAGTGTAAATGTAAATGTAAATGTAAATATAAACTAAAAACAACTGTACTCAAAGTAAATGCAAGAAATAAGAAGATGGCATCATCAATCCTCCATCTGATCAACATCCTGCTCCTCCTCCTCATCATCACCATCGCCATCAGAGTCATCCTGTGCACCAGAAGATCCACCAGTCTCAGGGTAGGTAGGTAAATCTCCGGGCCAAGCTACATGTGCTGTAAACTCGGCCGGGGTAACATAAGGTGCTCCCTCTCCCTGTAACCTGTACTGATAAAATTCATCGTGAAGATGAATATAAGCTCTGTGAGTGGCAGCCATCATCTGCATCATATGCTGATGCTCAAGTGATATCCGGGCAAAGCCCTGTGTGACAGCATCAGTAGATGAAGGTTGCACTGGTGGTCTCCTCCTCCTAGGTATGGGCTGAGCCTCCTGCTCTAGTGGTGGAAGCTCGTACTGCTGCACAAAATAGTCTCTGTTCACTAGAACTTTAGGGACTCTCCCTGAAGAACTAGTGAACTCTGGTGAAGGTACAATGACTCCCTGCCTCCTCAGTAAGGCAGATATGATGAGAGGAAATGGAATGGGGCGATTCACTTTATACCCAAGGGCATAAAAGTGAATCTGCTCGGATATAAACTCAGTAATATCAATAGTATAGCCCTGGAGGATAGAATAGAGAAGGCAACAACGCTCAACTGGAAGAGATGAAAGGTGGGTGACAGGAGTGATATTATGAAGCATGAGGTAGGACCATGCCTGGGCTATGGGGGTCAGCTGGGTCTTTAGGAGGTTAGATGGACTCCTTCCAACCCTACTCAGGTTAAAAAAGATTCCATCCTTGCTCAAGAAATGAGCAACCTCCTCGAGGGAGTATCCTAACTCTCCCTCAGCAGCAATCTTGTTTCTGTTTTCCTTCCAGAAACAAGTGTTATTCTCGGGAGTAGGCTCCCAAGGGTTACCCAATAGGGTGCTGATAATGTCTCGGTCATATGAAATATGTCGGCCCCTCACCCAACTCGTCGGCTGCTGTCCTATGCTCGGTGCGTCCTGGCGAGTCCTGAAGGCATTTGCATAAAATTCCATCACTAAGATGGGGTCCCCCTCAGTAGGTAGAGAGAATAGAGGTCCCCATCTCTTCTGCTGAACTCCATCCTGAAGCTCAGGATAATCTCCTGCACTCAAATCAAGGACCCTCTCCCAGATAAGTCTTTGGCCTTTGATTTGATGAAATCGTGCCCATTTCGCATCAGTGCAAAATCTGGTGGGATCCCTCGGTCCTAACACCTCCTGTCCCTGAAGATCAGGATCCTCAGAGGTGGTGTCAGTATCCGTGGTCTTCCTCTGTCTTTTAGAGGGACCAGCAGTGGGAATGGATTTCCTTGGTGCCATCTGCAAAAAGTAAAATTTTAAAATTAAACAAACATTAAAAAGTAAATCACATATTAACAATCCTATACAATCAATTAATAAAATTTAAAACAAAAATATTTTTGGTTTTTCTAAAATTGAAATTCAAATACACCATAACATATTTTTGTATTTTTATGATTTATAAAGAAAGTAACACACATATTTTCAAATTTTCAAAACAAAATACAATTTATTTAAAATTTATACAAATTTATTTTTATATTTTTATGCAAGAAAGTATAACAAATATTAAATATGAAAATTTATTAATAAAAAAGAAAACAACAAACAAACACACAGCATAAATTAACAAAAATTAAAAACAGAGGCTGAAGCTACGCGTGGTGTAACGCTACGCGTCAGCCTGTTCTGCCCACGCTACGCGTCTGTGGGACGCTACGCGTGGGCTCACAGTTCATCCTCATGCTACGCGTCTGTGGGACGCTACGCGTGAGCTGCGCAGAACAGAAAAAAGAACAGGGGTTGCACAGCAGCAACCCCTTTCCAAACCACATTATATCCATTCAATTCCTAATTCCTAACAGCAATCAATTCCAATGGTCTTCTAATCCTAATCCTAACCACATTTATTTCTAAAAATCGAAAATTTAAAAACAAAACTAAAGAGAAAGGATTAGAACACTTACTTGTGGTTCCTTGAGCAATAAGATTGAGAAGGTTTGGAAGAGAGAAAAAGAGGTTTTTAAAATTTAGGTTTTGAAAACTAAGTGAGATAGAGAGAAGATTTTAGGTTTTAAACCTAAGATGGGCCTCTCTGGTTCAGTTTTAAAAACTGAACGTGGGCTCTGAAGCTACGCGTGGGTGGGACGCTACGCTTCAGAGCCAAAATTCAGGGTCCACGCTACGCGTCACACTGGCGCTACGCGTGGGCTTCTGTTTTTGATTTTTCAAAATTTTGATTTTCAAAAACCTTTTTTCTTTTGAATTTTAAACCCCTTTTCTTTCAAACAAATTTTAAAATTTTTGTTTGTTTTTTTTGTTTTTTTTTGTTTTTGTTTTTTTAAATATTAAAAATAACAAGAAAAGAATGGGTTGCATCCCATTGAGCGCTAGGTTTAATGTCTCCAGCCAGACATTGCCTCTGATTAATCAGGTGGTCTCCCAATATTCGTTGAGGAATCACCTGTCTTTTTCTTCCTTCTTCTTCTTCTCCAATGCTTAATTACCTGTTTTTCATCTTTCAAGGCATCGGTTAATTTAAAACAATTTAATTGATTGGGAAGAGATATACCTGGTTCGGTTGAAGGGTAAATTTTTTCCTTATTACTTATCCTGAGGTGTTCATGAGCACTGAAGCTTACCTCTTCTTCATAAACTTTGACTGCAACCATACTTAGATCAACATCTACTCTGATCCTTGCAGTCTTCATGAAAGGTCTTCCTAGAATCAGGGGGATCTCAGTATCCTCCTTCATATCCAGTACCACAAAGTCAACCTTGAAGTGATACTTGTCAACCTTTACTAGTACATCTTCCACAATCCCAAAAGGCTTTTTGACAGAACGATCTGCAAACTGTAATTCTGTTTTTGCTTTTTTTAGCTCATATTCACCAATGCGCTTTATTAAATCTAAGGGCATCAAGTTGATGTTAGCCCCTAAATCTAATAACGCATTCCTGATGTTGATATTTCCAATTGTTACAGGAATGGTGAAACTCCCCAGATCTTTACATTTTTTCAGGGTTATACAGTTTGTTTCTTGCTCTGTATCTGCTTGCATATTTTTTTCTTTTTCATTTTTTTCATTTTTTTCTATTTTTTTACTTTCTTTCTCTTCTTCTTCTTTCTTTTTCTCACTCTTTTCTTTACAATCAATTTTTACAACATCAAAAGAAACAACATTACATTGTTCCCTTGGGTTTTGAGTGTTTGCAGAAAACCCAAAACTCTTTAATTCGGCTATTTCTTTTGCAAGCTGACCCATTTGTATGTCTGATGCTTTCCGGGCAGCTTCATTTGTCTCTACAAACTGCAATAATTGTTGAATAGATTCCTCTATTCTTGTTAATCTTGCATTGTCAGTCTGTTGTTGCTTGAATTGATTGTTAGGAGGTCTGTTGGAAGGTCCAGTGTCCTGTCTCCAGCCAATATTCTGATTTTGCCAACCCTGCAGGTAATTATTAGGAAAAGAATTTCCATGATTAAAAGGAAAGTTACCTAAGGGTGCTCTTTGATGGTTCATGAAATTGGCTTGCTCTTGCTCATTTCCACAGTAATCACATGGTTGTTCTCCCATGCAGTGCATACATTGTTTAAGTTGAGCAGGGGGTGGTGATGTTACTTGAGCAATTTGGAGTTTTTCCAATTGCTTGCTCATAACTTCAATTTGTTGGGTCAGTAATTTTTGCTGAGCCAACACTGCATCATTTACTCCCAATTCAAGCATTCCTGGCTTCCTTTGTACATTACCTCTTTCATGCTTTGCTTGGCGGTCACTAATAGCCATTGATTCCAATATTTCTATGGCTTCCTCCACAGTCTTGTTCATTAAAGAACCACCTGTACAAGCATCTAACATCATCTTGAACTGAGGTAATAAACCATGGTAAACGATTCTTACCTTTTCGGCATCATTCAGGTTGTGGTTTGGACACTTTCTCAAGAGTGCCTTGAATCGTTCCCATGTCTCTCCTAGTGATTCATCATTATTTTGAGAAAAAAAGTGTATGGCTGTCATTGCTTCAAAATATTTTGAAGGAGAATAAAATCTTTCCAAAAATTTTCTTTCAACATCGGACCAGTTGGCAAAACTACCCGGTGGACAAGATTTAAACCATTCTTTTGCTTTACCAATCAATGAAAAAGGAAAAAGTCTCATGTAAACAGACTCTTCTTGATTGGGTTCAAAACCAATTGTGCTGCATAACTCATAAAAAATAGTTAAATGTTCATATGGTTCTTCATGATTTAAACCAGCAAATTGGTTGTTTTGAATAATGTTTAAAGTAGCAGGTTTAATTTCCACTGGTAAAACTGGTCCTTGAAACATTCCCGAAACTCGGGGTGGACCATTAATAGCAGCAAACTGTCCCAATGTTCTCCTTTCAGCAGCCATATTTGAATTTTCAAAATTTTTAGAAGTAGAAGAAGAATTAGTTTGTGTTTTAAATTTCAAGGACTTGATTTTCTTTACAAACTTTTCTATCTCAGGATCAAAATAAATTTTACCTGCGGTAGATCGAGTTTGCATACACAAACTAGACAAAGAAAGTTAGTGTAACAATAAGAAATAATAAATAATCAAAAATTTAACTAAGGTAAAAATATTTACCATAGTAATTAAAAATTTACTGTTTTACTGAAACACTTCAATCCCCGGCGACGGCGCTAGAAAACTTGTTAACCCGGCGATAGCGTCTCAACAGTTCGTTTCCACCACCGGGTTATTAATTGGCAAGCGCACCAATCGTTTGTAGTTTTCAAAATTTAGATATCGTTCCACTGGGATTGAAAGTCCAATAACAACAGTAATTTTCTATTTACTATGGTAAATGTGAAGGAAGTTATAAACAAAAGAATGATTTATATACAATTTATACAATATTCACAGGTTAGCATGATTGAGTGGTTCATAAGATAAAAGAAAATAAAATCTATCTAAAAAGCCGAGTTGCAATCTAGAATAGGTAAGATACTTGAGATAAACACAGATAAACAAATTATGTTGGAAATTGGATCCCTAATCTAGAATAACAATGAGGAACTCAAGACATGCATATTTAATCATCAAGTTTCATGTCATTACAGCTTAAAATCATTATAACCGATCCCTCGTGATATAAATTCTAAGAATTCACCGTAAAGTCCGATCCCTCGTGAGCTTTCTCAGTAAAAACTTGCGTTAAGACCTAGCCTTATGGCAACAATGGTTAACAACCCTTATAGAATTGAGATACCAAGGGTATTCTAACTTTTTACTTTCGTCAAAACAAGTTTCAATACGGCATGAACAATCATTCTCCCGTTTGACATTCATACTAATAAAACAAGTTTCAATACACATGAAAATCATTCTCCCGTTTGACGTTCATATTAATAAAAGGTTGAAATACTAACATGGACTTGAATCATAAACATGCAGAGGTCGAATTCACAACATTATACTCAATAGATTAGTTCACCAATTCCAACATAAACAGATTAGTTACACATGGTGAAAGTAAAAACAACACTTATAGAGTTTGACATTACGAAGACGATGGAAACTTCACGATACAACAATCACAATACACCAAAACACACTCAAGTATCTAGAAAACTATTCTAGAACTACAACTCACAAAAGAAGTACTCAAAATTGAGCACAAGAGAGAAAAGAAGAGAATGAAATGCTGTGAAAGGGATGCCTAGAATGGTGTTGGATGACCCTATTTATAGGGCTGAGCAAGGGTGCTGACGTTACGCGTCAGTGTGACGCTACGCGTCAGGCCCCTGACTCAGCTTCCATTAAACAACTGATAATGGCCACTACAAATTATAAAAATGGATCATGCTTGGCCACTTGGACGTGTCTCCACTGTGTTTTGGCCATTTGTGTTGAGTGGGAGATGTCAATGGGGCGGTGCGGGTGCGGGTAGTATGTTACCGCTACCCGTATCCACGGGTTTTAGGCGGGTAGCGGGTATTCGCGGGTTCGGTAGTGGGTACCCACAGGTATTTCTGAATATTTATTATTTTTATAAAATAATAACAAAGAAGAAAATATGGTATAATGTACTAAACATAATATTATTTTAGTAAAATATAATTCAAATTAATATTGTATTATACGTTACAACTTTATAAATTAAAAGTATTTTTATTGAAAAATATTAAATTTTGTTTATCTCATTATAAAATAATAAAAAATACTTAGATATTTAAATATATTTAATAAAAAATAAATATTAATAATTAAACGGGTACCCGCGGGGCGGGTAGTGTGATACTGTTATCCACCCGTTTAGTAAATATGCGGGTATCCATTACGGGTAACCCATGGATTACCCGCGGGCGCGGGTTTTTTTGCCATCCCTAAGTGGGATGGCCCTTGGTGCTGAGTGGGATGACCATTATTGGGTCAAAGCTGAGTGCTTGACCAAGCTGGAAGGGGAGCCTGCGCAGCATTGACGCTACGCGTGGCTAGGACGCGTAGCGTCAGCATCAAAAATAGCTGTTGATGCTACGCGTGGGATGAGGCTATGCGTCAGCTCCTCCAGTGTAATTTTCTCTTGATTTCTTAACTTTTTCACTGCAAAATTGGAGAAAATTGATCAAGGGCAGATTATTTCCAACAACATCCATTTATTGAATTTAAATCCTAATTTTCTAACAAATTAAACTAATTTTTATAATTTTTATGAAATTTTTGTTCAAGCTTTTATTGAAAATTTGAGGACTAACAGAGGCCCGTAGCACTTTGGCAAGTACGGCCATAATGATGATCCGCAGTCACGGGTTGACTAGTGCTACAGATGGGCGAGAGCGGTTTGGTACCTGTAAAATATGTTGTCGAGCATGCATGAATTGAGATATAAGTGTACACATTTTACTACTGCAGTAGGGGCATAGTAGCACACCTATGCTTGTCCCACATTTGATATGTTGTTGTTTTTTCACAGTCGGATCCGCACTTGAAAATAATTCCATTGTGCATATTCATTAGCTTTAAGAGCATTTGCATATAGCCGGAGATATGCCTAGTTGATAGCCCGAGGTGACGATGGATGATTGTTAAATAGAGAGAAAGTAAGAGGTACTAACATTAAAAGTGTGATGATTATTGAGAATGTTAAGGATATATTATATGTATGATATGGCCTTGTGAATATACTTATTTGGATATGTAATGTGCTGAGATGGAATGATGTATCATGTGTGTGAAACTTGTGATGTTTTCTTGAAAAATGAATATAATGTACACATGTATAAATATCATCATAATGCATGACTTTGGTACATTTGGATTATGTTACTCACCTCCCTGTTGCCATTTGTAGGTATGAAGTAAAACCTTACTCTTTGGAGGTCGAGTATTGGAGAAGGTAAATATGAAAAGAATATGGGTGAGCCTTGGCCGGCGTATATCTTCATTTTGTATAGCATATGGTGCGTATATGCTTATTTTGAAATTAGCTTGATAATGGTTGATTTTGGAAGGTCATGTAGGAAAATTAGACCGGATGTGTATGGCTAATTTTCATTAATGACCTGGATAATGTATGAATGACATTATTATTATGAAAATATATTTTCCATTGTTTAACAAATCGATGAGGCATCTTTCATCCTCTTTTTGGTATATATTTTAATAACTCTTGAATTTAATTTCATCTTCCGCTTTTCCCTTGTGAGGGCCACAAGCCGGTCGTCCGAGGTGTACTCTGATACCTTTCTTATATCTTCATACATAAGATCGGTTATTAATGATCCGGGGTAATTACTCAACATTATATATATATTGAATTTCTTCTCCTTAAAGTTAATTCAAATCGTGAAAAATTTACCCCTATTTTCGGGCCAGGGTGTCACACTAACCAATTGGCATTTCGTCAGGTGGAGCTACAAAATGGTTGTTGTTGTCTTCTGCGAACAACCTCTATATAACAACCTTCACCCTCTGAAGGTTTCCTTCGTTCAACATTTGCAGTCCATATTATACATAAAGATAGCTTAGCTATTGTGTTTAAGGTACGAAAATGTTTGGCATTTCTGAGATAGGATCCAAAATTATATTGATTCTTTACACCAATGGACGAAAATATGAAGCCTGCGCAGCGTTGACGCTACGCGTGGCTAGGACGCGTAGCGTCAGCATCAAAAATAGCTGTTGATGCTACGCGTGGGATGAGGCTATGCGTCAGCTTCTCCAGTGTAATTTTCTCTTGATTTCTTAACTTTTTCACTGCAAAATTGGAGAAAATTGATCAAGGGCAGATTATTTCCAACAACATCCATTTATTGAATTTAAATCCTAATTTTCTAACAAATTAAACTAATTTTTATAATTTTTATGAAATTTTTGTTCAAGCTTTTATTGAAAATTTGAGGACTAACAGAGGCCCGTAGCACTTTGGCAAGTACGGCCATAATGATGATCCGCAGTCACGGGGTGACTAGTGCTACAGATGGGCGAGAGCGGTTTGGTACCTGTAAAATATGTTGTCGAGCATGCATGAATTGAGATATAAGTGTACACATTTTACTACTGCAGTAGGGGCATAGTAGCACACCTATGCTTGTCCCACATTTGATATGTTGTTGTTTTCCCACAGTCGGATCCGCACTTGAAAATAATTCCATTGTGCATATTCATTAGCTTTAAGAGCATTTGCATATAGCCGGAGATATGCCTAGTTGATAGCCCGAGGTGACGATGGATGATTGTTAAATAGAGAGAAAGTAAGAGGTACTAACATTAAAAGTGTGATGATTATTGAGAATGTTAAGGATATATTATATGTATGATATGGCCTTGTGAATATACTTATTTGGATATGTAATGTGCTGAGATGGAATGATGTATCATGTGTGTGAAACTTGTGATGTTTTCTTGAAAAATGAATATAATGTACACATGTATAAATATCATCATAATGCATGACTTTGGTACATTTGGATTATGTTACTCACCTCCCTGTTGCCATTTTTAAGTTTGATGTAGGTATGAAGTAAAACCTTACTCTTTGGAGGTCGAGTATTGGAGAAGGTAAATATGAAAAGAATATGGGTGAGCCTTGGCCGGCGTATATCTTCATTTTGTATAGCATATGGTGCGTATATGCTTATTTTGAAATTAGCTTGATAATGGTTGATTTTGGAAGGTCATGTAGGAAAATTAGACCGGATGTGTATGGCTAATTTTCATTAATGACCTGGATAATGTATGAATGACATTATTATTATGAAAATATATTTTCCATTGTTTAACAAATCGATAAGGCATCTTTCATCCTCTTTTTGGTATATATTTTAATAACTCTTAAATTTAATTTCATCTTCCGCTTTTCCCTTGTGAGGGCCACAAGCCGGTCGTCCGAGGTGTACTCTGATACCTTTCTTATATCTTCATACATAAGATCGGTTATTAATGATCCGGGGTAATTACTCAACATTATATATATATTGAATTTCTTCTCCTTAAAGTTAATTCAAATCGTGAAAAATTTACCCCTATTTTCGGGCCAGGGTGTCACACTAACCAATTGGCATTTCGTCAGGTGGAGCTACAAAATGGTTGTTGTTGTCTTCTGCGAACAACCTCTATATAACAACCTTCACCCTCTGAAGGTTTCCTTCGTTCAACATTTGCAGTCCATATTATACATAAAGATAGCTTAGCTATTGTGTTTAAGGTACGAAAATGTTTGGCATTTCAGAGATAGGATCCAAAATTATATTGATTCTTTACACCAATGGACGAAAATATGAAGGTCCAAATGGTTATACATTTGAAAGGGACACCAAGTTAATGCAGATCAGTCGCGATATCACTATAGAGGAGTTAAAACAAGATTTCATGTAAGTTGAAACTCGAAGGTAATCTGGGAATTAGCCAGTTAACTAGTCTGGTAGTTATCTATCGAAAAAGAAATGAATTTTCTATTTTTTAAACAAATGATGATGAAGAGCTTAATGTGTTATTAACTATTTTTGAGTTACAATCTAATATGGTTGCGGTTGAGGTATTTATTGATGTTGGGGGCTCTTCATTACATCAGACACAAGGCGTTTCACAATGTCTGACACAAGGTGAAGGTAAATATATTTAGTTTGGTTAATTATCCGTTGTTGTTTATGAATAAACTTAGTGTTTTTTTGGTTGAACTTGAAGATGAAACAAATGATAGCTTACTAAGTGAAGATGATACGAATTTGAATGTTGAGCTTGAATTTGAAAGTAACTGTAAGGAAGAGTCTAACAAAGGTAACATTCCTAATGATAGAGATTTGGACGCTGATATTGAAGGTGACTTTGATTCGATACCAGAGATCACAAGTTTAGGAAGTGCATGTGGCATTGGTCCATCCGTACCTAGTTAGTAATATAGATAACTTACTAGTTATTTGAACAATTTAACAACTACAAACACACTTAATGAATCGTTTGAAATATAAGGGACGAATGTATGGCATTTTGGACTTATTCATCATTTTACACTCATGTAAATTTAGAGCACCTAGATACAGATGATAATGTCATAGGGTTTGATAACCAGTCTAAATGACGGGTTAAGGATGAACTTTGTGCTAGGTTAAAATTTAGCTCAAAAAGTATGGTTCAAATTGAGCTGAAACAATATTTGATAAAGGTTCATCAAACTTATTTTATGGTCGAATCAAAGCCAACATATTTTACTATAAGGTGTCCATGGAGGATGGCGGCTATGTTGTCAAAAAAAGAAAAATGCATGGGTGGCGAGTAAGTGATGAGGGCCTCATACTTGCGTCAACGTTAGACTTTCACAAGACCAAGCCAAATTGGACTCAGTTTATCTATTCATGCATTATAGATTGGTTCCATACATGGTTTGTGTTTGATAATATGATTAAAGTGGTTTTTTTCGTTGATAATTATTTTATTTAGGGATAATATGTGCAGGGATAGTTAACCAAGATCCGTCGATTGTTATTTCATTGATACAAGAATGGATAAGTGGTCAAGTTGGTTATAGATGCTTTTACAATAAGGCATGTAAGGCCAAGCAAAAGGCAATTGTTCACATATTTGGAGATTGGGATGAATCATGTCATTTTTTGCCACTTTGGCTTAACCATATACGTAATGTTGTCCTGAGTTCTAGTATGAAATGATGACCACTGATTTTTTTCTGGCACTGAGTTAGTGATAAAGGAAAACCTACAAGGAGAGGTGGATCTAACCAACCTTCTTCTTGCAATCTTCTAGTACTTGAGTTTCTTTTGATTTTTCCATATCTTGTAATGTAAGGAAGGTGCTGGCTGAATATGAAAGGAAAGGAAAATAGAGAGGAAAATACCTAAGCCAATAAAGATTGGAAGCATGGAAATGGAAGAAGATTGTAAAGGAATGTGAGGGAGAGGGATTGAAGTAGTTTTTGCACCACTCCTTGGAGGAGATGAGCCTAGTACTTCACCACCTAAGGAGGAAAGTCTAAAGGATAAGAAGAGGGAAAGTGCTAAGAACTTAAGAGGATCTAAAGAGAGATAATTCTCACTATCTCACTAAAATTGCACAAAATGAATTCTTAAGTTGTGATTTACAAAGGGATGAAACTTTATATACTCCATGGGAAATTCGGAATTGGCTTGGGTGGGCTTGTAAAAGCTTCACCCAAGGCCCAAAACAATATACAAAGCCCAAAATTGACCCTAATAAAGTCCTAAAACTATTTTTATTACAATATTATTAAATCTGATACATGAAAAAATATAGAGACTGGATCCTTATCATGCTCCCCCTCTCCAAGAGGATTTGTCCTCAAATCCAAGACATGAGTTCCTACAGTTAAAAGGAGAAACAATGAGTTCACATTATGATAAAGGAAAATGAACAAACAAAAAATGATTTATTTATTTAATAGAAAGAAATCAACCAGGATCAAATACTAACCTTATGACCCTTGAAAGAATTAAAACACAAATATCATAAAAAAAATGAAATAAGATGTTCCCATAAAAATACATAGACAAAGCTATGGAGTATCCTAGTAACCCTATGGATGATCTTATATGTGGTATGCTTAAAGCATATGGTAGATGACATGGCTGTAATAACATAGGGTGAACATAAAACATAGGTATATCATGAACAATCATTGAATGTAATGCCCTAAGAGGATCATATTGTGTTATGGAGTTTAAACTAGGGGCTATTATGGTCATGGCATGAAAAGATGTAACTAGATCCCTATATCCTTTATTTTTTTTTCTCTATTTCCTTTCCTTTCATATCCAGCCAGCACCTTCCTCATATTACAAGATATGGGAAAATCAAAAGAAACTTAAGAACTAGAAGATTGCAAGAAAATTGGCTACATCCATATTTCCTTGAAGGCTTGCCTTCATTAGATGGATACTTGGTTCCGTAGTTTTAAGCATGTTTTCTAGACATTTAAACCATGTGTTGATGCATTCCCATTTTGTAAGCCAATGCTCCAAGTTGATGGCACATTCTTGTACAGAAAATATATACACACTTTGCTGATTGTAACAACATGAGATGGAAATAACTCAGTTATTCTGGTGGCATTTGCAATAGTTAAAGGTGAGACCCTGTAGGCATAGAGTTGATTCTTGGTGCATATTAGAATCCATGTGACACAGAAGACAAACTTATATCTTATATCAGATCGACATTAAATCATCTAATTATTTGATACAAACCTCGAGAAAAGTTGGAGTTTTGCATTAGACACATTGAAAGCAATTTCACCACTATAAGTTTAAGAATGTTGCACTGAAGCAAGAGCTATTGAAGTGGGGTGGGTGTTTACTCTGTTTGTTATTTGAATAAGTTTGTAACGAAGTTAATCATTGTGATAACTAATTAGCAAACATTTTTTAATGTTACAGGATACACTCCATGTAAGGTGGTCTTTGACAGAAAATTGCAAAAATTTTGTGAAGTCAAACTAGAAATTGTTGCCTTGATTGATGAAATCCCAAAAGAACAATGGAGTATGACTTATGATACGGGGGGTGTAGGTTTGGCCATATGACCACCAACTTGGCCGAATATATGAACAAAATATTTAGAGGTACTCAAAATATGCTAATCACAACATTGGTTAAATGTACGTATTTAGGATTGGTTGAGTACTTTGTCCAACGAGGGGCAAGGGCAAGAGTAGAGTTCAGGAAAGGTATGAGGTACAATAAAAGGTTAATGGATGCGCTTTCAAAAAACCAGGCCACTGCCTACACCCACCAAGTACGCAAGTATAATGTTCACGATAACTAGTTTGAGGTCGAAGAAAAGTTTGACCCGGTAGAACAAAGAGGGGCAAGAAATTTTTAGTGGTGTTGTTTGAGAATCCTGTCATAGTAATACTCTACCAATTGATTAATACTTTGCCAATGAAATTATAATATAATGTCATAGTAACTCATAAGTTTGTATTAGCATATTGAGCGACCTAGATAATATGTTTCCGTGTTATCCATCTTCTAGTGTTAAGGTTATACCATCACATGTAGTCATTGCAGCTAGCAAGCCCACCTGTAATAGGTTTGTACAAACATAATTTTCCCCACTTTGCCACATGTTGATTAATGGTAAATACACCTGTCTCTAATTTTTCTCTTGTTTTCATTTTTGGGTAATACCGTAGAGATGATCTGGTTGACGGGATGGTATGTGTTGCTATATTCCAAATTACCTCATCACCTGGTCCGGTTGATGTCACTCCACTATGTTCATGCACAATAGTGGAACTACAGTTCTCTAACCCTCTATTCCTTGCACACATGTTGGAAGCAATATTTGTATGACTTCATCGGTGTAAGGGGTCTATACAATCTATTCAACAAATACCATATACATGTCAAGCCCGTTGCTGACACACCATTATGAAAAATATTTAAACAATTCAAAATAGATCAAACATTGCTAACTTACATTAGTGTGTTTCATCTGATCAAAGGCATGACGATAAAAGTCAATTTCCTACCTAACTGCCTTGAATGTTTCCCTTCCCAACCACCTACAATGGAAGCCATTATAAAATTTCAAACATGGTTCAAAATAAAGGCCTCAGTTGCATAAAAATGAAACAAATGACCAAGTAGTATACCTTGCCAAATACTATGTCCCTGGGGGTCTGACCTATTGTGGGAGCTTCGAAGCAATACTTGGAAATTTATCCCCTGCATAGACTTGTGATAGTGGGTGAAGATCGTAGATGGATGAGTGCTCATACTTGGTTCAGTTACATAACTCATGATACAGATAGCTTAATGTTGTAGATCCTTGGCTATATTCCCCATACTTGTCTATGTCTTCAAGTAATGATAGGTATTTTAAAGATACCTGGTTGCTCGAATAATTGGGAAATATCACACCCCTAATCAACCTAGGATATATGCTCTTGTATATCGTAAAAGTTCCAGATCAGTGTAACATCTTTATTTTCACTAATTGGGATATTTTAGGAGAATTTAAATAGGACAAATATGATTTAAGTTGTCGACTCTAATTAATTAATTAATTAATTAATTAATTTAGGGTTGATAAATTAAAAATTTTAGAGTGAACCATTGAACTAAAAATTAATCCGACAACTTTTAACAACTAAATTGAAAAGAACGATTAGTTGCAATCATTGAGCACAGGGGTTGAAGGACCGTGATACCTTTGGCTAACTTAGCTTAACTTTTTTTCTTTTTTCTTCCTCTCACTCACCCACCCTTATTTTCTTTCTTCCCCACCAAGCCACCACTTTCACTTTCTCTTTAACTCACTCACTAACTTACTCTTCACCTTCATCCTCGCTATCATTTTCTCTTCTTTCTTTATCATCCACCTTATATCCACTCTCTCCCTTTAAGCCACACTTCATTTTTATTTCTTTTCCTCCTTAACCACCACACCAACTCGTGTACACTCTCTTCTATCATCATCATCATCATTCTTCTTCCTTGCTTATAACACCACATCATGGCACCCTATTTCCTTCATCCCTCTATCACGTGTTTCTCTCTCTAAGCCAACATTCTCTAAAATTGATGACTTTCCCTACAAACTAACATGATACTTTTTAGTGTGCTTTGTCCTCAATCACACACTTCATGAGAAGTTTCTAGGAGGTCACCCATCTTAGAATTTCTCCAAGTTAAGCATGCTTAACCTTGGAGTCCTTAAGTGATCGACTACCAAAAAGTAAATGCATTTTGTTGGTATAGATAGTACTAATTAATTCCTTTAAGCTATCATCAACTACATAGTCTCATACCTATACATTCTTTGGATGCCTCTCACTCTAGTGTATATTCGATTCATTCATATGTCCCTTCCATTGGAAGCTTGCTAGAAGTTATTCCTTATCCGTGCCTCTACACCGATGATCACTACTCGCCCTCGTCAGCGCCCGAGATGTTACAATCATCTCTCTCCTTCCATTACCTCCAAAGTAATGACCTTTTCCCCCTTTCAAGCCACCATCTCTTTCTTCCTCATTGTCACCAAAACCATGGCATCCTCACTTCCTGCAAGCCGTGTACCTCTTTCACCCTTCTTCCATGATTCTTGATCTTGTTCCGTGTGAAGGTATGAAGGCATGCATGCACCTTATTCCATCTCCATCTTCCTATCTCTTGCATGCATGTCCTTAATTTCAATTTTCTTGGCCTATATACAACCCGATCCAATATGCATGGCTTCGTTACCCTCACATGCATGGCTCCATGACTCGTTCCCTTTGCATGTGATGACCTTGATCTTCTCCTACTCTTTTTTAGCTTGATTGTGTGCCCTTTAAAGGTAGGGCAAAGATCGGCTCTTGAAAACTTTATTTCTCAAAGCCTGAGTGGTTAAGGTGTGGGTTCAAGAGGCGTCGGTAGGATTTTAGAGCTCCGAGGTAGTTTCGACACCCCGTTTATAAGTTTCATAACCCTCGGTAAGTGTGATCCTTATTGAAACTTCATTATTTTAGCTTTTTGACCTTCATTTTAGTGTTTTGGTGATTTAGAATTTACGATGATATTTTTAATTAATTTTTTAGAATTTTTGAATACATTCAAAGCTAAATCAGAATGCAACACTTTGTTTGGAAAGTCAGTTAACTCCCTAAGGTACGTGTTAACATATAAGGAGGTTTATCATTTGAGTAGAAAATAAGAATTTTTAATTCTAAGACGGTTTTTAAAATTAAAAAGTTTAGTTTGAATATCGATGCCTAAAAAATATTGATTTTTTTACAAAATAAAAATATAGTTCTTATGTGCGTTATAAAATATTGTTTATAAATTAAAGTCTGGTGCTTGATAAATGTCGATGATAATATTGTATGAACTTGATTTGTGAAGTGCCATTAAATATATTGTTTGGTATATATTGTTGGTAATGGCCCATGATGATGTTGATGATATTAGGGAAATTGAAGTATGCTATGAAATAATATTAATAAAGTGAAGCTTGGTACTTGATATTGTGGATGATTAATTGATACTACTCCTATTACAGAGCTATTGGTTGCCCTGTGGTGTCGCTATATGTTTGTTGACGATTGATGTGTTGGTTTTGTGTTGATGATGATTCTTGTTGATGATATGTATTATTGATGATGTGAATGTCATTGGCTGTATGGTTTATATGTATTGTTGGAAATGACCCATGTGGTATTACAAATATGTTGAATGATTATGTTAGTTATGGTATTGATGGTTCCATGAACTTGATTCAAAATCTTTTAGGTAATGGTTGTTGAGTTGATAATTATTGAGGTTAGTGGAGCTAGGCTATGATGTCTGTATTATGAGATTGCGTTCTAATTTATATACATGCATATTGCATTGACTCATGACATCATATGCATTGGTTACTATAGCATTTTGATTCACTCAACACTCATATTTGCTGTATGGGTCTATCGATTATAACACTCAGATTTTTTGTGTAGTTCCCAAGGTACCACTGTTGATAGCACTCATATTTTCGATATGGTTACCAACATATCCACCAAGTTATAACACTCAGATTTGTTATGTGAATTATCCATTTTGGCACTCAAATTTGCTGTTGGTTAAGTCAAATTCACATTGCATCCTTTTATGCATTTAAAAATATATGATTTTGAAAGTCCATGGCATTCAATCATTTTCATTGAGAGAATACTATATAATATATGTATAGGTATGGGAAGAATGAGAGGTATCTGGTGATGTTTGATATTGAAATGATGATTTGTCGTGTAACGTCCCCTCAGTGGTTCCTAAAATTTATCCTTGGATCTACCTAAAATCGAAGGACATTTTTCGTGTTTAAATATTCTCGGCAATAAATAATAGGGCCCTAAGGGTCACACCACTCAAAATAACTCAAAAAACTTAATTTTAGGTTATGATAATTGATTACAGCAAGTGGTAATCAATTACCAATATGCAGAAAGTTATTTCCCTATTTTTGACAGGTCGTAATCGATTACTAGAATGTGGTAATCGATTACCACCAAAACAGTAAGCAGAATTATGTAGATTTTTACATGTCGGCCAACTTTCGGCCTACCTAAAATGCCTGTTTTAACTCTGATTGCTACAAAATTTCATGGGTACTATGTTTCCCCTATTCCATAACTGCTAGCGTAGTCCGCTCGCCAAAATTCCATTGTATGTGCAAGATATGCGCAAAAATGTAATTTTCCCAAAATTAACCCAAACTAGTGCATAAAACTATTCAAATGGGATTCTAAATACATGACACCTATAAACACAAGTTCTATATAACACAAGTGCTATTTATCACTAATTAACACCTATAATTATAATATCCACCTAAATCAATATTCATTCATCAATCCAATCATTCTCACCATCAATCACACAATGAACCAATGCCATATAAAGATGCAAATCGTAGATCACCTACCAATTTCTAATTTATCATAAAAACGGGATAAGTCATTACCATTCACACTACAATTATCCAAAATTAAGTTCAAGTCAAATATAATCATCACCATCATGAATCTCACATACATAAATTAAAACACCGTTACACACTAGTCTCATCTTACTAAATCATCAAACACCAACATTAAACAATAGTCTACATGTCAAAGTCTAAGTGTGATATCTAAAATCATATTCAAGTTTCAAGAAAAGCATTATATACCATATACATGTGCATTCAAATACATTTATTTCACTCATCACTACACATTAATCAAACGCATTTCCTCCTTGGCATTCGCTTCATACTTGGCGCTTCCCTCCGGGGCATCGCCTCTTCCCTATCATTAGTTACTAAAAGAAAGAAAACCACAACAAGGGTGAGTGTTTGGAAATATCATAATTAATATAGAACAGTAAATATAAACCAATAGCTAGCGATTCATCGCTATGTCATCACCATATCCAGTTCACCAAGCTCTCAGTAATCTCATACATACTAGTATAAACATATTTCATATAATACTCAATTCATCCTTAATTCAAGAGTCAACCATCACACATGAAAACAATATCATTATTTAAGTCCATATTTCACACAATTGAATAATCGCCAATTTAAACATCATCCTCACCAAATCAAATATAACACAACTGACTCTCAACACTTATTATGACGCCTAGTATCCGGATACTAAAAGGATCGACCTTCAGCTAGGGGTCCTACTTGACACCCCGTTAACCCGACTTGGTCTACCGAGCCTGACTTGGCTTTCCACCTTAACCACTGGGTCCTACTTGACCACTACGTAGCTTAATTGAGTCTGACTAGACCATGGGAGCCAAAAGCAAAGGGCAACATATAAAGTCGGTCATCCTCAGCCACACAACCACATAAGTTCAATTACTTCTTTAATTTCTAATTCAAATGGCATAAAAGCCTCGCCTTTTAATTATTCAAGGCGGCCACACAGACCCGACCCTGAATATACTGTCACGCCTCATATTATGATATTATCACCTGATATCACAATCATCAACTCATCAGCAATTAACAACATCAATCATATAATTCATCACCATCGATATTTCACAATTCCAGTCATATCAGATTATTTAATTTTCATCATCACAATCATTAATTCATATCGGATCATTGTGCTTATATATATATCAATATTTACATCATCATTATTAATATATACATTTTTCTCTATCATCACCCATTAATATGAGATCATCCCCATCTTAACTTATTATCATATATTTACATTAGTCTTCATTAAATAAAATACAATTATCTAGTTCACCATCACACATTTAATTCTTGTTATCATTATCATCATGTCAATTTAACAATTTACATTACTCTTTAACATATGTAAATACTCAATTTCATCATATTCTTTAATTTATCATCGCATCCTCCATTCACCTCATTGCTACTTATAATTGGATTATAACTTCTACTTATCTCACTTTCTTATCAAGTTCATTGCTACCATTTACGATTTCATATCGATTCATACAATCTTATTCTTACATGGATACGTTTCATAGAGTTACAGCCACAAGTTATCACGCTTTATTTTAATTTTTAATCAATCATCGTGTACAACATTTCCATTCATGTATAAATCATAGATTCACCATTTAATCGCCACATAATTTAAATTATACTATATGCCACATAAGCCAAACCTTTAACTCATATTATTTAATTTATCTCACATCATTAACTAATCAACACCATTACATATATATATATATATATATATTATAATTGCCATTTTCATTTTTCTTCAATCAAGTTCACTTTCTATCCACAATGGATATATATATATATATTCTTCATTTACTAATTATCTTACACCTAATATTATTTCACATTACACATCCATTATAATTCTATAACCCTATTTCATCTGTGAATCACAAATCCAAGATTTAAATCATCATACATTTTAACTTACAAACACCAAGATAATAGTTCACACAAAATTCATACAATTTAATCAATCATACCCCATTAACTAAGTAGTTAGTTTCACATAGTTCTAAAGATCCTCAATCCTTATTTATCAATTTACGCCATATTCATATACATATATATATATATATAGCCTAACCATACTCTGAATTCCTCCTATTCCATAATCACATTATTTTCCTTTCGAACCTATTTAGGTGTTAACTGATTTTAATTAATTATGACCCAAACACCCCCTTACCTTGTTTCCAAGCTTCGGTCACTCATTCTAGATATGACGCCCTACAACTCGGTAATCTTTTGTTCTAACACGTACGATCATCGAAACGTATAACCCATTAGCCATTAACGATACCTATCACTTCTAAAACCTTAATCAATCTCCATTTTACCATTGAAATGAAAAATCAAAATCCTCCCCCATGAATGCAATTCGGCCAAGAGAGAGGAGAACAAGGGAAAACGTAAATCGAAAGCCCAAGGACCCAAGAACCATATTTATGCTTCAAATTGCCATATAATGTAAGAACCAAGCCCCCACCAAAGGAAAACCCCATGCACGGCTATAAGAGGGAAAACGTGAGAGGAGAGAAAACCATGAAATTAGAGTTGCCATTAGACTTACCTCATGGCCCCGATCTCTGAAAACATGGCTAATTTAAGGTTCCAACGTGAAGAAGACCTCGAATTTGGAGCTTTATGGCACAACAATGAGAAAATGAAGAAGAGAACTCTCTACCTCACGCACATTGTTTTGTCGTGGAGAAGAAAGGAATTTTCAGCCTTTAATTCATTAAGGGCATTATGGTTATTTGCAATTTTCTTTTCTTTTTAAATTTCTTTTATAACTCTTTTTTATTATTAGTTTTTTCTTTCAACTCCATGGTAACTTATAATTTTACCATCACCTATTAAATTAAAATTAAATTTTGATAATCCACCAATTGATTAATTTTATTTAATTCTCTCCTTTAAATTAAATGTAAATTAACTTATAATAATTAATAATTATTTCCAAAAACCTAAATTAATTCAAGAATAATTTATTTATAATTTTTTTCTAATCATTGATTTTAAAATTAATTATCCGAGATGTTACAGGCCGTGGTGTTTGAAATAAAAATGATGAATTAATATATGATCTTGATGATTTATGTGTCATTGTGTTGTGAATGTGATATATTGAATTATATAACCCAATGGGTAAATTTTATCTATAAATTTCTATTTACTACTTTGAGTGGTACTCACCCTTCAACTTTCATTTTAGTGAGTTTTCAAGGTGACAATGTCGCTTAGTGTAACACCCCTATTTTTATTTTTATATTAAAATTTTAAAAGAATTAAATTATGTTTAGAACTTTTTAATCTAAGTATTATTTATGATTTTTTGGATTTTTTTTGGAATTTTTGAATTATTTTAATAAAATAATATATTTTAAATAATTTAAATTCATATAAAGTTATTTAAAATTAAAAATATTTACAAGAAAGTGAAGTTAAATTATAAGAAAATTTTCTAAAATCTATTTCAAGTAGACTTATCTAAAAATGATCAGTTTGAGAAAAATCTTGATTTTAACCAATCGTAAAAAATCAGGAACGTTTCAATAAATTTTTATTAACAGAAAATTTTGGATTTTTAAAATTTAAACTTTATATTACTTATTATAAAATTAGTGAGGACTGATATAGTATCGCTAAATTTTAAAAAAGACTGATTTTGAATATTTAAAATATATCGGGTGAAAGGTTACTATTTGGCTTAATAATTCAGCCGACATTTACTATACAAAACACTGTGCATGTACAAAATTTTCAAAAGGTGCACAGTAACTAGGATTGAATTTTCAAAAAATGTACAGTACTTTTATATTAAAATAATGGAATGCATAGTAATTTTTCTTTCTATAAATATCAAAGAAATTCTTCTTTAGAATTCACAATTTTAAATTAAGTTTTCTCAATATAGTAGTGCTAGTGAGATAATGGTGGAAGTAAGAGAGAGAAATAAATTTTTTTGGAAGAAGGTTCTGCAAAAATCCTAAGGTAAGAATAACTCTCTTTTATATTTTTTAGGGTTATTTTCATATCGTTTTTAGAAATCTATTATTATACTGGAAATAATATTATTTTAAGTTACTATTCTGAATAGTAAAATACTATTTCAATAGTAAATTACTATTTCAATAGTAAATTACTATTCAAATAGTAAATTAATATTTACTGTTACTATTTATCTTTACTATTCACATTTTACTATTTACCATTACTATTCACGATTTATTATTTACTGTTACTATTCATGATTTACTATTTACTGTTACTATTCACATTTTACTATTTACTGTTACTATTCATGATTTACTATTCACTATTTACTATTTGCTATTTAAAATTTACTATTTCTGCTTTAAGTAGTAATCTTAATTTTCATCTTATAACTATATTAAAATGAAATTGGTATATTTTAGAACTCGGGGACGAAGCGCGCACGGATTTTCAATAACGAATCAGTATACAAGAGGTAAGGGGGGTGAGATAAGAATATAATATGAAAAGAAATAAGAATAATGGGAGGAGTCCCATACTCCTTTTAAATTTAATGATATTATTATTTTAAAATAATAACTATTTAACTTAAAAATTTATAATTAATTTTAAATTGAGTATCTTGTGTAACTTGATCTGAATACCTATGCAAATACCTAGATAACCTATGGGAACTAGACTGAACCTATGCAAGGACTTGGACTATTATGACCTATATGGACTGAACTATAACTATACAAGGATTGGACTATATGGACCTACATAGACCCATACGAGGAATGGACTATAAAGACTCAAAATCAATCTTATTAATCTAAATAACCATTAAGATTTGAATTACATTTATGAGTGATATTTAATTTATTTGAATTGTTTATAATTGATAATATTTGATTTTGATTGATATTTAATTGTGATTAATAATATTTGATGTGATTGATGATATTTAGTTATGATTGATAATGCTTGATTTTGATTGATGATTTTATGATGTGGAGTTTGAGCATATAGCGAGCATGACGGAAAGCTAAAACTCAGTAAGAATTTTCTTACCTTACTCTTTAAATTTTTATTACTTTAAATCTTTTCTTCTTAGAAATTATTTTTATTAACTTTACTTTCAATATTTAGAATAAAAAAATTAGTATTTATTTTAGAAAGAAGACATTTTATGAAAATTAATTTATAACAAACTGAGATAATTAAATCTTGAATTAAAGAAAAATTTTATAATTTTAAGTATTTTTTAGTTAATGATTTAAAGATTATTTTCTTTTAATAAAATAAAATTTTCAAAAGAAAATTATTTTATTTTCCAACTTAATAACTAAAAGATATTTAGAAATAATTGAGAATTTGATCTTGTTAAGATTCAATTTGAGAACGATTATGTAAATTTTTATATGAGAAAGTTTTGAGATATTTAAGGCTTAGAAACTCAATTTCAATAAGATTCAAAAACTGTACCAAATTTATTTCTGTGGGACAGAAATTTGGAGAATTGAGAAAATGTACAGTTTATTGAAATGATGTTGTAAACCTTTAAGGTATTTAATAATTGAGTTTCTAAAAGCCTTAACCAATTAAATACGCGAGTAGTTCATGCATCATAAATCATTAAAGTGAAACAAAATGATATTGTCTGGGGACGGATTATAGAAACCGAGGATACATTAGAGGAGGCTTAATTACGAGCCTTGGGATGAAAGGGTGTGAAAGGGTGCTTCAGGGGACCTGGGGTAGCTCCCTAGTGTCGGGTACTTTCACAATAAAAACTTTCTCAATCTGACTAGTCTCTAAGTGTTTCCATGCCAGTTGAGCTGTTCATATTATTATTATCCGGACTTATGGAACAGTGTAAACTCCTGGTTGGCCCAGTGCAAATTAAAATTTAAGGGCCCACATTTATAGGTAAGTTATGATGAAGATATTTTATAACATTCATGCATTCATAATTGATTGTGTATGTGATTATGATTGTGACTGATATTATTATGTTTTGGTTTGTGAAAACCCTTTGTTGCTTATGTCTTATTTGAGAATATTATATTCTGTTTCTCACTCCTTTCTCTGTATTTTTGTTTTATATGTTTTAAATTGATGGTTCAGAGGGAAGGATCGAAGAATCTCGGCAGTAAATATAGTGCGTTCTAGAAAGGGAGCTCGGTATGAATACTGTGGTCCAATGAATGAAATAAAGTTATTAAGTAACTGCTTCTGGCCATGGAGTTTCCTCTCTTTCTTATAATGTTTAATATTTATTTTCTTCGGATGAATGTAAAATTACTTTATAAAGTTTTAATAATATTTATGAGGTATTTCAGAAATGATGTATGTTATTTATTCTGATAGTTTCCTTTTAACAATCATTTCTTTAGTAAAAAAAATTATGAACTTTTCTAGTATTTATTAAGGTATAACAGAGGCCGTTACAAAGTGGTATCAGAGCAGTTAATCCAATAGGCCTGGGGAAAAGGTCTATCTTGCTTTATCTGTAAACTCTGTGTAGGTAATAGAAAATAGAATACCTGACTTAGTAGTAACTGTGATGGATGTGACAAATTTCAGTTACTGTGAAACGGGAAACTAATGTCCGGAAACGATCTTGCTGGAGTTGTAGAACGCTTAATCAATGCAATAGGAGCACGTGAAGGTCAAGGTAACGATGCCTTGAGAAGGCTGGACTTATTCGAAAAGCGCAATCCATCTTATTTCAAGGGAGGATATAACCCTGATGGAGCACAAACCTGGATTCGAGAGATAGAGAAGATCTTTCGAGCATTGCAATGTAATAAAGCTGATAAGGTAGTCTTCACTACTTATGCCTTATCTGAGGATGCCGAACATTGATGGGATAGCATGCGTAGACAATTCGAAGTCAACAACATGGAGATTACTTGGGATCATTTCAAGGATATGTTTCTGGAGAAATACTTTCCAGTTGATGTTAAAGAGAAAAGACAATTCAAATTCCTGTCGCTGACCCAAGGAAATATGACCGTTGGAGAGTACGCATCCAGGTTTGAAGAGTTGTCTCATTTTCATTCTTATTATAATGATGCTACTAACGAAGGTGATTGCTGCACAAAGTTTGTAAATGGATTGCGGCCAGAAATTAAAGAAGCTATACGAATGCAGGAAATCCATGAATTTTCTATATTGGTAAATCGCTACAGGATCTTTGAAGAGGATCATAAGGATAGAATGACCAAAAGTCGTGAGCCTATTCACAAGGCGGGAGAAATGAGAAGTGGAGGACCTCACCATCAATAAAGAAGAGACTTCAGGAGAAATAAGATTTACCAAGCGCCATTTCACCAGTTTGGAGCAGCATCTGTTCCTAATAGACCCCAAGCTTCAACAGGAAGCTATTACCCAACATCTGCACCAATTTTAAATGTTTTATCTATGGAGGACCCCATTTGAAAAGGGATTATCCTAAAAACACTTATGTTTGCTTTAAGTGTAACAAACTAGGTCATCATTGTTATTCAAGTGGCCTCAATACTCAAGAGGGGGGTGAATTGAGTGTTTAAAAACTTTAGCTTTGAATGCCTTTTAACTTGGTTCTTTATGAAATCTTAATGAGATATACAAATATTTTCAAACAGCAATAATCCAACACACAATAAATGTTTAATTTGAGATAGAGAACTCTTGGAAACTTAATAGAGAAATGAGAATCAAGAGGGAATAATGGTTCAATAATTTTATCAAACAGTTGGTGTACAATAATTAAGTATTTTCTTAGGAACACAATTAACCCAACCAATCAACTCAGACAATTTCACAAACAGTTAGTATGCACAAGCAAGTAAAGAGTTTAAGGTAAGAAGAAATGCAAACCAATTTAACGAGTTCCACCAATCCGGTGTACGTCTCACGTATAGTGGGTATTAGATCTATATTTCCCACCTAAAAATGTCTTTTTAGTGATGTTTCCCATTACTTGAATCGATTCATACATTTCTGAATGGATTCAAGGCATTCTGATGTGGGCATTTTGGGCTTCCAAGAGCGTGTGAATCGATTCAAGGCATGGTGAATCGATTCAGGCTGTTCTGTTTTGAGTTATTGGGCTGTCAGCTTCGTGTGAATCAATTCAGGCTCTGGTGAATCGATTCAGAACATTCTGTTTTCATATTTTTGGGACTTCCAGGCCTTTTAATCGATTCATACGTATGTGAATCGATTCAAGCAATGTTGTTTGTTGTTTTTCCATGCTTTTTGACGTTTCCTTGATGCATTTTGAGTCATGGTTCCTTTCTTTGATCTTCATGCATTGTTTTCTTGATTCTTTGATCATATGAGAGCATGTTTATCATGATTCCTTGAATGTTTGAGTACATCAAATGTATTCTTTTGATTTGTTCATTTCACTTGTTTTTGATCCATGAATGATGCTCTTCTTGTTCTTGGATACTTGTCATTATCAAAACCTATCTACATCATGCAAATACATTCTCCCCCTTTTTGATGATGATAACCAATGGCCATTTCTTGGGGTGTTAGTTTTAATAATGAGAAAGAACCAAATTGTTGAAGAATTTCAAGTTTTTAGAACAGAGTGTGTCTCCCCCTTTATTTTTTAGTTAGATATGTATTGAATTATTGCATTTATTCATCTGATCATACATTACTTTTATTACTTTCCCCTTTAAAAGTGTTCAATATCTAATATCTCTCCCCCTTTGTCATTATCAAAAACAATATAAGCTCTAGGAAAGAAAAGGAAATAATCATTGCATAATTAAGGATTAATAACCATCAACTTAGAACAACCATGAAAATTAACAACATAAAATCCAAGCACATCAAATATAATAATGAAAACGCCACAGAAGGCAAACAACGTTTAAGCAAGATAACCACAAAAACATATTAATGTCAAGTAAAATGCAAAAAAGAAGGCCAACTAAGGCTGTGGGAATTGGAGGCTGGAGATTTGGGTAGCAAGCTCTGTGTAGCGTTCCTCCATGTTTGCTTCAAGCTTATCAAGTCGGGTGTTGATATTTGCTTCTATTGCATCAAAGCGACAATCCATATGAGCAGTGAGGCAAGCAAAAAGATCATCAGTAGGAGCGGGTGGAGGAGGTGGAGGAGCAGCAGGTTCATTATCATCATGAGGACAACGAAGATACTGCCAAAGTCCATGATACTCAATAATGTTCATCTTGGTAAGATGAGATTTCCCAATGGGTCCTTTTAGTCTGATCAGTTCTTTGACTTCATTTTTCAGATCCACCTTGTAATGACGAAGCAGGTTGGTGATAAAAATAGCATAAGGGATGCGAGTGAGGTTTTGAGCATCGAGCATGTGATGCCTCAAAATGTTTATCCAATTGATCTCTTTCTGGTTGAGAATAGCCCAAAGTAGTAGAATTTGAGACTCATTGAGTCTTGTATAATTTCCGCCTAATGGGAGGATGATTTTAACTAGAACATAGTGCAAGAGGCGGTGTTCAATGCTTAGTGTGCCAACGGTACTTGCAGGAGCGGTGAGATTAAAGAATGCTTTTGCCTCTAATGGGTTATAGTTCTAGGAAGGAGAGGGTTCTTTGCCATGGAAGTGAGCATTACTTATAGGAAGTTTTCCAACTTGGTTCATGGCTTCATTGTCAAGAACAATGGTCTTGCCTTTCACTTTGGCATAATATCGACCATCTTGTAGGCGCAATGTGGAGTAGAACACACGGATTAATTCGGGGTATATAACAATCTCCTCAAGAGCCATGAAGCCAACAAGTTCTTATTGGTAAAGAGTAGTAATGAGAGGAAGTGTATTTGCATGTTGTAGATAGGTTTTGATAATGACAAGTACGCAAGAACAAGAAGAGCATCATTCATGGATCAAAAACAAGTGAAATGAACAAATCAAAAGAATCCAATTGATGTACTCAAATCAAAGACTCAAGGAATCATGAAGAACATGCTCCCATATGATCAAAGAATCAAGAAAACAATGCATGAAGATCAAGGAAAGGAACCATGACTCAAAATGCATCAAGGAAACATCAAAAAGCATGGAAAAACAACAAACAGTATTGCTTGAATAAATTCATATACGTATGAATCGATTTAGAGGCCTAGAAGTCTCAAAAATATGAAAATATAAGGTTCTGAATCGATTCACCAGAGCCTGAATCGATTCACATGAAGCTGGCAGCCCAAAAATTCAAAACAGAACATGAATCGATTCAAGTAGTGGGAAACATCACTAAAAAGACATTTTTAGGTGGGAAACATAGATCTAAAACCCACTATACGTAGAGACAAGCTGGAACCATGATGTGCAACGGCTATGAAGACCTCCAAAGCTCTATAAATGGATCTCCAACTCAAGCACAACAAACACCAACAAGAGGCAATCAATCTTTACTTACATTTATGCTTAGTGAGTTCATTTTCTTTGTATATTCTAAATCTTTGATCTTAGAACTTGTATATCCTCTCTTGTTAAGAGTTAGAAATTGTGAGAGCTCTTTATTTGCTTATTTACTCTATTGAGAGAGTATATTGCTTGTAAACACAAACACCAAACACCAAATTTCACTCTAGGTTGAGTGGTTACAAAGGTTGGGGTTCAACCTTTATGATATTGAGAGTTTGAGAGATTGGGTGGGTTGCCCTTGTGCTAGTGAGGATTGAGTTCTTAAGTGTGTAACACTAGGAAGCTGCAATTGCTCATAGCTTGTATCTCTAAACTTCAATAGTGGAAATCCTTCAAGTGGGTTGCTTGAAGGCGAGACGTACACTGGGTTGGTGGAACTCGTTAAATTGGTTTGCAAGCTCTTCTCCTTTACTCTCTTGCATTCACATATTGCATCTGGCTGAATTGTTATTATTGATAGTGATTTCCTCTCTTAAACTCGCTTGAACAACTAGTATTATAGTGTTACACACCAAGTGTTTGATAAATTTCCTAAGCAATATTTACACCTTGTTTTGCATTGTTTCTTCCACAATACCTTCTATCTCTTGCATATTCACTTAACTTGTGAAAAAGAAATCTATTTCAAAGGCATTCAGACGAAAAGTTTTAAAACTCAATTCACCCCCCTCTTGAGTATTGAGGCCACTTGAATAACAAGAAGACCAGAGGATTCAAAGAATGCAACATCAATCCAATGTAGTGAAATCAATTATTTTTCATAAAAGGTGTTTTGGTACCTTTCTAATTCCTTTTGTGTGATGAAGAAGCGTGACAAATCGGAATATTGAGGGACGAAAGAACCAGCAACATTTGCTCTTTGTTTCTTTGTTGGTTAGGAGGAAGAAGCCATGAGGAATGGAGGTTTGGGGAGGAGTTTTTAGAGAGAGAAAAGAGTGTTTTAGAGAGAGGTAGGAGAAAAGGAAATGAGAGGATTTTAGAAAACAAATGAGAAATGGGCCAAAACAGCATTCATATGGGCATAATGGGTCGCTTGAATCGATTCAAGGTAGCTATGAATCGATTTAGATGTTGCTGTTTGTGAGGTTTTGGGGGTATCAGGGGTTTGAATCGATTTGAACTACGCGTGAATCGATTCAGACCTCTCTATTTGTGAAAAATTTAAGGATCGGGTCTTCGAATCGATTCAGGGAATGGGTGAATCGATTCAATCGATTATGTTTCCCTTTGAACTGCAGTTTTGAACTGCTGAATCGATTCGAGGCACAGGGCAACCCTTTTGGATCATTAAAAACTTAATTTTTATGACTCTTTATGCCTTCTAATTCAATCAAACACTTATGAGCAACATTTTACTTAATCATTTATGCATTATAAGACTTAATTAATGCATTACTCTTGTATAAGAATTATGAATTTTATAAAGCAATCAATTTAATCAACATTTGTGATTTATCAAGGAAAATTCATATTCAACTTAAGAAACATCTATGGACAAATTTCACACTATTTGAAAGAAGATATCTTTAAAATTCCTAATTCTTTCCTAATGTTTATGAATTGTTCCTTTGCAAGTGGTTTTATGAATATGTCAGCTAATTGCTCAGAGGTATCAACATGTTCAAGTACACAATCACCCTTTAACACATGCTCTCTAATGAAATGGTGTCTAATCTCAATATGTTTGGTTTTAGAGTGCATGACAGGATTCTTTGAAATGTTAATGGCACTTGTATTATCACATTTAAGAGGCACATGGTCTAATATAATACTAAAATCTAGAAGTTGTTGCCTTATCCAAAGGATTTGAGCACAACAACTACCAACTGCAATATATTCTGCCTCAGCTGTTGATAATGCAACACTCACTTATTTCTTGCTATGCGAAGATACAAGAGAACTACCAAACAAGTGACAAGTACCACTTGTGCTTTTCCTATCAAGTTTACATCCTGCAAAGTCAGAATCAGAGTAACCAACAAGAGTGCATTCAACCCCTTTGGTGTACCATAAACCAATATCTTGAGTTCCAACTAAGTATTTCATTATTCGTTTAACGGCAATCAAGTGTGATTCTTTTGGAATGCTTGATATCTAGCACACATACAAATAACAAACATGATATCCAGTCTACTGGCGGTTAAGTAAAGTAAGGATCCAATCATACCTCTATATTTTGTGAGTTCTACATCCTTACCTTTCTCATCCTTATCCAAATAACATGAGGTGTTCATAGGTGTGGCAATTTCATTTGCCTTTTCCATGTTGAATTTCTTAAGCAACTCCTTGCAATATTTGGATTGACTAATGAATGTGCCTTCTTTCATTTGCTTAATTTGTAGTTCAAGAAAGAATGTAAGTTCTCCCATCATGGACATTTCAAATTCATCCTGCATTAACTTAGCAAACTCTTTGCAAAGTGATTCATTAGTAGCACCAAAACTGATATCATCTACATATACTTGAACCAAGAGTATGTCATTCTTTTTGTGCTTAATGAATAATGTTGTATCAACCTTTCCTCTTTCAAAGTTATTTTTCAAAAGAAATTTGCTCAGTCTTTCATACCAAGCTCTTGGAGCTTGTTTTAAACCGTACAACGCTTTTCTTAGTTTGAAAACATGATTTGGAAATTGATAGTTTTCAAAACCAGGAGGTTGATCAACATATACTTCTTCTTGAATATATCCATTCAAGAAGGCACTCTTGAAATCCATTTGGTACAATTTGAAGTCTCTACAACATGCAAAGGCCAATAATAATCTAATAGCTTCTAATCTTGCTATGGGAGCATACGTTTCTTCATAGTCAATTCCTTCTTCTTGATTGTAACCCTTAGCTACCAGCCTAGCTTTGTTTCTAGTTATTACCCCATTTTCATCTAGCTTGTTCCTAAATACCCATTTAGTTCCTATTATTTGGTGATCATTGGGTCTTGGAACCAGTTCCCAAACTTCATTTCTTTCAAATTGATTTAGTTCCTCTTGCATGGCCAATATCCAATGTTCATCAATAATAGCTTCATCAATGGTTTTAGGTTCAATTTGAGAAACAAATGTTAAATGATTGCAAGTATTAAAAGAGCGACGAGCACTTAAACCTTTAGTGATATCACCTATAATATTGTCCAAAGGATGGTCTTTTGAGGTGATCCACTCCTTTTGTTGAGTATGGTCATTTTGTGTTGTATCTCCTTCATTTTTGTTTTCCTCTTTGTCATTCAAGCTTAATTCTTGGAGAGTACCTACAAGGTTATCAACATCTTCCTTTCTCGGGGGGTTATGGCTATATTCATCAAATTTTACATGAATTGATTCTTCAATAGTATTTGCTTGTTTGTTAAAGACTTGATAAGATTTGCTTGATGATGAATATCCAAGAAAGATTGTCTCATCAGCTTTTGCATCAAACTTTCCTAGATTATCCTTTCCATTGTTAAGTACAAAGCATTTGCATCCAAAAATATAAAAATAGGAAATATTAGGTTTTCTTCCTTTGTAGAGTTCATAGGGGGTTTTCTTTAGAATAGGCCTTATCAAACATCTATTCATAACATGACAAGCAGTGTTTACTATATTGGCCCAAAAATGTTTTGAAACATTATTTTCATTTAACATGGTTCTTGCAAGCTCCACCAATGATCTATTTTTTCTTTCAACTACTCCATTTTGTTGTGGAGTTCTAAGAGCTGAAAAATTATGACCAATACCATGTTTTTTGCAAAATTTCTCAAATAGTTAATTTTCAAATTCTCCCTCATGATCGGTTCTTATGGATGCAATCTTTGAATTTTGTTCATTTTGGATAATCTTGGCTAGTTTCTTGAATGCATGATATGCTTCATTCTTATGAGCAAGAAACAAGATCTATGTATATCTAGAATAGTCATCTACAATTACAAGACCATAGTAATTGCCACTAAAGCTTTTGACCTTAGAGGGTCCAAATAAAACCATGTGCAAAAGTTGTAAAGGCCTTTGAGTAGAAACAACATTTTTAGCTTGAAAAGATGCCTTTACTTATTTTCCCTTTTGACATGCATCATAAAATTTATTTTCAAACTTTAGCTTTGGCAAATCAATCAGTAATTCTTTAGAAACAAGTTTATTTACATGGTCTATATGTATATGAGCTATTCTTCTATGCCATAGCCATGATTCATCATCTCTAGTCATGAAGTATTGTACATCATTTAAGGACAAACAATCAACATCAATCATGTAAATGTTATCAACTCTTTCACCAACAAATTTTACCTCTTTATTTTGCTTATTTTTAATTATGCAACTATTTGATTCAAATATTACTCTATATCCTTTGTCACATAATTGGCTTATGTTAAGCAAATTGTGTTTGAGTCCTTCTACATAAAATACATCATGGATTGAAGTAGAAGAATTTTTACCGATTTTTCCAATGCCAAGAATTTTTCCTTTGGTGTTATCCCCATAGGTGACGCTTCCTTTTCTTTTGGGTGTGAATGATGTGAACTTGCTTATATCACCCGTCATGTGCTTTGAACACCCACTATCCAAGTACCAATGGGTGTTGCTTGCCTTAAAGCATACCTACAAAACAAAATTAGTTTAGAGAACTTGGTACCCATTTTATGTTGGGTCCTTTTTGGTTAGCTTGTGGTAGTGTCCCTTTGGGAACCCACACCTTTCTTACCACTTTTGGTCCAAGCTTTCTAATATAGCAATTTAAAGCATTATGTCCTTTAGTACCACAATGACTACATTTAGTGAATGGTGATGAAGATTTTCTAGGTGGTATAAAAAAGTTTTTGTAATGCTTTTCCTTTTTGGTAGAATTGTATCCTAATCCGGTTTTGTCAAACATGCATCTTTGATTTCCAAGTAATACATTTAAATTATCTCTACCATTTATAAACTTCTCTAAGGTTTTATTTAAGTCTAAAACCTTAGTTTTTAGGATGTCATATTTCTTTACAAAATCACAAGGTTTATTCTTGGAGCATGCTTGAACATTTGCTAATTCCGTTTTCAAACATTCATTTTCTTTGCCAAGTTCTACAAGATGCATTTCAAGAGTACCAATTGTTTTCCTAGATAATTTATACTTGTTTAAGATTTTAACAAACTTGTCATATAATTCCTCAAATGCATTAAGCAATTCATCTCTATCTAAGTCAAGAAAGCTTACCTCATCATCTTCATTTTGATGATTTGCCATGAGGCATAGGTTGGCTTCCTCATTTTCGGATTCGTTCGAGCTACTTATCTCATTTTCATCCCAAGCAATGAAAGCTCTTCTTCTTCCTCTTTTCTCTTTGTTCTTCTTCTTGAGATTTGGACAGTCCACTTTGAAGTGCCCTTCCTTACCACACTCGAAGCAATTTGGTGAGGAAGAATTTTCATGTGAGATTGGTTTCTTAACTTGAGGTTTGAAGTTCTTTTGGAAGCGTTTGTTTCTCATAAATTTTCCAAAACACTTTACAAACAGTCCAAACTCTTCTTCTTCATCAAGCTTACTACCAGATTCTTCTTCATTGATATAAGTGGCCTTGAGAGCTAGACCTTTCTTCTTGGAAGACTTTTCTTCCTCTTCTGCCATCTTCAATTCTTTCAACTCTTGTTCCTGTTCTTGTAACTTACCAAATAGTGTAGCAAGAGACATTTCATTGATGCTTAGAGATTGCTTGATGGCGGTGACAAGAAGTTGTCATTCTCTAGTAAGACTTTTTAACACTTTATGAATAAGTTCTTTGTTAGTGTAAGTCTTGCCAAGAGTAATGAGGTGATTTATAATAAGAGTGAACCTCTTTTGCATATCAATAATTGTTTCTCCAAAATTTAATCTAAAGCTTTCATACTAACTAGTTAAGGTACTAATATTAGAGTCTTTAACATCACTTGTACCTTCATGGGTTATTTGTAAGGTATCCACATATCCTTGGCAGATTTACATGTAGATACTCTAAAAAATTCATCAGGACCTAAAGCTAAGGTGATTAGATTTTTGGCTTTATAGTTATATTCAACTTTCTTTTATTTTTCACTAGTCCAATCATCCATCATTTTTTCTACTTGTTTACCATCTACAATATGCATGGGTATGAAAGGACTATTTCCAATAGCATTCCAAACTTTAAGGTCAATAGATTGTATAAAAATTTTCATCCTTTCTTTCCAAAAAGCATAACCTTCCCCATTGAAAGCAGGAGATCTATTTATGGCACCACCCTCAGGAAAAAGATTTAGAGAATTAGAGGCCATTTTTCTCTTGAAGCTGTTAAGCTTGATCTACCAAGAGTCAAGCTCTGATACCACTTGTTATTCAAGTGGCCTCAATACTCAAGAGGGGGATGAATTGAGTGTTTAAAAACTTTAGCTTTGAATGCTTTTGAACTTGGTTCTTTATGAAATCTTAATGAGATATACAAATATTTTCAAGCAGCAATAATCCAACACACAACAAATGTTTAATTTGAGATAGAGAACTCTTGGAAACTTAATAGAGAAATAAGAATCAAGAGGGAATAATGGTTCAGTAATCTTATCAAATAGTTGGTGTGCAATGATTAAGTATTTTCTTAGGAACACAATTAACCCAACCAATCAACTCAGACAATTTCACAAACAGTTGGTATGCACAAGCAAGTAAAGAGTTTAAGGTAAGAAGAAATGCAAACTAATTTAACGAGTTCCACCAATTCGGTGTACGTCTCGCGTATAGTGGGTATTAGATCTATGTTTCCTACCTAAAAATGTCTTTTTAGTGATGTTTCCCACTACTTGAATCGATTCATACATTTCCGAATCATTCAAGGCATTCTGACTTGGGCATTTTGGGCTTCCAGGAGCTGTGAATCGATTCAAGGCATGTGAATCGATTCAGGCTGTTCTGTTTTGAGTTATTGGGCTGTCAGCTTCGTGTGAATCAATTCGGGCTCTGGTGAATCGATTCAGAACATTCTGTTTTCATATTTTTGGGACTTCCAGGCCTTTGAATCGATTCATACGTATGTGAATCGATTCAAGCAATGCTGTTTGTTGTTTTTCCATGCTTTTTGACGTTTCCTTGATGCATTTTGAGTCATGGTTCCTTTCCTTGATCTTCATGCATTGTTTTCTTGATTCTTTGATCATATGAGAGCATGTTTATCATGATTCCTTGAATCTTTGAGTACATCAAATGTATTCTTTTGATATGTTCATTTCACTTGTTTTTGATCCATGAATGATGCTCTTCCTCTTCTTGGATACTTGTCATTATCAAAATTTATCTACATCATACAAATACAATCACATCAAGGATTGTCGAGAGATAAAGAGAGAAAACACTGAAGGTGTGAGTACAAGCATAAATACTCAGGGAGGCACACACATTGCAGTCGAAAGGCCAAAGGCGAAAGGAAAGGTTTTTACAATCACTGGAGAAGAAGCATCTCATTCCGATTCCATGGTGGAAGGTAAGTGTATCATTAATAAGACTCCTTTAACTGTTATGTATGACTCAGGAACATCACATTCCTTTATTGCCAATGACTATGTAGAAAAACTAAAATTACCTGTGATAGAACTACCATTTGACTTATCTGTACATACTCCTGGAAATAATCCCATTGTCACTTCTAAAGCCTGTTAGAAATGCCCTATTGTCATAGATGGTAGGGACTTTAAGGCTAATCTTTTCTTTTTACCCCTCTCTGGCTTAGAAGTTATTATTGGGCTAGATTGGTTGTCTGACAATCATGTTCTAATAGATTGTCATAATAAAACCATAATGTTTAAAGAACCAGTGAATTTGAATCCTGAGGATTTGAGATTTCTAACCGCCAACCAAATGAGTGCCTCTTTAAAAGAAGGGGCTCAAGGATTCATGCTATTGCTTTTAACGAAAGCAGAGCAAGAATCAAAAATCAAAAATTTGTCAGTTGTGTGTGAATTTCTTGACGTTTTCCCTATAGATATCCCTGGTTTACCCCCAGAAAGAGATGTGGAATTCATCATTGATCTAGTACCTGGAGTTAGACCCATTTTAATTGCACCATACCGAATGTCACCTCTAGAATTAGCAAAGTTGAAGAAACAACTTGAAGAGATAATAGAGAAGCAGTTTATATGACCCAGTGTATCCCCTTGGGGTATACCAGTGTTATTGGTTAAGAAAAAGGATGGTAGCATGAGGTTGTATGTAGATTATCGGCAACTGAACAAGGTGACAGTCAAGAATAGATATCCTCTGTCAAGGATTGATGACTTGATGGATCAACTGCGTGGTGCCACGGTGTTCTCCAAAATTGATTTGAGGTCTGGATACCATCAAATAAGGATGAAGAAAGAAGATGTACCGAAAACTGCTTTTAGAACACGCTATAGCCATTATGAATATCTAGTAATGCCTTTTGGTGTAACTAATGCACCAGCCGTATTCATGGATTACATGAATAGGATTTTTCATCCATATCTAGATAAATTTGTAGTGGTGTTCATTGATGATATATTAGTGTACTCTAAAAGCAGAGAAGAACATGTTGAACACTTGAAGATTGTGTTGGAAATCCTGAAAAAGAAACAACTGTATGCAAAACTATCAAAGTGTGAGTTCTGGTTGGAAGAAGTGAACTTTTTAGGATATGTAATTAGTCAAGGAGGAATAGTTGTAGACCCTTCCAAGGTGGAGGCAGTTTTAAAATGGGAGAGGCCAACCACGATCACTGAGATTAGAAGTTTCTTGGGCTTAGCTGGATACTATAGGAGATTCATTGAAGGATTTTCAAAGTTAGGATACCCACTGACCAAGATAACATGGAAAGGACAACCTTTTGTGTGGACGACATAATGTGAGAATAGTTTCCAAGAGCTGAAAGATTGACTTACTTCTGCGCCGGTGTTAGTACTCCCTGATCCACGTCGAAGTTTTGAAGTTTACTGTGATGCGTCTAAGCAAGGACTAGGAAGTGTACTCATACAAGACAAGAAGGTTGTAACCTATGCGTCGCGTAAATTAAGGCAACATGAGATTAACTACTCTACCCATGACTTAGAGTTAGCCGTTGTAGTTTTTGCCTTAAAGATTTGGAGGCATTATCTATACGGTGCAACATTCGATGTGTTTAGTGATCATAAGAGTCTTAAGTATTTATTCGACCAAAAGGAGTTAAACATGAGGCAACGGAGATGGATGGAGTTATTAAAGGATTGCGACTTTGAATTGCAATACCATCCTAGAAAAGCGAACGTAGTAGCTGATATTTTGAGTCGAAAGTCTCTACATGCATCCACAATGATGATTAAAGAGCTGGAATTGATAGAGAACTTTAGAGATCTTAACCTAGCAGTAAAGGTTAATGCTAACAGCTACAGATTAGGAGCATTGCAAGTGACAAGTGAATTCCCGAGACAAGTTTTAGAGGCTCAACGAGAGGATGAATTCCTGCAATAGAAGAAAGAACTCTTGAAACAAGGAAAAGAAGTCGAGTTCAATGTGGGAAATAACCAATTGTTAAGGTATAAGGATCGAGTGTGTATCCCTGATCAAGAGAGGTTAAAGAAAGCAATTCTGGAAGAAGGCCACAAAAGTTATATGAGCATTCATCCAGGAGCTACTAAAATGTATCAAGATTTGAAGAAGTTATTTTGGTGGCCTGGAATGAAGAAAACAGTGGCAGAGTACGTGGCTGCATGTCTAATTTTCCAGAAGGTTAAAGTGGAACCTCAAAAGCCCCCTCACTACTAAAAAAACCCTAAACAGCTACCTCAATTTAGCGACCACCGATTCCCGTCGCTAAATAGCGACCGCATTAGCGACCATTTCATATAAAAAGGGACCAAGAAAATGTTAGCGACTCATTTAGTGACCAAAAGAGGAAGCGGTCGCTACCAATTATAAACACCGTCGCTAGTACGGTCGCTATACTTTCAGCGCCTCCTTTTTTGGTTTCCCTCCATGGTTTTTTGTTGGCGCCAAACATTAGCGACGGTTCACTGCGTCGCTATGTTTTGTGCTAGTGACGGAGGCCTCCTTCGTCGCTATTTAAGAAGGGGACGTAGCGACGGTGGGCTGACACCGCCGCTACTATACAGGAGATTAGTGACGGACGTCTTCTACCATCGCTAATATTCAGGAGAGGAGTGACGGAATTAGTGTGTCGTCGCTATTGTTTTCGACTTCCCTCCATATTTTTTCTTTTAAGAAGGGAAGGTAGTGACGGTGGGGTGACACCGTCGCTACTATTTAGGAGATTAATGATGGAATTGTCCTGCCGTGGCTAATATTCAGGAGCATAGTGACGGAATTAGTGGGCCGTCGCTATTGTTTTCGGTCTTCCCTCCATTATTTTAGTTTAAGTATGGGAAAGTAGCGATGGTATCGCCCCCCGTCACTAGTATTTTCGGTCTTCCCTCCATTATTTCACTTTAAGAAGGGGAAGTTAGCGACGGTATTATCCGACCATCGCTAGTGTTTTGGGGAGTAATGACGGAAGCGGTAGTTGTCGCTATGATTTTTGGCCTTCCCTCCATTAAGTTAGCGACGGTGGCTATTATACCGTCGCTATCGGGCCTTATTTGTGACCGTTGTAGCGACAACCGTTTTGGTATAGCAATGGAGGGTGTAGTGACGACGTTAGCGATGGAGTGTGACCGTCGCTAAGGATAAAACTTACTCGATCAGAACCTTCTCTGTCAAACACTTTTTTCCCTCCCCTGAACCCCTAACCCCTTTTCTCTCTTCTCTGCCTCCACCGTGTTCAATCTCCCCTTTTCTCTCCATCTCCACCGAACCTCCACCTCCAAACCTCCACCTCCAAACCTCCACCTCCACCGAACCTCCACCTCCACCGAAGCTCCACCTCCACTGAAGCTACACATCCACCGCCTCCGTGAGCCCCTCTCACAAAGGCTTCGTCGTCCACCTCCACCTCCACGAAGAGCTCTTATCCTCCCTCTCACAAAGTCTTCGCCGAAGCTCCACCTCCACCGCCTCCGAGAGCCCCTCTCACAAAGGCTTTGTCGTCCACCTCCACCTCCACGAAGAGCTCTTATCCTCCCTCTCATAAAGCTTTCGTCTTCCACCTCCACCTCCACACTCTCTCTAGCCGTCGTCTCCTTTATCTGCATCGAAGGTAATGTGTTTTCCTTCTTTGTGTGGGCTGTGTGTTTTGGCTGTGTTTCATGTGATCCAAAGTTTATTCTATGTTAACATGTGTCATATCTTCTTATATTTTAAATAAATTATGATTACTCTCGTTTACCTTGGTGTGATTTTGCCTCAAATTGTAAAGGTTGTAGTGCAGTCTTGACTTATAGCATTGCAGTTGTAGTATATTCAAACTGGTTAGTGAGCAGCTTACTGGTTTTCTAGTTCATTCTTGTAGTTCAGTTGATATAATTTAAAATTTGTGTGAACAATAATGTTCTTATCTAGATTAAAGAGATTTAATCATTCTAATCTTAGTAGTTCAGTGGGATTATCAGAAGTAGCTATATTCATTTCATCTCATTTACTTTTGTCAGTGGCAAATAGCAAGATTCTTACTGTACTGCAAAATTAAGTTTTGGCATTATCTTTCTTATGTCTTGTTTGGCTGAACAGTTACTCCATTTCTGTTGTATCTTTACAGCCAAAATTGTTTTATTTGGCCTTTAGAAAGTCAGTTTTTAGTTATATTTGGAAAAACCATTTAACTTCAGATGCTGAAACCAAAAAATCTCTGCTTCAGTGAACCCTTTTCCCTTTCTTTGTATATCTTTAATTATGTGTTATCATATTTAGGCAAAGATTCTACCAAAAATTATTAAATACTATAGTAATAGAAGAAATGATAAGAGGATAGTGTGATATGAATAATCTTTTCTCATGCAGTCTTTGAGAGTTCATGATTATGACTATCACCTGCTGATGCTGGACATGTATATTTTTGTGTATGTATCTTTACTGTACAACTTTGATCATGCAGTTGCTACAGCTTGATCAGGGACCTTAGTCTTTCCTTTCTTACCTATTCTCTTCTTTTTCTCTGTTTACATGGGACTCCAACATCTGTGTGGGGACAGGGAAATGTAGTCCATGTTTAGGGGTGAAGGGGTTTCACTGGGATTTGAACAAGATCAAGTAACACCACTTGCATCTTTTTTGAAATTGATTTATTCAAACAATTTCCTTATGATGACATTTATTGGAATGCTAATTTTTAGCTGAGGTATATCAAAAACTAGAATTAGATTGACTTTGGGATTACTTAAATCATTTGTTTTGAAAATCATTAATGCAAATACCATATGGAGGAACTGCCATATAACTATTGGATCGAATTTTCTTTTTTAAGGCTTTTTTAAGACAGTTTTTGTTAGCTGGTGCATTAGTTTGAATGTGGTTTTTCAGTGCTGAATTACAAATGTGGCCTGTATATAGAAGGCATATTGGATCAAGTAACATCACTTGTATATATAACTACAACAAACCAGATAGGCCATTGCGGAAAATCAATAATGATCGGTACAAACAGATGCAGACAACTTCTGTATAGAAAAACCAACTATAATTGCACTGAAAGTATACAATTTACTTGCAAAATCAGTAGAAATATACATTCCATATCAATTAGCTGACACTATCAGTTCACCTTTCCAGGACAAGACTATTGTTGATGCTTGTTGGTATTATTTGATCTAAATAATTTATGTATATTTTCAATAAGACAGAGACTATCTCTACCATGTTTGCTCTTTCTGCTAGTTCTTGGCTCAAGCAGGCTAGACTTAGTTTAACTATCTGCAGGGCACACACTTTCTCATTGTTTCCAGTTAGGCTAGGATCAACAAACAAACTCACTTCCTCTGCTTCAATCTCTTTTCCAACAAGATTTACTTCCATAGCCTGAAGTATTACTTCTCTTCCATCTTGTAGGATCATAGAATCTTTACTTGTGATCAATTCCAACAGCACCACTCCGAAGGCATAAACATCCATTTTGGTTGTGACCATTCCTTCCTCGAGATACTCTGGTGCTATATAACCCTTTGTCATAATATATGGTGTGGCATTAGCAGAAGTTATTTTCCTATCGTAGGTTATATATCTCAAAAGATGTGTTATTCAATAAGGCTCGCTTTCCTTATCCTAAATTCACCACTTCTGTATCCCATTCCTGTTACACCCACTGCATCCAACTGTATTATTTTCTCCCTGTAACCAGCTCCTCTACTTCCACATCATCTCCCTCTGTACCTTCCACCAATGAGTCTCAGTTCCCACCTGGTTTTCCCCTTAATTCTGCAGCTCCCTCTACACAACCAACCAACACCCTCAACATCACAAACAACCAACATTCATCCTATGGTCATAAGGTAATATATGCAGCTTATGTGCAGGTTGCATAAAGTAATATATAAACTTAAACAGGCCCCAAGAGCTTGGTTTGAATGCTTACAGTTCACTCAGATCTCCCTTGGGGATAAAGCCAGCATCTGTGACTCATCTCTCTTTGTATATAACTCTGTATCTTAGGTGGATTACCTATTGGTTTATGTAGACAGCATCATCATCACTGGCAGCAGCCTATCTCTAGTTCAGTAACTCGTTAACAAACTGAATGGTGCATTTGACCTGAAACAACTTAGTCCTCTTAACTAATTAACTCATCTAAGAAGAGTCTTTATAAATTAACTCATCTAAGAAGAGTCTTTACAAACAACCTTTAGAATGTTTAATAATGCAAATGTAGTCTCTGTTGCGTCTCTCATGGACTCATTCTCATGTGGATCCCAAGTGTCTAGATCACTAAGAAGTTGTTGCTGTGTAATCTATAATTTGCTTTACGTGTCTCTCTTTGTTTAGTTTCCTTGCTACTTGTAACTGTCTAACAACTTCTTGGTTTGTCATGCAGAGTAACACACATCACGCGTTGTCTCTGATCATCTCTCTTCAGCTCCGTATTCATCGCTGACTTTTTTCCCTAGGTAATCCCCTAACGCTGACTTTCTTGATATATGTATGTATGTCAATTATTGTTTGTTAGTAGAGAGCAAAGCTCATTAGGAACTGGTTTTGATGTGTTTATAATGTGTTTTATGCATGTGTAATGTTGTTTGTTAGTGGAGAGCAGAGCTCATTAGGCATTGGTTTTGTGTGCTGATAACATGATGTTTTATACATGTGTAATGTTGTGTGTTAGTGGAGAGCAGAGCTCATTAGGCATTGGTTTTGTGTGTTGATAACATGATTCTTTATGCATGTGTAATGTTGTGTGTTAGTGGAGAGCAGAGCTCATTAGGCATTGGTTTTGTGTGTTGATAACATGATTCTTTATGCATGTGTAATGTTGTTTGTTAGTGGAGAGCAGAGCTCATTAGGCATTGGTTTTATGTACTGATAACATGATTTGGTGTTCATAACTCTGAATATCATATACAATGCGTATGGTATGTATATTTATCTATACTGGAAAGTTTTCTGTATGTAACAGGTCGTTCGTAAATTTGGGAAATGTCTAGTTTACAGGGGAGACTCTGCCAAAATTTTGATAGGCTCCCTTTCTTAGGGAACTTGAAAAATGAAACTCATGATTTAATAATGTAGAGTTTAGTCGTGTGTGTACCCATTAGATTCCCGTTCAAGTTTCAAAACAACCGGCTGATGTACCGTGTTGTGTTGGATCTTGAATTGTCCCAGTTGGACAGTTTGGTATGAATTTGTAACCAGTAGGGCGTAACCTATCAATGTTGTATATAGTCTATCTTAAGACGTTGAATGTTCATATGAAATTTCGGTTATGGTGTTTTGTATTGTCCCCAGGGTGCATGTCTGCGTGTGGTGTTTCATACCGTACGTATCTCTGTGTACTCGGGGACCAATGCGAAATACTACCGAAATTTCAAATGAACATCAACGACACAAGATAGACCACATACAACATCGATGGGTTACGGATGGTTGCATATTCATACCGAATGGGATAGGGCCCTACCAATTTACAACATCAAAGAGATAGAGTGATTCACAACCGATAGTCAAATAAAATTTTAAAAATGTAAAGTAACAGAAACCGTGCTTGTTAGATATTGTAAATGGAGGTACCGGAAAATCGGCGATGGATGTACAACCGACTAGATCGCAGTCGGCGAGTGACTGAGGAGTTTATGATGGGGCTATTAGAGTTCATTCCGTTCGCTACGGCAAACACACCTGGATTTAAAGCGACTCAGAAGATTCGTTGTCCGTGCTCAAGGTGAAAATGCATGAGTTTTGAATACGCGGATGATGTCATGTGCCACCTAACTGAGAAAGGGTTCATGGAAACATACCACTGCTGGTACAACCATGGTGAGCAGTTACCGCCTAGACCATCAGACGTAACCGTGCAACAGTCTTACTATGAGGTTGGAGGAAATAGGGATACGTACAACAACATAGAACAAATGGTGATGGATCATGTTGGACCCTCCACTGGGCGTATGCTAGAACATGATGACCGAGCAGGGAATGGAGACTCTAACAATGTAGAGGAGGATCCTAATCCGGAGGTAAAGATATTTTATGATTTGTTAGCGGTGGCTCAGACTCCATTGTGGGACGGGTGCAACAGTCACACTGAGTTATCCGCCTCCCTAGCTGATTTAAGCCTAAAGGCAGATTATAATCTTTCTGGAGGTTATTTTAATAGGATGGTCAATCTGATGGGTTCCACCATGCCTAGTAATCATAGAATGCCAACAAACCTGTACCATGCTAAGAAACAAGTGGCAAACTTAGGGTTGGGTTGTGTGAAGATAGAGTGTTATGTTGGCAGATGTATGCTGTTCAGAAATGAGTTTGCAGATAAGAGTGTCACAAAATGTCTGCATTGTAATGAGGAACGCTACAAAACCGTTAAAAGGAGAGGGAAGGTGACCCGGATGGCCAGGAAGAAAATGTGGTACTTCCCTATAACACCGCGTCTTCAATGCCTGTATGCCTCATTGTCCATGGCAAAACACATGCGTTGGCATGCTCTGAACCAAACACAAGAGGGGTTTCTTTGCCATCCTTCTGACGGGAAAGCATGGAAGTGTTTGGATGAGCTATATCCGGACTTTTCTGGTGAGCCGCGCAATGTAAGACTTGGCTTATGTACTGATGGGTTTAACCCGTTCGGTCAATACGAAAGAGCTTACTCTTGTTGGCCAGTCATACTGACCCCATACAATCTGCCTCCTGATATGTATATGAAGAGGGAGGTCATGTTTCTATCTATACTGGTTTCAGGACCTAAAAATCCAAAGGCGAACTGATGATGCATGATTTATCTTTAGTTCTTCACTTTAAATGTGTATAATTTGCCATCACTTATTGTCTAATATATTGCATTTTAACACATTTTCATCATATGAGCTTTATTTAATATTTGATTTTAAAAATGAATTAAGGATTAATTTTTAATAAATATTGGTTTTCTCTTGTTTACTTAGGTATTTTATTTTGCAGAAATTAATAAAATTAAGGAACAAGTACAAAGATAATCCAAGGGTCAATAACAAGAGAAAAATGACCATCAAATGATAAAGAAACAAGAAGAACAAGCCCCGGTGAAAAGAAAGCTACAAAAGCATGAAAATTGGCTATTAGTGCGCTATCTATTAGTGCGGTTGTAACAGGAACCGCACTAATAGGGTGGGAATCGATTCCTACACCAAATCAGCCCATGGGAATCGATTCCTGCACTTGGGAATCAATTCCCAGCCTACATGAATTGATTCATTTGATGTTTTTCACCTGGGAATCGATTCCCAACCTATAGGAATCGATTCATGAGCCTAGGAATCGATTCCCCTTGCTAGGAATCGATTCATGAGCTGTATTTTACGCAAAAATGAACTGGAGGAATCGATTCATCAGTGAAATCATGCGCCGAATCATTGGAAACAACAAAACGCAACTTGGAAACAACTTGGAAACAGCTGGAAATCATCTACACCGAAAGTTTCCACTTGCAACGCGTTTTCCTTAGCTGGCTTCTCCTTTCATTTGCCTATAAATAGAGAAGAATGAGAGGCTTCAGAAATCATCTTCAGACACTTCACTTCATACTTCTCTCTTAGTTCCTTTTCTTTCTTTTAAGCATTAGAGGAAGGCTTCTGGAGGAATTCTTCCATTCCGGGTTAGGTCTTTCTTATTTTTAGTTTATTTTAATTATGGAGGGCTAAAACCCCTAGATTGATTTTCTTGGAAAATATTATAATATAATTTTGAGGTTCTTGTTTTTAATATAGTATGCTTGTATTATTGTTATTTCTTCATAATCTTACTCTGCTTATTTAATTCCATTCTGTTTAATTAAATTTGTATGCTTAATCGGTTTAATTATTCAAATGGAATAAAATAAGATTTTAAATTAAAATGGATTAAGGAAATATGCATGCTTAATGAATATTTTCATAATCACTTTTAATAATTATGGTTTGCTTAATTCCATAATTTGAGAATAGATTATGTATATAGGCGATGTTCTTATATATGCTCAATAATTCCTAGATTTTACGATCTTGACTCCTTTTGCTTAATTAGGATGCTTGATTAAAATATTCATTTTTAAATGAAAGTAAAGGAATTATGAATTGAAAAAGACGCTTAGTTGATTAATTCAAATTGAGCTAAGAAATTAACATTAATAAGTATACAAATTATCTTTAGTGAACCAAGGATAAATTTATTTACAATATTCCAAGAAAATCAATCGCTTGTTATTTATTGTTTTAAATCCTATAATTACTTTGTTTTAGTTTTAATTGTCACAACAAAATCAATCAAACCCCCCCCCAATTGTATGTTTGTTGAACTTATGTTTGTAAAAAATTTTAAGTTGTTAAGTTTTTATTTTTAATTGTTAAAAATTAGTTTAAGACTTGATTTCTCCTAAATTTTTGTGTTGATCCTTGAGAGAACGACCTAGGTTGACACCCTAGTACTACGTTAATTAATTTTAATGTACTAATTTGACGGAATCACGACTGTAAAAATTTGCACGTCAAATTTTGGCGCCGCAGCCGGGGATCAACGATCTTTAGGAAAAACACTTGTTTTAAATTAATTTTTTTTTATTGAAAAAAAAATATTAAAAAAATTTAATAATAAAAAAAAATTTCTTTTGTTTGTTTGTTTGTTTATTTTATTTTCTTTTGCATGATTTAGGATTCTTATGATTTATTGCTCATCATGATCAAATATCTTGTTGTATGCTATGTATGACTAGAAGAACTTTTGAGCATTTATATTCATTTGATCCTGAAATTGAAAGAACTTTTCATAGGTTAATTAGAGAAGCTAGATTTAATAATAACTTTATTGATATTGATAGTGATAGTATTTTTTCTGAATCTGTTGAAAGTACTACTGCTAGTTTTTCTGATATGGCTGAACCTCGTGAAAGAACTCTTAGAGAACTAGCTGCTCCTGAATTCACTTACGAAAGTTTGTGTATTCAATATCCTGATGAGGATGTCCCTTTTATTCTTAAGACCGGACTTATACACTTATTGCCTAAGTTTCATGGTCTTGCGGGTGAAGATCCGCACAAACACCTCAAAGAATTCCACATTGTGTGTTCCACAATGAAACCCCAAAACGTTCAAGAAGACCACATCTATCTTAAAGCGTTTCCTCATTCTTTAGAGGGTGTTGCTAAGGATTGGTTGTACTACCTTGCTCCAAGATCAATCACAAGTTGGAATGACTTAAAGAAAATGTTCTTGGAAAAATTCTTTCCTGCCTCTAGAACAACTGCAATCTGTAAAGACATATCTGGCATTAGGCAACTCTCTGGAGAAAGTCTTTATGAGTATTGGGAGAGATTTAAGAAACTCTGTGCAAGTTGCCCTCACCACCAAATTTCTGAACAACTTCTTCTTCAGTACTTCTATGAAGGTTTACACCACGTTGATCGCAACATGATTGATGCGGCAAGTGGAGGAGCTTTAGGAGATATGACTGCTGCTGAAGCAAGAAATCTGATTGAGAAGATGGCATCTAACTCTCAACAATTTGGTGTGAGAAATGATTCTTTCAAACCCATGTTTGATTCCAATTCTAGTTCATCTGGAATTAAATTGGAGAGCAAACTTGATACTCTCACCACTCTGGTCATACAATTGGCAGTAAATCAAAAATCCATAACTGCTAAAGTATGTGGCATCTGCTCTTCACAAGAGCACCCCACTGATTGTTGTCCTTCTCTACAAGAAAAGGATAATAATAGTCCCCAAGCCTATGCAGCTAACATCTACCATGATAGACCACCACCACAACAACAAAACCATGACCTTTCCACCAACAGATACAATCCAGGTTGGAGGAACCATCCAAATTTGAGATGGGGAAACCAACAACAAAATCCCCATCCCCAACCTCCATTTCAAAACAATGCACCAACCTTCCAAAGACCGACACCTCAACCATCCACAAGTGGCCCTTCTTTGGAGGATCTGGTGAAACAAATGACTGCACAGAACTTGGAGTATCAACAGAGGAATGATGCTACCATCCAGAGTTTAAGCAACCAAATTGGGCAATTGGCTTCATCATTAAGCCAGTTACAATCTCAAAACTCTGACAAATTACCATCTCAACCAGCCGCAAATCCAAGAAATGTGAGTGCAATTCAGTTAAGATCAGGTAAGAACCTTGAAGTACCCATACCTAAGGAACCTGAAAAACAAACAGATGTGCCCACAACAGTTGAGAATGATGTGCCCTCTTCAAGCACAAGCAAATCTGAGATGCAACCATCCCAAATTCCACCTCATATCCCTCTTCCTTTCCCACCAAAAGCAATTCCAAGCAAGAAGATGGAAGAAGTGGACAAAGAAATTTTGGATACTTTCAGGAAAGTGGAAGTGAATATACCTCTTCTTGATGCAATCAAGCAAATTCCCAAGTATGCCAAATTTCTAAAGGAGTTGTGTACTCACAAAAGGAGACTCAAGGGCAATGAAAGGATAAGCATGGGAAGAAATGTATCTGCACTGCTTGGTAAGGAAAATATCCCTGAGAAATGCAAGGATCCAGGTACGTTTTCTATACCTTGTATCATAGGCAATAATAAATTTGAAAATTGTATGTTAGATTTAGGAGCTTCAATAAATGTTATGCCTATGTCTGTTTTTAAATCTTTGTCTCTTGGAAATTTACAACCTACTGGTGTAGTAATTCAGCTAGCCAATAGGAGCACTGCTTACCCTGCTGGAGTTATAGAAGATGTTTTGGTTCAGGTAGAACAGCTTGTTTTCCCTGCTGACTTTTTTGTACTTGACATGGAAGAAGGTATGCCTCAAATTCCTGTTCCTATCATTTTAGGAAGACCATTTTTGAAAACAGCTCGAACCAAAATAGATGTTCATTCTGGAACTCTCTCTATGGAATTTGGTGACACGAGAGTTCAATTTAATATTCTTGATGCCATGAAATATCCATCTGAAAATCATTCTATTTTCCAAATTGACATTATTGATGAACTAGTTTTTGAACATTTTTCTAATGTTGATTTGGAATACATGGATGATTCAAACAAATGTTTTGCATGCAATGATTCTGGAAGTTGTGATATTTGTGCTGAAATTGATAAATACATAATTTCTGATTCAGAGTCTCTAGATATACCTGTTAACCATAAGGAGCTGTATTCAGGATTTCAAGAAAATTCTAACAAAATTTTTGAGGTGCAAACAGCAGAATCAAAATCTACTTTGTTAGTTCCATCTGTTTTGCAGGCACCCAAGTTAGAATTGAAACCCCTACCTGAGAACCTAAAGTATGTATACTTAGGGGATAATGAACAGCTCCCGGTGATAATTTCCACTTCTCTTGATGAAAATCAAGAAGAAAAATTGTTGCAGGTATTGAAAAGACATAAGAAGGCTATAGGATGGACATTGGCAGACATTCCTGGAATTAGTCCATCCATGTGCATGCATAGAATATTTCTGGAGGAAAATACTAAAGCAGTAAGACAGCCCCAGAGGAGACTCAACCCTGTAATCCTTGATGTGGTTAAGAAGGAGATCACCAAGCTTCTACAAGCAGGAATTATTTATCCTATCTCTGATAGCCAATGGGTGAGTCCAATTCAAGTGGTTCCTAAGAAAACAGGTATCACAGTTGTGAAAAATGAAAAGGATGAATTGATCCCAACTAGAGTGCAGAATAGTTGGAGAGTCTGTATTGACTACAGGAGACTTAACCAGGCAACAAAGAAGGACCATTTCCCTTTACCCTTCATTGACCAAATGCTTGAGCGTCTCGCAGGTAAGTCTCACTACTGTTTTCTTGATGGATTCTCTGGATATTTTCAGATTCACATTGCACCTGAGGATCAAGATAAGACCACATTCACCTGTCCCTTTGGCACATTTGCTTATAGGAGAATGCCATTTGGCCTATGCAATGCTCCTGGAACTTTTCAAAGATGCATGATAAGTATTTTTCATGATTTCATTGAAAATTGCATAGAGGTGTTTATGGATGATTTTACTGTCTATGGATCTTCATTTAATGCATGCCTTGATAGTCTTGATAAAGTTTTAAACAGATGTATTGAAACTAACCTTGTCTTGAACTATGAGAAATGTCATTTTATGGTAAAACAAGGAATAGTTTTAGGGCATGTAATCTCTGAAAAAGGAATTGAGGTAGATCCTGCTAAGGTAGAAGTTATATCACATTTGCCTTACCCCTCTTGTGTTCGAGAGGTTCGTTCTTTTCTTGGCCATGCAGGATTCTATAGAAGATTCATAAAAGATTTCAGCAAGAAGGCTAGGCCACTATCCAGTCTGCTTCAAAAGGATGTGGCATTTGAATTTGATGAAAAGTGTAAGGAGGCTTTTAATTGCCTCAAGCAAGCATTGACAACAACCCCAATAATCCAAGCACCTGTTTGGACAGCTCCATTTGAGTTGATGTGTGATGCCTCTAATTATGCAATGGGAGCCGTCCTTGGTCAAAAGATTGACAAGCAGCCTAGGGTCATCTACTATGCATCTAAAACTTTAGATGCTGCCCAGGTAAATTACACCACCACTGAAAAAGAACTCTTGGCCATTGTTTTTGCATTAGATAAGTTCAGATCTTACCTACTCGGTTCTCGAGTAGTTGTTTTTACTGACCATGCAGCTCTGAAGTACTTGTTGAAGAAAGGTGAGTCCAAGCCAAGATTAATTCGTTGGATGCTTTTGCTCCAAGAGTTTGACTTGGAAATTCGTGACAGAAGTGGAACACAAAACCTTGTGGCAGACCATTTAAGCAGAATTGAGAATGCTCCTAATTCAGCACCTATTCGAGACCATTTTCCCGATGAACACCTCATGAGTATTTCTAACTCTTTTGATTCACCTTGGTTTGCTAACATTGTAAATTATCTTGTTGCTTCTGTTTTTCCACCATGTGCATCCAGAAACCAAATTTCAAAATTAAAAAGTGATGCAAAGTATTATATTTGGGATGACCCGTATTTGTGGAAATTATGTAATGATCAGGTGATTCGAAGATGCATTCCCGATCATGAAATAGAATCAGTTCTTCGATTCTGCCATGCTTCACCAGTTGGTGGACATTTTGGTCCACAAAGAACAGCAAGAAAAGTGTTGGATTCTGGTTTATATTGGCCCACAATTTTTAAGGATGCATGGAGAATTTGTAACACCTGTGATAAATGCCAAAGAGCTAGTAATGCTACTACATGGAGACAACAGATGCCTCAGCAACCAATGTTGTTTTGTGAAGTATTTGATGTTTGGGGCATTGATTTTATGGGTCCATTTCCTCCATCCTTTGGTTTTACTTACATTTTATTGGCTGTTGATTATGTTTCTAAATGGGTGGAAGCTAAAGCCACCAGAACTAATGATGCTCGAGTTGTTGTGGATTTTGTTAGATCGCAAATTATTTTCAGGTTTGGCATCCCGAGAGCAATCATCAGTGATCAAGGAACACATTTCTGCAACAGAACCATACAAGCTATGCTCAGGAAGTATGGAGTTGTTCATAGAGTCTCTACTCCATATCACCCCCAAACCAATGGTCAAGCAGAAGTCTCTAACAGAGAGATCAAAAGAATCCTAGAAAAGATAGTACAGCCTAATAAAAAGGATTGGAGCAAGAAATTGGATGATGCTCTTTGGGCACATAGAACAGCTTTTAAGGCACCTATAGGAATGTCTCCCTATAGAATTGTTTTTGGTAAAGCATGTCATCTTCCAGTGGAGATTGAGCATCGTGCTTATTGGGCTGTAAAAGCTTGCAACTTAGCACTTGATCAAGCAGGTGAGGAAAGAAAATTACAACTGAATGAGCTTGATGAGATCCGTTTGACAGCTTATGAGAACTCGAGGTTCTATAAGGAGAAAACAAAGAAATTCTATGATTGCTCAATAGCTAGAAAGGATTTTACTGCTGGACAGAAAGTGCTACTGTTTAATTCCCGGTTGAAACTGATGGCCGGAAAATTGCGCTCCAAATGGGAAGGACCTTTCATTGTTACGAATGTATTTCCCCATGGAGCTGTGGAAATAAAAAGTGAAAACTCCAACAAAAGCTTCAAGGTTAATGGACAACGTTTGAAGCCATTTCATGAAAATCCTTCACTTGTGGATGTTACAATGGAGGAACATGCTTTGGGGGAACCACTTCTTGATCCCCCTTGAGGGAGTTTTTTCTTACCCATCTCTTTACTTTTTCATTATATTGTCTATTTTGTATGCTCTGTCTTACATTGAGGACAATGTATGATTTAAGTGTGGGGGTGGGATCATTTATGTGTTGTTGTGTGATTAAATTTTATATGCTGTTATTAAAAAAAAAAGATTTTGTGTGTGTTTTTGTTTTAAAAAGGCATGTTTTATTGGAATTTTAAGATATGCATGAGTAACAAGTAAATTCTTTCATGTCTGATATGAGCTTAATGATATGTTATAATTTGAACTCAAGCAATTTTGGTATGATGAGAATGACATGATAATTGATAGATGATCATATATGATAGAATTATACCTTGTGAGATTTTTGAGCCTTTAAATTTGATGGATCACTTTAAACCATCTTAATCCTTTCATGTGTGATTAATTCCTGAAAGCTTACATCTTAATTTTTTGTCTTGTTTCTTGATGATACTTGAAACTCATATGAATGTATTTGAAATGATACAGGCATTTTGTTCAATTGAGCCACTAAGCCAGATAAGCCTACCATGAACAAATTATCTCTTGTTAGCCCCTTTGAGCCTATTTAACCATTTCTTTGTTGCAGCTCAAATAAGCCAAAAAAAAAAAACCAAAAATATACCTACCTTAAGGAATATTTTGGAGCTCTAGAATCAAGTCAAAAACAGGCATTCAATTAAGAATGGGGATGTGCAAAAAGGAGTCGCAACTCTTGTTTCAATTGTTAAGCAATAGTATAAAAAAAAATGATGATGAATGAAAAAAAAAATAAAAAATAAATAAATAATATTTTGATGATTGCGACCAAAAGAAATTGGAACAATAAATGTTTTACCCTCACTGTTTGCCAGTTAAATTATTTTCTCCTTATTCTTTTTGGTACTTGCCACAAATTCCAAAATTTTACCACTCATTTTAACCTTGGCCACATTACAACCATGGAAAGCCCTGTTGATCTATACATGCATTTGTGTTGATTGTGGAATTGAGAAATTTGCCAAATTTATGGGACTGTCTGTTTTTAGGAAATATTTTGAGTGTATACACAAACCCAAAACACTTGAGAGTTGAAAGTATGTCTTGTGAGATTCTGTCACTTATGATCTTCTTTCCAGTTTAATTTAATTTTCACATGCCTAAGTGTTTGAATGATTTTTATACATATCTTGATGCTCTGTATCTTGGATGATGAATAACTCTTGTTTCTCTGTATATTCCTAAAGATTTCATATTGAACATGCTAGTTTTGTGTGTTTACTATTTTTTAACTTGATGTTTTCAATAAACTGTGATACTTGTTTTTATTCTAATTTTGCCCGGGAGTGCAAAAGAATAAGTGTGGGAGTATTTGATGATGCATGATTTATCTTTAGTTCTTCACTTTAAATGTGTATAATTTGCCATCACTTATTGTCTAATATATTGCATTTTAACACATTTTCATCATATGAGCTTTATTTAATATTTGATTTTAAAAATGAATTAAGGATTAATTTTTAATAAATATTGGTTTTCTCTTGTTTACTTGGGTATTTTATTTTGTAGAAATTAATAAAATTAAGGAACAAGTACAAAGATAATCCAAGGGTCAATAACAAGAGAAAAATGACCATCAAATGATAAAGAAACAAGAAGAACAAGCCCCGGTGAAAAGAAAGCTACAAAAGCATGAAAATTGGCTATTAGTGCGCTATCTATTGGTGCGGTTGTAACAGGAACCGCACTAATAGGGTGGGAATCGATTCCTACACCAAATCAGCCCATGGGAATCGATTCATGCACTTGGGAATCGATTCCCAGCCTACATGAATCGATTCATTTGATGTTTTTCACCTGGGAATCGATTCCCAACCTATAGGAATCGATTCATGAGCCTAGGAATCGATTCCCCTTGCTAGGAATCGATTCATGAGCTGTATTTTACGCAAAAATGAACTGGAGGAATCGATTCATCAGTGAAATCATGCGCCGAATCATTGGAAACAACAAAACGCAACTTGGAAACAACTTGGAAACAGTTGGAAATCATCTACACCGAAAGTTTCCACTTGCAACGCGTTTTCCTTAGCTGGCTTCTCCTTTCATTTGCCTATAAATAGAGAAGAACGAGAGGCTTCAGAAATCATCTTCAGACACTTCACTTCATACTTCTCTCTTAGTTCCTTTTCTTTCTTTTAAGCATTAGAGGAAGGCTTCTGGAGGAATTCTTCCATTCCGGGTTAGGTCTTTCTTATTTTTAGTTTATTTTAATTATGGAGGGCTAAAACCCCTAGATTGATTTTCTTGGAAAATATTGTAATATAATTTTGAGGTTCTTGTTTTTAATATAGTATGCTTGTATTATTGTTATTTTTTCATAATCTTACTCTGCTTATTTAATTCCATTCTGTTTAATTAAATTTGTATGCTTAATCGGTTTAATTATTCAAATGGAATAAAATAAGATTTTAAATTAAAATGGATTAAGGAAATATGCATGCTTAATGAATATTTTCATAATCACTTTTAATAATTATGGTTTGCTTAATTCCATAATTTGAGAATAGATTATGTATATAGGCGATGTTCTTATATATGCTCAATAATTCCTAGATTTTACGATCTTGACTCCTTTTGCTTAATTAGGATGCTTGATTAAAATATTCATTTTTAAATGAAAGTAAAGGAATTATGAATTGAAAAAGACGCTTAGTTGATTAATTCAAATTGAGCTAAGAAATTAACATTAATAAGTATACAAATTATCTTTAGTGAACCAAGGATAAATTTATTTACAATATTCCAAGAAAATCAATCGCTTGTTATTTATTGTTTTAAATCCTATAATTACTTTGTTTTAGTTTTAATTGTCACAACAAAATCAATCAACCCCCCCCCCCAATTGTATGTTTGTTGAACTTATGTTTGTAAAAAATTTTAAGTTGTTAAGTTTTTATTTTTAATTGTTAAAAATTAGTTTAAGACTTGATTTCTCCTAAATTTTTGTGTTGATCCTTGAGAGAACGACCTAGGTTGACACCCTAGTACTACGTTAATTAATTTTAATGTACTAATTTGATGGAATCACGACTGTAAAAATATTCACGTCACGAACATAGACGTGTTTTTGCAACCGTTGGTTGAAGAGTTATCACAATTATGGGATGTCGGGGTAATGACATACGATGCGTCTTTGAAGAACAATTTCATGATGCGTGCTGTTTTGATGTGGACTATCAACGACTTCCCGGCCTATGGTATGCTTTCTGGATGGTCAACATCTGGGAAGCTTGTTTGCCCTGTATGCATGGAACATACCAGGGGGAATCACTCCCTGTTAGTGGCAAGACAAGTTTCTTTGACTGTCATAGAAAGTTTCTACCGTTGGATCACCCGTTTAGGAGAAATAAAACCGCTTTCAAGAAGAACAAGGTGGTTACTGAACCTCCACCCCGTAGGTTATCCGGTGCACGGGTTTGGCAGAAGGTCGAAGAGTATCCCTACATCTGGGATAAGAGTGTTAAGGAGTTTGTGGGTTATGGTAAGAAACACCACTGGGTGAAGCAGAGCATCTTGTGGGATTTGCCATATTAGAAAGACTTGTTATTAAGACACAACATTGATGTCATGCACACTGAACGTAATGTTTTCATGAATATTTTTGACATTGTTATGGACATCAAGGGGAGAACAAAGGACAACGAGAAGAGTCGTCTAGACCTTCCGATTTGGTGTTCTAGGAAGGAGTTGGAATTGAGGGATGCGGGACGTGGAAGAATGTTTAAACCCCATGCAAAATATGTTTTAACTAGACCGCAACAGATTGCTGTGTGTATTTGGATGAATGGGTTGACCCTGCCTGACGGATTCGCTTCTAACCTGAGTAGATGTGTCGACGTGAAGGAGGGCAGAGTGTTTGGCATGAAAAGTCATGATTGCCATGTCTTTATGCAACAACTACTCCCGTACGCGTTTCATGCCTTACCGAAGCCTATTTGGAAACCGTTGGTTGAGTTGAGTCACTTCTTTAAGGAGTTGAGGGCAACTTCATTGACTATGGAGAAACTTGTGAAGATGGAAGAAACCATCCCGGTATTGATTTGTAAGTTGGAGCAGATTTTCCCACCAAGGTTTTTTGACTCGATGGAGCATTTGCCTATCCATCTACTGTACGAGGCCTTGGTTGGTGGCCCCGTGCAGTATCGTTGGATGTATCCATTCGAAAGGTGAACGCCAGAACTCTTTAATTTCCTTCCAAACATTTCTTATAATAGTTTCTTGTAACTTAACATTTGTTTATGATTTGAAGATTCTTACGCTTTTTAAAAGACAAAGTGTCAAACAAAGCCTGCGTTGAAGCATCAATTTGTGAAGCATATGACAACTTTTGCTTCTTTCTATTTTCCGACGGAGATAGAAACTAGAATGAGTAGAATTCCCCACAATCTTGGGGTAGCCACCCGCACAGGGTTTCATGAACAAATATCGATTTTCAACTATCCTGGTCATCTGGGGGGCAAGCTCACAAAATGTTACATTGATGAGAAAGATCGAAAGGCGGCTCACTTGTACATTCTTCTAAACTACCTAGAAGTTGAACCCTTTCTTAAGTAAGTCTTAAAATTCATGAGTTACATTCTAAACCTTGCCTTTATAGTATCTAAATTTGTTTCCTTTAAATAGCTTATATACAGATATGCTAGAACTTAAGCAAAATGATTTAACTGATGACCAAATTCATAGTGAGGTGTCGTCCAAGTTCGTTGGTTGGTTCGCACAACACGTAAGACCTGTATACCGAGTGTTTTTTATCTGTGCTTCTAACTCCAGGTATCTAACGTTGACCTATTTGTTATGTTGTACATAGATACAAGACCCTAACAACCATATTGAAGATGCTTTACTCCAAGCCCTTTCTTGGGGGCCGGTGAAAACTGTTAAAAAATGGCCTATTTACTACGTAAATGACTACAAGTTTAATATTCATCAATGGAGTGACGGGATGCGTACCCATAACTACGGGGTTTGTGTTAGAGGCACCGCTGGACAGTTAGAAGAAGACTTTTATGGAGTGCTGACAGAGATTGTTGAAGTTTCGCTCTCTGGACGACTAAGAAGAGATATTGTTCTATTTAAATATGATTGGTTCGACAACATAATCGGTGTTGGAACAAAGGTTGACAACAACTATGGCATAGTTGAGGTCAAGAAGAATGGTAGATATAAAGGGTTTGATCCTTTCATTTTTGCCCAACAAACTGAGCAGGTTTATTACATTGACTTCCCGGGAGGACATCGGGACTAGTATGCAGTCATCAAGGCCAAGGCCCGAAGTCAAATCACTGACAATGTCTCCAAGGAGGTTGATAACGCTTATCAGCTTGCACCACACGAGCTCAACAATGGTAATTTATTGTTCAACATTGATCTAGTCATTATGGATGAGACACTTGCCACTACGGGGGGTGAACACATTGACAAAGACCTTGTCTCTCGATCAAAACGGTCTAGGGCTGATTTGGATACTAATGAACTTGTTCAAACAGATAACCCCAGTGACACTAAAACTGAGGGGGAATTTGAAACTGGAACAGACACAGACACAGAGTATGTAGTTGTTAAACATATATACATAGGTTTATATATATCCTGAGACTAACCTTTCTTTTCATGATTTTATCCATAGATGACGGGACGTCGACTGCCCTTCAGTAGGGGTAGTGGGTCCTGGACCCCGGTATCCCGTCTGGGGACTCCCACCCAAGAGCAGGGAACCACTCCATCACCACTACAGCAGACCACTCCATCACCACCACAGCGGACCACTCCATCACCACCACAGCAGACCACTCCATCACCACCACAGCTGACCACCCTATCACCCCCACAGCTAACCACCCCAGAGCAGACTCCTGGAGTTGGTGGCTTGGAGGACCATGGCCATCAGGCCACCCCACCTCCGGCATCCCCTCTGCCCATGTTGGTACCCGTGCTGGCCGGAGACGAGTAAGTGACTAAAACTCAAATACTTTTATGTTATTTGTATGGTACTTTATATTAAACTTTAGTGGAAAAACTTATTGGTTTATTGTATGTTACTTTAATTAGTACTTGTATAGATTCAATTGTACTGGGAACTCTTCTGTTTGTAACAGGGTAACTATTTAAACTTGGAAATGTTATATTTACAGGGGAGACTCTGTCAGAATTTTAGGAGTCTCCCTAGATTGTGTTGTTGTACTGCTGATATAATTGTTGCCATTATAGCTTTGTTGATAGTAGTCACACTACCAAAGCGATTACTAAGGTTTTAAAGGCCCAGTGGGATGGTCCATATATATCTTGGACAGATGTTGGGAAGGTTGTCCAAGATAGGTGGTTTGACACCTTCTCTGTAAGTTACCACATCAATTTATTGTGATTTGATTTGTAAAATAGACCTCTTATTAATTTTGATTTCTCATTTCATTTTACAGCGTGATTACCAGTGAGCAGAGGGTGTGATTGATGAGATTAGGAAGGTCTTTGCCACAAAGACCTCCAAAATCATCAAGAGTACCCTTTGGAAGGTGAGGGACAAGGGTGAGCGCCCTCGTTGGATCCCGGAGGACTATTGGGACGGGATGGTCCAAAAGTGGGGCGGTGTCCCATTCCAGCAGGCTAGTGCTCGGAACAGGGCAAATAGAGCCGCCAATGCTGCAGCCTTAGTTTACACTGGGGGTAGCATTTCAACCCTTCAGCACAAGAAAAGATTTGTAAGTATATTTATGTTTTTAATATGATTCATTTGACATGTTTATAAATAATAATCTCAATGTTTTTTGTCCACCACAGGAGCTGAGGGAGCATCGGGAGCCTTCTTTGTTTAAGGTCATGCAAATGACCAAGAAGAATAAAGCCGGTGCATGGGTAAACCAGAAGACTATAGATCTAGCGGTATTTACTTTTAACTAACACATGCTTATAATTTACAAATCAGCTTACTAATCCTATCATTGTTTTTGAATTTACAGGAGGCGTATCAGGCCAGAAGGGCCGAGAAGGAGGCGGACCTGGTGGCTTCCACTCCTGAAGGGGAGGTTCCTCCCACCCTATCTTGTTCCGACGACAACGCCATCTATATGGAGGCTGTTGGAGGTGTGAACAAGAAAGGGAGGGTATTTGGATTGGGTGGCGTCGGCACACAGCTGGCGAAAAAGGGGAAGACCCCTTCCTCTTCCTCTTCCTCTGGTCTCCCGACTGAGGTTGTTCAGGTAATTCAAAACCTGAATGACAAGCTACAGGAGGAGCGACGTCAGAGGCAGCTGTTGGAGGAGCGGGCCGAGGCGGACCGACAGCAGGCCGAGGCGGACCGACGGCGGGCCGAGGAGCAGCACGCTGAGACTCGTCGGTAACTTGCTCAGCAGCAGGAGCTACTGATGCAGTTGATGGCGAGGCTACTTCCCCCCACTTCCCAAGCGCCCCCACCACCACTCGAGGATCCCCCACCACCATGATTCTATTTTTATTATTTATACACATTGTATATTTGATTTATAGTTTTTATATTATATTCCATTCATTATTTATTTTGTCATTCTTCATTTATTATGTCAATATTTATTGGTAATTAAATTCAAATAAAAAAGCCTTATTGTAATTATCATTAATAATTCAACCTATTTGATAAATAAATTTAATTCATTATTTTTTTTAATAATAATTTAATATTTTAAAAAATTATTCAAATTTAATTATAAAATTTTATCAGCGAATACAAAATACAAAATATTAATCTACATTTTTAAAGTTAAATTAACAAAACCTATAAATATTTAACCAATTTTTAAAAAAATAAAAAATTCCAATTAACGACGGCAACAGATGGTCGCTATATTGTAAAAATAGCGACGGCGGAGAGTGGTCGCTGGTTGGCCAGAAACAGCGACGGACTATAGTAGTCGCTGTATGGCTTCCCACAGCGACGGAAGTGTACGGTCGCTGGTAGGCAAGAATTAGCGACGGATGTCCTGGTCGCTATATGACTAACCATAGCGACGACGGCGCATGGTCGCTGGAAGGCCACACTTGGCGATGGACGTGTCGGTCTCTATATGTCTAACCATAGCGACGGCATATGGTGGTTGTAGTGTGGCTCTTAGTAGCGACGGAGTTGTGAGGTCGCTGTATTGCAACAGTTAGCGACGGCTGGAGTCAGTGAAGCAGAGACCATATTAGCGACGGCATTTATGCCATCAATATGGTAGCGACGGCGTGTCCGTTGTCGCTGATGTGTTTTCGACAAAGGTTTTAGCGACGGCGGGTGTCCCGTCTGAGATGCCGTCGCTGAGGGTTGTAGCGACGACCTTGGCATGGATTAGCGACCAATTTATTCTGTCGCTAACAGGTGTTTTTTTAGTAGTGCCTGGAATGCTACAATCAATGGAAATACCAGAATAGAAATGGGATAACATTACCATGGATTTTGTGACTTCTTTACCCAAAACTTCATTAGGACATGATTCAATATGAGTAATAGTTGATAGACTAACAAAGTCTGCCCACTTTATTCCCATCAATATTCATTACTCTATGGAGAAGCTGGCGAAATTATACATCGAGGAGATTGTGAGATTTCATGGAATTCCTTCAAGTATCATTTCTGATCGAGACCCTCATTTTACATCACAATTCTGGAAGAGCTTACACAAGGCTTTGGGAACAAGACTACGTCTGAGTTCAGCATATCATCCTCAGACAGATGGACAATTAGAAAGAACAATCCAATCTCTAGAAGACTTGTTACGAGCTTGTGTGTTAGAGCATAAAGGAAGTTGGAATCAATTCTAACCATATGTGGAGTTCACCTACAACAATAGTTTTCATGCTAGCATTGGCATGGTACCTTTTGAAGCATTATATGGAAGAAAATATAGGACCCTGCTATGTTGGTTTGAGACTGGTGAAAACTTGATGCTAGGACCAAAGTTGGTACAACAAACCATGGATAAAATCAAAATAGTTCAGGAAAAGATGAAGGCAACACAGAGCAGGCAGAAAAGTTACTATGACAAAAGAAGGAAGCCGCTCGAATTTCAAGAAATCACGTAATATGGATAAAATCATGTATTCTTGAAAGTTACTATGGATAAAATCATGTATTCTTGAAAGTCACACCTACGACTGGGGTCGGTCGGGCAATGAAATCACGTAAAGTAACTCCTAGATTTATTGGTCCATATCAAATAATTCATAAAGTTAGTCTTCTTGCCTACCAAATAGCATTACCACCTTTTCTTTCTAATATCCATAATGTTTTTCATGTGTCAAACTTACGAAAGTATATATCTGATCCTACACATGTTATTGAAGCTGATGTCATACAATTTAAAGATAATCTTACATATAATGCATCACCTGTTAGAATAGCTGACAGAAGAATAAAACAGCTAAGGGACAAGACAATTCCACTCGTAAAGGTCATTTGGAGTGAAACAGGAGGGGAAGATGCTACATGGGAACTAAAAACTGAGATGAAAGAGTCTCATCCCCATTTGTTTTACTAAATAATGTAAATTTTGAGGACGAAATTTTTCTAAGGGGAGTAGAGTTGTAACACCCCTATTTTTATTTTTATATTAAAATTTTGAAGGAATTAAATTATGGTTCTTTAGAACTTTTTAATCTACGTATTATTTATGATTTTTTGAAATTTTTTGGAATTTTTGAATTATTTTAATAAAATAATATATTTTAAATAATTTTAAATTCATATAAAGTACTTAAAATTAAAAATATTTACGAGAAAGTGAAGTTAAATTATAAGAAAATTTTCTAAAATCTATTTTAGGTAGACTTATCTAAAAATGATTGGTTTGAGAAAAATCTTGATTTTTACCAATCATAAAAAATCAGGAACGTTTCAATAAATTTTTATTAATAGAAAATTTTGGATTTTTAAAATTTAAACTTTATATTACTTATTATAAAATTAGTGAGGACTGATATAATATCGTTAAATTTCAAAAAGGACTAATTTTGAATATTTAAAATATACCGAATGAAAGGTTACTATTTGGCTTAATAATTCAGCCGACATTTACTATGCAAAACACTGTGCATGTATGAAATTTTCAAAAGGTACACAGTAACCGGGATTGAATTTTCAAAAAATGTACAGTACTTTTATATTAAAATAATGGAATACATAGTAATTTTCCTTCCTATAAGTACCGAAGGAATTCTTCTTTAGAATTCACAATTTCAGATTAAGTTTTCTCAATATAGTAGTGCTAGTGAGATAGTGGTGGAAGTAAAAGAGAGAAATAATTTTTTTTGGAAGAAGGTTCTGCTAAAATCCTAAGGTAAGAATACCTCTCTTTTATATTTTTTAAGGTTATTTTCATATCGTTTTTAGAAATCTATTATTATACTGGAAATAATATTATTTTAAGTTACTATTCTGAATAGTAAAATACTATTTCAATAGTAAATTACTATTCAAATAGTAAATTAATATTTACTGTTACTATTTACCTTTACTATTCATGTTTTACTATTTACTATTACTATTCATGATTTATTATTTACCGTTACTATTGATGATTTACTATTTATCATTACTATTTATATTTTACTATTTACTGTTACTATTCATGATTTACTATTTACTATTCACTATTCACTATTCAAAATTTACCATTTCTGCTTTAAGTAGTAATCTTAATTTTCATCTTGTAACTATATTAAAATGAAATTGGTATGTTTTAAAACTCAGAGACGAGGCGCGTATGGATTTTCAATAACGAATCAGTATACAAGAGGTAAGGGGGAGTGAGATAAGAATATAATATGAAAAGACATAAGAATAACGAGAGTAGTCCCCTACTCCTTTTAAATTTAATAATATTATTATTTTAAAATAATAACTATTTAACGTAAAAATTTATAATAAATTTTAAATTGAGTATCTTGTGTAACTTGATCTGAATACCTATACAAAGACTTGGATAACCTATGCGAACTAGACTAAACCTATGCAAGGACTTGGACTATTATGACCTGTATAGAATGAACTATACCTATGCAAGGATTGGACTATATGGACCTACATAGACCCATACGAGGAATGAACTATAAAGACTCAAAATCAATCTTATTAATCTAAATAACCATTAAGATTTGAATTACATTTATGAATGATATTTAATTTATTTGAATTGTTTATAATTGATAATATTTGATTTTGATTGATATTTAATTGTGATTAATAATATTTGATGTGATTGATGATATTTAGTTAGGATTGATAATGCTTGATTTTGATTGATGATTTTGTGATGTGGAGTTTGAGCATATAGCGAGCATGACGGAAAGCTAAAACTCAGGAAGAATTTTCTTACCTTACTCTTTAAATTTTTATTACTTTAAATCTTTTCTTCTTAGAAATTATTTTTATTAACTTTACTTTCAATATTTAGAATAAAAAAATTAGTATTTATTTTAGAAAGAAGACATTTTATGAAAATTAATTTATAACAAATTGAGATAATTAAATCTTGAATTAAAGAAAAATTTTATAATTTTAAGTATTTTTTGGTTAATGATTTAAAGATTATTTTCTTTTAATAAAATAAAATTTTCAAAAGAAAATTATTTTATTTTCCAACTTAATAACTAAAAGATATTTAGAAATAATTGAGAATTTGATCTTGTTAAGATTCAATTTGAGAAAGATTATGTAAAGTTTTATATGAGAAAGTTTTGAGATATTTAAGGCTTAGAAACTCAATTTCAATAAGATTCGAAAACTGTACCAAATTTATTTCTGTGGGACAGAAATTCAGAGAATTGAGAAAATGTACAGTTTATTGAAATGATGTTGTAAACCTTTAAGGTATTTAATAATTGAGTTTCTAAAAGCCTTAACCAATTAAATACGCGAGTAGTTCATGCATCATAAATCATTAAAGTGAAACAAAATGATATTGTCTGGGGATGGATTACAGAAACCGAGGATACATTAGAGGAGGCTTAATTACGAGCCTTGGGATGAGAGGGTGCTTCAGGGGACCTAGGGTAGCTCCCTAGTGTCGGGTACTTTCACAATAAAAACTTTCTCAATCTGACTAGTCTCTAAGTGTTTCCATGTCAGGTGAGTTGTTCATATTATTATTATCCGGACTTATGAAACAATGTAAACTCCTGGTTGGCCCAGTGCAAATTAAAATTTAAGGGCCCACATATATAGGTAAGTTATGATGAAGATATTGCATAACATTCATATGTTCATAATTGATTGTGTATGTGATTGTGACTGATATTATTATGTTTTGGTTTGTGAAAACCCTTTGTTGCTTATGTCTTATTTGAGAATATTATATTCTGTTTCTCACTCCTTTCTCTGTGTTTTTGTTTCATATGTTTTAAATTGATGGTTCAGAGGGAAGGATCAAAGAATCTCGGTAGTAAATATAATGAGTTCTAGAAAGGGAGCTCAGTATGAATATAGTGGTCCAATGAATAAAATAAAGTTATTAAGTAACTGCTTCTAGGCCATGGAGTTTCCTCTCTTTCTTATAATGTTTAATATTTATTTTCTTCGGATGAATGTAAAATTACTTTATAAAGTTTTAATAATATTTATGAGGTATTTCAGAAATGATGTATATAATTTAGTAAAAAAAATACAAACTTTTCTAGTATTTATTAAGGTATAAGAGAGGGCGTTACACTTACTGAGCTTAAGGATGGAGAAATGCATCCAACCCGTAATCATAATGACCCAATTGCAAGAGCAAATCGCAATGGCATCGATTATAAAGAACATTTTAGATGGAAAAATATGTCTTGTGACCCTTTATTTTTAAAATATATGAGATTTGACCAGCTGTCTTTTCAGGCAAATGCCAAAGGAAAAATATGTAATTAATCAATTTGTGGTGGCATTTAATGTAAAGGTGTAAATATTGTGATTATGCATTATATTTTGTGAAGTATGAAGATTATGCCATAGCCCTTCATTTGGCTCTAATTGACAAACACAATTATGTGATGTCAAATATTAAGTTTTGATATATATATATATATATATGTGTGTGTGTGTGTGTGTGTGTGTGTGTATGTGTGTGTGTATGTGTAAGGGATGTATCTTATGAGAAAGGTTCTCTTATGTGAGAGTAAGAGGAGCGAATCTGAGTCGTATAACCATACAATGGATGGTTAAGATTAAACGTTTTTCAAAGTCACATGATCACTTAAAAGGTCACATGACTTTTTTAAAAACTCACATGATTAATCTCAACCATCCATTATATGGTTGTACGGCCCAGATTCGCTTCTCCCACTCTCACATAAGAGAGTCTTTCTTATATGATACATCATCTCTCTATATATACACACGCACACAAGGTTGATGTCATATTTTGTATGTGATGATTTGTGAAATATATTTATATGATTGTTAGTGGATAAGTAGCTAACACCTCACTGGAGATGTAGCTTGAATTTTGCCATGGTATTATGTTGAGGATCTAGTCCTCCATATTTTCATGGATTGTTTTAAATAATAATTATTTGAATTTAAATGATTGAGTTATGTAGCGATGCCCTGAGGTTAGTATTCTTTGGTTCCCTACTCATATCGTCAGATATGGGAAAGGAAGGATACCTTGTTAGGGACCTATAGCTAGGGTCAATCCATTCTTAAGCCTATTAGGGCTTGTAGTTTATGTCTTCTATTGTGCATTGTTAAGTGGCGTGTCGCTTGGGTTCTTAGGGCTAGTTTGTCATGTTTGTTTTGTTCGAAGTGGAAAATTTCCTTCAATTTTTAGTAAACCCTAGGGATTAATAGCTGGGGATCACTGCCCATATGATCTTCAATGTTAAAAAAGTTATCAGAGAGTCACTTCATTTTCAAGAAACGAACATGAAATACATCTTCTAAGGGATATATGTCAAATAAATTATGGACCATAACACCCTAATCACAGCCAGATGTATCCACTATCAAAGGTAGACCATCCATAAGTAAACTAACCTAGATGGCCACATCTTGGAATGTAATAGTGCACTCACCTGGTGGCATATGAAAAGTATGTGTCTCAGGTCTCCATCTCTCAACAAGGGCAAACAATAAGGAGGTTCTATCTAGAAAAAAATGAAGTTTAGCAATACCAAGAAATCTTGCCCTCTGTAGAAGTGGCATGATTAGCTCTGGGGCACCCTCTCTACCATTACAAAAAATCAATGCACGCCTACATTTCAAAATTCGATTTGGTCTTCCATTCCAAACTGATTTTGATACATGGGCGTTTTGGAATATCAACAACGATGGATCTTCAGGACCGGGGTTTACTTCATGTAACTGGGACGATGAAGTCATCCTGTATTTAACCAAAATATAATTTAATTAAACAACCAAATATTGTATGGTATTACAACATGGTAAAAATAAATTATCAAATATTCTTATAACACATTTTGATAACCTATGGGGAAATATAATAAAAATATTACAAATTTCACAATTTCTAAAACATACGAACTAACTCTTATTTAATCCATTATTACACAGTATTAATTATATCATAAAATAAATTATCAACATTTCCCTTAACACAATATTATTTGTCATATTGGTTACAACACTCACTAAAAAATTATTATCACTTAAGCTTTATAAATGAGTTTTTACCATACAATCCAACTTTCTAATAATAATAATAATAATATCAAAATATTTAAAAAATATATTTTACATTAAACTCTAACGTCATATCAATATAATAATAATAATAATAAATATATTAATAACAACATTTTACACCAAAATATTTTTTATACAAAATAATTTAAAATATTATACACTAAAATATATTTTTATGCAATCCAACTTTCTAAATAATAATAATAATATCAAAATATTTAAAAAATATATTTTACACTAAACTCTAATGCCATATCAATTATAATAATAAGAATAATAATAAATATATTTTAATAATAATATTCTACACTAAAATATTTTCTATACAATATATTTTAAAACATTACACATTAAAATATATTTTTATACAATCCAACTTTCTAATAATAATAATAATATTAAAATATTTAAATAATATATTTTACTAAATCTAATGTAATATATCAATAATAATAATAATAATTTACACTAAAATATTTTGTATACAAAATAATTTAAAATATTTTACACTAAAGTATATTTTCATACATCCAACTTTCTAATAATAATAATATCAAAATATTTAAAAAATATTTTACATTAAACTCTAATGTCATATCAATAATAATAATAATAATAATAATAATAATAATAAATATATTTTAATAATAATATTTTACACTAAAATATATTTTAATACAATCCAACTTTCTCAAACATACAATCCAACTTTCTAATAATAATAATAATAACAACAACAACAATATCAAAATATTTAAAATATATTTTACACTAAACTTTAATGTCATATCAATTATTATAATAACAATAATTAATATATTTTAACAATAATATTTTACGCTCAAATATATTTTAAAATATCTTAACTAAACTTTAATCTGTACTTTAAAATATATTTTACACTAAACTCTAATTCCAATTTTCTTTAATCTACTATAATTAACTAGTAAACTAAATAAGGCACCAAATATTTCACATGAATAAAATAATCAATTGATAAACTAATTAATAACATATATCAAATAATACATTTTCTATTTTTTTAATCTAAAATAATTAACTATATAAACTATTAAATTAACAACTAATAAATATAATGCAATCAAAACAACCATATTCAAAAAAAAATATTAGCTATTAATTAAAAAAATGTAAATCAACAATGTACCTTTAAAAAGGAAAATGAACACTTAAGGGATTGAGGGACAGTGAAAATGCAGATTGGAAAGATTAAGAGAGTGAGTGAAAATAGAAGCATGAAAGGTGAGGACCATCGAGTGGGTTAAAAACGTGAAACAGGTGTCACCATTTCTCAAGCAAAATTGACATTTCACACCATGGGGAGATGGTTTCTCTAACATGTCGTACGTCAGGGATACGAAACACTACATGGCGGCCACATGGCATGCATGTAGTGATTTCGTATGGTAGACCTACGAAATGGTTGTTTCATCTTTTAGGGATGAAAAATGCAAAAAGAAATTTGACGTTTTCTACCCCAGAAAAAAAATCATTTTTCAAACTACCCCAAAACCATAAATATTTTGAAAAGGTTCCCTACAATGATGAAAATCCCCTAAAAATGATAATACTCTAAGATATAGAGGCCCCATCATTTCAATCCCCCTACCTATATAAGATTTTAAAATACATTTTTGAAAAAACTTTGATGTTTAAGTGTGCATATCTTTTCTAAAAAAATTAGTAGTATTTATATTTAGGTAAATATAACATTTACTCCCCTATTTTTTAAGTTTATGTTTAGTGGACCGGAACATGTGTTAGATTTTGATTGGTTGATGATTAGCTTTGAAATTAAAACGTTGCAGTGAGCATGGGACCGTGAGGTCATATTCCAATAACATGATCACTAGGCTACACGCCAACATCATTAATAAAAAGGTAATTTTTATATATAAATGATACTGATCCAGTCCTGAGACTGGCCCCTAGACTTAAAGGTAATTTGACCAAAATCCATCCTCTGGAACCGGTATGACATGAAGACCAGTATAAGTCATTCTTTCAACGCTAGCATCTCATGTAATGGAACGATTTAATGTCGGTATCCGTTATCATGTGAAAGGCGCCCAAATTGACCTCGTTGCGAGTTATTCACTCAATACCAGAGGGTCAGAGTTGACCTATACTGCGTGCTGAACAAGTAGCCTGCAAAGTGACTGATAGGCAGGTAAAGCCGCTGTGAAACTTCTACATCACAAGTTAGCTTTTCTACAGAAAAGTAGAGTAAGTACTGACACCATGTACAGAAGACTCAAAAAGCGAGAAAGCTCTTCCACTCCCTCTAGGTATAAATACCCATGCATCAACATAACATGGTAAGAACATTCTCTCTAACTTTATACTTGAGCTTTGATATTCTCATTGAATATTCACTGACTTGAGTGTCATAGTGTCCTTGCAGGTCACACCCCTTTTCGCCCCACAACGCGTTAGGCGAGAGATTTGGTACGAGGAATCACTCCAAGACCTTTATTTCCCTACTAGAATAAAAGATACAATACCGGATCCCCACTGGAGCAGCGTAATATTAGAGGGTGAACGTGAGAGTTAAGGATTGCCGCAAGGCCGAATATTGTACCCTAGCCCCCACCAGTTCATTGGCACGCCCGGTGGGACCTGTAAATTTCAAGTCCCATTTTCATCTTCTTGAGTTCCGAAGTCATGGAAAATCATGAGCCTGAAGGTCATGTTGAAGATCTGACATTCTTAGAGCTAAGACCTTTGGCTTTTAACAGTGCAGGTGCATCCGTGAAGAACGTAGTCCCAATGATCACCCTTAACCCTAGGGATAAGATTATCAGACAACTCAAGGAAGAAATAGATGAGTTGAGACGTGAACGATCTTCTCATGTAGAAAAAGTGAGCCCAAACAAGGCTCAGCAATAGCAACTTGAAGATTCCAAGCATGAGATGTCATATAAGTTGTCTTAATCTAAGATCCCTATGCACGAAAAGGAGCAGGAGACTTAATCCATGCAGATCAACCAAATCCTAGGCACAAGGGTGTTGTTTCTAGTTCTTCTTCGTCTAGATACAAACTAAGTATCTTTTTTTTTTTTGAAGAGACTCATGAGTGTGCCTATCCCTAGACACCTTCAAACCACCCAACCTCTTTCTATAGGTAAATATACGGGTGAGACAGATCCATGTAAGCATCTTGATGCTTATGTTTATGAGGAAATATTTTTAGGGGCTAAAGTTGATGTCATATGTCGTATGTTCCCACGTACGTTAACGGGTGAAGCCCTAGCATGGTTTAAGGGCTTACCTTCAGAGTCTATAGATTCGTAGGAGTAAATGGTTGAGGCGTTTAGGCAATATTTCGTCATCTATGGAAACGCACCCAGGACGTCTTATCCCTTCGCTTAGATTAAGCAAGGTGAAATGGAATCTCTTAAGGATTTTCTGAAGAGATTTTATAAGGAAGCAGTCATAGTTCTAGATCTAATAGAAGTTACTCAGCTTTATATTATCATTGAGGCTTTGCAACCCAAGTCTCCATTTGTTATGTCTTCAGCAAACGGACCTTTCACCACCCTTGAAGATTTCAGACACAAGGCATCTAAATATGTAGGTATGTAAATGCACCTAGAGGCCACCACAGCTAGAAGCAAACCACATACCCCTATCCCGTATGTAGAAAAGGAGAATGAAAGGGCCAAGTTTAAAAAGACGCCCCAGAAGGATTGGGGTGGAGTTCAGTAACCACGACAGTAGGAGAAACGCGTTGTTGTGTTTTCTCATTATGCTCCTCTGAACGCCAACCCGTCCCAGATCTTAAGGGAGGTTGGTTGGCCTTCTTTCAGTGTGTACGGGGTAAGGAGACCTGTGTCTATCAAGAGGCCTGTAAACCCTAGGAAGTATTATGACTTCCATTAACAGACAAGGCATTACACCGATGAGTGTAGGCAACTAAAAGATGCCATCGAAATCTTAATTCAAGAGGGCAAGCTGAAGTAGTATCTATTCAGGCAGAAGTCTACGGATGAGCCTGATCAAATGGAGAAAAGGAACAGAGATCATTCTTCTAACCCTGATCATAACTGGGGTCTTAATCGATTCACCACGGTGAAGAAATTGAAATACCCTGTGGTAGAAGCGGTACAAGAGTAGAGCAAATACCACTTCCACCTTAACGTGGCTGGCGTGAAGTGATCGATATAATTGCTGGGGGTTTTGCTGAAGGAGGTGCCTCAATTACGATGCAAAAAACCACCACCGTGTGATCTTGTTTGTTTCGGGCAAGAAGCAAAATAATTAATCTTTCAGGAAGGTTGTGCAAACCTTACCAATTTCCCTTTCTAATGATAATTTTAGTCCTACCATCCCCAAAGGTGATGATGCAGTGGTGATTGTTGCCGTCATTGCTAACATGGACGTCAAGAAGGTTCTGGTAGACCAAGGTAGCTCTTGCAACATAATTTTCTATGACTGTTTCAAAAGGATAGGCCTCACTAACGCTAACTTGTATTCGTACACATAGGACATCACTACCTTTAATAGGGCTAAGCAGCCCACGAAAGGATACCTTGACACCTGTATTATGTTTGATGGGGATGTTAACCAAGTGGCCTCAATTACTCAAGAGGGGGGGTGAATTGAGTATTAAAAATTTTACTTGGAATGCTTTTGAAATTGATTCTTTAATAATTATGCTTAATGAAAATAATAAATTTAATCACAAATTATACACAAAGCAAATTAACAAGTACTAAGTATATGGCAAAAATTCACTTAAGAGATAAGGTAATATTCAAGTAATAATATCAAATTAATCACAAAACTATTTTTGGTACTAAGAAAGATTTAAAGAATAATTCAAGAATATTACTTAAACAACTTCAACAAATTTAATCTAAGTGATTTACAAATTTAGTCAAGCTAATAGAATATGCACTTTGATTTAAACAAGTAAATTGATAAAGTTGCTTAACTAATTAATTTATAAACACAAATATTTAGCAAGTAATTTTAAGTGCACAAATTTAAATAAGAGTAGGGAAGAGAGATTTGCAAACCGATATATACGAGTTCCACCACACCGGTGTACGTCTTGCCTCTAAGCAACCCATTTAGAGGATTTCTACTATTGGAGATTAGAGATACAACTTTGAGCAATCGCGGCTTCCTAGTGTCCCACACTCAAGAACCCAATTCTTACAAGTACAAGGGAACCCCACCCAATCTCTCAAATTTACAAGGTTGAAACCCCAACCCACTACTCTAGAAATTTTAGTGTTTAGGATACAAGCATAACTCTCCAATAGAGTGGATATATAAATTTAAGTTCTCTCAAAATGATAACTCTCAAAGAGAGGATATGCAAATTTTAGCTCACTCAAAATATTTTCCTCACAAACTAACCCTCAAAATATTTCAACCAAAAATTAGAACAGAGAGTAAATGCAAAGAAGAAATGAACGTAGGAGAGAAGAAGGAGCAAATGGCTTGCTGTTGTGTGTCTGATCCTTCTTCTCAGCTTCCTATTTATAGCTTTCAACGAGCATGGCGTTGGCAATTGAATATTGTTTCCTGAGCATGGTTCCATGGCATAATGAATTACAACTTGCATTGTGGAGCATGGCTTTGTAATTAGAATTCCTTCGATGACATGTGTAACATCCTGTTTTTAATAATAGTCCCATTTTGTAAAATATGAGGTATAGAAGGTCTATAAGTGTTAATCAATGAATAAAACACTTTATGGATGGCCTTTAATGCTCCAAAGGTTTCATTTTTGGGTATAATTATGGAATTTTAGAGAAATTATTCAAATTCCGAGTCAAACCATGCCAAATGTTACCTTTTACGAATGGAACTTCTCTGATTGCAGTATTCCGAGTAAAGGGACTTAGTCAGGGATATATCCGAGTGCAATCCGAGTGAGTTGTCCAAGTCAGGATCTCCCTGGTGAGGAAGGGATAGCATTCCGAGTAGAATATATATATAAGGCTTGGAGTCATTTTTGAGTAAGACTTATGACTCTTTTCCGAGTAGTGAAGGCCTTAAAGGAAACCGAGTGAAACGTATTTTGAGGAAAGAGAGTCTCTGTGTTACTAAGAGATGAGTAGCCAAGTGAACTCCGAGTGGGGAAGGACTTAAATGCTCCTGAATAGATGAGATTTAGAACGAGTCCGAGTGGGACTTAACACAATGGTTTTCTCCGAGTGAATGAATGCATATATATACATAAGTATTTATGTTGAATTGATGCTTCCTACCGACTGAAACGTGTTGTCAAATGTGAGAAGTAAAATAGTTATTAAGTTAAAGATTCTGAGTGGTTATATATATATATTGAATGGTTAAGACATTACTAGGCTTGAATAAGAAGGGTGATGAATGAATAATGCTAATTAAGTAGATACCGAGCGGAAAATGGTAGTAGGAACCCATTCCGAGTGAATTGTAGTAGGCACAGAACCAATTCCGAGTGAGTCTTAGATATATAAACCAATTCCGAGTGAGATTCGTATGTGTGGGTCTTTCCCGAGAGGTAATGACCTTAATAGGCTTTAATTGGAATTGTAGTTGAAGAATTTGGTTAAGACCGAGAGAGAAATATGAGTAAACCCGAGTGAGTAGAGTTTGGGTATTCCTGAGTGGCAAATCCGATTGATTCCTTTCTAATGTATGAGTTGTTATTGGAATATATTCTAAGTGATAAAGAGTTTGAATAATTCCGAGTGATTGACTAATTAGGAGAGAGTCGGGTTCTAGGAGAAACAATTCCGAGTGAGAGAATCCGAGTGACTCATCTTGGGGTGACTCACTGCCGAGTTAAATTAATTAGAGAGACTTATTTCCGAGTCAAATACTTCTGAATGACTCGTTTCTGAGTCACTCATAGTCAGACATTGCAGTTCCGAGTGAAAACTCGCTGAGGATTTTCATTTCCGAGTAGAGTACAGAGGAAAATATATTTCTAAGTAGCAATGGACTTGATGGACTCTGAGTGAAACGTAGTTGAAGAAGTTGGTTTGATCTTGACTAAGTGATGATTAGCCGAGTGAATCCGAGTGAGGCTATGGTATTTTTCGAGTGAGAATAGGCAAAGATACCGAGTGGAAGTTTGAGTAAGTGATGATCAGTGTTGTATTAAGTTTACTGAGTGATAGATTGATTGAGGTGACTCGGTTTGGAGGTGGATCACCGAGTGATGACTGACCTGATGTTGAGTCGGTTTTGGCAATGAAAAACTGAGTGATTGGAGTCGGTTTTAGGAGATTTACCGAGGGGACTCAGTTTTCCTTTTTCTTCACACGACTGGTAGAATTCCAGTCAGACTAGAACTTGATCGAGTGAAAGGATGAAGGAAGAGGAGTCAGCTGAGTGAGATCGGAAGGAACACTTCTGATCCGTTCTGACCTCCAAGGTTAGGACGACTTCAAGACTTCAAAGAAGAAGATCGGATGTCAACTAATGTCTTGGCGGAGTAATAAGCATTGACGAGGTCAAATGCCTTGGCGGAGTAACGTGAACGTCTTTTAGGGCATGGACATTTCTTAAGAAACACTCAACACCACCCTTCACACTCAACACCGCCCTTCACACTCAATACCGCCCTCACGCCATACCGACCTCTGCAAATCATTCAACACTGAACATTTTTTTTATTCCACTTCAGCTAGTGATTAGCCCACTTAATCACATGAATCCAAAAATAAGTGGCACAACGAACCAATCATAGGGGAAAGTACATCTATTATAATACTTTTGAATATTTTATTCCAATCAATGCAAAGCTGACTCCGAAAAGGAGTCAAAAGGCTTCATTATTCCACCTAATCCTTCAACTAATGTTCCCCACTTATCTTGCATTATTAATCCTGCCATTTTTGCTAGACCAGAACAGATTAGAACAAAGCTAGTGAAGTATCTTTCATTCAATTTCCTTCCTTTCTAAATAACTCCTTCGAACAGAAGCCAGGACAGCAAGAGGCCATTTTCAGTCGGCAAACCAAGTAAGAGGGGACAGGGTTGTGAATATTTGTGAAATGGGTAGAGTTGTATGCTGTTCTAGGATTCCAGTTTTAATTTCGTATCTTGTTGCTTAATTTTGAAGCTGAAAACGTATGAATTTGACTCTGACTTCTTCATGAAAGTTGTAGATCTTTTTGTTATGTGAATTTTGATACCTGATTCAACTGATTTGGATATGTATAGCAAACGTTATAGTCAAAATACTACAGCATGACCGAGTGAAATGTTTAAGCTAAGTTCTATGCATATTTTGATATTCTGGGAATTATACATGCATAATCAGCATTTGATGTCTTCACGAAAGTTGTAGATATACATGTTAGGGATTTATAGAAAGTGGTTTCAAGTTAAAAAGATGCTTATAGCTCTAGTTATGCTCAAAATACAGAAGTATGTTCATGATGCAAATCTGTTAACTATGAAATCCGAATCTTGTTTTCAATACTGGGAATTTTGTGGTATGAATTAGTTGTTGGTGTCTTCATGAAAGTTGTAGATAATTATGTTAAGAGTATTTTAGAACTGGTTTCATGTTAAAATCATTTGTGTAGCTCTAAAAACGTTGAAAATACTAATATATGTACGTTTTGAAAACTCACCTGGAGGCAGTGTTGTATTTTGTGGATAAATGGTATTTCTGCTTAGAATTTGAATTTATGATCTTCATGAAAATTGTAGATATTTGTGTTAAGATTAATTTAGAACTAGTTTCATGCAAAAATCATTTTTGTAACTCCAGAAACACTGAAATTACTAACATATGTACGTTTTGAAAAACTCACCTTGAGGCAGTGTGGTATTTCGTGAATAAGTGATATTTATGTTCGGAATTTGAAATTGTGTTCTTCATGAAAGTTGTAGGCAATTATGTTATTGAACTACAGAAAGTGAAATCACCTAAAAAGGAGTTGATTTGCTCATATTATGAATGTTTTACTAATGCATGTCGTTGTTTGGAAATGCTGAAATTTACTTATGATGGTTATTATGGATAAAAATGATGTTTTCTCTATGAGTAATAATTTATTATTGAATTCTTGAGTGATTATGAATTATTATGAATGCTGTTGAGTATCATACAATTTGTATATTGTGGTAGTGAATAATTATGAATAACGAAATTAATTTATATGTACATGAATGCCTTGTGGTTATTGACATATGTGGTTGAAACAGTAAATCCATGATTTTGTAAATTATTATGTGTATTGTGTCCCTTGAGGACTTGTATTATCCAAGAGGTTTTGGAAATGTGGATATCATGGTATGTTAAATGATAAAGAGAATTAAAGGCATTCATGCATCATAAGCATTGGACGCACCATAGAATTTAGGGGTTCCATGATTGCCTACCCTGGTGGGGGGTTACTCTATGATGAGTTTAAGCCCTATTTTCACAAGAACCATGGAAGTGTAGAAATCCATGGTTGTGCAAATTCCTACTGGTATACTTATTTGTGCAGGAGCCATGAAGATGTAGGGATTCATGGTTATGCTAATTCCTATTTGTATATTTGAAAGCGAGGGCCATGAAGATGTAGGGATTCATGGTTATGCTAATTCCTATTTGTGTATTTGAAAGCGAGGGCCATGAAGATGTAGGGATTCATGGTTATGCTAATTCCTATTTGTGTACTTGAAAGCGAGGGCCATGAAGGTGTAGGGATTCATGGTTATGCTAATTCCTACTGGTGACTCTATGAGACTTTTTACTGCAGTATTCCCACCAAACCAAATGGATCCAGCATGACATCATTGACTAATTAAAGACTCATTAAATATAAATGAATTCGTCTAGCATATCCATCATATCATTATGATTTGTTGATTGTGTTTGTGCAATTTTATCTATTTTATACTTATTCTATATTCTGTCTCACTCTTACATCAATTTTTACAGTGAATGCCATGCAGAACGAAGATTGATGCCATGAATGACGAATATTTGAATTATTACTTGGACTTTGTTTTTAATGAGTTGTAATAAATATTATATGCTAAGTACTGTTACTTCTAAGTTGTTTTTGCTAAGCAAATATTTTCATAGATTTTATTATATACGACTAGCATACATGATTAATATTCCGCAATTATCAATCGTTACGTGAACTCTGATTTAACTTATGAATTTTAAAATGATCTTTTAAAAACGCGAAAAATTTATTCGGAAAATTACACGGGACGTCACAACATGGAGCAGCATGGTTCTTCGATTAAGAAATTGGTAGTGCGATGCAAGCTGTTTCCACTTTGAAGCTTTGCGGATTTCAAATTTGAAATTCAAATTTGAACTGAATGAATAGATTCATTTCCCAAATGAATATTCATTTAGTGTATTTGCGCATCAGAATTGAAATGAATAGATTCAGGAAACCAGTGAATAGATTCATGCGTGATTTTATGCAATTTTTACACTGCCCAGACGTATGAATCGATTCAGGCCAGGAGTGAATCGATTCATTCACTCAAAAATCACTTCCTAGGCATTTTAAACCGTGTGAATTGATTCAGGGTTATGGTGAATCGATTCATGCACCTGATTCACCACTTTTTGTGTAGTTTTTCATCCTTTTTGGGATCCTTTTGCATACACCTTGATTCCTTTGATCCTTAGGTACTTTGTTGATCATTTTCCTCTTGATTTAAGCTTCTTTGAAATCCTTTATCATATGTCTTTGATGTTCATTAATCCTTATGCATTTAACTCTTGAATGCTTGATCTAATTTAGCTTGAACTTCATGATTTGCTTCTAATTAATTGTTTGACAAATGATAAGTGTTGATTAAGCATTAATTTCATGACTCATTTGAACTAATTTTGTAAAGAATTTGAGCTGAATTAATGAATTATTGAAGAAAGTAAGCATGAATCTTTTAAGTAGTGTATAAAAGAAATGTTGTGTTAAAGCTCCTGGAAAGTGCAGGGAATTCAACAGGAAGGCGAGGCAAGGTAAGCAAGCTTGAGCATGAAAGTTGGAAAGCATAAGCACCACTCACGCTTAAGTGTGAATACTAGACGCTTAAGCGAGGATTAAGCATGGCAAGCATGAATTAAAGGAGACAAAGAGGCATCAGGACCCCTCTCACGCTCAAGCGTGGGGATGAGCCGCTTGAGCGTGAGATCAAGAGCGGTCAAGCGAGGAGTAAGCGTAAGCGTGAGCGTGAGCGTGACCCAGGCACGAATGACGCTTGAGCGTAACTGAATGGAGCTCAAGCGTGACCCTGCACATGAAGAACGCTTGAGCGTAGGCTGTGCACGCTTGAGCGTGACTGATGGGTAACAAAGCATAAGTCAAGCGCGCCTGAGCGTGAAAAAGGGACGCTTGAGCGTGTGTCCAAGCGCGCCTGAGCGTGGAGCAAGCGTAGAAACTAGCATACTAAATTGGAAGGCCACGCTTAAAGCGTGATTAAGGAAGCTCAAGCGTGATACAACCAGTGAACATCAGTATCCTTCACGCTTGAGCGTGACTACTAAGCTCAAGCGTGACTCATGCAGTATGGGATTTTTCAATTTAATATTCACCAATGGTGCGATGCCAGCTCACCCACTTTCTTGTGTTTCCATAAGTCTCTGAAAGATACTGCATGGGTTCTACGCAAGTGGGAAAGGGAAGCTGAACCTTGACTCCTATAAATCAAGCTGCAAACAACACCATGGGGAGGATCATCAGGATCATCCCTGTAATCCCTTGTATCTCCCTCAGAATCCAACCCTTTTCCATTATCTTTTGTATTTATATTTTGAGGGTGAAAATGCAAAGCATGAGTAACTAATCTCCCTTATGGGATTGGCTGTAATCCATTCAACACTAAAGTAATGCTGCTGTAAGTTTTTATTTGGTAATGAGATTTGATAAGTTGTTGTATTTCTTTCTGCGTTTAATGCCTGAAAATACTTGATCACTATTTTCTTGTTCTGAGTTTTCTCAAGTATGCTGGGAAGTGACTTTTGAAAGCAGAACCTGAAGCAAATACTTATTGTGAGTAGGTAGCCAGGGATGGCGTCTAACTCAATAAACGTCAAAACAATCGATCGATAATGCTGGGATGATTTCAAAGTGACTGAGGGATCAGCGGTTTGAAGTCATTCTTATGAATTTTGTAGTCGAGGGATCGATACAAATGACTTTGATTGTGACGTAGAATTTATCTTTTCAATTTACTTAAATGAAAACTTATGCAGCTTACAGAGGTGAAGATGTGATGAAGCCAATCCCTGTTTCACAAAACTGATTTCTCCAAACCAATTACTGTTATCCTGCGCAACTTTTACTCTCTGTTATTTACTGTCTTCTTGATCAACAATATTTATAACAAAACAAAAACCAAACCATTCTGCCAAATCAATTCAAGACTAAGATTTTCATTCTTACACCTCCTCAGTGGAACGACAACTATACTATATTACAACTTTTGTGTTTAAACTTGGCACATCCACTGCATTGAGTTCATATTATACAAACTTGATTCTCTTTCATTGAACTCTTCATTCCCAAATATTTCAAAAATGCCTCATCAAGTTTTGGCGCCGTTGCCGGGGAGGTGATTTAAGTTTGAATATTTTAGCATTGAATTGACAAGACAGTGTAAATAAATTTGTTTTCAATTTGTTTTTATTTTTTTTGTGTAGTAACTTTGCTATTTTGAGTACTTGATTTATGATCTTGAGAGGACAGGGTACAAAAGAACAACTTGCATTTGATCCAGAGATAGACAGATTCCTCAAGAAAATCAAGAAAGCCAAGCAGAACTTCCACGTAGGACAAACTTCCTCTAATACAATGGATGTCAACAGCAACAATCAAAACCCACTAAGGAGAACACTTGGAGACTATGCTTTACAACAAGGGCCAAGACATTTCTCAAGCATTGCAGTTCCAAACACTGTTAGAGCACTAGAAATGAAACCAGCATTTCTTAGTTTGATTAGTTCACACCAATTTACTGGAATGTCAAGTGAAGATCCGTATACTCACTTGGCCACATTCTATGAATTGGTTGGAACCATGGGATTTAACCAAGATGTTATTGATGCTGCATATTTAAGACTATTTCCTTTCTCTTTAGCAGGAAAAGCAAAGTAGTGGTTACAATCTCATCCAAATCAAAGTTTGAATAGCTGGAATATAGCTGAAGAAAAATTTCTACAAAGGTTCTTTCCTCCATCTAGATTCATCAAGGCCAAATCAGATATTACAACATTTAGACAAGGCCAAGATGAACCTTTTTGTGAGGCATGGGAACGCTTTAAATCACTGCTCAGAAAATGCCCAAACCATGGACTTGAAGATATTGCACAACTTAATATTTTTTACAGTGGTTTAAGGGCTGACACTAAAATGATTTTAGATGTAGCAGCAGGAGGAACAATGATGACAGTGGATGCTGACCAAGCCACAAGGATAATAGAAGCTTTATCCTCAACAGACTACCAAGCTCAACACGATCGTCAGCAAGTTCAAAGGAAAGGAGTCCTTGACTTAAACACCACAGATGCCATTTTAGCACAGAACAAAATTCTGACCCAACAATTAGAAGCATTGACCAAAAAGATATCCAATCTTCCACAACAATTACATGTAGTACAATCATCACAACCAGGACAACAACAAATGCCTGCAACATGTAACGTTTGTGGAGGAGATCATCTCAATGAGAACTGTGGCTCACAAGAAGCAACTGTATACTTCATGAACAACCAAGGAAGGTCTGGTAATTTCAATTCAAATTTTTCTAACCAACCATTTCAGGGATGGAGAAGTAACCAAAACCAAGGCCAAGGATGGAAGCAAGAGCCCAGCTCTTCAAATAAACCATATCAAAATAATGGTCCTTCTTTGGTGGAGAGAACTTCTAGATTAGAGGACACCTTGGAAAAATTTATACAAACTTCTTTAGCAAGTCAAAAGAACAATGAAGCATCGCTTAGGAACTTGGAAACACAATTGGGACAACTAGCCCGACAACTTGCTGAGAAACAGAAGCCTCAGTATGGAGCAAACACTGAAACAAACCCAATAGAGCATTGCAAGGCTGTGACCACACTGACTGAGGAAATAACTGAGGAAGAAGATGGACATGATACTATCATCTCTGAAGCAGTACCTTATAACACCAAAGATCCAGGGAGTTTTTCTATTCCCGTTACTATTGGAAATCTTTCAAAAAGTAAAGCTTTATTAGATCTTGGTGCTAGTGTAAATTTGATGCCATTATCCACACTTAAAAGTATAGGAGATTTTTCAGTAAAGCCAACAAACATGACTTTAAAAATGGCAGATCAATCAATAAAAACCCCTTATGGTATTGCTGAAAATATTGAGGTCAAAGTTGATAAATTTGAATTTCATGAGAACTTTGTTGTCATAGATATGGAGGAAGATTCTGAAGTCCCTCTAATACTGGGGAGACCATTCTTGAAAGCAGCCAAAGTCATCGTAGATGTGGATGACAGAAGAGTAAAAATTCGAGTGCAGAAAGAAGAAGCCAACTTTGTTATTGAGGAAACAAATAAATACTCAGAAGGTGCACTTGAAAATCCGAAAGGAAAAAAGTCAAGGCCTGACTTAGGAAAGGAGGTGGAAAAACTCAATACTCTTATCCACCAACTCCATGACCCAACTTGAAAAAATCAGGCGTCAAGCTAATGACGTTAAACAAGCGCTTATTGGGAGGCAACCCAATCTTTTATGTTTTCTTTTCATCATGTTGATTTTACCTTAAATATATTTTATCATAAGATTGAATTTTTCTTTTATTTTTCAGGAAGCTCATCAAATTCATCCCACTCATTATCCGAAAGCAAGTTTGCAACCCACATTGTTTAGCCTGGGGACAGGCCTTCTTTCTTAGGAGGGGTGAGACTTCATAGGCTGGACCAGGACCCTCCTCAAAAGGGCCTTCAGTAAGGGAACAGGAGACAGAGGATGACTCTTCTGAGGATGAGTGATGAGTTTACTGCTTTAGTTTTTAATTACTTTAGTTTACTTATAGTTGGTTTTCTTACTGCAGCATACTTTGAAAATTTTTAAACTTTTCATGCTTTTGGTTGATTGTTTTGATGCAAAGTCACATGCTTAACATATAAAAAAAATGTTTTGAAAAACCCAACCAGGATTTACAATTTTTGTTTCAAGAAAAGATTCTGAGTTAGCAATTATTTTGAGGCAATAACATTGGTTTTGAGAAGGAAAATTAACTGATTTAAGACCATGAAAATGAAGGAAATGAACCATTAAAATTTGTTTGCATGCTTGAAACCCTTTTTGAATATGGAAGTATGCCTTATAAACCGGTGAGAAGGGAGAAATTTAAACACTGAGAGTCTCATTAGAATTTGCCAAAGTTTGCATTGCCTAATTTTCTGATTAATAATTTTTTCATAAGAAATTAAGCAAGGAAAGGATAAAGGCAATTTTGCAAATAAAATATCCCAGAGCCAAAAAGCTACCCTAAAGTATGCCCTATTCCTTGGTAGCCCACTTTTGAGCAAAAATTTTATTCTATAAAAACACCCTAACCCAAGCATGAGAAATAAAAATCCTACCTTATCAGCATGCTTAAATTTGATAAGAGCATAAAATAGGTTTGACCAAAAGAGTCATGAAAGAAACAGAGGCAGAAAAAGAAAATGCTAAAAACAGTAAGTTCTCCAGAGATTCAAACAGAATTAGAGAACTAGAAAAAGAAAAAGAAAGAATTCTGTAGCTCAAAAAGGAAGAAACCTCATAAACTTTGAAAAGTTTCATAATTTATGCTCTTCCTTATGCATGCATTTTGAACTCACAGAAAAACCAAGAATTCTTGTTTAGCCCAGCCTCATTACAACCCTAAAAGACCTTTTTGATCCTTGCTGCTCTTATGATTTGATTTTGATTGGAAATGACTGGCAATGTTAATTAGGCAGTTCTTATGATGAATGTACGACACACCTGGTGAGAAATAATGAGAGTTCCTTATTCTTAATTGGTTACTTGCCTTGTGAAAAATTGAGTGGTGCATTGTAATTCAAAGGATTGGTATTAAGGATGTTATTTGCCTTAAGTTAAATTGAGATTATTGTCTTTCAAAATTTTGTCTGCAACTGAATCTGATCTTATTGAATGCTTGAATTCCCTTTAAAAACTTCTTTTTACTTGAGGACAAGCAAAAATCTAGGTTGGGGAGAGTTTGATAAGTGTTGATTAAGCATTAATTTCATGACTCATTTGAACTAATTTTGTAAAGAATTTGAGCTGAATTAATGAATTATTGAAGAAAGTAAGCATGAATCTTTTAAGTAGTGTATAAAAGAAATGTTGTGTTAAAGCTCCTGGAAAGTGCAGGGAATTCAACAGGAAGGCGAGGCAAGGTAAGCAAGCTTGAGCATGAAAGTTGGAAAGCATAAGCACCACTCACGCTTAAGCGTGAATACTAGACGCTTAAGCGAGGATTAAGCATGGCAAGCATGAATTAAAGGAGACAAAGAGGCATCAGGACCCCTCTCACGCTCAAGCGTGGGGATGAGCCGCTTGAGCGTGAGATCAAGAACGGTCAAGCGAGGAGTAAGCGTAAGCGTGAGCGTGAGCGTGACCCAGGCACGAATGACGCTTGAGCGTAACTGAATGGAGCTCAAGCGTGACCCTGCACATGAAGAACGCTTGAGCGTAGGTTGTACACGCTTGAGCGTGACTGATGGGTAACAAAGCATAAGTCAAGCGCGCCTGAGCGTGAAAAAGGGACGCTTGAGCGTGTGTCCAAGCGCGCCTGAGCGTGGAGCAAGCGTAGAAACTAGCATACTAAATTGGAAGGCCACGCTTAAAGCGTGATTAAGGAAGCTCAAGCGTGATACAACCAGTGAACATCAGTATCCTTCACGCTTGAGCGTGACTACTAAGCTCAAGCGTGACTCATGCAGTATGGGATTTTTCAATTTAATATTCACCAATGGTGCGATGCCAGCTCACCCACTTTCTTGTGTTTCCATAAGTCTCTGAAAGATGCTGCATGGGTTCTACGCAAGTGGGAAAGGGAAGCTGAACCTTCCTATAAACCAAGCTGCAAACAACACCATGGGGAGGATCATCAGGATCATCCCTGTAATCCCCTGTATCTCCCTCAGAATCCAACCCTTTTCCATTATCTTTTATATTTATATTTTAAGGGTGAAAATACAAAGCATGAGTAACTAATCTCCCTTATGGGATTGGCTGTAATCCATTCAACACTAAAGTAATGCTGCTGTAAGTTTTTATTTGGTAATGAGATTTGATAAGTTGCTGTATTTCTTTCTGCGTTTAATGCCTGAAAATACTTGATCACTATTTTCTTGTTCTGAGTTTTCTCAAGTATGCTGGGAAGTGACTTTTGAAAGCAGAACCTGAAGCAAATACTTATTGTGAGTAGGTAGCCAGGGATGGCGTCTAACGCAATAAACGTCAAAACAATCGATCGATAATGCTGGGATGATTTCAAAGTGACTGAGGGATCAGCGGTTTGAAGTCATTCTTATGAATTTTGTAGTCAAGGGATCGATACAAATGACTTTGATTGTGATGTAGAATTTATCTTTTCAATTTACTTAAATGAAAACTTATGCAGCTTACAGAGGTGAAGATGTGATGAAGCCAATCCCTGTTTCACAAAACTGATTTCTCCAAACCAATTACTGTTATCCTGCGCAACTTTTACTCTGTTATTTACTGTCTTCTTGATCAACATCATTTATAACAAAACAAAAACCAAACCATTCTGCCAAATCAATTCAAGACTAAGATTTTCATTCTTACACCTCCTCAGTGGAACGACAACTATACTATATTACAACTTCTGTGTTTAAACTTGGCACATCCACTGCATTGAGTTCATATTATACAAACTTGATTCTCTTTCATTGAACTCTTCATTCCCAAATATTTCAAAAACGCCTCAGCAACAACATCCTTTATATATCTTCATTTGTTGTGTCATTATCAAAACCTACATCAATATATAAATACAGGGGAACCTGGAGCTCGAATGATGAAGACCAGAATTTTGGTCATTGACGTGAAATCACCCTACAACGGCATCAGATATCGTCTTACGCTGAATGCAATGGAGGCTATTATCTCAACCCCACATCTCCTTATCAAGTTTATTGATAAAGACAATAGGGTATCCTTTGTACGGGGTGACAAGGAAATGGCTAGGTATTGTTACAACCTTAGCCTCAACATGGTGAAGTTGGATGCCATTAGCAAAAAACGAAAGCTAAATGATAGGGGCATGACGGCAGCATCTGTTAACCTGGACCCTAGAGTTGATTGAGATAGACCCCCTCAACCCTTCTAAGCCAATCCCAGATAGAGGTTCGAAGGTGATCGTTTTGGGTGATACCCCAAATAGAGTGACTCAAATTAATGAGAAGCTTGAGCCCAACATGGAGGAACGTTTGGTTGCATTATTAAGGGATTTTAAGGAGTTGTTTGCTTGAATAGCTACCGATATGTCAGGAATGGATCCAAATTTTTACTGCCACAAGTTAGCCGTCTATCCAGCGACAAGGTTGGTGGCACAAAAGAAGAGTCGATTGGGTCTTGAAAAGCAAAAAACTGCTCTTGAGCAGACTGGGAAGCTACTGAAGGTTGGTTTCATTAAAGAAATATGGTATTCCTCTTGGTTATATAACGTAGTCATGGTGTACAAATCCAATGGCAAATAGTGTATGTGCACGGACTACGTAGACTTGAATAAGTGTTACCCCAAAGACTCCTACCCTCTCTGTAACATCCCAAAATTTATAATTTTTAGAAAATTTATTCATTAAGGATTAATGGAGAATTTTTGAATGAAATTCCGAGTGAATATTGTTTGAAATGTGATAGTCCGAGTGAAAATCGTGTGATACCGAGTGAAGTAAGACTGAGGAAGCTATTTCCAACTGAAGTTAAGATGTTTCCGAGTGAAACATCATTGAACGAATCATTTTTGAGTTAAGAAAACTGTGTCCGAGAGACACTTTTTAGTGAGGAAAATTCGAGTGAATCAACTCCGAGTGGAACGTATCCGAATGGGTTATTCCGAGAGAAGTAATCCTGAGTGGGGAGAAACTTTGGAATTGAATAAGTACTCCTCAGGCTGGGATATTTTGAAAAGTGACCGAGTGGAGTATCTCCGAGTCGTGTGACTTTTCAAGTGAAGAGTCACTGAGTGTGATAAATCCGAGAGAGATGGCACCGATTGAAATAAACCGAATGAATATATTCTGGATGAATAATTTCAAGGGGAATAAATGACCAAGTGATAAATTCACTCAGTTCGTGTTCGGTCAGAATTGCTGAGTTTGTACTCGGATTGGTCTTTGAAATAGACTTCAACCCCGAGTGATCCTTTCAAGTGGAATAATTTCCGAGAGAGGATTGTCTACTAACTTTGAGTAATCTTTTAGATGGTAGACTTTCGAGTGATGTAAGTAAAGGTTTGACTCGGACAGAAATATATATGAGTGAGCTGTTTGAATGAGATCTTTCCGTGAGGGACATTTCCGAGGAAGAAAAGTTGAATGTTTCATGGGATGAAACCCTTCCGAGTGAATTCTCTCCGAATGAAGGAATTCTGAACGGGCAGAGGCTTTCTCGGAAAGATATGCTTAGAATGCTGAAACCGAGTCAGAATTAATAATTATTTTAGCTTTCCACGTCACTCTGTTCTTCTACCTTCTAGCGGATTCTTTTTCTGATATTTTCTAAGTATGGGACCCTCTCTAATGTGTTGTCCTTTTTCATTAAATGCTTATTCCTTACTCATCATTTGAAGAAACGTACAGCAGACATCTTCCTATTGTTCACGTCTCTTTTGCATGAACAATATATATATCAACTACTGTTGGATTAATTAAGGACTTTTGGAAAGTGAAAAACGCCATCTATAATCCTTTTCTCTTCAATCTCCACTAAAAACCATCAACGAAGAAGAAACTGATCTTCCTTTCTTCTCTCTCACGTGAACGTTTGAATTTCATAAGCAAGAAAGCTTTGGACTACTTCAGAATTGTAATTCCAGTTAGAATTCTTGAAGCTGTAACTTGATATCGATTGAAGAACCGTTGAAACTCATTATTCCAGGTAGGGGGAGCGTTACATTTCAAATAGATAGTTTATGAATGGATGTGGGGTATTATTATTGTGTACATATGATATGTATGTGAATTATTGTATAAGACCCCGATTATATAACGTTTTATGTTTTCATATCTTCCATTCATATTATTGATATTGATATGAGATTGATGATGATGATATGGATGATGATTCATGAATTTTTGATGATATTCATGTATATGCATGAGATTCATGTGTGATGATTGAATATGAAATATGATGTGGTTTCCACAAAAGACCTTGGGTGGGACTCAAGGCAAAAGACAAAAGACCTTGGGTGGGACTCAAGGCAACCTCTTGAGCGGGGCTCGGGGTTTTAGCCCATGGCACTCACCGTTGTCACTGAGAGTGATGGTGTCACATAAGGGTGTAAACGGTTTGGTACCTGTAAAACGGCCGGTTCAGCTGAGAGCTGAGTTATGGCTCGGGAGCCAGTGTTGCAACACAATTAAAAGACTTAATAATGGATTTATCCGATTGAGTATATGTGTGCATCGATATATATGTTATTGAGAATAATATGTTGTTTATGATGTGCTATATGACTCGGTTATGTTTTATATACTTAGTTATGAATTGGACTTTTAATCCGATTCAATAACTATTATTTGATATGTTTATGCTCACCCCCTACTTCTTATTATTTTACAGTGGATAGAGGACACAGTGAAGGCGTGTGAAGTCACTCATCCGACTGGAGCATTATGTATTAGCATGTACAATACATAGTGCACATAGTTATTTTGTAGAAGCCTTGGCCGACTCCTGTGAATACCGAGTGTATATCTTCTTTGTATATTAAATGGCCGGTCGGCTTTTGTAAAAGTGACAAAATTATTATTTAATTCAAATTCTGTTTTTTTTTAATATTGGAATTATTTGTGAAAAATTTATTTGATTATCGAAATTTTATTTAAAAATTAAGAACGTTATACTCTCCCTTATATTGATCGAATAATGGATGATTCTTCTAGGTTCCAGTTCTTATCCTTTATGGATGCCTATTTTAGGTACAATCAGATCCTGATGTGGGAAGGGGACCAAGAGAAGACTGCATTTATTAATGACAATGATGTCTTCCGCTACACCATCATGATTTTCGGTCTAAAGAATGTTAGAGCCACATACCAACGTATGATCAACAAGGTGTTCGAGGGCATGCACACAAAGTTGATTGAAGTGTACATCAATGATATTATTGCCAAGACACCAGTAGGAGGTGATCACACTGAAGACCTTCGTTGTTCCTAGTGGAAGATTTTTGGGTTTCACGTTGACCCAGCACAGTATTGATGCAAACCCAAACAAATGGGAGGTGATTCAGGAGTTGTGAAGTCCCAAAAACTTACGAGAGATGTAGTCTCTGAATGGAAAAATAGTGGCTTTAGCTTGCTTTATGCCAAAGATGGCCCACAGATCTTTATCACTCTACAAGATTCCCAAGAAGAGTAAGAAGTTTGAGTGGAGACGCGAGTAGGAGGCAGCTTTCCAAGATCTAAAGGAAGTTTTATCCAAATCTCTTATTTTAGTTAAGCCTGACCCTGGTGAGCGGTTAATCCTTTATCTTTTTGTTTCAGATGAAACATTAGGAGTTGCCTTGGTCAAAGAGACAATGGAGGGGCAAAGACCAATATACTTTACTGGTAAAATGTTACAAGGGGCAGAGCTCCGATATCAAAAGATTGAAAAGGTCACTCTCATCGTAATTTGGACTTCACAGCATCTGAGGTTGTATTTCCATGCTCACCCAATAATGGTGCACATAGATCTCCCACTCTGGACAATTCTTTTCAAACCTGACGTGGCAGGCATAATGATTAAATGGGCTGTCAAATTGTCTGAATTCGACATAACTTGTGAGCCACACAATGCCATTAAGGCCCAGGTTTTGGCAGACTTCATAGTTGAGCTCTCAAGGTCAAATCCAGAAGCATCCTATTCCCATTGGATTGTATATGTGGACGGATCCTCTAACAACAAAGTTTGTGGGGCTGGTATTGTTGTGGAAAGTGAGAACAGAGTACTCCTTGAAATTTCCCTTCATTTTAACATCACCACCTCCAACAATCAAGCAGAATATGAAGCATGTCTTGTAGGTTTGAGAGCGACCATCGATATTGGAGCCAAGACTGTCACCTTGTGCAGCGACTTGCAGTTAGTCATATCATAGATTCTCGGCGAATACTAGGCGAAGGAACCATTACTTCAACAATATTTGGCTTGTGTTCATGAGCTGAAAGAACGATTTCAATCTATTACCTTCAAGCATGTACCAAGAGAAGAAAATATTGGGGCCGACATCCTCTCACGATTGGCTACCACAAAAAAGGTTAGGAGTACTACGCCAATTATGCAAAACACCCTAATGGAGCCTAGTATCAAATCTTTTGTTAATGCCATTCGGTTGACTAGATTTTCAGAAGACTCTTGGATGGTCCCTTATGTTCGATATATGGTGAATGGTAAATTCCCTACAAATAAGACTGAACGAAGGAAAATAAAAAATGAGCTACTCTTTTTCATCATGATAGATGGCAAGTTATTTCAATGAGGCTTCTTCGTCCCCTATCTCTTATGCTTACATGAGAATGATGTCCACGGGGTGATGACTGAAGTACATGAAGGGCAGTGTGGGCACCACTCTAATTCATGAGGAAAATCTCGAGCCAATTTTTGGTGGCCCACGATGAGAAAAGATACAACAAAGTATGTTCAGAAGTGCTATCCTTGTCAAAGGTTTGCCAATTTACACTACACCCCTGCAGAGAAATTATCAACAGTCGCGGTCCTTTGGCTCTTTCATCAATGGGGTATGGATATCCTAGGTCCACTCCTTACAACCCCTAGAGGCAACAAGTATCTGATTGTAGGGGTGGATTATTTCACCAAATGGATTGAAGTCGGGCCAATGGTCCATAGCACCTTTGCTAGAATTAGACGTTTTATTTATGAGAACATAATTGCTCGTTTTGGCGTCCTAGGGCGGATTGTCACAGATAATGACACTCAATTTACAGATCTCAAGTTCATTGAGTTACTTGAGGAGTTAAACATTGTACAAGTCTTTCCATCTGTTGAACATCTCCAAACCAATGGACAAGTCAAGGTTGCAAACCGGGAGATTCTCAAGGGTCTTAAAAGATGATTAAGAGACGTGAAGGGGGATTAGACCAATCAATTATGTCACGTGTTATGAGCATATCGGACTACCCCTTACTCATCCACTAATGAGTCGTCATTCGGACTCATATACGGGGTTGAAGCCAAGATCCCAATAGAGCTCGAAATATCATCTACGAGAGTCCAACAATTCCATGCAGAACGCAATGGGGAAAATTTGTTAAGCAAGCTAGATGTTATCGAGGAACTAAGAGAAGAAGCCTTCGTCCGGGATCAGGCGATCAAAGCTAAGGCCGTTCTATGTTACAATAAGCGAGTTTCACAAAGGCGTTTTGAAATTGGTGATTTAGTGCTACGCTGAGCTAGCATTGGCAATAAGTTTGACCACCAAGGTAAGCTTGCATCGTCCTGGGAAGGACCCTACCGTGTCTCAGAAGTTTTAGGTAAAGGTACTTACCGCCTTGAATGCTTGGATGGGACATCGATAAGGAACAAGTAGAACATTTTGAATTTACGCATTTATTATAACTAGTTGGATCATATGGTGTGTACTCTTTTTCCTAACTTAAGGCTTTTTCCCACTAGGTTTTCCTTAAGAAGGTTTTAACAAGGCATGCCCTAGCACAACTCCGATGTATATTCGGTATATCAATAAAATGTTTGTCAAGCTTTCCACCTCTCTTCTTCTCTCTATAAAATTTATTTGTTCATTTTTCCCCAATGAGTGACGAGGATTAGACCTCAAATAAGGCCATACCGGACCCCAATGAGTGACACCCCAGTCCCTTAAACAAGGACTGACTGAGAAAGGGTTAGGGACGAAATGCAACTAAGAAAGGGTTAGGGACGCTACCTATGTTTTCGAAAAGCTTAAAGATTTCTGAAGCAACTACGAACACTTCTTCCTCTCAAAAATTTTCTAGGGCTTGAGTCTCTTAGAATTTTGATAGAGTTTCAATAATGCAAATACAAAGGTGATTTTTCGAGTGTCTAAGAGTTCCCTCTTATAGACATGGCTAGAGGGCAACCAGTACGGCGTCATTTTGCATATTTGGCACATGTCTTGATGCATTTAGTGACACATTGTGTAAATCAAATTGTGACATGTGTCCAATGTATGCCACATCAGTAATGGTGTTAGTCCAAAAATTAACAAAATGACCAAATTAAAACATTTTAAAAAAATTAAAAGACTTAAATGAAATGAAAAACGAAAAGGGGATCATAGTGAAATGGGAAATACACTTAAAAATAAAGGATTAAAAGGGAGATAAACATCGTAATAATGCTATATGTTACTGGTCCCTGTTTAGATGAATGGATACTGGTCTGACACCCAATCCAGATCAACTCTTATTTTTTCTTATTTTTTAAAAGAAATTATGCCTGTTTTCAAAAAAAAAAAAAGAAATTATGCCTCACACTTTTGCATGTTTCTTGCTTTGTTATTTTTAAGAGCATTTGGGTATTGTTTACAAGATTATAAGAGAAATACATGCAAATGAGGAGTCAATGTGTACAAGTATGAAATCAGGAACGTTCGTGTATTATTGCATGTTCAATGCCTCCTCGCAGGTGCATATTGCACATCTACCGATCATGAAGATCTGATTCCAAACATATGGTAGGAATTTTTTGTTATAAAATTAAAATAATTTTGATGGAATTAATTTTCAAACATTATACGTAATTAAAGAGTACAAATTAATTTCAGCCAATAATTGATTTTTCAACGCCAAAACATACAGTGCACTGTTTGACCAAAAGTTTGATCTCCCAAGCTCCAACAACATTTCAAACTTCAAAAAAAAATCTCTACTAAAAAATGTTGGAAAGATTGGAAGCTAGAGCATCACTAGAACAATGAAATTTGGAACTACTAATCATCTATCTCTCATCTACCTAATTGAACCGGCCTTGTAAATCACTCCTATAGTATTTTAAAAAATTACCCATTTAGTATCTTTCGTTTGATCTTTGAACTGTCAGGTTATACCAAGTATCATATAATACTCAAATTTAGATAGAAGAGACGGTGTTGTACAAAGAGTTATTTGATATATGAATATCAAAATCTTCATACACTTAATCCACGTGATTTTAAAATAAACTATTATAAATGTCTACAAATTTGATTGCCCAAATACCCCCTTAGTTTGTTTTCTTCAAGTTTTCTTGTTTATATCGATCAAATTTTTTATTAGGAAATTCCTATGTGAAACCACTGGACAGCAGGAAGACTGAAAGTGAAACAGAACTGCACTTTTAACCAGAAAGGTTCGTAAGCACACCCTCCCAACCCCAAAATGAATATAGGACTGACTATCTTAAGGTAGTAAGAAACAGATGCCACCTAAGTATGTCAATTGAAGTACAAGCATTCAATAACTTCTATGCAGATATTTGAAAAAGAACGGAAAAACTGTGTCCCTAAGTTCTGCTCTTACTGTCTTATATTTCCTGCCTAACAAACATAGTTTTCATTAATTTTGCAGACAAGAAAAACATCCAAGTCATGATGCAGGTTATATCAAGTACTAACAACTTGCGGGTGGTTTAATTCTTCTCAGTATTGCTCTCCAACTCCCTTCTCAGCTGAAGTGAGAAATCATCGCTAACATCATCATCATCCCAATCATCCTCCCACTGTTGAGTCACTTCTTTCCCTTCCTCCTTGTCATCCCACTCTGAAAGGCAACACAAACACGAAGAAACATTAGAAAGACCAAGGCCAGAGACGAATCAAGTTCAACAAACAGTCTCTTGAGCACGGAGACTTTCAAATACCATGTTACCATCACTAGCAACTGAAAAAAATAATATTAAATAATTCAAGCAATTAATTGAATACTATTATCTGCACACTAGAAGTGTTAATGCTTAATGAGAAACAGGATCAACACCATAAGAAACCAAATCATCACAGACAGAATAATGTTTCATTTGAACGAACTAAGGTAGCATTTGGTAAACTTGTTAAAGTGGAACAAAATATACAAGAGTTCAAATCATTTTTGGCACATTTTAAAAATAGAACAGAACACGAGGTGAGTTAAAAATGATACTACATTTTAGTTCTATTAAAAAGGATGGTTTAAGAGCACCGAATAGATGATGTCCTCTCTGTTCTCTCTATGCACAACTGATAAATGCTACCTAGGCCCCTATTTCTTTCAAGTTAAAAATACAAATTTATCCAACTTATGCAATCTTGGACATGATAGAAAATCAAAATCATTTAAAATTAACATTAATGTAATCTACTTGTGATTTCTGATGACAGTTCAATATAATTTTCAATACAATGACCCTTCTTAATTTCTCCACATATGCAAAGTCATCCAGGTTAGATAAACCCTAAAAATAATACTCACTTACCAATGGAAATGTGTAATTCAGATTAGTTTAAGCATGTATTCAAAAATCAAAATCAATTTAACTAAACTCTAAACCAAACAATCACCAAGTATGCCTCAGATAAGCAACAAAATCTGTCAAAATTCCTAATTCGTTAAATGACTTGTCTTCCATTGAAATAAACCAATGAATGTCACTTGTAAAGCAACTCACGAAAACAAAACAGATCGATTTCTCAGGAATAAAAAATCGTCAAAAAGGCGATTCTTAAATAAATTTGAAAATTAAAACAATTTTCAAAAAAAAACCATAATTAAACAAAAAAGTGAGATTCAAACAGAAGGAAAATGTGAGATTTGAGTTGGCAATCGCGTGAAAGAATGAGATTAATCAGAGATTTTACCTTCATTGATTTCGAACTCTTCAAACTCATCATCGTCTTCGAAGAGATCGATCTTGACATCCTCAGTAGCTACCTTTGGTTCCGCCGCCATAGAGAAACCTAAATCTGCAATTAATCGAAGCCGAAAGTGCATAAATTTTATTAATTGAGAAAAAACAAAAACAAAAACAAAACCCTAAATTGGATAAACGGAAATAAGGTGTACCATCAAAGTAAAAAGCCAAAAATTCATACTATGAGTAATTAAGATGAAAACAATACTTACTGGTTTTGGTTGAACACAAACAAAAACGAAGTTGAGAGTGTCAATAAGATGAGCCTAGAATCTTCTGCTTTCGAATGAAGTAACGTGAGGGAAGGGTTAGGCTTTATACTGAGAGGAGTAGGGTGAGAATTGAGAACCTTGATCTCTACAGAAAGAACGGGGTCTTGAATTTTTTATTTTTTATTTTGGTACAAAAGTTGAATTTAAAAAACTATAATGGTAATAATTTTTATTAAAAATATATTATTTAGGAATACTTACTTTATTCTTTTCTTTGTTTAAAAAAAAACTATATTAGTTATCAATGTAAAATAATCATTTATAGCGAATTAAATTAGTGTAATCCTATTAAAATATATAATATTGAAATATTATAAATTTTTTATTTATTCGCTTTTGTCAGGGTAAAATCTTTAAAATGTAGGATTTTATAAACATTAAATGATTTTTCCTTTGGCGTTTGATATAGAAAATAAAGTATTAAGACTTGAAAGTAGGTTTGACCATAGTTCATATACATCTCCCTTCCCCTTCTATTGTTATTTTAAGAGTATTGATTTTTTTAAAATATGGTGGATTTAATTTATATATATTCTATTTTAAGTATGATCAATGACTCATGAAACACCCTAAGTTAATAAATAATAAATAATAAAACATAGAAATTTTTTTTTTACAATTAAAACCAGAATAATCGGGTACAAAAGAGATAAGAGAAGAGAAGGCAAGAGGAATAAAACCGACTCAAGGAGGCGGACAACGGAAGGAGAGAAACGCTCAGGCGGATCACTAGCAACGTCCACTCGCTCAAGCGAAAGCTACACTCGGCACTCACTCACTCCACTCGGCATTCCCACACCCGGATTTCAGCGCTGGTTCACTCGGAAGGGTCCACTCTCTATTCACTCGGATTGGCCCTTATACATACCAGCCCCATTCAGAAAACATGGCACATTCCATGACTTCATTCAGTTGGGACACATATACGAACAACTCGGAAATGATTCCCATCGCCACTCACTCGGAATCTATGAAGACTTCTCACTCGGAATAACTTTCACTTCCTTTTTGCCACTCGGATATTCCTCTAATTCTTTTCACTCGGTAACCATAATCTTTCCTACTCTAGTTATCCTTACTAAGTCAAGACTCACTCAGAATCCCTTGCTACTAATAATTTCCTACCATGGGGTCCACTTAGAGCCTTAGGTATCGCCTTTCTGCCGGGAAACCTTCACTCGGCGGATTCTCATCGGAAATTGTGAATTATCCCGCACTCGAAAAATCTTAACAGTTATCACTCGGAAAATATCTAGATCAATCCTCACTCGGTGTTCCGCGCTGTCTTAATCACTCATTCTCACTCGGTATCACACTGTCTTGTTCACTCGGGATTATCTAGACTCCTCTTCACTCGGAGGGAATCACTAACTCTCTTCCCACATCAACACTCGGCTCCATTTCGACTTATAGTTATACTAACCTCTCACACCCAACAAGTACGCGTACATAGATTACTCGGATCTTCATGCACAGTAGAGGATTTCACGCAACATGTTAGATATAAATAATTACAGGCACCAAAATCATGTCTTCTACCCCAGAGGGTTCAGGTTCTAATAAAAGGGACTAAGGCTAAAACATGAGCCGGCCAAGGCTTAACAAAACACATAAGCAGTATATACATAACATCTATTTTCCCATAGCGCACAAGCGTTTCACTCAGCATTCAGCTCCTCCTCCATTCGTCATCCCGAGAGACATTCACTGAAAAATTTGCCACAGTAGGGGTGAGCTTATGCATTTAAAATGACAATTAATGACTCGGTATCAGCATCAATACTTGCCCTCACGTTCACTCAGGTTGCATACAATTTGGATTTCAACCATGCAGAACATAATGCTTTTTAAAGACATGCAATTACATACATATTACAAAGATTCATTTCCCGTCATTCAAAATATGCATCAACTCACTCAGAATTCACTCGTATCACTCCGAGCCATCCCACTCGTCCTATCCTAACCAACATTTCATCTACAAGCATGCCTGCGGATCCGACTAAGCAATGATCTTCAGTTACAGGTTCCCTTACTGGCCCCTCGTCCTTTAGCCCTTCCCGCGTGGTACCGGCCTCCCATTGACGTCTCGAGACTTAACTCTAGCTCCTACGGCTACCACAGGCTCTCACAGGATCTAGCCAAGGGTCTGCACCTGGAGATCATTTTGTTGGGACTCTTGACCTTCCAGGGTCATTCCATTTCCTGTACATACAGCCTATACGCGTCAACCACGAGTACCCTCAACTATCCGACTCATTCCTAGTAACCATTAGCTTCACTCCCGAGCCCACATATTTTCTACATTCAATCATTCATCGTACCATCATACACAGCACTCGTACAGTTAATGCATGCAATATCTCAAAGAACCAGCCAACAATCAAGCACACATATTCTTTCAGTATTAACAACAATGAGAACATGCATCACAGGCGTTTATATATAACCAACTATCAGACTTCAACACCACGACCCTGAATACATGCATGCAAGTGTATAACCATAATCAGGACTCTGCAATCGCACACATGACAGTCAAGGATTCACAATCATGTATTGCACACAATTATCACAAACACATTCATATGCATGCACGGTAATACGTTCATCCGGTGTCGTCCATCGACCATGCATTTGACATGCAAGCGCCCCCTACCTTCTGAAGGGACTCGAGAAGCTCTTCCTCTCTCCGACGTTTGGTCTGACGCCCTTTCTGCCTCGTCCAGTCCCCTTCGTACAGTCGTACTCTGCAATCGGCTCGGGGATGGGGAGTTGTTCTTCCTCTGCTCCAATGATCGTCCTTCACCAGTCGGAGGGGACTCTGACCCTTCTGCAGCACCGTCGCCATGGGTCTCCAGAAACGAAGAACAAGGACAGGGGAGAAGAAAAGAGGACGAAGAATGAAGAAAGAAGAAAAGAGAGGATGAAGCAGTGAGGAAGGATGAATATCCATGGTGATACAGGATATATGTACATGCATGCAAAGAGAAGGAGAGCGGGGTGGGAAAACGTGAATCGCAGTCCCACTCACGCGACTCGCCAATCATAAGCAGCCACATTTTACCAACTAAGCATAATTAATTTGTCATTATTTCTTAAGTTAAGTTGATTTTAATTAACAATTAATTTCCTACTTGAAATCAAAATTGGGATGTTACAGTTCTCCCCCTCTCAAAAGAATTTCGTCCTCGAAATTTAGTCAGTAACTCACCTTGGTTAAACAACTCGGGGTACTGCTGCCTCATGGCATCCTCACGTTCCCAGGTATAAGAGGTATACCCGTTTTGTTGCCATTCTACTTCAACTAGTTGTACATCCTTGCTCCTCAAATGCTTTACCGATCGGTCCACGATTCTAGTCGGTACAGTCACAGTGGTTAGGTCTTCCTTGATTTCCACTTCATCATCAGGCATTGTGTGAGCAGAATCGGGCAGGTACTTCTTTAATTGGGACACATGAAACACGTTATGCAATCGGGATAAGTGAGTCGGTAATGCTATTCGGTATGCCATGGAGCTGACTCGTCCCAACACCTCGTAAGGCCCAATATATCGGGGGCTCAACTTCCCACCTTTCAGGGCTCGCTCGGCTCCTTTACTCGGTGAAGTCTTTAGAAACACCCTGTCTCTGACTGAAAACTCTAATGGTTTGGTTCGTTTGTCATGGTAGCTCTTCTGCCTATCCTGAGACGCCTTCATCCTTTCCCTTATCACTCAGATCTGTTCTGAGGTTTACTTCACAATTCCTGGCCCCAATAGCAGACTCTCACCCATTTCCGACCAGCAGAGTGGGGTTCGACATCTTCGACCATATAATGCTTCGTAGGGTGCCATACCGATACTGTTGTGGTGGCTATTGTTGTATGTAAACTCAATCAGGGGAAGGTACTGCTCTCAATCTCCACCGTGCTCCAACACACACGCCCTTAGCAAGTCTTCCAAGCTTTGGATCGTTCGCTCGGACTGTCCATCCGATTGGGGGTGATAGGCAGAACTTAGCCAAAGTTTCGTACCCATTTCCTGGTGCAGGCTGGTCCAAAACCGGGACGTGAACCTAGGATCCCTATCCGATACGATAGAAGTCAGTATACCATGCAGTCAGACAATTTCGTGAATGTAAATCCGAGCTAACTTATGCAATGGGTACTTCATGTTCACAGGTAGGAAGTGTGCACTCTTCATCAGTCGGTCAACAATGACCCAAATCGCATCATGGCCCGCTCAGTTTTTTGGCAATCCCATGACAAAGTCCATGGCAATTGAGTCCCATTTCCACACAGGAATCTCCAAGGGTTGCAATGCACCATACGGCTTCTGGTGCTCGACTTTCAATTTTTGACAAGTGATACACCGAGCCATATATTCTGCCACATTCCTCTTTAATCCGGGCCACTAGAATCGGGTCCTTAGATCCTGGTACATCTTCGTGGTACCCGGGTGAATACTGAGTATGCTCTTGTGGGCTTCATCAAGCACCATTCTCCTTAATTCTCCTCCACTCGGTACATATATTCTGTTTTTCACTCAGAAGATTCCATCCGATCCCTCGGTCAAAGACAAACCCTTACCTTTGGCCTGAGTCTTCTTCATATCAGCCAAGTAGGAATCTGACTGCTGCTGCTCGTACAAGGATTTCAGGAATTCATTGGCAATCCTCAACGTACTGATTGTTATCTTCCAAGATGAAGGCACATTAACATGCAAATTCATGTCTCGGAACTGTTCCAACAGCTCCACCTCCTTTACCATCATCACTGCTACGTGGAGGTATTTCTGACTCAACACGTCGACAACAACGTTTGCCTTACCCGGATGGTACTTTAGCTCGAAGTCATAATCCTTTAAAAATTCCATCCATCTCCTCTGTCTCATGTTTAGCTCCTTTTGGTCGAATAGGTATTTGAGGCTCTTGTGGTCGCTGTACACTTCGAATTTAGAACCGTACAAGTAATGCCTCCATATCTTCAATGCGAAAACTACAGCTGCCAGCTCTAAATCATGGGTCGGGTAATGTTGTTCGTGAGGTCTCAATTGCCGAGAGGCGTAAGCGATCACTCGGTCCTTCTGCATTAGTACGCATCCTAATCTGAGTCCTGACGCATCACAATAAACCACGAAGCTCTCTTGTAAGTTTGGTAATGCCAACACTGGAGCAGTCGTCAACTTGTCTTTCAGCTCTCGGAAACTGCTCTCGCACTCAGAACTCCATACGAACGGGACGTTTTTCCGAGTCAATTTAGTCAGTGGCGAAGCAAGCTTAGAAAAACCTTCAATAAACCTCCTATAATAACCAGCCAGGCCCATAAAGCTCCTTATCTCTGAGACCGACTTGGGTCTCTCCCATGCCATTATAGCTGCCACCTTTGAAGGGTCTACCGAGACACCCTCTTTGGAAATCATATGCCCGAGAAAGTGGATCTTATCCATCCAAAAGTCACACTTTGAAAATTTCGCAAACAGTTGCTTCTTCTTCAAGACTTCAAGTACCGCTCGGAGGTGTTCTTCATGCTTATCAGAGGTCTTGGAGTAGACCAAGATATCATCGATAAAAATCACTACGAATCGGTCCAAGTACGGGTGGAATATGCTGTTCATATAATTCATGAATATGGCAGGTGCATTTGTCACACCGAACGGCATCACTACATACTTGTAGTGGCCATACCGAGTCTTAAAGGCAGTCTTGGGAATATCCGAGTCCTTCACCCAGATTTGGTGGTATCCCGATCGTAAATCGATCTTCGAAAAGACTGAAGCGCCACGCAGCTGGTCAATCAGATCATCAAATCTAGGCAACGGGTATCGGTTCTTAATTGTGAGTTTGTTTAGCTGCCGGTAATCTATACATAGTCTCATGCTGCCATCCTTCTTCTTAACAAGCAGCACAGGTGCCCTCCATGGTGACACACTCAGCCTAATGAATTGTTTTCCGAGTAGCTCATCCACCTGCTTCTTCAACTCGGCCAATTCTATTGGGGACATTCTATAAGGCGCACTGGAGACTGGCTCGGCTCCAGGGATCAGGTCTATAGAGAATTCAACTTCTTTACTCGGAGGGACACCCGACACATCCTCCGGAAACACCTCTGGAAATTCACAGACAGTCGGAATATCGTTCACTCGGGCTCTACTCTCACCCTTGGTTAAGCAAAGCATCATAAATAGTTGAGCTATACCTTGTGCCGTATAGTCCTCATTGTTCTGCCTCGGGAAGATTATCCTTCGGTTTCTACAGTCCACTAACACCTTGTTGGCTGAAAGCCAATCTATACCGAGCACGATATCAAGGTCCTTCAGAGGCACGCACACCAGATCGAAGGTGAAACTTCGATCGCCCAATACAAACATTACGTCTTTACACATCGATGATGTCAACACCTTAGTGCCAGTCGGATTGGCTACTTCCAAAGTCCGATCCATGTACACAGTCGGTAACTTTAAACGCTTTACACACTCATCAGCTATAAAAGAATGGGTGGCTCCCAAATCAAAAACTACATTAAGTGTGTATCTACCGAGTAAACACTTACTTTGCACCAGGTCATTCGCTTGTGCAGCCTCCTCCGCGTTGATGGCGTATACCCTCCCAACGGCTGGTTGGTCGGTATTTCTCCTTCGGTTGTTTGGAGCGAACATCATATTCCCTCTGGCTCTATTATCTCTGTCCTCCGATCGTTGGCTACCATTCCCACGGCCTCTCCCTCGGAAGCCTCCACGACGCACAGGGGCGTCTGCTTGGCGCAATTGAGGGCAGTCGGGGCAGATATGCCCCTTCTCATTGCAATGAAAACATACAACACTTCCTCCACCATCACAATTCTGAGCAAAGTGGTCACCACCATATTTAAAACACTTGCCAAATCTTGGACGTCCACCAGTCTGTCCCCCTTGACTGTTCCGACCCTTATATCTAGCAGAGGGTCCACTTCTCCCCACGTTACCTGATCTCTTGAAGCGTGACTGCTGAGGCCTCAAGGAGGGTTCTGCCCTACTGTTCTGGCCCAAATGGGCTTTGTCATCTTCTTTGAAAATCCTACATTTATTCACCAGTACTGAGAAACTTCTAATTTCTTGATATCTGCAAGCTCTTTTAATGTCTGATCGCAGTCCGTTCTCGAATTTGAGGCATTTGGAGCTCTCAGCCCCGGGTTGTTGGAAGGGTGGATAAAACAGACACAACTCTTCAAATTTGGCTGCATATTCTTCTACAGACATGGAACCCTGTTTCAGCTCCATAAACTCTGTCGCAACCTGGATCGCGACGGCGCGGCAAAAAAGGAAAGAGTATCGAATGAAACAGGGAGTCACCACCAACGTTTTTATCCATAGGAAAAACATTGGGAAAAAACTAAGTTCAGTAAAGCACTGTCTAAAAAAATTGAAATCCAAGTTCGGGAGTCAGTTACGAGTAGGGAAGGTATTAGCACCCTACATCGCCTGTCAAAGACAGTACCAAGATTGAAAGCACAATATAAATAGCCTTAAATAAAACATGGTTTCTTCCCTTTTACTTTTATTTTGAAAATGATAGGGTGGAGTAGGGAACTGTACAAATATAGAATGTTGAAGCGAGGTCAATGGGACGTTTCGTCCGAATTAAGCTCGACTTCGGTATGAGACAGAGAGGGTGAAAGAATGCTAATAAGACGTCACGTCTAAATTAACATCCTCGGGTAAAAAGGATAGGGATAGGAAAGAGATAAGCGGGACGTCTTGTCCTAAGTATCCCTTCCCTATGAATTGTAGCGAGGTTTGAACAAAACCAGGGGAAATCAACAAGACGTCACGTCTAAATTGATTTTTCACGGAAACGAAAAAAAGTAACAACACGAAAGAAACACAAAAAAAACAAGGAAATAAATCAGTAAAAGGAAATAAGAAAGGTGGGCCCGACAGGAGTTAAAGTCCTGCTCCTACATATTCTTGAATTATCAAGAAATCAGGGTTACGTAGTTCTGAATGTTCTTCTTTTAGGAAAAGACTTAGGAGATGATGATGGATGTCACTGAGGTGGGGAACTCGTACAAGGCGAAGTTCTTCGCACGTGTACGAATCCTAAAGAGGTTGTGTAGACGGGAGTGTCCCCGTACGACACTATATTTTTTTTTTAAAAGAAAAAAAAGGATTTTTAGACTGGAAAATAAAACATATACAAAATCAATTATTTTTATTATATGTGCTTGTTAGGGAAAAGGACAAAAATATTAACAGTGTAAACTATGGCACACAGACAAACATAACCAACAAACTGCGAACTGACAGGAAAATAAAAGGCTGAAAGTAAAAGAAATAAGGAACAGGGTGGAACCGGTGTGATGGGCTCAGAACCGATGTGTGAGTCAAACGCAGTGACGGTGTCTGACTGAATCCGGACTTGCACGCTGATAGGAGCACTGGACCGGTGTTGGGCACGAATGCTGAAAACTGAAGAGTGTAGCCGATATTGGTGGGAGCTAATCCGAGGTGAGGGAGTGACTGGGCGCTGTGTATGGACGATGTTGAGGTTTTAAGGAAAAAGGACGGTTGATGGAGAAGGAAATTGGGACGGTGTGAAGAATGGTATTGGGACGGTGTGTAGGAGAAGGGGTGAGGAGGTCGGATTTGGTGAGGACGGTTTCGGGAGAAAGGGACGGTGTTGTGGCTTGATGGACAATGTATTTGCTGGACGGTGTTGTATTTTGGGGGGTATTGGGACGGTGTAGTGTTTAAGGAGTATTGGAAGTGTTCAGGAGTTGTTGGGACGGTGTGGAGGGATTAGGACGGATTAGGGCAGAACAGGGCGGTGTTCGGGGATATAGGTACGATATGGTAAGTTTAGGAGATCGGTGTGAAGGGCTATATTGAATCGGTGGATTTGATGAGGATCTGAGGGAGGACAGTGCTGTAGGGAGGATGCTGTTAGGACGATGTGGGTTGGAGGCTGAGACGGTGTGGTGTTCAAGGAATATGGAGATGGTGAATTGGGAGGTGTTGGGACGGTATAGTTTGGGGAGGTGTTGGGACGGTATGGTTTTTAGGGTGTTGAGATGGTGTGGTGTTTAGGAGTGAACTGGGACAGAACTGTGTGAAGGGAATGAATTCCTTAAGACTCTTGAAGTGAAATTTAGAAGTTTCCTCTCTTTTCAGCCCTGGACCATGTCAAGAACTTACTAGCCAACCCCTTGAAAACGCAACCCCCATAGCTTCTTTGGCTGGGGCATTTATAGGGCCTTGAGGCCATGGGCTGAGGGTTTGGGACAGCCAGAATTCCCACTCACCCATACGCGTAGTGGTGTACAAGCCTGGCCATTAACTGTTCATGGGGGACAGGATTTCAGCATGGCATTTTTAATTGTCCACTTCCGCCTCCCCCTGTCTACCACTTTTGGGGAGTGCGATTCCAGGTCAGCACGCATAAGCATCCGGGCTCATTCCATCCGTTGTCAAATTTGTGACATCGGTTAGCAAAGACATCGGTTGGACGGAGTTTCCACTGATCCGATGTGGTGTCTCAAGAACCTTTACCTGTGTCTTCACACTGGTTGAGTCTTTCAATATAATCACAGGGGCGATGTTCTCCCTCCTAGTCCGGATCTACTACCAGCCGGTGTGCCTATTTTTGATCTGATTCCTTTTTCCTTAGGGCCGGACTGGCCTGTTACTCCTTTGTCAGGCGCACGACATCGGTCCGGTGTTAATTTGGGCCTTGTCCGGTGTTGCCAGTTTTATGGCCGGATCTGGTGTTATAACAATTTAGGCCGGACTGAAAGAGGTGTTCACAGGGGCGGTGTTCTCCCTCCTAGTCCGGATCTACTACCAGCCGGTGTGCCTATTTTTGATCTGATTCCTTTTTCCTTAGGGCCGGACTGGCCTGTTACTCCTTTGTCAGGCGCACGACATCGGTCTGGTGTTAATTTGGGCCTTGTCCGGTGTTGCCAGTTTTAGGGCCGGATCCGGTGTTATAACAATTTAGGCCGGACTGAAAGAGGTGTTCACGGGGGCGGTGTTCTCCCTCCTAGTCCGGATCTACTACCAGCCGGTGTGCCTATTTTCGATCTGAATCCGCCCACGAGATCGTCGTTTCTTACTTGGGCCGGACTCACTCGTTCTTTCGTTGTCAGATCCGCGACATCGGCCATTAAAGGACTCTTAACAATTGGTCCGGTGTTCCCCCCTTTTGGAATTTGGACCGGTTATATTTACATTTGGGACCGGTGTCCTTTCCATTTGGGTCAGACCGAAATAGGTGTTCACAGATGCCCCTCTTTACTCCTTTTTCACAAGAGAAATACGGAATCTTCGTATTTCCGAGGTGAAAAGGGAGTAAAGACATGAACACCGATGTAGGGGATAAATGGGACCAATCAACCGGACATCGTCCTTGCAAAGTATAGAACCTCGGATTAGTGCATCATGACCACCCGGTCCTCAACTTTTGTTCCCTTTTGAATGGCCGGTGTATTGTGCATGACATCGGCCTTAGCAACTTAAACCCTGGATCCAATTCTATCCGAGGTAGGTTTCATGATACCGTTTGTTACGCCCCAAAGTAGTAACCGGTGTAACCACTGGGACACCGTCCCTTGTGACCTAATTCATGGTTCCTAGTTTACTCGATTTGAGGGTCATGACACCGCCCTTTGGACTACCACCCATGTCTTGGAATAGAGTGAACCTCTACCTAGCGTCCATATCGGATCAACACCCTCCTTTTTTTTATTTTTTTTTATTTTTTTATTTTTTTTTCTTTTGAAGAATCAAGAGAGCTGTTTTTTTTTTAGAAACAAACGAACGAAAAGTAAAGGGTGCCTAAAAAGGCGAACTGAAAAATGAAGGAGGCCTGAATAGGCGAACAGAAAAGAAAAGGAATGCCTGAATAGGTGAATGAAAAATAAAGGATGCCTGAATAGGCGGACAGAAAGTAAATGAATGCCTGAATAGGCAAATGAGAAGTAAAAGGATGCCTGAATAGGCGGACAAACAGTAAAGGGATGCCTGAATAGGCGGACAAAAAGTGACGAGGTGCCTGAATAGGCGAGCAGAAAGTAAAGGATCCTGAATAGGCGGATAGGAAGTAAATGGTGCCTGAATAGGCGGACTGAAAGTAAAAGATGCCTGAATAGGCGGGTGGAAAGTAAAGGATGCCTTGATAGGCGGCTGGAAAATAAAGGATGCCTTGATAGGCGACTGGAAGATAAAGGGGTGCCTGAATAGGCGAATGGAAAATAAAGGATACCTTGATAGGCGGCTAGAAAATAAAGGATGCCTTGATAGGCGACTGGAAGGTAAAGGGTGCCTGAATAGGCGAATGGAAAATAAAGGGTGCCTGAATAGGCGACTGGAAGTAAATGGTGCCTGAATAGGCGAATGGAAAGTAAAGGATGCCTGAATAGGCGACTGGAAAGTAACTTGTGGGGTTGACCCTCAGTTGACAGGAAATGCAGAGATTGGGAGAGCTAACAGGACGTCTCGTCCGAATTAACTCACTGGACCTAAAGGCTCGGGGTGATGCCCTAGTTTGACATGACTGAAGGTTCTTGGGGAATTACTCTTTGAATGAACAAAAGGAATCTGGGGAGATGCCCCAGTTTAAGTTGTTTAAGAAATGTATTTCTACTAGAGGAGGATTGATGGTTCAGGGTACTGCCTCTTTAGGTGTAAGAGAATGATCCTGGGGTGATGCCCCAGTTTGAACTATTTACTTTGAAACCTCAGGGAGCTGCCCCTTGAGCGAGAAGGAAATGATTCTGGGGTGATGCCCCAGTTTGATTTGTCTGGGAAGTGTAATTCTACTGGGGAAGAATTTGGTGATTCGGGTACAGCCTCTTGATTGAGAATGGAAAGTTTGGGATTCATTGGGGAAGAGATCTTGAGAAGTGCCAGCTTTGGCGATTGATTTCACTGGGGATGAGAATTTGAGAGGTGCTGATTTTGGAGTTGAGTGGGAGACTTTGAAGATCGCCAACTTTGGCGAAAGAGGCTTAGAACGGTGCCTGCTTTGGAGATTGAAGAGGAGACTTTGAGAAGTGCCAACTTTGGCGAGGAAGGTTCCACTGGGGGGATGAGAATTTGAGAGATGCTGACTTTGGAGTTGAGCGCTACTTAGGCGATGGGAGAAGAAAACATTAAAAGGTGCCAACTTCGGCGATTTAGGGAAGGAGTTCTGAGGTGATTCGAGGAGGGGACTTGAAGGATTTGATTGAGGTGTTAATGCCTGGCATGACTGTCCGTGAGATAACCTGCATAAAAATGGTAAGTAGTGCAAAGATAAGTTCAAAAACTGGGTAGGTCCTGTGAAACCGCGACCCTTAGGACAACTCATGGACAGAGGAGAATGCAAAGTGGCGATCATAGCTTTGAAGCACGTGCCTGGCTGAGTCTTTGTGATGATTGTCGAGGTCAAGTAGTGGGAGCGTCTTGTCCCTTACGACTTTAAATGTTCACCATTCTTTCATTTTATTTTTAAAAAACACAATGTTTTATCAGATCAATGCAATTTATAACACGTATCGAAAAAGGATGAACTTTATTCATGTATGTCAAACAATATACAGAGAATAGACAATAGGGAGAACAGATGGGATGAAATAAAGTTACATAGGACAGGTTAAGGCCAGGAAAGTTCAAGGATCCTCCAGTAAATTCCTGAGACTAGTGAGAACCTTAATCCTGCGTCACGACCTTAAGTACATCGTTCAACTCTGCCTTTGAGAGGGTAGTTCGACCATGGTCCATATGCCCCCAGTTTGCGCATTTTGCATTGGAAATTTCACTTACTCTGCCGAAATCTTGACCCTAATTTTACCTGAGCCGCCTTTTCAGGTTTTCGACTCACTGGGTTGCTCTAACTTTTGCCTAGGCCGCCCTTTCAGGTTTTCAACCTAGCGAGCTTTTTTCTTGTGTTTTTTCTTTTTTTTTTTGGTTGCATCTTTTACAGTAAAAGGTTGAAACTGATCACACTCCAGCTGAGTCTGCCTAACTTTTTCCAAATTGAGTTTGGATCCTTTGGGGAACTGATGTCATCTCAAATAGGAGACTCTACTCCTATGCCATGTACCCAAGGAAATATTGGTGAGTCTTTTGGCATCAATGAGAGAATTACTCTGAGTCATCATTTTGGCCCCTTTTTTTCTTTTTTCTTTTTTTTTTGATTTTATTTTTGGATTTTTCATTTTTCATTTTTTTCATTTTTTCATTTTTTTTGATGATTTTTTTTGTTTTATTCTATTTTTTATCCCCTTGATGATGCAATGACTCAATCTGATAGACTATTTCCTTGGTTACATGAGCATGAGGAATAGCGTACCTTTTAAGGTTGAGGTTTTGATGATGATAAGAATACAAGTTCTTGGTCTAGTGACATTTATTCCCCCAATACAGAAAATGACAGCTTGCCTGATGATCTGGACGTAACCAGCTTTCCCTGCTTGGTATGTGCATTGGACTTCGAGCTTGGCTCTATTTTTTTCATTTTTTTTGTATTATTTGTTTTTTCTTTTTCTTCTTTTTTCTTTTTTTTTGGCAAAGTCTTCCTCAGTTGTGTCTATATTTATAGACATAAGCGATTTCCCCCTATTCAACTGTTGAGGTTTCCTTAAATGACTGGCCTACCACTTGTCCAATTCGGGACTTGCCCATATTGTCATTCCATGCCTTCTGATAGGTTACCCCCGTGATTCCTTCAATTGTTCTTGACTTAGGGGTATACCCATCTTGATCCTCTTGTTCTAACAATCTTGTAAACTTGGATAGTGGCTCGTAGGTTTCCCTACCTCCTTCGTCGGCATAGTCGACTGAGTGATCGAAATCGTGAAGCGGGATTATGATTTCACTAGTCTCAAGAGGATCATTTTTGGATCTGCAATTTAGTGTGTTATGGCAAAATAAAGAAGAGAAAGGAAAAGCAAGTTAAAGAGAATGAGTCAAAAGCAAGGATAAAGGGATGAGAATTTTTTTGAATTTCGATACACATTTATTGATTGACTGGTAAAACAAGTTTTTTTTTTCGCCCTTATTACATGAAAAGTCCCAAAGCCTTAGGCATAGCAGAGGGATAAACAAGACATTAAGGCAAATGATAAATTAATCTGGTGAACCATTTAAAATCGTGGGGAATTTGACAGCCTTTCAGCTACTGAGCTCTCGTCCTGGCGGGCAAGCGGCCACCAAATCAATATTGTTATCAAAACTATCAACCACCACGGTATTAACTTCTGAGCTTCCATGATTAGGCAGGGGATTCTTGACCACGTTGGGGCTTCCTTCTTTAAAATCGATCCATTCGGCCTTGATCAAATCTCTCACTTTATATTTTAGAGCCATGCAATTTTCTGTGGAATGCCCCGGTGCTCCAGCATGGTAATCACAATGAGCGTTCGGGTCATATCCCCTTGGGTAAGGAGGTTGCAATGGCCTCATAGGACATGGAGCTATCATTCCCCTCTCGACGAGGAGTGGAAGAAGTTCGGCAAAGGTTATGGGAATTGGATCGAACTGCACGGGGGTGCGCTCGTTGTTTGGATTCCTTGTATTCTGATTATGGTTGGATGGTCGAGTCACTTGCTACGGGTGATTGTACGGCATGGGTTGTGGCATTGGTGCTCTCACCATGGGTGGACGGAAGTGGGGAATATGAACTGTCGGGCCATAAGTAGCTGCGGCCACATAAGGATTGGGAGCTTGAATCATGGTAGGAGTGAATGGTCTCGGCGGAACCGTCTTTTGATTAGAAGAGATGGAATTAGTTTCTCCGTCCCTTCTCCCAGGTGCCGGCTTCCTCGTCATGTTTGCCCCAGATGAGCCCTGAGTGATCTTACCCGTTCGTATTCCACTCTTCACTCTTTCCCCAATAGTCACGATGTCAGAGAAATTGGTTGAAACACTACCAATCATCTTGCCGTAGAAAGGTGATGGGAGTGTGTCGATAAATATTGCGACTATTTCTTTTTCCGACAATGGGGGATCAACTTGCGCCGCTGTTTCTCTCCATCGTTGGGCATACTCCTTAAACGTTTCATTGTCCCTCTTCACCATATTTTGTAAATGAACCCTGTTGGGTGCCATATCCATGTTATACTTGTATTGTCTAAGGAAGGCATCAGCCAGGTCCTTCCAACAATGGATATGGTTCCGATCAAGGTGAGCATACCATGTAAGAGCAGCTCCTGCTAGACTATCTTAGAAGCAGTGGATCAATAGTTGGTCATTAGAGGAGTAAGATGCCATCTTTCGACAGTACATCGTGAGATGATTCTTAGGACAAGTCATTCCCCGATACTTGTCAAAGTCTGGCATCTTGAATTTTGATGGGAGAACAACATCTGTGACTAAACATAGCTCCGAAGCATCTATTAATCCAAAACCTTCGGCGCCTTCCATCATTCTTAAACGCTCTTCTAAGATCTCTATCCTTTCCCTTCGAGGAGCCGCGACCGCGCGGGTTGTATCTTGGAGGTTGGTCCCATAGGGGGTTCCGTATCCATACGGATAGCCGAATAACTGGTTGTACGGAGGCAACACATGGGACTGGTTTACTAGGCCTGTATTTGGTGAGGGACCTTGAGGATGGGCCACAGCATAAGTCGGCTGGGTTATCTGGGCTTGTGTATTTTGGGCTTGGGCATTGTAGGTTGGCTGGGCCATCGGGGCTTATGTGTTTTGGATTTGGTGGGTTTGTGGGTCATGGACCTGTGTGTTTTGGGCCTGGTGAGCTTGTAGGTCATGGGTTTACGTGTTTTGGGTTTGGTGGAGTGGTGGCATGTTTGGTTGTGTGGGGTATGAAGCATGAGGATTTACCACTTGCTGGTTGGGGGCGTCTTGTTGGTTGGCGAGTGGGGGATAGTACCCCGGGGGTAGGCCATAAAGTGGAAAGGGTACTGGGTTGCCGTCTAGACCGACAAATGTATGCTGTGCGTAAGACTGGCCGTAAGGTGGCTGGGTCTCAATGGCAGGGTTAGGTCTCCCGACATGAATGGTGAGAGGGGGTGTGATTGTGTTAGGGAGTTGGGTTCTTGCTGGGTCAGAACCAAGGAGAGGTGGCGCAGTGGCAGGCTGCTGTTGGGCATCCTCAACACCCGCAGAGGAGCCTCCTTCGGTAAGTTTCTTTTCTAAGAGTTTAGTTAACTCTGCGACTCGCTCTTTCAGCTGATCGAACTTGGTTCTAAAGTTTCCTTCAACAGCTTCTGCCTCAGCCATGAGTTTCTTTTGGAGCCGGGTCTGGTAAGGATGCCTACCCGTGACGTTGGTGTCTCTTTTTTTTTTAAAAAAAAAAAGAAAGAAGAAGAAAAAAATGTTAGGGGGAAATAGAAAGAAGAACAATGTTGTGGGAAACCATCACAGACCTTGGCGAGTATCCTTTGACCATTCCTTAGAACTTATCATTCAAAAGTACTAGGTATGGTAATCATAGAAATTAATATAGGATAATTGTGAAGACAGAAGAAATCTTTCATCCTGAGGTGAGAGCCTCTAGCTCGGACATCTTCTTCGGGCAATTACAGCCCTTATTTTTTAAGTTTAATCCCATGTCAATTTCCATAGATACTCAAAGGGTACACGACCAAAAGAGGATTATCTATTCACCCGAAGAATACTGTGTGTTTCAAAACGAGTCATTATTTCAATAACTCAGTAAATCTGCGGGTGGTAGATAATCCATTTTCTTGGATAAAAGGGGAAAGTAAAAATGATGTAAGGTAAAGTAAAGTTTGCCCTTTTGTGGCCTAGGTTGGGTTTTGTTGAAAGTTTTCTCTAGGCCCTATGGTTTGTCTAAAAGTGGCTCTTCGCACCAGGTGGCTTATTCTAGACTTCTAGAAGGTCACCAGAGCCAAGATCCTACCCATGACAGGGGCGCAACAGTGGGGAACCACTAGGTGCGTATATCATGAGAGGTCAAACTCTGGTTGAGGTTCTCACGAACACCGGATAGGAAGTACATCCCATACGATTCCGTTACCAACCTCTCCTAACTTAAGCTTCATTTGGGGCCCGGGTATAGGGTGCCACTCATAGGTGTGTGCAAGTAATTGTGAGTGTAGTGTGTGGAAGGGCAGTCCATACCTTTTACCTTACCCCATTCTGCACAAAGAACAAACACAGAACAAATATACAAAGTCGTCTACCCTAGGGTTCAATAATTACAGGAAAGTAACATGGTCCTCTACCCTAGGGTTCAACAAGCATGCAAACATAGATAATGAAACAAATAAAAAGATACGATTAAAACAAAAACAAACTTTCACAACAATTAATAGAAAATAAAACAATAGGGAAGAAATCCAAGCTAACAAAGGCTTTATAAAAAGAACATGCGCTTTCAATCAAACTGGCCTGACTCTCTTAAGTATCCCCAGCGGAGTCGCCATCTGTCGCAACCTGGATCGCGACGACGCGGCGAAAAAGGAAAGAGTATCGAATGAAACAGGGAGTCGCCACCAACGTTTTTATCCATAGGAAAAACATTGGGAAAAAACTAAGTTCAGTAAAGCACTGGCTAAAAAAATTGAAATCCAAGTTCGGGAGTTGGTTACGAGTAGGGAAGGTATTAGCACCCTACATCGCCTGTCAAAGACAGTACCAAGATTGAAAGCACAATATAAATAGCCTTAAATAAAACATGGTTTCTTCCCTTTTACTTTTATTTTGAAAATGATAGAGTGGAGTAGGGAACTGTACAGACATAGAATGTTAAAGCGAGGTCAATGGGACGTTTCGTCCGAATTAAGCTCGACTTCGGTATGAGACAAAGAGGGTGAGAGAATGCTAATAAGACGTCACATCTAAATTAACATCCTCGGGTAAAAAGGATAGGGATAGGAAAGAGATAAGCGGGACGTCTTGTCCTAAGTATCCCTTCCCTATGAATTGTAGCGAGGTTTGAACAAAACCAGGGGGAAATCAACAAGACGTCACGTCTAAATTGATTTTTCACGGAAACGAAAAAAAGTAACAACACGAAAGAAACACAAAAAAAAACAAGGAAATAAATCAGTAAAAGGAAATAAGAAAGGTGGGCCCGACAGGAGTTAAAGTCCTGCTCCTACGTATTCTTAAATTATCAAGAAATCAGGGTTACGTAGTTCTGAATGTTTTTCTTTTAGGAAAAGACTTAGGAGATGACGATGGATGTCACTGAGGTGGGGAACTCGTACAAGGCGAAGTTCTTCGCACGTGTACGAATCCTAAAGAGGTTGTGTAGACGGGAGTGTCCCCGTACGACACTATATTTTTTTTTAAAAAAGAAAAAAAAGGATTTTTAGACTGGAAAATAAAACATATACAAAATCAATTATTTTTATTATATGTGCTTGTTAGGGAAAAGGATAAAAATATTAACAGTGTAAACTATGGCACACAGACAAACATAACCAACAAACTGCGAACTGACAGGAAAATAAAAGGCTGAAAGTAAAAGAAATAAGGAACAGGGTGGAACCGGTGTGATGGGCTCAGAACCGATGTGTGAGTCAAATGCAGTGACGTTGTCTGACTGATTCCGGACTTGCACGCTGATAGGAGCACTGGACCGGTGTTGGGCACGAATGCTGAAAACTGAAGAGTGTAGCCGATATTGGTGGGAGCTAATCCGAGGTGAGGGAGTGACTGGGCGCTGTGTATGGACGATGTTGAGGTTTTAAGGAAAAAGGACGGTTGATGGAGAAGGAAATTGGGACGGTGTGAAGAAAGGTATTGGGACGGTGTGTAGGAGAAGGGGTGAGGAGGTCGGATTTGGTGAGGACAGTTTCGGGAGAAAGGGACGGTGTTGTGGCTTGATGGACAATGTATTTGCTGGACGGTGTTGTATTTTGGGGGGTATTGGGACGGTGTAGTGTTTAAGGAGTATTGGAAGTGTTCAGGAGTTGTTAGGACGGTGTGGAGGGATTAGGACGGATTAGGGCAGAACAGGGCGGTGTTCGGGGATATAGGTACGATATGGTAAGTTTAGGAGATCGGTGTGAAGGGCTATAGTGAATCGGTGGATTTGATGAGGATCTGAGGGAGGACAGTGCTGTAGGGAGGATGCTGTTAGGACGATATGGGTTGGAGGCTGAGACGGTGTGGTGTTCAAGGAATATGGAGATGGTGAATTGGGAGGTGTTGGGACGGTATAGTTTGGGGAGGTGTTGGGACGGTATGGTTTTTAGGGTGTTGAGATGGTGTGGTGTTTAGGAGTGAACTGGGACAGAACTGTGTGAAGGGAATGAATTCCTTAAGACTCTTGAAGTGAAATTTAGAAGTTTCCTCTCTTTTCAGCCCTGGACCATGTCAAGAACTTACTAGCCAACCCCTTGAAAACGCAACCCCCATAGCTTCTTTGGCTGGGGCATTTATAGGGCCTTGAGGCCATGGGCTGAGGGTTTGGGACAGCCAAAATTCCCACTCACCCATACACGTAGTGGTGTGCAAGCCTGGCCATTAACTGTTCGTGGGGGACAGGATTTCAGCCTGGCATTTTTAATTGTCCACTTCCGCCTCCCCCTGTCTGCCACTTTTGGGGAGTGCGATTCCAGGTCAGCACGCATAAGCATCCGGGCTCATTCCATCCGTTGTCAAATTTGTGACATCGGTTAGCAAAGACATCGGTTGGACGGAGTTTCCACTGATCCGATGTGGTGTCTCAAGAACCTTTACCTGTGTCTTCACACCGGTTGAGTCTTTCAATGTAATCACAGGGGCGATGTTCTCCCTCCTAGTCCGGATCTACTACCAGCCGGTGTGCCTATTTTTGATCTGATTCCTTTTTCCTTAGGGCCAGACTGGCCTGTTACTCCTTTGTCAGTGATAAGTGCTTATTTTGTGATTAAATTCATGACTCAATTGGATCCATTTCCTGAAATACTTAACTAGATTGATAAAATTGAGCATGATTTTTATTATAAATAATAATGTGTTAAGTAAATAAGCTTGCTCTGAAAAATATTGAAGACAGGTTCCAAAAGCTTGAAAGAAATTCAAGAGGATTCAGCATCATCAGAACCCCACGCTTAAGAGTAACCTCGAGCACGCTTGAGCGCAACCTTGTTGAAGGACTAAAGAAAACAGAGAAGCTTCAGGACCCTCTCACGCTCAAGCGGGAGAACGCGTCGCTTGAATGTGAGACTAAAGCGCCCAAGCGAGGAGCAAGCGTGACCCTGAGCGTGGATTGAAGGACAACAAGCAGCATCAGACTTACCCACGCTTGAGCGTGAGAAGGGGACGCTCGAGCGTGAACACAAGAGCGCTTGAGCGCGGCTGCAAGGGATCAAGCGTGAGCGTGAGCGTGACCCTGCGCATGAGGCACGCTTGAGCGTGACTAAAGGAAGCTTAAGCGTGACTAGGCACATGAAGGGCGCTTGAGCGTAGGCTTTACACGCTTGAGCGTGAGGAATGGATATTAAGGTCTCGCTTGAGCGTGGTTATTTCAGCTTGAGCGTGCGACCATCAGTAAGCATCAGAACCCTTCACGCTTAAGCGCGACCATCAAGCTCAAGCGTGACTCAGACAACATGGGTTTCTTAATTCTTTATTCACCCGTAATGCGATGCAAACTCATCCACTTTCTGCTGTTTCCACCAGTCTCTGAGAGATGCCGCATGGGTTCTACGCAAGTGGGTAAGAGAAGCTGAGCCAAAAACTCCTATAAAGCAAGCTGCAAACAGGGCATCAGGATCATCAATCTCCTATCACATCATACATCATTTTCATCCTCTGTATTTTTCATTTCATACTTTCCATTTTCTGTATTCATTTCTTCGATGGTGAAAATGCAAGGCATGAGTAACTAATTTCCCTTATGGGATTGGCTGTAATCCATTCAACACTGAAGTAATGCTGTCGTAAGTTTTCATTGAGTAATGAGATTTGATAAAGTTTCTGTATTTCCTTCTGCGTTTAATGCCTGAAAGTACTTGATCACTATTTTCTTGTTCTAAGTTTTCTTGAGTATGCTGGGAAGTGACTTTTGAAAGCAGACCCTGAAAGAAATGCTTGTTGTGAGTAGGTAGCCAGGGATGGCGTCTAACGCAACAAACGTCAAAACAATCGATCGATAATGCTGGAATGGTTTCCAAAGTGACTGAGGGATCAGCGGTTTGGAAATCATTCTTATGAATTTTGTAGTCGAGGGATCGATGCAAATGACTTTGATTGTGACGTAGAACTTATCTTTTCAATTTACTTATATGGAAACTTATGCAGCTTACAGAGGTGAAGATGTGATGAAGCCAATCCCTGTTTTACAAAACTGATTTTTCCAACATCATTTACTGTTATATTTTGCAAAGTGCTATCCTCTGTTATTTTGTTACTTACTGTTTTTCATTCAGCAACATTCACAACAAATCAAAACTGAAACTTTCTGCCTAATCAATTCAAACTAAGATCTTCATTCTAGCACCTCCTCAGTGGAACGACAACTATACTATATTACAACTTCTGTGTTTAAACTTGGCACATCCAATCCATTGAGTTCATATTATACAAACTTGATTCTCTTTCAGTAAACTCAATACAATCAAAACACTTATCAAGTTTTGGCGCCGTTGCCGGGGAGGTGATTTAAGTTTGAATATTTTAGCATTGAATTGACAAGACAGTGTAAATAAACTTGTTTGTAATTTGTTTTTTATTTTTTTTTTTAACCTTGCTACTGTGAGTTCTTGATTTATGATCTTGAGAGGACAAGGCACAAAAGAACAATTTGCGTTTGATCCTGAGATAGACAGGTTCCTCAAGAAAATCAAGAAAGCAAAGCAGAACTTTCAAGAAGGACAAACTTCCTCTGTTACAATGGAGGACAACAGCAACAATCAAAATCCACCAAGGAGAACACTTGGAGATTACACATTGCAACAAGGACCTAGACACTACTCAAGCATTGCTATACCAAATACAATCAGGGCTATAGAAATGAAACCTGCTTTCCTTAGTTTAATTAGTTCCCATCAATTTCATGGAATGTCCAGTGAAGATCCTTACACTCACTTGGCAACATTCTATGAATTGGTAGGAACAATGGGATTTGAACAGGAAGTAATTGAGGCAGCATACCTAAGATTGTTTCCTTTTTCTCTTGCAGGAAAAGCCAAAGAATGGCTCCAGTCACACCCAAATCAAAGCTTGAACAGCTGGGAGACAGTGGAGGAAAAATTCCTACACAGATTCTTCCCACCATCTAGATTCATCAAGGCTAAATCAGATATCACAACATTTAAACAAAGCCATGATGAACCCTTTTGTGAAGCATGGGAACGCTTCAAATCTCTCCTCAGAAGATGCCCAAACCATGGACTGGAAGATATTGCCCAATTGAATATCTTTTACAGTGGTTTAAAGGGTGATACTAAAATGATTTTGGATGCAGCAGCTGGAGGAACCATGATGACAGTGGATGCAGAACAGGCTACAAGGATCATTGAAGCATTATCATCCACAGATTACCAGGCTCAGCATGACAGAACACAAATCCAAAAGAAGGGAGTGTTGGAACTTAATACAACAGATGCCATTTTGGCTCAAAATAAGATTTTGACACAACAAATTGAAGTTCTCACACAGCAAATGGCAAAACTCCCGCAACAACTGCATGCTGTACAGTCCTCTACAGGAAACCAACAAGCACAAATGAGATGTGACTTTTGTGGAGGAGAACATCAGAATGGACACTGCCAAGGAGAACAAGGAGACCAATCCATCCTCTATATGAATAACCAAGGTAAGCAAAGTAATTTCAATAACAATACTTACCCCAATAATTTTTCACAGGGATGGAGGAATAGTCAAAATGGTGGATGGAAGCAAGAAGCAAGCACATCCAACAGACAGCAACCTTATCAACAAGGTCCTTCATTGACAGAAAGGACATCAAAACTAGAGGACACTCTAGAAAAATTCATGCAGGTCTCAATCACCAACCAAAAGAACACTGATGCTTCGATAAGAAACCTGGAGACACAAGTGGGGCAATTGGCTCGCCAAATTGCAGAGCATCACAACTCTCAATTTGGAGCTAATACACACCCAAATCCAAAGGAGCAATGCAAAACAATCACAACAAGAAGTGGAAAGGTCATTGGACAAAAAGAGAATGACAAGGTGGAAGAAAAAGTAGAAAAAGAAAAAGAAACAGAAGAGGAAGTTAGTGAAAAGAAGAATAATGATATGAAGGAGGAAGTTGAAAAAGAAAAAAAGAAAGAAATAAAAGAGGGGAAGAAGAAGGTGGACGACCCAACACCACAACTGAAGAGCTTGCCGTATCCAAAGAACCCTTCAAAAATGGACAAGGAAAGGCAATTTGCAAGATTTATGGATATCTTCAAAAGGTTACAAATAAACATACCTTTTGTGGAAGCCATGGAGCAAATGCCAACTTACGCTAAATTTATGAAGGAGCTGTTAACAAAGAAGAAGAGATTTTCTGAAGAAACAGTGGAGCTTGCAGCAGGCTGCAGTGCCATCATTCAAAAGGCACTGCCACAAAAAACAAAAGACCCCGGAAGTTTCACAATCCCAGTAACTATTGGTACTCTACCAGTAGGAAAAGCACTCTTGGATTTGGGAGCAAGCATTAATCTAATGCCTCTCTCAATGGTGAAAAAAATTGGAGATCTTGAGGTGAAGCCAACCCGGATGACCCTCCAGCTGGCGGATAGGTCTATGAAATTTCCATATGGCATAGCTGAAGATGTACTGGTAAGAGTTGACAAGTTTGTATTTCCTGTAGATTTTGTCATAATGGATATAGAAGAAGATGCAGAAGTACCTCTCATTTTGGGGAGACCCTTCATGAAGACTGCAAAAGTAATCATTGATGTGGATGACGGGAAGTTAAAAGTAAGAGTGCAAGATGAAGAAGTAAACTTCAACATGTTTGATGCAATGAAATACCCAAAAGACAAACAACAGTGCTTCAAAATTGACATTGAAGAAGAAACCATCAGAGAACAAACCAACGAATGGTTCAACAGAGACCCACTAGAGAAGCTGAACATTGGAGCAATGGAGGAAGACAAGAAGGACAAGCAAGATACTCAAAAAGAAAGTCACTTTGAAAGGCTGTCTGAGGAGACAAAAGAAGTTGTCCCACCAAAAGTGGAGTTAAAAGCTTTACCTCCACACTTGAAATATGTCTTTCTTGATAATGATAACCAAAAACCTGTTATTATTAATAGGGAATTGACAGGTACAGAAGAGAAGCAGTTGATTCAAGTGTTAAAGGAACATTCAACAGCGATTGGATGGAGGCTGGAAGATTTGAAGGGAATAAGCCCAGCTTACTGCACTCATCACATTTACATGGAACAAGAATTCAAACCAATTGCTCAGCCACAGAGACGTTTGAACCCAACTATGAAGGAAGTGGTAAAAGGGGAGGTAACTAAATTACTAGAAGCTGGTATAATTTATCCTATTTCTGATAGCTCTTGGGTAAGTCCTGTGCAGGTTGTTCCAAAGAAAGGAGGAATCACTGTCATACAGAATGAGAAGCATGAATTGATCCCTACAAGAACAGTCACAGGATGGAGGATGTGTATCGATTACAGGAAACTAAACACTGCTACCCGGAAAGATCACTTCCCTCTACCCTTCATGGATCAAATGTTAGAAAGACTTGCAGGTCAAGCATACTACTGCTTCCTAGATGGATACTCAGGGTATAACCAGATCGCAGTTGCACCTGAGGATCAAGAAAAAATAGCATTCACATGTCCCTTTGGGGTATTTGCATACAGAAAAATGCCCTTCGGATTGTGCAATGCCCCTGCAACATTTCAAAGATGTATGCTTGCTATCTTCTCTGATTTGGTGGAAAAATGCATAGAGGTTTTCATGGATGATTTCTCTGTTTTTGGTTCATCATTTGATCAATGTTTGAATAATTTGACCATTGTGTTGAAAAGATGTGTAGACACCAATTTGGTTTTGAATTGGGAAAAATGTCACTTCATGGTGACTGAAGGCATTGTATTAGGACATCAAATCTCCAAAAGAGGTATTGAAGTGGACAAAGCAAAGGTAGAAGTAATCGAGAAATTGCCACCACCAGGAAATGTAAAAGGAGTCAGAAGCTTCTTGGGCCATGCAGGATTTTATAGAAGGTTCATCAAGGACTTCTCAAAAATTGCAAAGCCTTTGAGTAATCTCTTAAACAAAGACACTCCTTTTATTTTTGATGATTCTTGTTTACATGCCTTTGAAACTCTAAAGCATAAACTAACATGTGCACCTGTAATAGTTGCCCCTGATTGGGGACTAGATTTTGAAATAATGTGTGATGCCAGTGATTATGCTGTTGGGGCCGTATTAGGACAAAGAAAGGCTAAAATTTTTCATGTTATACACTATGCTAGTAAAGTTTTAAACCCTGCACAAACAAATTATGCAACAACAGAGAAAGAACTCTTAGCAATAGTGTTTGGCCTGGAAAAATTTAGACCTTATCTGATTGGTTCCAAGATTACTATTTTTACTGACCATGCTGCCATTAAATATCTGTTGAATAAGCCTGATTCTAAGCCCAGACTAATTAGATGGATCTTGCTAATGCAAGAATTCAACCTAGTAGTCAAAGATAAAAAGGGCAGCGAAAATTTCATTGCAGATCATTTGTCCCGACTTGTCAATCAGGAAGTCACACGGCTCCAACCTGAAGTGAAGGAAGAATTTCCTGATGAGAAGCTACTGATGATGAAAGAACGGCCATGGTTTGCAGACATGGCCAACTTTAAAGCTGCTGGAATGCTGCCTGATGACCTTTCATGGCAGCAGAAGAAGAAGTTTCTAAGGGATGCAAAGCAATTCATATGGGATGACCCCTACCTATTCAAACTTGGATCAGATCACATCTTGAGGAGATGTGTGTCCCAAGAGGAGGCTGAGAGCATCCTATGGCACTGTCACAGCTCACCCTATGGAGGACATTTCAATGGGGAAAGGACAGCAGCAAAGATCCTCCAATCAGGTTTTTATTGGCCCTCTTTGTTTAAAGATGCTAATGTTTTTGTGCAGCATTGTGAAGCATGTCAGAAGACAGGAAACATATCAAAAAGACATGAGATGCCCTTGACTGCCATCCTTGAAATAGAAGTCTTTGATTGCTGGGGCATCGATTTTACTGGGCCATTACCAATGTCATTCTCAAATGAGTACATAATTGTGGCAGTAGACTATGTCTCCAAGTGGGTGGAAGCCATGGCATGTACTAAAGCTGATGCCAAGACTGTCATCAAATTTCTTAAGAAACACATTTTCAGCAGGTTTGGCACCCCAAGAGTTTTAATAAGTGATGGAGGCTCTCATTTCTGCAACAGTCAACTCCAAAGATGCCTTGAACATTATGGAGTCAAGCACAAAGTAACTTCCCCTTACCATCCTCAAGCCAATGGCCAAGTGGAAGTATCCAACCGAGAAATTAAGAGGATACTTGAGAAGAAGACAATCAGCCAAAGCAGAAAAGACTGGTCATTGAAGTTAGATGACGCTTTATGGGCCTATAGAACAGCATACAAGGCACCAACTGGATTTTCACCTTATCAATTGGTATATGGTAAAAATTGCCATCTTCCAGTGGAACTTGAACATAAAGCATTTTGGGCACTGAAAACCCTCAACTATGACCCAAAGGCATCAGCTGAAGAAAGGAAGATTTAGATGCACAAGTTGGAAGAATGGAGGAATCATGCCTATGACTCATCCAGGATCTATAAAGAGAAAATGAAGGTTTACCATGATAGACACATCATGAAAAAAAGTTTTCACCAGGGACAATCTGTTCTTCTTTTCAACTCAAGGATGAAATTATTCCCAGGAAAACTCAAGTCTAAATGGTCAGGACCCTTTATTGTCAGGGAGGTGAAACCTTATGGAGCTATTGAATTGCAAGATCCAAAATCTGAAAGAACTTGGGTCGTGAACGGACAGAGAATAAAGCCCTATTTAGGGGGAGAAGTGGAGAAGGTTGCCACTGATATCCTGCTAAAAGACCCATGATCAAACTCAGGCGTCGAGCTAATGACGTTAAACAAGCGCTTATTGGGAGGCAACCCAATCTTTTGTGTTTTATTTCTTTGAAAATTTTTCAAAAATAAAAATAAAAATAAAAATAAAAAAATAAAAAAAGTTTCTGTTTACCTTGTAGAAGAGTCTCAAACAAAGGCAAACAAAACTGGAGTTGGAGGCTGAGTTCAGAGAGACATGAAGACATCACCACGCTCAAGCGTGGATAATCTAGCTTAAGCGAGCCAAGGTAAGTCCTAAACCATCCTCATCAAGCTTAAGCGTGAGAGTCAAGCTTAAGCGTGGCACCTCTGCTAAAGAAATTTTCAACAAAATAAACCCGATCTCGCTTAAGCGTGACCTATTACGCTTAAGCGAAAGGATCTGGACAGCAATCAGAGGCTGACACGCTCAAAGCAAGACCCCTGCGCCCAAGCGAGAAGTTAAACTAAGCATCAGATGGGTGATCACGCTCAAGCGTGATACTTTGGCGCTCAAGCGCAACATGCCTGCGCTCAAACATGCGCTCAAGCGAGACATTGATAAAGCATCAGGTATTAAAACTTTGTTGTACGCTCAAGCGAGATAAAAACCAGCCTGAGCGAGGAAAGCTTACCTTGGAGCAATGCCCACACGCTCAAGCGTGATAAACCTGCGCTCAAGCGCGAAACTCTTACGCCCAAGCGTGACAAAAACACGCTCAAGCGTGAAGTTTTCATTCCCAAACTTTGCATCCAGGCCGATCACGCTCATGCGTGGTTATATTGCGCTCAAGCGTGAAGTTTCCATTCTCAAACTTTGCATCCAGATCGATCACGCTCAAGCGTGGTTGTATTGCGCTCAAGCGTGGAATTCAAGCGTGAGAATGCAAACAGCCCCTGATGCTAATAAATGCAGAATTTTGAAACTGCCCACTATCTCACTTACATAACCGTTCATTAACCTTCTAACTCTCTAAGTTTTGTAACTGCCTCTCTTCTCCAATAATTGTCTTTTCACTCTCTTTTCATAAGTCGCACTCTTATTTTGCAAGCCATTCTCTCTTGCACTTTCGGATCCTTCCAGGTAACTACTGCCCTATCCTCTTTTTGAACTAACAGCATATGTGTTAGGGAGGATTTATACCTTTCTTTTTGCACATGTTGATGTCATTTCTCTCTGTGTTTAATGAATGCTATGATCTATACTTGGTTGTTCCTGAATTGTTAGAGAAAGACATTCAAGGTTTGGTTCTTGTGTTTCACTTTCATTGTAATGCATGTCCCTTTTCTATTTCACATTCTTTTAATGCATGCTGAATGTTTGATAAAAGTCCTAAAAGGAAGTATTTTAAGTGTAAAGTGGTTCTTAACCTTCTTGCAGATGGCCAGAACCAAGCAAACTGCACCAAATCCCCCTGCCACCACTTCCCCAAAAAGAAGTTCCCGAAAGAACAAGGGCAAAAGACCACGAACAGATAAACAAGATGATGCTCCAAGATTCAGGAAGCAAGGCAACAGCAAGCGGTATGAAGACATCTCAAATTGGACATTCATACCAGAAAGGAAAGTAGACTTGGCCTTGGGAGAATGCGATGCCTTCCTGCAGATTATAAGAAGGAGAAATTGGCTAAAAGTATGTTACCCAAGGGAGAAATTTGACCCTGAAGTGGTAAGAGAATTCTATGCAAACGCGTGGACAAGAGATGGAGGGGGGGAACGAAAAACCTATGTGCGGGGTACATGGCTCTCATATGACAGAGACACCATCAATTTCTACCTGGGGAACATCATGACCTTAGGAGAAGGGGAAATCTGCGAATATGCTGCCATGGTTGCAAGGAACCAGTTCATTGCCACACATGACCTTGAAGCCGCTATCTGTGTTCCAGGACACCACTTCCAAATGGGGCAAGGAGAGACACCACTGAGAGTTTTAAGAAGGGACATGACTACTGTTGCTCAAGTTTGGACTTCCTTCTTATTAGCTAACATAGCACCTAACGCTCATGTTTCTGATTTGATTTTTAGTAGGTGTTATCTCCTATACTGCATTCTGAGAGAGGACATCTCTATTGATCTAGCCCAAGTACTATCGGATGAAATCCACAAGTTTGTGATTTCTGACCAGAAGTACTCCCAGGCAGGTCAAAAGGTAAAAGGGAGTCTTGGTTTTCCTGCCTTTATCACTGATTTTTGTGCAGCTCATGGTGTTAAGGTACAAGACCTCAAACCAATCAGGCCTTCAATAGACAAACGCTTCATTGAGCGTTACTGCAGCAATCCAGCACTCCCTGCAACTGATGCACCTCCTCTACATGCCCCACAAGCAGCACAGCAAACATTCAGCACTGCACCTGCCCACCCCCTCCTCAGCACTGAAGCCAACCTGATTTTACAAGGCATTCACATCCTGAAAGTTCAAAACAGCCATCTCCTAGCCCAGCAGAACGCTCAGCATAGAGGTTTGTTACATGTTCACAATGGCCTTTATCATAGCATTCCTGCAGGTCAACACAATCCATGGATGCCACCTGCCCAGTTTGAGGCCCTGCTTGCTTGGCCTGGGGACAGGCCTCCGTTTGTGGGAGGAGGTGAGGCTACACAGGAGGATAGGCCAGGAACTTCAACTCAGGGACCTCCAGAAAGAGAATTGGGAACAGAGGAGGACTCATCCGAGGAAGAGTGAAACTTTTTAATGCTTTCAGTTCTTGACAATTAAAATTGCTACTTAGTTTGACAATTTATAGCCTTACTTTACCTTTAGTACATACTTTATCTTTAGTACAGCACACTTTAGAAATTGTTTGAGATTATATGCCTGTGATTATTCCTATCTGCCTGTGATTATTCTTGTTTGTTTTTGATTATTCCTGTTTTGATGATTAAAGACTTTGAACATCCCTGAAAACCCCAACCAAAGATTTCACTTTTTGAACAAAGAAAAGTTTCTAAGCAGCACAATGTTTTTAGGCAACAACACTGATTTTGTTTAGGCAAAATGACTTAATTAAGAACCAAGGAACTGGAATGCATGTATTGTTGCTTGTTTTTATGACTTGAACCCTTTTCTGTTAGAATAAGGAAGTAACCTTTATATCTTGATGAGAGGTGAGAAAAATCTAAACACTTGAGAGCCTCATTTGAATTTGTTAAATTAGCATTGACTGATTTTCTAATTAAACCTTTTTCTTAAGAAACAAGCAAGGAAATGATAAGGCAATTTTGAAAAATAATTAGCCAAGAAGCCAAAAAGCTACCCTGATAAAAATATCCAATTTTTTTGGCAGCCCATCTTTGAGCCATAAAAGCATGAAAATTTTTCTCTGCCCTGAGCTAAGCATAAAAGCAAAAATTCTACCTTACCTGCATGTTCATCTTGAAAAAGAGCATAAAATAATTTTCTCAAAAGAAGATGAAACAAATGGAGGCAGGAGAAGAAAATGCAGAAAGAATAAGTAAGCTCTCTAAAGATTGTATAAAAGAGCTGGAGTAAAACAAAAGAAAATTCTGAAGTTTCAATGCAGAAAAGGAGCCTTCTAAATCAACCAAAAACACTTATGCTCTTCTTTAAACATGCGTTTTGAAACCAAGAAAAACCAAAGATTCTTGTTAGCCCAGCCTCATTACATCCTTAAAAGACCTTTTGATCCTTGCTATTCATTTGAATTTTGGTTTTACTAGAAATGACGGCCAATGTTAACGGAGCAGTTCTAATGATGGATGAGTGAAACAGACACATGGTAAGAAATAATGAGAGTTCTATATTCTTACAGCAATGGGTTACATGCTTTATGAACAAGGTAATGGTGCATTACATTTCAAGGAATTGGTATTAAGAAAATCATTTGCCTAGACATCAACTCAGATTACTGTCTTTTAAACTTGTTGTCTGCAACAGAAACTTAGATTTTGGAACGCTTGATTCCCTTTCCTAAACTTCTTTTTACTTGAGGGCAAGCAAAAATCTAGGTTGGGGAGAGTTTGATAAGTGCTTATTTTGTGATTAAATTCATGACTCAATTGGATCCATTTCCTGAAATACTTAACTAGATTGATAAAATTGAGCATGATTTTTATTATAAATAATAATGTGTTAAGTAAATAAGCTTGCTCTGAAAAATATTGAAGACAGGTTCCAAAAGCTTGAAAGAAATTCAAGAGGATTCAGCATCATCAGAACCCCACGCTTAAGAGTAACCTCGAGCACGCTTGAGCGCAACCTTGTTGAAGGACTAAAGAAAACAGAGAAGCTTCAGGACCCTCTCACGCTCAAGCGGGAGAACGCGTCGCTTGAATGTGAGACTAAAGCGCCCAAGCGAGGAGCAAGCGTGACCCTGAGCGTGGATTGAAGGACAACAAGCAGCATCAGACTTACCCACGCTTGAGCGTGAGAAGGGGACGCTCGAGCGTGAACACAAGAGCGCTTGAGCGCGGCTGCAAGGGATCAAGCGTGAGCGTGAGCGTGACCCTGCGCATGAGGCACGCTTGAGCGTGACTAAAGGAAGCTTGAGCGTGACTAGGCACATGAAGGGCGCTTGAGCGTAGGCTTTACACGCTTGAGCGTGAGGAATGGATATTAAGGTCTCGCTTGAGCGTGGTTATTTCAGCTTGAGCGTGCGACCATCAGTAAGCATCAGAACCCTTCACGCTTAAGCGCGACCATCAAGCTCAAGCGTGACTCAGACAACATGGGTTTCTTAATTCTTTATTCACCCGTAATGCGATGCAAACTCATCCACTTTCTGCTGTTTCCACCAGTCTCTGAGAGATGCCGCATGGGTTCTACGCAAGTGGGTAAGAGAAGCTGAGCCAAAAACTCCTATAAAGCAAGCTGCAAACAGGGCATCAGGATCATCAATCTCCTATCACATCATACATCATTTTCATCCTCTGTATTTTTCATTTCATACTTTCCATTTTCTGTATTCATTTCTTCGATGGTGAAAATGCAAGGCATGAGTAACTAATTTCCCTTATGGGATTGGCTGTAATCCATTCAACACTGAAGTAATGCTGTCGTAAGTTTTCATTGAGTAATGAGATTTGATAAAGTTTCTGTATTTCCTTCTGCGTTTAATGCCTGAAAGTACTTGATCACTATTTTCTTGTTCTAAGTTTTCTTGAGTATGCTGGGAAGTGACTTTTGAAAGCAGACCCTGAAAGAAATGCTTGTTGTGAGTAGGTAGCCAGGGATGGCGTCTAACGCAACAAACGTCAAAACAATCGATCGATAATGCTGGAATGGTTTCCAAAGTGACTGAGGGATCAGCGGTTTGGAAATCATTCTTATGAATTTTGTAGTCGAGGGATCGATGCAAATGACTTTGATTGTGACGTAGAACTTATCTTTTCAATTTACTTATATGGAAACTTATGCAGCTTACAGAGGTGAAGATGTGATGAAGCCAATCCCTGTTTTACAAAACTGATTTTTCCAACATCATTTACTGTTATATTTTGCAAAGTGCTATCCTCTGTTATTTTGTTACTTACTGTTTTTCATTCAGCAACATTCACAACAAATCAAAACTGAAACTTTCTGCCTAATCAATTCAAACTAAGATCTTCATTCTAGCACCTCCTCAGTGGAACGACAACTATACTATATTACAACTTCTGTGTTTAAACTTGGCACATCCAATCCATTGAGTTCATATTATACAAACTTGATTCTCTTTCAGTAAACTCAATACAATCAAAACACTTATCAGTCAGGCGCACGAAATCGGTCCGGTGTTAATTTGGGCCTTGTCCGGTGTTGCCAGTTTTATGGCCGGATCCGGTGTTATAACAATTTAGGCCGGACTGAAAGAGGTGTTCACAGGGGCGGTGTTCTCCCTCCTAGTCCGGATCTACTACCAGCCGGTGTGCCTATTTTTGATCTGATTCCTTTTTCCTTAGGGCCGGACTGGCCTGTTACTCCTTTGTCAGGCGCACGACATCGGTCCGGTGTTAATTTGGGCCTTGTCCGATGTTGCCAGTTTTAGGGCCGGATCCGGTGTTATAACAATTTAGGCCGGACTGAAAGAGGTGTTCACGGGGGCGGTGTTCTCCCTCCTAGTCCGGATCTACTTCCAGCCGGTGTGCCTATTTTCGATCTGAATCCGCCCACGAGATCGTCGTTTCTTACTTGGGCCGGACTCACTCGTTCTTTCGTTGTCAGATCCGCGACATCGGCCATTAAAGGACTCTTAACAATTGGTCTGGTGTTCCCCCCTTTTGGAATTTGGACCGGTTATATTTACATTTGGGACCGGTGTCCTTTCCATTTGGGTCGGACCGAAATAGGTGTTCACAAACTCCAATTCCTTCCGACTCCTTACTGTGTCGGGGAAGTACTTCTCTAAGAAGCATGTCTTGAAATTTTCCCAGGTCAGCTGGGTATCATCGTCAGTCAGTCGGTTTCTGGCTATCTTCCGCCAATTCTCTGCTTCGTCCCTCAGCATGTACACCGCGCACTCCACCTTCTGGGCCTCGGTGCAATGAAGACCCCCAAAAATCCTTTCTAACTCTTGAGTCCATTTGTAAGCTGCCTCGGGGTTACGTCCTTCTTGAAACTCACTCGGCTTCCTCTTCAGGAAGTGACGTGAATATTTTTACAGTCGTGATTCTGTCAAATTAGTACATTAAAATTAATTAATGTAGTACTAGGGTGTCAACCTAGGTCGTTCTCTCAAGGATCAACACAAAAATTTAGGAAAATCAAGTCTTAAACTAATTTTAAGAAACTAAAATCTAACAAACAAAATTTACTCTTATAAACAACAGTTCAACAAACATACAATGGGGGGGGGTTTGTTTGATTGTCACAGAAATTTAATATAGAATACAAGAATATAGAATAAATGTGAAACAAATAACTAACAAGCGATTGATTTTCTTGGAGTATTGCAATTTATTTTATCCTTGGATTTGAAAAGAATTCTATACACTTTCCTTATTATCGATCTCTTAGTTCAATTTGAATTAATCAACTAAGCGTCTTTTAATTCATAATTCCTTTACTTTCATTCAATTAAAAATGAAGATTTTAATCAAGCATCCTAATTAAGCAAAAGGAGTCAAGATTTTAAATTCTAGGAATTATTGAACATACATAGAACATCGCCTACATACATAATCTAACTTCAGCGTTATGGAATTAAGCAAACCACAACTATCAAGATTGATTTTGAAACATTCATTAAGCATGTATATTTCTTAATCTATCTTAATATAATTATTATTCAATTCTAACTGTATAATTAAATTGATTAAGCATACAACTTAATTAAACAATATAGATATTAAATAATTGAGCTAGAATTATGAAGATATTAATAACAAGGAAATGTATTGAAAATCAAAACCTCAAAAATAACATTACATTAACCTCCAAGAAAATCAATCTAATGGTTTTAGCCCTCCATAACTAAAACAAACTAAAAACAAGAAAGATCAAACCCGGAATAGGAGAGAAGAATTTCCTCCTAGAGGCTTTGTACCTCTGTTACTCCGAATGAATATGCTGGAGGAATGGTGTATTTGAAGCCTTTGGCATTGGTCCTATTTATAGTGAAAGCAAAGGTAAAGGTCTCCTGCTGACGCTGTGCGTCAGCAGGACGCTACGCGTCAGGGTTACGAATTTGCTTCCACGCTACGCGTAGTTGTGAGGCTACGCGTGAGGTTTTCTGACTCAGAATACATTATTTTCTCCAATAATTCTTCAATAATGCTTAGACACTTGTGCTGCATGTTCCCCACTGAGATAGTGCCGTATGTCTGTAATGGATTTGCCAATATGTGTTTAATATAAATAACTCCCCCACTTCTGAAGTTGCACACAGCCTGTTAATGGGATCCTCATCACTGTTGACGCTACGCGTCAGCTCTTGAGGTCTTATGCTACGCGTGGTACTGGTGCTACGCGTCAGCCCTGATGCTCAATTTCATAATTTCCCAATTGCAACCTCAATTATTCACTACAATATAAGGGAAATCAAGTAAGATTTATTATTTCCATTTAAAGATTATCGCCTAATTCATTTAATATTAAATAAAGCTTGAATTATGAAAATGTGTTAAAATGCATAATATTACACAATTAGCAATGACAAATTATACACATTTAAACCAAGGAATTAAGGATAAATCATGCATCATCAAATACTCCCACACTTATTCTTTTGCACTCCCGGGCAAAATCAAAATAAAAACAAGTATCACAATTTATTGAAAACATTAAGTTGAAAATAACAATACACAGAATTGGCATGAAATCCTAGGAATATACAGAGAAACAAGAGTTATTCAACATGCAAGATACAGAGCATCAAGATATATATAAAAATCATTCAAACACTTAGGCATGTGAAAATTAAATCAAACTGAAAGGAAAATCATAAGTGACATAACCTCACAAGACATACTCTTAACTCTCAAGTGTTTTGGGTTTGTGTATACTCTCAAAACATTTCCTGAAAAACAGACAGTCCAAAAATTTGGCAAGTTTCTCAATTCCACAATCAACACAAATGCATGTATAGATCAACAGGACTTTCCAAGGTTGTAATGTGGCCAAGGTTAAAATGGATGATAAAATTTTTAGGATTATGGCAAGTACCAAAAAGAATAAGGAGCAAATAATTTTACAGGTAAGCATGAGGATATAGCACTTTGTGTTCCAATTTCTTTTGGTCGCAATCATCAAAATATTTCTTTTTATTTATTCATCATTTTTTTTATCTTTTCTTGTGATTGCATAACACTCGAAAAAAGAGTTGCGACTCCTTTTTGCACACCCCTAGACTTATTTGAATGCCTGTTTTCGACTTGATTCCAAAGCTCCAATATATTCCTTAAGGTAGGTATATTTTTGGTTTTTCATCCATGGCTTATTTGAGCTGCAATCAAGGAAACAGTTAAATAGGCTCAAAATGGCTAGCAAGAGATAATTTATTCATGGTAGGTTTATCTGGCTTAGTGGCTCAATTGAACAAAATGCCTGTATCATTTCAAATACATTCATATGAGTTTCAAATATCATCAAGAAACAAGATAAAAATTAGGATGTAAGCTTTCAGGAATTAATCACACATGAAAGAATGGCGTAAAGTGATCCATCAAATTTTAAGGCTCAAAAATCTCACAAGGTATAATTCTACCATATATGATCATCTCTCAATTATCATGTCATTCTCAACATACCAAAAAAATGTTTGAGTTCAAATCATAACATATCATTAAGCTTATATTAGACATGAGAGAATTTACCTGTTACTCATGCATATCTTAAAATTCCAATAAAACATGCTTTTTTTTTAAAATAAAAACACACACCAAATCTTTTATTAATTTTTTTTTATTTTTTTTATTTTTTTAGCTAAATAGTCACACAAAATTAATCACATAATATATATATATGATCCCACTCCCACACTTAAATCATACATTGTCCTCAATGTAAGATAGAGCATATAGAATAGACAATAGAATGAAAAAGTAAAAAGATGGGTAAGAAAAACTCCCTCAAGGGGGATCAAGAAGTGGTTCCCCCAAAACATGTTCCTCCATTGTAACATCTACAAGTGAAGGATTTTCATGAAATGGCTTCAAACGTTGTCCATTAACCTTGAAGCTTTTATTGGAGTTTTCACTTTTTATTTCCACAGCTCCATGAGGAAATACATTAGTAACAATGAAAGGTCCTTCCCATTTGGAGCGTAATTTTTCGGCCATCAGTTTCAACCGGGAATTAAATAGTAGCACTTTCTGTCCAGCAGTAAAATCCTTTCTAGCTATTGAGCTATCATGGAATCTCTTTGTTTTCTCCTTATAGAACCTCGAGTTCTTATAAGTTGCCAAACGGATCTCATCAAGCTCATTCAGTTGTAATTTTCTTTCTTTACCTGCTTGATCAAGTGCTAAGTTGTAAGATTTTACAGCCCAATAAACGATGCTCAATCTCCACTGGAAGATGACATGCTTTACCAAAAACAATTCTATAGGGAGACATTCCTATAGGTGCCTTAAAAGCTGTTCTATGTGCCCAAAGAGCATCATCCAGTTTCCTGCTCCAATCCTTTTTATTAGGCTATACTATCTTTTCCAGGATTCTTTTGATTTCTCTGTTAGAGACTTCTGCTTGTCCATTGGTTTGGGGGTGATATGGAGTAGAGACTCTATGAACAACCCCATACTTCCTGAGCATAGCTTGCATGGTCCTGTTGCAGAAGTGTGTTCCTTGATCACTAATGATTGCTCCCGGAATGCCAAACCTGCAAAAAATTTGAGATTTAACAAAATCCACAACAACTCGAGCATCATTAGTTCTAGTGGCTTTAGCTTCCACCCATTTAGAAACATAATCTACAGCCAATAAAATGTAAGTAAAACTAAAGGATGGAGGAAATAGACCCATAAAATCAATGCCCCAAACATCAAATACTTCACAAAACAACATAGGTTGCTGAGGCATCTGTTGTCTCCATGTGGTAGCATTACTAGCTCTTTGGCATTTTTCACAGGTGTTACAAATTCTCCATGCATCCTTAAAAATTGTGGGCCAATATAAACCAGAATCCAACACCTTCCTTGCTGTTCTTTGTGGACCAAAATGTCCACCAACTGGTGAAGCATGGCAGAATCGAAGAACTGATTCTATTTCATGATCGGGAATGCATCTTCGAATCACCTGATCATTACATAATTTCCACAAATACGGGTCATCCCAAATATAATACTTTGCATCACTTTTTAATTTTGAAATTTGGTTTCTGGATGCATATGGTGGAAAAACAGAAGCAACAAGATAATTTACAATGTTAGTAAACCAAGGTGTATCAAAAGAGTTAGAAATACTCATGAGGTGTTCATCGGGAAAATGGTCCCGAATAGGTGCCGAATCAGGAGCATTCTCAATTCTGCTTAAATGGTCTGTCACAAGGTTTTGTGTTCCACTTCTGTCACAAATTTCCAAGTCAAACTCTTGGAGCAAGAGCATCCAACGAATTAATCTTGGCTTGGACTCACCTTTCTTCAACAAGTACTTCAGAGCTGTATGGTCAGTAAAGACAACTACTCGAGAACCGAGTAGGTAAGATCTAAACTTATCTAATGCAAAAACAATGGCCAAGAGCTCTTTTTCAGTGGTGGTGTAATTTACCTGGGCAGCATCTAAAGTTTTAGATGCATAGTAGATGACCCTAGGTTGCTTGTCAATCTTTTGACCAAGGACAGCTCCCAATGCATAATTAGAGGCATCATACATCAATTCAAATGGGGCTGTCCAATCAGGTGCTTAGATTATTGGGGTAGTGGTCAATGCTTGCTTGAGGCAATTAAAAGCCTCCTGACACTTTTCATCAAACTCAAATGCCACATCCTTTTGAAGCAGACTGGATAGTGGCCTAGCCTTCTTGCTAAAATCCTTTATGAATCTTCTGTAGAAACCTGCATGACCAAGAAAAGAACGAACCTCTCGAACACAAGAGGGGTAAGGCAAATGTGATATAACTTCTATTTTGGCAGGATCTACCTCAATTCCTTTCTCAGAGATTACATGCCCTAAAACTATTCCTTGTTTTACCATAAAATGACATTTTTCATAGTTCAAGACAAGGTTAGTTTTAATACATCTATTCAAAACTTTATCCAAACTATCAAGGCATGCATTAAATGAAGATCCATAGACAGTAAAATCATCCATAAACACCTCTATGCAATTTTCAATAAAATCATGAAAAATACTTATCATGCATCTTTGGAAAGTTCCAAGAGCATTGCATAGGCTAAATGGCATTCTCCTATAAGCAAATGTGCCAAAGGGACAGGTGAATATGGTCTTTTCTTGATCCTCAGGTGCAATGTGAATCTGAAAATATCCAGAGAATCCATCAAGAAAACAGTAGTGAGACTTACTTGCAAGACGCTCAAGCATTTGATCAATGAAGGGTAAAGGAAAATGGTCCTTCTTGGTTGCTTGGTTAAGTCTCCTGTAATCAATACAAACTCTCTAACTATTCTGCACTCTAGTTGGAATCAATTCATCCTTTTCATTTTTCACAACTGTGATCCCTGTTTTCTTAGGAACCACTTGAATCGGACTCACCCATCGGCTATCAGAGATAGGATAAATGATTCCTGCTTGTAGAAGCTTGGTAATCTCCTTCTTAACCACATCAAGGATTACAGGGTTGAGTCTTCTCTGGGGCTGTCTTACTGCTTTAGTATTTTCCTCCAGAAATATTCTATGCATGCACATGGATGGACTAATTCCAGGAATGTCTGCCAATGTCCATCCTATAGCCTTCTTATGTCTTTTCAATACCTGCAACAATTTTTCTTCTTGATTTTCATCAAGAGAAGTGGAAATTATCACTGGGAGCTGTTCATTATCCCCTAAGTATACATACTTGAGGTTCTCAGGTAGGGGTTTTAATTCTAACTTAGGTGCCTGCAAAACAGATGGAACTAACAAAGTAGATTTTGATTCTGCTGCTTGCACCTCAAAAATTTTGTTAGAATTTTCTTGAAATCCTGCATTCAGCTCCTTATGGTTAACAGGTATATCTAAAGACTCTGAATCAGAAATTATGTATTTATCAATTTCAGCATAAATATCACAACTTCCAGAATCATTGCATGCAAAATATTTGTTTGAATCATCCATGTATTCCAAATCAACATTAGAAAAATGTTCAAAAACTAGTTCATCAATAATGTCAATTTGGAAAATAGAATGATTTTCAGATGGGTATTTCATGGCATCAAGAATATTAAATTGAACTCTCGTGTCACCAAATTCCATAGAGAGAGTTCCAGAATGAACGTCTATTTTGGTTCGAGCTGTTTTCAAAAATGGTCTTCCCAAAATGATAGGAACAGGAATTTGGGGCATACCTTCTTCCATATCAAGTACGAAAAAGTCAGCAGGGAAAACAAGTTCTTCTACCTGAACCAAAACATCTTCTATAACTCCAGCAGGGTAAGCAGTGCTCCTATTGGCTAGCTGAATTACTACACCAGTAGGTTGTAAATTTCCAAGAGACAAAGATTTGAAAACAGACATAGGCATAACATTTATTGAAGCTCCTAAATCTAACATGCAATTTTCAAATTTGTTATTGCCTATGATACAGGGTATAGAAAACGTACCTGGATCCTTGCATTTCTCAGGAATATTTAGAACTTCCTTACCAAGCAGTGCAGATACATTTCTTCCCATGCTTATCCTTTCATTGCCTTTGAGTCTCCTCTTGTGAGTACACAACTCCTTCAGAAATTTGGCATACTTAGGAATTTGCTTGATTGCATCAAGAAGAGGTATATTCACTTCCACTTTCCTGAAAGTATCCAAAATTTCTTTGTCCACTTCTTCCATCTTCTTACTTGGAATTGCTTTTGGTGGGAAAGGAAGAGGGATATGAGGTGGAATTTGGGGTGGTTGTATCTTAGATTTGCTTGAAGAGGGTATATCATTCTCAACTATTTTAGGCTCAGTTGTTTGTTTTTTAGGTTCCCTGGGTATAGGTACTTCAAGGTTCTTACCTGATCTTAACTGAATTGCACTCACATTTCTTGGATTTGCAGCTGGTTGAGATGGTAATTTGTCAGAGTTTTAAGATTGTAACTGGCTTAATGATGAAGCCAATTGCCCAATTTGGTTGCTTAAACTCTGGATGGTAGCATCATTCCTCTGTTGATACTCTAAGTTCTGTGTAGCCATTTGTTTCACCAGATCCTCCAAAGAAGGGCCATTTGTGGATGGTTGAGATGTAGGTCTTTGGAAGGTTGTTTTGAAATGGGGGTTGGGGATGTTGGTTACCCCATCTCAAATTTGGATGGTTCCTCCAACCTGGATTGTATCTGTTGGTGGAAAGGTCATGCTTTTGTTGTTGTTGTGGTGGTGGAGGTCTATCATGGTAGATGTTAGCTGCATAGGCTTGGGGACTATTATTATCCTTTTCTTGTAGAGAAGGACAACAATCAGTGGGGTGCTCTTGTGAAGAGCAAATGCCACATACTTTAGCAGTCATGGATTTTTGATTTACTGCCAATTGTATGACCAGAGTGGTGAGAGCATCAAGTTTGCTCTCCAATTTAATTCCAGATGAACTAGAATTGGAATCAAACATGGGTTTGAAAGAATCATTTCTTACACCAAATTGTTGAGAGTTAGATGCCATCTTCTCAATCATATTTCTTGCTTCAGCAGCAGTCATATCTCCTAAAGCTCCTCCACTTGCCGCATCAATCATGTTGCGATCAACGTGGTGCAGACCTTCATAGAAGTACTGAAGAAGAAGTTGTTCAGAAATTTGGTGGTGAGGGCAACTTGCACAGAGTTTCTTGAATCTCTCCCAATACTCATAAAGACTTTCTCCAGAGAGTTGCCTAATGCCAGATATGTCTTTACGAATTGCAGTTGTTCTAGAGGCAGGAAAGAATTTTTCCAAGAACATTTTCTTTAAGTCATTCCAACTTGTGATTGATCTTGGAGCAAGAAAGTACAACCAATCTTTAGCAACACCCTCTAAAGAATGAGGAAACGCTTTAAGATAGACATGGTCTTCTTGAACGTTTTGGGGTTTCATTGTGGAGCACACAATGTAGAATTCTTTGAGGTGTTTGTGCGGATCTTCACCCGCAAGACCATGAAACTTAGGCAACAAGTGTATAAGTCCGGTCTTAAGAATAAAAGGGACATCCTCATCAGGATATTGAATACATAAACTTTCATATATGAATTCAGGTGCAACTAGTTCTCTAAGAGTTCTTTCACGAGGTTTAGCCATATCAGACAAACTAGCAGTAGTACTTTTAGCAGATTCAGAAAAGATACTATCACTATCAATTTCAACAAAGTTATTATTAAATCTAGCTTCTCTAATTAACCTATGAAAAGTTCTTTCAATTTCAGGATCAAATGAATATAAATGCTCAAAAGTTCTTCTAGTCATACATAGCATACAACAAGATATTTGATCATCATGAGCAATAAATCATCAGAATCCTAAATCATGCAAAAGAAATAAAATAAAACAAACAAACTAAAATTTTTATTTTTTTTTTCAATTTATACAAAAAAATTTAATCTAAAACAATAATTTTTCCTAAAGATCGTTGATCCCCGGCTGCGGCGCCAAAATTTGACGTGAATATTTTTACAGTCGTGATTCCGTCAAATTAGTACATTAAAATTAATTAATGTAGTACTAGGGTGTCAACCTAGGTCGTTCTCTCAAGGATCAACACAAAAATTTAGGAAAATCAAGTCTTAAACTAATTTTAAGAAACTAAAATCTAACAAACAAAATTTACTCTTATAAACAACAGTTCAACAAACATACAATTGGGGGGGGGTTTGTTTGATTGTCACAGAAATTTAATATAGAATACAAGAATATAGAATAAATGTGAAACAAATAACTAACAAGCGATTGATTTTCTTGGAGTATTGCAATTTATTTTATCCTTGGATTTGAAAAGAATTCTATACACTTTCCTTATTATCGATCTCTTAGTTCAATTTGAATTAATCAACTAAGCGTCTTTTAATTCATAATTCCTTTACTTTCATTCAATTAAAAATGAAGATTTTAATCAAGCATCCTAATTAAGCAAAAGGAGTCAAGATTTTAAATTCTAGGAATTATTGAACATACATAGAACATCGCCTACATACATAATCTAACTTCAGCGTTATGGAATTAAGCAAACCACAACTATCAAGATTGATTTTGAAACATTCATTAAGCATGTATATTTCTTAATCTATCTTAATATAATTATTATTCAATTCTAACTGTATGATTAAATTGATTAAGCATACAACTTAATTAAACAATATAGATATTAAATAATTGAGCTAGAATTATGAAGATATTAATAACAAGGAAATGTATTGAAAATCAAAACCTCAAAAATAACATTACATTAACCTCCAAGAAAATCAATCTAAGGGTTTTAGCCCTCCATAACTAAAACAAACTAAAAACAAGAAAGATCAAACCCGGAATAGGAGAGAAGAATTTCCTCCTAGAGGCTTTGTACCTCTGTTACTCCGAATGAATATGCTGGAGGAATGGTGTGTTTGAAGCCTTTGGCATTGGTCCTATTTATAGTGAAAGCAAAGGTAAAGGTCTCCTGCTGACGCTGTGCGTCAGCAGGACGCTACGCGTCAGGGTTACGAATTTGCTTCCACGCTACGCGTAGTTGTGAGGCTACGCGTGAGGTTTTCTGACTCAGAATACATTATTTTCTCTAATAATTCTTCAATAATGCTTAGACACTTGTGCTGCATGTTCCCCACTGAGATAGTGCCGTATGTCTGTAATGGATTTGCCAATATGTGTTTAATATAAATAACTCCCCCACTTCTGAAGTTGCACACAGCCTGTTAATGGGATCCTCGTCACTGTTGACGCTACGCGTAGGCTTGACGCTACGCGTCAGCTCTTGAGGTCTTATGCTACGCGTGGTACTGGTGCTACGCGTCAGCCCTGATGCTCAATTTCATAATTTCCCAATTGCAACCTCAATTATTCACTACAATATAAGGGAAATCAAGTAAGATTTATTATTTCCATTTAAAGATTATCGCCTAATTCATTTAATATTAAATAAAGCTTGAATTATGAAAATGTGTTAAAATGCATAATATTACACAATTAGCAATGACAAATTATACACATTTAAACCAAGGAATTAAGGATAAATCATGCATCATCAGGAAGCGATCCAACACTTGGCCATCTTCAGCTCGAGGCTGGTCCTGCCTCTCAAACACGTCTGCAAAGCGTTGGAACGCTGTGGCTATGGCTTCCATACTCTGACGATTCGCCATGACTTATCCTGAAATTCACACCCCTTTCAAGGATAAGTTTACGAAGTTACTTACTACCGATCGGATCTCAGCCCAACATTCAGTAACTTTAGCACATTATACCATTTCTATATGTTATACAATCAGTCGGACCAGGAAGGAAACGACCTCCTATCCACAAATCAATATTACAATATCAATCAGGTTCAATAAATATCACAATAATGATGACTACTCGGTCACAATGCACACAACCGCTTACACTCGGTAAGCATACCTTGGCCTTGGACCTTTCGGTCTGCTCTGATACCAAAATAAAACACCCTAAGTTAATAAATAATAAATAATAAAACAGAGAAACTTTTTTTTTTACAATTAAAACCAGAATAATCGGGTACAAAAAAGATAAGAGAAGAGAAGGCAAGAGGAATAAAACTGACTCAAAGAGGCGGACAGCGGAAGGAGAGAAACGCTCAGGCGGATCACTAGCAACGTCCACTCACTCAAGCGAAAGCTACACTCGGCACTCACTCACTCCACTCGGCATTCCCGCACCCGGATTTCAGTGCTGGTTCACTCGGAAGGGTCCACTCTCTATTCACTCGGATTGGCCCTTATACATACCAGCCACATTCAGAAAACATGGCACATTCCACGACTTTATTCAGTTGAGACACATATACGAACAACTCAGAAATGATTCCCATCACCACTCACTCGGAATCTATGAAGACTTCTCACTCGGAATAACTTTCACTTCCTTTTTGCCACTCAGATATTCCTCTAATTCTTTTCACTCGGTAACCATAATCTTTCCTACTCTAGTTATCCTTACTAAGTCAAGACTCACTCAGATTCCCTTGCTACTAATAATTTCCTACCATGGGGTCCACTTAGAGCCTTAGGTATCGCCTTTCTGTCGGGAAACCTTCACTCGGCGGATTCTCACTCGGAAATTGTGAATTATCCCGCACTCGGAAAATCTTAACAGTTATCACTCGGAAAATATCTAGATCAATCCTCACTCGGTGTTCCGTGCTGTCTTAATCACTCATTCTCACTCGGTATCACACTGTCTTGTTCACTCGGGATTACCTAGACTCCTCTTCACTCGGAGGGAATCACTAACTCTCTTCCGACATTAACACTCGGCTCCATTTTGACTTATAGTTATACTAACCTCTCACACCCAACAAGTACGCGTACATAGATTACTCGGATCTTCATGCACAGTAGAGGATTTCACGCAACATGTTAGATATAAATAATTACAGGCACCAAAATCATGTCTTCTACCCCAGAGGGTTCAGGTTCTAATAAAAGGGACTAAGGCTAAAACATGAGCCGGCCAAGGCTTAACAAAACACATAAGCAGTATATACATAACATCTATTTTCCCATAGCACACAAGCGTTTCACTCAGCATTCAGCTCCTCCTCCATTCGTCATCCCGAGAGACATTCACTGAAAAATTTGCCACAGTAGGGGTGAGCTTATGCATTTAAAATGACAATTAATGACTCGGTATCAGCATCAATACTTGCCCTCACGTTCACTCGGGTTGCATACAATTTGGATTTCAACCATGCAGAACATAATGCTTTTTAAAGACATGCAATTACATACATATTACAAAGATTCATTTCCCATCATTCGAAATATGCATCAACTCACTCAGAATTCACTCGTATCACTCCGAGCCATCCCATTCATCTTATCCTAACCAACATTTCATCTACAAGTATGCCTGCGGATCCGACTAAGCAATGATCTTCAGTTACAAGTTCCCTTACTGGCCCCTCGTCCTTTAGCCCTTCCCGCGTGGTACTGGCCTTCCATTGACGTCTCGAGACTTAACTCTAGCTCCTACGGCTACCACGGGCTCTCACAGGATCTAGCCAAGGGTCTGCACCTGGAGATCATTTTGTTGGGACTCCTGACCTTCCACGGGTCATTCCATTTCTTGTACATACAGCCTATATGCATCAACCACGAGTACCCTCAACTATCCGACTCATTCCTAGTAACCATTAGCTTCACTCCCGAGCCCACATATTTTCTACATTCAATCATTCATCGTACCATCATACACAGCACTCATACAGTTAATGCATGCAATATCTCAAAGAACCAGCCAATAATCAAGCACATATATTCTTTCAGTATTAACAACAATGAGAACATGCATCACAGGCGTTTATATATAACCATCTATCAGATTTCAACACCACGACCCTGAATACATACATGCAAGTGTATAACCATAATCAGGACTCTGTAATCACACACATGACAGTCAAGGATTCACAATCATGTATTACACACAATTATCAAAAACACATTCATATGCATGCACGGTAATACGTTCATCCAGTCCCGTCCATCGACCATGCATTTGACATGCAAGCGCCCCCTACCTTCTGAAGGGACTCGAGAAGATCTTCCTCTCTTCGACGTTTGGTCTGACGCCCTTTCTGTCTCTTCCAGTCCCCTTCGCATAGTCGTACTCTGCAATCGGCTCGGGGATGGGGAGTTGTTCTTCCTCTGCTCTAATGATCGTCCTTCACCAGTCGGAGGGGACTCTGACCCTTCTGCAGCACCGTCGCCGTGGGTCTCCAGAAAAGAAGAACAAGGACAGGGGAGAAGAAAAGAGGATGAAGAACGAAGAAAGAAGAAAAGAGAGGATGAAGCAGTGAGGAAGGATGAATATCCACGGTGATACAGGATATATGTACATACGTGCGAAGAGAAGGAGAGCGGGGTGGGAAAACGTGAATCGCAGTCCCACTCACGCGACTCGCTAATCATAAGCAGCCACCTTTTACCAACTAAGCATAATTAATTTGTCATTATTTCTTAAGTTAAGTTGATTTTAATTAACAATTAATTTCCTACTTGAAATCAAAATTGGGATGTTACAACTCACATATTTTGTAACATTCTTAAAATTTGATTTAAGGTATGAATTTTGGGAAAACTGAGAATTAAATAAATTACTCCACCTAAATTAAAAAAAACTTAATTAGCTAGAATCAATTAATTTATTTTATTTCCTAAGTCCTAATTTATTTTCTTTTGTTTTTATTGATTCAAAGTTTGGTCTTAATCCTTTCCTTCTCAATTATCTCTTTTTCCCTAACAGATTACGCTTCCTTCATCCTGCATGCTAGCTCCCATTATGAAAGACCACAATGTTATTTTCTCTTCTCTTGCAACGTCACCTTCCACCGTGTCTTTTCTTCCTTCTCATATAACTCTTAAATCTTGATTTTTGGCAAGCTTGGTGCATGTAAGCTTTCAAATCTCTTCCTCTCGTCTTCCTCTTAATTTTTGGATTCTTTTAGCCAAGCTAAAAATCCTAATTTTCCTTCCTTTTTCAGTTTAAGCGTGATTGTCTTTTTGAGCTTGTGTAGGCTTGTGAAGCTTTGGGGGTTCAAAGTTGAAGCTTCAAGAAGGTAGGAATTACACCCTCTTTTCTTCTGGCACCTTACGATAGAGCATAGGTCAACACCATGGGTTTAAACTCCCTAATTGGTATTTTGTAAATATGGACAATAGTTAGACAATAGTTTTTAGAGTGCATTGGAGTGAGGTCTTGGACTTCGAATCCAACTAGAGGGCATAAGGCAAGGAAGGGCAACGTTCACGAATTTCTTTCGAAAATAGTTAGTCGACGTTTGGTATGCCAAAAAACAATCAGAGTAGGAATCAGTGTGTTTACTTGATTCCAGGCTTTCGTAATTGCCAGATAGTAGATCGGAGGAGGAGTATAGGTAGCAGGTCATTTTCTGGTACGTTTTATACGTACAAGGGTTGCTATTTGAGGGGTGAATGGGAATGTAGACTCCGGGTTCAATTTTATGTGATTGGAAACTTTATTTGTGATGGAAAGGAATAATTTAAATATGTGTTATATGATAAATATATTATATGGTGTTATTTTGTAGTTTGTGTGATATAGTTGAAAATGAACTGAGTGATATATGTTAGCCTTAATATGTGATAAAATCTTATACATTAACTCATAGATGGTTGAATGAAATTATAGTTGAGCCAAATTAAATCATGGCAATGAAAAATAATTTTATTGCATTGCGATTCGCATCTTATATATTGATTACAATTCATGACATCATCTGCATTTCCAGCACTGAGATTTGATGAAGAGATTGATATGATATAATGCTGAGATTCATTATATAGTCTATGGCCCGATGCTTTGGAGGTTAAAGATATAGTGTTGAGATTCATTGGTAGTCCTTGGGTACCACCGTTTATGGTGCTGAGATTCACTGTGTGGTTACCTAGACGCCCCTTGATTATAGTGCTTTGGTTAACTGAGTGGGTTGTCCTAGCACTTGCCTTATATTATAAAGTCAGATCTGCATTTTCATTGTTCTTATGTACATTAGGAGACATTATTTTAAAAGGCCATGACATTTTTATGTTGCATTATTGAGTAATGAGATATCTGTATACTTAAGTGATGAATTTTTAATTGGATTATGATTGTAGATAATTTAATTCCATATCAATCGTATATTTCCATGATTAAAAATGATAGGTCGAAGAATTGTGTGTTTGCAAGATTCAGAGATATTATATAAGAATTGTTAAATCTAATTGTCATTTATTGTTTGAATAGCACTCACCCTCTTGTCTTGTGGATTTTTTTTCTTTCTTACAGTGAGACCACAAGGGGATGAGATGGTTTGATGATCCGGAGGTGGACTCACTTTGTATAGCCATAGTGGGCCATGTTATTTTGGAATATACATATATATATATATATTTAGCATGATGACAATTGATATTTGATTATTTTGCATTGATTTATTATGTTGTCTGAGCTTGACATCTGTTGAGTTGATATAAGATTAAATTACTTGAAGTTATAGAATGTATGATTAAGTCAAAATTACATAAATAGTATGGTTATATGTGAAAGGTGTTAATGAATATTAGACATGATGTGATTGATTTTTCAAGTCCCTATGGCTATTGAGTTCTACTCCCTGATCGGCTTTATTAGATTATTTGATTAAATACTGATATATGCATTAATTGGCTAATATTGAAATTATTCTAATACGTTGCATTCGTTATGGGTTTGATTAAATACTGATATATCACATCCATGATTACACATGGTACAAATTCATCGTCAATTCAAGTCATACTCAATATATCAATATTCAAATGCATATTATCAATGTATTCGTCATTCGAAGGAAATAGTGTAAGGAACTTAGCCGGACTTACACAAACAACCATATCAATCACATTGAGGAAATTATTCATATACATTCGATCCCTATGAATTAACCATAATCAATAATGAGCAACTACGCTTCCTTTATGCATCACATAACCTCAATGACAATGATCATACTTCTATAAACAACAATCATAACTCATAAATCATAATTTCACAAAGAGCTCTCAATGAGCTACCATCATAATTCAATACTAATAATTCACAAGAATCACCATTAAGAAAGCATTGCCCTCATAGTCAATTCACAATTCATAGACAACTAGTCATTCATAAATCCATATAAAGCGATTAATATCTCTATATGTCATTCTCTAAATAATTTAGCACTCTTAAATCTATACAAACAACCATGTTCCAACAATCACCAAAATGCCTCTCAATTGAGCAATCGTGCTCCAATCATCTTATAATATCAATTCAATGCAGAGCAACCATGCTCTAATAATAATCAATAACTCTAATTCAGAGCAAAATACACTCTGATACTAGCTTGTCACCCCCTGGTTGAAACATCCTCACAAAATTAAATAAAAATTAAATAAAATTCGAAACGAGGGAAATTTTTCCCAAAAATTCTGAACGGCTAACAGGGGAAATTGGGACAAAAATCTGACCAAGTAGGAAAGAAGGAACCGGGTCAGGAATGCCCCCACACGGCAAGACCCAATAACGATTAAGTATTACCAGTGAAAGAAACGCCTAAGCGATCCACATTCGCTGGAGCGAAACCTTACTCGCCTAAGCGAACAGGCACTCGGATAATTCGACCACTCGGAATCTAAACTCAAGTCCACTCGGTATCGTCATCACTCGGAATCGGAGTCTAAGTTCACTCGGGAATTATTCCCACGTACATGCTTCACCCAATGAATTCTCAGCCAGATCCCTATTTTATTCCCGAAAGGTCCTATTCGTAATTCGCTCGTAACGTTCGGATCTCCACTCGGGGAATGATTTCCTCGGTTGTTTCACTCAGAATCTATAAGTTTTCCTCTCTTAGAATATTTCCCACAGTCTCATATCATTCAAAAATGTTTCACATATTTTTCACTCGGCATATTCGATCTTTCTTACCTTGAAAACTCTACAAGGTCAAGTCTCGCTTTAAGGATTTTAAGACATCATTCACTCGGAAATACTCTAGCTCCTTTCCACTCGGGAAATTTCTAATAAGTTCTTACTCTAGAAGTTTTTAAGTCAATTCCCACTCAGAGTTACATGACTTCACTCACTTGGGATATCATGGCCTTATCCACTCGGAATAGGCTTATAAAAGGGATTTCTCACATAACACCCTTCGATTGATCCTCCTAAGGGAATAGTCCTTTAATGGATATAACTCACTCGGAATTAGCCCCAACCCTTCTTCATTTGGAAGAGGGTCTCTAATCTCACTTCACTCGGATTTACCTTATTTCTCACCTACTCGGAATCACGTACACATTATCCATTTAGTAGAAAATAATTGTACACAACATAGACGTTCACACACATCATTACCCATCGAACAAGATAAAATACATAGCATTATATATATATATATATTGAAATCTGTCTAGTTTTACTCTTAGTACCGAGAGAGTTCAAATCCAACACATTAAAAATAGTATGTTAAACTAAGAGCCAGCCAAGGCTATACAAAACCATCTGTACAATATATGCATATACATATGTACATTTCCACTGTGTAATGAACTATCCAGCAATCGGTGCTCTCCCATCATTCCACATTCTGAGCAACATCCATTGAAATATGGCCACAATAGGGGTGAGCTTATACATATAAAATGACAGTAATGACTCAGAAAACCTCTAGAATTCCACTACACAGCATTATCTCATCAATCAATCTATCACATGCACTGTCATTAGATATATCCACACATAGTATCATTCAATCGGAATTTATTCAATAACACATAGCCATATCAATCATATTCCCATACATACGCATGTAACCACATTGAGCTCATCAAAGGTATAAGTGTACACACATAAATTTTCAGTCGGATCCGATCAGTTTCATTAAGTTTTATGTTGCAACAGAGGCTCCAAGCCTTTTTCTCAACTCCAAGCTGATCCGGCCGTTTTACTGGTACCAAACCGTTTGCCCTCACACATAACACAATCACTCCAAGCGACAACGGAAGTGTTATGGGCAGCCCTGAGTCCAACTCGGTAAGCTTGCCTTGAGTCCAACCCAAGGTCTTTAAGCGTCCAATGCTTAGTGCACTCGGCACTGCCTCGAGTCCAACCCGAGGACTTCCTATACGAGTATTTCACTCGGTATTGCCTTGAGTCCAACCCAAGGTCTTTTTATTATTTTTTTTCCATACATATTCATAAGCACAACAGTGGCATTTCACTCGGTAAACCACATAACACACGTATTTCATATATTCATTATGAAATCCCATCAGATTCAACCCAGCATTTACATGCATATAATCATAAGATATCAATCAGAGATTTACCCTCGGCTTCTGAGTACAAGCACTCGGTAATCATGCCATTATTCGCAATAACACAGTCTCATGTTTTATAATATAAAAATCTACACAGGAGTCAACCACAGTCCCACAATATACACTCGGTATTAGCAATATCAGTAACATATACCACATACTGTTAAGTATTAAACTACGCACGGAACTCAGCATAACAAACTCTTAACGCATGCACTCGGTCAAACAGATCTAGTACATTTCATGCATTCACACGTTTACTAACACATATTTCATGGAAGGAGAAGGATATGACCTTACGTGACTCAGCTAACGCACACACACACCCGGTATTTTGAAAGTATCATCATATGATTCACACAACCAACATATTCACAACCATAAACACAGAAAACAGTACTTTCACCCAGGATCCATCCACAACTATGAATTTGAGATGTAAAGCACCCCCTACCTTTTAAAAAGATGTAAGAAACTCCTCTGTTTTCAATGTTGACCCGTGCTATATTTTTCAACACTGATACCGTTGCTCCCTCACCTCCACAATCGATCTCTCCTACTCAGTACCCGTCGAACCCAGTCGAACACCACACACGCAGCTTGGAAGACTGGAAGCTGTTCCTCTTCTACTCGAACAATCACTCCTTACCAACAATGAGGAAACTCGAATCCTCCACAACACCTCAATGGTAGCTGACAAAGAAGGAAAATGAAGAAGAACGAAGAAGAAGGAGAAGAAGAAGAGGAAGAAGTGTAGAGGAAAAGGAAGAGTCTCGTGGGAATTTTGAGAGAATGAAGAAGTGGTTCCTCTTCCGTACACGGGTCAAGAGAAAAGGCAGTAAGTGAGCAGGTGGGAGAACGTGCTTATGGCAGCCTCATCAAATCATGTGTCATGTCTAATTACTCCCATCAGCATCAATTTTCTTTTATTTCAAATTAATTCTCAATTAACTATTAATCTTAATTTGTAATGAATTTTAATTTTAATCTTGCCATTAATTTAATTAGGATGTTACAATTCTCCCCCTTTCAAAGAATTTCGTCCTCGAAATTCAACACAAGCTTACCTCAATAAAATAGCTTGGGATACTGCTGTCTCATGGTATCCTCACATTCCCAGGTATAAGAAATACATCCATTCTGCTACCACGCTACTTCGACTAGTTTCACATCGTTTCTCTTCAAGCGTTTTACCGACCGGTCCACAATTTTAGTCGGTACAGCAACAGTCGTCAAATTCTCTCTGATTTCGACTTCATCATCTGGCATCTTATGTGTACAATCAGGCAAACACTTCCTCAACTGAGACACGTGAAACACATTATGCAAGTTTGATAGATGAGTCGGCAATGCTAATCGGTATGCCATAGGACCGACCCTTTCCAATATCTCATAGGGTCCAATGTATTGGGGACTTAATTTCCCACTCTTTAAGGCTCGTCCAACCCCTTTATTCGGCGAGACCTTTAAGAACACTTTATCGCTGACCGAAAATTCAAGTGGCTTTGTCCGTTTATCATGATAGCTTTTTTGCCTGTCCTGAGATGCCTTCATCTTTTCCCTTATTACTTGGATCTGTTCGGAAGTCTGTTTCATAATTTTTGGTCCCAACAATAGACTTTCACCAGTTTCCGACCAACAGAGTAGGGTTCAACATTTTCGACCGTATAATGCTTCATATGGTGCCATGCCAATATTGCTGTGGTGGTTGTTATTATATGTAAATTCAATTAGAGGGAGGTACTGCTCCCAACTACCACCATGCTCCAACACACACGCCCTCAGTAAGTCCTTCAAACTTTGTATTGTTCGCTCGGATTGTCCATCCGACTGGGGATGATAGGCGAAACTCAGTAGGAGTTTAGTGCCCAATTCCTGGTGCAAGTTTCCCCAAAACCGGGAAGTAAATCTTGGGTCCCTGTCCAACACAATAGAAGATGGCACACCATGCAGTTGGACAATTTCTCGGATATAAATCTGGGCTAACTTCTGTAAGGAATACTTCATGTTCATGGGTAGAAAGTGTGCAGTTTTCGTCAATCGGTCGACAATGACCCAAATGGCATCACAACCCGCTCAGGTTCTAGGCAATCCCATTACAAAGTCCATGGCAATTGAGTCCCATTTCCATACGGGGATTTTAAGAGGTTGCAATCCACCATACGGTTTTTGGTGTTCAACTTTTGACTTCTAACAAATGACACACCGAGCCACATAATCGACCACGTCTCTTTTCAATCTGGACCACCAGAAATGCATCCTCAAGTCATGGTACATCTTTGTAGTGCCCGGGTGAATGCTTAATAGACTTTTGTGGGCTTCATCGAGTACCATCCTTCTCAACTCTCTAGCACCCGGCACATAGATCCTACTTTTCACTCAGAAAATTCCATCCGAACCCTCGGTTAAGGACAGATCCTTGCCCTTAGCTTGAATCTCTTTCATCTCGGCCAAGTAAGAATCCGACTTCTGCTCCTCATACACTAGCTTCAGGAATTCATTGGCAATCTTCAACATTCCGAGCGTCACCTTCCAAGACAAAAAGACATCTGTATGTAAATTCATGTCTCGGAATTGCTCTAATAATTCCATTTCCTTCACCATCATTGTTGCCATATGAATCGACTTCTGACTCAAGGCGTCGGCCACAATGTTCGCCTTACCCGGATGATACTTCAACTCGAAGTCGTAGTCTTTCGAAAATTCCGTCCACCTCTTTTGCCTCATGTTCAGCTCTTTCTGATCGAATAAATATTTGAGGCTTTTTTGATCACTGTAAACCTCGAATTTGGAGCCATACAAGCAATGTCTCCATATTTTCAATGCAAAAACAACAGCTGTCAACTCCAAGTCGTGAGTCAGATAGTGCTGCTCGTGTGGCCTCAATTGACGAGAGACATAAGCTATCACTCGGTTCTTCTGTATTAGCACTCATCCGAGACCGAGTCCCGACGCATCACAGTAGACCACGAAGCTTTCTTACAGATATGGCAATGCCAACACTAGAGCTATTGTCAACTTAGTCTTTAGCTCTCAGAAACTTCTCTCACACTCGGAACTCCACTCAAAAGGAACATTCTTCCGAGTCAACTTAGTCAGGGGAAAAGCAAGCTTAGAGAACCCCTCAATAAACCTTCTATAATAACCGGCCAAACCCATGAAGCTTCTAATCTCCGAGACCGACTTAGGCCTCTCCCATGCCATTACAGCTTCTACCTTGGAAGGATCTACCGAGACACCTTCCTCGGAAATTACATGTCCAAGAAAATGGATCCTTGTTGACTAATATTTTTTACCCTTAATTACTTACTCTGTTTGTCTATTTTATTTACTGTTAAATCCTAATAAATGTGTTTTAGCATAATTTGTCAATATTCTCCATTTTTAATGTTTTTCTCACTACTTGCTAGTGATCACTGTTTTCTTATTTTTTTTACTGTTACTATTAAGTGTTCTATTTTATGATTTATGTTTTCTTTTACTGTTACTATTTACTAGTGATTGTTATTTTTAATTTCTACTATTTCTGTTTCTTTTGTATTAATTAGTGTGTTTAAAATAATTTAAGCTTTCATGAATGTTTAGTCCTAAAATAAAATTCATTGAATTAACTAAGTTTAATTTGATTTTATTTTATTTTATAGGCTATCAAATTATTGGAAGCTTCTTGATTATTTTGCAAATAAATTACTCTTCTCCAAGTATAAATTCATATTAATTACTTTTTCTTGACAAGTATATTAATGTGAAATTGTTTAAGCCTTCTCCTTTCTTTAACAAGTAATTCACGTGAAGGAGTAGTCCAAGGGGTTCCATCACTAGTTATTTTAAAAGTAAAGCAAAAGTAGAAAATAATGGCAGCCATGGGTCCACATGAATTAGGCTTGAATTGGTCAAAAAGAATAAAGAATGAAGTGCAACAAGTTTCCAACGTAAATGCAATTGCTGAATGTTAAGCTTTCAATTGTTTATTCAATTGTTTAAAGTATTGAATGGTCACTTCAAGGGTCCACTAGATGAATGGTTTCTTGACCAATTAAGCCATCCATTATTCCATGCTTCTCAACGTAAATTTGGAAGACAATTAGCAAGCAATTGGACTCCTTTTTGGCAATGGTTTCACGTGAACAAGCTTGCTGTTGGCAGTAGAAAATTGGCAACAAACAGCAAGGAATTAACGTGAAAGAAGGTGAGAAAAGTGGAGCTGGACAGCAAGAAAACAATACAAAAATAGCAATAAAATGGGACAGCAAACAACACTGTATTTTGACAGCAACAACAGGGAATTTTGACAGCAAACAGCACTGTATTTTGACAGTAACAGCAGTGAAAAATGGACAACAAACAGCAAGAAAACAACTCAAAATAGCAAGAAATTGGAACAGCAAACAACAAATTAATTCATTCTCCTTCCAAGTGATAAAATCCAATGAGAAATGCCCTCTTAATGCATAATGTTTTCCACTTTATTACATTAAGAAAAATGAAAAGAAGAAAACATAGCATGGCATAGGAATGGAAGGCAGATGGCATGTTCCCTTAGTGCCTTAATTTCCAACGTGAAGTGCATATGGCAAAGGTAATGGGCTGATTTTTAATGAGAAAAATCAGCCTTGAAATGCTATAAATAGGTAGCTTACTGCTGAATGAAAAAATATGTGTTCAAAGGAGAGGAGCAGAGAAGCAGTGGACAGCAGAAGAATTCCGGAGGAGCGTCATTCCGGGTTTGGTTTTTATTGTGTTTTAATTATGGAGGGCTAAAACCCTTAGATTGATTTTCTTGGAGGTTAATGTAATGTTATTTTTGAGGTTTTGATTTTTAATACATTTCCTTGTTATTTAATCTCTTCATAATTCTAGCTCAATTATTTAATATCTATATTGTTTAATTAAGTTGTATGCTTAATCAATTTAATTATACAGTTAGAATTGAATATGAATTATATTAAGATAGATTAAGAAATATACATGCTTAATGAATGTTTCAAAATCAATCTTGATAGTTGTGGTTTGCTTAATTCCATAACGTTGAAGTTAGATTATGTGTGTAGGCGATGTTCTATATATGTTCAATAATTCCTAGAATTTAAAATCTTGACTCCTTTTGCTTAATTAGGATGCTAGATTAAAATCTTCATTTTTATTAAATGAAAGTAACGGAATTACGAATTAAAAGACGCTTAGTTGATTAATTCAAATTGAACTAAGAGATCGATAATGAGGAAAATGTATAGAATTCTTTTCAAATCCAAGGATAAAATAAATTGCAATACTCCAAGAAAATCAATCGCTTGATAGTTATTTGTTTCACATTTATTCTATATTCTTGTATTCTATATTAAATTTCTGTGACAATCAAACAAACCCCCCCAATGTATACTTGTTGAACTTCTGTTTGTAAAAATAAATTTTAGTTGTTTTATTTTGGTTTGTTAAAAATTAGTTTAAGACTTGATTTTCCTAAATTTTTGTGTTGATCTTCGAGAGAACGACCTAGGTTGACACCCTAGTACTACATTAATTAATTTTAATGTACTAATTTGACGGGACCACGACAGTAACGTCAAATTTTGGCGCCGCAGCCGGGGATCAACGATATTTAGGAAAATTGTTGTTTTAAATATATTTTTTTTAATAAAAGAATATATATTTTGTTTGTATGTTTGTTTAATTTTATTTCTTTTGCATGATTTAGGATTTTTATGATATATTGCTCATGATCATGAAATATCTTGTTGTATGCTATGTATGACTAGAAGAACTTTTGAGCATTTATATTCATTTGATCCTGAAATTGATAAAACTTTTCATAAGTTAATTAGAGAAGCTAGATTTAATAATAATTTTGTTGATATTGATAGTGATAGTATCTTTTCTGAATCTGCTGAAAGTACTACTGCTAGTTTTTCTGATATGGCTGAACCTCGTGAAAGAACTCTTAGAGAACTAGTTGCACCTGAATTCACATACGAAAGTTTGTGTATTCAATATCCTGATGAGGATGTCCCTTTTATTCTTAAGACCGGACTTATACACTTGTTGCCTAAGTTTCATGGTCTTGCGGGTGAAGATCCGCACAAACACCTCAAAGAATTCCACATTGTGTGCTCCACAATGAAACCCCAAAACGTTCAAGAAGACTGACGTGAATATTTTTACAGTCGTTATTCCGTCAAATTAGTACATTAAAATTAATTAACGTAGTACTAGGGTGTCAACCTAGGTCGTTCTCTCAAGGATCAACACAAAAATTTAGGAAAAATCAAGTCTTAAACTAATTTTTAACAATTAAAAATAAAAACTTAACAACTAAAATTTTTACAAACATAAGTTCAACAAACATACAATTGGGGGGGGGTTTTGATTGCTTTTTGTTGTCACAAATAAAATTAAAACAAGGTAAATAAAGGATTTAAAACAATAAATAACAAGCGATTGATTTTCTTGGAGTATTGTAAATAAATTTATCCTTGGTTCACTAAAAATAATTTGTATACTTATTAATGTTAATTTCTTAGCTCAATTTGAATTGATCAACTAAGCGTCTTTTTCAATTCACAATTCCTTTACTTTCATTTAAAAATGAATATTTTAATCAAGCATCCTAATTAAGCAAAAGGAGTCAAGATCTTAAAATCTAGGAATTATTGAGCATACATAAGAACATCGCCTACATACATAATCTAATCTCAAATTATGGAATTAAGCAAACCATAATTATTAAAAGTGATTATGAAAATATTCATTAAGCATGCATATTTCCTTAATCCATTCTAATTTGAAATCTTATTTAACTCCATTTGAATAACTAAACCGATTAAGCATACAAATTCAATTAAACATAATGGAATTAAATAAGTAGAGAATGATTATGAAGAAATAACAATAATAAAAGCATACTATATTAAAATTAATGACCTCAAAATTACATTACAACATTCTCCAAGAAAATCAATCTAAGGGTTTTAGCCCTCCATAATTACAACTACAAACAAAGAAACTAACCCGGAAATGGAGAATTTGCTGGAGAAACTCCAACAGAGAAGAGAAAAGGAACGTATGAATGAGGGAGATGAAGAATGAATGAAGAATGGTGTGTATGAACCCTTCCTCTTGTGCCTATTTATAGGAATTAGAAAGCAAGCTTTTGCCATAAAAAATTTCAATGGAAGGAGCACTCTTCATTAATCAAATCAATGGTGCTCCATGATCAGTTTTAGTGCTCCATGATCAGCTTAGTGCCTTGCCCAACATCTTCAGTGCCTTGCCCACTTTCCAGAAGCTTGAAAACGTGTTTCTGGGCCAATAATACACTCATGAATCGATTCAATGGTGATATGAATCGATTCATGCGTTCCAAAATGCAATTCTGAGCCAAAATAATTCGTATGAATCGATTCATTTAGGGAAAGAATCGATTCAATGCTGTAGAAACCCGTATGAATCGATTCAATTGCTTGTGAATCGATTCAATTTGCAAAATTTCACTTCCTGGGTGCTTAAAATCCGTGTGAATCGATTCAGGAGGGGGATGAATCGATTCATCCCCCTGATTCTCCATAATTTGCACACTTTTCACCCTTTTTGAGATCTTTTTGCATATACCTTGATTCCTTTGATCCTTAGGCACTTTGATCTTCATTTTGGATTGGAATTCTTGAGTTTCTTTGATCTATTTTCTTTTGGCACAAATTAACAATCAAATATTACATAAAGATCAAATGATAAAAATGTGTTAAAATGCAATATGTTACACACTAAGTGATGGCAAATTATACACATTTAAAATGGAGAATTAGAGATAAATCATGCATCATCAAATACTCCCACACTTATTCTTTTGCACTCCCGGGCAAAATCAAAATAAAAACAAGTTTCACAATTTATTGAAAACATTAAGTTGAAAACAACAACACACAGAACTGGCATGCTTGTCATGAAATCTTAGAAATATACAAAGAAACAAGAGTTTTCAACATGAAAGATACAGAGCATCAAGATATATATAAAAATCATTCAAACACTTAGGCATGTAAAAATTAAGTTAAACTGAAAAGAAGATCATAAGTGATAGAACCTCACAAGACATACTCTCAACTCTCAAGTGTTTAAGGTTTGTGTATACTCTCAAAACAATTCCTAAAAAACAAACAGTCTAAAAAAAATTTGGCAAGTTTCTTAATTCCACAATCAACACAAATGCATGTATAGATCAACAGGGCTTTCACAGGGTTGCAATGTGGCCAAGGTTAAAATGGATGAAATATTTATATATATACCAGAAAGAATAATGAAGTAACTAATTTTATTGGCAAACAGTGAGGGTAAAACTTTTATTGCATGATATTTGGTAAATTTTTTTTTTTATGAGATTGCATAACACTTGGAACAAGAGTTGCAATTCCTTTTTGCACACTCCCACACTTATTTGAATGCCTGTTTTGACTTGATTCCAAAACTTCAATATATTTCTTAAGGTAGGTATATTTTTGGTTCTTCATCTATGGTTTATTTGAGCTGCAACAAGGAAACAGTTAAATAGGCTCAAAATGGTTAGCAAGAGATAATTTATTCATGGTAGGCTTATCTGGCTTAATGGCTCAACTGAACAAAATGCCTGTATCAAAATACATTCATATGAGTTTCAAGTATCATCAAGAAACAAGACAAAAATTAAGATGTAAGCCTTCAGGAATTAATCACACATGAAAGGATTAAGATGGTTTAAAGTGATCCATCAAATTTAAAGGCTCAAAAATCTCACAAGGTATAATTCCATCATATATGATCATTTCTCAATTATCATGTCATTCTCAACATACCAAAAATGTTTGAGTTCAAATTATAACATATCATTAAACTCATATCAGACATGAAAGAATTTACCTGTTACTCATGCATATCTTAAAATTCCAATAAAACATGCCATTTTAAAACAAAAACACACAAAATCTTTAAATTTTTTTTTTTTTAAATTAAACAAAGTCACACAAAATTTAATCACACAAAACACACATAAATGATCCCACCCCCACACTTAAATCATACATTGTCCTCAATGTAAGACAAGGCATACAAAATAGACAATATAATGAAAAAGTAAAGAGATGGGTAAGAAAAACTCCCTCAAGGTGGATTAAACTCAAATACCACATCCTTTTGAAGCAGATTGGATAGTGGTCTAGCCTTCTTGTGCCTTCCCAAATCTTGCAGCAATTTTTCTTCTTGATTTTCATCAAGAAAAGTAAAGATTATCACCGGAAGCTCCTCATCATTTCCCAAGTATGAATACTTGAGGTTTTCAAGTAAGAAATTTAGCTCCAGATTAGGTGCCTGTAAAGTAGATGGAACTAACAAAGCAGATTTGGATTCTTGCACCTCAAAAATTTTGTTAGAGTCTTCTTGAAAATTTGCATTTAGAACAGGTATTTCTATAGACTCTAAATCAGCAGTTATGTATTTGTCAATTTCAGCACAAATATGACAATTCTCAGATTTATTGCATGCAAAACAACTGTATGAATCATCTATGCATTCCAAATCAACATCAGAAAAATGTTCAAAAACTAGTTCATCAATAATGTCAATTTGGAAAACAGAATGATTTTCAGAAGGGTGTTTCATGGCATCTAGAATTTTAAATCTTACCTTAGTATCACCAAATTCCATAGAAAGGGTTCCAGCATGGACATCAATTATAGTTTTGGCTGTTTTCAAAAATGGTCTTCCCAAAATGATAGGAACAGGAATTTGAGGCATACCTTCTTCCATATCAAGTACAAAAAAGTCAGCAGGAAAAACAAGCTGTTCTACCTGAACCAAAACATCTTCTATAACTCCAGCAGGGTAAGCAGTGCTCCTATTGGCTAGCTGAATTACTACACCAGTAGGTTGTAAATTTCCAAGAGACAAAGATTTAAAAACAGACATAGGCATAACATTTATTGAAGCTCCTAAATCTAACATACAATTTTCAAATTTATTATTGCCTATGATACAGGGTATAGAAAACGTACCTGGATCCTTGCATTTCTCAGGGATATTTGAAACTTCTTTACTAAGTAGTGCAGATACATTTCTTCCCATGCTTATCCTTTCATTCCCTTTGAGTCTCCTCTTATGAGTACATAGTTCCTTTAGAAACTTGGCATACTTGGGGACTTGTTTAATTGCATCAAGAAGAGGTATATTCACTTCCACTTTCCTAAAAGTATCCAAAATTTCTTTGTCCACTTCTTCCATCTTCTTGCTTGGAATTGCTTTTGGTGGGAAAGGAAGAGGGATATGAGGTGGGATTTGGGATGGTTGCATCTCAGATTTGCTTGTGCTTGAAGAGGGCACATCATTCTCAACTGTTGTGGGCACATCTGTTTGTTTCTCAGGTTCCTTAGGTATGGGTATTTCAAGGTTCTTACCTGATCTTAACTGGATTGCACTCACATTTCTTGGATTTGCAGCTGGTTGAGATGGTAACTTGTCAGAGTTTTGAGATTGTAACTGGCTTAATGATGAAGCCAATTGCCCAATTTGGTTGCTTAAACTCTGGATGGTAGCATCATTCCTCTGTTGATACTCCAAGTTCTGTGCAGCCATTTGTTTCACCAGATCCTCTAAAGAAGGGCCACTCGTGGGTGGTTGAGGTGTAGGTCTTTGGAAGGTTGGTGCATTGTTTTGAAATGGAGGTTGAGGATTTTGTTGTTGGTTTCCCCATCTCAAATTTGGATGGTTCCTCCAACCTGGATTGTATCTATTGGTGGAAAGGTCATGGTTTTGTGGTGGTGGAGGTCTATCATGGTAGATGTTAGCTGCATAGGCTTGGGGACTATTATTATCCTTTTCTTGTAGAGAAGGACAACAATCAGTGGGGTGCTCTTGTGAAGAGCAGATTCCACACACTTTAGCAGTCATGGATTTTTGATTTACTGCCAATTGTGTGACTAGAGTGGTGAGAGCATCAAGTTTGCTCTCGAGTTTAATTCCAGATGAACTAGAATTGGAATCAAACATGGGTTTGAAAGAATCATTTCTCACACCAAATTGTTGAGAGTTGGATGCCATTTTCTCAATCAGATTTCTTGCTTCAGCAGCAGTCATATCTCCTAAAGCTCCTCCACTTGCCACATCAATCATATTGCGATCAACATGGTGTAAACCTTCATAGAAGTACTGAAGAAGAAGTTGCTCAGAAATTTGGTGGTGAGGGCAACTTGCACAGAGTTTCTTAAATCTCTCCCAATATTCATAAAGACTTTCTCCAGAGAGTTGCCTAATGCCAGATATGTCTTTACGGATTGCAGTTGTTCTAGAGGCAGGAAAGAATTTTTCCAAGAACATTTTCTTTAAGTCATTCCAACTTGTGATTGATCTTGGAGCAAGATAGTACGACCAATCCTTAGCAACACCCTCTAAAGAATGAGGAAACGTTTTAAGATAGACATGGTCTTCTTGAACATTTTGGGGTTTCATTGTGGAGCACACAATGTGGAATTCTTTGAGGTGTTTGTGCGGATCTTCATCCGCAAGACCATGAAACTTAGGCAACAAATGTATAAGTCCGGTCTTAAGAATAAAAGGGACATCCTCATCAGGATATTGAATACACAAACTTTCGTAAGTGAATTCAGGAGCAGCTAGTTCTCTAAGAGTTCTTTCACGAGGTTCAGCCATATCAGAAAAACTAGCAGTAGTACTTTCAACAGATTCAGAAAAAATACTATCACTATCAATATCAACAAAGTTATTATTAAATCTAGCTTCTCTAATTAACCTATGAAAAGTTCTTTCAATTTCAGGATCAAATGAATATAAATGCTCAAAAGTTCTTCTAGTCATACATAGCATACAACAAGATATTTGATCATGATGAGCAATAAATCATAAGAATCCTAAATCATACAAGAGAAATAAAACAAACAAACAAACAAACAAAAGAAATTTTTTTTTTAATTAAAAAAAAATTAATTTAAAATAAGTGTTTTTCCTAAAGATCGTTGATCCCCGGCTGCGGCGCCAAAATTTGACGTGAATATTTTTACAGTCGTTATTCCGTCAAATTAGTACATTAAAATTAATTAACGTAGTACTAGGGTGTCAACCTAGGTCGTTCTCTCAAGGATCAACACAAAAATTTAGGAAAAATCAAGTCTTAAACTAATTTTTAACAATTAAAAATAAAAACTTAACAACTAAAATTTTTACAAACATAAGTTCAACAAACATACAATTGGGGGGGGTTTTGATTGCTTTTTGTTGTCACAAATAAAATTAAAACAAGGTAAATAAAGGATTTAAAACAATAAATAACAAGCGATTGATTTTCTTGGAGTATTGTAAATAAATTTATCCTTGGTTCACTAAAAATAATTTGTATACTTATTAATGTTAATTTCTTAGCTCAATTTGAATTGATCAACTAAGCGTCTTTTTCAATTCACAATTCCTTTACTTTCATTTAAAAATGAATATTTTAATCAAGCATCCTAATTAAGCAAAAGGAGTCAAGATCTTAAAATCTAGGAATTATTGAGCATACATAAGAACATCGCCTACATACATAATCTAATCTCAAATTATGGAATTAAGCAAACCATAATTATTAAAAGTGATTATGAAAATATTCATTAAGCATGCATATTTCCTTAATCCATTCTAATTTGAAATCTTATTTAACTCCATTTGAATAACTAAACCGATTAAGCATACAAATTCAATTAAACATAATGGAATTAAATAAGTAGAGAATGATTATGAAGAAATAACAATAATAAAAGCATACTATATTAAAATTAATGACCTCAAAATTACATTACAACATTCTCCAAGAAAATCAATCTAAGGGTTTTAGCCCTCCATAATTACAACTACAAACAAAGAAACTAACCCGGAAATGGAGAATTTGCTGGAGAAACTCCAACAGAGAAGAGAAAAGGAACGTATGAATGAGGGAGATGAAGAATGAATGAAGAATGGTGTGTATGAACCCTTCCTCTTGTGCCTATTTATAGGAATTAGAAAGCAAGCTTTTGCCATAAAAAATTTCAATGGAAGGAGCACTCTTCATTAATCAAATCAATGGTGCTCCATGATCAGTTTTAGTGCTCCATGATCAGCTTAGTGCCTTGCCCAACATCTTCAGTGCCTTGCCCACTTTCCAGAAGCTTGAAAACGTGTTTCTGGGCCAATAATACACTCATGAATCGATTCAATGGTGATATGAATCGATTCATGCGTTCCAAAATGCAATTCTGAGCCAAAATAATTCGTATGAATCGATTCATTTAGGGAAAGAATCGATTCAATGCTGTAGAAACCCGTATGAATCGATTCAATTGCTTGTGAATCGATTCAATTTGCAAAATTTCACTTCCTGGGTGCTTAAAATCCGTGTGAATCGATTCAGGAGGGGGATGAATCGATTCATCCCCCTGATTCTCCATAATTTGCACACTTTTCACCCTTTTTGAGATCTTTTTGCATATACCTTGATTCCTTTGATCCTTAGGCACTTTGATCTTCATTTTGGATTGGAATTCTTGAGTTTCTTTGATCTATTTTCTTTTGGCACAAATTAACAATCAAATATTACATAAAGATCAAATGATAAAAATGTGTTAAAATGCAATATGTTACACACTAAGTGATGGCAAATTATACATATTTAAAATGGAGAATTAGAGATAAATCATGCATCATCAAAGACCATGTCTATCTTAAAGCGTTTCCTCATTCTTTAGAGGGTGTTGCTAAAGATTGGTTGTACTACCTTGCTCCAAGATCAATCACAAGTTGGAATGACTTAAAGAAAATGTTCTTGGAAAAATTCTTTCCTGCCTCTAGAATAACTGCAATCCGTAAAGACATATCTGGCATTAGGCAACTCTCTGGAGAAAGTCTTTATGAGTATTGGGAGAGATTCAAGAAACTCTGTGCAAGTTTCCCTCACCACCAAATTTCTGAACAACTTCTTCTTCAGTACTTTTATGAAGGTCTGCACCACGTTGATCGCAACATGATAGATGCGGCCAGTGGAGGAGCTTTAGGAGATATGACTGCTGCTGAAGCAAGAAACTTGATTAAGAAGATGACATCCAACTCTCAACAATTTGGTGTGAGAAATGATTCTTTCAAACCTATGTTTGATTCTAATTCTAGTTCATCTGGAATTAAATTGGAGAGCAAACTTGATGCTCTCACCACTCTGGTCACACAATTAGTAGTAAATCAAAAATCCATGACTGCTAAAGTGTGTGGCATCTGTACTTCACAAGAGCACCCCACTGATTGTTGTCCTTCTCTACAAGAAAAGGGTAATGATAATCCCCAAGCCTATGCAGCCAATATCTACCATGATAGACCTCCACCACAACAACAACAAAACCATGACCTTTCCACCAATAGATACAACCCAGGTTGGAGGAACCATCCAAACTTGAGATGGGGTAACCAACAACAAAATTCCCATTCCCAACCCCCATTTCAAAGCAATGCACCAACCTTTCAAAGACCTATACCTCAACCATCCACAAGTGGCCCTTCTTTGGAGGATCTGGTGAAACAAATGGCTGCACAGAACTTGGAGTATCAACAGAGGAATGATGCCACCATCCAAAGTTTAAGCAACCAAATTAGGCAATTGGCTTCATCATTAAGCCAATTACAATCTCAAAACTCTGACAAATTACCATCTCAACCAGCTGCTAATCCAAGAAATATGAGCGCAATTTAGTTAAGATCAGGTAAGAACCTTGAAGTACCCATACCCAAGGAACCTGAGAAACAAACAGATGTGCCCACAACAGTTGAGAATGATGTACCCTCTTCAAGCACAAGCAAGTCTGAGATGCAATCACCCTAAATCCCACCTCATATCCCTCTTCCCTTCCCACCAAAAGCAATTCTTAGCAAGAAGATGAAAGAAGTGGACAAAGAAATTTTGGATACTTTTAGGAAAGTGGAAGTGAATATACCTCTTCTTGATGCAATCAAGCAAATACCCAAGTATGCCAAATTTCTGAAAGAGTTGTGTACTCACAAGAGGAGACTCAAAGGCAATGAAAGAATAAGCATGGGAAGGAATGTATCTGCACTGCTTGGTAAGGAAGTTCCAAATATTCCTGAGAAATTCAAAGATCCAGGTACGTTTACTATACCTTGTATCATAGGCAACAACAAATTTGAAAATTGCATGTTAGATTTAGGAGCTTCAATAAATGTTATGCCTATGTCTGTTTTTAAATCTCTATCTCTTGGAAATTTACAACCTACTGGTGTAGTTATTTAGCTAGCCAATAGGAGCACTGCTTACCCTACTGGAGTTATAGAAGATGTTTTGGTTCAGGTAGAACAACTTGTTTTCCCTGCTGACTTTTTCGTACTTGATATGGAAGAAGGTATGCCTCAAATTCCTGTTCCTATCATTCTGGGAAGACCATTTTTGAAAATAGCTCGAACCAAAATAGATGTTCATTCTAGAACTCTCTCTATGGAATTTGGTGACACGAGAGTTCAATTTAATATTCTTGATGCCATGAAATACCCATCTAAAAATCATTCTGTTTTCCAAATTGACATTATTGATGAACTAGTTTTTGAACATTTTTCTAATGTTGATTTGGAATGCATAAATGATTCAAATAAATGTTTTGCATGCAATGATTCTGGAAGCTGTGATATTTGTGCTGAAATTGATAAATACATAATTTATGATTTAGAGTCTTTAGATATACCTGTTAACCATAAGGAGTTGAATGCAGGATTTCAAGAAAACTCTAACAAAATTTTTAAGGTGCAAGCAGCGGAATCAAAATCTACTTTGTTAGTTCAATCTGTTTTGCAGGCACCTAAGTTAGAATTGAAACCCCTACCTGAGAACCTCAAGTATGTATACTTAGGGGATGATGAACAACTTCCGGTGATAATTTCCACTTCTCTTGATGAAAATCAAGAAGAAAAATTGTTGCAGGTATTGAAAAAACATAAGAAGGCTATAGGATGGACATTGGCAGACATACCTGGAATTAGCCCATCCATGTGCATACATAGGATATTTCTGGAGGAAAATACTAAAGCAGTAAGACAGCCCCAGAGGAGACTCAACCCTGTAATCCTTGATGTTGTTAAGAAGGAAATTACCAAGCTTTTATAAGCAGGATATCCTATCTCTGACAGTGAATGGGTGAGTCCAATTCAAGTGGTTTCTAAGAAAACAGGGATCACAGTTGTGAAGAATGAGAAGAATGAGTTGATCCCAACTAGAGTGCAGAATAGTTGGAGAGTCTGTATTGATTACAGGAGACTTAACCAAGCAACCAAGAAGGACCATTTTCCTTTACCCTTCATTGATCAAATGCTTGAGCGTCTTGCAGGTAAGTCTCACTACTGTTTTCTTGATGGATTCTCTGGATATTTTCAGATTCATATTGCACCTGAGGATCAAGAAAAAACCACATTCACCTATCCCTTTGGCATATTTGCTTATAGGAGAATGCCATTTGGCCTATGCAATGCTCCTGGAACCTTTCAAAGATGCATGATAAGTATTTTTCATGATTTCATTGAAAATTGCATAGAGGTGTTTATGGATGATTTTACTATTTATGGATCTTTATTTAATGCATGCCTTGAAAGTTTGGATAAAGTTTTAAACAGGTGTATTGAAACTAACCTTGTCTTGAACTATGAAAAATGTCATTTTATGGTAAAACAAGGAATAGTTTTAGGGCATGTAATCTCTGAGAAAGGAATTGAGGTGGACCCTGCCAAGGTAGAAGTTATATTACATTTGCCTTACCCCTCTTGTGTTCGAGAGGTTCGTTCTTTTCTTGGTCATGCAGGTTTCTACAGAAGATTCATAAAGGATTTTAGCAAGAAGGCTAGGCCACTATCCAGTCTGCTTCAAAAGGATGTGGCATTTGAGTTTGATGAAAAGTGTCAGGAGGCTTTTAATTGCCTCAAGCAAGCATTGACCACTACCCCAATAATCCAAGCACCTGATTGGACAGCCCCATTTGAATTGATGTATGATGCCTCTAATTATGCATTGGGAGCCGTCCTTGGACAAAAGATTGACAAATAACCTAGGGTCATCTACTATGCATCTAAAACTTTAGATGCTGCCCAGGTAAATTACACCACTACTGAAAAAGAGTTATTGGCCATTGTTTTTGCATTAGATAAGTTCAGATCTTACCTACTTGGTTCTCGAGTAGTTGTCTTTACTGACCATGCAGCTCTGAAGTACTTGTTGAAGAAAGGTAAGTCCAAGCCAAGATTAATTCGTTGGATGCTCTTGCTCCAAGAGTTTGACTTGGAAATTCATGACAGAAGTGGAACACAAAACTTTATGGCAGACCATTTAAGTAGAATTGAGAATGCTCCTGATTCGGCACCTATTCGGGACCATTTTCCCGATGAACACCTCATGAGTATTTCTAACTCTTTTGATACACCTTGGTTTGCTAACATTGTAAATTATCTTGTTGCTTCTGTTTTTCCACCATATGCATCCAGAAACCAAATTTCAAAATTAAAAAGTGATGCAAAATATTATATATAGGATGACCCGTATTTATGGAAGTTGTGTAATGATCAGGTGATTCGAAGATGCATTCCTAATCAAGAGATAGAATCAGTTCTTCGATTCTGTCATGCTTCACCAGTTGGTGGACATTTTGGTCCACAAAGAATAACAAGGAAGGTGTTGGACTCTGGTTTATACTGGCCCACCATTTTTAAGGATGCATAGAGAATTTGTAACACCTGTGAGAAATGCCAAAGAACTGGAAACGCTATCACATGGCGTCAACAGATGCCTCAGCAACCTATGTTGTTTTTTGAATTGTTTGATGTTTGGGGCATTAATTTTATGGGTCCATTTCCTCCATCCTTTGGTTTTACTTACATTCTGTTAGTTGTAGATTATGTTTCTAAATGGGTGGAAGCTAAAGCCACCAGAACTAATGATGCTCGAGTTGTTGTAGATTTTGTTAGATCTCAAATTTTTTGCAGGTTTAGCATTCCGAGAGCAATCATTAGTGATCAAGGAACACACTTCTGCAACAGGACCATGCAAGCTATGCTCAGGAAGTATGGGGTTATTCAGAGAGTCTCTACTCCATATCACCCCCAAACCAATGGACAAGCAGAAGTCTCTAACAGAGAAATCAAAAGAATCCTGGAGAAAATAGTATAACCTAACAAAAAGGATTAGAGCAGGAAACTGGATGATGCTCTTTGGGCATATAGAACAGCTTTTAAGGCACCTATAGGAATGTCTCCCTATAGAATTGTTTTTGGTAAAGCATGTCATCTTCCAGTGGAGATTGAGCATCGTGCTTATTGGGCTATAAAAACTTGCAACTTAGCACTGGATCAAGCAGGTGAAGAAAGAAAATTACAACTGAATGAGCTTGATGAGATCCGTTTGGAAGCCTATGAAAATTCTAAGTTCTATAAAGAGAAAACAAGAAAATTCCATGATAGCTCAATAGCTAGAAAGGAGTTTGTTGTCGGGCAGAAAGTGCTACTGTTTAATTCTCGGTTGAAACTGATGGCCGGGAAATTGCGCTCCAAATGGGAAGGACCGTTTATTGTCACTAATGTATTTCCCCATGGAGCTGTTGAAATAAAAAGTGAGAACTCAAACAAAAGCTTTAAGGTTAATGGACAACACTTGAAGCCATTCCATGAGAATCCTTCACTTGTAGATGTCACAATGGAGGAACATGTTTTGGGGGAACCACTTCTTGATCCCCCTTGAGGGAGTTTTTCTTACCCATCTTTTTACTTTTTTCATTATATTGTCTATTCTGTATGCTTTGTCTTACATTAAGGACAATATATGATTTAAGTGTGCGGGTGGGATCATTCATGTGTTGTTGTTTTTGTTGTGTTAATTTGTGATTAATTTTGTGTGTGACTATTTTTAAAAAAAAAATTAAAAATAAAAAGATTGTGTGTGTTTTGTTTTAAAATGACATGTTTTTTGGAATTTTAGTATATACATGAGTAACAGATAATTTCTTTCATGTTTGATTGAGCTTAATGATATGTTATAATTTGAACTCAAGCATTTTTGGTATGATGAGAATGACATGATAATTGAGAGATGATCATATATGATAGAATTATACCTTGTGAGACTTTTGAGCTTTAAAATTTGATGGATCATTCTAAACCATCTTAATTCTTTCATGTGTGATTAATTCCTGAATGCTTACATCCTAATTTTTGTCTTGGTTCTTGATGATACTTGAAACTCATATGAATGTATTTGAAATGATACAGGCATTTTGTTCAATTGAGCCACTAAGCCATATAAGCCTACCATGAATAAATTATCCTTTGCTAGCCACTTTAAGCCTATTTAACCATTTCTTTGTTGCAGCTCAAATAAACCATGGATGAAAAACCAAAAATATACCTACCATAAAGAATATATTGAAGCTATGGAATCAAGTCAAAAACAGGCGTTCAAATAAGTGTGGGGGTGTGTACAAAAAGGAGTCGCAACTCTTGTTTCAAGTGTTATGCAATTGCATAAGAAAAAATAATAAAAAAATAAAATAAAATTTTTGATGATTGCGACCAAAAGAAAACGGAACACAAAGTGTTATACACTCATGCTTACCCGTTAAATTAATTGCTCCTTATTCTTTTTGGTACTTGCTACAATTCCAAAATTTTACCACCCATTTTAACCTTGGGCACATTACAACCCTAGTAAGCCCTGTTGATCTATACATGCATTTGTGTTGATTATGGAATTAAGAAACTTGCCAAATTTTTGGACTGTCTTCTTTTTTTTTTTAGGAAATGTTCTGAGAGTATACACAAACCCAAAACACTTGAGAGTTGAGAGTATGTCTTGTGAGGTTCTGACACTTATGGTTTTCCTTTCAGTTTGATTTAATTCTCACATGTCTAAGTGTTTGGATGATTTTTATGCATATCTCGATGCTCTGTATCTTACATGTTGAAAACTCTTGTTTCTCTGTATATTCCTAAGATTTCATGACAAGCATGCCAATTCTGTGTGTTTACTATTTTCCAACTTGATGTTTCCAATAAACTGTGAGATTTGTTTTTATTCTGATTTTGCCCAGGAGTGTAAAAGATTAAGTGTGGGGGTATTTGATGACTAATATTTTTTACCCTTAATTACTTACTCTCTTTGTCTGTTTTATTTACTGTTAAATCCTAATAAATGTGTTTTAGCGTAATTTGTCAATATTCTCCATTTTTAATGTTTTTCTCACTACTTGCTAGTGATCACTGTTTTCTTATTTTTTTACTGTTACTATTAAGTGTTCTATTTTATGATTTATGTTTTCTTTTGCTGTTACTATTTACTAGTGATTGTTGTTTTTAATTTCTACTGTTTCTATTTCTTTTGTATTAATTAGTGTGTTTAAAATAATTTAAGCTTTCATGAATGTTTAGTCCTAAAATAAAATTCATTGAATTAACTAAGTTTAATTTGATTTTATTTTATTTTACAGGCTATCAAATTATTGGAAGCTTCTTGATTATTTTGCAAATAAATTACTCTCCTCCAAGTATAAATTCACATTAATTACTTTTTCTTGACAAGTATATTAATGTGAAATTGTTTAAGCCTTCTCCTTTCTTTAACAAGTAATTCACGTGAAGGAGTAGTCCAAGGGGTTCCATCACTAGTTATTTTAAAAGCAAAGCAAAAGTAGAAAATAATGGCAGCCATGGGTCCACATGAATTAGGCTTGAATTGGTCAAAAAGAATAAAGAATGAAGTGCAACAAGTTTCCAACGTAAATGCAATTGCTGAATGTTAAGCTTTCAATTGTTTATTCAATTGTTTAAAGTATTGAATGGTCACTTCAAGGGTCCACTAGCTGAATGGTTTCTTGACCAATTAAGCCATCCATTATTCCATGCTTCCCAACGTAAATTTGGAAGACAATTAGCAAGCAATTGGACTCCTTTTTGGCAGTAGAAAATTGGCAACAAACAGCAAGGAATTAACGTGAAAGAAGATGAGAAAAGTGGAGCTGGACAACAAGAAAACAATACAAAAATAGCAATAAAATGGGACAGCAAACAGCACTGTATTTTGACAGCAACAGCAGGGAATTTTGACAGCAAACAACACTGTATTTTGACAGTAACAGCAGTGAAAAATAGACAACAAACAGCAAGAAAACAACTCAAAACAGCAAGAAATTAGAACAGCAAACAACAAATTAATTCATTCTCCTTCCAAGTGCTAAAATCCAATGAGAAATGCTCTCTTAATGCAGAATGTTTTCCACTTTATTACATTAAGAAAAATGAAAAGAAGAAAACATAGCATGGCATAGGAATGGAAGGCAAATGGCATGTTCCCTTAGTGCGTTAATTTCCAACGTGAAGTGCATATGGCAAAGGTAATGGGCTGATTTTTAATGAGAAAAATCAGCCTTGAAATGCTATAAATAGAGAGCTTAGTGCTGAATGAAAAAATGTGTGTTCAGAGGAGAGGAGCAGAGAAGCAATGGAGAGCAGAAGAATTCCGAAGGAGCGTCATTCCGGGTTCGGTTTTTATTTTGTTTTAATTATGGAGGGCTAAAATCCTTAGATTGATTTTCTTGGAGGTTAATGTAATGTTATTTTTAAGGTTTTGATTTTTAATACATTTCCTTGTTATTTAATCTCTTTATAATTCTAGCTCAATTATTTAATATCTATATTGTTTAATTAAGTTGTATGCTTAATCAATTTAATTATACAGTTAGAATTGAATATGAATTATATTAAGATAGATTAAGAAATATACATGCTTAATGAATGTTTCAAAATCAATCTTGATAGTTGTGGTTTGCTTAATTCCATAACGTTGAAGTTAGATTATGTATGTAGGCGATGTTCTATATATGTTCAATAATTCCTAGAATTTAAAATCCTGACTCCTTTTGCTTAATTAGGATGCTAGATTAAAATCTTCATTTTTATTAAATGAAAGTAAAGGAATTACGAATTAAAAGACGCTTAGTTGATTAATTCAAATTGAACTAAGAGATCGATAATGAGGAAAGTGTATAGAATTCTTTTCAAATCCAAGGATAAAATAAATTGCAATACTCCAAGAAAATCAATCGCTTGATAGTTATTTGTTTCTCATTTATTCTATATTCTTGTATTCTATATTAAATTTCTGTGACAATCAAACAAACCCCCCCAATGTATACTTGTTGAACTTCTGTCTGTAAAAATAAATTTTAGTTGTTTTATTTTGGTTTGTTGAAAATTAGTTTAAGACTTGATTTTCCTAAATTTTTGTGTTGATCTTCGAGAAAACGACCTAGGTTGACACCCTAGTACTACATTAATTAATTTTAATGTACTAATTTGACGGGACCATGACAATAACGTCAATCCTATCCATCCAGAACTCACACTTCAAAAATTTCACAAACAGTTGTTTCTCCTTCAATACTTGGAGTACCAATCGGAGATATTCCTCATGCTCCTCGGGGGTCTTAGAATAAACCAAGATATCATCGATAAAAACGACCATGAACCGGTCCAAGTATGGGTGGAAAATGCTATTCATGTAATTCATGAATACAGCAGGGGCATTTGTCATGCCGAATGGCATTACTACATACTCGTAATGACCATACCGAGTTCTAAACGCGGTCTTGGGAATATCCGAGTCCTTCACCCGGATCTGGTGGTATCCCGACCGTAAATTGATTTTTGAGAAGACCGAAGCACCTCTCAACTGATCAATCAGATCATCAATCCTCGGTAATGGGTACTGATTCTTTATAGTCAGCTTATTCAGCTGTCGGTAATCAATACATAGCCTTATGCTGCCGTCTTTCTTTTTGACGAGTAACACCAGTGCGCCCCACGGTGACACACTCGGTTGAATGAACTGTTTACCAAGTAACTCATTAACTTGCTTCTTCAACTCAGCTAATTCAGTTAGAGACATCCTATAAGGAGCACAGGAAACTGGCTCGGCTCCAGGGATTAAGTCAATAGAGAATTCAACTTCTCTATTTGGAGGAACACCCGACACATCATCCAGAAACACTTCAAGAAAATCACAAACAATCAGAATATCATGCACTCAGATTCTACTTTCACCCTCGGTCAAACAAAGCATCACAAATAACTGGGCTATACCTTACACCGTGTAATCATTATCATTCTGCCCCAGAAAAATCACCTTCCGATTTTGGCAATCCGCCAGCACCTTGTTGGCTGAAAGCCAATCCATGCCAAGTACGATATCGAGGTATTTTAGAGGCACACATACCAAATCGAAGGTAAAACTCCGATCGCCCAACGTAAAGGTTACATCTTTACACATCATTGATGTCAACACTTTAACGCAGGTCGGATTGGCTACCTCCAAAGTCCGATTCATATACACAGTCAGCAATCTCAACCGTCTCACATAATCGTCAGCTATAAAGGAGTGGGTAGCTCCAGAATCAAAAACTACATCAAGAGTATGAATACCAAGTGAGCACTTACTTTGCACCAACTCGTTAGCTTGTGCAGCTTGCTCAGCGTTGATTGCATAAACCCGTCCAGCAGCTGGTTGCTCAGCATTTCTCTCTCGGTGGGGCAAACATCATATTACCCCGAGCTCTATTGCCTCTGCCTCCATTCCCTTGGCCGCCGTTTCCGTGACCCCTTCCTCAGAAACCTCCACGCTGTGCATTAACATTTGCCAGTTGCAGCTGGGGCAGTCGGGGCGTACGTGCCCTTTTTCATTACAATAGAAGCATACAACATCTCTTCTAACATCACACTCTCGGGCAAAATGGTCTCCACCACATCTAAAGCACTTCCCATTCCCAGGACGACCACCAAAACGTCCTCCACGATTTCCCCGTCCTCAGTATTTAGAGGAGGGTCCGCCTCTTCCAACATTGCCCGGCTTCTCAAAGCGAGGCTACTGCGGCTTCAAGGATGAGTCAGTCCTGCTGCTCTGTCCCGGGTGGACATTCTCATCTTCCTCAAAAATTCTGCATTTGTTCACCAACACTGGGAAATTCCAAATCTCCTGGTGTCTAAAGGCTCTCTTAATCTTGGGTCTCAATCCGCTTTCAAAATTAATGCACTTGGAACCCTCGGTTCCGGGTTGCTGAAATGGTGGATAGAATAGGCACAGTGCTTCATATTTAGCAGTGTATTCCTCAGCAGTCATGGAACCCTACTTTAATTCCATGAATTCCAATTCTTTCCGACTCCTCACAGTGTCAGGAAAGTATTTCTCCAGGAAACTTGCTTTAAAATTCTCCCAGATCAACTGGGTACCTGCATCAATCAATCGGGCCCTGGAGATCTTCTACCAACACTCGGCTTCAGCTCGCAGCATATATACAGCATAGTCCACTTTCTGGGCCTCAGTACATTGAAGGCCACTAAAGATTCTTTCTAACTCCTGAATCCATGCATAATCTGATTCAGGATTGAATCCTCCTTCAAACTCACGGTCCAACCCTTGGTCATCATCAGTTCGAGGCTGACTCTGCCTCTTGAATATGTCAGTAAAACGCTGGAATGCCGTGGCTATGGCTTCCATGCTCTGACGATTGGCCATGACTTATCCTGAAATTAACACCCCTTTCAAGGATAAGTTTACAGAATTACTCACTACTGATCGGACTTCAACCCAACATTCAACAATTATAACACATTATTATAGAATCCTTAAGTATTATATAGTTAATCGGACCAGGGTAGGAATAATCTTGTACCCCCAAAACAACACCTCATAGGCACATGGCCACTCAATTTGTGCTTAAATATGGACCAAATCCATCAGATGCTGCAATTAATTACGACACTCGGTCATAATGCACCCAACCGCTTACTAAGAGTTAGCATACCTTGGCCTTGGACCTTTTTAAGTCCGCTCTGATACCAAAATGAAACATCCTCATAAAATTAAATAAAAATTAAATAAAATTTGAAACGAGGGAAATTTTTCCCAAAAATTCTGAACGGCTAACAGGGGAAATTGGGACAAAAATCCGACCAAGTAGGAAAGAAGGAACTGGGTCAGGAATGCCCCCACACGGTAAGACCCAATAACAATTAAGTAATTACCAGCAGAAGAAACGCCTAAGCGATCCATATTCGCTGGAGCGAAACCTTACTCGCCCAGGCTAACAGGCACTCGGATAATTCGACCACTCGGAATCTAAACTCAAGTCCACTCGGTATCTTCATCACTCGAAATCGGAGTCTAAGTTCACTCGGGAATTATTCCCACGTACATGCTTCACCCAGTGAATTCTCAGCCAGATCCCTATTTTATTCTCGAAAGGTCCTATTCGTAATTCGCTCGTAACGTTCGGATCTCTACTCGGGGAATGATTCCCTCGGCTGTTTCACTCAGAATCTATAAGTTTTCCTCTCTCGGAATATTTCCCATAGTCTCATATCATTCAGAAATGTTTCATATATTTTTCACTCAGCATATTCGATCTTTCTTACCTTGAAAACTCTACAAGGTCAAGTCTCGCTTTAAGGATTTTAAGACATTATTCACTCGGAAATACTCTAGCTTCTTTCCACTCGGGAAATTTCTAATAAGTTCTTACTCTGGAAGTTTTTAAGTCAATTCCCACTCGGAGTTACATGACTTCACTCACTTGGGATATCATGGCCTTATCCACTCAGAATAGGCTTATAAAAGGGATTTCTCACATAACACCCTTTGATTGATCCTCCTAAGGGAATAATCCTTTAATGGATATAACTCACTCGGAATTATCCTCAACCCTTCTTCATTCGGAAGAGGGTCTCTAATCTCACTTCACTCGGATTTACCTTAGTTCTCACCTACTCGAAATCACGTACACATTATCCATTTAGTAGAAAATAATTATACACAACATAGACGTTCACACACATTATTACCCACCGAACAAGATAAAATACATAGCATTATATATATATATATATATTGAAATCTGTCTAGTTTTACTCTCAGTACCAAGAGAGTTCAAATCCAACACATTAAAAACAGTATGTTAAACTAAGAGCCGGCCAAGGCTATACAAAACCATCTGTACAATATATGCATATACATATGTACATTTCCACTGTGTAATGAACTATCCAGCAATCGGTGCTCTCCCATCATTCCACATTCCGAGCAACATCCACTGAAATATGGCCACAACAGGGGTGAGCTTATACATATAAAATGACAGTAATGACTCGGAAAACCTCTAGAATTCCACTACACAGCATTATCTCATCAATCAATCTATCACATGCACTGTCATTAGATATATCCACACATAGTATCATTCAATCGAAATTTATTCAATAACACATAGCCATATCAATCATATTCCCATACATACGCATGTAACCACATTGAGCTCATCAAAGGTATAAGTGTACACACATAAATTTTCAGTCGGATCCGATCAGTTTCATTAAGTTTTATGTTGCAATAGAGGCTCCAAGCCTTTTTCTCTACTCTAAGCTGATCCGGCCGTTTTACTGGTACCAAACCGTTTGCCCTCACACATAACACAATCGCTCTAAGCGACAACGGAAGTGTTACGGGCAGCCCCGAGTCCAACTCTGTAAGCTTGCCTTGAGTCCAACCCAAGGTCTTTAAGCGTCCAACGCTTAGTGCACTCGGCACTGCCTCGAGTCCAACCCGAGGAGTTCCTACACGAGTGTTTCACTCGGTATTGCCTTGAGTCCAACCCAAGGTCTTTTTATTATTTTTTTCTATACATATTCATAAGCACAACAATGGTATTTCACTCGGTAAACCACATAACACACGTATTTCATGTATTCATTATGAAATCCCATCAGATTCAACCCAGTATTTACATGCATATAATCGTAAGATATCAATCAGAGATTTACCCTCAGCTTCTCAGTACAAGTACTCGGTAATCATGCCATTATTCGTAACAATACAGTCTCATGTTTTATAATATAAAAATCTACACAGGAATCAACCACAGTCCCACAATATACACTCGGTATTAGCAATATCAGTAACATATACCACATACTGTTAAGTGTTAAACTACGCACTAAACTCAACATAACAAACTCGTAACGCATGCACTCGGTCAACACAGATCCAGTACATTTCATGCATTCACACGTTTACTAACACATATTTCATGGACGGAGAAGGATATGACCTTACGTGACTCAGCTAACACGCACACACACCCGGTATTTCGAAAGTATCATCATATGATTCACACAACCAATATATTCACAACCATAAACACAGAAAGCAGTACTTTCACCCGGGATCCGTCCATAACTATGCATTTGAGATGTAAAGCGCCCCCTACCTTCTAAAAAGACGTAAAAAACTCCTCTATTTTCAATGTTGACCCGTGCTCTATTTTTCAACACTGATACCGTTGCTCCCTCACCTTCACAATCAATCTCTCCTGCTCAGTACCCGTCGAACCCAGTCGAACACCACACACGCAGCTTGGAAGACTGGAAGTTGTTCCTCTTCTACTCGAACAATCGCTCCTTACTAACAGTGAGGAAACTTGAATCCTCCACAACACCTCAGTGGTAGCTGACGAAGAAGGAAAATGAAGAAGAACGAAGAAGAAGGAGAAGAAGAAGAGGAAGAGTCTCGTGGGAATTTTAAGAGAATGAAGAAGTGGTTCCTCTTCCACACACGGGTCAAGAGAAAAGGCAGCGAGTGAGCAGGTAGGAGAACGTGCTTATGGCAGCCCCATCAAATCATGTGTCATGTCTAATTACTCCCATCAATATCAATTTTCTTTTATTTCAAATTAATTCTCAATTAACTATTAATCTTAATTTGTAATGAATTTTAATTTTAATCTTGCCATTAATTTAATTAGGATGTTACACTGGTTCTCCGGAGTCGAATCTCAATGTAATCAACATAATTAAATATTAAAAACACGAGTAATTTTTTTTCGCGTTTGAAATAATTTCTAAACACCCCAACGATTACACCAAGACTCGAACCACGGAAGACCGATGAGTAAGCTTAAATAATATATAACTGGATCGTTAAATAGTTTGCCCATAACAGTATACAAAATAACAGAGTATACAGCAAAAGAAGAATATGTATACCGGGCATTCGCCTAGTCCTATATTGAAGATATGAGAAAAGGCTCGGTAAAACATGCAACCATATTATACAACACAAGCCTAATAGGTCACAATTAACCTTACGCATAAATCATAAACATGCATTTCCAACTATATATGTGTATATATATATTTATATGATCATGCAACATATATCTCCAATGTCCATAATTTCATAATTGACCACATTCGATTCAACCTTAAAATCATAAGTCATCAACACTCATACATCCTGAAATGGGCTACACATCCAACATTATTTTATTCTTCAAGTGGGTATGAATTCAACACCCCAAATATCAACACATCGCCCACTTATTTTATCTTTTACAATACATCCATCAATATCATTAATAATCAACTTTATGATACACATTCTATTTCACCATACAATAATTGTAACCACTACCGGCCAAGGCATTTCGTTACCACTATTTACCTTCACCAAAGCTTTACCTTTAAAATGTCCTCATCCCATGAATTTCCTGCATCAATACTAAAAAGTAGACCACATGGGAGAGTGAGTTATACATTTCAAATGACGATATGAATACAATTGAAATTATGTGTATATGCATATCAATATCATGTATGCTTTGCTAAACACATCAATAATCATCATAATCTATTCATTTCACAATATACATATCATGTATTCACCCATCAATTCATAATCATGGATAAATGAGGGACTTACGTGCATAAATGCATTTGACCCATTTTGAGCTATTTAAATGTAACTCAAGGGCCTATTCTCATTAGAATTGGCCCGTTCCAATTCCTACAAGTCATAAACTATACTTCTGGGATATTGGGACTATCCCATGCCATCAAAACCACATAAAACTCTATTTGGCCCCTTCACTTCCATGATTATGCATTAAAAATGCATTTTGTGAACTACAATATGACCCAAACCATCAATAATTCATTTTATTATGGGTCTTTCATTACAATGCATCAATTCCCATCAAGAGACCACTAATCATTCATCATCATCTCACATATATATATATATATAAAATTTCCAAAATTCAATAATTTACCAAGCCTATTATTCATCACATCATCAATTCAATATTCAACATAATTATGGCAAGGCAATGCATGAGTTCATACATATACATAATTCAATAATTATTCACTCATGCAATTTGAAATGCAAACCCCTCTCCTACCTCGAGAGAAAAATCGCAATCCAAGCGCTCCGAATGCTCCACTTCATCGTTCGAAATTGAATCCTATCAATAACACATACATATACATGTAATTAATAAACCATCACAAGGCATCATCTCTTAAACTCATTATCAAGTCCTAGACTTGTCTAAACTCTTATCCACAAGTCTTCCAAATCATCTTATGGACTATTCAACTATCATTATTATCATTCATGTCTAATATAAGCCCCTTGGTTCCATTTAAGACCATCATTAATCAACAACCTCAATGGCATATATCAAGGCCTACTTTCTCACCAACTCAAGTATCCATTTCCTTAATCCACTATCAATGGTTTTCAATCATTATTATCATCATCACAATGACAACACTCCAAATCAATTCTTCTAATCACATATATACTCTTATGTATATATATATATATATATGTATCAATCCTCAAGAATGGAACCTCAATAATCAACACCAATGCTTTTAAAATTTATTTCCTCATATAAAATCACTCTAAGGCATCCAAAACCATCATAATCACTTATTTAGCCAAAGCCCTCAATTTATCATACTTAGGGTTTCCTCCAAAATTTCCCATCAACCATTAACAATCATCAATTTTAACCATTTATATAAATTCATAGGCTAACAACCATGTATCCCACTCATTATCAACAATAACACTAAATCCCCAAGGGTTATCCAACCTAGGGTTTGGTTCCACATACCTCCATTCATCAAAATAGGTTTTAATCTTTCATCACAATACTTCAATAAACCCCAAAACCATAAACCAAAAGTCATGGGTGCTCAAGATCATACCTCTTTCTCCTAGCCCAAAGAGGAACACAAAAATGGAGAAAAAGAGAGGAAGGGTAGAACCAAGCTTTGCTCCTATGTTTCCCTCTAGCTTCATGCATCTATGGAGGCCAAGATATTTAAGTGAAAAATAGCCATGGAAGGAGTGCCACTGTTTGGGTAAGAAGAGAGGAGAAAGAAGATGGAAGAAATTTAGAAAGGAGAGGGAGGAGAAGTAGCGTGAAAGTGGAGGGGGAAAGAAAGGGTTTTGTTTTTAACTTGATCCCCTTCATTAAAATTTTATGGTTTTGCAACAAACAGGATCTCCGTTCGGGCTCAATACTAAATCCAAAAATCATTCCGAAGACATATTCGGATTCCCAATAATATTCTTAACAGCCCTGACCAGCGGCATCTCAATCGGAGATACTTGATCCGACACCTATATTTTTAATTAAGTATAATTTTAACTCCTTAAATCTAAATAAATTATAAATATCCATAATAAATCCTAGTCTAATATTTCCAAAATTTTAGGACACTTATTAACCCATTTATAATTATTTATTATTTATTTCTCCTATTTAATCATTTTTATAAAATTCAGGATGTTACAGGCAGAGTATTGAAAAGCAGGAAGCTGAGCCCAAGGTTTGTTGGGCCATATGAGGTTTTGGAGAGGGTAGGCCCAGTGGCTTATAGGATTGCACTTCCGCCCCAATTAGCTAATCTACATGATGTATTTCACGTTTCCTAATTAAGAAAGTATTTACCAGATTCCACTTATGAGATGCGAGATGATGATATCGAGATTTGGGAGAATTTGACTACTCCAGCTACGCCTACTCGCATTGTCGACAGATTGGTTAAACGTCTTAGAAGTAAGGATGTGGCGTTGGTGAAGGTAGCACGGCAGCAAGATAATTATACTACGTTTACTTGGGAGCGTGAGGACGTTATGTGGATGCACCATCCTGAGCTATTTGGCTAAGGTATGCTCCTATTTAAATTTTGAGGACAAAATGTTTGATGGTGAGGTGAAGTGTAACATCCTTAAAATTTGATTTAAGGGATAAATTTTGGGGAAATTAAGAATTAAATAAATTACTACACCTAAGTTTTAAAAAATTAATTAGCTAGATTCAATTAATTTATTTTATTTCCTAAGTCCTAATTTATTTTCTTTTGTTTTTATTGATTCAAAATTTGGTCTTAATCCTTTCCTTTATAATTACCTCTTTTTCCCTAACAGATTACGCTTCCTTCATCCTACATGCTGGCTCCCATTGTAAAAGACCACAATGTTATTTTCTCTTCTCTTGTAATGTCACCTTCCACTGTGTCTTTTCTTCATTCTTATATAACTCTCAAATCCTAATTTTTGGCAAGATTGGTGCATGCAAGCTTTCAAATCTCTTCCTCTTGTCATCCTCTTAATTTTTGGATTCTTTTAGCCAAGCTAAAAATCCTAATTTTCCTTCCTTTTTCAGTTTAAGCGTGATTTCCTTTTTGAGCTTATGTGGGCTTGTGAAGCTTTGGGGGTTCAAAGTTAAAGCTTCAAGAAGGTAGGAATTACACCCCCTTTCTCTTGGCACCTCACGATAGAGCATAATTATTCTGCCTTTTATTGGAATTAATTCATTGTGTAAGTGGTTAGTTTAGCCTTATTATTCAATTAATTGATAATAATTTATAAATTATGTAAATATTGCAAAAGTGTTTTATTTATAGAAGAGAATGGTCAAAAACATTAATAAATTAAGAGTTTATTACTATTTATAAATTTAATAAGTAGCCAGCATACAAATGCTAGGCAATTAGTGGATTTTTAGTGCAGGAACAGGACATACTCGAGAGAAAAGGACAAATCCGAGTGAAGAATTACCAAAAGCCGAGTGAGAATTCGTAAATCCGACTGAGAAGAGTTCACAAGACCGATTGGCTGAGACTTCCAAGGGTTGACCGAAAGGAATTAACAAAAGCCCGACTTGAAAAGACTCCCAAGAGACCGACTCCAAAAGAGAACAGGGAATTAAATACTGCATGAGAACCCGAGCGTAAACTTTAGAACGTTGATTCATTTATCAATCCGCTCTAGCAAGAGCCGACCTCGTTCAGGTGTAACTTCAAAGAACCGAACTCGCCCAAGCTTCGCCATAGCGCTTAAGCGAGAAAACAACACTGCAGTACAAATCCGAACTCGCTCAAGCGAGAGTTTAAATTAGCTCAAGCGATATTTCAGTTTGCTGAAGCATAGAGGCAGTAACTTAAACATTGTTCCCTTCTTCCAACAACACACTCAACACCGATGTAGTTTCATGGTGTTGTCCCTCCTACTGCACCTTAGTAACTTAAGTTATGAGCTGTTATTAGCTGGCGCTGTGCTGTAACCAGCTAGGGATGAGCTGGAATCTGTTAGGAGCTGATCTGTAATTAGCTAATTACTCTATAAGTTATGTAATTAGTTAGTTTAGTCGTTAACTTAAGTTTTCTAAGTTATTAGATTAAGTTAGTTAAGTTAGGTAGAAACATATATATAGGTTGTACATATTATGTAAGACACACGCATACACAGATATGAAATAACAGAACGGAGAACATTCATTACATATTTCGAACCTCTCACTACACAGTTTTCTCTCTCTAATCCTCTCCTCCATGACGTTCCACAATCTTTCGATGGAACCGAAGTCAATAGAGTTCTAAATCCCTAAGGTTGGGATTGCGAAGGTTAGCAATGGAGTCTTGAAGCTGTGAGCAAGTAGATTGGCTTCTAGATCCTGAGGCGAACAAGCTGAGGAGTGGAGCAGAACTGCTGGATTGACAAATCCAGAACTGATGAAGAACTTTACCAGTGAGGAATCATGGCTGAAGCTTAGGTAACTTCCAGCTTTCTAACTAGTTCAGGCCTAATCAATTTAGGTGAATAGTTAGAGTTCAACCTCCAATTTCGCATTAGATTCTTAGGTTAATCGAGCACTTAAGGAATTAAGGTTCATTGCTTAAGGATTAGTGTTTTTGTCCTAAGGAATTAGGGAATAACCACAAGCGGATTGTCCTCTAGATTGTGAAGTTCGATTATACTTAATTGCATGTTTCTTGAGGAAATTATGAGCCGAAGCAATCCTGACCTGCTTTCTTTTAATCGCTTTTCACATTCATCTTAACTCTGTTTCTGAAAATACCAAAAACAACTAGAAAACATTAAAATCATAAAAACCGAATGAACTACCTGTATTTCGTGTTGGTTCAGCTTGTACTAGTCCTAGATTGAGGTACTTACCACAATTCCTGTGGGACGATCAAATATTCTACAATTTTAACAACTGGTGCGCTTGCCATAAGTGTAAATCCGAGAGTCATATTTTGTTTTACTAAGATTTTCACCACCAAGTTAATGGCTCGGGATTTTAGCATCAAGTTAATGGTGCCGTTGCCAGGGATTGTTGAGTAATATCAACAATCCTTGGACCGGTACTAGACTGAACCGTTTTACTTAAGTTTACATTTAATATGTAGTTTCACTTTTGTTTTTAGTAGTAGTAGTTTGTATTTTCGTATAGATTTAGTCGTAGCTGTGAATTGTTCTTTTGTGTGACATTTGTTGTATGCAGTCAAGGAGCAGAGGAGAGCCTTTCTTCTTTGATCCTGACATAGACTTGTTAGAACGTAGACTAAGAAAAGAGAAAAAGCAAAAAGAAGAAAAAGAAATGGAACAGAGAAGAGTTACACTAGGTGACTACTCCAGGCCGACTGAAGAAGGATCGCAATCTAGCATCCTTAGGCCACCAATTTCAGCAAATAATTTCGAACTAAAACCAGCTTTACTGCAGTTGGTAAGAAATGAACAACTCGGAGGAAGTGAGGTTGAGGATCCAAATTTGCATCTAGCAACCTTCCTCCAAATCTGTGACACAGTAAAAATGAATGGAGTCCCTGACGAGGCAATCTGACTGAGATTGTTTCCGTTTTCAGTGAGGGACCGAGAAAAAACCTGGTTGCAAAGTCAACCGAGAGGCAGTATTTCAACTTGGGAGGACTTGCAATGAAAATTCTTGATTAAATATTTTCATCCCTCTAAATATGCAAAGTTGTGCAATAAAATCACATGTTTCCAACAAAGAGAAGGTGAGTCTTTGATGGAAGCATGGGATCGGTATAAAGAGAGTTTGAGGAGATGTCCTCATCATCAAATTTCTGATGTGCAACAGGTAACTATTTTCTATAATGGTGTCAAGCCAGCTACCAGGATCCTGATTGATGCCTCAGCTGGAGGTTCATTAACAACAAAAACTGTAGAAGAAGCCATAGAGCTGATTGATGTTATGGCTTCTAATGAATGCTTGATTAGTGAGAGGAGCCAAGTCCCTAAGAGAGGGATATTAGAATTAGAAGCACAAGATGCTTATCTGGCTCAGAGTAAATTGATGACTCAGGCTTTGGAGAAACTAAGCATACAGATTTCAGAACTCCAAAAGCCGAGTCAAGTTTCTATGATCAGTTGTGACTTTTGTGGTGGAGACCATGAGAATGGATTGTGTGATCCAAATGTGCCTTCCGAGCAAGTGAATTATATGGGGCAGCAATAATATCAAAGGAATTATCCTTCTAATTCCTTTAATCCTAATTACAGGAATCACCCCAATTTTTCCTGGCAGAAAGGTCCACATCTGAATCAGAACATCCCACCAAGTCAACCCACAAATAGACCACAACAACCTTCTCACCCCCCTGTTAAGGAAAAATCCAAACTTGAGAATGTACTTTCTCAATTTATTCAGGCCACTTAGGCCAGTTTTAAGAATCAGGAAGCGTCCATAAGGAATTTAGAAAATCAAGTCGGACAGCTTTCTAAACAATTAGCTGAGAGGTAAGTAGGCAATTTCCCTGGAGATACCGAGGTAAATCCAAGGGAACATTGCAAGGCTATAATTACTAGGAGTGGAAAAATTATTTCTCCATCTCCGAGTCAGGAAATAAGTTCAGAAAAAGAAAAAGAAAAAGAAATAATACAAGAAACCGAGCAGGATAATAATGAAGTAGAAAATAAAAATAAAACAAAAAAAGAAAAAGAAAATAAAGTCCATCAAAAGAAGAAGAAAAAGGTTGATCTGATTCTAGAGGAAGCTTCTAAGCTGACTCCTGAAAAACTGAGGAATGCTCCATTTCTACACAGGTTTAAAAAGCAAATAGAGGAGCAAAACTTTGCTAGGTTCTTAGAGGTTTTCAAGAAACTTCACATTAATATCCCTTTTGCCGAGGCATTGCAGGAGATGCCTTCCTATGCAAAATTTTTGAAAGAATTATTATCCAATAAGAGGAAGCTTAAGGGAGATGAAATGATTACTCTCACTCAAGAGTGTAGTGCAATCATTCAAAAGAAACTTCCCCAAAAGCTAGAGGATCCTGGATCTTTTACAATACCGTGTGCAATTGGGGATATTCATGTAGGAAGTGCTCTCTGTGATCTAGGAGCCAGTATAAACCTGATGCCTCTATCTTTGATGAAAAAACTGGGAATTAATGACTTGCAACCGACTCGCATGTCCTTGCAGTTGGCTGACAGGTCCATTAAATATCCCCAAGGGATGCTGGAAGACTTGTTAGTGAAAGTAAATAAATTTATCTTTCCAGCAGACTTCATAGTGTTGGATATGGAAGCTGACCGAGAGATCCCTTTAATCTTAAGTAGACCCTTCCTAGCTACTGGCAGAGCATTAATTGATGTAGAAAAGGGTAAACTCATGCTGAGAGTTTAAGAGGAGCAGGTAACCTTTAATGTCTTCAATTCCATAAAACATCCGACTGAAAGGATGGATTGTTTAATGGTTAAAGAGATTAAAAGCTACCACACTCCAATGCTTTTAAAAACTGAGGAAGAGGCCTTACGAACTCTTTTAGAGGATGACTTTGACTCCGAGACTGAGGAGTTAAATGACTCTCACTCGGAAATATTGAGCCTACTGGAAGTATTAGAAGTAGGTGATTTTGAAAAAGAAAAGAAAAATGATTTGAAAATTACTGAAGTTGAGAAAGGAAAAGAATTTTCTGAAGAAAAATATGATTTAAAACCTTTACCTCCTCATCTGAAATATGTTTTCCTGAGAGAAGACGACACACATCCTGTCATTATTAATGCCGACTTAAAAGAAGAGGATGTGAATAAACTAATTGAGGTATTAAAGGCACATGAATCTGTAATTGGCTGGAATATTTCTGACTTGAAGGGAATTAGTCCATCATTTTGTATGCATAAAATTCTGATGGAGGATGACTATTCCCCTGTAGTACAGCCACAACGCAGATTGAACCCCATTATGAAGGAAGCGGTAAGGAAGGAAGTGGTCAAGCTCCTTGATGCAGGAATCATTTATCCTATCTCGAACAGCACTTGGATCAGCCCGGTCCAAGTGGTGCCCAAGAAGGGAGGAATGACGACTGTAAGAAATGACCAAGGTGAAGTTATTGCCACCCGGCCCACAACAGGCTGGAGGATGTGTATTGACTACAAAAGGCTGAATGACTTCACTCGGAAAGACCACTTCCCCCTGTCATTTGTTGACCAAATGCTCGAGAGGTTATCAGGGCATGAGTACTATTGTTTTCTTGATGGGTACTCGGGTTATAACCAAATTGTGGTTGACCCAAAAGACCAAGAAAAGACTGCATTCACCTGTCCTTATGGAATTTTTGCATATAGGCGCATGCCATTCGGGTTGTGCAACGCTCCAGCAACCTTTCAAAGGTGCATGCTGGCAATTTTTGGGGATTTGGTGGAGAAATTCATTGAAGTGTTCATGGATGATTTCTTGGTATTTGGGAGTAATTTTGATTCATGCCTCAGCAACTTATCTAAGGTGCTGGTGAGATACCAAGAAACTAACCTCGTCCTTAATTGGGAAAAATGCCATTTTATGGTTAAGGAAGGGATAGTCCTTGGCCACAAAATCTCTGCTGAGGGCATTCAAGTGGACCGAGCCAAGATAGAAATTATTGAAAAACTTCCTCCTCCAATCAACGTGAAAGGAGTGAGAAGTTTTCTAGGATGTGCTGGCTTTTATAGAAGGTTCATTAAAGATTTTTCAAAAATAGCTAAGCCTCTGACTGACTTACTTGTGAAAGATCATGTATTTGCGTTTAATGAAAACTGTGTCAAGGCTTTTGAAAAATTGAAAAAAAGTCTGATTTCAGCTTCGATCCTTGCAGCACTTGATTGGTCTTTACCGTTTGAATTAATGTGTGATGCAAGTGATTTTGCAGTCGGAGCTGTACGGGGTCAGAAAGTAGGAAAATTGACTCATGTAATTTATTATGCTAGTAAAGTGTTGAACGAAAATCAAATACATTACACCACTACTGAAAAAGAAATGCTTGTTGTGGTGTATGCATTTGATAAATTTCATGCTTACTTGATTGGGGCCAAGGTTATTGTATATACAGACCACTCGGTAATCAAGTATTTACTAGCTAAGAAAGAGTCTAAACCGAGATTGATCAGGTGGGTTCTGTTACTCCAGGAATTTGATTTAGAAATACGAGATAAAAAGGGAGTAGAGAACTCAGTTGCAGACCAACTGTCTCGTGTGGAAGGTGAGTCGGATTCTGTCTTAATAAAAGAAGAATTTCCAGACGAGAAGTTGATGGCAATTATCACCGGGCCATGGTATACTGATATGGCCAACTTTAAAAGTGCCTCGGTGGTACCTGATGGTTGGACATCCCAAATGAGAAAAAAATTCTTTCATGATAGTAAAAACTTCCTTTGGGATGATCCATTTCTGTTTAAAATAGGAGTAGATGGATTGATCAGGCGGTGTGTGCCTGAATCCGAGCAAGAAAGGCTCTTGTGGCATTGCCACGACTCCTATTATGGAGGTCATCATGGTGCCTCCTGATAAGTGTTGAATAAGTATTGATTTCATGACTCATTTGAACCAATTTTGTAAAGATTTTTAAGCTAAATTAAGGAATTATTGAAGGAAGTAAGCATGAATCCTCTAAACATTGTATAAAAAGAAATGTTGTGGAAAGCTGCAGGAAAGACAAAGTAAGCAAGCTTGAGCATGAAAGTTGGGAAACATGAAGCACATCTCACGCTTAAGCGTGAAGATTAGACGCTTAAGCGAGGATTAAACATGACTAAAAGGAAACAGAGGCATCAGGACCCCCCTCACGCTCAAGCCTGGGGATGAGACGCTTGAGCGTGAGCGTGAGCGTGACCCTGCGCATGAAGCACGCTTAAGCGTGAATAAATGGAGCTTGAGCGTCACCAGGAACATGAAAGGTGCTTGAGCGTAGGCCTTACACGCTTGAGCGTGAGGGATGGATAATAAGGCCACGCTTGAGCGCAGCTAAAGAGGAGTAAGCGTGAGCAATGGTTTGCACCAAAAGGAAGGCCACGCTCAAGCGTGGGAAGGAGCCGCTTGGGCGTAAACTCGATCCCGCTTGAGCGTGGCTTGAGCGTGGAATACATCTGTTAGAAAAGAGGAGCTCGCTTAAAGCGTAACAAGCCCAGCCTGAAGCGAAGGATCAAGCATATGCTAAACAAAGGAACCACGCTTAAGCGTGGTCAAGAAAGCTCAAGCGCAAGACAATCAAAAAGCATCAGAGCCCTTCACGCTTGAGCGTGACCATCAAGCTCAAGCGTGACTCACACAGCATGGGTTTCTTAATTCTTTATTCATCAATGATGCGATGCCAACTCACCCACTTTCTTCTATTTCCACCAATCTCTGAAAGATGTTGCATGGGTTCTACGCAAGTGGGCAAGAGAAGCTGAGCCAAAACTCCTATAAATCAAGCTGCAAACAGAGCACAAATCATCAATCTGCTAATCTGATACATCAGATTCATCCTCTATATTTTTCATTTCACACTTTCCATTTTCTGTATTCATTTCTTTGATGGTGAAAATGCAAGGCATGAGTAACTAATCTCCCTTATGGGATTGGCTGTAATCCATTCAACACTGAAGTAATGCTGTCGTAAGTTTTCATTAAGTAATGAGATTTGATAAAGTTTCTGTATTTCCTTCTGCGTTTAATGCCTGAAAGTACTTGATCACTATTTTCTTGTTCTAAGTTTTCTTGAGTATGCTGGGAAGTGACTTTTGAAAGCAGACCCTGAAAGAAATGCTTGTTGTGAGTAGGTAGCCAGGGATGGCGTCTAACGCAACAAACGTCAAAACAATCGATCGATAATGCTGGAATGGTTTCCAAAGTGACTGAGGGATCAGCGGTTTGGAAATCATTCTTATGAATTTTGTAGTCGAGGGATCGATGCAAATGACTTTGATTGTGACGTAGAACTTATCTTTTTGATTTACTTATATGAAAACTTATGCAGCTTACAGAGGTGAAGATGTGATGAAGCCAATCCCTGTTTTACAAAACTGATTTTCCCAACATCATTTACTGTCATCTTTTGCACAATATTATTCTCTGTTATTTTGTTACTTGCTGTTTTTCATTCAACAACATTCACAACAAACCCAAACAAAAACTTTCTGCCAAATCAATTCAAACTAAGATCTTCATTCTAGCACCTCCTCAGTGGAACGACAACTATACTATATTACAACTTCTGTGTTTAAACTTGGCACATCCATTTCATTGAGTTCATATTATACAAACTTGATTCTCTTTCAGCAAACTCAATATAAGAACAAAACACCCATCACCTCCCGTACAGCAGCAAAAATCTTACAGAGTGGCTTTTATTGGCCAACTATCTTTCAAGATACTAAAGAGTATGTCAAAAGGTGCGATAAATGTCAAAGGAGCGGAGGTCTCTCTGCTAAAGCTGGCATGCCTTTGACAAATATTCTAATTGTGGAATTATTTGACGTTTGGGGTATCGATTTTATGGGGCCCTTTCCTAAGTCGTTCTCCAACGAATATATACTTGTTACTGTGGACTATGTCTCCAAATGGGTGGAGGCAATTCCGACCAGAACCAATGATGCACATGTGGTGCTTAGGTTCATAAAGAAGAATATTTTCTCTAGGTTTGGAGTTCCGAGAGTACTTATTAGTGATGGGGGTTCACATTTTTGCAATAAGATAATGGAAAAAGCCCTACGTCACTATGAGGTGTTACATAAGATATCGACTTCTTACCATCCACAAATTTATGGACAAGTCGATCTGTCAAATAGAGAAATCAAAAGAATCTTAGAGAAAGTGGTCGGAAAATCTAGAAAAGATTGGTCGGTAAAATTAGATGATGCATTGTAGGCTTATCGAACAGCTTTCAAAACTCCGATTGGCATGTCCCCGTATCAATTAGTGTACGGTAAGGCTTGTCATCTCCCTGTGGAGTTGGAACACAAGGCGTGGTGGGCCACAAAGCTATTAAACATGGACTGCGACCAATCTCAAGAGGAAAGAGTTTTGAAACTCCATGAATTAGAGGAGTTCCGACTCAACGCTTATCAAAGTGCCTCCATCTATAAGGAGAAAACAAAGAAATGGCACGATAAGCGGATTAATAAGAAAGAGTTTCAGAAGGGTGATCAGGTTTTATTATTCAATTCCTGACTGAGACTCTTCCCTGGAAAACTCAGATCCAAGTGGTCAGGGCCTTTTACTGTAAATGAGGTTTTTCCTCATGGTGCAGTCAAACTGAAAGACCCGACTACTGATCGGATTTTTAAGGTAAATGGCCAGCGACTCAAACTCTACTTTAGAGGAGAGTTTGATAGGCAGAAAACCTCCCTGTTACTGTAAGCATCTTCTTAGATGTAATAAGGTCAAGCTAGTGACCTTAAAGAAGCGCTCTAGGGAGGTAGCCCTATGTTCCGATTGTTTTGTTTTGAACTTTGAGTCGGAATGAATAAAAAGAAAAACTAAAAATTTAGTGAATAAAGTTTGTGAAGTTTGAAGAAGGAAGTCCGAGCTAGATTCTTCTATTTCGCTCAGGCGAAGCACTTGTAGCTTAGGCGAGACACTGCTGATTGTTGTTTCACACTTAAGCGAAAATTTACTGAGTTTGAGTGAAAATAGTACACTCGGATAACTGTTACTTATTCTTAACCCTTCTTCCCGACTGAACTTCACTCGTCATTTTTCAATAAAATTCCAATTCTTGATGCGAATAAAAAGGAAGACTTTGAAGGATTTCTGATCGTTGATTTAATGAACGGGTCAGATGGTGAAAGGCGACTTATTTCAGTCGGCCTTTTATCACTCGGATTCCTCACTCATCACAATCAGTATTGTATCCATTAGTCTCCTATTCATGCGGTCTTTCAGTTTTTCATTCATCCACTCGGCTTTCTCTCATTCTCTTGCCCGACCTTTATCACTCAGTATTTCTTTCATGCGTCTCTTTTTATAGTTCTTTTTTTTAACTCATTCAATGTCTCATTAGAGTATTCGGTTTCTTCCACTCGGTATTCCGTTCACTCGGATCCTTCCACAGTCATTCATTTTTCACTCATCTTTCTTACTCTGTCACTTCATTTTATTCTAACTTTCGTTTTGCACCTCATTTTTCATTCGGTTATTCATCCACTTGGTATAACTGGTATTCATCTATTCCACTCAGCTTTCATTCATTCAGTCACTCTATTTCACTCGTTCTCCATTCACTCGGTCAATTATTTTTTCTATTTACCCAATTTTGATTCACTCATTGTTTCATAAATACCATATCTTCCATTTTTTACAATTCACTCAGTATTTCCTGTACCCAGTTTCCTGTGATTTAGTTTTTTATTCACCTGGTGTTCGTATCACTCGGTTTTTATCATCCTCTCAGTCTTGTTCAAATTCTTTCATTTCTTAGACCGATTCCTTTCTCGATGGTATTCATTCGGTAGTTCGTTATTCATTTTTCCATTTATTCATCCACTGGCTTGTGCATTTACTCGTCTCCATCATCCAGTCAGTGTAGCTTTCACTCATTCCATTGACTCGGAATCTTTTCATCTCTTCTTTCCAACCACTCGTTTCCTTCATTCACTTCGATTTGTTTGTTATTCATTATTTCTACCTCCCTCAGCCACTCGTTTTTTTTAATTCCCCAGTCTCTCCAATCATTTGCTCGGTATTTCATTCATTTGATTTTCCACCCGGGTAATTTTTGTTCTTCACACGAATTCTCATTGTCATTCACTCATTCTTCATTTCTCGGATCTCTATCACTCGGTATCTTTCTCCATACTCATTCGATCATTATCGTTTCACTCTTTTCACTCATTTACGCAATCTCTTCCTTTACAATCTTCCATTCTTTATCTCTTATTCATTTACTCGGTATTCCTTCATTCATTCATACTTTTATTCGTTCCTTCTACCATCCGCTTTTCTATTCACTCGTATTTCACTATAGTGGTCCACTCGTCTCTCATACGCTCTATTTCACGCATTCATTCTTTCACTCGTTTATTTACTTATAGTTTTCATTCGCCCATTCTGTCTTATCGTTTGTTCATTTATTCATCTTCCATTCTCTTGTGTCCACTTGGCATCACTTCCCACTCTTACTCGATCTTCTACCTATCCAGTATATGAGTGTATAAAAAAAATGATAATAAATAATAATATATATATATATTATAATAATAATAAAGTAATAAATAAAGCTGGAACACATTTACGCATTTCTTGGAAATTGAATTCAACAATATAAAAACCTTTCAACTTCCAAACCCTAAGTACCTATGCTGAACTGGGGCTGAAGACAAAAAGACATTTTCTGGTTTCTAAGAAAGGTATCATCTTTCACTTATTTCGTGCACTTCTAAGTTCGTGTTTATTATCTTCTTGTTTCATTGTTATTGTTTTCCACTGTTTATAAGCCATGCATCTCACAGTTTTGGTTTGCTGTCTTTCTGTTGGATTTCTGTTCTTATTTTTGTTTATTTAGGTTGGTTATCATCATTCTTTTAACATTAATCATGAAAAGAAGGTCACAGAGACTTCTGCAAAAACCTAGACCAAATTTTGTAGAAGGAAGTGTGCGAAGAAAACAAATAGATAACGAAAGAGAAGTGGCAACCATAACTATATCTGATTTGTCTGAACATGTACCCAGTCAAAGTCAGGTTCCAAGGGATGTATCTCCTCTGGTTCAAAGGAATGTATCCCCTGCAAGTAAGGAAAATGAATCACCAGAAGTTGAAAGTGTTAAGGCTGTTGAAAACTGTGCTATGAAGTTTAAAGCCAGAGAGCTAGAACGTCCACGGCAATCTATAGGAGCTGGTTCTTCTTCTTTTGACATTTCTGTAGTGTTGCAGGAATTACAGGTCATAAAGAAGATGCAACTTGGAATTTATGATCGGGTTTTGAACCACGATCTCATGCTTAGAAAGATTGCCACGAAACTGAGGGTTGAGCACACAGCAGAAATGGGAGCCCCACCTGATAGAGATGCGTGGTTAGCTTCCATTGGATTCAATATTCCCTCTGAAGACATATCCCAAGCAGCCAAAGAGAATGAAGATCAGAATGCTTGAGTTGCTACTACATGTTATTATGATGTTTTTATGTAATTAACTTAATATTATTCTAAACTGTTTCCTGAAAAATGAATGTACTTTTATTTGATTTGTAATGAAACTTTCTTTCCTTGTTAAATTTGTTGTTTTATTCGATTTTTCATATGTATTGGTAAAATCCACGCGTCTCAATCCGACTACGTATTTCCCATCCACAGCCACTCAGGTAAAAAGGGAAGTATCTTTCCGACTTGTTCCGTAATTAATATTCTGAATTATAAATTGCTAAATTATGTTTATTGTTTCTTTCAATCCATCTTAATAATTTAAAATTTGCTGATTCATTAAGCTTAGTCGGATAAATTAATTGATCGGTTTTGTTTAACTCATTATATCTGCCCCTAACTATTTTTCATCATTAATTAAATTGTTTACTCGGCATGCTAGTTAGCAATCTAAATGTATAATCTTACATTAAGTTTGGGGACATGACTGGCTGATTAACTATTATATTCGTAGCTTTTGAGCCTGTTTTATCCTTTTCCGAGTGAACTTGCATGCTAGTTAGTGAGACAGAATTTGCTTCAGTGCTTGCTAATTGTTGTATGTCAACCAATCGGAAATGATGAAGGCCTTCTTTGTTAATTCAGCCAGGGCCAAAAATAGCCTTCCTAATCTATTAAATTATCTTTTGACCTAATGATTATGTTTGAGCCTGAAACCTTTCCTTCTAATTATATACCTAACGTTACAAGCCTAATTATCCAAGAAAAACCCGACTAGAGTACCCTGGATGTTCCACTGATGAATTACTCGGTTTTTGCTTATTGCTAGGGACTAGCAATTTCTAGGTTTGGGGATGAAGAGTGTGCCTAACAGTAATTAAGGACACACTCCGACCTTAATTATGGATGAATATGTAGAAAAATAAAAGGAAGAAAGGCAAAGCTGAGAGAAAAATGAATAAGTCAGAAAAGAAAAAGAGGTGCAAAGCACCATAAGAAAGAAAAGAAAAAAAAAGGGGGGGAAGTCTGAAGGACTAAAAGAAAAAGAAGGTGCAAAGCTGCATGAGTTATTAAGTAGCATTCAGTCGGAAAAGTTAAGAGAGTTGCTAGTAGAGGCAATTAAGTTAGAATTGAGGCAAGGCATCAGTGGATACATCTTGTAACCTATCTATGACTCGGAAAAACAATAATTGAGCCTGTAGCCCAGCCTCGTTATAAGCTTAAAAAGCCCTTACTGATCTGATTGTGTTGGCATATGGCATGACGTGTAGAACTGTTGCAAGCCTATGTTTATCTAACAAGTATGTAGATAATGAGTGTAATTCATTTACCCTATACACCGATGTTAACCAAGTGGCCTCAATTACTCAAGAGGGGGGGTGAATTGAGTATTAAAAATTTTCTTTGGAATGCTCTTGAAATTGATTCTTTTGGTTGCTATGTTTATTTAGGATAATAAACTAGATTGTAAGTAACAACAAATAATACACAAGACAAACTAATAACAACTTAAAGAGTTTAAGAGAGTGAATCAAATAAGTTACAAAGCAATTTATGGAATCTTAGAAAGATTGATTCAAGATTGTTGCTTAAGTCTAAGTTCAACAATGCTATTCAAAAAAGGTTTTCAACTTAATATATCATGTACTTAGTCTAATTAATGAAGCAATGAATTAAGCAAACAAGTTAAGTGCACAATTTAAAAGAGTTTAGGGAAGAGAGATTTGCAAACCGATGTATACGAGTTCCACCACGCCGGTGTACGTCTCGCCTCTAAGCAACCCACTTAGAGGATTTCCACTATTGTAGATTAGAGATACACTTTGAGCAATTGCAACTTCCTAGTGTCCCACACTCAAGAATCCAATCCTCACAAGTACAAGGGCACCCCACCCAATCTCTCAATCTCACAATTACAAGGTTGAAACCCAACCCAAAATTTGTATGAAGTTTGATGTTTAAGTGTACAAGGAAACTCTCTCACTAGAGTGGATTTACAATTCAAAGCTTTCACAAGATAGTAACTCTCAAAGAGAGGATATGCAAGTTAAGTACACAAATATAATTTCCCCACAAATTAACTCTCAAAAATAATCTCAAGAAATATGCCAATCAAGAATAAAGAGAGTAAGTAGAAGAGCAAGAGAATGGAGGAGGAAGAAAGCAAATGGAAATGCTTCAAATGCTTGGTGTGTTTTGCTTCTTCAATTTCCTCTCTATTTATAGCCTCCAGCAACATGGAATTTTCACTTAAAATATTCCAATGGATCCATGAATCATGTAATGGAACTTGTCTTTGTCTGCTTAGTGGACCATTATTCATGAAGTGCGATCTGAGGCTTCCAACTTTGCAATTCCAGCTTGTAACGCATGTTCAACAATCATTTGAACTGGATGAATCAATTCATTTCTCAAAAGAATCGATTCTTTTAGTGTTATTTATGCAATTTTAGCTCTTCCAGGCGTATGAATCGATTCAGGGAAGGGGGGAATCGATTCAAGCCATTAAAAACACACATCCTGGGCCACTGTCTTCGTGTGAATCGATTCACACATGCATTGAATCGATTCAGCCTATCAAAAATGCATTCCTGGGTGCTTAGAAACCGTATGAATCGATTCATTCCTCTTTGCCTTGCATAATGAATCGATTCATGCACCTGTTGCATGAATTCCAGCACTTTGTTTTACCCTTTATGATATTTGTTCAATCATGGCTCCAATCCTTTGATCCTTAGGCACTTTGATAAATTTATTTCACCTGATTTAAACCTTTAAAGATGCCTTGAACATGTGTCCTTAATTATTCATCAAGCTTAAATATCAAACATTTTAGATTCCACATCAAACATAATTAATGCTTGATAACATCCTTGATATTTCTTCATTTGTTGTGTCATTATCAAAACCTACATCAACATAAAATTACATTCTCCCCCTTTTTGATGATGACAACAAATACTTGTCTCTTGGGGTGTTAGTATCATAATAGTTCAAATACAAAATAACTCCCCCTATCACATGTAATTAGATACCATATATATATGACATTAAAGGCACAAATTTTTAAGAGAGTGTTTAAGAATAAAAGGTCTCTCCCCCTTAATATATGTTCTCTCCTTCTTAATCAACTCTCATCTTTTTACAAGATATTCCATTTAGAGTGTAAATCTACTCCCCCTTTCTTATATATATCTCTCCCCCTAGAAATGTATGTATTTCTCTCCCCCTTTGGCATCATCAAAAAGACTACCTTATTTGATAAACATACATCATCAAAAACATTACCACTTAAAGGTACATGCATACAATTCAAAGTAAGATAACAATGCAACATACATCACGAAATCATTCATAGCATATAGGCACACAATGTCTCATGGGAATCGATTCATCTAGCTATTTGTACATGAGTTTGAAGAATCATGTTACTAAGGGATTTATACACGGATTTAGATTTTGCAAGTTGCCAATGATTTTGTTGCACAAGAAAGTCAAGAAAATCAAAGGTCATTTGCCATTTATTTTTGAGATCCATGATGTATATAGGAGATTATCTTTGTGTCAAAATATGTTTAAAATAAATGGGGACTCCACGGGGTCTTAAAATAAGACAAGAGATTTGTAGAGCATTAAATTGATTATTGAAAAATGAGGGTATAAATTTTCTTCAAAAATTTGTATGTATATCACAATGTAAGGTATTATCTTCAAGGAAATGAAAATTTTATGGAAAAGATAAGTTTGAAATCTATAAGTTAAAGAATTGAAAAAATTATTTTCAAAGAGTAAAATAAGTCAATTAGGAGATTTCCAAAATTCCTAACTCCCTTCTAATGTTTCTAAATTGGTCTTTTGGAAGGGGTTTTGTAAAAATGTCCGCCAATTGTTTTGAAGTTTCAACATATTCAAGTACACAATCTCCTTTCAAAACATGGTCTCTAATGAAGTGATGTCTTATTTCAATGTGTTTGGTCCTAGAATGCATGACTGGATTCTTAGAAATATTTATTGCACTAGTGTTATCACATTTAATGGGGACTTTATCCATGGTAATACCAAAATCAAGAAGTTGTTGTCTCATCCAAAGAATTTGAGCACAACAACTACCGGCTGCCACATATTCTGCCTCAGCCGTTGACAATGCAACACTTGCTTGTTTCTTGCTATGCCAAGAAACAAGGGAACTACCAAGTAAATGACATGTACCACTAGTACTTTTTCTATCAAGCTTACAACCCGCAAAGTCAGAATCAGAATATCCTAAAAGATTACATTCAACGCCTTTGGGATACCACAAACCAACATTTTGAGTACCCACAAGATATTTCAAAATTCTTTTTACGGCAGTTAAGTGTGATTCTTTAGGACATGCTTGATATCTAGCACACATACATACCGCAAACATAATATCGGGTCTACTAGCAGTTAAATAAAGTAAGGAACCAATCATACCTCGGTATTTAGTTGTTTCAATGTTCTTACCCTTTTCATCTTTGTCTAAATAGCAAGATGTACTCATAGGTGTTGCTATTTCGTTTGCCTTGTCCATTTCAAACCTTTTGAGTAGTTCTTTACAATACTTTGTTTGACTAATGAACGTTCCTTCACTTGTTTGTGTTATTTGTAATCCAAGGAAGAAGGTGAGTTCTCCCATCATGGACATTTCAAACTCATCTTGCATAATCTTAGCAAACTCTTGACAAAGACTTTCATTAGTAGCACCAAAAATTATGTCATCAACATAAACTTGTACCAAAAGAATGTCATGATTTTTACGCTTTATAAATAGTGTAGTGTTAACCTTTCCTCTTTCGAATTTATTTTCTAAAAGAAATTTGCTAAGTCTTTCATACCAAGCTCTTGGAGCTTGTTTCAAACCATATAAGGCTTTTCTCAATTTAAAAACATGATTTGGAAATTTATGATTTTCAAAACCGGGAGGTTGATCTACATAAACTTCTTCTTGAATATAGCCATTTAAAAAAGCGCTTTTGACATCCATTTGATAAAGTTTAAAATCCATACAACAAGCAAAAGCTAATAATAATCTAATGGCTTCTAACCTAGCTACGGGAGCATACGTTTCTTCATAGTCTATTCCTTCTTCTTGATTATACCCCTTAGCAACTAGCCTAGCTTTGTTTCTAGTTATTATTCCATTTTCATCTAGTTTGTTTCTAAAAACCCATTTGGTGCCTATTATTAGATGGTCATTGGGTCTTGGCACAAGCTCCCAAACTTCATTTCTTTCAAATTGGTTTAACTCTTCTTGCATGGCCAACATCCAATGTTCATCAATAATGGCTTCATCAATGTTTTTGGGTTCAATTTGAGATACAAAAGCTAAGTGATTGCATGCATTTCTAATGGCATTTCGAGTACTTACCCCTTTGGTTATTTCTCCAATGATTTTGTCCAAGGGATGATCCTTTAAGGTTACCCAATTTTGTTGTTTATCAAGTTGAGTTGTACTTCCTTCATTGTTGGCTTCTTCTTTGTCTTCCAAGTTCATTTCTTGGAAGGTACCTACAAGATCATCAACTTCCTTTCTCGGAGGATTTTGGTTAAGTTCATCAAATTTAACATGTATGGACTCTTCAATTGTATAGGTTCGTTTGTTAAAGAGTCTATATGCTTTACTAGTAGATGAATAACCTAGAAAAATTGCTTCATCAGATTTTGCATCAAATTTGCCAAGATTTTCCTTTCCATTGTTTAAGACAAAGCATTTGCATCCAAAAATGTGAAAGTAAGAAATATTTGGTTTTCTTCCTTTATAAAGTTCATAGGGGGTTTTCTTTAATATAGGCCTTATCAAACAACGATTCATAACATGACAAGCGGTGTTCACCGCATCGGCCCAAAAATGTTTTGAAATATTAGCTTCATTCAACATAGTTCTTGCAAGCTCCGCTAAAGATCGATTTTTCCTTTCAACTACTCCATTTTGTTGTGGAGTTCTAGGAGCTGAAAAATTATGTTCAATGCCAAACTTTTTGCAAAATTTCTCAAAAGATTGGTTTTCAAATTCTCCCCCATGATCCGTTCGAATGGATGCTATTTTTAAATTTTGTTTATTTTGGATGACCTTGGCAAGTTTCTTAAATGCTTGATATGCTTCATGTTTATGAGTAAGAAACAATGTCCATGTATATCTAGAGTAATCATCCACAATCACAAGACCATAATAGTTTCCACCAAAACTTTTGATTTTTGAAGGCCCAAATAAATCCATATGTAAAAGTTGTAAAGGTCTTGTTGTTGAAACAATATTTTTTGCTTGAAAAGAAACCTTTACTTGTTTTCCTTTTTGACAAGCGTCACAAAATTTATTTTCAAATTTCAATTTTGGTAAACCAATAACTAAATCTTTTGAAACAAGTTTATTTAAATGGTCTACATGAATGTGAGCGATTCTTCTATGCCAAAGCCATGATTCATCCTCTTTAGTTATAAAGCATTGTACATCATTTGAAGCAAGACAATCTAGATTAATCATGTAAATGTTATCTACTCTTTGACCAACAAACTTTATCTCCTTGTTTAGTTTATTTTCAATTATGCAACCGTTTGTTTCAAAAACAATTTTATATCCCTTGTCACATAATTGACTAATACTAAGCAAGTTATGTTTTAGTCCTTCAACATATAATACATCATTTATGGAGGTGGAAGAATTTTTACCAACATTTCCGATTCCAAGTATTCTTCCCTTTGTGTTATCTCCATAAGTAACAAATCCTTTGCTTCGTGGAGTAAGTGATATAAACTTACTTTTGTCTCCCGTCATATGTTTAGAACACCCACTATCCAAGTACCAATGGGTGTTACTTGCCTTAAAACATACCTACAAAACAATTCAAGTTAGAGAGCTTGGTACCCATTTTATGTTGGGTCCTTGTAGGTTAGTTTGTGAAAATGTTCCTTTAGGAACCCATACTTTTCTCACTACTTTTGGTCCTAATCTTCTAATATTGCAATTATAAGAGTCATGACCTTTAAGACCACAATGATTGCATTTCACAAAAGGTGTAGATGATTTATAAGATGGCACAAAGAAATTTTTGTAATGTTTTTCCTTCTTGTGAGCATGCAATCCTTGATTATATCCTAGTCCCGTTTTGTTAAACATACAACGTTGTTTTCCTAGAAGTGCATTTAAGTTATCTCTACCATTAGTAAACTTTTCTAGAGTTTTATTCAAGTCCAAAACCTTAGTTTCTAGCATATCACATTTCTTTACAAACTCACAAGGTTTGGTCCTAGAGCATGCTTGAATATTAGCTAATTCTTCTTTTAAACCTTCATTTTCTTTACAAACTTCCATAAGATGCATCTCTAGAGTATCACTAGTTTTTCTAGACAACTTAAGTCTATTAGAAACTTTTATGAATTTTTCATACAAATGTTCAAGAGCATCAAGTAATTCTTCCTTATCTAAGTTATGAAAGTTTACCTCATCTTCTTCATCTAGGTGATTGGCCATGAGACAAAAATTTGCTTCTTCATTCTCGGATTCGTGCGAACTACTCACTTCATTTTCATCCCATGCTATGTATGCTCTCCTTTTTCCTTTTTGATCCTTGTGTTTCTTTTTGAGATTTGGACAATCCACTTTGAAATGTCCTTCCTTTCCACATTCAAAACAAGTTGGTGAAATAGAATTTTCTTTAGGTATAGATTTCTTACCTTGTGATTTGAAGTTCCTTTGAAAGCGTTTGTTCTTCATGAGCTTTCCAAACCTTCTTACAAATAGGCTTAACTCTTCATCTTCGTCAAGATCACTCTCGATTTCATCTTCAACTATTGAAGTAGCTTTGAGAGCTAGTCCTTTCTTTTTGGAGACTTTCTCTTCTTCTTCCGCCATCTCCAATTCTTTTAGCTCTTGTTCTTGTTCTTGCAACTTACCAAATAGTGTAGCAAGAGACATTTCATTGATAGTAGGCGATTGTTTGATGGCCGTGACTAATGGTTGTCATTCCCTATTAAGACTTTTCAAGACTTTGTGAATAAGCTCTTTATTAGTATAAGTCTTTCCAAGTGTAATGAGTTGATTTATAATGAGTGTAAAACGTTTTTGCATATCAACAATTGATTCATTGGAATTTAGCCTAAAGCACTCATATTGACTAGTTAATGTACTAATCTTAGAGTCTTTAACATCATTTGTACCTTCATGGGTTACTTGTAAAGTATCCCACATCTCCTTGGCAGATTTACATGTAATTACACGGAAAAATTCATCGGGGCCTAAAGCTAAAGTTATAAGATTTTTTGCCTTATAATTATATTGCACTTTCTTTTCTTCTTCACTAGACCAAATGTCCATAGGCTTTTCAACTTGCTTATCATCCACAATATGCATAGGCACAAAGGGACCATTTTCAATGGCATTCCACACTTTTAAGTCCATTGATTGAACAAAAATTTTCATTCTTTCTTTCCAAAAAGCATAACCCTCACCATTAAAAGCGGGAGGTCGGTTTGTAGCACCACCCTCGGGAAACATGTTATATGAGGTTGAGGCCATTTGTTCTCTTGAAGCCGTTAAGCTTGATTTACCAAGAGTCAAGCTCTGATACCACTTGTTAACCAAGTGGCCTCAATTACTCAAGAGGGGGGGTGAATTGAGTATTAAAAATTTTCTTTGGAATGCTCTTGAAATTGATTCTTTTGGTTGCTATGTTTATTTAGGATAATAAACTAGATTGTAAGTAACAACAAATAATACACAAGACAAACTAATAACAACTTAAAGAGTTTAAGAGAGTGAATCAAATAAGTTACAAAGCAATTTATGGAATCTTAGAAAGATTGATTCAAGATTGTTGCTTAAGTCCAAGTTCAACAATGCTATTCAAAAAAGGTTTTCAACTTAATATATCATGCACTTAGTCTAATTAATGAAGCAATGAATTAAGCAAACAAGTTAAGTGCACAATTTAAAAGAGTTTAGGGAAGAGAGATTTGCAAACCGATGTATACGAGTTCCACCACGCCGGTGTACGTCTCGCCTCTAAGCAACCCACTTAGAGGATTTCCACTATTGTAGATTAGAGATACACTTTGAGCAATTGCAACTTCCTAGTGTCCCACACTCAAGAATCCAATCCTCACAAGTACAAGGGCACCCCACCCAATCTCTCAATCTCACAATTACAAGGTTGAAACCCAACCCAAAATTTGTATGAAGTTTGATGTTTAAGTGTACAAGGAAACTCTCTCACTAGAGTGGATTTACAATTCAAAGCTTTCACAAGATAGTAACTCTCAAAGAGAGGATATGCAAGTTAAGTACACAAATATAATTTCCCCATAAATTAACTCTCAAAAATAATCTCAAGAAATATGCCAATCAAGAATAAAGAGAGTAAGTAGAAGAACAAGAGAATGGAGGAGGAAGAAAGCAAATGGAAATGCTTCAAATGCTTGGTGTGTTTTGCTTCTTCAATTTCCTCTCTATTTATAGCCTCCAGCAACATGGAATTTTCACTTAAAATATTCCAATGGATCCATGAATCATGTAATGGAACTTGTCTTTGTCTGCTTAGTGGACCATTATTCATGAAGTGCGATCTGAGGCTTCCAACTTTGCAATTCCAGCTTGTAACGCATGTTCAACAATCATTTGAACTGGATGAATCAATTCATTTCTCAAAAGAATCGATTCTTTTAGTGTTATTTATGCAATTTTAGCTCTTCCAGGCGTATGAATCGATTCAGGGAAGGGGGGAATCGATTCAAGCCATTAAAAACACACATCCTGGGCCACTGTCTTCGTGTGAATCGATTCACACATGCATTGAATCGATTCAGCCTATCAAAAATGCATTCCTGGGTGCTTAGAAACCGTATGAATCGATTCATTCCTCTTTGCCTTGCATAATGAATCGATTCATGCACCTGTTGCATGAATTCCAGCACTTTGTTTTACCCTTTATGATATTTGTTCAATCATGGCTCCAATCCTTTGATCCTTAGGCACTTTGATAAATTTATTTCACCTGATTTAAACCTTTAAAGATGCCTTGAACATGTGTCCTTAATTATTCATCAAGCTTAAATATCAAACATTTTAGATTCCACATCAAACATAATTAATGCTTGATAACATCCTTGATATTTCTTCATTTGTTGTGTCATTATCAAAACCTACATCAACATAAAATTACAACCGAGAGAAGAGTTAAACACCCACCAGTGAGGAAAGCATCAGCAGCTTGTTTCCCAAAGGAGGTGTAAGTTAGTATACCTTTAGAAGTTGCGAGAAGAAAGCATGATCGATATTCAATAATTATAGTATGAACTAAGTTAAGGAAAGGTTGAGTGTGTTGATCAAATGCTGTTAGTTAATTAATCTGAATATTTGCTTGAGGACAAGCAATGTTTTAAGTTTGGGGATGTGATAAGTCTTGAAAAGACTTAATTATTCTACCTTTTATTGGAATTAATTCGTTGTGTAAGTGGTTAGTTTAGCCTTATTATTCAATTAATTGATAATAATTTATAAATTATGTAAATATTGCAAAAGTGTTTTATTTATAGAAGAGAATGGTCAAAAACATTAATAAATTAAGAGTTTATTACTATTTATAAATTTAATAAGTAGCCAGCATACAAATGCTAGGCAATTAGTGGATTTTTGGTGCAGGAACAGGACGTACTCGAGAGAAAAGGAAAAATCCGAGTGAAGAATTACCAAAAGCCGAGTGAGAATTCGTAAATCCGACTGAGAGGAGTTCATAAGACCGATTGGCTGAGACTTCCAAGGGTTGACCGAAAGGAATTAACAAAAGCCTGACTTGAAAAGACTACCAAGAGACCGACTCCAAAAGAGAACAGGGAATCAGATACTGCATCAGAACCCGAGCGTCAACTTTAGAACGTTGATTCATTTATCAATCCGCTCTAGCAAGAGCCGACCTCGTTCAGGTGTAACTTCAAAGAACCGAACTCGCCCAAGCTTCGCCATAGCGCTTAAGCGAGAAAACAACACTGCAGTACAAATCCGAACTCGCTCAAGCGAGAGTTTAAATTAGCTCAAGCGATATTTCAGTTTGCTGAAGTATAAAGGCAGTAACTTAAACATTGTTCCCTTCCTCCAACAACACACTCAACACCGATGTAGTTTCATGCTACTGTCCCTCCTACTGCACCTTAGTAACTTAAGTTATGAGCTGTTATTAGCTGGCGCTGTGCTGTAACCAGCTAGGGATGAGCTGGAATCTGTTAGGAGCTGATCTGTAATTAGTTAGTTACTCTGTAAGTTATGTAATTAGTTAGTTTAGTCGTTAACTTAAGTTTTCTAAGTTATTAGATTAAGTTAGTTAAGTTAGGTAGAAATATATATATAGGTTGTACATATTATGTAAGACACACGTATACACAGATACAAAATAACAGAACGGAGAACATTCATTACATATTTCGAACCTCTCACTACACAGTATTCTCTCTCTAATCCTCTCCTCCATGACGTTCCACAATCTTTCGATGGAACCGAAGTCAATGGAGTTCTAAATCCCTAAGGTTGGGATTGCAAAGGTTAGCAATGGAGTCTTGAAGCTGTGAGCAAGTAGATCGGCTTCTAGATCCTGAGGCGAATAAGCTGAGGAGTGGAGCAGAACTGCTGGATTGACAAATCCAGAATTAATGAAGAACTTCAACAGTGAGGAATCATGGCTAAAGCTTAGGTAACTTCCAGCTTTCTAACTAGTTCAGGCCTAATCAATTTAGGTGAATAGTTAGAGTTCAACCTCCAATTTCGCATTAGATTCTTAGGTTAATCAAGCACTTAAGGAATTAAGGTTCATTGCTTAAGGATTAGTGTTTTTCTCCTAAGGAATTAGGGAATAACCACAAGCGGATTGTCCTCTAGATTGTGAAGTTCGATTATACTTAATTGCATGTTTCTTGAGGAAATTGTGAGCCGAAGCAATCCTGACCTGCTTTCTTTTAATCACTTTTCACATTCATCTTAACTCTGTTTCTGAAAATACCAAAAACATCTAGAAAACATTAAAATCATAAAAACCGAATGAACTACCTGTATTTCGTGTTGGTTCAGCTTGTACTAGTCCTAGATTGAGGTACTTACCACAATCCCTGTGGGACGATCAAGTATTCTACAATTTTAAAGACTAGTGCGCTTGCCATAAGTGTAAATCCAAGAGTCATATTTTGTTTTACTAAGATTTTTACCACCAAGTTAATGGCTCGGGATTTTAGCATCATTGAGCCAAATTAAATCATGGCAATGAAAAATAATTTTATTGCGTTGTGATTCGTATCTCATATATTGATTACAATTCATGACGTCATCTACATTTCCAGCACTGAGATTTGCTGAAGAGACTGATACGATATAGTGCTGAGATTCACTGTACAGTCTATGGCCCGATGCTTTGGAGGTTATCGATATAGTGTTGAGATTCACTAGTAGTCCTCGGGTACCACCATTTATAGTGCTGAGATTCACTGTGTGGCTACCCAAACGCCCTTGATTATAGTGCTTTGGTTCACTGAGTGGGTTATCCTAGCACTTGCCTTATATTAAAAAGTCGAATGCGCATTTTCATTGTTCTTATATACATTGGGAGACATTATTTTAAAAGACCATGACATTTTTATGTTTCATTATTCAGTAATGAGATATCTGTACAATTAAGTGATGAATTTTTAATTGGATTATGATGGTAGATAATTTAATTCCATATCAATGGTATATTTCCATGATTAAAAATGATAGGTCGAAGAATTGTGTGTTTGCAAGATTCAGAGATATTATATGAGAATTCTTAAGTCTAATTGTCATTTATTGTTTGAATAGCACTCACCCTCTTAACTTGTGGATTTTTTTCTTTCTAGAGACCACAAGGGGATGAGATGGTTTGATGATCCGGAGGTGGACTCACTTTGTATAGCCATAGTGGGCCATGTTATTTTGGAATATACACACACATATATATAGTTGTGCATGTGCGTAGTTATTCTTTTGATGACTATTAGTGATATGTATATTTTTTGGTATGAATTATATTCATTTTGTAAATTGTTGCAGTTTAAAACTACGTATACTATGATGATTTGTGGTTGAATGATAGTGTTGATATATGTTTCATCATCTTGAGATAGGGACTAGTAATACACCATGGCTAATAGATATATGTGTCGCTAAATCTTATGGCAGCTTAGGTGTGTGGTGACTAGATCCTCATGAACTGCTAATGTAATTGTGTGGTGGCTAACATATGATTCATATACTGAAATGAGATTCCTTAAAATTAGTATTAAGCCATCTGAATATTTGTATTAAGAACATTGGGGACAGGATTATTTGTGTCTATTTCCTAGAGTATATAAATGAAGTGTGATTACAAGGATGTCATATGCTGTGAATTGGAAAATGGACATTAAGCCATATAGGAATTGTTAACATTACATGTGTTAAGAAAATCAGCGTGTTGCGAAAGCACTGGATCAAATCAATTGGAGATAAAGAGAAGCAAGTATAAGGGAAAGAAAATAAACACATAATATTTCCGTGGAAAACCTCCAAGACTGGATAAAACGAACACTGATGATCACGAGCAAAACAGTTCCACTATGTAAGAAGGAGAGTAAAAGAAGTTCTCAAAAAAGAAAAGAGAACAAAGAGACAATAGCCCTATAAGTCACAGGGACAAAAATAAAATTATCTCTTAAATTTTCTAACTAGAGTACTCTCTTAGATGAAACTAAAATATATACTAATGTTAAATCTCTGAGTCATTATTTTTATGTATAATTCTCAAAAGATTTACGCTTTGGCAAGCGCACCAGTCATTAAAATTGTATTATATTTGATCGTCTCACAGGGATTGTGGTAAGTACCTCAATCTCAGACTAGTACAAGCTGAACCAACACAAGCACAGAAAGTTCATTCGGTTTTTTTTGTTGCTTTCTAGTTGTTTTTGTATTTCCAGAAACATGTGTTAAGATGAAATGTGAAAAGGTGATTAATAGAAAATAGGTCAGGATTGCTTCAGTTCATAAATTTATCAAGAAACATGCGATTAAAGTATAATCAAACTTCATAATCCAGAGGACAATCCGCTTGTGGTTATTCCCTAATTCCTTAGGTGAAAAACACTAATCCTTAAGCATCGAACCTTAATTCCTTAAGTGCTCAATTAACCTAAGAATCTAATGCGAAATTGGAGGTTGAACTCTAACTATTCACCTAAATTGATTAGGCCTGAACTAGTTAGAAAGTTAGAAGTTACCTAAGCTTCAACCATGATTCCTCACTGGTGAAGTTCTTCATCAGTTCTGGATTTGTCAATCCAAAAAAACAGATCCACTCCTCAGCTTGTTCACCTCAGGATCTAGAAGTTGATTTCCTCGCTCACAGCTTCAAGATTCCCTTGCTAACCTTCACAATCCCAACCTTAGGAATTTAGAACTCCATCGACTTCGGTTCCATCGAAGGATTATGGAACGTCATGGAGGAGAGGATTTAGAGAGAGAAAGAAAGTAGCAAGATGTTGGAAATGGAAAATGAATTGTATTCTATGTACTCTGTTTTCTGGTTATGTTATAGAATATGTACAAACATATATATAAGCATCTACCTAACTAACGAACTTAACTAATCACTAGGAAAGCTAAGTTAATAATTAAACTAACTAACTAATTACATACTTACAGAATAACTAACTAATTACAACTCAGCTCTTAACAAATTACAGCTCATCATTAGCTAATCATAGCACAGCACTAACTAATAACAACTCACTACTTAAATTACTAAGCTGCAGAAGTAGGAGAGAAGGCAGCAGGAAACAACACTGGTGCCGAGTGTCTTCTGGAGGGAACAATCAATGTTTTAAATATCAGCCTTTACGTTTGAGCAAACTGGGTTCTCGCTTGGGCGAGCTCAAGATATGTACTGCAGTATTGCTTTCTCGTTTTAAGCGTTATGGAAGAAGCTTGGGCGATGGGTGATGTTTTGGAGTAACGCTTGAGCGACCTTGCTCGCTTGAACGAATTTTTGACCCTCGCTTGAGCGAATTTGACTCTCGCTTGAGCGAATTGATTATTCAATCAACATTCTGAAATTGACGCTCGGGTTCTTCATGCAATATTTGGCTCCCTGTTCTATTTTGGAGTCTGTATCTTGGGAGTCTTAAGTCGGACTTTTATTAATTCCTTCCGATCAAACTTTTGGGAAGTTTTTTCAGTCAGCCTCTTTGAAGTCTCGGTCAGTTTGGGCTCTTGGACTCTTTTCAGTCGGATTTATGAAATCTCACTCGGATTTTCCAAATCTGCTCGGCTTTTTCCTTTTCAGCTTGAGCGCTCTTTTTCCTGCACCAATAAACAACTAATTTGCCCAGCGTTTGTTCACTGATTGTCCAGTATTTGTACGATGGGTTAATGAAAACTCATTTTCTTAACTAATTAATGTTTTTAATCAGTTTCTTACATAAATTAAGCACTTTTGAAATAATTAAATAAATTATAAATTATTAGCAATTAATTAAATAATAAGGCTAAACTAATCACTAAACAATGAATTAAGTCACATAAAAGGCAGAATAATTAAGTCTTTTCAAGACTTATCACATCCCCAAACTTAAAACTTGCTTGTCCTCAAGCAAATATTCAGATTAATTAACTAACAAGTTGTTATTCAACACTATCAACCTTTCCTTAACTGAGTTCATGCTATAATTATTGAATACCGACCATGCTTTCTTCTCGTAATTTCTTAAAATATAATAACTTACAGCTCCTTTGGGAAACAAGCTGTTGATGTTTTCCTCACTGGGTCGGTGTTTCACTCTTCTCTCGGTGTATAGGGTAAATAGAATGCACTCATCACCTGCATACTTGTTAGATAAACATAGGCTTGCAACAGTTCTAAACGTCATGCCATATGTCAACACAATCAGATAAGTAAGGGCTTTTTTAAGCTTATAATGGGGCTGGGCTACAGGCTCAATTATTGTTTTTCGAGTCAGAGACGGGTTACAAGATGTGTCCACTGATGCCTTGACTCAATTTTAACTTAATCGCCTCTACTTAGCAAGCTCCATTATTTTCCGAATGAATGCTAACTTAATAACTTGCGATGCTTTGCACCTTCTTTTCTTTCAGTCCTTCGGACTTTCCTTTTCTTTCTTTCCATCTTTTTCCGATCACATTTTTTTCGATCGGTGCTTTGCACCTTTTTCCTTGCTGATTTTTTTCATTTTTCTTCTCGGCTTTTCTATTTCTCCTTTCATTTCTTTATTTATTCATCTATAACCAAGGTTAGAGTGTGTCCTTAATTGTTGTTAGGCACACTCTTCATCCCCAAACTTAGAACTTGCTAGTCCCTAGCAATAAGTAAGATTGAGCAATTCATCAGTGGAACATCTAGGGGTAAATCCAGTCGGTTTTTCTTAGATATATAGGCTTGTAATGTTAGGTGAATAAACAGAATAAAAGGGTCTCAGGCTCAAACATAATTATTGGGTCAAAGGATTATATAATAATATTAGAAAGGCTAATTTTTGGCCCTGGCTAAATTAACAAAGAAGGCCTTCATCATTTCTGATTGGCTGGCATACAATCAATTAGCAAGCACTAAAGCAAATTCTGTCTCACTAACTAGCATGCAAGTTCACTCGGAAAAGAATAAAACAGGCTCAAAAGCTACGAATATAACAGTTAATCAGCCAGTCATGTCCCCAAACTTAATGTAAGGTCATACATTCAGATTGCTAACTAGCATGCCTAGTAAACAATTAATTAATGATGAAAAATAGTTATGGGCAGAGATCATGAATTAAACAAAGCCGACCAGTTAATTTATCCGACTAAAGCTTAAAAATCAGCAAACTTTAAATTATTAAGATAGATTTGAAATGAAACACAATAAACATATTTTATCAATTAATGAGTCAGAATATCAATTAAGGAGTTGGAAAAATACTTCCCCTTTTACCTGAGTGGCTGTGAATGGGAAACACGTGGTCGGATTGGGATGCATGAATTTACCGATACATTCAAAAAATAGAATAATAACAAGTAATTTTAACAAAGAAATAAAATTTCATTACAACTAAAATAAAAGAGAATTCATTGTTCAGGAAACACTTAAAATAATGTCAAGTCATTACATAAAAACATCATAATAAACAAAATACGGAGCAACAAAATCAATCATCCTGATCCGCATTCTCTTTGTCCTGCTCGGAAGATGGTGGGAGGTCAGCTGCCAGGGGTACATCCTCAGAGGGAATAGTGAATCCAATGGAAGCCAACCATGCATCTCTGTCAGGTGGGGCTCCCATTTCTACTGTGTGTTCTACCCTCAATCTGGTGGCAATCTTCCTGAGCATGAGATCGCGGTTTAAGACCCGATCATAGATTCCAAGTTGCATCTTCTTCATGACCTGTAATTCCTACAACACCATAGAAATGTCAGAAGAAGAAGAACCGGCTCCTGCTGATTGCCTGGGACGCTTGGGCTCTTTGGGCGTAAAATTATCAACATGGCTTATCACCCACTGCTTATCCATCACTCTTTCAGGCTTGACCTTCGTCAACTCAGTATAGTTGACCTTAGCCTGATAATTTTGAGCTAGCAAGGTGATAACCGAGCAGTATGGCAGTTGAAGATTCTTGTCCAGGTTTTTCATCATTTCTTCTAAGATTGACTCACCGAGATTCACATGCCAACCCTTCATCAGGCAGAACATCAATACCAACCTTTTAATGGTGATTTCTGTTGCATGCATCACCGGTTGTAAAGATGAGAGGATATAATGGCACCACAACAGTGGAAGATGGTTCAGAGAATTTTTCTTGACACTCTTTGGTTGACCATCAGCCTTTGTCAGATAAGCAGCGCCTGGTTGACAACATTCTTCTAATATATCTTTCCTCAAATTTGCATTTTCTGCCCGATGAAAAATATCAACTTTCCACGTGTACTGGCATCCTTCCTCCTCCAGAATTGGTACTTTCAGAAGTTTATTCAGGATGTCACCAGTTAAAGGAATGGTGACTCCTCTCAGGAAGGAGGAAAATGGAAAGTCGTCTTCTCTTGAGTGGGTTCTGAGATTGGCATAGAACTCTCGAGTGAGTTCCTAGTATCCATGGCCCAAATTTTTGTTAAAAAACTACCAGCCCCTTTGCATTATTGCATCTTGTACCTCAGCATCGGCACATTTCTCACCATCAAGGACCAAAGCTCTGTCCCTGATGACTCCCCTGGTTTTGAATTTCTTTTTGTATTCCTGGGCGGCCTTCGCATCTTGAAACCTAAGCCCATCAAAACTTTTAGCTTCTGGCGATTCGTTCCTCTCAACTGCAGGGGATGGGTTCCTCTGAACCGAAGGAGAGGTATTCCTTTCAGCTTGACTTTGGCTGGGTGCAGGTTCAGGAGAATCAAATATACTTATGGTTGTTACCTCCTTTTCATCATCTTTTGGCTTTTTTCTCACACTTTCTTCTGCAAAATTTGGTCTAGGTTTTTGCAGGAGTCTCTGTGATCTTCTTTTCATATTGAATGATAAAAATGCTGATAAACAACCTAAATGAAAATAAGCATAGAAACCCAAAACAATCACAGCAAACTAAAAATGTGAGATGTATGGCTATGAACAATGGAAGAATATTAACAATGAAACAGGAAAATACTAAGCATGTACTAGAAGTGAAAGAAATAAGTGAAAAGATGGTACCTTTCTTCAGGAATTCGAAGGTGTGGCTTTTCCTCTTCAACCCAAGTTTCAGCATAGAAATTTAGGGTTTGTACACTAAAGGGTTTTTATACTGTTTGACCCTCTACCTGAGATACACGTAAGCACGCTGAAATGTTGACGTACCAACGCTCCAATTTATTGTTATTATTATTTTTATTTATTGTTATTATTTATTTATTTATTTATTTATTTTCGATAGGCTCTCTTGCTCGGCTCACATACTGAATAGATGGAAGACTGAGTGAGACTGGGAAGAGATGCCGAGTGGATGCACGAAAAACGAGTGACAGTGAGGGTGGATGAAAAAGAACGAGTGGAAGGAAGAACGAATGAAAAAGAACGAATGAAAACAAATTCTGGGTAAATGGGACGAGTGAAGATATACCGACCGGATGAAGGTGATAAGTAAATGAAAGAGTGAGTGGAAGAACAAATGGAAGAACGACACGTGAATGATTGAACAGGATTCCGAGTGAATGAAAACTGAATGGAAATGATCCTAAATGAAGGACGAATGGCTACAAGAACGAGTGAAAGAATGAATGAATGAAGTAGAGTGCATGAGAGACGAGTGAACAGTGAAAAGATGAGTGAACAGAAAAGCGAGTGGGAGAAAAAACAATGAAAGTAAGGCCGAGTGAAAGAAAGAAAGAGTGAAAGAAAGAAAGAGTGAAATAAATGACAATTGGAAGAGTGAAAGAATGAGTGGAAGAGATACCGAGTGAATGAGTGACAAAAGTAAAAGTGACTGAATGAATGAATGCCGAGTGGATTATACCGGGTGAGAATGAAAAACGAATGAATGAACAATCCTTGAGTGGACGTAAGAACGGAAAAACAATTGAAAGAAAGTGAAAGAGTGAATGTATAACTGCGGAGAAAGAGAGAACCGAGTGAATGGTATATCTAGTGGATGGAACACCGAGTAGATGTAAACGAGTGAGAAACAGAACAAGAAGAAGAAGAACTGAGTGGATAACTGAACAACTACAGGGGAAACTGAGTGAATGAAAATACTGATTGGATGTCGGATTGAGAAAAATACAGACGAAGCATCCATGAAATAACGAGTGGAAAAGAAAGTCCGAGTGGAAGAAAGATGAAAAGACGGAAGACCGAGTGAACACAAGACCGACAAGAAAATATACTGAGTGAAATAGAAGACTAAATAATACAAAGCTGACTGTCATAAGTGAGGAATCCGAGTGATAAAAGGCTGACTGAAATAAGTCACCCTTCATTATCTGACCCATTTATTAAATCAACGATCAGAAATCATTTATTAAAGTCTCCCTTTTTATTCACATCAAAATTTGGAATTTATTGAAGAATGACGAGTGAAGAGTTTCCAGTCAGGAAAAAGGGTTAAGAATGAGTAGCAGTGATCCGAGTGTACCACTCTCGCTCAAGCTCAGTAAACTTTCGCTTAAGCGCGAAACAACAGCAGAAGCTTCTCGCCTAAGCTACAAGTGCTTCGCCTGAGCGGAATAGAAGAATCAGAATCGGACTCCCTTCATTAAAACTTCACAAACTTTATTCAAACTTTATTCACAAACTCTTTAGTTTTTTTTTTATTAATTCCGACACAAAACACAAAATGGACCACTTGGAACTTAGGGCTGCCTCCCTAGAGCGCTTCTTTAAGGTCACTAGCTTGACCTTCTGGCATCTAAGAGGATGCCTGCAACTGTAAGGAGGTTTTCTGCCTATCAAACTCTCCTCCAAAGTAGAGTTTAAGTCGCTGGCCATTCACCTTAAAAATTCGATCGGTGGTCGGGTCTTTCAGCTCAACTGCACCATGAGGAAAAACCTTATTTACAAGAAAAGGTCCCGACCACTTAGATCTGAGCTTTCCAGGAAAGAGTCTCAGTCGGGAATTGAATAATAAAACCTGATCACCCTTTTGAAACTCCTTCTTATTGATCCACTTATCGTGCCACCTCTTTGTTTTCTCCTTATAAATGGAGGCACTTTGATAAGCGTTGAGTCGGAACTCCTCAAGTTCATAGAGTTTCAAAACTCTTTCCTCCTGGGATTGGTCACAATCCATGTTTAATAGCTTTGTGGCCCACCACGCCTTATGTTCCAACTCCACAGAGAGATGTCATGCCTTACCATAGACTAACTGATAAGGGGACATGCCAATCGGAGTTTTAAAGGCTATCCTGTAGGCCCACAATGCATCATCTAATTTTACCGACCAATCTTTCCTAGATATCCCGACCACTTTCTCTAAAATTCTCTTAATTTCTCTATTTGACAGCTCAACTTGTCCACAAGTTTGTGGATGGTATGGAGTGGATATCGTATGTAAAACCTCATAGTGCCGCAGGGCTTTTTCCATTATTTTATTACGAAAATGTGAACCCCCATCACTAATGAGCACTCTCGAAACTCTAAACCTAGAGAAAATATTCTTCTTTATGAACCTAAGCACCACATATGCATCATTGGTTCTAGTCGGGATTGCCTCCACCCATTTGGAGATATAATCTACAGCAACAAGTATATATTCGTTGGAGAATGACTTTGGAAATGGTCCCATAAAGTCGATACCCCAGACATCAAATAATTCCACAACTAAAATGTTTGTCAAAGGCATGCCAGCTTTAGCAGAGAGACCTCCGCTTCTTTGACATTTATCACTCCTTTTGACATACACTTTTCCATCCTGAAAGATAGTCGGCCAATAAAAGCCACTTTGTAAAACCTTTGCTGCTGTACGGGAGGCACCATGATGTCCTCCATAATAGGAGTCGTGGCAATGCCACAAGAGCCTTTCTTGCTCGGATTCAGGTACACATCGCCTGATCACTCCATCTACTCCTATTTTATACAGAAATGGATCATCCCAAAGGAAGGTTTTACTATCATGAAAGAATTTTTTCTTCATTTGGGATGTCCAGCCGTCAGGTACCACCGAGGCACTTTTGAAGTTGGCCATATCAGCATACCATGGCCCGGTGATAATTGCCATCAACCTCTCATCTGGAAATTCTTCTTTTATTAAAACAGAATCCGATTCACCTTCCAGACAAGACAGTTGATCCGCAACTGAGTTCTCTACTCCCTTTTTGTCTCTTATTTCTAAGTTAAACTCCTGGAGTAACAGAACCCACCTGATCAGTCTCAGCTTTGATTCTTTCTTAGCTAGTAAGTACTTGATTACCGAGTGATCTGTATATACAATGACCTTAGCACCAATCAACTAAGCACGAAATTTATCAAATGCATACACCACAGCAAGCATTTCTTTTTCAGTAGTGGTGTAATGTATTTGATTTTCGTTCAACACTTTACTAGCATAATAAATTACATGAGTTAATTTTCCTTTTTTCTGACCCAGCACAGCTCCGACTGCAAAGTCACTTGCATCACACATTAATTCAAACGGTAAAGACCAATCGGGTGCTGCAAGGATCGGAGCTAAAGTCAAACTTTATTTCAATTTTTCAAAAGCCTTGACACAGTTTTTGTAACACCTTATTGCTTGCAACTAATAATTCCAAAAATATGAGAAAATTTTTCACAAAAGCAGTCACGTATTATTCGATATAGAAGGAAGCAGGCAAGGGAAGAATGAAGAGCATTCACACGCATATGGCAACCTACAGAGAAGCTAAGATTGGGACCGGCTCATTGGGTTTATCGTAACACACCAGCACTTGGGCGGATTACACAACACCGTTTGCTCGCTCAGACGGGGTCTGACACCGTCTAGGCGGAGTATGGTAGCACAACAACGGATAGAGGGGATTTCACAAGGAAGCTTTTTCACGAGTAACACTGGTCATTTAGTGGGAGGGAATAGGTAAGGGAAGAGAGAAGGGAGCAAGGTTGGGACCGACCCGCACTGTCCAGCGAAACACAGCAGCGCCTGGGTGAAGACTAAGATAACACTGACTCGCTCAAGCGAGGTCCGATGCCGCCCGAGCGAAGCATAACAATGCAACCACGGAAGGAGGAAGTGATTACACCGCCGTCCAGTTCGGCAAGGCACAACAACGCCTGGACGGACTACATCACAACGTCCACTCACTCAGGCGATGTCCAACACCGCCCAGCGAGACATAATAATGCGACAACGGAGGAGGAAGGTACATAGGCAGAGTCTCACGTTGATATCTGCTTGCTTCAGCATGGTTCCACGCGCTTGGGCGAACCGTCCTAGTTACTTGGGCGAGGTATGACACCGCCTAAGCGAGGTCAGCACAACGCCCCTCCAACACAAACACAAGGTAATTTCTCAATCGGACTCTACATCTTTCACTCGGATTATCAATGCCTTACACTTAGGATCCAATCCACCCTAAACCACTAATTGAACTCCTCTCTCTCTCTCGATTTTTAACTTCTAAATTGGGATGTTACAGTGTATATATGCAGTAGTAGGTTGTGTAGGAAGGAGGAGCCTGAACTTATTCCGCCCAACTCAGCTAATTATGACAACGCCTGGGCGGACTCACCCACAACGCCCAAATCAGGGGTCAACACCGGTGTCTGGATTGTATTAGCATCACGACGGAGAGGAAAGGTAATTGAACGGTGTCCCATTCTAACAACTACTCGCTCCAGCGCGAGTCCTCACGCTTGGGCGAATTGCCCCCATACTTCGGGCGGGGTACGACTCCGCCCAAACGTATCCGACATAAGTCTTCCTAGAGACAATTCATAATTCACTCAGACTTGGCTATAGCCTGCTAAATCATGCTGTTCCTGCGTATCCATTAAAGCACAAGTATGAAACAAGGTAGCACATAGCATGTCACACACGAAACCATACATCCATATATATATATAAGAGCGTATGTCAACATTTACAACACAAAATAGGGTTTCTCCTTGTCCATAAGGTTCTATTTATCATAAAACACTAACATCCGGCATGAACCAGTCAGGGCTTAATCTAACATCGCATTAATTAAGCCTTCCAAATGCATCAACACTTCGCTCAGCGTTCCAGCTCTGCTTCTGATCCTCATCTCGAGAGACATTCACTGAAAAATGGCCACTGCAGGGGTGAGCATCTTAAATTTTAAATGATAGATACCGACTCAGGTTATCTCCCAATCATACAACAATACCTATACGTACAACACGACTAAAACCAAGGCAACATCCATCAATCAAGACGTATATAAATGACTCTTACCGTTCGATATTCACTGATCATCACTCGGATGCACTCATAACGTTTTTGACGACACGAATACGCTTGCATGCATATATATATATAGACGTATATTCGCGAAACAGTTTTCATTCAGTATCCATGGCACGTACACACGAAATGGATCACTTGGCATACACATTCAGTATCCACATCCACAATATCAAATGCATAATTAAATTTCAGTCAATAACACATGCACAGAGCATCCACTCAGTCTTACGCATTTACCTATTCACTTCCCGCTCGACATACTTAACCAATTTCAACAACATTAACAGTAGTAGTAATATTAACAATGATAAGCACAGAAGGTTTCACTCGGTTCCGCATCGTGTGTATCGGTCACACGTTGCAACGTAGGCATCTCAGCCTTTTTACACATAGCTCTCAGCTATCAGATCAGCTCCCAGCTGCTTGGCCGTTTTACAGGTACCCAACCGTTTGTCCACAGGTGACACCAACGCTCTCAGCGCCAACGATGGTGTTCACAGACAGCCCGAGTCCCACTCAAGGGCTACCCCGAGTCCCACTCAAGGATTTTACAGCGTCCCACGCTGGATGACCGAAGGTAGTGTCTCACACTACGTGCTCCCAGCACAACGCATCCCATGCGCCACACGTGGATTCGACACACAACATTTATTTCACGCATGCATTCTCGCATTCAAGCACACACACACCATGCAATCAGTAATACACATTATCAAGGTTCAGTACATAGCTTTCATGCAATCCATTACCATTCCATTGTAGCGTATGAGCCTCATACAATCGGTATCAATCCATATTCAAGCATCCATAACATTTCTTTTAAATCAAGACATGCAATCGGATTACATCATCATTCAACTCATGCATCATTCTAAAAATCACAAGTTCAGTCAGGCATTTCAAGTCATCACCACCTATCATGCAATCGGTGTAAGACAGTGTCAGAGTCCATTTAAAGAAGGCATTTCCTACACGCAAACAATTTATTATAGCATTCATATCAACTTATGCATTTCTATAACCTGGGTAGCTTCAGTCAGACATTCATATCAACACAACTTAACATGCAAACTGAGATCCTGCAACACATACATCTGTGAGAAAGGTGCTAACATGCAACACAATACACAATCAGAGCACGGGTACAGCAAGCATTATCATTCAGAACCTGTTCATAACCCATGCATTTAAAATAGAAGATACTCCCCCTACCACTCACAAAACTCCAAGGGAATTTTCTGCTTGAGTGGTGGTTCTCCTCCCTGCTGCGTCACTTGACGATCGTCCCTTCTCGTGTGGAGGGTTCCACTCCACTGCAGCACCGTCACTCGACTCTTCGAAGCAGGGAAATGGACTGGAGGGCGGAGAAGGCAAGAGAGAAAACAAGAGGAATGAAGAAGGGAGTTCGCGGAATTCTCTGTGTGAAGAGCATGGCCTCGCCTATATAAGTACCCGCGTGGAGAACAGGATGGTGGGATGGGGAAACGCGATAATCCTGCCCATGCCACCATGCTTCCACGTTAATTATCCTGTTACTTCTTAGTTAATTAAATTAAGGGAGGTGTTGACTTGTTGACTTGTTATTTAACTCGGTTGCTTTAATTAAAATGGGGATGTTACAGTTCTCCCCCACTTGAAAAGAATTTCGTCCCCAAAATTCAGTTGGTAATTCATGTGAAGCTTTAGTCGGTAACTCACCTAAATGAACAACTCGGGGTACTGTTGTTTTATGGCATCTTCGCGTTCCCACGTGCAGGAGGTGGTCTTGCCTTGCTGCCACTCCACCTTCACTAGTCTCACATTTCTGTTTCTCAAGCGTTTTACCGATCGGTCCACGATTCCAATCGGTGTAGTCACAGTGGTCAGGTCTTCTTTGATCTCTACTTCATCGTCAAGCATCGTGTGGCTGGGGTCATGTAAATACTTTCTTAGTTGAGACACATGAAATACGTCGTGCAATCGGGACAAGTGGGTTGGTAATGCGATGCGGTATGCCACGGGGCTGACTCGTTCTAACACCTCATAAGGTCCAATGTATCGAGGGCTTAACTTTCCACTTTTTAAGGCTCGTCCGACTCCTTTACTCGGAGAAGTTCTCAAAAACACTCGGTCTCCGACTAAAAATTCCAATGGTTTGGTGCGCTTGTCATGGTAGCTCTTTTGCCTGTCTTGTGATGCTTTCATCCTTTCCTGTATCACTCGGATCTGCTCTGTGGTTTGCTTCACGATGTCTGGTCCCAATAGTAGACTTTCACCCATTTCCAACCAGCAGAGTGGGGTTCGGCATCTGCGTCCATATAGTGCCTCGTAGGGTGCCATGCCAATGATGTGATGATGGCTGTTGTTGTACGTAAACTCGATCAAAGGAAGGTACTGCTCCCAGTCTCCACCATGCTCTAACACGCACGCTCTCAATAAGTCTTCTAGACTCTGAATTGTTCGCTCGGATTGTCCATCCGATTGGGGGTGGTAGGCAGAACTAAGCCAAACTTCGTCCCCAATTCTTGATGCATGCTGGTCCAAAACCCGGATGTAAACCTAGGGTCCCTATCTGACACGATGGAAGTAGGTATGCCATACAGTCGGATAATTTCTTGAATGTAAATCCGAGCCAACTTATGCAATGGGTACTTCATATTTACAAGTAGGAAGTGTGCACTCTTCGTCAGTCGGTCAACAATGACCCAAATGGCATCATGGCCCGCTCGGTTTTTGGGTAATCCCATGATAAAATCCATCGCAATCGAGTCCCATTTCCACACGGGGATCTCTAGAGGCTACATTGCACCGTACGGTTTTTGGTGCTCTACTTTCGATTTCTGACAAGTGATACACCGGGCCACGTATTCCGCCACATCCTTCTTTAGTCCGGGCCACCAGAACTGTCTCCTCAAGTCGTGGTAGATTTTCGTGGTTCCTGGGTGAATGCTGAGTAAGCTTTTGTGGGCTTCGTCAAGCACCATTCTTCTCAATCTTCCTCCACTCGGTATGTATATTCTGTCTCTCACCCGGAAGATCCCATCTGACCCCTCGGCCAAGGATAAATCCTTTCCTTTGGCCTAAATTTCCTTCATTTCAGCTAGGTAAGAGTCCGCCTGTTGCTGCTCGTACACGAATTTTAAGAATTCATTGGCGATCCTCAACGTACCGATTATCATTTTTTGAGAGGAGGGGGTGTTAACATACAAGTTCATGTCTCGGAACCGCTCCAACAACTCTACTTTTTTCGCCATCACTGCTGCTATGTGGATGGATTTTCGACTCAATGCGTCGGCCACGACGTTTGCCTTACCTGGGTGGTATTTTAACTCCAAATCGTAGTCCTTTAAAAACTCAATCCATCTTCTCTGCCTCATGTTCAGCTCCTTTTGGTCGAATAGGTATTTGAGGCTCTTATGATCGCTGTACACTTCAAATTTAGACCCGTACAAGTAATGCCTCCAGATTTTCAATGCAAAAACCACTGCTGCCAGCTCCAAGTCATGGGTCGGGTAATGCTGCTCGTGAGGTCTCAATTGTCGAGAGGCATATGCTATCACTTGGTCTTTCTGCATGAGTACATACCCTAATCCGAGTCCTGACGCGTCACAATAGACCACGAAGCTCTCTTGTAACTCGGGTAATGCCAACACCGGAGCAGTCGTCAACTTATTCTTCAGCTCTCGGAAGCTGTGCTCACACTCGGGACTCCACACGAAAGGAACGTTTTTCCGAGTCAATTTAGTCAGGGGTAACGCCAGTTTAGAAAAACCTTCGATGAACCTCCTATAATAACCTGCCAAGCCCATAAAACTTCTTATTTCCGAGACCGACCTGGGCCTCTCCCATGCTATTACAGCGGCTATCTTCGCAGGATCCACCGAGACGCCTCGCTTGGAAATCACATGCCCGAGGAAGTGGATCTCATCCATCCAGAATTCGCACTTCGAAAGCTTTGCAAACAATTGTTTCTCCTTCAATACTTGGAGTACCGCTCGGAGATGTCCCTCATGCTCCTCAGACGTCTTAGAATAAACTAGGATGTCATCGATGAAAACAACAACAAACCGATCTAAGAAGGAGTGGAATATGCTGTTCATGTAATTCATGAAAACAGCAGGGGCGTTGGTCACACCGAACGGCATCACTACATACTCGTAGTGACCATACCGAGTCCTAAAGGCAGTCTTAGGAATGTCCGAGTCCTTCACTCGGATTTGGTGATATCCCGATCGTAGATCGATTTTTGAGAAGACTGAGGCTCCACGCAGCTGGTCAATTAAATCATCAATTCTGGGCAGTGCGTACCGATTCTTGATTGTGAGTTTGTTTAGCTGTCGGTAATCTATACAAAGTCTCATGCTGCCATCCTTCTTCTTAACAAGTAGCACAGGTGCGCCCCATGGTGACACGCTCGGTCTAATGAACTGCTTTTCGAGTAACTTATCCACTTGTTTCTTCAACTCAGCCAATTCAGTTGAGGACATTCTATAGGGTGCGCTGGAGACCGGCTCGGCTCCAGGGATCAAGTCTATAGAGAATTCGATTTCTCTATTGGGAGGCACACTCGGTACGTCTTCAGGGAACACTTCTAGGAATTCGCAGATAATCGGGATTTCATTCACTCGGATTTTACTCTCACCCTCGGTTAGACAAAGCATCATAAACAATTGGGTCATACCTGGTGCCGTGTCATTCTTAGTGGGCTGTCTCAGAAAAACTATCTCTCGGCTTCTACAATCTACTAACACCTTATTGGCTGAAAGCTAATCTATTCCGAGCACGATGTCAAGACCCTTTAAGGGCATGCAAATCAGATCGAAGGTGAAACTCCAATCATACAACTCAAATGCTACATTTTTGCATATTGACGATGTGAACACATTAGCGCCAGTAGGGCTGGCCACTTCCAAAGTCTGATTCATAGACACAGTCGGTAACTTCAACCGCTTCACGCACTCATCAGCTATAAAAGAATGGGTAGCTCCCGAATCAAAAACAACATTAAGCGTATTCATTCCAAGTGAGCACTTACATTGTACTAGGTCGCTTGCTGGTGCAACATCCTCTGCGTTGATGGTGTAGATCCTTCCTGTCGCTGTTGGGCCGGTATTCCTCCCTCGCATCCCGTCTCCTCTGGCTCCGTTGCCTCTACCACCAGGACGTTGGTCATCATTCACTCGGTTCCTTTCTTGAAATCTCCCTTGACGCACATTAACGTTTGCTTGGTGTAGTTGGGGGCAGTCGGGGCGAATGTGTCCCCTCTTGTTGCAGTGAAAGCACACTACATCACCATCATCCTTGCAGTCTCTGGCAAAGTGATTTCCTCCACACTTGAAACACCTCCCGTCTCCTACCACTGGTCGTCTTTCAGGTTGATTCCGACCCCCATATCTGGAAAAAGGCTTGTTCCTATCGGCATTGCTTAGCTTTTTGAAACGAGGTCGTTGGGGCCTCAGGGAGTAGTGGTTTCTGTTGCTCTGGTTCGAATGGGCCTTGTCGTCCTCCTCAAATATTCTACATTTATTCACTAGTGCAGGGAAACTCCGTATCTCATGGTATCTGCAGGCCCTCTTAATATCCGATCTCAATCCGTTCTCAAACTTAAGGCACTTCGAGTTCTCTGTCCCAGGCTGCTGGAAGGGTGGATAGAATAGGCACAATTCCTCGAATCTGGTCACGTATTCTTCCACAGTCATGGAGCCTTATTTCAACTCCATGAACTCCAGCTCCTTCCGACTCCTCACTGTGTCGGGAAAGTATTTCTCTAAGAAGCAGGCCTTGAAATCGTTCCACGTCAGTTGATTATCATCTTCGGGGAATCGGCTTCTGGCTATTTTCCACCAGTTCTCCGCTTCGTCTCGCAGCATGTACACTGCACATTCTACCTTCTGGGCCTCGGTACAGCGAAGACCCCCAAAGATCCTCTCTAATTCCTGAGTCCACTTAAACGCCGTCTCAGGGTTCCGTCCTCCTAAGAATTCACTCGGCTTCCTCTTTAAGAAGCGGTCCATTACTTGGCCCTCCTCAGCTCGAGGCTGGCCCTGCCTTTCAAACACGTCTGCAAAGCGTTGGAATGCCGTAGCTATAGTCTCCATGCTTTGGCGATGTGCCATCCCTTATCCTGAAATCAACATTCAAGGATAAGTATTCCTAGTTACTTAATCCCAATCGGAATTTAGTCTAACATTTAGTAACTTAGCCCATTATGTGTCCTCGTATGTCACACAATTAGTCAGGTCAGGAGGAACAACTCCCCCCACCCATGAGTCAGTAACAGAGTATCAGTCAAGTTAAATTCACACCACAATAATCATGATCATACACACAACCACTTACACTTGGTAGGCTTACCTTGGCCTTGGACCTTTCGGTCCGCTCTGATACCAAAATGTAACACCTTATTGCTTGCAACTAATAATTCCAAAAATATGAGAAAATTTTTCACAAAAGCAGTCACTTATTATTCGATATAGAAGGAAGCAGGCAAGGGAAGAATGAAGAGCATTCACACGCATATGGCAACCTACAGAGAAGCTAAGATTGGGACCGGCTCATTGGGTTTATCGTAACACACCAGCACTTGGGCGGATTACACAACACCGTTTGCTCGCTCAGACGGGGTCTGACACCGTCTAGGCGGAGTATGGTAGCACAACAGCGGATAGAGGGGATTTCACAAGGAAGCTTTTTCACGAGTAACACTGGTCATTTAGTGGGAGGGAATAGGTAAGGGAAGAGAGAAGGGAGCAAGGTTGGGACCGACCCGCACTGTCCAGCGAAACACAGCAGCGCCTGGGCGAAGACTAAGATAACACTGACTCGCTCAAGCGAGGTCCGATGCCGCCCGAGCGAAGCATAACAATGCAACCACGGAAGGAGGAAGTGATTACACCGCCGTCCAGTTCGGCAAGGCACAACAACGCCTGGACGGACTACATCACAACGTCCACTCACTCAGGCGATGTCCAACACCGCCCAGCGAGACATAATAATGCGACAACGGAGGAGGAAGGTACATAGGCGGAGTCTCACATTGATATCTGCTTGCTTCAACATGGTTCCACGCGCTTGGGTGAACCGTCCTAGTTACTTGGGTGAGGTATGACACCGCCTAAGCGAGGTCAGCACAACGCCCCTCCAACACAAACACAAGGTAATTTCTCAATCGGACTCTACATCTTTCACTCGGATTATCAATGCCTTACACTTAGGATCCAATCCACCCTAAACCATTAATTGAACTCCTCTTTCTCTCTCGGTTTTTAACTTCTAAATTGGGATGTTACAGTGTATATATGCGGTAGTAGGTTGTGGAGGAAGGAGGAGCCTGAACTTATTCTGCCCAACTCAGCTAATTATGACAACGCCTGGGCGGACTCACCCACAACGCCCAAATCAGGGGTCAACACCGGTGTCTGGATTGCATTAGCATCACGATGGAGAGGAAAGGTAATTGAACGGTGTCCCATTCTAACAACTATTCGCTCCAGCGCGAGTCCTCACGCTTGGGCGAATTGCCCCCATACTTCGGGCGGGGTACGACTCCGCCCAAACGTATCCGACATAAGTCTTCCTAGAGACAATTCATAATTCACTCAGACTTGGCTATAGCCTGCTAAATCATGCTGTTCCTGCGTATCCATTAAAGCACAAGTATGAAACAAGGTAGCACATAGCATGTCATACACGAAACCATACATCCATATATATATATAAGAGCGTATGTCAACATTTACAACACAAAATAGGGTTTCTCCTTGTCCATAAGGTTCTATTTATCATAAAACACTAACATCCGGCATGAACCAGTCAGGGCTTAATCTAACATCGCATTAATTAAGCCTTCCAAATGCATCAACACTTCGCTCAGCGTTCCAGCTCTGCTTCTGATCCTCATCTCGAGAGACATTTACTGAAAAATGGCCACTGCAGGGGTGAGCATCTTAAATTTTAAATGATAGATACCGACTCAGGTTATCTCCCAATCATACAACAATACCTATACGTACAACACGACTAAAACCAAGGCAACATCCATCAATCAAGACGTATATAAATGACTCTTACCGTTCGATATTCACTGATCATCACTCGGCTGCACTCATAACGTTTTTGACGACATGAATACGCTTGCATGCATATATATATATATAGACATATATTCGCGAAACAGTTTTCATTCAGTATCCATGGCACGTACACATGAAATGGATCACTTGGCATACACATTCAGTATCCACATCCACAATATCAAATGCATAATTAAATTTCAGTCAATAACACATGCACAGAGCATCCACTCAGTCCTACGCATTTACCCATTCACTTCCCGCTCGACATACTTAACCAATTTCAACAACATTAACAGTAGTAGTAATATTAACAATGATAAGCACAGAAGGTTTCACTCGGTTCCGCATCGTGTGTATCGGTCAGACATTGCAACGTAGGCATCTCAGCCTTTTTACACATAGCTCTCAGCTATCAGATCAGCTCCCAGCTGCTTGGCCGTTTCACAGGTACCCAACCGTTTGTCCACAGGTGACACCAACGCTCTCAGCGCCAACGGCGGTGTTCACAGACAGCCCGAGTCCCACTTAAGGGCTACCCCGAGTCCCACTCAAGGATTTTACAGCGTCCCACGCTGGATGACCGAAGGTAGTGTCTCACACTACGTGCTTCCAGCACAACGCATCCCATGCGCCACACGCAGATTCGACACACAACATTTATTTCACGCATGCATTCTCGCATTCAAGCACACACACACCATGCAATCAGTAATACACATTATCAAGGTTCAGTACATAGCTTTCATGTAATCCATTACCATTCCATTGTAGCGTATGAGCCTCACACAATCGGTATCAATCCATATTCAAGCATCCATAACATTTCTTTTAAATCAAGACATGCAATCGGATTACAGCATCATTCAACTCATGCATCATTCTAAAAATCACAAGTTCAGTCAGGCATTTCAAGTCATCACCACCTATCATGCAATCGGTGTAAGACAGTGTCAGAGTCCATTTAAAGAAGGCATTTCCTACACGCAAACAATTTATTATAGCATTCATATCAACTTATGCATTTCTATAACCTGGGTAGATTCAGTCAGACATTCATATCAACACAACTTAACATGCAAACTGAGATCCTACAACACATATATCTGTGAGAAAGGTGCTAACATGCAACATAATACACAATCAGAGCACGGGTACAGCAAGCATTATCATTCGGAACCTGTTCATAACCCATGCATTTAAAATAGAAGATACTCCCCCTACCACTCACAAAACTCCAAGGGACTTTTCTGCTTGAGTGGTGGTTCTCCTCCCTGCTGCGTCACTTGACGATCGTCCCTTCTCGTGTGGAGGGTTCCACTCCACTGCAGCACCGTCACTCGACTCTTCGAAGCAGGGAAATGGACTGGAGGGCGGAGAAGGCAAGAGAGAAAACAAGAGGAATGAAGAAGGGAGTTCGCGGAATTCTCTGTGTGAAGAGCATGGCCTCGCCTGTATAAGTACCCGCGTGGAGAACAGGATGGTGGGATGGGGAAACGCGATAATCCTGCCCATGCCACCATGCTTCCACGTTAATTATCCTGTTACTTCTTAGTTAATTAAATTAAGGGAGGTGTTGACTTGTTGACTTGTTATTTAACTCGGTTGCTTTAATTAAAATGGGGATGTTACAGTTTTCATTAAACACAAACACATGATCTTTTACAAGCAAGTCGGTCAAAGGCTTAGCTATTTTTGAAAAATCTTTTATAAATCTTTTGTAGAAGCCAACACATCCTAGAAAACTCCTCACTCCTTTCACATTGATCGGAGGAGGAAGTTTTTCAATGATTTCTATCTTGGCTCTATCCACTTGAATGCCCTCAGCAGAGATTTTGTGGCCAAGGACTATCCCTCCCTTAACTATAAAATGACATTTTTCCCAGTTAAGGACAAGGTTAGCCTCCTGGTATCTCACCAGCACCTTAGATAGGTTGCTGAGGCATGTATCAAAACTACTACCAAAGACAAAGAAATCGTCTATGAATACTTCAATGAATTTCTCAACCATGTCCCCAAAGATTGCCAGCATACACCTTTGAAAGGTTGCTGGAGCGTTGCATAAACCGAATGGCATGCGCCTATAGGCAAAAATTCCATATGGACAGGTGAATGCTGTCTTCTCTTGATCTTTTGGGTCAACCACAATTTGGTTATAACCCGAGTAACCATCAAGGAAGCAGTAGTATTCATGACCCGATAGTCTCTCAAGCATCTGGTCAACAAACGGTAAGGGAAAGTGGTCTTTCCGAGTGAAGTCATTCAACCTTCTATAGTCTATACACATCCTCCATCCTGTGGTCGGTCTAGTAGCTATGACTTCACCTTTTTCATTTTTAACAGTTGTCATCCCTCCTTTCTTGGGCACCACTTAGACCAGACTGATCCAAGCGCTGTCCGAGATAGGATAGATGATTCCTGCATCAAGAAGCTTGACCACCTCTTTCCTGACAACCTCTTTCATTATGGGGTTCAATCTGCGTTGTGGCTGAACTACAGGGGAATAATCATCCTCCATCAGAATTTTATGCATACAAAATGATGGACTGATTCCCTTCAAATCAGAAATATTCCAGCCAATCACAGATTCGTGTGTCTTTAAAACCCCTATTAATTTGTCAACATCCTCTTCTTTTAAGTCAGCATTAATAATGACAGGATGTGTCTCATCCTCTCTCAGGAAAACATATTTCGGATGAGAAGGCAAAGGTTTTAAATCACATTTTTCTTCAGAAACTTCCTTTCCTTTCTCAACTTCAGTAATTTTCAAATCATTTTTCTTTTCTTTTTCAAAACTACCTACTTCCAATACTTCCAGTAGGTTCAGCATTTTCGAGTGAGAGTCATTTAACTTCTCAGTCTCAGAGTCAAAGTCATCCTCCAAAAAGGTTCGTAAGGCCTCTTCCTCAATTTTTAAAAGCATTGGAGTCTGGTAACTTTTAATTTCTTCAATCATTAAGCAATCCATCCTTTCAGTCGGATGTTTCATGGAATTGAAGACATTAAAAGTTACCTGCTCCTCCTGAACTCTCAGGATGAGTTCATCCTTTTCTACATCAATCAATGCTTTGCCTGTAGCTAGAAAGGGTGTGCCTAAGATCAAAGGAATCTCTCGATCAGCCTCTATATCCAACACTATAAAATCTGCTGGGAAGATAAATTTGTCTACCTTAACTAACAGGTCTTCCAGCATCCCCTGGGGATATTTAATAGACCTGTCAGCCAACTGTAAAGACATGCGAGTTGGTTGCAGGTCATTAATTCCCAGTTTTTTCATCAAAGATAGAGGCATCAGATTTATACTAGCTCCTAGGTCACAAAGAGCACTTCCTACATGAATATCCCCAATTGCACATGGTATTGTAAAAGATCCAGGATCCTCTAGCTTTTGAGGAAGTTTCTTTTGGATGATTGCACTACACTCTTGAGTGAGAGCAATCATTTCATCCCCCTTAAGCTTCCTCTTCTTAGACAACAGTTCTTTCAAAAATTTTGCATAGGAAGGCATCTCCTGCAATGCCTCGGCAAAAGAGATATTTATGTGAAGTTTCTTGAATACATCTAAGAACCTAGCAAACTTTTGCTCTTCTAGTTGCTTTTTAAACCTGTGTGGAAATAGAGCATTCCTCAGTTTCTCAGGAGTCAGCTTAGAAGCTTCCTCTAGAATCAGATCAACCTTTTTCTTTTTCTTTTTCTTTTAGTGGACTTTATTTTCTTTTTCTTTTTCTGTTTCATTTTCATTTTCAGCTTCATTATTAACCTACTCAGTTTCTTGCACTATTTCTTTTTCTTTATCTTTTTCTGAGCTTATTTCCTGACTCAGAGGTGGAGAAAGAATTTTTCCACTCCTAGTGGTTATAGCCTTGCAATGTTCCCTTGGATTTACCTCGGTATCTCCAGGGAAATTGCCTGCTTGCCTCTCAGCTAATTGCTTAGAAAGCTGTCCGACTTGATTTTCTAGATTTCTTATGGACGCTTCCTGATTTTTAAAACTGGCCTGAGTGGCCTGGATGAACTGAGAAAGTACATTCTCAAGTTCTGACTTTTCTTTAACAGGAGGGTGAGAAGGTTGTTGTGGTCTATTTGTGGATTGATTTTGTGGGATGTTCTGATTCAAATGTGGACCTTTTTGCCAGGAGAAATTGGGGTGATTCCTGTAATTAGGATTAAAGGAATTAGAAGGATAATTCCTTTGATATTGTTGCTGCCCCATATAGTTCACTTGCTCGGAAGGCACATTTGGATCACACATTCCATTTTCATGGTCTCCACCACAAAAGTCATAACTTATCATAGAAACTTGACTCGGCTTTTGGAGTTTTGAAATCTGTATGCTTAGTTTCTCCAAAGCCTGAGTGATCAGCTTACTCTGAGCCAGATAAGCATCTTGTGCTTCTAGTTCTAATATCCCTCTCTTAGGGACTTGGCTCCTCTCACTAATCAGACATTCATTAGAAGCCATAACGTCAATCAGCTCTATGGCTTCTTCTACAGTTTTAGTTGTTAATGAGCCTCCATCTGAGGCATCAATCAGGACCCTGGTAGCTGGCCTGACACTATTATAGAAAATAGTGACTTGTTACACATCAGAAATCTGATGATGAGGACATCTCCTCAAACTCTCTTTATACCGATCCCATGCTTCCATCAAAGATTCACCTTCTCTTTATTGGAAACACGTGATTTCATTGCGCAACTTCGCATATTTAGAAGGAGGAAAGTACTTAATCAAAAATTTTCTTTGCAAGTCCTCCCAAGTGGAAATACTGCCTCTCGGTTGACTCTGCAACCAGGCTTTAGCTCGGTCCCTTAGAGAAAATGGAAACAATCTCAGCCGGATTGCCTCTTCAGGGACTCCGTTCATTTTTACTGTATCACAAATTTGGAGGAAGGTTGCTAGATGCAAATTTGGATCCTCCGAACTGTTCATTTCTTACCAACTGCAGTAAAGCTGGTTTAAGTTCAAAATTATTTGCTGAAATCGGTGGCCTAAGGATGCTAGATTGCGATCCTTCTTCAGTCGGCTGGGAGTAGTCACCTAATGTAACTCTCCTCTGTTCTATTTCTTTTTGTTTTTTTTGCTTTTTCTCTTTTCTCAGTTTACGTTCTAACAAGTCGATATCAGGATTAAAGAAGAAAGGCTCTCCTCTACTCCTTGACTGCATACAACAAATGTCAAACAAAAGAACGATTCACAGCTACGACTACAGCTACTCGAAAACAACAAACTACTACTAATAAAAATAAAATTCAAACTACGTATTAAATACAAACAAAAGTAAACGGTTCAGTCTAGTATCGGTCCAAGGATTCTTGATATTACTCAACAATCCCGGGCAACGGCGCCATTAACTTGATGCTAAATCTCCGAGTCATTATTTTTATGTGTAATTCTCAGAAGATTTACGCTTTGGCAAGCGCACCAGTCGTTAAAATTGTATTATATTTGATCGTCCCACAGGGATTGTGGTAAGTACCTCAATCTCAGACTAGTACAAGCTGAACCAACACAAGCACAGAAAGTTCATTCGGTTTTTTTTTTTGTTACTTTAATGTTTTCTAGTTGTTTTTGTATTTCCAGAAACAGTGTTAAGATAAAATGTGAAAAGGTGATTAATAGAAAATAGGTCAGGATTGCTTCAGTTCACAAATTCATCAAGAAACATGCGATTAGGGTATAATCAAACTTCATAATCCAGAGGATAATCCGCTTGTGGTTATTCCCTAATTCCTTAGGTGAAAAACACTAATCCTTAAGCATCGAACCTTAATTCCTTAAGTGCTCAATTAACCTAAGAAGTTAATGTGAAATTGGAGGTTGAACTCTAACTATTCACCTAAATTGATTAGGCCTGAACTAGTTAGAAAGCTGGAAGTTACCTAAGCTTCAACCATGATTCCTCACTGGCGAAGTTCTTCATCAGTTCTGGATTTGTCAATCCAGTAAAACAGATCCACTCCTCAGCTTGTTCGCCTCAGGATCTAGAAGTTGATTTCCTTGCTCACAGCTTCAAGATTCCCTTGCTAACCTTCGCAATCCCAACCTTAGGAATTTAGAACTCCATCGACTTCGGTTCCATCAAAGGATTGTGGAACGTCATTGAGGAGAGGATTTAGAGAGAGAAAGAAAGTAGCAAGATGTTGGAAATGGAAAATGAATTGTATTCTATGTACTCTGTTTTCTGGTTATGTTACAGAATATGTACAAACATATATATAAGCATCTACCTAACTAACGAACTTAACTAATCACTAGGAAAGCTAAGTTAATAATTAAACTAACTAACTAATTACATACTTACAGAATAACTAACTAATTACAGCTCAGCTCTTAACAAATTACAGCTCATCATTAGCTAATCACAGCACAGCACTAACTAATAACAACTCACTACTTAAATTACTAAGGTGCAGAAGTAGGAGAGAAGGCAGCAGGAAACAACACTGGTGCCGAGTGTCTTCTGGAGGGAACAATCAATGTTTTAAATATCAGCCTTTACGCTTGAGCGAACTGGGTTCTCGCTTGGGCGAGCTCGAGATATGTACTGCAGTATTGCTTTCTCGCTTTAAGCGTTATGGAGGAAGCTTGGGCGATGGGTGATGTTTTGGAGTCACGCTTGAGCGACCTTGCTCGCTTGAACAAATTTTTGACCCTCGCTTGAGCGAATTTGACTCTCGCTTGAGCGAATTGATTATTCAATCAACATTCTGAAATTGACGCTCAGGTTCTTCATGCAGTATTCGGTCCCTGTTCTATTTTGGAGTCGGTATCTTGGGAGTCTTTTAAGTCGGACTTTTATTAATTCCTTTCGATCAACCTTTTGGGAAGTCTTTTCAGTCAGCCTCTTTGAAGTCTCGGTCAGTTTAGGCTCTTGGACTCTTTTCAGTCGGATTTGTGAAATCTTACTCGGATTTTCCAAATCTTGCTCGGCTTTTTTCTTTTCAGCTTGAGCGCTCTTTTTCCTGCACCAATAAACAACTAATTTGCCCAGCGTTTGTTCACTGATTGTCCAGTATTTGTACGTTGGGTTAATGAAAACTCATTTTCTTAACTAATTAATGTTTTTAATCAGTTTCTTACATAAATTAAGCACTTTTGAAATAATTAAATAAATTATAAATTATTAGCAATTAATTAAATAATAAGGCTAAACTAATCAATAAACAATGAATTAAGTCACATCAAAGGCAGAATAATTAAGTCTTTTTAAGACTTATCATATACTCGCTACTAAAAATTCTCTCAGGATTACACTAGGAGAGAATTTGACCATGATTGCAAATGTCCTTGAATCCTTTTATAGGCAATTCTAAGGAATATAATAATATTTCCTTAAACAAAAGACAAAACCAAATTGAATTGGTTTTGTGAAGAAGTAAAATTCAATTTGAATTTGTATTTGAAGAAGTAGAATTCAAATTGAATTTGTATTGTGAAGAAGTAGAATTCAAATTGAATTTGTATTCTGAAGAAGTAGAATTCAATTTGAATTGCTATTCTAAAGAAGTAAAAACCAAATTGAATTGGTATTGTGAAGAAACAAAATTCAATTTAAATTACTTAAGATAAATGAAGTACCACATTAACCAAATTTGAGACATGTATTTAACAATCTCCACCTTGGATCAAATTTGCTAAATTGCTGATTGTAGAATAAAGCCCAAAGGGGGATTCAAGTGCTGTGTAGACCAACCAAGTCCAAGCAATATTGGAACTTAGTATTAAGAAGTGGCTTAGTAAGCATATCTACTGGATTATCAGAAGTATGAATCTTCTGCACCATAATTTCACCAATTGTAACAATGTCTCGGATAAAGTGATGCTTTACATCAATGTGTTTGGTCTTGTCGTGATAATGACTATTCTTAGTCAAATGAATAGCACTTTGACTATCACAAAACACAGTAAGAATATCTTGTGTAAGACCAAGTTCATTGACCAAACCACGAATCCAAAGAGCCTCTTTCACACCCTCTATGACTGAAATATATTCTGCTTTAGTTATGGATAATGCAGCAATAGATTGAAGAGAAGCTTTCCATCTGATAGCAGAGTTACAAAGAGTGAAGATGTAACCAGAAAGAGATCTTCTTCTATCAAGATCACCACCATAATCCGAATTAACAAAACCTGCAACATTATTAGTTATAGCTTTGCTTCTGTCAAATACCAAGCCAATATTAGAAGTACCTTTTAGATACCGAAAAATCTATTTCACAGTATTCCAATGATCCTTTCCAGGATTATGCATGTATCGACTCACCATGCTGACAGCATATGCTAAATCTGGTCTAGTGCATACCATAGCATACATTAAACTGCCAACTGCACTAGCATAAGGAACGTGTGACATACGCTTTATTTCTTCTTTAGTTTGTGGGCATAGGTCTGAAGATAACTTGAAATGTGCAGCGAGTGGAGTAGAAACAGGTTTACAGGTTTTCATATTAAATCTGTCAAGCAATCTCTCAATATATTTCTGTTGAGATAAGAACAATTACCAGCTTGACGATCCCTATGAATCTCCATGCCAAGAATTTTCTTAGCTGCACCTAATTCCTTCATCTCAAACTCATTATTGAGTTGAGCTTTTAATTTCCTGATCAAAGACTTGTTACACGATGCAATCAACATATCATCAACATAAAGTAACAAGTAAATGAAAGTTCCATTAGGAAATTGTTGGAAATAAATACAGTCATCATATTGACTCCTTGAATATCCTTGCCCAATCATAAAGGAGTCAAACCTTTTGTACCACTGTCTAGGAGCTTGCTTGAGACCATCTAAAGATTTTGTAAAATGACAAACAAGATGCTCTTTACCAGGAACAATAAATCCCTCAGGTTGATCCATATAGATTTCTTCTTCCAGCTCTCCGTGTAGAAAAGCTGTTTTAACATCAAGATGCTCCAATTCCAGATTAAATAAAGCAATAAAAGCAAGCAAGATACGGATGGAGGTATGATGAACAACTGGTAAGAAAATCTCATTAAAGTCAATACCTTCCTTTTGATAAAAGCCTCTGACGACTAATCTTGCCTTGCATCTAGGATCTTCAACCCTGGGAATGCCATCTTTCTTCTTGTAAATCCATTTACATCGAAGCGGTCGTTTGCCTTTAGGGAGTTCTATCAAACTCCATGTATTATTCTTATAAAGACTTTCAATTTCTTCATTCATAGCTAGAAGCCATTTTGAAGAATCCGTATAAGAAACAACTTCAGAATAGCTGGTAGGCCTTACAACATCATTTATCTCTTATGCAATAAACAATGCATAAGCAGTCAGATTATCATCAACAGTGTATCTGACTGGCCTTTTAATTTGTCTCCTTGGTCTGTCTCGAGCAATAGAATAATCCTCTTCCTATGGCTGAATAGGAGAAGTGATACGATCATCACCATGATCATCAATGCTAGACTCATTGGTAGAGGAAGATGAGGCATTAACATTAGCAGATTTTAATTCTAACTCCACCTTCTCACTAGTACCTTACAGATTATTAGTACTAGAAGAAGAACTAAAAGATTATTTTCCAGAAGATAATAATGCATCCTCATTAAAAGTCACATCTCTACTGAGAATTAACTTTCATGACTTAGGATCAGAACACCATAGACGATATCCTTTAAACTCAAATGCATAACCAATAAATATGCACTTAATAGCTCTTGGAGCTAATTTGCCATCATTAACATGTGCATATGCAGGACATCCAAAGATTCTTAAATTAGAATAATTAACAGGATTACCTGACCAAATTTCTTCTAGAATTTTAAAATCAAGTGAAGAGTGTGGAGAACAATTAATCAAGTAGCAAGCAGTAGATATTGTCTCTGCCCATAATTCACGTCAATGCCATAACCCAGCATTTGAGAGCATACAACGAGCTCTCTCAAGGATAGTTCTGTTTAAACATTCTGCAACACCATTCTGCTGTGGTTTACCTAGAATGGTTTTATGTCTAGCAATACCATGATTTATGCAGAACTCATTAAAGTCACCTTCATAAAACTCCAATCCATTATCTGTTCTGAGCTTCTTGACTTTCTTCCCTATCTGAGTTTCCATAAGAGTTTTCCATTTCTTAAAAGTGGGAAAAGTTTTATTTTTATGTCTTAGAAAGTAGACCCAGACTTTACGAGAATAATCATCAATAATAGTCATCATATAACGTTTTCTTCCATAAGAAGGAACTTTAAAAGGTCCCCAAAGATCTAAATGAATGTAATCAAGAATACCTTTTGTTCAGTGAGTTGCAGTAGAGAAGTTAACTCTTTTCTGTTTCCCAAAAATACAATGTTCACAAAACTCCAACTTACCGATGCCTTGATTACCAAGAAGACCTTGCTTGCTCAGAAGGTGCATGCCTTTTTCACTCATATGGCCCAGGCGCATGTGCCATAATTTGGTGACATCAATATCAGGCATGGAAGATGAAACAGCTGCTGAGCCTGTCACCACAGATCCTTGCAAGATATACAAATTACCAACACAGGTAGCTTTTAATAGAACAAGGGCACCTTTGATACCTTTAGAACTCCACCTTCAGCTGAATATTTGCACCTAAAAGATTCTAGGATGCCAAGAGAAATTAGATTCTGCTTCAAGTCAGGAACAAAGTGAACTTTGGAAAGAGTCCTGACAATACCATCATGAGACTTGATCTGAATGGTACATATTCCTGCAACCTTGCATTGGGTATCATTACACATCAAGACAACATCACTATCAATAGGTTCAAGAGTGGTAAATAAGTCCCTATAAGGACACATATGGAAAGTACATCCAGAATCAAGAATCCATTCATGTTTGCTCCTCTTATCAGAAGAAACAACAGATAGCATAACATCATCATCAGAATCATTCTCAACATTAGCAGCTTCAGCTGGTTGTTTATCTTTTTCATTATTTTCTTGTTTCTTTTTCAAGATAAAGCAATCAGAGATATCATGCCCATATTTCTTGCAATAGCGACAAGTTTTGTTGGATTTACGCCCTCTGAATCTAAATCTGGATCTGCTATTTGATGCTAAATCTCAGAGTCATTAACTTGATGTGTAATTCTCAGAGGATTTACTCTTTGGAAAGCGCACCAGTCGTTAAAATTGTATTATATTTGATCATCCCACAGGGATTGTGGTAAGTACCTCAATCTTGGACAGATACAAGCTGAGCCAACATAATGCTCAAAAGATTCATTTGGTTTTTGTTGATTTTATACTTTCTATGTTTTTATAATTTTCAGAGACAGTGTTAAGGATGAAATACGATTGATAGAAGATAGGTTAGGATTGCTTCAGTTTACAACTTCATCAAGAATATGTAAGTGAGATTCAATCGAGCTTCGAACATCAAGAGGACAATCCGTAAGTGGTTATTCCCTAATTCCTTAGGTGAAAAATGCTAATTCCTATGCATCAAACCTTAATCCCTTAAGTGCTCAATTAACATATGAATCTAATACGAAATTGAAGGTTGAACTCTAACTATTCACCTAATTGCTAGGCCTGAATTAGTTAGAAAGATGGAAGTTACCTAAGCTTCAACCATGATTTCTCACTGGTGAAGTTCTTCATCAGATCTGGATTTGTCAATCCAGCAAAGCAGATCCACTCCTCAGCTTATTCTCCTTAGGATCTAGAAGTCAATTGCCTCAATACACCTTCAAGATTCCATTGCAAACCTTTGTAATCCCGACCTTAGGGATTTAGAAATCCATCGACATTGGTTCTATCGAAGGAATCTGGAAAGACATGGATGAGAGAGTTTAGAGAGCGAAAGGGATTAGAGAGAGGTCGGAAATGGAAAATGAATTGTGTTCTGTATTATGCTCTGTTCTCTATTGTTTTTGTTACAGAGTATGTACAAGTATATATAGGCATCTAACTAACTAACTAATTTAACTAATCACTAAGAAAGCTGAGTTAATAATTAAACTAACTAACTAATTACATAATTATGGAATAACTAACTAATTACAGCTCAGCACTTAACAAATTACAGTTCAGCATTAGCTAATCACAGCTCAGCACTTAAATTACTAAGGTACAAAAGTAGGAAAGAAGGCAGCGGAAACAGCACTGGTGCCGAGTATGATTTTGGAGGGAACAGTCAGTGTTAAATAACTGCCTTCACGCTTGAGCGTGAGGGACTCTCGCTTGAGCGTGAAAGGCTCTCGCTTGAGCGAGATCGAAATATGCACTACAGTATCGCTTTCTTGCTTAAGCGTGATATTTTGGAGTCACGCTTGAGTGTGAGTTTGCTCGCTTGAGCGTTATGGATTATTCAATCAGTATTCTAAAGTCTCGCTTGGGTTCTTTATTCGGTATTCAGTTCCCTGTTGCGGTCGGTGTCTTGAAGCATTTCCCAGTCGGACTTTTGGAGTTTCACTCGGATTTGTGAAATCTCACTCGGCTTTTTGGAATTTCACTCGGCTTTCCTTCTTAGCTTGAGCGCAACCTATTCCTGCACCAATAAACACATAATTGCCTAGCATTTGTACGCTGGCTGCTCAGTGAAATTATAAATAATCATAAACTCTTAACTATTCAATGTTTTTAATCATTTTCTTACATAAATAAAGCACTTTTGAAATAAACAATTAAAATACGAATTGTTAACTATTTATTAAATAATGATGCCAAACTAAACAATAATTTATGAATTATGTTAAGTAAAAGAAGAAATAATTAAGTCTTTTCAAGACTTATCACATCCCCAAACTTAAGACTTGCTTGTCCTCAAGCAAATACTCAGATTAATTAACTAACAAGCTGTTATTCAAAACAACCAACCTTTCCTTAACTTAATTCATACTATAATTATTGAATACCTACCATGCTTTCTTTTCGCAATTTCTGAAAATATAATTACTCACACCTCTTTGGGAAACAAGATGGTGATGCTTTCCTCACTGGATTCATGTTTCACTCTTCTCTCGGTGTATAGGTTAAGCAATATGCACTCATCACCTGCGTCTTTGTTAGATCAACATAGGCTTACAATAGTTCTAACATCATGACATATGCCAGCACAATCGGATCAGTAAGGGCTTTTTAAGCTTATAATGGGGCTGGGCTACAGGCTCTATTATTGTTTTTCCGAGTCAGTGACGGGTTACAAGATGTATCCACTGATGCCTTGCCTCAATTTTAACTTAATTGCCTCTACTTAGCAAGCTCCATTATTTTCTGAATGAAAGATAGCTTAACAACTTGTGGTGCTTTGCACCTTCTTTTTCTTTCAGTCCTCTGGACTTTTTTTTTTCTTTCTTTCCTTCCATCTTTTTCCGATCACAAAATTTTTTCTTGTGGTGCTTTGCACCTTTTTTCCTTGCTAATTTTTTTTCTTCTTGGCTTTTCTATTTCTCCCTTTATTTCTCTAAGTATCCATCTATAACTAAGGTCAGAGTGTGTCCTTAATTTCTGTTAGGCACACTCTTTATCCCCAAACTTAGAACTTGCTAGTCCCTAGCAATAAATAAGACTGAGCAATTCATCAGTGGAACATCCAGGGGTAAATCAGTCGGTTTTTTTTCTAGATATATAGGCTTGTAACGTTAGGTGAATAAACAGAATAAAAGGGTCTCAGGCTCAAACATAATTATTGGGTCAAAAGATAATTTAATAATATTAGGATGGCTAATTTTTGGCCCAGGCTAATTTAACAAAGAAGGCCTTCATCATGTCCGATTGGCAGACATAAAACCAATTAGCAAGCACTGAAGCAAATTTTGTCTCACTAACTAGCATGCAGGTTCACTCGGAAAAAAATAAAAGAGGCTCAAAAGCTACGAATATAACAGTTAATCAGCCAATCATGTCCCCAAACTTAATGTAAGGTCATACATTCAGATTGCTAACTAGCATGCCGAGTAAACAATTAATTAATAATCAAAAATAGCTATGGACAGGGTTCATGAGTCAAACAATGCCAATTAATTTATCTATCCGAATAAAGCCTGAGAATCAGCAAGAATTAAATAATTAAGATGGATTTTAAATTAAATAATGAGTAAATAGTTGAGATAGTTTATCAAATAATGAGTCGGAAAGATAGAATACTTCCCTTTTTACCTGAGTGGCAGTGAATGGGAAACACGTGATCGGATTGGGATGCATGGATTTACCGATACATTCGAAAAACAGAATAATAACAAGCAATTTAACAGAAATAAAATTTCATTACAACTAAAACAAAAGAGAATTCATTGTTCAGGAAAACATAAAAAATAAAGTTGTTACACAGAGAAATAAACATCATCACATGAATCAGAGAATAAAACATCAATCGTCCTCGTCTTTATGCAAAGACTCATCATCATTTTACACAGGAGAGGGTAGAAATTCGGTTGCCAAAGGCGTTTCATCGGAAGGAATGGTGAATCCAATAGAGGCCAGCCACGCATCTCTGTTGGGTGGAACCCCCATTTCTTCCGCGGGATCCACATTCAATCTGGTAGGAATCTTCCTGAGCATAAGATCATGGTTTAAAACCAGATCATAAATTCCAAGTTGCATCCTCTTCATGACCAGCAATTCCTACAATATCAAAGAAATGTTAGAAGAAGGACCCGCTCCTGATGATTGAGACTGCTTTTGACGCTTTGGTTCCTTGGGCACAAAGTTATCAATATGGCTGATCACCCATTGCCTGTCTATAACTCTTTCAGGCTTAACCCTTGTCAACTCGGCATAGTTGACCACAACTTGATTCGCTTGAGCCAACAATGTGACCACTGAGCAGTATGGCAACTGGAGATTCTTTTCTAAATTTTTCATCATTTCCCCTAATATTAGCTCACCCAGGTTTACATTCAAATTTTTCATCAAACAGTACAGCAACACCAACCACTTACTGGTAATTTCAGTCGCATGTAATACCGGCTGCAGGGATGATAAAAGATAATGGCACCATAGCAGAGGAAGATTGTTCAGACAGTTCTTCCTGACACCTTTGGGTAAGCCATTAGACCGTGTCAGATAAGCAGCATCTTTCACACAACATTCTTTCAATATTTCCTTCCTCAACTCTTCATTCTCAGCCTGATGAAACATCTCCACCTTCCATGTGTATTGACATGCTTCCTCCTCCAGAATAGGTATTTATAAAAGATCGTTCAGCAGATTACCAGTTAAGGGAATAGTTACTCCTCTTAAGAAAGAAGAGAAGGAAACTTCAGCTTCATTCGAGTGAGCTCTCAGGTTGGCATAAAACTCTCTGGTGAGTTCCTGGTAGCCTTTGCCCAAATTTTTATTAAAGAACACCCATCCCCTCTGTATCATTGCAGCTTGTACCTCAGCATCGGCACATTTCTCACCATCAATGACCAAAGCTCTGTCCCTGATGACTCCCCTGGTTTTAAACTTTATATCATATTCTTCAGCAGCCTTAGCATCTCTGAACCTGTGCCTGTCAAAACCTTCAACTTCTGGCGATTCGTTCCTCTCAACTACAGGGGACGCATTCCTCTCAACTGAAGGAGATGCATTCCTTTCGACTGAAGGAGATTCATACCTCTGAACCGAAGGAGAGTCATTCCTTTCAGCTTGACTTTGACTGGGTGCAGGTGAAGGAGAATCAGAGATACTTATTGTTGCCACCTCCTTTTCGTTATCTTTTTGCTTTTTTCTCACATTTCCTTCTGCAAAATTTGGTCTAGGTTTTTACAGGAGTCGCTGTGATCTTCTTTTCATGGTGAATAATAAAAATGGTGATAAACAACCTAAATCAAAATAAGTACAGAAATCCAAAACAATCACAGCAAACCAAAAATGTGAGATGCATGGCTATGAACAATGGAAGAATATTAATAATGAAACAGTAGAATACCAACTATGTAACTTAGAATTGAAAGAATTAAGTGAAAAGATGGTACCTTTCTCAGGAATTAGAAGGTGTGCCTTTTCCTCTTCAACCCAAGTTTCAGCGTAGGAATTTAGGGTTTGTACGCTGAAGGGTTTTTATACTGTTGAACCCTCTACCTGAGAAACGCGTAAGCACGCTAAAATGTTGGCGTACCAACGCTCCATTTTCTTTTATTATTTTTATTTATTATATATTTTTTATTTTTTTTATTTTTTTATTTTTATTTTTTAGAAAAATGGTATTTAATAAAGCACTCTTGCTCGGGCTCACATACTGAATAGATGAAAGACTGAGTAGGACTGAGAAAGAAATACCGAGTGGTGAGTGAACAAAACATCGAGTGCAGAGAGGAACAGAATAAATGGAAGAATGTTGTGAATGAAAGACGGGCGGAAAAAGTGAGAGAAAAACTGAATGAATGAAACAACCAATGCAAGAACAAATGAATTAAAGATAGAGTGCGGGAATGTGAGACTGAATGACAGGTGAGAATGAAATAGTGAAAAAGTAACCGAGTGGATACAAGAAAGACGAGTGACAATGAGGGTGGATGAAAAAGAACGAGTGGAAGAAAGAACAAATAAAAAAGAACGAATGAAAAAAAAATTCCGAGTAAATGGGACGAGTGAAAGATATACCGATCGGATGAAGGAGATGAGTAAATGCAAAAGCGAGTAGAAGAACAAATGGAAGGACGACAAGTTATCGAATGAGAAACTAAGTAAATGAAAAAGAGACTACAGGAAAAACGAATGATCGAGACACCGAGTGGACAAAATCGAGAAAGGGATCGGGCGAGTGAATGAAAGAATGACAGAATCGGAAGAGAGACTGAAAGGTAAAAAAAACCGAGTGATGGGAACACCGAGTGGATGAAAAACGAGTGAATGAGAAAATTACGGAAAGATAAGTGAAGGAACGAAAATAGAAATCAGGTAAATTGAAAGAACGAGTGAATAAAACACTGAATAGAAATGATCCTGAGTGAATGAAGGATGAATGGATACAAGAATAAGTGAAAGAATGAATGGAATAAAGTAAAGTGCATGAGAGATGAGAGTGACAATGGGTGGACGAGTGAACAACTGCAGTGAGGTACCAGTGAACAGAAAAGCGAGTGGGAGAAAGAACGAATAAAAGTAAGGCCGAGTGAAAGAAAGAACGAGTGGAGGAACACACGAGTAAAATAAATGACGATTGGAAGAGGGTATGAAAGAATGAGTAGAAGAGATAACAACTGGATGATGGATCGAGGGACAATGAAAGTGTATAAGGGAACGAATGGAAGCGTGACCGAGTGAAAAAGGATGAGACAGGGGTCGGACGAAGAAGCCGACAGACCAAGTGCGGAGTGAGGGAATCGAGTAAATGGCATATAAGTGAAAGAGAGAGAGAGACTGAGGGAGAGACAAGTGAAAGATTGAATGACTATAGAGAGGGGCCGAGTGAATGGAAGGACAACTGCAGAGAGGGAGAGACAAGTGAAATGCATGCCCTCCATTTCATAAAACTGGATTTCTTAAAGTCCCCCCCTTCGGTCCAACATCAAAGTTATTGAAGAGTTTATTGAAGAGTGAAGAGTTTCCAGTCGGAAAAGGTGTCAAGAATGAGTATCAGTGGCCCGAGTATGCCACTCTCGCTCAAGCTCATTGAACTTTCGCTTAAGCGTGAAACAACAGCAGCAGTTTCTCGCCTAAGATAAAAGTGGTTTTCGCTTGAGCGTGCAGACAACTCTTTAATAGTTTGTATTCTGTATTAAATTCGCTTAAGTGCAAAGTGTTTCGCTCAAGCGAAATGAGAGAAATGAATGCATTCACTTAAGCTCACATTGAATTCGCTTGAGCGAACAGAAGGAATTGGCATTAGACACCATTCACGCTTAATTCCTCTCTCTTCTTTTTCTTCTTCTTTCTTTTTTTTTTTAAAAAAACCTCTCTTACTATTTTATTTATGTACAAGAAAAACAAACATAAGATCATCCTCCAGGATCCCATTTCTTATGACCATACACTCTTGGTCTTTTTACTCCTTGGTTTTCCTTGTTATGTTTGAGGCTAATGCTCAACATAACTTTCCTCCAATCTTTATTTTTCCAAACTTTCTGCTTTTTCTTCTTTTTCTTTTCTTCACTCTTTTTCTTTTTCTGTTTTGTGTTAGTCTTCCTCTTTTTATGCCACAAGCAATGTTCTTCTTGACTTGATAATTCGTGTTTCCTTGTGATTTCCATAGCTGCATGAGTCACCACTAGCACACGCTCCTCATAACATGGCTGAATTTCTTCTTCTTTTATATCCTCAACATCTACACATGTTAACTCTTCTTGTGCATGAACTTCTACTTCTTTCTCTGTGTTCACACTTGGCTCCAACAACATTTCAGTATCATTATTGTGTTGCCAAGATATGGTTTCCATCTTTGCTGAGACCTCAACCTCTTCTATCACTTCTTGCTCAACAATAGTGTCTAATTGATCTTTAGGTTCCTCAATGGCTTCTGTTGTCATTTGTTCAATTTGTACTCCTGCAACACTTACATCATCAAAGAAGTTATTCAATGACAACTCTTGCTCTTGTTCTTCTTTAGACCAATCTTCTTCATTCCAATCATCAAAGAATACTTCACTAGATATAATATCATCTTCCACTTCTGAAGTATAATTCATATCACTTTCTTCTTCACATTCTTCAATTGACTCTTCTTCCATCAAATATCCCTAAACTTCCTTATTTTCTTTTTCTTCTTTTGTTTCCACATCAACTTCAAGTTCAAGTTCATCCAGTTCAATGTTTTCTAGCTGGTCCTCTTCTTCCCCAAACTTAATTTCTTCAGCTAGACCAACATCATCATCCCATGGCTCTTCATATTGGTCTTTTCTTCGTACAACCTTTGTATTTCTTTGGTCTTCGGCTAACTGCTTTTCAATAAAATCCACTTGCTTTTGAATATTCATGATTGAATTATCAAAATTTTGGAGGCCGGTTTGAGTAACTTTTATAAATGGAATTAAAAGCCTTTCTAACTCCGATGGCTCCTCCTCAATTGGTTGTACATCCTCTACATGGTTCATGCATAATGTTTGTGAATATTGAAGAAACTCTGCTAAAGTGTCATCAAGATCCATCACCTGTAACTTTTCACTTTCTAAAGGAACTAAAAAAAAAATAAAAAATGCAACAACTAACTACAAACAAGGCTACTGTAATGGTTAGTACTAACAACTAAACAACTAAAACCGAAACAATAGTAACTATGAATAATAATTCAAGCAAGATTTAACAAATCCTACTCTTACAACGAAATTTACTAACTACTAACATGTACAGAAACTAAAAAAAATGGTTCAGTCTAGTACCGGTCCAAGGATTGTTGGTATTACTCAACAATCCCCGGCAACGACGCCATTAACTTGATGCTAAATCTCCGAGTCATTAACTTGATGTGTAATTCTCAGAGGATTTACTCTTTGGTAAGCGCACTAGTCGTTAAAATTGTATTATATTTTATCGTCCCACAGGGATTGTGGTAAGTACCTCAATCTTGGACAGATACAAGCTGAACCAACACAATGCTCAAAAGATTCATTCGGTTTTTGTTGATTTTATACTTTCTGTGTTTTTATAATTTTCAGAGACAGTGTTAAGGATGAAATACGATTGATAGAAGATAGGTTAGGATTGCTTCAGTTTACAACTTCATCAAGAATATGCAAGTGAGATTCAATCGAGCTTTGAACATCAAGAGGACAATCCGTAAGTGGTTATTCCCTAATTCCTTAGGTGAAAAAGCTAATTCCTATGCATCAAACCTTAATCCCTTAAGTGCTCAATTAACATATGAATCTAATGCAAAATTGGAGGTTGAACTCTAACTATTCACCTAATTGCTAGGCCTGAATTAGTTAGAAAGCTGGAAGTTACCTAAGTTTCAACCATGATTCCTCACTGGTGAAGTTCTTCATCAGATCTGGATTTGTCAATTCAGCAAAGCAAATCCACTCCTCAGCTCGTTCTCCTTAGGATCTAGAAGTCAATTGCCTCAATACACCTTCAAGATTCCATTGCAAACCTTTGCAATCCCGACCTTAGGGATTTAGAAATCCATCGACATTGGTTCTATCGAAGGAATTTGGAAAGACATAGATGAGAGAGTTCAGAGAGCGAAAGGAATTAGAGAGAGGTTGGAAATGGAAAATGAATTGTGTTCTGTATTATGCTCTGTTCTCTGTTGTTTTTGTTACAGAGTATATACAAGTATATATAGGCATCTAACTAACTAACTAATTTAACTAATCACTAAGAAAGCTGAGTTAATAATTAAACTAACTAACTAATTACATAATTATGGAATAACTAACTAATTACAGCTCAGCACTTAACAAATTACAGTTTAGCATTAGCTAATCACAGCTTAGCACTTAAATTACTAAGGTACAAAAGTAGGAAAGAAGGCAGCAGAAACAACACTGATGTCGAGTATGTTTTTGGAGGGAACAGTCAGTGTTAAATAACTGCCTTCACGCTTGAGCGTGAAGGACTCTCGCTTGAGTGTGAAAGGCTTTCGCTTGAGCGAGATCAAAATATGCACTGCAGTATCGCTTTCTTGCTTAAGCGTGATGGAGAAGCTTGGGCGAGGGTGATATTTTGGAGTCACGCTTAAGCGTGAGTTTGCTCGCTTGAGTGTTATGGGTTATTCAATCAGTATTCTGAAGTCTCGCTCGGGTTCTTTATTCGGTATTCAGTTCCCTGTTGCGGTCGGTGTCTTGAAGCATTTCCTAGTTGGACTTTTGGAGTTTCACTCGGATTTGTGAAATCTCACCCGGCTTTTTGGAATTTCACTCGGATTTCCTTCTTAGCTTGAGCGCAACCTATTCCTGCACCAATAAACACATAATTTCCTAGCATTTGTACGCTGGCTGCTCAGTGAAATTATAAATAATCATAAACTCTTAACTATTCAATGTTTTTAATCATTTTCTTACATAAATAAAGAACTTTTGAAATAAACAATTAAAATACGAATTGCTAAGTATTTATTAAATAATGACGCCAAACTAAACAATAATTAATGAATTATGTTAAATAAAAGAATTAAGTCTTTTCAAGACTTATCACTATTCTTATCACTGGTACTCTTTTTTTCTTGAGTTCTACCCCTGACACTTAAACCCTCACCCTTGTCCTTAGAATGAATTTCAAGATCAAACTTTTCTTTGGACAATAAATTAGATTTAACATCTTCAAAGGATAAGGTATCGTTGTTACCATACAACATAATTTCTTTAAAGTGTTTATAGGTAGAAGGTAAAGACACAACCAACAGAACAGCTTTATCTTCATCATCAATTTTTACATCAATATTTTCGAGATCCATAATAATAGAATCAAACTCATTAAGATGAGATTGAATAGAAGTACCTTCAACCATACAAATGGTATATAACCGTTCTTTGAGACGAAGCTTATTTTCGAGGCTTTTGGTCATGTATAGGGTCTTCAACTTCAACCACAAAGCCGCAGCAGTGGTTTTATTGGCTACTTCACGAAGAACCTCCTTGGACAAGCAAAGTTGGATTGCTGAAAGCGCCTTTTCATCCAACTCGTCCCATTGCTCATCGGTCATAGTAGACGGCCTTTTTGATTTGCCATCTAAAGTTTTCTTTAATCCATTTTGAGTGAGAACAGCTTTCATTTGGACACGCCAAATAGAAAAACTAATCTTGCCATCAAACTTCTCAATGTCAAATTTAGTGACGGTAGACATATTAAACCTCCAATCGAACAACCAGCTCTGATACCACTTGTTAAGAAAATCAGCGTGTTGCGAAAGCACTGGATCAAATCAATTGGAGATAAAGAGAAGCAAGTATAAGGGCAAGAAAATAAACACACAATATTTCCGTGGAAAACCTAAGACTAGAGAAAAAGAACACTGATGATCACCAGCAAAATAGTTCTACTATTTAAGAAGGAGAGTACAAGAAGTTCTCAAAAAAGAAAAGAGAACAAAGAGACAATAGCCCTATAAGTCACAGGAACAAAAATAAAATTATCTCTCAAATTTTCTGACTATAGTACTCTCTCAGATGAAACTAAAATATATACTCGCTACTAAAAATTCTCTCAGGATTACACTAGGAGAGAACTTGACCATGATTGCAAATGTGGTACCTTGAATCCTTTTATAGGCAATTCTAAGGAATATAATAATATTTCCTTAAACAGAAGACAAAACCAAATCGAATTGGTTTTGTGAAGAAGTAAAATTCAATTTGAATTTGTATTTGAAGAAGTAGAATTCAAGTTGAATTTGTATTGTGAAGAAGTAGAATTCAAATTGAATTTGTATTCTGAAGAAGTAGAATTCAATTTGAATTGCTATTCTAAAGAAGTGAAAACCAAATTGAATTGGTATTGTGAAGAAACAAAATTCAATTTGAATTACTCAAGATAAATGAAGTACCACATTAACCAAATTTGAGACATGTATTTAACAAAGTGTAGGTGTGAGTAGGTGATATGTTTTTGGAGTAGGGATGTAATGACAGTTTCTTAAAATTAATAGACATATACTGCAATAAATATTATATAATGAGTCTGAATCAGGTACATGATGTGATGTTACTATAAACTCTTCAGCCAAAATAGATTACAGTGACTCTAAAATACTGCCTTAGTCATTCTTAGTAATCCTATTGCTAGATGCCTATAAGTTGTAGGACCTTGGCATAGTTTAGCTAACCATCTCAAAAGTTATGGTTTTTGAGTTTTTGTTGTTGTTACAGAAATATAGACTCTACTTTTTTTAATTAAGTTATTGGCATCTTTTCCTTGAATTTTAGTAGCTATTTCATTGACTACTATATTCTGGTATATGCTGTGACCGTGCCTAACTTTGTTAATTGCAGTTATCATGATTAAATCGCTATTTTAATAGTGTAAATGGTAGAAACAGGTAGTTCAATTGCTGTACTTTGGGGAGGTACATTGCATAAGATGAAATATAAGTTATAGGGAGATTGGAATGCCAATTTACTGCAGCATAAGTTTGCTGAGATTTTGTGAATTAGGAAACAGGAAGTAGATTATAATATGATAGTGAGTGGATACCAAATTATTAAGAAATTATGAATGAATTGAGAGTTGTGTCATATACAACCATGCGTATATTATGAGCAGAGCTTGACTACACAGGTTGAAGTACAGGAACTTCCTTGGGTCTGGTCCTTTGTCCTTTTTGTTTTGTTATTTCTTCTTTTCTTCCTTATTGGGTGCTGATACATATAGAGACCCTTACCTCCTCTGTCATACACGTATTGATACCAAAAAGGGGTGTACTCATGTTGAATTATGAGGCACCTGATCACTCATGCTTGAATAACTAGCCAAGAAATCAGTTGCGTCCTGATCTCTGCTCACCTGGTGGCCGCGCGTTAGTACGCTCGCTGGGCGTACACACGCCTGTATGCCTCTCCACGTCCAGTATGTTCAATTAAACCTGATATATATATATATACTCTTCTCAGTCTTATGTAAGAGAACCTTTCTCATGATACATCTTTTATATATATATATATATATATATATATATATATATTATTCTCATTTATATTTTTATTTTATTTTACCATTTTGCTGATACTCCTATTGTTATTAAGTGTTACTATCATCATATTCTTATTGTTATCGTTATTATTAGTGTTAATATTCATTGTCAATACCAAAATGATTACTGTTATATTTTAATGAAGAGTAACCTAACTTTAACAATCACGTGATATTCTAGTCATTTATCATATTTTAAATTATAGACTTATTTATATTTAGTTAATGCTTAAATTATTAATAATTACTACTAGGGATGTTAGCATCTTATAAACAAAAAGAAAAACTCATCCATATTTTACTTATTTCTAGAATAATCATTGAAATCTTAGTATGACTCTGACATATTTATCCTCATATGTTTGTCTATATAATTTTGTTAATTTTTATCATAATTTTTTTATTTATTATTGAATTAATAAAGAATAAAAGTATTCTCAAGAAAATACTAATTTACGAAGATAAAGTAATTTATTATTGTTATTATTATTATTATTATATATAACTTATACATTATATTCAATATTATATTATATTAATAGTATATATCATATAATAGTCATATTATTTATTTATATATAGTATTTCATGTTTAAAAGGTGAATGTTTTCTATTTTAAATTATATTTTAATTTTAAAAATGAAGTTAAAAAGATTAAATTTATATAATATAATGTCGATTGAGAAAATAAAATTTATTAACAAATCAAATAAAACTAAAGTTGAAAAAATATTATGATTACGAGATTAATTATTGTTAATTCATAAAATATGATTCCATATTTACTACTATGTTACAAATTTATTTATATTTTAACAATTGTAAATCACATAGAAAATTACATCTTTTTTAAATATTACACTTATTGGTAAGTTAAATATTACAATCTCACTACTAACCAAGTGAATATAATGAAATATTGAATATAAAAAAAGATAATATCAAAAATAAATAAATATATGAAAATAATAAAATTATATATGTACACACACTCAATTAGAAGACTAAAAACTATTTAAAAAAATATATAATTTTCCTTCCAATTCTTTATTTAAGATGGTGAGAATAGGATTTGGATCCAACTCAATGTAGTTCACTATATAGAATTTTCACATTGGTTGTTTAATATTCGTTGTAAAAAATATATGTATTTTATACCAATTTCTAAACTAACCAGTGTAAAAAATTATTTTTATAATTTTTATATATTGAGTTTTTCAATAACTGATTTTGAAATTTTTTACACCTATTATTTTAAAAAATAATGTAAAAAAACATACATTTTTTGCACTAGTTAATAAACAACCGATGTTAAAAGTCCTCATGCAATGAACTGCATCATGTAGTCATCGTAAAGAATGTAAATTCATGAGAAGAATGTAAATTCTGATAAATTAAAACCACGTCTAAATTTTTTTATAAATTTTGGTATTAGTATTTAGAAGCTACGAAGGTATTTTAAAGTGTCAGATGTATGATTCTAGGACTTCAGCACTTACCAGACTGAGAGTCAGAGGCTCGAATTATAAAGCAGATTGATTTCAGGTACGTTTTATACATATGGGGAGTTTATAATTTAAGGGATAACGGGAATTTAGAATATGGAGTTCTAATTAGTTTGTTTAGAAGCAGTATATCTATGAATATTTGCTTACTGAGCTGAAATGTGTAGAAACTATTGATTATTGATTGAAATGATGGCGTGATCACTAGTGGAAAAAATAGAAATAATCACGGTTAAAAATAGCCTTTATTCACGGTTAAAGAACCGTGGTTGTTGCAGCCGTGGTAGTAGATGAGGGCCTTTAACCACGGTTAACAACCGTGGTAATAAATCACATCTGAGCACGGTTAAGAACAACCGTGAATATAACTTACTATTAATATTCACGGTTATCGAGCACAACCGTGAATATAATAAAAGGTTTCAGTTACAAACTACTTATATTCACCATTATGCTAATAACCGTGGATAAAGTATCTATATTCACGGTTGTCCAGTATAACCGTGAATATAGATTCTATTTATCCACGGTTGTCCATCATAACCGTGAATATAAGTACTAAAAGGTTTCAGTTACAAACTACTTATATTCACGGTTATGCTACTAACCGTGGATAAAATGTATCTATATCCACGGTTGTCCATCATAACCGTGAATATAAGTAGTTTGTAACTGAAACCTTTTAGTACTTATATTCACGGTTATGATGGACAACCGTGGATAAATATAATCTATATTCACGGTTATGGTAGTAACCGTGGATAAATATAGTCTATATTCACGGTTGTTACCATAACCGTGAATAAATACTGAGGTTTTTTTTAAATATAGTTTTTGTTTTATCGTTTCCCAAACCTGCATTCAGACAACCAGTACAGTATACAGTATGTCACAACAACACTATATAAAAAGAATGGTATGTATATAACTTCTTATTTTCTATATCAATTCATAACAACCTAAAAAATGAAAGTATATACAATTAAGTTGAATATAATCTAATAAAAGTAAACCTTAAATCCTACTGGATACATATATAAAAGAATAAAGATCCTATATCTAGCTTCGCCTAACTTCAATGAAGTGTGAGGCCCATTACTTTCTAACATCATCTACAAGTGCCTTTGTGAAATATGACCGGTCCTTAAAGTACTGCAAACAATGCACAAAACAATTAGAACAAAAGCTTTATTTATTACATGAAATTGATGAAATTGGTAGAAAAGTAGTCCAAATGATGAGACTTACATCTGTCCATCCATCTACTAAATGTTGTTGGACAATGGTCAGCATAGTGTGCATGACGAAATAGCCACACTCGTAGGTACCCTTCTGCCTGTAAGACTACAATGGACATATAGTATAGAATAAGTGAATTCGCAACTTAAAAAATATGTATTGAAGATTTGAATGAATACGATTGACTTACTTTTGGGTGCACCCATACAACTTTTCTTCCGTTGGACTTGTTTCCAATCAGTAGATTGTATCCAACCATCGCCCTACGTCAAACAAAACACAAGATAAGTTAGAATCATACAGTTCTAAAAATGATGTAATCGAATTTGTACTTATTTTTTAGGGATTAACTTACCGGTCTACTATATCTTTCAGGTCTTGTGGAACCATCCGATGCAAAGTATCAAAGTACAGAGCAAGATAGTCCTTCGGACAGATCACCACAAGCGTCCAGTGAGCCCTGCAGTTACCAGTGATAAGTGAGACTTCAAAATGCAAAAATCCATGACAATAATTATGGAATAGAATATTACCCTTTATGATAGGGGCCCATGTATGCAGGCTTCCCAGACTCAAACATCCAATTCTGGATGTATGCCTGGGTGTCCTACGGGGTGTTTCCTTGCTTCTATATGAGCGAGGGCTCTAAAAAACCATAAGTTCCTTGGAAACCCAAGTCCACACAGAGTTTTTCCAGAAACCTAAACAAGTTAAGACATGGTTAGCGACAAATAACTTGTATAATGAAAAAATTGGACAAAAAATGATATACTTACAGCTCCCACAACTGAATGATAGAGGCGTTCAGCATCGACGTCCCCAAAATAATGTCACACATGTCAGAATGTGTGACGTAAAGTGGAAGATCACTTGGACGGCCGAACACTAGTGGCTGCCATGGGACCTGAACAGTGTCTTCTCCTTGCTCATACCCGATGCGCCATAGCATCCGAATGGGATCCTTGGCCGGGTCTTGCTTCTTCAATGTCTGTTCCTGTTGAACAATTGACAACCATCACATTTTGTACCATAATTGACAATATAACAAAATTAGTTAGTGTTTAGGGTTTTTACCTGTCCAGGGGCAATCACCAAAAGTCTGTCGGGCCACATCAGAAAGTGGCCCACCGCCTGACCGACGGTCTTCACCTCCGGAGTTGCCACTGGCACAGCAGCATCCTCCTCAAGGATGAGCATAACAGAGACCCTGGACATACCATCAGGTAATGTCTGATGGTGAACCACAGGGCCTAAGTTGTACACCATACCAGTGGCAACTGGCTCCTCCGACCCGTCAACGAACAGGTCACATTGACGGGTGTCTGGTGGCTCGACCCCATCATCGTCAGGGTCAGCCGCAGCGCACGACCCCTTAGTGCTAACCTTCTGTATCTATATATTTACACATCAAGCAGAAGTTATTCAACAATGAAATAAAGTGATTACAAACAATAAAACCGAGGAAATTAAATAAAGAATCTAACCTGTGGGCGCTAACGGATGTAGTAGTCTCCTGCTGGTGGCTGAGTGAGGCCTTCATCTCCTCCTTAAATCGGGCCATCTCCTGGTGGAGCCTAGATATCTCCTCTTGGTACTCAGCCTTCATAACAGCCACCTTCTGCTCCACCATTTTCTCAAGGAAGGGGGCAGGGTCAGGAGCACCGTAATAGGAGCGGAGGCCTGTGAAATGTGAATGATTAGCCCATAATTGTTTAACAGATAACAAAATGAAAGCATAGAGTTATTTACCACTTACCTACACCTCGACCAACAGCACACACTCTTCCTGGGTGCTCTGGCCTGCCGATGGTGGTAGTCAAAATGTTCTCCCGTCCATGGGCTACGAAAGACCCTTGGGTTGATTGCTCAACCAAGGAATCCTGAAACCAAACAAGTTAGTATTCACTTCCTTCACGTAAACCAAAAAACAGACACTGATACAAAGGGGAATACTTACTATCCGTAAGGCAACCTCCTGAGCTTGTGAGGAAGTGTATTCCCTACTCTTCTTGATCCTAGCCCGCTTCCATTTGTCGTGGCGTGTAGGTGGGGAGGGGGATCCACAATACCAGTGTTAGTCTAACACTGACTCAGCCTCTCCTGTGCCAGCCGCTCCTCCAACCTATGGTAACGCCCACGTGACAGTGTGTGTGGGCAGTTATTTAGCTTCCTAGTCTCCTGGGCTTTCTTTCTGGTCTCCTACAACAAGAAAAAATAAAATTCAGAGTTATCCGTTTAAATTATACATAATTTAATCATCTAAAAACCAATGTACCTGAAACAAGGCAGAGTGTCTAGATGCAATAAAAGCATCCCAGGTCTCCTGATCGATGAATGGATATTTCTCTCCAGGGAACTTTCCTTGGTCGTCCCCAAATACATACCTACAATTCAGGTACATTTAAACTAAGGATTGGTACAATTTGGTGAAGCGTTGATTAAGAATTTAAAGTTCAATGTACCTCATGGTGAGTATGGATTTGAACGACCTCCATCGCTCAGCCATAATACCGAGGACCTTCCTCCTCGCTATGTCAGAAGATGGTATGTCAAAAGAATCCTACATGAAAGGAGTTAGTCCATAAAGGAGTCCTTATTAAGAGTTACATGAAATAATACACTAAAATAAAACTTAAATAATATCTAAGTTACCAGAACATCACTCCATAGCTGGTTCTTCACCACCTCCTCGACATTATCCCAGTCGGGGATAATGATGGACACCTTCGACCGAGCCACAACCCCCAAATAACTGCTAAACTTCGTGGCATTCAGTCCACTAAATCTACCGGTGTTGACATCCATGTCAACAAGTAGCCTCTCTCCCCAGTAAGGCCTAAGTGCAACGTCTAGCATCCAGGTAACACCTCTGCTCTTCCGAGCAGAGGAACCACTGGCCTGTGAGTCAGACCTGGATCGTCCATCCTGGTCAGCCATGAGTATCTGTCCAAACAAGGAAACAAAACTGTCAAATATTTAATATAACATTTAAAACAATGAATAACTAATATAACATGTAATTCAATGAATCACTAACAAGATTAATACCCTATTAAGATGAAATATTTTCCCACAAGCCTTCATGGTGGTCATGACGACTGGCAACTACATCATCTATGTCATGTTCCACGATAGATGTTGGAATACGTGTTGTAGTTGATGGAATTTCCACAATATCAAGATTGGGGTCTCCAATGTGTCTACCTTGGATAACAATTGACCACTGTTTGTCAGCTGGGTCAGCAACATAAAAAACTTGCTTCACCTGCGTTGCCATTATGAATGGTTCGTCCTTATGCCCTATCTTGTTGAGGTCCACCAATGTAACTCCTAAATCATTAGTTTTGACACCGTTCTTATTATTAACCCATTTGCATTTAAACACAGGAATAGTGAAGGGACCGTAATCAACTTCCCATATATCTTCAATCATACCAAAGTAGCATGACTCGGCCATCACAAGGTTGTTATCCTTTAAAGTTGAGAAATGCATTGACTGAGCCACAACCATCACTCCACTATTTTGATTTGTACTCTTTTCATCCTGTGTCCTTGTATAAAATGAATAGTTGTTTATGTCATACCCACAAAAGGTCAGGACATCAAAGTTCGGGCCCTTGCTAGTCAATGTAATGTCGAGGATGTAGATGCATCTTTCAGGACAGTCTTTTGGAACCACTGCAAGAAACTCTTGTTGTGTTCATTCAACAACCATTTTTCAGTCATTTTAGGGTTGGTTTTCTTGACTAGCTCCTTGTGTGAGGCTAGATACGGTTGCACATCGTCCGTGTTGTTTAAAATATACAAGTATGCCTGAAGGACATCAGCACGTGGCATGCTCTTCATTCTTTTTCCAATCGTTCCTTTCCCATCCAATCTCCCTTCATGACGAGTCGTTGGAATACCAATGCTTGCAGCATGTGACATGTATTTAGTACAAAACTCAATTGCTTCCTCTGCAATATATCTTTCCACAATTGAAGCTTCGGGACGACGTTGGTTCTTCATATACCCTTTCAATATCTTCATATATCGCTCAATGGGATACATCCACCGTAAGAACACTAGACCACACCAACAGACCTCTCTCACCAAATGGATGATTAAGTGGACCATTATGTCAAAAAAAGAGGGCGGGAAATACATTTCAAGCTGACATAATATAAGTGATGCTTCCTGTTCCAACACATCCAATTCGCCGGGCACGATTACCTTGCAACATATGGCATTGAAAAACATACAAAACCTTGTTATGACATTTCTCACATTTTTAGGAAGAATGTCATGAATGGCGATAGGCAGAAACTGCTACATCAACATGTGACAATCGTGAGACTTCAACCCAACTAACTTCAAATCTTTCATGGAAACACAAGAGTTAATGTTGGAGCCATAACCAGACAGAACTTTCACACTTCGTAACGATTCACACAGACTTTGCTTTTCTTTTCTGGATAACGTATGACATGCTGGAGGCAAATATGTTCTTTTGCCCTTTGATTGTGGATGCAAATCCTAACGTATACCCATCAACTCTAAGTCCATACGCGAGTTTAGGCCATCCTTAGTCTTCCCAGGTATGTTTAAGAGTGTACCAACTAAACTGTCACACATATTTTTCTCCACATGCATTACATTAATGCAGTGTCTTACATCAAGCTCCCTCCAATATGGCAGGTCAAAAAACACTGACCTTTTCTTCCAGTTGTTTTGTGTCGGGTGCTATTTTTTACACTTACCAAATTGCACGTTGACGTCTTTCACCTTTTCATATGCCTGGCGACCAGATAGTGGTGGAGGAGCCATTTCAAAATCTTGGGCACCGTTAAACAACTTCTTCAACCTCCGAAACGGATGATTCGCTTTAAGAAACCTTCGATGTCGAAGATAAACATTTTTCCTACCATGATGCAACCGCACAGAACTAGTCCCCTCCTCACATACTGGACAAGCTTTATGACCCTTCACGCTGTACACGGATAAGTTACCATACGCTGGAAAATCATTGATCGTGCAAAATAGCATGGCACGCAATTTGAATGATTGCCCGATAAACCCATCAAACACTTCAACCCCATCTTCCCACAACCTTTTGAGGTCTTCAACAAATGGAGTTAAATATACATCAATGTCATTCCCCGGTTGTCGTGGACCAGAAATCATCATTGATAACATCACATATTTTCGCTTCATGCACAACCATGGCGGCAAGTTGTAAACAAACAACAAAACAGACCACGAACTATGGTTTGTGCTCAGGTTCCCAAACGGGTTCATGCCGTCTGTGGCTAGTGCAAGCCTAACATTTCTTGGTTCATGGGAAAATTCCAAAAAAATTGTATCCATTTTCTTCCATTGCGATCTATCAGCCGGATGCCTAAGTAGTCCATCAATAACCCTCTCATCAGCATGCCATCTCATAAGTTTTGCATCATCTGTATTGGCAAACAGACGCTTTAGTCTTGGAACTATAGGTAGATACCACAACACCTTTGTAGGAGACCCTTTAGTGCATACCTCATCAGAATCCGCCCCTTTCTTCTTATACCGTGACACGCCACACCTAGGACATCGATGCAGTATTTCTAACTCACCCCGGAATAATACACAATCATTTGGGCATGCATGTATTTTCTCATACTCTAAACCCATAGGACACAACACCTTTTTGGCCTCATAGTTACGATTCGGCAAGGTGTTTCCAGCTGGGAGCATTTCTTTCAACAACTTCAGTAAGTCAGTGAAACTTTTATCCATCCACCCATTTATGGCCTTCAAATTAAACAATCGCAAAACTGCTGATAACCTCATGAAATTGACGCAGTTTAGATACAACGACTGCTCAGAGTCCTCACACAGAGTCGTATATACATGAGCTTTCTTAAAACCTTCTACCCCCACATCATGGATCATATCCTCGAGTCGGTCATCCATGTCGACATCGGTGTCATGCATCGAGCTTCGATTTTCAGTTTGAGAGCTGTTACTTGGCACCACCACATCTTCACCATGCCATATCCAATGCGTATAACTACGCAGAAAATCATCACACAGTAGATGCTCTCGCACCTCTTCCAAGTCTACCCGACGTAGGTTCAAGCATCTCACACAAGGGCAAAAATACTTTCTGTTCACCTCCACTGTATTCCTCGCTACAAATTCTATAAATGATTCAACTCCCCCCTCGTACTCTAGAATTTGGCATGATGCAGTTATCCATCTCCGATCCATGCCAACTGTTTACAAGGTGCTATGATCAACCTCACTTTTTCTTCAAAGGTGGTGGTCCTATACCCATTCAGGATGACAATTGTTTTTATACGTCATTCATATATACAGGTTATGAGTTATTCTAAAATTTGATGAAATTTTGGCAGCATTTCGCATTGGTCTCTAAGTACACAAAATGAGAGTGGTCAAATCAAATTCAACCACAACCAAATATGCACCCAGAGAATAACATAAAATGCAAGTTACCGAAAGTTTATCAAATTTTAAGATAACTCCTAACTTGTACATACTAACAATGACGTATAAAAAATAATTGTTCATCCCAAACTGTCCAAACAGACAATTCAAGATTCAACACAAACGATGACATTAATTTATTTAATGACCATTTGTGTCGAATCTCAAACGGGGAACTACGGTTCACTCATATGCACAACAACTTTCATACTAGTTAACTAGTTAACTAGTATGAGCCTACAAGTCTATAAGATTGAAAACCACATACATACAATAGACAGAAATAACATTATATACGAGCAACCAACAAGCAATAACATTATATAAGTGAAATGTAACTTTTGATTACAGCAGCAATAACATTACTATATAGAGGCAAGATTACAACAAACTTGTCCCTCAAATATTAATCAATTGTACAGATTATTTAATAGTTTCAAGTAGTTATTTCTAGAGTAAGGCTCTACATCTATATGTGTTTGATGATTTTCTTTTCTAATGTTTAATTCTGATCCAATAGTATTTATTTATTTTTTTATGTAGGACTAAACTCACCATTTTTTTAAATCTGAAGGGGATACAAAGATTATTCAGTAGTTTATTTCCCTATACACTAAGGTCATTTATTTCTAATTTGATAGCCTAAAGCTTCTTATTCTATTCATCCTTTACTTGGTTTCCATAAAGACCATTGAATGTAAGTTTGAAGGAAATCAAGTCTTCAAAAAACATTAATCTTACATAAACTAAGTTGAACACTTTTCAGGTCCCATATAACTAATGTCACAGGCAATGAAAACACAATGACATTGAAAGAAATGAAAATAGAGACACAGGAAATGACACAAGCAATGACACAGGAAATGAAAAAAATGAAAAAAAATTAAGCACAACAATGAAAACAGAGGTAATGACACAGGCAATGTCACAGGCAATAAGCAGAGATAGAGTTCAGCTTCAACAATGAAAACACAAACTCAGAGACCTATATTCGTTCATGTTCGACTACACACAAAGAGAGAGACAAGCTTTCCAGACAATGGTGATAAAGCATAACAACGAAGCAGGGCTAAAAAGTGAACGAAAGAAGAAGGGCAAGGGAGCACTTACCAGACAATGGTGAACGAAGAAGAAGAAGGGCACGCGAAAGAAGAAAGAAGTGAACAGAGAAGCCTACAAACAGCAAAGAGGAGGACGACGAAGAAGACGACAACCAGCGCGAAGGAAGGAGAGAAAGTGAAAAAAGGCTGAAAGGCGCGGCTTTTGAAGTTTCAGAAAGGATGTATATTCACGGTTCCCCTTGAAGCCGTGAATATATTACACATATATTCATGGTTGAACAAACAACTGTGGATAAATGTTAACTATTTATCCACGGTTACGAGCCCAACCATGGATAAATATTAAATCTATAATCACAGTTATAAAAATAACCGTGGACATACAGTACCTAGTGTTTAAACCCTAAAACCTGAACTATATATCCACGGTTGGAAATACAACTGTGAATATAGACGTCAATATATATCCACGGTTAACATCATAACCCTGATCATACCCATGAATATATATTCACGGTTGTGCGCACAACCGTGGATATATATTTCAGGTACTATATATCCACGGTTGACTCCTCAACCGTGAATATATATTGATGGGTGCGTTCACGATTATGATGTTAACCGTGGATATATAGTTTTCCCTGATTATATCGTTCACCTTATAATTTCAAAAATGCCACCGCGTATGTTTTTATCACTGATCCACTTATACCCGTGAATATATCCCGTTGTTATATCCAATTTTTGCACTAGTGGATGCTTATGCTGTTTATTATGGTTATACTGGAATATATGTTGCGTTGCTAGAATCATATAAGTATAAGTTATTGTGCGCTATGGCTCATATTTTTACATGTGAATTATCATTTGATACCACACTAAGGTTTGCTGAAGAGACTGTCATATTATAGTGCTATGGTTCACTATGTAGTATGTGGCATGTTGCTTTCAAGGCTACCGATTACAATGCTATGGTTCACTAGTAGTCCTCAGGTACCACCGTTGATAGTGCTTTTATTCATTGTGTGGTTACCCGGATACCCCTCGTTTATAGTGCTATGGTTCATTGAGTGAGTATCTCAGCACTTGCTCTATTTTGAGATGACGGATCCACATTACATGAGTTTCTACATAATTAATTGAAGGTTTTAAAATTATTATTGTATATCCTCTTTTGCATTTCAGTTTTCAATGGTATCCTTGATTGACGAGTATAGAGTGAAAATATAAATTTGTGATCATGTGTGTTTGAAAGAGGTTGTGTGTAACTTACCGGATAATAAAGTATCGTTTATTGCTTAAATTGTACTCATCCTCTAAGTGTGTTGATTTTGCAGTGGATGTGTCAAGGGATGATTTTACGTAATGGACACTCAAATTATATATGTATGGTTGTTTATAATATGATATGGCTGTTTTGGTAGCCGTAGTGGCAATCCGTATGTATATATATATATATATATATATATATATAGATGTGTGTAGCATGGTGTTGATATTTTGATGCTTTTTGGTAATGTTATATGGTAGCTGATTTTCTACAGTATATACATACGCATATATGAAATTCTATTTGAATGAGCGTTCATGATATTTTGAATTTTAGAAGATTGGCATTGAGTCATAGGCTTGTATGAGTATATGTTATTTATATCTATGAGCAGGTCTGGCATAATTAGATGAATCCATTAAATTGGTTGATTTATGGCATGAAATTACATACATATATACGTAAGTATTGCTGATTCTTGAAACTCATGAGTAGGATTATTGCACACTTCCATAATACAATGCGTAGGTATCATGAGATAAAGTGGGATTGTGAGTCAAGTGTATTGTATACTGATCAATCCGGATTATTAAGTAGTATTTGGTAAATTACAGCTAAATTCTATGATTTGTATGAATATACCTTGTGATAGATGCGGGAATTGATTATGTCATGGACTATGCTTGGTGTGATGATTATTATATGGTTCAATTGTGTTTTGATGAAATATAGGTACTAAGTTGTATTATAAATAGATGGCTATGTTTCAATTATATACTGTGAAATATAAATTTCCGAATAGCATTTGGCATATTACAATTTATCTGTTATGGAATTTTGTGAATAGACTATATGATAGGTGCTAGAATTGATTATGTATAACAATGTGTAATAGATGCTTCTACTCTTATTAGTTATTATTTTTTGTTGCATTGTTGTCAGTTTTTCAATTTTAGTGCATGCTTGATAATATTTGCATTTGGAGAAACAATTAATTATTTTTCAAAAGCTCTCTCAAAAATCCAGCAAGAAAGACTAGGCAATTACTTTTTTTAAGTAAACTTAACCAAACACACTTGGTATTACAGTATTTTCATTTGTTAAAATTATTTTATTTTAATGCATCCTTTTTATGCTTTGATGGAACAATGATAGACCAATCTAAGGGACCCCCTTATACACTGGCCATATCTTTAGCGAAATGTTACTGAGATGCAGTTGTAGAAATCTCTGCTTATAGTTAGTTTAATCCGTCTTTGATAAGGTAATGTCATTAGACAGTGACAGGGACCATCTTTTAGTGAAGAAAAAGATAATAGTATAAATTGTTAGGTTGTGTTGCATATAGGATTTAATTTACTGCTGATCTTGTGAAGGGTATTAATAATAACTCCATCACATCTCTTTTTTTTTTTTTTCTAGTGGTGGGGGACTGAAAGTGAGTAATTTCTTTAGCTTCTCATTGGCTTTTTTTAGAAATCCTTCCATGAATACTTAACAAATTTCTTTATTTTAATTCATTAATTGTAGATAAGTGGTTTCTGTTTGTTTGAATCACCCAGGCTGTCTGGTGTAAAAATGTGGTTAGTTATATTATTATCTAAATGCAGTCATAAACTTTCTCCATAGTATTACTCAATTATACCAATGTGAATTGCATTTCATATTCTTCATGGGAATTCCTTTTTGTTCTACTTCAATGAAAGTATAGAATATTCTCCTTTCATTTAGTTATCCTATGTCTTGATTTCCTTGACGCGCGTATCCACGCCAGACATGGCATTCCAACGTTGATTCACGTGGGTGTGAGTATCTAGTTCATTCATATGTTATAGACCCAAGCTTTTGCGCATCCCCATGTTGTGCAGGCGTCCATACGCCGAGTCACACGTGGTTTCCTCCCGTTATCCATGCATGTGCGTATCAGTCTTGCACCCTCATGACTCGCGTGTCCCACTAGGCAAAATGTCCACTGAATCATGCTTGTTCCTGTATACTAATTATTCAGTAAATTATTTGTTTTCTAATATTAGCTTAGCCATTTTGGAGATTTAAGGATTTATATTCTTTAAAAATAAATGGTTGCACCTCATGAATTAATAAGATTGATTTTTTAATGCAAAATATTTATTCCTGAACTTTCTTGATTAAGGTGATCAAAATTTGTAATGGAAGGATTTCTAAAAAAAATCCAATGAAATACAAAAGAGGATATGCAATAATAATTTTAAAACCTTCATTTAGTTATGCAGACAAACCATGTAATGCAGATCCATCATCTCAAAATAGAGCAAGTGCCGAGATACTCACTCAGTAAACTATAACACTATTACACAGTGAACTAAAGCACTATCAGCGGTGCTACCTGAGGACTACTAGTGAACCATAGCATTGTAATCGGTAGCCTCGAAAGCAACATGCTACAGATTACACAGTAAACCATAGCACTATAATATGACAGTCTCTTCAGCAAACCTTAGTGTTGGAAATGCATATGTGATATGAAATGACAATTCACGTGTGAAAATGCGAACTATAGCGCAAAATAACTTATACTTATATGATTCTACAACACAACATAGATTCTAGTATAAAATAAACAACATAAGCATCACACCATCATTTCAATTAGGAATCAATAGTTTCTACACATTTCACCTCAGTAAGCAAATATTCACAGATATACCACTTCTAAACAAACTAATTAGAACTCCAAATTCTAAATTCTTGTTATCCCTCAAATTATAAACTCCCCGTATGTATAAAACGTACCTGAAATCAATCTGCTTTATAATTCGAACCCCCGACTCTTAGTCCAGTAAGTGCTAAAGTCCGGAATTAAGAGACGCACAATTTTACCCTCTGATCAATTTTTAGGCAACAACAACACTCGATCAGAGTCTCCAATTTACGATTTCCTTTATCGAAACTCTCCGATAAGCTTCTGACATACCAAGCGCCAACTGATGACTTCTGAAAAGATTTCATGAATGCTTATAACCTCCTAAAATGAAAATCAAGGCTCTAGAGTTTCCAATCATAAATGAGACTTCCTTATCCCTTATTGACATAATCCTCCAAGAACAAAGAAGAAATTGATGAATGGGGCTTGAAGAAGACAACACGGTGAAAAGGACAATATGGAGAGGGAAAGAAAGGAAGAAATGTAGCTTGCTCACGGGAACAACAACATGCTAGTAAAATGGAGCATATAGTTGCTGAGGGAAAAGCAAGATGAATAATAAAAGAAATTAGTCTTAAGTCTAATAAGAAAAAAAACAAAATTCTGAAATTTTAGACTTTAGAAAATAAAACAATATAATTGGAAATGGGTTAACTAAATCTTTAATTTAAGCAAAATAATTGATTTAATTTCTAACTCTTAATTTTATCCCGAATTTAATTTTTCAGGATGTCACAGTATTTTTAGATACTCCCTTTGATTTCTTGTTATAAGCAAATCAAACAAATTTTACACAAATTAAGAAAGTTGACTGTTATTTGTATTAATATTATCAAATATCGTATTTGTCCCTAAATATAAGACTATTTTCACAAAAAAAAATTATCCTTTAATATAAGAATTTCTTTCAAGTTTCCATGTCATTTATTAATTTTTTGACTAAAATACCTTTATTAATGCAATCCTTCCATCCATAACTATTGTCACTTTAGCCTTTTATTTTTGTCTCAAAACTATTTTCACTTTAGAAGTTGAAGGTGTAACTAATTTATATTTTCTAATTGTATCCTATTGTAATTAATGCATCTCTCTCTTATCACCTTTTATTTGACTAATGAATAAGACTTAGAAAGTTAAGACATTATTTATTACTAATAAAACAATACTCCTTCTATTCCTTTTTATATGTCTTTTAAGTTAAGTCACACAAATTAAGAAAATCAATTAATATTCTTGGATTAACATTTTTATATTTACTTTCCTATTTTATCTTTATCTTAAATTAAATTTTTATATTAATACTAATAGTGTTTGGTCATTCCCTAGGTACGAGTATACTAGGAAAAAAATAATAAATGGGTTTTTGAAATTTTAAAGAGACAAATAAAAAGGAACAAAGTTATTTTAGAATCGACACTAATAAAAAGGAACAAAGGGAGTATAATTAAATGAGGTATTTTAGTCCATGTCAACTAAAATAACTACGTATATAATGATTTCTCAATCTGTGTAAAAAGGCTAAAGCGATAATAGTTTTGCAACAGAGGAAGTATAACTTTTTCCTAAAATCAATATAATAATAAATAAAATACATCAATTACATTATTGAGTAGAAAGTGAAGAGAGATTAAATGGAGAAAATTGAATGATGAGAAAATTGTAAGATTAATGGCAATTTTGTTAAACTACAATAAATTTTAAATAAATTTAATGATTTTAACTAAATTAACTAACTTTCTTAATATAAAGTAATCAGGTAAAAGAGTCTTATATCTAGGGACAGTGGTAGTATTTGATGTATTTGTCTACCTTTAATCTTATTTATTACATAAAGCATTTAGTTACATTAAAAATATATTCAAGAAACACATATTTGATATATAAGCATTTAATGACATTGAAACAGGATATTTTTAATTATACTTAAGACCAAAAATATTCTCAAAATTTGCTTATGAGATTATTTTTTTATAATACACAATTTCAAAATCAAATCAAACATTTTTTCCCCATAAAAGTAGCAATGTTTTAGTGAATATTATAAATAAGTCCTTTATAGTGGAGAAAACTTCACTACTAATACTTTATTGGTGTGCACCTTTATACGAAAGGGATACTTTAGGTTTGATGATGGCAGACTGTAAATGTTTGTGTTTGTTTAAAATATATTGACCACTTTTAGGAAAAGTAACGTAAAATATATAATTGAATATATTAATAATATTACTAATTAAATATAAAATATTTAAATAAAAACAATATAATAATAAAAGAAACATAAGTAAGGCATTTTATTAAATTAAAAGTAATGTACCATGTTGGCACACACGAATGATTGGTTTGGTAGATAGGGTAAGATAAACTAACTTGTTCGGTAGTTATCTTATGTTTAGTGAGGTAATAGGATATGATATGTTATCTTGTTGCCTGTCTCTTGTTACTCTACTATGATTTTTATATATTAGGGGAATAACTTGGTTAGGAATGAGCAGGATATGATAAGGAGTTTGGCTTTTCTTCTTCTACTACTACTATTACTACTATTACTATTAGAAATAAAATTATAGTAATTTTATTTTATTAATTTTTATAAATTTTATTTTTTTATAAGTTCCAAAATAAAAACAAAATTTAGAAAGAAATAAATAAATAGAAATTTAAAAAATTAAAATTTTGATAAATTAATTTTGTAAAACAAATTTAAGTAATTACATAATTTGTTGGGAGTTACAATAGACAATGAAAAAGTTAATATAAGAGATAATATGATGTTAGTTTTAATAAGTATAAATTAGAAAAAGAAACCAACATACATGGTAAATTTATTTTATTTTTATTTTTACTTTTAAAAGTGTACATTTTCAGTTTCTAAACATATGTTACTTAATTTGTGATTTTGATTTATGAATAATGTGATTGGTTATAATATAGATTTAACATATTTATATTCAACCTTAACATTTATTTTAATTAATTTTATGTGAGGAGTGTTTAAAAATTAGGGAGAGTAGCATTTTATCATTCCTACATAGTAAACTAAATAATTAAAATATATGTATTGGTTCTTGTTGTTCCTACATAGAATAATAATAATATTTTATTTGGTAAATGGTTTTTCACCACTAAAGGGAAGTGTTTTTGGCTTTGAGTACTCTATGTCACTATAGGGTGGAAATTTCCCTCTGTAACCTCTGTAACATCCCAGTAATTAAATTAAATTCTATTTGTGCCATGATTTGGCAATTATTGAATATTAAATTAAATAAATTTGGAATTAAATTGACTAGAGGAGAGGGTTAGAAAAATAAAAGAAATGTAGATTAAATTAAATTATGATGGAAAATTATTAATTACTAGAAGGTGAAGGTAATAATCTAATTTTGAAAATAGGAAATAAATAATCAAAGAAATTGAAAATGAAATAGAAAGGGTGTGAAGTTATCGAATTTCCTTTAGGGGTTTAAAACATAATATTTGTGAGTTTTTCTCCCCTCTTTCACGCACACAGCTTCTTCTTCCTCATTTCTCCACTTTCATAGTCATGTGAGGCAAGCTTTAATTGAAGCTCCACTTGTTGCTGAAACTTAAAATTAAACACGTTTTTAGAATCAGGAAATGATATAAGGCTATTGACACTTTCAATTTTGCGTTTCCTTCTCTTTCTCTCTCTAGCCGACTTGAGGGGTTTTTGGTTTCATTACTTTCATGACATTTTGGGGCTTGATCATGGTTCGTACTATAGTGGGTGTTGATAATTTGCTAACGGTGTATTGTTTTAGTATGGTTATGTTTCAAATCGAGCTTCGAGAGGTGAACTAGTTTGAACCGGGGTCAAGGATCCGGTGTGGGACCAGCCACAAATGTTCTCAGTTCTTAGTGATCTCTATACCGATACAGTGGGGATCCGGTATTATGTCCCTATTCCAGTTGGAAATAAGGGTCTTGGAGTCTTGGAGATTCTTCACACCAAGCTTTTGCGTTGAGAGGGGGTGAAAGGTGGTGTCACCTTCGAAGATTCTCCGACGCCCAAGTCAGCAACTAGAAGAAGGGTTCAAGGTTTATGAGCGTAAGTTTGAGAATAAGTCTAATATACCAAAGTCATAGAAATATAGGTATTTATATGCATGCATATAGAGAATAAAGAGTCTTTTAGGGTTGGGGACCATTCATACAATTTGTCAGTACAATTCTGACACACGACACGGGTTCCCCGGTGTCGCCTGCGAATGTTCCCCTGTGACTGTACCTTATACTATTTGTTGGGTGACACAGATGCTTTTCGGTGTGTACAGTGTCGACCTAGACTTTCGGTATAGAAAGGTATCTGATACAGGCTTACAGTCCGGAGGTTTACCTGTGACACTGGTAAACGAGTGAGATCAGGTGAAATTACCCTCTTGCCCATGTACCGGTATTTAGATTAGATCATTTTCCCCTAGCTTGTTTGAGGGATAGAGTAATTTGCTTAACATAAGCTATACTGCCTTGCCGAAGTCGCTCTTGTAGATATGGATACTAACTCAGATGACTTTCCTCTGAGGTCCCCTTTTGTGGTCATGGACTTCGGCTTCAGACAACGTCCTGTCTTTACGTGGGGAACTTAAGAGTTTTTTGAATTTCGTAACTCCTTGTATTTAAAATTTGTAACTCCCTGGTGTTGAGACACTACCAACGATGAGCAGTTATTGCTCATAACACGTGAACACTAATGATTACGTGAACGAGGATTGTCAATCATCGCGTATAGTGGATATTTGGCCTAAAATTCAAAAGTTACAGCCCACTTGATTTCAGTTTTATGCAAGACGACATTATTTTGGCACGTTTTAGATTGAAACGGCACCGTCATTGGCCCTCGAAGTAATGCGTTTACTGACAAATGACATGTCTTCTGACTGGTGGTTACCATGCCCCCTCCATAACTATAAAATAGAGACTTAGGCATTTTCAGAAAGTTACTTTGCTTCCAACCTAAGAAAAACTGTGCTCGAATTTCTTCTTGAAGAAGTTAAGAAGTTGCTGCTTCAATGTTTTTCAGTGAAGTTCTCCATCGCCCTCATCTTTCAAAACTTTCTTAGGTAACCATCCTTTTTCTTTCCTTTAGCTTTTAATTCGTCTGCTTGTAGTATTGTCACCAAGGCTTTAGGCAAGACCGTGCTGGTCCTATGTATAGAGGGGGAAGAATCCCTACGAGGCCCTCTGGCTATCGAGGAGGAAAGATCCCTTTGAATCCTTCCAGGGCTGGGCCACATCGTTCAGGAAGGGGTGAAGCGTCTCACTCAAGGTGGCAAGTTGTAATACCCCTATCTGACTCCCCCTCTAGCTCAGGTGCTAGCCACTCTTCTGAGAGCGAGGTGAGTGCTGACTATTACCTTTCTGATGATATGGCTTTTTATAGCAACACTGACGTTTTTCATCACGTCATAAGTAGGATGGCTGTCAAAGGAGCTTTTGAAACCGTCCCAATCATCAAAACCATTGAAGGGTGTATCAACGTGGTGGCACATCGGCTGGACTGGGTAGAAGTCAATGAGAAGTACCCTTATTGCTGGGTAGAAGATGAAATACACGAGATAGCATCCCGGTATGCTAGAGAGGATGGGGGCGGTTATCCCTACGCTTCACGGTACACGCTGAAGAAAGGCTTAAAGAACGGTTCATGGTTCTTGCACCCCGGCCTAAAGATAGAATTTGCCACCGCGTGTCGGATGAGTGGTCTGTGTATATGTACGACTTCGTTTTCTCTTAGCTTGGGGTCCATTTCCCACTTACAAAATTCCAGATAGGGGTGTTGAGGTTCTTGGACTGCATCCTTTCACAGGTGCATTCTAATGGATGAGGCTTAATTCATGCTCTGGAAGTGCTGGATGAACATTTTAACTTCAAACCCACCGTGGCAATGATGTTTCATTACTGCCAAGTGGTACGCCGGGCCAATAAGAAGGGCGGCCTTAGCTTTGTTACCCTCCAATGTGACACGAAGGTTGTCAATTTTGAAGCCTTCACAGTTGTCAATTTTGAAGCCTTCACAGAATCCACAAAAGTAGATGGTAGATCCTTTAAGAACTACTTTGTGAGGATCTGTGTTCAACCAAATAAACCGGTCTTCTGGAGAAACAAGGGGGGTCTTCTCAAATTCCCTATTGAATTGACCCATGAGCATTTCTTACTCACCTCCAAAGCTTATTTTACTGATGAGGGCAAGCTATCTCCCCACTCATTAGAGGTTCTGAGTGCTCTTCAAGCATACACCATTGATTTTGGGAAATTTTCCTGCAAACGCTTTTTGGGGTCCAACACCATCCGTAATGAATACCTAAGTAATTTCCTGCTTTTTATCCTTAACTGTTTGAGTATCGGTATCTGTTGTGTTTGGAACTAACATATTTTTGTTTACTTATGCAGAACAAATAAGAGAACTGTGCCCTGCCATGGACAAGTTGAAAGGTATTCTAGCAGATGGGGACTCATCCTTTAAGGAAAACAACATCCAATCCAAGAGGAACACTATTTACGTGTCGAAACAATTACCCTAACGTCTGTCGTGACTGGTGAAATACCTCTGCTAGACAACACTGAACAGGCCGGCACCACGCAACCTGAAAAAGAAAAAGAGAAGGAGAAAAGAAAAGAAAAATCTAAAAGGACACTGGTGGGTAGAAACCACTCTTTCCCAAGCCAGTGAAAAAGTAGAAGACCCTGGAAGAGGCCGGGATGACCAACACCCAAAATGAGAAAAAGGTTGTCTCCACACCCAACACCATTTCTGAAGCCCAAATACCGGTAGCTACCGGCAAGTGGTGTCTTGCTCTCATTCGAATAAATCATTCTTTACCCCATTTTTGAAGTACAAGGGCCCTATGCCTCTAAGACTTCCCAAACCCACATACAAGCTTAGACCCAAGCTGGAAGTCTCTAAAATCAAAGAGGCTTGTAAGGCCGACAGATGGCAACTAGCTGAATTATCTGGCCTCATTAACTCCTTGAGTAAAATGGCAGATAACATTGAAGAGGCTGACAAACTTCATATCGAGGTTAAGAAACTAAGTATCTCTAGCACCAAGGATAGGGCCAACCTTTGAATCGCAGAGGAATGCTTGAAAGAAAAGAAGGACCTGGCTCTTAAACAAGAGTTTGAGATAGGTGCGCTGAAGGTCGTCGTGAAGGACCTAGAGGGGAAAGTTGCTGAACTGAAAGAAGAATCCAAAGAAATCCACCAACTAAAAGAAAAGCTCAAAGTAGAGAAGGGAAAGCTACCAAATTGGTTAAAGGTCTGCAAGCTTCTGAGGCCGGTCGTTCAAAACAAATTGAAGAGTGGGCCACTTCAAGTAACTTAAATAGGGAAGTGTAGATACCGGGTCGCTCATGGAGAAGAATGTTAAACTGAAAAAGGGTCTTGCTGATGCAAAGGCCAAAGATATGATGCGTTCGGTGGAGCTGTTTGTCAAATCTTTTATCGCAACCCCGATGTGAAACTAACCTTTACGGGCTGCATCTTTTTTATGAGTTCCACGGGGGTAAATTATTTTATATTGTTGATGGACGGTATGAGGAACCTGAAGATTCCTTATATGAATTACCACATCTCCCCGAAAGACAGAGTATGGAGCCTCATCCAGTCTCTCTTAAACCTGAAAATGAAAAGAAAGAGAAAGAAATAGAGAAGGGTAATGATAGAGGTGACGAGGTACCGAAGCATACTGAAGGCAATGCTGGAGAGGAAGCTAAGGCTACAGAGGACGACAAGGCCCAACAAGAAGCTCATGAAGAAAGTCCCCCTACTTAGTTAATTTTTCATATTTGCATGTAAGCTGTGTTCCTAGATCAGCTCTGGTATTGACTAATTCTGCTATTACTTTGAATATGTATTTCTACTATGTAAATTTCTTAACACATTTGTGCGTATTTTGCTATAACATTGATGAAATATTTGCATCGTAATCTTTTCATAGGGATTTTAATTTCATAAGACGCTAACTTCGGATCCCTGCTCTGTTATTTTCCTGTACGAGGGCCATTCTATAGAGACTGTATCATTGGTTCTCAAATAAGCAATACTTAAACCACTTGTTGGGGTCCGTATGGCCTTGAATAAAGACCAATCCTCGCCACTCATCGGGGTGAAGTTAACTGGGGTACCGCTCATAGAGTTATGTCGTCAATTACAAAATAAGTAACTGAGACTATCCGTCTAGAGGGCTATTCTCCATGGCTAATTACAGATTAGGTAATTGGGGCGCTACTTGTTGGGGTCTAGTATGGCCTTAAATAAAAACCAATCCTCACCACTCGTTGAGCTTATTTTCCATGTTGTTCGTAAGGCTATGTCGTAAGTTAGAGATTAGGTAACTGAGATGATGATTCAACTTATACCACATGTCAGGGTCCCGTATGGCATTAAATAAGGACCAATCCTCGCCACTTATTGAGGTAAAGTTAACTGGGGTACTATTTATGGAGTTATGCTGTCAATTACAAAATAAGTAACTGAGACTATCCGTCCAGAGGGTTGTCGTCCACAATGTTCATGAAACTTAAGATCATAAAATAAAGAGAAATAGAAATAACACAATAATTGATAAACTTTTCTCATTAAACAAAGTATGTATAAATAAAGCATAGTTGGGGTCATGCCTCGTTAAAATCTTCTTGAGAAAAACCCAATGGGAAAAAACTCAAGTTAGGAAAAAGAGTACATGTCAGCCTACCAACAAGCTGTAATAAATTTTTAAGTTCTGTGTATTCCACTTATTACAAATCGGAGTGCCATCGAGGTTCTCCAACCAATATGATAAGGGCCCTCCCAAGTAGGTGCTAGCTTGCCTGGTGCGTGAACTTATTCCCCACGCTAGCCTTTCTCAACATCAGATCTCTAACCCCAAAGGCTTTGTGCAAAACGCGCTTGTTGTACTGAAGGGCAGCCTTTGCCTTGATGGCCAAGTCTCAGATATATGCCTCCTCCCTAAGCTCTTAGATAATGTTGAGCTCTGATGCCAGATTGGAGTTGTTATTCTCTTCAGAGAAATACTCTACCCTTATAGAAGCTGTTTGAAGCTCTACCAGGATCATGGCTTCGATGTCGTAGGTCAGCCGGTATGGAGACTCATTTGTTGAAGAGTAGGGCGTGGTACGGTATGCCCATAAGACATGGCACAACTGATTTGTCTAATCACCCTTAGCTTCTCTTAGGTGCTTCTTAAGGCCCTTTAACAACTCTCTATTGGCCATCTCAACCTAGCTATTTGTCTGTGGGTGCTGAACGGATGAGAAAATCTGGACTATGCCCAGTCCTTCAAGCAGCTCTATAAACTTTTTATCAGTGAACTGGGTGCCATTATCTGTTATGATCCACGCTGGTACACCGAACCGTGTTATGATATTTTCATAAATGAATCACCAGGTCCTAGCTGAAGTAATGTGTACCACCAACTCTGCTGCAATCCAATCAGTAAAATAATCGACCCATATAATGAGGTACTTGATGCCCCCTAGAGCTGTAGGGAATGGGCCCAAGATCCTCATTGATGAAAGGGCCATGGCACTGTGAAAGTAAACAGTTCCTCAGCCAGTGTGTAATGGAGGTTAGTAACCTCTGATAAGGATTATACTTCTTAACAAACTCTACAAAATCCTTTTTTATTATGGGCCACCAATAACCAGCTCTCAGGATCTTTCTCATTAAGCTCCGTCCTCCATAATGGTGCCCACACTAGCCTTCATGCTCCTCCTCCATAACCTCCTGAACCTTGTTCTCATTTAGACACCGGAGGTAAGGCACCGAAAAATCTCTCCTGAAAAGTATCTCATCCACCATCATAAAATAGGGCAACTCCCTACGAACTCTTCTTTTCTCAGCCTCATCGGTGGGTAGTTGTCCATTGACCAGATACCGGATGAAAGGGACTACCCACGAGTCATCATTGAATGCGTGAAAAGTTATGGCCATATGCGACGAGGTCAGGGGAATGCTAGGGGTAGTCAAAATGCTCTGGACTACAATAGTGGTACTCCCAGGCTGCTTTGTGCTGGCCAACCTTGAAAGAATACCAGCCCTGGTGTTCTCCTCTCTTGGCATATGCTTAAACTCCAACATCGTAAAATGCTCCTTCAACTCATTAACACAGTTCATGTATAACTGAAGCTATGGTTTGCAGACTTGATATTCTCCTCGAATTGGTGAAACCACCAGCTGTGAATCGCTACAGAGGGTAACCTTAAAGGCTCCAATATCCAATGTTGCTTTTAGTCCAATGAGACAAGCTTCGTACTCAACTTGGTTATTGGAAGTTTTGAAATTAAAGCGTGAAGATATCTCCAAGTGTACCCTATTATCACTTTCAACCACTGCGCCTGCACCACTTCCCTTATTGTTGGAGGATCCATCGATATACACCGTCCAATGGGCGCGAGGTGTGGTTGGATCTGCCCTAGTCATCTCCACCACGAAGTCTACTAGCACCTGAGCCTTTATAGCAACTCGAGGCTCGTAAGAGACATCAAACTTTGATTTCTCAATGGACTACTTCATCATTCTTCATACAAGGTCCAACTTGCTCAAAACTGAGTGCAGCGCAAGATCTATCCTTACCACTATAGGGTACACGTGGAAATATGGCCTTAGACGTCGGGAAGCCCAGATAACTGCCAGGGTGGCTTTTTCAATCTTTTGATACCGGCCCTCTACTCCTTGCAAGGTCTTGCCCGTAAAGTATACCGGCCTCTAACGCTCTGGTGTCTTCTTCACTAGGGCCACTCCCAGAGCCTCAACTAAAACTGATAAGTACAGAATGAGCAGTTTGTCAGGGTCAAGCTTTACCAAAATAGGAGGTTTGGACAACACCTCCTTAAGCTCCTAAAAGGCTTACTTTTGCTTCTCCCCCCACTTGAACTTGTTGGACTTCTTCAAAATCTTGTACAGGGGAATAGATCTGTGCACCATTTTAGGCATGAACCATGCCAAGGCTGCCACCTTTCCATTCAGAGACTGAACCTCTCTCAGATTCTTTGGGCTTTGTAGATCCCGAATCGCTTGACATTTTCCTGGGTTTACCTCTATACTGCGCTAAGCTAACATGAAACCCAAGAATTTTCCAGCAGGAACACAAAGGTACAATTCAGTGGGTTTAAGCACATGTTGTATTGTATCAGGCGTAGAAAAACTTGGTGCAGGTCTTCAACATGGTCACCCATAACTGAGGTTTTGACAATGATATCGTCAATGTACACCTCTACCAGCTTAGTGTACATGCCTTCGAACACCTTGTTCTGGTATGTGGCTCAAGCGTTCTTCAAACCGAAGGGCATGATGGTGTAACAGAATACACCATGGTCATTGACGAATGCCGTCTTCTCCTAATCCTTATCTCACATCAGAATCTAGTTGTACCATGAATACGCATCCATGAATGACAAGTATTAGTAATCAGACGAATCATATACCATTCTATCAATATTTGGGAGGGGCTATAGATCCTTTGGGCAACAATGATTTAGATCGACATAATCTGTACATATTCTCTACTTCCCATTGGCCTTCTGCACCAACACCACATTGGAGAGCCAAAAGGAATACCAAATCTCCCTAATGAACCCGACGTTCAAAAGCTCTTCAATTTGCTCACAAGTTGCCTTTTTCTTTTCTGGGCCCAATCTTTATTTCTTCTGGGAAACCGGCCTTGTCTCTGGGTAGACGGATAACTTATGATAGCAAAAGTTAGGGTCCATCCCCAGTATATCAGCAGTAGTCCATGCAAAAGGTCTTTAAACTCCTCAAGAAGAGCAAGTAGACGTTGCTCCATAACAACTTCTAACTTGTCATTTATGTGCGTGACCTTCTCCCGGCTATCTCTAAGTACGACTTCCCTGGAACCTCCCTCCGATGTTGGCTTGGATGGATTAAGCGGATCAATCTTAAGCTCAGCCCTGGGATCAAGGTCAATTAGGTTGACAGATCCAGCCATAGTTCCTTCGTCGTTCATCTTCCACTTTTTATTGAATGCCTATAACTTCACCATGTTGAGGTTCAAATTGTAGCAGTACCTGGCCATCTCCTAGTCACCTTGGATGGATGAGACATTGTTGTCCTTATCAATAAACTTGATAAGGAGGTAAGGTGTTGAAACAATAGCCTCCATTACATTCAATGTGGGCCGGCCTATGATGCCATTATATAGTGATTCGACGTCTATCACCAACACCCTAGACTTTACCATTCACGCTCCAGGTTCACCTTCAAATGACACATAGGTGTCCAGGTAACCCTTAATAGGCGGCTTGGCTCCATTGAAGACTGTCAGTTCCTATGTATAAGGCTGAAGATTAGAATCATTAAAGCCCATTCTTTTAAAGTAGTTATAAAAAATTACATCAAAGGAACTCCCCTGATCAATAAGGATTTGCTTGACGTCCTTATTTATGATGACCACTATGATGACCATCGTATCATCACCTCCAAGGATAGTTGGGCCAAAGTCGTCATCGGAGAAGGAGATTACTGGAGCCGCTACTCTGTCCCAAAATGGGTGATTGTCCCGGGGCTTGCCTTAAACTGAAAGAATCATACGATGATGATTCTAACTTGCAGTAATTGATGCTCCTCCATCAGTGAAGCCTCTAGTGATCATATCAATTACCTCACGACGACCTCGCTATTGTTACTAGGGTGCCTTCTCCTTGTGGGTTGCCTCGGTGATAACAATCCCCTTCTACTTTTCGGTAGCAGTCAATCTCTTTGTGGGACTCCGGTTGTTATCACCATCCTCATAGTGGTCACGGCTTCGCTTTTCCATCCGATCTGGCTCATCCATGTACCTCTCCTTAAATAGATATTGTTTCAACTTCCCCTCACGGGTGAGGGTATCCATGACATCCTTCAAAGATCTGCATTCCTCAGTAGAATACCCTACTTACTCGTGGAAATCGCGTACTTGGGTGGATTCCCAGGCCTCTTTAATGGGGCTGGTCTTTTGATACCATACACACTAAATGCCGGCCAACCCACTTCTCTAAGGATCTACGCCGGTCTGGTGTTCAACAGGGCATAGTTGTTGAATGAAGTCACACGCCTCTCCTGCTGCTGAGGCTGTGGGTTCTTAAACCTATCCCTTTGAAAGGGCCTCTTCTCTCGCCATCTCTTTCATTTTAGGCGGTTGTGACACTAGGACATATGGCTTCAATATCGCCATTGTGGCCTCCAAATTCATCTTAATAACAATATATTTTGATGCCCTACTCCAGAATTCTTCAAACGACATCGGATGGCTCTTTGCCAAAGATAAAGCAAAGGCAGACTTACGCTGTAGAGCCACCATGATGATGTGCAGCTAGATAGCCTCAACAAGGTTAGGAACCATCACTGCCTCCTTATAGAATCTCTTCAGGAAATCCTTCAGAGTTTCATTCTTACCCTGCTTGATCTACGTGAGAAAATACGACATCCTGGGAACATCCCTAGAAATGAGAAAATGATCGCTGAAAGCCATTGCAATAACCTTCTTCGTTGGAAGTCCTTTGGACCAACTAAGGGCCTCTCCAGTAAGGGTGCGGGGAAACATATGATACATAAGCTAATCTTCATCCCCCAGAAACATTGCCTCATACGCGTAAGTATCCAAATGCTTACTTGGGTGAGTATCACTCGTATACTTCCTAACAGAGAGGGGTTGAGTTGTCTACAAGTACCTATGGATAGACACACTCATCAACCTCCTAGAGAATAGGATATTGAGCCTATACATCCCTGAGGCTGTCACCAATAGCTCTTTCCTCCTAGTAGTATTTCTCTCCCCAGAATCTAGAGTATGCTCTCTCTCCTCATACATAGGGATTTTGGAATATTGGAGTGTGGTGGACTTCTCCCTACCAAAAGCTTCATGCGTCTCTTCCGCCTGAGAGGCTATTTTCTCCTCTAACTGCCTACAATCCCTTTTTAGCTTAGCCAACTCTTCCCTGACTTGCTTGGTAATCTCATCGCAAGGGTCAGACGTTCCCAAAGGCTTCATTCTTTGAGAGCTCCCTGCTGGAGAATCAAAGGCAAGACGCCTGTTAACTTGGGGTGTGACATCCTCCACATGCCCTTCCTAGAACTTCTTCATGTTCCCTTCCATGGCAAAGCTTTTAGACTTCAATGAAAAGTGGGAATAAATCTATCGAGTCCCACCGGGCGTGCCAATGAACTGGTCTGAACCAGGGCCAAGGATCTGGTGTAGGACTAGCCATAAATATTCTCAGTTCTCAGTGATCTGTATACCAGTTTAGTGGGGATTCGGTATTATGTCCCATATTCCAGTGGGAAATAAGGGTCTTGGAGTCCTAGAGATCCTTTACACCAAGCTTTCACGTTGAGAGAGAGAGAAAGGTGGTGTCACCTGCAAAGATTCTCTGACACTCAAGTCAGCAACCAGAAAAAGGATTCAAAGTTTATGAGCATAAGTTTGAGAATGAGTCTAACATACTAGAGTCATAGAAATGTAGGTATTTATATACATGCATGTGAAGAATGAAGAGTTTTTTATGGTTGGGGGACCATTCGTACAATTTATCAGTACATGCCTACAAACGTTCCCCTGCGACTGTACCTTATACTATTTGTCGGGTGACACAGATGCTTTCCGATGTGTATGTTGCTGACCTAGACTTCCAGTATAGAAAGGTATTTGATACGGGCTTACAATCCAGAGGTTTACCTGTGACACTAGTAAGCGAGTAAGATAAGGTGAAATTACCCTCTTGCCCATGTGTCATTATCTAGACCGGATCAAGAGGGTCGTAGGCAAAACAGAACATAACAACGATATTCAGAAGTGAAACGATAAGATTTTGGAACCTTGAACGAGAGTTTTGAATCATTTTGGTAAGTGGGTTATGGTTGTGAAGGTCAGTACGTTAATCGCCTTATGTGAAATTTTTGAATTTAGATAATTGGTGAGTTCAGAGGTTTTGACATTGCGGTGGAAGCTTTGAGAGTGTAGGGTTGAGGTAAGTAGGTGTACATGGAAATAATAGTGAAAGTCATTTTTGACAAGTGGAGGAAAATGGTAGAATAGTTAAATAAATTGATTTATATATATATATATATATATATATATATATATATATATATATGAGCATGGCAGTATATGTATATGATTAGGATTAGACTTAGTTGAATTGAGGTAATGAAAAATGAATTAAATGATGAATTTTTGATAATGGATATGATGATATTGGTAGCTAGATTGTATGATGTTGATTTATGTCAATGTATTGCATTATAATGATGATGTTGATATATATACTTATGATAAGATAGTATGATGAATTTTGGTATTTAAGTAGTTATGAGATGTTGCAATGATGAAGTAAGAAGTATAATGAGGCGTTGATGAAATTGTTGCTTGGGTGGCTTATGTGATTGTCCCAAGGTGATGGCTTTAATGTCGGGACTAAGTCGTGATGAATTATTCAAATGATAATGAGACTTGATGATTTATAAATGCTATATTTGCACGTCATGTGGTATGGACAACCGATTGGTATAGATTACCCCTTATTTTTGGCTCCAGTGATCGGTTGTGGCTCAGTTGAGCTACACAATAGGGCTTGGTGGACTAGGTAAGGTTCACGAACTGTCAAGTAGGACCCCCAACTGATGGTAGATTCTTTTAGTATCCGAATTGTAACATCCTAATTTTTAAGGGAAAATTTTCACGAAAACAAATATGAATAACCGGGCCAATTAATTAGAAATCACCCGGGTCAATAATTAAAAGCCACTCCCATATATGAAGATATGAGAGCTAGGTCCAATGACCAAGAAGAGGAAGCAAGCAGCCCGGGGCAGAAAGGCAAAATGCCATCCAAGGAGAAGAAATGTAAATGGAAGTAAGGCAAAGGACGAAAACCGAGCACAAGCCCAGCAGAAGACCATCAGCACTTAAGCGAAGGCCATAAAGCAACGCACACTCGCTCAAGCGAGACACAGGTCCGCTTGGGCGAAACAGCTCTAGTCGCTCGGGCGAGGCACGATTCGCTTAAGCGATGCCAACACAAGAGCCTTCCCAAACACACACTCGCTGGAGCGAGGACTCACTCGCTGAAGCGAGAAGCTAGAAGCCACACTCGGCTAATCCACCACTCGGTATCTAGAGGCAACCACGCACTCGGTAACGACTTAGTTCACTCGGCATAAGGAAATTCCAATCACTCGGGAACTACCCCAACAAGTGTCTCACTCAGCAACCCATAACTTAGCCTCTCAATTCTATCCACAGAGTCATCATAAGGATCCACTCAGGAAATGAGGGATATCTCACACGGATTCTAACAATTTAAACCACTCGGTATGATTCGACCTCTAGTCACTCAGAAAACATCAACCATTAGCACCCGGCACATCTGAACTCCCTTACTCAGAGAATACCTAGGCTTTCTCTTAGCCATAAATCACTCGGTCTAATCTTGACCATCCATCACTCGGTATTTCATTATTCCTCTCACTCGGAATATACATAGGCCTTCCTTCACTCAGAAGGAGTCTCCACCTTCATGCTCCACTCGGAATACTCCAGTCGGATTCACTCGGGAGTGTTACACGATCGTCACTTATTATACTGATATCTAGAGTCAAACCTCACTCGGTAACTCATTTAGAGACCGAATCCTTTCACACAACTTTTCACTCGATATTTAACTCTAAAACCGACCAACACTCATTCGGTCACACACACACACGGTATTCACGCCTAATCTCTCTCAGAGAATACCTTAACCATCCATTACTCAGAAATAACCTCCTTAATCAATTTCACTCGGAGTTATCCGAACTCCTCAACACTCAGAGGAATTCACCAAGTTAAGTCATTCAGACTTATGAAATACTTAGCCACTCAGCATACCTATTACCCTATTCGCTCGGAATAGGTATCCATGTTCACTCGAAAAACTTATACAACTAATATACTTAGATTATTTCTTATCTGAACCATCAACAACTCTTCACTGGTCAGAGATTCACTCGGGTTTCCACTCGGCATATGCAATCTCCTCTCTTCACTCGGGGTTTACTTATATTTTCACTCTACCAATTTTCACTTAACCACCAATAGGCTTTCCTTAACTCAAAATACACTTCACTCAAACCCCTAAGGTCAACACCACTCAGAAATAGCCCAGTAGAGTATATCTCACTCGGAAGAGGAGTCCTGCCCATAAACTCACCCGGAAATGGCCTTGAGCCTTTTATATCTCTCTTGACATGGACATCCAGCATCATATTTCACTCGGTATCTATTCGCTTAGCGTTATTCATTCCTCACCCTTCATATTCAACCTAAGTAATGACTTAACCATCAACATATACATGCGTAAACATTCCGAATCATTAACTCTAACACTATTTCATACTTCAACACTCCTCCAATGATCAACAGCGCATTCCAGTCGGTAAGAAGCATCAAATCAACAGAAGACACTTATATATATATATATCTATTCATTCACTCGGAATACGTAGTATCTTAACATCATTCATCCACCAATCCTCATTACCCGATACAAGTACATGACTTCAATGTAAATCATAGATATATAAAAGCATGCACTCGGATTCCAATATATGTATTTATATTCATTATACAACATACTATATGAGCCGGCCAAGGCCGTAATACATTAAACACACTCGGTACATTACATCATGTACAAAGCCTCATCATAAAAAAAAACCTACACTCGGGTTTAAGGCCATCACATCATTCCAGTCGGACCTGCACATACTGAAAAATGGTGTAGGGGTGAGCATTACATATTAAGTGATAGATATTGGCTCGAATTATTCATAGAATCCTCAACATGCAAATGTATATATATATATATATATATCATCACCCAATTAACACGTACTGCCAATCAATATGTACATCAACACATAAAGGGACGAAGTTCATCAACATCACACATTAAATAATCATCATGCATATCCGAGCTACTACTCACTCGGAAACCAATCAACAACACATACTAAATCCCACACATCACAATACAAGAATTTCACCCGGAAAACCCGTCCATAAACTATGCACTTAAGATGCAATAGCTCCCCTTACCTGGAATGAAGTTCCAGAAGTCACATTGGCTACTCGGTCCAGCCACAGCAGCACTCTGCTCGGCATTCCAGTCCTGGGAAGAACCACACAACTTCCCAATCAATCATCAACACGCTTCTCAATAACCAAGTATCAAACATCACCCTTTCGCTCAGGCTACACATTCACTCGCTTGAGTGAAAAGGGTCTAGTAACCCATTCTTCACTGGCTCGCTCAAGCGTGGCCATTCTCGCTTGAGCGAGATATGCCCAGTAGCTCCCTTGAACAGCATCAACACTCCAAGCTCCACTCTACTCTGCCACCCAGTCAGTGGAGAACCTCCATGCACAGCACCGTCTTCACCACCATGGAGGACAACCAAGCTTCCATGTAACATGCATGCATGCCTTCCTCTTTACTCAAGCATCACAGCATCAAGGTATATCATCTTCCTCACCAGCTCAGTGGAGGATCAAATGCTTCCCAAACATCATGCACGTCTTCTTCTTCACATACAGTTCTACCTCAGCACCAGTGGACCACCTTCCACAACCAAGGCACCCATACACCTGTAGGCCCCCAACCAAGCCACAAACATGAAGGAGAAGAAGAAGAAAGGACCATCAAGAAAAAGAACCAGGGAACAGAGAAGGAACCCAGCCTCCAGAACACAACACCATGTTGTTCCCCTCCACTCGGTTCTCACACAGCCAGAGAAATGATTCTCAACCTTCAAGGCACCCAATACCACGCTGGACTCCACCACTATGCTGCTCCACTCATGCTTCCACTTCCCACTCGGGCTCAGCACAGCGTTGAGGGGAAGAAGAAGAAGATGAAGGAGATAAAGAAGAAGAACGACCAAGAGAAAGAGGAAGCAAGAGCTTCAGAGAGCTCAAGAGAAAATGGAAGAATAGTTCTCAACTCAATGTACCCCCAAAGTATATGAGCGATGGCAAGCATGAAACGTAGAGTGGAAACATTCATCGTTCCAATGCTCTGTGGCAACAGCTCTCCCATCCCATCTTATCTTAATTTAATTCCTATCACCTCACCACTAAAACTTGTCCCTTTCGCCCTCGTTATTCCCATTGCAGCGTGATTAAAAGAGAGAACCGAGGCTTTGCTAAACACCACCAAGGCACATGGGTCACTTAGCATTATTATAATCATTTTCCTCTTAGTGCATTCTGCCTGAAGTCCCAACCTCAAACTCCTTCACTCGCTCAAGCGTCCCTAGCTCGCTTGAGCGAAAGGCACATAGTATGTATTTCCTTTCTCTCACTCTCGCTTGAGCGCGGCCACACCCGCCCGAGCGAGAACCGTCCAGTGACTTTACCAACATCATTCACACGCATCTCGCTTGAGCGGATCGCCATCTCGCGTGAGCGAGATGGAGCCAGAAACCACAATTCTGGTCTAGGGGATTCTCGCTTGAGCGAGCATCCATCTCGCCTGAGCGAGAATACCAATTCTAGTGCAGAAACATGAAGATTTAATAATCTAACACTCCAAGACTCACACCAATCCAATCTGTTCAACTTTAACACATCCTACGCATCACATGAGGTGTATGAAACTGCTCATACCATTCACACTCCCCAATTCTTATTTCAACTCATTAATCACTCAATAATTTGCCTAATTGGCAATTAATCCTTAATTAACCATTAATCCTATCAATCCCTAATCTTAATCTAAAATTTATAATTATTTAAAAATCTGGGATGTTACACTCTCCCCACCTTTTAGGAATTTCATCCTCGAAATTCAATCAGGAACCTGCCTCACAGACAACTCGGCATAACCCTGCATGCCACATAAAATAACTTACATACCCGTGTCTTCCAAGCATTCACCGACCAATCAATTTCCAATTGGCACAACTCCACTTCACCCAGCAACTCTTTCTTTCACTTGCCCATCATTTTAATACTCAACCATATACTCATCCATTCAGATTCAAATCCTCACCCTGCTCGGAGCCGTCCAATAGACTCAAGCCATCTCCATAAGCAGCTACAGTCTCACTAGCTGACCTGTGAATCTGCTGCATCCAACTTATAGGATGATGCCTCATTCCTATAGGGCCACAACAGTTACATCAAGTCGATGCAAAGTGTACACTGCCACAATACCTATGGCATGTAGAGTCACACTGGAACAGCATCCTCATATCTTATCTCACTCGTACCGATCAATTTCACTCAAATAATGATAACCTATATGAAAATCAGTGATAATTTATACCCATCTATAAGCAACGCACCAGAATTAACTTCATCATTAGGCATCCACAATGGTACATTTCCAGTCCAAACCGAGTAAAAATTCCTTCTTTCGTCTTATCTATCACAAACTATTGGCCAATCAACCTAATATTCTTTAATATCACCATTCATTACAGGCCACAACTCGGATTTAAGCTTAATAACTCACTACACCCACAGATATGTACAACTCAGGATCAGAAATTTAATCAACAACTCACTCGGTTTTCAATCACAAAACCGAGACAGTACCCAAACTAACAGGTACCTCACCTTATCAATTTCTCACAACATCCTACCACACATGATTATGCCCAATCAATTGAGTTACCACACCTAGTGGTCTATCATCAATTAATCCCTCACTCGGTTTGACACATTAAAACCGAGACACCAATCCAATGTAACATATACCTGATTCCATATTTATTCGTTCATTACATATTAAAATTCTCAACCTAGGTAATTGCAACCAATTAATTTCACCATATGTACACATAGGTACCAATAGTCAATAACATACACGCTATTATTCAATCAGAACGTATTCAAGTATCATTCAATCGGAATCTATCCAGCCAGCTCTCGGCTATATTACTTACATTATGTATAACCACATATATATATATATATATATATATTTAATCATCCAATCGGAATATTAAATTCACACTCGGCCATACAATTCATATCATCCACCACAGCGTGCATTACAACCACAATATCATATTGCACCCGGTCATAACATTAATATACATACATTCATCCAATTCACATTGAGTCAAATGACCATCATAAGTGTGAACACAGACTTTCAATCGGAAATTGCACAATAACATACATTCTCAATCATAAAATCACATTGTACTTGGCAAATATAATCAATCTCATACACATCACAGCTAATAATTCATCAATTATCACCACTAACTCTCAGACAAAATGGACGCCTAGTATCCGGATACTAAAGGATCGGCCTTCAGCTGGGGGTCCTACTTGACACCCCGTGAACCCTGCTTGGTTCACTGAGTCCTGCTTGACTCTCCACCTCGACCACTGGGTCCTACTTGACCACTGGGTAGCTCAACTGGGCACAAAAACCACGGGAGCCAGAAATGAGGGGCTATATATACCGTCGGCCGTCCCACACCACATAATCACACATCATAATCATACAATCCATTTACTGGAAGCCTGTCAGGAGCCGTTCCTTGCTCGTGCAACGCACCAGCGACCACTCCCCGCCCTCAACAGTATACGGAGTATCTCATACACAATATGTAACTCAATATAACAAATATTATCAATCTCATGCCACACATGGCAATTACTTATCATACATATACAATTTACATTTCTCATCGTATCATAGTGGCCATTAACAACATCACATACTTATCACACGGGTGACCTGCTTGTCAAGCCCGGTATCACATTGCCACTATACATCGATTATCACAGCATCACAGGCATTTGTCATAGTAACTCACAATAAGCAAAGCAAGGTAACAATACTACAACACACCCTCTCGGTATTTTTAATGAAGTCAGCATACATTTCAACACAACATTCCAAATGGAATTCAACAGATCAATTCACATATCATGCATTCTCATTCATATACATTTGAACATGAACTGCAAACAGAGCTCCGAGAATCATCCCTCTTTAACTCATGGACGGAGTCACACAACACTAAACAGTTTACAAATACCACAAATCATACACATCATATACCATTCATTCATCACACAAGTCATGATTGAACATGTGTCAACATTTAATAGAATATCATAAGTAATTATGACAATCCGGCATAATGCACTCAACCGCCCACTAACAGTAGGCAAACCTTGGCCATGGACCTTTTGGTCTGCTCTGATACCAAATGTAACATCCTAATTTTTAAGGGAAAATTTTTGCGAAAACAAATATGAATAACCGGGCCAGTTAATTAGAAATCACCTGGATCAATAATTAAAAGCCACTCCCATATATGAAGATATGAGAGCTAGGTCCAATGACCAAGAAGAGGAAGCAAGCAGCCCGGGGCAGAAAGGCAAAATGCCATCCAAGGAGAAGAAATGTAAATGGAAGTAAGGCAAAGGACGAAAACCGAGCACAAGCCCAGCAGAAGACCATCAGCGCTCAAGCGAAGGCCACAAAGTAACGCACACTCGCTCAAGCGAGACACAGGTCCGCTTGGGCGAAACAGCTCTAGTCGCTCGGGCGAGGCACGATTCGCTTAAGCGATGCCAACACAAGAGCCTTTCCAAACACACACTCGCTGGAGCGAGGACTCACTCGCTGAAGCGAGAAGCTAGAAGCCACACTCGGCTAATCCACCACTCGGTATCTAGAGGCAACCACGCACTCGGTAACGACTTAGTTCACTCGGCATAAGGAAATTCCAATCACTCGGGAACTACCCCAACAAGTGTCTCACTCAGCAACCCATAACTTAGCCTCTCAATTCTATCCACAGAGTCATCATAAGGATCCACTCGGGAAATGAGGGATATTTCACACGGATTCTAACAATTTAAACCACTCGGTATGATTCGACCTCTAGTCACTCAGAAAACATCAACCATTAGCACCCGGCACATCTGAACTCCCTTACTCAGAGAATACCTAGGCTTCCTCTTAGCCATAAATCACTCGGTCTAATCTTGACCATCCATCACTCGGTATTTCATTATTCCTCTCACTCGGAATATACATAGGCCTTCCTTCACTCAGAAGGAGTCTCCACCTTCATGCTCCACTCGGAATACTCCAGTCGGATTCACTCGGGAGTGTTACACGATCGTCACTTATTATACTGATATCTAGAGTCAAACCTCACTCGGTAACTCATTCAGAGACCGAATCCTTTCACACGACTTTTCACTCGATATTTAACTCTAAAACCGACCAACACTCATTCGGTCACACACACGGTATTCGTGCCTAATCTCTCTCAGAGAAAACCTTAACCATCCATTACTCAGAAATAACCTCCTTAATCAATTTCACTCGGAGTTATCCGAACTCCTCAACACTCGGAGGAATTCACCAAGTTAAGTCATTCGGACTTATGAAATACTTAGCCACTCAGCATACCTATTACCCTATTCGCTCGGAATAGGTATCCATGTTCACTCGAAAAACTTATACAACTAATATACTTAGATTATTTCTTATCTGAACCATCAGCAACTCTTCACTGGTCAGAGATTCACTCGGGTTTCCACTCAGCATATACAATCTCCTCTCTTCACTCGGGGTTTACTTATATTTTCACTCTACCAATTTTCACTTAACCACCAATAGGCTTTCCTTAACTCAAAATACACTTCACTCAAACCCCTAAGGTCAACACCACTCAGAAATAGCCCAATAGAGTATATCTCACTCGGAAGAGGAGTCCTGCCCATAAACTCACCCGGAAATGGCCTTGAGCCTTTTATATCTCTCTTGACATGGACATCCAGCATCATATTTCACTCGGTATCTATTCGCTTAGCGTTATTCATTCCTCACCCTTCATATTCAACCCAAGTAATGACTTAACCATCAACATATACATGCGTAAACATTCTGAATCATTAACTCTAACACTATTTCATACTTCAACACTCCTCCAATGATCAACAGCGCATTCCAGTCGGTAAGAAGCATCAAATCAACAGAAGACACTTATATATATATATATATATATATATATCTATTCATTCACTCAGAATACGTAGTATCTTAACATCATTCATCCACCAATCCTCATTACCCGATACAAGTACATGACTTCAATGTAAATCATAGATATATAAAAGCATGCACTCGGATTCCAATATATGTATTTATATTCGTTATACAACATACTATATGAGCCGGCCAAGGCCGTAATACATTAAACACACTCGGTACATTACATCATGTACAAAGCCTCATCATAAAAAAAAACCTACACTCGGGTTTAAGGCCATCACATCATTCCAGTCGGACCTGCACATACTGAAAAATGGTGTAGGGGTGAGCATTACATATTAAGTGACGGATATTGGCTCGAATTATTCATAGAATCCTCAACATGCAAATGTATATATATATATATATATCATCACCCAATTAACACGTACTGCCAATCAATATGTACATCAACACATAAAGGGACGGAGTTCATCAACATCATACATTAAATAATCATCATGCATATCCGAGCTACTACTCACTCGAAAACCAATCAACAACACATACTGAATCCCACACATCACAATACAAGAATTTCACCCGGAAAACCCGTCCATAAACTATGCACTTAAGATGCAATAGCTCCCCTTACCTGGAATGAAGTTCCAGAAGTCACATTGGCTACTCGGCCCAGCCACAGCATCACTCTGCTCGGCATTCCAGTCCCAGGAAGAACCACACCACTTCCCAAGCAATCATCAACACGCTTCTCAATAACCAAGTATCAAACATCACCCTTTCGCTCAGGCTACACATGCACTCGCTTGAGTGAAAAGGGTCCAGTAACCCATTCTTCACTGGCTCGCTCAAGCATGGCCATTCTCGCTTGAGCGAGATACGCCCAGTAGCTCCCTTGAACAACATCAACACTCCAAGCTCCACTCTACTCTGCCACCCAGTCAGTGGAGAACCTCCAGGCACAGCACCGTCTTCACCACCATGGAGGACAACCAAGCTTCCATGTAACATGCATCCATGCCTTCCTCTTTACTCAAGCATCACAGCATCAAGGTATATCATCTTCCTCACTAGCTCAGTGGAGGATCAAATGCTTCCCAAACATCATGCACGTCTTCTTCTTCACATACAGTTCTACCTCAGCACCAGTGGACCACCTTCCACAACCAAGGCACCCACACACCTGTAGGCCCCCAACCAAGCCACAAACATGAAGGAAAAGAAGAAGAAAGGACCATCAAGAAGAAGAACCAGGGAACAGAGAAGGAACCCAGCCTCCAGAACACAACACCATGTTGTTCCCCTCCACTCGGTTCTCACACAGCCAGAGAAATGATTCTCAACCTTCAAGGCACCCAATACCACGCTGGACTCCACCACTATGCTGCTCCACTCGTGCTTCCACTTCCCACTCGGGCTCAGCACAGCGTTGAGGGGAAGAAGAAAAAGATGAAGGAGATAAAGAAGAAGAACGGCCAAGAGAAAGAGGAAGCAAGAGCTTCAGAGAGCTCAAGAGAAAATGGAAGAATAGTTCTCAACTCAATGTACCCCCAAAGTATATGAGTGATGGCAAGCATAAAACGTAGAGTGGAAACATTCATCGTTCCAATGCTCTGTGGCAACAGCTCTCCCATCCCATCCTATCTTAATTTAATTCCTATCACCTCACCACTAAAACTTGTCCCCTTCGCCCTCGTTATTCCCATTGCAGCGTGATTAAAAGAGAGAACCGAGGCTTTGCTAAACACCACCAAGGCACATGGGTCACTTAGCATTATTATAATCACTTTCCTCTTAGTGCATTCTGCCTAAAGTCCCAACCTCAAACTCCTTCACTCGCTCAAGCGTCCCTAGCTCGCTTGAGCGAAAGGCACATAGTATGTATTTCCTTTCTCTCACTCTCACTTGAGCGCGGCCACACCCGCCCGAGCGAGAACCGTCCAGTGACTTTACGAACATCATTCGCACGCATCTCGCTTGAGCGGATCGCCATCTCGCCTGAGCGAGATGGAGCCAGAAACCACAATTCTGGTCCAGGGGATTCTCGCTTGAGCGAGCATCCATCTCGCCTGAGCGAGAATACCAATTCTAGTGCAGAAACATGAAGATTTAATAATCTAACACTCCAAGACTCACACCAATCCAATCTGTTCAACTTCAACATATCCTACGCATCACATGAGGTGTATGAAACTGCTCATACCATTCACACTCCCCAATTCTTATTTCAACTCATTAATCACTCAATAATTTGCCTAATTGGCAATTAATCCTTAATTAACCATTAATCCCATCAATCCCTAATCTTAATCTAAAATTTATAATTATTTAAAAATCTGGGATGTTACACGAATACTAGAGAGTCATTATTTTTATTGATTGAGAGTCAGTGGTGACATATTTAAAATGATGAATTGATGAATTAATAGTGAGATTACAATATGAATTGTTAATGATTCCCTTATGAAGATTGATGAATTATGATAATGTGAAATAAAGAAAAATGAATATGAAGTAAGTGATTTGAATTCTTGACTGTACTATGTTTTTTCCTATGTATATATGCATATGTATTAGTGATAATTATATTAATTTATATAGCCAGTCACTGACCCTTACATATGATTTTAGTGACTGAAGACAGGGAAGTTGTAAATGTTGCGGATACCAATGTCTAGTGAGCGGGACTAATATCAAGGAGTTAAATGAGTGATGTAAATATGTGAATATATGTATGTATATAATTTTGAGTTTGTAGTCGTGATGATGATTATGTAAATATGTGTATATATGTGTGTTGGCCAGTGGTTGTTAAGGATAATTATATTATGATGTTCTGAATATGGTGATGATGGCCCAATATTCGTCATAGTAGTATATATGTTTATGTATGTATATGATATGATGATCGTTAATGGTGATTATGCTTGGTGCTGGCATAGTGATAATTATGATGATGAATGCACAAGATGATGTTCAAGTTATGCTTGATTGTGGTTTGGCATTAAGCCATTAATTATGGATGTATGCTATATGGGCAGGTTATGTTTTGATTATTGTTGGAACTAAGCCATTGATTATGAATGTGTGATGGTGATTAGCAGGTTTTGCTTGATTTCCATGGTACTAAGTTAATAGTTGTGATGTTTATTTGAATATAGGAAGGTTGTGCAATTGTGTGTATGACATGTATGCTTAAGTATGTGGTAGTTGAATGACATGAAGCTAATAGTATGTTGATGATATAATGAATCATGTGAAATAGGTGCTGTTGAGAAAAAGTGTAGTTGAAAATATAATTTTAAGTCCCTTCGGACCAGACCCCAGATTTTATATATTCCTGAAATTGTTTATACTGTTCATCAAGTATTTTCGCTAAAAGAATAAAGTCTATACTATTTATAATGTTTCTCTATGTGCCTAAGCAATTTCAGGATATAGATATTAGGCTGTGAAAACAAAGGGGGAGCATAAGTGTTCTAAAAGTCTGGTAGAACAACAGAAGTCTGATAGAAGCATTCTGATCAAAGAACTCTTTTTCAACATTCATAAATTTTATTTTGGTGATGCTTTGGGAGTAATTCTCCTATCATATTTACGTTCTTATCACCAAAGAACATAAAGAACAAGATTAATATAAGCAACAGTTGTCAGAGTACCTACCTCTACATATTTTGATCACAATCAGAGATTTCGTTAGAACATCTCAGAAAGTAACTTATCGCTCAATCAAGAATTAGTCTACGAATAGTTTGTGCATGGAAATGCATGAGAAACTATTTTTCTGAAAATGTTGAAGAAATGTACCAGACCTCTCTTAAGCCTAATTCATCTTCAAGGTCTCATAATAATGAAGCTTGAGGCAAAATACCTTCGAAGGATTTCCAACGACTATCTCTCCTTTTAAGAAGCAGTAACGGTCAGATCCTTCAGCCTCTATAAATACCAAGGAAGTTTGAACATAAAAGACAGAGATATATATACAAGAAAATATAGAGAGAATCTTTTCAAGCTATTATTCAATCTCATCCAAGTTCTAAAATTCTCTTGTTCATTCTTTTACAAAGACCTGTATTTCTTATTTTTGTTCTACTTCTAGCAGACTCTGGTCTTGTGTCAAAAGCTTAGTGTCTGAACTCAAATTGTTTATCCCCTATACACTAAGTTTTGAAAACTTCTTTTCATTCATTCCATTTGTAAAAGTTTGGTATGTTACCAGAACTAGTTTGTGTGGGAAACACTTTGGCCTGAAGTGTAACAGCCCTCATTTATGTGTTAGGTCCTCGAGACCAGTTGTCTGTATTTTGTGATAGTTTTTATATGTACTGATGAATGGGCTACAGCCGACTTGTTTATTTGTTCTATTTTAAAGAGATTTTATGAGTGTGAGGTAAAGATTCTGATTTTAATTATGTAAGTAATAGAAATAATTAGGATAATAATAATAATGTGTCTAACAACATTAATAATAACAAAAACTTATAAAATAAAATATTAGCTGATTTAATAGAAATATCTAAGTAATTGTTTGAAGTTAATAAAACTGTGTAACTCCCCGGTTTGAGCCTAGAAAAAATCCATGGGACTTGAGTAAATAATTTCTATCCCAAAACGTCCCTCATATCATTACTAACAACTTTTGTGAAGAGCCCAATACCCAATTCTAAATAACCAAGCTTAAAAACATTGATTTTAAGTTACTCGGGTAAGCCAAAATGTGCCTGCATGTGTATTTTGGGTGTAATTTTCTCTCCTGATATTGGATTCAAGTCATTCCTATCCCCAAATCTTTGTATCAAATTTATCTACAATGTTTATGTTGACTACAAAGGCCAATTCACATCCCATAAATCCCAGAAATGAAAACACTACACCAATTCATGATTTTCCAACAACAGTTTGCACTAGGTGCAGTATGTTCCACGTAACTCTCTCATGTGACCATGAAATTGAATAAGGCCTTCACCAAATGTTTCTTAACTCCATTACTTTGATGAAGAACTCCAAGCTCAAATTGCTACCCATTTGGCTCAAAGAATAATCTATGCAGGGAACAAAAATCCCATCATAGCCTTGCACCCCTTTTGTATTTGGGTCATAACTTTCTCAATTCTTATTGGATTTTTTTATGCTCTATATCAATTTAAAGAGAACAAAAAGTTATATAACTTTTGTGTTCAGCCCATTTGTAAAATTGGCCCATAAGACCCCTTAAACCTATGAGCAAGCAGCTGCCCTGCACTTGACACCTAAGCTTGCACGCCCATGAACCAATGAGATCACTCCATCACTTGGCCACTTGTCCCAGCCATTCAAAACTCTTCACCACCTCATCGCCAGTTGCAATGGACACCTAGCAAGTTCATGGGACACTCTTGACACCTCTCCCACTCACCTCTTGGCTGTGCACCCCTTGGACATCATGGAACCACATGCAAATTTCATCCTTTCATTGTTTTTGCTTTGTTTTTCTTTCTCCTAACTTAGCAAAATTCCAGCAGCTCTTTTCTCCTTTCTTTCATGTCTTCTCATATAAACACCATTATATATCCATCATCATCTATCCCAAATCATTACACCACCCCTCTTAGTCTCCATGCAAGTGACACCACTTCTAAACACTATATTTTCTCCTTGAATTTTTCCAATAGCAACATTTTCCTTCTCTTTTCACCATCAAATTCACGTCAATTCTCACCATTGATGCACCCATTTTTCTTCTCTTAATGAAGCATATAATGGAGTCATAGGAGAAAGCACTCGAAGTCTTTGCCATCTTTTTCTTGAAGGGCAAAACTTTTAGTGGTAAAGGGGGAGTGCTTGCTTATTTAAGATCCATGATTCAATACATGCATGGTGGGATATAAGTGTTCCTTAGCACTTATCCTAATGCTATCTTAAAGATCTAAATTTTTATGGTTTAATCTTGAAAATCCTTAAAAAAAATAAGATCTTTAAGGAGCATTATGGTTGCACCATGGTTCTTGTTAAATCCTTTAAAATTTAAAGTTTTAATTATGAAGGTCACTAACACTTGAATTTTATTGCTGTAGATTTTTTGTTGAAATTCTATTGTATGTGATGAATTGTTAATTATTTGTTACTTGGCTTAATTGATGACTTGTGGTGTTAGTGATATGTTAGAAAATATGAAATCTTTTAAAAATGGATTTTTTTTAATAATAGTGAACTAATATTGCTACTGGAATTTTTTTTAATGATTAGTAAACAACTTAATGATTTGAGATCCTAACGTATAAACCTGAAAAATAAATTTTATGGTTGGAATTGGTAAAGTAACTTGATTCTTGAAATCATGTGATAAGAAAAATAAATTTTAATATGAAACTTTAATTCTGGAATTTTTATTAAAAATAAGAACAAGTGATTTTTAGTGGTAGTAATTAAATAATATGTTTATGAAATTAAGAAAGTAATTTATAAGAATTTTAGAAAGTAAATCTTGATGGATATTTGAGATTATTGGTGATGCTGTATATTTATGTATTTTAGAAATATTTTTGATCATGAAAATGTTATGAATGTGGTAAATAATAAAAAGAATTAAAAGGGACCCAAGTTTAGGCGTGAACGGTACGTTGGAAACGATATAAAACGCGTTGTTTGGAGTAAACGGATGAAATTGGCCAAACTGTTTTGGAGATGTATTTGGTATTAAAAGTGAATTTTGAGCATAATAAAAATACTCAAAGAAGAAAATTGGTTGGAAGAATTTTTGACGCGCGATTTGTCCTTAAAATGCATTTTTACGAACGTTGGAACGACGAACTTTGGCAATTGGTGAATTTTCGTGTAGGGGCTGTTTTTGGGACAGAATTCATTTTTAATTTTACTATATTTAATTAGTATTTTTAAATTTAAACACTTTTGGCTTTGGAATCACTCAAATCGAAATTTTCTAGATAAAATACAACGAAAACAATGTTTTGGACAAAGAAATAAAAAATTTACTATCTTGTGTCTTACTTTAGAAAAAGAGGAGTCTTTTATTTTCAATATAGAATTAGGAGGATTACCTTATAAATAAGGAAGTATTTCATCTATTATTTTATGAAAAATTTTAGAAAGACAAAATCTAATTAACCAGTTCATTATAAGTAAATACAACGAAATAACTTTAGTAAAAAAAAAGTCAAGAAAAAATTTTATACCTTATTCTTAACTTTCTCTTAGAAGAAAGGTTTAGATTTTCTTAAGTATATTTTAAGAAACATAATTAAAATTATGTTACTTCTTTTACTTAGATATTATTGAATATTTTACATTAGAGAATTTTCTTAAAGGATCCGTTTAGAAAATAACCTTGAAATTACTAATGAAATGAATTTTTAGAGTATTGAATCTTTGAGATTTAACACCTACTACATGAAATGTTTTATGGCTTAGATACTTTACACGCTTTAAGGACAAATACGCTATGTGAGTTAGGTTCCGTCTAGGTTCCGGGCACCCTAAGTAATTAAGATAAGTACATGGCATTTTGCATCTGGAGTTGAGGAGGGAATGTTGGAAAAATCCCCTAGAGCATACAGTGATGGGTACACTGAAGAATCTGTCGTGCCTCGATACCCGAGGGTAGTCTAGGGAGTATAACCAGAGGCGGGAATTCTAAGTAGCATCAAATTCGCGCCCGTCACTGGACAGCCCATAGCAAACTCTGGTGTACTTCGACAAGAGGCAAGATTTTCTATGACTATTGAGTGCCTGTTCTGTGGTGATGTATAATATGTGTGATTGGCCATTTGATGATTGGGACTGTGATTCCCTACCCATTTATGAAAACCAGAACGAGGAGAGCTCCAATCACTCTAGTTGGGCAGGGGAGATAAGAGTGGCAAATTATGCACATGATTATTGATATATGAGATTGAGGAATGGAAGTTGGGCCCCATTGCATATTGGTAATGAATTATGACTCATGGTAATTGAATCTAACACATGCATAGCGTGCCATCATTATATGACTAACCCTCTAATTGTTGTTGATATTTGTGTATGTGAAGCTTTATATGTCTATGCTAAGGGTATACTGTATGTAAATTCTTTGTAGTTTAAAATACTAAGCCACCCTTGTATATTATGGGTTGAGAGCTTTGTACTTACACCTTTTGTTGTTGTGTGCTTTTTTCCTTTTTTGTGATCATCAGTTGAAGGACAAGGCGAATATGGGTAGGACTTGGAATACCTGCAGTAGAAGATGTCATTTTGAAAGCATTATCTGTGTATATTTTCTGTTTACGTTGAGATCGTTATAGACTCGACATTTCTATTATATTGTTATTTTGCATGTAGTTGTTACGAGCCTGTGAGCTCCATACTCTTTTAAATACTCTCATGTTTAAAAGAATCGATCTATGTAATATATTTATTTTAAATCATGTACTGATGATCACCAATAAAAAATATTCTTATTTTTAGTGACTCCTTAATTAAATAAGACGTTCCAGTGTGGGAATTTGTCCTAATTAATCGAGGGTGTCACATTGGTGGTATCAGAGCATGGTCGATTCTTTAAGCTTGGGGTGTGGACCACCAAGGTTCCCTTGTACTTAAAAGAGTTGTTCGCGAGACGTTAATACTCGCGTAGTAGAAATTGATTGCTTATTTATGTGTATGGAGCCTTCCTATAAGGGGAGACTTGTTGAATTTCTGTTGAACCCTTTTTTCTTTCAGTCATCATGGCATACCAGAACAATGTAATGTTGAACGCTCAACTGGATGGGATGGTGGCAGCTCTGGAACGTCAGGGGGCGAATGCTCCACAAGCTCCGACGAGGCATGACCAAGGACTTGTCGACTTCTAGAAGAACCATCCTACACAATTGAAGGGAGGTTTTGACCCTGAGGGAGCTCAGCTTTGGATCGAGCAGATAGAGAAGATCTTCATAGCTATACGGTGTCGGGACAATGACAAAATGGTCTATGCTACTTTTATGCTAGTTAGAGAGGCTGAACACTAGTGGACTCATGCGAGGGTGAGAATGACTGCTGAAAGAGCTGAGATTACTTGGGAACGGTTTAAGACGGAGTTATTGGCTAAGTATTTTCCTGAAGACATCAGGAGGCAAAAAGAGCAGGAATTCTTTAATCTGAGGCAAGGATTCATGATAGTAGGGGAGTATGCAGCAAAGTTTGACGAGTTAGTTAGGTGTTGTCCTTACTATACACAGATGAGCGAGGCTTCTTGATGCGCCAGGTTTGAAAGAGGGCTACATCAGGACATCCGTCAGGTAATCTACTACCAGCAAATCACTCAGTTCACTACTCTGGTAGACAGGTGTCATATCTATGAGCATACGTCAACATAGAAATCGAAAGGAACTTTTAGTTATGGGTCAGAGCGATGTGCCATTGGCAAACGACCTCAGAAAGACTTCAGATCTGGCCAGCCCTATCCCCGACCAAACTTCAGTAGACCTAGTGGATTCACCAGGACCCAGGGTGACAGACCACCTATGAGGTGCTATGAGTGTAGAGGACCCCATCTTTTGAAGGACTACCATAAGAGGAACTTGTTTCAGCTATGGAAAGACTGGGCACAAGAGTATCGTTTATCCCGAGAAGAACCTGAATTTTTCGAAGAAGGAAGTTAGAAGTCAGATAAGACATCTTGCAGGCCGTGGGAATGGAGGACCAGTTACTGGTACATCAGTTAATAATCCCAGAGTGGCAAATCTGAACCGTTAGGGTGATGGTAATGCTCAACAAGGATTGAGGAATATTGTAGCGGGTAGGATGGAGCAATATTAGAGTCTTCACCATGAATGGAGCAGAGGTTGTACAAGAGAATGACCTGGTGCAAGGTACATGCTTTATAGGTGAAGTGCTTTTGAATGTGTTATATGATTCTGGAGGCACTTACTCATTTATCTCTAAAGATTGTTTAAAGCATTTGAATTTACCATTGACCCCCTTATGTGGTAAAATAATTGTTGTCACTACTGCTAATGAACCCACAAGTTCTTCTATTGTGTGTATGAATTACCCCCATCACTATTGATAGAAGGTCCTATCAGGTGGACCTGATCTGTTTACCCTTGATTGACTTGGATGTTGTTTTAGGAATAGATTGGCTTGCTGCCAATCACGTTCTAATTAATTGCCACAGTAAGTTTATATCCTATGGTGTCACGAAACCTGAGCCCTCTCAGCTCGAGAAGTCTGAGTCTGTTGTTGTTACTCAGGAGGTAACTCCGTTCCAATCTGGAGTGTGAGTGTTTATGGTCCTTGCTAGCACCAAGTATGAGAAAAAGTTAGAGCCTGACCAGCTTTCAATTGTTCAAGAATTCCCTGAAGTTTTTCCAAAAGATATACTTAGGATACCGCCAGAAAGAGAAATTGAATTCAGCATCGATATTCTACCCGGTAGTGGGCCAATCTCCACCATTCCATACTGAATGTCACCAAATGAATTGGAGGAACTTAAGAAGAAAATTGAAGAACTTCTAGAGAAAGGAATGATTCAACCCAGTGTTTCACCATGGGGAGCTCCAGTGTTATTAGTAAAAAAGAAGGACGATAGTATGTGTCTATGTGTGGACTACCGTCAGTTGAATAAGGTCACGATCGAGAATCGGTATCCTCTTCCACGTATCGATGATTTGATGGATCAGTTGCGAGGAGCAGTCATTTTCTCTAAGATTGACTTGAGGTCAGGCTACCATCAGATTCGAGTAAAGAAAGAAGACATTCCTAAAACAGCATTTCGAACTCGCTACGATCACTATGAGTATCTTATGATGCCTTTTGGAGTCATGAATGCACCTGTTGTTTCCAAGGATTATATGAATCATATCTTCCACCCTATCTCGATAAATTCTTGGTCGTGTTCATCAACGATATTTTGGCGTATTCCAAGAGTGATGAAGAGCATGGAGAGCACCTTAGGACTGTTCTGAATGTGTTACGTGCAAGGAAATTATATGTGAAGTTGTCTAAGTATGAGTTCTGGCTGAGAAAGGTACAGTTCTTGGGCCACGTTATCTCCGTAGAAGGTATAGCAGTGGATCCCACCAAGATCGAGGCAGTGCTACAGTGGGAAAGGCTGAAGAGCGTAACATAAGTCCGTAGTTTCTTAGGTCTCGCTGGCTATTATCGAAGATTTATCGAAAACTTCTCTCAAATAGCTTCTCCTTTGACTAAGTTGACTCGTAAGGATCAGCTTTTTGTGTGGAGCGACAAGTGTGAAAGTAGTTTCCTAGAACTTAGAAAGAAGCTGACTAGTGCGCCAGTTTTGATTTTGCCTGACCCTACTAAATTGTATGAAGTGTATTATGATGCATCAGGGTAAGGATTGAGATGTGTGCTGATGCAAGAAAGCAAGGTAGTGGCTTACACATCTCGTCAGTTGAGACCCCATGAAGTAAATTATCCGACGCATAACTTGGAGTTAGTCGCGGTTGTTTTCGTCTTAAAAATCTAGAGGCACTATCTGTACGGGACTAAGTTCGAGGTTTTTAGCGACCATAAGAGTCTGAAATATCTCTTCAATTAGAAGAAGTTGAACATAAGGCAATGACGATGGATGGAGTTTATTAAAGATTATGACTTTGAGCTTCACTATCACCCAGGTAAAGCAAACGTAGTAACCGATGCGCTCAACAGGAAAGCATTGCATTTGTCCTACATGATGGCTAAGGAACTTGAACTAGTAGAACAGTTCTGCGATTTGAATCTCATTGTATCACCTAGAGTGGGGAGTCTGATGGTTGTAATACTGAAAGTCTCTAATAAGTTTTTAAATAGGTTAAGGAAGCCCAATTGAAGGATGAGACTTTACTGAAGTAACTCAAGAAGGCAAAGCCTGGAGAATTTATACGAGATAAGCAGACAGTAATTAGGTATCATGGAAGGCTATTTGTACCTGAAAATGTTGATTTGAGAAGATCCATCCTTGAGGAAGCTCATAAAAGTAAGTATAGTGTGCACCCCAGAGCGATGGAGATGTACCAAGACTTGAGGAAAGTGTTCTGGTGGCAGGGAATGAAGAGGGACATTGCTAAATATGTCAATAAATGCTTGACTTGTCAAAAGATAAAGGTAGAACAGCAACAACCATATGGGACTCTTCAACCATTGGAAATTCTTGAATAGAAGTAGGACGAGATTGCCATGGATTTTGTATCTGGATTTTTGAGGACTCCATTCGGATGTGATGCCATCTGGGTAGTTGTGGATCAACTTACGAAGACTGCGTACTTTATTCTAGTTAACATGAAGTATTCTTTGGAGAAACTCACGCAGATCTATATCAGAGGGATAGTTAGACTGCATGGAGTACCATTTGCCATTGTATCTGATCGAGATCCCCATTTCACTTCGTGTTTCTGGGAAAGCTTGCAGCAAGCGTTAGGAACCCAGTTGAAGCTAAGTTCAGTATATCACCCTCAGACAGATGGTTAGTCTGAGCGTACCATTAGGACTTTTGAGGATCTTCTAAGGATGTGTATGCTTGAGCACGGTGGGAGTTGTCAAGAATATCTAACACTTATGGAATTCACCTACAACAACAGTTACAATACTAGCATCGGGATAGCACCATATGAAGCTTTGTACGGAAGAAAATGTCGCATGCCCTTGTGTTGGTTTGAGGCAGGAGAGAAGGCTGTAATTGGGCCAGAGGTCATCCAGAAGACCACAGAGCAAATCAATAAAATTCAAGTAGTGATGAAAACTTCTCAAGACCATCAGAAGAGCTACTATGACAAGCATTGAAAACCCCTCAAGTTTGTGGAAGGTGATCATGTTTTTCTGCTAGTTACTTCTGTAACGGGAGTGGGAAGAGCCTTGAAGACAAAGAAGTTACACCCCAAGTATATAGAACCATATCAAATTCTTGAAAGGATTGGGCTGAGTGCTTATCGCATCACCCTATCTCCTGAATTGTCCAATCTTCATAACATTTTTCATGTCTCTCAACTTTGAAAATATGTACCATATTCTGATCATATCCTAAAACCTGATTAGCTTGATCTTAAAGAAAACCTTACCTATAAGGCTGTACCAGTAAAGATTGCAGATAGTCATCTAAAGCAACTAAAAAGGAAGGATGTATCTTTAGTAAAGGTCATCTGGAGTCAGTCTGATGAAGGAGATGCTACGTGGGAGCTTGAGGAAAGTATGCGAACTCTTTATCCTCATTTGTTTGCTAGCACTAGGTGAAATTTCAGGACGAAATTTCTAAAAGGAGGGGAGAGTGTAACAGCCCTCGTTTGTGTGTTAGGTCCTCGAGACCAGTTGTCTGTATTTTGTGATAATTTTTATGTGTACTGATGAATGGGTTAGGACCGACTTGTTTATTTATTCTGTTTTAAAGAGATTTTGTGAGTGTAAGGTAGAGATTCTGATTTTAATTATGTAAGCAATAGAAATAATTAGGAAAATAATAATAATGTGTCTAATAACATTAATAATAACAAAAACTTATAAAATAAAACATTAGGTGATTTAATAGAAATATCTAAGTGTGTTTGAATATTGTTGTTCAAGTGGCCTCAATACTCAAGAGGGGGGGTGAATTGAGTTATAAAACTTTTGCTTGGAATGCCTTTGAAATTGATTTCTATAACCAAGTTTATGAGATTGTGCAAGTGAAAGCAAGTAACAATGATATGCAATGCACTACAAGAGGTAAGTATTGTTGAGGCAATTTAGCAAACACTTGGTGTGCAATATCTAAAGTAAAGCAAATTAAGCAAGTTCAAGTATGTTCTTCTTAACCAAACAATACCAATCAGCAAATATGCAATATATGGAAGTAAAAGAGTAAGGAAGAGAAGCTTGCAAACCGATGTAACGAGTTCCACCCAATCCGGTGTACGTCTCGCCTCTAAGCAACCCACTTAGAGGATTTTCCACTATTGTAGACTAGAGATACAACTTTGAGCAATTGCGGCTTCCTAGTGTCCCACACTCAAGAACCCAATCCTCACAAGTATAAGGGCAACCCACCCAATCTCTCAATCTCACAATATCCCAAAGGTTGAGTCCACAACCTTTGTACCCACTCAACCTAGAGTGAACAACCACTCAACCTAGAGTGAATAACTTGTGTGTTTGGTGTTTGTTTACAATCAATACACTCTCTCAATAGAGCAAATATACAAATGAAAAGCTCTCCCAAGTTCTAACTCTCAAGATGAGAGGATATACAAGTGAAGTATGAGATGCAAGAAATAGGCTTACAAAGCACAAAAATAGAGCTAAGGATTTGTTGCTTCTTGGTTCTTGTTGGTTGCTTGTTGTGCTTGTGTTCTTCTTGCATTTATAGAGCCAAGATAGTTGTTGAGGAGTCCCTAGCCGTTGCAAGATGATGGCTCTGCGTATAGTGGGATTTGAGTGCTTGTTTTCCACTTAAGTTTGTCTATTTAGTGGTGTTTCCCACTTTGTGAATCGATTCGTAGATCCTTGAATCGATTCAGAGTGTTCTGTTTTATGCATTTTGGAGTACCAGAGTCGAATGAATCGATTCGAGCTTTGTTTGAATCGATTCAGAGCATTCTGTTTTGGGTTCCTGGTCTGTCAGCATCGTGTGAATCGATTCAGGGTCCTTATGAATCGATTCAGGACATACTGTTTGCAATTTTAATGACTTCCAGGGCTGTGAATCGATTCAGGGTCATGGTGAATCGATTCAACCCATTCTGTTTCTCATTTTTATGACTTCCAGGGCTGTGAATCGATTCACTCGTGCTTGAATCGATTCAGGCTCTTCATTTTGACATTTTCTCATGCCTGTTGGTCATCCATTTGAATCTAATGATGCATGGTTGCTTTCCTTTTGTTTGATTCATTGGTTTCTTCATCTCTTGAACCTTTGTGAGACCATTTTCTTCTTTCATATGAAATCACTAATTGTTTTTGATTCTTTGAAGACTTCCCATTGCTTGTTTCCATTGTCATTATCAAAACCTGTTATCACATGCAAATACATTCTCCCCCTTTTTGATGATGACAACCAATGGCCATCTCTTGGGGTTTTTATTAGCCAACAAGTTATAAAGACTGATGTCTCTGTTTTAAATAGTTATTTCTTTTAGGGAAATATGTCTCCCCCTTTGTTTTTCAATAAAACCATCAAATTATCTCAATGGTTGAAATAATGTCGCACATTCATGTATATGTATCACATTCACATATATCGCACATTTATCATAACGTACATGTATCGCATTATCACATTCACATATATCATATCGCACATGTGTTCTCTCTATCTTTCTATCTCTCCCCCTTTGTCATTATCAAAAACAAAAGTTGGGAGTATGCAGTAAATCGAGTAGTAATCACAGGCAAATGCAGTTGAGATAAACCAAAATAATTAACCAAACGAGATAATTGTTCAACCGACATAGCAAAGTAAGAAACTAAGACGAGATAGTTGTGCAAATAATTGACCAAAGCAGAAACCAAAGTAAACAACCAAGTCTGAATGTGAAAAATAAAAGTAATAAAGAAGAGTAAAGATCAGTCATGGATGTGGGAAGTGAATGCTGGATATCTGGGTGGCAAGCTCCGTGTATCGTTCTTCCATGTTTGCTTCAATCCTGTCCAGTCGAGTGTGGATGTTTGCTTCCATGGAGTTGAGGCGCTGGTCCAGGTGAGCAGTGAGTCTTGTGAAAAGATCATCAGTAGCAGCGGGTGGAGGAGGAGGAGGAGGAGCGTCATCTTCAACTTCATGTCGGGGACGCCTAAGAAATTGCCACCTGCCTTGGTATTCCACAATATTCATCTTAGTGAGATAAGATTTGCCAATAGGATCTTTGGGACCGACCACTTCCTTGATTTCATTTTTCAAGTCCACTTTAAAATGGTGGAGCAATTTGGTAATGAGTATGGCATATGGAAGATGAGCGAGGTTTTGGGCTTCAACCATGTGATGCCTAACCAAGTCAATCCAATTTATGTCTTTCTCATTGACAATTGCCCAGAGCAGCAAGATTTGGGCCTCATTTAGCCTTGCATAATTTCCACCGGAGGGGAGGAGAATTTTGACAAGGACAAATTGCAAGAGGCGGTGATGGAGACTTAAGGTGCCAACCGTGCTCGAGGGACCTGCAAGATTAAAGAAAGCTCTTGCCTCCAATGGATTATAATTCCATGCAAGAGGAGGTTCTTTGCCATGGAAGGAAGCGTTGCTAAGAGGGAGTAAGCCAACTTGATTCATTACCTCATTATCAAGAATGATAGTCTTACCTTTCACTCGGGCAATATAGCGAGCATCTTGAAGGCGTAAAGTGGAGTAAAATACACGAATGAGTTCGGGGTAGATTGCTACTTCCTCAAGAGCCATGAAGCCAACTAGCTCTTGTTGATGTAAGGTGGTGAGTAGAGGAAGTCCAGATGCTTCAAAGAATGGAAGATCAAGCCAATGGGGAGAAATGAGATGTTTCTCAGAGAATGAAGATTGGTACCTTTCAAGATCCTTTTGGGTAGTGAATAATCTAGATAAATCAGAGTGTTGAGGAATGGAGGCTGCAGCGGTGTTTGCACGTTGTTTCTTGCAAGGTTGAGAGGAGGAAGCCATGGAAGATGAAGGATTTGAGTGGAAGGTTTGGAGATAGGAGGTTTGAGAAGAGAGAGTGGGAGACAGTGGAAAAGTGAAATGAGGAAGTGTGTGATTTAAAGACTTGAAACAGCGTGAATATGCAGTAACTGACGCGTGAATCGATTCGAAGGATGGGTGAATCGATTCGAGCGTTACTGATTTGAGAGAAATGGAAGGGTCAGGTGCGTGAATCGATTCGAGGATGCTGTGAATCGATTCGAACCTCTCTGTTTGAGGGAATATAGACCATCAGGTGTTTGAATCGATTCAAGAGGAGTGTGAATCGATTCGAACGATGCTGTTTTGAGGATTTTTGAACCATCAGGGTGTTGAATCGATTCGAGGGGATGCTGAATCGATTCGAAGGGCTGTTTTCACTCCAAAAATCATTTCTTTCCATTCCAATATATTCAGGGCATGAGGAATTCCATATAGGATCATTAAATCTCCATTTCCATGGGGTTCTTTTGCATTAATCACTAGTAGAGGTGTCATGCAACCAATACACAAGATGAAGTGATCACTTAAACACAATTTGTCATATCAAGAATACCCAATTCTCTTCTAATGTAAATAAATTGCTCTCTAGCCAAGGGTTTTGTGAAAATATCTGCTAGTTGCCTAGAGGTTTCAACATGTTCAAGCACACAATCCCCTTTTAACACATGATCTCTAATAAAGTGATGCCTAATCTCAATGTGTTTGGTCCTAGAGTGCATTACTGGATTTTTCGAGATATTAATGGCACTAGTGTTATCACATTTAATGGGGACTTTGTTCAAGGAAATACCAAAATCAAGAAGTTGTTGTCTCATCCAAAGAATTTGAGCACAACAACTACCAGCTGCTACATATTCTGCCTCAGCTGTTGACAATGCAACACTTGCTTGTTTCTTGCTATGCCAAGAAACAAGGGAACTACCAAGCAAATGGCATGTACCACTAGTGCTTTTTCTATCAAGCTTACACCCCGCAAAGTCGGAATCAGAATATCCTAAAAGATTACATTCAACGCCTTTGGGATACCATAAACCAACATTTTGAGTACCCACAAGATATTTCAAAATTCTTTTTACGGCAGTCAAATGTGATTCTTTAGGACATGCTTGATATCTAGCACACATGCATACCGCAAACATAATATCAGGTCTACTCACAGTTAAATACAGTAAGGATCCAATCATACCTCGATATTTGGTGATTTCAATGTCCTTACCCTTTTCATCTTTGTCTAGATAGCAGGATGTGCTCATAGGTGTAGCTATCTCGTTTGCCTTGTCCATTCCAAACCTTTTAAGTAGTTCCTTACAGTATTTGGTTTGGCTAATGAACGTTCCATCAATGGCTTGTTTTATTTGTAGTCCGAGGAAGAAGGTGAGTTCTCCCATCAAGGACATTTCAAACTCTTTCTGCATAATCTTGGCAAATTCTTGACAAAGATTTTCATTAGTAGCACCAAATATTATGTCATCTACATAAATTTGTACCAAGAGGATGTCATTGTGTTTGCGTTTTATAAACAATGTAGTATCAACCTTTCCTCTTTCAAAGTTGTGTTCTAAAAGGAATTTGCTTAATCTTTCATACCAAGCTCTTGGAGCTTGCTTCAAACCATATAAGGCTTTTCTCAATTTGAAGACATGATTTGGAAATATATGATTTTCAAAACCGGGAGGTTGATCTACATAGACTTCTTCTTGAATGTAGCCGTTTAAGAACGCACTTTTGACATCCATTTGATATAGTTTGAAATCCATACAACATGCAAAAGCTAGCAATAATCTAATGGCTTCTAACCTAGCTACGGGAGCATATGTTTCTTCATAGTCTATTCCTTCTTCTTGGTTGTATCCCTTTGCAACTAGTCTAGCTTTGTTCCTAGTTATTATACCGTTTTCATCTAACTTATTTCTAAAAACCCATTTGGTGCCTATTATTAGATGATCATTGGGTCTTGGCACAAGTTCCCAAACTTCATTTCTTTCAAATTGGTTTAACTCTTCTTGCATGGCCAACATCCAATGTTCATCAATAATGGCTTCATCAATATTTTTGGGTTCTATTTGGGATACAAAAGCCAAGTGATTGCATGCATTTCTAATGGCGTTTCGAGTACTTACCCCTTTGGTTATTTCTCCAATAATCTTGTCCAAGGGATGATCCTTCAATGTTACCCAATCTTGTTGTGTCTCTATTTGTGTTGCACCTCCATCATTGTTGACTTCTTCTTCTTTGTCTTGTAAGTTCATTTCTTGGAAGGTACCTACAAGATCATCAACTTCCTTTCTCGGAGGATTTTGGTTAAGTTCATCAAATTTAACATGTATGGACTCTTCAATTGTGTAAGTCCGTTTGTTAAAGAGTCTATATGCTTTACTAGTAGATGAATAACCTAGAAAAATTGCTTCATCAGATTTTGCATCAAATTTACCAAGATTTTCCTTTCCATTGTTCAAGACAAAGCATTTGCATCCAAAAATGTGAAAGTAGGAAATATTTGGTTTTCGTCCTTTGTAAAGTTCATAGGGGGTTTTCTTTAATATAGGCCTTATCAAACAACGATTCATAACATGACACGCGGTGTTCACGGCATCGGCCCAAAACTGTTTTGAAATATTTGCTTCATTCAACATAGTTCTTGCAAGCTCCGCTAAAGATCGATTTTTCCTTTCAACTACTCCATTTTGTTGTGGAGTTCTTGGAGCCGAAAAATTATGTTCAATGCCAAACTTTTCACAAAATTTTTCAAAAGATTGGTTTTCAAATTCTCCCCCATGATCCGTTCGTATGGATGCTATTTTTAAGTTTTGTTCATTTTGGATAACCTTGGCAAGTTTCTTAAATGCTTGATATGCTTCATGTTTATGAGTAAGAAACAATGTCCATGTATATCTAGAGTAATCATCCACAATTACTAGACCATAATAGTTTCCACCAAAACTTTTGATTTTCGAAGGTCCAAACAAATCCATATGTAAAAGCTGTAAAGGTCTTGTTGTTGAAACAATATTTTTTGCTTGAAAAGAAGCCTTTACTTGTTTTCCTTTTTGACAAGCGTCACAGAATTTATTTTCAAATTTCAGTTTTGGTAAACCAATGACTAAATCTTTTGAAACAAGTTTATTTAAATGGTCTACATGAATGTGAGCGATTCTTCTATGCCAAAGCCATGATTCATCCTCTTTAGTTATAAAGCATTGTACATCATTTGAAGCAAGACAATCTAGATTAATCATGTAAATGTTATCTACTCTTTGACCAACAAATTTTATCTCCTTGTTTAGTTTATTTTCAATTATGCAACCATTTGATTCAAAAACAATTTTATAGCCCTTGTCACATAATTGACTAATGCTAAGCAAGTTATGTTTTAGTCCTTCAACATATAAAACATCATTTATGGAGGTGGAAGAGTTTTTACCGACATTTCCGATTCCAAGTATTCTTCCCTTTGTGTTGTCTCCATAAGTGACAAATCCTTTGCTTCGTGGAGTAAGTGATATGAACTTATTTTTGTCTCCCGTCATATGTTTGGAACACCCACTATCCAAGTACCAATGGGTGTTGCTTGCCTTGAAGCATACCTCATTTTCTTCTTCTTGATGATTTGCCATTAAGCAAAGATTGGCTTGCTCATCTTCCGAGTCGTCGGAGCTGCTCACATCGTTCTCATCCCAAGCAATATAGGCTCTTCTTCTTCTTTGTTTGTCCTTGCCCTTCTTTTTGAGGTTTGGACAATCGGCTTTGAAGTGCCCTTCCTTGCCACATTCAAAACAGCTTGGTGAAGATGAAGTTTCATTAGAGGTAGATTTCTTACCTTGGGGCTTAAAGTTCTTTTGGAACTTTTTGTTCTTCATGAATCTTCCAAATCTTTTTACGAACAGCCCAAACTCTTCTTCTTCATCTAAGTCACTGCATGATTCTTCCTCATGCATGGAGGTGGCTTTGAGGGCTAGCCCTTTCTTCTTGGTGGATTTCTCCTCTTCCTCGGCTAGCTTCAATGCTTTAAGTTCTTGCTCTTGTTCTTGCAATTTTCCAAAGAGTGTTGCAAGAGACATTTCATTGATGCTAGGAGATTGTTTTATTGCTGTGACAAGAGGTTGCCATTCCCTGCTGAGACTTTTCAAAATTTTGTGCACAAGCTCTTTGTTAGTGTACACTTTGCCAAGAGTAATAAGATGGTTAATAATAAGTGTAAACCTTTTCTGCATATCTATAATAGATTCTCCTGAATTTATCCTAAAGCATTCATATTGGCTAGTAAGAGTACTAATCTTTGAGTCCTTTACATCATTAGTACCTTCATGGGTTACTTGAAGAGTATCCCACATTTCTTTAGCGGTTTGGCATGTCATTATTCTAAAAAATTTGTCTTGTCCTAAAGCCATGGTAATGAGATTTTTGGCCTTGTAGCCATATTGGACTTTCTTTTCTTCCTCGCTAGTCCATTCATCTATGGGTTTTTCAACATTCTTGCTATCTATGGTATGCATTGGTATATAGGGACCATTTTCAATGGCATTCCATATTCTCAAGTCAATTGATTGAATGAAGATTTTCATTCTCTCTTTCCAAAAGGCATACCCTTCCCCATTGAAAGCGGGAGGTCTATTTATCGCACCACCCTCGGGAAAAACATTTTGAGAACTTGAGGCCATTTAATCTCTTGAAGCTGTTAAGCTTGATCTACCAAGAGTCAAGCTCTGATACCACTTGTTGTTCAAGTGGCCTCAATACTCAAGAGGGGGGGTGAATTGAGTTATAAAACTTTTGCTTGGAATGCCTTTGAAATTGATTTCTATAACCAAGTTTATGAGATTGTGCAAGTGAAAGCAAGTAACAATGATATGCAATGCACTACAAGAGGTAAGTATTGTTGAGGCAATTTAGCAAACACTTGGTGTGCAATATCTAAAGTAAAGCAAATTAAGCAAGTTCAAGTATGTTCTTCTTAACCAAACAATACCAATCAGCAAATATGCAATATATGGAAGTAAAAGAGTAAGGAAGAGAAGCTTGCAAACCGATGTAACGAGTTCCACCCAATCCGGTGTATGTCTCGCCTCTAAGCAACCCACTTAGAGGATTTTCCACTATTGTAGACTAGAGATACAACTTTGAGCAATTGCGGCTTCCTAGTGTCCCACACTCAAGAACCCAATCCTCACAAGTATAAGGGCAACCCACCCAATCTCTCAATCTCACAATATCCCAAAGGTTGAGTCCACAACCTTTGTACCCACTCAACCTAGAGTGAACAACCACTCAACCTAGAGTGAATAACTTGTGTGTTTGGTGTTTGTTTACAATCAATACACTCTCTCAATAGAGCAAATATACAAATGAAAAGCTCTCCCAAGTTCTAACTCTCAAGATGAGAGGATATACAAGTGAAGTATGAGATGCAAGAAATAGGCTTACAAAGCACAAAAATAGAGCTAAGGATTTGTTGCTTCTTGGTTCTTGTTGGTTGCTTGTTGTGCTTGTGTTCTTCTTGCATTTATAGAGCCAAGATAGTTGTTGAGGAGTCCCTAGCCGTTGCAAGATGATGGCTCTGCGTATAGTGGGATTTGAGTGCTTGTTTTCCACTTAAGTTTGTCTATTTAGTGGTGTTTCCCACTTTGTGAATCGATTCGTAGATCCTTGAATCGATTCAGAGTGTTCTGTTTTATGCATTTTGGAGTACCAGAGTCGAATGAATCGATTCGAGCTTTGTTTGAATCGATTCAGAGCATTCTGTTTTGGGTTCCTGGTCTGTCAGCATCGTGTGAATCGATTCAGGGTCCTTATGAATCGATTCAGGACATACTGTTTGCAATTTTAATGACTTCCAGGGCTGTGAATCGATTCAGGGTCATGGTGAATCGATTCAACCCATTCTGTTTCTCATTTTTATGACTTCCAGGGCTGTGAATCGATTCACTCGTGCTTGAATCGATTCAGGCTCTTCATTTTGACATTTTCTCATGCCTGTTGGTCATCCATTTGAATCTAATGATGCATGGTTGCTTTCCTTTTGTTTGATTCATTGGTTTCTTCATCTCTTGAACCTTTGTGAGACCATTTTCTTCTTTCATATGAAATCACTAATTGTTTTTGATTCTTTGAAGACTTCCCATTGCTTGTTTCCATTGTCATTATCAAAACCTGTTATCACATGCAAATACAAATATGATTACAAGTTCAAGGATTTTGATAATGATAAAGGACTCTTGAAGAAATTCTTGCAAAAACAAAAGACTTAGAATCAGACCCAGAAAAACTACGCAGCTAATCGATTAGGGAGTCTAAGCTAATCGATTAGATAGCTTCTGTTTTGAATTAAATGTATCAGGTACATAAGCTAATCGATTACAAGACCTCAGGCAATCGATTACAGAGCTACTGGAACGACACTAATCGATTACCCAAGTGTCATAATCGATTACCAAGACAAGAATTGAATTAAATGCATCAGGTGCTATAGCTAATCGATTACGGGGCAAGATCTAATCGATTACCAGGGTTCTGACTTGAAGCTAATCGATTAGGTGTTGAATACTAATCGATTACAGCACAAACTGGACTGAAAAATTCAAAATGTAATCGATTACAGCTCGAGGCGTAATGGATTACGATAGTGGAAAAACATATTTTAGTGGAAAACCAGCTCATTTTTTCACCATTTCTCAGATGCCCTCTACATGCAAGGGCTAGAAGATCTCTCAAGCTGCTCCAAGGCTCTATAAATGCAAGGGAAACACAAGCACAACATGTGTAGAAGTAAGAGAGCAACAAGGAACAAAAGGAAATAAATTCTACAATCATTCTTGGTGCTTAGTGAGTTTTTACTCTTGTATATTTTGAGATTTCATTTGTATATCCTCTCCTTTTGAGAGTTAGAATTTGTGTGAGTTATCACTTGCTTATCCACTCTTTTGAGAGAGTATTTTTGCTTGTAAACACAAACATCAAACACCAAAGTTCACTCTAGGATTGAGTGGTTATTCACTCTAGGTTGAGTGGTTACAAAGGTTGGGGTTCAACCTTTGGGATATTGTGAGATTGAGAGATTGGGTGGGTTGCCCTTGTACTTGTGAGGATTGGGTTCTTGAGTGTGGAACACTAGGAAGCCGTAGTTGCTCAAAGTTGTATCTCTAATCTACAATAGTGGAAATCCTCTAAGTGGGTTACTTAGAGGCGAGACGTACACCGGGTTGGTGGAAATCGTTAAATCAGTTTGCAATGTCTTCTCCCTTACTCTTTTACTTTCATATATTGCTCTTGATCGATTTGTGTTGGTTGATTGTGGTTTGCTTACTTTAGCTTGCTTGATTTGGTTAATATTGAACATCGCACACCAAGTGTTTGATAAATTGCCTTATCCATATTTGCCTCTTGTCTAGAATTATCTTGTGTACTTTACTTGATCTTACTTTCATAATCTCTAAACTTGTGTTAAAAGAATCAAGTTGAAAGGCATTTCAAGCAAAGTTTTAAAAACTCAATTCACTCCCCCTCTTGAGTATTGAGGCCACTTGAATAACAAGTGGTATCAGAGCTTGACTCTTAGTAGATCAAGCTTAACAGTTTCAAGAGATTAGATGGCCTCAAGTTCTCAAAACCTTTTTCCCGAGGATGGTGCCATAAATAGACCTCCCGCTTTCAATGGGGAAGGCTATGCCTTTTGGAAGAAAAGAATGAAAATCTTTATTCAATCTATTGATTTAAGAATTTGGAATGCCATTGAAAATGGTCCTTATACACCCATGCATACTGTCAATGATAAAAATATTGAAAAACCTATGGAAGAATGGACAGGTGATGAGGAGAAAAAAGTGCAATACGGATATAAGGCTAAAAATCTCATCACTATGGCATTAGGTCCAGATGAATTTTTTAGAATAATGACTTGTCAATCCGTTAAGGAAATGTGGGATACTTTACAAGTAACTCACGAAGGTACTAGTGATGTAAAAGACTCCAAGATCAGTACCTTGACTAGCCAATATGAAAGTTTTAGAATAAATTCAGGGGAAACCATAGTAGAAATGCAAAAGAGATTTACTATTATAATTAATCATCTCATTACTCTTGGTAAAGTTTACACTAACAAAGAACTTGTGCACAAAGTCTTGAAAAGTCTTAGCAGGGAATCGCAACCACTCGTCACCACCATTAAACAATCCCCAAGTATCAATGAAATGTCACTTGCCACACTCTTCGGAAAACTACAAGAGCAAGAGCAAGAACTAAGAGTTTTGAAGCAAGCGGAGGAAGAAGAAAAATCCTCTAAGAAGAAAGGCTTAGCTCTCAAGGCCACCTCTATACATGAAGAAGAATCATGTAGTGACCTTGACGAAGAAGAAGAATTTGGTTTGTTTGTGAAGAGGTTTGGAAAGTTCATGAAAAACAAAAGATTCCAAAAGAACTTCAAACCCCAAGGTAAAAAACCAATCTCTAATGAATCCTCTTCTTTACCAAATTGTTTTGAATGTGGAAAAGAAGGGCACTTCAAAGTAGATTGCCCAAATCTAAAGAAAAAGAATAAGGAGAAAAGAGGAAGAAGAAGAGCTTACATCACTTGGGATGAAAACGATGTAAGTAGTTTCGATGAGTCCGAAAACGAGGAAGCGAATCTTTGTTTAATGGCCAATCACCAAGAAGAAGATAATGAGGTAAGTCTTCTTGATTTAGATAAGAATGAGTTACTAGATGCTTTTGAAGAGTTGTATGATAAATTTATCAAGCTTTCTAGTAATTACAAATTGTCAAGAAAAACCATTGACACTCTTGAAAAGGATCTCATAGAAGTTTGTAAAGAAAATAAATGCTTGAAAGATGAATTAGAAAATGTTCAAGCATGCTCTAGGACCAAACCATGTGAATTTGTAAAGAAGTGTAATATTCTTGAAACCAAGGTTGTAGACTTAAATAGGACACTAGAAAAGTTCACTAATGGTAGAGATAACTTAAATATATTACTTAGAAACCAAAGATGCATGTTTGTTAAAACCGGTTTAGGATACAACTCTACCAAGAAATAAAAACACTATAAAATTTTTTTTGTGCCACCTATAAAATTATCTTCACCTTTTATGAAATGCAATCATTGTGGTTTCAAAGGTCATAGCTCATCAAATTGCAATGTTAGAAAATTAGGGCCAAAGGTCATAAGAAAAGTGTGGGTTCCCAAAGGAACATTACCACAAGCTAACATTAAAGGACCCAACATACAATGGGTACCTAGTTCTCTAAATTAATCTTATTTTGTAGGTATGCTTCAAGGCAAGCAACACCCATTGGTATTTGGATAGTGGGTGTTCAAAGCATATGACGGGAGACATAAGTAAATTCACCTCATTCACTCCCAAAAAGAAAGGAAGCGTCACCTATGGAGACAACACCAAAGGAAGAATTGTAGGCATTGGAAACATTGGTAAGAATTCCTCTACTCCTATTAGCAATGTGTTGTATGTTGAAGGCCTAAAACACAATTTACTTAGCATAAGTCAATTATGTGACAAAGGATATAGAGTTTTGTTTGAATCAAATTGTTGCATAATTGAGCATAAGATTAACAAGGAAATCAAGTTTGTAGGTCAAAGAATTGATAATATTTACATGATTGATATGGATAGTTTGTCCTCAAATGATATGAAATGCTTCATGACTAGAGAGGATGAAACTTGGTTGCGGCATAGAAGAATAGCTCATATACATGTAGACCATTTGAATAAACTTGTTTCTAAGGAATTAGTAATTGGTTTACCAAAGCTTAAATTTGAAAACAAATTTTATGATGCATGTCAAAAGGGAAAACAAGTAAAGGCATCCTTTCAAACTAAAAATATTGTTTCCACACAAAGGCCTTTGCAACTTTTGCACATGGATCTATTTGGACCTTCCAAAATCAAGAGCTTTGGTGGTAATTACTATGGTCTAGTAATTGTAGATGACTATTCTTGATATACATGGACCTTGTTTCTTGCTCATAAGAATGAAGCATATCATGCATTTAAGAAACTTGCTAAGATTATCCAAAATGAGCAAAATTCTAATATTGCATCCATTAGAACCGATCATGGGGGAGAATTTGAAAATGAATCTTTTGAAAATTTTTATAAAAAACATGGTATCAATCATAATTTCTCAGCTCCTAGAACTCCTCAACAAAATGGAGTAGTTGAAAGGAAAAATAGATCCTTAGTAGAACTTGCAAGAACCATGTTAAATGAAAATAACATTGTGAAACATTTTTGGGCCGATGCGGTAAATACCGCTTGTCATGTTATGAATAGATGTTTAATAAGGTCTATCCTAAAGAAAACCCCCTATGAACTTTACAAGGGAAGAAAACCCAACATTTCATACTTTCATATTTTTGGATGTAAATGCTTTGTGCTCAATAATGGAAAAGATAATCTAGGAAAGTTTGATGCTAAAGCTGATGAGGCAATCTTCCTAGGATATTCACAATCTAGTAAATCTTATCGAATCTTTAATAAACAAACAAACACCATTGAGGAGTCCATTCATGTCAAATTTGATGAGAATCGCCATAACTACCTGATAAAGGAAGATGTTGATGATATTGTAGGTACTCTTCAAGAATTAACCTTGAATGACAAGGAAGAAGAGAACAAAGACAAAGATGCAACACAACATGAGGAACCACAACAATGGATCACTTTGAAGGACCATCTCTTAGATAAAGTCATAGGTGAAATGACTAAAGGTGTAAGTACTCGAAACGCCATTAGGAATGCATGTAATCATTTAGCCTTTGTATCACAAATAGAACCTAAATGCATTGATGAAGTTATTATTGATGAACATTGGATGTTGGCCATGCAAGAAGAATTGAATTAATTTGAAAGAAATGAAGTTTGGGAATTAGTGCCAAGACCCAATGATCACCAAATAATAGGAACAAAATGGGTGTTTAGGAATAAATTAGATGAAAATGGCATAATTACTAGAAATAAAGCTAGGCTAGTAGCTAAAGGTTACAATCAAGAAGAAGGCATTGATTATGAAGAAACATATGCACTCGTAGCTAGGCTAGAAGCTATTAGATTATTATTAGCCTTTGCATGTTGTAAGGACTTTAAATTATACCAAATGGATGTCAAGAGTGCTTTCTTGAATGGTTATATTCAAGAGGAAGTGTATGTTGATCAACGTCTAGGTTTTGAAAACTACCAATTTCCAAAACATGTTTTCAAACTAAAGAAAGCCTTGTATGGCTTAAAACAAGCTCCAAGAGCTTGGTATGAAAGATTGAGCAAATTTCTTTTAGAAAACAACATTGAAAGAGGAAAGGTTAACACAACATTATTCATAAAGCACAAAAAGAATGACATACTATTGGTGCAAGTATATGTTGATGATATAATCTTTGGTGCTACTAATGAGTCAATGTGTAAAGAGTTTGCTAAGCTAATGCAGGAAGAATTTGAGATGTCCATGATGGGGGAACTTACTTTCTTCCTTGGACTACAAATCAAGCAAACTAATGAGGGCACATTCATTAGTCAAGCAAAGTACTGCAAAGAATTGCTTAGGAAATTCAACATGGACAAGGCAAATGACATTGCCACACCTATGGGCACTTCATGCTATTTGGACAAGGATGAGAAGGGTAAGGATGTTGAACTTACAAAATATAGAGGTATAATCGGATCCTTACTTTACTTAACCGCAAGTAGGCCGGACATCATGTTTGCTGTTTGTATGTGTGCTAGATACCAAGCATGTCCAAAAGAATCACACCTAACTGCAGTAAAAAGAATAATGAAATATCTTGTTGGAACTCCAAATGTCAGTTTATGGTATCCCAAAGGGGTTGAATGCACATTAGTTGGATATTCGGATTCAGATTTTGCAGGATATAAAATAGATAGGAAAAACACTAGTGGAACATGTCACTTACTTGGTAGTTCTCTTATTTCTTGGCATAGCAAGAAACAAGTAAGTGTTGCACTATCCACAGCTGAGGCAGAATATGTTGCAGTTGGTAGTTGTTGTGCTCAAATCCTTTGGATGAGACAACAACTTCTAGATTTTGGTGTTATGTTAGACGATATGCCTCTCAAATGTGATAACACAAGTGCTATAAATATTTCAAAGAATCTTGTAATGCATTCAAGAACCAAACATATTGAGATTCGACATCATTTCATTAGAGATCATGTATTAAAGGGTGATTGTGTGCTCTAACATGTTGAATTTCCAAGCAATTAGCGGATATATTCACCAAACCTCTAGCAAAAGATCAATTCATACATATAAGAAGAGAATTAGGAATCCTTGATATAACCAATTGTGTTTGAATAAATACTTGATTTTAATAATTCCTTGACTCTGATTATGTTTCATTCAGTTTGAAATGTTCTAAGGAATAACTTAATAGATTTCCAGCCTTCTGAAACAAAATCTACAAAATCTGGGCATTTTTAAGCAAAACAATCAATTACAAAGATTGACATAATCGATTAGTAAGCTTCTGGTTCTTACCTAATCGATTACTCCTTGACGTCTAATCGATTACCAAGCTTTTGTTTTCTGCCTAATCGATTACCACTTGGTCCATAATCGATTACAAAGCCTCTGTTTCAGGTCCAAAATGTTTCAACTTTCCTCTAATCGATTACAAGCCTCCCTTAATCGATTAGGACGATTCTGTTTCTCAACCTAATCGATTACCCATCTTCCCTAATCAATTACCCAGGTACGAAACGATTCATCTTCCTCAGAAATAGTGAGCTAATCGATTATGTAACATCCTGTTTTTAATAATAACTCTATTTTTGTAATTTATGAAGCATGGAAGGCTTGTAAGTGTTTATTAATGAATAAAAACACTTTATGAATGGTTTATAATACTCCAAAAATTCCATTTTTGGGTATAATTATAGAAATTACATAGATCTATTTGATCAGATCCATATTCCGAGTGAAAGAATGAAGATAGAGGAGTAAATTGAGTGAGATTGGAAGAAACATTTCTGATCCGTTCTGATCTCCAAGGCTAGGACGACCTCAAGGTTTCAAAGGGAAAGAACGGATGACAATAAATGCCACATCACACCGGACAACCGGTGTCGATAGGATTGTCTTTTATGTTGCACACCGGATCAACACTTTACCAAGAGCTGTAGGACGGATAACTTTGAAACGATATTCAAGACCGGAATTGAGTCCGTCCAAGAAAAGAAGATAACAATAAAAGGGTACGGTTTTCCTAAGCGGAAAGCTTACTAATTGTCCACAAGACTGAGTGACGTCTTGCTGGTTGCTGGACGGTATAGTTTCCCGAACTGTTGGCTATTGGAGGTTGTTAGTTACTTACTGAATAGTTGGATGGTGTTTGAACTGTTCTTTATTGGCGGAGTAAAGCTTAGACGGAGTCACGTACCTTGGCGGAGTAAAGCTTAGACGGAGTCACGTACCTTGGCGGAGTAAAGCTTAGACGGAGTCACGTACCTTGGCGGAGTAAAGCTTAGACGGAGTCACGTACCTTGGCGGAGTAAAGCTTAGACAGAGTCACATACCTTGGCGGAGTAATTAGATTAGGCGGAGTCACGTACCTCGGCAGAGTAGTGAGTATAGGCGGAGTCTCATGCCATGACGGAGTAATAGGCATTGACGAGGTCAGATGCATTGACGGAGTGATGAGAACGTCTTTTGAGCATGGACATTTCTTAGGAGTTATTTACACACTAAGGTGTACCTACACCGCCCCATACATTCAATACCACCCCTCACACTCAAGACCGCCCTCACACCCACCACACTGCTCTCACATAGCTGACTTCGGTTCAGGTGAGACCGGATGAATTTAGTTCGGATTATCATTAATGAACACCGGTCGGTTGTTAGGAAGGTTAGCTTTCCTTAGAATGAATGTACACACCGGATGATTTTGAGCCGGTGTACAAGACCGGATGCTCAACCGGACTTAGAAATGGAATTCTAGTCGGTTTTGAAGTGCAGAAGTAACTTTTTGACCCTTCTCTTGTCTTTTAGGCATTATTTTAATATATTTAATCCCACTAATTGCTCTAGTACGTAGGACGGCCAGAAATGAACACTCAGATAGCCACTTTCTATTATTAATCCTCCATTATCTCCACTAACAGCACTAACAAACCCACTCACAAAGGGCTTGTTCCCCACTGCCTTGCTTTTTAAAACAAAACCATATCTCTTCAGAAACTCTTAAGAGAAAACAGCATTACAGTATACCATTTTTCTTCTTCCTCAAGACCTTCGAATAGAACCAGGACAGCCAGGAGACCTCTTTTCCAGTCAGCCAAAAGTCTTCAAACCATGTAAGAGGGGACAGGGTTGTGAATATTTGTGAAATGGGTAGAGTTGTATGCTGTTCTAGGATTACAGTCTTAATTTCGCATCTTGTAGTTCAATTTTGGAACTGAAAATGTATGAATTTGTCTTTGACTTCTTCATGAAATTTGTAGATCTTTTTGTTATCTAAATTATGAGACCTGATTCTATTAATTTGAGTAAGTATAGTAAAAGTTATAACCAGATTACTACTGCATGTCGGAGTGAAAGATTTGTTCCATGTATTGTGTATATTTTGCTATGCTGGGAATTTTGTGGAATGAATTAGTTGTTTGTGTCTTCATGAAAGTTGTATATAGTTATGTTAAGAGTAATTTAGAACTGGTTTCATGCAAAAATCATTTTTGTAACTCCAGAAACACTGAAATTACTAACATGAGTACGTTTTGAAAAACTCACCTTGAGGCAGTGTGGTATTTCATGAATAAGTAATATTTCTGTTCGGAATTTGAAACTATATTCTTCATGAAAGTTGTAGATAATTGTATTATTGAGCTATAGAAAGTGGAATCATCTAAAAAGGAGTTGATTTGCCCATGTTATGACTGTTTTGCTAATGTATGTTGCTGTTGGGGATGCTGAAAGTCACTTAAAATGGCTATTTTGAAAGAAAATGATATTTATCTATGGATAGAAATGATTTATTAAATTATTGAGTGATTATGAAATTATTATAAATGTTGTTGAGTATTATACAGTCTGTATATTGTGATGGTGAATGATTATGAATGACTTAAATAATATATATGTACATGAATGCCTTGTGTTTACTGACATATGTGGTTGAAAACAGTAAATCCATGATTTTATGAATTATTATTATGTATTGTGTCCCTTGAGGACTTGTATTATCCAAGAGGTTTTGGGAATGTGGATATCATGGTATGTTAAAAAGAATTAAAGGCATTCATGCATCATAAGCATTGGACGCATCATGGAATTTAGGGGTTCCGTGATTGCCTACCCTGGTGGGGGGTTACTCTATGATGAGTTAAGCCCTATTTTGTTGTGTGCCATGGAGTGTAGGGATTCATGGTCTATGCAAAGCCCTACTTATGATAATTGTGTACTTCGGTACTTAAGCGCCATGAAGTATAGGGATTCATGGTATATGCTAAAGCCCTAATTGTGTAAGCGCCATGGAGTATAGGGATTCATGGTATATGCTAAAGCCCTAATTGTGTAAGCGCCATGGAGTATATGGATTCATGGTATATGCTAAAGCCCTAATTGTGTAAGCGCCATGAAGTATAGGGATTCATGGTATATGCTAAAGCCCTAGTTGTGTAAGCGCCATGAAGTATAGGGATTCATGGTATATGCTAAAGCCCTAATTGTGTCTCTATGAGACTTTTACTGCAGTATTCCCACCAAACCAAATGGATCCAGCATGACATCATTTAACTAATTGAAGAATTATTAAATGGACTTGTTTGGCATATTCATCATATCATTATGAATTGTTGATTGTGTTTATGCAATTATATCTATTTTATATTTATTCTATATTCTGTCTCACTCTTACATTAATTTTTACAGTGAATGACACACAGAATGCAGAATGATGCCATGATGGATGTCTATTTGAATTATTACCTAAACTTTGATTTTATGGGTTGTAATAAATGTAAAATGTCATGTACTATTATGTTTTAAAACGTTTTCGCTATTTAAGTATTTTCTCGAATTTAATTATTCACGACTAGCATGTATGATAATTTTTCCGCTGTTATCAACTATTACGTAAACTCTGAATTGAATTTATGAATTATAAAATGATCTTCCGAAAACGCGAAAAAATTTATTCGAAAATTTTAACCAACGTTTCGGGTCGTTATAATGTTGGTATCAGAGCATTTTCAAAAATTCAGGACCAATTACTATGACATGTATTGATTCTTGATGAATTGTTTAATTATTTGTTTGATAATATGTTACGTATGTGCTATATGACTTGTGCCTGATTGATAAAATGCAAAGTGAATTGTTTGGTTACTAGCTTGATAATATGATAAACGTGTGTTATATGACTTATTGCTTATTTGATAAATTGTAGAATACTTGTAGTTATGTTATAATATTATATATATATATATATATATATATACGTACGATATATTTTCCCATAGGATTAGCATAATTCAAACCATGAATATAGGATGGCAAGGAACGATAACGACACTATGGCAACTGCTATCAACCGTTTGGCTGAAGCTATAGAAAGGCAGAATCAACTAAGAATTTTCGAAGAAAATCACCAAGACAGATTGGCACGAGAAGAGATCAACAGACAACTGAAACCTCAGTCAATTGCCTACAAAAGGAGAGGATCGTTTTATCCAAAACGCTTCAAGGGAGGATCATCATCATCTTCTGAGAGACGTAACAATCATGTGAATATAAAGTGTCATAAGTGCAAAGGTAATCACCATATACGTGATTGCAATAGACGCTTAGAAAATATCACTTGCTATCAATGCAATCAGAAGGGGCACATCAGCCCAAATTGTCCGTTGAAACAGCAAATCAACAACACTATGAAGAAACAAAGAGATTCGGGTTATCAAGAAGTCTGTAGAGGAAACACTCGCACTGTTCAACCTATAAGACAGTATAGGGAGTCAACAGACGAAAGATCACATACAGGAAGAGTCTTTGACATTAGCAGCTCAGAGGTAGACCAAGCAGGCGACCTCATGCAAAGTAAGTGTGAGATTAATGATACCATTTTATCTGTGTTGTCTGATTCGGGTGCTACACAGGAGTAAGTTAGACGTTTTCAATTACCCGTAAAGCCTATAATATATGACTTGATTATTTCCATTCCCAACTGTACACAACTTAGGATTACTAAGATGTGTAACGATTATTCTGAACTCACAGAAGGTAGGAACTTTCTTGTCAATCCTGTTTATCTTTAAAGAATATGGAAGTAATTCTAGGAATGAATTGGTTATCGGTGAATCAAGTTTTAATAGACTGTCATAACGAGACCAAGATAGTCCAAATGTTGGAAACTCCTTATTCTCTCTTCATTTTCTTGGACATACTAAGGCTAGAGATAGCTTGGAGCTTAAGGTGAAATTCTTATACTCTTTTGTTGTTTTTGGTTTTAGGTTTTGGTTTCTATGGTGATAGAAGAATATTTTATGAATGAGTTTAAGAATAGAAATCATTTTTCATGTGAAACCCAAAGGAAGAATATGTTTTAAGTATCTTTAGATAAGTGTGAAATGGTATACGAAGATTTTAAGATTTGAAATGGAAGATAATGGCTGTTAAGGGTGACTGTTTAATTTTAGTGAAACCCTAACTCTAGGATTTGGGAAAAATGAATGATAATGTTATGAAGAGTGATTTTGTGGAAGCCCATGATAATGTGTGTGTAGGTGTTATTAATAACGGAGATTAGTAGTTATTAGAAATGATTATTAAGTTTTGATGAAGAGTATGATAAGTTGAGGATTTTGGTTAAGTTAATGATTCTGATGACTTTTAATACTCTAGGATGATGATATATATGAGGAATCGAATTATTAAAACATTGGTATTGATTATTGGGGATTAGGAGAAGAGTGTATATGAGTATGTGAGTGATTAGAGGACTTAAATTTAGATTGTTGATGTTTATGATGATGTTAATAATGGTTGCAAGCAATTGATAGTGAATTAAGGTAATAAATACTAGAGTCACTTTGAAGTAGTTGAAATAGTAATAGTTGAATGATTCATGTGATGATCTTAAAAACTAAGGACCATAGTATTATTATTGACGGGTGTGATTAGCTCTTGTAAGATTTAAGGAATCTTAGACTTGGGAAAGGAATTCCCGAAGCCTAACACGAGCATGTAAATTGAAGTTAGACGAGCTAGGATTTGATAAAGAGTATTGGAGGAGGATATTTACGATGGTATATTAATGGCATAAATATGTATATTGTAATAGGATTGTATTCCGGATGGTGATACGGAAAGATTTCAGCTTTGAAATTTTGAGGACGAAATTTTTATTAGGGTGGGAGAATTGTAACATCCTGCTTTTAATAATAACTCTATTTTTGTAATTTATGAAGCATGGAAGGCTTGTAAGTGTTTATTAATGAATAAAAACACTTTATGAATGGTTTATAATACTCCAAAAATTCCATTTTTGGGTATAATTATAGAAATTACATAGATCTATTTGATCAGATCCATATTCCGAGTGAAAGAATGAAGATAGAGGAGTAAATTGAGTGAGATTGGAAGAAACATTTCTGATCCGTTCTGATCTCCAAGGCTAGGACGACCTCAAGGTTTCAAAGGGAAAGAACGGATGACAATAAATGCCACATCACACCGGACAACCGGTGTGGATAGGATTGTCTTTTATGTTGCACACCGGATCAACACTTTACCAAAAAAATCCCGTCATGGCCCTGCACCCCTTTTGTATTTGGGTCATAACTTTCTCAATTCTTAATGGATGTTTTTGTGCTTTATATCAATGTAAAAATAATAAAAAGTTCTATAACTTGTGTGTTCAGCCCATTTGTAAAATCGACCATTAAGACCCCTTAAACCCACAAGCAAGCTGCTGCCCTGCACTTGACACCTAAGCTTGCATGCACTATGAACCAATGAGATCACTCCATCACTTAGCCACTTGTCCCAGCCATGCAAAACTCTTCACCACCTCACCACCAGCTGTAATGGACACCTAGCAAGTGCATGGGACACTCTGGACACCTCTCCCACTCACTTCTTGGCCGTGCACCCCTTGGACACCAAGGAACCATATGCAAAATTTCATCCTTTCATTGTTTTTGCTTTGTTTTTCTTTCCCCTAACTTAGCAAAATTCCAGTAGCTCTTTTCTCCTTTCTTTCATGTCTTCTCCCATCTAAACACCATTATACATCCACCATCATCCATCCTAAATTATCACACTACCCCTCTTAGTCTCCATGCAAGTGACACCACTTCTAAACACTATATTTTCTCCTTAAATTTTTCCAACAGCAACATTTTCCTTCTCTTTTCACCATCCTTATACCCATTTTTCTTCTCTTGATGAAGCATATAATGGAGTCCTAGGAGAAAGCACTTGGAGTCTTTGCCATCTTTTTCTTGAAGGGCGAAACTTTTAGTGGTAGGGGGAGTACTTGCTTATTTAAGATCCATGATTCGATACATGAATGGTGGGATATAAGTGTTCCTTAGCACTTATATCCTAATTGCTATCTTAAAGATCTAAATTTTTATGGTTTAATCTTGAAAATCCTTGGAAAAAATAAGATCTTTAAGGAGCATTATGGTTGCACCATGGTTCTTGTTAAATCCTTTAAAATTTAAAGTTTTAATTATGAAGGTCACTAACACTTGAATTTTATTGTTGTAGATTTTTTGTTGAAATTCTATTGTATGTGATGAATTGTTAATTATTTGTTACTTAGCTTAATTGATAACTTGTGGTGTTAGTGATATGTTAGAAAATATTAAATCTTTTAAAAATGAATTTTTTAATAATAGTGAACTAATATTGCTGCTGGATTTTTTTTTAATGATTAGTAAACAACTTAATGATCTTAGATCCTAACGTATAAACTTGAAAAATAAATTTTGTGGTTGGAATTGGTAATGTAACTTGATTCTTGAAAGCATGTGATAGAAAAATAAATTTTAATATGAAACTTTAATTCTGGAATTTTTATTAAAAATAAGAACAAGTGATTTTTAGTGGTAGTAATTAAATAATATATTTATGAAATTAAGAAAGTAATTTATAAGAATTTTAGAAAGTAAATCTTGATGGATATTTGAGATTATTGGTGCTATTGTATATTTATGTATTTGATAAATATTTTTGATCATGAAAATGTTATGAATGTGGTAAATAATAAAAAGAATTAAAAGGGACCCGAGTTTAGGTGTGAACAGTATGTTGGAAACGATATAAAATGCTTTTTTTGGAGTAAATGGATGAAATTGGCCACACTGTTTTGGAGATGTATTTGGTAGTATTAAAAGTGAATTTTGAGCATAAGAAGAATACCCAAAGAAGAAAATTGGTTGGAAGAATTTTTAACGCGCGATTTGTCCTTAAAATGCATTTTTACAAACGTTGGAATGACGAACTTTGCCAATTGGTGAATTTTCGTATAAGGATGTTTTCGGGATAGATTCATTTTTAATTTTAATATATTTAATTATTATTTTTAAATTTAAACACTTTTGGCTTTGGAATCACTCAAATCAGAATTTTTTAGATAAAATACAATGAAAACAATGTTTTGGACAAAGAAATGAAAAACTTACTATCTTGTATCTTACTTTAGAAAAAGAGGAGTCTTTTATTTTCAATATAGAATTAGGAGGATTACCTTATAAATAAGGAAGTATTTCATCTATTATTTTATGAAAAATTTTAGAAAGACAAAATCAAATTAACCAGTTCATTATAAGTAAATACGATGAAATGACTTTAGTAAAAAAAAGTCAAGAAAAAATTTTATACCTTATTCTTAACTTTCTCTTAGAAGAAAGGTTTAGATTTTCTTAAGTATATTTTAAGAAACATAATTAAAATAATGTTACTTCTTTTCCTTAGATATTATTGAATATTTTACATTAGAGAATTTTCTTAAAGGATCCGTTTAGAAAATAACCTTGAAATTACTAATGAAATGAATTTTTAGAGTATTGAATCTTTGAGATTTAACACCTACTACACGAAATGTTTTATGGCTTAGATACTTCACATGCTTTAAGGACAAATACGCTATGTGAGTTAGGTTCCGTCTAGGTTCCGGGCACCCTAAGTAATTGAGATAAGTACATGGCATTTTGCATATGGAGTTGAGGAGGGAATGTTGGAAAAATTCCCTAGAGCATACAATGATGGGTACACTAAAGTATCTGTCATGCCTCAATACCCGTGGACAGTCTAGGGAGTATAACCAGATGTGGGAATTCCAAGTGGCATCAGATTCGCGCTCGTTGCCAGACAGTCTGTAGCAAACTCTGGTGTACTTCGACAAGAGGCGGGATTTTCTATGACCGTGAAGTGCCCGTTCTGTGGTGATGTATAATATATGTGATTGGCCATTCGATGATTGGGACTGTGAGTCCCCACCCATTTGTGAAAACCAGAATGAGGAGAGCTCATTTCGCTCTAGTTGGGCAGGGGAGATAAGGGTGGCAGATTGTGCACATGATTATTGATATATGAGATTGAGGAATGGAAGTTGGGCCCTATTGTATATTGGCAATGAATTGTGACTCATGGTAATTGAATCTAACATATGAATAGCATGCCATCATTATATGACTAACCCTCTGATTATTGTTGATATTTGTGTATGTGAAGTTTTATATGTCTATGCTAAGGTATGTTGTATGTAAATTCTCTGTAGTTTAAAATACTAAACCACCCTCTTATGTATATATTATGGGTTGAGAGCTTTGTACTCACCCCTTTTGTTGTTGTGTGCTATTTTTCCTTTTCTGTGATCATCAGTTGAAGGACAAGGTGAGAATGAGCAGGACTTGGAATACCTACAGTAGAGGATGTCATTTTGAAAGCGTCATCTGTGTATATCTTCTGTTTACGTCAAGATCATTGTAGACTCAACATTTCTGTTATATTGTTATTTTGCATGTAGTTGTTAGGAGCTTGTGAGATCCGTACTCTTTTAAATACTCTCATGTTTAAAAGAATAGATCTATGTAATATATTTATTTTAAATCGTGTAACCAATAAAAAATACTCCTATTTTTAGTGACTCCTTAATTAAATAGGACGTTCCAGTATGGGAATTCGTCCTAGTTAATCGAGGGTGTCACATAAAGAGGCTTTTAAAAGAATACTTGGGTTAAACCATGAGTGGATTGTTAAAAGAATACTTGGGGTAAGCAAGAAGTGGCTAGTGTCAACAATACTTCTAGCACGTGTGTAGTGCTATTATTGTAAAGAAGATTTTACAATAGTGGAAATTCTTCAAGTTAGAAGAGACTAGACGTAGCTTCTGTGTTGGAAGTGAACCAGTATAAACTCAGTGTGTTTATCTCTCTTTCATTACTTGATTGATTACTCATTTTAATTTGGTTAAACTTTTCGCAAAAAGAATCTAAGACTTATTCAACCCCCCTTCTAAGTCTGACTCTGAACCATCAAGTGCAAATAGTGTGAAAGGATGATTTTTTAGCCAACTGAGAAGGTGAAATGGAGTTTTAGTGGGGTTTAGAATCCCCGAAAGGTACCAATGAGATCTTAGGGATATTTGTGACTTGTATGTGTGAAGAATTAAAGGTTTGCGTTGCATTTGAATAGGTTTAAGTGATGGAGTTATTAGAAAGTGAGTAAATTACATTTTTACACATATCTTAGTCGTACAAAGGAATTTTTTAGTATGGATTGCTCTAGCAGGTCCAGAATGGGGTGAATATAGTACCCATGAAGTTTCATAGCAATCGGAGTTGAAACGGGCAAGTTAGATAGGGTGGAAGTTAGTGAAAATATAAAAATCTGCATAATTCTGTAGGTTTGCTGTCTGGTAATCGATCACCAGAGAGCAATGTTGTTTTCCTACACAAGTTGGTCTCCGGTAATTGATTACCAGCTTTAGTGTAATCGATTACAGGCCCAATGTAATCAATTACATGTTTCCTGTAATCGATTACTAGAGCTCAAAATTGAGTTTTTGATTGTTTTGGATTGAGTTATGGCATCTCAGACTTAGGCATGTTAGTGAAAAAGGGTTACTTGAATTGGAAAAATAGAATCTGCTCAATGGGGATAAAATAAATAAATTAGATTTCTGTGAAAATTATGTGCTTGGTAAATCTCATAGAGTAAAATTTGGGTCTGGCAAACCTTTTGAATATGTTTATTCTGATTTATGGGGGCCTTCTAGAGTTTAGTCTCTAGGAGGAGGCTTTTATTTTCTGTCGATTATGAATGATTTTTCAAGGAGAGTCTGGTTATTTGTGCTTGAAAGTAAGTCTGAAACATTTTCAACATTTCAGCAATGACACATACTGATTCAAAATTAGTTAGGCACCAAACTCAAGGTTCTAAGAACTGACAATGGCCTAGAATTTCTTTCAAAGTAGTTTGATGAGTTTTGCAGGAAACAGGGAATTAAAAGACATAAGTTTGTACCCGAAACACCCTAGAAAAATGGTTTGGCTAAAAGAATGAACAGAACAATCTTGGAACGTGTAAGATGTATGCTTTTTGGAGCTGGTTTACCCAAATGCTTCTAGGAAGAAGTTGCTGCCGATGTTGTTCATCTAATTAATAGGTGCCCATCCTCAGCTTTAAATTTCAAGATACCAATAGAAGCTTAGACTGGAAAACCCGTAGAATATTCTAATTTGTGTGTTTTTGGATCTCTGGCTTATGCCCATATAAAGAAGGGAAAGTTAAAACCAAGGGATGTCAAGTATATTTTTCTGGGATATCCTAAAGGTGTGAAAGGCTACAAACTCTGGAGATTGGGAGTAGGTGGAGGCAAGTGCATCATCAGTAGGGATGTGTTTTTTGATGAGTCAAGAATGGGTATGTTGAAGGATCAAACTCTACAGGAAAATACCTCAGAAAGAGAACAGGCTCAGATTGAGGTAGAGTTCTCATCAAAAGAGAAACAGACTTAGACTGCGGAGGATCAGTTTTTACAATCAACAGACCTAGACCCAAGCAATACTCTAGAAGAACCTATTTTTCAGGAAAGTAACAGCTCAGGTAGAGCTACCAATTTTCATAATGTCCCTAATTATCAATTGACCAGAGACAGAGGGAAGAGAATTCCTAAGCCGCCAAACAGATATGGGTATGTAGACTTAATCTGTTATGCTTTGATTGTGGCTGATAAAGTTTAGAGCACAAAACCACAATCATTTAAGGAGGCCATGAAGTGTTCTAAAGCATAACATCGGAGTAAGGCTATTCATGAAGAAATGGAGTCATTAAATAAGAATCAGACCTTGGAACTTGTGGATTTGCCTAAAGGGCAAAGGATTATTAGAAGCAAATGGATCTTTAAAAGAAAAGAAGGGATACCAGGGGTTAAAGCACCAAGGGTTAAAGCTAGACTTGTGGCTAAAGGCTTCACGTATATTTATGGAGTGGATTACAATGAAATATTTTCACCTGTTGTAAAACACTATTCTATTAGAGTTCTGCTAAGTTTGGTAAATTAGTTTAACTTGGAGCTAGAACAAATAGATGTTAAAACAATGTTTCTTCATGGTTACTTAGAGGAGGCCATCTTCATGCAGCAACCAGAAGGTTTTTTAGAAGATGGGAGCAAAGTTTGTTTGCTCAAGAAGTCTCTTTACGGTCTGAAACAAAGTCCCAGAATATGGTACAAGAAGTTTGATATTTTTCTAATTAAATATGGATTTTGCAGATGCAACTATGACAGCTGTGTTTATATTCTAAAAAAAGGATAGTATTTATGCCCTATATCTTCTCCTCTATGTGGATGACATTTTGCTGGCAAGCTCTAGTAATGATGAGTTAATTTTGTTTAAACAAATTTTGAAGTCTAAATTTGAGATGAAGGATCTGGGACTTGCTAGAAAGATATTGGGAATGGACATCATTAGGACAGGAAGCAAGGAGAACTCTTCTTGTCTCAACAAGGATACTTGAAGAAAGTTGTTAAGAGATTTAGAATGCATCAATCTAAATCTATTAAAACACCTCTAAGATCTTTGTCCAAACTTTCATCCTCTAAGTCACCTATTATAGAGGAAGGAAAATTGAAGATGACTTTTGTCCTGTATGCTAGTAGTGTTGGCATTCTCATGTATGGAATGGTCTGTACCAGACCTGATCTTGCTTATGCTGAAAGTCTGATTAGAAGATTCATGGCAAATCCTAGCCATGCTCACTGGAATGCTTTAAAATGAGTCATGAGATATCTAAATGGATCTATAGATTTTGGTCTAAAATTTAAAAGTGTGTGTTAAGGAAGCAACCCTGTCTCAGGCTATATTGATACAAATTTTATAGGCTGCATTGATACCAAAAAATCTCTTACTGGTTACGTTTTCACTCTCTTTGGCGCTGTTGTATCCTAGAAGGCCAATTTATAGTTCGTGATGGCTATATCAACTACAGAATCTGAATACATTACTTTAGCAGAAGGCGTGAAGGAAGGTCTGTGGCTAAAAGGTCTGGTGGGAGAACTTGGTATTAATAAAGATAGAGTTCCTATTTTCTACGACAGCCAAAGTGCCATTCACTTGGCTAATCATTAGACCTATCATGAAAGAATAAAACACACTACCACAAAAACAGGATTTTAGGGCGCTTTTAAGCGCTTTATATACGCGTGCTGTAGTAGAATATCACATATACTAAACCGCCTTTTAAGCGCTTTAGTAGAACATATTTTTAAAGCGCTTATTTTAATTAAGCGCTTTAGTAGAATATATTTTTAAAACGCTTATTTTAATTAAGGGTTTTAATATAACATATTTTTAAAGCGCTTATTTTAATTACGCGTTTTAGAAAGTACTGAAATAGCAAGATAGTAGTGCGGTTTTAAGTAACCGCACTAATAGGCTCTAACATTTTAACAGGTAAATCATTGACAAATGGTACAACGCTACAATCAAATGATATTACTTCAATGACTAAAAGTTAACTTTCAACTGCCAAAATTAAAACAAAATTCAGAAGTCAAAAAATATTAACTGATAAGTCACTGCAGGAAAACAATGAAGTAATTATGACATCGTATCATCTCTGCCTATCACCCTTGCCATATCACATTATAGCCAGATACTCAGCTGCATTAGTCACCCTATAACTTGGAACTCGCGGTTACACTTCCTCTTTGAGAATAAATGATAGAGGATGAGATCATGGTTCCCATCAGCCCTGCCAGAAGTTATAAAACCAAGGGATAAAAGAAACAAAATTTTGTTAGATATGCATATTAATATTTCAAGCTGAAAAATCTCATGTTAGGTCCATACATGAAATTCATCTAACAACTTAAGCATTTGAAAATGTTAATTTTTAATACAAAAAATGATTAATAAATATTGAAAAAAATTAGAATATCAATAACTGAGCATAATTTCAATTTTTAAAGTCTCATCATAGTCTCTTACTCTCTCGGTGATTCACGTGTTTGTTTTCATTTATATAGTCTTCCGTTTCTGTTTATTATATTGACACGTAATAAACAATTCTAAAATATATTAATAGATATAATATTGGTAAGTGGTAACTTCATAATTAGAGATTTGACCGATACTTAGTAAGAAATTTGAGATTCTTTATGCTTTTTCTTTTTTGAAGTTAAGATTCTTTATTCTTAATGTGCTTTCAAAATAACAAATAAATTATTTACCAAAAAAAGTAACAAATAATTTCAGTACCACCAAGTGTCATACTTTTACGTTTCATAATAAAAAATATAGATAAATTATAACTAATGATTTTAGAATAATGATTAAAGAACTATTAAATTCTCATGGAATAATTTTCTACTGATACTACTTCTACTTATAATTTGAATAAATTTTTAAATATTCTTTAATGTTTTTTTACAAAGTTTTGAAAATAAGACAAGGTAATAAGTTTTACATTAGATTTATCAAGTTAAATCAATTCCTTTTTTGATAAATATTGAGTTAAACAGGTTTATGGTACTTCTCAATATATAGTATCAAATATTTATTTATTTGTTTATTATTTCTATTTGTAAATCTTTGAAGGGCAGGTGTTTGCCAGCACTGCTGCTGTAGATTTTACTATATATTTGTGTTGTCATCGTTTATACTAGAGATATAATGCAGAAATTGTTGGGTAGTGTTGGCCTTTTACAATATTATATGACAGTATATTCTTTTTTAGAAGAAGTTTCTTGATTAACTTTCATGGATATTTTTACATTTGGTGATTTGGATGAGAACTTATCTCATTATTTTATCCTATTGAAAGACATAAAATCTCTTTGGTTAGATTTTACTTATGTTTCCTGCTGCTATGTTCATGAAATGAATTTAGTAACTAATAGGTTGGCTAAATCAACCTTATTAGCAAAGGATCATTTTGAGGCTTTTAGCTTTAGGTAGTGTTAGTTGTTAATTTATCTATTTTTTACAAGAACTATTGAGTTTCTTATTGCTTCATGGAAAGGTCCTAGTTTTCTTATAAACTTCTTGTACATTAAGAGAGAGGAAAAAACCATGCATCAATCATTATGAGAAGGAGAGGGCTGAACAAAGGTGCCATGGTTATCATTCATTGTTTGAATCTTACTTTGTTTCGTGCCAACTGTTTTTGTTTTTGTGGTGGAGAGTTAAAATAGGAATTACAAAGGATAATATTTAGTAATCTCTCTTCGCATGGAACATTTTCCACTGACATTGTAACATGCAAATTTATTTGATTATAACTTCCAACAGATTAACAAATGAACAACGTTTTTTCATTTACCAATATCCCCTTAATAAGCCAGATGGCTATTTATAAAGAGTAAAAACATACCAAATTCAAAGGTTAAACAAAAGTTGCATAACAAGAAGAAAGCTAGTGAGGTTACCTGTAACCGTAGCTTATTAACTTCAATCATCAACAGTGATCCCAACTTCCCAGAGAGAATTTCCAAAGCATCCCCAAACTTAGATTGTCGTTCCAATGTGGAAATGTAAATCATAAGAGCTGCAACCAATTTTGAAAATTTAAAACACATATGCATAATGGTTTGTTTAATGACACATATAAATCTAATGGATTGATCATAATAGATAAGAAAGAATAATTGGGTAGGAAACTCCTCCTCAGGTTGGCCTCCTTCCTCATATCTCTTTTTGTCACTTAACAATTCTCTGGTCCATAATTTAGTTCTCAATCCAAAATTCCACTATTTCTTGTATAGTCTATCTTATCTTGGGTCTTCTTGACTTTGTTATTTTATCCTCTAGTCTAGATAAAAGGATTTGGTCTCTTGAGCCTTCTAGGGTGTCTTAATGAAAATCATTCTCGTAATTTCTAAACCACACTTAATGCAGTTTGGCTCCATGATCTTGACATATAAAATACTGATACAAAAAATAGAAATTAAATAGAAATACCATATAGCAATATTAACCTGTATTTGGGTTTAGTCACTGTCACTTTTGGCTTCTCGAAAAGATCATCTATTTGCTTAACATCTTTGGGAGTAACACCTTGTGTTTCAGTCTTTACCTCCTGTACAAGTATGGTATAAGATTCTTCTGTCAACACAATATGTCCATCAAGCTCGCATCAGTTTTCTTAAAATGACATATATTCACATTTTTCTTTCAAAACAGGTAAAAGGTTATTCGAAAAACACAAACTTTAGAATATAATATATAAGAAACAGAACAAGGGTACCAGTGAAGTTATTGAATTTGATGTTGGCTTGGGCATAGTCAGCGTAAAGTTCAGGTTTGCTAGGGTTGAGACTAATGGCCTGAGTTCCACCACGAGTTCGAGGTGGTCTTCCACAAAGGCCTCTTTGGCTTTCGCTTCGAGACCGGAAGCCATAGGAGAAACATAGAAAAAAAAAGAAACAGAAGAGAGAATAAAAAATAAATAAAGGGAACCTGCAAACATTTGACTTTCACAGCAATTGCATACATATTACACTCTCATTGTCAAAACCATAAGTAAACAAAAACCAAATCAGAGAGAATCACATAATGCAATGCTAATCATAACGACTTACGGAAGGAGTGAAGCCATCGAAAGGGTTTCTGCCAACAAGCTAATGAAACACAACGTTGTTTAGGGAAAAACAAAAAATTAACAGATCTACGCAATTGAAATTAAAGGAAGAAACGAAATTTGAAGAAAGCATTCTTCTGGTAGTCGTCGACGTTGGGAGGAGGCCAATCGTGAAAAAATAATGAGAGGAGTGGGGAGAAGGGTTTTGTGGAGAGAATGGTAGGTTTTGTGTAAAAAGGATGAAAGAGCAACGTGCGAGATTCAATTAGAGGTTCATATGTTTTAAAACGCTTATTAAAAAAAAGTGATTTCAATTTAGTCTATTTTTAAAGCGCCTAATACATACATGCGATTTAAATTATGATATAATTTTTTTTTTTAAAATCTAAAGCGTTTAATGAAAAGAAGCGCTTTAATAAATTACACCGTTTAAAGCGCTTAAGAAAACAAGCGTGGTAATCACTTAGCGTCTTATATTTTAAAGTGTTTTTTGTAATAAACACTTTAAAAAATACGCTTTAAAAAGTCAAATTTGTGGTAGTGACATATTGATATAAAATTCCATTTTATCAGAGAAATGGTTGATTTTAGAAAGGTTCAAGTTGAAAAGATTGCCACTAAAGAAAATCCTATGGACATGCTCACTAAATCTCTTCCTAGAGTAAAGTTCAAACATTGTTTGGACTTAATCAATTTTACAAGATGGTGATTGATACATAAGTGGAGAGCAACTGTGAAAACAAGTGTTTTCTGAATCAAGGCCTGTTAGAGTCAAGGTGGAGAATTATGAAGGTTTATGACTCTAAAGTTTGTCCTAGTCTCTTGTTTCCCAATGTTTGGACCCTTAAGTCTGTTAGCATACTTAGCTTGATTCAGTTGTGTTTCTGTTTCTATGTAACTTCATTAGTTCATAGAGGTTGTTAGACATTATTTCCTATAAATATGGTCCTTGGGTGCTTATATAAGGGACTAAAAAAATTCACTTAAGCTAGAGTATTGGTTAGCGTTGTAACTGTGTAATTTCTTCATCACAAATCATTTTTGCTGCTCTTCCTGTGGATGTAGGCTTATTATGGCTAAACCACGTTAATTATTTGTGTTCTTCTTCTTCTCTCTTTCTCTTTATCTTTTATGTTACATTACTGATTCTGCATTGGGTTTTAGAGTACTCTGTTTAAGATTCTAGATTTCTTTTCTGGTTTTGCTTTGTTTTGTTCTTTTGCTTTCTTTGTGTTTCTTGTAATCAGATTATCCTATTAGAACCAATAATAATAATAATATGGATTGTGGAAATACACACACTTTGTGTGAGGCGCATTGAGGTTAACTCATAGGATTGCCCATGCCTATAGCTTAAAATTATAATGGATTGATTGATATCATGACATTAAGAATACAAAATTCATAGTCAAGGCATGCTTTGGAACATCTAGCAATTGATTATGAGGATCTTGATAGAGTTTGCAAGTGTACGAGTTATATGGCGTAATAAAAATATCAATACACAGAGACTGCATCACTAAGAACCGACTTGTTCTTGGGCTTTAGTTTGACCGGGATAATTATTTATGCATACACTTAAATTAGGTGATGTTTTATATGTTCCTTAAATATACCAATATCGAATTTTGGTTTCTCAACTTAATTTGTCAATCTAATAATGTTTTTGTTGAATTTTTCCCATTGAATTTTAAGGTGAGTGTTTTGAAGATGCAAAAGCTTTTACTATGAGGATAAAGTGAAAATAACTTATACAACTTGTCATTTCCTCTCCCATCAATCAAGTTCATCATGCAACCTTGATCATCTCATTTTTTCCATGCTTTACAAAATCTCAACATCAGGTGTCCTCTTCCAATCAAAAGTTTTATGATTGTCTTTCAAATGGAACTCGTAAATTATCCCTTTTAAGTTAACATTGTTTAGAAATAGCCCATTAGAAATAATTAATTCATATGTATTAAGTCTTGCCCTATCAATTATATTCATGATGTTACTTTGAATTTGGAGTTTTCTTCTAATTATAGAATCCTTTATGGGTTTTCCTAATGTTGTTTCTCTTATCGTTTCAATTACATATGAGATAAGGAAATTTGTTTAAATAGAATTGTTATCATATTTTTTAAAAGATATTAGTTAATAAAAGATGATCTAAACGAGTATATTTAATATATCTACAACTTTGGTTATAATAAATGATTTTCTCTTATAATATTATTTTCATTTATCATTTTCTCAAACTATATGTGAGTTTATCCCATGAATTTCAAGTCTTATGTCTTAAATATATTTTTTTCCTTTTTTGTCAACTTGTCCTTCCATTCAAGTGTAACAGGCAATTCAACAACATTTAGATAAGGGAAAATTAAACTCCACCAAAGCGATACACAATGCTACATCACATAAACATTATGCAACAATATATGATCGCTCATACATGACCACATTTAACTATAACAAACAAGTAAAAAAAACCCTAATTTTGTGTATGTCAACCTTTATACCGAATCAAAATATTGACAATTGTTTTAACAAATTTGCTTTGTTCCCAACCATGATAGCTTTATTGATGTGTTGTTGTGCAACCAAAGAGAGCATTTCATAGGGACTTTCATTAAAATAAAGTCAAATGGAAAAATGACATTCTTTAAGAAACCTTGAGTAACAAGTAAAGGGAAAAAAGAGATGAAAATGGTTATCATGAATTTAATAGGATAAAGAAAGATTAAAAAATTGGTGATAGGAAAAAAGAGGAAGGAGATGATAGTGACCTAATAGGATGGAGGAAAGGAGAGGAAAAGAAGAAACCCTCATCAAAAAGGGAAAATTCAATTAAAATAGTACAAAAAGTCTTCCATAGAGGAGTAGTGACATTGTGTGCTTGTATTTCTCCAGTCATCTTTAGCTCTGTCAATGTCAAAGTCTATTAACAAATATATTTCTTGTGTTTGAAATTACTTAAAGAATCAACTTGTTTTAGTTTTCAAAGAGGTAAGAATCAACTTAATACAAAAATAAAAAAAAACATTACTTAAATAATGGTAATGAGTAGATACTCCTTCATAGAACATGATATATTACTCATCTCACGAGCACACATTAACACAATGGTCAAGTTGAGTGTAAAAATCATTAAGTTGAGATTGTACGTTGTTTATTTAATCCTTCTAGTCACACAAATCATAATTTTATCTGAACTCAAATAAGGTTATCTTTTATATAGGAAATTGATAATTTATATTTTAAAAGGAAATAGACTACATTATATGATTCTTAAGCCTATTAACTTTACCATGTTTTAAATATTCAATAAATGTTTGGCCACGTTTGAAATTGTCACATGAGATTCTAAAAGTAGGTTTCTAGCATATGGTAAAAAGAATATTTTTTAAAAAAGATAAAGGGTTTTAGAAAAGTTAATTCAAGAATAAATAAGATAAAATTTTCTATTTTTATAATAAAATAAAAATCATTTTGCTTACTTTAAAAAAAGTTTTGTAAAATGGAATTGAATCATAAGAGTTATACTTTTTCCCATGCAAAATTTATATATTTTTACAAAAAAATATAATTTTTCTATATTAACTAAAAATTATATCAAGTAATTTTCTTTCAATATCATGTAATAATTATATCTTTCCTTTCCCTTGTCTTATAATGGATAAACAAGTTTGTATTGACTTAATAATTTAATAAACATATCCATCCTAAGGTAACATAAAAATATTAAATAGATTGTCCAAAAATAAGGATGGGATTTGTTAGATAAGTGGCATATAATTTTTATTTATAATGTAAATTTTTATTTATACACGTACACTTTATTTTGCATGTTCTATTTTAAGTACAACTTGTACTCATTTAAATGAATTCTTTGGCTTTAGAAAAAAAAAAGTAATGTTTTCTTTGCAATTGCCTCATCATTTAAAAATATATATAAAAGGCTTTTTCCAAGATTTTCAATAAGGGAATTTTTTGTTTCCTTCCATAAAGAGATTGTTTCTTGTGTCAGCGAAGCACGCTGTTTGTAATTTTATTCATAGGATTTAATTCTTTTGTAAATAAATTACATGGAAATTCACTTGTAGATTATCTTACAAATTATCTTGCAAAAAATTTGTAGAATAAGTAGTTCATTGCATCTATCACTTAACGTGACAAGTCAACATTAGCTAACAATTTCACATTTGTTAAAGGTCAGGACCTATTAGCATGATGACAAAAATTTGGGGGATTAACGAGATATTTAAGTTTCTCCATGACCTAACAACTTGACATATATAGAGTCAAGGAATATGTTTACTTACATTTCTTTACTTTCTATTCTTCCTTTTTCTCCATCACGTTACTTGGTATATCTTTTACATTCTCCTTCTTACTTTTTAATTTCTTTCCATTCTATCTTTCTTCTAATTTTGCACATATATAAAGTTAAAATAGAAAATTATATTTACTTGGCATATCTTTTACTTTCTCTAACTTACTTTTTAATTTCTTTTCATTCTATCTTTCTTCCAAATTTGCACATATATAAAAAGTTAAAATAGAAAATTTTATAGACAAGGCAAGTTTTGGAAATACTGTGGATTTTTCTAGATTTTTGTGTTTTCTCAACACTAAAATAGGGGAAATTTTAAAGAGAGACCCATATCAAAATTATGTTTTCTTCATGATTTCTTATAGGTAATAAATGATGGACAAGTTAATTTTTCATCCATTTCTTCTCCCTAAATGTCTTTCTTTTCTTTTTATATAAAATCAAACAAATGATAAAGATATTAAATTCTCTTATTTCCAATTTACACTTTCTTTATTATCTATTAATTCCTCCCTCTACTTTTTTTTACATATCTTTTAGTTTCTCTATCTTAATTTTTTAATCTTTCTTCCAACTAACTACACTCCATGATGAAGCTTCTTGGGAGTTGAAGGTGGCCATGCCCCTCCCCCTCTCAAAATAATTTCTTTTTAAAAACTATATTTCTATATTAGCGAAAAATTTTCTTACTATGTATGTTATTGTTATAATTTTAAACTTTGTACATATCACTTAATTGTATTTCCCCTTAAAATATATTTTAAAGATCCACCATTGCCAACACCCAATCCTTCTTTTATATAAAAAAAGGAAGAAAAGATTTAACCTTCTCTAACTAGTGCTCATTTGAAGAGTTACGTTTATTTTTAAAATTTAAATTATTTTTATTTATTTTATACATAGTACACACAAGTTAATGGGTCAAAAAAATAAAGGTAAAAACCTTTGGGCATCAAACAAAATCGTGTATAGATAGAACAATGATATTGGAAAAAATACTAAGAATAATTTAAAAATACAAAACATGCTTAAATTATCGATGTTCCTTACTCACAAAAGGACCCACAGATCTGTTTTAATAAAGTCAAACAACCATGTAGTAAAGGTGTCTGTACTGGCCCTTGAGTAGACCATGTGCTTGATTTGGTCATTTGGTTTGCTCAGCCAACCATTAACCTGTAGACCTCTAAGTGGATCGATAAAGCATTGAGCCCCCATTGCCTTGGTCAGTCAACACCGCGCCAAACGCTTATCGCTTACTTGGCCTGTTTTGACATAAGCACCTAGTATGCTAAAATAGGGATAACTTTGTATAGAAAGAGATTTTACTCATCTTTTATTTTTCTTATCTTTTATTTTTCTTTATATGTAACTTAGATATTAACAAGAGAAGTTATTTCTTGTAACATACTTATGTACAATACCCCTATATAAACATTCTAGGGGTGAAGGTTTAATCAATGCATTCAGATTGCTTGGTAGGCATTCACTAGAGCTATTACTCTAGGGATACCTCAAAGACTGTTTGAACATTTGGCACACCAGGTAGGGGATAGGTAAAAGTTTTTTATATTTTCTTTGAGTGACATGATGGTGAAAACACGAAGCAAAGCAACGACCAGACAAGGTAAATGCTCACCTAGCCACAACAAGATGGTCCATCAAGACAAGAAAATTCATCTTCTAAAGGAGAAGATGAAGCGATTGGAGAAGAAGAACAAGGAACTAAGTCGGCTGAAACTTTTTGAGTAGAAAAGACAATCAAAAGACGGTGATACCTCCCCCAAATGCCAATTAGGGTTGGTCATTATGGTCTATCATCTGATCACAGAGGAAGTGATTAAAATTCCTTTACCATGAAATTTCAAGACACTGTCCATGGAAGGGGTTAGGGTTTAGGGTACGATGGGAACACTGATCCGGAGGAGCACCTAATGATGTTCATCAATAACATGTCATTGTACAGAGCTTCCACCACACTAGTATGTAGGGCTTTCCTATTGACTTTGCAAAAAATGCCATTGTGGTGGTTTGGTAATTCCCCACCATGATCAATATAGAGTTATACGGAGTTGGCTGACTAATTCATTACTAAAGTCTCAACCAGTCAATCAGTCAACAAGGATTCCACTAGCTTGGTCGGCCTAAAACAAGGAGAAAATGAATCATTGAAGTAGTACATGCAAAGATTCACAAAGGCGGCTATTTAGATTCATAATCTCTGTTCAGAAGTGACCCTCCATGCAAACATGTCAGGATTACATCTAAGGAAATTTTTTGATTCATTCGCTAAAAGACAACCAACAAATCTAGACAAATTAAGACAAAAGGAAAGCAACTACAACAACCTATAGGAAGTTAACAAACCCAAGAAAGAGATAAAAGAAGAAATACAGAATAATGAGATAGAGATATCTAATCATCCAAAAGAGCTCTGACTAACCAAGCGAGTGTAACATCCTATTTTCTACTCAAATAGAAAATAGATATTAATATCTCTTTAATGAGAAAACACTTACTATTAGTTAGTTGATTTTTAACTAATTAATATTTTTATAAAATTTTGGTACTTATATTTAGTTATTTTTTAAAAATAATAAAATAAAAATATATATATATATATATATATTGAATGAAGATTTTAAAATAACTTAATTAGTATTCACTAATTAAGAAAATTATATTAAGAATTTTTAATATCTTTATTATTCTCAATTTTTATTCTATGTTCTTATATTTATGTTTTTACATATTTAAGATTTAACTCTTATTAGAATTTTAAAATAAAATTTTGAAGGAATTAGAATATGATTCTTTAGAACTTTTTGATTTATACATTATTTATGATTTTCTGGAGTTTTTTGAATTTTTTAAATATTTGAGAAAATAACTAAAATACCCTTAACCTTTTATCTAATAACCAAAATACCACTGCCGACATCATCGCTTACTTATTGCTTACATCATCAGTTGGTAAATACTTACATCATGAATAGTCACCGATTGGTAAATACTTACATCATGAATAATAAAATAAATAATTAAGTAATCTTAAATAGCAAAATTCTCTTCCTATAAATAGATGGCTCATTTACAACATTTATACACCAAAATTAGAGAGAGAATCTAGAGAGATAGTACTTAAGAAATTAATGGAAAGTAAATTCTTTTGGTAAAAAGAGATTCTATCGGAGGTGTAAGGTAACAACATCTTTCTTTTATATTCTTTTTATGATTATTTAGTTTATTCTTTTTAGCACTCTTAAACCATTAATATACTAGTATTATTATAAATAAGTTACTATGGTAAAAACAAATTACCACTATATTATTTTTACGATTTACTGTTACTATTCACTATTTACTATTACTATTCACACTTTATCATTTACTGTTATTATTCAAAATTTATTATTTACCGTTATTATTCAAAATTTATTAGTTACTGTTACTATTCAAAATTTACTATTTACCATTACTATTCAAAATTTACTATTTATTATTTCTATTCACGATTCATCATTTACTGCTACTATTCAAAATTTACTATTTACCATTACTATTCACGATTTACTATTTACCATTACTATTCAAAAATTACTATTTACTATTACTATTGATGATTTATTATTTACCGTTACTATTTACTATTACTATGCATAATTACTATTTATCATTTTTTATAGTAATATTAATTTTCATCGTATGCCTATACTAAAATAAATTAGTATTAATATTTTTTTAGAACTCAGAAGCATAGAGTGAATTCACTTTTGGTAGCAATTCTAGGTAAGAGAGAGTGAGATAAAAATATAATATGAAAAGACATAAGAATAATGGGAGGAGTCTCATACTTCTTTTAAATTTAATAATATTATTATTTTAAAATAATAAATTTTAAATTAAGTATCTTGTGTAACTTACTCTGAAATACCTATGCAAGGACCTGGACTTTTATAACCTATACGAATTGGACTAAACCTATGCAAGGACTTGGACTTTTATATCCTATATGGATCGAACTAAACCTATGCAAGGACTTAGATTATTATGACCTATTTGGACTTACATAGACCTGTGCGAGGAATGGACTATAAAGACTTAAAAATTAAGTTTATTAACTTAAATAACTATTAAACTTTAAATTATGATATTTATGAATGATAAGTAATTTATTTGATTTGATTATGATTTATAAATTGATTGTGATTGACAATATTTGATCGTGAGTGATGATATTTAATTATAATTGACAATATTTGGTTGTGATTGATGACCTTGTGATATGGAGTTTGAGCATATAGCAAGCATAACGGAAAGTTAAAACTCAATAAGAATTTTCTTACCTTACTCTTTAAATTTTTATTCTAAGAGAAAATATTTTATAATTATTTTAGTATTTTATTTCTTCTTAGAAATTATTTTCATTAACTTTATTTTTAATCTTTAGAATAAAATCTAGTATTAGAGAGAAGCTATTTTATGAAAATTAAAGGTTGAGATAATTAATTCTTGAACTAAAGAAATTTTTTATAGTTTTAAGTATTCTTAGTTAATGATTTTAAAAATTATTTTCTTTTAGTAATCAAAAGTTTAAAGTAAATTATTTTGGTTTTCCCCAACGAAATAACTAAAGGATATTTTGTCATAATCGAGATTTCTAAACTCAATCTAGTTAAGATTCAATTTGAGAAAGATTATGTAAATATGTGAAGTTTTCTAAGAGAAAGTTTTGAGATATTTAAGGCTTGGAAACTCAATTTTGGTGAGATCTGAATTCAAAGTGTGATGATCCGCGTCAATTCAATCATTTTTCCAAAATAATTTTTTGCGTTTTAATAAAAATTCCACTCGGTCTTAATATAAAATGACATTTACTCTTTTTAAATACATTCAAAATAATAAAATCATACTTAACATAACAATAACTGACTGAAACCAATCGGAATTAAATCCATTAATAAAATAGAGTTATTTAGAAAACAGCGCAAGAAGGAAACAGCCAGGGTTCACTCGGAAATAATTCCCTCACTCGGTCATCTCTCACTTGGGACAACTTAACTTCCATTCAGAAAAGGTTCACTCATATCCTCACTCAGAAACACTTTGACCTTCACTCGGAAGCACTCTTATCTTTCTTCACTCGGAGTCTCAGCCACAGCTCACTCGGAGACACAAACCCTTTTCACTCGGAATTGAGTCTCTCGGTTATTCTTCTCTCGGAAAGGAATGAAAGATACTCAGGCACCAAATCAATGGTCCCTTGCTCGGACAAGAATGATTCCCCTCAGCTCGATTCGCTCGGTAATCAACTATGCTACAGCAATGCAAATTCACTCGTAAAATAAACACCAATCATTTAACATCAAGAATTTATACTCACTTCACATAGCATACCGATTCAGATTTATTTCATCATACAGGCAACACTGTAGCATCAAATACTCGGAGAAACTCAATATATATATATATATATATATATATATATATATATATTACAATTCATTCAAGTTCACTCGGTGCCTTGGCATCAATCCTCCGCTTGGCGCACCTCCATGGCTCCGACCTCTTCCTTGTCATTGGTTACTAAAATTGAAAACCACAGCAATGGTGAGTGTTTAGCATCATAATTAATCTAGAATAGAATTTAAATAAAAAAACCCGAGTATGAAATCCGTCCAACTCTTTTATCCTCAATTGCACATTTCCCTCGACATTTTAACTCACCCTCGACAATACACACACTCGACAATCTTAGCAATTAACACTCAACCATATAGTAATTCACATAGCAATATTAGCAAATCACTCAGCATTTAACTCACATTCGGCACTTTACTTACACTTGGTAATACGTCCATTAACACTCGGCATTATAGTAATTCTCTTAGCAATATAATAGTTCTCATTCGACAATTTTAACAAGTAACATTTGTTGCAACCTAAATCGCGACGGCGCGGCGAGAAAGAGAGAGAATGGTATGGAATGAAACAGGGAGTCGCCACCAACATTTTTATCCATAGGAAAAACATTGGAAAAAACTAGGTTCAGTAAAGCACTGGTTAAAAATTGAGATTCAAGTTCGGGAGTCGGTTACGAGTAGGGAAGGTATTAGCACCCTACATCGCCTGTCCAAAAACAGTACCAAGATTGAAAATGCGCAACATAAATAGCCTTACAAAAGACATTTTATTTCTTCCCTTTTATTGTTGTATCTTTTTTTTTATTTTAAAAAAGACAGAATGGAGTGAGAGAACTCTACAAACATGGAATGTCGAAGAGAGGTCAATGGGACGTTTCATCCGAATTAAACTCAACTTCGATATGAGACAGAGAAAGGAAGAGAATGCTAATAAGGCGTCACGCCTAAATTATACATCCTTGAATAAAAAAGACAGGGATAGGAAAGAGATAAGCGGGACGTCTTGTCCTAAGTATCCCTTCCCTATGAATTGTGGCGAGGTTTGAACAAAAAACTAGGGGGAAATCAACAAGACGTCACGTCTAAATTGATTTTCACGGAAGTAACCAAAAAAGAACATTTATGAAAGAAACATGAAAGTAAGGGAATAAATCAGCAAAAAGGAATAAGAGAGATGGGCCCGACAGGAATTAAAATCCCGCTCCTACGTATTCTTGAATTATCAAGAAATCAGGGTTACGTAGTTCTGAGTGTTGTTCTTTTAGGAAAAGACTTGGGAAATGATGGTGGATGTCATTGAGACGGGGAACTCATACAAGGCGAAGTTCTTCGCACGTGTATGAATCCTAAAGAGGTTGTGTAGACGGGAGTGCTCCCGTACGACACTGTTTTAAAAAAGATTTGTTTCCTTTTTTTTTAATTTGAAAGGAAACATAGGAAGCATTTATTTTCCACAGTAAGTTTGAAAAACAGAGGAAAAATGAGCAAAAACTAAGGGGAAGAAGAGAAAACTATGTGAGAAAGAGGGAAAAAACCAAGTGAAAATGGGAAAAACCGAGTGGAAATGGAAGAAACCAAGTAAAAAAAATGAAATACTGAGTGAGAAAAGCATAAAACCGAGTGAGATTGAGGAAAACCGAGTAAAAAATGGTAAAAACCGAGTGAGATTGAGGAAAACCGAGTAAAAATGATAAAAACCGAGTGAGATTGAGGAAAACCGAGTAAAAATGGTAAAAACCGAGTGAGATTGAGGAAAACCGAGTAAAAATGGTAAAAACCGAATGGAATGAGAAAATACCGAGTGAAATTGAGGAAAATCGAGTGGAAATAGCAGAAACCGAGTGAAACAGTGAAAATTTGACTGAAACAGTAAAAATCCGAGTGGAATAAAGGAAACCGAATGGAAAGAGGATTACCGAGTGAGAAGTGGACTGCCGAGTGAGACTGACCGAGGAGAGGGATTCTGGACGGTGTGGAGCTGGCTTAAACGATATGGTGTGGGTTGGAAGGAGAAGAGAGAGGAAGCTGGACGGTGTATGGGTTGAGGAGACGGATTGAAGTGACCGTGAGGTGTGTGTGTGTGGTTTGGTCTTTAGAGAGGGAGAGGAAAGGGAGAGTACGGTGGGAGAGAGGGTGTGAGAAGTGATGGGAGGAGAAGAAGAAAAGAATTGGTGTGAGAGAGAAGAGAGCACGAAGGATTTTTTGGCAGAGTTTTCCTCCTCTGAATGCCTCTTCTTCAGCTGTCCTCCCCCTTGCCTATTTATAGGCTGGCTTGAGTGGAAGGCCAACTCAGGCTTCCACTTCCGAGTGGAATGCCAGCTCAGGCCTCCACTCAGAGTGAAGTGGGGGACAACGGCTGGGTGGGAATTTTTAATTCCCCCTACTTCCACCCTGTTTGCCACTTGTCTGCCACCCCCAGGATTCCTGGATCCACTTGGGTGGTGGAATCCAAGTCAGCACGGTCTAACAGGGGGACCTGGTGGGAATCCGAGTGAGAATTATGGAAATCTGAGTGAAAATGTTGGAAATCCGAGTGAAAATGGTGGAATTCCGAGTGAGGATAGTGGAATTCCGAGTGAGGATATTGAAATCCGAGTTAGAATGGTGAAATCCGAGTGATAACGGCTTGGATCAACCTCCCAATCAGTATTCATCTACACTGGGAGTCAATTCCGAGTGGAATGAGGCATTCCCCATAGAAGGCCGAGTGAGAATACTCCTTTCCGAGTGGTTTTACTCGGTTTGTGGTTGTTGTGAGACATTCAATCGGAAACGAGTGAAAGAGCCTCGGAGCCGATTGAAAATTAAGGAGAACGACTTGAAATTGACTCGGATCTTGTTTGAAGAAGCAAACTGACTGAATTGCCAGTCGATTCCGACTGGAAGTTGATGGAAATGGGCTCGGGAAAGGTTTGAAGAAGTAAACCGACTGAATTGCCAGTCGGTTCCGACTAAAAATTGATGGAAATGGGTTCGGGAAAGGTTTGAAGGAGGACTCGGAGGTTGAGTGTAAAGGAGGACTCGGAACCGATTGAAATAGCTCGGAAATGGGTAAAGGAGGACTCGGATGAGTGAAGTTCGGAACCGATTGAAATGGCTCGGAAAAGATTTAATCATGGCTCGGAAATTGGTGGAAATGGACTCGAGATGAGAAGAATTGATTGGCCAAAAGGACTCGGGAAAGGTGGCTGACTGACTGAAGTCTCACTCGGAAACCGATTGGAAATTGGCTCGGGTTTGAGTGGGAGTACTCACTCGGTGTGTGACTGAAAATGCTTCAGTTGGTTCTGACTGAAGAACAACACTCGGAATTCCTTCAGCTGAGATTATTCACTCGGAATCTCTTCAAAAGTGACACAGAAACTTCAACGCTTGAAGGATTTACTCGGATCCTTCCTTTTTTGCACTCGAAAATTGGATTTTTGGCCATTTGCATTCGGAACGGCTTGACAGAGAGCCTTCCACTCGGATTCACCTTCGATAAGGAAGCATTTTACTCGGAATTGACTCATCCTGAGTCATTTCATTCGGACTTCTCTTGAAAATGGGCATAATCCACTCGGACTGGCTTGGCAGGGAAGCTATCCACTCGGATTCAACTTCAACAGGGAGCATTTCACTCGGAAAAGCTTCATTCTGAGTTATTTTGCTCGGTTCTGATTATTCTGGAGCCATTCTACTCGAATTTGACCACTCTGAATTGGAATTCAGTATAAAAAATATTTATTCCACTTGGACCGGACCAAAAGAGGTGTTCACAGATGCCCCTCTTTACTTCTTTTTCACAAAAGAAACACAAAGCTTCTGTGTTTTTGAAGTGAAAAGGAAGTAAAGACATGAACACCGATGTAGGGGGCCAAGTGGGACCTCTTGATCAGTATAGCGACTGATGGTGTGGGCAATCACGAGTCAATGTGACTTTTCTTTTTCTTAAAACGAGCATTCTCCACTTTCGTTTCTCTTCTTCTCTTCTTCTTCTTTCTTCTTTTTTTTTTTTTTTTGAATGGACAGGGAAAAATTGTCTTTTAATTAACAGGAGGTAATGAGATCAGGATTGACCCCCAGTAGACTGGAAAGTAATGGTTGCCCTCGTGGGCGATTGAAAAGTAAAGGGTACCTCGATAGGTGGCTGGAAAATAAAGGATGCCTAGATAGGCGACTGGAAGATAAAGGGTGCCTTGATAGGCGGCTGGAAAGATAAAGGATGCCTTGATTGGTGGCTGGAAAATAAAGGATGCCTTGATAGGCGACTGGAAGATAAAGGATGCCTTGATAGGCGGCTGGAAAATAAAGGATGCCTTGATAGGCGATTGGAAGATAAAGGATGCCTTGATAGGCGGCTGGAAAATAAAGGATGCCTTGATAGGTGACTGGAAGATAAAGGATGCCTTGATAGGCGGCTGGAAAGATAAAGGATGCCTTGATAGGCGGCTGGAAAATAAAGGATGCCTTGATAGGCGGCTGGAAAATAAAGGATGCCTTGATAGGCGACTGGAAGATAAAGGATGCCTTGATAGGCGGCTGGAAAATAAAGGATGCCTTGATAGGCGACTGGAAGATAAAGGGTGCCTTGATAGGCGGCTGGAAAGATAAAGGATGCCTTGATAGGCGGCTGGAAAATAAAGGATGCCTTGATAGGCGACTGGAAGATAAAGGATGCCTTGATAGGCGGCTGGAAAATAAAGGATGCCTTGATAGGCGACTGGAAGATAAAGGATGCCTTGATAGGCGGCTGGAAAGATAAAGGATGCCTTGATAGGCGACTGGAAGATAAAAGGGGTGCCTGAATAGGCGAATGGAAAGATAAAGGATGCCTTGATAGGCGACTGGAAGATAAAAGGGGTGCCTGAATAGGCGAATGGAAAGGAAAAGTTGCCTTAATAGGCGACAAGAAGGGAAAGGGTGCCCTGATAGGCTATCAGACGGGAAAGAATGCCTGAATAGGCGAATAGAAAGTAAAGATTAAGGGGGAGCTAACAGGACGTCTCGTCCAACCTTAACTTACTGGACTTCAAGGTTCATGGCGATGCCCCAGTTTGACATAATTGAAGGTTCTTGGCGAATTGCCCCTTGACTGGAACAGAAGAAACCTGGGGAGATGCCCCCCAGTTTGAGAGGGTTTGAAGGAATCTTGGGGAAAGGCCAGAATAAAAGAAATCTGGGGAGATGCCCCAGTTTGAAGGTCCCTGAAAGAATCTCGGGGAATCATCCCCTGTGACTGTAGGAGGAAAGACATGGGGAATCACCCCCTTGATTACGAACGGAGAAACATGGGGTGATGCCCCGGTTTGACATGACTTTAGAGAATCTTGGGGAATCGTCCCCTTGACGGTAAGAGGAGGAACATGGGGAATCGTCCCCTCGATTGAGAAAGGAGAAACATAGGGTGATGCCCCAGTTTGACATGATTGGAGGGATTCTTGGAAGTTGGCTAGAACAAAAGAAATCTGGGGAGATGCCCTAGTTTGGAGGTGATTTGAAGGTTGTTGGGGAACTACCCCTTGAATGAACAAAAGAAATCTGGGGAGATGCCCCGGTTTAAGTTGTTTAGGAAATGTATTTCTACTAGAGGAGGATTGATGGTTCGGGGTACTGCCTCTTTTAGGCGAAAGAGAATGAACCTGGGGTGATGCCCCAATTTGAACTATTTGCTTTGAAACCTCAGGGAGCTGCCCCTTGAGCGAGAAGGAAATGATTCTGGGGTGATGCCCCAGTTCGATTTGTCTGGGGAGTGTAATTCCACTGGAGAAGGATTGATGGCTCGAACATCACTCCTAGATTGAGAAGGTAAAATCTGGGGTCCGCCTAGTATGTGTAGATTTACCGAGAAAAACGTGCTGGGGCTCTTTGGGGAGAATTCTTCTTGCTTGACTGCTGGAGTGTATCAAGTAGATTCCCCGGAAGGGAGTTTGAAAAGTGTCAGCTTTGGCAGTTGAGGAGAAGACTTCAAGAAGTGCCAACTTTGGTGATTTGGGGAAGGGCTTTGAGGAGTGCCAACTTTGGCGATTAAGGAGGAGACTTTAATGATCCTAGTTTTGGCAGCTGCGGTTCCATTAAGGAAAAGGTCTTGATTGAGGCGTCAGAGCTTGACATGACTGTCCGTTATAATAACCTGCAGAAAAAAGGTAAGTAGTGCAAAGATACATTCAAAAAAAACTGGGTAGGTCCTGTGAAACCACGGCCCTTAGGATAACTCATGGGCAGAGGAGATTCAAAGGGGCGATCATAGCTTCGAAGCGCATGCCTGGCTGAATCCTTGTGATGATTGTGTAAGGCGAGGTCAGGTAGTGGGAGTGTCTTGTCCCTTACGACTTTAAATGTTCACCATTCTTTTATTTATTTTTATAAAAAAACACAATGTTTTATCAGATCAATGCAATTCATAACACGTATCGAAAAAGGGATAAATTTTATTCATGTAGGTCAAACAGAATACAGAGAATGGACAACAGGGAAAATACAGGGGATGAAGTGAAGCCTCGTAGGACAGGTCAAGGCCAAGGGAAATAGGAAAGGTTCAAAGATCCTCCAGTGAATTCCTGAGACTAGCGAGAATCTTAATCCCACGTCAAAACCTCAAGTACCTCGCTCAATTCTGCCTTTGAGAGGGTAGTTTGACCATGTTCCTGATGCCTCAGTTTGCATGTTTTGTATTGGGAGCTTTAGCTACTCTGCCAAAATCTTGACCCTAATTTTACCTGAGCCGCCTTTTCAGGTTTTCGACTCACTAGGTTGCTCTAACTTTTGCCTAGGCCGCCTTTCAGGTTTTCAGCCTAGGAGCTTTTCATTCTCTTTATAATGTGTTCTTGTTTTTTTTTTGCTGCATCCTTCACAATAAAAAGTTGAAACTGATCACACTCCAGTTGAGTCTGCTTAACCTTTTTTGAGTTTTAGCCTGATCCTTTGAGGAGCTGATGTTACCTCAAATAAGAGAGTCTTCCCCTATACTATGTACCTAAGGGAACATTGGTGAGTCTTTTGGCATTGATGAGAGGGGGTTAATTCGAGTCATCATTTTGGCTTTTATATATTTTTTTGATTTTTTGATTGATTTTTTTTTGTTTGCCCCTTTTTTTCTTTTTTTTTGTTTTTTCTTTTTTGTTTTTTGTTTTTGTTTTGTGTTTTTTTTAACCCCCTTAATGACGCAATGACTCAATCTGACAGACTATTTCCTTGGCTATATAGGCATAAGGAATGGCGTACTCTTTGAGATGTTGATGATGACAAGAATGCGAGTTCTTGGCCTGACGACATTTATTCCCCTTATACAGAAAATGACAGCTTGCTCGAGGATCTGGACGTAACCAGCTTTCCCTGCTTGGTATGTGCATTGGACTTCAAGCTTGACTTCTACTTTTCATTTTTTCATTTTTTTATTTTTTTTATTATTTTTTTTGGCCAAGTCTCCCTTGACTGTATCTGCATTTAAGGCATTAGCAATTTTCCCCTACTTATGCTGGTAACTGTTGTAGTTTTCTTAGTTGACTGGCCTACCACTTGTCCGATTCGGGACTTGGCAATGTTATCATTCACATGGATTATTTCCACGTCCTGAAACAATATTACTAATGTCTTCTGATATATTGCCCCGTGATTCCTTCAGTCATTCTTGGCTCAGGGGTATTCCTTCACCTCTTGTCCTAACAATCTGGTTAACTTGTGTGGTGACTCACAAGCTTTCCTACCTTCTTTGTCAGCACAATCGACCGGGTAGTTGAGGTCGTAAAATGGGATTGTGATTTCATTAGTCTCAAGAGGATCATTTTCGGATCTGCAATTTTAGCGCTTTATGGCAAGAAATAAAAATGGAGAGAAAAAAAAAGGAACAAACAAGTAAAGACAATGGATCAAAGCAAGGATAAAGGAATGAGAAAAATCTTTTTAGAATTTCGATACACATTTATTGATTGACTGGTAAAACAAGTTTTTTTTTCGCCTTTATTACATGGAAAGTCCCAAAGCCTTAGGCATAGCAGAGGGATAAACAAGACTTTTAAGGCAATGACAGATTACTTTGGTGAATCATTTAAAATTGTAGGGAGTTCGACAACTTCCCAGTTACTGAGTTCTCGTCCCGGCGGGCAAGCGGCCACCCAAATCAACATTATCATCAAAAACCATTTCCAACATCTGTCACCACGGCATTAACTCCTGAACCTTCGTGATTAGGCAGGGGATTTACGGTCACATTAGGGCTTCCTTCTTGAAAACTAATCCACTCGGCTTTGATCAAATCTCTCACTTTATATTTCAAAGCCATGCAATTTTCTGTGGAGTGCCCTGGTGCTCCTGCATGGTAATCACAATGAGCGTTTGGGTCATACCCCCTCGGGTAAGGAGGTTACAACGGCCTCATGGGGCATGGAGCTATCATCCCCTTTCAACGAGGACTGGAAGAAGTTTGGCATATGTTATGGGAATTGGATCGAACTGCATAGGGGTGCGCTCGTTGTTGGGATTCCTTGGGTTCTGATTATGATTGGGTGGTCGAGCCACTTGCTGCGGGTAATGATATGGCATGGGTTGCGGCATTGGCGCTCTTACCATGGGCGGGCGGAAGTGAGGAGTATGAGCTGTTGGGCCACCAGTGGTTGCGGCCACATAAGGATTGGGAGCTTGAATCATAGTAGGAAAGAATGGTCTTGGCGAAGGCATCTTTTGATTAGAAGAGATAGAATTAGTTTCTCCATCCCTTTTCCCAGGCGCCGACCTTCTTGTCATGCTTGCCCAAGACGAGCCCTGAGTGAGCTTACCCGTTCGTATTCCACTCTCTACTCTTTCCCCAATAGTCACGATGTCGGAGAAGTTGGCTGAAACACTACCAATAATCTTACCGTAGAAAGGTGATGGGAGCGTGTCGATGAACATCTCGACTATTTCTTTTTCCGACAATGGGGGATCCACTTGCGCCGCTGTCTCTCTCCATCGTTGAGCATACTCCTTGAACATTTCACTGTCCTTCTTCACCATATTTTGTAAATGAACCCTGTTGGGTGCCATATCCATGTTATACTTGTATTGTCTAAGGAAGGCATCTGCCAGGTCCTTCCAACAACGGATATGGTTCCGATCAAGGTGAGCATACCATGTAAGAGCAGCTCCTGCTAGACTATCTTGGAAGCAGTGGATCAATAGTTGGTCATTAGAAGAGTAAGATGCCATCTTTCGACAGTACATCGTGAGATGATTCTTAGGACAAGTCATTCCCCGATACTTGTCAAAGTCTGGCATCTTGAATTTGGGTGGGAGAACAACATCTGTGACTAAACATAGCTCCGAAGCATCTATTATCCAAAACCTCCGGCGCCTTCCATCATTCTTAAACGCTCTTCTAAGATCTCTATCCTTTCCCTTCGAGGAGCCGCGACCGCGTGGGTTGTATCTTGGAGGTTGGTCCCATAAGGGGTTCCATATCCATACGGATAGCCGAATGACTGGTTGTACGGAGGCAACACATGGGACTGGTTTACTAGGCTTGTATTTGGTGAGGGACCTTGAGGATGGGCCACAGCATAAGTCGGCTGGGTTATCTGGGCTTGTGTATTTTGGGCTTGGGCGTTGTAGGTTGGCTGGGCCATCGGGGCTTGTGTGTTTTGGGTTTGGTGGGTTTGTGGGTCATGGACCTGTGTGTTTTGGGTTTGGTGAGCTTGTGGGTCATGGGTTTACGTGTTTTGGGTTTGGTGGAGTGGTGGCATATTTGGTTGTGTGGGGTATGAAGCATGAGGATTTACCGCTTGCTGGTTGTGGGCGTCTTGTTGGTTGGCGAGCGGGGGATAGTACCCCGGGGGTAGGCCATAAAGTGGAAAAGGTACTGGGTTGCCGTCTAGACCAACAAATGTATGCTGTGCGTAAGACTAGCCGTAAGGTGGCTGGGTTTCAATGGCAGGGTTAGGTCTCCTGACATGAATGGTGAGAGGGGGTGTCGTTGTGTTAGGGAGTTGGGTTCTTGCTGGGTCAGAACCAAGGGGAGGTGGCGCAGTGGCAGGCTGTTGTTGGGCATCCTCAACACCCACAGAGGAGCCTCCTTCGGTAAGTTTCTTTTCTAAGAGTTTAGTTAACTCCGCGACTCACTCTTTCAGCTGATCGAACTCGGTTCTAAAGTTTCCTTCAACAGCTTCTGCCTCAGCCATGAGTTTCTTTTGGAGCCGGGTCTGGTAAGGATGCCTACCCGTGACGTTGGTGTCTCTTTTTTTTTAAAAAAAAAGAAGAAGAAGAAAAAAAATGTTAGGTAAAAATAGAAAGAAGGAAAATGTTATGGGAAACCATCACAGACTTTGGCGAGTATCCTTTGACCATTCCTTAGAACTTATCATTCAAAAGTACTAGGTATGGTAATCATAGAAATTAATATGGGATAATTGTGAAGACAGAAGAAATCTTTCATCCTGAGGCGGGAGCCTCTAGCTCAGACATCTTCTTCGGGCAATTACAGCCCTTATTTCTTAAGTTTAATCCCATGTCAATTTCCATAGATACTCAAAGGGTACACGACCAAAATAGGATTATCTATTAACCCGAAGAATACTGTGTGTTTCAAAATGAGTCATTATTTCAATAACTCAGTAAATCTGCGGGTGGTAGATAATTCATTTTCTTGGATAAAAGGGGAAAGCAAAAATGACGTAAGGTAAAGTAAAGTTTGCCCTTTTGTGGCCTAGGTCAGGTTTTGCTGAAAGTTTTCTCTAGGCCCTATGGTTTGTCTAAAAGTGGCTCTTCACACCAGGTGGCTTATTCTAGACTTCTAGAAGGTCACCAGAGCCAAGATCCTACCCATGACAGGGACGCAACAGTGGGGAACCACTAGGTGCGTATATCATGAGAGGTCGAACTCTGGTTGAGGTTCTCACGAACACCGGATAGGAAGTACATCCCATACGATTCCGTTACCAACCTCTCCTAACTTAAGCTTCATTTGGGGCCCGGGTATAGGGCGCCGCTCATAGGTGTGTGCAAGTAATTGTGAGTGTAGTGTGTGGAAGGGCAGTCCATACCTTTTACCTTACCTCATTCTGCACAAAGAACAAACACAGAACAAATATACAAAGTCGTCTACCCTAGGGTTCAATAATTACAGGAAAGTAACATGGTCCTCTACCCTAGGGTTCAACAAGCATGCAAACATAGATAATGACACAAATAACAAGATACGATTAAAACAAGAACAAACTTTCACAACAATTAACAGAAAATAAAACAAGAGGGAAGAAATCCAAGCTAACAAAGGCTATATAAAAAGAACATGCGCTTTCAATCAAACTGGCCTGACTCTCTTAAGTGTCCCCAGTGGAGTCGCCATCTGTCGCAACCTAAATCGTGACGGCGCGGTGAGAAAGAGAGAGAATGGTATGGAATGAAACAGGGAGTCGCCACCAACATTTTTATCCATAGGAAAAACATTGGAAAAAACTAGGTTCAGTAAAGCACTGGTTAAAAATTGAGATTCAAGTTCGGGAGTCGGTTACGAGTAGGGAAGGTATTAGCACCCTACATCGCCTGTCCAAAAACAGTACCAAGATTGAAAATGCGCAACATAAATAGCCTTACAAAAGATATTTTATTTCTTCCCTTTTATTGTTGTATCTTTTTTTTTTATTTTAAAAAAGACAGAATGGAGTGAGAGAACTCTACAAACATGGAATGTCGAAGAGAGGTCAATGGGACGTTTCATCCGAATTAAACTCAACTTCGGTATGAGACAGAGAAAGGAAGAGAATGCTAATAAGGCGTCACACCTAAATTATACATCCTTGAATAAAAAAGACAGGGATAGGAAAGAGATAAGCGGGACGTCTTGTCCTAAGTATCCCTTCCCTATGAATTGTGGCGAGGTTTGAACAAAAAACTAGGGGGAAATCAACAAGACGTCACGTCTAAATTGATTTTCACGGAAGTAACCAAAAAAGAACATTTATGAAAGAAACATGAAAGTAAGGGAATAAATCAGCAAAAAGGAATAAGAGAGATGGGCCCGACAGGAATTGAAATCCTGCTCCTACGTATTCTTGAATTATCAAGAAATCAGGGTTACGTAGTTCTGAGTGTTGTTCTTTTAGGAAAAGACTTGGGAAATGATGGTGGATGTCATTGAGACGGGGAACTCATACAAGGCGAAGTTCTTCGCACGTGTATGAATCCTAAAGAGGTTGTGTAGACGGGAGTGCTCCCGTACGACACTGTTTTAAAAAAGATTTGTTTCCTTTTTTTTTAATTTGAAAGGAAACATAGGAAGCATTTATTTTCCACAGTAAGTTCGGAAAAAAGAGGAAAAATGAGCAAAAACTAAGGGGAAGAAGAGAAAACTATGTGAGAAAGAGGGAAAAAACCAAGTGAAAATGGGAAAAACCGAGTGGAAATGGAAGAAACCAAGTAAAAAAAATGAAATACTGAGTGAGAAAAGCATAAAACCGAGTGAGATTGAGGAAAACCGAGTAAAAAATGGTAAAAACTGAGTGAGATTGAGGAAAACCGAGTAAAAATGGTAAAAACCGAGTGAGATTGAGGAAAATTGAGTAAAAATGGTAAAAACCGAGTGAGATTGAGGAAAACCGAGTAAAAATGGTAAAAACCGAATGGAATGAGAAAATACCGAGTGAAATTGAGGAAAATCGAGTGGAAATAGCAGAAACCGAGTGAAACAGTGAAAATTTGACTGAAACAGTAAAAATCCGAGTGGAATAAAGGAAACCGAATGGAAAGAGGATTACCGAGTGAGAAGTGGACTGCCGAGTGAGACTGACCGAGGAGAGGGATTCTGGACGGTGTGGAGCTGGCTTAAACGATATGGTGTGGGTTGGAAGGAGAAGAGAGAGGAAGCTGGACGGTGTATGGGTTGAGGAGACGGATTGAAGTGACCGTGAGGTGTGTGTGTGTGGTTTGGTCTTTAGAGGGGGAGAGGAAAGGGAGAGTACGGTGGGAGAGAGGGTGTGAGAAGTGATGGGAGGAGAAGAAGAAAAGAATTGGTGTGAGAGAGAAGAGAGCACGAAGGATTTTTTGGCAGAGTTTTCCTCCTCTGAATGCCTCTTCTTCAGCTGTCCTCCCCCTTGCCTATTTATAGGCTGGCTTGAGTGGAAGGCCAACTCAGGCTTCCACTTCCGAGTGGAATGCCAGCTCAGGCCTCCACTCAGAGTGAAGTGGGGGACAACGGCTGGGTGGGAATTTTTAATTCCCCCTACTTCCACCCTGTTTGCCACTTGTCTGCCACCCCCAGGATTCCTGGATCCACTTGGGTGGTGGAATCCAAGTCAGCACGGTCTAACAGGGGGACCTGGTGGGAATCCGAGTGAGAATTATGGAAATCTGAGTGAAAATGTTGGAAATCCGAGTGAAAATGGTGGAATTCCGAGTGAGGATAGTGGAATTCCGAGTGAGGATATTGAAATCCGAGTTAGAATGGTGAAATCCGAGTGATAACGGCTTGGATCAACCTCCCAATCAGTATTCATCTACACTGGGAGTCAATTCCGAGTGGAATGAGGCATTCCCCATAGAAGGCCGAGTGAGAATACTCCTTTCCGAGTGGTTTTACTCGGTTTGTGGTTGCTGTGAGACATTCAATCGGAAACGAGTGAAAGAGCCTCGGAGCCGATTGAAAATTGAGGAGAACGACTTGAAATTGACTCGGATCTTGTTTGAAGAAGCAAACTGACTGAATTGCCAGTCGATTCCGACTGGAAGTTGATGGAAATGGGCTCGGGAAAGGTTTGAAGAAGCAAACCGACTGAATTGCCAGTCGGTTCCGACTGGAAATTGATGGAAATGGGTTCGGGAAAGGTTTGAAGGAGGACTCGGAGGTTGAGTGTAAAGGAGGACTCGGAACCGATTGAAATAGCTCGGAAATGGGTAAAGGAGGACTCGGATGAGTGAAGTTCGGAACCGATTGAAATGGCTCAGAAAAGATTTAATCATGGCTCGGAAATTGGTGGAAATGGACTCGAGATGAGAAGAATTGATTGGCCAAAAGGACTCGGGAAAGGTGGCTGACTGACTGAAGTCTCACTCGGAAACCGATTGGAAATTGGCTCGGGTTTGAGTGGGAGTACTCACTCGGTGTGTGACTGAAAATGCTTCAGTTGGTTCTGACTGAAGAACAACACTCGGAATTCCTTCAGCCGGGATTATTCACTCGGAATCTCTTCAAAAGTGACACAGAAACTTCAACGCTTGAAGGATTTACTCGGATCCTTCCATTTTTGCACTCGAAAATTGGATTTTTGGCCATTTGCATTCGGAACGGCTTGACAAAGAGCCTTCCACTCGGATTCACCTTCGATAAGGAAGCATTTTACTCGGAATTGACTCATCCTGAGTCATTTCATTCGGACTTCTCTTGAAAATGGGCATAATCCACTCGGACTGGCTTGGCAGGGAAGCTATCCACTCGGATTCAACTTCAACAGGGAGCATTTCACTCGGAAAAGCTTCATTCTGAGTTATTTTGCTCGGTTCTGATTATTCTGGAGCCATTCTACTCGAATTTGACCACTCTGAATTGGAATTCAGTATAAAAAATATTTATTCCACTTGGACCGGACCAAAAGAGGTGTTCACAACATTCGACAATGCACACACTCAGCAATCATAACAATTAACACTGCAAACATAGCCAATCGCACTCAGCAAGTAACTTCTGCTCGGCAATTATAACAATTTTCCACTCGGAAAATATAACAATCACTCGACAAATATATGAAATTACATTCGGCAATTACATCAATCACTCAGCAATTATTTCAATTTTCATTCGATAATTATAACCAATTTACCACTCGGTAATTATAATAAATCACTCGGAAAATATGACAATCACATCCTCATCATAATACTAAATTCATCAATTGTCATAACTGACTCTCATATAAAATTGACGCCTAGTATCCGGATACTAAAGGATCGATCTTCAGCTGGGGGTCCGACTTGACACCCTGTGAACCTGACTTGGTTCACCAAGCCCGACTTGGCTCCCCCTCAACCACTGGGTCAAAGACCTTTGGGTAGCTTAACTGGGTCTGACTTGACCACAGAAGCCAAAAACAGGGTAATACATACCGTTGGTCGTCCTCCACCACATAAATCACATATTTCATTATATAAACAGCCATTTCATTAAGATCATTATTGCAACTGTTAGAAACTGACTTGTGCTCACAACGTAGGGCGACCGACTTGTCAAGCCCCTCAATATAATCTTTTCACACGGCAAACACATCATACTTATAAAATTCACTTTTATCATCAAATAGTGGCCATTAACAACATCACTCGGGTGACCTGCTTGTCAAGCCCGACTCCATATTGCTACTAAACACCGATTGTCACAGCATCAATTGTTTCAATTTCGCTCAAACCACAAACACACACACACGATCCTCAACCGATCGGTGTCCACATACATACATGCATATACATTAACTTTCACCCAGCATCATCTCATCACAGCATCAAATAATGTAATTTCAATCGGATTATGCCACACACACACGATCAGAAACCGATCGGTGTCCACACACATGCATACATATTCACAACTTTATCACAACATCAACATTAATTATTTCCTAAGTCATACACACACACGATCCTAAGCCGATCGGTGTGCACATTCATACGCCCCTTCATATACATAACATTATCCATAATCCTCAACCGATCGGTGTCCTCATACATACATGCATATACATTCACAACTTTCATTCAGCATCATTTCTATTATCACATCGAATAATTCGTAAGTCATAAATACACAGCCGATCATAAACCGATCGGTTTTTACATTCATACACATTTTCACAATTTTCATTTAGTGTCAACTATTACTCGGTTCATAGTCATTCCAATGGCTTGGACAGTATGTCCTATTCTAATTAATTATAACCTGAACACCCCCTTACCTCGATTCCAAGCTTTCGCTACTGTTCTAGACGCCGATCACGCCTAATGACTCGTGTATTTGCCGCTTGGCTTCTGGTTTCGACATCCACTTCACTTAACAACCTTCTCGAAGCCCATTCTGATACCTACGAGTACCCCAAGCTCCAAAATAACCATGAAAAATGAAAATAAACATCCCTCATGCATGTTCATGGTTCGGCCAAGAGAGGAAGAAAAGGAAGAATGCATAAATGGATCACCCCTGCTACCAAGCTTCATCTTCATGCTTAAATGCCATGAAAGTGGAAGCTACGCAGCTTTTTCTTCGTTAGCCCAAGAAATCTGAATTTACCAAAGAGAAAGAGAAGGGAAAAAGTGAAATTAATGGTACCCATGAACATACCTTGAAACCACAGTCACAGAAATGTGATTATTTCAAGGTTTTGATGCCAAATGGACCTCCCCACAGAGCATGCTGCTCTCAACAATGGAGGAAGGAAAGGAAGAAGAGAAACAGATGATGAAGAAGAAGAAGGTTCTCGTAAAAATGAATGGTTGAGAGAGAGAAACCCTTATTTAAATTCATGGCAACCGGTTACCTTCTCAACCGGTCACCCCCCCATTTTCTTTACAATTGTATTAAAGGTTTTAATTAAACTTCTCTTCCTTTTAATCACACCTTTTATAATTAACCAATAATTCATAAAAATATCAAATAAATTCCTAAGAACAATTTTTAACATTTCCAATTCACAAAATTTTCTATAATTATCCGGGATGTTACATCCACCCCCCCTAAAAAGGGATTTCATCCCCGAAATCAACGTACCTACTGAAAAAGATTGGGGTACACCCGTCTCCTATCTGATTCCAATTCCTACATATAGGTTACCCCAATACCGATCGGTGTACTTCCATCGTCAGGTCCTTCAATTCAAAAGAGTCACTTGGCACAATTATGGCATCACACGAAATGTAGGCTCGGAATTGTGACACGTGAAACACTATGGATGTTAGTTAACGAACTGAGAAGATCCAGTCGGTAAGCACATTACCGATTCTCTCTAACATTTGATACGGTCCGATGTATCTCGGATTAAGCTTTTGGCCCTTCAATATCCGACCACCAGAATTCCTCCTTCAATTCGTGTTACATCTTGGTAATACCGGGATAAATACCCAAAAGAACTCTTATGTGCTTGAGTTAGCACGGCTTGCCTGAAATCACCTCTTGCAGGCACCACCACTCGGCCTCAGAATCTACAAATTCCATCATTGCCTTTGGTTAATTCCATCTTTACCTCTTGAGAATATCACTCAGAGTCGAAGACAATCTCGAAGACGACCCCTAGCAAAGACTCAGCAACTCTGATTATGGACCCGAGTACGAATTAAATGAATTCACCACTCGGATATTTACTCCTCTCAGAAACTATTCACTCGGGAGTATACTCATTCGAAGTTCCTATTTCTCTATCCAGAAGTACTTTTCCTGGAAAAAGGCTCACTCGGTATATCTTAATCGGTGCCATCCCACTCAGAAAGTGTCGCACTCAACTCGGAGATATCCCACTCGGGAATTCACTACTCAGAAATATCTTGGCCCGAGAAGTACTCACTAGAAATCAGCCTTTCTTCACCCGGAAGGTTTTGTCACGATTTACCCGGAAATTCTTCACTTAGTGTACCTTAGTAGAAACTCAAATCATCAGATTTCCTTTTAAGGTCATCTCTATTTACTCCTCATCTCTAATCACTTATCAATTTTAGAAATATGACTTATACACTTTTCTTCCTAAATCTGATTGCCCAAGATTGGCTAAGACACGTCTGTCTCCTCGACTTCACACAACCTCAACCACTAGTGCAACTACCTAAGGTGATCAGTCTCAGTAGTTCAACACTTCGTAGTTAAGCCGGGTGGAAGTCGGGTATACAGTCCAACAATCGATATGCAAGCTGTTTACATCAAAATCCATTCACCTACGCCTATTGGCAACTTCACAATGAATTAATGTTAAAAGGAACCCACGGTGGCCAACCGCTATTCCCATGTAACATTAATATCCGTGCAAAGTCCAACGACTAGGTAAAACTTCTCTTCATTCTTATTATTTTCCTGCTCAACCACTTTTTAATTACTTTGTCCCATGTCCTTCATTCACTACTTCTCATTATCATGTACATAATAGTCCAATATATATACTTTACTCGACCATCACTCACACAATACATTCTCTTAACTATTCCGAGTGAATTCTATGTAATATCAAACTCCATTATTCAAACTTATAGCTACCAACGCACTTACTATTCTCATTTCACCATAGGATTTAACCTCCTCTCGGAAATTAGCACCCGAGTCCCAGAAGTGTTGGCTCAGTTACCATGCCCACTCGGTTGCTGCCTCTGTGGGATATCGGGCCTAAGGTGTCCCGGTTGTCCATATTGGAAAAACAATTTGTCCAGTTGGACAATGTTTCACAATATGGCCCTCAGCCACAACTATAGCACGCTCGGCTACCTGACTGACTACCAGATCAGTCAGTAGAAGTCCGACCATAAGAGAGGAAGTAGTGGAAGACTTACCGCCACGAAAGAACCGATCCCTTTTTCTTGAAACTGGATCCTCTTGCCTTCACGACCTTTTATCTTCCGACTGAAGGGTCCTATGTAATTGCACTTCCTCGGTCAGCACATCCTTGTCCGCTAGAGTCGGATAATCCCGAATCTCAATCGACATAATCATACTGCAAAGTCCAATTCATAATCCCGCTTTATACTTGGCACACTTACTACTCTCGGTTCCTTCTAGTGAGAAAGAGTGATAGAAGTCACAGCTCGTCAAACTTAGTGTGCTCGGCCATTGACACTCGGCCCTGTCCCAACCTCAAATTCCATTTTCTTTCAAATTTTCTAATTATCCAAGAAGTACTTGACAAGAAACCACTCTCGGAGATTCGCCCACACTAGCGACTCACTCGTCGTCTTTATTGGTACCTTAGTCCGAGACCACCATATCCTAGCCTCTCCTTCAACTGATAAGTCGTAAACTAAACTTTATGCTCCTCCGATCACTCAGAATACTCAAAAGCTTATTCGATTTTCCTTATCCAAACATACGTCCCATCGTAATTGTGCCCTCCTCTATAAGCAGGGGGATTCCTTTTCAGGAGTTTAGCAAGAGTGGGACTTGATTCGGTCCTACTCATCAGTTTAGAAAATTTCGAGAAGAAACCATCTTCTCCATCAGAACTGGTTTTCCGACCATAAAATAATTCTATAATGAATAAACACTTCACCATTAATACCCAATACTCTACCAGGGAGTCGGATATTTACCTCATACTCATAATACAACGTCGCTGGAGTGCCAAGGGAATGATGCCAAGCTACATAAACAATCACAGACACAATGCAACAGGATACAAAAACAGTCCAACATAGGACTCACACAAATCAGAGTTCACCCATACACCCGGCTCTAGAAAAAACCGCTCTGATACCAACTGTGACAATCCGCGTCAAGTCAATCATTTTTCCAAAATAATTTTTCACGTTTTAATAAAAATTCCACTCGGTCTTAATATAAAATGACATTTACTCTTTTTAAATACATTCAAAATAATAAAATCATACTTAACATAGCAATAACCAACTGAAACCAATCAGAATTAAATCCATTAATAAAATAGAGTTATTTAGAAAACAGCGGAAGAAGGAAACAGTCAGGGTTCACTCAGAAATAATTCCCTCACTCGGTCATCTCTCACTTAGGACAGCTTAACTTCCACTCAAAAAAGGTTCACTCATATCCTCACTCAGAAACACTTTGACCTTTACTCGGAAGCACTCTTATCTTTCTTCACTCGGAGTCTCAGCCACAGTTCACTCAGAGACACTAACCCTTTTCACTCAGAATTGAGTCTCTCGGTTATTCTTCTCTCGGAAAGGAATGAAGGATACTCAGGCACCAAATCAATGGTCCCTTACTCAGACAAGAATGATTCCCCTCGGCTCGATTCGCTAGGTAATCAACTATGCTACAGCAATACAAATTCACTCGTAAAATAAACACCAATCATTTAACATCAAGAATTTATACTCACTTCCCACAACATACCGATTCAGATTTATTTCATCATACAGGCAACACTGTAGCATCAAACACTCAGAGAAACTCAATATATACATATATATATATATATATTACAATTCATTCAAGTTCACTCGGTGCCTTGGCATCAATCCTCCGCTTGGCGCTCCTCCATGCCTCCGACCTTTTCCCTGTCATTGGTTACTAAAATTGAAAACCACAACAAGGGTGAGTGTTTAGCATTATAATTAATCTAGAACGGAATTTAAATAACAAAACCCGAGTATAAAATCCGTCCGACTCTTTTATCCTCAATTACATATTTCCCTCGACATTTTAACTCACGCTCGACAATACACACACTCGACAATCTTAGCAATTAACACTCGGCCATATAGTAATTCACATAGCAATATTAGCAAATCACTTAACATTTAACTTACATTCGACACTTTACTTACACTCAGCAATACGTCCATTAACACTCGACATTATAGTAATTCTCTCAGCAATATAACAGTTCTCATTTGACAATTTTAACAAGTAACATTCGGCAATGCACACACTCAGCAATCATAGCAATTAACACTGCAAACATAGCCAATCACACTCAGCAAGTAACTTCCGCTCGGCAATTATAACAACTTTCCACTCGGAAAATATAACAATCACTCAGCAAATATATGAAATTACATTCGGCAATTACATCAATCACTCAGTAATTATTTTAATTTTCATTCGACAATTATAACCAATTTACCACTCGGTAATTATAATAAATCACTCAGAAAATATGACAATCACATACTCATCACAATACTAAATTATCAATTGTCACAACTGACTCTCATATAAAATTGACGCCTAGTATCCGGATACTAAAGGATCGATCTTCAGCTGGGGGTCCGACTTGACACCCCGTGAACCCGACTTGGTTCACCGAGCCCGACTTGGCTCCCCCTCAACCACTGGGTCAAAGACCTTTGGGTAGCTTAAGTGGGTCCGACTTGACCACAGAAGCCAAAAACAGGGTAATACATATCGTTGGTCGTCCTCCACCACATAAATCATATATTTCATTATATAAACAGCCATTTCATTATGATCATTATTGCAACTGTCAGAAACTGACTTGTGCTCACAACGTAGGGCGACCAACTTGTCAAGCCCCTCAATATAATCTTTTCGCATGGCAAACACATCATACTTATAAAATTCACTTTTATCATCAAATAGTGGCCATTAACAACATCACTCGGGTAACCTACTTGCCAAGCCCGACTCCACATTGCCACTAAACACCGATTGTCACAGCATTAACTGTTTCAATTTCAATCGGCTCAAACCACAAACACACACACACGATCCTCAACCGATCAGTGTCCATATACATACATGCATATACATTAACGTTCACCCAGCATCATCTTATCACAACATCAAGTAATGTAATTTCAATCGGATTATGCCACACACACACGATCAGAAACCGATTGGTGTCCACACACATGCATACATATTCACAACTTTATCACAGCATCAACATTAATTATTTCCTAAGTCATACATACACACGATCCTAAGCCGATCTGTGTGCACATTCATACGCCCTTTCATATACATAACATTATCTATAATCCTCAACCGATCGGTGTCCTCATACATACATGCATATACATTCACAACTTTCATTCAGCGTCATTTCTATTATCACATCGAATAATTCCTAAGTCATAAATACACAGCCGATCATAAACCGATCGGTTTTTACATTCATACATATTTTCACAATTTTCATTTAGTGTCAACTATTACCTGGTTCACAGTCATTCTAATGGCTTAGACAGTATGTCCTATTCTAATTAATTATAACCAGAACACCCCCTATACCTCAATTCCAAGCTTTCACTACTGTTCTAGACGCCGATCACGCCCAATGACTCGCGTATTTGCCATTTTGCTTCTGGTTTCGACATCCACTTCACTCAACAACCTTCTCGAAGCCCATTCTGATACCTACGAGTACCCCAAGCTCTATAATAACCATGAAAAATGAAAATAAACACCCCTCATGCATGTTCATGGTTCAGCCAAGAGAGGAAGAAAAGGAAGAATGCATAAATGGATCACCCCTACTACCAAGCTTCATCTTCATGCTTAAATGCCATGAAAATGGAAGCTACGCAGCTTTTTCTTCATTACCCCAAGAAATCTGAATTTGCCAAAGAGAAAAGAAAAGGGAAAAAGCGAAATTAATGGTACCCATGAACATACCTTGAAACCACAGTCACGGAAATATGATTATTTCAAGGTTTTGATGCCAAATGGACCTCCGCACAGAGCAATGAACTCGCAACAATGGAGGAAGGAAAGGAAGAAGAGAAACAGATGAAGAAGAAGAAGAAGGTTCTCGTAAAAATGAATGGTTGAGAGAGAGAAACCCTTATTTAAATTCATGGCAACCGGTTACCTTCTCAACCGGTCACCCCCTATTTTCTTTACAATTTTATTAAAGGTTTTAATTAAACTTCTCTTCCTTTTAATCACACCTTTTATAATTAACCAATAATTCATAAAAATATCAAATAAATTCCTAAGAACAATTTTTAACATTTCCAATTCACAAAATTTTCTATAATTATCCGGGATGTTACATCCACCCCCCTAAAAAGGGATTTCATCCCCGAAATCAACGTACCTACTGAAAAAGATTGGGGTACACCCGTCTCCTATCTGATTCCAATTCCTACATATAGGTTACCCCAATACCGATCGGTGTACTTCCATCGTCAGGTCCTTCAATTCAAAAGAGTCACTTGGCACAATTATGGCATCACACGAAATGTAGGCTCGGAATTGTGACACGTGAAACACTATGGATGTTAGTTAACGAACTGAGAAGATCCAGTCGGTAAGCACATTACCGATTCTCTCTAACATTTGATACGGTCCGATGTATCTCAGATTAAGCTTTTGGCCCTTCAATATCCGACCACCAGAATTCCTCCTTCAATTCGTGTTACATCTTGGTAATACCGGGATAAATACCCAAAAGAACTCTTATGTGCTTGAGTTAGCACGGCTTGCCTGAAATCACCTCTTGCAGGCACCACCACTCGGCCTCGGAATCTACAAATTCCATCATTGCCTTTGGTTAATTCCATCTTTACCTCTTGAGAATATCACTCAGAGTCGAAGACAATCTCGAAGACGACCCCTAGCAAAGACTCAGCAACTCTGATTATGGACCCGAGTACGAATTAAATGAATTCACCACTCGGATATTTACTCCTCTCAGAAACTATTCACTCGGGAGTATACTCATTCGAAGTTCCTATTTCTCTATCCAGAAGTACTTTTCCTGGAAAAAGGCTCACTCGGTATATCTTAATCGGTGCCATCCCACTCAGAAAGTGTCGCACTCAACTCGGAGATATCCCACTCGGGAATTCACTACTCAGAAATATCTTGGCCCGAGAAGTACTCACTAGAAATCAGCCTTTCTTCACCCGGAAGGTTTTGTCACGATTTACCCGGAAATTCTTCACTCAGTGTACCTTAGTAGAAACTCAAATCATCAGATTTCCTTTTAAGGTCATCTCTATTTACTCCTCATCTCTAATCACTTATCAATTTTAGAAATATGACTTATACACTTTTCTTCCTAAATCTGATTGCCCAAGATTGGCTAAGACACGTCTGTCTCCTCGACTTCACACAACCTCAACCACTAGTGCAACTACCTAAGGTGATCAGTCTCAGTAGTTCAACACTTCGTAGTTAAGCCGGGTGGAAGTCGGGTATACAGTCCAACAATCGATATGCAAGCTGTTTACATCAAAATCCATTCACCTACGCCTATTGGCAACTTCACAATGAATTAATGTTAAAAGGAACCCACGGTGGCCAACCGCTATTCCCATGTAACATTAATATCCGTGCAAAGTCCAACGACTAGGTAAAACTTCTCTTCATTCTTATTATTTTCCTGCTCAACCACTTTTTAATTACTTTGTCCCATGTCCTTCATTCACTACTTCTCATTATCATGTACACAATAGTCCAATATATATACTTTACTCGACCATCACTCACACAATACATTCTCTTAACTATTCCGAGTGAATTCTATGTAATATAAAACTCCATTATTCAAACTTATAGCTACCAACGCACTTACTATTCTCATTTCACCACAGGATTTAACCTCCTCTCGGAAATTAGCACCCGAGTCCCAGAAGTGTTGGCTCGGTTACCATGCCCACTCGGTTGCTGCCTCTGTGGGATATCGGGCCTAAGGTGTCCCGGTTGTCCATATTGGAAAAACGATTTGTCCAGTCGGATAGTGTTTCACAATATGGCCCTCAGCCACAACTATAACACGCTCGGCTACTTGACTGACTACCAGATCAGTCAGTAGAAATCCGACCAGAAGAGAGGACGTAGTGGAAGACCTACCGCCATGAAAGAACCGATCCCTTTTTCTTGAAACTGGATCCTCTTGCCTTCACGACCTTTTATCTTTCGACTGAAGGGTCCTCTGTAATTGCACTTCCTCGGTCAGCACATCCTTGTCCACTAGAGTCGGATAATCCTGAATCTCAATCGACATAATCATACTGCGAAGTCCAATTCACAATCCCGCTTCATACTTGGCACACTTACTACTCTCGGTTCCTTCCAGTGAGAAAGAGTGATAGAAGTCACAGCTCGTCAAACTTAGTGTGCTCAGCCATTGACACTCGGCCCTGTCCCAACCTTAAATTCCATTTTCTTTCGAATTTTCTAATTATCCAAGAAGTACTTGACAAGAAACCACTCTCGGAGATTTGCCCACACTAGCGACTCACTCGTCGTCTTCAGTGGTAACTTAGTCCAAGACCACCATATCCTAGCCTCTCCTTCAACTGATAAGTCGTAAACTAAACTTTATGCTCCTCCGATCACTCGGAATACTCAAAAGCTTATTCGATTTTCCTTATCCGAACATACGTCCCATCATAATCGTGCCCTCCTCTATAAGCAGGGGGATTCCTTTTCAGGAGTTTAGCAAGAGTGGGACTTGATTCGGTCCTACTCATCAGTTTAGAAAATTCCGAGAAGAAACCATCTTCTCCATCAGAACTGGTTTTTCGGCCATAAAATAATTCTATAATGAATAAACACTTCACCATTAATACCCAATACTCTACCAGGGAGTCAGATATTTACCTCATACTCATAATACAACGCCGCTGGAGTGCCAAGGAAATGATGCCAAGCTGCACAAACAATCACAAACACAATGCAACAGGATACAAAAATAGTCCAACATAGGACTCACACAAATCAGAGTTCACCCATACACCCGGCTCTAGAAAGAACCGCTCTGATACCAACTGTGACGATCCGCGTCAATTCAATCATTTTTCCAAAATAATTTTTCACGTTTTAATAAAAATTCCACTCGGTCTTAATATAAAATGACATTTACTCTTTTTAAATACATTCAAAATAATAAAATCATACTTAACATAGCAATAACCAACTGAAACCAATCGGAATTAAATCCAATAATAAAATAGAGTTATTTAGAAAACAACGGAAGAAGGAAACAGTCAGGGTTTGGTCAGAAATAATTCCCTCACTCGGTCACCTCTCACTTGGGACAGCTTAACTTCTACTCAGAAAAGGTTCACTCATATCCTCACTCAGAAACACTTTGACCTTCACTCGGAAGCACTCTTATATCCTCACTCAGAAACACTTTGACCTTCACTCGGAGTCTCAGCCACAGCTCACTCGGAAACACTAACCCTTTTCACTCGGAATTGAGTGTCTTGGTTATTCTTCTCTCGGAAAGGAATGAAGGATACTCAGGCACCAAATCAATGGTCCCTTTCTCAGACAAGAATGATTCCCCTCGGCTCGAATCGCTCGGTAATCAACTATGCTACAGCAATGCAAATTCACTCATAAAATAAACACTAATCATTTAACATCAAGAATTTATACTCACTTCACACAGCATACCGATTCAGATTTATTTCATCATACAGGCAACACTGTAGCATCAAACACTCGGAGAAACTCAATATATATATATATATATTACAATTCATTCAAGTTCACTCGGTGCCTTGGCATCAATCCTCCGCTTGGCGCACCTCCATGGCTCCGACCTCTTCCCTGTCGCATCATAATTAATCTAGAATGGAATTTAAATAACAAAACCCGAGTATAAAATCTGTCCGACTCTTTTATCCTCAATTGCATATTTCCCTTGACATTTTAACTCACGCTCAACAATACACACACTCGACAATCTTAGCAATTAACACTCGGCCATATAGTAATTCACACAGCAATATTAGCAAATCACTAAACATTTAACTCACATTCGGCACTTTACTTACACTCGGCAATACGTCCATTAACACTCGGCATTATAGTAATTCTCTCAGCAATATAACAGTTCTCATTCAACAATTTTAACAAGTAATATTCAGCAATGCACACACTCAGTAATCATAGCAATTAACACTGCAAACATAGCCAATCACACTCAGCAAGTAACTTCCACTCGGCAATTATAACGACTTTCCACTCGGAAAATATAACAATCACTCGACAAATATATGAAATTACATTCGGCAATTACATCAATCACTCAGCAATTATTTCAATTTTCATTCGACAATTATAACCAATTTACCACTCGGTAATTATAATAAATCACTCAGAAAATATGACAATCACATACTCATCACAATACTAAATTCATCAATTATCACAACTGACTCTCATATAAAATTGATACCTAGTATCCGGATACTAAAGGATCGACCTTCAGCCGGGGGTCCGACTTGACACCCCGTGAACTCGACTTGGTTCACCGAGCCCGACTTGGCTCCCCCTCAACCACTGGGTCAAAGACTTCTGGTTAGCTTAAGTGGGTCCGACTTGACCACAGAAGCCAAAAACAGGGTAATACATACCGTTGGCCGTCCTCCACCACATAAATCACATATTTCATTATATAAACAGCCATTTCATTACGATCATTATTGCAACTGTTAAAAACTGACTCGTGCTCACAACGTAGGACGACCGACTTGTCAAGCCCCTCAATATAATCTTTTAACATGGCAAACACATCATACTTATAAAATTCACTTTTATCATCAAATAGTGGCCATTAACAACATCACTCGGGTGACCTGCTTGTCAAGCCTGACTCCACATTGCCACTAAGCACCGATTATCACAGCATCAATTGTTTTAATTTCAATCGGCTCAAACCACAAACACACACACACGATCCTCAACCGATCGGTGTCCACATACATACATGCATATACATTAACTTTCACCCAGCATCATCTCATCACAACATCAAATAATGTAATTTCAATCGGATTATGCCACACACACGATCAGAAACCGATCGGTGTCCATACACATGCATACACATTCACAACTTTATCACAACATCAACATTAATTATTTCCTAAGTCACACCCACACACGATCCTAAGCCGATCGATGTGCACATTCATACGCCCCTTTATATACATAACATTATCTACAATCCTCAACCGATCGGTGTCCTCATACATACATGCATATACATTCACAACTTTTATTCAGCGTCATTTCTATTATCACATCGAATAATTCTTAAGTCATAAATACACAGCCGATCATAAACCAATCGGTTTTTACATTCATATACATTTTCACAATTTTCATTCAGTGTCAACTATTACCAGGTTGACAGTCATTCCAATGGCTTAGACAGTATGTCCTATTCTAATTAATTATAACCCGAACACCCCCTTACCTCACTTTCAAGTTTTCGCTACTGTTCTAGACACCGATCATGCCCAATGACTCGGGTATTTGCCGCTTGGCTTCTGGTTTCGACATCCACTTCACTCAACAACCTGCTCGAAGCCTATTCTGATACCTACGAGTACCCCAAGCTCCAAAATAACCATGAAAAATGAAAATAAACATCCCTCATGCATGTTCATGATTCGGCCGAGAGAGGAAGAAAAGGAAGAATGCATAAATAGATCACCCCTACTACCAAGCTTCATCTTCATGCTTAAATGCCATAAAAATAGAAGCTATGCAGCTTTTTCTTCGTTACCCCAAGTAATTCGAATTTGCCAAAGAGAAAAGAGAAGGGAAAAAGCGAAATTAATGGTACCCATGAACATACCTTGAAACCACAGCCACGGAAATATGATTATTTCAAGGTTTTGATGCCAAATGGACCTCCCCACAGAGCATGCAGCTCACAACAATAGAGGAAGGAAAGAAAGAAGAGAAACAGATGAAGAAAAAGAAGAAGGTTCTCATATAAATGAATGGTTGAGAGAGATAAACCCTTATTTAAATTCATGGCAACCGGTTACCTTGTCAACCGGTCACCCCCCATTTTCTTTACAATTTCATTAAAGGTTTTAATTAAACTTCTCTTCCTTTTAATCACACCTTTTATAATTAACCAATAATTCATAAAAATATCAAATAAATTCCTAAGAACAATTTTTAACATTTCCAATTCACAAAATTTTTTATAATTATCCGGGATGGTACACAAAGACTGTACTAAATTTATTTATGTATAACAGAAGTTTAAAGAAGAACTTATGAGAATGTACAGTTTATTAAGATATTTTTGAACCTTTATGGTATTTAATAATTGAGTTTCTAAAAGTCTTAACCAACTAAATATACGAGTAGTTCATGCATCATGAATCATTAAAGAGAAATAAGATGTGATATTGCCTGGGGACGGATTATAAAAACTAAGGATACATTAGAGGAGGCTTAATTGTGAGCCTTGGGATGAGAGAGTGTGAAAGGGTGCTTCAAGTGACCTGGGGTTGCTCCTTAGTGTCAGGTACTTTCACAATAAAAACCTTCTCAATCTGACTAGTCTCTAAGTGTTTCCATGCCAGTTGAGCTGTTCATATGCCATGGAGGCATTTATGTTATTATTATCTATAATTATAGAACAGTGTAAACTACTGGTTGGCTCAGTGCAAATTAAAACTCTAAGGGCCCACATGTATAAACTAAATAAGATAGTAGCATTGAAAGCATTACATAACATTCATATGATTGTGACATTCTATGTGGGTGGTTGTGAATGAAAATATAATTGTTATGTATATAGAAACCCTATATTCATAATTGATTGTGTATGAGATTATGACTGATATTATTATATTAGTTTATGAAAATTCTTATGCTTATATCTTATCTATAAGATAATATATTTTATTTCTCACTCCTTCTTGTTTGAATTTCTGTGTCCAAAATAAATTCTATATGATATATAGCTAGTAGTCTAAGATGACAGGATATAGTTACAAGAGGGTAAGTGGTCTTATCCTCAATCGGATAGGTGAAGAGATATGGCAAGAGTAGGATTTCAAAAACCTATGGTTCGAGGGCTATGAAATGATTGATCACAGTCGTAGTAGAGGTATAATTTAATTTTAGTTTACCTTATTACAATATCAAGTTGGATAATTGTAACAAGGTGAATGTTAAACTTTGATACTATAATCTTTTATCACTTATGATTTCTATAAATTTATTTTGTCATTATGGACAAATATTGAAAGACAACATTGTTTTTACTTTCAAAATTTCAAAGAAAATCAGACGTATATACATCCTTGTATACGCGAGATAAGAAATGATATATACATATATATATATATATATATTTCTAAAGTTTTTTAAAAGCAATAAGAATATACATATCTCGTGTATATAAGGGGGTGTTACAGCGAGCATACAGGAAGACCGAAAGAAAATTTTAGGGGAATAAATACAAAAATTTCATACCACTAAATAAGAAAAGGGAGCAGATTCTAAGAGAAATATATCATACAGACCTATTAGCCTTCCCATCTCTAAGGGAGAAGGTGAAAAGAATAACTACTATACGTTAGAACTAAAGGACATGTCACTAAAGACTACAACATCTTAGAAAATTACATTAAGAAGCTTATCAAGAGGGGATACATGTCCAACTATGCCACTAGGAGGAAAAAGAGATAATGCGTCTAAGAGAAACAGAGATGAGGACCATGTTGCCCAAATAGATGAGCCAAGGAGGATGAGTGAGCAAGATATGATCATTCACACAATTGTTGGAGGACTAAATTTATCAAAACTAACTAGTGTAACTACATCAATATGCGTTGTCGAGTTCTAGGTTGACCGCTTGGTTATTTTGTTTGACAGCTCTGACTTCGCACATGTACATTGAACGAAAATGGTCATATCATTTAGCACACTTTAGAATTCAAAGTAAACTAGTAGATCGTGAAAGCTTAGCTGGCATTTTGTAGGGGGCCTATGAGTAGCTAGGTTTTCCCTAGAGTTGCTCTAGAAATATAAAGGGTTCTTGATAGGGTTTAATGGTTCCTAAGTGCCTATTAAGGGATATGATGAACTGCTCACAACCTTAGGAGTATGAGAATGAGCTAAAAGCATAAGGAGTAAACTTCCTAGTAATTGATAGCCTAAGCTTGTATGACATTATCTTTAGCAAATCAAGCCTCAATGATTTAGGAGCACTAATCATAATGCTGCACCTAACCATGAAATATTCACTCAAAAGGGGATGAGTTGGAGTGGTCCAAGGAGATTGAGAAAATGCCTAAAGATGTTATGCCAACAGTCTAAGGATACTACTGGCAATATATGAAAACATTACATAGGTATCGCTAATCAACTAGGATCTAAGCGATGACAGGGATAAACCAACCCTTATAGAAGACCTAAAAAAGGTCTATATAAGTGTGTTGGTTGAGTACCTCACTCAGGTGGGTAACCAATTAAAGGGAGAACTAACTAACATTGGTGCAATTGCTACAACATAATGTTAACTTGTTTACATGAAGCTTGTAAGATATTCTAGGAATTCACCCAACTTCTAAGATATTCTACAACATAATGACCCAGAAGCCAGGCATACGATATAAAGGAAGAGAAAAATAGGAGAAGAAAAAAAGATAGCAGTGTAAGAAGAGGTCAATAAATTGGTGATGGCCAACTTTGTAAGGGAAATTAAATACCCATAATGGTTAGCCAACATGGTAATGGTAAAAAAAGCAATGATAAGTGAACGATATGCATAGATTTCACTAACCTGAACAAAGTATGCCCCAAATACTACTACCCTCTACCGGTATAGACAAATTGGTGGACATGACAACAAGATATAAACTACTCAATTTCCTGAATGCTTATTCTAATTACAACTACATAAGGATAAATCCTACAACTAAGGAAAAGAATACATTTATGATAGACTGAGAAAACTTGTGCTATAGAGTCATGCCATTTAGACTAAAAAATGTAGGAGCTATTACCAACAAATAATGGACAAAGTCTTTACTAGCCATATTGGTAGAAACATGAAAGTATACATGGATGACGTCATGGTAAACATGAAAGTATACACTTTGGCTGGGTGTGTCATTTTATTTTTTGTGTTCGATTATCTTAAATTTGAAATGAAGTGTATGAAGGTATCATGATTATGCAGTAACGCCTCGTGCCTTACGCCCTCCAAGCTTCTTCTAACAAAAGGGGGTTCATTTGTCACATTTTGTACTTTTATATGAAAAACCCTTGCTCTGATATCAGGCTTTTACGCATCAACTTCTTGATTCGTACAAAGCAAACAACTCGTATCATTCCCCAAGATATCCTCCTTATCCCAGTTTTTTGTACTTGGCTTTTCTTTTAGTTTTTTTCTTTTAACTTTGGTATATAGGGGATGACCATATAAGTGATGAGTCAATGAAGGTACTCTTTGGGCTATCGTCATGGACATCTTTGAAACCCTGACGTAAGCCATAATTTTTACAAGCATACATATAAGTGTAGGGCTTCAACAGTTAACCTTGTTATGAAAAAGGCTAAAACTGTGAGCCTTCCCTTAGAGAAGGTATACGAACTTCACAAGAATAGGGATCTTCCCCAAAGAAGAAAAAATGTCATTGAGATAGTGGAGAGGTCTCTAAACTTAAAAGTTAGACTGCTTTTAGTATGTTTTAAAATATAGAGAATCCTTGAGATAAGGGGAAAAGAAGGTTATGGAATCAGAGGACCAGATCCCTATTCATGTGACATCCGGTGACGAGGAGCACCCTGACACTCTAACAATCCCATCTGGTATGATTTATGAATGGGATTATATACATTTCTTTGAGCCTATCAAGGATCACACCAAGCACTATACCACGCCAATCTAGCTAAAAGATGGGTTAAAACAAGGAGGAGCTTAAGTACGTCCATTTTTGTGCTATCTGGTCCAACTTGAAGAATCTAAGTGTACTTTACTCCTTGTATCAACAACATGGAACCTTGGCTGAGGTGAAAGATTTAAAGAAAGAGAGACAAAAGTTTAGAAGAATCAAGTAATGGTTTATCACCACAACCAAGACCTGCTTGTCAAGAATGTCAAGTTAGAAGAAATGATGTCCAAATTGAAAACATCAAAATAAAAGGCCAAGGAGGATCTGGAAGCATTGAAGAAACAACTTGACAAACTTTGGGATAAGCATGAAGATCTCATTATGATTGGTGTTGAAAATTAAAACCTAAAGAGCTAGCCAAAAGATAAAGTTACTGAGGACAAGAGAAATGTTAGAATCTATGTCATGATGGAGGCCTTTAGCAATGTCGTTCACCAGGTGATGCATCGCAACTATGGTTACACACTAAACACCAACGAGATCAAAATATTCAATCAATTCTATGATAGTGAATTAGTTGTGGAATGATAGTTGTTCCGCAAGCGCACTGTTTATCAAAGTAATATAAAAGATTATCGTATCCATAGGGATTGTGCCCAAGTACTGATTTACAATGATTCAATTATCCAGACAAACTAATTCGATTAAGGGAGAATTCAAATTAATTCAAAACTAAAATACTAACAAAAAACTCAAAGCCTTTTAGGACAAAAATCAAATTACTTTTTAAGAAACAATCGAAGTAGTGCTCTTGGGAATTTAGGGGTTCATATGCAAGTATTGAATTCTAGTGCAATTCATTTCCACAATTATGAAATTTCGTTTCTAAGGTAGTTTTTCCTAATTTAATTAGTAACGTTTTCTTGAAACCTTACCAATGTACCTAATCATTAAAGAACCGTGTTTGATTTGTCAATTAAGTCCATTACGCATTATAAAAACCTAATTAGCCCTTAAATGGTTTTGCCTACTCTCGTAACCTAAAACCCTAGGTTCAATTTCATGATTTTCAAACCATATGCCAATCTCTCGATCACCCACATCGTTTATTATCATCTACATGTTATCTCTAAGTCTTGTACAAGCATTAAGAATTCATGAATTGAATAGAAAACAAGGTTTCGTAAATGGAGAATGAAGAACAATTAAATTTGGTATATGAACATACTACCTCCTAATCCCAAGAATGGAGTTTAGTTCGCCATTAAGAAGTTCACAAACCCACAAAACATTGATTCAAATCCTAACATTAAGAAATCCCCAAATTACAAAAAAGGGTTCAGAAAAAGAAAAAAAGTTCTCACTAGGTCTTCTAATTCCTTGCCAAAATTTTGAAAATCCGATGTTCCTTCGTGTTGTTTCTTAAATCACCTTCAAAAATACCTTGAGAAAGCTCTGAATTTTTCTCTATAAAAATTGCCTAAACTGGTCTCTCCCTATCCAGAATGCGAGCCCCCTTTTTTGCCTCAGAAACTGCTCCTAAAATAAAGGGAACTGCTGCATGTGAAAAACCTACGGCCAGTGGGAAATTTCCTATAGCTATGGATTGTGACAAAGTTCCCAAGCTTTGAAAAAACTTTCTCCAGACAACAGGTTCCACGGCCAGTGGGAATTTTCCCACGGCGAATGAAAGTTTCTAGCTCAATTTCCCTCCTAGAGAGGGAGTTCCACGGCCAGTAGGAATTTCCCATTACTAGTGGATTCTTCAAAAGCTCTCCAACTTGTGGTTTTTAAGTGGGCTAAGGTCCAGATGATTCCACTAGCTTACTTCCTTCTTTAAAGGGTCGGAGTGGCTTCAGTTTGGCATGTTTGTGGCTTGAACTCCCTTCCATTCACTCCAATGCTCATCAAATGCCTCTAATCCTTTTGCATATAAACATATAACTTTATAAATCTTGCAAAATAGAGACACCCAAGTAGCATGTGTGGAATGGAAGAAAACAAATTGAATTTAGGGGAAAATTAACATAAAATTAACTAAGAAATTAAACAAAATGACCCTAAAACTAATGTAAACTAGACACCTATCATGGAACACAAGGGTGAGCTTTATGAACTAGTAGATAAGTCATTTGAGCTACTTCCTCTTCCCGAAGGCTAAATTATGTATTAAAGGAAGAAAATGCCAGGTCCCCTATATAGGTTGAGATCATGGGAGAGGAAGAAGAGGAAGTTGTTATTGATGTGGACAACAAACCCCTTGAAGCTTAATCTAGTTTTTCTTCAAGCTTGTATCGAGATAAGCTTTGATTTTAAGCTTAAGTTGTTATTTGTAAGAATCTTCATGGTTGTTGTACCTAACTTTTTACTTTTGCTATTTTGTACATTATGCAATACACAATTTAAATTTGTTGGCCTTCCAAAGATTTTATCAATTATATTGGTTTATAAATAACCTAGTATAAGTGTATAACTGAGTCCTTAGAATTAACCTAGTTGACTTCTATGTCTTGATTATTTTTATTTTAGGACTAATGACGTTATTCACTGGGGTTTGGATAATTACTCTTATATCGGGTGACTAGTCTCACCTTTCATTTCGGCTATGGACACCACTTGTCAGGGCCTAGTCGATCACTCTCATATTAAGTGGTTGGCCTCGCCTCTCTTTGGGGCTAAGGATACCACTTGTTAGGGTCTGGTCAATCAAACTCATATTAGGTGATTAGCCTCACCTCTTATTCGGGCTAAGGATGCCACTTATTAGGTCTAGTCAATCACACCTATATCGGGTGATTGGCCTCGCCTCTTGTTTGGGCTAAGGATGCCACTTGTTAGGGTCGATCAATCACACTCATATTGGATGATTGGCCTACTTCTCGTTGGGCTAAGGATACCACTCATTGAGGTCTAGTTAATCACTTTTATATCGGGTGATTAATCTCTCTTCTTATTAGGCTAGGATTCAAGTAAATATGCATGCTGCATAAAAACAAGTTGTATAAAAATAAACTTTTATTAACTATAATACATTACGCTACACCGGTCACATGCCTCATCAAAATGTCCTTAAGCAAAATCTGATGGAAAAAAGCTCAAGGTAGGAAAAAGAGTACATGATTGATAATATTGGTTAGCCGTAGTAAACTCTTAGGTTCTGTACATTCCACTTGTTTTAATAACTTCCCTTAAAGAGTTTTCAACTAGTATGCTTCTCCTTAAGTGACATCGATTACCTGATATGGGTCTTCCTAGTTATGTGCTAACTTCCTTTGGTGGCCTAATTTGTTCCCTATGCTTGCTCGACATAAAATGAGGTCCCCGATGTTGAAACACTGAATTTACACTTTCTTGTTATACCAAAGAGCTACTTTGACCTTAATAGCTTGATCTCGAACAAATGCTTCCTCTTGTAGCTCCATCAGACTATCCAACTCACTTCTGAGATGGGCTTCGCTATTTTACTTTGAGAAGCACTAAATTTGGCATGAAGTGTTGTTAATTTCCACTAGGGTAACAAATTTTACCGTATAGGTTAACCAGAATGGAGATTTACTAGTGGATGTATGCGAGATGGTCTGGTATGACCATAGTACATGGCATAATTGATTGGTCCATTCCCTATTTATGCCACCTAGGCTTTTCTTAAGGCCCTTAAAGATTTATTTGTTAGTTACTTCAATCTGGCCATCTGTCTAGGGTGTTCCACAGAAGAAAAAATCGGTTGGATCTATAACTAGGGATGGGAATAGGTCAGGCCAGGCCGGGCTTTGTAAGGCCTGAGCTTGGCCTGATTCATAATTGTATGACCTGAGCCTGACTTGTTACCTGATATATGCCAAAATTATAAGCCTGACCTGGACTGTTTAAAGGCCTACCTAGGCCTAATAGCCTATATAAAGGCCTAATTTTATAAAGGCCAATAAACAGGCTTTCGAGCTTGATTAAATAGGTCAATATAGACTTATCCTTGATAATTTCTTTTTAAAATAGGTCGGTAGGCCTATATGTTTTAAATAGGCCAATAGGCTCTTTTTTAAATTACCCTCTTTTACTACTATAATAATTTAAAATTAATAAAATAAAATATTAAAATTATAAAATATAAATATATTTTAATTTATTAATATGATTTATAAGTCTAATTTTATTTTATAAAACTAATATATATAAACTAATTATATAAATTTTATATAAGGATGTATAAATAGGCTAGCTTGACAGGCCTAAAAGGGTTTTTTTAAAAGCCTAAGCCTGACCTTTTAAATTAAAAAAGCTTTTTAAAAAGTTTGAACCTGGCCTTTTTATTAAATAGGCTATGCCAGGTTAGGCTTAAATAGGCCAGGACATAGGCCCTTGTTAGTCGGCCCGGCCTATTCCCATCCCTATCTGTAACCCTTCAAGCAGATCTATAAACTTGTGATCTGTGAACTAAATACCATTGTTGATTACAATTCTTCCTAGTATATTGAATCTTGTAATGATATTTTCATATACAAATCTCTTGGTTTTAGCCAATGTTATGTGGATCACAACTTTAGCTTTAACCCACTTGGTGAAGTAATCAATACCAACAATTAAGTATTTTATACCACCTGGAGCTGTTAGGAATAGTCACAAAATATCCAGTCCCCACAGATGGAACGGCCAAAAAATGGCCAATGTGAACAATTCCTCTATGGGGATGTAGTGTAGATGTGTGAACTTGTGACATCAATCACATATTTTAACATACATTTTTGTATCATTTTTCATCATGGGCCACCAATATCTCGCCCATAAGATTTTTCTCATCAAACTCCTATTATTGGTATAGTGGCCACAAGTGTTAGGGAATCCCTAGTGCATGAGCAGTAGAAATACAAGGCTTCCTATAGGATTTGCAAAGCGTCGTGTTTCAAAGCATAAGACAAACACACAAAAATATTGTGTTTTACGATTACCTCTTAAAGAATATCGAAGCAGTCGTAGCCTTATCCTTTAGGAGTCCACACGAGCACTCCCACCAGAAATGCTACACCTTCCAAATGCTAGTTTGACGGCGTGTAGCTTTTGAAACTTTTACGTATTTTATGTCTTTTTTTGGGTGAGCCGCCTATGAGCATCTTATGCTCTATTTATAAGCTTAGGTTTGACCTAATTTACTCTCTCTAAAGAGTGGGCTCCTTACTCATTCTAAATGAGTTAGGCCCAATAGCTTTATTTTAGTCCAACTAAACTAAAAGCTATTTTCTGATGGGCTTACTTTATGTGTGTGACCCTATAGGTAAAATAATTGGTCATATTAATAATAAACTATTTTATTATTAATATAAAATAAGAGCGGCATCTAGCAATGCATCATTATGTCTGAATATTATTTATTATTTACATAATCTATAAGTGATAATTATTTTATATGTTTGTTCCTTTTGTCACGATATCCTAATTAGGCCCAAGGCATGGTCGCGTCATCCTTGTACGGTCCAATTTATTTTACTTAATACCGGAGTAGACTTTATCTGAATAAATATCTAATATTTATTCTTTCTAGCATAGCCATGCATTTCCTTAGTCTCAGTCCATCAAGTGGCCTATAGATATCACTCCTGTCACATAGGAGAGACAAATCCCATCTATATCACTCACATCCCTTTGCATAATTTGTTCATTGCCTAATCACAACCTTTATGGTACCCTTGTTACAGAAGACGTTTGATTGTATTAAAACAAAAAACTCTTTATGTAGGAATCGTAGTGACTTCAGGTCGAAGGACTGTATATACCATTATCACATTAAGAATCGTTTATGATATTCATGTAACGATCCATGCACCGTTCTCATGGTGGGTCTGTCCAGTACATCATTACTCTTAATGTGTACCTGTGTAAAGACTTTATATTATGTATATGTATGATCTGTGAGATCAGATCATCAGTACACTCACACACTAGTCTTAGATTTGTTAGTAGAACCAATGACTGTTTCTTGCTTTAAACCTTTCAAGCACACATCGTAACCATCTTGACAACACACACACACACACATATATATATATTGATTGCAATCTTAAGTCATTCGAATTACTTAGAAGGTTGGTATTGATGTAACCTTTACAATGAGCTCATCTTTCACTTATCAAGATTAAATGCTTAGTCCTTCTTAAGTGTTTAAGGATATTCTTGACTATAGAATAAGAATATTAGTTATAGAAGAAGCATGTCTTCCATATGTAATACTAGAACTATAATTATGTAGTTACTAACCTTTTTATAGTCACAAGATTTATCTTCATTCTTTAATGAAGATTCTAACTTCTAAAAGCTTGCTTTAGTCCATAAATGGATTATTTACAGTTCACATACCTTCTTAGATGTTTCAGGCATAAAAGGCCTTTAGGTTGTGTCATATACACATCCTCAAGATGATTTCCATCTTGACATCTATCTACCATATCTCATAATGGTGGTATATGCTACAACAAGCAGGATCTAAATAGTTTTTAAGATAATAGAATTTTTCAATCTTGCTTTTGAAGGTACTCTTATTATCATCCATGTTTAGTTTTCCTTTTGAAAACCCACTTGCATCCTCTAGGTTTTACCCTTTGGGTGCGTCAACCAAGGTTCATAACTTCATAATGTACATGGAGCCCATTTCAAATCCCATGGTCTTATGCCATGTCTTAGAATCTAAACTTGCATTGGCCTCTTCATAAGAAGCTTGTTTGATTAACAATATGCCTCCTTCCTGATTTATAAGATATCCATATCTTTTAGACTTGGTGACATATCCTATTTGATCTTATGCAAGTCATGTGCTACCGGAGCTGATGATGTCATAACACTTTGTGATTTCTGCTCCAAGTCCATCCTTGACTTTTGAATGCTTTGTGATACTTGAATTTCTTCAAGTTTTACTATCCTCCCATGATTCTTTAAGAGATGTACTCTTATTCAAGAATATAACATTCTAAGGAACAAGCCTTTTGTTCTCAGATGGATTATAAAAATGATAACCCTTAGCTTTCTTTAGGTATCTTATATAAGGAATTTATCCAATTTGGATCTGACCTTGTCAGAGTTGGATGCTCTATAGAAGCATCATAGTTCTAAATTATTAGTAAAGACATACTAGGTTTCTTCCTAGTCCATATCATATATGATTTCTTTAAGAAAGTCTAAGATAGAACATGGTTAAGTGTGGAAATTTTGTCAATAAAAGAACATTGAAGGAGTCAGAGATATTTTATAATAATCAATAATCAAACTGTGTCCAACAAGGTTTGACGTTTCCCCATAGAGATACTATTATGGCATTCCATGAGCAACGAGTTAAGAGGTAATCTCTCACTTTATTAGATAGTTATCAAACTTGTAGCTCAAATTATTTTCTATCTTGATCTAATCAAGGGCTTTAATTGTCTTGCCAATTTGTTTTTTTACTTCATTATGAATTCTTTGAACTTTTCAAAGACTTTCTAACTTATGTTACATAAATCCATACTCATTAACTTTTCAATTAGTATGTCAAAGTATTGAAAAACATATCTAGTTATTGTTCCAATAGTCCCACATACATCGTCATGTATTAGATAATAGATTACTCATCTTTCACTTTTCAATGAATGATGTCTCAACTATCTCTCCAATAAATAAGATTTACATGTCTCAATTGATTCTAAAATCAAAAGAGTCTAGATAATCATATTAATGGTATTTAGAAATGTGTTTCTCATTTATTTACCTTAGGAGATAATACCATGTAAGTAAGGTTCAAAATCACTTATTTTAACCTACTTTGACAGTTATGTTATAGATGGGTGTTTTGATATTTAGGATATGGAATCCATTACTCAATTGTGCATCAACATCCTTTTCAAGAAATAAAGTTATTTTATAAAAGAAAACAATATGCATAATGTCTAGTTCACTAACTAGCCCAATAGGTGAAGATCTTATCTTTATTGTAGCAACTTTTACTCAATTTTACACAGATTTCTTCACCCTTAGCAAGTGATCTACTTCCTTGATCTTTCAAAATGTGAGATCTGCAACTAGTATCTGATACTAATGTTAGTGAAGTAATATAACTTAACTTCTATAACATGACTTGTAGTGGAAGTCTTACTTCCCTTTCTTTTGAACTCCTTCAAGTTCTTTAGACAAATTATTTCAATGTATTATTTGGCCAAAACTGGAAACAATTTCCTTTCTTGATAACCTTTTAGACTTCCAAACCAACTTAACCTTAATAGAGTCTATATACGATCATATCGTATATCTCCAGATATTCATATTACCTTTTACAACTCAGAGTTTATGTAGACTTCATAGGGTATTCAATACCCAACAATAGATGATATGCCAAACATGAGACACTGCCGCTTCCTCTTTATTGAAGATAACTCTCAAGTCTCGATACATATCTGTGTATTTTTCCAAATAAAGTGTCCTTCCAAAGGACATATTGCAACAAAAACAATATTTGATTTGTCATGGTTATTCTAAAACAAATTACATGCAAATCTATCACTTCTATTTAAAACATTTAAATTTTGGTCATTAAATAAATATGTTATCTCCCACTATTTTGGTTCAAAACAAATACCTCACTGAATTAGAAAAAATCTTGTTGGAAGATTTTTCTAGTGGGCCAAGATCCATATTTGGCCTAGTGTTGAGTCAGCTTTGGCTGATCTCCCAACCCTTGGTTATTTAAGTAGAAAACACATTTCCAATTGCATTTCATGCGACTCTTGGATGATTGAGTGGGTAACTCTTTACCCTTATTCATCTTATGAATTTAAGCTTAATCCTTACGCCTCTAAGTTATTTTCAATCCAATTGAAAAACTTAGTTAAGTTAAGGCCCAATAAAAACAATTTGGATATTACAATTATCCCATCGCGCCTTACTAATATAAATGATAGCACCCTGCTTTGGTAGACCTGTTATTTATTGACATTAGTCTCGACGAGTGCTACTTATTAGAAGGCGTTTAAACTTAATATTAATGCTTCTAGGTTCTTCAATGTGATTAAAGTTACCTAGATAAGTTCAATAACAAATGGTTTGATAATCCAATTATCCATCATCCTTTACTTATATCAATAAAAGTACCCTGCTTTGGCAGAACCTACACTTTATTGAAACTAGCATTGATGAGTGTTGTTTATTGAAACACGTTTTAGACTGTTCATACCTTTAGGCTTTCCAATCCAATTAAAAAATGTCTATTTGAATAAAACTTAATAAGTTATACTTGGATAATCTAATTATCCAATCACGTCCTACTAAACATAAATAAAGGCACCCAACTATGGCGTGACCTATACTTTATCTATATCAAGGTAGACGTTATTACTTATTAGAAGGTATGATTATCGGGCTTGAGGGATTTCAATTTTCTTATTATTCATTACCGACTTTCATTAAATGTTTTAACACAAAATAAAACCCCAAAACATGCAATCAAAATTATGAGATGGTTATGGTCTTCCTAGAAAATAAAATAAAATAAACCTAATGGAACTAGGGTGTCTTGACTTCATGAAGTCCTACTTCTTGAAACCACCATCCTCCTAGAGTCACCACTCCTTTGTTCCTTTCAAGGTCATATCCACCAAGAGTCACCACTCTAGGTTTCTTCTAGGTTTCCACCTTATTGGCTTCTTCAAGATTACAATGTAATAAAGAAAACTTGTTTTACATAGGAGTGAAAGTTTGAGAAAAGAAATTTAAGAATATAGAAAGGCACATCATGTAGGTTGTATTTAAAATTAAATAAAAAATCTAAGATCATAACCATTCACCGCTGGATGTGTTAATTAATTAATTAACAGAGTAATTAATTATATTTAAAATAAAATAAATTTTAAAAAACATAATTAAACACACGGGGTCATAAAAGGAAATCTACGTAAAGAAGTTTGGCAGTTCCGTTGACCGTTCAACGGACACGGTTAAGGGGGGACTACCCTTTATAGGGTGCCGAGTGGCGTTCCAACCTAAAAATTTAGTACTGTAATCAGGTTAGTTCCTAGGAAAGAGAGGTGGGTCTGATGTGACTGCTTAAGTACCAAGTCTTTCCTAGCCAGAATGTCTCACTCACCATTAACAACTCAAAATATTCGGTTATGATTTCAAACAATTTGAAATCTTAAATTTTGAAACGGTCAAGGTTTAACTTTTAAACCTTATCTTTTGACCCTTACAATTATCCTAAAATAAGAATAGTTAAGGTTTAACCTTTAAACCTTATCTCTAGAGTCTCAACAATCATCTTATTTTTATGAACGATCAAGGTTAAAATTTTAAACCTTATCTCTGGAGTTCAAGATATTTTATTTTGAATCCTATTAAATTTGATAAAGATCTTATCTGTAATTTGTAACTTTTGCAAATCCTGTCAAATTTATTTAAGGACTAGATATTTTATTTTAAAATTATTAAATTTAATAAAGATCATATCTTCTATTTGTAACAATTACAAATCATATTAAATTTAATAAATATGAATCAATTTGAAACTCCTACAAATCATATTAATTTTAAAAAGATCACATAAGATGTAAATCCTATTAAAATTAATAAGAATAAATTATTTAAATTTGTAACTCTTACAAATCATATTAATTTTAAAAAGATCACAAACGATGCAAATCCTATTAAAATTAATAAGAATAAATTATTTAAATTTGTAACTCTTACAAACTTTAAATTTAACAAACAATTAAAATTTGATTTGCAACTTTTACAAATTGAATTTAAAATATAATATTAAAATCAAATAATTTAATTGTAACATTTACAAATAAATAAAATACCATGATGGCTAGGTTTCAACTTTTGAATCCTAGTTTACATTACGGCTAGAGTTTAACTCTTAAACTTTCTAAACACAATCTCACATAAACAATTCATATTAGAAAGAGAAAGCATATAGACGTGCATTGCATACAACCCTGGATTTCAATTTAATTAAACAAACATAAAACATGCCTTATAATTAGAATACATATAAAACAATCACCATTGCAACATACAACATGTTCATATAATAAAGCATATCCCAAAACATTTTCTTTAATTAAAATGTTGAGAAAAACAATCAATATACATAAAACAAAAATAAATTGATATTAGCTTTCAAAAAGGTGCAACCTTTGCAACATATCTGGTAAAAAAATACAACCTTTGCATCATATCTAATAAAAGATGCAACCCTTACAAAAGATTCAACCTTTACAATTCTTTTTGTAAAAGAATTTTTTTTCACATGTTCTTTAAACAAATATTTTCCTAAAACATAGTTTGGCAACTAGGCTCTGATACCACTGTTAGGGACATGAGCAGCGGAAATACAAGGATTCCTATAGGATTTGCAAAGCGTTGTGTTTCAAATCATAAGACAAACACACACAAAAATATTGCGTTTTAAGATTACCTCTTGAAGAATATCAAAGCAGTCATAGCCTCGTCCTTTAGGAGTCTACACAAGTACTCCCACCAGAAATGCTACACCTTCCAAATGCTAGTTTGACGGCATGTAGCTTTTACAACTTTTACGTATTTTGTGTCTCTTTTTGTGTGAGCCTCCTATGAGCATCTTATGCACTATTTATAAGATTAGGTTTGACCTAATTTGCTCTCTCTAATAAGTGGGCTCCTTACTCATTCTAAATGAGTTAGGCCCAATAGCTTTATTTTAGTCCAACTAAACTAAAAGCTATTTTATGATGGGCTTACTCTATGTATGTAACCTTATAGGTAAAATACTCGGTCATATTAATAATAAACTATTTTATTATTAATATAAAATAAGAGTGGCATCTAGCAATACATCATTATGTCTGAATATTATTTATTATAAACATAATCTATAAGTGATAATTATTTTATATGTTTGTTCCTTTTGTCACGATATCCTAATTAGGCCCAAGGCATGGTCACGTCATCCTTTTATGGTCCAATTTATTTTACTTGATATCGGAGTTATCCAATATTTATTCTTTCTAGCATGGCCATGCATTTCCTTAGTCTCAGTCCATCAAGTGGCCTATAGATATCGCTACTGTCACATAGGAGAGACAAATCCCATCTATATGACTCACATCCCTTTGTATAATTTGCTCATTTTCTAATCATAACCTTTATAGTACTCTTGTTACTGAAGATGTTTGATTGTATTAAAACAATAAACTCCTTATATAGGTGTTCTGTTCAGGAATCTAGGTCAAGATTGAGCATCTTGACCGGGGTCAAAGTCTAAGTATCCTTTCTGTTGTTACCTCGCTAACTCAGTTTTTACACTGCCTCAGTGGAGTTCGGTATTATACACCTAGGTTCAGTGGGAATCTGACGTTCTTTAAGTAACAGTGGCAATTGATGTTTAGTCCATACTGGAGTAAAGGACCACACCGGAGGTGTACCTGCAGAAGATTCTCTGATGCTTAAGTCAGTACAGTAACTAAGGTAATATGGTATTATGGAGGTAACTTACAAGATTTGTTCAGATCCTTCTTCAGTAATAAATGAGTTATATTTATAGTGTTTACCTTAGTTTTGGAAGTGATTTGACCATATTCCTAACTTACTATAGATACAGTGTCTACAGGGTCAGTTTGCTCATACCTCCTCTGACTCGCTGTCTGATTGTCAATTATAAGCCAGGGTTAAGGGAGGAATTTGTAGTCAACCAATGGCTTCAGACTTTAGTCATGACTTGCCAGCTTTCTCAATGATGTGGCGTGATGTTTCTAGACCTCGGCCTGGCCCCTGGTTACCACCCCAGATCATTTTCCCTAGTTTATTTTTGTAGTGTTACTACAATAAGTGAACTATTCAAAGTCCAGTTGAAAAATTTGTCAGGGTGCAGGTATCAATGTGCTAACACAACCGGAGTCGGACGTACTTTGGGTTAGGTGAGGCATTTAATGCACCTCTCCTATAAAGTTACCATTTCACGCGGATTACTAATGTGTCATGTCATGACTGGTCGTATATTCCATATGCCTTTAGATGACGTTATTCCCATGCTTCGTCTTCTACTTCATCCATGGGCCGCGACGGTTGAACTTCAGCCCATGCCTTTTTCTGCCTATAAAAGCAAGTGCCTCTGCTACTTTATTTCATTTGTTCATTTACCCAAACTCTACTCAATCGACCTCTGTTTTTGTTTTCTCACTTTGTCCTGGCTCGTACTCAAAAGATCGCTTGCCTCATCCCTACAGGTAGCCTCTAAAAATCCTTCTTTTTACTATGTCTTCCTTTTCTTCTAACCACGGCCAGGAACAAGATTCCTCTTGTGAAATTATATCAAACCCTTCTGAACTGTTCTTTACTGGGGGTGTAAAGGTGTGATTGCCAAACAATTCAGAATATATAAGTTATATGAAATCTGATATGAAGAGGTCTTTATACAGATACAAATACGGAGTACTCTTGCATACAGGGGCGTAGTACAATGCACTCTGTGGCGGTATAGTAGTCCGCCTGGAATAGCCTCCTTTGCCTTGACATAGTTGTTGGTTGTACCTGTAATTATTCCCGACGCTCAAGTCAGTATTCAGAAATACCGTTCAGACTTAGAAAGCAAATCCAAGAGAACTATGCAAGTATGAGTGTAAGGTTCAGAATTAAGGGTTTTTTTCTTGTATACCTTTTTGCTAAAGTTTATATACCTGTTACTGGTGCTCTATTATTAGTAGGACCCATTCCTTGTTTTCAGGCATAATACAAGAAAGGTAGTGGGCCCATGCCCCGTTTACAAGTACCATCACTGTAGTGGGTATTTCCACTTACTTGATGGTTCATTATTTTATTTATTATTCCCTCTTATACGTGACAACGTGTTTCCCATTTTCAACCTCTCAAGACAGAGTCAATCTCGTGTCGGGGTTATAAGTATGGGCTCACTCGCAATATGAGGATTTCAGTATTCCACCTGTGTTAAGCCTATGGTTTGGCGGAGTAGTGTGCACTGGAAGTGCTTTATGTACATGTGTACAAGTTTTTTAATACTTTCTGCCTTGGTGGAGTAATAGGCCTCAGCGGAGTAATAAGCCTTGGTGGATTCACATGCCTTGGCGGAGTCACATGCCTTGGCGGAGTAACATGAATGTCCTTTTGGGCATGAACTTCGTTTAAAAGATACTTACACAATAAGATGTGACATATTCCGCCTAATTAAATCGCTTTCTTGGCGGAGTGGTGAGTACGTCTTTAAGGTATGTACTCCGTATAAGAGTAGTTATAGGGAATTTGAAACGTACTTCTTCTGTTCAAAATGCTGATCTGGCAAAGCATTAAAACTATGCTCTTGGGGGCCGGTGTTGGGACCGGATCATCTGCCCCCTAGCTTGTTATAGTGACTAGCAGAGTCACTTTAATAAGCTATAACACTTTGTTATGTTTAGCTTTTATAGGCATGGGTTTAGGCGGCGTTTGCTAGTTCCGGATTTACGGGTAAATGTTTTCACGCATTTATTGTTTTTTGTCGTTATTTGCCACACCTGTCATCAAAGCGCCTCGAAACCGCGTTTTTCCATTTCAATCTCTCATCGCCACGTATGCCCTTGTAACGATTGTCGTTCCAATGATGGGACATAAATGCGTGGGATGGCAGTTGGAATACGTTTTCGAGGTTATTACCATGGGCCTTGGATTTTGAATACGGCCCAAAAAATGCCTGCCTTGAGATTCATCTAATGGTCTCAGAATTAATGGAACGTCATTATGATTCATCCAATGGCCATAGGTGCATTTCTGAAATTTTTGAGGCTTCGCTTGTTTCCCCCCAAGCCATGCCTATAAATAGGTAAACTCTTAGGAGAGGAAATGTTTTGCTTCATTTTTCACTCTGCATTTTGGTGTTTAAACTGCCTTTTAAATGCTGCTCAGAAATCGTGGTGCTTCCTCACGAGTCGTTCTTTGTTGCCAGTTCTTCATCATTTCTTCAGAGATTTAAGGTAACTTTCCTCTTCCTCTGTTCTCTGTTCTCGTTGTTATTAGGTTGGTTTTGTTTTCTTTATATGTGTGTTTGTTGAAACGAGGATGAGAGGAAAAGAATCGGAGTCATGCCCTAGGGTATCTGTTCAACCTATGTTTTCTGATATTGAGAGTGAAGATGGGGGCTTCTATACTGGGAGGGATTCAACGTTTTACATCAGCGTGGAGTGTTTTAGTAATGCTGTACATTCATTTGTAGCAGGAGGTACACCTCAGGTACAAGTGAGAACGATGGCAGAATGCCAAAACGTTGTGCTCCACGGGTTAGACTGGGAAAAGATGCTTCAGACTGATCCTTATTGCTGGGTTGAGGCAGACGTCTGGGAAGCTTCTTCGCGTCATGCAATGACGAGCGACGGGGTGATGGAGTTGTCAGTACCTGTCTGGGCAGATGATAAATTTGAAAAGAGGTTTATTGTTCGTTCGTCGAAGACGTTTGAACGCATCTGCCATCACCCTTAGGATGATCGTACCTTGTATATGTAGGATATCCTTTTTACTCAATTGGGGGTGCGATTTCCTTTGAATAAATTCCAGATGGGTGTTCTTAGGTTTCTGGATTGCGCCCCCTCTCAGCTGCACCCTAATGGATGGGGAATAGTTCGAAGCTTTGAAGTGCTTGCGGAGCATTTGGAGTTTACGCCTACTGTGGCGTTGTTTTTTGCTTTTTGCCGCATAATGAGGTGGGTGAACTTGAGGACCGGCGGAATGGGTTTTGTCACTCTTCGGGCGGAGCCGGAGACTGTAAACTTTAGGGCATTTACTGACTCCGCCAAAGAGGCTGGACTCTATTTCAGAATGAGTTTTGTGAAAGTTTCTTGACAGGGCCCGCAAGCGCACGGGTTATGTCGCGTAATATAAAAGATTATCGTTCTCCACAGGGACTGTGTTCAAAGTACCAGCATATTGAAATTTAATTATCCACACAATTAATTTTTAAGATTTTTATAAAATAAAGCACAAATTAAAGTTGCACAGAATACGGATAAATATAAAAAATAAAATTTACTTGACACTAAAAAAATCAGAGTTGAGAGTATCTTGGGATTTTGGGGGATTAAGACTCTATTTTATGTTTAATGAATTTTAACTTTTCATAAATAAGAATCGAATTAAGTTTTCCAAGGCGAATTTTCCAAAAGCTAATTAATATGTTCCTCTCGGAATCCTATTAATATACCTAACCTATGGAAAGCGCTGCTTAATCCTCAGAAAGGCCTATTATCGTTTTATGAAAATCCCTTTTATTTCCTCAAAAGAATTTTGATTACTTTCACAGTTTTACCGAGGTCACAAAAAGCATTTCAAAAATCTTAGGTTTAGTTCAAAGCTTTCCGGTAAAAATAAATCTCTCGATTCTATTTATTACCTAAACTTACTAATATACCCGTAAGTATACAGTTTTATCATTTAGGTTCTTGTTAGGAATTACTAAAAGCATTAAGCATAATTGAACTAAATGGAAAATAGAAATTTATTTAATTCCAAGTCAAAATAACATTAAAATAAAATATTATCATACCCCCTTTATCCCAAGATAATTAATTTAGCTACTCATGCAATAATTTAAATTCATGTAAATAATGGAAAAATAAAACATACAAGACATGGTAAAAATAAAGACTTACGGGTTTCTCCAAAAGCTCAAAATAATTTACCACTGTATTTCCTTGTTGTAATATTCTCCACCAATTTACAAATTTAAATTCTCACTTTTACAGCCCTCACACTCTTACAAAATAAAAGAAAGAAAAGAAAATAGAAAGAAAGAGAAGAAAAACAAACAGAGAAAGAAAAATGGAAAAGAAGAAAACTAAAGAGAAAAAGAGAGAAAGTAACGAAGAAAAGAAATCTGATGGTAATTGATGGAAGTGATCATTGATGCTATGCTCCTGGTTGCTCTCCCTTTTATAGGCGAATGGATGAATGAATCCAGCTAAGGAAACGCGTTAAAATTTGTAAGTGGGAGAAACTTTCGGTGCATGTGAATTCCAGCTATGCCAACTTGTTTCCAATTTGCATATTTAATATTTCCAATAATTCGGTGCTTGGATTTTAGTGAAGATTGGTGCAGAATGATGAAATTCATAGTGGAAAAATGTTATTTTCCCACAAATCCGAGTGAAAGCTTACTGGACGGTGTTGGTGAGTGAACTAGAAAGCGTGGAGAGGAGTTGCTGTTAGATGGAGATCTGGACGTGGTGGGCTGGACAGTGTTGAATTGATGAAAAGTTTGGGCGGTCTTGAGAGGGTTACTGGGCGGTGTCATGTATTAGAAGAAGAAAGGGAGACGGTGTTGGGAAGTTGGGCGGTGTGTTGAGGTGAGGACGGTTGGGCGGTGTTGAGAATATTGGAAAGGAGAGGACGGTGTTGTGGATGGAAAGGAAAGGAGTCTGGGCGGAGTTGTGGATTAGGAGCCTGGGCGGTATTGGTTAGAGAGAAGTCTGGGCGGTATGGATGGAAAGGAAAGGTGAAGTGGGACGGTGTGTGGTATGGATTAGAAGGGGACAGCGGATAGAAGAGAGGAATGTGGGTCGGTTTTGAAAGGAGAAATTTATTTACTCATTCAAATGATAAAATCACATCTTCACTCGGAAGTCCGAGTTAATTTCCACTCGGATTTGACTTCACTTTCACTCAGAAACTTGGACTTTGAAGGACTGGAATCTGGCTGATAGAATTCTTCCATGTCCGAGCCTTGCTTTGCTCGGAAATGCATCTTTCTGACCCAACTTACTCGGAATTCCTTTCCTTGGAGACTTCTCACTCGGGCTCAGTGTAAAACTTGAGAGTCTGCCCGAGTGTGATTCATTTCCGGTCGGATTTTTCCTTCCTTGCTAAGAATTACTCGGAAATGCTTTGTTCTGCTTGAGAATGCCATTTTCTCTGAGTGAGACCACTCGGATTCCTCCTTAGTCAGCATTTATTCATTTCAGTGGCCTCTTCTACTCGGAATCCATTCACTTGGAACAGCTTTCACTCGGATTAGTTGCAATCAGAAAGCTCCCACTCGGATTCACTTCAATCAGCAAGCTTTTCACTCAGAGAATAGCTTTGGACATATTTATTGGAGGTCAGTCTCCTTTTTTCACTCAGAATGGATGCAGTCGGGGAGTTTCCACTCGGAATCACCTTCAACCGAGACTTATTCCATTTCAGCATTGGTCCTTCACTCCAGTCAGCTATTTATCACTCGGAATAGCTTTGACAGGGAACATTTCACTCGGATTTTCCTCCAGCAGTGCAGTATTCCACTCGGCAATGCTCTATTCTGAGTCCTTCCACTCGGATTTTGTCATTTCTGAGTTATCCCACTCGGATTTGGCCATTTTAAGTCGGATTTCAGTGCTCTGAGTCGGATTTTTGCTTTCTGAGTCGAATTTCAGCTTTAAAAAGAGAATTCTTTCCACTTTGGGCTTGTTCTTCTTGTTTCTTTATCATTTTATGGTCGTTTTTCTCTTGTTTTTGACCCTTTATTACCTTAATTCCTGCAAAATAACATACCCAAGTAGACTAGGGTGGAAAGAAAGTAAAAATGGCAATAAATAAAGGAAATACAGTGGATAATGACTAAAATCCTAAGCAAACTAAATCTATTTTATTGTATTAAAAAGCACTTATCATTTCTGTTAAGAAGAATAAGTCCGTTTTTTGGCGGAGTGCGGAGGGGATTGATAAATTCCCAGTGGCGTGGACTCATGAGCATTTCCTCCTGACTAAACAAGCATATGAGGTTGAGGAGAGTGTTCTGTCGCCTACCTCTGTTGAAGTACTCCGAACACTGAAGGAGTACAATTCCGCCCATAAGCAGTTTCTGTGCCGAAGGCTGCTTGGGCGAGATGCTTAAGAATATTTAAGTAATGTTTTAAGATTTGTTGCTTGAATATTACTTCCGTTTTTCCTGCAACTGCTAATTTTATTCGCGTATATTATGTTTGCAGGAGAGATTACAGAATTCCCTGGGATGGAACGCATCAAACAACTTTGTATGAATCGCCAGGAAATTAATGCTGAGAATAATATGCAGCCTCAGAGGAACCTTGCTGTAGCTCTAACAAGGACTCTCCCTCTGCCTGTATCTACCAAAGTAGTGATGCAGGAGGGTGGTACTGGACCTTCGATAGTTGATGGAGAAAGGCGATCTAAAAAGCGCCAAGAGCCGGAAACTATCAAAGCGGAGGAAGAGGACCCCCAGCCTTTGCAGAAGAGGAAGAGCAAAGGAAAAGAGAAGGTGGGTGAAGGGACGTCATCTGATGCTGCGATAGGAGTTGAGAAAACTCCGGAGCCATCAACTACGCCTATCACTGCTGAATTAGGAGGCCAGGAAGACGTCGCTCTGGAAGATATTGAGGAAGAGGAAATGGAGGGGGTTTAGGGTTTTCTACCTCATCAGTTTGAGACTCCTGCCCTGGACTTGACTGCTTAAAGAACGGTAGTTTTTCTTGTCAATGTTCCAGGGGAACCATCTAGGCAGTCTGTTTCTCTTCCTTTGGCGGGGTCCCGTCTGAACCCTTACTTGTATTTTGCAAATGTGGGATCCCGCCAGTCAGAGAGGCGCGATCCTGAATTCATACTTCGTTCGGAGATCGACTTTGAAGAGATTGCGGATGCTACTGCTGCTGCAAGGTGGCATCTCGCTGAAATTGATGGGTATCTGGCTTCTGTACCCCATATTGCTGAGGTGGCTGCGGAAGCTGCTATGTTTCAAGAGTCATTCTATGATTCTCTTGAAAAAATCTGAGGCCTGGAGCATGATAATGAACAGCTGTCAGAGGTTATCAAGGCTAAAGATAAACATCTCGATACCGCTGACTCTGACAAGAAGAAGCTTGAAGAGGAGCTAGCCCGGGTCAAAGCTGATAAAGCTCTGCTGGAAAAACAAGTTTCAGATTTGAAACAGCAGAATTCAAAGCTGGGCGAGGATATGGGCGAGCTGACCCGGGTCAAGGCTGAAAATGTTCTGCTAGAAAAACAAGTTTCAGATTTAAAACAGCAGAATTCAAAGCTGGGTGAGGACGTGAGTGAGGTTCAGCAGAGACTGGTTTCTTTTAAAACCAACAAGGCTTTTGCTCAAGACGCCTGGGCTGCAGAATTGGATCAAGCTGCCAGTGCATATAGTGACCTTGAAAAACAGGTCGAAGAACTGCAAGCTGAGAAAGGCATTTCAGATGACAACAATAAGCGCCTTGATTAGGAGTTATAGACAGCTTTGGATGCGGCTGAGGCAGCGATTGACGATGCTTTTAGCATGGCTATTCGCCAGATCCGTCATTGCAACCCAGGCGTTGCTCTTAATATAGCAGGTATTCACCCTTACTATGAGTTTATCAATGGTGAACTAATGGTACCTGTTCAGGGGGGTCATGTCCCTGCTCCTAATGAAGAGTACGTCTTGGCGGACTTGCCCCCTTCACAGAGTTTGTCCAAGCCCAATGAGCCTCAGCCTAGCTCTGCCCATTAAGAAGGCGTTCAACCTGAACTTTTATGATTAGCTCGGGGAGTTGCTAATTTTTTACGTCTCTTTGCAAATTTTGGTCTTTGTAGGGTTTTATTTATCCCTTCTTATGAACTTTATAGATATTGCCTTGTTCCAGGATAGGCTCTGGACCCCTGAAGAATTCTTGGCAATTTTTAATGAAGTATAATTTCTGTAAATTTATACTTGTTCCTATAAATGATGTTTGAGTCCATTGGATATATGCCTTGTAAAACGCTATTAATAAGGCGGAGTAATCCTTTGAGGACTAATGAAATACGACTTAGTATAAGGAGGCAGAATAGCCTTTTAAGAATTTTATGAAGTAAAATTCTGTAATGAGGCGGAGTAGCCTTTTAAGAATTTTAATAAAGTAAAATTCTGAAATGAGGCGGAGTAGCCTTTTAAGAATTTTAATGAAGTAAAATTCTGTAATGAGGCAGAGTAGCCTTTTAAGAATTTTAATGAAGCACAAATTTTACAAGTATTATACTTACTTGGACTTGTTGATAGTGCTTGAGTTTGTTGATTATGTACTCTGTAAAACATTAGCAGTTAGGCGAAGTAAGGTTTTGGATGGAGCGTTCATCCCTTTGAATTGGAATTGGAGTGTGTCTCCTGGTTAAGTGAGAATTATTGAATCCAGGGTCGGTATGGTGCAGCATAAGCTGTGACACCAATCCTTTCCGTAAGAAGTTTGTTGGACCTTGGGGTCAGTATGGTGCAGCATAAGCTGTGACACCGATCCTTTCCACAAGAAGTTTGTTGGACCCTGGGGTCGGTATGGTGCAGCATAAGCTGTGACACTGATCCTTTCCGCAAGAAGTTTGTTGGACCCTGGGGTCGGTATGGTGCAGCATAAGCTGTGACATCAATCCTTTCCCCCCAAGGAGTTTGTTGGACCTTGGGGTCGGTATGTTGCAGCATAAGCTGTTACACCAATCCTTTCCCCCCAAGGAGTTTTTTGGACCTTGGGGTCGGTATGGTGCAGCATAGGATGTGACACCAATCCTTTCCCCCCAAGGAGTTTTTTGGACCTTGGGGTCGGCATGGTGCAGCATAGGCTGTGACACCAATCCTTTCCCCCCAAGGAGTTTTTTGGCTCCGTTTGTGAAGCTTTGTTGCATATTGGATGGTCTCTATGGAATAAAGAACTATGCTTTTATGCTTCAATTATTGGAGCCGGTGTCTTATCTGCATGGGAACAAGTTCTGCCACGGATAATTGACTGAAAGTTAGAATGAAGATTGAATGTAGGAAGGAATTTTATTAATGATGGAACTACATACAGAGCTGAGTTGGGGTATGTCTCGTCGAAACCTTTTCAAGGAAAGCCCATTTGGGAAGAACCTTAAGTAAGGAGAAAGAGCACATACCGTATTATCCAACTAGCTGTAATATATGCGTAAATTTAAAATATTCCATTTATTTCTGACCGGAGTGCCATCTAGGTTTTCTAGGCGGTATGTGCCTTTGCCCAGAGCTTCGGTGACTCGGTATGGACCTTCCCAGGTTGGCGCCAATTTGCCTTGGTGTGCAAATTTGTTGCCGATATTGGCCCTTCTCAGAACCAAATCTCCTTCTTTAAAACGACGTTCAGAAACACGTATGTTATACCGTTTGGCGGCCTTTGCTTTAACAACTTGATCCCTCACAAAGGCTTCCTCTCTCAATTCCGCCAAGACCTCGAGCTCATGGGCGAGGTTCTGTTGATTGGCTTCTTCATTGAAGTGGAGGACTCGAGCTGAAGGGGCTGCCAATTCAATGGGAATAACAGCCTCGACTCCATATGTCAGCCGATATGGGGATTCATTTGTGGTGGAGTGAGGGGTTGTCCGATATGCCCATAAAATGTGGCATAATTGATTTGTCCAATCTCCCTTTGCTTCACCAAGGCGTTTCTTTAGGCCTTTCAAGATTTCTCTGTTGGCAACTTCAGTTTGGCCATTGGTTTGAGGATGTTCCACAGAAGAAAAAATTTGCGTAATGCTGAGATTTTCTAGGAGTTCAGTGAACTTACGATCTGTGAATTGGGTGCCATTATCAGTGACTATGCGTCCAGGGACTCCGAAACGTGTAATGATATTTTCGTATACGAATCTACAAGCCCTGGCTGATGTAATGTGCACCACTGCCTCTGCTTCAATCCATTTGGTGAAGTAATCAACACCAACTATCAAGTATTTGATACCGCCAGGCGCAGTTGGGAATAGACCTAAGATATCTATGCCCCATTGATAGAAAGGCCAAGGCATTATTGATTATGACATTTTTTCTGCCGGAGTGTGATGAAGGTTTGCGAATCGTTGACATTGATCGCACTTCTGAACATACGAGGCGGAGTCATGCTTCAGGGTGGGCCACCAATACCCAGCCCTGAGTATTTTTCGCATTAGACTACGCGCCCCCGGATGGTGTCCACACTGCCCTTCATGGACTTCTTCTAAAACAGCTTGCACCTCATTTTCATTTATGCATATTAAGTAAGGAACAGAAATTCCTCGGTGGTATAACTGTCCGTCAACGAGTGTATAATAAGGTGCTTCCTTCTTTAATTTCCGCCGTTCAAGATCATCCGTGGGTAATTGTCCATTAACAAGGTAACGAATTATCGGTGCTACCCAGGAATCGTCATCAAAGGAGCGGCTTCTAATCATACACATTGAAGAAGGAAAGGAAACACTTGGCTCCGCCAAGGTACTTTGTACGACCGTAGTTGTGCTTCCAGCCTTCTTTGTGCTAGCCAACCTGGAGAGGATATCAGCACGTGTATTTTCTTCCCGGGGTACATGTTTGAAAGAGACTTTATCGAAGTGTTGCTTTAAATCATTGACGCAGTTTAGATATTGTTGCAGCAAAGGTTCTTTAGCCTGATACTCTCCCAGAATTTACGAGATGACTAATTGAGAATCACTACATAAGGTGACAGTTTTGGCTCCAATATCCTGTACTGCTCTGAGTCCGGCTAAGCAGGCTTCATACTCCACCTGATTGTTAGACGTAGTAAAGGTGAAGTGTAATGAAATTTCGAGGTGTACCCCGTCATCACTTTCCACAACAATTCCTGCCCCGCATCCTTTGCTATTTGAAGACCCATCAACGTATACCGTCCAGTGTGAATGATCTGCATCTGGGCTAGAACCTGTTAACTCAACTATGAAATCTGCTAGAATTTGTGCCTTGATAGAAGTTCTTGGCTCGTAAGATATGTCGAATTCAGAGAGTTCTACGGCCCATTTGATCATTCTTCCAGCTAGGTCTGGTTTGAACAGTATAGTACGGAGTGGTAAATCTGTGCGAATCAAGATGGGATGGGCATGAAAGTATGGTCTTAGGCGTCGTGAAGCCCAAACAACTGCAAGCGCTGCCTTTTCAATCTTCTAATAACGGCATTCTGCACCGTGTAATGTTTTACCGGTGAAGTATACCGGTCGTTGGCCTTCAACTGTCTCTTTGACCAGAGCCACTCCTAAAGCCTTATCTGAAACAGACAAATAAACGATGAGTTGCTCACCTGGGCTTGGTTTTACCAGGATCGGAGGGCTGGCCAAGACATTTTTCAAGCTTTGGAACGCCGCCTCTTGCTATGGGCCCCAATTGAATTTCTTGTCTTTTTTTAGCATTTTGTACAAGGGAAGAGAGCGATGAGCCTTTTTTGGCATGAAACGTGCTAAAGCAGTGATTTTGCCGTTGAGGGATTATACCTCTTTCAGTGTTTTAGGGCTCTGCAACTCTTGGATAACGCGACATTTATCAGGATTAGCCTCTATACCTCTTTGTGTTAACATGAAGCCCAAAAATCTGCCCCCAGGGATAGCGACTGTGCACTTCAATGGGTTGAGCCTCATGTCGTATTGTTGCAGGCGTCGAAAAATGAGACGTAGATCTTTAACATGGTCTCCGCCTTCCGGGGTCTTGGCAATAATATCATCAATATAGACTTCTACCAGCTTTGTGTGCATACCCTCAAAAACTTTGTTGATCATGCGCTAGTAGGTTGCCCCGGCATTTTTTAACCCAAATGGCATGACGTTATAGCAAAAGACTCCTTTATCATTAATAAACACTGTCTTCTCTTGATCCTCTTCACACATTGGAATTTGGTTGTAACCAGAGTAAGCATCCATGAAAGATAGATACTTATATCCTGAAGAATCGTCAACCAGTCTATCAATGTTGGGGAGAGGGTATGGATCCTTGGGACAACATTTATTCAAATCAACATAGTCTATACATATACGCCATTTGCCATTGGCTTTTTGTACCATGACCACGTTAGACAACCAGGAGGAATAACGGAGTTCCCTGATGAACCCTACCTTGAGAAGTTCCTCTATTTGCTCACAAGCAGCCTTTTGTTTTGCCGGACCCATACGTCGTTTCTTTTGTGCTACAGGCTTGGTTTCAGGATACACCGCCAGGCGATGACAACAAAAGTTGGGATCCATGCCAGGCATATCTGCGGCGGTCCAAACGAAAATTTCTTTATACTCATGGAGAAGTGCAATTAGTTTTGCCTCCATGCTAGCTTCAAGCTTGTCATTGATGTTTGTAATCTGTTCCGGGGTGTTACCCAAAACAATAGACCTGGAGCCACCATCTGGAGTTGGTTTTAAAGGGTTTAGTGGATCTACAGAAGACTCCGCCCTGGGGTCAAGATCCACCAAATTAACGGACGCCGCCGCGCTACTTCCTTCATTCAACTTTCTTTTCTTAGACATGGTTTCAAGCTTCACCATGTTAAGAATCAAAGTATAGTAATAGCGAGCCATTTCCTGGTCGCCCCTTATAGATGAGACTTGATTATCTTTATCAATGAACTTAATTAACAAGTGAGGGGTTGAAACGATGGCTTCCATGGCATTCAGGGTAGGCCGGCCAATGATGCCGTTGTATGGAGATTTCACATCAATGACGAGAATCCTAGATTTCACAGTCCTTGCTCCAGGTTTGCCATCAAAAGTAATTCTTGTGTCCAAGTAGCCTTTGGTAGGCTATTTGGCGCCATTGAAGGCTGTAAGGTCCTGCGTATATGGCTGCAAATCTGCAGCAGTTAATCCCATGCATTTAAAACAGTCATAGAAGATAACGTCGCAGGAACTTCCCTGATCAACTAGGATGCGTTTTACGTCCATATTAGCGATTACTGCAATAATCACTACTGCGTCATCTCCTTCAGGAATAGTAGGGCCAAAATCATCGTCTGTGAAGGTTATAGGCAGAGTCTGTACCCGCGATATTCTTTGCTCTTGCCTCGTACCGTCAAGATCATACGGTGGTGGTTTTTCCTCGCGATGATTGAGGGTCCGCCCCCGGCAAAGTGATAAGTCTTGAAAAGACTTAATTATTCTGCCTTTTATTGGAATTAATTTGTTGTGTAAGTGATTAGTTTAGCCTTATTATTCAATTAATTGATAATAATTTATAAATTATGTAAATATTGCAAAAGTGTTTTATTTATAGAAGAAAATGGTTAAAAACATTAATAAATTAAGAGTTTATTAATATTTATTAATTTAATAAGCAGCCAGCATACAAATGCTAGGCAATTAGTTGATTTTTGGTGCAGGAACAGGGCGTACTCGAGAGAAGAGGACAAATCCGAGTGAAAATTCATAAATCTAACTGAAAGGAGTCCACAAGACCGACTGGGCGAGACTTCAAAGGGTTGACCGAAAGGAATTAACAAAAGCCCGACTTAGAAAGACTCCCAAGAGACCGACTCCAAAAGAGAACAGGGAACCGGACACTACATGAGAACCCGAGCGTCAACTTTAGAATGCTGATTCATTTATCAATCCGCTCTAGCAAGAGCCGAACGCGCTTAAGCGTAACTTCAAAGAACCGAACTCGCCCAAGCTTCGCCATAATGCTTAATCGAGAAAACAACACTGCAGTGCAAATCTGAACTCGCTCAAGCGAGAGTTTAAACCAGCTCAAGCGAGAACCCAGTTTGCTGAAGCATAGAGGCAGTAACTTAAACATTGTTCCTTTCCTCCAACAACACACTCGACACCGATATAGTTTCATGCTGCTGTCTCTCCTACTACACCTTAGTAACTTAAGTAGTGAGCTGTTATTAGCTGGCGCTGTGCTGTGACTAGCTAAGGATGAGCTGGAATCTGTTAGGAGCTGATCTGTAATTAGTTAATTATTCTGTAAGCTATGTAATTAGTTAGTTTAGATGTTAACTTAAGTTTTCTAAGTTATCAGTTAAGTTAGTTAGTTAGGTAGAAACATATATATAGGTTGTACATATTATATAAATATACGCGGACACGACATAACAGAACAGAGAACAATATTCATTAAACACTTCGAACATCTCACTACATATTTTTCTCTCTCTAAATCCTCTCCTCCATGACGTTCCACAATCCTTCGATGGAACCGAAGTCAATGGAGTTCTAAATCCCTAAGGTTGGGATTGCAAAGGTTAGCAATGGAGTCTTGAAGCTGTTAGCAAGGAGATCGACTTCTAGATCCTGAGGCGAACAAGCTGAGGAGTGGAGCAGAATTGCTGGATTGACAAATCCAGAACTGATGAAGAACTTCGCTAGTGAGGAATCATGGTTGAAGCTTAGGTAACTTCCTGCTTTCTAACTAGTTCAGGCCTAATCAATTTAGGTGAATAGTTAGAGTTCAACCTCCAATTTCGCATTAGATTCTTAGGTTAATTGAGAACTTAAGGAATTAAGGTTCATTGCTTAAGGATTAGTGTTTTTCACCTAAGGAATTAGGGAATAACCACAAGCGGATTGTCCTCTAGATTGTGAAGTTCGATTATACTTCAATTGCATATTTCTTGAGGAAATTATGAGCCGAAGCAATCCTGACCTGTTTTTTTAATCACTTTTCACAATTCACCTTAACTCTGTTTCTGAAAATACAAAAATAACTAGAAAACATTAAAATCATAAAAACCGAATGAACTACCTATATTTTGTGTTGGTTCAGCTTGTACTCATCTAAGATTGTGGTAATTACCACACAATCCCTGTGAGACGATCAAATATATTACAATTTTAACGACTGGTGCGCTTGCCATAAGTGTAAATTCGAGAGTCATATTTTGTTTTACTAAGATTTTCACCACCAAGTTAATGGCTCGAGATTTTAGCACCACAAAGCCTCCAGTAATCATATCTACCACCTACCTTTTGCCCCGCGATTTGGGTTCAGGGCTTGGTTCTCTTTTGGCGGTCTCTAGAACAATACTCTTTTGTTTTTCTGTTGCTGCTGTACGTTTTGGCTCCCGAGTGTTATCGGGATCCGGAGAACGATCATGAGGTCGTTTCTCAAACCTCTCTGGCTCATCATGAGATTTATTCCTAAACAAATAGTGTTTTAGTTTGCCTTCACGGATAAGCACCTCAATAGTGTTCTTGAGTTGCTTGCACTCCTCCGTGGTATGGCCAACTGACTCGTGGAACTCACAATATTTCTTTGGATTCCCACCGCGCCCGAGTGGAGGTGGGCGTTGGATCCCGTAAACATTGAGTGTAGTCCATCCTACTTCGCGCAAGATTTGTTCATATGTCGTGTGAAGAAGCGCATAATGAGCAAAATTGAAAACACGTCTATCTTGCTGTTTGAAGGGTTGGCTCCCTGCCTTATCTTTCTGAGGAAACTTATCATTCCTGGATGATTTATCCTGATCTTTGTCATGGTGTGGAGCTGAAATAGGTGGTTTATTGCGAGCTGCAGTTGCTTCCAAGTGCATCTCAATACCTACGTACTTGGATGCTTTTCTGCGAAACTCTTCCATGGTGGATGGAGGTCCTTTTGCCAAAGACAAAGCAAAGGGAGATTTCAGCTGCATGGCCTCGATGAGGATATATAGCTGGATTGCTTCTGTTAAGTCAGGGACCATGGCTACCTCTTTATAAAATCTCTTCAGAAAATCCTTTAAAGGTTCTTTATCACCTTGCTTAATCTGAGCCAAGGTATGGGAGGTTCTAGGCGTATCCCTAGAGATTACAAAGTGGCTGCCAAAAGCTGTGGCCAAGTCTTCCCATGAATCAATGGAACCTGAAGGTAAACTCTTGAACCAGCTAAGAGCTTCACCTGTGAGGGTCCTGGGGAACATTCTGCACATGACGTCTTCCTCAGCACCTAAGAACATAGCCTTATAGATGTAAGCATCTAAATGCTTAGAAGGATCTGTCTCCCCGGTGTATTTCCCTATGGAAATGGGTTGCATAGTTTGCAAATGTCTGGGGACATACGCATTCATGAGTCTTTTGGAAAATGGGACACTCATCTTGTACCCCGAGGGGGATGTATTTGAAACGATTCTCTTTCCCTCAAGATGATGGGCATTTGCAAGTGGAAGGCTTCGTTGCTCTTCCATGTAAGTAGGGATGCGAGAATAACTTGGGGTACTTGATTCCTCCTGTACATACGATTCGTGTTGCGGCTGTTTTGCAGGGCTGGCTTTCTCATGCATGGGATTCGCCTTTTCACGTCGAAGCTCTGCAATTTCTTCCCTCAGCATTCTGATCATGTCATCTCTCGGATCTGGAGAGCCAACATGCGTTGCCTTTTCGTGAATATTACTGTTGAAGCTTAGACATCTAGGATTGCATGGAGGGGACTCCTCAGTCTGCACTTCTATTCCTGGTCTTTCCATTGATAACGAACGTAATGGGAATTGATCAAGGATTGTGGGATTACCAAATTTACAGGTCCCACTGGGCATGCCAATGAACTGTTCTTTACTGGGGTGTAAAGGTGTGATTGCCAAACAATTCAGAATATATAAGTTATATGAAATCTGATATAAAGAGGTCTTTATATAGATACAAATACGGAGTACTCTTGCATACAGGGGCGTAGTACAATGCACTCTGTGGCGGTATAGTAGTCCGCCTGGAATAGCCTCCTTTGCCTTGACACAGTTGTTGGTTGTACCTGTAATTATTCTCCGACGCTCAAGTCAGTATTCAGAAATACCGTTCAGACTTAGAAAGCAAATCCAAGAGAACTATGCAAGTATGAGTATAAGGTTCAGAATTAAGGGTTTTTTTCTTGTATACCTTTTTGCTGAAGTTTATATACCTGTTACTGGTGCTCTATTATTGGTAGGATCCATTCCTTGTTTTCAGGCATAATGCAAGAAAGGTAATGGGCCCATGCGCCGTTTACAAGCACCATCACTGTAGTGGGTATTTCCACTTACTTGGAAAGTGTTAATGCTTCATTATTTTATTTATTGTTCCCTCTTATACGTGACAGCGTGTTTCCCATTTTCAACCTCTCAAGACAGAGTCAATCTCGTGCCGGAGTTATAAGTATGGGCTCGCTCGCAATATGAGGATTTCAGTATTCCACCTGTGTTAAACCTATGGCTTGGCGGAGTAGTGTGCACTGGAAGTGCTTTATGTACATGTGTACAAGTTTTTAATACTTTCCGCCTTGGCGGAGTAATAGGCCTCGGTGGAGTAATAAGCCTTGGTGGATTCACATGCCTTGGCGGAGTCACATGCCTTGGCGGAGTCACATGCCTTGGCGGAGTCACATGAATGTCCTTTTGGGCATGAACTTCGTTTAAAAGATACTTACACAATAAGATGTGACATATTCCGCCTAACTAAATCGCTTTCTTGGCGGAGTGGTGAGTATGTCTTTAAGGTATGTACTCCGTATAAGAGTAGTTATAGGGAATTTGAAACGTACTTCTTCTGTTCGAAATACTGATCTGGCAAAGCATTAAAACTATACTCTTCGGGGCCGGTGTTGGGACCGGATCACCTTCGATTTCTTGGCCACCTGAGGTTCCTCATCAGGGACCTCGGCTTACTCAAATGGATATTAGCAAGTGGATGACTCCAGTTAACTTGGGCTCAACCTCTCAGGCGGAGTCTTCCACTTCTGGAGTTCAGAATCCTCCTTCACCTCTTCCTTTTGTGTCTCCGGACCGGAATGATAACTCTAACATAGTACATTACTACGTTGATGATACTGACTTTTATTCACATGTCCCTTTTTTAGCATACGTTGTGACCATGGACGCCGCTAGCTTATCAGTTTTGAGAAACGACCCCGACGATACCTTTATGATCGCGAACAAGGTGAACTGGCTAACTCGTAAGACTGAAGATCCCAATTTCTGGGTCACTCAGGACGTACTCCCCATCTACAGCCGCCTCGCCCAGCCTACAGACGGGGTGGAACTTGAGATCAAGTATCCTTGGCATGCCAAAAAGTACGCCAGCTTATTTACCCTTTTTTCCCTACACTCACAGAGCGAATCTACCACATCCCAAGGGACCGCTTTATTTATTTCCATGATTACACAATAAGCAAGGTGGGAGTCTGGTTCCCCTTGAACAAGTTTGAGATGGAAGTGTTACATTTTTTAGACATCGCCCCCAGCCAACTCCACTCTAAGGGCTGGGCCTTGGTGCTCTCTCTTGAAGTTCTTGGCAAGCACCTAGGCTTCACCCCCACCGTCGCCATCTTTTTCCGGTTTTCCCACGTGATGTGCCGAGGTGGAACTAGAATGGGATTTGTCAACCTGAGGTGTCAGAGTGACATCGCCAACTTCGAGGCCTTTACGGATTCCTGCAAGATCACCGAAGGCTCCTTCAAGAACTCCTTCCTAAAACTTTACGTTAAAAGGACGGAGCCTCCTTTCTGGAAGGATGAAGAAGGTCGGTTCAAGATCCATACCGGGTGGACTCACAAGCATTTCTTGCTGGAGAGTTCAGCTTACGCTATTGACGAGTCCTCCGTTTCTGAGTCTGCCAAAACAGTGGTTGACACCCTCCAGAATATCTCCCGAGGTGCCCCCATCAAGTGCCGTTTTCTCTGTGGCACCACAGAGACACGGAATGAGTATCTCACTCATCTGGGTATATACCCATCTCTATTTCTTTTTTTCTATATTTATGTATCGTAGTTCACTGATTGTCCTTTATGCTTTTTAGGGAACATGAGTATTGCTGCCTTGGAAAACCTCCACAAGCTGATGGAGGGGTCCGTAGTTGACACTACGGCTGAAAATAATGTCACTCTCAAGATGAGGAAGTCTTCCAGACTCCAAATCCCTGGTGGGGTGATTAACATCGAGGATGCCCCGGGGAAGCAGAAAGAAAAGGGGCAAGCTGTCGGGGCATCCAAGAAGCAGAGGGTGAACCCCGCCCCTCGAGCAGTCGATAAGGGTAAGGAGGTGGTGACTGAGACCCCAGTGGGCAATGATATTCCTCCCCCTCCCTGTTCCGGTATAGAGGCCCTGGAGGAGTTAATAACTAGGACCCTTCCTCCAGACTCTGGCTTTGAACTCCCTTACCACCTCAAGCCTGGGTTGGAGAAGGAAGATATCACATTTGCCTTGGAGACGGAGATGTGGTATAACATCAAAACTCTCTCCGCCATCTATTCCGCCGCTACCAACGGTCCAAAGTTGGAAGTGGATCGTCTGAAGGACAAAAACTCCTGCCTCTCTGAAGATTGTAGCTAGGCTCATCAGAGGATTAAGTCACTCAATGAGTCTGACCAAGCTTTTCAGCGGTCTGAGGAGAGCTGGAAGAAAGAGAAGGGCAGACTACTCGGGAAGGTGGCCGAACTAGAGGGCCAAGTGACCGATCTTTACAAGAAGAATAAAAAGTTGTCCATGGCGGTCACCAATGAGTAAAACAAGTACCAGGAGGATATGTTATTGTTTGCTCATGCTGCCATGGACTCCTTCAGTCATGCCGTCCGCCAGGTAATCCACCGGAACTGGGATGCCCCTCTTAACCTGAACGGGATTAGTTTTTTCAACCAATTCCGGAATGGTGATCTGGTAACTGAAATGGGTAGTCAATCTTTCTCTTCCTCTGACGAGCCCTTCAAGCTTTATCCTTTGGAGGCGGGGGAGGATGATGGTCTTGGGGACCCCAATGCTGAGGAGGTTGATGCCGGATCTGAGGGCGAAGAGGAGGAAGGCCTTCCACCAAATCCTTAGTTTTATTTTTGCTCTGTAGGTGGGATGAGCTCCGCCCATTTTGAATTTTGATTCCTTTGGCCGCAGTGCCCTTCATTTTGAATTTTGATTCCTTTGGTTGTAGTGTCCCTTCTTTTGTAATTACTGATCAATAATAGTGTTTCATTTTCATCATTTTTGTTATTATAATTTGGTGTTTGTGTACATGATTTATTCAAGAGTTTCAAACTTATTTCGTGATTTCTTTAAAACAAACTTAATGAAAACTTTACCATTTTAGGATCCTTGGACCTCTCCGGGATTTAACAAATCTTAACGGCTCTGGGGTCCTTAGACCACTCTGGGTTTAATAAATCTTAAGCGCTCTGGGGTCCTTAAACCACTCTGGGGTTTAATAAATCTTAACCGCTCTGGGGTCCTTAGACCACTCCGGGGTTTAATGGAACTTGAGGAAGACTGCCGAAAGACGTTATCGTTTATATTCACGAAATTATATTTTAATGATGAAATAGCACCCCGGCTGCATACCTCATTAAAAACCTCCCAAGTAAACCCTGTGGGAAAAACCTTGGGTAGGGAAAAAGAGTGCATGACTTGTAGTGTTGGTTAGCTGTAATACACACGGAGGTTCTTTACATTCCATTTATTCTTAAACACCTCTCCCTCTAAAGTTTCCAACAAGTACGCTCCTCCTGGTGTGACTTCGTTTACCTGGTATGGCTTTTCCCACATCGGTGCCAATTTTCCCTGGTGTGTGAAATGATTTCCAACCGATGCTTTCCTTAGGACGAGATCACCTACATTAAATCTTCTTTGTTGGACCTTCACATTGTATTGTAATATGGCTTTGGCTTTAACGGCTTGATCCCAGACAAAAGCTACTTCCCTGACTTCAGGTAGCAGATCCAACTCATTCCTTATTCTTTGGTCATTGTCCATCGTATCAAGTTGTTGGACCCTTGGAGAGATTAAATTTATTCCCACTGGTATCATTGCGTCTACTCCATACACCAACCGGAATGGGGCCTCGCCAGTAGATGAGTATGGAGTTGTCTGATGTGCCCACAAAACATGACATAATTGGTTAGCCCATTCTCCTTTCGCTTCACCAAGGCATTTTTTTATCCCTTTAGGATTTCTCTATTTGCGACCTTGGCCTGACCATTGGTCTGATGGTGCTCAACTGATAAGAATACTTGCTTAATCTGGAGTCTGTCAAGCAGACTTTTGAATTTGGCATCTATGAACTGCGTCCCATTATCCGTTATTACTCTCCCTGGTATTCCGAATCTTGTGATTATGTTCTCGTAGAAGAATCTTCGTGTCCTTGCCGTGGTGATATGCACTACTGCTTGCGCTTCAATCCACTTTGTAAAATAGTCCACCCTGACTATTAGGTATTTCACTCCACCCGGTGCTTTTGGGAAAGGTCCCAAAATATCCATGCCCCATTGGTGGAAGGGCCATGGGACTGCGGACGTGAATAATTCTTCAGTTGGGACATGGTGCTTATTGCTATTCTTCTAGCATGCATCATATTTTTTAACATATTCCACTATATCCTTGGCTATAGTAGGCCATCAATAACCTGCCCTTAATACTTTCCTGGCCAAACTCCTGCCTCCGCAATGGTTTCCATGTGTCCCTTCGTGCACCTCGGATAAGACTTCCTCGACCTCGGCCTCGTTTAGGCACCTTAGGTAAGGTGCCGTCAATCCTTTTCTGAATAAGCCTCTGTCTATTAATGCAAAATTTGGTAGCTCTTTCTTCAACTTCTTCCTTTTAACTGGGCATTATGGAAGTTGTCCACTTACCATGTGTAACACCCTAGATTTTAAAATAAAGAATTAATTAAAGAAATAAATATTGAATATTTGTATGAGGATTAATTGATGTCCCAAAATATTGGAAATAATTAATTTAAGATTTTAGGGACTGTTGGTGATTTATTAAAGCAGGATAAACTAAATTTAAGCCCGATTAAAATATAGGTGTCAGACCAAGTATCTCCGATTAGGATGATATTGGTAAGGTCTGTTAAGAAAAATATTGGGAATCTGATGGTATATTCAGAATAATTTTTGGATATGGTATTAAGCCCAAACAATGACCATGTTTATCATAAAACGATGAATATTTAATGGGGAATTAAAAATAAGCCAAATGGCCTACTTTTCCCTTCTTATTTCTATCAACCTTGGATTTTCCCCATAACTTGTACTTCACTTTTCCTTCTTCTACACCCTTCTCCTTCATTTCTTCTTCTTCTCTCCAAAAACCCTAAGGAAAAAGTGGTGGTTTTTTCCTCTCCTATTTCCGTCCTTGAAGAAAGCTTGAAGGAGCTTGGAGCTTGAAGTCTCATCTTTCCTTCTCTTTATTTTTGTGTGGATTTTTCCTTTCTTGGAAAACTCTCTCATTTATCCTCTTGAGGTAAACTCTTGTGGTTCCTCGAGAGTATGAACTATGGGTCTTTGAGTTTTTGTGTTGGGAGAGTGATTTAAATAATGTTATTGGGTTTTAATGAAAACCCTAACCCTAAGATTTGTAGGAAATATGAGATATGAATGGAGAAGCATTTATTATGTTAAATAACTATTTTTGGTAAGGTAAAATGATGTTATTAATGGTGAATGGCCATTAATGAATCTTAATAGTTGTTGGGAACCATTAATGTGGGAACCCGGTAATGGGTTTAGCTTTGAATATGCATAATAATAAATGCAGATGCCTAAACCGTGGTGGTTGTGGTGGAATGAATGAAATAAATGGAACTTGAGAGTTAAGATGCCGGAAGTCACTAAGTAAATAACTACGAATGTTAGGCCGATGTGGTTGAATGGGAAATTAATTATGTGATATATTGTGATGTAGGAAATAACCCCAGCTACATGGCGGGACCATCTGACCATAGTGATTATTATTTCTCTTGAGGTAGGAGGGGGTAACTTTTCTAAATGCATGATTTCATCCATTCTTGATGTGAAAATTTGTGTATGTGATTGTACTTGTTGGATTACCTATGTGGACGATGTGATGATTCCATGATTGGAGTGCATTTAGAATAATTGATGTTATATGGCATGTATTTGGATGATAAATGTGTTATTGCACTGAATTGAGCCAAAGTCAATGACCCGGTGTGGGATCTACTACTAGAGTTAGTAGATGGCTGAGGCTTTATGTCGGTACTGTATGTATCCAGTATAATTATCTAGTATCCCAGTGTGAAGGAAGACCGATTTTGATGTCTGATATTGTATTTGTTGAGTCTGTATCGTATACAGAATAGGTGAAGCTATATCCATACTTTGGTACCGGTATAGAGATCAGATCAGATATTATGTTGAAAATGCTGATAAAATGTGCTAAAATGGTTTGAGACCATGTTTGAATTAAAATCAATGATGTGAAATATCCAAATTTTGTATATGTGATTGCCACTAACTACCGATGTGTGAGGATTCCTATGAAAATTTTAAAGATTGAGAATGTTGAAATCCACTAAATGGTGGTAGTTAATGGATAATTGATTAAGTGGCATTTAGGACGCACAGTGTGAGAATGCATTGATTGGCATTTGCATCCATGGCATATCATTCGCTGCTTATATAGAATATTAGGGGTTCCAATAGGCAAGCCCAGAGGGAGGGCGGCCCAGTGCACGGGTATATTGTTATTGCTCCCTAGTGATTCTGGGAATCACGAAGCTGCCCTTAGTTTGGTGATGAGGCAACTTATGTAGCAGGCCCTGTGGGAGGGCGGCTCTGTGATAACCAGTTTACCTCGGTGTCCGACGGGGCACGGCTCCCTTGATATGTGTTTGGGGGAGGCCTGTAGCACTTTGGCAAGTACGGCCATATTGATGATCCGCAGTCACGGGGTGACTAGTGCCACAGATGGGTGAGAGCGGTTTGGTACTAGTAAAATATGATGTTGAACATGCATGCAATTGGATATAAGTGTACACATTTTACTACTGCAGTAAGGGCATAGTAGCACATGCCTATGCTTATCCCATAATTGATTATGTTGTTTTCTCACAGTCAGATCCGCATTTAAAAGTAATTCCGTTGTGCATATGCATTAGCTTTAAGAGCATTTGCATATAGCTGAGATATGCCTAGTTGACAGCCGAGATAGCGATGGATGATTATTGAAGAGAGAGAAAATAAGCTGAGGTGCTAACACTAAATGTGTGATAATTATTGAAAATATAAGGATAAGTATATACGATATTGCCTTGTGAATATGTGTATTCGGACATGTATTGTACTGAGTTGGAATGATGAACCATGTGTGTGGTGTTATCCTAAACTTGAATGTAATGCACACATGTTTTATCATAATGTATGACTTTGATTCATTTGGATTATGTTACTCACCTCCCTGTTGCCATTTTTAAGGTTGATGTAGGTGTGATGAATCCTACTCTTTTTGGAGGTCGAGTATTGGAGAAGGTAAATATGAAGGAAAATGTGTGTGAGCCTTGGCCGGCATATGTATATTCATTTTGTATGGCATACGGTGCGTGTATGCTTATTTTGAAATTAATTTGATAATGTTTGATTTTGGGAGGTCATGTAGGAAAATTAGACCGAATGTGTATGGCTAATTTTCATTAATGACATTGATAGTGTATGGATGACATTATTATTATTTATGAAAATATATTTCTGTTGTTAAACAAACTGATGAGGTATCTTTCATCCTCTTTTTAGTAAATATTTTAATCACTCTTGAAAATTATTTTCATCTTCCGCTTTTTCCCTTGTGACGGTCTCAAGTTCGGTCGTCCGAGGTGCACTCTGATACCGTTCTCATATATCCATATATGAGATCGGTTATTCAATGATCTGGGGTAATTACTCAGTATTTTATATATTGAATTCCTTCTACTTTTAATTATTTTAAATCATAAAAAATTAACCCCTATTTTTAAGAAAGGAAATTGGGGTGTTACACCATGTATCAAATAATTGGAATGACCTAGGAGTCTTCTGGATGCACTCTGAATTGGATGGCATACACTTTAAGTGGGTTTGAAATACTTGGAGTAGTTAAAGTGCTCTGTATAACCGTAGTCGTACATCCCGCCTTTTTTGTACTTGCTAACCGAGATAGAACATCGGCTCTGTATTTATATGATGATGTAGGTTTTAATAATGACACAACAAATGAAGATATATTAAGGATGTTGTGCAAAGCGATTAATTAAGAATCAATTCATGAAGATCAAGCTATCAATTTTGATGAACAACAAAAAGACTTGAGTCAAGGCATTCATAAAGGACTAAATCAAGTGAAAAATGATCAACAAAAGTACCAAGAATCAAAGGAAACAAAACGTATGCAATGAAGTATAAAAAGGGTCCAAAACGCAATTATTTTTAAGAAAAATAGGTTGGAAATCGATTCTCCATTTCTAGGAATCAATTCATGTGTTTTAAACAGGCAAGGAATCGATTCATAAGTGTTAGGAATCGATTCATGATACAAAATCAACATAGGAATCGATTCACCCATTAAAAGAATCGATTCATGCTGATAGAAAAACTTAGGAATCGATTCAACAGTTGAAGGAATCGATTCGCTCTCTTCAAAAGCCCTGGGAATCGATTCAGCAGTCAAGGGAATCGATTCATTAGCTAGAAAAACAAAGGGAATCGATTCAAAGCACAAAGAATCCATTCATGGTTGTTTATTTCATGAAGGAATCGATTCACAGCCTTAAGGAATCGATTCACACACTATATCAGGGGCAAAATACATGCTGGGAATCCATTCATTCACCGATTCATTCAGTTTAAATTGAAATAGCACTGAACGCACTACGCAAATTACGCATCGCACTATGAATTAAACAATTAAAGACAGACGCTCCCTTGCTCCACTTGCATTGCATTGAAGGGAATAATTTAATTGCAATGCCATGCTACTGGAGACTATAAATAGAGAGGAACTTGAAGAAGAAATTTACACCAAGCATTTGAAGCATTTCCATTTGCTTTCTTCCCCCTCCATTCTCTTGCTCTTCTTCTTACTCTCTTTATTCTTTGATTGGCATATTTCTTGAAGTTATTTTTTAAGAGTTAATTTGTTGGGAAATTATATTGTGTACTTAATTTGCATATCCTCTCTTTGAGAGTTATTACTTTGTGAAAGCTTTAACTTGTATATCCACTCTATTGGAGAGTTTCCTTGTATGCTCAAACACCAAACAATTTAAAATCTTTGGGTTGGGGTTTCAACCTTGTAATTGTGAGATTGAAAGATTGGATGGGGTGCCCTTGTACTTGTGAGAATTGGGTTCTTGAGTGTGGGACACTAGGAAGTCGCGATTGCTCAAAGTTGTATCTCAAATAGTGGAAATCCTCTGAGTGGGTTGCTTAGAGGCGAGACGTACACCGGTGTGGTGGAACTCATATATATCGGTTTGCAAATCTCTCTTCCCTAAACTCATTTAATTTGTGCACTTAACTTGGTTGCTTGATTTATTATATTATTGCCAATTAATTTGGACTAAGTGCATGTTATATTAAGTTATAAATTATTTCGATTAACATTGTTGAAATTAGCCTTAAGTAATATTCTTGAATTATTTTGAAATCTTTCTAAGTTCCATAAATAGTGTTGAGATTAATTTGATTCCATTTCTTGAATATTACTTAGACCTTTTAAGTGCTAATTATTTTGTCTTGTGTATAAATTGTTACTATTTACCATTAAGTTTATCATCTTCATCAAACATAGTAACTATAGAATCAACTTCAAAAGCATTCAAAGTAAATTTTTTAATACTCAATTCACCCCCCCTCTTGAGTACTTGAGGCCACTTGGTTAACAAGTGGTATCAGAGCTTGACTCTTGGTAGGTCAAGCTTAACAGCTTCAAGAGAACAAATGGCCTCAAATTCTCTAAACCTTTTTCCCGAGGGTGGTGCCACAAATAGACCTCCCGCTTTCAATGGTGAGGGCTACGCTTTTTGGAAAGCAAGGATGAAAATTTTTGTGCAATCAATTGACTTGAAAGTATGGAATGCTATTGAAAATGGTCCTTTTGTACCTATGCATACTGTTAATGATAAACAAGTTGAAAAACCTATGGATGATTGGACTAGTGAGGAAGTGAATAAAGTACAATATAATTACAAAGCAAAAAATCTTATCACTTTAGCCTTAGGTCCCGATGAGTTCTTTAGAGTAGTTACATGTAAATCTACTAAGGATATGTGGGATACCCTTCAAGTAACTCATGAAGGAACTAGCGATGTTAAAGACTCTAAGATTAGTACTTTAACTAGTCAATATGAAAGTTTTAGAATGAATTCCAATTAATCTATTTTAGAACTTCAAAAGAGATTTACTTTGATTATTAATCATCTTATTACACTTGGTAAATCTTATACTAACAAGGAACTTATCCATAAAGTTCTAAAAAGTCTTACTAGGGAATGGCAACCTCTTGTTACGGCCATCAAACAATCTCCCAATATAAATGATATGTCTCTTGCCACTTTGTTTGGTAAACTCCAAGAACAAGAACAAGAATTGAAAGACTTGAAACAAGCGGAGGAAGAAGAAAAAGTCTCTAAGAAGAAAGGGCTAGCTCTCAAAGCCACCTCAATTGTTGAAGATGAATCCGAGAGTGATCTTGACAAGGATGAAGAGTTAAGCCTATTCGTGAAACATTTTGGAAAGCTTATGAAGAGCAAACGCTTCCAAAGGAACTTCAAATCACAAGGTAAGAAATCTAATCCTAAAGAAAATTCTACTTCACCTACTTGCTTTGAATGTGGAAAGGAAGGACACTTCAAGATAGATTGTCCAAACCTAAAGAAGAAAACAAAGAAAGAAAAGAAAGGAGAAGAACATATATCGCATGGGATGAAAATGAGATCAGTAGCTCAGACGATTCGGAAAATGAAGAAGCGAACCTTTGTCTTATGGCCAATCACCAAGATGAAGAAGATGAGGTAAACTTTCATGACTTAGATAAGGAAGAACTACTTGATGCTCTTGAAGAATTGTATGATAAACTTATGAAAGTGTCTAATAAGCATAAATTATCTAGAAAAACCATTGATACTCTTGAGATGCATCTTATGCAAGTTTGTAAAGAAAATGAATGTTTGAAAAATGAGTTAGTAAATGTTCAAGCATGCTATAAGACTAAACCTTGTGAATTTGTAAAGAAATATGATATGCTAGAAACTAAGGTTTTGGACTTGAATAGAACTCTAGAAAAATTTGCAAATGGTAGAGACAATTTAAATGTTTTACTTGGTAAACAACGGTGTATGTTTGATAAAACGGGTTTAGGTTTCAATGCCGTTAAGAAACAAAAGAATTATAAGAACTTCTTTATACCACCTAGTAAAACTTTATCACCTTTCATGAAATGTAATCATTGCGGTTTTAAAGGACATAATGCATCTAATTGTAATGTTAGAAAACTAGGGCTAAAGGTTGTGAGAAAAGTATGGGTTCCTAAAGGAACATTACCTCAAACTAACCTACAAGGACCCAACATAAAATGGGTACCAAGTTCTCTAACTTGACATGTTTTGTAGGTATGCTTTAAAACGAATAGCACCCATTGGTATTTGGATAGTGAGTGTTCAAAACACATGACGGGAGACAAAAATAAGTTCATATCATTTACTCCACAAAATAAAGGATTCGTTACTTATGGAGATAACAAGAAGGGAAGAATACTAGGAATCGGAAATGTTGGTAAAAATTCTTCTACTTCTATAAACGATGTATTATATGTTGAAGGACTTAAACATAACTTGCTTAGCATTAGTCAATTATGTGATAAGGGCTATAAAATTATTTTTGAATCAAACGGTTGCATAATTGAAAATAAGCTAAACAAAGAAATAAAATTCGTTGGTCAAAGAGTTGATAATATTTATATGATTAATCTTGATTGTCTTGCTTCAAATGATGTGCAATGCTTCATAACTCAAGAGGATAAATCATGGCTATGGCATAGAAGAATTACTCACATTCACATAGACCATTTAAATAAACTTGTTTCAAAATATTTAGTAATTAGTTTACCAAAATTAAAATTCGAAAATAAATTTTGTGACGCTTGTCAAAAAGGAAAAAAGTAAAGGTTTCTTTTTAAGCGAAAAATATTGTTTCAACAACTAGACCTTTACAACTTTTACATATGGATTTGTTTGGACCTTCAAAAATTAAAAGTTTTGGTGGAAACTATTATGGTCTTGTGATTGTGGACGATTATTCAAGATATACATGGACATTGTTTCTTACCCATAAACATGAAGCATATCATGCATTTAAGAAACTTGACAAGATCATCCAAAATGAACAAAATTTGAAAATTACATCTATTCGAACTGATCATGGGGGAGAATTTGAAAACCAATCTTTTGAAAAGTTTCATGAAAAATTTGGCATTGATCATAATTTTTTGGCTCCAACAACTCCACAGCAAAATGGAGTAGTTGAAAGGAAAAATCGATCTTTAGCGGAGCTCGCAAGAACTATGTTAAATGAAAATAACATTTCAAAACATTTTTGGGCCGATGCGGTAAATACTGCTTGCCATGTTGTGAACCGATGTTTGATAAGGCCTATATTAAAGAAAACCCCCTATGAGCTTTATAAAGGAAGAAAACCAAATATTTCTTATTTTCATATATTTGGATGCAAATGTTTTGTTTTAAACAATGGGAAGGATAATCTCAGAAAATTCGATGCAAAATCTGATGAAGCAATATTCCTAGGTTATTCATCTACTAGTAAAGCATATCGATTCTTTAACAAACGAACATGTACAATTGAAGAGTCTATACATGTTAAATTTGATGAACTTAACCAAAATCCTCCGAGAAAGGAAATTAATGATCTTGTAGGTACCTTCCAAGAAATGAACTTGGAAGACGAAGAAGAAAATAAAAATAAAGGAGATTTAACACAAAATGAACAACCTCAATAAAAGGAATGGATCACCTTAAAGAATCACCCCTTGGACAATATCATAGGTGAAATAACAAAAGGTGTAAGTACTCGAAACGTTATTAGAAATGCATGCAATCACTTAGCTTTTGTATCACAAATAGAACCCAAAAATATTAATGAAGCTATTATTGATGAACATTAGATGTTGGCTATGCAAGAAGAATTGAATCAATTTGAAAGAAATAAAGTTTGGGAACTTGTGCCAAGACCCAATGACCATCTAATAATAGGTACTAAATGGGTTTTTAGAAATAAGCTAGATGAAAATGGAATTATAACAAGAAATAAATCTAGATTAGTTGCTAAAGGATATAATCAAGAAGAGGGAATAGACTATGAAGAAACGTATGCTCCCGTAGCTAGACTAGAAGCCATAAGATTACTGTTAGCTTTCGCTTGTTGTATGGATTTTAAGCTTTATCAAATGGATGTCAAAAGCGCTTTTCTAAATGGCTATATTCAAGAAGAAATTTATATAGATCAACCTCCCGGTTTTGAAAATCACAAATTTCCAAACCATGTTTTTAAATTGAGAAAAGCTTTATATGGTTTGAAATGATGCTAAAATCCTGAGTCATTAACTTGGTGGTGAAAATCTTAGTAAAACAAAATATGACTCTCGGATTTACACTTATGGCAAGCGCACCAGTCGTTAAAATTGTAGTGTATTTGATCGTCCCACAGGGATTGTGGTAAGTTTGTTAAAATCTCAAACAAGTATAAGTTATCTAGGAAAACTATTAATACTCTTGAAATGCATCTTGTAGAACTTGGCAAAGAAAATGAATGTTTGAAAAAGGAATTAGCAAATGTTCAAGCATGCTCCAAGAATAAACCTTGTGATTTTGTAAAGAAATGTGACATCCTAGAAACTAAGGTCTTAGACCTAAATAAAACCTTAGAAAAGTTTACAAATGGTAGAGATAATTTGAATGTATTACTTGGAAATCAAAGATGCATGTTTGACAAAACTGGATTAGGATACGATTCTACCAAAAAGGAAAAGCATTACAAAAACTTCTTTGTACCACCAAGAAAATCTTCATCACCATTCACTAAATGCAATCATTGTAGTGCTAAAGGACATGATGCTTTAAATTTCCATATTAGAAAACTTGGACCAAAAGTGGTAAGAAAGGTGTGGATTCCCAAAGGGACATTACCACAAGCTAACCAAAAAGGACCCAACATAAAATGGGTACCAAGTTCTCTTAACTAATTTTGGTTTGTAGGTATGCTTCAAGGCAACCAACACTCATTGGTACTTGGATAGTGAGTGTTCAAAGCACATGACAGGAGATATGAGAAAATTCACAACATTCACTCCCAAAAGAAAAGGAAGCATCACTTATGAGGATAATACCAAAGGAAGAATACTTGGCATTGGAAACATTGGTAAAAATTCCTCTACTTCAATTAGTGATGTATTATATGTTGAAGGACTCAAACATAACTTGCTTAGCATAAGTCAATTATGTGATAAAGGATATAGAGTATTATTTGAATCTAATTGTTGCATAATTGAAAATAAGCTAAACAAGAAAGTTAAGTTTGTTGGTAAAAGAATTGATGATATTTACATGATTGATGTTGATAGTTTGTCTTCAAATGATGTGCAATGCTTCATGACTAGAGAGGATGAATCATGGTTATGGCATAGAAGAATAGCACATATACATATAAACCATCTAAACAAACTTGTTTCTAAAGAATTAGTAATTGGTTTGCCAAAGCTCAAATTTGAAAATAAATTTTGTGATGCATGTCAAAAGGGAAAACAAGTAAAGACATCTTTTCAAGCTAAAAATATTATCTTTACTCAAAGACCTATACAACTTTTACACATGGATCTATTTGGACCATCTAAAATCAAAAGCTTTGGTGGTAATTACTATGGTCTAGTAATTGTAGATGACTATTCAAGATATACATGGACCTTGTTTCTTGCTCACAAAAATGAAGCATACCATGCATTTAAGAAACTAGCCAAGGTTATCCAAAATGAACAAAATTCAAAGATTGCATCCATAAGAACTGATCATGGGGGAGAATTTAAAAACTAATCTTTTGAAAAATTTTGTGAAAACATGGTATTGAACACAATTTTTTAGCTCCTAGAACTCCACAACAAAACGGAGTGGTTGAAAGGAAAAATAGATCTTTAGTGGAGCTTGCAAGAACCATGTTAAATAAAAATAACATTGCAAAATATTTTTTGGCCGATGCGGTAAATACCGCTTGTCACGTGATGAATAGATGTTTGATAAGGCCTATTCTAAAGAAAAACCCGATGAACTTTACAAATGTAGAAAACCAAACATTTCCTACTTTCATATATTTGGATGCAAATGCTTTGGACTTAACAATGGAAAGGATAATCTAGGAAAGTTTGATGCTAAAGCTGATGAAGCAATCTTTCTTGGATATTCATTAACAAGTAAATCTTATCGAGTATTTAACAAGCAAACAAATACTGTTGAAGAATCAATTCATGTGAAATTTGATGAAAATAGCCATAACTCCCCGAGAAAGGAAGATTTTGATGATCTTGTAAGTACTTTCCAAGAATTGAACTTGGATGAAAAAGAAGAAGACAATAAAGAAAGAGACACAACACAAAGAGTGGAAACTAAACAAAAAGAATAGATCACCTCAAAAGACCATCCATTGGACAACATTATAGGTGATATCACTAAAGGTGTAAGTACCCGACGCTCTTTCAATACTTACAATCATCTAGCATTTGTTTCTCAAATTGAACCTAAAACCATTGATGAAGGTATTATTGATGAACATTAGATGTTGGCCATGCAAGAGGAACTAAATCAATTTGAAAGAAATAAAGTTTGGGAATTAGTATCAAGACCCAATGATCACCAAATAATAGGTACTAAATGGGTTTTTAGGAATAAACTTGATGAAAATGGTATAATCACTAGAAACAAGGCTAGGCTAGTAGCTAAGGGATACAATCAAGAAGAAGGCATAGACTATAAAGAAACGTATGCACCCGTAGCTAGGCTAGAAGCTATTAGATTATTATTAGCCTTCGCATGTTGTAAAGACTTTAAATTATACCAAATGGATGTCAAGAGTGCTTTCTTAAATGGATACATTCAAGAAGAGGTATATGTTGATCAACCTCCTGGTTTTGAAAACTATCAACTTCCAAATCATGTTTTCAAACTAAGAAAAGCTTTATATGGTTTAAAACAAGCTCCAAGAGCTTGGTATGAAAGATTAAGCAAATTTCTTTTGGAAAACAATTTTGAAAGAGGAAAGGTTTGTATTTGTATGTTGATGTAGGTTTTGATAATGACACAACAAATGGAGAAATATCAAGTATGTTATCAAGCAAATTAATTATGATTGATAAGGACATGTTTCAACGAACTTCAAGTGGCTTGAATCAAGTAAAAAATGATCAATACAATGCCTAAGGTTCCAAAAGCACAAAGTCATACACATTTATTTAGCAAAGGAACAAAAAGCACATGGAAAATAAAGGAACAGGTTGATGAATCGATTCAGCAAGAAACATGAATCGATTCATGCGTTTAAAATTGCCCAGGATCACTTTTTAATAATATTGAATCGATTCATGGCACAATGAATATTGAGAAGAATCGATTCACACGGGTACAGGGTCCAGGAAATTGAAAAATACAAGCATGAATCGATTCACATCAAAAAGGAATCGATTCACACGTTTTAATTTGCCCAGTAACTTCATTTTTATGGTATGAATCGATTCTTTTCTCTAGTTTAATCATGTGAATCGATTCTTGTTGCTGTCAGAGCTTAAAGTCATGCGCAGAATGAATGTTTCCCTTCGGTTGAATCAATTTGGAAGACCCAAGGCAATGCTTCATGCTTTGTCCCTCTCCACATGCATATGTCTCATTGGAAATACATTCAAGACAAGCATGCCTAACAAGTTAAACCTCCAAGGAATTAAATATTGCAAAAACTCATGCCATTGGAGTCTATAAATAGAGAAGAGGAAGAAGACCAAAGACACACCTTCAAGAGATGCATTTCCTCTGAATTTCTTCTTCATCTTATTCTACTTTCTCTCTATAATTTACATATTGGCATATCCTCTTAGTGAGTTACTTAAGAGTTAGAGGGAAGAATTTTAAGTGAGCTAAAACTTGTATATCCTCTCTTTGAGAGTTAATTTGTGTGTGAGCTTTAAATTGTATATCCACTCTAGTAAGAGAGTTTCCTTGTACACTTAAACACCAAACATCTTAGAAGCTTTGGGTTGGGTTTCAACCTTGTAATTGTAAGATTGAGAGATTGGGTGGGGTGCCCTTGTACTTGTGAGGATTGGATTCTTGAGTGTGGGACACTAGGAAGTCGCAATTCTCAAAGTGTATCTCTAATCTACAATAGTGGAAATCCTCTAAGTGGGTTGCTTAGAGGCGAGACGTACACCGGCGTGGTGGAACTCGTTACATCGGTTTGCAAAGCTTCTCTTCCCTTAAACTCATTTATTATTGAGAACTTCACTTGCATGCTAAAACATCTACATTTATTTGGTGTGGTTTAAATCCTTGAATTAATTGTCTCAAATATTGTTGAACTTGAACATTGTTCTATTGAGTTAAATAACCTTGTTAACAACTTGATAAATCTATTGGACATTATCTAGTTAATTTTAAAATTGGAGTTAAGTGTTGAATACTAAGTGTCTCAAGAATTGAATAAACCAATAGTGGGTCTTAATTATTAAAATCAATTCTTGAACATAGCATCTTTAACTCAATCCTTTATTATGATATGTGTTTCATAATTGTCTCATCTCTTGCATTGTATTATTTGTGTATCACTAATCATTTTGAAGGGGTTTCCAAGCAAAAATTTGAAATACTCAATTCACCCCCCCTCTTGAGTATCGAGGCCTTGGCTAACAAGTGGTATCAGAGCTTGACTCTTGGTAGATCAAGCTTAACGGCTTCAAGAGATCAAGATGGCCTCTACTTCTTATGATACACTTCCAATAAATAGACCACCAATCTTCAATGGTAAGGACTATGTCATTTGGAAAGAAAGGATGAAAATCTTCATCCAAGCCTATGATATCAAGGTATGGAATGCTATTCAATGTGGTCCTTTTATTCCTAAATACATAGTTAATAATATAGAATGTATGAAGCCCATGAACCTATGGACTAAGGAAGAAGAAAGGAAAGTACAATTTAATCTAAGAGCTAAAATCATTATCAAATTAGCATTAGAATCCAATGATGTTGCTAGAATTAATATGTGTAATAATGCTAAAGAAATGTGGGAAACTCTTGGAAAAATCTATGGAAATACTAATGTTGATAAAGATGCAAGGATTAGTTCCATTTCTTGTCAAGATGGAGAACTCGAAATAAGTCAAGGAGAAGAGTTCAACAAACCGGGAGAAGAATTTACATGCCTAATGACAAAGCACTCCCAAGATGATAAGGTATGCTCATTAAACGCTTTTGGTAAGAATCATAATGAAAATGAAATTGATAAAAATGAATTGTTAGAAGCTTTTGAGGAATTGCATGAAAAGTTTGTTTTACTATCAAAAAAATATGCATGCTCAAAACAAAACATCTTGAAACTTGAAAGTCAATTGCATGTTGCTTACATTGAAAAAGAAACTCTTAAAATTCAACATGGTAAATTAGTTGCTTCAATTATTCCTCCAAGGACTTATAATGATAATAAGGATTGTATGCTTATTGAAAAATGTATGCTTCTTGAGAATGAAAATAGAGAACTAAAAGAAGCACTCAAGATGCTCACAAGTAGTCAAAAGAATTTAAGTGCATCTCTTGAAAATCAAAAGCATACAAGGAAAATAAATCACTACAAGAATCCCTTTGTGCTCTATAAAGAAAAATCTAAATCTATTCTTAAATATACTAATCATGAAAGAAAAGAGAACTCTATGACAAATAGTTTTAAAAGAAAGCACATAGAATATAATAGGAACCATTGCAACCACACTATAAATTACTCTTTGAATGCAACTTGTGCTTATTGTGATATATATGGTCATATTCCCTCAATGTGTTTTATAAAGAAATCACGTCAAAGATGCATGAGAAAAGTATGGGTTCCTAAGGGAACATTTTCACAAACTAACCTACAAGGACCCAAATCTCAAAGGGTACCATGAAACTTGATACTTTGTAGGCTTATTCTAAATCGACAATCTCTCATTGACGAATGAAGAATCAAGACTCACAACCTTCACTTCAAAGAACAAAGGATGAAAAAGACAAGGACACACATCTTGCAAAATTCAAAGGTACAATTGGATCCTTAACTCATTTGAACAAATGACATGGTTGTTATGACTAGTTGATTATGAATTTGATTGATAACTTATCAAAGTTTGTTTAGAAGTGATATCCTATAAAATCAAATTCCATACTTGTTCACAATAAAATTTTGATTTGATATTTATGTTTGAACAAGAAAGGTGTGAAATCTTGAAAGGGATAAATAAACAACTATTAAGGATTAATGATGTATACCCTTATGTTTTTTATGATCTATATGAATAGTGATAAGGTTGATAAATGACTACTTTGATGACATGTCTTAGCACCATGAAAAACTTGATTAAAGTTGTTTGCATCCATATATGTTAAGAAAAATCAAATTATTGAAACAACAAATCTTAGTTGTTGTATGATGGATTCTAAATGATGCATGAGATTTTTGATTGAACATGAATACTTGATGATGCATCATTCATTAAACAAGAGATATGTGCTTAAACTAGTGGTATCTAAATGACTAAACTTCATCAATTGAAAGGATGAGAACATGGGGACATACATTGTTTGATATGACGTTTATTGATAATCTTCTAGTGGGTAAACATTTTATAAAAACAAAACTTCATACTTATTGATATATGCTTGAAAGGTATGTCAAAATTTTTGGTATCCAAGTACTTAAATTGACAAATCTACCTAGATATTTCACAAAAAGCATCAAGGTAGTTATCTTGTTTCTACACTTCTAAGTGTTTACTTGGAAGGATATTCTTGTATGTTTTGATAATACCAAATGAAGAAATATTTTTTAATTGAAATAATTGTGCATTTATTACAAATTATTACCCTTAAGTTCTTACTTAGTATCTCTTAATTCAATACTTTTGGTTTCAACAAAATCATTGGCAATTTGATAAAATCCTTACAAAATTTGTATTTCATAAAGTTTGTCTAGATTTAATTCTTGATCAATGATTTTTAAGTCTCCATGTAGCATTAATTGGATCATTTTTTTTTATGAGACCTAAAATTTGAATTCAAAATTTCAAATTCAAAATTTGAATTCAAAATTCAAACTTGCATTAAAAGACAAAGGCATGTGCTACTCTTTCCCATGAATCCATTCACGTGACTGCATATCAATTCCCCATGATTGATTCCCCTTCACATGTGCTCAACGTCAGTAACTATGCTAAATCAGCAAAATGAATCGATTCACTCTCCAGAAGAATCGATTCATGCGTGACTTAAATGCCAAATTTCACTCCTTCAGCCAATTGAATCGATTCAGGACATGTGTAACAGCCAATTGAATCGATTTTGCCAAGAAAAGAATCGATTCACATGGGTTCCCCTGGCCTCTCTCACGTTTTGTTATAAATTCAAGTCACCTCCTCTCACTTTCTTCACCCATTCTTCACTTATAGTTCCCTTGCCTTCTTTCTAAACACTTGAACACTTCTCCTTCATCATTTCTAAAAATCCAATGGCATCCTCTTCAAATCCAAGAAGAAAAAGGAGAGCAAATATTATCGAGACCTCCACTCCTCAAATGTCCGATGTTTCTCGACTCTTTAATACTCAAAAGGAGCTTCAAAGGTATCTAGAAAATTTTTCTGAAAAAGCTCTTATACCTCCTCATTGGCTTGATTTTGAACTTTTCAATCAACATGAGTTTGACTTCTTTGAGAATCTTAAAGAACTACATCTTGTTGAGTTTACTACCCTTCAAGAACCTTTCATATATCCCGAACTCATTAGAGCTTTCTATTCTACCCTTCAAATCGTAAACAACCGGTTAATAGCTAAGGTTAAAGGAGTCACCATGCCTCTTGATAACCATGTTCTTCATATAGTTGGTCATCTTCCACTCAGCCATATAAACTTCAATGGAAAGAAACCGGTTCCCGAATGGAACTATAATCCTTTGGAGGCTAGAACCTTTCTTAGCCTTTCCTCCTCTTCAAGCACCGTTCGTCACATGGATATTGAACATCGTCTCCTCCACTATTGTTTAGTGAAAATCCTCCTTCCCAAAGGAAGCAACAATGCGCGAGTGAGTGAAAGTCAAGTGCTCATCATTTGGGCAATGTTGCATCAAAAAGAAATAAATTGGATAGCTCTTGTCAAACAACACATGATTGATGCACAAAAGATGACACGACTTCCATATGCGGTATTAATCACTAAACTTCTTCGACATTTCCAAGTTGATCTCTCAAATGAGGTAAAGGAGTTAGTTGGTGCTAAAGGGAAGATTGGTAGTCAACATCTCACAAAAATGGGATGGGTCTATCAAGATAATCTATGGCACTATTCTCCCAAATATAGCTCTAACGAAGATGAGGAACCTCTTGAACAAGAGGAAGAAGCACAACAAGCACCATCTCAAGTTGCTCTATCAAATGAAGAACTCCTCACAAGGCTCACTAATCACTTTGATGAACATTTTGAACGCTTGGAGAATAATATGAATGACCGCTTCAACCAAATGGAGGATACCATGACCACTCGTTATAATGAAATAAATCAAAAATTTTCTGAGTTTAGATTTTTCAATCCATAAGCAAAAACGTGTAACTTTTCTTGTATTATGTTCACTTTTTTAATTTGCTTCCAAATTTCCTAAAGGTTCATGTGTGTTGGTTGAAATCTCATGAGTATTTGTTCATCTTTATCTATCACTTCTCTTAGTATCAAATTTTTATGGTTATTATTTGTGGCACAAATTACATATGCATATTTCTTTAAGTGATATGTGTTACATTGTCATCTTACTTCAAAATGTATGCATCTACCCTTAAGTTGTATATGTGTATAAGGAAATCTTTTTGATGATGCCAAAGGGGGAGAGAAATACATACTTTTAAAGGGGGAAAGAAATTTATAAGAAAGGGGGAGAAAATATAATATCTTGTAAGAGACATTTAAAGTATTGTATGATTAAAGGGAGATGATTAAGAAGGAGAGAACATATATTAAGGGGGAGAGACCTTATTAAGGGGGAAAGACTTTGATTCTTAAATATTCTCTTGATTTCTTGTGTCTATGATTTCATCAACATGTGGTATCATATTATATATGATAGGGGGAGTCTTTATTGCAATATATATATGAATTATTATGATACTAACACCCCAAGAGACAAACATTTGTTGTCATCATCAAAAAGGGGGAGAATGTATTTGTATGTTGATGTAGGTTTTGATAATGACACAACAAATGGAGAAATATCAAGTATGTTATCAAGCAAATTAATTATGATTGATAAGGACATGTTTCAAGGAACTTCAAGTGGCTTGAATCAAGTAAAAAATGATCAATACAATGCCTAAGGTTCCAAAAGCACAAAGTCATACACATTTATTTAGCAAAGGAACAAAAAGCACATGGAAAATGAAGGAACAGGTTGATGAATCGATTCAGCAAGAAACATGAATCGATTCATGCGTTTAAAATTGCCCAGGATCACTTTTTAATAATATTGAATCGATTCATGGCACAATGAATATTGAGAAGAATCGATTCACACGGGTACAGGGTCCAGGAAATTGAAAAATACAAGCATGAATCGATTCACATCAAAAAGGAATCGATTCACACGTTTTAATTTGCCCAGTAACTTCATTTTTATGGTATGAATCGATTCTTTTCTCTAGTTTAATCATGTGAATCGATTCTTGTTGCGGTCAGAGCTTAAAGTCATGCGCAGAATGAATGTTTCCCTTCGGTTGAATCAATTTGGAAGACCCAAGGCAATGCTTCATGCTTTGTCCCTCTCCACATGCATATGTCTCATTGGAAATACATTCAAGACAAGCATGCCTAACAAGTTAAACCTCCAAGGAATTAAATATTGCAAAAACTCATGCCATTGGAGTCTATAAATAGAGAAGAGGGAGAAGACCAAAGACACACCTTCAAGAGATGCATTTCCTCTGAATTTCTTCTTCATCTTATTCTACTTTCTCTCTATAATTTACATATTGGCATATCCTCTTAGTGAGTTACTTAAGAGTTAGAGGGAAGAATTTTAAGTGAGCTAAAACTTGTATATCCTCTCTTTGAGAGTTAATTTGTGTGTGAGCTTTAAATTGTATATCCACTCTAGTAAGAGAGTTTCCTTGTACACTTAAACACCAAACATCTTAGAAGCTTTGGGTTGGGTTTCAACCTTGTAATTGTAAGATTGAGAGATTGGGTGGGGTGCCCTTGTACTTGTGAGGATTGGATTCTTGAGTGTGGGACACTAGGAAGTCGCAATTCTCAAAGTGTATCTCTAATCTACAATAGTGGAAATCCTCTAAGTGGGTTGCTTAGAGGCGAGACGTACACCGGCGTGGTGGAACTCGTTACATCGGTTTGCAAAGCTTCTCTTCCCTTAAACTCATTTATTATTGAGAACTTCACTTGCATGCTAAAACATCTACATTTATTTGGTGTGGTTTAAATCCTTGAATTAATTGTCTCAAATATTGTTGAACTTGAACATTGTTCTATTGAGTTAAATAACCTTGTTAACAACTTGATAAATCTATTGGACATTATCTAGTTAATTTTAAAATTGGAGTTAAGTGTTGAATACTAAGTGTCTCAAGAATTGAATAAACCAATAGTGGGTCTTAATTATTAAAATCAATTCTTGAACATAGCATCTTTAACTCAATCCTTTATTATGATATGTGTTTCATAATTGTCTCATCTCTTGCATTGTATTATTTGTGTATCACTAATCATTTTGAAGGGGTTTCCAAGCAAAAATTTGAAATACTCAATTCACCCCCCCTCTTGAGTATCGAGGCCTTGGCTAACAAGGTTGATACAACATTATTCATCAAGCACAAAAAGAATGACATACTCTTGGTTCAAGTATATGTGGATGATATCATTTTTGGTGCTACTAATGAATCACTTTGCAAGGAGTTTGCTAAGTTAATGCAGGATGAATTTGAAATGCCCATGATGGGAGAACTTACATTCTTCCTTGGTCTGTAAATTAAGCAAAGCAAAGAAGGTATATTCATTAGTCAATCTAAATATTGCAAGGAGTTGCTTAAGAAATTCAACATGGACAAGGCAAATGAAATTACCACACCTATAGGCACCTCATGTTATTTGGATAAGGATGAGAAAGGTAAGGATGTAGAACTCACTAAATATAGAGGAATGATTGGATCTTTACTTTACTTAACCGCTAGTAGACCGGATATCATGTTTGCTGTTTGTATGTGTGCAAGATACCAAGCATGCCCAATAGAATCATACCTTACTACTATAAAAAGAATAATGAAATATTTAGTTGGAACTCAATATGTTGGTTTATGGTACCCCAAAGGGGTTGAATGCACTCTTATTGGATATTCTGACTCTGATTTTGCAAGATCTAAACTTGATAGGAAAAGCACTAGTGGTACTTGTCACTTGCTTGGCAGTTCTCTTGTATCTTGGCATAGCAAGAAACAAGTGAGTGTTGCATTATCAACAGCTGAGGGAGAATATGTTGCAGCTGGTAGTTGTTATGCTCAAATTCTTTGGATGAGACAATAACTCCTAGATTTTGGTGTTATGTTAGACCATGTGCCTCTAAAATATGATAACACAAGTGCCATTAACATTTCAAAGAATCCTGTGATGCATTCTAGAACCAAACATATTGAGATTAGACACCATTTCATTAGGGATCATGTGTTAAAGGGTGATTGTGTGCTTGAACATGTTGAAACCTCTAAGCAATTAGCTGATATCTTCACTAAACCACTTTCAAAGGACCATTTCATACATATAATAAGAGAGTTAGGAATATTAGATATTTCAAATTGTGTTTGAATATTGATTGATGTTGATGATTCTTTGACTTGTAATATGTTTGATGAGTAAAAATCAATTGATTGATGAAATAAGCATATTCTATTCCATGAATATTGAGTCCTTGATACTTTGTGATTGAAAAGCATATGTTTTTAAGCATTTCTGGGCTGTCATAATCGATTAGATAGCTTCCTACAATTGATTAGAATTGTTATGTCCTTTCCATAATCGATTAGATCACTTCAACTAATCGATTAGAGAGTCTCTGTGTTCCGGATAATCGATTAGCATACATGCAAAATCTGAGTGAAAATCGTTGGCCCAATCCACACTCACCCCTCTAACCCTATTTCTCATCTCCTAAACCCTAATTCTCACCTTTAAACCCTATAAATACCCCCTCCTTCACCTCTTCTACCTCACACCTCCAATACCTCTCCTCCTTCTAATCTCTCAAATTTTCCAAAGACCCCTCACTCTCTTCATCTTTTCTTCTCCATTCATACAATGTCTTCCTCTAGGAATGTGAAAAGAGCTAGGTCCTCATTTGCCCAAACCAATAACCCCCTTGATTTTTCAAGGTTCTTCACCAATCCTAGAGACCTCCAAAACTTCATCCAAAAGTTCTTTGAAAAGGATATCATCTCCCCTCACTACATCAATGCTGAAATCTTTGACCATCCCAGCTTCACGTTCACTCACTCCCTTCACCACTACAATCTTCTTCCCTTCCTCACTCTCAAAGATGAGGTATACTACCCGGAACTCATGCGAGTCGTTTTCTGTAATTTAAGGCTAATTGATGGATTACTTGAGGCTAGAGTCAAGAATGTGACTCTAAGGATCACCAATGCCCAACTAGCTGAAATCACACAACTTCCCCTCTCTGATGCTGAGTTTGATGGTGGAAATTCGGAGGATGAATGGGACTTTAATACCATCACTACTCGCCAATCCCTTTTGAAAGTTGACCGTCCTCGGAGCAATCACAAATTGGTTGGCCATCCCACTATCAATAACCGCCTCCTTCACTTTTTCTTGGTTAAACTCTTGGTCCCTCGTGGTGGTAATTATGCCTTGGTTGAAGAAGATGATGTACTCTTGATGTGGGCTATGTAAAATGAGAAAGAAATTAATTAGATTCAGTTGTTGAAGTTACATATGCCTAAGGCTAAAGACCAATAAAAGCTTCCATATGCCATCCTTCTCACAAAAATTTTCAAAGCTTTTGGTGTTGACCTTGCTGGGGAACTTCCTGAGAAAATACCTCCAAAGGCATGCATTGGCACCGATCATCTCACCAAGATGGGTATCATATATGTCAATGGAGCTTGACTCTCCAAGATTGAAGGCATTCATGCCAACATTCCCTTTGAAGCTCCAGCCAATGATCCTGCCCCTTCTCCACCTACAACTCAAGAAACACAAGGTGAACCATCTACTCCCGTTGACCCCTTCACCTCTCTCTATGCTTATCTCGATCAACGCTTTGAAAAAATTGACAACACTCTTCAACAATTTCAAATGACCAAGCAACAGCATTTTGAGCTCATGGAGCAATGTTATGAGGAGCTCTCAAACAAAATTTCTAAAACGTATTTCTTTAATCCGGATAATTAGATCCTTCTTGTTTTGTTCTATTTGTTTCCTTTTGTCATGCAATTTCAATTCTGCAATTTGCTTCTGTAATTTCCTTTATAAATGAATAAACTTTTCCATTTCTTATCTCTTTATGTGTGTTTTTGATGATTATAAAGGGAGAGAAGAATTAGAATTAGTGTTCATCTTTTATAACCAAATAGCAAATGGCAATCAACAAGTAGAGTAATAACAAATGATTAATCAACAAGTGGATTAATAACAAATGATTAACATATATTGATTCTCAATTGGCTTTAATTCTATATGTTTATTAACTGGCTTTAATTTCAGAGCAACAAGAAAACATATGCACAAACTCCTTAAGAAAGGGGGAGAAAACTTTATTTGGACTAACACCCTCATGAGATGAACATTGTTTGTCATCATCAAAAAGGGAGAGAATGTGTTTGAATATGTATTTCAGGTTGCATAATTTTGATAATGACAAAGAGATAAAAAAGCAATTGAAGAATCATGGCAAAGAGAACAAGTGTTTATGAAAGAACACTTAAAAGAGAAAAACAGAGAAAACAGCATCAGACCTATAAAAACACGAAGCCTAATCAATTACAGGACCTCATATAATCGATTACTGAAGTTTTGTCAAACACCTAATCGATTACCTCATCAAACACTAATCGATTATGAAGCCTCTGTTTGTCACCTAATCGATTGCACCAATGAGGCCAATCGATTACCAAGCTGAGAAAAAGAATTAAAATCATTAGGTGCATATGCTAATCGATTATAAGGATGACACAATCGATTACCAATGTTCTGTAAGGCCACTAATCGATTACAGTTAAAGAACTAATCGACTACAGAGTTTCTGTTTGTACAATAATCGATTGCACATGAGTCATAATCGATTACCATGCTGCGTAACATAATTAAATACATCAGGTGCCACTCACAATCGATTACAAAGTGAAGAATAATCGATTAGCAAAGTTCTATCTCTTAGCTAATCGATTACGTGGTAAAGTCTAATCAATTACCTGTTCAATTACACAGAAGAATTCAAAGTGTAATCGATTACAGCTCGAGGCCTAATCGATTACACTAGTGCCATAATTTGGGGAAAGCATTTTTAAGTGGGAAACTAGCTCATTTCTCCATTATTACTCCAATGCCCATACTGTGCAATGGCTTTAAAGACTTTAGGGCACCTCTCCAAGGCCTATAAATGCAAGACTCATTCAAGCTTCTCAAGGATCCAAATCCATCAAAGGGAAATCAAATCTTGTGCCTTGTGAGTTTTATTTCTTTGTTTAGTTTCAAGTTCTAAAACTTAGAGCTTATATTTGTAAATCCTCTCTTGTGAGAGTTAAAAATTGTGAGAGGTTTCATTTGTTCATCTACTCTATTGAGAGAGTTCATTGATTGTAAAACCAAACACTAAAACACCAAGATTATTCACTCTAGGTTGAGTGGTCACAAAGGTTGGGGTTCAACCTTTAGGTATTGAGAGTTTGAGAGATTGGGTGGGTTGCCCTTGTGCTAGTGAGGATTAAGTTCTTAAGTATGGGACACTAGGAAGCTGCAATTGCTCATAGCTTGTATCTCTAAACTTCAATAGTGGAAATCCTTCAAGTGGGTTGCTTGAAGGCGAGACGTACACCGGGTTGGCGAAACTCGTTAAATTGGTTTGCAAGCTTCTCTTCCCTACTCTCTTGCATTTACATATTGCACCTGGTTGGATTACTATTATTGATTGTGAAAGCCCCTCTTAAAATTGCTTGAACAACTTGTATTAAAGTGTTGCACACCTAGTGTTTGACATATTTCCTAAGTAACATTTACACATTGTTTTGCATTGATTCTTGCACTATTCTTGCTATCTATTGCATATAAGCATATCTTGTGAAAAAGGAATCAATTTCAAAGGCATTCTAAAGAAAAGTTTTTAAAACTTAATTCACCCCCCTCTTGAGTATTGAGGCCACTTGAACAACAACTGGTGGGTTCGCCAGAACTTCCTTCAGCTCTTGAAATGCTTTCTCCTGTTCTTCTCCCCATTGAAACTCTTTGTTCTTCTTTAGTTCTTTATAAAGGGGTAATGACCGGTGTGCCATCTTTGGCATGAACCAGGATAGAGCCGCCACCTTTCCATTTAATGATTGCACCTCCCTTACATTGGTTGGACTTCACAACTCTCTTATTATCTTGCATTTGTCAAGATTAGCCTCTATGCCCCTTTATGTTAACATGAATCCTAAGAACCTCCCTGTTGGTACTACAAACGTGCATTTTAGTGGATTCAACCTCACATTATAGAGCTACAATCTCTGGAATACCCTTCTCAAATCTTCAATGTGGTCTCCCCCAGCCGGGGTCTTGGTTATTATATCGTCAACATACACTTTGACTATTTTTTACCTCATTTCGTCAAATACCTTATTCATCATTCTCTGGTAGGTGGCTCCTACATTCTTCAATCTAAATGGCATGACGGTATAGCAGAAGACTCCCTTGTCATTCACAAATGCCATCTTATCTTCATCCTCTTTCCACATCAGAATTTGATTATAGCCGGAGTACACTTCCATGAAAGATAGGAATTGGTACCCTGATGAATCATCCACCATTTGATCAATGCTTGGTAAAGGATACAGGTCTTTGGGATAACACTTGTTCAGATTTGTAAAATCCATGCACATCCATCATTTGCCATTAGCCTTTTTCACCATTACTATGTTTAAGACCCGGGATGAGTATTGCACCTCTCTTATAAATTCAACCTTTAGTATTGCACCTATGACAGCAGAAGTTCGGGTCAATTCCTGGCATGTCATCCACGGTCCATGCGAATAGGTGCTTGAATTCTCTAAGTAATTTGACCAGCCACTCTTCCATTCCTTGATCTAAGGAATCATTAATTCTCATGCCTCTGGCTATGTCTTCTTCCAACATCACCTTCTTGACTCCTCCTTCAGGCATTGGTCTCTGAGGATTCTCGGGGTCTAACCTCAACTCCTCTCTTGGGTCTAAGTTTATTAAATTTACAGACTCCGGTATTGGTCTGCCATCGTTTAATCTCTTCCCTTTTATGGACTCCTTCGCCTTGGTCATTAACACATTGAGGTTATAACAGTACCTCACCATTTGTTGATCACCCCGGATAGAGGACACTTGATTATCCTTGTCTATGAACTTTATCAACAGGTGTGGGGTTGACACCACCACCTCTAGGGCATTCAGAGAAGGGCGTCCAATAATCCCATTGAATGGGGATTTGACATCGATTACTAAAACCCTTATGCACACTGTTTTCGACCCCGGCTCTCCTTCAAATGATAGTCTGGTATCGAGGTAGCCCTTAGTAGATTGCTTGGCTCCATTGAATGCTGTTAGCTCCTGAGTGTATCACTGTAGGTCAGAGTCTGAGAGCCTTATTTTTTGAAACATTCATAAAAAATTACATCACATGAACTTCCCTGATCCACCAACATCCTTCTGATCATTTTATTAGCCACCACGGCTTCAATCACTACTGCGTCATCACCTCTTGGCACCGTCGGGCCATAGTCATCATCATTGAAAATAATAGCCAGGGTTTTAATGCCATCTCTGAATGGTCTGTTATCCTTATTCGCCTGAACCGACATGATCATTCGTAAATGATTCTTCCTTGCTGAGTTTGACACTCCGTCCCCAGCAAATCCTCCAGCAATCATATTAATAACATCTCTCTTCCCTGAACTGGGTGGTAGTTTCATCCAGGATTCATCATTATCATCAATGTTGTCCACCACGGCCTTTCCTTTATCCAGCATCTGGGTTTCTTCTTCAACTGGATCCACCTCCCTTCTTCTTGGTACTACCTTCTCAGGCTTCAAATTTATCCTTTGCTTAAACAGATATTCCCTCTCTTATCAGCGTTTCAATGGCTTCCTTCAGTTAACGACATTCATCAGTATTATGTCTTGCTTGCTCATGAAACTCACAATACTTATTGGGGTTTCCACATCTCTTCATTGGAATGGGTTTTCTCACCCCGTACACCATCATCCCTCTTAATCCGATCTCCCGTAGGATTTGGCTAGGTCGTACAGCCAACGGGGTATATTGCACTGCGTTCATGCTCCTTCCTTCTCGTGGTCTCGGGAACGTGTCCCTACCAGCTCCTCTTCTTTCTGGCCTGTATTCTTTCTTATTCGTCCTCCTAACTTACGTCTCTACACTTCTTTGCTTGGAAGCCGCTAAGTGCATCTCTCTTCCCATATACTTTGCTGCCTTGCATCTAAACTCTTCCATCGTTCGAGGTGGTCCTTTTGCCAAGGATAATGCAAAAGGTGACCGTGGTTGTAAAGCTGCCACCGTAATGTGCATTTGTATTTCCTCTGTCAACCTCAGAACTAGCGTTACTTCCTTATAGAATCTCCTTAAGAAGTCTTTTAAACTCTCCTCCGCTCCTTGTCTAATTTGCGCCAGTGTGTGTGATGTCTTTGGCATATCCCTGGACACCACGAAATGTTAAAGGAATACATGGACCATGCCATCCCAAGAGTCTATTAACCCACTGCGCAAACTCTTAAACCACCCTAAAGCTTTAGCAAACAATGTTCTTGGAAACATCCTACACATAACGTCCTCCTTGGCACCTAGGAACAGAGATTCATTCACATAGGCATCCAAATGGCTGTCGGGGTCTAACTCCCCAGTGTATTTACCAATTGATAATGGTTGGGGGGTTTAAAGATGTCTGGGGATTGGGACACTCATCAATCTTCTCGTGAATAAAATTTTGAACTGATATTCTCCTCCCCTGCCATGGTTCATCACTCTCCTTTGGCTGCTCATCTCCTTTGTCCTATGCATAGATTCTTGCTCATCAAACGCATATGTCAAGGACCTCTCCTGATGGTAAGAATTTTCTAGATGCCTCTGGTCTCCACTTCGGTTTTCTCTTCGTAACTTGATGCAATTGCCTTATAACTTTGTCCTTGGATCCGCTCACACTATGGCTTGGGCCTCAACTCCGTCCCAGGGGTCTCCATTATACCTTCATTAAAATCTAATGTTCTTGTCACATTTTGGACATGTCCTTTTGGGGTTTCATCTTCTCTAGGGCACTTCATGCTTTCTGTTTAGTGCAATGTGGGACTCACAAATTTACACGGTCCCACTGGGCGTGCCAATGTTCTATTCAGGAATCTGGGTCAAGATTGAGCATCTTGACTAGGGTCAAAGTCTAAGTATCTTGTCTGTTGTTACCTCGCTAACTCAGTTTTTACTCCACCCCAGTGGTGTTCGGTATTGTACACCTAGGTTCAGTGGGAATCTGAGGTTCTTCAAGTAACGGTGGCAATTGATGTTTAATCTGTACTGGAGTAAAAGACCACACCGGAGGTGTACCTGGAAAAGATTCTCCAATGCTTAAGTCAGTACAGTAACTAAGGTAATATGGTATTACGGAGGTAACTTATGAGATTTGTTCAGATCCTTCTTCAACAATAAATGAGTTGTATTTATAATGTTTACCTTAGTTTTGAAAGTGATTTGACCATATTCCTAACTTACTGTAGATACAGTGTCTGCAGGGTCAGTTTGCCCATACCTCCTCTGACTTGCTGTCTGATTGTCAGTTATAAGCCAGGGTTAAGGGAGGAATCCATAGTCAACCAATGGTTTCAGACTTCAGTCATGACTTGCCAGCTTTCTCAATGATGTGGCATGATGTTTCTAGACCTCGGTTGGGCCCCTGGTTACAACCCAAGATCAGTAGGAATCGTAGTGACTTCAGGTCAAAGGACTACATATACCATAATTACATTGAGAATCGTTTATGACATTCATGTAATGATCGATGCAACGTTCTTATAATGGGTCTGCCTAGTACATTGTTACTCTTAATGTGTACCTATGTAAAGACTTGATATCATCTATATCTATGATCTGTGAGATTAGATCATCAGTACACTCACACACTAGTCTTAATGTATTTACATGTTCCCGCGTAAATACTTGACTAAGAACATTTTAGGAATAACTCTCATATGACCTATTACTCCAAGGATAAATAAAGGTTTTTAAACTATTTAACAAAAAATGCTTTATTCAAAATGATGCGTTCTATATAGGCTCTTAGTGCATATTTCCAACAACAAGTACATTTATGAACCTTGACGATAACTTTCTTTATTTCTACTTCATTAATATAGTTAAGGTATAGGATGGAATGCCCCATATGGAAGATCATGTTGTCCACTAAGGTAACTGGTCATTCGCTATATACCGGGTGATGAAGGCTAGCTAAGAATCATCGTCATAGGCTCAAGCTCGAACCGCGTTAACATGGATTAGGGCTGATATACTAAGTGTTGCCAAGGTACTCTGAAAAACTGCCAAGGTATTCTTTTCCCTTAGCATATGCTTGAGTGCAATCTTGTCAAAGCTCTCTACAAGTTTTGTTACCTTAGCTAAGTATTGTTACAACAAAGATTCTGTGGCTTAATAGTCGCCAGAGATTTAGGAAATGACAAGTTGTGAGTCATTGTAGAGTGTAACTGCTCTAGATCTGACATCATGGCTACTCTCAGATCGGTTAAGCAAGCTTTATAGTCTGCTTGATTATTGGATATCTTGAAATTGAATCTCATCAAGATTTCTAAATACACCCCATCATTACTTTTAATTACCACCTTGACTTTGTAGCCTTTAATAGTTGAGGATCCATTAATGTACATAGTCCAATGTACTTAAGCTTGCTCTGGGTCTCGCTAGTCATTTTGGCTACGATGTTAGCCAAGACTTGGGCCTTAAGAGATATCAAATTTTGATACTTCTATGGCCCATTTGGTCATTCTTCCAGTGAGTTTGGGTTTATACAATGCTGTCCTTAAAAGGAGGTATGTATATACCATGATCTGATACGCGTGGAAACATTATCTCAATTACTAAAATGCCCAAGATAACTGTCAACATTGTCTTCTTAATCTTCTGGTACCAAAACTCTACCCTCATGAGAGTCTTTCCCATAAAGTATACCAATCTTTATCCTTTTAAGGTCTCTTTCACTAGAACAATACCCAAAGCTTCAACTAAGACTAATAGATACAAGAATAACTTTTCACTGGGGCCAGGCTTTGCCAATATCGATGGTTGTCCCAGCACATCCTTCAAGCTTTGGAAAGCTTTATCCTGTTCTTCCCTTACTCGTATTTCTTTCTCTTCTTCACAATCTTATACAAAGGAAGTGACCAGTGTGCCATTTTAGGCCTAAATTGGGATAAAGTTATGACCTTTCAATTCAACAATTCTACTTCCAATAGATTCTCAGGACTTTGCAACTCCTTTATGATTCTACACTTGTCGGGGTTCTTGTATTCCTTGACATGATGTCATTGTCGGGTCAAATACAAATTAAATTAATATAGTATAAGATGAGCAACCTTAGTCGTCTCTCAAGGACCTTAGTCAAATTAGTTACACTAAATTTACTTATAATAAAGGGGGGTTTGTATTGAGATTGAAAGCAAAACTAAATAATTATATAATAATGCGAAAAGTAAATTTATGAGTGGGTGAATAATCAAATTTAGAAACAACCAACCCAAGGAATTAATAAATCATTAGTTAACTAATCATTGATCATAAGTATTATTAAATATGATTAAATATAATTAATTTCTCATCCTTAAATCATTTGGAATCCCTAAATGATTATATTCTAGAAAATCTAGAATCAAATTAATGAACTAATAAGAATAATAAATCAATTTTAATACACTTCTTATAGTTTTATACTTGTAGTCTATTATATAGTTACAATGTTTAATGATAGTATTTTAGTTAAGTTTTATGATGTTTAGTTTAATTGAAATATTATGTTTATATGTTTCAATTTTCATTTTTTGTTTATATCTTGAGTGTCTTGCCTTGTTTTGGTCATAACTTGGGTTTTTATGATCCAAATGGGCTAATCTTGGATCCCATCGAAAGCTAAGATAGAGGCCTACATTATGATGATCATATTTGGTTATTTTGCATATGAAAATAATGAAGAAATAGAGCTTGAATCAATCAGCCCACATGTGTCCCACTAGCATTGATATAGTTTACCAAAATACACATATATGGAGTTGTAGATATCCAAATGACCTAATTCTTATACCAAATTCTCAATAAGACAGATATCTACAACTTTATGTTGAATATTTTATGAAATTAGGTCATCTAATGGGTCATATTTGACTTGCAAGATAGAGAAGATAAAGAGGAGGTTGAATTTCAACACCTACCATTATCTTCTTTTGAATTATTGTAATTCCAAGCCCACCAATGTTGAAAGAATACATTGATGATCAAAAAATGAATGTATAGTATCATAATACCTTGCCTATAAATAGATGCTTAAAGTTGTAAGGAAGACACATAATAGAGATACATAATAAATACATGTTTAAGTTTTCATTACATCTCTATATCTTTGCTTTAGTTTCTTAAGTTTTAGTTCTTTCTCTTGCTTTATTTCTTTGCTCTATATTCCATTCCTCAAGTTATGATTTTCATTTCCCTTCCTCAATATCAAGTAAGTTAATTTCATTAATTTACTTTTATAATCAAAGTTATAGTTAATTTAAATTTATATTGTTAAAAATCATATTGGAAGCTTAATCTTTTAAAATCAACTCAAGGAATTTAATTTTTCTTTAAGTTAACTTTGAGTTCTTGCTCTTAATATTTTGATTAAAGATAATTGTTTTTCTTTGTTTCTCAAACACTTATGATGGTAGATTATTTAAGTGTGTAACCGATTGGTATATAAGTAAACAATCTATAATTTAAAATGATGTCGGTAGGTTAATCAATAATTAATTTGAGAACAAAGATTAAGTCACTAAATAAGAGATTTCTATTTAGTTTCTCAACTCAATCAAACTATGGTTTTAAAGTTAGCTTAGTAATTAATAAGAATATATCGATTGATTATTGTTATTAGTTCATTAATTTGATTCTAGAAGATTTTCTAGAATATAATCATTTAGGGATTCAAAATATTCAAGGTTGAGAAATTAATTATATTTAATCATATTTGTGATCAATGATTAGTTAACTAAAGATTTATTAATTCTTTAGGTTGGTTATTTCTAAATTTGCTTATTCACCTACTCATAAATTTACTTTTCGCATTATTATATAATTATTTAGTTTTCCTTTCAATCTCAACACAAACCCCCATTTGTTATAAGTAAATTGAGTGTAACTAATTTGACTTAGTTGCTCACCTTATACTGTATTAATTTAACTTTTATTTGACCCGACAATGACAACGTGTCAAATTTGACGTCATTGCCGGGGTGATGTAATTACTCATTACTTTGACAAATCTAAAAAAAATATAAGTAAATGACATGCAGAATATAAGAAGAAAAACTAGAAATGATGATTTTTTTATGAACAAGAAACAAAGAAGGAAAAATAAATCATAACCAAATATTGCTGTCAGGATTTGGTTCCTTATGCTTCTTGCTCTGTACTTTTTTTTTTCAAGGGCACTTTGTAACGAAGATACCTACAACAAATTGATTAGTTTAACTACATGTAAAATAGTTAGTACAACTGAACAATTTGATTATGTCATATAACTCAGTTTCATGGGTCTTGTGTTAGAACCCAAAACAAATTCCATCAACACAACCATGAGCAATATAAAGAGTAATAACATACATCTTAATTCATTTGTATACCTATAGAAAGACTCTGCTATATCAGCCATTAAGAGAAAATAAAGAACATGATGATTGACTTGTGGTGAGGTGTGACTCCGATCTAAAAGAAAAGGATGAAGGCAAATTGTGGCAGTTGGTGTATGATGAAGACGGTGTTTATGGTTGCAGAATGGTTGATGTCGAATGATAATGGATAGGATCATAGTAAAGGTAAAGGTAAAGGATACCTGATACTAAAGCAAAGATAGGGGTTGTGTGTGTTTTTTGAAATAAAAAATGGTTTTGATAAAGAAGGTGAAACGGTTGTTGTTATCCAAGTGAGATATTTTTTGAGGATGTGTCTCAAGAGTTTGCACTCAAAGATACATCTTTATGACTTTAGATGCAACTTGTCCAAATTAATCTTTACTCTGTCCATCCCTCACTAAAATAATAATAAAAATAATCATATCAACTATATTAATCAGACCCCCTACACTTATTCAAGACATTGTCCTCAGTGTCTTAAATGATTTCTATAGTCTCTTTTTTTAATTTTTTTAATTTTTTAATTTTTTTAATGGAGATAAAGGTAAGAAAAAAATTATAATCGAAGAGTGGTGTCTAGTTCTGGATTCTTACGCTTGTGTGTATGATCCTTATCTTGCTTCAAGAAGGGTTGAGGTTGGGGTAAAGAGCTCTATAAAATATCGATCAATTGATCTGCATTTGAATATTAATGGGTTTTATGAAAATTTGTTAATTTTTTAAAATAAAGTTATGGAATAGGGCCTTATGACTCAAGTCGATCAATTGTTCATTCATGCTTCTTCAAATGTAGATCAATTGATCGATATTTTATAGAGCTCTTTACCCCAACTTCAACCCTTCTTGAAGCAAGATAAGGATCACACACACCAGCGCAAGAATCTAGAACAAGACACCACCCTTCGGTTATAATTTCTTTCTCACCTTTATCTTTATTAAAAAATTAAAAATTAAAAATTAAAAATTAAAAAAAGAGACTGTAGAAATCATATAAGATACTAAGGACAATATCTTGAGTAAGTGTGAGGGGTTTAGATTAATATAGTTGATATGATTATGATTATGATTATTATTATTATTATTATTATTATTATTATTATTATTATTATTATTATTATTATTATTATTATTATTATTATTATTATTATTATTATTTTGGTGAGGGATGGACAAAGTAAAGATTAATTTGGACAAGTTGCATCTAAAGTCATAAAGATGCATCTTTGAGAACCAAAGTCTTGAGATGCATCCTTCACTATATAGTTTTAGTATCACTTTTGTCTAATTTTTTTGTTTTAAAAAATAAATTAATTGTGTCATGAGTATTTTTGTTTAAAGTTCAGGATGAGCTGAGTAAAGAATGCAAACTCTTGAGACACATCCTCAAAACACATTTCACTCGGATAACCACAACTGTTTCATCTTCTTTATCAAAACTATTTTTTATTTAAAAAATAAAAAACACACACATAGCCACTATCTTTGCTTTAGTGTCAGGTATCCTTTACCTTTATCTTTACCATGATCCTTTCCATTATCTTCCATTCTACAACCATAAATAGCGTCTTCATCATTCTTCAGCTACCATACTTTGCCTTCATCCTTTTCTTTCATATCAGAGCCACACCTCACCACTAGTCAATCATTAGGTTCTTTATTTTCTCTTAATGGTTGATATAGCAGAGTTTTTCTATAAACATACAAATGAATTAAGATGTATGTCATTACTCTTGATGTTGCTCATGGTTGTGTTGATGATATTTTTCTTTTGGGTTCTAACACAAGACCCGTGAAATTGGGTTATATGACACAATCAAATTGTTCAGTTGTACTAATCATTTCACATGCAGTTAAACTAATCAATTTGATGTAAGTATCTTTATTATTAAGCGCTCTTGAAAAAAAAAGTACAAAGCAAGAAGCATAAGAAACCAGATCCCGACACCAATATTTGGTTATGATTTATTTTTCCTTCTTTGTTTCTTGTTCACAAAAAAAATCATCATTTCTAGTTTTTCTTTTTATATTCTGCATGTCTTTTACTAATATTTTTTTTAGATTTGTCTAAGTAATGAGTAATTACATCACCCTTGTCCAATATTTCATAACATGTTGTGAATAATTTCCTTGCATATTAATTCAGTAAGTTGTTTATGAAGATCAAATTGTATATGAATTGTGATAGATTGACCACCCTTGGTGAGATTTTGAGCTTAATTAGATGGACCATATTATGCTATCTTTCGTCTTTCTTGATTAACCCTAATTTATTAGTACTCTAGAACTTGACTTGTTTCTTTTGATGTATTATGTTCAATGTACATGCTTTGATGTGATTAAGGCCATTTTTGTTTTAAACAACCACTAGTCATATGTCTTACCTTTCACATTTTCCATTGTTACCCACTTTGAGCCGATGAACATCCATTTCTTAATTTAGCCATATAATTAGTCAATAGCCAAAAAAAAATGATCACCTTTGCTTGGGAATTAATTAAGAGTTTTGGAATTGTTATGAATAAAGGTTCTTGGTGATTGTGGAAATGTTCAAGTTTATGTGTTGTTTGAGTCTCCTAGTGAACTTGTTTCATTGTTTAAAGAGAAAGTAAAAACAGTAAAAAAACAAAAAAAATGTTAAAAAAGGAAGAAAAAGAAAATAAAAGAAAAAGAAGTGGTGAATATATATGAAAATAATCAAGAGGACTCATTCTAATATTCTATCCTCTATCATGTTTCATTTTGTTAAGTCTTGAGTTTCAAAATATACTTCCACAATCACTAAATCACTTACTTCATTGCTATTTTTTAACCCTAACTTTAGCCATACTATTTCAGATTATCCACCCTGTATCACCTTGGCCCCATTACAACCTTAATAAAGTCCTTTTGATCTTTGCATGCATATGTGTTCAAATATGGAACTTAGAAATTTGTCAAGCCTATGGTAGTGCTAATTTATTTGGGTGATTTCTGAGAGTATACACAAACTCAAACAATCGAGATATGGAGAGCATGAAGAGAACATCTATCACCTTTTCATCCACTATTTGATTTGATCACTCAATTTGTGTAACTAGTATGTAATACTTCTTATTCACACTTATCATGACTTTTTGATATAAGGGATGATGCGTATTACTTATTATTTATATTAAAAAAATAAAAAATCAATTTTAAAAAAAAAATTTGTTGTTTCTCATTTTAGTTTTTGGTTTTGTTTAGCCCTGAAGTGTAAAAGCTTAATGGTGGGGGAATTTGATAAATCAATTTTAATACATTTCTTATAGTTTTACACTTGGGGTTTATTATATAGTTACTATGTTTAATGATAGTATTTTAGTTAAGTTTTATGATGTTTAGTTAAATTGAAGTATTATGTTTATATGTTTCAATTTTCACTTTTTTGTTTGTATCTTTAGTGTCTTGCCTTGTTTTTGTCATACCTTTTGTGATCCAAATGGGCTAATCTTGGAGCCCATGAAAAGCTAAGACAGAGGCCTACATCATGATAATCATATTTGATTATTTTGCATATGAAAATAATGAATAAATGGAGCTTGAATCAATCAGCCCATATGTGTCCCACCAGCATTGACACAGTTCACTAAAATACACATATCGGGAGTTGTAGATGTCCAAATGACCTGATTCTTATGCCAAACTCTCAAAAAAATAGAGATCTACAACCTTTCTGTTGAAGATTTTTGACAGGGCTCGCAAGCGCACGGGTTATGTCGCGTAATATAAAAGATTATCGTTCTCCACAGGGACTGTGTTCAAAGTACCAGCATATTGAAATTTAATTATCCACACAATTAGTTTTTAAGGTTTTTATAAAATAAAGCACAAATTAAAGTTGCACAGAATACGAATAAAAATAAAATTTACTTGACACTTAAAAATCAGAGTTGAGAATATCTTGGGATTTCGGGGGATTAAGACTCTATTTTATGTTTAATGAATTTTAACTTTTCATAAATAAGAATCAATTTAAGTTTTCCAAGGCGAATTTTCCAAAAGCTAATTAATATGTTCCTCTCGGAATCCTATTAATGTACCTAACCTATGGAAAGCGCTGCTTAATCCTCAGAAAGGCCCATTATCGTTTTATGAAAATCCCTTTTATTTCCTCAAAAGAATTTTGATTACTTTCACGGTTTTACCGAGGTCACAAAAAGCATTTCAAAAATCTTAGGTTTAGTTCAAAGCTTTCTGGTAAAAATAAATCTCTCGATTCTATTTATTACCTAAACTTACTAATATACCCGTAAGTATACAGTTTTATCATTTAGGTTCTTGTTAGGAATTACTAAAAGCATTAAGCATAATTGAACTAAATGGAAAACAGAAATTTATTTAATTCCAAGTCAAAATAACATTAAAATAAAATATTATCATACCCCCTTCATCCCAAGATAATTAATTTAGCTACTCATGAAAGGATTCAAATTCATACACATGATGGAAAAATAAAACATACAAGACATGGTAAAAAATAAAGACTTACGGGTTTCTCCAAAAGCTCAGAATAATTTACCACTGTATTTCCTTGTTGCAATATTCCTCCACCAATTACAAATTGGAACACTCAATTTCACAATCCTCACAACTCTTACACAAAATAAAAGAAAGAAAAAGAAAATAAAAAGAGAAAGAAAATAAAACAGAGAAAGAAAACGAAAGAGAAAGAAAAGAAAAGGAATGAAGCTGATGAAGAATGGGATTCTGATCTGGATTCTGGATGCCTTCTCTGCTTGGATTGCTTCTCCTTTTATAGGCGAAGGAAGGGAGGAAACCAGCTAAGAAAACGCGTTGCAAGTTGGAAACTTTCGGTGCATGTGATTTCCAGCTGTTCCAGTTGTCTCCAATTTGCGTATTTTTGTTGTTTCCAATAATTCGGCGCATGATTTTACTGATGAATCGATTCCTCCAGTTGATTTTTGCCTTCAAAACAGCGTGTGAATCGATTCCTAAAGGTGGGAATCGATTCCCAGCATGATGAATCGATTCCTGGCCTTCATGAATCGATTCCTACCCTTTTAATCCTCAATGAATCGATTCCTATAAGGGGGAATCGATTCCCAGCCCTATGAATCGATTCCCAACAGCCTTGAATCGATTCCTGGCTTATGTTTCACATGGGAATCGATTCCTGGAAGGGTGAATCGATTCCTACCCTTTCCTGGAAGTGTTTTCTTGCATTTTTGAGGCGTTTTGGACAGTATAGCTCATGGTTCTTGATTGTTTTCATCCTTTGACACTTTGATCATCTTTTTGGGTTCTTGAATCCATTTTCCATTTATATTCATTCATTCTTAAAATGGATCATCAATAATTCCAAATCTATTAATTTCTGCAAAATAAAAGTACCCGAGTAGAATACAGTGGAAAGAAAGCAAAAATCACAATAAATAAAGGAAATACAGTGCATAATGATTAAAATCCTAAGTAAACTAAATCTAATTTATTGTGTTATAAAACACTTATCAATTTTGCGAAATCAAATCATCCAGAGGGTTATATTTGACTCTCAAGATGGAGAAGATAAAAAGGAGGATGAATTTCAATACCTACCATTATCTTCTTTTGAATTATTGTAATTCCAAGCCCACCAATGTTGAAAGAATGCATTGATGATCAGAAAATAAAAGTACAGAATCATGATACCTTGCCTATAAATAGATGCTTAAAGTTGTAAGGAAGACACACAAGAGAGATACATAATAAATACATGCTTAAGTTTTCATTACATTTCTATATCTTTGCTTTAGTTTCTTAAGTTTTAGTTCTTTCTCTTACTTTATTTCTTTGCTCTATATTTCATTCCTCAAGTTATGATTTTCATTTCCCTTCTTCAATATCAAGTAAGTTAATTTTATTATTTGTTATTTACTTTTATAATCAAAGTTATAGTCAATTTAAATTTATCTTTCATTGTTAAAAATCATCATGAAAGCTTAATATTTTAAAATCAACTCACGGAATTTCATTTTTCTTTATGTTAACTTTGAGGTTTTGTTCTTAATATTTTGATTGAAGATAATTACTTTTATTTGTTTCTCAAACACTTATGATGGTAGATTATTTAAGTGTATAACCGATTGGTATATAATTAAACAATCTATAATCTAAAATGATGTTGGTTGGTTAATCAATAATCAATTTGAGAACAAAGATTAAGTCACTAAATAAGAGATTTGTATTAAGTTTCGTAACTTAACCAAACTATGGTTTTAAAGTTATCTTAGTAATTAATAAGAATATATCGATTGATTATTCTTATTAGTTCATTAATATGATTCTAGAAGATTTTCTAGAATATAATCATTTAGGGATTCCAAATGATTCAAGGTTGAGAAATTAATTATATTTAATCATATTTATGATCAATGATTAGTTAACTAAAGATTTATTAATTCCTTGGGTTGGTTGTTCTAAATTTGAGTATTCACCCACTCATAAATTTACTTTTTGCATTATTATATAATTATTTAGTTTTCCTTTCAATCTCAACACAAACCTCCTTTTGTTATAAGTAAATTAACTGTAACTAATTTAACTAAGGTCCTCGAGAGACAACTAAGGTTGCTCACCTTATACTATATTAATTTAACTTTTATTTGACCCGACAACGACAACGTGTCAAATTTGGCGTCGTTGCCGGGGATAATCAATAAGTGCCAAATTTCACACATTATCGTACTCAGGTCAAATAAAGGTTAAATTAATATAGTATAAGGTGAGCAACCTTAGTCGTCTCTCGAGGACCTTAGTCAAATTAATTACACTTAATTTACTTATAACAAAGACGGGTATATGTTGAGATTAAAAGGAAAACTGAATAATTATATAATAATATGAAAAGTAAATTTATGAGTGGATGAATAATCAAATTTAGAAACAACCAACTCAAGGAATTAATAAATCTTTAGTTAACTAATCATTGATCATATATATGATTAAATATAATTAATTTCTCAACCTTGGATCATTTGGAATCCTTAAATGATTATATTCTAGAAAATCTTCTAGAATTAAATTAATGAACTAATAATCAATCGATATATTCTTATTAATTACTAAGATAACTTTAAAACCATAGTTTGGTTGAGTTAAGAAACTAAATGGAAATCTCTTATTTTAGTAACTTAATATTTTTTCTTAAATTTATTATTGATTAACCAACCAATATCATTTTAGATTATAGATTGTTTAATTATATACTAATCAGTTATACACTTAAATAATCTATCATCATAAGTGTTTGAGAAACAAAGAAAAGTAATTATCTTCAATCAAAATATTAAGAACAAGACCTCAAAGTTAACATAAAGAAAAATTAAATTCCTTGAGTTGATTTTAAAAGATTAAGCTTCCATGATGATTTTTAACAATGAAGGATAAATTTAAGTTAACTATAACTTTGATTATAAAAGTAAATAACAAATAATAAAATTAACTTAATTCATATTGAAGAAGGGAAATGAAAATCATAACTTGAGGAATGGAATATAGAGCAAAGAAATAAAGCAAGAGAAAGAACTAAAACTTAAGAAACTAAAGCAAAGATATAGAAATGTAATGAAAACTTAAGCATGTATTTATTATGTATCTCTCTTGTGTGTCTTCCTTACAACTTTAAGCATCTATTTATAGGCAAGGTATCATGATTCTATACTTTCATTTTCTGATCATCAATGCATTCTTTCAACATTGGTGGGCTTGGAATTACAATAATTCAAAAGAAGATAATGATAGGTGTTGAAATTCATCCTCCTCTTTATCTTCTCCATCTTGAGTGTCAAATATGACCCTTAGGATGAGCTAATTTCATAAAATTTTTAGCATAAATTGTAGATCTCTATCTTGTTGAGAATTTGGCGTAAAAATCAGGTCATTTGGACATCTACAACTCCAGATATGTGTATTTTAGTGAACTATGTCAATACTGGTGGGACACATGTGGGCTGATTGATTCAAGCTCCATTTCTTCATTATTTTCAGATACAAAATAACCAAATATGATTATTATGATGTAGGCCTCTATCTTAGCTTTCCATGGGCTCCAAGATTAGCCCATTTGGATCACAAAAGCCCAAGGTATGACCAAAACATGGCAAGACACTCAAGATACAAACAAAAAAAATGAAAATTGAAACATATAAACATAATACTTTAATTAAACTAAACATCATAAAACTTAATTAAAATACTATCATTAAATATAATAACTATATAATAAACCCTAAGTGTAAAACTATAAGAAGTGTATTAAAATTGATTTATCATTCCTCTTTGGGTCAACATGAACCCTAGAAATCTTCCTGTAAACACTATAAATATGCACTTGAGTGGAATTGGTTTTCTTATCCTATAAACAACAAAACCTACGAGACCTACCTCCCTTAAAATTTGACTTGGCCTTGTAGAAAGGGGTGCATAATGGCTGAAGTTGAACATTTTTTTCCCTCAGGACAAGGTAAGAAATCCTTATCCTTATCTTTCAAAGGAGTTTTTTCAAACTTGGTTTTTCCTTTCTGCCTCGGTGTAAAGGCCGTTGTAACTACTGTAGAGGACCTTCATTTTTGCTGCGACAAGGTGCATCTCCCGCTCGACATACTCCGCAACTTTCTTTCTGAACTTCTCAAAAGTGATGCCTCTTTTGCCAGAGACAAGGCAAAAGGTGACTTTGATTACAACGCCTCAATAGTGATATGCAACTAAATGGGTTCTATTAACCCCATGACCATAGCCGTATTTTTATAAAATCTCTTCAAGAAATCCTTTAGAGATTCACTCTTTCCCTACTTGATATTGGCAAAAGTGTGGGATGTCTTTGGTACATCTCTTGCTATCACGAAGTGATCCTGGAAGGCTTGAGCTAGATCCTCCCAAGAATCAATAGATCCTGTTGGTAGTCCCTTGAACCAATTCAGAGCTTTAGTAGCTAGGGTCCTTAGGAACATTCTACACATGATGTCACTCTCAACTCCCAAGAATAATGATTCATCGGTGTAAGCATCTAGATGCTTGTTAAGGTTTATTTCTCTAGTATACTTCCCAATTGACAGTGGTTGAGGAGTTTAGAGATTTCTAGGGATGACAATCTCTATGAATCGTCAAGAAAAATGAACATTGATTTTATACCTCGGTGAACCTCCGAGACCTTACATGTTATGATACTTGTAAGCATGGTGCTCTAGTTGGTATGTAGATTCCTAATAGTCTTTATCATTGGTGGGAATATTTGAGTATTTTGGTGATGTTGAGACTTCATGTTGGGAATGCTAATAGAGGGGCTTGGTCAGCGATGTATTGGGAGGTGCCACTACCTTCCCTTTAGCTTCTTGAGCTCATCCTTGTTTAAGTTCTTGCAACTCTACGCAAAGATGCTCGATGATCTCATCGAGAAGATCTGGTTGGGCCACCACCATGACACTCCTTAACGCCGAGAGATGTGATCCTAGAGTTTCGACATTGTATCCTAAAAGATTGCACTCTATGTGTGTCGGGTCCTATACATGGCCATTCGAGGTACCTTGCGTCTATGAACTAGTTACAACTGCGGATGACATACAAGATAGAACTTTCAACATAGATACTGAGTATACCATTCTCCATGTCTTACATCGATCTAGTGAGGATCTAGTATTTTCTCTCTAAGTATAATGAGGAACAAAGAGTCTTGTTGTCAGACCATCCAACCAACACACTGATATTCGGAATTGATGGGAGAGTATCACTTGTGAAGACACTTCGACGCTTCAGTATCGGGTAATTAACATCGGAGCTTAAGCATTAGAATAATGAACATACCTTAAATTGTAGTAAATGTGATATATTTATAGAATTGGGTGGTGATTGAGTCCTACATGGCCTGTGCCAGTACCTTTTTGTAAAGGTGAGAACAGTTGACAAAGGTATGAACATTTCTTACACCCTCTACTAGTCTCAAAGTGAGTATGCCCATGTTTATTCTGTATTGTCCTCTCAATACCAAACTTGATGTGATCCTAGTAAGAGGAGTTATGTGTGGGATCTTTCCAATGTGGGTGGCATATCGGTTTATTAAGGGTAAAGTATATCAAATATGTTTATATTTTACTAATGTGTGGTCTTGGGATCTGAGTTGATATTAGACCTAAATCAATACTTATATGTAATATCCATATATAAATGCTTTAGAGTAAAGATTGAAGTCAATACATTTAAATTACTTAATATATTTTTACTAAACTATTACTTTAGAGAACCTCTAAGACTAACTATCGATTTATAGAAATAGATCTTATAGACTTTACAGGGAAATGCGAATAAGCGAATAATATAAGATGTGACAGTAATACCATAAAAAAATTAATTAGATAAGAATAAGTAGGAGATCTATCGAGAGGTATCACTGTCGTATTGAAATCTAAATGGACAGATATTATCAACACAATAAATTTTTTTCCCAACAAAAAGTTTTTACCTTCAATTTTTTACCTACACACTAAGTTTTCAAACCCATGCACGTGATGCATAAGACAAACGAATCGAATTTAATTAAAAAAAAACGTTACTATTGAGAGGGATTGATTGACGTCCATTTAATTAGTTAATTCCCTGAAGATACGTGGATATGCAGAATCAAAGGTAAACAAATTGAGATGCAGCATGCAAAGAGGAACATGTGTTGTAATCTGTTAGGCTGTGATTACTTCAACAACCATTTAATATTATATCATTCTTCTTTAATTTACTCACATCTCTAGTGTTAACCATTGAAATTTGCTCGCTGGCTAAAAACACATGGAGCTAATTTCATAAATACAATGTAGTAAAGTGCCTGACTTAAACTCGTACATAATAAATAATTTTTACAAGGAGTAAAAAATGAAAGGAAGAAGGCTCACTCTACAGATTAACCAATCTTTGCTATGAAACAGAGGAACCCACCATTCCAGAACTTGTCATCTCATTAAACTCATGTAGAATATTGATGAGTGAGCGTGCTTTCTTGGCCGCATGAGGAGTACCGTCGGTTACAAGAGAATAAAGCGAAGGCATAAGAGAAGCGTCCTTAGCCAGAACACTTGTTACTTCCGCACCAACATTCACACAAAAAGACAACAAAATCGAGACACAGTATTCCTTCCCTGCACGCGAAGTAGCAGATTTCAACATCCCAGTAACCAAAGGCAAAGCCCCGGCTAATAACACAGCGCGTGCACCCTCCACACTTGTCTCTGCTAATGCAACCAGAACCGCTAAAGAATCACACACGACACCAGGTTTCTCCGAAGAAGCCAAAACATTAACAAGCGCAGGAACAGTACCGGCTGATAACACCTTCGAATGGTTCTTAGCACTCAAAAGAAGCCCGAAAATCGCAACCACGGCGTTCTTTTTCCCGCACGTGGATTGTTCTTTAACCATCTCAACCAAACCCGGAATTGCGTCAGGGTTTTCCCCAATTACTTTTCTATACTCTTTCACCGAAGCTAGATAAAATATCGTGGCAGCTGCCATGTGGCGAGCTTCTAGACTAAGCCCTCTTTTTAGAACAGTAACAATAGGTACCAATCCTCTACTCTCCATGATAATTTGTTGCCCAGTGTTATGCTTCGAGAGCTTCATGAGAGCACCGATTGCGTTCTCTTGGGTGGTTCTATCCCCCGAAGCTAAGATATCGAGTAAAGGAGGCACCGCTCCCATTTCAACCAAACACGCCCTAGTGAAAACGTTGGACTTAGCGAGCAACCGAATTTCGTAGGCGGCTTTATTTTTTTGTTTCTCCGTTCCGAACACGAGCCTCTGCGAAATAAACCACGAAAAGAACTGCGTGGCGTGTGCCGCCACGTGGCTTCCCGGTTCATCGGTTTTTGTTACCGTTCGGTTCGGTTGACTCGATTTTGCTATTGAGATACCGTTATCGTAACAGAATTGATAGATGAGCTTCTTAAGCGCTGTGTTTGGGAACAACTCTATGGTTGTTAAGGTTTCTCCTGTTTTCGGGCATGTCATGTTTCCTGCTTGCAGCCATCTTTGAATTGAAGCTCGGTTATAGGTTTGCCCAGTAGAAATGGTGACAGGATCCGTCATTAACTCTAGGGAAATTGGACACCGGAAATCCTCTGGCACCACGCAAGTTGAGATTGAGATTGAGATTGAAACCTCTGCGTTGCTCCTGGCTTCCTTTGAAAGGGTTTGAAAATCGAGATTTTCGAATATGATTACTCTGGAGTAGCACAGGAACCCTATTAAACTACTCAACAAATTGGATCCTCTCTCGTTTGACTCTAATTCTTCTTCCAGGAATTTTATCTCGTTGTTACAATCAGTCCAGGTTTTAATCTCAAGGTAATCAAGTATTCTTTTCATTTCGTCCATGGGAGGCTCGGTTCCATGTTCGAACTGATCGAGAATAAAACGAAGTCGTTTGGCTTCACGTTCGTCGTTTTGGTGGAGTTCAAACTTTGCCTTTGCTGCTTGCTTGGCGAGTAACTGAACGAGCTCGCTGACCTCGTTGCATAATTCGAAGGTGTGAAGGGGTAAGGCGTCGAGGGCGGTGGCGACGGCACGAAGGAGGATTTGGAACTGAACGGCGACGTATTGGGAGTTTACTAGCATCCAGAGGCGCGTGTCTCGGCGGGCGCAGTCTTGCATTAGGAAGTGGAGTTTTTGTAAGGTGACGTGGAGATAGGAGAAGGTGGAAAGGACGGCGTTGGGGATGTTGACGGAGGGGCGTTGGTGGAGTTCTTGGAAGAGGAGGAGGAGAATGGCGATTTGACGGGAGGTTTCTCTGGCGTTACGGCGTTGGGTGGAGAAGGATTGGAAGGAGCAAATGGATTGGGAGAGGGTGATGAGGGAGGAGAGGAGGGTGGTGGGAGATATTGATTCACAAGGGTGCACCGAAGGGAAACATAAGGGACTGCGTTCTCTTGGTAATGGTTTAGGATTAGGAGCCATTTTGATTTTGATTTTGATTTTGATTTGGGGAGGGGGAACAAGGGAGAAGAGTGTGCTGAATGTTTCGAGAGTTCGTGATATTGGGGAACGAGGGCTTTGTGAGCGTTTAAGCGCGTGGCTTGGTGGGTTCAAGTTTAGGGATTAAGTAATTATCGACTATTAATGTTTGTTACAGTTTAGAAATATAATCCTTTGAAATTAAAGTTACAGGTTTAAATAGTTGCATGTTTTTCTTATAAAAAAAAATTTACTACGGAGAAAAAAAAGGAAAACTTTGGTGAAAATTTTACCTTTTTAGTTTTAATAACAATATATATTATGTAAAAGATGTTTAACGTATTCTAGATAAGTTTTGCTACATTAAATAATAAATAAATAAATAATAGAAGTCTTGTTACCATCTAATCCAGTATGAATAGGTTTGATAAAAATATTTTTTTATTTAATTAATAAAATTGTTATATAAATTTGAAATTGAAGTCAATTCAACGAGTGGAATGAAAAAAATATACATTTATTCAACAATTTAATTGAAATACGTTAATCTTGTAAAAATTATTCGCTATCTTAGCTAATTATGAAAAACATATTACAGTGTTGTATATAAAATGTTATAATCAATTTTGTTTACTAAACTAACCATCTATTAATATATATGTCAATTTTTTTATTTTTTAAAATATCAAAATTAATAATTAACTTATTAGTTTTTTTCTTCTTGTTGAGGAAGGGATGACCCCTTTCCATCTTATGATTAAAATTATTAAATTTTATATTATTAATCATAAATATATACAAAAAGCATTTGTCAAGGTAAAATAAAAATGGAAGTTATTTCAGTTCAACCAAACATAAAGTCTGTGTACATTGTTAAATGTATATTTAGTTCTTTGTTTAAAATATAATTGAATTTTTATGTAATACTTTACAAAATTGAGCTAATTTAATGCAGCACCTTGGTATAAAAAATAGTTCATTATATCTTCAGAAATCAAAATAATTTTTAAAATTTATAAAGGTTTAAATAAACATATTTTAAAATATTAAATAGATATTTATCATCAATTAAAATTAAAAAATTTATCATAAATTATGTGGGTTTATACTATTAATCTTTCTTGGATTACGTAGGATACGTTCACAATTCAAATAGTTACTTTAGAAATTAAAAATAAGTATTTTTAAGTTAATGAATAGTTTTATGAATAAAATTTATCTAATAAATTGATTGTGATCAACCGAAAATTATTTAATAAAATTAAATATAGTCATTTAATAAGTAATTTAAATCTTAAAATTTAAAATAATCACATTGAAAAATATCATATTTATTCTCGATGTTTAAGTCCTATTTTCTGAGCATTAATGAAGTTGGATATACAAACAATTTATATAGTTTAAAAAATTCTTTTTAAGATGATAAAAAATTTTCCAAGCAAAATGTTTCTGGAAAATATCAAATATAGTTTATAATCAATTGAAAAACATGTTAAATAAATTTATTGTGATTGTTTCATAAGTATTACAACTCCTTAAATTTCAAAAAATCAAATTTTAAAATAAAGTTATTGCAAGAATTAAGTTTTATATATGAATTTTATTGCTATTAATGCAATGAATTTGGCAAAAACATGTTCCGCTTAGATAACGTTGAATAGAATCAATAGTTTGACATCCTTAAATAAGTTATTAATTTAATTCAAACTTAAATTTAGGCTTTATAAAATTGAAAGATAGGTTTACAATTCATAAGTGTTGTTTTATAAATAAAAATAATTTTGTAGTTAAAAATATATTTTATTTTCAATTGAAAAATGTTAAATAAATTGATTGTTATTATTTAATAAATATTTTAAATCCTAATTTTAAAAAAAAGTAAGATAAATTAGTCCCAGATCTCGTGTTAACGTTAAGTCATTTTTTTACATAATAAAGTTTGATATATGAACTTTTTTTAATATATCAAAGTTAATAATTGATTTGTTAGCAAAAGAAGACAAACCAACCATTTTGTGTAATTCCACATCTTTTATCATTATACAGAGTTTATAACTCTAGCTATATGAATCTTCTTTCTTATAACAAAATAAAGTTTATAAAAATACTTTTTTTTATGTAGGTAACGTTGGGTAAAATTAGAGATAGACAGGGTAGGCGGATCTGCTAATATTTATAGGTAGCTATAGTAACAACGGATGCCCACATATATTTATTATTTTTTATTTTAAATATAAGTAAAAAAATTACTTTTACATATATTAAGAATAATATTTAAAAGTAATTATTTACATTAATATTATTAAATATTTAATGTAATATCCTAAAATACTTCTAATATCATTTATTACAAAAAAAACATTAATTCTCTTAGGAATATATATAAGAATGACAAATTTAGTAAACAAACATTGAATGACATTGGAAAAGTATAATTTTGCTTATATTATGAAATAAAAAAATTATATTCAAATTTGTTTAAATTTAGAACCGGATGTAGTAATATTTAAAAAACATATAATAAAGAAGGTAATAATATGTAATGTACTAAATATAATATTATTTTAGTATGAAATAATATAAATTAATATTATATAATAATTACAACTTAATACATTAAAAATATTATCATGAATTAATATTAAATAAATTCTATCTCATTATAAAACCATAAAAAAATTAGCATTTAAATATATTTTAAAAAAATAATTATTTATAAGTATACAGGCATCCATAAAATAGGTGGTATAATACTCCTATCCACCTATTTAATAAATATACAGGTATCCACAGATATAGTGTAACATTCTGGATTTAATTATTGGGTTAATTTATTAATCAATAATTAAATTGAGATGAATTATAATTTTGGAATTGATTAATTTAATTTAGATTAAGTTAAGCTTAATTGAATTAAAATAATTATTTCCTTAATTCCTTTTCAAAATATTCCAAAATCTTTTCCTTTTTTCACTTTCTTCTTCCCGTGCTTACTCACCTCACACATGCCATCTTCTTCAGTTTCAACCTTATCAATTTCATCTTCATCTTTATTCTCTGTGTCATGATCATCTCCTCTACGTTATTAATTTCATGTTAGAATCGTAAGGTATGCATGAGTACCTTCTAATTTCTTTCTCCTTCTTTTCCCTTTTCTCTTGGCCATGCATGGGAACCCATTTCCTCACCTCTTTGGCAGGCCATGGTTGCCATTAGTGAACCCGTGGGAAGCTTCACATGGGAATCATATCTTTGAGCTCATGAGGTAAGAATTAGGCTATCGTTTATCTCGTGTCCCCTTCGACCATGAGAAATGAACACCCATTTCCCTATTTATACCATTTTAGGGTCCGTTTGGATCCTTCTGTTTCCCCAACCCTAAAAATAAATCCTACGGTCAAACAGAGTTTTAACTGTCTCAAACGGCATGAAAGATCAATATCAACCCTTAAATTTTTCCATTTTCCCAATCTTGTTTCCCCAACTGGAAACCAAACGGACTCTAATCTTGATTCATATTGGGCAGCATTGGGAATTAAAATTTTGAAGGAAAGGAAAAGGGTTTTGTGCCAGAAGTGTTTCAGAGTGCCATTGCTAAGTGGAGTTGCAATTTGGTAAGTCAGAACTTAACAAAATTATTGTAAATTGGTAACTTTAGCTCTGAAATAGATATGTGGTAGTGCATGGGTTATTAAAATTAATTGTTGTTAATTTTAGGAATTTTTGAATTTGGGAACTAGTGATTGGAAATGAAATCGGAGTATTCAGAAAGCGTGGTTAAGTTTAGAAATCGTCGATTTTAAGTATGGGGAGCATTATATTTTAAATTTATGAACGAATAAGGGTATGTGTACATGTTTGTATTTGATGATTTATTGATGCTTGATGAAATTTAATGATGACGGTGATGATTATATTTGATGAGATTGGTATTATACCCTTTTAGCATAATTTTGAATGTTATATCCTTGGATGTTATTGTTAGTTTGATTGGTGTATCCTTGGATGAATTGAATTCCGTTCACATATGCAATTGTGTAATTCGGTGATTTGATAATGATCGCATGAGGTTGTGATAATGAATATACTAGTTTACTGCATTGTGTTGATGATAACGATATAAACTTGAGGTAGCTTAGATAAAGCTACTAATGAATTAAATGTCATTGTTGCATGCTATGCATATCTCTAAATTGAGATAAAACCCTTGGTAATGGTAACCAAGTGGTGCCACCTGGTGATGGTAATCAAGTGGTTCATAATGATTATGATTTGTTGTGAGTATAATATTTAACATTTCAGACATACACAGGACTACAAGGGGCCTGTAATACCGACCCAGATGGAAGGGCGACCTTTGGATAGGCACAGACCTTGTGTGGTTTCCTTCAGGATCCACAGCCACCTTGATTGGGCTTAAGGCTAGCCCATAACACCTAGTTGAGTTGTCATTGTCACTAAGAGTGATGAGCGAGCGGTTCAATACCGGTAAAAATATTTGATTATATGCTATGAAAATTTATACAGTGTAGTGTAAATTCCATCAATAGAGTCAAATTTGCATACTATGTATTTGCTTATAACTAATGAGGTTTAAGGGTTGTTAGACAACTTAAGATATGTAATGTTATGTTTAATGTATTTGAGGTAATACAACTATGTTAGATGATAATATGAATGATGATGATTATAATGATTGTATTTATTGATGTGATATTGTAGAACTAGATTGGTATTTATAAATACCATAGTTGAATCCGATTCAATACCTGTCATTTAACATATATATATATATATATATATATATATATATATATATACTCACCCCCAAGTTTATGGTTGTTTTTTTTCAGTGGATTCGAATCAAGGCGAGGAATGGTGAAAAGTTACTAAGCCTAAGATGGAGTATTAGTTGGAAATATTGTACACATGTAGATGTTATGCATAGTTGTATAGATTTTGATATAGGAAGCCTTGGTCAGCTCCTTTTGATACACTTTGTATAATGGATAAATGTTATAGCCTTGATCTTGATGATAACTTGTGAGTTTTGATAACGATGATGTTGTGTGTGTATGTGTGATAGATTAGACTTGGAATATATACATGGATTGATCCATGATGATTAGATTGATATGTGGATAACGCCCATGATCTGTCATTAATTACATATATTGTTGATTTGATATGATGGGCAGGGTTTGTGTTTATTACATTGTTTGTGAGTTGTTGAATTTAATGGAAATGGTTTGTGAACTGGTTTATGTCGGGGTATGAAATCCGGCGTGGGAACCAGCCTCAAATGTTCTTCTGTGTATAATGTATACGTCGGTCCAGTAAGGCAAAATTACCCTATTGCCCATGGACCGGTATCTAGACCGGATCGGTTTGACACCATTAAAATTGAAATTGGCAAGTAGAAACATGTGAAATCTTGTATAATTAGGAATTAGGCAGGTCAAAATAAGATCTGTGAGGTTCTAGAACCTCTGGATAGGCTCAATAGCTTATACTTGGTGTTTAGAGTTTGTGAGAATTGGAATGGTCAAATTTCAATAGAATTTGCTAGGCCAAGTGTCACGATAAAGGCCTAAGTTGGCAAAGTCATATTTCTGTGCATAACTTATTCGTTTTTGAGAATTTTGGAGTGTGGCTGGTTGCCACAAGTCATAAATGGCATGTTTTAGGTGGTGTCATGCTTTGGTAGGGTTTAGAGGTCATTTGAAGAAGTTAGGGTGTAGAAGTTGGTGTGGAGACTAATTTGCTACATAATTCTGCATTCTGTCATGTTGGTAATCAATTACAGGGATGGTGTAATCGATTACTAGGGACCTGAATTACAGGATTGTGCAGGCAGCCCTCATGTAATCGATTACGTAATCAATTACCAGAAGAGACCTTCTAAAAACTTGTACAGTCTCTTGCGTGGTAATCAATTACACTAACTGTGGGATTAGAATATCCCTAAGCCTAAACCATGTCTTTAGAGATAAGTGCAGTCATGTAGGGCTATCCTAGGGTGGATATGCATTTTTGGAAAATTTTCTCCTGATTTTTATTTAATTGAGCATTAGTTGCTCACGTAGGTATATAAAATAAATAATTAGAGATTCTCAATTAAGTTATTAATTGTGGTGGCTTAAACTTTTTTTTTCTTGGTGACAGGGAAATAAATGAACAAATAATCAAAAGCTAAAATATCTAAGACCATTTTATTGTGATTATTTCCACGAAGAACTGTGTTAGTCTCGTTCTTCACATGTTAGAGTTGTTCCTTTTTCTTGCACCTGTTTTTCTTTTAAATTTTAACTAAAATATTTTATAAAATTCAATCATTTTTTTTATTTTTCATCCTATAGTAATAAATTACTTTTTCATCCTAATTTTTTCATCAGCATTATTTATGAGTATATTGTTTTTCATTTATATCAAATAGGTATGTTTTTAACTTACCTAATTATTATCAAATTAAACTTTTTGATCAAATATTTTGACCAGCATCAACTTCTTATACGTAGTATGTATTTTATGTTGAATTTTAAATTTTATAAATATAAAAAATTATATTTTAAATTTTATAATAACAAGAAAACAAATGTAATAAATATAATATAATATAATATATAGGGTTATTTGCGAGACTCCTTCAAAAATTATGAGTAATAAAAAGTAAAGTTGGTGGAATGAGTTGCTTGAATTTGAAAAATAAAAATGGTTGATATGTACAGATGAAATCCATCTTAAGAATCATGAATAGTTAAAAAGTGAGTTGTTGGGTTGGATATGATAGGAGGGGTACTCCAAATGCATAAGGATTTGCCTTCACGAGATTTTTCCCTAGCTAACTTGTCTACAACAATATTCATGTCTTTTGGTTTAAGAATAACACTACAAGAATTAGACTCTACGGCATGAGACATGGTAAAACACCTACGCTAAAGCTCTTTTACGTGAGATATGTCATGTGATGCTAATTTCTCTCATGCTAAATTCGTGTCAAATCTCAACTCCCACGCGAAACCTTTGGCTTAGGACTGTTTTACGCTATGTCTCATGCTACAACAACTTCTTTTTTGGAGTGCATTCCATGCCAAAAGCCTCTTTTTTATATCTTAACAAGGATATTAGTGTGGTTCCACGTGAAAGCACACTAATTACCATTTAAAAAATATACAAAACTGTGACTGGGTCACTCTCATGTTCTAATCCTAACACACATGAACAAATTCTTCATTTCCTTGTAGCTTTTTCTAACCTAAAAAGGGTAAGGAAAGAAAGAAAGAAACTTGGAAAATAGACACACAAAGCCAATTCTCAATTAGTTGTCTTCACCAACTAAGCAACATACAATACATGCATTAATGATTCTTTGTGATCAAGGTCAATAACAATTTTTCCAACTCTGCGGTTATCAACACACTTAAACTCTCCAATGCACCCTAAAAAGTATAGTATACCAAATTATATAAAGTAATTACAAAGGCAACAGAAACCAAATTGAGATATCAATAAAACAGAATAAGAGAAAAGATTTTGTGCCACAATATGCATAAGATGCCTTTTGAATTGAGCAACAATTCATAGAACAATATATTATGCCATAAGTAAAAATTCTCAAATGTCCATCTCATATATATCTAGAGCTGGGTATACGGTCCCGACACCGTAGACTGGCTCGTTTAACCTACCCTTACATGGGTTGTAGGTTGAGAAAAAGAGGACTATTTAAAATGCGGGTTTGTGGGTTGAGCCCGTTTAACCCACGGGTTAAACAAGTCCAACCTTTGGGCTTGCTGGCTAGCCCGCAGGCCAATATATATTTAAATTTATTATTTTATTTTAAATAAACTCAACCTTTTTTTCATACTATTTCACTTTCACACTACACTTTTTTTAAAAAGAGGAAGAACACTTCTAACCTAAAATAATGTTATATCATTGTTCCTTATATTTAAATATGAGAAAATTATTATTTAAATTTCATTGTTTGCTAATTTATTGAAAATTAGTTGTGAAGGTTCCTTATTTTGGATGATTAAATGTTTTAAATTACATATGGCTTGAATTTCATAAAAAAATATGTTTTGGACCAAATCCTAATAATTTTAAACCAAAAAAAGTAAGCAAAAATATACAAAAATATATGCAGGCTAACCCGCAGGCTTGCGGTCCTGAAAAAACTGACCAATTTAAAATGCAGGCTCATGCGGATTGGCCCTTTGTGGGGTGGGTAAATCAAGCAAACAATAATTATTAAGGACCCCAATCCCCTCCAGTAAATCTATATATTAATTCTCTTAGTTAATCATAAAACATGAAAAAGTATATATGTGTGTATATATATCAATTAAAAGTTGACCAATCATATTCTTAAATTTAATTAAAAAATACTTGTAAACTTGATACTATTGATACTATTATTTAGGTGAACAACATTGCCTCCTTAAAATCAAAGCTTACAATAATTATAATGTTAAGCTATCAACCTTCTATAAGATCTAGATGTTGGTAATAAATCCATTTGTTATGAGATGAACACTAACATGTTAATATTTCTAATTAGAAGTGGCTAACATAAAAGAAGGGCAACAAAGAATAAGAAAAGGTTTGTCATTAAACAAAAGTTACTAATTAAAAGCAGATTGGTTATTAGAATAAAAAAAACACAAGTGTGAAATTCATGCATTTAATTAATGGCAATGGTGAGAAAAAGCAATAGATACATACATGAGAAACAATATTGGATTTCCTTAAACAACATTATACCAAAAAGATCAATTCTTGGATAAAGAATGTCCACTTACTTCAAAGCTCTTGTAAAGCTAACTTCATATTGAGCTAAAGCTTCTTCCTTAAGGTTTTTGTTTTCCTTACTCCATTTCTCCTACTTCTTGATCCAAGAATCCTTTGTTTTATTATGCATATCTTTCTCCTCTTGCAAGGCAATGTCAAAGTTATTCTTCTAAGCCTTCAAAGTATCTCTCTCCAAAGACAAATCTAACTTTGTTCTATAAGATAACCAAAGCCTTTTCTAAATCAGTTATATATATCCTAGCTAAATTATGATTCACATGCCATTGAATTCTTTAACCAAGTTATCTTTTTTAAAGTAGTTCATGATTAGTTGAACTCATGAGTAAGCTTTACTAAACCAAAAGTTAAATTACTTGAAGATGGTACTTAATTCCCTCAAAGGATTATATGGATTTAGAGAACTATATGATATTTTACAATCACACACAAATGGACTTTAATTAAAATTACTCTTTGAACCTTATGTAATTCCTATATTAAAAGTTCTTATTATTATAACAATCAATCAAAAAATAGAACAATAAAAAATTCAAATAACATGTTAAATACATGCAATCTCCATGTCATCAAGCTAGACATTGGAACTACTACTTATTAGAGAAAAAGTTCTAAATTTCAAGCACAACCTTAAATGGACTTGATTTCTATATATGCTTAGATTCAAGTAATGAACAAATGTCCCCAGTTTCCTAATCAATAATCAATATGAAAAGTCTACAAGTATCTTTCCAAGAGTCAAGCAAGATAATCCACCAATTATTTAATGATATCATAGAAAAAGAAATAAATCACCTTTCAATCATACTTTGTAGCACCAGAGTTGAATAGAAGTGAAGAACTTTAAACACTTGTTTCAAACTAGTACACAAACAACTCATAAACAATCTATAACACTGTCAGTCTTTCATTTTCTCATCATTAAAATGAAGGGAAACTAATATTTTTGAAAATAAAAAATGCTAGGAATGTACTCTAAGATACAATAATATACTAAGTTTTATGTTAAATTAAAAAAAATCTTTATGGAGTTTCCATTATTCTTCCATGCTTTTTGTGAGTAAATCAAAAATAAAGAATTGTCAATGAACACAAAGTGTCTTAAGTCTTTACAACATCTTAGAGGTGTCTGAGTTTACAAAAATTGAACTAACTGTTTAGGATATGAAATAGAATAAAGCTCTAAGTTTTTTTTTTTTACAAGAGAAAGATAAGAGATTTTACATAACTTATGTATTTCAAGTTTGTTGTCAATAAGAGTGGAAACAAGCTAGGCTTTTCCTAAACATGCCTCACTTATACCAAATTTTTAAAACATAAACCTGACCTTGTACATGTTAAAGGCCTTATCTCTAAGGCTAGCCTAGTTTGATTGAAGGCCTGTTAGGCCTGTGTGCCTACCTAAAAGCCTACGAGTAACGAAGGCCAATGAATAAGCCTAAAGCGTATTAAAGTTAGTGAGTTATGAAGGCTTATAAATAGGCCAAAAGCCTACTGAATTTATAAATGTGACCAATATTTAGTGATAATTAAATCTATAACTTTACCTACAATATTACCATCTTGGTTGCTTATAAATTATAAAATAATACTTGGCTAAGAAAAAAATTAAGCGCAATTTGAATTTGATCACAATATAAATCAATATATATTAAGACTATTTTTTGAGTCTGAAATTGAAACTTGTAATAATAGTGGAAAAGTTTAAATGATTTTACAGTATCTATTGACACTTCGCAAGCGTATGGAGTTGTCGTGTAATATAAAAAATATTATTTCCATAGGGATCGTGTTCTCAAGTACCCAGAATAATGATCCTATTTATCTAAATAATTAAGAATAAAGATTTTTGTGCAAAAGAATTAAAAACAAAGTAATTAAAAGGTAAAAATCAGAAGCTCTCCGGGAATGAAGTCAATTAATACGTATCTTGGGATTTTCAAGTAATGAATTGCTTTGTAAAGATGTTTCAAGATTTTACTTTATCTTTTACTCTCAAGTTTACCAAAACCAACTTCCTAAGGATCTAACTTTCCCTTTTCAGAGCTACGTTAATCAACCTAATCATCATTTAATTTGAAAATAGAGTAGTAAAGAATAATGGAAATCTTAAGTCATCACAACAATTAAAAAAGTTCACTTTTCAGTCTCTCCTAGTTTAATTATCATGAAAAACTTTGGTCCTCAAAAGATTAAATAAAGTTCACTTTTCAGTCCCTCATAGTATTCAATCTTAGGTTTAATTTTTAAATTAGATTAATTAGGTTCACTTTTCAGTCCTTCCCTAGAATTAATTAAAAACAACTCATGCCTATGTTTAGATCAATGAGAAAATAAAGCCATCAAGAATTAAAGGTAAACATAGATTTCATTGATAAAGAAATAAGGATTACATTAATACATCACAAATCACCCTCTAAATCCCAAGAATAAGGATTCTAGCCACTCATGGTAAACAAAGAATCACAAAGGTTCATTGAATCCATACAACTCAGAAAATAAGGATTACAAAGGTTTAAACAAAAGGAAAAACCAAGAATCTAAAACCAACCACAAGATGTATAGCGTCTTCAATTCTTTATTCCCTTCACGTTCTCCCCTTTGAGAATCCTTGAAAAGAGTCCTCCTGAATCACCTCTTATGCCTGTACAATGTGCCTCTAAAGTGTAGACAACGAGTCCTCCAAAACAATGCCCATCTCCCCCTTAAATAGGAATAAAAACACAACACCTAATGGGCCCAAAATGAGCCACAACCGTAGTGAGCTCCACGGCCTGGTCATGGTTTGCTCTGGACCCTCTTAATTTATTTTTTTGCTTTTTTACTCCATGGCCATGGTTCCTACTAGGTCCAGGTCATGGAATGCACTGTCTTGGGCCTATTTTCCCTTTATTTTTTAATTATTCTGTACGTGGTCACTTCGTAATGCATAGCTTTCCATATTTGATCTGAAAATAGTCTTAAAACTTGTAAAATCTATAAAACTAGCAAACCAAGTAACAAAGAAAGGAAAAAAGAAAATATGATAGGGATTTAGGGGGATTTTATTCAATTAGTCCTAAAAATGCATATAACATGATATGTTTTAGAGACACATCATCTATAAATCTTGAATAACATATGAAAATAGTTTCTGAATGATTATCAAGTGAACTATTGAAGACTATCAATCCAAGGCATAATTAGTTTTCAATGCAAATGCATAACAACATATTATTACTATCACTAGTCCTTTACAATACGAAGGTGCTAAGAGGGATAAGATCTTTCAAAATGTTACAACAATAGCTAAATAAAACAATTGTAATAAGTCATCAAATGCTTTCATTATGTTATAAAATAATGTAAATTATACAATGCTACATTCTTCTAATCTACAGGATAATCCTAGTTGAACACTAACCAAGTTGAACTTTCAAGGCGCAACATTTCAATTTCTAATCTTTAAATGATTTCTGGGTACAAAACCTGCTAAAATGGTAAAGCTCCTAGAACTTCATTTATAGGTATGAAGTCATTATTTCTCAAGTAACATAACTTCTCTAGTTTCCCCTTTAATTTTATGATCTTTGATGATCCTTTTACCTTTTGACCTGAAGCTCTTTCCAGGTTTGGTCGATCTACTTTTTTTTTCTCTATATTTCGATGATTCTTTTAGTGATGAAGGAAAGTTTATCATCTGATCCAGAGTCATCTTCTAAGAAATTAGATCATTCTTCATCAACCTTCAAGGCTTTTGAAGGTGTTGCTTCTTTAGAGGACTATGATTTGGAGGACAATAAGGCTAATTCCTTGACTGCTTCTTTATAGCTCTATTCTTGAGATAAAGGTCATGAATTCTTAGAGATCTTAGGAGCTCATTTAGCTTTATTTTATTTAGATCCTTTGATTCTTGAATGACTGTAACCTTTGGTTCCTATTCACTTAGTAGACTATCAAGGATCTTGATGTTATTTTTTTCAAGAGGGTACTCCCTTCCAAGAGCTTTTAATTCATTAATGATGGTTTGGAATCTTCCAATGAGATCATATATGGATTCATTATCTTTCATCCTGAAGAGCTCATACTGCCTAACTAATATTGTTGTCTTAGTTCTCTTCACATTGTTAGTTCCTTCATGAGTAACCATAAAACTGTCTTGTATTTCTTTAGCTTTATCACAATTATAAATTTAGTTATATTCATCCATAGACATGACACATAATGAGATACTTATTTGTAGTCTAAGTTGCTCTGGTGTCTAATCTTCCTCAAGGATAAGAATATTTAAAGGGGAAATAAGGAGAGGATAATCACCATTAGTGATGATCTTTCAAAGATTTCTCTAATGAGATTTATAAAAAAAATCTCCATCTTATTTTTTAATAGGGAATAATCTTCCCAAAAGAAAGCATAAGTTTTAGAGATGAAGCATCCTCTAAAGAAGAGCTAATTATTTAAATCAGCCATAGATCTTAGGATCTTTCCTCTAACATGTCAGGTGCTCAACAAAGAGGCTAAGCTTTGATACTAACTAAAGGTTACATAGGTTCATACTAGAACGAGGGTGTTAGATAGTGTGATTAAAAGTTTGCCAAATTCTTTTTGCAAAGACAACTATCTAGACACTTGTTAGAGTTTTCAGAGACTTAGTTGGAAAACAAAATAGTTTATCAAGAACTTCAAAAACTTGTTTGAATTTTCATAAACTTTGAAATAAAGGATAAATAAGATAAATCGTTACTAAAACAGTGAAGAGAGATAACACACAAGCAAATATTGTACCGGTTTACCTCTCAACTAAGGCTACATTCAGTCCCTGTTTGAGCTAACAAAAGTTTATATTAATTAATCACAAATCAAAATACAATCTATACTTTCTTACAAAGATCCCAAATTTTCCTTGACAACTTAGCCTCTCCAAGCTATTACCCCAAACATTCTTTCTTAACTTAGCCTCTTTAGGCTAATTACACAAGTAGTTTTTCTTGATCAAACGTCTTCAAGATCTTACAACTTCATAAAGAATTAAAGGATTCCTAAGTCTTTAACAAAGACCTTAGGAATGTCTGAGCTTACAATAATTGAACTTATTGTTTAGGATATGAAAAAGAGTGGAAAGATTTTAAACTATTTTACAAGAAAAGAATTACAGTATTTTGCAAAACTTGTATAAGGAAGAGAAGCAAATAGTTAGGGCACTTTACATTCTTGAATGATCTTCCTTATATAGGCTTCCTTTAAGATAGATGTTGTGAGACAAAGGACCTTATGTCCAATGAGGGCTTGACATCTGCATAGAGCTGTTGGGATGAATTGAAAAATGGACTTACTCTTTGTTAGCTTGTAAACATGTTAGTTATCTGACTTTCCATTTTGATATTATGGAATGTATGCTCTTTTACATAGATAGTTCGCTTCAAGTCAAGAACAATTATAGGTTAATATGGAAGCACAAGTTTTGACTTGTGACTATCTTCAAGTAAAACTTCTAAGTTGAGTCTAGGCGTATAAGTTTTCTGAACCTTTAGACAACTACTTAAGGATTGATGTTTAAGTTTTATGAGATACTTCAAGAGTCTTGTAATTAGCTTATGTTTGTATTTATTTGTAAATAAGCCATAGACTGCCTTGAAACATTAGGCCATTAAGTAGTGTAATGTTTTTATCATAATCAAAAGTTTTGAGGGGTCCTAAGAACCTCATATGTTATTTCAAGACTTAATAATATATTCTCCCATAATTTTAATTAAATTCCAAGTTTTGTTTTGTTTTATGACAACTTAGCTCTTTTTTCTTGGTTAAGATTTGAAAGCTTAACTTGATTATGACTGAGTGAAAAGGTAAGGTTATGTGTAGAAAACATGGTAATGAAAAATAATTAAAATATTATTGAGTTTTAAGAAATAAAAAATAATAAAACTTAAAAAAATTTAGATGAGGTATGATATAAGTAGTGGAAAAAGAGAGAGATTTAGGGGTTGTTTGGATAAAAACCCCAGTTGGTCAAACCCTAACCCCAAAAATACATCTAACGGTCAAACGGAGTTTTAACTGTCTCAAATTGTGTGAAGGATCATTACTATCTTCATCGTAGTGTCTTAGATGGATATTTGGGGTGTCTGGGTTTTGATAACTTGTTATATTTTTTTTAAAGTTTAACTTGATTATGACTAAGTGAAAGGATAAGGTAATTTGTAAAGAAAAAATGGTATAATATTACTTTGAGGGTGTATATACGAAAACTTGAAACTATATATAGGATGATTTATCAGTCATGATTCTAATTAATTTTTTTAAAAGAATATTAAAATTGGTAAACTTTTAAAAAATTAAATATTTTAGTACTTTTTAGGTAAACCTAATTGTGCATTTGATATGTGGAACATAAATCTTGTTTCTTGGGTATTATAATTACTAATAATGTTAAACTATTTTTGTATGCTAATTTTTTTTTGAAAAATATTATTTAAGTATAACTAAAATTGTTCACCTATTTGGGACAATTTATTATTAGAAAATATGTTCTATTTTTATTTTAATTATAAAACTATTATCTTGCTTTTAATTACAAAATTGGCACATTACTTTCTGTTCCCCCCAGATCGAGGGGGCCCTATTATACCCCCTCTCCCTTGTATGATGGCCGAAAATCAAGGAACGTCAGCACATTCACCAGATACTACTAGGGTGTGTCATCATGAGCCTAGACCCAATTCTCCTCATCATTCCCCCATCTTTTTTTTTGGCATATTACTGTATAAATGGCCTAAAGGCCCTATTGTGTAATTAAGTGACACATTTAGAGTAATATAAACCTAATTCTCTAAAGTAATTCTCTAGGGTTTTTCCCTTACCTTTTACTCGTTGTGAACATTTTGACGTACACTACGGGGCCTAGTGAAATAGTTCCCACTCAAATACTAAACTCTAGAAAAGCAACAATGGTAACTACTCACAGCAGCCACAGCCGCCGTGAAGAGGGCAACGCTCAACCACCACGAGGAAACCCAGAGGAACATCTCATGATGTTCACTACTACCTTACTAATCACGGATATGTCCGACGCCCTACTCTGTAGGGCGTTCCCGATCATATTAACCAAGTCCTCACTACGGTGGTTCTCCCATATTCATTCGAGGAGCATAGCAAGTATTTTAGAATTGACAAAGAAATTCCTAAGTCAGGTCGCCACTGGCCGAGCGGTACAGCAAACCTCACATAACCTGGTGAATCTGAGACAACTTCAGGATAAGACTCCCAAGCAGTACATGACTCGTTTTAACGAGCAAGCCATCTAGATACCTTAGCTTCATTCAGAAGTCGCTCTACACATGATCCAAATTGGTCTACGCCTAGGTAAGTTCTCTGATTCCTTAGCTAAGAAACCACCTGTAGACATAGATGATTTCAAGTAAAGAGCCACGCGGTACATCAAGATGGAAGAGCGTGAGACCGGACGGGTGGGATAGGCTAAGAAGAACACAACCCAAAGTGAAGTCACGAAGACGAAGCCCCAAACTGAACAAGGAAAGGAGAGGTGAAGCCTACCCAAATTCTAAATACAACAACTCTACCCCTTTGAATAGCAGAAGAGACCAGATCATGCATGAAGTGTATAATACAGTTTTGCTTAAATTACCACCACCCAAAGAAGGCCCTAAAGGCTTGGACAGAAGAAAATTTTGTGAATTCTATCGCACCATGGGATGGAAGACTGTTGATCCCTCAAACTAGATTGAACACCTAATCCGCCAAGGGCACTTGGGAAGGTTTGTAGACCAAAGGAATAAAGCACCATGAGAAGTCGGTCGGAAAAGGGAAAGGGAGTTCTCAAATCAAGTGGAGGTGCAAACATGAGACTGATCATGACAGGAATATGAGTGTTCCCAATCATACAGGCTAGTTGATAAAAGGGACGACGAAAAAAGGATTATTCACACCATCTCAAGAGGGTTCCTAGGAATTCGGGCAGGTAGTCAATGATGAGCGGGGAAAATAAACTCCTTATATAGTTATCTAGTTACGGATGTCATTGTTTTTGATAATTCAGATCTTCTCAGGGGACGTCTGAACAAAGACGAGCCGATGATGGTTACCATGGAGATAGCCAAGTGCATCGTGGAAAGAGTACAGTGGAGTAGGGAAGCTTGGCAGATATTTTACATTGGAAAGCATACCAAAAACTCCAATTGTCATCTAGTTGGCTTAAAAGGTATGATGGTGCGTTGCTTAGTTTCACGGGTGATTCTCTGTAGGTACTAGGCTACGTTAAGTTAAAAGCTATCTTTGGAGTGGAAAGGGATAGCAGAGCAATAATGAGCGATTTGTAAAGCCCGCTCTACCTCCTTTAGTTTCTCCCGTAGCATAGACACTTCTTTAGCCGTTCTTAAAGCCTTCTAATTTGGCATCGACAGCCTCCTTCTTTTTATTTAGCCTTTCCAAGACCTTTTCTTGAGTGCCAAAGTAGCCGTCGATGTACTGACTCGTGGAGGTGACGTGAAGGCCGAACATCTCCATGGCCTGGTATATGGCCACAAGGTTCAACTTCATATACCTATACTTCTCTTCCTCAAATTGCATCGCCCAGTCCATAAACTTAGGGATTGGAAAATGAGCATCCCAAAGTGAACGGGCGAGGTTGTGACTCACCTCTAAACTCTGATTCATGAACTTCTCCCACTGGCGGGTGGAACTCTCATACTCATTTCGTAGGGGGGCAATATTCTCAGTTGTGATTTGGTCACCTGATACCCTATTTCAGGGAGTAAGACGCTCACTAGTCGACTCTAGACTCTCAAACACTACTATTACATTTTTCTCCTGGAGGGGCACATCCTGAGTAGGCACCCTTTTGCTAGAGGAAAGTTAAGTTTGTTTGGATCTAGGGATCATTGATCCCTTCTGCAAATAGTGTTTATTAAGCTATTTCCCAACCTTATCCTCATTCTCGATCGGAGAAGGACGCGACTCTGTCCACGAGGGAACAATAGTTAATAGAACCGCCTCAATGACAGGGACACCGATGGAAGTAGCATATAGAACAACAGAGGAGTGAGCCCCTCCCTTTTTCGGTAGTGCTTCTTAAGGTCTTTGGTAGACATCTTGTGGGGGGCCATATAACCTAAAAGAAAAAAAGCCAATTAGTCAAAATGAAACCAGCAAATAAATAAATAGCTTAAGGGAGATCCACACTTACGTATCCATGTGTCTAAGGTAGACAAATCATGAGACAAGCCAATTAGACCCTGGGAGCTGAAGAACAACCCTACATCCTCAACGAGGAACCTCACGTCCTCTCGCTCGATAAGCGAAAAATCCTTCTAGTTGATCCAAAACTAAATAGGTGCGCAGGTCCAGTACAAGGGAAATACAAGGCGACCGTCGGAGCAGTGGAGAAAATCTTCCCCAGGTAAATCTAAACCCACCCAAATTTTAAAAAAGTAACCCTTAAATTTATGTAAGACTAGTCGAATGCCTATATTAAGCGACAACCAGTGACATCGCTTATAGAGACCCAACTGACTGGAACCCTAGTTTTAAAATTTTTTGCTTGGAAGAAATAAAAAAGGAGAGGAGCAATGGAAGTGCGACTGAAACACTTGCACAAAACTTCAAAGGTTTTTGACGAAAGCTCATCCGTTCAGGTGCAACTGAGTAGGGGCAACAGTCAAAGCGTTTAAAACCCCAACCTCAAAATTGGTAAAAGGAAAAGACATATGTAGATGAGAGAAAAAAGTTTCATATACAAAGGTAAAATCTAGCTTGTCGGGGTTGACGCGAGAATGGAAAACCTGATCATCGGGGGAACAATATATACACTCTACATTTTGTGCTAAATGAGAATCATTAAACACTCCCATTCCCTATAAACCAGCAACGGAGTTGTCTCTTTGAAAGGAGAAAGGCATAGATAAAACCTCCTCCCTTACCTAGGGAATACGAGTCTTTAGCAGAAGAAGCCATTGAAAACGAAAAAGAGAGCAAAGAAAAAAGGAAGAAAGAAAGGGCACTAACCTATTTGGATGAAAGGAAGGAAGAAAGCACTGGAGATTGAAGAAAGTAGAAACGCTAGAGAGGGGGAAAGATAATCCTGAAGAAACTTACGTAGAAAATCAGCAGAGGTTACGTTGCAGGAACAATAGAAGGAAAAGAGAAATGAACAAAGAAGAAACTATACCTAGGGTTGGTCGCAACCTTTCAAATTATAAGATCTAACGGTCGGGAAGCCATAAGTCACACCCTAGGGCCATAATCTCTCTAAAAGCATGCGCCTCAGACGCGTGGCATTAGAATTCCCCCATTTATGATATGATACACTATATCCCAAAAGGCACATTTAATGGCCTAGAGATACAAGAATGTCTCAATCATTACAAAGAACAACTTTGTACAGACAACTTTATAGGGAACAAGGCGATGGTTAACTTCCACCCAACACGTGTAATCACGCTAAACAATCCAAATTCAAGGTAAAAGGCTTCACTCAGCAAAATATCCCCAACGAAAAGGTTCACTCATGAAGAATGTACTTACGAGAATCCTCTCCAAAGTGAAGTTCCAAACAAAATAACCCTTTCACTCGGCTTGGCTCTATGCCTGACACTCGTGATTAAGGGGCTCCTATCCCCCCCCAAATCGAGGGGGACCCTATTATACCTTTTCTCCCTCACATGATGGTCGGAAATCAGGGAGTGTGAGTGCACTCACTAGATACTGCTAGGGTGTGTCATCATAGGCCTAGGCCCAATTCTCCTCTCCACCCCATCCCTTTTTCTGGCGTGATTACTGTATAAATGGCCTAGAGGCCCCCTTATGTAATTAAGTAACGCATTTAGAGTAATATAAACCTAATTCTCTATAGTAATTCTCTAGGGTTTTTCCCTTACCTTTTACTCGTGAACACTTTCTATTTTCAAAAGTTTGTATATGAAACAATAAAAATAATAAATCATTAAGTTTTGTTGGGAAACTTTATAAAATATAACTAAAAAAGCTTTTTTGATAATCTTAGTTTCTTGTGAATGTTTATAAAAAAAAGACATAACACACATGAGAATGTGATTGTTAAATTAAGATTTTTTTAGAAACCAAAAAGAATCCTTACATCAAATGCCTCATACGAGTGTTTCTTTGTTGAAAAGTCAATGACTAATCCTTTGAAAACTAACGTTGTCTCTTTCAACCTTCTTTTCTATGCACATTATAAACTTTAAACTCCAAACTACATAATTTAAGGTAAAGCTGAAAAAATGTGTCTAGCCTAATGGGTCAACTCAACCCACCCACAAAATCAATGAGATTGGGTATTTAAAATCGAAGTCAAAATTAATGCAAACTTTTTTTTGCCCTAAATTGATAAAAGATCGCACCTAATGTAGAGCTTAATGACCTTTATTTTTTCCTTGTATAATTATGTAGACCGCCTTAAAAATACTTGAATTTAAAACGGTCTGCCTAGGGGGCTGATTTAGGCATAAAAACTTGAGGCCCAAATTAATGCGGGATTTTTTAACATAGTTTGAGAAAGCTTGTGGTTTTAAAAAACCTGATTTGTTTAAGATGACCTTCCCATTTCGCTAGTTATATTTTAAGGATCCAATTGTATGAAACTTTATTGATAAAACTAATATATACTTTATTGATAAAAATAATATATTATAAATATTATCACGTTGAGAATATTAGTCTTAAATCGCCTCATATTTATGAAAAAAAATCACATAAATTTTTTCTGTATGACACTTGAAGTAGGAATAACAATTTGGACTTGGCCCACTAAAAATAGACGGGTCAGGTCAAGAATTCAAACCTATTTTTTAAATAAACCCAACCCATTTTAACCCAACAAAAAATGAGCCCAGACATGTCGGACTGGACCAACCTGTCGGGTTACTAATAAAAAAAGATTTATATTAATATATATTATATATTAAGGAAAAATTTAATTTATAATGATATAGTATTATAAGATGTAAATAATAAAATTTTGTTCCCATTAATGTAAATATAATTTATTTAAACTTTTAATGAAATAAATTGGGTTGATTATAAAAAAATTGGTTTTAGAAAAAGGTAAAATCTAATTTTTATATCTAAAGTTTTTAGAAAAAGAAAGCTTAAAAACAATACACATTTAGAATAAAAAATAACATACTTAAGACAAAAAAAAAGAAGAGCTAATCCACTGGCCACATGAAATACAGACTGAACCAATATTTTTAACGTATTTTTTTAATTGGTAAACCTAACCTATATTTAACGAATTTAAACGGGCCTTGACCCACCACCTATCCATAGATGCATTGCTACCGCTAGTTTGAAGTATGAAAGCCGGGAGGGCCTGATGATGGGTCCATAACAACGGATCATACACGTGGACATATCAGCTTGCGACGTGTTCTGCTGTCGAAAAACCCAAACAAAATTTTGTCCATTTCTTTCTTTATTTTATTTTATAACATAATAAAGTTAAGCGTGGGGGCGACTTGTTAAATTCTAGGACATAACAAATTATGATAAGATTGCGTATTACCTAACAGAAGGCATGGACCAAACAAGATTTGCAACGTATCCAAATTGGATTTAAAATTAGAATTATATCAAATGATGAGACTAAAAGTACCCATTAAGTAAATAAATCTATTTATAGGTATTTTTTTAAAGTTTGGTGTGATTTTAAAGTAAAAAATAAGTTGAACTTTATAAATAAAAAATATATGATTTAGTTTGCTTCAGTTGAAATAAAATATAATAATAAAATTAAACTAAACCAAATTATTACAGTTGGATTGGTTGAGTTTGATAGTTTTACACTATCGTTTTCAATATTAAACACTATAAGACAAATGTAATAAGTACAAACTATATAGTCAATTTTAAAAGTTACAAGAAATATAAGAAAAATGTAATTTATTATTTTATTATTTTTTATAAATAATTTATTACAAGAAGCACTCTATTTTATAATTTCAATAACCTTATAACACAAATTATAATTAAATTATAGGGTTATTTTAATACATAACAAAAATAAGAATTAAAATAACGTAGTTTGTTTTAGTTTGTTTGATTAGAGAACCGCATGCTAAACTAAATTATATTTAGAAATACATTTTTTACGATTATGGTTAAGAGTTTTTACTTTACTATTTAAATTTGTTTAGTTTAATGATTGGTCTACAAGAAATACTCAAAACTTGATCCTTGGATCTAAGTTCCCTGCTATATGATAAATACATGTACTATACTCAGTATCATTGTGAAATGGAGAGCATATCCTATCAACATGTAAAATCATATCCAATTAAATGATTTCCCATTTGGAAACCTTATTTGAGGAATATTCCATGCAATGTATGCTTTATTTACAAATCAAATTATGAAGTAGTAGTTGGGAAAGCACTGTGCTTGAGGTGGACCAATTATATATGCAATGCCCAATCTAAGGTGTTTGGATTCTATATCACAGTTATTCAATTAACACAAAACAAATCGAAGTAGGGGGAAATGTTGGCACTTGCAAGTTCAAACTAAACAAAGGAAGGACGATTTTAGAAGTCATCGTCCCATCCATTATGGATCCGACAGGTGCTAGCCGCCACTTTGAAAGAAAATAACGCACAACATGAAGTGGCTTTCGTGAATAATGGACTAATCCTAGTGTTGTTGCTTTAAAGCAACTTCAATATATATAAAATGACATCTTTTGGATGATTTGGCCGTTTTCAAATTAATTGCACTGCGAGAGATTTTGTATAACCTTTTGAAAGTGTATTAAGTTTAATGGAAGTTGGAAATCAAAGCTATAATTGGTAGTGTCATTGTCATATCGTGCGTGTGTATATATACATATATCTATGTCTAATCTACACGTAAACATTCCTCACCCGCTTATGCCTTGGGTTGCCACGAACACAAGAAACTGAATAAGATATTTTTCTGTACGGATTATTAACGTGAGCTTTACTCAATAATATATTTATTAGTAACATTATATAAAATTAACGGATAATTTAACAGAAACTAGAAGATAAACTAGTTAAAAATTTTAAGTTAGTAGTTAAAAATTAAAAATGGATAAAATAATTGACTAAATTAAAATATGTTTAGTAACATTAACTATTAAATATAAAACAACATAAAAGATATATTTTAAAAAATAGACATGAATAATTTAAGAAAAAAATATATTAATAGAGATAAACATGTAAAAAATAAAATATATTTAAAATTTATAAGTTTAAAAGTTACTTCAATTAACTTTTTAATAAACGTTATATTAAAAAACATATAGTATTCAAAATCACGATAAAAGTATATTAATATTCCTAAATGAAAGATTTTTTTTTACACGAGAGTGAAAAACGTCTTTTGAGAAAGATACATCGTGTACACCCACCATGATTGCTTTGTGCAAACTCAATTTTTAAAAAATATTACATTCGAAGTTGAATACATGGAAAGATAAAAACATCACGTTAGGTTCCGTCAAATGAAATCACAAGTTTTAACTAGTACAGCCACTTTCGGTTCATTCCAATTTTTTAGGGACACCAATAGCTTGTTTAGTAATCAAAGTAAAAATATAATTATTTAATAATTAATATTAATTTTACACACTATTTAAAATAAATTAAATTTAGTTTGATAATAATAAAAAATAATTGTTAATCAACCGGGAATCGAGAAATTTTAGCCAAAAATCTATGCCATGAAACTAGAGAAACACGTGGCTTCTTTATGAAACACTTATAAATGCCTCTAGGCGTCATAACATCCTCTATATATACAAAACTGTTTCTGTATGTCCTATACAAAAAAATGACGGGGTGCTATGCAATTTGATCTTAATTAGTAACAATTGTTAAAAATAATGTTGTAAACATATATGCTACAGAGCATGCTGATAAGGGTATAAGTACATTAATTGAATTTGGCCTAAAGTAAAGTAATCTTATTTATTTGATATTGTAACATTCTGGTTTAAATTTAATTACCGATTAAGATTAGTTGCCGATTGAGATTAATGGTTGATTTAGATTAATTGCTGATTGGTTAGAGGTGGCTGAATAATAATAAGTGGCCAGGTAAAATTACGCATGTGCCCTCTTGGTGGTATAAAGGGCATTGGTCTCTCTCTCTCACTCATTATTCACGCTGAGTTGGAAACAGATGTGAGAGCTGTGCAGTTCTCTCTGTACATGCAACCAGCCATCTTCTTCTTTGTTATTTCTTCGCCTTCGTCTTCTTCTCTTCATCAGCCACTGTTGTGGTGCCTTGGAGGCTCGATGTCCTCCGCTGCTGGTGAGAGTCAGACTGCAGGAGAGAGTGAGCCACTTCTCTTCGTGCATGCAGAGGGCTGTTTATGATCAACCAAGCTCCTTCTACTTCGCCTTCTCCTTCCACTCGAAGGCTGATGTGAATCTCGAGTGGGAGTGTGCAACGTTAAAGTGCCAGAGTTGTTGAAATATTTTACTGATGGTGAGACGGAGCTGCTCAAGAGAGTGAGTAGGACGCTGAGTGTCTCGGAGGTTTGGAATCCTCCGCTGGACCGAGTGAGAGGATAGCATTGTGCCTTGGAGGCTTAGAACTCCCCACTGTCTTGCATACAGAGCATGGAGTGTCATGGAGGCAGAGCTGTTCGAGAGGGTGAGTGGCTCGGAGTTCCTCCAAAGCTGAGTGCTATGGTGGATGACTGAATCAGGTCGTTTTGTTGAGAACGAGTGACAGAAGGGCGATCGGTCGGTGTTGTAAGCTCGAAGAGCTTCTGGAATCTTCATTCCAGGTAGGGGGGCTGATTTACATCTCAAATGCATGCTTTATGGACGAGTTCCGGGTGAAATTACTTCACTGTGTTGTGTTATACTTGCAATATGTTGATTGATGTGTTGTGATTGAGTAATAATGCATGAAACGCCCAGATTTATGATAGCTGTAATCTGTGTAGTTTTGTGGTAATTGCGTCCATGAGTGTATGTCGATATTTCTGAGAATGCTGAGTGAATGCATGAGATGCATGTAAATGTGAATGTCATTATGATTGCCGAGTGCATGAGATGTGGGTTTGATATGCCGATCCCCGTTTGGGATCTTATGTTGAAGTGCATGTGATGCATGTTGATTTCATTGAGATTGCCGAGTGCATGTACTGTGACATTGTTATGCCGATTCCTGTCTATGATTTACAATGGAAAAATGCATGAGCTGCACTTGATAAGCATGGATGCTCGTTGTGAAATGCATAAGGTTGCATATATAGAAAAAGGGTGACCCGTGGAAGGTCAGGAACCCTATGTGATGATTTCTAGCTACAGATTCTTGGGCCAGATCCTGTGAGAGCCCGTGATAACTGAGGGAGCTAGAGTTAAGTCTCGAGACATCACGAGGTGACCGGTATCACGCGGGAAGGGCTAATGGACTGTGGACTGGAAGGACTCTGTAACTGAAATTATTGTTTAAGTCAGATCCGCATGCATATGCATTGGTGCATTGTTATCAAGAATAACATGATTGATATAGTCCTGAATGACTTGAGTGAATTCCGATTGGATGAATGTGTGTATACTGATACTGTTGTCGAGTGCAATGTGATGATTGGTTGTGAGTTTATGATATTGAGAATAATGTGAATTATATAGCTCTGAGTGAAATGAATAATTCCGATCGGATGATGTTGTGTGAATGTCCATATTTAATGGCAGTGTATGTTATTGTTGATCGAGGTATGTAAATGGCATAATTGAGAATTGAGGATTAATCCGAGTCAATAACTGTCATTTAATATGTAAAAGCTCACCCCTACTGTGGCTATATTTTTCAGTTAATGTAGGTCGGAACGGTGAATGATGAGAGATCCTCAAAGTACGAGTGATGAGCATTCATACTGCTGTAGTGTACATATTGTACCTATTGTATATAGATATCATAAAGCCTTGGCCGGCTCTCATGTAATCCGTTCGTTGAACATATTTATTTATATGGATTGACTATCAGAGTTGTGAACAAGTGTACACATATATATATATATATATATATATATATATATATATATATTACGTTGATATCATGTTATTTGTATAGACTGGGAAGTGGTGTCCAAAGAATAATGTTAAGTCAATGAGTTTCCGAGTGGAATATAGTGGTGAAAGCCTATTTCGAGTGATGAAGGCCTAGTATAGTTTCCGAGTGAGGCTTTAGTGAGTGAGCTTTTCCGAGTGATGTAGGCTTGAAATGATTCCGAGAGATATGTGTTCGAAATGACTCCTTCCGAGGGAAGGCTAGTCAATGTGTTGTCGAGTGGAGAGTAGTTGGATGAATCTCTCCCGGTTGGAGAACATTTATATAAACCCGAGTAAGAATTGACCGAGAGGAATTCTTCCGAGGGAAGAACGGTCAAATGGTTCTGACTAAAACCTATCTTAGTAAGCCTATTCCGAGGGGATAAGGTTCAAATATTACCGAGCAGAACTTAACTTGGTGAAGTCTTCCGAGTGAAGAGCAGTTAGAGTAATTCCGAGTGGAACTTGATTAAGGAGACCATTTCCGAGGGATGGAAGGTCAAGGTATTTGCTAAGTGGAACTTAGTCGATGGAACTCTCCTGAGTGAGACATACTATATAGACTCCGAGTGGATGAGGTTATAAAGTCCTTAAGTGAGACTTGACCTAGTAAAGTGTTCTCCGAGTGAGGAAGATAAAATATACCGAGTGAAGAATGGGTAAAACACCTTCGAGTGAATTGAGGTTGAAATACACCGAGTGGTATTGGACTGGGGAAAATACTTCTGTGTAAGGGAAAGCTTATAGATTCCGAGTGGAATAACCGAGGGAATCATTTCACGAGTGGAGATTAAGACGCTTCCGAATGAAGCATGTCTGTGACCTTCTTGAGTACAGACAAGGACCTGGCTAAGAGTTTACCGGGTAAAGCATGACCCGAAGGGGACCGTCCCCGAGTGAACGTGGTCCCGATTCCGAGTGATATACCAAGTGCATGGGTTCGCTTCAGCGAATGAGGAATCGCTCCAGCGTGAATAGGGCTCGCTTAAGCTTCATCTTCCGCTGGTTTTGTTTAACCGAAATAGGTCTTGCCAGCGTGTGGCATCCTGTCTCGGTCTTCTCTTTCTCTGATCGATGTTCTGCTTCCCTTACCTTCTTTTTGTTTATTTATCCCGACTCTTATTCTGAACTGTTCTGAATTTTGGGAAAAAATTTCCCTAATCTCGGGTTTGCTTTTATTTAAGTCGGGTTGTTTCAGATATAACTGATTATTTATTCATTTATTTATTTAAAGGAAAGTTACTCTTTTATGTTTTATGTTTAATGTTTGATTTGGATTGATTTTTTATCTTCCTTTTTTTCATCAAAATTAGTTTTTTTATCTTTCTTATATTTTTATGACTCAAACTGTCCCTTATACTTTTAAAATGTGCTATATTTCTCTTTTATCCATCAAATTTGTTGACTTCTCATAAAATGATTGAAACAAAATGATGCCTTTTTATTATTAATAATAACAACTTGGAACTAATTTGAACTTAAAATAAATATGTAGGGTAGAAAATGAAATAACAGAACTTTGTTCAATGAGTTAATAAAATATCACGAAGATAAATTATAAAATATAAAATATTTATTTGGATAAAAAAAATAAGGTACCAAAATAAATACAAACCTTAAAGCTAAGAAACTATTTTGGGTTTAAAAATAAAAATAAAAAATTGATATAACTCAAATCAAATGTTAAATTTACCTCAAAATTTTATTCCACTTGTTTAAATACAAGTGTCATTTGACTTTATTTGTGTTTTAAGTTAGAAACATTGTATATATAGATAGGTTAACTTTTCAAATAAAGATTTTTTCATTTATAAACTCAAATCTACAATCAAAATATCTTTAAAGATGAATATTCAAACGTGTGCGATTTAAGTTAACTAACAAACTTGATTTGCTCGTGAAAATCATGATAAGTTTGTTTCATTAAATAATTTAGAAAATATATAATAAAATGATTTGTATAATTATGTAGGAGTACATGATTAGCATTGTATTAAATATTTTATATTTAGTAATAATCCCTTTAAAAAAAGTAATAATGATAGCGTTTTGAAAGGCTAATGACAGAGCAAAAGTATTGTTCATCCCCGGTTTTAGTTTCAATCTAATCCACGTTTCAAAATTTACTAAGTCATTATCTTTCGAGTTTATTTCCTCTGCTTTCGATTGTTAGATTCAATATAGCAATTTATTGAAGATGATTGGGGAAACTAATCCGAATTCATGTGGATAAGTAAAAACAGGCAAACAAAAATATCTCATGCCAACCTAATCTACAGATATCAGGCTTAAAAAATAAAACAATTATTACAAATTCTAAACAAAGTCAGTAGAATAAAAATATTAAGATTTTTTAAAAGTTAAACACAAAAAGAGCAATTTTTTTTATCATTATTTCACTACCTGAGAAGAATAAATTCAGTTTCATGCTTAGTGTTTTTTTTTTACTTTTCTATTTAGTTTAAATTTCAAACATTTTAAAATATTAGATGAATTAACCCACTCACCACATATTACCCTGAGAGTTGGGTTAGTGTTAACATAATTTCAAGACGAGTTGCATTTTTTCAACCTAACTCATTAATGAGTCGGGTTGAATCAAATTGACTTATGAATTTTGTCTTATTTTGACAAGTCTACACAAGCTTGTAAGATTTCTTTCACAGTTATGTAAGAAATTTTTACAAACAATAATAATAAATGGAATCTTAATTTTAGGCATCCTTCTCGTTAGAAGGTACTTGACCAACTACAAAAAGTTGTATTTTTTTCACATATTTTAATTGGACAAAAGATTCATTTGAGATTTGTCATCTTACAAAACAAATAAGATTGCCATCACAGATAGAGGCAAGAAGGGACTGAGGTATGCCATGGTTTCCCTCCAATTTTTAAATGCAACTTACATATGTATCATATATATATATATATATATATATATATATATATATATATCGGTTAGATATCAATTTTGTTTTCTATTTTTTGTATTTATTTTTTAAAATTATCACACCTATATTTTTAACCTCGGTCCCCCTTTATTGTAATCCTAGCTCCGCTCTTGATTGTCATTCAATAATAATGATACTTTTACTTTTTGAAATTTTTGATTTGATATACACATTAGCACTAATATTTGGGGACCTTTTTATCTATTTCATCCATCTTTAATCATAAATATTTCCCAACTAGAGTTGGAATTTTAAGGAGAACAAACAATATGGAATATAATTTAGCATGATATAATGTGTGGAAACCGGGAATTTTACATAAAGTCATGTGTAGAAACCCATAATAGACTGACATAGTTGAAAGGAAGAACCAACACGTTTTAGGAATGGCTAGAACTTTAGAGTGCGTTTAGTTGAGAAATCATTTCTCAAGTCTTCATTTTCCAGTTTTTAAAAAGTTTTCTAAATTTTTCATTTTCTGGAAAAGTATGAAAAATTATGAAAATGTATTTAGACACTATATCGATTTTCCAATTTGAAAACTAAAAAATGTATCAAATGCAACTAGGTTTCATTTTATTTCTTATTTTTCTTTCACATTTCAAAAAAATTTAGAATACCATGCTTTCCATTATTCTCATTTTGAAAAATGGAAATCTCGCCCCTTTTTATAATGAAATTTTTTTAAAAACTATTTTGGATAGTTTTTCAAATAACAGTTGTTTTTTTTGAAAAGATTTAGAATACTGTGTTTTCCATTTTTCAAGCATTTTCTTTGAAAAGTTGGGTGTATGAACATGTTTTCTATTTTCTTGTGTAATTTTAGAATATTTTCTTTATTTTTCCTAAAAATCATGTTAACTAAACACACCCTTAATGTTTCAATCCAACATAGCCAGATTTTTTTTAGAATCATGTTGTATGTCATCTTGTTCATTTAATAAATAGGCCGCCCATTAAGTTTATGAAAAAAACAATATCAAGTTGTATACAGTGATACATTATCTAACATAACAAATCTGAATTTTTTGTGTTGCTTGTTTCTGCTCTACAATATTGAGAAATAAGACAAATATTATAGACATAAAAAAAAGAGATTACAATGGTGATCAACACCTCAATTTACTCTTTCTTTAATACACTAAAATTACAAACTCATTATAATAACTCATTATGGAGCACTTATTTACTAACTAACTCAATTTCTTACACTACAACTCTTATGTCTCTCACTATTTACACACTCATACACTTATGTACTCATATTTGTTCCTAAGACTTACACACATCCAGCTCATACACATATTCCTATTTATAGTTGTAGGTTGGTTTTCTTTCTTGGTGCTTCAATATCTATATTGCTCTAGACATTTCTTATTATAGTACAATTTAATGGATGATAGGAATTTTCTAGTGTCTCCTTGGTGCTTCTATTTTTTTTCTCTTGGATCAAACATATAAGGAGTAGGGAGTACTAGAATAATAATTGAATATTCTAACACTCTTCCTTAATTGTTATTGTCTTTTGATACGAACTTTGTTGCAATGTCAAAATTCATTTCATTTTAGTACTTTGGTCGCTTCCCCCATCATATAGTCTCACAGTTTCTCTACTTCCTTATCTTTTTCCAATGATGAATTAACATACTTTGGATTTGGCTTCCAAATCCCTATAGATCTTCTTGGTTGTGGTTAGAGAACTTCTTCCTTGAATTCCTCTACCTGACTTAGTCATTCTTCTTCTGAACATTTAGTGTAAATACCTATCCACTAAGGGTTTTTCTCTTTGTTTGGAGATCTTGCCTTACCCTGGTTAAATGATTATCCATCATTAGCCATTCCTTGTTCTTGTTGTACTTCCTTGTCTTCTGATTACGCCTCTACCTTCCTTTGTGCCTCTATTTGCCTTTGTATCTGTTCCTCGACCGCCTTTGAGTCTAGAAGTAGCATTACTTGCGAAGACCACCTCAATGATGCTTTATCGAACCAATATTCTTGGATACATAACACCGTCTTATGGTAGGATTAGATCATCTCCACCTTTTTATTGGCTATCATTACCAATAAATATACACCAAATTGCTTCCTTGTTAAATTTGGTATGCTTTTGACTTGGCACAGAAACATAGAAGATGTAACCAAATACTTAAAAGTGACCCACTGAAGATTTTGTGCCCCATAACTTCTCATATGATAGGACAAAGCCAAGTCTTGATTGCAATAACCTGTTGGTTACATATACTGTTGTCTTCGTACACTCTACCCAGAATCTTGGTGGAACATTTTTAGCATGAAACATGCTCTTACAAGTTTCTTCCAGGTGCCGATTCTTTCACTTTACACCTTAATTTTATTGTGGAGTATATGAGTAATTCATTTGTCACTTGATGTTGCACTTCTGTAAGTACTAATTAAACTCTTTTGAAATATACGATCACCTGTTGTCGATACACAAACACTGAATTTTGCCTCTAGTTTCTTTTTCAACCTTCTCTTTAAACTCTCTGAACTTCACCATAACTTTAGATTTCTCTCTCATGAAGTTTACCCTAAACATACCTGAAGAAGTCATCAATGAATATGATCATGTACTTGTATTTATTGATTAATGGCTACTTCAATGGTCCAAATACATCTAAGTGTACTAACTCTAGTAGTTTCTCTACTTTGTATTTTGATTCTTCATGTGGAAGCTTAACATCTTGCACAAACAATGTTATCTTGTATCTCCAAGTTTGATAGGTCTTTCAACATTGACTTCTTCATCATAACTTTCAATTGATTATAACCCACATGTCCTAGCTTTGCATGCCACAAGTATATTGTCTCATTCTTTCTCATATTATCTATATATGCTTCTTGTGCTGATATAAGTGGAGGATTAGTAAGCTTCTAGTTTTGATACACTTTTACATCTTTAAGCCTAAACACCACATAATTTCTTGACAATGTCAGTTGTGAGGTTGATAATAAATTCTTCTTCATCCTCGATACATGATAGACATTATCTACCTGTACTTGATGTGGACTTAAATAAGGGACTATGATGGTCTTGCTATCATGGGAAATTAGTAATCTTGAGTTGTTAGCCTTGATAACAACTTACTTTCCCTTATATTTCAACATATTCACAAGTCTCTTATGCTCGTACATCCATGTAATATTACAATTATTTCGTCTTCATTCCATTGGGGTTGTGCTCTATAATTTGATTCTTGGCCAAAATTAGACTCTTCAACTATAAAAAATACTTGAATGTCCAACTCTTCTTCACTTTTATTTTGTTTAAATCGACAACATTACCTTCTACCTTCTTGGTCAAATAGTCTCAACCTTTCTTTCCACACTGGTAATACTGACCATCTTGATGATGGTGACTCTTTTCTTCTTCCTCATCTCTATATCGAGACTGTACAACCCCTTCATTGTGGACCTCTTCCACCTCGACCTCTCTATGAACCTTGTTGCCTTTTTCTTGAACCTTCACCTTCATTGCTGGAGCTTGCAGCTCCCTTAGCTTCCTTAAATGTGTTAGTCCTTTGGCAAGTGTATTGAATTTACATTAGTCTCAATAAGTATTTGAAAGGTTATCATGTTCATAGGAACTTATGAGATATATGAAAAATATGAAATATTCCCTTGTAAATCACAAAGAAATATATTTATAATATGTCCAAAAGGTTGTTCATTGATTGTTGTTTAAGGAAATCTTGAGTTTAAAGCTAGAAATTGATCAAGATTAAGAAAATGATAATAAAAGACATTAGGATTGGACTTCCCCACTTTAATTAATCTATTGAGTTCTTTATTATGAATGCTTATGCATTTAAACAATGACAATGTGACATGTAGTTCATTAAACCTAATTCCTTGGAGATTAAATTCTAAACCCTAATATCAAATATGAACCCCTTGAGTATTCAATGCTAAAGTTTGCATTAAGAAAAAACTTTAACATCTATTAATTACGACCTTATTCCTAGGATAAGAGATTAATGGACATTTCAACTGTAAAATTCATTTAAAATCCTAAATGCATGCATAATCACTCTCATGTTTGAAAACATATTAGGTAAACATAGAAATTTTTTATCATTGATATAAATGCATAAATATTCATAATGATTCACTACAACATCATAACAAATAGTAGGTTATGTACAATCCCAATAAATAGATATTTACCCACTCATAATCATAGTGGTCAATCCTACATACATCTATTGAATAAAAGAAAAATAGAAATAAACCCTAAAAGAAGCTCCAAGGTCTTAAAGAAAGAAAAAAGACTCCAAAGCTCTAAGTTCTCCATTCTCCAAGTCAAAGAATGCCCCAAAAATGTGTTTTAGTACTTTTAAGTGAACCTGTTATGCTAGCTCTACTCAAGCCGTAATTGCTTGGTGATAAGTCTTTAAGAAGACTAGTTTAATGAGTATAAATTAATCCATTTTATGATTAATTATTAAGTATTTAAGTTAATTAATGGGTAATTATGGATAAAATAAGGTTATTTCTGATATTTACGTTAATTATGAATAAATAAATGATTTTTATAAAGAAATAACTTGAGAAAAATAAAGAACTAAAAGCTAAAATTTGGGGTTTAGTATTAGTACGCCCACAGTTAATGTTAGTATGCCAGCCAGTGTTAATAATGCAGAATCCAACATTGGTATGCCCAGAAGCATATGATGCTCTCAAAGTTATGCGTCAGTACATCTAAATTGAACCTGGGTATGCCCAAAACAAAAAAAGAAAGTCCTGCACCTCTGTTAATGAGCATAGGTATGCCTAGAGCAAGTGTGGGCATGCCCAATTAATATTTCCCCTGATTCTTTGCACGTCACAGCGTTGTAGGGGTGTTAGTATGCTCATTTCACACTTATTTCTTAATTTTTAGTTATTTGGGTGCCCATTATTTATCCTTTCCCTACAAATAAGTGTGTTTATTGTAAATATCATTTTTTGATCAATACTCATTCATTATAATAAATTTCAAAATTCTATTTAGATTTCTCTCTCAATTTCTCCCTTTCTTACTTCTAATTTTCTCTATTTTAGGATCTTCCACCATGAATCACTCATCTATTTCAATCTTATGTCTTATCTGTAACTAGATCTCTAAATTAGGAAATAAATTCTAAAGCGATGCTTGGGGAATTGTCATCTATGATTATGCTGTGAAGAGATTCAGTGGTTAGTTGAAATTCTCATCTTCTAATGTTATTCTTGGCTTGATTCTCCAAGGATTGATTAAGGAATTAGTCTTTAAAGAGAAATCATGGTTTCCAATTCAAACATAGATTTCTAATTTAATTTGGTAATGATCTAAGGGATTAGGCTATTCCAATTAGGAGGCCTTCGATTGTGGAATCAAAATGCATCCACTTCAAATTTCATGTATCCAAGCTAGCTAAAGAATGACTCCAATCCCAATCTATTGTTTATACTTTCTTATCCTTGATTTAAATTTTATTTTATGAAAACTACTAAAAATTCATATACAGAGTTGCTGCTATTGTTACATAAGAACTAGATAATTGTGGTAATTTGAGACGCAATCCTCATAAAAACGATACTAAAATATACTTAGTTAAATGATAGGTGCATTTGCCAAATATCAGTATGAAAAATACATATCAAGTTTATGATGACATTGTCAAGGATTGTTGATCCCAATATCAACAATCTCTAGGAAGACGCTAATCTAAATCCTTTTATTATTTTTAATTAGTTCTTTAGCAAGTTTCATTTGTAGTTAGTCATTTTTTCAGTTTACCTTTGTGTGTTAGTTATTCGATAATGTAAGTGATGACATTATCTTTAGAGAATGCCCTTACTCAATTCATATAAGAAAAACAAGAAAGGTGTAAGAATTCTAATATAGTTGTGTATCTAAAGGAGTAAACTCTATCTAATATAAAGGATGTACCTGCTGAGTTCATTCAAGCAACATAACTAATGTTGATAAATACTGAGACAGTCATGAATTTAAAAGAGCAACACAACTATATGCTTGTATTGCAAGAAGATTCTAAAATCAAAATTCAACATGAAGGAAAGAAATAAGTTGAGGTCAAGGTAAAGCAAAATCATAAGCAAGTTGCTAATAAAAAGGAAAGTTTCAGGAGGAAAATAAAGAAAGAAATGATTAAAGAAGAAGTTAGGCCAATAAATCCTAAGTAACTAAGATATGTACCTTTTCCTTAGAGAATGATGCAGAGTATATATAGTTCTTGAAGTTAAGGTTGAAGTTCCAATTGATCCTTCAATCAAAAAACATAAAGTTGAATGGATGTTAGTGAAGGATGACAATAAAATAAGACATAATCACGTGATCATTATGATGAACAAGGTGATTATGCATCTTGGTTTCAAAGTGATGATTATGAAGATCTAATAAGCACAAGTCTAGTTGAAGCTTAGGCATTTCTAGTTGAAGATCCATGTCACATTTCACTTTCAATGCCTGCTAAAAAGGCACTAATTATGTAACCTGAATCATGTCTAGAATTGCTAGAAATTAAGGCAAGGGAACCAATCATCAAGGCATAATACTCTTCTCAAGAAAATGGTAATCACTTGTGATATAAAAGGAAAAAGAAAGAGCATGGCATTTGGAGCTTGATAATTTAATTATCTGATTTAAGAGCCAATTTAACAAGGAAAAGATTCTTAGGTTATAGGAAATGGGATCTGGGTAGGATTCATCTTTTAATGGTTACTCTTGTACATAAATTAGAAAAGAAAAAAGATGAAAAGAAGGAAAAAATAGAAGAAAAAACACAATAGAACAAAATGAAAAAAAAAGAAAAGAAGAGACGAAAGAAAAGGCAAAAAAAATAAAAAACAAAAGAAGTAAGATTTAAAAGAAGTAAAGTAGATGATATTGAGTGTTGGCATTGTGTTAGCACGCTTATTTCAGGTGTGGGCACGCTGAATGAAAGTTGGAAAATCCTTCACCTCTGTAAACCAACATTACTACACTAGGTCCTAGCATTGGCACGCTAGCTAGGTTTCTAAAAAGAAGCAATTTAGTGTTACCACCCCTATACATGGCATTGGTATGCTGGTTGGGTCAACAAGGAGGAATTAATTTATGTGTGGGTACGCCAAAGTAGTATGGGCATACCCCACACCAGCCACACCACACTTGCTATGCTAAGTTCCATCTTTCACCGCTTTTCACCTTCCACTATTCTTCTAAAGTCATTCTTCTTCTCCATTACCTTCTAATCCAATCTTGAGACCGACTCCTAGACTTAAAGGTATTTTGATTAAAATTTATCCTTTCGAATTGGTATGACGTGATGACCAATGTGAGCTATTCTCTCAACATCGACGTCTCACGTAATGAAATGATTTAACGCCAGAATTTGTTATCACATGAAAGATCCCCAAATTGACCCTGTTGCGAGTTGTTCACTTAACACCAGAGAGAGTTAACCTATGCCTAAGCATGCTGAACAAGTAGCCTGTAAAGTGACTGATGGGTAGGTAGAGCCGCTGTGAAATGTATCTATCACAAGTTAAATTTCCTGTAGAAGAGTAGAGTAAGTACTGACACCATGTACAAAAGACTTAGAAAGCAAGAAGGGTCTTCCACTCCTTCCAGGTATAAATATCCATGCATCAACATAACATGGTATGGATATTCTCTCTAACTTTACGCTTGAGTTCTGAAGTTCCTTCAAACTTTTATTGAATTGAGCGTCCGAGTGTCCTTGCAGGTGACACCCCCTTTCGCCCCACAACGCGTAAGGCTGGTGTTGTTGGTACGAGGAATCACTCTAAGACCTATATTCCCCACTATAATAGAGGATATAATACCAAATCCCTATTGGACCAATGTAATATTAGAGAGAAAACGTATGAATTAAGGACTATCGCAAGGATGGACATTGTACCCCGGCTCATGCCAGTTCATTGGCATTGCCCGATAGGACCTGTAAACTTCAAGTCCCATTTTTGTTTCTTAAGTCACGAAGTCATAGAATTATCAGCCTGAGGGTCATGTTGATGATCTGATGTTCTTGGAGCCAAGGCATTTAGCTTTTGATACTACATGTGTGTCCATGAGAAAGATAGTCCCAGTGGTTACTCCTGACCCTAGGGATGAGATAATCAGACAACTTCATGAGTAGATAACTGAGTTGAGATGCGAACAATCTTCTGATGCAGAGAAGGTGAGCCCAAACAAGGCTTAGTTGTAACAACCTAAAGTTTCCAAGTAGGAAATGTCATACATGTTGTCTTATTCTAAGATCTTTACGTACAAGGAGGATCAAGAGACTCAATCCCATACAAAGCAACCAAATCCTAGGCGCAAGGGCATTATTTCCAGCTCCCTTTCATCTGGATACAAGCTAAGTATCCCATTCTTCAGGGGACTCATGAGTGTGCCTATCTCCATACACTTTTAAACCACTCAATCTCTTTCTATCGGCAAATATACAGATGAGACAGACCCATGCAAGCATCTCGATGCTTATGTTTATGAAGCAATGTCCCTAGGGGCTAAAGTTGATGTCATGTGTTGTATGTTCCCACGTATATTAATGAGTGAAGCCCTAGCATGATTCAAGGGTTTACCTTCAGGGTCTATAAATTCATGGGAAAAGATGGCTGAGGCATTTGGGCAGCATTTTGTCATCTCTAGAGACGTACCCAAGACGTCTCATACCTTGGCTCAAATCAAGCAAGGTGAAACAGAGTCTTTTACGAATTTCTTGAAGAGGTTTTACAAGGAAGTAGCCATGGTTCCAGATCCAATAAAAGTTATTTAGCTTTATATTATCATTGAGGCTTTGTAGCCTAAGTCTCCTTTTGTTGTCTTTAGCAAAAAGAACCACCCACCACCCTAGAGGAGTTTAAATGCAAGGTGTAACATCCTGTTTAATTAATTTAAAATTCTATGATTGAGGGAAAAATATTAATAATTGTCATCAAATTAATTCTGATTTTTAGAAATCATTATTAATTAATATAAATATAATTTTAAATAATTGAATGTTATAAAATTAAATAAAATTATTTGATTGGTTAATATAAAATTATAAATAAGAATTTATTATTAAGCAATGGTAAGTTAAAAGTTACTAGATGGTTAAAAGTAAAAGTAAAAGTTTAATTTGAGTTTTTAAAAGAAAAAGAAAAGAAAAGAGTAAATAACCATTATGCCCCTGTAACATTAAAACATCAAATTTCCTCATCTCCTTCGATAATTCATGCTGCTTCTTCTTTTCTTTTCCTTTCTCCATAGCTGTACATTCAAAGCTCTAATTGGAGGGTGATTTCATGTTGAAATCTCAAATTGATAGCGTTTTTAGGATCGTGGCTTCAAGGTGAGTCTTATGGTGCCACCAATTTCAAGCTTTCTCTTTCTTCCTCTTATTTTCTATCTTTAGCTGAAATTGGCCATGCATGTGGGAGGTTTCATTTTTTATTTTTTCTTACACATTGAAGCTTAGAAATGGTATCTATAGCAATAGGTATAGCAAAATGTTGACCGGTTTGAGTTTCAACCCTCGTAGATGACGGAATGGACGCCAAAATGCTGTTGTGTGAAATGGGTGACGAAATCAAAAACGGATGGGCGAACAATTTAATTGTGGAACGTGATCAACGCGAAGAGTAACTAATGGAAGCTTGGAGTCGAGGTAAGGGGGTGTTCGGTGTTGTAATTAGTTAGAATTGGGTATCGACCCTAGTTGAGATTCAAAAGAAATTAGTGTATTTAAAGAGGATTAGAAATTTTATTATGATTAAATAATACAATGAATTATGAGAACTGATAAATGAATAACATGATTATGCCTATTGCTATGTATGATATAAAGGTGATAATAAGTGTGTGCGAGGAGGAAGAAGCGTAGTTTACAAGAATGAGAAATCTATATGACAAAATGATGGTATCATGAGAATTATAATTAGAGAAATAGTGATTTTTGAAATAAATGAATTATGTTAATTGATTTACAATATATGATAAATTGAGTTGTATAATTTATGACTTGGATGATGTGTCATGACTGAGATGAAGTTGTATGGTAATTTAAAAAGTGGATAGTCATTAATAAATGAAATGTGGTAGTTAGTAACTTGGTGTGTTATATATTGTAATTGAAAGTATAAGTAATGTATTAATTAATGATGATCTTTGTTAAGATGTGTTGTTGAGTTAAAAATGATTATGGTTTTGTGTTATTGGTCAATGATGAATTAATGATATAATGCATTGAAAAGGGTGGACATGTGTATGTATGAGGTGATCTGTCCTGAACCGGGGTCAAGAGATCCGGTGTCGGGTCAGTCACAAATAGTAAGATGATTACGTCTCTGAAGACCGGTTATATGAGTATCCGGTTTACGTATCCGATGTCTCTGTATGATGAGAGCAGATTGGGCGTCCTAGAGGTCCTTCACACCGTCCTTACGCGTTGATGTGGGCGAAAGGTGGTGTCACCTGCAAAGATTCTCCGACGCTCAAGTCAGTGGTGATATTCCAAGTGAGGAATGTTTTCAGAGAGTAATTGTAAGTTGAAAAATAGTCGAAGATCCCTCCCTTCATTGATGAAGAGAGTTCATATACCTGATTGGCTCGATATTCGAGGATTCGTTAGTAGGGAACCACCAACCTCCAATAACACTGTAAATTATTATTTTATTACGTACTTGCCAGTATGATTGGGTCAAGTGGCTATTTTATATTGAGCGTAGAGAGTATAGGCTAGAATTAGGGGAAAAGTTGACCATTGCCGTGAGAAGATTTTGGCTCGTAGTGCAGGGAATTATTGATCAGTCCCTGTAGCAATGCCTTTTGTCTTCTGCATAGTGATGTGTTTTATCCGGTGTCATAGTGTTATCCTAGACAACCGGTATAGAGAGAGCACCTGATACAGAATTAGAGTCCGGATGTATACCGATGACACCAGTTACACGTTGGCGAATTGACAAAGACGTTGAAATATGTCTTGTAGATCAGATACCGGTATCAAGACCGGATCATGAGGTGATGAGGAGATTATGATTTCAAATACGAAAAAGATATATTAAGTGACTGTGTAACGAATGCTATTGATTATATGGTTGCATATGATAACGGAGATTTATAAGCATTATTGATCATTGGCATGATATTCTATTTGGGGCTTGGTCTGTGTGGCCTCCCTGGTGGAGATTCATGGGTCGGGTCAGTGTGACCGCCCTGAATAATTAAAAGGTGAGGCTTTTATGCCATTTGAGTAGAAAGTAAAGAATATAACCGAATTTATATGGATTGTATGGTTGAGGATGACTGACGGTATATGTTACCCTCGTTTTTGGCTTCCGTGGTCAAGTTGGACCTAGTTGAGCTACCAGTGGTCAAGTAGGATCCAGTGGTTGAGAGGGAGCCAAGCAGGGCTCGGTGAACCAAGTAGGGTTCACAGGGTGTCAAGTAGGACCCCCGGCTGAAGGTCGATTCTTTTAGTATCCGGATACTAGGGCGCCATGTTATCTGTTTGATAATTAGTTATGTTTTACATGCCTTGACTTGAGATGATGACTATATTGACATTTATGTGATGATAAATGATGTTTATATTGACGTTATGTGATCGTAAAGGATGTTTATTCTGAAGTTGTGTGATGATTAGAAGTATTGAAATGAATTAAAACCCATATTGATGTGTAATATAACTGATTTTATGGTTAGTGAGACATGTATATAGATATTGTTATGCATGATGAGGTAGATCAATTATAATGGTGAGAATGGGATTGTCTTAGAGCTCGATAAATTGGTTTGGCATTGGAAAATAGGTAAATTGGTAACTATTAGTTCACATTATCGTTCTATATTGATTACAATTTCCAAACACTCACCCTTGCTTTTCTTTTTAGTAACCAATGACAAGGAAGTGGTAGATACAACGGAGGGAGATGCCAAGTGAATCGGGAAATGCCAAGGAATGTGGTTGCAAGTTGTGGAGTGATAAGTTATAGATGAGTTAGTAATTATGGTTTTTTTGATTATATTTGGGATTATTATGCTTAATTGTTATGTGAAGATTACTATATCACTAATTAATTATGAAGTAGTTGATAAATATGCATCGCCACTTGTATGGTATGTGTGGTATGTTTGCACCAAGTAGCACGCAGCCATTTGGATAATTACTTGATTAGGAAATATATTTAATGTTATATATGTGTTATGATGAAGTAGTATATGGCACTGAGCTGTTAGTTGAGCATAATATGGAAAATGTCCAGGTTCTGTGATTATGAGAATGATAGGTGGCGTTGGGATATTTTGATGAAAAATGGCAGGAAATGTATAATTGTTTTATTGATGTAAGTTGTATGCTATTTGGTACTTGACAGGGCTTCCCATATAGTAGTTTGAATGGTGTGGTTCCAATGAGAGTTTTATAAGCGGTGTGATATGCCCATAAGGAATCGTCTAATTTAATAGACCAATCCTTATGTGACGTATTCATCACTTTCTGGAGAATGTTTTTAATCCCCCAATTGGAAACCTTAACCTGACCACTAGTTTGAGGGTGATAAGGTGTAGCCACCTTATGCCTCACTCCATATTTCTTTAGGAAGGCCTGAAAAGCTTTCTCAATAAAATGAGACCTTCCATCACTTATAACACACTTAGGGACCCCAAACCTCAGAAATATAATCTTTTTAAAAAGCTTAATAATAGTCTTAGTGTCTGAATGAGGTGAAGCAATGGCTTCTACCCATTTAGATACATAGTTAACTGCTACCAAGATAAACTGATTTCCAAAAGAAAAGGGAAAAGGTCCCATGAAATCAACACAACGCACATCAAATAGCTCAACCTCTAAAATGCTATTAAGTGGCATTTCATGCCTCTTACCAATATTATTGGCCCTTTGACAGGCATCATAAGTCAGGACATACTTACGCACATCCTTAAAAATATGTGGCCAATAGAAACCATCTTGCAATACTTTTGAGGTTGTCTTGGATGTACTCATATGGCCTCCACAGGAAAGAGTGTGGCAATGTTCTAGAATGGCTCAGACTTCACTTTCTGGAACACACCTCCTAATCAAACCATCTACACATTATTTAAATAGGAGGGGCTCATCCCAATAATAATGTTTGACATCAGAAAAAAAACTTCTTTTTCTATTGAAAACCAAGGTCAGGAGGTACAATGCCACTTGCAAGAAAATTGACAAAATCAGCATACCAAGGAACTTGTTGGACATTAAGACTCAATAGTTATTCATCTGGAAAAGATTCATTAATGGGAGCAACATCACCCATCTCATCTTTTTCAGAAGACAACCTAGACAAATGGTCAGTAACAAGATTCTCAGTACCCTTTTTGTCTTTAATTTCTAAGTCAAATTCTTTCAGAATTAAAATCCACCTAATTAGCCTAGGCTTTGCTTCTTTTTTATGCAAAAGATACTTGATGGTAGAATAATCAGTATAGACAGCAACATGCAAGCCTACCAAGTATGATCTAAACTTATCAAAAGCAAAGACAATAGCCAATAATTCCTTTTTAGTGGTAGCATAGTTTACCCGAGCTTCATCAAGTGTACGGCTAGCATAATGGATCACATGCAATTTCTTATCCTTTTGCTGCCCAAGCACAACCCCCACTGCGTGATCACTACTAGCATCACACATCAATTCGAATAAGAGTTCCCAATCAGGGGGTTGTACAACAGGAGTGGAAATTAATGTTTGCTTAATCCTACAAAATGCCTCAAGATAAGATGAATAAAAAATAAAAGGTACATCCTTACCCAAAAAATTATTCAGAGGCTTTGTGATCTTTGTGAAGTTTGATAAGTCTTGAAAAGACTTAATTATTTTACCTTTAATTTAACTTAATCCATCAAATATTGTTTAGTTTGGCATTATTATTTAATAAATTGTTATTAATTCTGGTTTTATTTATTTATTTCAAAAGTGTTTAATTTATGCAAGAAAATGATTAAAAATAATAATTAGTTAAGGAAATTTGTTTATTTATAAATTCACTAACCCAGTGTACATACATTGGACAGCCAGCGTACAAACGCTAGGTAATTATTTGTTTGCATGTGCAGGTGCAGTAAAATGTAGTTCAAGCTCAAGCTTGAAGGTTACAAGCTCAAGCGAGAGATCCATGCAAAGTACGTAAAAAGAAAGAAAGGAAAACACGACCACGCTCAAGTGGACCATAGTCACGCTTAAGCGTGACTTCACTGCACCATGGATTTAACTCCCACGCTCAAGCGTGATTCCATTTCATTCAGTAATTCGAGCACTCACTTAAGCGCGAGTCCTTCACGCTCAAGCGTGAAGGTTGTTAATTAACCTGCTGTTTTTCCCTCCAATTGAAGCGCTGCACCGTTGCTGTTTTATTTTGTTGTTGTATCTTAGTAATTTAAGTAATGTTTATAATTAATTATTTCTTTGTAATTATGTAGTTAGATTAGTTAGTTTAATTATTAATTAAGCTTTCTTTGTAATTAATTAAGTTAGTTAGTTAGTTATTTGTGTATATATATTTGTACATACTCTGTAAATAAAGTGTGGAGAGGCAAAGTATAGAATAACACGATTCATTTTTCCATTTTCAATCTCTCTCTAATTCCCCCCTCTCTCTAAATTCTCTCATCCATGTCTCTTCACATTCCTTCTTCAGAATCCATTTCCATGGGTTTCTAAGCCCCTAGGGTTGAGATTATGAAGGTTTGCAATGAATTCTTGAAAGTGTATTGAGGAAGTCAACTTCTAAATCATGAGGAGAACAAGCTGAGGAGTGGATCTACTTTGCTGGATTGACAAATCCAGATCTGATGAAGAATCTCACCAGTGAGGAATCATGGTTGAGACTTAGGTAACTTCCAGCTTCTTAACTAATTCAGGCCTAGTAATTAGGTGAATAGTTAGGGTTCAACCCCCAATTTCACATTAGATTTCTCTGTGCACCTAAGGGATTAGGGTTTAATGCTTAGGAATTAGTGTTAGTTACCTAAGGGATTAGGGATTAACCATCTGTGAATTGTCCTCTTGCATTTGAAGCTTGATTGAACCTTGATTGCATGTTTCTTGATGAAATTGTAAGCTGAAGTAATCCTAACCTACCTTCCATTAGTCACATTTTACATTTTGTACCGCTTCTAAAACACAAAAGCATTAGAAATATAAAAACAACAAAAACAAAATGAATTCTATCTGCATTACGTTGGTTCAACTTGTACTAGTCTAAGATTGCGGTAATTACCACAGTCCCTGTGGGAACGATCAAATATATTACAAATTTAACGATTGGTGCACTTGCCAAAAGAAATAAATCCTCTATGATTCACACTATAAGTCAATATCAATTCAGTATCAATAAAGCTTGGGATTGATAAGTCTTGAAAAGACTTAATTATTTCACCTTTAATTTAATTTAATTCATTAAATCTTGTTTAGTTTGGCACTATTATTTAATAAATTGTCCATAATTCTGGTTTTATTTATTTATTTCAAAAGTCTTTGAATTATGCAAGAAAATGATTAAAAAGATAGAGTTTATGAGGAAATATGTTTATTCGTAAACTCACTAACCTAGCGTACATACGCTAGACAGCCAACGTACATACGCTAGGCATTTATTTGTTTATATTTTGCAGGATCAGGGACACGATCAAGCCCAAGCGAGGGAGTTCCCAAGTCAAGCATGAAGTCAAAAAGCAATCCACGTTCAAGGTGCAGTGAAGTCACGCTTAAGCGTGACTATGGTCCGCTTAAGCGTGGTCGTGTTACTTTGATGCATGCAAGAAGTTTTACGTAACTTGAAAGGCTCACGCTTAAGCATGGCTTCCATGCGCTTGAGCGTGGATTACTTTTTGACTTCACGCTTGTGTTAGGAACTCCCTCGCTTGAGCTTGATCGTGTCCTTGATCCTGTAAAATGTAAACAAATAAATGCCTAGCGTATGTACGTTGGCTGTCTAGCGTATGTACGCTGGGTTAGTGAGTTTACAAATAAACATATTTCCTTATAAACTCTATCTTTTTAATCATTTTCTTGTATAATTCAAACACTTTTGAAATAAATAAATAAAACCAAAATTATGGACAATTTATTAAATAATAGTGCCAAACTAAATAATATTTAATGAATTAAGTTAAATTAAAGGTGAAATAATTAAGTCTTTTCAAAACTTATCACATCTCCAAACTTAAAACTTGCTTGTCCTCAAGCAAAGACTCAGATTAATTAAATCAATTTACTCAAGACAATCAGCCTTTCCTTAACTTAATTCATACCATAATTATTGAATATCATTCATGCTTTCTTTTTACAAATTCTGAAAATATAATAACTCACACCTCCTTTGGGAAACAAGCTGGTGATGATTTTCCTCACTGGATTGGTGTTTCACTCTTCTCTCAGTGTATAAGGTTAAATACATGCACTCATCACCTGCATAATTGTCTGATCAACATAGGCTTGCAACAGTTCTAAACATCATGACATATGCTAGCACAATTGGATCAGTAAGGGCTTTTTAAGCTTGTAATGGGGTTAGGCTACAGGTTCTATTTTTGTTTTTCTAGTTAATGTTAGGTTAAAAGATGTGCCCACTGATGCCTTGCCTCAATCTTACTTAAATGCCTTTACTAACTAGCTCTTTTGCTTTTATTATTTTCAAATGAAGGATACTCAATTACTTGTGGTGCTTTGTACCTTCTTCTCTTTCAGTCCTTTGGACTTTTTCTTTCTTTCTTTCTCTTTCATCTTTTTCAAAAATTTTTTTCAATACCATTTTTCTTCTTGTGGTGCTTTGCACCTTTTTCTTTGCTGATTTTTCACTTTTCTTTTGCTTTTACTGTTCTTTCTTTCATCTTTTTTCAAAATCCTTATCTACAATTAAAGTCAAAGTGTGTCCTTTAATTGTTGTTAGGCACACTCTTCATCCCCAAACTTAGAACTTGCTAGTCCCTAGTAATAAGATAAGACTCAGCAGTATATCAGTGGAACATCTAGGGATAATTCATTTGGTTTTTTCAGATAAATAGGCTTGTAAAGTTAAGTACACAATTCGAATGAAAGGGTCTCAGACTCAATATAATTGTTGGGTCAAAGGATAATTAATAATATTAAGGATGGCTAAATTTGGCCCTGGCTAAATTAACAAAGAAGGCCTTCATCATTTCCAATTGGCAAACATATAATCATTTAGCAAGCACTGAAGCAAATTCTGTCTTACTAAGAATAATGCAGACACACTCAGAAAAGAATTAATAAAGGCTCAAAAGCTAATATATAACAGGTAATCAGCCGATCATGTCCCCAAACTTAATGCGAGATTATAAATTCAGATTGCTAACTAGCACAATGAATAAACAAATAATACAGGATTGAAAATAGTTACGGATAGGGATCATGAATCAAGCAATGTGAATCAATTAATTTATCCAATTAAAGCCTGAGAATCAACAAACTTTAAATTATTAAGATGGATTCTAAATTAAACAAAATTACATAGTTTATCAATTAATGAGTCGAAAGGATAGATTACTTCCCTTTTTACCTGGATGGCAGTGAATGGTGAGGAATGGTCTGCATGAATTGAACAATACAATTTTAGAAAAGAAATAACAACAAACAACTTAACATAGAAATCAACTTCCATAAAAGAAAAGAAAATACATTGTTCAAGAGAATATTTAAACAAAGTCATTACAACTTGAAAATATCAAAATAATACATAAACAAAACAAACGACCAGTCATCATTTTCTTCATTTTCTTCATTCATAGACTCATCATTATCTTGCTCAGGGTAGGGTGGAACTTCAGCTGCTAAGGGTGTGTCATCAGGGGGAATGGTGAATCCAATGGAAGCCAACCATAAATCTCTGTCAGGTGGAACTCCCATTTCTTCAGTGTGATCCACATTCATTGTGGTGGCAATCTTTCTCAGCATGAGATCATGGTTCAGGACCAAATCATAGGTTCCTAGCTGTATTTTCTTCATAACCTGAAGTTCCTGCATTACCATGGAAATATCAGAAGAAGTACTTGCTCCTGTTGGAGGTGGTGGTGCAAAAGATGTTGGATTAGGTTGTCTAGAACGCTTTGACTCTTGAGGCATAAAATTGTCAATGTGGTTTATCACCCATTGTTTGTCCATAATCCTTTCAGGCTTTACCTTTGTCAGTTCCTCATAATTCACCCTAGCCTAATTCTTTTTGGCCAATAAGGTGATAACAGAGCAATAGGGCAATTGGAGATTCTTTTCAAGGTTTTTCATCATCTCTTCCAATATTAACTCACCCATATTAACATACAGGCCTCTCATTAAATAGTAAATCAACACCAACCTCTTAATGGCAACTTCAGTAGAATGAGCCACAAGTTGCAGGGATGAAAGGACATAGTAGCACCATAAAAGGGAAAGATGATTCAAACAATTCTTCCTGACACTTTTTGGTACACCATTAACTTTTGTTATATATGCAGCTCCTTGTTCACAGTACTCCTCTAAAATTTCTTTCCTAAGATTTTCATTTTTAGCCCTATGAAAGATATCTACTTTCCATGTATAGTGATATCCTTCCTAATCCAATATAGGTACTTTCAACAGCTTATTCAATATGTGACCAGTTAAAGGAATGGTGACTCCTCTCAAGAAGGAAGAAAAAGGAAACTTATCTTCCATAGAATGAGTCCTCAGATTGGCATAAAATTCTCTAGTGAGTTCCTGGTAACCATTGCCTAACTTCTCATTAAAGAACTGCCATCCCCTTTCAATCATAGCAGCTTTCACATTAAAATCAGAACAATTTTCTTTATTAAGGACCAGGGCCCTTTCCCTTACTACACCTCTACTTTTAAACTTTTTGTCATATAATTGGGCTGCCTTGAGATCTCTAAACCTATGCCCATCAAAACCCTCAATTGTCTGAGACTTCCTTCCTTCTTCAAGACTTTTACTCCTTTCAGTTGATGGAGAATCAGGGATACTGATTGTGGCCACCCCTTTTTCTTTCTCTTTTTGGGTTTCTTTCATATTTTCAATTTCAACAGTTTTTTCATTTCTACAAAGTCTTTGTGATCTTTGATCATGGTGAGTGTTAATGATGGTATTTATAATGCCTAAATGGATACATATATACAAACAGCAAAACCACAACAAAATGAAAATGTAAGACGAACAGATGGATGAAAGAAATTTAAAATTCAAACAGTGAACTACAACAATTCTAATTATAAAATGAAAAGAAGAACTAAAAAGATTGTACCTTTCAAAGAAATCACAGACTGTGCCTTTTTCTCTTCAAAACCCCAAGGTTCCAGCGTAAAGAGTTAGGGTTTGTACATTGAGGGGGTTTTATACTACTGAACCCAATACCTGAAATACGCGTAGGTACGCTAAAATCTTGGCGTATAAACGCCCAAATTAAAATACATAGGTAGCATCAGGTATGGATCGCGCTCAACCGAACCATTATTCGCTCAAGCGAATGGTTTGTAAGTGAATGTCACGCTCAAGCGTGAAGAACTACACTCAAGCGCCAAACAAACAGGTATCAGATTGCTTCAGTGGGACACTCACTCTTAAGCTTACAGCATCACGCTTAAGCGAGAAATTGGAACATAGCTGCCTTAGCCTGATCACGCTCAAGCGTGATATAAGGGCGCTCAAGCGTGAAGCTTATATATACATCACGCTCAAAGGGTGGTTAGCTAAGCTCAAGCGTGGGTTTCATATCAGGCACCAGTAACGATCACGCTTAAGCGACAAATTTGAAACAGAAAGCTTCCAATCTAATCGCACCCGAGCACGCTCAGGCGAAGCTATTGCATGCTCAAGCGTGAGAATTAGTGGCTTACAGGTGAGCTCACGCTCAGGCGTGAGTAATGTACGCTTAAGCGACGTGTAACAGGGGGGTACACATTACGATCACGCTCAAGCTTGACAAGTTCTCGATTGAGCGTGTAGGAAAAATAGGACTTTCTCGCTTAAACTCACATGGTTACGCTTGAGCGAGGAGAAAAGACTTTGGTAATTTTCATTCTGTATAAAATTTGCTTAAGCGAAAAGTGTTTCGCTCGAGCGAAATAAAAGAAATGGGTGCACTCGCTTAAGTGCCAGTATACTCACTTAAACGGATAGAAGGAATTAAAACCAGGCACCATTCATGCTTAAGCGTGAAAGAATCACGCTCAAGCGTTAGAGTCAGCCTAAAGGGTCACGCTCAAGCTCAAAATAACACGCTTAAGCGAACAGTCACATTTTTAGGAGGAAAAGTCACGCTTCGAGCGTAATTAAGTCACGCTCAAGCATCACAGTATGCTATCAGGTACCAGGGGTCACGCTTAGAGCGTGAAGACATACGCTCAAGCGCCATTGGTACCTGATTCTAATTCTAGCCAATGGAATTGCAAGTATGTACACAGGGAAATGAGTGTATGAGCGCTCAAACCTTATTCAAAAATTTACAAGTTTATTCACACTTCATTCAAAAAAACATTTAGTTTTCTTTTAATGTTTCAAACACAAAACACAAAATACAACAATCAAAATATAGGGTTGCCTCCCTAAAGCGCTTCTTTAAGGTCACTAGCTTGACCTTCTGACATCTAAGAAGATGCTTGCAACAGCATGGAGGTTTTTTGCCTATTAAACTTTCCTCCAAAGTAGAGTTTGAGTCTTTGGCCATTCACTTTAAATGTTCTATCAGTGGCTGGTTCTTTCAATTCAATTACACCATGAGGGAAAACCTCATTCACAATAAAAGGTCCAGACCACTTGGATCTGAGTTTTCCTGGAAAGAGTCTCAGTCTAGAATTAAACATGAGGACCTTATCATCCCTTTGAAACTCTTTTCTATTTATCCACTTATCATGCCACCTCTTAGTTTTCTCTTTATAAATTGAGGCACTCTGGTAAGCATTGAGCCTAAAATCCTCAAGTTCATGGAGGTTTAGGACTCTTTCCTCTTGAGATTAATCAAAATCCATGTTTAATAGCTTTGTGGCCCACCATGCCTTATGTTCTAACTCCATAGGAAGATGGCAAGCCTTACCATATACCAACTGATAAGGGGACATGCCAATTGGAGTTTTAAATGATGTCCTATAGGCCCACAATGCATCATTCAATCTCACAGACCAATCCTTCCTAGACTTCCCTACTACTTTCTCTAATATTCTCTTAATTTCTCTATTGGACAACTCAACTTGTCCACAAGTTTGTGGATGATATGGAGTGGATACCTTATGCAGTACCTCATAGTGTCTTAGGGCTTTTTCCATGATTCTATTGCAGAAATATGACCCTCCATCACTAATGAGGACTCTAAGGACTCCAAATCTAGAGAAAATGTTCTTCTTTATAAACCTAAGCACCACATGTGCATCATTTGTTCTGGTAGGGATTTCCTCCACCCACTTGGAGACATAATCCACAACAACAAGGATATACTTATTGGAGAATGACTTTGGGAAAGGTCCCATGAAGTCGATACCCCAAACATCAAATAATTCCATAACTAAAATATTTGTCAAAGGCATGCCAGCTTTAGCAGAGAGGCTTTCACTTCTTTGACATTTATCACACCTTTGAACATACACTCTAGTATCCTAAAAAATTGTTGGCCAATAAAAGCCACATTGCAAGACTTTTGCTGCTGTTCTAGAGGCACCATGGTGTCCTCCATAATAGGAGTCATGGCAGTGCCATAAAAGTTTTTCCTGCTCAGATTCAGGCACACATCTCCTGATAATTCCATCTACTCCTATCTTATAAAGAAATGGATCATCCCAAAGAAAGGTCTTACTGTCATGAAAGAATTTTTTCTTCATCTGGGATGTCCAACCTTCTGGTACCACAGAGGCACTTTTAAAGTTGGCCATATCAGCATACCATGGACCTGTGATAATTACCATCAACCTCTCATCTGGGAATTCCTCTTTAATCAAGATGGAATCAAAGTCACCCTCCAGACGAGAGAGTTGATCAGCCATTGAATTCTCTACTCCCTTTTTATCTTTTATTTCCAAATCAAACTCTTGGAGTAAAAGAACCCACCTGATCAATCTTGGCTTTGATTCTTTTTTAGCTAGCAAGTACTTGATTGCTAAATGATCTGTATATACAATGACCTTAGCACCAATCAAGTAAGCTTTAAATTTATCAAATGCATACACCACAGCAAGTATTTCTTTTTCAGTAGTGGTGTAATTTATTTGATTCTCATTTAATACTTTGCTAGCTTAATAAATAACATGTATTAATTTTTCTTTTTTCTATCCCAGTACAACTCCTACAACAAAGTCACTTGCATCACACATTAGTTCAAATGGTAAAGACCAATCAGGTGCTACAAGGATTGGAGGTGAAATTAATGTTTGTTTTAAATTTTCAAAAGCCTTGACATAGTTTTCATCAAAAACAAAAACATGATCTTTCACAAGTAAATCAGTCAAAGGCTTAGCTATTTTTGAAAAATCTTTTATAAATCTCCTATAGAAACCAGCACATCCTAAGAAACTCTTCACCCCTTTCACATTGATTGGAGGAGGAAGTTTTTCAATGATATCAATCTTGGCTCTATCTACTTGAATGCCCTCAGCAGAGAATTTGTGGCCAAGAACTATCCCTCCTTTAACCATAAAGTGATATTTTTCCCAGTTAAGGACAAGATTAGTCTCCTGACATCTCACCAGCACCTTAGATAGGTTGTTGAGGCATGTATCAAAGATACTTCCAAATACAGAGAAGTCATCCATAAACACCTCAATGAACTTCTCTACCATATCTCCAAAAATTACTAGCATACACCTTTGAAAGGTTGCTGGTGCATTGCACAAACCAAAAGGCATGCGCCTATATGCAAAGATTCCATAAGGACAGGTGAATGCTGTCTTCTCTTGATCTTTTGGATCAACCACAATTTGGTTGTAACCAGAATATCGATCAAGGAAGCAGTAATACTCATGATCTGATAGTCTCTCAAGCATTTGGTCTACAAATGGTAAAGGAAAGTGGTCTTTTCTAGTAGAGTCATTAAGCCTTCTATAATCTATATACATTCTCCAACCTGTAGTTGGTCTAGTGGCAATGACTTCACCTTTTTCATTTTTAACAGTGGTCATCCCTCCTTTCTTATGCACCACTTGGATTAGACTAATCCAAGCGCTGTCCGAGATAGGATATATAATCTCAGTATCAAGAAGTTTAACCATCTCTTTCCTTATAGCTTCTTTCATTATGAGGTTTAATCTTCTTTGTGGCTGAACAACAGGGGAATAGTCATCTTCCATTAAAATTTTATGCATACAAAATGATGGACTAATTCGCTTTAAATCAGAAATGTTCCAACTAATAGCAGATTCATGTTTCCTTAACACCTCTATCAACTTTTCTACATCCTCATCTTTTAAATCAGCATTAATGATTACAGGATGTGATTCATTATCTCCTAAGAAAACATATTTCAAATGAGAAGGCAAAGGTTTTAAATTAAGTTTTTCTTCAAACACTTCCTTACCTTTCTCAAGTTTAGTATTATTCAAATTTTCTTTATTTTCATTTTCTAATTCCCCTACTTCACATGCTTCAAGTAGGTTCAACAATTCATTATGTGAGTCATTTAACTCCTCAGTCTCAGAGTCAAAATCATCCTCCAAAAAGGCTTGTAAAACCTCTTCTTCAGTTTTTAACAGCATAGGAGTATTATAACCTTTAATTTCTTTAATCATAAAACAATCCATCTTCTCAGCTGGATGTTTCATAGCATTGAAGACATTAAAAGTTACTTGCTCCTCTTGAACTCTCAGCATGAGTTCTCCCTTCTCTACATCAATTAAAGCTCTACCTGTAGCTAAGAAGGGTCTTCCTAAAATCAAAGGAATTTCTCTATCAGCTTCCATATCCAAAACTATAAAATCTGCTGGGAAGATGAATTTATCTACCTTAACTAACAAGTCTTACAGCATCCCATGAGGATATTTGATAGACCTATCTGCCAACTGCAAAGATATGTGAGTTGGTTGTAGGTCATTAATTCCTAACTTCCTCATTAAGGACAAAGGCATCAAGTTTATGCTAGCCTGTAGATCACATAAAGCACTTCCTACATGAACATCCCCTATTGCACAAGGTATTGTAAAAGATCCAGGATCTTCTAGTTTTTGAGGGAGTTTCTTTTGAATAATTGCACTACACTCTCGAGTGAGAGCAATCATCTCATCTCCCTTAAGCTTTCTCTTCTTAGACAAAAGTTATTTAAAAAATATAGCATATTAAGGCATCTCTTGCAATGCCTCAGCAAAGGGAATATTTATGTGAAGCTTTTTAAACACATCTAAGAACTTAGCAAACTTTTGCTCTTCTATTTGTTTCTTAAATCTATGTGGAAATGGAGCATTCTTTAATTTCTTAGGAGTTAGTTTGATAGCTTCCTCCAAGATCAAATCATTCTTTTTCTTTTTCTTCTGATGAACTTGGTTTTCTTTTTCTATTTCTACTTCTACTTTATTTTCAATTTTATCAACAACTTGCTCACTTTCCTATTCTATTTCTTTAGTTATTTCTTTTTCTAAGCTTACTTCATGACTTAGAGTAGGGAGAAGAGTTTTCCCACTCCTAGTAGTTATTTCCTTGCAATGTTCCCTAGGATTTACCTCAGTATCTCCAGGAAAATTACCTGATTGTCTCTCAGCTAATTGTTTTGACAACTGTTCAACCTGATTTTCTAAATTTCGAATGGACGCTTCTTGATTTTTAAAGCTGGCCTGAGTGGCCTGAATGAACTGAGACAACACATTCTCAAGTTCAGACTTTTCCTTAGAGGGAGGGGAAAGAGATTGTTGTCTATTTGTGGTTTGATTTTGTGGCATATTTTGATTCAAATGTGGACCTTTCTGCCATGAAAAATTGGGGCGATTTCTATAGTTAGGATTAAAGGAATTAGATGAATAATTCCTTTGAAATTGTTGTTGACCCATGTAATTCACTTGCTCAGCAGGCATATTTGGATCACACATGCCATTTTCATGGTCTCCACCACAAAAATCACAACTCATCATACAAACTTGACTAGGCTTTTGAAGTTCTGAAATCTGTACACTTAATTTCTCGAAAGCCTGAGTCATCAACTTACTTTGAGCCAAATAAGCATCCTGTGCTTCTAATTCTAATATCCCTCTCTTAGGGATTTGGCTCCTCTCACTAACTAAACATTCATTTGAAGCCATAACATCTATCAGCTCTATAGCTTCTTCTACAGTTTTTGTTGTCAATGAACCTCCAGCTGAGGCATCAATCAAGACCCTAGTTACTGGTCTCACACCATTATAAAATATGGTAACTTGCTGCACATCAGGAATCCTATGGTGAGGACATTTCCTTAAACTCTCTTTATACATATCCCATGCTTCCATTAGAGATTCACCTTCTCTCTGTTGGAAACAAGTGATTTCAGTGCGTAACTTAGCATACTTGGAAGGAGGAAAATATTTAACCAGAAATTTTCTTTGTAAATCCTCCCAAGTAGATATACTACCTCTTGGTTGGCTCTGTAACCAAGCCTTAGCTCTGTCCCTTAAAGAAAAAGGAAATAATCTCAGTCTGATTGCCTCTTCAAGGACACCATTCATTTTTACAGTATCACAGATTTGGAGGAAGGTTGCTAGATACAAATTTGAATCCTCAACCTCACTTCCTCTGAATTGATCATTTCTAACCAACTACAGCAAAGCCGGTTTAAGTTCAAAGTTAGTTTATCAATCAATGAATCGAAAGGATAAATTACTTCCCTTTTTACCTGGATGGCAGTGAGTGATGAGGAATGGTGTGCATCAATTGAACAATACAATTTTAGAAAAGAAATAACAACAAACAACTTAACATAGAAATCAACTTCCATAAAAGAAAAGAAACTACATTATTCAAGAGAATATTTAAACAAAGTCATTACAGCTTGAAAATATCAAAATAATACATAAACAAAGTAAAAGATCAGTCATCCTTTTCTTTATTTTCTTCATTCATAAACTCATCATTATCTTGCTCAGGGTAGGGTGGAAATTTAATTGCTAAGGGTGTGTCATCAGGGGGAATGGTGAATCCAATGGAAGCCAACCATAAATCTCTGTCAGGTGGCACTCCCATTTCTTCAGTGTGATCCACATTCATTGTGGTGGCAATCTTTCTCAGCATGAGATCATGCTTCAGGACTAGACCATAGGTTCCTAGCTGCAATTTCTTCATAACCTGAAGTTCCCGCATTTCCATGGAAATATCAGAAGAAGTACTTGCTCCTGTTGGAGGTGGTGGGGCAAAAGATGTTGGATTAGGTTGTTTGGAACGCTTTGACTCTTGAGGCGTAAAATTGTCATGTGGTTTATCACCCATTGTTTGTCCATAATCCTTTTAGGATTTACCTTTGTCAGTTCCTCATAATTTACCCTAGCCTGATTCTTTTTGGCCAATAAGGTGATAACAGAGTAATAGGGCAGTTGGAGATTCTTTTAAAGGTTTTTCATCATCTCTTCCAGTATTTACTCACCCAGATTAACATACAGGCCTCTCATTAAATAGTAAATCAACACCAACCTCTTAATGGCAACTTCAGTAGAATGAGCCACAGGTTGCAGGGATGAAAGGACATAGTGGCACCATAAAAGGGAAAGATGATTCAAACAATTCTTCCTGACACTTTTTGGTGCACCATTAACTTTTGTTATATATGCAGCTCCTTGTTCACAACACTCCTCTAAAATTTCTTTCCTAAGATTTTCATTTTCAGCCCTATGAAAGATATCTACTTTCTATGTGTAGTGACATCCTTCCTCATTTAATATAGGTACTTTCAACAGCTTATTCAATATATGACCAGTTAGAGGAATGGTGACTCCTCTCAAGAAGGAAGAAAAAGGAAACTTATCTTCCATAGAATGAGTCCTCAGATTGGCATAAAATTCTCTAGTGAGTTCCTGTAACCATTGCCTAAATTCTCATTAAAGAACTGTCATCCCCTTTCAATCATAGCAGCTTTTACATTAAAATCAGAACAATTTTCTTCATCAAGGACCAGAGCCCTTTCCCTTATTACTCCTCTGCTTTTAAACTTTTTCTCATATAATTGGGCTGCCTTAAGATCTTTAAACCTATGCCCATCAAAACCCTCAACTGTCTGAGACTTCCTTCCTTCTTCAAGACTTTTACTCCTTTCAGTTGATGGAGAATCAGGGATACTGATAGTGGCCACCCCTTTTTCTTTCTCTTTTTGGGTTTCTTTCACACTTTTAATTTCAACACTTTTTTTCATGTTTTCTACAAAGTCTTTGTGATCTTCTGATCATGGTGAATGTTAACGATGGTATTTATAATGCCTAAATGGATACATATATACAAACAACAAAACCACAACAAAATGAAAATGTAAGACGAACAGATGGATGAAAGAAATTTAAAATTGAAACAGTGAACTACAACAATTCTAATTATAAAATGAAAAGAAAACTTAAAAGATGGTACCTTTAAAAGAAATCAGAGACTGTGCCTTTTCCTCTTCAAAAACCCAAGGTTCCAGCGTAAAGAGTTAGGGTTTGTACACTGAGGGGGTTTTATATTATTGAACCCAATACCCGAAGTACGTGTAGGTACACTGAAATCTTGGCGTATAAACGCCCAAATTAAAATATACAGGTAGCATCAGGTATGGATCGTGCTTAAGTGAACCATTATTCGCTCAAGTGAATGATTTGTAAGTGAATGTCACGCTCAAGCGGGAAGAACTACGCTCAAGTGCCAAACAAACAGGTACCAGGTTGCTTCAATGGGACACTCACGCGTAAGCTTACAGCATCACCCTTGAGTGCCCCTATATCACGCTTGAGCGTGATCGGGCTAAGGCAGCTCTGTTCCAATTTCTCGCTCAAGCGTGATATAGGGGCGCTCAAGCGTGATGCTGTAAGCTTAAGCATGAGTGTCCCATTGAAGTAATCTGATACCTGTTTGTTTGGCGCTTGAGCGTAGTTCTTCACGCTTGAGCGTGACGTTCACTTACAAATCATTCGCTTGAGCGAATAATGGTTCGCTTGAGCGTGATCCATACCTGATGCTACCTGTGTATTTTAATTTGGGCATTTATATGCCAAGATTTCAGCGTACCTACGCGTACTTCAGGTATTAGGTTCAATAGTATAAAACCTCCTCAGTGTACAAACCCTAACTCTTTACGCTGGAACCTTGGGTTTTTGAAGAGGAAAAGGCACAGTCTCTGATTTCTTTAAAAGGTACTATCTTTTTAGTTCTTCTTTTCATTTTATAATTAGAATTGTTGTAGTTCACTGTTTGAATTTTAAATTTCTTTCATCCATCTGTTCGTCTTACATTTTCATTTTGTTGTGGTTTTGCTGTTTGTATATATGTATCCATTTACGCATTATAAATACCATCGTTAACACTCACCATGATCAGAAGATCACAAAGACTTTGTAGAAAACCTGAAAAAAGTTTTGAAATTGAAAATGTGAAAGAAACCTTAAAAGAGAAAGAAAAAAGGGTGGCCACTATCAGTATCCCTGATTCTCCATCAACTGAAAGGAGTAAAAGTCTTGAAGAAGGAAGGAAGTCTCAGACAGTTGAGGGTTTTGATGGGCATAGGTTTAGAGATCTCAAGGCAGCCCAATTATATGAGAAAAAGTTTAAAAGCAGAGGAGTAATAAGGGAAAGGGCTCTGGTCCTTGATGAAGAAAATTGTTCTGATTTTAATGTGAAAGCTGCTATGATTGAAAGGGGATGGCAGTTCTTTAATGAGAATTCAGGCAATGGTTACCAGGAACTCACTAGAGAATTTTATGCCAATCTGAGGACTCATTCTATGGAAGATAAGTTTCCTTTTTCTTCCTTCTTGAGAGGAGTCACCATTCCTCTAACTGGTCACATATTGAATAAGCTGTTGAAAGTACCTATACTGGATGAGGAAGGATGTCACTACACATGGAAAGTAGATATCTTTCATAGGGCTGAAAATGAAAATCTTAGGAAAGAAATTTTAGAGGAGTGCTGTGAACAAGGAGCTGCATATATAACAAAAGTTAATGGTGCACCAAAAAGTGTCAGGAAGAATTGTTTGAATCATCTTTCCCTTTTATGGTGCTACTATGTCCTTTTATCCCTGCAACCTGTGGCTCATTCTACTGAAGTTGCCATTAAGAGGTTGGTGTTGATTTACTTAATGAGAGGCCTGTATGTTAATATGGGTGAGTTAATACTGGAAGAGATGATGAAAAACCTTGAAAAGAATCTCCAACTACCCTATTGCTCTGTTATCACCTTATTGGCCAAAAGAATTAGGCTAGGGTGAATTATGAGGAACTGACAAAGGTAAAGCCTAAAAGGATTATGGACAAACAATGGGTGATAAACCACATTGACAATTTTATGCCTCAAGAGTCAAAGCGTTCCAGACAACCTAATCCAACATCTTTTGCACCACCACCTCCAACAAGAGCAAGTACTTCTTCTGATATTTCCATGGTAATGCAGGAACTTCAGGTTATGAAGAAAATACAGCTAGGAACCTATGATCTGGTCCTGAACCATGATCTCATGTTGAGAAAGATTGCCACCATAATGAATGTGGATCACACTGAAGAAATGGGAGTTCCACCTGACAGAGATTTATGGTTGGCTTCTATTGGATTCACCATTCCCTCTGATGACACACCCTTAGCAGCTGAAGTTCCACCTACCCTGAGCAAGATAATGATGAGTCTATGAATGAAGAAAATGAAGAAAAAGATGACTGATCTTTTGTTTTGTTTATGTATTATTTTGATATTTTCAAGCTGTAATGACTTTGTTTAAATATTCTCTTGAACAATGTATTTTATTTTCTTTTATAGAAGTTGATTTCTATGTTAAGTTATTTATTGTTATTTCTTTTCTAAAATTGTATTGTTCAATTCATGCACATCATTCCTCATCATTCACTACCATCTAGGTAAAAAGGGAAGTAATCTATCTTTTTGACTCATTGGTTGATAAACTATGTTAATTTTGTTTAATTTAGAATCCATCTTAATAATTTAAAGTTTGCTGATTCTCAGGCTTTAATTGGATAAATTAATTGATTCGCATTGCTTGATTCATGATCCCTGTCCATAACTATTTTCAATCCTGTATTATTTGTTTATTCATTATGCTAGTTAGCAATCTGAATTTATAATCTTGCATTAAGTTTGGGGACATGATTGGCTGATTACCTATAATTTATTAGCTTTTGAGCCTTTATTAATTCTTTTCTGAGTGTACTTGCATTCTTGTTTAGTGAGACAAAATTTGCTTCAGTGCTTGCTAAATGATTGTATGTTTGCCAATTGGAAATGATGAAGGCCTTCTTTGTTAATTTAGCCAGGGCCAAATTTAGCCATCCTTAATATTATTAATTATCCTTTGACCCAACAATTATATTTTGAGCCTGAGACCCTTTCATTTGAATTATGTACTTAACTTTACAAGCTTATTTATCTAAGAAAAACCAAATGAATTATCCCTGGATGTTCCACTGATGAACTGTCGAGTCTTATCTTATTGCTAGGGACTAGCAAGTTTTAAGTTTAGGGATGAAGAGTGCGCCTAATAGCAATTGAAGGACATACTCTGACCTTAATTGTAAATGAGGATTTTGAAAAAAAAATAAGGAAGAACAACAAAAGCAAAAGAAAAGTGAAAAATCAGCAAAGAAGAAGGTGCAAAGCACCATAAGAAAAAAAATGGTATTGAATTTTTTTTTTAAAATAATTGGAAGAAAAGAAAGAAAGAAAGAGTCTAAAGGACTAAAAGAGAAGAAGGTACAAAGCACCACAAGTAATTGAGTACCCTTCATTTGAAAATAATGAAAGCAAAAGAGCTAGTTAGTAAAGGCATCTAAGTAAGATTGAGGCAAGGCATCAGTGGGCACATCTTTTAACCCAACATTAACTAGAAAAACAAAAATAGAACCTGTAGCCTAACCCCATTACAAGCTTAAAAAGCCCTTACTGATCCAATTATGCTAGCATATGTCATGATGTTCAGAACTGTTGCAAGCCTATGTTGATCAAACAATTATGCAGGTGATGAGTGCATGTATTTAACCTTATACCCTGAGAGAAGAGTGAAACACCAATCCAGTGAGGAAAATCATCACCAACTTGTTCCCAAAGGAGGTGTGAGTTATTATATTTTTAGAATTTGCAAAAAGAAAGCATGAATGGTATTCAATAATTATGGTATGAATTAAGTTAAGGAAAGGTTGATTGTCTTGAGTAAGTGCAATTGATTTAATTAATCTGAGTATTTGCTAGAGGACAAGCAAGTTTTATGTTTGGGGATGTGATAAGTCTTGAAAAGACTTAATTATTTTACCTTTAATTTAACTTAATCCATCAAATATTGTTTAGTTTGGCATTTTATTTAATAAATTGTTATTAATTCTGGTTTTATTTATTTATTTCAAAAGTGTTTAATTTATGCAAGAAAATGATTAAAAATAATAATTAGTTAAGGAAATTTGTTTATTTATAAATTCACTAACCTAGCGTACATACGCTGGACAGCCAGTGTACAAATGCTAGGCAATTATTTGTTTGCATGTGCAGGTGTAGTAAAATGCAGTTCATGCTCAAGCTTGAAGGTTACGAGCTCAAGCGAGAGATCCATGCAAAGTACGTAAAAAGAAAGAAAGGAAAACACGACCACGCTCAAGTGGACCATAGTCACGCTTAAGCGTGACTTCACTGCACCATGGATTTAACTCTCACGCTCAAGCGTGATTCCATTTCATTCAGTAATTCGAGCACTCGCTTAAGCGCGAGTCCTTCACGCTCAAGCGTGAAGGTGGTTAATTAACCTGCTGTTTTTCCCTCCAATTGAAGCGTTGCACCGTTGCTGTTTTATTTTGCTGTTGTATCTTAGTAATTTAAGTAATGTTTGTAATTAATTATTTCTTTGTAATTATGTAATTAGATTAGTTAGTTTAATTATTAATTAAGCTTTCTTTGTAATTAATTAAGTTAGTTATTTGTCTATATATATTTGTACATACTCTATAAATAAAGTGTGGAGAGGGAGAGTATAGAATAACACGATTCATTTTTCCATTTCCAATCTCTCTCTACTTCCTCTCTCTCTCTCTCTAAATTCTCTTATCCATGTCTCTTCATATTCCTTCGTCAGAATCCATTTCCATGGGTTTTTAAATCCCTAGGGTTGAGATTACGAAGGTTTGCAATGAATTCTTGAAAGTGTATTGAGGAAGTCAACTTCTAAATCATGAGGAGAATAAGCTGAGGAGTGGATCTACTTTGCTGGCTTGACAAATCCAGATCTGATGAAGAATCTCACCAGTGAGAAATGATGGTTGAGATAGGTAACTTCCAGCTTCCTAACTAATTTAGGCCTAGTAATTAGGTGAATAGTTAGGGTTCAACCCCCAATTTCACATTAGATTTCTCTGTAATTGAACACCTATAGGATTAGGGTTTAATGCTTAGGAATTAGTGTAAGTTACCTAAGGGATTAAGGATTAACCAGTTGTGAATTGTCCTCTTGCATCTGAAGCTTGATTGAACCTCGATTGCATGTTTCTTGATGAAATTGTAAGCTAAAGTCATCCTAACCTACCTTCCATTAGTCACATTTTACATTTTGTACTGCTTCTGAAACACAAAAACATTAGAAATATAAAAACAACAAAAACAGAATGAATTCTATCTGCGTTATGTTGGTTCAGCTTGTACTAGTCTAAGATTGCGGTAATTACCACAATCCCTATGGGAACGATCAAATATATTACAAATTTAACGATTGGTGCGCTTGCCAAAAGAAATAAATCCTCTAAGATTCACACTATAAGCCAATATCAATTCAGGAATTTCCAATCAAGTTAATGGCTCAGGATTTATCGCATCAAAGTCTTTAATGAAACTCCGGTAAAACCCAACATACCCAAGAAAACTTCAAATTCTTTTCACATTGGTAGATGGGCGCAATTTTCCAATCACTTCCACCTTGGGCTTATCCACCTCAATTCCTCTCTCAGACACCAGGTGTCCAAGAACTATGCCTTCTCTTACCATGAAAAGACATTTCTCCCAATTTAAGACCAAATTAGTCTCTTCACAGCGCTGCAAGACTTAGCACAAATTTGTTAAGCAATTATCAAAATCCAAACCATGCACAAAAACGTCATCCATGAAAACTTCCATTACATTTTCAATCAAATCAGAAAAAATAGCCTGCATACATCTTTGAAAAGTCACTGGTGCATTACATAAGCCAAAGGGCATTCTTCTATATGCATATGTCCTATAAGGGCATGTGAAGGTAGTTTCTCTTGATCAGATGGATGGATGGGGATTTGATGAAAACCCGAGTACCTATCTAAATAACAGAAATAAGAGTGCTTAGCAAGTTTCTCAAGCATTTGATCAATGAAAGGAAGAGGGAAATGATCTTTCTTTGTGGAGCTATTCAATTTTCTATAGTCAATGCACATTCACCACCCATAAACTATCCTTGTAGAAATGAGTTCCTATTTTTCATTTTTCATAACAGTTATCCCTCCCTTTTTAAGCACCACATGAACTGGGCTAACCTACTTGCTACTAGCAATGGGATATATGACACCAGCATCAAGCAATTTCAAGATTTCCTTCTCAATCACTTCTTGTATTTTTGGATTTAGTCTTCTAAGTGGTTCTACTGTAGGCCTACTCTCATCCTCTACAGTTATCATATGCATGCAAAAGGATGGGCTAATCCCTTTTATATCATCCATTGTTGTCGGGACCTGGATCGTGACGGGATGACCGACCCTTAAAAATAAAATGGGTTTTCGAAAATCCTTTCGAAAAGAAAACAGGGAGTCGCCACCAATATTTTTTAGGATAAAAATATCGGGAAAAACCTCTTTTAAAACACTGGTTATGAAAATGAAATTCTAAGTTCGGGAGTCGAATTACAGGTGAGGAAGGTATTAGCACCTCACAACTGTCCGTTATAAAATGGTTACCTCAAATTGATAGCGCTTATTTCAAAATAGTCTAGAAATTATTTTAACTTCTTTTATGAACAGAAACATTCAAAATGACCAAAGCAGACACAAACAGACCGAATAGTGATAGTAAGGAAAAATAAAACAGTAACGATAGAAGACTAAACAGTGACAGTAAAAAAAACAAATAATAACAATAGAAGATTAAAACAGTAACAGTAAGAAATGACAAAGCAATGACAGTAAGAAACTCGACAAAACAACAACTATAAGAAAAAGTAAAACAGAATGAAAGTAAAGGTTAACAGGATGTCTCATTCAAATTAACCTTAATTTGTACATAAATTTAAAGATTAAAATAAAATTAATTAGATAATAAAAAAATTAAAGTTGAAAAAAATATTATATTTTAATAAAAGTATTAAAAACATGAGATTAACAAGACGTCGCGTCTAAATTAACCTCATTTAAAAGAAAATATTATTCTAATAAAATATGAAAATATGAGATTAACAAGACGTCACGTCTAAATTCATCCCATTTTAAAGAAAATATTATTTTAAATAAAAATATTAAAAACATGAGATTAACAAGACATCGTGTCTAAATTAACCTCCATGTAACAATAAAATTTTAAAATATTGACTATATAAAATTAATCAAAATAATAACAGAGACATAGAAATTAATAATAAGAAAGTGGGCCTGACAGGAATTGATTCCCGCTCCTATGTATTCTCAAATGTATTGAGAAATCAGGGTTACGTAGTTCTTTAAGATTAATTTCAAAAAATATTTAAAATTATTTTTAAAATTATTAAATTGATTTGATTTTTAATAATAAAAGGAAATTTATGAGGAAGGAAAAATACAAGGCGAAGTAAGATCGCACGTTCATAAACCTTCGAAGTCCTATATCGTAAATGTAGGCAAAAGTAATTTTACACGACATTGCTCATAAGATTTTGAAACAATTTATTCTAAAAGAAACACATATTTAATATTTTTATTTTTTTAAAAAAATTTGACACAAAACTATTCATTTTTTTAAGATGTTTGGGTTTCTAATATTTTTGTTTTCCACTTAGCATAAAAAATTATCTATCATTATTGTTATCACCTTAAGCAAGGGTAGATGTACCAAGCTATTTTCATAAATAATCTAACATAAGTAAAACTACCTATTAGTTATTTTAAGTTTTTTTAGAGAAAAATCTAATAATGAATCTAGAATAAAGTATTTATTTTTTATATTTTAAAAATATAAAATCCTAATCTAGTAATAACATGTTATTGGTTTATTTGTTTGTAAAAATGGGACCTTTTCGAACCATTGGGCTCTGAAGCCCATAACAACATAATAACAAAAAACTAAAAAAACTTAAACTAACCTATATTTGAAAACAAAAGTGTAAAGGAGAGTTACAGGAGGGGTGAGGCGGCTTAGTTGAGAAAGAAAATGAAATAGAGAGAGAAAGAAAAGAGAGAGAGACCGAAAATAGTGAGGGAGATCGGAGAAGAAGAGGAGGCTCTCGGACGTGGCTGGGGAGGCCAAGGTTGGACAGTTCTCAGTGGGTGGAAGCCGGCTCGTGGTTACGATCGCCGGGGAAGAAGAAAACGGTCAGCGCAGAGGGGCTCCGGAGCGGTGGGGATTCGTTCTTGTGGTGGCCGACGGTAAGAAGGAGGGTTGTTCCTTTTTTCCTTTGCTGTTTGATTGTTTTTTTTATGATGTTTGGTTGCTATTTTAATATTTGGATGGTTAATGGTAATGATGAGGATGAAGGTGGTATGATTTATTTTGGGTTGCTGTTTGTAGATGGTGAAGGTGATTGAGAAAATGAGAGGGAGGGATTTGGAATTTTTTAGATTGGGCTACACTGGTTTTTTTTGCTGTTGGGGAAGGTGATTATTGATGATGTTGGCTTTTGCTTGCTGTGTGTACATAGAAAGGAGGGGAAGAGAAATGATGTAATAAAAATGATGACCCACATCATTTTTTTGAGAGGGTCCCTTGGTTCTCTATTGTTGGAGAAGATGATGGTGAGAGTAGGAGGGGACCAAATCCGGATTCCGGACTGGTTTTCCGGAGGGGTGGGGTAGAAAAAAAATATTATTTCATTTTTATTATTAAAAATGATGTTCGCAGTTACCCCTCTTTACTTTCTTTTCACGATGATATGAATGATTCATATATATCAAGGAAAGAAAGTAAAGACGTGAACACCTTCTCTTTAGTGATGGTCTTGACATCAACAACTTCAAAGAGGTGACAGTTTTGACAAACAAAAGACTTAAACAATGCCAGCTTTGGCAATTAAAAAACTTAAAAGTTCCAGCCTTGTCGATGAGAACTTGAAAAGGCCAATCCTTTACGACAAAAGCTTAAAGAGGGTGTCAACTTCGGCAACGAGAAAACATAAAAGGGCCAATCCTTGGTGATGAAAGAAATTTAAAATTGCCCATCCTAGGTGATGAAAGAAATTTGAAAGTGCCCATCCTAGGTGATGAAAGGAATTTGAAAGTGCCCATCCTAGGCGATGAAAGAAATTTAAAAGTGCCTATCCTAGGTGATGAAAGAAATTTGAAAGTGCCCATCCTAGGCGATGAAAGGAATTTAAAAGTGCTCATCCTAGGCGATAAAACAAATTTAAAAGTGCCCATCCTAGGCGATGAAAGGAATTTAAAAGTGCCCATCCTAGGCGATGAAAGAAATTTAAAAATGCCCATCCTAGGCGATGAAAGGAATTTAAAGTGCCTATCCTAGGCGATGAAAGAAATTTGAAAGTGCCTATCCTAGGCGATGAAAGGAATTTAAAAGTGCACATTCTAGGCGATGAAAGAAATTTGAAAGAGCCCATCCTAGGCGATGAAAGAAATTTAAAAGTGCCTATCCTAGGCGATGAAAGGAATTTAAAAGTGCCTATCCTAGGCGATGAAAGAAATTTGAAAGTGCCCATCCTAGGCGATGAAAGAAATTTGAAAGTGCCCATCCTAGGCTATAAAAGGAATTTAAAAGTGCCCATTCTAGGCGATGAAAGAAATTTGAAAGTGCCCATCGTAGGCGATGAAAGAAATTTAAAAGTACCCATCCTAGGCTATGAAAGAAATTTGAAAGTGCCCATCCTAGGCGATAAAAGAAGGCTTTGAGAAGTGCCAGCTTTAGCGATTGAGGAAGAAACTTTGAGAAGTGCCAGCTTTGGTAATTGAGGTAGAGTCTTTAAGAAGTGCAAGCTTTGGCAAATAAGGAGAAGACTTTGAGAATGTCCTACTTTGGTGATTAAGGAGGAAAAGTCTTGTGAAGTGCCAACTTTGGCGATCGTGATCCTACCAGGGAAAAGAACTTGATCAAGTTGTCAAGACTCGACATGATTGTTTGTTACAATAACCTATAGAAAAGAGTTAGTAGTACAAAGTAAAACAAATAAGAATTTGAGGACACTTCCCACAGAACCATGATCCCTATAGACTTGAGGCGACTCATGACTGAACAGAACAAATGAGGAAATTCTAGCTTCAAATAACGTGTCTGGGCTCAGTCTTCATGATGATTGCCCGAGGTGAGATCGAGCAATAGGAGCATCTTTCCCCCCATAACTTTAAATAATTATTTTTTTATTTTATTTGATAAAGGAAAACACATGTCTTATCATATCCATGAAATTCACAATATAAATACGTGTTGAAAAAGAGTGAAATTTATTCATGAGTTGAGTAGGTATAGGAAGAGGGAAGTAGGGAAAACAAAAAAAGTCTAATACGCAGGATGATAATGAATAAAATAGGGAAAGCTTACTGATCTTCTAGTGAACCTCTGAGGATAACGTGCATCTTAAACCCCATATCATGACTTCAAGCTCACCCTTCGACTCTGCTTCTGAGAAAACGATTCAGTCATGACCTATGTACCCCAGTTTAGACTCACACTTTTTGTATGGGAAGCCTTAGATACTGTCAGGACTTTGACCCTAATTTTTGCGTGAGCTGTCTTTTCAGGTTTTCGACTCACCGGGTCGCTCTAACTTTTGCCTAGGCTTCCTTTTCAGGTTTTCATCCTAACAACCATTTTTTTTTACTTTTCTTTTTTTCTTTTCTTTTTGTTTTGATATTCTTTTTCTAGGAAAAGTATTTCTTGACCGCATCTGCATTTATGGGCATCGGTAAGTCCTTACCGTCCATGGTCATGAGTATCAAGGCTCCCCCGGAAAAGGCTCTCTTCACAACATACGGACCTTCATAGTTAGGTGTCCATTTACCTCGATTGTCCTTTCGGATTGGCAAAATTTTCTTGGGAACTAGGTCCCCTTCTTGGAATTCTCAAGGTCGTACTTTCTTTTCAAAGGATCTTTTCATACGCCTTTGATACAACTGACCGTGACAGAGGGCATTCAGTCTCTTCCCATCTATCAGGTTTAATTGGTCATATCGAGCTTGGACCCATTCAGCCTCTTCTAGTTTCACCTCCATTATCACCCTAAGGGATGGAATCTCTACCTCAAAAGGTATAACCATTTCCATACCGTAAACTAGAGAGAACGGAGTTGCCCCTGTCAAAGTCCTGACTGAGGTACGATACCCTGTAAAGCAAAAGAGAGCATCTCGCTCTAGTCTCTGTATGTTACAACCATTTTTTGTATGATCTTCTTAATGTTCTTGTTGGCTGCCTCAACCGCCCCATTCATCTTCGGTCGATAAGGAGAGGAATTGTGATGATGAATCTTAAAGCTTTCACATAGTTCTTTCATCATCTTGTTGTTCAAATTCATGCCATTATCAATAATGATCTAATTTGGTGTATGAAGCTGCCTCCACCCACTTGGTGAAATAATCAATGGCAACCAAGATGAAACGATGACCGTTTGAAGTTTTTAGCTTAATGGGTCCAATAACATCCATGCTCCATATTGAGAAGGGCCACGGTGCTGATAAGACATTCAGGGATGATGGGGGTGCGTGAAGATGGTCAGCATATATCTGACACTTGTGACACTTTCGAACATAAGTGAAATAGTCTGCTTCTATGGTTATCCAATAGTACCCAACTCTCAAGATCTTTCTTGCCATGGCATGCCCATTGGTATGAGTTCCAAAGGATCCTTCATGAATATCTGCCATGATCTTGTTCGCTTCAACAGTATCAACGCAACGAAGGAGGATAAAGTCATGATTTCTCTTATAAAGAACATCACCGCTCAAGAAGAAACTCATTGCTAGCCTTCTTAGGGTTCTTTTGTCATTTTCTATGGCGCCCTCAGGGTATTCTTGACTTTGGATATATCTCTTGATATCATAGTACCATGGTTTCCCATCTGACTCTTCTTCTATTGCTTGGTAGTATGCGGACGTGTTGTGTCTTTCTACCTCAATAAGGGGCATATCACAGTCATTGCTCAATTTAAACATCGATGCAAGGGTGGCCAAAGTGTCAGCCATTTAATTATCATCCCGGGAGACATAGTGAAAAGGGATATCATCAAATTCCTTGATTAGTTCCTTGATATAAGCTTGAGAAGGAACCAACTTGCTGTCCCTAGTCTCCCATTTACCTTTTAGTTAGTGACCGACCAAGGCGGAATCCCTATAGACTTCTAACTTCTTCACATTTGCATCTAATGCTGCTTGGATCCCCATAGAGCATGCCTCATATTCGGCGATGTTATTAGTACAATTAAAACAAAGTCTGGCATAGACAGGGATAAATTTCTTATCTGGTGAAATTAGGATGGCCCCAATCCCATGCACAAATGCATTAAAAGCTCCATGAAATCTTAAAATCCACTTGTCTTTCTGGGTGTCTTCTTCATTACATAATGCCAAGATATCCTTATCTGGGAACTTAAAGTGCATGGGTTGGTAGTCACTTACGGGTTGATGGGCTAAGTAGTCCGCCAGAGTGCTCCTTTTTATGGCTTTCTGAGTGACATAGATTATGTCATATTCAGTTAATAGAACCTACCATCAAGCGATTCTTCTAGTTAAGGCGGGTTTTTCAAAGATATACTTGACAGGGTCCATTTTAGAAACTAGCCAAGTAGTGTGACTTAGCATATATTGCCTTAAACGTCGGGCTGCCCATGCTAATGCGCAACAAGTTCTCTCTAGAGCCGAATACCTAATTTTGTAGTCAGTGAACTTCTTACTTAAATAGTAAATGGCATGTCCTTTCTTCCCAGTCTCATCATGTTGCCCCAATACACAACCCAAAGATTCATCCAACACTGTCAGATACAAGATCAGTGGCCTTCCAGGAGTCCGCGGTACCAAGATCGGTGGCTCCCGTAAATACTGCTTTATCTTCTCAAAAGCCATTTGACAATCTTCATTCCATTATGCCGGTTGGTTCTTACGGAGCAGCTTAAAGATCAGCTCATAAGTTGCTGTCAGTTGTGAGATAAACTAAGCAATGTAGTTCAACCTTCCCAAGAATCCTCTGACTTCTTTTTCTGTACAGGGAGGAGGCATTTCAAGAATCGCTTTGACCTTGTTAGGATCTATTTTTATTCCTCTCTTGCTTACAATGAATCCTAACAGTTTGCCTGATCTTGCGCCAAAGGTACACTTGGCCGGATTCAACTTGAGCTTATACTTCCTTAGCCTTTCAAAAAGCTTTCTCAGATCAACAATACGCTCTTCATCGGTTCTAGATTTGGAAATGATATCGTCCACATAAACCTCTATCTCCTTATGCATCATGTCATGGAAGAGGGTCACCATCGCCCTTTGGTAGGTTGCCCCAGCATTTTTCAAACCGAAGGACATTACTTTGTAACAGAAGGTGCCCCACAAGGTGATAAATGTGGTCTTCTCCATGTCTTCGGGTGCCATCTTAATCTGGTTATACCCAGAGAAACCATCCATGAATGAGAAGATGGTATGTTGGGCTGTGTTATCAACCAAGACATCAATCTGTGGAAGAGGAAAATCGTCTTTGGGACTAGCCTTATTTAGGTCCCGATAGTCTACGCACATTCGTACCTTTCTATCTTTCTTTCGGACAAGGATAATATTTACTACCTATTGAGGATACTTTGCCACTGCTAAGAATCTGGTATTAAACTGCTTCTTAACTTCTTCTTTGATTTTCAAGAGCATTTCGGGCTTCATTCAGCGCAGTTTTTGCTTTATCGGGAGACAGTCTAGCTTCAATGCTAATTTATGCTCAACAATGCTAGTATCAAGGTCAGGCATGTCTTGGTAAGTGTTAGTCCTCAAATTTTCAATAAAAGCTTTAATAAAAATTTCATAAAATTATAAAAATTAGTTTAATTTTTAGAAAATTAGGATTTAAATTCAATAAATGGATGTTGTTGGAAATAATATGCCCTTGATCAATTTTCTCTAAGTTTTGTAGTGAAAAAGTTAAGAAATCAAGAGAAAATTACACTGAAGGAGCTGACGCGTAGCCTCATCCCATGCGTAGCATCAACAGCTATTTTTGATGCTGACGCTACGTGTCACAGCCACGCGTAGCGTCAGTGCTGCGTGGTCTCCACCTCCACTTTGGCCAACCACGCCACTTGGATCCAATAATAGGCACTCCACTCAGCACCAATGGGCATCCCACTCAGCATGAAAGGCCAAAACTCGGTGGAAACATACTCATATGGCCAGGCATGATCAAATTTAATAATTTGAAGTGGCCATTATCAAGTGTTTAATGGAGGCTGAGTCAGGGGTCTGACGCGTAGCGCCACACTGACGCGTAACGTCAGTACCCTTGCTCAGCCCTATAAATAGGGCCATCCAACACCATTCTATAACATCCCACAACATTCCATTCTCTTCTTTTCTCTCTTTGTGCTCGACTTTGAGTACTTCTTTTGTGAGTTGTAGTTCTAGAATAGTTTTCTAGATACTTGAGTGTGTTTTGGTGTATTGTGATCCTTGTATTGTGAAGTTCCCATCGTCTTTGTAATGTCAAACTCTGTAAGTGTTATTTTTACTTTCACCATGTGTAACTAATTTGTTTATGTTGGAATTGGTGAACTAATCTATTGAGTATAATGTTGTGAATTCGACCTCTGCATGTTTATGATTCAAGTCCATGTTAGTATTTCAACCTTTTATTAATATGAACGTCAAACGGGAGAATGATTTTCATGTGTATTGAAACTTGTTTTATTAGTATGAATATCAAACGGGAGAATGATTATTCATGCCGTATTGAAACTTGTTTTGACGAAAGTAAAAGTTGGAATACCCTTGGTATCTCAATTCTATAGGGGTTGTTAACCATTGTTGCCATAAGGCCAGTTCTTAAAGCAAGTTTTTACTAAGAAAGCTCACGAGGGATTGGACTTTACGGTGAATTCTTAGAATTTATATCACGAGGGATCGGTTATAATGATTTTAAGTTGCAATGACATGAAACTTGATGATTAAATATGCATGTCTTGAGTTCCTCATTGTTATTCTAGATTAGGGATCCAATTTCCAACATAATTTGCTTATCAGTGTTTATCTCAAGTATCTTACCTATTTTAGATTGCAACTCAACTTTTTAGATAGATTTTATTTTCTTTTTATCTTATGAACCACTCAATCATGCTATCCTGTGAATATTGTATAAATTGTATATAAATCATTCTTTTGTCTATAACTTTCTTCACATTTATCATAGTAAATAGAAAATTACTGTTGATATTGGACTTTCAATCCCAGTGGAACGATATCTAAATTTTGAAAACTACAAACGATTGGTGCGCTTGCCAATTAACAACCCGGTGGTAGAAACGAACTGTTGAGACACTATCGTCGGGTTAACAAGTTTTCTGGCGCCGTCGCTGGGGATTGAATTTTTCAGTAAAATAGTAAATTTTTAATTACCGTGGTAAATATTTTTTAAAATTTTTTTTATTTTTACTTATTGTTACACTAACTTTCTTTGTCTAGTTTGTGTATGCAAGCTCGATCTACCGCAGGTAAAATTTATTTTGATCCTAAGATAGAAAAGTTTGTAAAGAAAATCAAGTCGTTGAAATCTAAAACACAAACTAAATCTTCTTCTACCTCTAAAAATTTTGAAAATTCAAATATGGCTGCTGAGAGGAGAACATTGGGACAGTTTGCTGCTATTAATGGTCCACCCCGAGTTTTAGGTATGTTTGAAGGACCTGTTATACCAGTGGAGATTAAACCTGCTACTTTAAATATTATTCAAAACAATCAATTTGCTGGTTTAAATCATGAAGAACCATATGAACATTTAACTATTTTTTATGAGTTATGCAGCATAATTGGTTTTGAACCCAATCATAGTCATTAATATTCTAGAACTTGTTTTTCAACCGATTCAAAATGGTTTTTTGATTATATGTCTTAGGATGATAAAGGCACAATTAGGTCTTATTCTTAAGCCTCAGAATTTTTGCACAATTTGACCCCGAGTTGCCCCTTTTAAGCCTGAAAGTGAAAATTTTTTTTTTGAAACCTTTCATTGACTGATATTCTCTTAATGGTGAAAAAGTTGGAAATTTAGTGGAGCAAAGAAATAAAAAAGGACTTAAGAAAAATATGGTATTGAATGCAAAGAAAAGTAAGAAAAAGAAAAAGAAAATCAAAAGGATGATATTGAATGAATTCCAAAAAGTCCATAAAAGTTCAAAAATTTGCTCTGTTAAATTTATGATGATAATTTGAATCATTCATGACTATTAAAGCCCTTTTGTATTCCATTTTTCTTGAAATTCCTACCTTAACAATACAACCCAAGGCCACGTTACAACCTTTGAAAGACCTTTAGACTTTGACATATTTTCTATCTAAACTGTGGAGTTTCTGGTTTATTAAAAAGCTTATGGTAATATTTTTGACTATAATGATTTAAGAGATACATAAACCTTGAAACACTTGAGTGAAAATTGTGAGAAGAGTATCTCAAGTCTTGACATTGAAACTTGATTCATGTAAGAAAAAGAAAATTGGCATTTGAATAAATCTGTTTCTCTATTTTGGATTCCTTAGTTTATTAAGCTTAGTATTTTTTGTATTTTATCTTGTGAATATGGTGATTGCTTGAGGACAAGCAATGTTTTGGTTTGGGGTATTTTGATAAGTGCTTTATAATACAATAAATTAGATCCAGTTTGCTTAGGATTTTAATCATTATCCATTGTATTTCCTTTATTTGTTGTGATTTTTGCTTTCTTTCCACTATAGTCTACTTGGGTATGTTATTTTGTAGGAATTAAGGTAATAAAGGGTCAAAAACAAGAGAAAAACGATCATAAAATGATAAAGAAACAAGAAGAACAAGCCCAAAGTGGAAAGAACTCTCTTTTTATGCTGAATTCTGACTGAGAATGCTGAATTCTGACTCAGAATGTTGAAATCCGACTCAGATATGACCAAATCCGAGTGGAATGACTCAGAATAGAGCCTTTCCGAGTGGAATGACTCAGAATGGAGCATTGCCGAGTGGAATACTTCACTGTTGGAGGAGAATCCGAGTGGAAAGTTCCCTGTCTTAGATATTCCGAGTGCTAAATGGCTGACCCTATTGGAAGTTCAATGCTGAAAAGAAATATGTCCCTGTTAGAGGTAAATTCGAGTGGAAGCTGTCCGAATGCAACCATTCGAGTGAAAAAAAAGGACTGACCTTCTATAAAAACTGCCCAAAGCTAATTCCGAGTGAAGGGATGCTGACTGAAGCAGGTCTGACCAGGGAACAAGAACTTTTCTGGGCAAAAAGCTGTTCCGAGTGAGTTGATTTGGAGTAGAAGAAGCCACTGAATGAATGTGTTGAGTAAGGAGGAATCCGAGTGGTTTCATTCGGAGAAAATGGCATTCTCAAGCGGAGCAAAGCATTTCCGAGTAATGTCTTAGCAAGCAAGGAAAAATCCGACCGGAAATGAATCACACTAGAGCAGACTCAAGTTTCACACTGAGCCCGAGTGAGAAGTCTCCAAAGAAGACATCTGAGTGAGTTGGGGCAGAAAGCTGAATTTCCGAGCAAAGCAAGGCTCGGACATGAAAAGAATTCTATCAGCCAGATTCCAGACTCTCAAAGTTTCTGAGTGAATGTGAAGGCCATTCCGAGTGAGAAGCATGAAGGCACTTCCGAGTGAATGTGTCCGAATGAATTTGTCCGAATAAATCCAAAGCAAAATCCGAGCGAAGTTTTAACCGAGTAGTTCAAATTTCAGAGACAGCCGAGTGAAACAGTTTGGGAACCGATTGAATAAATTCCGATCCTGAGTGAGTCTTCAATCAGTTCCGAATGAACTCCTCTATCAGTGCCGAGTGAATCATCTTTCAATCGGTTCCGTGTCACTCTTTACTCGGTTCTGACTGAATATTTCAATCATTCGTCCAGCTCTCTTCACAACCACAACATCAACACTGACTCCTTCCATCTCAACACCGGATCAAATGCACACCAGATCAACTCCAACTCTCCAGCAACCCAAACAACATCCCTTCAAACCAATACCGACCGGCTTTCTCCTAAACACCATCCCATTCCCTCTCTTCTATCCGCTGTCCCTTTCCTCTCCATAAATTCCACACTGTCCAGCCCACAACGTCCAGTCTCTTCACCACCAACACACACCGACTCTCCATCAACACTCTTTTCTCCACACCGTCCCAAACCAACACCGTCCCATCTACTTTGAACACCGGCTCCATCCACCACACCATCCAGAAATTCCACTGTCCCTTAAACCACAACACCGGCCCCCTTAAATCAACACTGCTCAGCAACCCACTCAACACAACGCCGTCCAGATCTCCATCCAACAGCAAGCCACAAAACCGACCAACACCTTCCAGCAAGCTGTCACTCGGTCTTGGGGATAAACAGCAAGCTTCACTCAGTTTTGTGGAAAAACAACACTTTTTCACTCGGAATTTCTCCACCTGCACCAATCATCACTAAATCCAAGCACCGAATTATTGGAAATATTAAAATAATGCAATTTGGCACAGCTGGAACTCACATGCATCGAAAGTTTCTTCTACTTGCAATTGCAACGCGTCTTCATTAGTTGGATTCCTCCATTCCTTTGCCTATAAATACAGGAGCAAGTGAAGCCAATTGGGCATCAATTCGAACAGCTTCAATTCCTTTTCTTTTTTTTTTCTCTTTCTTTCTTCTTCTTATGCCTTCTCTTTTCTTTCTTTCTTTCTTTTTCAATTTTTTCCTTCGTTCCTTTTTCTTTCTTTTTCATTTTCTTTCTCTTTTTTATTTTCTTTATTTTATTTTAAGAGTTGTGAGGGCTGTAAAAGTGAGTATTTAAATTTGTAATTGGTGGAGAAATATTGCATCAAGGAAATACAGTGGTAAATTATTCTAAGCTTTTGGAGAAACCCGTAAGTCTTTATTTTTTACCATGTCTTGTATGTTTTATTTTTCCATTATATATATGAATTTGAATTATTTCATGAGTAGCTAAATTAATTATCTTGGGATAAAGGGGGTATGATAATATTTTATATTAATGTTATTTTGACTTGGAATTAAATAAATTTCTGTTTTCCATTTAGTTCAATTATGCTCAATGCTTTTAGTAATTCCTAACAAGAACCTAAATGATAAAACTGTATACTTACGGGTATATTAGTAAGTTTAGGTAATAAATAGAATCGAGAGATTTATTTTTACCAGAAAGCTTTGAACTAAACCTAAGATTTTTGAGATGTTTTTTGTGACCTCGGTAAAACTGTGAAAGTAATCAAAATTCTTTTGAGGAAATAAAAGGGATTTTTATAAAACGATAATGGGCCTTTCTAGGGATTAAGCAGCGCTTTCCATAGGTTAGGTACATTAATAGGATTTCGAGAGGAACATATTAGGAACATATTAATTAGCTTTTGGAAAATTCGCCTTGGAAAACTTAATTCGATTCTTATTTATGAAAAGTTAAAATTCATTAACATAAAATAGAGTCTTAATCCCCCGAAATCCCAAGATATTCTCAACTCTGATTTTTTTTAAGTGTCAAGTAAATTTTGTTTCTAAATTTAGATTTTTAAATTGTGTTTTATTTTACAAAAACCTTAAAAATCAATTGTGTGGATAATTAAATTTTAATATGTTGGTACTTTGAACACAGTCCCTGTGGAGAACGATAATCTTTTATATTACGCGACATAACCCGTGCGCTTGCGGGCCCTGTCACTAAGCTACTATTCCAAATTATGGACATGTGACTGCAGAAGCTCCTTTTGCACCATGACACTTCGTTCATTTTCTTTGGGTTGAGCCAACATATCCTTTAGAAGATGTTTCTCTGCCAAAATGGTATTACTTTGTTTGCTCTTTATTTTCAACTGAGAGTTGGCTGCTCGAAGACATTGGTCTTGTTTTATCATGTAGTCTTCTTCAGCCTTCTTTTTTTTCTAATCTCTTCAATGGCTTGCTTGTTCTCCAAGTTCTCCCTTTTTTGAATGGTGTATTCTTGTTGGCATTTTAGCAAGTCTTCTTCTAGCTTCTTATTCTTGGCAGTCAATTCTTCTATTTTGGTCTTTAACGTCTTGATTGCTTTATCTTCCAAGACAAGTGATGGAACACAAGAGTTTACCGGGAGATAAGAAAGACTTCTGAAGGGTAATTTAACAATAGAGGCCCTATTCAGGATCCATTCATGATATTCTTCTCTGACAGCATGGCTCCGGGCCCCTAATTCCTTTCCTTTTCGGTGGACTTTCTTCCATGCATTCGCTATATTCCAAATGGCAGAGACATAGCTTCCCTTCAAGTAATACAAGATAAAAGGAGTGAGAGACTCTTCATCAGGTGGTCCAAGCAAAGGATAAGCTAGCTAACGCTTGGCTATGATGGGATTATAGTTGATACATCCTTCTGTACCAATAATAGAAATATTTAGGTAATCTCCATAATGATGAACGATGGATTCAACTTCAAACCATTGGGGATACCATCTGACTTTCTCAGCTGTGAGCCCTACAAGGTGATTGGCCCACTCACGCCCACTCTTCACTACTAGTTGGCATAGTTTTAGATCAGAAACAGGGCATTCGGCCTTACAGACTTGGTGGAAGACATGAGATGTGAGCCATACATACAAAGCAGGTAAACAACAAATAACTCTCTTTCCACCTTGTGTATGGTAGAAATCCATAGTACAATACACATTTACCAATACAGCTGTGACAGGATTCTCAAGCCTATGCTTGCGAGCTAGGAATACAACGATAGCATCATAATCCATATAGTTATCAATGTTGGGGAACAAGACAACACCGTAGATGGTAATAGCTAGAGTATCCATGAAGGCTTCCTAATCTTTCTTTTCTGCCAGGACCTGTATGTGCTTCTCGAGAAATTCCCGAGTGAATCTGGGGGTCTGATTTCTATTCAGTTGTACACTCCTTAAAGTTTCAGGATGGATCTTTAGAACATGGGCGGTGGAAGTAACAGTTGCATGATGATCAAGATGACGGTAAGGTATCTGTCCTTCCAAAGGCATCCCCAAGATTTGTTTGAATTCCTTAATAGATGGGGCCAACTAAAAGTCCCTAAATGTGAAGCATCTAAGAGGCGAGTCGTAGAATTGTGTTAAGGTAGTGATCGCCTCAATTTGCACTTCCACTTCTAAGAGCTTCAGAATCCTCCCATACTTTCTTGTAAAAGCCATTTTCTGTGTCAAGTTTATTTTTTTTCCCATTACTTGTAGACTACCCATGTCGATCTTCTTGGCCTTAACGTGCAATATTTTTCTCAATTCAGTTACATTTGTGTCACAACTATCGAATCTCATGTTAATTTCCATATTGCTTGAAGGTACTCACTAAGTTCCAAACAGCTTCCTATAAGAACAAAGAGAATGGAAAAAAATTAGTTACTGTCATGTTTTGTAAACCGCTACTTCCTTATTAATTTATTGGAAAACATTTTCACTTTGAGAAGTAGTGACCGGCAAAACTTGTATGAAACTAAAGTCATGTGGGTCATGGATCTTCCAAACATCATCAATACTTTGCTTGAAGAGAATTTTTGTTTTCATTTTTGTTTTGACGATTGGGAAGATTTATAACCCAGGACTCAAAAGTACACAAAAAGAAAGGGGGCTGCTCACTTGTTAAAGGATTACTAGTTTTTTTTTAAAAAAAAGTAAGTCATTTTTGGAATTAAGTAATCCTTTGAACAGGTAAGCAGTTCATCAATTTGGATTTAAAGGGAAAGCAAGAATGAGATAAGGTATAGTAAAGTCTGCCCTTTGTGCCCTAAGTCAGGTTTTTCTGAATGTCTTTTTCTGGGACCTATAGCCTGTCTAACAGTGACTCCTCATATTGGGTGGCTTACACTACACTTCTAAAAGATCACTAGAGCAAAGATCCTACTCATGATGTGACCACAATAGTAGGGAGTCTACTAGGTATGTACATCATGAAAGGTCAAACTCTAGTTGAGGTTCTTACGATCACCGGATGGGAAGTACATCCCAAACGACACCGCTACCAACCTCCCCTAACTTAAGCTTCACTTGGGGGCCCGGGTACAAGGCGCCACTCATAAGTGTGTGCAAATTATGAGTGTAACGTATGAAAGAGGCATTCAATACCTGTACCTTACCTATCCTGCACAGAGAATAAACACAGAACATAAAATAAAGTCGTCTATCCTAGGGTTCAACAATCACAGAGACATTAACAGAACATAAATGACAAAATGCATACAAAATAGAAATCACATACAAACATTGATATAAAATAAAATAAAGGAAGAAGTTAAATAATTAACAGACTATTTAAAAACATGCGCTATCAACTTGATTAGCTTGACTCTCTATGTCCCTAATGGAGTCGCCATCTCTGTCGCGACTTGGATCGTGACGGGATGACCGACTCTTAAAAATAAAACGGGTTTTTGAAAATCCTTTCGAAAAGAAAACAGGGAGTCGACACCAATATTTTTTAGGATAAAAATATCGGGAAAAACCTCTTTTAAAACACTAGTTATGAAAATGAAATTCTAAGTTCGGGAGTCGAATTACAAGTGAGGAAGGTATTAGCACCTCACAACTGTCCGTTATAAAACGGTTACCTCAAATTGATAGTGCTTATTTCAAAATAGTCTAGAAATTATTTTAACTTCTTTTATGAAAAGAAACATTTAAAATGACCAAAGCAGACACAAACAGACCAAATAGTGACAGTAAGAAAGAATAAAACAGTGACGATAGAAGACTAAACAGTGGCAGTAAAAAATAAATAATAACAGTAGAAGATTAAAACAGTAACAGTAAGAAATGACAAAGCAATGACAGTAAGAAACTCGACAAAACAACAACTATAAGAAAAAGTAAAAAAGAATGAAAGTAAAGGTTAGACGTCTCATTCAAATTAACCTTAATTTGTACATAAATTTAAAGATTAAAATAAAATTAATGAGATAATAAAAAAATTAAAGTTGATAAAAAATATTATTTTTAATAAAAGTATTAGAAACATGAGATTAACAAGATGTCGCGTCTAAATTAACCTCATTTCAAAGAAAATATTATTCTAATAAAATATTAAAATATGAGATTAACAAGACGTCACGTCTAAATTAACCTCATTTTAAAGAAAATATTATTTTAAATAAAAATATTAAAAACATGAGATTAACAAGACATCGCGTCTAAATTAACCTCCCTGTGACAATAAAATTTAAAATATTGACTATATAAAATTAATCAAAATAATAATAGGGACATAGAAATTAATAATGAGAAAGTGGGCCTGACAGGAATTGATTCCCGCTCCTATGTATTCTCAAATGTATTGAGAAATCAGGGTTACATAGTTCTTTGAGATTAATTTTGAAAAATATTTAAAATTATTTTTAAAATTATTAAATTGATTTGATTTTTAATATTAAAAGGAAATTTATGAGGAAGGAAAAATACAAGGCGAAGTAAGATCGCACGTGCATAAACCTTCAAAGTCCTATATCGCAAATGTAGGCAAAAGTAATTTTACACGACATTGCTCATAAGATTTTGAAACAATTTATTCTAAAAGAAACACATATTTAATATTTTTATTTTTTTTAAAAAATTTGACACAAAACTATTCATTTTTTTAAAGATGTTTGGGTTTTTAATATTTTTGTTTTCCACTTAGCATAAAAAATTATCTATCATTATTGTTATCACTTTAAGCAAAGGTAGATGTACCAAGATATTTTCATAAATAATCTAACATAAGTAAAACTACCTATTAGTTATTTTAAGTTTTTTTTAGAGAAAAATCTAATAATGAATCTAGAATAAAGTATTTAGTTTTTATATTTTAAAAATATAAAATCCTAATCTAGTAATAACATGTTATTGGTTTATTTGTTTATAAAAAGGGGACCTTTTTGAACTATTGGGCTTTGAAGCCCATAACAACATAATAACAAAAAACTAAAAAAACTTAAACTAACCTATATTTGAAAACAAAAGTGTAAAGGAGAGTTACAGGAGGGGGGAGGCGGCTGAGTTGAGAAAGAAAATGAAATAGAGAGAGAAAGAAAAGAGATGGGGGGACCGAAAATGGTGAGGGAGATCGGAGAAGAAGAGGAGGCTCTCGGACGTGGCTGGGGAGGCCAAGATCGGACAGTTCTTGGTGGGTGGAAGCCAGCTCGTGGTCGCGGTCGCCGGGGAAGAAGAAAGCGGTTGGCGCGGAGGGGCTCCGGAGCGGTGGGGATCCGTTCTGGTGGTGGCCGACGGCAAGAGGGAGAGTTGTTCCTTTTTTCCTTTGCTGTGTGATTTTTTTTTATGATGTTTGGTTGCTATTTTAATTTTTGGATGGTTAATGGTAATGATGAGGATGAAGGAGGTATGATTTATTTTGGGTTGATGTTTGTAGATGGTGAAGGTGATTGAGAAAATGAGAGGGAGGGATTTGGAATTTTTTAGATTGGGCTACACTGGGTTTTTTTCCTGTTGGGGAAGGTGATTATTGATGATGTTGGCTTTTGCTTGCTGTGTGTATATAGAAAGGAGGGGAAGAGAAATGATGTAATAAAAATGATGACCCACATCATTTTTTCGAGAGGGTCCCTTGGTTCTCTGTTGTTGGAGAAGATGATGGTGAGAGTATGAGGGGACCAGATCCGGATTCCGGACTGGTTTTCTGGAGGGGTGAGGTAGAAAAAAAATATTATTTAATTTTTATTATTAAAAATGATGTTCACAATTGTATAACCAATTACCTTCCTATACAACCTAAGTTTTTTCAAAAGCTTCTCAGTTTCACATGGATTCAAGTCAGCATTTATAATGACAAGATATGTAGAGTTGGGTCCAAGAAATTCATACCTAAGTGAAGCCGGTAAAGGCTTCAATTCAGCAGTTGAGCTTACCACTTTCTCACACATGACTTCAGTATCATATTTAAGTGGGGCGTTTTCTTCTAAACAATCTGATGTTCCTGCAGGCTCAATTAGTAAAGCAAATTCAAGTGGATCCTTAGGAAGAATTTCTTCCTTGACCACTTGGTTAATAAAATCCACACAGCAAACATCTTCAAAAGGTTACTTTAAAGCATCTTTCAAACTAAAATCTACCTTTTGGGTCTCCAACAGTTAGAGATAATTTTCCATTTTTATCATCTGTTACCACGTCTATGGTTGACAAAAATGGCCTACCTAGGATAATGGGGATCATAGAATCCTTATCCATTTCCAAAACAACAAAGTCAATAGGAATGAAAAATTTACCTACTCTAATAGGTACATCTTCTAAAATACCTATAGGATGTTTAACAGACCTATACGCTAATTACAATGACATCCTAGTAGGTTTCAGTTCACCTAATCCTAATTTCTCACTAACAGACAATGGCATCAAGCTAACACTAGCTCCTAGATCACATAACGCTCTATCAATGGCTATGTCACCAATTATACAAGGAATATAGAAACTACCTGGATCCTAAAGCTTGTGTGGTAACTTTTTTTGGATCAAGGCACTACACTTCTCAGTGAGTGCTACTATACCATCCATCTCTAGTTTCCTTTTGTTGGACAAGTTGTCATTCAAAAACTTCACATATGTCGGTATTTGCTGTAAAGCATCTGTAAAAGGAATATTTATATAAAGTTTCTTAAGGACTTCAAGAAACTTACCAATGTTTTTATCAAGCTTGGCCTAGGCCAAGCGCTGAGGATATGGAACTAAAGGTTGATATAGCTTCACCTCCTCCTTCTCTTCACTCTATTTCTCTTCTTCAATTACAGGATGAGAATAAGACTCTTCCACATTTTTCTCTTTCTTGGCCTCCTCTTCGGTCATACCAACCGGACCATTATATTGTGTACCATTCCTAAGAGTGATAGCCATGGTGTGATTGGATGGTCCCGCTTCGGGCTTTCCAGGAAAGGTTCCTGGCATTCTTGTGGAAGAAGAAACCTACTGAGCAATCTGGTTCTCCAACATTTTATTATGGGTGGTAAAAGTGCCCACCTTGGAGGTTACCTTCTTGATAGCATCAGAGAACTCATGATTTTGTTTTAGCTAGGTGGTCATAAAGGTCTCCATTAAAGACTTTAGCGTAAATTTTATGGAATGTAGGGTCCTTATGGTTGTTGGAATTTGCTCGGATTGCCTTGATATGAGGGTGGTCTATTTTGGAAGCCAGGTGGTCCTTATGGTTATCTGAAATTATTTCTATAATTTCCACCATATTTTCCAATAGCATCCACCTGATGCATTTCTGGCTTGGCATTCTGAGTCACTCTAAGCTGACATCCTTAAATATTATGACCTAAAATGCCATACAACTCACAAACCATATTACTAGTACCTGCTCTTAACTTATCAAATTTATCAATTTTAACAGATAATGCTTCTACTTTAGTAGTTAATAAAGAGAGAGCATCAACAGAGTACTTACCTGGAGTTCTTGGTAAACTCCTTTCTGAAGACCACTGGTATGTGTTTTGGGCAACCTCCTCAATGAGATTGTAACCTTCCTCCATGTTCTTACTCATGAAGGCACCGCCAGCTACGACATCAAAGGTTACCTTTTGGTTCGGAGTGAGCCCATTATAGAAAATATGCATCGTCAACCAGCATTCAATGCCATGGTGTGGGTATTCCCAGAGTATTTCTTTGTACCTCTCCCAGGCATTATAAAGAGTTTCATCATCTTTCTGAGTGAAAGTGATGATTTGCTTCCTCAACTGGTATGTTTTGCTCCTTGGATAATATTTGTTAAGGAAGGCATGAGACAACTACTCCCTTGTAGTGATTGACCCCCTCGGAAGCGCATACAACCAAGCTCTGGCCTTGTCCCTCAAAGAAAATGGGAAAAACCTAAGCCAGATTGTGTCACTTGAGACCCCATTTACTTTGAGTGTGTCATAATACTCAAGGAAAAGCTGAAGGTATAAGTTGGGATCCTTGGATGGCAATCCTTCAAACTGACTTTGTTGAACCATCAAGAGCAAGGATGGCTTCAACTCGAAATTATTTACCTTCGGCATATCGCATTGGGCGCTGCAAAATCATGGAGGGCTCTATTATCTGGATTTTCCATTTATGTTTGGCTTGTTGTGCTCAAAGCCATTTGCTTACTTTATTCTATTTGTTTCCTAAGAGCTTGGATCTTTCGAAGAGTTCTCTCGATCTCAGGATCAAAAATGTGCTCAAATCTAACACTTCTTCGCATAAAAGGGGCCTGCACAAACTCACAAAACAACAAAGAACACCCAAGTGTAATTTTGTAGAAAAATAGAAATAAAAAATAGGAAAAATAATGTTGAAAAAAATAAAAAAAGAACATCTAGTCTAATCAAAACATCGCTTAGCCAATATTGAGGGACAATCCCTGGCAACAGCGCCAAAAACTTGTTAGGGTCCCGCAACCGCACATGTATCGAAGTAATAAAAATTATTGTTCCCACAAGGATTGTGCCCAAGTACTGGATTTTAACGGTGTTTCAATTATCTAAAGTGAACGATTGCAAAGTAATTATATAAAAAGCTAATTAAAGGACAGAAATTTCAATATCTTCGAAATAAGAAATCAAATTACTTTTTGTGAATTCAATCAAAGGAAAAGTCTTAGGAAGTTAAGGGTTCATATGCAAGTATAAAAATCAAATGTAAATCGTATATCCAATCATACAATTTCGTTTCTAAGGTAGGTTTCCCTAAGTTAATTAATACCTTTCTCTTGAAAGCCTATTAACGTACCTAATTCCCGGAGAACGACGTTCAATTTGTTAATTAAGCCTTTTACGTTTTATGGAAACCCAATTAATTCCTCAAATGAGTCCGCTTACCATCATGAAACAAAAACATAGGTTCAATTCATGTGTTTTTGAATAATATACCTACTCTCATAGCGCATACGATTTGAAATCAACTACGCTAATCTCTAATTCTTATAGAAGCATTAAACATACATGAATTGAATAAAAATAGAAATTATTTTGATTGAAAGACAAAGAACGATTAATTCAATACAAAAGTATACTATATCATTAACGCTAAGAAAAGATGCTTAGTGTGCCATAAGGATTACAATCATCATGTCACAATAATTAAAATCCATGCCCAACATTAAAGAAAATCAAAGATGGAAAAATAAGGATTTAGAAAAATAATAAGATAGTTCTCACTAGGATCGCTAAATCTTTTCCCTAATTCTTCAGATTTGAGTTCCCTTGATGATGTACACTTGATCTCCAATGAAAATCCTTCCAAAAAACTCTCTCTTCATGTCTCTTGATTGCCTCTCTATTTTCCCTTTTTCTCCCTTCAAACTTCTTAGTTAAAAAAATTCCTTAAAAAATCTTTCTTTCCCTCTTTAAAAACTTTCCAGAAAATAGAGTATGCAAAATCCACTAGTAGTGGGAAAAAGCCACGGCCATTGGATCGTGAAATGAGGCCCAACCGTGTAAGATTTCACCAAAAACCAGTGAAATCCACGGCCAGTGGGAAAATCCCACAGTATTTACTGGCAGTGGATTTTTCTTTTCTTCACCAATTGCCTTTTTTTCAACTATTTTAAGACCTTAAAGTGCTTCCTTGGTTCCTCATTTCATTATATCACTTCCAAAGATAAATACAGCCTTATTTTGAGCTTTCAAATGGTTGGACTTTCCTTGCATTCATCACACGCTTCATCAAATCCTTGGTATTCTTGTGTTTATGTTCCTAAATCAAGGTTATTCCTGCAAAACTTCAACACCCAAATGACATATGCGGAATAAAGGAAATCATATGGAAAACAAGAGAAAAATATCACAAATAACCTAGGAAACTTTATTAAAAACATTACAAAAACATGCAAATCAAACATCTATCATTCTACAAAAGTAAATTAATAAAGGACCAAGGAAGGAATTTATTAAAGTCGGAGGTAGTCATGAAGGTAAAGCAGTTTTTTGGTTAATTCCAGAAGCATCATCAGGAGTACCTTTGGCACTTTCTTACTGGGAAACAGTTTCTTTTGGAGTCATTGATTGGTTAGGTGGCAGAGGGGTAAGCTCAAATAGGACATCGTCAGGCTCCTGGTGTCCATTATTGGCTGTGGCCACCAGCTTCCCTTTATGAAATTGGAAATATGGGTTGATGCCATTCAAATTAAGAATCACACCAGGGTTACAATACATAACTTGGCAGATAGCGCCACTAAATGTTTCGAGCACCACTATCCCACAGAGCTCCACCGCCTGAGTCGCCCTTTCTAGATTTACCCTTACTTCTTCCCACATCCTGTCATTCTCTTCATTAAAGGCAGCCGTATCTTCAATCTCCTTATTTAATGAAGCAATTTTAGCTTCATACTACTTCTGGTCTCTATTGTGACTGCCCTGTGCTCTCACCAACTCATTGTTTGCTGCTAGAAGCTCATCTTGTGCCTTTTTAACAACTTTCTTGGCTTCAGTGGCCTCCTATGCAAATTTTTTGTTTTTCTTCTTTAGCTTTTGGTTCTCTTCTTAAAGCCGCTCCAACTCTATCTTTTCAACTTTTAACTGCTCCAGCCCATTCAGCACGATAGCAAGAGTAGTTTTCTTTTTATCTATGACCTTTCTTTAGCCTTAACTACCTCTGATAAAAAGGACCATTCTTTGGTGAACACTCAAAGCTCAGTGTCCAGGGCTTGAATTCGGTCATAGTAGGATGAGCTCTGCTTGGCATGATTGGGGAGACATTTGAAGAACTCAGGTATCCCTTCCACATCTCGCAGGTGCCACCTCCCAACATCTATAGCTACCTTCACTTCGCTCAGGTCCAAGTTGAAGCAAAGGCAGTACCAAGGTATCTTCAATTTTCCCTGGTCCTCTTTATTTTCATGCCAAGATAGATAGGTGCCTAATCCCTTCCTTGGAGAAGGAATATATAACTATTTTGACGTTGTTATTCTTAGTGGGGATGCCTCTGTTTCTTATTCAGTGGCTGAAGATGACAAATCAATGGTGTTTTCAGGAACCTTCTCTTCTTCAACCACCTCTTTATTTTTTTTCTTTCTTGGCAACAGATGACGATTCCTCCTCCTAGTGTTGCCTATGCCTCTTTTGCTTAGACTCGTCATTGTTCTTCTTCACAGCTGTGCTTCTTTAGTAAGGCATCTTCGGTTTCCTTGGTGCTGGCCTCGATACGAGGAATTTCTCTAGCGTTAATGGGAAACTTTATTAAAGATTGGGAAGCCTTAGGAATATTCCTTTTGGCTTGAGCTTGGTTTTCTACCCGAGCTACCGCTGGGTCTTCTTATAGCTTGATTAGAGCCTTTGTAGGTGTAAATCTTACTATTTCACCTGAAACTAAAAAATAGCACAATGTCAACAAACTATAACTTTAAGCCTAAATAAAGAAAAATAAATACAGAAATCCTAAGTCATTATGCAAGTAGGCATCTCATTGGGCAGCAAAGCCAAGCAGCCTGTTGTAGTAGAATTTCCCATGTGCAATGCTAAAAGGTTACAAGGCCTTGAAGACTTCAACAGACACTGGGGAAAGCTTGACCTTGGTGTATTTAAAAGCGACCCCAGTTAGAAGAAAATGTTCATGGGTCCATGATACCAGAAATAGTTAGATCCCATCCTCGTGCACCCAGAACACCAGTTTAGGGTTTAAGGTTTGTACTTTGAAGAAATATTTCTTTAAGGAGATGCCTTTAAATTTAGTAGACTCCATAAATGCTTAAAAATTGACTATTTCTGAGTCACATTAAAGTGTGGCAAAGCTGAGATCACTATCAATGTAAAAAGAGTGCCACCATAGGTTTTAAGTGAAAGTGTTGCCCAAGCACCTCCAAGCTACGCACCAACCCCCACCCATTAGGATGTAGTTGGGTAGGGGCATACTTCAAATATCAGAGAACACTCATCTAGAATTTGGTAAAGGGGAATCTCATCCCAGTCTTGGTCACTAGGAATTCCTACATATACATTGACCTTTCATTTGGCGGGGTGTGGCAAACTCGATATGCTAGGTGAGGAAATAATGCAATGAAATACTTTTTGTAGCGCTCCTGGGAATACAACGAGCATGTCATATTCATCTACCCACTAGTTGCTCTGGTATACCGGGGAAACCGTCTCGTGAATTTCCCTTTGCACCCAGACGTAGGGGTTTTCCTTCAGCAACTCAACCTATTCTATCTCGTAAGCAATCACTGTTAAGCACCCTGACTGTGTCATCACAATTTCTTCTTCTACACCTTCAACCACCATCTTTCCCACCACTTGCGTCAACCCACCTACAAATTTGTAAAAGTAGATGTCATCATAGGTGTAGCAGTCAAAACTTTCTTCATTCGATAAGGGATCCCTTCTATGTAAAAACTCATGTCTTGGCCCTCGCTGTTCTCGCCTTGAGCTTTCTTGCCTTTGGCGCCTTACAGAGATTCACCCCCATGGTGTGTTGAAGAACTTCCTCTAGCCCTTATTTTTCAGCACTTACAACACTAAAATGAATAAGCAATGGGGTAAACAAAATGGAACAGGGAAAGAGTTGGGAATGCTACTTGAGTTTTTGAAAAGCTTAAAGATTTTTAAAGTAACTATGAACACTTCTTCTTCTCGAAAATTTCCTAGGGCTTGAGTCTCTCAAAATTTTAGCAGAGGTTTAGTAATGCAAATGCAAAGGTGATTTTTTGAGTGTCTAGGAGTTCGCTCTTATAAATATTGCTAGGGGCAACCAATGCAGACAGTTACGAGTATAGAGTAGGTAAGCAAAAATTTTATAAGTTACAGACAGCCTTAAAGTTACCCATGTCCATAAGAGCTACCTCGGTCAAGAGTTTATAGTCCATTAAAGCAACCAAAATAATCACTTCAATAAACTATAGGGAAAATGATCTGGTCTTCGGATCGACCCCTGGACTTAAAAGTAATTTGACTAAAATTAATCCTCTGGAACTAGTATGACCGATAGTCGGTGTGAGTTATTTTCTCAATGTCGGTATCTCACGTAATGAAATGATTTAACGCCAAGATTATTTATCACGTGAAAGGTCCCCAAACTGACCCTATTACGAGTTGTTCACTCAACACTGGAGAGTCAAAGTTGACCTATGCCCAAACGTGTTGAACAAGTAGCCTGCAAAGTGACTAATGGGTAGGTAGAGCCACTATGCAATGTCTCTGTAACAAGTTAACTTTCTGCAGAAGAGTAAAGTAAGTACTAATAATATGTCTAAAAGACTTGGAAAGCAAGAAGGCTCTTCCACTTCCTCCAGGTAAAAACACCCATGCATCAACGTAACATGGTATGAACATTCTCTAACTTTACGCTTGAGCTCTGAAATTCCTTCAAACTTTCATTGACTTGAGCGTCAGAATGTCCTTATAGGTGACACCCCTTTTCACCCCATAATGCGTAAGGTTGATGCTATTGGTACGAGGAATCACTCTAGGACCTATATTCCTCACTGGAATAGAGGATATAATATCGGATCCCCTCTGGACCAGTGTAACATTAGAGAGAGAATGTGAGAATTAAGGACTATCATGAGGCTGGACATTGTACCCCGACCCAGACCTGTTCACCTTCTATCTTTCCATTATATTTTAACTCTCATAGACTCTATTTATCCATTAAACTTCTAAAAAAAATTAAAAAATAATTTTATTTTGGTTGTACTTTGTTATCCCATTGTAAATACCTTATCTCGCATATTACTCACCATAACAATACATCATGATCTACATAAGCTTCACCAACCACTTAAGAGGTTTCTTGAACTTACTCTCATTTACATTTTTTTTGTATAATAAAATGCCTTGCATCTGAATAAATACCATGAAATAAATGAGTTAGAAAATTTGAAAATAACTAAAACTCTGCTTGGTCTTAGGTAAGCATGATGACTTCTTTGAATTTTAAACTTGTATGCTACATAAGGATCCATAATTGTTTAGTCTTTGCTTTACATGTTTGGGTGGATAAATGGTTGTTGTTGTTTTCTTTTGATTGAATTCTCTATGTTAGGATGCTTAAGTTTAAGGATGTCATGTTGATTACGAAACCATCATATGTGAGCTTTTGATCCTAATCTTCGTGCATGTATATGTTCGCTAGTTGGTAATGTTATAGAATTTGCTTTGATTTTTGTCACTGGTATAATTGTACTCCATGCATAGAAATGATAAAGGAACATTTTTATAAATACGCCAAGGCCAAATGGACTTACCTTGAACATTATTTTTTTGATCCTATTTTGAGCCTTGAGCCTTTTTCTTGTACATAACCTGACATTACAAGCCAAAGTTAGACCTTGTGTATATATGTTGGAAGTTTGTACTTGTCAGGAAAAAAACATTGGTTCTAAAAATGAGTTACTAAGGGACTAATGTCTTCTTAAGTTTGGGGAGGAAAGTATGTCCTTACACTTAGAAAAAAAAAAGTAAAGGGAAAGAAAAGGAAAAAAGAAATAAGGAAAGTATTCAAAAAATAGAAAAGAAATAAGCAAAAAGAAATGTCTAAAGGACACTAAAATAATTAAGTAAAGCTCAAGGAAAAGAAAAGAAGAGAAAAATTAGAGAACCAACAATTTTCCTTTCCTAAAGAAATGATTGACCAAAAGAGAAATAAGTAAATGATAAGTGTAAGCTATCAACATGTGTGTACATTTCACCTTTCATTGACTAGAAAAACCAAGAAACCAAAAACTTAGCCTCATTTCAATCCTAAAAGACCTTGTTGATCCATGTGTATATGCAATTTATGTTAGTAAAGTGAGAATAGTTACAAGCCTATGAGAACATGCTAATTAGTTGAGTTTAAGTGATTGTTTAACCCTAAACATTGAGTGAGGAGTGAAACAGTATTTGTAAGGGAAGTTAAGCATGATCACTTTATTCTCAAAGGAGAGTATTACATCCATTTTGAAGGATTTGGTTAAGAGGTTAAGCAATAATTTATTTATTTGGACACCCAAGCATCAAAGTAATTATTCATACATTATGAGTTTTTAAGAGGCATTCTTATTCTTGAATCATGGAATAAGTTTGTTTGCTTAAGGACAAGCAGATATTCAAGTTTAGAGATATGATAAATCTCTAGAGATACTAGTTTTATAAGTATAAATTAACCTATTTTATGATTAATTATTGAGTATTTAAGCTAATTAATTGGTAATTATGGATAAAATAAGTTTATTTATAATATTTAAATTAATTATGAATAAATTAGTGATTTTTATAAGGAAACAACTTGAGAAAAAAGAAAGAACCAAAAGCTAAAATTTAGGGTCTAGCATCGATATGCCCATAGCCAACATTAGTACGCCAGCCAATGTCAATAATGCCAGATCCAACGTTGATATGCCTAGATGCACCTGATGCTTTCAAAGTTGTGCTTCAATACGCCTAAATTAAGCTTGGGTACATCTAGAACACAAAAAAGAAGTCTTGCACCTCTATTAATAAGCGTGGGTACAACCAAAACCAGCATGGGCATGCCCAGTTGATATTTTACCCTAATTCTTTATGTGTTACTGCGCTTGTGCGTTAGTACACCCCATTTATGCTTGTTATTTAATTTTTAGTTATTTGGGCATCCATTATTTATCATTTCTTTATAAATAGGTCTATTTATTATAAATATCTTTTTTTGATAAGAACTCATTCATTATAATAAATTTTTTAGATTTTATTTAGATTTCTCTCCTAGTTTCTCTTTTTCTTACTTCTAACTTTCTCTATTTTAGGATCTTCCATCATGAATCACTCATCCATTTTAATCTTATTCCTTCCTTCCATCATGTGTGGCTAGATCTTCAGATTAGGAAATGAATTCTAAAGCGATGCTTAGGGAATTGTCATATATGATAATAATGTGAAGAGATTCAGTGATTAATTGAAATTCATCTTCTAATGCTATTCTTGGCTTGATCATCCAAGGATTGATTATGGAATTGGTTCTAGAGACGTATCATGGTTTCAAATTCATATATGAGATTTCTCACTTAATTTGGTGGCGCTCTAAGGAATTAGGCTCTTTTGATTAAGAAGTCTCCAAAATTCATTTAACTCGATTTGTTATGTCATGTTCACCAAAAGAATTAGGGTTCATGATTTGACAAATTAGGGATTCTAACCTAAGGGATTACGCGTTGTCTATTCATGTGAATTAACCTTCAATTGCAAAATTGAAATGTATCCAATCCAGATTCCATGCACCTAATCTAGCTAAGGAATGACTCAAATCGTAATATACTTTTTGCACTTTCTTATGCTTGATTTCAATTTCATTTTATGAAAACTACTGAAAATTCATAAATAAAGTTGCTGCTATTGTTACATAGGAACTAGACAATTGTTTTTTAGATAATGTTGACCTAAGGGTTGTGGTAATTTGAGACAAAATCTCCGTGGGAACAATGCTAAAATATGGTCAGTTAAATAATTGATGCAATTATCAATTATCTGTATGAAAAATACAACATCACTTGGCTCGGGCGGACAAACCAAAAATTTCAACATATGCTAAAGCCATAGGTTCTTTGGCACGAGCGGATGAATAAAATTTCAACATCTGTTGAAGCAACAAGTGCTTGGCTCAAGCGAATAGCCTTCAGGGATTGATCTTTATTTCTTTATTTATAGTTCCATTTTGATGCCCAAAACACATCCAAATCATTAGTCAGTTAGGAGAGAGACTTTAAAGATAGTTGGGAAACTAATTTGGGATCAGGGGAAGTGATTTAGGAGAAGGTGAGTTGGTTAATTTAGATTGAAGACTCAGCGATGACAAAAACCTGTCTCTACAACCATCACTAAAGCCACATGGCATCAGTCTATTGGTAGCAACTTATCCACGTGGTTGAAACTTAGTGACGGGCACCTATGTTGTTGCTGTATATGCTACCCAATCGACGACGCCAAAAGCCCGTCACTACCAGCACCACTTTAGCCACATGGCACCGTTTTATTTGTAGAACTTATCCATGTGGCTGAACACCGACGACTGTTAACCAAGGTCGTTATTATTTATTCCTCTGGTTAGCGATGCCTGACTTGCCTGTCATTGTGAGAAGGTGAAAATGGAGGCAAAACACTTGCCTAAACCTTAAATCCTTGTAGCGACGGGTTCACATCTACCATAGCTAACGTTATTAGACTCGACGACAGAAGCAACGACGATGGTTTGCCAATCTGTAGTAACAGGATCCACTTAGTCGTTAAGTTGGGCACTAAAAAAAATAGAGGAAAGAAAAAGTAGTGACCGTGTCTGTGACGGCTTATGTTTAGCTGTTAGCGACAAGACTCATCGTCGCTATGTTAGGCACCAACAAAAAAAATTGGAGGGAGACCAAAAAATTAAAGGGGGAAATTTAGTGACCATGTTAGCGATGAATTATGTTTAGCAACAAAATCAGTGACGAATAGTTGCAAAACTTAGTGACGGTGCACTGGGTCATCGCTGATTTGGTAGCTAATTTCTTTTTCAAGGTCCCTTTTGCTATGGTGGTCGCTAATTCAGTCACTAATTAGCGACAACTGTGTCAGTCGCTGTTTTTTAGTAACTGTCAAGGTTTTTTTTAGTGGTGAGTGTTGCTTTAATCTAATCAACATAGGAGTAACAAAATACATCAATTAAGTGTTTTAGCACTAAATTAAAGATGAAAATTATTAAGAAAACAACCTAAAATTGTCAAATAATAGAATTCCCACTTCTTACTAAAAAGGGCCTTGTCTTCCTCATTTACAGAAACTTTAGACATTTGATTATCTATAGCTTTTTGATTGGCCAAGATACTCTCTAACTCTATTAATGTGGGTTCTTTAGCCTAACCTCGACTAGCAGTAATAATTCCACTATACTTGGGATTTAATACAAAGATGATAATTCTCCGTGTTATTGTCTAACTAATTGCATTTACTAAATCTAATTTAGTAATTTCATTACAAATATATTTAACTTAAAATATTAAGTTATTGACATATCTCATTGTCTAAGAGACATCACTTTATTTTCCAGCAATTGCAACTTGGGCATCGTTCTTCCTTGAAAATAAGGTTATAAAGGTGTCCCAAGCCTCCTTTGGGGTTGACAAGTCTTTTATTCACTATAAGAGTTTGTCCCCATGTTGATGGACAATTACGTACATGGCCTTTCTAGCTCAAATCTTCTGAATTTTCTTATTCTCTTCATCACATGGAAGGCTCATTTCTACACAATCAATAATACCCCTACAAATCTTGGCTTAATAGATAGTACTTCACACAATGCTCCATGTATCATAATTATAGTGGTTGAGCCTCTTAATTGAGCTAGTTGAAAATGCTAGGGTCATGTTTAGTTCACAAGTTTTCTAAGAAAAATAGAAAACTATTCTTGAAAAAATTATAAAAATAGAAAGGGTGTTTGTTTACAAAATATTCAAAGAAAACTTATAGTAAACTAAAAACTAGATTTTCTATTTTTAAAGAAAAATAAAGAAGTCTTTAAAGAAGTTTTCCAAGAAAACTGAAAAGTGGAAAAGTTCTCTAAGAATTTTTCTAGCTATTCCAGGAAATAAAACTTTTGAAATACAAGCAGAAAACCTTTTCTAGAAAACTAGAATAATTTTATGTAACTAAACGCAGCCTAGATCGGCCATGGTGATTGGTTAACACCTAACACTCAACCAATTTTAGCTTTGTTCCAGATCAACACTATCATAGTCCTAGATTATGTACTTGTAGAATCTCCATGTATGATCCTTGATTGATACATCGACATTCGCACTGGTTCGAGAAAGCAGGTCCTTAACCCTCGACTTCAATACCAGTTGTTGAAAAATGAGATAAACATTATAGACACAAAAAAATTACAATGGTGCTCAACACCTTATTTTACTTTTTCTCTAATACACTAAAATTAATAACTTATTATTATGGAGCACTCACTTACTAACTAGCTCAATTTCTTACCCTACAAATCTTGCATCTCTTACTGATTTGCACACTCTTACACTTATGCACATATTTATTCCTAAGACTTGAACACATCCAATTCATGCATGCAGTTATATTTAAAGGAGTTGTAGGTCAGTTTGCTTTCTTGGTGCTTTAATATCTATATTGCTCTAGACATTTTTTATTATAATATAATTTAAAGGATGACTAGAATTTATAGTGAAGCATATTAAAAATAATAATTGAATATTCTAACGTACAATCTAATAGAACTAAATTAGATCCTATGACTAGAAAGTGCTTATTTTTTGGGTTTCAAAATTGGTGTTAAAAGCTTCTTAGTGTATGAATTAAATAATAGGGAAACTTTTCTTTCTAGAAATGTATCCTTTCATGAATAACTTTTTCCAATGTAAATTTCCACTAGACATTAATACAAAAATTTATCTCCAACAATTATTATGGGCAACAATAGTTTTCATAATGATATTATTAACGGTGAGAATGTGTTTTTCTAGTGGCCTCCTATAACTCAAGAGGGGGGGTGAATTGAGTTTTTCTAAATTAATTTACTAGATGCACTTTATTTAAAATTTCAATGCTTAAGATGATAAAGTACAAAACAGAGTTAATAATGGATAGCAGATTAAATATATATAAAACAGAGAGTAGGGTTAAGAGATTGTAAACAGTGTTTTATACTGGTTCGGCCAACCACTGCCTACGTCCATTCTTCTCAAGATCCTCTTGAGGAATTCACTATTATCACAATAGTACAACAAACCTTCCATACCTTGGCATAACCCTACCCTTGTGTGAAGCTTTTTTACAACAACAAAAGTCTCACTACTTTTGTTTACAACCTTTGGGAGTGTTTCCCAAAACAACAAAATATCTCACAATTGAAGAAAGTAATCAAAGGAGCACTCTCTTTCTCAGAGCATATGAACAAATTGAAGAGCAATAATAAGTAGAAACTCTACTTAGAAGAATATGGCCTTTATTGGTCTTAAGAAAGAATTGGAAGAATTGGTGTGTTTTTGCAAATGATGAGCATCCCTATTTATAGGGTTAGAAAGGCCTTCAAGAGGTGTGAATTTAATGATTAAAATAATTGAAAAGGTACCTCTTGGATTAAATAATAATTTATGAAGAGTAATCGATTACTTATGAGGTAATCGATTACTTGAATCAGTTTTAAAATTAATTTGTTGAAATCTTTTTATTTTGAATTTCAAAAATTCTTCAGACCTGGTAATCGATTACTCTAGTGAGGTAATCGATTACAATCATTAAAGATTCAGACTTTGGTAAACTTGTTGCTTGGTAATCGATTACTTGCTATATGGTAATCGATTACTATAGCTCAAAAATTCATTTTCTTTTAAATCATTGATTATTTAATGGCCATATTTTTCTTTAATAGAGTCTTACTATGATTCTGCCTTGGTCTTGAATCTTCATTCTTGATCTTTGGCATTTAGCCTTCGTCATTATCAAAATCCTTCATGGTCTTCATTCTCCCCCTTTTTGATGATGTGACAGGACCCGTAAGCGCACGAGTTATGTCGCGTAATATAAAAGATTATCGTTCTCCACAGGGACTGTGTTCAAAGTACCGGCATATTAAAATTTAATTATCCACACAATTGATTTGTAATGTTTTTGTAAAATAAAACACAATTTAAAAATCTAAATTTAGAAACAAAATTTACTTGAGACTTAAAAAAAATCAGAGTTGAGAGTATCTTGGATTTCGGGGGATTAAGACTCTATTTTATGTTAATGAATTTTAACTTTTCATAAATAAGAATCGAATTAAGTTTTCCAAGGCGAATTTTCCAAAAGCTAATTAATATGTTCCTCTCGGAATCCTATTAATGTACCTAACCTATGGAAAGCGCTGCTTAATCCTCAGAAAGGCCTATTATCGTTTTATGAAAATCCCTTTTATTTCCTCAAAAGAATTTTGATTACTTTCACGGTTTTACCGAGGTCACAAAAAGCATCTCAAAAATCTTAGGTTTAGTTCAAAGCTTTCCGGTAAAAATAAATCTCTCGATTCTATTTATTACCTAAACTTACTAATATACCCGCAAGTACACAGTTTTATCATTTAGGTTCTTGTTAGGAATCACTAAAAGCATTGAGCATAATTGAACTAAATGGAAAACAAAAATTTATTTAATTCCAAGTCAAAATAATATTAACAATAAAATATTATCATACCCCTTTCATCCCAAGATAATTAATTTAGTTACTCATGAAATAATTCAAATTCATATAAATGATGGAAAAATAAAACATACAAGTCATGGTAAAAATAAAGACTTACGGGTTTCTCCAAAAGCTCAGAATAATTTTACCATTGTATTTCCTTGTTGCAATAATTTCTCCACCAATTACAAATTAGAATTCTCACTTTTACAGCCCTCACCACTCTTACAAAATAAAAGAAAGAAAAGAAAATAAAAAAAAAGAGAAGAAAAACGAACAGAGAAAGAAAAAGGGGAAAAAGAAGAAAACTAAAGAGAAACAGAGAGAAAGGAACGAAGAGAACTGGATGAGAAGGGATTGGATAGGATTGCTGGATGCTTGCAACTTCTTCTCCTTTTATAGGCGATGGAAAGGGAGAATCCAGCTAAGAAACGCGTTGCAATTGCAAGTGGGAGGAAACTTTCGGTGTATGTGACTTCCAACTGTGCCAAATTGCTTATTTTTTAATATTTCCAATAATTCGGCGCTTGGATTTATTCAGGTGGACAAATTCCGAGTGGAAAGGTGCTGTTTTTCCACAAGACCAAGTGAAAGCTTGCTATTTATCCCCAAGACCGAGTGAAAGCTTGTTGTTTGGTGTTGGTTGCTGGGCGGTGTGGAGTTGGTACTTGATGGTGTTGAGTTGGTGAGGAGTTGGACGGTTTATTGGATGGAGAATTGAACGGTGTGGTGCTAAGCTGGACGGTGTGGAGAGGAGTTGGCCGGTTGTTGCATGTGGCTGGTGTTGTGGCTTGCTGAGGAGTTGTTGGTTGAGTTGCTAGACGTTGTTCAGAGGGGACGGTGTTAATGGATGGAGCCGGTGTTCAAAGGAGATGGGACGGTGTTACTGAGGAGAGTTAGTCGATTTTGAGTTGGAGTTGATCCGATGTTATGGTGATCCGGTGTTGGCTGTGAAGAATTGGAAGGAGTCGGTATGGTTTGAGGGTTGATCCGGTGTTGAGTTGGTGTGAGTGGATGTGAAGAGAGCTGAGCAAAATAACTCTGATTAAAACATTCAATCGGAACCGATTAGAAAATGATTCACTCGGCAATGATTAAAGATTGACTCGGAAATGTAACTCTCTGCCCCAACTCACTCGGTAGTCTTCCTTGGAGACATGTCACTCGGGTTTAGTGTGAAACTGTGAGAGTTTGCCTGAAAGTGATTCACTCCTGGTCGGACTTTTGTCCTCTTCTCCGAATGACACCACTCAGAGACCTCCTTTTTCAACAGGTGCTCTTTCAGTGGCTTCTTCTGCTCGGACAACAGTTGTGACGGTCCACTCGGGAGTTTTCCACTCGGAGGCAGTTTTACACAGAAAAACAGTTCAGACTCATTTCAATCAGCATTTCTTCACTCGGATTATTTGCAATCAAAAAGCTCCCACTCGGATTTCTTCAATCAGTATTTCTTTCACTCAGACAATAGCTTTGGGCAGCATCTATTTAAAGTCAGTCCCCTTTTTTCACTCGGAATGGTTGCAGTCGGGGGGCTTCCACTCGAATTCACCTCCAACCGAGACTTATTCCTTTTCAGCATTGAACCTCCAACAGAGTCAGCCATTTATCACTCGGAATGGCTTTGACAGGCAACTTTCCACTCGAATTCTGCTCCAACAGTAAAGTATTCCACTCGGCAAAGCTCCATTCTGAGTCATTCCACTCGGATTTGGTCCTTTCTGAGTCATCCTACTCGGATTTGGTCATTTTGAGTCGGATTTCAGTGTAAAAAGGGGAATTCTTCCTACTTGGGCTTGTTCTTCTTGATTCTTTATCATTTTATGGTCATTTTTCTCTTGTTATTGACCCTTTTATTACCTTAATTTCTGCAAAATAACATACCCAAGTAGAATAAAGTGGAAAGAAAGCAAAAATCACAATAAATAAAGGAAATACAGTGCATAATGATTAAAATCCTAAGCAAACTAGATCTATTTTATTGTGTTATAAAGCACTTATCAAAATACCCCAAACCAAAGCATTGCTTGTCCTCAAGCAATCACCATATTCACAAGATAAAATACAAAAAACACTAAGCTTAATAAACTAAGGAATCCAAAACAGAGAAAAAGATTTATTCAAATGCCAATTTTATTTTTCTTACGTGAATCAAATTTCAATGTCAAGACTTGAGATACTCTTCTCACCATTTTCACTCAAGTGTTTCAAGGTTTGTGTATCTCTCAAATCATTATAGTCAAAAATATTACCATAAGCTTGTTAATAAACCAGAAACTCCACAGTTTAGATAGAAAATATGTCAAAGTCTAAAGGTCTTTCAAAGGTTGTAACGTGGCCTTGGGTTGTATTGTTAAGGTAGGAATTTCAAGAAAAATGGAATACAAAAGGGCTTTAATAGTCATGAATTATTCAAATTATCATCATAAATTTAACAGAGCAAATTTTTGAACTTTTATGGACTTTTGGAATTCATTCAATATCATCCTTTTGATTTTCTTTTTTCTTTTTCTTGCTTTTCTTTACATTCAATACATATTTTTCTTAAGTCCTTTTTTATTTCTTTACTCCACTATTTTTCCAACTTTTTCACCATTAAAAGAATATCAGTCAATGAAAGGTTCCAAGGAAAAATTTTCACTTTTAGGCTCAAAAGGGGCAACTAAGGGTCAAATTATGCAAAAATTCTGAGGCTTAAGAATAAGACCTAATTGTGCCTTTATCATCCTAAGACATATAATCAAAAACCATTTTGAATCGGTTGAAAAATAAGTTCTAGAATATTAATGACTATGAGATTCACTCAATCAAGAAGATATGGGTTTTGAAAATTTGTTTGATAAATAACCCATTTTGGCTCAAGTCTAACCATGGAAAGTCTTTTCAAAGAAAATTTTAATCACATAAAGTTCATTTAAGCATTTATTTGGCATTTAAACAATCAAATTTTGAAAATTTTACTCAAAATTTTGGGGTCCTTAGATACTTAAGCCTTGTGTTCAAAGTAAATTTATCATGCAATCATGGTAAATTACAAGATTACAAACAAAACAAGGAAAACACACATGCATGAAAAATATAACAATCAAACAATGTAAACAAAACAGTTAAGTTTTCTTATCTACCACCCCAAACCAGAATTTGACATTGTCCTCAATGTTAAAATGGATGATAAAAGGATAAGAAAACTTACCTGGAGTAACCCCAAACCAAGGTTTGACATAGTTTTTTTTTTGTTTTTTTTTTATTATTAAAGCTTTAAAAATAAAGACATGGGGTTACCTCCCCACAAGTGCTAAGTTTTAAGTCTTCAGCCAGACTTTTCTGAACCAGCTTCAGCTATACAATTCATACCTGAACACAGGTTTTAGTGGTCTGAATTCTACCTTAGGGATCAGTTCTCTTTTAGCCAAAAAATCACAGAAGTGTGTTTTTGAAATGCCTGAAAAGTCATAGGATAAAACAGATTCAAGTGGATCAAGAAGGAGGTTTTGGATTGCCTCTTTCTCTACCACTTGGTCAATAAAATCTATTTCAAGCACAACAAAGTTAACAGGTATGTAAAATTTTTGTACCTTGATAGGAATAACCTCTAGAATACCTGGATCCTGAAGCTTGGGTAGTACTTTCTTTTGGATCAGTGTACTGCTCTCCTCAATTATCGGATGAGATAGAGACTCATCAAATTTCTTCTCTTCCTTAGCTTCTTCTTTAGTTATGCCAACCGAATCATCATAATGAGTACCACTCCTAAGAGTGATATCCATGGTGTAGTTAGATGGTCCTACCTCAGGTTTTACAGGAAATGTTTCTGGTGTTCTCATAGATAAAGAGGTTTGTTGGACAATTTGATTCTCCAAAATTTTGTTATGGGTGGCCAAAGAGTCCACCTTTGAAGCTAAGGTTTTTATGGCATTTGAGAACTCTTCATTTCTTTTTTCTTGGGTGCTTACAAAATTTTCCATCAGTATTTCAAGTTTGGATTTTTGTGGGTAGTTTTGGAATACTGGTAAGCTTCTAAAATCACTGCTATGGTTATAGTTCCCAATAGCATCCAACTGATGAAATTCTTGTTCATGGTGGTTTAAGGATATTGCAAAATAACAATTTGTAGCAGCATGTCCTGAATCACCACAAATACAACAATAAAAGTCAGTAGCACCTGTTAAGAATTCCATAACAAACGAAGATCAAGTGTGATCTTTGAAAATAAAAATAAAAATAAATTACTAGAAATAAAACAAACAGAAAAATATTAACAAGTATGATCTAATCGAATTTCAATATTGCCGATATTTGAGGGACAACAGTCTCCGGCAACGGCGCCAAAAACTTGACAGGGCCCGCAAGCGCACGGGTTGTGTCGCGTAATATAACAGATTATCGTTCTCCACAGGGACTGTGTTCAAAGTACCGGCATATTAAAATTTAATTATCCACACAATTGATTTGTAATGTTTTTGTAAAATAAAACACAATTTAAAAATCTAAATTTAGAAACAAAATTTACTTGACACTTAAAAAAAATCAGAGTTGAGAGTATCTTGGGCTTTCGGGGGATTAAGACTCTATTTTATGTTAATGAATTTTAACTTTTCATAAATAAGAATCGAATTAAGTTTTCCAAGGCGAATTTTCCAAAAGCTAATTAATATGTTCCTCTCGGAATCCTATTAATGTACCTAACCTATGGAAAGCGCTGCTTAATCCTCAGGAAGGCCCATTATCATTTTATGAAAATCCCTTTTATTTCCTCAAAAGAATTTTGATTACTTTCACGGTTTTACCGAGGTCACAAAAAGCATCTCAAAAATCTTAGGTTTAGTTCAAAGCTTTCCGGTAAAAATAAATCTCTCGATTCTATTTATTACCTAAACTTACTAATATACCCGTAAGTACATAGTTTTATCATTTAGGTTCTTGTTAGGAATCACTAAAAGCATTGAGCATAATTGAACTAAATAGAAAACAAAAATTTATTTAATTCCAAGTCAAAATAATATTAACAATAAAATATTATCATACCCCTTTCATCCCAAGATAATTAATTTAGTTACTCATGAAATAATTCAAATTCATATAAATGATGGAAAAATAAAACATACAAGTCATGGTAAAAATAAAGACTTACGGGTTTCTCCAAAAGCTTAGAATAATTTTACCACTGTATTTCCTTGTTGTAATAATTTCTCCACCAATTACAAATTGGAATTCTCACTTTTACAGCCCTCACCACTCTTAAAAAATAAAAGAAAGAAAATAAAATAAAAAGAAAGAGAAGAAAAACGAACAGAGAAAGAAAAAGGAAAAAAAGAAAAAAAACTAAAGAGAAAAAGAGAGAAAGGAACGAAGAGAACTGCATGAGAAGGGATTGGATAGGATTGATGGGTTGCTGCTGCTTTTATAGGTAAATGAATGGAGGAATCCAGCTAAAAAAACACGTTAAAATTGTAGGTCGAAGAAACTTTCGGTGCATGTGAGTTCCAACTGTGCCAAATTGCTTATTTTTTAACATTTCCAGTAATTCAGTGCTTGGATTTATTCAGGTGGACAAATTCCGAGTGGAAAGGTGCTGTTTTTCCACAAGACCGAGCGAAAGCTTGCTGTTTGGTGTTGGTTGTTGGGTGGTGTGGAGTTGGTACTGGATGGTGTTGAGTTGGTGAGGAGTTGGACAGTTTGTTGGATGGAGAATTGGACGGTGTGGTGCTAAGCTGGACGGTGTGGAGAAGAGTTGGTCGGTTGTTGCATGTGGCTGGTGTTGTGGCTTGCTGAGGAGTTGTTGGTTGCTGGACGGTGTTGGTTGCTTGCTGAGTGGTTGGATGGTTGAGTTGCTAGACGTTGTTCAGAGGGGACGGTGTTAATGGATGGAGCCGGTGTTCAAAGGAGATGGGACGGTGTTACTGAGGAGAGTTGGTCAGTTTTGAGTTGGAATTGGAGTTGATCCGACGTTATGGTGATCCGGTGTTTGGAGTTGATCCGGTGTTGAGTTGATTGTGGCCGGTGTGAGTGGATGGAGGGTTGATCCGGTGTGTATGGATGGAGCCGGTATTGGAGTGAATGGATGGAAGGTTGATCCGGTGTTGGAGCCTGCATAGTGGTTGTGAAGAGAGCTGGACGAGCAATGGAATTCTGATTGAAACATTCAATAGGAACCGATTAGAAAATGATTCACTCGGCACTGATTGAAGATTGGCTCGAAACCGATTGAAAGATGATTTACTCGGCATTGATCGAGGAGTTCATTCGGAACTGATTGAAGAGTGATCTACTCGGAATTGATTCATGACTCACTCAGGATCGGCACCCACAAAATGTTTCACTCGGCTGTCTCTTGAAATTGAACCACTCGGAGAAAACTTTGCTCGGATTTTCTTTGGAACAATTCAGTCGACTCCTTCTTCACTCCTTGATCCATTCGGACATATTCATTCGGAAGTCTAACTTGCGTCTCACTCGGATACATTCAGTCAGATTTGCCATTTTCTTTCACTCAGAAACTTGCACTTGAAAGACTCTGGAATCTGGCTGATAGGAGTTCTTCCCATGTCCGAGCCTTGCTTTGCTCGAAAATGTAGCTTTCTGTCCCAACTCACTCGGATGTCTTCTTTGGAGACTTCTCACTCGGGCTTAGTGTGAAACTTGAGAGTCTGCCCGAGTGTGATTCATTTCCGGTCGGATATTTCCTTGCTTGATCAGACACTACTCAAAAATGCCTTGTTCCGCTTGAGAATGTCCTCTTCTCCGAATGACACCACTCGGAGACCTCCTTTTTCAACAGGGACTCTTTTAGTGGCTTCTTCTGCTCGGATAACAGTTGAGACGGTCCACTCGGGAGTTTTCCACTTGGAGGCAGTTTTACACAGAAAAACAGTTTAGACTCGTTTCAATCAGCATTTCTTCACTCGGATTATTTGCAATCAAAAAGCTCCCACTCGGATTTACCTTAATCAGCATTTCTTTCACTCGGCCAATAGCTTTGGGCAGCATCTATTCAAAGTCAGTCCCCTTTTTTCACTCGGAATGGTTGCAGTCGGGGGGCTTCCACTCGGATTCACCTCCAACCGAGACTTATTCCTTTTCAGCATTGAACCTCCAACAGAGTCAGCCATTTATCACTCGGAATAGCTTTGACAGGGAACTTTCCACTTAGATTTTGCTCCAACAGTAAAGTATTCCACTCGACAAAGCTTCATTCTGAGTCATTCCACTCAGATTTGGTCCTTTCTGAGTCATCCTACTCGGATTTGGTCATTTTGAGTCGGATTTCAGTGTAAAAAGGGGAATTCTTCCTACTTGGGCTTGTTCTTCTTGATTCTTTATCATTTTATGGTCGTTTTTCTCTTGTTATTGACCTTTTTATTACCTTAATTTCTGCAAAATAACATACCCAAGTAGAATAAAGTGGAAAGAAAGCAAAAATCACAATAAATAAAGGAAATACAGTGCATAATGATTAAAATCCTAAGCAAACTAGATCTATTTTATTGTGTTATAAAGCACTTATCATGATGACAATTAATATCCTGAAAAATGAAGTTTTGCTATACAGTACATATTCTTTTGTCTATGTCGTAGGGATTAATTTTCGTAACTTTTAGGTACTCCCCCTTAATTTTCCAGTTTAGCCTCTTAATTCCCCTTTAATTTATATTTTTGGTAATATCATCATTTTGAGTATTATCTCCCCCTTTGTCATTATCAAAAGTAAAGTGCGCAAATAGGGAAGGGAAATATGTTTATTATATATTTGTAAGGGAACAAAACATAACCAGACAAAACTAAAGACAAACGAGGACTTGTTTTTCATAAAAAATGAAATTATTAAATATAAACAACAAGAAGACAAAAGAATAGAAGTTTTTAATCAGAAGCTGGTGGTGGAAGACGGGATAAGATAGCTTGCATGGAGCTGTCCACATGGTCAAATCTATCGCGAACGTAGGAACGAAAAGATTGGAGTTCAGTGGCTAAATCAGTCATGGAGAGTGAACCGGGAACTGGGTCAGGATCCTGGGGAGAAGCAGAGTGTTTGGGAATCCAATCACCTTCAGCGTTTTGCTTGTATCCAAATGAAGAGGGGGCAGTCTTTCCAATGCTAAACGAGCGTTGAGGTTTGATACACAATTCATCAGAGATAGGAACTTTGAAGTGGCAAAGGATCCGGGTAATGAGGCCAACATATGGAAGATGAGTGTTGGCTTTCAGAGCCTTCTTCATGCGATAGCGAATAAGAGTGGTCCAACTAAGAGGTCGAACGGTTAAGAGAGACCACATAAGAACCAAGTCTTCTTCAGTTATTTAGGCCAAATTTATGGTTCAGGGAACAAGAATGCGAACCAGAATATAATGCATAACCCTGCAACTAAAAGAGAGAGAGATCCAGCCAAGAGACGACTAGCAAATTCAACAGTGTCAGAACACACAAGGCGGCGGGCTTCAAGATTATTAAAGTCATGCTCCCAGTTTTCAGAGAGGTGACCTTCATAAATTTCTCCGATGGAAGGGAGTTCAGTGAGATCTAAAAAATGCCAGAATCAATGACTATTGGAACTTTCTTTACTTCAGATATTATGTAGCCATCAGTAATCTAAAGATTAGAATAAAACAAACGGACAAGATCAAGATAGTGATCCTCTTTGATGATGAGAAAGGGGATCATATTCTGAATGTCAAAAAATTGATAGCAGTCGACATTTTCGATCACAGGGAGATCAATGAATTTGGGGTCAATGATGTCTCTGCTAGGAATAAAGAGTAAAACTGGGTTTGTTGGATAGAGTTGGAGAAATATTCCACAAAGGTGTGAAGGGAATGATTCGGTGTAGGCTGATCAGAGGAAGAAGAGGAGCCATGAGTCCTCTTGTTCTTAGTTGGGACAGAAGGTGATGGTGGTGTGGGAGTGTAGGTAGGAGATTGGTCTGCCATGGAAGTGTTACGGAGGAGACTGGATGAAGAAGAAGGTGAATAGTAAAAAATGAGAGTGAAAGGGGTGATTTTTAACAGACCCAAATGTGAGTAATCGATTACATGTGGTAGTGCAAAGATAGAGTAATCGATTACAGGAATTGGAAAGGCCAGGTAACGGGTGGTAATCGATTACAATTGTATAGTCAATTGGTGGTAATTGATTGATAAGTGTTTTGCTTATATTGAGTTTGCTGAAAGAGAATCAAGTTTGTATAATATGAACTCAATGAAATGGATGTGCCAAGTTTAAACACAGAAGTTGTAATATAGTATAGTTGTCGTTCCACTGAGGAGGTGCTAGAATGAAGACTTTAGTTTGAATTGATTTGGCAGAAAGTTTTTGTTTGGGTTTGTTGTGAACGTTGTTGAATGAAAAACAGCAAGTAACAGAATAACAGAGAATAATATTGTGCAAAAGATGACAGTAAATGAGGTTGGAAAAATCAGTTTTGTAAAACAGGGATTGGCTTCATCACATCTTCACCTCTGTAAGCTGCATAAGTTTCCATATAAGTAAATCGAAAAGATAAGTTCTACGTCACAATCAAAGTCATTTGCATCGATCCCTCGACTACAAAATTCATAAGAATGATTTCCAAACCGCTGATCCCTCAGTCACTTTGGAAACCATTCCAGCATTATCGATCGATTGTTTTGACGTTTGTTGCGTTAGACGCCATCCCTGGCTACCTACTCACAACAAGCATTTCTTTCAGGGTCTGCTTTCAAAAGTCACTTCCCAGCATACTCAAGAAAACTTAGAACAAGAAAATAGTGATCAAGTACTTTCAGGCATTAAACGCAGAAGGAAATACAGAAACTTTATCAAATCTCATTACTCAATGAAAACTTACGACAGCATTACTTCAGTGTTGAATGGATTACAGCCAATCCCATAAGGGAGATTAGTTACTCATGCCTTGCATTTTCACCATCAAAGAAATGAATAGAGAATGGAAAGTGTGAAATGAAAAATACAGAGGATGAAATGATGTCTGATGTGATAGGAGATTGATGATTTGTGCTCTGTTTGCAGCTTGATTTATAGGAGTTTTGACTCAGCTTCTCTTGCCCCACTTACGTAGAACCCATGCGGCATCTTTCAGAGACTGGTGGAAACAGAAGAAAGTGGGCGAGTTGGCATCGCATTATTGGTGAATAAAAAATGAAGAAACCCATGCTGTGTGAGTCACGCTTGAGCTTGATGGTCACGCTCAAGCGTGAAGGGCTCTGATGCTTCTTGATGATCTCACGCTCAAGCTGAAGTAATTCACGCTCAAGCGTGGCTTCCTTGTCTTCTTACGCTTGCTCCTCGCTTAGCCTTACTCAGTTACGCTCAGGCGAGGCCTTAATATCCATTCCTCACGCTCAAGCGTGTAAAGCCTGCGCTCAAGCGCCCTTCATGTGCCTAGTCACGCTCAAGCTTCCTTCAGTCACGCTCAAGCGTGCCTCATGCGCAGAGTCACGCTCACGCTCACGCTTGATCCTTTTCAGCCGCGCTCAAGCGCTCTTGTGTTCACGCTCGAGCGTCCCCTTCTCACGCTTAAGCGTGGGTAAGTCTGATGCTACTTGTTGTCCTTCAATCCACGCTCAGGGTCACGCTTGCTTCTCGCTTGGGCGCTTTAGGTCTCACGCTCAAGCGACGCGTTCTTCCGCTTGAGCGTGAGAGGGTCCTGAAGCTTCTCTGTTTTCTTTAGTCCTTCAACAAGGTTGCGCTCAAGCGTGCTCGAGGTTATCCTTAAGCGTGGGGTTCTGATGATGCTGAATCCTCTTGAACTTCTTTCAAGCTTTTGGAACCTGTCTTCAATATTTTTCAGAGCAAGCTTATTTACTTAACACATTATTATTTATAATAAAAATCATGCTCAATTTTATCAATCTAGTTAAGTATTTCAGGAAATGGATCCAATTGAGTCATGAATTTAATCACAAAATAAGTACTTATCAAACTCTCCCCAACCTAGATTTTTGCTTGTCCTCAAGTAAAAAGAAGATTTGAAAAGGGAAAACAAGCATTTAAAAATCTGAGTTTCTGTTGCAGACAAAAGTTTAAAAGGCAATAATCTGGCTTAATATCTAGACAAATGATTTTCTTAATACCAATTCCTTAAAATGTAATGCACCATTACCTTATTCATAAAGCATGTAACCCATTGCTGTAAGAATATAGAATTTCTCATTATTTCTTACCCTGTGTCTGTTTCGCTCATCCATCATTAGAAATGTTCTCTTAACATTGCCCGTCATTTCTAGTAAAACCAAAATTCAAATGAATAGCAAGGATCAGAAGGTCTTTTAAGTGTGTAATGAGGCTGGGTTAACAAGAAACTTTGGTTTTTCTGGGTTTCAAAACGCATGTTTTTAAAGAAGAGCATAAGTGTTTTTGTTTAACAAATTAGAAGGCTCCTTCTTTGCATTGAAACTTCAGAATTTTCTTTTGTTTTCCTCCAGCTCTTTTATACATTCTTTGGAGAGCTTACTTCTTCTTTCTGCATTTTTCTTCTCCTGCCTCCATTTGTTTCATCTTCTTTTGAGAAAATTATTTTATGCTCTTTTTCAAGATGAACATGCAGGTAAGGTAGAATTTTTGCTTTTTATGCTTAGCTCAGGGCAGAGAAAAATTTTCATGCTTTTATGGCTCAAAGATGGGCTGCCAAAAAAAAAATGGGATATTTTTATCAGGGTAGCTTTTTGGCTCTTGGCTAATTATTTTTCAAAATTGCCTTATCATTTCCTTGCTTGTTTCTTAAGAAAAAGGTTTAATTAGAAAATCAGTCAATGCTAATTTAACAATTTCAAATGAGGCTCTCAAGTGTTTAGATTTTTCTCACCTCTCATCAAGATATAAAGGTTACTTCCTTATTCTAACAGAAAAGGGTTCAAGTCATATAAACAAGTAACAATACATGCATTCCAGTTCCTTGGTTCTTAATTAAGTCATTTTGCCTAAAAAAAAAATCAGTGTTGTTGCCTAAAAATATTGTGCTGCTTAGAAACTTTTCTTTGTTCAAAAGTGAAATCTTTGGTTGGGGTTTTCAAAGATGTTCAAAGTTTTAATCATCAAAACCGGAATAATCACAAACAAACAAGAATAATTACAAGCAGATAGGAATAATCACAGGCATATAATCTCAAACAATTTCTAAAGTGTGCTGTACTAAAGATAAAATAAAGCTATAAATTGTCAAACTAAGTAGCAATTTTAATTGTCAAAAACTGAAAGCATTAAAAAGTTTCACTCTTCCTCGGATGAGTCCTCCTCTGTTCCCAAGTCTCCTCTTTCTGGAGGTCCCTGAGTTGAAGTTCCTGGCCTATCCTCCTGTGTAGCCTCACCTCCTCCCATAAACGGAGGCCTGTCCCCAGGCCAAGCAAGCAGGGCCTCAAACTGGGCAGGTGGCATCCATGGATTGTGTTGACCTGCAGGAATGCTATGATAAAGACCATTGTGAACATGTAACAAACCTCTATGCTGAGCATTCTGCTGGGCTAGGAGATGGCTGTTTTGAACTTTCAGGATGTGAATGCCTTGTAAAATCAGGTTGGCTTCAGTGCTGAGGGGGGGGTGGGCAGGTGCAGTGTTGAATGTTTGCTGTGCTGCTTGTGGGGCATGTAGAGGAGGTGCATCAGTTGCAGGGAGTGCTGGATTGCTGCAGTAACGCTCAATGAAACGTTTGTCTATTGAAGGCCTGATTGGTTTGAGGTCTTGTACCTCAACACCATGAGCTGCACAAAAATCAGTGATAAAGGCAGGAAAACCAAGACTCCCTTTTACCTTTTGACCTGCCTGGGAGTACTTCTGATCAGAAATCACAAACTTGTGGATTTCATCCGATAGTACTTGGGCTAGATCAATAGAGATATCCTCTCTCATAATGCAGTATAGGAGATAACACCTACTAAAAATCAAATCAGAGACATGAGCGTTAGGTGCTATGTTAGCTAATAAGAAGGAAGTCCAAACTTGAGCAATAGTAGTCATGTCCTTTCTTAAAACTCTCATTGGTGTCTCTCCTTGCCCCATTTGGAAGTGGTGTCCTGGAACACAGATAGCGGCTTCAAGGTCATGTGTGGCAATGAACTGGTTCCTTGCAACCATGGCAGCATATTCGCAGATTTCCCCTTCTCCTAAGGTCATGATGTTCCCCAAGTAGAAATTGATGGTGTCTCTGTCATATGAGAGCCATGTACCCCGCACATATGTTTTTCGTTCCCCCCCTCCATCTCTTGTCCATGCGTTTGCATAGAATTCTCTTACCACTTTAGGGTCAAATTTCTCCCTTGGGTAACATACTTTTAGCCAATTTCTCCTTCTTATAATCTGCAGGAAGGCATCGCATTCTCCCAAGGCCAAGTCTACTTTCCTTTCTGGTATGAATGTCCAATTTGAGATGTCTTCATACCGCTTGCTGTTGCCTTGCTTCCTGAACCTTGGAGCATCATCTTGTTGATCAGTTCGTGGTCTTTTGCCCTTGTTCTTTCGGGAACTTCTTTTTGGGGAAGTGGTGGCAGGGGGACTTGGTGCAGTTTGCTTGGTTCTGGCCATCTGCAAGAAGGTTAAGAACCACTTTGCACTTAAAATACTTCCTTTTAGGACTTTTATCGAACATTCAGCATGCATTAAAAGAATGTGAACTAGAAAAGGGACATGCATTACAATGAAAGTGAAACACAAGAGCCAAACCTTGAATGCCTTTCTCTAACAATTCAGGAACAACCAAGTATAGATCATAACATTCATTAAACACAGAGAGAAATGACATCAACATGTGCAAAAAGAAAGGTATAAATTCTCCCTAACAAAGTAGTCATATGCTGTTAATTCAAAAAGAGGATAGTGCAGTGGTTACCTGGAAGGATCCGAACGTGCTAGAGAAAATGGTTTGCAAAATAAAAGTGTGATTTATGAAATGAAAGGGAAAAGACAATTATTGGAGAAGAGAGGGTGGTTACAAAACTTAGAGAGACGGAAGGTTGATGAACGGTTACGTGAGTGAGAATGGGCGGTTTCAGATTTCTGCATTTATTATTATCAGGGGGCCTTTTTGCATTTCACGCTTGAGCGCCCTGAAGTCACGCTTGAGCGCACGAGTTCCTCGCTTGAGCGCCATATATCCACGCTTGAGCGTGATCGGCCTGGATTCAGAGTCTGAGAATGAAAACTTCACGCTTGAGCGCCCTGAAGTCACGCTTGGGCGCACGAGTTCCTCGCTTGAGCGCAATATCTCCACGCTTGAGCGTGATCGGCCTGGACTCAGAGTCTGAGAATGAAAACTTCACGCTTGAGCGTGATTTCGTCGCGCTTGGGCGTAAGAGTTGCGCGCTTGAGCGCAGGTTTATCACGCTTGAGCGTGTAGCAACATTTCAATACCTGATGCTCTATTTAATGCCTCGCTTGAGCGCATGTTTGGCACGCTTGAGCGTAGTGGTGTTGCGCTTGAGCGCCAAAGTATCACGCTTGAGCGTGATCACCCCTCTGATGCTTAGTTTAACTTCTCGCTTGGGCGCAGGGGTCTTGCTTTGAGCGTGTCAGCCTCTGATTGCTATCCAGATCCCTTCGCTTAAGCGTAATAGGTTACGCTTAAGCGAGATCGGGTTTATTTTGTTGAAAAGCCACGCTTAAGCTTGACTCTCACGCTTAAGCTTGATGAGGATGGTTTAGGACTTACCTTGGCTCGCTTAAGCTAGATTATCCACGCTTGAGCGTGGTGATGTCCTCATGTCTCTCTGAACTCAACCTCCAACTCCAGTTTTGTTTGCCTTTGTTTGAGACTCTTCTACAAGGTAAACAGAAACTTTATTATTTTATTTTTATTTTTATTTTTATTTTTTTGAAAAATTTTCAAAGAAATAAAACACAAAAGATTGGGTTGCCTCCCAATAAGCGCTTGTTTAACGTCATTAGCTCGACGCCTGAGTTTGATCATGGGTCTTTTAGCAGGATATCAGTGGCAACCTTCTCCACTTCTCCCCCTAAATAGGGCTTTATTCTCTGTCCGTTCACGACCCAAGTTCTTTCAGATTTTGGATCTTGTAACTCAATAGCTCCATAAGGTTTCACCTCCCTGACAATAAAGGGTCCTGACCATTTAGACTTGAGTTTTCCTGGGAATAGTTTCATCCTTGAGTTGAAAAGAAGAACAGATTGTCCCTGGTGAAAACTTTTCTTCATAATGTGTCTATCATGGTAAACCTTCATCTTTTCTTTATAGATCCTGGATGAGTCATAGGCATGATTCCTCCATTCTTCCAACTTATGCATCTGAATCTTCCTTTCTTCAGCTGATGCTTTTGGGTCATAGTTGAGGGTTTTTAGTGCCCAAAATGCTTTATGCTCAAGTTCCACTGGAAGATGGCAATTTTTACCATATACCAACTGATAAGGTGAAAATCCAGTTGGTGCCTTGTATGCTGTTCTATAGGCCCATAAAGCGTCATCTAGCTTCAATGACCAGTCTTTTCTGCTTTGGCTGATTGTCTTCTCAAGTATCCTCTTGATTTCTCTGTTGGATACTTCCACTTGGCCATTGGCTTGAGGATGGTAAGGGGAAGTTACTTTGTGCTTGACTCCATAATGTTCAAGGCATCTTTGGAGTTGACTGTTGCAGAAATGAGAGCCTCCATCACTTATTAAAACTCTTGGGGTGCCAAACCTGCTGAAAATGTGTTTCTTAAGAAATTTGATGACAGTCTTGGCATCAGCTTTAGTACATGCCATGGCTTCCACCCACTTGGAGACATAGTCTACTGCCACAATTATGTACTCATTTGAGAATGACATTGGTAATGGCCCAGTAAAATCGATGCCCCAGCAATCAAAGACTTCTATTTCAAGGATGGCAGTCAAGGGCATCTCATGTCTTTTTGATATGTTTCCTGTCTTCTGACATGCTTCACAATGCTGCACAAAAACATTAGCATCTTTAAACAAAGAGGGCCAATAAAAACCTGATTGGAGGATCTTTGCTGCTGTCCTTTCCCCATTGAAATGTCCTCCATAGGGTGAGCTGTGACAGTGCCATAGGATGCTCTCAGCCTCCTCTTGGGACACACATCTCCTCAAGATGTGATCTGATCCAAGTTTGAATAGGTAGGGGTCATCCCATATGAATTGCTTTGCATCCCTTAGAAACTTCTTCTTCTGCTGCCATGAAAGGTCATCAGGCAGTATTCCAGCAGCTTTAAAGTTGGCCATGTCTGCAAACCATGGCCGTTCTTTCATCATCAGTAGCTTCTCATCAGGAAATTCTTCCTTCACTTCAGGTTGGAGCCGTGTGACTTCCTGATTGACAAGTCGGGACAAATGATCTGCAATGAAATTTTCGCTGCCCTTTTTGTCTTTGACTACTAGGTTGAATTCTTGCATTAGCAAGATCCATCTAATCAGTCTGGGCTTAGAATCAGGCTTATTCAACAGATATTTAATGGCAGCATGGTCAGTAAAAATAGTAATCTTGGAACCAATCAGATAAGGTCTAAATTTTTCCAGGCCAAACACTATTGCTAAGAGTTCTTTCTCTGTTGTTGCATAATTTGTTTGTGCAGGATTTAAAACTTTACTAGCATAGTGTATAACATGAAAAATTTTAGCCTTTCTTTGTCCTAATACGGCCCCAACAGCATAATCACTGGCATCACACATCATTTCAAAGTCTAGTCCCCAATCAGGGGCAACTATTACAGGTGCACATGTTAGTTTATGCTTTAGAGTTTCAAAGGCATGTAAACAAGAATCATCAAAAATAAAAGGAGTGTCTTTGTTTAAGAGATTACTCAAAGGCTTTGCAATTTTTGAGAAGTCCTTGATGAACCTTCTATAAAATCCTGCATGGCCCAAGAAGCTTCTCACTCCTTTTACATTTCCTGGTGGTGGCAATTTCTCGATTACTTCTACCTTTGCTTTGTCCACTTCAATACCTCTTCTGGAGATTTGATGTCCTAATACAATGCCTTCAGTCACCATGAAGTGACATTTTTCCCAATTCAAAACCAAATTGGTGTCTACACATCTTTTCAACACAATGGTCAAATTATTCAAACATTGATCAAATGATGAACCAAAAACAGAAAAATCATCCATGAAAACCTCTATGCATTTTTCCACCAAATCAGAGAAGATAGCAAGCATACATCTTTGAAATGTTGCAGGGGCATTGCACAATCCGAAGGGCATTTTTCTGTATGCAAATACCCCAAAGGGACATGTGAATGCTGTTTTTTCTTGATCTTCAGGTGCAACTGCGATCTGGTTATACCCTGAGTATCCATCTAGGAAGCAGTAGTATGCTTGACCTGCAAGTCTTTCTAACATTTGATCCATGAAGGGTAGAGGGAAGTGATCTTTCCGGGTAGCAGTGTTTAGTTTCCTGTAATCGATACACATCCTCCATCCTGTGACTGTTCTTGTAGGGATCAATTCATGCTTCTCATTCTGTATGACAGTGATTCCTCCTTTCTTTGGAACAACCTGCACAGGACTTACCCAAGCGCTATCAGAAATAGGATAGATTATACCAGCTTCTAGTAATTTAGTTACCTCCCCTTTTACCACTTCCTTCATAGTTGGGTTCAAACGTCTCTGTGGCTGAGCAATTGGTTTGAATTCTTGTTCCATGTAAATGTGATGAGTGCAGTAAGCTGGGCTTATTCCCTTCAAATCTTCCAGCTTCCATCCAATCGCTGTTGAATGTTCCTTTAACACTTGAATCAACTGCTTCTCTTCTGTACCTGTCAATTTCCTATTAATAATAACAGGTTTTTGGTTATCATTATCAAGAAAAACATATTTCAAGTGTGGAGGTAAAGCTTTTAACTCCACTTTTGGTGGGACAACTTCTTTTGTTTCCTCAGACAGCCTTTCAAAGTGACTTTCTTTTTGAGCATCTTGCTTGTCCTTCTTGTCTTCCTCCATTGCTCCAATGTTCAGCTTCTCTAGTGGATCTCTGTTGAACCATTCGTTGGTTTGTTCTCTGATGGCTTCTTCTTCAATGTCAATTTTGAAGCACTGTTGTTTGTCTTTTGGGTATTTCATTGCATCAAACATGTTGAAGTTCACTTCTTCATCTTGCACTCTCACTTTTAACTTCCCGTCATCCACATCAATGATTACTTTTGCAGTTTTCATGAAGGGTCTCCCCAAAATGAGAGGCACTTCTGCATCTTCTTCTATATCCATTATGACAAAATCTACAGGAAACACAAACTTGTCAACTCTTACCAGTACATCTTCAGCTATGCCATATGGAAATTTCATAGACCTATCCGCCAGCTGGAGGGTCATCCGGGTTGGCTTCACCTCAAGATCTCCAATTTTTTTCACCATTGAGAGAGGCATTAGATTAATGCTTGCTCCCAAATCCAAGAGTGCTTTTCCTACTGGTAGAGTACCAATAGTTACTGGGATTGTGAAACTTCCGGGGTCTTTTGTTTTTTGTGGCAGTGCCTTTTGAATGATGGCACTGCAACCTGCTGCAAGCTCCACTGTTTCTTCAGAAAATCTCTTCTTTTTTGTTAAGAGCTCCTTCATAAATTTAGCGTAAGTTGGCATTTGCTCCATGGCTTCCACAAAAGGTATGTTTATTTGTAACCTTTTGAAGATATCCATGAATCTTGCAAATTGCCTTTCCTTGTCCATTTTTGAAGGGTTCTTTGGATACGGCAAGCTCTTCAGTTGTGGTGTTGGGTCGTCCACCTTCTTCTTCCCCTCTTTTATTTCTTTCTTTTTTTCTTTTTCAACTTCCTCCTTCATATCATTATTCTTCATTTCACTAACTTCCTCTTCTGTTTCTTTTTCTTTTTCTACTTTTTCTTCCACCTTGTCATTCTCTTTTTGTCCAATGACCTTTCCACTTCTTGTTGTGATTGCTTTGCATTGCTCCTTTGGATTTGGGTGTGTATTAGCTCCAAATTGAGAGTTGTGATGCTCTGCAATTTGGCGAGCCAATTGCCCCACTTGTGTCTCCAGGTTTCTTATCGAAGCATCAGTGTTCTTATGGTTGGTGATTGAGACCTGCATGAATTTTTCTAGAGTGTCCTCTAGTTTTGATGTCCTTTCTGTCAATGAAGGACCTTGCTGATATGGTTGCTGTCTGTTGGATGTGCTTGCTTCTTGCTTCCATCCACCATTTTGACTATTCCTCCATCCCTGTGAAAAATTATTGGGGTAAGTATTGTTATTGAAGTTACTTTGCTTACCTTGGTTATTCATGTAGAGGATAGAGTGGTCTCCTTGTTCTCCTTGGCAGTGTCCATTCTGATGTTCTCCTCCACAAAAGTCACATCTAATTTGTGCTTGTTGGTTTCCTGTAGAGGACTGTACAGCATGCAGTTGTTGCGGGAGTTTTGCCATTTGCTGCGTCAGAACTTCAATTTGTTGTGTCAAAATCTTATTTTGAGCCAAAATGGCATCTGTTGTATTAAGTTCCAACACTCCCTTCTTTTGGATCTGTGTTCTGTCATGCTGAGCCTGGTAATCTGTGGATGATAATGCTTCAATGATACCTGTAGCTTGCTCTGCATCCACTGTCATCATGGTTCCTCCAGCTGCTGCATCCAAAATCATTTTAGTATCACCCTTTAAACCACTGTAAAAGATATTCAATTGGGCAATATCTTCCAGTCCATGGTTTGGGCATTTTCTGAGGAGAGATTTGAAGCGTTCCCATGCTTCACAAAAGGGTTCATCATGGCTTTGTTTAAATGTTGTGATATCTGATTTAGCCTTGATGAATCTGGATGGTGGGAAGAATCTGTGTAGGAATTTTTCCTCCACTGTCTCCCAGCTGTTCAAGCTTTGATTTGGGTGTGACTGGAGCCATTCTTTAGCTTTTCCTGCAAGAGAAAAAGGAAACAATCTTAGGTATGCTGCCTCAATTACTTCCTGTTCAAATCCCATTGTTCCTACCAATTCATAGAATGTGGCCAAGTGAGTGTAAGGATCTTCACTGGACATTCCATGAAATTGATGGGAACTAATTAAACTAAGGAAAGCAGGTTTCATTTCTATAGCCCTGATTGTATTTGGTATAGCAATGCTTGAGTAGTGTCTAGGTCCTTGTTGCAATGTGTAATCTCCAAGTGTTCTCCTTGGTGGATTTTGATTATTGTTGTTGTTCTCCATTGTAACAGAGGAAGTTTGTCCTTCTTGGAGGTTCTGCTTTGCTTTCTTGATTTTCTTGAGGAACCTGTTTATCTCAGGATCAAATGCAAGTTGTTCTTTTGTACCCTGTCCTCTCAAGATCATAAATCAAGAATTCAAAGTAGCAAGGTAAAAAAATAAAAATAAAAACAAATTGAAAACAAATTTATTTACACTGTCTTATCAATTCAATGCTAAAAATATTCAAACTTAAATCACCTCCCCGGCAATGGCGCCAAAACTTGATAAGTGTTTTGCTTATATTGAGTTTGCTGAAAGAGAATCAAGTTTGTATAATATGAACTCAATGAAATGGATGTGCCAAGTTTAAACACAGAAGTTGTAATATAGTATAGTTGTCGTTCCACTGAGGAGGTGCTAGAATGAAGACTTTAGTTTGAATTGATTTGGCAGAAAGTTTTTGTTTGGGTTTGTTGTGAACGTTGTTGAATGAAAAACAGCAAGTAACAGAATAACAGAGAATAATATTGTGCAAAAGATGACAGTAAATGAGGTTGGAAAAATCAGTTTTGTAAAACAGGGATTGGCTTCATCACATCTTCACCTCTGTAAGCTGCATAAGTTTCCATATAAGTAAATCGAAAAGATAAGTTCTACGTCACAATCAAAGTCATTTGCATCGATCCCTCGACTACAAAATTCATAAGAATGATTTCCAAACCGCTGATCCCTCAGTCACTTTGGAAACCATTCCAGCATTATCGATCGATTGTTTTGACGTTTGTTGCGTTAGACGCCATCCCTGGCTACCTACTCACAACAAGCATTTCTTTCAGGGTCTGCTTTCAAAAGTCACTTCCCAGCATACTCAAGAAAACTTAGAACAAGAAAATAGTGATCAAGTACTTTCAGGCATTAAACGCAGAAGGAAATACAGAAACTTTATCAAATCTCATTACTCAATGAAAACTTACGACAGTATTACTTCAGTGTTGAATGGATTACAGCCAATCCCATAAGGGAGATTAGTTACTCATGCCTTGCATTTTCACCATCAAAGAAATGAATAGAGAATGGAAAGTGTGAAATGAAAAATACAGAGGATGAAATGATGTCTGATGTGATAGGAGATTGATGATTTGTGCTCTGTTTGCAGCTTGATTTATAGGAGTTTTGACTCAGCTTCTCTTGCCCCACTTACGTAGAACCCATGCGGCATCTTTCAGAGACTGGTGGAAACAGAAGAAAGTGGGCGAGTTGGCATCGCATTATTGGTGAATAAAAAATGAAGAAACCCATGCTGTGTGAGTCACGCTTGAGCTTGATGGTCACGCTCAAGCGTGAAGGGCTCTGATGCTTCTTGATGATCTCACGCTCAAGCTGAAGTAATTCACGCTCAAGCGTGGCTTCCTTGTCTTCTTACGCTTGCTCCTCGCTTAGCCTTACTCAGTTACGCTCAGGCGAGGCCTTAATATCCATTCCTCACGCTCAAGCGTGTAAAGCCTGCGCTCAAGCGCCCTTCATGTGCCTAGTCACGCTCAAGCTTCCTTCAGTCACGCTCAAGCGTGCCTCATGCGCAGAGTCACGCTCACGCTCACGCTTGATCCTTTTCAGCCGCGCTCAAGCGCTCTTGTGTTCACGCTCGAGCGTCCCCTTCTCACGCTTAAGCGTGGGTAAGTCTGATGCTACTTGTTGTCCTTCAATCCACGCTCAGGGTCACGCTTGCTTCTCGCTTGGGCGCTTTAGGTCTCACGCTCAAGCGACGCGTTCTTCCGCTTGAGCGTGAGAGGGTCCTGAAGCTTCTCTGTTTTCTTTAGTCCTTCAACAAGGTTGCGCTCAAGCGTGCTCGAGGTTATCCTTAAGCGTGGGGTTCTGATGATGCTGAATCCTCTTGAACTTCTTTCAAGCTTTTGGAACCTGTCTTCAATATTTTTCAGAGCAAGCTTATTTACTTAACACATTATTATTTATAATAAAAATCATGCTCAATTTTATCAATCTAGTTAAGTATTTCAGGAAATGGATCCAATTGAGTCATGAATTTAATCACAAAATAAGTACTTATCATTGATTACTTGGCAGGTTACGCGTTTTTGAAGGGTCAAGGGAGACATGATGAGACGTGACTGCTGGTTTGGGAAAATGTGTGCAGAGAGAGTGGGAAAGAGGGAATCAGAATGGAGTAGTTATTGGGAACATAATTTGATAAAAAATTGTAACGTATGTAAATGGGATAAGCATGCGTTTTGTTTGAAAGGAAATGTGCCAATGAATAGGAGAATGGAGTGAATCAGGATGGTTTGAAAACTGATAATGGAGTTTTTAAATATTATTTGATATTTTTTAAAGTTGAATAAATTGAGGAGAGTAATTTTGTAACGATAGAATGATGGAGAGAAATTTCAAATTTTAAAGGGAATTTGGATTAAAAAATTAATGAAACAGTTAAAAATATTAATGATGAAAAATTATTTTGAAAAAATTTAAAGTTTGTAGTGTTAAGTTTGAAATAGGAAATAAATTTGTGAATTCGTAAAATTTTAAACGTGCAGCATATTCAAGTAGGTATTTTGAGAAATAGAAAAGAGAGGAATGAGTACTGACCTGATTCATGATGTGGTAATCGATTACTTCTTAGGGGTAATCGATTACTGAAGCTCAAGTGACTGATCCACGTGGAGGCCTTAGCTGCTTGAATAGCTAGTAATCGATTATGTGTTTCATTTAATCGATTACATAGTCCAGTTTTGCATATATTTTTAATCAATTTAAGGGAAATTGATGATGCCTAATTCATTTCTAAGATTGAAAAATTGTTCTTTAGGCAAAGGCTTTGTAAAAATATCTGCCAGTTGCTTATGGGTCTCAATAAATTCTAATGCAATTACCTTTTTGAACATGATCTCTAAGGAAGTGATGTCTGATTTCTATATGCATAGTCCTTGAGTGTTGCACTGGATTTTTAGAAAGGTTTATTGCACTTATATTGTCGCACTTAATAGGAATATGATCTAAATGAATTCTGTAATCTAGTAGTTGTTGTTTCATCCATAATATTTGAGCGCAACAACTACCAGCAGCGACATATTCAGCTTATGCTGTGGATAAGGCGACACTATTCTGCTTCTTACTGTGCCAGGATACTAAGGCTGACCCTATTAGATGGCAAGTACCACTGGTACTTTTTCTATCAGTTCTACATCCTGCAAAGTCAGAATTGGAATACCCGACTAGATTGCAAGATGTTCCTTTAGGGTACCATAGGCCTAGGTTTCCTGTTCCTATTAAATATCTCATGATTCTCTTTACAGCTTTTAGATGCGATTCTTTTGGATTAACTTGGAATCTAGCACAGAGACAGACACTAAACATGATATCGGGCCTACTTGTAAATAAATATAGTAGTGATCCGATCATACCTCGATACATTTTAGCGTCAATGGATTTCCCAGCTTCATCCTTATCAAGATAGGTAGATGCGCTCATTGGTGTTGAGATGTCTTTGGCATTCATCATTCCGAATCTAGTTAATAGTTCCTTGCAGTACTTTGATTGATTAATGAATATGACTTCTTTAGATTGCTTAATTTGTAGCCCAAGGAAGAAGTTCAGTTCTCCCATCATAGACATTTCAAATTCATTTTGCATTGCTAGGGAAAATTCTTTACACAGATTTTCGTTAGTTGATCCAAAAATAATATCATCAACATATATTTGAACTAAGAGAATATCATTATCATTTCTTTTGATGAATAAGGTTGTGTCTACCTTTTCTCTGTTGAAATTATTTTCTAGCAGAAATTTACTGAGTCTATCATACCATGCTCGGGGTGCTTGTTTAAGACCATATAATGCTTTCTTTAATTTAAACACATGGTCAGGAAATTTATCACTTTCAAATCCTAGAGGTTGACAGACATATACTTCTTCATTTATATAACCATTTAAGAACGCACTCTTAACATCCATTTGATATAGTTTGTAGTCCATGTATGATGCAAAGGCTAAGAGCATTCTTATGGCTTCTAATCTAGCTACTGGTGCATAGGTTTCTTCATAATCTATGCCTTCCTCTTGATTGTAACCCTTTGCAACTAGCCTTGCCTTATTTCTTGTGATTATTCCATGTTCATCCATTTTATTTTTAAAGACCCATTTAGTCCCTATGATTTGATGTTTGTTAGGTTTTGGTACTAATTCCCATACTTGATTTTGTTTAAATTGGTTTAATTCTTCTTGCATGGCCATTATCTAATTTTCATCATCTGTTGCTTCTATAATATTTCTAGGTTCTATTTGTGATACGAATGCCATAGAATTGCATGCATTTCTAAGAGATTGTCGAGTTGTTACCCATTTTGAGATATCACCAATGATGTTGTCGATAGGATGATTTTTGTTGATTCTCCATGTCTTAGGAAGGTCATCACATGGTGTTGGACTTTCTTCATGATTGTCTTGATAATCTTCCTTCTTTTCACCTATTTGAGTCTTTTCAAGTGAATCTGCAACATCATCTATGATTCTTTCCAAACTCATAGGGTTAGTTTCATCAAAGTACACATGAACAGATTCCTCAATGGTTAGAGTCCTTTTGTTATATATTCTAAATGCTTTACTTGTTAAGGAGTATCCAAGGAAAATTCCCTCATCTGCTTTAGCATCAAATTTTTCTAGATTATCTTTTCCATTATTTAGCACAAAGCATTTACATCCAAAAACATGTAGATGAGATATATTAGGTTTTCTTTCATTATATAGTTCATAGGGTGTTTTCTTTAGGATAGGTCTAATTAATACCCTATTCATTACATAACATGCAGTACTAACAGCATCTGCCTAAAAATATTTGGGAAGATTAGTCTCATTAAGCATTGTTCTTGCTAGTTCCTCTAGTGATCTATTCTTCCTCTCAACTACTCCATTTTGTTGAGGGGTCCTAGGGGCTGAAAAGTTATGTTTGATTCTATATTTATCACAAAACTTTTCAAAAGATCTATTTTCAAATTCCCCTCCATAATCACTTCTAATACTAATGATTTTTAGATCCTTCTCATTTTGGACTATTTTAGCTAATCTTTTAAAAGATGAATAAGCCTCATTTTTATTTTTAAAAAATAAAGTCCAAGTAAATTTTTAAAAGTCATCAACAATTACTAGAGCATAATAGTTTCCACTAAAACTTTTAGTTCTTGATGGTCTAAATAAATCTATATGTAGTAATTGTAGAGGTTTAGTTGTAGAGACAATATTTTTTGACTTAAAAGGTATTTTTACCTGTTTGCCCTTCTAACAGGCATCACAAATTTTATCTTTCACAAATTTTAGTTTTGGTACACCTATGACCAAATCCTTTTTAATTATTTTATTTAGGTGATCCATATGTATGTGTGCTATCCTTTTATGCCAAAGCCACGGATCTTCCTCATGACTTATTAAACATCGGGCTTGACTAGATGATAGATTATCCAAGTTTATCATATAAATATTATTGATTCTTTTTCCAATAAATTTTACAGTGTCATTATCTTTTCCTTTAATTATGCATGTGTCAGAGTTAAATATGTCATGGTTACCTTTGTCGCATAGCTGACTTATGCTTAGTAAATTGTGCTTTAGTCCTTCGACATACAGCACGTTGTCAATGGAGGTTGTAGGATTCTTTCCAACTTTTCCAACTCCAAGGATTTTGCCTTTCTTGTTGTCACCGTAGGTAACGTATCCTTCTTCCTTCATAATTAGTGAGGAGAATTTTGATATATCTCCTGTCATGTGCCTGGAGCAGCCACTGTCAAGATACCAGCTTGACTGTCTACTGACCAAGCATACCTGCAACAAAGATTAGGTTTTTATCTTAGGTACCCATATCTTCATGGGTCCTTGAAGGTTAGAGTTTGTTGGGACTTGCTTCCTAATCCAAATCTTGTTTGAATTTAGAGTTCCATTCTTTCTTATATTACATGTAGATGTTGTATGCCCCTTTCTTCCACAGTGATAGCATTTAACAAAAGGGCTGGTTAAGGTATTTTGTGATATAAAGAAATTCTTATACAACTTTTGCTTTTTAGAGAGGTCAAAACCTAGTCCTGCCTTATTAAAATGACATCCTTGTTTTCCAAGGAGTATATCTAGGTTGTCTCTTCCCATGGTAAATTTGGCTAGTGTATTTTTTAAGTCATTAATTTCTTGTAAATTCTTTTGACACTTTGAGCATGTAGGTCTAATAGCAGTTTCAGTCTTAAGCTTAGTTTCTAAGTTTTCCTTTTCTATCTTAATTTGTCCTAGTTCTTGATTTTGTTTTGATAGGCTTTCTTCTAAAGTTAAATTAGAGTTTTTTATTCTTAAATATTTCTTAGCTAGTTTTTGATACTCATTATGGAGATCTTCAAATGCATCTTGTAATTCATCAAAAGTTGGATTTGAATCTATTACCTCTTTAGTGTTTTCCATCAGGCAGAGATTTACTTCTTCATGGTCCGATTCTTCGGAAGAGCTTAGGTCATTTTCATCCCAAGCGATATAGGCTCTTCTTTTATTTTTTGGGTACTTCTTCTCTGGCTTTTCTATCTTTTTATTTAAGGTTGGACATTCCATCTTCATATGTCCATACTTTCCACACTCAAAGCATTCTGGCCCTTGGTTTGATTCATCATTTTTCTTGAAGGATTTTCTGAAATTTAACTTTCTTTGTCCTTCCTTTCTCTTCAAGAATTTATTGAATCTCCGAACAAGCATCCCAAATTATTTAGTGTCATCCATGCTTTTTGTTTCCTTCATACTTTCTTCATCACTATCATTTGATGTCTGTATGGATATCTTGAGAGCAATACCTCTCTTCTTTTTATCTCCTTCCTCATGTTCATTTAATCTGGTGAGTTCAAGTTCATGTTCCTATAGTTTACCAAATAGAGTAACAAGTGACATTATGGCTAAGTCTCGTGATTCTGATATGGCTGTTACTTTTGGTGGCCATTCCCTGTTTAAGCATCTCAAGACTTTGTCAATTAGATCTTCGTTTGAAAAAGTTTTTCCTAAGCATGCAAGATGATTGATTATATGAGTGAATCTCTTTTTCATGTCCTGTATATTTTAATTATTCATTCTAAATAATTCATATTCCCTAGTTAGGGTATTTATTCTTGATCTCTTTACTTCGCTTGTTCCTTCGTGAGTTACTTCTAAAGTATCCCACATCTCTTTTGCTATTTTGCAATTGGATATTCTAAAGTATCCATCCATTCCTAAGGCCGAGGTTATTATATTTTTAGCCTTGAGGTTGTATTGTACTTTTGTTTTGTCTGCATCAGTCCATTCACTTCTTGGTTTAATCATGGTTACTTCTCCAACTACTTTGGTTGGTATGAATGGACCATTTTCAATGGATTCCCATATGTCTATATCATTAGCTTCTATGAATATTTGCATACGGGTTTTCCAATATTGGTATCATACTCTATTAAATACAGGAGGTCTATGGAAGGAATTTCCCTTAGGGAAGACAGGGTTAAAAGAGGCCATTTCTACTTCTTGAAGTTTCTAAACCTTATACAAGAAGCTAGCTTTGATACCACTTGTCATTCTAGTGGCCTCCTATAACTCAAGAGGGGGAGGGGTGAATTGAGTTTTTCTAAATTAATTTACTAGATGCACTTTATTTAAAATTTCAATGCTTAAGATGATAAAGTACAAAATAGAGTTAATAATGGACAGTAGATTAAGTATATATAAAACAAAGAGTAGGGTTAAGAGATTGCAAACAGCGTTTTATACTGGTTCGGCCAACCACTGCCTACGTCCAGTCTTCTCAAGATCCTCTTGAGGAATTCACTATTATCACAATAGTACAACGAACCTTCCATACCTTGGCACAACCCTGCCCTTGTGTGAAGCTTCTTTACAACAACAAAAGTCTCACTACTTTTGTTTACAACCTTTGGGAGTGTTTACCAAAACAACAAAATATCTCACAATTGAAGAAAGTAATCAAAGGAGCACTCTCTTTCTCAGAGCATATGAACAAATTGAAGAGCAATAATAAGTAGAAACTCTACTTAGAAGAATATGGCCTTATTGGTCTTAAGAAAGAATTGGAAGAATTGGTGTGTTTTTACAAATGATGAGCATCCCTATTTATATGGTTAGAAAGGCCTTCAAGAGGTGTGAATTTAATGATTAAAATAATTGAAAAGGTACCTCTTGGATTAAATAATAATTTATGAAGAGTTATAAGGTTTCATCAAACTTTTTCATGAAGAGGCGCAATGTTTCAGCATTTCTGACTTGGTGGTAATCGATTACCATAAATGTGTAATCGATTACGTTCATTTAAAACTGTCATTTTAAAGTGACCGTTAGCATGTAATCGATTACAAGAATCACGTAATCGATTACTTGGATCAGTTTTAAAATGTTTTGCTGAAACCTTTGAATTTTAAAACTCTTCAAAACATGGTAATCGATTACTCTTGTGAGGTAATCGATTACTTGAATCAGTTTTAAAATTAATTTGTTGAAATCTTTTTATTTTGAATTTCAAAAATTCTTCAGACCTGGTAATCGATTACTCTAGTGAGGTAATCGATTACAATCATTAAAGATTTAGACTTTGGTAAACTCGTTGCTTGGTAATCAATTACTTGCTATATGGTAATCGATTACTATGGCTCAAAAATTCATTTTCTTTTAAATCATTGATTATTTTAATGGCCATATTTTTCTTTAATAGAGTCTTACTATGATTCTGCCTTGGTCTTGAATCTTCATTCTTGATCTTTGGCATTTAGTCTTTGTCATTATCAAAATCCTTCATGGTCTTCAGAATGTACAACAACCTAATTTGTATAAACCAACTGAAACTGAATCTAATTCAACCGCCAATGTTAAGCAAAATAAGTCACCAATGATATCAATAGATCTAAGAAGATCCCACATAGAGAGACATCCTTCTTTCTACTTGTAGGGCTATCATTACATGTTAACCAAGTGGCCTCAATTACTCAAGAGGGGGGGTGAATTGAGTATTAAAAATTTTCTTTAGAATGCTCTTGAAATTGATTCTTTTGTTACTATGTTTATTTAAGGTAATAAACTAGATTGCAAGTAACAACAAATAATACACAAGACAAACTAATAACTACTTAAAGAGTTTAGATAGTGAATCAATTAAGTTACAAAACAATTTATGGGACTTTAGAAAGATTGATTCAAGAGTGTTGCTTAAGTCCAAGTACAACAATGTTATTCAAAAATAGTTTGCAACTTAATGTATCATGCACTTAGTTCAATTAATGAAGCAATGAATTAAGCAAACAAGTTAAGTGCATAAATTAAATGAGTTTAGGGAAGAGAGATTTACAAACCGATGTATACGAGTTCCACCACGCCGGTGTACGTCTCGCCTCTAAGCAACCCACTTAGAGGATTTCCACTATTGTAGATTAGAGATACACTTTGAGCAATTGCAACTTCCTAGTGTCCCACACTCAAGAATCCAATCCTCACAAGTACAAGGGCACCCCACCCAATCTCTCAATCTCACAATTACAAGGTTGAAACCCAACCCAAAATTTCTATGAAGTTTGGTGTTTAAGTGTACAAGGAAACTCTCTCACTAGAGTGGATATACAATTCAAAGCTTACACAAGATAGTAACTCTCAAGGAGAGGATATGCAAGTTAAGTACACAAATATAATTTCCCGCAAATTAACTCTCAAAAATAATTTCAAGAAATATGCCAATCAAGAATAAAGAGAGTAAGTAGAAGAGCAAGAGAATGGAGGAGGAAGAAAGCAAATGGAAATGCTTCAAATGCTTGGTGTGTTGAATCCTTTGCAAGGCTTCCTATTTATAGCAAATGGAAGCATGGTCCAGACAGTAAATAATTTCTTCGACAATTTGAATGGAGCATTGTTTTGCAATTAAAAATTCCTTTGATGACATGGAGAAACATGTGAAGCCATGTATTTAATTTCCACAGCAAGCTAGACCAGTGGAGAGTATGTCTATTCTTAGTTACTTAAATTGCAACTTGCGTAGTGGAGACTTCGAGAGTGCAATCTGCTCAGAGAATGTTGGAATGTTTGTATTCATAGTGTGTTTCAGTTTGTCCAAGTACGATGCAAGGCTGTCATATATTCAACACGGGTTCAAATTCAAATTCATATAACTTATTTAAATTAAATAAACTTATCTGACTCATGATGACATAGGTTAATCATCTGAGAGTAGCTTGATGTTTGAATTTGCTTCTTGGAACTTTTAATCTTCAACTGCACATCATGCTGTAATTAATTCAGTGGCCTCCTCGCTCAAGCGAGTTTAATCACGCTTAAGCGAACCATGTATATTTCCTTTGATTTCTCTTCCACGCTTACTCACGCTTGAATCTACGCTCAAGAGAGCTTGTCCAGCGCTTAAGCGAGTTGGTCCTGCGCTTAATCGAACCTCATGTTCACGCTCAAGCGAGCCTTGTTTACGCTTAAGCTTATAGACCCCTGATGCTCACGCTTGAATCTGCGCTCAACCATGTTATCACGCTCAAGCGTGTTGTCACCCTCTGTTCCACGCTCAAGCGAGCCTAACTCACGCTCAAGCGTGACTTATAGTTTTTGGACTCCTGATGCATCACGCTCACACTCGCGCTTAAGTTCCATTGCTTCACGCTCAAGCGTGACTTATCCAGCGCTTAAGCGCCAAGTTCCTTGACCATGCTCAATCGTGTCTTTGCTCGCGCTTAAGCGAGCGCTCCTTACGCTCAAGCGTGCTTACTTCACGCTTGGGCATGACAAGCACCTGATTCTCATGATTCACGCTTGGTCCTTCGCTCAAGCGTGCCAGTATCATCAAGATTTTCAACCTTTGTTCCTTTGGCATTTAACAAGACTATTTGTCACTTGATTTAACCACTGAAGTAAATGCCTTGATATTTTCATGATTGAATTTTGAGTCTTGAGCGTTTGCTTTGCTTGTTTGTCATTATCAAAACCTATAACAACATATAAATACATTCTCCCCCTTTTTGATGATGACAACAAATGCTTGTCTCTTGGGGTGTTAGTATCACAATAGTTCAAATATATTTCAAGAAAGACTCCTCCTTTGACATGCAGTTTGATACCATATATTTATGACATTATAGGCATAAGTTATCAAGAGAGGATAAAAGGTCTCTCCCCCTTAGTAAGGTCTCTCCCCCTTAATATATTCTTTCCCTCTTAATCATCTCCCCCTTTCTTATGCAATGGATACATACAATGATTTATATACTCCCCCTTTCTTATATATATCTCTCCCCCTTTGGCATCATCAAAAAGACTTAAAGGTAGATGCATACATTTTGAAATAAGATGACAATGCGACATACATCATGAAAGCATATTAGCACATAATGTCTCATGGGAATTGATTCATCTAGGTCTTTTTACGCAAGTTTAAAGAATTATGTTACTAAGGGATTTATACAAGGATTTAGATTTTGCAAGTTGCCAATGATTTTGTTGCACAAGAGAGTCAAGAAAATCAAAGGTCATTTGCCATTTATTTTTGAGATCCATGATGTATATAGGAGATTATCTTTGTGTCAAAATATGTTTTAAGTAAATGGGGACTTTCATAGGGTCTTAAATACATACGACAAGTGATTTGTGAAGCAGTAAGTAGATTATTGGAAGTGTGAGTATAAATTTTCTTCAAAAATTGTATCACAAAGTAAGGTATTATGTTCAAGGAAATGAAAATTTTTATGGAAAAGATTAGTTTGAAATCTTTAAGTTAAAGATTTGCAAAATTTTGTTCAAAGAGTAAGAAAGTGTGATAAAATAAATCAATTAGGAAATTTCCAAAATTCCTAACTCCCTTCTAATATTTATAAATTGTTCTTTTGGAAGGGGTTTTGTAAAAATGTCCACCAATTGTTTTGAAGTTTCAACATATTCAAGTACACAATCTCCTTTCAAAACATGGTCTCTAATGAAGTGATGTCTTATTTCAATGTGTTTGGTCCTAGAATGCATGACCGGATTCTTAGATATATTTATTGCACTGGTGTTATCACATTTAATGGGGACTTTATCCAAGGAAATACCAAAATCAAGAAGTTGTTGTCTCATCTAAAGAATTTGAGCACAACAACTACCAGCTGCTACATATTCTGCCTCAGCCGTTGACAATGCAACACTTGCTTGTTTCTTGCTATGCCAAGAAACAAGGGAACTACCAAGTAAATGACATGTGCCACTAGTACTTTTTCTATCAAGCTTACAACCTGCAAAGTCAGAATCAGAATATCCTAAAAAGATTACATTCAACGCCTTTGGGATACCATAAACCAACATTTTGAGTACCCACAAGATATTTCAAAATTCTTTTTACGGCAGTTAAGTGTGATTCTTTAGGACATACTTGATATCTAGCACACATGCATACCGCAAACATAATATCGGGTCTACTAGCAGTTAAATAAAGTAAGGATCCAATCATACCTCGATATTTAGTGATTTCAATGTCCTTACCCTTTTCATCTTTGTCTAAATAGCAAGATGTACTCATGGGTGTGGCTATTTCGTTTGCCTTGTCCATTTCAAACTTTTTGAGTAGTTCTTTACAATACTTAGTTTGACTAATGAACGTTCCATCGTTTGCTTGTTTTATTTGTAATCCAAGGAAGAAGGTGAGTTCTCCCATCAAGGACATTTCAAACTCATTCTGCATAATCTTGGCAAACTCTTGACAAAGATTTTCATTAGTAGCACCGAATATTATATCATCAACATAAATTTGTACCAAAAGAATGTCATTATTTTTGCGTTTTATAAACAGTGTAGTATCAACCTTTCCTCTTTCAAAATTGTGTTCTAAAAGGAATTTACTTAGTCTTTCATACCAAGCTCTTGGAGCTTGTTTCAAACCATATAAAGCTTTTCTCAATTTAAAGACATGGTTTGGAAATTTTTGATTTTCAAAGCCGGGAGGTTGATCTACATAAACTTCTTGAATAAAGCCATTTAAAAATGCACTTTTGACATCCATTTGATAAAGTTTAAAATCCATACAGCATGCAAAAGCTAACAATAACCTAATGGCTTCTAACCTAGCTACGGGAGCATATGTTTCTTCATAATCTATTCCCTCTTCTTGATTGTATCCCTTTGCAACTAGTCTAGCTTTGTTTCTTGTTATTAAACCATTTTCATCTAACTTATTTCTAAAAACCCATTTGGTGCCTATTATTAGATGGTCATTGGGTCTTGGCACAAGTTCCCAAACTTCATTTCTTTCAAATTGGTTTAATTCTTCTTGCATGGCCAACATCCAATGTTCATCAATAATGGCTTCATCAATATTTTTGGGTTCAATTTGAGATACAAAAGCTAAGTGATTGCATGCATTTCTAATGGCATTTCGAGTACTTACCCCTTTGGTTATTTCTCCAATGATTTTGTCCAAGGGATGGTCCTTTAAGGTTACCCATTCTTGTTGTTTATCAAGTTGTGTTGCACCTCCTTCATTGTCGGCTTCTTCTTTGTCTTCCAAGTTCATTTCTTGGAAGGTACCTACAAGATCATCAACTTCCTTTCTCGGAGGATTTTGGTTAAGTTCATCAAATTTAACATGTATGGACTCTTCAATTGTATAGGTTTGTTTGTTAAGGAGTCTATATGCTTTACTAGTAGATGAATAACCTAGAAAAATTGCTTCATCAGACTTTGCATCAAATTTGCCAAGATTTTCCTTTCCATTGTTTAAGACAAAGCATTTGCATCCAAAAATGTGAAAGTAAGAAATATTTGGTTTTCGTCCTTTATAAAGTTCATACGGGGTTTTCTTTAATATAGGCCTTATTAAGCAACGATTCATAACATGGCAAGCGGTGTTCACCGCATCGGCCCAAAAATGTTTTGAAATATTAGCTTCATTCAACATAGTTCTTGCAAGCTCCGCTAAAGATCGATTTTTCCTTTCAACTACTCCATTTTGTTGTGGAGTTCTTGGAGCCGAAAAATTATGTTTAATGCCAAACTTTTCACAAAATTTTTCAAAAGATTGGTTTTCAAATTCTCCCCCATGGTCTGTTCGAATGGATGCTATTTTTAAATTTTGTTCATTTTGGATGACCTTGGCAAGTTTCTTAAATGCTTGATATGCTTCATGTTTATGAGTAAGAAACAATGTCCATGTATATCTAGAGTAATCATCCACAATCACAAGACCATAATAGTTTCCACCAAAACTTTTGATTTTTGAAGGCCCAAATAAATCCATATGTAAAAGTTGTAAAGGTCTTGTTGTTGAAACAATATTTTTTGCTTGAAAAGAAACCTTTACTTGTTTTCCTTTTTGACAAGCGTCACAAAATTTATTTTCAAATTTCAATTTTGGTAAACCAATAACTAAATCTTTTGAAACAAGTTTATTTAAATGGTCTACATGAATGTGAGCGATTCTTCTATGCCAAAGCCATGATTCATCCTCTTTAGTTATAAAGCATTGTACATCATTTGAAGCAAGGCAATCTAGATTAATCATGTAAATGTTATCTACTCTTTGACCAACAAACTTTATCTCCTTGTTTAGTTTATTTTCAATTATGCAACCATTTGATTCAAAAACAATTTTATAGCCCTTGTCACATAATTGACTAATACTAAGCAAGTTGTGTTTTAGTCCTTCAACATATAATACATCATTTATGGAGGTGGAAGAATTTTTACCAACATTTCCGATTCCAAGTATTCTTCCCTTTGTGTTATCTCCATAAGTAACAAATCCTTTGCTTCGTGGAGTAAGTGATATAAACTTACTTTTATCTCCCATCATATGTTTAGAACACCCACTATCCAAGTACCAATGGGTGTTACTTGCCTTAAAACATACCTATAAAACAATTCAAGTTAGAGAGCTTGGTACCCATTTTATGTTGGGTCCTTGTAGGTTAGTTTGTGAAAACGTTCCCTTAGGAACCCATACTTTTCTCACTACTTTTGGTCCTAATCTTCTAACATTGCAATTATAAGAGTTATGACCTTTAAGACCACAATGATTGCATTTCACAAAAGGTGTAGATGATTTACAAGGAGGCACAAAGAAATTTTTGTAATGTTTTTCCTTCTTGTGAGCATGTGATCCTTGACTATATCCTAGTCCCGTTTTGTTAAACATACAACGTTGTTTTCCAAGAAGTGCATTTAAGTTATCTCTACCACTTGTAAACTTTTCTAGGGTTTTATTCAAGTCCAAAACCTTAGTTTCTAGCATATCACATTTCTTTTCAAACTCACAAGGTTTGGTCCTAGAGCATGTTTGAACATTTACTAACTCTTCTTTTAAAGATTCATTTTCTTTACAAACTTCCATGAGATGCATTTCTAGAGTATTACTAGTTTTTCTAGATAATTTAAGCTTATTAGAGACTTTTATGAATTTATCATACAAATCTTCAAGAGCATCAAGTAATTCATCCTTATCTAAGTCATGAAAGTTTACCTCATTTTCTTCATCTTGGTGATTGGCCATGAGACAAAGGTTTGCTTCTTCATTATCCGATTCATCCGAGCTAGTTATCTCGTTTTCATCCCATGCAACATATGCTCTTCTTCTTTCTTTTCTTTCTTTGTTTTTCTTCTTTAGATTTGGACAATCCATTTTGAAGTGTCCTTCCTTACCACACTCAAAACAAGTAGGTGAAGTAGAATTTTCTTTAAGTTTAGATTTCTTACCTTGTGGTTTGAAGTTCCTTTGGAAGCGCTTGCTCTTCATTAGCTTTCCAAACCGTTTCACAAATAGGCTTAGCTCTTCATCCTCATCAACTTCACTCTCGGTTTCATCTTCAACCATTGAAGTAGCTTTGAGAGCTAATCCTTTCTTCTTTGATGTCTTTTCTTCTTCCTCCGCTTGTCTTAAATCTTTCAACTCTTGTTCTTGTTCTTGTAATTTACCAAACAAGGTTGCAAGAGACATCTCATTTATAGTGGGAGATTGCTTGATGGCCGTAACAAGAGGTTGCCACTCCCTAGTAAGACTTTTTAACACTTTGTGAATGAGCTCTTTGTTAGAATAAGATTTGCCAAGAGTAATGAGATGATTAATGATCAAAGTAAACCTTTTTTGAAGATCTAAAATAGCTTCATTAGGATTCATCCTAAAACTTTCATATTGGCTAGTTAAAGTGCTAATTTTTGAATCTTTAACATCACTAGTTCCTTCATGAGTTATTTGAAGGGTATCCCACATTTCTTTAGCCGTTTTACATGTTATTACTCTAAAGAACTCATCGGGACCTAAAGCTAAAGTAATAAGATTTTTTGCCTTATAATTATATTGCACTTTCTTTTCTTCTTCACTAGACCAATTGTCCATAGGCTTTTCAACTTGTTTATCATCCACAATATGCATAGGTATAAAGGGACCATTTTCAATAGCATTCCACACTCTTAAATCCATTGATTGCACAAAAATTTTCATTCTTTCTTTCCAAAAAGCATAACCCTCACCATTAAAAGCGGGAGGTCGATTTGTAGCACCACCCTCGGGAAACATGTTATATGAGGTTGAGGCCATTTGTTCTCTTGAAGCCGTTAAGCTTGATTTACCAAGAGTCAAGCTCTGATACCACTTGTTAACCAAGTGGCCTCAATTACTCAAGAGGGGGGGTGAATTGAGTATTAAAAATTTTCTTTGGAATGCTCTTGAAATTGATTCTTTTGTTACTATGTTTATTTAAGGTAATAAACTAGATTGCAAGTAACAACAAATAATACACAAGACAAACTAATAACTACTTAAAGAGTTTAGATAGTGAATCAATTAAGTTACAAAACAATTTATGGGACTTTAGAAAGATTGATTCAAGAGTGTTGCTTAAGTCCAAGTACAACAATGTTATTCAAAAATAGTTTGCAACTTAATGTATCATGCACTTAGTTCAATTAATGAAGCAATGAATTAAGCAAACAAGTTAAGTGCATAAATTAAATGAGTTTAGGGAAGAGAGATTTGTAAACCGATGTATACGAGTTCCACCACGCCGGTGTACGTCTCGCCTCTAAGCAACCCACTTAGAGGATTTCCACTATTGTAGATTAGAGATACACTTTGAGCAATTGTAACTTCCTAGTGTCCCACACTCAAGAATCCAATCCTCACAAGTACAAGGGCACCTCACCCAATCTCTCAATCTCACAATTACAAGGTTGAAACCCAACCCAAAATTTCTATGAAGTTTGGTGTTTAAGTGTACAAGGAAACTCTCTCACTAGAGTGGATATACAATTCAAAGCTTACACAAGATAGTAACTCTCAAGGAGAGGATATGCAAGTTAAGTACACAAATATAATTTCCCGTAAATTAACTCTCAAAAATAATTTCAAGAAATATGCCAATCAAGAATAAAGAGAGTAAGTAGAAGAGCAAGAGAATGGAGGAGGAAGAAAACAAATGGAAATGCTTCAAATGCTTGGTGTGCTGAATCCTTTGCAAGGCTTCCTATTTATAGCAAATGGAAGCATGGTCCAGACAGTAAATAATTTCTTCGACAATTTGAATGGAGCATTGTTTTGCAATAAAAAATTCCTTTGATGACATGGAGCAACATGTGAAGCCATGTATTTAATTTCCACAGCAAGCTAGACCAGTGGAGAGTATGTCTGTTCTTAGTTACTTAAATTGCAACTTGCGTAGTGGAGACTTCGAGAGTGCAATCTGCTCAGAGAATGTTGGAATGTTTGTATTCATAGTGTGTTTCCGTTTGTCCAAGTGCGATGCAAGGCTGTCATATATTCAACACGGGTTCAAATTCAAATTCATATAACTTATTTAAATTAAATAAACTTATCTGACTCATGATGACATAGGTTAATCATCTGAGAGTAGCTTGATGTTTGAATTTGCTTCTTGGAACTTTTAATCTTCAACTGCACATCATGCTGTAATTAATTCAGTGGCCTCCTCGCTCAAGCGAGTTTAATCACGCTTAAGCGAACCATGTATATTTCCTTTGATTTCTCTTCCACGCTTACTCACGCTTGAATCTACGCTCAAGCGAGCTTGTCCAGCGCTTAAGCGAGTTGGTCCTGCGCTTAATCGAACCTCATGTTCACGCTCAAGCGAGCCTTGTTTACGCTTAAGCTTGTAGACCCCTGATGCTCACGCTTGAATCCGCACTCAACCATGTTATCACGCTCAAGCGTGTTGTCACCCTCTGTTCCACGCTCAAGCGAGCCTAACTCACGCTCAAGCGTGACTTATAGTTTTTGGACTCCTGATGCATCACGCTCACACTCGCGCTTAAGTTCCATTGCTTCACGCTCAAGCGTGACTTATCCAGCGCTTAAGCGCCAAGTTCCTTGACCACGCTCAATCGTGTCTTTGCTCGCGCTTAAGCGAGCGCTCCTTACGCTCAAGCGTGCTTACTTCACGCTTGGGCGTGACAAGCACCTGATTCTCATGATTCACGCTTGGTCCTTCGCTCAAGCGTGCCAGTATCGTCAAGATTTTCAACCTTTGTTCCTTTGGCATTTAACAAGACTATTTGTCACTTGATTTAACCACTGAAGTAAATGCCTTGATATTTTCATGATTGAATTTTGAGTCTTGAGCGTTTGCTTTGCTTGTTTGTCATTATCAAAACCTATAACAACATATAAACACATTACACATTGGCTATGTCAGGAACTCCACTAAGTAATCCATATGTCTATCCTTCAGGAAAGAAACTAATCAAGTCTAAATGGGTCTTCAAAACTAAACACCATGCAGATGACATTGTTGAGAGATACAAAACCAAACTTGTTGCAAAAGGGTTCACATAAATTAAAGGCGTAAACTTCTAGGAGAATTTTAGCCTAGTTGTTAAAATAAAAACTATTAAAATACTTCTTTCCCCTGCCTCTATAGAATTGATATTTACATCAATTAAATGTAAACCTTGTTTTTGTACATTCAATCTAGATTAAGAAGTCTATAACCTCCTTAAGGACTTACTTTACAAAATTAACATTGTGCATGCCCGGTGACAATGGCTTGCCAAACTTACCAAGGTTTTCATTTCTTTAGGGTTGGCACAAGCCAAATGTACGCATTAATTATTCACCAAACATCCAGGGATTCATAACTATCCTTAATTATGCTGAACAATTTAGCGTTGGTGGGATAAAATTAAGATGAAATTGTTAGCAATAGACAATTATTGCATATAAAAATTAGGATTAAAGACCATGGAAAAATTATTTTTTTCCTTGGTTATAAAGTCTCCTAGATCATTCAAGGGCATTTCTCTTTATCGACAAAAGTATACGGCTGACTTGCTCCTAGACATTGACTAACTTGCTTCAAAGCCATGAACACCACCCATGGACAATGCTAATGCTCTTCATTAGAATTCTAGGACTTTACTCACTGACATTTCTACCTCTAGGCGCTTGATTGGTAAATTGGTTTACTTATCCAATAAAAGGCCAGATATATCCTTTGTAGTGAGAAAATTGAGTCAATACTTGGCTCATCTAACTGATGCTCATTATTAAGCAGACGTTTGTGTTCGTAAATACATCAAAATTTCTATAGCCAAGTGTGTATTTTCCCTACAACATCTAACCTCAAGTTCACTGGTTAGTCGGTTTCAAATCATGTATCTTGCCTTGAGAGTTGTAAATCAGTCTTTGGCTTTCCCAAGAAACCAAAAAGCAACCAGTTGTTTCTAGGTCATCCTTAAAAGATGAGTATCAAGCATTGACATTCGCTACTTGTGAAGCTTGGTGATTTGTCTTTTCTTGAAGATTTTAGCAACCAACACCCTTCACTAGTGACCTTGTTTTGTGATAATTAGTCTGCCCACCATATAGCAATTTCTATTCCATAAATGTATAAAGTACATTGAGATAAATTATCATACTATGTGGTCAACTCCAATCTAGTTTTATCCATCTCCTACTTGTTTTTTCTAATTATTAAATTGTAGACTTGTTCATCAAGCCTTTTGTCTTTAGTCTTTCTTAATAAAGTCTTTTTAATACACATACACATATATGATGGAATTCAAACCATGTTGATCTGTGATGGGAAAAACAACAATACACAACTAAAATACCAAAGTACACAGCGGATATAATTTTCCCAAATTTGCAAGAATCTATGAGGAGCAACAACAATATGGCAGCAACACAATAATAATCACCACAAGAGAGACACAATAATTATTTACGTGAGAAAACCCTCTCAATTTGAGAGATAAAAACTCACGGGCACAAGCCAATAATCAAGCTCCACTATGATCAAATTAAGGGTACAAAAAAGTCTCAAAATGCTGCACAAATTCGTTCATACTACCAGCCAATACAACAAACCAACTAGGTTTTCAAATAGAGAACAAGAAGCTGAAAACTCACAAACTCATGCTACTGTCAAGCACAATATCTCCCAGTTTGGACCTCAAAACCAAGATCCCAACGGTCAGTGCCTAGCACCACGTCTCAGGAACCTCATACCACAATTTCAGCCTGATCCAATAGTTAACGAATCAGCAATGGTAGTTTTCCCGAAGCTGGTCAGAATTCCTGCGAACTGGAATAGGGTCACGGTTTGAACATGATTTCTCCACCTACAGATGTTGAACTGAAAATCTGAATGGTGAGCATGTATAGGAGGCTGTTGAGAACACACGCTCAAAGTTTCAGGCCGATCCAACGGTAGGATTGACGGAGATCGTTGATGGAAGTACGCTGGTCCAGAAACTCTACACTCTTTTCTCTCTTCTTTTCTCTCTCTATGGCTGCGGGTTTCTTAGCAAATGAGGCCTCTCTCACTCACTTTTCTGACTACTCTCTTCCCTAATTAGGTCACTAAGTGGGCTTGAAGAATATTGGGCCTTTGGACACATAGTTGGGAGCCCAACCCAACAATCTGGTGTGCATACCGGCCCCCAAAAGGCTAAGCGACACCGATCAATGCAGAAATATAAAATAAGTGCTTAGTCAAAATGTAGGTCACAGCACACTCAAACCAATTTGATCATCGAGACTCAGTACGGATTTATGATCATGACCCCGGTCGAATAACTGCCACTTGATCTGAGTCAGGAGCAAGTGAGCAACTTACACCTACAAGGGTTGCAGTCACTGTTCACTGTCACGAGATGTCAAATCTAAGGAAGTTCTATAAATACAACTCATTCATTAATTCATAATATTACAACATTTACTAAGCTTAACTACCTTTGTAATCTCTTTATTTCTCGTAACACACGTACTAACTTAAACATCGGAGTCCCTTTTGCATGTACACCCCCGATGTGTCCAAGAGACTACGGTTGGAATTGACCCTAAATTTACCTTAACGTGAAGAGTACAGAATTTCCATTGAACCTATATGTATAATACTAGACTCCTACTAAGACGGTGTAAAATAAGAGAGAGTGAGGTACTTTCAACATTTGTCAAGCTAGGAGTACTTCATACCCTGTACACTGGTCAGATCACCTGTATACTTACAAAACCTAGTTATTTACCAACTATACCAAATTTTGTTAGTGATCCAAAAAAAATGATGTATCATTTAAACCACTCATGTCACGTTTATAAATAAAGTAAATTTTTCTCTCACTAAAACTAACTCTGAATTTTGTTTGTTTTTTACCTCTTTAATCAGTATGCTCATAGGTTGATTTAAAGACCATTGGTAATGTGTTTCATCTCCATACTTTGCTTGTCTTATCTTGGTTCCCTACATTTTAAAACAAGGATATGTGATTTTGAAGTGATATATAAGTATAAACATACATGAGTGTAATACCTTAAGGTTTTGAGTTGTTGGTGATGTCTGATAGATATGAGTTTATTCACTTGGCTAGTTCTTTCTCGATGTAACAGATCTTCCTAGTGGTATCATTCTCTTTAGTTCTTATAATTGGTATCAAAGCTGATGGTGCAATATAGTGACTAACTTGGACAAGTATTTGAAGTCATGAAGTTGGCGGTAGATCCATCTCACTTAAAGGAGCACTACATAAAATGGACTCATACTTGAAGGGCAAGTTTTAGTCCAACATCAGATAGACATGTGATAGTAAATTAGTAAGCATAAGAATTCGTTAACTTAATACTTTAAGATTTAATTATTGGTGGTATTCTATACTTATGACTTCTTTGGGTTCCTACAAGACACTGAGTCAAGTTTTATCTTTACCACCACATTATTTATGCACGCCCTTGCCTCGGAGGAAGACGACAATAGCAACGCAGAACTTCGGTCATAACTAAACTCTTGAATACTGTCGACATCATTACTTATAGGACAAAACTTTATATGATATTTAAAATGCTTTCAATAATCTTCTCTAATCAAAATTAAAATTTCACATCAATTAATGCGTCAATTTTTAATGCCGATCTTTTACGGAGACCACCATGTAAAATTTTAATTCTTACTAGAGAAAAATACTACAAGTACACAAAGTTGTTACTAAAATTCTGTCTATTTTATGGTCCAAAAAACACAGAACAAAACCAGAGCAGTTTGTGCAATTTACAGCCATGCAGGATTCCTCAATGGTGAAACCACAGCTTTGACCTGCAGGTAATTGTTAAGACTGTAAATCCCCTTCTCCCTGCCAATGCCACTCATCTTGTACCCACCAAATGGAATTGCAGCATCAAACACATCAAAGCAATTGATCCACACAGTTCCAGCTCTCAGGGCTCGCATCAAAGTGTTGGCTGTGTTCACGTTCTTTGTGTACACACCAGCAGCTAGACCATAGTGCGTTGCGTTTGCTCTTCTAATTACTTCGTTAATGTCCCTAGTACAAGGAAAAAAATTGAACAAATTCAGAATGTTACATTAGAAAAAGTTCATGGTTACTCAAAATATATTATAACATTTTTGGTCTTCCTTTTGTGTTTGCAATTTTTTTTTATTGTGTCCCACCTTAGAGATATTTGAAATTGATGAGTGTTTTATAACCATTTAAATGGACTACTATGATATATTATATTAAAATTTTTGTGTGTGGTTCTTATTTAAGAGTAATGGGAAGTTAGTGAACTTTCAGCTTGATTAGTTTGTTTATTCAATTTTTTTTTTTAATATGCTTCACTAGAAGGAGTCAAACTCACGACGTTTCCCTCACTTCTTTAATGTTGGACCAACACTATATCTCCTATTCAAAAATATTTTAACACCTAGAACTTATTCACACAGATTACAATGAAATCAACCCTGAACAAAAAAATGTTGGAATTGAAATATCACTCACTTGAACTTCAAGATGGATTGAACCGGGCCAAAGATTTCATCGTTTGCTATCAACATATCATCCTGATCATTAGCATGAGTTAGAAAATGCTTTCAAGTTATAGAAGATGTGCAAAATTAGTCAATACCTGAACATTTGAGAAGACAGTGGGCTGGACAAAGAATCCCTTTGAACCAATTCTGTCACCCCCACATTCAAGTGTGGCATTGCTTTCAATACCAGACTTTATGTACCTAAGGACTTTCTGAAATTGTTCCACATCAATCTGAGATTTTATCCAAGGGCATGGAAACAGTGTTAGTTTGTCACATCATAGTAAGATCAAGAGTAGGAGGTGTTGTTTGAAATGAGCATTACATTTTTAATTACATTATTGAACTCAGAGAAATGAAACAAGAAAGAACACAATCAACGATATGTGTGTCTACCATGAAGAGAAAAAGTACCTGAGGGCCTTGTTCAACACCCTTTTTGAAGGGATCACCAACAACACGTCTCAAAGCACGAGCTTTTGATTTCTCCAAGAACTCATCATAGATACGCTCATGTACAAATGTACGAGACCCAGCACAGCAACATTGCCCCTAGGAAGAATCCAGCATAAGCCTTGAGCATTTTATTCACTTTTGCATACCCAAATTAAACTTCAAGTATGTGATGAGAATGGTTTGATTCGAACAAACCTGATTAAAGAAGAGTGCGAAGTGCGCTTCTTCTACAGCCTGGTCAACATCAGCATCCTCACATACTATGAATGGCGATTTGCCTCCAAGTTCCAATGTCACTGGTTTCAGATTGCTTAGTGCAGCCAATTGAAGTACAATTTTTCCAGTCTCGGTTGATCCAGTGAATGCTAGCTGCATAAATAGAAGAACCGATGCTGAAATTTGATATGATATGTTGATATATAAATGGTTGAATTTTCCAGAAGATCATCATGCAAATATAATCTAATTTTCTTTTTTGGTAAGCAATTTCACTTTAAGAGTACAAAAGGGGTACTCAAGCCATTTACAAAAGACGTAAATGTAATCTAATGATATGGACTATAAGCAAATGCATGCCAGTACATTCTTGCAAAGATGCTACAATATTTGTGTTTGATGATGTCAATAAACTGCCTTTGGACCTGTCAAGAAATATAACAATTAAAAGAATATCTGACAATAATTTCACTTTAGTGTCCCTTAATACCTATTAACTATATTCATTAAAAAACAAATATTGTTGGGACAAAGAAAAAGTTAAATCCTGTTCTGATACAGGACAACCCACTTTTTAAGAATTTCAGCAATTTATGCAAGAATTTTTCATATGTAATTCATCTCAGAATATTTATATCTATCTTCAGGGTGACACCAAATTGACCATATATTACAGGGCGTAAATGAATATTACTCTTCTCTGATGAAATTTGACAGTACCTTTTCACACCAATCATGCTTGCAATATAAAACATGAGAGTACCCTACATAGTTTTAGCAGCTTGGATCCTACAGATATCAAGCCAGGTTCATTCTTGATGCTTAACAAGGTCCCATGTCATATAAAAGAAGTCTGAGATGCTTAGTTCCCCAAAATACCTTGTCAACATCCATATGACTCGCAAGAGCTGCACCGGCTGTTGGACCAAAACCATTAACTATGTTCAAAACACCAGGAGGAAGTCCAGCCTGTCAAAAAGGGGTGCATGTGTGGTTAAAACCCATAAAAACAAGAATGTGAGTGAAGTGTTCCTTCTAAATCTTAAGTATAGCAACATCATGTAAGAAAACTTTGAGGTTAACTTATTAGAGGCAATAGTACATGTTTGACAACAGGTATCCTATAACTAAACATAAGCTACTCCAACAGTATCCCAAGACTTAAAACTGTTTAAACGGGCTATCTGGTATATATCGGTCCAGCCTGGTATGAGTAGTGGACTATGACAAACTAGACATAAAAAAACTTGGATTTAATTTCGGCTTGAAATGAATTTGAACCTAATAAAAACCTGCTCTTTAACAGATTTAGGGGATGTTTGGTTTGCAGTTGGGAAAACGGAGTTGAGTTGAAGTGAAAAATTTAAGGGTTGATATTAATTCTTCACGCCGTTCGAGATAATCAAAACTCCGTTGACCCATAGGATCAAAAACCTCCCACTGGCCAACGGAGGTTTTCTCCGTTTGAAAAAGTTTCCAAACGTCCTCTTAGCCTGCCTCGGATCTCATTAGGCTGGGCTAAATAGGCTTGGATGTATTTGAATTTTGAAATTGAATATCTAACCCGTAAGGTTCAACCCATTCTAACAGCTCTACCAAACTACAACAGTCCAAAATGTAGCGCTAGAATATGGAGATCACTTGAACAGCTCTACCAAAACTACAACAGTTCAAAAAGACAATGTCATGACAAATTTAGAGCAATGCCAATTCTGGAATATGGAGATCACCTTAACACTTTTTATCATTATTGAGCATTTGTTAGAACTTCAACTTATAACTGTTTTATGACCAAATTAAGTACAGAAGCCGCATCAAGCGGTAGCATACCATTCAATCTTGTTTAATTAGTAATTTTCCATAAGTAGGTAAAATTGTTGAAATAGAATGAGGTATCACCAGAGCACCCGACATTGACTAAACTAGCTAGCAATGAGCATGTGCATAGCTGATGTCTTGAGCAAAGCTAGCAGTGTAGTTGTGTCCTTGTGTATCAAAGATGGGGAGAGAGCATGTAGCTCCCCAAAAGAGGGTGAGAGAGAAAAGTATAGGAGCTCACTTCATGAAATAGTTTGGCCACATAGAGAGCCGTTAAAGGTGTTTGTTCAGCAGTCTTGAGGATGACAGTGTTTCCACATGCTAGTGCTGGTCCAACTTTCCAAGCAAACATGATGAGAGGAAAGTTCCAAGGTATGATTTGACCTGCTACACCAATTGGTTCATGCAATGTCTCCACATGATAATTTCCATCAGCAGGTACTGTCAAACCATGGATTTTATCTGCCCAACCTGAAAAAGAAAATTTGTTTGGAATTATCAGTAACTTTTTTCAAAATGGCATAGATAACAAACATTAACTGCACCTAAAAACTAGGAAGAACTTTGTTGTCCATAATAATTTTGTCTCACAAACACACAAACATTATCTGCATTTAGAACTTGGTAGAAAGAACTTCGCCGTACATAATAATTTTGTCTCACTTTAAGTTCAAATATATATATCAAAGAATGAATACAGAACATTATCATCTAATTGGTGTGGCCAAACCTACCAGCATAGTAGTGAAACAAACGCACAAACAATGGTAATTCAGAATTGGCAGACTGTTCATAAGGCTTTCCACAGTTCCATGTCTCCAAAGCTGCAAGCTCACCACTGTGTTTCTCAACCAAATCAGCAAACCGCAGCATTATCTTACATCTTTCCTGAAGAAGTTGTTAGCACATCATTTATTAATAATACACTAATTCAAGTTTCTACAAACAAAAGAAGGATTGGAAAACAAAATGGTTACATAAGCAGTCATTTTTGGCCATGGTCCTTCATCAAAGGCCTTGCGAGCTGCGGATACTGCACGGTTGATATCTTCTGCATCACCTTCAGCAACTTGAGCAATCACTTCTCCTGTGCGTGGATCATATGTTGGAAAAGTTTTCCCTGTGACCAGAAGAAATGCCAATTTTTTTTTAGCTTCTTATAGAAAATGTAACACAAGTACATGTTAAGAAGTAAATTTTTTATTTACTTAAAATTAACATTAACGTAGTCTTTTGTAATTTCTAATTTTTCATGATAGTTTCAAGTTTCAATATAATTTCCAATTTTTTTTTTACTTTCTGGTTTCTGTAACATACATTAAAAAACCTGTTATTATTAGAGTGACAAAAACATAGACAAACCTGATGCAGCATCCACAAATTGTCCATTTATAAGATGCTTTGTGTAAGATATTGGAACTTGTGGAGTCATTAATTCCTCTACTGCTGCTGCAGTGCTGAATCTGTTAAGGTTTCCCAACTTGCCAGAGTTTCTCCCTGTGTTAACAAAAGTGATGTGGAAGTTTTATGCAATGAAATTGAAGACAGAATTCTCATATACATATTCCTTAATATAAATCAACTAGTTTAGTTTTTAAGAAAAAATAATTAATATAGTTAAATTCATTTAATTTGTTTAAAATTTGTATTAGTTTTTTAAAAATACTGTGTTGTATTTATTGAGATTCATAAATCTTATTCTTTAATTATTGAAAAGAAGTGTCTAGTGTTCAATCACAGCACTGTACTCGTTATGTTGAAAAAGAAAACATGCAAGGTAAGACCAATTACAGGGGAAGAAAAAGACAAGGAATTACTGGAAGTAGATAATAACTAGTAGGCTAAGGGAATATAAGAACTGATGAAGAAATTAAGAAAATTTATGGAATTAAAAACTCTCTCTTATTTAGTTGAAGACAAAATAATATAAAAAAGATAATATAAAAAGTTGACTTTTATTAGAATTTTCTTTCTACTATTCAACTTCTAAAATTTTCCCTCGGGTCATATATAAACATAATGAATAAAGGAGTTCAGTTGGGTCTAAAAATCACATATATGAAGTAATTAAACAAAGGAAAATGGATGACAATTCCTACATACAAATTATCTAATTTTATATGAGGAAAAATCTGATGTTCTAACTTCTAAAACCAAGAGTGCTGGTCACATAGTTCCTGTCCAGTACTTTGAGAAAGTCAAGGAAGCAAAAAACATGCACTATAGTACACCCTTCACTTTAAAGAATCCAAATCTATATAAAAGCCATAAAAGATTAACCGTGACCAAAGAGAGGAAAGGGGGAAGCTGCAAAATGAAGACAGTGTGGTTACCAAGTGAGTGAAGCAGAGAAGCAGCTTGCGAAGAAGATAGAGAACGAGAGAGGAGGAAGGAAAGTCTTCGAGTTGCCATGACCATGAGCAAAGCAGGTATGGACTAAAGGGTGTTTCTTGCTTCTTCAACTTAAGGATAATGAATATGAACAGCACAAAAGACACTATTGGTTGCAATGTTTTGCCTGTAACCGTCAACTGTTCCTTTTGCCAGAAAAATACGAAAAAGATAATAAAAAAATGAATAAGAAACTGTGATCCTAGCATTTGACCACGTGTCATTTCCTGGATGACACTTTGCCCTGGTTAAGATCTAAAGATATATATGTTAGCATTGCCATCAGTATTGTAAGCATTGGTTAGGAATGAATCAACAATTCAACAGAAATAATTAATACAAACATAATTTAAAATATTTATTTACATTTTAAATTTTTATATATCATATTTTTTCAACATATCCTATCAATTCGAACCGGATAAGAGTTGCCCCAATATCTATTACTTTTAGAATACTCTTCGATGTTTACTTATTTTTAATATCACAAAGGAAGTGATAATCCTTGTAATAAATTTCAAGATTTTCATATCGTGTGTCTATATAGATACATCATAAAAAACAAATATTCAGTATATTGCATATTTTGAACTATTTAAAAAGTATATGTTAATTCTAACCTCTTAAAATTCTCAACTTTGAAAAATTAATAAATAAGGATGATGAATTAAATTGAGGTAAATATTAAAAATAATGTAGAGATCCTTATTAAATTAAATTAAATTAAAAGTATGTGTTTAATTGAATTGAATTAATTACCTAGGTTAAATTAATTATACACTAACCTTTATAACTTTCTTAATTAATTTTAATTACTAAAATTCCATTTTAATACTTTTCCTAATTCTATTAATTTTAATTGAATTTCTATTTCATTTCCTCTTAACTCTTCTCTTTCTCGTGCAAATACTCTATCTTGGGCAGAACACTCGTCTCCTTCTTCCTCTCTATTTCATCACCTCCATCCTATTATTCATTCCTTCACTCACCTTCATCAAGCTCAAATTCGGTAACAAGGTTGGTGCATGTGTCAATTTCACTTTCTTCTTCTTCCTTCTCCTTTATGAGTTCTCTATCACATGCATTAATTTTGATGTTCACACTCCTCTTCTAGCTATCGTGAACCATCATGGTTGTTCCTGCAGAAAAATTTTCTTTATTATGAACATACAATTCATAACATAATTTTAACACACATCATGACAACAAAGTTTTGATTGAAGGCGTACCTGAAGACAAGCGATCCATGAATCTCAATAGTGAGCGTGTACTACTCTTAATCTGAGTGTCTTATGTCCAGTGTATTACTGACTCTCTGTAATAATCACCTAATGGGATAGTGATTATATAGGCAACCACAGATGAGAGCAGGAACCTCTCACTGGGCACATAGAATGGGCCAACCCATCACGGTCCATCCAAACAAAAGCCCAATAACTAAATCTATCTATATACATAATATTTACATATTATATAATTAATCAACACAATATAGATATAATGATTTAATGATGCTAATCCATCAAATTAATATAATAATATATTATAAGGAAAATCTAACATTTCTCCCACTTGGATAGCATTATTAAATTATTAAGTACAAAATCTATATTATTTTGACAAGTTATTAATTATCACCAAGATATATAATAATTTCACAATAGCATACAATCATATCCGATAGGGATATACATTATACACTACAATTGTTTATATTTCAGTCACGGTATAGATAAGGAAATATGAATTTCATTTCCACACGTTCCAAGCATCCAAAATGCAACAAAAAATGTCAATAAAATGACATCAATAATAACATATCCAAAATAGAAAATTAGTTTCAATAAACAGATTACAAAATAAAACTCCCACTAATCCAAGACATCAAAAGACTTGACTAAACCCATATGGGTTACATGATTCTGAAAAACTCCAACGGTCAAGCCTTTGGTTAGTGGATCTGCCAACATGCTCTGAGTAGCAATGTGCTCAATTCGAGTATTAAACTCAAGTACTTTCTCTCTAACAAACAAGTACTTCACATCGAAGTGCTTCGAATGAGTAGAGCTCTTATTATTTTGAGAGATAAGTACGGCAGCAGTATTATCACAATAAATTACAAGTGGCCTAGAAATACTTTCAACAATGCGGAAGCCAGAAATCAAATTCTTTAGCCACATAGCTTGGCGAGTAGCCTCATAACAAGCAACATACTCTGCCTCCATAGTAGAAGTAGCTGTGATTGTCTGTTTGACACTTTTCCAGGATACAGCTCCTCCTGCCATTATAAAGATGAAGCCTGAAGTAGACTTACGGTCATCAGGGCAACCTGCAAAATCAGAATCTGAATAACCTATAACTTTAAGTTGATTAGACTTTGCATAGGTCAACATATAATCCTTGGTTCCCTGTAAATATCTCAAGACCTTCTTCACGGCTTTCCAATGACCCAAACCTGGGTTGCTCAAGTATCTGCCCAAAGCATTAACAGCGAAAGCAATATCGGGACGAGTGCAAACTTGAGCATACATCAAGCTCCCAACAGCAGAAGCATATGGAACTTTCTCCATTTCAAACAACTCTTTGTCGTTCTGAGGACACTGAGAATTAGAGAGTTCCTCACCCCTTTGAACAGGCGCGGCACACGGGGAGCAAGAGTACATATTAAACCTTTTGGGGATTCTATCAATGTACCCTTTCTGAGACAATCCAAGAGTACCACGAGACCTATCACGACATATCTGGATGCCCAAGACAACAGAAGCATTACCAAGGTCTTTCATATCAAAATGGCTACTCAACATTTTCTTTGTCTCATTCAAAACATCAATGCAGCTGCTAGCAAGAAGAATATCATCAACATATAAAACAAGGATGATAAAATTGCTCCCACTCATCTTCAAGTAAATGCACTGATCTAAGGCATTTTCCTTGAAGCCAAAAGAAGTGACCACTTGGTCAAATTTTAAGTACCATTGTCTAGAAGCCTGTTTCAAACCATAAAGGGATTTCTTCAACCTGCAAACTAAATTTTCTTTGCCCTTTTCAGCAAAGCCATCAGGTTAAACCATATAGACATCTTCAACAAGATCACCATTTAGAAAAGCTGTTTTGACATCTATCTGGTGCAACTCCAGATCAAAATGAGCCACCATAGCCATAACAACTCGAAAAGAATCCTTTGTCGAGACCGACGAAAAAGTTTCTTTAAAATCAATGCCTTCTCTCTGACTGTACCCTTTCGCCACCAATCTAGCTTTGTATCTTTCAACTTCGCCAGATGGTGTACGTTTAGTTTTGAAAACCCATTTGCAGCCAACCGGTTTGAAACCAGACGGTAAAGAAACAAGCTCCCAAACATTATTGTTAGTCATAGAAGCTAACTCATCATGCATGGCATTCACCCATTCAGAAGCATGAGAGCTAGAGATAGCTTGCTCAAAACTAATAGGGTCACCATCACCACAAACATCAAACTCATATTCCTGAAGATACACAATATAATCATCTGGTATGGACGACTTACGTGTTCCTTGAGATCTTCTCACCACAGCCTCAACAGGAACAGGTGCAGGTACAATTTCATTATTTAAAGGGGTATGGTCAATGGCAATGTCAGGATCTTGATAAGTTGCCACAGGTGCTACGACAATCTCATCAGTGGTAGGAACATGTTCATTATTAGGTATGAAAGGAGTTGGATCAATTTTCGAAACAGGAAATTGAGGTGCGGGGACTTCAACTCTATCTTCTTCAAAGACAACTGGTCGTGAGGCAATGCTCCCACTACCCAAATCATCCTCAAAGAATACTGCACGATCAGACTCTATTACTCGTGTAGAGTGAGAAGGACAATAAAATTTGCTACCTCTTAAACCTACACAATAACCAATGAAGAAGCCACTAACAGTCTTCAGATCAAGCTTCTTCATCGCAGGGTTATAGGGTCTGACTTCTGCCTTACATCCCCAAACACGCAAGTGTTTCAAACTTGGTTTCTTTCCAGTCATCAATTCATAAGGAGTTTTTGGTACAGACTTGCTAGGCACTTGATTAAGAACGTACACAGCGGTTCTCAAGGTATCTCCCCAAAGAAAGTCGGGTAAGCAAGATAGACCCATCATAGATCTCACCATCTCCATAAGCGTGCGATTTCTCCTTTCTGCCACTCCATTTTGTTCAGGTGTACCTGGCATCGTGTATTAAGCTTTGATACCGCATTCTTGGAGCTATCTAGCAAAAGGTCCTGGATTCCTTCTGGTTTCATCATATCTGCCATAATATTCTCCTCCTCTATCAGACCTCACACATTTTATCTTCTTGCCAGTTTTTAATTCAGCAGCAGCCTTGAACTATTTAAAAGCATCCAAGGAACATGATTTCTCTTGAAGAAGATCTATCCAGCCAAAACGAGAGTAATCATCTATGAATGTAATAAAATACCTATATCCACCCATAGCAGTGGGTGTAATAGGCCCACACATGTCAGTGTGAATCAACTCTAACACGGCATCACGACGACTCCTAGACTTGTTCCTGGGTTTAACAGTAAGCTTACCTTTAATGCAAGCCATACAAGCATCAAAATCAGAGAAGTCCAAATCGGGTAAAATCTCATGCTTAATGAGTTTCTCAATACGAGGCCTTGAAATATGTCCCAAGCGTCTATGCCATAACATGGAAGAATTCTCATCGACCCTGCTACGCTTATGCCCAACAACAGAATTAACGCTCATATTGGAAAAAGTCAACATATAAAGATTATCACAAAGAACCCCATGACCAACAACAGAAGATGCAAAAAAGATGTCCAGTTTTCTATTGCCAAACAGAAAAGAATAACCACACTTGTCCAAAGCAGAAACAGAAATCAGGTTTCTACGAATAGAAGGAACATAAACAGCGTCTTTTAGAAGCAAAACATGACCAGAGGGCAAACACAAAGAAACAATCCCTATATCTTCAACAGGAACTCTAGCTCCATCTCCTACTATGATCTTTGATTCAAAATCACTTGGTTTCCTCAGGCTTGTGAACCCCTATAAAGAATTCACCACATGAATAGTTGCGCCCGAATCAAACCACCAAGTATTAGGAGGAACATCAACAACATTGGATTCAAAACAAGCTAGAGCAAGAGGTGTACCTTCCCTCTGATTCTTCTTCTTTAGGATATCGCAATCCTTCAACATATGTCCGAACTTCTTGCAATACTTGCATTCTCCTTTGAAAAATTTTCTGTTGGGACCGAGATTAGGAACCATCTTCTTTGTTTTCTTGTCATTATGATTTTTACGAACAGATTTGGACCTAGAAGTGGAATCAGCAAACTTATTCTTGTGAGGTTTGTCAGCAAACTGAACAACTCCAGGCTTCCCCTTTTTTCATTACTTCCTCCTCCTGAGTAACAATGGCAATGTCTGATCAACAGTCCATTCATGGTTTTGAGTATTATAAGAAGTCCTCAAAACATCAAACTGGGAAGGGAGTGATTCCAGAATTTTCCAAATCAAGTAACTGTCGTCAATCTCAAGCTTCATCCCCCTTAGTTTGTTACGATAGTGCACCATTTTCAGCATGTTCTCACGAACTCCACTAACACCGTCATACTTGGCTCTATCAAAGAGTGAAGAATAGTGACCCTTCTCAGCTTTGTCAAAGGTCTTAAATTTCTCTCCAATGGATTTCAAAAAAGTTGCAGCGTTGTCGTTTTCAACAATGCTCTGTCTGATTGACTTCTCCATAGTGAACTTTATCACCATCAAACACACTCTATTCGAATGATCCCATTTTGCACGATAAGCTTTTTGATCATTAGTTGACTCAGCAGTAAGAGCACTTGGATCTTCTTCCCGCAAAGCTAAGTCAATATTGGCCATAGCCAAATACAAATCCAAAGACTCCTTCCAGTCCTCATAATTCATCCCGTTCAACGTTTTAACCGAAGTGGGCATTGATACTAATATACGAGAAATTAATCAATATGCATAATTAAATCATGCAAAATATAGTGTGCCCATCATAAAATTTCTTATTAATTATAATCCCGCCTAAGGGTCTCAGGTTGTAATAAATAAAAATATTCACGAAAGAATACAATGCATAAAAAAAAATAAAAAATTCATGTCACCAAATCCTAACACTGATAGGGCATTAGTACAAAATTGACATAAATAAAAACACAAGTGCATAGTATTCAACAAATCACATTAACAATAACACATCGATAGGATATAATTATTATTAATGTAATATAATATTTAGATATATATTTATTTTATTTTCCTAAGTCCTGCATAAATGGTCTCACGATGGGTGAGATGACATTTGTACAGAATAATTTAAAATTTTATACATATTAATATTTTGCCACATAGAATTAAAATTATACAATAAAAAAAATTATGTAATGCCATATGAAATTAATATACTGCCAATTCATATATAATGATACACAAGTATAATACTAGCAGGTAAGATCACAGTGGCATATAAATATAATTTTAATTTTTCCAAAATTTTAAAAAAATATCTGAAACAAAATCACAAGGATATAAATAAATATATATAATATATTTAATGGAATGACATGTTGCAACAAGGATATCATGGCACGTTTAACGACAACATGTATAAAATTTGAAATGAAAAACACATATAGAATGTAACAAGCGTTAATGTTAACAAATATATATATATAGTAGTACGCTAAAGGAATATATGATATCAATCAATTAATGGGGGCACGCTAAAGCAATATATGATATCAATCAATTAACGCATATGATATTAATAGCATATAATATATAATATATAGGTAACGCATACAATAGATAATAATAAGCGTGTTACGTAATAGATAATTTTAACATATATTATATATTATATTATATTAATGTTAACATATATTATATATTATATTAATTCACATAATAGATAATGTTAACAGATACATATACGCAAAACAAAATAGAAACATATCTGAAGTGAAACTGAATGTAAAATCTTGGCATGTGAAACGGAACGGTTACAGATTTACAATACAATCACATATATAAAATTTTGAAATGATACTAGTCCAATCAGATTAAACATGCAGCAGGCTATTCATTAAAATCACACCAAGAAATGTATGGATGGTGCACTGCAACGGAATAATATCACCAATAATAAACTAATAAAGGCATATGCAATAGATATATCAAAAAGTGCTCTACCAAAACAATAAAAATAATAAAAATTATAATTATAATATAATAATGAACAAAATTCTATAATTAATATTTAACATTCATGATACGTGTTAAACCTTGCTCTGATACCAATTGCAGAAAAATTTTCTTTATTATGAACATACAATTCATAACATAATTTTAACACACATCATGACAACAAAGTTTTGATTGAAGGCGTACCTGAAGACAAGCGATCCATGAATCCCAATAGTGAGCGTGTACTACTCTTAATATGAGTGTCTTATGTCCTGTATTACTGACTCTCTATAATAATCACCTAATGAGATAATGATTATATAGGCAACCACAGATGAGAGCAGGAACCTCTCACTGGGCACATAGAATGGGCCAACCCATCACGGTCCATCCAAACAAAAGCCCAATAACTAAATCTATCTATATACATAATATTTACATATTATATAATTAATCAACACAATATAGATATAATGATTTAATGATGCTAATCCATCAAATTAATATAATAATATATTATTAGGAAAATCTAACAGTTCCTTAAAGCTTGAAAGCTTGGGTCTTACAAATCAAAGCTCAGAAGGTGAGAAATCAATTTTCCTCTCTTGCTTGCTACTCACGGTCATGATTTAGCATGCGCCCATTATGTGCAATGGCTGAATGTTCATGTAATTGTTGTTGGGCAGCAGTTGTGGTGTCGTTTCGAGGGAAAACGATTAACGTTCAGAGTGTCAGAAACCTATCAGAGGTTCGTTGGAAAGTGAGACTGTATTTCGATAAGTCATCCTACCTCAAAACTATGATGGATTGCTAAATTAAGTTTCAAAATATAGCAAGAATGACGTATGAGTTGTTGAAAATAATTAATTCACATTTTTAGGAATTTTACTAAAGCTGTATTGCTACCCGAAAATTAATCAGAGTAAGGACTTGTGCGTTACTTGATTCTGGTAAGTTTCGTTGACTCGAAAACCATGTCAAAGAATTTATTTATTATAGTATTAGCAATTGGAAGCTTCAAACTATGTTTAAAGTGACAGTTATATGGTTTTAGGACTTTTGCGTTTGCCAGAAAATTGATCAAAAACTTAACTAAAAAGCGAATCAATTTTAGGTACGTTTTATACATACGAGAGGTTTACTATTCGAGTAGTAAATGGGAATTAGCTTCCTGGTTATGCCTTATGTAGTTTATGGTTCCGTTTGCGATAGAAAAATATTTATGAGCATGTTTTATGTGACAAGTATGTTATATGGTACTAGTCTGAGTTTGATATACATATTTGTCATTATTGTTGTGCCATTGGATCTATGATTGAATTGATAATTTTTCTGTTATAACTATATTTATATGGTGGTTTTGATGATGGAAATGATGTTGTTGGTAAATATGATTAGCTTTTATGGCTGGATAAAAGATAATGATATGAGTGGAGTTAAGTTGTGATGACATTGTATATTTATGCACTATAGGTCACATTTCAAACATGGATTTCATTTCATAACATCATATGCATTTCCATCACTATAATTTGTTGATAAGGCTATCACGTTATAGTGTTATAGTTCACTATACAGTCTGTAGCATGTTGCTTATGAGGCTACTGCTTATAGTGTTATGGTTCACTGGTAGTCCTCGGGTACCACCGCTTATAGTGCGATGATTCATTATGCGGTTACCCAGATTCCCCTTGATTATAATGCTATAGTTCACTGAGTGGGTTATCTTGACACTTGTTCTATATTGTTAAGTCGGATTCGTATTTCATTGTTTTCTGCATAATTGAAAGTAAAGATTTAAAAAGGTCAAAATATACTATTATTACATTTATGAGTTTGAATAAGTATGTGTAGCTAATGTATGATTTATTGGACGTTATTATTGTTTATTAATACCTATGCCATGATGTAATTGTTTGTATGTCTGTATGATGCTATGTGTGAACCATTGGATTATAATTATTATTTATTATTTGAATAGTACTCACCCTCCTAACTTGTGGTTTTCGGTAAGCACGCAAGAGGATGAGTTCGCTCGATGATCCGGGGTTGGAATCTCATTGTACAAACATAACGGATGCAATTTTGTTTATGTATATGTGTATGTATAGTTATGTATAGAGTAGCTTTTGATGTTTTGATGACCTTGGTATGGATAATTATCTTTCGATATCATGGATTATATACTCGAATTGCATTTTGGTGAATGATGCGTGAATTGATATTATACAATATATACTTACAATGCATCTGGATGGATAGATTCTATAACTTATGACTTGAATGATTTCGGCACGGAGCCATTGATAATGTTAAAATCTGAATGTGATGGGGTAGGTTATGTTGCTTGATGGGATCATGCGTATGAATTATGTGATTGTGTGTGGAATTAGCGCATGTCTTGTGGTATTGATAAATTGGGCATTTAGCCAAGTGTACATACATAGTTGAAATCTGGTTTTATGGGCATGTTTGGTGAATTAGATTTGGCCTTGTATGAATTGTGTGAATGGATTATGTGATGACATGTGATGGAAATGATTATGTCATGGTTAGGTGTGTGGTATGATGATACATGTGTTTATTGAATTGTGACTTAATGAACTCTTGGTACTAAGCTGCATGTAGGTATGTTACTGAGATCTTGATTGCTTGAACAGGTCCTGAATTTGTTTGAGTTGATTCATATGGTAGTGTACAATTTAGTTGAAGTAAATATGGTATCATGTAATTATAAAGCACCTTGAAGGAACTAGATGTGTCAAACTGAGCGTTTAAGGGAATCAGACTTCCTAAACTGCCCCAACATATCAAAATAAGCATAATATATGTGTGTGTAGGTTCTGTGTGTGGTTTGAAATGCATTTACCCAAATTGGTACCTTAAGTTGAGCTTATAGTGATCAAAACACATTTTATTGCATAACTTGCTCATATGATTGAACTTTGGTGAACGGACTTCGCCAACAGATCCAAAATGTCAAAAATGTTTTGTCTATGAAATTGGATGATAATCAAACTTAAAACGAGTGATTTAAGGGTTCTAGAAGTTGGCCAACTATGCATAAAGACTAAATTACAATTTTAGGAAGTTGATCACTGATGTGGGCGTTTGTGCGCTAGTCTGGGCGTTCCAACACCCAAACTCTATGCCTCATTGCATGTTGGGCGTCCCAACGCCCAAGGTGGGCGTCCAAATGCTGGCAGGTCCTGATTTTGCCTGATCCATGTGCGTGCCTGTGTTTCCTTTCTCACGTGTGTGTACGCTAGTGGGGGCGTGTGAACGCTAGTCCCCTTTGGTTATTCCCATGTGCTTTGTTCCTTGCCAATGTGTAGGCGTGCATGCGCCAGCTCCAGGGCGTGCATACGCTGGCCTCCACGCTGATCTTCCTGTTTGGTTCCCTTTTTCATATGCGCATATGTTATACTAGGCATTTATACGCTCACGCATCCACCCAAGTTTGTTGTGCCATAGTTCTTCCCTTATTGGCCCTTTGATGCGCGTTCAAACGTTGACATAGGTGTCCCTACACCAATGTTGAATGTGGCACATTCTCTCTTCTATTGCATGGGTGTTTACACGCCAACCCTAGGCGTCTACTCGTCCAAGTTCTATCCCACTATTTTTCCCTTGTTGTTTTGGATAGAACCCAGTCTTGTTTTGGAAAATTTAAAGAATGCATATTCCCACTCGCTCGTATATACACTGAAATGGGTGTTCCTACACCTATGAGCTTCACAAATTCCATGCAATTTCACTTTTTGGCAGATGGTGAGCATATGGACGCTACCCCTGGGCGTTTGTACGTAAAATTATTTAGCAAATGAAATTCTATTCAATTAGGATAATTAATGTTGAAAGTCAGGCTGTTGTCCTAACATTAATTATATATTTTTTTTGTAATTATGGGATAATTAATAGTTATATCTTGTTCAATGAAAATTATTTTTTATTTTATTTTCTCAACTTTTCTTTGTGTTATAAACATACTATATCCCTAGCTGGTTGCGGTGTTGGGGAGATTGTTAAAAGAATTAATTTTGTGGAAGTATCAGATTAAATTAATTAGAGATTAAAAAAAGTAAGTATAGAGGCAAAAAATAAACATACAAAATTTATGTAAAAAACCTTTAAAGTTGAAGAAAACCTGTAGACAATAACAAACAAAGTAATTCTACTTTATGTAAAAGAGAGTAAAAAAAATTCTCCAAAATGATAAGGACAAAGAGATAATATATCTCTTATAAGGACTAGAAATTAAATTATCTCTTAATTTTTTTTGTCTATTAAAAAAACCTCTCGTGTTTTTAATCTTGTAAACTTATGTGCACTAGAATGTGGTATACCATGTTGCATTTTACAGGCAATGAATATAAGAATATTTCCTTAAGCATGAAGCAAAGCTCGGTGAGGTGAGGGCATTAAATTTGCCGCGTGGAAATTGAAACTTGCAGTACATGAAAACTTGAAATTAGTCATATACAATTGGCGTTGAATCATTGTTGGTGTAGTAATTGATAAAAATTTGAGACATGAGATATCACTAAAATTGGGCTGTGAAAATTCCTACTTATGGTTTCAGAATGAAATGACTTTATTTGACATGTTATGGGGGCAAGTCATGATTTTAGTGTCAAGTCTTTAGATCGTGGGTGAATTCAACCATTTCTTAAATTTTATATATATAAAAAACTATATCCAACCTCATTATCTAATTTGCAGAATTTTAATAATTATATCTTCCTAGGTATCTTTTTCATCACAATACACTTACAAAAATATGTGGCCCAAACTTCAGCTCTAGTAAGATAAGAACATCAAACTTTAGTTTGAAAAGCTTTGCTTGCAACTAACTTGAATCTAAATAAATAATGTTAAAAAAAGGGCATACTGTTTTCTGTTTTCATTTTTTTGTTCAATACAAATTTTATGAAATAAAAAATATGATGACAGTTTTATAATTATAAATAAAAATAAAAATAAAAATAAAAATAAAAATAATAAATATTTTCAGTGTTCACGACTAATTTTTGGATGTATTTTAATAAAAGAAATATATGGTAAGAAAAGAAAAGAAATGATATTTACACCATATGTATAAATGGTATGAAAAGAGAGAAGAAGAATAGAGAATAGAAGAGAATGAAATGTAAGATGCATTAAGAATGTAAGACCCATGATGTAACATACGTGAAAGGACCAAATGATTTAGCAGAAGGACCAAACAAATGAGACAAAAAGATAGAGAAAAAATATGTGTATATTCTTATGTAAATATTTATAGTACAAATGTCAAGTTTCAATTGGTTATCTTGTAATAGTTAATCCCAATAGCCCAAATAATACTTACAAATTACGCATCTTTACATACATACTTCAATTGACTAATTACAGACATCAACTTACACTACCGACAAATAATTTTTGTTTGTGCACTAGATACGAAGAAAGAGGGATCAAATTGGCTCATCGTTCCATTAATCCTGAACTAATCTTCGTGGAACGTTGAGAAATCAGGCTCGGTTGGCTTGAACATCTTGGGCATCTTCAAATCAGGCTCATCAAAAGTAACTTTTTTAAGTGCTCCTTTTCTAGTATTTGCTGCAAACTTTGAAGCCAAGACAGTGGCCCCAAGATTCTGAAAAGGGCTTCCACTGTCCCCAGTTGGGCTCTCCCCTTCAATACCTTCCATCTCCATAACATTTGAGTAGTAAAAGTTCTCTTTCTCCATCAGCTCAATTGCCAATTTCCTCTTGCGGTGACGCCTCCAAGCAGCTTGTATAAAGCAAGCACCCCAAGCTCTCCACTGATGGGAGTAGTACCTAAAAGCATGTTGGAGTTTCTTGCTATGTAGGCGCTTGAACTGGCTAGCCACAAACTTGAGGTCCTCTGCTCTAAGTGCAAATGCTTCAACTTCAGTCAGAGTCTTGACTGTTCTTGTGGAAGATGGAAGGTTAAGACTTAAAGCTGGAGTCAGAGCCCATGTTAGCAATTCTTCACCACAGAAATCACCAGGTCTTAAGGTGATGGAGTTGAAGAATCCTAATCTTCCACCATCTGTTGTGGAGCTCTCTACTTGCCCTCTAATTATAAATAGCATTTCCCCCACTGGATCACCCTCCCGAGCTATGTACGAGTCTTTTGTGTTCAAGGATGAAACCAGACGTTCACATATAGCATCTAGAAGCTGATCATCCATTTGACCAAAAAAAGGAACCTGAACACAAGAATTAGAGATTCATGTCTATACTAGTCATCTCATCCAAACCAGCCCGGACATTATCTAAACCGTTAAACCATAAACCGGCTAAATGATTGATCAAGTTAATTGTTAATCGTTGTAGATTCAACTAAGGTTTGATCTCGAGTATCGAATTAAGAAACTTACGCGACGAACAATGTCAAGACAGAGATGCCTCTGAATTTGGCGGCGAATGTCCAAAGGTAAAGCGCGCAAAATGGTTTCTTCGTCAACACCTCTAGTGGCAAGCCATTTATATTGAATAAACCTACGAACACGTTGTTGAAGTTCGGGTGGAAGTTGCCGGTGATTCATCCACTCTTCCGTGTCTTTTTGTTTGAGTCGCCACTCTTCAACTCTTGCTGTTGTAGATTGCAGATAATTCTTTTTTCAATTAACAAAGACAAAAAATCAAGATGTATTGTCAAAGAATTTTCACAACCTTTTTCCTTTTCGGAAACAAAATGGCAAAAGTAGGAATTTTACTACTTTACCTGCATGTTACCAATTAGATGCGCAAACAGGATTAAACCAGCGATGCATATGAAACTTGAAAATAATGTTTCACCACTGTAAGTACTTGTCTGAAGATTTTGTCCGTATGAACTACACAAGGGGGAAAGAACGGTACAAAACGAATTAGAGAACCTTAAAAAGTTAGAGCACACTACTGATATTAATTTCATACGTTGATGTATTTAATTTCAATCCACACTAAAACAGATCATTACAGTAGACATTGAATTTGGCAAAATTAAGTGCTCTTACATTTTAATTTTTCTTTTGTTTATTACATCCAATTCACGCTTAAGCTAACTATATTACTATGAGCACCCGAATCACTTTAATGAAATTTGATGAATTATACCTTTTAGGACTCCAACTTGAGAGAAATCTTGGTCAGATAAACCATGCATTTAGTATGTTTTAAATTATTTGACTTGAATTGTTGGATTGTAATTAAAATTTATTCTTAAATTAAGAGAAATTATCAAATGGCTCAGGATTTTATATTTCACGTTTCAACTATGAAATTGATTGATTTTACTTGTAAATCAAATGAGAACTAAAATGAAGAACATGTACCTTAGATTCTTCAAACCCCACCAAAGGCAGTAAAAATATTTTTGAAAGAATGGTGCAGAGGAAACGTGATCAGTGAAAGCCTCAGCGAACATTCCAAACTGAAAGCGGTTTTTGTCATTGAGGGCATCGCAATCACTGAGAACTTTAGAGCGACTGAACCAAGCTCGCCTGTCGTCGTGGTGCTCATTAGCACAATCAAGAAAAGCAAGATTACAAGATGGAGAGTGTGTTTTGTTAAACTCTTGTTTGCAAGTTATTCTCCAACACTCGAACTGCCGCTGAATTGATGACACATACCATGAAGCTCCTAAAACCTGCACTGACAACATAATATTTGAAAAGAACATAAGTTGTCAAAACTCTGAACTTCTTTATTACATTTCATATGGTATAATTGGAAACATAGTAGCTAGAACATTATAAAAATGTTACTAGCTAATTGCTAAATTATACATTGGAAATTGGAACTATTAAGTGTGAATAATTACATGGCTGGCGAGCATGTAGGAACCGAGATTGTATAAAGCCCCTGCTAAAGCAGTTTTGGCAATAAGGCCACTAGTTTTCAAGATTTTCCGTTGCAGGGGAAAAATCTGAAACAACCGAGGAACATATTGAATGAGAACAATCAAGGATATGGTGTGATTTACATGAGCCGCCGTGGAATGCTTCAGCGCCGGAATCACAAACCAGATCACAATCTGTAATTGCACACATAGCCCTTTTTAATCAACCAAGTAGTTGCATTCAATTTAGAATAATATTCAGAAACCAATCTCCCTATATAACACCAACATGCGAATGCAATTTATTTATTTTTTATTCTTGTTGCAATACCAACATCCAAAAACACTCATTTTTCCTTTCAATCTATCTATCATCACATCACTCTTCATATCTTCTTTTCTCCCTTTTATCAATCTCTCATTGAGCTTAGAAATGCACATTTGGTGTTGCCTTTGGCAAATGCAGCTGCTTATGGAGCGCATGAAAACCAAAGCCGTATCATCATTTGAAATTGCAATCTACAATGACATCTGCAATAGTAACATCAAGACTTTTAAAGCCACCATAAACACACGGTAACCTCAATTGCGGCTCCATTAATTACACTTGTCTGAAATTGTTCGTAATATGAATTCTTTTTCCCTAAGATCAACGGTGTCCTACCAAAGACTAACATCTTCCGATCATAAAGGCTCACCTATTTACATCATATTGCCAATTAGTGTTTCAAAGTGAAATCTCTAACCACAATTATGGTCAGAATCAATGTTTTAGACCACAGTATTTGATGGAAAAACAACAATACACAACTAAAGTGCCAAAGTACGCAACGGATATAATTTTCCCAAACTTGCAAGAATCTGTGAGGAGCAACAACAATATGGCAGCAACACAATAATAATCACCACAAGAGACACAAAAATTATTTACGTGAGAAAACCCTCTCAATTTGAGAGATAAAAACTCATGGGCACAAGCCAGTAATCAAGCTCCACTATGATCAAAACTAAGGGTACAAAAGAGTCTCAAAATGCTGCACAAGTTCAAGCATACTACAAGCCAATACAACAAACCAACTAGGCTTTCAAATAGAGAACAAGAAGCTGAAAACTCACAAATTCGTGCTACTGTTCAAGCACTATATCTCCCAGACTGGACCTCAAAACCATGATCCTAACGGTCCGTGCCTAGAACCACATCTCAGGAACATCATACCAAAATTTTAGCCCGATCCAACGGGTAACGAATCAGCAATGGTAGTTTTCCCGAAGCTGGTCAGAATTCCTGCAAACTGGAATAGGGTCTCGGTCTGAACACGATTTCTCCACCTACAGATGTCAAACTGAATATCTGAACGGTAAGAATGTAGAGGAGGATGTTGAAAACACACTCTCAAAGTTTTAGGTCGATCCAACGGTGGGATTGACGGCGATCGTTGACGAAAGTGGCTCTTTTCTCTCTTCTTTTCTCTCTCTCTATGGCTGCGGGTTTTCTTGCAAAATGAGGCCTCTCACCCTCAATTTTCTGACTCCTTTCTTCCCTCATTAGGTCACTATGTGGGCTTTGGGCCTTTGGACACATAGTTGGGAGCCCAACCCAACACATCTCCCCCCTCACAACTATGTGGAGGTGACCGCCAATCCGGCGATCTCGCAACAATACTCAAATTTTCCTCTTGGTAGTGCCTTAGTCATCATATCAACACCATTATCATCAGTATGAACTTTAGCCAACTCCAACAACTTAGCATCCAAAACATCACGTATCCAATGATACCGCACATCAATATGTTTGGATCTAGAATGGAATGTTGGATTCTTACCAAGATGGATAGCACTTTGATTATCACAGAGCAATAAGTACTTGTCCTGCACAAAACCAAGCTCCCACAAGAATTTCTTCACCCATAGCAACTCCTTGCACGCTTTAGTAAGTACGATGAACTCTGCCTCCGTAGTAGACAATGCTACACACTTTTGCAACCTTGATTGCCAAGCCACAGCTCCCTCTGCAAACTTAATCAAATAACCTGAAGTGGACTTTCTGGAATCAATGTCTCCAGCCATATCTGAGTCAGAGTAACCCACCAAAGTAGGCTTATCACCTCCAAAACAAAGCTTCAAACCACTAGTACCACGAAGATACCTTAAAATCCATTTCATAGCATTCCAATGCTCTCTACCTGGATTTGATAAAAATCTGCTGACTGTACCAACAACATGTGCAATATCAGGTCTTGTACATACCATTGCATACATCAAAATACCCACCGTAGATGCATAAGGAACTTTGCTCATATATGTCTTCTCAGCTTCATCTGAAGGACTCTGATTAACACTCAGTTTAAAATGAGCTGCAGGAGGAGTACTCACTGCTTTAGCATTTTCCATGTTGAAACGCTCCAACACCTTTTCAATGTAGTGCTCCTGAGATAGCCAAAGCTTCTTCTCTTTTCTGTCATGGGTGATGCTTATACCAAGAATCTTCTTAGCAGCTCCCATGTCTTTCATGGCAAATGACTTGCCCAGGTCCTTCTTTAACCTGTCAATTCTGGAAATATTTTTCCCTACAATAAGTATGTCATCAACATACAATAACATAATAATGAAGTCATCATCAGAAAACTTTTTGACAAAGACACAATGGTCAGAAGTAGTCTTCCTATAGCCTTGATCGTGCATAAAGGACTCAAACTTCTTATACCATTGTCTAGAAGCCTGCTTCAAACCATATAAGCTCTTTCTCAGCCTACACACATAGTCTTCCTTGCCTTCAACAAGAAAACCATCAGGTTGCTTCATATAAATCTCTTCCTCCAAATTACCATGAAGGGAAGCTGTCTTCACATCCATCTACTCAACCTCTAAATCAAGAGTAGCAGCTAAACTCAGCACAATTCTGATGGATGACATTTTCACTACTGGTGAGAAAATCTCATTGAAGTCAACACCCTTTCTCTGCCTGAAGCCTTTTCACCACTAATCTAGCTTTGTACCTCGGAGATGTAGAATTACTCTCTTGTTTCACCTTGAAGATCCACTTGTTCTCTAAGGCCCTCTTGCCCTTAGGCAACTTCCCCAAGTCATAAGTGTGATTATCATGCAAGGATTTCATCTCATCCCTCATTGCATCCAGCCACTTTTGCTTTTCTTCACTCTCAATGGCCTCTTCAAAACACTCAGGTTCTCCCTCGTCAGTCAACAACACATAATCTCTTGAATTATACCTTGTAGAAGGTTGTCTCGGCCTACTGGATCTCCTGGGTTGAACTTGTGGTATTTCATCAAGATTATCATCGGGTACCATATCATGTTCCTCCTGAACATCATCAACAGGTACGTCAAATCCATCTCCAACATGCTGATCATCAACATCACCATATTGCTCATCATTCTAAGCATCAGTATCGGTATTCTCCAGATTGTGAACAGGCAACCGCATCGGATTACCATCAGTCAGATCACTGTCTTTATCAGGTTTCGTCTTCTCCACTTTGTCAATATCTTCAATGGTTTGGTCCTCCATGAACTGCACATCACGGCTTCTAACAAGCTTCTTCTCAACAGGATCATACAACTTGTAGCCAAATTCATCTTGACTATAACCAATAAAGATACACTGTCTTGTCTTCACATCCAACTTGGATCTTTCATCCTTTGGAACATGAACATACGCCTTGCAACCAAAGACACACAAATGACCATAGCTAGCATTCTTGCTAAACCAAATCTTGTCTGGCACCTCAGTATTCAAAACAACTGTAGGACTGAGATTAATAACATGTACTGTTGTAAGCAATGCCTCACCCCAGAAATGTTTAGGCAACTTTGCTTCAGAAAGCATGCACCTAACTCTTTCAACCAAAGTCCTGTTCATCCTCTTTGCTAGACCATTCAACTGAGGAGTTTTAGGAGAAGTCTTTTCATGTCTGATACCCTGCTGCTTGCAATAGACATCAAAGGGTCCACAGTACTCACCACCATTGTCAGTACGAATGCATTTCAGCTTCTTGCCTGACTGCCTCTCCACCAAAGCATGAAACTCTTTGAACTTTTCAAGCACTTGGTCCTTTCTCTACAGTGTATAGACCCACAGCTTCCTAGAACAGTCATCAATAAAGGTAACAAAGTAAAGTGCGCCACTGAATGACTTTACCTTCAACGGGCCACAAACATCAAAATGCACCAATTCAAGCAACTCTGACTTTCTAGAGGGAGAATGCTTCTTGAAGGATACTCTGGTTTGTTTACCAGCCATGCAATGAGAACATTTCTCCAACTTTGCACTCTTCAATCCCAAAAGAACATCCTTTTTAGCTAAGCAGTTAAGCCCTTTTTCATTGATATGACCAAGCCTTCGATGCCACAAGGATGCTTCCATATACACATTATTCACACTGTCTCTAGCAACCAAAGCTTTCATCCAATACAGTTTAGAATTTTTCTCCCCTCTAGCCATAACCAAGTTACCTTTAGTGAGTCTCCATTTACCAGAACCAAAGTGATTATCATAACCACAATCATCAAGCAACGTTACAAATATCAGATTAAAACGAACATCTGGAGCATGTTTGACTCCTTTAAGAAACAACTATATTCCCATGTTGGTTTGTAGACATACATCACCAACACCAATCACCTTAGACACACCATCATTACCCATCTTCAACACTCCAAAGTCACCAGAAGTGTAAGATGTAAAGAAATCTTTCTTTGGTGTAACATGCAGTGTGGCACCACTATCAACTATCCACATGCTCTCATCTGATACAAGATTAACTGACTTATAGTCACTGAGAATAATAAGATCACCACAAGTAGCAGTAGCAACATGATCATCATTATGCTCATTCTCTTTCTGCTTACCCTTCTTATCTTTATTCTCCTTTTTCCACCGAAAACAGTTCTTCTGTATGTGCCTCATTTTGTGACAATAATTACACTCTATATTCTTGTATCTGGACTTGGACTTACTCCTGCTCTTCTCTCTACCAGTCTTCGGTTCCTTTTTTTGACTTCTCCCCTTATTTTCTGTGAAAAATACCTCAGGCTGAGATGAAGAACCCTGTGCCTTCCTTCTCATCTCTTCATTAAGAGCACCACTCTTTGCCATTTGCAAAGAAACAACACCATTAGGGGCTGAGTTCGTGATTGAAACTCGAAATGTCTCCCAAGACTCAGGTAAAGTATTCAGTAGCCATAGTCCCAAAACTTCATCATCAAATTTGATACCCATTCCAGACAGTTGATCTAGGAGCCCTTGAAACTTATTCAAGTGATCAGAAATGGAAGAACTCTCCCTGTATCTCAAATTCATCAGACAGTTCAACAAATACAATTTATTGTTCCCTGACTTAGAGGCATACAAAGACTCGATCTTCTCCCACAAAGTTCTTGCATGTGTCTCATTGGCAATGTGATTATAAACATTGTCTTCTACAAATTGCCGAATAAAACCACATACCTGTTGGTGTTCAAAGTCCCACTCTTCTTCAGACATGGAATCTGGCTTTTGTACAGCAAAGACAGGAAGATGCATTTTCTTTACAAATAGCAAGTCTTTCATCTTGTCCTTCCACAAGTGATAATTAGTATCATTCAAAGCAACCATTTTTGTATTTGCCTCCATCATTCAAACAAGTAATATATATAGCTCCAACCAAGGAGCTTTGATACCACTGTGATGGGAAAAACAACAATACACAACTAAAGTGCCAAAGTACACAGGATATAATTTTCCCAAACTTGCAAGAATCTGTGAGGAGCAACAATAATATGGCAGCAACACAATAATAATCACCACAAGAGACACAAAAATTATTTACGTGAGAAAACCCTCTCAATTTGAGAGATAAAAACTCACGGGCACAAGCCAGTAATTAAGCTCCACTATGATCAAAATTAAGGGTACAAAAGAGTCTCAAAATACTGCATAAGTTCAAGCATACTACCAGCCAATACAACAAACCAACTAGGCTTTCAAATAGAGAACAAGAAGCTGAAAACGCACAAACTCGTGCTACTGTTCAAGCACTATATCTCCCAGATTGGACCTCAAAACCAAAATCCCAACGGTTAGTGCCTAGAACCACATCTCAGGAACATCATACCAAAATGTTAGCCCGATCCAATGGTTAACGAATCAGCAATGGTAGTTTTCTCGAAGCTGGTCAGAATTCCTACGAACTGGAACAGGGTCTCGGTCTGAACACGATTTCTCCACCTACAGATGTCAAACTGAAAATCTGAACGGTGAGAATGTAGAGGAGGATGTTGAGAACACACTCTCAAATTTCAGGCCGATCCAACGGTTGGATTGACGGAGATCGTTGACGGAAGTGGCTCTTTTCTCTCTCTCTATGGCTGCGGGTTTCCTTGCAAAATGAGGCCTCTCACCCTCAATTTTCTGACTCCTTTCTTCCCTCTTTAGGTCACTATGTGGGCTTTGGGCCTTTGGACACATAGTTGGGAGCCCAACCCAACAGTATTAAAGTTTTTCTACGTTCCACAGCTGCATTGTCAATGCAATTGAGGCTCCATAAGTAACATTCATCAATCAATTGACGGTACCGTATTCGTTATTAAAATAGCGGTCACAATATCAAGGTTTTTTAGTTCTCTGTAATTACATACTTACAGCAATTACATGTCTACATTGCTATCGCTGCATTCATCCATAACTAGCTACGATATCTAAGGTTTTTTACGTCATGGCAACCATGACCTCAACCGTAATTTACACTGATTTTTGAATGCATGATTTCCTTATTTATATAGCATACCTGAGGCAGAGGAAGGGTGGCAAGGAGATCGACGATGAAATCATGTTTGAGATAACGAGAGGCGATTAGGCGAGGATCGGTGACGAGGTCTTTGCGGCCATAAACGCGAGAGCTTGGATTAATATAAGCGGTGCGGAACTTGAGGACCATGTGGAAGAGGAAGAATAGATCAGCGACGGTGCGAGAAAGCGTGACGAAGACGCCAAGAACCAAGTCGGTTTCCATGCAGGCTCTGTCACCGGTTATGGGGAAATAGAAGTAGAAAGGGTCCAAGAACAGAGCCGCAATGCACGCGTAGAGGACCGTGCGGTTCCATTTCGCAATGAACTTGGAACGAGGGTCGAGGATTTGGTACCACCACGGGACTTTCTTTCGAAGAGAGAACGGTTTTGAAAACCCGCTGAACCGAGACGAAACCGCGAAACGGTGGAGATCGTTAACGTTGTGCATCATTATTATTTGGTTTCTAATTAATGCTTCTTGTTCTCTTCTCTCATTACTGTTCCGAAAATAAAAGAAAAAAACAAAGGAAATTAGAAAGAAGGAGAAGACATAGAGAGAAGGATCGTGAAAATGTGGAGAGGAGGAAACTTGCTTCAACACCTTGTATACGTGCGCATGATTCATGGCATGTAATTTTTGTTGTATTACTTTTCAAATTTTTGTAACTGGACCAATGACCCATGCAACTACGGGTTTTGTGTTTTAATATTAATGATTATAAATTTAGTTTTTATATAATCAGACAAGTTAATATAGTTTAAATATTAATATTTCTTAAAATATAATATTTCCATCAGTAAGAAATTTAATTGTATACATATCTGTAATATTTGAAAAGGGAAAATACACTGATATATAAACATAATATTATAATAAATGATTTATTAAAATTTTATATCAAAAATAAATAATAAAAGTTATTATTATGTATGATATTATAATATATTGTAAAAGTGAAACTTTAAATTCGAAATTAATTTTTTATGAATATTGTAGTAAACAGTAAATAATATATAATAATTACATGTGTATTTTAAGATTAATATTTCTATTTATTGTAATCATATAATGTTTTAATAACTTGAATAATATGACAATAATATATATCATAGTATTGTAGTGAATAATAAAAAAATGTTTAAAATACATATTTGTGTAGTATATTATATTATAATTATTTTTAATAATTTCTATTCTATATTAAAATTTGTAAAATCCTGAATTAAATTTACTGGTTAATAATTAATAATTAAATTACAAATTGAGACTTATTAATTATAATGAAATGGAGTAAGCTAAATGAGACTTAAATCTAGTTAGGTTTAGACTAACTTATTCAGAAATTAATTAAATGAGCAAAAAGATCAAGATGCCATTGGCCCTTGAATCTCCATCTCCCCTCAAACAAAACAAGAAAGAAAAGAAAACAATTCCCTTCCTCCTTTTCTCCTCTAAAATCGTATCCTACACCCCACACCATCTTCATTTTCACTTCATCTTTTCCTCTCAATCGAAGCAAGGAAATCTCCCTTTAACTTTCATTTCCTTCCCTCATGTGCACGGCGCTTAGTGAAGGGCAAACTCCCTTCAATTTCATTAATTTGAGGTAAAGGTTCAAGAACCCACTTGGGAATCCCTTTCCAATTTCTTGAAACTCATCTTAAATCCTTTTAATCGGTGCTTATAGGAAGTGTTTCGAACTTGTGGGTATCGTTGAAAGGTTTCAATTTGTTCTGGAACCTCATCGACTTGATTCAGTAAGTCGAAACCCTCCAAACCTAAACCTCTTCATTAATTCGAGTTAATCCCTAACTAGTTGAACTTTGGGTAGCTTAGGTTAAGCAAAATTTGTAGGTTCCAAAGTTAATTGTGATGATTTTGAATGTATTCAACATGTATGTTGATAAACGGTTGGATGTGAGCAACGTTTCATATTAGCATTATCAACCAATGTATAGAGGGGTATAATTTGAATATGTGGATATTGAATATAGTACCTACATATTATTGTGTCGATAATGTGAATTGAGAATTGGTGTGAAATCAATGATATATAGTTATGCATGTGTTATGATTGAACAATGTGATAGTTGAGAATGATGATGAGAAATTATACTATATTATGATGCAATGATAATTAATGATGATTGTGTTAGTAAATGATGTTATTTGGTATTGCAATTAATAGCAATGATGATTGAGATTGTATTCCTTTGTGATGCAATGATAAACAATGATGATGATAAATGTGATTGTAATGAGATGATGGTTGGTAAATGTGATTGTAATGAGATGATGGTTGGTACTGAAGACCCATGATAATGATGATATGAATTATATTCATGATGTGTGGTGATGATGATGATGATGTCAATAATGATATTGTGCTTTGTTATGAGAATTTAATGCCAATGAGGGCAGGTGATGCACAGTAAGTTGCATGAGTATTGACATCATGCATTATATGCATTTGAACACACAAAGGAATACAGGAAACCCTTGTTAGTAAGGGTGGCCCTATGAGGGGAGCAAGAAGCCTATGGACCAAGAAGGGCTTAAACGCTCTAGGTCAGTGTATTCTAGAGTCGACTTGCAACACCATTATTTATTATCGAGTCGCTTCACCAAGGGTGACAAGTGTTGCATGATAAGGGCAATACAGATATCCGGTAATCTAAGATTGAGATATGTAAAGTCTTTTGTACTACAGTACTACCCACTTAATAGTCGGATCCGCATGACATATTTATGGATTAGTGAAATGTAATGATATGCATAACATGACATATATATAATGATGAATAAGTATTAATGATGATATCGATCATATTAAGTTTGACTGATGATAGTGTATATAATATTGATTAACATTCTTGTGTCATGCATATTGAAATCAAACATCATTTTATAAAAGACTATGCAAAAAAAAAAGTTATTGATATAGATCATCAATGGGTAGATATTTTAACAAAACCTTTGGCTAAAGATAAATTTAATCTTATAAGGTAAAAATTGGATATGTGTGATTTTCCTTTTATGTTGTGAAAAATCTATTGTTTTCTGAATTTTATAACATGTTTGAGTTTGTTTTTTATCCAGTCTCAATATCGGCACACGGGTAAGAAGGTAATTTCATATGTTCTCACTCACTTACCAGTGTTGCAGGTAACAAGGTACAGGTATAGGTACGGGGGAACGTTCGCAAGAAATGCAGAGACGGCCGTGTCGTGTGTCAGAATCGTACAAACACAATGTATGATTGGTCCCCTAACCCTAAAAGACTCTTCATTCTCTGCATGCACATATAAATACCAACATTTTTCACAACTCTGTTACGTTAGACTCATTCTCAAACTTACGCTTCAGAAACCTTGAATTCCTTTTCTGGTTATTGACTTGAGCGTCGGAGAATCTTTGCAGGTGACACCACCTTTCGCCCCTCATTAACGCGAAAGCTTGGTGTGATGGATCTTTAGGACACTAAGACCTTTATGTTCCTAGTGAGATAAAGGACACAATACTGGATACCTATTGTTCCAGTGTATAAATCATTCAAAACAAAGAACATTTGTGGCTGGTTGACCCCGATTTAGACCAGTTTATTGGCATACTTAGTGGGACCCGATAGATTTATTCGTACTCTTCGTAGAAGTTTTGTGACTTTACCATGGAAGGAAACTTGAGGGAGTTTCAAGAGGGGCATGTGGAGGATGCTACGCCCCAAGTAAACAGGCGTCTAGCCTTTGATTCTCCTACAGGAAGTTCTAGGAGAATGGTGCCCATGGGGATGCCTGATCCTCGTGATGAGATCATCAAGCAACTTAGGGAAGAGTTGGCTGAGCTGAAGAGGGGTCGTAGCCAGTTGGAGGAGAAAGTAGTCTCTCGGGCAGAGGAGACTCATGAGGCTTTTGGTAGGGAGAAGTCCGCCACGCTCCAATATTCCAAAATCCCCATGTATGAGGAGAAGGAGCAGACTCAAGATTCTAGGGAGAGGTTTAGTGTTAGGAGAAAAGAGCCAGTGGTGGCAGCCTCAGGGACATATAGGCTCAACGTTCCATTCTCTAGGAGGTTGATGGTGCCTATCCTTAGGCACTTACAGATAACCCAACCTCTCTCTATTGGGAAGTATACGGGTGAGATTGACCCAAGTAAGCATTTAGATGCATACGCGTATGAAGCTATATTCCTAGGAGAAAAGAAGGATGCCATGTGTCGGATGTTTCCCCGCACCCTTGTGATGCATAAATACTGAGACATTAACTTGGTATGAAAATCCTGAATTATTATTGACTTATTGTGTGACTCTCAGAGGATTTATTTTCATTTGGCAAGCACATTAATCGTTAAATTTGTAATATATTTGATCGTTCCTATAGAGATTGTGGTAATTACCGTAATCTTAGACTAGTACAAGCTGAACCAACACAATGCAGATAGAATTCATTCTATTTTTGTTGTTTTTATGCTTTCTATGTTTTTGTATTTTCAGAGATAGTATGAAAATATGAAATATGGTTAATGGAAGATAGGTTAGGATTACTTCAGCTTACAATTTCATCAAGAAACATACAATCGAGGTTCAATCAAGCTTCAGATGCAAGAGGACAATTCACAGATGGTTAATCCCTAAGCATTAAACCCTAATCCCTTAGGTGTTCAATTACAAAGAAATCTAATATGAAATTAGGGGTTGAACCCTAACTATTCACCTAATTACTAGGCCTGAATTAGTTAGAAAGCTGGAAGTTACCTAAGCCTCAACCATGACTCCTCACTGGTAAGATTCTTCATCAGATCTGGATTTGTCAATCCAGCAAAGTAGATCCACTCCTAAGCTTGTTCTCCTTATGATTTAGAAGTTGACTTCCTCAATACACTTTCAAGAATTCATTGCAAACCTTCGTAATCCCAACCCTAGGGGTTTAGAAACCCATGGAAATGGATTCTGACGAAGGAATATGAAGAGACATGGATGAGAGAATTTAGAGAGAGAAAGGAATTAGAGAGAGATTGGAAATGGAAAAATGAATCGTGTTATTCTATACTCTGCCTCTCTACCACTACCTTTACAGAGTATGTATAGGTATATATAGACAAATAACTAACTAACTAACTTAATTAATTACAAAGGAACTTAATTAATAATTAACTAACTAAACTAAATACATAATTACAAATAAATAAATAATTACAACTCAATACTTAAGTTACTAAGGTACAACAGCAAACGGAAAATAGAAACAGCCCAACATTTCGTTTGGAGGGAAAAACAGCAAGTTAAATAACCACCTTCACGCTTGATCGTGGAGGGCTCGCACTCAAGATGCTCGTATTATTACTGTCTCTTTTGAATTCACGCTTGAGCGTGAATGTGGGAGCCTGGGCGTGGATGTTGTGGTCAAGTCACGCTTAAGCGTGAGTGATGCTCGCTTAAGCGTGATCGTGCTTTCCTTTATTTCTTTTTATGTACTTTGCATGGATCTCTCGCTTAAGCTTGTAACCTTCAAGCTTCAGTGTGAACTGCTCCTGCACATGAAAACAAATAATTTCCTAGCTTTGTACGCTGGCTGTGCAGCGTATGTACGTTGGGTTTGTGAATTTACAAATAAACAAATTTCCTTAACTAATTATTATTTTTAATCATTTTATTGCATAAATTAAACACTTTTGAAATAAATAAATAAAATAAGAATTATTGACAATTTATTACATAATAGTGCCAAACTAAACAATATTTAATGGATTAAGTTAAATTAAAGGTGAAATAATTAAGTCTTTTCAAGACTTATCACATCCCCAAACTTAAAACTTGCTTGTCCTCAAGCAAAGACTCAGATTAATTAAATCAATTGCACTTACTCAAGACAATCAATCCTTTCCTTAACTTAATTCATACCATAATTATTGAATATCATTCATGCTTTCTTTTTGCAAATTCTGAAAATATAATAACTCACATCTCCTTTGGGAAAAAGTTGGTGATACTTTTCCTCAGTGGATTGGTGTTTCACTCTTCTTTTAGTGTATAAGGTTAATTAAATACACTCATCACCTGCATAATTGTTAGATCAACATAGGCTTGCAAAAGTTCTAAACATCATGACATATGCTAGCACAATTGGATCAGTAAGGGCTTTTTAAGCTTGTAATGGGGTTAGGCTACAGGCTCTATTTTTGTTTTTCTAGTCAATGTTGGGTTACAAGATATGCCCACTGATGCCTTGCCTCAATCTTAACTTAAATGCCTTTACTAACCAGCTCTCTTGCTTTCATTATTTTAAGATGAAAGGTACTTAATTACTTGTGGTGCTTTGCACTTTGTTCTCTTTCAGTCCTTTGGACTCTTTCTTTCTTTCTTTCTTTTCTTTTCAAATTTTTTTTTTCAATACCATTTTTCTTGTGGTGCTTTGCTCTTTCTCTTTCTTTGCTGATTTTTCACTTTTCTTTCTTTCATTTTTCATTTTTTTCTTCATCTATAATTAAGGTCAAAGTGTATCCTTTAATTTGCTGTAAGGCACACTCTTCATCCTCAAACTTAGAACTTGCTAGTCCCTAGTAATAAGATAAGACTCAGCAGTTCATCAGTGGAACATCCAGGGATAATTCACTTGGTTTTGTGTAGATAAATAGGCTTGTAGAGTTAGGTACATAATCAGAATGAAAGGATCTCAGGCTCAAAATGTAATTGTTAGGTCAAAGGATAATTAATAATATTAAGGATGGCTAAATTTGGCCCTGGCTAAATTAACAAAGAAGGCCTTCATCATTTCCAATTGGCAAACATATAATCATTTAGCAAGCACTGAAGCAAATTCTATCTCACTAAGTAAGAATGCAGGCACACTCAGAAAAGAATTAATAAAGGCTCAAAAGCTAATAAATTACAGGTTATCAGCCAATCATGTCCCCAAACTTAATGCGAGATTATAAATTCAGATTGCTAACTAGCATAATGAATAAACAAATAATACAGGATTGAAAATATTTATGGACAGGGATCATGAATCAAGCAATGCGAATCAATTAATTTATCCAGTTAATGCCTGAGAATCAGCAAACTTTAAATTATTAAAATGGATTCTAAATTAAACATAATTAACATAGTTTATCAATCAATGAGTCGAAAGGATAGATTACTTCCCTTTTTACCTGAATGGCAGTGAATGGTGAGGAATGGTGTGCATGAATTTAACAATACAATTCAGAAAAGAAATAACAACAAATAACTTAACATAGAAATAAAGTTCCATTACACTGAAAAGAAAATACATTGTTCAAGAGAATATTTAAAAAAGTCATTACAGCTTGAAAATAGCAAAATAACACATAAATAAAGTAAAAGATTAGTCATCCTCTTCTTCATTCATAGACTCATCATTATCTTGCTCAGGGTAGGGTGGAAATTCAGCTGCTAAGGGTGTGTCATCAGGGGGAATGGTGAATCCAATAGAAGCCAACCATAAATCTCTGTCAAGTGAAACTCCCATTTCTTCAGTGTGATCCACATTCAATGTGGTGGCAATCTTTCTCAGCATGAGATCATAGTTCAGGACCAGATCATAGGTTCCTAGCTGCATTTTCTTCATAACCTGAAGTTCCTGCATTACCATGGAAATATCAGAAGAAGTACCTGCTCCTGTTGGAGGTGGTGGTGCAAAAGATGTTGGTGCAAAAGATGTTGGTCTAGGTTGTCTGGGATGCTTTGACTCTTGAGGTATAAAATTTTCAATGTGGTTTATCACCCATTGTTTGTCCATAATCCTTTCAAGCTTTACCTTTGTCAGTTCCTCATAATTCACCCTAGCCTGATTCTTTTTGGCCAATAAGGTGATAACAAAGCAATATGGCAGTTGGAGATTTTTTTAAAGGTTTTTCATCATCTCCTCCAGTATTAACTCACCCAAATTAACATACAGGCCTCTCATTAAATAGTAAATCAACACCAACCTCTTAATGGTAACTTCAGTAGAATGAGCCACAGGTTGCAGGGATGTGGCACCATAAAAGGGAAAGATGATTCAAACAATTCTTCCTGACACTTTTTGGTGCACCATTAACCTTTGTTATATATGCAGCTCTTTGTTCACAACACTCCTCTAAAATTTCTTTACTCAGATTTTCATTTTTAGCCCTATGAAAGATATCTACTTTCCATGTGTAGTGACATCCTTCCTCATACAATATAGGTACTTTCAACAACTTATTCAATATGTGACCAGTTAGTGGAATGGTGACTCCTCTCAAGAAGGAAGAAAAAGGAAACTTATCTTCCATAAAATGAGTCCTCAGATTGGCATAGAATTCTCTAGTGAGTTCCTGGTAACCATTGCCTAAATTCTCATTAAAGAACTGTCATCCCCTTTCAATCATAGCAGCTTTCATATTAAAATCAGAACAATTTTCTTCATCAAGGACTAGAGCCCTTTCCCTTACTACACCTCTGCTTTTAAACTTTTTCTCATATAATTGGGCTACCTTGAGATCTCTAAACCTATACCCATCAAAACCCTCAACCGTCTGAGACTTTCTTCCTTCTTCAAGACTTTTACTCCTTTCAGTTGATGGAGAATCAGGGATACTGATAGTAGCCACCCCTTTTCCTTTCTCTTTTTGGGTTTCTTTCACATTTTCAATTTCAACACTTTTTTCAGGTTTTCTGCAAAGTCTTTATGATCTTCTGATCATGGTGAGTGTTAACGATGGTATTTATAATGCCTAAATGGATACAAATACACAACGGCACAATCACAACAAAATGAAAATGTAAGATGAACAGATAGGATGGATGAAAGAAATTCAAAATCAAAATAGTGAACTTCAACAATTCTAACTATAAAGTGAAAGTAAGAATTGAAAAGATGGTACCTTTCTAAAGAAATCAGAGACTGTGTCTCTTCCTCTTCAAAACCCAAGGTTCCAGCGTAAAGAGTTAGGGTTTGTACACTGACAAGGTTTTATACTATTGAGCCCAATACCTGAGGTACGTGTAGGTACGCTAAACTCTTGGCGTATAAACGCCCAAATTAAAACAACAGGTAGCATCACGTATGAATTACGCTCAAGTGAACCATTATTCACTTAAACGAATAATATGCAAAGGAATGCCACGCTTAAACGTGAGAAACTACGCTCAAGCGACAAACTAACAGGTATCAGATTACTTCAATGTGGCACTCACGCTTAAGCTTACAGCATCACGCTTAAGTGAGAAATTGGGACAAAACTACCTCAGCCAGATCACGCTCAAGCGTGAGGTTGGGGCGCTCAAGCGCAAAGCATATATACAAGCCACGCTTAAAGCGTGAATAGCTAAGCTCAAGCGTGGGATTCAATTAACAAGCACCAGTGACGATCACGCTTAAGCGTGGACTTGGGCGCTCAGGCGAGGTACACACGCTCCAGCGACAAGAGGTCGCGCTCAAGCGTAAAGAGAAACTTCACACTCACGCTCACGATCATGCTCAAGCGTGATGTTCCTAGCTCAAGCGTGTAGGGTTACTATGTATCATACTTCAAGCGTGAATGAAGGACGCTCAAGCATGAAAGTGTGCTATCAGGTACCAGGGGCCACGCTTAGAGCGTGAAGACATACGCTCAAGCATAGAAATCAGTTCGAAGGGTCACGCTTAAGTGTGGACCCGAGCTCGCTCAAGCGCGAGACTTGTAACAAGTCACACTCAGGTGTGAGAAAGTTTTGCCCAAGCGAACAGGCATACTAACAGGAGTAAAAATCATGCTTCAAGCGTAATTAAGTCACGCTCAAGCACCATAGTATTTCACTCAAGCACAATCAAGTTTGCTCTAGCGCTAAGGGTACCTGATTCTAATTCTAGCTAATGGATTTGCAAGTATGTACACTAGGAATTGAGCGTATGAACACTCAAACCTTATTCAAAAATTTACAAGTTTATTCATACTTCATTCACACTTTATTAAAAAATTTTTAGTTTTCTTTTAATGTTTCAAACACAAAACACAAAATGCAACAATCAAAATATAGGGTTGCCTCCCTAAAGCGCTTCTTTAAGGTCACTAGCTTGACCTTCTGACATCTAAGAAGATGCCTGCAACAGCATAGAGGTTTTCTACCTATCAAACTCTCCTCCAAAGTAGAGTTCGAGTCTTTGGCCATTCACTTTGAATATTCTATCAGTGGTTGGTTCTTTCAATTCAATTACACCATGAGGGTAGACCTTATTCACAATAAAAGGTCCAGACCACTTGGATCTGAGTTTTCCTGGAAAGAGTCTCAGTCTAGAATTAAACAACAGGACCTTATCATCCTTTTGAAACTCTTTTCTATTTACCCACTTATCATGCCACCTCTTAGTTTTCTCTTTATAAATTGAGGCACTCTGATAAGCATTGAGTCTAAACTCCCTCAAGTTCATGAAGTTTTAGAACTCTTTCCTCTTAAGATTGGTCAAAATCCATATTTAATAGCTTTGTAGCCCACCATGCCTTATGTTCTAACTCTATAGGAAGATGGCAAGCCTTACCATATACCAACTGATAAGGAGACATGCCAATAGGAGTTTTAAATGCTGTCCTATAGGCCCACAATGTATCATTCAATCTCACAGACCAATCTTTCCTAGACTTCCCTACGACTTTCTCTAATATTCTTTTAATTTCTCTATTAGACAGCTCTACTTGTCCACAAGTTTGTGGATGATATGGAGTAGACACCTTATGCAGTACCTCATAATGTCTCAGGGCTTTTTCCATGATTCTATTGTAGAAATGTGACCCTCCATCACTAATGAGGACTCTAGGGACTCTAAATCTAACGAAAATGTTCTTCTTTCATTATAGGGTTTAATCTTCTTTGTGGCTGAACGACAGGGGAATAGTCATCCTCTATCAAAATTTTATGCATACAAAATGATGGACTAATTCCGTTTAAATCAGAAATATTCCAACCAATAACAGACTCATGTTTTCTTAAAACCCCTATCAATTTTTCTACATCCTCATCTTTTAAATCAGCATTAAAGATTACAGGATGTGATTCATTATCTCCTAAGAAAACATATTTTGAATGAGAAGGCAAAGGTTTTAAATCAAGTTTTTCTTCAAACACTTCCTTACCTTTCTCAAGTTCAGTATTATTCAAATTTTCTTTATTTTCATTTTCTAATTCCTCTACTTCACATGCTTCAAGTAGGTTCAGCAATTCATTATGTTAGTCATTTAACTCCTCAGTCTTAGAGTCAAATCATCCTCCAAAAAGGCTTGTAAAACCTATTCTTCAGTTTTTAACAGCATAGGAGTATTATAACTTTTAATTTCTTCAATCATAAAACAATCTATCTTCTCAGCTGGATGTTTCATAGCATTGAAGACATTAAAAGTTACTTGCTCCTCTTGAACTCTCAGCATGAGTTCTCCCTTCTCTACATCAATCAAAGCTCTACCTGTAGCTAAGAAAGGTTTTCCTAAAATTAAAGGAATCTCTCTATCAGCTTCTATATCCAAAACTATAAAGCCAGCTGGAAAGATGAACTTATCTACCTTTACTAACAAGTCTTCCAGCATCCTATGAGGATATTTGATAGACCTATCAGCCAACTGCAAAGACATGCGAGTTGGTTATAGGTCAATAATTCCTAACTTCCTCATTAAGGACAAAGGCATCAAGTTTATGCTAGCTCCTAGATCACATAAGACACTTCCTACATGAACATCCCCTATTGCACAAGGTATTGTAAAAGATCTAAGATCTTTTAGCTTTTGAGGGAGTTTCTTTTGAATAATTGCACTACACTCTTGAGTGAGAGCAATCATCTCATCTCCCTTAAGCTTTCTCTTCTTAGACAGAAGTTCTTTCAAAAATTTAGAATAGGAAGGCATATCTTACAATGCCTCAGCAAAAGGAATATTTATGTGAAGCTTTTTAAACATATCTAAGAACTTAGCAAACTTTTGCTCCTCTATCTGTTTCTTAAATCTATGTGGAAAAGGAGCATTCTTTAATTTGTCAGGAGTTAGCTTGACAGCTTCCTCCAAGATCAAATCAATCTTTTTTTTTCTTTTGATGAACTTGGTTTTTTTTTTTTTTTTTCTAATTCTACTTTATTTCAGTTTTATCAACAGCTTGCTCACTTTCCTGCTCTATTTCTTTAGTTATTTCTTTTTCTAAGCTTACTTCATGACTTGGAGGTGAGAGAAGAATTTTCCCACTCCTAGTAGTTACTGCCTTGCAATGTTCCCTTGGATTTACCTCAGTATCTCCAGGAAAATTGCCTGATAGTCTCTCAGCTAATTATTTTGACAGCTGTCCAACCTAATTTTCTAAATTTTGAATGGACGCTTCTTGATTTTTAAAGCTTGCTTGAGTGGCCTGAATGAACTGAGATACAACATTTTTAAGTTCAGACTTTTCTTTAGAAGGAAGGGGAGAAGTTTGTTGTGATCTATTTGTGGTTTGATTTTGTGGCATGTTTTGATTCAAATGTCGACCTTTCTGCCATGAAAAATTGGGGTGATTCCTATAGTTAGGATTAAAGGAATTAGAGGGATAATTCCTTTGAAATTGCTGCTACCCCATATAATTCACTTGTTCAGCAGGCACATTTGGATCATACATGTTCATCATACAAACTTGACTAGGCTTTTGGAGTTCTAAAATTTGTACACTTAATTTCTCCAAAGCCTGAGTCATCAACTTACTTTGAGCCAAATAAGCATCTTGTGCTTCTAATTCTAATATCCCTCTTTTAGGGATTTGGCTCCTCTCACTAACTAGACATTCATTAGAAGCCATAACATCTATCAGCTCTATAGCTTCTTCTACAGTTTTTGTGGTCAATGAACCTTCAGCTGAGGCATCAATCAAGACCCTAGTTGCTGGTCTCACACCATTATAGAATATGGTAACTTGCTACACATCAGGAATCCTATGGTGAGGATATTTCCTTAAACTTTCTTTATACCTATCCCATGATTCCATTAGAGATTCACCCTCTCTCTGCTGGAAACAAGTGATTTCAGTGCACAATTTGGCATACTTGGAAGGAGGGAAATATTTAATCAGAAATTTTCTTTGTAAATCCTCCCAAGTAGATATACTACCTCTTGGTTGGCTTTGCAACCAAGCCTTAGCCATGTTCCTTAAAGAAAAAGGAAATAATCTCAGTCTAATTGCCTCTTCAGGGACACCATTCATTTTCACAGTATCACAGATTTGGAGGAAGGTTGCTAGATGTAAATTTGGATCCTTAACCTCATTTCCTCCAAATTGATCATTTCTAACCAACTGCAGTAAAGCCAGTTTAAGTTCAAAGTTATTAGCTACAATTGGAGGCCTAAGGATGCTAGATTACGATCCTTCTTCAGTAGGCCTAGAGTAGTCACCTAGCGTAACTCTCCTCTGTTCCATTTCTTGCTGTTCTTTTTGCTTTTTCTCCTTTCTAAGCTTACGCTCTAACAAATCAATATCAGGATCAAAAAAGAAAAGCTCTCCTCTGTTCCTTGACTGCATATACCAAATGTTAGACACAAACAATTAAAGCTACTGCTATTACTACACATAAATAAACTACTACTATACTAAAAATGAGAATTAAACTACTTACAAAATGCAAAAACAAAATTTAAACGGTTCAGTCTAGTACCGGTCCAAGGATTATTGATATTACTCAACAATCCCCAGCAACGGTGCCATTAACTTAATGCATGAATCCTGAGCCATTAACTTGGTGTGAAAATCCTGAATTATTATTGACTTATTATATGACTCTCAGAGGATTTATTTTCTTTTAGCAAGCACACCAATCAATAAATTTGTAATATATTTGATCGTTCCCACAGGGATTATGGTAATTACCATAATCTTATACTAGTACAAGCTAAACCAACACAATGCAGATAGAACTCATTCTATTTTTGTTGTTTTTATGCTTTCTATGTATTTGTATTTTTAGAGATAGTATGAAAATATGAAATGTGGTTAATGGAAGATAGGTTAGGATTACTTCATCTTACAATTTCATCAAGAAACATACAATCAAGGTTCAATCAAACTTCAGTTGCAAGAGGACAATTCACAGATGGTTAATCCTTAATCCCTTAGGTAACTAACACTAATTCCTAAGCATTAAACCCTAATCCCTTAGGTGTTCAATTACAAAGAAATTTAATGTGAAATTGGGGGTTGAACTCTAACTATTCACCTAATTACTAGGCCTGAATTAGTTAGGAAGCTAGAAGTTACCTAAGCCTCAACCATGATTCCTCACTGGTGAGATTCTTCATCAGATCTGGATTTGTCAATCCAGCAAAGTAGATCCACTCCTAAGCTTGTTCTCCTCATGATTTAGAAGTTGACTTCCTCAATACACTTTCAAGAATTCATTGCAAACCTTCGTAATCCTAACCCTAGGGGTTTAGAAACCCATGGAAATGGATTCTGACGAAGGAATATGAAAAGACATAGATGAGAGAATTTAGAGAGAGATTGGAAATGAAAAAATGAATCATGTTATTCTATACTCTACCTCTCTACCACTACCTTTACAGAGTAGGTATATATAGACAAATAACTAACTAACTAACTTAATTAATTACAAAGGAACTTAATTAATAAATAACTAACTAAACTAAATACATAATTACAAATGAATAAATAATTACAACTCAATACTTAAGTTACTAAGGTACAACAGCAAATAGAAAACAGAAACAGCCCAACATTTCGTTTGGAGGGAAAAACAGCAAGTTAAATAACCACCTTCACGCTTGAGTGTGAAGGGCTCACGCTCAAGCGCGCTCGTATTATTACTGTCTCTTTTGAAGCGTGAATGTGGGAGCCTGGGCGTCGGTGTTATGGTCAAATCATACTTAAGCGTGAGTGATGCTTGCTTAAGCGTGATCGTGCTTTCCTTTCTTTCTTTTTACGTACTTTGCATGGATCTCTCGCTTAAGCTTGTAACCTTCAAGCTTGAGCTTGAACTGCTCCTGCACATGAAAACAAATAATTGCCTAGCGTTTGTACGTTGGCTTTCCAGCGTATGTATGCTGGGTTAGTGAATTTACAAATAAACAAATTTCCTTAACTAATTAGTATTTTTAATCATTTTATTGCATAAATTAAACACTTTTGAAATAAATAAATAAAATAAGAATTATTGACAATTTATTACATAATAGTGCCAAACTAAACAATATTTAATGGATTAAGTTAAATTAAAGGTGAAATAATTAAGTCTTTTCAAGACTTATCACCTTGTTGGAGAGGCCCTCAGATGGTTCAAGGGAATTCCAACGGGTTTGATAAACTCTTAGGAGGAGATGACAATGGTGTTCAGTGATCATTTTGTCATTTCCAGGGATGTTCCGAGGACGTCACATACTCTCGCCTAGATCAGGTAGGGTAAGAAAGAAACTCTGAAGGATTTCCTGAAGAGATTTTATAAGGATGTGGCCATGGTACCTAGTCTTACGGAGGCTATACAGCTACACATCCTTATTGAGGCTTTACAGCCTAAGTCCACTTTTTATTTGTCTTTGGCAAAGAGTCTTCCGGTGTCTTTTGAGGATTTCTATAGGAAGGCATCAAAATATGTTGGCATTGAGATACACCTAAAGGCCACAGTGGCGAGATTGAAGCCACCTGTTCCAGTGTCATAGCCGCCTAGGGAGAAAGAGAGGGCTAGGCTGGAGAGGCCTTTTTAGAGAGATAGATTCAAGAACCCTCAGCCACAACAGTAGGAGAGGCGCGTATCTACCTTTAGCAATTATGCTCCACTAAATAATAGACCGACGTAGATCCTTAGAGAAGTGGGATGGCTGACATTTAACGTCTATCTTATCAGAAGACCAGCTCTTTTAAAGAGGCCTGGAAATCCATACAAGTATTGTGATTTCCATGAACAAGCAGGGCATTGTACTAAGGAGTGTAGATCTTTAAAGGACATTTTGGAGACCCTCATCCGTGGGGGGAAATTGAAGCAATACCTCTTTAAGGAGAAGTCCATAGATGAGCCAGACCAGATGGAGAAGCGGAATCGTAACCGCGATAAAGATGGTGATAACAGCCAGGGTCCCACGAAAAGATTGATTGCTATGGAGAAGCAGAAAGGGATTGTTATCACTGAGGTGACTCAAGAGGAGAAAGCTCCCCAACAATAACAACGAGGCCGACATAAGGTGATTGATATGATCACTGGGTGGTGTAAAAATCCTGAGACATTAGCTTGATGCATATTTCTCGGAGGATTTATCTTTTGGCAAGTGCACCAATCGTTAAATTTGTAATATATTTGATCGTTCCCATAGGGATTGTGATAATTACCTCAATCTTGGACTAGCAGAAGTTGAACCAATAATAGAATTCAGTATAATATTCATTCTATTTTTGTTGTTTTATACTTTCTATGTTTTTGTATTTTCAGAAACAATATAAGAGATGAAATGTAATGAATAAAAGATAGGTTAGGATAATTTTAGCTTACAACTTCATCAGGGAACATGCAATCGAGGTTTAATTAAGCTTCAGATGCGAGAGGACAATTCACAGTTGGTTAATCCCTAATTCCTTAGGTGAATAACACTAATTCCTAAGCATTAAACCCTAATCCCTTAGGTTTTCAATTACAGATAAATCTAATGCAAAATTGGGGGTTGAACCTTAACTATTCACCTAATTACTAGGCCTGAATTAGTTAGGAAGCCAGAAGTTACCTAAGCCTCAACCATGATGCCTCACTGGTGAGATTCTTCATTTGGATATGAATTTGTCAATTCAGCAGAGTAGATCCACTTCTTAGCTTGTTCTCCTCTTGCTTCAGAAGATAATTTCCTCAATGTAGCTTTAAGATTCCATCACAAGCCTTCGTAATCCCAACCCTAAGGGTTTAGAAACCTATAGGAATGGATTCTGTCGAAGGAATATGGAGAGAGTTGGATGAGAGAATTTAGAGAGAGAAAAGAAGTATAGAGAGATTGGAAATGAGAAAATGAATCGTGTTATTATTTCTCTACCTTCACCCCTCTATTTATAGAGTATGTACAATAGACAACTAACTAACTTAATTAATTACAAAGGAAACTTAATTAATAATTAAACTAACTAATCTAATTACATAATCAAAGAGAAATAATTAATTACATACATTACTTAAGTTACTAAAGTACAACAAAAAATAGCAACGATGCAGTACTTCACTTGGAGGGAAAAAAGCAAATTAAATAACCACCTTCACGCTTAAGTGTGAAGGACTCGTGCTTAAGCGTGATCGTATTATTTGCATTCTGTTATGAATTCATGCTTGAGCGTGATGAAAATAAGCTTAAGTGCGTCCTTGAATTTATGGTTACAGAGGATTCACGCTTGGACGTGACTAGGCAAGCATGAGCGTGAAGTTTATATCTTACTGCACCTACACATGCAAACAAATAAATTCCTAGCGTATGTACACTGGTTGTCCAGCGTATGTACGCTGGGTTAGTGAATTTACAAATAAACAAATTTCCTTAACTAATTATCTTTTTTTAACTATTTTCTTGCATAATTTAAACACTTTTGAAATAAATAAATAAAACCAGAATTAATGACAATTTATTAAATAATAGTGCCAAACTAAGCAATATTTAATGGATTAAGTTAAATTAAAGATGAAATTATTAAGTCTTTTCAAGACTTATCACATCCCTAAACTTAAAACTTGCTTGTCCTCAAGCAAAGACTCAAATTAATTAAATCAATTACATTTACTCAAGTTAATCAGCCTTTCCTTAACTTAATTCATACCATAATTATTAAATACCATTCATGCTTTCTTTCAACAACTTTTGAAAATATAATTACTTACACCTCCTTTGGGAAATAAGCTAGTGATACTTTCCTCACATGGTTTAGTGTTTCACTCTTCTCTCAGTGTATAGGTTAAATGCATGCACTCATCACCTGTATAATTGTTAGATCAATATAGGCTTGCAACAATTCTAAACATCATGACATATGCTAGCACAATTGGATCAGTAAGGGCTTTTTAAGCTTGTAATGGGGTTAGGCTACAGGCTCTATTTTTGTTTTCTAGTCAATGTTAGGTTAAAAGATGTCTCCACTGATGCCTTGCCTCAATCTTAACTTAAATGCCTCTACTAACTAGCTCTCTTGCTTTTCATTATATATATATTTCTTCAAATGAAGGATACTGAACTACTTGTGGTGCTTTGCACCTTCTTCTCTTTTAGTCCTTTGGACTCTTTCTTTCTTTCTTTTCTTCCATCTTTTTCAAAAAAAATTTTTCAATACCATTTTTTTTCTTGTGGTGCTTTACACCTTCTTCTTTACTGATTTTTCACTTTTCTTTTGCTTTTGTTGTTCTTCCTTATTTTTTGTCTCTTCTCTTTTTTTTTCAAAACCCTCTTCTATAATTAAAGTCAGAGTGTATCCTTTGCTTTGCTATTAGGCATACTCTTCATCCTCAAACTTAGAACTTGCTAGTCCCTAGCAATAACATAAGACTCAGCAATTCATCAGTGGTACATCCAGGGATGGTTCACTTGGTTTTTCTCAAATAAATAGGCTTGTACAGTTTGGTACATAATCATAATGAAAGGGTCTCAGGCTCAAAATATAATTGTTAGGTCAAAGGATAATTAATGATATTAAGGATGGCTAAATTTGTCCCTAGCTAATTTTCAAAGAAGGCCTTCATTATTTCCAATTGGCAAACATATAATCATTTAGCAAACACTAAAGCAAATTTTGTCTCACTAATAATAATGTAGGCACACTCAGAAAATAATTAATAAAGGCTCAAAAGCTAATAAATAACAGGTAATCAGCCAATCATGTCCCCAAACTTAATGTGAGATTATAAACTCAGATTGCTAACTAGCATGGTGACGATATAAATAATTAAGGATGAAAATAGTTATGGACAGGGATCATGAATCAAACAATGCAAATCAATTAATTTATCCAATTGATGCCTGAGAATCAGCAAACTTTAAATAATTAAGATGGATTCTAAATTAAATACAGTTAATACCTTTCATAAGTTAATGAGATTAAGGAATATATTACTTCCCTTCTTACCTATATGGCAAGGATTTGTTGAGTGATGGTTGCATGAATTGAACTATACAAAGCAGAAAAGAAATAACATTGAATAATTAACAGGCAAATATGATTTCATTACAAATAAAAATGAGATACACTATTCAAGAAAAGATACTAAAATAAAGTTATTACAATATAAAAATATGAGATGAATAGATATGATGGATGCAATAATTTCAAGATTGAAATGGTGGGATGCAATGATTCTAGCCATTAAGTGAAATTAAGGAGGGAAGAGATGTTACCTTCCAATGGAATTCAAAGAATATACTTTTTTTTCTTTTCTTTCTTTTTTTTAAAAGGGCCAGAGCTTCCAACGTACAAGGGGTATGAGTCATAAGTACGTGTAGGTACACTGGATCTGGGCGTACATATGCCCACATTAAAGCACAGAGGTGGCAACAGGTATGAATCACGCTTAAAGCGTACCATTATTCGCTTAAGTGTATGATATAACATGGTAGCGTGATATTACTTCACTCAAGCGTGAGCAGCTTAGGGATATTACGCTTAAAGTGTCAAGGAACCCGCTCAAGCGCTAGTTCCAACGAGAAGGGTCACGCTTAAGCGTGAACCCGAGCTCGCTCAAGCGCGAGTATACAGGGGCAGGGCTTTTAAAGCCGCGCTCAGGCGCGCACGCACTACGCTTAAGCGCGAGGCACATTTTGGTGCAGGCACGATCACGCTTAAAGCATGGAGTTCCTCGCTCAAAAGATGGACACAACAGTAAAGATCTTGCCACGATCACGCTTAGGCGTGACTATTTCGCTTAAGCGTCAAGTATTTAATGAAAGCCATGAACAAGCTACAAGGGAACTCACTCAGGCGGCAGAGGTCTCGCTCAATGGCTCCAAGCATTCCTATAGAAACACACTCACGCTGTAAGTGTACATTTTCTAGCTTAAGCGTAAACAGCTTTCCTAAGGTCACACGCTCAAGCTTGCTATATGACGCTTAAGTGTGATGAGATAGTCAAGACCAGAGGCACTCTATACTGAATCACGCTTAAGCATGAGAAAGTCACGCTCGGTAAAGTATGGGCTCACGCTTGAGCGTACGCTCCCACGCTCAAGCGCGCAGGTACGCCAAGGTTACGCTTGGGTCACGCTTAAGCGTCACTTTCTTCTCTTTTTTCTCTTTTTTTCTTCTTTTTCTTCTCTCTTCTTCTTTTTTTTCTTTTCTTCTTCTTTTTTTTCTTTTTCTTTTTCTTTTTCTTTTTTTAATTATTTTTCTCTCTCTTTTTTTTTCTTTTTTTTAAAACCTCGCTCACTATTTTATTTATGTACAAGAAAAACAAACATAAGCGCATCCTCCAGGATCCTATTGCTTATGACCATACACTCTTGGTCTTTCAGATCCACCTTTCTCCTTGTTATGTTTGAGGCTAATGCCCAACACAACTTTTCTCCAGTCTTTCTTTTTCCAAACTTTTTGCTTTTTCTTCTTTTTCTTTACTTCACTCTTTTTCTTTTTCTGTTTTGTGTTAGTCTCCCTCTTTTTATGCCATAAGCAATGTACTTCTTGACTTGACGATTCACGTTTCCTTGTGATTTCCATAGCTGCAGTAGTCACCACTAGCAAACGCTCCTTATGACATGGCTGAGTTTGTTCTTCTTTTGCATTCTCAACATCTAAACATGTTAACTCTTCTTATGCATGAACCTCTACTTCTTTCTCTGTATTCACACTTGGCTCCAACAAAATTTTAGTATCATTATTGTGTTACCAAGATGTGGTTTCCATCTCAGCTGAGACCTCTACCTCTTCTATCACTTCTTGCTCAACAATAGTGTCTAATTGATTTTCAGGTTCCTCAATGGCTTCTGTTGTCATTTGTTTAATTTACACTCCTGCAAAACTTACATCATCAAAGAAATTATTCAATGACAATTCTTACTCTTGTTCTTCTTCAGACTAATCTTCTTCATTCCATTCATCAAAGAATGCTTCACTAGATATACTATCATCTTCTAATTTTGAAGTATAATCTTTATAGCTTTCCTCTTCACATTCTTTAATTGACTCTTCTTTCATCAAATATCCCTGAACTTCCTTATTTTCTTTTTCTTCTTTTGTTTCTACATCAATTTCAAGTTTAGGTTCATCCATTTCAATGTTTTCTAGCTGGTCTTCTTCTTCCCCAAACATAATTTCTTTAGCTAGACCAACATCATCATCCCATGACTCTTCATATTGGTCTTCTCTTCGTACAACCTCTGTATTTCTTTGCTCTTCGGCCATCTGCTTTGCATAAAATCCACTTGCTTTTGAATGTTCATGATGGAATTATCAAAATTTTGGAGGCCGGTTTGAGTGACTTTTATAAATTGAATTAAAATCCTTTCGAACTCCGATGGCTTCTCCTCAATTGGTTATACCTCATCTATATGGTTCATGCATAACGTTTATGAATATTGAAGAAACTCTGCTAAGGTGTCATCAAGATCCATCACCTGTAAATTTTCACTTTCCAAAGCAACTACAAAAACCATAAATGCGACAACTAACCACAAACAAAGCTACTGTAATGGTTAGTACTAACAACTAATAACTAAAATCAAAACAATAGTAACTATGAACAACAATTCAAGCAAGACTTAATAAATCCTACTCTTACAATGAAATTTACTAACAACTAACAACATGTACAGAAACTAAAAAAAAATGGTTCAGTCTAGTATCAGTCCAAGGATTGTTGATATTACTCAACAATCCCCGGCAACGGCGCCATTAACTTGTTGTGAAAATCCTGAGCCATTAACTTGATGTGTAACTCTCAGAGGATTTATATTCTTTTGATCGTTCCTTTAGGGATTGTGGTAATGACCTTAATTTTGGACTAGCACAAGCTGAACCAACAATAGAATTCAGTATAATATTCATTCTATTTTTGTTGTTTTATACTTTCTATGTTTTTGTATTTTTAGAAACAATATAAGAGATGAAATGTGATGAATAAAAGATAGGTTAAGATTATTTTAGCTTACAACTTCATCAAGGAACATGCAATCGAGGTTCAATTAAGCTTCAGATGCGAGAGGACAATTCATAGTTGGTTAATCCCTGATTCTTTAAGTGAATAACACTAATTCCTAAGCATTAAACCCTAATCCCTTAGGTGTTCAATTACAGAGAAATCTAATGTGAAATTGGGGTTTAAACCCTAACTATTTACCTAATTACTAGGCCTGAATTAGTTAGGAAGCCAGAAGTTACCTAAGCCTCAACCATAATTCCTCACTGGTGAGATTCTTCATTTGGATCTGAATTTGTCAATTCAGCAGAGTAGATCCACTTCTTAGCTTATTCTCCTCTTGCTTCAGAAGATAATTTCCTGAATGCAGCTTCAAGATTCCATCGCAAGCCTTCGTAATCCCAACCCTAAGGGTTTAGAAAAGCATAGGAATGGATTCTATCGAAGGAATGTGGAGAGACATGGACGAGAGAATTTAGAGAGAGAAAAGAATTAGAGAAAGATTGGAAATGAGAAAATGAATCATGTTATTATTTCTCCACACTTTACCCCTCTGTTTACAGAGTATGTACATGTATATATAGACAACTAACTAACTAACTAACTTAATTAATTACAAAGAAAACTTAATTAATAATTAAACTAACTAATCTAATTACATAATTACAGAGAAATAATTAATTACATACATTACTTAAGTTACTAAGGTACAACAGAAATCAACAACGGTGCAGCACTTCACTTGGAGGGAAAAAAGCAAATTAAATAACCACCTTCACGCTTGAGCGTGAAGGACTCGCGCTTAAGCGCGATCGTATTATTTGCATTCTGTTATGAATTCACACTTGAGTGTGATGAAAATAAGCTTAAGCGCGTCCTTGAATTTATGATTATAGAGGATTCACGCTTAGGCGTGACTAGGCAAGCTTGAGCGTGAAGTTTATATCTTACTGTACCTGCACATACAAAAAATAAATTCCTAGCGTATGTACACTGGCTCTCTAGCATATGTACGTTGGGTTAATGAATTTACAAATAAACAAATTTCCTTAACTAATTATCTTTTTTTAACTATTTTCTTGCATAATTTAAACATTTTTGAAATAAATAAATAAAACCAGAATTAATGACAATTTATTAAATAATAGTGCCAAACTAAACAATATTTAATGGATTAAGTTAAATTAAAGGTGAAATTATTAAGTCTTTTCAAGACTTATCACCGGGGGGTTTGCTGGCAGAGGAGCATCGATCACCGCAAGAAAGAATCATAATCGCATGATCCTTTCAGTTCAGGGCAAGCCCAAGGATAATTACCCATTTCGGGACAGTGTGGTAGCGCCAACAATTTCCTTTTTTGATAAAGATTTTGGCTCGACCATCCCTGGAGGAGATAATGCAGTGGTCATCATAATGTAATTACGAACAAGGACGTCAAGTGAATCCTTGTAGATCAGGGAATTTCCTGCAACGTTATCTCTTATAATTGTTTTAAAAGAATAGGCTTTAATGATTCCGATCTTCAGCCTTATATACAGGAATTAATAGTTTTCAATAGAGCCAAGCAGCCTACCAAAAGGTATCTTGACACTCTGGTGTTATTTGAGGGCAAGCCCGGTGCAAGAACTATCAAGTCTAGAGTATTGGTAATAGATGTGGAGTCACCATACAATGGCATCATAGGCCGGCCTATACTGAATCCCATGGAAGTGATTGTGTCAACGCCCTATCTCCTTATCAAGTTTATCGATAAGGATAACAATGTTTCATATATCTAGGGTAACCAAGAGATGGCCATGTACTACTACAACTTGAGCCTCAACATGGTGAAGTTGGAGGCATTTAATAAGAAGAGGAAGTTGAATGATGGAGGAACCGTGGTTGGATTTGTCAACTTGATTAACCTTGATCCCAGGGCGGAGCTTAAGATTGACCCGCTCAATCCATCAAAGTCAACGTCAGAGAGAGGTTCCAGGGAAGTCATACTTAGAGATACCCCAGAGAAGGTCACGTATATTAACAACAAGTTAGAGGCTACTATGGAGCAACACCTACTTGCGCACCTCAAGGAGTTCAAAGATTTTTTTTGCATGAACTGCTGCTGACATGCCGGGGATAAACCCTAATTTTTGTTGCCATAAGTTATCCGTCTACCCATAGACGAGGCCGATTGCCCAAAAGAAATAGAGGTTGGGCCTAGAAAAGCAGAAGGCAGCTTGTGAGCAAACGAAGGAACTTCTGAAAGTGGGATTCACCAGGGAGATCTGGTATTCCTCTTGGCTCTCCAATGTGGTAATGGTGCAGAAAGCTAACAGCAAATGAAGAATGTGTACAGATTATGTTTATCTAAACTATTGCTGCCTAAAGGATCCATACCCTGTCCCAAATATTGATATAATGGTTGATAATTCATCTGGTTACCAGTACTTATCTTTCATGGATGCGTATTCGGGGTACAACCAGATCTCGATGTAGGATGAGGATCAGGAGAAAATGACATTTGCCAATGACCGCGGTGTGTTCTATTACACCGTCATGCCCTTCGGTCTGAAGAACGCTGGAGCCACATACCGACAGATAATCAACAAAGTTTTTGAAGGAATACACATTAAATTGGTGAGGGTGTATATTGATGATATCATTGCCAAAACCCCAGCTGGGGGTGACCATGTTGAAGACTTATGCCAAGTTTTCCGGCGACTGAGGCAATACAACATGCGCTTGAACCCCCTGAAGTGTACTTTTGCTATTCCTGCTAGAAAATTTTTGGGTTTCATGTTGACTCAATGCAGCATAGAGGCGAATCCAGGCAAGTGTTAAACGATTTTGGACATGTAAAGCCTAAAGAACTTAAGGGAAGTTCAACCCCTAAATGGAAAGGTGGCAGCCTTGGCACGATTCATGCCTAAAATAGCGCATAGATCCCTCCTCTTATACAAGATTTTAAAGAAGTCAAAGAAGTTTGAGTGGGGGCAGGAGCAAGAGTAAGATTTTCAGGAACTTAAGGAGGTGTTGTCTAGACCTCTTATTTTGGTGAGACCTGATCCTAGGGAACTACTTATTTTGTACTTAGTAGTGTCAGAGAAGGCTCTGGGAGTGGTCCCGGTAAGGAGACTCTGGAGGGATAGAGGCCAGTATACTTCACTGGCAAAACATTACAAGGAGCTGAGGGCCAGTATCAAAACATAGAGAAAGTTGCCCTGGTAGTCGTTTGGGCCTCCTAATGTTTGAGGTCGTATTTCCATGTGCACCCTATTATTGTAAGAACGGATGTTCCGCTTTACTCAGTGTTAGTCCTCAAATTTATAATAAATCTTTTAATAAAAATTTCATAAAAATAATAAAAATTTGGATAATTTGTTAGAAAATTAGGTTTTAATTCAATAAATGGATGTTGTTGGAAATAATCTGCCCTTGATCAATTTTCTCTAGTTTTGTAGTAAAAAAGTAAAGAATTCAAGAGAAAATTATACTGGAGGATCTGACGCGTAGCATCAATCCCACGCGTAGCATCCATAGCTACTTTTGATACTGACGCTACGTGTCACAGCCACGCGTAGCGTCAGTGCTGCGTGGACTCCACAGCCAAGCTGGCCAAGCACTCACTTAGTGACCTATTATTGGCCACTCCACTCAGCACAATTGGCCAAAACGTAGTGGAGACAGGGACACATGGCCAAGCATGATTGAATATAATATTCCAAGGTGGCCACTACCAGCTACGTTAATGGAGACTAAGTCAGGGGACTAACGCGTAGCGTCACACTAATGCGTAGCGTCAGCACCCTTGCTCAGCCCTATAAATAGGGCCATCCAACACCATTCATGATATCCCATTCTCTACATTCAGAGTTCTTTCCTCTCTTCTATACTCGAGTTTTGAGTATTTCTTTTAGAGTTTGTAGTTCTAGAATAGTTTTGTAGATACTTGAGAGTGTTGTGGTGTATTGTGATCGTTGTATCGTGAAGTTTCCATCGTCTTCGTAATGTCAAACTCTGTAAGTATTGTTTCTACTTTTACCATATGTAACTAATTTGTTTATGTTGGAATTGGTGAACTAATCTATTGAGTATAATGTTGTGAATTCGACCTCTGCATGTTTATGATTCAAGTCCATGTTAGTATTTCAACCTTTTATTAATATGAACGTCAAGCGAGAGAATGATTTTCATGTGTATTGAAACTTGTTTTATTAGTATGAATGTCAAACGGGAGAATGATTATTCATGCCGTATTGAAACTTGTTTTGACGAAAGTAAAAGTTGGAATACCCTTGGTATCTCAATTCTATAGGGGTTGTTAACCATTGTTGCCATAAGGCCAGGTCTTAATGCAAGTTTTTACTGAGAAAGCTCACGAGGGATCGGACTTTATGGTGAATTCTTAGAATTTATATCACGAGGGATCGGTTATAATGATTTTAAGCTGCAATGACATGAAACTTGATGATTAAATATGCATGTCTTGAGTTCCTCATTGTTATTCTAGATTAGGGATCCAATTTCCAACATAATTTGTTTATTTGTGTTTATCTCAAGTATCTTATCTATTCTAGATTACAACTCAACTTTTTAGATAGATTTTTATTTTCTTTTTAGCTCATGAACTACTCAATCATGCTATCCTGTGAATACTGTATAAATTGTATATAAATCATTCTTTTGTCTATAACTTTCTTCACATTTACCATAGTGAATAGAAAATTACTGTTGTTATTGGACTTTCAATCCCAGTTGAACGATATATAAATTTTGAAAACTACAAACGATTGGTGCACTTGCCAATTAACAACCCGGTGGTAGAAACGAACAGTTCAGACCCCATCGCCGGGTTAACAAGTTTTCTGGCGCCATCGCCAGGGATTGAATTGTTTTAGTAAAACAGTAAATTTTTAATTACCGTGGTAAATATTTTTTTACCTTAGTTAAATGTTTTTTTTATTTGTTTACTTTTACTTATTGTTACACTAACTTTCTTTGTCTAGTTTGTGTATGCAAACCCGATCTACTGCAGGTAAAATTTATTTTGATCATGAGATAGAAAGGTTTGTAAAGAAAATCAAGTCTTTGAAATCTAAAACACAAACTAAATCTTCTTCTACTTCTAAAATTTTTGAAAATTCAAATATGGCTGCTGAAAGGAGAACATTGGGACAATTTGTTGCTATTAATGGTCCACCCCGAGTTTCGGGAATGTTTCAAGGACCTGTTGTACCAGTGGAGATTAAACATGCTACTTTAAATATTATTCAAAATAATCAATTTGCTGGTTTAAATCATGAAGAACCGTATGAACATTTAACTATTTTTTATGAGTTATGTAGCATAATTGGTTTTGAACCCAATCAAGAAGAATCTGTTTATATGAGATTATTTCCTTTTTCATTGATTGGTAAAGCTAAAGAATGGTTTAAATCTTGCCCACCGGGAAGTTTTGCAAACTGGTCCGATGTCGAAAGAAAATTTTTGGAAAGATTTTATTCTCCTTCAAAATACTTTGAAGCCATGACAGCCATACATTCTTTTTCTCAAAATAATGATGAATCATTAGGAGAAACATGGGAACGATTCAAGGCACTATTGAGAAAGTGTCCAAACCACAACTTGGATGATGCCGGAAAGGTAAGAATTGTTTTCCATGGTTTATTACCTCAGTTCAAGATGATGTTAGATGCTTGTGCAGGTGGTTCTTTAATGAACAAAACTGTGGAGGAAGCTATTGAGATATTGAAATCAATGTCCATTAGTGACCATCAAGCTAAACCAGAAAGAGGTAATGTACAAGGTATACTTGAACAAGGAGTAAATGATACATTGTTAATTCAACAAAAATTGTTGATACAACAAATTGAGGCAATGAGTAAACAACTTGGAAAACTTCAATTTACCCATGTACCACCACAACTTCATGCTCAATTAAAACAATGTGAGTATTGTATGGGCGAACAACCATGTGGTTACTGTGTTCTTGACAAGAATGAACAAGAACAAGCTAATTCCTTCATTCATCAGAGATTACCTATAGGTAATTCTCTAAATCCTCTTGTAAATTCTTTTTCTAACAATTACCTACAGGGAAGGCAAAACCAAAACTATGGTTGGAGGCAAAATGCTAGACCCTTCAACAATCAAGGTGATTACAATACTAGATTGACAAAGGCTGAAGAAAGTGTTCAACAATTGATGCAATACATGGAGACAATTAAGGCTGCACGTAAAGCATCAGATCAACAGTTGAGTCAGCTAGTAAAAGAAGTAGCCGACATCAAGGAATTCAAAGTGAAAGAACAATGTAAGGCTATTTTTACAAGAAATGGTAAAAATGTAGGTATATACTGTGAAAAAGAAAAAGAAAAAGAAAAAGAAGAAAAAGAAGAAGAAAAAAAAGTGAAAAAAATAAAGAAAAAGATGAAATAAAAGAAAAAGAAAAAAATAAAAAAAATCAGTATTTGGGACAGACACCTCCTGTCCAGGATTTACCTTATCCTCATCCACCATCAAAAAAGATAAAGAAAAAGAATATAAGAGATTCCTTGAAATTTTTAAGCAGTTACACATAAACATTCCTTTTTCTGAGGCATTAGAACAAATGCCTACATATGCTAAGTTTATGAAAGAATTGCTTACAAAGAAAAGGAAGTATGATGAGGAGATAGTAGAACTTGAAGCAAGTTACAACGCTATTTTACAATACAAGATGCCAAAAAAATCCAAAGATCCTGGCAAATTCACTATTCCGGTCTCTATTGGCGGAGTAAATATCGGAAAGGCTTTATTAGATTTAGGGGCTAGCATCAATCTAATGTCCCTAAGTATGATGAAGCGTATTGGTGACCTTGATCTGCAACAGACAAGGATGACTCTACAATTAGCTGATAAATCCATCAAGAGACCTTATGGGATTCTAGAAGATATGCTTGTAAAGGTTGACAAATTCTACTTCCCTGTGGATTTTGTGATCTTAGACATGGAGGAAGATGCTGATGTTCCTCTGATTCTTAGAAGACCATTCATGAAAACTGCTTGAGTACCGATTGATGTGGACAACGGGAAGCTAGCAGTAAGGGTGAACAATGAGGAAGTGAATTTTGATGTCTTCAAAGCAATGAAACATCCTAGCTCGAAGCAAGACTGTTTCAAAGTAGACATCCTTGATGAAACCTATCTTTCCTTATCAAAAGGTATGTCTATTTCTGACCCATTAAATAAGTTATTGACTAATTCTGTTGAATTTTTGAATGAAGAAGAGGAGAAACATATTGAAAGGTATCTTGAAGAATTCAATCAAGGGAAAGAAATTTCCTTTGAATCAAGAAAGATTGAAGAAATTCAAGAATCACCTGTTGAAGAAATCCAGAAACCTGAACTAAAAGTGTTACCTTCCAATCTAAAATACATCTTTTTGAAGGAAGGTAATTTAAAACCAGTAATCATTAGTAATCTGTTAAGTGAAACAGAGGAAGAAAAACTGGTGGAAGTATTGAAGAGGAATCAAGAAGCAATTGGATGACACTTGAAGATTTGAAAGGTATAAGTCCATCATACTGCATGCATAAAATTTTGTTGGAAGATGATTTCAAACCTGTTGCTCAACCTCAAAGACGCCTACACCCAACTATGAACGAGGTAACCAAAAAAGAGGTTCTTAAATTGCTAAAAGCAGGTATTATTTATCCTATTTCTGATAGTGCATGGGTAAGTCATGTTCAAGTTGTTCCAAAAAAAGGTGGTATGACAGTAATTGTTAATGAAAAAAATGAACTAATTCCTATAAGAACTGTCACCAGTTGGAGAATGTGCATTGATTATAGAAAATTAAATCAAGCAACAAGAAAAGATCATTTTCCATTACCTTTTATGGATCAAATGCTTGAAAGATTATCTGGGCAAGAATATTACTGCTTTCTTTATGGTTATTCTGGATATAATCAAATTGCTGTTGACCCTCTTGATCAGGAGAAAACTGCTTTTACATGTCCTTTTGGCATATTTGCTTACAGAAAAATGCCATTTGGATTATGTAACGCACCTGCTACTTTTCAAAGATGCATGTTTGCTATTTTTGCAGATTTAATTGAAAAGAGCATTGAAGTTTTCATGGATGACTTCTCAGTTTTTGGGAATTCATTTGAGACATGTCTATCCAACCTAGACACCATACTAAAGCGGTGTATTGAGATAAATTTGGTGCTTAATTGGGAGAAATGTCACTTCATGTTGAAAGAAGGAATTGTACTTGGTCATAAGATTTCTTCTAGAGGCATTGAAGTTGACCAAGCCAAGATAGAGGTAATTTCTAAACTCCCACCCCCTATAAATGTAAAAGGTATTAGAAGCTTTTTAGGACATGCTAGATTTTATAGGAGGTTTATTCAAGATTTTTCAAAAATTGCAAAACCTTTATCAAACCTTCTGAATAAAGATGTTGAATTAAAATTTGATGAAGCATGTCTTAAAGCTTTTAATTCCTTGAAAGAAAAATTGGTTTCTGCCCCTGTAATTGTTGCTCCTAATTGGAATCTACCCTTTGAACTTATGTGTGATGCAAGTGATTATGCTGTTGGAGCAGTTTTAGGTCAAAGATATGAATTTTTTTTTAAAGTCATACATTATGCTAGTAAAGTCTTGAATGAAAATCAAATAAATTATGCAACTACTGAAAAAGAATTACTAGCCACAGTATATGCTTTAGAAAAATTTCGATCTTACTTGATTGGCTCAAAAATAATTGTTTTTACTGATCATGCGGCAATCAAGTACCTTTTAACTAAATCTGATTCAAAACCTCGGTTAATCAGATGGATTTTGCTCCTTCAAGAATATGATCTTGAAATCAAAGATAAAAAGGGTAGTGAAAATATGGTAGCTGACCATCTTTCTAGATTAATGACTAATGAGGTTACTACCAAGGAAAAAGAAATTTTGGAAGAATTTCCTGATGAAAAACTTTTGAAAATAACACAACGGCCATGGTTTGCTGACATGGCCAATTTCAAAGAAGCAGGAGTTCTTCCAAATGATTTGACTTGGCAACAAAGAAAAAAATTCTTTAGAGATGCAAGATATTTTGTTTGGGATGACCCTCATTTATTCAAAATTGGAGCGGATAATTTGTTACGACGTTGTGTGCCTGACTGGGAAGTAAAAGATGTGTTGTGGCATTGTCATAAATCACCATATGGAGGACATTTTAATGATGAAAGAACAGCTGCAAAAGTTCTCCAATCAGGTTTATACTGGCCCTGTCTTTTTAAAGATGCTCACTTATTTGTTCAATCTTGTGATAACTGCCAAAGAACAGGTAATGTTGGAAGAAGGCAAGAAATACCTCTCACAAATATACAAGAAGTTGAGGTATTTGATTGTTGGGGAATTGACTTCATGGGACCTTTTCCTAACTCTTACTCAAATCAATACATTCTTTTGGTAGTTGATTATGTTTCAAAATGGGTGGAAGCAATTGCCACCCCTAATGCTGACACTAAATCTGTTGTGAATTTTTTGAAGAAAAATATTTTTTGTAGATTTGGGACACCAAGAACTTTAATAAGTGATGGTGGTTCACACTTTTGTAATAAAATTCTTCAGAAAGTATTACAACATTATGGAGTAAAGCATAAGGTAGCCACAACATATCATCCACAAACCAACGGACAAGCAGAGATTTTAAATCGTGAAGTGAAAAGAATTCTGGAAAAAACTGTGTCATCTTCTAGAAAGGATTAGTCACAAAAACTTGATGATGCACTCTTAGCATACAGAACTGCATTTAAAACACCAATTGGTCTTTCTCCTTTCCAGATGGTCTATGGAAAATCATGTCACCTTCCAATTGAAATGGAACATAAAGCATATTGGGCTTTAAAATTCCTCAATTTTGATCAAAATGTAGCAGCAGATAAACGAAAGTTACAGCTACTTGAATTAAAGGAAATGAGAAACAATGCCTATGAATCATCCAGATGTTACAAAAGTAAGGTGAAAGCTTACCATGATAAAAAGTTAAAGAAAAGACACTTCACACCAGGTCAGCAAGTTTTATTGTTCAATTCAAGATTAAAACTGTTTCCTAGAAAATTGAAATCAAAATGGTCAGGCCTGTTTTTTATTAAAGAAGTTAAACCATATGGAGCAGTGGAAATTGAAGATCCAACTTCTAAAAGAAGCTGGATGGTAAATGGGCAAAGGTTGAAACTCTATTTGGGTGATGAGATTAACAAAATTACCATCAGTTATCTTTTAACTGACCCTTGAAATGCAGGAATGTCAGGCTGGAGACGTTAAACCTAGCGCTCAATGGGAGGCAACCCATTCTGTTATTTGTTTATTTTATTTTATTTTCAAAAAAATAAAAAAAATAATTTTATCTTTCAATAAATTAATCAAATTTTTGTTAGAAAGTTAATTTATTCACTTAACATTTTTAACAATAAAACCAAAAATTTTATAAAATCAATTATTAATTCTTTTATAACTTAGGAATTTTGATAAATTTAATTACAATGAGTTTATTAACTATCAAGTAAATTTCAATAACCTGGTAAGTTGAGAGATCTTTTTAAACACTTGAGGGTTTAATCGACATAATTTCATTCGAATTGATTTTGCTTTAATCTTTGATTTGTGTTGTTGTACAGAGAATTCAGGAAAATGATCAAGGCACATTTATTGGTGAAAAGAAACCTTAGGCCAAACAGCTTACCTTGGTAAAAATTATTTTATCCTTTGAAAACCAATTTGAGCCTAAAATAAATTCTTTGGTACCCTTAAAACCTAAATTTGTTTTAACGATTCTCTATACTTGATTGATTAAAAAAGCAGTTGAAATAAATGTTCTCACAAAAATGGGGAGTGAAAATAAGTAACTTGATTCTTTTCAAAAGAAAATAAAGTATGAAAAAGAAAAGTCAAAAATAATAAAAAGAATCAAGTTGGGGGTATTTATTTTTCATCAATAAAAGAAAATGAGAAGTTTGGGTCAAGAGAAAGCCTAAAAATTATAAAATGCTCTTTTATGATTTCAGGTTTTTGAATTCCAAGAAAAACCATTGATTCTTGTAAGCCAAGCCTCATTACAACCCGTGAAAAGACCTTGTGATTTTTGAATTAACTCTGTATAACTAACCATTGATTAGATGAAAATCAAAATTAAATTCGTTTGATTTTATGATTGATTGAGTGAAACAGGTTACCAATTGCATTGAGATAAACACTTGGAGAGGTAAGCCTGAAATTATGCTTGATATGTTAATAAAATATTGTAAAGAATTTTATCATTAAACCTTTGTTACATTAGATGCCTTTCAAAATGGTAAATTGTGTAATTACTTTTTGTGATAAATTTTCGGACTAACTCAAAAATTTGATTTCAATTTTTTATTTTTTATTTTTCTTTCTTGCTCGAGGACGACCAATGTCTCAAGTTGGGGGTATTTGTTAGTCCTCAAATTTACAATCAATCTTTTAATAAAAATTTCATAAAAATAATAAAAATTTGGATAATTTGTTAGAAAATTAGGTTTTAGTTCAATAAATAGATGTTGTTGGAAATAATCTGCTCTTGATCAATTTTCTCTAGTTTTGTAGTAAAAAAGTAAAGAATTCAAGAGAAAATTATACTAGAGGATCTGACGCGTAGCATCAATCCCACGCGTAGCGTCCATAGCTACTTTTGATGCTGACGCTACACGTCACAGCCACGCGTAGCGTCAGTGCTGCGTGGACTCCATAGCTAAGCTGACCAAGCACTCACTTAGTGACCCATTATTGGCCATTCCACTCAGCAAAATTGGCCAAAACGTAGTGGAGACAGGGACACATGGCCAAGCATGATTGAATATAATATTCCAAGGTGGCCACTACCAGCTACGTTAATGGAGGCTGACTCAGGGGACTGACGCGTAGCGTCACACTGACGCGTAGCATCAGCACCCTTGCTCAGCCCTATAAATAGGGCCATCCAACACCATTCATGATATCCCATTCTCTACATTCAGAGTTCTTTCCTCTCTTCTATACTTGAGTTTTGAGTATTTCTTTTAGAGTTTGTAGTTCTAGAATAGTTTTCTAGATACTTGAGAGTGTTATGGTGTATTGTGATCGTTGTATCGTGAAGTTTCCATCGTCTTCGTAATGTCAAACTCTGTAAGTGTTGTTTCTACTTTTACCATGTGTAACTAATTTGTTTATGTTGGAATTGGTGAACTAATCTATTGAGTATAATGTTGTGAATTCGACCTCTGCATGTTTATGATTCAAGTCCATGTTAGTATTTCAACCTTTTATTAATATGAATGTCAAATGGGAGAATGATTTTCATGTGTATTGAAACTTATTTTATTAGTATGAATGTCAAACGGGAGAATGATTATTCATGCCGTATTGAAACTTGTTTTGACGAAAGTAAAAGTTGGAATACCCTTGGTATCTCAATTCTATAGGGGTTGTTAACCATTGTTGCCATAAGGCCAGGTCTTAATGCAAGTTTTTACTGAGAAAGCTCACGAGGGATCAGACTTTATGGTGAATTCTTAGAATTTATGTCACGAGGGATCGGTTATAATGATTTTAAGCTGCAATGACATGAAACTTGATGATTAAATATGCATGTCTTGAGTTCCTCATTGTTATTCTAGATTAGGGATCCAATTTCCAACATAATTTGTTTATCTGTGTTTATCTCAAGTATCTAACCTATTCTAGATTACAACTCAACTTTTTAGATAGATTTTTATTTTCTTTTTAGCTCATGAACTACTCAATCATGCTATCCTGTGAATACTGTATAAATTGTATATAAATCATTCTTTTGTCTATAACTTTGTTCACATTTACCATAGTGAATAGAAAATTACTGTTGTTATTAGACTTTCAATCCCAGTGGAATGATATCTAAATTTTGAAAACTACAAACGATTGGTGCGTTTACCAATTAACAACCCGGTGGTAGAAACAAACGGTTCAGACCCCATCGTCAGGTTAACACTCAGTGCTGAGCAAGCCAGACTTGGCGGGAAGGATGATTAGATGGTCAAATGAGTTGTCTGAGTTCGATGTGACTTATAAGCCTCGCGGTGCAATAAAGGCTTAAGTTCTGATGGATTTTATGGTAGAGATGACTGGGAGTACTACCACTATAGTCCAGAGCACTTTGACTACACCTAGCATTCCTCTGACCCCATCGTATATGGCCATAACTTTCCACGTATCCAACGATGACTCATGGGTAGTTCCTTTCGTCTGGTATCTAGTTAATGGACAACTACCCATTAATAAGGTGGAGAAAAGGAGAGTTAGAAGGGAGTTTCCCTATTTTACAATGGTGGATAGGATGCTGTTCAGAAGAGGTTTCTTTGTACCCTACCTCCGCTATCTAAATGAGAACGAGGTGCAAGAGGTTATGGAAGAGATGCATGAAAGCCAGTGTGGGCACCATTATAGAGGACAAAGCTTAATGAGAAAGATCTTAAGAGCTGGCTATTGGTGGCCTACAATAAGATCATTATTCCATGGAGTTTATGAAGAAGTGTGATCTATGTCAAAGATTTGCTAACCTCTATCACACACCGATTAAGGAGCTATTCACTTCTGTCGTGCCATGGCTCTTTCACAAATGAGGGCTAGATATTTTGGGCCCATTTCCCACGGCTCTAGGAGGCATCAAGTACCTTATTATGGGGGTGGATTATTTTACGAAGTGGATTGAAGCAAAGCCGGTGGTGCACATTACTTCAGCCCGAACCAGGTGTTTTGTCTATGAGAACATCATAGCACGATTTAGGGTACCAGTGCGGATCATAACTGACAACGGCACTCAATTTACTAATAAGAAGTTCACAAAGCTGTTGGAAGGACTAGGGATAGTCTAGATTTTCTCATCTATTGAGCATCCATAAACGAATGGCCCGGCTGAGGTGGCTAATAGAGAGGTGCTGAAAGGCCTTAAGAAGCACCTGGGAGAAGCAAAGGGTGACTGGACGAATCAGTTATGCCACATCTTATGGGTTTATCATACTACGCCTCATTCTTTAACGAACGACTCCCCATACTGTCTTACGTACGGTGTCGAAGCCATGATACCGATGGAGCTTCAAACAACTTCAACAAGGGTAGTATTTCTCTGGAGAGAATAACAACTCCAATCTGGCGTCAGAGCTCGATGTTGTCCAAGAGCTTAGGGAGGAAGTATATATCTGTGGCTGGGCTATCAAGGAGAAGGATGCCCTTCGATACAATAAGCGCGTCCTGCACAGAGCCTTTGGAGTTAGAGATCTGAGGACGACTAGTGTAGGAGATAAATTCGCACATCAAAGTAAGTTGGCATCTACTTGGGAAGGTCCTTATCGCGTATCCAAGGTTACTGGAAAGGGATCATATCGGTTGGAGAACCTCAATGGCACACCAATTCGCAACAAGTAGAATGCACAGAACTTGAGATTTTATTACAGCTAGTTGGTAAGTCGGCATGTACTCTTTTTTCCTAACTTGAGTTTTTTCCATTGGGTTTTTCTCAAGAAGGTTTTAACGAGGCATGTCCCAACTATGCATCTCTTGTATACACTTCATTTAATGAGAAAGTTTATCAATTACACTGTTATTTTCACTTCTCTTTATTCTATGATTTTAAGCTTTATGAACAGTATGGACGATAGCCCTCTTGAGGGATAGTCTCAATTACTTATCCTGTAATTGACGACATAACTCCATGAGCGACACCCCAGCTAACTTCACCCCAATGAGTGGTGCAAGTCAAATCTTCTTCTCAGTTACCTAATCTCTAACTGACGACATAGCCTTACGAACGACATGGAAAATAGCCCCAACGAGTGGCAAAAATTGGTCCTTATTTAAGGCCATACCGGACCCCAACGAGTGGTGAGGATCGGTCCTTATTTAAGGCCATATCAAACCCCAACGAGTGGCGCCCCAATTACCCATTTTGTAATTGGCCATGGACAATAACCCTCTGGACTAATAGTCTCAGTTACTTATTCTGTAACTGACGACATAACTCCACGAGCGGTATCCCAGTTAAGTTCACCCCGACGAGTGGAGAGGATTGGTCAAGGCCATACCAGACCCCAACGAGTGGTGTAAGTATTATTTATACGAAGACCAACGATATGGTCTCTGTAGAACGATCCTCGTACAGGAAAATAACTAAGCCTAAGCTAAACAAGGGCTCAGAGTTAACATCATATGAAGTTAAAATCCTTACAAAAAAATTACAAGGTAAATATTTCATCGATGATGTAGCAAAATGAGCACAAAGATATTAAGAAGTTTGCATAAAAGAAATATATATATTAGAAGTAGTCAATACCGGAGTTGATCCTGGAACATAGCTTACATTTAAACATGAGAATTTAACTAGGAAGGGGGAGTTTCTTTATGAGCTTCATGCTGGGTCTCATTGTCCTCTGCAAGCTTAGTTCCCTCTCTGACATCACCCTTCTCTGTCTCTTCATTTTTCTTTTCATTCTCAGGTCCAGAAGAGGCCAGACGAGGCTCCATACTTTGTCCTTCAGGGAGAGGCGGCAGCTCGTATAAAGAATCATTAGGTTCCTCATGTCGGCCATCTTTTACAGCGACTAACTTACCTCTGTGGAACTCATAAAAGGAATGCAGCCCATAAAGGTCAAGCTTCATGTCGGGGTTGCGATAAACGGATGGCCCCACCGAAGGAATCATACGCCACATCAGTATAGATCTTTAGGGCTCGCTTAGCTTTAGCTTTTACTTCATCAAGGCTCTTCCTCAGTTCTGCATTTTCTTCCTCGAGTGGCCTAGTACTGGCACTCCCCTGCTTGAGTTCTTCAATTTGTTAGAGTAACTCCTTCTCTCTCACAGCCTATTCTTCAACTTGCTTCAAACGCCCGGCCTCAAAAGCCTACAGTTCTTGGGCCAGCTGGGCAGATTTCTCCTTCTTTATTTTTAGATCCTTTTTCAGCTGGGAGATCTCTTTCACCTCACCTTTGAGCTCAGAGACCTACTCCTCAAGCGCCTTCGCAGCTACCTTTAGGGCAGATATTTCACAAAATTGTTCAACACCCTCCTCCTTAGCCTTTTTTGGTTGCTCTACAGTGATCTTCAAGTTTGCCCTATCCTTGGTAAAGGAAACACTGAGCTCCTCCACCTGAGCGTTTAATTTTTCAGCTTCTGCCACACTATCCACCGTCCTGCTCAAGGAGTAGAGAAGGCCAAATAGTACAACCAATTACCATCTGCCAATCGTGCAAGCTTCCTTGATTTTAGTGACTTCCAACGTGGGTCTGAGTTTATATGTCAGTTTGGGGAGTGTAGCAGGTATAAGCGCCTCGTACTTCAAAAAATATGATAAAAATAAGGGGTTTGGAGAAGAGCGGGAAACAACTGGTATGGAGATACGAACAGGAGGGTTTGGCCCGCCCTTAGGTTCAGAGTCGGAAGAGGCCTCAGTGGCGGTTATAACCTTCTTCCCCTTCTGGGTACTAGTCACCACGGTTTCCTCTAGCCTTTTTTATTTCTTGACCAGTTTGGGGGAAGGTGGCTTTTGCGCTCTGGTATCCCCGTGGTTCTTTCTTTTCCCTCTCTTTTTCTTTCTCAGGTTGCGTGGTACCGGCCTGTTCAATTTCAGTCAGCAGGGGTACCACACCAGTCATAGCGGGTGTCTGGGAGATTGTCTCAATGCGTGCTTTGACGGTGTTTCTTTTTGGCCGAATGTTGTTCTCTTTTAAGGAAGAGTCCTCATCCGCCAGCATACCCCTTAGCTTATCCATGGCAGGGCATGACTCTTCTATTTATTCTGTAAAAGCAAGCAAAAATATATTAGTTTCAAACATAACACATATCGGTATTCAGACAATAAAGGATAAAAGTAGAAATTTACTTAGATATTCATTTCAAAAGAAGGGAGTGTAACATCCCGGATATTTTAGAAAAATTATGTGTAGCGGAAAATATTAATAATTGTTTTAAGGATTTATTTGATATTTTTATGAAGTATTAGGCAATTATAAATAATTAACTAGTGTGGAAAGTAAATAAATTCATTTGATTGATTAATTATAAAAAAAGGGCTAAATGAGGTGTAATTAAAAGGAGGTAAAAGTTTAATTAAAACTTCTAATGAAAATATAAAAGAAATGGGGAAAAGGCTGTTTTGCCCCTGAGCCTTAAATAAAGAAGATTTTCCTTCTCCTTTCCTCATTCACTTTCACGCGCTTCTTCTGCTGCTTCTTTCTTCTTCCATTTCTTTTTCTTCTTCTCCTTCCTCCATCGCTGCCGAGCTGCATGCTCTAGAGGAAGGTCCATTTCGCATTAAAACTTTGAGATAACTACATTTCTGTGACCGTGGTTTCAAGGTGAGTATGATGGACTCTTTTAATTTGAGTTATCTCGTCTCTTTTCATTTTCACTCCTTTAAACCGAATGGCCATGCATGGCGGAGTAAGGTTCTATTTTCCACTCCTCTTGGGTGTGTGAGCCTGAAAATGGTCTTTAGAGCAGAGGGTGGTATGACGTTAACGGGTTTTACATTACGAGCCTGTATGTAGCAGAACGAACATCGGAGGACTGATTGACGAAGCTGGTGCTAGATTCAGAAGTGAAACCGTGAACCTAGCGCTTAGAGGACGTAATCGGCATCAGGAGTAGATCGCTGAAGCGTGGAATAAAGGTAAGGGGGTGTTCGGGTTATAATTAATTAGAATAGGTAAATATTTTGATTCCAGGTCGTCAAACCAGTTATGAACATGGTAAGAGATATTGCTGAATGATAGTTGTATGTGGATGAGTTGTATGTGTATGCATTTATGAATATGGACACTGATCGGTTTAGGATCGCGTGTGGCTTATGATGATTGAGTTTGAAATACTTGTTGTGATAATCGAAGTGTAGTGGCAATGTGATGTCGGGCTTGACAAGCAGGTCGCCCGTTTGATGAGTATGTGTTGATGATGGCCACTCATGATATGATGAGAAATGTGAATTGTATATGTATGATAAGTATTTACTATATGTGAGGACATTATATTGAGGGGCTTGATAAGTCGGTCGCCCTACGTTGTGAGCAAATGTCAGTTTCTGACAGTTGCAAATAATGATCGTAATGATATGCCTATGTTTATATAATTGAATATATGATTATGTGGTAGAGGACGACCGATGGTATGTGTTACCCTCATTTTTGGCTTCCGTGGTCAAGTCGGACCCAGTTAAGCTACCTAGAGGTCTATGATCCAGTTGTTGAGGGGGAGCCAAGTCGGGCTCGGTGAACCAAGTCGGGCTCACGGGGTGTCAAGTCGGACCCCCAGCTGAAGGTCGATCCTTTTAGTATCTGGATACTAGGCATCAATTTTGTCTGAGAGTCAGTGGTGACAATTGATGAATTTAGTATTGTGATGAGTATGATTTTCTATATTTGCCGAGTGCAATTTGATATATTTGCCGAGTATGATTTGATATATTTGCCGAGTGCAATTTGATATATTTGCCGAGTATGATTTGATATATTTGCCGAGTGTAATTTGATATATTTGTCGAGTATGATTTACTATATTTGCCGAGTACAATTTGTTATATTTGCCGAGTGTGAATTGTTATACTTGCAGAGTGTGAATTATTTACCGAGTGTGATTTGCAATATGATGATAATGCAATCAGATGGAGTTTATATACATGTAATTTGTTAATTTCCGTTCTAGATTAATTATGATGCCAAACACTCACCCTTGCTGTCGTTTTCAATTTAGTAACCAGTGACAGGGAAGAGGTCGAAGCCCTAGAGGTGCGCCAAGTGGAGGATTGATGCCAAGGAACCGAGTGATTGTGAAATGAATTGTGTGTAATATATAATGAATTTTCTGAGTATGTCATGCCATACTATATTGCTTGTGTATGTTGACTAATGTGCATATGAATTATGTTGCTATGTGATCGATATTGATTTTCATGTGTGAACTTGTGTTGCTGTAGTAAAGTCGATTACCTGGCGAGTCTCGTCGAGTGGATTCAGTCTTGTCCGAGCGAGGCCGGTTGATTCTGTGCCTATTTATCTCAAGCGAGTGTCCCTCGCTCCTTTCCGAGTGAAGGTTTGAACGTTTTCCGAGTGATCCATGACTGAGAGGACCTTTCCGAGTGAAGAGAAGTTAGAGTGTTTTCTGAGTGAGGTATGCCCGAGGGAACCCTTTCCAAGTGAAGAGAGGCTAGGGTGTTCCCGCGTAAGGTATGTCCGAGAGAACCCTTTTCTGAGTAAAGGTTAAGAGGTTCCCGAGTGAGAGATGACCGAGTGGACCCATTTCTGAGTGAAACCTGACTTGTTAGTTTTCCTTGCATGTCTCGTTGTCCGCTAAGGTTTAAAGTGTAGAATTCGCTCAAGCGAGTCGGAACTCGCCTAAGCGACCTACTCGGGTTTTGTCTAAGCGAAGCAGGGTCTTGCTCAGGCAAATGACTCCTGTCTTTGTTTTTCTTCTTCCGCTTATTTAATTAATTCAATTTTATTATTTGATTTATTTCCTATCGGTTAGTATTTTGAGTCGGTTTAAGAAGAATTAATGTGGTTTTACATTCGAATTTAATTAACTATTAGTAAACGTGAAAAATCTATTGTGAAAAATAATTAAACGATTGTAATTAAATGGTAAATTGACGCGGGTTGTCACAGTTGGTATCAAAGCGGTTCTTTCTAGAGCCGGGTGCGTGGATCAACCCAGTGATTTGTGTGGCCTATACTGGGCTGTTTTTGCATTCTATTGCATTGTGCTTGTGGTTGTTTGTGCAGCTTGGCATCATTCCCTTGGCACTCCAGCGGCGTTGTATTTTATGTGTGAGGTAAATATTTGACTCCCTGATAGAGCATTGGTTATTAATGGTGATGTGTTTGTTCATTGTAGAATTACATTATGGCTGAAGGGACTAGTTCTGGTGGAGGAGATGACTTCTTCTCAAAGTTTTCCCAATTGATGAGTAGGACCGAATCTGGTCCTATTCTTGATAAATTCCTGAAAAGGAATCCCCCTACTTATAAAGGAGGGCATGATTACGATGGGGCGTATGTTTGAATAAGGGAAATCGAACAAGCTTTTGAGTATTTTGAGTGCTCGGAGGAGCAGAAGGTACAGTTTGCTACTTACCAGTTGAAGGACGAGGCTAGGATATGGTGGTCTAGGACCAAGGTACAGATGAATACGGCGAGTGAACTGCTAGTGTGGGTGAATTTCCATAGGAGGTTTCTTGTCAAGTACTTTCCAGATAATTACAAAATCTGAAAGGAAATGGAGTTTCTGAGGCTGGAACAGGGCCGAATGTCAGTGGCCGAGTATACTACTAAATTTGACGAGTTGTGTGATTTCTATCACCCTTTCTCATTGGAAGGAACCGAGGGTAGTAAGTGTGCCAAGTATGAAGCGGAATTGCGAATTGAACTTCGTAGTGTTATTGTGCCGATGGAGATTCAGGATTATCCGACTCTGGTGAACAAGGCCAGGCTAATTGAGGAAGTGCAACTACAGAGAACATTTCAGCTGAAAGATAAGAGGCCGTTGAAGGCAAGAGGATTCAGCTTCAAGAAAATGGATCAGTTCTTTCATGGCGGTAAGTCTTCCGCTACGTCTTCTTCCTCTTCGGGTCGGGGTTCCACTGGCCGTTCTGGAAGTCAGTCGGGTAACCGTGCATGCTATAATTGTGGCTAGGAGGGCCATATTTCAAAACACTGTCCGGCCAGTCAGATCGTTTGTTTCTAATGTGGACAACCGGGACACCTTAGGCCCGATTGCCCACAGAGGCAGCAACCGAGTGGGCATGGTAACTTAGCCAACACTTCTGGGACTCGGGGTGCTAATTTTCCGAGAGGAGGTAGACATGGTGCTGGTCGTGGAGGCCAACACTCGGGGAGGTCAGATGCTCAATCCAGTGGCACTCAGAATGTTATGGCCGGGTGAGTATTTGCTTTTGATGCCTCTGAAGTTGTAAGAACCAATAACTTGGTGCAGGGTAAGTGCCTTATTCATGGCTATCTAGTAAATGTGATTTATGATTCGGGTGCGACCTATTCTTTTATCTCTGAGAGTTGTGTACGACGGCTTGGTTTGCCGGTTGTGTTAATGGAGAATGCTCTTAGTGTCTCCACTCCTACTGGCTCCACTTTCCATGCAACCACTATGTATGGGGAATTGCCGATGCAAGTTGAAGATCGTACCTTCCTAGTGAATCTGATTTGTATGCCATTAAAGAACCTAGATATCATCTTAGGTCTCGATTGGTTAGCTGCTAACCATGTTATGGTGGACTGCTCTCGAAAGACCATCATTTTCTCCCAGGAACTTGACACAAAGAACGTGGTGAGTGATGTCTCCACCACTTATGTTATTTTATTTACTTCGGAGGGTCGGTATAATCTTATGCCGAGTGATATTCCGATAGTGTGCAAATTCCCTGATGTATTTTCGGAAGAAATTTTGGAGTTGCCTCCCAGTCGGGAGATTGATTTTTCCATTGACTTGATTCCCGGGGCCGAGCCTGTGTCCCGTGCGCCTTATAGGATGTCTTCGGTGGAATTGACCGAAGTGAAGAAGCAAGTGAACGAGATGCTAGATAAGGGGTTTATCCGACCGAGTGCTTCACCGTGGGGCGCTCCTGTTCTATTGGTGAAAAAGAAGGACGGTAGTATGCGGATGTGTATCGACTACCGACAGTTGAATAAGTTGACGGTTAAGAATAAGTATCCATTGCCACGGATCGACAATTTGTTGGATCAGTTACGAGGCGCTGTAGTATTTTCTAAGATCGACTTGAGGTCGGGATATCACCAAATACGAGTGAAGTCAGAAGATATTTCGAAGATGACATTTCAGACTCGGTATGGACACTTCGAGTATGTTGTAATGCCCTTTGGAGTGTCAAATGCTCCTGCTATCTTCATGGACTACATGAATCGGATTTTTCAACCGTACTTGGATCAGTTTGTGGTAGTGTTCATCAATGACATATTGGTGTATTCGAAGTCGATTGAGGAGCACACACAACATCTTTAGGTTGTTCTGCAGATATTACGTGAGAAAAGGTTGTATGCTAAGTTATCTAAATGTGATTTCTAGGAAGGAAGTGTATAATTCTTGGGGCATGTGATTTCCCGAGAGGGCGTATCGGTTGATCCGTCTAAGATTTAAGCAGTTATGGCTTGGGAATGGCCTAAGTTGGTAACTAAAATTAGGAGTTTCCTCGGATTAGCTGGGTATTATCGTTGCTTCATTGAAGGATTTTCTCGTATAGTGCTTCCTTGACTCGGTTGACGAGAAAGGAGAGTCCATTTGTATGGTCGGAAAAGTGCGAATTGAGTTTCTAAACTCTTAAACGGTGTCTGACGACTGCCCCTGTACTTGCACTGCCTGATGTGACGAAGGAATTTATGGTGTATTGCGATGTATCTAAGTTTGCTTTGGGATGTGTGCTGATGCAGACCGACCGGGTGATCGCCTATGCCTTAAGACAATTGAGACCGCATAAACAGAATTATCCGACTCATGACCTTGAGCTTGCGGCAGTGGTGTTTGCGTTAAAGATTTGGCGCCATTATTTGTATGGGTCTCGCTTTGTGGTGTTTAGTGACCATAAGAGCTTGAAGTATTTATTTGATCAGAAGGAACTAAATATGAGACAAAGGAGATGGGTGGAGTACCTAAAGGATTATGATTTCGATTTGAGTTACCACCCGGGTAAAGCGAATGTTGTTGCCGATGCGTTGAGTAGCAAGGTATTACATGTAGCTTTCTTGATGGGCAAAGAGCAAGAGTTATTGGAAAGCTTTCGAAATATGAACATTGGGGCTGTTATGACCGCTCTGAATCAAATGACAGTCGGAATGCTGAAGATCTCCAATGAATTTTTGGAATCTTTAGCTGTGACCCAAAAGGACTATGAAGAGTTGCTGGAACTGCTTGACACTCAAGCAAGAGGTAAGGATATGGAATTAACTCAAGGTAACGATGGAATTTGGAGATTCCGAGACCGAGTGGTGGTGCCTGCAAAAGGTGATTTCAGGCAAGCCGTGCTAGCTGAAGCATATAGGAGTTCTTTGAGTATTCATCCCGGTGTTACAAAGATGTACCACGATTTGAAGAATGAATTTTGGTGGTCAAGAATGAAGAAGGCAATAACCGAGTATGTGAAGTCTTGTGTGATATGCCAGAAATGTAAGGTTGAACACCAAAGACCCCCAGGTTTACTTCAACCTTCTGAAATTCCGATTTGGAAGTGGGAGAGTATTACTATGGATTTCGTATCCGGGTTACCTCGTACCCAATCCGGGTGTAATGCAATCTGGGTGATTGTAGACCGTTAACCTAGAGTGCTCACTTCTTGGCTATTAACATGAAATGGTCATTGGACCGAATGGCTAGGTTGTAGGTTACTGAGATTGTACAATTGCATGGCGTACCTTTGATTATTATTTACGATCAGGATCCTCGATTTACCTCTAGATTTTGGGGAAGTCTGCAACAAGAATTGGGTACTGAACTAAGACTGAGTTCAGCTTATCATTCGTAGACTGATGGTCAGTCAGAACGGACTATACAGACTCTTGAGGATATGCTTAGAGCATGTGTATTAGAGCAAGGTGGCTCATGGGAAAGATACTTGCCATTGGTGGAGTTTGCGTATAACAACAACTACCACAGTAGCATTGGTATGGCTCCATATGAAGCTCTATATGGTCGGAGGTGTCGTACACCATTGTGTTGGAATGAAAATGGTGATGTCATTCATTTGGGGCCCGAGTTAATCCAGGAAATGAATGAACAAGTTGCTTTGATCCGAGAGAAAATGAAGATTGCCCAAGACCGACAGAAGAGTTACTATGACAATCGGTATAGACCACTTGAGTTTCAGGCGGGTGATTGGGTATTTCTGAAGGTTTCACCGACCAAAGGTGTAGGTCGGATATTGAAGAGTCACAAGCTTAATCCGAGATACATCGGACCGTATCAAATATTGGAGAGGATCGGTGATGTTGCTTACCGATTGGATCTTCCCTAGTCGTTGACTAATATCCATAATGTGTTTCATGTGTCACAACTCCGAGCGTACATTCTGTGTGACTCCATGATTGTGCCGAGTGATTCTATTGAATTAAAAGAAGACCTGACGGTGGAAGTTACACCGATCGGTATTGAAGAATACCAGACTAAACGGCTAAGGAATAAGGAAGTGCCATTTGTGAAGATGAAGTGGCAAAATTTAAATGGGATAAGCTACACGTGGGAATTGGAGTCAGATATAAGACGGGTATACCCCAACCTTTTTCAATAGGTGCATTGATTTCGGGGATGAAATCCCTTTTTAGGGTTCACAGGGTGTCAAGTCGGACCCCCAACTGAAGGTCGATCCTTTTAGTATCCGGATACTAGGCGTCAATTTTATCTGAGAGTCAGTGGTGACAATTGATGAATTTAGTATTGTGATGAGTATGATTTGCTATATTTACTGAGTGCAATTTGATATATTTGCCGAGTATGATTTGATATATTTGCCGAGTACAATTTGATATATTTGCCGAGTATGATTTGATATATTTGCCGAGTGCAATTTGATATATTTACCGAGTATGATTTGCTATATTTGCCAAGTGCAATTTGTTATATTTGCCGAGTGTGAATTATTTGCCAAGTGTGATTTGTAATATGATGATAATATAATTGGCAGAGTTTATATACATGTAATTTGTTAATTTCCGTTCTCAATTAATTATGATGTCAAACACTCACCCTTACTGTGGTTTTCAATTTAGTAACCAGTGACAGGGAAGAGGTCGGAGCCCTGGAGGTGCGCCAAGCGGAGGATTGATGCCAAGGAACCGAGTGATTGTGAAATGAATTGTGTGTAATGTATAATGAATTTTTTGAGTATGTCAAGCCATACTATATTGCTTGTGTATGTTGACTAATGTGCATATGAATTATGTTGCTATGTGATCGGTATTGATTTTCATGTGTGAACTTGCATTGCTGTAGTAAAGTCGATTACCGGGCGAGTCTCGCCGAGCGGATTCAGTCTTGTCTGAGCGAGGCCGGTTGATTCTGTGCCTATTTTGCTCAAGCAAGTGTCCCTCGCTCCCTTCCAAGTGAAGGTTTGAACGTTTTCTGAGTGATCCATGACTGAGAGGACCTTTCTGAGTGAAGAGAAGTTAGAGTGTTTTTCGAGTGAGGTATGCCCGAGGGAACCCTTTCCGAGTGAAGAGAGGTTAGGGTGTTCCCAAGTGAGGTATGTCCGAGAGAACCCTTTTCTGAGTGAAGGTTAAGAGGTTCCCGAGTGAGAGATGACCGAGTGGACCCATTTCCGAGTAAAACCTGACTTGTTAGTTTTCCTTGCATGTCTCGTTGTCCGCTCAGGTTTAAAGTGTAGAATTCACTCAAGCGAGTCGGAACTCGCCTAAGCGACCTACTCGGGTTTCGCCTAAGCGAACTAGGGTCTCGCTCAGGCAAATAACTCCTGTCTTTGTTTTTCTTCTTCCACTTATTTAATTAATTCAATTTTATTATTTGATTTATTTCCTATCGGTTAGTATTTTGAGTCGGTTTAAGAAGAATTAATGTGGTTTTACATTCGGATTTAATTAACTATCTGTAAACGTGAAAAATCTATTGTGAAAAATAATTAAACGGTTGTAATTAAATGGTAAATTGACGCGGGTCATCACAGGGAGACCCTAGTAGATGCTTGCAGGAAAATTTTCCACATACTGAAGAGTATGTTTGCAAGGCACTCAGGACTTCGACAGAGTAAAGGGACAGTTTATTCTCCTCAGTGAAGTAGGCTTGGGAGGTAAGCAAGAAATGTTCGTGGGTCACTCGATTAGGAATTTTAGAAGACCCTATTTGTTCCTCAGAAGACCGGTTTATTGGGTTGAATCCGGATCCTGTCCGCCTTGGCAGATTCTGTGAAGGCTTCAAAAATGACAACCTTTGCATCACAGTAGAGAGTCACAAAGCTCATGTTGCCCTTCTTGTTTGACCGGCGTATCACTTGTGTGAACACCATTTTTTAATAATAATAATTAAATCATAATTCCCTCCTCCATTCCAAAAATTCCGTTCAGAATTCGGAACCTGTCCCTAATGCTCCTCCTACTTTCACCTTCATCTTCTTCATCATACCTAACAACCCAGGATCTTCAAAAAAAAGATAACAACAGAGAACCACCATCACAATTTTTTCCCTCTCATTCAATAACAACCCTAAAAACCAATAGCAATCTACCAAAATAAAGAACACATAACAGATAAAAAAAAGGACAAGGAAACAAAGATCAGAAAATCAAAAAGAAGAACACTTTCTGGTATATCTCTCTTCCACTCTCGGTTTTTCTCCCTCTTCCTCACTGTCTCTCTGCGATCTCCCTCTCTGTCTCCGATCATCTCTCACTCTCTCCCTCTCAGCATCTTTCTCCCTTACTCGGTCTCTCACTCCCTCACTCGATCTCTGTTAGTCCTCAAATTTTCAATAAAAGCTTTAATAAAAATTTCATAAAAATTACAAAAATTAGTTTAATTTGTTAGAAAATTAGGATTTAAATTCAATAAATGGATGTTGTTGGAAATAATCTGCCCTTGATCAATTTTCTCTAAGTTTTGCAGTGAAAAAGTTAAGAAATCAAGAGAAAATTACACTAGAGAATCTGACGTGTAGCCTCACCCCACGCGTAGCATCAACAGCTATTTTTGATGCTGACGCTACGCGTCACATCCACGCGTAGCGTCAGTGCTGCGTGGACTCCACTTCCAACTTGGCCAAACACTCAGCTTTGACCCAATAATGGCCACCCCACTCAGCACCAAGGGCCACCCCACTCAACACAAATGGCCAAAACACAGTGGAGACACGTCCAAGTGGCCAAGCATGATCAATTTTAATAATTTAAAGTGGCCATTATAAGCTGTTTAATGGAAGCTGAGTCAGGGGCCTGACGCGTAGTGTCACACTGACGCGTAGCGCCAGCACCCTTGCTTAACCCTATAAATAGGGCCATCCAACACCATTCTAAATCATCCCATAGCATCCCATTCTCTTCTTTTCTCTCTTGTGCTCGACTTTGAGTACTTCTTTTGTGAGTTGTAGTTCTGGAATAGTTTTTCTAGATACTTGAGTGTGTTTCGGTGTATTGTGATCGTTGTATCGTGAAGTTTCCATCGTCTTCGTAATGTCAAACTCTGTAAGTGTTGTTTTTACTTCCACCATGTGTAACTAATCTGTTTATGTTGGAATTGGTGAACTAATCTATTGAGTATAATGTTGTGAATTCGACCTCTGCATGTTTATGATTCAAGTCCATGTTAGTATTTCAACCTTTTATTAATATGAACGTCAAACGGGAGAATGATTTTCATGTGTATTGAAACTTGTTTTATTAGTATGAATGTCAAACGGGAGAATGATTGTTCATGCCGTATTGAAACTTGTTTTGATGAAAGTAAAAAGTTGGAATACCCTTGGTATCTCAATTCTATAGGGGTTGTTAACCATTGTTGTCATAACGCCAGGTCTTAATGCAAGTTTTTACTGAGAAAGCTCACGAGGGATCGGACTTTACGGTGAATTCTTAGAATTTATATCACGAGGGATCGGTTATAATGATTTTAAGCTGCAATGACATGAAACTTGATGATTAAATATGCATGTCTTGAGTTCCTCATTGTTATTCTAGATTAGGGATCCAATTTCCAACATAATTTGTTTATCTGTGTTTATCTCAAGTATCTTACCTATTCTAGATTGCAACTCGACTTTTTAGATAGATTTTATTTTCTTTTATCTTATGAATCACTCAATCATGCTATCCTGTGAATATTGTATAAATTGTATATAAATCATTCTTTTGTTTATAACTTCCTTCACATTTACCATAGTAAATAGAAAATTACTGTTGTTATTGGACTTTCAATCCCAGTGGAACGATATCTAAATTTTGAAAACTACAAACGATTGGTACGCTTGCCAATTAACAACCCGGTGGTGGAAACGAACTGTTGAGACGCTGTCGCCGGGTTAACAAGTTTTCTGGTGCCGTCGCCGGGGATTGAATTGTTTTAGTAAAATAGTAAATTTTTAATTACCGTGGTAAATATTTTTTTTACTTTAGTTAAATTTTTGATTATTTATTTCTTATTATTGTTACACTAACTTTCTTTGTCTAGTTTGTGGTTGCAAACTCGATCTACCGCAGGTAAAATTTATTTTGATCCTGAGATAGAAAAGTTTGTAAAGAAAATCAAGTCTTTGAAATTTAAAACACAAACTAAATCTTCTTCTACTTCTAAAAATTTTGAAAATTCAAATATGGCTGCTGAAAGGAGAACATTGGGACAGTTTGCTGCTATTAATGGTCCACCCCGAGTTTCGGGAATGTTTCAAGGACCAGTCTTTCCAGTGGAGATTAAACCTGCCACTTTAAATATTATTCAAAACAACCAATTTGCTGGTTTAAATCATGAAGAACCATATGAACATTTAACTGTTTTTTATGAGTTATGCAGCACAATTGGTTTTGAACCCAACCAAGAAGAGTCTATTTATATGAGACTTTTTCCTTTTTTATTGATTGGTAAAGCAAAAGAATGGTTTAAATCTTGTCCACCGGGTAGTTTTGTAAACTGGTCCGATGTTGAAAGAAAATTTTTGGAAAGATTTTATTCTCCTTCGAAATATTTTGAAGCAATGACAGCCATACACTCTTTTTCTCAAAATAATGATGAATCATTAGGAGAGACATGGGAACGATTCAAGGCACTCTTGAGAAAGTGTCCAAACCACAACCTGAATGATGCTGAAAAGGTAAGAATCGTTTACCATGGTTTATTGCCTCAGTTCAAGATGATGTTAGATGCTTGTGCAGGTGGTTCTTTAATGAACAAGACTGTGGAGGAAGCCATAGAAATATTGGAATCAATGGCTATCAGTGACCGCCAAGCAAAGCATGAAAGAGGTAATATACAAAGGGAGCCAGGAATGCTCGAATTAGGAGTAAATGATGCGGTGTTGGCTCAGCAAAAATTACTGACCCAACAAATTGAAGTTATGAGCAAGCAATTGGAAAAACTCCAAATTGCTCAAGTAGCATCACCACCCCCTGCTCAACTTAAACAATGTATGCACTGCATGGGAGAACAACCATGTGGTTACTGTGGAAATGAGCAAGAACAAGCCAATTTCATGAACCATCAAAGAGCACCCTTAGGTAATTTTCCTTTCAATCATGGAAATTCTTTTCCTAACAATTACCTGCAAGGTTGGCAAAATCAGAATATTGGCTGGAGACAAAATGCTAGACCCTTCAACAATCAAGGTGATTACAATACTAGATTGACAAAGGCTGAAGAAAGTATTCAACAATTGATGCAATACATGGAGATAATTAATGTTGCAGGTAAAGCATCAGATCAACAGTTAAGTCAGCTAGTAAAAGAAGTAGCCGACATCAAAGAATTCAAAGCAAAAGAACAATGTAAGGCTATTTTTACAAGAAGTGGTAAAACTGTAGGTATAAATCAAGAAAAAGAAAAATAAAAAGAAAAAGAAAAAGAAAAAGAAAAAGAAAGTGAAGAAAATAAAGAAAAAGATGAAATAAAAGAAAAAAATCAAAAAAATCAGTATCTTGGACAGACACCTCCTGTCCAGGATTTACCTTATCCTCATCCACCATCAAGAAAAGATAAAGAGAAGGAATATAAGAGATTCCTTGAAATCTTTAAGCAGTTACACATAAACACTCCTTTTTCTGAGGCATTAGAACAGATGCCTACATATGCTAAGTTTATGAAAGAACTGCTTACAAAGAAAAGGAAGTATGATGAAGAGATCGTAGAACTTGAAGCAAGTTGCAGCGCTATTTTACAATACAAGATGCCAGAAAAATCCAAAGATCCTGGTAAATTCACTATTCCTGTCTCTATTGGTGGAGTAAATATCGGTAAGGCTTTATTAGATTTAGGGGCTAGCATCAATCTAATGCCCCTAAGTATGATGAAGCGTATTGGTGATCTTGATCCACAGCAGACAAGGATGACTCTGCAATTAGCTGATAAATTCATCAAGAGACCTTATGGGATTGTAGAAGATGTGCTTGTAAAGGTTGACAAATTCTACTTCCCTATGGATTTTATGATCTTAGACATGGAAGAAGATGCTGATGTTCCTCTAATTCTTGGAAGACCATTCATGAAAACTGCTCGAGTACTGATTGATGTGGACAATGGGAAGCTAGCATTAAGAGTGCATGATAAGGAAGTAAATTTCGATGTCTTCAAGGCAATGAAACATCCTAGCCCAAAGCAAGATTGTTTCAAAGTGGACATCCTTGATGAAACTTATCTTTCCTTATCAAAAGGTATGACTATTTTGACCCATTAAATAAGTTATTGACTAACTCTGTTGAATTTTTGAATGAAGAAGAGGAGAAACAGATTGAAAGATATCTTGAAGAATTTGATCAAGGGAAAGAAATTTCCTTTGAATCAAGAAAGATTGAAGAAATTCAAGAATCACTTGTTGAAGAAATCCAGAAACCTGAATTAAAAGTGTTACCTTCCAATCTGAAATACATCTTTTTGAAAGAAGGTAATTTAAAACCAGTAATCATTAGTAATCTGTTAAGTGAAACAGAGGAAGAAAAACTGGTGGAAGTATTGAAGAGGAATCAAGAAGCAATTGGGTGGACACTTGAAGATTTGAAAGGTATAAGTCCATCATACTGCATGCACAAAATCTTGTTGGAAGATAATTTCAAACCTATTGCTCAACCTCAAACATGCCTCAACCCAACTTTGAAAGAGGTAACCAAAAAGGAGGTTCTGAAATTGCTGAAAGCAGGTATTATTTATCCTATTTCTGATAGTACATGGGTAAGTCCTGTTCAAGTTGTTCCAAAAAAAGGTGGTATGACAGTAACTGTTAATGAAAAAAATGAACTAATTCCTACAAGAACTGTCACCAGTTGGAGAATGTGCATTGATTATAGAAAATTAAATCAAGCAACAAGAAAAGATCATTTTCCATTAGCTTTTATGGATCAAATGCTTGAAAGATTATCTAGACAAGAATATTACTGATTTCTTGATGGTTATTCTGGATATAATCAAATTGCTGTTGACCCTCTTGATCAGGAGAAAACTGCCTTTACAGGTCCTTTTGGCATATTTGCTTACAGAAAAATGCCATTTGGATTATGTAACGCACCTGCTACTTTTCAAAGATGCATGTTTGCTATTTTTGCAGATTTAATTGAAAAGAGCATTGAGATTTTCATGGATGACTTCTCAGTTTTTGGGAATTCATTTGAAACATGTCTATCCAACCTGGACACCGTACTGAAGCGGTGTATTAAGACAAATTTGGTGCTTAATTGGGAGAAATGTCACTTCATGGTGAAAGAAGGAATTGTACTTGGTCATAAAATTTCTTCTAGAGGCATTGAAGTTGACCAAGCCAAAATAGAGGTAATTTCTAAACTCCCACCTCCTGTAAATGTAAAAGGTATTAGAAGCTTTTTAGAACATGCTGGATTTTATAGAAGGTTTATTCAAGATTTTTCAAAATTTGCGAAACCTTTATCAAACCTTCTAAATAAAGATGTTGAATTCAAATTTGATGAAGCATGTCTTAAAGCTTTTAATTCCTTGAAAGAAAAATTGGTTACTGCCCCTGTAATTGTTGCTCCTAATTGGAATCTACCCTTTGAACTTATGTGCGATGCAAGTGATTATGCTGTTGGAGCAGTTTTAGGTCAAAGATACGAGAAAGTTTTTAAAGTCATACATTATGCTAGTAAAGTCTTGAATGAAAATCAAATAAATTATGCAACTACTGAAAAAGAAATACTAGCCATAGTGTATGCTTTAGAAAAATTTTGATCTTACTTGATTGGCTCAAAAATAATTATTTTTACTGATCATGCTGCAATCAAGTATCTTTTAACTAAATCTGATTCAAAACCTCGGTTAATCAGATGGATTTTGCTCCTTCAAGAATATGATCTTGAAATCAAAGATAAAAAGGGTAGTGAAAATATGGTAGCTGACCATCTTTCTAGATTAATGAATAATGAGGTTACTGTCAAAGAAAAAGAAATTTTGGAAGAATTCTCAGATGAAAAACTTTTCAAAATAACACAACGGCCATGGTTTGCTGACATGGCCAATTTCAAAGCAGCAGGAGTTCTTCCAAATGATTTGACTTGGCAACAAAGAAAAATTTTTTTTAGAGATACAAGATATTTTGTTTAGGATGACCCTCATTTATTCAAAATTGGAGCGGATAATTTGTTACGACGTTGTGTGCCTGACTGGGAAGTAAAAGATGTGTTGTGGCATTGTCATAAATCACCATACGAAGGACACTTTAATGATGAAAGAACATCTGCAAAAGTTCTCCAATCAGGTTTATACTGGCCCTCTCTTTTTAAAGATGCTCACTTATTTGTTCAATCTTGTGATAACTGCCAAAGAACAGGTAATGTTGGAAGAAGGCAAGAAATGCCTCTCACAAATATACAAGAAGTTGAGGTATTTGATTGTTGGGGAATTGACTTCATGGGACCTTTTCCTAACTCATACTCAAATCAATACATTCTTTTGGCAGTTGATTATGTTTCAAAGTGGGTGGAAGCAATTGCTACCCCTAATGCTGACACTAAAACTGTTGTGAATTTCTTGAAGAAAAATATTTTTTGCAGATTTGGAACACCAAGAACTTTAATCAGTGATGGTGGTTCACACTTTTGTAATAAAATTCTTCAGAAAGTATTACAACATTATGGAGTAAAGCATAAGGTAGCCACAGCATATCATCCACAAACCAACGGGCAAGCAGAGATTTCAAATCGTGAAGTGAAAAGAATTCTGGAGAAAACTGTGTCATCTTCTAGAAAGGATTGGTCACAAAAACTTGATGATGCACTCTGGGCATACAGAACTACATTTAAAACACCAATTGGTCTTTCTCCTTTCCAGATGGTTTATGGAAAATCATGTCACCTTCCAGTTGAAATGGAACATAAAGCATATTGGGATTTAAAATTCCTCAATTTTGATCAAAATGTAGCAGTAGACAAACGAAAGTTACAGCTACTTGAGTTAGAGGAAATGAGGAACAATGCCTATGAATCATCTAGATGCTACAAAAGTAAGGTGAAGGCTTACCATGATTAAAAGTTAAAGAAAAGACACTTCATACCAGGTCAGCAAGTTTTATTGTTCAACTCAAGATTAAAATTGTTTCCTGGAAAATTGAAATCAAAATGGTCAGGCCCGTTCTTGATTAAAGAAGTCAAACCATATGGAGCAGTGGAAATTGAAGATCCAACTTCTAAAAGAAGTTGGATGGTAAATGGGCAAAGGTTGAAACTCTATTTGGGTGATGAGATTAACAAAAGTACCATCAGTTATCTTTTAACTGACCCTTGAAATGCAGGAATGTCAGGCTGGAGACGTTAAACCTAGCGCTCAATGGGAGGCAACCCATTTTGTTATTTGTTTATTTTAAATTATTCTAAAAAAAATCCAAAAATCCAAAAATAAAATTTATCTTTTAATAAATCAATCAAATTTTTTGTTAGTAAGTTAATACACTTAGAGTTTTTACACAATGAAACTTAATTTTTTAAAATCAATTATTAGTTCTTTATAACTTAGGAATTTTGATAAATTTAATTACAATAGGTTTATTAAACATCAAGCAAATTTCGATAGCCTAGTGAGTAGAGAGATATCTTTTTATATACTTGAGGGTTTAATCGACATATTTTCAATTCGAATTGATTTTGCTTTAATCTCTGATTTGTGTTGTTGTATAGAAAATTCAGGAAAAATGATCAAGGCACATTTTTGGTGAAAAAAACCTTGGGCCAAACAGCTTACCTTGGTAAAAATTCTTTTATCCTTTGCAAGCCAATTTGAGCCTAAAATAAAATTCCTTGGTACCCTTAAAACTAAATCTATTTTTACCTTCCCTATACTTGATTGATTAAAAGAGCAGTTGAAATAAATGAAAAATATTTTGAGTGTTCTCACAAAAATGGTGAGTGAAAATAAGCAATTTGATTCTTTTTAGAAAAAAATAAAGTATGGAAAAGAAATAGTGAAAAGAATCAAGTTGCGGGTATTTATTTTTCATCAATAAAAGAAATGAGAGTTTGGGTCAAGAGAAAGCCTAAAAATTATAAAATGCTCTTTTATGATTTCAGGTTTTTGAATTCCAAGAAAAACCATTGATTCTTGTAAACCAAGCCTCATTACAACCCGTAAAAAGACCTTGTGATTTCTGAACTAATTCTGTATAAATAACCATTGATTAGATGACAAACAAAGTTAAATTCATTTGATCTTATGATTGATTGAGTGAAACAGGTTACCTATTACATAGAGATAAACACCTGTGAGGTAAGCCTAAAATTCTGCTTGATTGTTAATAGAATATTGTAAATAAATTTTATCATTAAACCTTTGTTATACTTTATACTAATTTTTGATTATTACAAAGTTAGTTAAATTGTGAAAATTACTTTTTGTTGTAAATTCTCAGACTAACTCAAAAATTTGATTCTGAATTTTTATTTTTCTTATTTTTTCTCTCTTGCTCGAGGACGAGCAATGTCTCAAGTTGGGGGTATTTGTTAGTCCTCAAATTTTCAATAAAAGCTTTAATAAAAATTTCATAAAAATTACAAAAATTAGTTTAATTTGTTAGAAAATTAGGATTTAAATTCAATAAATGGATGTTGTTGGAAATAATCTGCCCTTGATCAATTTTCTCTAAGTTTTGTAGTGAAAAAGTTAAGAAATCAAGAGAAAATTACACTGGAGAATCTGACGTGTAGCCTCACCCCACGCGTAGCATCAACAGCTATTTTTGATGCTGACGCTACGTGTCACATCCACGCGTAGCGTCAGTGCTGTGTGGACTCCACTTCCAACTTGGCCAAGCACTCAGCTTTGACCCAATAATGGCCACCCCACTCAACACCAAGGGCCACCCCACTCAACACAAATGGCTAAAACACAGTGGAGACACGTCCAAGTGGCCAAGCATGATCAATTTTAATAATTTGAAGTGGCCATTATCAGCTGTTTAATGGAAGCTGAGTCAGGGGCCTGACGCGTAGCGCCAGCACCCTTGCTCAGCCCTATAAATAGGGTCATCCAACACCATTCTAAATTATCCCATAGCATCCCATTCTCTTCTTTTCTCTCTTGTGCTCGACTTTGAGTACTTCTTTTGTGAGTTGTAGTTCTAGAATAGTTTTTCTGGATACTTGAGTGTGTTTTGGTGTATTATGATCGTTGTATCGTGAAGTTTCCATCGTCTTCGTAATGTCAAACTCTGCAAGTGTTATTTTTACTTCCACCATGTGTAACTAATCTGTTTATGTTGGAATTGGTGAACTAATCTATTGAGTATAATGTTGTGAATTCGACCTCTGCATGTTTATGATTCAAGTCCATGTTAGTATTTCAACCTTTTATTAATATGAACGTCAAACGGGAGAATGATTTTCATGTGTATTGAAACTTGTTTTATTAGTATGAATGTCAAACGGGAGAATGATTGTTCATGCCGTATTGAAACTTGTTTTGATGAAAGTAAAAAGTTGGAATACCCTTGGTATCTCAATTCTATAGGGGTTGTTAACCATTGTTGCCATAACGCCAGGTCTTAATGCAAGTTTTTACTGAGAAAGCTCACGAGGGATCGGACTTTACGGTGAATTCTTAGAATTTATATCACAAGGGATCGGTTATAATGATTTTAAGCTGCAATGACATGAAACTTGATGATTAAATATGCATGTCTTGAGTTCCTCATTGTTATTCTAGATTAGGGATCCAATTTCCAACATAATTTGTTTATCTGTGTTTATCTCAAGTATCTTACCTATTCTAGATTGCAACTCGACTTTTTAGATAGATTTTATTTTCTTTTATCTTATGAATCACTCAATCATGCTATCCTATGAATATTGTATAAATTGTATATAAATCATTCTTTTGTTTATAACTTCCTTCACATTTACCATAGTAAATAGAAAATTACTGTTGTTATTGGACTTTCAATCCCAGTGGAACGATATCTAAATTTTGAAAACTACAAACGATTGGTGCGCTTGCCAATTAACAACCCGGTGGTGGAAACGAACTGTTGAGACGCTATCACCGGGTTAACAATCTCTCACTCCCTCACTCGTCTCACTCTTTCTCGGTCCCCTCATCCTCTTCCCCTCCAGCGATCTCACTCTCTCTCACTCTTCCTCTCTGTCTCTCCCTCCACCTCTAGCGATCCCCCTCTCTCTCGATCTCTCTTCTCCACGTCGGCTTCCATCCACGGAGAACCCGAGCAGGCCTCCCCTTGACGTCATCCAAGCTCCACTACGCGTGCCACCAGATCTCCCTCCACCCTCTCGGTTTCTCTCTCCCTTTTCTTCTCTAAACTCACTCTGTCTCTCTCTCTTGTAGCTTCTACCGCCCCCTCCTTTTCTTTCTTCTTTCCCTTTTTTTCTTTCTTTGTCTTTTGCTTTTAGGTTTTTAGGTTTTTTTTTTTATTTTAGGCCTTAGATAGTGAGGCACATTTTTAAGAGACCCGTTCCTTTTTTTTCTCTTTTAAAAAATAATGGGTTCAGGGGCCTAAAACTCTTTTCTTTAATTTTCTTTTCTAGAAACACCAATATATTAGTATTATTATTTTAAGTGTTATTGGGTTTGAATTTTAAGAAGAAGCAAATTTTGTTTATCCATTTCAAAAATGTTAAACATTGCTCTAAATAAGTGTCGTTTAAAAAATAAAATGAACAAAATATTTAAAATATAAACACTTTTTCCTTTAGAAAAATAATAAGTAGACAAATGAATAATTTTACTCTCATGTCAAAACAAAGTATAAAATATTAAAAGTCTAAACACCTTTCTAAGAATAAAGATTAGTAGTTTTACTTATGTTAAATTTAAAAAAATCTAAAAATGTTAAGTATGTATTTCTTTTAAAATAATTGTTTCAAAATCCTATGAGTGATGTCGTGCAAAATTACTTATGCCTACATAAGCTCTATAAGATCTCGAAGGTTTATGCACGTGCGAAATACTTCGCCTTGTATTTTTTTCCTTCCCATAAATTTCTTTCATTATTAAAAATCAAAATTAATCAAAAATAATTTAAATATTTTTCTTTCAAAATTAATTCCCACAAAGAACTACGTAACCCTAATTTCTCAATACATTTGAGAATACGTAGGAGCGGGAATCAATTCCTATCGGGCCCACTTTCTCGATATTAATTTCTATGTCTCTGTTATTACTTCAATCAATTTCATGTTTTTAGTATTTTATTCAAAATAGCATTTTCTTTAAATTGAGGTTAATTTAGACGCGACGTCTTGTTAATCTCATGTTTTAATATTTTTATTTAAAATAGTATTTTCTTTAAAATGAGATTAATTTAGACGCGACGTCTTGTTAATCTCATGTTTTAATATTTTTATTTAAAATATTATTTTCTTCAAAATGAGGTTAATTTAGATGCGACGTCTTGTTAATCTTATGTTTTTAACATTTTTATTAAAAATAATATTTTCTTAATCAACTTTATTATTTTTATATCATTAATTTTATTTTAATCTGTAAACTTATGTACAAATTAAGGTTAATTTGGATGAGACGTCCTGTTAACCTTTACTTTCACTCTATTTTACTTTTTCTTATAGTTGTTGTCGAGTTTCTTACTGTTATTGCTTTGTCATTTCTTACTGTTACTATTTTAATCTTCTATTGTCATTATTTGTTTCTCTTTTTTACTATCACTGTTAAGTCTTCTATCGTTGTTGTTTTCTTCTTTCTTACTGTCACTGTTTGGTCAAATTTCTTACTGTCACTGTTTGGTCTGTTTTGTCTGTTTGTATCTGCTTTGTCATTTTGTGTGTTTCTTTTCCTAAAAGAAGTTAAAAATAATTTCTGGGCTATTTTGAAGTGCGCACTATCAACTTAAGGTAACCGTTTTATGACAGACAGTTGTGAGGTACTAATACCTTCCTCACCTGTAATTTGACTCCCGAACTTAGAATTTCACTTTTATGACCAGTGTTTTGAAATAGGTTTTCCCAGTATTTTACCTAAAAAATATTGGTGGCGACTCCCTGTTTTCTTTTCGAAAGGATTTCGAAACTTGTTTTATTTTTAAGGGTCGGCCATCCCGCCGCGATCCCGGTCGCGACAGATGGCGACTCCACTGGGGACAATCTAGAGAGTCAAGCCAATTGAGTTGATAGCGCATTTTTTAATAGTTTGTTAATTATTTGACTTCTTTCCTTTATTTTATTGTCTGTCATCATTTGTATGTGATTCCTGTTTGTTTAATTCCCATCGTTTATGTTCTATTGATATTTGTACATTATTGAACCCTAGGGTAGACAACTTTATGTTATTGTTCTGTGTTTATTCTCTGTGCAGGATGGGGTAAGGTACAGGTATTGAATGCCCTTTCACACACTACACTCATAATTTATACACACTTATGAGTGGCACCCTATACCCGGGCCCCAAGTGAAGCTTAAGCTAGGGGAGGTTGGTAGCGGTGTCGTTTGGGATGTACTTCCCATCCGGCGATCATAAGAACCTCAACTAGAGTTCGACTTTTCATGATGTACGCACCTAGTAGACTCCCTACTGTTGTGGTCACATCATGAGTAGGATCTTGGCTCTAGTGACCTTTTAGAAGTCAAGTGCAAGCCACCCGATGTGAGGAGTCCACTGTTAGACAGGCTATTGGTCCTTGGAAAAGACTTTCAGAAAAACATGACTTAGGGCAAAAAAGGGTAAACTTTACTATACCTTATCTTATTCTCGCTTTCCCTTTAAATCCAAATTGATGAACTGCTTACCCATTCAAAGGATTACTTTATTCCAAAAATGACTCACTTTTTAAAAAAAACTAGTAATCCTTTAACGGATGAGTAGCTCCCTCTCTTTTCGTGTACTTCTGAGTCTTAGGTTATAAATCTTCCCAATCGTCAAAACAAAGATGAAAACAAAAATTCTCTTCAAGAAAAATATTGACGATGTTTGGAAGATCCATGACCCACACGACTTTACTTTCACATGAGTTTTACCAACCACTACTTCTCAAAGTGAAAATGTTTTCCAATAAATTAATAAGGAAAGTAGCGGTAACTAATTTTCTTTTCCTTTCTCTTTGTTCTTGCAGGAAGCTGTTTGCAACTTAGCGAATACCTTCGAGCAATATGGAAATTAACATGAGATTTGATAGTTGTGACACAAATGTAACCAAATTAAGAAAAATATTACACATTAAGGCCAAGAAGATCGACATGGGTAGTCTACTAACAATGGGGAAAAAATTAAACTTTACATAGAAAATGGCTTTTACAAGAAAGTATAGGAGGATTCTGAAGCTCTTAGAAGTAGAAGTGCAAATTGAGGCGATCACTGCCTTAACACAGTTCTACGACCCGCCTCTCAGATGCTTCACATTTAGGGACTTTCAGTTGGCCCCATCTATTGAGGAATTCAAACAAATCTTAAGGATGCCTTTGGAAGGACAGATACCTTACCGTTATCTTGATCATCATGCAACTGTCACTTCCATCGCCCGTGTTCTGAAGATCCATCCCAAAACCTTAAGGAGTGTGCAACTGTATAGAAATCAGACTCCCGGATTCACTTGAGAATTTCTAGAGAAGCACATGCAGGTCCTGGCAGAAAAAGAAGATTGGGAAGCCTTCATGGATACTCTAGCTATTACCATCTACGGTGTTGTCTTGTTCCCCAACATTGACAACTATATGGATTATGATGCTATCATTGTGTTCATAGTTCACGAGCACAGGCTTGAGAATCCTGTCACAGCTGTATTGGCAAATGTATACTGTACTATGGATTTCTGCCATACACAAGGTGGAAAGAGAGTTATTTGTTGTTTACCGGCTTTGCATGTATGGCTTATATCTCATGTCTTCCACCAAGTCTGTAAGGCTAAATGCCCTGTTACTGATCTAAAACTGTGCCAACTAGCAATGAAGAATAGGCGTGAGTAGGCCAATCACCTTGTAGGGCTCATGGCTGAGAAGTCAGATGGTATCCCTAATGGTTGGAAGTTGAATCAATTGTTCATCACTGTGGAGATTACCCAAATGTTCCCCTTATTGGTATGCAAGGATGCATCAACTATAATCCCATCATAGCCAAGCATCAGCTAGCTTATCCTTTGCTTGGACTACCTGATGAAGAGTCGCTCACTCCTTTCATCTTGTATTACTCGAAAGGAAGCTATGTCTCTGCTATTCGGGATATAGCGAATGCGTGGAAGAAAGTCCACCGAAAAGGAAAAGAATTAGGGGCCCAGAGCCATGCTGTCAGAGAAGAATATCATGAATGGATCCTAAATAGGGTCTCTATTGTTAAATTACCATTTAGAAGTCCCTCTTATCTCCTGGCAAACACTCCTGTTCCACTACTTGTCGTGGAAGATAAAGCAACCAAGGCACTAAAAACCAAAATAGAAGAGTTGAATGCAAAGAACAAGAAGCTAGAGGAAGACTTGTTGAGATGTCAGCAAGAATACACCTTTCAAAAAAGGGAGAACTTAGAGAACAAGCAAGCCATTGAACAGATTAAAAAAAATAGAAGGTTAAAGAAGACTACTTGATAAAACAAGACCAATGCCTCTAAGCGGCCAACTCCCAACTGAGAATGAAGAGCAGGCAAAGTGATACCATCTTGGCAGAGAAACATCTTCTGAAGGATATGTTAGCTCAATCCAAAGAAAATGAACGAAGCATCATAGTGAAAAGGAGCTTTTGCAGTCACAAGTCCACAAATTGGAACAGCAGCTTAGTGAAGTGGTGAAGGCTTGTGAACAGAAGATAAATGGGGAGCGACAACATGCCATAAGCATAAAGCAAGATTGTCAAGAGGCCATACGCCTCCTGGAAGCTGAGTTAACACAACGAGATGAAACTGTTCACTCATGGATGGATCGTTTTGCTAACCTGGCATATCTGGCTAACGGGGCTCTAGAAGACCTCCCATTTTTGCTAAAACAAGTTGAAGAAATGGCTAACCCTCTCAATACTCCCAAAGAAATTACAACATTCTTAGATTACTACAGAGGACGAATTTGTAAAATGAGGGACATGATTACCCGAGCTAGGAATGACTAATTTCTTTTCCTACATTGTAACCCAGCCCTTTTTGGTAGTGATGTACCCTTTTTATGAAATTTTGAAATGAAGGATTCCTTTGTCTTCACAACTATCTCATGTTAATTTCTATTTAATGCTTTACTTAGTACTTTTGAACGTGACGTTCTGAGGAACATTCGAAGGATTTGTCAAGTTCTGACTCGCTTCCCGCACAATCTCATTTTACTTTTCTTGATTTTTTTATTTACTTGTTTTTCTAAATTGTGGTATTCCCTTCTTTAGACAGCATGGGGATGCACCCTTACAGAACCTGACTACAGAAGAAGCTCATGGCTGAAATAGAACAAATGAGTGAGATCCTCAAGAATGAGAATAATCAATTAAAGGAATAAGTGGCAGAACTAACGAAGCTCCTAGAAAAGAGGATCACTGAACGGGGCTCTTTTGCAGGGAATGAGGAACAACCACCTACCCCACTACATCCCCCAGGTTTTGGTCCAACATCGGGCCAAGTTGTAAATCCCACAATAGTTCCCCTCACCATTGTTATTAGGAACCCCAATCAAGCCGTTGACCCCCACACCAAGCCTCATGACCTGCCATATAGTTATGGTCCACTACACACTTTCATTGGCCCAGATGGTAACCCTGTACCCTTTCCACAATACGGCTTACCTCCAGGATATTTCCCTCCTCTATTAACCAACCCCCAAGATGGTAATACCCTGTAGTTGACAAATCCCCAAGTTCCAAACCCTAGCCAAACAACCATTCCACTAGTTAACCAAGCCCTAGGTCCTCAAACCACCCAAACAGCTCAGCCGATCCATATCGCTCAAGCGACAGCCCAACCATAGGGTCCTACGCTAAACATTATCCTGATGAACCAAGCTCATTCAACAACACCTTTTTACCCATATTACGGTTACCCGTATGGGTACATGAACTCTTACACTGCCAATCCACAAGGTGTGACTCAAACAATAAACCCGGTTATTGATCCTGGCACAGCCACAGCTTCCCAGTAAAAGGGGAAGATAGAGATCCTGGAGGAGCAATTGCGGATTGTGGAGGGTGTGGAAGGCCTTGGCTTAACAAATGCTTCTGAACTCTGTTTAGTTCCAGATGTTATTGTCCCACCAAAGTTTAAAATGCCAGATTTTGATAGATATTGAGGGATGACCTGCCCTCAAAACCATCTTACAATGTACTGTCAAAAGATGGCTTCTCATGTCTCCAATGACAAGCTACTGATACATTGCTTTCAAGACAGCCTAGCTGGGGCTGCACTCACTTAGTACATTCATTTAGAGCGAACTCGCATTTGCTGTTGGGAAGACCTGGAGTATGCCTTTCTGAAGCACTACAAGTATAACTTAGACATGGCGCCTGATAGAATTCAGCTCCAAAACATGACAAAGAAGGATAATAAGATATTCAAGGAGTATACACAACGCTGGCGTGTGACGGCCGCACAAGTAGATCCCCCACTCTCGGAAAAAGAGGTAGTGACCATGTTTATTGACACACTTTAATCACCTTTCTATGATAGGATAATTGGCAGTGTTTCATCCAATTTCTCTGATCTTGTTATTATTGGAGAAAGAATAGAGAGTGGTCTAAGGATGGGGAAGATTTCCAAAAGCCCGTCTGGGGCACCCACTGTAAAAAGATCAGCACCAGGTGAGGGGAGAAAGAGAGATAGGGAAACGAACTCCATCTCTTATGACCAAAGGAAAGCTCAGTCCAGATCATTCGGCACTGCCACTTTTCAACATGCCAATCCCTTTCCTCATGCACCATACCCACATATGGTAGCCGCTACCCACAGCCAGATCCCTTATCCCGCCTCACCACAATCCCACTTCCGTCCACCCATTATCAGGGCACCAAATCCACAGTTAACGTCGTACAATCCCCTGCAACAGTGGTCTCAACCCCCTAATCCCAACCAAAACCAAAGAAGACCAAATAATGAACGAACACCGGTCTAATTTGACCCAATTCCCATGACATACACTGAACTTCTACCTCACCTTATTCTATACTCCCTTGCAGTCCCTTGTCCTGCTAAACCATTGGAACCTCCCTACCCTATAGGATATGATCTAAATGCCCGATGTGATTATCATGCTGGGGCACCCGGACACTCCATAAAGAATTGCATGGCCTTAAAGTATAAGGTACAAGATTTGATCAAAGCCAATTGGTTAGATTTTAAGGAAGGCATTTCAAATATGGCCACAAATCCCTTACCAAACCATCAAGGTTCTGGGATTAATGTTGTGGAAGAAGATGAGGAGTGCGTGATAAATGTCTCTGACTTCAAGACACCATTGAAGGAGATTCATGCCCAATTATTCGAGAGAGGTTTAATAAGAGAACCATGGGACTGTGAAAATGATAATGAGCAAACTGTTAGCCACCAAAATTTTTATAAGGTACTCCAGGGACTCATGGATAGTTATATCTTCAAAGTCTATAAGCGATGTGACAGTGATGTGAACATGGTTCATGGGCAATCAGAAATGTTAGTTCCTAAGCCACTGGTAATTTACTACACCAAGAACCCCTCAACGACTATAACTCCTACGCATCAGCCTGTCACAATCCAGACACCTGCTCCCTTTGTGTTTAAAGATTCTCACGTTGTTCCTTGGAGATATAATGTGGAAGTAATAGCTGAAAGCTAAGAAATAAATGACCCATTTTTGTCAAACATATCAGGGATAAGAGGAATGACCTGGAGCGGTCGAGTTTACTCCCCACCAGAATTGAGGAATAAACCAAGCCCAGTTAGTAGAGCTAGTAGTAGTGGGAAGGCCAAGTTGGTCAAAGGGGACATTGATGGAGAAATCAAAAGAGTTGTGACTGATGAAGAAGCTCAGGAATTTTTGAAATTTATTGGCCAGAGTGAGTACAAAGTGATAGACCAGCTAAACAATACCCCCGTAAAGATTTCCCTCTTATCACTTTTACTGAATTCTGAGCCCCACTAAAAAATTTTGATGAAGGTACTTAATGAGGCTCATGTAACTCATGACATCTCCGTTGACAAATTTCAAGGAATAGTAAGGCACATCGCTGCTGATAATTACCTATCATTTACAGATGACGAGATACCTGTGGAGGGAATGGGGCACAATAAAGCCCCCACATCTCAGTTAAGTATCGAGATCACATATTGGCAAAGGTGCTTGTTGATAATGGGTACTCTTTAAACGTCATGCCAAAATCTACATTGGCCAAGCTCCCTTTTGATGGGACCTATATGAAACGAAGTTCTATGTGTTATTCAAGTGGCCTCAATACTCAAGAAGGGGGGTGAATTGAGTTTTTAAAACTTTTCTTGGAATGCCTTTGAACTTAGTTCCTTTTTCACAAATTAAGAGTTTATGCAAGAGATAGTAAGTGTAGTTCAAGAAATAATGCAAGACAAGGGATAAATGTTACTAAAGCAATTTATCAAACACTTGGTGTGCAGCACTTTAATACTATTTGTTCAAACAAGTTTAAGAGAAGAAATCATAATCAATAGTAGCAATCCAGCCAGATGCAATGTATGAATGCAAGAGAGTAAGGGAGAAGAGCTTGCAAACCAATTTAACGAGTTTCACCACCCCGGTGTACGTCTCACCTTCAAGCAACCCACTTGAAGGATTTCCACTATTGAAGATTTGAGATACAAGCTTTGAGCAATTGCAGCTTTCTAGTGTCCTACACTCAAGAACTCAATCCTCACAAGCAAAGGGCAACCCACCTAATCTCACAATCTCTCAATATCCCAAAGGTTGAACCCCAACCTTTATAACCACTCAACCTAGAGTGAAACTTAGTGTATGGTGTTTGTGTTTACAAGAAAGTTACTCTCTTAATAGAGTAGATGAACAAATGAAAGCTCTCCTAAAATCTAAACTCTCACAAGAGAGGATATACAAATTTAAGCTCTAAGTTTCAGAAAATGAAACTATACAAATAAAATAGAACTCACAAGGCATAAGATTTAATTTCCCTTTGATGGACTTAATTGATTGATCATAGTAGCTTGAAGGAGCATTACATTTATAGGCCTTGGAGAGGAACCCTAGAGTCTTCAGAGCTATTGCACAGTATGGGCACTTAAGTTGGAATGGAGAAATGAGCTGGTTTTCTACTTAAAACGCTTTTCCCTAATTTCTGGCACGATGGTAATCGATTACGCCTCAAGCTGTAATCGATTACACTTTGAAATCTTCAGTGTAATTCAGTTGGTAATCGATTAGGCCTTATTGTGTAATCGATTAGATTGGAAACAGAGACTTACTAATCGATTGTAACTTGCACTTGATGCATTTAATTGTGTTTCGTAGTGTTGTAATCGATTATGCGTTCATGCAATCGATTAGGGTGCAAACAGAACTTTCATAATCGATTAGTCCTCGTCTGGTAATCGATTAGTGACCTTACAGAACCATAGTAATCAATTGTGGACACCTTTCCAATCGATTAGGAGATATACCTGATGCTTAATTCTCAGTTCTTTATTTAGTAATCGATTATATCCATTGGTGAATTCGATTATCTTGTAAAGAGAACTCATGTAATTGATTAGTCTTGTTGATTTAATCGATTATCTCTTGGACAGAACTTATGTAATCGATTATGCAGTTTCTTGTAATCGATTAGTATACGCGTTTTTACAGGTCTGATGCTGTTTTCTCTATTTTTCATTGTAACTTAAGCCTTTTTTTCTTTGAGTCTTCAAAATCCTTTGTCATTATCAAAATAATTCAACCTGAAAGCATATTCAAACACACTATGGTGGTGAGAGCATTTGATGGCACTAAAAGGGAAGTGATAGGTGAAATTGAGCTTCCAATTCAAGTAGGGCCATGCACTTTCCAGGTTCTCTTCCAAGTGATGGATATTATGCCTGCCTATAGCTGCCTGTTGGGTCGGCCCTGGATCCACTCAGTTGGAGTGGTTCCCTCTACTTTGCACCAAGAACTAAAGTTTATTATTGATAATAAGCTAATTATCATTTCTGGTGAAGAAGATTTTCTGGTCAGTAAACCCCTATCCACCCCCTACATCGAAGCTGCAGAAAAGGCACTTGAAACTTCTGTTCAAGCTTTGGAAATTACAAATGCCACATACGTTGGAGAAGGAAATGTAGAAATGAAGCCCCATATGCCAAATTCATCCCTGATGATGGCCAAAATAATGTTACAAGGAGGGTATCAACCTAGGAAAGGCTTGGGGCATGGTTTGAAAAGGAGAATGGAACTGGTGCATCTTCCAGAAAATAAAGACAGGTATGGTTTGGGATACTGACCTTCAGCAGCCGATAGAAAAAGGGTAGCGAAGAAAAAGAAAGAGAGGAGGATTGCCCGTTTGGAGGGTCAGGAACCCCACATTACTAGAGCCCCCCTATGTGACCTCTACCAGAGCTTCCGAAGTGCGGGTCTGGAACCCCTTGATCAAGTAGCTGCTATTGAAGATAATCCCTGTGAAGATTGAAGCTTTGTGATCCCTTGCTCACCAAACAGAGTCTTTGTAACTGGGAAGCCATCGAGTTACCCATGACTTTAAATTTTCTATCAAAGTAATTGGCATAAATTTAATGACCCGTTAACCTCATTGCTATGCCTAAGGCTTTGGGGTATTTTTCTGTAATAAGGTCAAACACATGTTTTTATCATTTTTAGTTTCCATAATAAATATGTATTAAATTCTAATCCCTCTTACTTTCCTTATCTTTGCATTGATTCCCTTATCCTTTGCTTATTCATTTTTTTATTATTCACCATAATAACCTGAATAAACGCAGATCCAAAGATGATCTTAAGAATAATGAGCTCGTAATCCCATCTCAAGACTTTGACCACCCTGTTGACTATGCTGATGAGGAATATGAGGAAGTTTGTGATCCTTTGCCTGAGTTAACAAGGTTATTGGAACAAGAGGATAGAGAAATTCAGCCTTATTTGGAGATAGTTGAGATTATTAATTTGGGGAATGAGGAGGATAAGAAGGAAGTCAAGATTGGTACCTCCTTAAGTAAGGAGCAGAGGCAAGAAGTGATTAAGCTGTTAATGGAGTTTCGTGATATCTTCGCTTGGTCTTACCAAGACATGCCCGACCTTGATACTAGCATTATTGAGCATAAATTGCCACTAAAGCCAGACTGTCTCCCGATAAAGCAAAAACTACGCCGAATAAAGCCCGAAATGCTCTTAAAAATCAAAGAAGAAGTTAAGAAGCAGTTTGATGTCAGATTCTTAGCAGTGGCAAAGTATCCTCAATGGGTAGCAAATATCGTCCCTATCCCAAAGAAGGATGGAAAGGTACGAATGTGCGTAAACTATCAGGACCTAAATAAGGCTAGTCTCAAAGACAATTTTCCTCTGCCACAGATTGATGTCTTGGTTGATAACATAGCCCAACATACCATCTTCTCATTCATGGATGGTTTCTTTGGGAATAACCAGATTAAGATGGCACCTAAAGACACACCACTAAAAAAACAACTGTTAGCGACGGACAGAATTGGTCGCTAATCAATGGAATTCCCGTCGCTAAAACAATTAGCGACGGCGTCACAGACGGGAAAGTGGGCGTCGCTAAAACCCTCGTCGAAAACACATCAGCGACCACATATATGCCGTCGCTAACTTATTGACGGCGTAAGGCCGTCGCTAAAATCGTCCCTGCCCCAATAACTGCTGCCGTCGCTAAGTGTTGCCATACAGCGACCTCGGGACCCCGTCGCTACTAAAAACACCAGCGACCACCCCGTGCCGTCGCTAGAGGTAGTGATACAGCGACCAATACGTTCCGTCGCTAGTGGTTGTCAGGTCGCGACCACAGCTTTCCGTCGCTAGTGTTTGCGATGTAGCGACCAAGGCGTCCCGTCGCTAGTGGTTGTCAGGTCGCGACCACAACGTCCGTCGCTAGTGGTTGCGATGTAGCGACCAAGGCTTCCCGTCGCTAGTGGTTAATAAGTCAGCGACGGACGGGTACCGTCGCTAACGAGAATTTTTAAATTTTTTTAAAATTGATCCAATGTTGACTGGTTTTGTTAATTTAGCTTTAAAAATATCTTTATTGGCTGATAAAATTTTATAAAAATATTAAAATAATTTTTTTGAAGCAATGAATTATTATTAAAAACAACATAATAGATTAAATTAATTTATGAAATAGGTTGAATTATTAATGATAGGTAGAAAGGCTTTGTGATTTGAATGTAATTACCATTAAATATTGACATAATAAATAAAGAATGACAAACTAAATACTGAATGAAAATATAACATAACTAAAAATCAAATATACAATGTGTATAAATAAAAGAACTACAATCAAGGTGGTGGGGGATCCTGGGGTGGTGGTGGGGGCGCCTGGGAAGTGGGGGGAGGTAGCCTCGCCATCAACTGCATCAGTAGCTCCTGCTGCTGAGCAAGTTGCCGACGAGTCTCGGCGTGCTGCTCCTCGGCCCGCTGTCGGTCCGCCTCGGCCTTCTGTCGGTCCGCCTCGTGCCGCTCCAACAGCAACTGCCTCTGACGTCGCTCCTCCTGTAGCTCATCGTTCAGGTTTTGAATTACCTGAACGACCTCAGTCGGAAGACCAGAGGAAGACGAAGAGGAAGGGGTCTTCCCCTTTTTCGCCAGCTGCGTGCCGACGCCACCCAATCCAAACACCCTCCCTTTCTTGTTCACACCGCCAACAGCCTCCATATAGATGGCGTTGTCGTCAGAACAAGATAGGGTGGGAGGAACCTCCCCTTCAGGAGTGGAAGCCACCAGGTCCGCCTCCTTCTCGGCCCTCCTAGCCTGATACGCCTCCTGTAAATTCAAAAACAACGATAGGATTAGTAAGTTGATTTGTAAATTATAAGCATATGTCAGTTAAAAGTAAATACCGCTAGCTCCGTAGTCTTCTGGTTTACCCATGCACCGGCTTTGTTCTTCTTGGTCATTTGCATGACCTCAAACAAAGAAGGCTCCCGGTGCTCCCTCTGCTCCTGTGGTGGACAAAAAACATTGACATTATTATTTGTAAACATGTAAGACGAATGATAATAGAAATGTTTAACATAAATATACTTACAAATCTTTTCTTGTGCTCGAGGGTTGAAATGCTACCCCCAGTGTAAACCGAGGCTGCAGCATCGGCGGCTCTGTTGGCCCTATTCCGAGCACTCGCCTGCTGGAATGGGACCCCGCCCCACTTCTGGACCATCCCGTCCCAATGGTCCTCCGGGATCCAACGAGGGCGCTCACCCTTGTCCCTCACCTTCCAAAGGGTACTCTTGATGATTTTGGAGGTCTTTGTGGCAAAGACCTTCCTAATCTCATCAATCATACCCTCCGCCCACTGGTAATCACGCTGTAAAATGAATTGAGAAATCAAAATTAATAACAGGTCTATTTTACAAATCAAGTCACAATAAATGAGCTAGGAACTTACCGAGAAGGTGTCAAACCACCTATCTTGCACAACCTTCCCAGCATCTGTCCAAGATATATATGGACCATCCCACTGGGCCTTCAAAACCTTAGTAATCGCTTTGGTAGTGCGACTACTATCAACAAAGCTGTAATGACAACAATTATGTTAGGAGTAAAACAACACACAATCTAGGGAGACACCCAAAATTTCGGCAGAGTCTCCCCTGTAAATGTAACATTTCCAAGTTTACATAGTTACCCTGTTACAAACAGAAGAGTGCCCAGTACAATTCAATCTATACAAGTACTAATTAAAGTAACATCCAATAAACCAACAAGTCTTTCTACTAAAGTTTAATATAAAGTGTCATACAAATAACATAAAAGTATTTGAGGTTTAGTCACTTACTCGTCTCCGGCCGGCACGGGTACCAACATGGGCAGAGGGGATGCCGGAGGTGGGGTCGCCTGATGGCCATGGTCCTCCAAGCCACCAACTCCAGGAGTCTGCTCTGGGGTGGTCAGCTGTGGGGGTGATGGGGTGGTCTGCTGTGGTGGTGGTGATGGAGTGGTCTGCTGTAGTGGTGATGGAGTGGTCCGCTGTGGTGGTGATGGAGTGGTCTCCTGCCCTGGGGTAGGAGTCCCCAGACGGGAAGCCGGGGTCCTGGACCCACCACCCCTACTGAAGGGCAGTCGACGTCCCGTCATCTGTGGATAAAATAATGAACAAAAAAGGTTAGTCTCAGGATATATATAAACCTATGCATATATGTTTAACAACTACATACTCTGTGTCTGTTTCAGTTTCAAATTCCCCCTCAGTTTCAGTGTCACTGTGGTAATCTGTTTGAACAAGTTCATCAGTATCCAAATCAGCCCTAGACCGTTTTGATCGAGAGACAAGGTCTTTGTCAATGTGTTCACCCCCCGTAGTGGCGAGTGTCTCATCCATTATGACTGGATCAATGTTGAACAACAAAGAGGCATCGTTGAGCTCGTGTGGTGCAAGCTGATAAGCGTCATCAACCTCCTCGGAGACATTGTCAGTGATCTGACTTCGGGCCTTGGCCTTGATTACTGCATACCAGTCCCGATGTCCTCCCGGGAAGTCGGTGTAATAAACCTGCTCAGCTTGTTGGGCAAAAATGAAGGGATCAAACCCTTTATATCTACCATTCTTCTTGACCTCAACTAAGCCGTAGTTGTTGTCAACCTTTGTTCCAACACCGATTGTGTTGTCGAACCAATCACATTTGAATAGAACAATATCTCTTCTTAGTCGTCCAGAGAATGAAACTTCAACAATCTCCGTCAGCACTCCATAAAAGTCTTCTTCCAACTGACCGGCGGTGCCTTTAACACAAACCCCGTAGTTATGGGTGCGCATCCCTTCACTCCATTGAAGAATATTAAACTTGTAGCCATTTACGTAGTAAATAGGCCATTTTTTAACAGTCTTCACCGGCCCCCAAGAAAGGGCTTGGAGTAAAGAATCTTCAATATGGTTGTTAGGGTCTTGTATCTATGTACAACATAAGAAGTAGGTCATTATTACCACATTGACGGGAGTTAGAAGCAAATAGGCTTAAAAACACTTGGAATACGGGTCTTACATGTTGCGCGAACCAACCAACGAACTTGGATGACACCTCACTATGAATTTGGTCATCAGTTAAATCATTTTGCTCAAGTTTTAGCATATCTGTGTATAAGCTATTGAAAGAAACAAATAAGTTTAATATAAAAGCTACGTTAAGAATGTATAATATAACTTCTATGACTTACTCAATAAAGGGTTCCACTTCTGGGCAATTGAGAAGAATGTACAAATGAGCCGCCTTTCGATCTTTCTCATCAATGTAACATTTTGTGAGCCTGCCCCCCGGGTGACCAGGATAGTTGAAAATCGACGTTTGTTCATCAAACCCTGTGCGGCTGGCTACCCCAAGATTGCGGGGAATTCTACTCATTCTAGTTTCTATCTCCGTTGGAAAATAGAAAGAAGCAAAGGTTGTCATTTCTTCGACTAAGTATGCCTCACAAATTGAAGCTTCAACGCAGGCTTTGTTCGACACTTTATCTTTTAAAGAGCGTAAGAATCTTCAACATCATTAACAACATGGTGTTAAGTTAGAAAATGCTATTATAAGCACGATTTGCAAGTAAATTAAAGAGTTCACCAAGCATTCACCTTTCGAATGGATACATCCAACGATACTGCACTGGGCCACCAACCAAGGCCTCGTACGGTAGATGGATAGGCAAATGCTCCATGGAGTCAAAAAAACTTGGTGGGAAAATCTGCTCCAACTTACAAATCAACACCGGGATAGTTTCTTCCATCTTCACAAGTTTCTCCACAGTCAACGAAGTAGCCGTCAACTCCTTAAAGAAGTGACTCAACTCCACTAACGGTTTCCAAATAGGCTTCGGTAAGGCATGAAACGCGTACGGGAGTAGTTGTTGCATAAACACATGGCAATCATGACTTTTCATGCCAAACACCCTGCCCTCCTTCACGTCGACACATCTACTCAAGTTAGAAGCGAATCCGTCAGGCAGGGTCAACCCATTCATCCAAATACACACAGCAATCTGTTGTGGTCTAGTTAAAGCATACTTTGCATGGGGTTTAAACATTCTTCCACGTCCCGCATCCCTCAACTCCAACTCCTTCCTAGAACACCAAATCGGAAGGTCTAGACGACTCTTCTCGTTGTCCTTTGTTCTCCCTTTGATGTCCATAACAGTGTCAAAAATATTCATGAAAACATTACGTTCAGTGTGCATGACATCAATGTTGTGTCTTAACAACAAGTCTTTCCAATATGGTACAATTCAAGATCCAAGTCTTACAAATTCATACCAAACTGTCCAACCGGGACAATTCAAGATCCAACACAACACGGTACATCAACCGGTTGTTTTGAAACTTGAACGGGAATCTAATGGGTACACACACGACTAAACCCTATATTATTAAAGTTGAGTTTCATTTTTAAATTCCCTAAGAAAGGGAGTCTGCCGAAATTTTGACAGAGTCTCCCCTGTAAACTAGACATTTCCCAAATTTACAAACGGCCTGTTACATACAGAAAACTTCCCAGTATAGATAAATAAACATATCATACGCATTGTATATGATATTCAGAGTTACGAACACCAAATCATGTTATCAATACATAAAATCAATGCCTAATGAGATGTACTCTCTACTAACAAACAACATTACACATGCATCATAAATCATGTTATCAGCACACAAAACCAATGCCCAATGAGCTCTGCTCTCCACTAACAAACAACATTACAAATGCATAAACAATCATGTTATCAGCACTTAAAACCATCGCCTAATGAGCTCTGCTCTCCACTAACAAACAACATTACACATGCATAAAACACATTATAAACACATCAAAACCAGTTCCTAATGAGCTTTGCTCTCAACTAACAAACAACAACTGACATGCATACATATATCGAGAAAGTCAGTGTTAGGGATTACCTAGGGAAAAAAGTGGGCGATAAATATGGAGCTGAAGAGAGACGATCAGAGACCACGCGTGATGTGTGTTACTCTGCATGACAAACCAAGAAGTCGTTAGACAGTTACAAGTAGCAAGGAAACTAAACAAAGAGAGACACGCAAAGCAAATTATAGATTACACAGCAACGACTTCTTAGTGATCTAGACACTTGGGATCCACATGAGAATGAGTCCATGAGACACGCAACAGAGACTACATTTGCATTATTAAACGTTTTAAAACCCTAAACCCTAAACACTAAACGCTAAACCCTAAACCCTAAAACTCTAGAAATTTGTTACTTCTTATCAACCTGATATTTTAGTAATCATGGAAACTCGGTGTGAAACAAATAGACTCAACAAAATCTGGGTCCTTAGACTATGATGGTTTTGCTAGTTTAGATGGTGCTGGATTTTCTGGTGGATTACTGGCAACTTGGAAAACAATGGAGATTAAAGTTAACTTAATTGAATCCAACTTATAGTTTTTACACCTTAATATCCAATTCCCTGAGAACAAAAGCTGGTTTTTCACACCAATATAAGGACGTGTGATATTATAAATATAATTAGAATTATGTGACGCGAAAAAGTTATTGAATTAGGGTTACTTGGAAAAACTACCTTACAAACCTCCGTCCTTGAATATAAGCAAAAAAAGTCAATTCACATTAACTAATAAAAGTAGTTAACCTTATTTATTGCCATTGATATCATCTAAAAAATGTATATTTTTTACTATAGTGTTATTCACTTGAACTTATTTAGACTTTAGAGACTTTACTAAGGAACTGTTTCATTTGAGAAAACCTAAGTAGTTAATCCTAGATCGCGTTGCGTCGTGGCAAAACCCAAAACCAGGATAGCGGCATCACGTATCGCATTGCAAGTCAGCTTTTATCCTATCGCGGGATAGAATAAAAAAATATATTATGTAGACATGTATGAGAAAGGACAAAAATATACAAATACATAAAAATTGAAAATCAAAAAATCTAATTGCATAATTGTAATTTGAAAACAGTGATAACAACTGTCCCAAGGATCTAAAATGAAGGAAATACAAAAGCAAAAAATCTTTTAACACAACAAAACAACTAGGAACTAGGAAGTATCAATTACTGATGTGAGTCTCAAAATAGCAAGAAAAGATGAAGAAAAGGTTTCCATCGGAGTGTTAAAGGGGCTGTTGGAGTGTTGGAGATGATAGAAGGGCTAAAAGGAATACATGCCAGCCCTCATGACAATATAAACAGAATAGATTTACAGAACAAAAGCTGGTGGAGCTGGCTTTTGTGTGGCCTAGATTTACATGGAGAGGGGCCATGTTTAAAAATCAAAACAGAATCCTTTAAAGACTGGACAAGGCTTATTGTAATACAGCCTGGAGATCCTTATACGCTGAATCTGAACTCAAAATCCTACCAAGAGTGGTATATCTAACCATCATCCTATTTGACTACAATTGTGGCCTCACCAATCTTGGAAGGTCGAGAGACCATTTAGATTCTACAGAGCTTGGCTCACTGATTCATCTGTACAAAAGCCTGTGGAATCTAGCTGGAAAGAGGAGGAATCTGCTCCAATCAACTTAATTATAGGCTGCATTTAAATAGTGGAGTATTAATACCTCTGGTTCTGTTGCCAAGAGGAAAAGAATCCTGATCAGAAGAATTGAGGGTATACAAAACAAAATAAGTTCTCAACCTGGATATTACCCTTTCCTGGATAGTTTGGACAAAAGATTGCAAGCTGAATTGGACAAAACCTTGCTGCAGGGAGAACTAATTTGGCATAAAAAATCAAGGAGGCAATGGATTAGTGAAGGTGCCAGGAACACAAAGTTTTACCACCAGAAAGTAATTAACAGAAGAAGGGAAAATCATATAAGTATGCTTAGAGATGGAGAAGGAAATTGGATTGATGATGAAGACAGAGTTCAAAACCACTTCTTTATTTCATTTTCAGAAGATATCGACAGTAGGAGTACGGAAACAAGAATTAATGAATATTGAATTATGCAGGTGGCAGAAAAGCTGAGCTTAATAGAGCAATACAAGATGGAAAGGGAAAGACAGCAGAAGGTGCACTGTTACTATCCATATATTCTTGATCTGATTTATCATCCTTCCTTCCTTTCACTAAATAGTAAGTACTGATTTCTTGTATGTTTCACTCCACTATAGTTAGCAGAAGAGGAAGAAATCAGAAGGTTAAGGAGGGAGCTTGTTCCAAAAGCACAACCAATTTTATTCATCAGGCAGCATATGGGCTACCGAGCAAAGGTAAAGAAGCTCGTCAGGCAGCATGGGCTACCGAGCAGAGAACCTTACATGGTCTCCAGTCTACTGAGTCAAAAGTGTTTACAGAGAAGAACACTTTCAGAGAAATCAATACCTTAGCAGAAGAGGCAAGGAGGCGAGCAGAGATAGCAAGGTCAGTGTCTTTATTCATCTTCAAACAGGTTCTCAATTTTATTTTACCTTTACATGAATTTTCTTTGGACCCCTTTTATTGATTTTTTTCCTTATGATGCAGGCTGAGAGAGCTTCACACTCTAAAGGGCAGGGTGGAATCATTTGCCAAGCTGAGGGGTTTGGACATTGATACCATGAATGCACACTACACTGTCTAAGACATAATATCTATCATCATTAGTCTGTCATTTGGTTCTCTTGAGTTTCTTGTATTATGGCTTTGCCTCGTATCAGACAACAGGTTATAGTTCAACAATGTTTCTGCTGAGTTTTCTTGTACTTTTTATTCAAACCATTGGTTTATGGTTTCTGTTTTCTCTTTTTCTTTCTTCTTTTCCAAATTGTATTTGTACCTATTATGTAATATTGTTATTTACACATACCTCTCTTTGGAAAGTATTAAGTTTTTCTATTTGTAAATTTTTCTCCTTGTTGCCAGAAAATATGCATAGACAGAGATGGAAAGTGAGTGGATTTGTCTTACTGATGAACTAAGACTTGACGTCGAGACCAACCGCAACTGATCAGACAGGGTGGAGATGGCATTGAGTTTAGAGAAGAAGTGACACTAATATCTGAGTGACATTAGTATCACAAATATTTGGCTACCCTAGACTTTGACTTCTCTGGGGTGAATTATTAATAAAGCAGATATTAAAATTATCTTTCTATTTTCACCCATTGATGTTTCTACTAAAATATAGAACTTGTTTAAAATTCAAATTATAAAACTGTATAAATATTGCCTAGGAACCAGCTTTCATTTTGGGAGTGGATTATTTGACTGAAATTAAAATTTGTTTCAATACTACCATACATCATACATAAATAATTAGAGTTTCTCTCAATCGTTAAAACTCAATGTCTTTATCATGGTATTTAATTTTTGGCTCATATCCAATCAAAGTATACTAAAATTAAACTAAACCAAATGAGAATACATTGAAAACGTTAACTTCATTGATTTCTTCGTTGTCTAGCTAGATAAATAATAAACAGAGATAGGGACAAGGAGCATAGGAGGGATAAAATAGGTCAATGATGAAAGGGATAGAGAATAAAAAGGTTAGTTTCTATAACAACTTTATATCACCAGAAGTGAAACTAATCTAGGTGGAAGAAAGGGATCAAGAATAGATTTAAAGTTTCAACGTTTAAGTAGGACCATTTAATAAACAATGGTTTTGCTTAAAAATAAAGTCAGGTGGTAAACCATCAATATTCAATCAGACCTACCTATAAATTGAAATATAACTTTATATCCTCTCGCCTCACTTTCAAACCCAACAATTTCAAACATTTAATTGAAATATAACTAATTACCTAGTCTACATTCCACAACAGCATTGCATCAATCATGAAAAGAACAGAACAGAACATGAACATGAAAAAAACATGAACATGAACATGAACATGAAAAGAACATGAACATGAACAGAACATGAACATGAACAGAACAGAACATGAACATCAATCCTCTCGTCTCCTAGGTCTGTGATTTCTAACCTAGACACAGAACAGAACAGAACATGAAAATTGAAACTAACCTACACACGGAACACAACAGAACATAACATTACAGAACATCAATAATTGAAACTAACCTAGACACAGAACAGAACAGAAATTGGAAAATTAATGAAAAACAATATTGATTCAACAAAATCAACAATATTGAAACAAACAATCATGAAAAAAACTAACCTACACACAGAACACAAACAAAACCCGCAAGTTACAGAGGGGTGTGCGCGTGGTGGTGGTCTACTCTCTTCTGCTCAGAAAGGATCAAGGTGATGGAAGAAGAAAACTTCTTCTTAAAGACCTGCCAACCAGCACAGTTTTCTTGTTACCCAACAAAGATGACAGCTCAGTTCACAAAGAGAAGAAAGAGAGACTGAGGGAGGAGGGAGGAGAAGAAAATAAAAAATCTCACCTGGGTTGTTCGGAGCTTAGGGGCTAACGGACACCACCATCGGGGGTTCACCGTGAGGGAGGCTCGACGACGACACAGACGGGGGTTCACCGTGAGGGGATGACGACAGCGAAGAGGGGATGACGTTAGATAGGGATGACAACGTGTGGAGGGGATGACGACAGCGAAGACACCAAATGCAGAGCCACAACACGACGGGATGAAGATCAGGGAGGGGAGACAGGTGGAGGGAAGGAGGGAGTCGGCCGGATTCTTAGGGAACAGAGGGGGGAAGGATTGAGAGTTAGGTTGAATGACAGGGAAAGGGGTTGCTGTCGAGTTACATTAAAACCATAGCGACGGCTCTAACCCGTCGCTAACGACGTCACTACAATTAAACACTTAGCGACGGCTGAACAAATCCGTCCCTAACCTCCTGAACACTAGTGACGGTGTCCAACCACCGTCACTAATATCAATTATTAAAAGAAAAATTTGGAGGGAAGCCAAATTCATAGCGACGGGAGAAGTAATCCGTCACTAAACTCCTGAATATTAGTGACGGTAGAGCATCGTCGTCACTAACAATTAGCGACGGTGTCCAACTACCGTCACTAATATCAATTATTAAAAGAAAAATTTGGAGGGAAGCCAAATTCATAGCGACGGGCGAAGTAATCCGTCACTAATGTCCTGAATATTAGCGACGGTAGAGCGTCGCCGTCACTAACATCTTCACATATAGCGACGGTATAGCCCTACCGTCACAACCTTACGACGGTACGCGACGGTAGTTTGCTCCGTCACTAGCATGGAGGGAAACAACATGGAGGGAAAGCCAAAAGGCAATCTTAGCGACGGCACTAGCGACGGATACACTGTGGCCATAGCGACGTCATGGAGGACGTCACTGACGCATGAAGCCACATAGCGACCCTAGTTTTCCCGTCGCTATCAGTTGGCGCCATAAATACATTGGAGGGAAACCAAAAAACTAGAGGGAATTAACTATAGCGACCGGGTCAGCGACGACGTATGAGATTGTGACGGAGTTAGCGACGGGACTTTATCAATTTTAGTGACGGTTATGTATCCGTCGCGGAAGTGGTCACTATGTTTCGTTTTCCAGGTCGCTTTTCATTTATGGTCGCTAACGCGGTCACTAATTAGCGACGGCATGTGGCGGTCGCTAACTTGTAGTAGCTATTAGTCTTTTTTCTAGTAGTGACATAGAGAAGACCACATTTATCACCTTGTGGGGCACCTTCTGTTACAAAGTGATGTCCTTCGGTTTGAAAAACGCTGGGGCAACCTACCAAAAGGCAATGGTGACCCTCTTCCATGACATGATACACAAGGAGATAGAGGTTTATGTGGATGATATCATTGCCAAATCTAGAACCGATGAAGAGCATATTGTTGATCTGAGAAAGCTTTTTGAAAGGCTAAAGAAGTATAAGCTCAGGTTGAACCCGGCCAAGTGTACCTTTGGTGCAAGATCAAGCAAATTGTTAGAGTTCATTGTAAGCAAGAGAGGAATAGAAGTAGATCCTGACAAGATCAAAACGATTCTTGAAATGCCTCTTCCCTGTACAGAAAAACAAGTTAGAGGATTCTTGGGAAAGTTGAACTACATTGCTCGGTTTATCTCATAACTGACAGCAACTTATGAGCCGATCTTTAAGTTGCTTCGTAAGAACCAACTGGTGCAATAGAAGGAAGATTGTCAAATGGCTTTTGAGAAGATAAAGCAGTATTTACGGGAGCCACCGATCTTGGTATCGCCGACCCCTGGAAGGCCATTCATCTTGTATCTGACCGTGTTGGATGAATCTATGGGTTGTGTATTAGGGCAACATGATGAAACTGGGAAGAAAGAACATGCCATTTACTACTTGAGCAAGAAGTTTACTGACTGCGAAATGAGGTATTCGGCTCTAGAGAGAACTTGTTGCGTATTAGCATAGGCAGCCCGACGTTTAAGGCAATATATGCTAAGTCACACTACTTGGCTGGTTTCCAAAATGGACCCTGTCAAGTATATCTTTGAAAAACATGCCTTAACCGGAAGAATCACTCGATAATAGGTTCTATTAACTGAATACGACATAATCTATGTCACTCAGAAAGCCATAAAAGGAAGCGTTTTGGCGGACTACTTAGCCTATCAACCCGTAAGTAACTACCAACCCATGCACTTTGAGTTCCCAGATGAGGATATCTTAGCATTGTTTAATGAAGAAGATACCTATAAAGACAAATGGATTTTGAGATTTGATGGAGCTTCTAATGCACTAGGGCATGGGATTGGGGCCATCCTAATTTCACCAGATAAAGAATTCATCCCTGTATACGCCAGACTTTGTTTTGATTATACTAATAACATCGCCGAATATGAGGCATGCTCTCTGGGGATCCAAGCAGCATTAGATGCAAAAGTAAAGAAGTTAGATGTCTATGGGGATTCCACCTTGGTCATTCACTAACTAAAAGGCGAATGGGAGACTAGGGACAGTAAGTTGGTTCCTTATCAAGATCATATCAAGGAGCTAATCAAGGAATTTAATGATATCTCCTTTCACCATATCTCCCGGGATGACAATCAAATGGCTGACGCTTTGGCCACCCTTGCATCGATGTTTAAATTGAGCAATGACTGTGATATGCCCCTTATTGAGGTGGAAAGACACAACAAGCCCATATACTACCAAGTAATAGAAGAAGAGTCGGATGGGAAACCATGGTACTATGATATCAAGAGATATATCCAGAGTTAAGAATACCCTGAGGGCACCACATAAAATGATAAAAGAACCCTAAAAAGGCTAGCAATGAGTTTCTTCTTGAACAGTGATGTTCTTTACAAGATAAATCATAACTTTATCCTCCTTCGTTGCATCGATACTGTTGAAGTAAACAAGATCATGGCCGATATTCATGAAAGATCCTTTGGAACTCATACCAATGGGCAGGCCATGGCAAGAAAAATCTTGAGGGCTAGATACTATTGGATAACCATGGAAGTCGACTGTTTCACTTATGTTCGAAAGTGTCATAAGTGTCAGATATACGCTGACCAACTTCATGCACCACCATCATCCCTGAATGTCTTATCGCCACCATGGCGCTTCTCAATGTGGGGCATGGATGTTATTGGACCCATTGAGCCAAAAGCTTTAAACGGTCATCATTTCATCCTGGTTGCCATTGATTATTTCACCAAATGGGTGGAGGCAACTTCATACGCCAATGTAATAAGGAATGTTGTGGTCAAATTTGTCAAGCGAGAATTGATATGTCGGTATGGCTTGCCAAATCAGATCATTACTAACAATGGCATGAATTTGAATAACAAGATGATGAAAGAACTATGTGAATGCTTTAAGATTCATCATCATAATTCCTCTCCTTATAGACCGAAGATGAATGGGGCAGTTGAGGCGGCCAACAAGAACATTAAGAAGATCGTACAGAAGATGGTTGTAACATACAGAGACTAGAGCGAGATGCTCCCTTTTGCTTTACATGGGTATCGTACCTCAGTCAGGACTTTGACAGGGGCAACTCTGTTCTCTCTAGTGTATAGTATGGAAGTGGTTGTACCTTTTGAGGTAGAGATTCCATCCCTTACTGTGATAATGGAGGAGAAACTAGAAGAGGCTGAATGGGTCCAAGCTCGATATGACCAATTGAACCTGATAGATAGGAAGAGACTCAATGCCCTCTGCCATGGTCAGTTGTATCAGAGGCGTATGAAACAAGCATTTCAAAAGAAAGTACGACCTCAATAATTCCAAGAAAAGGACTTAGTCCTCAAGAAAATTTTGCCAATCCGAAAGGATAACCGAGGCAAATGGACACCTAACTATAAAGGTCCATATGTTGTGAAGAGAGCCTTTTCTGGGGGAGCCTTGATACTCACGACCATGAACGGTAAGGACTTACCGATGCCCATAAATACGGATGTGGTCAAGAAATACTTTTCCTAGAAGAAGAATATCAAAACAAAAAGAAAAGTAAAAAGATGCTTGCTAGGCTGAAAACCTGAAAAGATGGCCTAGGCAAAAGTTAGAGCGACCCAGTGAGTCAAAAACCTGAAAAGGTAGCTCAGGCAAAAATTAGGGTGAAAATCCTGAGAGTATGACTAAGACTTCCCATGCAAAAAGTGCGAGTCCAAACTGGGGCACGTAAATCATGACTGAATCACTTTTTCAAAAGCAGAGTCGAAGGGTGAGCTTAAAGTCATGATATGGGGTTTAAGATACACGTTATCCTCAGAGGTTCACTAAAAGATCAGCAAGCTTTCCCTGTTTCATCCATTATCAACCTGTGTATTAGACTTCTTTTGTTTTCCCTACTTCCCTCTCCCTGTACCTACTCAACTCGTGAATAAATTTCACCCTTTTTCGATACGTGTTTATATTGTGAATTTCATGGATATGATAAGACATGTCTTTTCCTTTATCAAGTAAAATGAAAAAAAATAATTATTTAAAGTTATGGGGGGCAAGATACTCCTATTGCTTGATTTTACCTTAGGCAATCATTATGAAGACTGAGCCCAGACACGCTCTTTGAAGCTAGAATTTTCTCATTCGTTCTATTCAGTCATGAGTCACCTCAAGTCTATAGGGATCATGGTTCTGTGGGAAGTCTCCTCAAATTCTTATTTGTTTTTCTTTGCACTACTAACTTTTTTCTACAGGTTATTACAACAGACAGTTATGTCGAGTCTCAACAACTCGATCAAGTTCTTTTCCCCAGCAGGATCACGATCGCCAAAACTGGCACCCTCAAAGTTTCCTCCTTAATTGCCAAAGTTGGCACTTCACAAGACTTTTACTCAATCGCCAAAGCTGGCACTTCTTAAAGACTCTTCCTCAATCGCCAAAGCTGGCACTTCGCAAAGCCTCCTCCATCGCCAAGGATGGACAATTTTAAATTTCTTTTATCGCCTAGGATGGGCAATTTCAAATTTCTTTCATCGCCTAGGATAGGCAATTTCAAATTTCTTTCATCGCCTAGGATGGGTACTTTCAAATTTCTTTCATCGCCTAGGATGGGCACTTTTAAATTTCTTTCGTCTCCTAGGATGGGCACTTTTAAATTCCTTTCATTGCCTAGGATGGGCACTTTTAAATTCCTTTCATCGCCTAGGATGGGCGCTTTCAAATTTCTTTCATCGCCTAGGATAAGCACTTTAAATTTTCTTTCATTGCCTAGGATGGGTACTTCAAATTCCTTTCATCGCCTAGGATGGGCACTTTTAAATTTCCTTCATCACCTAGGATAGGCACTTCAAATTTTCTTTCATCGCCTAGGATGGGCACTTCAAATTTCTTTCATCACCTAAGATGGGCGCTTTCAAATTTCTTTCATCGCCCAGGATGGGCACTTTCAAATTTCTTTCATCGCCTAAGATGGGCACTTCAAATTTCTTTCATCGCCTAGGATGGGCGCTTTCAAATTTCCTTCATCGCCTAGGATGGGCACTTTTAAATTCCTTTCATCGCCTAGGACAGGCACTTCAAATTCCTTTCATTGCTTAGGATGGGCGCTTTTAAATTTCTTTCATCACCTATGATGAGCACTTTCAATTTTCTTTCATCGCCTAGGATGGACACTTCAAGTTCCTTTCATCGCCTAGGATGGGCACTTTCAATTTCCTTTCATCACCTAGGATGGGCACTTTTAAATTTCTTTCATCGCCTAGGATGGGCAATTTTAAATTTCTTTCATCACCAAGGATTGGCCCTTTTATGTTTTCTCGCTGCCGAATTTGGCACCCTCTTAAAGCTTTTGTCGTAAAGGATATGCCTTTTCAAGCTCTCATCAACAAGGCTGGAACTTTTAAGTTTTTTTTTTAGATTGCCAAAGATGACATTGTTTAAGTCTTCTGTTTGTTAGAATTGTCACCTCTTTGAAGTTGTTGATGTCAAGATCATCTCTAAAGAGAGGATGTTCACGTCTTTACTTCCTTTCCTCGATATGAATGAATCATTCATATTATCGTGAAAAGAAAGTAAATAGGGGCAACTGTGAACACCATTTTTTTAATAATAATAATTAAATAATAATTCCCTCTTCCATTCTGGAAATTCCGTTCGGAATCCGGAACCTATCCCCAATGCTCCTCCTACTTTCACCTTCATCTTCTTCATCATATCTAACAACCCGGGATCTTTAAAAAAATAACAATAGAGAACCACCATCACAATTTTTTTCCTTTCATTCAATAACAACCCTAAAAACCAGTAGTAATCTACCAAAATAAAGAACACACAACAGATCAAAAAAAATGAACAAGGAAACAGAGATCAGAAAATCAGAAAGAAGAACACTCTCTAGTATATCTCTCTTCCACTCTCGGTTTTTCTCCCTCTCCCTCATTGTTTCTCTACGATCTCCCTCTCCATCTCTGATCATCTCTCACTCTCTCCCTCTCGGCATCTTTCTCCCTCACTCAGTCTCTCACTCCCTTACTCAATCTCTCACTCCCTCACTCGTCTCACTCTCTCTCGGTCCCCTTATCCTCTCCCCCTCCAATGATCTCACTCACTCTCACCGTACCTCTCTGTCTCTCCCTCCGCCTCCAGCGATCTCCCTCTCTCTCGATCTCTTTTCTCCGCGCCGGCTTCCACCCACCGAGAACCCGAGCAGGCCTCCCCTTGACGTCGTCCAAGCTCCTCTACGCGTGCCACCAGATGTCCCTCTACCCTTGTTAACCCGGCGATAGCGTCTCAACAGTTCGTTTCCACCACCGGGTTGTTAATTGGCAAGCGCACTAATCGTTTGTAGTTTTCAAAATTTAGATATCGTTCCACTGGGATTGAAAGTCCAATAACAACAGTAATTTTCTATTTACTATGGTAAATGTGAAGGAAGTTATAAACAAAAGAATGATTTATATATAATTTATACAATATTCACAGGTTAGCATGATTGAGTGGTTCATAAGATAAAAGAAAATAAAATCTATCTAAAAAGACAAGTTGCAATCTAGAATAGGTAAGATACTTGAGATAAACACAGATAAACAAATTATGTTGGAAATTGGATCCCTAATCTAGAATAACAATGAGGAACTCAAGACATGCATATTTAATCATCAAGTTTCATGTCATTGCAGCTTAAAATCATTATAACCGATCCCTCGTGATATAAATTCTAAGAATTCACCGTAAAGTCCGATCCCTCGTGAGCTTTCTCAGTAAAAACTTGCATTAAGACCTGGCCGTATGGCAACAATGGTTAACAACCCCTATAGAATTGAGATACCAAGGGTATTCCAACTTTTTACTTTCATCAAAACAAGTTTCAATACGGCATGAACAATCATTCTCCCGTTTGACATTCATACTAATAAAATAAGTTTCAATACACATGAAAATCATTCACCCGTTTGACGTTCATATTAATAAAAGGTTGAAATACTAACATGGACTTGAATCATAAACATGCAGAGGTCGAATTCACAACATTATACTCAATAGACTAGTTCACTAATTCCAACATAAACAGATTAGTTACACATGGTGAAAGTAAAAACAACACTTACAGAGTTTGACATTACGAAGACGATGGAAACTTCACGATACAATGATCACAATACACCGAAACACACTCAAGTATCTAGAAAACTATTCTAGAACTACAACTCACAAAAGAAGTACTCAAAATCGAGCACAAGAGAGAAAAGAAGAGAATGAAATGCTGTGAAAGGGATGCTTAGAATGGTGTTGGATGGCCCTATTTATAGGGCTGAGAAAGGGTGCTAACGCTACGCGTCAGTGTGACGCTACGCGTCAGGCCCCTGACTCAGCTTCTATTAAACAGCTGATAATGGCCACTACAAATTATAAAAATGGATCATGCTTGGCCACTTGGACGTGTCTCCACTGTGTTTTGGCCATTTGTGTTGAGTGGGATGGCCCTTGGTGCTGACTAGGATGACCATTATTGGGTCAAAGCTGAGTGCTTGACCAAGTTGGAAGTGGAGACTACGCAGCATTGACGCTACGCATGGCTAGGATGCGTAGCGTCAGCATCAAAAATAGCTGTTGATGCTACGCGTGGGATGAGGCTACGCGTCAGCTCTTCCAGTGTAATTTTCTCTTGATTTCTTAACTTTTTCACTGCAAAACTGGAGAAAATTGATCAAGGGCAGATTATTTCCAACAACATCCATTTATTGAATTTAAATCCTAATTTTCTAACAAATTAAACTAATTTTTATGAAATTTTTGTTCAAGCTTTTATTGAAAATTTGAGGACTAACAACCCTCTCAGTTTCTCTCTCCCCTCTCTTCTCCGAACTCACTTTGTCTCTCTCTCTTGTAGCTTCTGCCCCTTCCTTTTCTTTCTTCTTTCCCTTCTTTTCTTTCTTTGTCTTTTGCTTTTAGGTTTTTAGGTTTTTTTCATTTTGGGCCTCAGATAGTGAGGCCCATTCTTAGGAGACCCCTTCCTTTTTTTTTCTTTTTTAAAAAATAATGGGTTCAGGGGCCTAAAACTCCTTTCTTTAATTTTCTTTTCTAGAAACACCAATATATTAGTATTATTATTGCAAGTGTTATTGGGTTTGAATTTTAAGAAGAAGCAAATTTTGTTTATCCATTTCAAAAATTGTTAAACATTGCTCTAAATAAGTGTTGTTTAAAAAATAAAATGAACAAAATATTTAATATATAAACACATTTTCCTTTAGAAAAATAATAAGTAGACAAATGAATAATTTTACTCTCATGTCAAAACAAAGTATAAAATATTAAAAGTCTAAACACCTTTCTAAGAATAAAGATTAGTACTTTTACTTATGTTAAATTTTAAAAAAAATCTAAAAATGTTAAGTATATATTTCTTTTAAAATAATTGTTTTAAAATCCTGTGAGCGATGTCGTGCAAAATTACTTATGCCTACATCAGCTCTATAAGATCTCGAAGGTTTATGCATGTGCGAAATACTTCACCTTGTATTTTTTTTCCTTCCCATAAATTTCTTTCATTATTAAAAATCAAAAATAATTTAAATATTTTCTTTCAAAATTAATTCCCACAAAGAACTACGTAACCCTGATTTCTCAATACATTTGAGAATACGTAGGAGCGGGAATCAATTCCTGTCGGGCCTACTTTCTCATTATTAATTTCTATGTCTCTGTTATTACTTCAATCAATTTCATGTTTTTAGTATTTTATTCAAAATAACATTTTCTTTAAATTGAGGTTAATTTAGACGTGACGTCTTGTTAATCTCATGTTTTAATATTTTTATGTAAAATAGTATTTTCTTTAAAATGAGATTAATTTAGACGCGACGTCTTGTTAATCTCATGTTTTAATATTTTTATTTAAAATATTATTTTCTTCAAAATGAGGTTAATTTAGACGCGACGTCTTGTTAATCTTATGTTTTTAACATTTTTATTAAAAATAATATTTTCTTAATCAACTTTATTATTTTTATATCATTAATTTTATTTTAATCTTTAAATTTATATACAAATTAAGGTTAATTTGGATAAGACATCCTATTAACCTTTACTTTCACTCTGTTTTACTTTTTCTTATAGTTGTTCTTGAGTTTCTTACTATCATTGCTTTGTCATTTCTTACTGTTACTATTTTAATCTTCTACTATCATTATTTGTTTCTCTTTTTTACTGTCACTGTTTAGTCTGCTATCGTTACAGTTTTCTTCTTTCTTACTGTCACTGTTTGGTCAAATTTCTTACTGTCACTGTTCGGTCTGTTTTGTCTGTTTGTGTCTGCTTTGTCATTTTGTGTGTTTCTTTTCCTAAAAGAAGTTAAAAATAATTACTGGGCTATTTTGAAGTGCGCGCTATCAACTTGAGGTAACCGTTTTATGACGGACAGTTGTGAGGTACTAATACCTTCCTCACCTGTAATTTGACTCCTGAACTTTGAATTTCACTTTTATGACCAGTGTTTTGAAATAGGTTTTCCCAGTATTTTACCTAAAAATTATTGGTGGCGACTCCCTGTTTTCTTTTCGAAAGGATTTCGAAACCGTTTTATTTTTAAGGGTCGGTCATCCCGACGCGATCCCGGTCGTGACAACTTGGCAATAGTAAAAAAGCATTGCCATAGTGGGTTTAAAGTTAAAGTGCTCACCTAGCACCTCTAGAGCACGAATCAAGTCCCATCCATTTGGGTGTACTTGAGAGAGAGCGCAGTCCAAAAGTCTTAGCACCCCCATTTCAAACTCTGTGAGGGGAAAACGAACCCCAAGTTGAAGAAAGACAAAATCATACATATACACGGAACGTTCGTCCAGCATGCAGTGGTAAATTCTATCAGCTGGCCAGGGTACGAGTACCATGAACCATTCTTTGAGCCTTTCCACAACATAAACTGGGAACCTTGGAGATAGCCTCCCCCCGTCTTCCCTAGCATGTTGGGATACTATTCCATGAATCTCGTCTTCTACCCAACAGTAAGGGTACTTTTCATTTACTTTCACCTAATCCAGCTGTTGCACCCCCAAGTTAACAAACCCCTCGACGGTCCTGAAGCCGGTGGTATTTTCAGAAGTGCCTTCGGTGGCCATTCTGCTTATGGCGAGATGAAAAGCGTCTGTGTTGCTGTGAAAAGCTACATCATCAGAGAGGTAACAATCAGCACTCACCTCGCTCCCAGAAGAGTGGCTAGCCCCTGAGCTAGAAGAGGAGTCAGATGAGGGCATTACTACCTGCCACCTTGAGTGAGATTCTTCACCCCATTTTGAACGGTAAGGCCTGGCCCTGGGAAGAATCATGAGGATCCTTCCTCCTCGATAGCCGGAGAGCTTGGCAGGGATTCTTCCACCTCTATTCATGGGACCAGTGCGACCTTGCCTAAAGCGTATGGTGATAATTCTATAGCAGAAGAAAATAAACCAAAGAAGAGGAAAGGATGGTTACTTAAACGAGTTTTAGAGGATGAAGGATGATGAAGAACTTCACTAAGAAAACTAAAGTGGCAAATTTTTCAAGAAGAAATTTGAGCAGAGTTTTTCTTAGGTTGGAAGCAAAGTGGTTTCTGGAAAATGCCTAAGTCCCCCTTTTATTTATGGAGGGGGCACGGTAACCACTGGTCAGAGGACATGTCATTTGTCAGAAAATGCATCATTTCAAGGGCCAACGACGGTGTCATTTCAATATAGAGAGCACGAAAATAGTACCATTTTACCTAAAGCCGAAATTGAATGGGCCGTAACGTTTGAATTTTAGGCCCAATACCTACTACCCGCGACGTTTGGGAATCCTCGTTTACACAATCATTAGTGCTCATGTGTTTTTAGCAATAACTGATCATCATTGGTGGCGTCTCAAGGTTTTAGAGTTACAAATCTTAAATGCGAGGAGTTACAAAATTAAAAAACTCTTAAGTTTCACACACAAAAGCAGGACGTTGTCTGAAGACGTCATCCATACCCATAAAAGGGGACTCTGGAGGAAAGTTATTCGAGCTGGTATCCACACTTGTAAGATCGACCCCAGTAGGGCAGTATAGCTTATATGAGCAACTTATTCAGTCCCTCAAATAAGCTAGGGGGCAAATGATCCGATTTTGATACCAGCACATGGGCAAAAAGGTAATTTCATCAGTTCTCACTCGCTTACCGGTGTCGCAGGTAAACCTCCGGACTCTAAGCCCGTATCAGATTTATATCTATACCGGAAGTCCGGGTTAGCACTTAGCACACCGGAAAGCATCCATGTCACCCGACAAATAGTATAAGGTACAGGTACGGAGAACGTTCGCAGAAGACGCGGAGGCACCCGCGTCGTGTGTCAGAATCGTACAAACATAGTGTACGATTGGTCCCCTAACCCTAAAAGACTCTTCATTCTCCGTATGCACGTATAAATACCAACATTTTCATAACTTTGGTACGTTAAACTCATTCTCAAACTTATGCTTCAGAAACCTTGAATTCCTTTTCTTGTTACTGACTTGAGCATCGAAGAATCTTCGCAGGTGACACCACATTTCGCCCCTTATCAATGCAAAAGCTTGGTGTGAAGGATCTCCAGGACACCAAGACCTTTATGTTCCCACTGAGATAAAGGACATAATACCGGATACCCACTGTACCGGTGTATAAATCATTCAAAATAGAGAATATTTATGGCTGGTGCCACACCGGATCCTTGACCCCGGTTCAGACCAATTTAGTTTTCTTGTTTGAAGTATGGATGCATGTTTGAAATGCCCAAACTATCTAAACTTGACCAAGTGTCTAAACTTGATCTCATACTAACATGAAAGAAAAAGAAACTCTCTCCAACATCCTGACAAAAAGTCAACTACTCTGACAAATGACAATCCCCTTAACATTTTAAGGTCTGTGCGTATAAAGGTGCATGCTTTGAAATAAGCTAAACCGTCACCTTGATTCCTTTTACCTTTTTCAAACACAACTCTTATGGTAAAAGTATAAAAAGTTAGCCAAACAATCCCTTGACTTTTTCTAGCTCTTTCTCTCTCTTAAAACCTTATGAGCTATCTTTTCTCAGTCTCCTTTTCTAGCAAGTTAATAATTATAACTCTTCTAGCATTAATGTTTTTTTCTCTATAATATTTAAATCTAAAATTTTATTTAAAGGGAATAAGACATGCACTATTTGATCCAACCACATGCATATTTCTCATAGCCGATAAAGAAAAAAAAACATAATCATGTATTCCCCAATACTTCAAATGTGCTCGTAGTGCAAGACATGGCTAAACTAAAGGCGCTATAATATCAAACTTCTAACAAAGCAATGCCATGTGGTCTCTATCGACATGGTTAATTAATCTGTTTTCGTCATAATGAAAGCTGTTAGCCAATGATTCTTCTTCTTCTTTCATACGTTGAATGCTAATTCCTTTCCAAATTAATCCTGTTTCTGTATTGTCTGGCTTTGTCGCATTATTGCAAGCACATGTCATATATCTATCTATCTATCTATCTATATATATATATATATATATATATATATATATATATATATATATATATATATATATATATGAACATAATCAAAATGCTTTAACTTTTTGGACAAAGTACCCACACTTGGATCTCCGTATTTTCTTCCCTTGCAAACAGGTTTTTTTTCTCACGTTTGGTTTGCCATAGTGATTTTAGATTTTGTCTTGGAAAATTGAAAAATATATTTTCAAACTTTTAGTGTAAAAGGACAAGCACTATAGCAACGCGAAGATAAAATAGCTAACCATATATACATATATATATATATATAGTCGAAGGAATATTGATCCTAGAAGATGGAGAATCATCTTTCAGACGTGATAAGCGATCCTGAAGAACCTACAAGTCATGTACATCCACATATTCCTGGTTGGTTTTCAGAGTATTCTCCATTGTGGCCAGGTTTGTTTACATGAAGCTGGGCATTTTTTATTATTTTATTTTATGATAAGTTGGTTAATACTTGTGTCTTTCATGCGATCATTCAGAGAAAATGCAGCGGATTTTTTATTACACTGATTTGTTTTTAATTAAAGTTGAAGCATTTGTTCTTCAATTATTTCACTTGGCTGGGAAACAAATACTACGAAGTGAAAATTACGAAATATGCCTCTTTTCTGATTTAAAGATATTTTTAACTTATCACACAAACTAAAAAAATAAATTAAATTAGTTAATTTATTATTTTTTAAAATTATTTATGATATTTTAAATTTACCTTTCTTTAAATTCAAATCCCCATGCCATATTAATTATACAGAATGTTAAAAAATGTACTACTCCTGTCCCCTTTGTATAGAAGTTTTTTTAGAAATTTGTTTGGTCTTTTTTATCATTTTTTTTCTAACTGTCTAGTATAGTAATTTCTTTCATCATGATACATTATTAACGAATAATTAATTTTTTCTATAACTAAAATAATATTAAATGTTTTCATAAAAAAATAACTATAAATAAGATATGTTGTTAATGGGTAGATCATTTATTTCTCATGTGAAAATTGAATAATATAAATATTGTCTTTCATATTTACTACTACTCTTTTTCCAACTCTAATTCATATGAGAAAGATGTTAATAATTTTAAGGATAAATTTAAAAAATAATATAATTTATAAAATTAATAAAATATTAAATTATTCAACTTTCTTAAAATTAATATAATATCTGTAAATTCGGGGAAACAATCTTATATAAATGAAGGAAGATAGTGGAAATTATTAAAAAGGGTATAAAATTATTAAACAAGGGGGGGAGTATTTTGCATGTGAATGATACAGTTTCTGGACATCTGAGCATGCTTTAAGCACAAGGGTAATAATATTTTTGTCATTATGTTGTGTAAAATATATGCATGCCAGGTTAATGAATTCTTCATATTTTAATCCTCCACCCACCTTCCTTGAAGAACAATCATATCTAATGTCTCACGGACATAAGGTAAGGGATTATTCATGGAACTCACAAATTTGGTTTAATTGTATCTAAGTAACCAACAAGATCAAACGTGTCACTCTTCCAGTTCAGACACATTCCAACATTATTATTGTTGTAACTATTGTTGTTTATGTTTTGGCTCTCAAAGACATGTAATTAATCACCTTAAAAATTTTGGCAGTCTTCTTGTTAAATTCAAAATAAATATATAGGATTCTTATTCTGGATTGTAGATGAGAGTTTCAATAGAGCTAACCAAAACGATGGACGTGTATTATATATACAGGACAAGCACATTTGTTGAAGGTAGAAAAGATTTGTTTCCAAGGGAAATCTAAGTACCAAAATATGCTAGTTTTTGAGGTGATGATATATAATTTCAAATCATGCGCTATATATCTTAATTACTTTGCTTGATCAATAACCTAACTCATGGTTAGCACTTTAATTTGCAGTCATCAACGTATGGTAAGGTTTTTGTGCTGGATGGAGCACTCCAACTCACTCAAAAGGATGAATGTTCTTACCAAGAAATGATGACTCACCTTCCTCTTTGCTCTATTCCAAACCCAAAAAAGGTTTTTGTTTATGAGACATATAATCTCAATTACATTTAAATATTAATTGCAATAGGATAAAAGTGCACATGTTTATGTCAAACCATAATCAGTTGAAATCTCTGACAATTTGAATCCCTGTCCCCTGAAAATTGAAGGTGCTACTTATTGGTGGCGGAGATGGTGGCATCCTGAGGGAAATTTCCCGCCACTGTTCTGTAGAACAGATTGACATATGTGAAATAGACACAATGCTGATTAATGTAAGTCAAATATTTTACCTACTTTATTTTATTTTAACCACAGCTTTATTCATGTACATACAGGTATCTCTTGTTACCTTTGTACAATAATTATTACCCTTAAAGAGAGATTAGGTGGTAAGACCATGTAATATTTTTCAAATTAAGGAAATTGTATAATTGAGTGTTTTAGGGAACATAAGTGTGTCTTTAATAAATAAATAATTTTAATTAAAAGTTAAAGTTATTATTACATTTTTCTCTTGATTATATTTTATTTTAATTCTTGTATTTTTCCAATAAACCAAAGGGCTGTTAGTCGAGTTTAATCTTTTTCTCTGCTTTCAGTTTAATATTTTTTCTCTGTTTTCAGCTTTATAGCGATTTTTTCCCAGAAGTGGCTGTTGGATACAGAGACTCTCGAGTAAAGCTTCATGTTATAGATGGTATACATCCACAATATTTACTAGTTCTAGTTGTTTCACATGATTAAAATCTTTAAGATTAAAAACAAACATTGAAAATAGTAATCTTATAATAATAATAATAATAATAATAATAATAATAATAATAATAATAATAATAATGTAAATTCAAATTTTATTTCGGTAATACCTGTACTGTTATAGTTAGATGAGGATAAGGTTAAATTGGATGCATGAATAACCTAAATCTGTAATAGAAATTTAATAATTAATACATCTAAAATATGAAGGGTATTGTTATGTTATTGTTGGTATTGCAATTAATTGTGGTGTGAAGTGTTCTAATGTCTTATAGAAACTATCAGGAACACTTTTTTTGAACTCTGTTCGAAGGGGCACCTATGATGCAATAATAGTGGATGCATTCGACCCAATGAGTATCTCTCTTGTTTTATTTTGTTAAATTTGAATGTTTGAAAATGGTATATATATGTTGTTGATTGAGTGATAGTTACTACGATTGCAGGGCCTGATCATGAGCTATTTGAATCTGAATTCTTTGAACTGGTTTCGAAAGCGCTTCGTCCAGGAGGAGTGCTGTGCATTCAAGCAGAGAGTATTTGGTTTGATTCAATGGATGTTGGAAAACTTCTCACTAAATGCCAACAAACTTTCAAAGGCTCCACTGATTACGCATGGACAACTGTTCCTGCTTACCCAAGGCAACCATATTTACCTGCACCAAAATTACATGAATTATAACATAACTTCACCCTTTGTCCTTGCCTAATGACACACAAAATGTAAAATTATTTAACATAAAAACGAACTAAATAACACTTCATTTATTTTCAGAAACTATTTTATGTTTTTATTTTCTTTTTTTATATTGAATTACAAAACTTTCATGCATATGCTTCCTTCTGTTTTAGTATTTATGTACCAAATGTGGTTATCTATCTTTGGTTTGTTTTCTTATAGTGGAGTCATTGGTTTCTTGCTTTGTTCCACCGAAGGTCCATACGTCGACTTCAGAAGCCCAATCAACCCAATCGATCCCGAAAATTATGGCATATCGCGGCAACCCTTGAAATTTTACAACTCAGAGGTAATTAACCATATAATTAATATACTAATATTTGTTTAAGTATTACATGTTTAATTCGCTTTAAATGTCATGAGTTCAAGTTTTATACCTTAACTCATATACAAAAAGAGAGAATAAAATAAATAAAAAATTGCAATCCAGAAAGACATAAGAGAGACTCCTTAAACCATTCAACAAAGCTTCTAAAAAATCCATTCATTTAAAACCTTAACCATAACCATAATTGATATTGAACCAGCTTCAACATATGGTCAACATTTACAGATCCTTCTATGAAAATTATATCATTTCTTACCTCTCAAATAGTTCAAACAGTATCAAACCATATCACAACCAACTCAAGTTGCATCTCTTTCTTAACCCCATAACCCAAAGTATTTTCAAAATGATCATTAACTGTACACTATAGAACCGAACAATATCCCAACCATGCAAAACATTTTTACCATAATATATAAGCACATTTATATACAAAAAAAAATGAAAACTATATTCCAAACAATCACCACATAAAACACAGTTCAAATAATAATATAATCTCAATTTGATACCAAAATATTTTCCAATTGACATGTTGTGTATTTCAGGTTCATTCAGCAGCGTTTTGCTTGCCATCCTTTGCCAAAAGTTTCCCAGACACCAAAGCTAAGGGCAGTTCTAAAGGGTTTTGATGAGCAGGGAGAGAGAGAGATGCATGAGTATATAATACGTACCGACAACACCACATGCCTCATTCATACCCAATCCCCACAATAACCATTGCCAAATCGGATTACATTGGTCTTTTTGAAAAAATTGTACTTTGTTATACGTAACACATTCTATTGTGTCATGCATTGACAAAAGGATACACGTTGCCATTATGTAGCTAGACACATCGAATCAATCAATATTGAATAATTTCATTTATTTAAGTAAAACATATCAATGAGTTCTTCGAGGGTCTTTTCTAAATCAATTCTCTGGTCTTTAAAATTACAAAATAAAATTTAACTTTAAAACAGTTTGGCCACTCACTTTAATTTATTAATTCATAAAAGAAAGAGAAATTTACTTTTTAACCTCTATTTTAGGTCAATTAATTGATTTACGAGATCAGTGCATGCAGGAGTTAATTTAATTCCTTATATGAATTAGTAAATTAATTTACTAAACCTATTTTTTAAAACCAATTAATTTACTAAACCTATATATTAAGCTTTCGTGTGAACTACTTTTTTTTTCAGAAGCTATTTTTAAATTAAAGTTAAAAACAAGAGTTTTAAAAATAAAGAAGTTGTTTGGTATTCTTTTAAATTTTTTTATAGAATGGTACTTTCAAATTAAAAGTTGTTTAGTAAAATATTTTTTTAAAACTTTAATTTTATTAAAAACTCAACTTAAAAATTAATTTTACAAAATATTTTTTAATCTAAGGGTTTGTTTAGTGTATGAAATGGGCAGTCATGATGGTGGTGACAATGATGGTGATAACAACTGTGGTAATGACGGTGGCGGTGTGATGTTAGTGGTGTCGTGGCAATGGTGGTGGCAATATTGATGGTGGTAGTAACGGTGACAATGATGGTAGTAGTGGTGGCGGCAATGGTGACAGTGCGATGGTGGTAGTAACGATGTTGTTGGTAGCATCAATAATTATGGTGGTGGCAGCAAGGACAACGATGGCAGTGGTGGTAACGGTGATTGTGGTGGTGGTGGTCATGGTAGTAGTGATGGCGACTACGATGGTGGTGATTATTCAGAGACAAACTTAGAAGGGGGTTGAATAAGTTTGTAACTCTTTTTACGAAATAAAAGCATTTTAAACAAAACGGCAACAGACTTTAACACACAAAGATTCAGACTTAAAGAAATAAGGGATAGAGAGAAATGCACAATAGATTTATACTGGTTTACTTCCAAACAATGAAGTTACGTCTAGTACTTTTAGACTTGAAGGATTTTCACTATGTAAAAACGTCTTTTTACACAAACTACACTTCTCGTGCCTCAAGTATTGTTTACTCCAACCACTTTTAGCTTAACACCCCAAGTATTCTTTCAACAAGCCACTCTTGGCTCAAAACCCAAGTATTCTTTCTAAAACCCAAGTATTCTTTCAGGCCAAACTGTTTCCCATAGAAACTAAGATTGGTAACACACTAGACTTTGACACAAAAAATGATTAGAAGGTGTTTGCGTTTGATAACTTAGTGTAAAAGAGAATTGAACTTAAGAACAAATACACTAAGTTGAAAAACAAAGACTAAGTCTACAAGAAGCAAATATAAGAAGATAAGAATGAGAGTATTTATTTTTTATAGATTCACTTTGTGTGTACTGAGTTCTTTTTCAAGGTCTAAGGTCTTTTCTTATTTATAGGTCATTTTCATATAGTCGCTACTATTTCATTAAGAAGAGATAGTTGTTTCAGCATGTAGACTTGAGAGATTAGAAGAAGACAAAGGTCTGGTTCGAGGATTGTAGATTTTACACTAAAACAAAGTGCCTCGAGCATTGTAGTCGAAAGTCCTTTTTGTTGTCTTTCGTCTATCATGAACTATCGCAAAATAGACTTGGTTGACCTTCTGAAGCTTTTTGACTCATGTACTGGACGTCTTCAGCTTTTTGCAGAGCAGTTTCCTCGATTTTATATTTATGTGAGCCTTGGTTTTATTACAAACTTGTCTTCTTTTCCATTTCAGGTTATGAGCAGTCTTGGTTGAAGAAAACTAGGTCTGGGGTATCTTCAAAATATCCTTGAGTAAACTGAATTAGAATCAGAGGACTGTTCTATGTGAAAAAGGGTTTGGGTTTATAACATAAAGCTTGGATAGATGAAGTTGTAAGAGTGATGTGCGTGCTAAGTCTGAAGAGTGAGTTTGATGAAGAGCGTGACTCAGCAGTCCTACGTCTGGAATAGGCACACATGATAAATTTTCTCTTAAGCGTTGCCTTATAACATACTTGAGTTGGGACAAACTTGGATAAAATTTGATTTGGTCCCACACAAACTTGATCTGAAATAAACTTAAAATATTTTGCATTGTTCAAAGCAGACTTTAAATGATGGACTCCCTATTTGAGTTATAACATATGCATCACAGACTTTGTAAACTGAAACACTAAATTAGAGGGATTAAATAACACGTAGGTAGACTTTATTTAATCAAAGGTCATGATGTGTGTTATTAACAAATCTTAGGGTCTTTAAATAATATTTAAGATCTCCAAAGTCCTTTATAAAACAGACTTGGTACTAACAGGTGGCAATTGTGAAGGTGTGATGGTGGGGGTGACGGTGTGATGGTGGCAACAATAGTGACGACGGTGGCAACAACGACAATAATTGTGACGATGATGGTGAAGGTGAGAAGGGGACAATGATTATGACTGTGATAAAGGCAACAATCATGGTGGTTATAGGGACATTGACGATGACGGTGACGGCGATGGTGGGGGCAGCGATGTCGATGATGGTTACAAAAGTGACGGTGTAATGGGGGCAATGACATCAGCAATAGTAGTGGCAATGATGACAGTGGTAGTGGTAATGATAGTGATAGAGATGATAACGGGGGTGGCAATTTTATTGTGGTGGTAACCTAGTTGCAATGGTGGTGGTAGCAACAAAGGTGGTAATGATAGTGGTGTCAAAAACAATATTAGTTGTGGTAGTGGGTTAGAACACTTGTGGTTATGGCGACGGTGATGGTGAACACAGTGGTGGTAAGTGGAGTGGTGGTGGTGACTTTGGTGGGGCAATGGGAGTGATGGTGCCAACAACTATGGCGGTATTGATGCCAATGATGGTGGTGGTGAGGAATGGATGGTGTGACGGTGGTAAGGACAACAATGTTTGTGGCAATAACAATGATGGTGATGGCAATGACGATGATAATGGCGACATGGATGATAATAGTAGTAGAAGTGTTAAACAAAATTATTGGAAAAAAAGAGAAGCTAACAATAAGTCTCACTAGTTTTTAATTAAAACCAGATATTAAATTTTTCATTAAAAATAAGCTCATTTTTTAATAAGTACTTTTCTACAAAGTTGGTTGGCCTAATTTCTCTTTAAAAGGAGAAGAGAAGCTTAAAGTAAGATGGGCTAAACATACACTAACTCTACATCTTAATATAAGACCTTTTTTCAAAAGTTATTTGTCCCTTAATTCTCTTTCAAATTTTCATACCGTTAATTATTTTGACCAGAATATCTTTTATTAATGTATAACTTTTCTTGGAATAAATATTAATAAATGAGATACATCACTTAGATCATTTTTCTGCTATGATAACTGATTCGGTCTGGATACCGGTCCCCAAAGTTATGATGTCAGAATGACTTCATGAGAGGGAAACCGGTGTCACAGTTCGGGCAGCGCCACACCGGATATCCGGTATCCCTCCATCCGCTCTTATCTCATCAGACGTTCTACTCATTCTCTCTACAACGGATACTTCACTCGTTCTCACTGAACGTCTATATAGCTGTTTGCCTCAGAATCACTGTGAGATAAGAGTTCCTTATAACTTATCAGCGAAGATACCCTGCATAGCGAAATGTGTCAATGTCAATTGCCTCAGAGAGTAAGTACATGTGTCAGCGAAATATGCAGAAAGGTGATTATCCCCATCCTTATCACAGGATCGTACTCTGATAATTGACCTACCCCCCTGACACACTCTGAGTACTGAGCCACTTTGATTGACACACTTCACACGCTATCAGAGCCAATGGGCCCACTTGCATCCAACGATTCATTTCCTACGTTCAACTATAAATAGCTCAATCAAAAACACATGCAAGGTTACATTGTCCTAACTCACTCTTTACTATTGTATTGCTTGAGCATTCACTGAGTTCATACACTCTTCTGACTTGAGCGTTGGAGAATCTTCGCAGGTGGCACCACCTTTCGCCCTCTCTCAACGCGAATCGCTGGTGTGAAGGATCTTCATGACAACAAGACCGGTTTCTCCCACTGAGAGGCCAGACTACCACATCGGATACCCACTGTACCGGTGTGTAAACCCTAGAACACCTGAACTCTTGTGGCTGGTCCCATACCGGATCCTAGACCCCGGTCCAGACTAGTTCAATAACTTAGTAAAAAAGTAGAGAAAGATTAAATGAAAAGAGAATAAGTGAGGAAAGTATAATGATGAGCCCTAATAATGTTAAAGGTCATTTTGAAAAATTACTATAAATTTCAAACAAATCTAATAATATTAACTAAATTAACCAATTTTCTTAATTAGGTAATGATCTTATACTAAGGAACAAAGGTAATATGTATTTTGAGTAACTAATAATAGTGTAATAAAAATAGTTACGCTAAATGGTTACTAACAAAGTGTAATACAATTGATAGATGGTTGATCTTTATAGATACTATTAATATTTTTGGGAAATGCTAGCTACTTACTTTGGTATTCTCTATATTTTGAAGAGATTACTCTTCAACTAAAGGAAATTCATAGGTAAAAATATGGTAACATTACACCTTCATCTAATGTGCCAAACTTCAAGAAAGGTTTAGGGTGGCGGAAAGGGTTGGCATGGGTGTTCGGGGAGGGGAAGAAATCTAGATGGTTTAGGGAAGGGGTTAGGTGGAAAGTGGAAAGAGGGGATAAAATTATATTTTTAAAAGATTCGTTGGTTGGAAACTAAACCTCTAAAAGAGTTATATCCTAAATTGTATAGTACTGTCCACCAGAAGGGTGTCAAAATTAAACAAGTGGAGGCTTGGGTTAATGAGGCTTAGGAGTGGGAATTACGATGAAGGAGGTTCTTATTCACTTGGGAAACTAGTTTGGTTGATATTTTATTGTGGGAATTAAATTCTTCTAATTTGGTCAAGAATAAAAAAGATGTCCTCTCTTGGGTGGGTGATCCTTTCAGTTTCTACTCGGTAAAATCAGGTTACCATTCCATTCAGAATGAGAGGAGCACGACCAATACAAAACATTATAGTAAGGTCTTAATCAGTACAGTGCCCTTTAAAGTGGTAAGACTGGTGTGGAAAGCAATCCAAAATAGAATTCCAACCTTGGATCACCTTCATAGAAGGGTTACACATAGTGTGGGGAATGTATATAAACTATGTTATGAGGAAAAGGAATCAATGAATCACATCTTCTTCTAATGCTTATCAAGCTTTGGATTGCCTGACAACCAAATGGATGAGTAGAGGGTCTTACCATTTGATGCTATTGAACATCTTCTACAACATGGTTATAAGTTTAAAGGAAAGCGAGCAAATGTTGTTTGACAATCAGTTTCGCACTTTATTGTATGGAACATTTGGCTAGACAAAAGCTTGCGATGTTTTAATAATGCAGCAAGCACGTTTGCATATGTTTTCTAAAAAAGTATACTGAAAGCTTAGGTATGGCTTAGATCAAAATTGAAGGGGTTTTGATATTCAATGTATAAATGAGAGAACCAAACTAGTATGCATATTATACATGCTTAATTGTTTTCTTCTTACCTGTAACCTTGTTATTGAGGTTTCTTGTATTGTTTTTTAGTCTCAATTGATGTACTTGGAGGCTGGTGCAATCCTTTTGGTTACTTAAATTATACATATTTGTAGAAATAGATCGCATATAGGGGTTGTTTGGGACTAACAAATAAGGTTCTTAGCAAGAGCCAATTATTCATCTATCAGGCAATGTTTTGCTCTGCAATTTCATCAATAGGATGTGCACTAGACTACACTACCATCATTAATAAAGTGGTAATATATATATATATAAAGGATATCTTTCAATATGTTTGTAAATCATTAAATATATTGTAAATATATCATTATTAAGTATGTTGTTAAATGAATTGTTATTATTAGATATATTCTTAAATATATTATTATTATTAAATAAATTATTAAATATTTTATTTATAATAATATAATGAAATATACTTTTAAATATTCTTTAATAATTTCTTAAATATATTATTTCAAAATGAATTTTTTAATTTCAAAGTTAATCATTAATCAATCAAAATAAATTTAAAAGACGAGGGACCAACTAATAAGAATTGATCAAGTGAGTTAGGGTAAAGAAGTGAGCATCAGAAAACAATAAAGCAAAATATAAGGGTGAGGTAAAACTAACATAATTATGTCTAACCAACAAGATACGTGTGCTAATATTGTAAGAGATTTCTTCAATTATGCCTCTTATGGCATTTTTTTGGTAAAATAGTCTTTCATTAAAGAAAATGAACAGGATACAACATTGGGCTAAATACCCAAACAGATAAAGACCATCAGAAAGGTACAGGAATAGAACAAGGAAATTTGGCTCGCATAATGGTCATCCTCGCAGCACTGTAGAACAGCCTCATCTTAACTTGTATAGGGTAAACCTATCAAGCTACATGAACCCTAGCCAAGGTGAAGGAGGGATAATCAGCAGAGTACCCTGAAATGGAGATGCAAATTCACCATCGTCAGTTGGGAGGAACCCATCTCTTGTCTTCTATAAGTTCTTTCCTGACGTTCGACGTTGGCCTCAACCACTAATTTCTACCTAACAAACCCTCGAGACTCATCTACGCAATCCCATGAGCTACGCGATTGGCACTTCTCTTGGCCCATAGAAAACCACACGAAGAGAAAGACTTTTTAAGGCAGGTGATGTCTCGCACAATGGTTTCAATTTCACCTAAATTATATTCTTCTCGACATGTTCTGATCACTGTTAGATTATCTGCTTCAAATAGGACATCCCTAGAGTCCAAGTTGGCAGCCAACACCATAGCTTCCCTTATTGCAAAAGCTTCCACAACAACTACAGATGGAGCCCAAGTAATTAAGGACTGTCCAAAGATCACATTGCCAATATGGTCCCTTAGCACCACTCCTGAAGCTACTTTCTGAGAAGGTAATTTCCAAGCAGCATCTGTATTAACTTTTAATTTGCCAACAGGGGGAGGTCTCCACCTGGGTTGATTCACTAGTTTAGGAAGGATAGTAAGTTTACTAGGTTCTGTATCTTCCCTACTACCCAATTTCATAACTACATGATGTATTGACTTGAGAACCATTTTTGGATTGGGAGGATTTCCATGAAAAATATTTTTGTTTCTGTGTAATCAAATCTACCAGTAATGAATAATTTTGTTATCAAGAATTGGTTGTCTTCCCTTTTTGTTTTGAACAATTTAATTTTTGTTGACACCCATTGTATAATTGAATTTGCATTTTCTCTTGCTAGCTAACTTTGAATGCTGACTCCAAACCATATTGGTATGGTCCATGCACAGTAAAAAAATAGGTGTTCCAAAGATTCCTCTGCTTGATTGCATATTAGGCATTTTGAATCATTAATGATTTTTCTTTTGACAAGATTGTTTCTGGTAGGAAGTATATTTTGACATATTTTCCAAATGAACATCTGAACCTTCCTTTTAGCTTCCCTAATTGAAGACCATAAGTCTTTTCCCGGTAGGAAAAAGCATGATGGTCCTTCCTTGTTTGCCTCTGCATAGAGATTTAACATTTGATACCCTGACTTCATTCTAAATTCCTCATATTTAGTGTAAGGCCATATCAGAGTGTTATCCCTTCTAGTGATCATAATAGGAGTTTGAAGAGATGTCAACCATTGGTGTTGTGGCAGCACTCGAGTGACTTTTGATGTATCCCAAAAGTGAGTTGACTGATATATGAGAGAGGATAACAAAACTAGTGAATCAGGTTGGCTATTAGAATTTAGGTAACATATTTTCCCATTCCAAAACCATCTATCTTTGAAAATATAAATCTGATCACCATTTTATATACTTCACTGTCCTAGCTTGAGAAGGAGATCCTTTCCTTATAGCAAACTAAGCCAGATCTAGGAACAATTCCTTCTTTGTTGTTGCTTTAAAAAGGGTAAATCAGGATAATACTTGCCCTTCAAAATTTTTACCCATAAGGCTTTAGGATTCTTAAGCACCCTCCAAGCTTGCTTCATCGAATATTCCAAGTTTAAACACTCTATATCCTTAAAACCTAACCCTCCTACAAATTTACTCTTTGTGACTTCTTTCCAGCTCTTCCAATGCATGTTATTCTATTATTCTCCTTAGCCCACCAAAATCTAACAATGGTCGAATTAATTTCTCTAGTAAGCTTCTTAGGGAACTTAACTAGCAACATTGCATAAGATGGAACTGCCTGAAGCATAACTTTAATTAAAGTCTCCTTACCTGCGTGGTTCAGAAGATGTTCTTTCCAGCCCTTCACCTTTGCAATAATTTTCTGTTTGACCTAGGCCAAAGTTTTGCTTTTAGATTTTCCCTATTCATAAGGCATCCCTAAATAAGTGCTAGGTTCAAGTTTTTACTCCATTTGTAAAATTGCTGAAATTCCGCTTCTAATGGAAAAAGATACATTCTTTCCAAAGGTGATTTCAGATTTGCTTATATTGATTCTTTGTCCTGACGTATTTGTATACTTGTTTAGAACTTCCAAGATAACAAAAGCCTCTACTTCTGTAGCTCTAACAAGAATGATAACATCGTATACAAAAACAAATGTGTGAGAATAGGACAACAAGGTGCTAAAAGCATACCAGAGAATAAACCCTTATCTTTGGCTTTAGTAAGGAGATAAGAAAATGCTTCTGCTGCCAGAATGAAAAGGTAAGGGGAAAGAGGATCCCCTTGCCTAAGACCTCTTTGTGGCTTAAAAGAGCCGCTTCTTAAACCATTAAGATTGATATTATAAGTAACATTAGAGACCAAAGACATGACTCTAGAAATCCAGCTAGAACTAAAACCAAAGGAAGATGGAATCTGAGAAAGGAAATCCCAACTAAGCCTATCATAGGCTTTACTCATGTCAAGCTAGATTACCATGTGGTGCTTAAAGAAGGAAGAGTTTGTTTTTAGTGAATGGAAGACTTCTCGCCCAATGGTAATATTGTCTTGAATCTGGCGACCCTTAATAAAACCAGACTGGTTAGGGGAAATAAGGATAGGTAATAAGGGTTTCAGCCTCATCTGGATGATTTTTGAGATAACTTTCGGGATGAAATTACAACAGCTAATGGGTCGCAGCTCTTAACTTTCTCTAGGTTAGGAACTTTAGGGACCAAAGTGATTAAGGTGTGGTTTATGTCATGAGGTAAAACGCTAGTGTCAAAGAAATGCTTTATAGCTCCCACAAACTTGCTCTTTTATTGTGTCCTAATTATTGTGGAAAAATTACCCATTCAGCCCATCAAGTCCAGGTGCCTTTAAAGAAGGCAGAGCCTGAACTGCTTTTTCAATTTCAGCTTTAGAAACTAGGGCATCTAGCATAACATTCATTTGCTGAGACACTGGCTTTGGGATAATTTGTATGCACTCCTGCAGGTTGGTTTTAGTTTTAGCCTTATAAATGTTTTGAAAATAATCTGCAATCATTTTAAGTACCTGATCTAGTCCTTCAATCCAATTATTAGCATCATCACGGATTTTGGTAATACGATTCATGACTCTCCTTTGAAAAGTAGACGCATGGAAAAACCTTGTATTTGTATCACCCCATTTCAGCCAATTAATTATGGACCTCTGCCATCAATATATTTCTTCATGCTGCCTAATCTCATCAATTTTTTACTAGACTGAAGACATTTGTTGTTTGTCAGTTTCAGCTTTTCCATTATTAATTAAGCACTGTAGTTTATATTGTAACCTGACAACTTTATTATTCGATTTCTTGAAAGTATTTGTGTGCCATTATTGAAGATTGGCTTTACACTGAGCATAATGTTCATGTAATTGCTCCTAGGGGTCAGATTTAATATCCACTTTGAGTCACCCTTCTTCCAAAACTTTATTCCAATCTGGGTGTTCTGCCTAAAAAGCTTCAAACTTGAAAAATTGACTGCTGGTTCCTGAAGGTTTCAGCTCAAGAATTAAGGGTGAATGATTTGAGGAACTTGGAGGAAGAGCTAAACAAATCATGTGGGGATAGGCAGCCATCATTTCATAGGAAGCAAAGATTCTGTCAATTCTTTCTTTAGTGATTCTTCCACTTCTCAAATTTCCAAACCAAGTAAAATGACATCCTATCATAGGTATCTCAATAAGTTTTAAAGCATTAATTGTGTCTCTAAATAGAGAAATTCTCTTATCACATACAAGAATATGACTTGACTTATCATGGGCATGCAAACATTCATTAAAATCCCCCATCATCAACCATCCATAACCCAATGGCACACTTCTCATCTTTAGCTCATGCCAAAATAACTTTCTAGTATTAAAATTAGGCAGGCTATACACAAAAAACAATAGAACATATCATTAAAAGCTTCAAAAGATACACTGGCATGGATTACATTTTTATTATATTGCAAAATGGAAATTCTTAAAGAGGTATCCTACATAAGGGCCAATCCTCCCAAAAGACCTTCAGAATGAACAACAAAATAGTCATGAGAACCTAATTTTCTTCTAATAGATTCCACCCCAGTTGATGTTGTTTTTGTCTCCATAAGAAAGATCAGAGTCAACTTAAGGGACTTCTTGAGGGATTTTAGCTCCCTCATTATCGTGGGATTAGACATCCCATGACAATTCCAACTTAGAAACTTTATTTATGCTGAGGGGGCTTGATTTGGCCCGCCTCCTCAGCCTCAGCTAGTTTATACAATAAATTAATTCCATATTAATCTATGGATAACCTTAGAAACTCAGAATTAGAAATCTACAATTATCTCTTTTTGGGCATTTTTGGGAATCTTTATCCTCTCTTTCTTTCTTAAGACTTAGGATATGTTTAATGCCCTGACTCAAAGCATATTCATATAAAAAGGTAGAGAATTAAGAGTGGTAGGGGATTGGTGGGGGGAGAATCCTCTAGTAATTCAACATAGTAAATAGGAGAAACATGTTTGGGGGAAATGGTGTTAGGATCAAATTTATCTACTGTTGTAGCAAATTTTTGGCTTTGAAGTTTTGAGTCGATATTGATTTTGGTGGGGATATGTAGGGCTATTTTGTGTTGGTCCAAAATGGGGATTTTTGTGGCAGTTTGCTTCATTATTTTAGGCTTATGGTTAGCTAGGCCAAATGGGTAAGCTACGACTGGGATTTGAGTGGGCAAGATATCCTTCAAATGTGGTTGGGTTAGGGAGGAGAAAGGTTTCGGGATAAAGGTTGGTCTTTGTTCCTAGAGGTTTTGAGGCTTATCTGTGATAGCATTTGACAGGTTAGTGGCTGGTAGGGTCCCATTGTCTAAGGCTGCAAAGGCTTCTGACAGATTTTGAGATGATGTGTGATTTGCTTTCTGATTTTACTGATTACATTCTTCTATTCTTTCCTTTTCAACAGAGAAGGGTTTAGCAAGATTGCTGATCTGACTGTTACTTACTCCTTTCCCTGTTAGCTTTGTCATTTCACTACTTTCCCCAATGCCTGGTTAATAAGTCATCATCTTTTTCTTCCTAGAGTCCTTTTCAGAAGCTTTATTCTCCCATATCTGTAAGGCTAACGAGGACAAAGGTTTGGCTGGTTGAACTGAAAAATGAGGGCCAAATATGAACTTATCCTTCTCAAATATAGACTTTTTTTGACACCCTTACAAGCTTTGAAATCATGGCTAATAATCCCACAGATATAACACAACCTTTATAATTTTTTGTATTTGAATCTGATGGGGATTAGATCTTCCTCCTTCCCTGGAAAAATTAAACCTATTAAGATAGGCATAGAAACATCTACCTTAACTCTAACTCTCAAGAAACTTCTCATAACTATGCCTCTAACCATTGAATCTTCCACCTCTACTGGTTCTCTTGTCTTCTGAGCTATCTTCACTGCATTCTCGTTTGACATATACTCCAAGGGTATATTATGTTGTTGGATCCAATAGGACACCTTTGAAAAATCCACTTAGCTTAATGCCTGATGAGGCTTGCATTCTTGTAGGTTAAGTAAATTCCCCATAATGTGCCATGGACTCCTTGACAGAATACTTTGAGCAACTCCAAAATCTTTCCACTTCACCATTATGGTGTTCTTTCCCATCTCAGTAATATGAAATCTTCCAAACTTAGACCAGGACACGTCTAGAGTTTTCTGAATAAAAACAAAAGACATTATTTTTTCTATAAAGGTTTTTCCAAATATAGTATTATTATAGAGATCGGCTATTTTTTGCTTGTTTGATTCCAACTCAATGACATTTTCATCCCATCTTCCTGTTCTGTTAATATGTTGGAGGTTTTTTTCTCTATACTCATTCATTTTCAAGTTAACAGGACAAAGCAGAGAGAGTGATAATGAATAGATGCCAAACAAAATAGAGAGATAAAACAGAAGGTCGAAGGAAAGGAATAAGACCATAAGAGGATAAAACAAAAAGGACAAAGAGAAGATAAGAAGGAGAAAAAGGATAATCAAGAAACCAACCTAGATACTAATGACAAAGAAATAACAAAGATAGGAAGATGGACAAAAAGACTCTAAAAAACACAATAGAGAAACAGGAAAAAAAACCAATAAGAGTTTTGAACAGAACAATAAATGCAACAAAATTAAAATGCAAGAGCATAAGGAAATACAAGGACAAACTTAATAGAGTAAGGTGGTAGGCCAAGAAAAAAGATGAACAAAAACAAGGGACGAAAAGAAAACCAAAAGAGACTCAAAGAGGGGGAGAAACAACAGGGCAACATTCTAATCTTTCTTAGCCAAAGTGAGGTTAACCTGAGTACCAAGTCATCCTAGAGAGGGAAAGCTCTTTCTGAAGGAGACCAGAAAATCAAGACACAAATATGAATTGAAAAAGTGAGTCTTCTTTCCTAAGATTTGGATAACCAACTGATGGAATGCAATATATCATTATCTCAAGTCCTAAGCCCATGAGAGGTTGGTGCAGTCATTATCCAAAATGGGTTGAAAGGGGTATAAACATGCCCATCCTGGGTGCTTTCTCATCAGCAATTTAGAAGCACAATTCAACCCTAACAGTTTCTCACGAGAAAATGCTTCAACTTTTTTTTCTTTTTCTTTACTTTCACATAGGTATTCCTTTCATGAGTAATTCCTTTCACATAGATTAAAAAATTTTAAAAGTCACTTGATCACTTAAAAGGTCACATAACTTCTTTAAAAACTCACATGATTAATCTCAACCATCCATTGTATGGTTATATGGCCCAGATTCATTCCTTTTACTCTCACATAAGAGATCCTTTCTTATATGATACATCCTCTCTCTCTCTCTCTCTCTCTCTCTCTATATATATATATATATATATATATATATGTGTGTGTGTGTGTGTGTGTGTGTATGACATATTCCCCGTGGTTTCAAGTTAAACACTCAATAATTTCCAAACCTATAATCAATCAAATTTAGTATCTCTTTTCTTTTCTTTTTTTCTTTTTACAATCAAATTATATCTCTAAACCTCTTAGTGCTTTTCCTTTTCCTTCTCTCACAAGAAAAAATCTCTAAATTGTGTTCAGTGTATTAGTGTTTAAAATTAGGAAAATATTATATATATTACTAAAAATTATTAAATTACCGTTAACATAATTTCTCTTAATTTGAAAGACAAGCCAAAGATTATTTTGACTGAAAATTTTTTATTTTCATGACTTTAATTAAAATTAATTATTAGTATATAATAATTTAGTCTCTCTTTTTCAATGAAAACTATGATTAAATCTAGATTTTAGAGTAAATTATTCAAATCTCTTGCTAGCTATTAGGCTAACCCGTAGTTACTTTAGTCTTTAATTTTATTCAAAAATATTTTGATATTTAAAATAACCAAACATTGATGTAATTATATCGTCGTGCCTAATTTTAATAGAATAATGAAAAGAGGTAGAAAGGAATAGTAAAGGTTAGAGAAATATGTCTCTTAAAGATATATGATAGAAAACGAACAATAAATTCATTTTGTCAAAATAACAAAAGTATGATTTTAGAAATTATGTTCAAAGGTTGAAATTATGAGACTCGAGGAGGGTAGCTAATATAATAGGGATTTGAGGATCCATGTACGAGCTCTCTCTTTTTTAACCAAATTAACTAATTATTTTGTCCCTAAATCACACCTAATTAAGCTGGAGAAGCTGATCTACTACAATCTTCTTCTAAAGAGAAATAAATCCCATCACTTTATTTAATTATTAGTCATACCATCTTTAAAGAAAATTGAAGATATTTTGTTTTGTTTTGAAAATAAATATTTCCTTATCTCCCTCCTAAAATATTAGAACTCTTCAATAAGGCTCTAGGTATAAGTTAACTCAAGTCTTCTCTAGATTTGACTCATAGCTTCTTTGATGACATAATTCAACCTTTTCCTAGCTCAGCCTTTAGCCTTTTATGGGTTGGCCAAGGCCTTTTCCATGACTCAACTTTGGTTTTATCATGGGACAACCCCATGAAGACCTAATCTTGATATATCTAGTTTAGCTTAGTTATTAATGATTTACTTTATCTTATATCTTATTTGTAACAGACTTAATAGATTTAGATATTACTAGGTATGACTAATTTATTGTAATTTTCTTATCTAGAATTAAAATACATTATATTTTGTACTCCATATATACCTTGTAAAGGTTTAACCGGGACCAATGAACTCAGAGGCTTTGTAGGTATTATCTAGGACATAAATGCTTTAGAGGATCTATTAAGCTATTTTCATAACATTTGGCACACCAGGTAAAGGGTCGGTAAAACTTATCCACTTGTTTTTTTCTATTCTTAGAGACATAGTGTGAAAGAAACAACATGCACGAGAATCATGAGAGCGAGGCTCATAGCCAGCCAGATGGTCGTGATGAGTAAATTTATCAATTGTAGGGGGTCATAGAGCGACTAGATAAGGAGAATGAGGAGTTGTGTTAGAAACAAGAAGGGAACCATGAACAAACTAAGAATGATCATTTTTCTACCAAGGCAAAAAATTGCTCTATTATTATTGTGCCTCATTCATTCACAAATACAATGATAAGAGTCCTTTTGCTTAATAATTTTAAGTAGAGGTTGAAACAGGGAGAAATTGAACCACTATGATAATTCATAGAGAGGTTCACCAAAGTAGCTATACATATTCGTAACTTGAGCTTAAAGGTGGCATTCCACACTATTCTATTAGGATTACGACTAGGTAGATTTGTAGATTTGTTGGCCAAGAGGCAACTGACTTACCTAGATAAGCTAAGACAGATAGCAAGCAAGTACATTAATTTGGAAAAGCTAAAAAAGCCATGAGACTTATATTAGGGGCATGTCTTTCCTTTCTTCTTTTGTATTTAAGTAGTTTATAACTTAGAATCTTATGTTAGTTATTGGTCATTTTGAGTTGTATTGCATTTTAGGATCCTTTGTTAGAATTTGACAGTCATCATTAGGATTTCTAAACATTTCCATTGTATTTTTGTTTACACTTTAATTAGGCCTTGTTTAGTCTTTTAGGTTTTGAACCTTGCATGATCATATAATTGCTTTTGGCCATGATTGGGCTTTTAGTCTCTTAGTCGTGTAACTCTCCTAAAGTATGATTAGGTTAGTTAATTTTCTTAGGGTTAAGTTACTAGGAAGTTTATAAATAGAAGATGCAGCCCTGACCTTATACATCTTTGATCATATCACTAGTGCAAAATAGGGATTTTACATCAGCCTTTTTATATTGATTATAGTGTAACTGGTGTAAAAAATAACACGATAGCAATTTTATAAATATTTAGTAACTTTACACTGGTTATTTTATAAAATCAGTGTAAAAAATAATATTTACACTGGTTTAAATGTTCAACTAGTGAAATATGGGGGCTTTTTCACCTAATAGTTTACATTTTACATCAGTCTTAATCTAGGACTGATATAAAAAAAATTAAAAGCCCTAAATCCTTAACACACTCTGGTCTTTCTTTCGAACTGTATCCTTTCATCTCCCTCTACTATCGCCTCCCTTTTCTAGTTGCTAAAACAAACTCCTCAACTGCTCAATGGTGTCATTTCCCCTGTACCCTTTTTAACCCATTTACGAACCCACCCTTTTCAAACTCCTCATTTCCTCAATCAAATACCCCAAACCCTAACACCTTATAAGGGTCTGCGTTACCAACATGAGTTACAACTACGCCATCTCTTCTAACTACAAGATCTGTGAAATCCTCTACAACTATGACTACAACAAGGATATCGACTTCACCCTCGACATAGATTCCTTCTTCATCCCCAAAGGCCTCTCTAAGGATAAAAAAATATTTGTACTCACAGACACTCACGGGTAAAAACCCTTCATGGGTACAATAACCCGTGGGCATGGATACCCGTTGAAGAAGGGATGCAGATTTTTTACTATCTGTTAATAAATGGATATAGTAGTACCCATGCCCATTGATACCCAAACATATGAAATTACATTTTTACCCTTACCTATTATTAATATATTAATTATACAATATTGGTTTTTTTAGGTATTTCCCTAGAGCCCTTAAAAACCTAGATTAGATTCCTTAAAATCCTAAAGTCCGCATCTTTTTCTCTCACTTATTATTCATATCTCTAAAAAAACCCCAAAGCTAAGACCCATACCATCACAGTCATGGACTTGTGGTGGTGTTCTTTCCCTTTGTTCCTTTTCGTCCCCTTTGTTCACGTTCACCCCCTTCGTTTCTGTTTGTCTCATTCATCCCATTTGTTCACTTCATAATTGTCGTTGACGTTGTGCACTCCCACCATTCATTAAGTCTCCGTTCATGAAGCCACTATTCGTGAAGCCTTTTTTCATTCCCACTTTCGTTTGTTCTCCGATGGTCATTCTTGTTGTACACTGTAGTGTGAGGTAATGGATAGCTTGATCTATTCATTAGCTTTACTTTGCTTGTGTGTTGAGTTTATTCTACTTCAGCCTCTGAGTGTGTGTGTGTGTCTATGTGTTATTTTTCTTTTTTGCATAAGGTTTGCTCTGCTTGTGTGTGTGTGTTGTGTCCTACAAACTTCAATTTCCTATTTTGTGATACTCTACTCCAACTCCAAGTCTTCTATTTCGTTATTTAATCTTTATTCTGAAAACAAATATTTAATTCTATGATACTTTACTCCATTTCTATTGATTTGTTTTACATTTCTACATGATTTGTTTACCTGTTGTCTTCTTGAATTTTTTTTGTTTTGCATCTTATGGGGGACAATGAGCTTATATTGTGAACTATATGTCAAGAAATAGTGCATGCTCTTAGGTAACAAATTTACAAAGAGATTGGGGTTTGATACATATACCTTGACCATATGTAGGTAGAACTATATTTGGTGCGTGCTTTTAGGCAACAATTGTATTTGGAATGACACTTAACTTAAACATATTTGGAATTACACTTAAAAATAAATTTTATTTTGAGTTCTGGGATGGTTGAGTGGATAGAGGTAGAACAAATAGTCACTTAAAACATATTTGGAAATCCACTTAAACTAGAAGTACAACATTAGCATTTATTAATACATTTAACACACCTATTATACAGAGCTCAATACAAAGATTGTATGAGCAAGCATTAGCATTTGTTTTTGTGTATGAAAAAATAAAGAATTTCCTATAAGTATAATTTTGAACATATTTATTTAAAAATTTAAAATAGTATTAGTGGTTTATATTCTTATTTTCTTACTTTTAGTTTGTAGGAATCATTTGATCAAGTTGATGTTATTAAGGAGGTTGTTGATGATGTGAATTGTTAGATTATTGCATTGATGAAGTTGTTGATCAAATTCTCTTGGGTTTTTTTCCTAATTTAGGATACTTTCAAGAATATGTCAATTAGGATAGTACCCGTAAATACTTCTGCTACGAAAAAAGGCTGTGATAAGAAACGCTCAATCTTTCGTGCTCTTGCTACGGTTAAGTGGTCCTCTTTGGATAATTCATCCAATCCAAGGATAGCTATAATGTCCTGAAGTTCTTTGTAATGTTGTAAAGTTTGTTTAACTCTTTGCGCAGTTTCATAATGTTCTTCACCAACGATTCTGGGTTGAAGCATAGTTGACGTTGAATCAAGAGGATCTACTGCTGGATAGATACCTTTGGCCGCTAATCCTCTTGATAGTACAGTAGTGGTGATAGGCCCGCAAGCGCACGAGGTATCGCGTAATAAAAAGTTATCATCCCACAGAGATTGTTCCCAAGTACAAGTTTTCACAGTGGTTCAATTATCTAGAAAATATTGAAATTGGGTTTGTAATTTAGAAAATTAAGGAAAATAGAAGTGAAGAAGGAATGCTATCTGAAAGAACTAAATGAATTCTGAGATTGAAATAGAACAAATGAGGGTGAAGTTCTTGGGATTTGGTATATGATCATGCCATGTATTTAATTTTCCTAAGACCTTTCTATTTATTAATTCACGCTTTAAGGTTGGATTTCCGAATTTAATTAAGCCCTCTTCTCAGAGTAACATTAATGTGCCCAAATAATAAAGAACCGCGTTCGATTTATTATGTGAACTCGTTAAGAACGGTGAAATCCTATTAAACCTCGAATCGTCATACCCACTTTCGTGACCTATGATTCTAAGTTCAATTTCATGCGTTCAAACAACTAATTAACCTTTCGATTCTCTTAGAGTTTAATTTCAATTGATCCTATCTCTAGGTATTCAAAAGCATTACGCTTTCATGGAAATTGAATAGAAGCAATGAATTAACAAATAGAAAAATCCAAAAGAGGTTCAATACATAAGCATTGCCACACCCTAATCCCAAGATAAAGTTTAGCTACACATGCTCAATTCACCACAGCCCATTGATGGAATCAAATTCAGAAATTACAGAGAAAGAGAAAACCCAAGAAGAAAGTAAAGAACACGAAGCAAAGCTCTCACTTATGCTTATGAATCTTTCTGAAATCTGCCCAAATGATGCTCTTCAATGCCTATGGTCTTGATTTCTTCAATAATCCCAGGTGAAAACTCTCTCTTTTTCTCTCCAAAAACCTCCCAAAATGTCTGTGTCCTTTGCCTCTCCAAAACTGTCCCCTTAAACCTCAGAAACTGCTCCTTAAAATAAGGAAACTGCTGTGCGTGCAAAAACCCACTGGCAGTGGGAAAAACCCACGGCCAGTGGATTATACTGGAGGTCCAATTTGTACATTTTTGAGCATTCAAACAGAGGAACCCACGGCCAGTGGGAAAAACCCACGGCCAGTGGGTTTTCCTGGACCCCAAGATATGCATTTTTGGTTACAGGGTAGCAAGATCCACTGGCAGTGGGAAAAACCCACGGCCAGTGGGTTTCTCTGGATCCCAATTTGTTCAAGTTTTTGTCAAAGGGCAGCAGGATCCACTGGCAGTGGGAAAAACCCACGGCCAGTGGGTTTCTCTGGACCCCACTTTGCTGCTTTTTCATAGCTTGAAACCCTTCCATTAATCCAATGCTTCCTCGAATACTTCGCGTTTGGAATGTATGTACCTGTAAACAAGCTATTCCTGCAAAAACTTGAAGCACCCGAGTAACAAATGCGGAAGGAATGAAAAATACTTGGAATTAGGGACAAGATAACACAAATGACCTAGAAAAACTAAATAAAAAAGCCACTAAAATCATGCAAACAAAACACCTATCAAAACACCCCAAACTAGAATATTGCTTGTCCCCAACCAATCATCATTGCCACAAATATGATCAATAGAGATTTATGAATTCAGAATATCTTAAGGAACCCATTTGGAAAAATTATCAACATATGATTGCAAGATTATCACCAGAGGAAACCACACAATTATTCATACCATGTTCACAAAACTAGGCTATAGACACACATCCTTTCATTTCTCTCTAAGTATTTTAAGCTTGTGTATGATTATCACTCAAATCATAGCATTTTAAGACACTACCATAGGCTTGGCAAACGACCTTACTCTCCACATTTATTTAGAAAACAAATTATAGTCAAAAGGTCTTTCGTTTGGTTGTAATGGGGCCATGGGTTTGGGGAATGGATATCAAGGAAAAGGAAATTCAAAGGGCTATCACTCAATGGAACACCGAGAATAGTTAACTTTTGAAAGGCAGACCAGACCCCCAAGGAGTCCTTGTTGTTTTCTATTTTAAACTTGACTCCTTTCTTGCTTTGCTTTTCATCCTTTTCTTTGTTTTTCCAACAATTTTTCTTTGGTGGGAAACACAGATTCATCTTGTTTATTTTTGTTTATCAACTAAAACCCAGTTGTTTCCTCTTAGCCATTTTCGTTCTAGCTGCCATCCTTGAATTTATGTCATTTTCTCAGTATTTTATCAAACCAATACCAAAGGATTTCAACAATAAACAAACAGTCTAAGCTCAACAGGGGCAACTAATTGTATGTTATACTTTCAAAATTCAGAGGCTAGAGAACAAAACCTACTGCCTTTTTCATTCCATAACAAGTAATCATTAACCATTTTGAGTCGGTCGCAAGCCAAGTTCTAGAGCGCTTTAAATGTATGACACACTCAAATAGAAGAAAACAGGGGTTTTCTAAATATTTATGTTTAAAAACTACCCCTTTTTGGCTCAAAAACTCTCATAATACATGGCAGGTGAAATAGACCCAGTCAAAGAAAACACAGCATCATAAAGCATAGTTCCTCAGACAATCAGTGCCATCATCAACATAAATCGAAAGTTTTTAATTTTCATTTTTTTTTATTTGGATTCCTCAACAGTCAATTTCCTCAATGAAAACTGATACAATTAATGGCAAAAATAATCACAAGTAAACAAACATTCCTAGATGGGGGTACAGACAGGCACAGTCATGCAAAGCAAATGAAAAACAAACTACAACCTAGCATGTTCAAATAAGATTAAAAGAAAAACAATGCAAAGAAATGTCAAGGTGTAAAGGCTTGGAATAAGTTTCCTTGTACCTACTACCCCAAACTTAAAGTGAGAAGTGTCCTCACTGGTCAGTAGAGAGGATTCCAAGTACAATGAAACTTATTTTTAGGACCAAACCTGTCATGGGGAGGGAGGAGGAAAATGGCCTTCCTGGAGGTGCCAAGAGTACATGGCATCCACGCGCTGGGCTATGTTATCGATCCTGCTTCCTTGCCGGAGTTGCTCAATAGATAAAGACTCTAAACGGGTGTTTATTCCTTGCATCAAGGAATACATCCGTTCCATAGAAAATCCGGAATCGGGAGAGGACCTAGACGGGCCAGCTGAGTGGTCATGAGGAAGAGGCATCTCTGTGTCCAAGGGGGTATCTTCTTCTGTACCTGAAAACAAAAAAGAAGTTTTGCCCTCCAGGCTAGTGAAGCTAGGGTCAGGCAAGGGGTGAGGCACAGAAAATCCGGGAATAACCAAACAGTAAATTCCACGTTCCAATACAAGCATACCCATGTGAACCATCTCCTCAATATCAACCCGCTTGGGTTGGCAAAGTAAGGTATCCTCTTGCAGATCTATCCCCACATACCTCGCAATAGGATTTATATAACCTGTAATGACAATCCTTCCAGTAGTAGCCCTTCCTACCCTAGCGAATTGGCTAAAAAGCCATTTCGTAGAGTGGACCGGGATGTTATTAATCATGGCATGCAGTAAATAAAGCTCAGCAGCCCTAATAGTACCAGGACTATCATATCTACCAAAAATGGATCGGGCCATAAACCTCTGAAGGTATCTAAAGACAGGGTGATGCATGAGTGAAGCTTTGGTAGAAGATGGGTCATAAGTCTCCCTAGATTTAGAGAGCCTAGACCAAAAATACTTGGCCCTAAAATCCCTAGGGATGCGGGCGGCATTTAATTTAGTAGAGGCATCTCCAGGGACAGATGGAAAACCGTAGATGGCATCCACATCAGCTAAGTCCATCCTATAATCAGTGTTATTTAGCCTAAAAGTGATTTCCCAGGTTGACTCATTATCGCAAGGCTTAATATCAATGGAACTTAGAAACTCTAATGTGGTGCGTTCATAACAGGGCTCATATAATTCAATAAAATCTTCCCACCCCATATTCTTGCACAATTTAAAGGTGTCATCATATAACCCAAGCTTCAATAAAGATTCCTTACAAAAGAACCTAGAGGGGATAATTTCCCTAGAGGTCAAAGAAGATAAGCGCATCTTTTGTTCATCAGAGGTACATTCAATACCATTTATACTAGAATAGTTAGATGACGTACCTTTGTTTTTCCTCTTTTTGGAGACATTCTTGGTTCATCCCGAAGACATAGTTTTGGGCACCTAAAATTCCAAATCAAATGTCAGCACAATGGATATCAATATAATCAACAACATGATATTGGCAGGATGGGTAAGCATAGGGAAAACCCAAAAGGATCAAAATGTATATAAGGAAGAACAAAAGATTGGTTTGGGCAGTTTGTCAAACACTTGGTGGGCAAGAAGCTTGACACTAAAAAAAAGTCACCACAAACACATTAATATGCAACCAAGCAGCAAAAATTCTGGTTTAGACATTTATGCAAACACTTGGTGGGCATAAAATATGAACTAAGTAATCCAAGAACTATGCATCACAAGTCTCCCAATTTCATCTTTCACACCTTTCTCATGAATTGTAATGCCATAAATGTTCAATATGCAGCATGGATTCTCAAACAAGAGGCAAATTCACAAGTTGGGTTTCTATAAATAAAGATGAGTCATGATGAACACAAGAAACCCAATCAAAAGTTTAATAGACAACCACATGAGAATTGCTATCAAATAATAACATAGAACATATATAACACTCTTTCTTAATCAAGTACACCAAAAACCAACCAAGAAAGCAAAGGAAAAAGAAACCCCAAACTAGCCAGAAGGAACCCCAAAAAGATGAATGGAGGAGGAACTTACGTTGATGAAGAGTGGGTGAACGAGACCAAAGAAGAGTGGGTGAACAAGGGTTGTAGTAGAAAACAAGTACCTTCTTGAAGAATTTGAGTGTGAGGTGTGAAGAAAATGCAAAACAATGTGAGGGATGTAATGCCTATGTTTGTGCGTGAAACAATATATAGGAGCAAGGAAGTGGGGGCAAATCCACGGCCAGTAGGAAATATCCACGGCCCGTGGTTGTTGCTGCCCAGGGGATTTACATTCAGTTTTTGGGCCTGGGAAAACCCACGGCCAGTGGGAAAAACCCACGGCCCGTGGAGTTTGCTGCCAGGCCCCCCCCCAAAAAATTTCACGCAAGGTCCTGGATACAAGCAGAAGAACCCACGGCCAGTGGGAAAAACCCACGGCCAGTGGAGTTCTCTGCTTTGGCACTTCAGAAAAAATTAATTACTCTCCTTTTTAATGTCAGAATAGTCCACTGGCTCTGGGAAAAACCCACTGCCAGTGGATTTCCCTGTTTGATTCCTTGAATATGTACAATGATTCTCCTTTATTTGATTCCTCTTACTCATAGAAACACATGTATGCATTCAATCATAATAAATATGTACAAAACAAAACAAAACAATCATGCCATGCAAAATTTACAAACTAGAAAATAAACATGCAACTATTTACATCGGACTCCCTTTGAAATTATTTTTTTATATATATATATATGACAAGAAAAGTACTTAAAGAATGAGAAATGGGGTTACCTCCCCACAAGTGCTAAGTTTAACGTCTTCAGCCGGACGCTTGGCATTCGTTGGAATTAAGAATCTAATCCATCAAGCAAGTCCAAAGCACTTGCTTGTTGGATTGGTTCTCCTGTCAAGTAGTGCTTAAGCCTTTGTCCATTCACTTTAAATGAACCAGACTTATCGCTCCATAACTCAATAGCTCCAAAAGGATATACCTTAGTTACCTGAAATGGTCCTGACCACCGGGACCTCAATTTGCCAGGGAATAGCTTCAATCGGGAGTTGAAAAGTAACACCATATCACCAGGGTTAAAGGATCTCCTGAAGATGTGACGATCATGCCATTTTTTAGTTTTTTCCTTGTAAATCTTGGCATTTTCATAAGCATCCAACCGGAGCTCCTCAAGCTCGTTCAACTCTAGCAACCTGTGTTCACCTACAAGCTTAATATCAAAGTTAAGCATTTTTATAGCCCAAAAAGACTTATATTCCAATTCAACAGGTAAATGACACGGTTTCCCATAAACCAGTTTAAAAGGTGTAGTTCCAATAGGAGTTTTGTAAGTGGTTCGATACGCCCATAAGGAATCGTCTAATTTAATAGACCAATCCTTACGGGAGGTATTGACCACCTTCTGAAGAATGTTTTTAATCTCCCTATTAGAAACCTCAACTTGGCCACTAGTTTGAGGGTGATAAGGTGTAGCAACCTTATGCCTCACTCCATATTTTTTTAAGAGGGTCTGAAAAGTTTTTTCAATAAAGTGAGACCCTCCATCACTAATTATGCATTTAGGGACCCCAAACCTTGGAAAAATTATCTTTCTAAAAAATTTAATGACAGTCTTAGCATCCGAATGAGTCGAAGCAATGGCTTCTACCCATTTGGATACATAGTCAACTGCAACCAGAATAAATTGATTTCCAAACGACGGGGGAAAGGGTCCCATGAAATCAACACCCCATACATCAAATAATTCAACCTCAAGAATACTATTAAGTGGCATTTCATGCCTCTTACCAATATTACCGGCCCTTTGGCATGCATCACAAGTGAGGACATACTTACGCACGTCCTTGAAAATATGTGGCCAATAGAAACCCGCTTGCAACACCTTTGAGGCTGTTTTAGAAGTGCTCATATGGCCTCCACAGGAAAGGGAATGGCAGTGATCCAGGATGGCTCGAACTTCAGGCTTAGGAACACATCTCCTAATCAGACCATCTGCACACTGCTTGAATAAAAGGGGCTCATCCCAATAATAGTGCCTTACATCTGCAAAAAACTTCTTTTTCTGCTGAAAACCAAGGTCAGGGGGTACTATGCCACATGTAAGAAAATTGACAAAATCAGCGTACCAAGGCACTTGTTGGACACTTAAGCTAAGTAATTGTTCATCCGGAAAAGACTCATTGATGGGAACAACATCACCCATCTCATCTTTTTCAGACGACAACCTAGATAAGTGGTCTGCAACAAGGTTCTCAGTACCTTTTTTATCTTTGATTTCTAAGTCAAATTCTTGTAAAATCAAAATCCACCTAATGAGCCTAGGTTTTGCTTCTTTCTTATTTAAAAGGTACTTGATGGCAGAATGGTCAGTATATACAGTAACATGTGATCCTACCAAGTACGATCTAAATTTGTCAAAAGCAAAAACTATAGCTAACAATTCCTTTTCGGTGGTAGCATAGTTTACCTGCGCGTCATCAAGTGTACAGCTGGCATAGTGGATCACATGCAGCTTCTTATCCTTTCGCTGCCCAAGTACAGCCCCCACTGCATGATCACTAGCATCACACATGAGTTCGAATGGGAGTTCCCAATCGGGGGGTTGCACTATAGGTGCGGAAATTAACTCCTGCTTTATCCTGTAAAAAGCCTCAAGACATAAAGAATCAAAAACAAATGGTACATCCTTACCCAAAAGATTAGTCAGAGGCTTTGTGATCTTGCTGAAGTCTTTAATGAACCTCCGGTAAAACCCGGCATGTCCAAGAAAGCTCCGAATACCTTTCACATTAGTTGGTGGGGGCAATTTCTCAATCACCTCCACCTTGGCTTTATCGACTTCAATTCCTCTTTCAGACACCAGGTGCCCAAGGACTATGCCCTCCCTTACCATGAAGTGGCATTTTTCCCAATTTAAGACCAAGTTGGTCTCTTCACAGCGCTGCAAAACTTGGCACAAATTGGTCAAACAATTATCAAAATTCAAGCCATGCACAGAAAAGTCATCCATGAAAACTTCCATCACATTTTCAATTAAATCAGAGAATATGGCCTGCATACACCTTTGAAAAGTCGCGGGTGCATTACACAGGCCAAATGGCATACGCCTATAAGCATAAGTCCCATATGGGCAAGTGAAGGTTGTTTTCTCTTGATCAGATGGATGGATGGGGATTTGATGAAAACCAGAATACCCATCCAGATAGCAAAAATAGGAGTGCTTAGCAAGCCTCTCAAGCATCTGATCAATGAAAGGGAGAGGGAAATGGTCTTTCTTAGTAGCGCTATTTAGTTTTTTGTAATCTATACACATGCGCCACCCAGAAACTACCCTAGTAGAAATCAATTCCTGTTTATCATTTTGCACAACAGTTATCCCTCCCTTTTTTGGAACCACATGAACTGGGCTAACCCACTTGCTACTAGCAATGGGATAAATGACGCCCGCATCCAACAACTTCAAAATCTCTTTTTTAACCACTTCTTGCATTTTAGGATTTAGTCTCCTAAGTGGTTCTACAGTTGGCCTACTCTCATCCTCCACAGTAATCCTATGCATGCAAAATGAAGGGCTAATCCCCTTAATGTCATCCATGGTATAACCAATAACTTTCCTATACAACCTAAGATGTTTCAGGAGTTTTTCAGTTTCCACAGCAGTCAGTTCAGCATTCACAATCACAGGATAGGTAGAGTTTGGGCCAAGGAATTCATACCTCAATGAAGCTGGTAAAGGCTTCAATTCTAATTTGTTACCCACCACTTCATTTTGCATGACCTCAGTATCATGCTTTGGTTGGGCTTCTCCTTCGGAGCTACTTGATGTACCTGCAGGCTCAATCAAAAATACAGATTCAAGTGGTTCATCAGGAAGGGTTTCTTCCTTCACCACTTGGTCAATACAATCCATAACACAGCATACATCATCATTAAAAGGTTTTTTTAAAACATTCTGCAAGTTAAAATCAACCTTTTGGTCTCCCATAGTCAGAGACAACCTCCCATTCTTGACATCTATAACCGCGCCCGCGGTTGCCAAAAATGGCCTGCCTAAGATAATGGGGATCATCGAATCCTCATCCATTTCAAGAACCACAAAATCGGCAGGTATAAAAAATTTTCCTACTTTGATTGGAACATCTTCTAAAATGCCAACAGGGTACTTAACAGACCTATCAGCAAGTTGCAAAGACATCCTAGTAGGTTTTAGCTCTCCTAGTCCCAATTTCTCAGAAATAGATAATGGCATAAGACTAACACTAGCCCCTAGGTCACATAGTGCTCTATCAATAGCCACATTACCAATCACACAAGGAATAGAAAAACTACCTGGATCCTGAAGCTTGGGTGGTAGCTTCTTCTGGATCAGTGCACTGCACTCTTCAGTTAGTGCAATGGTACCATCGTCCTCCAGTTTCCGCTTATTTGACAAGATGTCCTTCAAGAACTTCGCATAGGTCGGTATTTGCTGCAGAGCATCTGTGAAGGGGACATTTATATACAATTTTTTAAGGACCTCAAGGAACTTACCAAATTGTCTATCTAACTTGGCCTTGGCCAAGCGTTGAGGAAATGGCATTGGAGGTTGGTAAGGCTTCACCTCCTCCTTCTTTTCAGTTTGTTTCTCTTCCTCCACCATAGGATGAGAGTGAGGTTCATCCGCTTTCTTTTCTTGGTTGGCCTCCTCCTCTTCCTTGTTTACCGGACCTTCATATTTTGTGCCACTCCTAAGAGTGATAGCCATTGTGTGGTTCGATGGTCCTGTTTCGGGCTTTCCAGGGAATGTTCCTGGTGCTCTTTGAGAGGATGATGCCTGTTGAGCAATCTGGGTCTCCAGCATCTTGTTGTGGGTGGCCAAGTTGTCCACCTTCGAGGCTAAGTTTTTGATGGCGTCCGAGAAATCATCATTCTGCTTTAATTGGGTAGCTACAAATGTTTCCATCAAGGATTCCAATTTGGATTTCTGTGGAGTGTAAGGTCCTTATGGTCTGTAGCTACCTTGCTGATTTTGAAACTGAGGTGGCCTGCTTTGGAAACCCGGTGGTCCAAGTGGTCTGAAATTGTTTCCATAGTTCCCACCATAGTTTCCAACTGCATCCACCTGATGCATTTCTGGCTCGGCATGCTGATTCACTCCAAGCTGGCATCGTGAAATATTATACCCTGAAACACCACATAACTCACAAACAGCTTTAGTAGCACCTGCTTCTACTTTATCAAACTTATCAATCTTAACGGATAAAGCTTCTACCTTAGCAGTTAATAAAGAAAGAGCATCAATAGTGTACTTACCTGGAGTTTTCGTTGGCATATTCCGTTCTGATGACCATTGATAGGTATTTTGGGCAACCTCCTCAATGAGGTTATAACCTTCCTCCATGTTTTTACCCATAAAGGCACCGCCAGCTGCGGCGTCTAAGGTCACATTCTGGTTCGGAGACAACCCATTGTAAAAAATATGAACGGTCAACCAACGTTCAATGCCATGATGTGGGCATTCCCGGAGCATTTCCTTGTACCTTTCCCAGGCTTCGTACAAGGTCTCATCTTCCTTCTGGTTGAAGGTGATAATCAGCTTCCTTAACTGGTCAGTTTTGCTCCTGGGGTAATATTTGTTGAGGAAGGCAAGGGACAGCTCCTCCCAAGTGGTGATTGATGCTTCTGGAAGAGCGTACAACCAAGCTCTAGCCTTATCCCTTAATGAGAATGGGAAAAGCCTAAGCCTGATTGCGTCGCTTGAGACCCCATTCACCTTGAGCGTGTCACAATACTCAAGGAATATCTGCAAGTGTAAGTTGGGATCCTCAGATGGTAATCCACCAAATTGATTCTGTTGAACCATCGAGAGCAAGGATGGCTTCAACTCAAAATTATTCGCCTCAATGTTGGGTCTTGTGATGCTAGACCTCCTACCCATTGCATTGGGCGCTGCAAAATCACAAAGCGCTCTGTTGTCCTGGTTTGCCATGTGTGTGTCGGTAGCTGAACTTGAAGCTTGGTACTTTTCCTGTTCAAGATGCTTCCGAAGTGCTCTGATCTTACGGAGGGTCCTTTCAATCTCTGGATCGAAAATGTGCTCAAGGCTATGACTCCTTCGCATATATAATCCTGCAAAACCCTCTAACAACAAATACCAAAACGTAATTCTGCAGAAAAAATAAGAACTAAAGAAAAATAGAAAAATTATGCAGAAAAATAAAAATCTAGTCTAATCAAAACACCGTTTAACCAATATTGGGGGACAATCCCCGGCAACGGCGCCAAAAACTTGATAGGCCCGCAAGCGCACGAGGTATCGCGTAATAAAAAGTTATCGTCCCACAGAGATTGTTCCCAAGTACAAGTTTTCACAGTGGTTCAATTATCTAGAAAATATTGAAATTGGGTTTGTAATTTAGAAAATTAAGGAAAACAGAAGTGAAGAAGGAATGCTATCTGAAAGAACTAAATGAATTCTGAGATTGAAATAGAACAAATGAGGGTGAAGTTCTTGGGATTTGGTATATGATCATGCCATGTATTTAATTTTCCTAAGACCTTTCTATTTATTAATTCACGCTCTAAGGTTGGATTTCCGAATTTAATTAAGCCCTCTTCTCAGAGTAACATTAATGTGCCCAAATAATAAAGAACCGCGTTCGATTTATTATGTGAACTCGTTAAGAACGGTGAAATCCTATTAAACCTCGAATCGTCATACCCACTTTCGTGACCTATGATTCTAAGTTCAATTTCATGCGTTCAAACAACTAATTAACCTTTCGATTCTCTTAGAGTTTAATTTCAATTGATCCTATCTCTAGGTATTCAAAAGCATTACGCGTTCATGGAAATTGAATAGAAGCAATGAATTAACAAATAGAAAAATCCAAAAGAGGTTCAATACATAAGCATTGTCACACCCTAATCCCAAGATAAAGTTTAGCTACACATGCTCAATTCACCACAGCCCATTGATGGAATCAAATTCAGAAATTACAGAGAAAGAGAAAACCCAAGAAGAAAGTAAAGAACACGAAGCAAAGCTCTCACTTGTGCTTATGAATCTTTCTGAAATCTGCCCAAATGATGCTCTTCAACGCCTATTGTCTTGATTTCTTCAATAATCCCAGGTGAAAACTCTCTCTTTTTCTCTCCAAAAACGTCCCAAAATGTCTGTGTCCTTTGCCTCTCCAAAACTGTCCCCTTAAACCTCAGAAACTGCTCCTTAAAATAAGGAAACTACTGTGCGTGCAAAAACCCACTGGCAGTGGGAAAAACCCACGGCCAGTGGATCGTACTGGAGGTCCAATTTGTACATTTTTGAGCATTCAAACAGAGGAACCCACGGCCAGTGGGAAAAACCCACGGCCAGTGGGTTTTCCTGGACCCCAAGATATGCATTTTTGGTTACAGGGCAGCAAGATCCACTGGCAGTGGGAAAAACCCACGGCCAGTGGGTTTCTCTGGATCCTAATTTGTTCAAGTTTTTGTCAAAGGACAGCAGGATCCACTGGCAGTGGGAAAAACCAACGGCCAGTGGGTTTCTCTGGACCCCACTTTGCTGCTTTTTCATAGCTTGAAACCCTTCCATTAATCCAATGCTTCCTTGAATGCTTCGCGTTTGGAATGTATGTACCTGTAAACAAGCTATTCCTGCAAAAACTTGAAACACCCGAGTAACAAATGCGGAAAGAATGAAAAATACTTGGAATTAGGGACAAGATAACACAAATGACCTAGAAAAACTAAATAAAAAAGCCACTAAAATCATGCAAACAAAACACCTATCAAGTGGCATCTAAATGTGCAAATGTCATCGCAGGAGCGGGATCGGTCAAATCATCTGCAGGTACATAGACTGCTTGAATAGAAGTTATGGACCCTTTTTTGGTGGAAGTAATTTTTTCTTGTAAAGAACCCATTTTAGTACTAAGGGTAGGTTGATAACCTACAGCAGAAGGCATTCGACCCAATAAAGCAGATACCTCAGATCCTGCTTGGACGAAGCGGAAGATATTATCGATAAATAGAAGTACGTCTTGTTCATTGACATCTCGAAAATATTTCGCCATAGTTAGGGCAGTTAAACCGACTCTCATACGAGCTCCGAGCGGTTCATTCATTTACTTTTGATTCTACAATATTTTCTTCATTAATTACTAATTAAATGCTTGTTATTTTCTCTTAATTTGGTTTATTTTGTTAGGTTGGGATGCTAAGTGGTAATTTATGGTGCTAAGATGTAATTTGTACTTTGATCTAATGTTATTTTTTTATTTCCATTTCCCAATTTCTGTTTCAATCAGGTGCCTGTTGTTATCCTCGAGTAGTCACTACTTGCAACACGGATACCTACACAGGTAGTAGACGGGCACAGGTTTAATTTTTACCTGTGGGTACGGGTAACTCGTGCCCGCCTCGCTCCACCCCGCCCTATTGATATCCCTACAAGGAAACCATCTATCTCATCTCCAATCTCAAACACGAACCTGATTGGATGCTCGATTTCAAGCTAAAAGCTTTCAACAAATTCCTTACCATGAAGGTCCATGAATGAATATTTTTATGGTTACTGCTATTGTTGTTATTTAGGAAAGTGTTTTGTTGCTGACCCAATGAAAAAGAGAAAGAGTAAATGCATTTTGTTCTTCTTGGCTCTTGCTCTAGCTAGGATATGTAATCATTTAATAAGGTCAAATTGATAAAGAAAAATTGGCACTTCTATAGGGAGCTATGAGTTGTTATTCTTATATGTCTAAATTTGAGGTCAATTTATCCCTATTAGTGAATCTCTTGGATGTTGTAGATCATCTTCTGACTGTTAACATTGATATTCCTTTATTCCTTTATTGTTTCAGATGTGATTTTTTATGAATAATATTGTATAGAACTAGTGTCTAAATTACATTAAAGTTGGCATTCCATTGTGTATGGCGACTATAATGGTTTATTTCATAATCGACTTATTAACAACTTAATCGACTTCATTTGAATGCATAGGATATTCTTGTAAGTTCAGTTTCATGCCAATCTTCACAGGTTAGTTGACAATCCAACTGTTTCATCTATATACTTATTTTTTTAACCTCATTTGATATTATCTTCCTTTTACATAATGCATAGGCATCCACCCTTGTAGCAGGAAAAGGGAAGTTAGATCCTAAAGATTAAGCTTGTGCATTATAGGCTCAAACCAAGCACAAAAGGCTACCTAGTTTTACGCATAAAATCACATAATATACATTTCTAGAAATGTAAGATTTCATGAGAAATTACTACCATTTAGAGAAAGAGATCAACTAAAATTTAATCATCTTAGAGATATGCAGAATTAAGTACACCACAACATTCTAATTCTACCATAAACATTACACTATCCACCACATCACACTATCCATTGTCAAACTAGCCATACACAGACCTTAATCCTTTACTTACTCATACAGAAACCAATACAACACCTTACTTACCTTTACCAACTTCAACTATACCAAATACTACCCAACCTTCACCTCACAAGACCAGATCATACTCAGTAAGACTAATTAGGCATAGAATATCTCCAAGACTATCATTGTGACCACGTCACTTTATAATATGGTGATATCACTTCATAGCATAATCAAACATCTTATTTCAGTTATAGTAAGCTACTTAAATTTATCAGCAAAACACAAGGCCTATACACTCACATTGGATCAATATGTTAAACCACCTTCTTACAAGGAAGTTGTTGATATGCCTCAATAAGAATAGGCAATGACAAAGGAATTAATAGCCTTAAGAAAGCAAAAAAACATGGGAAAGATACAAAGCCATACTAGTTTCAAAGGCCTACACTCAAGTGGATGGGTTAAACTACCTGGAGGCCTTTTGTCCAGTGGCAAAGATAACGTTACCATTAGATTTATTCTAGCCTTTGAGATATTATCCTATAATAAATATGCAAGTTGCTTAAATTTGGGTTGAAGCAAAAAAGTGAAAGTTGGCATGAGATCATGCTTACTAATTTTCTTTTGCATCATGCTCTAGTGTATGTAAATGGTGTTATTTTGGTTGGTGATAAGTTAGAAGAGTTTGGCATTATCAAATCCAAACTCCATATAGCCTTTGGGATCAAAGGCTTAGGGGTCTTGAAGAACTTCTTAGTTTAGAAATCTCACATTCCTCTAAAGGGATTGTAGTTGCTAGAGAAAGTATATTGTCTTGTTATTACCATTATTCCTTTCTAATATTACCAAAACCAAATTGGATCAATTAGTTCAACTATTTGAACTAAAAATTGATTAGGTTACTGATATAAACTATGTTGAAAAATGATTTTACACAAAACAAAGGAAATCAACCTAAATTTGGTAATTGTGATCATTATGTTTAATATATAGTTTGACTACCACTACTATACCATATTTTCTTAGATATAATAGTAATAGTAATAATAAAAAATAATATTAAATAATAATAATAAGGAATAAAATTATACTAGTGTAATATTGACTAATTTTTACACTCATAATAAGTTATAATTTAATAGTTGGATTCACAACACAACCGTTGAAATATTACTACATACAACTTAAATTATCTCTATCAAGTTTCGTTAAAATTAAACAACAATAAACACTTGATCGAAGAGTTCTTTACTTATATATATTACATTAGTTTTTTACATGAATGAGGTACTAAATGATTTTGAATTTATCTAAGTTCTTATTTGGCACATATTGAACCTTGAAATTATAATTTTGAATTTTGGATTCTAAGAATTAGAATTACAATTCCAAGGTTTAATTCCATTACTAAAATTAATTATTTTTAATTTGTAACTTTTACCCTTTAAATTAATAATTACTAACATCACATTACACTATACTGCCATTGTTGTTGTCATTGCTATCATCATTGCATTATCACTACCGCCACTGTCATCATTGTCATCACCATCCCTATCACTACCACCACAATTGTTCTTGTCATCATGACCACCATTGCCGCCCTCATCACTACTACCATCACTACAAGAAACTAAAGATATGAACTTTGAAGCTAATGATAGATTTTGAGAGAAAATGTTATCTGATAACACTACAAGAAAAGGTCAATTTGACATAGGACTATATTCAAGAATGTCCCATGCAAATGGTGTGGGATGCTCTATCCCACGTCATTTCCTTATATGCAAAAGCCACATGAGAAACTGACTCCCGTGCTAAACCTGAAATGAGGCATTAAGTCTCATTCCATTTGTGAGCTATGAAAGGAGCGTCAGATATCCCATGCCAAAAAACTTTTTTATATTTTAAAAAGGCTATTAGTGCGGTTCCACATGAAACTACACTAATAGTCCTTTTTAAATATAAAAAATTATGACAGTCCACTAGATATGAATAGTCCATTCTTCCACTAGAGCACATAATATCTAAGCCCAATGAGAATTCCATCTAGTATAAGACTTAAGACCTTTGGTTAAGGCCACCTTAAGGCCACTTTTCTTTGTAATTATTTTAGGATTTTATTGTTAGGGTTTAAAAATCATCCTTGAGTTTAAGAATCATTTTTCATTGCAATTTTAATTGATCCTAATATAAGCTTAAGAGTTTTGGCCATACATGACTTTATTTTTGTATTTTGGCCATACATGACTTTATTTAAATTAGTAGTTAACTTAATTAGGGTTAGTTAGAAGTAGCTTGTTAGGCAAGTTAGTGATTAGTCTTTAAATAAAGCTAGAGTTTTTAATTGTAGGGAACTTAGATCATTTTAATGAATTTGGTAATTTAATGAACTTATTAGCAATCGTAAATGATCATATTCCTCTCGATATTATATATAGATATATATAGTGAGTGAGTGAGTGAGTGAGTGAGTGAGTGAGTGAGTGAGTGAGTGAGTAAGAGAGAGAGAGTGTGTGGGAATAAATGTATTAAAGCATGGTTAACATTAAGTACAAACCTACTAACATATGCAAGACAAAACTAATTAGTACACTTTCGTTACCATATATTATGTAACAAAACATATTGATCCTAATTAATGTATATCTAGTTCATTCTTACTTTAGCAAATTGGACCAAAACTATTACTACTCCAATCTATATGCACAGTAGCCACGGTACTAATCAGGTTTTAAACTAGAGCCCCCACAGTACTATTTATATTTTAAACTACATCTTAAGCTCATAGCAAAAGGTTCAATTTTCATTAAACAGGTAATAGGCATGAATTGCACAACTAATTGAAAGAGAAAATAAAAACATTGGACTCTTATTCCAAATCGGGATGAAACTAACACATATGAATGACAATGAGAGATCAAGGAACATCACATCATTAACATATTCACACATAACCATTATCATCCAATGCAATCGATGGTATTTTTACAAAAAGGGCTATAACCATAATCAAAGAGAGCATAACAAAATCCTTAAAATTAATATTCTATGATATCATTTTTATATCAAATTTTCTTATAGCCAAACCAACTTAAAACAACAGTCGACATTGTTTCCAACTAAATAGAAATAGAATTTTGGAATGCTTTCACTTTCTTTTTGCTCAAAACTTTTTCCCAAAACAAACTTCAACTCTAAACCCACATCAATTCATTATTTAGCTAAACTTAAAATTCACAACACATTAATACCTCATTCCTTAGGCCACGGGTTTAACAACAACAAAAAAGACTAAACTTTCACCCATCATTTAGATTAAAACATAGCTTTAATTTAGCAAAGCCTTTCAAACAACAACAAACCAAAATAGTAACCAAATATCACTTTAAAATTTATTCAGATTACAACCTTAGGGTTTCAAGATCTTTAGAAAAAGAAGGGTTGATGGTGGTGGTGGAAGTGTAGGTTCGAGCTGTACCAAAATAAGGAAAAGAAAACACATTTCATTAAACCAAGCTTAATCATGGAACCACAAACATGTACATGAAAATGGAAGCCTCACCCGAAATGGGTACTCACTACTGATAGGCCCGCAAGCGTACGAGATATCACAGTAATAAAATTATCGTCCCATTGAGATTGTTCCCAATTATCGGTTTATAGCATTTTGATTATCTAGACAATTCATTTGTTGGTTCAGAAATTTATAACGCAAAGAACTAAATGACATAAATAGAGAACACTAAGCAACAACAATAAAAGGATTTATTTGGAGACGATGGAGATTAATTTCTTAGGAAGTAAAGATTCACATAAATGTGGGTGCCAATATTTAATGCGGTTCGATTTCTAGATCATTAAATCATGTTTCTTAAGGCAAGTTTTCCTAAATTGATCAGTGACTTTCTCTCGAAACCTCACTAACGTACCTAATTATTGAAGAACCACGTTCAATTCACTAATTAGGTCCTTTAAGCTTTATGGAAACTCAGATATCCCTCAAAGAGTTTCATTCACTTTCGTAACCCGAATCCCTAGGTTCGATTTTGTGTAATTCAAACTATACGCCAATCTTTCGATTACCCATACCGTTTACAATCATCCATACTTATCTCTAAGCTTAATGGAAGCATTAAGAACTCACAAAATCAAATAAGAACACAATTTAACAACCAAGAATGAAGAACATTACATATGGGTTCACATAAATGCTACACCTTAATTCCCAAGAGAAATGTTTAATGTGCCATAGAAACAACTATGATAATACCACAATACAAGGAATTCAAACCAAACATAGAAGGAAAATCAAAATATGAAAAGGGATTCAGAAAATACAAGAGGAAGTTCTCACTAAATCTCCTAAAATCCTTCTCCCAATTCTGCAGAATTTGATCTCCTTTGACATTTTAGCCTTGATCCCTTTCGAAAATCCTTGGCAAAGCTTTCCCTTTTTCTCCCAAAAAGTGTCCCTCAATGTCTCTCCCTCGTTTCCCTTTTGAAAACTGCCCCTTTTATTCAGAAACTGCTCCAAAAATTAAGGCAAGTGCAGAACGTGCAAAAACCCACTGGCAGTGGGAAAAACCCACTGGCAGTGAACCCACTGGCAGTGGGTTTCTCTGGAATCCAAAAAACCAATGTTTCCTCCTCCGGGCAGCAGGATCCACGGCCAGTGGGAAAAACCCACTGGCAGTGGGTTTCTCTAAACTTCACAAAATGCCTTTTCTTTTACTGTTTTAAGGCCCCGAAGTGTTTCTTTGGTTTTTCCTTCTTTTATGCCACTTCCAAGAGTGAATCCTTTCTTCTTTTTGAGCTTCCAAATGGTTGGACTATCTTACATCCATCACATGCTTCATCAAATGCACCGCGTTCTTGCATTTATGCACCTAAATCAAGGTTATTCCTGCAAAAGTTCAAACACCCAAGTGACATGTGCGGAATGAAGGAAATCATATGGGAAACAAGAGGAAAATGACAGAGATTACCTAGAAATCCTAAGTAAAAACATCACAAAACAATGCAAATTAAATACCTATCAAAACACCCCAAACTAAAACATTGCTTGTCCCCAAGCAATCATCATCACCATAAATATGAACAATAGAGAATGACAAACTCAGAACAACTTGAGGAACCCAATTAGAGAAAAGAAATTTAACAGATTATTACAAGATTACCCAAACAGGAACCACACAATTATTCATACTATGCTCACAAGACTAGGCTATAGACACACATCCTTTCATTTCTCTCTTAATTATTTAAGCTTGTGTATAAGAATCACTCAAATCATAACATTTCAAGACACTACCATGGGCTTGGCAAGTGACCTTAATCTCCACAGTTATCTAGAAAACAAGTTATGGTCAAAAGGTCTTTCATCTAGTTGTAATGGGGCCATGGGTTCACAGATGCGGGAATGGATACCAAGAAAAAGGAAATTCAAAGGGCTATTATCCAATGAAATCTCTGAGAATAATTAAGTTTCGGAAGGCAAACCAAAAAGCATATTTTTTTATTCCTTCAAAAACTTCTAAGGAGTCCTTTTTGTTTTCATTTTTAAACTTAACTCATTTCTCTACCTTGCTTTCATCATTTTCTTTGTTTTTCCCAATAATTTTTTCTTTAGTTGGAAACACAAAATCATTTTGTTTATTTTTGTTTCCCAACTAAAACTCACTTTTCTCTTAGCCATTTTCATTCTAGTTGCCATCCTTGAATTTATGTTATTTTCTCAGGAATTTATCAAACCAATTACTAAAGGGTTCCAAAAACAAAAACCAACAGTTTAGGTTCAACAAAGGGCAACTAATGGTGTATTATAACTTTCAAAATTCAGAGGCTAAAGAACAAAACCTACGGTGCCTTTTTCATTCCATAACGAGTAATCACCAACCATTTTGAATTGGTCGCAAGCCAAGTTCTAGAGCTCTTTAAACGTATGACACACTCAATAGAAGAAAACAGGGGTTTTCTAAATGTTTATGTTCAAAGGCTACCCCATTTTGGCTCAAAAGCTCTCAAAATACATGGTGGGTAAAATAGACCTAGTCAGAGAGAACACAGAATCATAAAGCATAGTACCTCCAGACAATCAAACAATCATCATAACAAATTATTTGTTTTTTTTATTTGGATTCCACAAGGCCCTAAAATTACGTCAATCCAAACTGAAACAATTTACGGCAACAATGATCACTAGAAAACTAGCTATGTTGTCCTAAATGAAAACACGTTAAAAACAGAATGCATGCAAACTACATCCTAACATGATAAAATGAAACCGAAAGGAAAATGCAACAGGTAATCAAACAAAATCAAGTGAAATGACAAACTGCAAAAGGCTCAGAATAAGTTTCATCGTACCTACCACCCCAAACTAAACTTGAGCAGTTTCCTCACTGTTCAGAAGAGGGAGAGCGATGTACAGTGAAACTTATATAAACATGAACATAGAAATCCATGAAACATGCACCACCAAGTCTCCCAATTTCACATATCACACTTCACACATGAATAATAATGCAATAAATGTCCATTATGTGTCATGGAGTCTCAATCATGAAGAAAAAAATGCATGTGGGTTTCTATGCATAATGATGAACATGATGAACAAGAGAAACCCAAACAAGAGTTTGATAAAGTACCCACATGAAATTTTCATCAAAATAAACACATATGAACATATATAAACATGTTTCCATGATCAATTTCATCAAAAACCACTCAAGGTAGCAAGTAAAAGAATAACCCCAAACTAAAAGAAAGAACCCCACGATGTGAATAGAGAGTGAAACTTACTTTGATGAAAAAAAATAGAGAGGGGTGATGAAGATTTGGTGATTAGTGAAAGAAATTGGTGGGAAAATGAGTGGGGTTCAAGCAATTTCTCAAGTTAGGAGAGGTAGTATGAAGAAATGAGAGAGTGTGCAAGAGTGGAGGGGGTATCCACGGTCAGTGTGTGTATTTAAAAGGAAAAACTGTAGCTGTATGAGAACCCACGGCCAGTGGGAAAAACACACGGCCAGTGGGTCTCGCTGCCCTGGGTTTTAAAAATTGCATGTTGGACCTGTTTAAAACCCATGGCCAGTGGGAAAAACACACGGCCAGTGGGTTTCGCTGTCCTGGATTTAAAAATTTTTGCCACCTTGAACCTGTGTGAAACCCACGGCCAGTGGGAAATTCCCACGGCCAGTGGGTTTCTCTTTTTTTTTTTTGCCCAGAAAAATCATTCCTTTTTACATTTGACCCTGGTAAAAATCCCACTGCCAGTGGGAAAAAACCCACTGGCAGTGGACTTCACTGTTTTGCCCCAAAAAATATTTTTTGCACTTTAAGTCAGAGGAGTCCACTGCCAGTGGGAAAAACCCACTGCCAGTGGAAAAACCCACTGCCAGTAGACTTCACTGTTTTCAAACATTAAACTCCCTCTTTTACACCTAAACTTGGTTGCATTTGTTTGCATTTGTCCTAGGAATCACATGCATGCATTCAAAATAGAAAAAAAATACAAGAGAAACATGCAACAAAGACAATCAATCATGCAATTGAGATAGGATTACACATTATTATTCATCAAAGATAAATCAATATGTAATAACCCCAAAATGAATCACAGAAGGAAACCAAGAAATAATAAAGAGATTTTTTTCTTAATTTTTTTTTAAAACAAAACACATAAATTCAAATAAGAAAAAGAAATTTAAGATTACATGGAACCATGGGGTTACCTCCCCATAAGTGCTAAGTTTAACGTCTTCAGCTGGACGCTATACCTAAATTACAACCCAAAACCTATTAGAGCCATGAAATTCATACCTTAGTGTAGAATTTAAAGGCTTAAGTTCCACATTTAGGTTCACCACTTTGTCACACATGACTTCAGTATCATTGTTCAATGGTGCATAACCCTTACTACATTTGGATGTTCCTGTAGGCTCATTCAGAAAAACAAAATCAAGTGGATCCTTAGGAAGAATCTCTTCCTTCACCACTTGGTCAACTAATTCAATGTTACAGCAAACATTATCATGAAAAGGATTTTCAAAGCATCTATCAATTTAAATTCAACCTTTTGATCCCCTACAGTCAGAGATAACTTACCATTTTTAACATCAATCACGGCACCTGCAGTTGCTAAAAATGGCCTGCCTAATATAATGGGGATCATAGAATCCTCATCCATTTCTAGCACAACAAAGTCAGCAGGGATAAAATTTTTTCCTACCCTAATAGGAACATCCTCTAAAATACCTGCAGGATACTTAATAGATCTATCAGCCAATTGTAAGGTCATCCTAGTAGGTTTCAATTCATTCAATCCCAGTTTTTTAGAAATAGACAGAGGCATCAGGCTAACACTAGCTCCTAAATCACATAAAGCTCTATCTATTGGCATATCACTAATCATGCATGGGATGGAAAAACTACCTGGATCCTGAAGCTTGGGTGGTAGCTTTCTTTGGATAAGTGCACTACACTCTCCAGTAAGTGCTACAGTACCCTCCTCTTCCAACCTTCTTTTATTGGACAAGATATCCTTCAGAAACTTTGTGTATGTAGGTATTTGCTGCAAAGCGTCTATGAAAGGAATATTAATGTATAGTTTTTTCAAAACTTCTAAAAACTTACCAAACTATTTGTCCAACTTGGCCTTGGCCAAGCGCTGAGGAAATGGAATTGGAGGTTGATATGGCTTAACCTCCCCCTTCTTCTCTTGTTTCTCTTCTTCCATAGCAGGTGGAGGTGATACGGTCTCATCCTTCTTAGGGTCATTCTCAACTTGTTTTTCCTTTGGCGACATTGGACCTTCACATTGTGTACCACTCCTAAGCATTACAGCCATGGCGTGGTTGGATGGACCTACTTCTGGTTTTCCTGGAAATGTCCCTGGAATTCTAGTAGAGCTGGAAGCTTGTTGAGCAATCTGAGTTTCCAATATCTTGTTGTGAGTGGCAAGCGAGTCCACCTTTGCAGCTAGGTTCTTGATGGCATTGGAGAACTCATCATTCTGCTTTAGTTGAGTAGCTACAAATGTCTCCATCAAGGACTCTAATTTTGATTTTTGAGGAATGAAGGGTCCTTGTGGTTGTCTGTAGTTATTCTGGTTGCCTTGGAATGGAGGTGGTCTATTTTGGAAACCAGGTGGGCCTTGTTGTCTGTAGTTGTTCCCAAAATTTCCATCATAACTTCCAATAGCATCCACTTGTTGCATTTCATCCTCGAGGCCTTGGGATACACCAAGCTGACAACCTGTTATGCTATGACCTGTAACCCCACACAATTCACACACCACATTAGAAGCACCTGTTCCTACCTTATCAAATTTAACAGATAGTGCTTCTACCTTAGCAGTAAGAAGGGAAATAGCATCTAAAGAATACTTACCTAGAGTTTTTGTTGGTAGGCTCCGTTCAGATGACCACTGGTAGGTATTTTGGGCGACCTCCTCAATGAGGTTGTAACCTTCCTCCATGTTTTTGCTCATGAAGGCACCACCAGCTGCGGCATCCAAGGTTACTTTTTGGTTCGGAGTCAACCCATTATAGAAAATGTGCATCGTCAACCAACGTTCAATGCCATGATGTGGGCATTCCCGGAGCATTTCCTTGTACCTTTCCCAGGTGTCGTACAAGGTCTCATCATCCTTCTGATTGAAAGTGATTATCAGCTTCCTCGATTGGTCTATTTTGCTCCTGGGATAATATTTATTGAGGAAGGCGTAAGATAGCTGCTCCCATGTAGTGATCGACCCCTCTGGAAGCGCATAAAACCAAGCTCTGGCCTTGTCCCTTAATGAGAATGGGAAAAGCCTAAGCCAGATTGCGTCACTTGACACCCCATTCACCTTGAGCGTGTCACAATACTCAAGGAAAATCTGAAGATGCAAGTTAGGATCCTCGGATGGCAATCCTCCAAATTGACTTTGTTGAACCGTCGAGAGCAAGGATGGCTTCAACTCAAAATTGTTCACCTCAATGTTTGGTCTAGTGATGCTAGACCTCCTACCCATTGCATTGGGCGTTGCAAAGTCACAGAGTGCTCTGTTGTTTGGATTATCCATTTGCTCGTCGGTAGCTGAACATGAAGCTTGCTGTTTGCTTTGCTTTAGTCGCTGCCGAAGTGCTTTGAGTTTCCTTAGTGTGCGTTCGATTTCAGGGTCGAAGATGTGTTCGAAGCTAGAACACTTTCGCATAAAGGAACCTGCACAATCCACAAACACACAAATACCCAAGCGTAATTCTACAGAAAAATTAAAACAAAAACCAGAAAAATTATGCAGAAAAAATAAAATAAAAGAATCTAGTCTAATCAAAACACCGTTTAGCCAATATTGGGGGACAATCCCCGGCAACGGCGCCAAAAACTTGATAGGCCCGCAAGCGTACGGGATATCGCAGTAATAAAATTATCGTCCCACAGAGATTGTTCCCAATTACCGGTTTATAGCATTTTGATTATCTAGACAATTCATTTGTTGGTTCAGAAATTTATAACGCAAAGAACTAAATGACATAAACAGAGAACACTAAGCAACAACAATAAAAGGATTGATTTGGAGATGATGGAGATTAATTTCTTGGGAAGTAAAGATTCACATAAATGTGGGTGCCAATATTTAATGCGGTTCGATTTCTAGATCATTAAATCATGTTTCTTAAGGCAAGTTTTCCTAAATTGATCAGTGACTTTCTCTCGAAACCTCACTAACGTACCTAATTATTGAAGAACCGCGTTCAATTCACTAATTAGGTCCTTTAAGCTTTATGAAAACTCGGATATCCCTCAAAGAGTTTCGTTCACTTTCGTAACCCGAATCCCTAGGTTCGATTTTGTGTAATTCAAACTATACGCCAATCTTTCGATTACCCATACCGTTTACAATCATCCATACTTATCTCTAAGCTTAATGGAAGCATTAAGAACTCACAAAATCAAATAAGAACACAATTTAACAACCAAGAATGAAGAACATTACATATGGGTTCACATAAATGCTACACCTTAATTCCTAAGAGAAATGTTTAATGTGCCATGGAAACAACTATGATAATACCATAATACAAGGAATTCAAACCAAACATAGAAGGAAAATCAAAAGATGAAAAGGGATTCAGAAAATACAAGAGGAAGTTCTCACTAAATCTCCTAAAATCCTTCTCCCAATTCTGCAGAATTTGATCTCCTTTGACGTTTTAGCCTTGATCCCTTTCGAAAATCCTTGGCAAAGCTTTCCCTTTTTCTCCTAAAAAGTGTCCCTCAATGTCTCTCCCTCGTTTCCCTTTCAAAAACTGCCCCTTTTATTCAAAAACTGCTCCAAAAATTAAGACAAGTGCAGAACGCGTAAAAACCCATTGGCAGTGGGAAAAACCCACTGGCAGTGGGTTTCTCTGGAATCCAAAAAACCAATTTTTCCTCCTCTGGGCAGCAGGATCCACGGCCAGTGGGAAAAACCCACTGGCAGTGGGTTTCCAACAGCAAGAACCACGGCCAGTGGGAAAAACCCACTGGCAGTGGGTTTTTTTTATGCACAAAATACTCACTCCAGAGGGGTCCACGGCCAGTGGGAAAAACCCACTGGCAGTGGGTTTCTCTAAACTTCACAAAATTCCTTTTCTTTTACTATTTTAAGGCCCCGAAGTGTTTCTTTGGTTTTTCCTTCTTTTATTCCACTTCCAAGAGTGAATCCTTTCTTCTTTTTGAGCTTCCAAATGGTTGAACTATCTTACATCCATCACATGCTTCATCAAATGCACTGCGTTCTTGCATTTATGCACCTAAATCAAGGTTATTCCTGCAAAAGTTCAAACACCCAAGTGACATGTGCGGAATGAAGGAAATCATATGGGAAACAAGAGGGAAATGACAGAGATTACCTAGAAATCCTAAGTAAAAACATCACAAAACAATGCAAATTAAATACCTATCAACTACCTAAAAAGAAACACAAGGGATGAAAGTACTAAGTCTCAAACTTACCAAAATAAGGCTTTTGTGGAAGATTAGGTTAAAAGAGAAATAGATCTTGTAGTGATTCAACGAAGGTCGCTATATCAAGAGTGGTGGTTGACACAACAATGGTCATGTGCATGGTGCGGGGGTGTTGGTGGTAGCTCAGTGACGGGTGGGCGTGGCTCGGTTAAGTAGAAATTAGGGCATGGCGAGAAGAAATTGGGATTAAGGATTGAGAAATGGAAAATGAAAAGAGAGACTATGGAGGGGAAGGGAAAAAGGATTGAAAGTATGATTCTCACGCCCCAAACAAACATAACATTTGAAATGAGTTATCAATTCTCACACGCCACAAGCATTAAATTTGAAATGAGTTATCAAGTCTCATAATATAGATTGTCTCACACCATATTTCTATATTAAAAATAAAAAATTTTGTAGTGTAAAAAGTCATTAGCTGGTGTAATAATTTATTAGAATTAGTGTAATTTAATATCACCTCATGATAATATTTTATTTAAATTTTTATAAATTGATGTTAATTTATCATTTTATAAATTATATATTTTAAAAATATATATTTAATTATTATGGTTAGATCCTCATTGTTGGACTAACATACTATTAACTAGTAATTTTTATGGTAAAATTACATTTTTCATCTCTTATGTGTTTAGTTAGATTTGAGTTAAACCATAATATTTTTTAATCAAAAAGGTCCTAACATTTTTAAAGTTGGTCTAAATTTGTCCTTTGTCACATCCCTTAATTAGGTTGATAGATATTGCATACATGACATCTAATTAGAAGTGGCGGCCTATAAATGAGTGACATGTAGGTAGGAGTGCAAATAGGCCAGGTCACACGTCAGGAGCTTATGGCCTGGTCTGTTTAAAACTTACATAGGTTAAGCTCGTTAGGTAAAAAGGTCATACTTAAACTTTTTAAGAAGCCTATTTAATCAAATTGGTTAGGTCACAGGCTTGCAAAAAAACCTATAAAGCCTATTAGGTCTGCCCATATAATTGACCTATTATATTATATATATTTGCAACATAATAATAATATATTTATTAAATAATAAGTTGATTACAATATTAAATAATATTGTTTAAAATTTTTGTATTTTTTCATTTTATAGATATTCCTAAATAGGTTTTTCAGCTTCCTTAGGTAAATAGGCCGCTAGCCTACACGAGCTAAAAGACCCATTTGTATATTTACAAATTATTCTAATAAATAGGTCTTAAAAGGTTTAACAGGCCAGACTTATCAATAAAACAAGTCAAATCAAGCCTACAAAAATAGGCCTATGATAGGTAAATAGATTAAGCTTAGGCCATTAGAATTCTAACGGGCCAAGCTCAAACCTAGCAAAAGCTCAGCTCGACCTGACTTATTTCTACCCTTACATATACGATAAAATAACAACTAGGATTAAAAATGGGAAAATAAAAATGAAAAATTAGTTAAAAAATAAAATGCCCTATAGTTGTAAACCTTTCTAACTTTGTGAAATGACATCCCCTTTTTAGTTTGATGTGAATTTGTGACAGTTAAAATTGTCAGAAACTTAAATTTTAACCGTCACAAATCAAGTTCATATTTTTGTGAAGGGCAAAATTTGTTAAATAGATTAATAAAGATGCAACAAAAGGATCGATCTTAATAAACTTAAAAAATTTTAAAGATTTTTTAAATAAAAATAATATAAGAAATCAACTTAAATCTAACTCAAAAATAAAGAATCAAAAATATAATTTTACCTAGCCTCAAACCAAACTGCCATTGAATATATATATATATAAAAAGAAAAAAATGGTTAATGCAAAAGCAAAAGCAAAAGCGCGTGTGTTGGTTTGTTCCAGGTTGGCGCCAAGCAAAATGGGAGTGCGAGGGGGCGAACCACATAGTAATAGTAATAGCAATAGGAGCATCTAATATCCATAAAACAAATCCAATTCCACTCTCAACTCCCATCATCTTTCTTTCCATTTCCTTATAGGATACAGTTACTTGATCCGCGTCTCACATAAATGTGTCCTTATCTATTATCTTTTATGTTTTACAAATGTGAAATAAATTAATCAACATGCTCACTAAACTTTGTCTTACAATAAAGTATATAATTTAAAAACACTTGCCGGGTTTCCCATCCTGTCATTTAATTTCTTAATTATGTAATGAAAAATCGTTAACTTGTATACTTATTAATGGATTTTTTTTTACCTTTAATTCTAAGAAGTAGAAATACGGTTGGGTCGAATTAAGTTTTACAGTTTACTCCAATAATTTATATAAAAATTCATTTTAAGTCATTAAAATACAAATAAACATATATTAAATAGATCAATGAGTCTATCTTAAACAAATCAATTTATCTCTATAAATCTAACAATGTAAGTATAATATATATTTAATTATCAATTTTTCATATTAAAAATAATTTTAACAAAATTTAAATTAATAAACTATGATCAATAGAAAATTTCATATGTATTATAAGTTATAATATATTATAAATTCTATTTCTTTATAAAATTATATACAATAGTTTAAAAAGGTTGATCCGACAATTTAAAAAGACTTTTTTGAAATCTCAACCCTAGCCTATTTAATTAAATAGGTTTTTTGAAAGGCCTTGATCTAGTTTTTATATTAAATAGGTTGGACTAAATTAGACCTTAAATAAGTTAGATCATAGACCCTCGATGGCAGTCTAACCTATTCTCATCCCTATTAAAAAGTGAATTTAAAATATCAACCGTGGTAACTTTTATTAAAAAAGAATGTGTATTTATTATAGTTTTGTATTTTTTTTACACAATCAATGTTTTTTTATTAAAAGATTATTACTTTAGGTAGTGTTTGGTATGAGTATCTTTTTTCTTTATTGAGAATAAACTATTGGTTAACTAGTCAATATTTTTTAAATTATAAGTTATTTATTTACATATAATTCATTATACACTTAAATAATCTAAAATCATAAATACATGAGAGTTAAAAAAATTAATTATCTTTAATCAAAACATTAAGAGGAAAATCTAGTTACCTCAAGTAAATAAATAAAGAAAAAAGCAAGTAATTAAACTAAAAAATTTGAGAAAAGTAGACGAAAATAATAACTTAAGAAAATGGAATGAACTAATTTAAAAGGAAATAAGCAAAAGAAAGAAGAACAAAACTTAAAAACCAAAAACAAGATTTAAAAATTTATACAATTAATCTGAATTTTATGAAGACATCATAGGAAGGGAAATTCAGTGGCCAAATGCATTGAGCAATAGATGAAGGAATTAGAATGATCTCAAAAATAGGGGTTGTTTCAAAGTTACATGCAGCAGATAAACTAAAGGAACATTCCAACAAGCTACTGGTTTGCGGAAACAGAGTCCTGTATTTTATATTTGATTAATGCCATGGCTTTGTGGGACAAGTCTATGTTTATCCGCATGCAAGGCGTGTTGGAATCACTTTCAATAATTTAATTTGCATTGAGCTGTTCTGACATGGTCAATTGTTTTCATTATTATATACATTCGTGAAACGAAGAAATCAACTCGAATTCAAAGTCAATTGTAAAGCAACGCGAAGAATCGCTGTTCCAAAATTTATTATTTACTCCGATAATGAAGACTTGCTTCCACAAGATGTACAGTTTTGTTAAGTCTTCTAAAAGGATATGCACCCAACATTCAACACCGTCGTTAACCCGTTTCTATGTGTGCGCGTGTTAATCCTTCCTTCCATATGACTCATCACCAGCCTATCAAATGTCTATCTTACCCTTTCTTTCAAAACTATTTCTTGCTGTTCTTTTATTTACAGTCAAAACCAACATAACAACAAAATCATCTTTACCAAAATTCAACAAAACTATATTCCTTCAGATTTAAACATGAGATCACAAATTAAGTTTGAACAATTCTCGACTAGTTAAACTACTCGTATAGTTTTCATTCATCTTGTTTAATTTATGAGACAATTCAAATTAAAACACATATATTAAAAAAATTTAATTCACTAATTTTTATAAAAAGTAATGAAAATATTTTAATTTTATCCTTATTTAATTTTAAACTTTAGTGTATATTTTTCAAAACAAGTATAAAGATGAAAAAAATATTAAATAATTTTAGATATATCATGAGTTTGTCTTATTCTATTTTTGTCCCTTATTAATTAATTTTTTTTACCAAAATACTTTTATTAGTCATTGATTAAATAAACAATAATTAAGTAAAAAATAGTAAATTTTGTAAGTCCCAATAAAAATACAAGGGTATCTTTGAAAATTAATATAATTTATAGATAAATTAAATGACTAATTATTTTAACTAACTTTTTTTAAAGAAACCTTAATAAGTTAAGAAACTTTTATATTAAAAGACAAAAATAGTAAATGAAACTGTTAAAACAATTTTTTTCTTTTGTCTTACGAGGATCACAAAAGTAATATTTATTATTTCTTTGACGTGTAGAGATCACTGAAATTGGTCCTGCATCTCCTAACTTTGTTTTAAAAATTTCACTATCTACCACTCACGGTTCAATCCCCTACTATTTAATGTATTAACAGTTAAAACTGAAAATTACTCACGTTGATGATCTCTAGATAAAAAAAGTAGATAAATAAATAATTTATATATACAACTTAGTTGATTGTTTTTCATTTTTCTTCAAAACTTCAATAGTTAAATGTCGAACTAAAAATTTTGACTAGGTAAAGTTGAGTCAAATAAACTCTCTCAATAAGGAAAAGTCTCTAGCTACAATTTAACTTTACATAAAGCAAATAGAAACTCAGGTGACCAACAAACAATGATATCATAAAAGGATGAATTTAATTTTTTTTAAAGAGTTTCACCTACTATATTTAGATACATGATAGGAGGAGGATGAGATCAACCCCGAAAAATATTACGTATGAGAAATTTTTTAAAAAAAAATCTAAACATGTCATTTAAATATAAAATTAAGATTTTATGAGATTCTATCAAAAGAATTAAGAAGGTAGTCGTAGATTGGTGTTATTAACTAAAACTTAATTATATAATTATGTATATATGTACATTTTCGTTTGAATCTCAATTTTTCATTTTATGTTTTAAAGTGAATATCTCGCTTTAAAGAGCATGAGCATTATGATTAATATTATTGTTTCAAGCAACCATATATATACAAAATTATAATAATCGTAATTAATATAGATATACTAAATCAATCAAACAGAGATAAGTTATTATATCAGAATATGTGTGTAAAAAACCATTTTGTAGTGGTTTAATGTTAGTTGGCTTGTGGAACGAGCTATAAGATTTCCGACTTAAGTGTTTATGCTTTTTTTTATTAATGAGGTAGTTGAAAAAATATTTACAAAAATTAGGTTGTTTTTGAAAAAATTATATGTTTGAAGTTCTTTTTGTGTGTCGTATTGGGCTTATACGACATATAGGTCGTATCTACGCATCCAACACAATAGGAGCACATGTGGTTGTGTTGTATCAATCATTGACGACACCACTATTGTCAACGGTTAAAAATTTATAACCGCAAACAATGCTTCTCCCATCTAGAATGTGAAAGGCCATGTGGTAGTTGTAACATTGTCAACGGTTAAATATTTTAATTGTAAATAATACTAAATAAAACTAAGATAAAATTGTAATTTTTAAATCAATATTAAAAGGAAAGTTAAATACTATAGTTATTTAAATACCGCAACTTTTTAAATCAAATACTATAGTTATTTAAATCAAATCTACTATATTTAATACCTAAAATTTTAAAATTAATTAAAATTTAAATTAAAAATAAATATATATTATCCTTAATATTTTTAGTCACTATAATTATAAATTTTATTTTTTAAAATATAATTTATTTTCATCTATAGATTAACTTAATATTTAATAAATATAAATTTAAATAGCATGCATTACTAAATAAAAGAAATATATTTTATCATATATATGTATTTTGTAATGAAGTAGACAAGTGGAAATATATTATTATATACCATAGTGTTAAAAAAATGTATATTCAAATAAATATGATTAAAATATATATGTTAATTTTTAATTAATTTATTGTTGTTAAATAGGTTAAAATACATTCCCAGCCCTCTTAAAGTTTAATGTTTAGAAAAAGACTTTAAAAAATGATCATTTTTAGCCTTTATAAAATTTAGGGTTTACTAAAAATGAGATTGTGTTAAAATTTGTTGTTAACTGCTAAGGTGGATAACGTTTGTGTCACCTCAACAGTAACACATATCATATTATATTATTAATTTAACGGGACCATTGTCCAGATTGCACAACACGTGTCAAGGGATTTTCTTCCCCAAATTTAAAAAACCTAATTAATAGCAATGAGATCATTAGGGACCTCTAGCCTCGATCTTCTACGTAATGGCCAACATCTTCTTCAAACTCTAAACCATTAAGCAAACACACATGGCAAGGTCAAATGTTTTAACCAGATCTTCCTCATCCATGGAGAAGCAACATAGTTGGTGTAGGTGTGGCGAGCACTATGCGCTTTTTGTTTCAAAAATAAAGAAGAGCAATGGAAGGGCCTTTTAGAGGTGTCCATTTGTCTTGGTAAATGTTGAAGAATGTCATTATTTTCGTTTATCATTTTCATACCTCGAGCCTTTTTTAATGGTGTGTATTTTTTATCTCAGAGCAATAATGATTATGAGATTTTTTAAGTGGGCTCCTACTGCTCATGCTGAAGGGAGTCACGGTTGTACCTGTAAGTGGGATTTGGAGAAGATGCATGAGGAATTTCAGATGAGGAGTTCAAAAATTAAAACTAAATTGGTGGTTGAGAATAATAAATCTTCAATGTTGGTTTTATGGTTACCATTGTTTTTTGGGCCATTACATTCAGCATGTTGTTTTATGTAGCTACCAACCATTGAGGAGAAATGGGTTAATAAGGGTTGGGTTTGATTGGAATAAGGTTTCCTTTTGTTTTTTGTTGTGTTGTAAGAAGACCTTATAATATTTAGGGTTTAGGAAAAAGCCCCTATAATATCAAGGGTTGAGGAAAAAGCCCCTGATGTAGGTGGGGTTTCTAATGATTGGAGTAGTTCTTATGAGCGTGTATTGTTTTTAATGTATAGGTCCACTTTGTAATCAAGAATTATTCTAATAGAATCCATTCCAGTGATTTAGTTATTTCATTATGGTTGTGGTTCTAATTTCAGTATGTTGATGGTGCTGATTTCATAATCTTTATAGGTTTTCTCTTATTTCTTTTACTGAAATCAAATTGAGTTAATACTGAAATCAAATGAAAAATCAAATTAAAACCAAAATAAGTGAATTCAACAGTTGCCTATCCCTTTCAGTATTTATATATAATCAGTTATTGACACTTTGTTGAGTACTTGGGAAGTCATCAGGCACAGTTAGGGTCTCTTGTTGGTCAGGGACTTTAACTCTCCGAAATCTTGTACCTCTTCCTTTTCCTTTTTCCTCTCCCTCTACCTCTTCTCCTAGGTTTGCCCCTTCCTATTATTCTTGTTGTTGTTGTTGTTGTAACAACTTTTGTAGGTGTATCAAATTATGAAGGTTGTGAATATGTAGGATTAGTAGCAGCTTGTGCATGTTGTGGTTCAGCTGGACCATGAGCACTATGTGTAGCCTCCATATTCCCTACATCCTAAAAAATAAATGGATCATGAGCCTCTTGGTTCGGGTCGAGGTTATGCTTGCGAGCGTCATGTAAGAGTGAGAAGATAATGAAAATGGTTTATTTTGGGGTTTGAGAAGATGAGGAGACTAATAGTTTGTTGAAAATAAAACCAACCCCATCAAAACAAAACCATTGAATATGAACCTTCATCTCCACTATAGTTGTCACTTCTAATGATAAAGGAAAAAGCCCCTGATGTAGGTAGGGTTTCTAATGATTGGAGTAGTTCTTATGAGTGTGTATTGTTTTTAATGTATAGGTCCACTTTGTAATCAAGAATTATTCTAATAGAATCCATTCCAGTGATTTAGTTATTTCATTATGGTTGTGGTTCTAATTTTAGTATGTTGATGGTGCTGATTTCACAATCTTTATAGGTTTTCTCTTATTTCTTTTACTGAAATCAAATTGAGTTAATACTGAAATCAAATTGAGTTAATACTGAAATCAAATGAAAAATCAAATTGAAACCAAAATAAATGAATTCAACAGTTGCCTATCCCTTTCAGTATTTATATATAATTAGTTGTTGACACTTTGTTGAGTACTTGGGAAGTCATCAGGCACAGTTAAGGTCTCTTGTTGGTCAGGGACTTTAACTCTCCCAAATCTTGTACCTCTTCCTTTTCCTTTTTCCTCTCCCTCTACCTCTTCTCTTAGGTTTGCCCCTTCCTGTTGTTGTTGTTGTTGTTGTTGTTGTTGTTGTTGTTGTTGTTGTTGTTGTTGTTGTTGTTGTTGTTGTAACAACTTTTGTAGGTGCATCAAATTATGAAGGTTGTGAATATGTAGGATTAGTAGCAGCTTGTGCATGTTGTGGTTCAGCTGGACCATGAGCACTATGTATAGCCTCCATATTCCTTACATCCTAAAAAATAAATGGATCATGAGCCTCTTGGTTTGGGTCGAGGTTATGCTTGCGAGTGTCATGTAGGAGTGAGAAGATAATGAAAATGGTTTATTTTGGGGTTTGAGAAGATGAGGAGACTAATAGTTTGTTGAAAATAAAACTAACCCCATCAAAACAAAACCATTGAATATGAACCTTCATCTCTACTATAGTTGTCACTTCTAATGATGAAACTTTTGATCCACTGTATCCACTACCATTGCTTCAGAAACCATCGATCCATGATTCAAACACCATCCACAACCACCTTGCCTCCCTTTTATAGCGTTGCGAAGGATAAGTGTTCTTGTAATTAGCTTCGATAGGGAAGAAGAAGTTACAAAGTGGTGCTTTTTTATTTTGTTGTGGTTAGGGATAAGTAATGAAAATGGTTATAGAAGAGGTTATTTTTTTAGGTATTAGATGGAAAATGTGAAGGAGAATGGTTCGGTAAATGAAGAGGAATGAAATTGTTGAAGATATAGGGGAGAGAAGTAGTGGAAGTTTAGGAATGAAGGATGAAGAAGAAGAATGGTTTGGTGGAGTTGGAGACAATGAGAGATACTAAAAGGTTACATATGAGAAAAACAAACAAACAAAAAAGTTTGAATTGAGGAAGACCAACGGTTTAAAGAGAGTTATATCATTAAAAAGGTGAAATAGAGAATAAATACAAATAATTTAATTTCAATGGAAGGCAGTGAGCAGTCCAAGGTAGAAATAAGTGGTATTGGGTCATAGGCAGGATTCATTTAGTGATGAAAGATGAGGCAATCAATATAAAAATAAAAATAAAAATTAAAAGGGCGGTAATAGAAAAATACTTTTGGAGGAAAAACAGGATTCACTAAAGAGTTACACTTGTTAGATTCGACTATCTATGAGTTGCTTTATATAATATATTAAAATTAAATGGTTTGGATAAAATTTTAATAAAACGATTCCTAATTATGAAGTTATGCATGTGTCATCAATCTCATCCCTTTTATGAAAGATCTAGATCGATCTCTTTCACCGCTTCTATTTCGTTAGTCTCTTTCTATTGTACCATTGCTTGGCTGAAAATTATTAATCATCAGACTATACATATTATTCATTGCATCTATTAGGTTACTTTGTAAATGTATCTTCCCCTTGACACTCCCCTATGTTGTCTCTTGATATAGCCTACAATGTTGTTCATCACCCTCTATTTGAAGCATATTTATCGTGCTTATGCCTGGTTCAAAATGGTTAAGCACTATCTTCATCTTTTATGCTCTAATCTCTTTCCTTTTTTGTAGAATGTGTTTTTTTACATGTATATGGTTTAATTGAAGGTTTTTGAGTGTTATACTTTTTTGTTGAGCTACAATGATTGAGACTGTTGTATGATATTATTGTGAATACTTAAATGGATCCATTTTATATCCTAATATTTGTAATAGGTCATATCAAAATTCTCAGTTTATTCCTTTATTCATGGAAATTAGATGGGTCTTGTTTATTTAATGTCTATGAAGAAACATAAAATTTCAACATGAGATAATAGAAATAATATAAAATCCAAGAAATAAAGTTGAGAAAAGATAGGTAATAAATAATTTTTTAATGGAGTATTGTGATTGAATATTTAATTAGAGGAAAATCCAAATTTTCTGTGATGAATGGAGTTTGTTGTGACGAATGTAGGTTAATGCTTCTGATAGTTTCTTTAATCTCTTTACTTTGTATAACCTAAGAAGGAAACCTGATTCGATCTCGATATCGGCCCTTGGACAGAAAAGTCATTTGACCTAAAAGCCGTTGTGCGAGACCGGTATCACTGGAAGCATTGAAGTTTAACACCGGCTCCTAATACTCTGTATAAGACTCACAACTTGATTCTAGTGTAAGCTATTCTCTCAACACCAGATAGTTAGATTTGACTTATACTATCGCGTGTTGGCCTGCAAAGTGACTGATGGAAATGTACAGTTGGTAGGTAAGGTCACTGTTGCTTGTCAGCATTTCTACAAGTTGTCAGAATCACACTGATACCTTGTATGATAAGCCCACATACTCGAAACGAGCCTTTCACTACCCTAGATATAAATACTCACGTAACAACAATAAAAGGTAGAATATTCTCACTTGAACTCACACTTGAGCACTGATATTCCCTTTGAATATTCACTGACTTGAGTGTCAGAGTATCCTTATAGGTGACACCCCTTTTTATCCCACAACATGTAAGGCTGGTGATTTGATACGAGGAATCACTCCAAGACCTTTATTTCCCCACTGGAATAAAGGTTATAATAGCAGATCCCCATTAGACTGATGTAAAATCTGATCATACAACATATATTAAGGACTGTCTATGAGCTGGCCCTTGGACCCCGGCCACAACCAGTTTATTGGCACGCTTAGTGCAACCTGTAAACTTTTAGTCCCATGTTCATGGAGAAAGTTAGGTCATCATGGAGGAAAAGTTCCTGATGGGTACGTTGAGGATCTTACATACTTGGAGCCTAGGCGTTTGGCTTTTGATAATGCAAGTGTGTCTGCTAAACGAGTCATACCTATGATGACTCCTGATCCCAGGGATAAAGTCACTAGGTAGTTGAGAGAAGAGCTTACTGAGCTAAGGCGTGAACGTTTAATGCCTGCTGACAGAGTCCTTTTTGATTTTACCAACCTGAGGTGTCAAAGCCTGAGGTATCTCATACACCTCACTTCTTGAAGATTGTTACGTATGATGATGAGCAACATGCTTAGTCATAAGTAGAGTAGTAAACCCTAGGGGAAAATGGATTCCCTCTAGTACTATTCCCTCTGGGTATAAGTTGAGCATTCTTTTCTCGAGGAGGCTCATGAGTGTTCCTATTCCACGACACCTTCAAACTGCTTAACCTCTCCCCTTTAGCAAGTACTCAGGAGAGACAGATCCATGCAAGTACCTTAATGCTTACATGTACGAGTCCATGTTTCTTGAAGCTAAGGCTGACGTCATGTGTCACATGTTCCCGTACATGTTGATAAGAAAATCCCTATGTTGGTTCAAAGGGCCCCCTTCTGGATCCATAAACTTCTTGGAGAAGATGGTTGAAGCTTTCAGAGAGCACTTTGTGATCTCTAGGGATGTACCCAAGACTTCCCATACCCTGGTGTAGATCAAGTAGGGTAAGGTGAAGTCTTTAAAGGACTTCCTAAAAAGGTTCTACAAGGAAGCTGCTATGGTTCCGGATCTGACAGAGGCCACCCAACTGTATATAGTGATCGAAGCTTCACAACCTAAGTCTTCTTCTGCCTTGTCTTTGGCAAAGGGACCACCCATAACCTTTAAGGAGTTAAGGCGCAAGGTGTCAAAATATATAGGTATAGAGATACATCTTAAGGCTAAGGCGGCTAGGAGCAAGCCACCAACTTCTTCATACACATAGAGAATGAAAGGGATAAGCCTATGGGTGACAGAATGCCCTAGAAAGATCAGGGTAGAGAACAACAACCAAGGCAGCAAGATAGATGCATTGCAATATTTAGTCACTATGCTCCCCCTTAACACCAAGCCTTCACAGATCCTAAGAGAGGTAGGTGTGGCATCATTTAGCATATATGGAGTTAGGAAGCCCGTTCCAGTTAAGAGGCCAGGTAACCCTGGAAGTATTGTGAATTCCATGAGTAAATTGATCAGTTAACTAACGAGTATAAACAATTAAAGGATGTGATCGAGGTCTTGATCCGTGATGGGAAGCTTAAACAGTAACTCCTCTTTAAGAACAAGTCCTTAGATGAGACTTATCACTTGGAAAAGAGGTATAGGGACTGCTCCCCTAATCCTAATTATAATCGGGGTCCAAAGAGGTTTTCCTCAGCCGAAAAGCAGAAGGGCTTGGCAGTGGAAATAATTTAGCAGAAGAAGCGCATGTCATCCCCTTATCAGTAAGGTAGACATAAAGCATTAATATGATTATAGGTAGTTTTACTGGGGGTGGCGTGTGAAGAACCACCACCGCATGATCTTGTCTGTCCAAGGCAAGAAGCAAGATAATTGTCCTTTTAGGGACGGTGTGAAGACCCTTTCCATTTCTTTCTTCGATGATGATTTCAGCCCAACGATCCCTAGAGGTGATGACGCTATGGTGATAGTTATTGTAATTGCCAACATGGATGTAAACAAGATCTTGGTTAACCAAGAAAGTTCCTGCGACATCCTCTTCTATGATTATTTCAAAAGGATGGGTCTTACTAATGCTGATTTGTAACCTTACATGTAAGATCTCATAACTTTCAATGGGGCCAAGTAACCCATGAAAGGATATCTTCACATTCGCATCACTTTTGATGGCGAGACCGGAGCCCAGACCGGGAAGTCAAGAATCTTGGTCATTAACGTGCAATCCCCTTACAATGGCATTACAGGCCATCCTATGCTGAATGCAATGAAGGTTATTGTGTCAACTCTACATCTCCTCATTAAGTCCATTGACAAGGATAATATGGTGTCCTCAGTATGTGGTGATCAGGAGAACACAAGGTATTACTACAACCTAAGCCTAAACATAGTGAAGCTGGAGACCAAAAATAAGAAGCGGAAGCTAAATGAAGGATGTGCAACAACAGCTTCCGTCAACCTGGTAGATCAGGACCTCAGGGAAGAGTTGAAGATTGACCCAGTCAATCCATCTAAGCTTACCCTGGTTGGAGGGTCTAAGGCAATTGTTTTAGATGACACTCCAGAAAAGGTGACTTACATCAATGAAAAACTTGATCCGGGGATGGAGCAATGATTGTTGGCACTGCTCAAGGAGTCAAAGACCTCTTCACCTGGACCACAGCTGACATGCTTGGTATGGATCTAGATTTCTATTGTCATAAACTTTTTACGTATCCTAAGACTATACCCATAGCCCAAAAGAAGAGATGTTTGGTACCTGAGAAGCATAAGGCTGCCTGCACGCAGACAGTGGAGCTGTTGAGGAAGCTTTCATCAAGGAGATCCGGTATTCTTCCTGGCTTTCTCCAATGTAGTCATGGTTCAGAAGTCTAATGACAAGTGGCCTATGTGCATGAACTACATTGATCTTAACAAGTGCTACCCCAAGGACTTACCCCTTACCCAACATTGACAAAATGGTGGATGATTCGTCTGAGGTACTAGTTTCTATCCTTTATAGATGCATATTTTGGCTACAATCAGATTCCAACATTCGTGAATGACAAAGATGTGTTCTGTTACACTGTCATGTCGTTTGGTTTAAAGAATGCTGAAGTAACATACCAGTATATGATCAACAAAGTTTTCGAGGGTGTGCACACAAAGTAGGGGGAAGTGTACATTGATGACATTATTGTCAAGACACTAGATGGAGGAAACCACATGGAGGATCTTCACAAGATTTTCTTACGTCTTCAACAATACAACATGCATCTCAACCTTCTAAAGTGCACTTTTACAGTACTAGGTGATCAATCTTAGGGTTTTATGCTATCCCAGCAAGGCATACAGGCGAACCCGGATATGTGCAAGGTTATTCAGGAACTTTAAAGTCCTAAGAACTCAGTGAGGTGTAGTCCCTCAATGGCAAGATTGCAGCCTTGGCATGGTTCATACCAAAGATGACCCATCGGTCCCCCTTATACAAGATCCTCAAGAAGAGCAAGAAGATTGAGTGGGGACTAAAATAGGAGGCAACTTTCCAAAACTTGAAGGAAGTTCTATCCAAACCTTATATTTTGGTAAGACCTGACCTTGATGAATGTCCGATCCTTTATTTGTCTGTTTCAGATGATGCATTGGGAGTCGCTCTGGTAAAGGAGACCACAAGAGGATAGAGGTCGATATACTTCACTGGTAAAACACTGCAAGGAGTAAAATGTCATTATTAAAAGATTGAAAAGGCCGCTTTAGCAATTATTTGGGTGTCTCAGCGTTTGAAGCCATATTTTCATGCTCATCCCATTGTGGTTCGAACAGACCTCCCACTTTACACTATCCTCTTCAAGCCTGACCTAGCAGGCATAATGATTAAGTGGGCAGTGGAATTATTGGTAAGTGATTTTGGTATAGTGGCAAGTTACCCACTCCCTATTGTAGTATAAATAGATGTTGTTCCACTTGGGGTTGCTATAAATTAGAAGATTTAGTTTCAAATAATTTAGGCGGGAAAATGATTTGAAAACATTGATATGAAGCAAAAATAGAATTTAGATTCAAGAAAAAGCATAAATAGTAATGTAAATAAAAGGGAAATCAAATGATGAAAAGCTAGGATTGGATTTCATCCATCTCACTCAACCATACCCTGGATATATACATATAAATGGCATTCAAAACTATTGATTTTTACGTAACAATCCAAAATCATTCGTATCAATTCCTCGATTACAAAATCCTAAGAAAATCCATAAAACGTTGATTCCTTAATCATTCTAAGAAAATTTCCAACATTACAATCGGTTGTTTAAAGCGTTTGATACATTAGAAGTTATTCCTAACTACTGATCACATCGAGTATTTCATTCAAATCAATTTTCAAGAATCATTTTCCAATAACTCAAGAAAAACTAAATCAGGAAACTATTTATCTAATAGAATCAAGCAAGAAACGCAAAATGAAATACCAAAATCGATAGAACGAAATACTGTATATATAAATACAGAGCCAAGGAATGTCAGGCTTGAATCAACTACATCTAATCCCAAAAGAAAGTTTAGCTACACATGGTAGCCACTACAAACCAAAGAAATGAGGAAAATAAGAAGAAAAACTATTTCGGTGGCCTTCTTCTACATTTTCGCACAAGATGGAGGTCATCATTCTGTTTGTTTCTGAAGCAGCTCTCTAAAATCCTCGTTTCCAATCTTTAAATATAAGTGGTCTCGCTTAAGCAAGAGCCACTTGCTCTACCATCAAGTTGCTTTGTAAGCTACTTGAGTCTTTGATTTCTTGCTCAAGTGGGAGATTCCTCGCTTAAGTGAGATGAGGTCTGATGCTATTGCTCTATTTTCACTTAAGCAGGCCAAGCCTTGCTCAAGTGAAATAAAGTCCTAAAGTCTGTTTGATTTTCACTTGAGCGGCATGAACCTCGCTCAAGAGAATACACGATCCCTGCTTTCTAGAGTTTTCTTGCTTAAGCGGGCCAAGCCTCGCTCAAGCGAGAGTTCTTCCTTTTCTCTATGGATAATTTTCGCTTAAGCGAGATGCACCTCGCTCAAGCTAATAAACTTGTAGTGCTTTCTGTTATGTTCTCTCTTGAGCGAATGAGGCCACGCTTAAGCGAGTCACTCGCTTATTAGCCTTGCTTAAGCGAAATACTCCATACTTGTTCAATTTTTGGCCATTTCAATCTCTTTTCTCCGTTCTTCATTTTTTTCCTACAAAATAAAAGGAAACAAACACTATCAAGCTCACAAAACCTAAGTTGGGTTACACAAATTCAATTTCTTACTATTTTCTAATTAATTTTCACTTAAACTAGCAATTTCTCACAAAACCTGTCCAAATAACGTGAAATTAAAGCATATTGGACACTTATCAATTATCTGAATTCGACATCATATACAAACCACATAGTGCTATCAAGGCTAAAGTCCTAGTAGATTTCATCTTGGAATTAGCTGGTTCAAAGTGGAGTATGAAGTCGTGGTCGAAAAGTCTCGCTCTCATTGGACGGTGCATGTTGATGAGTCCTCCAATAGTAAGGGATATGGAGTAGGAGTCGTGGTCGAGAGCGACAACGGGGTTCACCTTGAGATTTCCCTGCACTTCAATTTTACTACTTCCAATAATCAAGTGGAGTATGAAGCTTGTCTTGTGGGATTGATGGCAGGTCTTGACATTGGCGCAAGAATTGTAACCTTGTGTAGTGACTCTCAGCTAGTTATCTCGTAGATCCTTGGGGAGTATCAAGCCAAGGAACCTCTGTTACAATAGTATTTAGCTTGCGTCAATGAGCTAAAGTAGAAATTCTAGATGATAACCTTTAAGCACGTTCCAATAGAGGAAAATACAAGAGCGGACGTTCTCTCGAGATTGGCTAGCACAAAGAGACCGGGGAGCACAACCATAGTAATTCAGAACATCCTTTTAGAGCCCAATATTTCCCCCTCGTCCTCCCTGAACGTTATTCATCTTTTGCCTTATGCTCACTACTTATATTATCAGGGTCCTCTGAAAATCTTGCTTTGGTTTATTTTTCTTTCTTTTGCTTGGAAGTGCAAAAGTCTAAGGTAGGGATATTATGATAACTCACAGTTTGTAACCACATCTTTAGGCTTGTACTTTCTAACACATTTTGCTTATCTTATTTCATGCATTTAGCCTTTGTTTTCATTTTTATTTCTAAGTAGAAGTTTTAGCAATTACTTATTTTTAGTACATTTTTATGATATTTTCTTATTTTCCAGCTTTGACCCTCGTCTAACATTTTGGATGACTTTTTCTACAGGTATCCTTTTTGGGATGATTTTTATCGCATTGGATGCTGACTTCTTGGGCTTCAATTTAGACATATGGACCAAGATTTTTGGAGGCTGGAATTATTTTTGTAATTTTTAAAAGTTTAGACTAAAAGAATTTTTGGCTTATTTTGGCAATTTTCTTTATTGGGCCCATGTTGAGCCCATATTTTAGAAGATAGATAATAGGAGATAAGCATATTTTAGAAGATAGATAATAGGAGATAAACATGTTTTAGAAGATAGATAATAGAAGATAGAGAATACAAGCTATATATAGAAAGAGATTCTTTTTGTTCGAGATACACTTTAAATTCGTTACATATTCATTAAAATAAGGATTGCTTAATTTCTTAGTTTTACACCCTTACATTTTCCATTCGTACATCAATTTTTAAGTTTCACAACCTTCTCTATGTAACGACAATTCAAAAGTTCGATCAAGCACTCTAAGTTTGTTCTTAAACTTCTTTCCTTTAATATTAATTGTTGATTAGTGAGTAGTTGATATTTAGGATTCGATTGAATGTTAAATTATCATAAGTAGGAGTATCTGATTGGGTTTTCTTATATTGGGGGTTTAGAGCAATTCGAAATATTGAATTTTTATTGTGTTTGGGAGTTGTTTTTCATTGCTGTAATTTAGATTTAGTTATTGTCTTTTCTTTTAATTCAAACCCCCTAATTGAACCACTGTGTGATTTAAATTAATTCAAAAATGATTTACTTCCTTGTGAGATGACTTGGATTGACTCCCTATTCTATATTTTTTTTAAAACGTTCAATCTAATTATGTTTGATACCATTACGACAGTGGTTATCACACCTAAGGGCATCAAATACTTGATCGTTGGGGTGGATTATTTCACAAAATGGATCGAAGCTGAGCTGGTGGTGTACATTACATCGGCCAAGACCTGACATATCATTTATGAGAACATCATTACAAGATTCTAGGTGCCTGGAAGGATTGTCACTGACAACAACACCTAATTCACCGATCGCAAGTTCACTAATCTATTAGAGGGGTTACAGAATGTGCAAGTCTTTTCTTATGTTAAGGACCCCCAAACCAATGGGCAAGCTGAGGTGGTAAATTGAGGAATCTTAAAGGGACTGAAGAAGCATCTAGACGAAGAAAAGGGGGACTGAACCAATCAACTATGTCATGTGTTATGGGCTTACAGAACCATACCCTATTCCTCAACTTATAAATCCTCATTCTGGTTGATATATGGTGTGCAAGCTATGATATTGGTTGAGCTCCAAACGCCCTTTGCTAGGGCTTACCATTTCCTTGCTGAAAATAATGAGGAGAACTTATTGAATAAGCTGGATGTAATTGGTGAACTTGGAGAAGAAGCATTTGTCCAGGATCAGGTGGTCAAGGCTAAGGCCGCACTACGATACAGTAAACGAGTCTCAGAAGATATTTTGAAGCAGAAGATTTAGTGTTACGACGCATCAACATTAGAAATAAGTTTGAACACCAGGGCAAGTTAGTACCTACATGGGAGGGTCCTTACCGTGTTTTTAAGATGTTAGGTAAAGGAACTTACCTCCTTGAACGTTTGGATGGAACTCCAATAAGAAATAAATGGAATGTTTTAAATTTGCATATTTATTACAGCTAGCTAGACTTTTTAACATGTACTCATTTTCCTAACCTAAGGTTTTTTCCCATTGGGTTTTCCTCAAAAAGGTTTTAACGAGGCATATCCCAATATAGTGTCGATGTATACTCAGCATTAATAAAATATATGTTTGCTAACTCTTTATGCTTCATTTGTCAACCATTCATCTTGCAAACTAACGTTCTTTTTGCCCCAACGAGTGGCGAGGATTGGACCTCACTTAGGTCGTACCAGGCCCTAATTAGTGGCACCCTAGTCCTTTAAAAAAGAATTGGCTACTTAGCCCCAACGAGTTATAAGGATTGGTTCTTTTTGATACCATACTAGACCCTGACGAGCAATGCAAGTAGAACAACTATCCCTAACAAGTGGCAAGGATCGAACCTCATTGAGTCTGTACCGGGCCCCAACGAGTGGCACCCAACCAATGGCTGGTTACTTGGCCCTAATGAGTGGTAAGGATTGGTTTCTACCGAAACCATACTGAGCCTCAATGAGTGGTGCAAGTAGATCCTAAAGAACTAAGTCAACAAGGTCTTTACCTCACTATACACTTAGTCCATTTGGGTCCAGTTAACAGAAAAAGATCGGAGTTCTATGTATGGGATGACATCCTAAAGATCTGAATGGGTGGCATAACAAGCATAGCCTAAGTCTTTGTAATGGAACACTTAAAAGTATTGCAACCCTGATAGGGATATTGTCTATATTGCTACGCTTAAGTTTTATGCAAAAGGTAGAGTAAAGTAATTTAGCAATAAAGGCAACAAGTCAAATTTTATTTGTGATTTAAAGTCCAAAACTGAAGCCCATCCTGGTAAAAGGCTATCTATATTGATTCAACCATAAAAGAGGTAGATAAAGGTTTGAATTGATCAAGACAGAAGATAGTCATAAGGGGGAAAGTTGCTTTCGCCAAATGGAAGAGCCTGGCCTTCTGGAGGAGGTGGAGCATGGACTTCTAGAATAGCGTTGTCTTCTAGAGTAGGTTGGACGTTTTTAGTCTCAGAAAGGCTAGGCTAAACATTTTTATTCTTGAAAGGGCTAGGCTGAACATTCTAAATCTTAGAAGGGCTGGGTTGATCGGTCATGGACTACGACGGTGGCAACTTCACTAGCTTATAGAGGAGGTCTTCAGGCTTCTGGCGTTCACTATCAACCACGTCGAATAGTTTCCCATCATGAAACTCAAAGTAGGGACTGATGTCGTTTAGGTTTAGACTCATGTCGGGGTTCCTATATTGAACCTACCTAATGGTTGAGCTGAACGTCTCGTCCATGATCCTCTCACATAATTCAACTGCTTCTACCGCCCTCATTTAATCTACAACCGCTTCTTCCTATAGTTTTTCATATGCCTCGTGGAGGGAGTTAGTTTTAACAACCTTCTTCTTCAGCTCCTCCTTTTCAGCGGCTAGTCTGTGCTTTTCTCTTAACCATTGTGTTTCTTTGGAGAGATGAACTTTGATCTGGTGAAGGATTTCAGCCTGCACAGACTTATAGCCCTTCCTTCACTTCTCATTTAAGGTCGTTAGCTATTTGTTCTTCTCTTTCAGAGCCTCCAATTGTTGCTTTTTAGAGTAGAGACATTCCACCTCTTTCTTTAAGGCTGGGATCCCTGCCTTATCCTCGTCCCGGGCCTTGTCTTTGGCCTTTATTACTTCCTTCAAGTTTCTTATTTCATTATTTACCACCCTGTTATCTGCCTCGAGGATCTTAACTTGGTTGTAGAATAGGGAGCTCTGATTCGCATGATCTGTGATATTGTTAAAGGACAGTAGCATCCTGTCTAATTCAACCAGCTATAAACGGCTAACTTTGATGGTAACTTTCATCTATTCAACCTCTAGGCCAAAATAGAGGCAGTATCGGGGGGACCTTAATTTATCTTGATCCACTTATTTCCCTTGATACATAATGAACGAGCTCAAGTGTGACCTAGGAACAGGAGCATAATAGCGCCTCATCGTCATCTCGTCAGGATGAACAATTTCAATCCCGGTAAGGGAGGCTGATGATTCACCCCAGGAAGAGGAAACATTGATTGGAGTCACTAGTTGATTGGACTCATCTTCCACTAACTTTTTTCCCTTGAATATTTTAGGAGGAGGTGACAGACCTTCCCCCTTTCGGTTCTTACCTTTTCTTATGACTTTTTTCCCTTTCAGGATCATGCTTATTCTTTTGTATTTTTTCTTAAACCCTGTTTTGGCTTCGAGGTTTCCTTCATAGGGATTGGTCCAGTTCCTTCAGGAAATTTGATGATATCTTAGGTGACCTTGGGGATGTTTCTTTTGGGCTAAACTTGGTTCTCCCCCTAGCTGCCACCAATTGAGCTTGTAACTTTTTAAGCCCTTCTATTAGTGTGAAGTTCTCGATCACTCCTGTAATAGCAGAAACAAAAATGTTAGAAGAAGAAAATCTTAGCTTAATCAAAGCGAGATGAATCTTGGGGTCATTATGTAGATAGGCTTCTCGTTGAAGAGGGGAGCCAAGAAGACGCTTACAGGAGAACTTCCTATGAGTAGAGAAGTATGCATGCATGGCCCCAACTGACGAAGGTGGGAAATGGTTCATTCTCATTAGTGATGTAGGCCATCCTGGTCAGCAAAGATTGTTCATGGGTCTATGACACCGGGAATTTTTTGATCCTAGCCTTATTTTCCCATAACACAGGTTTACTGGCCTTCACTTGTACCTTCATAAAGCACTTCTTGAATGAGGTGCCATCAGATGGACGACTTTAAAAGCCTCAAAGTTGATTATTTTTTAGTCACATCAAAGTGTGACGAAGTTAAGACCATCGTTTAGGTTGGCCCGACGTACGACCTAACAATAGTAAAAGAACAACGCCATGGTAGGTATGAAATTGAACTGCTCCCCAAGCACTTCAAGACTCCGAACCAAGCCCCACCTATTTGGATATAGTTGAGTAGGGGCATAGTCAAGGAAGTAAAGGACCCCCATTTCAAATTCTGATAGAGGAAACCTCACTCTGAGGTGGGTGAAGAAGATGTCATAGATGAATATACTTCTTACGTTGATAGGGATGTAGCGGACGCGATCCTCAACCTTAGGATGTAGGAAGGTGTATCTTTCTTTGTACTTTTCCTTGGCGTAGATGGGAAACTTGAAGTCCATGACGCCCCTGGTGGCCTCAGTATATCGAGAGGAAGTCCCCATAATCTCCCATTGGACCTATGCATAAACAATGTTTTCAAAACCGGACCAGTCATTGAACCGGTAGAGGCACCAATTCAAGGGTCATTGGTCGAACCGGTGGTCGAACCATTGTTGAACTGGTAATAATAAATTATTATTATTATTATTTTATATATTAAATAATAATTGATTAGATCAAAATAATATACCATTTATAAAATAAATTCAATAAATATATTAGAATTAAAATATTACATAGTAAGAAAGCTTCAAAATAGTACATATCCTAGCATAACATGCTTAAAAGGTCTAAAAAGACACTAGTCCAAACCAAGTAAAATAAAAAAGATGTCAATTTTATTTGGTGTACAAGTTCTATTAGTGCAGTTCTATAAAAACCGCACTAAAAGAATTTCTAAAATATTAAAAACAATAAAATGCAACCCAGTTTTTGACCAGTTTTCCCGGTTTTAACCGATTCAATGGATGACAGGTTTTCCTCCCCTTCTGGACCGGACAAGGCACTGGTTCCCGATCCGACCGGCCCGTTCAGTTCTGATAACACTATGCATAAGGGTTATTGCCCAAAAGCTGCACCCAATTTATATGACGCGTAATGACAGTAGAGCACATCGGCTGCGTCTATATTACTTCTCTCTCCTTCTTTAGTAACCATTATTTTAATCATGTGTCTGAGACCTCCTACAGATTTGTAAAACTGGATGTCATCAGTGGTATAAAGATCACAACTCTCTTCTATGGAAACCCCAGGTTCATGGTCTTTTTCGAAAACCCATTCTCACCTTTGTCTTCCCCCCTTCACCTTGGACCTTGCGACCCAGGCCTCTAACTCCTTATAGGAACCCCCTTGATATACTGATGGACCTCCCCTAGTCCTCATCCTTTCACTCACCACAGGGGTAAATACAAAGTAAACAAAAAGATATATAAAAAGAACGAAGTAATAATTAAAGGTACGGGTTCACTACCAAAAAATTATGGTGGAATCCTAAGGCTCACGAATGAGTGTGTTTCTTTTAAAACTTTAGAAGCATGAAAACCCTAAGTGAAGTTACAGGTGTAAGCTCAAATTTTCTAACTAGCAAGGTTTTTCTCTCTAGATTTCAACAAAGTCTCAGTATGTAGAAAACACAAGTGTTCTACAACTTCTCTTAAACCACCTCTTGTAGACATGGTTGGGGGCAAGCAACGGTGGCGCTTTAGTGGCATTTGGATTCAAATTTTTTAGGTCGATCCGTTTTAATTTCCAAGGCCCATTGTCCAAAAGTAACCGCCAAAGTTATAATTAAAGTGTAACTACCACATATATTGAAAGTAATCGACGCATGACTGATGCAACCCTCGATACATACAACGTTGCATTTTAAGAGAGAAATAAATATGAAATAGTTACAAGGATGCGTAGAGGCAAATAAAATTTTTTCTAAGTTAAGAAAAGCATTATTCTTACCCACGCCTATAATAGGTGTCTTAGTGAAGGATATAACTTATTCGAGCAATCGACATTGTCCCTCAACCAAGTTAAGGGGCAAATGGTTCAGTCTCGATACCGGCTCCTGGAAAGAAAGGTTATTTGACCTAAAAGCCATTGTGCAAGACCAGTATCGCTGGAATCATTGAAGTTTAACATCGGCTTCCAACACTGAGTATAAGACTCACGACTTGATTCTAGTGTGAGCTAATTGATGATGCATGATTTATCTTTAATTCTTCACTTTAAATGTGTATAATTTGCCATCACTTATTGTCTAATATATTGCATTTTAACACATTTTCATCATATGAGCTTTATTTAATATTTGATTTTAAAATGAATTAAGGATTAATTTTTTTAATAAATATTGGTTTTCTCTTGTTTACTTGGGTATTTTATTTTGCAGAAATTAATAAAATTAAGGAACAAGTACAAAGATAATCCAAGGGTCAATAATAAGAGAAAAATGACCATCAAATGATAAAGAAACAAGAAGAATAAGCCCCGGTGAAAAAAGCTACAAAAGCATGAAAATTGGCTATTAGTGCGCTATCTATTAGTGCGGTTGTAACAGGAACCGCACTAATAGGGTGGGAATCGATTCCTACACCAAATCAGCCCATGGGAATCGATTCATGCACTTGGGAATCGATTCCCAGCCCACATGAATCGATTCATTTAATGTTTTTCACCTGGGAATCGATTCCCAACCTATAGGAATCGATTCATGAGCCTAGGAATCGATTCCCCTTGCTAGGACTCGATTCATGAGCTGTATTTTACGTAAAAATGAACTGGAGGAATCGATTCATCAGTGAAATCATGTGCCGAATCATTGGAAACAAAAAAAGCAACTTGGAAACAACTTGGAAACAGCTGGAAATCATCTGCACCGAAAGTTTCCACTTGTAACGCGTTTTCCTTAGCTAGCTTCTCCTTTCATTTGCCTATAAATAGAGAAGAACGAGAGGCTTCAGAACACATCTTCAGACACTTCACTTCACACTTCTCTCTTAGTTCCTTTTCTTTCTTTTAAGCATTAGAGGAAGGCTTCTGGAGGAGTTCTTCCATTCCGGGTTCGGTCTTTCTTATTTTTAGTTTATTTTAATTATGGAAGGCTAAAACCCCTAGATTGATTTTCTTGGAAAATATTGTAATATAATTTTGAGGTTCTTGTTTTTAATATAGTATGATTTTATTATTGTTTATTTCTTCATAATCTTACTCTGCTTATTTAATTCCATTCTATTTAATTAAATTTGTATGCTTAATCGGTTTAATTATTCAAATGGAATAAAATAAGATTTTAAATTAAAATAGATTAAGAAAATATGCATGCTTAATGAATATTTTCATAATCACTTTTAATAATTATGGTTTGCTTAATTCCATAATTTGAGAATAGATTATGTATGTAGGCGATGTTCTTACATATGCTCAATAATTCCTAGATTTTACGATCTTGACTCCTTTTGCTTAATTAGGATGCTTGATTAAAATATTCATTTTTAAATGAAAGTAAAGGAATTATGAATTAAAAAAGACGCTTAGTTGATTAATTCAAATTGAGCTAAGAAATCAACAGTAATGAAAGTATACAAATTATCTTTAGTGAACCAAGGATAAATTTATTTACAATATTCCAAGAAAATCAATCGCTTGTTATTTATTGTTTTAAATCCTATATTTACTTTGTTTTAGTTTTAATTGTCACAACAAAATCAATCAAAACCCCCCAATTGTATTTGTATGTTTGTTAAATTTCTGTTAATTTTAAACTTGATTTTTTCCTAAATTTATGTGTTGATCCTTGAGAGAACGACCTATGTTGACACCCTAGTACTATATTAATTAATTTTGATGTACTAATTTGACGGAACCACGACAAACACGTCAAATTTTGGCGCCGCAGCCGGGGATCAACGATCTTTAGGAAAATTCTTGTTTTAAATTAATTTTTTTATAAAAATTGAAAAATTATAAAAAAATAATTAAAAAAATAATAAAAAATATTTTTTTTATTTTATTTCTTTGATTTAGGATTCTTATGATTTATTGCTCATGATCATCAAATATCTTGTTGTATGCTATGTATGACTAGAATAACTTTTGAGCATTTATATTCATTTGATCCTGAAATTGATAGAACTTTTTATAGATTAATTAGAGAAGCTAGATTTAATAATAACTTTGTTGATATTGATAGTGATAGTATCTCATCTGAATCTGCTGAAAGTACTACTGCTAGTTTTTCTGATATGGCTGAACCCCGTGAAAGAACTCTTAGAGAACTAGCTGCACCTGAATTCACATACGAAAGTTTGTGTATTCAATATCCTGAAGAGGATATCCCTTTTATGCTTAAGACCGGACTTATACACTTGTTGCCTAAGTTTCATGGTCCTGCGGGTGAAGATCCGCACAAACACCTCAAAGAATTCCATATTGTGTGCTCCACAATGAAACCTTAAAACGTTCAAGAAGACCATGTCTATCTTAAAGCGTTTCCTCATTCTTTAGAGGGTGTTGCTAAGGATTGGTTGTACTACCTTGCTCCAAGATCAATCACAAGTTGGAATGACTTAAAGAAAATGTTCTTAGAAAAGTTATTTCCTACCTCTAGAACAACTGCAATCCGTAAGGACATATCTGGCATTAGGCAACTCTCTAGAGAAAATCTTTATGAGTATTGGGAGAGATTCAAGAAACTCTGTGCAATTTGCCCTCACCACCAAATTTCTGAACAACTTCTTCTTCAGTACTTTTATGAAGGTCTGCACCATGTTGATCGCAACATGATTGATGCGGCAAGTGGAGGAGCTTTAGGAGATATGACTGCTGCTGAAGCAAGAAACCTGATTGAAAAGATGGCATCTAACTCTCAACAATTTGGTGTAAGAAATGATTCTTTCAAACCTATGTTTGATTCAAATTCTAGTTCATCTGGAATTAAATTAAAGAATAAACTGGATGCTCTCACCACTCTGGTTACACAATTGGCAGTAAATCAAAAATCCATGACTGCTAAAGTATGTGGCATCTGCTCTTCACAAGAGAACCCCACTGATTGTTGTTCTTCTCTACAAGAAAAGGATAATAATAGTCCTCAAGCCTATACAGCTAACATCTACCATGATAGACCACCACAACAACAACAAAACCATGACCTTTCCACCAACAGATACAATCCAGGTTGAAGGAACCATCCAAACTTAAGATGGGGTAACCAACAACAAAATACCCAACCTCCATTTCAAAGACCTACACCTCAACCATCCACAAATGGCCCTTCTTTGGAAGAACTAGTGAAACAAATGGCTACACAAAACTTGGAGTATCAACAGAGGAATGATGCTACCATCCAGAGTTTAAGCAACCAAATTGGGCAACTGGCTTCATCATTAAGCCAGTTACAATCTCAAAACTCTGACAAATTACCATCTCAACCAGCTACAAATCCCAGAAATGTAAGTGCAATTTAGTTAAGATCAGGTAGAAACCTTGAATTACCCATACCCAAGGAACCTGAGAAACAAACAGATGTGCCCACAACAGTTGAGAATGATGTACCTTCTTCAAGCATAAGCAAGCCTGAGATGCAACCACCCCAAAATCCACCTCATATCCATCTTTCTTTCCCACCAAAAGCAATTCCAAGCAAGAAGATAAAAGAAGTGGACAAAGAAATTTTGGATACTTTTAGGAAAGTGGAAGTAAATATACCTCTTCTTGATGCAATCAAGCAAATACCCAAGTATGCCAAATTTTTGAAAGAACTGTGTACTCACAAGAGGAGACTCAAAGGCAATGAAAGGATAAGCATGGGAAGGAATGTATCTGCATTACTTGGTAAGGCAATTCTGAATATTCCTGAGAAATGTAAAGATGCAGGTACGTTTTCTATACCCTGTATCATAGGCAATAACAAATTTGAAAATTGCATGTTAGATTTAGGAGCTTCAATAAATGTTATGCCTATGTCTGTTTTCAAATCTTTGTCTCTTGGAAATTTACAACCTACTGGTGTAGTAATTCAGCTAGCCAATAGAAGCACTGCTTACCCTGCTGGAGTTATAGAGGATGTTTTAGTTCAGGTAGAATAACTTGTTTTCCCTGCTGACTTTTTCGTACTTGATATGGAAGAAGGTATGCCTCAAATTCCTATTCCTATAATTTTAGGAAGACCATTTTTGAAAACAGCCCAAACTAAAATAGATGTTCATTCTGGAACTCTTTCTATGGAATTTGGTGACACGAGAGTTCAATTCAATATTCTTGATGCCATGAAATACCCAGCTGAAAATCATTCTGTTTTCCAAATTGACATTATTGATGAACTAGTTTTTGAACATTTTTTTAATGTTGATTTGGAATGCATAGATGATTCAAACAATTGTTTTGCATGCAATGATTCTGGAAGTTGTGATATTTGTGCTGAAATTGATAAATACATAATTTCTGATTCAGAGTCTTTAGATATACCTGTTAACCATAAGGAGCTGAATACAGGATTTCAAGAAAACTCTAACAAAATTTTTGAAGTGCAAGCAGCAGAATCCAAATCTACTTTGTTAGTTCCATCTGTTTTACAGGCACCTAAGTTAGAATTGAAGCCTCTACCTGAGAACCTCAAATATGTATACTTAGGGGATGATGAACAGCTCCTGGTAATAATTTCCACTTCTCTTAATGAAAGTTAAGAAGAAAAATTATTGCAGGTATTGAAAAGACACAAGAAGGATATAGGCTGGACATTGGCAGACATTCCTGGAATTAGCCCATCTATGTGTATGCATAGGATATTTCTAGAGGAAAATGCTAAAGTGAGACAGCCTCAAAGGATACTCAACCCTGTAATCCTTGATGTGGTTAAGAAGGAGATTACCAAGCTTCTACAAGCAGGAATTATTTATCCTATCTCTGATAGCCGATGGGTGAGTCCGATTCAAGTGGTTCCTAAGAAAACAGGGATCACAGTTGTGAAAAATGAGAAGGATGAATTGATCCCTACCAGAGTGCAAAATAGTTGGAGAGTCTGTATTGACTATAGGAGACTAAACCAAGCAACAAAAAAGGACTATTTCCCTTTACCCTTTATTGATCAAATGCTTGAGCGTCTTGCAGGTAAATCTCATTACTGTTTTCTTGATGGATTCTCTGGATATTTTCAGATTCATATTGCACCTGAGGATCAAGAAAAGACTACATTCACCTGTCCCTTTTGCACATTTTCTTATAGGAGAATGCCATTTGGCCTATGCAATGCTCCTGGAACTTTTTAAAGATGCATGATAAGTATTTTTCATGATTTCATTAAAAATTGCATAGAGGTGTTTATGGATGATTTTACTGTTTATGGATCTTTATTTAATGCATGCCTTGATAGTTTGGATAAAGTTTTAAACAGATGTATTGAAACTAACCTTGTCTTAAACTATGAAAAATGTCATTTTATGGTAAAACAAGGAATAGTTTTAGGGCATGTAATCTCTGAGAAAGGAATTGAAGTAGATTGTGCCAAGATAAAAGTTATATCACATTTACCTTACCCCTCTTGTGTTCGAGAGGTTCGTTCTTTTCTTGGCCATGCAGGTTTCTACAGAAGATTCATAAAGGATTTTAGTAAGAAGGCTAGACCACTATCCAGTCTACTTCAAAAGGATATGGTATTTGAGTTTGATGAAAAGTGTAAGGAGGCTTTTAATTGCCTGAAGCAAGCATTGACTACTACCCCAATAATTCAAGCACCTGTTTGGACAGCCCCATTTGAGTTGATGTGTGATGCCTCTAATTATGCATTAGGAGCCGTCCTTGGTCAAAAGATTGATAAGCAGCCTAGGGTCATCTACTATGCATCTAAAACTTTAGATGCCGCCCAGGTAAATTATACCACTACTGAAAAAGAGCTCTTGGCCATTGTTTTTGCATTAGATAAGTTCAGATCTTACCTACTCAGTTCTCGAGTAGTTGTCTTTACTGACCATGCAGCTCTGAAGTACTTGTTGAAGAAAGGTGAGTCCAAGCCAAGATTAATTTGTTGGATGCTCTTGCTCCAAGAGTTTGACTTGGAAATTCGTGATAGAAGTGGAACACAAAACTTAGTGGCAGACCATTTAAGCAGAATTGAGAATGCTCCTGACTCGGTACCTATTCGGGACCATTTTCCCAATGAACACCTTATGAGTATTTCTAACTCTTTTGATACACCTTGGTTTGCTAACATTGTAAATTATCTTGTTGCCTCTGTTTTTCCACCATATGCATCCAAGAACCAAATTTTAAAATTAAAAAGTGATGCAAAGTATTATATATGGGATGACCCGTATTTGTGGAAATTGTGTAATGATCAGGTGATTCGAAGATGCATTCCCGATCATGAGATAGAATCAGTTCTTCGATTCTCCCATGCTTCACCAGTTGGTGGACATTTTGGTCCACAAAGAACAGCAAGGAAGGTGTTGGACTCTGGTTTATACTGGCCCACAATTTTTAAGGATGCATGGAGAATTTGTAACACCTGTGAGAAATGCTAAAGAACTGGAAACGCTATCACATGGCGTCAACAGATGCCTCAGCAACCTATGTTGTTTTGTGAAGTATTTGATGTTTGGGGCATTGATTTTATGGGTCCATTTCCTCCATCCTTTTGTTTTACTTACATTATATTGGCTGTAGATTATGTTTCTAAATGGGTGGAAGCTAAAGCCACTATAACTAATGATGCTCGAGTTGTTGTGGATTTTGTTAGATCTCAAATTTTTTACAGGTTTGGCATCCCGAGAGCAATCATTAGTGATCAAGGAATACACTTCTGCAACAGGACCATGCAAGATATGTGACGTCCTACGTCAATTTACCTTTATTTATATCCATTTAATTAATTTTCACAATAAATTTTTCGTATTTAATAAAATTTAATTATTTCTCATTTCAAAATAATGTTTATTTTCACTAAACATACTCAAAATAATAATTATATAATTTGACAAAACCTTAGAGTTCCCTTAATTTAGAAAAGAATCAAAATATGAAACAGGGGCCTGACGCTGCGCGCCATTCCCACGCGTAGCGTCAGCCATCTGCTGCGCACCTCACGCTACGCGCCAGCCTCACGCGTAGCGTGGGCATGACAGTGACAGCACCTGATGCTGTTACACATTTAAGCCATTTTACTAACTTCTAACCTATCCAATTGGCCCGTTTTAGATCCGATTGCCATGAAACTTCACGGGCCACCTGTTTTCCCCATTTCGGAACTGTTGGCACTGTCCGTTCGCCAAAATTCCAACATATGCGCAAGTTATGCGCGAAATGCATTTTAACCCAATTAGGTGCAAAACCCTTACACCAAACATCCTAAATGGATTCCAATGGACCAAAAGCCAATGCATCTAAATCCTAAATGTCATGTAAAACTGAAAAAGAAATTTTTATACAAGAATAGAAGAAGTAATTGTTGATCACCAAATCTTATTTTGAATTGTGAAAAACTGAAAATTAAAATTTAAAATTTAAGTTTTGTGAATATTTTTTAAACGATTATTTGACTTCAATTAACTTTTCATCTTTCTGGATTTTTCAAAGTACAAGCACTGAGTTTTCTGAAGGTAACAATTTCTCAATTCTGGTGAATTAACAGGAAAACAAAAACCCCCATGTTGATATGGTCTCATAAAAATAGCTTTATGAATCAAATATATATAACCAAAAAAATTGGATGGGTTTCAGTTCTCCGCATTTGAGAAAAGGGTTAATGAATGATGATATGACATTCTGAATGACATGTATAAGCTGAACGAGTTCAAATTTACAATGGATTCTCATCCAGCAAGAATGCCTAGATTATGTATCTATAAACATATTCGGTATCCTTTCAAAGCTCCCAATCACTCTAATTCCCAGTGCTCAGTCTCAGAAGCCTAGAAGCCTTAACATTTAATTCAAAACTATTTTCTCAAAGCATGTTTTTGTTCATCTTAGGGGAAAAAAAACCATTGCGTCTTTAGCCTATGCTGGTGCCTAGACAGCAAAAGGTGCACATTTTAAACAGTATTCTCAAAACATACTTCTGTTTTTTCAAAAGGGGTTCCTGTAGAATATCTTGAATTAGGCCATGAACCTGAAGCAGCACCAAGACCCTGAAGTAACATCATCACATCCACTGTGTCATCTAAGTAGTACCTAGCTTTGCTTGGTTTTTGTCCAACAGTACATGCAAAGATTTCTGGTGCTGAAGATGAACTATAAGGTTTGGTTAATATGCTCTCAAACATATCCTCATCAGATCTATCATCCCCAATGCACAATATAAAATCTGGTGATTGACCCCTTTTGGTTAGTGTAGACAGCACTTCCTGTGCTACCAATCCTTTAGTAATCCCCTGGAATGTTGATTAACCAATATTATTAGCTTGTGAGAACGATAACAAGTTGTTGAGATGTTAAGAATGAAGAGATAATAAGCATATACCTGAGGCTTGACTTCAATAATATGCTGTCCCTTTTTCACAACTACTGGCTCATTTGCAAGCACACTTTCAAGGTGATCCAACAGCTCCATGGCTTGCCAAGATCCAAAATCAGGATCAGCATCACGGTAATGCCAAACCAAGGCACTCTCTTTGGTCTCTATATAAGAGCCGTCTGTGGCTTCCGCATATGATCTCATCACAGGCTCTGCAATCGCTTTCCATGCAAAATCTGTGCCTATATGACTCATTTTCCAACTTGATTGTTTACCCCACCTATGGCAATGATCAAATTAAAAAAATACCATCAATTAAGAGAATTCGCTAGTAACATGACAACCACTGCACCATAGCAAACAAAATCTCCCAAATATAAATTGCACTATAAAGTGAATTTAAATTTTCACAGTATGGAACATAAGACAGTGTTGTTACTTGTTAGACCAGGACAAAAACTACAATCATTTTCCTTGTTCCTTTAAAGGGAGTGCTAAAGCATGATTCAAATTGTTTAAGGAATGCCATTATGATTAACAGTTAAATTGCTCATAGTCGACTATAAAAACACTGACCTTGTAAAATAACCATGCTCAGCTGCTATACCAAGATTCTCACACTGATCAAACCACTCACCAAGTGAGGTTTTCCCCCTGCCACTGACAATAAACACACTGTTGTTGACATCACTGCAAAGATTATTTAGCACAGATACAACTTCAGGACTGGGGGCTTTAACAATGGAAGCTTCAGGTACAATTGTACCATCATAATCCAAAAATATTGCCCTGCAGTTTGTCCTTTTATATGCAGAGACAATGCGGTCTATGGACAGCTTCCTGAAATTAGGAGAGAGGGACAAAATTCTGAAATTCAGGCCAAAGCCAATGCCCCAGCGATGGTTTCTATAGTGATCTTTGCATGCAAACACAAGATCTTGCTCAAAACTTCGGGCCCAGTAAGCCACATCATGTGAACTAACATATTTGTAGTTCTTCTCATGCCGTAACTGTTTCTCTACATGAGGCATTGTGATAGCCAAATTTAGTGCTTCAGCCACGGCCTGAATATCCCATGGATTGACCCTGATTGCCCCACTCAGAGATGGCGAGCAACCAATAAACTCAGAAACGACAAGCGCACTTGTATGCTGTGAGTCAGAAGCAATTTCTAAGGCTTCATCCATTTTAGAACACCCCTGCCTACAGACAATGTACTTATATGGAATCAAATTCAAACCATCACGCACCGCATTAACAATGCAACATTCTGCCAAAGCATAATAGGCTGTCTTCTCATAGAAAGGAACATGGCGGTCAATGATGATGATAGGTTCGTAACCTGGCGAACCAAACCTTTCATTTATCCTTTTGGAAGTAACGTAGGCCTCCTCCTTCGCTTCCTCAACATCTTTGTCAGCACTCATGGGGGGATTCAAAATCTGGATCAGAGTTAATTCACCTTGCAGATCTGGATATTGCAGTAGCAGTTGTTCCACACCCAAGAATTTTAAACCGACACCTTTGAATATGTCCATATCATCAACACCAACAATGAGCCTTTTACCCTTAAAATGTTCATGGATTTCTCTGACTTTGTTAGAAGAGGAAGGGTGATTCAAGGCAGATTGAAGTCGACCCATGTGAATCCCAGCAGGTAATATTTTAATGAAGATTGTACGGCCAAAGTATTCAAGACCAAGGTAACCCCTTTTGGATTCATATTCCAAGCCAAGCATTCGACTGCAGCAGGAAAGAAAATGGCGAGCATAATCAAAGGTGTGAAAACCAATCAAATCTGCATTAAGTAGTGCTTTCAAAATTTCACCTCTAACAGAAAGAGTTCGATAAATTTCTGATGAAGGAAATGGACTGTGGAGGAAAAAACCAAGCCTGACTCGGCTAAAGCGCTTCCGCAGAAATGTTGGAAGAACCATAAGATGATAATCATGAACCCATACATAATCATATTCAGGATTGATGATCTCCATGACTTTATCTGCAAATATCTTGTTAGCAGAAACATAAGCCTGCCACTGGGACCTATCAAAGCGATTGCGGTTGCCTGGATACATAGGCAACATGTAATGGAATAGAGGCCACAAATGTTGCTTGCAGAATCCATCATAGAACTGTTTGTGGAGGTCTGAGGGAATAAAAGTAGGCAAGCAATTGAATTCCTCCAGTAACTGAAGGGAAACTTTCTCTTGCTCACTCTCATCAATGTCAACCCGGAGGGATCCCACATAAACAACATCAGCGTCGGGAGAGAGACCATCCTTCAACTGCCAAAAGATTGAATCTTCGTCATAACTAAAGCACCATCTGCCAGTTATGTTATCCCTTTCAGCATTGAGAGGAAGAGAATATGATACTATGATTATCTTGCGACGGTGCTCTGATGACATAACACTTGAATCATCATCGTTACTTTGTTTACCATCTATATCAGACATAATGCCTGGAACAGTCATAACTCGCGGAAGAGATCTGGGAGTTTGAGGCAAATTCAACAAATCCCCTGATACCAAGTCCAATAAATTCAAGCATGATCTTGCCACCATCTTTACTTGAATTCCTAGTTTTGAAAGATATTAAGTTCAGTACTATGTAGAAACTGCTATTCACAAGCAAAAAATCTTGAATAACCCAAAGAAGAGCAAGAACCTGCATAGATAGAAGAGAAACAGCTTAGTGATAACTTATAACAAAACGATGAAGTAGTATAGGACATGGATACATAAATCAGTCAAATTCCACAAGCTCAATTATTCAGTAATTTCAATATTGGTAGATAATCACTGTTTTCCCTAAATGTCCACACCGAGGATTGATTGTTGAAAGTGGGAAACAACGTAATGTTATTTAGACGATAACAAAAACATTTGCAAATTAATACTACTTCCGGTTTCAAATATAAGCAAAAGTACCTAATTTCACACATATTAAGAATAATAGTTAGAAGTAGTTATTTGCATTAATGTTCTCACATATTTGATTTAGTTTTCTAAAATACCCTTAATATCATTTATTACTTAAAGAATTAGTGGCCTTGGAAACTTATACAAGAAGGGCATATTTGGTTAACAAATATTTAATGACATTGGGAAAGTATAATTTTGCTTATATTGATGGGCCAAAAAATTCCACTAAAAATTGTTTATATTTGGAACCGGAGGTAGTATCTACTATGGTTACATCATTGATCGTAGAAATGAAAAGTCCTACAAGAGACATTATCATTGAACGCTACAAAGATAATTTTACCACATGCATGTTTGAACAATCTATTCCACAAATATGACAAAATATAAGTACTGTGGCAATAAACAGTGCAGCATGTTAGAGGCATAGCAATACATTTACAAATGATTCAATCAGTTTTTGATAATTAGCAACCATTTAGTTTAGTGTAAGAAATCAGTAACCATGTACATGTAACACACAGAAATCAGTTACTAATTAGAACAATCAAATTGTAACTGAATATCACCACCAAAAAAGTTAAAGAATCAGGAAACAGGGCTCAGATATAAGTATCATCACTGGATTTTCAGTTTTCTATACTAAGGATTTCAGGTTAAGCACATACTGGTTACTTCTTGTTAGGAAGTCCAAGTCAAACAAGTGATTATCTCAACCCCACCAAATGATCATTGAATCTTCTACAGGACTGTCAAAAAGAGATCATCATATCTCTCCAAATCAGAAATTAAGGGATAAAACCCCTCACCATCCCCAAATCTTAGGATTCACCACTTATGATTATATGATGGGTTTATTATATGGGAGTCACCTCCACCACTTGATCAAGTACCTAGCTAGGTATCTACTATCTACTATATAAACAGGGTTAAGCTCTCAGTTATGAGATATATTCCCCTCAAGTACTTCCTACTAGTGCCACCTCTACCCTAAGCATTGGAGTAGCTTTTGTAGATACAACACCACCACCGCCACCTATTACACCATCGCACTCATAAGTCATAATCATTCTGCCTATAATTGGGTATACCACTTCTTCTAATTCTTGGACAAAATATTATGATTATGATCTTTTCAAAGATAAGCTGTCAATTTAAAAAATAACATAAATTGGATTCTCTCTTTCAGAATAAAGAAGAATATCATAGACTTCCCAACATTGGGTTTAGTTGTTCCAACACCAGATTTTCAACAGATTTAACCAAAAATCCATAATCACAAAACAAAAACAAGAGAGTATTAAAGATTAAATTGCATATAAGAAATTCTACACATGTTTACCTAGATTTGTCCAGATTTTCAACAGATTTAACCAAAAATCCATAATCACAAAACAAAAACAAGAGAGTATTAAAGATTAAATTGCATATAAGAAATACTACACATGTTTACCTAGATTTGTCTTCAACTCATGCAGTTAATCTCATGAATACCTCTTCTTATCTAATCCATGAATCGCCCAGATATATACAAGCACTCATACTTAATCAGAAACTTAAATCAGAAGGAACTGGCAAACAAAAGGCATATAAGAAACCTCCATGTGAACATCACCTAGCCTTTCACGCTATTCCTATCTACCTACCATATGAAGCTCGTGAATGAAAAGCGTTACACTTAACGACAGCGAAGTATAACAATTCTTCATGAACCGTTTTTTAGTGTAACACGAAAGTAACAAGATTTGAACTCACGACAGCTAAGTATAACAATTCTTCATGAACCGTTTTTTAGTGTACCACGAAAGTAATGAGATTTGAACTCACGATCTCACACAAGCTACCTAAACCCCCCACCACTTGGCCGACCCTAAACGGTTACTCATCAAAACCGTTTAATAGCTCTTCCCAATTAAGAAACTAAATAAATTCATCCAACTCATCAACAATTAAGCCAACTAAATCAGAGCATGAACTGACATCTACACACAAAAAAACATAAATAATAAAAATAGCATCATTAAAACCAGGAAAAGTGTTGAGTTAAAGCATTTGTGAACTGACAGAGAAAAGCAAATTCATCCTTATTCCAAAAACATTCTCCCCTGCAAACCATTCAAGGAAATTGGAAGCACAAACGTGATACTCATTGATTACAGCTAAGCTAAACCACTTTTCCAGCTATAACTCATATTGCATTCCCATTTTTTGTTTCCATATAAAATTCTAAGCAGTTCCGTTATTGTAGCATACACAATTGCAACCTAGGATACCAGGTACGAATATCAGCACTATATAGCAGCATTATTACATCATATTCATATGCATGCAACCACCTGGTTTTAGATTTTTCATTTGTCGCAAACAGCTTCAAATGCAAATAATATAAGAAACCACAAGATCCAAATAGCAAGAAAGACAGAAAAGAGCATGCATTTACCTTAAAATTGACCGAAACAACAAAAGATTAACACCAAGTGACTTGAAAAGCACAGAGGAAGAAAGAGAAATCAAAGAAAGGTTATTCTTATCATAGAGAAGATAATTCAAAACAAAACAATACTAGTCAATGAAATATGAAGTGGTCATTGATTTCGTTGTACCTTATTCGGTGTCTCAACAACCAACAAGACCTACGGATATGTGTTGAAATTTTGAAATAGCAACAATGAGAACACAGAACTTGAATGAAGTATGAACAGAATTGGCGAATGGGAAAAAATTGGTAGCAAAAAGATAGTTAGTTATTTATTAATTAATGTAGATAAATATGAAATATGGGATAAGTGTGGTAGGTTCAAAGCTGGTGAGATTTGTGAGAGTCTTATGGAGTCGAAACCGACCTAAAAAAAAAGGGAATAATAAGTATAATAAATAGGAGGTGAAAAGAGAAAACAAATTTGTTTCCGAGGTTCCGTTGGCTTTGTTTTTCTGAGCATGGAAAGTGTTTGTTCAACAAAGGATGCTGCTGGATTAGAAAGTCAAAAAGGAGAAACAAAAATAGTTGGATATTTGATATTTGATATTTTTATTTTTAGTGCAGAGAGATACCAGTACCACGCCATCGGCATTACAGTTGGATTTGCTATCTTGCTGATCTGTCATACGTTAACGTTATGATCCTCGAGACTTTTCTATTGCCCAATGTGTCCTTTTACGAGAATGACCCCTTTGTCCCGTGATTACTTATTACGTATTCATTCAACAAATTATTCTATAAATGTATATGGGAATTAAGTGATGTATGTTTTATTTTTTATAAAAATACTTTGGATTTAAGTTATATGAATAAGAAAAAATCTCATGGATTTCCAGTTTAAATAGAAATATATAATTAAATAAATAAACTGGTAACATTTTTTCTACTCCCCTTTGGTTTTGTAGCGAAAGTTTAATCAAATTGATGTTAAAAAATATTTATATTTTGTTTGAGTTGAACTAATATTAAAAATGAACAAAATTTTAAATGCGTTTTGGATTAGTTCAATTTATTTAGTTTCATCGTATCAACAATTGAGGTTGAGAATTTATATTTGATTTTAGAAAAATGTTAATTATTTTTTTATATGAATAAAAGTTTAAGTGGTTTGAGTATAAGAGTCTTATTAGGGTGAATGTATATCTAAATTATTAATAATACAACTTCAACTTTTAACCAATTACATTAGTATTTGTTGGCTAATTGAAATTTTGTTAATGTGATATAATTGAAAATTTTCTTAAGCACACTTCGGTTTTAACATAAAAATTTGAAGAATGTATTGATATTTTTTCCTTTTTTAAGAATATTATTTCTCTTTATATAGTTAATGCTAGAATTTAATTAATACTATTATGATTTAATTAAATAAATATAAGAATATAATTATAAAAAATCAATTGTTACTTGTCGTAAGGTTATGAATAATGATTTAAGCTAACTTATAACTTGTTTTTTACTTGCTGAAAAGTTTGTTAGACAAATTAGTCTTGTTTGAGTTTCGTTTTGCAAAAGAAACTTATAACTTATTGCTTATAGCTTTTCGGGTAGCTTATAGCTTTTTAGACAACTTATTAAAATAAAGTTGTTTGATAAAACTAACTTAAATTATGTTAAATGACTTTAAAGGACATATAATATTTTAATTATGTGAGATAAAAATTAGGTTAATATATATATATATATATATATATAAATGATACCTAAGCAATTATGAAAGGAGCTTAATGTTGTTGAAAAGTCATAGGCTACCTCAGGTAGCTTTTTAAAACTAAGAGCTTACAATTATTCAAAAGTTATAAGTTCATCATTTTTTGTGTTCAACAAACAGTCCTAGTAGTTCTTGAAAAGTCAAAAGCTCCTAAAAAGCTATAAATTACATGTGACAAATGGACACTTGGTAAATGAGCTTATTATTTTAGTAACTTGTAGTATTTTCTAAAAAGTTACTTTAAAAAATGTTTAAGCTTATAAACTTTAAGCTTATTTTATTTTCTATACTTTTATCCTCATTGATATACTTTTTTAAATAAATCACTCATATCTATTTAAAAATCTATACATCTTTTATCTTATTTTACCTTCAATAATTAATTTTACTAAGCATATTTTAATTCAATCAACTAGCTTATTGACTTATTAGCTTATTACCTTATTTGGTATTTTTGCCAAACATAGTGTATTATCTTAGCTTTTTAATTAGACATATATTTAGAAACAAATCCTAACTCCAAAGTAAACATATAAATAAAACAAATAGATGAATAGAAGTTCTATTATCTATATAGTTTGATAATGAAATAAGAAACTAAATCAAATTGAAAAGGGAAGAAGAAACATTTTTTAGTGTTAGTTATTTTAATTTTTGTTAGGGTAAATTACGTAAACTACCTTTTCACGGCATCAACTTTTTAATTCTTACATTCCGCCCAAAATTAAAATTTTTATCCTACACCTATTACTAAGAGGTTAATCATGGATTTCGTCATTGAACTTGGGTTTTTAATTGGTCATGGTTGGGGTCCAAGGGTCGGCCTGAAGACGGTCCTTAATATATGTTGTATGATCAGATTTTACATCAGTCTAGTAGAAATCAGATATTATAACCTTTATTCCAGTAGGGAAATAAAGGTCTTGAAGTAATTCCTCGTACCAAATCACCAACCTTATGCGTTGTGGGGCGAAAGGGGGTGTCACCTGCATGGACACTCCGATGCTTAAGTTAGTTAATATTGAAAGAGAATACTAGTGCTCAAGTGTGAGTTCAAGTAAGAATGTTCTACCTTTCACTATTGTTACATGAGTATTTATATCTAGGGTAACGAAAGAGTCATTTCGAGTAAGTGGACTTACCGTACAAGGTGCTAACATGATTCTGATCACTTGCAGAAAGGCTGACACGTAATGTAACCCTACCTACCAACTGTACCTTTCCATCAGTCACTTTGCAGGTTGCTTCCCCAACACGCGATAGTATAAGTCAACTCTGACTATTAGGTGTTAAGAGATTAGTGACGTGTTTATCGTGGTTCTGTCAAATTAGTACATCAAAATTAATTAATGTAGTACTAGGGTGTCAACCTAGGTCGTTCTCTCAAGGATCAACACAGAAATTTAGGAAAAAATCAAGTTTAAAATTAACAGAAATTTAACAAATATACAAATACAATTGGGGGGTTTTGATTGATTTTGTTGTGACAATTAAAACTAAAACAAAGTAAATATAGGATTTAAAACAATAAATAACAAGCGATTGATTTTCTTGGAATATTGTAAATAAATTTATCCTTGGTTCACTAAAGATAATTTGTATACTTTCATTACTGTTGATTTCTTAGCTCAATTTGAATTAATCAACTTAATTCATAATTCCTTTACTTTCATTTAAAAATGAATATTTTAGTCAAGCATCCTAATTAAGCAAAAGGAGTCAAGATCGTAAAATCTAGGAATTATTGAGCATATGTAAGAACATCGCCTACATACATAATCTATTCTCAAATTATGGAATTAAGCAAACCATAATTATTAAAAGTGATTATGAAAATATTTATTAAGCATGCATATTTTCTTAATCTATTTTAATTTAAAATCTTATTTTATTCCATTTGAATAATTAAACCGATTAAGCATACAAATTTAATTAAATAGAATGGAATTAAATAAGCAGAGTAAGATTATGAAGAAATAAACAATAATAAAAGCATACTATATTAAAAACAAGAACCTCAAAATTATATTACAATATTTTCCAAGAAAATCAATCTAGGGGTTTTAGCCTTCCATAATTAAAATAAACTAAAAATAAGAAAGACCGAACCCGGAATAGAAGAACTCCTCCAGAAGCCTTCCTCTAATGCTTAAAAGAAAGAAAAGGAACTAAGAGAGAAGTGTGAAGTGAAGTGTCTGAAGATGTGTTCTGAAGCCTCTCGTTCTTCTCTATTTATAGGCAAATGAAAGGAGAAGCCAGCTAAGGAAAACGCGTTGCAAGTGGAAACTTTCGGTGCAGATGATTTCCAGCTGTTTCCAAGTTGTTTCCAAGTTGCGTTTTGTTGTTTCCAATGATTCGACGCATGATTTCACTGATGAATCGATTCCTCCAGTTTATTTTTACGTAAAATACAGCTCATGAATCGATTAGCAAGGGGAATCGATTCCTAGGCTCATGAATCGATTCCTATAGGTTGGGAATTGATTCCCAGGTGAAAAACATCAAATGAATCGATTCATGTGGGCTGGGAATCGATTCCCAAGTACATGAATCGATTCCCATGGGCTGATTTGGTGTAGGAATCGATTCCCACCCTATTAGTGCGGTTCCTGTTATAACCACACTAATAGATAGCGCACTAATAGCCAATTTTCATGCTTTTGTAGCTTTTTTCACCGGGGCTTGTTCTTCTTGTTTCTTTATCATTTGATGGTCATTTTTCTCTTATTATTGACCCTTGGATTATCTTTGTACTTGTTCCTTAATTTTATTAATTTTTGCAAAATAAAATACCCAAGTAAACAAGAGAAAACCAATATTTATTAAAAAAATTAATCCTTAATTCATTTTAAAATCAAATATTAAATAAAGCTTATATGATGAAAATGTGTTAAAATACAATATATTAGACAATAAGTGATGGAAATTTATACACATTTAAAGTGAAGAATTAAAGATAAATCATGCATCATCAAATACTCCCACACTCATTCTTTTGCACTCCCGGGTAAAATCAGAATAAAAACAAGTATCACAGTTTATTAAAAACATTAAGTTGAAAAATAGTAAACACACAAAACTAGCATGTTCAATATGAAATCTTTAGGAATATACAGAGAAACAAGAGTTATTCATCATGCAAGATACAGAGCATCAAGATATGTATAAAAATCATTCAAACACTTAGGCATGTGAAAATTAAATTAAACTGAAAAGAAGATCATAAGTGACAGAATCTCACAAGACATACTCTCAACTCTCAAGTGTTTTGGGTTTGTGTATACACTCAAAATATTTCCTAAAAACAGACAGTCCCATAAATTTGGCAAATTTCTCAATTCCACAATCAACACAAATGCATGTATAGATCAACAGGGCTTTCCATGGTTGTAATGTGGCCAAGGTTAAAATGAGTGGTAAAATTTTGGAATTTGTGGCAAGTACCAAAAAGAATAAGGAGCAAATAATTTAACTGGCAAACAGTGAGGGTAAAACATTTATTGTTCCAATTTCTTTTGGTCGCAATCATCAAAATATTATTATTTTTTTTTCATTCATCATCATTTTTTTTATACTATTGCTTAACACTTGAAACAAGAGTTGCGACTCCTTTTTGCACATCCTCATTCTTAATTGAATGCTTGTTTTTGACTTGATTCTAGAGCTCCAAAATATTCCTTAAGGTGGGTATATTTTTGGTTTTGTTTTCATGGCTTATTTGAGCTGCAACAAAGAAATGGTTAAATAGGCTCAAAGGGGCTAACAAAGGATGATTTATTCATGGTAGGCTTATATGGCTTAGTGGCTCAATTGAACAAAATGCCTGTGTCATTTTAAATACATTCACATGAGTTTCAAGTATCATCAAGAAATAAGACAAAGATTGAGATGTAAGCATTCAGGAATACATCACACATGAAAGAATTAAGATGGTTTAATGTGTTCCATTAAATTTTAAGGCTCAAAAATCTCACACGGCATAATTCAATCATATATGATCATCTCTCAATTATCATGTTATTCTCAACATACCAAAAATGCTTAAAATTATAACATATCATTAAACTCATATTAAACATGAAAGAAATTACCTGTTACTCATGCATATCCTAAAATTCCAATAAAACATGCCATTTTAAACAAACACACACAAAACCTTTATTTATTAATTTTTTTCACACAAAAACACTTCACACACGAAAATAGAAACACACACAAAAATATCATACAAGAATAATCCCACCCCCACACTTAAATCATACATTGTCCTCAATGTAAGACAGAGCATGCAAAATAGACAACAGAATGAAAAAGTAAAGAGATGGGTAAGAAAAACTCCCTCAAGGGGGATCAAGAAGTGGTTCCCCCAAAGTATGTTCCTCCATTGTAACATCCACAAGTGAAGGATTTTCATGAAATGGCTTCAGACGTTGTCCATTAACCTTGAAGCTTTTATTGGAGTTTTCACTTTTTATTTCAACAGCTCCATGGGGAAATACATTATTAACAATGAAAGGTCCTTCCCATTTGGAGCGTAATTTTCCGGCCATCAGTTTCATCCGGGAATTAAACAGTAGCACTTTCTGTCCAGCAGTAAAATCCTTTCTAGCTATTGAGCTATCATGGAATTTCTTTATTTTCTCCTTATAGAACTTTGAGTTCTCATAAGCTTCCAAACGGATCTCATCAAGCTCATTCAGTTGTAATTTTCTTTCTTCACCTGCTTGATCAAGTGCTAAGTTGCAAGCTTTTACAGCCCAATAAGCACGATGCTCAATCTCCACTGGAAGATGACATGCTTTACCAAAAACAATTCTATAGGGAGACATTCCTATAGGTGCCTTAAAAGCTGTTCTATGTGCCCAAAGAGCATTATCCAGTTTCCTGCTCCAATCCTTTTTGTTAGGCTGTACTATCTTTTCTAGGATTCTTTTGATTTCTCTGTTAGAGACTTCTGGTTGTCCATTGGTTTGGGAGTGACATGGAGTAGAGATTCTATGAATAACCCCATACTTTCTAAGCATATCTTGTAACATCCCAGATGTTTTGATAATAGAAAATAAATTGGAAATGAGTAAATTATTATTTGGCTTATAATGAAAATGGTATATGAAATGTTAAGTGGGGAAAAAGGAGTTTTAATGAAATTTTAAAGAAAATGGCATCAGGACCCTGACGCGTAGCGTGGATGGGACGCGTAGCGTCAGGTGTGATTTAGTAAGCTGACGCGTAGCGTCAGGCTGACGCGTAGCGCCAGTGTCGCGATCTGTTTTGTAACAGGGTCACACAGAACAGAACCTGTAAACCCTCTCTTTCATTTTCTCTCTTCTCTGAGGCGATTTGGCTAGGGTTTTGAGGGAAACTTGGATTCTTGGTGGTTTTAAGCAATTTGGAACCAAGGTAAGGCATCTAGGGCCTCTAATCTTTAGTTTCTTCTCCTTCCCTTCATGAAATCCGAGTTTGCATGTGATGATTAGGGTTTTGATTCTGAGTTTCAGTGGCTTGTGAAGCTTGGGTAATGAGTTTGGAAGTATAAGGAAGGTAACATACTAACTAATTTGATGTTTCGGTGACCGTAGGTGCCGGAACGAGTGTTAGGCAAGCGATTGACAAAGAGGACGTCAGAAGCGAAAGAGGAACGGTGAATCCAGCGGTTGTAGGACGCTATCTACCCCTTGAGCAAACTGTTGGAGCTCGGAATAGAGGTAAGGGGGGTGTTCGGGTCATAATTAATTAGAATTGATATGAAAATAGATTATCGGAAGTTCGAGAATTTAGTAAAAGTTGTCATAAATAATATAAAGTAATTAAATATAGTAGTTGTGAATATATGAGTATGTGGAGTAAGATTAAATGGTTGAATATGAAAGGAATATGTTGATTTGATTGATTATATAATGAAATAAAGATTGGAATGATGAAAGTAAAAGATATGTGTAATATTCCCACCTTGAGTGGTGTATGTATATTTGATTATGAATAAAAATGTGGAATTTTGAATTATTGATGATATGTGCCATAGCATTGTATGGATGGGTTTGACAAGTCGGTCGCCCTGTATTGTGAGCACATGCCAGTTTCTGGTAGTTGCACATGTGGTTTGTTGATGATATATTATGATTATGAGATATGATATGTGAATATGTGGTATGGGATGACCGACGGTATATGATAACCCCTCGTTTTCTGGCTCCCGTGGTCTTTGTGCCCAGTTGAGCTACCCAGTGGTCAAGTCGGACCCAGTGGTTGAGGTGGAGAGCCAAGTCGGGCTCGGTGAACCAAGTCGGGTTCACGGGATGTCAAGTTGGACTCCCAGCTGAAGGCCAATCCTTTAGTATCCGGATACTAGGCGTCAAATTACATGAGAGTCAGTTGTGACTTATGTGAATCTTATATTGATTGATGATGGAAAATGAATTATGAATTGAAAGTGTAATGTGAATGAATGAAAGTATGGCTTGAATAAGTTAAATATTGATATGTATGTGTGTAGTTGTATTGATGTGGATAAGTGCAGGAAACCGAAAGAGATTTTGTAATAACAAAGAGCAGTAGGTATTGTTAAGTTTAATACTTTGTTCTATATTAATTATGATATTCCAAACACTTACCCTTGCTGTTGTTTAATTTTAGTGACCAGTGACAGGGAGGATGCTAATGCTGCGGAGATGCGCCAAGAGGAAGTTTGATGCCAAGGAATAGAGATGTATATAATGTATGTATTATTTTGAGTGTATGTGTTTAAGTGTGTAATAAGTAATGTATTAATATGGTGCGTGGTAGATGATAAAGTATGTGTGATGAATTTGCCATGATTATGCATGTTGTGGTTTGATGACTCATTGATGAGGATGAATTATGGCACGGAGCCATTGACCTGTGTGAATGTTGAATGTGATGGGCAGGTGTTGTATTGATGCATGATTGATATGTACGCTATGTGATTGATGTTAGGATGATGATTAGATTGATTTAGATAAGTTATGCGTATAGTTGGATTTTGAGTTTAAGGAACCGGATAGGTGAAATTAAGATTCGGTGGGTGTAAGAAACTCCAGAATGCATCAATAGGTCTTACATGACATTTAGGATTTAGATGCATTGGCTTTTGGTCCATTGGAATCCATTTAGGATGTTTGGTGTAAGGGTTTTACACCTAATTGGGTTAAAATGCATTTTGCGCATAACTTGCGCATATGTTGGAATTTTGGCGAACGGACAGTGCCAACAGTTCCGAAATAGGGAAAACAGGTGGCCCGTGAAGTTTCATGGCAATCGGATCTAAAACGGGCCAATTGGATAGGTTAGAAGTTAGTAAAATGGCTTAAATGTGTAACAGCATCAGGTGCTGTCACTGTCATGCCCACGCTACGCGTGAGGCTGGCGCGTAGCGTGAGGTGCGCAGCAGATGGCTGACGCTACGCGTGGGAATGGCGCGCAGCGTCAGGCCCCTGTTTCATATTTTGATTCTTTTCTAAATTAAGGGAACTCTAAGGTTTTGTCAAATTATATAATTATTATTCTGAGTATGTTTAGTGAAAATAAACATTATTTTGAAATGAGAAATAATTAAATTTTATTAAATGTGAAAAATTTATTATGAAAATTAATTAAATGGATATAAATAAAGGTAAATTGACGTAGGACGTCACAGGTGGTATCAGAGCGGTTCTTTCTAGAGCCGGGAAAATGGGCAGAACTAGGAGACTGTTCGAGTCGTATATCGGGCTGTTTTGCATTTATTGCATTATGCTTGTGATTGTTTACATATTAACAGGTTGACTTGGCATCATTCTCTTGGCACTCCGGGCAGTGTCTTGTTATGTGTTTATACATGAGGTAAATTTTGTACTCCCTGGTCAATTATTGGTTATTAATGGTGATGTGTTTTGGTTATTGTAGAACTACTTTATGGCTGAGAAAACTAGTTTTGGTGGGAAGAGATGACCTCTCCTCGAAATTTTTGCAAATGATGAATAGGACTGAATTTAGTCCACCCTATAAATATTAGGTGAGGTAGGACAGAGATGAAACACACGAATGACAAATTGAATCGGAAATGATATTTAAAATCAGCATATATATATAAGTATGTGTGCGTATTGAAGTGGACATCTACAAATGGGTATAACTCATAAAGGTTAAATCTTGTAGTGAAATGAGAATGGTAAGTGTGTTGGTAGCTATAAGTTTGTTTGAATACTGAAGTTTGATAATGCATAGAAGGAAATAAGTTGATTAATTCCCTAATACAATTATTCTTAGGAAGGGTGAATTCCCTATATCCTTCTACCTTGTATGGATGATGATAGGTGTTAGTTGTTCATTTTTGGTGTTGAATCTACTTGATGGACAATACGAAAACCCTCAAGATGAAGGAATGAGTTGTAGTAATAAATTGTCTTGTATTGAGTTTAAAGTCAGAAAACAATTGGTGGTATGTTAATATCGTTGAGTAAGCAACAAAAGACGTAAATGTATTGGTGGTATGAGTAAATAGAAGGGATTTATGAATAAATCGAGAGATGATGGTTGGACGTAGTTTAAGAGATTAGGTGCAACGGTACTTGTGATTAAAGAATGTTGATTTTTTGAAGCTGGAGGATAGAGGATTGAATGGATGAATGATAATGTAATGTGAATTAGCAACGTTGTGGTAAGGTTAACTTTTTAGGGGGGTGAACCTCCTATACTGTTTTTATGAAGCAGATTTAATTAAGTGCTATAGGTATGTCATATTCCTATTGTTAGGCGATTGATTAATGGATATTAAGAGAAATTGAGTAATTGATGAATGACGGTGTAAGAATACCTGTGCAAGTTGAAGGTAATAGAAGAAGAGTGGCCAGTAATAATTTTCAGTGATATAATTGGCGAGGTGACATTTTACTCAGGAAAGGACTAGAAGGATGTATTATATGAATGATGATCAAGTGAAGTATATGTACACCGGGCTGTTACGTACATGATAAGAGAAGTAGTGATTGGATGACACTAAAAGGATATGATTAAAAGGTAATTAAGCAGATAGATAATGAGAATGAAGAGAAGTTTTACCTAGTCGTTTGGGCTTTACATTGATATTAGTGTTACATGGGAATCATAGCGGCTGGCCACCGTGAGTTCCTTTTTAACACTAATTCAATATAGAGTTGCCAATAAATATAGGGAAATGCATTATGATGTGAACAGTTTGCATATCAATCGATGATATGAATAGTTGGACTGTATACCCGACTTTCACATGACTTAACTACAGGGTGTTAAACTCCTGAGACTGATCACCTCAGGTAGTTGCACTGGTAGTCGAGATCGTGTGGAGTCGAGGAGACAGACATATTGTAGCCAATCTTGGGTGATCAGATTTAGAAAAGAGAAATGTATGGTTCGTATTTCTGAAATTGGTAAATGATTAGAAATGAGGAACAAATAGAGATGAGGTTTGGTAACTGACGAATAATGAGTATAGAAAAGTAAATATTGTGGCATGGTAGTTATTGTGAATTATTGCTAGACTTCTTTTAAGGAAAGGAGGACCTTAAAAGGAAATTGGATAGCTCGAGTCCCTCCTAAGGTACACTTAGTGAGGAATTAATGAAGTACCGATAGGAATTAAGGAAATAAGATAAACCAAAGAATATTCCGGTTATGTGGCCGAGGAAATGCGAATTAGGTTTCCAAACTGTGAAGCAATGCTTGATTTCTGCACTGGTACTTACACTACTTAATATGATGAAGGAGTTTGTAGTATATTGTGAAGCATCTAAGTTTGGTTTAGGATGTGTGCTGATGCTGGATGATAGATAGATTGCCTATGCTTTAAGACAATTGAGACCACATGAACAGAATCACCCCACTCATGAATTGGAGCTTGCAGCAGTGGTATTTACATTAAAAATCTGGCGTCATTATTTACAGGGTTCTTGTTTTATGGTATTTAGTAACCCTAAGAGTTGAAATACTTATTCGATCAGAAAGAGTTAAACATGAGACAGAGGAGATGAGTGGAATATCTGAAAGAGTATAATTTTGATTTAAAGTACCATCTTGGGAAAGAAAATATTGTGACTGATGCCTTAAGTAGAAATGTATTACATGCAGCCTTCTTGATGGGTCAAGAACAAGAATTGTTGGGAAAATTTTGTGATAGGAATATTGGGGGTTGTTATAAATACCCCAGATCAAATGATAGTTGAAATGCTAAAGATCTCCAATGAGCCTTTGGAATGTTTAGCTGTAGCACAAGAGGACAATGAAGAGTTGCTGGAATTTCTTGACACTCAAGCAAAAGGCAAGGATATGAAATTAACCAGAGGCAACGATGGAATTTGGCGGTTCAGAAACCAAGTTGTGGTGCCTGCAAAAGGCGATTTCAGATAAGTCGTGCTAGCTGAAGTACATAGAAGTTCTTTTAGCATTCATCCTGGTGTTACAAAAATGTACCATGATTTGAAGAGAAAGTTCTGGTGGCCAGACATGGCACGAGCAATCATAGTGTATGTAAAATCTTGTGTAGTATGTCAGAAGTGTAAGGTCGAACACCAGAGACCCCAGGTCTACTTCAACCTCCGGAGATTCCAATGTGGAAATGGGAAGGCATTACTATGGATTTCGTATCCGAGTTACCCCGTACCCGTTCTGGTTGTAATGCAATATGGGTAATTGTGGATAGACCTGACAAAGAGTGCTCACTTCTTAGCTATGAATATGAAATGGTCATTGGACCGGTTGGCTAGATTATACATTGCAGAAATTGTAAGATTACATGGTATACCTGTGAGTATTATTTCAGATCGTGATCCTCGGTTTACTTCCAGGTTCTAGGGAAGTTTACAACAGGAATTGGGTACTGAACTGAGGTTGAGTTCTGCTTATCATCCCCAGACTGATGGCCAGTCTGAGCGTACAATCCAGACCTTGGAAGACATGCTTAGAGCTTGTGTACTGGAGCAAGGTGGTTCATGGGAGAGATACCTACCATTAGTGGAATTTGCTTATAATAATAGTTACCATAGTAGCATTGGAATGACTCCTTATGAAGCTTTATATGGAAGACGGTGTCGTACGCCTTTATGCTGGAATAAAGACAGAGATGCAATCCATTTGGGACCTGAGTTAATTCAGGGAATGAATGATCAGGTGATAATGATTCGTGAAAAGATGAAAATTGCACAAGACCGTCAGAAGAGTTACTATGACAATCGTCATAGGCCACTTGAGTTTCAAGTGGGAGATTGGGTGTTCCTAAAGGTTTCACCTACTAAAGGTGTAGGCCGTGTGATGAAGAGCCAGAAACTTAATCCAAAGTATATTGGACCCTACCAAATATTGGAACGAATTGGTGAAGTAGCATACAGATTGAATCTTCCCCGTGCATTGACAAATATTCACGATGTATTTCATGTTTCACAATTAAGAAAATATGTTCCCTGTGATTCGATGATTGTACCTGAAGATTCCATTGAGTTGAAAGAAGATTTGACTGTGGAGATCGCACCTATTTGTATTGAAAGTTATCAAACTAAACGATTGAGAAACAAAGAAGTACCCCTAGTAAAAGTGAAGTGGCAAAATATAAATGGAGTGACGTATACATGGGAATTGGAATCTGATATGAGGCGGTTGTATCCAAATCTTTTCCAATAAGGTACGTTGATTTCGGGGACGAAATCTCTTTTTAGGGGGAGTGGATGTAACATCCCAGATGTTTTGATAATAGAAAATAAATTGGAAATGAGTAAATTATTATTTGGCTTATAATGAAAATGGTATATGAAATGTTAAGTGGGGAAAAAGGAGTTTTAATGAAATTTTAAGGAAAATGGCATCAGGACCCTGACGCGTAGCGTGGATGGGACGCGTAGCGTCAGGTGTGATTTAGTGAGCTGACGCGTAGCGTCAGGCTGACGCGTAGCACCAGTGTCGCGATCTGTTTTATAACAGGGTCACACAGAACAGAACCTGTAAACCCTCTCTTTCATTTTCTCTCTTCTCTGAGGCGATTTGGCTAGGGTTTTGAGGGAAACTTGGATTCTTGGTGGTTTTAAGCAATTTGGAACCAAGGTAAGGCATCTAGGGCCTCTAATCTTTAGTTTCTTCTCCTTCTCTTCATGAAATCCGAGTTTGCATGTGATGATTAGGGTTTTGATTCTGAGTTTCAGTGGCTTGTGAAGCTTGGGTAATGAGTTTGGAAGTATAAGGAAGGTAACATACTAACTAATTTGATGTTTCGGTGACCGTAGGTGCCGGAACGAGTGTTAGGCAAGCGATTGACAAAGAGGACGTCGGAAGCGAAAGAGGAACGGTGAATCCAGCGGTTGTAGGACGTTATCTACCCCTTGAGCAAACTGTCGGAGCTCGGAATAGAGGTAAGGGGGGTGTTCGGGTCATAATTAATTAGAATTGATATGAAAATAGATTATCGGAAGTTCGAGAATTTAGTAAAAGTTGTCATAAATAATATAAAGTAATTAAATATAGTAGTTGTGAATATATGAGTATGTGGAGTAAGATTAAATGGTTGAATATGAAAGAAATATGTTGATTTGATTGATTATATAATGAAATAAAGATTGGAATGATGAAAGTAAAAGATATGTGTAATATTCCCACCTTGAGTGGTGTATGTATATTTGATTATGAATAAAAATGTGGAATTTTGAATTATTGATGATATGTTCCATAGCATTGTATGGATGGGTTTGACAAGTCGGTCGCCCTGTATTGTGAGCACATGCCAGTTTCTGGTAGTTGCACATGTGGTTTGTTGATGATATATTATGATTATGAGATATGATATGTGAATATGTGGTATGGGATGGCCGACGGTATATGATAACCCCTCGTTTTCTGGCTCCCGTGGTCTTTGTGCCCAGTTGAGCTACCCAGTGGTCAAGTCAGACCCAGTGGTTGAGGTGGAGAGCCAAGTCGGGCTCGGTGAACCAAGTCGGGTTCACGGGATGTCAAGTCGGACTCCCAGCTGAAGGCCAGTCCTTTAGTATCCGGATACTAGGCGTCAAATTACATGAGAGTCAGTTGTGACTTATGTGAATCTTATATTGATTGATGATGGAAAATGAATTATGAATTGAAAGTGTAATGTGAATGAATGAAAGTATGGCTTGAATAAGTTAAATATTGATATGTATGTGTGTAGTTGTATTGATGTGGATAAGTGCAGGAAACCGAAAGAGATTTTGTAATAACAAAGAGCAGTAGGTATTGTTAAGTTTAATACTTCGTTCTATATTAATTATGATATTCCAAACACTCACCCTTGCTGTTGTTTAATTTTAGTGACCAGTGACAGGGAGGATGCTAATGCTGCGGAGATGCGCCAAGAGGAAGTTTGATGCCAAGGAATGGAGATGTATATAATGAATGTATTATTTTGAGTGTATGTGTTTAAGTGTGTAATAAGTAATGTATTAATATGGTGCGTGGTAGATGATAAAGTATGTGTGATGAATTTGCCATGATTATGCATGTTGTGGTTTGATGACTCATTGATGAGGATGAATTATGGCACGGAGCCATTGACCTGTGTGAATGTTGAATGTGATGGGTAGGTGTTGCATTGATGCATGATTGATATGTACGCTATGTGATTGATGTTAGGATGATGATTAGATTGATTTAGATAAGTTATGCGTTAGGAGGAAGGATGATCCCACATTCCAAGGCAGGAAATGAACTTGCCCATCCTCGAAATAATGTAGATCCACTCTTCAAAACATATATATGCAACAAAAAATAGAACATATTTAGAGTATAGATAAATTTAAAGTGCAGGTGACACGCAGAACCATACACCAAAATTAGCTCTTTTTTATTTTTGCATTAATCATGTGTATTATGTATTATCTATTTATATTTATTATAATATATAAATTTTGAAGGGCAACTTTAGAAACTGTCATGTGGATTCTTTCTTATTCTCATCTCATGTTACATCAGCAATTTAGAACACTTAGTATAAGAAAGTTCTTTCTCGTGAATACATTGTAATTCTGTGAACTAAACTTCAGGGTTTCATTCTCATTAACAATCATTGCTAGGAAAATTAATGATGGTAAGCAACGATCACGGTTTCTAAAATAAAATGAATAATCATGATATATGCTGCAAGCTTTATATAGACATCCTTCACTGGCTACCCATTACAAATACGAGGTAAAGGAAGGGTCTTGCTTTGATGATTGCTATAGAAAGCCGGTTACAGAACCAATAATCTGAAGCCTCTACTAACATCATAAAAGGGATTTTAACACACTGCTAAATGGATGAATTGTTAAGGGAAGAGGGAATGGGGGATTACAGATTAAGGGGACAGGGCTTGAATTTAGATCCTGCCGGAGGTACGAATATTTTTTAGTTTTTCAGAAAATTTAACTTACAATATTATTTTTCTTTCTTGTTTTTAATACCTTGCCTGCAAGTTGCCACCATGTTTACCTTCTTCATCTTCGCCTTCACCGCCATACATGTCCTCTATCACTCTTATTTTCTATTCTGTCTTTATCCGCAGTCTCAAGTCCTTGTTTGTGTCATCGTGAAACTGCCAACATCTTTGCCTCTACTATAGTCGAAACCTTGTGTCTCTGGTTTCTTTGACTTCTCTAATTTTTATGTTAGAGTTTCTGAATTTTCCTTTTTTAAGGTAAAAAATAATTAACAAAAATAATAATCATATAAGTTTTTTCTTTTTTAAGTTTTAAAAGCATATTTATCAAACAAGTTTTTTTATTCTTGTTTAAAAAATAATTCTTTAAAATTGTATCTCAAAACTATCTTTAAAAACTAAAAAATCAAATCAAATCAAACAAGTCCTGAGTTTTCAATTTTTCAACTCTTTTCCTTTAAAAATTGGATGATTAAATATGTTTTCCATTTTACCAGTATTCTAAAAAAAGTTTCTTTAAAATTGGTTCATTGAGCATGTATTCTAAAAATAAATGGGTCAAGTGCATTTTGAACTTCCAAGATAGTTACTCAATCTCATTAATCTGATGCGATACTTTAGTTAACTTGGGTTTCTGGGCATATAACTAACTTCTGATAGAACCTTCTAAGCTAACATGGTTTCTCACAATGCAACCTTTTAATCGATGAAAATAGATATTCATCTGAACACGTGTGCTTAGAAGAAGTTGAAATTGGTGATTCTGACATTTTGATTAATTTCTCTAATAAGGAAGAGCTTGTTGTGGCATACTTCATTGGCTAATGATCATCGATCTTTATGAAATTCAGAACTGACATAAACGCATATGTAGTATACAATGTAATCAAACACCTCTCACTAAAACTATTTAATGGACATATTTAAATTATTTATAATTCAATTTAAACTTTCATCCAATATGGTTTAGTGAAAATGTCTGTTACATGATTTAGAGCTTGTTTTGTTTGCAGTTGTAAAAACGGAGTTATGAAAATAGAAAAATCTAAAGGTTAATATTGATCTTTTACATCGTTCAAGACAATCAAAACTGGTTTGACCAACCCAACTGAAAACCAAACATGCTCTTAGTGTCCATTTGACATGCAGTTGGGGAAGTTATGAAAATAAAAAAAATCTAAATGTTAATATGGATTGTTTGATTAGATTTTTTGACAAATTTATGGAAGTTGTGTTTTTATAGATGGAAATTTTTATGACATTCAAGTCATAATCATATAACTAGTGTTTGATTAACATTATCGATTGGTTTAGATAGACTTAAAAGATAAAGGTGAAATTGTTTTAGCTAATTTAAGGGTAAAACCACTTTTCATTGATGGTTTAGATGAGGGAGAGGTAACCTTACTGGTGTAATGTTCGATGACTCACCGGGAGCTCAAAAGAAATCAAGGTCCCAACTTAAAATTTTATCATGCATAAATTGATCTAAAAAACAGCCTCTATGTTGTTGAGGCAAAAATAGAGTCGTAACTCAAAATTTAATTTAAAATAAAAAATAGCCAATTTGATAAACAACATGTGTCGTGGTCCATCTATCTTAGGAGCTCTGAAGGAGGGGCATTAATTGTTACTTTTGGGAAAAAAACATGCCAAAGGATCTCACTAAACCCATCTCTTCTTCTTTCAATCAATGCGTGTCTCTTTACTTACTCAAATTATATATACTCACTCTTTAGCTCTCAAATTTTCTATTCATCCTAATCTACCTAAGAGCTCCACCACCCCCCACTTTTTTTTTCTTTTTTTTCTTGGTGAAGGCTAAGGTGCCCCTTGATTTTTTGGGTTTACCGTAAACCTAACCAAAGTGACCTGATATAGCAGGTTTCTCTTGTCTTTTATAAATTTATATTAAACATTAAAATGATAAGATTTATAAAATTAATAAGTTACTAACTAACCAATAATATGAATGTAAAACTAATCCTTAGTGGGTAACTAAGTAAGTTAACAACGGATGGTAAAAATAAAGGTTTGGCTTTTTTTGGTAAAACACTATGTCTTTGTTGTTTGAAACTCTCTACTATCCCCTTTGTTGCCCCTCCGGATCTGCTATCCCGGATCTGTCTTTAGAGGTTCAATATCCCCTTCCCTCTCTAGTGTCCCAGAATCGTGTTTAGGGTTTTGATTCCCCCCTCTCTGCTGGCCTGGAACCATCTTTTAGGGGTTCGATTTGTCGTCGTTAACGGTGCTACTTACGATATTTAGGCCCCCGTCATAATATATTGTTGGTTTTCTTAAGGTATGTAGTTTGTTTCCTTGCCCGTCTATGATTTTGTTGTGTTCACCTGGTTTAGCATTTCATGAAATTGAAACCCTAATCCCTAAATGTTGCAGAAATATCCCCTTTTATAAGTTATCAGATAGAGTCTATTGAGATGGAAGACGAAAATTCCATGGATGTAAATTCCATGGAGGAGGAGTTAGAAGATTGTACAAATAAGGGAGATGGAAATTTCATTGAAGTGCATGGCGAGGAGATGGAAAACTCAACAGAGGAGGAGGAGACTGAGCATTCCATGAAGGAGAATGAAACTTCCAACAACCCTGGCTTTGAAGATTATGAGATTAAGGTTAGTATTATGGGTGTGTTTTTATTTTTATACAAATCATGATGGCAATCTGCGTAGTTAACAGATGCACTGTATGTTTCATTTGTTATGTTTTAATTGATTTATGGAATCGTTGGTTGTTGTTTATGTTATATGTGATTATTGTATTTGACTAATCATTTTAAAGTGTGGTTGTGAATGTTATGTAGTCAATATTCTAGTTTTTGATATGGATGAACATCAAGCTGTTTTTGATATGGAATTTTTTATATTTGTTGATAATTTTTAAATGATGATGCAGTATAGTGCTTAATGCTGAAGTTGTTAGAGTTTAAGGTTGATGTCCAAGAATTATTATTTTTCTAACTCTGTCCATTGCAGTTGGGCTTTACATTTGACTTTAGGGTAATTTTTTAATTTGTGGTGTCTAAGTTAATTGTTAACTGGTTGAGTAATTAGCTACATAGATTATTGTAGCTTTTTGATAAGTTTGTTGAGGTTAATTGATATACAATTTCATTAGGTGTTATAGGGACTATATTCAATATCTGCTATTAACGATAAAGACAATTCCAATAATGGGGGAGTCTGGTGTTGGAGTCATTTGTTAGGGAATCCCATCAGGGTCAGGCAGCGGAAACACAAAGGATTCCCCAAAAGAGGATTGCAAATACAAATGTCTCAAGGCATTATGCAAAATTAATTTTTTTTTTGATTTAGGGTTTACCTCTTGTAGACTCAAAACGAGTTCCTCGATTGAAGCAATTGTAGCTTCGCCCTTAAGAGTCCAAACGAGCACTCCCACCAGAAAAACAAAGTTCCGAATGCTAGTACAGAAATTTGATTATAATCTAATTTCTGAGAAGCAGCCTATGAGCATCTCATGCTCTATATATAGGCTTAGGTCTTGACCTGAGCTCTCATTAAACATTGGGCTCCTGACTCATTCTAAATGAGTTAGGCCCAAATAGTATTATTTTTAGTCCAACTAAAATAAAACTATCCTCTGGTGGGCTTACTCTATGTGTGTGACCCTATAGGTAAAATATTCGGTTATATTAATAATAAACTATTTTATTATTAATATAAAATAAGAGCGGTATCTAGCAATACATCATTATGTCCGAATATTATTTATCATCGACATGACCTATAAGTGATAATTATTTTATATATTTATTCCTTTTGTCACGATATCTAATTGGGCCCAAGGCATGATCGTCGTCATCCTTGTATGGCCCAATTCATTTTACTTGATACCAGAGTAGACTTTACAAAATAAATATCTAATATTTATTCATCCTAGCATGGCCATGCATTTCGTTAGTCTCACTCCATCAAGTGACCCATAAATATCACTCCTGTCACATATGAGAGACAAATTCCATCTACATCACTCACATCCCTCTGTATAATTTGTCTATTGCCTAATCACAATCTTTATGGTCATCTTATTATAGATAATGTTTGATTGTATTAAAATAACAAACTCCTTATGTAAGAATCGTAGTGACTTCAGGTCAAAGGACTATATACCATTATCACATTGAGAACCGTTTATGACACTCATGTAACGATCCATGCAACATTCTCACGGTGGGTCTGTCTAGTACAACATTACTCTTAATGTGTACCCGTGTAAAGACTTGATATCATATATCCATGATTTGTGAGATCAAATCATCAGTACATTCACACATTAATCTTAATGTATTTACATGTCCCCATGTAAATACTTGATTAGGGACATTTTATGAATAATTCTCATATGACCTATTATTCCAGGATAAATAACATTAAAATTAGTCTTAAAACTGAAAATACTAATTTCATTGATAAGTTAAAATTGATACATTAATAGCTCGTGGTGCATACACCAATATCATTGATATTGGAGGGTTATTCAACTTCACCAAAATTGATTGGAAGAATGCGTGTAAGGACACTATGCAAATGTATTGTTTTCCAAATATTGAGACTATATTTTCTTTTTATAATTGGTACAGGAGGTGTAAGGGATTTGTTGCACGACGAAGCAAGTTACAATGAAATAAGCATGGTGAAATAGTTATGCAAACCTTTGTTTGTAACAAGGAGGGCTTTAGGCAAGGGAAATATTTAAACAGGGCTGACCGATTACGAGAGCCCAAACCCAAGACAAGGTGTGGATGCGAGGCTAAAATGCAAGTCCGCATCAACTCCAACACGTTGAAATGGGAAGTTACATATTTCCATGATGTTCACAATCATGACATGTTAGAAGAGAAGTTTCATGGTACGCTTGCACCACATCGAGGAATGACCGAGGAAGCCATACTAAAAATGAATACCATGAGGTCAGCAGGAATAAAGACACCAAATATTTATTGCTCTTTCAGTAATAAATGTGATGGATTTGAAAATGTGGGATTCCTTAAGAAGGACATGTATAATAGAATTGATAAACAAAGGAAACTGGAGAACAATGATGCTTGTGCTGTTATTGCCTATATAAGACAATTATCTATGGTCAGCAAAGATTTTTTTGTCTTTCATATAGTGGATTAAGAGGGTAGGCTTCAAAACCTATTCTGGTGTGATGGGTTGACTCGATTGAATTATGCCGTTTTCGGGGATGTCCCCATATTTGACGCTACTTACGGTAAAAATAAGTATTATTGTCCTTTGGTGGTTTTCTCTAGTGTTAATCATCATAGCTCCACCACAGTCTTTGCTTTTATTGTAATTACGGATGAGAGTACAGACACTTACGTCTGGTTGTTAGAGCAATTTCTTATAGCAATAAAAGGTAAACGACCAATGTCAGTTATCACTGATGGATGCAAGTCAATGAGGAAGGCAATATGCACGGTCCTACCAGATTCACATCACCGGTTATGTGCTTGGCATCTCATTCGAAATGCAACAAGTGACATCAAAAAGGCTAAATTTACCGCTGAATTTAAGAAATATATGTTTGGGATTATCCAATTCGTGAGTTTAAAAAAAGATGGTTTAGCTTGGCTGCTAGGTTTGGCTTAGAGAATCATAATTGGATTGTTGAGATGTATGAGAAGAGAGAGATATGGTGTAATTCATTTATGAGAGGAAAGTTTTTTGGGGGCTTCTGAACTACTTCAAGATGTAAAGGTATGCATTCCTAAATTGGGAAATTTGTGCAGTCTTAGTATAATTTGCATGAATTTGTTAAGCACTTGCATCGTCTATTGAAGGTAATGAGATTTAAGGAAAGGAAGGCTGATTTCATGTCGATTAATGGGCAACCTATTTTGCAAACTAATTTTCCTCAACTAGAGAGATTTGCATAAGAGGTGTACACTCGTAAGCTGTTTATGAAGTTTAGGGTGATCATTGGCCGTGGATGTCAATTGTAGGTGATAAATTGTAAATACACTCAATGTTATGTGATGTACGTGGTCTGTAGGCAAGATGTTAACTCCAGGAGGCGCCATGTTTTGTTTGATCCATTTACAAAGGGTATGAATTATTCTTGTTTGTTCATGGAGTCAATTGGTCTACCTTGTGATCATATAGTTTGTGTGATGCTTCACTTGAAGTTACATAAATTGACTGATAGCCTAATTCTTAAGCGGTGGACAAAGAAAGCAAAAGAAGCAATAATAGCCAATTATAGTGTAACTTCAAATGATGAGAGGTCTATAACGATGCTGAAATGGGTGGCTCTTAATGATTATTGTCGGGTTATGTGTGACCTTGCTTACAGATTAGATGAGATGTATGAAGACACCCGCTATTGATTGGTAGAGTTGGTGATGATGATGAAGGTAACACTCATGTTCAGTTATCCATAAGAGACCCGAAGAAGGTGAAGAGTAAAGGTTGCGGTAAAAGGGATAAAGGCGTAGACAGGAAAGGGAAATGTGTGACACACTGTGGTTTGTGTCATGAAGTTGGGAATAATCGGAAGACTTGTCACCTTAGAGATGAACAAAATGAAGTTAACTTAGGTGGATTTGACAATGAACAAAATAAAGTCAACCAAGTTGGAGGCTTATCTTATGCGGCCTCATAGGATAACTTGGTTAGCACTATATAAAAACATTTTTTTATTTGTTTTCAAACATATGATTGAGAGTTTAAACATTTGCAATAGTGTATAGTTACGTACCTCATGCATTATATTATTATATTTCACAGGAGGATGCAAACTTTGATGGTGATGACTACATGGATCAATATCATGTTGATTATAATATGGAATTTTAGAGGCTTGTGTTTGTTGTATAATGTTATTTTATTGGTAGTTTGTTATTTCTTTGTGAACCATAATTTGGTAGTATGTAGTTGCCCAAAAATTTGAACTTGTTATGGAGCCAATATTATTATGTTTGTCATGTTTTGAACTGGAGTATAACTTATTGTCCTAGTGTGGTAGTAGTTATTTGTTATTAACTACAGCTTAATTGAAAGCTTTGAATGTTGAATTGGAAGCAGCTAAATTGGCAACAATTAATAAGTGCAACAAGAATGTAGTTCTGTAAAATCAATTAGAATTATCTGTGAAGGAAAATTCTACTTCAAAAAAGAGCTAGTTATGGTGGATGAATTATGAAAGGAGAATGCTCTATTGAAGGTGCTTCATTATTGTTGAATGAATGTGTTCCATTATTTGTTTGTTTGTGGTGGCTAATACATTTCAGTTATTCTCACTTACAAGTCCTTTGGTATAATTTTGGATCTTGTTTTTTTGGCATTAAAAGTTTACATTTCAATGCAAAGTTTTGACCTATTTTACGTGTTTGATTGTGTTTTTGCATTTCAAAAGCATACATGTGCAAATTTTATGGCCAAACTGCAAGGCACCCATGCTTATGTTAGATAGGATGCAGATTAAGCAAATTGGGATAGGACAACTACATTGGTCAGCTACAAATTATGCTCCTTCATAGGAATTAGCTCTTTGGGATGGTCTAGTGGAAATGTATAAGAAGGTTACAGTAATTCATGTTTAACAGTAGGATTATTTAGTATATATAGATGAGACCTTTAGTGAAACATTCTTTGAAGACTTGGCTCAATGGTTACTTGTAAACATGTTATCCTATCTAAACATCAAACTGAGGTTTCACAGTGCAACATAAGTAGTATAAACCTGAAAGGGAAGGACACGGTAATATTTTTTCTTAAATGTGGACAAAGTAATTCATGGTGCTTCTGATAATTTATTTACTTGCATGAATTTTCACTTTTTAGTTTCATGTATTCTTTTTCATTTTAGATGAATATGTTCAAATAATTAGTTCAATGTTTTTTCTTGTGAAAAATAATATAAAAGTTTTGATTTCTTTTTTTTTATTGGAAAAAGTCCAAGTCTCACTCTTATTGTTAGCATAGGAGTTGAAAATGGAACGTAGAGTATGATTTGAATATTGATATACATAGTACATGCCGCTATTAACAAATAAATGAGTTGAATTAGCACCTCCAATTCCTCAATTAAATTGATATTTTTTTCTATACATTTTACATGTCGCCATTAACTTTTTTTCTTGTAACGGTACTCTTAACAACATTTTTTTTTTACTTCTAATCTTAACATTAACTTCAATCATATGGCAATGCTAACCAGGTCAGCCATATCAAATAAGACAAGAATTTTGGTTCAATATATGGAATATGTAGCACTCTATCATGGCCATAACACTATCTTTATTTGTTCGAACAACTTGCATAACATCTTCACAAGTTGTGCAGAAGTTTCCCTCAATACCACTAACTTCCATGGCCCAATCATGTTAAGGATTAAATAGCTAGAAAATTCTAAGGTGCGTCTAAAAGATAATGTTAAGGTTTTCATCAAAATACAGTTTCAAAATAAGCCCAATCATGACAGGCTCGATGCAAAAAAGGAATTGTAAAATCTTGGTAATTTAGGGTGCGTTAAGGTTCTTCATATGCTTCCAAAAGTAGTGAGCCATGAATTCCAACCTAGGGAGCACTTCATTATGACTTCCATATAGTAAATTAATCACAATTTTCATGTGCATGTGGTTCTCATTGACTTGTATTTATAAAGTTTTAATCAGTATTATGTCCAACATAATATTTAAAGAATTTATTTATAAAATACTAGTTACCTCTCCAAAACATTTAGGGAAGAAAGCACCCTGCAAGCCTAGCCATTGAAGGACATACAAACCAGAATAGGGACTGCAAGACAGAAACATTAATAAATAAACAATGAAAATGGAAAATGTGTTAAGGGAGAAAGCTAACCAATTAGAAATTAGAATTAGCCAAGTGAAATTTATGGTTTACAAATCTAGTTGGTGACTTTAGAATGCTGGACAAATTTGCAAAAATAATTGGAAAAACAACCAAAAACATTGTGATGCTTTTTACATAGAACTTGGTCAATTTTCTTCTCCTAAGTTATTTTGATTCCTGGTAACCATTTGTTATTTTGAAGATTTAAACATACCAAACTCCCTTACATTTTGGGTAAGTCTTTGGGTCCAAATGTATATAATTTTTTTCTCCATGTTTCTAATGGATTAGAAACTAAATGGATATAAACACTAAACTAATCTAAACGGAACTAATATTTGATATTCGACACATACCTCGAGCTATATAATTTAACACGTGCCGGATGAACAACATACCATTCATGTATGGCATTTATAGCCATCATCAATAGGGTTGGATAATTAATCAAGCATACCATGTTAGAAATCATTTGGGCCTGAAAAAATTCCAAAATTTGATATATTTAAGGATTTGCATTATATAATCAAAATTGATAATGTTGTATGGGTGTTAAATAGATGGGAGGCAGTTTACTTACCAACATGGCAATCTTGTCCTTACAAAAATTGAGATGCACCCCATGAGTTTGGGTGTCTAAGTGGTATAACATATGGTCAAACATTGAAACAACACCTAAATACCAATGTGCTCCATCTTCTTTTATAGGAATGTATAACTAATATATGAATTTTTAAATATGTAATGACTTGATTAGGGGAAAATTATCATTTCACTAAGTTAGTTAATAATAATCACATATTGGAGGCCAATAGTAGGTTGCATCCATTTTCCATTATACTTGTCCAACATTTCTAGAGTAGTTGCACCGCTAAAGACATCACCCTATTGTTGATAGTAAAAAAGAAGTCAGAAGTGGACAACTCATGCATCCATACTTTTGAACTAATGGGGTTCTTTACTTTCATGTTTTAGGAAGCATACTTACAGCGAAAGAGGGTGGCAAGGTCCAAACCAAGCGGTGTGAGAGTAAGTTTTGCATCCAATTGCACTTGAATGCCACTAGTTCCAGTAGCTATTATTAACAAAAAGCATCAACAACAGACAAGTGTTTCAACATTAAATAAAATAATTACTTGAAGACATTAATTTAAATTAGAATCAATTTTTTCACAAATGATAACCTCTTCATGAATCATAGTCCCAGGGCATAATGACATCATAATTTTTCTAGTTGTCGTGTGCTCACCAAGCTTCAAGAGTATTTCGCTAAAATTTGAAACCACGTTACATTTTAACACAAACATGTACTGCTCTTAAATAATTATACGGTTGATAGTTACCTTGGTTCTTTAGCTGGGTAAAATACATATGCACATAGTTGTAACTCCATTAAGTCTAAACACATTGATGGCGTTACAGGAAAGTAGGAATCCATATACTACAAAACAAATAAACATAATAAACTTCATATGAGTATGCTTTACTTAAGATCATAGAAAATGCTAAAACCAAATCATAATACTTTATCACATTTAGAAGATAGTTATATACCTCAGGGAGTGTCAACCTGATTCCATTGTATTCATATGGAATCAAGTTATTTTTAGTTTCTCCATCATTAGAATTGTGTTCCTTCATAAAGATCATGTACTCAAAATTAATAAGGTTAAATAACAAATCCAAAAGATAATTCATTGTGAATATTTCATTATTGTTTTCAATTTTTTTAATAAAAATCAAAGATTTCATTAATATCATAGAAGTATTTAAAGATTCAGATTAAAATGAATTAGAAGGATATTTAAAACAATTTTATCCGATTATACAATTAGAAACCGGCAATGGAAAAACTAAAGTATGTAAATACGCAATGAAAAAAGGCCTTACTGATTTAGTGCTGCTAATTTAGAGAATAGAATAAAGGGGAGAAAGAAACATATTATTATTTATTGTCTCTCTTTTACATAAATAGCCTAGCAAATATTTTATGTTGGGATTTATAAACTTTTTTAGTGATAGTATTTTAAAGTTGTGATTTTATTCATATCAGATATGTGTACTTTTTAAGCAAATAATGTTATGACAATTTGTTCTGAATATTATGTCACTTGTTTATTAAGCACCCAGCAAAAACAAAAATGTGGGATAATGGTTACCTCTAATGAAACTTGTGTGTCACCATTTTCAGGATTGTTGTTTGAACGGTTGGGATAGATAGAGATTTAAATCTCAAACACATCTTCCTCTTCAACACTATCTGATATTTGCATTCCTTCACCCTCCAAGGGACCTCGTGGTGAATAGTGTGGTTCAATAGGTCCAATAGGTACAACCTGAGAGTTTCCATTCCTGATCTCATTGATAATAGACAGACTTTGTTGATTTGTTTCCTCCATCTAGCCAACTAAGTCTTTAATGTCCTAGAAAACAAACACTATGTATTAGGAGAATGAACAATGCTTAATGCATGTTTTATTTTATGTGATCAAGTTAAAGTTATTTAAGCATCATTATTGATTCAATGATTTCATTAAGCTTTGCATCAAAGGCTTCAAAGAGGATCTTCAAGTCGGGGGGCATTCCAACAACACCCTAACAACTATACACAAAAGGAAAGGACATAACCATTAATATAAACCATAAGAAAGGAAGAGGTTAAAGGATATTAGTCGGTTTTATGTCCATAGTTACCTCACAAGGTGAATTTTATGGAGAGCTATTCCCTTCCAGGTACCTTCCTTCCATGAAGTTTTTGGATTCTTAACAGTTTGTAGAAGGGGAGGGTTTTGCACTACTATACGGTTAGTTTCCACGCCTTTTGTGTATCTTTAACCTCAACTATTGCATTGCTACACGATGCCTCCTGATGAAGCTTTTTCCCAACCATTCTTTCCCATTTGGTACTTGAAAAAAAATAATAGGGGAGAAGGGTTTGTCCCATTCATAAAAAGAGAAAAAATTTGACCTTTAATACAAAGGGCCATTCAAAAAATTTTACCTTTAAGCTTGATGAAACAAAAATTTAAAATTACTTAAACCATGCTTTGAAAATCTGATATTGATTTTGAGGTTTGGTTTTCCAGGGGAACATAATTTCGGACACATATACAGGCAACTTTGCTTTTTTTTGGCTACTTGTTTAGACAATACATAATTAGTACAAAAGACCAACATATAACTGTTACATAGGAGGGGATTAGAGAACATAATAAACTCATAAAATGGTTCAACTCTCTACTCAAGTTGATAAAGAAAACCGAGGATACATTAGAGGAGGTTCAAATGTGAACCTTGGGATGAGAGGGTGTGAAAGGGTGCTTCAGGTGACCTAGGGTCGCTCCCTAGTGTCAGATACTTTCACAATAAAAACCTTCTCTGTCTGACTAGTCTCTAAGTGTTTCTATACTAGTTGAGTTATTCATATGCCACAAAGGTATTCACTCACAACTACTGAGTGTATATGTATATTTCGGGTCATGGTTATAGTGATTCAATAAAAACATTTGAAATTAATTCTAGCTCACACCAAATTTACTTGTGGCTTCCTTAATAAACCTATTATTTTATGTTTGTGGGATCTCATAAATTACATAATTAGAATATTATTATAGGGTATTATATGTTAGAACCTAATCAATTAAGTTAAATTCTAACCAATTAGACAAATATTTATTGGTACCATAATTAAATTCTTAATTATTATCATATCAAAATTTATCATAATTTTAAATTTGTTATCCTAATTTAATTTTTGGCATTTTCTCACACGCATTTAATATAAAATTGGCCTGAATGTCTGACATTCATCCAACGCATTTATTATACTTATTAAATATTGTAGTTTAGAGAATATTACTTTATTTTCTTAAGACATGACAAGACAAGCACGTGAGACAAATATTATCCATTTCCATTTTATTTTTGGAAAGTGACTTTATGACATAATTAGAAAAATATATACATTTCATTGTAAGACACGACCAACTCAAAAGACTATGCATACACACTGCTATAATTTTAACAAACCATTCAGATGCATTTATTATATTTTATATTATATAAGCCATGTTCCCGTGCTCAATTTGTTCACCTCACATATCCCATATTAAGTTTCTTTCTCATGCTGCAAAAATGGATCACAAACCAAGGAATGGTATGTTGTTTACAAAGGTCGAAAGCCTGGTGTTTACGACAATTGAGATGATTGTCATGATCAAATTAATGATTTTAGTAGTAACAGATATGAGTGAGTCTCAATGAAACTCAAGGTATAGAAGGAATATAAGGAACATCGTTTAAGGGAAGAGTACCGAAAGCACTAGGCTGCAACCGAAGACTCTTCAATAGATAGTTATCCACCTGAAGAGGAACACAAGAATGATTGTTGTATGTGTTTCTAAGAGTAATTATAATTTATTTTAAGTAAATGGTTAATTCAAAATTTATTATAGACTCACAATATATCAATACAGGTTCCACCCCTTTTGCAAACCGAGATTGTTCACTTGAATTCATCCTAAATCATGAACTAGAGACAGTTCTAGCTCAGTTTCTACTGCATAAGGTGCTGGCCACGGTTTGCGCAGGATTGGATTTCGGGCAACCAACTTGGACTAAACATAGTTACTCATTAGCATATGGTTCTCCGTTCAACAAGTACCATGTTTCAATAATGTCTTGCCCTCTCGAATGTCCATTATCTTCATTCAGTGGCTTTGCCATGGAGGAGGAAGACGCGAAGGAAGATGCTGCACGTAAGATGCTTCAACAGCTTGCACAATTATATGGAAAGATTATTGTTGACTACAACTATGCAAGAGATAAGAAAACTACAGACAAATATTTCTGATTTTACCATGAAAAATGGTTTATTGAAGGAAGATTTGAAAAAAAATGAAAAACAAAGCCAAGTATGAGTATTGATTTCTATGGATAAGGATTTAGTTATAATTTTTAGTTAAGATATTAATGTGTTTAGTTTAATTAACTTTTGCAGAGTAGGACTGTAGGAGTAAAAGAATTATGTATTAGTGTTTTGCTTTGCAATGAAATATTATTATGTAATTTTTATTTTATCTTTAGTTGTTATATTAAATTTTGTTAAATGTTTCACTTTTTTTTCATTTTTCAATAAAAATAGATACATTTTGTATAACACCTTAGAATTGTGTTGGAGCTAACCCAGCGTGCTGTATGTTTCTCCATTATCCCAGATGTCATTATTCCATATGTATATTAAGGAGTTACAATAACTCCTCATAACAAGCAATTCCATTTCAGCTTATTTTTTATTTTTAAATATTGTTTTTCAAAATTAATAATAGATGACAACTTATCAAATTAATTTTTTAAAATAAAAATAAATTAGTATCTTTATTTTTTATTTTTAAAACCTATTTTTTAAAATTAATAAATAGATAACAACTCGTCAAATCAATTTTCTAAAAAAATAAATTTGTTTGTTTGTCTTTTATTTTAAAAACATGTTTTCTAAAATTAATAGTAGATTACAACTTATCAAAATAATTGTTAGAAAATATATTCTTTACATATTTATTTCAACAACAGTTATTAGAAAACATTTTTAACAAAATATTTGTTAGGGAAAACTATATCATCATACCATGCCAATTGCTTTATAAAATTATGTTTTTATCATTTATAAAATTTAATATATTTTATAAAGAAACCCAATTATTTGGCAGCACATAAACATTAGACTATTGCTGAAGTGGCCACATGAGAATGTGTATCTTAAGAATTACATATAATAAATAGATAGATAAATATGGTTGAATAAACAAATAAGAATTTAACCTCATTATCGCTAAAGGAAGATCACACTAGACAAATGTGAACAGGATATTATCTTACTCATTGCCTCCCTTGTCTCTCCACCATGAAACTGCTTTTATAACTTAAATCTTATATGGTTTTCTTGGCTGAAACATGTGAAGCTTTTAAACTTCTGTAGAATACCACTTTCTCAGTGTAGCTTAGTGTATGCACTATGATTGTAAATAGACAAACAGGAAGGTGCATTCATAAAATTAATTTCCAAATACATTACAGTATAAATTTGATGCAAATACAAGATTTTATAATTAGATTACACAACATGTTGAATATCTATTTCAAATAATAGTATTGAATACCAGTATATAATTTATGCATAACATCTGAGCCCTATATATCATGCGAAGTCGAATAACAAATTATATTTTATGCGTAATATATATACACACACATGTAGGGATGGTAGAATATAATTTGATATAAATATATTGTCAGGTGTTCATACCACAAACAAAATATAATAAACTGCATATCTTGTCAGTGCGCATCAAAACATTGTCACTTTACAGAACAAAAATTGAAGAACTTTAAGGGTGACCATCTCCAGCCGGGGTACTATTAAATGAGGAGGACGAGGAAGCATTATCATCCGCTAGAGCTCTTCTTTTGTTTCTTGATAATCTTTGGGCTTTGCTACACTTGAAGAACATTTTAAAATCAACAGTTAGACCATCTAAAAGCCATCTAATGCAGAATTCACAAAATATAACAAACTTAAATTCTTCCATTAAAACTTATATTCTTCCATTATAAGCAGTGTTCACATGTCATACCAATATCCTCATTTCCTTCATTGAAAATAGGGCCCCTTCCCCCATTTGTTGTTGTCGTAAGGTCCAAGGAGTCGCTGCTTTCCTACGGATCCATGTTTTTAATTTGTAGTTTACTGTTCTTGACCCAGAAAAATTCAATATGGTCAATGTAGTGTTTCACCGCCTTTTCCATACCGGTGTTCTCCCTCTTCAGCTCAACGTTCTGATGTTTGAGTTCCTCGTTCCGGTTCACCAAATTCGCAATAAGGTTAGCATCAACTGACCCCTTCGTCTTGATCGTCTTCAGCAGTCTTTGGTAATTTTCTTTTTACCTTAACCCTTCAGCATACTCTTTTTCTTTTTCCTTCAGTTTCATTTCAGCCTCAATTTTTCCTTCCCTATGTAACTCCACCTCTTCTCTCAATGGCCCGACCACTACTTTTAGTTGGGTGTCTCTGTTCACCAACTTGCGTTCCACTTGATCAAACACATGCACCTCATAGGCATTGCGTAAAACCCACACAAGGTCGGTGATTATCATTGCTTCATAGTTGTTTTGGACGGGAACGAAAGGTTGGGGGTTTGTCATGAGAACGATGGAAAGAACAGAACTTTTGGCTATTCAAAAAAGTGTTGTTTTGGAAGACTAGGAGTTGAGGGTTCTGCATTGCTTTATAAAATATCAACAGTCCCTTTTCGTTTGTACTTAATCGAGGCAAAAGACACGTTGGTTTAATTAAACCAGTTTTCCTTAGAAACGATTCAGGGTCTCAGCAGCACCACTTCGGTTAATACAAAGGCGAAATACCCAGAAAAAATCCAACTCAAAAAATTATACGAATGCGTACTTTTTATGTGTGTTACTTGATTTGAATATTTTTAATAAGTTAAAAATTTAACCCTAAATATTGAGTATATAATAAAAAAAGGGAGACCATTTGAAATAATTATTTTAAAAAAACTTACTATCTATACTGGGTCCTCTCAACTACTAATTTTTTTTTTAAAATTATGTAATTCAATATATTTTATATCGAGTTATTTTTTTAATCCTATCGTTATTATCTTTGTTATTATTATTAATCTTATCATTCTTGCTACTCTTATTATTGTTATTATTATTATTATAATTATTATGATGTAACTCCTGAAAAGTGAGGTCTGTATGATACGGATGGTCAAAGCTGTCGGTATGCATTACATGAAAAAAAGCATACAACTATACTAGTACATGAAGCTAAAAAAACAATAGACCTTAACTAGGCAAATTAATGGCTAATAATTTGAAGTTTTTTAAAATAAAGAAATGGTTATATATCATAAATTAATATCACTTATACATGAAAAAGCCATACAAACAGGGGTCTCATTGGTCACCATTCCTTCATATAAAGGGAAATTATTTAAACATACAAAATAGTTTGCAGATTGCTAGTTTTTAAAAAAATGATTATAATATATACCCACCCAGGTCACTCCACTTCTTCTTGGTCTTCTACTATACAACATATACCCCAAGTCATTGAAGTGAACTCTATATTTCTTTTGAAAAATGTATTTGTAAAATCCATATTCATTTAAACCATGTTTTAACAACCATATTCAATTTCCCAAGCATACAGATCAATGCTGCTTTCATATTCTGAAATGCTTTATCATGTTATTATTTGTCATCACTTCTATTCTCCGACATTATTTTTAACAATGAAAAGCATTCATTTCAAAATAGTTCATTTGTACATGCTTGGTTAAAGAATAGTTAAGCAGCAACTACACAATTACAAGAAAATTAAATTAAAAATAATTACATATAAAATAAGTATAGTGAAATTAGTTAATTCTTAATTAGAACATATGTAAAGTGAAAAGTACTTTACCAGCAACGACTTAGTTAGAAGAAACTTAAGTTAAAAAATAGTTACGTATAAAACAAAGAAAGTGAAAATAGTTAACTAGGCAAAAGTTAACCAGTCCCATTTTTAAAGTGAAAAATAGTTAATTATATAATGGTTATTCAAAATTTTATTAATTAAGATATAAGTAATCAGAGGTTTGTTAAAAAGAAATTTATTAATAACCAAAATAGTTAATTTCATAAACCTTAATTTGAATATAGATAACTAATGAAAGCTAATTTAAAAATTCTTAAATTAAAAATAGTTCATTGAGAAGAGTTAATTAAAAATTGTAAATTTATGAATAATTAATTATAAAATATTCTTATTGGGAATAACTAAAACCATTAGAAATTATCTAATTTTAAAAGACTCTTTCTAAAAGTCTATTTAAACATTAGTGTATTTGAAAACAATTAATTAATAAATAATTAATTCCAAAAGTACTTTAGTAAAAACTGTTAAGTTGAAAATGGTTAATCATAAATTAAGTATTACAAAATTAGCAAAATGGTTGGTGGGTATAAGTAAGTCAGTAGGGTTATGGTTAGGGTTGCATATGGAATAGTTAGGTATTAGGGCTAGGGTTACAATACATGTGTTGAGTGTAAGGGTTGGTGGGTATAAGTAAGGTAGTGGGGTTAGGGTTGCATATAGATAAGTGAGGTATTAGGGTTAGGGTTACTATACATAGGTTAAGTATAAGGGTTCGTGGTTATAAATTACTTAATAGGGTTAGGGTTAGGGTTATATATGGATAAGTTAGGTATTAGTGCTAGGGTTACTATACACTAGTTGAGTAAAAGGGTTCATGGGTATAAGTTACTCAATAGGGTTAGGGTTAGGGTTGCATATAGATAAGTTTGGTATTAGGGCTAGGGTTACTGTACACAGGTTGAGTGTAATGGTTTATGGGTATAAGTTACTCAATAGAGTTAGGGTTGCATATGGATTAGTTAGGTATTAGGGCTAGGGTTACTATATACAGGTTGAGTGCAAGGGTTTGTGGGTATAAGTTACTCAATATGGTTAGGGTTAGGGTTGTATATAGATAAGTTAGGTATTAGGGCTAGGGTTATGTTATTCCTCAAATTTACTATTATTTTCATAATAAAAAGTGTGTTAAAAATAGTAAAAATTAGTTTAAAATGTAATAAACTTAGGTTTAAATTGAAATAAAGGCAAACTATTAAAATTTGACTTGGCATAACCTATTTCTTCCATTTTTGTAGTGAAAAGCTAAGGATTTAAGTTGAAAATTCATTTCAAGCAGAAGGGCTGACGCGTAGCATCAACCCCATGCCAACGTCAAGATTTTGGTGTTGACGCTACGTGTCAGGCCCACGCGTAGCGTCAGAGGCTACATGGACTCCACTCATAGGTAATTTGGACTCAAAAAATGGGCTAATTAAATATTCAAATTGGCCAACCCACTTCTGATAAGTGTCCAAAACGTAGTGGGAAACTTATCTGAGCATTATTTGTATTTATATATTGATGTAGGTTTTGATAATGATACAACAAATGAAGATATATTTATGGACAAATTAAATAACGTTGTGAAAAGCGATTAATTAGAAGCGAATCATGAAGTTCAAGCAAAAATGAATCAAGAATTCAAGAGCTAAATGCATAAGGATTAATGAACATCAAGGACATATGTTAAAAGATTTTTAAAGAGGCTTAAATCAAGAGAAAAATGATTAGCAAAGTGCCATAGATCGAAAGGAACCAAGCCATATCGAATTAAATGTCAAAAATGGGTCAAAATTGAAGTATTTTGAAGCAGAACAGCTTCATGAATCGATTCATGAAGCAAGGAATCGATTCATGCCACTACAAACATAAAGAAATCGATTCAAGAGGCTTGGGAATCAATTCATTGGGTTAGGAATCGATTCCCCCTGCTAGGAATCGATCCATGCTTGAAAAATCACCTGGGAATCGATTCAGTGCCAAGAGGAATTGATTCATGATGTTAAAAAACCATGGGAATCGATTCATAGCTAGAGGAATCGATTCATTGATCATAGGAATCAATTCGTATGCCTGTTAGAAGCCAAAATACACGCTGGGAATCCATTCATCATGCGATTCATTCAGTTTAAAACTCAAGACAGCTACAGATAGCACTAAGCAGGCACAACGCTCCATGCTTCATACTCTACTGCATCGAAGGGACTAATTAATTTGTCCAGCCATGCTCCATTTGCAACGTCCAGACAATTTTAAATTAGCAAGGTCATGCTCCTGGAGGCTATAAATAGGAAAGGAATTGAAGGCACAATTTGTACCAAGGAAACAGAAACCATTCCTCTGTTCCTCTCTTCTTCCTCCTTCGTTGCATTTCTCTCTTGATTTATAAGTTTACATATTTCTCTTTTAAGAATTAATTAAGAGTTAGAGGGAAAAATTATTTTTGAGTAAGCGAAAATTTACATATCCTTTCTTTGAGAGTTATTATTTTGTGAGAGCTTTAAGTTGTATATCCACTCTATTAGAGAGTTACTCTTAATTTCTAGAATTGTGGGTTGGGTTTCAACCTTGTAATTATGAGATTGAGAGATTGGGTGGGGTGCCATTGTACTTGTAAGAATTGGGTTCTTGAGTGTGGGACACTAGGAAGCCGCGGTTGCTCAAAGTTGTATCTCTAATCTCCAATAGTGGAAATCCTCTAAGTGAGTTGCTTAGAGGCGAGACGTACACCGGTGTGGTGGAACTCGTATATATCGGTTTGCAAATCTCTCTTCCTTACACTCATTTAAATTTGTGCACTTAATTGCTTGCTAAACATTTGTGTTTATAAATTATTTAGTTAAGCAACTTTATTAATTTACTTGTTTAAATTAAAGTACATATTTTATTGGCTTGATTTAATTTGTAAATCACTTAGATTAAATTTGTTGAAGTTGTTTAAGTAATATTCTTGAATTATACTTTAAATCTTTCTAAGTAACAAAAATAGTGTTGTGATTAATTTGATATTACTTGAATATTACTTTATCTCTTAAGTGAATTTATTGCCATATACTTAGTACTTGTTAATTTACTTTGTGTATAATTTGTGATTAAATTTATTATTTTTATTATGCATAATTACTAAAGAATCAATTTCAAAAGCATTCCAAGTAAAATTTTTAATACTCAATTCACCCCCCTCTTGAGTAATTGAGGCCACTTGGTTAACAAGTGGTATTAGAGCTTGACTCTTGGTAGATCAAGCTTAACAGTTTCAAGAGAATAAATGACCTCAAATTCTCTAAACCTTTTTCCCGAGGGTGGTGCCACAAATAGACCCCCCGCTTTCAATGGTAAGGGTTACGCTTTTTGGAAAGAAAGGATGAAAATTTTTGTGCAATCAATTGATTTAAAAGTATGGAATGCTATTGAAAATGGTCCTTTTATAACTATGCATAGTATTAATGATAAACAAGTTAAAAAACCTATAGATGATTGGACTAGTGAGGAAGAGAAGAAAGTACAATATAATTACAAAGAAAAAAATCTTATCATTTTAGCCTTAGGTCCCGATGAGTTCTTTAGAGTAGTTACATGTAAATTTGCTAAGGATATGTGGGATACCCTTCAAATAACTCATGAAGGAACTAGCGATGTTAAGGACTCTAAGATTAGTACTTTAACTAGTCAATATGAAAGTTTTAGAATGAATTCCAATGAATCTATTTTAGAACTTCAAAAGAGATTTACTTTGATTATTAATCATCTTATTACACTTGGTAAATCTTATACTAACAAGAAACTTATCCACAAAGTTCTAAAAAGTCTTACTAGTGAATGGAAACCTCTTGTTACATCCATCAAGCAATCTCCCAATATAAATGATATGTCTCTTGCCACTTTGTTTGGTAAACTCCAAGAACAAGAACAAGAACAAGAGTTGAAAGACTTGAAACAAGCGGAGGAAGAAGAAAAAGTCTTTAAGAAGAAAGGGCTAGCTCTCAAAGCCACCTCAATTGTTGAAGATGAATCCGAGGTGATCTTGACGAGGATGAAGAGTTAAGCCTATTTGTGAAACGTTTTGGAAAGCTTATGAAGAGCAAACACTCCCAAAGGAACTTTAAATCACAAGGTAAGAAACTGATGCGATAAATCCTGAGCCATTAACTTGATTGGAAAATCTTGAATTGATATTGACTTATAGTGTGACTCTTAAAGGATTTATTTCTTTTGGCAAGCGCACCAATCGTTAAACTTGTAATATATTTGATCGTTCACATAGGGATTATGGTAATTACCCTAATCTTAGACTAGTACAAGCTGAACTAACACAATACAGATAGAATTCATTCTGTTTTTGTTGTTTTTATATTTCTAATGTTTTTGTGTTTCAGAAGCAGTACAAAATGTAAAATGTGACTAATGAAAGGTAGGTTAGGATTACTTCAGCTTATAATTTCATCAAGAAACATGCAATCGAGGTTCAATCAAACTTTAGATGTAAGAGGACAATTCACAGATGGTTAATCCCTAATCCCTTAGGTAACTAACACTAATTCCTATGCATTAAACCCTAATCCCTTAGGTGTTCAATTACAGAGAAATCTAATGTGAAATTGGGGGTTGAACCCTAACTGTTCACCTAATTACTAGGCCTGAATTAGTTAGGAAGCTGGAAGTTACCTAAGTCTCAACCATGATTCCTCACTGGTGAGATTCTTCATCAGATCTGGATTTGTCAATCCAGCAAAGTAGATCCACTCCTCAGCTTGTTCTCCTCATGATTTAGAAGTTGACTTCCTTAATACACTTTCAAGAATTCATTACAAACCTTCGTAATCCCAACCCTAGGGGTTTAGAAACCCATGGAAATGGATTTTGACGAAGGAATGTGAAGAGACATGGATGAGAGAATTTAGAGAGAGAGAGGAATTAGAGAGAGATTGGAAATGGAAAAATGAATCGTGTTCTTTTATACTCTGCCTCTCCACACTTTATTTATAGAGTATGTATAAATATATATAGACAAATAACTAACTAACTAACTTAATTAATTATAAAGAAAGCTTAATTAATAATTAAACTAACTAATCTAATTACATAATTATAAAGAAATAATTAATTACAAACATTACTTAAATTACTAAGGTACAACAACAAAATAAAATAGCAACGGTGTAGCGCTTTAATTGGAGGGAAAAACAGCAGGTTAATTAACCACCTTCACGCTTGAGCGTGAAGGACTCGCGCTTAAGCGAGTGCTCGAATTACTGAATGAAATGGAATCATGCTTGAGCGTGGGAGTTAAATCCATGGTGCAGTGAAGTCACGCTTAAGCGTGACTATGGTTCGCTTGAGCATGGTCGTGTTTTCCTTTCTTTCTTTTTACTTACTTTGCATGGATCTCTTGTTAGGGAATCCCTAAGCATGAGCAGCGAAAAGGTAAAAGGGATTCCATAGGATTTGCAAGGTTCCGTGTTTCAAAGCACAAAACAATTTTGAATTATTTTAGGTTACCTCTTGAAGAACTCCGAAGCAGTCGTAGCCTCGTCCTTTAGGGGTCCACACGAGCACTCCCACCAGAATCGCAACACTTGCCAACTGCTAGGTTGACGGCGTGTAGCTCTTGCAACTTTTTGCGAATTTGTGTCTCACTTGAGTGAACGGCCTATGAGCATCTTATGCTCTATTTATAGGCTTAGGTTTGACCTAATTTGTTCTCTCTAAAAGTGGGCTCCTTACTCATTCCAAATGAGTTAGGCCCAATAGCTTTATTTTAGTCCAACTAAAATAAGACAACATTTTCTGATGGGCTTACTCTATGTGTGTGACCCTATAGGTAAAATACCCGGTCATATTAATAATAAACTATTTTATTATTAATATAAAATAAGAGCGGCATCTAGCAATGCATCATTATGTCCGAATATTATCAACATAACCTATAAGTGATAATTATTTAATACGTTTATTCCTTTTGTCACGATATCCTAATTGGGCCCAAGGCATGGTCGCGTCATCCTTGTATGGCCCAATTTATTTTACTTGATACCGGAGTAGACTGGATCCAAATAAATATCTAATATTTATTCTTTCTAGCATGGCCATGCGTTTTCTTAGTCTTACTCCATCAAGTGGCCTATGGATATCACTCCTGTCACATAGGAGAGACAAATCCCATCTACATCACTCACATCCCTCTGCATAATTTGTTCATTGTCTAATCACAACCTTTATAGTCCTCTTGTTACAGAAGACGTTTAATTGTATTAAAACAATAAACTCCTCATGTAGGAATCGTAGTGACTTCAGGTCGAAGGACTACATATACCATTATCACATTGAGAATCGTTTATGACAATCATGTAACGATCCATGCAACGTTCTCATGGTGGGTCTGTCCAGTACATCATTACTCTTAATGTGTACCCGTGTGAAGACTCGATATCATCTATATCTATGATCTGTGAGATCAGGTCATCAGTACACTCACACACTAGTCTCAGTGTATTTACATGTCCCCATGTAAATACTTAACTAGGGACATTTTAGGAATAATTTTTAATGACCTATTACTCCAAGGATAAATAAGTTTAAAACAATTTTAAACTGAAATATTTATTCTATTGATAAGTAGAAAAATGATACAAATGAAAAAGCATAAAAGCTCATAGTGCATACACCAACATCTCTTGCTTGAGTTTGTAACCTTCAAGCTTGAGCGTGAACTGCATTTTACTGCACCTGCACATGCAAACAAATAATTGCCTAGCGTTTGTACGCTGGCTGTCCAGCGTATGTATGCTGGGTTAGTGAATTTATAAATAAACAAATTTCCTTAACTAATTATTATTTTTAATCATTTTCTTGCATAAATAAAACACTTTTGAAATAAATAAATAAAACCAAAATTAATAATAATTTATTAAATAATAATGCCAAACTAAATAATATTTAATGGATTAAGTTAAATTAAAGGTAAAATAATTAAGTCTTTTCAAGACTTATCAGAAACCTAATCTTAAAGAAAATTCTACTTCACCTACTTGCTTTGAATGTGGAAAGGAAGGACACTTCAAGATAGATTGTCCAAACCTAAAGAAGAAAAACAAAGAAAGAAAAGAGAGGAGAAGAGCATATATCGCATGGGATGAAAATGAGATAAGTAGCTCGGACGATTCAAAAAATGAAGAAGCAAACCTTTGTCTCATGGCAAATCACCAAGATGAAGAAAATGAGGTAAATTTTCATGACTTAGATAAAAATGAACTACTTGATGATCTAGAAAAATTGTATGATAAATTTATAAAAGTTTCTAATAAGCATAAGCTATCTAGAAAAACCATTGACACTCTTGAGATGCATCTTATGAAAGTATGTAAAGAAAATGAATGTTTGAAGAATGAATTAGTAAATGTTCAAGCATGCTCTAGAATCAAACCTTGTGAATTTGTAAAGAAATATGATATTCTAGAAACCAAGGTTTTAGACTTGAATAGAACATTAGAAAAGTTTACAAATGGTAGAGACAACCTAAATGTTTTACTTGGTAAACAACGGTGTATGTTTGATAAAACAGGTTTAGGTTTCAATGTCATTAAGAAACAAAAGAATTATAAGAACTTTTTTATACCACTTAGTAAAACTTCATCACCTTTCATGAAATGTAATCATTGCAGTTTTAAAGGACATAGTGCATCTAATTGTAATGTTAGAAAACTAGGGCCAAAGGTTGTGAGAAAAGTATGGGTTCCTAAAGGAACATTACCTCAACTAACCTACAAGGACCCAACATAAAATGGGTACCAAGTTTGACATGTTTTGTAGGTATGCTTTAAAGCGAATAGCACCCATTGGTATTTGGATAGTGGGTGTTTAAAACATATGACAGGAGATAAAAGTAAGTTCATTTCATTTACTCCATGAAATAAAAGATTCGTTACATATGGAGATAACACAAAGGGAAGAATTCTAGGAATCGAAAATGTTGGTAAAAATTCTTCCACCTCTATAAATGATGTATTATATGTTGAGGGACTTAAACATAACTTGCTTAGCATTAGTTAATTATGTGATAAGGGCTATAAAATTGTTTTCGAATCAAACGGTTGCATAATTGAAAATAAGCTAAACAAGGAAATAAAATTCATTGGTCAAAGAGTTGATAATATTTATATGATTAATCTTGATTGTCTTGCTTCAAATGATGTGCAATCCTTCATAACTATAGAGGATGAATCATGGCTTTGGCATAGAAGAATTGCTCACATTCATGTAGACCATTTAAATAAACTTGTTTTGAAAGATTTAGTAATTGGTTTACCAAAATTGAAATTTGAAAATAAATTTTGTGACACATGTCAAAAGGGAAAACAAGCAAAGGTTTCTTTTCAAGCAAAAAATGTCGTTTCAACAAATAGACCTTTATAGCTTTTACACATGGATTTATTTGGACCTTCAAAGATTAAAAGTTTTGGTGGAAATTATTATCGTCTTGTGATTGTGGACGATTATTCTAGATATACATGGACTTTATTTCTTACTCATAAACATGAAGCATATCATGCATTTCAAGAAACTTGCCAAGATCATCCAAAACGAACAAAATTTGAAAATAGCATCCATTCGAACGAATCATGGGGGAGAATTTAAAAACCAATCTTTTGAGAAATTTTGTGAAAAATTTGGCATTGAACATAATTTTTCGGCTCCAAGAACTCCACAACAAAATGGAGTAGTTAAAAGGAAAAAGTCGATCTTTAGTGGAGCTCGCAAGAACTATATTGAATGAAAGTAATATTACAAAACACTTTTGGGCCAATCGCTTGCCATGTTATGAATCGATGTTTGATAAGGCCTATATTAAAGAAAACCCCCTATGAGCTTTACAAAGGAAGAAAACCAAATATTTCTTATTTTCATGTATTTGGATACAAATGTTTTGTTTTAAATATTGGAAAGGAAAATCTCAACAAATTCGATGTAAAATCTGATGAAGCAATATTCTTAGATTATTCATCTACTAGTAAAGCATATCGACTCTTTAACAAACGAACTTGTACAATTGAAGAGTCTATACATGTCAAATTTGATGAACTTAACCAAAATCCTCCGAGAAAGGAAATTGATGATCTTGTAGGTACCTTCCAAGAAATGAACTTGGAAGATAAAGAAGAAAACAAAAATGAAGGAGATACACCACAAAATGACGAACCTTAACAAAAAGAGTAGATCACCGTAAAGAATCACCCCTTGGACAATATCATAGGTGAAATAACGAAAGGTGTAAGTACAAACGCTATTAGAAATGCATGTAATCACTTAGCTTTTGTATCACAAATAGAACCCAAAAATATCAATGAAACTATTATTGATGAATATTGGATGTTGGCCATGCAAGAAGAATTGAATCAATTTGAAAGAAATAAAGTTTGGGAACTTGTGCCAAGACCCAATGACCATCTAATAATAGGTACCAAATGGGTTTTTAGAAACAAGCTAGATGAAAATGGAATAATAACAAGAATAAAGCTAGATTAGTTGCTAAGGGATATAATCAAGAAGAGGGAATAGACTATGAAGAAACGTATGCTCCCATAGCTAGGCTAGAAGCCATAAGATTATTATTAGCTTTTGCTTGTTGTATGGATTTTAAGCTTTATCAAATGGATGTCAAAAGTGCTTTTCTAAACGGCTATATTCAAGAAGAAATTTATGTAGATCAACCTCCCGGTTTTGAAAATCATAAATTTCTAAACCATGTTTTTAAATTGAGAAAAGCTTTATATGGTTTGAAACAAGCTCCAAGAGCTTGGTATGAAAGACTTAGCAAATTTCTTTTAGAAAATAATTTTGAAAGAGGAAAGGTTGATACTACACCATTTATAAAATGCAAAAACAATGACATTCTTTTGGTACAAGTTTATGTTGATGACATAACATTTGGTGCTACTAATAAAATTCTTTGTCAAGAGTTTGCCAAGATTATGCAAGATGAATTCGAAATGTCCATGATGGGAGAACTCACTTTCTTCCTTGGATTACAAATCAAACAAACAAATGAAGGGACTTTCATTAGTCAAACAAAATATTACAAAGAACTACTCAAAAGCTTTGAAATGGATAAGGCAAACAAAATGGCTACACCCATGAGTACATCTTGCTACTTAGACAAAGATGAGAAGGGTAAGGACGTTGAAATAACTAAATACCGAGGTATGATAGGCTCCTTACTTTAGTTAACAGCTAGTAGACCCGATATTATGTTTGTGGTATGTATGTGTGCTAGATATCAAGCATGTCCTAAAGAATCACATCTCACTGCCGTAAAATGAATTTTGAAATATCTTGTGGGTACTCAAAATGTTGGTCTATGGTATCCAAAAGGCGTTGAATGTATTCTTGTAGGATATTCTGATTCTAACTTTACTGGTTGTAAACTTGATAGAAAGAGTACTAGTGGCACATGTCATTTACTTGGTAGTTCCCTTGTTTCTTGGCATAGCAAGAAATAAGTAAGTGTTGCTTTATCGACAACTAAAGCAGAATATGTAGCAGCTGGCAGTTGTTGTGCTCAAATTCTTTAGATAAGACAACAACTTCTTGATTTTAGTGTTGTTCTAAACAAAGTGCCTATTAAATGTGATAACACTAGCGCCATAAATATATCCAAAAATCCTGTCATGCATTCTAGGACTAAACATATTGAAATAAGACATCATTTTATAAGAGACCATGTTTTGAAAGGAGATTGTATTCTTGAATATGTTGAAACTTCAAAACAATTGGCGGATGTTTTTACAAAACCCCTTCCGAAAGAACAATTTATAAATATTAGAAGGGAATTCGGAATTTTAGAAATTGTTTAATTAATTTTTATCATTGTTTCTAACTCTTTGAACATAGTTTTACAAATCTTTAGACTTAAAGATTTTAACTTATCACTTTCATAAAATTCTTATTTCTTTGAACATAGTGACTTACTTTGGGATAATATGGTCAAATCTTTTCATTAAAAAGCAAATCACATTTTCAATAACCCTATTAATGCTCCATAAATCACTTGTTTTATTGAGTTCCTGAGTAGTCTCTACTTAATTAAACATATTTTTGACACCAAATAATCTCCTATATACCACATGGATCTTTAATACAAAATGGCAAATGACCTTTAATTTTCTTGACTCTCTCGTGCAATAAAAATCATTGGCAAATTGCAAAATTTTAATCCTTGTATAAACTCCTCACAAAACACCCTTCTAGTAACATGATTCTTCAAAACTGCGTAAAAACATTGCTTATCCAAAAGAAGGACAAAATATTATTATGCTTGCTTACATGCTTTGAATTACTTGGTGATATATATGTTGCATATTTTAGGGGGAGCTTTATATGCAAATGGTATCTATCTCTATAAAATGTATCTATCTTAAAGTGGTATATATTCTTAAATGTTTTTGATGATGCCAAAGAGCAAGAAAATAATATATACATTCTAAGTGGCATAAAGTATCTTACAAAGGGGGAAAGAATATCATGATGTTATAATGCTTAAGGGAGAGATAAAATCTAGAATCAACATCTATATCTATCCTTGTTGAAATTGCATGATTAAGGGGGAGCCTTATAATATTTCTTTACAACAAGTGATATTCAATTACATGTGTAAATGACAAAGTGGTATTCAATTTTATGTATGACATATAACATGTAGTATCAAATCATATGAGAAAGGGGGAGTCGTTTATGCCATGAATTTGAACTGTTATGAGACTAACACCCCGCGAGATGAACATTTGTTGTCATCATCAAAAATAGGGAGAATGTATTTATATGTTGATGTAGGTTTTGATAATGATACAACAAATAAATATATATTTATGGACAAATTAAATAACGTTATGCAAAGCGATTAATTAGAAGCGAATCATGAAGTTCAAGCAAAAATGAATCAAGAATTCAAGAGCTAAATGCATAAGGATTAATGAACATCAAGGACATATGTTAAAAGGTTTTTAAAGAGGCTTAAATCAAGAGAAAAATGATCAACAAAGTGCCATATATTGAAAGGAACCAAGCCATATCGAATTAAATGTCAAAAAGGGGTCAAAATTGAAGTATTTTGAAGGAGAACAACTTCATGAATCGATTCATGATGCAAGGAATCGATTCATGCCACTACAAACATGAAGGAATCGATTCAAGAGGCTTGGGAATCGATTCATTGGGTTGGGAATCGATTCCCCCTGCTAGGAATCGATTCATGCTTAAAAAATCACCTGGGAATCGATTCAGTGCCAAGAGGAATCGATTCATGATGTTAAAAAACCATGGGAATCGATTCATAGCTAGAGGAATCGATTCATGCTCCTTGAAAACATATGGGAATCGATTCATTGATCATAGGAATCAATTCGTATGCTTGTTAGAAGCCAAAATACACGCTAGGAATCCATTCATCATGCGATTCATTCAGTTTAAAACTCAAGACAGCTACAGATTGCACTAAGCAGGCACAACGCTCCATGCTCCATACTCCACTTCATCGAAGGGACTAATTAATTTGTCCAGCCATGCTCGATTTGCAACATCTAGACAATTTTAAATTAGCAAGGCCATGCTCCTGGAGGCTATAAATAGAAAAGGAATTGAAGGCACAATTCGTACCAAGGAAACAAAAAGCATTCCTCTGTTCCTCTCTTCTTCCTCCTTCGTTGCATTTCTCTCTTGATTTATAAATTTGCATATTTCTCTTTTAAGAATTAATTAAGAGTTAGAGGGAAAAATTATTTTTGAGTAAGCAAAAATTTACATATCCTCTCTTTGAGAGTTATTATTTTGTGAGATCTTTAAGTTGTATATCTACTCTATTAGAGAGTTACTCTTGTATCCTAAACACAAAAATTTCTAGAATTATGGGTTAGGTTTCAACCTTGTAATTGTGAGATTGAGAGATTGGGTGGGGTACCCTTGTACTTGTGAGAATTGGGTTCTTGAGTGTGGGACACTAGGAAGCCGCGGTTGCTCAAAGTTGTATCTCTAATCTCCAATAGTGGAAATCCTCTAAGTGGGTTGCTTAGAGGCGAGATGTACACCGGTGTGGTGGAACTCGTATATATCGGTTTGCAAATCTCTCTTCCCTACACTCGTTTAAATTTGTGCACTTAATTGCTTGCTAAACATTTATGTTTATAAATTATTTAGTTAAGCAACTTTATTAATTTACTTGTTTAAATTAAAGTGCATATTCTATTAGCTTGATTCAATTTGTAAATCACTTAGATTAAATTTGTTGAAGTTGTTTAAGTAATATTCGTGAATTATTCTTTAAATCTTTCTAAGTACCAAAAATAATGTTGTGATTAATTTGATATTATTACTTGAATATTGCTTTATCTCTTAAGTGAATTTATTGCCATATACTTAGTACTTGTTAATTTTCTTTGTGTATAATTTGTGATTAAATTTATTATTTTCATCAAGCATAATTATTAAAGAATCAATTTTAAAAGCATTCCAAGTAAAATTTTTAATATTCAATTCACCCCCCTCTTGAGTAATTGAGGCCACTTGGTTAACATTATTGGGATAAAAATAGGGCAATTATGGCTGAAAATCAGGAAGATTAATGGAGACTGAGTCAGAGGCCTGACGCGTAGTGCCAGCCTCACGTGTAGCGTCAGGACCTTTGCTCAGCACTATAAATAAGGCCATTTGCCATGGGTTTAAGCATTCAATCTTCATCCCTTTCTTCATTCTCTCTACCTATCCCATGAATTCAGAATCTTTTTCTGAGTTTGCTCTTAGAATAGTTTCCATATATTTGAGATTGTTGTGTTGTATTGTGTTCTTTTTTGTATCGTGAAGTATGATCAAGTGTTTGTAATGTCATCAATTGTGAGTTGTGTTTTTACTTTCATCATGTGTAACTAATCTGTTTATGTTGGAATTGGTGAACCAATCTATGAATATGATGTTGTGATTATGACCTCTGCATGTTTATGATTCAAGTTTCATGTTAGTATTTTAATCTTTTATTAGTATAAACTTCAAACGGGAGAATGATTTTCATGCATGTTAAAAACCACTTTAACAAAAGTAAAAGTTGAAATACCCTTAATATACCAATTACTAGGGATAGAGTTGGTAATTATTGTTGTGATAAGGTTGGGACTTAAAGCAAGTTTTTACTGAGAAAGCATCTAAGGGATAAGACTTTACAGTAACTATTTAGAATTTATTCACTGAGGAATTGAGTTTAATGATTTTAAGCTGCAATGTCATGAACTTGATGATTAAATATGCATGTCTATGATTAGTCCATTATGTTCTAGTGTGGGGATCTAATTTCCAACATAGTTTGTTAATCTGTGTTTTAATCTTAAGTATTGGATTTACTCTAAAGTGCTACTCAAAGTTATTTTTAGTAATTTTATAATTTACCATCTTTCACCCAATGTATAAATCAAGCTCTAAATCTGTGAATATTGTACAAATTGTGTATGAATCATTCTTTTGTTGATAAGTTTTGATACAATTACTATAGTAAACAAGAATTACTGTGACTACTGAAAGCATTTAATCCTTGAGGGAATGATATCTATTTCAAAAACTGCAATGATAAATTGGTGAGCTTGCCAATAAAAGGATCCAACAATCCGACTAACAAGTTTTCTACCCTGACACTGAGCGTGGGGTTGATGCTACGCGTCAGTCCTTCTGCTTGAAATGAATTTTCAACTTAAATCCTCAACTTTTCATTGCAAAAATGGAAGAAATAGGTTATGCCAAGTCAAATTTTAATAGTTTCCCTTTATTTCAATTTAAACCTAAATTTATTACATTTTAAACTAATTTTTACTATTTTTAACACACTTTTTATTATAAGAATAACAGTAAATTTAAGGACTAACAGGTTACTATACATGGGTTAAGTGTAAGAGTTTGTGAGTATAAGTTACTCAATAGGGTTAAGGTTAGGGTTGCATATAGATAAGTTAGGTATTAGGGTTAGGGTTACTATACAGGGTTGAGTGTAAGGGTTTGTAGGTATAAGTTACTTAATAGGGTTAAGGTTGCATATAGATAAGTTAGGTATTAGGACTAGGGTTACTATACACGGATTAAGTGTAAGGGTTCATGGGTATAAGTTACTTAATAAGGTTAGGGTTGCATATGGATAAGTTAGTTATTAGGCTAGGCTTACTGTACATGGGTTTAGTGTAGGGTTCGTGCGTATAAGTTACTTAATAGGGTTAGGGTTAGGGTTAGGGTTAAGGTTTAGGGGTTTACCAAATAAAAAATTATAACATATAACTAAGCTTTTAAATGTAGGGTTAGGGTTTGAGTATACGTATAATTAAATGTATATTTTTATAATATATTTATGTAATTAAATTTTTATACCAGTGTTAAAATTTTATGAATACTTTTTAGAGTAAATTTAAATTAGTAAATTCTAATGTATCAATTTTATGATAAAATTTTAAATGAGTAAATTTTAACCAAACAATGTAAATAAGTAAATTTGAATATATAAATTCTATAATAAAATTTTTAATTACAAATTTAACTTATGTAAAGTTAAAGGAGAAAGCTCAAAATTGAAGACGCATATAGGCATACTTCAAGGTCCCGACTCCAAAAACATGATCAATTTGAAGTTTTGACGTGAAATCGCCCTCCAATTAGAGCCAAGAGCTCACGATAATGGAGGATGGGAAGAAGGAGAAGGAGCACGCGTGAAGAATGAGAAAGAAGGAAAAAGAGAATTGAATTTTAAGGTCTCAAGGGCAAAATGGTCATTTACCCTTTTCTTTTTCCTTTTTCTTTTAAAACTTAAAAGAAAACTTACCTTTCAACCCTTCGGTAACTTTTAAACTTACCATTGCTTATTAAATTCTTATTTAAATTTTAATATCAACAAATCAATAAGTTTATTTAATTCCATAACATTTAATTATTTAAATTTGCTTTTATATTAATTAATAATAATTCCCAAAAAACTAAATTTAATTTGGAGATAGTTATTAATATTTTTTTCGCCAATCACGAATTTGAATTAATTACTCAGGATGTTACAGTTTCCCATGACTTTTGAACTCAAAATACGAAAATGGGATTTATACTACAGTATATAAAAATTTTCTCAGCTTATGCGATCGTTTTGTAGGTACCTAACTTCTCACCCATACTGCAATACCAGTCACTCTCAGTGACAGCAGTACATCAACAATGGCGTTGCAGGCCGACCTTGAGTCCTACTCAAAGGAGCCTGTGGAGTTCAAAGAAACCACCATAAGATCTGTGCCTATCCAAAGGCCGCCCTTCCATCTGAGCCGGCATCACAGACCCCTTACAGTCCTGTGTGCATCCGTATGCAAATGCAATGCATAACCATCCATTATAATTAATTTTTATTGTTAATTAAGTTATCCCAAGCTTATTGACATCATTAATCATAAAAAACAATCATTCAAATATATGAATAGAGATTCATCCAATTCTATAATCATGAATCAAATAAATGATAATCACTAAAATGGAATATACTACCAAGTCAATTATATAATCATCATTAATTTCATCATTCATATCAATCATCATTAATAAATACAAGCATATCCTCTATCCATTCATAACTTACCCCTACCTGGAATCCAAGATTCCTAAGCTCAAAAATCCATCCTGACTCGATTTCAGCAACGATCCTACAATAAACACAACCCGATAGTTTTTTATTAATTAACCAATAGCTAAACTCATATATTTTAACTATTTTCTAACTTATCGGGAACCCAAAACATTGTAAACACTAACAATTCAACAAAACAACAAGGGTTCAAAAGCTTTCAACTTACCGAACGATCGCTGACGGGTTCCAAAATTAATTCCATAAAGCTTCGACGTTGCCCGCTACTAAGAACAGTCCCAAAACTACACACAAGCACGGATTTGAAAGGGAAATAAGGATTAGAATTGAAGAATTAAGCTAATTTTACAAGTGGATTCACTTAGGAATCTTACACTAGTGGAAAATAAGCCTTTTACACTGCGCTTTTACACCGGTTGTAATGTGACCGATGTAAAAAATAAGGCGGTGGCAATTTTGTAAATAAAATATAACTTTATACCGGTTGGTAAGTAGGACCGGTGAGAAAAATATAGTTTATACCGGTCTAACATTTGGACCGGTGAGAAATAACAAAGTTTGTACCGGGCTAATTTTTGGACCGGTGAGAAATAATAAAATTTGTACTGGTCTTCCATTTAGGACCGGTGAGAAAACCTTTTATTTCACTTCCTCTTTCTCCCTTCTCGAAAGCCCTAGCCCCTGGAAGTTCTCTGTTGCGTGACTCATCCTCTCAAGGCTCTTTGTGTCCGCCTCCGCCTCCGCCTCCCCCTCCCCCTCGAAGCCATCGTCTCTTTCTCCCTCAAAACCATTGTGTCCCTCTTATCCCTCGAAGCCCTCGTCTTTCTCTTCTCCCTTAAAGCCCTAGTCTTTCTCTTCTCCGTGACGACTCCATTTCCTGGCCCAACCTCCACTCCGTCTTTCTCCGCTGCCTCCACTCCTCTACTCCCTCTGATGTATGCATCGCCATCGTCGCCCAATTGAGCTTTTGATTGAACTTGCTGGCACCGAGCCATGGTTTCTCCGTCGGCAGATTGTGGATGTGGTTGGGGCCATGTTGTAGGTCACGGAGGCGGAAGCTTTGGAGGAAGGGACTAGGCACTTGGCGATTGAGTTTGTGGTGACTTAGCCGCCGTTGAGAAGCTCTTTGAGGCTAACAAAGGAGATATTGCTGCTGTCTTCCTCGAACCTGTTGTTTGAAATGCTGGTTTCATTGTTCCTAAACCTGAGTTTCTTAGTTTCTTACGCAAGATTACCAAGGAGAATAACAGCCTTCTTGTCTTTTTGATAAATTGATTCCTTAGTTTTTTTATTCGATAAAACCCTGTATGTTTGGTATTTTTGTGCGTTGTCTTTATGTTGGCTCCTTTGAAGGTGATTTAGTCAACTATAATAATTGTGTTGGTGTTTATGTTAGTTTGGCTTAGTTTGTTTCTTGCTAGTTGCTATGCTTTCCATGGAACTGAGTTTTGTGCTTTTCTATAACTAGGTGGAGTTCATTGAAATCGTCAAGTCTGCCACTGTGAAACAGAATTGAAATTATTAGTAAGGAAACTGGTATGGTGCCTTTCATGCTGCTATGCAAAGGAAGAACTCTACTTTGTTTTGTGGTATATGAGTGGAACTTATATCCAACACTAGATAAATGTGATTTTCTATGCTCTCATATGCAATATTGGAGAAAGGTCACAAGTTCAGAGCTGTTTATAATTTCTGGTTTAATGGTATTTTTTTTAACTTTTGGTTATTGGTAAAGCAGATCTATCAATTATAACATCAAAATCTGGTATAGTTGGTATGAAGCATGTTAAAATTCGATAAAATTTAGAAATCTAATATTTTGAGTCTATTGATACTGATCAAGTAAGTTTTGAAAATTTGTTGTGTATTTTGAATATTGATCTTTAATTCTAATCTAGTTTATTACTTAAGGGAGGAAAGGAAGCCAAAAGATCAAATGCAGTCTTACACAAGGTTTGTGTATTTTATTGTTCAGGTTGTCCATTTACCTGGCTAAACTAGACATAGATTTCAGCATGGCAATTATTGGGTAGTGTAATTGCTTTCTGTAAAATATGTTGCTAATGACTACAACCTAGTAGAAAAAGGTTTTGTCATTGTTTCTAATGATGTGATCTCAATTCCTGGTAGTTATGTGAACCATCTCTATGAATAGCAACATATAAAAAGTTGGACTTGGAAGTATATACTTTGATTTAGTTTTGTTCTGTTATCTATTCCCTACATTGATATCATATATTTATTGTAGGAACTACTTACAGTTGGAACTCAGAGCCGTGGTCTTTCCCAAGAATAGATCTCTTTACTTCTAGTTTCCAAGTACAAGCAGGGTTGGTTCTTCTTCTGGAAGAAGTCACGGGAAGAGAGGTAATTCCAACTCATTTCTGTTGTTCACTATTCAATCAATTATGTTGATCAGGTTTGGCATGAGATAAGACTTCTTCCACTTGATCAAATATTGTATTATTTTGTAGTAATGAATTCTGCAGGGATGCAACCAGATTTTCACTCTGAGCCAACTCCTCCTTAGCAAGTTCAGCAGCTTCTAGTGCAACTGACTTCTCTTGCAATTCAATCAAACATTTATCAAGCTCACTGGATTTCTCAGCCAGTGACATCTTCAATGAATCTCGCTGCTGTACCATTGCCTTTCCTTTTGTCACAGCCATACTAAGCTTTTCTTTTGTATTAGAAAATTTAGCCTTTTCTGGTCAAGTTCTATTTTTATGTTACCAAGTTTAGTATTTAATGTCCCTACCATCACCTTTTCCCTGTCAAGCTCATCAACCAGTTTCTGATTTTCATCTTCTAATTGAGCTAGTTTTTCTACTGATTCTGTTTCCTTTCTTTTGAGCTCCATTAACTGACCACGAGCATCAACAAGTATGTTCCCATATTCCTGCCCTTTAGTATCCAATCCTACCTCAGAGAAAGGTTGTCCAAGTTGATGAATTTTGGAAAGAACCTGATTATACTTTTCAATTAAAAGCGTAGTTCCTTCCTCAATAAAAGATACTTTCCCACTAATAGAACTATCTGATACTGGATCTTGAATAACAACCGCTGCAAGAGAGGAGATTGTCTTATCTATCACAACCTCAATATTGCGATCCTTTTCAAGATGAGCTTCCGATGAAACTTGCAAACTCTCATTGGATACTGTTAGATGGGTAAGCTTGGCATTAAGATCCTCTATCTCACCGTCCTGCATAATATTTTCTTTCTCACAAACAATTTTTATGTGATTGAATTGAATCTTCCAAATTGAGGAGAAGTGTTTTAAGAAATGAAATATACTCATAATTTTTATTAGAATATTTAATAGTTAAAATTAAAGTGGAAATAAATTTATAGCATATTAAATTTAAAGGAAAAGTTACTAAAATTAGATTGTTTACTGTTATATTATAATATTTTTCTCATTTGTTTTTTTGAAAATTAAGGGTTTATAGGGCGGTTACCAAGTTATTTATTTATTTTTGTTTGTAAAAATTAATTTGAACTTTATAATTTTTTTAAACTAACTACATTAAGGTTTCTGGTGTTCTGTCAGCAGGATGATATAGTGAAGATGAGATTGCCTCTGATGCAAAACTGAAGCTCTTTAAGTTCTTGGTCATTGCAGAAACTTTGTCAGCTCATGTTCTGTTTTTTGTTTTATATGTTCTATTTTTTATTGTATGTGCACAGTCCTTTTCTAGTTGTAACGAACAAGTTTAAGGGAAAGGAATTAGAGTAAACATTGTGTTGAGCATGATTAAATGTCTAATGTCTCTTTTAGTTGAGTTTTGTTTTCCTAGGCAAGATGGGAAATTTTGTATTCCTTTAGCAAAATACCATGCTTTAGTTAAGCTGATGATGCTTTATAAAAATTGAAACTAAATTGTCGGGATTGATTTATTAAAATAAAAAAAGTACAAAAAGGGACTTTTTACACCGGTCATAGTATCCAACCGGTGTTAAAAGGCTATTTTTTGTACCGGGCATTTCAAAAGAACCGGTGAGAAATTTAATATTTACACCGGTTGTAAAGAAAAGAACCGGTGTAAGTATTATATTTTATACCGGGCGTTTTAAAGAGGACCGGTGTAACATATCCTATTTATACCGGTTGTTAAGAAAAGGACCAGTGAGAAATGTAGTCTTCTACACCGATCGTAGAGAAAGGACCGGTGTAAAAACTATTTTTCTCACCGGTCCTAAAACCGGTGTAAAAAGTCCATATTTTTCTCACCGGCTCCATCCACACCGGTCCTACAACCGGTGTAAAAAGCCGAAAGGGACCGGTGTAAAAGGCCTTTTTTCCACTAGTGTTACCTTTAATGGAAAATCAAAGAACCCTCACGTCCCATTGTTATCCATGGAGAAGATAAAGAAGAATGAAGCTTGGCACCTACTAAAATGAAGGAACTTAAAGAATGAAAAGGAGTAGTGTGGTGATGGTGTTGCGGGTGAGAATGGAGAGGAATACGGAAATGTTTTGTTTCTTTCTTTCTGTAAATAATGAGAAGGAAAATGGAGCTTGAGCCTTAATTTTTGATGGTAGAAATTTAGTGAAAAAGATGACTATGGAGGTAATAAGGTCGTGGGTTCAAGAAGAAGTAGTGAAGTAGTTGTTCTTGGTTCCCTTTGGCATGCAGTCACGAGAAAAAAAGAATAAGGAAATGAAGTGAAATATTATAATTAAAAGAATTAGGGGCAATTTGATAACCTTGGGCCTTTAGTTAATTTCATAAACTAATCCATTAATTTTAGGTTACCCAAAAATTATCCAGATTAATTCTAAAAATTACCGTACCCGTTTTAGTTTAATTTAACCATTCCAATCACTTATTAAATTAATATTAAGTTAACCAATAATTAAAAATTAGTTATATATATATATATATATATATATATATATATATATATGAATTTGACAGAAGTAAGCCCAGGCTGGTAAAAAAATAGATTCTATCACTGTTCTTTTTAATTTCCTTACATTTATTATTACAATTTTTTTAAAAAAGTTTAAGGTTTTTTCTAGATGGCAGAACAGTCTATATTCTTTTTAGTTGATTATTACATATGAACAATGTTTAAATAAACATGTAACATGTATTGAATGAGAAGAATAAATTATCCAAAGTCGGTGGAGCGCTCTCTCATAACTCCACTTCTCTTTGGATTCCCGAGCACAACATACATAATAATTTACAATATTATAATAAAACATCTCAAACCTACCAATCCACATATGAACTGGATATGCATCACTATATGACGCTGACACCTACTCGAGCAAACACTGCTGTCAATAATATCTAAAAAGTCTTCCACAACGGCTACGAAACGGCTTTGCTTTAGCTCATCTAATAAAATTTTATCCACTATTATTATGTTAAAAATAAAGATAAATTTTTTATTCAAATTCTGTAGAAACGTAAATTTTAATTATATTTTTAAATAATTTTTTATTTTAGTTTCCTTAATTAATACTTTTAACATGCTGGGTAGCATTTTCCCTCAAACAATTACCCTCACCAAACTAAACAATTACGCTCACCAAAATGATATTGTGGGCGCTGACTGAGTCATTAACAACTGTGATGACAAAATTTAGAAATAAAATTTTATAAATAATTGAAATATGATTTTTATACTTTATAACAATATTTTATTTTAATATATAATAAATTAAGAAATATTTTTATTTAAAAATGTTATTAAAATTCATTTCCCTTCATTTTTAAATAATTTTTTCATAATTTTCAACAACACAATTCCTAGTTTGAAGTGTTAACTATATAATTCTTTCTTTTAGATACAATTCTCTCTAAGGCTTTAAGGATATGTTTGGTTTGTAGTTTGGGAAACAGAGTTGAGAAAATAAAAAATCTAAAGGTTGATATTGAATCTTCACATTGTTCAAGATAATCAAAATTTTATTTGACCGTAAAATCTATTTTTGGGTTGATCAAACTGGGGTTTGACCAACCGCGTTAAAAAACCAAACACAACCTAAAACTATGTTTAACAAGGATTGAATCAAGAATTCCTCCCATAATTTTAACATATGTTGTGAACTGAACACAATCAATTAATAATTAAATTTATAATGTAACTTTTGTTTATAATATAAAGTTTTAGTATTCATTTATGGTAATGAATTTTAACTTTTTAAAATATAAGCAAATTTTAGTGGAATTTTTTTGGTCCCTTAATATAAGTAAAATTAGACTTTCCCAATATCATTAAATGCTTGTTTACCAAATATGTCCTCATTACAAATATTTCCAAGGCCACTAATTCTTCATGTAATAAATGATACCAAGGGTATTTTAGAAAATTAAATCAAATAAGTGGTAACATTAATGCAAATAACTATCTCCAACTACTATTCTTAATATGTGTGAAATTAAGTATTTTTGCTTATATTTGGAACCAGAGGTAGTATCATTTTAAAAAACTTATAACTTTTTTAAAAAAACTATAACTCATAACTTTGTTTTGCGACCCTTAGAGCCTGTTTGGTTGGACGTAAGACCTCCGTTCCGCTGCGTTGAACGGCCCTTTCTCCGTCGCCGTTTCTCCGTTGCACGACTGCTTTTGTTTGGCACGCTTTCACTCCTCCGTTCCGTCAAGCCCAACCACGTTGCGTTGGGCTCAACCTCCGTTGGCCCGAAGCAGCTCCCACCAGTCTTCATTCAACGCAGTTCGCCCCTTGACCACTCTACCCCTCCAACGGTAAAAAGCATGCAAGCCATGACAAGAGCCATCACGCGGGTCTCCGATCTGACGAAGGGGGAAGCTTCGACACCCGATCTGAGGTATGACACCACCCCCCTTCTCTTTTCTTCTTCCATTGCTTGGTTTTGAGGTCTGTGATGCGTTGGTGACTGCCACTGATCCATTTTCTTCTTCCTCTGTTGCGTGTTTTTTGTTCTGTGACCCTTTCGTATTGGGCGTTGGGTATTGGGTTCGTGGGTTTAGTGGAGGCTGTGAGTTTGTAGGGGTGGGTTTGGGGGTCGCCGTGGGTTTGTGGGGGTCGCCGTGGGTTTGGGGTTGGCGTCGGGTATTGGGGGAAGGGGTTGTTTGGGGTGGGCTTGGGGCGGGTTGTGGGGATCGGGTGGTGGGGTGGAGGTTGCTGTTGGAGGTTGGCTGGTGGTGATGGTGCTTGGGATGGATGGTGATGATGCATTCTTGGTGATGGATAGCTGTGATAGGTGTGGTGTATGGGTGAGGTGCTGTTGTGTAGTGTATGCTAGCATTCCTTATTTTTTTGATTTTGAATTTTTTTTTATCTAATTCAGTTTTTTTATATAATTCAGTTTTATCATTCTGAATTTGTATATAATTTAGTTTTTATATATGTTGTTTTTATATAGTTTATTTTTTATCATTCTGAATTTGTATATAATTTAGTTTGTATTTGTAAAATTATTAGTTTATGTATAATTATAGTTTAGTGGTTTAAAATATGTTTACATTAATTTTAATTATAACGCGTAATGAATAACGAAATAACGAGCGACAAGACGTGAGAAATCGATAAAGTTTTGCGAACCTGTGATAAATGACGATACATTACGTAATTAATTAGCGACAATTAGTCATGCACAATTCAGTAATTAGAAATGAATATCTTTGTAATGTAAATTTATTAGTTTCAATATATAAATTCCTTTTTAATATATAGAAAAGAATCAAATTAGTTTATTAGTTTTAATATATATATATAAATTTATATTAATTAGTGTTTAATATATTAATTCATTTATTAAATATGTATTATTAAATTTAATACCCTTTTTGGTTTAATATTATTCATTTAATATTAATATAAACAAATCTACACACAAATTATATATATTTAAATTCATACCCTTTTTAGTAATTTTACCATAAATTACCATTTCCTAAACTCAATTTCACTACAAACCAAACACAATCACTACAACTCAACTCACTTTAACTCAACTATCAACCAAACAAAACTCCATTTACAAAACCCCAATTTTCTAAACCTCATTTACAAAATCCCGGTTTTCTCAACTCCATTAAACTTTGAACTAAACATGCTCTTAATTAGATTAGGTATTCACATCTTATATGTCTTTAAAAATATATTTTTGGTCTAAAAAAAATTTGGCTACGATTTTTATTGCAAGTTTCAATGATTGCGGTTAGCATGGATTGCGTGCCATATATTAGACACTCCATTGCCTTATTATGCCCTGCGACTGAGCAAAAGCCACAGTAACAGCGAAAGTATAGACGGGGTCTTGGCATGTCCAATTCTGAAAGCACGGAGCATGATTCAACCGGCAACGGGGAAGAGAGGTCAAACTCTCTCTTATCGAACACGCGCTGCAGCTTCTGCTTCCCCTGCTGCTTCGGTTCCCGCAATTCGACAACCGTTGGGTTCGCATGGTGGGAGCGCGTGCGAGCCACGTCATGGTCCGAATCCCACTCCCAGGCGCTCCCGGTAACCGAGAGACCGGGTGGCCGGTGGTGGTCGGGTGGCGTGAGGGCTTTTATGAAGGTTCGCGAGTGGTCGGAGATCGTGGCGGGCCCACGCTGGAAAACGTTCATTCGGCGGTTCAACCGAAACCGAAGCGGCGGTTCAAGGCACGCGGGGAAGTACCAATACGACCCCTTGAGTTACTCTTTGAACTTCGATGAGGGTCCGGGGCAAAACGGGGATTTCGAATATGAAGGTTATGACGGGTTTCGGAATTTTTCCACCCGTTACGCTGCCGCTCCTCCTCCTAAGTCCGTTTCGACGGATTCGAACCAAGACGGCGCCGTTTTCGGCTAAGGATAATAAGGGATTAGGGATTGCGTGACTCCACTGATCACGTGAGTTTAGCATTTACTGCGTGAGTATGGCGTCGATTTTGGGAGATCATTTTTTATTGTTAGTTAAAATTTTGTTATTCTATGTTGTATATATTCCTTACATTTGCAGAGCAATGGTGTTTTTATTTTTGTCATTCGTGTCTTTTTTTTTATTATGGATTAATATCATGCTTAGTTTATTCAATGCTTGGTGACGTATTTGATAATATTCAAATGTGTAGATGAATTACAAAAGGATGAATGTTTATGCTGCTAGTTATTTGTTAACTAAGTGGCCTTAATGACTTAAGAGGAAGGTGAATTGAGTCTTAAAGATTGTTATTTTTTTATTTTAATTTTAATTTTATTTTGTCTTGTTTAAATAGATGAAGAAATAGGTATCTTAATAAATAAATAATAACGATTAAAGTAAGAAGATAAAGTAAATAAACAACTTGAAATTAAATAGAGTAAGGGAAGAGAGAGAATAACACACTTAAATTTTTATCCTGGTTAGGAAACCCCTATGTCCAGGCCCCAAGTAGATTTATAAGATGAGCCAATACAAGTCTCTTGATTTCTCTATTAGGAACTTTATCCCTCACTTTTATCGTTCTTATAATTCTTACCCAACCCCCAACCTTGCCTTTGTAATAATGCTCTCAACTCAATTTATGAATGAGTAAAACAAAACTTTTTCTACTCCCCTTACAAGGATAAACAAAGCAAGAGAAGAAGTAATGTGATAAGAATCACGAGATATAGCTCTCCTTGTAAAGCAGATTTTGTAAATTATAAACAATAATAAAACTCTCTTGATAGAGTAGATAAAAAGTTTAAAGCACAAATATGATCAACTTTAAAGAAAGTAGTTCTCTTTTTGATAAAGCGGTTTTAAAAAATTTAAGCGTAGAAGAAGTTGATCAAAAATGAAATTCTCTTTGATAAATCAAGTTTAAAAATGAAAGCACAAAGAAAATAACTTACTCAAAGAATGTCGCTCTCTTTAAGAGCAAAATAAGAAAGTTAAATGCGCACAAAATATTTACCAAAACTTTACCTCTTGAAAGCGTGTGAGAAAGAATAAGAAAGGTAATGCACATGAGTTTTTTTTCAATGAGGACTTAGGCCTCAATTTATAGTGTTTCAAGAGATAACTAGCCGTTGCAATATGATTTTATTTGAATTTGATTCCATTGAAATATCCTATGATTTTAGCAAAAGCTGAGAATCAGTCAAATTTACCCAGTGTATTCGAATACCTTATTCGAATAGCAACGTTCTGCTTCACTAAAATTAGTCTTGATTCATCCTATTCGAATATGTTAATCGATTAAGCAACATTCTGATTTGTTTTTGAAAGTTCCAGAATCATCTTAATCGATTACCTTAATCGATTAGCAATGTTCTGTCTTGAATTTGAAAATTCCAGAAACATCTGAATCGATTACCTTAATCGATTAGCAAGGTTCTGTTTTAAGAAAATTTGTCCAGATTTTACCTTATTCGATTAGCTCTGTTTTGAATAATTTCAAAATTTGTTTTGAGAGACTTAATCAAATATCTTAATTGATTACCTTACTCCTAATCAAATACCTTATTTGATTACAAAAACTAATTTTAGATTCTCAAATATTTTTGGAACATATTTTTGGAATCATCAAAACTTGGATTATAATAGTTCTTTCAATAAAAACTCCCCTTGTTTAATATATTATTATGAACCAAAAACTTTATTTATATTACAGCATGTGGCTAAGTTAGTTATCAGCTAATTCAGCTATGACCGAATTAAATTAGTTACTTAGATTATGATTACTTATTAATCAATTAGATTAGTAATTTTCTTTGTCCTTTAGAATTAATAGAATTGGAACCTGGCACAAATATGAAGTGTTAGGAACGATGTTTGAACCTTGATTCTCACATTTTCCCTCTCTCCTTTAGTATTATTCCAAAGGATAAAAAGAAAAGATTAGTTCTTACACTTTCCCCCTTCCCCTTTAACATTAATTCAAAGGATGAAAGAAGTCTTAATTAAGTGATTGGTCTCTAAAGTTTTTCAGATTTGGATTTAGTTCATTTGGTAATGGGCGAAGGCTCTAGAAACCTTCCTTATGGTTTATCATATTCTAACAAAAATTTTCTGCCTCCTTTAAGTTTGTTGTTCCGTTTTCTCATTGCGAAATTAAATTGTTTGTGCTGGATTTGGATTTTGATTTTGAAATGTTTTGTTTTCTTCTAATATTTCAAGATTAGAAGAAGAAAGTGTGAGTGTTTGGAGTGCCTCCAACTTCGAATTAGTTTTCTTCAGCCCTTGTACTTATACCTTACCTCCTCTTCAATTATGTTTGTGATGTTTCTGTGAATTACTACTATGTGTGTGATGTTTTGACGTGGTCTGTTTGTGTTCATTCTTGGAATTAATATCTCTCTCTATATATTGAAACATGTCAAAGAGAAGTATATTATCAACCTCATGGTCATTGAGTTCACACACCTGACATGTCAAAGCCTTATTCATATAATCCCTGGATGGAGTCCATGTGGGACAGTCAGGAATCTTTGGTCGTAACAATTTCTGGACAACCTTTGAATATCAGCATGACTAAGAATCGAAGGAGGCTGAACAATGTTCATAGCCTGCAATTCTAACATTTCTATCATCATGACTTGCATTGAAGAAAGTCCTCTAATTACATGCATTTGGTAAAGATTTTAAATAAACCAAGAGTCTTAGCGACAGACGACAAAGTTGCTAACAATTTGGGACATTTGTTGGTAAAGAATGTCTGGATGCAATGCTGGTTCTGTTTTTGAATTGTGTGTGTGTTTGTGTAACGGTTTGAGACTTACAATTGTAAGCAGGAGAAAATATATCCTACGGTCAAACGGAGTTTTGATTGTCTTGAATGATGTGAAAGATTAATATTAACCTTTAGATTTCTCTTTTTTCTAAACCTTGTTTCTCAACTAAATCTCAAACCGACCATAAGTAATTTTCTATTTTCAAATCTTTTGGTCCATTTCTGCAGAGTTCACAAAAAAAATTGGGAAGGGGAAGGCTTTAAGCTTTATACACGACAACAGACTATTAAAAACAAAGAGGTCTTGCAACTAGAACTGCTACAAGCAATGTGCTTAGTGGCACAAGTTACAAGTGAGCAATGCACCAGGTAACTGTATAATATATTATAAGGCAGGTGATGGAGGACATTTAACAGTCTCTTTTAACAACATCTATTAAATCAGCAAAGTTAGACTTTGGTTTTATTCCAAAACTGAAATTGTTAATGTGAGGAGTGATTTAACATATCTAAATCATGTAACATATTTTATCAGACAGGTAATTAGAGTCTTAATATTACCTTCTCCTGTCGCTTCTGTGGTGTAATTTGCAGGAACGAGGTTGAAGTTGTGTCTTCTGTATTTGCTCATAGCATTGTTCCCAAGACATGATTTCCTTGTGATTGTAAAATGCGAAATAGGGGGGGCGTAGCTGACAAATTTTTTTCTTCTCTCCAAGCACTTATGAGTCAATTTCTTTAAAAGGGAAAGGTTTTTTAAAATCTCAAATTATCAAAAAAACATTGGAGTGACACCATTATGTCTCTAATGGAGTTTGCTTATTTCTTCTTTATCTTTGTACATCTCACTGTGTGTAGCTAATATTTTTTTGTTAGGGTTGATGGAACTTGAGTTTGATCTGTAATTTGAAATTGTGGTTGAATGAAATTCTCTGTTAATTGATTAATAATATTCTTATTTGCCTGTAAGTTCATACTCTAATCAAGAAATTAGGGATTGAAGTAGTGATCGGATTAATAACATACATTAAATTTCTTTTGTAACATGTGCAACTTTTTATTTATAAAATCCATAAATTGAAGTTATAATTCGCAAAATAGCTTAAAGGCGTTAGGGATTTTGTTGAATAATGGTAAAGTCTTGTTCACCAAGGAATTGGGAATTGCAATTATAGGATTTTAAGTTGTTAACGGAAATTAAGGCTGCGTTTAGGTACAGAAAATTATTCTAATTTTCTGGGAAAAGTTTTCCACTTGTTTTCCAAACTTTTCATTTCCTAGAATAGATAGAAAATTTTTGAAAACTCGTTTAGATAATGTAACCGTTTTTCAATTTAGAAAACTAGAAAACTAAAAAAGTTATTCAAGTGTACTCAATTTTTTAATTTTTTAAATATTTTTTAATTCAAATTAATTGAGATATATATATTTTTATATATATACATTATTTATGACAATGTTCTATATTATATGCATTACATAAAAATTGTGACAAAAATTTAAAGTTATATAAAAATGAGAGCAAATGAGTTTATGTTTAAATATATTTCAAAATAGTAGCAGTAAAACTTTTTGAATCAATAGCTATTTGTTTCATATTCTCATTTGGTTACAACAGTCTTTATCTTGTAATTCAGTTACCTTATCTTGTAATTCAATTATCTTATCTTGTAATTCAGTTACCACCTTTTCTATTTTTTACTTTTCTTAGAAAACCTTTTAAAAAAGTTTTCTGATTTTCTTAAAAAATAGAAAATCAGTTTTCTATTTTTCTATAAAAAAATTTAATTAATTTATAAATAAACAGTTTTTCTATTTTTTAAATTTTTCTAAGAATAATTTTCTATTTTTCTAAAAAAACTTATGAAATAAACACAACATAAGTAATTCATTTTTCCGCTGTTTAGATAAAATTTTCACATATTCTTATTTTTTTTATCGACAAAAAAGAATTAATCTATTAAATAAGGTACAAGGGTACCTTAAATCATATACAAAGAAATCAAGTTTAAACAGAACAGTTTAACCAGATAGACATAACACGGGTTCCCTATACCATTCATTAAAACTCCTAAAAAAACCAGTCATACGAAATCTCAACCATAACTAAGACTTATACTGAACCATCTCAAACATTTTCACTGCACTCACAACTCCTCCCTTAAAGATGATGTCATTACATGTCTCCTAAATAGTTCAAATAGTAGCAAATCACATCACTACCAATCCAAGTTGAATATCATTTTTAACCCCAAATCCCAATGTACTTTGAAAAGGTTCCTTAGCACAACACTGCATAATCGAATGGAAACCCAACCAGGCAAAACAATTCTATCATAATAAATATGAAACCTTACATGAAAAGAAAGATGAAAACAACTCTCTACATGCACACCACATAACCCACACAACTCAGATGAATTACCAAGGTCAATCCCACGAGAAATCAAATTAGTCTTAGTTGGAAGTCGGTCCAGAAGTAACCTCCATCCAAATCCACCGACTTTAAGAGGTACAATATTATTCCAAAACAGGCTAACAAAATGTGAATCCTATATGGCTGACTACTGACTTAAAGTAGTATAATCTAACTTCATAGAAAACTGACCAGAAGAAACTCCCAACCAAACCCAAGAATCTTAATTAGCCATCCAAATTCCACCAAAGTGCTCAATATCATTCAAAAGAGATGATAGTAATTCGCGCTCCCAAACAAAGAAATCTCTTCGCCATTTAAGATCCCAGACCCATTTATTGTCTGCCCATGAGCCCATATCAATGATCAAATCATCCTGCTGTTGTGACATTAAGAACAACCTGTGATACCGAGACTTTAACGTTGTCTCACCTAACCAACAATCAGACCAGAACTTAGTTTTAGCCCCATCGCCCACCTCTCTCCTCACATTAACCTGGAACCACCCAAACTCATCAGACAACTTCAGCACACTCCCTAAATCCCTCCACCATCTTGACCCTTTCCTAAACACCTCCCGATTCCCAAACCACACACCACTCCCATATTTAGATTTTAAAACTCTACACCACAAACTCTCAGAATCCCCCAACAACTTCCACACCCACTTACCAAGTAAAGCTACATTAAATTTCTCTAAATTTCTCCCGCCCAACCCCCCGCCTCCTTACGCATACAATATTTGTAATTGAAACTCTGAAGATTTCATCTAATGAATTCTTAATAAAGTAAAATAAAAATTTTAACTTTTAGAGAAATTAAATAATTAAAAATAACAATAAAAATTAACGTTTCGGGACAAATACAATATCTATGAATTCGGAAAAATTGTTGTTTGCGTAAAGGTGAAATCTAAAAAAGAAAAGAAGTAATATCAATATACTGAAATGAGAACATATCTCGTTTAAAAACGGTGAAAAAAATAAATTTGGATAATATGATTATATATAAATCATCAATACCTAAATATTAAAATTTAGTTGTAGCAACTGCTTAAAAATATTACATATATTTATGTTTTCATTTTAATAATTTAAATAAAATTTAACGACCCTAATTAGTAAGTCCCACTTTTTCTATATCACCGTTATCTCTCTCTCTATATATATATATATATATTAAGAGTTAAATTTCTATATATTGCCAGTATAAAATATATCATTAACCAATCAGAATCATATATATAATTATTAAAGTAGATATTACATAAATAAATAAAAGATGATTACTTATAAGATAATTTATGATTAGATGTTAGTATAGAAAATTTTATATCAATAATGTATTTAAATTAAATTTTATTTTTATCTCCTAAATTATATACTTAATTTATAAAAATTGTGATGAATTCGTTTTAGACGGGGAAATTGTATTTTTAAGTAATATTTTATATATTTTTAATTTTTTGATATGCAAGTTAGAGTACACATGAAAAGATTCTTATTAAAACTATCGTTGAAAAATGCAGTTGTAGAGCCTTTATTTCTAGTGATATTATTTGTCTGTCAAAATTATTAATAGCGATTGGTCCTTTTCGCTTTTCTCTTCAAATATCTGTATCTTCTAAATCCTATCCTATCTTTTAAATGTCATTTTCATGAATTTAAATGGTTGAGTGATCAATAAATTAACATATATTTTGGTGGTGACTGGGGAAACAGATAGGCCTTTTTCGGTTGCGTGATAAACTTAATTGTTGCTTTCCTAGTATGGCTCTTGTGATGTTAATGTTGTAAAATTTGGATAGATTTGTTACAAATTTATATTTAAAATTAATTAAAATAATAAACACAATCAAACCTGATTTGTTATATAATAAATAATTATTAATGTATCACTAAAAATAATTAACCTTAAAACAACTGTTATAAAACATTAAATTAAATCAAATCAATTTTTAGATAAGTCAGTTAAGAATTTAATCTCAAATTCTTTTAAAATATAACAAAATATCCAACAATCTCTCTCATATTTTAAAAAAATTTAAAACATTAAAATAAAGTAGAGTTTACTATGTTTACATAATTAGTACAAATGCATCAAACTTGATATGTCTTTTGAGTAAGAACCAATTTAAATAGATAAACTTAACCTACAATAAGTTGGTAAAGCAAAGCTTATATGAACTAAGATCATTTTCATGTAAGCTAGCAGTTTACTTGTCATAATACATGTCCCGACTATTTTTTTGTTTTTATCGGTTTGCATGAATAGACTTTATGAACCAAAATCACTTTGGTGTAAGTTAGCGGTTTACTTGTCACATTATATGTCATAACTTTTCTTCCATTTTTGTCATTTTGTGCAAATAGATCATGCATGTGCTAGTGGGTCATGATTGTTGTAGAATTTTCACCATATAATAGAAGCAGCCCTACTCCACACTTATACAAGTGAAAAGGGATATGAAAATCATTAAAAGCTTTAAGTTTAACCCTCGTTCAATGCAATTTAGCAATTCTCACACACCATAGGAAGAGACAATAATAGTTACGCTAGCATGACTAACAAAGTGACTTGTTATTACCCATACAAACTTTCTTTATGGGATCTCATCACCATTAGTTACTAATGACGTATAAGTCTCATTTCCCTTGATGTTTAACTCATTAGTTTCTCGCTTTGCGAGAAAGAAAGTCAAATTAGTTTTGATCTATAATTTAATAGCTACTTTAGGTAATTATAATATACATATGTATATCTCAAACTTTTATTATTTCTCTTTCGATATGACACTTGACAATCACAATATATAATTTAGGAAGATACATTGTTTTCACACGCTACAAGAATACTCAAAATTTTGGCGTGGGACAATGTCGTGAGACTTTATCACTTTAGTGTGAGACATGTCTCACGCCATACGTGAAATTTGAAAAAACTAGTATATGTTGGCTTTATGTTAAACTTGGCTCTCATGGCAAATTTGAACCTTGGTTGAGGCGTGGGATGTTTCAGATTCTTTCGTGTTTTGACATATGGAGGACCAAGATTTTAAATCCTAGACTAGGATGCGCGAATATTCCCTCTTCCCCTTATTTCTTCCTCATTTCAAATCTCTCTCTTAAATTCTCTCAATCTCCTATTTTCTTGTGTGATTTGAAGCGTAAAGAAAAGCGTTTCTTTCCCTGTTGGTGTCATTGTGTTTGTGACGTTAAAAAGAGTCTTGTGAACTAATTGGAATCACAAACAAGTTAAAGGTTCGTAACCTACTTAGTTCATTTAGTTTTATGCTTTAAGGTTCTTATTATTATGTTTTATAAAATATTAACATTTGAATATTATGATAGATGATTTACTGTAAAGTTTATTTATTAGATTATACTATACACATGGGTACACGATGATAGAATTTTAAAAAATGATAATTTAGAATTAGAGTTTAGAAATACAAAATCTCTTTTTATAGGTAGGGTGAAATATAACATCCTCTCTCTTCTTACTATGAGACTCTTTTTTTTTTTAATTTCACCCTCTCAATCTTACACACTGCAGGTTTTTATTTTATTTTATTCAATCTATCAATCTCTCTGTATGGACCCTCCTTACATGTCCTTCTCTCTCGCGTCCCACACTCACTCTTGCCCACGTCTTACTCTATCCCTCATTACATGTCTCATGCTTCTCCCCCTTTTTGTTTTCTTACATGCAGACCCTCTCTTTTTTTTTTTAATTTTTCCTTCACTCTTTGACTCACTCTACTCCCTTCTTTTTTTTTCCTATTCCCACACTCTCACAATCTCACTATCTCACATTCTCTATCTCTCAACCTCCTTTAATTCTTTCTGTTTTACAACCTAGTGTGACTCCTTTTCTTTCACTCTCTATTTCATTTCATCTCTCAAACACTCTCACCATAATTTACTCTTATATATATATATATATATATATATATATATATATATCACACCATCTTCTCTCTAACTTTTTGTCACGTCTCTATCTCCCCCGACTCTTAATTCCTTTTTCTTCTTCTTCCCAACATCATTCCCTTTTTCTCTCTATCTACCTTGCATGCATGCATCTCCCTCAGACAGCCCCTAGAAGCGAAGTTTTGGAAGAAAACAATAAGGGATCAAAGTAACCAGAGATGTTTCAACGTGAACATCCATTACTAAAAAACCCTTGATAGCTACTTTAAGTTAGCAACCGACTAGTGTCGTCGCTAATTAGCGACCGAGTTAGCGATCTCAATGTGAAAAAGGACCTCAAAAAGAAAATTAGTAACCATATTAGCGACCAACATAACCACCGTCACTAAAGTTTGCAAAAGTCCATCATTACCATCACTCGCTATATTCATCTCCCTCCATTTTTTGCTTTGCCTCTAAATTTTTATGTTGACGTACAAAGTAGCCATTGTGACATTGCGTTAGTAAGTACAACAAATTGTAACGACAAACAGTTTGGTCCTCGCTAAAGTTTACTCCCTTTATTTATTTTGGGTTTCCCTCCAATGTTTTGTTGGAGCCAACACTAGCAACGAACTCAGATCCTTCGCTTAGAGTTTAGGGAAAATGTGTCGTCGCTACCTCCATCGCTCAATTGACATCCCTTTTTTTATGGGATTCCCTCTAATGTTTTTGTTAGCGACGTTGTTATGGCCATCGATGAGGCATCCTACAGTGATGAACTTCTTACGTGGCTAAATTAGTCAATATAGCGACGGAGCGACTCTGTCGCTAGTGGACCACATTAGGGATGGCGCGTGACTTGCATCACTATGTAGTATTCAATGCAGTGATGGTGTATGTTTGGTCATCACTATTTCTGTGAGGTGGCCTTATTAATGACGTTATTAGTGACAGACTAGTGTCGTCGCTAATTTTTTAATGTTACTCGAACAGCCCCCTTTCCCTAATCATTGACTCTCCCTCCCCCCATCTCCCTCTCCCCCTGTCTCCCTCTCCCCCTCCTTCCTTGTCTCCGTCCCTCCTTTTGTTGAAACTATTGTGCTCCCTCCTTTCGTGAAAAGTTTATCGCTCTCTCTCTCCCTCTCTTTGGAGCTCTGTCCCTCCGTCTCTCTCTATGTCTGCCTTCGTGCCTGCGTCTGAAAGCTCCCTCATCGACGACTCAGCCATTTCCCTCTTTTCACGTCAGTTCTCTATAAATGTGTGTTCTTTATCCATCTTGAAGGTGTTCTTCTCAGGTTAGTTCTTTGTATATTCTTATAATTTGAAAATTTGGGATTTCTGTGAAAAAGTGACTAAACTATATAACAAAGGTTAACTCCGTAATGGGACATCTTAACAACATGGACTAAACCATATGACTAGGGTTTGGAATAGGTTAATCCAAACTAGATATTGATAGGTTTAGTCATTGGTCTGACTTATTTGCTTGTTATAAGCCAACTTTTGAGAGTTGATTTAGCTTTAAGTTTGTTTCACACTCTAAGCAATTTGAACTTGCCTTCCAATTTTGGTCTTCCTTTTACCCTTCAAACATGAAATTTTCTACTCTCTTCACCTTTCACATGCTCCGGTCATTGGGCTTTTAAAATTGTACATGTTAATTCAAGGGTAAAATATGAATATTTGTATTTAACTTTTATGTTTAGCTTGTAGAACTTGTAAAAATTTTTACTTGTTGCTTGTTGCATTTGGATTTGTTAAGTTTAATTAAGTATTTTTTAGTAAATAAAAAATGTCTATATATATATATGCTAGGATAACTATTGAATACTTTCTTCATCAAACTCCTTTCACCGTATATAGAACCATGGATTTCTAAAATTATAAGAGGACTAACTAGTCTAACCTATTCCATTGTCAACTAGTTATATGGCTGATCTCAATCCTTTAGAACTAGTAGGCTTCAACCATGTCTCAAACATTCAAAAACATTAAATCAGTGATTGTGAAACAAGTCAAACCATTCAAACTAGTCACTATACATCAGTTAAGCCAGCTGCTATAAACATGAAATTAGATTGGAACTGAGGAGATGAGATTACATTCATAAATTAAGTGCAAGGTCACTGGTGAGAACTCGTGATCCTATAAAGATTACTAGGGTGATCCTACAAAGAACAACTCCAAAGCTATAAATATCATATTTAAATGTCAATTAACATGTTATTGCATAATCTGAGGTATAGTACCTATAAGTCCCCATAACTCTTGTTGAGACATGGGTCTTATCTCCACTTGGGCCAACTTTTGCCAAGCCAAAATCTGATAACTTGGCATGATACCCCCCACTTAACAAAATATTAGAGCATTTCAGATCACGGTATATAATAGGAGGCTTTATTTTATCATGCAAATACTCTAAACCTCTAGTTGCACCAGCTGCTATTTTCATTCTTGTATTCTAATCAAGTGATTTTCTACTAGGTGAAAGATTTGACACATGAAAAAAACAAGGAAAACATAAGCCATTAAGACAAATAATACTATTTTCAATGTATTATACTCTATTCAATTAAAATAAATAAATGATATTGGGAAAACAAAAGATACTATGCAAATGGTTCTCCAAAGATCCCAATGGCATGTACACATAAACCAATAACCTTTATTCTCTCTCAGCACAAAACCCAATTAACTTAACCAAATTAGGGTGGTCTGCTAAACTGAGTGTCAAAACTTCAACAAATGCCTTAAAGCCCATGACGGTCTAGTTGCTTTATTGCTACAACCTAGACAAACAATAACAAGCCTTAATCTCATCAATAATACATGAAAACTAACCTTATCGATATAACAAGTGCAAGATTAAAATGCTTTTATGATTTTGTTATTGACGGATGACTGGACGCAAAGGACGCTTTTATCGGGGTGATGGTAGACACTCCCTAGTTACACGGTTGGGTACCCCTACCACGTAGAGGGAGACCACATCGACCATTCCGGGTGATGCTGCAGCTTGCAGCCACTACCATTCCGGATGTGTCACAGCCTCAGCAGCAGGAAGAGTAGGTCCACGAGACAACCCCTTCATTAGCATTGGACCCCTTTCCCACTCTAGTCCTATTATCAGACGCAAATGAGTAAGTATTACTGTATGTCCTTTAGTTTACATGTTTTTGTACTAGTTTATGTGCAGATAATATTGTTATTGCAATTATTGAGATTGATATATGACTCGTATCAACCCCCATCCATTGGGATATACTTGGGATGGGCACACTCCAGAAACCTTAAGATGCCCATCTCAAACTCTATCAATAGGAACCAGACTTCGAGCTATGAGAACAAGAAGTCGTACATGTATAAGCTCCTATCGTCTGAAGAAGCATGACAGACTCTGTCACAAGGCCGGGGGGTAAGGATCATGAACCTATCTTTGTACTTCTCCTCCGAGTACACCTTGTAGCTCGGATCAATCTTTGCCCTATCTTCTCTGGTATGTCAGGATGCAGTCTCATTGATTTCATCCTCAACCCAGCAGTAAGGATACTTGTTGTTGAGTTTAACCCAGTCAATCTGATGCGCAATAACATTTTTGCACCCTGAAATTATCTTTATGGTTTGAATCGACTCAGAATAATATCCAGTAGTCATTGTAAGGACAAGATTCTAGAATGTACAAACGTTTCTGTAAAAAACCACATAATCAGATAGGTATTTTTCATCACTTACCTCGCTCTCAGGCGCGTTGCTAGCCCTCAAGCTGGAGGAGGAGTCAAAGAAGGGTAACACCCCCACCACCTTGTCTGATAAGCCTCACCCCTCTCTGAACGATGTGGCTCAGTCCTAGAAGGATTTATAGGGATCCTCCCCCTTGGTAACGAGAACCAGCGCAATTCTTCCTAGGACGCATGGTTTTTCTACTATGGAAAGAAATGTAGTAACGAAAAAGGGAAAATGAGGTTACCTGGGTACGGTTGTAAATGAGAGTAAGCTCTTTAAACTTCACACGAACAGAGACTCAACAGTTCTTTCACAATTGCGCAGAGGTTTCTTAGGGTGGAAGAAGGCAAGTACCTTCTCGATTACTTAAGTCCCCTTTTTATAACTATGGTAGAGGGCAAGGTAAACATCGATTTAAGGGTAAAACATGTCATTTCAAAGAACAAAACACATATGTTTTGTAGCCATAAACCATAAAAGTTGTCATTTCACCCCGAAGCACGTGAAAGTTGCATCATTTTGCTTCATTTTAAAATTAAATGGGCCATAATGGTTGAGTTTTAGGGCCCAATACAAAGAAAAGGCCATAACCGCTACACACGATGATTGGTTAATCTCCATTACAAGCAATCATTAATTCTTTATGCATTATTAACAATAAATGCTCATCATTGGTAGCATCCCAAGGTGATGGAGTTACAAGCATTTAAGGACTTAGACGTTTTTGCGCAAAGAGTAAGTAATGTCTAAAGCCGGTATCCACACCTATAAATGGTGACCCCGATGGAAAGATATAGCTTATTCGAGAAACCAGTTCAATCCCTCAAACAAGCTAGGGGGCATATGATCTGGTCCAAATATCGGTCCATGGGCAAGAGTGTAATTTTGCTCGCTTTTAGTCATATATCGGTGTCTCAAGTGAAACCTCGGATTCCTATACTGGTATAAGCTATTCTCTCTATACCAGAAAGTCCAGGTCATCTTCACTGTACAACGGATAGTAACCTACTAACTTGACAAGTAGTACAAGGTACAGTCGTTGGGAGAGACGTTCGTTAGAGGTATGAAGGCGCCCACATCGTGTGTTATCTTTTTACAGAGTCGTACTGACATATGGTATAGAATGTCCCACAAACTTAGTGGAGTCTTACGTCCCTCACATGCATATAAATACTAAAGAATCTACAAAAATGGTACATTTTTCTCATTCTCTAACTTACACTCGAGCTTACTGCATTCTCAATCTGTTTGCTGACTTGAGCGTTAGAGTGCCTTTGTAGGTGGCACCACCTTTCACCCCCAACACGAGAGCTTGGTGTGTTGATTCTCCAGGACTCCAAGTCCCCTAATTCCCCACTAGAATAAGGGTTATAATACTGGATTCTCCAGCTTTGTGGCTGGTTCCCACATCAGATTGCTTACCCGATTTAGACTAGTTCAATATTCTTAACATATTATCTATTTTACACTCTCAAAAAAGTATATACAAAAAATAATTAGTTAGAAAAATAAAATTAATATAGTGATTGAATTTAATAATTAATTAGAAAAAATAAAAAACAAGTGTAATGATTGAACTTAATAATTAATTAGAAAAAATTAGTGTAGTATGTTGAATTTAAAGAAAAATAAATATTATTTAGATAAAATAAATAAAGAAAAAATAAATATTATTTAGATAAAATAAAAGATGAGAAATATTTTCTCAGGGAAATACATTTTCTTATAAGCATTGAATGAAACAAAATCAATATAAAATAGTGCATCACTCGAGCATGCATAGATAGTACATACTCAAGACATGGGGGCAGGGTAATTGGTTGGCCTTTTCTTATAGAAAGCCATCTGGTTTGGTGTTTTCCAAGTTTCCCACTAGTGAAGAGTAAGGGTAAGGGACCTTGTCCTCTATGATGGCAGGCCACCGTCCATGGCTTCTATGAGAGGATAAGATTAAGATGGGTAGGAGCAAATTGAGGTACTTAATTTTCAATGGATATTGGTTGGATTAATATATTGGAAAATATGTTTTTCGTTTTTTTTGAAAAAATATGTCTTTGACATTTTTAAAAAGATTGAACAGATATCTTTCTATGATAAATCTAACTTTTTAGATGGTAGTAATATTCCTTCAGTTTTAAATCCATATATCAACCTATTTTCATATATTTTTGAAGATAGAAGATGGTAACCAAAGATATTTTAAAACTGATCCGGTACCGGCCCATGTGTAAGAGGGTAATTTTGTCCACTGTCAATCATATACTGGTGTCGCAAGTGAAACCTTGGATTCATAACCAGTATGAGCCATTCGCTCTATACCGGATAGTCCAAGTCATCACTATTACACACCGAAAAGGAACCTGCCAACTTGACAAACAGTACAAGATACAACTGTTGGGAAAGACATTTATTGGAGATGCAGAGATGCTCACGTCGTGTGTCAGCTTTTTACATAGTCGTATTGACACATGGTACAAAATGTCCCCCAGTCCCAAGAGACTTTTACATCCCTCGTATGAATATAAATACCATCCACAACATTGGATTTTTTTTATTCTCTGACTTATGCTCGAGCACACTGCACTCCCTATCTGTTTACTGACTTGAGCGTCGGAGCGCCTTTGCAGGTGGCACCACTTTTCGCCCTTCAACGCGAGAGCTTAGTGTGTTGCTTCTCTAGGACTCCAAGTCTCCTAACTCCCCACTAGATTAGGGGCTACAATATCGGATCCCCACTGGATAAACATACATACCATACACAAAAGAACGTTTGAGGCTGGTTCTGATAAATATCCAAATTGCATGAGTTTTGTTGTATAAGTTAAGCATATTTTGGACATAAAGTGTAGTGTGTGGATATTTTCTAAGTAAATTTTCCATGAATTAAGAATCAAACACTATATACTTGAAAGTATCAACAGGTGCTACTAAATCCCAAATTTTGATGTAATTTCAGGCATAAATGGAGAAAGAAGAAGAAAGGAAAAGAAAACAAAAGAAAAAGCTTCACTAAGATTTCTCAAGTTAAAAGCAAATGATGATCAAGTCATCAAGTCACTCAAGCGAGAGAACAATTCGCTTGAGTGAGTCTATTCGCTGTGACCAATTAAAGGCTCGCTTGAGTGAGTAATGCATTTAAAGGATTAAAGTAACAGGTATGTCATTCGCTGGAGCGAGTCATCATTTTGCTCAAGCGAATATGGACCAATAAAGGCTGAAGAATATTTTGCTCAAGCGAGACTACTTCGCCCGAGCAAAAATGATCCAGAGAGGAAACACCTTGGTTTCGCTCAAGCGTAGCAGAAAATAACATCATCGAAATACACCCAGTGAGTTCCAATGATAAAGTCGTTTGAGTGAATATCCTTCGTTCAAGCGAAAGTTATCTAGAATCAAAACATAAGTAATTCACTACAGCAGAAGAAGATTAGATTAAGCAAGTGTTGAACAAGGGATCACTACTTTGGAGTTTCACTCAAGCGAAATTACTCGCTTAAGCGAGATATGCATGCAGGTAAAGCAGGACGTGGAGCTTCCTTCAGGTTGAAGTAGTCATTTTGCTCAAGCGAATGTTAAACTCTCTTGAGCGAGTTTACCATTATATAAGCAAATACGAAGAACAGTTGAAAGAGAGGAGGGAGATTGAGCTTGAAAATAAAACACACTTTTTGTTCCTTTCACCTTTTCTCTAGATTTTTGTTAAGTATTGTGATTCCACAAACAAGATTGAGCTTGAAGAATAGGACCACGATACTTCTCAAGTATTGTGATCCCACAAACAAGGGCCTTGGAAATGAAACCAGTATTTCTAAGCTTGATAAGTGCTTATCAATTTACAGGAATGTCAAATGAAGATCCTTATACTCATTTGGCAACCTTTTATGAATTGGTTGGTACTATAGGTTTTAGCCAGGAGGACATGGAATCAGCATACCTTCGCTTATTCCAATTTTCTTTGGCTGGAAAAGCTAAGGAGTGGTTGCAATAACATCCAAATCAGAACTTAACTAGTTGGTCTAACATGGAAGAAAAGTTTTTGTCTCGTTTTTTCCTTTCTTCGAGATTTATCAAAGCTAAATCCAAGATATCAACTTTCCGTCAAGGACCAGAGGAACCATTCTGTGAAGCATGGGACCATTTCAAATCATTGCTTTATAGATGTCTTAATCATGGTTTCGAAGACATTGCACAACTGAATATCTTTTACAATGGACTCTGACCAGATACAAAAATGATATTGGATGCAGCTGCTGGTGGTACGATGATGACTATAGATGCTGGATAAGCCACAAGGATAATTGAGGCCTTGTCATCAACAGATTTTTAAGCTCAACATGATCGTCATCAAGTTCAAAGGAAAGGAATTCTTGACTTGAATACTACTGATGCAATCTTAGCTCAAAACAAAATCTTGACCCAGCAAATTGAAGCTTGATGCTAAATCTCCGAGTCATTAATTTGGTTGGAAAATCTTGAATTAATATTGATTTATTGTATAACTCTCAGAGGATTTATTCTTTTGGCAAGTGAACCAATCGTTAAATTTGTAATATATTTGATCGTTCCCACAGGGATTGTGGTAATTACCACAATCTTAGACTAGTACAAGCTAAACTAACACAATGCAGATAGGATTCATTCTGTTTTTGCTATTTTATATTTCTAATGTTTTTGTATTTGTAGATACAGTATGAAAGGTGAAATGTGATTAATGGAAGATAGGTTAGGATTGCTTCAGCTTACATTTTCATCAAGAAACATGCAATTAAGGTTCAATCAATCTTCAGACTCAAGAGGAAAATACACAGATGGTTAATCCCTAATTCCTTAGGTGAATAACACTACTTCCTAAGCATTAAACCCTAATCCCTTAGGTGCTCAATTAACAAAGAAATCTAATGTGAAATTGGGGGTTGAACCCTAACTATTCACCTAATTATGAGGCCTGGATTAGTTAGGAAGCGAGAAGTTACCTAAGCCTCCACCATGATTCCTCACAGTGAGTTTCTTCATCAGATCTGGATTTGTCAATCCAGCAAAGTAGATCCACTTCTCAGCTTGTTCTCCTCTTGATTTAGAAGTTGACTTCCTCAATACACTTCCAAGAATTCATTGCAAACCTTCACAATCCCAACCCTAGGGACTTAGAAACCCATGGACATGGATTCTGTTGAAGGAATGTGGAGAGACATGGACGAGAGAATTTAGAGAGAGATTGAAAATGGGAAAATGAATCGTGTTCTGTATTCTATCGTCTCTGTGTCTCGTGTTTATAGAATATGTACAAGTATATATAGGCATCTAACTACTAACTTACTTAATTAATTACAAAGAAAGCTTAATTAATAATTAAATTAACTAAACTAATTACCTAATTACAAGTAAATAAATAATTACAACTTAATACTTAAATTACTAATGTACAACAGCAATACATCAGGTAATAGGAACAGAAATGGTGCAAAGCTTCTGATGGAGGGAAAGCATCAGTTTAAATAACCACCTTCACGCTTGAGTGTGAAGGACTCTCGCTTGAGCAAGGTCAAATTATTTAAGGCACTGTTGGAGTCACGCTTGAGCGTGAGCTTGGAAGCTTTGGGCGTGGATGGTATTTTTGGGGTCACACTTAAGCGTGAACTTTCTCGCTTGAGCGAGATCGAAAAATTCACTGCACTATGTCTTCACGCTTGAGCGTGAATGAGCCACGTTTGAGCGTGGTCGAGTTTCCTTTTCCTCATGCAATGTTCTCTCCTTTTACGTAGCTGCATGTATCCTTCACGCTTGAGCTTGGGTCTTTCCCGCTTGAGCGTGAAACTTATATTACTGCACCTGTACATATAAACAAATAATTGCCTAGCGTTTGAACGCTGGCTGTCCAGCGTATGTACGTTGGGTTAGTGAATTTACAAATAAATAAATTTCCTTAACTAATTATTATTTTTAATCATTTTCTTGCATAAATTAAAAACTTTTGAAATAAATAAATAAAATAAGAATTATTGATAATTTATTAAATGATAAAGCCAAACTAAACAATATTTAATGGATTATGTTAAATAAAAGGTGAAATAATTAAGTCTTTTCAAGACTTATCACATCCCCAAACTTAAAACTTACTTGTCCTCAAGCAAATACTCAGATTAATCAAATCAATTGCACTTACTCAAGACAATCAATCCTTTCCTTAACTTAGTTCATACCATAATTATTGAATATCATCCATGCTTTCCTTTCGCAAATTCTGAATATATAATTACTCATACCTCTTTTGGGAAACAAGCTGGTGATGCTTTCCTCACATGGATTATTGTTTCACTCTTCTCTCAGTGTATAGGGTTTAATTACATGCACTCATCACTTGCATAATTGTTAGATCAACATAGGCTTGCCACAATTCTAAACATTATGACAAATGCTAGCACAATTGGATTAGTAAGGGCTTTTTAAGCTTGTAATGGGGTTAGGCTACAGGCTCTATTTTTGTTTTTCTAATCAATGTTGGGTTAAAGGATGTGGCCACTGATGCCTTGCCTCAATCTTAACTTAAATGCCTTAACTAACTAGCTATTTTATTTTTCATTATATCTTTTTAGATAAAGGATACTCAATTACTTGTGGTGCTTTGCACCCTCTTCTCTTTCAGTCCTTTGGACTCTTTCTTTTCTTTCTTTCTTTTCCATCTTTTTTTTTAAATTTTTTTTTCTTTTTTTTTCTTGTAGTGCTTTGCACCTTCTTTCTTTGCTGATTTTTCACTTTTCTTTTACTTTTACTGTTCTTTCTTTCATTTCTCAAAGTACTCATCTTTAACTAAGGTCAGAGTGTGTCCTTTATTTGCTGTTAGGCACACTCTTCATCCCCAAACTTAGAATTTTCTAGTCCCTAGCAATAAGTAAGACTCAGCAATTCATCAGTGGTACATCCAGGGATGATTCACTTGGTTTTTCTCAGATAAACAGGCTTGTAAAATTAGGTACATACTAAGAATGAAAGGGTCTCAGGCTCAAATATAATTATTGGGTCAAAGGATAATTAATAATATTAGGATGGCTAAATTTGGCCCTGGCTAAATTAATAAAGAATGCCTTCATCATTTCCAATTGGCAAACATATAATCATTTAGCAAGCGCTGAAGCAAATTCTGTCTCACTAAACAAGAATGCAGGCACACTCGGAAAAGAAATAATAAAGGCTCAAAAGCTAAGAATATAACAGGTAATCAGCCAGTCATGTCCCCAAACTTAATGCAAGATGATAAATTCAGATTGCTAACTAGCATGTTGAATATACAAATAATATAGGATTGAAATAGTTATGGATAGGGATCATGAATTAAGCAATGCGAATCAATTAATTATCCAGTTAATGCCTGAAAATCAGCAAACTTTAAATTATTAAGATGGATTCTAAATTAAACACAGTTAACATAGTCTATCAATTAATGAGATAAAAGGATAGAATACTTCCCTTTTTACCTGAATGGCAGTGCCTGGTAGGAAATTATTTAGAATAGAGTGCATGGATTTAACTATACAATTGAGAAAAGAAATAACAACAAACAATTTAACATAGAAATAAAGTTCCATTACAACTGAAAAAGGAAATACATTGTTCAAGAGAATATTTAAACAAAGTCATTACAAAGAAGCAACATAACATAAACACAAAGTAAAAGATCAGTCATCCTCTTCTTCACTTTCTTCATTCATAGATTCATCATCATCTTGCTCTGGATAAGGTGGAAATTCAGCTGCTAAAGGTATGTCATCAGGGGGAATGGTGAATCCTATGGAAGCCAACCATAAATCTCTATCAGGTGGAACTCCCATTTCTTCAGTGTGATCCACATTCAATTTGGTAGCAATCTTTCTCAGCATGAGATCATGGTTCAGGACCAGATCATAGGTTCCTAGGTGCATCTTCTTCATAACCTGCAGTTCCTGCATTATCATGGAAATATCAGAAGAAGGACCTGCTCCTTTTGGAGGTGGTGGTGCAAAAGATTTTGGTTGAGGTTGCCTTGGACGCTTGGACTCTTGAGGCATAAAATTGTCAATGTGGTTTATCACCCATTGCTTATCCATAATCCTCTCAGGCTTTACCTTTGTCAGTTCAGCATAATTCACCAAAGCCTGATTCTTTTGGGCCAATAGGGTGATAACAGAGCAATATGGCAGTTGAAGATTCTTTTCAAGGTTCTTCATCATCTCTTCCAATATCAACTCGCCCAAATTTACATACAAACCTCTCATTAGACAATAAATCAATAGCAACCTCTTAATGGTAATCTCAGTAGCATGTAGCATAGGTTGCAAAGATGATAGGACATAGTGGCACCATAAAAGGGGAAGGTGATTCAAACAATTCTTCCTGACAGTTTTTGGTACACCATTGACCCGTGTCAAATATGCAGCTCCCTGTTCACAGCACTCCTCTAATATTTCTTTCCTAAGATTTTCATTTCCAACCTTATAAAAAATATCCACTTTCCATGTATAGTGACATCCTTCTTCCTCCAGTATAGGTACTTTCAACAGCTTGTTCAAAATATTACCAGTTAGAGGAATGGTGACTCCTCTCAAGAAGGAAGAAAAAGGAAACGTATCCTCCATAGAATGAGTTCTCAGATTGGCATAAAATTTTCTAGTGAGTTCTTGGTAACCATTTCCTAAGTTCTCATTAAAGAACTTCCATCCCCTTTCAATCATAGAAGCTTGCACATTAAGGTCAGCACATTTTTCTCCCTCAAGAACCAGAGCTCTATCCCTTATTACTCCTCTGGTTTTAAACTTTTGTTCATAATCTTAGGCGGCCTTAAAATCTCTAAACCTATGCCCATCAAAACTTTCAATTGCTTGGGATTTATTTCTCTCACTCAGACTTTGACTTGGTTTAGGTAGTGGAGAATCAGAGATACTGACAGTAACCACCCCCTTTCCCTTATCTTTTGGGGTTTTCTTCACATTTTCCACTCCCACTATTTCTTTAGGTTTTTTCAAAAATCTTTGTGATCTTCTTCTCATTGTGAGTGGTAAAAATGGTGGTTAAAAAGCCTAAATGAAAATAAGTACAAAAACCAAACAATCACAGCAAACTGAAAAATGTAAGATGAATGGTTATGAAAAATGAAAGAAGTTTGACAGTGAAACAATAAAACATTAACTATGTAACTAAGAATTGAAAGAAAGAAGTGTAAAGATGGTACCTTTCTAAGGAATCAGAAGTTGTGCCTTTTCCTCTTCAAAACCAAAATTTCCAGCGTAGAAAGTTAGGGTTTGTACACTGAGGGGGTTTTATAATGTTGAACCCATTACCTGAGGTATGCGTAAGTACGCTGAAATCTTGGCGTACCAACGCCCAAATTAAATCACATAGAAAGCATCAGGTATGATATTCACTCAAGCATGCTAAATCATGCTTAAGCGCCAAACAAACAGCATCAGGTGGCTTCAATATGGCACTCTCGCTCAAGCTCACTTCATCATGCTTGAGCGAGAAAATGAACAGTACATCCTTTCTTCTCGATCGCGCTCAAGCGAGAGCTTGAGGCGCTTAAGCGAGAGATTTATATATACATCACGCTCAAAGCGTGGATTTCAAGGCTCAAGCGTGGATTTCACCACTAGCTATCACGCTTGAGCGTGAGGAATGTACGCTTGAGCGACAACCTATTCTGTTCTACTTTGATGACCACGCTTAAGCGTGATTGGTACCCGCTCAAGCTATACTTTTTGTACAAAAGGCTTCTAATTTCCTCAGCCCCGATCACGCTCAAGCGTGAGGTTGAGGAGCTCAGGCGAGGCACTTGTTTGTAAAGCACGCTCAAAGCATGGAACTTTAAGCTGCAAGCGCGGATTCTTTTCTTTCAGGTACCCATGGTCACGCTCAGGGCGTGATAATATGCGCTCAAGCGTGAAATACACAGTATTAGATGGCTTCAAAGTTGGGACTCTCGCTCAGGCTCATAGCAGCACGCTTAAGCGAGAACATGAAATAGTATAACCTCAGCCCCGATCACGCTCAACCGTGAGCTTGAGGCGCTTAAGCGTGGAACTTGTAAACAAGGCACGCTCAAAGCGTGTTAATTACACCCAGGCGAGAGGTACAACAGGGTCTTGCATTACGGTCACGCTTAGAGCGTGTGGAATGACACTCAAGCGTGAAGTGCAACAGGGGATGATTCGCTCAAAGCTTTTAATGGTTTCGCTTGAGCGAGCAGAAAAGACTTTGGTAATTTTGCATTCTGTATGAAATTTGCTTAAGCGAAAGATGCTTCGCTTGAGCGAAATAGAGAAAATGGGTGCACTCACTTAAGCTCACAGTGTATTCGCTCGAGCGAGCAGAAAGATCAAACCTGGAACTATTCTCGCTTAAGCGTGAATAAATCACGCTCAAGCGACTAGTTCAGCAAAACAGGTCTCACTCAGGCGCAAATAGATTTCATCCAAGCGACTGGACAAACAGGAGGTCACGCTTAAGCGCAAATAGATTCGATCAAGCGACCAAGGTACCTGATTCTAATTCTAACTAATGAATTTTCAAGTATGCACACTAAAAATTTAAGTGTATAAACACTCAGACCTTATTCAAAAATTCACAAATTTTATTCACACTTTATTCACAAATGTGACAGTCCCAGTCAATTTACCATTTAACACAATCATTTAATCAATTTCGAAAACAATTTTTCACGTAAAAAGAAAATCAACTCGGTCTTAATATGAATTAATATTTACTTTTCTGAAATACATCCAAAGTAAATAAGCATACTCAATATAATACTAATAAACGATCAAAAAATAATCCATTAATAAAATAGAGGCGATTGGAAACAGCGGGGAAAACAAAGGCAGGAGGGTCATTCGCCTAAGCGAGACCCTGCTGCGCCTAAGCGAAATCTGAGGGAGTCGCTTAAGCGAGTGTCGACTCGCTTGAGCGAATGCCACACGGGCGGACCAAACTCACGAGTCGGGGTTTCACTCGGAAAAGGACCACTCGGTTACAGCTTACCCCTTCGTCACTCGGAAAACTCTTAGCTTTCGTTCACTCGGACATACCACTCTTGACTCATTCCTAACCTTCACTCAGAAATAGATCACTCAGTCTCAGCTCACTCGGGGATAATCTAACCTCCTTCACTCGGTAAGGTTTCCCCAAACCCCCCCCCCCCCGGGTATCCCTACTCGGTCAATACCCTAACTTTATTTTACTTAGAAAAGGCTCTCCCGGCATAAGTCACTCGAAAACGTTCTCACCATCACTCGAAACCTTCTACTCTTTCTTCACTCGGAAACCTTCTATTCTTTCTTCGCTCAGAAGCATTCTATTCTTCCTCACTCAGAAGAGAACCTCTCAGTTATTCTTCTCTTGGAAAAGAAACGAGGGATACCCACAGGAACGAAATAGACACCAAGCCGACTGGCCCTCGCTCGGACAAGGATAAATGCGCTCGGGAAATATTCACCCGGTACCAAACTTGGCTACAACAACCATTTGTGCAAATGAATATCAATCATAATATAACATGGATTAACACCTGATTTAAACTTAGTTCAGCACACATGTAACACCACATATACAGAAAACTCAATACATATATATATTACACAAATTATTCAAAATCACTCGGGCCTTGGCATCGGTTCTCCGCTTGGCGCACCCCCAGGGCTCCGACCTCCTCCCTGTCACTGGTTACTAAATTGAAAACAACAGCAAGGGTGAGTGTTTGGCATCATAATTAATCTAGAACGGAAATTAACAAATTATATATATATATATAAGTCCCATCCGATTGCATTTTCATCACTTTGCCAATCACACTCGGCAATTATAATACATCATACTCGGTAATTAATTCACACCCGACAGTTACAACATTTCGCACTCGGCGAGTAAAGCATGTCACACTCGGCAGATACAACACATCATACTCGGCAAACATAATAATCCATACTCGGCCAATATAACAAATTTCACTCGGCCAATATAACAAATTTCACTCAGCAAATATAACAAATTTCACTCGGCAAATATAACAAATTTCGCTCGGCAAATATAACAAATTTCACTCGACAAATATAATAAATTTCGCTCGGTAAATATAACAAATTTCACTCGGTAAATATAACAAATTTCGCTCGGTAAATATAACAAATTTCACTCGGTAAATATAACAAATTTCACTTGGCAAATATAACAAATTTCACTCGGTAAATATAACAAGTTTCACTCGACAAATATAACAAATTTCACTCGGCAAATATAACAAATTTCGCTCGGCAAATATAACAAATTTCACTCGGTAAATATAACAAATTTCACTCGGTAAATCTACACATCACAACTAATAATTCATCAATTATCACAACTGACTCTTAGATAAAATTTGACGCCTAGTATCCAGATACTAAAGGATCGGCCTTCATCTGGGGGTCCTACTTGACACCCTGTGAACCCTGCTTGGTTCACCGAGTCCTGCTTGACTCTCCACCTTGACCACTGGGTCCTACTTGACCACTGGGTAGCTTAACTGGGCACAAAAACCATGGGATCCGGAAATGAGGGGCTATATATACCGTCGGCCGTCCCACACCATATAATCACGTATCATAATCATACAATCTGTTTACTAGAAGCCTGTCAGGAGCCGCTCCTTGCTCGTGCAACGCACCGACGATCACTCCCCGCCCTCAACAGTATACAGAGTATCTCATACACAATATGTAACTCAATATAACAAACATTATCAATCTCATGCCACACATAGCAATTACTTATCATACATATACAATTCACATTTCTTATTATATCACGAGTGGCCATTATTAACACATACTCCTCACTCGGGAGACCTGCTTGTCAAGCCCGGCTTCACACTGCCACTACACCGATTGTCACAACATCAACCATTTCAAAATCATCATTATCATAAGCCATACACACACTCGATCCTCAACCGATTGGTGTCCATACTCACACATGCATAAACATACAACTTTCAATAACATTTTTTCACCTTGTTCATACAGCTCAACGACTCGGATGCGAAACATGTCCTATTCTAATTAATCATAACCCGAACACCCCCTTACCTCGGTTCCAAGCTTCTATAATCTGCTCCTGGTGTCAGTTACGCCCTCTTAGCACTGGGTTCACAATCTCTCTTCCGAATGCAGCACTAGCTCCTTCACTGTTACCTACGGGTCAGAATACAAAACCCGTTAGCTTTGCACCATCCTTAACTTTAAGGACCACCTTCGAGCTCACACTCACCAGAGGAGTGGAGAATAGACCCACACACGGCCATGCTTGGCCACTCAGTCACCAAAGAAACGAAAGGGGTAGGGAAACACAATTGCAACGGATCAGTGGACTCACCTTGAGGCCACGATCACGGAAATGAGCTTGTTACTCAATTTTTATGCAAACAGAGTCCTCTCCTAAGCATACAACTCGGTGATGGAGGAGGAAGAAGATGAACAGGAACAAAAGTAAACGAAGAAGAAGAGAGATAAGCAGTAGCTCGCGTGTATGAGTGATAAATGAGAGAGAGAGAAAAAGAAGCCTTTTAAAGTCCAAGGGTAACCGGTAACCTTCCCAACTGGTTACCATCCCACTTTCCATTACCCATTCGCTCAAGCGTTTCCCCCCTCAGACTCTTCTCTTCCCTCAATCGGTCTTCACTTTATTATTAACCAACCAAATGATTTTATTTATACTCATAATATTTAATTACTCATAATTGTCCAGTACTTTATAAAAATACCGAATAATTTCAAAAACAATTAATAATATTTTCTACTACACATAATTTTCCTAAATTGTCAGGGATGTTACAACAAACATTTTAGTTTTCTTTTATTATTTCTAACACAAAAATTCAACAATCAGAATGTAGGCTTGCCTCCCTAAAGCGCTTCTTTAAGGTCACTAGCTTGACCTTCTGACATCTAAGAAGATGCCTGCAACAACATGGAGGTTTTCTGCCTATCAAACTCTCCTCCAAAGTAGAGTTTGAGTCTTTGGCCATTCACCTTAAAAGTTCTATCAGTGGCTGGTGTTAGTCCTCAAATTTTCAATAAAAGCTTAAATAAAAATTTCATAAAATTTATAAAAATTAGTTTAATTTGTTAGAAAATTAGGATTTAAATTCAATAAATGAGTGTTGTTGGAAATAATCTGCCCTTGATCAATTTTCTCTAGTTTTGCAGTGAAAAAGTTAAGAAATCAAGAGAAAATTACACTGGAGGAGCTGACGCGTAGCCTCACCCCACGCGTAGCATCAAGTGCTATTTTTGATGCTGACGCTACGCATCACAGCCACGCGTAGCGTCAGTGCTGCGCAGTCTCCACTTCCACTTTGGCCAACCACCCCACTTGGACCCAATAATGGGCACTCCACTCAGCACAAGGGCCACCCCACTCATCACAAATGGCCAAAAACTCGTAGAAACATGTCCAAGTGGCCAGGCATGATCAAGATTAATTATTGAAAGTGGCCATTATCAAGTGTTTAATGGAGGCTGAGTCAGGGGTCTGACGCGTAGCGTCACAGGGACGCGTAGCGTCAGCACCCTTGCTCAGCCCTATAAATAGGGCCATCCAACACCATTCATAGCATCCCATTCCATACACTTCTCTTCTCTTCTCTCTTGTGCTCGACTCTGAGTACTTTCTTTTGTGAGTTGTAGTTCTAGAATAGTTTTCTAGATACTTGAGTGTGTTTCGGTGTATTGTGATCGTTGTATCGTGAAGTTTCCATCGTCTTCTTCGTAATGTCAAACTCTGTAAGTGTTGTTTTTACTTTTGCCATGTGTAACTAATCTGTTTATGTTGGAATTGGTGAACTAATCTATTGAGTATAATGTTGTGAATTCGACCTCTGCATGTTTATGATTCAAGTCCATGTTAGTATTTCAACCTTTTATTAATATGAACGTCAAACGGGAGAATGATTTTCATGTGTATCGAAACTGGTTTTATTAGTGTAAATGTCAAACGGGAGAATGATTATTTATGCCGTATTGAAACTTGTTTTGACGAAAGTAAAAAGTTGGAATACCCTTGGTATCTCAATTCTATAGGGGTTGTTAACCATTGTTGCCATAAGGCCAGGTCTTAATGCAAGTTTTTACTGAGAAAGCTCACGAGGGATCGGACTTTACGGTGAATTCTTAGAATTTATATCACGAGGGATCGGTTATAATGATTTTATGCTGCAATGACATGAAACTTGATGATTAAACATGCATGTCTTGAGTTCCTCATTGTTATTCTAGATTAGGGATCCAATTTCCAACATAATTTGTTTATCTGTGTTTATCTCAAGTATCTTACCTATTCTAGATCGCAACTCAACTTTTTAGATAGATTTTATTTTCTTTTTATCTCATGAATCAATCAACCATGCTATCTTGTGAATATTGTATAAACTGTACATAAATCATTCTTTTGTTTATAATTTCCTTCCTATTTACCATAGTAAGTAGAAGATTACTGTTGTTATTGGACTTTCAATCCCAGTGGAACGATATCTAAATTTTGATAACTACAAACGATTGGTGCGCTTGCCAATTGACAAAGCCCGGTTACAACTCCGGGCCCAACAAGTTTTCTGGCGCCGTCGCCGGGGATTGAATTGTTTCAGTAAAATAGTAAATTTTTAATTACCGTGGTAAATATTTTTTTTTACCTTAGATAATCTTTTATTTATTTCTTACCATTGTTACACTAACTTTCTTTGTCTAGTTTGTGTATGCAAACTCGATCTACCACAGGTAAAATTTATTTTGATCCTGAGATAGAAAAGTTTGTAAAGAAAATCAAGTCTTTGAAATCTAAAACACAAACTAATTCTTCTTCTACTTCAAAAATTTTTTGAAAATTCAAATATGGCTGCTGAAAGGAGAACATTGGGACAGTTTGCTGCTATAAATGGTCCACCCCGAGTTTCGGGAATGTTTGAAGGACCAGTTTTACCAGTGGAAATTAAACCTGCCACTTTAAATATTATTCAAAACAACCAATTTGCTGGTTTAAATCATGAAGAACCATATGAACATTTAACTGTTTTTTATGAGTTATGCAGCACAATTGGTTTTGAACCCAATCAAGAAGAGTCTGTTTACATGAGACTCTTTCCTTTTTCATTGATTGGGAAAGCAAAAGAATGGTTTAAATCTTGTCCACCGGGTAGTTTTGCAAACTGGTCCGATGTAGAAAGAAAATTTTTGGAAAGATTTTATTCTCCTTCGAAGTATTTTGAAGCAATGACAGCCATACACTCTTTTTCCCAAAATAATGATGAATCATTAGGAGAGACATGGGAACGATTCAAGGCACTCTTGAGAAAATGCCCAAACCACAACCTGAATGATGCCGAAAAGGTAAGAATCGTTTACCATGGTTTATTGCCTCAGTTCAAGATGATGTTAGATGCTTGTGCAGGTGGTTCTTTAATGAACAAGACTGTGGAAGAAGCCATAGAAATATTAGAATCAATGGCTATTAGTGACCGACAAGCAAAGCATGAAAGAGGTAATATGCAAAGGAAGCCAGAAATGCTCGAATTGGGAGTAAATGATGCATTGTTGGCTCAGAAAAAATTACTGACCCAACAAATTGAAGTTATGAGCAAGCAATTGGAAAAACTTCAAATTGCTCAAGTAGCATCACCACCCCCTGCTCAACTTAAAGCATGTACGCACTGCATGGGAGAACAACCATGTGGTTACTGTGGAAATGAGCAAGAGCAAGCCAATTTCATGAACCATCAAAGAGCACCCTTAGGTAATTATCCTTTTAATCATGGAAATTCTTTTCCTAACAATTACCCATAGGGTTGGCAAAATCAGAATATTGGCTGGAGACAGGACACTGGACCTTCCAACAGACCTCCTAACAATCAATTCAAGCAACAACAAACTGACAATGCAAGGTTAACAAGAATAGAGGAAGCTATTCAACAGTTATTACAGTTTGTAGAGACAAATGAAGCTGCCCGAAAAGCATCAGATATACAAATGGGTCAGCTCGCAAAAGAAATAGCCGAATTAAAGAGTTCTGGGTTTTCTGCAAACACTCAAAACCCAAGGGAACAATGTAATGCTGTTTCTATTGATGTTGTAAAAATTGATTGTAAAGAAAAGAGTGAGAAAAAGAAAGAAGAAGAAGAAAAAGAAAGTGAAAAAATAGAAAAAAAATGAAAAAAATGAAAAAGAAAAAAATGTGCAAAGAGATACAGAGCAAGAAACAAACTGTATAACCCCGAAAAAATGTAAAGATCCGGGGAGTTTCACCATTCCTATAACAATCGGAAATATCAATATCAGGAATGCGTTATTAGATTTAGGGGCTAACATCAACTTGATACCTCTAGATTTAATAAAACGCATTGGTGAATATGAGCTAAAAGAAGCAAAGACAGAATTACAGTTTGCGGATAGCTCTGTCAAAAAGCCTGTTGGGATTGTGGAAGATATATTGGTAAAGGTTGACAAGTACCACTTCAAAGTTGACTTTGTGGTACTGGATATGAAGGAGGATACTGAGATCCCCCTGATCCTAGGAAGACCTTTCATGAAGACTGCAAAAATCAAAGTAGATGTTGATCTAAGTACGGTTGCAGTCAAAGTTTATGGAGAAGAAGTAAGCTTCAGTGCTCATGAACACCTCAGGATAAGTAATGAGGAAAAAGTTTACCCTTCAACCAAACCAGGTATATCTCTTCCCAATCAATTAAATTGTTTTGAATTAACCGATGCTTTGAAAGATGAAAAACAGGTAATTAGGCATCGGAAAAGAAGAAGAAGGAAGAAAAAGACAGGTGATTCCTCAAAGAATATTGGGAAACCACCTGATTAATCAGAGGTAATGTCTGGCTGGAGACATTAAACCTAGCGCTCAATGGGAGGCAACCCATTCTTTTCTTTTTGTTTTTAAAGTTGTTTTACATAAAAAAAAAATATTTCAAAAATAATTAGATAGAATTTTATTTTGAAAAGAAAAGGAGTTTAAGATTGAAAAGAAAAGGTTTTTGAAAATCAAAATTTTGGAAAATCAAAAACAGAAGCCCACGCGTAGCGCCCCCTTGACGCGTAGCGTGGACTCTGCATTTTGGGTATCACGCGTAGCGTCCCATACACGCGTAGCGTCAGAGCCCACGTTCAGTTTTTAAAACTGAACCAGAGAGGCCCATCTTAGGTTTTAAAACCTAAAATTCCCTCTCTGCTTCACTTTAGTTCTCTTTCAAAAACCCTAAAGTTTAGAAACTCCCTTTTTCTCTCTTCCCAAGCTTCTCAATCCCATTGCTCAAGGAATCACAAGTAAGTATTCTAATCCCTTCTCTTTAGTTTTGTTTTTGATTTTTAATTTGTAGAAATAAATGTGGTTAGGATTAGGATTAGAAGACCATTGGGATTGATTGCTGTTAGGAGTTAGGGATTGAATGGATGTAGTGTAGGTTGAAAAGGGGTTACTGCTGTGCAACCCTCTGTTTTTTTTTTTCAATTCTTGATGTTTGTTTGTTGTTTGCTGTTTTCTTTTGAATTAATAAATTTTATTAGTTTATATTTATACTTTCTTGCAACTTTGTATGAATTTTGAATAAATTGTATTTTGTTTTCTTTATTATTTAATATATGTTTGTTAATTTCTTTAAATAGTAAAAATTCAAAAATATGTTGTTGAATTGCATTTTTATTTGTGAAAAATTTTAGAAAACCCAAAAATATTTTTCAAATAATTGTTTGCTTGTGTGTGATTTATTTAGTGGTGTTTAAATTTTAAATTTTTACTTTTTGCAGATGGCACCTAAGAAATCCATTCCTACAGCCGGTCCCTCTAAAAGACAGAGAAAATCCACAGACACTGACACCACTTCTAAGGATCCGGATTCTCAGAGACAGGAGGTATTGGGACCGAGGGATCCTACTAGATTTCGCACTGATGCGAAGTGGGCGAGATTTCATCAGATCAAGGGCCAGAGACTGATCTGGGAGAGAGTCCTTGATCTGAGTGCAGGAGACTATCCTGAGCTGCAGGATAGAGTACAACAGAGGAGATGGGGACCTCTATTCTCCCTACCTACTGAGGGGGATCCCATCTTAGTGATGGAGTTTTACGCAAATGCTTACAGGACCCGCCAGGACGCACCAAATCTTGGGCAGCAGCGGACGAGTTGGGTTAAAGGCCGGCATATCTCTTATGACCGGGACACCATCAGTACCCTACTGGGTAACCCTTGGGAGCCTACTCCCGAGGATGACACTTGTTTCTGGAAGGAAAACAGAAACAAGATTCTTGCTGAGGGAGAGTTAGGATACTCCCTCGAGGAGGTTGCTCATTTTCTGAGCAAGGATGGAATCTTTTTCAACCTGAGTAGGGTTGGAAGGAGTCCATCTAACCTCCTCAAGACCCAGCTTACCCCCATAGCCCAGGCGTGGTCCCACCTCATGCTCCATAATATCACTCCTGTCACCTATCTTTCTTCCCTTCCAGTGGAGCGTTGTTGCCTCCTTTATTCTATCCTCCAGGGCCACACCATTGATATCGCCGAGCTTATATCCGAGCAGATTCACTTTTATGCCCTTGGGTATAAAGTGAATCGCCCCATACCCTTTCCTCTCATCATATCTGCCTTACTGAGGAGGCAGGGAGTCATTGTACCTTCACCAGAGTTTACTAGTTCTTCAGGGAGAGTCCCTAAAGTTCTAGTAAACAGAGATTATTTTGTGCAGCAGTGCGAGCTTCCACCACTAGAGCAGGAGGCTCAGCCCCGACCTCGGAGGAGGAGACCACCAGTACAGCCTCCATCTGCTGATGCTGTTACACAGGGCTTTGCCCGGATGTCACTTGAGCATCAGCATATGATGCAGATGATGGCTGCCACTCACAGAGCTTATATTCATCTTCACGATGAATTTTATCAGTACAGGTTACAGGGAGAGGGAGCACCTTATGTTACTCCAGCCGAGTTTTCAGCACATGTAGCTTGGCCTGGAGATTTACCCACCTACCCTGAGACTGGTGGATCTTTTAGTGCACATCATGACTCTGATGGTGATGATGAGGAGGAGGAGGAGGAGGATGATGATGATCAGATAGAGGATTGAGGATGCCATCTTCATTTATTTTGGAGTACATTTGTTTCTAGTTATATATTTGGATTTACATTTACATTTATATTTACATTTTATATTATGGCATTTTATCATTGTGTGGTGTGTTTATTTGTTTTTGCTCATTTTTTTTTCGAAAAATAATTCTTCTAAATAATAATAAAAAATCAAATTTTTGTTAGTAAGTTAGTTTATACACTTAGAGTTTTTATACAATAAAACCAATTTTGTATAATTAATTATTTGATTCTTTATAACTTAGGAATTTTGATAAATTTAATTACAATAAGTTTATTAACCATCAAGCAAATTTCAATAACCCGGTAAGTTGAGAGATCTTTTTAAAACACTTGAGGGTTTAATCGGCATATTTTCAATTCGAATTGATTTTGCTTTAATCTTTGATGTGTGTTGTTGTACAGAGAATTCGGGAAAATGATCAAGGCACATTTATTGGTGAAACAAAACCTTGGGCCAAACAGCTTACCTTGGTAAAAAGTCTTTTATCCTTTGCAAGCCCATTTGAGCCTAAAATAAAATTCTTTGGTACCCTTAAAGCCTAAATTTGTTTTTACCATTCCCTATACTTGATTGATTAAAAGAGCAGTTGAAATAAATGAAAAATATTTTGAGTGTTCTCACAAAAATGGGGAGTGAAAATAAGCAACTTGATTCTTTTCAAAAAGAAAAATATGGAAAAGAAAAGTCAAAAATAGTGAAAAGAATCAAGTTGGGGGTATTTATTTTTCATCAATAAAAGAAAATGAGAAGTTTGGATCAAGAGAAAGCCTAAGGATTGTAAAATGCTCTTTTATGATTTCAGGTTTTTGAATTCCAAGAAAAACCATTGATTCTTGTAAACCAAGCCTCATTACAACCTGTAAAAAGACCTCGTGATTTTCAAATTAACTCTGTATAAATAACCATTGATTAGATGACAAACAAAGTTAAATTCGTTTGATTTTATGATTGATTGAGTGAAACAGGTTACCAATTGCATAGAGATAAACACTTGTGAGGTAAGCCTGAAATTCTGCTTGATTGTTAATAGAATATTGTAAATAATTTTATCATTAAACCTTTGTTATATTTGATATCAGTTTTTGATTATTACAAAATAGTTAAAATTGTGTAATTATTTTTTGTGATAAATTTTCGGACTAACTTAAAAATTTGATTTCAAATTTTTATTCTTATTTTTCTCTCTTGCTCGAGGACGAGCAATGTCTCAAGTTGGGGGTATTTGTTAGTCCTCAAATTTTCAATAAAAGCTTAAATAAAAATTTCATAAAATTTATAAAAATTAGTTTAATTTGTTAGAAAATTAGGATTTAAATTCAATAAATGAGTGTTGTTGGAAATAATCTGCCCTTGATCAATTTTCTCTAGTTTTGCAGTGAAAAAGTTAAGAAATCAAGAGAAAATTACACTGGAGGAGCTGACGCGTAGCCTCACCCCACGCGTAGCATCAAGTGCTATTTTTGATGCTGACGCTACGCATCACAGCCACGCGTAGCGTCAGTGCTGCGCAGTCTCCACTTCCACTTTGGCCAACCACCCCACTTGGACCCAATAATGGGCACTCCACTCAGCACAAGGGCCACCCCACTCATCACAAATGGCCAAAAACTCGTGGAAACATGTCCAAGTGGCCAGGCATGATCAAGATTAATTATTGAAAGTGGCCATTATCAAGTGTTTAATGGAGGCTGAGTCAGGGGTCTGACGCGTAGCGTCACAGGGACGCGTAGCGTCAGCACCCTTGCTCAGCCCTATAAATAGGGCCATCCAACACCATTCATATCATCCCATTCCATACACTTCTCTTCTCTTCTCTCTTGTGCTCGACTCTGAGTACTTTCTTTTGTGAGTTGTAGTTCTAGAATAGTTTTCTAGATACTTGAGTGTGTTTCGGTGTATTGTGATCGTTGTATCGTGAAGTTTCCATCGTCTTCTTCGTAATGTCAAACTCTGTAAGTGTTGTTTTTACTTTTACCATGTGTAACTAATCTGTTTATGTTGGAATTGGTGAACTAATCTATTGAGTATAATGTTGTGAATTCGACCTCTGCATGTTTATGATTCAAGTCCATGTTAGTATTTCAACCTTTTATTAATATGAACGTCAAACGGGAGAATGATTTTCATGTGTATTGAAACTGGTTTTATTAGTGTAAATGTCAAACGGGAGAATGATTATTTATGCCATATTGAAACTTGTTTTGACGAAAGTAAAAAGTTGGAATACCCTTGGTATCTCAATTCTATAGGGGTTGTTAACCATTGTTGCCATAAGGCCAGGTCTTAATGCAAGTTTTTACTGAGAAAGCTCACGAGGGATCGGACTTTACGGTGAATTCTTAGAATTTATATCACGAGGGATCGGTTATAATGATTTTATGCTGCAATGACATGAAACTTGATGATTAAACATGCATGTCTTGAGTTCCTCATTGTTATTCTAGATTAGGGATCCAATTTCCAACATAATTTGTTTATCTGTGTTTATCTCAAGTATCTTACCTATTCTAGATCGCAACTCAACTTTTTAGATAGATTTTATTTTCTTTTTATCTCATGAATCAATCAACCATGCTATCTTGTGAATATTGTATAAACTGTACATAAATCATTCTTTTGTTTATAATTTCCTTCCTATTTACCATAGTAAGTAGAAGATTACTGTTGTTATTGGACTTTCAATCCCAGTGGAACGATATCTAAATTTCGAAAACTACAAACGATTGGTGCGCTTGCCAATTGACAAAGCCCGGTTACAACTCCGGGCCCGACAGCTGGTTCTTTCAATTCAATTGCACCATGAGGGGAAACCTCATTCACAATAAAAAGTCCAGACCACTTAGATCTAAGTTTTCCTGGAAAGAGTCTCAGCCTAGAGTTAAACAACAAAACTTTATCATCTTTTTGAAACTCTTTTCTATGTATCCACTTATCATGCCACCTCTTAGTTTTCTCTTTATAAATGGAGGCACTCTGAAAAGCATTGAGTCTAAACTCCTCAAGTTCATGGAGTGTTAGGACTCTCTCCTCTTGAGACTGGTCAAAATCCATATTTAACAGCTTTGTGGCCCACCATGCCTTATGTTCTAACTCCACAGGAAGATGGCAAGCCTTACCATAAACTAACTGATAAGGAGACATGCCAATGAGAGTTTTAAATGCTGTCCTATAGGCCCACAATACATCATCTAGTCTTACAGACCAATCTTTCCTAGATTTCCCTACCACTTTCTCTAAGATTCTCTTAATTTCTCTATTAGACAGTTCAACTTGTCCACAAGTGTGTGGATGATATGGAGTAGATACCTTATGCAGTACCTTATAGTGTCTCAGGGCTTTTTCCATAAGTCTGTTGCAGAAATGCGACCCTCCATCACTAATGAGGACTCTAGGGACTCTAAATCTAGAAAAAATGTTCTTCTTTATAAATCTAAGCACCACATGTGCATCATTGGTTCTGGTAGGGATTGCCTCCACCCACTTGGAGACATAATCCACAGCAACAAGGATATATTCATTGGAGAATGACTTTGGGAATGGTCCCATGAAGTCAATGCCCCAAACATCAAATAACTCTACAACTAAAATGTTTGTCAAAGGCATGCCAGCTTTAGCAGAGAGACCTCCACTTGTTTGACACTTATCACACCTTTGAACATACACTTTAGCATCCTAAAAAATGGTTGGCCAATAAAAGCCACTTTGCAAAACTTTTGCTGCTGTTTTGGAGGCACCATGGTGTCCTCCATAATAGGAGTCATGGCAATGCCACAATAGCCTTTCCTACTCAGATTCAAGCACACATCTTCTAATAATTCCATCTACTCCTATCTTATAAAGAAATGGATCATCCCAAAGAAAAGTTTTACTGTCATGAAAGAATTTCTTCTTCATTTGAGATGTCCAACCTTCAGGTACCACAGAGGCACTTTTAAAGTTGACCATATCAGCATACCATGGCCCTATGATAATTGCCATCAACCTCTCATCTGGAAATTCTTCTTTAATTAAAATAGAATCAGATTCACCTTCCAAACGAGATAATTGATCAGCAACTGAGTTTTCTACTCCCTTTTTGTCTCTTATTTCTAAATCAAACTCTTGGAGTAAAAGAACCCACCTGATCAACCTTGGCTTAGATTCTTTTTTAGCTAGCAAGTACTTGATTGCTAAATGATCTGTATACACAATGACCTTAGCACCAATTAAGTAAGCTCTGAATTTATCAAATGCATACACCACAACAAGCATTTCTTTCTTAGTAGTGGTGTAATTTATTTGATTCTCATTCAATACTTTACTAGCATAATAGATCACATGTGTTAATTTTTCTTTCTTTTGACCCAGCACAACTCCTACAGCAAAATCACTTGCATCACACATTAGTTCAAATGGTAAAGACCAATCAGGTGGTGCAAGGATAAGAGCTGAAATCAATCTCTGTTTCAAATTTTCGAAAGCCTTGACACATTTTTCATCAAAAATAAAAACATGGTCTTTCACAAGCAACTCAGTCAAAGGCTTAGCTATTTTTGAAAAGTCTTTTATAAATCTCCTATAAAAGCCAGCACATCCTAAGAAAGTCCTCACTCCTTTCACATTAGTTGGAGGAGGAAGTTTTTCAATAATATCAATCTTGGCTCTATCTACCTGAATGCCCTCAGTAGAGATTTTGTGGCCAAGAACTATCCCTCCTTTAACCATAAAATGACACTTTTCCCAGTTAAGGACAAGATTAGTCTCCTGATATCTCACCAGCACCTTAGATAGGTTGCTAAGACATATATCAAAACTACTTCCAAACACAGAGAAGTCATCCATGAATACTTCAATGAACTTCTCTACCATGTCCCCAAAAATTGCCAGCATACACCTTTGAAAGGTAGCTGGTGCATTGCACAAACCAAATGGCATACGCCTATAAGCAAAGATTCCATAAGGACAGGTGAAGGCTGTCTTCTCTTGATCTTTTGGGTCAACCACAATTTGGTTGTAACCAGAATACCCATCAAGGAAGCAGTAATACTCATGACCTGATAGTCTCTCAAGCATTTGATCTACAAACGGTAAAGGAAAGTGGTCTTTTCTAGTGGAGTCATTAAGCCTTCTATAATCTATGCACATCCTCCAACCTGTGGTTGGTCTAATGGCAATGACTTCACCTTTTTCATTCTTAATAGTGGTCATCCCTCCTTTCTTAGGCACCACTTGGAATGGACTAATCTAAGCACTGTCTGAGATAGGATAGATAATTCCTACATCAAGAAGTTTAACCACATCTTTCCTTACAGTTTCTTTCATTATGGGATTTAATATTCTTTATGGCTAAACAACAGGGGAATAGTCATCTTCCATTAAAATTTTATGCATACAAAAAGATGGACTAATTCCCTTTAAATCAGAAATGTTCCAGCCAATAGCAGACTCATGTTTCCTTAAAACCTCTATCAATTTTTCTACATCCTTATCTTTTAAATCAGCATTAATGATTACAGGATGTGACTCATCATCTCTTAAGAAAACATATTTCAAATGAGAAGGCAAAGGTTTTAATTCATGTTTTTCTTCAAACACCTCCTTACCTTTCTCAAGTTCTGTATTATTCAAATTTTCTTTCTTTTCATTTTCAAAATCACCTACTTCACATGCTTCAAGTAGGTTCAGCAATTCAGAATGTGAGTCATTTAACTCCTCAGTCTCAGAGTCAAAATCATCCTCCAAAAAGGCTTGCAAAACCTTTTCTTCAGTTTTTAACAGCATAGGAGTCTTATAACTTTTAATTTCTTCAATCATAAAACAATCTATCTTCTCAGCTGGATGTTTCATAACATTGAAGACATTAAAAGTTACCTGCTCCTCTTGAACTCTCAGCATGAGTTCTCCCTTCTCTACATCAATTAAAGCTCTACCTGTAGCTAAAAAGGGTCTTCCTAAAATCAATGGAATTTCTCTATCAGCTTCCATATCCAGAACTACAAAATCTGCTGGGAAGATAAACTTATCTACCTTAACTAACAGATCTTCCAGCATCCCATGAGGATATTTAATGGACCTATCAGCCAACTGCAAAGACATATGAGTTGGTTGCAGGTCATTAATTCCTAACTTCTTCATTAAAGATAAAGGCATCAAGTTTATGCTAGCTCCTAGATCACAATGGCACTTCCTACATGAACATCCCCTATTGCACAAGGTATTGTAAAAGATCCAGGATCTTTCAGCTTTTGAGGGAGTTTCTTTTGAATAATTGCACTACACTCTTGAGTGAGAGCAATCATCTCATCTCCCTTAAGCTTTCTCTTCTTAGACAGAAGTTTTTTCAAAAATTTAGCATAGGATGGCATCTCCTGCAATGCCTCAGCAAAAGGAATATTTATGTGAAGCTTTTTAAACACATCTAAGAACTTAGCAAACTTTTGCTCCTCTATTTGTTTCTGAAATCTATGTGGAAATGGAGCATTCTTTAATTTTTCAGGAGTTAGCTTAGAAGCTTCCTCCAACATCAAATCAATCTTTTTCTTTTTCTTTTGATGGACTTGATTTTCTTTTTCTTTTTCAGTTTCAACTTTATTTTCAGTTTCATTATTAACTTGCTCACTTTCCTGCTCTTTTTCTTTTTCTTCATCTTTTTCTAAACTATTTTCATGACTTGGAGGTGGGGAAAGAACTTTCCCACTCCTAGTAGTTATTGCCTTACAATGCTCCCTTGGATTTGCCTCAGTATCTCCAGGAAAATTGTTAGACTGTCTCTCAGCTAATTGTTTTGATAGCTGTCTGACCTGATTTTCTAAATTTCTAATGGACGCTTCTTGATTTTTAAAACTGGCCTGAGTGGCCTGAATGAACTGAAACAGTACATTCTCAAGTTCCGATTTCTCTTTAGAAGGAGGGGGAGAAGGTTGTTGTGATCTAATTTGTTAACCAAGTGGCCTCAATTACTCAAGAGGGGGGGTGAATTGAGTATTAAAAATTTTCTTTGGAATGCTCTTGAAATTGATTCTTTTGTTACTATGTTTATTTAAGATAATAAACTAGATTGCAAGTAACAACAAATAATACACAAGACAAACTAATAACTACTTAAAGAGTTTAGATAGTGAATTAATTAAGTTACAAAACAATTTATGGGACTTTAGAAAGATTGATTCAAGAGTGTTGCTTAAGTCCAAGTACAACAATGTTATTCAAAAATAGTTTGCAACTTAATGTATCATGCACTTAGTCCAATTAATGAAGCAATGAATTAAGCAAACAAGTTAAGTGCATAAACTAAATGAGTTTAGGGAAGAGAGATTTGCAAACCGATGTATACGAGTTCCACCACGCCGGTGTACGTCTCGCCTCTAAGCAACCCACTTAGAGGATTTCCACTATTGTAGATTAGAGATACACTTTGAGCAATTGCAACTTCCTAGTGTCCCACACTCAAGAATCCAATCCTCACAAGTACAAGGGCACCCCACCCAATCTCTCAATCTCACAATTACAAGGTTGAAACCCAACCCAAAATTTCTATGAAGTTTGGTGTTTAAGTGTACAAGGAAACTCTCTCACTAGAGTGGATATACAATTCAAAGCTTACACAAGATAGTAACTCTCAAGAAGAGGATATGCAAGTTAAGTACACAAATATAATTTCCCGCAAATTAACTCTCAAAAATAATTTCAAGAAATATGCCAATCAAGAATAAAGAGAGTAAGTAGAAGAGCAAGAGAATACAGGAGGAAGAAAGCAAATGGAAATGCTTCAAATGCTTGGTGTGTTGAATCCTTTGCAAGGCTTCCTATTTATAGCAAATGGAAGCATGGTCCAGACAGTAAATAATTTCTTCGACAATTTGAATGGAGCATTGTTTTGCAATTAAAAATTCCTTTGATGACATGGAGCAACATGTGAAGCCATGTATTTAATTTCCACAGCAAGCTAGACCAGTGGAGAGTATGTCTGTTCTTAGTTACTTAAATTGCAACTTGCGTAGTGGAGACTTCGAGAGTGCAATCTGCTAAGAGAATGTTGGAATGTTTGTATTCATAGTGTGTTTCAGTTTGTCCAAGTGCGATGCAAGGGTGTCATATATTCAACACGGGTTCAAATTCAAATTCATATAACTTATTTAAATTAAATAAACTTATCTGACTCATGATGACATAGGTTAATCATCTGAGAGTAGCTTGATGTTTGAATTTGCTTCTTGGAACTTTTAATCTTCAACTGCACATCATGCTGTAATTAATTCAGTGGCCTCCTCGCTCAAGCGAGTTTAATCACGCTTAAGCGAACCATGTATATTTCCTTTGATTTCTCTTCCACGCTTACTCACGCTTGAATCTACGCTCAAGCGAGCTTGTCCAGCGCTTAAGCGAGTTGGTCCTGCGCTTAATCGAACCTCATGTTCACGCTCAAGCGAGCCTTGTTTACGCTTAAGCTTGTAGACCCCTGATGCTCACGCTTGAATCCGCGCTCAACCATGTTATCACGCTCAAGCGTGTTGTCACCCTCTGTTCCACGCTCAAGCGAGCCTAACTCACGCTCAAGCGTGACTTATAGTTTTTGGACTCCTGATGCATCACGCTCACACTCGCGCTTAAGTTCCATTGCTTCACGCTCAAGCGTGACTTATCCAGCGCTTAAGCGCCAAGTTCCTCGTCCACGCTTAAGTGTGTCTTTAATCGCGCTTAAGGTAGCGCTCCTTACGCTCAAGCGTGCTTCCTTCATACTTGGGCATGCCAGGCACCTGATTCTCATGATTCACGCTTGGTCCTTCGCTCAAGCGTGCCAGTATCATCAAGATTTTCAACCTTTGTTCCTTTGGCATTTAACAAGACTATTTGTCACTTGTTTTAACCACTGAAGTAAATGCCTTGATATTTTCATGATTGAATTTTGAGTCTTGAGCGTTTGCTTTGCTTGTTTGTCATTATCAAAACCTATAACAACATATAAACACATTCTCCCCCTTTTTGATGATGACAACAAATGCTTGTCTCTTGGGGTGTTAGTATCACAATAGTTCAAATATATTTCAAGAAAGACTCCTCCTTTGACATGCAGTTTGATACCATATATTTATGACATTATAGGCATAAGTTATCAAGAGAGGATAAAAGGTCTCTCCCCCTTAGTAAGGTCTCTCCCCCTTAATATATTCTTTCCCTCTTAATCATCTCCCCCTTTCTTATGCAATGGATACATACAATGATTTACATACTCCCCCTTTCTTATATATATCTCTCCCCCTTTGGCATCATCAAAAAGACTTAAAGGTAGATGCATACATTTTGAAATAAGATGACAATGCAACATACATCATGAAAGCATATTAGCACATAATGTCTCATGGGAATTGATTCATCTAGGTCTTTTTACGCAAGTTTAAAGAATCATGTTACTAAGGGATTTATACAAGGATTTAGATTTTGCAAGTTGCCAATGATTTTGTTGCACAAGAGAGTCAAGAAAATCAAAGGTCATTTGCCATTTATTTTTGAGATCCATGATGTATATAGGAGATTATCTTTGTGTCAAAATATGTTTTAAGTAAATGGGGACTTTCATAGGGTCTTAAATACATACGACAAGTGATTTGTGAAGCATTAAGTAGATTATTGGAAGTGTGAGTATAAATTTTCTTCAAAAATTGTATCACAAAGTAAGGTATTATGTTCAAGGAAATGAAAATTTTTATGGAAAAGATTAGTTTGAAATCTTTAAGTTAAAGATTTGCAAAATTTTGTTCAAAGAGTAAGAAAGTGTGATAAAATAAATCAATTAGGAAATTTCCAAAATTCCTAACTCCCTTCTAATATTTATAAATTGTTCTTTTGGAAGGGGTTTTGTAAAAATGTCCGCCAATTGTTTTGAAGTTTCAACATATTCAAGTACACAATCTCCTTTCAAAACATGGTCTCTAATGAAGTGATGTCTTATTTCAATGTGTTTGGTCCTAGAATGCATGACCGGATTCTTAGATATATTTATTGCACTGGTGTTATCACATTTAATGGGGACTTTATCCAACGAAATACCAAAATCAAGAAGTTGTTGTCTCATCCAAAGAATTTGAGCACAACAACTACCATCTGCTACATATTCTGCCTCAGCCGTTGACAATGCAACACTTGCTTGTTTCTTGCTATGCCAAGAAACAAGGGAACTACCAAGTAAATGACATGTGCCACTAGTACTTTTTCTATCAAGCTTACAACCTGCAAAGTCAGAATCAGAATATCCTAAAAGATTACATTCAACGCCTTTGGGATACCACAAACCAACATTTTGAGTACCCACAAGATATTTCAAAATTCTTTTTACGGCAGTTAAGTGTGATTCTTTAGGACATGCTTGATATCTAGCACACATGCATACCGCAAACATAATATCGGGTCTACTAGCAGTTAAATAAAGTAAGGATCCAATCATACCTCGATATTTAGTGATTTCAATGTCCTTACCCTTTTCATTTTTGTCTAAATAGCAAGATGTACTCATGGGTGTGGCTATTTCGTTTGCCTTGTCCATTTCAAACCTTTTGAGTAGTTCTTTACAATACTTAGTTTGACTAATGAACGTTCCATCGTTTGCTTGTTTTATTTGTAATCCAAGGAAGAAGGTGAGTTCTCCCATCAAGGACATTTCAAACTCATTCTGCATAATCTTGGCAAACTCTTGACAAAGATTTTCATTAGTAGCACCGAATATTATATCATCAACATAAATTTGTACCAAAAGAATGTCATTATTTTTACGTTTTATAAACAGTGTAGTATCAACCTTTCCTCTTTCAAAATTGTGTTCTAAAAGGAATTTACTTAGTCTTTCATACCAAGCTCTTGGAGCTTGTTTCAAACCATATAAAGCTTTTCTCAATTTAAAGACATGGTTTGGAAATTTATGATTTTCAAAGCCGGGAGGTTGATCTACATAAACTTCTTCTTGAATAAAGCCGTTTAAAAATGCACTTTTGACATCCATTTGATAAAGTTTAAAATCCATACAGCATGCAAAAGCTAACAATAACCTAATGGCTTCTAACCTAGCTACGGGAGCATATGTTTCTTCATAATCTATTCCCTCTTCTTGATTGTATCCCTTTGCAACTAGTCTAGCTTTGTTTCTTGTTATTAAACCATTTTCATCTAACTTATTTCTAAAAACCCATTTGGTGCCTATTATTAGATGGTCATTGGGTCTTGGCATAAGTTCCCAAACTTCATTTCTTTCAAATTGGTTTAATTCTTCTTGCATGGCCAACATCCAATGTTCATCAATAATGGCTTCATCAATATTTTTGGGTTCAATTTGAGATACAAAAGCTAAGTGATTGCATGCATTTCTAATGGCATTTCGAGTACTTACCCCTTTGGTTATTTCTCCAATGATTTTGTCCAAGGGATGGTCCTTTAAGGTTACCCATTCTTGTTGTTTATCAAGTTGTGTTGCACCTCCTTCATTATTGGCTTCTTCTTTGTCTTCCAAGTTCATTTCTTGGAAGGTACCTACAAGATCATCAACTTCCTTTCTCGAAGGATTTTGGTTAAGTTCATCAAATTTAACATGTATGGACTCTTCAATTGTATAGGTTTGTTTGTTAAGGAGTCTATATGCTTTACTAGTAGATGAATAACCTAGAAAAATTGCTTCATCAGACTTTGCATCAAATTTGCCAAGATTTTCCTTTCCATTGTTTAAGACAAAGCATTTGCATCCAAAAATGTGAAAGTAAGAAATATTTAGTTTTCGTCCTTTATAAAGTTCATAGGGGGTTTTCTTTAATATAGGCCTTATTAAGCAACGATTCATAACATGGCAAGCGGTGTTCACCGCATCGGCCCAAAAATGTTTTGAAATATTAGCTTCATTCAACATAGTTCTTGCAAGCTCCGCTAAAGATCGATTTTTCCTTTCAACTACTCCATTTTTTTGTGGAGTTCTCGGAGCTGAAAAATTATGTTTAATGCCAAACTTTTCACAAAATTTTTCAAAAGATTGGTTTTCAAATTCTCCCCCATGGTCCGTTCGAATGGATGCTATTTTTAAATTTTGTTCATTTTGGATGACCTTGGCAAGTTTCTTAAATGCTTGATATGCTTCATGTTTATGAGTAAGAAACAATGTCCATGTATATCTAGAGTAATCATCCACAATCACAAGACCATAATAGTTTCCACCAAAACTTTTGATTTTTGAAGGCCCAAATAAATCCATATGTAAAAGTTGTAAAGGTCTTGTTGTTGAAACAATAGTTTTTGCTTGAAAAGAAACCTTTACTTGTTTTCCTTTTTGACAAGCGTCACAAAATTTATTTTCAAATTTCAATTTTGGTAAACCAATAACTAAATATTTTGAAACAAGTTTATTTAAATGGTCTACATGAATGTGAGCGATTCTTCTATGCCAAAGCCATGATTCATCCTCTTTAGTTATAAAGCATTGTACATCATTTGAAGCAAGGCAATCTAGATTAATCATGTAAATGTTATCTACTCTTTGACCAACAAACTTTATCTCCTTGTTTAGTTTATTTTCAATTATGCAACCATTTGATTCAAAAACAATTTTATAGCCCTTGTCACATAATTGACTAATACTAAGCAAGTTGTGTTTTAGTCCTTCAACATATAATACATCATTTATGGAGGTGGAAGAATTTTTACCAACATTTCCGATTCCAAGTATTCTTCCCTTTGTGTTATCTCCATAAGTAACAAATCCTTTGCTTCGTGGAGTAAGTGATATAAACTTACTTTTATCTCCCGTCATATGTTTAGAACACCCACTATCCAAGTACCAATGGGTGTTATTTGCCTTAAAACATACCTACAAAACAATTCAAGTTAGAGAGCTTGGTACCCATTTTATGTTGGGTCCTTGTAGGTTAGTTTGTGAAAATGTTCCCTTAGGAACCCATACTTTTCTCACTACTTTTGGTCCTAATCTTCTAACATTGCAATTATAAGAGTTATGACCTTTAAGACCACAATGATTGCATTTCACAAAAGGTGTAGATGATTTACAAGGAGGCACGAAGAAATTTTTGTAATGTTTTTCCTTCTTGTGAGCATGTGATCCTTGATTATATCCTAGTCCCGTTTTGTTAAACATACAACGTTGTTTTCCAAGAAGTGCATTTAAGTTATCTCTACCACTTGTAAACTTTTCTAGGGTTTTATTCAAGTCCAAAACCTTAGTTTCTAGCATATCACATTTCTTTTCAAACTCACAAGGTTTGGTCCTAGAGCATGTTTGAACATTTACTAACTCTTCTTTTCAAGATTCATTTTCTTTACAAACTTCCATGAGATGCATTTCTAGAGTATTACTAGTTTTTCTAGATAATTTAAGCTTATTAGAGACTTTTGTGAATTTATCATACAAATCTTCAAGAGCATCAAGTAATTCATCCTTATCTAAGTCATGAAAGTTTACCTCATTTTCTTCATCTTGGTGATTGGCCATGAGACAAAGGTTTGCTTCTTCATTATCCGATTCATCCGAGCTAGTTATCTCCTTTTCATCCCATGCAACATATGCTCTTCTTCTTTCTTTTCTTTCTTTGTTTTTCTTCTTTAGATTTGGACAATCCATTTTGAAGTGTCCTTCCTTACCACACTCAAAACAAGTAGGTGAAGTAGAATTTTCTTTAAGTTTAGATTTCTTACCTTGTGGTTTGAAGTTCCTTTGGAAGCGCTTGCTCTTCATTAGCTTTCCAAACCGTTTCACAAATAGGCTTAGTTCTTCATCCTCATCAATTTCACTCTCGGTTTCATCTTCAACCATTGAAGTAGCTTTGAGAGCTAATCCTTTCTTCTTTGATGTCTTTTCTTCTTCCTCCGCTTGTCTTAAATCTTTCAACTCTTGTTCTTGTTCTTGTAATTTACCAAACAAGGTTGCAAGAGACATCTCATTTATAGTGGGAGATTGCTTGATGGTCGTAACAAGAGGTTGCCACTCCCTAGTAAGACTTTTTAACACTTTGTGAATGAGCTCTTTGTTAAAATAAGATTTGCCAAGAGTAATGAGATGATTAATGATCAAAGTAAACCTTTTTTGAAGATCTAAAATAGCTTCATTAGGATTCATCCTAAAACTTTCATATTGGCTAGTTAAAGTGCTAATTTTTGAGTCCTTAACAACACTAGTTCCTTCATGAGTTATTTGAAGGGTATCCCACATTTCTTTAGCCGTTTTACATGTTATTACTCTAAAGAACTCATCGGGACCTAAAGCTAAAGTAATAAGATTTTTTGCCTTATAATTATATTGTACTTTCTTTTCTTCTTCACTAGACCAATTGTCCATAGGCTTTTCAACTTGTTTATCATCCACAATATGCATAGGTATAAAGGGACCATTTTTAATAGCATTCCACACTCTTAAATCCATTGATTGTACAAAAATTTTCATTCTTTCTTTCCAAAAAGCATAACCCTCACCATTAAAAGCAGGAGGTCGATTTGTAGCACCACCCTCGGGAAACATGTTATATGATGTTGAGGCCATTTGTTCTCTTGAAGCCGTTAAGCTTGATTTACCAAGAGTCAAGCTCTGATACCACTTGTTAACCAAGTGGCCTCAATTACTCAAGAGGGGGGGTGAATTGAGTATTAAAAATTTTCTTTGGAATACTCTTGAAATTGATTCTTTTGTTACTATGTTTATTTAAGATAATAAACTAGATTGCAAGTAACAACATATAATACACAAGACAAACTAATAACTACTTAAAGAGTTTAGATAGTGAATCAATTAAGTTACAAAACAATTTATGGGACTTTAGAAAGATTGATTCAAGAGTGTTGCTTAAGTCCAAGTACAATAATGTTATTCAAAAATAGTTTGCAACTTAATGTATCATGCACTTAGTCCAATTAATGAAGCAATGAATTAAGCAAACAAGTTAAGTGCATAAACTAAATGAGTTTAGGGAGAGAGATTTGCAAACCGATGTATACGAGTTCCACCACGCCGGTGTACGTCTCGCCTCTAAGCAACCCACTTAGAGGATTTCCACTATTGTAGATTAGAGATACACTTTGAGCAATTGCAACTTCCTAGTGTCCCACACTCAAGAATCCAATCCTCACAAGTACAAGGGCACCCCACCCAATCTCTCAATCTCACAATTACAAGGTTGAAACCCAACCCAAAATTTCTATGAAGTTTGGTGTTTAAGTGTACAAGGAAACTCTCTCACTAGAGTGGATATACAATTCAAAGCTTACACAAGATAGTAACTCTCAAGGAGAGGATATGCAAGTTAAGTACACAAATATAATTTCCCGCAAATTAACTCTCAAAAATAATTTCAAGAAATATGCCAATCAAGAATAAAGAGAGTAAGTAGAAGAGCAAGAGAATGGAGGAGGAAGAAAGCAAATGGAAATGCTTCAAATGCTTGGTGTGTTGAATCCTTTGCAAGGCTTCCTATTTATAGCAAATGGAAGCATGGTCCAGACAGTAAATAATTTCTTCGACAATTTGAATGGAGCATTGTTTTGCAATTAAAAATTCCTTTGATGACATGGAGCAACATGTGAAGCCATGTATTTAATTTCCACAGCAAGCTAGACCAGTGGAGAGTATGTCTGTTCTTAGTTACTTAAATTGCAACTTGCGTAGTGGAGACTTCGAGAGTGCAATCTGCTCAGAGAATGTTGGAATGTTTGTATTCATAGTGTGTTTCAGTTTGTCCAAGTGCGATGCAAGGCTGTCATATATTCAACACGGGTTCAAATTCAAATTCATATAACTTATTTAAATTAAATAAACTTATCTGACTCATGATGACATAGGTTAATCATCTGAGAGTAGCTTGATGTTTGAATTTGCTTCTTGGAACTTTTAATCTTTAACTGCACATCATGCTGTAATTAATTCAGTGGCCTCCTCACTCAAGCGAGTTTAATCACGCTTAAGCGAACCATGTATATTTCCTTTGATTTCTCTTCCACGCTTACTCTTGCTTGAATCTACGCTCAAGCGAGCTTGTCCAGCGCTTAAGCGAGTTGGTCCTGCGCTTAATCGAACCTCATGTTCACGCTCAAGCGAGCCTTGTTTACGCTTAAGCTTGTAGACCCCTGATGCTCACGCTTGAATCCGCGCTCAACCATGTTATCACGCTCAAGCGTGTTGTCACCCTCTGTTCCATGCTCAAGCGAGCCTAACTCACGCTCAAGCGTGACTTATAGTTTTTGGACTCCTGATGCATCACGCTCACACTCGCGCTTAAGTTCCATTGCTTCACGCTCAAGCGTGACTTATCCAGCGCTTAAGCGCCAAGTTCCTCGTCCACGCTTAAGCGTGTCTTTATTCGCGCTTAAGCTAGCGCTCCTTACGCTCAAGCGTGCTTCCTTCACACTTGGGCATGCCAGGCACCTGATTCTCATGATTCACGCTTGGTCCTTCGCTCAAGCGTGCCAGTATCATCAAGATTTTCAACCTTTGTTCCTTTGGCATTTAACAAGACTATTTGTCACTTATTTTAACCACTGAAGTAAATGCCTTGATATTTTCATGATTGAATTTTGAGTCTTGAGCGTTTGCTTTGCTTGTTTGTCATTATCAAAACCTATAACAACATATAAACACATAATTGTGGTTTGATTTTGTGGCATGTTCTGATTCAAATGTGGACCTTTCTGCCATGAAAAATTGGGGTGATTCCTATAGAGGGATAATTCCTTTGAAATTGTTGCTGCCCCATATTATTCACTTACTCAGTAGGCATATTTGAATCACACATGCCATTTTCATGATCTTCACCATAAAAATCACAGCTTATCATACAAACTTGACTAGGCTTTTGAAGTTTTGAAATCTGTACACTTAACTTCTCTAAAGCCTGAGTCATCAACTTACTTTGAGCCAAATAAGCATCCTGTGCTTCTAATTCTAATATCCATCTCTTAGGGATTTGGCTCCTCTCACTAACCAGACATTTATTAGAAGCCATAACATCTATCAGCTCTATTGCTTCTTCTACAGTTTTAGTGGTTAATGAACCTCTAGCTGAGGCATCAATCAAGACCCTAGTAGCTAGTCTTACACCATTATAGAATATAGTAACTTGCTGCACCTCAGTGATTTGATGATGAGGACATTTCCTCAAACTCTCCTTATATGTATCCCATGCTTCCATTAGAGATTCATCCTCTTTCTGTTGGAAATAAGTGATTTCAGTGCGCATCTTAGCATACTTGGAAGGAGGGAAATAATCTCAGTCTAATTGCCTCTTCAGGGACTCCATTCATTTTCACAGTATCACAGATTTGGAGGAAGGTTGCTAGATGCAAATTTGGATCCTCAACCTCACTTCCTCTAAATTGATCGTTTCTAACTAACGGCAGCAAAGCTGGTTTGAGTTCAAAATTATTGGCTATAATCGGAGGCCTAAGGATGCTAGATTGTGATCCTTCTTCAGTAGGCCTAGAGTAGTCACCTAGTGTAACTCTTCTCTGTTCCATTTCTTTCTGCTCTTTTTGCTTTTTCTCCTTTCTAAGCTTATGCTCTAACAAATCAATATCAGGATCAAAGAAGAAAGGCTCTCCTCTGTTCCTTGACTGCATACACCAAATGTTAGACACAAACAAAATTGAAGCTACTGCTACAGCTACACAAAACAAACTACTACTATACTAAAAACAAGAATTAAACTACTTACTAAATGTAAAAACAAAATTAAAGGGTTCAGTCTAGTACCGGTCCAAGGATTGTTGATATTACTCAATAATCCCCGACAACGGCGCCATTAACTTGATACTAAATCTCCGAGTCATTAATTTGGTTGGAAAATCTTGAATTAATATTGATTTATTGTATGACTCTCAGAAGATTTATTCTTTTGACAAGCGCACCAATCATTAAATTTGTAATATATTTGATCGTTCCCACAGGGATTGTGGTAATTATCGCAATCTTAGACTAGTACAAGCTGAACCAACACAATGCAGAAAGGATTCATTCTGTTTTTGTTGTTTTATATTTTTAATGTTTTTGTATTTTCAGAAACAGTATGAAAGGTGAAATATGATTAATGGAAGATAGGTTAGGATTGCTTCAGCTTACATTTTCATCAAGAAATATGCAATTAAGGTTCAATCAATCTTCAGACTCAAGAGGACAATCCACAAATGGTTAATCCCTAATTCCTTAGGTGAATAACACTAATTCCTAAGCATTAAACCCTAATCCCTTAGGTGCTCAATTAACAGAGAAATCTAATACGAAATTGGGGGTTGAACCCTAACTATTCACCTAATTATGAGGCCTGAATTAGTTAGAAAGCGAGAAGTTACCTAATCCTCAACCATGATTCCTCACTGGTGAGTTTCTTCATCAGATCTGGATTTGTCAATCCAGTAAAGTAGATCCACTTCTCAGCTTGTTCTTCTCTTGATTTAGAAGTTGACTTCCTCAATACACTTCCAAGAATTCATTGCAAACCTTCACAATCCCAACCCTAGGGACTTAGAAACCCATGGACATGGATTCTGTCGAAGGAATGTGGAGAGACATGGATGAGAGAATTTAGAGAGAGATTGAAAATGAGAAAATGAATCGTGTTCTGTATTCTACCATCTCTGTGTCTTGGGTTTACAGACTATGTACAAGTATATATAGGCATCTAACTACTAACTAACTTAATTAGTTATAAAGAAAGCTTAATTAATAATTAAATTAACTAAACTAATTACCTAATTACAAGTAAATAAATAATTATAACTCAATACTTAAATTACTAATGTACAACAACAATACATCAGATAATAGAAACAGAAATGGTGCAAAGCTTCTGATGGAGGGAAAGCATCAGTTTAAATAACCACCTTCACACTTGAGCGTGAAGGACTCTCGCTTGAGCGAGGTCGAATTATTTAAGGCACTGTTGGAGTCATGCTTGAGCGTGAGCTTGGAAGCTTTGGGCATGGATGGTATTTTTGGGGTCATGCTTAAGCATGAACTTTCTCGCTTAAGCGAGATCGAAAAATTCACTGCACTATGTCTTCACGCTTGAGCGTGAATGAGCCACGCTTGAGCGTGGTTGAGTTTCTTTTTCCTCATGCAATGTTCTCTCCTTTTACGTAGCTGCATGTATCCTTCACGCTTGAGCTTGGGTCTTTCCCGCTTGAGCGTGAAACTTATATTACTGTACCTGTACATATAAACAAATAATTGCCTAGCGTTTGAATGCTGGCTGTCTAGCGTATATACGCTGGGTTAGTGAATTTACAAATAAACAAATTTCCTTAACTAATTATTATTTTTAATCATTTTCTTGCATAAATTAAACACTTTTGAAATAAATAAATAAAATAAGAATTATTGACAATTTATTAAATAATAAAGCCAAACTAAACAATATTTAATGGATTATGTTAAATAAAAGATGAAATAATTAAGTCTTTTCAAGACTTATCAAAGCTCTAACCCAACAGATGACTAAACTTGCACAATAGTTACATGCAGTTCAAATAACGCAGCCAATGCAACAACAAGTAATAACAAGATGTGATTTCTATGGAGGCGATCATCTGAATGGTTATTGCAGATCACAAGAGGAAGCAGTGAACAACATGAATAACCAAGGTAGGCCTGGTAATTTCAATTCTAATTTTTCTAATCCACTATTTTAGGGATGGAGAAATAATCAAAACCAAGGCCAAGGATGGAAGCAAGAACCGAGTTCTTCCAATAGACCATATCAAAGCAATTTTCCTTCATTGATTGACAAGACTACAAAATCGGAAGACACCTTGGAGAAATGCATGCAGGCTTTTTTGACAAACCAGAAAAACATTGAGGCATCTATAAAGAATTTGGAGACTCAAGTGGGATAACTAGCTCATCAATTAGCTGAACAAAAAAGACCTTAGTATAGAGTAAATACTAAGCCAAATCTAAAAGAGCAATGTAAAGTTATGATAACACGTAGCGGTAGAGAAGTTGGAGTTGAGTTAGGTTCAAAAGAAAAAGAAGAGGAAGAAATTTTGAGAGAAATGAGAGAAAAAGAAAGAGAGTTTCAAAAAGAAAAAGAGAAAGATATTGAAGAACATGAAAAAGAAAAGAAAGAAAATATAAATAGTGAAAAAATAAGGAAGAGAAAAGGAAAAAAAGTGAGATGGAAAAGGCAAGGGTAAGGTTAAAGAAGAATTGCCATAATTGAAGAGCATGCCTTATCCGAAGAATCCTTCTAAGTGTGACAAGGAAAGACAATTTGCAAGGTTCATGGACATCTTTAAAAGATTGTAGATTAATGTTCCATTCATGGAGGCCATGGAACAAATACAACCTATATAAAGTCCATGAAGGATTTATGGAGTAAGAAAAGAAGATTGCCAGAAGAAACAATTGAATTAGAAACTGGTTGTAGCGCCATTATCCAAAAGATATTACCACCAAGGACCAAAGATCCAAGAGTTTCACAGTCCCAGTTACTATTGGTCATTTTCCAGTAGCAAAAGCATTGTTAGAACTAGGAGTAAGTATAAACTTGATGTCACTCTCCATGCTTAAAAGGATCGGAGATCTTGAAATAAGGCCAACAAGAATGACCTTACAATTGGCTGACTGATCAATGAAATTTCCTTATGGTGTAGCAGAAGATGTTTTGGTGAAAGTAGATAAGTTTGTGTTTCCTATGGATTTTATGGTTATGGACATTGAGGAAGATTCTGAAGTTCCTTTGATCCTAGGGAGACCATTTATGAAAACTGCCAAAGTTATTATAGATGTGGATGATGGAAAGCAGAAAGTAAAAGTCCAAGACGAAGAGGTAAACTTGGATGTCTTTAAAGCGATGAAGTATCCAACAGACAAATAGAGTTGTTTCAAAATTAATGTGGAAGAGAAAGTAATTGAAAAACAGTTTAGTAGAGTGCAAAATTCAAGTTCTCTTGAAAAAGCTTTAGTTGGTGCTATTGAAAATCTTGATGATTCCGAAGCTGAAGAAGTGAATGAGACTGTACAAAGATTAGATGCAAGTAAAGTGAGTACTAGTAAAGAAGAAGCAATGAAGGACCTTCTGGAAAAACAAGTTTCTAAAGTTCAAAAGTTAGAATTGAAAGAGTTACCTTCATATTTAAAATATGTCTTTTTAGATGTTGAAGGAGAAAAACCAGTGATAATCAGCAACAACTGGTTGAAGGAAGAAGAAGAAGAAAAACTAATTGAGATTTTAAAAAAGAATGAAGAGGCCATTGGATGAAAGTTAAGTGATTTAAAAGGTATCAGCCCTTTATACTGTATGCACCACATTTTTATGGAACAAGAGTACAAGCCTATAACACAACCTTAGAGATGCTTAAATCCCACTATGAAGGAAGTTATGAAAAAGGAGGTTACGAAGTTGTTAGAAGCTGGAATGATTTATCCCATTTCTTACAGTGCTTGGTGAGTCCTGTTCAGGTTGTACCAAAAAAGGGTGGCATGACAGTAGTGAAGAATGAAAACAATGAACTGATTCCCACCTGAACAGTGACTGGGTGGAGGATATGTATAGATTATCAGAAGCTCAATCAGGCTACAAGGAAGGACCATTTCCCATTGCCCTTCATAGATCAAATGTTAGAAAGACTAGCTGGTCAAGCATACTATTGCTTTCTAGACGGTTATTCAGGATACAATCAAATAACTGTAGCTCCTAAAGACCAAGAGAAGAGAAAATTTACTTGTCCTTATGGTGTTTTTGCTTATAGAAAAATGTCTTTCAGACTTTGCAATGCTTTAGCTACTTTCCAAAGATGCATGCTTGCTATCTTTACTGATCTTGTAGAAAATTGTATTGAAATTTTCATGGATGATTTTTCAGTTTTTCGTAAATTATTTGACTCATGCTTAGAAAATCTTGACATTATGCTTAAAAGATGTGTGGAGACTAACCTAACGCTAAATTGGGAGAAATGCCATTTTATGGTAACCAAGGGCATTGTGTTAGGCCATACAATTTCAAGCAAAGGCATTGAAGTAGACCGTGCTAAAGTGAAAGTTATTGAAAAATTACCTCCACCAATCAATGTTAAAGGTGTTAGGAGTTTTCTTGGACATGCAGGATTTTACTAGAGATTTATCAAAGATTTCTTAAAAATTGCTAAACCTTTAAGTAATTTGCTACAAAAAGATAATACCTTCCATTTTGATGACTCTTACTTGTCTACTTTTCAACTATTAAAGCAAAAATTGATCACTGAACTGTCATAGTCACTCCTGATTAGACACTTGATTTTGAAATTAGATATGATGCAAGCGATTATGCAATCGGTGCGGTGTTAGGACAAAGAAAGTCTAAAATTTTTCCTCCTATACATTACGCTAGTAAGGTTTTGAATGAGGCACAAATCAACTACGCCACAGCTGAAAAGGAATTACTAGCAGTAATGTATGGGCTGGAAAAATTTATATCTTATTTAATTGGGTCTCGAGTTATGTGTTTTGCGGATCATGCTGCCATCAAATACTTGATGAACAAATCTGACTCTAAACCCAGATTAATTAGATGGATTCTTCTCTTACAAGAATTTGATTTGATTATTCGGGATAAAAAGGGTAGTGAAAACCACATAACAGATCATCTGTCCAGGCTGATTAACACTAAAGTTACCCAATTAAAGCCTGAAGTGCAAGAAGAATTTCCAGATGAAAACTATTGTTGATTTAGGAAAGGCCATGGTTTGCAGACATGGTAAATTTTAAAGCTGTAAGAGTGCTTCCTAAGAATTTCACATGGCAACAAAGGAACAAGTTTCTGAAAGATGCATAGCAATTTGTGTGGGATGATCCATACTTGTTCAAGCTTAGATCAGATAATATTCTGAGAAGATGTGTATCACAACAAGAAGGCAAGAGTATTTTATGGCACTGTCATGGTTCAACGTATGAAGGGCATTTTAATAGAGAAAAGACAGCAGCCAAAGTTCTTCAATCAGGTTTTTTCTAGCCTTCCTTGTTTAAAGATGCTAACATTTTTGTGCAGAATTGTAATACTTGCCAGAGATCAGGAAGTACATCTAGGAGAAATGAAATACCGCTGACAACTATTTTGGAAGTAGAAGTCTTTAACTGTTGGGGCATAGACTTTATTGGACATTTACCTACCTCATTCTCCAATGAATATATTATGGTAGCTGTTGATTATGTTTCAAAGTGGGTAGAGGCAATGACTTGTGCTAAAGCGGATGCCAAAATTGTTATCAAATTTTTTAAGAAAAATATTTTTAGCAGATTTGGCATCCCGCGTGTGCTAATAAGTGATGGAGGATCTCACTTTTGTAATGTTCAACTCCAAAAATGTCTAGAGCACTATAGAGTAAAATATAAGGTGACATCTCCATATCATCCCTAAGCCAATGGACAGGTGGAGGTATCCAATAGAGAAATTAAGTGGATTTTAGAGAAAACTGTATCCCAAAGCAGGAAAGATTGGTCTTAGAAATTAGATGATGCTTTATGGGCCTATCAGACAACTTTCAAAGCTCCGACCGGATTTTTACCTTATCAGTTAGTATATGGAAAAAGTTGTCACCTTCCTATGGAACAAGAACATAAAGCCTATTGGGCGATGAAATTGCTTAATTTTGATCCACAGGCATCTGCAAAAGAAAGAAAAATTCAGATTGAGAAGTTAGGAGAATGGAGGCTAGAAGCTTATGAATCTTCTAAAATTTACAAGGAAAGAATGAAGGCTTATCATGACAAAATTTTTTTGAAGAAAAGCTTCTACCCAGGTCAATCAGTACTTTTATTTAACTCAAAGTTGAAACTTTTTCCAGGGAAGCTGCGATCAAAATGGTCTGGACCATTTTTAGTCAAGAAAGTCAAATCATATGGTGTAGTTGAGTTAAAGGATCCTAAATCTGAAACGACTTGGACAGTATATGGACAGAGACTTAAACCTTATTTGGGAGGAGGTGTGGAGGAGCTGGACATGCTAATCCACTTGCGTGAAGTGTAAAAGCAAACCAGGCATCGAGCTAACGACGTTAAACAAGCGCTAACTGGGAGGCAACCTAGTTTTGTTGATCTTTTTTATGAATTTTGTAGGTCTTGGCAAATTTTTGTAGGTTTTTAATTGTGTGTGAATATGGGTTGAAGATCTTAAATTGTGTAACTTAGTGAATTATACATATTCAGTGAATGTGAAATCTATGAAATTGAAGAAGTAGAATGATACAAAGGGAAAGAATCAAATTGGGGAATTTAATTTTCAAGTAAGGATTAATTCGCTCAAGCGAGCTTCGATTCGCTCAAGCGAGCTTTGATTCACTCAAGCGAGCTTTGATTCGCTCAAGCGAGCTTTGATTCGCTCAAGCTAATTAAACCTTTACTTCCCCTTGCTTGCAACTATTAAAGTTCGCTGAAGCGAGAACCATCAAAATAAATACTGGAGTAAATTTGCTCAAGCGAAGTAAAACTCGCTCAAGCGAATGTTGTAGAAAAAGTATTAAAAGTTGAAGTTTCAAATTACTACAATATTTGCTTAAGCGAAATAGAACATCACCTAAGTGAGATGAATAAAAATAGATACTGGGTCTAAATTACTTAAGCAATATTATTTCGCTCACATGATATACTTCCAGAATGAAATTATGAAACACTCGCTTAAGCGCTGATTTTTCACCCAAGCGAAATTTACACCGAATTGATACTCTTAATATTTCACTTATGTGAACTAAGACCAGCTTGAGCAAAGGAATTATTTAACCATCAGGTGATATTTCCCCTTGTTTCGCTATAGCGACGGTAGCTCGCTTAAGCGAATTTAAGCGGCAGAGGTTTCTAAAAGGCATTTAAAATTCATTTGGCAGTTACCAAACATTTTTCCTCTTAAAAATCTCTCCCCCCAATGAAACTCTTCGATCTTCTTCTTCAAACTTCTAGGGTTTGGCATCCCTTCTTCTTCTATTTTCATCTAGGTTTCAAGTTCTTCAAAGTTTCTAGGTAAGTACTCGAACTCCTCATCTTCTCTAACTTCACGTTTTTCCTTTCTACTTCTCCATATGTCATTCCTTCAACTTCATTTCCTATGACATCTATTATCCATTTCGATTAATTAATTGCTCATTTCATTTGAAGAAGTGTTTTGCACTAGGGTCATATGTTGTTTGAATCAAAAGTGAAGAAATACTATAAAATTGAAAGTGTTTGTTCATGCTCTATTTTCTGGTACCATTTGAAATAGAAAAGTATTATGTTTTCACGTGCTTAGAAATAAAAATCTCTGAATTTGATAAGTTAAAAGATGAATGAAACTCTGATTATTATAATATGGCTGTTGACATTGTACTCTGTTTTGATGAATAACTTGGTATATAGTGGTAACCACACTTTGTTCTCCTAAGTGGTAATGACCTTTCCTGAATGGAACTGTATAAACTAAATGAATTTGTTTACCCAAATTAGTATCAGTGATAAATATTGTTGGTATCAAATGCTTTAAATGCCCTGTTTTCATAATACATTCTTCAAATGATGCTTAGAATGATAGTGCCCTGATTTTCAATAATCTTAATTAAACTATTTTCAGGAAATGGCTCGTACAATTAATGCACGTGAAATACAGAGAGGGCAGGAAAGAGCTGCAGAACATAGAGACTGAGGAAAAAGGAAAAGAATATCTGAATCTTCCCCTCCTCCACAACAAAAATTCAGAGACAAAGAACGTGCCAAGAGATATGGCAACATCCAGCACTGGACAACTCTACCTGAATAAAGAGTTAGCTTAAGAGAAAGGGAATGTGATGAATTTCTGAATGTGCTAAGGAGAAGAAAGTGGTTGTGGATTGCTAATCCTAAAGTCAAATACGATCTGGAGGTAGTGAAGGAATTCTATGCAAACGGCTGGTATAAAGAAGGAACCATGGATAGAAGGTCTTTAGTCAGAGGCATATGGGTCTCATATTGTAGGGACACCATCAATGACCACCTTGGACATATCCTACATCTGGAGGAAGAAGAATTATGCACTTATGGAAGACTGAAGAGGGAACGATATATTTATCCTATTCAGGACCTAGAGACTGTATTATTTCTTCCTGATCATTATTTGTAGATAGGAGCTAATCAACAAGCAACCCGATTATAGAGGAAAGATATGACAATGCTGACTAGAGTTTGGACAACATTCCTCCTAGCAAATATTGTACCAAATACTCATGTTTCAGATCTGCCAATACCTAAATGTAAGCTTCTCCACTGCATTTTGGACGAACAGATATCTGTAGACTTGGCACAAATAATCTTGGATGAAATCTTTAGATTTGCCCAGCAAAATCCGAAGACCACCATAGCTAATGCAAAACCAAAGGGAACTCTTAGTTTCCCTGCTTTTATTACAGGATTGTGTGCAGCTCAAGGGGTAGATATGTAATCCAACACCCTAATTCGACCTTTCATTGATAAAAGGTTTATTGATCAGAATTGTAGAGTCCTGACAGCACCACCATCTGTTACATCAGCTGCTGAACCATCCACTTCACCACCACCATATGAGACTATCACACCACCACCACCACCACCTCCTATTGATCTCGTTTTATTAGCTCATCTATTCTACATCCAGAGGCAGCAAACAACACTTAACTGGGGCATGACATATCTTTACCGCGCTAGTTATTGGAGCCACCCTTCAGGATCTTTTATGCGCCCAGATAAGTTTATTGCTCGTGTTGCTTGGCCTAGGGACAGTCCTGTTCTCCCATAGGAGGAGAGGCCATCCAAACCAGCAGCAACATCATCAGTGCCAATACCAGAACTAGTGCAACCAATTGAGGTACCAGTCATAGCACCTTCTTCTGTGCCAGAGCCACAACCAGATGAGATAGAGACTCAGGAGCAGTAAGATGCTAAGGACAGGGAGTTTAAGGAGCAGCTTGACCGTGTAGTCACCGATATCCTGACGTCACGTGATTGATTAGTTTTTGTGGTACAATCTATTTTGTGTTACTGTTTTGAATTCCTCTAGTTTATGTTGCTTTTACTTTCTATAGTTTACTTTAGTTTGGTCTATATTTCTGTTTATATTTTAGACTATGTTATGTTTGCATATGCAAGTAATTATATACAGGTGCTTTTTTTTGTTTCACATATGTGTTAGTTTTGAGAAAGTGAAGAAAGATACACATTAATCCTAGGTTGCATAAGTGGAAGGATAACTAATTTTGAAAGTATGATAGTTCCTGATAAATGCTAAATGCAATTTTTCTAAATTTTTAAGTTAGGAATTAGCTAACAATGCTTGAACCTTTTTCTGTAAAAGTAAAGAAATCAAACCAATTAACCAAGTAAGTGAGTGAAACCTAAACACCGAGAGTTTGTTGATTCTTGTGTAATCTTTTATTGCATGAACTTCTGGCAAAGATCATTGCTTAGTCAAACATGGATATGATAGAGGCAAATTTTACGTAGAATAGGAAAGCTAGAGCCAAAAAGCTGTCACTTGATGAAATCTAATCCAATTTTTTTCATAACCACTTTGAGCTAAAAATTGTTCTATAACCCCTGTAACAGGCTTGTACTTAAAGTCCCACCTTGATGCATGCTAAGGGCAAGGAATATATATTGTAAGCATGTTATGTGGTTAAGTTGGTTCTATGCAGGATAAAGAATGAAAGATTGGAAAAGAGCAAAAGTGTAAAGAAAATAAAGTCCTTAAAATGAAAAAATGTTAAATACTCAAAGAACAAACAAAAATTTTGAGGACTAACAAAATTTAATTACTCAAGGAAAGAAAGGATAGAACTATGTAATTAAGGTAGCTGAGGGCAAAGGTAAATGATATAATTAATTTTCCTTAATGCCCTTTGAGTTTCAAGAAAAACCATAAGTTCCTTGTTAGCCAAGCCAAATTACAACCTATGAAGATCTCTTGATCCATGCTTGTATAAGTAATTGTCTTGTGCAACGAAGTAAAGTGCAATAATTGACTAACATTTGAACAATGATGGAATGAGTAAACACTCACCTGTGAGGTCTGAATGGAGAGGATTTCTTATTTTTATAGCAAAGTGGTTGCTTTCATTTGTATAGTGAGTTTCAAACTTAGACTTTAGTTAGATGAATTGAAGTAGAACTCAGGAGCTGACATTTGTAAATAGCTGAAGTTATCTTTAATCTTTTATGCAGTTGTGATTAACTAGGATCTTTGCTTTATTTGTTGTTATTTTGTTGACCATTTGCTTGAGGGCAAGCAAAGTTCTAGGTTGGGGAGAGTTGATAAATGTCCAAATTGCATGAGTTTTGTGGTATAAATTAAGTATATTTTAGACATATGGTGTAGTGTGTGGATATTTTCTAAGTAAATTTTCCATGAATTAAGAATCAGACACTACACACTTGAAAGTATCAACAGGTGCTGCTAAATCCCAAATTTTGATGTAATTTCAGGCATAAATAGAGAAGGAAGAAGAAAGGAAAAGAAAAGAAAGAGCTTCACTAAGATTTCTCAAGTTGAAAGCAAAGGATGATCAAGTCGCTCAAGTGAGAGAACAATTCGCTTGAGCGAGTTTGTTCGCTATGACCAATTGAAGGGTTGCTTGAGCGAGTCATGCATTTAAATATTAAAGTAACAGGTATGTCATTTGCTGGAGCGAGTCATCATTTCGCTCAAGCGAATGTGGACCAGTGAAGGTTGAAGAATGTTTCTCTTAAGTGAGACTACTTCGCCCGAGCGAAAATGATCCAGAGAGCAAACACCTTGGTTTCGCTTAAGTGTAGCAGAAAATAACATCAACAAATACACCCAGTGAGTTCCAATGATAAAGTCGCTTGAGCGAATCTCCTTCGCTCAAGTGAAAGTTATCCAGAATCAAAACATGAGGAATTCGCTGCAGTAGAAGAAGATTAGCTTAAGCGAGTGTTGAACAAGGGATCACTACTTTGGAGTTTCGCTCAAGCGAAATTACTCGCTTAAGGGAGATATGGATACAGGTGAAGTAGGACATGGAGCTTCCTTCATGTTGAAGTAGTTGTTTTGCTCAAGCGAATGTTAAACTCACTTGAGTGAATTTACCATTATATAAGCAAATACGAAGAACAGTTGAAAAAGAGGAGGGAGATTGAGCTCGAAAATAAAACACACTTTTTGTTTCTTTCACCTTTTCTCTAGATCTTTGTAAGCTCTTATAATAGCTACCATGAGTGGCTAATTTTCTCATTGGGATTGGAGGTAACTAATCGATCTGGATGAACACATGTGTTATATTCATGTAATGGGTAATTTTGTTCTATGATTCTTGGTTCTTTATTTCATGTTTATTGCTTGAATTTGTCTGATCAACATTTTCTTGATTTGAGTTTGCATTTTTTTATTGGAAAATAGCTCTAAAAAATGGATCTAAATGAAAAACTCATTACATCAAATAATTAGGAATAATAGTTGATAGAATGAACGTCAATACAATCATACTTAATGCTAGAATGGATTTGAAATGATCAAGGAATTGACGTCTTCAAAACCATTCTTATGAATTTCATAGTCGAGGAATCGATACGAATGATTTAGATTGTGATGTAAAGAATCATGGTTCAAAATTCATTTGCATGAATATAAGCTATGTATCGGAAGGTGAGAACAGTGAATCCAAATCCCAGTTTTTACAATCTGTTATTCCGTTTATCATAATTACATTACTTTTTATGCATTTTCTGTATTATGTTTTTAAATCGATACCATGAAAACAGCTTCTCAACTCTGCCATAATAGTTTGAATTCATTTTAACAAGATCCTCTGTGGGAACGACATCTGTTCTTTTGAACATATACTACATCGACAGTGGTTCACTTGCCATACGACTCATTAAAACTGTCCATCAAGTCATTTTGCATGGGAATCAATCAAAAATTTTAACAGGTTCCCACGTCGGATTACATACCCCGGCCCAGACCTGTTCAAAAACTACATTAATATTATACAAACATAAGTAAGTAATAATTAATTAAAATAATTTCATGTATTGTTTTTTACCAAAATTTTATTACTAACATTTACAACCCATTCTCATTTAAAAGTTTGTGTTAATTGTAAAAAATTAAAAATTTAAATATAATAAGAATTTCATTTGTTGAGTTATCAATTATATTAATAATATCACATATTATATTTTTGGCACCCAAAAAAAAGAAAATCGAGTCAGCAACAAAAATAATCCATCTCTACATTGGAAAAATTGGTTGCTATAGAGATCAACAATGGACCTAGCTATGTCTACATCCCTATTACTAAAATCCACGTTGCTAAACCGGTTAACAAAGTAAACATGATTTATGTGATTGATAGCTACAGAATAAGCACGTAATAGACATAAAATAGTCTGTTGTGCTGATATCTTTACCCACACATCTCTTCTTATTCAAAGACGACGCTATTAATTATGTGCAAATTACTTTATCCAATTTTGTCGTTACAACTTTAGTTTAAGTATCTATTTGAGGTGAATTCTGTGGTGAACTTTGGCTTGGTGGGTCTACGGTAGACTGAGTAATATAAACCGTTGGATGTAAATAAACAGTGTAGATTGATTGCGGGTGACTTGCTAAACAGGTCACCATGTGGAATTTATAATATTTATATTTTCCCCATAAATGTCTTAAATTCTAAATAGACCAATTTTAATATGTGATTAACATTTTATGATTATTGAAATACCTTATTAATGAAATTTAAAATACTTTATTAATTTAATCAAGTTTCAAAAAATAAAGAATTCCTAAAATAATTAGGTTTAGGTTGTACTGCAGCGTCCATCTTCTTGAAAGGGTTACCCTAATTTCATGTTCTTCAGGCCAATCGATGAAGATGAACCTCCCCGAACCTTCCAGAGTGTCGGACTCGTCATCGGCATCACTGGCATAATCGACAACAGCCTGCCGAGATTCTACCTCTTTGCCAAGTCATCTTCATGTTCTCTTTTTACAGTTTGATGAACCTCATTGGAACGCTTTACGTTTATGCTACAATTTGCAAGCATGAAGGAGTTCCATTAAGGTTTCATCGAACCCTAAACCCCAAGCACGATGATAGTCTCCCTTTCTTCTCTTTTCACTGTCCCGTTCATCCCATTCCCCCAAACCTCAAATTGACGGTGTTGGACAGAGTGCTTCCTTCTCTGTCGCGTTTGGCATTTTCTGTTGGTGGGTGCCAGAACTCTGTTTTGGAGTGGGTCAGTGATACTTGCCCTTCGAAGACCTCCGTTTGCTTCTCCATGGTTGAAACCCTTCGTTTGACCATTTTTTCCCTCACCTCTCCTTTAAAATCGTAGCTCTCAGGTTCCAATCTATTGTTGTTTCATTGTGAAGGTCCCAGATCTATGGCTTGACAAAGCAGGTTCGTAACCTTCTTTCTCTGGTTGTTGGGTTTTTTTTTATTTTTTTGGTTGGATGATTATTTTGAGTGGTGGTTGGCAGTTATGGTGGTTTTTCTAATGCAAGGTGTGTCGGTGATGGAGGTCGGGTTGTTGTGGTGGAGGGTTTTATGGGTAGGTTACGGGTTTGTGGCAAGGTGGTGATGTCTTGGTTCATGGTGGTCATAGGTGGTCGTGAAAGGTGATGATGGTTGCTGGGTGGTGAATGGTGTGTTGGTGAGGGCTGTGAGTGGTGGCCATGAGAGGTGTGGATGGTTGGGTGGTAGTGGGGTTGTTGTGGTGGAGGGTTTTGAGAAATGAGAGATTGCCCATAATTAACTAAAATAGAGTTTTAATATTAAGACAGAACTAGAAGTGCATTCTTCTTTTCATATGTGAAGGATGTTTTGCTGGTAGATCTAATTTCGATTTTAGATTTCTGAATCTTTTTGTTTGCTGATGATATTATGATAGTTAATATTGGAAAGAAGTTATTATCCATCTGTTTAATGTATCTATAAACAATTTAAGGAGTTCCCTATCCTGAATATCTGATTCTTTACTAACTACAATCTTTTTCATTTCAGGGATTGAACTTGTTCTTGGAACCGAAGTTAAGTCTGCTAATGTGAAATGTAAGGCACTATTAACCATAATAGGAGAGACCATAAGTTATAAGATTCTTATTATTTCTACTGGTGCTCGAGTATTGAAACAAATCTATTTGCCAGAACTTTCCCACTTAAAAATAAATGAAAGAAGCTATTGTAATTTTCTGGGTCTTTTTAGTATTTATTTTTGGATCCGGTCTAGATACCGGTATAAGGGTATGGGTGTCATTTTATCTATTTTTCACATGCTACCAAAGTTACAGGTAACTCACCGAACTACTAGACCGTGTAGGCGTTCTTCCTATACCGGTATGTCCAGGATAACACCTTACACACCGGATATGATCCGTTCTGCCCGGTAAAAGGTAAAAGGTGTGGTCATAGGGACATTGACAAAGACACCGTTCTTCCCATACCATGTGTCAAAAGCATGCTCTACGTAACACACTTTCTATCTCTTGACCCAACACTCACACTCTCCCTATTTTATTATACATAACCATTCGCCCATACTCTGAAAGGATAAGTGGCTGCTCCACTACCCCAATCCTCGTTACTTGAGGTGGGCCAGGTGCTTAAGATGGAGTGCACATATAATTGATACCCTGCATACCGGAAAGTATCCACGTCACCCGACAGAAGGTACAAGGCACAACCACAGGAATGATATGCAAGAAATACGACTTTCCCCGCATCGTGTGTCAAAATCGTACACTGAGCATTGTACTATTTGTCCCCTGGCCCCACCTATGCCTAACGGTTCATTCTCCACGCTCATCTATAAATAGTCGATTTTCACACTCACAAAAGGTTATGTTATTCTGACTCTAGATATACTGTTACATTGCCAAAGTTTCCTTGGATTTCTCATTCTCTTCACTGACTTGAGCGTCGGAGAATCTTCACAGGTGACACCACCTTTCTGTTGGTGTATGCACTATGAGCCTTTATGCTTTTTCATTTGTATCATTTTTCTACTTATCAATAGAATAAATATTTCAGTTTAAAATTGTTTAAACATATTTATCCTTGGAGTAATAGGTCATACAAAAATTATTCCTAAAATGTCCCTAGTTAAGTATTTACATGGGGACATGTAAATACACTGAGACTAGTGTGTGAGTGTACTGATGATCTGATCTCACAGATCATAGATATAGATGATATCGAGTCTTCACACGGGTACACATTAAGAGTAATGATGTACTGGACTGACCCACCATGAGAACGTTGCATGGATCGTTACATGATTGTCATAAACGATTCTCAATGTGATAATGGTATATGTAGTCCTTCGACCTGAAGTCACTACGATTCCTACATGAGGAGTTTATTGTTTTAATGCAATTAAACGTCTTCTGTAACAAGAGGACTATAAAGGTTGTGATTAGGCAATGAACAAATTATGCAGAGGGATGTGAGTGATGTAGATGGGATTTGTCTCTCCTATGTGACAGGAGTGATATCCATAGGCCACTTGATGGAGTAAGACTAAGTAAACGCATGGCCATGCTAGAAAGAATAAATATTAGATATTTATTCGGATCCAGTCTACTCCGGTATCAAGTAAAATAAATTGGGCCGTACAAGGATGACGCGACCATGCCTTGGGCCCAATTAGGATATCGTGACAAAAGGAATAAACGTATTAAATAATTATCACTTATAGGTTATGTTAATAATATTCGGACATAATGATGCATTGCTAGATGCCGCTCTTATTTTATATTAATAATAAAATAGTTTATTATTAATATGACCGGGTATTTTACCTATAGGGTCACACACATAGAGTAAGCCCATCAGAAAATGTTGTCTTATTTTAGTTGGACTAAAATAAAGCTATTGGGCCTAACTCATTTGGAATGAGTAAGGAGCCCACTTTTAGAGAGAACAAATTAGGTCAAACCTAAGCCTATAAATAGAGCATAAGATGCTCATAGGCCGTTCACTCAAGTGAGACACAAAATTCGCAAAAAGTTGCAAGAGCTACACGCCGTCAACCTAGCAGTTGGAAATGTTGCGATTCTGGTGGGAGTGCTCGTGTGGACTCCTAAAGGACGAGGCTACGACTGCTTCGGAGTTCTTCAAGAGGTAACCTAAATAATTTCGAAATTGGTTTTTGTGCTTTGAAACACGGAACCTTGCAAATCCTATGGAATCCCTTTAATTTTTCCGCTGCTCATGCTTAGGGATTTCCTAACACTTTCGCCCCCCATCAACATGAAAACTTGGTGTGAAGGATCTCCAGGACAACAAGACCGGATTCTCCCACTGAGAGTTCGGATTACAATATCGGATACCCACTGTACCGATGTACAAACACTTAAATCATTGACTATTACGGCTGGTCCCCACTCTGGATCCTTGACCCCGGATTAGACCAGTTTATTTTTTATGTACATTTTTTTAAAATGTATTACAATATAACTGTCTTTAAAAGATATGATAATTATTACTTCCTAGTGTCTGAGTAATTGAGGTTAAGTTCACCAACATACCTATGTACAATTTATGGTTTTGCTTTATTTGGAGTATGAAGATCAAGACACAAATGAAACTAAATGCCACTTTACTTTTGAATTGATAGTAATGGGTCAATACATATCGTCCAAACAGATTCCTATTCTGCTTGGCAATAGCGGGTTGTAGGCAAAATCGACAAATTGCAAATGCCTCTTTTCAGTCAAGTGTATGGCAATTGTAGCTTGGTTCTATTTGGTAGTAATAATAAGCAATTATAAATAAAGCCTATCATTCTTCTTAAACCACTATCTATAACTTGCTTTTATTCATCAGTGACAATAGATTATTGTAAACCAGGCATTCTTATTCTTCTATAATTCCGTTTTTCTTCTCTAAGATACCCCCTTGGGTTAGATTTTCATTGATCATCTAACAAGCAATTCCACCTAGATAAAGCAGCATTCTCTTTTAGAAGGAAAAGCTCAATTTTCTTTATATTCCAAATCAGAGGCTACGCAATCTTCTCACTAACAGGTTTCACTCTAATTTCTTATTTGAAGTTGATTTTCCCTACCTCCACTTTTTCTTGCATTAGTATCATTTTTACTATTAGTGTTCTTAATATCTAGCCCTACATTAATTTCAGCAACATGCAGAAACATCAAATTTGTAATAAAGAGCCTAGCCTTATTATGAACCTTGTCAGTATTCCAGATCATCTGCATCAAACCAAGGTATAGGTTTGGTAGCAATCAATTTAATACATCCCCAATTTTACTTATTCTCTTTTATTTTCAAATTCCAATGTAATTCTTTCAAAACATTTTTATTATTTTACTATATGCCCCCCATATAAATGGATTTTTCAAACGTGCCAGTAATTTAATAATAAATGGATTTTTATTATTTTACTAATGTCATAATATCATCTATTAATATTGCTCAGCAATAATTTGTATAAATTATTAGTCACTGTTCCGATTTCTCTAGCAGATTGTTGTGTGGAATACAAGTGTGGTTGAAGTACTGTTGGAAACTCATTCAATTGCATCCGAATCAAATAAACTTCCTAGTTATACATCATAGTTATCTTGCAATTTATGATAGCGGTTAGGTTATTTAATTGCTGACAATGTGAGGTCAAATGGACTTACCCACTCTCAATGGTATCTTAAGTATTGTCAGCGGTTTAGTTCTTTAACCGCTGACAATTTACGTCAGTTTTCCCCTTTTGTTCAATTAAGAATATTAATTAATTTTAGTTTTAGATTAGGTTGTTAATTTTTGACTTAAGATTATTTTTTATTTAAATTATTTTGTTAGTTAACATTTTATTAATGTTATAAAACTTATTATAAAATGTGCCTAACTCTAATATCAAAAATATGTGTCAAATTTTTAATTTGTAAAAGAAGGGTAAAACCTGCTATAGCAGGTCACCTTGGCTAGGTCTACCGTAAACTCAAAAGACCAAGGTGCACCTTAGCCTTCACCTCTGTTTGGTTAGCAGATCAAGAAAAATAATTATGAAATATAAAAAATCTAATAATTAATATTGATCTTTCATGTTGTTTAAGATAATTAAAACTTCATTCAATCATCAAATTTAAAATCTCCTTTTTCTTAACCTCTATTCTAGAAATAGAATGAAAAACAAACATGTTGTAAATCTATCATTAATGTGCTAGCAAGCCAATAGACAGATGTAATGTAATTGACTATCTATCGGTGACGAAGAGAGCCCGTCGCCACGCCATGATTCCATGCACCAAACTTGAAACATTGTCCCTATTTAAAATCTCTAAGATTGTATCGTCTAGGAAAACCTCTTTAACAAATTTAAATAAATTTTTATAAGCTATTTATAAAACAAAACTGGTCTATTAATTTTTTATGATCCAATATTTAAAAAATAATAAATATTTTTCAAATTCTTATAAAATTATATATAGATATATATAATATCTTATAATCAAAAATATTATCTTAAGTGAGAGTGAGAAACATAAATCTGTACTGTACAATCATACATGAATGATCATCATTAAAAGTTGTTAAAAATTACATTATCAATATATTTTAATATTGACTATTCATTTTAAAATATAACAGTCTAAGTTATTCTTATTACTCTCACATAAAAAAGTCTTTATCATATAATACATTTGTGTGTGTATATATAATGTTAAAGGTTCCATCCCAAAACCAATTGGCAATGGTTGGAGTGACCCAATAGGTATTTAAACCAGTCTGCCGGACCCGGACCAGGCAAGGGGTAACTTTTGACCCACAACGAAAGGGCAACTCTTGGCCCATAAGAACCGGAAAGAATGCTCTGGCTCTGATACCATGTTAAAGGTTCCATCCCAAAACCAATTGGCAATGGTTGGAGTGACCCAACAGGTATTTAAACTATGCGAAATATGATGAGGCAGGCGATATGGGACTTCCAACATATAAAGAAAAATGAGAAAAATGGGAGCCATGCACGACCCATATAATTAAGTATCCCAATTCGTGGCTATAAAAGGGATGTCCATGTACCGTGAGTGCCCATAAACTGTCTCCCTTGGAATAAGGAAATTTGGAAAGAGATAGCAGACGAGAAAAGAAAAGTAGCGAGACAGAATAAGGTGGATATAATATTTATTTTGTATTTTATGATATTGTTTTGTAGGTAATTGGTGAATTACTATTTAATTTATTAATTTCTAAGTTATTATTTAGTCATACTTAATTATTATTTACTCCTAAACTCATTAGTTTTATTGACTTGTATGCATCTATTTAAGGTGTTTATATATATATATATATATATATATATATATATATATAACTTAATTAAAACTTATAAAATAAGTTATTTTTCTGTAAGAATTTATAATATAAATTAATTTGATTTACAATGAGTTAAAAATAACCTATTTTAATAAATTTATTATGAAACTTATTAAAATTACGTCAGAAACAACTTACAAACAATTGTAAACGCACCCTTATTCAATTTAATTATAAGTTGTTCTTACGAGTTTTACTCACTTGTAACATTAAGTTGTTTCTTTGTTCCGATTAATTTCATTATTTATTAAGTTGATATGTTCTACCTATATTTTTAATTGTTGGTTATACTTTTTATAAGTCTAGCATTTTATTTTCTTTACTTACAGTTTTACCTACAGGTGAAGTTTACTGTCACCGAAATATGATGCCTATAGGCTTCTCTCATCTCTTCCAAATTCTTACATGCATTCAGTGGTTGTGGTATACTTTGGCCTAATAGGTCTACGGTAGACCAAAAAATATCAACCTTTGGATGTTAATAGACGGTCAAGATTAATTGATGGTAACCTGTTTAATAGGTCACAGTTAAGATTTATAACATTTTCATTTTTCTCCCTTAAATCTAACAAATTGTAAATGTCTCTAGTTTTAAAATATCTGATTAACATTGTTTAAATGAATCACAATATCTAATACTCTAATTAACTTTATAAAAAATAGGGAAATCCAAAAAAACACTTAGGCTTTTGTCTTCCCCTTTTACCCTCGTCTTCATCTTCTTCTAGGAATGGTAGGGATCCACCGAACCCCAAACACCAAGCACGATGATAGCCTCCTATTCTTTCTCCTTTCACTGTCTTGTTCATCCTATTCTACTAAACCTCAAATCGACGATGTTTAGCAGAGTGCTTCCTTCTCCGTCACGTTCGGCGTTCTCCGTTGGTGGGTGCCAGAACTCCATTTTGGAGTGGGTCAGCGATACTTCCCCTTCGGCGACCTCCATTTGCTTCTCCGTGGTTGAGACCCCTCGTTTGACCATTTTTTCCCTCACCTTTCCTTTAAAACCAAAGCTCTCAGGTTCCAATCTGTTGCTATTTTGTTGCAAAGGTCCCAGATCTGTGGCTTGACAAAGTAGGTTCTTAACCTCCTCTCTCTGGTTGTTGGTTTTTTTGTTTTTCTGGTTGGATGATTATTTTGGGTGGTGGTTGGCGGTTATGGTGGTTTTTCTAATGCAAGAGGTGTCAGTGACGGAGGTCGGGTTATTGTGGTGGAGGGTTTTATGGGTGGGTTACGGGTTTGTGGCAAGGTGGTGATGACTTGGTTCGTCGTGATCGTAAGTGGCCGTGAGAGGTGAAGATGGTTGGGTGGTGGTGGGGTTGTTGTGGTTGAGGGTTTTGAGAAATGAGACAGTGCCCATAATTAATTAAAATACAGTTTTAATACTAAGACATAACTAGAAGTGGGTTCTACTTTTCACATGTGAAGGATGTTTTGCTTATAATCAATTTGAGATTGCTGGTTTTGAGGATAATTGTTTCCATTGAAGTAAACCTTTTATGTCTTTGTTCATTGTAATTGGTATGCTGGTAGATCTAATTTCGGTTTTAGATTTTTGAATCTTTTTGGCTGTTAATGATATTATGATAGTTGATACTAGAAAGAAGTTATTATCCGTCTATTTAATGTATCTATAAACAATTTAAGGAGTTCCCTATCCTGAATATCTGATTCTTTACCAACTACGATCGTTTTCATTTCAGGGATAGAACTTGTTATTGGAATTGGAGTTTAAGTCTGCTAATGTGAAGCATAAGACACTATAAACCATAACATGAGAGACCATAATATCACTGCTGACAATGAGGTCAGATGCACTTACCCGTGTTCTGTGGTATCTTAGGTATTGTCAGCGGTTTAGTTTATTAACCGCTAACAATTTACATCAGTTTTCACACTTTCTCTAGACCTTTTCATTCTGAGGTTTTGTTCAATTAAAAATATTGATCTTATTTAAGATTAATTTTTGTTTTAGATTAAGTTATTAATTTTTTACTTAGGATTATTTTTTATTCAGATTAGTTTGTTAGTTAATATTTTATTAATATTATAAAACTTATTATAAAATGTGCTTAGGTCTAATATAAAAAATGTATGTGCCAAATTTTTAATTTGTGAAAGAAGGACAAAACCTGTTATAACAGGTCACCTTAGCTGGGTTTACCGTAAACCCAAAAAATCAAGGTGCACCTTAGCCTTCACCTGCATTTTGCTGATCATTTTCTCAAGATGATCCAAAGGTAAATAATATTGTGTTTTTTTTTAGAATTTGTATCCTTAAACACACTTCAAGAAATAAAAAAAATTACATGTAAAATTAATATTACTTAACATATTCTTTTAATAGTTTTTAAGATAGGTTCAACACACCAAAATAAGTTAGTTATGATAATTTACTAGGTTCTACTTAAACAAAATCTCAAATTTAAGACTTCATAGATAAAAAAAATTATTGGACGACACAACCTCACTCATTTGAGACACTACGAATCCCCATTCTAGATTAGTAAGTCTAAAAGGTTAAATCATTAGAGGATAAACCTAAAATAATATTGTCAAATTTTTTAATATGTACCTTAATTAAATCACATGCTAAAAATTAGAATGATAATTTTTTTATCAGTAAAAGGTAAATCATATATATATATATATATATATATATATATATATCTTATCTCTTATTTTTCATTTATCTTATACAGACTTACATTGTGTATGTAACACCCTCAGTTAACTAGGATAATCCCTTGCACTAGATTATCCTGGTCAACTAAGAGGTTACGAGTTTTAGAAAAATGTAGAAGTTTTTATTGTACAAGAAAGCTTGGTGGAATAGATACATCGTATATATAAATGGTCATATACAACACATGGCTAAAACAATAACTATTCAACTGAAAGAAAAAAAGGCACGCAAGCTCCCGTAAATGAAAACAAAATTAACCTATTCTATTCGTCTTTGGTCCAGGAAGAGTCTGGCTGATCCTCAATGCAGAGTCGGTGACCATCACCACGATGTCTGAAAAAATTAGCGTAAAGGTGAGTCTTTACCTCCACAATAATCAGGAAGATGTCTCATCAACACCTACCCACATACAACACAAACAATCCAAGATCGAGTCCCACGCACTCTCTTTGGGGTTCCTAAGATATATTTTAAGTTATCTCACCATTTTTTATCTCAGTTAATTATCCCCATGTTCCTATTCATCTCTCAGGACTATTATGTTCTACAAAGTCATACTTAAGTAACAAACAGTCACAATCACAGTACAACGATGCAATGCATGAGTTCTTTTTGTTATTTCCATTCTTTTTATTAGTCATCATGATGCATATGGGTCCATCTCCTCCTCAACAATCTCATCAATCCTGTGCTCAATCTGTCACCTTTATATTCCCTGCCCAACTAGAGCGACTGGAGCTCTTCTCGTTCTGGTTTTCACAATAGGTAAGTGTTAACCAAGTGGCCTCAATTACTCAAGAGGGGGGGTGAATTGAGTATTAAAAATTTTTCTTGGAATGCTTTTGAATTTGATTCTTTAATAATTATGCTTGAAGAAGATAACAAATAATATAACAAACAATATAAGAAAGTGAATATTTCAAGTTGATTCTAACTCTTAAGTAAGCAATTTATATGAGCAAATATGAAAAAGTGTAGCGATAGAGAGATTTGCAAACTGATATAACGAGTTCCACCACCCCAGTGTACGTCTTGCCTTCAAGCAACCCACTTGAAGGATTCCATTATGAAATTAAAGATTAAAACTTTGAGCAATTGAAGCTTCCTAGTGTCCCACACTCAAGAATCCAATTCTCACAAGTACAAGGGTAACCCACCCAATCTCTCAATCTCACAATCTTACAAGGTTGAAACCCCAACCCAAACTTCTAGAATTTTTGATGTTTAAGTGTACAAAGTTAACTCTCCAAAAGAGTGGATATACAAGTTAAAGCTTTCACCAAATGATAACTCTCAAAGAGAGGATATGCAAATTTTACACACAAAATATTTTCCCCACAAACTAACTCTCAAAATAATAGCTCAAAAGAAGTATGCCAATTAATGAATAAAGAGAGCAAGTAGAAGAGCAAAGAGTAAGGAGGAGGAAGAAAGCAAATGGAAATGCTTCAAATGCTTGGGATGGTTTGTGCCTTCAACTCTTTTGCTATTTATAGGCTCCAACAGCATGGTTTCTTGCAATTAAAAAATTGTCTCAACATGGTCCATTGAATATTCAAGTGCAGCGTAAGATGGCTTTGTAGTTTCGATGAAGTGCAGTATGGTTTGGCCAATTAATTTAATTCTCCGATGTAGTGCAGCATGGAGTGGAGCATGAGTGTGAGGCTGTGTCTGCATAATGTCTCCATTTGAATTTTGAACTGCATGAATCATTGCATGAATTGATTCCCAGTGTGCATTTTGGTCTTCTAATAGTGCATGAATCGATTCCCTATCAGTATGAATTAATTCCTTCGTGAGATACACAGCAATGAATTGATTCTTTAAGCTTTGAATCGATTCCCTGGGCAAGCAAGAAAGTGTGAATCAATTCCTTTTAGGGATGAATCGATTCCTGCCATTCAAAATGCAATCTTGGACTAATAACTCGTGTGAATCGATTCCTCATGGTATTCATTGTATAATGAATCGATTCATGCTATGCAAAAAGCAGTTCTAAACATTTAAATCCAAAAGAATCGATTTATATGGCTGTTCATTGCTGTGTGAATCGATTCAAGTACCTGATATATAAATTTTGGCACTTTGTTTCACCCTTTTTGATATTTGTTCAATCATGGCTCCAATCCTTTGATCTTTAGGCACTTTGTTGATCATTTTCACTTGTTTTAGACATGGATAAATGCCTTGATTCAAGTTCTTTGTTGTTCATTAAAATTGATAGCTTGGCAACATCCTTAATATCTCTTCATTTGTTGTGTCATTATCAAAACCTACATCAACATATAAATACATTCTCCCCCTTTTTGATAATGACAACAAATGTTTGTCTCTTAGGATGTTAGTATCATAACAATTCAAATATATTGCATAAATGACTCCCTCTTACACATATAATTTGACACTACATGTTATACATATGTCATTCATATAATTGAATACCATTTTATCATTTACACATGTATTTGGATATCACTTGTTGTAAAAAAAATTATTATAAGGCTCCCTCTTAATCATGCAATTTCAATAAAGATAGATATAGATGTTGATTCTAGATTTTATCTCTCCCTTAAGCATTATAACATCATGATATTCTCTCCCCCTTTGTAAGATACTTTATGCCACTTAGAATGTATATATTCTCTCCCTCTTTGGCATCATCAAAAACTCCCCTTTGATATCATCAACAACGTTGAAGAATATATATCACTTAAAGATAGATACACATATTATTGAAGCAAGATACCAATTGTATATAAAACTCCCCCTAACATATGCAACATATATCATAGAGTAATTCAAAGCATGGAGGCAAGCAATGTCTTATGGGAATCGATTCATCTATATATGAATCAATTCATCTAGCTATTTTTACGCAGTTTTGAAGAATCATGTTACTAGAAGGGTGTTTTGTGAGGGGTTATACAAGGATTAAAATTTTACAATTTTGCCAATGATCTTGTTGCACAAGAAAGTCAAGAAAATATGTTTAGAACCATGTGGTATATAGGAGATTATACAAGGTCATTTGGCATTTATTTTTTAGAACCATGTGGTATATAGGAGATTATTTTTGTGTCAAAATATGTTTAATTAAGTATATACTTCCTGGGGACTCAGAATAAAACAAGAGTTTTGTGGAGCATTAAGAAGATTATTGAAAGTGTGAGTATGTATTTACTTCAAAAATTGTATGTATATCACAAAGTAAAGCACTATGTTCAAAGAAATGAGAATTTATGAAAAAAAAAGTTAAAATCTTTAGGTTAAAGATTTTCAAAATTATGTTCAAGGAGTAAGAAAATGTGATAAAAATCAATTTAAACAATTTCCAAAATTCCTAATTCCTTTCTAATATTTATAAATAGTTCTTTTGGAAAGGGTTTTGTAAAAATATCCGCCAATTGTTTTGAAGTTTCAACATATTCAAGAACACAATCTTCTTTCAAAACATGGTCTCTTATAAAATGATGTCTTATCTCAAATGTTTAGTCCTAGAGTGCATGACAGGATTTTTGGATATATTTATGGCGCTAGTGTTATCACATTTGATAGGCACTTTGTTTAAAAACACACTAAAATTAAGAAGTTGTTGTCTCATCCAAAGAATTTGAGCACAACAACTGCCAGCTGCTACATATTCTGTCTCAGCTGTCGATAAAGCAACACTTACTTGTTTCTTACTATGCCAAGAAACAAGGGAACTGCCAAGTAAATGACATGTGCCACTAGTACTCTTTCTATCAAGTTTACAACCAGCAAAGTCAGAATCAGAATATCCTATAAGAATACATTCAACGCCTTTGGGATACCATAAACCAACATCTTGAGTACACAAAAGATATTTCAAAATTCTTTTTACAGCAGTAAGATGTGATTCTTTAGGACATGCTTGATATCTAGCACACATACATACTGCAAACATAATATCGAGTCTACTAGCTGTTAAGTAAAGTAAGGAGCCTATCATACCTCAGTATTTAGTTATTTCAATGTCGTTACCCTTCTCATCTTTGTCTAAGTAGCAAGATGTACTCATGGGCGTAGCTATTTCGTTTGCCTTGTCGATTTCAAATCTTTTGAGTAGTTCTTTGCAATATTTTGTTTGACTAACGAAAGTACCTTCATTTGTTTGTTTGATTTGTAATCCAAGGAAAAAGGTGAGTTCTCCCATCATGGACATTTCGAATTCATCTTGCATAATCTTGGTAAACTCTTGACAAAGAATTTCGTTAGTAGCACCAAATATTATGTCATCAACATAAACTTGTACCAAAAGAATGTTATTGGTTTTGCGTTTTATAAATAGTGTAGTATCAACCTTTCCTCTTTCAAAATTATTTTCTAAAAGAAATTTACTAAGTCTTTTATACCAAGCTCTTGGAGCTTGTTTTAAACCATATAAAGCTTTTCTAAATTTAAAAACATGGTTTGGAAATTTGTGATTTTCAAAACTGGGAGGTTGATCTACAAAAATTTCTTCTTGAATATAGCCGTTTAGAAAAGCACTTTTAACATCCATTTGATAAAGCTTAAAATCCATACAACAAGTAAAAGCTAATAGTAATCTTATGGCTTCTAGCCTAGCTACGGGAGCATATGTTTCTTCATAGTCTATTCCCTCTTCTTGATTATATCCTTTAGCAACTAATCTAGCTTTATTTCTTGTTATTATTCCATTTTCATCTAGGTTGTTTCTAAAAACCCATTTTGTACCTATTATTAGATGGTCATTGGGTCTTGGCACAAGTTCCCAAACTTCATTTCTTTCAAATTGATTCAATTCTTCTTGCATAGCCAACATCCAATGTTCATCAATAATAGCTTCATTGATATTTTTAGGTTCTATTTGTGATACAAAAGCTAAGTGATTGCATGCATTTCAAATAGCATTTTGAGTACTTACACCTTTTGTTATTTCACCTATGATATTGTCTAAGGGGTGATTCTTTACAGTGATCCACTCCTTTTGTTGAGGTTCGTCATTTTGTGATGTATCTTCTTCATTTTTGTTTTCTTCTTTATCTTCCAAGTTCATTTCTTGGAAGTGACAGGAACCGCAAGCGCACGGGTTATGTCGCATAATATAAAAGATTATCGTTCTCTACAGGGACTATGTTCAAAGTACCAGCATATTGAAATTTAATTATCCACACAATTGATTTTTAAGATTTTTATAAAATAAAGTACAAATTAAAATTGCACAAAATACGAATAAATAAAAATAAAATTTACTTGACACTTTAAAAATTAGAGTTGAGAATATCTTGGGATTTCGGGGGATTAAGACTCTATTTTATGTTAATGAATTTTAACTTTTCATAAATAAGAATCGAATTAAGTTTTCCAAGGCGAATTTTCCAAAAGCTAATTAATATGTTCCTCTCGGAATCCTATTAATGTACCTAACCTATGGAAAACGCTGCTTAATCCTCAGAAAGGCCCATTATCATTTTATAAAAATCCCTTTTATTTCCTCAAAAGAATTTTGATTACTTTCACGGTTTTACCGAGGTCACAAAAAGCATCTCAAAAATCTTAGGTTTAGTTCAAAGCTTTCTGGTAAAAATAAATCTCTCGATTCTATTTATTACCTAAACTTACTAATATACCCGTAAGTATACAGTTTTATCATTTAGGTTCTTGTTAAGAATTACTAAAAGCATTAAGCATAATTGAACTAAATGGAAAACAGAAATTTATTTAATTCCAAGTCAAAATAACATTAAAATAAAATATTATCATACCCCCTTTTATCCTAAGATAATTAATTTAGCTACTCATGAAATAATTCAAATTCATATAAATAATGGAAATATAAAACATACAAGACATGGTAAAAATAAAGACTTACGGGTTTCTCCAAAAGCTCATAATAATTTACCACTGTAATTCCTTGTTGCAATAATTTCACCACCAATTACAAATTTAAATTCTCACTTTTACAGCCCTCACACTCTTAAAATAAAATAAAGAAAAAGAAAGTAAAGAAAAAATGGGAACGGGACAGAGAAAGAAAATAAGAGAAATAAAAAGAAAGAAAAGAAAGAAAAGAGAAACGAAAAGCAAAGAGAAAGGAAGGAGGAATTGGAACGAAGCTGATGGAATTGATGCAAGTGATGATTGATGCTGGATGCTTGCAACTTCTTCTCCTTTTATAGGCGATGGAAAGGGGGGATCCAGCTAAGAAACGCGTTGTAATTGCAAGTTGGGAGGAAACTTTCGGTGCATGTGAGTTCCAGTTGTGCCAATTTGCATTATTTTAATATTTCCAATAATTCGGTGCTTGGATTTATTCAGCTGGGCAAATTTTGAGTGGAAAGGTGCTAGAATTCCACAAGACCGAATGAAAGCTTGCTGTTCGGTATTGGTTGCTGGGTGTTGTTGGTTTACATGTGGCAGGTATGGTGGTATGAGGGACAGTGGAGTTGCTGGACGATGTGGTGGATGGAGCCGATGTTGGTAGGAGAGGAGTCTGGGCGGTGTGGATGATGGAAAGGAGAAAAGGGACAGCGGAGTGAATAAGACGGTGTTGAGAAGTGAGGACGGTTGGGCGGTGTTGGTTGGAGAGGAGTCTGGGCGGTGTTGTGTGGAGAGGAGTCTGGGCGGTGTTGTGGATGGAAAGGAGTCTGGGCGGTGTTGTGGATGGAAAGGAGAGGACGGTATGTGTTATGGATTAGAAGAAGAAAGGGACAGCGGATAGGGAATGGGACGGTGTTGTGGCTTGAGGACGGTGTAGAGTGATCCGTTGTTTGGTGGAGTGTAGGTCGGTTTTCTCTTTTCTGCAAAATCCGAGTGAAAGGGTGCCTTTTGTGCTAAAAACCGAGTGAAAATGGTACTGTTTGTACATAAAACCGAGTGAAATATTCACTCGGTGTTGACATGAGGGGTCGGTATTTAAGAAAACCGGTCGGTTTCGCTTGAACGAGAGTTTCTCGCTTAAGCGTTTGTTGAAGAAAACCGTCTCGCTCAAGCGGATAAAGGTTCGCTCAAGCGAGAGGCTCTCTTTTTCACTGTTTCACTCGGAGAAACCTTGCTCGGATTTGCTTGTGTTGCTCGGAATTGACTGAAGAGGGACTCGGATCCGACTGAAACCATTCACTCGGCTCAGGTTCATGGAGTTCATTCGGAACTGATTGAAGACTCACTCAGGATCAGAATTTATTCAATCGGTTCCCAAACATTTTCACACGGCTGTCTCTGAATCTGAACCACTCGGTTAAAACTTTGCTCGGATTTTGCTTTGGAATTCACTCGGAAGTGCCTTCTTGTTTCTCACTCGGAATGGCCTCCACTTTTACTCAGGAACCTGCACTTGAAGAGTTGGAATTTGACTGATTGAATTTCTTCTTATGTCTGAGCCTTGCTTTGCTCGGAAATGCATCTTTCTGACCCAACTCACTCGGAATGGCCTTTCCTTGGAGACTTCTCACTCGGGCTCAGTGTGGAACTTGAGAGTCTGCCCGAGTGTGATTCATTTCTGGTCGGATTTTTCCTTATCCGATTAAGACACCACTTGGAAATGCCTTGTTCTCCGAATGAAACTACTCGGATTCTCTTTAGTCAGCATTTATTCATTCAATGGCATTCCTTCTGCTCGGAATCAGTTCACTCGGAATCAGTTTTTTGCCCAGAAAAGTACTTGTTCTTGGTCAGACCTGCTTCAGTCAGCATTCCTCACTCAGATTTACTTCAATCAGCAATCCTTTCACTCGAGTCAGCAATTTATCACTCGGAATGGCTTTGACAGGGAACATTTCACTTGGATTTTCTCCAACAGTGTAGTATTCCACTCGACAATGCTCTATTCTGAGTCTTTCCACTCGGATTTGGTTATTTCTGAGTTATCCCACTCGGATTTGGCCATTTTGAGTCGGATTTCAGTGCTCTGAGTCGGATTTCTGCTTTCTGAGTCGGATTTCAGCTTTAAAAAGAGAATTCTTTCCACTTTGGGCTTGTTCTTCTTGTTTCATTATCATTTTATGGTCGTTTTTCTCTTGTTTTTGACCCTTTATTACCTTAATTCCTGCAAAATAACATACCCAAGTAGACTAGAGTGGAAAGAAAGCAAAAATCGCAATAAATAAAGGAAATACAGTGGATAATGACTAAAATCCTAAGCAATTTAGACCTAATTTATTGTATTATAAAGCACTTATCAAAATACCCCAAACCAAAACATTGCTTGTCCTCAAGCAATCACCATATTCACAAGATAAAATACAGAAAACACTAAGCTTAATAAACTAAGGAAATCAAAAATAGAGAAACAGATTTATTTAAATGCCAATTTTATTTTTCTTATGTGAATCAATTTTCAATGTCAAGATTTGAGATACTCTTCTCACAATTTTCACTCAAGTGTTTCAAGGTTTGTGTATCTCTCAAATCATCATAGTCAAAAAATATTACCATAAGCTTGTTAATAAACCAAAAATTCCACAGTTTAAATAGAAAATATGTCAAAGTCTAAAGGTCTTTCAAAGGTTGTAACGTGGCCTTGGGTTGTAATGTTAAGGTAGGAATTTCAAGAAAAATGGAATACAAAAGGGCTTTAACAGTCATGAATGATCACCATTATAAATTTAACAGAGCAAATTTTTGAACTTTTATGGACTTTTTGGAATTCATTCAATATCATCCTTTTGATTTTCTTTTCTTTTTCTTGCGTTTCTTTGCATCCAATACCATATTTTTCTTAAGTCCTTTTTTATTTCTTTGCTCCACTAAATTTCCAACTTTTTCACCATTAAGAGAATATCAGTTAATGAAAGGTTTCAAAGAAAATTTTTTCGCTTTTAGGCTCAAAAGAGGCAACTAGGGGTCAAATTATACAAAATTCTGAGGCTTAAGAATAAGACCTAATTGTGCCTTTATCATCCTAAGACATATAATCAAAAACCATTTTGAATCGTTTGAAAAACAAGTTCTAGAATATTAATGACTATGAGATTCACTCAATCAAGAAAATATGGGTTTTAAAAATTTGTTTGATAAATAACCCATTTTGGCTCAAGTCTAATCATGGAAAGCCTTTTCAAAGAAAATTTTAATCACATAAGGTTCATTTAAGCATTTATTTGGCATTTAAACAATCAAATTTGGAAAATTTTACTCAAAATTTTTGGGATCCTTAGATACTTTAGCCTTGTGTTCAAAGTAAATTTATCATGCAATCATGGTAAACTACAAGATTACAAACAAAATAAGGAAAACACACATGCAAAATAAAATAACAATCACACAACAAAACAAAACAGTTAAGTTTTCTTACCTACCACCCCAAACCAGAATTTGACATTGTCCTCAATGTTAAAATAGATGATAAAGGATAAGAAAACTTACCTGTAGTAACCCCAAACCAGCATCTGACATAGTTGGTTTTTTTTTTATTAAAGCTTAAAAATAAAGACATGGGGTTACCTCCCTACAAGTGCTAAGTTTAATGTCTTCAGCCAGACTCTATCCCTCAATCACAGTCAAGAATCGATTAGGGCCAAGAAACTCATACCTTAGTATGGAAAGTGAAGATTTAAGTTTAACATTTGGCCTCACCATGACCTCAGTGTCATGTCTCAGTGGTATGTTACCTTCACTGCTTTTTGATGTTCCTGCAAACTTATTCAGAAAAATAGATTCAAGTGGGTTTTTAAGAAGAGTTTCATCCTTCACCACTTGGTCAACAATTTCAATTCCATAGCAAACATCATTAAAAGGTTTTTCTAAAACATTTTTCAAATTAAAATCAACCTTTTGGTCTCCAACAGTTAGAGACAACTTACTATTTTTGACATCGATCACAGTACCTGCAGTTGCTAAAAATGGTCTGCCTAAAATAATAAGAATCAAAGAATCTTCGTCCATTTCAAGCACAACAAAGTCAGCAGGTATAAAACATTTTCCTACCTTAATAGGAACATCTTCTAAAATTCCTACAGGATATTTGATAGATCTATCAGCCAACTGTAAAGATATCCTAGTAGGTTTTGGCTCTCCCAATCCTAACTTTTTAGCAACAGATAATGGCATTAAACTCACACTCGCTCCCAAATCACACAATGCTCTATCTATAGCTATGCCACCAATCATACAAGGAATAGAAAAGCTACCTGGATCATGAAGTTTTGGAGGCATTTTCTTTTGAATTAGAGCACTACACCCCTCAGTGAGTGCCACGGTTTCATCTTCCTCAAGCTTTCTTTTGTTGGACAAAATATCCTTCAAGAACTTCGCATAGATAGGCATTTGCTGCAAAACATCTATGAAGGGAATATTGACATACAATTTCTTTAAAACATCAAGAAACTTACCAAATTGTTTGTCCAACTTTGCTCTAGCCAGGCGCTGAGGAAATGGAATAGGAGGTTGATATGGCTTAACCTCTTCTTTCTTTTCTTATGGTTTTTCTTCCTTATTCATTGGGTAAGATGGAGACTCATCCAATTTCTTTTTCTCTTCAGTCTTACCAACTGGACCATCATATTTAGTACCACTCCTAAGAGTGATAGCCATTGCATGGTTGGAAGGTCCAGCCTCAGGTTTCCCAGGAAATGTTCCTGGTGCTCTTTGAGAGTAGGAGGCTTGTTGGCAATTTGAGTCTCTAATATTTTGTTATGGGTGGCAAGGGAGTCCACCTTTGAAGCTAAGTTCTTTATTGCATCAGAGAATTCATCGTTCTGCTTCTGTTGAGTAGCTACAAATGTCTCCATTAAGGACTCTAGTTTTGATTTCTGTGGATTGTAGGGTCCTTGTTGAGGGTTGTAGTTATTTTGGAATTGAGGTAGCCTATTTTGGAAACCAGGTGGACCTTGTGGAGGTCTGTAGTTACCTTGATAATTTCCACCGTAGTTTCCAATAGCATCCACCTGATGCATTTCTTGTTCTTGATTAGGGGTCATGGCTAAGTTGTAGTTTGTAGCTCCATGTCCTGAAACACCACAAACTTCACAAACAATATTAGTAGCACCTGTTGACCCTATTTTATCAAGTTTTAATGTTAATGCTTCAACTTTGGCAGAAAGTAAGGAAAGAGCATCAACAGAATACTTACCTGGTGTTTTAGAAGGTAATCCTCTCTCAGAGTTCCATTGGTGAGTGTTTTGAGCTATTTCCTCGATCAGGTTCTCAGCTTCATCAACATTTTTACTCATGAAGGCTCCTCCAGCTACAGCATCTAAAGAGATCTTTTGTGTGGAAGTTAGTCCATTATAGAAAATATGGATTGTCAACCACCTTTCTATCCCATGGTGAGGACATTCTCTTAGCAACTCCCTGTATCTTTCCTAGGCTTCATACAAGGATTCATCATCTTTTTGTGAAAAATTGATGATTTGTTTTCTCAGCACATCAGTCTTGTTCCTTGGGTACCATTTATTGATAAAAGCACTGGACAATTGTTCCCAAGTCGTGATGGATCCTTCAGGAAGAGAGTATAACCACGCTCTTGCTTTATCTCTTAAGGAGAAAGGGAAAAGTCTTAAGCGAATGGCATCATTGGTGGCTCCGTTCATCTTCAGGGTGTCACAGTATTCAAGAAAGATTTGAAGGTGAAGATTTGGATCTTCGGAGGGTAATCCTCCGAATTGGTTCTGTTGAACCATTGAGAGTAGTGAAGGCTTCAATTCAAAATTGTTAGCCTCCACTGTGGGTCTGAGGATGCTGGATCCTCTTCCATTAGAAATTGGAGCGGCAAAATCTCTTAAGGGTCTGTGTTGGTCTGTCATTTGTTTTTCTTTTTGTTCTTTTTGTTGTTTTTGTTGTTTTCTTAAAGCTCTAAGGGTACGTTCTATCTCAGGGTCAAATCCTAAGTTTAGATCGACACTACGGCTTCGTCGCATAAATAGAAAATAAGTGACAAATAAAACAAACAATTACAAAAATAAAACAACAACAGATACACAAAATAAAGAACAAAAGACAAAATTACAAACAAAATTAAAAATAAAAATAAAAATAACAATAAAAATATTAACAAGTATGATCTAATCGAATTTCAATATTGCCGATATTTGAGGGACAACAGTCCCCGGCAACGGTGCCAAAAACTTGACAGGAACCGCAAGCGCACGGGTTATGTTGCGTAATATAAAAGATTATCGTTCTCCACAGGGACTGTGTTCAAAGTACCAGCATATTAAAATTTAATTATCCACATAATTGATTTTTAAGATTTTTATAAAATAAAGTACAAATTAAAATTACACAGAATAGGAATAAATAAAAATAAAATTTACTTGACACTTTAAAAATCAGAGTTGAGAATATCTTGGGATTTCGGGGGATTAAGACTCTATTTTATGTTAATGAATTTTAACTTTTCATAAATAAGAATCGAATTAAGTTTTCCAAGGTGAATTTTCCAAAAGCTAATTAATATGTTCCTCTCGGAATCCTATTAATGTACCTAACCTATGGAAAGCGCTGCTTAATCCTCAAAAAGGCCCATTATCGTTTTATAAAAATCCCTTTTATTTCCTCAAAAGAATTTTGATTACTTTCACGGTTTTACCGAGGTCACAAAAAGCATCTCAAAAATCTTAGGTTTAGTTCAAAGCTTTCCAGTAAAAATAAATCTCTCGATTCTATTTATTACCTAAACTTACTAATATACCCGTAAGTATACAATTTTATCATTTAGGTTCTTGTTAAGAATTACTAAAAGCATTAAGCATAATTGAACTAAATGGAAAACAGAAATTTATTTAATTCCAAGTCAAAATAACATTAAAATAAAATATTATCATACCCCCTTTTATCCCAAGATAATTAATTTAGCTACTCATGAAATAATTCAAATTCATATAAATAATGGAAAAATAAAACATACAAGACATGGTAAAAATAAAGACTTACGGGTTTCTCCAAAAGCTCAGAATAATTTACCACTGTAATTCCTTGTTGCAATAATTTCTCCACCAATTACAAATTTAAATTCTCACTTTTACAGCCCTCACACTCTTAAAATAAAATAAAGAAAAAGAAAGTAAAGAAAAAATGGGAACGAGACAGAGAAAGAAAATAAGAGAAATAAAAAGAAAGAAAAGAAAGAAAAGAGAAACGAAAAGCAAAGAGAAAGGAAGGAGGAATTGGAACGAAGCTGATGGAATTGATGCAAGTGATGATTGATGCTGGATGCTTGCAACTTCTTCTCATTTAATAGGCGATGGAAAGGGGGGATCCAGCTAAGAAACGCGTTGTAATTGCAAGTTGGGAGGAAACTTTTAGTGCATGTGAGTTCCAGCTGTGCCAATTTACATTATTTTAATATTTCCAATAATTCGGTGCTTGGATTTATTCAGCTGGGCAAATTTTGAGTGGAAAGGTGCTGGAATTCCACAAGACCGAATGAAAGCTTGCTGTTCGGTATTGGTTGCTGGGCGTTGTTGGTTTACATGTGGCAGGTATGGTGGTATGAGGGACAGTGGAGTTGCTGGATGATGTGGTGGATGGAGCCGGTGTTGGTAGGAGAGGAGTCTGGGCAGTGTGGATGATGGAAAGGAGAAAAGGGACAGCGGAGGGAATGAGACGGTGTTGAGAAGTGAGGACGGTTGGGCGGTGTTGGTTGGAGAGGAGTCTGGGCGGTGTTGTGTGGAGAGGAGTCTGGGCGGTGTTGTGGATGGAAAGGAGTCTGGGCGGTGTTGTGGATGGAAAGGAGAGGACGGTGTGTATTATGGATTAGAAGAAGAAAGGGACAACGGATAGGGAATGGGACGGTGTTGTGGCTTGAGGACGGTGTAGAGTGATCTGTTGTTTAGTGGAGTGTAGGTCGGTTTTCTCTTTTCTGCAAAATCCGAGTGAAAGGGTGCCTTTTGTGCTAAAAACTGAGTGAAAATGGTACTGTTTGTACATAAAACCGAGTGAAATATTCACTCGGTGTTGAGATGAGGGGTCGGTATTTAAGAAAACCGGTCAGTTTCGCTTGAACGAGAGTTTCTCGCTTAAGCGTTTGTTGAAGAAAACCGTCTCGCTCAAGCGGATAAAGGTTCGCTCAAGCGAGAGGCTCTCTTTTTCACTATTTCACTCGGAGAAACATTGCTCGGATTTGCTTGTGTTGCTCGGAATTGACTGAAGAGGGACTCAGATCTGACTGAAACCATTCACTCGGCTCAGGTTCATGGAGTTCATTCGGAACTGATTGAAGACTCACTCAGGATCAGAATTTATTCAATCGGTTCCCAAACATTTTCACGCGGCTGTCTCTGAATCTGAACCACTCGGTTAAAACTTTGCTCGGATTTTGCTTTGGAATTCACTCGGAAGTGCCTTCTTGTTTCTCACTCGGAATGGCCTCCACTTCTACTCAGGAACCTGCACTTGAAGGGTTGGAATTTGACTGATTGAATTTCTTCTTATGTCTGAGCCTTGCTTTGCTCGAAAATGCATCTTTCTGACCCAACTCACTCAGAATGGCCTTTCCTTGGAGACTTCTCACTCGGGCTCAGTGTGAAACTTGAGAGTCTGCCCGAGTGTGATTCATTTCTGGTCGGATTTTTCCTTATCCGATTAAGACACCACTCGGAAATGCCTTGTTCTCCGAATGAAACTACTCGGATTCTCCTTAGTCAGCATTTATTCATTCAATGGCATTCCTTCTGCTCGGAATCAGTTCACTCGGAATCAGCTTTTTGCCCAGAAAAGCACTTGTTCTTGGGTCAGACCTGCTTCAGTCAGCATTCTTCACTCGGATTTACTTCAATCAGCAATCCTTTCACTCGAGTCAGCCATTTATCACTCGGAATGGCTTTGACAGGGAACATTTCACTCGGATTTTCTCCAACAGTGCAGTATTCCACTCGGTAATACTCTATTCTGAGTCTTTCCACTCGGATTTGGCCATTTTGAGTCGGATTTCAGTGCTCTGAGTCGGATTTCTGCTTTCTGAGTCGGATTTCAGCTTTAAAAAGAGAATTCTTTCCACTTTGGGCTTGTTCTTCTTGTTTCATTATCATTTTATGGTCGTTTTTCTCTTATTTTTGACCCTTTATTACCTTAATTCCTGCAAAATAACATACCCAAGTAGACTAGAGTGGAAAGAAAGCAAAAATCGCAATAAATAAAGGAAATACAGTGGATAATGACTAAAATCCTAAGCAATTTAGACCTAATTTATTGTATTATAAAGCACTTATCAGGAAGGTACCTACAAGATCATTAATTTCCTTTCTCAGAGGGTTTTGGTTAAGTTCATCAAATTTAACATGTATGGACTCTTCAATTGTACAAGTTTATTTGTTAAAAAGTCGATATGCTTTACTAGTAGATGAATAACCTAAGAATATTGCTTCATCAGATTTTGCATCGAATTTGCCAAGATTTTCCTTTCCATTGTTTAAAATAAAGCATTTGCATCCAAATATATGAAAATAAGAAATATTTGGTTTTCGTCCTTTATAAAGCTCATAGGGTTTTTTTTAATATTGACCTTATTAAACATCGGTTCATAATATGGCAAGCGGTATTTACCGCATCGGCCCAAAAATGTTTCGAAATGTTACTTTCATTTAACATAGTTCTTGCGAGCTCCGCTAAAGATCGATTTTTCCTTTCTACTACTCCATTTTGTTGTGGAGTTCTTGGAGCCGAAAAATTATGTTCAATGCCATATTTTTCAAAAAACTTTTCAAAAGATTGATTTTCAAATTCTCCCCCATGATCCATTCGAATGGATGCTATTTTCAAGTTTTGTTCATTTTGGATGATCTTGGCAAGTTTCTTAAATGCATGATATGCTTCACGTTTATAAGTGAGAAACAAAGTCCATGTATACCTAGAATAATCATCCATAATCACAAGACCATAATAGTTTCCACCAAAACTTTTGATTTTTGAAGGTCCAAATAAATCCATATGTAAAAGTTGTAAAGGTCTAGTTGTTGAAACAATATTTTTTGCTTGAAAAGAAACCTTTACTTGTTTTCCCTTTTGGCATGCGTCACAAAATTTATTTTCAAATTTCAACTTTGGTAAACCAATTACTAAATCTTTCGAAACAAGTTTGTTTAAATGGTCTACATGAATGTAAGAAATTCTTTTATGCCATAGCCATGATTCATCCTATTTAGTTATGAAGCATTGCACATCACTTGAAGCAAGATAATCAAGATTAATCATATAAATATTATCAACTCTTTGACTAACGAATTTTATTTCCTTGTTTAGCTTATTTTCAATTATGCAACCGTTTGATTCGAAAACAATTTTATAGCCTTTATCATATAATTGACTAATGCTAAGCAAGTTATGTTTAAGTCCCTCAACATATAATACATCATTTATAGAAGTGGAAGAGTTTTTACCAACATTTTCGATTCCTAGTATTCTTCCCTTCGTGTTGTCTCCATAAGTAACAAAACCTTTGTTTCGAGGAGTAAATGATATAAACTTACTTTTGTCTCCCGTCATGTGTTTTGGACACCCATTATCCAAGTACCAATGAATGTTACTTGCCTTAAAGCATACCTACAAAACAAGTCAAGTTAGGGAAATTGGTACCCATTTTATGTTGGGTCCTTGTTGGTTAGTTTGAGGTAATGTTCCTTTAGGAACCCATACTTTTCTCACAACCTTTGGCCCTAGTTTTCTAACATTGCAATTGTAAGAATTATGACCTTTAAGACCATAGTGATTGCATTTCATGATAGATATAGATGATTTACTAGGTGGTACAAAGAAGTTCTTATAGTCTTTTTATTTCTTATAGGCATTGAAACCTAGTCCCGTTTTATCAAACATGCATCGTTGTTTTCCGAGTAAAACATTTAGATTGTCTCTACCATTTGTAAACTTTTCTAATGTTCTATTTAAGTCTAAAACTTTAGTTTCTAGAATATCACATTTCTTTACAAATTCACATGGTTTGGTCCTAGAACATGCTTGTACTTTTACTACTTCTATTTTTAGCACTTCATTTTCTTTACATACTTCCATAAAATGCATCTCAAGAGTATCAATGGTTTTTCTTGATAACTTATGATTATTAGAAACTTTTACAAATTTATCATACAAATCTTCAAGAGCATCAAGTAGTTCTTCTTTATCTAAGTCATGAAAATTTACCTCATCGTCTTCATCTTGGTGGTCGGCCATGAGGCAAAGAGTTGCTTCTTCATTTTCTGATTCGTCCGAGCTACTTATCTCATTTTCATCCCATGTGATATATGCTCTTCTCCTCTCTTTTCTTTCTTTGTTTTTGTTCTTTAGGTTTGGACAATCTATCTTGAAGTATCCTTCCTTTCCATATTCAAAGCAAGTAGGTGAAGAAGAATTTTCTTTAAAGATAGGTTTCTTACCTTGAGATTTAAAGTTCCTTTGGAAACGTTTGCTCTTCATTAGTTTTCCAAAGCGTTTCACGAATAGTCCTAGCTCTTCATCCTCATCAAGATCACTCTCTGATTCATCTTCATCCATTGAAGTGGCTTTGAGGGCTATCCCTTTCTTCTTTGAGACTTTTTCTTCTTCCTTCGCTTGTTTCAAATCTTTCAACTCTTGTTCTTGTTCTTGTAGTTTACCAAACAAAGTCGCAAGAGACATGTCATTTATATTAGGAGATTGCTTGATGGTCGTAACAAGAGACTGCCATTCCCTAGTAAGACTTTTTAGTACTTTGTGGATAAGTTCCTTGTTAGTATAAGATTTACCAAGTGTAATAAGATGATTAATAATCAAAGTAAATCTCTTTTGAAGTTCTAAAATAGATTCATTGGAACTCATTCTAAAACTTTCATATTGACTAGTTAAAGTACTAATCTTAGAATCCTTAACATCACTAGTTCCTTCATGAGTTATTTGAAGGGTATCCCATATATCCTTAGCGGATTTACATGTAACTACTCTAAAAAATTCATCGGGACCTAAAGCTAAAGCGATAAGATTTTTTGCTTTGTAATTATATTGCACTTTCTTCTCTTCCTCACTAGTCCAATCATCCATAGATTTTTCAACTTGTTTATCATTAACAATATGCATAGGTACAAAAGGACCATTTTTAATAGTATTCCATACTTTCAAATTAATAGATTGTACAAACATTTTCATTCTTTCTTTCCAAAAAGTGTAACCTCCACCATTGAAAGCGGGAGGTCTATTTGTGGCACCACCCTCGGGAAAAAGGTTTAGAGAATTTGAGGCCATTTGTTCTCTTGAAGCTGTTAAGCTTGAAATACCAAGAGTCAAACTCTGATACCACTTGTTAACCAAGTGGCCTCAATTACTCAAAAGGGGGGGGGGGTGAATTGAGTATTAAAATTTTTTCTTGGAATGCTTTTGAATTTGATTCTTTAATAATTATGCTTGAAGAAGATAACAAATAATATAACAAGAAATATAAGAAAGTGAATATTTCAAGTTGATTCTAACTCTTAAGTAAGCAATTTATATGAGTAAATATGAAAAAGTATAGGGATAGAGAGATTTACAAACTGATATAACAAGTTCCACCACTCCGGTGTACGTCTTACCTTCAAGCAACCCACTTGAAGGATTCCACTATGAAATTAGAGATTACAACTTTGAGCAATTGAAGCTTCCTAGTGTCCCACACTTAAGAATCTAATTCTCACAAGTATAAGGGTAACCCACCTAATCTCTCAATCTCACAATCTTACAAGGTTGAAACCCCAACCCAAACTTCTAGAATTTTTGATGTTTAGGTGTACAAAGATAACTCTCCAAAAGAGTGGATATACAAGTTAAAGCTTTCACCAAATGATAATTCTCAAAGAGAGGATATGCAAATTTTACACACAAAATATTTTCCCCACAAACTAACTCTCAAAATAATAGCTCAAAAGAAGTATGCCAATTAATGAATAAAGAGAGCAAGTAGAAGAGCAAATAGTAAGGAGGAGTAAGAAAGCAAATGGAAATGCTTCAAATGCTTGGGATGGTTTGTGCCTTCAACTCCTTTGCTATTTATAGGCTCTAATAGCATGGTTTCTTGCAATTAAAAAATTGTCTCAACATGGTCCATTGAATATTCAAGTACAGCGTGAGATAGCTTTGTAGTTTCGATGAAGTGCAGTATGGTTTGGGAAATTAATTTAATTCTCCGATGTAGTGCAGCATGGAGTGGAGCATGAGCGTGAGGCTGTGTCTGCGTAATGTCTCCATTTGAATTTTGAACTACATGAATCATTGCATGAATTAATTCCCAGCGTGCATTTTGGTCTTCTAATAGTGCATGAATCGATTCCCTATCAGTATGAATCGATTCCTTCGTGAGATACACAACAATGAATCGATTCTTTAAGCTTTGAATCGATTCCTTGGGTAAGCAAGAAAGTGTGAATCAATTCAATTCCTGTCATTCAAAATGCAATCTTGGACTAATAACTCGTGTGAATTGATTCCTCATGGTATTCATTGTATAATGAATCGATTCATGCTATGCAAAAAGTAATTCTGGACCTTTAAATCTGAGTGAATTGATTCATATGGCTGTTCATTGCTGTGTGAATCGATTCAAGTACCTGATACATAAATTTTGGCACTTTGTTTCACCCTTTTTGATATTTGTTCAATCATGGCTCCAATCCTTTGATCTTTAGGCACTTTTTTGATCATTTTCACTTGTTTTAGACATGCGTAAATGCCTTGATTCAAGTTCTTTGTTGTTCATTAAAATTGATAGCTTGACAACATCCTTAATATCTCTTCATTTGTTGTGTCATTATCAAAACCTATATCAACATATAAATATAGTAAGGACTCATAGTCCCAACATTAAAATAGCGAATCATACATCACCACACATCACCATTGAATGGTGCTAGAGTTTTTTGTATGATGAATTCACAAAACACTCAGATGGTCAATTTTAATGTGACTTGTGGCAAGTGGACCACTGTCGGTGTAGTATACGTTCCAAAGACCGAATGTCGTTCCCACTACGGATCGTTTTAAATCGGTTTCAAACTATTACGACGGATATGGTTTACTGTTTTCATGATAGTGAATTAAAGAAATTATCTAGGAATTGCATGAAATTAATACAAGTAATAATTGAAATAATAGAGTTTAGAAACTGGGAGTTGGATTCACCTCTCTCACCTTCTGATACATGGTTGATATTCATATAAATGACTTTCGCAATATGATTCTTTATGTCACAATCTAAATCATTCGTATCGATTCCTCGATTACGAAATTCTTAAGAATAGATTTAATAACGTCAATCCCTTGATCATTTCAAATCCATTCCAGCATTAAATCTGATTGTTTCGACATTCACTGCGTTAAATACCATTCCTGACTATTTACTTAAAATGAGCATTTCATTTAGATCTGTTTTCGTAAGTTATTTTACAATAACAAACGTAAACTTAAATCAAGAAAATGTTGATCAAGCATATTCAAGCAATGAGTATGAAATGAAAAACCAAAAATCATAAAACAATTTCATCGATTACATGAATACCAAACACATGTTCATTTAGATTGATCAGTTACCTCCAATCCCAATGGAAAAGTTAGCCACTCATGGTAGCCATGATCATACAATATAAGGAAGAAGAAGAAGAATCTCAGCTAAAAGTATATGGCTGAACAAAAGCTCCCTTTCATTTTTTTAGCCCCCCGTTAGTCTTTTAATGTTTTTCTTTTATAAGGCTCAATTCGCTTGAGCGAGTTTAAGTCTCGCTCAAGCAAGGAGCATTCTTCAACTCGAAGAAATTCCACGTCCTGCTTGAGTTGCATGATAAACTCGCTCAAGCGAATAAACTCGCTTGAGCGACTTTACATTATGGTAGACTCTGCTTGAATCTCGCTTGAGCCACTTCTCTTCAGCTACAGTGAGTTTTGAAATTTTACTTCTGGACAGGTTTCGCTTGAGTGAATAAAGCTCACTCAAGCGAATCCTTTACTAAAACTTCACTGGTAGAATCTCGCTTGATGCCTTTGTGGTTTAGCCTGAGCGAACTCCTTATTTTTACATTCTGGAATAATTTCGCTCAAGCGAAACTACTTCGCTTGAGCGACTTCTTCATCAATCTTCATTGGTCTAAATTTGCTGAGGCGAATATGTCCTTCGCTCAAGAGATTGACGACTTATAACTTACATCTGTTGCTTACTTTGTTTGCTCAAGCGAACCTTCAATTTGGCCTAAGCGACTTCATTTGCTTAAGCGATATCACCTTCGCTTGAGCGACTTCTCATTAATTTTCTCTTAACTTGGTGGATTTCTTTCTTTTCTTTTTCCCTTCTTCTTTCTTCTTCATTTTTCCTGAAATTACATCAAACTTTGGGATTTGATAACATGTTTTAACCAATCAAACTTGCATAATGCCTTTATCCTAATTTGTGTCCTATATAGCTTATAAAATGACAAACATTGCACATAGGGATGGAAATGGGCTAGGCCAGGCCGGGCTTTGAAAGGCCTGAGCCTGGCCTACATTAAATTTTCAAGGCCTGAGCCTGGCCTATTAGCCTGTCATAGGCATTTTTTTAAGGTCTGTTATGGCCTGTTTGAAGGCCTGGCCTATTTAAAAGCCTGTTTAAAAAGTCTGTTTATAGTGAAACTTTTAAAATGCTAAAACCAACCTAAAAAAATTTATGTTCCATTCCCTCCTAATTTTTTTAATTGTAAACTTGTAATATTAATTTATATTATATAAATGTAAATATGTAATATATATATATATATATATATTAGTTTATGTTATAAATATTATATATATATAACTAATTAATAATTAATTTAATTAAATAGACCGGCCTGTTGGGCTTCAAAGGCTTTTCAGAAAGCCTGTGGCCTAACCTGTTTAGTTAAAAAGACATTTTTAAAAGCCTAAGCCTGGCCTTCTAGCCCGACAAGCCTGGCCTATATAGGCTTTAAACGAGCCGGGCCATAGGCCCCCGACGGACGGCCTGGCCCATTTCCATCCCTAATTGCACATTATGTCCAACTTTTACTCTAATTTCATCATAAAATCTATATAAATTGGACACCTATCAACTATCCCTGATCTAGAACTTTGCTTGTCCTCAAGCAAATGGTCAAGAAATAGTCAAGTGAAATAAAGATCCTAATTAATCATAACTGTAAATAAAATGAAGGACAACTTCTCACTATTTATAACTGATAGTTCCTTAATCATGCTTCAATTCATCTAACTAAATTCTAAGTTTGAAATGTTTTACACAATTGCAAGTAACCATTCTACTATAAAAACAAGAAACCCTCTCATTTTATACCTTCCAGGTGAGTGTTTAATCTTTGTATCATTGATCAAGTGTTATTCAACCATTGCATTTCATTTCATTGCATAAGATGACTACTCACATAAACATGGATCAAAAGGTCTTCATAGGTTGTAACTTGGCCAGGCTAACAAGGAACTTATTGGTTTTTCTTTGGAATGCAAAGGGCATACTAAGGACAATCAAATTTCTTAGCCTTTGAATTCTCATTTTATATTCTCATTCTTTCTTCACCTGAGCCATTGAATTCTTCTTTGTATTCCTCCTTATTTTTGTTTGTTCTTTGACATTTCTAGGAGGATTTTATTTATTTTTCAATTTTTTGATAGGTATAGCTGAGTTATCCATATGACCCTCTTAAAAGATTGTTCTTGTCCTTAGCATGCATTAAGGTTGGATCTTCTATACAAGCATGTTCTAAGGTTAAAGAAAAACTTTTTGGCTCAATGGGGTTTAAGAAAAAAATGGATTGATTACTATCAAGGGTTGGCTTTTTGGCTCTAGTTTACCTATTCTACACAAAGTTTGCCTTTATCCTGTCCATATTTGACTAAGCAATGATCCTTGCTAGAAATTTATGTAATGAAAGATTACACAAGAATCAATGAACTCTCAGTGTTTAAGGTTGCACTCTTTTACTGGGTTAATCGTCTTGATTTTAAACATTGTGAGCTAATTCCTAACTCAAAATTTAGAAAGATTTCATTCAGCATTCATCAGGAATTATCATATTTCCCAAAACTTGTTATCCTTCCTTTTATGCAACCTAAGATTAATTCATATTTTTTTTCACTTTTCCAAAACATTGCATACATTAACCAAAAAAAAATCACGCCTAAGCATAATAACTAGCGTATGCAACAAAATTTAGTTGAGCATGAACATGTGAATCCAACTATAAACCATACTAAAATACTGTAAAGCGAAACTACTGAAACAACTGCTGAATTTAAAGTAGCATAAGTATAAACATAAATAAACTGAACAAAATAAAATGGAACCACAAAGGCCGATCAATCACGCAACATCAATATGTCGGTGACCACGCGATCGAGCTGCTCCTCGAACTCTCTATCTTCAGCATCCTGCTGCTCCTGAGTCTGTATAACAGCTGGCTATAACTCTGGTGCTAAAGATGATGGTATCTCTGTCTGTTCAGATGATGGTGCTAGTGATGGTGGTGCTCTTGGCTTATCCTCAGCTGTAGCTGTTGGCCTTTCCTCTCCTGGGAAAACAGGACTGTCCCCAGGCCAAGCAACCTTGGTGATGAATTCATCAGGATGCATGAAGGGGCCTGTAGGATGGCTCCAGTAGCTGGCCCGATAGAAATAAGTAATGGCTCTGTTAAGAGCGACCTGCTGTTGTTGGATATGAGTGAGATGTGTGAGGAGAACAGGGTCAATGGTAGGAGGTTGAGGTGGTGCTGATGAAGATGGAGCTTCAATGTGGGGTAAAGATGATGTAGGCTTAGATTGTAACAAAACTGAAGGTGGTACAGAAGATGATTATCCTGCTGATGATACTGTTTCAATTCAACAATTTTGATCGATGAACTTTTTATCGATAGGGGGTCGAATACGGGTAGTAGAGTCAACATCAACTCCTTGAGCTGCACACAAGCCTGTGATGAAAATAGGAAAACCAAGAGTGCCTTTGGGTTTTGCATTTTCCATGGTGGTTTTTGGATTTTGCTGAGCAAAGCGAAAGATTTCATCAGAAAGGATTTGTGCAATCTCCACTGATATCCTTGGATCCAAGATGCATAAGAAGAGCTCACACTTAGGTAGTGGAAGATCTCATGTCTTTCCTATGGAGTATGGTTGGATGTTGGTTGACACCTCTCTGAAAATGGTGGTCCAGAAGGCATAGAACAGATTCCAGTTTGCGAATAGAGTAAACATAACATTCCTTTTTCAATCTGCCATAGGTACACAGTTCATCTTCTTCTAACTGTATAATATCGCCGAGGTGGTCATTAATGGTGTCTCTATCATAAGAAACCCAATGGCCTTGAACCCAGGCTCTTCGGTCTATAGCACCCTCGCATTCATATAAAATTCTTTCACCATATCTGGATCATATTTGACTTGAGGATTTGCAACTCGTAACCACTTCCTACTTCTGAGCATGTTCATAAATTCATCGCATTCACCTTCTCTCAAATCTACCCGATGTTCTGGGAGGATGGTCCAATGGTGAATATTGTGGAATCTTTTCTCAGTCTCTTTGTTTTTGAATTTCTGATTTGATGGAGGGGATGGTTCAGAAGCACGTTTCCTTTTTCCATGATCTCGGTGTGCAACAGCTGGTTCCTGCCCCCTCTGAATTTCTTGTGCATTTTTAGTGTGTGCCATTACCTGAAAACATATAGGGGAATTTGTCAAGATCTAATGGACTTGATTGCAAAAATAGAGTATCATGTATTAGCATATATCATGGATAATAGAGAAGGCACATGAATTCTCTATAGATAACTAAAATAGAATTCTCTATATACAAGGCACATGAATTCTCTATGGATAATAGAGAAGGCACATCCCGGCAATGGAACCATAAGTGTACAATCACATCATCAAACCAAAATAAAGCGTACCATAAAAATAGAGTATCATTTCCCAAGTATATCACCTACAAAACAAAGCATAGCTCTTTTTCCTTAAACACAGTGTCATTCACAAGATTATTTCATTCATAAATTCATCACAACTTGTAATATTACTCCTCTTCACCATCATGCATTTCTTAAAATTCATTCCAACAGCCACACCATCTAAAATAGAGCATATATTATCCATCAAAATTTATGTATCATACAAGCCTAAGGCATGGAGACAATCATACAAAATATGCAATGTAAGGATAACAAACCCTAAGCAACCTTAAGCACAATGCATCCTTCACTTAGAGAAGATGAACAACGAAAATAAAAGGAAGTTTCTAATTACTTACTTAGAAGTGAGAGAAACTTGAAACTAAGAAATTGGAAATGGAAGATTAGGGAAGAAACAGTGCCGAAACCGTCGAATCCGAGAATGGTAGTGGAGAGGAATTTCATGGGTTTTTAAGAGAGAGTGAATGTGTAACGGAAAAATGAGAATTAAAACCCCTTTTAAAACCTTAACCGCTTAAATTTGGTCAAGCGAGCTTCAGTCGCTACAGTGAATTTAACCTTCGAGAATGAAGTGTCTCTTATTTTGCTTAAGCGGTGGTGGTTCGCTACAGCGAAATAAAGTGGGAAAGGCACCTGATGCTTTAAGGATTTCTTCACTTAAACGATGTGGATTTCGCTTAGGCGAAAGTTGGTGATTTAGATACTGGGCAAGAGTCGCTGGGGTGAACTAAATATCACGTGAGCGAGTATTTGGAATTTTTGTTCTGGAAGATTTTTGCTTGGGTGATGACTTATCGCTTGGGCGATTTTATTCCAGTAACTAAAAAGCTATGCATCGCTTGGGTGACATTTAATTCGCTTATGCGAAGACTGTAGTAAGACAAAATTTTCAAAATTGTGTGAACTCTGCATAATTTGCTTGAGCGGAAATTGAGTCACTTAAGCAACTTTTGTCCAGTAACTTCTTTCATTAAATTTGCCTGAGCAACTAACATTTTAATTTAAGCGAGGGCTTTGTGAAATTGCCTTCGCTTGAGCGAAATATGTGTCGCTTAAGCGAATGTCTTCCAGTAACTAAATGTAAGTCTTAAGCTCAAGCGACTTGCAGCGAAGTTCATTGAAAATACATCTCACTTGAGCGAATTAATGTTCGCTTGAGTGAGATAACTTTTGCTCAGATTTTGAACTTCCCAACTTAACTCCTTATCTTTAAATCTCATACTTCTATTGTTTCTCAGTTTCTTTGGATTTTAACACTGACTCACACTCAATATGTACATCCACGAAAATATATCAGAAACAAGATTTGTAAAAGGTCAAACACACTGGGTTGCCTCCCAATCAGCGCTTGTTTAACGTCATTTAGCTCGATGCCTGATTCATCTCAATTTGGATCATGAAAGTGGAGTAGCATTTTCAGCTTCTCCACATCTCCACCCATGTAGGGTTTGAGCCTTTGTCCATTGACAGTCTAGGTTCTTTCAGATTTTGGATCTTGAAGTTCGACTACACTATATGGCTTTACTTCTTTGACTTAGAAAGGTCCTGACCATTTCGAGTGCAGATTCCCTGGAAAGAGTTTTAACTTTAAACTAAATAAAAGCACAGACTGACCTGGGTGGAAGCTCTTTTTCAAAAAATTTTTATCATGATAAGCCTTCATTTGATCTTTGTAGATTTTTGAAGACTCATACGCTTCTAGCCTCCATTCTCCCAGTTTTTCCAGTTGAATCTTTCTCTCCTTGGTTGATGCTTCTGGATCAAAATTGAGCAATTTCATTTCCCAGTATGCTTTGTGCTCCAACTCTACGGGTAAATGATAACTTTTGCCATAGACTAGCTGATAAGGTGAAAATCCTGTCGGGGCCTTAAAAGTTGTTCTATAAGCCCATAGAGCATCATCTAACTTCAGAGACCAATCCTTTCTACTCTGAGAAACTATCTTTTTTAAAATTCTTTTAATCTCCCTGTTGGATACCTCCACTTGCCTATTGGCTTGTGGATGATATGGAGAAGTGACTTTATGCCTTACACCATAATGCTCTAAACACTTTTGAAGTTGTGTATTACAAAAGTGGGATCCTCCATCACTTATCAATACTCTGGGGTTACCAAATCTGCTGAAAATATTTTTTTTAAAAATTTTATCACAGTTTTGGCATCTTCCCTGGTACAAGTTGTTGCCTCTACCCACTTAGAAACATAGTCTACAGCGACTAGAATATATTCATTGGAAAGTGAGGCTGGTAAGGGTCCAACAAAATCTATGCTCCAACAGTCAAAGACTTCTACTTCCAAAATGGCTGTTAGTGGCATCTCATTTCTTTTTCTTATACTTCCTGTTCTTTGACACACATCACAATTTTGCACAAACAAATTAGCATCTTTAAATAATGAAGGCCAGAAAAAACCTGATTGAAGGACTTTAGCTGCTGTTCTTTCTCCATTAAAATGGCCTCCATATACTGAACTGTGACAATGCCATAAAATACTCCTGGCTTTTAATTGAGATACACATCTTCTCAATATATTATCAGATCCAAGCTTAAATAAATATGGATCATCCCACACATATTGTTATGCATCTTTCAAAAAAATTTTCTTTTGTTGCCAAGTAAAATCTTCTGGAAGTATTCCGGCAGCTTTAAAGTTTACCATGTCTGCAAACCATGGCCTCTCCTGAACTAATAACAATTTTTCGTCTGGGAATTCTTGTTGGACTTCAGGTTGTAATATTGTGACTTCATTGTTGATCAGTCTGGATAAATGATCGGCTATGTGGTTTACACTACCTTTCTTATCACGAATGGTCAAATCAAATTCCTATAAAAGTAGGATCCATCTGATCAATCTAGGCTTGGAATCTTGTTTGCTTAACAGGTACTTTATTGTAGCATGGTCTATAAAACAAACAACTTTAGAACCAATTAAATAAGATCTAAATTTTTCCAATCCATATACTACTGCTAGTAATTCTTTTTCAGTTGTGGCATAATTAATTTATACCTCATTTAAAACTTTACTAGCATAATATATAGGATGGAACAATTTAGATTTCCTTTGTCCAAGCACTGCACCAATGGCATAGTCACTTGCGTCACACATTAATTCAAAGTCAAGTGACCAGTCTGGTGCGACTATGACAGGAGCAATAATCAACTTTTATTTCAACTGTTGAAAAGCTGATAAACAAGCTTCATCAAAATGAAAAGGAATGTCTTTTTGCAACAGATTACTCAAAGGTTTTGCAATTTTTGAAAAATCCTTAATAAACCTTCGGTAAAAGCCAGCATGCCCCAGAAAACTCCTAACACCCTTGACATTGATTGGTGGAGGTAATTTTTCAATAACTTCCACTTTAGCACGATCCACTTCAATGCCTTTATTTGAGATTGTGTGACCTAACACAATGCCTTTGGATACCAAAAAATGGCATTTTTCCCAATTTAGCACTAAGTTAGTCTCACATCTTTTAAGCACAGTGTCAAGATTTTTCAAGTATAATTCAAATGATTTACCAAAAACTAAAAAATCATCCATGAAAATTTCTATACAATTCTCTACAAGATCAGCAAAAATAGAAAGCATGCACCTTTGAAAAGTGGCTGAGCATTACAGAGTCTGAAAGACATTTTTCTATAAGCAAAAACACCGTAAGGACAAGTGAATGTTGTTTTTTCTTGGTCTTCTGGTGCTACAACAATTTGATTATATCCCGAATAACTATCCAGAAAATAGTAATATGCTTGTCCAGCTAATCTTTCCAACATCTGGTCCATGAAGGGTAATGGAAAATGATCCTTTCTTGTGGCTTGATTGAGCTTCCTGTAATCTATACACATTCTCCACCCAGTTACTGTTTGAGTGGGAATAAGCTCATTGTTGTCATTTTTCACCACTGTCATACCACATTTTTTTGGTACAACCTGTACTGGGCTCACCCAAGCACTATTAGAGATAGGATAAATCATCCCAGCTTCCAATAATTTGATGACCTCCTTTTTAACAATTTCTTTCATAGTTGGATTTAATCTTCTCTGTGATTGTGCTACAGGTCTATACTCTTGTTCCATAAAAATATGGTGTATACAATATGAAGGGTTAATTCCTTTTAAATTGCTCAACTTCCACCCAATTGCTTCTTCATTCCTCTTCAAGATCTCAGACAATTTCTCCTCTTCCTCCCTTGACAAGTTTTTGTTAATGATGACTGGTTTTTCTCCTTCAGCATCTAAAAAGATTACTTCAAATGTGAAGGCAACTCCTTCAGCTCTAACTTTTGAGCTTCAGAAACTTGTTTTTGAGGAAGGGTCTCCGCTGCCTCTTGTTTATTATTACTCTCTTTGCCTGCATCTAATCTTTGTAGAATCTCCCTAACTTCTTAGCTTCCAAATCATTAAGATTTTCAACAGCTTCAATCAAAGCCTTTTCAAGAAGACTTGAATTTTTAACTTTATTGAGCTGTCCTTCAATAACATCCTCTTCCACATGAATTTTAAAATAGCTTTGTTTATCTACTGGATATTTCATTGCCTCAAAGACATTAAAATTCACTTCTTCATCCTGAACTCGTACCTTCAATTTGCCATCATCTACGTCTATAATTACTTTAGCAGTTTTCATAAACGGTCTTCCTAAGATTAGTGGTACTTCAACATCCTCTTCCATATCCATTATCATAAAGTCTACTGGGAACACAAATTTCTCCACCTTTACCAAAACATCTTTTGTCACACCATAAGGAAACTTCATTGATCTGTCAGCCAATTGTAATGTCATTTTTATTGGCCTTATTTCAAGATCTCTAATTCTTTTAAGCATTGAGAGTAGCATTAAATTTATACTTGCTCCCAAATCTAGTAATGCTCTCCCCACCGGTATGTGACCAATAGTGACAGGAATTGTGAAACTTCCTGGATCCTTGGTCTTAGGCGGTAATGCCTTTTGGATAATGGCACTACATCCAGCTTCCAATTCAACTGTCTCTTCTGAAAACCTTCTTTTCTTTGTTAATAAATCCTTCATAAATTTTGCATAGGTAGGCATTTGCTCCATAGCTTCCATGAATGGGACATTAATTTGAAGCCTTTTAAAAATGTCCATAAACCTTGCAAATTGTCTCTCTTTATCACGCTTCGAAGGATTCTTTGGGTAAGGCATGCTTTTCAATTAAGGTAACTCTTCATCAACCTTGCCTTTGCCCTTCTCAAACTCACTCTTTTTGTTTTTCTTTTTTTCATTTTCTCTATTTACATTTTCTTTTATTCCTTCTTCACATTCTTTCATATCTTTTTCTTTCTCTTTTTCTTTTTCTTTTCTTTCTCTCAAAATCTCTTCCTCTTCTTTTTCCTTTTCTCCTAGTTCAACTCCAATTTGTTTACCACTTCTTGTTGTGATAACTTTGCAATGCTCCTTTGGATTTGGCTCAGTATTTGCTCCATACTGAGGTCCTTGATTTTCAGCAATTTGTCGGGCCAATTGTCCCACTTGAGTTTCCAAATTCTTTATCGATGCCTCAGTGTTTTTCTGGTTTGTTAAAGAAGCTTGCATGAATTACTCCAAGGTATCCTCTAATCTTGAAGTCTTCTCTATCAAAGAAGAATAGTTACTTTGATATGGTCTATTTGAAGAACTTGGTTCTTGTTTCCATCCTTGTCCTTGATGTTGATTACTCCTCCATCCCTAAAATTGTTGGTTAGGATAATTGGAATTGAAATTATTTGGTTTACCTTGGTTATTCATGTAATGAACTGTTCCCTCTTGTGCTCCGCAATAACCATTCGGATGTTCACCTCTACAGAAATCACATCTTGCACTTTGCTGCTGTATTGGTTGTGAAGACTGCACTGAATGTAATTACTATAGGAGTTTGGCCATTTGTTGAGTTAAAGCTTCAATCTGTTGAGTCAAGATTTTATTTTGGGCCAAAATAGCATTTGAAGTATTCAAATCTAGAACTCCTTTTCTCTGAATTTGTTGACGATCATGCTGAGCTTGATAATCCATTGAGGATAAGGCTTCTATGATTCTAGTAGCTTGATCAGTGTCAACTGTCATCATTGTGCCCCTGGCTGCAGCATCTAAAATCATTTTTGTATCTCGTCGAAGTCCATTATAAAAGATGTTCAATTGAGCAATGTCTTCAAAACCATGATTAGGACACTTGCGAAGTAGTGATTTAAAGTGATCCCATGCTTCACAGAATGGTTCCTCAGCTCCTTGACGAAATATTGAAATATCATATTTAGCTTTTATGAATCTTGATGGAGGAAAGAAACGGTACAGAAATTTTTCTTCTACATCAGACCAACTAGTCAAGCTCTGATTGGGGTGTGATTGCAACCACTCCTTAGCTCTTCCAGCCAATGAAAATAGGAATAAACAAAGATACACAGTCTCCATATCCTCCTGACCAAAACCCATGGTACCAAACAATTCATAGAAGGTTGCCAAATGAGTGTACGGATCTTCATTGGACATTCCAGTGAATTGATGAGCACTTATCAAACTTAGAAAGGCTGGTTTCATCTCCAAAGCTCTTGTTTGTGGCATCATAATACTTGAGAAGTATCATGGTCCTTGTTGATTTGCATAGTCTCCTAAAGTACGCCTTGGTGGTTGTGTTGTCTTTCCATATCTTCAATTTTTGGAGTTGATATTGGTGGTGAAGTTGGGGAAGAAGATTGTCCTTCCTCTTGTTGTACTTTTGCTTTGGCTTTAATTTTCTTTAGAGTCTTCTCTATTTTAGGGTCTATTTTAACCTGTTCTTTAGATCCCTGACTTCTTAATATCATAAGCAAAACTGACAACAGAGAGGTTAACAAGGAAAAAGATATAAAAGCACAAAATTACTCACAAACACTATATTCACAAACTGAAATAATTGAATTCGATTTAAGTTCGATCCGCGGTGGACGGCGCCAAAAACTTGCTGGAGTTTTTCGTATGATGAATTCACAAAACACTCAGATGGTCAGTTTTAATGTGACTTGTGGCAAGTGAACCACTGTCGGTGTAGTATACGTTCCAAAGAATGAATGTCGTTCCCACTATGGATCGTTTTAAATCGGTTTCAAACTATTACAGCGGATATGGTTTACTATTTTCATGATAGTGAATTAAAGAAATTATCTAGGAATTGCATGAAATTAATACAAGTAATAATTGAAATAACCGAGTTTAGAAACTAGGAGTTGGATTCACCTCTCTCACCTTCCAATACATGGTTGATATTCATATAAATGACTTTCGCAACATGATTCTTTACGTCACAATCTAAATCATTCGTATCGATTCCTCGATTAGAAAATTCTTAAGAATAGATTTGATAACGTCAATCCCTTGATCATTTCAAATCCATTCCAGCATTAAATGCAATTGTTTCGACATTCACTGTGTTAAATACCATTCCTGGCTATTTACTCACAATGAGCATTTCATTTATATCTGTTTTCGTAAGTTATTTTCCAATAACAAACGTAAACTTAAATCAAGAAAATGTTGATCAAGCATATTCAAGCAATGAGTATGAAATGAAAAACCAAAAATCATAAAACAATTTCATCGATTACATGAATACCAAACACATGTTCATTTGGATTGATCGGTTACCTCCAATCCTAATAAAAAAGTTAGCCACTCATGGTAGCCATGATCATACTGTTGGTGTATGCACTACGAGCTATTAATGTATCAATTTTAACTTATTAAATAAAATTAGTATTTTCAGTTTTAGACAAATGCTATTTATCCTGGAATAATAGGTCATATGAGAATTATTCCTAAAACGTCCCTAATCAAGTATTTACATGGGGACATATAAATACATTAAGATTAATGTGTAAATGTATTGATGATTTGATCTTACAAATCATGGATATATGATATCAAGTCTTTACACGGGTACACATTAAGGGTAATGTTGTACTGGACAGACCCACCATGAGAACGTTGTATGGATCGTTACATGAGTGTCATAAACAGTTCTCAATGTGATAATGGTATGTAGTCCTTCGACCTGAAGTCACTACGATTCCTACATAAGGAGTTTATTGTTTTAATACAATCAAATGTTATTTGTAATAAGATGACCATAAGATTGTGATTAAGCAATAGATAAATTATGCAGAGGGATGTGAGTGATGTAGATAGAATTTGTCTCTCCTATGTGACAGGAATGATATCTATGGGCCACTTGATGGAGTGAGACTAATGAAATACATGGTCATGCTAGGACGACCATGCCTAGATGACGACGACCATGCCTTGGGCCCAATTAGATATCATGACAAAAGGAGTAGATGTATAAAATAATTATCACTTATAGGTCATGTCGATGATAAATAATATTCGGACATAATGATGTATTGCTAGATACCGCTCTTATTTTATATTAATAATAAAATAGTTTATTATTAATATAACCGAATATTTTACCTATAGGGTCACACACATAGAGTAAGCCCACCAGAGGATAGTTTTATTTTAGTTGGACTGAAAATAAAACTATTTGGGCCTAACTCATTTAGAATGAGTAAGGAGCCCAATGTTTAATGAGAGCTCAGGTCAAGACCTAAGCCTATATATAGAGCATGAGATGCTCATAGGCTGCTGCTCAGAAATTAGACCAAAACAAAATTCCGTACTAGCATTCGGAGCTCTGTTTTTCTGGTGGGAGTGCTCGTGTGGACTCCTAAGGGCGAAGCTACAATTGCTTTGATAGAGGATCTTGTTCTACGTCTACAAGAGGTAAACCTAATTAAAAATTTTAATTTAGCATAATGCTTTGAGACATACTTGTTTGCAATTCTTTTGGGAATTCTTTGTGTTTCCGCTGCCTGACCCTAATAGGATTCCCTAACACATACAATATAAGGAAGAAGAAGAAGAATCTCAGCTAAAAGTATGTGGTTGAACAAAATCTCCCTTTCGTTTTTTTAGCCCCCCGTCAGTCTTTTAATGTTTTTCTTTTATAAGGCTCAATGAGGAGCATTCTTCAACTCGATGAAATTCCACGTCCTGCTTGAGTTGCATGATAAACTCTCTCAAGCGAATAAACTCGCTTGAGCGACTTTACATTATGGTAGACTCTGCTTGAATCTGGCTCGAGCCACTTCTCTTCAGCTACAGCGAGTTTTGACATTTTGCTTCTGGACAGGTTTTGCTTGAGCGAATAAAGCTCGCTCAAGCGAATCCATTACTGAAACTTCACTGGTAGAATCTCGCTTGATGCCTTTGTGGTTTAGCCTGAGCGAACTCCTTATTTTTGCATTCTAAAACAATTTCGCTCAAGAGAAACTACTTCGCTTGAGCGACTTCTTCATCAATCTTCACTGGTCTAAATTTGCTGAGGCGAATATGTCCTTTGCTCAAGCGATTAACGACTTGTAACTTAATGTCTATTGCTTACTTTGTTTGCTCAAGCGAACCTTCAATTTGGCCTGAGCGATTTTATTCGCTCAAGCGATATTAACTTCGCTTGAGTGACTTCTCATCAATTTTCTCTTAACTTGGTGGATTTCTTTGTTTTCTTTTTCCCTTCTTCTTTCTTCTTTATTTTTCCTGAAATTACATCAAACTTTGGGATTTGATAACATATTTTTAACCAATCAAACTTGCACAATGCCTTTATCCTAATTTATGTCCTATATAGCTTATAAAATGACAAACATTGCACATTATGTCCAACTTTTGCTCTAATTTCATCACAAAATCTATATAAATTGGACACCTATCAAATGGACACTCCACAGTCATAGAAACCCCCGTCTCTTATTGAAGTATATCAGAGTTTGCCACGGGCTATCCGGCGCTGGGCGCGAATCCGAGCCATTGGAGGTACGTCCCCGATATACTCCCAAGACCGCCCTCAGGGGATCGAGACGCCTACTGTTTCTTTAGTGTACCCACTACTGTATGCTCTAGGGGATTATTCCAACATCCTTCCTTAACTATGATTCATGATGCATAATTCAATAATTCATTTTTGTTCAACGGTCCTCGATAGGGTCTCCCAAATGACTCCCCTTCATTTCTAATGTTGAGTCCTTTTCTTTACTCAGTATAACCAAATTTTCTCATCTTCTTTATTTTAGTAACGTGCTCGACACTTAGGAATGAAGTGAGGTTTTACACTTTCTCAACAATTTGAGTACATTGGCGCTTCAATGCCCACATTTCATCTTGAATCCGAGTCTCACATACTTTCATAGTTAATCGTTTCGGGACCCCTACCGATACCCTTTTCTAAATCTTTTATTTATAATTTCCTCATCTTGTTATCGATGCATCATACAATGTTCACAACTATACCACATCAACGTGTATTCAATAGCATCACAAAATACAATGCATTATACCATATTCATCACGTAACTACCATACGTATATTTATGTACATAATCATTCACAGTCACATATCCCATCATGTCACATAATCAGTCAACCAATAAGTGTTATATTACATGTAATATTAAGTAGTCATTACATACACGCATGATATAAATTTTAATCTTCATTATTACCATGGCTTAGCAAGTAATTACTTACTTAACGTCACTAAAAGTTTACTTGTATAGGTAACTAGACGTAAGTGTTCACATTATATCCTTACCATTTATACAGTTCATGTTATTGACATTTCCTTAACTTTATTTGTTACTAATGGTATACTATTTAGTTCAATGCTCTATGTATTTTTCATTTATCCACTTGTTGGGCATTCTCTATTTACTTGCGTGTGATTATTTCCTTGCTTAATTCAACTTCATGAGGTCCAATTGTAAACTCCTTAGTAGTCAGACGGCCTCATTGGTTATTTCCTCTTTCTAATCTAGGTGGGCTTTATTATTAATCTTATTTTCTTGATCATTAAATGAGCCACTAATTCTTTATATCCCGATAGTAATTTAATGATATTTTTCTTCAACTTAAGATTACCAAATTATGTAACTATTACTTCATTATTAACTAAATTATTTCCTTAACTGCGTTCTTTTGGTTAACTAAATTTATTCCCTTTTATGAGTGTCCATTAGCTGTTTAGAAATTTGACTACTACCTTGATCTTAATATCACAACCAAGTCTATTATTTCCTAGTTGATAAAAGTTACCATTTAATTAATAGGTTTTGTTTCTTTTCACGATTAGTCTAAGATTTAGTTCTAAAACCCTTTCTTATTAATTAGTACTCGAGATAGAATTTCTTTTGTCCTAACTTAATTTCTTACATCTCATAGTGATATCCCTTCCTAAATGTGACTTTACTAGATTCAAAATTCCTTCTTTAGTGACTAATTAATTTATTTATATAACTATATTAATCTCTCTTTTTTTTTATAGTTACCCGCTTACTGCTTAGAAGTCTATTCAATTTGAGATATCTTAAATTGGTCTAATGTTGTTTTGTCAACCAAAAGTTTTTCAATTGATTTGATAAGTTCTATTTATTTTATTTGTGAGTTTAAAAACTAGTATACCCAAAAATTCCATTTCTTAATTACTAACCCATTTATTCTAGGCACAACACTTCCTTTGATCTCTTTTTCTACTTATAGTAACTACCTTAATTTCTATTATGGCATTACCTTTTTTTTAAGAGTTCCAAATTCTAAACTGAATTTATTTAAGTAAATAATCCTATTAATGTATTAGGATTCTTTTTAGAACCTTAGTCAAATTTTAATATTCTAGTTCGTTATTTCTTTGTTCTAAGTATCTTTATTCTACTAAAATAATTAATCTCAAATTCCATTCTTTTTATTCAAGTCTCTTGTTATTAAATCTATCTCTTTTCTTAAATTTCTAAGGCTACCATTTCTTTCTTCCAAGTGGTCACTAAAAGTGGTCATAAAATTTCCTATTCTAGTTAGATTCCAAACGTTTGATATATATATATATATATATATATATATTTCCTACTTATAAAACCTTATTTTAAGTTAAGAAAGCTTTTCAATAATATTATTTGGAGTGGTTTTCAAAATTTTAATTTCTTTATTTAACCTTTTTCCAAATAATTTACTTTTGTAACTTAGTAAAAAAATATTTTTAACGTCCGATTGAGAATTCATTTTAACGTGCGCATTATTTCCAAAATAACTCAGCAGCGTTTAAACCATCATTTAAATTATTTAATAGCAGGGCTTACCGGATAATATTCTACACATTACATAATAACATATGAAACTAAAAATAATTAAAACAACCATATCGAATGAAACCGAGGCCGCCTAATTGTGAAATTTTCTAAATCTCTTTTCGTTGGTCCGATCGCGATAAATCCTTTCGAGTTTGTGAATGTCGAGTTATGCCAATTAAAATTCTTAAAATACTAGTAAATTCAAAAATGCAAACTTTTAGTCGTAGGTTATGAAAAATTTTACGGTTTAAGATCCAATTGTTGGATCGCGATGAAATTCAAAACGGAGGTCCTCGATTACTCAAGGAATATTATGGTACAACCAAAAATGCAATCAAGCAAGGAAAAGACCCCTTTTACCTCATGGGATAGTTGCTGTCTGGAGAAAGAAAACGGTGACTTTGTCAAAAAATTTGTCGGATAACCCGAACACCTTCCGATCGTCGTTAGTCGCCCTCTGGTACCTAAAATCAAAACAAGTAACCACAAAAGAGAATGGAGCGCATCACGGCCAGTAAGGAGTCAAAGGAAACAGCCATGCAAAATTAAAGAAAGTCAAACAACCGGTTGCTAAAAATTTATCGATCATTTGATATATCACGCCGATTGCTCCCGATCGCCTCTGGGGCTCTAGGAATCGAATATGCAAAGTTAGAGCAAGAGGACAACCACGGTTTTGGCCCTTAGACATCAAGGAATACAAAACTCAAGATAAAAACAGATTTTTGGACCAAGAAAATCAAAAGCAAGTTTTAAGGAAAACATCAAAAGTTTGTACCTTAGATGGCTTGGGTGAGTGGCGGTTTGGAGATCTCTAAAGTAAGGAGATGAACTTCAATTCTTCAAGGCCATGGCATGCAAGAAGATTGAAGATGAGGAGTTGATTTATGGTGGTTGGTCGTGAGTGGATGGAACAAGGAAAAGAGATGACAAAATTTGTATGAGTGGAGGTGGATTGTGGTGGTGTTGCGCCATGAAAATGGAAGGTTGTGGTGAGCTTGGTAGTGGCGTGAGGTGGTCAAGGGAAGAGGTGTTTGTGGCTAGAATTCTGATAAGTGTAAGAGAGGAGAGTGGACTAGTCTGGCTGTGTGGAAAATAGGAGAGTGAAGGGAAGTGAATGCTAGGCTTTAGGTGTAATGATGGAGGTAGGTTTCATTAGATGGAGAGGGAGGTTGGCAACTGAATGGAAGGGGAAAACATGGTGGTGATACCTCTTAGGGGAGGTGGCAAAAGGTGGTGAAGCATGGAGGGAGGATTGTTTAGAGCTGGACAAATGTCCTATGAGTCAGAGGAGGTGATTGGCCAAAGTTGCATGGAGAAGCTGAGCTGTCTAGTTCCAGGATGTCATATTATGCAGACCTTTTGTGGCATTTCAGGGCCGAATTCAAAAATGGCCCAAACATAAAAGTTGTATAACTTTTTGTCCTCTTTAAATATATATAAAGCACAGAAAAATGCATCAAGAATTGAGTAAGATATGGCCTAAATACTAAAAGGGTGAGGACTGTGATGGGATTTTTGTCCCTATCATAGATTAATTTTCTGGGCCAAATGGGATGTGATTTATGTAACACCCCTGTTTTTAGTAACCTTGTAAATTTTGAAGTATGAAAGTTCTGTAAGTGATAATAAGTAAATAAAATACCCTGTAGGTAGTCTGAAATATCCCAAAAATTTCATTCTCGTGTATAATCATTCTTTTTATCTAGACCATTAATGATATTATCCATTTTCCGAGTGAATCATGTTTGAGATAAGACTGTCCGAGTGAAGAAAGGAATCTATTTTCGAGTGAAGGTTATGTTTCTGAGTGAGGTATGACCGAAAGAACTTCCGAGTGAAGGAAGGTTAAGATGTTTCCGAGTGAGTCATGGACGAGAGAACCAATTCCGAGTGGAATCCTGGCCTCAGAGACATTTCTGAGTGAAGCGTGTCTGAGAGAACCACTTCTGAGTGAAAGGGGCTCTGACTTCGAATGAGCACCTTTTGGTTAAAGACGCTTCCAAGTTCCATACTTCTGGGTGGAGTGTCTCCGAGTGACTCGTTTCTGAGTGAAAGGTCTACGAGTGACTTGTTTCCGAATGAAACATTTCCAAGTGAAACGTCTTCGAGTGACTCGTTTCCGAGTGAAACGTCTACGAGTGACTCATTTCCAAATGAAACGTCTTCGAGTGACTCGTCTCTGAGTGACTCATTTCCAAATAAAACGTCTCTAAGAGAAACATTTCCGAGTCAAACGTCTTCGAGTGACTCGTTCCCGAATGAAACGTCTCTGAGTGAAACGTTTCCGAGAGAAGTACTCTTGGACGAAGAAAAATTTTGATTTTGAATGAGTACTTCTCGGACCGAGATATTTTCGAGTAGTGAATTCCCGAGTGGGGTATCTTCGAGTTGAGTGTAACTTTCCAAAATAGGGTGTCTCCAAGTGCGACGCTTCCGTGTGGGATGGCACCGAGTGAGACATTTCCAAGTGGGATAACACCAAGTGAGATTTCCAATTTCCGCGTGGTATAACACTGATTGAAAAATATACTGAGTGAGTCATTTTCAGGGGAAGTACTTCTGAACATAAAGACTTTGACTTCGAATGAATACATTTCCGAGTGAAAAGTTTCCAGGGAAAGTAAATATCCGAATGATGAACCCCTTCATTCTATTCGTACTCGGGTGTCATAAAGGTTGCCTAGAGCCTGTGCTCGGGCCATATTCAAAGTTGTCGAGAGCTTGTGCTCGGTTCGTCTTTGAGATTGTCTTCGACACCGAATGATCCTTTTAGTTGTAAGATTTTCGAGTGACGTAACTCCAAATGATCTTTTAGTTGTAAGATTTTCGAGTAACGCAACTCCGAATGATCTTTCAGTTGTAAGATTTCTGAGTGACGCACTTTCGAGAGAAATATTTTCGAGTGAAGAAAGAGTGACTTCGAATAAGTACTTTTCAATTAGAGATATATCCGAGTGGATAATTCCCAAGTGAATCAATTCAGAATGAAAAGTGGCTGACTTTGAAAGAACACTTTCGGGCAGAGATATCCGAGTGAGATATTTCTGAATGAGGTGTCTCCGGATGAGACATTTCCGAGTGAGTCATTTTCGAGAAAGGAAAGGCTATGTCTGAGTGTTTCAAGCAGAAACATTTCCGAGCAAATCCCCTCCGAGTGAAGCAATTCTGAACGTAAGAGGCTCTGAAACTTCTCGGAAAGAGATATGCCCAAACAGTGTCAGAATTGATAGGGGACATGATCAATAGAACCTAACTGGATCAGGGCTGGGATAGTGACGCCATTCCTAACCAGTTTCGAAAAGGTTCGCTCATGCTGGAAGGAGCATCCCCACTTAGTGATCGGTCCGCTAGTTCACGCAAATCCGAATAGGTTATCACGAACGAGCCACATGCAGGGAAACTTGCACATTTTACTCCAATCATGTCGTTTTGTACATATTTTAATATATTTACTTCAATCATACAAGCTCCATTATGTAGGAGGCAGAAATGGTCAACAATACAACTCATTCTCTTATCTAAAACCTCCATTATTATCATAATTAAGGCACCTAACATTCCACTATGAAAAGCTTGTCCCCCACTTGTCTTTTACATTATTAAATCGATACCATATCCTGTTTCCAAGTTTGAATTCTCAGAACAAAACTAAAATTAGTAAAGTCTCTCTCTCATTTCTTTTTCTCCGTCAAGTCACCTTGATCTGAAGCAAGGACAATAAGAGAATGTCCTCAACTACTCTAGGATCTTCTAGCAAGGTAAAGGGGGTATATTCTCTGGTATTCTGGGGGGAAACTGAGTGTTTGGAAAGACTAAGGTACTTCTGGTCCTTACCTTTCTGAGGACAAGTTCGGGAATTGTTTTTAAATTAAGATGCTTTAATTTTATATATTTGTTTTATATATTTTTATTGATATGTATATGATTAATTGGCTGTGTTGATTATTACTAACCATGATAATTAAGTGGATATGTTCGGTATTGAATTGTGAAAATATTAAGAACCATGGGTGTCTATGTGGATTCCAGTGAGGAAGTTTTGAAAGACGAAATAAATAAAGAAATAAGGATGAAGGGTCACCATATATATCACTGTTGCTATTATTATGATTATGATTACAATTATAATTATAATTATGAATATGATTATTATTATTATTATTATTATTATTATTATTATTATTGTTGTTGTTGTTGTTGTTGTTGTTACTAATATTATTATTGTTTTAGTTATGAATAATGAAATAAGGAACATATTACTTACTCTTTAAACGAAGCATTATTTTAGCCAAGATATAACCGATATATTTTCTAGAATAAGAATAAATAAAATAATAAAAATAATCTACAACGTCAAAAAAAAAATAAGTGGGACCTGAGAACATGAGAACAAATATTACGAGACTGGAAACACATAGATACCTAGGGATCAAAGTAATGAAAGAACTTGAATAATGCATTTTGCATCATGAAAATATTTTTGAAGGAGTAAAACTAGAGCATACACCTAGTACCTGGAGGACATTCACGTCTGATCTCCGGGGAGAATCTTGGGAGTACAACCGGGACGGAAACCCAATGGCATCAAAGTCGCGCCTGAAGTCGGGTCAGACGATGTAATTCTGGTGTACTTTGACTAAATGACAGAATGTAACTATGATCGTGTAGAGCCAAGTCCCAAGATAATATAATGATTAGAACCTGTGAGTTCATTCATACCTTATGATGATTAAATAATGATTGGGGGACTTGGTGAGCTCCGATCGCTCTAGCATGGAAACGTTATGCCCAAGGGGCAGCAGGACGACTGCCAAAGAATGAGATAATGGTGATGGTGGATTGGTTTATTGGGCCCACATGCATCATGAGACTTAACTTAAGATAAATTATAATAAACCTAACTCATGCATTCCATGACAACATTATTGATTGTTATAGTTGTAAATATGTTAATTGTATGATTTATGTTATATTATCTGTTGTTTGGATATGTCCGCACCGGGAACCTTCAGGGTCTGGGGTATATACTCACCCTTTCTGATCATTAATAACAAAGGAGCTAGGAAACCAAGAACCAGAGTACGAAGAACAGCAATACATTGGACCAACTGGGAACGTTCAATAAAAGAAGGATATATGTAGTGGAATATTTATTAATAAATAATAAGACAATGGATGACTGTATCTATTTAAGGGTGCCTATGTGCCCCATTCTGTTAAGAGTATAATTGCTTATGGTTTGTGAATGACTATGTGAATTACCTACTATTTGCTTCCACTAATCTGCCATTATTTTATTTTAAGAAAAAATATTCACTTTTTCTAAAAACTTTTAACCTCTTAGTTAAATAAGATGATCCTATAGAAAGGTCTATCTTATTTAACCGAGGGTGTTACAATTTGGGCTTTGAGTCCTTCATAAAAGTTATGAAGAATTAAGTTAGGAAAAATATGGTGAAGGCCTCATTCAATTTAATGGTTATATGAGAGAGATATATTAAACATACTATACCTAGTGCAAGTTGTTGTTGGAGAAACATGAATTGGTGTAGTGTTTTAAATTCTGGGACTTATGGAGTGGGAATTTAATTTCGAGCCCTTCATTAAGTTTAAATATCTTCCTTTCCTCTTTAATTTGATATATCATTTGCAATGATCTAAGTTTTCTAGCCCAAGATATACCCAATTTACGATAGGATGCTCTAGAAGCTTCCTGGATCATCTAGGGTCTTAGAAATAAATTCACCATTAATTCCCCCTTAGGAATTTGATTTTGTGCCCTTCATAAAAATTGTAAAGGTCTATGATAAGGATCCATATAAAAAAGAACAGAGTGACTCAAGCACCAGAAGAGGGAGATATGTGAATTTTATCAAAGGCTGCCAGCATTGAAATGAAAGAGCCAAGGGGTCACAAAGATTTATTAAACTGTACCAATCCAAAAGGATTTAGCTTTTGATGTCTTCACGGAAAACGTAGATAATTTTTTTATGAGGATTTTGACACCAATTGCGTAAATTAAAGATCGTATGAGAAAGTTATGAATTTGTTTCTGAACCATATACGGAGAAAAACATTAAAACAATGGAATTTTGAGGAGAACATGCTGAATCTTTGATTTTGGGGTTGATAGAGTCTGAATCGAAGTTTGAGGCTAGAAACGAAGGTTGAAGATCTTTTCAAAACAAAGAGATTAAGACCAAAATCGTTCAATTCTAAAATTGTATGAAAAATATGGGTCCAAAACACCTAAGGTATTCGGGTGAAGTTTTAAAGGGATTTCTAAGGAAATCAACTTATTGAAAAACAAGGATAATAAAGTCTGAATCACGCTTCGGTCCCTTCAAAAAAAATTCCTAAAATGTCAAAATGAGTCACCAGAGGCTGACTGTGCCACCATCAGATATCCCGAGGTATATGAACGGTTAAACATAGGAGACGCCAAAGGTTCTGTTTGAGCTCATCAGGCAAAGTCAGACACCCTTGATTCTTCGCAAAGAGATTCTAAAAGGACTAGTATCCCTATTGGATTACTAGTCTTGGTTCGAATGGTCAGAGTCTGACCTCAGGCTGGATCCCACTATTCAAATCTGAGGAACCGAGCAATATTTTATTATTAAATATAACTATCAAATAAATGAACAATTTAATATATATATATAATTTCAAAATAAATCATTATAATTATTTATCTATTAAACATTATTGACAAAAAGTAATTATCAAATAAATATAATTATAAATTAATTTGTACCCAAAATAATCGTTGTTACGTATTATTTTTAATTAAACTGTGTTTTCGAATGTTATTTATTATTTTCTTATTTCTGCTTTTCTCACTCATTACATTCTCTCGACATTCTTATATTTCAGGTTAAGCTCTACTTATCCCTATTGTTCTCATCCTAAGATGTTTGGGGAACAGACTGAAACCTCAAGCTTCTCACCAAAAGCTCAACAGAGTATCCTCGGAGTCCTGAGGGTCTGGTTTCCTATTCTTAAAAATCAGGGCTGTTACAGTGTACATGGGTGTTTATCCGGAGGGCCTCTAATCAACAAAATTACTTCACACTACTATGGTTCAAGATGTCTTTGGCAGGTCTTGATCACCAAATTATCTTATTTATTATTAAAAATTGTGACTGTGATGAATGAGTTTTATTATCGTTTTTAAATGAAAATTTTTCATTGATTTTCTTAATCAATATTTTAAAGATAGTTGTTAACATTTTCTTATATTTACATATTCAGCAAATTTGCAACAGATGCTCTGTTGCATAGCTACAAGAGTTTTAATGGATTTGTAGCGAGGCTAACAAATGAGGGAGCAATAAAAATGAGAGGCAATAATATTTACATACGCATGCATGTTAATTAGTCTTTGTGTATTATTTATTATGTGAAATATTTGAGCAGGATTGGAAGGTGTACAGATTGAATAAGCCCCAAACATCAAGGTCGTGGGACTTCATAGGCTTCCCTAAAAATGTCCAAAGATCGAATTCAGAAAATGACATAGAGCATGTTTGGGGTACTACCCCCACAGAGTTTTCCTCCGTTAAATAGAAGTAGGTTTTTGATCCTACATGTTAACAGAGTTTTGATTAATATTAACCTTTAAATTTTTCACTTCAACTCAACTTCGTTTCCCCAATTGCAAACCAAACACCCTCATAATCGTTAGAGTACTCGACAGTGGAATTTGGCCAGAGTCTTACAACTTTGATGGCTCAAAATTTGGTCAAACTCTGAAACCACCCAACTGGAATGACAGTTGCTTTGGCAATAACTTCACCTGCAATTAGTATACAATATAATGACAAGCTAACATTCAGTGAAATTGTAATGGATATTCATATCTTTTTCATTCTACTTCAATTGCTTATTTACCTATATCATAAATCAAAATGAGAAGAATATATATTATGCTTTTTTTATAAATTGGCATAATTCTATTGTTAGCGTAACTGGAAAATACAATCTAAAAGATTAGTCTATTAGAAGAAAAAAATCCCAAAATTTAAATATCACATGAAATGGGTAGCTTTTAATATATATATATATATATATATATATATATATGAAGGATGTATCTCATGACAAAACCCCTCTTATATAAAATTGAGAGGAGTAAATATAGGTCGTACAACAATACAATAGATAATTAAAATTAATAATGTAAATTTTAAAAAACTCATGTGACTCACGTGACTTTGAAAAACTTTTAATCTCAACCATCCATTATACAGTCCAAATTAACTCCTCTCATTTTCACACTCACATAAGAGAACCTTTTTCATGAGATATGTCTCCTATATATATATATATATATATATATATATATATATATATATATATATTATTGAAAAAGTAGTTGGTAAATTTTGTTGTAAGTAGAATTATCTTGCGTCATATGACTTATTATTCAATTTTTTCAATTTATTCTTCCTCCACTCATTCTCTCTACTTGCTATCTAATTATTATAAGAGAGATCAATAATTAATGTTCTCATTATTACATTGATTCTAAGATAAAATTATACATTAATAGAAATATTTTAGTTAAAAAAATATTTAATGAAATAAAATTTGTAAAAAAATCTTATATTATCTTAAGGATCAATTTTTTTTATCAATATAATCTTAATATTTAGGAATGAAATGAAGGAATTAATAGTTACATAATTAAAAGCTCACATCTCTTATCCCTTCTCCCTGATTCTTATATTTCTTTTACATATCAAATAAAAACATAATAAAAATAATTTGTGTGAACTCTTAAATGTATTGTTGATAATGCATACTTTTTCCTTTGTAGCAAATTAATTGGAGCAAAATACACTTGCATCAGTAGGGTGGTTACAAGCGATGACATCATATCTGTAAGTGATACAAGTGGGCATGGGACGCACTGTGCTTCGACTGCTACTGGAAACGTAGTTAGTTCTGCAAGTCTATTTCATCTTCGCTATGTGACACTAAGAAGATGTTTGGTTGTAGTGTTCTAATGGAAAAAACTCCATTGATTAGGGGACGTTTTTGATCTTATGGTTTAATTGAGTTTTGATTCTCTCGAATAACGTAAAGAATTAATATCAACTTCTAAATTTTTCACTTCAACTTAATTTCGATTCCCCAACTGCAAACCAAACACCCTATGTGGGGAGGAGTTCCATCAGCATGCATTCCTGTGTATAAAGTATGTTGGTCAAAGGGTTGTGATGATGTTGACATCCTTGCTGGGTTTGATGAAACAACTGCAGATGGTGTTCACATTCTTTCTGTCTCATTGGGACCTACCCAAGTTTTTCATACCGACTATTTTAATGATGTATTTGCAGTAGGATCTTTCCATGCAATGAAGAGTGGTATATTAACATCTAAAAGTGCCGACAATTTGGGTCCAAAGCCTTACATAATATCAAACACTACACCGTGGATCCTTTCTGTAACTGTTAGCACTATTGATAGAAAGTTTTTTACCAATCTCCAGTTGGGCAATGGTAGGATATACCAGGTAAAGATATATATCCTTTTGAAGAACCATGGATCGACACACCACATTTTACAAATTCATCTGCATAATTAAGTGCATGTTTAAAAAATTTACTAGTTCTCTAATTAACTATACAGTGCACATAAAGTACCTCATCTAAAAAATAATAGGCGATATTTTACTCAACATGCAAGGTGTTTCACTTAATACATTTGATTTCAAAAATACCATGTATCCATTTATTTTTGTTGGAGATATACCCAACATCAATGGTGGATATAATAGTTCCGTATCCAGGTACCAAAATTTACCTATAGTTACTTATCTATCTTTATATTACTTATCATCCTAATATTATCGTCGCTTAGGCATTGCTATAAACACTCTTTGAATGAGGCTTTGGTGTAACACCCTGGAGCCAACTTGCAAATCTCAAGATAATTACCCTTACCATATAAAATCTCTTAGATAACTTATTTTTCACCTGGTAATTATCAAGAGATTCACAACCTGATCCCAGAGGTTACTGATACAATATCAGAGTACGCAACCTTTACATAATTAACTTCTTATTATTATACATAACATCAGAGTTCCATACATATTATATTTTACAACAGGCACCTAGATCTTATAAAATATAAAGACGTAAAATAATACAGCAATAGTAGTCATGCAAGCAAGCATCATCATCAAAAACCTTCATAATTCATCCATATTCAGCAACATCCACTTTGTCACATGTCCTCCTGGTTAACCACTAAAGGGTTGCCACAAGTAATAGAAAGAGTGAGATAAAATATCAAATAAATAGAAATTAAATCAGAACAAACACAATCACAAGTAGGATGCTATGCGATGCAAATGCCAAACAAGTATTTTGTTTTATACTGATATTATTATATTCTGTTCTTTTTAATAAAAATGCATGATGGATCCATTCTGGTGGGAACATCTGCAGTGATTTCCAACAATAACATTTTTACGGATATCCAACCGATACCGCGCCCCATAATGCAACACCAACATCGGATAACAATATCATAATATCAATAACAAGTGTTGCGGGACCCCCCTTAAGGACACACTGCTTAGCCCTTAAGACGGCCGTGGTATAAAACCACCGCAGAGGTCTGTGCTCAACAGAGCGCGTTCCCCAACCGGGAACCCCCTCAAAGAACCCCTCTGCGGATTCTTTGAACGGCCAATGCATATGATGCATGAATGCATTACATCATCAAATTCCTTTATAACTAATTGTAACAATAAAATTATTATAACAATCAATTAAGCATACTTTATTTATAACTCAAGAATATGGAAACACATTTTCCATATTATTTATATCATAATTCAATCATACGGAAACACATTTCCCATAATATTCATATCATATTTCAAACATATGAAAACATATATTCCATAATATTTCATATTTCAAAGAATATGGAAACATATTTTCCATGTTATAATAATCGTTTAATATCATATTCCAAACCATTTGCATCCATTTCACAATTTAATTCAAATTAAATTAAAATATAACTATATGAGTTTCTAAACAATTAAACAAGTAATTCTAACTTAATTTCTATGTATTTAATATCCTATCCCCTCTTTCTTACCTCAAGTGAAGATCGTTAAGCTTTCCTTATGCTAACTCCCTTGTATTTCTTCAAATCTTCAAATTTGCGTAATTTCTTCTTATACGGAAATTAAAGTATGAAGGTTTTGAGAGCTTGAAGAGGGAGATGAAAGGTTATAGGATCTGTGAGGTTTGTGGTCTGAGGAAATGTGGGAGGTCAGGGCTCTATTTATAGGCTTTCAATGGCGGTTACTGTAGCAAATACAGTAGCAAATCACTGTAGCAAATACTGTAGCAAATCACTGTAGCAGTTCGAAATTGACATGAGGCGGTGGAAATTTGGAGAATTCTCACGAATTCTCTACATTCTGCAACATTTTTCATGTGACGTTACTGTAGCATTTTACTGTAGCATTTTACTGTAGCATTTTACTGTAGCATTCACTGTAGCAGATTTTTATTTTATTTTATTATTCTATCACTACTACAAAAAAGGCCATTGTCAGTGGTTCCGTTATGACTATTGTCAGCGGTACAAGCGCAAAAAATAATGGCGCTGATAATAGCACTAAAAACAATGTCAACGCTCAAACCGCTGACATTAGCTAAGTATTGTCAGCGGTTGTAGTGCGGAACCGCAGACAATAGTCACACAATGTCTGCGGTTGTAGTGCGGAACCGCAGACAATAGTCACACAATGTCTGCGGTTGTAGTGCAGAACCGCAGACAATAGTCAATATTTACTTTTTTTTTATTTTAGTTTTTTTATTTACTAAACTTATATTAAATATTATAATAAACTAATTTTTACACTATAATAGTTTCAGAACTATAGATATAATAATATTAATAGCTAAAAAATTAAAACACCAATAAATATCTTTTTGAAATGGGTTTAGTTTCATGTACCTATATTATTATTATTATTATTATTATTATTATTATTATTATTATTAGAAAACCATATTGCCAAACTACATTAAGCCCAAACAGGAGGGAACAGAGGAAAACATATACCTTCATGTGCTTTGATTTTAATTAGTGGACATGAAAGTTGATACATTTACAATAAAATGATAAGGGACATACATTTACAATAAAAGCTACGTTCAGCATTTTGCAACAGTGGGAAACATTACATGCCAAAATAGAGAGATATTTAAAAAATAAAAAAAAACTCACCTTGAAAAAAAGGGAGGAGTACACTCCAAAATATAGCTTTCTATGGACCACCAACAGTAGCAACACACAAAACACAGAGGAGAAAGATTACATGCCAAAATAGAAAGAGATACCACAAAAATAAAAAAACTTACCTTGAAGAAAAGAGAAGAGAAAGATAGATCATAAAATAGAAGTAACACACAGGAACAGAGAGAGGAAAGAAAAAGTTATTTTCTAGAAGCAACAAGAACTCTTAGAAAAGTCACTTTATCGGAAAAAGGCAAAATTTAAATTTTAAATTGACACATTCATCAAAAAGTGAATCCCGCGCGCGGAGCATTCTAATTTCATTATTGTCAGCGGTTGTGGTGCGGAACCGCAGACAAAAGTTATTTTCACAACACTATTGTTAGCGGTTATGGTGTGGAACCGCTGACAAAAGTTATTTTCACAACACTATTGTCAGCGGTTACTATTGTCAGCGGTTGTGATGCGGAACCGCTGACAAAAGTTATTTTTATAACACTATTGTCAGCGGTTGTAGTGCGGAACCGCTGACAAAAGTTATTTTCGCAACACTATTGTCAGCGGTTGTGATGCGGAACCATAGACAAAAGTTATTTTCTGCGTTTCATAGTGCAACCGCAGACAATAGTCATAATTTTGCATCAATGTCTGCGGTTCCGTCCAACCGCAGACAAAACTAGCGCATCCTTTTGCAATTTTTGTTGTAGTGTATTCCATTCTCGTTTATTTCCGTTTTAAGTCAGACTGAAAATATACTTGTATTAAATTTCCTATTTTCTATGATTCATTTCTTATTTCTTTGAGAAACTTTAATTTTTCACTGTTTAATTACTGCTTAAAAAATTGGGCTGTTACATTTGGCGAGGGGAAGAATTGTTTTGTGTGATGGGTATATAGGTTCTGGAAAGGTAGGATTCATTTCTGGGGCTGTTGGGGCTATATTTTTAAGCACTGGTTCTTTATCTGGGGCAGATGTATTTGCACTGCCAGCAATTCATGTTAACCTACAAAATGGAAACCCTATATATTCTTATTTGAAGTCAACAAGGTACAGAATTAACTTATCAATAAGATTATATATATATGACATACAATTTTGTTTAGTGTTAAGAGGGGTTGATTTATTTTCATGTTATTATCGATCGTTACAGTAATCCCACAACAACTATATTTAAGAGTTATAAAGGTAAAGATTCAAATGCTCCTTTACGTTGCTTCATTCTCGTCTAGAGGTCTCAATGCAATCACTCCAGACATTCTCAAGGTAATTAGTTTCAATGCACTCTTTAATTTCCTATATTTATAACAATTATTTTGAAGTTTTTATATTCCCCCTTCTAGGATCTTTAAAAAAATTGTGAAATATTTGTTACTATTTGACATATATATCTTTCACAATTATTAACAACTTTACTATATTTTATCAGACTTTTTTTGTAAGTCATGTTTTTATTGGATTTTATTTTTGATATTTATAATTAAAATTTTGTATATAATAAAGGATTAGAACAAACTCCCTTGAATAAAAAATGTGTAAGTTATTGGGAACTATTAACACAAATATGTTATGAAATTAGAAAGAAAATAAGAAAAAAAAATGGACTTGAAGATAAAGGTTAGAAGGAGAGTAAAGAGAGAGTAGTGAAATTGAGGATAATGAATGAGGTGTTTCTTAATTGCTAACGTTGTTTTATAAAACTTCGGGGGGACATTCAAAAATAAAATATTCATAATAATTAAATAAAAACATGTATTTAATTCTTTACAAAGTACATTCATGGATAAAATAAATAATTAAATTACAAGTATTTAATTCTTCCCCTCATCAGAATATTTATGTAAGCGTCGAAGACCAATCTTTTGTACTAGTTACTGGAAGACTTTGGTTGATAAAGATTTTGTAAAGATATCTGCTAGATTCTTACATGATCGGACTTACTGAACATTTATTTCACTATATTCTTTATAAGATCATGAGTAAAGAAAAATTTTGGTGAAATATGCTTTGTCCTATTTTCTTTAATATAACCCTCTTTTAACTAAGAAATACAAGCTGCATTATCTTCACATAAGATTGTTGGTGGTAATTTTTAGCATGCAAGCCACAAGTTTCTTGAATATGTTGAATCATAGACTATAACCAAACACATTCTCGACTTACTTCATGTAATGCTAGAATTTCAACATGATTAGATGATGCTGCTATGATCGTTTGCTTTATGGATCTCCATGAAATTGTTGTACCACCACATGTGAACAAAAATCCTGTTTATGATTGACCATTATAAGGATCAAATGAATACCCCGCATCTGCATAACAAATTAGGTTTGTCTTAGATATATGTGGGAAAAATAAACTCATGTCCATTGTACCTCTAAGGAAGCGAAATATGTGCTTAATCCCATTCCAATGCCTTTTTATGTGTAAAGAACTATGTCTTGCTAACAAATTGATAGCAAATGATATATTAGGTCGTGTATGACTAGCAAGATACATTAGTACACCAATTGCACTAAGATATGGTACTTCAGGACCAAGTAGTTCTTTATTTTTCTCTTGTGGTCAAAACAGATCTTTGCTCACTTCAAGTGACCTTACAACCATTGGACTACTTAATGGGTGTGATTTGTCCATATAGAACCATTTTAGCACCTTTTCTGTATAAGTCTTTTGGTGCATTAGAATTCCTTCCTTTAAATATTCTAATTGTAATTCAAGACAAAACTTTATTTTTCCTAAGTCTTTCATCTCAAATTCCTTTTTTAAGGAATTTACAGCCTTTGAAAGCTCTTTAGGAGTTCCGATATGTTTAAATCATCTACATAAATAGCAATTATAATGAACTCTTTTCTGAATCTTTTCATAAAAACACATGGACAAATTAGGTCATTTTTATACCCTTCTTTCAACAAATATTCACTGAGACAATTGTACTATATATGTCCAGATCGTTTTAGTCCGTAAAGAGATTTATTCAATTTAATTGAATAACTTTCTCGAGGATTTGTCATATATGCTTTAGGAAAATTAAATCCTTCGGAAAGTTTCATATATATATCTTTTTCAAGTGAGCTATATAAATATGCTGCAACAACATCCATTAGGTGTAAATCAAGTTTTTCATGAATTGTCAAACTAATCAAGTATTGAAATGTACTTGCATCCATCACTGGTGAATATGTTTTCTCAAAATCAAGACCAGGTCTTTGTGAGAAACCTTACGCAATAAGTCTTGCTTTATATCACATAATTTTACCATTTTTATTTCATTTTCTCGTAAAGACTCATTTATACCTAACTGGTTTTACACCTTCGGGTGTTTGGATTATAGGCCCAAAAACTTTCCGTTTTACAAGTGAGTTTAACTCTTCTTGCATTGCATCTTTACACTTGGACCAATCATTTCTTTGTGCATATTCATTAACCGATTTTAGCTCATGATTCTTATCATCATTTATAATATCAAGAGCTACTTTAAATGTAAAAATTTCATCAACATCGACTTCATGTCGATTCCATTGTATTCCATCCATGACATAATTTATCGAGATCTCTTTATTTTTATTAATTTCAAGTACCTTAGTATCTTCTACATTTGAAACCTTGATTATATCTGGAAACTCTTCTGGAGTCTTTATATCCTCGATTTAATCATTTTCTTTATTTACTTTTCTTTTTCAAGGATTTTTATCTTTAAAATCAACAGGTCTGCCACATTTTATTTTGGCTTCAGACTCATTTGAAATTTTAGAATATCCAACAGGGATATCAATCTTTATTGGGGTATTAATAGCTAGTATGTGTGACTTAGTCACTCTTTTTAGATCAACAAATGCATTTGGCAGTTGGTTTGCTAAAATTTACAAACTAATTATTTTCAGAATTTCTAGTTCACATTGCTTTGTTTGAGGATCAAGATGTGATAGAGATATCTTATTCCAACTAATCATTTTATCCAACTGTTTATTTTCTCCCCTTAATAGTGGGAAAACAAATTCATCAAAATGACAATCAACAAAACGAGCTGTAAACAAATCTCCTATTAATGGTTCAAGATATTTTATTATGAATGGACTTTCATATCCAACATATATTCCCAACCTTCTTTGAGGTATCATCTTAGTGTGTTGTGGAGGAGAGATAGGAACATATACCACACTTCCAAAGATTCTTAGATAGGAAATATTTGGTTCTTGACCATGAACCAATTGTAAAGGGGAATACTCATGATAACTTCTAGGCCTAATATAAATAAGTGATGCTGCATGCAAGATTGCATATCCCCAAGTTGAAATTGAGAGTTTTGATCTCATTAACAATGGTCTTGCTATCAATTTTAAACGTTTAATTATTGATTTAGCAAGTTCATTTTATGTATGAACATGTGCTACAGGATGTTCAACATCAATTTCGATGGAAATAAAATAATCATTAAAAGATTGAGATGTGAATTCATCGACATTATCAAGGCATATTTTCTTAATTGGATAATTAGGAAAATGAGCTCTTAAATGAATTAATTGAGCTATAATCTCGCAAACGCTTGGTTGTGAGATAAAAATAAGCAAACATATACATCTAGTTGATGCATCAATTAAAACTATAAAATATCTAAATGGTCCACATGAAGGTTGTATTGGTCCACAAATATCACCTTGTATATGCTCTAAAAATATGAGCGATCACTCCCAATTTTCATTGGTGATGGCCGAATGATCAATTTTCCTTGAGAACAAGTAGCACATGAGAAATTCTTAGTTTGCAGAATTTGTCTGTTGCTCAAGCAATGACCATTTGAATTTTTAATTATTTTTAACATCCTAATTGATCCAATATGGCCTAATCATTCATTCCATATAACAAAGTCATTCTTATTTGTAAACTTCTGGTTTACAATAACATTTGTTTCAACTATACTAATATAGGTGTAGTACAAACTGGAGGAAAATAAAGGCAATTTTTCCAATATATATTTCTTATCAGAAATAAACTTTGTGATGTAAAGGTATTCATCATTTCCTTCATTTGTAGTCTCAATATGGTATCCATTTTTATAGATATCCTTAAAACTTAATAAATTCCTCCAGGTAACAAAGTACTAGCTCTGCCGGAGCCTTCAATTATATTTATACTACCAGATATAATATTAACATTGACTTCTTAATTTACTATATGGTAGAAATATTTCTCATTGTTAAGAATAGTGTGAGTTGTTGCACTATCTACGAGACATATATTTTCGTCATTGACATGAGCATTCATTTTTCATTAAAAAAATCATGAGTGAAAAATATAATTAACAATAAATATTTAACATAAAATTTATTGGTAGGAAATTCATAACAAAAATAAATTACATGAAACTTAAAATAATTTATTTAGGGGCACTCCCCTCTCCAACCGAGTAGTTAATGTCTTCTTCAGGAACAGTAAGAAAATCATCAACATCAAAGTGAGTAAAAACATCATCTATACCAGTAAAATTTATTTCTATTATTTTCCCTTTAATTTTAAAGGACTTTTGGTATAGATCAATGAGATGCTTTGGTGTACGACAAACATAAGACCGGTGACCTTGGCTTCTACAACGATAGCAAATATTTTTAGTTTGTTCGCTGCTTTGAGCATCTTTTCCTTTTTTTATACGTTCTTTGTTTTACCATGTAAATGATGATTTACCACGACCATATCCACGACCTCGATCAATACCATGTCCCCGAACATTACCTCGTCCATGACCGCGACTACTACCACGACCATGAGTATAATGATCATATGTCGCTACATTCACTTCTGGGAATGGGGCAGTTTTGGTTAAACGAGACTCATGATTTTGCATAAGTAATTCATTATTTTGTTCAGCCACAAGGAGACAAGTAATCAATTCTGAGTATTTTGTAAAACCCTTTTGACGATATTGCTGTTATAGGAGCATATTGAATACATGAAAAATGGAGAATATCTTTTCTAACATATCATTTTCAGTGACCTTTTCTCTACATAATTCTAACCTTAAAAGCGCAAATGCATCCATTCGTAACGGGCTTTTGGAAGAATTATATCTTTCTGATGGTCGTATCCTTCTTTTAAATTGTTCCAGAGAACAAAAGGGCCTTTAACTGTTAGATACTCATTCTTTAACTTTTCATGGATATGGTGACATAAGAAAATCATGGCTTTAGCCTTGTTTTGACTAGATGCGTCATTTCCATCTTTAATTGAGTCTCTAAGACCTTTTGCATCTAAATGAATTTCAGTATCCAGTGTCCATGATAAATAATTTTTCTAGTGATATTAAGAGCCACGAACTCAAGGTTGGTAATATTTGACATATTTATTTCTATGCAAGAAATTACAAGTAAGTTAGATAATACTTCAATAAAATAAATATATTAACTATAATTATCATTATAATTATGGTAATAACAATAGTCATAACAAGTCAATAATGATTATAAATATATATATATATTATCTTATTTAATTATAAGAGTAATATTGGTTAAAAAATAGAGTAACTTATAAATCAACTTAAATAAATTTTCACATGAGTGATCCAGTAGTGAAAATTTAAAAGTTTTCATAAAATATCATTCAAGTACTAGTAGCCTAGTTGTAGAGTGATAACTTATCATTAGTATAAACTTAGGTTCGATTTCCCATTATGCGTATCTTATTTATTAACTCCTTTATACAATAAAATATAATATTTTAATTATAAATAAGTTTAGAAATTAATTATTTAATAATATAAAATTAATAAATTATTTAATATGTTATAGGAGCGTGAGGCCAGTACAAGGAGAAGTAATATTTAATTTAAGTGAGAAGCACAGGTAATAAGCAATGGAAATAATTGCAACATAAAATTTTTATAATATATTCATAAATAACATAAGGTATATAAATTGAAATTAGAAAGAAAATAAGAAAAAAAAAATGGACTTGAAAGATGAAGGTTAGAATGAGAGTAAAGAGATCTTGGAGTTGACATTCTAGCTGCATGGTCCCTGATTTCTCCTATTTCTGGTATTAAAGGGGATAATAGAATAGCATATTTCAACATAATATCCAGAATTTCTATGGCATGTCCCCATGTTACTGGTACAGTTGCCTACATCAAATCATTTTATCCATATTGGTCCCCGCAGCAATTAAATCTGCACTAATGACAACTGGTAATGCTCTCCTTGTCACCAATACATGCATTACCCTTCTATCCTAACTTATTTCTAAATTTCTCATTTTTTATTTGTTCACTTAAGTTTGATATATAAATTAATAAATGTATTTAAGATATATTTTTATCATCTCTTATTCTTTCTAAAGTATTCTTATTTTTGGAGTTAATATTTAGTATTGCCTCAATTTTCTATCTAGGAAAATCTTTATAAAAAAGGGCTTGTTTGGTTCGCTCTCTCCAGCTTCATTCCGCTCCGTTCAATGTCACTTTTCACATCCGCACGAACGTCACTGTGTTTGGCTGCGTGGTACACTTCTGTTTTGTCTAGGCTAACAGCGTTGAGTTAGCCAAGACCTCCATTTGGCAACACGAGTTGCCTTTCTTCAACGTTGTAGGGCAAAAGTCGACAATACCTCTCCCAAACAACCCCCATCCTTTTTCTTTTTCCTCTCTTTGGTTTTTTCTTTATGGCATGTTACGTATTAGGGGTGGGATCAAGGCTGTTAAGGGTGGCTCTGGGTTGTGGGGGGACGCTAAGGTGAGGGTTGTTTGGTGTTGGATGGGGCCGTAGGTTTTCAAGTTTGATAGGGTGGGTTGTTTAGGGAAAGGTTTGGGATGTAGGGTGGGGTGGGGTTTTTTGGGTGGTGGGGTTGCTGATGGGGTGGGGACATTGGTCGTGGGTTAGGGGTGGTTTGAGGTGGTCTTGGTTTGGGGTTAGCGTCGGGTTATGGGGGAAGGGGGTTGTTTGGGGACGCTGGTTGTAGGGGACGTTAGGGTGGGCTTGGGGTTGGGGTTGGGGCAGGTTGTGGGAATGGGATGGTGGGGTGAGGGTTACAGGTGATGGTGGCTGTTGGAGGTTGGCTGGTGGTGATGGTGCTTGAGATAGACGGTGATGATGCATTCTTGGTGATGGATGGTTGTGATTGGTGTGGTGCATGGGTGAGGTACTGTTGTGTGGTGTATACTAGTATTCCCTTTTTTTTATTTTGATTTTTTATATAATTCAATTTTTTATTATTATATAAAATTCAATTTAATCATGTATTGTTTTGTGTATATGATTTAGTTTTAATATGCAATAAAGAATTAAATTTATTTATTGGTTTTAATTTATTAAAAACAATAAAATTAACTTATTAGTTTTAATATATAAAAAAAAATAAACTTAATTTATTAGTTTTACAATATATCAAAAATATTTTAAATTTATTAGTTTAAATATATTAATTCATTTATTAAATATGTATAATTAAATTCAATATATATATGGTTTAATATTATACATTTAATATTAATATAAACAAATATACACACAAATTATATATATTTAAACTTATACCTTTTTTGGTAATTTTACCCTCAATTACCATTTCCCCAACCCAATTCCACTACAAACCAAACACAATCACTACAACTTAACTAACTTTAACTAAACTGCAAACCAAACAAAAATCCGTTTACAAAACCCTAGTTTTCTACACTCCGTTTATAAACCCCAGTTTTCCCAACCCCGTTAACTCAATTGTGAACCAAACACCCGCTAAATCTAAATTCTAATGTGGGCAGGTAAAGAACATATGGAGTGCCATACAAGGTTGAACATGCTTAATTTTATGACCTATTTTATTTGTTCTCTTATTAACAGTTACCCCAATGAGTGCTGCACTTAATAAAGATATAGAATTTGCTTATGGTGCCGGGCAACTCAATCCTATCAAGGCACTAAATCCTGGTTTTGTTTATGATGCCAATGAAGTGGATTATGTCCAGTTTCTGTGTGGCCAAGGTTATGATACAAGAAGCCTACGAGCTATTTCTAGAGATAGTTGCACTTGTACACAAGCAAATAGAGGATATGTTTAGGACCTTAATCTCCCATCATTTACTATTTCCACTAGATACTTCACCCATACTAGCGTCATTTTCCATAGAACTGTGACAAATGTTGGATTCAATACATCTAAATATATTGCCACAATACTTACATATCCATCGATATTGAAAATCCAAGTAGTGCCAAATGTTTTGACCTTCTCATCTTTGGGTCAAAAATTATCTTTTAGGGTTCAGATTGAAGGATACACTACCAGACATATAGTTTGTTTATCTTTGGTATGGAGTTATGGAACTCATCAAGTAAAGAGAAGTATTGTTATTTACGTTCGACAGTGAATTCTCAACTTCCATCACTTATCGATGAAGAAATAAAACAAGCTAGCAACATGATTGACACTTTTTTTCTTTTATATTTGAAGTGAATAAATGTTTTGGGTACTCTATAATCTATAAACTATTATCAAGATATATATAAATAAATGCATTTCGTGTCAAGACATTTTAAAGCCTTAAGCAAAAGTAGAAGAACTAAATATCATATATCTAAAGAATTTCATTACTAATTAGTGTCCTAAATATATTGTTGGGTGGTTTTGTTGAGATCATAATCCTCCTTTTGGTTAATAGGTGAAGGATTTATAACATTACAAGAAAATTGTTTTTTAGATTAGAGGCATGAAATTTAATGGTTTTGGTATAGGACAAGCCATATACCATGCAAAAATTTAAAAGGATGTGTATAACATGAGAGGAGTCATGAGACGTCCCACCCGAATACTATGTGTTTTATCTTATTTTGAAACCCTTATTTACCTATTTCCTCTTATCTTCTCTCTACAACACCTATTTCCCTTAATTCCCTCTTAATCTTTAATCTTTTTCTCCTTTCCCTTTCCTCTTAATTTCCTCTGCTTTATCATTCCTTCTCCCCTAACATCTTCTTGAGCTCTCAAACCAATAACCACTACTAGAAAAACTTAATCTAGCCACAAGAATTTTGTGATAGCACTATCACTCATCGTTAATTGCCATAAATTTAACAATGACATAGGACTAGATATCAAAATAGGTATGGGGTTGGAACAAATGATGGATTTGGCGACGGTGACTGTTTGTACAGGATACTATCACTAAATTCGTGGCAAAACATTATCTGTGACACACATAGAAATAAATCTCTGATATTGTGTCTAATTAGACATCTAAAAACCCCTCTAGGAATTTTTTGGCAACGACTAGCCAAAGTCATCGCTAACCTCCAAGATTTTGGCTTCTTTTTTTGGAATCACAGGTAAATGAAAAATTAAGGTAGCGATGATTGATCATGTCTGTCGCTAGATACATTAGTATTTTACCATAAATTAGCAAACCCGTTGCCATGGTGTAGATTTGTATATTATTATGCATGAAAATGAAAATAAAATAGTGACAGGTTTTAGAAGCCCGTCGCCAAAGTTGGCATATGAAAAGTTTTTTTCTAAAGTAGTTGGTGATAGGTTAGTTATGTCATCGCTAGATACATTAGTTTTTAGCGATGGAGAAATTGCATCATTACTAGATAATAAATCATGTGCCGAGTGCATTTAGTTTTTGGTGATGGATAAGTCAAACTATCACCAAAATGACACCTCATGTTACCTAGACATGGATTTAGTGATGGCACATGCTCCGTCGCTAAATTCTAAATCCCTAAATCAAGCGCAACCCTCATTCCCTTCATTTCTCATTATCATATCTTCCCTATCACCCTTCTCTCCTCTATCCCTCATCTTTGATGAGAAAAACCAGTCCCCTACCTATGATTCTTATGTGTGATAGGTTTTGATAATAATAACTCTAAGACTATCTAAAGACAAAGTTGAATAAGGTCGAGCTTCTAAAATTAAGGGAATATTTAAGACGTGTAGACCTTCAAATCTGAGGGCAAGCAAGAGCTTAAAGTTTTTGTTCTTTTTAGAGCTAGCCCATAATGGTTAAAAGTTGTTAAGATAGCTAAGGCCTAAAGTGATCATAAGGAAAACTAAGCTGCACATGAAAAATGTTTTTTTAGAACAAAAATTAGATAAAGTCCAAAAAATGAGTGTTTTAGACTAGTTAAATGTGTTTGGCCCTACCAGGTCACGCGTGGTTCAAACCACTGATGGTACTGGTTCGAACCAACTTATGCGCTTGGGCCTCATTTTTAGGCTTGTCTTATTTTTAGAAACTGGTCTTATTTTTTTATAACTTAAAATTTTCCCTTTTGAGCAACAGTTTTTTCCTATAAATTCAGAACTCATGTTTCAAAAATATTCACCTCACTATACAATTATCTAATACATGAGCTAGTTCTTTTTTCTTGTTCACTTTAGTCTTTCTGTCATAAGATTCAGTTATAATCTTTGTTTGTTCTTGGACTAAGTGTCTTGGGTCTAGGGTGAGAGAAAGTCTTCTTAAGGATACCTTGAGACTAAGTGAATCTTGTTAGAATTGGAATCGGGTTATAAGTAAGCTTTAAACTTTGGATGAGTAATCCAAGAGTTATAAATAGATATCCTTGTAAACAATTTGATTATAGTGAAAAATTATAGGCCTTTGGGCTGGGAGACTGGACTACATCATACTGGTAGTGATTGAACCAAGATATATCGTGGCTTTCTTTTCTCATCCTCACACTTTTTATTTATTTATTTGTACTTGCTTATCCTATTTACCTCTATTTTTTCTAATTCTTTCAAAGATCCTTTCTTTTTAGGCAAAGAGCTTTTCAAAATAAACATTTTTTAAAAACACCTCTAAAATGAGAACTTTCTAGACTTAATTCACCCCCTCTTAAGTCTTAGGTGATTTTCTAACATTGTCTCATGCCTTTCTCTTCTCTAACAATTGTTGAGGCATTTCTTCTTTCCTTTCTCTCCCTCTTTAGTTTCTTGTCCCTCCCCTTTCAACGCTATCACGACATATTTTCCCTCTTTGGCTACCACAATCGTTTACAAAGAGAACACTACTAAAAAAAGGTATTGACAGCTATAGGAACTTAGTGACCATAAAATCGATCGCTAGTTAATGATCAAATTAACGATAAAAATGTAAAAGAGACCACTGAGACAGGTGGGAAGAAATCAGCTACCGACTTAACGACCAATATATATTCCATCGTTGAAAATTATTAAACCGTCACCGCTAGTCCTGTCACTAACATCAACTCTGTCGCTGAGTCCATTGCCAACTATGTTTTTAATTTGGCGCCAAGCCTTTGGCCTTCCCTCCAATTTTTTTTGTTACGCCAGTGACGATGTTGTGTCATCACTAACGGTGTAGTTAACTTACAACAACGGATTTGTTTGTCACTAATCAGTAAGAGAGAAAGTTTGTGGTTGTTGTCATCGCTATACGTAATAGATTTAGCGATGGTTACCAGGGTGTCATCGTTATGTCAACAACTGTAGTGACGGAGTAAGTATTCCACCATTGTATTTTACTTCCCTCCAATTTTTTTATTCCCTCTAGTTTTGAAACCCTTAGTGATGACCACTAAAGTATCGTCGATATGACAACAATTATAGCGATGGAGTGAGTTTTTCGTCACTGTATTTTACTTCCTTCCAATTTTTCTGGAACTCTTAGTGATAGCCACAAGAATGTCGTCATTATATCAACAATTATAGCGACAGAGTGAGTTTTCTATCACTATATTTTACTTCCCTCTAATTTTTTGATTCCTGTCTAGTTTCGTATCCCTTAGTGACGGGTACGTTGTCATCACTAGTTTGGCCATGTGTATACATTTTTAAGTTACCACAGGTTTAGAAACGTGGTTGTTTCGTCACTAAGTCTAGTAAACTACTCAAGCCCACCCTTTCCCCTCCACCTATTTCTCATTTGTGAACCCTAGCCTAAACCCTCTCGTCCCTCTTAGTCTCCTTTTAAGTCTCTTAATTTCTTAGTCTCTATCAGTCTTCAATTCTCTCTTCTCTCTGTGTCACCGTCTCACCCTAAACCCTCTCTTCCCTCTTAGTCTCCTCTCTCTAACCCTTAGTGTCTCTATCTCTCCTTTTTCTATCTCACCATCTTTTTCTGGCCATCTTCATCTGTAGGTGTTTCTGTCTTCCTCCAATGATTGCCATTTTCCCTAGTAGGAGCTCTTTCCTCCGATGATAGTCATTTTCCCTGGTAGGACCTCCTTTGTTATGGGTTTAATTTATCATCAAGTTGAGAATCTTGAGGCCTTCTTTTTCTCTTTATCTAACTAAAAATAATAATCCTTTATTGAATTGTGGCATAAAATTATTATTCTCTAGATTTATTTTTGTTTTAACTGTAAATATGCATATAGTTTTATTTGATGATGTTTATCTTATGGGGTGGCTTATGAGTTATTTGTTTGTTTTTTTAATTTATTATTTTTTGAGTTGTTCATCATATAGAAACATAAGAAATAATACTAGTTTGTATATACCTGAACAAAATCATTCAGTAGCGAATTATATTCATGGTTGTTAGGTCTGTAGTTGCAGAAATCGTACAAAACTGGAGTGAAAAGTCTAAGATACAAGAGCTAGAAAAAAATACAATCAAGGTTATAATGGTTTAGGACCATAATGAAGCTCAAAATTGGAAAATTAAATCTAAGAATGACTACTACTTTTCTTTTCAAAGCTAAGAGAACATGCCCTTACCAGAACATAAGATCCAAATATATGATGCCAAACACAAATAGAATCCCTTCAACCTCTTTTAGAAATATGATAGAGGCAATGACTTGCCTAACCTGTATTTAACATTTTAATCAGAAAGGCATATATAATGCATGTAAAAAACTAAAAATTGAATTCCATTCCAAAAAATTGATAGTTTGGAGGATAAATTTCTCCTTACACTAGTGAGCTTAAGTTCATTAAGGTTGCTGGCGATGGGTCCACCAGTGGCATCAAGTTCATTAAGGCTGCTAGTGATGGACCATATAGTTGCTCTGATGCCTTGGCTTAAGAAAAAGTAACGAATCATTTTGTTTCTGCTCTAAATAATGAGATGGATTTTGTTAGCCTAGTTACAAATGTAGCTACAGACCATCTAGTTAAGCTTCATTCTCCTTAAATTTCGATGTATATTCTAATACATCAATAATGGATTCTAATTTAAATCACTCTTCTCATGAGTCAATTTATAATTATATTAGTTGTTATATACTGTCTTATATATTTTATATATTTCTTTATATCAATATTTATTTTTGTCCTTACTTAACAATCAAAAATGCTAGTAAGTGAGATAGAGAGATAAAGAGATATCTAGTAAGTCGGAAATGCTAGTAAACCTATTACTTTTCATTAGGCTAAACACATTCATAAACATCAAGCTGGAGATCCTCACTATAAAAGTCAACAAATAAAGTAATAGGCTTTAGAACTGCACAAAAGTGTAGGTGGTTAGAGCAAATGCATCCAAATCAACAAGTCCCTTAGACATTAGAGCTTCCATCTATACATAAATTACATATGGTATTTTTTTAAGGTCCTAGTATTTTGATGTAAGAAATACCATTGTAAAAACCTCACCAGAATCGGCCTAATGATAGGCTTAGGAAGTTTAAGCTTGGGGTTCGAGGTTCTAGGTTTAAACCTCAACTTTTATTGTAAAAAAAACATTGAAAAATAAGCCACTCTTTTCCACTCTCAATATTGGCAAAATGTGATATTAAAGGAATGAAATTCCTAAACAAAAAGCAAGGGGCTTTCAAAATAATAGTAAGCACTAAGTAGAAAATGAAATGTTAAAATTACTATTCACTAAAACTAACAATATCTATAAAGTCATAACAAATGAATTATCAATAGTTACAATAGTTCATCATACTATTAGCATCTTATATAGTTACTTGTATATTGTGCTAGACACAAACTTGTAAACATCTTGATGGTTCAGAGAACAGACTTAGAAGGGGGGTTGAATAAGTCTATTTACTTTTTCAAACCAAAAAGTGATATTTAAACTTTTAGAGCGATATGCAGTGGACCAGACTTTTGAGGAGGCAGAGAGCATGATTCTTTGATTGAGAGAGTAAGAGAGAGCGCTTATTTTACCAGACTTTTACTATCGATTTTAACAATCATAATGCACCTGACTTTTAACAATCATATTGGTTCACCTCCAACTCAGAGACTACATCCAGTACCTTCAAATCTGAAGGATTTTCACTATTTAAAAATATTTTACTCAACACTCCAGACCAAGCCTACGAGTATTATTAACTCCAACTACTCCTGGCTTAAGCGCAACTCGAGCTTCAAGTATTCTTGACACCGGTCACGCCTGGCCACTGAGTATTCTTGAGTCCAGCCACTCTTGGCCTAAGAACACCCTGTGCATCCGAGTATACTTGACACCGGCCACTCTTGGCCTCTGAGTATTCTAGAGTCCAGCCACTCTTAGCCTCTGAGTATTCTAGAATCCGGCCACTCCTGGCCTAAGCACACCCCATGCTTTCAAGTATTCTTTTGCACGCACCCACTCCTGGGATAGACTTTAAATATTCTTGACTTAGGTCACTCCTGGCCTAAGCACAGCCCGTGCTTCAACACGCTAGACCCCTCTGGATTCTTAAGAGTATTATTTTTCAAGCACCCACTCCTGGGGCAGACCAAGTATTCTTTCACAAGCCACTCCTAGCTCAAACCTTGAATATTCTTTCAAAAGTCTCTCCAGGCCAAAGTGTTTCTCACACTAACAGAGTTTGGCAACACACCTGACCTGTACTACCAGAGGATTGGAAGAATTAGCTCAAATAAAATAAGCCCCTTGACTTAGCAGTGGTAAGTAACAAACCATGAAAATGGGTTTGTAAAGAAGGAGAGGGCTTAATTTCCCATAGGGCTCAGTACATTCAGAAAGTGAAAGATGATTGGAAAATATACTGAGCCAAAAAATATTACTTGGGATAATATGCATTTCAATGCACAAAGGCATATCCCAAGTTACTATGGCATCTAAGTAGAAAGGTGAGGCACATAGTGAGCTTTATTTGTCTTCATGGCAGATCTTCCAGGTAATGTTACTCGTTGTTGAGTAAACTGCCATTTCTTCATTTCATATGAGCTCGAATATATGAACATCTTATGGTCGTTCATGATTCTTCTTCTTCTTCTTCCATTACACCTTTGTGGTGTATTCTAGCTCAACTTTCTCTTTTTATAAGTTCTCTCCTTTTTCATTTTTACTCTATAGTATTTCTTTTTAACCTCGATTCTCGATGATAGATTTTTCTTTTTCCTCATATTTTTCTTCTGTATTTTTCACTGAGCTCTATCTCACTTAAGAGGAGATCAATTCTGTATATATATAGACTCATCTTGTTGAGCTTAGGAGGAGGCTTTTTAATTTTATAGTCATTGAGAGAGTGGTTGTATAAGAGACAAAAGTCTTTCTTGATGGAGTTACACAAAGGTTAAGGACTTTTTGTTGTCATAAAAAGAGGGAGAAAGATTTTCTGCATACGTAATGTAGGTGTAGGTGCTTTCAAGATTTGTGCAATCATAGGTGGAGTAGATGTAGCACTAGTTTCACCAAGAAGGAAAGCTTTGATTTAGAGAATCTTTAAATGCGTGAGATAAAGGTGAAATATAGTTGCTTTTCAGACTAATTTGAAATCCACCTTGTTTAGTCAATCTTTCTTTTTGTGAATCTTTCCAATAAGCTTTTGATGGAGATAACTTATGACCGTTGATGCTTCATGTATCAGACTAGTTCTAAAAATTTGAATGAAGATGACAAGGTCTGAAGTTTAAAGTGATACTGTTTGAGTCTGAGTCTGGTAAGTTGTTCTTGATACTAGAGAGTTAAGCAATACCAGACTTTTGATTCTTCTTTTTGTCTTGGATTGAGGAGTTCATGTTATGATTAAATCTTCTAGACTTTTGATGTGTGAGCTTTTTATGCATATGCTCTCTTTTTCTTTTGTAGCTTAGGCCTGAATCACTTAAATACCCACATCAAGTGATAAGAAACATCTCCATGGTTTTGTTCTACCAGACTTATTGAATGCGAGCTCCCCCTTTGATTTATAACCTATGCTTTAATTCTTGAAACACTCGAGTGATCTTTTTTAAACATTTAATAACTTATAACTCAATTAATTAAGATGTTTGATGTTGGTTATCAACAAATCTAAGAGTGCTTCAAATATTTTCTTGGTTCTAACAATCTTCCCCTATTTGTTGATAGCAAACATTGAACCTTCTTAGTTATTGAACCTTCTTTTTACATAAAACGAAGACAACATAGATCATTAATAATGAGAGAACAAATATAGTTAAAAGGACAGAATTTTGGAACAAAGACATTCATTTTATTAAAGGCAAGGACATACATTTCTTAAAGAGTAAAATCCAAAAAAAAAACTTTTAACTTCCCAACCCCCCAAAACCCTCTCTTCCCTTTTTGATATCAATAATTAAATAGTAATCGAAAAAGAAACAAACATATTATTTATACCTGGGGCTCTTAGAGCAAGAACCGGCCTCTCCTATCATCTAGAGAATGTGATTCCATAGCTTTCTAGCATCATCTTCAGTGTTGTTGGTGGAGGATAACAGTCTGTTAACCTCTTTTTCAGGGAGTCTTTGAGGTCTAGGCTCATCCCAATTAGGAACAGGATAATTAAATACAGCCGATTTAACTCTTTTTCCCTTTTTAGAGCAAAAAGACTTAGGGGCAAGTTTATCTAGTGCAATTAATATTTTTATGGAAGGCAGAATAAGTACAGACTTTTCTTTCCCATATTGAATGTCTTTTATGGACATTCCTTCCTGAATATCCCTCAGGATGTCTCTCTGCTCTTTCTTTAATTTGTTAAAAATAGCAAAGTCAGATACAGTGCAAAGTTTCTCATATATAATGACATCCAAGGTAGGTAGGGAGGAGCAAACTTAGGTGGGGGAGTTGGTGCAATACGGGTTCTTTTGCAAAAGCTTCTGAAACAAGGGTTTTGAAGGAAAGAACAGGAGCAAGAAAGAGGACAGGAATACTGACGAGCTTTCTTTGAATAAGAGATTGGAGAGAGGGAGATTGAAGTCTTTTTGAGTCGGAGGGTGAAAATGTAGAATAGATAGAAGCGAGAATGTCTTCTGGTTTAGGAGATAATGGAAGAGAAAAGATGGGGTCGGACGAAGTAGGAGAGAGAGTAGAGAAAGTTTCCAAAAAAACTAAAGGAGTGTTTTTAGAATCAGAATCTATAAAAGGATTGCCAGCGGAGGGTCCATCCAGGTTTGGCGATTGAGAAGCCATTTTAATGAAAGAAGTTTGGAAAATGGTGGAACAAAGAGATAGTTTGATAAAACAGAAGAGGAAATTTGTTAAGTAAACCCAGATTGTTAAAATCCTTTTTATAAGATGGTGAAACGGTGGAATATTGATAGTTTTAAAATATCATTAAAGCATTTAATCGGTAAGAGACATGTTGTTTTTGAAAGATTACAATTTTCAAAAATTTAGATGCCGTTCCTTAATGATAAAGAGAAGTTATCAAGAGATTTCAATAAATGCTAAAGTAATCATATGATAAATAAATTTATGGAGTTATTGAAGAGTCACATATAGTTACCCAATCATTAAGTGGAGATTTTATGGTTTAGACATGCTTTCTTGTTTGTAAAAATTGAGAATACTGTATTTGTTTGAACTTATCTTTAAAATTTATGCAAAATAGGGTGTATCATTTATGTAAATGTGATCTACAAAAACTAAAAGCTATTAAATGCAAAAAAAATCATACTTTATGATTATGTCATGTAAAGGTTTTTGAGAGTAAGAATATATGAATATAGGATTTTCAGATTACTTCCCTGTTTGTCTTTCACCTGAGCTTTAGTTCTGTTAGACTTATGATAATGAGGAGGTGATAGCCAGTCTCCTTTTCTTTTACAATTTGTTTGAGATCTTCGGAGTCTTGTTCTTTCATACACCATACTTTTTTACCATCTAATGTGAGGACACTTGTTGAAGCATCTGATTTGAATCTCCTTCCAACTTCGTGCTTCCATTAGAATCTGAGAACTTGAATCTCACTTCCCTTTTTGTGATATCCTTTTCTTGAGATCCTGATTTTCTATGAAATTTTGAAGTTGTTGAGCAGCTTCTTCTTCTTTTTGTCTTCATTAGAGTAGATTTCTTCATGGATCTTCTTCCTCTACACTCGTTAGAGTGTTCAACCCCAAGAGGCCATGCTCTGATACCAATTGATAGTTCGGAGAACAGACTTAGAAGGGGATTGAATAAGTCTGTTCACTTTTACAAATCAAAAAATGATATTTAAACTTTTAGAGCGTTATGCAATAGACCAGACTTTTAAGGAGGCAGAGAGCGTGATTCTTTGATTGAGAGAGTAAGAGAGCGCACTTATTTTACCAAACTTTTACCATTGATTTTAACAATCATAATGCACCAGACTTTTGATAGTTAAAAGTAAGAGAGAAGGAGAAAATATACAAAAGATTTATATTGATTCACCTCCAACTCTGAGACTACATCCAGTACCTTTAAATTTGAAGGATTTCCTCTATGTAAAAATATTTTACATCAATACTTCAGACCGGGCCTACGAGTATTATTGACTCTAGCTACTCCTGGCTTAAGCATAACTCATGCTTCAAGTATTCTTGACACCGCTCACTCTTGGCCATTCAGTATTCTTGAGTCCGGCTACTCCTGGCCTAAGCACACCCTGTGCATCCGAGTATTCTTGACACCGACCACTCCTGGCCATTAAGTATTCTTAAGCCTGGCCACTCCTGGCCTCTAAGTATTCTAGAGTCCAGCCACTCCTGGCCTCTGAGTATTCTAGAATCCGGCCACTCCTGGCCTAAGTATATCCCATGCTTTCAAGTATTCTTTTGCATGTACTCACTTCTAGGGTAAACTTCAAGTATTCTTGACTTTGGCCACTCCAGGCCTAAGCACAGACCGTGCTTCAACACGTCAGACCCCTCTGGGTTCCTAAGAGTATTATTTTGCAAGTACCCACTCCTATGGAAGACCAGGTATTCTTTCACAAGCCACTCCTAGCTCAAACCCTAAGTATTTTTTCAAAAGCCTCTCTAGGCCAAAGTGTTTCCCACACTAACAGAGTTTGGCAACACACCAGACCTGTATTACCAAAGGATTAGAAGAATTAGGTCAAATAAAATAAGCCCTTTGACTTAGCAGTGCTAAGTAACAAACCATGAAAATGGCTTTGTAAAGAAGGAGAGGGCTTAATTTCACATAGGGCTTAATGCATTCAGAAGGTGAAAGATAATTGGAAAATATACTGAGCCAAAAAACATGACTTGGGATAATATGCATTTAAATGCACAAAAGGAATTATCCTAAGTTACTATGGCATCTAGGTAGTAAGGTGAGTAGCGAGCTTTCTTTGTCTTCATGACAGATATTCTAGGTAATGTTACTCATTGAGTAAACTATCATTTCTTCATTTTATATGAGCTCGAGTGTATGAACGTCTTATGGTTGTTCATGATTCTTCTTCTTCTTCCATTACACCTTTATGGTGTATTCTAGCTTAACTTTTTCTTTTTACAAGTTCTCTCCTTTTTTGTTTTTTCTCTCTAGTATTTCTTTTTAACCTCGACTCTTGGTGTTAGATTTTTCTTTCTCCTCATATTTTTCTTCTGTATTTTTCACTAAGCTCTATCTTACTTAAGAGGAGATCAATTCTGTATATATAGACTCATCTTTTTAAGCTTAGGAGGAGGCTTGTTGATTTTGTAGTCGTTGAGAGGATGGTTGTATAAGAGACAAAAGTCTTTCTTGATGGAGTTACACAAAGGGTAAGGACTTTTTGTTGTCAGAGAGAGGGAGAGAGACGTTCTGCACAAGTAATGTAGATGTAGGTGCTTTCGGATTTATGCAGTCATAGGTGGAGTAGATGTAGCACTAGTTTCACCAAAAAAGAAAGCTTTGATTTAGAGAATCTTTAAATGCGTGAGATAAAGGCGAAATATAGTTGCTTTTCAGACTAATTTGAAATCCACCTTGTTTAGTCAATCTTCCTTTTTGTGAATCTTTACAATAAGCTTTTGATGGAGATGACTTATGACCATTGATGCTTCATGTATCAGACTAGTTCTAAAGATTTGAATGAAGATGACAAGGTCTGAAGCTTGAAGTGATACTTTTTGAGTCTGGGTCTGGTAAGTTGTTCTTAATACTAGAGAGTTTCTTCTGAAGCGAGTTACCAGAATTTTGATTCTTCCTTTTGTCTTGGATTAAGGAGTTTATGTTATGATTAAATCTTCCAGACTTTTGATGTGTGAGCCTTCTATGCATAGGCTCCCCCTTTCTTTTGTAGCTTAGGCCTGAATCACTTAAATACCCACATCAAGTGATAACAAATGTCTTCATGGTTTTGTTCTACCAGACTTATTGAACGTGAGCTCCCCCTTTGATTTATAACCTATGCTTTTTATCTTGAAACACTCAGGTGATCTTTATCAAACATTTAATAACTTATAACTCAATTAATTAAGATGCTTGATGTTGGTTATCAATAAATCTAAGAGTGATTCAAATATTTTCTTGGTTCTAACACAACTCATTCTCAATGATCCGTATAAATAATCACTATGTAGTCTTCACCTATTACACTGGTATCGTACAATAGCGACAGATGAGAAGGCCATTGCTAACGTGGTCATACAGTAGCGACCGTAATAGTGACGACAGCCCGTCAACCATATAGCTACAGAGGTAAGGTCATCGCTGATCTAAGTTCCTTATAGTGTCTGTAGTAGCAACGGTAGATTGTTATCCATTTAACTACGCCCGATCAGTCATTGTTAGCTCAACCATGAGTTAGCAACAACCTCAACGATGAAGGTACTTCAATTTGACAGCTACCACTTTCGTCCTTTGCTATTTTAGGATTGAAACAGTGACAAAGGGGACCACCACTTTGTCACCCTTCAGCAACGCTAGCTGTCGTCATAACCTTTATGACGGCTGTTTGTTGCCATCGCTGATGTGTTAGTGACCAAGCTCTTAGGGACAGAGGGTTTCGGTGTCTCAGTCTGTCGTTGATACCATTTAGTTACATATTTCTATTCGTTAGTGATAGATTTTTTCCATTGCTATATGGACTTTTTTTAGTAGTGGAATAAACATTTTTGTCTTATATAATATCAAAATATTTCACATAATATCACTATAAATACATGCTTAAAAGTTCAAATAAAAGATTATCTTAATACAATAATAAGTTGATATAATATATGTTATCATGTTATATTATTTGAACTAATAAATAAGTATAATAATACATTTTAAAAAATTAGGCCTAAGAAGTATTTGGAGGCTTAGGACAACTAACTCAGTTGCCTTGGGGTTTCCACGACCCTGAATCTTAATTATGTATAACAGTTTATGAGCCAAACCAACACATTTAATTAATTAAACTAGCCCAAAGTTTCACACATGCATACACACGTACCCCCGCACACCCTTTATCATGCTAGCAGGCTATATATATCAACTCATTACTGGAAAAGCTCAATCTAGCTACAGGAATTTGGCGATGACACTATCATCTGTCACTAATTGTCATATATTTAGCGATGACATAAGATTAGCTACAAAATAGGTCTAATGTTAGAATTAACAACGGATTTGGCTATGGACATAGTGACAGTGACTGTTTGCACAAAATATCCATCACTAAATTCATGGCAAAATGCTAATTGTGACACTATATCAATTGATGTCTGATGTCATGGCCAAATTAGAGATCTAAAAATAACTCGAGGAACTTTTTGGTGACGACCATGCAACGTTGTCACTAACCAACAAGGTTTTAGCTTTCTTGTTTAGAATGACACATAAATGAAAAATTAGTGTGGCAATGATTAATCATTTCTATTGCTATATACATGGATCTAGAAAGTTATTAGAGTTGAAAATGAAAATAATATCGCAATGAATTTTAGAAGCATGTCACCAATATTTGGAAATGAAAAGATTTCACTAACCCCATTGGTGACGATTTAGTGGTGTCATTGCTAGATACATTAGTGTATTTAAATGTTGATGTAGGTTTTGATAATGACAAAACAAATGAAGAAATATTAAGGATATTGTCAAGCTATTAAATTTGATGAACAACAAAAGAACTTGAGTCAAGACATTCACAAAGGTCTAAATCAAGTGAAAAAATGATTAACAAAAGTGCCATGAATCAAAGGAAACAAACCGCATGAAATCAAGTATCCAAATGGGTAAAACAAAGCATAAAAAATCATGCAACAGGTGCATGAATCGATTCATGAAGCAACATAAGGCCACATGAATCGATTCCCACATGAAAAATGGTCCAGGAAGTGCATTTTGGAAGCATGAATCGATTCACCTTCAAGAGGAATCAATTTCCACGTTAAAAGTAGCCTAGGAAGTGCATTTTGAAAGCATGAATCGATTCACCTTCAAGAGGAATCGATTCCCACGTTGAAAGTGGCCCAGGAAATGCATTTTAGAATCTTGAATCGATTCATATCCATAAAGAATCGATTCCTATACCTGTACAGAGCCAAAAACAACGTGATGAATCAATTCACGCAATGATTGATGCAGTTTAAAATTCAAATGGAGACACTACGCAGACACATGCTTCACGCTCCATGCTCCACTTTGATTCATTCCAGGCTGCACTACATGGAAATGATTAATTAACTTGCCAAGCCATGTTGTTCCTGATTCCACTATACACGCTGGTTTTAAATAAAAATGGCACTATCACTCTGCTTATTATTTAATTCCAAACAAGCCTTACCTTGAAGCCTATAAATAGCAAAGGAAATTGAAGGCACAAATCGTCCTAAGCATTTGAAGCATTTCCATTTGTTTTCTTCCTCCTCCTTGCTCTTTGCTTTTCTACTTGCTCTCTCTTTATTCATTAATTGGCATATTTCTTTTGAGCTATTATTTTGAGAGTTAGTTTATGGAAAAATATTTTGTGTGTTAAAATTTGCATATCCTCTCTTTGAGAGTTATCACTTGGTGAAGGCTTTAATTTGTATATCCACTCTATTGGAGAGTTACTCTTGTATTCCAAACACCAAAATTTCTAGAGTTGTGGGTTGGGTTTCAACCTTTTAAAGTTATAAGATTGAGAGATTGGGTGGGGTGCCCTTGTATTTGTGAGAATTGGGTTCTTGAGTGTGGGACACTAGGAAGCCGCGATTGCTCAAAGTTATATCTCTAATCTCCAATAGTGGAAATCCTCTAAGTGGGTTGCTTAGAGGCGAGACGTACACCGGTGTGGTGGAACTTGTATATATCGGTTTGTAAATTTCTCTTCCCTACTCTCATTTAAATTTGTGCACTTAAAATTTCTTGCTAAATATTTGTGTTTATAAATTAATTAGTTAAGCAACCTTATTAATTTACTTGTTTAAATCAAAGTGCATATTCTTTTGGCTTGGCTAAATTTGTAAATCACTTAGATTAAATTTGTTGAAGTTGTTTAAGTAATATTCTTGAATTATTCTTAAAATCTTTTTAAGTACCAAATAGTGTTGTGATTAATTTGTTATTATTACTTGAATATTACTTTATCTCTTAAGTGAATTTATTGCCATACACTTAGTACTTGTTATTTTGCCTTGTGTAAATTGTTGTTATTTGTGATTAAAGTTATCATCTTCATTAAGCATAATTATTAAAGAATCAATTTCAAAAGCATTCCAAGTAAAATTTTTAATACTCAATTCACCCCCCTCTTGAGTAATTGAGGCCACTTGGTTAACAATTAGTGCTTAGCAACGGTGTAGTCAATCTATCGCCTACATATGGATCTGGAAAGCATTGGGTACACCAACATTTGGAAAGGAAATGTTTTTAGTAACTAACCTCGTTGGCGATAGATTAGTTGTATCGTCGCCATATATTAAACAACATGACAAGTACATTTAGTTTTTGGTAATGAATATGGTTGTACCGTTGCCAAAATGACACCTTGTGTCACCTAGACACAGATTTAGAGATGGAAGGTTTTTGTCGCTACATACTAAATCCCTAAATCAAGCCCAGCCCCTTTGTCCCTCATTTTTCACTCTCATATCTTCCTTCCCACTTTTAGCTTTTCTTTCCCCCTCTTTGGCGATAAGATTTCCGTTTCGCCCTTTACCTCTCTCTTTTTGGGCGATGAGATCGGGCCCTGTCCCTTACCCTCCCCCCTCCCCCCCACTCCCTCTCTCCATCTTTTTCTTTTTAGTTTCTCTTCCATCTTTCCTTGAGGTCACACTAGTGGAGAAAGAGGTTATAAACTCGATTAAAATAGATTTTTAAACATGGTTCTAAAACCATGTTTGTTCCAGCCATTGTGATAGATAAGGATTTTTAACCATGATTATCAACTGTGTTTATAGATGATATCTAAACACGGCGTCAGTCGGATCCGGGTCGGGCGGCGCCGGGCGATGGTCGATGAGGGCGAGGGCGACCAGCAGCAGTGCCCTTTTCTTCCCTTTTTTTTTGTTCTTTCACTGTTTCTAGTTGTTTTCAGTTGCTATTTGGATTGGGGTTGCTGTTGTTGTTGTTGTTTTTTATTTGTGTATGAGAGGATGAATGTTTTGATTTTTTTCAGATTGGGATTGCTATTGGTGTGTTGATGTGTTCTCTTGTTGCGGTTGATTTTTTGTTGTTGGGATTTTTCTGATTTGTTGGGGGGTTATATTCAAATTTTCATTGCCATTTTATGCTTTTGCTTTTAGATTGGAGAAAAATTCTAGTTTCAATGTACGGAGCTTGCTACTTTAGTCTTGCTTGAAGACTTCTCCATTGACATTGTAGCTTGTCCCTCTCAATTGCCTAGAGTAGAGAATGAGGAAAAGGGATGGAGATGAGAGTGAAGAGTGTGAAAAAAATCCTCCTATTTTTTTCTCTGTCCATATGGTCCTCCATTTAAGATCTAAAAAGTGGGTTGTATAGGGAGCAAAAAACCAGATTTTGGGGGATGTCTTGATGTTGGGGAGAGTGATGAAGTGACCCCCTTTTTTAATTAAAAAAATTTAATTCTATTATATTTTGAAAAAAATGGTGTTCACAAAATAAGTTAATTTAGATGAAACGTCTTGCTAATCTTCTCATATTTTTAATCTCTTTTTATTTATTAAATAATAATATTTCTTATAAAAAGGACTAATTTGGACGAGACGTCCTCTTTTGTTTTGTTTTACTTTATTTTATTTTATTTCATATTATCTTATTTAACTTCACTTTATTTTATTTTAACTTTCTTAATTTTTATTATGTACAAATTAAGATTAACTTGGACGAGACGTCATGTTAATCTTATTTTGAAAACTTCTTTTTTCCTTGTGTGTTTTGTTTGTTCCCTTTCTTGAGAGGTTAAATTAATTTTTGGGCTATTTTAAAATATACGTAATCAATTTGAGATAACCGTTTTATAACGGACAGTGTAAAGTGTTAATACCTTCAGTACCTCAACAAAGGTTTTCATTAAAAATATTGGTGGCGACTCCCTATCTTTTAAAAGGTTTTTAAAACCTTTTTCTTTTATTACTTTTTTTACAATTGGCCTACCGCCGCGATCCTCGTCACCATACATACTGTCTGATCTGATCTGAGTTAAATTATTGCTTTCAAAAGACGAAAAAAATTAAACGAAAATGAAAACGGGCAATTATGATCACGTTGCTGTAGGGCACCAATCAGATTTATATATTTAATATTATTGACTATTATTAATTTTTTGACACCCTTATAAACTTGAGGCGACTTTCATTTTTATTAGTCTATTGAGTTTAATTTATATAAATTTTCAGTTTAAAATGTTTTATACGATCAACTTGTATTCATGTTGGATGTACTTATTAAAATAATTACTATAAAATAAAAAAATATTTACTTGACAATCTATAATTAAATAATAATATAAAAACTTTAAACTATAAATATTTAAATTAAATTATAGGAATCCTTTTTCATGCACATGGGGGCCTACAATTGGTATCTAACTTGGTAGAGGACAGCCACCTGGAATGAGAGAATAATTACAGAGAAAAACTTTTAAAAAAGATTTTTAATTTGTAGTTAAATTAAAATAAGAAAAATTTAAAAACTCGATCTGCCGCCGCATGTTACTACCGAAAATTGTGTCATGTGCTGCCATCACATGACGATGTTTTTTATATTAATTGACTCTTCATCAAATTTAAAACGTGACTTTTCTAAAAAAATTATCATTATTTTAATTATTTTTTATTAATATTAAATTAATGGCAGAAAATTTAGAATTTATGTAATCAATACAACAACAATGTGAGCATTAGTGATAACAAATTCAGAATTTTTGAGGATTGAAAAAATATACCTCCAAAGATTTACTAATATTTAAAACAACATTCATTTATATCTGAGTAAAAAGAAAAATCTTTTGTTCTAAATGGTATATTATTGGGCCCAATAATATTTAAATTAACTAATCTATGATGTTTCAAAAAATTAACTAACCTCTTCAACCCAAAATTTAATTAACTTTGTTCTCTAACTTTTTTTAAAAAAATTACAAGTAATCTAATTAAGTCATTTTTGAATGTTAATTAATTGAGTTTTTTATGTTAGTTTTATTTTCAAACTTACATGACAAACAAGCTAGAACCATGATTCAAAATGACAATATTTTGAATTACAATACCAATGTTAGAGTGTAATCGTTAGAGTAGTTAACTTATTGGTTTGTATGTGATTAGATGGGGATTACTTATTATTAGTTGGTGTATAAAATATTTATTTTTATATCTTTCATATTTAACAATAAATTTACATAATATTATGTTGGGTTATTTATCCTTTTTTACTCCATCTTAAAAAGAAAAAAACTAACAACTACTGGACTAAGTTGACAAAAAGTAGCTCATCAAAAAAGCAAACTGAGAAAAGAAAGACCGAAGCAAAAATTAAAGTTAGAGGGGAAATATAATTTTAATTAGCTTAGTGAACACTCAATTTTGTATAACTGTTTACTTGATTTGTTTTCTACTGCTTTATTTTAATTTGAATTTTAATTCAGTGTTCAATTTTAGCTGATATATTTTGTCGTTATTGTAAATTTTAAATGTGGTGAGGTGATTCAAATTATGGGTCAAGGCCAAGCAGCTACGTACTCCATGATCCCTCTTGTTCATGTGAATGGACCTCATAGCAAATAACAATTCATTTGATTTCTTTTGTCGTTCTTCAAATATTTTTCACCAACATCACACGTTCCATTGATGAATCCACATGAGGGTCGTTTTACAGTGGATCAAAAGATACTTTGGATCACCTTTAATCTAGTGTAAAATCCCTTATTTTTTTATCTTTAATTTTAAACATTTAAATGAAAATCTCAATAATTTTTTTACAAAATAATTATTTAATTAATTCTTCTGTCCTCATAACAATTATTTAGTTTTAAAATCTGAGAAGCTACTTCCACATAGCACCTTTAGTGCTAAGATTTTAGTTACAAACAATAAGAATCTATATTTGCAAAATAGGGGCTACGTAATGTTGTCGCTATGTGTGAGCATGACAGTAGCAGCAATACGATTATCATGTATTTTTAAACCACTTTATCAACTTCCTAAGATCCTATTTTGCCCAAATCAACTCCAAACCTCACTAAACTTCATAGTCACTATATTACCCCTATTCTAGAAATTATGGCGCAGTCCATTTTCTAAAATTTCAGTCCAATAAAGAGTTATGCATAAAAATACGGTTAAGTTGACTTATGGCCATTTTAACACATTAATCACTTTAAAACCATTTTATGTACAAAATGAATATGTAAACCAATTTCAAATGTTCATATGAACCTATTGAGTATTTTCGGCGATACTAGATTTCACTGAATCTCCATTCACCTATCCAATTCATCAACTTCTCTTTTAAACTCATTAATCTAACATCCAAATCTCCTAATTTCAATCATAACTTCCTAACTCATTTTCATTATAATATAATTCAATCACATAACATTCACACAATACAATTATTGTCAATAATGCACGATCTCAACACTAAATGACTCTGTGCCATAATTATATCTATATAAACAGTTCTTGGTCATTATGCATGAATTAATAACTATCTAATGACTCAGTGTCATATCACACACATATTATCACAAGCCTAAATATATCATATATATATATATATATATATATACACACACACACACACACACTAATGCCTCAATGCCATTAATTACCAAACCATACAGAAGTCATCATAACACATATAGTAGTAACACACATAATACAATCACACATATACATATACATATCCATCGGTAAATATATCTATGATATCAAAATATATACATCACATATTACAAACTATTCTGGCATTGCTCCATTGCTCACTTTATACTGGTCTCCACAGGATTCGCAATATCCCTTTGCTCACTCACTGTAAAATAATTGTAAGGATGAATATCTCACTACTACAAAAAAGGCCTTTGTCAGCGGTTCCGTAATAGCTATTGTCAGCGGTACAAGCGCAGAAAATAATGGCGCTATTAATAGCACAAAAAACAACGTCAGCGCTTAAACCGCTGACATTGGCTATGTATTGTCTGCGGTTGTGGTGCGGAACCGCTGACAATAGTCAAACAATGTCTGCGGTTGTAGTACGAACCGCTGACAATAGTTAATACAATGTCTGCGGTTCAAGGTTTAACCGTAGACAATGTTTGGTTTTTTTCTATTTTAATTTTTTTGTTTACTAAACCTGTATTACATTAGTTAGTTCATGAAATGATTGTATCCCACAATACAATTCTGTTTGATATGTTGAAATACTTGTTTTATAACTAGGTAAATTAATTTAGACTTTCATTTTGAAATTCAGCATGCATAGCACATACCGAGACTCAAAACTAGTTGAAGACAAAATATCAATGCACCGCACATGGAAACAAAACGACACTACACAAGAGACAATCATAACTGTGATTCATTTGATAAAGCACACCTTTGGGAATGGGAAGAACTTTTACTAGTTATGTTTCAAAGAACTAGTAGTAGGTATGGGAAGCCAAGTTTCAATTAGATAATATACTAGCTACCATCATATACATGTTATAAAAAATGTCAAGCAATGATAATTATGCCCAAAGAAGAAGGTTTATTGGCGCTCTCATCTAGCAAGAAATCTACATGAAGTAGCCAAATTTCAAAGCAACAATAAAATCAACTAGAAATTGTATTTTATTACATGGTTTGACAACTGCTCCAGCACTAGAATCTCTACGCCCATCAGAGTTTTGGATCACCTCAGCTCCAGAATTACAATTGTCTACTACTTCATCTGATGCCACTAGTAAAAAAGGAAAATTGTGGAACCAATACGACATAGGTAAGTGATTTAAGAAAAAATAAATATCAATACTGGATGCCATAATAAGTAGAAAAAAGACAGCAAAATTAAAAATAATATAATTAAGTATCAGAAAAGTAATGTTCTGTTCTATAATTCTTTTCACAGTGTAGTACAATGGCCAGAATTGACAGGAATAAGGAGAGAATCATTGAAAACTTCAGCAAGGACAGAAAATTGGAAAATGAATTTAAAGACAAAAGGAAACATGTAAAATATACTAACAAAATAATTATATTCATGGTCATTAATTAAGAATACCTGGATCCTCAATTTTTGTTTTAGTGAATCACAATGAGTTATTGAAGAACCAAAATTACATATCATGCAAATTTCTGATGTAAAAAAATCAACAGAGAAACAAATTTAAAAAATAATAATAATTTTGAGAAAGCAGAAGCCATGACAACACACATTGCCAAGAAAGCACTCACCAAACTAATTATAGTATAACTAAATAATTATAAAAGGATGAAAATACGATATGAGTCATAGCATTTTTTCTATTTCAATTACAATAACTAAACGTAGTTGAGCATTAAGACCAGCCACTAATCGATACCAGATAGTTGATGGAACAAACTAGAGAAGAGACAAACATAACAATCAACCAACAAAATAAATATTTGATATATCACAAGAAGGCCAAGTTTTGAGTTGAGCAAACCTAACTCATGATGCTAGTGAGAATATTATCATTGTGCAGTGAGAAAGGACTCATGTAACTTTCATCTCCTCCAAAAATTATACACATGGGAAATCTTTGATGAAGATGGGGAGGCAGATCAGATCTTTTCTCATCCCCACCAAGAAAGAAGTCCAGATATGCCAACATCTAATCAGATGTTGCTGCTACCTGTAACATTTTAGAGAATTAGAGTAACTAAACATTGAATGATTCTAAGAAATGTAATCTGTACATTTGGCAGGGTGGCCAGAATAAAGCCAAAACAACAGAAGAATGAAAGTTTTCATGTTAAAGCCAACAAACAATAGGTTGAGAAACCAGGTGATAGATCCCCACAATTGAACTCCAAGCTCGGCGGTGACCCACAATAGGCTGAGCAGAAACCCCACAGATATGAGCATGGACTCAAGCTTTAACTTGCAGAATTTAATTAATTATTTAGACCCACACTTATGCGTATGTGTGTGTATAATATTTTTTATTTTTTTATAGAATTGTATACATTATTAATTAATTGCTATTAATTTAATGATTTTTAAAGTTAAAATGAAATTTTAATTTAATTAGAATACAGAGACAGTGACAAAATTTTGTATTGTCAGCTAGTTATAGATTGTCATGTAAGTAAAAATGATTAACGTCACTATTAATTACCTTATAAGTCATATCATGTTTTTAGAGTGATTTCTAACATGAATATAAAATCTGTCAGAATTAACAGCGTATCAAAATTACACCCATATTATTACGTTCAATAACTTTCCAATCAATTTAACTTTCCATATCAAAAATTCGGTATAAAACTCTGCACTTGTATAACAGTTTGGCATATGATATCTATCAGATATACACTTGTACAGACAAGGAGTCTCTGCCACAGCACCTTTTAAAAAGGAAATAAGTAGAAAATCAATTAAAACTTTGAACAAGTTTTATTATACTAAAATCATGATTACACCTGACCTGGCCAAAGGTTGACCAAAACAATTTATGAAACTTTGTAAGTAATGCTATTACTCCTGCCTTTACTCTACCCTTCAGTTGTGATCAAAACAAATTTAGTTATTAGAATTACCTCGAACAGGAATATATAAAGCATGATGTGGAAGACCTTGGGGTGGGCAATCATGACAAAGAGCTCTATCAGACCCACTGATATTTTTCTAAGTACCAACAGGGTATTCCTGCAAAACAGTTACATGTAAGCAACTAAGTCGAAGTAACTAAGAAGTTTATATTCAAAACTTTCTTATTTCACCAGGAATCAACAGATTGTATTGGCAAACCAATGTTATAAAAAACAAGATCATAGAACATAAGTTCACAATATCAAGCCACCATTACCAGGTTGCTACTAGGTTGTTAGCTTCAAGTAAGGATGTTGCAACAATTTAGTCACCATTACCATCTATAAGCATCTTGGAGTTCAACCTCAAGTGAATCTTGACTGACATACGAAGAGCTCCATATATCTAATTTCAAAAACAAAAAGAAGGGTAACAGATCATCAAAGGGAAGACATTTTTAGTGTCTTAAAATAATGATCTCATGTCTCATATAAATACTAAAATTTTAAATTGTTTCAGTTTTTAGGATATGGATTTTTATAAGATTTGGAAAAGAACAGGAAAAGAATAATAGACCTATGATTGACAGTTATTAGTTTTCACCTAGCTAATAAAAATTGGAAGCAAGCAGCATCCAACGCTACTGATTTTAGATACTAAAGTGAAACTTTACTCCTTAGATTTTTATCTGGTGTACATATGTGTATATGTGAGACTTATGATTAACGTTTCCTAACGAGTTCTAAGACTGTAATACTTAATTCATTGACAGAAGGTAGGTCATTCTTATATGATGAAGAAGATTCTCGATGTGGTGAATGTTCTCCAACAAAAACAGCTGGTGGTTTGGGTTGAGACAAACCAATTTCACTGCTTAACATCATAACCACAGATGACATAGTTGGTCTGTCATGTGGATACTGCTGCAGACACAGAAGACTGATATGGATGCAGCGCACTGCTTCAGAGAGATTGCAAGAGTGGCTCCTAAGACTGAACATCTAATATGTGAAGTTTATAGAATTGGACATTTAAGAGTGGCTCAACATTCAAGGCTAGTCAAACTCTTGTGCCACATTAGAAATAACAGGCCTAATTCATCTTAAAAGCTAACTCGTGAATTGAGATTTGTCACAAGTCTTATGAGGAGTATACAATCATATTCCCTATCAATTTAGAACATCTTAACACATACAATCTTGAAGACTAATATGAGAGTTTACTCATTTAAGTAAATTAAACTATCTCTATAATCTGGTTTGTATATATTAAAACCAAAAAAGAAAGGAAGAAACAAGTATAGATCAAAAATTTTCAGTCATAAATTAATGTAAGGACTAAGACAAAGGAAAAACAAATCGAAGCTGTACCTAACACTGAAGCAGGCACTCGAACATAGAGATCTTGCCCTGCATCAGGTTGAACCCTCAAATCATTAAGATCACCAAACCAAATGGCACAACCACTACCTGTACCTCTGATATCTAAATTTGTATAAGCAGTGCAAGAACAATTACTCAAGCACTTGGCTCTGAACTCCAAAAGAGTCATGCTTTTGTTCAACTAACTAAACTCAGTATCAGGCACTTTCATCCCAACATATTTGAAAAACCCATCACTCTGGCACCCCAATGGCCTATCTCTTACACACCCTTGAGAATACTCCATTCCATTCCATTCCACAGGTGATTTAGGCCTAAACCCTTTCAAACAATCACAAGCAGAAGGTACCTTACCCTCATCATAATTCCCATTGGAACCACAAGCAACATACTTATCACAAAAATCTCTTGGCAGTGAACCATACACCTTCCGTCTTTGCTTTGCATCTACCCAAACAGAATGCTGCCTCACAAAGCTGGTTAAGTCAACAAGAAATCCAAATGAAAAAAGTATAAGCCTTATGGTTCTACTTGCCTTGATCTCTGAGTCACTCATCAGAAGCTCTTCTGCCATTAACTCAAACTCAGATGAACCATAATGAGCAAGCCCAAAACTTAAAACAGCCCCAGAAGTCAAACGAATTAGTCCCCCGACCTGCAAGTTAATAGAAATGGCATTTTAGTGCATATCCAGTGCCACATTTTCTAAATTTTCAACAAGAAAAAATATCAAATATGACATAGAGAGTAAATAAGACAACACAATTAAGTAAAATCAATTGAAGCTAAAATTAAAATTGAAGATTGGGTAGATGGGTCTGATCTAGTTTAGTTGTGACAGGGGAAATCAAGTCTCGCGATATGAACATGAACTCGAACTCGTCGTTTTCTTCAAGGTTGCCATTTTTTTGGGCGGTGGTTTCGTCATCGTCATTTTTCCATGGAGGGAAAAGCGCGTCGTCTTCATCGTGAGGGTCTCGACGAAGCTCTTGGATTACTTTGGCGACGATGTCTGCGAGGGTTTCTGAGGCGTAGCTGCTTGTAACCAGGTCTAATACCATAGCTTCCACCAACCACCATCACTCTTCCTTTATCCAAGCCGCCACCCCACTCTCTTGTTTTCCCTTTCTGCAATTCTCGGTGTGTGGCTATTAGAGGGAATGAAGGCGTGGCTGAGAGAAGGGGTTGCTGAATCCTGGTCGGAGGTGGTGGGGTAGATAAAATGAATTGACTGCCCAATTTTTAGGTCATGGAGAAAAGTCAGGAAGGGGGTTAGCTGTTCGAAGAGAGTTTGGTAATTGAAAATGTTACTTGAAGGGTCCGCGCGAATGAAATAAATTCAACAATGTCTGCGGTTGAAAGAGCTAACCGCAAACAATATTATTCTCTGCGTTTAATGAAGCAACCGCATACAATACTTCCTATTTTTCATTAATGTCTGCGATTCCGCCCAACCGCAGACAATACTAGCGCATCCTTTTTCAATTTTTGTTGTAGTGTCTTGCAATATATAATCATGCAAATAATTAAAAGAGAATAACATCATCTGGAGGATTTCACACACTTCCCTCGAATATCAACCTATTAATCCTTTATCTTACAACATCAAGATATTCTCATAATTCATCATAATCATCATAATTCTTAATCAATTCAAAGTATCATAAATACATCACTTATCAATATCATCACAAAACAAGTTCAACATCATAAATTTATCATAACTAACTTTCATGGTCAAATCATATAGAACAACACCTAGTATCTAGATACTTAAGGAGCAGCCACCAACTGGGAGTCACACACCGACATCCTGTGAACCCTCCGGTCTATGGAGCCACACACCAGCTCCCCACCTCAACCACTAGGTCTCTCCATGGACCACTAGGTAGCTCAATTGGATCTTTACATGGACCACTAGAGCCAAAAACAAGGGGTAATACATATTGAATGGTTTTCCACACCATATATCATGTGATCTGTCCTGAACCGGGGTCTAGAGATCCGGACTCAAGTCAGTCACAAATAGTGTGTGAATACTGTGCAGAAGACCGGATGTATGGGTATCCGATGTAAATATCCGTTGTCCTTGAGTGAGGAGAGCGGATTGGGTGTCCTGGAGATCCTTCACACCGACCTAACGCGTTAAAGTGGGCGAATGGTGGTGTCACCTGCAAAGATTCTCCGACACTCAAGTCAGTGATAATATTCCAAGTAAGGAATGTATTTTTTAGAGTAATCGTGCCTAGATTCAGTTGAAGATCCCTCGCTTCATTAATGAAATGAGTTCATATACTTGATTGGCTCGCTTTACAAGGACTCGTTAGTGGGGAACCACTAACTCCCATTAGCATTATTTTATTGCGCACTTACCAGCATGATTGGGTCAAGTGGCTATTTTATATTGAGCATGGAGAATATAGACTAGGATTATGGAACAAGTTGACCATCCCCGTGAGCAGAATTTGGCTCGTAGTGCAGAGAATTATTGATCGATCCCTGTAGCAATAATCCTTGTCTTTAGCGCAGTGACGTGTGTGTTGTCCGGTGTCATGGTGTTATCCTGAACAACCGGTATAGGGAGAACGCCTGATACGGAATTACAGTCCGGATGTATACCGATGACACCGGTTACACGTTGATGTCTTGACAAAGACGTTGATATATGTCTTGCAGATCGGATACCGGTATTGAGACCGGATCATATGTCCCCTAGCTTGTGTGAGGAACTGAGTGGTTGTTCACATGAGCTACTCAACCTGTGAGAGGTCTGAATATCGGTAAGCTTACGCGTGTAACAGTTCCTTAGCATTTATTCGTAAAGAACCGTTCTCAAATTAAGAGATCTGGTCTGTTGGTGTCGCCACAACGGATTCAGACAAAGATTCGTTGTACGAGAATTTCAAGAGTTTATTGGAATTGAAAGCTCTTGAAGTTCGTGTAACGGCTGTAAAGCGCGAATCGCGTTGCATGATTAGACATTAATGCTTTTAATCACGTGGGCAAGCAATTATTACGTCTGAGATGGAAATCTCATTAACCGTCATTTTGGGCTTAATGGGCCTGAAGTTTTCAAAACTTTTGGGCCTAGTAGATAGGCCCTTCGTCGAATTGCTATTGTTTTGGCGCCCATGAATTTGGAACGGTTGTATCGTTTCGCTTGTGAACCAATGCGTTTAATCGAGAACGACACGGCTTCCAGAGTGGGTAACCGAACCTCTTCGTTTCTTATAAAAGAAACACTTAGTGGATTCTGGGTTCCACTTGTTTCTGATTTCTTAGCAAGATTCTGCAAAAATTTCGCAAGGAAGTTCGTCGCTTGCTCTACGAGACCTTTTTCATTCTTCATCTCCATCATCATTACCTGAGGTAATTATTTCTTCTTCCCCTGTAAACCTCGTCTTATTTTGGTCTGTTTTTGTGAAGAGGATGCGCTTTATTTAGGGGGGAGATTAATTTCTCACAACCCTAATAGTCATGGGGAAGAATCCTTGTGATTCTTCCTAGGGCTGAGTCATGTCGCTCAGAAAGGGGATCTTACTCACTGTGAAAAGTGACTTTTCCCTTCTCAGAGTCGTCTTCTGATTGTAGTCGCTTTTAAAATGAAGTGAGTAATGATTATCAACTTTCTGATGACATAATTTCTTATCATAGATTAAGGAGTTCGGTCTAGACAATTCAAATGACTACTGGAGAAGGGACTTTTGGAGATAGTGCCATTTTAAAGACAACTGAAGGTCTTTATAGCGTCGCTGCTTCCAGGCTGAATTGGGAAGAGCTTCAGGCCAAATGGCCTTTCTGTTGGGTGTCCAGCGAATTCAAGGACTTGGCTTCCCGTCACGCAGATGAGGATGGACCCCGGATTCAACCAAGGTTCATGCTCAATGCGGAAGAAGAAACGAAAAAGTGGTATAGGGTATATGCACCACTCCCAACAGAACGGATATGCCACGTCGTCCCCAATGACCGTTCAGTATATATGTACGATTTCATCTTTCATTACCTGGGAGTTCGTTTCCCTTTAACTGAACTCCAGATGGGTGTGCTGAGGTTTTTAAACTGTGCACCCTCCCAACTTCATCCCAACGGTTGGGGCCTCATCCGTGCTTTGGAGGTTTTGGGTGAATATTTCAACTTCACGCCTACTGTGGCAATGCTATTTTACTACACCCAAGTAGTTCGGAGGGCGAATAGGCAAGGCGGTGTCGGTTTGGTGACACTCCAGACTCTCTGTTCTTTTATGAACTTTGAGTCTTACACCGATTCAGCCAAAGTTGATGGGAAGTCGTTTAAGACCTACTTCACCCGGATCTCCATTAAGAAGAGCAAACCGATATTTTGGAAGGATGAAGAGGGTGTCAACAAATTTCCACTGAGCTGGACCCATAAACATTTTCTCTTGAGCTCCCACGCGTATTACACTGATCAATCCGATCTGTCTCCTGAAACGTCAAAAGTGCTGTTCGCACTTGAATCACACACTACACGACGTCACGTCTTTTCGTGTAGGCGTCTGTTAAGTAGTTCAAGCGGAGTCCGGGATGAATATCTGCGTAATTCTCGTTTTATTTCACTTTTTCTCCTTTGTCAAATATATTGAATATTTCGTAGTTGCTAATATCTTGTGTTTGTTCATGTAGGTGAAATAGAACAATAAACTCCAGAAATGAACAAGTTGAAGGGATTTAAGGCGGTGGGTAAATCCATTGCCCGTGAAAATGAAGTCAAGCCTAGGCCCTCCACCAAGGATCGTCCTGAGTTAATCATCCTGACCTCGGATGCTGAAGGGGACATTCCTCTGGTTGAGGGCGGTTCCTCTGATGTTGGCGCAGCCACGGGTCAACCCTCAGTTACTGAGAGAAGGAGAAAAATTAAGAATGACTCTGTGGGGGGTCCGTCCAAGAAGCGTAGAACTTCGGAGGATAAACCTGTTGAAACCTCGGAAGCAGCTGGTGCTTCCTCCGGACTTAATAAAGGAATTGTTGCCAGGGTTTTTGGGTCAAAGCCGACCTCCTACCCAACCACCTCGTTTCTTACCCCCTTCCTCTCATATCAAGGATCAACTCCAACAGCTCTTCCACGGCCGATGTACGAGCTCCGGCCCACGCTTAGTACTAAAGAAATTAAGGAAGCGTGTGAGGCCGGAAGGTGGCAATTAGCAGAACTTGCTGGAATACTTTATTCATTCAGCGAGTTGGCTGACAATTTCGATAAGGTTGATGAGCTGGGTGATAAATTGGAACAACTCAACCTTTCATCGGGGAAAGACAAAGCCACCATCAAGCTATTGGAAGATCATCTTGCCAAGTCTAAGGAGTTCGGAGATATCATGAACAAAGAGAACCTTAAGCTTAAGGGCGACTTCAAAGACTTGGAAGGCAAGCTGGCAGAGAAGGAAGAGGTTCTCAAAAAAGCAAAGGAAGAACTCCTCAGTAGCCAGGCCAAGCAGAGTGATCTCGAGGATAAAAACAAAGCTGCTGCTGAGGAGTGGTCCCAAAGGGAGAAGAAGCTCCTTCTTGAGATCGAAGGACTGAAGGCTGGGAGAGCGGAGTCCGAAGGATCGAGTGGGGAGCTGTCGAAGTTGCGGGAAGAATTGGCTATAGCAAAAGCTGAGAAAGAAGAAGCAATTGACATATGCAGCCAGGCTGTTGAAGAATCCTTCGGCCTAGCTATACACCAAGTTTTTTACCGCAACCCCACTGTGAAATTTAATCTCTATGGAATGAGTCCGTACTATGAATTCCATGGAGGAAAGTTAGTCACAGTGGTTGATGGTCGTCACGAAGATCCTCCGACGTCCCTGTATGGTTTGCCTCCTCTTCCTGAGGGTCAAACTATGGGACCGGATTTCGTCCTTCCTGTGTCTGAGGTTCCCTCATCTGAAGAAAGAACTGAAGCTCCTGGAGGGGAGATTCCTGTAGAAGTCCCGAAGGAAGGGACACAAGAGTCTAGTACTGAGGAGGCACAGAAAACTGAAGAACAGATTCCTCCTCCGTAGTTTTGTTTTCATTTATATGTAAAGTTGTGTACCGGGATCAACTCCGATTTTGAACAATTATGTGTAACCTCGTTTTCAATGAATGAATTTCATTTAAGAAATTTGTCTTCATCATTTCATGTATATTTAAATCGTTGTTAATCCGTTCTGTGTAATTAACCTTGAGGTCGGATTGAAATAGCTGCCTCGGAAGATTAAACAACAAATGAATTTAGAACGGATAAATATATACATGTCCCCAAGTGCGTGTTAAGAAGAAGGTGCCTGTCTTTAGGGCATGATCCTTAATTCTTTTGGGGAAAAGAGGAATCGATCCGTTGTTTAGTAAAATAGTGTAACAGGATGGATGAATGTTCTTTATTCATGTTATTCTCACTGGAGAAAACAATGTCGTCCATTGTAAGAATATTGTTCCAAGTATGGGGAACTGCAAAGGTGTAAGAAAGTGGTGTTTGAGTCTTCCATCATAAGGATGATGATGGGAGTTTGTCTATGGCAGGAGTTACGTCATTGTACCACAGAATAGGTGATAAAGAGTATCCGTCCTAGGAGAATACCACTTGAGAGCAAAAGCGCAGATTAACTTTCAAAATCTTCCATCATAAGAATGATGATGGGGATTGTTTGTATCAGGAATTACATCATCGAATCACTTTATAGGTGATTGAGATCGTCCGTCTTGGGAATGTGTACGGCACCAGGAGTTACATCGTCAGATCACATAATAGGTGATTGAGATCATCCGTCCTTGGGATGCGTACGGCGCCAGGAGTTACATCGTTAGATCATAGAATAGGTGATTGAGATCATCCGTCCTGGACAAGTACACAACATCAGGAGTTACATCGTCAGATCACATAACGAGTGATTGAGATTATCCGTTCTGGAAGAGTACACAACGCCAAGAGTTACATCGTCAGATCACAGATTAAGTGATTGAGATAATCCGTCCTGAGGACATTTTTTCAATCGTAGGAGTACGGATTGTGTGAATGCTTCTCAATTTTCAAAAGCTTCCATCATAAGAATGATGATGGGAATTGTTCGTACCAGGAGTTACATCGTCGAATCACAGAATAGGTGATTGAGATCATCCGTCCTGGAGTGATGATTGGAATTGTTCGTACCAGGAGTTACATCATCGAATCACAGAATAGGTGATTGAGATCATCCGTCCTGGAGACATTTTTCCAATCGTAAGAGTGCGGATTGAGGTGGATGCTTCTCAATCGTATGGATTCAATTTTTGTATCCAAAATCAGAGATCAATAGTATTCTACTTGCCCCCTAGCTTATGTGAGGAATCAGTAGATTTGCTCATATGAGCTATATCGATCGTAGTACGTCTGGATTTCGGAATTATACTGGTGTGTAAATATCCGCTCTGGGAACAAGGTTCTGTTGTGATGAAACGCTTGAGGGTGGATTAGAGCAATGAGAATCTCAGAAGTTTATCGAATTTTGCAACCCTTGGTATTTGGGTAATGGTGGCCACGTTTCTCATGATTGGACATTTAATGCCTTTATTCACGTGGGCGAGCCATTATGGCGTTAAATGCGCATGTCTAAATAACCGTCACACAGGAACTTGGTGGGCCTAGGATTTGGATTTAATAGGCCCATTTAGAAGGCTTTGTGACGAAACGATGGCATTTTCGCGCCTTTGGGTTCAAAACGACAATTTTGATCCACTAAACGGAGAGTCGTTTGAGAGTAAATGACAGGTTGCTTGAGTCGGTATTTGAAAATTTTGATGCCCTGAAAAAGACATATTTGGCAATTCCAGAAATCACTTCTTCTTGATCCCTTGACGAACCTCTGTAAAAGTTTCGAGAAGATTTTCGTGTCTGCCTCTGTGAATCTTAATTCAGTATCCTCCTTCATCCTTAGGTAACCACTTTCTTTCCTTTTTTTGTGTCTTGTTTCAGTATCTGAAAATGTCTAGGAAAGGTTTTAGTTTCAGTGGTGTTAGCCCTAGGGGAAGAGGAGGAAGGGCTTTAACTCGAAACCCTATAGTTCGTGGTGGGAGGATCCCAGTGATCTTCCAATCGAAGCCACAGTGTGTAGAGAGGGAGGCGTCGCCGTATCAAAGGCGAAGAGTGATAATACCCTCCTCAGAATCCTCCTCTAGTGAAAGTGTCGAGAGTGGTGATTTGTATCTCTCTGACGATGTGGATTTTTACCGCAGCGTAAAAGCTTTCTCAATGGCGGTGAAGAAAACAACTGGGGGAAGGTCATCTGGTGGGGAAGCACCCTCTCAGCAATATATAATGAAGACAGCTTCCGGACTGTACAATGTAGTTGCACACCGGATCGACTGGGTGAAATTCCAACGGAAGCGCCCATTCAGCTGGGTGGCTGAGGAATTTCACGAAACAATATTTGTCCACGCTCGAGAGGACGGAGCGGAGCTGGAACCACGTTTTACGGTCTTCAAGAAGGATGAGGACAGGTTTCAGTTTATGGTGCTCGCTCCGCTTCTGTCAGAACGGATATGTCATACGCCGGACGAGAGGTCCTTGTATATGTATGACTTTCTATTTTTGAATCTTGGCGTGCGCTTTCCCCTCACCGATTTTCAGATGAGGGTTTTAAGATTTCTGGATTGTGCTCCTTCGCAGCTTCACCCCAACGGATGGGGGTTGATCCGTTCTCTTGAAGTGCTTAAGGAGCACTTCAACTTCCAACCGATGGTAGCTATGTTGTTCTATTTTTCCCAAGTAATCCGTCGTGCAAATAAGGAGAAGGGGGGAGTGAGTTTGATATCGCTCTGGACTCTCTCCAAGATTATCAACTTTGAGGTGTATACCGACTCAGCCAAAGTTGATGGTCATTCTTTCAAGTCTTATTTCACAAAGATCAGCGTCCGTCCTGACGAACCAATTTTTTGGTTGACTGAAGATGGGATTCCGAAATTCCCAGTGACTTGGACGCATGAGCATTTCTTATTGACCTCCCAGGCGTACTACACTGAGGAGGATGAACTGAGCCCATCTTCAGTTTCTGTTCTTTCAACCCTTCAATCCTATACCGCCTTGCACCAATTTTTCTCTTGTAGGCGTTTATTAGGATCGTGGTCCACCCGCGAGGAGTATTTACGTAATTTTTCTACCAATTTTCATGCTTTATTGTACCATGCCTTGAAATCTTTGATCTCTAACCGTGTTATTTGGTTTTGCAGTTGAAATTGAAGCCGTGTCACCAGAGATGGAAAAGCTGAAAGGACTCAAAGCTGGAATGAATTCCGTAGTAGCTGAGAATGACATCCAAGCAAAACGGAATTCAAAGAAAGCTACAGCTGAGACTATAATTTTGACTTCATCTGCTGGTGACGATATCCCCTTGCTTGAGGGCGGATCCGGGAAACCGGCCTCTGAGGATGCGGCTGTGAAGGTCAGAGAGAAAAAGAAAAGGACAAAACGTGATTCCTCCAAGACCTCGGACCGTCAACCTTCTCCTAAGAAACCAAAAACTTCAAGAGGGGCTGCTGATCCGGAGCTTTCTAAGGGAAAGAAAGTTGAAGGGCCCCCTCCGGATGCCCCAGGCGATGCGGTCACTTATGGTGTAAAGCCAATAACGACTTATTTTGCACCCAAAGTTTCTCGCCCTCTTGAAAGTAGCTCCGGTCTTGCTCAATACCTGGTATACGAGGGTTCCGTTCCTGAGGGCATCCCTGAAACTCCGTACAAGCTGAAGCCTTCATTGAAGAGTGAAGAAGTAACCAAGGCTTGCGATGCCGGACAGAAGCACCTGGCAGAATTATCCGGTCTTCTGAGATCGGTTCGCGAGCTTTCAGAAGAGAATGAGAGGCTCAGCTTGTTGGTTGGCAAGGTTAACGATCTTAGCGTTGCTGCTGCTAAGGATAAGGCAAACATCCTCCGTTTAGAAGGTAGATTAGAAGCTTCCAGAGAGGAAGGATATAAGAAGGATGAAGAAATTGCCAAACTGAAGTATCTTGCCAAGGAGTTGGAGGTCCAAGTACTTGACCAAAAGAAAATCAATTCCGACCTCCATGCCGGTCTTTGTATGGAGAAGAAACGCTCTTCAAAGCTGGAAGAGGAGCTTAAGGAAGCGAAGATTGTCTACTCTCAAGGAGCAGAAGATTGGTCACGTAAGGAGAAGGAGCTGCTCTTAAAGTTGGCGGATTCGAAAGCAGAATTGGCTGAATCTGTAGATATGTGTGATCAAGCAGTCAAGGAATCTTTCGGGTTGGCAGTTCGTCAAGTTCAATACCGGAATCCCAAGGTGAAACTTAATTTGAATGGTATTGATCCGTTCTATGAGTTTCACCAAGGGAAACTGGTGGCCATTGTTGAAAACCGTCATGAGAGTCCGCCTGACATGCCATACGAGTTTGCTCCTTTACCTGAAGGCCAATCAATGGGACCTTCTCTCCTGAAGCTCAGAAATACAGGAACAAGCTCTAGCGTTAACTAAGGCAAGACCGGAGATAAAGGCAAAGGGAAGGAACGAGATACAAGTCAAAAGAACTAATGCCTTCCCTGTATTTTCTTTTTTATTGATTCAAATTCACTATGTTCCGGGATCAGCTCCGGATTACTAAACGAATTTCTCCATGTAATTTTCATTTGATCAATGAAAGAATCATTTGCCTTTATAACTTGTTTAGTGGAATTGCATGTGTATTGAATCATTCCGGACTTAAGTAATGAAGATCGGATATTAACATAGAACCTTCATTCCGGACTTTTACATGCAGGATGAAGAACGGATAGAGATATATAACTATCATTTTTCATGTATAGGCGTTTTGATAGCCAAGACTTGATTTGACAGAAAAGATAGGGTATCTTTTGTCAAGTATGGATAATTTGATATAAAAGCCTGGTAGAAAGCGTATCTTGCCTCTTGAAAGTCAGGCCTTTTGGTAGTAAATATCATAATAGGATCGCCGTTGTGAGCGAACATGTTATTGTCATGAGAACGGCTTATAATGTTAATCTTGAGGGGGAATGATTGTGAGAACGTTTCATCAAGAGTTCATTCCTCAAGATATTCGTTAAACCGTTGATGCTGTCCCCCAGCATCATTGGGTGATCAGTACTTTGAACAAACTCTAAGTGAGACTTTCACGTGAGAGTTCTTAAGAGTGAGGATTTAAAATAGAAATTCCTCTTCAAATATTTCTGACTGAGAGGTTTCGGGTGAATATGCCTCAGATTGAGGCGTACCCGAATGAATTATTTTTGTGTCGGAGTTTATGAGTCAGCTTTCAATTGAAGAATTGATAACTCAGAATTTAAAGCTATAAAACTTCCAAATAAAGAACTTCAAAAGAGAGTATTAATTTGGAGTTCAGTATAACTTACTTGTTGTATTTGGAGTTCGGTTTGATCCTACAATCCATGTCATATTTGGCGTTCGGTTTAATCCTACTAACCGTTCTTCCATCGGTCTTTGGTTTTACTCAATGACGATTCTTCACCGACGTTCGGTCAATCCTACTAGTCGTACTCAGAGTTCGGTTTAATCCTACAATCCGAGCCTTCAACACGGGGTTCAGATCAGGGCTAATCCTGAACCTACTGCGCCCGTTACTTGGGGTTCAGCGTGGTCTTGAAGAAGAACCAGCTTACTGCGCCCAAGCCTTCAATACGGTGTTGGGTTCTATCCTTTTACCGTTCTTAGAATGGGGTTCGGTTCAATCCTACAACCCATTTCCTGAGGTTCGGTTTAATCCTACAGCCCAGGTCTTCACCGGTGTTCAGCCAAACTTACTAACCGTACCCAGGGTTCGGTTTAATCCTACAATCCGGGCCTTCAATTTCTTACACATACTCGAGGAGTTACATCGTCAATTACAGAATGGGTAATTGAGATCATCCGTCCTGAGTATGCTCTTGTGCGCTGCACATATTCGAGGAGTTACATCGTCAACTACTAAATAGGTAGTTGAGATCATCCGTCCTGACTATGCTTCTGTACGCCGGATAAACTGAAAATCACAGCATAAGAAAAACTCGAAAGAGTTAAATTATTGTGAGAGGTTCTTATTAAATCAAAAATAAGAATTACAATGAAAGCGTAGCTGGGAAAATAATTTCTCCAGTATTAAATCCAAAATGAGGATAGGAGAATATGTATTGCTCCAACAACTAGCTATAGTAGATGCGTAAGTTTTGGGTGTTCCACTTATTTCGGATTGGAGTGCCATCAAGGTTCTCAAGGCGGTAAGAGCCTTTGCCAGCAACCTCGGATACCCTGTATGGGCCTTCCCAGTTTGGGGCTAGTTTGCCTTGATGAGCAAATTTGTTCCCTATACTTGCTTTTCTCAAAACCAAATCTCCAACGTTGAAAGTCCTTGATTGAACTCGCTTGTTGTATCGGAGAGCAACTTTGGCTTTGATAGCTTGATCTCTGATGAATGCATCTTCTCTGAGTTCTTGTATGACATCCATTTCTGACGCCAAATTAGCATTATTAGTCTCTTCAGAGAAGTATTTGACCCTTGTGGAAGCAATCTACAGTTCCACGGGTATCATTGCCTCTACCCCGTATGTTAGGCGATATGGGGATTCGTTAGTAGATGAATGAGGCGTTGTCCGGTATGCCCACAGGACGTGGCACAGCTGGTCTATCCATCCGCCCTTGGCTTCACCAAGGCGTTTCTTTAGTCCTTTCAGCACTTCCCTGTTGGCCACTTCAGCTTGGCCGTTAGTTTGGGGATGTTCAACGGATGAGAATATCTGGGTTATTCCTAACCCTTCGAGTAAATCTGTGAATTTTCTATCCGTGAATTGGGTGCCATTATCTGTGACAATCCGTGCTGGGACCCCGAACCGTGTTATAATGTTTTCATACATGAAACGACGAGTTCGGGCTGAAGTAATATGTACCACCGGCTCTGCTTCTATCCACTTAGTGAAATAGTCGACCCCTACAATGAGATATTTGATGCCCCCAGGAGCAGTTGGAAAGGGGCCCAGAATATCCAATCCCCATTGGTAGAAGGGCCATGGAACAGCGGATGTGAAGAGTTCTTCCGCCGGTGTGTGGTGAAGATTAGAGAATTTTTGGCAAGCATCGCATTTTTTAACAAAGTCAATGGAGTCTTGCTTCATCGTGGGCCACCAGTATCCAGCCCTGAGGATTTTTCGCATTAAGCTTCTTCCTCCGGCGTGGTGTCCACATTGTCCTTCATGCACTTCCTCCATTACGTCTTGCACCTCATTCTCTTTGAGACAAATTAAATAGGGCACAGAGAGTGCCCTTATGTAAAGATTACCATCGATCATAGTGAAGTATGGTAATTCCCTCCTTATCCTCGTCTTTTCCTTCTCATCCGTAGGTAGCTGTCCATCGGCCAAATAACGGATGTAGGGGGCCATCCATGTGTCTCCATAAAGGGAGTTTGTCATTATGGCATTTAGAGAAGGGAAAAGAGGAATGCTGGGCGACGTTAGTGTGCTTTGAACCAGCGTAGTGGTGCTACCTGGTCGTTTGGTGCTTGCTAACCTGGAGAGTATATCCGCTCTAGTATTCTCTTCGCGTGGAACATGTTTGAATTCCATTTTCGAGAATTTCTCTCTCAACTCCTTGACACAGTTCAAGTATAATTGGAGTTGAGGTTCGCGAGCCTGATAATCTCCTAAGATTTGTGAAATCACCAGTTGTGAATCGCTGCAGAGCGTCGCCTCAGAAGCTCCGATGTCAATTGCAGCTCTCAGTCCGGCCAAACAAGCTTCGTACTCAGCTTGGTTGTTGGATGTTTTGAAATTAAAGCGAAGGGAGATTTCCAGGTGTACTCCGTCATCACTTTCTAGAACTACACCTGCTCCAGAGCCTCTTTGGTTCGATGAACCATCAACGTAAATGGTCCAATAGACACGAGGGGAATTTGGATCAGTCCCTGTCATTTCTACAATAAAATCAGCCAGGACTTGAGCTTTAATAGCGCTTCGGGGTTCATAGGATATATCAAACTCAGAGAGTTCAATAGACCATTTGATCATCCTCCCAGCGAGATCGGGCTTGATTAATACAGAGCGGAGTGGTAAATCCGTTCTCACTTTGATTGGATGGGCGTGAAAGTATGGACGCAGCCGTCGAGAGGCCCAAACAACAGCGAGGGCGGCCTTTTCGATTTTTTGATACCGGATCTCAGCACCTTGTAATGTCTTGCTAGTGAAATAGACCGGTCTCTGTCCATCGGGAGTTTCTTTTATCAAGGCAACGCCCAAAGCTTCATCTGAAATAGCCAAGTATAGGATAAGTGTGTCTTCGGGGTCAGGCTTCGTGAGAATGGGAGGTTTGGACAACACCTCCTTAAGCTCTTGGAATGCTTTCTCTTGTTCCTGTCCCCACTCGAACTTCTTGGACTTTTTCAGTATTTTATATAGAGGGAGTGATCTGTGAGCCATTTTAGGCATGAACCATGCCAAAGCTGCTACTTTGCCATTCAGGGATTGGACTTCTCTGAGATTCTTTGGACTCTGCATGTCTAGAATCGTTTGGCACTTCCCTGGATTGGCTTCAATACCACGTTGAGTTAACATGAAACCCAAGAACTTCCCAGCAGGGACAGCGAAGGTGCATTTCATTGGGTTTAGCTTCATGTTAAATTCTCTCAAACGGGTGAATACTTGGCGTAGGTCTTCAATATGATCACCTCCAATCGGTGTCTTGGCTATTATATCATCAATGTACACTTCAACAAGCTTGGTATGCATACCTTCAAAAACCTTGTTGATCATGCGCTGATATGTTGCCCCAGCATTTTTCAGGCCAAAGGGCATAACGGTATAGCAAAAGACACCACGATCATTTATGAAAGCTGTCTTTTCTTGATCCTCTTCGCACATCGAAATCTGGTTGTAACCTGAATAAGCATCCATGAAGCTCAGGTATTGATAACTAGAGGAATCATTTACCATCCGATCTATATTAGGAAGAGGATAAGGATCCTTTGGACAGCAGCGGTTGAGGTCCACATAATCAATTCACATTCTCCATTTACCATTGGATTTACGGACCATCACCACGTTTGATAGCCAAGAAGAATAAAGAATTTCTTTGATAAATCCGGCCTTCAGCAATTCCTCAGTTTGCTGGCAAGCTGCCTTCTGTTTCTCTGGGCCCAATCTCCTTTTCTTTTGGGCAACCGGTCTCGTCTCTGGATAGACGGATAGTTTATGACAGCAGAAAGCAGGGTCTATGCCAGGCATATCGGCTGCGGTCCATGCAAAGAGGTCTTTAAATTCTTGCAGGAGCGTCAGTAGTTGCTGTTCCATTTCTGTATCTAGCTTATCATTAATATGGGTGATCTTTTCTGGAGAATCTCCCAAGACGATGTCCCTGGAACTTCTATCCGGTGTGGGCTTTAATGGGTTGGACGGATCAATGTTCAAATCCGCCCTAGGGTCCAGGTCGACAAGGCTTACAGATCCAGCGACTGCTCCAGCATCATTGAGTTTCCTTTTTTTATTGGAGGCGTCCAGCTTTGTCATGTTGAGGCTTAGGTTGTAGCAGTACCTAGCCATCTCTTGATCACCCCGGATAGATGAAACAGCATTATCCTTGTCAATGAACTTGATAAGGAGATGTGGGGTTGATACAACTGCCTCCATTGCATTTAGAGTGGGGCATCCTATGATGCCATTAAATGGTGATTTGACATCAATCACCAGCACAGGGGATTTAACCGTCCTGGCCCCTGGTTCGCCTTCAAACGAAATGAGGGTATCAAGATACCCTTTAGTCGATTGCTTTGCTCCGTTGAAAGCTGTTAGTTCCTGCGTATAAGGCTGTAAGTCTGAGTCTTTAAAACCCATTCTTTCAAAGCAATTATAGAAAATAACATCGCAGGAACTTCCCTGGTCAACAAGGATTCTTCGGACGTCCTTGTTGGCTATTATTGCAGTGATGACTACAGCATCGTCACCACCAGGAATGGTTGGGCCAAAATCCTCATTGAAGAAAGAGATTGTTGGAGCCTCAATTCCCCCTCTGTAAGGGCGATTGTCTTTGATTTTTCCTTGCACAGACAGAATCATTCTATGATGATTCTTACGAGTTGTGATTGAAGCTCCTCCCCCAGCAAATCCTCCAGCAATCATGTCAATAACTTCACGTCGGCCCTGACGCTGTTGCTGGGGCATGTCGTCTCTGTGTGCTAGATTATCAGTCATCACGCCTTTTTGTTTCTCCGCAGTAGAGAATTTTTGAACTGGATTGCGGTTATTATCATCCCCGTCGTCTGGATCTCTTTCTCTTTTCTCATTCCGTTCTACCCTGTCAAAGGATTTTTCTTTGAACAGGTATTGTTTTAACTTGCCTTCTCTAATTAGCGTTTCAACTGCGTTCTTTAGAGCTTGGCATTCATCAGTGGAATGACCATTCTGTTCATGAAAATCGCAGTACTTACGGGGATTTCCTGGTCTTTTCATGGGAGCTGGTCTTCTGATGCCATATATGCTGAAAGCTGGCCATCCGACCTCTCTCAAAATCTGAGATGGTTTGGCTGATAGTTGTGCATAATGGCTGAAGGAATTAACATGCCTTTCTCGAGGTCGAGGAGAGTGGTTATTAACTTTAGGATTGGTGAATGGCCTCTCCATGCGTTCTGACCTCGTTTTCTCCTTACCCTTCTGGGTTTGTGAAGGTGGTGTTGATGGCTTTTTCTTTGCAGCTATGGCTTCCAAGTGCATCTCTATACTCACGTACTTTGAGGCTTTTTTCCTGAACTCCTCAAAAGTTACTGGAGGGCTCTTTGCTAATGAAAGAGCAAAAACTGATCCTGGCTGCAACGCCTCAATAACGATATGCAGCTTAATAGACTCTGTGAGGTTAGGAACCAGGGCTGCTTCCTTGTAGAACCTCTTCAAGAAATCTTTTAAGCCTTCGTTTTCACCTTGCTTAATCTGAGCCAAGGTATGAGATGTCCTGGGCACATCTCTAGAGATGACAAAGTGGGTCTCAAAAGTAGCTGCCATTTCAGCCCAAGAATCTATGGATCCAGAAGGTAAACCTTTAAACCATCCGAGGGCCTCCTCAGATAATGTTCGAGGGAACATTCGACACATCACATCTTCATCAGCCCCCAAGTACATGGCTTCAAATACGTAAGCATCAAGGTGCTTAGTAGGATCAGTTTCACCATTGTATTTTCCGATGGAAAGTGGCTGAGTAGTTTGAAGGTGCTTGGGGATGTGGATGCTCATAAGTCTCCTTGAAAAAGGAACTTTTAGCTTGTAAGACACTGGGGGTGCTGTCGTTGACTCTCTCTTCCTTCGGGAAGCTTCATCTTCAGAATCACGAGTCTGTTCTCCCCCCTTAAACGTAGGGATATTTGAGTATTGGAGAGTGGTGGACTTTTCACCATCAGTTGCGTGGGAAGTGTTTCGTGTGCGACATGATTCTTTATCCTTGCTTTGCCTTCTTTCTTTTCGCAATTCAGCGAGTTCCCTTTGGAGTTGACTGATCAGCTCATCACGAGGATCAGGATTAGATACTGTTACTATCTTTTTTGAGCTGTCCCCATAAGAATCAAAGTTGAGCTTCCTGAAGACATTGGGGTTGGTTCTGCCTTCAGGTTGATTCTCCACGATTTCTTGTGCCTCGCCTTCCATTGTGGATTACTTGCTCTTTCAATGGATATGGGAATAACTTTATCGAGTCCCACTGGGCGTGCCAATGATCTGTCCTGAACCGGGGTCTAGAGATCCGGACTCAAGTCAGTCACAAATAGTATGTGAATACTGTGCAGAAGACCGGATGTATGGGTATCCGGTGTAAATATCCGTTGTCCTTGAGTGAGGAGAGCGGATTGGGCGTCCTGGAGATCCTTCACACCGACCTAACGCGTTGAAGTGGGCGAATGGTGGTGTCACCTACAAAGATTCTTCGACGCTCAAGTCAGTGATAATATTCCAAGTAAGGAATGTATTTTTTAGAGTAATCGTGCCTAGATTCAGTTGAAGATCCCTCACTTCATTAATGAAATGAGTTCATATACCTGATTGGCTCGCTTTACGAGGACTCGTTAGTGGGGAACCACTAACTCCCATTAGCATTATTTTATTACGCACTTACCAGCATGATTGGGTCAAGTGGCTATTTTATATTGAGCATGGAGAATATAGACTAGGATTATAGAACAAGTTGACCATCCCCGTGAGCAGAATTTGGCTCGTAGTGCAGGGAATTATTGATCGATCCCTGTAGCAATAATCCTTGTCTTTAGCGCAGTGACGTGTGTGTTGTCCGGTGTCATGGTGTTATCCTGAACAACCGGTATAGGGAGAACGCCTGATACGGAATTACAGTCCGGATGTATACCGATGACACCGGTTACACGTTGATGTCTTGACAAAGACGTTGATATATGTCTTGCAGATCGGATACCGGTATTGAGACTGGATCATCATGCATATACAACATATAATGATCAATCTCATCAATTAATATATAACACCGGGTATAAAAGCCTTTTCCTTTAAAATCAAAACCATCACTAGGCATAAATATACTTATCAACTCTCATCATATTCATCATTCTCATCGCATAATTAAATTCACCATTTATCATCATAATCATATATCATATAATCACAATTCATCACTTTCTCATTGTAATCATCATTATTACATCAATCATATTTATCAAACTCATCATACAATCATTATCATATTCAAACTATATATATTTTAAAATAAAACATTCATATAAATATATATATATATATATATATATAATTTTCAGCTCATAATATGAAAACCTCAAAATCTTAACTAATTACACGCTAAAACATTCCTCTTACCTCACTTCCATTGTTATTTCTCTTAATTGTAAGAACTGATGCACAAAAACACTAAAAATACAAGAATTACAAAGAGGTTAAGGGATTCAACCGCTGAAATCTTAATTTAATTCAAGAAATCACTTAAAAATCAATTCTTAAAGCTTTATAAGCTTACCACGACCAAAACCGATGATTACCTTAAGATACCCTGACTTTTGCTAAGCTTCTGGTACTCCGTTCGTAATCTATGCAAAGCGGGACTCAATTTCACCACTTAATCTTTCACTTAAGAGCCTTAAAAGACTCTTTAACTGGTTCAGAATCTTAAATTTCAAAGTATCTTTGCTTTCTCAAGAAAAACAAACAAAAGATGGAAAACTTCTATAAAAATTTAAATTGAAAGATTTCACGTGTTTACCTTGTAATTTCCACTTATAATCCGCGATTGATTTTGAATTCTAAACAAAAATTGACTTCAATTAGCTTCTAGAGCTTCGAAAGGAGGAAGAAGAAGAAAAAGGACCTTAAACTCTATTTTTGTTTCTATTTCTGCGTTGCTGTCACTGTGGGGTTTTAATTTTGATCATGAAGCTGGCGTTATGCGCCCCACTAACGCTACGTGTCAAGTCCAAATTTTTATCATGACGCTACTGATTTCTCCCATAAATTCATTTTTAAATCATATAATTGCATTATATTATCAAATCATCATAATTTAAATATAAAAATATACGGGATGTTACATCTTGCATCTTTTGAAATACGCTTTTTTACAATGGACCTTTTTTTATTTTTTAATTGATTTTTTATGTGGTGTAGATACAGTAGGTGCTAAAAATTTTGTAATCGGTGCTACTTCCACCACAAAACCAATGTAAAAATGTGTAAATATTTATAAGATTGTTACCGCACTCTCTAAGATCATCTTTTCTACACCAAATATAAAATAGTATTTTTACACCGATTTCCCTGAACGACCAGTATAAAAAATAAGTAAATAATTACAAAATTGTCACCGTTACTTTTTTTTATAATTGTTTTTTACGGAATCAATATATAAAAAGTTAATAAAATATTTTACCGTGAATAGACTATTAAATTAATGAACCATTATAAAATACACCTCCATTCATATTTCATATTCCACAGAACGTTGCCAATTTTAATATTAGCATCACCAACCATTATCGTGGGTCAAGTTTTAAAAATCAGAAGAAAACGTTAAAAATAGAGTAGGTGAAGTGACAAATGAAGCACACGACTCGATACTCCTAAAGACAAGAAGATAAGAAGACTTCACAAATTGATATAAATAAATATATGGAAGGGAACAAGCTTTCAATACAGTTGGATGAGTACAATATAGATTCTTTTTAGTATATAATTGGGAAATAAAATTATAAAAATCTAAAAAAAAAGTAAACACTTTATATTAGCTGAAAAAATCTTTAAGTAATTCTTAGTTTGCGAAATCAATATATTAGTAATCAATATTGATTTGATTAAAATATTATTTCTCAGACGACTTTAGTTGGATCTAATACTTTAAATCCATTGAGTAAAGGTGTTCACAAATTTGAACTGATAGTTTATCAATCTCCGGATCCGTGCTGCTCTTGTTGAACTATAGCAATAGCATCACCGTCACTGTGCTGTTACTTGATCTTTTCTTCTCATTTCTGTTCGCAAGTACGCAAGGTAATTAAAATGTTTTGAATGAATATAGCTTTAGATATGTAAGTGTACAACGGAAATCACCATAAATCACTGTTATCAGGGATGTCTCACATAAATTGTATATTTTTCCCATGTGTTTTATACCTCTGAATGTTAAAAAAAACACTAATACTTCAAAAAATGACTCTTTTCTTTATATTATATGATGATTAAATATTAAATATTATAATTGTCATAATTTAATTTAAGAGTTTATTGATTAGTTTATACTAATCAACTTAAACTCTATTTTTACAAATATGTTAAGTAATTTTTCTAATGCTCATAATCAATCGTGACTGTGTAGTGGATACTATCTTTAGATGAGTCAAGAGAAGAAGATGACCCTTCTCGAAAAAGGATCACACTTTTAAATAACAAAGGACAAATGATTCAATCTTTGTTTACTTATTCTGTCATGCCAAAAACAATGAAAAGGGTCAGGGGTTGAACTAAATCTACATGTTGGCCTAATAAAGAAACAAATGTAAAACTGAAAGAGACATGTAACCACATAAACTATTCAGTTCAGTTGTATGCATCTTATCCTTGTAGGCTTCTTTATCTACTGCATGGGCCTTTGAGGTATGAACCTCAGTCTCGGTTCCCTCCTTGCTTTTGCCTTGTGCTCATGGACTAGCCTTTACATACTCATATCACCTTCCCTTACTTAATATATACAGCAGACTATGAAAAATAGTTAAAAAATTATTTTTCTCTCCCAATATTATCGTGAGATGGAGCATTAAAATTGGTTGTGGCTATAAAATAATTAGTATACCATGTTATTTTAGCTAAAACTTTATTTGAATGCAGGTTAAAAAGGCTGAAATAAGATGGTGTCTCTAAGCTTCTCGCGTCTGCTCCAATTTCATACAAAGATTTTGCTTCTAATTTGGTCATTTGGCGGGGAACAGGAGAGTCCCGTATCACCCTCACCAACAAATCAGGGTCTTCAACCATTTAATTATGAAGATCTTGAACCAAAGGTAAATAATAATATTAATTTTTTCTATCACTGAAACATGAATGATATATATAGTTATACACACACAAAGTATAGTACAATATGGTTCTTCAAGCGCATGCTAACTATACGTGTGTATATATATATATATATATATATATATTAAAATATAAATTTACCTCCCATAAAAATACAGGTTTAAGAAAAGCTCCTTGTAAAAATAAACATTTTAAGTCAATATTATTTATTATGAATGATTTAACCGTAAATAATAATATAAACGAAATTGCAACAATAAATGAAAAAGTGTTTTTTAATTACCCTTAAGAGGCTAGAGATAATTAATTTTTCTTTTATAAGAAAGTTTTCCTAAACTATATATTTTACCGTATATTTTAACCTTTATATTATTGTGTATATCTCCAAAAAGGGCAAAACAATTAACTTCGGGTTTGATATATATCTTTTACCTCCTATTTTTCTCATTCGATTCCTTGTGAATATATATCTTTCAAAGATTACCCTCAATTGCCTTTACTTTTGTATTTCTTTTAAAAAATCATTATTATATGCATGCGAATTCTTTAAGTTTAAAAGACGTTTGGTTTATTTTAAAAATGAATATCAAATTAACTTTTTAAATTATTTTAATTGTACGAGGTTGAACCGTTGAATTAATATCTATGTAAATATGTTAAAAACTTAATGTTATCTGCTTAAATTTTAGAATTTTTTGACAGTAGTTTTTTCACCCAACTTTTAAATTTTTTGGAAAAAAAAGGATTATATCGTCGAAGTTTTCTTTTTTGGTATATAGGATTTTAATATATAAGGGTTTGGAAATATTTTCAAAATGAATAACATTATTTTTTTTTATGAAGTTGATCGAATAATATTCACATCTTGCAAAATGATGTTCTTCCTTCTTCCTTTCGTTGTTTAATGAAATTAATTTCCAGTTCAGAAAAAAAAAGACTTTAGTTTAATCTAAGGCGACCGTGTTTTAAATCCCTAATTCGTTAATTTTCATTTATCTTACTTACCCTCTTTATGTTTAATAAACAGATTTACATTGTCTACATGGGCTCTTACCCGAAGGATCTCGAATCCCCGAAATTACTTCACACTAACATGGTTCAAGCTGTTCTTGGCAGGTCTTACACTATCACCTCCTCATTTTTGTTACAGCGCTTCAAAAATGATTAGTACCTAGTTATGCCTATATTAATTACTATATTAGCATAATGGCAAGAATTGATTACGCAATAAGTGATTAAAAATCCCTGACCTATGCCATTTAATTATATAGATATTCACAACATTACTAATTATATATGGTGTGCTATAACTCTGCCAAACAATCACTAATGTTGCATTATTTATAGGTCCAATAGATACTATCCTTCACGTTTCGGCTTATTATATCCACCCTATTTTACAAATTTCTGTCCACAAAAGTTCGTATTTGTTTAGTTGAATGTTTCGTCAACTAAGTTGAGATTTGATCAATGATAATAAAAAATTAATTAGTTAAATAAAAATTTATTTGTCTTGAATAGTATATATATATATATAATTAATATTAATTATTAGATTTTTTTATTTTCACAATTTTATTTTCATAATTTATTACCAAATAGACATTTAGGTTATGGGTTAACTCATGCATTTAAGTTTTTAGCTTGTGTTAAAAGAAATTTAGAAGTAAACACTTTCATACTAGACTCATAAATCATGATGCTTTAACCAAGTTCAATTTTGATATTTTGTGGACTCATGACCTAACATCCATGCTTGGAAAAACTATATATGTGTGTGTTGATGATGAAGAACTTTACTTGATGTATGTATGTATACATTCATATGTCCAGCAAAGTTGCATCAGATACGTTGTTGCACAGCTACAAGAGTTTTAATGGATTTGTTGCGAACCTAACAGAAAAGGAGGCAGAAAAAATAAGAGGTAATATTTACAAATGCATGCTAATTAGTGTGAATATATATTGTTTGAAATAAAAGTTGGAAAGTTTGAGCAGGATTGGATGGTGTGGTCTCTGTTATACCAAATGGTGTCCATCAGCCCCAAACAACAAAGTCGTGGGATTTCTTAGGGTTCCCCGAAAACGTCCAAAGAGCACCATTAGAAAGTGATTTGGTGGTTGGAGTAGTTGACACTGGAATATGCCCCGAGGCTGCTAGCTTCGATGACTCCCAATTTGGTCCAATACCTGCCCAATGGAAAGGCAGTTGCGATAGCAGCAGTAACTTCACCTGCAATAAGTACGTAATTAATTCGTTAACCAATTCAAATTTAAGTAAGAATATTTTATTAAATAGGATAATTATCCTTCTCCGAGACTAGGATTAATTACATTCACCTCTTCCCCCCTAAATAACATCTATTTTCTTTATTTTTTGAATTTTTTCACAAACATCCCTAAAAATAACAAATTGTTAGTCACCTAATAAACATATAATTAACATGTGAATTTTTCTATTTTTTATTGAATCATACTTTTTTTTTAACTAAAACACTATATGACATTATCAAAACAAAATATTTTTTGGTTAAAATGTATTCATTCATTACGATATTACAAAAAGAACAATGTTACTTGTGAATACATCATCTTTCTCTTTTCATCAACGTTCTCTTATTATACATTTAATGACAAAATTACTGAAAAGAAGGAAGATTATGTGGGAAATTCTATAATGAATCATAGAGTTTTCGACCATCAATAGTCTTGGTGTAGAAACTGTCTTTTTACACCGATTATTTCTATAACTTATGAAAAAGATTAAATTTTTTAGACATTTTTTTAATAAGTAGTGTGAAAAGTTTATTTTTATACCCTAAACTGGTGTAACATTACACCTAAATTATTGATGGTCCAAATCTCTATGGACCATTAAAGACTCCTCCAAATTATGTACTCAAAAGCAATAATGCTCTTTTCGTAACTACTATCAATAATAAAATTCAACCTAAAGTACTTCATTTTGATCTTGCAAAAGAGTGTTTTGGTCGATGACAAAATTAAAACATGCAATAAAAAAAGTCATGTATTAATTATGTGTCTGTCAAATGATCAACAATTTATTATCTATAAGGAATGTTTGTAAAAAAAGCATTACAAATTAGGGGAGTCGAGTTTTAATTCAAAAGAAGTAAAGAGTGAGTATAATTAATAGTAAACATAAAGGGTAAGAGGTTATAATTATCCCTATTAAATAGTGTAACTACCTTATATTTTACAAAATTAAAAAATTGCTTATTAAGTAGAGATGTAAATGGGTTAGAGTAGACTGGGTTTTGAAATGTTTGAGTGTAACACCTACTTTAAATTGGTATAGCCTAAGCCTAACTAATAATCTGTCTGACATTTATTTTTTAGGTCTGGTTTGTCTTGTTTTAAGGTGTGGTCTGTTCAAAAACCTATTAATTGACATTTTAATAATAAGACTTAGTAAAGGTTAGAAAGTCTACCAATCTAAATAGGCTAGCTTGAGATGAAGAGTTCGAGCTGAGTGACTAGATGTCGAGTTAATGGTGTTTTCGAGCCTATTGACGTCGAGATGTCTTCTTCTAGGTGAGGAATCCTAAGTGAGGTAATACTCCAAGTGAGACAGTACTGAGTAAGGAATTCGTAACGTTCCCCGAGGGGGTGTTAGAGAAGGACATGTGTCTGATGGTGGATAGTCGTTGTTTCATTATTCAATGTGATTTCTGGATCCAACCATTTTCATAATGATGGGACATTTTGTATCCCTAGACTCTTAAATACGCCCTTTGAGTTTAGGTGTGTCATTTTGAAGGTGAGGGGTTTACTTTGCATATATTAAAGGTAGTTTTAGGACTTCAACGTAGTAAAGAAATTTGTCGTTACCTTCAAGTGAAGACTCAGAGTTTTAGGACTTCAACGTAGTAAAGGAATTTGTCATTACCTCCGACGAAAGACTTGGAGTTTTAGGACTTAAACATAATAAGAAATTTGTCGTTACCTTTGAGCAAAGACTCGGAGTTTTGGTACTTAATCGTAATAAAAACATTATCGTTACCCCCAAACGAAGACTCAGAGTTTTAGGACTTAATCATAATAAAGAAATTTGTTGAGCTAAATTGTTCATGTATTATTGATGTTTGGGTGGGCCTTATTAAAACCTCTCAAGAGAAAAACCTAGTGGGAAAACCTCATGGGTTGGAAAAAAGTACCATTATCACATTAGCTATAATACATCTTCAAATGTATGGTGCTCCATGTCCGAGGAATACTTCAACCTTCTAATTCTTCTAGTCGGTTATTTGATACGGTTCTTCCCAATTAGCTATTAGTTTCCCATCCTCTGTTTCTTTCCTATTATTGTCAGCCATTCTCAGGACTAGGTTACATTTTTGAAAGAATCATTGTTTAAGCACTTCGTTCCATTTCTGAGCAGATTTTTACTTGAAGGCTTATATCTTTATGTATGCTATGTCTCGCTTGCCCAAACTAAGGTCGAGGTCTTCTCTCTTCCCTTCGTTGTTTTTTTCCTCCTCATATGAGATTCTTCTAAAAGACGGTTCTCCTAGTTCCATAAGAATCATAGCATCCACTTCATATGTGAGTCGGAATAATGTTTCTTAAGTTGTAGAGTAAGGGGTTGTGTGATATACCTATAAGACTTTAAGTAGCTCTTCTTCCCGCCTTTCTTTTGCTTGCCCCGACCTTCATTTTAACTCTTGTAGAATCACCTTGTTAGCTGCTTCTGCTTGACTATTCGTCTATAGGTGTTCCACTGATGAAAATTTTTATTTTTAATGCCCAAATTTTTATAGAACTCCGTAAAATGTTTATCTGTGAATTACTGCTCGTTGTCTGAAATGATGGTGTGGGGGAGTCCATGCCTATATATAATGTTTTTCTAAGTGAAGTTTTGTACCTTAGATGCTAAAATGGTTGCGAGGGGCTTCGCCTTTATCTACTTTATAAAAAGGTCAATGGCTACCAACTAGTACTTTACTTGTCCTATTCCTGGGCCAACGGTCCCAAGATGTCCATGCCCTATGTGTTGAAGGGCCAAGGAGAAAGGATTCCATAGAGTGGCTCAAAGTGGCTATGTATTCTATTGGTATTCGTTTGGTAAGATTCACACTTTTTAATAAAGTCTTAGCAGTCTGAACATAACGTGGGCCAAAAGTATCCTGCTTAAAGAATTTTGGCAGCTAAGGGCCTTACTCGTCCATGGTGTCTGTAAATTCTTGAATGAAGCTCTTGCATCACATATTCTGCTTGGTCCTTACTGAGGTATTTGAGGAGCGACAGGGTAAAGCCCTTCTTATAAAGTTGTCCCCCCAATGGTATAGTTGGTCAAGTGGGCCTATATCTTTTTGGCCTCTGAAGAATATGAGGGCAAGTCCCCCTTAGTTAGGAAGTCTACTATTGGGGTCATCCATGTACTTTCCCATAAAGAAATAATTATTTCACTCACTTGTTTCGTGTCCTTGATGGTGGGTTCTCTAAAGTAACTTGAACAAGAGTCTTCAAGTTTCCTACCTTCTTACTGGTCAGTTTAGAGAGTAGATTTGCTCTTTCATTTTCCTCCCTAGGGACACATACTATTTTATAGAATTTAAACTCTATTATCAACTCTTTGACTTGAGATAGGTATTTTATGAGGGTTGGGTCCTTGAATTGGTATGCCCCTTCGACCTGTCATGTGACTAATTGTGAGTTAGTTTTCACCTATATACATCAGGATCCCGAGTCCAACGCCATTCATAATGCTGCTATGAGTGTTTCATACTCTACCTAGTTGTTACTTGCTTTGAACACGAACCTCAATGACTCCTCTATGGTTATTCCCATAGGTGATTCAAGCATGACTCCCGCTTTACTTTTCTTCTTATTTGATAATCCATCTACTGACAGGGTCTATAAGGCGTGCTCGACATCGTACTCTTCTTTATCATCCCTTAATTTTACGATAAAGTCTGCCAAAAATTATACTTTAATGGCTCCCCTTGGTTTATACTTGATCCCGTATTTAGATAGTTTGACAACCTACGTGACCATTCTTCATGCTAGCTCAGGCTTCTGTAGGATTTTCCTGATAGGTTGATCAGTTTTGACAACAATTTGATGGTTATGGAAATAGAGCCTTAACTTCTGGGTGGCCACCATTAGGCTCTAAGCAAACTTTTCCACCCTCTATTATCTCACTTCTGCCTCCTGAAGAGTTTTGCTTATGAAATATATTGGTCGTTAGATGGGTTCTTCTTGTACCATAGCAGCACTGACAGTATTGTCTCTTACTGAGAGATAAAGGATGAGCTCCACCCCTGGGGTCGGCTTGGTTAGTATTGGGGGGTTAGATAGGCTTTTAATTCTTCAGAGGCTTTTTCGGATTACTTAGTCAACTGGATAGTGTCTGTCTTTTTCAGCACTTGGTAGAATGACATAAATTTGTCTGTAAATTTAGCGAGAAAATAAGAGAGAGCTACGACCTTCCTGGTGAGACGTTATACCTTTTTAATATTCTGGGGTCCCTACATCTCCAGGATAGGTCAACATTGGTCAGGATTGGTTTCTATGCCTCTATGAGTCAACATATATCGCAAGAATTTGCCTTCTTGGACTCCGAACAAACATTTATCAAGACTGAGGTGTATGTTGTGCCTTCTTAGCTCGGTGAACGTCTCCTCTAGGTCTTTCGTATGTTTTGTTGCCTCTTTAGTCTTCACAACCATGTCATCTACATAGACCTTCATCTTTCTATTAATCTGACTGGAAAAGATCTTGTCAACTAACCTCTAGTATGTAGCACCACAATGTTCTTCAATCCAAAGGGCATTACTTTATAACAGTAGTGCGCTCCCTCAGTGATGAAGGCAATTTTCTCTTTGTCTCTCAGGTCCATTCTTATTTGATTATAGCTAGACTACCCGTCCATGAAGCTCAAAATATGGTACCTTGAAATGTCATCTACCAAATGATCAATACTAGGCAAAGGGTAAGGGTCTTTAGGGCATACCTTGTTAAGGTCGGTGAAGTCCACACACATCCTCCATTTTCTGCTAGCTTTCTTTACCATGACCATGTTGGATATCCAAGTTGGGTACTTGACCTCTCAGATGAAATTGGTCACCAAGAGCTTGTCTATCTCGTCCTTCACCACCGTTCTATTAGGTCCTAGCTTGCGTTGTTTGAGTCACAGGCTTAGCCCCTAAATCTACATTCTCAGAATGACATATGACACTAGAGTTTATTCCGAGCATATCTGAGGGATTCTATGTAAAAAGGCCGATATTGGCCTACAGTAGTTTAACCAAAGACTCCTTCATACCTTGGTCCAACATAGCACTGACTTGGTTACACTAACTCAGATTAGACCTCACATATATTATTTTCAAAGATTCAACTGGCTGGGGATGCTTATGATCCTTATATATCATCTCTAAGGTCAAACCTCGTCTCGATGTCTTTTTCTACTATGAAAGCTTCCTTGGTCAGAGGCTTTCATGTAACACTCTTAGGCGACTTTAGGGTTGGCATAAACCACCGCAATGTGTTTATCCTCAGGCAGGAAGTTCATGGTGAGATGTAGGGTGAAAATAATCACGTCAAGTGCATTGAGTGCTGGACACCTTAAAATAGCATTATACGAGCCAAGGATGTCAACAACCAGGTACTTAACCTAGATATTGTCTTTAACTTTATAACCTATGACCCAAATATCATTGAAACGAGCCATGAACTGCTTGAGCGTTTCTCCTCTGCTCTACTTTAGATTGACCAGGCTGTGTGAGGTCTATTGTACCGATTAACTAGAAGCAAATTAGGTCAGGAACTTTTCTATAGCTTCGTGAAACAAGACACACTCCTCGGAGGAATGTGTGAGAACCAATGGAGGAAAGATTTAGTGAGGGTAGTGGGGAAAGTTCTATAAAGAAGGGCATCAAATGCTCTCAAAATGAGTAGTTTAGTGGTGAACATAGTTGGATGTTCCTTCAGGTCACCCCTTCTATCGTATTTTTCCATCACTGGGAGTTTATAGTGCACTGGCATTGGGGCCGCCATTATTTCTTCTATGAACGGGTGAAAGACATAGGAGGTTGGAGGGCCCGGGTTTGTCTTTCTTAGGGTTGGTAGTCTGGGTGTAGTGGTAACTGGAGGTCTCCCTCTCTTATGATTGGTACTTCTCTTCTCATCAGTGGTTTCACAGGTCTTAATTGGATCTTCATGGCTTTGATTCCCTTCCTGGTGCTCCTAGTGGTTTCCACCTGCGGCTAGGGTTGTTGCGTGTGGTAACCATCTTCCTCTTCCTTAGAGCCAGTCTTTCTTTGTCTTCCTTAGAGCCAGTCTTTCTTTGTGTGTTATGGAAGCCATTTTATCGAGCCCCATGGTGGGCGCCAAAATGTTCACTATGAGCATGTAAATGCTAGAACCCTAGAGAATTACTCTAGAAAAATATGATTTTTTTATTCAAAATGTCACTTGAATTATATAGAGGGTTTTGAGACTATACAACCGTAAAGTAAAAAAAAGGGCTTGACTTAGGCCTATTTACAAAGAGATAACAACTATTATTGTCAAAATCAGGGAGAAAACAGAATATTCAAGAAGTATTTGGGACCCCCTCCTATCCGGGGGAACATTTATATATAATTTGATATCTATTATTCAATTTAATATCCTTTATATAATTTAATATCTTTATTGTGACACAAAATTAAATCATGCACTATAAAAAAACATATGACACTTCTTATTTAGAATTAAATCATGCTAGTTTTTTTAACTCTTTTTTTGTATTTTGAGATCACTATAGTTATGAAAATACCCTCTTCTCCCATGAAAGATAAGATGAGAATAATTTATAGAATTAAAATATAAAAAATAAGAAATAAGAAGAAAATAAGTAACACACATGACTAGAATTTTTATTTTGATAAAAAATTATTTAATATGACCATACGATATAATTTAATTCATTAAAATAGTCTTATAATATCTGATTGAATCTAAAGATATGAAGGAGTAGATTGATTTTAAAAATATTTTTAGTTGTAAAGATTGGATAATTGTTTCTATAATCTATTAAGGATTAAATTATACCGTATAATTATATTAAATAATTTTTATCAAAATAAAAAATTCTATTTACTTTTCTTATTTTTTCTTCTTATTTCATATGTTTTTACATCTTAATTTTATAAATTATTTATCATCTAATTTTTCATGGGAGAAGGTGGTATGTTCATAATCGTGGTCTAAAAAAAGTAAAAAACAATGAACACAATTGAATTTTGAATAGGAAGTGTCACATGCTATTATTTTTTATTGTTCATGATTTAATTTTGTGCACTAAGAAAAGTATTAAATTATATAAAGAATATTAAATTGAATAATAGATATCAAATAATATATAAGATATTATTTTTTAAAACATGATATAAGATATCAACTTTGATAAGATATAGAGTAGTAAATGTTATTATTTTAAACTTAAATTAATCTTATTCTTTAATTAGATCTGAATGACTATAATTAATTATTTTTATTTTTTATTTATCACTTTGTTCGATACACTCCTTATATATATCATTAGTAAGCCAATTAAATGAGTTGACATGTTGAGTTTCAAAGGCTTTTAAGAAAGTCTATAATTTGATTTTTTACTTAAATTTACTTTTTGAAAAGTTTAAGCATGAGCTTCTGGCTTGACCTATGTATATTTTAAAGAGGTTAGACCATTGACCCTAAAAATAAAAAGTCACACTAACACTAATGTGTCTCTAAAAAATTTTGGTCTTAAGTTCTTCAAAGATTGAATGGTCACCACATTATAGTCTTCTCTTACTAAACTAATTAAAGTTAATATGATATATTAAGTGATGACATGACACATGGCATATTAGTACTTATAGTCCATCATTATCAATGTGACATACAACATTAGCATTTTGTGTCATGGTAATATTTGAGAGGCAAATAAAAAGTGTTCTCAATAAATTTAAACTTCTGATTCTTTAACTACTGTGTTTTAAGACAGAGACTAAAATTGGAACTTTATGATGATTTTACATAAAAAAAGAATTAATCTCTTATAGTCTTATGTATTCCGTAATCAGTAGTAATCTTTCTAATGATATTTGCTGTAGAATAGAAAGATAGAAACATGGATGAGAAACATGTAATGCACATTCATATTTTGTTTGCAGCAAGTTAATTGGAGCAAAATATATTCGCATTAGTGGTAAATTTACAAGAGATGACAGCGTATCTCCGAGGGACACAAATGGGCATGGGACCCACGTTGCTTCCACTGCTGCGGGAAACCTTGTTACGTCGGCAAGTGTATTTGATCTTGGGTCTGGGACAGCAAGAGGAGGGGTTCCATTGGCACGCATTGCTGTGTATAAAGTGTGTTGGGCAGATGGTTGTAATGATGCTGACGTCCTGGCAGGATATGATACTGCAATTGCAGATGGTGTTCATATTCTTTCCGTTTCTCTAGGACCTAGTGATGTAAGGTTCTTTCCCACCGATTATTTTAAGGATGTACATGCAATAGGATCTTTCCATGCAATGAAGAGTGGAATATTAACGTCTAAATCTGCTGGAAATTCCGGACCTATGCCTAAAACAATAGCAAATACTGCACCATGGCTTCTTTCTGTAGCTGCCAGCACTATTTCTAGAAGGTTTCTTACCGAAGTCCAATTGGGCGATGGTAAGACATTTCAGGTAATGATATCCCTTTCAAGAACCATAACTACATACTATATTTAAGCAAATGGTTAATTTAGGAGTTCCTTAATGCACATGAACTACTACCCCACTTTACACGTATTATTGTCTGGTTTAAGTATATGTTACTTAACATAAAGATTAATTTGGTTGGTTAAGAATTAAATTTATATTCATAAGATCATAAGTTTATATTCACAAATTTAAAGATTTGATTGGTGGATGATTTATAAATGTTAATTGAAACTTTAAGTTTAATGAACCTTTAAACCTCAACCGATCTAACTATTTATGTTTATTAAAAAAAATAAATGTTTAGTTCCTACATTTGAATTTAGCCCCTATATAAAAAATATTAAGATTTGATGTCTAACTTTATTTTATTGTGTAAAGTGAGTTTTACTCTGTTAACAACTCCATTATCTATTATCAAGCTTACTATATTAATTGCCAGGTAGTCAAAAAATTTGGTGAAGAAAAAATTGAAGTAAAAATAATTTAGCAATACCAAGGTTATAGACACACCGCATTTAACATAACGGTTTGAATTCACAGGTAAGAATTAAATTTGAAAAAAAATAAAATTAGTGACCAAATTCTAAACTTAAATTGAAACCTTAAAAGTTTTATAGGGTGTAAACATTTGATTAAGCCAGTTCTATTTACACTTTGTCGTGGAATGGTTGGAATATTATTATTCTCTTGCAGTTCGTGCAAATTGTTGTTACCCCATGTCAAAATATATAGGATGCTGGTCTCAATGTGAAAATCCAACTAATTTATTTTATTAGCTTAAAATTTTCTCACACAAAATAATTTTATTTAATTAGTTTGTAAAATTTTTTAAAATGCCACTTAAATAATGTTTGAATTTATAAGATCTGGTTTTGGTACTTATGATTCGAATGAAAGTTCTACGTTACTAGATGAATCAATCATTAATATTAATTTTTATCATTTAAATTATATATTAAGTTCAAATATTTTTAAAATTGAAATGGTGAAAATACCAGTTTAAGCAAACTGTAATTAAATCAGGAATGAATCGTGGTTGAACTGGTGGATGTTAAGATGTCTAGATAATTAGTCTCATATTTAGTTAAGAATTTGACTAGTATCTAGTTTTTAAGGCTTGATTGTTAGTTTTTGAGACAAGTTAGATTAGTCATTTTCTAATATGGTATCAAAGTATAACCTATCTTGATTGTTGGACTAGCCTCAAATGTTAGAGTGTTTTAAGTTATTAAGATAAATTGCACATCGACTAAAAATAAATAATTGATTCGGATCAGTCACTTTACCAGTTAACTAACTGGTTTTAATAATAATGGTTCAAACTATACAAACAACTAAGCCTGCATTTTATAATCTAAAGATGTGGTTAAATAAAAGAAATCGTCTTTCTTTAAGTAAAATGTCGATGAGTTTGATCATTGGTTTGGGTTAAGAAGAGCTTTTTATAACTTGTATTCAAGAAATTGGATAACTTGTATCACACAAAAACTTAAAAAAAAGTTACCTTTTATCATTTTACATAATTATGAGAGTAATATAAAGTATGAAAGATTTTACTCAACGTGCAGGGTGTTTCAGTGAATACATTTGATCTAAACAAGAAATTGTATCCATTAGTTTATGCGGGAGATATACCGAACACGAGTGGTGGATATGATAGTTCCACATCCAGGTACCAAAATTTATCAATGATCACTCCTTTTTATTTACTGGCTTATTTTTGTTATCTCATTGCCTAGGTTTTGCCATGAGAACTCATTGGATAAAGGTTTAGCGAGGGGAAAAATTGTTCTGTGTGATGGGTATATAGGTTCTCAAAGTGCAGGATTCGTTTCTGGTGCCGTTGGGGCTATATTTAGAAGTATTAGTCCTTTACTTGTGGCAGATGTATTTGCATTGCCAGCAGTTCATGTTAAGGACCAAGATGGGAATAACATATATTCTTATTTGAAGTCAACAAGGTATATATATACATGACTTACAATTTTGTTTAGCTTGAAGGGGATATTGATTTATTTGCATGTTGCGGATTGTTACAGTAATCCCACAGCTACTATACTTAAAAGTTATGAAGGTAAATATGTAACTGGCCCTATGGTTCCTCCATTCTCAGCTAGAGGTCCAAATAGTATCACTCCAGACCTTCTTAAGGTAGTTTCACACTTTACCATCTTTATATTTTTAAGTAAACATAAACTTTTTTTTACACTGTCTTAAATATGATTTTTAAAGTGATTATTACAGAAATTATGAATGATTGCTTTTATATCAATATTAGATCAGTAAAAAAAAAGCATTACAGGGATTATTTAAATTAAATTACTTTCTATTTTACCTACCTGCCATTCACAATATTTTAAAACTTTTTTCTTTTATAATATATAATATATACTTCATAGGTTCCTTTTATAAATATTCTGTTAGATAATAATTTATTTTGATATTTTTTATAAAAACGCTTTACAAAGTTTGAAAAATATTTAACGATTCACACATTTATTTTTCATATATACTATACTATATAGCTCCTCTTATAATTATTCAATATATCTAATTCTAAAATTTGACCGTAAATAAGAATGAAATTTGAATGACACATTGGTGTAATTTTTTTAAAAAGATCATATAATAATTAATTTTAACTCTTTCCCCCTTAATTTGTATGATAAACAACCCAATTCAAATTTAAATTTTGTTCGACCAACATTTCATGTCAGTGAAAAACTATTATACACTGATCAATCCTCTTGAATGAGATTAATTTGCATATTAATTTTCCAACTGTTTATCAATTCTGTAGCCTGATATAACTGCCCCAGGAGTTGCCATTCTAGCTGCATCGCCTCCGTGTGTACCTTTGTCTGGTGTTAAAGGAGATATTAGAATAGCATCTTTCAAAATAATGTCAGGAACTTCAATGGCATGTCCTCATGTTACTGCTATAGCTATCTATGTCAAATCATTTAATCCAACATGGTCTCCTGCAGCAATTAAATCCTCACTGATGACAACCGGTAAAGTTCTCATTGCCACCACAACAAACCTTAATTGCAGTCCTTGCAATACCCTTCTCCTTTTTCATTTTATGTTTTCTTTTTCCTTCACTTCACTGTAAGGTTGAGCATGCTTAATTTTATGACCAAGTTTATTTGTTCACTTATTTACAGCTACCCCTATGACAGCTGCACTTAATGTAGAAGCAGAATTTGCTTATGGTGCTGGGCAACTCAATCCTACCATGGCACTACGTCCTGGTTTAGTTTATGATGCCAATGAAACCGATTATGTTAATTTTTTGTGTGGCCAAGGTTATGATACAACAAAGTTGCAACTTATAACTGGAGATAGTAGCACTTGTACGCAAGGAAACATAGGACTTGTTTGGGACCTTAATCTCCCATCTTTTGCTTTTTCCACCACACTCTCAACCCAATTTAAGGTCACTTTCCACAGGACTGTCACAAACGTTGGATCAGCTACATCTAAATATATTGCGCGAATAGGCAAATATCCGTCTACCTTAAAAATCGAAGTAGTGCCAGATGCTTTGGCCTTCACATCTTTGCGTCAAACGTTGGATTTCACGGTTGAGATTGAAGGATCCATTAGCTCAGATATAGTTTCTACATCTTTGGTTTGGAGTGATGGCACTTATCAAGTAAGAAGTCCTATTGTTGTTTACGTTCGCAAATAAATTCTCCACGACCAGCTCTTGTCTATGAAGAAGCAAACAACATGATTGGCAATGGTTATGTTATTCGTTGCCTTGCTTTTTCTTCTTTTTATTCAAGTGAATAAACATTTCGTATGCAATCCTGAAACTAAGATCAAGATAATAATTAGCAGGCTTTTACCTCTATTATTCTCTACGTATTCTTGTTAACTATTTGAATTATATATAATCATTATTTTATTTTGTAGGATTTTTGTTTGATAGATTACTTTCATTGGTAAATATAATTTTAAACTGTAGAAATCTCTTCTACATGTATCTAGATTTTAGATAAATGAAAAATTTATAAAAAAAATACTTTAATTCATTTATTACATAAATGTTATGATTTGATTTTTTTTTATTATCAATTTTGTTTGGTCATAGGAGAAAGATATTTTTTTAAATAAAAATAAAATAAAGTCACTCTTCTTAAACTTGAATTTAATAAATAAAATATTAATTAACACCGGATAATTACCTGGTGTTAAAAGTCTGTTAAAAGTCAATGTTATTTAGTATTAATTGTAGGTGTTAAATATATTTTTTTGGTAGTGTTTTGTTAAAACTTACTCCTATTGTATCTTGAAATTAGTAAAATTTTCTTTTGCAGTTAAAAAAAAGGTTCCTTGGGATTCTTCTAGTCATGTTTTGAATTTATTTTTTTAATTTGTGATTGACTTTGTTGTCTAAATATGTTTCATATAGAGAAAATAAAAGATGGGAAAGGATGTGAAATATAACGGGGATGATATGATATAAATGGTTTTTTATATTTTGGAAAATGATTATGGGGATTTAGGAGAAGAGTGTTGACTCAATAAGAATGAGAGAATGTATTTAAAACATCCTAACTTTAAAAATAAGTGCCCAAAACCTATGTAAATCACTACAAGAAAACTATTGTTTAGTGACCAATTTTGTGACTGAAATATATCAGTCTCTATTGTGACTGAATTAGAGACTGATTTCATGGAAAACTATACCAAATGACCATTGGTTTCTAAATCGGTCACTAAACTTAGAGACCGAAAAAAACAGTCACTAAATTTGTCAATAGAGACTGATATTTCAGTCTCTAGATTAGTGACCAGAATGGCAATGGAGAAATTGGTCACTATAGTTACAGACTGATTTTAGTGACCGATATTTTAATTTCTAAGTTTAGTGACCGATTTAGAGACCAATGAGAAGTTGGTAAAGTTTTATATAGAATTGGTCACTAATTTGGTCACAATAGAGACTGATTTTTTAGTCTCTAGTTAAAAAACATCTAATATAAAATTTATGTTATCATATGAAAATAATTTTTTTGAAAAGAATAGAATTAGAGACCAAAAAATCAGTCTCTAACCTTGAGAAAAACTTAAACCTCATTCTCTTCGCCAACTTGAGGATGAATTTATTATACTTTATGTTAGTGACTAAAAAATCGGTCTCTAATGTATAAAAAATTTTAATGACCAGAAAAATCGGTCTCTAAGGTTTCTAATTTAGGACTATTAAATTTATTATAAAATGGTTTTAGTGACCGAAAAACTCGGTCAGTAATTTTCCCAAATTCAATTTCTTTGTTTAAACACCTTAGAAAGCCCTTACTCAATTTTAACCCAAAAAAACTCTCCCTCCCTTTCTCTCCCGCATGACTCCTCTTTTCCATAACCCCTTTTTCTCAAAATTCCTAATTCCTCCAAACCTTCCTTCATCGCGCCTCTCTGTCCATCAGCACCTCCTTCAACCTCCATTGCCAATTGTTTTCTGGCCCTCCTCACCGTGCGATTCTTCCTTCTCCTACCCATCACCACGTACAGCTCTTTCAACCTCCACCACGCATCGTTTTCCACCAATCCTTACCATACAACTTCCTTTTTCTCCAACCCACCACCACTCCTCCTTCAACCTCCACTGCCTCTTTATTTTCCACGCTTCCTTCAATGATCTCCATCACCCCTCTCTCTTAGGTATTTTCCTCTTTGTGTTTTGGCTTCTTAGGATTCTCTATTAGGTATTTTCCATTGAGTAATGGATTTTGCTTTTCAATTAGTTACCCACCACTGTTTCTTTCTTTTTTAATTTTAGCTACATGATGATATTATTGGGAAAGTCGACCACTCACACAACTTCTTCTTCTTCTGTGTCCGTAAGGGTCCCGATCCCGTCGAGAAGGAAGAGGATCTGCTCAGCTATGGGTTTTAATCTTCTAAACTCTTCCCTTGTTACATTAGGTGTTTTGATTCATTAGGTATTTTGTAAAATCTTCCCCCTAGCGGTTACTCTGAAATTGTTGGTTCCCTTCTATTTGTGAAATTTTGGCAGAATTGGTTAAGTTGAATATTACAGTTTTTGCTTTTTTCATTTCTTTGTTTGTTTTATTCTACCTTTTTGAATTGCAAAGGGTGTATAGTCCTATCTCGATTTGTTTGTTTAGCACAGATAAAAAAAATTCTCTTCAGAGGTTTGAGGGGAAGCCGTGAGTTTATAGGTAGTGGTGCAAGGCTTTTATGTGTGATGCTTTTGTTAGCTTGAACATTGATTGTTGAGGTTATCTAGAAGAAGTGGTGGTGGTGGTGGAAACTAGGTTTGTTAGATTTACCTGTGAGGGTTAAAACATAGGTTTGTAGGGATTGTGGCTTATTGTTGAATAAGAACTCTAATCTGCATAGTTTATTGAAAGCACTTTTAGTTTTGTTTCTTCGTTTACTTCTTCAGTACTCAAAAGATAAAGGCTGATTTTGTATGCATAATATGACTATTAAGTTCCTACAGATCTTGAATGTACTTGAATGTATCATTTTATATAATCACATGAAACAGATGAGTGCTCAGATTGTTGGTCTAGTTAAAAAGAATTTACAAACTATTTAAGGTCTATTTGTCTTAATCCAATTTACCCAGAACAAAGTATTACTAGGTATTTGCAAAGTATTAATAGGTAAATTTAGAACAATAGTTTCTACTATGACAAAAATAAACTATATTTGATTGATTCGGTATCGAATCTCATTTATCTTATGTTTTATTAGTCATACTGGCTTTCCTAACATTTCCTTTTGTTGTTGACAAAACTACAAAGCTTTTTTGATTTTCCTTAGCAAAGGATGGACCTGTAGGTGATAAAAGCCATGGCTTGATAATTCAGGTGAAATGGTCTATTTCTTTGACAATTTTCTTTGGCTTACAAGAATTGGAACCTTGGTTGCAAACTTGGCTAAGAAAATGAGTTATATATCTACATTTGGTAAGTTTGTAGGGTATGTTTTCTTCATAATAGCTGATTTCATTTTGTTAAGAGAAGTAGTTACAATAGAGAGAAAGGTGAGAAGGCCAAAGATGAAATCAACAAAAGAGGAGAAAGAGATTCAGAAGATCAGAACTGATAAAATAATGAGGCTTATGGCGGGGGGAGCTAATGTTGCAGATTTGTTCATAGCAGTAGCAAGTAGTAGAGATTGAACCAAACCCTTTCTGCAACCATAAAATTACTCTTGGCACTAGTGGCTTTGTTTTTGCCTGGGTTGGTTTGTATAGAAATTGGCCTTCATAGAACTTATTCCAATACCATACTGTAACTTTTTTTTATGTCTAATAGATGCTTTATATTTTAATTGTGTCTTGGTTATAACTTATAATAAGTTGTCTTGGTTAATTGTTCATATGTCATCTTAAAATTATAGTGTAAATGATATTTTAAATTATATAATTATGGGGTTTAATTTATATTTGTCAGGATTAGTAAAAAAAATGGTAAAAGAAGTGGTGACTTCTTATTGCTACTGGTAATAAAAGATGAAAATGTGTAAAATAGCTAAAATTTTATTAGTGAGTTTATCCAAAAAAAGTTTATGATAAGTTATAAGAAAAACCTTTCAATACAATATGGCTTTTTAAAATCATAGAAATCAAAAGAAATCTCAAATCAGAAATTTTTGAAGCAAAAAAGTCTTTGCAAATTCTATAACTAAGAATTTTGATGGCAAGAAATTTCATCTCTAATTTAGTGGCTAAAAATTAAATCGGTCGCTAAATTAGTGGTTATTTTCAACTTTATAAAAAAGAAATCAGTCACAAAATCAGTCTCTATAAATCAGTCACAAAATCAGTCTCTAATAAATCAGTCACTAAATCAGTCACTATATTATAGCGACCAAGGGTATAGAGACTGTTAAAAATTCGTCTATAAATCGGTCACAAACTTATTTAGTGACCGATTTCTTGAATTTAGAAATTGAAAAATCGGTCTCTAATGACTGATTTTCTTGTAGTGAATGTTTCACGAATTAATTTCAACTTTAAAGTAGGGTTTTGGGACCACACAACTTCAATAACAGTCATAAATGATCATTAGGGGAGTAAGTATGGTGAAGTAGAAAGCTAAATAGCCTTAAAAACATAAGTCAAGGTGATTTTAGGCCTGTGTAATCGATTACCACAATCTGGTAATCAATTACACCTGAGAGCAGATGCAGTTACCTGTAAATTTTGCTCTCAGGAAGGTCTTGAAATTTTTGGTAATCGATTACCACATCATGGTAATCGATTACACTTGAGAGCAACATCCCATTTTCTGTAAAACTTGCTCTCTGGACCATTCTTAAGATTTTACACTCTCGTAATCGATTACCACATGGTGTAATCAATTACACCCAAGAGAAAAACTCATTTCCTGTAAAAATAGCTCTCAAATTTGCCCAGTCAGCTGTGGTAATCAATTACCACATCCTAATAATCGATTACTATCAGTAAAACTGTAGCAGATTGTAGAAAAAGCCTAGAAATCCAACTTTTGACTACCTTAACTTCCTCATATGCCATCCAATCACCACCAAACTTTGACACCACTTAATATACATCATTTATGATGTGTAGCCACTGACAACACTCAAAAATACCCAAAAATGAAAGACTTATGCGTAAAAGTGCATTAGCCCATTTTAAGGAAAAAATGAGCAACCCAAGGGTCATTTCTTAATGAATTTGATCTATTTTAGTTTCTACAAGTCTCAAATCATGTATAGAAGCTATTGGAACCATCCCATGGTGCCCAAACCTCCTAAAACTTAATATAACCCTATCACTTCCTCAATTATGCATAAAACTCATGTAAACTTTCCTTTTTCATGCATCTATCACAAAAGTACAATTTATCACATAATCTAACTCAAATACACACAGAGTTCCTGCCCATCACATTCACGCAAATGTAGTTCCTGGACATATCATGCATCTCATACAACAAAATGGGATCATCTATGGTCACCACATCCATATCATCAACATCTATATCATCATTACATCATCATATACATAACCTAAAATGATCTAGACTTCCAGTTGAAGCCGTCAGCTATCTAGAATCCACTAAGTAGTCATATACATCAACTATCAAAACAGTCAACCTATCCAATTCTCTAATATACATCACAATATCAATTCAATTAATACATCTACCATCATTCAACATAATTCATCACTCAACAGATATTCTCAATATTATAACACCACATGGCTATTACAAATCATGTTGTTCTCAACAACATTCATTAACGCCTATACATATATATAAATACAATCACATAGATCCATTACACATCATCAAATATAGTGTTGCAACACATTGGCTCTCAGCCATATATTCAACTTTCAGCTGATCTGGCCGTTTTACTGGTACTAAATCATTTTCCCTCTTAATAACACAATCACTCTTAGCGACAACAGGAGTGTTACGGGTTAGCCCTGACTCCTACTCAATAGGCTTGCCTTGAGTCCCACTCAAGGTCTTTCGTGGAATCCTCAAAACCAAATAATATAGAATCTCATTTCATATGTATACATTATCAATGAAGCATCTCATGCTATATCACATTATTCATTTAGTTATCCATATGTATCTCATGCAATATTTCAATAGGACAACTACTCAATTTTCATCTCATGCAATAATTCTATATCATCAACCACTACTAAAAAAAACTGTTAGTGAAGGACCAAAGCGGTCGTTATTTTATGTCATTGTCGTCGCTAACAGTTTTAGCGAAGGACGTTGTGATGGAAGAATGCACATCGTTAATACCTTAGTCACAGACAAAACAATGACACCAATACCTCCGTCGCTAATATTTCGATGGCATAACGCCGTCGCTAACATGGTCCCCGCGCTGGTAACGCCAGCCGTCGCTAATCATTCTCGTCAGCGACCACTACTTATCCGTTGCTATTAGTAACCATACAGCGACTACCACCTCTTCATCGCTATCTGTTACCAGACAGCGACCACCCCTACGCCGTCGCTATATGTAACTATACAGCGACCACCCGTTCTCCGTCGCTATTTGTAACCATACAGCAACCACCTGTTCTTTGTCGCTATTTAAAACCATACAGCGACCACCACCTCTTTGTCGCTATCTGTTACCATACAGCGACCACCCCTGCCCCGTCGCTATTTGTAACCATACAGCGATGGCACCTGCTCCATCGCTAATAATAATTTTTATTTTTTTAAATACATTTTTTATCTTTTACAATATTAATATAGGTTTTGTTAATTTAATTTTAAACTAGAAGTTTTGTCTTAAAGCCCGTCGTTAATAATAATTTTTATTTTTTATAAATATGTTTTTTATCTTTTAAAATATGAATATAGGTTTTGTTAATTTAATTTTAAATTAGAAATTTTGAATAACATAAAAATCAATGAAAAATTACAAAATTAAATACTAAATAAAATATAATATAAACAACAAAAGTACAATGTGTCTATACAAACAAATGAAACATAAAAAAACTAAAATCAAGGGGGAGGGGCATCCTGTGGTGGCGGTAGTGGCGGGTCAGAAGTAGGGGAGGGAGCCTCGCCATCAACTGCATCAGTAGCTACTGCTGCGTAGCAAGCTATCGACTAGTCTCGGCGTGAAGCTTCTCGGCCCGTCATCGGTCCTCCTCGACCCGTCGTCGGTCCGCCTCGGCTTGCTCCTCCAAAAGCCGCCTCTGGGGTCGCTCCTCTTGTAGCTCTTTGTTTAGGTTTTAAATGACCTGAACAACATCTGTAGGAAGGCCAGAGGAGGAAGAGGTCTTCCCCTTTCTCGCGGTCTGTTGCCCAACCCGAACACCCTCTCTTTCTTGTTTACGCCGCCAACAGCCTCCATATAGTTGGCGTTGTCGTCGGAACAAGACAGGGTGGGAGGAACCTCCCCCTCAGGAGTCGAAGCCACTAACTCCGCCTCTTTCTTGGCCCTCTTGGCCTGATACGCCTCCTGTAAATTCAAAAATATTGATAGGATTAGTAAGTTGATTTGTAAATTATAAGCATGTGTAAGTTAAAAGTTAATACCGCTAGATCTGTAGTCTTCTGGTTTACCTATGCACCGACTTTGTTCTTCTTGGTTATTTGTATGACCTCAAAAAAGGAAGGCTCGCGGTGCTCCCTCATCTCCTGTAGTGGACAACAAGCATTGAAATTATTATTCTTAAACATGTTAGACCAATCGTAATAGAAATGTTTAACATAAATATACTTACAAATCTTTTATTGTTCTCGAGGGTTGAAATGCTACACCCAGTGTAAACTGACGCTGCAGCATCGGCGGCTCTGTTTGCCTTGTTTCGAGCACTCACCTGCTGGAACAAGACACCGCCCCACTTCTGGACCATCCCGTCCCATGGTCCTTGGGGATCCAACGAGGATGCTCGCCCTTGTCCCTGACCTTCCAAAGGGTACTCTTAATGATTTTGGAGGTCTTTGTGGCAAAAACCTTCCTAATCTCATCAATCATACCCTCTGCCCACTGATAATCACATTGTAATAATGAAATAAGATTTTAAAATTAATAACATGTGTATTTTAGCTATTAATTCACAATAAAAGAAAGTGTTAACTTACCGAGAAGGTGTCAAACCACCTATCCTGGACAACCTTCCTAGCATCTGATCAAGAGATGTATGGACCATCCCACTGGGCCTTCAAAACCTTAGTAATTGCTTTCGTAGTACGACTACTATCAATAAACTTGTAATAAACAACAATTATAAGAAAATAAAAGAACATACAACATAGGGAGACTATAGAAATTTCGGTAGAGTCTCCTCTGTAAATGTAACATTTTCAAATTTTAACAGTTGCCCTGTTACAAATAGAAGTCTTCCCAGTACAATTCAACCTATTCAAGTAGTAAATAAACTAACATACAATAAACCAACAAGCAATCTATAAAAATGACATATAACTATGTGAGTTTTAAACTACTAACTATGTTATATACAAGTAATATACAACTAACAAGCTACCAATTAAGAAACTTAAAACAAATTATTATATACTTACTCGTCTCTGACCGGTAGTGGGACCAGCATGGGAAGGGGGGATGCCGGAGGTGGGGTCGCCTCGAGGCCAGGGTCCTCCAAACCATCAAGTGGTGAAGGAATGGTTTGTTGTGACAGTGGAGTGGTACCCTGCTATGGGGTGGGAGTCTGCATCCGGGATGTTGGGGTCCTCGAGCCACCACCCTGACTGAATGGTAGCCGATATCCTATCATCTGTAAATAAAACCATGAAAACAAATGTTAGTCTCAGGATATAAAGATATGTATATATGTTTAATAACTATATACTCTGTGTCTGTTTCAGCTTGAAATTCCCCCTCAGTTTCAGTGTCACTATGGCTATCTATTTCAGCAGGTTCCTTAGTCTTTAAATCAGCCCTAGACCATTTTGAACGGGAGATAACCTCTTTGTCAATGTGTTTACCCCCCGTAGTGGTGAGTGTCCCATCCATTATGACTGGATCAATGTTGAACAACAGATGACGAACGGGAGATAACCTCTTTGTCAATGTGTTTACCCCCCGTAGTGGTGAGTGTCCCATCCATTATGACTGGATCAATGTTGAACAACAGATGACTATCATTGAGTTCGTTCGATACAAGATGATAAGCATCATCAACCTCATAAAAGACATTATCAATGATCTGACTTTGGGCCTTGGCCTTGATTACTATGTACCAGTCCCGATGCCCTCCTAGGAAGTCTGTGTAATAAACCTGCTTGGCTTGTTGGGCAAAAATGAAGGGATCAAACCTTTTATATCTACCGTTTTTCTTTACCTCAACTAAGTCGTAGTTGTTGTCAACCTTGGTTCCTACAGTGATTGTGTTGTCGTGCTAATCACACTTGAATAGAATGATATCTCTTCTTAGTCGTCCAGAGAAAGAAACTTCGACAATCTCTGTCAGCACTCCATAAAAGTCTTCCTCTAATTGTCCGGCTGTGCCTTTAGCACAAAACCCATAGTTATGGGTACGCATCCCTTCACTCCACTGAAAAATGTTAAACTTGTAGCCGTTTACATAGTAAATAAGCCATTTTTTAATAGTTTTCACGGGTCCCCAAGAAAGGGCTTGGAGTAAGGGATCTTCAATATGGTTGTTAAGGTCTTGAATCTATGTACAAGATAACATATAGGTCATTGTTAGATACCTAACGTTACAACTACAACTAAAAAACAAATGGTATGCGGGTCTTATGTGTTGTCCAAACCAACCGATGAATTTGGATGATACCGCACTATGAATTTGGTTATCAATTATATCATTTTGCTCAAGTTTTAGCATATCTGAATATAAGCTATTTAAAGGAAAAGAATTTAGATACAATAAAAGCTAGGTTTGGAATGTATACTCTAAGTTAGTGACTTACTCAAAATAGGGTTCTACTTCTGGGCAATTTAGAAGAATGTACAAGTGAGCTGCCTTTCGATCTTTTTCATTAATGTAACATTTTGTGACCTTGCCCCCTGGACGACCAGGATAGTTAAAAATTGAAATTTGATCATCCAACCCTATGCAGGTGGCCACCCTAAGATTTCAGGGAATTCTAGTCATTCTAGTTTCTATCTTTGTCGGAAACTAGAAAGAAGCAAAAGTGGTCATTTCTTCCACTAAGTATGCCTTGCAAATTGATGCTTCAACACATGCTTTGTTTGACACTTTGTCTTTTAAAGACCGTAAGAATCTAGAACAACATAAAGAAATGTTAAGTTACAAAATACAATTATAGGAAACCATGTTTGCAACGAAATTAAATAGTTCTACCGTTCACCTTTCAAATGGATACATCCAACGGGACTACACCGGGCCACCAACTAAGGCCTCGTACGGTAGATGGATAGGTAGATGCTCCATCGAGTCAAAAAAACTTGGTGGGAAAATCTGCTCCAACTTACAAATCAAAACTGGGATACTTTCTTCCATCTTCAGAAGTTTCTCCTCAGTCAACGAAGTTGCCGTCAACTCCTTAAAGAAGTGACTCAACTCAAATAGCGGTTTCCAAATATGTTTCGGTAAGGCATGAAATGCGTACGGTAGTAGTTGTTGCATAAACACATGCCAGTCATGACTTTTCATGCCAAACACCTTGCCCTCCTTCACATCGACACATCTACTCAAGTTAGTGTTGGAAATATGCACTAAGAGCCTACATAGGACACATCATTTTGTATAAGGCATTTTTTGTTAAATAGTTTAACAACCTTTATTCATCCTTAGAGTAATAGGTCATATAAGAGTTATTCCTAAAATGTCTCTAGTCAAGTATTTACGTGGGGACATGTAAATACATTAAGACTAGTGTGTGAGTGTACTGATGATCTGATCTCACAGATCATGGATATAGATGATATCAAGTCTTCACACGAGTACACATTAAAAGTAATAATGTACTGGACAGACCCACCATAAGAACGTTGCATGGATCGTTACATGAATGTCATAAACGATTCTCAATGTGATAATGGTATATGTAGTCCTTCAACTTGAAGCCGCTACGATTCCTACATAAGGAGTTTGTTGTTTTAATATAATCAAACGTCTTCTGTAACAAGAGGACTATAAAGGTTATGATTAGGCAATGAATAAATTATGCAGATGAATGTGAGTGATGTAGATGAGATTTGTCTCTCCTATGTGACATGAGTGATATCTATAGGCCACTTGATGGAGTGAGACTAAGGAAATACATGACCATGCTATAAAGAATAAATATTGGATATTTATTCAGATAAAGTCTACTCCGGTATCAAGTAAAATAAATTAGGCCATACAAGGATGACACAACCATGCCTTGGACCCAATTATGATATCATGACAAAAGGAACAAACATATAAAATAATTATCACTTATAGGTTATGTTGATATTAAATAATATTCAGACATAATGATGCATTGCTAGATGCCGCTCTTATTTATATTAATAATAAAATAGTTTATTATTAATATAACCGAGTATTTTACCTATAGGGTCACACACATAGAGTAAGCCCATCAAAAAATAACTTTTAATTTTAGTTGGACTAAAATAAAACTATTGGGCCTAACTCATTTAGAATGAGTATGGAGCCCACTCCTTAGAGAGCAAATTAGGTCAAACCTAAGCCTATAAATAGAGCACAAGATGCTCATAGGCGGCTAACAAAAAAAAGACACAAAATGCAAAAGTTACAAAAGCTACACGCCGTCAAACTAGCATTTGGAAGGTCTAGCATTTCTGGTGGGAGTACTCGTGTGGACTCCTAAAGGACGAGGCTATGACTGGTTAGATTTTCTTCAAGAGGTAATCCTATTACGCAATATTTTTTTGTGTTTGTCTTATGCTTTGAAACATGGTGCTTTACAAATCCTATGAGAATCCTTGTATTTCCGCTACTCATGCACTTGGGATTCCCTAACAGTGGTATCAGAGCTTGATTGCAAAACAGTGTTTTGGGCAAATGTTTGTTTAAAGAACATGTAAAAACAAATTCTTTTATGAAAAGAATTGTAAAGGTTAAATCCTTTTGCAAAGGTTGCATCTTTTATTAGATATGTTGCAAAGGTTGCAATTTTAATAAGATATTATGTAGAAGTTAATTTTTTATGAGATATGTTGCAAAGGTTACACCTTTTGAAAGCTAGTATCAATTTATTTTTGTTTTGTGTATATTGATTGTTTTTCTCAACATTTTAATTAAAGAACATATTTTTGGGATGTGGTTTATTATATGAACATGTTGTATGTTGCAATGGTGATTGTTTTATATGTGTTCTAATTATAAGGCATGTTTTATATTCGTTTAATTAAATTGAAATCAAAGGTTGTATGAAATGTATGTCTATATGCTTTCTCTTTCTAATATGACTTGTTCATGCGAGATTGTGCTTAGAAAGTTTAAGAGTTAAACCCTAGCCGTAATGAAAACTAGGATTCAAAAGTTGAAACCTAGCCATCATGGTATTTTATTTATTTGTAAATGTTACAAATAAAATATTTGACTTTAATGTTATATTTTAAATTCGATTTGTAAAAGTTGCAAATCAAATTTTAAATATTTGTTAAATTTAAAGTTTGTAAGAGTTACAAATTTAAATAATTTATTCTTATTAATTTTAATAGGATTTACATTGTATGTGATCCTTTTAAAATTAATGTGATTTGTAGGAGTTACAAATTGATTTATATTTATTAAATTTAATATGATTTGTAATTGTTACAAATAGAAGATAAGATCTTTATTAAATTCAATAATTTTAAAATCAAATATTTAATCCTTAATAAAATTGATAGGATTTGTAAAAGTTGCAAATTAAAGATAAGATCTTTATCAAATTTAATAGGATTCAAAATAAAATATCTTGAGCTCTAGAGATAAGGTTTAAAATTTAAACATTGACCGCTCCTAAAAATAAGATGATTGTTGATACTCAAGAGATAAGGTTTAAAAGTTAAACCTTGACTATTCTTATTTTAGGATAATTGTTAGGGTCAAAAGATAAGGTTTAAAAGTTAAACATTAGCCGTTCCAAAATTTATGATTCAAGAGTTGAAATTTGAAATTAGGATTTCAAATTATTTGAAATCATGTCTAAATATTTTGAGTTGTTAATGGTCAGTGGGACGTTCTGGCTAGGAAAGACTTGGTACTTAAGCGGTCACACCGAACCCACCTCTCTTTCCTGGGAACTAACCTGATTAAAGTACTAAATTTTGGGTTGGAACGCCACTTGGCACCCTATAAAGGGTAGCCTCCCTTTGACCCTATTCATTGAAGGATCAACAGAACCACCAAACTTCTTTACGTAGTTTTCCTTTTATGACCCCGTGTGTTTAATTATGTGTTTTAAAATTTATTTTATTTTAAATACAATTGATTACTCTATTAATTGATTAATTAACACGTCCAGCGATGAATGGTTATGGTCTTAGATTTTTTATTTAATTTTAAATACAGCTTGCGTGCTGTGCCTTTCACTATTCTTAAATTTTTTCTCTTAACCCTTCACTCGTATGTAAAACGAGTTTTCTTTATTACATTGTAATATTGGAAAAGCCAATAAGGTGGAGACCTAAAAGAAACCCAGAGTGGTGATTCTTGATGGATATGACCTTGAAAGGAACAAAGGAGTGGTGACTCCAAAAGGATGGTGGTTTCAAGAAGTACGACTTCAAGAAGTCAAGACACCATAGTTCCTTTAGGTTTATTTTATTTTATTTTATTTTCTAGGAAGACCATAACCATCTCATAATTTTGATTGCATGTTTTGGGGCTTTATTTTACGTTAAAGCGTTTAATGAAAGTCGGTAATGAACAATAAGAAAATTGAAATCCCTCAAGCCCGACAATCATACCTTCCAATAAGTAACAACGTCTAACTTGATATAGATAAAGTGTAGGTCACATCATAGTTGGGTGCCTTTATTTATGTTTAGTAGGACATGATTGGATAATTGGATTATCCAAGTATAACTTATTAAGTTTTATTCAAATAGACATTTTTCAATTGGATTGGAAAAGCCTAAAGGTTTGAACAGTCTAAAACGCATTCTAATAAACAACAGTCATCAATGCTAGTTTCAATAAAGTGTAGGTTCTACCAAAGCATCAGTAAAGGATGCTGGATAATTGGATTATCCAACTATTTGTTATTGGATTTATCTAGGTAACTTTAATCAGATTGAAGAACCTAGAATCGTTAATATTAAGTTTAAATGCCTTCTAATAAGTAACACTTGTCAAGACTAATGTCAATAAATAGTGGGTCTGCCAAAGCAGGGTGCTATCATTTATATTAGTAAGGAGCGGTGGGATAATTGTCATATCCAAATTGTTTTATTGGGCCTAAACTTAACTAAGTTTTTCAATTGGATTGAAAATAACTTAGAGGCGTAAGGATTGAGCTTAAATTCATAAGATGAATAAGGGTAAAGAGTTACTTACTCAATCATCCAAGAGTTGCATGAGATGCAATTGGAAATGTGTTTCCTACCTAAATAACCAAGGGTTGGGCGATCAGCCAAAGCTGACTCAACACTAGGCCAAATATGGATCTTGGCCCACTAGAAAAATCTTCCAATGGGATTTTTTTTTGATTCAGTGAGGGTATTTGTTTTGAATCAAAATAGTGGGAGATAACATATTTATTTAATGACCAAAATTTAAATATGTTTTGAATAGAAGTGATAGATTTGCATGTAATTTGTTTTAGAATAACCATAACGAACCAAATATTATTTTGTTGCAATTTGTCCTTTGGAATGACATTTTATCTGGAAAAATGCCTAGATAGGTATCGAGACTTGAGAATTATCTTCAATAAATAGGAAGCGGCAGTGTGTCATGTTTGGCTTATATATCATCTATGGTTGGGTCTTGAATACCCTATGGAGTCTGCATAAACTCTGAGTTGTAAAAGGCAATATGAATATATAGGAGATATACGATATGATCGTACACAGACTCTATTAAGGTCGAGTTGGTCTGAAAGTCTAAAAGGTGATAAAGAAAGGAAATTGTTTCTAGTTTTAGCTAAATAAGACATTGAAATAATTTGTCTAAAGAACTTAAAGGAGTTCAAAAGAAAGGGAAGTAAGACTTCCACTATAAGTCATGTTATAGAAGTCAAGTTATTTTACTTCACTAACATTAGTATCTGATACTAGTAGTAGATCTTACATTTTGAAAGATCAAGGAAGTAGATCACTTGTTAAGGGTAGAGAAATCTATGTAAAATTGAGCAAAAGTTATTACAATAAAGATAAGATCTTTACATATTGGGCTAATTAGTGAACTAGACATTGTGCATATTGTTTCTTGTTGGACAAGAAATATATTTTTTAATAACTTTATTTCTTCAAAAGGATGTTGATGCATAATTGAGCAATGAATTCAACATCCTAAATCTCAAAACACCCATCTATAACACAAACTATCAAAGTAGGTTAAAATAAGTGATTTTGAACCTTACTTACATGGTATCGTGTCCTAAGGAAAATGAATAAGAAACACATTTCTAAATATCATTAATGTGGTTATATGGACTCTTTTAATTTTTGAATTAATTGAGACATGTAAATCTTATTTATTGAAGAGATAGTTGAGACCTCATTCATTGAAAAGTGAAAGATGAGTAATCTATTATCTAATACATGACGATATATATGGGCCTATTAGAACAATAACTAGATATGTTTTTCAATACTTTAACATACTAATTGAAAAGTCAATGAGTATGGATTTATATAACATAAGTTAGAAAGTTTTTGAAAAGTTCAAAGAATTCATAATGAAGTGAAAAACCAATTGGCAAGACAATTAAAGCTCTTGATTAGATCAAGATAGCAAATAATTTGAGCTACAAGTTTGATAACTATCTAATAGAGTGAGAGATTACCTCTTAACTCATTCCTCATGGAATGCTATAATAGCATCTCTACGGGGAAAAGTCATACCTTGTTAGACATAGTTTAATTATTGATTATTATCAAACATCTCTAACTTCTTCAAATGTTCCTTTATTGACAAAATTTCTACACTTAACCATGTTCCATATTAGACTTTCTTAAAGAAACCATATATGATATGGACTAGGAAGAAATCTAGTATATCTTTATTAATAATTTGGAACTATGATGCTTCTAAAGAGCATCCAACTCTGACAAGGTCAGCTCCAAATTGGATAAGTGTCTTCTGTGAGATACCCAAAGAAAGCTAAAGGTTATCATTTCTACAATCCATCTGAGAACAAAAGGCTTGTTGCTTAGAATGTTGTATTCTTGAATAAGAGTACATCTCTTAAAGAATCAGTGGGAGGATAGTAGAACTTGAAGAAATTCAAGTATCACAAAGCATTCAAAAGTCAAGGATGGACTTGGAGCAGAAATCACAAAATGTTATGACATCATTAGCTCCGATAGCACAAGACTTGCGTAAGATCAAATAGGATATGTAACCAAATCTGAAAGATATGGATATCTTATAAATTAGGAAGGAGGCATATTGCTAATTGACCAAGTTTCTTATGAAGAGGCCAATGCATGTTTAGATTCTAAGACATGGCATAAGACCATAGGATTTGATATGGGCTCCATGTATATTAACAAGGTACGAACCTTGGTTGACGCACCTAAAGGGTAAAACCTATAGGATGCAAGTGGGTTTTCAAAAGGAAAACTAAACATGGATGGTAATAAAAGTACCTTTAAAAGCAAGATTGACAAAATTCAATTAGCTTAAAAACCATTTAGATCCTGCTTGTTGTAGCAGTATACCACCATTATGAGATATGGTAGATAGATGTCAAGATGGAAATCATCTTGAAGATGTGTATGTGAGACAACCTAAAGGCCTTTTATGCCTGAAACATCTAGGAAGGTATGTGAACTGCAAATGTTCTATTTATGCAAGCTTTTAGAAGCTAGAATCTTCATTAAAGAATAAAGATAAATCTTGTGACTATAAAAAAGTTAGTAACTGTACAATTATAGTTCTAGTATTACATGTAGAAGACATGCTTCTTCTAGAACTAATAATATTCTTATTCTATAGTCAAGAATATCCTTAAACACTTAAGAAGGACTAAGGATTTGATCTTGATAAATGGAAGATCAGCTCATTGTGAAGGTTACATCGATGCCAATCTTTTGATTAATTTGAAAGACTTAAGATTATAATCAAAATATATGTGTTGTCAAGATATTTTTTGATGTATGTTTGAAAGGTTCAAAGCAAGAAACAATTATTGGTTCTACTAACAATCTAAGTATTTTCCTATGTTAAATTACAAGAGAAGTCAATTTACATTTAATCATTCCAAATGTTTTGTACCCTATAAGTTTCCACTGTGATGACAATGGAACCATAGAACAATATAAGGAAGTGGATTAATCCAAGCATATACTTAAATAGTTCCATCTTTGGAAGATGTGAAAATATGCAATGTGCATACCAACAAAATTGTTCGGAACCCACCAGTAAAATCGCTTGTGTAGCAAAAGCATGAGGGCGCTGTAGACGTCGTTGGTCATTAACCTTATCGGCTCTAAGTGCAAGTGGGAGATTGTTGGAAATATGCACTAAGAGCCTATATAGGACGTATCATTTTGTATAAGGCATTTTTTGTTAGATAGTTTAACAGCCTTTATTTATCCTTAGAGTAATAGGTCATATGAGAGTCATTCCTAAAATGTCTCTAGTCAAGTATTTACGTGGAGACATGTAAATACATTAGGATTAATGTGTGAGTATACTGATGATCTGATCTCATAGATCATGGATATAGATGATATCAAGTCTTCACACGGGTACACATTAAGAGTAATTATGTACTGGAGAGACCCACCATAAGAACGTTGCATGGATCGTTACATGAATGTCATAAACGATTCTCAATGTGATAATGGTATATGTAGTCCTTCGACCTGAAGTCACTACGATTCCTACATAAGGAGTTTGTTGTTTTAATACAATCAAACGTCTTCTGTAATAAGAGGACTATACAGGTCGTGATTAGGTAATGAATAAATTACGCAGAGGGATGTGAGTGATTTAGATGAGATTTGTCTTTACTATGTAACAGAAGTGATATCTATAGGCCACTTGATAGAGTGAGACTAAGGAAATGCATGACCATGCTAGAAAGAATAAATATTCGATATTTATTCAGATAAATCCACTCCAGTATCAAGTAAAATAAATTGGGTCATACAAGGATGATACGACCATGCCTTGGACCCAATTAATTAGGATATCATGACAAAAGGAACAAACATATAAAATAATTATTATGATAAATAATATTCGGATATAATGATGCATTGTTAGATGTCGTTATTATTTTATATTAATAATAAAATAGTTTATTATTAATATAACCGAGTATTTTACCTATAGGGTCACACACATAGAGTAAGCCCATCAGAAAATAACTTTTTATTTTAGTTGGACTAAAATAAAACTATTGGGCCTAACTTATTTAGAATAAGTATGTAGCCCACTCTTTAGAGAGCAAATTAGGTCAAACCTAAGCCTATAAATAGAGCATAAAATGCTCATAGGTGGCTAACCAAAAAAAGAGACACAAAATGCAAAAGTTGCAAAAGCTACATGCCTTCAAACTAGCATTTGGAAGGTGTAGCATTTCTAGTAGGAGTACTCGTGTGGACTCCTAAAGGACGAGGCTATGACTGCTTCGATTTTCTTCAAGAGGTAATCATATGCTTTGAAATACGGCGCTTTGCAAATCCTATGGGAATCCTTATATTTCCGCTGCTCATGAACTTGGGATTCCCTAACAGTTAGAAGCAAATCCGTCAGGCAGGGTCAACCCATTCATCCACACACACAGAGCAATCTGTTGAGGTCTATATAAAACATATATTGCATGGGGTTTAAACATTCTTCCACATCCCACATCCCTCAATTCCAAATCTTTCCTAGAACACCAAATCGGAAGCTCTAGACGACTCTTCTCGTTGTCCTTTATTCTCCCTTTGATGTCCATCACAGTGTCAAAAATATTCATGAAAACATTTCTTTCAGTGTGCATGACATCAATGTTGTGTCTTAACAACAAGCCTTTCCAATATGGCAAATCCTATAAGATACTCTGCTTCACCTAGTGGTGTTCCTTCCTAAAACCCGCAAACTCCTTAACACTCTTATCCTACCTAGATGTATAGATACTCTTTGACTCTCTGCCAAACATGTGCACCGGATAACCTACGGGGTGAAGGTTCATTAACAACCTCTTTCTTCTTAAAAGCGGTTTTGTTTCTCCTGAAGGGGTGATCCAACGGTAGAAACTTTCTATGACAGTCAAAAAAACTTGTCTTGCCACTAACAGGGAGTGATTCCCCCCTGGTATGTTCCATGCATACAGGACAAGCAAGCTTCCCAGAAGTTGACTATCCAAAAAGCATACCATATGCCGGGAAGTTGTTAATGGTCCACATCAAAATAGCCCGCATCATAAAATTGTTCTTTAAAGACGCATCATATGTCATCACCCCAACATCCCATAATTATGACAACTCTTCAACCAATGGTTGTGAAAACATGTTTATTTTTGCCTTTGGATTTTTGGGTCCTGGAACCAATACAGATAGAAATATCACATCCCTCTTCATACACATATCAGGAGGCAGATTGTATGGGGTCAATATGACTGGCCAACAAGAGTATGCTCTTTTGTATTGACCGAACGGGTTGAACCCATCAGTACATAAGCCAAGTCGTACATTACGCAGCTCACCTGAAAAGTCTAGATATAGCTCATCCAAACACTTCCATGCTTTTCTGTCGGAAGGATGGCATAGAAGACCCTCTTGTGTTCAGTTTAGAGCATGCCAAAGCATGTATTTTGCCATGGACAATGAGGCGTATAGGCATTGAAGATGCGGTGTTATTGAAAAGTACCACATTTTCTTCCTGGCCGTGCTAGTTACCTTCCATCTCCTTTTAACGGTTTTGTAGTGTTCCTCATTACAATGTACACATTTTGTGACACTCTTGTCTGCAAACTCATTTTTGAACAACATACACCCGCTAACACAACACTCTATCTTCACACAACCCAACCCCAGGTTTGCCACTCTTTTCTTAACATGGTATAGGTTTGATGGCATTCGATGATTAAAAGGCATGGTGGAACCCATCAGATCGACCATCTTATTAAAATAACCTCCTGACATATTATAATCTGCCTTTAGGCTTAAAGCAGCTAGGGAGGCGGATAATTCAGTGTGACTCTCACACCCATCCCATAATGAAGTTTGAGCCGCTGCCAACAAATCATAAAATCTCCCACCTCTGGATTAGGATCCTCCTCTACATTGTCATCCTCATTCCCTGCTTGGTCATCATGTTGTAGCATACACCCGGTGAAGGGTCCAATATGATCCATCACTATCTATTCCATGTTGTTGTATGCATCCCTGTTTCCTTCGATCTCATAGTAAGACTATTGCACAGTTACAGCTAATGGCCTGACCGGTAACTGTTCACCATGGTTGTACCAACAGTAGTATCTTTCCATTAATTCCCTCTCACTTAGGTGGCACATGACATCATCCACGTATTCGAAACTCATGCATTTGCACCTTGAGCATGGACAATGAATCTTCTGAGTCGCTTCAAAACCAGGCGTGTTCACTATAGCGAACGAAATGAACTCCAACAGCCCCATCATAAACTCCCGAGTCACTCACCGACTAGGATCTAGCCGGTTATACATCCATCGTTGATTTACCGGAACCTCCATTCACGATATCTAATAAGCAGAGTTCTAGTTACTTTGATTTAAACATTATATGATTATCATGCACGAATCACTCTTTATCTCTTTGATGCTGCAAGTAGGTGGGGTCCTATGCCATTCGGGATGAATATGCAACTCGTAGCCTGTCGATGTTGTTTATGGTCTATCTTGAATTGTTGATGTTCGTTTGGAATTTTGGCAGCATTTCGCATTGGTCCCTGAGTACACAGAGATACGTGCGGTATGAAACACTGCACGCAGACATGCACCCGGAGACAATAGAAACACCAGAACCAAAATTTCAAATAAACATCAATGACATAAGATAGACCACATATAACCTTGATGGGTTATGCCCTACTAGTTACAAATTCATCCCAAACTGTCCAAGCGGGACAATTCAAGATCCAATACATGACACGATATGTTAGCCAGTTGTGTTGAATCTTGAACGGAAACCTAATGGGTACACACACGACTAAAACCTACATTGTTAAACTTGAGTTTACTTTTATGTACCCTAAAACAGGGATCTCACCAAAATTTCGGCAGAGTCTTCCTTGTAAACTAGACATTTCCAAATTTTTTACAACGCCCTGTTACACACAAAAGATTTTCCAATACAGTTCAATATATATGTTATGTATTGTATATGAAATTGAGGGAGGTAATCACCACAACCTACTCAGATATGCGCTTCACTAATAAACAACAATACACATGCATAAAAATATCATGTTATCAACATATAAAACCAATGCCTAATAAGCTCTGCTCTCCACTAACAAATAACAATACACATGCACAGTTTTAACACATGTTATCAGCACACATAAACAATGTATAATGAGCTCTGCTCTACACTAACAAACAACAATCAACATGCAATCTCATCAATCATAGGTTACAGATCACAAGAAAATTAGTATAAGGTGTGTTTGAATATGATTTCAGGTTCAAGGATTTTGATAATGACAAAGCACTCTTGCAGAAACTCTTGCAAAAACAAAGACTTAGAATCAGACCCAGAAAAACTACGCAGCTAATCGATTAGGGAGTCTAAGCTAATCGATTAGACAGCTTCTGTTTTGAATTAAATGCATCAGGAACATAAGCTAATCGATTAGATGGAGAATGCCAATCGATTACCAAGCTACTGGAATGACACTAATCGATTCCCCAAATGACATAATCGATTACCAACATCAAAAACTGAATTAAATGCATCAGGTACATATGCTAATCGATTACAGGACTTCAGCCAATTGATTACCAAGCTACTGGAACATCACTAATCGATTACCCAAGTATCATAATCGATTACCAAATCAAGAAATGAATTAAATGCATCAGGTGCTATAGCTAATCGATTACTAGGCAAGATATAATCGATTACCTGGTCTCTGACTTGAAGCTAATCGATTAGGTAGTGAATGCTAATCGATTACAACACGAACTAAACTAAAAAATTCAAAATGTAATTGATTACAGCTCGAGGCGTAATCGATTACGATAGTGGGAAAACACATTTTAGTGGGAAGACAGCTTATTTTTTCACCATTTCTTAGATTCCCACTACATGCAATGGCTAAGAACTTCTGCAGCTCAACCATGGCTCTATAAATGCAAGGAAAACATAAGCACAACAACACACAAGAAGAGGCAATCAATCTTTACTTACCTTTGTGCTTAAACATTCCATAATCTTTGTATATTCATCATTCTTTGAGCTAGAACTTGTATATCCTCTCTTTTGAGAGTTAGATTTTGTGTGAGTTATCACTTATTCATCCACTCTTTTGAGAGAGTATTTTTGCTTGTAAACACAAACATCAAACACCAAAGTTCACTCTAGGATTGAGTGGTTATTCACTCTAGGTTGAGTGGTTACAAAGGTTGGGGTTCAACCTTTGGGATATTGTGAGATTGAGAGATTGGGTGGGTTGCCCTTGTACTTGTGAGGATTGGGTTCTTGAGTGTGGTACACTAGGAAGCCGTAATTTCTCAAAGTTGTATCTCTAATCTACAATAGTGGAAATCCTCTAAGTGGGTTGCTTAGAGGCGAGACGTACACCGGGTTGGTGGAACTCGTTAAATCGGTTTGCAATCTCTTCTCCCTTACTCTTTTACTTTCATATATTGCTCTTGATCGATTTGTGTTGGTTGATTGTGGTTTGCATATCTTAGCTTGCTTGATTTGGTTAATATTGTACATTGCACACCAAGTTTTTGATAAATTGTCTTATCCATATTTGCCTCTTGTTTTGAATTATCTTGTGTACTTTACTTGATCTTACTTTCATAATCTCTAAACTTGTGTTAAAAGAATCAAGTTCAAAGGCATTTCAAGCAAAGTTTTAAAAACTCAATTCACCCCCCCTCTTGAGTATTGAGGCCACTTGAATAACATAAGGGGATTACCTAGAAAAGTGACACAACTATAGAGACAAAGCTGAAGAGATACGAACAAAGACCACACGGTGTGTAGATCTACATGGAAAACCAAAAAAAGTTGACATGTTATAAATTTTTTATTTTGAAAATCAAAATTAAAAAGGCAACTGATCCTGACATGTTATAAATACAAGTTATATATTTTTCCTTAATGAATCCAAGACTAATATGTCGTAACTATACTATAAAGGGTTGGACAAGGTATTTTGTCCAACACTAATTTTTTCTTCTGATTATGTGTTGGCCTATTTTGATTTTGTTACATCAATTGTAGAAATAGACAAGTCTACAAAAAATTGTTAAGTTTATTCAACACCCAAAAACTGGGAAAATCAATGACAAAATATATCATTTTTTGGTTTCAACGGTATACATATATGTTTTTTTATTATTTTATTTTTTAACAATTAGTTTATGTTTTGTCAATGTGATATAATAAAATTTCTGGGCTTTATGCAGGGGTTACTGAAAGCCAGCTCCATTGGGGAGGTTTCTATAAACTTGGCTGATTATGTGGAGGCCACAAAACCACTTCTGTCTCTCTTCCCATTAGGATTGCTCATTGTGATGCCGTTATGCATGTTAGTATTTGATCTCTTTCATTTTCTAAGTTTTTTTTTTAATTTTTTTTGGGGTAGTGACTCTCAAGAGAGTTAAGCTCAGTTGGCCAAACTGAATCTATGAGGTGTTGTATATATATATATATATAAAAAAGATGTGTAGTGACTTGAAATTTTAGGGAAACCTAATTATAAGTTTGAGTAAAACAAAAGTCAAAGCAATGTTGAATTTTATTTATTGCTTAATAAACAGGTATCTATCCAGAAGCTACAAGAAAATAGTGACAGAAGGTATATACTATGCAAGGGGATTTAATTGCCATGGTTATTAACTTATTTTTTATTTTCAGGTTAACCATGCTTGCCTCAACTTAGTTTCTGATGATGGGATTTCTTCTTTGTTTGATAACATTAGCAGAGAGGAAGATGAATATGAAGATGCCAAATTAAAAACCGATGACAACTCAAGGAACCAATTAAGCAACAGAGATACAAATGAAACCTTCCAAAAGTTATTCTTCTGAAGTAAGAACTTCACACTCTCTTTGGGTTATTAATTATTGTTACTCCTTTTTATGCACCAGTCAATGAGATAATTTTTCTGGGATTGAAAGTTTCCTAGATATATAAATTCAATTGGCATATAATATCTAATCTATGTATGTAATTTATCCATTTCTTCCATTGCTAATGTGTAAAAAAATTATTGAATTTCCTCTTATTTCTGTTCACAGGATGTCCCTGCCAAAGCAATCATTAATAGAGCTGAATTGAATGCTAATTATAGGACATCCAGTGGTTCTGATATTACATAGTCAAGTTCTGATGACAGCTAAGGACTAGATACTCCCTACAAAATTGAGCCAACAAAATGAACATCCATTCCAACACAGAAAGGTTTGTTCCAGACACAAGTTGAGGCAGAAAAATGAACTGATTTTTGCTGTACAGGATCTGGATGAAATGTTAGAGCAGAAAAATAGGGACACAAGTAACCATTCTAATAAAATTGAATAAGATAAAAATTCCACAGAGATAGGGGAACAGAAAGCACCAGGTTGTGATGATGACGATGACGAGGAACAAAAGGCATTAGAGAAGCTTGTTAAAGAGCATAGTGATGCCAAGGAGACACACTTTCTAGAGAAAAAAAATACTAGACCTCTATGGAATAGAGATGTATAGGAGAGACAAAGATGAGTTAGAGATACAGATGGAATAGCTCGCATTGGACTATGAGATATTGAAATAGGAAAACCATGGCCTTACATATAAGTTGGAGCAAACCGAACTACAAGAATAGTTAAACGTGCAGTATGCATGTTCATCTCCTACTGCTATGAATGACATTGAAACTCACAGCAAGAATCTAGAAAACCAACTTAAGGATCAATCGGAACAGTTCTCAAATTCCACGGCTACCATAAAGGCACTTGAAACTCATATCAGAAGGTTAGAGGAGGAAATAGAGAAACAAGCACAAGGATTTGAAGCTGATCTACAAGCAGTGACATGCGATAAGGTTGAGCAAGATCAAAGAGCCGTACAAGCTGAGAAAGCTTTGTGAAATACTAGACTAAAAAATGCTAAGACTGCTGAGAGGCTTCAAGAGGAATTTCGAAGGGTCTCCACACAAATGACCACTACATTTGATGCAAATGAGAAGGCCACTCATAAGGCATTGACAAAAGCAAGTGAACTGTGAGCACAGAAAAGCATATTGGAAGAAAACTTACATGATGTCAGAGAAGAACTTCAGACAACTAGAGTTGATTATAAGGTGCAATTGAACAAACTTTCCAACCAAATAGATACAATGATAGTTAATATACAACAGATGTTGTTGGAAATTGAGGACAAGTCTAAGCAGCTTGAAAATCAGAAACAGCATGAGGAACAAGTTAGTATGAATTTCTCTGAAGAGACTAGGATACTAAAAGCTGAGAATGAAAAGCTTAAAGTGGAGATTTTGCACTTACATAAACAACTAAAAGGGAAAAAGATTTTAAGAACTGACTTAGAACTTATGAAGAAGTCAATTAAGGAATCTGAGGCATTGTTACAGAAAGGAACTATTGAAAGAAATGAACTTGTAGAGACAGTTGCATTGTTGAAGAAGGAGGCAGAAGAGTCACTCTCTAAGCTAAATATGATGAGACATCTTAAGGATGAAAAAGAAGCTGAAGCTAGACACTTGCAGTCAGAGTTAGAAGCTGTTAGAACTCAATGCAGGGATATGAAAAATTCTCTTTCTAGGGAAGAAGCTGAGAAAGAAAAACTGCAAAAGCAAGTTTTTCAGCTAAAGGGTTAATTGAAGAAGAAGGATGATGCATTACTCAGCACTGAGAAGAGGTTAAGGGATAGTAATGGACGTACAAAACACCCTGATGGAGATAAAACTAGTCTAACGGACAAGAAAACTACTTCAATTCCTCACGATTCAAAAGAAATAACTAGCCTTAGGGAGAAAATAAAAAGACTTGAGGTAAGGTTTCAAGTGCTAGTAGACTGAAGAGACAGTTTCTTTTAATATTCATAATTTCCAGTATGAATCATTTTTCCCTCTTGTGCATTATGTTAGGATAAGACTATTTACTTGTGGTAGTAATTGATGTGGGGATGTTAATGAAAATGATTATTTATGGCAGGGCATGATACAGTCAAAGGAAACAGCCTTAGAAACTTCAACAACTTCATTTTTGTAGAAGGAAAAGGAAATCTAGACCAAGATTGGGCAGCTGGAGAACAAAGTGGAGGAATTCAACTGAATTCAATTTGAAGAAAACATTGCTGCATTGTTATTCAAGAGGTTTGATTTCTCTACCTATGGCATTAGATGAACATAGTTTGTGAATATAGTTTAGTATAAGCAGTAATATATATTTGATAAATGTAGCTTATAGCTTATTTAGAATTTATAGCCTTTGAACTATTTGGAATTTATAGCCTTCTAAATTACATGTTTTTAATGTCACTTAATTTAAATGAGTTTTATGAAACAATTCTATTTAAATAAGCTATCTGAAAAATTATAAGCTCCAAGTTATAAGCTTGTTTTACTAAAAAGAGTCATAGGCTGGTCACTTTTCAGTTTGTCTATATGTGTGTAGCTCTTGTAATTTGATGAATTCAAGCCATTGAATTGTTAGTTATTAATTATTTTCTGGCCATTGCAGTAATGGAAAGCCGGAGAAAGAAGCAAGAACCTCCATAATCGATTCTGCAGATAGCAGTCTTAGCAGTGACACATTAACTGAGTTATCATTATTCAAGCCATATGAACTTCAAATGCCTAGAATCTGGTCATAATTACATCAGTGATGATGAAATCCTTTTCATTGCTTTTCTATAGTAAATAGTTTTATGTATATGCCACACTAAAATAGTTCATGAAGCTACCTGTGCTTATTCTTTTCTATAGTAAATGATGAAATCCTTTTCATTGCTTTTCTATAGTAATATGAACAAAATTTTAATATATATATATATATATATAATGCAACAAATGGGGTTCAGAAGCTACAGGTACTTCTTCTTGTTTGTCCTATTTCACCCTATCTCTTAAAACATTTATACTCCAAAAGACTAGGATTATATTAACTCTCACCACCCCCTTTCTAAGTAATACTTGTTAACTTCCACCAAACTAGCATAAAAAGGTAGAGACGAGAAAAATATTATAGAACCAAACATTATATTGTTGACCACACAAGGAACAAGTGAACAGAAAACAAACAATCACAAATCATTTCATGAAATAAATTATAGGTATCCACTGAGTTGAACAAATCAATTGTATATAACAATCATAAATGAAGTTATAGAGCATGGGAGTTAGGGAAGAAGCAAATTAGCTTACCAAATTGAGGTCGTAGGTAAGCTTTGCTCTCCATGAGGAAACTCGTGTCCGAGGTCACCCAGGCTCACGATGGAAACTAAGAAGGTGACAGAGTGTGAGACATAGTTACGAAAGAAGCAATATGGAAGAAGGAAATAAGGAAATACTTACCGTTCGTCAGAGGTTGTATGGGAGGCCGCATGTAGGAACTCGAGAAACAGAGAGGGGAAGGAGACGAAGGAGAAAGACGAGCAAAGGGAGGGAGGGACACAAAGAGGGGAGGGAGATAAGCAGAGACGCGGGGGAGCCAGAGAGAAGGAGGGAAACAAAGAGAGATGAAAGTCAGAGGGAGACGGGGGAAGGGAAAGAAGATTGGTTTAGGATAATGATTGGGACAAAAGATTAGGGAAGAGGGATATCTGAATCATATTAAAATTTTAGCGAAGATAGTACGCCCGTCGCTAACAAAGTAACTAAAAGGCCACCTGGCAGATAAAGCAACGGACATTATACACCATCGCTGAACTGATTACTAATTAGTGATGGGACAACAACATTGCTATATTAGTTGACTGTCGCAACGGGATTAGTGACAGTCTAGCCGGTAACGACGGCATAAGCCATATTTATCCGTCGCTACTATAAAAAAATATGGAGGGAAACAAAAAATAATGGAGGGAAGTCTTAGCGACCGATACAGTGACAGGTTGTCTCTTAGTGATGACACTAGCGATGGAGTTTTGCAAATTTGAGCAACAACGCAGTGATGGTCGTTGATATGGTGACTAAATTAGTTTTTCAGCAGTGATAGCGACGATATACAGCCATCGCTATGATTTGGCGCTAACAAAAGACTTGGATGGAAGCCAAAAAAGGGAGGAAGTAAAATCTAGCGACCGTACTAACAACGGGGTTCAAAGTAGCGATAGATTTACTGACAGAATATTGCAATTTTCAGCGATGGGATTTCTCTCGTCGCTAAGGTAGTCACTAACATTCTATTTGGGGTCTCTTTTTACATGGCCGTCGCTATCTTGGTCGCTAATTAGCGACGGTGTTTTGTGGTCGCTAACTTTAAGTAGCTGTTTAAGGTGCTTTTTAGTAGTGAACATTATCCTATCATATCTCATGTATATAAATTCAATCCACTCAAATCATACACCTCATGTAATGTATCAAAATCAATTCCATTCACAATGAATATCTCATGCAATTTAATATCACATTATTATGGACGTAAACTGTTTCGACAATTAATATATCTTAAATATTATACCAACCGGGGGTATTTCATAATTATCACATAATTACACATATCAATTCATTATATTTTACAATTACATAATATACTAGTTTCTAACTCGTGCATTGAACAGAAAAATTTTAAATTATAATGAGAACACGTATGACAATAAAAAAATTATGGGTAAAAATGAATAATAGAATAAAGAAAATAATACAACATAATCATATGAAAGACATATGAATCCAACTTGTGAAGGATCTATACATTTCAAGTAGTGTAATTAAGAGAAAAGAGATAAAAGAAGACTTGAAAAGCAAAACAAAGATTTGATTATGAGTCAATAAAACAAATCTAATAACTTATTTATCATGCTTTTATCGGGTTGTATGTTTTGTAAATAACACATTCTATGGAGAATACTTCCATTAGAAGGTGTCCTACCTAAGAAGTATCGGTTATGGATATCTTTGAAATAGTATGGTAAGCAAAACAAATACAAAGAAGCCACGACCTGAAAAGTACAGTAAAATTTTAGAAATATATTAATCTATCTATTAAGAATAAAAGAAGAATCTAAAATTCATTATTACTATAAACATTTAGGTGTCCTACCTTAGATGTATAGGTTATGGATATGATTGAAATGGTATGGTAAATGAATCAAATACAAAGAAGGCACGACCTGAAAAATGCAGAAAAATTTTAGAAATAAATTAATCTATGTATTAATAATAGAAAAAATGCCTGAAAGCAAATGTTACTATTACCATTTAGAACAAACAATAGTTGTATAAGTATTTTGTTATACGTAAATCAAGTTTGTAAAAACCTCTCGGTAGACAACATTAATAGTATGTCCTTCAGTCACATCTTCATGATCTTCCAAAAGCATTCTCAATCCTTCCTTTAATTTGATTCTTGATAATGCAACATAGAGTTGGCCATGTATGAAAACTGGTCGGGGTAGGTAATCACCAATATTGGAGAGAGTTTGTCCTTGAGACTTATTGATAGTCATTGCAAATGACATAATCAGAGGAAATTATCTTCGATTAAATTTTATAGGAAGAGTTTCAGTTGAAGGAGTCATTGTCATCCTAGGAATATGAACTACATCACCAACATGGGTTCCGGTTAACACTTGACATTGAAGAACATGTTTCCCTATTCGCTTTACTTGTAATCTTGTTCCATTATATAGACCTTGAGATTGATCTATGTTTCTCAACAGCATGACAGGAACCCCAATCTTCAAAGAGAGCTTGTAAAAGGGTATTTTTGAGCAATTAATTGCATTTAAAATGTCTAGGGTAAAAGTTTCTAATTCAAAACTGGAATGTTTTTCTTCCAAAAAAGACTATTTGAACTTAAGTAAAATTTTCCCTCTCCATCAACCTTATCCATTATATAGTTATTGAAATTAGAAACAACATCCAAGATGGGAGCAAGAATACATATTTCTTTGAAATAGCTTTCAATGGTCATTTCTGTTGAGATTAATGGATACACAAAGGAAATCAAGTTATCTAATGCAGATTTAGAATGAGATATTAAAATATCCCATGGTATTTCAACCTCAGATTCCTTTTCAGTTAAATCTCTAATCAAACCATCTCTGATCTTAAGAAGCCAAGTACTGAACTTTCTTATTTCAGATGACTCATTTAAGGTGCTACTTTGGGTAAGTCACATGTTTTCAGATAAGGTCAACACTTTGCAAAAAGACCATAGGTAAAAGGAGTTAATTGTTGCTTAACATATATCTTGCCTTGACCTTTTTGGGATTACTAGTAAAATTTGTCTAAAGTCACCCCTAAGAACGACCACCTTTTCTCCAAAAGGTATATTAGGGTTATATGAAGTAGAAAACCACATAACATCTCTTAATGTTTTGTCTAGAGCTTCAAAGTATAACTTATTTACTATAGGAGCCTTATCCCAAATGATTAATGTTGCCTTATCCAATAGTTTGGCATGGACAGAACCTTGCTTTATATTGTAAGTTGAATCTTCATTGACAATAAGAAGGATCTTAAATCTAGAATGAGTTGTTCATCCCTTTTGAAGTAACAATGATGCAATACTACTTGAAGCAATATTTAAACATATTTGACCATAAGACCTGATAGCTACAGATAAAGTATTCCACACATAAGTCTTCACTAATCCACCATACCTATAAAGGAAAAAGAAACTGCCTTTGTTTTGATGAACTGTTTCCATGATAACTTCGTAGGCATTTTTTTGTCCTTATCAAGAGAAGATACATATTTAGAAAGAAGCATTGCCAAATAGTCCCGATTGAAGTTTAGCTCCTCAACAATTTGGTCTTGTAGGTTAGAAACAAAATCACCCAATAGGAAAGGCATGGGAGGAAATTCTTTTAGAGTTCTCCCATTCTGTTGTAGAATTTACTCTACTTCTGCAAGGCATAAGTTCTTTATCTCTTTATCTCGAAAGTTGATAGCTACAAATATATCAAGATATTTATTTAATTAGAAAAAAGTATATCAACTCATAATCATGAAAACATAAAATAATGAATAAATAAAGAATAAAGAATAACTAACATAATTATTTTCCTCTTACATCTTAAGAACTTGTATCTAATTCAAAGTTTGATTCAAACCTACCATAACATGGACCAAAAGAATATTATCTTTAGTAAGGATATGAGAAAGAAAACTTACCATCATTCTCCATAATTCTTCTTTGTCTATAAATAATATCATCAGGTAGTTGTTTCCAACAGGTAAACCAAACAACTTCTAGACCACATATATTATTTGAAAATAACTTGTGAAGATAACTTGTGAAGATAATAGCCAGAAGCCCAAAAGAAAGCTTCATTTATTACATCAATAAATTCCCTATCATCTTGTAGCAACCCCAATGCATAACAAGCTTCTTTAAATGATACAAAAATGTTCCCTCCACCATTTGTATATCCTGGAAACTTTAACATCCTTTTTCTACATTTAGTAAAAGACATAGGTAGTATTGTTCTCTGATTCCAATGGGTGCATGAGATATCCTTTCTATAGCATGACCATGCTTCCTTCTCATCCACATGCATATATCTTGTTTCCATACAAATATTGTTGGAAACTCAGCATATAACAAAGATCTCCCCTCAGGATAGGTTGAATTTGTTACCATCCATTCAAGGAACATTGTGTCCTTTAAATTTTCTCATAAAAGGACACTTTCAAGGTTCTCTACATCCTCATACATAACCGTCTGCTCTCCAGGAAAATGAAAACTCATACAAATAACTAGAGGTTCTCTGTATTGGATTTCAAATCCAAACAATCTCCATGCAGCTTCACATGCAGAAATGTACCTACAAAAAATCAATCATAATTCCTTTATACATATATAGTTTATTGAAACCTTGATTTCACATTAAGAATCCTCAAATATATTTGAACATATTGAATAATCTAAGAACAGAATATCTAAATCAAATTATTTGAGAAAACATGACTATCCACCAAATCAATTCAATAAAATTAGATTATAGTGTATGAAAAGTAAAATGAAGTCCCTAAAAAGACATTTCACATTGAGTGATATACCTGCAGTCATAGAACGGCTTAATTTCATCTATCACATTATCTTTAAGCAATGCTATTATGACTCTATCACTCCCTTTATGAACATATTTAAACAAATATTTAATGGAGCTTGTTTGGCATGTATACTCAACATTGATATGGCATGAATATTTTAGAAGCAGGACTGCATTGTAAGGAACAATAAAGCTATTGTCCAATTCAATATCTTTTTTTTTCACAGTACGTCCATGATCTCTTTTCTTGTATTGAGGAAACCCATCTTTATCCAAGATTGTGAGATTTTGATACATTCTTGGAAAGTTTTTGGAACATCTACCATTCTTTATGTACGAAGACTTTCTATTTTATAAACCTCATGGTCCATGTACCATATATTTTTGAACTACCTCAAAAAGTCTTGGATGTACATGTTTATTTGGAATCTCTGCAGAAATATATTTGTCAATATCCTTTAGTGACTGTGGTCTATGTGACGACTACATGAACAACAAAATATGGGCATGGGGTAATCCTCTTTTCTGGAACTTAATAGTACAAACATCTATAAAAAAGGTAGATAAGGAAAGTCATTTAAATGGTTTCATATATGCCATGTATTTTATACCAATAAACACAAACAATTACATTGAACAATCATAAGTAATTTAAAACACTTACAACTAATACTTTTTCCAAAGATAAGTCCCTCTCTAAGATCTCGAATTAGGTGATCTAACTTGACTTTGAAAACTTGACAAAGAATATCTAGACGATCTTCAGGTTTGATATTTCTTAGAATAACAAATCTTTTAATTTTGTCCCATTCTAGATTACATGTCATAGTGATGAAATAGCTAGGATACCTGTAATGCTTGCATATGGCAAGAGCATCTTTACAATTGGTAAGCATATATCGAGGACCCTTGGTAAAAGAACCTGGAATAATTATTCGTTTCCCTGTAGACGTTGCTTGAGCATTACCATCTGAGAAGAACTGCTGAATGCCTTTATATTGATCTGTCCTTAATTTAGGTTGATTAAAACAAATGTACTTTAAGCTTTCTGATTCAACCATTATGTTCATATCAACCAAAAACTGTTGGAACAATCTCCTAGACAATAAGAAAGGAGAATCATGTTTGCTATCTTGATCCTGTATGCGAAGAATTCCCTCATTATAATCTTTAAACATTTCACATTTGATCTTCTTGGTTTGGAGAGTTCACATGGAATGTCTGGTCGATATCCATCTTCTCCATATGGAAATAGCCATGGATATTGCAATCCAAGATATTGAGGATGAAGAACATCAACTCGCTGTAAGCTACTGGACTTGGTTTTAAGTATAATGTCCCTTTTAATAATAGACTCATTAATATAACCAACTATCAATGTTGCAACTTCTAAAACAGTTGGAAGATTGTATGTTCTTGCATTATATTTCTCTTACGGATTAGCTTTAATTTGACATAATTGAAATTTCCTTCCTTAAAGCGGTCTCTCACATGTCTAAATGATTTTACCAAAATGTTATGATTGTTAAGCATGTCTTCTAATCTCGTGACAATTTGAGCATTAATATTAGGATAATCTTCCTTAAATCTACAAAGAACAATATGAAGTATGAGAAATAAGTACAAACAAAAAAGTCTATGATAAAAATTATTATTACTACAAATTAGAAAATACCTAATTGCATCGATCCTATTGTTAACTTCATTCTCAGTGTCATAAATATACAATTGAGAAAACTTAGCTCTTTCTAAATCTACTAGGAGAAGACTCCCTACTAAATGGAAATTTTATCCACCAAGAACAAAAATAAAAGGAGCAAAGTCATCATTAATACCATAATTGATCTTCCCAGACATAGACATGACACTAGTGGAAAAAAGGCTTTTTACACCGGTCCTTTTTGGCCTTTTACACCAGTTTTAGGACCGGTGTAGATGAAGCCGGTGAGAAAAATAGGGACTTTTTACACCAGTTTTAGGACCGGTGAGAAAAATAGATTTTACACCGGACCTTTGGATTACAACCGGTGTAAAATATAATATTTACACCGGTCCTTTTGTTAGTAACCGGTATAAATAAGATATTTTACACCGGTCTTATTTGAAACGCCCGGTACAGAAAAGTAATATTTACACCGGTTCTATTTGAACGCCCGGTACAAAAAAAGTAGACTTTTAACACCGGTTGGTTACTACAACCGGTGTAAAAAGGTTTTTTTTTTACTTTTTATTTTGTTTCCTTTATTTAATCGTGGTCACTTTTAATTTTTGAATTTAATCTATATATTAGATTTTAGTTAATAAATGGCAATATCAAGTATAATGTTAACAAATAAAAAGATTAATTTTCAAAAGATAACATTCTAATTTGTTATATTTACCCTATTTACTCAGTAGATGAAATTAAATATTTACCATCACAACAAATTCAAGAACACATTCATAGAATTATCATAAGAGAAGGTAAAATTAATGAATCAGCGAGAGCACGCACTAGTATTTTCCCCGACATCATGAAATAGTTAAACATCTACAAATCTAAGTAACATTTTCAAGTTCTTACTCTAACCCCCTTTAAAACAAGAGTTTAAGACACTTTATCAACTAAAAACCCACCAACATGATTATTGCAAACCCTATATTACCAATCTTTCAAGAACCAAACCAATCAATCAACCAACGATGACACCCTCTTGGCCATTCCTTCTAATAAGAACAAAGTATCCCAAAACATCACAACTGCAGCCACCACATTCCCTTCCTTGAACAAAATCCTAACAACAAACCTGAAAATTTCAATAGTACACATAAAATTAGTGTAAAGACCCAAGTTAAAAGAGTATATTTCATATTTGTCTAGCAAACCAAACATTCCAACCATTATTGTTCGTTAACAATGCATTCAATATATAGGTGTAGGCCTTAAGATATTACAGCATCAATAACAATAAACAATAAACATTCCAGTGAGATTGTTCTTTGGCCAATGTTTAAAAAGATAAGTGGCAACAAAAATATCAAACTACAAAATTATGCACCAGTCATAAGATTTACTTCAAATTCCACTTCTTAGGGCAAAGGCATATTTATGAATTTTATAAAAAAAAGTGCTTCCTGAATGTCTTGATGGACCAACTCTCTTTTGATTTCTAAATGCTTGAGGGTGTGTTAGAGAGTTTAGACTTAGAGGGAAGGGAAGGGAAGGATTAGGGGAGATTTGAGGGGAAGGAAAGGAGGGATAAAGCTTAATAAATCATACCAGGAAAAACACAATTACTACTAAATACAAGGGACAAGAGGAATTCTTATAAGCCTTCCCCTTTCCCTTCCTTTCCTTACCCTGTTTTTTTTTTAGTTCCAAACATATCCTAAAGCATTAAGAGCAAGAGTCAGAAATATTATTAACTTTAGTCCCTCCCTCACACAAAAACCCTTTTAGCCCAATATGATCATGTTGTGAAGAAAAGAGAACAAACATCAAACTCTAAACCACCAGCTTAAAGATGCTCTGACTCTGATGATGTTATTAACCAACTTTCCTAAGAGTAAGGCCTTCAGCTAGTAAGTGCAGGCTCAAAAAGGGTTTCTACGTCAAACAAACTGCAACAGGAAAGTAAACTGCAAAGGATGTAGAACTATTATTAAAACTATGGAAGGCATGAAGACGAGATCAAATTTGATCAAATTTGCCAGTCAAGTCACTAGTTATAAACTAAAACCAACCGATTTTTACATTGAGCACTCACTAAATAAGACCACCACACACAACCATCAAAGACATAAAAAGAAAAATAGTAAAGCAACTTAAAGAACTACATGTGTAATGTGTTAATGTAATAGCTGTTATAGTTATCCCATTAAATATTATTAGTTAAAATATTAATAACATGTTGGATTTTATAATATCTTGGGAATTAATTTCAATTTCAAGATCTAATTCAATAGAATTGAGATAATTACCTTTTCACCTGCAGAATGTTTGTTCTGCCTTCAGCCTCCCGTGTAGAAAGTGCACCAATGCCTATAGATGGCTAGACTGAGGACAACAGAACGAAATCATGAGAATTGAGAAATGCCAAACATACTACTTGAAAAACCACAATAGGATATTAAAAGAGGGTAGTGGTTTGGAAGTGACTAACTTAATATTCAAATATTATTTCCTTCATTTAAATGTCAATATCAAGACTAACCTCAAAGGATATTCAAGTTTTAATTTATGACCTATATCCTTTTTACTAAGCCAAATTCAAGTGCATTTTTTTCTATTATTAAATCAAATATGGTAACAAGTAACAACAAAAATTCAAAGTTCAAAAATTAACAATACTGAGATGGACATTGAACCCAAATTAATTGTGAACTGAGAAACCCAGACAGGTATGTAATGACTGGGCGTCATACTAAAAAATTCCTTAGCTAAACAAAGCTAAAGTGAAGCACTTAGCACTCAAAACTCACAATTGACACTGTGCCTCTATACTTCACAATGGCATTTCCTTTAGCTTCCACTTCAGCCTAATTGCCTAAATAACTCTTCCCTTCGCTGTAGGGAGAAAGGGCACTGTCATCCTGATCAGTGTGACTGTTTTCAGCATTGAATCTCAGAACGGAGAAAGGTATAGTAGAATCAAATGATGTAGCTGCATGTGCAGGATCCATGCTTGTTGGACAGTACTAGTTGAGAGGATTCATATCCTTGTTCTCATTATAAGATTGGGAGATAGTAATGGATGCAGCTGTTGAAAAATCCTTCATGACAGAAAAACAACAGTACCATTACAAGGTAATTTACTTTAGATACTTCACTCCAAAAAAAATATATCAGATATGGGGCATCATTTTTTTATCGGCAAATGTTAATAGTTAGTTTTTGTTAGAAATGTTAACTGGGGGATTCGAACCCACGACCTCTCCCTACTACCTTTTCTCAATCATTGTGTCAACCTATATCCACTAGTATGAGGTATCTTATTAACGTTTCCTTGATTTCTTACATCTTAGCACAATCAACTAACTAAATATAAATATGTAATTAGATGGTTTTGGTGAAGATCAACCGAAATTGACCATAAATAACAATTTCTTGTTTTATTCCAAAGCTTGCTGTACAAGAAACAATACGAGGTTTCCAAACCTGTGCATCGTATACTACACATTTATGGATCTAAACCAATCCATCGCACAAGGAAAGATAAATTTTCACCCAAATTCTTTCTTGGTATTTCTATGAACTGAAATGATCATAAATTGCTGCAAAAATTAAGATAGGAGGTAAAATTCCAGGAAAACAATATTGGATATAAAGTAATATTTTACCATGCTTGTTGAATCTAGGTTCTTGAAGGAAAACTTTTTTACAGTATCTATAGTACCTTTCTAACTCAACTTATATGTTAGAATTATTTCCAAAGAAGTGTTTGGTATAATCAATAGCAAAGAATGACACAAGAAAGCATATACATCACCAATATTATTCATGTGACTGAACTTGACAGGTTTCATACATTGTCCTGTTTTGAGGAAATAAGTCGTAAGCCACTGAAAAGAAACTTATGAAGTCCACTTTTCTGCAATAATATTTATTCTGCATTTACCTTATCAATTAATCCTTTAAAATTATTAAAACAGAAAGAAATTTATGTTCATGTTCTACTTTAGCTGATAACTTCAAATAAAATTTATGATGCTCTTGTATTATCTGTATTGATTGATGTAGCACAATAATTATCAAAACACTAAGAGAAAGTCAAAATGTGTTGAGAAAAGGAAAAGGTTCAGACCTCCATTCCACTTGGATTGTCAATATCAGACAATAACAAAGGATATTCAAGCACATGCTTTCATTTGCAGGAGATTCGGCGAGGAAGAAACCACAAACCCATTAACGCCACTCCTTCAAAGACAACAAAATAAAATACATAAGCACAATTATATTAAAGAAGCAGAATCCAAAAGTATTAAAACACAGCCACTTGTTGGATTTAACTACACCTCTAAGTTAATTTTACCTAAATGATATCAAATTGAACCTCTAACTAGAAAAGACAAAGGCTCAAAAAACTAACTTTTAACCATTTCCAACTCATCTATGAAAAACTTCACTTCTTTAAAAGAAAAAATAAACAAAACTAAAAATAAAAATAGTAAAACATCAGCAAGTCCCTCTAACAACTAACCAAGTTCCTCTATTTTCCTGCAAATATCCAGGAACCAAAAAAACATAACATAACTTCTTACTTTAAAACCATAAAACCAGAAAAGAAAAAACTACATATATCAAAACAAACACACAAACAACGACAACAGGCACTTCATCAAGTCAGAACAGCAAAACCACCAAAATGAACTTAACCTCACAGATTGAAAATCAAAAAACCTAGATTTACATAAAGCCAACAACCAAAAACAACACCATTCCAAAATTAATGACAATAATAACAATAATTTATCTCTGTCCCGCATGCAAGGGCACAACAAAACAAAGATCATTAGAGGATCACGCTACCACCAAATTTTCTGCACTCATTACACAAGAACAAGCAAAAGAAGGAAGCGAACACACAGAAGAAACAGACACAGATGCTAACTTAGCGGAAAAGAGCGAATCGAAACCTAAACTCGGAAAGTGATCTGAATGAACTCGTATAAACCGCGAAGTGAATCTTACCACTCCTATATTCACTGACAAACCGAAATTCCCAATCTCTGCAATCAAGAACAACAAACCCCACTCACTCTGATTATTTATCTCATGAAAAGAAAATGGAAAGAAGGTACCTTCATTGAGAAGAAGAGAAGAAAGCGTCGATTTTGGTAGCAGCAAAGGAGGCACAAAGGAACACAACACAAAGGGGGTTATTACTCAACGACGCACAGAGGATGACCTAGGCTGGAAAACAAATATTTTTTCTGAAGTTTCACACTCTGATTTAGAGTTCACATATCAGAGAAGAGAAGAAATTTGTTTAAATAAAAAAAGAGTGCCCTAACCTTTGTGAGTTGTGCGCTATCAAATGCTCTCTGCTTCTCCTCTCAACCGCCACTATCAGTCATCAGAGGCGCCCCCAACACCTCACGTCTTCGTCAAGGAAAAACTTTACGTCTCCGTCGCGGCAACAAGCTTTCGTTTGAGATGAACAGAAGAGATGAACCTTCGAGAGGGCTTCAAAGGTGAAGGGATTCGAAGGATTTGCAGAACAGAGACGCGGGGCTTCGAAGGTGAAGGGATCGGTGAGGGCTAGGGATTCCAAGAGTGACTTTTGAGAGAGAGCTTCGTGTTTTAAATGGTGAAATATTTCTCACCGGTCCCAAATGTAAGACCGGAATTAAAAATAATAAAAATAACTATTTCTCACCGGTCTAAATACCAGACCGGTACTAACTTTTCATTTCTCACCGGCCCAAATTATAGACCGGTACAAACATTACTATTTCTCACCGGTCTAAATAGTAGACCGGTGTAAGGTTAATTATTATTTATAAAACTGCCACCGCCTTATTTTTTACACCTGTCCAACTACAACCGGTGAGAAAAGTCTGGTGTAAAATGTCTTTTTTCCACTAGTGTGAGCGCAAACATTACATTGAATGATCGAATGTTTTTTAGAAAGTAAACACTTCTTTCATCTTTGTTGGTGTGTAGATCAGTCAGTAGTTGAGGAGCTTTTTTAACAACGGAAGTTGGACTTTTCCTTCCATACAACAAAGGGCAAATTTTGGGTTCTTTGAGTTTTTTGATTTACACAACCTTTCATCTAACCACATGAAAGCCTTGCAATGTTCACATTGATATACGGGATCTACAATGTCTAAAATATCAACATCTATAAGGAGAAAAGAAATTATTTGTATGTAAAAGGTGAATAAATAATATTTAAGCATAAAGGATTAATAAAAAAACTTATTCATGTACTTGCCCTATCCATTACGAAATCAAGTAACAAAAATGAATTTAAAGACATTAGTAATTAAGTTAAACTTTATATGCATATTAGTTATTGGATGTAAGGTAAATAACAATTCATTGCAGTAATGAACCATCAAAAAAATAAATGCACTATATTCTAAAGGGTATCTTGACATGAATATGGAGTCCTTAATTCCTAATAATACATAATAGTTATACATATAAGTGTTGATGTATTCATACTAACAGCTAAGGTCATCTATGTCCCAAGTTACACCATAAACCAATCAATGAAGTTTAATGATAACAGTAACTGAACAAAGTTCATAGGTCAGGTTCATAAAAGAAAAATGAGGTTAATAAATACCTTGATATTGTGGTTGATAGTTAACTTGATTGCACCCATCTGATACATTGAATAAGTAAAGAATTATGCTTAGATGTAAAAAACCCAACAAAATATTAAAGGAAGTAGGGTTGATTATGTTGACTTAGATGATTTTCTCACCTTGATTGTCAACAGTTATGTCCAATGTTCTTAATTCTGGTTGTCCATTTCCACCAATAGGGTTTATGTCTGAAAGTTCAGTTCCACACAATATAATAGTTAATTTAATAAATACAACATATTTGACATTTTATAATTTTAGTAGAATTAATTTAGGTTTATTTGGAGTCATTTGTATACTATAAATTACTTGCATCAACTCCATTAGAGACAATTGATTCATTGTTTAATTGATGGAAATTGATTGGCTCCCCACAATATACGACTGCAATTACATATGAAGATAATAATAAAAAAAGTTGGTTAATGTATAACAAACTGATTAAGGGAAAAAATAGATCGTACGGTCAAATAGAGTTTTGATTGTCTTGAACAGCGTAAAGGATCAATATCAACACTTAAATTTTTCCATTTTCCTAACTCTGTTTCCCCAACTACAAACCAAACACACTCGGAATGGCTGGTTGTAAGTATAATTTGGTCAAATTTCTAGTTGGGTTAACAAACTACCTTCATCATTATGTATTTGAATAGATTCTTTAGATTTTCCATCTTGAAAATGTTTCAGTTGATTCGAAACTTCTTCCTCAAACAATGCTGAGAGGTTTTTTGAGGTATCAGTGTCAACTATTCTAGAGTGAATAATTTTATGCTTCCCAACTCCTAATGAATTGCATATAAAATAACTGATTAAGATGGGAATGCTACTTTGACAACATGATGTCCTTGAAACGATAACTCGAACAATACCCTTACCTCTTTTTAGAAATACATGATATACTTTAGACATTGTGTTTGAATTAGCTACAGAATCTGTTTAACAAAACAAAATAGTTATATAAAGAATATTATCATATACATTATGTGACTATGAGATGAAAGAAAATGGAAGAAAATCTACCTTCAATATTTTTCCTCTTTAGAATTTGCTTTGGGTAGGAATCTTGACTCTTTTTTTCAAAATCCCGTCCTCTAATGACATTTTAAAAGCATTCATGTTATCAATATAAGACTATTTAGTATTTTTTAAAAGAGGGAAAAATCAAACATGTTCATGTACCATTAGTTATGTTTGAAAAAGGGGTTCTATTCATTAAATAATTACTGGATTGTGGGTTGATTGAATTGGTTACTCGTCCATCTCCTACAATAGAAAGAAGTCAGCAAATAATGTTTTCTTATTATATAGAAACTAAAATATGCATAACAAACACAAACAATATCTTCTCATTCTTTTATGATGCTAACTTTTCAATTGGAGTGTTGGAGTTGTTTGAGACAGATCATGAGTGAAATGTATTGCTGGCGGACCTTCACGTTCATTATTGACCTCTCTGGTGTCTATTTCAACATGATCACATGATATATAACATTAGTTAAAACCGAAACAAAATTTGGAAAAACATGCTATAAGATAGAATGCATACGAAGAGTAGCGGTGAATGATGTTACAACCTACGAAACATGTTATATCAATAGTCTATAACATTTGGAGGAGTTTTCCAAGGTGGGATAAATTACAAAATTATATAAACCAAAGTTTTGTTTGATTCAATGTTTTATGTATGATATGAAACACAAAAAAATGACACCATTAACAATCGCAACTCTGTATTTGTCATGTTTGATAAAGGTTATGTTACCATTTATGATGTTTGATAAAGGGGTTATATTCACAGAAGGGGGATTGAAATTTGTAGGCATCAATAATCTTAACTTTGCATTTCCTACAATGATAACAATAAACCAATTAGCTAAGCATCATTCTATGATAGTCACAAATGGGTAAGAAACATAATATGATATGTTATATTTGTAGTTCAACACCATTTCTTATAGCAAACTTATTTTAATAGGGCGAATGCATAGCTGCGTGATGTTGTCTATTTCATTGTCAGATATTGTACATCAGATGGGATTATAAAAATTAAATCTGCTGTAACATTATTCAATAACTTTGTATGCATATGAAAATACTTAAAATAGTCGGTTGGTAAGGACTGGTGCGTAACAATTGGTAGAGTTATCTATCATTGGAGAAGGCATGAAATTGTATAGAATAACATTTTAGAATATGAACAAAAAAAGAGAATCCAAATGAAGAAGACATACCATTGTCAGCTACCCTATCAGATTTAATACAACTTTGTGTTTGCCTTCTCTAACGAAGTCAGTTTTGTCTCTCTAACCTTGCAAGTTTCTTTTCTAAGTTATTGATGAACTTCATGAATATGGCCTTTCAGTTGCTGTTATATTGATGTCTTATTTGCGTGTCTAATTTTGGCAGAATTATGAAACAAAATGCTTTTTAGATAACAAAGAGCCATTGGAGGCAGATCAAGATAGAGCACAACTTGAAAAGTTTCTAGATGGGATAATGTAATACCGAGACTTGGTTGGAATAATGATGAGGAGAAGCTGAAACTACAAAAGAAAGAGATTGAAAGGAGTTAAAACATGTATTAAATATGACTCTTAAGGTTTTTAAGAAAAGTTGCTACCTAATAGGCCAGCCACCTTATAATTGTTTTTGTATAGAAACATGTCATAATTAACTTAACAAAACACCAAGACTAATAATATAAAATATGTTTGGCTTTATACATATCCAATAAGAATTAAAAGACAAAAATCAAGTCGGTGTTGATATGGATCCATTTTACACTTGCAATATAAAAATCCTAAACAGCTAATGGTTTAATGGGATAAATGTAACTGATTTTAGAAATGAAGCCAATGTCTTCAATTCCCAGCCGAGCATATTGGCTAACTATACCATATTCTTATGATTATATTAACCTTGTTTTTTAAGTACTTACATGAAAAAAATTTAGTGAACATTGGCCAGACATGTATTTATATGTTGACACAGGTTTTGATAATGACATAACAAATGAAGAATCAAGATCAAACATATATAATTTTGGATAAATTAATTATGTTTGATGTTTAAATTTGATGAACAACCAAGGATTTGAGTCAAGGAATTTACAAAGGATTAAAACAAGTGAAAAATATTCATCTAAGTGCCTAAGGATCAAAGGAACCAAGCCATATGTAATTACATCTCAAAAAGGGTTTAAAAGTGCATGAAAAATAAAGCAATAGCTTAATGACTCGATTCATGCGTGTGAAAAGCTCCAGGATGTGATTTTTAAGTGATGAATCGATTCATATATAGCCTGAATCGATTCATACGAATGGGCAGTGCCAAAATCAACAAAAATCATGCATGAATCTATTCATTTGGTCCTCGAATCTATTTATTTCAATTTTGATGCACAAATACACTAAATGAATCTATTCATTTTGAAAATGAATCTATTCATCTAGTTCAAATTTGAATTTCAAATTTGAAACTTCAGAAGCTCAATTAGACAGCCTTGCTCGCACCACAGATTTTCCGCATCGCATTATGAACTCAATCATGGTGACTAAGTAGACAAATAGGAAACGCTCCATAATTCCACTACGCTAATCATGACTCAAAAAGGAATTAAATAAGAAACGTACCATACCTCCTCATGCCTATAAATAGAGAAGAAAATTGATAGGTTCAAAGTCTCAAACAAGTACCATTGATAATTGGTTTTGGAACCTTGATCTGGTTTGGACTCCTTCAGTTTGATCTCCAATAATGAGGCCTAAATGATGATAACTCTTGAATTTCAAGTCTCTTGGTTTCTCTGGTTCAGATACTGTTTGTTGGTCTGGTTCTTGTTATTGAGGAGCAACAGAGTCTGAAAGTCCAGGTTGTTCTTCAAACTACATGATACCTGCATTATCACCATCTAGATCTGCCAATTTCTTGTTAGTCTTTGTTAGATCATTAAATCTTACGTGCATTGATTCCTCAATGGTTTGAGTTCTTGTATTAAAGACTCTGTAATATGTTGATATATTTACCTTTATCACACTTTGAGTCAAATTTCCAAGTTGATCTCTTGTGTTTAGGATATGACATATGCATCCAAATGGGTGAAAATATTATATGTTGGGTTTTCTTCCTTTCCACGATTCATAAGGAGTTTGATTCAGTATTGGTCTGATAAAGACTTTGTTCTGGATATAACAAGAAGTGCTTACGGCTTCAGCCCAAAAATATTTTGGTAAATCATTTTCAAAAAGCATGGTTCTAGCCATCTCCAATAGACTTTTATTTTCCTTTTCCACAACACCATTCTATTGAGGTGTTCTTAGAGAAGGAAATGTGTGAGAGGTGTTAGTTTTATTACAATATTTTTTAAAAATTTCATTTTTAAATTCTCTACCATGGTCGTTTCTTATTGTACTAATACAGATTCCTTTTTTAGACTGGATTTTCTTATAGAAAATCTTGAATACTTATGCAAATTCATCCTTGTGGACTAAGAAATAAACTCATGTCATTCTGATAAAATCATCAACAATAACGAAACCATATCTTTTTCTAGCAAGACTCTGAATTTGGGATAGACCGAACAAGTTTAAATGCAATAGCTCAAGTGGTCTAGATGTTGAAACAACATATTTATTTTTAAAAGAATTTTTGTGTTGTTTCCCTTTTTGACATGCTTCGTAGGGCTGGGTTCCATTGAATGAAATTCTAGTAAATCCCTTGACTAACCCTTTTCTATTAATTTTAGAAATGTGTTTCATGCTTACATGTCCAAGCTTTTTGTGCTAGATCCATTTTTCTTCAGACGAGAGAAGAGACACGTTACATTTTGACTGTCCAGTTCACCCAAATCAACCTTGTAAAGGTTATTGTGTCTGTTGGCTGAGAAAAGAGTAGTTCCATCATCATTGATGATTGTACACTTTTCTTTATCAAAAGAAACTTTATAACCACTATCACAAAAGTGACTTATGCTCAGTAAATTATGTTTTAGACCTTCAACAAAGTAAACATTTTCAATCATAGGGTAAGGAATTTTATCAACTTTACCAATTCCAGTTATTCGTCCAGACTGGTTTCCATCGAAAGTAACTTTTCCTTCTTCAAACTATTCCAAGTTTAGAAACATAGACCTTGTTGAAGAAAAGTCTGGTAAATGTTGAATCATTTAAACCAGAACTTCATGAGAGTCATATCATGTTATTATTTAATATGTGAGTTTAAGTGTTTCAAGAAAACATAACGATTATATTACGAAAGATAAGGGGAGTAGTATGCCAAAAGAATCTTTAAAAGTCTGGTCTCATCAATAAACCCTCTTTGATCCAAAACAAGGAAAGTCTTGAAGTCTGGAAAATTGTTCTCAAAGAAAAAGATCTTTGCATCTAAATACCTACCAGACTTAGGTCAGAATAATTTATCTCATACTATAAAGTTTGAACATTAGATCTTGTCTTTCTCTTAAAAAGCTTCCAAACTTATCAAAGGCGTCTGAATATCTTGTGAATCATTGGATCCAGAATTCACTTTAAAGGAAGTTTCTTTTCAAGTCTAGCTCAAGGATCTCAACGGTCAAGAAAATATTCTTGTAAGCACGCTTAAACAAAGACCTACGAAAAGAAGAACGATAAAGAAAGGCAGTCTACGCTCTATCCAAAATAACGTCAAGTCTTTCACCTGTGTCTTATAGATTCAAAGATTCTCTAAATAGAAGCTTCCTCCTTTGTGAAAATTATGCTACCTATACCCTACCTATGATCGCACATATCTCAAAGCTTTTTATCCTACAATTACGTGCTCAGAACGTCTCTCTCTGACAAAAGAAAGTCTTTTATCCATTGTACAACATCCATCTCCTCAAGTATATTATCTCTCAATGGACTTACATCTGTTAACCCCTCCTCGGACTCTTTAGAACAATCCTCTATATATTGAACCAATCTCTTCAAAAGAAGCATGCTGAAATAGATCACAAGAGCAGACTCTAAACAAGATTAAAAATTACAAAGTGGGCATGAAATCCAAAAGAGAAAGATCTTGTTGAAGAAAAAGAAGATGGGAGACACATTAAGGAAAATGTGAGTAAGGAAGAAGAAATATGAATGAGCACCAGATGTTCATACACAACAGTCCAGAAAGAAGAATAAGATAGCAGTCTGCTCATAGAACAAAAGATTAGATCTAGAAGAACTGTCATGAAGTTAAAGAAAGATCGCTATGTGTATTCCTTTTTTCTCCCAAAAGCCATAGCAACTAGAGATATGCCACCAGCTCATATCTCTTTGCTCTTTTAAGAGCATATCATCTCTGGTTATGTTTTCAGGCTCAGTATCTCCTGTACCCATCTCTCATACTACATAAGTACTGAGTCTACTTAATGAATAAGTCTTTCCTTATGTATTTGATCACTTAGCTCTGCTAAGTTAGAAGGACTTATTCATTTGAAATAATTCTTCTGACCCTCTTGTAGTACAGGTCTGGCGTGTTGCTAAACTCTGTTAATATGGGAAACACTGTTGGCCTGGAGAGGCTTTTGAAAGAATACTCAGGGTTTGAGCCAGGAGTGGCTCATGAAAGAATACTTAGGTCTGCCCCAGGAGTGGGTGATGCAAAATAATACTCATAAGAATCAAGAGAGGTCTGGTGTGTAGAAGCACGGGTTGTGCTTAGGCCATGAGTGGTTGAAGTCAAGAATACTTGAGTCTGCCCCAGTAGTGGGTGCGAGCAAAAGAATACTTAGGGCCAGAAGTGGCCAATGTCAAGAATACTTGGGGACAGGAGTGGCCAGTTGCAAGAATACTTCAAGCATGGGTTTTGCTTAAGCCAGGAGTTACTGAAGTCAATAATACTCATAAGCTCGGTCCGGGCTATTTATGTAAAAGTTTTTACATAGTAGAAATCCTTCAGATTTGAAGGTACTAGATGTAGTTTCTGAGTTGGAGGTGAACCAGTATAAATCGCTTGTATATTATCTCTTTCTCTCTTACTCTTTACTATCAAAAGTCTAGTACATTATTATTATTATACTCGATAGTAAAAGTCTAGCAAAAATACACTCGCTCAATCAAAGTATCACACTCTCTGTCTCTTGAAAGTATGGCCCGCCATGCGTAATGCAATAACGTTTAAATATCACTTTTTGGTTTGAAAAAATGAACAGACTTATTCAACCCCCTTCTTTTAAGTTTGTTCTCTGAACCATCAGATCGTTTGCCCATCATGTGATACGAGTGCCCACTGTCCAGATACCAAAAATGTTGTTTTGCTTTTGTCCTTAAGCACATTTGAAATAGGAATAATCATTGCCTTTGGTACCCAGAACGTTTTAGGTCCTATAGGGTTAGTTGTCTCAACATTTTCCCTTTTCTCTTTGGGCAGTCTTGAATCACATGACCATGTCTTTTGTGGTAGTTGCACTTACCATGTTTATGTTCAGGTACAAAGTACGTTTTTAAGCAGTCTTTAGTCACATGACCATGCTTCTTGCAACATTTGAGTTTAACATGCTTATGTTTTGATTGAAAGGACGTAGATGAAGTATTCTTTACTCTTGAATCAATTTCTTCAACAAATCCCAGACTAGCTTTTTTGGAACTTTCTTTTGATCTTCCCATAAATTGATATAAATTTTTCAGTTTCATTAACAAATTTGGCCAAGTTTGTAGTAAGCGAGTTACTATCTACTAAAGAGACTTGATTTTCACATCTTGTGAGATACAGTGAGTGTCTGAACTGTTGAGTTTGTGTATCTCCTCAAGATGCATCCTTTCTTTTTCATCAAGCTCTTTAAGAAGTTCTTGGTCTGAATCCTTTTTCTTAAATTCAGATATTTTATCTTCATATGAAGAAATAGTTTCAGACTGCTTCTTTTTCAACAGCTTATAATTTTTCAAAAGAATTGAAAAGTCTTTAAAAAGAGCTTCATAGTTTTCTTGTAGTTCAGACTGGTTTACCTCTTCTGTTTCAGACTCATCTGAACATGATTCAAATTCTGAATCAGTGTTGGCCATGAGACAAATCTAAGTAGACTCTATTTCCTCTTCAGACTCACTTGAACTAGTTGAGTCTTCATCATCCCAAGTGATGAGTCTTTTTTGTTTCTTGAAAAACTTCTTCTTTTCTTTTCTTGAAAAACTTCTTCTTTTCTTTTCTTTTCTTGTCCTGGTTTCCTAAATTGAAATATTCTATAACAGATTTGTCAATTTTAAACTTAAATGAACTTTTACCTTTAGGTTCTTTTATATTAAACCTTCCTCCTCCACTTTTCTTCTTCTTCAGAAGTCTATGGAACCTTTTAGTCACGAGTACCAATTCTTCATCAGTGTCCTCCTCCTCTTTATTAGTTGCAAGGTCTGAGCTAGATGATTCTTTAACTATTGGCTCTTTGCTTCTCCTGAGAGTCTCTTCAGACTTTAGGGTAATATTTTTAGAGGATAAGGGCTTGGACACTTCCTTTTGGCTAAGTTTCAGCTTATGAACTCTCAAGACTCCAAGAAATTCATCTAGAGTGAGAGTGTTGATATCTTTAGCTTTCTCTAGTACAGCACACTTTGCATCAAACGTTTTTGGTAAATAGCCCAGAAGTTTCACGTTGATGTCTTCAGTGGAATGTATGGATCCCAGTGCTTTAAGCTCATTAAGAAGAGTCTGAAACCTTCCAAACATTTGGTCTATGGACTCATGATCTTCCATTTTGAAGTTATCATATTTCTTGTCCACAAGAATCTTCTTGGACCTTTTAACATTGGATGTTCCTTCATAGTTGCACTGAAGAGCATCCTAAATTTATTTTTTTGTTCTGTAGTTATACACGTTATTGTACTCAGATTTACTCAAAGCACAAATTAAAAGAAATCTAGCTTTAACATTTGACTCTATCTTCTTGAAGTTTGTGGTGGTTCACTTATCTTCAAGAATGGGCTTTCCTTCACTATCTACAGGGGCTGGTTCATCACATCTAGTGATTATTCCCTACAAGGAATATTGAGTAGACTTGATGAACATATTCATCATGTCTTTCCAGTAGGAATAATCTTTACGAAAGAAGGCAGGTGGTGTATTTGAGGATGCTTCTTCTGGAATTAGTTGATCATGAGAGGATGAGGCCATGGATATTGTTCCTTTTTACTCTTGAGAGTAATCAACCCAAAAGGACAAGCTCTGATACCAATTGATGGTACAGAGTTAGACTTAGAAGAAGGGTTGAATAAGTCTTAAAATCTTTTTCAAAACTAGTAAAGATCACTCTAGCAAAATATTTAATTTAAACAGGCTAGAGAATGGAGCAGAAAATCACACAGTGAAATTTATCCTGGTTCACTTCTAACTCAGAAGCTACGTCCAGTCACTTTAGACTGAAGGATTTTTCACCATTGTAAAATGTCTTTACAATATGCATTAGCCTAGTGCAACAGTATTCTTGACTCCAGCCACTTCTGGCTTAAACCCAAGTATTCTTAACACTAGTGACACGTTGTCGTTGTCGAGTCAAATAACAAGTTAAATTAATATAGTATAAGGTGAACAACCTTAGTCGTCTCTCGAGGATTAGTTCAATTAGTTACATTCAATTTAGTTATAACAAAGGGGGTTTGTGTTGAGATTGAAAGAAAAATTAAGTAATTATATAATAATGTAAAAAATAAATTTATGAGTGAGTGAATAATCAAATTTAGAAATAACCAACCCAAGGAATTAATAAATCTTTAGTTAACAAATCATTGATCATAAATATGATTAAATATAATTAATTTCTCAACCTTGAATCATTTGGAATCCCTAAATGATTATATTCTAGAAAATCTTCTAGAATTGAATTAATGAACTAATAAGAATAATCAATCGATATATTCTTATTAATTACTAAAATAACTTTAAAACCATAATTTGATTGAGTTAAGAAACTAAATAGAAATCTCTTATTTAGTGACTTAATCTTTCTTCTCAAATTGATTATTGATTAACTAACCAACATCATTTTAGATTATAGATTGTTTAATTATATAACAATCGGTTATATACTTAAATAATCTACCATCATAAGTATTTGAGAAACAAAGAAAAGTAATTATCTTCAATCAAAATATTAAGAGCAAGAACTCAAAGTTAACATAAAGAACAATTAAATTCCTTGAGTTGATTTTAAAAGATTAAGTTTCCATTATAATTTTTAACAATGAAAGGTAATATTAAATTAACTATAAATATGATTATAAAAGTAAATAACAAATAATAAAATTAACTTACTTGATATTGAGGAAGGGAAATAAAAACCATAACTAGAGGGATGGTATATAGAACAAAGAAATAAAGCTAGAGAAAAAACTAAAACTTAAGAAACTAAAGCAAAGATATAGAAATGTAATGAAAACTAAAGCATGTATTTCTTATGTATCACTTGTATATCTTCCTTACAACTTCAAGCATCTATTTATAGGCAAGGTATCATGACACTATACATTCAATTTCTGATCATTAATGTATTTTTCAATATTGGTGGGCTTGACATTACAATAATTCAAAAGAAGATAATGGTAGGTGTTGAAATTCATTCTCCTCTTTATCTTCTCCACCTTATGAGTCAAATATGACCATTTATATGGCCTACATTTTCAAAACCTTCAACATGAAAGTTGTAGATCTCTGTTTTATTGAGAATTGGGTGTAAGAATGAGGTCATTTAGACATCTATAGCTCCAGATATGTGTATTTTGGTGAACAATGTCAATGCTGGTGGGACACATGAGGGCTGATTGATTCAAGCTCTATTTCTTCATTTTTTCAGATGTAAAATAACCAAATTTGATCATCTTGATATATGCCTCTGTCTTAGCTTTCCATGGGCTCCAAGATTAGCCCATTTGGATCATAAAAGCCCAAGTTATGGCCAAAACAAGGCAAGATACTCAAGATACATACAAAAAATGAAAATTGAAACATATATACATAATACTTCAATTTAACTAAACAACATAAAACTTAATTAAAATACTATTATTAAATATAGTAATTATATAATAAACCCCAAGTGTAAAACTATAAGAAGTGCATTAAAATTGATTTTTCAAATTCCCCCACACTTAAGCTTTTGCACTCCAGGGCAAAACCAAACCAAAAACTAAAATGAGAAACAACAAAAAGAGTTTTTTTTTAAATTGATTTTTGACTTTTTTTGAAGTCTAAAATAATAAGTAATACACATCATCCCTTTTATCAAGAAATCATGATAAGTGTGAATAAGAAACATTACATACTAGTTACACAAATTGAATGATCAAATCAAAGAGTGGATGAAAATATGATAGATGTTCTCTTCATGCTCTTTATATCTCAATTGTTTAGGTTTGTGTATACTTTCAGAAATCACCCAAATAAATAAGCACTACCATAGGCTTGAAAAATTTCTAATTTCCATATTTGGACACATATGCATGCGAATATCAAAAGGACTTTATTAAGGTTGTAATGGGGCCAAAGTGATATAGGCTGGATAAAATGAAATAGTATGGCTAAACTTAGGGTTGAAAAAGAGCAATGGAGTAAGTGATTCAGTGATTGTGGAAGTTCATTTTGAAACTCAATACTTAGCAAAATGAAACATGATAGAGGATAAAACATGAGAATAAATTCTCCTGATTATTTTCATACATATATTCACCACTTCTTCTTTTTCTTCTTTTTTTTTAACATTTCCTTTTTATTATTTTTTACTTTCTTTTTGAACAATGAAATAACAACATACATATCTTGGGTACATTTCCACAATCATCAAGAATCTTTATTCATAGTAATTCCAAAACTCCTAATCAATTTCTAAGCAAAGGTGGTCATTTTTTTGGCTATTGGCTAATTATGTGGGTGAATCAAGAAATGGATATAGGCTCAACGTGGGTAACAATGGAAAATATGCAAGGTAAGACATATGGCTAGTGTTTGGTTAAAACAAAAATGGCCTTAATCATATCAAAGCATGCATATGGAACATAATACATTAAAAAGAAACAAGTCAAGTTCTAGAATACTAATAAATAAGGGTCAATCAAAAACAAAAGAAAGATGGCATAATCCGGTCCATCCAATTAAGCTCAAAATCTCACCGAGGGTGGTCAATTTATCACAATTCATATACAATTTGATCTTCACAAACAACTTATTGAATTAATATGCAAGGAAATTATTCATAACATGTCATGAAATATTGGACAAGGGTGATGTAATTACTCATTACTTAGACAAATTAAAAACAAAATCAGTGAAAAACATGTAGAATTTAAAATGAAAAACTGGAAAAATAAATCACAACCAAATATTGGTGTCAGGATCTTGTTCCTTATGCTTCTTGCTCTGTAATTTTCTTTTTCAAGGGCACTTAATAACGAAGATACCTACAACAAATTGGTCAGTTCAATTGCATGTGAAATGATTAGTATAACTGAACAATTTGATTGTGTCATATAACCCAGTTTCATGGGACTTGTGTTAGAACCCAAAAGAAATATATCATCAACACAACTATGAGTAGCATCAAGCAATAAGATACATCTTAATTCAATCGTATGCCTATAGAAAGAATCTACTATATCATCCATTAAGAGGAAATAAAGAACCTGATGATTGCTTAGTGGTGTGGTGTGGCTCCGATCTGAAAGAAAAAGATGAAGGCAAAGTGTGGCAGTTGGAGAATGATGAAGATGATGTTTATGGTTGTAGAATGGTTGATGCCGGATGGAAATGATCGTAGTAAAGGTAAAGGTAAAGGATACCCAACACTAAAGCAAAGATAGTGGTTGTGTGTGTGTGTTTTTTTGATATTTTTTGTTTTTTTAAATGAAAAAGGTTTTGATAAGGAAAAGGAAACGGTTGTAGTTATCTGAGTGAGATTTGTTGTAAGGATGCATTTCAAGAGTTTGGACTCTTTACTTAGCCCATCCCAACAAAAGTACTTGCAACACATCTCACTCGGATAATTTTTTTAGTTTAAAACAAAAAAATAAACAAAAGTGATACTGAAACTATATAGTGAAGGATACGTCTCAAGACTTTGATTCTTAAAGATGCATCTTTATGACTTTAGATGTAACTTTCCCAAATTAATCTTTACTCTGTCTATCCCTTACAAAAAAATAATAAAATATATATATATAACTCAGACCCCCCCCCCCACACTATTCAAGACATTGTCCTCAGTGTCTTATATGATTTCCATAGTCTCTTTTTTTATATTTATTTTTTTTTAATATAGATAAAGGTGAGAAAGAAGTTATAACCGAAGGGTGGTGTCTGGTTCTGGATTCTTGCGCTTGTGTGTGTGATCCTTATCTTGCTTTAAGAGGGGTTGAGGTTAGGGTAAAAAGCTCTGCAAAATATCAATCAATTCATCTGCATTTGAAGAAGCATGAATGAATGATCAATCATCTTGAGTTATAAGGCCCTGTTCCACAGCTTTATCTAAAAACATTAACAAATTGTCATAAAAACCATTAATATTTAACAATCCTAATGGCTTTTTATGAAGGTTCATGCTACACCATGATGCAATGCAAAATATTTCCTCAAAAGTACCAAAACCTCCAGGAAGTGCAATAAAGGTTTCAGCACCTATAACCATACGAGCCATTCATTGATGGATGCTTGTAACTTTTACCTCAGTTCCTACAACAATAGCTGGTGTAATACCAACATGTTGTAGGATAATACTAGAGACGTTGCTTCCTTCAACTAGTGCATATAGTGCCATCGAGCCTCTCAAACCCTATACTCTTCCTCTATAGAAGACCTTTATTTCTTTCACGGCCAATAGTTTTCCCAACTTAGCAGCTGCTATTAGGTACTCCTTACAATCACCATTATTGGATCCACTAAACACACAAATAGGTTTGATTTTTTTCATCTTTTTTTTGTGTGTCTTCTATATAGAGTTATGCGCCCTTATATAGATGAAAACTTAGATGAAATAATTGATGAAAGATAAAAAGTTTACACAATTATTATCATATAATAAGAAATGATGGTACTGAAGAAATTTGAAAAGACATGATTGAAGAAAATAAAAACAGGTAATTTTAAAAGTCAAAGTGAATTAAAAAAAGTAAAACATTGAAAACAACAGTAAATATGTACAGTAGTTGTGATTGTGGCTCACATCTTCCTCTGGTTTTACGTCTAGTAACGGCTTAAACGCCTTTTATGAGTCGAGGTCTTTGCTACCCATCTAGTTTTCTTATAAACTGGCAAACAGGGTCGTTTAACGCCAGATTCCCAAGGCTACAGTTTTCTTTTTGTTGAATGAATAGATCATATAATTTCAGAAGGACTCCTTGAACAATTCCACATAGATACGTCTCAAGAGTTTAGATTAAGTTATCCAAGTTACACTCTTTACTCAGTCCATCCTTTATAAATTTAATTTTGTCCTCCCGATTTATAGATACCACTCTAGGGTTTCTACAACGTGTATCACAGTTCCATCTTGCACACTTATGGTAAACTCTCATCCTCTTAGCTCTTCGTTTTTTAGAATAAGAACTACGTCCCATACCTGAAAAATGTTTTATATAAGACTTATGTAATTCACCAGAAAGACGTATCTTTGCTTCAATAAGCCAACAAATATCCTCTTGAATGCCAAAATATGTGAGTAGTTTTAACCTTTCAACTTGAGCTTTGTAAATTTTTAAAACCACATCGCGTGGAAATGTAGGAAATCTTTCCTTAAGTTTTACAAGGGTTTGTTCCATTGTCAGATTACTTTGGAGTTGTAGCTGTTTAAAAAAGAGAGAATAGAAAACGAGGTTATAGAGAATAGTAGAGATGAAAAAGGTGAAAAGGTGATAGGTTGCCTTCTATCAAGCGCTTATTTAACGTCACGAGCCTGACGATGACCTTTTAACTATTGCAATAAAATGATAATAATGCCAAAACAATAATAGTAATAATGATTGAGACAAGTGTGAGCACTGAAAAAAAAAGATGATGTAATTAATTGATATCCATTTTTTTATTTTTTATTTTTTTATTTTTTATTTTTTATAAATATTGTTATTAGGAAAAATTAGTCAAAATATTTGGCATCACACAAATACACCTCCGTATATATGTGCTCTTGGAACCCTTAAAAGAAAGGTTTAAGTCACTGCCCATTTACCTTGAAAACCTTGTTTGTAGCTTTATCTGAAATTTCAATCACACCATAAGGAAAATATTAGTTATTTCAAATGGGCCTGCCCATTTAGAGCGAAGCTTACCAGATATGAGCTTTAGACGTGAATTGTACAATAAAACTTTTTGTCCAATGAAAAAGTTTTTTCTCAAGAGCTGTTTGTCATGAAAGGATTTGGCTTTTTCTTTATAGATTTTAGAACTTTCATAAGCTTCCAAACGAATTTCTTCCAGTTCCTATACTTGGAGTTTCCTTTCTTTACCGGCCTCATTTAAGTCCAAGTTACATTGTTTTACTACCCAATAAGCTTTGTGCTTAATTTCTACAGGTAAGTGACATGATTTTCAAAACAAATCCTATAGGGTGACATTCTAATCGGTTTTTTATAAGCTGTTCTATAAGCCCAAAGAGTATCTTCTAACCTTTTGCTCCAATCTTTCCTATTTGGTTGTACTGTTTTTTGAAGGATCATTTTTAATTCCTGATTGGACACTTCAGCTTGCCCATTTGTTTGGGGGTGATAAGGTGTTGAAACCTTATGCATAACTGCATATTTTTTAAGAAGGGACTCAATTTTATGGTTGCAAAAATGTGATCCTTGATCACTAATGATGGCCTTAGAAACACCAAAGCTGTAAAATATGTATGATCTAACAAAATCTGCAACAACTTTAGAATCATCAGTTTGAGTAGCTTTAGCTTCAACCCATTTAGACACATAATCGACCGTAAGTAGTATATAAACAAAACCAAAAGATACAGGAAAAGGTCCCATGAAATCTATGCCCCAAACATCAAAAGTTTCATAAAATAACATGGCTTGTTGAGGCATCTCATTTCTACGAGATAGGTTTCCCATTCTTTGACATCGTTCACAAGATTTACAAAATATATACGCATCATGAAAAATTATTAGCCAATACAAACCAGATTCTAATACTTTCCTTGTTGTACGTTGAGGTCCAAAATGTCCACCACATGCATATGTATGACAAAATGTAAGAATGGAATTAAATTCATTTTCAGGTACACACCTTCTACTGACTTGATCACTACAAAGTTTCCATAAGTAACGATCATCCCAAACATAGTATTTAGAATCACTTTTTAGTTTTATTATTTGTTGTTTAGATGCATGTATGGGAGTAACAGAAGCAACTAAGTAGTTTACCAAATCAGCAAACCATGGAGTGGAATCATGTATTCCCATAAGTTGTTCATCAGGGAAATCATCTCTAATGGAAATTAGGTCAAGTTCTTTTTCAATTCTACTTAAGTGATCAGCCACCAAATTTTCTACTCTAATTTTATCCCTAATTTTATTGTCAAATTCTTGGAGCAATAACATCCACCTAATTAATCTTGGTTTTGTATCTGGTTTCTTTAAAGGGAACTTTAATGCTGCATGATCTGAAAATACAACCACCTTTGAACTGAGCAAATAAGATCTAAATTTATCAAGTGCAAACACAATAGCAAGTAGTTCTTTTTCTATGGTAGTATAGTTTATTTGTATAGTATCCAAAGTTCGTGAGCCATAGTAAATAACATGTTGTACTTTACCTACTCTTTAAGCAAGAATAGCTCTTAATGCATAATTTGATGGATCACACATAAGTTCAAATGGAAGTGACCAATCTGGTGCCTGGATGATAAGAGTGGTAGTTAAAGCTTTCTTTAAGCAATCAAAAGCCTCTTTACATTTGTCATTAAAGTCAAATGTTATATTTTTTTGTAGTAAGTTAGACAACAGAAAGGCTATCTTACTGAAGTTTTTTATAAACCTTCTATAAAAACCTGCATGACCAAGAAAAGAACGAATATCTCGCACACAAGAAGGATAAGGTAATTGAGAAATTACATCAATTTTTGCAGGATCTACTTCTATGCCTTTTTTAGATATTAGATGGCCTAAAACTATTCCTTCTTCTACCATGAAGTGACATTTCTCATAATTAAGAACAAGGTTAGTTTTAATGCATCTATGTAATACTTTATCTAAACTATTTAAGTAAGCATCAAATGATGAACTATATACTGTGAAATCATCCATAAATACTTCCATGCAATTTTCAAGAAAATCAGTAAAGATACTAATCATGCATCGTTGAAAGGTACCAGGGGTATTGCATAAGCCAAAAGACATCCTCCTATAAGCAAAAGTACCAAAAGGACATGTAAATGTTGTTTTTTCTTGATCTTTTGGTGCAATATAAATTTGGAAGTAACCTAAAAATCCATTTAGAAAGTAGTAATGTGATTTACCTACCAGTTTTTCCAACATTTGATCAATGAAAGGTAAAGGAAAGTGATCCTTTTAGGTTGCTTTGTTAAGTTTCCTGTAATCAATGCATACTCGCCAACTATTTTAGATTCTGGTAGGAATTAGTTCATCATTTTCATTTTTAACCACTGTGATTCCAGACTTCTTGGGAACCACTTGTACAGGGCTGACCCAAGTGTTATCTGATATAGGGTAAATAATGCCAGCTTGTAATAATTTTGTTACCTCTTTTTTAACTACATTAAGGATCTGGGATTAAGTCTTCTTTGTGGTTGCCTTACTGGTTTAACTTCTTTCTCTAATAGAATTCTATGCATACACATGGAAGGGCTAATACCTGGGATATCTACCAAAGTCCAACCAATTGCTTTCTTATGCTTCCTAATAATCTGCAACAACCTTATTTCTTGATCAACATTTAATTTGTTAGAAATAATCACTGGAAGATTCTTATCTTCCTCTAAATGTGCATACTTTAAATGTTTAGGGAGAGGTTTTAACTCTAACATAAGAGGCTACATTATTGAAGGAATCAATTTGGTTGAATTTGTCTCAGTAACTTGTACTTCAACATAATCAAATGTATTTGTAACTACTTTAATCAAATTATTATACTCTGATTCTTTTGAAACAACCTCTGTAACTATATTTTCTATTTTAAGGGAGTGTGGATCATTATTATCATTAAGCAGATATTTCTCAATTTCAGCACACACATTGCATTGATGAGAATCCATGCATGAATCATAAACAAATGAATCACAAAAATCAGACAATACAGGAAAATCAATATCATCAAATAACTTAATAATATTATCATCAACTAAATCAGTTATTAAGTCAATTTAAAAAATAAATGATCCTCAGTAGAATGCTTTATAGCATCTAAAATGTTGAATCTAACCACACTATCTCTAAATTTCATAGAAAGTGTTCCTGCATGCACATCTATCTTTGTTCTAGTTGTTTTTAAGAATGGTCTACCTAAAATTATTGGAGTTTTATTGGTGAAAGTATCACTTTCCATATCTAGAACATAAAAATATATAGGAAAAATTAAATCATTAACTTTAACAAGGACATCTTCAATAATTCCTACAGGATGTGCAGAGCTTTGATTTGCTAATTGTATAACCACACCTGTAGTTTGCAAAGGTCTAAGGGAAAGTGAAGTAAATACAGTCATAGGCATAACATTAATAGATGCACCTAAGTCTAGCATGGCATTTTCAAATTTGTTATTGCCTATTATGCATGGAATGGTAAATGTCCCAGGGTCTTTATATTTTTCTGGTACATGTGACAAAGGTTTCTCAATTAACACAGACACATTTCTACTTATGTTAATCCTTTCATTACCTTTTAGTCTTCTTTTATTAGTGCATAGTTCTTTAAGGAACTTGGCATATCTTGGGATTTGCTTGATGGCTTCTAATAAAGGTATATTTACCTCTACTTTTCTAAATGTTTCCAAGATCTCCTCATCCATTTTCTTATTTTGTATAGATTTTTGTCTTTATGGAAATGGAAGAGGGATATGTTGTTTATCAGGATCAGCTACAGAAGGAGGATTTGTAAGAGATATATCATTACTATTATTACTATCTAAAACTTCTTCTGCATGTTTTTCTGTGACAATAGTATTTTCAGTTTGTTATTGTTTTTCTGGTCCATAGATAGCTTTACCAGATCTTAAAGTAACTTATATAAACCTCGAGACTGCAAATGGTTTAAAGATGTAGCCAATTGACCAATCTGATTTTTAAGAGTCTGAATTGTAGCCTCAGTTCTTTTTTGGAAGTTTAAATTATCTACTGACATTTGCTTTATCAATTCCTCCAAATTCGATTTCTCAGTGGAAGGTACAGCTATTTGTGTAGCTTGTTGTTGTACATGAGAAGGTTGATATAGTCTGCTTGGTCCAGTATTTGCCTGAAAAGGTGGATGAGGTTGTTGTGAGGAATTACCCTATCTTAAATTAGGGTGATTCCTCCAACTAGGATTATATCTGTTAGAAGAAAGATCATAATTATTATGTTGTTGTTATGGCAGTCTGTTATTGTATAAGTTGGCAGCACATACTTGAGAATTTTCATCAGGAATTTTAGCTTCTTGTAGTGTAGGACAACAATCGGTATAATGATCTAATGAAGTACATATAGAACATACCTTGACAGGGGTTGCAGGTTGTTGTTTTTGAGACACAATAATATTTTTCATAAGTGTTGCTAGTTCAAAAAATTTACTTTCCCATTTTTTATCTCCATCATTAGTAGTTTCAATTTTATGGACTCCTCTAATTACTACAGAATTATTTCTAGTGGCATGTTGTTGAGCATTAACAGCCATGTTCTCAATTAAAGTTTTTGCTATATTTGTAGTTTTATTTTGCAAAGCACCACCACTAGCTGCATCAACCAAAGTTCTATCCATTGGATTAAGACCTTCATAGAAATATTGTATGAGAAGTTGATCTGTAATTTGGTGATGGGGACAACTAGCACACAATCTTTTAAATCTTTCCCAGTATTCATAAAGATTTTCCTGGTCATGTTGCCGGATGCCACATATTTCTTTTCTAATTGAGGAAGTTCTTGTAGCGGGGAAAAATTTTTCAAGAAACATTTTTTTTAGGTCATCCCAACTTGTAATGGAGCCAGGAGAAAGGTAAAATAACCAATCCTCAGCGATATCTGCTAGGGAGAAAGGAAAAGCTTTAAGTTTTACATGTTCTTTTGAAACCCCTTCAGGTTTCATGGTAGAGCAAAGGATATGAAATGCTTTTAAGTATTTATAAGGATCTTCACCTGCGCGACCATGAAACTTTGGTAACAAATGAACTAAACCAGTTTTAAGCAAAAAAGGAACATCTTCCTCAAGATATAAGATGCATGATGTTTGATTAGTGACATCTGGTGTAGCTAGTTCTTTTAATGTCTTTTTATCCATGTTATACAAATGCTCAGAAGTTGAAGGTTTAGTTTCACTACTTATGTTATTAACTAAAATATTATCTTTTGTTTCATTATTATTACCTAATAGTCTCTTAGATGATCTAACTAATTGATGAAATATTCTATCTATTTCAGGATCAAAAGAATATAGTGGTTTGGGATTAGATCTAGTCATGCACAATACATATACACATATTGTAACAAAATACTACAACCACGTAATAAAAGGAAAAAGTTATCATTTTAATTATGTAATTCTTAGAACATATATTTAAAAATTTAAAGATTTTTGTATATTTATATATTTTTTCAATGGTTGAAAATGAGATTAATAGAAAATAAATAAGCATACAATCAAGTAGATTTTTTTAAATTTTTTTTATAAGCTCACATTCAATCAAATCTGAATATCTTCAACACACCTACAAAAAAATGTAAAACATATTAGGTAATTGAATGTAAATAATTATGACCAAAGGTCTCCGGCAACGGCGCTAAATTTGACACGTTGTCATTGTCGAGTCAAATAACAAGTTAAATTAATATAGTATATGGTGAACAACCTTAGTCGTCTCTCGAGGACCTTAGTTCAATTAGTTACATTCAATTTAGTTATAACAAGGGGTTTGTGTCGAGATTGAAAGGAAAATTAAGTAATTATATAATAATGCAAAAAGTAAATTTATGAGTGAGTGAATAATCAAATTTAGAAATAACCAACCCAAGGAATTAATAAATCTTTAGTTAACTAATCACTAATCATAAATATGATTAAATATAATTAATTTCTCAACCTTGAATCATTTGGAATCCCTAAATGATTATATTCTAGAAAATCTTCTAGAATTGAATTAATGAACTAATAAGAATAATCAATCGATATATTCTTATTAATTACTAAAATAACTTTAAAACCATAATTTGATTGAGTTAAGAAACTAAATAGAAATCTATTATTTAGTGACTTAATCTTTCTTCTCAAATTGATTATTGATTAACTAACCAACATCATTTTAGATTATAGATTGTTTAATTATATACCAATCGGTTATATACTTAAATAATCTACCATCATAAGTATTTGAGAAACAAAGAAAAGTAATTATCTTCAATCAAAATATTAAGAGCAAGAACTCAAAGTTAACATAAAGAAAAATTAAATTCCTTGAGTTGATTTTAAAAGATTAAGCTTTCATTATAATTTTTAACAATGAAAGGTAATATTAAATTAACTATAAATTTGATTATAAAAGTAAATAACAAATAATAAAATTAACTTACTTGATATTGTGGAAAAGAAATGAAAACCATAACTAGAGGGATGGTATATAGAACAAAGAAATAAAGCAAGAGAAAGAACTAAAACTTAAGAAACTAAAGTAAAGATATAGAAATGTAATGAAAACTAAAGCATGTGTTTATTATGTATCTCTTGTGTATCTTCCTTACAACTTCAAGCATCTATTTATAGGCAAGGTATCATGACACTATACATTCAATTTCTGACCATTAATGCATTTTTTCAATATTGGTGGGCCTGACATTACAATAATTCAAAAAAAGATAATGGTAGGTGTTGAAATTCATTCTCCTCTTTATCTTCTCCACCTTACGAGTCAAATATGACCATCTAAATGGCCGCATTTTGCAAAACCTTCAACATGAAAGTTGTCGATCTCTGTCTTGTTGAGAATTTGGCAAAGAATAAGGTTATTTGGACATCTACAGATCCTGATATATGTATTTTGATGAACTATGTCAATGCTGGTGAGACACATGAGGGCTGATTGATTCAAGCTTCATTTCTTTATTTTTTCAGATGCAAAATGTGGCGCGTTAAATCCAATAAATACCAATAGTGATATTGATATCTAAATACTAGAAAATAATGTAAATTTTTTTTTGTGTTTACATCAATCATTGGATAAGACACACCACAAACTAAAATTAACTATCATTACCCTAGATCTAATCAAAGATCCCTCCCATATATGAAGATATGAGAGGGTGTAGGACTTATTTTATTACCTATCTACTTCTAACAACATTTAGAAGTACCCTTTAAACTTTGCGGAGTGATTTAAGATTGCCCAGCTATAACATCATGCAAGAAGTCCTATACCACTCATTTGAGCTTTGATTATCCAATCTCAAGAATACATTTCCAATAACCTTACTTATAGACTAATAATTCTACAAGTATAAGAAACCTTAATAAAATCATTCAAGCTACCAATTGTGAGTCTAGACCATTCATGTGTACAAAGTAGTCCTTATTTACTACTACTCATTATCTAGTCCCCTTTATGCACTCCTAATGAAGGGTAAAACATCACATCATCTTATCCTACATGACATACACTAATTTTAGAGTAAAAATTCAGCATCATACTCATGTAAACAAATCCTCATCAATCCATTTCCTTGACACAATTATCATCATAATATTTCAAATTTCATTATCCTTCATCCAACTAAGAATCATGTGACAATTTCACTATTCCAATGCTTCCACAAAATTTAAATAACTATAATCCATCAATCCTAAACTATGGCATTTACACAAATAGTCAAGCTATACAAAATTAATGCCATATACACAACAATTCACAAAAATGTAACATAATTCATCATCCTAAAAATTGTCGGCCAAGGCAACCACCATACTCTCTTCACATTTGCTGCCATCCCAAAAAGATTAAGCTTCATGCATTAACCTACATCACAAGGCTAAAATGTACAACATGGAGAATGAGTATATTTTCTTAATGATGAGTAATTATAATGATAAGTTATGCATAGTGAGGCAATCATACATATTTTCCTTCAATATATCCTATCTCATTGATACAACATATAGACCAAAATTTGTCAATCAATGCATATATTATATACCATGAATACCAACTCATACCAAGGAGTCTTAAGTATCGATCTTATTTCACCAACAATGGTCATCACTACACTTTCACATTAGCCAATAACACCAACAATGTTTCTCAATTCAAGACATTCATGAGTCATAATCACTATGGGCACTCAAGTTCAAATGTCACGTGTTCACAATTAATGCATATGTTATCCAACAATTTATGCATATACAATGAGAACCACTTGTATAATTTTTATCTCCCCTCCATGTGCATATTTCACTCATGTGACTTACAACTACGCATAGTTGTTTAATATATAGAACCAACGCAAGGTTTCTTTCTCATGATCAACGCAAGATCAATAATACATGTCACATTACGACCATGCATAGTCATTTATAAAACCAACCAACGTAAGGTTGTTATTTTCAAGATCAACGCAAGATCATATTTATCACACATGGGATATGTTATGCATGTCATGAAATGTAAAAGTGCACATAATGGTCTCAAATTATCACATAACCCCACTTCATTATCATATATAAACCAAGAAGACACCTACATCAATTTACCACCAATGTCATTCAAGAGTCCTACTTTACACATTCATCACACATGGCCACACATACATTTACTATCAATATCAAGGTCATGCATTTAGAAAATAAACTCCTCTCCTACCTCAAGAGAAGTACTTCGATGGGTTGGAAGAGTTGGATGGTCCCACTTTACCGGAATGGTCAAAGCCTACATTAATATGCATAAAGCTATATCAAACGCCACACTACACTTTTGATGTTAATCATCATTCTCTTCCATAAGTTCATATTTATATATATACAAGGTCACATTAGATTTAAACCATTCTCCTCTTTGAAATTTGAAATTAAAGTCATCACTCATACACTTTTCCAACATCTTAAAGAATTATGACCATGGTTTGGAATTAGCCAAAAGCCCAAAGATTAGTTATTAAGCTTCACAAGTTTTCTAAGTAACTTTCTAAGTCATTATAATTATTTATAGTGTTTCATATCCCTAAAAAGTGACAAGTCTTTCTCTACTAACAATTTAGCTAATTGGTTCCCTTACTTCTTGAATTTCCTAATTATCTTGGCAATGGTTTCAATACTAAAATAAATCATCCTAAGTAATTTATGTACCTATCATTCACCTAAGATAAAACCTTACCCATTATCACCTAAATGTCAATTCTTTTCCCACCAACTAGTTACTTCTTCCTTACTAACCTACTAATTAAATTTCATGAATGTGGTTTCACTACAAGTATAATTCCTACCACTAGTGGAAAAAATGGATATAATCACGGTTAAAAAAGGCCTTTATTCACGGTTAAAGAACCGTGGTTGTTGCACCCGTGGTAGTAGATGATGGTCTTTAACCACGGTTAACAACCGTGGTAATAAATCACATCTAACCACGGTTAAGAACAACTGTGAATATAACTTACTATTTATATTCACGGTTATCGAGCATAACCATGAATATAAGAACTGAAAGGTGTCAGTTACATCCACTTATATTCACGGTTATGATGGACAACCGTGGATATAGATACATTTTATCCACGGTTGTCCATCACAACCGTGAATATAAGTATTAAAAGGTTTCAGTTACAAACTACTTATATTCACGGTTATTATGGACAACCGTGGATAAAATGTATCTATATCCACGGTTGTCCATCATAACCGTGAATATAAGTAGTTTGTAACTGAAACCTTTTAATACTTATATTCACGGTTATGATGGACAACCGTGGATAAAATATATCTATATCCACGGTTATGGTAGTAACCGTGGATAAATATAGTCTATATTCACGGTTGTTGCCATAACCGTGAATAAATACTGAGGTTTTTTTTTTAATATGGATTCTGTTTTATCGTTTCCCAACCCTGCATTCAGACAACCAGTACAGTATACAGTATGCCACAGCAACACTATATCAAAAGAATGGTACGTATATATATAACAATTTATTTTCTATATCAATTCATAACAACCTAAAAAATGAAAGTATATACAATTAAGTTGAATGTAATCTAATAAAAGTAAACCCTAAATCCTACTAGATACATATATAAAAGAATAAAGATCCTATATCTAGCTTTGCCTAACTTCAATGAAGTGTGAGGCCCATTGCCTTCTAATATCATCTACAAGTTCCTTTGGGAAAAATGACCGGTCATTAAAATACTGCAAACAATGCACAAAACAATTAGAACAAAAGCTTTATTTATTACATGAAATTGATGACCATTTGTGTCGAATCTCAAACGGGGAACTACGGTTCACTCATGCACATCCTCATACCAGTTAGCTAGTATGAGCCTACGAGTTCGCAACATTGACAACCATATACATACAAACATAAACAAATAACATTATATGAGAGAAAAAATAGCAACAGAAATAACATTATATAATTGTGGTATTTTCAAGTAGAACTATGGTGTTGGATGATGGATTATGGAATTTGAGACATGAGGGTTGAACTTTTATTTTATGAATTATGGATATGGTGTTGGATTATGACATTTTTCAAGTTTTGTTTGGTATTGGATTTTTATTTTTTAAACATGGTGGCCCGGGTTGGGTTGGTCAAAAATCCATATTGATTCATTTTATTTTTGGGTCACTTTTTTTTGGGTCACTTTTAGTTAAGAAGAATTTTAGAGCATCTAAACTACTTCCAGGAAGGAGTAACTATTATATTTTGTGATAATGCTTCTACCATTACATTGTCTAAAAATCTAGTTCTACATGGAAGGAGTAAACACATTGATGTAAGATTTTATTTTTTGTGGGATTTATGCAACAATGGTGTTATTGAGCTAAATTATTGTAACACGGAAGAGCAATTGGCAGACATAATGAAAACCCATTTAAAGTTAAAAGTTTCCAGCATCTGTGAACTTTGGGCATGCTTGAAGAACCTAACGTAAACTGTTGCAGTGAGCATAAAGTTTAAGGGAGGGAGTGTCAACCTAGTCAGTTATTTTAGAATAAAAGATTTAGAGTTTGTTTATGTTATTGTTTTTCTGTTACCCATGTTTAAGAGTTTGTTGTTAGTGTGGGGGTAGCTGCCTATTTTTCTGCTAATCAGTTGTAGAGCTCAAGCCTATAAACTTAGCTCCATTTTCATTTGAAGGGGAATATTTCAAAAGCGATTTTTGTGTGCTAACAACAGGTACCAGACAAGCATTAAATCCAAACAAGTGAAATCCTATAGTAAAGCATACACATTGTTACACACATAGAGAAGGATCCATAATATTTCTAGCAAAGTAAAAGGAATAGAGACACAGATACAAGCTTTAACTAGAGCTAAAATAAACAAAGATAGAGACACTTTATCTCAATAACTTTGATAATATAACTATTTTTATTGACATTTACTAATGCAAGTCTCCACAACAATGAAAACACATGAAAATAGAGGCAATGTCACAGGCAATGTCAAAATAGCAGAGATAGAGTTCAGCTTCAACAATAAACACACAAACTTAGAGACAACAAAGCAAACCCATTACGATTATAAAGCATAACAACGAAGCAGAGGTTAAAAAGTGAACGAAAGAAGAAGGGCAACGAAGCACTTACCTGACAATGGTGAACGAAGAAGAAGAAGGGCACACGAAAGAAGAAGGAAGTGAACCCAGAAGCCTACGACCAACAAAGAGGAGGACGAGGAAGAAGACGATAACCAGCGCGAAAGTAAGGAGAAAGTGAAAAAAGAGTGAAAGGCGCGGCTTTTGAAGTTTCAGAAAGGATATATATTCATGGTTCCCCTTGAAACCGTGAATATATTAAACATATATTCACGGTTTAACAAACAACCGTGGATAAATGTTAACTATATATCCACGGTTACGATACCAACCGTGGATAAATATTAAATCTATATTCACAGTTATAGAAACAACCGTGGACATACAGTACCCAGTGATTAAACCCTAAAACCTAAAGTATATATCCACGGTTGGAAATACAACTGTGAATATTGACATCTATATATATCCACGGTTCACATCATAACCGTGATCGTACCCAGGAATATATATTCACGGTTGTGAACACAACCGTCGATATATATTTCAGGTACTATATATCCACGGTTGACTCCTCAACCGTGAATATATATTGATGGGTACGTTCACGGTTATGATGTTAACCGTGGATATATAGTTTTCTCTGATTAAAATGTTCACCTTATAATTTCAAAAATGCCACCGCGCATGTTTTTATCACTGATCCTCTTCTACCCGTGAATAATATCCCGTTGTTATATCCAATTTTTGCACTAGTGTACGCTTGTCCTAATTGCCCATAATTTTTCAACTTCATGCCTCCATCACCTATTAGAGACTAACTTCACATTCTTTCCATCTTAGTTACTTCCAACCACTAATAAATACCACAATACCTCTACTAATTTATTTTTAGTCACAATTAACATTCCTAAGGTCATAATCATTTTTTCACCCTAATTATGACCTAAACTCTTTTAATTCACCATTATGCCAAAATTGTCAATCACATACATTCACACTCTTTAATTTCAATTAACATTCCCCTTTAATACTACTTTTTCTACTTAAGTCTCCTAATGTTGATTCCAATTCTCAAACTATATTTCATATTGTTCCATTAGCACACCAATAAATCCAAGGTAACTAAAACCACTCATAACACTTTACTACCCTTAATTCATCCATAAAAGCTTTTATACTAATCAAACTTTTCATTCTTCAATCCAACATCACCAATTCATTCCAATATACTAATTTAGGTCTCACAATCATTATAAAATCACCCAAAATAATTTAACTCTCCTAATTGCAAATTTTCCTACTAATTAAAGTAAGCATCAAATCCAAGTTTTTCACCCATTATCACCCAAAACTAACTCACTTATTCTAACAATAATTAATCTCATCCTAATAACTAATTCTCATCATATTCAAGTCACAAAAATAATTATTCAACATCAACAACAATAAATTCCCAATGGTCTCCTAACCTAGGTTTGGGTTCCACATGCAAACACTAATCTCATAATCTACAATATATTATGTCACTAATTTAGAGCTTAGTAAGGTTTCATGATATACCCTAATGGAACCCTAAATTCCAAATTCAAGAGAGCAAATGGAAGAGGGGTAAAGAGGTTCAAGTTCCAAATGCTACACCAAGCTCCACCAAAGTGCAAAGAAAGCCTCCTTGGACCTTAAAAAAATCATCATTTCCATGGGTAAGCAACAAGAGGATTTTCGGTTTTTGCCATGGACGAAAGAAGGAGAAGAACATATAAAACAAAATAGGGAAAGGAGAAGAAGAAACATGGAGTCTAGGGGGTTTAAAGCCCTTACCTTATGTTTTCTTCAAGAAAAACCCAACATAAGCCATGGAGGAAGCAAGCTCCAACGTGAAAATGGAGAGGGATAAAGAGGGTGAGTGTTATGCTTTTCCCTCTGTAGAGTGGCTGCTAGTTCATGTGAAAATGGAGAGAAGGAGAGAGGGGAAAGTCACTTGTCCATGTGTGCAATTTCCCTTATGCCCTTCACTTGAAATTTTTGGCTCCAAGGCCCAAAATTTTGGCAAAATCTATTTTGGGCTTTATGTTTCAAGTCTAGAACAGTCCAAAATATCATTCATGGTCAGCTCATTTGGTTGGGTGAAATTCGTCACGTTTTGGTTCGAAAACGAAGCGTTTTGGTCGCCCAGGGCCCCTTTTACGTCTAATTAATTACCTATAAATTTTTCCGGGTTTATTTTTGGGTTTAAAATATTTATTTGAGTGTTTTCTAATACTCAATAATTACTTTTGGGTTAGTGAATATTTTAGGCCCAATTGAGGCCCATTGCCCGAATCGGTCGTTTCCAACGTTAAACGACGCCGATAAATCCCAAATAATTCACAATAAATTCCGGGAACGCTCAAATTAATTTTAGCTCATCTTTGGGACATAAATATTCATTCCCAATATTTATCTAATGTTTCCCGGCCCGTTGGGCCTGTCTCTGTATTTTACTCGTACGTCGTTCGTCGATTAAACGACGACAGTAATCGTCGTATTCGTCGCATTAACTCAAAGGGTCCATAATTAATTTTCTACATGAATAGGGCATCAAATAATTATTTTCTATAATTTTTATATTTATTTACTCCAATTAATTAATTTTACTCAAATTTATGGGATGTTACACAAAATAACCAAATCTGATCATCATGATGTAGGCCTCTGTCTTAGCTTTCCATGGGCTCCAAGATTAGCCCATTTGGATCACAAAAGCCCAAGTTATGGCCAAAACAAGGCAAGAAACTCAAAATACATACAAAAAATGAAAATTGAAACATATATACATAATACTTCAATTTAACTAAACAACATAAAACTTAATTAAAATACTATTATTAAACATAGTAACTATATAATAAATCCCAAGTGTAAAACTATAAGAAGTGTATTAAAATTGATTTATTAACTAGCTACTTCTGGCTATAGACCCAAGTATTCTTTCAAAAGCCTCTTCAGGCCATAGTGTTTCCTAACACTTACAGATTCTGGAAACACACCAGATTGTACAAGTGAAGTGATAAAGTGTTTAAAGTTACAATCAAATAACTCAACATACAAAGATATAAAATGATTACAAGGTACATTGAGCTACAGACTACTATAAGTCAAGTTCTGCACTAATTAGAACTACAAAGAAAACTTAGTGAATACAAAAACTTAGAAACTTTAAGAAAAGTCTTTCAAACTTAGGTTTCTAGAGAGAAAACAAGAGAGTGTTCATGTATGAAATTGAGCAGTGTAACTATCTTGATTTCAAAAGCTTCTTGTATTTATAATTCTTCTGAAAAATATTTGTTGGTTAGCTTTGAAGGATATTGGTCTCTTGAGGATTGCGCTGTCAGTGAGTGTAGACACATGCTTCAGAGAAGTTTCCTTAACTAGGTAACTTTGAAAGTCTTCAACAAAAGATCCCTTTTGCTTATGCACTTTAGGAAAGCACGTACACTCTATAGCAGTCGATCTTAGGCTATCCGTTCTGATCAGGTTCAGGTTTTCTGACACCTTGAGACATATGAGGTAGTTTTCTTGATAAACATGAGAAAGTCTTTAACTTTTTCGTTGATTTCCTTTTTTATGATAGCTTAAGAGATGACATGCAAAAGTTCATGCAACTTCATATTTGGAAAGGAAAGATCCTTTTTCAATACTCGAAGAGTTAGAAGTCTTCTTGTGGTCTGTAGAGAAATCTTCTCGTAGTCTATAGATTCAGATTAACTTTATTCAGATAAGCTTTAAATGAGTACAGACTTCTCGTTTTCAGATACGAATTGATTTTTATGGACTCCCTCCATCTTCTGCAAATGGAGTTCTTCAGACTCTTGCCATACTTGTATAGACTTGTTAGACAAACAAATAGTACAGACTTCATTTTAGCTGAGAGTCTTGATGTATATTATTAACAAATCATAAAGGATTCAGACTAATCAATCATGAGTTCAGACTTTACTTTAACATGATCTTTAGAGTTCTTTATTGATATGGAACTTGGATAATGTCACTTATTTTTCTTTTAAAGCTGCCTTATGTTATGTATGACACTTGAGTTCTAGTTTTTTATTATGTTTTTGACTTTTGATTGTCAATATGCATTTAGAGTGGTTTCAATTATTATTGTGTTTTTTATGTTTTTCTACATATATATGTGTGTTTATTTGTTTATATGTTTTATCCCTGCAATAGCAGCAAATAGTGTTCGTGATCCACTCCACGGTGCCATGATCCCAGTTTTGGGGTTGGTTGTGATGCTTCGCGATTTGGGATTGACTACTATGGTGGAAACTTTTAGATCGAGCAAAATTACTTATGGAGAGAATATACCAATTTAAACAATAGAAAATGACTAAAAGTAATCTTATACCGATAATGTTTTAAATCACTATGCCTCCATTATTTTTGAAACAAGGTTAACATCGTTAAATTCCTTCCCCTCCATGAAACCATACATTAGGTTAGTCTACCCGGTCTATAGGTGAGGAATTATGTTACAGACATAATTGTTGGGATCTATAATAGGTAAGGTGTAGAAAATATAAAACTTGCCAATACTCCCTAAAACAGAACAGATACTTCTCCTAATTCAAATTACAAATTACAACTTACAAATAACTTTTGTATCATTTACTCGGTTAAGAGTGGTATAATTTACACATAGCATGAATATAAAATGTATGAATACAAAGTGTTTAGTTAAGGTTTGAACTTCGATCCTCCTAGACTCTTTAACACTTATGTCTCTCCTCTTTATTGTTATTCCGAAAGTTAAATTAAATAGATATTAAAGATAAAAAACATAAATGGTCATTAGATTAGATAAGATATAAGAAAATCCACAACCATTGAAGTTATTACATTATCAGTTGATTGTTTAATTATGACTATTAGTGCATTCAATCATCTCAAGTATAACTGCATCGATTTAGAATAGCCAAATCCTTAAATAAATTCCCATAATAATGGGCACTGACCATGATCTGCATGAAACTAACCAAAATCAGAGGAGTTTGATTAACACGTACATTCCCGTAACTAGAGTACTGAGTTATATGTCAAAGGAAATGGATTTTTCTTCTTCCTCTTTCAATGCATTTGTCATCACTGCTACTTGACTCATACTTGGCCAATCATTTGGAGAAGGATCAATGCATTTCAATGCTACATGCAACAAACTCATCATCCTCTCTTCGGAAGCACCATTTGAGATTAGGGACTTGTCAAAAACTTCAACGGTCCATTCCTCTTTGACCACTGAATTCACCCATTTTACTAAATCAAATCCATCATTTTTAATTACTTTCCCTGTCAACAGCTCAAGAAGTATCACACCATAGGCATATACATCAGCTTTGAAGGTCGCCGCAATTAGATCTTTGTTCTTGAGGCTTTTGTTGTTGGAATGGACAAATTGATCTTCATTTTCAGCCATCATTAGGCCGTATTCGCTTATGCATGGATCCATATTCTTGTCAAACAAAATGTTGCTTGACTTTAAGTTACCATGTGCTATCCCATTCTCATGAAGCTCCTCATGCATATATGCCAATGCCACAGCTATGTTGGCAGCAACACTTAGTCTGCTCCCCCACTTAAAAGAGTGGGAACTTTCAGATCCTGAAATCATTCATGATGAACACAAATGTTTGATTAGGTTTACTCTGAGGAATAAGTTAGCAAAGCATTGGAAAAACTAGTTAGAAGCAATGTATTAGACACCAAACACTACTTATAAGGAATGTATTAAATAATATCATTTAGTGTTTGTTAATATCAAGTTCATCATTGATTTTTTTTTTATTTTAACAATATTTATTCTTCATGGAAGGGAATCCTATTCGAATTAGAAATATTCATATAATGGTAAGACTAATTTTCTCATAAGAGTTTTTACATGTACAAGAGTTCAAACTCTACTTAAGAGGCATCAAGTATGTACTACTTAAATCAACGACATTGATAATCAATTTGACTAAAGTTATATTCTAACCTTTTTATCGTGTGTAAAGAAATTATAACATTTGATTATTGCCTCCTAACATGTGTCTATTTGCATGCTTAGTAAGTTACCATTTTTCCAAGTCTAAAATTGCTTCTATTTAGTAAAGACTAGTAGCATGTATGTTAGTTTGTAACAAATGGGGATCTAATGCAACCAAAGTGTATGTTCATAAACAAATCAAATCAGACAAAACATGGATCATATATAAAAATAAAGGATTCAGGATGTGCTTTTACAGAGATTCTAAATGGGTATTCAAAAATATACACCTAGCGCGTTTTATCCATGAACATGATTAGACAAAATAAAGGATCCATGCATAATGACACATTGCATTGCAACTCACCATAGAGCAACATGAAGAGACTACCATTATGCAGATACTCATATGCTAGAAGCTTCTCTTGCTGAGAGCAATAGTATGCAACAAGTGGCAACACACGTGGATGCTTCACTTGTGCTACAAGGTTCATCCTTCTCTCAAAATCTTGCTTTGAAATTCCCGAATCCTTGATCCTCTTAACTGCCAACATCACCCCATTATCAAGCATAACTTTGTAGAGGCTTCCATGCTTCCCTCTCTTAATCAATTCAGCAGGGGCACTAAGCAAGTCCTCAAATTGCAATCCTTTGAGAGTTCTACTTGAAAGAAGAACAAGACCTGATGTTGTCATCCCACTCTCCAAAGATGTCAATGAACACTCAGATCTAATCACAACGCCATTCTTTGATCCACTATTGGAATTGGAAATCTCACTACCTTTCTCACCACTAGTTTCCTGTGCCACTTCCTTCTTTTCAACATCTAATGCTTTTTCCTTGGCATTGAACTTTCTTAACAATTTGAAAGCCAAGAAAAGCAAAACAAATAAACCAAGAACTAAGTAACCTGAGTAAATGGCCAAACCATTGAGGGCTTTTTTGTCCTTTTTAGGTATTGGTGGAGGTGGAGGAGGTGGACAGGCATTTGAAAGTGGTTTCCCACACAAATCTTGATTACGAGAAAAGCTGTCCACAAAGAATTTACCTTTGACATCAGGAACTGGACCCTTTAAATTGTTGTTAGAGACATTGAATGCTTTAAGGTTGGAGAAGTCAAAATCAGGAATCTCCCCTGTGAAGTTGTTGTTCTGAGCAAGAAAGGATATCAAACTTGAAACATGAACCATGTTAGGAAGTTCTCCAGTGAAGTGATTATCAGAAATGTGAAGCCTTTTCATGTTACTTAGTTTACCAATGGAAATAGGAAGATCACCAGAGAATTGGTTCCCACTTAACAACAAGTGAGTCAAGAACTTGCAATTCCCTATATCCTCTGATATCAAATCATGCAAACTGTTGTTCCTCAAGCTAAGGATTTGAAGAGACTTTGCTGTGCAAAGAGAAGTTGCATCAAAAACCCCACCAAAATTGAACTTCTCAAGAATTATACTCTTCACATATATGTTGTTTGAATAGCAGCCCACACCATGCCACTTATCAATGCAAGGATCAGAGGAAAGGTTCCAACCCCACTTAGGATCTCTTCTCGGTACATTCCCTTGTACTAATTTATCCATAAAGGTGACAAGGGCCTTAATTACTTCTTCTTCCTCTGAATTGGCCACTAGTAAAAGCAAAAACATGACAATAAAAAGTACCCAGATGGGTTTTAGACTCATTTTTGCAGTTGCAATGTTGTCTTCCTCTTCAATTGAAGTGGCTCTATGCTTTGGTTTCAATAATTATCAATGTCACACTTTATGGGGTTGGAAAATTAAAATAATGAAATTAGTTGAACTCTATTGTAGTAAAGAGGGCAAGTTAAAAGGCATCACATTATGGTGCCAAATGGTTGATACCATTAGAATGAAATTGAGAATAAGAAGCCTTGGAAATGAGCCAAAGGGCAGAATGTAACATTAGTAGCTCTTGCTGCCGGCGTTTATTTAGAAACGGTCACAATGTCACGCGGTGAGTGTCACTAACAAGTCTTTCTCAATCGTTTTCTCTCCCTTTGTAAAGGTTTTCTACTCTGAATTTTTAATGGATTACAATGGCGTTCTTTGGCTTGCCTGCTAGCGTTTCCATTTACTAGGTGCCTCCAAGCCTTCAACATCGGGATTTGGAGCACTTAACACAATTTTATTTATTAAAATTTATGTATACAAGATTTAAAAAATTATTATAAATGTTATAGTTTGCAAAAAAAAAAATTACCAATCAAAAACGTGTCTGACAAGTTTACATATGTATACATACTCCTATAGTATGCTTAACCAATTAATTAAACTTCATTGTTTAACCAGCTAGTTAATCTTCATTGTCACACTTTTAACACAATTTGAGTTCACTAAAATTGAACCCCCGTCAACCTTCAAAGTAGTAGATCAGAGATGCCTAGGTACCGATCCATGAAAATGAGGATCCAAAAAGGTTAGCTTCTATAAGAAAAAAATTACAATGATAACAATTTATATTGTCTTAATAATGGTATGTTGTTTTCATTGATAAATAAAAATTCTAAAACGTACAAATAATTTTTTGGTGCATCGGTGCATGTATGAAAGAAAATTAAAGGCAAAAAAAAATGTAGAGAAAGTGGAATGCGAGAAAAGTGATATGACATAATAAAACATAAGGATATAAATAAAAATAGATGGAAATATTGTTTAGGTGTATGTTTGGATGATAAAAAAATTCACACGCACCTGCCGGTTACCTACTGAGTTGGATATGATACTACCTCCGGTTTCAAATATAAGCAAATTTTAGTGGAATTTTTTGGTCCCTTAATATAAGCATAATTAGACTTTCCCAATGTCATTAAATGTTTGTTTACCAAATATGTCCTCATCATATATATTTCCAAGGTTACTAATTCTTTATGTAATAAATGATACTAAAGGTATTTTAAAAAATTAAATCAAATATGTGGTAACATTAATGCAAATAACTACCTCCAACTACTATTCTTAATATGTGTGAAGTTAGGTATATTTGCTTATATTTGGAACCGGAGGTAGTATTAGTCTCGGTATCAAGTAAAACACTGGTACGCATTCAGCAAAATGACATTGATAGTAGAAGGACCAGTACAATTTCTTGAGTATGCAATTTAATATTTCCCTACCTAGGTTAATTATGACTAGTTTTGAGGAATCTGAGAATTGTGAGTAGATACCGGATCAAAAAGCTGTCAGTGTGGCAGAAAAGACTAAGCATGACAGCCTTCTCGTACCAAGTAGGCTAACAATGACAGACTCCAAAGTAAGGTTTGTCTTCTTAACATATACCTATAAATATTTGCATTCAATACACATAAGAAACACCATTAATGACTCATAAATGCTTTGATATTGAATTTATTACTAATTTAAGCTTCATAAGGGGTCTTTGCAAGTACACCTAAATTTACCCTCAACACAGATTAACGATGAACATCACAAACTTCAAGATTTAAGTGATGTAATATTTGAGCTCCCACCAAATTTAGAGATATATAATATCGGGTCCCACTAAACCGATGTAATATTGAGTGACCAAAAGGAATCAACACTAGACATTTACCTCATAATTTCATCCCTCTATATAGAACTGTTCACCCACAATCCATATATTTACTAAACAGGTGGGTAGCACTATTACACTATCTGTGAGTACCTGTTTAATTATTAATATTTATTTATTTATTAAATATACTCGAATATTTAGGTTTTTTATTTTATAATGAGATAAACAAATTTCATTATTTTTTAATGATAATACTTTTAATTAATAAAATTGTAATGTACGATACAATATTAATTTGTATTATATTATATTAAAATAATATTATATTTAGTATATTATACTATATTTTCTTCTTTATTATTATTGTTAAAAAGCAAATATTGGTAAATATTTATGGATACCCATTACCCAACCCGAGAGTACCCGCTACCCATCTCATACTCGCGGATACAGTTAAAGATAATATATTACTCACATCCACCCCACCTCATTGTCATCTCTAAACATATGAATATGTAATTAATCAAGTTTAAAGTCCATTTAATAATCAGTTATAAAAATAAAATTGAAGAAAATAAAAAAATCTAATAAATAATATTAATTCTATACAAAGCTCGAAACAAATAAATTTCTATTGAGTCAACCAATCTCTTTTTTCTATTTGACTAAACTCCAATTTGATTAACCTAATCCCAATCAAACAAGCATTTATTAAATTTTATTCAATGAAACCAAAGTAAGGAATACAAACTTTTTTATGGATATATTCATAAATTTCTTAACTTTTAATAGGTTAAATAAAATAAAATTTCAAGGTAATATGCTGTGTTTTGTCACTAATTAAAAATGCGAGCCAAAAGTCTACACGTCTACTGTTTATATTTTGAATGGATTATGCTAAGTAATGGTCCATTTCGCAGTGGAAAAAATGTAAGAAAAAAATAATAGAAAAGTATGAGAAAATATGTTATTTGGATATAAAATAGATGAGAAAATAATTTTATATTAAAGAGATAATAATACTTTTTATTAATTTTTATTACTATTATATATTATATTATTATTATCATGAGGAAAAATGTAATTTAGTTAAAGGAATGATCATTATATGATTGTCTTAATACTTTTAGTAAGAAAATTTTCACATTCCATCAAAAATATAATTTTCACCATATAAGATAAATTTTTCTAAGTACTATAAAAAATTTCACAGATTATTTTTTTTTATTTGTGTCAAAACTTTGAAAGAAAGATTTTTCCTTTTGATTGATCTGAATGGTATGGTTTTGAGAATAATATCTATGCCAATGCAAAATAAGACGAGATGGGGTGTAAGGCACCTAAAATGCCTAAAGTCAACAAAGGCAATGTTAGAATGAAAAAATAACGATATCACTACAGGAAACCATACATATGAGGGGAAAATGTGGATTTGTCATTTATGAGATTGTATTTATAATGAGATTGTATCACAGATGTAATAGTAAGCGTCAAATGCTTATTCAGTCTATAGGTAATATGATAATTGAACTGGTGTGGATCAAGGACAATATGCCAAGACATTAGGTCAAATACATCATCTACTCATTGAACAAATTCTGTTTATGATTGGATTGGAAGTATACTTATCCAAGCCCTTAAATTTTGACAGAATGTCCGAATCACCACGTTCATTCAACATGTCCTGAATGATGTATTAGTTTTAATTTTTTATACTATACATATTTATGGGAACTGTATAAGTTTTATAATTTTTTATTTTCAATATAAAAAGTAAATTTTATTGAACAAACTTTATACCAAACAATAATGTACATCCTAGTGTCTTATACTTGTTGGTTACACCTTTGAATCTTTTATATTACGAAAACTAAGAAGGAAAGGAAGTTAAGAGCAAAAAACTTTTAATCCTTATTTTTGTATTCAAAATTGTTAATGATCTTTGAATGGTCTTTTAATCCTTATTTATGTATGTATTCATATCTTTTTATTTATAAAAGTTTAGATAAGTTCAAAAGTTTATCAAATTTAAACTCAATTTTGATAAATATTTATAGAAGTGTTTATAAATCATTTACCAACTAAGTCACATTGGTGGATTTAAACTTGTGATCTTTTACCTTGTAAGTTCAAATTTTAATCAACCGAATAGATATGTTAATGGGCGGGGCAGGGGTAGTGTGATACTTATACGGGTGTAGGAACGGGTATGAGTATCTATAGATAGGGGAATAGGTACCCATGAATATGTATGTATTTTTAATATTTTAAAATAATAATAATAAAGAACGTATCTTAAATATAATATTATTTTCTTACATTATGATATAAATAATATTGTATAATATAACTACAATTGTAGACATTAAAAATATTATTATTAAATGTAATATCCTAGATTTAATTATTGGTTAATTTTATTAGCCAAATAATTAAATTAGGAGTGTTAAATTAAATTAAGACGGTTAAGTTAATGTTTGAAATTTATCTGGGTAGGTTTCGGGTAACCAAGAGTTACCCGATTGATTTTAGAAATTAACTACATGTGCGAAAAGACGAATTTTCCCTTCATGTTACTAAGATCCTTAATGGCAATTTCATTTCACTTTCTCCCTCGGTCTTTCTCCTCATCGTGCATGCACCAAAAAAGGGTTCCATTACTTTCTCCTCCCTCCACCCTCGAGACGTCACCACCATTCTTACCTCTATTTTCTTTGAATTCCGTCAATCAAGGCAAGGGGTTAAGCTCCACCTTTTTTCTTTCTCCTCTTCGGGTAGCAAGAGAAACTTGGGGTACTTCCGAATTCATCAATTGTTAAGGTATGGTACCTTGGAACTGAGTTGAGTTTAGCTTACTCGAAACTCCACCCTTTGATTCTTCAACTTCCATGAATTTAAGGTCGTTGGGACCAATTACCACGTGTGGGCAGCTTCGATACTTTGGGGTTTTGGGATTTCGCCATTTTGGGTAAATGTTGATGTACCCCATTGCTTCGGTTTAGCTTCGTTCCATGTATTTGAGCTTACCCCCTTGGATTTCTACGGCTTAGGAATCGTTTCAGAGCTATCATGAACCTTGGGCAGCGTTGGGGGTTTTTGGAATTGGATATTGAAACTTGTCGTCATTGATCGGTAAGTCAAAACTTACCAAATTCATTATAATCGATGATCTTAGCTCTGAAATATGATTGTGGTAATGTTTGGGTTCTTAAAAATAATTATTATGATTTTTAGGAATTATTGAACTCAAGAATTCATAACAGGAAAATAGTTAAAGCGATCGGAAAGCGTTTTGTGTAACGCCCCGGCCGCTTTTCAGGAGTGAACGACTCTCCCCATAGACCAACACGAGACCTTTCCAATGTGTTTTTGTCCTCACTCACACATTTCCTGAGAACTTCCTAGGAGGTCACCCATCCCAGAATTACTCCAAGTTAAGCACGCTTAGCTTTAGAGTTCTTAAGTGATAGGCTACCGAAAAGGCTAATGCATTTGTTGGTATAGGTAGTACGAATTCATTTCTTTAAGCTATCCTCGACTGTATAGTCCCATACCTATATCTTTGGATCCCTCTCATTCCGGTATGTATTCGATTCGTTCATGTGTCCCTCCCACTGGAAGCCTGCCAGGAGCCGCTCCTTGTCCGTGCTCGTGCACCGGCGATCACTCCCCGCCCTCAACCACTACTAAAAAAACCCTAAACAGCTACCTCAATTTAGCAACCAACGATTCCCGTCGCTAAATAGCGACCGTATTAGCGACCGCTAAGGGGAAGAGACCTGGAATACCAAACATAGTGACAAAAATCAGCGACCAACACAATACCGTCGCTAAATTTGGCAAAGAACCGTCACTAATACCGTCGCTAAATCTTACCCCGTCACTGATACGGTCGCTAAAGTTATTTCCCTCCATTTTTTTGGTTTCCCTCCAACTTATATATGGCGCCAACTGATAGCGACGGTTACTCTGCCGTCGCTATGTCTTCCAAGAAATCAGCGACGCCGAGTCGCCGTCGCTAGAGACAAGGTAGTGACGGCAGGGTACCGCCGTCGCTATGTATGGATACTTCAGCCACGGTGTTCTGCGGTCGCTAAGGTTCCTGGAGCCTTTCAAAATTTTGGAAGGATTTGTAAAATGAGCGACGGATGTAGTCGTCGCTAGTGTTGTTATATTAGCGACACAGGTCGTTTCCATCGCTATCAGTTTAATTCAGTGACCTTTATAGCGACCGGTGTTACCGTCGCTAAGTGTTAAATGTATTTCGGGGAAAACCTATTTTCCCCAATCTCTTCCTCCCTCAGACTTCGTCTCCTTCATCTCTGTACCCTAAACCCCTCAGACTTCGTCTCCTTCGTCTCTCTACCTCCATCATTCTCTCTCTTGAACCACCAACCACCGTCTCCCCCTTACCACCGAACCACCCTTGCCCGAAGGTCTGAAGCACCGTGTCCCCCTTACCACCGAACTACCGTCCCCCAAATCTCTGAGCCACCGTGGTCCCCAGTAAGAAACCGCCGTCTCTCTTCACCCTCTCCGTTGGAAGCTTCGAGCATTTGAGGCTCCGTTCCCTCCGTCGTTTTAGAGCCACCGTCTGTTCTCCACCGGCTTCCTCCTTCGTGACTGCAGGTAACGTACATCGTTCCCTCTATTTTTGTTGTCTCTGTATGTGTTGGTTTAGGGTTACTGTGTTGGGTTTCTTGTATTAGTCCCTTGTTATTTGTTAGTCCCTTAAGATTGAATGGCTGGAAGGTATGGGTACTAAATGTTATAGAATATATCAGACAACTAAGCTAAGTGAAGTAAAGAGAAACAGAGCATCACACCATTCTCAAAAGCAGAATTTAGCTTTGTAGTGGGATTTTGATCTACTGATAACGGTGTCGTATGAACATGGGCAGTCCTCTCCACTCTGATTGAGCCAGCTTTTCTTCTTCTATCTCCTGGAAAAAATGCAGAGCTTACTTCAGGAACTTGAAAAACAATAATAAAGGATGTTCTAATAAGAAAGTTGGAATTTAATACCATTACGAGCAGTACCATACCTCCTTACTAATTTTCTTTTGCATTTTTATACATTGTTTTGGTTCCATAGTTTACCCATATATCATTAATAAGGTCACTAACATAGATTTAATTCCAATCATCTATCTATATAATATGGAACAATCCACATAAAGTAAGTTAGCCTTCTTCGCAAACTTTGTTTAGGAAAAATCATAAAGCATGAAACCAAAACTCTCTCTCAGGCTGGTTCATTACATCACCCACATTAAATGAGAAATAAAAGATAAGAAAATTTACTGGAAGAAGAAACTGAAAGCTTCATGTAACACGTTTAATGATTCTAAGTTTGAAATCCATAAGTGAAAGCTCTACCTGCTGAAGAAGCTCCCTGCACACCAATGCCTCCTGTAACTCTTGCATGTGTTTCTGTCTCATGTCTTTAATCTCTTCCTCAAGCTGTCTCACATGACCTTCTTGAGTATCAGCTTCCTCCTTTGCTGCAAGATATTCCTGCCTAGTTCATCATGGAATTCAGTTTCTTTTTTTTGAATTGCTAGTGCCAATTCGTCACTTCATCATTTTAAATCTTAAACAAACACAGAGTCAATCCCAGACATTCATCTCCTGCAATGCAACTTCAATTATAATAGTCAAAACCGGCATGTGATGTGATCTCTACATTTTTGTTTGTAACTAGTTGGACCGGGCCTTCTTGTTTTTGGATTTCTTTCTACAGATAAGAATAACTATCATTGTAGTATTAGCATAGTATTAGCATAGTATGTTGGTTATTGAAACTGTGTTGGCTTGCGGTTTTGAAGCTCCTTAAACAAGGGAATAAAATTGATTTTGTAAGGCCATTGTATGAAAGTAAAACTGAAAATAAAGGGCTGTTTAAGTGGAGGATTGGTCACGGTTTGGAAGAGGTCGAAGAAGGAGGAAGGAAATTTAGATGATTGGAGGTGGAAGGTGGTGGTGTGGCTGTGATTTGGTGGGCTGTGGTGGTTGATATGGTGGTGCACGGTGGTGTTGGAGGAAGAGAAGAGCTGCTGGAATATGGAATTTTAGAATGAAGGAGGATTGTGAAATGGCTTGGCCGAGAATGAAGAGTAGCAAGAGTTGATGGGAATATGTTTTAATGATGGAGGAAGTTAACATTAAATGCTAAGTTGAGGCAACTATGGTGGGAGGTGTAAGTGTGAGTGGGTTGAGCTCTCCTGGAGGTGGCTGCTAGTGGTGGTTGGCTGGAAACCGGTGGCCAAAAAAGTGGGTTGAGCTCTCCTGAAGATCGACAAATAGGCCCCACATGTATAATACCGGAAAATCCTTAATATTCTATTATTTAAATATTATTACCTATTAAAAACTTAATCAAATATTATTTTAATATTATATATACACATACATATATATATTTGAATAATTATTAAATATTATAGTTATATATTTTAATTAAATCTTCATTAATTACTCCTAATTAATCTATTAATCTAAGCATAAATCATTAAAGGGTAATTAAGCAATTGGTCATAGTTTAACAAGGTAACTAATCATTAACAATTAATTTCTAATACCTATAATATTTTTCTGAGTTGAGAATATATTATTGGAAGGTGTGTGTATTTTTGCACACATCCATGTGTTTTGATTCTGTGGCAAGGTACTGGAAGCAGTTCCACGAGAATTTTACCTATCATGAACTCACCACAAATTATATGGTCGTTGTGGGAGCGATTATCCCATTTTAAGAGATTTTGGCTGTTGAACCAACTTGAACATTTAATGATACCTCATGAATAGTCCTGAATTGTACTCCTACTTCTAGATAAAGTGTCGCAGAACTTTATATTGTTGTCTGATAACAACATCAAATAGGGGAAATTTGAAATTCGCAGTTTTTAACACATTGGTTTAGTTACAAATTGCAATGCATTCAACATTTCCAAGATGCATTGTTTGTGATCTAAGGAAAGGCTGTTTTGCCTTTTAGTTGGGAAGATAGGTCCAGAAAACATGTTCTAGAATCAGCTTCTTCATTGAGGTACACTATCAGCTAGCTACTAGTTCAAAATTTTGCCATGCATCTGTTGTACTGTTTCCTTATACATTAGGGTGTGAAGTTGTGATGAGAGAAAAGTCAGGATAGTTGTAACTGGAAATAAAGTTTTGGTGTGTTGAAATGAGGTTGAAGTGTAAACTTTTGTTCTTGGGACAGGCCACGTTAGCCCAAAACAGTGATGGTAGAAAGTACTGTCAATATGACTCCGACATTGCAACCGGCCTAGGTGTGGGGTCCTTCTTCATCCTAGTTGCCAGTCAAGTGATCATTATGATTGTAACTACCTTGTGGACAGAACACACTACATTGTTGTTTCAGCCTCCTCAAGAGCAAAAGAAAGAGCTTTTATTTTGGGCATCCGAAAAAGAGATGGAGAAATGGATGTTTCCCTGTGAAGCCCAGATACTCCAAAAATGGAGAAGTACCCGTATCAGACACGTATCGGATACCGATACGCGACCGATACGTCCCGATACGTATCCAAAAAGTATCGGAATTAAAAAAAAATAATTTAATTGAAACCCAAAAACAGATACACATGGGATACGGCTCCGATACGTGAAGCTCAAGTGGGATACGGCTTACGCACAGAGGATACGATACTTGACACTCACTCAGCCAAATAAGTAGTCTGGGGAAGACTTCATCTTGCGCTAGCAGTTAATTACGATAACATGATAAAACATGGCAAAAACATGTGCCCTATTTACGTTTGAAGGCACTTTATGAATTGGATGCTTCGGTAACTTGCTCTCCATCAAAACCAAATCAGTGAAGGGTATGAAGCCCTCCAACTTAGCTCTTTGGATCAGACCCTCCAGCACTCTATAAATTGCTTCCTTTTCAGCATGAGACTGATCATCCTCACATTTCATTCATCACTCTCTTCTTCCATGGCTCTTCCTGATCATCCTCACATTTCATTTATCAAAAATGTTTTGCTTGTATATATTCCTAAAATCATTAATGTTTTGTATAATAAATGATATTAGAGATATGTTAATATTCAATAACATTAATACAAAAAAAACTACTTCCAACTAATATTCTTAATATGTGTCAAATTAGTTATTTAAGTTGATATAAACTTAGTCAGTTGTAAAGCTAAAAGTTATTACATTCTTATCTGTTACATCTTTAGAAACTTCATTATGGAAGCCAGTTGAATGTTGGGAACTTTGATTAACACTGTTAACAATCAACTTTGTCATGCAGACCAATACACTTTACGCGTGGTCTGTGTTTGGCTCTCATCAGCTTTGTCTCCATCGCTATCTCTCTTTCGACGGTAATCCCCTAACGCTAACTTATCCGGCTATGTGTGTTGTATGTGTTGAAGTGTATGTATGTTGATTGTTGTTTGTTAGTGGAGAGCTGAGCTCATTAGGCAGTGATTGTGTGTGCTGATAACATGATTTTTTATGCATGTGTAATGTTGTTTGTTAGTGGAGAGCAGAGCTCATTAGGCATTGGTTTTGTGTGCTGATAACATGATTTACGATGCATGTGTAATGTTGTTTGTTAGTGGAGAGCAGAGCTCATTAGCCGTTGATGACATATATTGATAACATGATTTTGTGTTCATAACTGTGAATATCATATACAATGCGTATGATATGTTTATTTATCTATACTGGGAAGTTTTCTATATGTAACAGGCCATTTGTAAATTTGGGAAATGTCTAGTTTACAGGGGAGACTCTGCCAAAATTTCGGCAGGCTCCCTTTATTAGGGAACTTAAAAAATGAAACACAACGTTAATAATGTAGGGTTTAGTCGTGTGTGTACCCATTAGATTCCCGTTCAAGTTTCAAAATAACCGGTCGATGTACCGTGTTGTGTTGGATCTTGAATTGTCCCGGTTGGACAGTTTGGTATGAATTTGTAACCTGTAGGGCGTAACCCATCAATGTTGTATGTGGTCTATCTTGAGAAGTTGAATGAATGTTCATTTGAAATTTCGGTTATGGTGTTTCGTATTGTTCCCAGGGTGCATGTCTGCGTGTGGTGTTTCATACAGTACGTATCTCTGTGTACTCGGGGACCAATGTGAAATGCTGCCAAAATTTCAAATGAACATTCATTCAACTCAAGATAGACCACATACAATTATGGGATGGGTTACGGATGGTTGCATATTCATCCTGAATGGGATAGGGCCCTACCAATTTGCAACATCAAAGAGATAGAGTGATTCACAACCGATAGTTAAATAAAAATTTAAACGTGTAAGGTAACAGAAATCGTGCTTGTTAGATACTGTAAATGGAGGTACCGGCAAATCGGCGATGGATGTACAACCGACTAGATCGCAATCGGTGAGTGACTGAGGAGTTTATGATGGGGCTGTTGGACTTCATTCCGTTCGCTACGGCAAACACGCCTGGATTTGAAGTGACTCAGAAGATCCGTTGTCCGTGCTCAAGGTGCAAATGCATGAGTTTTGAATACGCGGATGATGTCATGTGCCACCTAACTGAGAAAGGGTTCATGGAAACATACCACTGCTGGTACAACCATGGTGAGCAGTTACCGCGTAGACCGTCAGACGTAATCGTGCAACAGTCTTACTACGAGGTTGGAGGAAACAGGGATACGTACAACAACATAGAACAAATGGTGATGGATCATGTTGGACCCTCCACCGGGCGTATGCTGGAACATAATGACCAAGCAGGTCATGGGGACTCTGACAATGCAGAGGAGGATCCTAATCCGGAGGTGAAGAGATTTTATGATTTGTTGGCGGCGGCTCAGACTCCATTGTGGGACGGGTGCAACAGTCACACTGAGTTATCCGCCTCCCTAGCTGCTTTAAGCATAAAGGCAGATTATAATCTTTCTGGAGGTTGTTTTGATAGGATGGTCAGTCTGATGGGTTCCACCATGCCTAGTAATCACAGAATGCCAGCAAACCTGTACCGTGCTAAGAAACAAGTGGCAAACTTGGGGCTGGGTTGTGTGAAGATAGAGTGTTGTGTTGGTGGATGTATGCTGTTCAGAAATGAGTTTGCAGACGAGAGTGTCACAAAATGTCTGCATTGTAATGAGGAACGCTACAAGACCGTTAAAAGGAGAGGGAAGGTAACCCGGACGGCCAGGAAGAAAATGTGGTACTTCCCTATAACACCGCGTCTTCAACGCCTGTATGCCTCATTGTCCACGGCAAAACACATGCGTTGGCATGCTCTGAACCGAACACAAGAGGGGTTTTTTTGCCATCCTTCCGACGGGAAAGCATGGAAGTGTTTGGATGAGCTATATCCGGACTTTTCTGGCGAGCCGCGAAATGTAAGACTTGGATTATGTACTGATGGGTTTAACCCTTTCGGTCAATACGGAAGGGCTTACTCTTGTTGGCCAGTCATCCTGACCCCATACAATCTGCCGCCTGATATGTGTATGAAGAGGGAGGTCATGTTTCTATCTATACTGGTTCCAGGACCCAAAAATCCAAAGGCGAACATAGACGTGTTTTTGCAACCGTTGGTTGAAGAGTTATCACAGTTATGGGATGTCGGGGTAATGACATACGATGTGTCTTTGAAGAACAACTTTATGATGTGTGCTGTTTTGATGTGGACTATTAACGACTTCCCGGCCTATGGTATGCTTTCTGGATGGTCCACGTCTGGGAAGCTTGCTTGCCCTGTATGCATGGAACATACCGGGGGGGAATCACTCCCTGTTAGTGGCAAGACAAGTTTCTTTGACTGTCATAGAAAGTTTCTACCGTTGGATCACCCGTTTAGGAGGAACAAAACCGCTTTTAAGAAGAACAAGGTTGTTAATGAACCTCCACCCCGTAGGTTATCTGGTGCACGGGTTTGGCAGAGGGTCGAAGAGTATCCTTACATCTGGGACAAGAGTGTTAAGGAGTTTGCGGGTTACGGTAAGGAACACCACTGGGTGAAGCAGAGTGTGTTGTGGGATTTGCCATATTGGAAAGACTTGTTGTTAAGACACAACATTGATGTGATGCACACTGAACGTAATGTTTTTATGAATATTTTTGACACTATTATGGACATCAAAGGGAGAACAAAGGACAACGAGAAGAGTCGTCTAGACCTTCCGATTTGGTGTTCTAGGAAGGAGTTGGAGCTGAGGGATGCGGGACGTGGAAGAATGTTTAAACCCCATGCAAAATATGCTTTAACTAGACCACAACAGATTGCTGTGTGTATTTGGATGAATGGGTTGACCCTGCCTGACGGATTCGCTTCTAACTTGAGTAGATGTGTCGACGTGAAGGAGGGCAGGGTGTTTGGCATGAAAAGTCATGATTACCATGTGTTTATGCAACAACTACTCCCGTACGCGTTTCATGCCTTACCGAAGCCTATTTGGAAAACGTTAGTGGAGTTGAGTCACTTCTTTAAGGAGTTGACGGCTACTTCGTTGAGTGTGGAGAAACTTGTGAAGATGGAAGAAACTATCCCGGTATTGATTTGTAAGTTGGAGCAGATTTTCCCACCAAGTTTCTTTGACTCCATAGAGCATTTGCCTATCCATCTACCGTACGAGGCCTTGGTTGGTGGCCCAGTGCAGTATCGTTGGATGTATCCATTCGAAAGGTGAATGCTTGGTGAACTCTTTAATTTCATTGCAAACACTTCTTATAATAGTATTTTCTAACTTAACACCGTCTTGTTAATGATGTTGAAGATTCTTACGCTCTTTAAAAGATAAAGTGTCGAACAAAGCCTGCGTTGAAGCTTCAATTTGTGAGGCATACTTAGTCGAAGAAATGACAACCTTTGCTTCTTTCTATTTTCCAACGGAGATAGAAACTAGAATGAGTAGAATTCCCCGCAATCTTGGGGTAGCCAGCCGCACAGGGTTTGATGAACAAACGTCGATTTTCAACTATCCTGGTCACCCGGGGGGCAGGCTCACAAAATGTTACATTGATGAGAAAGATCGAAAGGCGGCTCACTTGTACATTCTTCTCAATTGCCCAGAAGTGGAACCCTTTATTGAGTAAGTCATAGAAGTTATATTATACATTCTTAACGTAGCTTTTATATTAAACTTATTTGTTTCTTTCAATAGCTTATACACAGATATGCTAAAACTTGAGCAAAATGATTTAACTGATGACCAAATTCATAGTGAGGTGTCATCCAAGTTCGTTGGTTGGTTCGCGCAACATGTAAGACCCGTATACCAAGTGTTTTTAAGCCTATTTGCTTCTAACTCCCGTCAATATGGTAACAATGACCTACTTCTTATGTTGTACATAGATACAAGACCCTAACAACCATATTGAAGATTCTTTACTCCAAGCCCTTTCTTGGGGGCCGGTGAAGACTGTTAAAAAATGGCCTATTTACTACGTAAATGGCTACAAGTTTAATATTCTTCAATGGAGTGAAGGGATGCGCACCCATAACTACGGGGTTTGTGTTAAAGGCACCGCCGGTCAGTTGGAAGAAGACTTTTATGGAGTGCTAACAGAGATTGTTGAAGTTTCATTCTCTGGACGACTAAGAAGAGATATTGTTCTATTCAAATGTGATTGGTTCGACAACACAATCGGTGTTGGAACAAAGGTTGACAACAACTACGGCTTAGTTGAGGTCAAGAAGAATGGTAGATATAAAGGGTTTGATCCCTTCATTTTTGCCCAACAAGCTGAGCAGGTTTATTACACCGACTTCCCGGGAGGACATCGGGACTGGTATGCAGTAATCAAGGCCAAGGCCCGAAGTCAGATCACTGACAATGTCTCCGAGGAGGTCGATGACGCTTATCAGCTTGCACCACACGAGCTCAACGATGCCAATTTGTTGTTCAACATTGATCCAGTCATAATGGATGAGACACTCGCCACTACGGGGGGTGAACACATTGACAAAGACCTTGTCTCTCGATCAAAACGGTCTAGGGCTGATTTGGATACTGATGAACTTGTTCAAACAGATAACCACAGTGACACTGAAACTGAGGGGGAATTTGAAACTGAAACAGACACAGAGTATGTAGTTGTTAAACATATATACATAGGTTTATATATATCCTGAGACTAACCTTTTTTTTCATGATTTTATCCACAGATGACGGGACGTCGACTGCCCTTCAGTAGGGGTGGTGGGTCCAGGACCCCGGCTTCCCGTCTGGGGACTCCTACCCCAGGGCAGGAGACCACTCCATCACCACCACAGCAGACCACTCCATCACCACTACAGCAGACCACTCCATCACCACCACCACAGCAGACCACCCCATCACCCCCACAGCTGACCACCCCAGAGCAGACTCCTGGAGTTGGTGGCTTGGAGGACCATGGCCATCAGGCGACCCCACCTCCGGCATCCCCTCTGCCCATGTTGGTACCCGTGCCGGCCGGAGACGAGTAAGTCACTAAATTTCATATACTTTTATGTTATTTGTATGATACTTTATATTAGGGTTTAGTGGAAAAACTTGTTGGTTTATTGGATGTTACTTTAATTAGTACTTGTATAGATTGAATTGTACTGGGCACTCTTCTGTTTGTAACAGGGTAACTATTTAAACTTGGAAATGTTACATTTACAGGGGAGACTCTGCCGAAATTTTGGGTGTCTCCCTAGATTGTGTGTTGTTTTACTCCTAACATAATTGTTGTCATTACAGCTTTGTTGATAGTAGTCGCACTACCAAAGCGATTACTAAGGTTTTGAAGGCCTAGTGGGATGGTCCATATATATCTTGGACAGATGCTGGGAAGGTTGTGCAAGATAGGTGGTTTGACACCTTCTCGGTAAGTTCCTAGCTCATTTATTGTGACTTGATTTGTAAAATAGACCTGTTATTAATTTTGATTTCTCAATTCATTTTACAGCGTGATTACCAGTGGGCGGAGGGTATGATTGATGAGATTAGGAAGGTCTTTGCCACAAAGACCTCCAAAATCATCAAGAGTACCCTTTGGAAGGTGAGGGACAAGGGTGAGCGCCCTCGTTGGATCCCGGAGGACCATTGGGACGGGATGGTCCAGAAGTGGGGCGGGATCCCATTCCAGCAGGCGAGTGCTCGGAATAGGGCCAACAGAGCCGCCGATGCTACAGCCTCGGTTTACACTGGGGGTAGCATTTCAACCCTCGAGCACAAGAAAAGATTTGTAAGTATATTTATGTTAAACATTTCTATTATGATTCGTCTTACATGTTTACAAATAATAATCTCAATGTTTTTTGTCCACCACAGGAGCAGAGGGAGCACCGGGAGCCTTCTTTGTTTGAGGTCATGCAAATGACCAAGAAGAACAAAGCCGGTGCATGGGTAAACCAGAAGACTACGGAGCTAGCGGTATTTACTTTTAACTGACACATGCTTATAATTTACAAATCAGCTTACTAATCCTATCGTTGTTTTTGAATTTACAGGAGGCGTATCAGGCCAGGAGGGCCGAGAAGGAGGCGGACCTGGTGGCTTCCACTCCTGAAGGGGAGGTTCCTCCCACCCTATCTTGTTCTGACGACAACGCCATCTATATGGAGGCTGTTGGCGGTGTGAACAAGAAAGGGAGGGTGTTTGGATTGGGTGGCGTCGGCACGCAGCTGGCGAAAAAGGGGAAGACCCCTTCCTCTTCGTCTTCCTCTGGTCTTCCGACTGAGGTCGTTCAGGTAATTCAAAACCTGAACGATGAGCTACAGGAGGAGCGACGTCAGAGGCAGTTGCTGTTGGAGCGGCACGAGGCGGACCGACAGAAGGCCGAGGCGGACCGACAGCGGGCCGAGGAGCAGCACGCCGAGACTCGTCGGCAACTTGCTCAGCAGCAGGAGCTACTGATGCAGTTGATGGCGAGGCTACCTCCCCCCACTTCCCAGGCGCCCCCACCACCACCCCAGGATCCCCCCCCACCTTGATTGTAGTTCTTTTATTTATACACATTGTATATTTGATTTTTAGTTATGTTATATTTTCATTCAGTATTTATTTTGTCATTCTTTATTTATTATGTCAATATTTATTGGTAATTACATTCAAATCACAAAGCCTTATTCTACCTATCATTAGTAATTCAACCTATTTGATAAATTAATTTAATCTATTATTTTGTTTTTAATAATAATTTATTACTTCAAAAAAATTATTTTAATTTAATTATAAAATTTTATCAGCCAATACAAAATACAAAATATTAAGATTTTTTTAAAGTTAAATTAAATCATTGAATCAATTTTAAAAAAATTTAAAAATGACGGTTAGCGACGGACACTTTGGTCGCTACACCACAACCACTAGCGACGGACGACCTGGTCGCTACATCACAAACACTAGCGACGGCTACTGTGGTCGCTACGTCACAACCACTAGCGACGGAACATTGTGGTCGCTGTATCATAAGCACTAGCGACGGAGTCTTCCGTCGCTGTATCATAACCACTAGCGACGGATTCTGTCGTCGCTGTACTTGTTACAAATAGCGACGAGCAAGGGTGGTCGCTACATGAGTACATGTAGCGACGGCATAGGGTGGTCGCTGATGGCTGTTATTAGCGACGGGCTTTCGTGGTCGCTGTATGCCAACACTTAGCGACGGCTGGGGTTATTGGGACAGAGACGATTTTAGCGACGGCCTTACGCCGTCAATATGTTAGCGACGGCAGGTGTGGCGTCGCTGATGTCTTTTCGACGAGGGTTTTAGCGACGTCCTCCTTTCCGTCTGAGATGCCGTCGCTAATGTGTTTAGCGACGGCCATTCTGTGGATTAGCGACCAATACCTTCCGTCGCTATCAGTTGTTTTTTTAGTGGTGAACAGTGCCCGGGATGTCACATTTTGAGCTTGTATGATTTAGAGTAAGCATTTATATTTTAAATGTATGAATTATGAATGGATAAGAGATAACTATTTGTTTGCATGTATGATTCAATTGATGGTTGATAGAATTGCTTGGAATTTATGTTGATTGATTTATTCGTAGTATACCCCCTCTTGATGTTATTATTGATATGAATGATGAATTTGAATTTCATTCACATTGGGTTAATTAATGAATTGATGAGTATGATGATTTGCATTGGATTGCAAAGAATGTGATGACTATTAATGAAGTGAATTGATGATAAAACTGATGATGATGATGATGATGATGATGATGATGATGATGATGATGATGATAATGATGATGATGATGTATTAAGCTTTTAGTAGTTTGAGTTGTAAACATGGAATAGTATGATTGATTGGCATACTATGAAAATTATGGAATTGACTGAAATCCCTTGGTGATGGTAACTAAGTGGTGGCCCCTAGTGATGGTAATCAGGTGGTCTGGGAATCATTGATCTTGTTTTGCATAGCGTTTTCATATTTTGATGTACACGTGACTGTAGGGGGCCTATAATGTCGACCGAGATGGGAGGGCGACCTTTGAATAGGCAAAGGCCCTGTGTGGTTTCCTTCGGGATCCATAGTTGCCTTGGATTAGGTTCAAGGCTGGCCCGTAACACCGAGTTGAGTTGCCATTGTCACTAAGAGTGAGGGGTGTTACATTACGGGTGAACGGTTTAGTACCGGTAAAATGGGATTGAATATATGTTGTGAAAAATTATACACTGTACTGTAATTCCCATCGTTAGAGTCGGGTCCACATGTATATGCATTACATATAGTGATTGAGAATTTGGAGGCTTTGGTTAGCCTATGTGATGTGATTGATATGCTTGAAAGCATTGTTGTAATGTGACTTTATGTTAGATGACAGTGAATACTGATTGTGAGGATTATATATATATTGATGTGATGTGTAGAACTAGATAGGTAAGTTGTAGTTACCAGGTTGAAATCTAATTCATTAGCTGCCATTTAACATATAATATGCTCACCCCTAAGTTGTGGTTATTTTTTAGTGGATATGGATCGAGGCGAGGAATAGTGAGGAGTCACTAGACCTGGGATGGAAATGTGATTGCATTTGAAGTATATATGCATATACTATGTATAACTGCATAGCTTTTGGCACTATTTAGCCTTGGTCGGCTCTTCTGTGTATAGGTTTATTTTGTTAATGACATATGTTGTATAGTAGACCTTAAGTAGCTAATGACTTCACCGGAAGTCTAGATTGGGTTGATATATATATATATATATATATATATATATTAGTAAATGATGATGTTTATATTGAATCGTGAATTATGTTAGTGATGATGATATGTGATGAGGATTTAGAACGTGAACCATGGATGAGTCCATGATGAGTACTTTAATTTGTATTATGCCAGGAATTGCACTTGAAATGCTATTATGGTTGATGATTATCATGGGCAGGAAATTATGTTTATTGTATTAAGATTGAGGTGTAAGTTGCTTGGTTAAGGCTTAAGTTAGCCAAAATGTGTTTTAACGTATAACTTGATGAATTCTAGGAATTTTGAGGTATGGTTGGTTGCCATACATTATAAGGGATGTATTTGAGGTTGTATCAGAATTTGATGAGGATTGGACATCATTTGAGTAAGATATGGTGTGCGGAAGTCGATTTTGGGTCCAACCTCTGCATTTCTTGCTCAGGCGAGCCCGGTTTCGCTTAACCGAAATTTCTTGTATGGTCGAGTTGAATTCTGAGTAATCCTCGCTTAAGCAAGGAAGATTTCGCTTGAGCGAGTCAGGAACTATTTTCTTGTGTGTTTTTCGCTCAAGTGAAAATGTTTCACTTGAGCGAGAGAGGTGAAACTTGGGTACTTTCTATTCTTCGCTTAAGAGAGATGGAAAGGTCTGGGATTCTATATTATTTTCGCTTAAGCGAGAAGACTCTTGCTTAAGCGAAAGTGGCCTTTTGCTCAAGCGAGCAACCTTTCGCTTAAACGAGCCTACGATGGTTGATTTTCCTTATGTTTACTTCGTAGGCATTATTTTGGGCCTCCTTTGGTTGTTGCACGATACTTTTGTCAGGTGGGGCCACTTTAGGTGGTGCAAATTTTCACAAAAAATTCTCCTTGTTTTTTATTAACTTAGGGTATCACATTAAACAATATTAATTTTTATCTCATTATAAAATAATAAATACATTTACATTTGAATATATTTAATTTAAAATAAGTATAAATACTTATAAAGGTACATACAAGAAGGGTATCCGTTTACAGGTATATCCACGGATACCCATAGATACGAATTATTTTACCATCCCTACAACCAAACCAACATTTGTTGGTACTTATTAAAAGTTATTACTATAACATTTTAAATTTTTTTATTTGTATTTAAATTTCAAGGTTGTGTAAAAAAAATTGAATTCTAGTGTCGCCTCAATATTTTTTTGTTGGAATCTCGTATTAAACTCCAGTGTCATTATTGTTTTTTAAAAAATCCTTTTCCTTTTCAAAAAGAAACTGATGTATTTTTTCTTCCAAAAGATAAACATGACTTTTCAAGCTCAGAGATGGACGACTTTAACGATATGGATTCTTGTGGACCTCGGATATTAGGTTGTGTATGGTGATTTAATCAAATGTTTAAAAATAATGATTGTAATTCATATTTTTTAAATTAGTTATTTTTATAATTGGAGTAAAAAATATTTTTTATATCATTTCTAGAAAACTATACCGATTATTTTTATAGTTGGTATAAAAATACTGTTTATATTAATTTTTTACATCTGTTATAAAAATAATAAACCATTAAAATATTGTTTACATTAATTATTTTTAATCATTTGATTGATATAATGGTCTAAAACCTACATAAGGTGCTAGAGAAACCAGAGGGTCCGTATCCACTTTAACGAGCTTTGGCACAGATTTTGCACTGATAAAAAATAGAAGACTCTCGTGTAAGTTATTAATTAAATTTAAAAATAATGCACAATAAAATTGAGTGTCAAAATTTATTATCGATACAAAACAGGTATAGTAATCTTTTTGTTGCCAAGATCTATTTGTTGTCTCATTATAGATAAGAACGAAAATTTTATAAATTATTTTATATAAAAATTTCCCTTTTAACTTTTTGCTTCCATTCCCCAATCCGAGAGAGTGGTCCCATAATACTTTCCTCTTCTAAAATTTAAGGCAAGGCAACAAGTTAAGGTATTTACAATTACACACTTCCATTCACACGTCATATCGGACCCAAATCTAAAGGCTTCACAATTGATTTTTTTCCTTTTTTATGAGTAATTGTATAAATGGCCATGAACCTGTTATAATATAATCAAGTGATATATTTAAATTAATAAAACCTAATCTCTAAAATAATTCTTTAGATTTTTTTATGTAACCTAATTTAGTGTGAACAACTTCCATGGTTGTAAAGGAGAGATATCCACTTTATTAGTGAAGAAAAGGACAGGAGAAATTGTGAGATGCGGACAATGCCTAACCATAAAGATTTTATTTTGGAATTCATTAGTTGATGTAGGAATCAAATTTGACGATATAGTATATTAAAGTTTAAATTTGTAACAAAAACATGTTTAAACTTTAATTTTTCTTATATTAATTGCAAGTTAGAGAGTAGGTCCCTTGGCAATATCATATTCCAATGACCGTTTCTAATTTTTTATTTCAAAGTGTATTAAGGGTGGGAGACTCATAATATAAATAAATATTTTTTAATAAAATATTTTTATAATTTAAGTAATAGTTTTTATATTATTTAAAAATTAAAATTAGCTATAACAATATAAAAATTAAAATATTGGCTAAAAGGTAAATTTAGCCCCTAGAATTACTGAGAATTTGGGTTTGCCCCCTGAAATGATTTTTCTTAGTATTGCCTCCCTAGCAAATTTTTAAGGTTAGAATATAACCTCTTCCGTTGACTGCCTCTGCCAACTGATGAGATGGAGTCCAGTCACATGTCTGTCATTACATACGTGGCATGTGACTCATCATATTAGGAGCCAAGTCACTGATTAGCACAGATTAGCCTTTTTTAATTAAAAGTTAATGAAATTATTTATTAAGTGAATTAACAAAATAAAAAAAATAGAAAAAACACGTTGGGTCACTCTTCCTCTTCCTCACTTCGTCTGACCTTCGTGTGCTTCCACCTCCTTTCACAATGACTCTGCCTCGTCAAGGAAGTTCTCAACGACTCTGCCTCCGGTGGCCTCGCCACCAAGCTGAAACACTCCTCTCATATCTCCGATCATTTTCATCTCTTGCTCTTTTTTTCTTTTTTTTGCGAAATATGCTTCGTTAGACCTTGTCGTAGCCTGATCTGTTTGATTTGTGCCGTTTTTCGCACTTTACCGCGCCAATTTTCTTGATCTACGATAGCATTTCCTTTGTCAATTAATGAGAATATGCTTCGATTTTCGATCTATTGAAATTAGATTCTGATTCGAGTTTTTCTTTTAATCCTTTTCGAATGCTACCGTTCGTAGAGACTTTTATGCGATTCTGTTGTTGTGTTATGTTATGGCAACTTCGAGTTTAATATTGTTTCTTCGATGAAATGTGATTAATGTCTTGTTTCTGACTTTGTCGGTGGTAATTGATAATGCGTGTAATTTCCGCGCTCTTTCCAACTAATGGAAATAGGTGATGCTATTTTGTTATTGTGTTCGAGTTTAGTTTTTATTATCAGTGATGAAATGGAGAAAGTTCTGTTCGATGAAGTAACTACCTAAAAACTTTCGGTAAAATTAAAAGCAAGCAAACTGATACATAGATGGAACCATATGATTTTGATTTATTTGAATTGAATTGATTCATCAACTATAATATCTACTTTCTGCAGAAGATGGAACTTATGTTATGAAAAAAGTCCCCTGCAAAACACGAAGGTCAGACGAAGTGAGGAAGAGGAAGAGTGACCCAACATGTTTTTTCTATTCTTTTTTTTATTTTGTTAATTCACTTAATAAATAATTTCATTAACCTTTAATTAAAAAAGGCTAATTTGTGCTAATCAGTGACTTGGCTCTTAATATGATGAGTCACATGCCACGTATGCAATGACAGACATGTGACTGGGCTCCACCTCATCAGTTGGCAGAGGCAGTCAACGGAAGGGGTTATATTCTAACCTTAAAAATTTACTAGGGAGGCAATACTAAGAAAAATCATTTCATGGGGCAAACCCAAATTCTCAATAATTCTAGGGGCTAAATTTACCTTTTAGCCTAAAATATTTATGATATTTATAACTCAATAATAATAGTATAGTACTAAATTAATTTTAATTAAATTATTTGTTAATAGTAATAAGAAGAGATGACAAAATAGTTAAATAAAACGATAAAACAACGTTAAAAAAAAACTCAAAAAATTTCACTCGTCATTAATTATAAGGCCTAGAATGTATCTTGTTATTTCACATAAACTATACTTTTAGGTTTGGTCTGTGTTATTTAAAAGCTTGAATTATTTTGATAGTCTATAAAAAATTTGATTTACATTAAAACTAGTAAAAATGTTAACAAACCAATATTAAATATCAAATCACTCATCATTAATAAACAAATAAGTCTATATAAAATATATATTTTGTCTGTTGTGGAATCTGGGTCGATATGGACCGTCTTGAATAGAGTCCTTAGTTTAGTAACCTGACCGATGTCACCTCACTTACTCTCAGTTTTACACCACCTCAGTAGAGTATGGTATTTTACACCTCAATTCAGTGGGAATCCAAGGTTCTTCGAGTAAAGGTGGTAATTGATGTCTTAGTCCGTACTGGTATTCCAAGATCACACCGAAGGTGAACCTGCAGAAGACTCTTCGATGTTTAAGTCAATATAATTACTAAGACTATGTATGATTACGGAGGTAACTTACGGAAAAATTGGAACAGATCCTCCTTCAGTAATAAATGAGTTGTATTTATAGTGTTACCTTAGTTTCAGAAGTGATTTGACTATCTGCCTAACCTACTGTAGGCACAGTGTCTGTAGAGTCAGGTTACCCATACCTCCTTTGACTGGTTATCGGATTGTCAGTTATTAACCGGGGTTAAGGGGAAGATCCGTAGTCAGTCTATGGTTCCAGACTCCGGTTATAATTTATCTAGCTCTTACTAATGACGTGGCGCGGTGTTCTAGGACCTTGTCCAGTCATGTTGCCACCCCGGATCATTTACACGTTAGTTTATTTTTTGTAGTATTGCTACGAAAGGTGAACTATCCATAGTCCAACTGAAAACATTGTTGGGGTGTAGTACCGATATGTCAGATATGACTGGTGTCAGATGTGCTTTTGGGTGGGTGAGGCATTTAATGCGCCTCACCTGTAAATGCTGCCACTTCACGTGGATTGTTGATGTGTCACTTCATGGTTGGCCGTGTATCTCACGCATTAGGGAGTGACATCAACTTAGGCGAAACGACGCTCCTCCTTGGGCCGCGACGTTTCGTCTTTCACTCCGTCCATGGGCCGCGATGGTTGAACGTCGGCCTATGTTCTTGCCTAAAAAAGCAAGTGCCTCTGCTACTTCACTTCACTCGTTTTTTTACCGAAACTCTGCTCAACCGCCCTCTGCTTTTGCTCTCACCTCGTCCTGGCTCATACTAGAAGGACAACTCGCATTATCCCTACAGGTAGCCTTCAAAATCCTTCTTTTTACCATGTCTTCCTTTTCTTCTAACCACAGCTAGGAACAAGATTCCTCTTGTGAAATTATATCAAACCCTTTAATTTCCTGACCACCCGAGGTTCCTTGTCATGGACCTCGGCTCACTCAAACGGACATTCGTAGGTGGATGACTCCGACTAACTTGGGCTAAACCTCCTAGCGGAGTCCTCCACTTCTGGGGTTTGGAATCCTCTTTCGCCCCTTCCTCCTGTGTCTCTGGACCGGAGTGAGAATTCCAGCGTAGTGCATTACTACGTTGATGATACTGACTTTTATTTACGTGTACCTTTTTTAGCGCATGTAGTCACGATGGATGCTGTCGACTCATCAACCTTGAGAAATGACCCTGGCGATACATTTATGATAGCGGATAAGGTGAACTGGCTAGCTCATAAGCCCGAAGACCCTTATTTCTGGGTTTCTCAGGAGATACTCCCTATTTACAGCCGTCTTGCTCAGCCTTTAGACGGAATAAAACTGGAGATCGAGTACCATTGATGCGCCAAGAAATACGCCAATTCCTTTGCCCTTTTTGCCCCTACACTCACAGAGCGGATCTATCACATTCCGAAGGACCGCTTCATTTATTTCCACGACTACACTATAAGCAAGGTGGGAGTTTGGTTCCCCTTAAATAAATTTGAGATGGGGGTATTAGGGTTTCTAGACATCACCTCCAGCCAGCTTCATCCCAACGGCTGGGCCCACCCTCATCCTTTCTCTCGAAGTTCTGGGTAAGCACCTAGGCTTCACCCCCACCGTCGCAATTTTCTTCCGGTGCCCGTGTGATGCGCCGAGGTGGAACCGAGATGGGATTCGTCAATTTATGGTGTCAAAGTGACATCATCAATTTCGAAGCCTTTGTGGAATCCTGCAAGATCGCCGGAGGCTCTTTCAAGAACTCCTACCTAAAACTCTTTGTTAAAGGTACAGGACAACCTTTCTAGAAGGATGAGGAACGTCAATTCAGGATCCACACCGGTTAGACTCATAAGCATTTCCTGCTGGAGAGTTCGGCTTACGTTGTTAACCAGTCCTCCTCTTCGAGTCCGCGAAGGTGGTGGTCGACACCCTTCATAACATATCCCGGGGTGCCCCCTCAAATGCCTTTCTCTTCTTGGCATAGCTAAGACACGGGATGATTACCTTGCTCACCTGGGTAGATACCCATTTCTTTACCTGCTTTTATATGTTTTTACACTGCGGTTGATTTAACTATTACTTTACTTTTCAGGGAATATGAGTACTGCCGCTTTGGAGAACCTCTATAAGCTGATGGAGGGGTCAGTGGTTGACACCACCGTGGAAAATAATGTCACCCCAAAGATGCAGAAATCTTCCAGACTTCCTACCTCTGGCGGGGTTATTGGATTGGAAGACGCCCCTGGCAAGCGGAAGGACAAGGGTAAAGGAGTAGCCACCGAGACCCCGGTCGAGAGTGAATTCCCTCCTCCTCCTCGTTCCGGTATAGAAGCTCTGGAGGAGCTGCTTACAAGGAACCTTCCTCCAAACCCAGACTTTGAACTCCCCTACCGTCTTAAATTAGGGTTGGAGAAGGATGATATCGCATTCGCCTTGGAGACGGTGATGTGGTATAACATTAAGACTATCTCCGCCATCTACCCCGCCACAATCGATGGTCCTAAGCTTGAAGTGGACCGTCTGAAGGACAAAAATTCCCATCTTTCTAAGGATTGCAGCCGGACTCATCAAAGGATTAAGTCCCTTAATGAGTCCAACCAGGCTTTCCAGCGATCCGAGAAGATCTGGAAGAAAGAGAAGGACGGGCTGCTGGGGAAGATGGTCAAACTGGAAGGTCAAATGGCTGATCTTTGCAAGAAGAACGAGGAATTGTCCATAATGGTAACAAATGAGCAAAACAAGTACCAAAAAGACATGCTACAGTTTTCTCATGCCGCTATGGACTTCTTCAGTCATGCGATCCGACAGGTCATTCACTAGAATCGGGATATACCTTTGAACCTGAACGGAGTTAGTTTTTTCAATCGATTTTGGAATAGGGAATTAGTGACTAAGATGGGTGGCCAGTCCTTTTCTCCTTCTGATGAGCCCTTCAAACTCCGTCCATTAGCTGCGGGGGAGGATGACGGTCTCGGGGACTCTAATACGGACGATGCCGATGCTGGATCCGAAGGCGAAGAGGAGGGTCTAACAATCCTTGATTTTCTTTTCGCTCTGTAGGTGGGATGAGCTCCGCCCTTTTTGTTTCTTGATTTCTGTTGGCCGTAGTGGCCCCCCTTTTTTTGTAACTAATGATTAATAGTATTTTGCTTTTTACTAGTTTCGTTGTTATACTTTGATAAGTCTTGAAAAGACTTAATAATTTCATCTTTAATTTAACTTAATCCATTAAATATTGTTTAGTTTGGCATTATTATTTAATAAATTGTCAATAATTTTGGTTTTATTTATTTATTTCAAAAGTGTTTAAATTATGCAAGAAAATGATTAAAAAGAGAAAGTAGTAAGGAAATTTGTTTATTTGTAAATTCACTAACCCAACATACATACGCTGAACAGCCAGCGTACATACGCTAGGCACTTATTTGTTTGCATGTGCAAGTGTAGTAAAATATCTTTCACGCTCAAGCTTGGAAGTTTCACGCTCAAGCGTGAAATCCATGCAATTCACGTAAAAGGAAATCTCGATCATGCTCAAGCATGACCATTCACGCTCAAGCGTGAAGTCTAAAAACCATTCACGCTCAAGCGAATATTCAATAGAAAGCTTAAATTAAAGCACACGCTTAAGCGTCAGTCATTCACGCTCAAGCGTGAAGTTGGTTATGCAGTTCACTATTTTTCCCTCCAAGTGAAGTGCTGCATTGTTGTTGTTTTCTACTGTACCTTAGTAACTTAAGTAATGTTTTGTAATTAATTATTTCCCTGTAATTATGTATTTAGTTTAGTTAGTTAATTATTAATTAAGTTTCCCTTGTAATTAAGTTAGTTAGTTAGTTAGTTAGTTGTCTATATATATACTTGTACATACTCTGTAAACGAGACGAGGGAAAACACACAGAAATAATAACACGACTCATTTTCTCATTTCTAATCTCTCTTTAATTCTTTTCTCTCTCTAAAATCTCTCATCCATGTCTCCCCACATTCCTTCGACAAAATCCATTTCCATGGGTTTCTAAACCCCTAGGGTTGGGATTGTTGAAGCTTCAGATGGAATCTTGAAGCTACATTGAGGAAATTAACTTCTAAAGCATGAGGAGAACAAGTTGAGAAGTGGTTCTACTCTGTTAAATTGACAAATTCAGATCTAATGAAGAATCTCACTAGTGAGGAATCATAGTTGAGACTTAGGTAACTTCTGGCTTCCTAGCTAATTCAAGCCTAGTAATTAGGTGAATAGTTAGGGTTCAACCTCCAACTTCGCATTAGATTATTCTGTCATTGAGCACCTAAGGGATTAGGGTTTAATGCTCAGGAATTAGTGTTATTCACCTAAGGAATTAGGGATTAACCATCTGTGAATTGTCATCTTGCATCTGGAGCTTAATTGAACCTCGATTGCATGTTCCTTGATGAAGTTGTAAGCTGAAGTAATCCTAACCTATCTTTTATTCATCACATTTTATCTCTTCTACTGTTTCTAAAAATACAAAAACATAGAAAGTATAAGATAACAAAAACAGAATGAATTCTATCTGCTTGTGTTGGTTCAGCTTCTGCTAGTCCAAGATTGTGGTAATTACCTCAATCCCTGTGGGACGATCAAATATATTACAAATTTAAAGATTGGTGCGCTTGCCAAAAGAAAATAAATCCTCTAAGAGTCACACAATAAGTCGATAATAATTTAGGATTTTCACACGAAGTTAATGGCTCCGGATTTATGCATCAAGTTAATGGCGCCGTTGTCGGGGATTGTTAAGTAATATCAACAATCCTTGGACCGGTACTAGACTGAACCGTTTAATTTTATTTTTGCATTTATTAAGTAGTTTAATTCTCGTTTTTAGTATAGTAGTAGTTTGTGTAGTAGTATCAGTAGCTTTGAATTGTTTATGTCTAATAGTTGGTGTATGCAGTCAAGGAACAGAGGAAAGCCTTTCTTCTTTGATCCTGATATTGATTTGTTAGAGCATAAGCTTAGAAAGGAGAAAAAGCAAAAAGAACAGCAAGAAATGGAACAGAGGAGAGTTACACTAGGTGACTACTCCAGGCCTACTGAAGAAGGATCGCAATCTAGCATCCTTAGGCCTCCAATTGCAGATAATAACTTTGAACTCAAACTGGCTTTGCTGCAATTGGTTAGAAATGATCAATTCAGAGGAAGTAAGGTTGAGGATCCAAATTTGCATCTAGCAACCTTCCTCCAAATCTGTGATACTGTAAAAATGAATGGAGTCCCTGAAGAGGCAATAAGACTGAGATTATTTTCTTTTTCTTTAAGGGATAGGGCTAAGGCTTGGTTGCAAAGCCAACAAAGAAGTAGTATCTCTACTTGGGAGGATTACAAAGAAAATTTCTGATTAAATATTTCCCAAGTTACGTACTGAAATTACTTATTTCCAGTAGAGAGAGGGTGAATCTCTAATGGAAGCATGGGATAGGTATAAAAAGAGTTTAAGGAAATGTCCTCACCATAGGATTCCTGATGTGCAGCAAGTTACCATATTCTATAATGGTGTAAGACCAGCAACTAGGGTCTTGATTGATGCCTCAGTTTGAGGTTCATTGACCACTAAAACAGTTGAAGAGGCTATAGAATTGATTGTGTTAGTGTATGCACTATGAGCTTTATGTTTTTTCATTTGTATCATTTTTCTGCTTATCAATAAAATAAGTATTTCAGTTTAAAATTGTTTTAAAATGTATTTATCCTTGGAGTAATAGGTCATATGAAAGTTATTCCTAAAATGTCCCTAGTCAGGTATTTACATGGGGACATGTAATTACATTGAGACTAGTGTGTGAGTGTACTGATGACCTGATCTCACAGATCATAGATATATATGATATCAAGTCTTCACATGGGTACACATTAAGAGTAATGATGTATTGGACGGACCCACCATGAGAACGTTGCATGGATCGTTACATGAATGTCATAAACAATTCTCAATGTGATAATGGTATATGTAGTCCTTCGACCTGAAGTCACTACGATTCCTACATGAGGAGTTTATTATTTTAATACAATTAAACGTCTTCTGTAACAAGAGGACTATAAAGGTTGTGATTAGGCAATGAACAAATTATGTAGATGGATGTAAGTGATGTAGATGGGATTTGTCTCTCTTATGTGACAGGAGTGATATCTATAGGCCACTTGATGGAGTAAGACTAAGAAAACGCATGGCCATGCTAGAAAGAATAAATATTAGATATTTATTCGGATCAAGTCTACTTCGGTATCAAGTAAAATAAATTAGGCCGTACAAGGATGACGCGACCATGCCTTGGGCCCAATTAGGATATCGTGACAAAAGGAACAAACATATTAAATAATTATCACTTATAGGTTATATTGATAATAAATAATATTTGGACATAATGATACATTGCTAGATGCCGCTCTTATTTTATATTAATAATAAAATAATTTATTATTAATATGACCGGGTATTTTCCCTATAGGGTCACACACATAGAGTAAGCACATCAGAAAATGTTTTGTTTTATTTTAGTTGGACTAAAATAAAGCTATTGGGCCTAACTCATTTAGAATGAGTAAGGAGCCCACTCTTTAGAGAGAACAAATTAGGTTAAACCTAAGCCTATAAATAGAGCATAAGATGTTCATAGGCCGTTCACTAAAGCGAGACACAAATTCACAAAAGTTGCAAGAGCTACACGCCGTCAAACTAGCAGTTGGCAAGTGTTACGATTCTGGTGGGAGTGTTCGTGTGGACTCCTAAAGGACGAGGCTACGACTGCTTCGGTGTTCTTCAAGAGGTAATCCAAAATGTTTTTTTTGTGTTTGTTTTGTGCTTTGAAACACGACACTTTGCAAATCCTATGATATCCCTGTTTTTTCCGCTGCTCATGTTCTAGGGATTCCCTAACAGATTGATGTAATGGCTTCAAATGAATGTTTAGTTAGTGAAGGGAGCCAAATCCCTAAAAGAAGGATATTAGAATTAGAAGCACAGGATGCTTATTTGGCTCAAAGTAAGTTGATGACTCAGGCTTTAGAGAAATTAAGTGTACAGGTTTCAAAACTTCAAAAGCCTAGTCAAGTTTGTATGATGAGTTGTGATTTTTATAGTAGAGATCATGAAAATGGCATGTGTGATCCAAATGTGCCTGCTGAGCAAGTGAATTACATGGGGCAGCAACAATTTTAAAGGAATTATCCCTCTAATTCCTTTAATCCTAACTATAGAAATCACCCTAATTTTTCATGGCAGAAAGGTCCACATTTGAATCAAAACATGCCACAAAATCAAACCACAACTAGATCACAATAACCTTCTCCTCCTCCCTCTAAGGAAAAGTCTAAACTTGAGAATGTGCTATCTCAGTTCATTCAGACCACTCAGGCCAGCTTTAAAAATCAAGAAGCGTCCATTCAAAATTTAGAAAATCAGGTTGGACAACTATTAAAACAATTAGCTGAGAGACAATCAGGTAATTTTCCTGGAGATTCTGAGGTAAATCCTAGGGAAAATTGCAAAGCGATAACTACTATGAGTGGGAAAACTCTTCTCCCACTTCCAAGTCATGAAATGAGTTTAGAAAAAGAAACAACCAAAGAAATAGAGCAGGAAAGTGAGCAAGATGTTGATAAAACTAAAAACAAAAAGGAATTAGAAAAAGAAAAAGAAAATCAAGTTTATCAAAAGAAAAAGATTGATTTGATCTTGGAGGAAGCTGTCAAGCTAACTCTAAAGAAATTAAAGAATGCTCCATTTCCACATAGATTTAAGAAACAAATAAAGGAGCAAAAGTTTGCTAAGTTCTTGGATGTGTTTAAAAAGCTTCACGTAAATATTCCCTTTACTGAGGCATTGCAAGAGATGCCTTCATATGCTAAATTTTTGAAAGTGTCTAAGAAGAGAAAGCTTAAGGGAGATGAGATGATTGCTCTCACTCAAGAGTGTAGTGCAATTATTCAAAAGAAACTTCCTCAAAAGCTAGAAGATCCTGGATCTTTTATAATACCTTATGCAATAAGGGATGTTCATGTAGGAAGTGCTTTATGTGATCAAGGGGCTAGCATAAACCTCATGCCTTTGTCCTTAATGAGGAAATTAGGAATTAACGACCTGCAACCAACTCGCATATCTTTGCAGTTGGCCGATAGGTTTATCAAATATCCTCATGGGATGCTGGAAGATCTGTTAGTTAAGGTAGATAGGTTTATCTTTCCAACAGATTTTGTAGTTTTGGATATGGAAGCTGATAAAGAAATTCCCTTAATCTTGGGGAGACCCTTTTTAGCTATAGGTAGAGCTTTAATTGATGTAGAGAAGGGAGAACTCATGCTGAGAGCTCAAGAGGAGCAGGTAACTTTTAATGTCTTTAATGCTATAAAACATCCAGCTGAGAAAATGGATTCTTTTATGCTTGAAGAAATTAAAAGTTATAAGACTTCTATACTATTGAGAACTGAAGAAGAGGTTTTACAAGCCTTTCTTGAGGATGATTTTGACTCTGAGACTGAGGAGTTAAATTACTCACATAATGAGTTGCTGAACCTACTAGAAGCATGTGAAGTAGGTGAATTAGAAAATGAAAAGAAAGAAAATTTGAATAATACTGAACTTGAGAAAGGTAAGGAAGTGTTTGAAGAAAAACTTGATTTAAAACCTTTGCCTTCTCATTTGAAATGTGTTTTCTTAGGAGATAATGAATCACATCCTGTAATCATTAATGCTAAATTAAACGATGAGGATGTAGAAAAATTGATAGGGGTTTTAAGAAAACATGAATTTGCTATTGGTTGGAACATTTCTGATCTAAAGGGAATTAGTCCATCATTCTATATGCATAAAATTTTGATGGAGGATGACTATTCCCCTGTTGTTCAACACAAAGAAGATTAAACCCCATAATGAAAGAAGCTGTAAGGAAAGAGGTAGTTAAACTTCTTGATACTGGGATTATCTATCCTATCTCAGACAGCGCTTGGATTAGTCCAATCTAAGTGGTGCCTAAGAAAGGAGGGATGACCACTATTAAGAATGAGGAAGGTGAAGTCATTGCCACTAGACTAATTACAGGTTGGAGAATGTGCATAGATTATAGAAGGCTTAATGACTCCACTAGAAAAGACCATTTTCCTTTGCCATTTGTAGACCAAATGCTTGAGAGACTGTCAGGTCATGAGTTTTATTGCTTCCTTGATGGATATTTTGGGTACAACCAAATTGTGGTTGATCCAAAAGATCAAGAGAAGACAGCCTTCACCTGTCCCTATGGAATCTTTGCATATAGGTGCATGCCATTTGGTTTGTGCAATGCACCAGCAACTTTTCAAAGGTGTATGCTGGCAATTTTTAGGGACATGGCAGGGAAGTTCATTGAGGTGTTTATGGATGACTTCTTTGTGTTTGGAAGCAATTTTGATATATGCCTCAGCAACCTATCTAAGGTGTTGGTGAGATGTCAAGAGACTAACCTTGTTCTCAATTAGGAAATGTGTCACTTTATGGTTAGAGGAAGGATAATCCTTGGCGACAAAATCTCTGCTGAGGGCATTCAAGTAGATAGAGCCAAGATTAAATCATTGAAAAACTTCCTCCCCCAATCAATATGAAAGGAGTGAGGAGTTTTTCAGGATGTGCTGGCTTTTATAGGAGATTTATTAAGGATTTTTCAAAAATAGCTAAGCCTTTGACTGATTTACTTGTGAAAGATCATGCTTTTATTTTTGATGAAAAATGTGTCAAGGCTTTTGAAAATCTGAAACAAAGATTAGTAACAGCTCCAATCCTTGTAGCACCTGATTGGTCTTTACCATTTGAACTAATGTGTGATGCAAGTGACTTTGCTATAGGAGCTGTGCTAGGACAAAAGAAAGAAAAATTAACACATGTGATATATTATGCTAGTAAAGTGTTAAATGAGAATCAAATAAATTACACCACCACTAAAAAAGAAATGCTTGCTATGGTGTATGCATTTGATAAATTCAGAGCTTACTTGATTGGTGCTAAGGTCATTGTGTATACAAATCATTCAGTAATCAAGTATTTGCTAGCTAAAAAAGAATCAAAGCCAAGGTTGATAAGGTGGTTTCTTATACTCCAAGAGTTTGATTTAGAAATAAGAGAGAAAAAGGGAGTAGAGAACTTAGTGGCTGATCAACTCTCTCGTCTGGAGGGTGAATGTGATTCCATCTTAATTAAAAAGGAATTCCCAGATGAGAGGCTGATGGCAATTATCACAGGGCCATGGTATGCTGATATGGCTAACTTTAAAAGTGCCTCTGTGGTACCTGAAGGGTGGACATCCCAAATGAAGAAAAAATTCTTTCATAACAGTAAAACTTTTCTATGGGATGATCCATTTCTTTATAAGATAGGAGTAGATGGAATTTTCAGGAGATGTGTGCCTGAATCAGAGCAAGAAAGACTCTTATGGCACTGCCATGACTCCTATTATGGAGGACACCATGGTGCCTCCAGAACTGCAGCAAAAGTCTTGCAATGTGGCTTTTATTGGCCAACAATTTTTCAGGATGCTAAAGTATATGTGCAAAGGTGTGATAAGTGTCAAAGAAGTGAAGGCCTCTCTGCTAAAGCTGGCATGCCTTTGACAAATATTTTAGTTATGGAGTTATTTGATGTTTGGGGCATTGACTTCATGGGACCTTTCCCAAAGTTATTCTCCAATGAGTATATCCTTGTTGCTATGGATTATGTCTCCAAGTGGGTGGAGGCAATCCCTACCAGAACCAATGATGCACATGTGGTGCTTAGGTTTATAAAGAAGAATATTTTCTCTAGATTTGGAGTCCCTAGAGTCCTCATTAGTGATGGAGGGTCATATTTCTGTAATAGAATTATGGAAAAAGCCTTGAGACACTATAAGGTACTGCATAAGGTATCTACTCCATATCATCCACAAACTTGTGGACAAGTTGAGCTTTCCAATAGAGAAATCAAAAGAATATTAGAGAAAGTGGTAGGGAAGTCTAGGAAAGATTGGTCTGTGAGATTAAATAATGCATTGTAGGCCTATAGGACAACATTTAAAAATCCAATTGGCATGTCTCCTTATCAGTTGGTTTATGGTAAGGCTTGCCATCTCCCTGTGGAGTTAGAACATAAGGCATGGTGGGCCACAAAGCTGTTAAACATGAATTTTAACCAATCTCAAGAGGAAAGAGCCCTAAAACTCCATGAACTTAAGGAGTTTAGACTCAATGCTTATCAGAGTGCCTCAATTTATAAGGAGAAAACTAAGAGGTGGCAAACTAAGATCAAAGTGGTCTGGACCTTTTATTGTGAATGAGGTTTTTCCTTATAGTGAAATTGAGTTAAAAGAACCAGCCACTGATAGAGCTTTTAAAGTGAATGGCCAGAGACTCAAACTCTACTTTGGAGGAGAGTTTGATAGGCAGAAAACCTCCATGCTGTTGCAGACATCTTCTTAGATGTCAGCAGGTCAAGCTAGTGACCTTAAAAAAGCGCTGAGGGAGGCAACCCTACATTTTTTGATTGTTGTAGTTTGTGTTTGATGTTTTAAAATAGTTAAAGAAAACTAAAAATTTTGATCAAGGTGTGAATAATCTTGTAAAATTTTTGAAAAAAGTTTGAGCGTTCATACGCTTAATTTCTAGTGTACATACTTATAAATCCATTAGATAGAATTAGAATCAGGTACCCTTGGCGCTTGAGCGAACTTGATTTCACTTAAGCGAAATACTGTGGCGCTTGAGCATGACTTAATTATGCTTGAAGCATGATTTTTCCTCCTGTACGTGTGCCTGTTCGCTTGGGTATAACTTTCTCACGCCTGAGCGTGACTTTGTATGAGCCTCGTGCTTGAGCGAGCTCGGGTCCACGCTTGAGCGTGACCCTTCATTCTGATTCTTGCGCTTGTGCTTGGTCATTCATGCTTGAAGCGTGATACATAGCAAACTTTCACGCTTGAGCATAAAGCATCAAGTTTGAGCGTGACCGTGATATGCATGGCCCTGTTACACCTTGCGCTTAAGCGAATCAATATCAAGCTTAAGCGTGATTGAGGCGGTACTCACTTTGTTACATAATTGCTTTATGCGCTTGAGCGTATGCTTACATGCTCCAAGCATGACCACTGGTGCCTGATAAATGAATTTCATGCTTGAGCTTAGCCATTCATGCTTTGAGCGTGACTCGTGTATTAGTGCCTCACGCCTGAGCGCCCCATCTCACGCTTGAGCGTGATCGGGGTTGAGGAAATTGGAAGACTTCTGTTCCAAATTTGTCGCTTAAGAATGATGCTGTAAGTTTAAGCGTGAGTGACTCAGTGAAGCAACGTTATCCCTATTAGTTTGGCGCTTGAGCGTAACATTCTCACGCTTGAGCGTGACATTCCCTTGCACATTATTCGCTTAAGTGAATAATGATTTGCTTGAGCATAATTCATACCTGATGCTACCTATGTGTTTTAATTTGGGCGTTTATACGCCAAGATTTCAGCGTAGCTACGCGTACCTTAGATATTAGGCTCAACAGTATAAAACCCTCTTAGTGTACAAACCCTAACTCTTTACGCTGGAAACTTGGGTTTTGAAGAGAAAAAGGCACAGTCTCTCATTTCTTTGAAAGGTACCATCTTTTCAGTTCTTACTTTCAGATTATAGTTAGAATTTTTGTATTTCATTGCTTCAATTTCAAATTCCTTTCATCCATCATATTTGTTCATCTTACTTTTTCAATTTGTTGTGATTGTGTTGTTTGTGCATTTATACTTATTTAGGCTTTATAAATACCATCCTGAACATTCACAATGTCTAGAAGATCACAAAGGCTTTTTGGAAAATCAGGAAAAATTGTTGAAAAGGAAAGTATGAAGAAAACCCCAAAAGAGAAAGGAAAAGGGGTGCCTACTATCAGTATCTCTGATTCTCCATCAACTGAAAAAAGTAAAAGTCTTGAAGAAGAAAAGAAGTCTCAGATAGTTGAGGGTTTTGATGGGCATAGGTTTAGAGATTCCAAGACTGCCCAAGCATATGAGAAAAAAATTTAAAAATAGAGGAGTAATAAGGGAAAGAGCTCTAGTCTTGGAGGAAGAAAATTGTTCTGATTACACTATGAAAGCTGCCATGTTAGTAAGAGGGTGGCAATTTTTTAATGAGAATTTAGGGAATGGTTACCAGGAACTTACTAGGGAATTTTATGCCAATCTAAGGGCCAATTCTATTGAAGATGAGTTTCCATTTTCTTCCTTCTTGAGAGGAGTCACCATTCCTCTAACTAGTCATATATTGAATAAGCTGTTGAAAGTACCTATATTGGATGAGGAAGGATGTCACTACACTTGGAAAGTAGATATCTTTCATAGGGTTGAAAATGAAAATCTAAGGAAAGAAATTTTAGAGGAATGTTGTGAACAAGGAGCTACATATATAACAAAAGCGAATGGTGCACCAAAAAGTGTTAGGAAGAGTTGTTTGAATCATCTCCCCCTCTTATGGTGTCACTATGTCCTTTCATCCCTGCAACCTGTGGCTCATGCTACTGAGATTACCATTAAGAGGTTGGTGTTGATTTACTGTTTAATAAGAGGCCTGTATGTTAATCTGGGTGAGTTAATACTGGAGGAGATGATGAAAGACCTTGAAAAAAATCTCTAATTGCCATATTGCTCTGTTATCACTTTGTTGGCCAAAAAGAATTAGGTTAGGTTGAATTATGAAGAACTGACAAAGGTAAAGCTTAAGAGGATTATGGACAAGCATTGGGTGATAGACCATATTGACCATTTTATGCCTCAAGAGTCAAAGCGTCCCAGACAACCTAAACCAACATCTTTTGCATCACCACCAACAGGAGCAGGTACTTCTTCTGATATTTCCATGGTAATGCAGGAACTTCAGGTTATGAAGAAGATGTAGCTAGGAACCTATGATCTGGTCATGAACCATGATCTCATGCTGAGGAAGATTGCCACTGCAATGAATATGGATCACACTGAAGAAATGGGAGTTCCACCTGACAGAGACCTATGGTTGGCTTCCATTGGATTCACCATTCCCCTTGATGACACACCTTTAGCAGCTGAATTTCCACCCTATCCTGAGTAGGACAAGGATGAGCCTATGGATAAAGAAAATGAAGAAGAGGATGGCTGATCTTTTACTTTGTTTATAGTTCTGTTAAGTTAATTCTGGGTTGTAAGGACTTTCTTTTAATGTTTTCTTTTCCTAAATAATGTATTTCATTTTCAGTTGTAATGAACTTATATTTCCCTGTTTAGTTGTTTGTTGTTATTTCTCATCTGAATTGTATTATTCCTGTATCCATCACTCACCAATCGCTGCCATATAGGTAAAAAAGGAAGTAATCTATCCTCTTATCTCATTAATTTGGTGAAATTTGTTAACTGTGTCTAATTTAAAATCCATCTCAATAATTTAAATTTTGTTGATTCTCATGCATCAATTGGATAAATTAATTGATTTGCATTTCTTGATTCATGATCCCTGTCCATAACTATTTTCAATCCTGTATTATTTGTATATTCACCATGCTAGTTAGCAATCTGAATTTATGATCTCGTATTAAGTTTGGGGACATGATTGGCTGATTACCTGTAATATTATTAGCTTTCAAGCCTTTATTATTTCTTTTCCGAGTGTGCCTACATTCTTGTTTAGTGAGACAGAATTTGCTTCAGTACTTGCTAAATGATTATATGTTTGCCAATTGGAAATGATGAAGACCTTCTTTGATAATTAGCCAGGACTAAATTTAGCCATCCTAATATTATTAATTATCCTTTGTCCTAACAATTATATTTTGAGCCTGAGACCCTTTCATTCTACTTATGTACCTAACTTTACAAGCCAATTTATCTGAGAAAAACCAAGTGAATTATCCCTGGATATTCCATTGATAGACTACTGAGTCTTATCTTATTGCTAGGGACTAGCAAGTTCTAAGTTTGGGGATGAAGAGTGTGCGTAACAGCAATTAAAGGACACACTCTGACCTTAATTATAAATGAAGATTTTAAGAAATGAAAGGAAGAACAACAAAAACAAAAATAAAAGTAAAAAATCAGCAAAGCAATTCCTATATAGAAGAAAAATGGTATTGAAAAAAAATAAAAGAAAAGAAAAAAAGAGAAAAAGTCCAAAGGACTGAAAGAGAAGAAGGTGGAAAGCACCACAAGTAATTGAGTATCCTTCATCTGAAAATAATGAAAGCACAAGAATTGGTTAGAAAAGGCATTTAAGTTAAGATTGAGGCAAGGCATCAGTGGGTACATCTTTTAACCCAACATTAACTAGAAAAACAAAAATAGAGCCTGTAGCCTAACCCCATTACAAGCTTAAAAAGCCCTTACTGATCCAATTGTGCTAGCATATGTCATGATGTTTAGAACTGTTGCAAGCCTATGTTGATCTAACAATTATACAAGTGATGAATGCATATTATTGAACCTATACACTGAGAGAAGAGTGAAACACCAATCCAGTGAGGAAAGCATCACCAGCTTGTTTGCAAAGGAAGTGTGAGTAGTTATATTTTCAGAATTTGTGAAAAGAAAGCATGAATGGTATTCAATAATTTTGGTATGAATTAATTTAAGGAAAGGTTGATTGTCTTGAGTGAGTGCAATTCAGTTAATTAATCTGAGTCCTTGCTTGAGGACAAGCAAGTTTTAAGTTTGGGGATGTGATAAGTCTTGAAAAGACTTAATAATTTCATCTTTAATTTAACTTAATCCATTAAATATTGTTTAGTTTGGCATTATTATTTAATAAATTATCAATAATTTTGGTTTTATTTATTTCAAAAGTGTTTAAATTATGCAAGAAAATGATTAAAAGAGAAAGTAGTTAAGGAAATTTGTTTATTTGTAAATTCACTAACCCAGCGTACATACGCTGAATAGCCAGCGTACATACGCTAGACACTTATTTATTTGCATGTGCAGGTGTAGTAAAATATCTTTCACGCTCAAGCTTGGAAGTTACATGCTCAAGCGTGAAATCCATGCAATTCACGTAAAAGGAAATCTCGATCACGCTCCAGCGTGACCATTCACGCTCCAGCGAGACCATTCACGCTCCAGCGTGACCATTCACGCTCAAGCGAGAAGTCTAAAAACCATTCACGCTCAAGCAAATATTCAATAGAAAGCTTAAATTAAAGCACGCGCTTAAGCGCCAGTCATTCACGCTTAAGCGTGAAGTTGGTTGTGCAGTTCGTTATTTTTCCCTCCAAGTGAAGTGCTGCACCGTTGCTGTCTTCTGTTGTACCTTAGTAACTTAAGTAATGTTTTGTAATTAATTATTCCCTGTAATTATGTATTTAATTTAGTTAGTTAATTATTAATTAAGTTTCCCTTGTAATTAATTAAGTTAGTTAGTTAGTTAGTTGTCTATATATATACTTGTACATACTCTGTAAACGAGACGAGGGAGAACACATAGAAATAATAACACGACTCATTTTCTCATTTCTAATCTCTCTTTAATTCTTTTCTTTCTCTAAAATCTCTCATCCATGTCTCCCCACATTCCTTCGACATAATCCATTTCCATGGGTTTCTAAACCCCTAGGGTTGGGATTGCTGAAGCTTCAGATGGAATCTTGAAGCTACATTGAGGAAATTAACTTCTAAAGCATGAGAGGAACAAGTTGAGAAGTGGTTCTACTCTGCTGAATTGACAAATTCAGATCTAATGAAGAATCTCACTAGTGAGGAATCATAGTTGAGACTTAGGTAACTTCTGGCTTCCTAGCTAATTCAGGCCTAGTAATTAGGTGAATATTTAGGGTTCAACCTCCAACTTCGCATTAGATTATTCTGTCATTCAGCACCTAAGGGATTAGGGTTTAATGCTCAGGAATTAGTGTTATTCACCTAAGGAATTAGGGATTAACCATCTGTGAATTGTCGTCTTGCATCTGAAGCTTAATTGAACCTCGATTGCATGTTCCTTAATGAAGTTGTAAGCTGAAGTAATCCACACCTATCTTTTATTCATCATATTTCATCTCTTCTACTGTTTCTAAAAATACAAAAACATAGAAAGTATAAGACAACAAAAACAGAATGAATTCTATCTGCTTGTGTTGGTTCAGCTTGTGCTAGTCCAAGATTGCGGTAATTACCTCAATCCCTGTGGGACAATCAAATATATTACAAATTTAACAATTGGTGCGCTTGCCAAAAGAAAATAAATCCTCTAAGAGTCACACAATAAGTCGATAATAATTTAGGATTTTCACACGAAGTTAATGGCTTCAGATTTATGCATCATACTTCGGTATTCATGCAATTATTTTATTCCAGTGTTTCAAATCCCGTAATTTCTTATCACCAACAACCACTAAGGTTTTTGAACCGCTATGGAATTTAATAAATTCATACCACTCTGGGGTCCTTGGACCACTCCGGGGTTTAATTAAAACAACCACTCTGGGGTCTTTTGGACCGTTCAAGGGTTTTATTAAAACTTAACCACTCTGGGGTCCTTAGATCGCTCTGGGGTTTTATTAAAACTTAACCACTCTGGGGTCCTTAGACCGCTCCGGGGTTTTATTAAAACTTAACCGCTCTGGGGTCCTTAGACCGCTCCGGGGTTTTATTAAAACTTAACCACTCTGGGGTCCTTAGACTGCTCCAGGGTTTTATTAAAACTTAACCACTGAGGTCCTTACACAGCTCCGGGGTTTAATTAAAATAACTTTAGGGTTTAATTAAAACAACCACTATGGAATTTAATAAATTCATACCACTCTGGGGTTCTTGGACTACTCCAGGGTTTAATTAAAACAACCACTCTGGGGTCCTTTAGACCGCTCCGGGGTTTTACTAAAACTTTCTTGGAGGAGTCCGCCAAAACACATTATTGTCCTCGACATTACCTTTTATTAATCAAATAGCACACCGGCTGCATACCTCATTAAAAACCTCCTAAGTAAACCCTGTAGGAGAAACCTTGGGTAGGAAAAAGAGTGCATGACTTATAGTGTCGGTTAGCTATAATACACACATAAATTCTTTATATTCCACTTATTCTTAAACATTTCTCCTTCTAAGGTTTCTAACAAGTAAGCTCCCCCTAGTGTGACCTCGTTCACCCGGTATGGTCCTTTCCATGTCGGTGCCAATTTTCCTTGGTGTGTTAATCGATTCCCAATCGATGCTTTCCTTAGAACAAGGTCGCCCACATCGAATCTTCTTCGTTGGACTTTTACATTATATCAAAATGCAGCTTTGACTTTAATCGCCTGATCCTGGACGAAAGCTGCTTCTCTTACTCCGGTTAACAAATCTAGCTCGTTCCTCAGCCTTCGGTCACTATCCATTACATCAAATTGCTAAATCCTTGAAAATATTAAGCTTATTTCAACTGGTATTACCGCATCTACTCCGTACACCAACCGGAACAGGGCCTCACTAGTAGACAAATATGGAGTCGTCAAATGTGCCCATAGGACATGACACAGTTGATCGGCCATTCTCCCTTTGCTTCACCCAAGCATTTCTTCAGCCCTCTCAAGATTTCTCTATTTTCAACTTCGACCTGTCTATTAGTCTGGGGGTGTTCAACCAATGAGAATACTTGTTTAATCTACAGTCCCTCGAGTAGGCTTTTGAACTTCGAGTCTGTGAATTACATCCCATTATCTGTTATCACCCTTCCTGGTATTTTGAATCTTGTGATGATGCTCTCATAAAAGAACCTCTGCACCCGTGCTGCGGTGATATGCACTACTGCCTCTGCCTCGATCCACTTTGTAAAGTAGTCCACTCTGACAATTAAGTACTTGACTCCACCTGGAGCTTTAGGGAACGGTCCTAAAATGTCCACACCCTATTGGTAGAAAGGCCAGGGGACTATGGATGTGAACAGTTCTTCAGCTGGGACATGATGTTCATTGCTGTTCTTTTGACATACATCGCATTTTTTAACATATTCGACTGTGTCCTTGGCTAAAGTGGGCCACCAATAGCCTGCCCTTAACACCTTCCTAGCTAAACTTCTGCCTCCGTAGTGGTTGCCACATGTCCCTTCATGTACCTCAGAGAGTACTTCATCCACCTCGGCCTCATTTATGTATCTTAGAGAAGGCGCTGTCATTCCTCTTCTATACAAGCCCCCGTCTATCAACGCAAAGTTCGGTAGCTCTTTTTTCAGCTTCTTCCTCTTGATTGGGCATTCCAGAAGTTGTCCACTCACTATGTATCGAATAATTGGAATAACCCAAGAGTCTTCTAGGTGTGCTCTAAACTGGACAGCGTACACCTTTAGTGGACTTGAGATGCTTGCAGTGGCTAACATGCTCTGTATCACTGTAGTTGTGCACCTTCTAAACTCAACTACTACTCCGGCCCCATACCTTTTTTCCATTCGACGATCCGTCGACAAAAATTTTCCAATGTTCCCGTGGTAGTGTTAGGGCTTCTCCAGTTAACTCTGTCACAAAGTCCACCAAAACTTGGGCTTTTATAGTTGTCCATGGTTCATAAGAGATGTCAAACTCTGATAGTACTATCGCCTACTTCGTCATTCTTCTTGGCAGGTCAGGTTTATGGAACACCATTCTCAAAGGAAGATTCATCCGGACTATGATTGGATGTGCATGAAAATACTGTCTTAGATGTCGGGACATCCAAACCAATGCTAGAGCTGCCTTTTCTAACTTCTGATACCGGCCCTCCGATCCTTGCAACACTTTACACTTGTCCAGATTGGCTTCTATACCCCTCTGAGTTAACATAAAACCTAAAAACCTTCCAGCTGGTACTGTGAATTTGCATTTGAGGGGGTTCAACCTTATATTATAAAGCTGTAGTCTTTGGAATACTTTCATCAAGTCTTCAACATGATCTCCTCCAACCGGTGTCTTGGTTATTATATCATCTACATACACCTTGACCATTTTTGATCTTATTCTATCAAACACCTTGTTCATCATTCTCTAATATGTTGCTCCTATGTTCTTCAATCCAAATGGCATCACGGTGTAGCAGAAAACTCCTTTGTCATTCACAAATGCCGTCTTATCCTCTTCTTCCTTCCACATCAGAATTTGATTATACCCGAAGTACGTGTCCATAAAAGATAGGAATTAGTATCCTGACGAATCATCCACCATTTAATCAATGCTTGGTAAGGGGTACGGATCTTTGGAGCAGCACTTGTTCAAATTCATGAAATCCATGCACATCCGCCATTTGTCATTGGCCTTTTTTACCATTACAACATTTGAGACCCAGGAAGAATATTGCACTTCCTTTATGAATCCTGACTTCAACAGTTCCTCGGTCTATTCACACGCCGCCTGCTGCTTCTCTGGACCTAGTCTTCTCTTTTTCTGTGCCACCGCTCTGGACTCTGGGTAAACTGCCAACTTATGATAGCAGAAGTTTAGGTCGATTCCTGGCATATCAGCTGTTGTCCATGCAAACAGGTGTTTGATCTCCCTTAACAGCTTGATCAATCGTTCCTTCATTCCTTAATCTAAAGAATCATTAATCTCCGTCCCTCTGGCAAGGTCATTCTCCAACATTATTTTCTTCACTCCTCCCTCCGGTGTTGGTCTTTGAGGATTTTTTGGGTCCGACCTCAATTCCTCTCTTGGGTCTAGGACTATCAGGTTTACAGACTCCGGCACTGGTCCACTGTCATTCAACCTTTTTCTTTTAGCCGATTCTTCCGCTTTAGTCATTAATTCACTGAGGTTATAATAATACCTCGCTATTTGGTGATCACCCCAGACTGAGGACACTTGGTTATCCTTGTCTATGAATTTTATTAACAAATATGGGGTTAACATAACTACTTCTAGAGCATTGAGAGAAGGACATCCAATGATCCCATTGAATGGGGATTTGACATCGATAACTATAACTCTGGTGCACATAGTTTTTGACCCCGACTCTCCTTCAAATGTTAGCCTGGTGTCCAAATACCCTTTGGTGGATTGCTGGCGCCGTTGAACGCAGTTAACTCCTGAGTGTATGGTAGCAGGTCTGAGTCTGAGAGGCCCATCTTCTTGAAGCACTCATAGAAAATAACGTTGCATGAGCTTCCTTGATATACCAACATCCTTCTAATTATTTTATTTGCCAACACAGCTTCTATCACCGCTGCGTCATCACCACCTGGTACCGTCAGGCCGTAGTCATCGTCAGTAAAAATTATGGCTGGAGTTTTAACTCCGTCTCTGAAAGGCCTATTATCTGCTTTTATTTGCACCGACATGATCATTCTCAAATGATTTTTTCTTGCTGAGTTTGACACTCCTCCCCTAGCAAACCCTCCGGCAATCATGTCTATCACATCTCTTCTACCCAAACTTGGGGGTGGCTTCATATAAGATTCAGCGTCATCATTGATATTATCCACTAATGCTTTCCCTTTGTCCAGTGTAGGTTTTTTTGAACTTTGGGCTTCTTCTTCAACCGGATCAATGTGCTACTCTCTCCGGCTCCGGATTTGCTTTCGGCTTGAACAAGTACTGCTTCAACTTCCCTTCTCTTATTAACGTATCAATGGCTTCCTTCATCTGACAACATTCATCAGCATTGTGCCCTACTTGCTCATGGAACTCGCAGTACTTATTGGGGTTTCCAGCTCTCTTAATTGGAATGGGCTTTCTTACCCCGTACACCATCATCCCTCTCATTCCAACTTCTCGTAGGATTTGGCCAGGTCGTATGGCCAATGGGGTGTATTGTATTATATTTACACTTTTTCCTTCTCGTGGTCTTGGGAATGCATCCCTACCAGCTCCTCGCCTCTCCATCCTTCTTTCTTTTTTATCTGTTCTCTTCACCTTCATCTTCACACTCCTTTGCTTGGCGGCTGCCAAGTGTATTTCTCTTCCCACATACTTCGCTGCCTTGCTTCTGAATTCTTCCATCATCTAGGGTGGTCCCTTTGCCAAGGATAATGCAAAGGGTGACCGGGGTTGTAGTGCCTCTACCGCGATATGCATTTGTATTTCTTCCATCAACCATGGAACCAAAGCTGCTTCCTTGTAGAACCTCTTCAAAAAATCTTTCAAACTTTCCTCTACCCCTTGTCTAATCTGTGAAAACGTGTGCGATGTCTTTGGTACATCTCTGGACACCACAAAATATTGAAGGAACACGTGGGCCATATCGTCCCAAGAATCTACTAATCCACTAGGCAAACTTTTAAACCACCCCAGAGCTTCAACAGATAGCGTCCTTGGAAACATCTTACACATGACGTCCTCCTCAGCACCCAGGAACAAAGATTCATTTACATAGGCATCCAGATGACTCCCAGGGTCCGTCTCCCCAGTGTATTTTCCAATTGATAATGGCTGAGGGGTTTGAAGGTGTCTAGGAATAGGGGTACTCATCAATCTCCTTATGAATGGAACCTTAAACTGGTATTCTCCTCCTCTCCCATGAATCAGTGCCCTCCTCTGGCTGCTCATTTCCTCTGTCCGATGTGTGGACTCTTGCTTATCGTATGTGTACATCAAGGATCTCTCCGGTTGATAAGGGTTCTCCAGTTGTCTTTAATCTCCATTTTAGTTCTCCCTTCGTAATGTTTGTGTCTCCTGGCGTAGTTGCCTTATAATCTCATCCTTGGGATCTGCTCGTACTGTTGCTTGAGCTCCCAACTCTGTCCCAGGGGTCTTTACTATACCCTCATTGAAATCTAAATTTCTTGCTGCACTTTGGACATGTCCTTCCGGGGTTTCATTTCCTTTAGAGCACTCTATGCTATTTCTTTGATTCGTTACGAGACTAAAAAATTTAAACGGTCCCACCGGGCATGCCAATGGTCTGTTCTGGAATCCGGGGTCAATATGGACCGTCTTGACTAGAGTCCTTAGTTTAGTAACCTAATCGATGTCCTCTAACTTACTCTTAGTTTTACACCGCGTCAATGGAGTACGGTATTTTACACCTCAGTTCAATGGGAATCTGAGGTTCTTCGAGTAAGGTGGTAATTGATGTCTTAGTCCATACTGGTATTCCAAGATCACAACGGAGGTGAGCCTGTAGAAGATTCTCCGATGCTTAAGTCAGTATAATTACTAAGACTACGTATGATTACGGAGGTAACTTACAGAAAAATTGGAACAAATCCTCCTTCAGTAATAAATGAGTTGTCTTTATAGTGTTTACCTTAGTTTCGGAAGTGATTTGACTATCTGTCTAACCTACTGTAGGCACAGTGTCTGCAGGGTCAGGTTGCCCATACCTCCTCTAACTGGTTGTCAAATTGTCAGTTATTGACCGAGGTTAAGGGGAAGATCTGTAGTCAGACTATGGTTCTAGACTCCGATTATAATTTATCTAGCTCTTACTAATGATGTGGCACGGTGTTTTAGGACCTCGTCCAGTCATGTTGCCACCCCGGATCATATTTAATTATCAATTTTGTATATTTAAGTTAATTTCAACATATTTTGTCATACTAATTAATAAAAATACAGGGAAAATGTTTTAAAAAATTCACATCCGTCCTAGGATGGCCCCACATGACTCAACAGGTCCCTAATAACATAGCCTATGCACGGGAGTTCCAAAATTGATTAAAGAAAATTGTTTAGCACGCTGGTTCCCTGCGTATTGCTTAGTAATCTACGTCTAATTGGGGCTACACAACTCCAATTGAGGTGAATCTAATTGGTACACCTCCATAACTCAATTACTTATAATTGTTATAAAGAATTCGAGGGCCAATTATGCCCCTAAGATTGCCTAATTCATAAAATTGTGAAACCAGCCCAGCTGAAATTTCAGCTAGAACACCCTATAGTATTTTGGGCATAACATGGGCTACAAACCTCCGATTGATGTGATTCTAGTGAAAAAATGACTGAAACTCAATTATCTACAACTTTCATAAAGGAATCAAAACTGAATTGACTCTCGCTTGAGTGAAAAATTGGTTTGCTTGAGTAAGATTTTCACTTAGGCTCTCGCTTTAGCAAAAATTTGACAGAAATAGCACCTGTGAGGCTCACTCAAGCGAAAATACTTTCACTTGAGTGAAAATTTGATGAAAATCAACCATTTAATTCTTGCTTGAGTAAGATTTGCCCAGAAAATACCCCTTGGATCACTCAGAGGCTCGCTCAAGTAAGAATTGGCTTGCTTGAGCAAAAATATCAGCATTTTAACCCCTAAACTAACTTCTTCGCATCATATCTCACTCGTTTGGCATCCAAATGCCACCAAATTTTAACCCAAGCTATATCTCACTAATTAAGACCTATGGCAGCTAGACATACCTCAAGATTCCCAAAATTGAATTAGTTATGAACAAAAATGCAATTGGGCCATTTTAGGCCTTTAACATGGAACTTGACATACCAAATCTAAATAGAATTGGTCCATTCCAATTCTCACAAGTTCTAAATATCAAACAACCTATTGGACCTATCTGGAGGTTTCAAAACCTCACAGATCACAAATTTGATTATTCAGTTCCTCATTATGCATGTTTTCACCAAAATAACATCATATTCATTATCCTTATGGTACTAAATCATTTCTCATCACATTCGCACCTCAAATGCAATACAATTCCCTTCCCAAGATAATCATTCAATATAACATGAAATATACACAGTTACTAGGCATAACATTTATCAATATCATTATAATGGAACTATCCAGGGTTCACTAATCCAAAACATCATCATATATCAACATCAACAACTTTCACTAGTGTATATATCAACATCATAGCTAGACTTCTAGTGAAGTCATCAGATACCTAAATCCATTATTCCAAAACATATATATACATATCAAGATTTACAAAGAGCCGACCAAGGCGATACTATACCAAAAGCTATACGAATATATATTTACATAGGTTTCCAAGACCACAACATCTCCAACCGAGCAATCACCAAGCATCGCCTCGGTCCACATCACTGAAAAACAACACTTAGAGGTGAGCATATATATGTTAAATGATAGGTATTGAACTGAATTCAACCATGGTAATCTCAAATACCTTTCCAGTTCTATAACATATCAGCATACGCACAATCATCATCATTCTCTGTCATCTAACATCGTTGCATCACCTCAAATGCAAATAACACACCAATACACAACATGAGCTATCTAATAACCTCTCAACATTAATAGTTATATACAAATACATATGCATCCGGATCCAATTCTAATGATGGCAATTACACTATAATGTATAAATTTTCATAATATATATCAATTTTGTTTTACCGGTACCAAACCGCTCGCCTATAATATAACACTAGTCACTCTCATTGATAGCGGCAACTTAACTCACGTGTTAGGAGCTAGCCTTGAACCCAATCCAAGGTGACTGTGGATCCCGAAGGGAACCACATAGGGTCTTTGTCTATCCAAAGGCCTCCTTTCTATCTGGGTCGGCATTACAGGCCCCATACAGTCCTATTTGCGTCTGAAATATGCAATGCTATGCAACATAACATCAATTTATCCATAAACCACCTGATTACCATCACTAAGGACCACCACTTAGTTACCATCACCAAGGATTTTCATTCCAATTCATATTCACACATAGCATGCAACAACATTTCATAATTAATTCATACATTAATTACAATACCTCAAGCTTATCAATTCATAATCAACTTTATAGCATATTCAACATCAATTAACATCACTAATCATCAATATCACGATTATTACAATCCAATACAATAGCATCCAACATCAAATCATCGACAACATATCAAGTGGGGTATATGGCGAAAGCAACCAAACATCATCATACTAATTTAATCAAAACATCACCAATCAACAAACATAGCTTACATATACATATGCCTCTATCTGTTCATAATCTATGCATTTAAAATATAATGCTCCCCTTACCTGGAATCTGAGATTCCAACACTCAAATGCAATCCAATTCCAAACCATGCTTTCGAATACTTCTCTAAAACAAACCTACATCGAGACACTTGTCCAAATTTACATATTAATTAACCGATCACTCAACACTTACTATTTAATTAATTTCAACTATTCAGGAACCCAAAACATGGAAAACATCCTCAGTTTAACAAAACGGCGAGAGCTTGAAGACTATGACTTACCAAGTTTCATCAACGGGTTTTGACACTTAATTCCGAGAGGTTCTTAATGCTGCCTAAGATTTCAAATAATTTCTAACGCCACTGGTAACGAAAAATCCAAAACCCCTAATCACACCAAGTTGTCCACCCATCCAAGTATGTTCTAAACAATCTCGAAAATGGAAAATTGAAGAAGACCCCAAGTCTCTCAAGCTGTCCGTGGAGAAGAAGATGAAAATGGAACCTTTACTTTGCTTTGCATGATTGGATTTGAAGGAATAATTGAGGTGGTGAAGAATGGCGAGCTTATGGTTGTGGGAGGGACAATGGCTTCTTGTTTTTATTTTCCAACATGCACGAGGAAATAAGAAAGAATTGAGAGGAGAAACAATTGGTAATTAGAATTTAGGGGAAAAAAAGTTCATTCATAGATAATTTCTAAAACTGATTGGGTAACTTCTGTTACCCAAAACGTACCCGGATTAATCCTAAAAATTAACTTAACCGTCATAACTTAATTAATCATTCCTAATTTAATTATTTAACCAATAAAATTAACCAATAATTAAATCCAGGATGTTACAATACTCTTCTCCTTCAAAAAATTTCATCCTTGAAATTTAATTATCATTTACCTCAATGAAACAATTTGGGATGATGTTGCCTTGTCACATCTTCACACTCCCATGTAAATGTGATACAATTTCCCTGTTGCCATGCTACCTTTACCAATGGAACATCCTTACTTCTCAGGTGTTCACTGACCTATCCATAATATGGATAGGCTCGATTGATATGGTTAAATTTTCTTGAATTTCAACATCATCATCAGGAATTTCATGGGTAGAGTCAGGCAAATACTTCCTCAACTAGGATACATGGAATACATTATGAAGGTTTGCCAAATGAGGAAGAAGTGTAATTTGGTAGGACATAAAACTAACTATCTTCAAGATTTCATAGGGTCCAATGTATCTTATGCTCAATTTTTTATTTTTCAACACTCAGCCAATACCCTTTTAAGGAGAAACCTTCAGGACACGATCACCAACTTAAAACTCAAGGGGTTTCCTCCTATTATCATAATAATTCTTTTGAGGATCCTGGGATACCTTCATCTTTTCTCTGATAATCTCAATCTGTTCTGAGATTTATTGCACAATTTCAGGTCCCAACATTAAGATCTCACTGGTCTCCAACTAATAAAGAGGCATTCGACATTTTATCATACAAAGCCTTGAATGGAGCCATATCAATGTTGTTGTGGTAACTGTTATTATATGTAAATTCTACGAAAGGGAGAGATTACTGCTAACCACACCCTGCTCTAGCACATAGGACCTCAACAAGTCCTCCAAACTCTGAATAGTACGTTTCGACTGCTCATCCGTCTAAGGATGATAGACTGAAGTCAACTGGAGCCTTAAGTCTAACTCCTAGTGTAAGCTTCCCTAAAACCGGGAAGTGAACCTCATATCTTTATCTGACACGATGCTAGATGGAACAACATGCAGTCAAATAATCTCACTGGTATATATCTGTGCTAGCCTCTACAACGGGTTTCTCATGCTGATAGGCAAGAAAAATGTAAACTTCATCAATCTATAAACAATTACCCAAATAGCATCATGACTAGTGTAGGTCCTGGGCAATCCCATCACAAATCCATGGCAATTACATCTTATTTTCATACAGGAATTTCAAGAGGTTACAAACCACCAGATGCCTTCTGGTGCTCAACCTTAGCTTTCTGACGAATAATACAACAGGCAACATAATTAAAATTATCCTTTTTCAATCCAGGTCACTAGAAATGCAATTTCAGATCCTGATACATCTTTGTAGTACTTGAATAGATACTCAACATGCTCCTATGAGCTTTATCATGCACCATTTTCCTCAAATCACCAAAGTTAGCCATATAAATTCATCCTTTAATCTCCAAATACCATCAGGAAATTCAGTCAAAGACAAATCCCTACCACCAGCCTGAGTCTTTTTCAACTCAGCAAGGTAAGCATCAGACAACTGTTGTGCATATACCAGCTTCAGGAACTTATTCGTTATCTTCAAGGTGCCAACAACCACCTTCTCAAGTAAAGAAACATCCAGATTCAAATCTCTGAACTGTTCAAATGATTCCATCTCTTTCACCATCATAAAAGCAATATGAATAGATTTCTGACTTAAGGCATCAGTAACAACATTTGCCATTCCCAGATGAGATATCAGATCGAAATCATAATCTTTCCAAAATTCAATCAATCTCTTTTGCCTCATATTTAGCTTCTTCTGATCAAACAAGTATTTCAAACCTTTATGGTCACTATACATCTTAAATTTGGGTCCATATAAGTAATGTCTCAAAATTTTCAGTGTAAAAACCACCGCTGCAAGCTCCAAATCATGCGTGGGATAGTTTTGCTCGTGAGGTTGCAGCTGTCGTGAAGCATAAGTAATCAGTCTACCATTTTACATCAATAGACACTAAGGGCCAACCTGGATGCATCACAATATTGTTGGTGTATGCATTACGAGCTATTAATGTATCAATTTTAACTTATCAATAAAATTAGTATTTTCAGTTTTAAGACTATTTTTAAAACAATTTATCCTGGAATAATAGTGTTAACCAAGTGGCCTCAATTACTCAAGAGGGGGGGTGAATTGAGTATTAAAAATTTTACTTAGAATGCTTTTGAAATTAATTCTTTGATCAATATACTTGTTGAAGATAATAAATTTAATCACAAGTAATACCAAATAATACACAAGACAAAATAATAAGCACTTAATATATGGCAAGTAAATTTACTTAAAGGGTTTAAGTAATATTCAAGAAAACAATTAATAATATCAAGTTAAATCGTTACACTATTTTGAGCACTTAGAAAAAGAATATTCAATACAAGAATACCACTTAAATAACTTTTACAATTTTAATCTAAGTGATTTACAAATTTTATCAAGCTAATAGAGAATGTACTTTGATATTAACAAGTAAATTAATAAAGTTGCTAAATTAATAAAATTATGAATACAAATATTTAGCAAGGAAGTTAAGTGCGCAAATTAAATGAGTGTAGGGAAGAGAGATTTACAAATCGATATATACGAGTTCCACCACACCGGTGTACATCTCACCTCTAAGCAATCCACTTAGAGGATTTCCACTATTCGAGATTAGAGATACAACTTTGAGCAATCGCGGCTTTCTAGTGTCCCACACTCAAGAACCCAATTCTCACAAGTACAAGGGCACCCCACCCAATCTCTCAATCTCTCAAATTACAAGGTTTAAACCCCAACCCAAATTCTAAGATTTTTGGTGTTTAAGTGTACAAGAATAACTCTCCAAAAGAGTGGATATACAAATTAAAGCTTTCACCAAATGATAACTCTCAAAGAGAGAATATGCAAATTTTAGCACTTTCAAAAATAATTTTCTCTCTCAAGAAATAAGTTTAACTCTTAAAATAATTTTGCTCACAAAATTTTACTCTCAAAATAATATGCAAATAAAATAGAGCAGAGAGTAACTAAGAGAAGAAGAGAAAGTGAAGCAACGTGAGAGAGGAGGGAAGAAAGCAAAGGAAATGCTTCAATGCTTGGTGTACCTTCTCCTTCAATTTCATCTCCTATTTATAGGCTTCAGGAGGCATGGCTCTTGGCTTTTAAAAATCCAGCGTGCATATGGTGGAGCATGGAACAACATGCATTTTTCAGTTTCTGTTGGTGACAGTTTGGACATTGCATGGTTCCTTTGCATTTTTAACTTTCTTCAACATAGTGCAGCATGGAATGGAATTTGTTTTACTCATTCAAGCATATTGCAGCATGGGAGGTGTAGAGCGTTTACAGGAAATGTTGGCACTTGAAGCTCTGTGGTTAATGCAAGATTCCAGAACCATTTGCAGTCAATGAATCGCATGATGAATTGATTCATTACGTTATATTTAGCTCCAAACAGACACATGAATTGATTTCTATAGGCAACGAATCGATTCCCAGGCATTTTTCCACTTAGGAATCGATTCCCAGCATGATGAATCGATTCCTGGACTCCATGAATCGATTCCTGGGCTTTAAAAATGACATGAATCGATTCCTATACAATATGAATCGATTCCTAGCCTTAATGAATCGATTCCTAGGCTATTTTTACTCCATGAATCGATTCCCACATGTAGTGAATCGATTCCCATAGCTGTTACTTGCGTTTTGATACATTTTTGCTTCGATTAGGTCCATTCTTGATGTTTTCTTACGTGGTCCTTGATGTGATCATTAATTCTGGATTTCTTGGATGTTTATCATTCAAATTGATATGTTTCTTAAATTCTTGAACACTTTGTTTGTCATAATCAAAATCTATTTCAACATAAAAACACAAATAGGTCATATGAGAATTATTCTTAAAACATCCCTAATCAAGTATTTACATGGGGACATATAAATACATTAAGATTAGTGTATGAATGTATTGATGATTTGATCTCATAAATCATGGATATATGATATCAAGTCTTTACACAGGTACTATAACACCCTCTGTTACACCTTAATAAATACTAGAAAAATTTGTAATTTTTTTACTAAAGAAATGATTGTTAAAAGGAAACTATCGGAATTAATTACATACATTATTTCTAAAATACCTTATAAATATTATTAAAACTTTATAAAGTATTTTTACATTCATCTGAAGAAAATAAATATTAAACATTATAAGAAAGAGAGGAAACTCCATGGCCTAGAAGCAGTTACTTAATAACTTTATTTATTTATTGGACCATGGTATTCATACCGAGCTCCCTTTCTAGAACGCACTATATTTACTGTCGAGATTCTTCGATCCTTCCCTCTGAACCATCAATTTAAAACATATGAAACAAAAACGCGGAGAAAGGAGTGAGAAACAGAATATAATATTCTTGAATAAGACATAAGCAACAAAGGGTTTTTATAAACCAATACATAATAATATCAGTCACAATCACATACACAATCAATTATGAATGCATGAATGTTATGCAATATCTTCATCATAACTTACCTATATATGTGGGCCCTTAAATTTTAATTTGCACTGGGCCAACCAGGAGTTTACACTGTTCTATAAGTCCGGATAATAATAATATGAACAGCTCAACTGGCATGGAAACACTTAGAGACTAGTTAGATTGAGAAAGTTTTTATTGTGAAAGTACCCGACACTAGGGAGCTACCCCAGATCCCCTGAAGCACCCTTTCACACTCTCTCATCCCAAGGCTCGTAATTAAGCCTCCTCTAATGTATCCTCGATTTCTATAATCCGTCCCCAGACAATATCATTTTGTTTCACTTTAATGATTTATGATGCATGAACTACTCGCGTATTTAATTGGTTAAGGCTTTTAGAAACTCAATTATTAAATACCTTAAAGGTTTACAACATCATTTCAATAAACTGTACATTTTCTCAATTCTCTAAATTTCTGTCCCACAGAAATAAATTTGGTACAATTTTCGAATCTCATTGAAATTGAGTTTCTAAGCCCTAAATATCTCAAAACTTTCTCATATAAAATTTTACATAATCTCAAATTGAATCTTAACAAGATCAAATTCTCAATTATTTCCAAATATCTTTAGTTACTAAGTTGGAAAAATAAAATAATTTTCTTTTGAAAATTTTATTTTATTAAAAGAGAATAATCTTTAAATAATTAATCAAAAATACTTAAAATTATAAAATTTTTCTTTAATTCAAGATTTAATTATCTCAATTTGTTATAAATTAATTTTCATAAAATGTCTTCTTTCTAAAATAAATACTAATTTTTTATTCTAAATATTGAAAGTAAAGTTAATAAAAAAAATTTCTAAGAAGAAAAGTTTTAAAGTAATAAAAATATAAAGAGTAAGGTAAGAAAATTCTTACTGAATTTTAGCTTTCCGTCATTCTCGCTATATGCTCAAACTCTACATCACAAAATCATCAATCAAAATCAAACATTATCAATCATAACTAAATATCATCAATCACATCAAATATTATTAATCATAATTAAATATCAATCAAAATCAAATATTATCAATTATAAACAATTCAAATAAATTAAATATCACTCATAAATGTAATTCAATTCTTAATGGTTATTTAGATTAATTAGATTGATTTTGAGTCTTTATAGTCCATTCCTCGCATGGGTCTATGTAGGTCCATATAGTCCAATCCTTGTATAGGTATAGTTCAGTCCATATAGGTCATAATAATCCAAGTCCTTGCATTGGTTCAGTCCAGTTCGCATAGGTTATCCAGGTATTTGCATAGGTATTTTAGAGTTAGTTACATCAGATATTTAATTTAAATTTTATTATAAATTTTAAGTTAAAAAGTTAATATTTTAAAATAATAATATTATTAAATTTAAAAGGAGTAGGGGACTCCTCCCATTATTCTTATATCTTTTCATATTATATTCTTATCTCACTCCCCTTTACCTCTTGTATACTGATTCGTTATTGAAAATCCGTGTGCGCCTCTTCTCCGAGTTCTAAAACATACCAATTTCATTTTAATATAGTTACAAGATGAAAATTAAGATTACTACTTAAAGCAGAAATGGTAAATTGTGAATAGTGAATAGTGAATAGTAAATCATGAATAGTAACATTAAATAGTAAAACATGAATAGTAACGATAAATAGTAAATCGTGAATAGTAACGATAAATAGTAAATCGTGAATAGTAACAGCAAATAGTAAAATATGAATAGTAAAGGTAAATAATAACAGTAAATAGTAATTTACTATTTGAATAGTAATTTACTATTGAAATAGTATTTTACTATTCAAAATAGTAACTTAAAATAATATTATTTCCAGTATAATAATAGATTTCTAAAAACGATATGAAAATAACCCTAAAAAATATAAAAGAGAGGTATTCTTACCTTAGGATTTTAGCAGAACCTTCTTCCAAAAAAAATTATTTCTCTCTCTTACTTCCACCACTATCTCACTAGCACTACTATATTGAGAAAACTTAATCTGAAATTTTGAATTCTAAAGAAAAATTCCTTCGGTATTTATAGGAAGAAAAATTACTATGCATTCTATTATTTTAATATAAAAGTACTATGCATTTTTTGAAAATTCAATTCTGGTTACTGTATATCTTTTGAAAATTTTGTACATGCACAGTGTTTTGCATAGTAAATGTCGGCTGAATTATTAAGCCAAATAGTAACCTTTCACTCGGTATATTTTAAATATTCAAAATCAGTCCTTTTTGAAATTTAGCGATATTATATCAGTCCTCACTAATTTTATAATAAGTAATATAAAGTTTAAATTTTAAAAATCCAAAATTTTTGTTCATAAAAATTTATTGAAACGTTCCTGATTTTTTTACGATTGGTAAAAATCAAGATTTTTCTCACACCGATCATTTTTAGATAAGTCTACTTGAAATAGATTTTAGAAAATTTTCTTATAATTTAACTTCACTTTCTTATAAATATTTTTAATTTTAAGTCACTTTATATGAATTTAAAATTATTTTAAAAAAATTATTTTATTAAAATAATTCAAAAATTCCAAAAACAATCCAAAAAATCATAAATAACACATAGATTAAAAAGTTCTAAAGAACCATAATCTAATTCCTTCGAAATTTTAATATAAAAATAAAAATAGGGGTGTTACAACTCTACTCCCCTTAGAAAAATTTCGTCCTCGAAATTTACATTATTCAGTAAAACAAATAGGGATGAGACTCTTTCATCTCAGTTTCTAGTTCCCATGTAGCATCTTCCCCTCTCGTTTCACTCCAAATGACCTTTACGAGTGGAATTGTCTTGTCCCTTAGCTGTTTTATTCTTCTGTCAGCTATTCTGACAGGTGGTTCATCATATGTAAGATTATCTTTAACTTGTATGACATCAGGTTCAATAACATGTGTAGGATCAGATATATACTTTTGTAAGTTTGACACATGAAAAACATTATGGATATTAGAAAGAAAAGGTGGTAATGCTATTTGGTAGGCAAGAGGACTAACTTTATGAATTATTTGATATGGACCAATAAATCTAGGAGTTAGTTTTCGAGATTTCATTGCTCGACCGACCACAGTCGTAGGTATGACTTTCAAGAATACATGATCGCCTTCTTGAAATTCGAGCGGCTTCCTTCTTTTGTCATAGTAACTTTTCTGCTTGCTCTGTGTTGCCTTTATCTTTTCCTAAACTATTTTGATTTTATACGTGGTTTGTTGTACCAACTCTGGTCTTAGCATCAAGTTTTTACCAGTCTCAAACCAACATAGCAGGGTCCTACATTTTCTTCTATATAATGCTTCAAAAGGTGCCATGTCAATGCTAGCATGAAAACTGTTGTTGTAGGTGAACTCCACATATAGTAAGAATTGATTCCAACTTCCTTTATGCTCTAACACATAAGCTAGTAACAAGTCTTCTAGAGATTGGATTGTTCTTTCTGATTTTCCATCTGTCTGAGGATGATATGCTAAACTCAGACGTAGTCTTGTTCCCAAAGCCTTGTGTAAGCTCTTCCAGAATTGTGATGTAAAACGAGGGTCTCGATCAGAAATGATACTTGAAGGAATTCCATGCAATCTCACAATCTCCTCGATATATAATTTCGCCAGCTTCTCCATAGAGTAACGAATATTGATTGGAATAAAGTGGGTAGACTTTGTTAGTCTATCAACTATTATCCATATTGAATCATGCCCTAATGGAGTTTTGGGTAAAGAAGTCACAAAATCCATGGTAATGTTATCCCATTTCCATTCTGGTATTTCCATTGATTGTAGCATTCTAGGGGGCTCTTGATGTTCCACTTTAACCTTCTGGAAAATTAGACATGCAGCCACGTACTCTGCCACTGCTTTCTTCATTCCAGGCCACCAAAATAACTTCTTCAAATCTTGATACATTTTAGTAGCTCCTGGATGAATGCTCATATAACTTTTGTGGCCTTCTTCCAGAATTGCTTTCTTTAACTCCTCTTGATTAGGGATACACACTCGATCCTTATACCTCAACAATTGGTCGTTTCCCACATTGAACTCGACTTCTTTTCTTTGTTTCAAGAGTTCTTTCTTCTCTTGCAGGAATTCATCCTCTCGTTGAGCCTCTAAAACTTGTCTCAGGAATTCACTTGTCACTTGCAACGCTCCTAATCTGTAGCTGTTAGCATTAACCTTTACTGCTAGGTTAAGATCTCTGAAGTTCTCTATCAATTCCAGCTCTTTAATCATCATTATGGATGCATGTAGAGACTTTCGACTCAAAGCATCAGCTACTATGTTCGCTTTTCCAGGATGGTATTGCAATTCAAAGTCGTAATCCTTTAAGAACTCTATCCATCTCCGTTGCCTCATGTTTAACTCCTTTTGGTGGAATAAATACTTGAAACTCTTATGATCACTAAACACATCGAATGTTGCACCATATAGATAATGCCTCCAAATCTTTAAGGCAAAAACTACAGCGGCTAACTCTAAGTCATGGGTAGGGTAGTTAATCTCATGTTGCCTTAATTGGCGCGACGCATAGGCTATAACCTTCTTGTCTTACATGAGTACACTTCCTAGTCCTTGCTTAGATGCATCATAGTAAACTTTAAAACTTCGATGTGGATCAGGGAGTACTAACACCAATGCAGAAGTAAGTCGATCTTTCAGCTTTTGGAAACTATTCTCGCATTGTGTCGTCCACACAAAAGGTTGTCCTTTCTATGTTAGCTTTGTTAGTGGGTATCCTAACTTTGAAAATCCTTCAATAAATCTCCTATAGTATCCAGCTAAGCCCAAGAAACTTCTAATCTCAGTGATCGTGGTTGGTCTCTCCCATTTTAAAACTGCCTCCACCTTGGAAGGGTCTACAGCTATTTCTCCTTGACTAATTACATATCCTAAAAAGTTCACTTCTTCCAACCAGAATTCACACTTCGACAGCTTTGCATACAGTTGTTTCTTTTTCAGGATTTCCAACACAATCTTCAAGTGTTCAACATGTTCTTCTCTACTTTTAGAGTACACTAATATATCATCAATGAACACCATTACAAATTTATCTAGATATGGATAAAAAATCCTATTCATGTAATCCATGAATACGGCTAGTGCATTAGTTACACCAAAAGGCATTACTAGATATTCGTAATGGCCATAGCGTGTTCTAAAAGCAGTTTTCTGTACATCTTCTTTCTTCACCCTTATTTGATGGTATCCAGACCTCAAATCAATTTTGGAGAACACCGTGGCACCACGTAATTGATCCATCAAGTCGTCAATCCTTGGCAGAGGATATCTGTTCTTGATTGTCACCTTGTTCAGTTGTCGATAATCTACACAACCTCATGCTACCATCCTTTTTCTTAACCAATAACACTAGTGCACCCCAGGGGGATACACTGGGTCCTATAAACTGCTTCTCTATCATCTCTTCAAGTTGTTTCTTCAACTCTGCTAACTCTAGAGGTGACATTCAGTATGGTACAATTGAAATGGGTCCAACTCTAGGTACTAGACCAATGGCGAATTCCACATCTCTTTCTAGGGTTAAACCAGGGATATCTTTAGGAAGAATGTCAGGAAATTCACACACAACCGGCAGATTTTTGATTTTTGATTCTTGCTCTCCTTTCGTTGAAAGCAATAGCATGAATCCTTGAGGCCCTCCTTTTAAAGAGGCACTCACTTGGTTGGCGGTTAGAAATCTCGAATCCTCAGGATTCAAATTCACTGGTTCTTTAAACATTATGGTTTTATTATGACAATCTATTAGAACAGGATTGTCAGATAACCAATCTAGCCCAATAATAACTTCTAAGACAGAAAGGGGTAAACAAAAAGATTAGCCTTAAAGTCCCTACCATATATGACAATAGGGCATTTCCAACAGGCTTTAGAAGTGACAATGGGATTGTTTCCAGGCATATGTATAGATAAGTCAAATGACAATTCTATCACAGGTAATTTTAGTTTTTCTACACAGTCATTGCAATAAAGGAATGTGACACACCTGAGTCATACATAACAGTTAAAGAAATCTTATTAATGATACACTTACTTTCCATCATGGAATCAGAATGAGATGCTTCTTCTTCGGTGATTGCAAAAACCTTTCCTTTCGCCTTCGGCCTTCCGACTGCACTGTGTGCGCCTCCCTGAGTATTTATGCTTGTACTCACACCTATAGGGTTTTCCCTCTTCATCTCTGGACAATCCTTGATGTGATGACCTGGTTTGTTACACTTAAAGAAAACATAAGTGTTTTTAGGATAATCCCTTTTCAAATGGGGTCCTCCACAGATAAAACATTTAAAATTTAGTGCAGATATCAGGTAATAGCTTCCAGTTGAAGCTTGGGGTCTGTTAGGAACAGATGCTACTCCAAACTGGTGAAATGACGCTTGGTAAGCCTTATTTTCTCCTGAAGTCTCTTCTTTGGTGATGGTGAGGTCCTCCACTTCTCATTTCTCCTGTCTTGTGAATGGGCTCATGACTTTTGGTCATTCTATCCTTATGATCCTCTTCAAAGATCCTGCAGTGATTTACCAATACAGAAAATTCACAGATTTCCTGCATTCGTATAACTTCTTTAATTTCTTGCCGCAATCCATTTACAAACTTTGCGCACCGATTACCTTCGCTAGTAGCATCATTATAATGAGAATAAAAACGAGATAACTCTTCAAACTTGGATGCGTACTCTTCAACTGTCATATTTCCCTGGGTTAGCGATAGGAATTCGAATTGTCTTTTCTCTTTAACATTAGTTGGAAAGTATTTCTCCAGAAACATATCCTTGAAATGATCCCAAGTGATCTCCATGTCGTTGACTTTGAATTGTCTACACATGCTATCCCACCAATGTTCGGCATCCTCAGATAAGGCATAAGTAGCGAAGACTACCTTATCAGCTTCATTACATTGCAATGCTCGAAAGATCTTCTCTATCTCTCGAATCTAGGTTTGTGCTCCATCAGGGTTATATCCTCCCTTGAAACGAGGTGGATTGCGCTTTTCGAATAAGTCCAGCCTTCTTAAGGCATCGTTACCTTGACCTTCACGTGCTCCCATTGCATTGATTAAGCGTTCTACAATTCCAGCAAGATCGTTTCCGGCCATTAGTTTCCTGTTTCAGAGTAACTGAGATTTTTCATATCCATCATAGTTACTACTAAGTCAGATATTCTATTTTCTATTACCTACACAGAGTTTACAGATAAAGCAAGATAGACCTTTTCCCCAGGCCTATTAGATTAACTGCTCTGATACCACTTTGTAACACCCTCTGTTACACCTTAATAAATACTAGAAAAAATTTGTAATTTTTGTTTACTAAAGAAATGATTGTTAAAAGGAAACTATCGAAATAAATTACATATATCATTTCTGAAATACCTCATAAATATTATTAAAACTTTATAAAGTAATTTTACATTCATTTGAAGAAAAAAAATATTAAACATTATAAGAAAGAGAGGAAACTCCATGGCCCAGAAGCAGTTACTTAATAACTTTATTTATTCATTGGACCACGATATTCATACCGAGCTCCCTTTTTAGAACGTACTATATTTACTGTCGAGATTCTTCAATCCTTCCCTCTGAACCATCAATTTAAAACATATGAAACAAAAAACACGGAGAAAGGAGTAAGAAACAGAATATAATATTCTCGAATAAGACATAAGCAACAAAGGGTTTTCACAAATCAATACATAATAATATCAATCACAATCACATACACAATCAATTATAAATGCATAAATGTTATGCAATATCTTCATCATAACTTACCTATATATGTGGGCCCTTAAATTTTAATTTGCACTGGGCCAACCAGGAGTTTACACTGTTCCATAAGTACGAATAATAATAATATGAACAACTCAACTGGCATGGAAACACTTAAAGACTAGTCAGATTGAGAAAGTTTTTATTGTGAAAGTACCCGACACTAGGGAGCTACCCCAGGTCCCTGAAGCACCCTTTCACGCCCTCTCATCCCAAGGCTCGTAATTAAGCCTCCTCTAATGTATCCTCGATTTCTATAATCCGTCCCCAGACAATATCATTTTGTTTCACTTTAATGATTTATGATGCATGAACTACTCGCGTATTTAATTGGTTAAGGCTTTTAGAAACTCAATTATTAAATACCTTAAAGGTTCACAACATCATTTTAATAAACTGTACATTTTCTCAATTCTCTGAATTTCTATCCTACAGAAATAAATTTGGTACAGTTTTCGAATCTCATTGAAATTGAGTTTCTAAGGCTTAAATATCTCAAAACTTTCTCATATAAAATTTTACATAATCTCAAATTGAATCTTAACAAGATCAAATTCTCAATTATTTCCAAATATCTTTAGTTATTAAGTTGGAAAAATAAAATAATTTTCTTTTGAAAATTTTATTTTATTAAAAGAGAATAATCTTTAAATCATTAATAAAAAATACTTAAAATTATAAAATTTTTCTTTAATTCAAGATTTAAGTATCTCAATTTGTTATAAATTAATTTTCTTAAAATGTCTTCTTTCTAAAATAAATACTAATTTTTTTATTCTAAATATTGAAAGTAAAGTTAATAAAAATAATTTCTAAGAAGAAAAGTTTTAAAGTAATAAAAATTTAAAGAGTAAGGTAAGAAAATTCTTAGTGAATTTTAGCTTTCCGTCATGCTCGCTATATGCTCAAACTCCACATCACAAAATCATCAATCAAAATCAAGCATTATCAATCATAACTAAATATCATCAATCACATCAAATATTATTAATCATAATTAAATATCAATCAAAATTAAATACTATCAATTATAAACAATTCAAATAAATTAAATATCACTCATAAATGTAATTGAATTCTTAATGATTATTTAGATTAATTAGATTGACTTTGAGTCTTTATAGTCCATTCCTCGCATGGGTCTATGTAGGTCCATATAGTCCAATCCTCGCATAGGTATAGTTCAATCCATACAGGTCATAATAATCCAAGTCCTTGCATAGGTTCAGTCCAGTTCGCATAGGTTATCCAGGTATTTGCATAGGTATTTTAGAGTTAGTTACATCAGATATTTAATTTAAATTTTATTATAAATTTTAAGTTAAAAAGTTAATATTTTAAAATAATAATATTATTAAATTTAAAAGGAGTAAGGGACTCCTCCCATTATTCTTATGTCTTTCATATTATATTCTTATCTCACTCCTCCTTACCTCTTGTATACTGATTCGCTATTGAAAATCCGTGTGCGCCTCGTCTCCGAGTTCTAAAACATACCAATTTTATTTTAATATAGTTACAAGATGAAAATTAAGATTACTACTTAAAGTAGAAATGGTAAATTTTGAATAGTGAATAGTAAATCGTGAATAGTAATAGTAAATAGTAAAACGTAAATAGTAATGGTAAATAGTAAATCATGAATAGTAACAGTAAATAGTAAATCATGAATAGTAACGGTAAATAGTACAATAAATAGTAATTTACTATTTGAATAGTAATTTATTATTAAAATAGTAATTTACTATTGAAATAGTATTTTACTATTCAGAATAGTAACTTAAAATAATATGGCTAAAGGGTAAATTTAACCCCTGAAAAATGTCTGATTTTGGCTTTACCCTTGAAAATAATTTTTTATAGTATTGTGTCCCTGAAACATTTTTAATTGTAGAAAGTAACCCCTTTCGTTGACTGTCTCTGCTAAGTAATGAGGTATAGCCTAGTCACATGCCACTAAGTGCACACGTGGCATGTGACTCAGGATTTTAAAGGCCTAATAGGATTAAATTTTTGATTAAGAAAGATAATTAAAGTTTAATGAAGTTAATTAACATATTAAAAAATAAAATTAAACATTGTCTTCCTCTTCCTCTATCACGTTGCTGTCTTCCTCTTCCTCTTCCTAAAGGGCAAAAGGGCAAAAGATAAGTAGACAAAGAGCTAGAGGGCACTATGTTTTTGAGGGATTGGAGAAGCATGGCCTTTCACCCTTTTTGACGAGTTCCACTATACTGCAAACAAGATTGAGTTGGAGGTTTGAAGCTTGGAGCGGCACACCACTGTTAATACATTTTGGGTTGCTTTCTTTAAGATAAAATATAAAGAAAGGGCAATAAGAGCCATAAATCAGTATTAGACCAAAAGGGCAAATTGCATTCACGCTAAATGTAAAGTTCTTGTTGGGTTCCTAGCATTAAAGTGTAAAAATTTCTCAAATTGAAAAAAACAAAAAAAAGGATGTGTATAATAGAACCCATCAAAAATTAATTTAATAATATTTAGCATTATATTGTTGGATAAACATTCCTATTTAATTTTACTTCTGCAGTTTGAGATTTTGAACAGCTTGCAGAAAAATCAGAGATCTATGCAAATAGAAAACTTGCCTCCATTGAAGCTTGACCCACCCGCTGTTTATCATGAAAAGGAAAATAAAGGGATAAACTTTCTGACTGCTGAAAGTAACACTGCAGTCACAGTTAAACAAAGTAGAAACAAGCAAAATCGGGAGCTGAGAGTTAAGGGTTCATCAAATCGGAAGAGAAAGATAGGAACGTGAGAGAAGAAGAGGAAGACAATGTTTATTTTTATTTTTTTAATATATTAATTAACTTCATTAAACTTTAATTATCTTAACAAAAAATTTAATCCTATTAGGCATTTAAAATCCTAAGTCACATGCCACGTATGCACTCAGTGGCATGTGACTAGGCTACACCTCATCACTTAGTAGAGGCAGTCAATAAAAGGGGTTACTTACTACAATTAAAAATATTTCAGGGACACAATACTATGAAAAATTATTTTAGGGGGTAAATCTAAAATCAGACATTTTTAGGGGCTAAATTTACCCTTTAGACAAATAATATTATTTCCAGTATAATAATAGATTTCTAAAAACAATATGAAAATAACCCTAAAACTATAAAAGAGAGGTATTCTTACCTTAGGATTTTAGCAGAACCTTCTTCCAAAAAATTTATTTCTCTCTCTTACTTCCACCACTATCTCACTAGCACTACTATATTGAGAAAACTTAATCTCAAATTATGAATTTTAAAGAAGAATTCCTTCGGTATTCACAGGAAGGAAAATTACTATGCATTCCATTATTTTAATATTAAAGTACTGTGCATTTTTTGAAAATCTAATCCTGGTTACTGTGCATCTTTTGAAAATTTCATACATGCACAGTGTTTTGCATAGTAAATGTCAGCTGAATTATTAAGCCAAATAGTAACCTTTCACTCGGTATATTTTAAATATTCAAAATCAGTCCTTTTTGAAATTTAGCAATATTATATCAGTCCTTACTAATTTTATAATGAGTAATATAAAGTTTAAATTTTAAAAATCCAAAATTTTCAGTTAATAAAAATTTATTGAAACGTTCCTAATTCTTTTACGATTTGTAAAAATCAAGATTTTTCTCAAACCGATCATTTTTAGATAAGTCTACTTGAAATAGATTTTAGAAAATTTTCTTATAATTTAACTTCACTTTTTTATAAATATTTTTAATTTTAAGTCACTTTATATGAATTTAAAATTATTTAAAAAATATTATTTTATTAAAATAATTCAAAAATTCCAAAAAAAATTCTAAAAACTCATAAATAATACGTAGATTAAAAAGTTCTGAAGAACCATAATTTAATTCCTTCAAAATTTTAATATAAAAATAAAAAATAGCACTAGTGGAAAAAAAGCTTTTTACACCGGTCCCTTTTGACTTTTTACACCGGTTTTAGGACCGGTGTAGATGGAGCCGGTGAGAAAAATATAGACTTTTTACACCGGTTTTGGGACCGGTGAGAAAAATAGATTTTACACCGGTCCTGTTTAAAACACCCGGTATAAAAAATAATACTTACACCGGTCCTTTTCTTTACAACCGGTGTGAGTATTACATTTTACATCGGTCCTGTTTAAAACACCCGGTATAAAAAATAATACTTACACCGACCCTTTTCTTTACAACCGGTGTGTATATTACATTTCTCACCGGTCCTGTTTGTTACGCCCGGTACAAAAAATAGAATTTTAACACCAGTTGCTTACTACACAACCGGTGTAAAAAGTTCTCTTTTTTTCATTTTTAATTCAGTATATTTCAGTTCTGAGCAATGCCATTTCAGTACACTTTCCTCTCTTATTCCTAAAATTGAGTATATAAATAGCTTAACATTTTGGTTGTAAGAAACAACAAACTTTGAATGGATCAACGCTACATAAAGTTTCCAACCCGATTGACTAGTACGTATTAACAGAAAACTCGGCAGCAAAAATTTTATTACTCATAGTAGTATTTTCTAATTTAAACTCATACTAAAATAAGAAACAAACTATAATGTGCATCCATCTACTGTTGCTTAACTTCAAATTTCTTCTTCTGCCACAAGCGATCTAGGGCACTATCAGCATCACCCTGGAAATTCAAAAAGAGAACATCAAATCATGAGTTCAAAAAACACATGCAATTCTTCAAAGTATGAATATACCAACAAACATAGTTTCCATCAAAGGTTAAGGATTGGTTTGGTTGAGAGAAAAAATACATTGCTCTTATTTTATTTTCACAAATAATTACAGAAAAGGCATTCAATTTTTAACTGGTTGGTTTTTCTCAATTATTAATTTCCAATAGCTTTCACAAGCATAGCAAGTCCAACAGAACTTAATAAACACAAAATACATATTAATAAAGACAACTGCAAATCCAACAGAGCAAAAGATTGTAAGTGTGAGGTATTTAAAAAACCATCAACCTATCCCTGCCATCAATAAACAATTAAAAAAACAACAATTAAAAATAAATGGATAAAGTGTAAAGCTGATTTTTAAAGTGACGAGTGTACGTTAAAGGTAAGGAAACAGTCATTGATTAAAAATTATAAAATATAAAAATTAACATAAAAAAACAAAACACGCTGATTTTTAATATAATTCTAACATGATTTTTAATAAAAAAATAAAAAAATAAAGTGTAAAGTTGAAAGAATAAATTAGATAGTCAACCATTTTAATCATAATAACTACTATATGATATGATAAGTATATGTTTAGTTCATATTAATTATAGTGATGAATTAATTTAATTTGGAAAAACTTGCCCAATGTTAATCTGAACGGATGTATGGTCCTTCGCAGTTATCAATCTATTTATAGCAGAGCTACACAATATTCGCAAATCAGTTCACATCCCAAAATAAAATCAGATAAAGTAAATAAACAAAGCAAATAAACAATAAAATAACCCAAATAAATTAAAACTAAATACAAGGAGAGATATATAGGAGGATTATAGTATATACCACTTCTTGGGAATGTAAAGCTCAGTGATCTGTCCCTCTTCATTCTGCATCTTTGGTTGAACGTTGTAAATCCCTTTCACTACGATTATATGAACCTGAATCAGATTACGATACGACTTTATAGACACTACACAAAACCTTAAGAGGAATAAAAAGGGAATAACTCATATAACATTGGATATCCTTTTTAATAGAAGCATTATACCCATATAACATTAGAGTAGTCATAATTTTATTAACTTACTATAGTTATAATTTTCTAGCAGTACTAATGTACTGCATCTATCTATAGTTAGAGTAGTAATAGTAGTACTGTAACTATATAGCTGTGAAGTTTACATATACATCTGTTCAAAACTGACTTCATATTATAGTTTTATATGAAGTATAAAACATTTAAATGCTCTCACAATAACAAATTTTCAAACAATTAACAAACTTAATATAGTACAAAGAATGCAACAAGCAACCATTAGAAAAAACAATGAACTCACCAAGCGACTCAAGTAAAAATGTAACTGCTTTCGCCTTATTCCAGTCAATCACTGGCCGGACCTCTAAAACCTGAAAACTCAGTAAAACATAAAATACTTAAAACACCATAATTGTTAAATCTCTTAGAAATGGGTGGTAATTTTGGTTCTAGAAATTCACAAACATGGGTAGTCCTTCAAAACATCATATAGTCTTTGTCCCACAATATCCCAACTCTATACATTAAATGAAACAAATGAAAAGGAAATAAATACTTACAACTATGATTAAATAAGAAATAAGTTAGTGAAATGAAGGGATCAACTGTTGAGCCAATAACAAATTAACACAGAAAAATAAGTTAATACCATTTCAGCTACATTGCAGTAATGTACAGACACACAAAACTTATTGTTCTCAACAGATGCTCCTTCAATGTCTTTTGTACATTCCTTGAGCAACCCAAGTACCTGTGCAAACATTAGTTGATCAGGATACAACTTTCCAACACAGGAAAAAAATGAAAAGTGATTCACTGTGTACAGTATAGTATTTTTGCAATTACACATGCCTTATCAATAATGGGAAGAAATTCAGCAGTAGGTTGAAATAAATTAACTTCATTTTTAAAAGTGTACAAAATAGAGGCACATCAGAAAGCTACTTCTAGAAAGTTACTCTCGCTCCCATCCAAATCATCACCGAGCAGATTCTCTGTGAGGCCCGGGAGCGTCAGGAGGCTGAGACTTGAAAAGTATCATCATAGGGAGATATATCACAAAGGCAACCTATGCCAGGAAAAGGAACAAAATCAAATATAGGTTTAAGCAAAGAAAGATGTATCATCATAACCCTGCAACTAAGGGGAAGCCAACCAAGAACAGAAAAAATTGATAAAAAAAGAAGTGTAGTAACTATCATGAGAACAGGTAGGAAGTTCATAATAGAAATTGAGTAGGAATAAGAGCAAAAACCTCAGGGTCAAGGTGGTAAAGGTGGACCAGTTCATTGAGGGGGGGAACAAGAATAGCATAGTTTGATGCTGGTGTTACAACACGGTAAAGAAATTCAACATACTGAAGAAGAGTTCCACTTTGCTCACACTGATCCACTTTCAGTTCATTTTTAAGCTCAATCAATCACGTAACAAATCTAAGAATGCTCATTATATAAATGTCCCATAATATTTTCCAAAACCAAATATAGTCTAGTATTAATTAACTAGTCCAATCAGTACAGACCAAAACAACTGAGCCAGTGCAAATTAAAACAGTGAATTGCCACGTCGAACAAAACTGTCTGTTACAGTTGGATTAGAATTTCAATCTCTAGCTTTCCATAATCTTCTAACATGGTTATTTACCTTGTTATTTCGAGTTACGCCAAAAGATGTTGCTTGATATCTGAGAGTCTCACTCCCAGCCATTGCATCCAGCTATTCCTTAGTTAAATTCTCTGTGTACTGGACATTTGCCATTTGTTGAATAAGTTCCTGAAAAAACCAGCAAAAATATTTATTTGTCACCAGCATTAGGGTTTTCCCTATCTCACATGACGATGTAACATTATTCTATATCAGGAAGAAGTTATTAAAAAAACCTATAGTAGAATAAGCTCAATTCCCTACCTCTTTTTTAACTGGTTCACAAGATATTGGAAAAGGCCCCGTAATTCCATTGATGGTACTTCTTACACCTATAATGAACAAAAGACTTAAACTTATGAAACATTTAAAGAAAATTATGCTTCTTAAAAAAATCACATAGATCCCACTCAGTTCTAAACAAAAATAGGTAAAACTAAAAGCATGTTAACCTGATCATTGACCCCACTGAGCTCGGTGAGTAGCGCCTCCGTAAGCGGAAGGAGTTTGAGGACCTCATCTGCCGCGTTTGATGGAAAATCAAAATTTGGATCAACTACGCACAGTGGGAGGAGTCACAAAAAGACTTCAAACGCGCTCGATCTATTTGGGAACGTGTACTCGAGGTGGACTACAAGAACCATACGCGCTCGATCTGTTTAGGAACGTGTACGTCAAGGTGGAGATAAAGAACAAGTTTATCAACCACGCCAGGAACGTTTGGGACCGCGCCGTCACCCTTTTGCCTAGGGTTGGGGCTTCGAGGGAGAAGAACGAGGTAAGGGCTTTGAGGGAGAAGAGAAAGACAAGGGCTTTGAGGAAGAAGAGAAAGACGGGGGCAGAGAGAGCTTTGACGATGTAGTCGCACGCAGAGAGAGTTTCCAGGCTAGGGCTTTCGATCGAACCATGGACTACGTTGAGTGTGGGGAGAGAGAGCTTAGTCAAAAGTGAAAGGCTTTCTCACCGGTCCTAAATGGAAGACCGGTACAAATATTGTTATTTCTCACCGGTCCAAATATTAGCCCGGTACAAATTTTATTATTTCTCACCGGTCTAAATGTTAGACCGGTATAAACTATATTTTTCTCACCGGTCCTGTTTACCAACCGGTATAAAGTTGTATATTATTTACAAAATTGCCACCGTCTTATTTTTTACACCGGTCACATTACAACCGGTATAAAAGCCCCGGTGTAAAAGGCCTATTTTCCACTAGTGTAGGGGTGTTACAGGTACACATTAAGAGTAATGTTGTACTGGACAGACCCACCATGAGAACATTGCATGGATCATTACATGAGTGTCATAAACGGTTCTCAATGTGATAATGGTATATAGTCCTTCGACCTGAAGTCACTATGATTCCTACATAAGGAGTTGTTGTTTTAATACAATCAAACGTTATCTATAATAACATAGCCATAAAGATTATAATTAGGCAATAGACAAATGTAGAGGGATGTGAGTGATATAGATGGAATTTTTCTCTCCTATGTGACAGGAGTGATATCTATGGGCCACTTGATAGAGTGAGACTAACGAAATACATGGCCATGCTAGGATGAATAAATATTAGATATTTATTCTATAAAGTCTACTCTAGTATCAAGTAAAATGAATTGGGCCATACAAGGGTGACGACGACCATGCCTTGGGCCCAATTAGATATCATGACAAAGGAATAAATATATAAAATAATTATCACTTATAGTTCATGTCGATGATAAATAATATTCGAACATAATGATGTATTGCTAGATACCGCTTTTATTTTATATTAATAATAAAATAGTTTATTATTAATATAACCGAATATTTTACCCATAGGGTCACACACATAGAGTAAACCTACCAGAGGATAGTTTTATTTTAGTTGGACTAAAAATAAAACTATTTAGGCCTAACTCATTTAAAATGAGTCAGGAGCCCAATGTTTAATGAGAGCTTAGGTTAAGACCTAAGCCTATATATAGAGCATGAGATGCTCATAAGTTGTTGCTCAAAAATTAGATAATTATCAAATTTCCGTACTAGTATTCGAAACTTTGTTTTTCTGGTGGGAGTGCTCGTGTGGACTCCTAAGGGTGAAGCTACAATTGCTTCGATCGAGGAACTCACTTTGAGTCTACAAGAGGTAAACCCTAAATCAAAAATTTAATTGTGTATAATGACTTGAGACATTTATTTTTGCAATCCTTTTTTTTTGGGAATCCTTTGTGTTTCTGTTGCCTGACCCTGATGGATTCCCTAACAGTGGTATCAGAGCCTGGTTGTAAAGCTATGTTTTAGGCATTTGTTTACGTTTCATGATGGCATGTTTTTCATTATGCAAAAGCTTTTAAAAATTTCAATTTATGAAATCATTTTCTTGTTATAAGCTTTATGTTCTGTTTTATGAAATTTGTTTGCAAAACTTGTTTTAAAAAACATTCAAGCATGGTTATGTATGAAATAATATCATGATTCGTATGCTCTTATGTTTTTTGTAAATTGTATGAGATACTGTTTATAGGCTTTCTTATTTGAAGTATGCATTTCTGTTATTTTAGGCTTGTATGATATTTGCGTTTTCAATTTTCCGTATGTGATACATGTGTTGAATTTGTTAATAATCATTGTTGTCATACAAACTACGTTTTAATAATGCATTGATCTCCGAGCATGAATAGTTCATGTTATGGGGCGTCAAGTGATAAGGTTTAAGTGTTAAACCTTGGTCGTTCCTTAACCTAGGGTTCAAACGTTGAAACCTAGGCAGCCGTCATGAGAAAGGTGCAATTTGAATTCTAGGTTTTGAAACCCTAGATGACGCTACCTACATGTGCCTTGATGACTGCGTTGTGAAGTGTTTGCAATAAGGAATTAGGGTTTCAAAGTGGTTGAAACCCTAGCCAAAATTTTAGAGCTGTTAATGGTCAGTAGGATGTTCTGGCTAGAAAGACTTGGTACTTAAGCGGTCACACTCCTGTACATTCTCTACGTAGCGCCTTATGACCGACCCATGTGTTTAATCGCCGGTTAAAAATTAATTTTTTTTAATGCTTTCAAATGGGTTATAATTAATTAATTAACACGTTGCATGGTGAATTGTTATGGTCTTAGTTATTTTATTTAAATACAACCTGCGTGTTGTGCCTCTCTCCATTCTGTTGTATTTCTTTTCTCAACCCTTCACTTGTATGTAAAGCGAGTTTCTTTAAAATCTTGTAATCTTGATCGAGCCAATAAAGTAGAGACCTAGAAGAAAACTAGAGTGATGACTCTAAGCGTTTTTGACTTTGAAAGGAACCAAGGAGTGGTGACTCCAAAGAGGATGGTGGGTTCAAGAAGTAGGACTTTATGAAGCCTTGGCAACATTATCCCTTTAGGTTTATTTATTTATTTATTCTTCTAGGAAGACTATAACCATCTCATAATTTCATTTGCATGCTTTGGGGATAATTTTATTGCGTTAAAGCGTTTAACAAAGACGGTAATTTAAAATAACTTAAATCTCTCAAAATAATATTAAGTTACAAACGTCTTCCAATAAGTACACTCATCAATACTAATGTCAATAAATAGTAGGTCTGCTAAAGTAGGGTACTATCATTTATATTAGTAAGACACGATGGGATAATTGTAATATCCAAATTGTTTTATTGGGTTTTAACTTACTAAGTTATCAATTGGATTGAATAAACTTAGAGGCGTATACATTGGGCTAAACTTTCATAAGATGAATGATCGGTAATGGTTACCTAACCCAATGTCTAAGAGTTGTATAAGATATAATTGGAAAGGAGTTTCCTACCTAAATAACCAAATGTTAAGTGATCAGCTAAAGCTGACTTAACATTAGGCCAAATATGGATCTTTGCCCACTAGAAAATCTTCCAACGGGATTTTTTGATTCGTAGAAGGTGATTTTATTTTGAATCAAAATAGTGAGAGACGTGTTTAATTTTAAGACCAAATATTAATTATGTTTTTAATTGATACTTACTACATATCTTTCTATTTTAGATAAACATGATCGATCCTAGACAAAGAAAAATTATCTGGACCCAACTTTCTAGACTGGTATAGGAATTTGAGGATTGTCCTCAAACAAGAGAAAAAGCAGTATGTCCTGGAAGATCCGATTCCAAAACCACCCACGACCAATGCCTCTAAAGCTGACAAGGATGCTTACAAGAAGCATCAGGATGATGCTTTAGATGTCTTATGCCTTATGCTGGCAACCATGTCTCCTGAGCTTCAGAAGCAACATGAGCACATGGAGGCTTTCGATATGATCGAAAACCTAAGGAAACTATATCAAGGTCAAGCTAACCAGGAAAGATATGAAGTTTCATCAGCCCTATTTAGCTGTAGACTTGAAGAGAGAGGTTCTATAGGACCTCATGTGCTCAAAATGATTGGGTACTTGGAGAATCTAGCTAGGCTAGGATTCCCCTTCCCTTAAAAGTTAGCTACTGATCTCATTTTGAAGTCATTACCTGACAGTTTTAAGTCAGTCAACATGAATTATAACATGAATGCATTGACATTACCAGAGCTACTCAATATGTTGAGGACTGCTGAGCCCAATATTTCTAAAGGAAAAGGCAAGGCCATAATGATGGTCAATTCTGGCAAAGGTAAAGGAAAGGGCATGCATAAAGGCAAAGGAAAAGTTGTTATGGGAAAAGGCAGGACAATTTAGAAAGGCAAGGATAAGCCAAGTACATCAGCCTTAAAACCTGTGGGCGGGGTGGCTAAGGAAGGAAATTGTCACCATTGTGGATAGAAGAGACAATGGAAGAGAAACTGTCCAAAGTACCTGGAAGAGCTTAAGAAGAAGAGAAGTGAGACTTCCACTTCAGGTATTTTTGTTATAGAAATTAACTTGTCAACTTTAACATCATGGGTATTAGATACTAGATGTGGGTCTCACATTTGTCTTAATGTGCAGGATCTAAAAATGAGTAGGCAGTTAATGAAGGCGAGGTGGACCTACGTGTTGGAAATGGAGCAAGAGTTGCTGCATTAGCTGTAAGGACTTATTTTTTATCCTTGCCCATAGGGTTTGTTCTTGAATTAGAAAATTGTTTTTATGTTCCGGCAATAAGAAGAAACATTATTTCTATTTCTTGTCTAGATAGGAAAGGGTTTCCTTTATAATAAAGAACAATAGTTGTTATGTTTATTTGAATGACATGTTTTATTGTTGTGTAAATTTGAGTAATGGACTTTATGTTCTCGATCTCGAAACCCCTATCTATAATGTTAATACCAAAAGGGTTAAACCAAATGATTTAAACCCAACTTATCTTTGGCATTGTCGCCTAGGACTTATAAATAAGAAACGTATTTCTAAACTCCATAAAGATAGATATTTAGACTCTTTTGATTTTGAATCAATAGATACATGTGAATCTTGTTTATTGGGGAAGATGACTAAGACCCCATTTACTAGAATGAGTGAAAGGGCGAGTGATCTTCTAAGCTTGATACATAGTGATGTATGTGATAAGTCTTGAAAAAACTTAATAAATTCACCTTTTATTTAACTTAATCCATTAAATATTGTTGAGTTTGGCATTATTATTTAATTAATTGTCATTCTTTCTTGTTTTAATTATTTAATTCAAATGTATTTAAATTGTGCAAGAAAATGGTTAAAAAGAAAAGCACATAAGGAAATATGTTTATTGAGAGATTCATTAACCTAGCGTACATACACTGGAATCCCAGCGTACATACGCGCAGACCCAGCAGTCAAGTGAAGTCACCCGGCATTCAAGTTAAAGTACCACGCTCAAGCGCCTAAAGATCACGCTTAAGCGTGAAGCTTATTTGCCCAGTATATTATACTCCTTCAACGTGAATTGTTGTAGTAGTTACCACTAATTATTTTATTAGTCATTCCCTTGTAATCATTTAATTAGTTTTCATTAGTTTAATTGTCAGGAAGTTTTTCTTTGTAATTAATTAGAGTTAGTTTAGTTAGTTTTTGCCTTAGCTATATATAGTTGTAAATACTCTGTAATTTACACACACACATAGAAGCAATATATAATTCTCATTTTTTGATTTTCAATCTCTCTCTAAACATGTTCCCTTTTTAAACTCTCTCTTCCATGGCTCTCCGTGTTCCACTTTTTGAATCCATTAACATGGGTTGCTAAACCCCTAGGGTTGGGATCGCTGAAGCTTCCAATGGAATCTTGAATGTGCATTGAGGAAATCATCTTCTGAAGCATGAGGAGAACAAGATGAGAAGTGGATCTACACTGTTGGATTGATAAATCCAGACCTAATTGAAGAATCTCACCAATGAGGAATCATGGTTGAGGCTTAGGTAACTTCTGGAATCCTAACTAATTCAGGCCTAGTAATTAGGTGAATAGTTAGGGTTCAATCCCCAATTTCACATTAGATTTCTTTGTCACTGAACACCTAAGGGATTAGGGTTTAATGCTTAGGAATTAGTGTTAATCACCTAAGGAATTAGGGATAAACCATTTGTGAATTGTCCTTTTTAGTCTGAAGCTTGATTGAACCTCAATTGCATGTTTCTTGATGAAATTATGAGCTGAAGTAATCCTAACCTATCTTCCATTAATCACACTTCATCTTTTCTATTATTTCTGAAAATATAAAAACATAGAAAATGCAGAAAAGCATAAGCGAAATGAATTCTATCTTCTTGTGTTTTGGTTCAGCTTGTACTAGTCCTAGGTTATGGTAATTACCTCAATCCCTGTGGGACGATCAAATATATTACAAATTTAACGATTGGTGCGCTTACCAAAAGAATATAATCCACCAGGATATATGCATCAAGTTAATGGCGCCGTTGCCAGGGATTGTTGAGTAATATCAACAATCTTTGGATACTGAACCATTTAATTTTATTTTTACATATAGCAGTAGTTAAATTTCATTTTAGTATAGCAGTAGCTTGTGTGTAGCAATAGTATTAGCAATGAAATTGATTCTGTGTCTAATATTTGCTGTATGCAGTCAAGGAACAGAGGAGAGCCATTCTTCTTTGATCCTGATATTGATTTGTTAGAGTGTAGACTTAGAAAGGAGAAAAAGCAAAAAGAACAGCAAGAAATGGAATAGATAAGAGTTACACTAGGTGACTACTCTAGGCCTACTGAAGAAGGATCACAATCCAGCATCCTTAGGCCTCCAATTGCAGCTAATAATTTTGAACTTAAACCGGCTTTGTTGTAGTTGGTTAGAAATGATCAATTCGAGGGAAGTGAGATTGAGGATCCAAATTTGCATCTAGCAACCTTCCTCCAGATTTATGATACAGTGAAAATGAATGGTGTCCCTGAAGAGGCAATAAGATTGAGATTGTTTCCTTTTTCTCTAAGGAACCTGCAAAAGCCTGGTTGCAGAGTCAACCAAGAGGCAGTATATCCACTTAGGAGGATTTACAAAGAAAATTTCTGATTAAATATTTCCCTCCTTCCAAGTATGCTAAGTTGTGCATAGAAATCACTTGTTTCCAGTAGAGAGAGGGTTAATCTCTGATGGAAGCATGGGATAGGTACAAAGAGAGTTTAAGGAAATATCCTCAAATGAATGCTTAGTTAGTGAAAGGGTCTGCATAATAAGTTTTGATTTTTGTGGTGGAGACCATGAAAATGGCATATGTGATCCAAATGTGCCCGCTGAGCAAGTTAATTACATGGGGCAACAGTTTTAAAAGAATTACCCCTCTAATTCTTTTAATCCTAACTATAGAAACCACCCTAATTTTTCATGACAGAAGGGTCCACATCTGAATCAAAATATACCACAAACTCATACCACAAATAGATCATAACAACCTTTTCCCCCTCCCTCTAAAGAAAAGTCTAAACTTGAGAATATTCTATCTCAGTTCATCCAGGTCACTCAGGCTAGCTTTAAAAATCAAGAAGTGTCCATCTGAAATTTGGAAAACCAGGTTGGACAACTATCAAAACAGTTAGCTGAGAGACAGCCTGGCAATTTTCCTAGAGATACTGAGGTAAATCTTAAGGAGCATTACAAAGCAATAACCACAAGGAGTGGGAAAATTCTTCTTCCTACTCGAAGTAATGGAAATACTGTAGAAAAAAAAAAGAGCAGGAAAGTGAGCAAGTTAATGATAAAACTGAGAATAAAGTAGAAACAGAAAAAGAGAAAGAAAACTAAGTTCATCAAAAGAAAAATAATGATTTGATCTTGGAGGAAGTTGTCAAGCTAACTCTTGAGAAATTAAAGAATGCTTCATTTCCACATAGATTTAAGAAACAGATAGAGGAGCAAAAGTTTACTAAGTTCTTAGATGTGTTCAAGAAGCTTCATATAAATATTCCCTTTGCTGAGGCATTGCAAGAGATGCCTTCATATGCTAAATTTTTGAAAGAACTTCTGTCTAAGAAGAGAAAGCTTAAGGGAGATGAAATGATTGCTCTCACCCAAAAGTGTAGTGTAATTATTCAGAAGAAACTCCCTCAAAAGCTAGAAGATCTTGGATCTATTACAATACCTTATGAAATAGGGGATGTTCATGTTGGAAGTGCTTTATGTGATCTAGGGCCCAGCATTAACCTCATGCCTTTGTCCTTAATGAGGAAATTAGGAATTAATGACCAGCAACCAACTCGCATGTCTTTGCAGTTGGCTAATAGGTCTATTAAATATCCTCATGGGATGCTGGAACACTTGTTAGTAAAGGTAGATAAGTTTATCTTTTGAACAAATTTTATAGTTTTAGATATGGAGGCTGATAGAGAGATTCCCCTAATCTTAGGGAGACCCTTCTTAGCTACTGGGAGAGCTTTAATTGATGTAGAGAAGGGAGAACTCATGCTGAGAGTTCAGGAGGAGCAGGTAACTTTTAATGTCTTTAATGCTATGAAACATCCAACTGAAAAGATAGATTGTTTTATGCTTGAAGAAATCAGAAGTTATAAGACTCATATGTTGTTAAAAACTGAAGAAGAGGCTTTACAAGCTTTTTTAGAGGATGATTTCGACTCCGAGACTGAGGAGTTAGATGACTCACATACTAAGTTGCTGAACCTACTAGAAGCATATGAAGTAGGGGAATTAGAAGTTGAAATTAAAGAAAACTTAATTAATACTGCACTTGAAAAGGGTAAGGAAGTGTTTGAAGAAAAACATGATTTGAAACCCTTGCCTTCTCATTTGAGATATGTTTTCTTGGGAAATAATGAATCACATCTGGTAATCATTAATGTTGAGTTAGATGATGAGGATGTAGAAAAAATGATAGTGGTTTTAAGAAAACATGAATCTGCCATTAGTTGGAACCTTTCTGATTTAAAGGGGATTAGTCCATCATTTTGTATGCATAAAATTTTGATGGAGGATGACTACTCCCCAGTTGTTCAGCCACAAAGAAGGTTAAACCCCATAAAGAAAGAGACTATGAGGAAAGAAGTGGTTAAACTCCTTGATGTAGGGATTATCTATCCTATCTCGGACAGCGCTTGGATTAGTTCGGTCCAAGTGGTGCCTAGGAAAAGAGGGATGACCACTATTAAAAATGAAAAGGGTGAAGGCATTACCACTAGACCAACTACAGGTTGGAGGATGTGCATAGATTATAGAAGGTTAAATGACTCCACTAGAAAAGACCACTTTGCTTTACCATTTATAGACTAAATGCTTGAGAGGCTGTTAGGTCATGAGTATTATTGCTTCCTTGATGGATATTCTGGATATAACCAAATTATGGTTGATCCAAAAGATTAAGAGAAGACAGCCTTCACCTGTCCATATGGAATTTTTACATATAGGCACATGCCATTTGGTTTATGCAATGCACCAGCAACCTTTCAAAGGTGTATGCTGGCAATTTTTGGGGATATGGTAGAGAAGTTCATTAAGGTGTTTATGGATGACTTCTCTATATTTGGTAACAACTTTGATATATGCCTCGACAACCTATCTAAGGTGCTGATGAGATGTCAAGAGACAAATCTTGTCCTTAATTGGGAAAAGTGTCATTTTATGGTTAGAGGAGGGATAGTCCTTGGCCATAAAATCTCTGCTGAGGGAATTCAAGTAGATAGAGCCAACATTGATACCATTGAAAAGCATCCTCCTCCAATCAATGTGAAAAGAGTGAGGAGTTTCTTAGGATGTGCTGGTTTCTATAGGAGATTTATAAAGAATTTTTTGAAAATAGCAAAGCCTTTGACTGATTTACTGGTGAAAGATCATGCTTTTGTTTTTGATGAAAAGTGTGTCAAGGCTTTTGAAAATCTGAAACAAAGATTAATAACAGCTTCAATCTTTGCAGCACCTAATTAACACATGTTATTTATTATGCTAGTAAGATGCTGAATGAGAATCAAATAAACTACACCACTACTGAAAAAGAAATGCTTGTTGTGGTGTACGCATTTGATAAATTTAGAGTTTACTTGATTGGTGCTAAGGTCATTGTCTATACAGACCATTCAGCAATCAAGTACTTGCTAGCTAAAAAAGAATCAAAGCCAAGATTGATCAGTGGGTTCTATTACTCCAAGAGTTTGATTTAGAAATAAGAGATAAAAAGGAAGTAGAGAACTTAGTGGCTGATCAACTCTCTCGTCTGGAAGGTGAATCAGACTCTATCTTGATAAAACATGAATTCCCATATGAGAGGCTGATGGCAATTACCACAGGGCCATGGTATGCTGATATGGCCAACTTTAAAAGTGCCTCTGTGGTACTAGAAGGGTGGACATCCCAAATGAAGAAAAAGTTCTTTCATGACAGTAAAACTTTTCTATGGGATGATCCCTTTCTGTATAAGATAGGAGTAGATGGAATTATTAGGAGATGTGTGCCTGAATCAGAGCAAGAAAGACTCTTGTGGCACTGTCATGATTCCTATTATGGAGGACACCATGGTGCCTCTAGAACAGCAGCAAAAGTGTTACAGTGTGGCTTTTATTGGCCAACAATTTTTCAGGATGCTAGAGTATATGTGCAAAGGTGTGATAAGTGCCAAAGAAGTGAAGGCCTCTTTGCTAAAGCTGGTATGCCTTTGACAAATATTTTAGTTATGGAGTTATTTGATGTTTGGGGCATTGACTTCATGGGACCATTCCCAAAGTCATTCTCCAGTGAGTATATCCTTGTTGCTGTGGATTATGTCTCCAAGTGGGTGGAGGCAATCCCTACCAGAACCAATGATGCACATGTGGTGCTTAGGTTTATAAAGAAGAATATTTTTTCTAGATTTGGAGTCCCTAGAGTCCTCATTAGTGATAAAGGGTCACCATTTCTGCAATAGAATCATGGAAAAATCCCTGAGACATTATGAGGTACTCCATAAAGTATCCACTCCCTACCATCCATAAACCTATGGACAAGTGAGCTTTCTAATAGAGAAATTAAGAGGATACTAGAGAAAGTAGTAGGGAAATCTAAGAAAGATTGGTCTTTAAGATTAGATGATGCATTGTGGGTCTATAGGACAACATTTAAGACTCCAATTGGCATGTCACCTTATTAGTTGGTATATGGTAAGGCTTGCTATCTTCCTGTAGAGTTAGAGCATAAGGCATGGTGGGCCACAAAGCTGTTAAACATGGATTGTGATAAATCTCAAGAGGAAAGAGTCCTAAAACTCCATGAACTTGAGGAGTTCAGACTCAATGCTTACCAGAGTGCCTCAATCTATAAAGAGAAAACTAAGAGGTGGCATGATAAGTAGATAAATAGGAATGAGTTTCACAAGGATGACAAGGTCTTGTTATTCAATTCTAGGGTGAGACTCTTTCGAGGAAAACTTAGATTAAAATAGTCTGGACCCTTCATTGTGAATGAGGTTTTTCCTCATGGTGCAATTGAGGTAAAAGAACCAGCCACTGGAAGAACTTTTAAAGTGAATGGCAAAAGACTCAAGCTCTACTATGGAGGAGAGTTTGATAGGTAGAAATCCTCCATGTTTTTACAGGCATCTTCTTAGGTGTCAAAGGTCAAGCTAGTGACCTTAAATAAGCGCTTGAGGGAGGCAACCCTACATTTTAATTGTTGTAGTTTGTGTTTGGTGTTTTTAAACAATAAATGAAAACTAAAAAAGTTTGAATAAGGTATGAATAAACTTGAAAAATTTTGAATAAGATTTGAGTGTATATACCTTCAGTTCCAGTATACATGCGCGCATCAGCAAAATAATAAAATTATGGACCAAGAGGTGAGCATGCATATGCTTAAATCCTAGCATACCTACGCGTACGTCCAGTAGCTAGGATAACGGTGCACGTACATACTCCAAACTGGGCGTAGCTACGCATAAATAAATTAGGATCAGGCCCATTTGTGTGCTTAAGCGAGGAGTAAGCGCGCTTAAGCATAACCTTTGGACGCTTGAGCATGACCCTTGTACGCTTGAGCGTGGCTTACAGTGTGAATCAGGGAATATCTTTACGCTTGAGTGAGAGAATTCACGCTTAAAGCGTGACCCGTGGATGTGTGGTGCACTTAAGCGAGCTCGAGGAGCGCTTAAGCGTGATCCTTCATGATGGCAGCTTGAACCTTAAGAAAGAAATGACGCTTGCAGTGTGTGCCTGCATGCTTGCAGTGTGATCCTTCAAAGTGTACCATGCGCTTGGGCGAGGAACCTCCACGCTTAAGCGTGACCTGCATGCGCTTGAGCTAGAGCTTCACGCTTGCAGCGAAAGTGTGGTTGAGTAGCCGTATCATTCGCTTAAGCGTGATCTTGTACACTTGCAGCATGGCCTATACCTGTTACCACTTGTTGTGCTTTAATGTGGGCGTATGTACGCCAAAGATTCAATGTACCTATGCGTACCCCAGTATATGCCAGCCTGTTACCACCTGCAATAATCAAAACATAAGCGTATAAACGCTGGGTTCAGCAGTATAAAAACCCCTTCCTAGTGTACAAACCCTAACTCACACCTCTTTATGTTGGAAACTTGGGTTTTAAAGAGGAAAAGGCACAATCTGAGGATTCCATTGAAAGGTAACATCTTTTCATTCCTTAATTTTAGTTAATAGTTAGAATTATTACATTCCATTGTTTCAATTTTGAATTTAATGTATCCATCATGTCCATTCATCTCACATTTTTATTTTGCTGTGGTTGTGTTGTTTATGCATTTACACCTATTTAGGCTCTATAAAATACCATCCTTAACATTCACAATGTCCATAAGATCACAAAGACTCATTAGAAAAATAGAAAGAGTTGTTGAAATGGAAAGTGTGAAGAAAACCCCAAAAGAGAAAGGAAAGGGGGTGGCTACTTCAAGCACCCCTGTTTCTCCACCACCCTAAAAGAGTAAAAGCCTTAAGGAGGAAAAGAACTCTAAGAAAGATAAGGATTTTGACTGGAATAGGTTTAGGGATCTCAAGGATGCCCAAGAATATGAGACAAAATTCAAAAACAAAGGAGTAATAAGAGAAAAGGCTCTGGTCCTTGATGAAGATAATTGCTCTGATATTGATGTAAAGGCTGCTATGTTTGCAAGGGGATGACAGTATTTTAATGAGAACTTAGGCAATGGTTATCAAGAACTCACTAGGGAGTTCTATGCCAATTTAAGGGGCAATTCTATTGAGGATAAGGTACATTTTTCTTCCTACTTGAGAGGAGTCACTATTCCTCTCTCTGGTTACATATTGAATAAGAGTTTGAAAGTACCTATCTTAGATAGTGAAGGATGTCAATACACTTGGATAGTGGATATCTTCCATAGGGTTGAAAGTGAGAATCTTAGAAAGGAAATACTAGAGGAATGTTGTGAACAAGGGGCTGCATATATAACAAAAGTGAGTGGTTCACCAAAATGTGTCAAGAAAAGTTGTTTGAATCATCTCCCCCTCTTATGGTGCCACTACGTCCTTTTATCCCAGCAACCTGTGGCTCATGCTACTGAGGTTGTCATTAAGAGGTTGGTATTAATTTACTGTTTAATGAAGGGCCTGTATGTTAATTTGGGTGAGTTAATATTGGAGGAGATGGTGAAAGCTAACAAAAAAATCCCTAACTACCATATTGCTCCGTTGTCACTTTGCTGGCCAAAAAGAATCAGGTTAGGTTGAACTATGAAGAACTGACAAAGGTGAAGCCTAAGAGGATTATAGATAAGTACTGGGTCATAGACCACATTGACCACTTTATGCCTCAAGAGCCAAAGCATCATAGACAACCCAAACCATCATCTTCTGCACCACCACCTTCAACGAGTTCAGGTAATTTTTTTGATCTCTCTATGATAATGTAAGAAACCTAAGCCATGAAGAAGATGTAGCTAGCGACCTATGATCTAGTCCTAAACCATGATCTTATGCTGAGGAAGATTGCCACTATACTGAATGTGGACCACACTGAAGAAATGGGAGTTCTAACTGACAGAGACTTATGGTTGGCTTCCATTGGGTTCACCATTCACCATGCTAGTTAGCAATCTGAATTTGTAATCTCGCATTAAGTTTGGGGATATGATTAGCTGATTACCTATAATTTATCAGGTTTTGAGCCTTTATTATTTCTTTTCTGAGTGTGTCTACATTCTTGTTTAGTGAGATAGAATTTGCTTTAGTGCTTGCTAAATGATTATATGTTTGCCAATTGGAAATGATGAAGGCCTTCTTTGGAATTTAGCCAAGGCCAAATTTAGCCATCCTAAAATTATTAATTATCCTTTGACCCAATAATTATGTTTGAGCCCGAGACTCTTTCTTTCTGATTATATACCTAACTTTACAAGCCTATTTATCTGACAAAAACCAAATGAATCATCCCTGGATGTACCACTGATGGATTGTTGAGTCTTATCTTATTGCTAGGGACTAGCAAGTTTTAATTTTGGGGATGAAGAGTGTGCCTAACAGCAATTAAAGGACATACTCTGACCTTAATTATAGATGAGGATTATGAAGAAATAAAAATAAGAACAGCAAAAGTAAAAGAAAAATGAAAAATCAGTAAAGCAATTCCTATGTAGAAGGAAAATGGTATTGAAAAAAATGAAAGAGAAGAAAGAAAGAAAGAGTCCAAAGGACTGAAAGAGAAGAAGGTGCAAAGCACCACAAGTAGTTGAGTTATCCTTCATCTAAAAAAAATAAAAGCAAAAGAGCTAGTTAGTAGAGGCATTTAAGTTAGCATTTAAGTTAAGATTGAGGCAAGGCATCAGTGGGCACATCTTTTAACCCAACATTGACTAGAAAAACAAAAATGGAGCCTATAGCCTAATCCCATTACAAGCTTAAAAAGCCCTTAATGATCCAATTGTGCTAGCATATGTCATGATGTTTAGAACTATTACAAGCCTATGTTGATCTAACAATTATGCAGGTGATGAGTGTATGCAATTGACCCTATACACTGAGAGAAAAGTGAAACACTGATCCATGTGAGGAAAGCATCACTAGATTATTCCCAAGGGAAGTGTGAGTAATTATATTTTCAGAAGATGCAAAAAGAAAGCATAAAGGGTATTCAATAATTATGATATGAAGTAAGTTAAGGGAAGGTTGATTGTCTTGAGTAACTACAATTGATTTAATTAATATGAGTCTCTGCTTGAGGACAAGCAAGCTTTAAGTTTGGGGATGTGATAAGTCTTGAAAAGACTTAATAAATTCACCTTTTATTTAACTTAATCCATTAAATATTGTTGAATATTTAATTAATTGTCATTCTTTCTTGTTTTAATTATTTAATTCAAATATATTTAAATTCTGCAAGAAAATGGTTAAAAACATAAGCATATAAGGAAATATGTTTATTGAGAGATTCATTAACCTAGCGTACATACGCTAGAAAGCCAACGTACATATGCTAGGCATTTATATGTTTGTATTTTGCAGGATCTAGGTGCAGTAAATGCAACGTACATACGCGCAGAAGAAAAAAAGACCAAAGTGCCAGTCCAGTGAGCCAGTGTACATACGCTAGAATCCTAGTGCACGTACGCACACAAACAGAACCTAAAAAGTGAAGAATTAGCAAGTCAGTGGCCCAACGTACATATGCTGGCCTCCCAGCGTACATACGTGCAGACCCGGCATTCAAGTGATGTCACCCAGCATTCAAGTTAAAGTACCACTCTTAAGCGCCTAAAGATCACGCTTAAGCGTGAAGCTTGTTTGCCCAGTATATTATACTCCTTCAACGTGAATTGTTGTAGTAGTTACCACTAATTATTTTATTAGTTGCTGATTATATTTGTATTCTAGTAGTTTAATTATTGTACTATAATTAGTCATTCCCTTATAATCAATTAATTAGTTTTCGTTAGTTTAATTGTCAGGAAGTTTTCCTTTGTAATTAATTAGAGTTAGTTTAGTTAGTTTTTTCCTTAGCTATATATAGTTGTAAATACTCTGTAATTTACACACACACACAGAGAAGCAATATACAACTCTCATTTTTTGATTTTCAATCTCTCTCTAAACATTTTCCCTCTCTAAACTCTCTCTTCCATGGCTCTCCATGTTCCACTTTCTAAATCCATTCCTATGGGTTGCTAAACCCCTAGGGTTGGGATCGTTGAAGCTTCCAATGGAATCTTGAATGTGCATTAAGGAAATCATCTTCTGAAGCATGAGGAGAACAAGCTGAGAAGTAGATCTACACTGCTGGATTGATAAATCCAGAGCTAATTGAAGAATCTCACCAATGAGGAATCATGGTTGAGGCTTAGGTAACTTCTGGCTTCCTAACTAATTTAGGCCTAGTAATTAGGTGAATAGTTAGGGTTCAATCCCTAATTTCGCATTAGATTTCTCTGTCACTGAACACCTAAGGGATTAGGGTTTAATGCTTAGGAATTAGTGTTAATCACCTAAGGAATTAGGGATAAACCATTTGTGAATTGTCCTCTTGAGTCTGAAGCTTGATTGAACCTCAATTGCATGTTTCTTGATGAAATTATGAGCTAAAGTAATCCTAACCTATCTTCCATTAATCACACTTTATCTTTTCTATTGTTTCTAAAAATATAAAAACATAGAAAGTGCAAAAAAGCATAAGCGAAATGAATTCTATCTTCTTGTGTTTTGGTTCAGCTTGTACTAGTCCTAGGTTGTGGTAATTACCTCAATCCCTGTAGGACAATCAAATATATTACAAATTTAACGATTGGTGCGCTTGCCAAAAGAATATAATCCACCAGGATATATATATATATATATATATATATATATATATATATATATCAGTATGTGGGCCAATAGGGACAATGGCTAGGGGAGGTTTTAGCTACTTCATCACCTTTACTGATGATTTCAGTAGATATGGATTTGTGTTTCTAAGGAAGCATAAATCAGAATCCTTTGAAAAGTTCAAAGAATTTAAACATGAAGTAGAGAACCAACTTGGCAAGACAATTAAAGTACTTCGATCTGATTGAGGTGGTGAATACTTAAGCCTGGAGTTTGATGAATATCTTAAAGAATGTGGGATTGTCTCTCTACTCACTCTTCCTAGAACACCATAATGGAATTGTGTTTCTGAGCGGAGAAATAGAACTTTGTTAGACATGGTTCGATTAATGATGAGTCAAACTGACCTCCCTAACTCCTTCTGCGGACATGCTTTGATGACAACAGCTTTCACACTTAATCGTGTTCCATCTAAGGCTGTCATAAAGACACCATATGAGATATGCACTGGGAAATGACCCAGTATGTCTTTTCTTAAGATTTAGGGCTGTGAAGCTTATGTGAAGTGTCAGATTTCTGACAAACTTGGACCTAAATCAGATAAATGTCTTTTTGTGGGATACCCAAAGGAAACTAAGGGTTATTACTTCTACAATCCTACTAAGGGAAAAGTGTTTGTCGCTCAGAATGCTGTATTCTTAGTAAGGGAATTCATCTCTAAAAGAATCAGTGGGAGGAAAGTAGAACTTGAAGAAGTTCAAGACCTGCAAGGCATTGAAGAGCCAATGGGGGAAATGGAACCGGAACCACAAAATGTTGTGATAACTCTAACTCCAGTAGAACAAGACTTGCGTAGATCAGGTAGAATACGTCAACAACCTGAAAGATATGGATTTTTTGTAACTCAGGAAGGAGATGTGTTGTTAATGGATCAACATGAGCCAATATCTTATGAAGAGGCCATTGCAAGTCCAGAATCTGAGAAATGGCTTAAAGCCATGGGATTTGAAATGGACTCCATGTACATTAATCAAGTTTGGTCTTTGGTTGATACAACTAAAGTGGTAAAACCTATAGGATGCAAGTGGGTTTTCAAAAAGAAAACTGACATGGATGGTAATATAAGTACCTATAAGGCAAGTTTGGTGGCAAAAGGTTTCAAGCAAATTCATGGTATAGACTATGATGAAACCTTTTCTCCAGTCGCTATGCTAAAGTCTGTTCGGATTCTGCTTGCTATTGCTGTATACCATGATTATAGATATGGCAAATGGATGTCAAGACTACTTTGCTTAATGGAAATCTTCTTGAGGAAGTGTACATGACACAACCCGAAGGCTTTGTTAAGCCTGAAGCATCCAGGAAGGTGTGTAAACTATAACGCTCCATATATAGACTTAAGCAAGCTTCCAGAAGCTGGAATCTTCATTTTGATGAAGCCGTTAAACAATTTGACTTTACAAAAAATAAGGATGAACCTTGTGTCTACAAGCAGGTTAGTGACTGTACAATTATTTTTCTGGTCCTGTATGTTGATGACATACTACTTATTAGAAATGACATTCCTACCCTTCAGTCTGTGAAGACTTGGTTGGGAAGCTATTTTTCTATGAAAGACTTAGGTGAAGCAATCTACGTGTTGGGAATTAAGATCTATAGAGATAGATCAAGAAAACTTCTTGGCCTAAGTCAGAATACATACATAGACAAAGTGTTAAAAAGGTTTAATATGCAAGATTCTAAGAAAGGAACTTTGCCTATGGCTCATGGCATAAGCCTACCAAAGGCTCAATCTTCTTCCACTAAAGAAAAGAGAGAACGGATGAATAAGTTCCATATGCATCTGCTATTGGATCAATCATGTATGCCATGATATGTACCCAACTAGATGTCTCGTATGCTTTAAGCATGACGAGCAGATACCAGTCTCATCCCGGTGAAAGTCACTAACTGCTGTCAAGAATATCCTAAAGTACTTGAGAAAAACTAAAGATTTATTCTTGATATATGGAGGGGGAGAAGAGTTCATTGTAAAGGGTTACACTGATGCTAGCTTCCAAACTGATAAGGATGACTCAAGATCGCAATCAAGGTATGTGTTTTGTTTAAATGGTGGCGTTGTAAGCTGGAAAAGTTTGAAGCAAGAGACAGTTGTTGATTCTACTACAGAATCTGAGTATATTGCTGCCTCAAATGCTACAAAAGAGGCAGTATGGATCAAGAAGTTCGTAACAGAACTTGAGGTAGTTCCTAGCATTGTGGACCCTATAAGTCTTTACTGTGACAATAAAGGGGTAATTGCACAAGCTAAGGAACCTAGATCACATCAGTGATCCAAGCATATACTTAGGCTTTATCATCTCCTCCGAGAAATACTTTGAACGAGGAGATGTTAAGATATGTAAAGTGCACACCAATGAGAACATTGTTGTCCCACTCACCAAATCTCTTGCACAAAAAAAGCATGAGGGACACACTAGATCATTAGGCATTAGGAAAATGTCTGATTAGCTCTAGTGCAAGTGGGAGATTGTTGGTGTATGCACTACGAGCTATTAATGTATCAATTTTAACTTATCAATAAAATTAGTATTTTCAGTTTTAAGACTGTTTTTAAAACTATTTATCCTGGGATAATAGGTCATATAAGAACTATTCTTAAAACATCCCTAATCAAGTATTTACATGGGGACATGTAAATACATTAAGATTAGTGTGTGAATGTACTGATGATTTGATCTCACAAATCATGGATATATGATATCAAGTCTTTACACGGGTACACATTAAGAGTAATATTGTACTGGACAGACCCACCATGAGAACGTTGCATGGATCGTTACATGAGTGTCATAAACGGTTCTCAATGTGATAATGGTATATAGTCCTTCGACCTGAAGTCATTATGATTCCTACATAAGGAGTTTGTTGTTTTAATACAATCAAATGTTATCTGTAATAAGATGACCATAAAGATTGTGATTAGGCACTACACAAATTATGCTGAGGGATGTGAGTGATGTAGATGGAATTTGTCTCTCTTATGTGACAATAGTGATATCTATGGGCCACTTAATGGAGTGAGACTAACGAAATGCATGGCCATGCTATGATGAATAAATATTAGATATTTATTCTGTAAAGTCTACTCTGGTATTAAATAAAATGAATTAGGTCATACAAGGATGAAAACGACCATGCCTTGGGCCCAATTAGATATCGTGACAAAAGGCATAAATATATATATAAAATAATTATCACTTATAGGTCATGTCGATGATAAATAATATTCGGACATAATGATGTATTGCTAGATACCGCTTTCATTTTATATTAATAATAAAATAATTTATTATTAATATAACTGAATATTTTAGCTATAGGGTCACATACATAGAGTAAACCAACTAGAGGATAGTTTTATTTTAGTTGGACTAAAAATAAAACTATTTAGGCCTAACTCATTTAGAATAAGTCAGGAGCCCAATGTTGAATGAGAGCTCAGGTTAAGACCTAAGCCTGTATATAGAGCATGAGATGCTCATAGGCTGTTGCTCAGAAAGTAGATTATTATCAAATTTTCGTACTAGCATTTAGAACTTTGTTTTTCTGGTGGGAGTGCTCGTGTGGACTCCTAAGGGCGAAGCTACAATTGCTTCGATCGAGGAACTCGCTTTACGTCTACAAGAGGTAAACCCTAAATAAAAAATTTAATTGTGCATAATGCCTTGAGACATTTATTTTTGCAATCCTTTTTTTGGGAATACTTTGTGTTTTCGTTGCCTGACCCAGATGGATTCCCTAACAAATATACCACAAAGCCCTTTAATAAGTTAGGCAATGCTAACACAAAAATGGAAGTCAATTTCGCCTTCAAGTCTTAGAAACTCTTCTCACATTCAGGAGTCCACACAAAAGGAACACCTTTTTAGGTCAATTTAGTCATAGGTAGCATGACCTTAGAGAATCCCTCAATAAATCTCTGTATTAACCAGTCAGACCCATAAAGCTTGTAATCTCAATAATAGATTTGGGTCTCTCCCAGGCCATAACAACCTCCACCTTTGATGGATCAACAATAACACCATCCTTAGAGATAACATGCCCAAGAAATTGGATCTTATCCAACCAAAAATCACATTTAGATAATTTGGCAAACAACTGCTTCTCCTTTAGTACCTGAAGTACCAAACGAAGGTGTTTTTCATACTCTTGGTATGACTTGGAATAAACCAAGATATCATCAATAAGAACCACCAAAAATTTATCCAAATAAGGATAAAAGATATTGTTCATATAGTTCATGTACACAATAGGAGCATTGGTCACACCAAACGACATTACCACATATTTAAAGTGGTCGTAATAGGTCCTAAACTCTGTTTTAGGAATGTTAGAAGCCTTGACCCAGATTAGTTGATATCCAGATTACAAGTCGATCTTAGAAAAGACCAAAACATCCCTCAACTGATCAATCAGATCATCAATCCTTTGTAACAAGTATTTATTCTTTATCATCAACTTATTCAATTGGCGGTAATCAACATACAACCATATACTACCATCTTTCTTTTTAACCAGTAACGCCGGAGCATCCCTACAGTGATATACTAGGTCAGATAAATTGTTTCTCTAATAACATATCAACTTGGTTAATTTCGCCAACTTAGCGGGAGATATTATATATGAGGCACTAGAGACTGGTTCAGCTCCAGGCACAAGATCAATCGAGAACTCAATATCTCTTTCAGGAGGAACACCAGGCACATCCTCTGGAAATACCTCAAAAACCACATATAACAGGAATATCATCTAATTGGGATCTATTCTTTCCATCAGCCAAAGATAATAACATAAACAATTAAGATATACTTTGGATTGTGAAGTTTTTGGTACTCTGAGTCGGAAAGACCACCCGTCGGTTTTTATAATCAACCATCTCCTTATTAGATGATAGCTAATCCATACCAAGAACAGTGTCAAGACCCTTTAAGGTTAAACAAATCAAGTTGGTTACAAACTCCTTATCACCCAAAGTGAAATGCACATCTTTACATACAGTGGTTGTCCGTAAACTAATACCAATCGGGGTAGACACGACTAGAGTATGATCCATATCAGACACAGGTAATCTTAAGTGTCTTACACAATCATCAAAAACAAAAGAATGTGTAACACCATAATCAAAGATGACATTAAGAGTAAAACATCGAGTAAACACTTACTCTGCACCAGATCATTAGCCTATTCGACCTCCTTGGCATCAATGGAAAACACCCTGCCAGCAGCTTGTGGGTTAGCATTCTTATCTTAGTTATTTCTTCCAACCATCATGTTACTGCAACCACTATTACCATGGCCTCCACGATTACTGTTTCCATGACCTCGATCTCTGAAGCTTCCACGGTTTACATTAGCATTCCTTGCCTCTTGGCTCTAAGGACAGTTAAGGCGGATATACCCCCTTTCATTGCACTAGAAATAAACAATCTCATCATGGTCATAGTCATGAGCAAAGTGGTCACCACCATATTTAAAGCACTTGCCATTTTTAAGACGGCCACCAGATCGACCACCACGCCCCCTAGATCTAGAGAATGATCCACCTCTACTAGAATTGTCTTGCTTTTTGAAGCTAGGTTATTGTGGCTTCAAAGAAACATCTGTCTTATTGCTTTGGCCCATGTCGGCGTTGTCATCTTTGTCAAAAATTTGACATTTAACCAAAACCAGAAAGCTCTAGATTTCTTGGTGCCTAAATTCCTTCTTGATCTCAGGCTTTAAACCACTTTCAAACTTAATACATTTGGAACCCTCGGTCCCAGGCTACTAAAATAGAGGATAGAATAAACACAACTCTTTAAACTTAGTTGCACAATCCTCCACAGTCATAGAACCCTATTTGAGTTCCATGAACTCCAGCTCCTTCCTACTCCTCACAGTATCTGGAAAATATTTTTCCAAAAAGCATGCTCTAAAGTTCTCCCAAACCAACTAGGTACCAGCAGTAATCATCCTTGCTTTTGTTATTTCCACCAATTCTCCACTTCACCATGGAGCATATAAACAACATATTCTACCTTTTATGCCTCAGTGCACTGAAGGCTACCAAAGAACCTTTCTAGATCTTGAATCCAAGTATAGGCTAGTTTAGGATCAAAGCCACCGTGAAATTCATCTAGCTTCCTCTTTAGGAAGCGATCCAAGCCCTAGTAATCTTGGGCCTGAGGCTGAGCGTGCCTCTCGAGTATATCAGTGAAACGTTGGAAAGCTGCCACTATGGCATCCATGCCCCGGTGACCCACCATATCTTATCCTAAAAATTAACACCAAACATCAATCCATTTTCAATGATAACAGTATACAAGTATCCATAATTAATTATAACATTTATCCAATGCTCAACAATTTATCACATTGTATTTCAATGTTTACCAAATTATTCATCATGCATTATTGCACAATTCCTAGCATATAACAAGTATTACTTGGCCTTGAACTTTTTAAGTCTGCTTTGATACCATAAAAATGTCACACTAATAAAAATACAAGGGAAATTTTTTAAAAAAATTCACATGCATCGTAGGATGGCCCAACATGACTCAATGGGTCCCTAATAACAGCCTAGGCTTGAGAGTTCCAAAATTATTTAAAGAAAATTTTTTAGCAAGCCAGTTCCCTGTGCATTTCTCAGTAATCTACATTTAATCAGGGCTACACAATTCCGTTCAAGGTGAATCTAATTGGTACACCTCCACAACTTAATTACCTATAATTGTTAGGAAGAAGTCAAGGGCAGATTATGCCCTTAAGATTGCTCAATTCTCAAAATTATGAAACCAGCCCACTAGAAATTTCAGCTTGAACACCCTCTAGTATTTTGGGAATAACATGGGCTAAAAACAACAACACTTAGGGGTGAGTATATATATGTTAAATGATAGGTATTAAACCAGATTCAACCATGGTAATCTCAAATACCTATCTAGTTCTACAACAACATATCAGCATACGCACAATGATCATCATTCTCTATCATTTAGCATCATTGCATTGCCCCAAATGTAAACAACATCATTGCATTACCTCAAATTCAAACAACACAACAAACTTAATCTAAGGCGGTTATGGATCTGGAAGAAAACCACACAAGGTCTTTTCCTATGCAAAGGTCACCCTCCCATCTGAGTCGGCATCATAGGCCCCCTACAGTCCTATGTGCATTTGAAATATGCAATACAACATCAATTTGTCCATAAACCACCTGATTACCATCACTAGGGTCTACCACTTGGTTACCATCACCAAGGGTTTTTATTCCAATTCATATTCACGCATAACATGAAACAACAACATTTCATAATTGATTCATATATTAATTAAGGTACCTCAAGTTTATCAATTCATAATCAACTTAATAGCATATTCAACATCAATTAACATCGCTAATCATTAATATCATGATTATTACAATCCAATGTAATAGCATCCAATATCAAATCATCGACAACACATCAAGCGGGGTATATGGCTAAAGCAACCAACCATCATCATACTAATTTCATCAAAGCATCACCAATAAACAAACATAACATACATATACATATATCTATATCCGTTTATAATCTATGCATTTAAAATATAATGCTCCCTCTACCTGGAATCCAAGATTCAAACACTTAAATTCAATATGATTCCAAACCATGCTTTTCAAATACTTCTCTAAATCAAACCTATATCCTCAGTTTAACAATACAACGAGAACTCAGAAGACTACGACTTACCAAGTTTCATCGATGAGCTTCAACACTTAATTCTAAGAGGTTCCCAACGCTGCATAAGATTCTGAATAATTTCTAACGCTACCAGTAACAATGAAATCCAAAACCCCCAATCACACCAAGTTGTCCACTCATCCAAGTATGTTCCAAAAACTCAAAAATGAAAAATTGAAGAAGACCCCAAGTCTCTCTAATTGTCCATGGAGTAGAAGATAAAAATAGGACCTTTAATTTGCTTTGTAAGATTAAGATTTGAAGGAATAATAGAGGTGATGATGAATGGCAAGCTCACAGTTGTGGGAGGGACAATGGCTTCTTGCTTTTGTTTTCCAACATGTATGAGGAAATGAAAAAGAATTGAGAGGAGAAACAATTGGCAATTAGAATTTAGGGGTAAAAAAGTCCATTCGCGCATTCAGTTAATTTCTAAAACCAATCAGGTAACTTCCAATTACCCAAAACATACCTGGATTAATCTTAAAAATTAACTTAACCGCCATAAATTAATTAATTATTCCTAATTTAATTATTTGACCAATAAAATTAACCAATAATTAAATCCAGAATGTTACATATTTTAATATCATAAATGTAACTTTAGGCATAAAAAATACCATATGTATTTATAAATTATAATATATATATATATATATATATATATATATATATACAATGTATCATATGAGAAAGACTTTCTTAGGTGAAAGTGAGAGGAATAAATCTAAACTGTTCGATCTTATCATGGATGGTCGAAATTAAAATATACTGATCAAGTGACTTTTTAAGTGATCATATGATTTTGAAAAACTTTTAATCATGACCATTTATGTATGGTTATACAGCCCAAATTTGTCCCTCTCACTCTCACCTAAGAGAACCTTTTCCATAAGATATATCCCCTATATATATCATAAATTATAATTTATCTTATAAAATCATGAGTTAAAAATATTGACAGATAGGTTAAAAATATTTTTTTCAAAAGTCTAAACTCAGTTTTTTTAATTAAATAGAATTTTCAAGAAGCCTTAACCTAATATTATTATTAAAGTTAGACCTTAAATAAGCTAAGAATTAGACCCAAATGAGTAGTTGAACTTATTCTCACCCTTAATAACTGTTATGGTAAACATTATTTACACTGTTTGGGACTTAAATTTGTAAAAAAATGGCTAGTATACATAACAACTTTCGAAATTAGGTCTCCTCTATTTTTGGGCCATGGGAGAGCGGCCACCTTACCCTCCCTTAGGGTCAGCCCTGCATTTACCCTCATATGGTCGTTATGGGTTGATAGTTAGAAAAGTTGGAGTTGATGGTTTGATTTTTTATTTTTTTGGGATGTGAAGTAGTGAATTTCATGGTTTTGTTGATATTACATGAAAGATTTTGGGATTTGACTTCAATGGTCCATTATATATGTTTATGACCATTCAAGGTCATTATGTTCTATTTGATATCATGTTTGCTCAGTTTGAAATTAAAGTATATTATAACTCTGCATTATCTCTCAATTTAAAAACTAATTTTTACCATAATCTCAAGTCGAAGAACCACTGTTTCTCCTTTTTATTGAACCTCTAATTTAAGATTGAGGTTGTAAGTTGTTGAAGAAAAAGTCTGGTCAATGTCAAATCATTTAAACCAAAACTTCATGAGATTTGTTAATAATCAACATTGTGTATTCCAATTTAAATAGAGTAATATCATGTTATTATTTAATATGTGAGTTTAAGTGTTTTAGGAAAACATAAGGATTGGGTTACAAAATATAAGGAGAGTACGTATGCCAAAAGAATCTTTAAAAAGTCTGGTCCTATCGATAAACCCTCATTGATTCAAGGAAAGTCCTGAAGTCTGAAAAATCACTCTCAAAGAAAAAGATCTTTGCATCTAAATACCTACCAGACCTAGCTCAGAATAGTTTATCTCATACTACAAAGTCTAAACATCTGATCTTGTCTTTCTCAAAACAAAGGAGGGCTCTCAGACTTATCAAAAGCGTCTAAATATATTGTGAATAATTGGATCCAGAATTCACCTTAAAGGAAGTTTTTTTTAAGTCTAGCTCAAGGATCTCAACGGTTAAGAAAACATTCTTGTAAGCACGCTTAAGCAAAGACCTATCAAAAGAAGAACGACAAAGCAAGTCAGTCTACGCTCTATCTAATACCACGTCAAGTCTTTCACCTGTATCTTATAGATTCAGAGATTTTGTGAATAAAAGCTTCCCTCTTGGTGAAACGTATGCTACCTCTACCCTACCTATGATTGCACACATCTCAAAGCTCTTATTCTATAATTACGTGCTCAGAACGTCTCCCTCTAACAAAAGAAAGCCTATTGTCCATTATGCGACATTCTTTTCCTCAAGCATATCATCTACTTACTTTAGTCAACCTCTCCTGGGGCCCTCTAGAATATATATATATATATATATATATATATATTGAACCAATCTCTTCAGTAGTGTAGAGACGAAATAGATCGCAAAAGCAGACTCTACACAAGAGCAAAAAAAATTACAGAGAAAGCATGAAATTAAAAATAAGGAGATTCTGTTAAAGAAAAAAGGAAAATGTGAGCAAGGAAAAAGAAATATGAATGAGCACCAGACGTTCATATACAACAGTCCAGGAAGAAAAATAGTCTACTGGTAGAACAAGAAATCAGATCCAGAAGAACTGCCATGAAGTTAAAGAAAGCTCGCTATGTGCATTCCTTTTTCTCCCAGATGCCATAGCAACCAAAGATATACCACCAGCTTATATCTCTTTGCTCTTTTAAGAGAATATCATCTCTGGTCATGCTTTTAGACTCAGTACCTCCTGTACCCATCTTTCATACTACACAGGTACCGAGTCTATTTAATGAATAAGTCTTTCCTAATGTAATTAATCACTTAGCTTTGCTAAGTTAGAAAAACTTATTCATTTGAAATAACTCTTCAGACCCTCTTGTAACGTAGGTTTGGCATGTTGTCAGACTCTGATTAGTGTGGGAAACACTGTTGGCCTAGAAAGGCTTTGAAAAGAGTACTCGGGGTTCGAGCCAGGAGTGGCTCAAAAAAAAATACTTGGGTCTGTCCTAGGAGTGGATGTTGTAAAACAATACTCCTAGGAATCAAGACAGGTCTGTTAAGTAGAAGCACAGGCTGTTCTTAGGCCAGGAGTGGCCAAAGTCAAGAATACTTGTGTCTGCCCCAGGAGTGGGTGCGTGCAAAAAAATACTCAAAAGCACGGGGTGTGCTTAGGCTAGGAGTGGCCAGATTCAAGAATACTTAGGAGCCAGAAGTGGCTGGTGTCAAGAATACTCTAAGGCCAGGTGTGGCCGGACTCAAGAATACTCTAGGGCCAGGAATGGTCAGTGTCAAGAATACTTGAAGAACGAGTTGTGCTTAAGCCAGGAGTGGCTGGAGTTAATAATACTGGCAGGCCCGGTCTGTGATGTTGACGTAAAATAATTTTGCATAGTGGAAATCCTTCAGATTTGAAGGTACTGGATGTAGTCTCTGAATTAGAGGTGAACCAGTATAAATCTATTATGTATTGTCTCTTTCTCTCTTACTCTTTACTATCACAAGTCTGGTGCATTATGATTGTTAAAATCGATAGTAAAAGTCTCGCTAGAATACGCTCACTCAATCAAAGTAACACATTCTCTGTCTCCTTAAAAGTCTGGTCCACTGCATAACGCTCTAAAAGCTTAAATATCACTTTTTAGTTTAAAAAAGTGAACAAACTTATTTAAAAAAATGCAACCAAGCCTTAGCCCTATCCCTTAAAAAAAAGGAAATAATCTCAGTCTTATTGCCTCTTTAGGGACACCATTCATTTTTACAGTATCACAGATTTGGAGGAAGGTTGGTAGATGCAAATTTGGATCCTCAACCTCACTTCCTCCAAATTGATCATTTCTAACCAACTGTAGCAAAGCCGGTTTGAGTTCAAAGTTATTAGCTGCAATTGGAGGCCTAAGGATGCTAGATTGCGATCCTTCTTCAGTAGGCCTAGAGTAGTCACCTAGCGTAACTCTCCTCTGTTCCATTTCTTACTGCTCTTTTTGCTATTTCTCCTTTCTAAGCTTATGCTCTAACAAATCAATATTGGGATCAAAGAATAAAGGCTCTCCTCTGTTCCTTGACTGCATACACCAACTATTAAACACGAACAATTCAAAGCTACTACTACACACAAACTACTGCTATACTACAAACGAGAATTAAACTACTTACTAAATGAAAAAACAAAATTAAACAGTTCAATCTAGTACCGGTCCAAGGATTGTTGATATTACTCAACAATCCCCAGCAACGGCGCCATTAACTTGATTGGTAAATCCTGAGCCATTAACTTGATGTGAAAATCCTGAATTATTATCGACTTATTGTGTGACTCTCAGAGGATTTATTTTCTTTTGGCAAGCACACCAATCGTTAAATTTGTAATATATTTAATCATTCCCACAGGGATTGTGGTAATTACTGCAATCTTAGACTAGTACAAGCTGAACCAACGCAAGCAGATAAAATTCATTCTGTTTTTCTGTTATTTTATATTTTTTATGTTTTTGTATTTTCAGAAACAATATAGAAGATGAAATGTGATTAATGGAAGATAGGTTAGGATTACTTTAGTGTACAACTTCATCAAGGAACATGCAATTGAGGTTCAATTAAGCTTCAGATGCGAGAGGACAATTCATAGTTGGTTACTTCCTAATTCCTTAGATGAATGACACTAATTCCTAAGCATTAAACCCTAATCCCTTAGGTGTTCAATTACAGAGAAATCTAATGCAAAATTGGGGATTGAACCTAACTATTCACCTAATTACTAGGCCTGAATTAGTTAGGAAGCCAGAAGTTACCTAAGCCTCAACCATGATTCCTCACTGGTGAGATTCTTCATTTGGATCTGAATTTGTCAATTCAGCAGAGTAGATCCACTTCTTAGCTTGTTCTCCTCTTACTTCAGAAGATAATTTCCTTAATGCAGCTTCTAGATTCCATCAGAAACTTCAGCAATCCCAACCCTAAGGGTTTAGAAACCCATGGAAATGGATTCTAACGAAGGAATGCGAAGAGACATGGATGAGAGAATTTAGAGAGAGATTGAAAATGAGAAATTGAATCGTGTTATTGCTTCTGTGTGTTCTCTCTCCCTACAGAGTATGTACAAATATATATATATATATATATGCATCTAACTAACTAACTAACTTAATTAATTACAAAGGAAACTTAATTAACAATTAAACTGACTAATCTAAATACATAATTACAAATAAATAATTAATTACAACGCAATACTTAAGTTACTACAGTACAACAGAAAAATAGAAACAGCAACGGTGCAGCGCTTCAATTGGAGGGAAAACAGCTGGTTAATTAACCACCTTCACGCTTGAGCGTGAAGGACTCGCGCTTGAGCACGATCGATATATTCACTGCCTCTGTATCTTCACGCTTGGGCATGAATGTGGAACGCTTGGGCGTGGGTTTTGTGGTGAAGTCACACTTGAGCATGAGTGATGCTCGCTTGAGCGTGATCATGTTTTCATGCTGCATGCTTTGGTTTACTTTCTTTGTACGTGATTTGCATGTTGCCTCACGCTTGAGCGTGGAACCTTCAAGCTTGAGCATGAAGAACATTTTACTGCACATGCACATGCAAACAAATAATTGCCTAGCGTTTGTACGCTAGACACGCTGGGTTAGTGAATTTATAAATAAACAAATTTCCTTAACTAATTATTATTTTTAATCATTTTCTTACGTAAATTAAACACTTTTGAAATAAATAAATAAATAAAATAAGAATTATTGACAATTTATTAAATAATAGTGCCAAACTAAATAATATTTAATGGATTAAGTTAAATTAAAGGTGAAATTATTAAGTCTTTTCAAGACTTATCATATCCCCAAACTTAAAACTTGCTTTTCCTCAAGCAAATACTCAGATTAATTAAATCAATTGCATTTACTCAAAACAATCAACATTTCCTTAACTTAAATCATACCATAATTATTGAATACCATTCATGCTTTGTTTTTGTAAGTTCTGAAAATATAATAACTTACACCTCCTTTGGGAACAAGCTGGTGAATCTTTCCTCACATGGATTGGTGTTTCACTCTTCTCTTAGTGTATAAGGTTCAGTTTCATGCACTCATCACCTGCATAATTGTTAGATCAACATAGGCTTGTAACAGTTTTAAACATCATGACATATGCTAGCACAATTGGATCAGTTAGGGCTTTTTAAGCTTGTAATGGGGTTAGGCTATAGGCTCTATTTTTGTTTTTCTAGATAATGTTAGGTTAAAAGTGTATTTGCATGTGATAACAGGTTTTGATAATGACAAAGGAAACAAGCAATGCGAAGTCTTCGAAGAATCAAAAACAATTAGAGGTATCATATAAAAGAAGAAAACGGTTTCACAAAGGTTCAAGAAATCAAGAAACCAATGAACCAAGACATAGGAAAGCAACCATGCATCACTAGATTCAAATGGATGACCAACAGGCATGAAAAATATCAAAATGCAAAGCCTGAATCGATTCAAGCACGAGTGAATCGATTCACAGCTCTGGAAGTCACAAAAATAGGAAACAGAATGGGTCGAATCGATTCACCATGACCCTGAATCGATTCGAACACCTGGGAGTCACTTTAATTGAAGACAGAATGTCTTGAATCGATTCAAAAAAGCCTCGAATCGATTCACACATATCAGAAACTCCAAACTACAGAAACAGAATGACTCGAATCAATTCAGACAATGCTCGAATCGATTCACACGAATCTGAAACTTAAATCTGCACACATCAGAATGCTTCGAATCGATTCAAGGCACTACGAATCGATTCGAGAAGTGGAAAACACCACTAAAAAGACAGATTCAAGTGGGAAACATGGACCCAATCTTATAATACGCAGAGACAAGCTGGAGCCATCATCTTGTAATGGCTAGGAACCCTCAATACTGCACAAATGAGCCTATATAATGAAGAGGAACCCAAGCACAACAAGGAGAACCAAGAAGCTACAATCCTTTGCTTTCTCTTGTGCTTTGTAAGCCCTATTTTCTTGTATCATTTCATTTGTATATCCTCTCATCTTGAGAGATTAGAAAGTGTGTGAGCTATCATTGTCCATCCACTCTATTAAGAGAGTTATTCACTTGTAAACACTTCACAAACATCAAAGGGATTCACTCTAGGTTGAGTGGTTGTTCACTCTAGGTTGAGTGGTCACAAAGGTTGAGGTTCAACCTTTGGGTATTGAGAGATTGTGAGATTGGGTAGGTTGCCCTTTGCTTGTGAGGATTGAGTTCTTGAGTGTGGGACACTAGGAAGCTGCAATCGCTCAAAGCTTGTATCTCAAATCTTCAATAGTGAAATCCTCTAAGTGGGTTGCTTAGAGGCGAGACGTACACCGGATTGGGTGGAACTCGTTATATCGGTTTGCAAGCTTCTCTTCCTTACTCCTTACTTTTATATACTGCTTGCTAATTGATTGTTGTTGATTGTTTGTGAAGAGCACACTTGAACTTGCTTAATTTGTTACTCTTCAAATACTGCCCACCAGGTGTTTGGGAAATTGCTTCAGCAATACTTCTCATTATTGTGCTTTGCATATTATCCTCTTCTTAATTTCACTTGCATATTCTCATTAACTTGGTTATAAAAATCAATTTCAAAAGCATTCCAACCAAAAGTTTTAAAACTCAATTCACCCCCCCTCTTGAGTATTGAGGCCACTTGAACAACAAGTGGTATCAGAGCTTGACTCTTGGTAGATCAAGCTTAACAGCTTCAAGAGACTAAATGGCCTCAAGTTCTCAAAATGTTTTTCCCGAGGGTGGTGCGATAAACAGACCTCCCGCTTTCAATGGGGAAGGGTATGCCTTTTGGAAAGAGAGAATGAAAATCTTCATTCAATCAATTGACTTGAAAATTTGGAATGCCATTGAAAATGGTCCTTATATACCAATGCATACAGTAGATAGTAAAAATGTCGAAAAACCTATAGATGAATGGACAAGCGAGGAAGAAAAGAAAGTCCAATATGGCTACAAGGCCAAAAATCTAATTACTATGGCGTTAGGTCAAGATGAATTTTTTAGAATAATGACTTGCCAAACTGCTAAAGAGATGTGGGATACTCTACAAGTAACTCACGAAGGTACTAATGATGTAAAGGACTCTAAGATTAGTACACTAACTAGTCAATATGAGTGCTTTAGATTAAACTCTCATGAATCAATTGTTGATATGCAAAAAAGGTTCACTCTCATCATTAATCAACTCATTACACTTGGAAAGACTTACACTAACAAAGAGCTCATTCATAAAGTGTTGAAAAGTCTTAACGAGAATGGCAACCGCTAGTTACCACCATCAAACAATCTCCTAGCATAAACAAAATGTCTCTTGCCACACTATTTGGTAAGTTGCAGGAACAGGAACAAGAGCTGAAAGAATTAAAGATGGCAAAAGAGGAAGAAAAATCTTCCAAGAAAAAGGGTCTCGCTCTCAAGGCTACTTCCACGAATGAAGAAGAATCCGGAAGTGAACTTGATGAAGAAGAAGAGTTTGGACTATTTGTGAAACGCTTCGGAAAATTTATGAAAGGCAAACGCTTCCAAAGAAGCTTCAAAAACCCAAGTAAGAAACCTATCACTAAAGAAAATGCTTCCTCACCCAATTGTTTTGAATGTGGCAAAGAAGGGCACTTCAAGGCCGATTGTCCAAATCTTTAAAAGAAGGGCAAGGACAAACAAAGAAGAAGAAGAGCCTACATTGCTTGGGATGAAAATGAGATAAGCAGCTCGGATGACTCAGAAAATGAAGAAGCAAACCTTTGCCTCATGGCCAATCACCAAGAAGAAGATGATGAGGTATGCTTCAAGGCAAGCAACACCCATTGGTACTTGGATAGCGGGTGTTCAAAGCATATGACCGGAGACATAAGTAAATTTACATCATTCACTCCCAAAAGGAAAGGAAGTGTCACCTACGGAGACAACACTAAAGGAAGAATCCTAGGCATTGGAAATATTGGTAAGAATTCTTCCACCTCCATAAGTGACGTATTGTATGTTGAAGGCCTCAAACATAATCTACTTAGCATAAGTCAATTATGTGACAAAGGATATAGAGTTTTATTTGAATCCAATTGTTGTATAATTGAGAATAAGCTAAACAAAGAGGTCAAATTTGTTGGAAAAAGAATTGATAACATTTACATGATTGATGTGGATAGTTTGTCTACAAATGATGAACAATGCTTCATTTCTAAAGAGGATGAAACTTGGCTATGGCATAGAAGAATAGCTCATATACATGTAGACCACTTGAATAAACTAGTTTCTAAAGATTTAGTAATTGGTCTACCAAAGCTTAAATTTGAAGATAGATTTTATGATGCATGTCAAAAGGGAAAACAAGTAAAGGCATCTTTTCAATCCAAAAACATTGTTTCTACTCAAAGGCCTTTACAACTTTTACACATGGATTTATTTGGACCATCCAAAATCAAAAGCTTTGGAGGAAATTACTATGGTCTAGTTATAGTAGATGACTATTCTAGATATACATGGACATTGTTTCTTGCTCATAAAAATGAAGCATATCATGCATTCAAGAAACTTGCAAAGATTATCCAAAATGAGCAAAACTCAAAAATTGCATCCATTAGAACCGATCATGGGGGAGAGTTTGAAAATCAATCTTTCGAAAAGTTTTGTGAAAAACATGGTATCAATCACAATTTTTCAGCTCCTAGAACTCCATAACAAAATGGAGTGGTTGAAAGGAAAAATAGATCTTTAGTGGAGCTTGCTAGAACCATGCTAAATGAAAACAATATTGCAAAACATTTTTGGGCCGATGCAGTAAACACCGCGTGTTATGTAATGAACAGATGTTTGATAAGGCCTATTTTAAAGAAAACCCCCTATGAGCTTTACAAGGGTAGAAAACCCAACATTGCATACTTTCATATTTTTGGATGTAAGTGTTTTGTGCTCAACAATGGAAAGGATAATCTAGGAAAGTTTGATGCAAAATCTGATGAGGCAATATTCCTAGGATATTCTCAATCAAGTAAATCTTATAGAATTTTCAACAAACAAACAAATACCATTGAAGAATCTATACATGTTAAATTTGATGAAAATAGCCATAACCCTCCGAGAAAGGAAGATGTTGATGATCTTGTAGGTACTTTCCAAGAAATGAACTTGGAGGACAAAGAAGAAGTCAAAAATGATGGAGGTGCAACACAAATTGAGAGACAACAAGATTGGGTAACCTTGAAGGATCATCCCTTGGACAAAATCATTGGAGAAATAACCAAAGGGGTAAGTACTCGAAACGCCATTAGAAATGCATGCAATCACTTGGCTTTTGTATCCCAAATTGAACCCAAAAATATTGATGAAGCCATTATTGATGAGCATTGGATGTTGGCCATGCAAGAAGAGTTAAACCAATTTGAAAGAAACGAAGTTTGGGAACTTGTGCCAAGACCCAATGACCATCTAATAATAGGCACCAAATGGGTTTTTAGAAATAAGTTAGATGAAAATGGCATAATAACAAGAAACAAAGCTAGACTAGTTGCAAAGGGATACAATCAAGAAGAGGGAATAGATTATGAAGAAACGTATGCTCCCGTAGCTAGGTTAGAAGCCATTAGGTTATTGCTAGCTTTTGCATGTTGTATGGATTTCAAACTTTATCAAATGGATGTCAAAAGTGCGTTTTTAAACGGCTTCATTCAAGAAGAAGTTTATGTAGATCAACCTCCCGGTTTTGAAAATCATAAATTTCCAAACCATGTCTTTAAATTGAGAAAAGCTTTATATGGCTTGAAACAAGCCCCAAGAGCTTGGTATGAAAGACTAAGCAAATTCCTTTTAGAACACAATTTTGAAAGAGGAAAGGTTGATACTACACTGTTTATAAAACGCAAAAATAATGACATTCTCTTGGTACAAATTTATGTGGATGACATAATATTTGGTGCTACTAATGAAAATCTTTGTCAAGAGTTTGTCAAGATTATGCAGAATGAGTTTGAAATGTCCTTGATGGGAGAACTCACCTTCTTCCTTGGATTGCAAATAAAACAAGCAAATAATGGAACATTCATTAGCCAAACTAAGTACTGTAAGGAACTACTTAAAAGGTTTGGAATGGACAAGGCAAACGAGATAGCTACACCCATGAGCACATCCTGCTATCTAGACAAAGATGAAAAGGGTAAGGACATCGAAATCACCAAATATCAAGGTATGATTGGATCCTTATTGTATTTAACTGCTAGTAGACCCGATATTATGTTTGCGGTATGCATGTGTGCTAGATATCAAGCTTGTCCTAAAGAATCACATTTAACTGCCGTAAAAAGAATTTTGAAATATCTTGTGGGTACTCAAAATGTTAGTTTATGGTATCCCAAAGGTGTTGAATGTAATCTTTTAGGATATTCCGACTCTGACTTTGCTGGTTGTAAACTTGATAGAAAGAGCACTAGCGGCACATGTCATTTACTTGGTAGCTCCCTTGTTTCTTGGCATAGCAAGAAGCAAGCAAGTGTTGCATTATCGACGGCTGAGGCAGAATATGTAGCTGCCGGTAGTTGTTGTGCTCAAATTCTTTGGATGAGACAACAACTTCTTGATTTTGGCATTGTTTTAAACAAAGTACCCATCAAATGTGATAATACTAGTGCCATTAACATCTCAAAGAATCCAGTAATGCACTCTAGAACCAAGCACATTGAGATTAGACACCACTTTATTAGAGACCATGTGTTAAAAGGGGATTGTGTACTTGAACATGTTGAGACTTCTAGGTAACTAGCAGATATTTTCACAAAACCCTTGGCTAGAGAGCAATTTATTCACATTAGAAGAGAATTAGGCATTCTTGATATGACAAACTGTGTTTGAATGATCTCTTAATCTTGTGTATTGATTGCTTGATAACTTTTATTAAGGAAAAAGAACCCCATGGAAATGTAGATTTGATGATCCTATATGAAATTCCTCATGCCTTGAATAAATTGGAATGGATAGAAATGAAATTTGGAGTGAAACAGCCCTTCGAATCGATTCAGTATCCCCTCGAATCGATTCAAAGACCTGATGGCTCAAAATTCCTCAAAACAGCAACATTCGAATCGATTCACACTCCCCTTGAATCGATTCAAACACCTGTTGGTTCATATTCCTTCAAACAGAGAGGTTCGAATCGATTCAGCTCATCCTCGAATCGATTCACGCACCTGACTCTCCTATTCCTCCTAAGTCAGTAACACTCGAATCGATTCACCCATCCCTCGAATCGATTCACGCGACAGTTTTTGTATAATAACGATGATTCAAGCCACTTAATCACGTATTCCCTCATTTCACTCTCCCACTTTCTCTTCTCAAACCTCTCAACTCCCTCTCTAAACCTTCCATTCAACTCCTTCATCTTCAATGGCTTCCTCCTCCCAACCTCGCAAGAAGCAACGTGCAAACATTGCTGCAGCCTCCATGCCTCAACATTCTGATTTATCGAGATTCTTTACCACCCACAAGGAACTAGAAAGGTACCAATCCTCCTTTTCTGAGAAAAATATCATTTCCCCTCATTGGATTGATCTCCCATTTTTTGAGACTTCTGGACTTCCTCTACTCACTACTTTGCATCAACAAGAGCTTGTTGGTTTCCTGGCTCTTGAGGAAGTAGCAATATACCCCGAATTGATTCGTGTATTTTACTCCACTCTACGCCTTCAAGATGCTCGCTACATTGCCAAAGTGAAAGGTAAAACTATCATTCTTGACAATGAAGTTATGAATCAAGTTGGCTTACTCCCTCTTAGCAATGCTTCCTTCCATGGCAAAGAACCTCCTCTTGCATGGAATTATAATCCATTGGAGGCAAGATCCTTCTTTAATCTTGCAGGTCCCTCTAGCATGGTTGGCACTTTAAGTCTTCATCACCGCCTCCTACATTTTGTCCTTGTCAAAATTCTCCTCCCTTCCGGTGGAAATTATGCAAGGCTCAATGAGGCCCAAATCTTGCTGCTCTGGGCAATTGTCAATGAAAAGGACATCAATTGGATTGACTTGATCAGGCATCATATGATTGAAGCCCAAAACCTCGCTCATCTTCCATATGCTATATTCATTACCAAATTGCTCCACCACTTCAAAGTGGATTTGAAAAATGAAATCAAAGAAATGGTTGGTCCCAAAGCACCTATTGGCAAATCTCATCTCACCAAGATGAATATTGTTGAGTACCATGGCAGGTGGCAATTTCTTAGACGTCCCCGTCACGAAGTTGAAGATGACGCCCCTCCTCCTCCTCCACCCGCTCCTACTGATGATCTGTTCACCAGACTCACTGCCCACCTGGACCAGCGCCTCAACTCTATGGAAGCCAACATCAATGCTTGACTGGACAAAATTGAAGCAAATATGGAAGAGCGGTACACCGAGCTAGCCACCCAGATTTCCAGCATCCACTTCCCACAGCCTTGATTGATTTCTATTTTCTTTGTTTAAATTTCACGTTAAGACTTGGTTGTTTTTCTGCCATTTTACTCTGGTTTATGACTATTTTGGTTAATTATTTGCACTATTAGCTCGCCTTTGATGATTAAGTTTCAACTGTGTTGCCTACGATTATTACTCGATTTACTGCATATTCTCAACTGTTTGTTTTTGATAATGACAAAGGGGGAGAGATATAAAATACATGTGAGATAAATGTGTATGTATGTATGTATTTTTTCAACGCTTGAAAAATTTGATGGTTTTATTGAAAAACAAAGGGGGAGACATATTTCCTTAAAAGAAATAATTGTTTAAACAAACAGAGACATTATTTTTCATAACTTGTTATTGGTTATTAAACACCCCAAGAGATGGCCATTGGTTGTCATCATCAAAAAGGGGGAGAATGTATTTGCATGTGATAACAGGTTTTGATAATGACAAAGGAAACAAGCAATGCGAAGTCTTCGAAGAATCAAAAACAATTAGAGGTATCATATAAAAGAAGAAAACGGTTTCACAAAGGTTCAAGAAATCAAGAAACCAATGAACCAAGACATAGGAAAGCAACCATGCATCACTAGATTCAAATGGATGACCAACAGGCATGAAAAATATCAAAATGCAAAGCCTGAATTGATTCAAGCACGAGTGAATCGATTCACAGCTCTGGAAGTCACAAAAATAGGAAACAGAATGGGTCGAATCGATTCACCATGACCCTGAATCGATTCGAACACCTGGGAGTCACTTTAATTGAAGACAGAATGTCTTGAATCGATTCAAAGAAGCCTCGAATCGATTCACACGTATCAGAAACTCCAAACTGCAGAAACAGAATGACTCGAATCGATTCAGACAATGCTCGAATCGATTCACACGAATCTGAAACTTAAATCTGCACACATCAGAATGCTTCGAATCGATTCAAGGCACTACGAATCGATTCGAGAAGTGGAAAACACCACTAAAAAGACAGATTCAAGTGGGAAACATGGACCCAATCTTATAATACACAGAGACAAGCTGGAGCCATCATCTTGCAACGGCTAGGAACCCTCAATACTGCACAAATGAGCCTATATAATGAAGAGGAACCCAAGCACAACAAGGAGAACCAAGAAGCTACAATCCTTTGCTTTCTCTTGTGCTTTGTAAGCCCTATTTTCTTGTATCATTTCATTTGTATATCCTCTCATCTTGAGAGATTAGAAAGTGTGTGAGCTATCATTGTCCATCCACTCTATTAAAAGAGTTATTCACTTGTAAACACTTCACAAACATCAAAGGGATTCACTCTAGGTTGAGTGGTTGTTCACTCTAGGTTGAGTGGTCACAAAGGTTGAGGTTCAACCTTTGGGTATTGAGAGATTGTGAGATTGGGTAGGTTGCCCTTTGCTTGTGAGGATTGAGTTCTTGAGTGTGGGACACTAGGAAGCTGCAATCGCTCAAAGCTTGTATCTCAAATCTTCAATAGTGAAATCCTCTAAGTGGGTTGCTTAGAGGCGAGACGTACACCGGATTGGGTGGAACTCGTTATATCGGTTTGCAAGCTTCTCTTCCTTACTCCTTACTTTTATATACTGCTTGCTAATTGATTGTTGTTGATTGTTTGTGAAGAGCACACTTGAACTTGCTTAATTTGTTACTCTTCAAATACTGCCCACCAGGTGTTTGGGAAATTGCTTCAGCAATACTTCTCATTATTGTGCTTTGCATATTATCCTCTTCTTAATTTCACTTGCATATTCTCATTAACTTGGTTATAAAAATCAATTTCAAAAGCATTCCAACCAAAAGTTTTAAAACTCAATTCACCCCCCCTCTTGAGTATTGAGGCCACTTGAACAACAAAAAGATGTGCCCACTGATGCCTTGCCTTAATCTTAACTTAAATGCCTCTACTAACTAGCTCTCTTTACTTTCATTATTTTCAGATGAAGGATACTCAATTACTTGTAGTGCTTTGCACCTTCTTCTAGTCCTTTAGACTTTTTCTTTTTCTTTCTTCTCTTTCATTTTTTTAAATTTTTTTTTTCAATACCATTTTTCTTTTATTGTGGTTCTTTGCACCATTGCTTTCTTGATTTTTCACTTTTCTTTTGCTTTTGTTGTTCTTCTTTTCATTTCTCAAAATACTCATCTATAATTAAGGTTAGAGTGTGTCCTTTAATTGTTGTTAGGCACACTCTTCATCCCCAAACTTAGAACTTACTAGTCTCTAGCAATAAGATAAGACTCAACAGTTCATCAGTGGTACATCCAGGGATAATTCACTTGGTTTTTCTCAGATAAATTAGCTTGTAAAGTTAGGTACATAAGTAGAATGAAAGGGTCTCAGGCTCAAAATATAATTGTTAGGTCAAAGGATAATTAATAATAGTTAGGATGGCTAAATTTGGCCCTGGCTAAATTAACAAAGAAGGCCTTCATCATTTCCAATTGACAAACATACAATCAATTAGCAAGCACTGAAGCAAATTCTGTCTCTATAAGCAATAATGTAGGCACACTCGGAAAAGAATTAATAAAGGCTCAAAAGCTAACAGGTAATCAGCCAATCATGTCCCCAAACTTAATGTAAGATTATAACTCAGATTGCTAACTAGCACAATGAATAAACAAATAATACATGATTGAAAATAGTTATGGGCAGGGATCATGAATCAAGAAATGCAAATCAATTAATTTATCCAATTAAAGCTTGAGAATCAGCAAACTTTAAATTATTAAGATGGATTCTAAATTAAACATAATTAACATAGTTTATCAATTAATGAGATGAAAGGATAGATTACTTCCCTTTTTACCTGAATGGCAGTGAATGGTGAGGAATGATATGCATGAATTTAACAATACAATTCAGAAAAGAAATAAAAACAAATAACTTAACATAGAAATAAAGTTCCATTACACTGAAAAGAAAATACATTGTTCAAGAGAATATTTAAACAATGTCATTACAACTTAAAAATAACAAAATAACACATAAACAAAGTAAAAGACCAGTCATCCTCTTCTTCATTTTCTTCATTCATAGACTCATCATTATCTTACTCAGGGTAGGGTGGAAATTCAGCTGTTAAGGGTATGTCATCAGGGGGAATGGTGAATCCAATGGAAGCCAACCATAAATCTCTGTCAGGTGGAACTCCCATTTCTTTAGTGTGATCCATATTCAATGTGGTGGCAATCTTTCTCAGCATGAGATCATGGTTCAGGACCAGATCATAGGTTCCTAGCTGCATCTTCTTCATAACCTGAAGTTCCTACATTACCATGGAAAATTCAAAAGAAGTACCTGCTCCTGTTGGGGGTGGTGGTGCAAAAGATATTGGTTTAGGTTGTCTAGGACGCTTTGACTCTTGAGCCATAAAATGGTAAATGTGGTCTATCACCCAACGCTTGTCCATAATCCTCTCAGGCTTTACCTTTGTCAATTCTTCATAATTCAACCTAACCTGATTCTTTTTGGCCAACAAAGTGATAATAGAGCAATATGGCAATTGGAGATTTTTTTCAAGGTTTTTCATCATCTCCTCCTGTATTAACTCACCCAGATTAACATACAAGCCTCTCATTAAATAGTAAATCAACACCAACCTCTTAATGGTATTCTCAATAGAATGAGCCATAGGTTGTAGGGATGAAAGAACATAGTGGCACCATAAAAGGGAAAAATGATTTAAACAATTCTTCCTGACACTTTTTGGTGCACCATTAACCTTTGTTATATATGCAGCTCCTTGTCCACAATATTCCTCTAAAATTTCTTTCCTAAGATTTTCATTTTTAGCCCTATGAAAGATATCTACTTTCCATGTGTAGTGACATCCTTCCGTATCCAATATAGGTACTTTCAACAACTTATTCAATATGTGACTAGTTAGAGGAATGGTGACTCCTCTCAAGAAGGAAGAAAAAGGAAACTTATCTTCCATAGAATGAGTCCTTAGATTGGCATAGAATTCTCTAGTTAGTTCCTGGTAACCATTGCCTAAATTCTCATTAAAGAACTTCTATCCCTTTCAATCATAGCAGCTTTTACATTAAAATCAGAACAATTTTCTTCATCAAGGACCAGAGCTCTATCTCTTATTACTCCCCTATGTTTGAACTTATTTTCATAATCTTGGGCAGCCTTGGAATCTCTAAACCTATACCCATCAAAACCCTCAACTGTCTGAGACTTATTTCCTTCTTCAAGACTTTTACTCCTTTCATTTGATAGAGAATCAGGGATACTGATAGTAGCCACCCCTTTTCCTTTCTCTTTTTGGGCTTCTTTCACATTTTCTATTTCAACACTTTTTTCAGGTTTTCTACAAAGTCTTTGTGATCTTCTGATCATGGTGAGTGTTAACGATGGTATTTATAATTCCTAAATGAATACATATATACAAACAGCAAAACCACAACAAAATGAAAATGTAAGATAAACAGATATGATGGATGAAAGAAATTTGAAATTGAAACACTGAGCTACAACAATTCTAACTATAAAGTGAATGTAAAAACTGAAAAGATGGTACCTTTCAAAGAAATCAGAGACTGTGTCTTTTCCTCTTCAAAACCCAAGGTTCCAACGTAAAGAGTTAGGGTTTGTACATTGAGAGGGTTTTATACTGTTGAGCCCAATACCTGAGGTGCGCGTAGGTATGTTGAACCTTGAGCGTATAAATGCCCAAACTAAAACACACAAGTAGCATCAGGTATGAATCACGCTCAAGCGACCCATTATTCGCTTAAGCGAAAAGAAAGTAACATGGGCACGCTCAAGCGCTAAGGGACCACGCTCAGGCGACAAGTTTGAACAGCAAGATCTTAACTCTCTCAACCCCGAGCACGCTTAAGCGGACAGTTACCACGCTTAAGCGTGGAGGTATATACCACAGATCTAAGGCTCACGCTTAAGCGCTTAAGTGTTCACTCAAGCGCAAGGCATAAAATAGTGAGAGGTTTTATGCAGGCACGCTCACGCTTAAGCGTGAAATTACTCGCTTAAGCGTAAGGCCAATTACAGGAATCACGCTCAAGCGTGGAGTAGACATGCTCAAGCGATAAACTTGAAACAATTAACGTTCAACTTCCTCGGCCCCGAGCACGCTCAAGCGAGGCAATTTCAAACTCAAGCGTGAGAATCGGTAACTTGCAAGAGAGCTCACACTCAGGCGTGAGCATTGTACGCTTAAGCGCATTATGCATAACATGTAATGCGCATCACGATCACGCTTAAGTGTGATGGTCCTAGCTCAAGCACACCTCAACCTACAGGGTCATGCTCAAGGCGTGAATAATTACGCTCAAGCTGCAACGTTCCAGGAGACACGCTGAAATGGGTTGCGCTCAAGCTCCCAATTTGTTAAAGCCCCACGCTCAAGCGTGGAAGATCAAGCTTAAGCGCGTAATTCACGCTGGTTCACGCTTAAGTGGGTGCTTGCTTAAAGTGTGCTTAATCACGCTTGGTTCACGCTTGCCATGCGCTTAAGCGCACACAAATTCGCTCAGGCGCCAAGCTTACACAAGGTCACGCTTAGGCGTGAGAGCCCACGTTCAAGCGCCAGACATTTAGCTTAAGATCACGCTTAAACGCATCAAAGCTCGCTTAAGCGCCAGGGGTACCTGATTCTAATTCTAGCTAATGGATTTACATGTAGGTACACTTTAAATTGAATGTATGAATGCTCAAACTTTATTCAAAAATTTTACAAGATTATTCACACCTTGATCAAAAATTTTTTAGTTTTTATTTATTGTTTCCAACACAAAACACGAAATGAAACAATCAAAATGTAGGGTTGCCTCCCTAAAGCGCTTCTTTAAGGTCACTAGCTTGACCTTCTGACATCTAAGAAGATGCCTACAATAGCATGAAGGTTTTCTGCCTATCAAACTCTCCTCCAAAATAGAGTTTGAGTCTTTGGCCATTCACTTTAAAAGTTTTATCAGTGGCTGGTTCTTTCAATTCAATTGCACCATGAGGGAAGACCTCATTCACCATAAAAGGTCCAGACCACTTGGATCTGAGTTTTCCTGGAAAGAGTCTCAGCCTAGAATTGAACAACAAGACCTTATCATCCTTGTGAAATTCCTTCCTGTTTATCCACTTATCATGCCACCTCTTAGTTTTCTCTTTATAAATTAAGGCACTCTGATAAGCATTGAGTATGAATTCCTCAAGTTCATGGAGTTTTAAGACTCTCTCCTCTTGAGATTGATCAAAGTCCATATTTAATAGCTTTGTGGCCCACCATGCCTTATGTTCTAACTCCACAAGGAGATGGCAAGCCTTACCATATACCAACTGATAAGGAGACATGCTAATTGGAGTTTTAAATGTTGTCCTATAGGCCCATAATGCATCATCTAATCTCACAGACCAATCCTTCCTAGACTTACCTACCATTTTCTCTAATATTCTCTTAATTTCTCTATTAGACAGCTTAACTTGTCCATAAGTTTGTGGATGATATGGAGTAGATACCTTATGCAGTACCTCATAGTGTCTCAGGACTTTTTCCATGATTCTATTGCGGAAATGTGACCCTCCATCACTAATGAGGACTCTAGGGACTCCAAATCTAGAGAAAATGTTCTTCTTTATAAACCTAAGCACCACATGTGCATCATTGGTTCTGGTAGGGATTGCCTCCACCCACTTGGAGACATAATCCACAGCAACAAGGATATATTCATTGGAGAATGACTTTGGGAAAGGTCCCATGAAGTCAATGCCCTAAACAACAAATTGTTGGTGTATGCACTACGAGCTATTAATGTATCAATTTTAACTTATTAATAAAATTAGTATTTTCAGTTTTAGACAAATGCTATTTATCCTGGAATAATAGGTCATATGAGAATTATTCCTAAAACGTCCCTAGTCAAGTATTTACATGGGGACATGTAAATACATTAAGATTAGTGTGTGAATGTACTGATGATTTGATCTCACAAATCATGGATATATGATATCAAGTCTTTACACGGGTACACATTAAGAGTAATGTTGTACTGGACAGACCCACCATGAGAACGTTGCATGGATCGTTACATGAGTATCATAAATGGTTCTCAATGTGATAATGGTATGTAGTCCTTCAACCTGAAGTCACTACGATTCCTACATAAGGAGTTTATTGTTTTAATACAATCAAACATTATCTGTAATAAGATGACCATAAAGATTGTGATTAGGCAATAGATAAATTATGTAGAGGGATGTGAGTGATGTAGATGGAATTTGTCTCTCCTATGTGACAGGAGTGATATCTATGGGCCACTTGATGGAGTGAGACTAATGAAATGCATGGCCATGCTAGGACAAATAAATATTAGATATTTATTCTATAAAGTCTACTCTGGTATCAAGTAAAATGAATTGGGCCATACAAGGATGACGACGACCATGCCTTGGGCCCAATTAGATATCGTGACAAAAGGAATAGATATATAAAATAATTATCACTTATAGGTCATGTTGATGATAAATAATATTCGGACATAATGATGTATTGCTAGATACCGCTCTTATTTTATATTAATAATAAAATAGTTTATTATTAATATAACCGAATATTTTACCTATAGGGTCACACACATAGAGTAAGCCCACCAGAGGATAGTTTTATTTTAGTTGGACTGAAAATAAAACTATTTGGGCCTAACTCATTTAGAATGAGTCAGGAGCCCAATGTTTAATGAGAGCTCAGGTCAAGACCTAGGCCTATATATAGAGCATGAGATGCTCATAGGCTGGGGCTCAGAAATTAGATTACACTAAAATTCCGTACTAGCATTCGGATCGTTAGTTTTCTGGTGGGAGTGCTCGTGTGGACTCCTAAGGGCGAAGCTACAATTGCTTTGATCGAGGATCTTGTTCTGCGTCTACAAGAGGTAAACCCTAATTAAAATTTTAATTTAGCATAATGCTTTGAGACATACGTGTTTGCAATTCTTTCTTGGGAATCCTTTGTGTTTCCGCTGCCTGACCCTAATAGGATTCCTAACACAAATAACTCCATAACTAAAATATTTGTCAAAGGCATGCCAGCTTTAGCAGAGAGACCTCCACTTCTTTGACACTTATCATACCTTTGCACATATACTTTAGCATCCTAAAAAATTATTGGCCAATAAAAGCCACATTGCAAAACTTTTACTGCTGTTCTGGAGGCACCATGGTGTCCTCTATAATATGAGTCATGACAGTGCCATAAGATTCTTTCTTGCTCTGATTCAGGCACACATCTCCTGATAATTCCATCTACTCCTATCTTATAAAGAAATGGATCATCCCATAGAAAAGTTTTACTATCATGAAAGAATTTTTTCTTCATTTGGGATGTCCACCCTTCTGGTACCACAAAGGCACTTTTAAAGTTAGCCATATCAGTATACCATGGCCCTGTGATAATTGCCATCAGCCTCTCATCTGGGAATTTCTCTTTAATCAAGATAGAATCAGATTCACCCTCCAGACAAGAGAGTTGATCATCAACTAAATTCTCTACTCCCTTTTTATCTTTTATTTCCAAATCAAACTCTTGGATTAAAAGAACCCACCTGATCAATCTTGGCTTTGATTCTTTTTTAGCTAGCAAATACTTGATTGCTGAATAATCTGTATACACACTGACCTTAGCACCAATCAAGTAAGCTCTGAATTTATCAAATGCATACACCACAGCAAGCATTTCTTTTTCAGTAGTGGTGTAATTTATTTGATTCTTATTCAGCACTTTACTAGCATAATAGATCACATGTGTTAATTTTTCTTTCTTTTGTCCTAACACACCTCCTATAGCAAAGTCACTTGCATCACACATTAGTTCAAATGGTAAAGACCAATCAGGTGCTACAAGGATTAGAGCTGTTACTAATCTTTGTTTCAAATTTTCAAAATCCTTGACACAGTTTTCATCAAGAACAAAAGCATGATCTTTCATAAGTAAATAGTTTTCATCAAGAACAAAAGCATGATCTTTCATAAGTAAATAAGTCAAAGGCTTAGCTATTTTTGAAAAATCTTTTATAAATCTCCTATAGAAGCCAGCACATCCTAAGAAACTCCTCACTCCTTTCAGATTGATTGGAGGAGAAAGTTTTTCAATGATATCAATCTTGGCTCTATCTACTTGAATGCCCTCAACAGAGATTTTATGGCCAAGGACTATCCCTCCTCTAACCATAAAATGGCACTTTTCCCAGTTAAGGACAAGATTAGTCTCCTGACATCTCACCAGCACCTTAGAAAGGTTGTTGAGGTATATATCAAAACTATTTCCAAACACAGAGAAGTCATCCATAAACACCTCAATAAACTTCTCTACCATGTCCCTAAAAATTACCAGCATACAGCTTTGAAAGGTTGCTGGTGCATTGCATAAACCAAATGGCATACGCCTATATGTAAAGATTCCATAAGGACAGGTGAAGGCTGTCTTCTCTTGATCTTTTGGATCAACCACAATTTAGTTGTAACCAGAATATCCATTAAGGAAGTAGTAATACTCATGACCTGATAGTCTCTCAAGCATTTGGTCTACAAATGGCAAAGGAAAATGGTATTTTCTAGTGGAGTCATTAAGCCTTCTATAATCTATATACATTCTCCAACCTGTAGTTGGTCTAGTGGCAATGACTTCACCTTTTTCATTTCTAACAGTGATCATCCCTCCTTTCTTAGGCACCACTTGGATTGGACTAATCCAAGCGCTGTCCGAGATAGGATAGATAATCCCAGCATCAAGAAGTTTAACTACCTCTTTCCTTACAGCTTCTTTCATTATGGGGTTTAATCTTATTTGTGGCTGAACAATTGGGGAATAGTCATCCTCTATCAAAATTTTATGCATACAAAATGATGGACTAATTCCCTTTAAATCAGAAATGTTCCAACTAATTGCAGATTCATGTTTTCTTAAAACCCCTATCAGTTTTTCTACATCCTCATCATTTAATTCAACATTAATGATTATAGGATGTGATTCATTATCTCCTAAGAAAACATATTTCAAATGAGAAGGCAAAGGTTTCAAATCATGTTTTTCTTCAAACACTTCTTTACCTTTCTCAAGTTCAGTATTATTTAAATTTCCTTTCTTTTCATTTTTAAATCACCCACTTCAAATGCTTCTAGTAGGTTCAGCAACTCATTATGTGAGTCATCTAACTCCTCAGTCTCAGAGTCAAAATCATCCTCCCAAAAGGCTTGTAAAACCTCTTCTTCAGTTCTCAATAGCATAGGAGTCTTATAACTTTTAATTTCTTCAAGCATAAAACAATTCATTTTCTCAGTTGGATGTTTCATAGCATTGAAGACATTAAAAGTTACCTGCTCCTCTTGAACTCTCAGCATGAGTTCTCCCTTCTCTACATCAATTAAAGCTCTACCTGTAGCTAAGAAGGGTCTTTCTAGAATCAAAGGAATTTCTCTATCAGCCTCCATATCCAAAACTACAAAATCTGCTGGGAAGATGAACTTATCTACCTTAACTAACAGATCTTCCAGCATCCTATGAGGATATTTGATAGACCTATCAGCCAACTGCAAAGACATGCGAGTTGGTTGTAGGTTATTAATTCCTAATTTCCTTATTAAAGACAAAGGCATGAGGTTTATGCTATCCCCTAGATCACATAAGGCATTTCCTACATGAATATCCCCTATTGCATAAGGTATTGTAAAAGATCCAGGATCTTCCAGCTTTTGAGGGAGTTTCTTTTGAATAATTGCACTGCACTCTTGAGTGAGAGCAATCATCTCATCTCCCTTAAGCTTTCTCTTCTTAGACAGAAGTTCTTTCAAAAATTTAGCATATGAAGGCATCTCTTACAATGCCTCAGCAAAAGGAATATTTATGTGAAGCTTTTTAAACACATCCAAGAACTTAGTAAACTTTTGCTCCTCTATCTGTTTCTTAAATCTATGTGGAAATGGAGCATTCCTTAGTTTCTCAGGAGTTAGCTTGACAGCTTCCTCCAAGATCAAATCAATCTTTTTCTTTTTCTTCTGATGAACTTGATTTTCTTTTTCTTTTTCTAATTCCTTTTTGTTTTCAGTTTTATCAATGGCCTATTCACTTTCCTGCTTTTTTTCTTTAGTTGTTTCTTTTTCTAAACTTACTTCATGACTTGGAGGTGAGAGAAGAGTTTTCCCACTCCTAGTAGTTATTGCTTTGTAATGTTCCCTAGGATTTACCTCAGTATCTCCAGGAAAATTGCCTGATTGTCTCTCAGCTAATTGTTTTGACAGCTATCCAACCCGATTTTCTAAATTTCGAATGGACGCTTCTTGATTTTTAAAGCTGGCCTAAGTGACCTGAATGAATTGAGATAGAACATTCTCAAGTTCAGATTTTTCCTTAGAGGGAGGGGGAAGAGATTGTTGTCTATTTGTGATTTGATCTTGTGGCATGTTTTGATTCAAATGTGGACCTTTCTGCCATGAAAAATTAGGGTGATTCCTATAGTTAGGATTAAAGGAATTAAAGGAATAATTCCTTTGAAATTATTGCTGCCCCAAGTAATTCACTAGCTCAGTAGGCACATTTGGATCACACATGCCATTTTCATGATCTCCACCATAAAAATCATAACTCATCTTACAAACTTGACTAGGCTTTTGAAGTTCTGAAATTTGTATACTTAATTTCTCTAAAGCCCGATCATCAACTTACTTTGAACTAAATAAGCATCTTGTGCTTCTAATTCTAATATCCCTCTCTTAGGGATTTGGCTCCTTTCACTAACTAAACATTCATTAGAAGCCATTACATCAATCAACTCTATAGCTTCTTCTATAGTTTTAGTGGTCAATGAACCTCCAGCTGAGGCATCAATCAAGACCCTAGTGGCTGGTCTTACACCATTATAAAAGATGGTAACTTGCTGCACATCAGGAATCCTATGGTGGGGACATTTCCTTAAACTCTCTTTATACCTATCCCATGCTTCCATTAGAGATTCTCCCTCTCTCTGCTGGAAACAAGTGATTTCAGTGCACAATTTGGCATACTTGGAAGGAGGGAAATATTTAATCAGAAATTTTCTTTGTAAATCCTCCTAAGTAGAGATACTACCTCTTAGTTGGCTCTGCAACCAAGCCTTAGCCCTGTCCCTTAAAGAAAAAGGAAATAATCTCAGTCTTATTGCCTCTTCAGGGATACCATTCATTTTTACAGTATCACAGATTTGGAGGAAGGTTACTAGATGCAAATTTAGATCCTCAACCTCACTTCCTCTGAATTGATCATTTCTAACCAACTGCAGCAAAGCCAGTTTGAGTTCAAAGTTATTAGCTGTAATTGGAGGCCTAAGGATGCTAGATTGCGATTCTTCTTCAGGAGGCCTAGAGTAGTCACCTAGCGTAACTCTTCTCTATTCCATTTCTTGCTGCTCTTTTTGCTTTTTCTCCATTCTAAGCTTACGCTCTAACAAATCAATATGAGGATCAAGAAGAAAGGCTCTCCTCTGTTCCTTGACTACATACACCAACTATTAAACACGAACAATTCAAAGCTACTGCTACACACAAACTACTGTTATACTACAAATGAGAATTAAACTACTTACTAAATGCAAAAACAAAATTAAACGGTTCAGTCTAGTACCGGTCCAAGGATTGTTGATATTACTCAAATTTCCCCGACAACGGTGCCATTAACTTGATTGGTAAATCCTGAGCCATTAACTTGATGTGAAAATCCTGATTATTATCGACTTATTGTGTGACTCTTAAAGGATTCATTTTCTTTTGGCAAGTGCACCAATCGTTAAATTTGTAATAAATTTGATCGTTCCCACAGGGATTGTGGTAATTACCGTAATCTTAGACTAGTACAAGCTGAACCAACGCAAGTAGATGCAATTCATTCTGTTTTTCTATTGTTTTATATTTTCTATGTTTTTGTATTTTCAGAAACAATGTAGAAGATGAAATGTGATTAATGGAAGATAGGTTAATATTACTTCAGCGTACAACTTCATCAAGGAACATGCAATCGAGGTTCAATTAAACTTCAGATGCGAGAGGACAATTCACAGTTGGTTACTCCCTAATTCCTTAGGTGAATGACACTAATTCCTAAGCATTAAACCCTAATCCCTTAGGTGTTCAATTACAGAGAAATCTAATACAAAATTGGGCGTTGAACCCTAACTATTCACCTAATTACTAGGCCTGAATTAGTTAGGAAGCCAGAAGTTACTGATAAGTGCTTATTTTATGTTAAATTCATGATTCAATTGGACTCATTTTATGAATAACTTAACTAAATTGATAAATAATTGAACATGATTTTGTATACATGTTACATTATGTAAAAAGGAACTAATGTGTCAAAATTTTGAAGGAAAAGGTCCAACATTCTGAGGAAACAGGCCTACGCTTACCCTTGCGCTCAAGCGAGACTCAGGAAATCAACAAGGCAAAAAGGAACGCTTGAATGCAGCAGGATCCATGCTTAAGCGTGAATTAAAGAAAACAAAGAACATCAGGACCCTCTCTCGCTCAAGCGTGGGAAGGAGCTGCTTGAGCGTGAGCCTGAGCGCGCCTAAGCGTGGGTTAAGCGTGGAGCAAGCGTGAATTGGACAGGAAGGCCACGCTTAAGCGTGGCTAAAGAAGTTTAAGTGTGAAGTAAAATATGAGTGTCAAGACCCTTCACGCTTGAGCGTGACCATTGAGCTCAAGCGTGACTCATGCAACATGGGACTTCCAATTTTTTTATTCACCAATGGTGCGATGCCAACTCATCCACTTTCTTGTGTTTCTGCCTGTCTCTGAAAGATGCTTCATGGGCTCTATGCAAGTGGGCAAAGGAAGCTAGAGCATAACCTCTATAAATCAAGCAGAAAACAACATCAAGGGGAATCAAGTTGGATCATAGAGATCATCTTCTTCATTTTATCAAATACTTTTCCTGTATTTTTCACTCTGTATTTATTGTAAAATCTTCTTAGGTGAAAATGCAAAGCATGAGTAGCTAATTTCCTTTATGGGATTGGTTGTAATCCATTTAATCCTGAAGTAACGTTGCTGTAAGTTTTTATGTGTGTAATAAGATTTGATAAGTTTCTGTATTTCCTTCTGTGTTTAATGCCTGAAAGTACTTGATCACTATTTTCTTGTTTTAAGTTTTCTCAAGTATGTTGGGAAGTGACTTTTAAAAGCAGATCTGAAAGAAATACTTGTTGTGAGTAGGTGGCCAGGGATGGCATCTAACGCAATAAACGTCAAAACAATCGATCGATAATGCTGGAATGATTTCAAGGTGACTGAGGGATCAGCGGTTTGAAATCATTCTTATGAATTTTGTAGTCGAGGGATCGATGCAAATGACTTTGATTGTGGCGTAGAAATTATCTTTTCAAGTTACTTACATAAAAACTTATGCAACTTATAGAAGGTGAGATGTGATGAAACCAATCCCTATTTTACAAAACTAATTTTTCTCAACACCATTCACTGTTGTCTTTTGCAAATTTTACTTTTTGTTATTTATAATTTTTTATCAGCATCATTCACAACAAACTAAAACAAAATCTTCTGTCAACTCAATTCAAAACTAAGATTTTCATGCTAACACCTCCTCAGTGGAATGACATCTATACTATATTACAATCTCTGTGTTTAAACTTGGCACAACCATTCCATTGAGTTCATATTATACAAACTTGATTCTTTTTCCTTGAACTCTTCATTCTTTTGTATGAACCATAAAAACAGCTTATCAAGTTTTGGCGCCGCTACCAGGGAGGTGATTTAAGTTTGAATATTTTAGCATTGAATTGACAAGACAGTGTAAATAAATTTGTTTTTAATTTTTTTTATGGTAACTTTGCTATTTTGAGTACTTGATTTATGACATGAGAGGACAGGGTACAAAAGAACAACTATTTGATCCAGAGATAGACAGGTTCCTCAAGAAAATCAGGAAAGCCAAGCAGAACTTCCACGCAAGACAAACTTCCTCTGATACAATGGATGTCAACAGCAACAATCAAAACCCACCAAGGAGAACATTTAGAGACTATGCTTTACAGCAAGGGCCAAGGCATTTCTCAAGCATTGCAATTCCAAACACTGTCAGAGCACTAGAAATGAAACCAGCATTTCTTAGTTTGATTAGTTCACACCAATTTACTGGAATGTCAAGTGAAGATCCGTATACTCACTTGGCCACATTCTATGAATTGGTTGGAACCATGGGATTTGACCAAGATGTTATTGATGCTGCATATTTGAGACTATTTCATTTCTCTTTAGCAGGAAAAGTAAAGGAGTGGTTACAATCTCATCCAAATCAATGTTTGAATAGCTGGAACATAGTTGAAGAAAAATTTCTACAAAGGTTCTTTCCTCCATCTAGATTCATCAAGGCCAAATCAGATATTACAACATTTAGACAAGGCCAAGATAAACCTTTTTGTGAGGCATGGGAACGCTTTAAATCACTGTTTAGAAAATGCCCAAACCATGGACTTGAAGATATTGCACAACTTAATATTTTTTACAGTGGTTTAAGGGCTGACACTAAAATGATTTTAGATGCAGCAGCAGGAGGAACAATGATGACAATGGATGCTGACCAAGCCACAAGGATAATAGAAGCTTTATCTTTAACAGATTACCAAGCTCAACATGATCGTCAACAAGTTCAAAGGAAAGGAGTCCTTGACTTAAACACCACATATGCCATTTTAGCACAGAACAAAATTCTAACCCAACAATTGAAAGCATTGACCAAAAAGATATCCAATCTTCCACAACAATTACATGTAGTGCAATCATCATAACCAATGCAACAACAAATGCCTGCAACATGTAATTTCTGTGGAGGAGATCATCCCAATGAAAACTGTGGCTCACAAGAAGCAACTGTATACTTCATGAACAACCAAGGAAGGTCTGGTAATTTTAATTCAAATTTTTCTAACCAACCATTTCAGGGATGGAGAAGTAACCAAAACCAAGGCCAAGGATGGAAGCAAGAGCCCAGCTCTTCAAATAAACCATATCAAAATAATGGTCCTTCTTTGGTGGAGAGAACTTTTAGATTAGAGGACATCTTGGAGAAATTTATGCAAACTTCTCTCGCAAGTCAAAAGAACAATGAGGCATTGCTTAGGAACTTGGAAACACAAGTGGGACAACTAGCTTGACAACTTGCTGAAAAATAGAAACCTCGGTATGGAGCAAACACTGAAACAAACCCAATAGAGCATTGTAAGGCTATGACCACACTGAATAAGGAAACAACTGAGAAAGAAGATGGACATGGTGCTATCATCTCAAAAGCAGTACCTCATAACACTAAAGATCCAGGGAGTTTCTCTATTCCTGTCACTATTGGAAATCTTTCAAAAAGTACGCTTTATTAGATCTTGGTGCTAGTGTAAACTTGATGCCATTATCCACACTTAAAAGTATAGGGGATCTTTTAGTAAAACCAACAAACATGACTTTAAAAATGGCAGATCCATCAATAAAAACCCCTTATGGTATTGCTGAAAATGTTGAGGTCAAAGTTGATAAATTTGAATTTCATGAGAATTTTGTTGTCATAGATATGGAGGAAGATTCTGAAGCTCCTCTAATACTGGGGAGACCATTCTTGAAAGCAGCCAGAATCATCATAGATATGGATGACAGAAAAGTAAAAATTCGAGTACAGAAAGAAGAAGCTAACTTTGTTATAGATGAAACAAATAAATACTCAGAAGGTGCACTTGAAAAACTGAATGGAAGAAAGTCAAGGCCTGACTTAGGAAAGGAGGTGAAAAAACTCAACACTCTCATCCACTAGATCCATGATCCATATTGAAAAATTTATCAGGCGTCAAGCTAATGACGATAAACAAGCGCTTGTTGGGAGGCAACCCAACCTTTTACACTTTTTTTTATCTTGTTAGTTTCAATCTTTTTGTTAAAAATCTTTCTCTTATTTTTTATTTTTTTTAGGATCACTCATCACTTAAAAACCAAGGAATCAAAAGAAAAACAAGTGTCTTCAATCAACTCAAGAAATAGGCTCAAGCTCAAAGCAAGGAAAGAAGTATTATAAAAAGTTCAAGCGTGATCTTCCCAGCTTAAGCGAGAAATCTTAAACCATCAGGGGGGTCACCACGCTCAAGCGTGGATAGACTCGCTCAAGCAAGCCAAGGTAAGCCATATCACGCTTAAGCGAGGAGTTGAACGAAGTATCAGGTACCAAATTTATATATCACACTCAAGCGTGTCTGTTGTGCCTAAGCGAAACTTATTCCAAACTCCACATGCTCAAGCGCGATCAGCTCTCGCTTAAGCGAGGAATCAAATACCATCAACTGATGACCACGCTCAAGCGTAGGGGCAATACGCTCAAAGCGCACTTAAACTACTGGGAACAGAACGATCACACTTAAGCGTGATACCCTGACGCTTGAGCAAACAATTTTTCTTTTAACCGCCCTGATACTAATAAATGCATTGTTTTGAAATCTTTCATACCTATAATCGCCCATTATCACCTCTATCTTTCACATTTCATAACTGACCAACCCATTTTTCACTTAATCTCTTATTTCCTCTTGCATCATAATTAATGCACTCTTACTGCTTTCCATTAATAATTCACTATAAGAGTCACTGCACTTTCTATTCTCTGCACCAGCGTCAGACTCTTTAAGGTAACCTCTAAACTTCTCTTTGTCACTTTTCATCACCTTGTGAGGAAGGGAGATAATTTTTCAGGAATACATGCATTGAAGTTTTTACAATTTCTTTTCACTCCTACTAAATGCCTATTATGACCTGTGCTTGATTATTTTCTGGGTTGTTTAGAAAAAGAGATTGATGCTACTGTGTTTCAAATTCCTTGTGATGCATGTTAATTATTCGTAAAAAGCACTTGTTTTGCATGATCCTCATCATACATAATAGGCATAATTGGTATGAAGTAGTTTTCCTTCATGTTTAGCCTTAGGATTAAAATGCTCTGTTGTGTTGTTGAGAGGATTATTTACTTGTAATGTTCAAACTATATTCTTCTTCTTGATATGTGATTACAAATGGTAAGAACTAAACAGGTTACACCTAATTCCCCTCCAACCACTTCTTCACCAAGGTCGTCAAGAAAAAATAAAGGGAAACGACCAATCATTGAAGAGCCAACTTCTGGACAGAAATTCAGGGACAAAGAGCGAAGGAAGAAATATGAAGACATTCAGAACTGGACATTTATTCCTGAACGAAAAGTGGATTTGGGACTAGGAGAATATGATGCCTTTTTAGATGTTATCAGAAGAAGGAACTGGCTAAAAATCTGTTACCCAAGAGAAAAATATGACCTAGAGGTTGTGCGAGAGTTTTATGCAAATGCATGGCCAAGAGGAGGGGCAGAAGATCGCAGGACATATGTGAGAGGCCATTGACTCTCCTATGGAAGGGACGAAATCAACTTTTACTTAGGGAGCATCATGGAACTGGGAGAAGGAGAAATTTATGACAATGCTGCCATGGTTTCAAGAAACCAAATAATTGTCATCCCTAATCTTGAAGCTGCTGTATGCATTCCAGGTTGTCACTTCCAGATGGGGCAAGGGGAGAACCCACTGCGAGTTCTAAGAAAAGACATGACTACCATTTCCCAAGTATGGACTTCGTTCATGCTTGCCAACATCGCACCCAATGCACATGTCTCTGATCTCATCTTCAGCAGGTGTTATTTATTATATTGCATTTTACAAAATAACATCTCAGTTGATCTAGCACAGATAGTGTCTGATGAAATTCATAAATTTGTAAAAGCTGATCAAAAATACTCATAGGCAGGGCAAAAGGTTAAAGGAAGTTTAGGCTTCCCTGCTTTTATTACTGACTTTTATGCAGCACATGGGATTGAGGTACAAGACCTCAATTCTATCAGGCCATCCATTGATAAACGCTTCATCGAGCAATATTGTAGCACACAAGAAGCCCAGCAAGAGCCACAGCCAGCACCACCACAGGCAGGACCAGAACCTACTCCTCTTCCTCTCAGCACAGAAACAACCATGATTTTACAGGGCATCCACCTCTTGAAGATCCAAATTAGTCACCTTCTGGCACAGCAAAATGATGATCATAGAGGTTTGATGCATATTCATAATGGCCTATATCACAACATCCCAACAAGACAACCCAATCCCTGGATGCACCCTGCCCAATTTGAAGCCCTCATTGCTTGGCCTGGGGACAGGTCACCTTTTGTGGGAGGGGGTGAGACTTCACAAGATAGGCCAGGACCTTCTTCACAAGAACCTCCAGAAAGGAACCAGGAAGCAAAAGATGATTCCTCTGAGGATGAGTGATGAATTTTAATGCTTTAGTTTTTAATTGCTTCAACCTGCTACTTTAAGTTTTCTTTCTGATTGACATTATATAGTTTTACTTTGAATTTTTTTTTAGTTGATACTACTGCAACATGCTTTGGAATTGTTTATGATTTTGTATTATGTTTGTTTTGGACATTAAGGTACATGTTTGAAAACAACAGCCTTGAAAAACCCAACCAAAGATTTAACTTTTTGAACAAGAAAAGTTTCTAAGCAGCAAAATATTTTTAGACAACAACACTGATTTTCACAAATGTATTTGTATGTTGAAAAAGGTTTTGATGAATGACAAACAATTGAAGGATGAAAGGATATTACACAAGCATTTAAACATAGATCAAGAATCAAATGCATAAGAAATAATGAAGACCAAAGAATTAAGTTAAGACATTCACATAGGTCCAAAACAGGAGAAATAATTATCCAAAGTGCTAAAGAAAGATCATTTCTAAGAACCATGCAAGAAAATATCAAGAATGGATCCAAAACAAGCAAAATATATCAAAACGTGAAAGGAACAGGCCAAGGAATCGATTCATCTCTATAGGAATCGATTCCCACGTGAAAAATGAAAGAGGAATCGATTCAAGGCACATAGGAATCGATTCATGCTGCAAATTAAGTGAAGGAATCGATTCATCAAGCTTGGGAATCGATTCATGGTGGAAATTAGCTCAAGGAATCGATTCATATGCTGAAGGAATCGATTCATGCTACTAGGAATCGATTCTCCCTGGGAGGAATCGATTCATGTGTTGTTCTTTAGTCAAAAATACACTGGAAAAATTGGAATCATGTGCCAATGCGCTTTCAGAAACTCAAGACCACTTATTCCTCTCTCGAAGACTCAAATTCCATTAATTGAGGCAGACAATTTTACTTCTCAAGTCAGGAAACATGGAATGTTGGGAAATTAAGACTCTCGATGCATAAAATCAGGAATCGGTGGAATTCAAATTTTTTGGCAGCACAAACTCTGGAACTCCTATAAATAGAGAAGAAGTGAAGCAGCAGAGACACACCTTCGCAGCATCAAATACTTGCCTTCATTCTTTCTTCTTACTTACTCTCTGATTCTCTTAAATTTTGAAGTATTAATTTTTTGAGAGTTATATTGTGAGAAAAATATTTTTGAGTACTAAAATTGCATATTCTCTTTGAGAAAAGAAAAATATTTTTCAAAGTGCTTAAAATTTGTATATCCACTCTACTGAGAGAGTTACACTTGTAAAATCACATACACAAAATCTGAGATACTTGTTGGGTTGGGATTCAACCTTGTTATTGAGAGATTGTGAGATTGGGTGGGTTGCCCTTTAGCTTGTGAGGATTAAGTTCTTGAGTGTAGAACACTAAGAGACTGTAATTGCTCAAGGCGTGTATCTCAAATTCTCAATAGTGGAAATCCTCTAAGTGGGTTACTTGGAGGCGAGACGTACACCAGTTTGGTGGAACTCGTATATATCGGTTTGCAAATCTTCTCTTCCCTAATCTATTTAAATTTGTGCATTTAAATTGCTTGCTTAATTTATTACGCTTAATAACTTTGTTATTCAAACTTCTTTATTATTCTCACTTTAGAATAAGTTTATCATCTTCTCTACATATATTTGTCAAAGAACCAATTTCACAAGCATTTCAACAAAAGAATTTTAATACTCAATTCACCCTCCCCCCTCTTGAGTAATTGAGGCCACTTGGTTAACAAGTGGTATCAGAGCTTGACTCTTGGTAAATTAAGCTTAACAGCTTCAAGAGAACGAATGGCCTCAAATTCTTTAAACCTTTTTCCTGAGGGTGGAGCACAAACCGACCTCCTGCTTTTAATGGGGAAGGATATGCTTTTTGGAAAAAAAGAATGAAAATTTTTGTTCAATCAATTGATCTAAGAATTTGGAATGCTATTGAAAATGGTCCTTTCATACCTATGCATATTGTTGATGATAAACAAATAGAAAAGCCCATGGATGATTGGACTAGTGATGAAGAAAAGAAAGTACAATATAATTATAAAGCCAAGAATCTAATCACTTTAGCCTTAGGTCCCGATGAATTTTTTAGAATAGTAACCTGTAAATCTGCCAAAGAAATGTGGGATACTCTTCAAATTACTCATGAAGGAACTAGTGATGTTAAGGATTCTAAAATTAGTACTTTAACTAGCCAATATGAAAGTTTTAGAATGAATTCCGGTGAAACAATCTTAGAACTTCAAAAAAGGTTTACCTTGATTATTAATCATCTTATTACTCTTGGAAAATCATACACTAACAAAGAGCTTATCCATAAAGTTCTAAAAAGTCTTACCAGGGAATGGCAACCTCTTGTCACCGCTATCAAACAATCGCCAAACATAAATGATATGTCTCTTGCCACATTATTCGGTAAGCTTCAAGAACAAGAACAAGAATTAAAAGACTTAAAAATAGCGGAAGAAGGAGAAAAGTCTTCCAAGAAGAAAGGGCTAGCTCTTAAGGCCACCTCTATTGAAGAAGACAAATTTGAAAGTGATCAAGAAGATGATGATGATGAGTTAGGCCTATTTGTGAGGCGATTTGGAAGGCTCATGAGAAACAAAAGATTCCAAAAGGGCTTCACCTCTAAAGGTAAGAAATTCGTTCCCAAAGATAATAATAATTCCTTACCAACTTGTTTTGAATGTGGAAAGGAAGGACATTTCAAGGCGGACTGTCCAAATCTCAAAAAGAAAAATAAGGATCAGAAAGGAAAAAGGAGAGCATACATAGCATGGGATGACAACGAGGTGAGTAGCTCGGATGAATCGGAGAATGAAGAAGCAAACCTTTGTCTCATGGCTAATCACCAAGATGAAGAAGATGAGGTAAACTTTCATGACTTAGATAAGGAAGAATTACTTGATGCCCTTGAAGATTTATATGATAAATTTACAAAAGTCTCTAATAGGCTTAAATTGTCTAGAAAAACAAGTGATACTCTAGAAATGCATCTCATGGAAGTTTGCAAAGAAAATGAATGTTTAAAAGAAGAGTTAGAAAATGTCCAAGCATGCTCTAAAAGTAAACCTTGCGAATTTGCTAAGAAATGCATTGATCTAGAAAAGAAGGTCCTAGACTTAAACAAAACCTTAGAAAAATTCACTAATGGTAAGAATAATTTAGATGCACTTCTTGGAAAACAACGTTGCACGTTTAATAAAGCTGGATTAGGATATAATCAAGGATCACATGATTGCAAAAAGGAAAAGCATTACAAAAGTTTCTTTGTACCACCTAGTAAAACTTCATCACCTTTCATGGTATGTAATCACTGTGGTTTTAAAGGACATAATGCATCTAATTGTAAGGTTAGAAAACTAGGGCCAAAGGTTGTGAGAAAAGTATGGGTTCCTAAAGGAACATTACCTCAAACTGACCTACAAGGACCCAACATAAAATGGGTACCAAGTTCTCTAACTTAACATGTTTTGTAGGTATGCTTTAAAGCAAATAGCACCCATTGGTATTTGGATAGTGGGTGTTCAAAACACATGACAGGAGACAAAAGTAAGTTCATATCATTTACTCCACGAAATAAAGGATTCGTTACTTATGGAGATAACACGAAGGGAAGAATACTAGGAATTGGAAATGTTGGTAAAAATTCCTCCACCTCTATAAATGATGTCTTATATGTTGAAGGACTTAAACATAACCTGCTTAGCATAAGTCAATTATGTGATAAAGGCTATAAAATTGTTTTTGAATCAAATGGTTGCATAATTGAAAATAAGCTAAACAAGGAAACAAAATTCGTTGGTCAAAGAGTAGATAACATTTATATGATTAATCTAGATTATCTTGCTTCAAATGATGTGCAATGCTTCATAACTAAAGAAGATGAATCATGGCTATGGCATAGAAGAATTGCTCACATTCATATAGACCATTTAAACAAACTTGTTTCAAAAGATTTAGTTATCGGTTTGCCAAAATTAAAATTTAAAAATAAATTTTGTGACGCTTGTCAAAAGGGAAAACAAGTAAAGGCTTCTTTTCAAGCTAAAAATATTGTTTCAACAACTAGACCTTTACAACTTTTACATATGGATTTATTTGGACCTTCAAAAATCAAAAGTTTTGGTGGAAACTATTATGGTCTCGTGATTGTGGATGATTACTCTAGATATACATGGACATTATTTCTTACTCACAAAAATGAAGCATATCAAGCATTTAAGAAACTTGCCAAGATCATTCAAAATGAACAAAATTCGAAAATAGCATCCATTCGAACTGACCATGGAGGAGAATTTGAAAACCAATCCTTTGAAAAATTTTGTGAAAAATTTGGCATTGAACATAATTTTTCGTCTCCAAGAACTCCACAACAAAATGGAGTAGTTGAAAGGAAAAATAGATCTTTAGCGGAGCTCGCAAGAACTATGTTAAATGAAAGTAATATTGCGAAACATTTTTGGGCCGATGCAGTAAATACTGCTTGCCATGTCATGAATCGATGTTTGATAAGGCCTATATTAAAGAAAACCCCTTATGAGCTTTATAAAGGAAGAAAACCTAACATTTCTTATTTCCACGTATTTGGATGCAAATGTTTTGTTTTAAACAATGGAAAGGATAATCTTGGCAAATTCGATGCAAAATCTGATGAAGCAATATTTTTAGGTTACTCATCTACAAGCAAAGCATATCGACTCTTTAATAAACGAACTTGTACAATTGAAGAATCTATACATGTTAAATTCGATGAACTTAACTAAAATCTTCCGAGAGAGGAAATTGATGATCTTGTAGGTACCTTCCAAGAAATAAACTTGGAAGACAAAGAAGAAAACAAAAATGAAGGAAATACATCACAAAATGGCGAACCTCAACAAAAGGAGTGGATCACCTTAAAGAATCACCCATTGGAAAATATCATAGGCGAGATAACAAAAGGTGTAAGTACTCGAAACGCTTTTAGAAATGCATGCAATCACTTAGCTTTCGTATCACAAATAGAACCCAAAAATATTGATGAAGCTATTATTGATGAACATTGGATATTGGCAATGCAAGAAGAATTAAATCAGTTTGAAAGAAATGAAGTTTGGGAACTTGTGCCAAAACCCAATAATCATCAAATAATAGGCACGAAATGGGTTTTTAGAAACAAGTTAGATGAAAATGGAATAATAACAAGAAATAAAGCTAGATTAGTTGCTAAAGGATATAATCAAGAAGAGGGAATAGACTATGAAGAAACATATGCTCCCGTAGCTAGATTAGAAGCCATAAGATTATTGTTAGCTTTTGCTTGTTGTATAGATTTTAAACTTTATCAAATGGATGTCAAAAGCGCTTTTCTAAACGGTTATATTCAAGAAGAAGTTTATGTTAATCAACCTCCCGGTTTCGAAAATCACAAATTTCCAAACCATGTCTTTAAATTAAGAAAAGCTTTATATGGATTTAAACAAGCTCCAAGAGCTTGGTATGAACGACTCAGTAAGTTTCTTCTTGAAAATAATTTTGAAAGAGGAAAGGTTGATACAACATTGTTTATAAAACGTAAAAACCGTGACATCCTTTTGGTACAAGTTTATGTTGATGACATAATATTTGGTGCTACTAACGAAATCCTTTGTCAAGAGTTTGCTAAGATTATGCAAGATGAATTCGAAATGTCCATGATGGGAGAACTCACATTCTTCCTTGGGCTACAAATTAAGCAAACAAAAGAAGGAACATTTATCAGTCAAACAAAATACTGCAAAGAATTACTTAAAAGGTTTGAAATGGATAAAGCAAATGAAATTGCCACACCAATGAGTACTTCTGTCTACCTAGACAAGGATGAGAAGGGTAAGGACGTTGAAATAACCAAATACCGAGGTATGATTGGATCCTTACTTTATTTAACAGCTAGTAGACCTGATATTATGTTTGCGGTATGTATGTGCGCTAGATATCAAGCATGTCCTAAAGAATCACATCTCATAGCCGTAAAAAGAATTTTAAAATATCTTGTGGGTACTCAAAATGTTGGTTTATGGTATCCCAAAGGTGCTGAATGTATTCTTGTAGGATATTCTGATTCTGATTTTGCTGGGTGTAAATTAGATAGAAAAAGTACCAGTGGTACTTGTCATATGCTTGGAAGCTCTCTTGTTTCTTGGCATAGCAAGAAGCAAGTAAGTGTCGCGTTATCCACAGCTGAAGCAGAATATGTTGTAGCTGGAAGTTGCTGTGCTCAAATCCTATGGATAAGACAACAACTTCTTGATTTCGGTGTTATTCTAAATCAAATACCCATTAAATGCGACAACACCAGCGCCATAAATATCTCCAAAAATCCAGTTATGCACTCACGAACAAAACATATAGAAATCCGTCACCATTTCATACGAGATCATGTTTTAAAAGGAGATTGTGTTCTTGAATATGTTGAAACTTCTAAACAATTGGCGGATATTTTTACTAAACCTCTTCCAAAGGAACAATTTATAAATATTAGAAGGGAATTAGGCATTTTAGAAATTGTTTAAATCACCAATTTCATTCTCTTACATATTTTCACAAATCTTTAACTTAAAGATTTATCTTTTTTTCATACAAATTCTATTTTTGAGAAATATTAATATACACTATTTTTTGAAAATATTCATATTTATCATAACCCGATTTGTTGTTTAATATCTTAATTAAACATATTTGTGAAACAAGTTAATCTCTTTAAAATAAATGATCTCAAAATTAAATGCAAAAATTGGCAATTGATTTTATTGACTTTGTGATGAAATAAAATCAAATGGCACTTGCAAAATTATTTTTTTTTTAAATTCAAGAAATCAAAATGTACTCTTGTGATCACTGGCTCCAGCATGATTCATGAGAACAAGTCAAGAAGAACCACTTCCTAAGCTTCTTGACCAATTCACGTGCGCAATAAAACAAAAGAGAAAAGCATTGACTCCTTACAATCAGAAGCCTTCATGTGAAGAATAAAACAAAAACTTCCATTGCCAAATGCATTCACGTGAACCACTATGAATTTGTAGCGTATTTGACCAAGACCAGCTAGGGGAATCGATTCCCCCTCTCATGACTCAGCATTTGAATCGATTCCCACTTAACTCAAAGCGTCTAGAACTACAAAATAACTCACATGAATCGATTCCCTCTAGGATGAATCGATTCACGCATTATTTCCTGTATAAAAATGCTTTTCTCACGTTGTTTCTTCAAAGCCTCTCCCAGTGCCTCATTTCGTTTCATACCTCCTTTCTTTTCTTCTCTAAAAATTCTCTCTACCTCCTCTGTTTCATTCAAAATCATGGCATCATCATCTCACTCTAGAAAGAAGAAACGAGGAGATGCTGGTTCCTTTTCCTCAAACACCAATGATCTCTCAAGACTCTTTGAGAATAAACTCCAACTTGACAGATATCTCGAAAAATTTTCAGAAAGACTCCTTATACCTGCTCATTGGCTTGACGTTCCGCTCTTCGACGAACATGATTTTCCGGTACTCAACATACTTAGGCAACAAAATCTCTTGGAGTTTGTTGCACTCGAAGAAAATCACATTTATCCTGAGTTGATTAGAGCCTTCTACTCAACATTGAGGATCTCTAATGGACGCTACATAGCCAAAATTAAAGGAGTAACCATTATCATTGATGATAATGTTCTTCATCAAGTATGGAAGCTTCCACTAAACAATGTTGATTTCTTTGGCCTTGAACCATCTCCCGATTGGGAATACAATTCCATTGATGCTCGTGCTTTTTTAAATCTATCCTCTACTTCCAAAAGCACCGTTGGGGAGCTCAACATTGATCATCGCCTTCTGCACTGCCTTTTGGTCAAAATCATTCTTCCAAAAGGGTCCAACAATGCTAGAGTAAGTGAAAACCAAACTCTTATTCTTTGGGCTATGCTCCATGAAAAAGAGATAAATTGGACCAAACTTATTCGGACTCATATTCTTGACTCTAAAAGATTCACAAAACTTCCTTATGCGGTTTTGATCACAAAGCTTCTCAAACACTTTAATGTGGATCTTTCAAATGAAGTGAAAGAAGTAGTAGGGCGTAAAGGTAAAATAGGAAGCACTCATCTCGCAAAAATGGGTTGGCACAACCACGATGGTGCTTGGCAATACTCTCCTCCAAATGCACAAAGCAGTGACGACAATGATGAGCAACCCCATCAACAAGCATTTCCTCCACCTCCTCCAAATCCAAATGATGAGTTCTTTAATAGATTGACCTCTCATTTCGATACCCGCTTTGATGCAATAAATGCTCGCTTTGATGGAATGACTTCTCGCATTGATGGAATGGAGAACAATATGAATGCCCGTTTTGACCAAATAGATGACAACATGACTACCCACTACAATGAACTCTCACAACAGTTTTCAGAGTTCCGATTTTTCAATCCTTGATATTAGTCATTATTGTATTCATCTTTACATGTATCCTCATCAATAAAATTTCAATAGAGTTAGTATCTGTTTGTTTAAATTCTCTCTGATTTTTTTGATGATGCCAAAGGGGGAGAAGTTTAATATAACATCTCTATAAATTGCATGATTAAGGGGGAGCCAATATAATTGCATGATTAAGGGGGAGCCAATATAATATAAATGCATGAAATTTATAATTATATTTGATAGGGGGAGTTTCATACCTTGAATATATAACTGTTATGAAACTAACACCCTAGAGATGAACAATTGTTGTCATCATCAAAAAGGGGGAGAATGTATTTGTATGTTGAAACAGGTTTTGATGAATGACAAACAATTGAAGGATGAAAGGATGTTACACAAGCATTTAAACATAGATCAAGAATCAAATGCATAAGAAATAATGAAGACCAAAGAATTAAGTTAAGACATTCACATAGGTCCAAAACAGGAGAAATAATTATCCAAAGTGCTAAAGAAAGATCATTTCTAAGAACCATGCAAGAAAATATCAAGAATGGATCCAAAACAAGCAAAATATATCAAAACGTGAAGGGAACAGGCCAAGGAATCGATTCATCTCTATGGGAATCGATTCCCACGTGAAAAATGAAAGAGGAATCGATTCAAGGCACATAGGAATCGATTCATGCTGCAAATTAAGTGAAGGAATCGATTCATCAAGCTTGGGAATCGATTCATGGTGGAAATTAGCTCAAGGAATCGATTCATATGCTGAAGGAATCGATTCATGCTACTAGGAATCGATTCTCCCTGGGAGGAATCGATTCATGTGTTGTTCTTTAGTCAAAAATACACTGGAAAAATTGGAATCATGTGCCAACGCGCTTTCAGAAACTCAAGATCACTTATTCCTCTCTCTAAGACTCAAATTCCATTAATTGAGGCAGACAATTTTACTTCTCAAGTCAGGAAACATGGAATGTTGGGAAATTAAGACTCTCGATGCATAAAATCAGGAATCGGTGGAATTCAAATTTTTTGGCAGCACATACTCTGGAACTCCTATAAATAGAGAAGAAGTGAAGCAGCAGAGACACACCTTCGCAGCATCAAATACTTGCCTTCATTCTTTCTTCTTACTTACTCTCTGATTCTCTTAAATTTTGAAGTATTAATTTTTTGAGAGTTATAATTGTGAGAAAAATATTTTTGAGTACTAAAATTGCATATTCTCTTTGAGAAAAGAAAAATATTTTTCAAAGTGCTTAAAATTTGTATATCCACTCTACTGAGAGAGTTACACTTGTAAAATCACATACACAAAATCTGAGATACTTGTTGGGTTGGGATTCAACCTTGTAATTGAGAGATTGTGAGATTGGGTGGGTTGCCCTTTAGCTTGTGAGGATTAAGTTCTTGAGTGTGGAACACTAAGAGACTGTAATTGCTCAAGGCGTGTATCTCAAATTCTCAATAGTGGAAATCCTCTAAGTGGGTTACTTGGAGGCGAGACGTACACCAAGTTGGTAGAACTCGTATATATCGGTTTGCAAATCTTCTCTTCCCTAATCTATTTAAATTTGTGCATTTAAATTGCTTGCTTAATTTATTACGCTTAATAACTTTGTTATTCAAACTTCTTTATTATTCTCACTTTAGAATAAGTTTATCATCTTCTCTACATATATTTGTCAAAGAACCAATTTCACAAGCATTTCAACAAAAAAATTTTAATACTCAATTCACCCCCCCTCTTGAGTAATTGAGGCCACTTGGTTAACAAGGCAAAATAGTTGAATTAAGAACCAGGGAATTGGAATAAATGTACTTTTAATTGTTTACATGCTTAAACCCTTTTCTGTTTAAATATGGAAATAAGCCTTATATCCTGGTGAGAAGTGAGAAATTTAAACACTGAGAGTCTCATGAGAATTTGTCAAAATAGCATTGCCTGATTTTCTGATTAACATTTTTTAAGCAAGGAAATGATAAAGGCAATTTTGAAAATAAAAATAAACTAAGAGCCAAAAAGCTACCCTTTAAAAATGTCCTATTTTTTTGTAGCCCATTTTGTGCCAAAAATTTTATTCAAATACCCTAACCCAAGCATGAAAAAATGAAATCCTGCCTTATCAGCATGCTTAAAAATTTTGATAAGAGCATAAAATACTTTTCCCAAAGGGTGATAAAAGAAACTGAGGCTGAAAAAGATAGTAAAGTTCTCCAAAAATTTAAATAGAGAACTAGAAAAAGAGAAATAAAGAATTCTGTAGCACAAAGGAAAAAGCCTCATAAAAATTGAAAAATCTCAGAACATATGCTCTTCTGCATGCATGCACTTTGAATCCAAGAAAAACCAAGAATTCTTGATAACCTAGCCTCATTACAACCCTGTAAAGACCTTCTTGATCCTTACTTATCTTATGATTTAATTTTGATTGGAAATGATGGGCAATGTTAATTAGGAAATTCTCATGATGAATGTGCGACAAACACACCTGGTGAGAAATAATGAGAGTTCCTTATTCTTACAGTAATTGGTTACCTACTTTGTGAACAAATTAATGGTGCATTACATTTCAAAGAATTGGTATTAAGGAGATTATTTGCCTAAGTATAAACTGAGATTATTGTCTTTTAAAATTTTGTCTGCAACAGAATCTGATCTTATTGAATGCTTGATTTCCTTTCCAAACTTCTTTTACTTGAGGACAAGCAAAAATCTAGGTTGGGGAGAGTTTGATAAGTGTTTATTTTATGTTAAATTCATGATTCAATTGGACTCATTTTGTGAATAACTTAACTAAATTGATAAATAATTGAACATGATTTTGTATACATGTTACATTATGTAAAAAGGAACTAATGTGTCAAAATTTTGAAGGAAAAGGTCCAACATTTTGAGGAAACAGGCCTACGCTTACCCTTGCGCTCAAGCGAGACTCAGGAAATCAACAAGGCAAAAAGGAACGCTTGAATGCAGCAGGATCCATGCTTAAGCGTGAATTAAAGAAAACAAAGAACATCAGGACCCTCTCTCGCTCAAGCGTGGGAAGGAGCTGCTTGAGCGTGAGCCTGAGCGCGCCTAAGCGTGGGTTAAGCGTGGAGCAAGCGTGAATTGGACAGGAAGGCCACGCTTAAGCGTGGCTAAAGAAGTTTAAGTGTGAAGTAAAATATGAGTGTCAAGACCCTTCACGCTTGAGCGTGACCATTGAGCTCAAGCGTGACTCATGCAACATGGGACTTCCAATTTTTTTATTCACCAATGGTGCGATGCCAACTCATCCACTTTCTTGTGTTTCTGCCTGTCTCTGAAAGATGCTTCATGGGCTCTATGCAAGTGGGCAAAGGAAGCTAGAGCATAACCTCTATAAATCAAGCAGAAAACAACATCAAGGGGAATCAAGTTGGATCGTAGAGATCATCTTCTTCATTTTATCAAATACTTTTCCTGTATTTTTCACTCTGTATTTATTGTAAACTCTTCTTAGGTGAAAATGCAAAGCATGAGTAGCTAATTTCCTTTATGGGATTGGTTGTAATCCATTTAATCCTGAAGTAACGTTGCTGTAAGTTTTTATGTGTGTAATAAGATTTGATAAGTTTCTGTATTTCCTTCTGTGTTTAATGCCTGAAAGTACTTGATCACTATTTTCTTGTTTTAAGTTTTCTCAAGTATGTTGGGAAGTGACTTTTAAAAGCAGATCTGAAAGAAATACTTGTTGTGAGTAGGTGGCCAGGGATGGCATCTAACGCAATAAACGTCAAAACAATCGATCGATAATGCTGGAATGATTTCAAGGTGACTGAGGGATCAGCGGTTTGAAATCATTCTTATGAATTTTGTAGTCGAGGGATCGATGCAAATGACTTTGATTGTGGCGTAGAAATTATCTTTTCAAGTTACTTACATAAAAAGTTATGCAACTTACAGAAGGTGAGATGTGATGAAACCAATCCCTATTTTACAAAACTAATTTTTCTCAACACTATTCACTGTTGTCTTTTTCAAATTTTACTTTCTGTTATTTATAATTTTTTATCAGCATCATTCACAACAAACTAAAACAAAATCTTCTGTCAACTCAATTCAAAACTAAGATTTTCATGCTAACACCTCCTCAGTGGAATGACATCTATACTATATTACAACCTCTGTGTTTAAACTTAGCATAACCATTCCATTGAGTTCATATTATACAAACTTGATTCCCTTTCCTTGAACTCTTCATTCTTTTGTATGAACCATAAAAACACCCTATCAGTTACCTAAGCCTCAACCATGATTCCTCACTGGTGAGATTCTTTATTTGGATCTGAATTTGTCAATTCAGCAGAGTAGATCCACTTCTTAGCTTGTTCTCGTCTTACTTCAAAAGATAATTTCCTCAATGCAGCTTCAAGATTTCATTGAAAACTTCAGCAATCCCAAGCCTAGGGGTTTAGAAACCCATGGAAATGGATTCTAACGAAGGAATATGAAGAGACATGGATGAGAGAATTTAGAGAGAGAAAAGAATCAGAGAGAGATTAGAAATAAGAAATTGAATCGTGTTATTGCTTCTGTGTGTTCTCTCTCTCCCTATAGAGTATGTACAAATATATATATATAGGCATCTAACTAACTAACTAACTTAATTAATTACAAAGGAAACTTGATTAACAATTAAACTGACTAATCTAAATACATAATTACAAATAAATAATTAATTACAACACAATACTTAAGTTACTATAGTACAATAGAAAAATAGAAACAGCAACGGTGCAGCGCTTCAATTGGAGGGAAAACAACAGGTTAATTAACCACCTTCATGCTTGAGCGTGAAGGACTCGCGCTTAAGCGCGATCGATATATTCACTGCCTCTGTATCTTCACGCTTGAGCGTGAATGTGGGACGCTTGGGCGTGGGTTTTGTGGTGAAGTCACGCTTGAGCGTAAGTGATGCTCGCTTGAGCGTGATCGTGTTTTCATGCTGCATGCTTTGGTTTCCTTTCTTCGTACGTGATTTGCATGTTGCCTCTCGCTTGAGCATGGAACCTTCAAGCTTGAGTGTGAAGAACATTTTACTGCACATGCACATGCAAACAAATAATTGCCTAGCGTTTGTACGCTGGGTTAGTGAATTTATAAATAAACAAATTTCCTTAACTAATTATTATTTTTAATCATTTTCTTACATAAATTAAACACTTTTGAAATAAATAAATAAAATAAGAATTATTGATAATTTATTAAATAATAGTGCCAAACTAAATAATATTTAATGGATTAAGTTAAATTAAAGGTGAAATTATTAAGTCTTTTCAAGACTTATCACTATGTTAGAGTAAAAAGTTTTTTACTATCTTGTATGATTATACTTCTAGTTTAAGTTCTCTATTTGTTTAGTGATGTATAGGTGTCATTTGTCATAGTTTGTAGTCTTTTTTATCAATGTTACAGAAAAATAAGTTTAGTAATTAGATATGCTAAACCAATAACAAAGCATAACTAATTTGATTAAACTTGAAAAAATTACAATAATAAATGATAGAGTAAATTATACTTATCCTCCTTAAGGTTTAGGAGAATCACAAAACATCAAACTATTCCAAGATGCATACTTCACTCTATTTCTTTTAGTGTTGTATAGGAATTAGTTAGGAAAGGAAAGAGAAATATTAAGGAGATGGAGAAAGGGAAGAGAATGAAGAGTGAATGAGAGATCACTCTCTCTTGTTTGAAAGTTAACACCTTCTAAAAAACCCTCTGATTTAGGGAAACTTGTAAAAATAAAGAAATAAGAGTTTTTAAAAATTCTCAAACTCCTCCCTTCAATTTTAAAAATCTCACTAACAAAGTTTTTGGAACTAAAAGTCTTCCTTTTCCATTCCTTTCCCTCCCCCTAAATCTAGTTCCCCAATAAAGCCCTAGATTAGAAAAGTAATATCCCATTGAATATCCTTTATTGTTACCTTATCCTAATTATGGTTGGGTTTTGTATTATTATTATAATGTGCCCTTAGCGATACCTAGTATTTATCCTAATTATGTTTTGGTTAAAAATAGGGTAAAGTTTTTGCTTCAGAAACATCCCCGCCAATAAACAATAAGAACCTAGGGATACATTACTCAAATTGCTCAAAAATCCTAAAATTTGGCTTTGGTAATCGATTACCAAAGTACAAAATGCATATTCCCCTATTCTAGTAGTTGGTAATCGATTACAGCATCCTTGGTAATCGATTGCCAGAGACCAAGCTGTGTAGGAAACTGATTTTTCTCTCTGGTAATCAATTACAGGGAGTGTTATAATCGATTACCAACTGCACAAAATGTAACAGATTGTAGAATTATGTAGCTGGGCTAACTTCTGACCTATCTACTTTGTCTGTTTCAACTCTGAATGCCACCAAACTTCATGGGCACTAGATTTTCCCTCTTTCAGACCTGCTAGCGTAGTCCATTAATCAAAATTCCTCAATATGCATGAGATATGCATAAAAATATAGTTTGAACAATTTCAAGCAATAACAATTCCTAAACCACCTCAATCCCCATGCAATTGGCCATTACAAGTAACTTCTAGATAATGTTATGGACTTATCCATGCTTCCCAAGGGTTCCTAAACCCGCCGAAACTCTAAATCACCTATCTAGTTGGCCATAAACTACCTATTTTCGTATTTTTCATATCCTTTTCATATTTCAACTATCACTACCACATACTATTGAATTTTAATCATCATCATGCACACCTATGCCACACATAAAACATAATACTCCCAATAGACATACATTGCTCCATACAAGTGGCTCAGTGTCACAAAATAACAAAACTTGCCCATGTAAGATTTATATAACCATCATTATGAATCAGCGTCAATCACACAATTCAATCTAAATATCATCTTGATCATTCATCAACACAACAACTACCAGAAGATTCTAAGCATAAATCCACACAGCACTACCAGATACTTGTATTTGTCATCCACATAAGCATAGATATCTATATAACGCATCTACATAACAAGTACTCTAGTGTCAATCTCTCAAAACATGCTCCCCATATACATACAAATATACATATCCATAAATTGAATGTCCCTCCTTGGCATTGCTTCAAGTTGGTGCATTGGTCTCCGCAGCCTCTAAGGGATCCTTGTCTCCAATCACTAAAAACAAATGTAAGGGTAAGTGATTTGCTATATAAATTAATACAAATACTCTACAACATGTATCTATACTCATGTAATGGGAAAATCATAACATATAATATCGCATTCATTAGAGTTCATTATTAATTTAATTCACACCAATCTCAACATTATATAACTTAATTATCACTTCCTAATTTATTTACTTAACATTCACATCATTATATAATTCATATAATTTCATATCATCATCAATATAATTATCATTAACTCAAACATAGACACCATTGACACCCCATGGACCCTACCAGGCCCACCGAGCCCACTTGGCTCCCCACCTTACACTGGGTCCTACCTGACCACTGGGTAGCTCAACGGGGTTATAATGACCACTGAAACAAAAAACGAGGAGTAATCTATATTGACCGTCTGTCCACACTACATGACATACATATAAAGTATCTAAACATTATTGTCGTGACCTGGATCGCGGCGGCGCGGCCGACCCTTAGAAATAAAACGAGTTAATACGAAACAGGGAGTTACCACCAACATTTTTATCCACAGAAAAAACATTGGAAAAAAAATTTTAACAAGGCACTGGTTAAAAAGGTGAGATTCAAGTTCAGGAGTCGGTTACGAGTAGGGAAGGTATTAGCACCCTACATCGCCTGTCAAAAACAGTACCAAGATTGAAAATGCGCAACATAAATAGCCTTACAAAAGATATTTATTTCTTCTTTTTTTTCTATTGAGATTGACAAACTTGAACAAACATGAAGTGTCAAAGCAAGATCAACATGACGTCTCATCCAAATTAACCTCGACTTCGGTATAAAAACAGGGACAGGGAATAATACTAACAAGACGTCATGTCTAAATTAGTCATTCTTTAATCAAAAATACGGGGTCAAAAAAATGAGAAGGGGATAAACGAGACGTCTCGTCCTAAGTATCCCTTTCCTTATAAATCGTGGTGATGGTCAACCAAAAATGAGGGAAAATCAACAAGACGTCCCGTCTAAATTGATTTTCGTGGAAGTAATAAGAACGGAATAATTACAAAAAAACATAAAAAAAATAAAAATGAAAAAAGGAAAGACGGGCCCAACAGGAGTTAAGTCCTGCTCCTACGTATTCTCGAGTTATCGAGAAATCAGGGTTACGTAGTTCTTTAAAATGGCTTTCAGGAAAAATTAGAAAGTTGGTGGTGAATGATGTCTTTGGGAAAGACCCATACAAAGCGAAGTTCTTCACACGTGTACAAGTTCTAGGAAGGTAGTGTAGACGGAAGTGCTTCCGTACGACACTGGCTAAAGACAATTTTTATATATTTTTTTTGATTTGAAAGAACACACAGAAAACACTTATTTCTTTTATTATTACTAGTTAAAAATAAAAAAAAATTTAACGGAATAAACTTAAACAAGAGAACAGGTTCAACAAAAATTACAAATTCGGCATAAGAATAAATATTAATAAAAAAAGAAAGAAGAGAGACAAAACGGAACTGGTGTGGTAAAGATGTTAGGGACCGGAGTGCAAATGTGGACCGGTGTGAGCTTGAGCAGCAATGGCCAAAGTGATGCTGGTGTGGATATGGAGTTGACAGTAAAGGCACCTGGGCGGATTCACTGCAAATTGGGACGTCTTGGTAATGCCTCAAGATCTTGGGCAAGTATGAGGTTTGAGAAGTCAAGATTCTAGCTTTGAACACGGAGCAAACTTCAAGAACTTTGGGTCAAGATGTTCTCTAACAGAAATTTTGGAGATCGGAGCAAGTTTTCAGGGGAATTTTTATTCAGAGTATCAACTCTAAAAATCACTCCCCCCTCGTGCCTCTTCAGCTGAGGTATTTATAGAGATCCAAGTGCTGGCTGATTACTTGAACAGCTCAAAGATAGCCTGGCCACCAACAATTATGGGGAACGGCGGCTAGTGAATAATTCTTTATTATTTTCATTTTTGTCTGTTGTCAGCCGCCCCCCAGGATTCAAGAATCAACTTGGATGGTGCGATTGTATGTAATGGAGAGACAGCCTGGTCATTGACAATTATGGGGAACGGCGGCTAGTGAATAATTCTTTATTATTTTCATTTTTGTTTGTTGTCAGCCGCCCCCAAGGATTCGAGGATCAACTTGGATGGTGCGATTCCAAGTCAGCATGAGCAAACGGACTCCTCGAATGGTGTCACATGGGACCGGTGTTCTTCTTATGGCCCGGATCGCTGTCAGTATCCATTCTCGGTGGAAATCGGTCGGATCGAAACAGGTGCCGACATACATAAAAGTCTGAGTGAAAAAACCGACCTTTGACACTCGGTGTGAAGGCTTGAATTCACAGATTATTGACTCAGAAATCTCTTTCCGAGGAGTATTCATCAGAGCCTCTTTTTATTCAGAATTGCTTCACTCGGAGGTGCTTTGTCCGGAAATGTCACTACTTGAAACATTCATTCAGTCGTAGCCTTTCTTCCTTCGAAAGTGACTCACTCGGACATATCTGCCTAAAGTGCTTTTTCGAAGTCTGACTCACTCGGGAATATCTCTTTCTGAGAATCATTCATCAAAGCCTCTTTTCGTTCAGAATCACTTCTCTCAGAGATGATTCGCTCGGAAGTGTTTCTGCTTGAAGCACTCATTTAAAGTCAGACTCGCTTCCCTCGAATGTGACCCACTCAGAAACGTCTCACTCGGAGGCACCTCAAAAAATATTTCACTCGGCTATATCTCTGGCTGACAAGTCAGAACCATTTTGGACTTAAAATTGATTCACTCGGGAATTCTTCATTCGAATGTCTCAGTTTGAGAGGTATTCCTTCGAAATCAAAGTCTTTCTTCACCCGGAAGCATATCTCTCGGAAGTAAACCACTCGGAAATGATTCACTCAGAGACACCCCACTCAGATGTGTCTGCTCGAAAAGTATTCATTCATAGAGCCTTTCTTTGCTCGGAAATAATTCCCTTGAAATGGTCCATTCGGAAATATCTCACTCAGAGACACCCTACTCGGGTATATCTTTGCCCGAAAAGTATTCATTCAGAATCGATCCACCCGGGAATTGTCCACTCAGAAATCTCTGTACCCGAGAAATATTTAAAATCAAAGTCTTCCTTCGCTCAAAAGTACTTCTCTCGGAATTGAACCACTCAGAGAAACCTTACTCGGATATATATCTTTGCCTGAAAAGTATTCCTTCGAAGTTTAGAGACTTTTTTGTTTAGAGTCAATTCACTCAGAGATGATTCGCTTGGAAACATCTCTGTCCAGAAAAAGCACTCATCCAAAGTCAGAATCTCTTTTCCCTTGGAGATACTTCAATCGGGAATTCTTCACTCGGATGTATTCATCTGAAATAAGACTTGCTTTTCATTCAGACTGGCTTCAGTCGGGAATTATCCACTTGGATGTATTCATCTGAAATCAGACTTGCTTTTCATTCAGAATGGCTTCAGTCGGGGATTATCCATTCGGATGTATTCACCTGAAATCAGACTTGCTTTTCATTCAGAAGTATTTCCCTTAGAAGCAACCCACTCGGAAGTATGGGACTTAAGAGAGTCTCTGTCCGAAAGGTATTCATTCATAGTCTTCGTTCGGAAGTAACTCCCTCGAAAGCAACCCACTCGGAAACACCTCACTCGGTGATAACCCACTCGGCAACGTCTCACTCGAAGACAACCTACTCGGAAATGCCTCACTCCGAGGCATCCCACTCGGTAATTCTTCTCTCTGAAATAGCGTTGTTTCCAACCTGACACGCTTAAGCGTGCAGCTTTTACTATCAAGCATGAGGAGATCTCGCTTAAGCGAGAAGCCCCTAATGCTCTTAATTTTTCTTAGTCCACGCTTAAGCTTACATTTTGGGCCGGACGAAAAAAGGTGTTCACAATCATCAACAACTCAAATTTAATCAACATTGCTCTTTCTCAATTCAATTGATTTATCATCATTAACATAATAGCCATCACCCTGGGACATCACATAAGCCACTCGGGCAATTTAATATCATCACCTCATTATACCATTTTACAATTCATAACATCTTCACTCAATTTCTTTGACATTACAGTACATCACATTATTTCATCATCACAAGTTAACATCTCAACGCATATGGTTACAATACACAACTCATCACAACAAAACTACATAGCACCTATCATATTAATTCACCATCACCCATATAGGTGTAAATATGTATCAACAACATCATCATCGCTCTACCATACAAGACTATAAAGTCATTTCATCATATTACTCAACAATTCACCATTAATTATATTTTCATCACTACTACTCAGTTAAATTCATTTATATCATGAGATTTTACATTCCATACCTAGAAACACACATATACATATATATATATATACACTAAATTACATAAATATGCTACCTTTTTTCCGCGATTGCCAACCAACTTCAATTCATATTTCTATTAATATATATGCCCGGTACACCCCCTTACCTCAACTCCAAGCTTTCAAAACTTTGAATTCTCCGCCGATCCCATCAAAATCTACCAACACTCTAAAATTAAGGAATTAATAAATTGAAAATTAATATTGTAACTTCTGAACCATAACCCATTATACTAAACCGATTCCAAACTTCATTAAGGTTACTGAAGCTTATTGGTATCACTTCCGACCTCCGTTCCTAAGTCCTACCACATCGATCAAGCTCCCGGTCTTCGGTTCGCAACCTAGAAACGCCAAAATCACCACCCGTTAATTATTCTGCACCACCCATCACATTAAGGTCCATAGTCAAGTTCTAAAATACTGTAAAATTTGAAAAGCGAAACCCCCTCCTTACAACATCATGCTTGGCCAAGGGAAAAAAAAGGGAAAAAGCAAAATTGACACCACCCATTACACATGTCATCATCTTCAAGCTTCCAAGGATCATCAATGGTGAAAATGACAACCCCATCATAAGACCCCATTTTTGGCCAAGAGGAAGAAGAGGAAAGAATCACGAAAGTAGAACTACCAATAAGATTACCTCGCTCTTGAGATCTCAAAAACGTATTCAATTTGAGTTTTTGGCGACGAATGGACCTCCAATTGAAGCTTCGAAGCTCACAACAATGGTGTTTTTCTTCTCGCGGTGCTCTCTGTTCCTTTCTTTCAATTTCACATGAATTGCAATGAGAAGAAGGTGAAAATGAAATTTAACTCCAAGGGCACAAAGGTAATTTCATCCCTTTTCTTTTCTTTTAGATTTCTTTTAATTTCAAAATTTATTATCTTTTTCTTTTAATTCTTTCCTATCACTTAAACACTAATTTAATTATTCTTTCATTATTTTGACAACTAATAATCTACTATTTTAGTTTGTATTTAAAACCATTCTCTTAATTAATTTTATAATTTAATCTCACTCTAATTAAATCCTCCAATTGTTTAATTTAATTCTCATTACTTCGTCAGTAATTTATAATTTAATTCTGTACCGCACCATTAATTAATTTAAATTAACTGAGATGTTACAATTATTGATATTATTAGAATTATTGTTTAATTTTCTAAACATTTTATTATTCACAACATTAAAAAAGGTAAAATTCTCCTTAATTAACATTGAACCCAACTACCTTCATTCCTAAAAAAAATCATCAATAATGTTCTTTGGTTGCTAAACACTTTTATCAATGTTCCAACTTTTAGTAGATTACGTTATTAAATAAGTATTTCTGAAAATAAAAATTGTAGTCAGCTAATGAAAAATTAGTGAATATAATGATGAAACAAAATAATACTAACAATGTTTGAGTTTTTTAAAATATAGTTTATTATTGTGACGATGTCTCCGACACTTTTTTTTAATTTGATACCAATTATTAATTAAGAGGTTATTACATTAACAGATGAAATTAGTAATTTTTTAAAATAAAATTAATACTAATGTTAGTATGGGGATTTTTGTGAGTCACCTCATCATTTAATAAAACAAGATTAATGACAGAAACCAATTTTTATATTTAATTTAGTTGAAGGATTAAATATTTTTTTTATGATGTACTAATTCTAAAATTAATTAAGTCTGTTAATATAAATCTAAATATCCAGGAATAAAATGAAAAGGACAAAATTTGAATAATTTTGATAGACCAAAACCTTTTTGAATAATTTAAAAATAAAAAACTTAATTTGTGAGTAAAAAGAAAGTAAATTACATATAAATCGAAACAGAATAAACACAAGTACATATGTTACCACGGAATGTCTATAGCTTGAACAGCGGGTTTGGACCACCCATGGCTCCATGCCAGCCATCAATAATAAATGCTCCAACTTCGCACCCAATACAAACCTAAAAGCAAATCAAATAACTCTACAATTTCTTTTTTTAATGTTAAGAATAACTTCAATTCATTTTCAGTAATAGTGTGTAAGTTTCCTTATTATTTTTCAAGAAAACCAATACTAATATTTGCAAAGATTTTCTTCAGAAACTCTGTACATATTTGTTTTCCCGTCATTATTTCTTACTTCTGCCATTTTGTTTATTTTCCAAATCAAAATCATTTCACTTAAAAGAATATAATACATTAATTATTATGAAGTTAAATTAATAAAACAAAAAATCTAATGCACATGTTATTTTGTTCAAATTTGTCAAAAGAATCAAAATGGTAAACCATTATGCATTCATAAGTGCACGCAAGTTGCGTGATTTTGCCATAAGGTCACTAAAGGAAGTAAAATTGAGGTGGAATGTATCCGTTAGCCTTATTCTTCTAATGCGGGGTAGGAAATTCTTTAACTATAAAAGGGTACAAATAAAAACAATTTACTACAATGTATATTTTTTACAGTAAAGCATAAAATTTTAATGTTTGAATACATGACTTAAAAGTTTTTTTTTCCTCTTGCCATATTATGACTATAAATAATTAATTAGTTAAGTTTCACAGCTAGACGTAGTAATCGTAGTTTAGATAATCTTTCATATTAAAATTTAATAGTATTATATTTTTTATATCTAAACCCGAAATTGTATGTTAAGTTAGATCCACTGCTACTAATTAATTTACATATTTAATAGTTGATTATAACAAGTTAACCACAATATGTTTTTAAGAAAATAAAAATAAAGGCTTTACAATTAAAAGATGTATAATTTTAATTTCTCACAAGGAAGAGATTCATCCTCCTTTAATCAAGTGTTGAGAGTTTAATCTTCTTCTTGTTTATAAGACAATTTAAAAACTTTGTGATATATAATACATTCAGATGACTACAAACTAACGAAATGATTAGTTATTGAAACAAATAATGGATACAAGTATATGGAAATTATAATAAAAGAAACTTTTATGAATTTCAGATAAAAAGTTTTCTCAATAATTCCTATCGTGTCAAATGAGTGAATAAATAAGGTTTTTCTTTGTAAAAATTTAGAGAAAACATATAATATCCCAGTTAAAGAGGGGGAGTTTGAATATTTTTTAATAAATAAGTTTTATCTAAATTTTATTCATTCTATTTCCCCTTACATTACTTTAGGTAAAACAAATATAACATACTCCTCCACAGAGTTTATATAGTGTTAGAAAATTAGTAACTGATTTGTAATTACTCTTATAAATAATTAAGCTCTGAAACATATTTTAATTGTGGTGAATTTCGTGAACCAACTCATGTAAATTTTTTATTTTTTTTTAAAATTGTGGTAGGGAATTTGGTTTTTAGCATAAGATTTTAAATAGAAAAAACAAATACAGATTGCACCAAAATTATACCCATCCTCCAGAAAGAAAAAGCTAGAAAAAATAAATGGTGGAAAAAGAAATGGCATTTGTGAGGATTAAGTTTAAAAATAAAAAGGAAAACAAGAAGAAAGAAAAGTAACTGGCAACTACATCAAAGAGGGAACGAGTGAGAATCATGTGAAGTGCCGCCACTCTATCTCTCTCTCTCTTTGTCTTTGGGTCAATCAAAAGCTTCAACCTTTACACTCCAACAAGACACCCACTTTGGTCTTCTTTAGTTTTTAGTTTTTTGTGTTTAAATTATTCTTAGAAGTTGTTGTACTTGTTCTTGTGCTGGTTCCAATGGCTTCAACTGCCTCAAAATTCATCAAGTGTGTCACTGTTGGGGATGGAGCTGTAGGGAAGACCTGCATGCTCATATGCTACACTAGCAACAAATTTCCTACTGTACGGGTTCTTTCTTCCACACACTTCGTTTTCAAGAGATCAATTTCTTAAATTCTTTGCCTTTTTTTTGCTATCATTTACTATTCGTGTGTATATGTTTCCTGAATTCTCAATTCTGTTAAAATAATCGTAATGGAGGTAAAAGCTATCTATTTTTTATGTATGTTTGCTGAGGAAACCAGGTAACCCAGGAGTCATTTTCTCATTTGATGTGTGTTAAGTGCAGAATTGAATTGACCCATTTGTTGTTATCTTGTGAAGTTCCACAATTTGTTGCTTCTATTGGGTTTGGTCTGATTTGTTTTATTTCCGCCTATGTTGATCATCAGGACTATATTCCAACGGTGTTTGATAATTTCAGTGCAAATGTGGTTGTTGAAGGCATTACTGTCAATTTGGGCCTTTGGGATACAGCTGGTATATTTGCTGAGACTTATTATAATGTTTTTTTTTTAAAAATAATTTAGGGGTTTAGTTATACAGATATATGGAAATGAAAAAATTGGGATTGTTTTTGGTTTGGCTGATAGAAAGATGCATGTCAAAAGGCTAAGGTTGCCATGTTGTGTTTGTTTTATTGTTCCAATATCTTCCTTAGGACAAGAGGATTACAACAGGCTGAGGCCTTTGAGCTACAGGGGGGCAGATGTCTTTGTGTTGGCTTTTTCTTTAGTTAGTCGTGCGAGCTATGAGAATGTGTTTAAGAAGGTATGCTTCAGTGCTTGTGTCTCTGAATTTTGTACTTTGACATGTCTTGCAGATTTCTCTTTTGTTCTCTAATTTATATGCACTGTCCAGTGGATCCCTGAGCTCCAGCATTATGCACCTGGCATCCCGGTGGTACTAGTCGGCACCAAATTGGGTAAGTCATCAATCACTTGTGTTAATACTTGTCTCAGGGTTGTGCCCTCCTGATTAAGTTTTATGCATTTCAAATTCTTTGCTAAGCATTGCCCAAATATGAGGGGGAAATGAGGGTCTAGAAGAGTAGAACTCATCCATTCCCTTTTGATGCCAGAACCATAGCAGTTGACCTGTATTCCTTGATTATTGTATTCAGATATAAATGTGTAATTGCTTCACTGAAAATCATTCTACTGAAACAATCCCATGTCTTATACCATTGATATCATCTACTTTTATTAGAGTAAAAAGGAAATTTGGTGCTATAAGCCTTAAGGGCTATTCTCATAATGTACCTCAAATGTTCTTTATCCGGTTTTATTAGTTGTTCAATATATGATCATCCCTCTCCCCAAAGGAAGTCCAAACTTTCCCCCCAAAATTTGAAAAAGTGAAGTTTGGATCACAAGGATGATGCCTCATGGCAATATTAAAAAATTATCTCATAAATTATTCAATTTCAGATTGTCTTTATTATGCTGAATGTTGATTATCAACTGTAATATCACAATTCAGTTGATTGAAAGAAAGCTTGGAGAGTCAATAGGGACAACTATGACAATACTGAGAAATAGAATTGCAGTTGATTATGCCAACTATTAATCTGGTTCTCCTTGTTTTGATTTCGATTCATTTGTTTGCTCTTCTGTTCCTTTCGTAAGACTTAGTCCACTGATTGTTGAACAGTTCAGCTATTTTCAACTTCTGTATGTCCTAAACCAAATAGCTTCTGTTTCAGATAACATTCAGTTGGATCAGTTGTGCAATAGAAAATTACTTTGGTGGTAAAATGAAGACTATCAATCATTCAGATTTTTAAAAATAAGATAAAGAAAGAAAACACTTTGGACTTCTATCTCTAATGTATGGTGGTAGTTTGCCATGCATCGGTGTTGAACTAAAGGTGCACTACTGTGTTTATGATGAGCATGCAGATCTCCGAGAAGACAAGCATTATTTGGCTGATCATCCTGGTCTGGTGCCCGTGACTACTGAGCAAGTACAAATCTTCCTTAATTAACTGTATGTAGAGTTTCACACCAAGTGTTATTGAAACTTGGCTTTTTGTTCATAACTAGGGTGAAGAACTCCGTAAACAGATTGGAGCAACCTATTATATTGAGTGCAGCTCAAAAACTCAGCAGGTATGCTCATACTTCCGTTTTATTCTTGTAATTCTTCAATATTTCAAGCTGTATGTGCCTATGTGGTGAAATTCCACATATTGTCTGAAAACCAACTTATAACTCCCTACTTACGATGCATCAAACTGAGGAAACAGGAATGCAATTTTTGAAAAATAAATAAAATACAGTACATGTATGTAAGACGTGCAACAATTTACATCAATCATGCAACCGTTCTGACCAATAGTGGTAATTTGATTCATTTCCTAATGTCGCTTAAGGGAATTCAATTCTCTTGAGGAAATGTCCAAAAATATGTTAGTTCACCAAATGGATGCTTATATAGGATGTGAAAAATGCGTAATTAAGTTATGCTGCTTTTTTTTTCCTGTCATATACCTTATGCAAGTTTTAATCTGGAGAAAATCACACTATGAGCGGCAAAACTCTCACATTTAGTTTGTTCGCCAAAATGGTGTGTTTGTTATTAAAGGGGTCTACTGATGTTCCTCAATTTTGGTTTGCAAGATATTCTTCATCATTTTTTCTGATAAAATACTTTGATTTTGTACCAGATATTCTACTAGAAATTAATTTATTCCGAATACAATTGCAGAATGTCAAGTTAGTTTTTGATGCTGCGATCAGGATGGTCATCAAGCCTCCACAAAAGCAACACGAGAAGAGGAAGAAACCGCGAGGCTGTTTCCTGTCAGTACACTTTTTCCATATTTTATCTAACAGCTTTTGTATGTTTTAGTTTTTTGCTATATGTTGCACTTTTCCATGCACACCACATTGTTTCCAGCCAACAATTTTTTATTTTTTATTTTACTTGCATTGACAGTCCGCTCTATCTACTCTACTTAATCAGAAAGCTATCCTCTTGAGTTGTCAAATATTTTATTAGTTGGTTGTACTTGCCCCAAAATTTATTGTGGGAATCAACAACTAATAAAATATTTAGTAACCAGTTGGGTTAGGTTATCAATACTTGTGAAAAAAACATTAATGAATGCCATGGTAACTCCCATCAAACCACCTTTGTTTATAAAAAGGGATGTACACATTAAGTGGCAGGCAGTTATGGTGTCCGCTTTCTGGCTATGATAGAAAAATGTTTTCATCATATTATAATACCCAAAGTGAAGAAACTATACACAAATGGTATTTTGTTTTAAGAGCTAACAAATGCTAAAAGCACACTCTTGCTAACACACTATTATGATTGATTGAAATTTACATGGGTCTTGCCAAATAATGTAGGTCTCACTTCTAACATGGTAAAACCCACTTTCAATTTGTTGGCTTCCAAGTGAATTTTAGTGAACCATTAAAGATGTGTAGAAAGGAGTACTAGAAAGTTTAGAGCAGATAGCTGGATACTTTAAGCATACTGTGAGGTGTTTCAATTCTCTTGTGTGTGTGTATATATATAAAGCTTTTGTTAAGATAGACAAAGTCCACTTTATGAATCTTTATGTTTTGAAGCGATTAATCTTTAATTCTTAGTTGGGGGTACTTGTGGTTCTACAGAAGAAGAGAATAGGAGTATAATAAAATGTGTTGCTACTTGTAAGTATTTTTCTTTGGTGATTTGCTACTATGACGAGGTGTCATTACTTTTTAACTGCAGACTTTGATTAGTTTATAAGTTTTTGTCCGTGGGTTTAATTTATGTGAATGAAAATGCAGAAACGTCCTCTGTGGAAGGAACATTGTTGGTCATAAATGAAATACTTGAGTATTTCATCCATGGTAGGGGGTGAAGAAGTTTGTTATCACGTCGTAGAAATTTTTAACATGACAAAAAGTCACATGGCTGGAGTTTGCAGTATAGCTAGTTACATTTGGTTGTTTTCAATTTAATTAGTTTCTGGATAGGGTCGTGATCAGCTATAAAACGATTGCACCGTATAATATAATTTGTAAAGAGAGGACAGAATCAGTTCGTTGGCTAGCTAGCATTTATGTTACTTGGAAGTAATTGAGTTTCAATGTACATACCAGCATATATATATTATGTATTATCTCTCATGTTAGCAAATATTTGAATCAGATTACTTTTTAACTAGATGTTAATCCGGGCAATGCACGGGTTTATTTTGAAGATTAAGATAATTATGTAAATAAAATATTAATTGAGTTTGTTAAACAAAAAATTATTCATTAAATTATTTAATTTTAAAATATCGTGGTAGAAAACAAAAAAAAATGATAATATATATAATTAAAAGTGAGGGTGAGAAAAAAATATTTGTTTATATTTTGAAGAAAAAATGACTTTCTTACATTGGAAGTAAACATTAAAGAAAATATTAATGTACGAAATTAGAATGTGTTATAATATATTTACATAATTGATATAATTTTTAAATTTTGTCATCTCAAATTAACAACCCAACTTGTAATAATAGTAAAATGACTAGCATTTAGTAAAAACTATTCTACATTTCTCTGGAAAATAGTACAACTTTATGCTGAGTGTAATGCCAATTAGGTTCTACTAAATAGGATAAATTGGTTTCTCCTCTCCAAACAACTCTCTTAGTCACTATTGCTTGTTTTAATTAAAATTATGAATGGATGAAATGAGAAGCGTCCCCGATTAATCATTCACATAAAAAAATATCGTAACATTGTGAAAGGAATCCTTAATATAAGATGGGAAACATCAAGTTGCAATTAATTTAGTTATTCAATTATGTGTGTAATTTATCATGTGTTTAATCTTAATTGCATTTAAAATATTAATATAAATGTAAGAAAATATCATAAGGAAAAAAGTCAGGGGATTAAAAAATTAATCAGCATATAAATTAAGTGGAAATAAATGTAATAAATAGAAACTATTTTTTTGTTATTATATAAATGGAAACAATTAATAGCATATAAAATATAAATTAAGTGGAAATAAATGTAATAAAGGAATCAATTAATAACAAAAGAAAAATGTAATAGCATATATCATTGAGGTAATTTAAATCAATAAAACACTTTCAATATTTTAAACGATATTTGAATCGAAAACTTAGAATATATAAAAGAAATCAATTCATATAATTGGTGATTATCAGAAAATTTATCAAAAAAAAATTCATATGGTATCAACTGTCATGTGTGTAACTTAATTTAAATTTAAAATGAGTTAAATATCTATTTTGGTTTCCTTCATTAAGTTTTAGTTAACTTTGTTAACGGAAGCAACTTTGTTGCATTTCACGTGTAAAACGTTTATTGATTAATTGGCTAATAATAAATAAAAAAACCTTTAAATATTAATAATTAATAAAAAATTTAATTTAATTTTTAAAATTTGTTAAAAGAGAAAAAAGTTATTATCAAAATCGCCCGTCATAATTACTAATTAAGTGTAAATAAATGAAGTAAATAGAAACAATTGATAACAGGCCCGTTTGTTTGAGTTTATTTTTAAGTGTTTTTTAAAAAGTACTTCTTTTTATAATTACTTTTTTAATAAACATATCAGAGTTTTTTTAAAATAAGCTGAAATCAGGTTCTGCTTATTTTTAAAACTTTAAACAAACACATCAAAATTTAAAGTAAGTGATTTTTTAATTGAAAAAATACTTATTTTTTAAAATAAGTTTAAACAAACGAGCCCAACATTGTTATCGGTTATCATTAGGATATGAGAAAATTCATTTAAAAAACAAACCACAGTATACCGGTTATCATGTGTAATTTAATTTAAATTTAAAAAACTATAAGAAGCAAGAAAATTTCAAAACATTAAAAAAATCAATCCCCAAGTAGTAATTAAAATAAAAATTTAATTTATATTAAAGTATTAATTTATATTTAAATTCAAAAAACTGTTAGAGCAAGAAAGTCAGAAATTAAAAAATCAACACCATAATTACAAATCAAGTGTAAATAAATGAACTAAACAAAAAAGCAACAAACAATTTATTTAAATTTAAATTTAAAATATCAAAAGTAAAATGATATTAGGACATTAAAAATATAATGACTAATTAAATAGAAATAAATGTGATAAACAAATAATCAATAACATTAAAAAAAACATGATATCTGTCGTCAATGGGGTATTAGGAAAATCATTTTAAGAAATAAATCATGCATGCGACATCCCCTTATAAGTCTCCAGAATTTGCCCCTAGGGTTTTGGATAAAAATGGAGCAAATTTTTCGCGTTTATTACACCCGGAGACAAATAATGGAACCTAAGGGTGGTGTCAAAATAAAACAACACAAAATACGCATAAAGGGCCTAGAAACCTTTCATACAAAGTGAAACAAGAAGATGCTTGGAAAACTCGTTCAAGAGACACCACTGCCGCTTAAGCGAAAAAAAACAATAGAGTCCAACATTGATCTCTGGCTCAAGCGAGACCACCCCCACTCAAACGAAAAATGAACAGAAACAAGCATTAACCTCTCGCTTGAGTAAGACCATCACTAGTGCAAAAAATGGCTACGATGACGGGATATGATCACGATCCAGGGAAAAACCATGTTGAAAAATACGTGGTGGCATTTTTATAAATATAAGGAAGTTTTTTAATCACGGTTCTGATGTAACCATGGTTGTAGGAACAAGTTTTTTATTTTAATTTTTATATTTTAAAAAAATGTATATACAATCACGGTTGAGAGGAAACCGTGATTGTAAGGTATATATAATCACGTCTTTATGGGAAGCCGTGATTATATCTATAACCATGTTTTTTTAATTTTAATTTTTATATTTTAAAAAAATGTACCTACAATCACGGTTAAGAGGAAATCGTGATTGTAGTAGGTACATTTTTTTTAAAAAAATCTGGTTGCATCTATAATCACGGCTTCATGGGAAGCCATAATTATATCTACAACCAGATTTTTTTTTTAAAAAAATGTACCTACATTCACGATTGAGAGGAAAGTCGTGATTATAGACACCCTACAATCACGGTTGTTTGGGAACCGTGGTCATAGGTGTTTTCAAAATATAAATTTTGAACGTCGCACGCTCCTTCTCTTTCTCTGTTAGCTTTCTCCCATCTTTCTCTCTAAGATTTCTCCTCTCTGTTTTCCCATTGTCATTGACGTTAGCATTTGTTTGTGTTCTAGATCTAACGTGGTTCTGTGTGTATATTTTGCAAGTTTTCTTTTGCTATTCTCGTTGCGTGCCATTGACGACCACCACGCGACTCTTCTCTTATTTTATCGTTCAACCATGTAAGGCTTCTCTTTTGTACATCTCTTCTTTTCTATTGCTTTCGATTATAATGAAGGTTTTACAGGTTTCTGTTAGTTATTCTGTTTGTTTTTGTTCTCTACGTTTTGCTTTTGTTTGTTCCTATAATGGAGGTTTTCTGTTTTAAAGGTCAACGTTGGGGTTATTTTGAGGAGGATGTTGGTGGCAACGACAAAGATGTGCGCAAAACGTTTAATCACGTTCTCTGATCGAAAGGAACGGTGGTGGTTATGGTGAGTTGGGTTTGGATTGTGGCATGGAAGATTATAGAAGGTTAGCTTTTAATCACGGTTGTGGTTGGCATCTGTGATTAAATAGGGTCTTATTTAATCATGGTTTCAAACAACCGTGATTAAATGTGATCTATAAACACGGTTGTGAACCATGAAAAGCCCTAATCTATTACCACGACTAGAACAACCACGGTTCATGAACCGTGATTAAAAACTTATTTTAACCGTGATTAAATTCCTTTTTTACACTAGTGCATCCTCGCTCAAGCGAAAAACGAATAGAAACTAGCCCCTGTATCTCGCTCAAGCAAGAATCAGGCAGAAACCAACCAAAGCATTCTTGCTCAAACGAGACCATCCTCGCTCGGGCGAGAAACACACAGAAACTACCCAAGTCATTCTCGCTTAAGCGAGACCATCCTCGCTTGGGCAAGAAACACCCAGTAGCCAACCAATTCAAACTTGCTTAACCGAGGCACTACTTGCTCAAGCGAGATTTACACAGAACCTCACAGTATAGATCTCGCTCAAGCGAGTAAAAATCACACAACCAACATCCAAAGCACATAGAAGGCTCGCTTAAGCGAGAATACTCTTACTCAAGCGAGACATGTAGAAATAGCAAAATGGTGAAATTCAAGATCATCTAACTTATTCACAACAACTCCAATTGCTATCAGATTTTAACTCATACATAATCATACCATATGTGACCTATATGAATAGCCTGAACTCAATTCTTAGAAATGAATGGGATATGAAAAATTATGCATAAAGGCCATTCCAAGCCAAATACTTCAACAACACCAACTTAATTTCACATAATTAGCCATTTCAAATGGCATAGGTCTATCACAATTCAATACTACCATCCAAGTTCATCATTCGCCACATGAATCAAGCAACTACATACCCACATAATATCATGACATATTGTTATACTCATAATCAAAGCTTTCTAAAGACAACAATATGTTGTTCAACTGTCCAAGACACCATTCTCACCACAACATATATAGGTATACACACATACATATCTATTCACACCTCAAACTACGGTTAAAGCTTCATGATTATATATCAAATATGCATAACATGAACACACCCATGTACATATATAGACATAGTCACACTAGTCATCACAAGGCTTACAAAATATCATCATAATCATTGAAAATCTCAACCACATGGCATATCCCCATGGCATCATATTTTGTCCTGCGCTCTAGCATTACTAGGTGGCATCCTTATTTCCCTCTTGAAAGTTCATTGAAACCATAAGTAGAGGGGTTAGTACCACTCGAAGCAGTAAATAGGAAATAGTGCCTGCAATTTAGACCCATCATAGCACACCCATCAATTTTAAACACAATGTCAAATACTCAATCCATATAAGGCACATGTAAACACTTGTATGTTCACAACATAAAAATCATTTCAATTAACTATCCTCAAGATCAATGAGCACTAGGCTCCCAAAATTAAAATCATTCATCACCACTTATACATATTTCACCATAACTCCGTCACTACACCATAACTCTAGAGTTTCAAATGATATCATAATATGCCATGTATAACATCCTAAAATCCTAATATTAGAAAAAAATTAATTAATTTTTTTTACTAATTACAATTTAAAACATGGTTACAAAGTAAAAGATTTTATTATTAGTAACATTGGGTTAATTATTAAGTTTTAGAATTCATTTTCTCTTAAAAGGATTGAAAATTCACTTCCTCTCTTTTCTTATTTCATATCCTTTGTTCCCATTTAGCAGAAATATACTCTTCTCTTCATTCTCTTCAATCCATCCTCTTCCACTATGTAATTTCTTCCTTCATGTATCCCTATCAAATTCTACAAGACAACGAAGGTAGATGCATATGCTAATTTTGCCTTTCTTCTAATATTTCTCTCAGGCTTCCCTTTTTGCATGTGAGAAATTCTAACTTCCTTCCTTCCTTAGGTTGAACCATGACCACCCATGGCTGCCATTGGGGTTTGTTGAGCTTAGGGGATGGTTCTTGACGCTTGGAAAGTTTTAGAGTTACTTCAACCATCAATTGTGTGAAACTCTAGATTTGGAGGATACCAGAGAGTAATAGATAAGAGAAACCGCATTCTTGGAGTCATGACTAAGTGATATAGTCGCCAGAAGGCAATCAGAATAAGGATTAGGTGTGCTAGTGGTTCCGGTAAGCTTTGACAACTTAAAACCATGTTTAGAAATTTTATAAATTTAGTAGTAGTATGCAGAAGTTTTATAACGTATCTTAATACGCCAAGTGTATGGTTTTAGGATTGTACCCTTTACTGAATTAGGAGTCAGGCTCGAATTATTTTAGGTATGTTCTCATAGGTAAAAGGCGTTTGTTAAATTAGGGATAATTGGGAATTAAATATTGGGTTAGCCTTTATGCAATTAGATATTTGTTTTATGATGAAGAAGTGAGAATTCGAGTATGTGTTGTATAGTAGTGTGTTATGCTAAATTATCTCGTTGTATATGTATTGAATTAGAGAATAAACCCAGTGATCTGATGATGTTAATTAAATACTCTGTGTTGTGATTCACACTCCATACACTAATCTATATCCATGACATCATTTTGCATTTCCAGCATTGAGATTTGCTGAAGAGACTATTACATTTTAGTGTTAAAATTCACTGTACAGTCTATGGCTTGTTGCTTAAAAGGTTGCCGTAATAGTGTTAAGATTCACTGGTATACCTCGGGTGCCATTGCTTATGGTGCTGAGATTCACCGCATGGCTACCTGGACGCCCCTCAATTATATTGCAGAGATTCACTGAGTAGGTTGTCTTGGCACTTTCCCTATATCACTAAATTGGATCCGCATTCCATTGTTCTTATGTGCATTTAAAAAAGGCCATTTTACAAAGCTCAGAGCATATCATCATTGCATTGATATGTAATGATATATTTTTATATAAGCATATATGAAAGTAAATAATGGATAAGTGTAGGCTTCTCTCGGTTATGAAAGTAAATGTAGGATGTTTAAATTAAGTAAGTAGATTTATGTTTACAGACATATGACTTTATGCAAATGTAGGTCTGAAACGAATTATTTGTGAATTATTGAGTTTAATTACCAATTATCTTCTAGAATAGCATTCACCCTTTTAAATTATGGATTTTATAGTAAGATCACTAGAGGATGAGTTGGTGTGATGATCCGGGTATGGAAACACATGGGTTAGCCATAAGGAATGTTTGTTTGATTGTATATGATTTTGTGCAAGGTGTGATAGTATGGCTGTTTTGTTGGAATTCAAATTTTTTTTATATGCTTAGGTCTAAAGGCATTACCGTATAATTACTATTTATGAAAATTGAATTTTAAGATGTTTGAAAATATTATTAAACTTTTCATACACTAATTTTCAAGTATCTTGGTAAATGATTTAAAGTGATTTAGGAGCTAAGGTCAAATTAAAATAAGTTGGTTTTGAGTTTTTCAACATACTTATTAAAGAAGAATTTGAGATATTTTTAAGACTTTGAAACTCAATAGTGATGAGATTCGATGTGTGAATGATAAAGGAACTGTACTGAAATTGTTTTGCATGTGGCAGAATTTATTTGATGTTTTGGAAGCGAACAGTTTACGGGGTGGCTATGTCATGATTTGTAGGCCCCAAAGATATAATTATTGATTGAGTTTTTAAAAGTTTTAACTAACTTAATACACAACTAGTTCATGCATCATGAAACTTAAAAGAGAAAATATGTGATATTGCTTGGGGATGGATTATAGAAACCGAGGATACATTAGAGGAGGTTCAATTGAGAACTTTGGGATGAGAGGGTGTGAAAGGGTGCATCAAGTGACCTAGGGTAGCTTTCTAGTGTCAGGTATTTTCATAATAAACTCTTTCACTCTGAGTAGTCTCTAAGTGTTTCCATACCACTTGAGTTATTCATATGCCATGGAGGCATTTATATTGTTATTATCTGGATTTATAGAACAATGTAAACTTCTGGTTGGTCCAGTGTAAAATAAGACTTTAAAGGGGCCGCATGCATAGATAGAAAGAATTATGACATTGGAAGCATTGTATGACATTCATGTGATTATGACTATTTGTATGTGTGATTGTGAGTGATAATATTATTATGATATTTACAAAAATCCTTACGCTTATGCCTTATTTGTGAAGTATTATATTCCATTTCTCACTCTTCTGGTTTGATTTCTATGTCCAAATATACTCTATGGTCATATGTAGTATAGAGATCATAACTATCACGCAAAGGTAAAAGTATGTAGCCACAAGAGATTAAAGAAGTTCTATCCTTGATCGGATAGATGAAGGGGCATGATAAGAATATGACTCATAGTCATATAATTCAGAGATGAAGAAACGAATAGTCATAGTAGCAATAGAGGTAGAATGTTAAAGCTAGCTTTTGTTTTTTATGGTTCAGAGTCAGATTTAGAAAGGGGGGTTGAATAAGTCTTAGAATCTTATTGTAGAATTTGAAACTTTAAAGCGTAAGAATTTGACTTTTATAGCAGGCTTGTTGGAAGCAAGGAAAGAGAGAATGAATACAAGGAATTTATACTGGTTCACTTCCAATGCAGGAGCTACATCGAGTCCCTTCAAACTTAAAGGATTTCCATACCACTTGAGTTATTCATATGCCATGGAGGCATTTATATTGTTATTATTTGGATTTATAGAACAATGTAAACTTCTGGTTGGTCCAGTGTAAAATAAGACTTTAAAGGGGCCGCATGCATAGATAGAAAGAATTGACATTAGAAGCATTGCATGACATTCATGTGATTATGACTATTTGTATGTGTGATTGTGAGTGATAATATTATTATGATATTTACAAAAATCCTTACGCTTATGCCTTATTTATGAAGTATTATATTCCATTTCTCACTCTTCTGGTTTGATTTCTATGTCCAAATATACTCTATGGTCATATGTAGTATAAAGATCATAACTATCACGCAAAGGTAAAAGTATGTAGCCACAAGAGATTAAAGAAGTTCTATCCTTGATCGGATAGATGAAGGGGCATGATAAGAATATGACTCATAGTCATATAATTCAGAGATGAAGAAATGAATAGTCATAGTAGCAATAGAGGTAGAATGTTAAAGCTAGCTTTTGTTTTTTATGGTTCAGAGTCAGATTTAGAAAGGGGGGTTGAATAAGTCTTAGAATCTTATTGTAGAATTTGAAACTTTAAAGCGCAAGAATTTGACTTTTATAGCAGGCTTGTTAGAAGCAAGGAAAGAGAGAATGAATACAAGGAATTTATACTGGTTCACTTCCAATGCAGGAGCTACATCGAGTCCCTTCAAACTTAAAGGATTTCCACTGTTGTAAAAACTCCTTTTACAATTTCAGCACTAGACCATGCCACAAGTATTCTTGACTCCATCCACTTCTGGCTTAAAACCCAAGTATTATTTCAACAAGTCATTTCTTGCTCAATCTCAAATATTCTTTTGAAAGCCTTTTCAGGCCAAAACTGTTTCCCATAGAAACTAAAGACTGGTAACACACCACACTTTTACACAAATACAGATTTGAAAGATAGATTGTGTTTGGAGTTTTTGAGAACTTGGTGTATGAAAAGATACAAGTAATGAACAAATATACTAAGCAAGAAAGCAAAAGACCAAGGTCTACTAGAAGCAAAACAACAAAGAAGGTCTTTACTTAACACTAAGAGTGAAGAGAGCTTTGTAAACCGATTGCAAGATTTTCTTCAAAATTCTCAAGTTCTTTCCTTAATTTTTTGAATTTTTTCATATTTATAGATTACTCAAAAGTGACCATTTAGAAATCTGATAAAGAATCATAGCTGTTGTAGATCCGTTGGTGAAGCTTCAGCTGCTGTGAATCATCAGACCTTAAGAATATAAAGAGAGGGCAAAAGGTCTAGTGTGAAGGTATCATCAGAGCTTGCATAAAATTAGAGTTCCTTGAGATTTTCAAAGCAAAAGTTCTTCTAATGCCTTTCTTCTTTTAATTACAACACAAAGAGCATCTATGGTTGACCTTCTGTAACTTCCTGACACAAGAGCTGATTGTTATCGGCTTTTCTAAATTTCATAAAGCAGCTACATTAGTTTCTACACAAAAAAGCTTTGCCTGCTTCACTGTTTTGTCTCCTTTCCTCTATTGATGATAAGTAAAGTTTTTCTTGATATGTACATAGTTCAGAGCATTATCAAACAGGATTTTGAACGTTGGTTGTTGTGAGCTTGAAATGAAGTTCTTGTTGCTCTAAAAGTCTAACGTTTGAGCGTACTAAAATCAGGCTCTTTTTGAGCAACGTCTAGAATCAGACTTTTCTTGAAATTTCTTGTATGACTTAAATTATACTTTTGTCTTGATGCATTTCTCTTATCATTTTTAACATGTATGCTTAATATTTATATCATGAAACACTTAATTAAAAAGGTTAGATAATGCATGGGCAGACTTCATTTTACTTTGAATGTTTTGAAGTGTGTTATTAGCAGATTTTAGGGTTTGGTTAATAATTTTCTTTTCATAAACCAGACTTGGTTCCAACAATCTCCCCTTTTTTGTTGATAGCAAATATCAAGTCTTTTATTCAAATAAAGTTAATGGTTCAGAGAACAGACTTAGAAGAGGGGGTTGAATAAGTCTTGTCGCAACCAGAATCGCGGCGGGATGACCGACCCTTAAAACATTCATGGTAAAACGGTTCGAAATCCTTTCGAAAAAACAGGGAGTCGCCACCAATATTTTTCAAAGGTAAAATACTGGAAAAACCTCTTTTAAAAGCACTAGTTATAAAAGTGAAATTCTAAGTTCGGGAGTCGAATTACAGGTGAGGAAGGTATTAATACTTGTCCGTTATAAAATGGTTACCCCAAATTGATAGGGTGCGTTATAAGTAGCCCAAAAATTATTTTTTTAAAAGTTCTTTAGAAAAGGAACAGGCAAAACAAACAAGGAAGTTTTGAAATAAGACTAAAAGGACGTCTCATCCAAATTAATCTTAAATTGAACAACTTGACCAAAGAGTGACAATAAAGTACCAAATAGTGACAGTAAGGGACTAAACATGACAGTAAAAAACCAAACAGTAACAGTAAGAATCCCAAACAGTAACAGTAAAAGACTAAATAGTGATAGTAAAGACTAAACAATGACAGTAGAAGATTAAACAATGACAGTAAGAAATAAACAGTGACAGTAGGAACCAAACAATGACAGGGAGAAACCAAACAGTGATAGTAAGGATTAACAAGACGTCCCGTCCAAATTAACCTTAAATTGTAACACAAATTAGATATTAACATAAAATTAAATAAGATGAGATAAAATAAGTTGATTAATTAAAACAAAAGATTAACAGGACGTCTCGTCCAAATTAACCATTTTCTATAAGAAAAATAAAATATATTAAAAATATGAGAAGACTAACAAGATGTTTCATCTAAATTAATCCCTCTTTTTTTTAAAAATGTTATTATTATTGTATATTGGAAAATATGATGAGATCAACAAGACGTTTCATCTAAATTAATCCCATTTAAAAATATTATTATTTAATAGATAACAACCGATTGAAAATTTGAAAAGGTTAACAAGACATCTCATCTAAATTAACATCTTTTTTAAAATATTATTAAAAATATTGAAAACACGAGATTAACAAGACGTCTCGTCTAAATTAACCTTATTTTATAATAAATAGTATTAAAAATATTAAAAACATGAGATTAACAAGACGTCTCATCTAAATTAACCTCATTTTATAATAAATAGTATTTTAATAAGAGAGATTGAAAATAAGAGGTTAACAAGACGTCTCGTCTAAATTAACCTCCTTGCGATAGAATAAGGTTTTAAAATTAAGTATTAACAACATAGAATTGATCGAGATAATAACAGAGACTTAGAAATTAAACAAAGGAAAGTGGGCCGACAGGAATTGATTCCCGCTCTTACGTATTCTTGAACTTTCGAGAAATCAGGGTTACGTAGTTCTTTGAGGAAAATTAACTATTAAAATATTTAAATTATTTTGATTAGTTTTGAATTTTAATAATGAAAGAAAGTTCTTGAGGAAGGAGAAATACAAGGCGAAGAAGATCGCACGTGCATAAACCTTCGAAGTCTTATAAAGCTGATGTAGGCAAAAGTGGTTTTGCACGACACCACTTATAAGATTTTGATTTAGTATAAAAGATTATTCATTTTTATAAAAGAAATGTTTAGATTTTAATATATTGTTATTTTTAGAAAAGAAAGTAAATTCATCATAAACAAAAACTACTTAATTCTATTTTAAGAGAGATATTTTTGGTTTTAAGGTTTTATTATAGATTTATCACTAAATAAAAAATGATGTTTAACCTTCAATATTTCCATTTTTTAACTTTAACAAGAAGATTATTTCATCCTAAAAAGAAACAATGTCTAGACTTTACTAATTTAAATAATTATTTACTTTTATTTTAAAAAAAGATATTTTTGGGTTTAAGATTTTTAATTTAGCACAAGTAACTTATTATGATTTGGAAGAAAAGTATATTTAGCTTTTAATATTTTCATTTTTTCTTCAAATTTAACATAAATAACAGATACTAATTTTTATTCAATTTTTTTAAAAAATGAAACAACAGATACCTAATAACAACTGAAATAGTAATAAACAATAACACTAAAAACATTTATTGGCTTTTTCCTTAAGAACTTAAGAAACAATACCCTTTTTTATTGTTTTAGCAAAAGAAAAGAACTTGGGCACTTTTTGGGCTTCAAGTCCATTATCAAATAACCAAAAAAAACCATCAGGGTCAGGAATTGAAAGTTAAGAGTGGAGAGGTAGTGAGGGGCAGCAGAGAGAGTGGAAGAGATAGAGTGTGAGCGGAGGAGAGAGAAACATGAAGAGATGGGGAGAAAGAAGAGGAAACTAGAGGAGACCTGTGTGGCACCGATGTCGGAGGAGTCTGGGCAAGCGAAACAGCGTCGGACTTGAGGCACGGTCGCGTGAGGAGGGGACGACCAGTTCTGGCTTGCTGAGAGATCGTTGGTTCACGGAAGGGGTTTTGATCGGCGACGGTCGCAGGTTGGCGTCGAAGTTGGTCATCGTCGGGGTGGAGCGGAGGTAGGGATTGCTATTTCTGTTTTTGTTGTTTGAGTTTTGGGTTTTGACAGTTTTGATTTTAATGTTTTGGTTGATGATGGTGATGGTTAAGAGGGTGATGATGAAGGTGATTTTTGGGTTCTTTGTTTTTGGCTTGCAATTTGATGATGAAGATGAGATGATGAATTTGATTGTCGTTTTGGGTTTTTGATTTTTGATGAATGGTGATGAGGATACAGGTGGATTGCTGCTGTTAATGGTATTATGGGTTTGCTTAATTTTGTTGGTGAAAGAGGCTGGGAGGATGAAGATAAAGTTTGGGTGATGGATCCCCGATTTTATGAGTTCTTTTTTCTTTTATTTGAAACTTTTGGAGCCTTTTTAGAAGAAGGAATCTTTTGTTATTGTTTATAGTTTCTGTCTTTTTTGCTTAAAGCATTTCAATTGTTCCCACACCTTTGTGCCTATTTTTGAATTTTTAATGTTTCTCCTCCTTTTTAGGTTGCCCCGTGCTTGTAATGGAATGGGAAAGGGAGCTTGTTGTTGTTGGGAAAATGAAGCTTCAGGCCGTGGCAAACCAAGGATGGGAGGGGATGGGTCTTTCTTTATTTTATTTGTTAAAAATATCTAGAACATAAATGAATAACAGGCATGGAAGGGTGGTGTTCACAGTTGCCCCTCTTTACTTTCTTTTCGCAATAATGGATGATTCATTTATACCGCGGAAAGGAAGTAAAGACGTGGACACCATCTCTATAGTCAGGATCTTGATAATAATAAATTTAAAGAGGTGCACGCTTTGACAAACAAAAAGTGATATAAACTTTTAGAGCATTATGCAGTGGACCAGACTTTCAAGAGATGAAGAGCGTGATTCTTTGATTGAGAGAGTAGGGGAGAGTGCTTATTTTACTAGACTTTTACTATCAATTTTAACAATCATAATGCACCAGACTTTTGATAGTAAAGAGTAAGAGAGAAGGAGATAATACACAAGAGATTTATACTGGTTCTCCTCCAACTCGGAGACTACATCTAGTACCTTCAAATCTAAAGGATTTCCACTATGTAAAAATATTTTACATCAACAACCTATACTGGGCCTATGAGTATTTTTGACTCCAGCCACTCCTGGCTTAAGCACAACCTATGCTTCAAGTATTTTTAACACTGGCCACTCTTGGCCTCTGAGTATTCTAGAGTTCAGCCACTCCTGGCCTAAGCACACCCTGTGCATCCGAGTATTCTTGACACCGGCCACTCCTGGCTACTGAGTATTCTTGAGTCCGGCCACTCTTGGCCTCTAAGTATTCTAGAGTCTGGCCACTCCTGGCCTAAGCACACCCTGTGCTTTTGAGTATTCTTTTGTACGCACCCACTCCTTGGCCAGACTCAAGTATTCTTGACTTTGGCCACTCTTGGCCTAAGCACAGCCCGTGCTTATACTCATCAGACCTCTCTTGATTCCGATGAGTATTATTTTGCAACACCCATTCCTGGGGCATACCCAAGTATTCTTTCATGAGCCACTCCTGGCTCGAACCCCGAGTATTCTTTCAAAAGCCTCTCCAGGCCAACAATGTTTCTAAACCTATTCAAATTTTGGCAACACATCAGACCTGTACTACAAGAGAGTTGGAAGAATTAGCTCAATTTGAATGAGTAAGCCTTCTAACTTAGCTGAGCTAAGTGATCAACTACATGAGTTAGTTTGTGAAGAAAGAGTAGGGCTTATTCATTCTTTAGACTCACTACCTGTGTAATATGAAATAAGACAACAGGAGGTATTGAGTCTGAAAGCATGACCAGAGATAAAATACTCTTCGAAGAGCACAGAGATATGAGTTAGTTGCATAGCTCTTGTTACTATGGCTTTCGAAAGAAAAGGAATGCACATAGCGAGCTTTTATTATCTTCATGACAATTCTTCTTGGTCTGAAATCTTTTTTGTGAGCATATTGCCTTTTCATTCTTTACCTTGGGCTTTTGTATATGAACATCTGGTGTTCGTTCATACTTTTTCTTCTTCATCCATACTTTTCTTAATGTGTTTTGCCCTTCTTCTTTTTCTTCAACAAGACCCCCCTCTCTTTGATTTCATACTCTCTCTGTAATTTTTACTCTTGTTTAGAGTCTGCTCTTGCGACCGATTTTCCACTCACACTCCACACTGAAGATATTAGTTTAGTATTTTCCGCTCTTGATTGTTCTCAAGAGCCCAAGAAGGGGTTTTTAGATTTAAGTCCATTGAGAGATGATATGCTTGAGGAGAAGGATATTGCATAACGGGTAAAAGGCTTTCTTTTGTTAGAGAGAGACGTTCTAAGCATGTAATTGTAGAATAAAGAGCTTTAAGATATGTGCAATCATAAGCAGAGTGGAGGTAGCATAAGTTTCACCAAGAAGGAAGCTTTTATTTAGAGAATCTCTAAATCTATAAGACACATGTGAAAGATTTGATGTTATATTAGATAAAGCATAGACTGTCTTGCTTTGTCGTTCTTTTTTCGTAGGCCTTTGCTTAAGCGTGCTTACAAGAATATTTTCTTGACCGTTGAGATCCTTGAGCTAGACTTGAAAAGAAACTTCCTTTATGGTGAATTATAGATTCAATTATTCATAATATATTCAGACACTTTTGATCAGTCTGGGAGCCCTTTCTTTATTTTGAGAAAGACAAGTTCAGATGTTCAGCCTTTGTAGTATGAGATAAACTGTCCTGAGCTAGGTCTGGTAGGTGCAAAGATCTTTTTCTTTGAGAGTCAGGGCTTTCCTTGAATCAATGAGGATTTATTCATAGGACCAGACTTTTATGAAAATCCTTCTAAGCTTTTACTACATGGACTCCCCTTTTCGTTTATAGCAAGCACCTTGTGCTTCTTTATTTCTTTGTATCCTAATTCTTCTTCTAATGTAGAATATGGAGTCCATGTCACAATCAGACTTTTAAAGAATCTTTTGGCATGCGTACTCCCCCTATCTTTCGTAACATGGTCCTTATGTTTTCTTGAAACACTTAAACTCACATATTAAATAATAACATGATTTACTTATCCCGACCGAGAACGCGGCGGCACGGCCGACCCTCAAAAAATTGTAAAACGGGTTTCGAAATCCTTTTGAAAAACAGGGAATCGCCACCAATATTTTTAAGGGAAAAATACCGGAAAAACCTTTGTTAAAGCACTGGTCAATAAAGAATGAGATTTCAAGTTCGGGAGCCAAATTACAGGTGAGGAAGGTATTAGCACCTCACAACTATCCGTCATAAAACAGTTACCTCAAATTGATAGCGTGCTTTATAAATAGCCTAGGAATTGTTTTAACTTCTTTAGAAAAAAAAAGAAGGGCAAAACAAATGAAGAAGTTTTGGAATAAGATTAACAGGACGTCTCGTCCAAATTAATCATAAATCATAACATAAACTAGAGATTAAAATAAAGATAAATGAAATAAAATAAAATAAAATAAATTAAACAAAACATGAGATTAACAAGACGTCTCGTCTAAATTAACCTCATTTTAAGGAAAATAATATTTTAAAGAAGAAAAACATGAGATTAACAAGACGTCTCATCTAAATTAACCTCATTTTAAGGAAAATAATATTTTAAAGAAGAAAAAAAGAGGTTAACAAGATGTCTCATCTAAATTAACTTTCTTTTAGAGAAAATATTATTTAAAAATAAAATATTACAAAAACATGAGGTTAACAAGATGTCTCGTCTAAGTTAACCTCATTATAAGGAAAATAATATTTTAAAGAAGAGAAAAAATAAAGTTAACAAGACGTCTTATCTAAATTAACCTCCTTTTAGAGAAAATATTATTTAAAAATAAAATATTAAAAAAACAAGAGATTAACAAGACGTCTTGTCTAAATTAACCTCATTTTAAAGAGAATAATATTTTAAACAAAGATATTAAAAAAATGACTAATAATATAAAATTAATCGAGGTGATACAAATAAAATAAAAAAGGAAAGAGTGAAAGTGGGCCCGACAGGAATTAATTCCCGCTCCTACGTATTCTCGAGCTTTCGAGAAATCAGGGTCACGTAGTTCTTAAGGAGATTATTTCAAGAAAATATATATAAAAAGAAGTAAAGAGAGATACTTGCTAAGTAGAAGAACAAAGAGGAAAAATGGAAACAGAAGAGGAAATCTTCTCTTTAGCGTGAATGAATTTGCTTGGTGTGTGGTGTATGCTTGAGCTCTTAAGAAAGAAATGGCAAAATGAAGAAACAAGGAGCAACGGGAGAAGAAAATGAGAAAGAGTTTGCTTGTTGCTTCACTGATCATGTGTGTTTCAACTCCCCTTCAATGCTTGCTAATTCTCTCTATTTATAGCCAAGGCAAGGCATTGCTTTTCCTTTTAATAGTCTTAGTGGAGTCATGGTCCTTGCATAATTGGCATAGTGGAGCATTATCATGTCTGCTTAGTGGTGAATGATTAACATAGTGCGATGCAAGGCTGTCCTATTCACTCTGAGATTCAAGTTTGAACTAAATGAATCTATTTATTTTGGCCATGAATCTATTCATTTAGTGTATTTTGACATTTAATAGCAAATGAATAGATTCAGGCACACTTTGAATAGATTCAAGGCTTAATTTCATGATTTTTTTAAGAGTATCAGACGTATGAATAGATTCATACTCTCATGAATAGATTCATTCTCATAAATAGATTCATCATTCCCATGAATTAATTCATTTCACTGTGACTTCAAATAATTCAAACGTATGAATAAATTCATCATTCTCATGAATATATTCATCTTTCCCATGAATAGATTCATTGCATTGTACCTTCAAATAACTTAATTTTCCAACGTATAAATCAATTCAACAACTTCCTAAATCGATTCAAAGCTTCCTGAATTACAAATTTTGAGCTTCCAAAATATATAAATCGATTCACCATCTCATTGAATTGATTCAAAGACCTGTTCCTTCCTTTTTCATGCATCGTTTCACCTTTTTTGGGATGTAATTGCATATGGGTTGGTTCCTTTGATCCTTAGGCACTTGGATGAACATTTTTCACTTGTTTTAAACCTTTGTAAGTGGTTTGACTCAAATCCTTGATGGCTCATCAAATTTCTTATCATAATTAAATTGTGTATGTTTGATCTTAAGTCTTCAATTGTTCTTTGTGGTGTTGTTCATTATCAAGACAAACTGGCCGGACAAAAAGAGGTGTTCATAGATGCCCCTCTTTACTTCTTTTCCACAAGAAAAACACGAAGTTTCTTAATGTTTTTGAAGTGGAAATGAAGTAAAGACGTGAACACCATTGCTAAAATCATGCCAACTTCAGTAATCAGGAGAGTAAGCATTGTTCTCTTCAGCCTTTGAGGAAAACCAACAGTAGTACCAATTTTGGTGACTTGGAGAATAAGGCAAGGTGCTAACTTTGATAACAGTGGGGATGACAATTTGGGAAATGCATCAGGAGTACCAGCTTCGAAAATGAAAACAAGAGTGCTTGCTTTGGCGATTTAGGGAAACAACAGGATACCAACGTTAGCAATTGGAAAAATAAACAGGATACCAACTTCGGTAATTGGAAAAATAAACAAGGCGCCAACTTTGGCGACTGAAGTTGAAGTGTTGTGTAGAAATTTAGAGAATGTTATCCTGGCGGGGGAAGCCTAGGAATGGATACCTAAAGCCTTTGCTTTTGAAGAAAACAACTGACACAAGGGTTTGCCCAAAGTTTTGAAGGACACAGCCTAGGAATGGCACCTAAGGCTGAAGCTTGAAGAAAAATAACAAGCATAAGGGATTGTCTGACGTTTCAAAGAACACGGCCTAAGATTGGGTATCTGAAGCTTTGGAGAGAAAAATAAATGATGTGGGATGCCCCTGATTCTTTTGAGTGAAACAGCCTAGGGAAGGATACCTAAGGTTTTGACATGACATAAATGACTGGGGGGATATCCCTGATTGAGTTTGATTAAAATAGCCTAGGGAAGGGTACCTGAGGCTTCTTGACATAAAATAAATGACTGAGGGGATGCCCCTGATTGAGTTTGATTGGAACAGCCTAGGGAAGGGTACCTGAGACTTCTTGACATCAAATAAATGACTTGGGGATGCCCTTGATTAAAATAACCTAGGGAAGGATGTCTGAGGCTTTGCAAGAAAACAACTGATTTAGGGGGATGCCCCTGGCTCAAATTAAATGACTTTGGCGGGATGCCCCTGGTTCAAAAGGAAATAACCTAGGCAAGGGTTCCTGAGGCCATGACATGAAAGTAAATGACTTGGAGGTATGCCTTTGGTTCAAAAGAAAATAGCCTAGGCAAGGGTTCCTGAGGCCATGACTAGAAAATAAATGACTTAGGGGTGAGGCCCCTGGTTCAAAAGGAAATAGCCTAAACAAAGGTTCCTGAGGCTTTTTGACAAAAGATAAATGACTTAGGGATGATGCAACTAGTTCAAAAGGAAATAGCCTAGGCAAGGGTTGCTGAGGCCATGACTGGAAAATAAAAGACTTGGGGGTGATGCCCCTGGTTCAAAAGGAAATAGCCTAGGCAAGGGTTCCTGAGGCCATGACTGGAAAATAAAAGACTTGAGGGTGATGCCCCTGGTTCAAAAGGAAATAGCCTAGGCAAGGGTTCCTGAGGCTATGACTGGAAAATAAGTGACTTGGAGGTGATGCCCCTGGTTCAAAAGGAAATAGCCTAGGCAAGGGTTCCTGAGGCTATGACTAGAAAATAAGTGACTTGGGTTGATGCCCTTGGTTCAAAAGGAAATAGCCTAGGCAAGGGTTCCTGAAGCCATGACTGGAAAATAAAAGACTTGGGGGTGATGCCCCTGGTTCAAAATGAAATAGCCTAGGCAAGGGTTCCTGAGGCTATGACTGGAAAATAAGTGACTTGGGGGTAATGCCACTGGTTCAAAAGGAAATAGCTTAGGCAAGGGTTCCTGAGGCTATGACTGGAAAATAAGTGACTTGGGGGTGATGCCCCTAGTTTAAAAAGAAATAGCCTAGGCAAGGGTTCCTGAGGCTATGACTGGAAAATAAATGACTTGAGGGTGATGCCCCTGGTTTAAAAGGAAATAGCCTAGGCAAGGGTTCCTGAGGCTATGACTGGAAAATAAGTGACTTGGGGGTGATGCCCCTGGTTCAAAATATTTAGTGATAGGGAAAGTGCCTGGTATGATGACTGGAAAGAAAAGGTGTCTGGTTCGGCAACTGGAAAGGATGCCTGGTTTGGTGACTGGAAAGGGTGCCTGGTTCGGTGACTGGAAAGGAAAGGTGCCTAGTGCGGCGACCGAAAAAGATGGCTGGAGGAGTGCAAGTTTCATTAGTTGTGATTCCAATGGGAAAGGATTTGGTTGGAGTCAGTTTTCAAATTGCAGTTCTACTGGGGAAAAGACTTGATCGGTACCAGTTTTGCTGTAATTGTAGTTCCACTAGGGAAGAGAAGCTGATCAAAGTCCGTTTCTAGATTGTGGTTCCACTGGGGAGGAGAAGTTGATCGAAGTCTGTTTCTGGATTGTTGTTCCACTAGGGAAAGGATTTGATGAGGCATCGAGACTTGACATGTCTGTCTGCTACAACAACCTTGCAGAAAAAGGTAAGCAGTGCAGAGATAAAATAAATCGAAATCTGAGGAGACCTCCCACAGAACCATGATTTCTACAGACTTGAGTCATGACTAAAATAGAATGGATGAGGCTACCCTAGCTTCAGGGAGCGTGTCTGGGCCAATTTTCATAATGATTGCTTGAGGTGAGATCAAGTAACATGAGCGTCTTGCCCTTACGACTTTAAATACTCATTACTTTCTCATTTTATATATTAAGGGAAAACACATGTTTTATCAAATCAAGGAAACTCACAACATGAACACGTATCGAAAAGGGGTGAGATTGTATTCATAAGTTGAGCAGGTGTAAGAAAAGGGAAGCAAAAGAAACAAATGGAGTCATATGGGAAATATTGATAATTGGGTGGAATAGGAATGGTTTTACAGATCCTCTAGTGAATCCCTGAGAACAACGCGTATCTCAATCCCATATTACGACTTCGAATTCACCATTTGACTTTGCCTCTGAGAAGGTAGTCCGATCATGATCCTTGTACCCTAGTTTGGAATTAGACTGTTTCCATGGGAAGCTTTAAATTACTTTGCCAAAATCTTAACCCTAATTTCTTGCCTGAGCCGCCTTTTTAGGTTTTCGACACGCCGAGTTACTCTAACTTTTGCCTAGGCTGCCCTTCCAGGTTTTCAGCCTAGCGAGCTTTTCTCTCTTTATGACGTGTGTTTTTCTAATCAAGGTTGTGTCTTTCACAACAAAGGTTTAAGCTGATTGAAAATGAGCCTGTTTGGTCTCTCTTGATTTAATTTCATCCCGTGGGGAATAGATGTCATTTCAAATAGGAAACTTTGCCTCAATGCCATGTATCCAAGGAAACAGGGGTGAGCCCTTTGGAATCCATGAAAGGGACCATCCTGAGTCATCCTTTTGGCTTTTGTTTTCTTGTTTTTTTATTTCATTCTTTACCTTTCAATTTTTTTCATTTTTGTTGTTTTTTTTGTATTTATTTTTGTTTTTCACTCTTAGCCAATATGGCGAAGAACTATGACACAATGACTCAGCATGGTGGACCATTTCCTTAGTTACATCAACATAGAAGTAGTTATACTCCTTTAAGGTTGGGGTGTTGATTGCGACAAGAATAAAACGTTGTTTTTGTCACGTTCTTGGCTTGATGACATTTATGCCCCTATGTAGAAAGGTGATGGTCTGCTCTATGATATGAATATGCCCCAGTATGAGAATACGAGGGCATTAGCTTGCCCCAATTAGTATGTGCATAGGGTTCTAACCTTGATTCTTTTGTTTTTTCTTTTTTTCTTTCTGTTTTTCCTTCTTTTTATTTTTTTCTATTTTCTTGGCAGAGTATCTCTTGATGGCGTTTACGTTTATGGGCCTCAACAAGTCTTTGCCATCCATGTTGGTCAACACTGAAACTTCCTTGAATGGTAGATATGCCATTGTTCATTATGGGATTTGGCACTGTCTTTATCCATATAGACTTTTATGTCATCAGACTGGGCTACCATCGTACTTTAATAAACCACCGCAATGTTTTCTAAGGCAACTTGATCAACTTTCCCCGTTGTTCATGAATCTTGATCTCTTGTTAGCCTTTTCACTCCATGAGTTGGTCGTATCAATCACCTCCTGGTAGGGTTGAATGCCCCTTGTTCAAACATCCTGGTTAATTTGGCCAAGGGACCATTGTCTTAGCCACCCTCTTTGTCAACATGATCAACCGGGTGGTCAAATTTGTGAAATAGGATTGTGATCTCATTGCTCTCAAAAGGATCATTTTTGGATCTGCACTTATTCAGTATATGATGAAAAAAACTAAAAGGAGCAAATGGATAAATGGAAAGGGATTCAAAACAGAGATAGGGGAAGCAAGAAAAAGCATTTTGAAATTCGACACATATTCATTGAGAGAAGCTTGAAATGATAAGAACATGTTTTTTCCCTTATTACATAAAACATCCCAAAGCCTTAGGCATAACATTTGGGTTGAAAAGTCATTAAAACAAAATTTAAAGTCGTAGGGAGCTGGACAGTCTCCTAGTCATGAATCTCTCCACCTGGCGGGCAAATCACAAAGCTTGCATCCTCATGGGAGCCATCTTTAGTGGTGATGACATCCCTTCCATACTCCCAACCCTCTTTTATCGTACTAACCCCATAATTCTTATGGTTAGACAAGGGGTTTATGATCATATTGGGACTTTCTTCCTGAAAATATAGCCACTTGGCTTTGATCAGATCCCTTACTTTGCTCTTCAGGGCCAGACAGTCCTTAGTAGAATGCCCCAGGGATCCAGCATGGTAATCACATCAGGTGTTAGGATTATACCCTTTAAGGTAAGGGGGAACCATCGGTTTCAAGGGACAGGGTACTGCAAGGGAGTTACGGATCAGGTGAGGTAAACGTTCTGTGTAGGTTATGGGAATGGGGTCGAAGTAGGTCGGTGTTTGATTATTGATGGGTTTTGTTGTGCTTCGGTTGAAATTAGGAGGCTGAATCCATTATTGTGGAGGACAGTATGGCATGGGCTGTAGATAAGGGGGTTTGATAACAAGCAAATGGAAGTGGGTAGGTGTTCGAGCGATAGATGGATGGAAGTGGGATTGTAGTGGGGAAGGATAGGAATCTTGGTTATAAGTAGTGGTGGCCATATAAGGTGTAGGAAGATTGGTAGGCTGAAAGGCAATGTGAGTTATTGGTCTTGGTTGGGCCCTCTTTTGGTTGTAGGAGATAAAGTTGGTTTTCCCTTTTCTCTTTCCTTTATTTCCCAATGTAAACCTTCTTGTGATAGGTGCCCTAGATGGTTGGGAGGATTGTGAAACATGGGGATTCATCATTTGAAAATTATAATCCTCTTATTGGTTATGGAATAGGGGAAAGTATACTAAGGGTATTGCACAGGGTGGGTTGTCGTTTAAGCCTACGAAGGCATGTTGTTGTGCATAAGACATGTCGTAGATCGATTGAGGATCAACAATGGGGTTAGTCTTGTTGATAGTGAGGGGAGGTGTCATGGAAGAGGGAATTTGGATCCTTGTCAGTCCAAGAGGATGGAGTGGGGTGGTTGGTAGATGTTGGGCATTCTTGATACCTGTAGAGGGTTCCCATTCTGTGATCCTCTTTTCTAAAAGTATGGTCATCTCCATCATTTACTCCTTTAGCTGGTTGACTTCGTCCCTGAGGTTTTCATTTTCTTGCTCTATTTCAGGCATGAGTCTCTTTTGAAGTCTAGTTCCATAAGGATGTCTCCCCGTGGTGTCTTTTGAAAAACAAAAGTGTCAGGTGGAAATAGAAGGAAATAAAACAGTAGGACTGTAAAATATGATAAAATGGCGCGTGAAGCAATCATAAGTCTTGACGAGCATCCTTTGACTATTCCTCAGAATGTATCATTCAAAAGTACTAAGTACAGTAAACATGGAAATTAATACGGGATGGTTGTGAAGACAGAAGAATCCTTCATTCTGAGATAAGAGCCTTAAGTTTAGCCATTTCTAGCTCGGACAACGATGGCCCTCATCCTACAAGTTCAATCCCATGTTACTTTCCATATCTGCTCAAAGGTATTCGTTAAGTTCCAAGTAGCTTTCGGCAAGGACAAAGAAAAAGGAGAAAAATCAGTTGTTGACAAGTTTTGTAAATCGCTACTTCCTTATTAATTTATTGGAAAACATTTTTACTTGGGGAAGTAGTGGTCAGAAAAACCCGTGTCAAACCAAAAGTCTTATGGGTCATAGATCTTCTAATCATTGTCAACATTTTGTTTGAAGAGAAAGAAATTTATTATTTTTTTGTTTTCATTTTTTTGACGATTAGGAAGATCTATAACCCAGGACTTAAAGGTGCATAGAAAAACGAAAGAGCCGCTTGCCCGTTAAAGGATTACTAGTTTTAAAAAAGAAAAAGTGGGTCATTTTTGGAACAAAGTAATCCTCTAAATAGGAAAGTGGTTCATCAGTTTGGATTTAAAGGGAAAGTGAGAATGAGACAAGGTAGAGTAAAGTCTGCCCTTTTGTGCCCTAAGTTAGGTTTTTCTGAAAGTCTTTTTCTGGGACCTATAGCCTGTCTAACAATGACTCCTCACATTAGGAAGCTTGCACTAGACTTCTAAAAGGTCACTAGAGCCAAGATCCTACTCATGATGTGACCACAACAGTAGGGAATCTACTAGGTGCGTACATTATGAAAGGTCAAACTCTAGTTGAGGTTCTTACGATAGCCGAATGGGAAGTACATCCCAAATGATACCGCTACCAACCTCCCTTAACTTAAGCTTCATTTGGGGCCCGGGTATAGAGCGTCACTCATAAGTGTGTGCAAATTGTGTGTGTAGTGTGTGAAAGGGCATTCATACCTGTACCTTACCCATCCTGCACAGAGAACAAACACAGAACAATAAAAATAAAGTCATCTACCTTAGGGTTCAACAATCACAGATATTAACAGAAGATAAAATGACAAAATATAAACAGAACAGTGTTAACCCTCGTGTTACTGTTGGGTTATTAATTGGCAAGCGCACCAATCGATTGTAGTTTTTAAATTAAGATATTGTTCCATTGGGATTGAAAGTCCAGTAACTCATAGTAATTTCTTATTTACTATGGTGAATTTATCAATGTTTATTAACAAAAGAATAATTTATAAACAGTTTATACAATATTCACAAGATTTGATAGTTGATTTGTTCATAAATTAAAAAGATGGAAAAGATAAAATCTAACTATAAAGTTGAGATGTAATTCAGAATAATTCAGATACTTGAGGTAAAAACACAGATTAACAAACTATGTTGGAATTAGGATTCTCGCACTAAAATATAATGCAATAATTACAAACATACATACTTAATCATCAAGTTCATGTTATTGCAGCTTAAAGTCATTATAACTGATTCCTCGTGATATAAATTCTAAGTATTTATTGTAAAGTCCGATTCCTCGTGAGCTTTCTCAATAAAAACTTGCATTAAGTCTTGGCCTTATAGCAACAATAATTACCAATTCTATCCGTAGTAATTGGCATATTAAGGGTATTTCAACTTTTATTTTCATTAAAACATATTTTAATTCGGGATGAATAATCATTCTCCCGTTTGATATTCATACTAATAAAACAAGTTTTAATACTGATCTGTCCTGAACCAGGGTCTAGAGATCCGGACTCAAGTCAATCACAAATAGTATGTAAATACTGTGCAGAAGACCGGATGTATGAGTATTCGGTGTAAATATCCGTTGTCCTTGTGTGAGGAGAGCGGATTGGGCATTCTGGAGATCCTTCACACCGACCTAACGCGTTGAAGTGGGCGAATGGTGGTGTCACCTGCAAAGATTCTCCGCAAGTCAGTGATAATATTCCAAGTAAGGAATGTATTTCAGAGAGTAATCGTTTTTAGATTAAGTTCAGAATCCCCCCTTCATTGATGAAGAGAGTTCATATACCTGATTGGCTCGTTTTACAAGGACTCGTTAGTGGGGAACCACTAACTTCCATTAGCATTATTTTATTGCGCACTTACCAGCATGATTGGGTCAAGTGGCTATTTTATATTGAGCATGGAGAGTATAGACTAGGATTAGGGAACAAGTTGACCATCCCCGTGAGCAGAATTTGGCTTGTAGTGCTGGGGATTATTGATCGGTCCCTGTAGCAAAGATTCTTGTCTTTTGCATAGTGACGTGTGTGTTATCCGGTGTCATGGTGTTATCCTGAACAACCGGTATAGGGAGAGCGCCTGATACGGAATTACAGTCCGGATGTATACCGATGACACCGGTTACACGTTGATGTCTTGACAAAGACGTTGAAATATGTCTTGCAGATCGGATACCGGTATTGAGACCGGATCAAATACACATGATAATCATTCTCCCGTTTGATGTTCATATTAATAAATAGTTGAAATACTAATATGTTCTTGAATCATAAATATGTATAGGCCATAATCACAACATCATATAATAGATTGATTCACCAAATTCCAACATAAACAATTTAGTTACACATAATAAAAGTAAGAATAGTACTTACAGAGTTTGATATTACGATGACTTGAAAACACTTTACAATATAAAAGCTCACACTACAACACTCTCAAGTATCTAGAAATCACTCCAACCTTACAAACTCAATGAAGAACACTCAAACTCAAGTGAAAAGAGAGAAAAGAAAGGATGAACTTCAGAATTGGATGCTTAGAAGTATGGAGAATGGCCCTATTTATAGGGCTGAGGAAGGGGCTTGACGCTACGCGCCAGTCTGACGCTACGCGTTAGGTCCCTGACTCAGCTTCCATTAATTAGCTCGAAGTGGCCATGATTGTATAATTATTTTAATTAATCATGCCCATACAGGTGTGCCTTGTCCCCTAATTTGGCTTGGACACTAATGGGTAGTGGAGGGGTCATTGGCTGAGTGCTTGACCACCTGTCAGTGGTGTCCACGTAGCTCCTGACGCTACGCATGGGTGTGACGCGTAGCGTCAGCATCAAAGGCTCCCACGCTACGCGTGGTGTTGATACTACGCGTCAGTTCTCCAGTTCTTTAATTTTCTCTTTAAATTCTTTACTTTTTCACTACAAAACTAAAGAAAATTGATCAAGGGCAGATTATTTCTAACAACATCTATTTATTGAATTTAAAACCTAAATTTTTAACAAATTCACTGAATTTTATTCTTTTTACAACAATTTTTATTAAAGATTTTATTGTAAATTTGAGGACTAACAAATACCTCCAACTTGAGACATTGCTCGTCCTCGAGCAAGAGAGAAAATAAAAATAAAATTTGAAATCAAATTTTTGAGTTAGTCCAAGAATTTATCACAAAAATTAATTTCACAATTTACCATTTTGAAATAATCAAAAATAGATATCTTATGTAATAGAGGTTTAATGATAAAAATCGTTACAATATTTTATTAACAAATCAAGCATAATTTCAGGCTTACCTCACAAGTGTTTATCTTTGTGCAAAGGGTAACCTGTTTCACTCAATCAATCATAAAATCAAACGAATTTAATTTTGATTTTTATCTAGTCAATGGTTAATCATACAGAGATAATTCAAAAATCACAATGTCTTTTCAAGGGTTGTAATGAGGCTTGGTTACAAGAAATGATGGTTTTCCTTGGAATTCAAAAACCTGAAATCATAAAAGAGCATTTTATAATTTTTAGGCTTTCTCTTGGCCCAAATCTCAATTCCCTTATTGATGAAAATAAATACCCCCAACTTGATTCTTTTCCTTATTTTTGATTTGCATATATTCATTTTTTTCATTTACATGCACTATTTTCTTGATTTTTCTTGAAAAGAATCAAGTCGTTTAATTTTCACTCCCCATTCTTGTAAGAATACTCAAAACATCTTTCATTTTGCTCAATTGCTCTTTTAATCAATCAAGTATAGGGAATGGTTAAATTTGATAAAGGCTAGGGGTACCAAAGAATTTATTTTTTAGGCTCAAAATTGGCTTTCAAAGGATAAAATAATTTTACCATGGTAAGCTTTTTTGGCCCAAGGTTTCTTTTACCAAAAATGTGCCTTGATCATTTTCTTGAATTCTCTGTACAACAACACAAATCACAAATTAAAGCAAAATTAATTTGAATGAAGTTATGTCGAAACCCTCAAGTGTTTAAAAGATCTCTCAGCTCACCGGGTTATTGAAATTAGCTTGATAGTTAATAAAATTATTGTAATTGAATTTTATCGAAATTCCTTAATTATAAAAAGAATCAATAATTTGATTATTAAAAATGGTTTTATTGTGTAAAAACTTTAAGTGTATAAATTTTCTTATTTTCAAAAATTTGGTTTATTTATTAAAAAGAGAAAATTTATTTTTGGTTTTTTAAAGAAGATACACAAAACACAGCACGACAAAAACTACGCAAAAATAACACACCACATAACAGAATATAATATAATCCAAAATCAACTAAACCAATGTAAATACCAAACTAAATGAAAACTGAAATGTATGTAAAAGGTGCAGCAAAATAACACCATCAGTCCTCCATGTGATCCTCATCATCACCCTCCTCGTCTGCATCATCCTCTGTCTCAACATGTGCTCCAGACAGTCCACCAGCCTCAGGGTATGTATGTGAATCACTAGGCCAAGCTACATGAGCTGCAAACTCAGCTGGTGTGACATAAGGTGCTCCCTCTCCCTGAAGTCTGTACTAATAGAATGCATCATGAAGATGCATATAAGCTCTGTGTGTGGCAGCCATCACCTGCGTCATATGCTGATGCTCAAGGGTCATCCTAGCAAATTCATCAGAGATAGAATCAGTAGATGGTGGCTGAACTGGTGGTCTCTTCCTCCTCTGTCTGGGCTGAGCCTCCTGCTCCAGTGGTGGAAGCTCGCATTACTGGATGAAGTAATCTCTGTTTACTAGAATTTTGGGGACTCTCCCCGAAGAACTAGTGAACTCTGGTGATGGCACAACAACTCCTTACCTCCTCAGTAAGGCATATATGATAAGAGGGAATGGGATAGGACGGTTCACCTTATACCCAAGGGCATAAAGGTGAATCTGCTTAGATATCAGCTCGAAAATGTCAATGGTATGGCCCTGAAGAATAGAATAAAGAAGGCAGCAATGATCAACTGGGATAGAAGAGAGATAGGTGACAGGAGTGATGTTATGCAGTATAAGATGAGACCACACCTGAGCTATAGGGGTCAGCTGGGTCCTGAGGAGGTTTGGTGGAGTCCTTCCAACCTTACTCAGGTTGAAGAAGATTCTATCTTTGCTCAAGAAGTGAGCAACCTGATCTAGGTAGTATCCTAAATCACCATCCTCAATCGCAACCTTGTTTCTGTTTTCCTTCTAGAAACAAGTATCGCTCTCAGGAGTAGGCTCCCAAGCATTCCCCAGTAGGGTACTAATGGTGTCTCGATCATACGTAATATGTCGACTCCTAACCTAACTCGTCCTCTGATGGCCGATATTCGGAGAGTCCTGGCGAGTCCTGTAGGCGTTCGTATAAAACTCCATCACTAAGATAGGGTCTCCCTCAGTAGGTAGGGAAAATGGGGATCCCCATCTCCTCCTTTGGACCTCATCCTGAAGCTCAGGATAGTCCCCAGCGCTTAGATCTAAGACTCTCTCCCAGATGAGTCTCTGGCCCTTTATCTGATGGAACCAGGCCCATTTCGCATCAGTGCGAAATCTGGTAGGATCTCTAGGTCCCAGCTGCTCCTCACCTTGAAGATCTAGATCTTCAGAGGTGGTATCTGTGTCAGTGGTCCTCCTCTGTCTCTTGAGACCAGTAATCAGGATAGATTTCTTTGGTGCCATCTGCAAAAAGAAAAAATTAAAATCAAACAAACTATTTTTGATTTTCATATTTTAATAAAACATGCTAAACATCAAAAAATTAACAATCATATTTTTTATTTTTATATTTTATGTAAAAAAAGAATTCATGCAAAATTTACCCAACAAAGTATTTACAGAGCATAAAAACAATTTAAACATGCATATTTTTGAATTTTTAAAAGTACAACATAAAATTCACAAAACAACATACATTTTTGGAAAATAAAACATTAATGTTTTTGGATTTTTGAAATAACATAAAATTCACAAATCATGCATCACACATATCTACATAATTTAACAAATTTATTTATTTATATGCAAGAAAGTATAACAAACATATAAACTAAGAAATTTTATTAATTTAAAAGAAAAATAAAAATAGGACAGATTTATTAAAACAGAAATTAATACCTACATTAAACAGGAAATAACACACAAAAATTAACAAAAATCAAAAATAGAAGCTGACGCTACATATGGGCGGGATGCTACGCGTCAGCCCTGTTCTGCCCACGCTACGCGTGGGGTTACAGTTCATGCCTCACGCTACGCGTGAAGTGCGCAGTTTCAATCACAGAAACAAGGGTTGTGCAACCACAACCCCCCCCCCCAAAACTTTCATTTAATCCAAACAATCCCTAAATCTAACAGCAAATAAATCCCAATGGTTTTCTAATCCTAATCCTAACCACATGTATTCTAAAAATCTAAAATCAAAAGCAAACTTAAAGAGAAAAGAGAGAAGATACTTACTTCGAATCCTTGTGAAGTTGATGAGAGAATAAGGGAATGTGGGTGATTGAGAGTGAAAATTAGGGTTTTAAGAGACAAAGTGAGGCAGAGAGGGAATTTTAGGTTTTTAAAACCTAAATTGGGCCTCTCTGGTTCAGTTTTTAAAAACTGAACGTGGGTTCTGATGCTACGCGTGAATGGGATGCTACGCGTCAGCTGGACGCTACACGTGGGGTTCTTTTTTTTCAAAAATTAAAATAAGTTAAAATAAAAAAATAATGGGTTACCTCCCATTAAGTGCTAGATTTAATGTCTCCAGCCAGACATTACCTATGATTAATCGGGTGGTTTCTTAATTTTAGTTGAGGAATCACCTATCTTTTTCTTCCTTCTTCTCTGATGCTTGATTACCTATCTTTCATCATACAAGCAATCGGTTAATTTTAAAAAAATTAATTGATTGGGAAGAGATATACCTTGTTTACTGATTGGTAAACTTTATCCTCAACATCTATTTTCAGATATTCTTGAGCATTGAAGTTTACCTCTTTTTCATGAATTCTGACTACAATCATCCCTTTGTCAACATCAACCATTACCCTTGCAGTCTTCATGAAAGGTCTTCCAAGGATCAAAGGGATCTTAGTATCCTTCTTCATATCCAATACCACAAAATCAACCTTAAAGTGGTACTTGTCAACCTTTACCAGTACATCTTCCACAATCCCAATTGGTTTCTTGGTAGAGCAATCCATAAATTGTAAGTCTCTCTTAGTTTCTTTTAGTTCCAGATCACCAATACACTTCATCAAACCTAGGGACATAAGATTGATACTAGCCCCTAAATCCAACAAAGCATTTCTAATGTTGATGTTTCCAATGGAAACAGGAATGGTGGAACTCCCTGGATCTTTAAATTTTTCCGGTGTGTCAAATTGTAAGACCTCCTTACAAATTGTTTTATGTTCTACTCCCACAGGTTCTTGAATATTTTTTTCTTTTTCACTTTTTTCATTTTTTCTTTTTTCTCTTCTTCTTTCTCTTGTCCACTTTCTTTTTCTTTTTCTTGTTCTTCTTCCTCATTCTTTTTCTTTTCATAATTTTCTTTACAATCAATTTTTACAACATTCAAGAAAACAACATTACATTGATCCCTTGGGTTTTGAGTGTTTGCAGTAAAACCAGAACTTTTCAATTCAGCTATTTCCTTTGCTAGCTGACCCATTTACAAGCCTGATGCTTTCCGAGCAGCTTCATTTGTTTCCAAAAACTGCAATAACTATTGGATAGATTCCTCAATCTTTAACAATCTTGCATTGTCAATTTGTGATTGTTGTTGTTGCTTAAACTGATTGTTAGGAGGGCGATTGGAAGGTCCAGTACCAAAGTTCTGATTTTGCCATCCCTGTGGATAATTGTTAGGAAAAGAATTACCATACTTGGTCATTTCTATCAGGGGCATAATAACCACATGGTTGTTCACCCATGCAATGCATACATTGTTTTAATTGAGAAGGGGGTGGTGATGACACTTGAGCAATTTGAAGTTTCTCTAATTGTTTGCTCATAGCCTTAATTTGCTGAGTCAACAATTTTTGCTGAGCTAAAACTACATTATTTACTCCCAACTCAAGCATACCTGGCTTCCTTGGTGCATTACCTCTTTCATGTTTTGCTTGTCGGTCACTAATGGATATTGATTCCAATATCTCTATTACTTCTTCAACAGTTTTGTTCATTAATGAACCACCAGCACAAGCATCTAACATCATCTTGAACTAAGGTAATAAACCATAGTAAACGATCCTTACCTTTTCGGCATCATTTAAGTTGTGGTTTGGATATTTCCTCAAGAGTGCCTTAAATCGTTCCTATGTTTCTCCTAATGATTCATTATTATTTTGTGAAAAAGAATGTATGGCTCTCATAGCTTCAAAATATTTTGAGGGTAAATAAAATCTTTCTAAAAATTTTCTCTCAACATCGGACCAATTTACAAAACTACCGGGTGGACAAGATTTAAACCATACTTTAGCTTTCCCAACCAAAGAAAAAGGAAACAATCTCATGTAAACAGATTCTTCTTGATTGGGTTCAAAACCAATTGTGCTGCATAATTCATAAAAAATAGTTAAGTGTTCATACGATTCTTCATGATTTAAAACAGAAAATTGATTGTTTTGAATAATGTTTAATGTGGCAGGTTTAATTTCCACCGCAGCAACAGGTCCTTGGAACATCCCTGAAACTCGGGGTGGTCCATTGATAGCAGCAAACTGTCCCAATGTTCTCCTTTCAGCAGCCATATTTGAATTTTTAAAATTTTTAGAAGTAGAAGAAGAATTAGTTTGTGTTTTAGATTTCAAAGACTTGATTTTCTTTACAAACTTTTCGATCTCATGATCAAAGTAAATTTTCCCTGTAGTAGATCGAGTTTGCATACACAAACTAGACAAAGAAAGTTAGTGTAACAATGATAAGAAAAAGTAAATAAATAAATAACAAAATTTAAAAATTTTAACTAAGGTAAGAAAAAATATTTACCACGGTAATTAAAAATTTACTATTTTACTGAATCAATTCAATTCCCGACGACGGTGCCAGAAAACTTGTTAACCCTCGTGTTACTGTTGGGTTATTAATTGGCAAGTGCACCAATCGATTATAGTTTTTAAATTTAGATATTGTTCCATTAGGATTGAAAGTCCAGTAACTCATAGTAATTTCTTATTTACTATGGTGAATTTATTAATGTTTATTAACAAAAGAATAATTTATAAACAGTTTATACAATATTCACAAGATTTGATAGTTGATTTGTTCATAAATTAAAAAGATGGAAAAGATAAAATCTAACTATAAAGTTGAGATGTAATTCAGAATAATTCAGATACTTGAGGTAAAAACACAGATTAACAAACTATGTTAGAATTAGGATTCTCGCACAAAAATATAATGCAATAATTACAAACATACATACTTAATCATCAAGTTCATGTTATTGCAGCTTAAAGTCATTATAACCGATTCCTCGTGATATAAATTCTAAGTATTTATCGTAAAGTCCGATTCCTCGTGAGCTTTCTCAATAAAAACTTGCATTAAGTCCTGGCCTTATAGCAATAATAATTACCAATTCTATCCGTAGTAATTGGCATATTAAGGGTATTTTAACTTTTACTTTCATTAAAACAGATTTTAATTCGGCATGAATAATCATTCTCCCGTTTGATATTCATACTAATAAAACAAGTTTTAATACACATGATAATCATTCTCCCGTTTGATGTTCATATTAATAAATAGTTAAAATACTAACATGTTCTTGAATCATAAATATGTATAGGCCATAATCACAATATCATATAATAGATTGATTCACCAAATTCCAACATAAACAATTTAGTTACACATAATAAAAGTAAGAACAGTACTTACAGAGTTTGACATTACGATGACTTAAAAACACTTCACAATACAAAAGCTCACACTACAACACTCTCAAGTATCTAGAAATCACTCCAACCTTACAAACTCAAAGAAGAACACTCAAACTCGAGTGAAAACAGAGAAAAGAAAGGATGAACTTCAGAATTGGATGCTTAGAAGTGTGGAGAATGGCCCTATTTATAGGGCTGAGGAAGGGGCCTGACGGTACGCGCCAGTCTAACGCTACGCATCAGGTCCCTAACTCAGCTTCCATTAATCAGCTCGAAGTGGCCATGATTGTATAATTATTTTAATTAATCATGCCCAGACAGGTGTGCCTTGTCCCCCAATTCAGCTTGGACACTAGTGGGTAGTGGAGGGGTCATTGGCTGAGTGCTTGACCTCCTGTCAGTGGTGTCCATGTAGCTCCTGACGCTACACGTGGGTGTGACGCGTAGCGTCAGCATCAGAGGTTCCTACGCTACGCGTGGTGTTGATGCTACGTGTCAACTCTCCAGTTCTTCAATTTTCTCTTTAAATTCTTTACTTTTTCACTGCAAAACTAAAGAAAATTGATCAAGGGCAAATTATTTCCAACAACATCTATTTATTGAATTTCAAACCTAAATTTCTAACAAATTCACCAAATTTTATTCTTTTTACAACAATTTTTATTAAAGATTTTATTGTAAATTTGATGACTAACAAACAGAAACACATAAGTATTGAAAGAAAATAAAATAAAGTAAGAAGTCAAATAATTAATGGGCTATTTAAAACATGCGTTATCAACTTGAATGGCTTGACTCTCTTAAATCCCTAGTGGAGTCGCCATCTGTTGCGACCAGAATCGCGGTGGCACGGTCGACCCTCAAAAAATAATAAAACAGGTTTTGAAATCCTTTTGAAAAAACAGGGAGTCGTCACCAATATTTTTAAGGGCAAAATACCAGAAAAAACTTTGTTAAAGCATTGGTCAATAAAGAATGAGATTTCAAGTTCGGGAGCCGAATGACAGGTGAGGAAGGTATTAGCACCTCACAACTGTCCATTATAAAATGGTTACCTCAAATTGATAGCGTGCATTATAAATAGCCTAGGAATTATTTTAACTTCTTTAGAAAAAAAGAACGAACAAAACAAACGAAGAAGTTTTGGAATAAGATTAACAAGACGTCTCGTCCAAATTAATCTTAAATCATAACATAAACTAGAGATTAAAATAAAGAAAAATAAAATGAAATAAAATAAAATTAATTAAAGAAAACATGAGATTAACAAGACGTCTCATCTAAATTAACCTTATTTTAAGGAAAATAATATTTTAAAGAAGAAAAAAATGAGGTTAACAAGACATCTCATCTAAATTAACTTCCTTTTAGAGAAAATATTATTTAAAAATAAAATATTACAAAAACATGAGGTTAACAAGATGTCTCGTCTAAATTAACCTCATTATAAGGAAAATAATATTTTAAAGAAGAGAAAAAATAAAGTTAACAAGACGTCTCGTCTAAATTAACCTCCTTTTAGAGAAAATATTATTTAAAAATAAAATATTAAAAAAACAAGAGATTAACAAGACGTCTCATCTAAATTAACCTTATTTTAAAGAAAATAATATTTTAAACAAAGATATTAAAAAAATGACTAATAATATAAAATTAATCGAGGTGATAGAAATAAAAAAAAAGGAAAGAGTGAAAGTGGGCCTGACGGGAATTAATTCCCGCTCCTACGTATTCTCTTCGAGAAATCAAGGTCACGTAGTTCTTAAGGAAATTAATTCAAGAAAATATATGTAAAAGAAGTAAAGAGAATTACTTGCTAAGTAGAAGAACAAAGAGGAAAAATGGAAACTGAAGAGGAAATCTTCTCTTTAGTGTGCATGAATTTGCTTGGTGTGTGGTGTATACTTGAGCTCTTAAGAAAGAAATGGCAAAATGAAGAAACAGGGAGCAACAGGAGAAGAAAATGAGAAGGACTTTGCTTGTTGCTTCACTGATCATGTGTGTTTCAACTCCCCTTCAATGCTGGCTAATTCTCTATATTTTTAGCCAAGACAAGGCATTGCTTTTCCATTTAATAACCTTAGTGGAGTCATGGTCCTTGCATAATTGGCGTAGTTGAGCATTATCATGTCTGCTTAGTGGTGAATGATTAACATAGTGTGATGCAAGGCTGTCCCATTCACTCTGAAATTCAAGTTTGAACTAAATGAATCTATTTATTTTGGCCATGAATATATTCATTTAGCTTATTTTGAAATTTAATAACAAATGAATAGATTCAGGCACACTTTGAATAGATTCAAGGCTTAATTTCATGATTTTTCAAGAGCATTAGAGGTATGAATAGAGTCATACTCTCATGAATAGATTCACTCTCATGAATAGATTCATTCTCGTAAATAGATTCATCATTCCCATGAATTGATTCATTTCACGGTGACTTCAAATAATTTAAACATATGAATAGATTCATCAGTCTCATGAATAGATTCATTATGAATAAATTCATCATTCCCATGAATAGATTCATTGCACTGTACCTTCAAATAACTCAATTTTCCAACACATGAATTGATCCAACAACTTCCTAAATTGATTCAAAGCTTCTTGAATGATAAATTTTGAGCTTCCAAAACGTGAATCGATTCACCATCTCATTGAATCGATTCAAAGACCTGTTCCTTCCTTTTTTATGCATTGTTTACCCTTTTTGGGATGTAATTGCATATAGCTTGGTTCCTTTGCTCCTTAGGCACTTGGATGAACATTTTTCACTTGTTTTAAACCTTTGTAAGTGCTTTGACTCAAATCCTTGATTGCTCATCAAATTTCTTATCATAATTAAATTGTGTATGTTTGATCTTGAGTCTTTAATTGTTCTTTGTGGTGTTGTTCATTATCAAGACAAACTGGCCGGACAAAAAGAGGTGTTCACATTACCCTATTTAAATTAGAATACGCAATGCCGATTATCAACAAATCTCATGAAGTTCTGGTTTATGTGATTCGACATTTACCAGACTTTTTCTTCAACAGAAGTCTATGATAATCAAATTAAGGATAAAATATTAAGATATCAGATTTCATCAGAGCAGAGATTATGTTAAAACAAATTTCAATTTTAAATCAGAGCATCTCAGAAAGAGAGTATCAAAATATCAAAGACTTCATATAGCATCAGAGCACTTAGTTCATAAAGCATCAAAGCATCTATTTAAAATAAATTAGTTTTTAATCAGGAAATAGATCATTGATGCCTTAAAAGGTGATTCGAAAAGATCAAAGCCTAAAGGATTTACAAATTGGACTTTTAAGTTTTAGATTATACTTTGCTATATATGATTAAGGCAAACCATATTAATTCGAATATTAATTTATGAGCATAAAGATTAGAGCATATTTATCTAAAAACCATTATCAGAGCAAAAATAGATTTGTATTAACTAACTTCAAAAGGTTTCGAGAGAATTACATAATTCATTACAAAATATTTCCAAAACATTACTCATACTCGACTACTATTGAAACTCTCCTTAAGACTAAACCCATAAAAAACTAGACTTCACTCCCCCTTTTGATATCAACAAAAAAGGAGGGACATCACATAGGTGCCAATGTCAGACCACAGGCTGAGCTACTGATGATGAGAGAAAAGGCAGTAGTTGAGACAAAGAGTAGGTAACGAGTTTTGTTGATAAAGATCTCTTAAGAGTAAATGAAAATGATAGATGGACGGTAAAGGAAAATGGGTTGGTTGGCAGAGCAAACACTGTGCTTGAAGACAATACCATGACGGGCCCAAAAGATTTGAGCATGAAAAAGTTCTTCATTCCAAGGAGGAGTGTGGGAGAAAGAGCCTTATTGTTCTAGTAGCCACAAATGATGATTCCAAAGAGCACTGACATGATCCTCATTGGGGTGAAGGGCAGAAAGAATGTTCTTCAAGGAATTTACAGAGAATTCCCGAGGTCTAAGATCATTCTAGGCAGCCTTGTAATCATCTCCCTTTGGAGGAAGAGGCTTTTTCAATCTTTTGTTCTCTATGATCACAAATTTGGGATTTAGGCGGTCTGGAGCAAGCATTATCTTTTTCCCACGAGAGACAACACAATGAAGCTTGTGGTATTGCTTGCCTTGTCACATGTCAAACAGAAACCTTGATTCTTTAGATTTTAGAGCATGAAACATGGAAAAATCTAATGCTAAGGTGAGTTTGGTGTTAAACATGACTTGTTCAAAGGGTATAGCTTAGGGAAAATAAGGAGCAGTAGGAGGAATTTGAATTTTTCTAGGGTTAAAGCCAGGTGATTCAATAATGGAGAGGTTGCTGGGGTGATGGTATCCTAGTTATCTTTTTTTAGGGCTGGTCTGGTGATTTTAAAAAGAGGTAAGTCAGTGGTAACTAAGGTGAGAAGGTAGTTGCTAGTATATTGGTTAGGACAAGGACGCATGGGAAAGATACGTAGGTATCTAGGAGGTGGTGGAGTTGGAGTTAAGGTAATGATGAAGGTGAGTTCTTGTTAAGTATGTTGAAGCGATATCTGGTCAGGTTAAGAGAACTGATTAGGTTAGGAGGTCTAGTCAGGGTGTGTTGTTGAGGTGGTTTCAGTTTGAGGGGTAGGAGAACCAACAACATCAGACTTCATCTTTTTTTGACTTGGCTCTTCTTGCATTTCCATTCTTTTTTGCTTCTTTCTCTCCTCTACCTTTTTCTTGAAGGCTTCTTTATCCATCTGAAATTCTGTAAAGACCTCAAAGAACCTGTTGACCCAATCTATGTTTGTCTAACCTTTGGTTTCAGTGCCAGGATAGTGTTTGAAATAAGCTTCAATGATCCTAATAATATCTATGTAGCTAGGACAACCGCCAAACTTCTCCAAAATATCTTGCTAAGCCTTCATATCACTAGTATATGAAGCATATGAAGCAAACATCTCCTTATACTTCTCCAAGCAATCTTATGCAGTCCAACCATCTACAGAAACAGAGGAATTCAAAACAATAAAGACTCTCATGAATTTCTTACTTTGTTCTAAGGTTATTGAAGACTTCTTCTGTTGAGGAGGAGGGGGAAGAGCATCCTTCTATTGTTGAGGCACTGCCTTGCTTCTTAGATGGCTGATATGAATATGATCTTCAGAATCTGATGACTCTTTTTATGCTTTAGAGACCTCGAACTTCTTGAATTGAAAGGAAGGGGGAATAACACTTTCTGGTTGTGCCTTGATAGGAGATTTAGACTCTTTTGACTCTTCATGAGTAACCTTAATGGTCTTGGATTTCTTGATAGCAGGGAAATTGAATCTGGATTTTTCACAGTCTTCCTCTTAGAAACTGACTTGGATTGTTCTAAGGCAGGTGTAGACTTCTTTTTCTGCTTCACATCTGTAGGAGCAGACACTTCTTCTGAGGTATAGCATCAGACCTTTCCATGGTCTGGTCCAAGAGTGGTGAGAATGTTGGAAGCTTACTCACCAGAGAAAAACTCTTAATCAGATCACCAACAGTTTATGTTAGGACATTTTCCAGGGAAAACACCTTCATGAGAACAACTGGGTATGGAATCTTGTTCGGCTTCTTTCCAACTGATGAAATCAAATAGGTCATTATCACATTTGGCAAGCTAACCTTTTCTTTAGTCAACACCGGTATTCCGGTATCACGCGCAAGGTCCCTGAACTGACTCCAGTATAAGTCATTCTCTCAACACCAGAAAGTCGGAGTTGACCTATGCATCAACGTGTTAAACAAGTAACCTGTAAAATGACTAATTGTTAGGTAGAGCCATTTGGAAACGTCTCTTTCATGTGTCAGTGTTTCTACGAAGGATCAGAATCGTATTGACACAATGTATGAGAAACTTCATGAGCTAGAAGGCTCTTCCACTACCTCTAGGTATAAATACCCATACATCAACATAACAAAGATAGAACATTCTCCCCATAACGCTTGAGCGTCAGAGTGTCTGTAACACCCTCTATTACACCTTAATAAATTCTAGAAAAATTCGTAATAATTTTTTTTTTACTAAAGATATGTTTGTTAAAAAGAAACTATCAGAATAAATTATATACATTATTTCTGAAATACCTCAATATTATTAAAACTTTATAAAGTATTTGTACATTCATCCGAAGAAAATAAACATTAAACATTATAAGAAAGAGAGGAAACTCCATGGCCCAAGAGTAGTTGCCTAGTGACATTATTTATTCATTGGACCACGGTATTCATACCGAGCTCCCTTTCTAGAACGTGCTATATATACTGTCAATGTTCTTCGATCCTTCCCTCTGTACGAACCATTAATTTAAAACATATGAAACAAAAATATAGAGAAAGGAGTGAGAAACAGAATATAATATTCCCAAATTGGACATAAGCAATAAAGGATTTTCACAAACTAGTATAATAATATCAATCATAATCACAAGCACAATCAATTTATGAATGTATGAATGATATGCCATATCTTTATCATAACTTATCTATATATGTGGGCCCCTTAAATTTTAATTTGCACTGGGCCAACCAGGAGTTTACACTGTTCCATAATTCCGGATAATAATAACATGAACAGCTCAACTGGCATGGAAATACTTAGAGACTAGTCAGATTGAAAAGGTTTTTATTGTGAAAGTACCCGACACTAGGGAGCTACCCCAGGTCCCCTGAAGCACCCTTTCACACCCTCTCATCCCAAGGCTCACAATTAAGCCTCCTCTAATGTATCCTCGGTTTCTATAATCCGTCCCCAGACAATATCATTTTGTTTCTCTTCAATGATTCATGATGCATGAACTACTCGCGTATTTAGTTGGTTAAGGCTTTTAGAAACTCAATTATATTATCAGGGCCTACGAATCGCGACATAGCCACCCCAGTAAACTGTACTTTTTCAACTTCTCAAATACGCACATAGAATTTTAGTACAGTTCCTTTTCAAATCACAAATCAAATCTCCTTATAAATTTGAGTTTCAAAGCCTTAAATATATTTCACAACCTTCTTTAGAAAGTTTGTAGGTCAATTCAAAATCAATTTCTAAAAACTCGAATTTGGAATTATCAATCTTTAAAACCTTAGTACTTGAAAATTTTGTATAATATTTTTATACATTTAAATAATATGTATAGATATATTAAAATATTAGTAAAAAATTTATTTTTATAAAATAATTTCTCTTTCTTTTTCTTTTTAATAAACTAACTAAAAAAATCTAAATTTTAGTAAAGATATATACATATATATTAAAATATAAAAGAGATTTCTAAAAACTTATGTAGTTTTATTGAAATCTAAGAAATTTCTTAAAAGTAATTTGAATAAATATGAATAAGTAAATAAAGAAGTAGGAGATAAGTAAATTCTTACTGAATTTTAGCTTTCCGTCATGCTTGCTATATGCTCAAACTCCACAGCACAAGATTATCAATCATAATCAAACATTGTCAATCACAATCAAACATCATAAAACATAAATAAATATTAACAATCATAATCAAATCAAATAATTAAGCATCAGTTATAAATATAATAATTTTAAAATTCAATGGTTATTTAAATTAATAAAGTTTGTTTTAAGTTCTATGGTCAATTCCTCGCACAGGTTTATGTAAATCCAAGATAGTCCAGTCCTTGCATAGGTCTAGTTCAGTCCATATAGGTCATAAATAGTCCAAGTCCTTGTATAGGTTCAGTCAAGTTCGTAATAGTTAAAGTCCTTGCATAGGTTCAATCCAGTCCACATAGGTCATAATAGTTCAAGTTCTTAAATATTTTAGATATTAAGTTACACAAGATGCTTAATTTATTAATAACAATTATTATAAATTTTAAGTTAAAAGTTATTATTTTAAAATAATAATATTGTTATGTTTAAAAGGAGTAGGGGACTCCTCCCAATATTCTTATGTATTTTCATATTATATCCTTAATCTCACCCCCCTTACCTTGATTTGCTACCAAAAGTGAATTCGCTTTGCGCCTCCAAGTTCTAACAAAATATTAATACTAACTTATTTCAGTATAAGCTTAAGATGAAAATTAAGATTGCTATCAGAATGATAAATAGTAAATATGTATAGTAATAATAAATAGTAACGGTAAATGGTAAGTCATTAATAGTAACGGTAAATAGTAATTTTTGAATAGTAATAGTAAATAGTAAATTGTGAATAGTAACTTTTTGAATAGTAGTGGTAAATGGTAAATCATGAACAATAACAGTGAATAGTAAATTTTGAATAGTAACAGTAAATAGTAAATTTTGAATAGTAGCAGTAAATAGTAAAAATAACACAGTGGTAAATTATTTTTACTATAGTAACTTATTCATAATAGTACTAGTATATCAATGGTTTAAGAGTGCTAAAAAAATAAACTAAAATTATAAAAAGAATATAGAAGAAAGTCATTACCTTACACCTCCAGCAGAACTTCTTTTTACCAAAAGAATTTACTCCCCACTAATTTCTTACGCACTATCTCTCTAGATTCTCTCTCTAATTTTTGGTGTGGAAATGTTGTAAATGAGCCATCTATTTATAGGAAGAAAATTTTACTATTTAAGATTATTTAATTATTTATTTTACTATTCATCATGTAAGCGATGATGTAAGCGATGATGATGTAAGTGATGATGTCAGTAATGGCATTTTGGTTATTAGATGAAAGGTTAAGGGTATTTTTGTCATTCTTAAAAAAAATAAATAATAATAAAAAAATAATTAAAAAATAAGAAAATTCTAAAAAATTATAAATTATATAACAATCAAAAAGTTCTAAAGAACTATAATCAAATTCCTTTGAAATTTTATTTTAAATAAGAAATAACGAAATTAGGGGTGTTACAGTGTCCTTGTAGGTGACACCTCCTTCGCCCTACAATGCTTAAGGCTAGTGATGTGGTACGAGGAATCACTCCAAGACCTTTATTTCTCCACTAGAATAGAGGATATAATACCGGATCCCTACTGAACGAATGTAGAATCTAAGCTCACAACTATTATTAAGGATTGTCCCGATGCCGGCTCTTGCACCCCGATCTAGACCAATTCAATTACTAAATAAAAAATTACAAAATGAAGTGACGACTCCTATATATGTAGAGGATGTATCTTATGAGAAATGTTGTCTTAGGTGGTGAGGGTGAGAGGGATAAATCTGAGTCATATAACCATACATAAATAGTCATGAATAGTAGTTTCTCAAAGTCACATGATCACTTAAAAAGTCATGTGACTTTTTAAAAATATCATATGATCAATATATTTTAATCTCGACCATTCATGATAAGATCTAACGATTTAAATTTATTTATCTCACTTTCACCTAAAAAAATCTTTCTCATATGATAGATTGTCTACATATGTGATATATGGAAAGTAAGAATAATTAAATATCTCATTATACTTTATTTGAACGGTTACAATTAAAACATAAAGACACGCATGATTTTTCAATGAACAAGTGATACTAAATTACTTTTTTTTATAAATTCACTAAATGACTTTTAATATCGACCTTCTGTACATAATTATTTGATCCAATTTTAATATTTTCATTTTTGATAATAACCAAATATTCTCCCTTAATACATATCTTTCACACACATAATTGTAAAGGTTTGAGGGATTCACACACGTTTCAGGAAGCAAATACCTACCTTACATTTGATTATTCATAAAGACACGTTCTGAGGTCATTTCATCAAATGTAAGGTAGGTATTTGCATAAATAAAAAATTATTTAGATGAATAAATAAAAACATTTATGAAAGTTTATATAAGTAAAATTGAATCAATATGGGTTAATCCAAGTGGTAGGTGATTTGATTCTAAGGTGTGGAGTTTGAGACTTTTTATATGTAAGTCGAGATCTGGGTTTAAGTATGATTTTTGTTTAAGAAGCTATGTTTAAAGAATATTTACATTCATTTTGTTAATAGGATTAGCATAAATGAAATTTAAGCATGTAGAGTAAACTGAATTAAATTAATGCTCAAATATTTTCTTTAGTATCGGAAAGATTTTGGACTCAAGAGAATATAATTTATATAAAAAATTCAAGTATCATTAATATAAAAAAATTAATTAAATAATATATTTTAGGTTTTCATGTTAAGACTCGTAAGGATAAATTTAAATAAAAGTAAAAATATTAACTATGGTATTTATTTTTGTGAATTTCTTACAATGTTGAAAAATAAAAATAAAATCAAGAAATATTAGATGATTCAATGAGATGTTATTGAATAATAAATCAAGTAATGACTTACAAGAACCAGAAAATTAAATATAAAAAGAATGTCATGTAAGTTTAGGGGAAGAACTTTAATAAATTTTGTTTTTTTTTTTTTGGTCATAATAAATTTTGTTTTTGGTCAAAGAACTTTAATTTTTTTTTTTTGAAACTAAGAACTTTAATAATTTAAAACTAGAAACATCTTAATGGGCTCAACCACGGGGCACGGCCCTTCAAATCATCCCACTTCTAAGTCTTGTCCTTGCCACTTAGTAACATTTATAGAGTCGTTGACGACTAAAAAGAACATTTTTAGAGGTGGGCTCATAAGTGTAAAGAAAATTTGTACAAAAGGGTCTAGTTGTTTTATACTATAATTTTGTTTAGGTTCGACATATATTTTAAAAGAAATAATGGAAGATATTTTTTTTAAATATTCTATAAGTATGTTCTTTCATAAGTAATTTTGTTCGTTTTATATCACGTAACTAAATATAATAGGTGAGACTCTCAATAAGGATTTTTTCTATATAAAAATGACTATCTTTTAGATAAAATTTTTCTATATTAGTAGTTAGAGATTAATCTCTAAACATACGTCTTGAAGAATCCTCAAGAGAAAAATCTTCCCCCTTTTTTTCTTCTTATTTTATGTGAATTATATGCTACCACGCCATGACCTTTTCTATCTAAGTTGTCGAAAAAATAACCTTTAAGCTGTGCAGGATTTCAAAATCATCGTGGCATTCTGTTGGGCTAATATATCTCTCTCTTGAAATTCTCCTCTCTTTACATGATCCCTTCTTGACTTGAGATGGTTCTCATTTGCAAAAACTCCTATTTTATAAAAATAATGATGAATGACTTCTGAGTATCTTCCTGAACAAACTCCTTAACTACTTTCAGCATCCTCAAGGATCAAGTCTATAATTATATTCATAAATTTGTATATTTTTGAAAATCTTTTATTCCGCAATTTTTTATTATCTGATACCAAATGTGAAAAACTTAACTGTCATATGACTTACTCAAAAGTTTCAAAACATTTATGCCAAATACTGTATATTTAAAACTTATCCCCGCCCAAGGATCTCATACCTTTGATTTAAGAAAGACGTCCCTAATAAAACCCCCCTATTAAATTATCCACATGAACCAAACATTTAACCTAATCAATCCTTAAGTGAGTTAGCTAAATGACGTTCGACTCAGTCAAAAAACCATTTCATTTTCATCTACTCCATTATCCTGTTAAAAACGACCAATCCACTAAAATAAGGGATAGTTTTGTATAAAGAAAAAAGTTTACTTATATCTTATCATGCTTATCTTTATCTGTAATTTAAATACTAACAAAAAAGTTATATCTTGTAACACACTTATTTGCAAAATCCTTATATAAAGCATTTAAATGTTGAGAAAAAAGGCATATTAATTAGAAAACCAATATCAAGTTAATGTAACTCTTAACTCATGAGTTAATTTTTAAATTAAGTTAAACTCCTTATTTTCTAATAAAACAATTTAGGGTGATATTAGATTATTTGGTAGACATTACTTTATCAATGAGACCCAGACAATGAACCTTTTAGCAAAGAGGGAAGGGCAAAATTTCCACAAGAATTCTGTACATGAAATTGAATAATGACTGGCCTCAAATACAAACCAGTTGGTGTACGTCGACAAAGTGATCCTAGACAAAAACAAATAATGGTTTTCAAATAAGAATGCGTGAGGATGTTGGAATTACTGATCTATATATACCAACTGAAGTCATCATGTTCAATGAGATGTTGCTAGATAGCAAGATTATTGGTGGTGACACTGCGACAAAAAATTTATATAAACACACCAATATATAATTGTAGGTGTTAGAATCATTCCATCACAAGAGTCATAATTGGTTTCTGTTTGGAATTGTACAATGCTAATAGTGCATGTTTGGTGGGAAAGCGAAAATGTTTTAAAAGAATAGAAAAATCGATTATCCGGTTGAAACGGAATAATGGTCGGGTTACTTTATAGTTTAGCCTTTAGACACTCCCAATGGAGCCAAGCCACATCAAATACAAATACATACACACTCACACTCAGCACATGGAGAGCATTATGAATCACTGAATGAGAGAGACAAAGAATCACCAACAACCATATATATCTCTTTCCCTTTTCCAACACTTGTGAGGTCATAGTGAAACTTGGTAGCAACCCACCCCTTCATCACTTCACTTGTTTTCTTCATCTTTTTTAACCACCAAGATAATTTTATTTGGAATTTAGCTACGGTTATTATATATAAGAAGTGAATAAATCTAAAAGGATGATATATTAATACTTGATTAGTTGGATAATTCCTTAATAAATCAATGACCTAAATCTTTTGATACTTAGTGATTTAGTTAATAACGTGTACGGGTCACTATGTTTTGTCAGTTCTCTTTGGCTTGGCTTGGGTTATGAATGAACATGTATTTTGATTACTGTTGAAATTCTGAATCATCTGTTTTGGCAAATCGAACTACTTTATCACACTAATACCTATTTTTTAGGCTAACACAAAAATGTAATAATCCAGACCTATATGATTTGGACATGTCTTAAAGTGCAAGAGAAAAGTGATATGGACAGATAGAAATATTGTTACGAAAAGGACAATGTTAGGGGCAGCCCAATTTCTATATTCTTACTCCCAATCTTCAATTGCAATGCCTTTATTTCTTTCATCCAATAGAGACAACTTGTCAGGGGACCAATCCATAAGTCCAACTAAACTTTCCATATGATATAATTGAAACAATCATGTGTGGAGCAAGAAATTTAATTTGCAAAAGGGAATAACACAATGCTCATTATTGATAAATGCAAATTTCTTTGTGTTTCATTTTTCTTTATAAAGAATATTTCAAATCACAAACGGCGCAAATTCTTCTTAAGCGCTCCTCAATTTGACTAACATGGATTTCTAGTTGTGCATTCAAAATACTCTGCATTCTGCAACCTGCCTCGGTGTGCTTTTAAATTCATTAATTAATTTGACTCAAAGAATTTGATGAATAATAAATCATTATGAATAATCATGAATCAATACTATTTATCGACTAAAATCAACACAATTAGTGTCAAAATTTAAATAAAAACCCTGATTTTACCACCCCCATGATTTACCCTTGTCTCTTTTACGGCTAATCCGAATGATAAAAAAAGAAAAAAACTAATGTCATTTTACTAGTTTATGCGTGTGGGTCGAGGATGCATGCACCGTCTATGTGAGGAAAGTCTTCAGGACCTTCACCGACATGACACTCATGTTACATTCATTTTCCCCAATCATATCAGAATAATCATTCAGCATTTTTGCACTGCCCGTGACATTGTCATGTTCAAATAACACAATATGAGGCATATTTCATATTATATAGATATGGAAAATAATGATAGCATTTTAAAATAGAATATTATATACGACGTGATTACTATACTGTATATGAAATTAGTTTTAAAATACTTACGTTAAATAAAATTGAATGATGTTTTAAAAGATAATACTGGTCATTTTAGATATAATAAAATATTATTTATGGAGAAAAAGTTAAATGTTGTAAAATACAGATAAGAGTTCCAAAAAGTACAACTTCCATATTTATGCTACTCATGTTCAAATGAGTGAATTTCTATGCATATAACATATTATTGTCATCCAGTCGTGTCCATCCTATATGATAAACACAATAATTATATTATCTTCATTCCTTAATAATATTTATTTTATTAATAGTTAATAAAAATATTTTGATAGAAATTAATTAATATTATTGATTATACAAAAATCTTTTGAAAGATTCTTAAATGAATGGAGGAAGGTACGATATAATTAGATGTTATTCTAACGACACAAAAACTAAACTTCCTTCATAGTTTCATTCGTATCAGCATACTGCACGTGCACCCGCTGTTTCTCATTGAGTTTTTTGTTTTTGGTGTTTGAAAAGAAAAATCTACCTTTGAAAATTAGGTGTTTGAAAAAGTAGTCTACTTATTCCTATATTTTGTACATATTTTTCTCTATAGTTAACACATAAATAGCCCAAAAAGATGTGCCGTAAGCTATATAAAGTCTATTTGCCATTTTCGAGTATGTTTACAATAAGATTCAAATGGTTTGCACCTCAAAAATAGGATCTTATGCACTTGTTTTCACATATATCACCCTTCATCTTTATATTAAATATCCGTTATAGTGCTTTCCATAATTCGGGTACTTATATAACGCCATGTTATCACTTTTGTGAGTGCCTTAGAAATCGATAATAAAGCTTGAGACGCAAAAGTTGGCTGAAAATCAACGTGGGAGGTAAGTGATTCTAACCGCTATTCGTTTGTCACTTAATAATACCACTTTTCATTTGTCACTTAATATTGTCCCAGAGCTGTATTTATTAATGTAAGTCATTTTTACCATACGGTGAAACACAAATGCTAACCATAACTCCACCAGAGTCATGTATGGACATGGGTGTTGACAACCCTACAAACAGGGACAACGATGGGACAACATGGTCTTAAAAGAATCAAATGTTGAGCATCATATTTCGAAGCACATATTTAAGGACACTAACATCATTTTTGACATATGTATGGAAGGGAGAAGCTGTAACAAATATGCCTATCATCAATAAAATGTCCGACACAACAGATACGTTATATTTGGTATAGCTAAACAAGAATTAGGAACAAAGGATTCCAAGATTAAACCATGAACCCTAACTCTAAAACCAACTCAATTAGTAGTTCACCGTAAACACTTGCCCTATCCGAGACATAAGGAACCTTGATCACATGATTTACTAACCCCGCAAAATAATTTGAGAACACTAAGGAACAAAACTTTCCAAGATCAAAGAAATAAACTATGTAACACCCCCTTATATATACGAGATAGATATCATTGTAGTTTTATTTTAAAATTATTTTTATTCATTATAATTCCTTTGAATTTCCTATCTCGCTAACACAAGAATGCATACGTAACTTGGTTTCTGAAAAATATAAAAGTGAAAAATTTTATTTTTTAATAATTGTCTTATAATGACAAAATCAATTTTCATAAATCACAAGTTAAGTAATTAGAAGTTATAGTACTATGTCCAAATAAAATGTACTAAAGTTTAATCTTTACCTTATTACAATTATTCAAAACATGATACTGCAATAAGGTATATTTTAAAACTAAGGCTAGCTTTAACATTCTACCTTTGTTGCTACAATGACTATTTGTTTTCTTGTTATCGCGACTGGGATCGTGGTGGGAGGCTGATGGGAAAAAGAGAATAAAAGGTTTCGAAATCCTTTCAAAAAAAATAGGGAGTCACCAATAATATTTTTTAAAAGGTAAAATATCGGAAAAACCTTTGTTAAAGCACTGGTCATAAAAAAATAAGATTCTAAATTCAGGAGTCGAATTACATGTGAGGAAGGTATTAGCACCTCATGCTGTCCGTTATAAAACGGTCACCTTAAATTGATCGCGCACACTTTGAATAGCCTAGAAATTAATTTAACCTCTCAAGAAAGGAAACAAACAACATGAATGAGGAAAAAAAATTCTGAAATAAGGTTAACACGATGTCTCATCCAAATTAATTTTAAATTGAACATTAAAAAAGATAGAAAATAAATAAGAATGATAATATATATATATATATATATATATATATTAGCAGGACATCCCGTCCAAATTAATCTTAAATCGAACATTTAAAAAAGATGGGAAATAAAATAATAGTAATAAATAAATAAATAAATAAAAATCAAATCAAATCAAATATTAACAAGACATCTCATTCAAATTAATCTTAAGTCGAGTAAAATAAGAATAGATGATAATAATAATAATAAATAAATAAAAAATTAGAATGAAATAAAATAAGATTAAAAAGATTAATAGAACATCTCGTGCAAATTAACCTTATCATAGTGAAACAATGTTTTCTAATTAAATAGTAACGATATAAAATTGATCAGAATAAAACAAAGACACCATGAAAATTAATAAAAGGAAAATGGGTTCAACAGGAGTTATTCTCACTCATACGTATTCCTGAGTACGTCAGGAAATCAGGGTTACGTAGTTCTTGGTAGAAATTAACTTTCAAGAATTTTTTTGAACCACCTTTGACTTTTTATCGCAAGAGGAAATTTATGAAGAAGAAAAAAATACAAGATGAAGAAATTCATATAAACCTTTAAAGTTTTATAACGTTTATGTAGGCAAAGTTTTTTTTTGTATGACATCGTTATAAGACTGTTACGTAACTTATTATTATTTTTTAAAAAAGGATGCATTTTTTGTATTTTTCTTGTTATATATATATATTTAAGAAAATTTATTTTCTACTTTCTTGGAGTTTTTTTTTATAAAAAATCACATCTCAAAAGTAAGTTAAAGACATGTTTTAATTTTTTTAGTTTTTGTTAGATAAACTAACAAAGGGTTAATGTAAAAAAATAGAATTAAATACATTTAAAAAATGAAAGGAGCTAAAACAAATAAAATAATAGATAAGACATACAACGCAAACAAGGGAGATGAACCTTCCACATGTGTTAAACGTAACAAGGATAATTATTAGGAACATCAAAAGATTAACATATAATATAACAATAAATAATAAAAAAGAAAGCTATAATAAAAAAAGGCATGGAGGTGGGTATTAAACCCATACCCTTAAGGAGACATAAGGATCCCATTACCACTAGACTAAGAGGGCTCCTTATAATAAAATAAGGCAAACATTTGTATTTATTTTAAAAAAAGGTAAAAGCCATTTAAAAAAAAGTTTGGGCTTCACCTTCTCAAGCTCATCCCTATTAGGTTAAAAGATGGGAAACTCTAAAAGTTGCCTTCATTTGAAACAAATGCAATAGAGTAGGTGAGAGAGGTAAAAGAAAGAAAGAAGACCAAGAAAAAAGGAAGAGGGGGTGGCGGCGGGCGACCAGTCGGCGGGGGCAGGTTGGTCGGCCGATTTACTTCTTCCCCTTTTCCTTTTTTGACCCATTTTTGGTTGTTTTAATGTTTTTTTTATGTTGTTGATATAGGGTTTTCTTTATTGGTGGGGTATTTTTAAAAGGGGTTTCTGAGTTGTTGATGATGGTGGGTGAAGGAGACAAAAATAAGGGGAGGAAGGCCAATCAAAGAAAAAAATGAATGTCCCCTTTGCTGTTGAAGCCCCCTCTTTTATTTGTAATGTTCTCCTCTATTTTTTGATGTCATTGCCATTCCCATGTTCCCCTTTTCCTTTTCTAATTTCCAATGCATTGTGATTGCCATTTTATTTTTTGATGCATTTGGCCTTGTGAATGGTTGCTCTCACTTTCCCCTATGGTGATTCTGTTCCCTGCAAATTCAAAGTTTCCTTTCCCCAATTCTAAAATTTGTATTAATGGGGAAACACGAGAATTGAGAGAATATAATAATAATAATAATAACAACAACAACAACAACAACAACAACAAAGACAAAAAAAGGATGTTCACAGCTGCCCCTCGTTACTTCTTTTTCATAGAAACATGAATGGCTTTTTCATATTGTCATCGTGAAAAAGGAAGTAAAGATATGAACGCCAGTACTAGGCTGGGATTTTGAAATCCCTACCGATGAATAACTCAAAAGGATGCCAACTTGGGCGACAGAGAAACAACGCCAACTTTGACGATAAGGAAATTTAAAAGAAAGCTATCTTCGGTGACAAGGAAATTCAAAATGTGTTAGCTCTGGTGACTAGAATTTTAAAGAGATGTCAGCTTTGGCGACAAGGAATTTCAAAAGGTGCCAACTTTGGTAAGAAGAAAGTTAAAGAATGCCATTTTCAGTGACAAGGGATTTAAAAGGGTGCCAACTTCAACAGGATGGATTTTAAAAGGTATCATCTTCCACAATAGAGAATTCAAAAGGTGCCAGCTTTGGCGACAAGAAATTTAAATAGGGCCTTCTTTAGCGATAAGGAAATTAAAAAGGTGCCAACTTTGACAAGAAGGAATTTAAAAGGTACCAACATTAGCAATGGAGAAATTAAATGGTGTTAGCTTTGGCAATGAGAAATTTAAAGAGTGTCATCTTTAGCGACAAAAATTTAAAAAGGTGTCGACTTTGGCAATTGAGGCGTCGGGACTCGACATGACTGTCTGTCATAACCACCTGTAGAAAAGGGTAAGCGATGCATATATGTAAAACTAAATTGAAATCCGGGGAGAACTTTCTGGGACTACAATCCTTACAGACTTGGGGCGAACGGAACGGAACAGGATGAGGTAACCTTAGCTTTAGAGTGCATTCTCAGTTTAATCCCTGTGATTCTTCCTTGAGATGAGATCGATTAACAAGAGCATCTTGCCATCACAACTTTAAATAATTATTATTTTCTTATTTTATTTGTTAGTGAAAAGCATATGTTTTATCATATCAATGAAACTTAAAATGTAAATACGTATCAAAAAGGGTAAAATTTTGTTCATGTATGTCAAGTAAGTACAAAGAAAAGAAAGCAGGGAAAGCAAAAGAAACAAGCGGAGTCAAGTAGAAAAGGTCAGTAGAGGGCAAAGCATGGAAGGTTTGTAGACCCTTCAACGAATCCCCAAGAACAATGTGCATCTCAATCCCATATTGAGACTTCAAGTTCACCCTTCGACTCTGCTTCTGAGAAAGTGGTTCGACTATGATCCATATGCCCCAGTCTGGACTCGTATTGTTTTCATGGGAGGTTTTAGTCATATTGCTAGAAATTTAACCCTAATTTTTTCCTGAGCCACCTTTTTAAGTTTTTGACTCACTGGGTCGCTCTAACTTTTTCCTAGGCCGCCTTTTCAAGTTTTCAGTATAGCGAGCATCATTTTTACTTTTCTTTTTTTCTTTTTTTTGCTTTTTTAGGCGAAGTATTTCTTGACCGCGTCTACATTTATAGGGATCGGCAGGTCTTCGCCGTCCATGTTGGTGAGTATCAAGGCTTCTCTGAAAAATGCCCTCTTTATGACATATGGCCATTCATAATTAGGTGTCCACTTGCCCCGGTAGTCCTTTCAAATTTGTAGAACTTTCTTGAAGACCAGATCTTTTTCTTGAAATTTTCGAGGTCGTACCTTTTTTTAAAGGCCTCTTTCATACACCTCTGATACAACTGCCAGTGGCAGAGGACGGTTAGTCTCTTTCCATCTATCAAGTTTAGTTGGTTATGTCGAGCTTAGACCCATTCGACTTCTTCCAACTTCGCCTCCATGATCACCTTAAGGGATAGGATTTCCACCTCAATAGGTAGGATTGCTTCCATGCCATATACTAAAGAGAACAAGGTTGCCCTTGTCGAAGTCTGGACTGAAGTGCAATACCCGTGTAGAGCGAAAGGGAACATCTTGCTCCAATCTTTGTAAGTTACAACCATTTTTGCACAATCTTCTTGATGTTTTTATTTGCCTCCTCGACTACCTCATTCATCTTTGGTCGATAAGGAGAGGAATTATGGTGACAAATTTTAAAGTTTTCACACAGTTCTTTCATCATCTTATTATTTGAATTCATGCCATTATCAATAATAATCTGACTTGGTAAGCCATATCAAGATATCAGTTCTCGCTTGATGAATCTAACCACGATGGTTCTTGTTACATTGGAGTAGGAAGTTACTTCCACCCTCTTGGTGAAATAATCAATGGCGACTAAGATGAAGTGATCGCTATTCGAGGCTTAATAGGCCCAATAACGTCCATGCCCCACATTGAGAAGGGCCACAGTGCTGATAAGACGTTCAGGGATGATGAGGGTGCATGAATATTGTCAGGATATATCTGACACTTGTGACACTTTCAAACGTAGGCAAAGTAATCCGCTTCTATGATCATCCAATAATACTCGGCCCTTAAAATCTTCTTTGACATGGTATGCCCATTGGTGTAGGTTCCAAAGGATCCTTCGTGAACATCCACTATGATCTTGTTTGCCTCAACGATGTCAACACAATGAAGGAGGATAGAGTCATGATTCCTCTTGTAAAGCACATCGTCATTCAAGAAGAAGCCCATGGCGAGCTATCTTAGGGTCTTTTGTCATTCTCTGTGGCACCCTTGGGGTATTCTTGACTCTGGACATATCTTTTGACATCATGGTACCATGGTCTCCCGTCTGACTCTTCCTCTATTACTTGGCAGTATATGGGCCTGTCGCGTTTTTCTATCTCAATGAGGGGCATATCATAATCATTGCTCACTTTAAACATCGATGCTAAAATGGCCAAAGCATCGGCCATTTGATTGTCATCCTAGAGAACATGGTAAATAGAGATGTCATCAAACTCTTTGATTAACTCTTTGATGTGAGTGTGATAAGGAATTAACTTATTGTCCTTAGTCTCTCACTCATCTTTTAGTTGGTGAATAACCAAGACGGAATCCCATAAACCTCTAACGACTTTATTTTTACATCTAGTGCTACTTGGATCCCTAAAGAGCATACGTCATATTCAGCGATGTTATTGGTACAGTCAAAACATAACCTGGCACAATCAGGGATGAACTTTTTATCTGGTGAAATCAGAATGGCCTTAATTCCATGCCCTAATGCATTAAAAGCTTCATCAAACCTCAAGATCCATTTATCCTTCCGTGTATCTTCTTCATTAAACAATGGCAAGATATTCTCATCTGGGAACTCCAATTACATAGGTTGATAGTCACTCACAGGTTAGTGAGCCATGTAATATGCTAAAGTGCTTCCTCTTATGGCCTTTTGAGTGACATATGGTATGTCTTACTCAATAAATAGAACCTGCCATCGAGCGATCCTCTCGGTCAAGGTGGTCTTTTCAAAGATGTACTTTACAGGGTCCATTTTAGACACCAGCCAAATGGTGTGGCATAACATATACTGCCTCAGACATCAGGCTGTCCATGCTAGCACAATAGGTTCATTCTAGCATGGAATATCTCATTTTTCACTTAGTGAACTTCTTATTCAGGTAGTAAATAACATGTTCTTTCTTCCCGGTCTCATCATGTTGTCCCAACACAACCCATGGATTCATCCAGCACGGTCATATACAAGATTAGCGACCTTTCAAGGGTCAGAGGTACCATGATAGATGGCTCCTGTAGGTATTTCTTTATCCTCTCAAAGGCCATTTGACAATCCTCATCCCATTACCCCAGTTGGTTCTTATGGAGTAACTCAAAGATCAGCTCGTAGGTCTCCATTAGTTATGAGATGAATCAGGAAATATAGTTCAATCTTCCCAGGAACCCTTAAACTTTCTTTTTGTACGGGGAGAAGGTATTTCAAGAATTGCCTTGACCTTGTTAGGATTAAATTCTATCCCTCTTTCGCTTACCATAAACCCTAGTAATTTACTTGATCTTGTGCCGAAAATACACTTGGTCGGGTTCAACCTGAGCCTAAACTTCCTTAGCCACTTAAAAAGCTTCCTTAGATCATCAACATATCTTTCCTTGGTTCTAAACTTGATGATGATATCATCCACATAGATTTCTATCTCATTGTGCATTATGTCATGGAAGAGGGTCACCATCGCCCTTTGGTAGGTTGCCCCTGTATTTTTTAAACTGAAGAACATTACTTTGTAACAAAAGGTTCCCTATAGGGTGATAAACATAGTCTTTTTCATGTCCTCAGATGCCATCTTAATTTAGTTGTACCTAGAAAAACCATCCATGAATGAGAAGATAGAATGTTGGGCAGTGTTATCAACTAGGACGTCGATCTATGGCAAAGGAAAATTATTATTGGGACTAGCCTTATTATGGCCCTAATAGTCCACGCATATTTGCACCTTTTCATCTTTCTTTTGGAAAGGGGCGATATTTAAAACCCACTGAGGGTACTCTATCACCGTTAGGAAACCGACATTGAATTGCTTCTTAACTTCCTCCTTGATCTTTAGGATCATTTTCAACTTCATCCAATGTAGTTTCTGCTTTACTGGGGGGCACTCAAGCTTCAAGGTAATTTGTGCTCGATAATGCTAATATCCAGGCCAGGCATATCATGGTAAGACCAGGCAAAGACGTTGTGAAACTCTATCAATAGCCTACTAACTCTTCCCTTTACTCCTTACTTAGGGAAGTGTCAATCTTGACTTCCTTTTTATCCTCCTTATTCCCTAAATTAATGGTCTCAATCACCTTTTTATGGGGTCAAATTTCCTTAGCCTCTTGTTCCAACAATCTCGCTAACTCGGGCGGAAGCTCATAGGCTTCCTTACCTTCTTCGTCGGCGTAATCAACTGGGTGGTCAAAGTCTTGAAATGGGATCATGACCTCATTATTCCTGGGAGGATCATTTTTGGATTTGCATTTATTTAGATTATTATGGTGAATGAAAAAGGAAACAATTAAATAAAGGGAAAAAGGAATCAATGCAGAGATAAAGAAAGCAACAAAGGACATATTGAAATTCAACACGCATTCATTGATCAAGACTTGAAATGATAAAACATGTTTTGCCTTTATTACATAAATATCCAAAAGCCTTAGGCATAGCAAAGGGGCTAATGAGTCATTAAAGCATTACAAATTACTTTGATTAAACATTTAAAGTCATGAGGAGTACCCTAAACCCTAAACCCTAAACACTACGAGCTATTAATGTATTAATTTTAACTTATCAATAAAATTAGTATTTTCAGTTTTAAGATTGCTGTAAAACTATTTATCCTGGAGTAATAAGTCATATGAGAATTATTCCTAAAACGTCTCTAATCAAGAATTTACCTGGGACATGTAAATACATTAAGACTAGTGTGTGAATGTACTGATGATTTGATCTCACAAATTATGGATATATATGATATCAAGTCTTCACAGGGTACATATTAAGAGTAATGTTGTACTGGACAGACCCACCATGAGAACGTTACATGGATCATTACATGAGTGTCATAAACGGTTCTCAATGTGATAATGGTATATAGTCCTTCGACCTGAAGTCACTATGATTTCTATATAAGGAGTTTGTTGTTTTAATATAATCAAACGTCATCTGTAATAAGATGACCATAAAGATTGTGATTAGGCAATGGACAAATTACGCAGAGGGACGTGAGTGATGTAGATGGGATTTGTCTCTCCTATGTGACAGGAGTTATATCTATGGGCTATTTGATGGAGTGAGACTAACGAAATGCATGGCCATACTAGGACGAATAAATATTAGATATTCATTCTGTAAAGTCTACTCTGGTATCAAGTAAAATGAATTGGGCCATACAAGGATGACAACGACCATGCCTTGGGCCCAATTAGATTTTGACAAAAGGAATAAATATATAAAATAATTATCACTTATAGGTCATGTCGATGATAAATAATATTCAGACATAATGATGTATTGCTAGATGTGGCTCTTATTTTATATTAATAATAAAATAGTTTATTATTAATATAACCAAATATTTTACCTATAGGGTCACACACATAGAGTAAGCCCACTAGAGAATAGTTTTATTTTAGTTGGACTAAGAATAAAACTATTGAGCCTAACTTATTTAGAATGAGTCAGGAGCCCAATGTTTAATGAGAGTTTATTAGGTTAAGACCTAAGCCTATATATAGAGCATGAGATGCTCATAGGCTGCTGCTTAGAAATTAGATTACTGTTTGAATTCTGTACTAGCATTCAAAATTTAAGTTTCTGGTGGGAGTGCTCGTGTGGACTCCTAAGGGCGAAGCTACAATTGCTTCAATTGAAGAACTCTCTTTGCGTCTACAAGAGGTAAACCGAAAATCAAAATTTTAATTATGCATAATACCTTGAGACATCTATTTTTGCAATCCTTTTGTTTTGGGAACCATTTGTGTTTCCACTGCCTGACCCTGAGGGATTCCCTAATAGTTTGATAGCCTTCCAGTTACAAAGTTCTCTCCCTGGTGGGTAAGGGATCACAAAGCCTATAGCATCATATGGACTGTCTTCAATAATAGCCACTTGATCTAGAGGTAGCAAACCTATGCTCCAGAAGCTCTGGTAGAGGTCAAACAAGGGGGCTCTTACAATATAAGACTCACGACCTTCTAAATGGGCCATTCTTTTCTCTTTCTTTTCTTTTATGACCCTCCCTTTGTTAGTTACTGAGGGTCTGTATCCTAAACCAAATCTATCATTATTTTCTGGCAGGTTCACCAATTCCACTTTTCCTTTCAGGTTATGCTTCAAACTTTTTCTAAGATGATACCCTTCTCATAATATCATCCTTGCCATCATCAAGGATGCATTTGGCATATAAGCTTTTACCATTGCAGCTCTTTCCCCTACATAAGTGGCATTGGCAATCTCTAACGCTTGGAAGGAAGTCTCAAAGGTCTCTTCTACAGCCTCAATATAAGGGGTGAATAGGCGTTTGTTGACTAAGAGGTCCTCCTTGTGGAAACAGTAATCTGCTTGTTGTTTGTGATAAACTTTAACTTTTGATGCAAAATGAAGGGGACTACTCTAACAGAATAGATCCATGAACGACTTAACAAACAATTATAGGTCGGTGTGATGTCCATGACTTGAAAGAAAACTTCAAATATACAGGGCTCTACTTAGATAGAAAGCTCGATCTCATCCATCACCTCTCTCCGAGTTCCATCAACCGCACATAGTACCATGGTGCTAGGCTTTATATGGGTCTTATCAAAAGGTAAATTGGCCAGTGTGGATTTGGCATGACGTTGAGGGACGACCTGTTATCGACAAGTATATTTGCCAAGATGTGATCGTGACACTTGACTGAGATGTAAAGGGCCTTGTTGTGCCCCATTCCTTCAACCAGTATCTCATCATCAGTAAATGTCAAGTAGTTATAGGCGATAATATGCCCCACTATACCTTGGAAGTTGTTGATAGAAATGTCATGGGTTACATGTGCCTCATTTATTAAGTTCAGAGAATAGAGAGAAGAAGAGAGAGGGGGAGAAAAAAAGAGTGAACTGGAATTAGGAGTTTTATTAATATGTATACTTATAATACAAGTGAGGCTGTTTATATAAAGGTATAAAAAAGGACAGCTGGCAGTAACAGACATAGCCAGCAAATGAATCAATTACAGACAACTGGCAGTTACAGTTATAGAAGTAAAATATACAGCTGAAATGACTAAAAGTCTATTCCCTTCTACACTTCCCCGCAAGCTCAAGTGGGGAAGAAACTAGAGGAGTCTCCTACTCTGAGCTTAGATCTGAATTCCTAAAATCTGGAAGGGGAGAGAGCCTTGGTAAGAGCATCAGCTAGCTGATCTTGAGAGGGAATATGGGTGACCTGCAGTTATTGCTTAAGTACTCTTTCATGAACAAAATAGAGATAGAGTTCCAAGTGTTTAGTGTGAGAGTGCAGTATAGGATTATGAGCAAGAGCTACAGTGCTTTGATTGTCATGCAATCTAGTGTGACTCACAGGGAGCTGCCATGAATTGGCATACCTTATTAACAGAGAAACTTAGATCAGGTCTAGTAATTGTCAAGTATTGTAATGCTCCAACCACTGACCTATAAAGAGAAGGATCAGAAAATACAAATGAGCCTGATCTAGAAAGTTTACTACCACTAATCATTAGTGAGGTAATGGAATTAGCTTCAATCATCTCTGTTCTGGTGAGTAAGTCCCTGATATACTTGGACTGAGTAAGTAAGAAGGAGCCATTTGATAAGTGTTTGACTTCAATTCCAATGAAATAGTCAAGTTGGCAAAGTTGCTTAAGAGCAAACACACTATATAGTTGATCAACCAGTTTTTGAATATATGTGGTAGAGCTACCAGTAATAATTATATCATCTACATATACAAGTAGATATACTACACAAGAATTGTTGTTATAGATGAATAAGGAAGGGCCACATCTGCTATCTTTGAAACCAAATTGTAGAAGGGTAGTTCTTAGCCTTTCAAACCAGGCCCTAGGAGCCTGTTTTAGACCATAGATGGCCTTGTGAAGCCTGCAAATAAGAGTTTTATCAGCAGATTCAAAACCTAGAGGTTGTGACATGTATACCTCTTCATGAAGGATGCCATTTAAGAAGGCATTATTCACATCAAGTTTTCTTAGTTGCCAGCCATTAGTGAGAGCAAGAGTGATGATAATTCTGATGGTTATAGGATTTACAATTGGAGAAAAAGTCTCTGTAAAATCAAAGCCATGTTGCTAGTGAAATCCTTTGGCAACTAGATGGGCTTTGTACTTATTTATTAACCCATCCAGATTTTTTTTATTCTAAAAATCCACTTACAACCAATTGTAGAGCGACCATGGGGTAGTTTGACTAAAGACCAAGTATGATTCTTGGAAAGAGCAGTGATTTCCTCTTGTATAACAGCAAGCCATAGGGGATTGGACAAGGCTTGTTTATTAGATTTTAGTTCTATCTGTGTTAAAAGAGTAGTAGACTGAAGAAGACTGCTCTTGGATCTGGTTATCATAGGATATGTATTTTATGGTGGAGATTTAACAGGGATAGAGGATAAAGTGTGATCAGAGGATTCAGAATTGGACAGGTGTGAAGTAGAACTTGACTGAGGAGAGGTAGGATTAGGATTTTCAGCATTTGAACATCTAATGATAGGTGGAGAGGGAATAATAGCTGGGACAGGAGCATAGGTGGAAGAAGTGGACTGACTTGGGAAAAGAGTGGTGTATGGAAATTTGGTTTCATTGAATAGGACATCTTTTGAGATATAAAGTCTTCCTTCTGCCGAGAGACACTTATATCCCTTATTTGAAGTGGAATATCCCAGAAAAATACACTTTTGGGGATCAAAACTGAAATTTAGTTTTGTTGTAGGGCCTAAGTAAAGGAAAGCAGGTACAATCAAAAATCCAAAGGAAAGAATAGTCAGGATTTTGGTGAAATAATAACTGAAAAGGAATTTTGGTTTGAAGAGATACAGTGGGTAAGCTATTAATGAGATATATAACAGTCAAAAAGGCATGATCCCAAAATTTTATGGGAAGATTAGCATGAGCCAACAGAGTTACACCAAGATCAGCAATATGTCTATGTTTTCATTCAACTACACTATTTTGATGGTGAGTATGAGGACAGATGACTCTGTGAAGGATGCCATAATCTGTTAAAAATTTTGTAAAACACCTGTATTCCCCACCCCAATCAGTTTGGATGGATTTGATATGAGTGCCAAATTGAATTTCAATAAGCTTTTTAAATTGTTGAAAAACTGTTAGGGTGTCAGATTTAGATTTAAGAAGATAGATCCATGTGAAGCGTGTATAGGAATCAATAAATGTAACATAATAAGAAAAACCCATAGTAGAAGTGAGAGGGGCAGGTCCCTATAGGTCACTGTAAACTAGATCAAACAGGGCATAAGAATGTGAAATGAGTGAGAGGGCAATTTATGAGCCTTGCCAAGACAACAAGATGAACAAAAGTCAAATTGATTTTTATTGATGATAGGAATATTACAGGAATTGAGTACATTAGTAAGAGTATTGACATTTGGATGTCCTAGTCTAGTATGCCATGTGTCGTGACCGGGAGCGCGGCGGCACGGCCGACCCTCAAAATAATTTTTGGTTCGAAAAGAAAAAACAGGGAGTCGCCACCAATATTTTTTAGGATAAAATACCGAGAAAACCTTTCGTTAAAGCACTGGTTATAAAAATGAAATTCCATGTTCGGGAGTCTAATTACAGGTGAGGAAGGTATTAGCACCTCACAACTGTCCGTTATAAAAAACGGTTACCTCAATATGATAGCGCGCATTATAATTAACCCAATAATTATTTTAACTTCTTCATAAAAAAAATACACAAAATGACAAAAAATAAACAAAAATAAACACAGGATTTTTTTTACATAAGATTAACAGGACGTCTCGTCCAAATTAAACTCACTCTACCTTTTTTCAAAATAATGAGATTAACAGGACGTCTCGTCCAAATTAATCTCGCTCCGCCTTTTTAAGAAAATAAATAAAATGTATGAAGCACTCATTCTTGTTAATATTTAATATGAATCTTGGTGGGGATTAATTCAATTATTAAAAATTAATTAATAATTGAAAAGGAAATGGATTCATTAATTAACATTTAAATAATTTTGATGGAAGAATAAATAATGACAAATACTGAAAATGAGGAACAGATTTTTGATGGGGATCTATGATCAACAAAAATTAATTACTTATTGGAAAGGAAACATTTCCATCAAAAAACAATTAATTTTTAACAAAAAAAATAGTACAAGCATTAAAAAGATGAGGGTCAGATTAGGACCAATGTAACGAGAGAGAGAGAGAAAGAGCGCTGGTATTGGAGCTTCTGTTGAATTATGGGGCTGGATGGTGTGGTGAGGATTTAGGAGGAGTTTGGTATTGATTTGAGGAGGAAGGACGATGTTGGTGTGGAGGAAGGGACGGTGTGGTGTGAGGAGAGAGGACGGTGTGGAGAGGAGAGGAGACGGTATGGAGTTGGAGAGAGGAGGACGGTTGGGAAGATTTGAAAGAGGTTAGGACGGTTGGGAGGATTTGAAGGAGGACGGTGTGGAGTTGGAGGGGCTGTATGGTGAGGACGGTGTGGAGGAAGGAAATTGGGACGGTGTGGTGTGGGAAAGGACGGTGTAAAGGAGAGGGGAGATGGTATTTTAGGGGGCTGTACGGTGAGGTGGAAAGGAGAGAGGGACGGTTGGAAGAAGAGAGAAGAAGGACGGTGTGGAGTGGGAGAGGACGGTGTGAAGGAGAGGGGAAACGGTGTGGAGTTGGAGGGGCTGCTGTATGGTGTGGAAAGGAGAGGGACAGTGGAGAGAGGAAGAGAAGGTGGGACCGTGTGTTTAGAGGAGGAAGGGATGATGGTTGGAGGGAGAGGGGAGACGATACTGTGAGGACGGTGTGTAGAGAGGGACGGTGAAAGGAGAAGAGGCTGTTGGTATGAAGGGAGAGAGGGCTGTACTGGGTTAAGAGGAGAGTCAGGGGCGTACGGTGAGGTGGAAGAGTGAGGGGGAGAGGAGAAGGACGGTTGAAAAGGGAGCTGTGTGTTTTTTTTTAAAAGCTCTGTTTCTTCTCTAATGCTTCCAAGTTCTCTTTTTCTTTGGAGGCTTCCAGGATCTCCTATTTATAGAAGTGGGAAACGGTGGCTAGTGGGGTTTTTTTTTATTTCTTTCTTGTCAGCCGCCCCACTAATCAATAAAGCAACTTGGATACAGCCTGGATCTTGACAATAATGGAGGCTGGTGGGAATTTTTATTATTTTCCTCCTTCGTCTTGTTGTGAGCCGCCCCTTTAATTCAAGGATCCACTTGGATAGTGGATATCCATGTCAGCATGCATAATTGGTGGAATCTGACTCGGATTTAGTGGATCAGTCGGTATCCACCCACAGAGGGAAATAATCCGAGTGAAAAAGTGTTGACCGAGTGAAAGCTTGCTCGGTGTTGCATTGCTGGTCGGCGTTGAGTTGCTGTGAGGAGAGTCCGTGTGCAATGGTGTGCAATTGGATTGAGTGGACAAGCAAAGCAATTCTGATTGGAACACTCAATCAGAACCGAGTGAAAAGTGACTCAGAACTGACTGAAGAGGACTCGGAAGGGCCTGAAGGGTGGCTCGGAACTGGCTGAAGAGGACTCGATGCTGACTGAAGAGTGGCTCACTCAGTGCTGACTGAAAAATGGCTCACTCGGTAGCGACTGAAGAGTGAATGACTCAGTGCTGACTAAGAGTAGCTCACTCAGTGCTGACTGAAAAGGACTCACTCGGATTTGTCTGAAGGGTGACTCAAAACAAGTTCAAATGATTCAATCGGCCCTTTTACAATGTTTCACTCGGCTATGTCTCTGGAAATGAACCAGTCGGAGAGACCTTGCTCGGATTTGCTTGGTAGTATCACGGTTTGAAGTACTCAATCGGAGTTGCTTCAATTGGAGGGGTTTTGCTCGGCAGTGCTTCTACTTGAAGCATCCATTCGACATCTCAGAAGTATTATACTCGGCTATACCCCTGGCCGACAGGTCAGCACCATTCTTTCTTTGACTTAAGACCGAATCAATCGTGAAGTAAATTTCTCTCGGAAATACATCACTCAGATTGAATCACTCGAAGAATTGTTGGTCGGATACATGGCTCGGGATTGATTCAATCGGATGCATTCATCATCCTTAAGACTAAGTTTCATTTGTTTCATTTGTGAACTCAGCTCAGGATGTACCATCGGACCACTCGATGTATTCACTTGGAGACCGATTTCAATCAGAATTGTTTCAGTCGTCAACAACAGTTTGGATGCACTTGCTCGGGAGTCTCCAATCAGATGTGCTTACTCGGGATTGCTTATTCAGGAGTCGGACTCACATTTCAATCAGAATGGAACTTGAGAAAGTCTGACCACTCGGACGTCTTCACTCGAAAGCCTTTCTTACATTTCAATCCGAATGGTTTCACTTGACAACAATAGTTCGGATGCACTTCCTCGGAAACCGACCTTATTCCTCACTCAGAATTTGGAACTCAGCTTCAGCAATGTATCCCACTCAGATGTGTTTATTCGGGAATCCTTCCATTCGGTTGTTTTCTCTCGGGAGTAACAGGGAACCGGCTTTATTTTCAATCAGAATTTGGATTGACAATCAACCTTTCGGATTCATTCGGAGTCGGCCTTGTTTTCACTTTGAACAGCTTCAATTGTCAATCACCCCTTCGGATTTATTCACTCGGGAATCGGACTTTGGAATGGTTCCACTCGTCAACCAATCCCTCGGATATATTTACTCGGAGCTGGCCTTGTTTTCACTCGGAACAGCTTCAATTTTCAATCACTCCTTCGGATTTGCTCATTCCGGAATCGGACTTCTTTCCTCTCAGAATAACACTTAAGAATCTGGGCCGAAAGAGGTTTATTACCGATCAGAACCTTCCTTGCACGAAAGGACATCTCCGAATTACTTCACTCAGAATGACTTCAACAAGTTTTCACACAAGGGCTTCCTCTGCTCGAAAAATAATCTCTGGGACGGTATTTATTCACAGTCAGTTCCTTTTTTCACTCAGTGTCTGCAACCGAGAGTCTTGTACTCGGCAACGTCTCCACCTGAGGGATACTTCACATAGCCAGTCTCATTTTACTCGGAATGTCTTTCCCCGAGTCTTTTTTGAAACCTTTTCTTCATTTGGAAATATCTTCCACACTTGAGGCCCACTTGGAAACTCCTTATTTGGAGACTTAGCATTCGGCCACGTCCCACTCGGATGTCCCTTACTGGGAAATGATTATTCCGAGTCCTTTCACTCGGAAATAATCATTTCCGAGTCATTTTTTTTTTGAAAATTCTTTTCAATTATGGATATCAATCAGAGCCTACGATAGTGATGAAAATTCCCCATTTTTGGTGAAAATCGACTGGACTGAAGTAGTTGTTCACACCATGTTGACATGGTTACATAAGAAACAGAAGTAGAAAAAACTTATGGAATGGTAGGCTGGGAGATGGAAACAGTCTAAGGAAGGAGTTGAAGAGTAAGAAAACTGTAGAGTCCATCAGGTCCTATAGAACCATACAACAAAGGCTCATTAGAAACCTGAGATTTCACAAGACAAAATTATCTTTAGCAAACTTGCTGACACTGAGAAGGTTTTTAGTTACTGAGGGAACTAAGAGCATGTTTTGAAGAGTGAGAGAAAAATAAGGATTTATAGGAAAGGAAAACACAGAAGAACCTGTAGATTTAATATTCAGACCTTGACCATTGCCTATGATGACTTGTTCATGGCCTTTAAAGGGAGATAGTTATTGAAAATTTTGTGAATTGTTGGTGATATGCATCGAGGCTCCAGAGTCTGGATACCAGGCTTGAGCAGCAGGAGAACTACCACTGAATGAGGAGGTATTGGTGGTATAAGCTTGTGGTCATTGAGGTGGATGTTGTGGTCTACCATGAGGTTGAGACCGAATTTGAGGTTGTGACCAATGAGAGCCTTGAGGAACAAATTTCTGATTGTAACAATGATAGCAGATGGAAGCATCATGACCATACCGAAAATAGAGTTGACATTGTATAGATGAACGACCTCTACCTCTGCCTCGTCCATAAAAATTTCTACCACGAGAATATAAGGTATTGTTGGAATAAGAAAAAGTAGAGTCATAAGCCAGAGGCCGTGGTTGAGCAGAATCAGTGGCAGCAACCATTACAAAGTGAGAATTAGACGAAAGAGGATCAACCAACAGAGATTTATGAGCTCGGTTAATAGAGATATCTATTGCATCTTTTTTGTAACGTTCTAACTGAGCCTCATATAAAAGTAGTAACGCTTCAACATTATCAACGGACATGAGATCAATTTTACTGCTAATGAATGTAATAATTGACTCAAAATCACGCGGTAAGCCTTGCAAAATTACATCAATCTGTTCTTGCAAGGAAACAGTGTCACCAACAACAAACAACAAGTCAACTAAAGTCTTTATTTGAAGTACATACTCAGAAATAGATCGATTCTTCAATGACGTTGTACGGAGTTCAGTGCGAAACTGTCGTGCCTTTGCACGAGTGAGAGAGTGATAGTAGGTGTCAATCTTGTCCCATAGCTCATAGGAATGCACACATCTGATCATTCGAGTCAAGATCGGTGCAGAAATGGATGATTGAAGCCAGGAGAGAAGCAATTGATCCTGTTGTTCCCATGCAACATAAGCAGGACTCAAACGATTGTTCTCACAGTTGTCATCAGATGTGAACCGAAATAAAATCGAAGGATTGAGAAGATACGTATGCAATCGATATCCTTTGATTACCTGTTCTATTTGCTGCTTCCATAGCAAATAATTGTTGTCAGTGAGTTTCTCAGAAATCATGTGCGAGAAGATGATCAGAGCGAAGGATACAGGAAGATTGCCGACATGATGAGGTGCATACTGATGCAACGGATCAGGACCTCAAAGCAGCGGTGAAGGAGGCGGCAGAGGTAGTGGAGGATTTGACGTCATACCTAGACGACGAAGTGACAAACCAAGCTCTGAGATACCATATTAAGTTCAGAGAATACAGAGAAGAAGAGAGAGAGGGAGAAAGAAAAAGTGAACTAGAATTAGGAGTTTTATTAATATGTATACTTATGATACAAGTGAGGCTGTTTATATAAAGGTAGAAAAAAAGATAGCTGTTAGTAACAGACACAGCCAGAAAATGAAACAATTACAGATAGCTAGCAGTTACAGTTATAGAAGTAAAATATACAGCTGAAATGACTAAAAGTGTAGTCCCTTCTACAAAAACCTTCATCAATATTTTTTGACGAGGTTCTAAATTTAGAAGGAGTGATAAAAGGGAAATCCTTGCAGGTGTGCGGTTCAACTGGTCTACCACCTGATACTTATTTTGGCGGATGAACTTCAGAAATTCACAGGCCTCCTTATCAGTCACGACCTTCTTGATTTCACCATCAATATCGCCTTCACCCAACTTGGCCTTCGTACTACTACCGCCTCCGGTTACTGGGCTTGGTTCTTTCCTCAACTTCAGTGAGGCAAAAACTTGACCATTTCGGGTTACCCCTCGTACCCCTGATATGTTTGTTATGGCTGATGAAGATGGTCCTCTTATTTTTGAGCTTTCAGTTATCACATTCACATCATATTTCCATGGAACAACATGAGAATCCTTAAACATAAATGGGGTTAGGCGTCTGGATAATGACTGATTGATGTATAAAGTTGTAGTTGCTAAAGGGTTCTTGGTGTAGTAAATCACTAGCGGCTTAGGAGCTTGTATCTCTGACTACTACTAGACCATATTCACACCACTGTCGTGATGCCTACATATTTACAGAATATGACTATCCATTAGTCCTTGAAGGACTTTGTGGAAACTTTAGTGTCTCATAGTCTATTCATCATTGTTCTCATGGTCCCAAGGTTCGCCTACCAAACCTTTCCTGAACAACTGGGCATAAATCAACTTCAACAGTGTCTTTATATTAGAGACATCTCCCACATACTCTTCATCTTCCCCCATAACATTAGCCCCTGAACCTCCATGGTTAGGTAGGGAATTTATGGTCATATTTGGACTTTCTTCTTGAAAACTAAGCCATTGGGCTTTGATCAGGTCACATACTTTGTACTTTAAGGCTATACAAATTTCTGTGGAGTACCTAGATTCCCTAACATGATAGTCACATTGGGCATTTGGATCATATCCCTTAGAGTAAGGTAGTTCCAGGGGTTTAGAAAGACAGGGCACTACGAGGGAATTATGGATAAGGTGAGGTAATAGTTTAGTGTAGGTCATAGAAATTGGATCAAATTAGACAAGGGTGTGATCATTGTTAGGTCTCCTTTGGTTTTGGTTGGGATTAAAGGGCTGAGAGCATTGTTGCGTTGGATAGAATGACACGTGTTGATAGCCAGGTGCTTGAATGGGAGGAGGTCAGAAGTGAGATGGCTGGGGAAAAGGCTGAGGGGGATGGCTATTAGCGGTGGCTATATAAGGGTATGAGTGAATGGGAATAGGTGGACAGGCTGAAAAATGACAAAACTAAACGGTCTCTGGTGGGGTTTTTTTTGGTCATAGATGACGGCATTAGTTTCATTGTCCCTTCTTTTCCTGGCTCTTTGCACAAGCTTTTTTATAATGGGTGTCCAGATGAACTTTAGGTGATCTTTCCCATTCTTAACCTACTTTCTACTCTTTCTCTAATGGTGATAAATTCAGAGAAGTTGGAAGACACACTCCCAATCATTTTATCTTAGAAAGGAGATTGAAGCGTGTCAATGAACATTGCCACAATCTCCTTCTCCAGAAATAGGGGTCCACCTATGTAGTCATTTCTCGTCAAGTTGGGCATATTTTTCAAACAACTCACTATCCTTCTTTGTCATGTTCTATAGTTGTAATACACCAGGGGCCATATCCAGATTATACTTATATTGTTTCAAAAAAGCATATGCCAAATCCTTCCAACAGTGGATGTGAGTGCACTCTAGGTGCATGTACCAAGTCAACACGACCCCGCCAGACTATCTTGGAAGCAATGAATAAGTAGCTTGTCGTCAAAAGCATGGCAAACCATCTTTCAATTATACATGGTCAAATGGTATCGGGGGCAGGATGTAGCCTAGTATTTGTCAAAGTCTGGCATTTTGAGTTTTAACGGGATCATAACATCTAGGACCAAATAGAGTTCAGAAGCGTCTGTTAAACTAAGACCTCTAACACTTTCCATGATCTATAGCTGTTCCTTGAGGATCTTCATCTTCCCCTTGGGTTGAGGAGCTGTAATCGTGGTAGGGCCAGGGACAGGGTTTGTAGTCTGAGTAAAACCCTACAAGTTAGTAGTGTGAGGCATCATGTACCCGTATGGGAAATTACACTGCAGGTAGAAGGAAGTGGAAGGTGACACCTGATATGTTGGGCTGGTCTTTTATGTAGGGTTTTGTGGTTGGGCTAAAGTTTATGGGTTAAGGATTGGCTGGGTCGTTTAGGTAGCCCGTGTTTGAGTCGCTTGTGGTTTAGAGGGCTGCGAGGCGCTTGGTTAGTAGGTGGAATGATCATTTGGGTAGGGTTCTTAGTCTAGGGATTTAATATTTGTGGGGCATTGCCATCTTAAGGGTTGGTGAAAAAATGAGGAAAGTACCCTGAAGGTAAGTTGTATTGTGGAAGGGCACGAGGTTACCATCCAGATAAAGAAAAGTTTATTAGGGCATGTAGCTATATATAAGGCATGTCGTAAGGCGGGAATGGCATGGTGTGAGAGTCAACAGCTTGGTTGGAGTTTCCAGTATTGATGGTGAAAGGAACTGTTATGGGATTCATGACTTGGGCCTATGTCGGAGTAAAGTCAAGGGGATGTAGAGGGTAGTCGGCTGCTCCTCATTTTCTCCTTTCCAAGAGCTTTGTTAGTTCTGTTACTTGTTCTCTCAGCTAGTTAACCTCATTACTTAGGTCTTCGTTCGTGTGTTTCATTTCAGCCATGAGTCTGGTCTGGAATCGAGTTTCATAAGGGTATCTCCCCATGATGTCTTCTTCTTAAAACAAAATTTGTTAGAGGTGACAATAGAAAGAAATAAAACAACAAAATTGTAAATGCATGAAAATAAAATGGCATGTAAAGTAATTGGGAGTCTTGATGAGCGTCCCTTTAGTCTCATTCAAAAGTACTAAGTAGAGTAAAAATGAAAATTAATTTGGGATAATCGTGGACACGAAATAATCCTTCAATACCACAAAATTCATTACTTCAAAAAAGGTTCATTGCATCAAGACAAATCATCATCTTTTCCTAGCTTGGGTAATCATAGCCCTCATTCTACTAATTTGGTCGTTACAGTAACCTAGAAAGACTATAAATCTTTTGGGGGTGGTGAAAGGGTTTGCCATTTCCTTAGCTTCTTTCAAGAGTTGTGGGATATCCTCTAAGGCTCTATTGGCTAAATATGCTAGCTTGGCGAAGCGATCCATCCATGAGTGAATAATCTCATCTTGCTGGGCTACTTTCTCCTTCATTATACGCACTGCTCTCGACACCCCTATTCCATTTTGATTGCATGCCATCTCTTTTCATTTATTTCTTACTGGCAAGTCTCTACCATATTGTTGAGTTAATGCTCTACTCTATTAATTTATGACTGCAGGAGTCCTATTTATGTTAGGATGCTCTATTCATTTTCTTTGGCTTTTGCCAGCATCTCCTTCAACAATTGTTTATTTGCTATCATGATATTCCTCTGTCTGCTCTTTATCCTTAGTTGTGAGTTGGCCGGTTAGAGGCATTGATCCAGCTTCCTCATACGGTACCTCTCAGACATCTGCTTCTTGCCAATCTCCTCAAGAGCTTGCTCCTTTTCTTAATTTTCTCTCTTTAAGAGGGCACAATCTTGTTGAGCCTTTATCAGATTGTCCTTTAATTTCTTCTTCTTGGCTATCAGCTTCACTAGTTGTTCCTTCCTCTTTTTAACTGCTTCTTCTTCAAAGGAAGGAAAGGAAGATGGTTTGTGTGCCAGAAGGGAATCGAGTTGCTTGAATGGTAGCTTAATAATGGACACCCCATTCTTTCCCTTTCTTGTGGACTTTTTTCCAAGCATCCCCTATATCCTTGACGGTAAAGATATAATTTCCCTTTATGTAGTAAAGGACAATGGGAGTCAAGGGCTCTTCATCGGATGGTCTGAGCAAGGGGTAAACCAATTGGCGCTTGGCTATGACTGGGTTATAGTTGATACATCCTCGAGTACCCATGAGTGGGATGTTCGGATAGTTCTCGTAGTGTTAAATGATAGTGTCAACCCTCAACCATTGAGGATACCACCTCACTTTTTCAGCAGGGAGCCCAAATAAATGATTGGCCCACTCACGTCCATTCTTTGTAGTCAACTGGCATAACTTTAGGTCAGAAATAAGGCATTCAACCTTCCCCACTTGGTTGAAGACATGCAAGGTAAGCCACACGTATAACACATGTAAGTAACAGAATATTCTTTTCCCACCCTAAGTATGACAAAAGTCCATGGTGTAGTAAACATCCGCCAAGACAACGGTGACAGAATTTTCAAGCTTAAGCTTATGGGGGAAGAAGACGTCAATGGCATCGTAGTCCACATAATTATTAATGATAGGAAACAAGATGACACCATAAAGGGTAAGAGTTAGTGTATCCATGAAAGTTTCCTAATCCTCTGTCTCAGCTAGACTGTGCATGTGTATCACAAAGTATTCCTTGGCGAAACCCAAAGACTGATTTCTATTGAGTTGTGCACTTCTCAACACTTTCAGATCAATTTTCAAAACTTGAGCAAGAGAGGTGATCATCGAACGATGCTCAAGTGAACAGTAAGACCTCTGTCCTTCCAATGACATGCCCAAAATTTGCTTGAACTCCTCAATGATGGTGCTAGTTGGAAGTCTCGAAATGTGAAACACCGTAGGGGTGGGTAGTAAAACTGAGCCAAAATAGTGATCGCCTCGACTTGTACTTCAACCTTCAGTAGTTTCAAGATTCTGTTGTACTTCCTTGAAAAGGCCATCTTTTGAGTTAGGTTTAACCTTTTCCCTAAAGCTTGCAAACTAGCCGTGTCAACCCTTCTAGCCTTAACATATAACAGTTTTCTCAATTTGGCCATGTTGGCCACTCAATTATCTGATCCTATATTAATTTCCATTTTCTCTTGAAGATGCTTACCAAGTTCCGGATAACTTCCTGGAAAAGGAAAAGAGAAGGAAAGTTGGTTCATGAACACGTCACACCTCGTCGATCATTACTTCCCTCGGTATCTTACTTTTAAAGTATTTTCCTTATATCTGAAGGGAGTAATGATTAACGAGACTCATGGTAAATTGAAAAACATGAGTTATGGGCTTTCTGATCATCCTTAAAGTAGAGACAGCGGCTATAGGCCAATTTTCTTCTTCCCTTTTTGCTTTTCTTGACCCCCTTTTTGGTTGTTTCAATGGTCTTTTATGTTGTTGATGAAGGTTTTTTTATTAGTGGGGATATATTTTAAAGGGGTTTGTAAGTTGTTGTTGGTGATAGTGGGTGAAGAAGACAAGAATAAGGGGAGTAAGGCCAAGTGTATGGTGTTGTTGGTGTTTAAAGTGGAGAGCAAAAATCAAAGAAAAAATGTCTCCTTTATTGTTGAAGCCCCTTCTTTATTTGTAATGTTCTCCTTTGTTTTTTTGATACCATTGCCATTCCCATGTTTCCTTTTTCCTTGTTTAATTTCCAATGCACTGTGATTGCCATTTTATTTTTTGATGCATTTGAATCTGTGAATGGTTTCTCTCACTTTCCCTTGTGGTGATTCTGTTCCCTGTAAATTCAAGGTTTCCTTTCCCCAATTCTGAAATTTGCATCAATCGGGAAAGATAAGAATGGAGAGAATATAACAACAATAACAACAACAACAAGAGAGACAAAAAAAGGGTGTTCACACTCATCTTTGAATTATAAGACTGAGTCATATACTTATTATGTCCCTTCAACTATCCAATTAAGGATGAGACTTCTTTAATCTCTCGTGGCTACATACTTTTTCCTTTGTCTGATAGTTATGATCTCCTTACTGCATATGATCATAGAGTATATTTGGACATAGAAATCAAACAAGAAGGAGTGAGAAACAGAATATAATACTTCATAGATAAGGCATAAGCATAAAGGGTTTTACTAATATCATAATAATCTTATCATTCATGTTGAAGAAAAGTCTGGATGAAAAGAATTTTCTTAAATTATCCTGGACAAGGCCCTAGTTTTTAGTACCCTCAGATTTGTTAATATCACACATCAAGAATTTTCGTTAGCAAGTGAACTCTGTACATCTTATGACAAATTTGTGTGCCTAAGTGTTTCAGGATACAAGTTTTAGGCTATGAAACAAATAGGGAGTATCAAGACTCTAAAAGTCTGGTAGAATAATCAAAAGTTTGGTATAAGCATACTGTTGAAGTTGGAACGTTTTCACTCAAAAGATCATAGATACATTCTTAATGTTTTTAATTCTATTTAAGTGATGTATTGGGATTCATGCACTTATCATATATTCGTGCTTATCATCAAGAAACACAAGGAACAAAATCAAGCTCAGCAGCAAATGTTAGCGTACCTACCTCTGTGTATAATTAGAGATAACTTAGCATATTCAAAAATAATGTCAAAATATTTCAGAAAGCCTTTTTGGCGCTGACTTCTGATCTTTCACTCAATCAAGAAGTAAAATAAGAATGGCCTTATGCATTGGAGATGCATGAGAAACTATTTCCATGAAAGAACTGAAGAAGCCTATTACCAGACCTATGAACCTTTAACAATACTAAGGACTGGTACCCGAAAGCTTAAGGCAAATACCTTCAAAGGATTTCCAATGACTATATCTCCTTTCAAGAAGCAGCAACGGTCATATCCTTTAACTTCTATATATATCAAGGAAGATTGAACTTCAAAAATAGAGAATTTACAAAGCAATAATTCAATATTTCTCTTGAGTCAAAATTCTCTTTGTTTATTCTTCTCTTGTAAGAGAGAGACCTTCTTTACTTGTTCTGCCTCTAGCAGACCTTGGTCTCATGTCTAAACTTAGTGTATAATTCTCTTTTTATATTTATCATACACTAAGTTCTAAGAGTTACTCTTCTATTCACAAATAATCTATGAAGTCTGGTGTGTTGCCAAAATCTGTTAGTGTGGGAAACACTATTGGCTTGAAAAGGCTTTTGAAAGAATACTTTAGTTTGAGCCAGGAGTGGCTTATTAAAAGAATACTTTGGTTTAAGCCAGAAGTGGCTGGAGTCAAGAATATTTGTGACATTGGTCTGGTGCTGTTATTATAAAGGAGATTTTACAATAGTGGAAATCCTTCAAATTAGAAAGGACTGGACGTAGCTTCTATGTTGGAAGTGAACTAGTATAATCTCTCGGTGTTAATCTTTCCTCATTACTCTTTTGCTTCATCTTATTACAAGTTTTTATTTGGTTCCAATTTCCACGAAAAGAGTCTGTGACTTATTCAACCCTCATTCTAAGTCTCACTTTGAACCATTAATTGGTATCAAAGCTTGTCCTTTTAGGTTGATCACTCCTCTGAGTGAAAAGGTTAAAGATCCATGACAGGTTCTCAAAGTAATCAATTAATAGCAGAATAATTCTCAATCAACAGGCCTCCAACTTTCTTTGGAGAAGACTATCCTTACTGGAAGGATAAAATGAAAATGTTCATAAAATCCACCCAGTACAGTTTATGGGCTGTAATTACTAATGAGATTATGATTCTTCTATTGATGAAGAAGGAAAGCCTAAATCAGAAGATGAATGGTCAACCAGTGAGATCAAAAAGATGGAGATAAATGCCAAAGCCAGATTTCTGCTTACTTGTGCTCTCAGCAAATCTGAGTACAATAAAGTTTTTAGCTATAAGACAACTAAAGAAGTCTGTGATGCTCTTCTACACAATTATGAAGGCACTTCCAATGTCAAAAGATTTAAGAAGATACTGTTAACCAAATAGTATGATACCTTCAAAATAGAGGAACATGAGTCTATAGATCAAATGTTTGGAGGGTTCCAAACTCTACTTAATGAACTCAAAGCTCTTAGTACTACTCCCTCTGTAGAAGACATCAATGTAAAACTTCTTGGAAGCTTTCTTGTAAGGTTCGATACAAAATGTTCTACACTAGAAGAAGCTAATAATCTAAGAACTTTTTCTCTGGATGAGTTATTGGAGTTCTTAGAGTGCATGAGTTGAAGCTAAAGCAGAAGGAGGTCAATAAAGCTTCGTCTTCCAAAAACATTGCCTTGAAGTCTGATAAGTCAAGCAGAAAAGACAAAGCTTTGAAGGCTGAGGAGTCCTCAAGCTCTGATGAAGATTCTAATGCATCAGGAGTTGACACTGATGAGGAATTAGCTCTTATAAACAAGAGATTCCATAGACTATTGAAAAAGAAGTTCAAACCTGACAAATTCCAAAAGAAAGATTACAAAGGTAAAATTCAATTGAAATTGAAAACTGACAAGTATGTCCTTGAATGTTTCAACTATAGGAAATCAGGTCATATAAAAGCATAATGTCTTTTCCTAAATAAAGATAAGAAAAAAAGAAGAAGAGGTTTTTCAAAAGACAAAAGGGATTGATAATCTGGGATGACGATGAATCATTAAACTCTGAATAGTCTGAAGAAGAGATAGAATCTGCATAAATCTGTCTCATGGAAGATGAGGAATCAGACTTTGAAGCTCACTCCAGTGATTCAGATATCGAAGAAGTCAGTTATTCTAAATTGAAACAAAACTATGATTTATTGTTTAATGATTTCTCAAAACTTTTGAAGAATTTCAAAAAATTGAAAATGAAACATGTTGACACTGTTACTGATTTTGAAAATCAAATTTCAAAACTAAAAGAAGAAAACCTTGACATAAATGTTTTGAAAGAAATATAAGAAAATGAGAGGATACATTGGAAGAGTTGAGCAGACTAAGAAAATAAAATGGCTCGTAGCCATATCAACATATTCAGCTCTTAGTTGATTTGGCCATTTTACTAGTACTAAACTGTTTGTCCCTTTGCGCAACACAATTACTCTCAGCAGGAATGATAGTGTTGTGGGCTAACCCTGAGTTCTACTCAATAGGCTTTCCTTGAGCCCCACCCAAGGTCTTTTATGGAATCCTCAAAACCACTCATATACAATTCTCATTTCATATTTTCTCATCAATAATAAGCATCTCATGCTATATGATGATACTTAATCAACCATTTACTATCATCCCATGCAATATAGTAACATTAATTCAACCAATTCATTACGTCTCATGTAACATGTTAACATCACCTTAATCATTCTATCACATCTTATGCAATATAATCACAACAGGTAGGAACAGAGATGAAAATCTATCTCAATTCATCAATCTCATAACAACATATAAATCAAGGGGTATAATGTCATTCAAGTAATCAATCACACAATTCATAACATCATAATATCATAATTTAATTATCCATAATCATGCAATTATACCCTAACTCGTCTATAAACCATACATTTAAAATATAATTACCCACCCTACTTGGAATAGATAATCTCAGAAGCTCTCAAAGCCTTCTAACACTCACCGATCACCAACAAATAAACTCGAAAGTTCCTAAAACATCAATATTTAATTTTTAATAACTTAAAACGCTATTAAAATTGTATTCAAAGTCAATAACCATTAATTTATATGGTATTTGATAAGTTCTAACTTACCAAAACAAGTCGATAAGCTCGCTACTCGCTTCCAACAACACACCGACTCCGAATCACTTCCGAAATAAAAGAGAACCAAAAAACCCACAAGGTACACAAGTTGCCCATTAAATAAATTTAACTTAGAACCTCCGAAAATTCAAATAAATCATATATTCGAAGACTACACTCACGAAAATGGAAAATAACATCCTGGGTATCATCAAGTTTACCGATAATGGCCAAAAACCCTCGAAATCTCAACAACAACCAAGCTGCCTACAACTCTAAAACAGTCCAAAGCATCTTGAAATGCATGAATTTAAGAGAATTAAGGAGTGAGGTTCATGAATTTCATAACAATTAAACTTTAGGTATGAGATTTTTACCTCAATTTCAAGAAATCAGAGCTTCCCCAAGGACACCCATGGCTGCTACGCTTAAAATAAGGAAGAATGGCACATGAATCTTTAATTTGTAGAAGAAGATATGAAATTAAGATAATAGAGTCGTGGAAGGAAGAAGAAGTGGAAAACGGTCTCCCTGTTTTAGTTGCATGCAAAGCTTGAGAGAGAAGAAATGAAATTAGAAAAGGCCTATAACTCCTCATTAAGGGCAAACAAGTAAATTTCACACTCTTTCAATTAATGAATAAAACCCATTCATTCTTAATAATTAATTAACATGCAATTAACCATTAACCAAAGTTAGGATGTTACATCCTTAAATTGATTTAGATTATTTCCTTGTTTTATTCTTATATTGAGGTGTGTAGAGTTTGCTAAGGTAGTTTGTTTTTAAAGATTGAGCTCCTTCTAGGATTCATGTTTAGGTATACTTTAAAAACAAGGTGTTTTAAAGAAATTTTGACTTAGTGATGTCAACTTTTTATCAATTAACTCTTAGATATGTGTCTTCAAGTTGTCTTTTTTTTAATCTACACTAATTCACTCCAGTATGTAATTCTTCAAGGATTTAGGTTTTTTTAACCTAAGTCTTCAGTTCTTTAGAAATGGATGATAGATATTTAATTTTGACTTGATCTTCTGAGAAACTCCTTTTGACAACACCCTTGTTGTGTTGTTAAAGTTCTGTGGTGATTTAAGAACTTTTGATATAGAACCATGTTTTTAGGTTATATAAGCTTGGTTCTTCAAAAATGGGATAATGAGGTTCCTTTTTTTACTTACTTTGCTTGTTTCTTTGATTCTAGTTTATGATCTTTTCTTTTGTAAGAATTACTTTGAGTTCATCTTTTTTCATAGAAGCATTCTGAATTCATTCAAGAATTTCTCATAGTTCTTCATTTAATTTCCTTACTACTTCTATTTCACACTTAAAGAAATATGTTAGATCACCTTAAAATCAGAGGTCTTGAATTATTTTCAAGAGTGAAGTATCATCAAAACTATTTATCATAGGGTGCTAGAGATTTAGACTTAACAATCTCTCTATTTTTGATGATGATAAAATTCCTAGAAATTAGTTGAAGTTTTTGATTCTTGATAAACAACAAGAAACATACAGTAAACTTTATTGGAGAAACAAAATAGGCTTCCTTTGAATTTATGCTATGCATGAACATGTTATCTAGAAATAAGAATCAACATTAAAGAAACATATTCATTGATCATCAAAAGATATAATATGTCATTGGATGTATTAGATCATATAATAAGTCATTAATAAATATTACATTAAATCAATAAGAAACTTAAACAACTTAATCATAAAAAGAAATAGATTTAAAGCAACAACAAATTTTCTAAAACATAAAAATCCTAAAAACTTCATTCTTTTCTTTCTTCTTTATTGCCCTTTTTGGCATCAACAAAAAGAAATTTTAAGCACAAGGGAGCAACAGTAAAAGATTTATGGTTTGGGATTAGGGGTAGAAGATGACTATTTAAAACCAGGTTCTTAGTTCTCATCATGATTCCTTGTAGGCAGGTGTATGGATGACATTGGTATAACATTTAGAGCAACCCTTGGCACAATCTCAGTTGCCACCCACTGTTGTAACTTAACATGATGAACAAGAAACTTGTGAAAGCTTTCTTGTGTCATGAAGACTCCTTGTATTAGTATCTTCTAATTCTTACTTGGCTTCTCAAACTTTAGAAGTAAAGTTGCAGATTTAGATTTTGCTTTTGAAGGAGCGAGATCCTTATGCTTAGAACTTCCAACACTTTTGTCATCCTTGGGAATATTGAAAAGTGATCCTACTGATCCAAACTCATAAAAAATACGAGGGATTGAGGTAGTGATTGGAAAGGCTATGGGATAAGGCATAGGTTCATTGTTTCTTACAAGTGAGGCAAGAAACTACATGATTGTCTTAATGTTGAAGGTTCCTTAACTTTTAACTTCTTCTTCGTCATCCTTAATAGGGAGTTCTTTTTTCCTACCCTTAGGACAGTGATGCGGTCATCCATAACATATAAGTCCTCTATCATAGAAAGACTTTTCTCATTAACAATATAAATACCTAAAGTAGCAAGATCATCAGATAGGCTTATGTACATTCCACTCACAGCAACATCATCTTCTGGAATAACATTCTAAATATGCTCAGAAACAACAATATCTTCTTGAGCAATAATAGTTCATAAGGGTTTAAAAGCAGGTATATCAATAGGCTTTTGAACATTTTCAGCAACAGGTTCCCATAATCAGAGCTATAACAACTTCCTTCTCAACATGAATGTTAAGATTCCGAGCTTCATTCTCTAGAACCTTCATTGGTACCTCTATTTCTACAAGTTGAAAAGTTCCAACCTCAAATGTTGTTATGTGTTCTTTAATAGCCAAGTCAATAATCTGATAAATTTTTTGGATCCAACAATGTTAGTTCTCCTAATAGAACTTTCACTACTTTGATTTCTGGTGATCATTCTCCTTACTCTAGAAGCAACATTTTGCTTCTTGATAGATTCCACAACTTTCTTCTTCCTTTTATCAAACTTTGAAGGTTTCTTTCATTCAAAAACACCATCAGTGGCAACAACAGGAATGTTGGCAGCAATAGACACATCACGAGCAACCTTTATCTTATATTCTTCATTAGAAATATAGTGCCCAACAAGACCTAAACTTTGCACACTAGCCTTGTCAAAGGCAGTTGTGGTAAAATCATAAAAGTATGCACCATTAAGATTAATATTTGCATATTTCATAAGCCTTGTTATCACCATTTGATTATGAACGGCTCCATAAGACTTCATTGATTTCACAGAGCTAATGGTGTTTCTGATGATGATAGTTACAAGATAAATCTTTCTCCTTTTTAGCATGTGTCAGATCAAAATTACATTAAGATCATTAGTCTTTCCAAGGTTTCCATTTCTCACAAGCATGAACAAGAAACACATGTTGTGAAGTAACTTGCAAAAAGGCTTCATCTCTTTGTATTTCCTTTTTCCATGAGGATCTTTAAATAAATCAACATATACTTCTTCTTCAAAAGTTATAGCATTAGCAAACCAATCTTTCTTTAGAAACCGATTTTGAGATTTTGGAATTTCTAAACTAATGGCCATATAAACAAAAGAAAAAGTAAAATCAATGTCTTTTAAGTGGTCATAAAAGAGTGTAGTCAACTTCATCCATAACTAAGGAAGTCATGAATGCTTTTGCCATAGATGGGTGGATACTTTCTCTCATACCAAAGAAGCTCTTGCATCCTAAAGCCTTAAAGAATGGGTAAAGATTCCATCTTTTCACGTAAATATCATTAAATAAGAATTTCATTCAAAAATAGGTTTTCCTTTCCATCTTTTAACATATCTTTTCCTTTCTTCTTTGTTCTTAAATAGACTAGACACATTATCAATCTCTATACATTCTTGCCTCAATTTAGGCTAGTTTTAGGCATGAGAATATGGTTGTGAAGTAGGGTTACGAGATGGTTTGGGTGGAGTTAGGCTTTCAAAAATGGTTTTCTCAGAGTTAGTCTCTAGAAGTTTTCTTTTTCTTCCAACCAATTTGGTTCTAATTTTGGTGTAGATAGGTGTAGAAGAATAGGGATTGGGGTTTTCTTATACTTCAGATTCTAAAGATCCAAATAAGAAAGATCTAGAGGAAGTTATTTTTATAGGTGAGGGAGGAAGGGTTTAAAGAGGTTTGGTGTTCAAAGCATTGTCTTCCTCTGAATTAGAGTCTAAACTTTTAGATGAGAGAGGGACAAGAAAAGGACGCTTGACTCTAACCATTGTTGAGAAGGGTTTAGAAAAAGAGAAAAGACAAGGGTTTTTTTCTTGTTTCTACGATGAAGCATAAGAGGGCAAATATGTTATCTCTGATAGTCTTATACATATATAGCCTTTATTAATGTACAACTTCCAGAAAAAAGCTCCATTGAAAGAGAGAGAAAATAAAGTCTTTCTATTCTAGAAACTACCACATTTCCTTTCCTATATCATGCATTAAACATTATCATAAACATCAAATTTTATCCACACAAAAAAACATAATTAAGTAAATCAAACACAAAGGTTGACTTCTAGTTTTAGAAACACAATTTTGGGATTATATATATATATATATATGTAAAGATTCTTTTGAAAGTGCCTTGTTAAGAAAGCCTTGTGAAAATATACAAAGTTCAGTTCTTGTTCAAAACAAATTTGCATGAACAGATTTAGACTCAATCAGATAAAACATGTTAAACAATCATATGAATACATGAAAATAAATTAGTGTCATGCTTTAGATTCATCATAATTGAAAAGACATATTTTTCTAAAAAGGTTCATTCTTAAAAATAGAATAATTTCTGTTTCTAAATCATTTTGGACTCATAGCACACATGTTTAATTTGTTCACAAGAAACTTAAATCTATCTTCCATTAATGGTTTAGTGAAGATATCAACATTTTGAAGTTTTGTGTTAGTGAAATTTAGAGTGATATTAATCATGATCTTTGATGAAGTGATGCTTGGTATCAATATATTTTGATCTTGAATGTTGAATATGAGTTTTTTATAGATCAATAGCACTAATAATATTACAAAAGATTAGAGTTTCAAAGTACCTTAATGAGTAATCCTCCAATTGATGCTTTATCCATAAAATTTGAGAGCAATACCTTACTGTTGAAACACAATATGCTTTTGTAATTTATAGTGCTACTTGTGTTTGAAAATTGTCTCAGGTAACAAAAGCTTGTATGTCAAAGTTTTGATAATGACAAAGTAACCATTTGAAGAATCATGACAAGGAAAATGAATTTCATGAAGTGTCAAAGTGCTAGAATAATGAGAATAAGCCTCTGGGAAGATCAAAATAAAGAAGAGTAAAGAGCTTACAAATCAAATCAAGAATCAGGCCTGAATTGATATATCCTAATCGATTACACAAGGAACATAATCGATTACAGCAAATAAGCTAATCGATTATGATGCTGTGTAACAAGAATTAAAAGTATCAAGTATAATCTATAATCGATTACAAGGCTGGGATAATCGATTACCATGATTCTGTTTGTCACCTAATCGATTAAAATAAAGAGAATAATCGATTATACTATTGCAATAAAAGGGATAATGTATCAGGTATTTTGCCTAATCGATTACAAGGGATAATGTATCAGGTTCTGTTTGATTTATAATCGATTATATGAGTTACATAAATCGATTACAGTGTTGCATACAGGAATTAAATGCATCAGGTGTAATGCATAATCGATTACAAGGATATGACAATCGATTACATTGACATAATCGATTACAGGAAAAGACATAATTGATTACACAACTACTGGACACTTAAATTGATGGAATACAACAAAGTATAATCGATTACAGCTCGAGGAGTAATCGATTATACTAGTGCTAGAATTTGGGGAACATGACTTTGAAGTGCAGGTCCAGCTCACTTCTCCACCAAAGCTTCAAGGCCCATGCTATGCAACAGCTCTAAACCTCCATGGCTGCTCTCAAGGCCTATAAATGAAGCTGCAACTTAACCACAAAGAGAACAAGACACAAGGAATCAATCAAAGCAAGTCATTGTGGTTAGTGAGTCCATTTTGTATAGTTTTATTATTTGAAACTCTTGGTCTAATTTTTGTAAATCCTTTCTTGTTGAGAGTTAGTCATTGTGAGAGCTATTGAACTTGGACATCTACTCTATTGAGAGAGTTATTTTCTTGTAAACACAAAAATCAAACACTAAGGTTTCACTCTAGTTTTGAGTGGTCACAAAGGTTGGGGTTCAAACTTTGGGTATTGAGTTTGAGAGATTGGGTGGGGTGCCCTTGTGCTAGTAAGGATTGAGTTCTTGAGTGTGGGACACTAAGAAGCTGCAATTGCTCATAGCTTGTATCTCTAAACTTCAATAGTGGAAATCCTTCAAGTGGGTTGCTTGAAGGCGAGACGTACACTGGGGAGGTGGAACTCGTTATATTGGTTTGCAAGTTTCTCTTCCTTACTCTCTTGCATTTAAATATTGTATCTGGTTGGTGTATTATTTTGATTGTGATTACATTGCTTGAACTTGATTAATTTGACTAAGCTAAGATCCTGTACACCAAGTGTTTGATAAATTGCCTAAGTGAATTCTGCACATCTTTCTTGTCTTATTTCTTGCATTATACTTGTTGTTTCTTACAAATTATTATCTTGTGTCAAAAGGGAACCAATTTCAAAGGCTTTTCAAGCAAAAGTTTTAAAACTCAATTCACCTCTCCTCTTGAGTATTAAGGCCACTTGACTAACACTACTGTGTTCTGCTTTATGCTCAGCCATAAGATCAGGCATTCACCAAGGAAATGGGATCCACCACTGATGCTTTTCCTTTTTAATTTGTTTCTGACATAATTAGCATCACGAAATCCTTTCCGATTTATTTTTATTTTTATCTTGTACTAAAGGCTATGGCTTGGTGTTCCAGCCAAATATCTAAAGAATTTCTTCACATCAATGACATGAGACTCTTTGGGAGAAACTCTAAATCTTACACATGATCCTACTATGAAAGGGATATCAAGTTTACTTGCTGTTAAGAAGGGAAAACACTCAATCATTCCTCTATATTCCTTTTTAGATATAAGTTTCCATTTTTCATCAAAATCAAGGTTTGTAGAAGGATCAATAGGAGTTGACATGAGCATAACATCAACTATTCCATACTTCTTCAGAAAATCTTTTGTGTACTTCTCTTAATGAATAAAAATGCTGTAACATCCTAGGTTGTTTTACCTTTTTATTTACATATGACAAATTATTTTCACAATAAATTTTTCGCGTTGAATAAAAATTTGTATCTTAATATGAATTAGTATGTACTTCCCCTAATAAATAATCCACTCGACCTTGATGTAAAATGATACTTACCTCTTTTAGTTACATAAAATCCTACTCAGAACGAACCAAAACCGTTTCTAAAACAAACCCTTAAATAAAAGTATGTTAAAATAATAACCGATTGGAAGTGGTTCCACTCGGTGTTGATAATAATTAGTATTCACTTAAATATAATCAAAGTAATAATAAGAGTGTACGCGAAATGACATCCGGTCAGAATACTTCCTTCGGTAAAGTGGAGTTACAACCGCATAAGAAGAAGAAGAAGAAGAAGAAGAAGACAGGGGTCATTCGCCTAAGCGAGACCCCAAGGTACCTAGGTGAAATCCGAGAGTCGCCTAAGCGAGTGTCGACTCGGTTGAGCGAATGCCACCCTCAAGTCTGAGCGAACAAGACGCATATGCGGACTCACATGGGGTTTCACTCGGTAAAATGGTTTACTCGGTAATAGGGTTTCACTCGGAAAACACTCAACTCCCATTCACTCGGACATTCCACACTTGACTCATTACTACCCTCACTGAGAAAGCTTAGCTCAGCCACAACTCCCTCGGGGATAATTCAACCTCCTTCACTCGGTTATCGCTTCTCCGAATATCCTCACTCGGTGAATACCCTATCCTTACTTCCCTCGGAAGAAACTCAGATTTCCCCTTGGACACATCCAACTTCTCTTCACTCGGAATCTTTATGCACTTTCTTCACTCGGAACTCTCTCCCAACGAATCCCACTTGGGACATTCTAACCTTCCACCCGGAAGGGGGTCTCTCGGTTATCCCTCACTCGGGAATGAATCCGCTAGTTAATGAGCTGTCACAGCAAACATAAAAACATATAGATCAATGTATTTTAAAATATAAATTCGTATCTGATTCAAATTAAGTTGACATACAGATAATAATAAACACTCATAAACTCCTTATACACACATATACTCTACACAATCACTCAAAATCACTCGGGCCTTGGCATCGATCTCCCCCTTGGCGCGACTCCATGGCTCCGGCTTCCTCCCCGTCACTGGTTACTAAATTAAAATAACAGCAAGGGTGAGTGTTTGGCATCATAACTAATATAGAACAAAATGTAACAAGTTATATATATATATATAAGTTACGTCCGATTGTATTTTCATCACTCGGCAACTATAATACATCATACTCGGTCAATAGAACAAACTTCACTCGGCAAATATAACAAATGTCACTCGGCAAATCTATACATCACAACTTATAATTCATCAATTATCATAACTGACTCTTAAATAAAATTTGACGCCTAGTATCCGGATACTAAAGGATCGACCTTCAGCTGGGAGTCCGACTTGACATCCCGTGAACCTGACTTGGTTCACTGAGCCCGACTTGGCTCCCCCTCGACCACTGGGTCAAAGACCTCTGGGTAGCTTAACTGGGTCCGACTTGACCACTGAAGCCAAAATAGGGTAGTTCATACCGTTGGTCGTCCTTCACCACATAATCACATTCCATCATATAAACAAACATATCATTCCGATTACCACTTGCAACTGTCAGAAACTGACCTGTGCTCACGGCGTAGGGCGACCGACTCGTCAAGCTCCTAAACATAATATACCGATTACCACAACCATCACTTATTTCATGCCATTGTAAACCATACACACATACATGCATACACATACAACTCAACATTAAATATTCCATGCTCATGACATGATTAACTTAACCACACACCCGATCTTTAATTGATCGGTGTACACAGTCACACATGTACAAACATGGGCATGCAACAACATTCAATAACATTTTCTTACCCTGTTCATACCGTTCAATGACTCGGATGGGAAATGAGTCCTATTCAAATCAATCATAACCCGAACACCCCCTTACCTTGGTTCCATGCTTTGATGATCTGCTCCCGGTGTCGGTCCCTTCCTCTGAGCACTGGATTCGCAGTCTCAGCTCCGTCACTCAGCCTTTTGTTGTCTAATCTACTACCTACGGGTCAGAATGCAAAACTTGTTAACTCAACGCCCTCAGCTCTTATTCCACATTTGAGCTCACACTCACCAAAGGAGTGGAGAACAGACTCGAATACAGCCATGCATGGCCCTTGGCTACCAGAGAAACGAAAGGAATAAAGAGCCACAAATAAAATGGATCAGTGGACTCACCTTGAGGCCATGATCACAGGAATGGGGTTCGATTGAAGCTTTAACATGAACGGAGTCCCCCTCCGAGGCATGCAATTCATCAACGAGAGAGGAGAAAACGAAGAAGAAGGAGAGCAGACCAAGAAGAAGAAGTGGTTCGTGAATAATGAAGAGGAGAGAGAGAATTTCCTTTTATATAAAGCTCAGGGGCAAGACAGCCTTTTCCCCTATTTCATTTGCATTCTCATTAAAAGTTTTTAATCAATTTCGTCACATTGGATTCTTTTATAATTACCGACCAACTACGCTTATTTGCTTTTATAATATTTAATTATTCGTAACTGTCTAATACTTCATAAGAGTATCGACCCGAGATGGATACCGGCCAACCGGTGTCTAGGCGTAGTGCCCACACTTCGGTAATCCGAGCTAACGCTTGAAAGGTCAGACACTTCATCCGTCCTTACATCTTTGTTATGCATATCCGTTTGCCTCAGCCATACAAGAGGTTGATCCGGACTATAATTCTGAGTTAGGCGTTCTCCTCACACCGGTTAATCCAAGACCACTCCAGGCACACCGGATAAGCATCAGTCACAAGACAGCACGTCTTTGACCGTTCTCCCCTGCATAACCGATCTTCAACACTGTTTGGTCCGCACATCTGAGACCGGCCCAACACCGGATTCCTTGACCCCGATTCAGGCAGATGAAATATTAAATAAATCTCTAAAACATTTGCTAATATTTTCCACTCTCCATAATTTTTATTAAAATACCAGGAATGTTACATCCACCCCCCTAAAAGGGGATTTTGTCCCCGAAATCAGTGTTCCGATTGAAAAAGATGGGGTACATCCGCCTCATATCCGATTCTAATTCCTAAGTGTAGTTCATCCAATTCAAATTCTGTCATTTCACCTTCACCAACGGCACCTCCTTGCTCCTTAACCGTTTTGTTTGATACTCCTCAATACTGATCGGTATAGCTTCCACCGTCAGGCCTTCTGTCAATTCAATGGAGTCACTCGGTACAATCATTGTGTCACACGGAATATAGGCTCGAAGTTGTGATACGTGAAACTCATTGTGGATGTTAGTCAATGACTGGGGAAGATCTAGTCGGTAAGCAACTTCACTAATCCGTTCCAGTATTTGGTATGGTCCAATGTATTTCGGATTAAGCTTTTGGCTCTTCAAAATCTGACCTACACCTTTAGTCAGTGAAATCCTCAGGGACACCCAGTCGCCCACTTGAAACTCAAGCGGCCTATGCCGATTGTCATAATAGCTCTTTTGTCGGTCCTAGGAAATTTTTATCTTCTCCCAGATTAAAGCAACTTGTTCGTTCATCTCTTGAATCAGCTCAGGCCCCAGATGAATGGCATCGCCATTCTCATTCCAACATAATAGGGTACGACATTTCCGACCATAAAGGGCTTCATATGGAGCCATCCCAATGCTGCTATGATAACTGTTATTGTATGCAAACTCCACCAAGGGCAAGTATTTCTCCCATGATCCGCCCTGCTCTAACACACATGCCCTCAACATATCATCGAGAGTCTGTATTGTCCGCTCCGACTGGCCATCGGTCTGGGGATGATACGCCGAGCTCAGTCTAAGCTCAGTACCCAGTTCTTGTTGCAAGCTCCCCCAAAATCTTGAAGTGAATCGGGGATCCCGATCAGAAATAATGCTTGAGGGTACACCGTGCAGTCGTAAAATCTCAGCAACATACAACCTAGCCAATCGGTCCAGCGACCATTTCATATTCATCGCCAGGAAGTGGGCACTCTTGGTTAGTCGGTCAATAATTACCTAAATCGCGTTGCACCCGGTTTGGGTGCGAGGTAGCCCGGATACGAAGTCCATGGTGATGCTTTCCCATTTCCAGATCGGAATTTCTGGGGGTTGAAGCAAACCTGGGGGCCGTTGATGTTCGACTTTGCACTTTTGGCATATCACACAGGACCTCACGTATTCGGTTATTACCTTCTTCATGCCCGGCCACCAGAATTCCTTCTTCAAGTCATGATACATTTTCATCACACCGGGATGAATACTCAGAGAGCTCCTGTGTGCCTCAGCTAGCACAGCTTGCCTGAAATCTCTATGTGCAGGCACCACCACTCGGTCCCGGAATCTCCATATTCCATCATTACCCCGAGTTAACTCCATATCCTTACCTCGAGCCTGAGTGTCAATCAGTTTCAGCAACTCCTCATCGTCTTTCTGAGTAGCAACAATAGACTCTAGAAATTTGTTGGAGATCTTCAACATTCCGACCGTCGTTCAGTTTGGAGCATCCATAACAACTCCTATGTTCATATCCCTAAAGCTCTCCAGCAATTCCTACTCTCAGCCCATCAAGTAAGCCGCGTGCAACACCTTCCTGCTCAGTGCATCAGCAACAATATTCGCTTTGCCCGGGTGGTACCTCAAGTCAAAGTCATAATCTTTTAAGTACTCCACCCACCTTCTCTGCCTCATATTTAGCTCCTTTTGGTCGAATAAATACTTCAAGCTTTTGTGGTCACTAAACACCATATAATGGGACCCATAAAGGTAATGACGCCAAATCTTTAATGCATACACTTCTGCCGCTAGCTTCAGATCATGGGTCAGATAATTCAATTCATGGGGTCTCAATTGCCTGGAAGCATAGGCAATCACCCGGTCGGATTGCATCAGCACGCATCCCAAACCGAACTTGGATGCATCACAATACACTACAAATTCCCGTGTTACATCGGGCAATGCAAGCACCATGGCAGTCGTCAAACATCGTTTGAGAGTCTGGAAACTTAGCTCGCACTTTTCTAACCACATGAAGGGACGTTTTTTTTTTGTTAACCGCGTCAGAGGAAGTGCAATCCGAGAGAACCCTTCAATGAAACGTCGATAGTATCCAGCTAATCCGAGGAAACTCCTGATTTCAGTTACCGACCTCGGCCTCTCCCAAGCCATAACCGCCTCAATTTTAGTCGGATCAACCGAGACGCCCTCTCGGGAAATTACATGTCCCAAGAATTGTACACTACTTTCCCAGAAATCACACTTGGATAGTTTAGCATACAACTTCTTCTCTCGGAGTATCTACAAAACAATCTGAAGGTGTTGAGCATGCTCCTCAACCGACCTCGAATACACCAGGATGTCATCAATGAATACCACCACAAACTGGTCCAAGTACGGTTGAAAAATCTGATTCATATAGTCCATGAAGATGGCAGGGGAATTCGTCACTCCAAAGGGCATTACAATGTACTCAAAATGCCTATACCGAGTCTGAAACGCTATCTTCGGAATATCCTCCGACTTCACTCGGATCTGGTGATATCCCGACCTCAAGTCGATTTTAGAAAACACAACAGCGCCCCTCAACTAGTCCAGCAAGTCATCAATCCAAGGCAATGGATATTTATTCTTAATCGTCAATTTATTTAGTTGTCGGTAATCGATGCACATTCGTATGCTACCGTCCTTCTTCTTTACCAGTAACACCGGAGCGCCCCATGGTGAAGCACTCGGTCGGGTAAAGCCTTTTTCCAGTAGTTCGTTTACTTGTTTCTTTACCTCGGCCAATTCCACCGAAGACATTCTATATGGTGCTCGGGACACAGGCTCTACCCCGGGAATTAAGTCAATAGAGAAATCAATCTCTCGACTGGGAGGCAACTCCAGAATTTCTTCTGGAAAAACATTAGGAAATTCACAAACAATTGGAATATCACTTGGCAGAAGGTTATACCGACCCTCTGAAGCAAATAAAATAACATATGTGGCTGAGGCATCACTCACCACGTCTTTCGTGTCGAGTTCCTGGGAGAAAACAATACTCTTCCGATAGCAGTCGACCATCACATGATTAGTAGCTAGCCAATCGAGACCTAGAATAACATCTAAGTTCCTCAATGGCATACAGATAAAATTCACTCGAAAAGTACGGTCTTCAACTTGCATCGGCAATTCTCTACACACGGTGGTTGCGCGGAAAGTGGAATCAGTTGGAGTAGAAACAATAAGAGCATTTTCCATTAAACCGATCGGCAAACCAAGCCGTCGCACACAACTCTCGAAAATAAAGGAATAGGTCACGCCCGAATCATAAATTACATCAACAAGATAGCCACAGATGAGACACTTACCCTGTACTAAGTTGTCATTCCTCGTGGCTTCCGAGGCATCAAAAGCGAATACTCGCCCGGTCATAGCATTCTGGGCACCACTGGACTGGGCATCAGATCTTCCCGATTGTTGGCCTCCTCGACCAGCACCATGCCTGCCTCCTCTCTAAAAATTGGCACCCCGAGTCCCAGAAGGGTTGGTTCGGTTGCCTTGCCTGCTCTGCTGCTGCTTCTGTGGGCAATCGGGCCTGAGGTGCCCCGGTTGTCCACACTGGAAGCATACAATTTGATTGGCTGGACAGTGTTTTGAAATATGGTCCTCTTGGCCACAATTGTAGTACGCATGGCTACCAGAGAGATTACCCGATTGGCCAGTAGAGCCCCGACCGGAAGAGGATGAAGAAGTAGCAGAAGACTTACCGCCCCGAAAGAATTGGCCCATCCTCTTGAAACTGAAGCCCTTTGCTTTCAATGGCTTTTTGTCTCTCGGCTGAGATGTCCTTTGTAACTGTACCTCTTCGGTCAGTCTAGCTTTGTTCACCAGAGTCGGGTAGTCCCGAATCTCCATCGGTACAATTACACTACGGAGTTCAATCCGTAGTCCAGCCTCGTATTTAGCACACTTACTTCCCTTAGTCCCTTCCAGCGAAAAAGGATGGTAAAAATCACACAGCTCGTCGAACTTGCTGGTGTACTCGGCCACAAACAGCCGGCCTTGCTCCAACTTCAGGAATTCTATTTCCTTCCGGATTTTGTAGTTATCCGGGAAGTACTTAACAAGGAATCTCCTTCAGAAATTTGCCCATACTAGCGGCTCATTTGCCGCGTTCATCTGTACCTTTACCCGAGACCACCATACTCTAGCCTCGTCCTTTAATTGATAGGTAGCAAACAAAACCTTTTGCTCTTCCGAGCACTCGAAGTATTCAAAGACCTGCTCTATGTCCCTGATCCAAATGTATGCCCCATCATAATCGTGTCCTCCCTTGTAGGCCGGGGGATTCCTTTTCAGGAATTTATCCAGAGTGGGACCGGACTCGGTCCTACTCATGAGCTGGGTAAATTTGGAGAAGAAATCGTCTCCTCCACCAGAACTGGTTCCTTCGGCCATATTGCAATTCTACAATGAGCAAACACATCACCATTAATAACCAATGCCAACCAGGGAGTCAGAAGTTTACCTCACACACATAAAATACCGCGTCAATGGAGTGCCAAGGGAACGATGCCAAGCTGCACAAACAAAACACAATACAATTTAATGCAACCAGCCCTCATAGGACTCCTACAATCACTAGATTGACCCACACACCCGGCTCTACAAAGAACCGCTCTGATACCAACTGTAACATCCTAGGTTGTTTTACCTTTTTATTTACATATAACAAACTATTTTCACAATAAATTTTTCGCGTTGAATAAAAATTTGTATCTTAATATGAATTAGTATCTACTTCCCCTAATAAATAATCCACTCAGCCTTGATATAAAATGATACTTACCTCTTTTAGTTACATAAAATCATACAAAGAACGAACCAAAACCGTTTCTAAAATAAACACTTAAATAAAAGTATGTTAAAATAATAACCGATCGGAAGTGGTTCCACTCGGTCTTGATAATCATTAGTATTCACTTAAATATAATCAAAGTAATAATAAGAGTGTATGCGAAATGACATCCGGTCAGAATACTTCCTTCGGTAAAGTGGAGTTACAACCGCGTAAGAAGAAGAAGAAGAAGAAGACAGGGGTCATTCGCCTGAGCGAGACCCCAAGGTACCTAGGCGAAATCCGAGAGTCGCCTAAGCGAGTGCCGACTCGCTTGAGCGAATGCCACCCTAAAGTCTGAGCGAACAAGACGTACATGCGGACTCACATGGGGTTTCACTCGGTAAAATGGTTTACTCGGCAATAGGGTTTCGCTTGGAAAACACTCCACTCTCACTCACTCGGACATTCCACACTTGACTCATTACTACCCCTCACTCAGAAGGCTTAGCTCAGCCACAACTCCCTCAGGAATAATTCAACCTTCTTTACTCGGTTATCGCTTCTGCGAATATCCTCACTCGGTGAATACCCTATCCTTACTTCCCTCAGAAGAAACTCAGATTTCCCCTTGGACACATCCAACTTCTCTTCACTCGGAATCTTTATGCACTTTCTTCACTCGGAACTCTCTCCCAACCAATCCCACTCGGGATATTCTAACCTTCCACCCGGAAGGGGGTCTCTCGGTTATCCCTCACTCAGGAATGAATCTGCTAGTTAATAAGCTGTCACAGTAAACATAAAAACATATAGATCAATGTATTTTAAAATATAAATTCGCATCCGATTCAAATTAAGTTGACACACATATAATAATAAACACTCAGAAACTCCTTATACACACATATACTCTACATAATCACTCAAAATCACTCGGGCCTTGGCATCGATCTCCCCCTTGGCGCGACTCCATGGCTCCAGCTTCCTCCCCGTCACTGGTTACTAAATTAAAATAACAGCAAGGGTGAGTGTTTGGCATCATAACTAATATAGAACAAAATGTAACAAGTTATATATATATATAAGTTACGTCCGATTGCATTTTCATCACTCGGCAACTATAATACATCATACTCGGTCAATAGAACAAACTTCACTCGGTAAATACAACAAATGCCACTCGGCAAATATAACAAATGTCACTCGGCAAATCTACACATCACAACTTATAATTCATCAATTATCACAACTGACTCTCAGATAAAATTTGACGCCTAGTATCCTGATACTAAAGGATCGACCTTCAGCTGGGAGTCTAACTTGACATCCCGTGAACCCGACTTGGTTCACTGAGCCCGACTTGGCTCCCCCTCGACCACTGGGTCAAAGACCTCTGGGTAGCTTAACTGGGTCTGACTTGACCACTGAAGCCAAAACAGGGTAGTTCATACCGTTGGTCGTCCTTCACCACATAATTACATTCCATCATATAAACAAACATATCATTCTGATTACCACTTGCAACTGTCAGAAACTGACCTGTGCTCACGGCGTAGGGCGACCGACTCATCAAGACCCTCAACATAATATACCGATTACCACAACCATCACTTATTTCATGCCATTGTAAACCATACACACATACATGCATACACATACAACTCAGCATTAAATATTCCAAGCTCATGACATGATTAACTCAACCACACACCCGATCTTCCATTGATCGGTGTACACCACAACCATCACTTATTTCATGCCATTGTAAACCATACACACATACATGCATACACATACAACTCAGCATTAAATATTCCAAGCTCATGACATGATTAACTCAACCACACACCCGATCTTCAATTGATCGGTGTACACAGTCACACATGTACAAACATGGGCATGCAACAACATTCAATAACATTTTCTTACCCTGTTCATACCGTTCAATGACTCGGATGGGAAATGAGTCCTATTCAAATCAATCATAACCCGAACACCCCCTTACCTTGGTTCCACGCTTCGATGATCTGCTCCCGGTGTCGGTTTCTTCCTCTGAGCACTGGATTCGCAGTCTCAGCTCCGTTACTCAGCCTTTCATTTTCTAATCTACTACCTACGGGTCAGAATGCAAAACCTATTAACTCAACGCCCTCAGCTCTTAGGCCACATTTGAGCTCACACTCACCAAAGGAGTGGAGAACAGACTCGAATACAGCCATGCATGGCCCTTGGCTACCAGAGAAACGAAAGGGATAAAGAGCCACAAATAAAACGGATCAGTGGACTCACCTTGAGGCCACGATCACAGGAATGGGGTTCGATTGAAGCTTTAACATGAACGGAGTCCCCCTCCGGGGCATGCAATTTAGCAACGAGAGAGGAGAAAACGAAGAAGAAGGAGGGCAGACCAAGAAGAAGAAGAAGTAGTTCGTGAATAATGAAGAGGAGAGAGAGAATTTCCTTTTATATAAAGCTCAGGGGCAAGACAGCCTTTTCCCCTATTTCATTTGTATTCTCATTAAAAGTTTTTAATCAATTTCGTCACATTGGATTCTTTTATAATTACCGACCAATTACGCTTATTTTCTTTCACAATGTTTAATTATTCGTAACTGTCTAATACTTCATAAGAGTATCAACCCGAGCTGGATACCGGCCAACTGGTGTCCAGGTGTAGTGCCCACACTTCGGTAATCTGAGCTTAACGCTTGAGAGGTTGGACACTTCATCTGTCCTTACATCTTTGTTATGCATATCCGTTTGCCTCAGCCATACAAGAGGTTGATCCAGACTATAATTCCAAGTTAGGCGTTCTCCTCACACCGGTTAATCCAAGACCAGTCCAGGCACACCGGATAAGCATCAGTCACAAGACAGCACGTCTTTGACCGTTCTCCCCTGCACAACCGATCTTCAACACTGTTTGGTCCTCACATCTGAGACCGGCCTGACACCGGATTCCTTGACCCCGGTTCAGGCAGATCAAATATTAAATAAATCTCTAAAACATTTGCTAATATTTTCCACTCTCCATAATTTTTATTAAAATACCAGGAATGTTACAAATGCCTTCTGATTCTTGTGTAATATGAACTCTTAGAAAGTACTTTAGTCACCCATCATGCTGATTTCAAACTCTCATTTCATTAAATTTGAGAACTTTTGCATAGATTCTTATTAATTGATCTAAAATCTCATTAACATAAATATAAACCACAAGGATTCTCAATCTTTTTGAACAAATTGGTATCCATTTTTCCTTTCGTGAAGCCATTCTGAATGATAAATGAATATAGTTTTTCACCCCAAACTCTTGGGGCTTGCTTCAATACATATAATGCCTTTGTGAGCTTAAAGATATGGTTTGGATATTTTTCATTTCTAAAGCCAGTAGGCTAATACACATAGACTTCTTCATTGATGAAGTTATTCATAAATGTACTTTTAACATCCATATGAAACAACTTGAAGTTGTTGGGAACTACAAAGGCCATAAGTATTCTAATTGCTTCCAATCTAGGTACTAGAGCCAAAGTCTCATCATAGTCAATGCTTTCCTCCTGATTGTAGCCTTGAGCTACAAGTCTTGCCTTTTTTTGGTTACCTTGCCTTCTTTATCCATTTTGTTTCTAAACACCCATCTGATTCCAATCATATCTGATTTTTAGAAGGTGTCACTAGGTTACAGAATTGGTTCTTATCAAATTATTCAAGATCTTCTTCTATAGATTTTATATATGATTAATCATTTAGGGTATTTTCTATGTTCTTTGGCTCAATTTAGGATATGAGAGTTGTAACATCCCAAAAATTTTAATCTCATGGATAATCATTTTTAATCTAAATCATTAATGATATTATCCAATTTCCGAGTGAATAATGTCTAAAATAAGATTGTCCGAGTGAAGAAAAGAATCTGTTTCCGAGTGAAGGTTGAAATTCTGAGTGAGTCATGACTGAAAGGACCACTTCTGAGTGGAGTCCTTGTCTCGGAGATATTTCTGAGTGAAGCGTGTCTGAGAGAACCACTTTTGGGTGAAAGATCCGAGTGAAATGTCTTCGAGTGACTCAATTCCGAGTCAAATGTTCTCGAATGACTCATTTCTGAGTCAAACGTCTTCGAGTGACTCGTTTCCGAGTCAAAGGCCTTTGAGTGCCTCATTCCCGAATAAAACATTTCCAAGTGAAACGTTTCCGAGAGAAGTATTTCTAACCGAAGAAAAGCTGATTTCAAATGAGTACTTCTCGGACCCAGATGTGTCTGAGTAGTGAATTCCGAGTGGGTTAGCTCAGAGTTGAGTGTAACTTTCCCAAAAGGGGTGTCTCTGAGTGTGACACTACCGTGTAGGATTTAATCGAGTGAGACATTTCCAAGATAACACCGAGTGAGATTTCCGATTTCCGCATGATAAGGCACCAATTGAAATATATCGAGTGTTATTTTCAAGGGAAATACTTCTGAAGTGAAAGGTTGATTTTGAATAAGTACGATTCCGAGTGAATACTTTCTGGGGGGACGTAAATATCCGAGTGATGTACCTCTTCACTCTACTCATGAAGTTGCCGAGAGCTTGTGCTCGGGTCCGACCTTGAAATTACCTTCGAATCTGAGTGAAATTCCCAAGAGGAAAGATTTCCGAGAGGACTAATCAACTCTGAATGATCTCTGTTATAAGATTTCTGAGTAACAAACTCCGAATGATCCTTTTAGTTATATGATTTCTGAGTTATGCACTTTCGAGAGAAGTATTTTCAAGTGAAGAAATTCAGTCAGAGATATATGCGAGTGGATCTATTCGGAAAGGAAAAATGGCTTTGAAAGAATACTTCGGCATATGTATTGACTCGGTAGAGTTCCAGTCGGCAAATATACTGACCCGGTAGAGTTCCAGTCGGCAAATATCCCCAGAATACCGAACCAGTGTCAGAATTAATCTTTTACACTAATTATGTCATCTAGTATATATTTTAATATATCTACTCCAATCATACAAGGTAGGAGGCGGTAATGGCCAAAATACAGCTCACTTCTTATCTAAAACCTCTATTAATTCCATAATTGATGCACCTAACCTCCAGTCATGAGAAAGCTTATCCCCCATTTGCCTTGTACATTATTAAATCAATGCCACACCTTTTCCAAGTCTGAATTCTCAGAACAAACCAAAAATTAGTAAAAGTCTCTCTTTCTCATTTCCTTCTCTACGTACAAGTCACTCTGATTCGAAGCTAGGACAGGAAGAAAATGTTTTTCAACCAATCTAAGACCCTTCATCAAGGTAAGAGGGGATAGGGTTGTGAATAAATATGGAATGGGTAGAATTGTATGCTGTTCTAGGATTTTCCAGAACTATTTTCGTAACTTGTTGCTCAATTTTGAAGCTAAAAACGTGTGAATTTGAGTCCGACTTCTTCATCAAAGTTGTAGAGCTTTTTGTTATGTGAATTTTGAGACTTGAACCGACTGATTTGGATATGTATAGCATGAGTTATAGCCAAAATACTACAATATGTCTGTTTGGAATACGTATCTTCTATTTTGTGTATATATTAATATTCTGGGAATTATACATACGTTTTTAGACTTTGATGTCTTCACAAAAGTTGTAGATATTTAGGTTATGGATCTATAGAAAGTGGTTTCAAGTTAAAAGGATATCTGTAGCTCTAATTATGTGAAAACCTGAGTGTTGGGAGTCGATATTGAATTCGCTTCTGGACGATTTTCGCCCACGCTCGCTGGCTCCGCCTAAGCGAGGCTGGTGTGTCTCGCTCAAGCGAGTCGGAATTCGCTTGAGCGAAGTGACCTCCTATAACTCCCTTTCTCTTTTAGCACTTGGTTTTTCACTCACCTCGCTGGGGCGAATGCTATCCTCAAGACCCTTCGCTCGGGCGAATTTTGTCCAGTGGCTAATTCCCCTCGCCCTCGCTCGGGCGAGAGTCCATTCGCCTGGGCGGATTTCATCCAGTAGCCAAACACTGATACTGGGGTAAGCTTGCCTGAGCGAGGTTCACTCTCGCCTAAGTGAGAATTGCCCAAAAACCGATTGCCATACAGAAGGGACTCTCGCTTGAGCGTGAACCCATCCCGCCTAAGCGAGATTATCAAAAAAACATGCAGAATGTAGAATTTGGACAACACAACTGTCAAAACTCCATTCAAACCGATTCTACTCAATTCATCATATCATTATCATCCTACTAGCCAATTAAAACTTAAAAAGGATTTGATTTGCTCATGTTATAGTTGTTTTACTAACGTATGCTGCTGTTGTAAAATGCTGAAACTTACCTATAGTGGTTATTATGGATGAAAATGATATTTTCATATGAGTAATGATCTATTATTGAATTATTGAGGGATTATTGATTATTATGAATGTTATTGAGTGTCCTATACATAACATATAGTATATATATTTTTGTCATGAATAATTATGAATGACTAAATTAATGTATACATGAATGCCTTGTGGTTTATTGAGATATGTTATTGAAACAGTAAATCCATGATTCTGAAAATTATTATATGTGATGTGTCCTTTGAGGACTTGTGGTTTTCCAAGTGATTATGGAAATATTGATATCATGGTATGTTAAATCGATAAAGAGAATTAAAGGCATTCATGCATCATAAGCATTTGGACGCACCATGGAATTTAGGGGTTCCATGATTGCCTACCCTGGTGGGGGGTTACTCTATGATGAGTTAAAGCCCTATTTTCGTAAGAGCCATGAAGGTATAGGGATTCATGGTTATGCTAATTCCTATTTGTGTACTTCGGTACTGGTAAAGCCAGACCCTGGTGAATCCCTCATATTGTATTTGGCAATTTCAGATGAAGCCTTGGGAGTAACATTGGTCAAGGAAACCCTAGAGGGGCAGAGACCAGTGTATTTCACTAGTAACACGTTGCAGGGAGCAGAGAGCAGATACCAGAAGATAGAGAAGGCCACTCTTGCAGTTATCTGGGTTTCACGACGGTTGAGGTCGTACTTCCATACACACCCGATTCTGGTAAGAACGGATTTACCATTCCGTTCCGTGCTAAGAAAGCCGGACCTCGTGGGGAGGATGATCAAGTGGTCTATCAAACTTTCTGAGTTTGAAGTTTCTTATGAACCACGAGGATTAAAGCCCAAGTCCTGGCTGATTTTGTTGTAGAAATGACAGGGGCAGATCCAGCCACACCTCGCGCTCACTGGACCATTTATGTGGATGGGTCATCGAATAGTAAAGGTTGTGGAGCTGGTGTTGTCATGGAAAGTGATGACGGTGTGCACCTAGAGATCTCTCTTCGATTTAATTTTAAAACCTCCAACAACCAGGCTGAATATGAAGCATGTCTGGTGGTATGATAATTTTTATGTAAATCATACAAAGAAATGAAGTGTTCAAGGAAAGAGAATCAAGTTTGTATAATACAACCTCAATGGAATGTTTGTGCCAAGTTTAAACACAGTGATTGTAGTATAGTATAGATGTCGTTCCATTGAGGAGGTGTTGGTTTGAAGATCTTAGTTCTTGAATTGATTTTGACAAAAGATTTGTTTAGATTTTGTTGTGCAAAAGAATGAATATAAAGTAAACAACAAGTATTGAATAATAGCAGTAAAGTGTTTGAGGTAAAGTTCAGATTTGGAAAGCTGGGATTGGTTTCATCGCATCGCATCTTTCGTAGGCTAAATAAATTTGCATGTATGTAACTTGAAATGACAATTTCTACGTCACAATCAAAGTCATTTGTATCGATCCCTCGACTACGAAATTCATAAGAATGCTTTCAAACTGTTGATCCCTCAGTCACTTTGAAACCATTCCAGCATTACCGATCGATTGTTTTGACGTTCATTGCGTTAGATTCCATCCCTGGTCAGCTACTCACAATGAGTATTTCATTCAGATCTGCTCTCAAAAGTTACTTCCCAGTATACTTAAGAAAACTTGAAACAAGAAAATAGTGATCAAGTACTTTCAGGCATTAATGGCAGAATAAAATACAGAAACTATCAAATCTCATTAACATAAATGAAAACTTACAGCAACATTACTTCAGGTTTGATTTGATTACAACCAATCCCAATAAGGAAAATTAGTTACTCATGCTTTGCATTTTCACTCAAAAAAATTTGGAAATAAGAATACAAAGTGAATTGCAGAAAAAATGTTTGTTGATATGAAGGAGATAATCCAGCTGATGATCCAACTGATGATTTTCAATCCCTATTCTCTGCTTGATTTATAGGGATTATGCTTTAGCTTTCCTTTCCCCCACTTGCATAGAGCCCATGAAGAATCATTAAGAGACATGCAGAAACACACCAAAGTGGGTGAGTTGGCATCGCATCATTGGTTAATATAAAATTGAAAATCCCACGCTGCATGAGTCACGCTTAAGCTTAATGATCACGCTCAAGTGTGAGGGGCCTGATAGTCCTCTTTCTGTCACGCTTAAGCCCAGCTCAGCTACGTTCAAGCGAGCTCGGGTTTAGGCTTTGCTTGTCATTATTCTCGCTCAAGCGTGGGATACTTGTGCTCAAGCGTGACATCCTTCTTGATGCTGCACTTAAACCACGCTTAAAGCGTGCTTCTTAAGCGTGAGATACTTGAGCTTGATTGGAACATGCTTCAGGTTATGCTTGATCCTCGCTCAAGCACGCAGGTTATGCCAGGGCTGCGCTTAAGTGTGCTCGGGTTCACCCTCGAGCGTAAAGTGTCCTCGCCCAAGCGTTCTATCTCTTGCTCAAGCGTGAAGCTTCTGATGCTTATTTTATTTTCTTTAAGTACACGCTTAAGCGTGGAACTTGTCATGCTTAAGTGTCATTGGCCTTTATGCTAATTCTTCTTGGTTTCTTCAAGACTTTTGGTACCTTTTTGTGTTTGAATATGTTTTCAGGATCACAGATTTTGATAATGATAAAGGACTCTTGAAGAAAAACTTGGAGAAACAAGAAAATGCATCAGACCTACAAAAACACACATACTAATCGATTAGGGAACCATATCTAATCGATTACATAGTTCCTTTTTCTCATCTAATCGATTGCACCAACAATACTAATCGATTACAATGCCTCTATGTAAATTAAATGCATCAGGTGTATGAACCTAATTGATTTCAGGACACATACAATCGATTACAAAGCTCCTGGAATGACAGATAATCGATTATACATAAGGCTAATCGACTACGAAGCTGCGTAATCAAATTAAATGCATCAGGTGCCAGGCCTAGTCGATTACAAAATGAAGCACAATCGATTAGGAAGTCCCTGTTTCTCAGCTAATTGATTACGCAGTAACACATAATCGATTACAACACGAATAACACTAGAGATTTCAAAAGCTAATCGATTACAGCTCGAGGCGTAATCGATTAGGGTAGTGCCAGAAATTGGGGAAAGTGCTTTTTAAGTGGAAACCAACTCATTTCTCCATAGATCTAAGGCACCCACGAGCTGCAACGGCTAGGAACTCCATTATGCTCATCTCCAAGCCCTATAAATGCAAGACTCCTTCAAGCTACTCAAAGCATCAATTACATCCATCAAAGGAAATCAATTCTTGATTGTGAGTTTTATCCTTGTATAGTTTCATTTTTCTGAAACTTAGAACTTCAACTTGTATATCCTCTCTTGTTGAGAGTTAGAATTTGAGAGAGCTTTCACTTGTACATTTACTCTATTAAGAAAGTCACTTGCTTGTAAACACTACTCCAAACACAAAGGTTTTCACTCTAGGTTGAGTGGTCATAAAAGTTGGGGTTCAACTTTTGGGTATTGAGAGTTTGAGAGACTGGGTGGGTTGCCCTTGTGCTAGTGAGGATTGAGTTCTTGAGTGTGGGACACTAGGAAGCTGTAATTGCTCATAGCTTGTAATCTCTAAACTTCAATAATGGAAATCCTTCAAGTGGGTTGCTTGAAGGCGAGACGTACACCGGGGTTAGTGGAACTCGTTAAATTGGTTTTCAAGCTCTTCTCCCTAACTCTTTTACATTCATATATTGCATTGAATTGATTTATGTTGGTTGATTGGGATTTACATACTTGAGCTTGCTTGAATTAGTTAACCTTGAACATTGCATACCAAGTGTTTGATAAATTGCCTTATCCATATTTGCCTTTTGTTTTGCATTGTCTTTTGTACTTTACTTGATCTTACTTCCATAATCTCTAAACTTGTGATAAAAGAATCAAGTTTAAAGGCATTTCAAGCAAAGTTTTAAAAACTCAATTCACCCCCCCTCTTGAGTATTGAGGCCACTTGAATAACACTTTCTTCAAATATCTTCATAAATCAAGCTTGTGTTATTTATAATAAAAATCATGCTCAATCAATTATTGATTTAGTTAAATTCTTTACAAAGTGAGTTTAATAGAAACATTAAATCAATGTATAATAACACTTATCAAACACTCCCCCACCTAGATTTTTGCTTGTCCTCAAGTAAAAGAAGTTTGGAAAAGAAATCAAGCATTCAATAAGATTAGATTCAAACAAAATTTTAAAAGACAATAATCCCAGTTTTAACTTAAGGCAAATAATATCTTTAATACCAATCCTTTGAAATGCCATGCACCATTCGATTTTTCATAATGCAAGTAACCAATGAAGAATAAGGAACTCTCATTATTTCTTACCAGGTGTCTGTGTCACACATTCATCATGAGAACTACCTATTTGACATTGCTAGTCATTTCCAATCAAAATCAAATCATAAGAGCAGTAAGGATCAAAAGGTCTTTTAAGGGTTGTAATGAGGCTGGGCTAAACAAGAATTCTTGGTTTTTCTTGAGTTCAAAATGCATGCATAAGGAAGAGCATAAGTTATGAAACTTTTCAAAGTTTTTTTTTTGAGCTACAAAATTCTTTTAGTTCCTTTTTTCTAGTTCTCTTGTTTAAATCTCTGGAGAACTTACTATTTTTAGCATTCTCTTTTTCTGCCTCTGTTTCTTTCATAACTCTTTTGGAAAAATATTTTATGCTTTTATCAAATTTGAGCATGCTGATAAGATAGGATTTTTATTTCTCATGCTTGGGTTAGGGTGTTTTTATAGAATAAAAAATTTTTGGCTCAAAATTGGGCTACCAAAGAATGGGGCTTATTTTTTAGGGTAGCTTTTTGGCTCTGGGTTATTTTATTTTCAAAATTGCCTTTATCCTTTCCTTGCTTAATTTCTTATGAAAAACTTGTTAATCAGAAAATTAGGCAATGCAAACTTAGCAGATCCTAGTGAGACTCTCAGTGTTTAAATTTCTCCCTTCTCACCAGGTTATAAGGCATATTTCCATATTCTAAAAGGGTTCAAGCATGCAAACAAATTTTAATGGTTCATTTCCTTCATTTTCATGGTCTTAAATCAGTTAATTTGCCTTCTCAAAACCAATGTTACTGCCTCAAAATAATTGCTAACTCAGAATCTTTTCTTGATTAAAAAGTTTAAATCCTAGTTGGGTTTTTCAAAACTGTTTTAGTTTCAAGCATGTAACTTTGCATCAAAACAATCATAACATAAAAGCATGAAAAATGTAAAAAATTTCAAGGTATGCTGCAGTAATATCAGACTAAGAAAACCAACTCAAAGTAAACTAAAGCAATTAAAGACTAAAGCAGTAAACTCATCACTCATCCTCAGAAGAGTCATCCTCTGCCTCCCGTTCCCTTTCTGGAGGTCCCTGTGAAGAAGGTCCTGGCCTAGCTTGTGAAGTCTCACCCCCTCCCACAAAAGGAGGCCTGTCCCCAAGACAAGTAGTGAAGGCTTTAAATTGGACTGGATCCATCCAAGGGTTGGGCTGTCCTGCAGGAATGCTATGATATAAACCATGATGTATATGCACCAATCCTTGATGGTTAGCATTTTGTTGTGCCAAGAGGTGGCTGTTCTGAATCTTAAGAATATGGATGGCCTGTAGGATCATTGATGTCTCTGTGCTGAGAGGAGGAGGGCAGGTTCTGATCCTGTTGGTGGTGGTGCTTGTTGTTGTGCTTCTGTGGTAGGTGGAGGGGATACTTCTAGTGCAGTTTGAGCACTACAATACTGCTCAATAAAGCGTTTGTCAATGGATGGCCTGATAGGTTTGAGGTCTTATACCTCAATCCCATGTGCTGCATAAAAATCAGTAATAAAAACAGGGAAGCCTAAACTTCCTTTAACCTTTTGCCCTGCCTGGGAGTACTTTTGATCAGCTTTTACAAATTTATGAATCTCATCAGAGATTATTTGTGCTAGATCAATGGAGATGTCATTTTGTAAAATGCAATATAATAAATAACACCTGCTAAAAATTAGATCAGAAACATGTGCATTAGGTGCGATGTTGGCAAGCATGAAAGAAGTTCATACTTGAGAAATGGTAGTCATGTCTTTTCTTAGAACTCGCAGTAGGTTCTCCCCTTACCCCATCTGGAAGTGACGACCTGGAATGCATATGGCGGCCTCAAGATCATTGGTGGCAATGAATTGGTTTCTTGAAACCATAGCAGTATAGTCACAAATTTCTCCTTCTCCTAGTTCCATGATGCTGCCCAGGTAGAAGTTAATCTTATCCCTGCCATATGAGAGCCAATGACCTCTTACCCATGTTCTTCAGTCACCTTCTCCCTCCTTGGGCCAAGCATTGGCATAGAATTCTCTGACTATCTCTGGGTCATACTTCTCCCTTGGATAGCAGATCTTGAGCCAGTTTCTTCTTCTCACAACCTGTAAAAACGCATCACATTCTCCTAAAGCCAAATCTACCTTTCTTTCCGGGATGAATGTCCACTTGGAAATATCCTCATAATGCCTACTCTTGTCTTTGTTTCTAAATTTTGGGGCGTTATCTTGGTCTTCGGTCCTTGGCCTTTTTCCCTTATTTCTTCTCAAACTTCTTGGTGGGGAAGTTGTTGTAGGAGAACTTGGTGTAACTTGCTTGGTCCTGGCCATTCTCTGGAAGAATTGAAAATGATGCAGAGAATAGAAAATGCAGTGACCTTGAAGTGACTTATGAATAGAATGTAGTGAAAATGCTAGATTAAATTAAGAGATAATGGGACAAGTAATGAAAATGGAATTGTCAGTTACAAAGCTTTGAAAGTCAGGAGGGATAATGGGTGATTACATGAGTGGGGAGTTACAAAACGCTCCATTTATTAGCATCAGGGGCAATTTTCAAACCTCTCGCTCAAGCGTGGGTATATCCTTAAGCGTGATCATCGAGCAATGGTTAATTCAAGTTCGCTTGAGCGTTTGTCAGAGGAAACTTTTCATGCTTAAGCATGGGAGAATGGTGTAACACCCCGAATTTTTTAAAATAGGAAGATAAATTAGGAAAATAAATGTTAGATAATTAACTTTGGGCTAATAAATATCCCAAAATTCTTGAAATGACTTAAACAAGGCTTTTCAAAACTGCTGGTGAATTATGGTGGTCAGATGAGCTGAAAACTGACCCGGATAAAATATAGGTGTCGGACCAAGTATCTCCGATTGAGATACCGTTGGTCAGGGCCGTAGATAATGTTATTGGGATTCCGGATTTATATTCAGAATAATTTTTAGAATATGTTTTGGGCCCGAACGACGAACCTGTTTGTTTAAAAACGGAAGAGTTAATGAAGGATTAATAATTAAAATATTAAATTCCCATTTTCCCATTCAAAAGGCGGTTTCACTCTTTCTCCCTCACATAGACACTCTTCTTCTTATCTTCTTCTTCATATCTCTTTTTCTTCTTCATAATTCACCTTCCTCTTGCCCTTGAATTCTAAATTAAAAGGAGATATCTCTTCTTTCTCCATTAATAACCTTTAGAGATTTCAAAAAAAAACTTGGAAACTAAAGTATTTCCTCCTCCTTCCTCCTCAAATTCGTGTGAACCTCTTCATCTTTTGCAAACTCACTCTTTTCTTCTCTTGAGGTAAGATTATGACCATTTTCCATGTATATAAGTATAAAGTTGAAGATTAGTTGAAGTTTTGGTGTTAGAACACAATAAATGTATGAGAAATGTTGAGGAAAGTTCAAAAGTGGAAATCTAAAGATAAGTTGACATAAATACAAGCTTATGAGTGATTAATGAGGTAGTTATAACTATGGTGGGAAAAGAAGGAGGTATATGAGCATTTATGAAGGTTGGTGGGTTGGTGAAAACCTTAAACTTGAATTTTAGGAGGAAAAGTAAAATATTGAAAAGGATAACGTTTATGGAGAAAGTTAACATTTATTGATGGGAAGAGTATTATAAGTGATGTGGTGGATACATTAAATGATGATAAAGTTGATTTGAAGTCATAATAGGTGGGAAACTCACCAAGGTGTTGGTGAAGATTTTACTAGATGGAATAACCTAATAATTAGGTTATAGCCTTTGATACTAAAGGATTGTAATTTAAGGAAAGGAATTCCCAAAGCCTAAGTAGGCAAACGGATGAAATTGGTAAATAGTTTTCACATGATAAGAATCATGTGTACACCTATGTATATGTATATTGAATTGGTGTTTGAATAAATAATTGATGTGGCCCTATAAATGATTGGTGTAGGGCTTGGCAATATTGGTGAAGCAGGAACATCAACCCCAGAGGTCTACTTCTCTTGAGGTAGGAGAGGGGTGTATTTTCTAAATGCATGAGAATTGGGATGATAATGTATGTATTAATGTAGTATGACATGTTTTCTTAAATAAAGGTGATATTATGTGTAAGTGAAATGAATTGTGTATGATGATGAGAATTGTGTATGGTGTTTAAAATGAGTGTTTATATGATGAAGCCTAAAATAGGCTATGAATGGCTTATTATGCGTTGATGTATTATTGATTTCATATAAGACATGATAAGTGCCTAAAATCTTTGGTTGGAATGTTTCTTGGATACGAGAATTGACACTTGTGTATGAATTGGTGGAAAATTGTGTGGTTGAAAATGAATATACCCTAGATAAGAGGGTAAGATAATCTAAATGAGCTTGAGACATGCATGAGCATTTTTGTATACATGGCATGACATGCATATCATGATGATGTTGATAAGTGGTTGCGATCACTTGATGATGGAAATGAAAAAGGGCTTGCGAGTTCCTATGATTATTAGACCGGTGGTTGCGATCACCTGGTTTTGAAATGAAAGGCCCTGCGGGACCAATGAGATTGAATGCCCATGGTTGCGATCATGAGGCGGGAGTACCCCTTACGAGGAGGGAAACCTATATGAAATATTGAACGTGGTTGCGATCACGAGAAGCACCTTGCGAGGTTGCCAGAGGGAGTACCCCTTGCGAGGCGGGAAACCATTGAGAATGAGTATATGATATGGTGGTTGCGATCACCCGAGAAAATGAAATCGGATCCGTGCATATGCATTTTCATGACATTAGCATGTGCATCAGTTTGAAAGCATGGTATAGTGTGATACCTTGATGATGAGATATGAATGGAAACTCCCTTTTTAATTACTAAATTGTGATAGTGAATTGATTGATATAATTCTGAGAGAATCAGGGAATAATTGTATTGGAATGAAAAATTGTTGATTGATTGATTGATATTAAATAAACTCCTCTTGGGAAGGAGATAATTGTATTGCATTCATGCATATATTGTTCTATTTATTGGATTTTCGTCATTGAGAAAGTATACTCACTCTCCCTGTGGTATATCTTTTTAGCTCCTATGTTGTAGGTATTGCTTTGGAGCTGTTGTAGAGGAGGAGTGTGAAGGAGGCCCCTTTTTGGTAAAGAATGCCTTGGCCGGAAATATTTTGGTTTACCTAGATATGTAGGATGGATATAATGTATATAGTACAATATACGGTTGGTGTAGTTTGGATTTAGAAGGGATAATTGTATGAATGATGGATATACTTATATATTTACAATGATGTTGATGGTAGGTCATGGAAGAAAATGAGATCCTTGTCTATGACTCATTTTCAATCATGACCCTAAGAATGAATGACTGATAAAACTCTCTGAAAACTTGATGAATAAATGAAGTTATATTTAGAATATAAATTTTGTGAAGCATAAGGATGATTGAGTGATCTTTATACCTTAAATGAGTTGTAATGGAAATTTACAGGTAAGATCAATTTGAACAAGTTTTAAACATGTAATATAATAAGTATGAAGTGTTGAAATTGAGTAAAATTGATTAGAATGAGTTTTGGTGTAGAGAGTTGGGTGATTTCTGCATTTCCCCTGTTTTTCTGTCAAACTCGCTCAGGCGAGAGGGCTTCTCGCTCAAGCGAGAATGCCCCTGTATCAATTTTCGGATTCTGGATGATTCTCGCTTAGGCGAGAATGGGACTCGCTCAAGCGAGATCGTCTCAGCATCAGTGTTGGGCCATTATTCCATTTTCGCTCAAGCGGATGTGCAAGTCGCCCAAGCGAAATTACATTAGAATCAGAGTTTGGATTTGGCTGGTGTTCGCTCAGGCGAGCTGGGGATTCGCCCAAGCGAAAGGGTTTTGGTCTCAGGTTTTGCTCTCGGGTTTATTAGGAAATTGCTCTCGGGAGTAATCTCGCTTAGGCGGGGATGGTTTCGCCCGAGCGAGTGAGCGTGGAATGGGTTCTGGGTGTTTTTCGCCTTACGCTCGTTGGCTTCGCCCAAGCAAGGGTTTCAATACTCGCTCAAGCGAGTTGGGGTTCGCTTGAGCGAAGTGACCCCTGAATCTTCATTTTCTTCTTACGCTCAGCATTTTATGATTCGCCTAAGCGTGCTATGCGAAGCTCGCTCAAGCGAATTGGGATTTTGCTTGAGCGAGGGGGACCTGATTCTCCCAAAATGCTTTAAACATGTTATTTCCTTTTTCTTCATATTAATCCATGATTCCATCCTACTTTATGAACACTTTGGGATAACCTTGACTTCTTAATTTCAAATGAGTGATCTCTTAAGAATTTAACTCCATAATATTATTTTACTAAAGATACTTCCGCTATTATTAATTATGGATTTCTTAAGAGTTAATTTCTTTAACTTACCTTCTCATATCTTCATATATGAGATAGGTCTCTGATAGATCCAGGGTAATTGATAAATGGCTTCACCACTCACATGTTTCATAGATTAATAATAATAAAATCGCGAAAAATTTACCTCTATTTTTGGGATGTCACAACTGGCGCTTGAGCGTGGTCGGTTTTATGGGATTTCCCTTAGAAAATGAAACTTGCGCTTAGGTTGGGCTAAATCACGCTTAAGCGTGAGTGAATTTTAGAACAGGCGCTTCAGCGCTCTCAACACTCGCTCAAGTGTGCATGAAGGATTTTGGGCCTGATGCAATTTATACTCCCTCGCTTAAGCACATAGTTATTCGCCTAAGCAAATTTAAGTCAGAATCAAATTAATTGTTTCTCGCTTAAGCGTGTATCTGTCACGCTTGAGTGTGGTTACTTGTGGAATGACCCTTGATGCTTTTAATAATTTATGCTTAAGCTGGGAAGATCACGCTTGAGTGTGACTTCAAATAGAATGCCCACGCTTGAGCGTGAATTGTCACGCTTGAGCTTGTACAAACCTGACACTTTGATTTCTGGTCTTGCTTTGAGCTTGAGCCCATTCACTTGAGCGAATTGAAGACACTTGTTTTCCTTTTGACCATTTGCTCTTTGGTCCTTGGATGATGGATGGTGATGGTGATGAGTGTTCCTGAAAAATAAGAGAGACTTTTAAACCTAACACAAAAATTGCTTAAATTATGATTAACAGAGAACATAAAAGGTTGGGTTGCCTCCCAAGAGCGCTTGTTTATCGTCATTAGCTTGACGCCTGATTTGTTTGATCATGGATCTGTCAGTTGAATAATGGTGGTGACCTTCTCCACCTCTCCTCCTAAATAAGGCTTGAGTCTTTGACCATTTACAACCCAGGTTCTTTTAGATTTAGGGTCTTGTAATTCAATGGCCCCATAAGATCTTACTTCCTTCACAATGAATGGTCCTGACCATTTGGATTTTAGTTTTCCTGGAAACAATTTTATCCTTGAATTGAAAAGGAGCACAGATTGTCCTAGGTAAAAACTCTTTTTCATAATGTATCTGTCATGGTAAGCCTTCATTTTCTCCTTATAGATCCTTAATGATTCATAGGCATCCATCCTCCATTCTTCTAACTTGTGCATCTGAATTTTTCTTTCTTGAGATGATGCCTTTGGGTCGTAATTGAGAATTTTCATTTCCCAGAATGCCTTATGTTTAAGCTCTACTGGAAGATGGTAATTCTTTCCATACACCAACTGGTAAGGTGAAAATCCAGTTGGTGCTTTGTAGGCTGTTCTATATGCCCATAAAGCATCATCCAGCTTTAAGGACCAATCCTTCTTGTTGTGACCGATTGTATTTTCTAATATCCTCTTGATCTCTCTGTTGGATACTTCCACTTGGCCATTGGGTTGAGGGTGGTATGGAGAGGTTACCTTATGCTTTACTCCATAGTGTTCCAGACACTTTTGAAGTTGAGTGTTGCAGAAATGAGAACCTCCGTCACTTATCAGTACCCTTGGAGTGCCAAACCTGCTGAAAATGTTTTTCTTGAGAAATTTGATAACGGTTTTGGCATCAGCTTTAACACAGGCCACGGCTTTAACCCACTTTGATACATAGTCCACTGCTACAACAATGTACTCATTAGAAAATAAAGTAGGTAAAGGTCCAACTAAGTCTATACCCCAGCAATCGAAGACTTCTATTTCAAGAATGGCAGTTAGTGGCATTTTGTTCCTTTTTGATATTCTACCTATTTTCTGACATACATCACAATGCTGCATAAAAACATTAGCATCTTTAAACAATGATGGCCAATAAAAACCTGATTGGAGGACCTTAGTTGCAGTCCTCTCCCCATTGAAGTGTCCTCCATATGGGGAGCTGTGACAGTGCCATAAAATGTTGTTGGCTTCTTGTCGAGAAACACATCTCCTTAAAATGTGGTCTGATCCAAGTTTAAATAAGTATGGGTCATCCCATATAAACTGCTTTTCATCTTTCAGAAACTTTTTCTTTTGTTGCCATGAAAGATCCTCAGGCAATACCCCTACGGCTTTAAAGTTTTCCATGTCTGCAAACCATGGCCTTTCCTTTATCATCAGTAGCTTCTCATCAGGGAATTCTTCATTCACTTCTGGTTGTAGTAGTGTGACTTCCTTGTTAACAAGGCGAGCCAAATGATCTGTAATAAAATTTTCACTACCCTTTTTGTCTTTGATTACTAGATTGAATTCTTGCATTAGCAAGATCCATCTAATTAGCCTGGGCTGAGAGTTAGGTTTATTTAGTAGATATTTAATAGCAGCATGGTCAGTAAAAATAGTGACTTGGGAACTAATCAGATAAGGTCTAAATTTTTCTAGGCCATACACTATTGCTAACAGCTCTTTTTCTGTTGTTGCATAATTTGTTTGGGCAGGGTTCAAAACTTTGCTAGCATAGTGTATAACATGAAAAAATTTTGCCTTCCTTTGTCCTAATACGGCCCCAATGGCATAATCACTAGCATCACACATTATTTCAAAATCTAACTTCTAATCAGGAGCAACTATCACAGGTGCACAAGTTAATTTATGTTTTAAAGTTTCAAATGCATGTAGACAAGAATCATCAAAAATAAAGGGAGTGTCTATGTTCAAGAGATTACTTAAAGGCTTTACGATTTTGGAGAAGTCCTTGATGAACCTTCGATAGAATCCTGCGTGGCCCAAGAGGCTTCTCACTACTTTCACATTCCCTGGTGGTGGTAGCTTCTCAATTACTTCCACTTTGGCTTTGTCCACTTCAATGCCTCTTTTAGAAATTTGATGTCCCAGCACAATTCCTTCAGTAACCATAAAGTGACACTTTTTCCAATTTAAAACTAAATTGGTTTTCACATATCTTTCTAATACTATACTCAAGTTTTCCAAGCATTGATTAAATGATGGTCCAAAAACTGAAAAGTCATCCATGAAGACTTTAATGCATTTTTCCATTAAATATGAGAAAATAGCTAACATGCACCTTTGAAATGTTGCAGGGGCATTACATAACCCGAAAGGCATTTTTCTGTATGCAAATACCCCAAAGGGACATGTGAATGTCGTTTTCTCTTGATCTTCTGGTGCAACAGCTATTTGGTTGTAACCTGAGTATCCATCCAGAAAGCAATAGTATGCTTGTCCTATAAGCCTTTCTAGCATTTGGTCCATGAAGGGTAGATGAAAATGATCTTTCCTAGTTGCTGTGTTTAACTTTCTGTAGTTGATGTACATTCTCCATCTAGTGACTGTCCTTGTGGGAATTAATTCATTCTTGTCATTTTGTATGACAGTTACTCCTCCCTTCTTTGGAACAACCTGCACAGGACTCACCCAAGAACTATCAGAGATTGGATAAATTATATCAGCTTCTAGTAATTTAATTACCTCCCCTTTGACCACTTCCTCATGGTTGGATTTAAACGTCTCTGTGGCTGGGCAATTAGTTTGAATTCTTGTTCCATGTAAATGCGGTGCATACAGTAAGCTGGACTTATTCCTTTCAAGTCTTCTAGTTTCCAACCAATTGCTATTGAGTGCTCCTTTAATACTTGAATCAATTGTTTTTCTTCTAATTTTGATAATTGCCTATTAATAATAACACGTTTTGACCATCATCGTCAAGAAAAACGTATTTCAAATGTGAGGGCAACACCTTTAGCTCCACTTTTGATGTTGTGACTTCTTTTGCTTTTTTTGGCAGCTTCTTATAATGAATTTCTTTTTGGATGTCATGCTTATCCTCCTCCAAGTTCTTCATATCTTTTTCCATTATTTTTGTACTTGGTTCAGCTTCTGCCATTAACTCGTCGAGTGGATCCTTGTTGAGCACTTCATTGGATTGTTCTCTAATGGCTATTTCTTCAATGTCAATTTTGAAGCACTGTTGCTTCTCTGCTTGGTACTTTAATGCATCAGACATATTAAAATTTACTTCCTCATCTTGCACTCTCACCTTTAGCTTCCCATCGTCCACATCAATAATCACCTTCACAGTTTTCATGAAGGGCCTCCCCGAAATGAGTGGTACCTCTGTATCTTCTTCAATGTCCATGATGACAAAATCTACTGGGAACACGAATTTGTCAACTCATACCAGCACATCCTCTGCTATGCCGTATGGAAACTTCATAGATCGATTAGTGAGTTGGAGGGTTATTCGTGTTGGTTTCACCTCAAGATCTCCAATTCTTTTTACCATTGAGAGGGGCATTAGGTTAATGCTAGCTCCCAAGTCTAAAAGTGCTTTTCCTACTGGTAAAGTAGCAATAGTTACTGGAATTGTGAAACTCCTTGGGTCTTTTGTTTTCTGAGGCAATGCTTTTTGAATAATGGCACTGCATCCAGCTGCGAGTTCCATTATTTCTTCAGAAAATCTTTTCTTCTTTGTTAACATCTCCTTCATGAATCTTGCGTATGTTGGCATTTGTTCCATGGCTCCCACAAAAGGTATGTTTATTTGTAACCTTTTGAAGATGTCCATGAATCTTGCAAATTGCCTCTTCTTGTCTATCTTTGAAGGGTTCTTTGGATATGGCAAACTTTTCAGCTGTGGTGCTGGGTCGTCTACCTTCTTCTTCCCTTCTTTTATTTCTTTCTTTTTTTCAACTTCATCCTCCTTCATATGTACATCATCATTCTTTTTATTTTTCTCTTCACTGACTTCCTCTCTTGTTTCTTTTTCATAATTCTTCTCTTCCACCTTTTCACCTTTTTCTTCCTATTGTCCAATGACCTTTCCACTTCTTGTTGTGATTTCTTTGCATTGCTCCTTTGGATTTGGATGGGTATTAGCTCCAAATTGAGAGTTATCATGTTCTGCAATTTGACGAGCCAATTGCCACACTTGAGTCTCCAGATTTCTTATTGAAGCATCAGTGTTTTTCTGATTGGTGATTGAGACTTGCATGAATTTTTCTAGAGTGTCCTCTAGTTTTGATGTTCTTTTTGTCAAAGAAGGACCTTGTTGATAAGGTTGTTGTCTGTTGGAAGTGCTTGCCTCTTGCTTCCATCCACCATTTTGATTATTTCTCCATCCCTACAAAAAATTGTTAGAATAAGCATTGTTATTGAAGTTACCCTGCTTACCTTGACTACTCATATAGAGGATGGATTGGTCTCCTTGCTCTCCTTGACAGTGTCCATTCTGATGTTCCCCTCCACAAAAGTCATAGTTTAATTGTGATTGTTGATTGTTTGTAGAGGTTTGTACTGCATGTAATTGCTGTGGGAGTTTTTCTATTTGTTATGTTAGAGCTTCAATTTGCTGAGTCAAAATTTTGTTTTGAGCTAAAATGGCATCTGTTGTATTCAGTTCCAATATTCCCTTCTTCTGGACTTGTGTTCTATCATGCTGGGCTTGGTAATCCGTGGATGATAATGCTTCAATGATTCTTGTAGCTTGTTCTGCATCCACCGTCATCATAGTGCCTCCAACTACTACATCCAGTATCATTTTGGTGTCTGCTTTCAGTCCATTGTAGAAGATATTCAGTTGGGCAATATCTTCCAAGCCATGATTTGGACACTTTCTCAACAGAGATTTCAAAGGTTCCCATGCTTCACAGAAGGGTTCATCTTGCCCTTGTTTAAATGTTGTTATGTCTGATTTGGCTTTGATAAATTTGGATGGTGGAAAGAATCTGTGTAAGAATTTCTCTTCCATAGTGTCCCAACTGTTCAAGCTTTGATTTGGGTGAGATTGGAGCCATTCCTTTGCTTTACCTGCTAAAGAAAAAGGAAATAGTCTTAGATATGCAGCTTCAATTATTTCCTGTTCAAAGCCCATTGTTCCTACTAATTCATAGAATGTGGCCAAGTGAGTATATGGATCTTCACTTGTCATTCCATGGAATTGGTGGGAACTAATTAAACTAAGAAACGCAGGTTTCATTTCTATAGCCCTTATTGTATTTGGTATAGCAATTCTTGAGTAATGTCTGGGTCCTTGTTGTAAAGTGTAATCTCCCAGTGTTCTCCTTGGTGGATTTTGATTGTTGCTATTGACATCCGCCATTCTGTCAAAGGAAGTTTCTCCTGTATGGAAGTTATGCTTTTGCTTGGCTTTCTTGATTTTCTTGAGGAACCTATCTATTTCTGGATCAAATGCAAGTTGTTCTTTTATACCCTATCCTCTCAAGATCATAAATCAAGTACTCAAAATGGCAAAGTTACCACACAAAAAAATGAAAACAAATGAAATTTATTTACAGAGTCTTGTCAATTCAATGCTAAAATGTTCAAACTTGAATCACCTCCCCGGCAACGGCGCCAAAACTTGGTATGATAATTTTTGTGTAAATCATACAAAGAAATGAAGTGTTCAAGGAAAGAGAATCAAGTTTGTATAATACAACTTCAATGGAATGTTTGTGCCAAGTTTAAACACATTGAATGTAGTATAGTATAGATGTCGTTCCACTGAGGAGGTGTTGGTTTGAAGATCTTAGTTCTTGAATTGATTTTGACAAAAGATTTGTTTTGATTTTGTTGTGCAAAAGAATGAATATAAAGTAAACAGCAAGTATTGAATAATAGCAGTACAGTGTTTGAGGTAAAGTTCAGATTTGGAAAACTGGGATTGGTTTCATCGCATCGCACCTTTCGTAGGCTAAATAAATTTGCATGTATGTAACTTGAAATGACAATTTCTACGTCACAATCAAAGTCATTTGTATCGATCCCTCGACTACAAAATTCATAAGAATGTTTTCAAACTACTGATCCCTCAGTCACTTTGAAACGATTCCAGCATTACCGATCGATTGTTTTGACGTTCATTGCGTTAGATGCCATCCCTGGTTAGCTACTCACAATGAATAGTTCATTCAGATCTGCTCTCAAAAGTTACTTCCCAGTATACTTAAGAAAACTTGAAACAAGAATATAGTGATCAAGTACTTTCAGGCATTATTCACGCTTGAGCTGCATGATTCACGCTTGAGCTTAATGGTCACGCTCAAGCGTGAGGGGCCTGATAGTCCTATTTCTATCATGCTTAAGCCCAGCTCAGCTACGCTTAAGCGAGAACGGGTGCAGGCTTTGCTTGTCATTATTCTCGCTCAAGCGTGGGATACTTGTGCTCAAGCGTGAAATCCTTCTTGATGCTGCGCTTAAACCACGCTCAAAGCATGCTTCTTAAGCGTGAGATACTTGAGCTTGATTAGAACATGCTTCAAGTTACGCTTGATCCTCGCTCAAGCGCGCAGGTTATGCCGGGGCTCCGCTTAAGCACGCTTGGGTTCACGCTCGAGCGTAAAGTGTCCTCGCCCAAGCGTTCTGTCTCCTGCTCAAGCGTGAAGGTTCTGATGCTTATTTTATTTTCTTTAAGTACACGCTTAAGCGTGGAACTTGTCACGCTTAAGTGTCCTTGGCCTTTATGCTGATTCTTCTTGGTTTCTTCAAGACTTTTGGTACCTTTCTTCAAATATCTTGACAAATCAAGCTTGTGTTATTTATAATAAAACTCATGCTCAATCAATTATTGATTTAGTTAAATTCTTTACAAAATGAATTTAATAGAAACATTAAATCAATATATAATAACACTTATCATCTGGCCGGACTCCGAGCGGCAATTGATATCGGGGCAACAGAGGTGACATTGTGCAGCAATTCATAGCTGGTGATATCGCAGATTCAAGGTGAATACTAGGTCCGTGAGCCCCAACTTCAGCTATATTTGAACTGTGTGAATGAGTTGAAAGGAAGATTCGGTGTGTTGGAGTTTAAGCATGTGCTAAGAGAAGAAAATACTAGAGTGGATATTCTATCGAGGCTCGCAAGTACGAAACAGCCTGGCAGTACAACAACAGTAGTCCAGAGTACGCTGACATCGCCCAACATTCCTTTGTTCCCTTCTCTAAATGCCATAATGGTCAATTCTTCCTACGAGAATTCATGGATTACCCCTTATATCCGTTACCTGGCTGACGAACAGCTGCCCACCGATGAGAAGGAGAGAAGAAGAATAAAAAGGGAATTGCCATATTTCACCATGGTTGACGGTGTTTTCTATAGAAGAGGTTTCTCAGTGCCGTACCTCATTTGTTTAAAAAAGAACGAGATACAAGGAGTAATAGAAGAGGTACACATGGGGCAATGTGGACACCATGCCGGGGGAAGAAGTTTAATGAGAAAAATCCTCAGGGCTGGATATTGGTGGCCCACGATGAAGCAGGATTCCATTGATTTCGTCAAGAGGTGCGATGCTTGCCAGAGATTTTCTAATCTTCATCACACACCGGCCCAAGAACTTTTTTCATCCGTGGTGCCATGGCCTTTCTATCAATGGGGCCTCGATATCTTGGGCCCATTCCCAACCGCGCCTGGAGGCATTAAATACCTCATCGTGAGAGTTGATTATTTCACCAAATGGATCGAAGCGGAGCCAGTAGTGCATATCACATCAACACGGACACGACGCTTTGTATACGACAATATCATAGCACGGTTCGGTGTCCCAGGACGGATAGTAACTGACAACGGCACCCCGTTTACAGATAGGAAGTTCACAGAGTTGCTTGAAGGACTAGGGATAGTCTAAATCTTTTCGTCTGTTGAACACCCTCAGATGAATGGCCAAGCTGAGGTAGCCAATAGAGAAGTGCTGAAAGGACTGAAGAAGCACCTTGGTGAAGCAAAGGGGGGATGGACTGATTAGCTATGTCATATTTTGTGGTCATATCGTACTACACCCTATTCTTATACGAATGAGTCTCCATATCGTCTTACCTACAAGGTCGAGGCGATGATTCCGGTGGAGCTCCAGACAAGATCGACGAGAGTAGAATACTTTTCTGTGGAGAATAATAGTGAAAATCTGGCATCGGAGCTAGATATTCTCCAGGAACTAAGAGAAGAGGCTTTTGTCAGGGATCAGGCAATAAAAGCGAAGGCCACCCTCCGGTACAACAAACGTGTGCAATACAGAGCTTTCAACACTGGGGAGCTCGTTTTGAGGAAGGCGAGTATGGGAAATAAGTTCGCCCATCAGGGAAAATTGGCGCCGACGTGGGAAGGCCCTTACAGAGTATCCGAGGTGACTGGAAAAAGATCATACCAGTTAGAAGAGCTCGATGGAACACTGATCCACAATAAATGGAACACTCAGAATTTACACATTTATTACAGCTAGTTGGTAAGACGACATGTACTCTTTTTCCTTACTTGAGTTTTTTCCCATTGGATTTTCTCAAGAAGGTTTTAACGAGGCATGACACCAGCTATGCTTTCTTTATAATTCATATTCAATTCAATGAAGATCTAATTCATGATTACGTTAATTTCACCTTTTTCTCTTCTATATTGCAATTTATAGCATTGATTGGTCTACGAGGAAAAGCTCAGGACGGAAGATCCCAATCACCTATTCTGTGATTGGCGATGTAACTCCTCGAGTCAAGAAATAGGTGGTAGGATCAAACCTTTTTCAAGGTTGTACCGAATCCCATTTGAAGGCTTGGATTATAGGATTAAACCGAACTCTGAGTATGGTTAGTTGGATTAAACCGAACACTGTTGAAGACTTGAGTTGTAGGATTAAACTGAACCTCAAGAAATGGTTGTAGGATCAAACCTTTTTCAAGGTTGTACTGAACCCCACATGAAGGCTCGGATTGTAGGATTGAATCGAACTCCGAGTACAACTAGTAGGTTTGGCTGCACGTTGGTGAAGAATTAATCATCGTCCTTATGATTGAAGTAATTTCCCCAGGATGGATGATCTCAATCACCTATCCTTATGATGGAAGACTCAATCATCATCCTTATGGTTGGAGTATTTTTCTTACAGATTCCTAAGCATGGAATGCTATTCTTAGTATTTGTTAATGATTATTACCCGTTCTACGGTATTGCATTATAGAGATCGGATGGAATTTCTCACCCTCAAAGGAGTTAAAGCTAGCATCTCATGATAGATATTTACCCCCCAAGATACTCATACTTGGGAACAGTACACATATGAATGATTATACGTTCTATAACTTGTTTATTTCAAGTTTTATTTAATCATTTTCTCTGGGGTGCATATTACATTTCAACGTCAAGATAATTATACAGAACGGTCTCGCGAATGGTGTAATGGTAAAAGCGTAGTATATATGTCTAAGTCATGTTATAATGGTACGTTTCTTGTAAATGTTAAAGGAAAATTCAAGGAAAATCTCATTCATTCAATGGAAATTTTATATGAGTTGAAATAAAACTGGAGCTGATCCCAGAACACAGCGATAAAAATAGGAAATAAATATAAGACTAAGAGGAAGGCTTTGGATCTTCCGTTGTGGATGCCTTCTTACCTCTGTCGTCCTCTTGGCTGGTCTAGGTCTTCTCTTCTCTGGTCCCTTCTTCTTGGGCTTGCTCTTTTTGCTGATCCCCTTGATCTGGAGTGGCTTCAGAAGGACCCATGCTCTGACCATCTGGGAGAGGGGCATCTCATATAAAGTTAAAGGGGCCTGATCACTTAGATTTCAATTTACTAGGAAACAGTAATCTTGAATTAAACAATAAAACTTGCTGACTTGGTGTGAAATGTCTATTCTTAATTTTCTTGTCATGGTAAGCTTTCACCTTATTTTTGTAACTTCTAGATGACTCATAAGCATTATTTCTTATTTCCTCTAACTTAAGTAACTGTAACTTTCTTTTGTCAACTGCCGCGTTTGGATCAAAGTTGAGGAATTTTAAGGCCCAGTATGCTTTATGTTCCATCTCTACTGGAAGATGACAAGCTTTTCCATAGACTATTTGGAAAGGGAAAAGGCCAATAGGGGTTTTGAATGCAATTCTGAATGCCCAAAGTTCATCATCAAGCTTTTGTGACTAATCCTTCCTAGAAGAAGACATAGTTTTTCCAAAATTCTTTTCACTTCACAATTTGAAATCTCAACCTGTCCATTGGTTTGTGGATGATATGTTGTGGCCACCTTATGTCTCACTCCATAATGTTGTAACATCTTCTAAGAACTTTGTTACAAAAATGTGATCCTCATCACTAATCAAGGTTCTTGGTGTTCCAAACCTGCAGAAAATGTTTTTCTTCAAGAAATTCACTACAGTTTTGGTGTCAGCATTAGGTAAAGCGATTGCTTCTACCTATTTTGAAACATAATCAACTGCCAAAAGGATATATTGATTGAATAAAGAATAAGGGAAGGTCCCATGAAATCAATACCCTAATAATCAAATACCTCAACCTCCTGAATATTTGTGAGAGGCATTTCTTGCCTTCTATTGACATTACCTGTTCTTTGGTAGTTATTACAAGCTTGCACAAATAAGTGAGAATCCTTAAAAATGGAGGGCCAATACAAACCTGATTGAAGAATTTTTACAGCAGTCTTCTCACTATTAAAATGTCCTCCATAAGGTGATTTATGGCAATGCCACAACACATCTTTCATTTCCCAATTGGGTACACAACGACGTAGCAAATTGTCCACACTAATTTTGAATAGATGAGGGTCATCCCAAATAAAATATTTTACATCTTTGAAATTTTTTTTCTTTGCTGCTAAGTTAAATCATTTGAAAGAATTCCTACTGCTTTAAAATTGGCCATATCAACAAACCATGGGCGCTCTGTTATTTCAAAAAGTTTTTCATCACGGAATTCTTCCAGAATATCTTTTTCTTTGGAAGTAACCTCATCATTCATCAATCTAGAAAGATGGTCAACGACCACATTTTCACTACCATTTTTATCTTTGATTTCAAGATCATATTCCTAAAGGAGTAGAATCCATCGGATTAACCAAGGTTTAGAATCAGTTTTTGTCAAAAGGGACTTGATTGCCACATGATCAATAAAAACAATTATTTTTGAACCAATCAAGTATGATCTAAATTTTTTTCTAGGGCATATACTATGGCTAGTAATTTTTTTCAATAGTTGCATAATTTATTTGATTTTTATTTAAAACTTTACTAGCATATTGTATAACCCTAAAAAACTTTTTCATATCATTGACCTAAAACTGCTCCCACAGCATAATCACTTACATCACATATAAGTTCAAAGGGTAAGTTCCAATTAGGAGCAACAATTATAGGGGCAGAAACCAATTTTTCTTTCAAGGAATTAAAATCTTTAAGACATGTTTCATCAAACTTGAATTCAACATCTTTATTTAGAAGATTTGTTAAAGGTTTAGCAATTTTTGAAAAGTCTTGAATAAACCTTCTATAGAATTCAGCATGTCCTAAGAAACTTCTAATACCTTTTACATTTACAGGGGGTGGGAGTTTAGAGATTACCTCAATCTTGGCTTGGTCCACTTCAATACCTCTAGAAGAAATCTTGTGACCAAGTACAATACCTTCTTTCACTATAAAATGACTTTTCTCCCAATTTAGCAATAAATTTGTTTCAATAACTGCCTTAGTACAGTGTCCAAGTTGGTTAGACATGATTCAAATGAATTCCCAAAGACTGAGAAATCATCCATGAAAATCTCAATGCTCTTTTCAATTAGATCTGTAAAAATAGCAAACATGCATCTATGAAAAGTAGCATGTGCATTACACAATCCGAATGGCATCTTTCTATAAGAAAATAAGCCAAATAGACATGTAAAAACAGTCTTTTCCTGATCAAGAGGGTCAACAGCAATTTGATTGTATCCAGAGTATCCATCAAGAAAATAATAGTAAGCCTGTCCAGACAATCTTTCAAGCATTTGATCCATAAAAAGGAGTGGAAAATGATCTTTTCTTGTTGCTTGATTTAATTTTCTATAATCAATACACATTCTCTAACTGGTGATAGTTCTTATTGGGATTAATTCATTTTTATCATTAACAATTACTGTCATACCACCTTTTGGAACAACTTGTAGAGGACTTACCCATGCACTGTCAGAAATGGGATAGATAATATCTGCTTTCAACAATTTTAAAACCTCTTTTTTGGTTACCTCTTTCATGATTGGATTGAGGTGCCTTTAAGGTTGAGTAACAGGTTTAAAATTATCTTCCAACAAAATCTTATACATGCAGTATAACGGACTTATACCTTTCAAATCTTCAAGTGTCCATCCGATTGCTTCTTGTTTTCTTTTCAGCACTTCTACTAGTTTTTCTTCTTCTGTTTCACTTAACAAATTACTAACAATTACTGGTTTTAGATTACCTTCTTTCAAAAAGATGTACTTTAGGTTGGAAGGTAGCAATTTCAGTTTAGGTCTCTGGATTTCTTCAATAGGTACTTCTTGGATCTCTTCAATTTTTCTTGATTCAGGGGAAATTTCTTTCCCTTAATCAAGGTATTCAAGATACCTGTCCATCTTTCTCTCATCTTCTTCATTCAAACATTCCACAGAGTCAGTCAATAACTTATTTAGAGGGTCAGAAATTGACATACCTTTAGATATGGAAAGGCAAACTTCATCAAGAACATCTACTTTGAAACGGTCTTATTTTGAGTTGGGATGTTTCATGGCTTTGAAAACATCAAAGTTCACCTCTTCATCATGTACTCTTACTGCCAGTTTTCCATTATCTACATCAATAAGCACCCTAGCAGTCTTCATAAATGGTCTTCCCAGTATCAGGGAGACTTCAGTATCCTCTTCCATGTCTAAAACCATAAAGTCAACGGGGAAGCAGAACTTGTCAACTTTTACAAGTATATCTTTCACAATACCATAGGGTCTCTTGATTAATCTATCAGCCAATTGCAGAGTCATTTTCGTTTTTTATGGATCGAGATCACCAATACGCTTCATCATGCTTAGAGGCGTTAGATTAATGCTAGCCCCTAAGTCTAACAAGGCCTTCCCAATATTTACACCTCCAATAGAGACGGTAATGGTGAAACTTCCAGGGTCTTTTGACTTTTTCGGCATGGTGTATTGTAAAATAGCACTACAACCTGCTTCAAGTTCAATAATCCCCTCATTATACCTCCTCTCTTTGGTAAGCAATTCTTTCATAAACTTTGCATAAGTTAGCATTTGTTCCAATGCCTCAGAAAATGGGATGTTTATGTGTAACTACTTGAAAATTTCAAGGAATCTCTTGTATTCTTTTTCCTTATCCTTTCTTGATGGTGTATGTGGATAAGGTAGATCCTTGACTGGAGGTGTCTGACCCAAATACTGATTTTTTTGTTTTTTTTTTCATCATCTTTTATTTCACTAACATCTTTTTCTTCATTTTTCTTCACTCTCTTTTTCTTTCTTTTCTTCTTTTTCTTTGTCATTTTTTCTTTTTCTTTTTCTTTTTTTTTTCTTTATAATCATTTCCTACAACTTTACCACTTCTTGTAAAAATAGCCTTACATTGCTTTCTTGGATTTTGAGTATTTGCAGAGAAACCAGAGCTTTTCATGTCGGCTACTTCCTTTGCTAACTATCCCAATTGCATATCTGATGCTTTACGTGTGGCTTCATTTGTCTGCATATATTGTAGTAATTGTTGGATAGATTCCTCTATCCTAGTTAGCCTTGCTGTTTGATAATTGTAGTTGTTATTTGAATTGATTGTTAGTAGGTCTGTTAGAAGGTCCAACATCTTGTTTCCAGCCAAAGTTCTGATTCTGCCAACCCTGCAGGTAATTGTTAGGAAAAGAATTACCAAGATTGATTACCTAAGGGTATTTTTTGGTGAATCAGAAAATTGGCTTGTTCTTGATCATTTCCATCAGGGGCACAATAACCACATGGTTGTTCGCCCATGCAATGCACACATTGTTTCAATTGAGCAGGCGGTGGTGATGATACTTGAGTAATTTGAAGTTTTTCCAATTATTTACTCATTGCTTCCATTTGTTGTGTCAGCAATTTTTACTAAGCTAAAACTACATCATTCACTCCCAACTCAAGCATACCTGGCTTCCTTGGTGCATTACCTCTTTCATGCTTTGCTTGACGGTCACTCGTTGACATAAACTCCATGATTGATATTGCCTCTTCAACAGTTTTGTTCATTAATGAACAACTTGTACATCCATCTAACATCATCTTGAACTGAGGCAATAAACCATGATAAACGATTCTTACCTTTCCAGCATCATCCAAATTATGGTTTGGACATTTCCTGAGAAGCGCTTTGAATCTTTCCCATGCTTCACCAAGTAATTCATCATGATTTTGTGAAAAAGAATGTATGGCTGTCATTACTTCAAAATATTTTGAAGGTGAATAAAAGCTTTCCAAAAATTTTGTTTCAACATCGGACTAGTTTGTAAAACTGCCGGGTGGACAAGATTTAAACCATTCTTTAGCTTTCCCAATCAAATAAAAAGGAAATAATCGCATATAAACAGGTTCTTCTTGATTGGGTTTGAAACCAATTGTGTTGTATAACTCATAAAAAATAGTTAAATGTTCATAAGGTTCCTCATTATTTAAGCCAACAAATTGATTATTTTGAATAATGTTAAGTGGCAGGTTTAATCTCTATCGTAACAATAGGTCCTTGGTACATCCCTGAAACACTGGGTGGTCCATTGATAGCATCAAACTATCCCAATGTTCTTCTTTGTTCAGCAGCCATATTAGATTTTTCAAAGTTTTCAAAAGAAAATGAAGTTGAAGAAGAAGTAGTTTGTTTTTTTACATTGTAAAGCTTTGAGTCTTTTTACAAACTTCTCGATCTCAGGATCAAAGAACACTTTCCCTGTAGAAGATCGCGTTTGTATAAACAAACTAAACAGAAAAAGTTAGTGTAGTAAATAATTGAAGATAAAGAAAATGAATAATTAAAAGTAAAAAAAGTTTACCACAGTAATTAAAAATTTACTGTTTTACTAAAACAATTCAATCCCGGGTGACGGCGCCAGAAAACTTGTTTAGCCCTAAAATAATGTTGGGTCTTTTTATTGGCAAGCGCACCAATTTATCAGTTGCAGTTTTCAAAAAGATATCGTTCCCTCAAGGATTGAATGTTCTAGTAATTCACAATAACTTTTATTTACTATGGTAAATTTATCAAAACTTATTAACAAAAGAATGATTTATAAAATATTTGTACAATGTTCATAGAATTTAATGGTTGATTTGTTCATGTGGTAAAAAGATGGTAAATATAAAATCTGTCTAAGAAATTGAGATGTAATTCAGAATAACTCAGATACTTGAGGTGAAAACACAAATTAACAAATTATGTTGGAATTAGGATCCTCGCACTAAAACATAATGAAATAATTACAAACATACATATTTAATTATCAAGTTCATGTTATTGCAGCTTAAAGTCATTATAACCGATCCCTCGTGATATAAATTCTAAATAATTACCATAAAGTCTGATCCCTCATATGCTTTCTCAGTAAAAACTTGCTTTAAGTCCTGACCTTAACACAACAATAATTAGCAACTCTATCCCTAGTAATTGGAATATTAAGGGTATTTCAACTTTTACTTTCATTAAAACAAGTTTTAATACGGCGTGGATAATCATTCTCCCGTTTGACATTCACACTAATAAAACAAGTTTCAATACGTATGAAAATCATTCTCCCGTTTGACATTCACAGTAATAAAAGATTAAAATACTAACATGGCATTTGATTCTTAAACATACAAAGGTCGTAATCACAATATCATATAATAGATTGATTCACCAAATTCCAACATAAACAATTTAGTTACACATTGTAGAAGGGAAAACAACACTTACAGAGGTTACGAATAATTGCAACTTTTCACGATACAAAAGCTCACAATACTACACAACACTCTCAAGTATCTAAAACCCTATAAATTTACAAACTCACAAAATAACACTCAAACTCGAGTGAAAAGAGAGGAAAGAAGCTCTGAATGTAGAATGGGATGCCTTGAATGCTTTGAGAATAGCCTATTTATAGGGTTGGGGAAGGGTCCTGATGCTACACGTCAGGTTCCTGACTCAGCTTCCATTAAACACGTGATTAAGGGCCATGATTAAGCAATTTTTAATTACATAATGCCCAGACAATAGTTCCACTTGTCTCCCAATTCAGCTTGGCAGCTTGCATGAGTAGATTGGCCATTATTTGGCCTTTTTGGTTGAGTTCTTGGCCACCTGGAAGTGGAATCCTCGTAACTTCTAACGCTACGTGTGGCTGTGACGTGTAGCGTCAGCATCAGAAGTTCTCACGCTACGCGTGGTGTTGATGCTATGCGTCAGCTCTCCAGTTCTTCAATTTTCTCTTGAATTTCTTTAATTTTTCACTGCAAAACTAGAGAAAATTGATCAAGACAGATAATTTTCAATAACTTCCATTTATTACAATTAAAACCTAAACTTCTAACAAATTAAACTATTTTTTATTATTTTTAACACAATTTTATTAAGAAATTTATTATAAATTTGAGGACTAACAATTTATTATTATCTTGAATAAATAAATTGAAACTTAAAGCACATATATCTTGTGTGACTTATAATGACCCGATATAGACTATGATGAACTAGTGCGATTGAACTATCTGGACTTGGCATCGATCGTAATATATGATGATTGGACCACTATGACCTTATATGGACTAAGATGGATTAACATGCACCTATGTGATGATTGGACTATTTTGAACTTGATGTGGACCAAATAATATCATGATTGGACCACTAAGACTTAATATGAACTTTAATAACAAAGGCACTTTAAATGAATTGTGATGATTATATATAATGGTTGTGTTGATTAATAATCTTGTGTGAATGTAAAAAATGAGCATATAGCAAGCATGACGGAAAGCTAAAAAGAATTTACTTATCTCTTAATTTTTGCTTTAGAGATCATTTATATTTTTTCCTATTCCTTTGAAGGAAATTATTTTTCTTTTTATTTTTAATATCTATGATTTAATGGTTATTTAGATTTATGTAAAAATTATTCTTATTTAATAATAAGAGTTTTCTTGAAAAGTCTTTTTAGTTGTCAAAGATAATTATTTAAATTAATTTTTTAAGATGACTTTTAGTCATTCTTTAGATAAAAGAAATTATTTTATCAAAATACAAAAGTTTATGATATTTTATCGTTGAATGAAAGGGTGAATTTTCATTAATAATTTGTTTAAGGTCTTGAAACTATGGAAATTGAGTTTTAAAGTATTTGAAAGTATTATTAAACTTTTCATACAGTAATTTTCAAGTATTTTGGTTGATGATTTAAAGTGGTTTATGAGTTAAGGTCAAATTAAGATAAGTTAATTTTGAGTTTTTCAACATACTTATTAGAGAAGGATTTAAGGTACTTAAGACTTTGAAACTCAATATTGATGAACTTTGATTTGTGAATGACAAAGATCTGCATGTGGCAAAACTTATTTGATATTTTGGAAACGAACAGTTTACTAGGGTAGCTATGTCGTAATTTGTAGGCCTCGAAGATATAATTATTAATTGAATTTCTAAAAGTCTTAACCAACTTACATGCATCATGATAACTCTAAAGAGAAAAGATGTGATATTGTTTAGGGACGGATTATAGAAAACGAAGATACATTAGAGAAGGTTTAATTAAGAATATTAGGACGAAAGGATATTGATCCGATGTGCATACCGGTCCCTAATGGCAAGCGACACTAGTCAGTGTAGAAACATGAAAAATGCCAAGTTAAAACCTAAGCACTAGACGAGGTGCACAAAAAATCACTGTAATCATTAAGTCTTAGTACGTATTTACGGGTATGATCCCGGTCAAGAACGTTGATGTCTAAGTATGAGTCAGACAAGTATGGGTAGGTTGTCCTTACAAAGAATGTAGCTACTGTTCACTGGCAGGAGGGTCAAATCATCTTATACATTCAGGAAAGTTCTATAAATACAACTCATTTATTAATTCATAAGACAGTACTGATAACACTTGGTAACCTCTGTAATACCTTAATTTCCTGTAACAACTACACTCACTTAAGCATCAAAGCCCTTTTTGTAGGTACACCTCCGATGTGTCTTATCAACCACGGTTGGAATTGACTCAGAGCCTTACCTTAACGTGAAGAGCACAAAGTTCCCACTGGACCTGTGTGTATAATATCAGACTCCACTGAGACAATGTAACATAGAGAGAGGAAGAAAGTAACTTTCAACACCAGTTGTGTGAGGCTTATTCTAGACCCTATACACCAATCAGATATTGGCATGCCCGGTGGGACCGTGCAAATTTAAGTCCCACATTGAAATGAAGAAAGTCATGGAGCATAATAAGAGGAATAGAACTGTAAAGGGCCAAGTTCAGAATATGGCCTGAACTTTAAAGTACGGTGCTAGAATGGTCGAAACTCCAGGTACAGAGCAGACCCAAGGAAGAGTGCAAGCTGTAGTACATCCCAACCCTCAGGATGAGATCATCAGACAACTCCAGTTAGAGATCCAGGAGTTAAGAAGGGGTACAAAGGTGAGAGAAAATAAAAGTGGAAATCGGAGGCAGCACGAATCTCTTTACACCCAGGATCATTCATAGGCTTAGACTTATGATGAGCAGGAATCCACGTATCGAACTGAGAATTTGAATAACCAAAGGAGACCCTTGCAACAAGCTAAGGGAAGAGAATACTGGTTCAGGGTTACTTTTACGAGAAGGTTGATGAATGTTCCCATTTCGAGGCACCTACAAACTCCATAACCGCTGTCAATAGGGAAGTACAGTGGAGAAACTGACCCGGGGTACCACCTAGATGCTTATATAAATTAGTCACTCTTTCTGAGAGTTAAAGAAGATGTGATGTGTAAGATGTTTCCCAGAACATTGTCCGATGAAGCGCTAGGATGGTTTAAAATTCTACATTAGGGTCTATAGACTCTTGGGCCAACATGGAACTTGCCTTTTGCAACACTTTTTGATTTCAAGGGATGTCCCAAGAACGTCTTACACTCTAGCATAGATTAAGCAGGGTGCGGATGCAAGTTTGAGAGACTTTTTGAAGAGGTTCTACAAAGAAGCAGCTTTTATACCAACATTTTGATAGAGTAGATCTAGCTGCATATTGCGATTGAGGCTTTTCAACGGTAATCCCCATTTTCTTTGTCTCTGGCAAAGGGAGCCCCCAAACATTTGAGGAATTCAAAAGGAAGACGTCCAAGTATATAGGAAGAGAAATGCATCTTGCTACAGCTAAAGAGAAAACCCCAGTATCTGAAGAGAGGATCCTGGTTCAGGAGAAGAAAGGCCCAAAGTTAGGTCATAACCGGGATACACCCCCGAGGCTGAAGGAACGCCGGAGTATTAATTTCACTCAGTATACTCCTTTAGTAGTACGATTAGGGCAGATTCTAAGAGAAGTAAGCTTGAGAGGGTTGATGGTGTACAGGTGAAGAAGCCCATACAGATAAAAAGACTAGAAACCTCAATAAATATTGTGATTTTCATGAGCAGACTGGTCATGGTACCGATGAATGTCGGCAGTTAAAAGAGGCAATTGAGACCCTGATTAGAAAGGAAAAATTGAAATAATACCTCTTCAAGCAACGAGTTTATGGAAAGCCGGAGAAAGAAGCACCCTGGAAAAGAGAGCATGGTCCGGGAGGAGAAGAAGAAGCCTAAAGCTTTAGAAAACCAATATTAGACAAAGGCAATGTCATTGTGGATAACATAGAGGAGGATGAAGGTGCTTGGATGAAGCCCCCAGGTTCAGGAAGGAAAGACGTGATTGATATGATTGTAGAAGGTTTTGCCAGAGAGGGAGTATCTAACACCACCTGGAAGAATTATCTGAGGATAATCATGTCTATGCAAACTAAGGCTGACAATCGATGTAACATCCCAAAATTTATATAAATGATTAAATGAGAGGAACAAATATTAAATAATTATATGTGGGTTAATAAATATCCCAAAAATGTTGAAATAAATAAATTGGGATTTATGAGGATTATTTATAATTTATTGTGGCTTTAAGAGCTAAAATTATACCTGATTAAAATATGGGTGTCGAACCAAGTATCTCCGATTGAGGTACTGTTGGTCAGGCTGTTAAGAATATTGTGGTTAATCCGAATCTATATTCGAAATACTTTTTGGATAAAGTATTGATCCCAAACGGAGATCCTATTTGTAATAAAACGGTAAAGTTTAATGAAGGGATTAAAATTAAACACAAAACTCTCATTTCCCTTCTCATTTTCACGTTGCTTCTACTCTCCCAAAGGAAAAATATTCTTTTCTTCTATTTTCCTCATTCACTCTTCATCTTCTTCCTCTCAAAAGCTCTAAGTGGTGGTGTGCCTTATTGCCCCCTCCATTTTCGTTTTCCATAAGCTTGAAGGAGATAATGTTGGTTTGAAGACTCTTTTCTCCTCCCCCTTGCATTTTCATCACCCATCATCTCCCTCTTGGAAGCTCACTTTTTTCTTGGCTTGAGGTGAGTTCCTCACCATTCTTCATAAGCTTGTGCCCTAGGTTTTTTGGTTATGGTTGTTAGGGGAGTGATTAAATGTATATGGGTATTGAATAAAGCTATTAAATGTGGAAACCCTAAGGTGCGGTGTAATAAATATAAGCTTTTATATGCATTTAATAGGGTATATAAAGTTGATGATGGAGATGATGGAAAATGATGATTATTTATGATGGTTGTTAGGTTTTTGGTAAAACCCTAACCCTAGGAATTGGGGAAAATGATAAATGTTAATTAGAAAATGTACTTAGAGAGGAAATGTATGATATTTAGATGATGGGTATGAGTAAATGTGTTGGTAGAATATTTATTGATGATGAGAAATAATATTAATATGGTGGGTGGCCATTAATGGTGGTTGATGGCCATTGATACGTAAACCCATTGTTGGGTATGGCTTTAAATGCATAACAATGAATATAAGCACCAAACCCATGGTGGTTGTGGTGAAATTAATAAAATGGAAAATGGTTTAATAATGAGAATGTAATAGACACCAAGTATGAGATTTAGAATGTGTAAGTCTTGGTGATTTTGAATAGAAAATGATGTTGTGCTATACCATGTGGTGTAGGATCCATTTTGAACGACGAGGCGGGAATATAGAATCGCTCGGACTACTTCTCTTGAGGTAGGAGAGGAGTTTTATATTCTAAATGCATAAATTGAGTATTGGTTGATTGTCATATGTGACAATATACATGTTTTCCTTGCTTATGTTGCGATGGAAAATTAAGATGTTGAATATGGTGATGTTAATTTTGCTTGGCAATGTGTGTTGTGCATTTGGAATATTAGTGGTATGTTATATGGTGATGTTATTTGTCTGTAAAATGTTATGCCCTGATATGATGAGAATATGTTTATATTCACCATAAATATAGAATGATTATTATTGATGATGAATGAGATTGAGTATGGATGTGGAGCATACCTTGAATGTTGATGAAAGATTGATGAATATTGTTGACGATTGTGATGCCATTGTGATTAATGCAAGTATTAACTTGTATGTATGAGATAAAATTGTGATTATGGAAAATATTGTAGATGCCACTATAAAACTTGAGACAATGGCAATAATCAATGATAATAAAATCCAGTAAGAGTTATGTGGTGATATTGGTGATGGTGATGATTGATGAGTGGTATGATAGGATGCATAGTGTGAAAATGCATTTGATTTGCATTGTATCCATGGCATATTACATAGCTGCCAATGATGGAACGTTAGGGGTTCCTCCGGTTGGCCCAGGGGGAGGGCGGCTCTGTGCACGAGCGTTATTGATGTTTCCTTAGTGACTCGGTGTGTAAGTCAAGAAGCTGCCAATGTCTAGCTACGGGAGCTGCATGTGGTTGACCCTGTTGGGGTGGCTCTTTGAGGAGTAAGGTTTCCCACTGGTCCTTTGGATCACAGCTGCTATGGTATGAATCATGGTTGGCCCGCAACACCTTCATATTGTTTATGGTGTATACCGCGGTCATGGTGAAAATAACCGGTGTTGTAGATGGGCGATGCGATTTTGTACCAGTAAAATATGGTGATATGCATGCAAATTTATAATAAGTGTATATATTTTACTACTGTAGTAGGGGCATGGTTATATATTCATGCTTGAACCCACAAATTGGTGTTTATATTCCCACAGTCAGATTCGTAATTGTTGTTAACTCCGTTGTGCATGTGTATTAGCCTAAGAGCATTTGCATATAGCAAAGAGAATGCCAAAGGTGATGAGATATGATGATGGTAATGATTGGGTGCAAGAATGCCTAAAGACAACATATAAAATATGAATACAAAGAGATAACTTTGTGTATGGAGATGATATGTGTGATAACCCAATATGATGAGGGGCATGAATGTGTGTATGCTTATATACTTTGCTATGAATCACAAAGATGATTAAGATATGTATATGTTGATGAGATGATGTAAATATTAATGATGAATGATATGTTAATGGAAAGTATATATGTCATTGAATGCATATGCACATAATCACAAATGTATTCATATTCGTCCTTTGGAATGTATAACTCACTCTCCCATGTTGTCTATTTTTAGCCTTATGATGCGGGATATTCATGGGGGTGAGAATACATCTATTTTGGAGGTGTATATTTTGATGATAAAGGTAAATTAGTTGTATAGGAAGTGCCTTGGCCGGCAACTAATGATTTTGTATAGCATATGATGTTGATATATGCTCACTATGTGTTTGGATTGATGAATATTCATTTTGAAGGTCATTCGTGAAAATTAGACCTAGTGTTGTATGGCTAATTTTTGGTTATGACCTTGATGATGTATGTTGATATTTGTAATACTAGATTTATGCCAATATGATGAATGAATAATGTTGATTATGAATCACAATTGTTTATGAGGCATGAGTAAGTAATTGTGTTGTTTAAAGGCCAATGTGTATTAATAATGAGAAGTAGAATGGCCGTATTCCCATGGAAGGGCTATGACCTTTAATATGGGTCACTCATAACTCATATTATATGTTTATGACATATATGTCTAGTTAGTTGTGCCTAGATAGGTCTAATTTGTAATTTGGCATGTGGTGTTGTATGCCCGTATATGCATAAATCAACCCTATAGCTTAGATTTTGATTGGGATGGAATTTTAGCGTAAAACTTTGCCACACGATTGATTTTAGGGTATATGTGTTGTGTATGAAATTTCATGGAAATTAGAGTTGAATTGCTTAGTAAAATGACGACCCGAAGTCGGTGGCATAAAAGTTGTAGAGCAGGGTTTGTTGTCTAGTGACTGGGTGTACCTACGCTAGCTTGGGGAGTAGGCACGTTGGCTTATTGGAGTGTGGCATAGCACTAGGTGTGGTCACGCCTGACCTAGGCGTTGGCGCACTGAGATTCTTGAATTTGGGGTCTGATGATTGGCACTCCAGCGTAAGCACGCTTGGTATCAGCACGGGCTTGCTGTGTGGCTGGGTGAAAATTGGCAGTGGCTCAGCATACTTACATTGGGATCCAGCATAAGGACGCCGGGAGGTCTGCGCGCTGGCTCGCTGAGCTTCAGCGTTAGAGCGCTTAGCTCCTGTCTTGGGCTAGTCATTGGGCGTGAGTACACTGGGAACCAACGTACCTACGTTGGTTCGTCTAGTGATAGCTTCTGTGATTTTTTATTTTTCTTGATTCTCTTTCCATTTTTAGGCCTTTTCTCATATCTTCATATGTGGGACTAGGCATATTGCCCTGTATACATATTCCTTTCGCTGTAAACTTAAAATCATTTCGTATACATAATGGGGCTTTGCTTTATCGATCTAGATTGCTAAAGATCTTAAACTCCCACTCTTCGTTTTCTATGATTCAGATCTTGATGTAATTATTGGGTGACGAACCTCTCTTCAAAGGAAAAAAATTTACTCGTATTTTTATTAATTATGTTAATTACATCAGATTCGGGTTATGGAAAACGGGGCGCGACAATTGACCGTACCGAGGTGAAGTCTAGGCCCCACCCATTATGTTTTCAGATGATCACTACAGTCTTACCATCCCGAGAAGGGACAACACAATAGTTATTGAAGTTATGATTGTAAACAAAATAATTTGGAGGATGCCGGTAGACCAAGGAAGTTCTTGTGATGTAATCTTCTATGAGTGCTTCAAGAAAATGGGATTGTCAGATTCTGATCTACAACCTTACTCACAGGATTTAACAGTGTTCAATGGAGTGAAACAACCCACAAAAGGCTATTTAGATACAAGACTAACATTCCAAGGAGAGCTGGGGTCCAGGATGATTCAAAAATATGTTTTAGTGATTGATGTAAAATCCCCTTTCAACAGGATCCTTCGAAGGCCCTCCCTAAATGCATTGGATATCGTGGTTTCAACATTACACTTGTTAATAAAATTCATTAACAAAGATAGCCAAGTGTCTTCCGTCAAGGGAGACCAGTAGATGGCAAGGTATTGTTATAACGTTATTATCCAAATGACTAAGGTAGAGGAGTCAATTCAAAGAAATTGATTGAATGATAGGGAATGGTACCAAGGTCAATAAATTTAATCAACTTGGATCCTAGGGAGGAGTTAATAACTGATCCGATGAACCCTCAAAGGCCTACACCAGAAGGAGGAATCAAAAGAATTCCTCTAAAGGAAGACCCCGGCAGAACTACCAAGATTAATGATTGTTTAGAAGCCAGTATGGAAGAACAGTTGGTGAAATCGTTAAGCGAATTTAAGCATTTATTTGCTTGGACCGCAACGAGCATGCCTGGTATCGACCTAAATTTTTGTTGTCATAAGCTAGCGGTATACCCGGAGTCAAGGGCAGTTGATCAAAAAAAGAGAATGTTGGGTCATGAGAAACAACAAGTGGCGTGTGAACAAACCAAAGAACTATTAAAGGTTGGATTCATTAAGGAAGTGCAGTAGTCTTCTTTAGTTTCCAATGTAGTAATGGTAAAGAAGGCTAATGGCAAATGACAGATGTGCACAGACTTTACAAATTTGAATAAGTGTTGTCCAAAAGACCCGTATCCATTACCAAGTATCGATTAGATGGTAGACGACTCTTTAGGGTACCAGTTCTTATCTTTTATAGACGCATACTCTGGTTATAATCAGATCTTGATGTGGAAGGATGATGAGGAGAAAACAGCGTTCGTAAATGATAAAAGAGTCTTTTGTTGTATGGTCATGCCATTCGTCATAGCCACTTATCAGAGAATGATAAATAAGGTGTTTGGGGGGATGCGGTCCAAAATGGTTGAAGTATATGTGGATGACATAATTGCCAAGACCCCGGTAAGGGTAGACCATCTCGAAGATTTAAGGAAGATTTTCCAGAGAGTCCGGATGTACAATATACGGTTAAATCCATCGAAGTGCACTTTCACAGTCCCCGTTGGACGCTTCTTGGGATTTATGTTAACTTAGAAAGGGATTGAGGCAAACCCGGACAAGTGTGAGGTGATCAAGGAGCTCCAAAGTCTAACTAGCATAAGAAAAGTTCAATCCCTAAACGGGAAAGTTGCAACGCTATCCCGGTTCATCCCCAAAATGGCACACCGCTCCCTACCATTATACAAAAGTTTGAAGAAAAATAAGAAGTTTGAATGAGGAGAAGAGCAGGAAAATGCTTTTCAAAGTCTGAAGGAGGTACTTGCAAATCCCTCAGTGCTAACCAAACCAGAACCTAGTGAGTCTGTTTTTGTATCTTTCAGTATCAGATAAGGCTTTGGGTACGGTTCTGTTGAAGCAGATCATCGAAGGATAGAGACCGATATACTTCATTGGGAAAGTGTTTTAAGGCTCTGAGAGCCGATATTAGAAGCTTGAAAAAGCAGCTTTAGCTTTAGTATGGATATCTCAATGGTTGAAACAATACTTTTATGCCCACCCCATTGTCATCAGAACTGATCTCCTGCTACAAGCGGTTTTCCACAAACTAGATTTAGTAGGAAGGATGATCAAGTAGGTTATTGAGCTTTCAGAGTTTGATATCTCCTATGAGCCAAAGACGACTATAAAAGCCCAAGTCTTGACAAATTTTGTAATAGAGTTGATTGGAGAAATATCCATTCTGTTATAAGAGAATTGGGTCATTTACATTGACAGATCCTCAAATTTAAAAGGATATGGAGCCGATGTCATTTTTGAGAGCGAAGATAGAGTAAGCGTGGATATTTCTCTCAGATTTGATTTTAAAACATCAAATAATCAGGCAGAGTATGAGGCCTATTTGGTAGGGTTGAGAACGGCTTTGAATGTAGGAGCTCGGACCGTTATGCTCTACAGCGATTCACAGCTAGTAATCTCGTAGATTAATTGAAGCTATTGATAAGTATTTATTTGACATTAATTTCATGATTCATTTGAAATAATTTTTGTAAAAATTTGAATTGAATTGATGAATGATTAAAGAAATTAGCATGAATCTTTCAAGTAGGAATGAATATGTTATATAAAGGAAAAATGTTGTTAAGTATCTTGTAAAGTTACAAGAAGAAGAAAGTCAAATCCAGAAGCTTGAGCTTAAGCAAAGTACACTTGAGCTTGAGTAAAGCAAGCTTAAGCTTGAGCAAAGCAAGCTTAAGCGTGGTCGGGATGGAATTTGAGAATTGAAGTCAGTAAGCTTGAGCCTGAACAAAGCAAGCTTAAGCGTGAAGAATCAAGCTTGAGCTTAAACCATAAGCTCAAGCGAAAACAAGACAGAAGCATCAGACTCCTCACACGCTTGAGAGGGACACAGGGCGCTTAGGCGTGGAGCGTTGGTGTTCCTCCATAAAGATTTATTGGTGAACATAACATTCATGTGTAGCTAATTCATTCATTAGGATTGGTTGTAATCGATTCAAACCTAACATACTGTTGGTGTACTTCTGCATGTATGGTAATGACAATTGATGATTTTTATGTTTCATTTTATGCTTAATGCCTGAGAATACTTGATCACTATTTTCTTGACTATTGGTTTTCTTAAATGTATTGGGAAATAACTTTTGAAAACAGATCTGAATTAAACGCTTGTTGCAGTTAGGATAATATCTAGTGTATCAAACGTCTAAATAATCGATCGATAAGACTGGAGTGGTTTCAAGGTGATTAAGGGATCAACAGTTTGGAACCACTCTTATGAATTTTGTAGTCGAGGGATCGATGTAAATGACTTTGATTGTGACGTAAAAATTGTCATTTCAAGTTCCATATATGCTGATTTGCACAACGTATGAAAGGTGAGATAGATGAAACCAATCCCACCTTTACATAGTTGATCTCCATTCAACTTTGCACTAATGTTACTTCTATTATTAAAGCTTATTACCTTCAGTTTAATTTTAGTCATCATAAACTTTTTAAAAACTCAAAATGCAAGCTTTTGGTCAACTCAATTTATACATCTAAGTTTCCAAGTTAATCACCCCTCAGTGGAACGACATCCTTCTATCACTATAACTTCCGTGTTAAACTTGGCACGAATATTTCATATTATACAAACTTGATTCTTTTCACCATATCACAAACTAAAACCATTACCCTTTACCATTACAAAAAATTCTTTACCAAGTTTTAGCGTTGCTGCGGGGGGGGATTCAAGTTTGGAAATTTAGTTTGAATTGACAAACCTTGTGAATATTTCATTGTTTATATTGTTATTTTGATTTTCATTTTACATGTGGTAACCTTGCTTGAGTAAGTGTTTATGCTTTTAAGAGGACAGGGATCAAAAGAGCAACTTGCATTTGACCCATAAATAAACAAGCTACTCAAGAAAAAAAAGAAAGCAAAGAAAAAGCAAAGTTTCCGCATAGGTGAAACTTCTTCTTCTACACTTCCTAACAAAATGGCAGATGTTAACAACCACAACTAAAATCCACCAAGGAGAGCACTTGGAGACTATGCTTTACAGCAAGGGCCAAGACAATTCTCAATCATTGCAATTCCAAAAACTGTCAGAGCACTAGAAATGAAACCAACATTTCTTAGTTTGATTAGTTCACACCAATTTACTGGAATGTCAAGTGAAGATCCATACACTCACTTGGAAACTTTCTATGAATTGGTTGGAACAATGGGATTTAACCAAGATGTTGTTGATACTGCATATTTAAGATTATTTCCTTTCTCTTTAGCAGGAAAAGCAAAGGAATGGTTACAATCTCACCTAAGCCAAAGTTTAAACAGTTGGAACATTCTTTCCTCCATCTAGATTCATCAAGGCCAAGTCAGACATTACAACATTTAAACAAGGCCAAGATGAGCCTTTTTTGAGGCATGGGAACATTTTAAATCACTGCTCAAGAAATGCCCAAACCATGGATTTGAAGATATTGCACAACTTCATATCTTCTATAGTGGACTAAGGGCGGATACCAAAATGATATTGGATGCAGCAGCAGGAGGTACAATGATGACAGTGGATGATAACCAAGCTACGAGGATAATAGAAGCTTTATCTTCAATAGATTATCAAGCTCAACATGACCGTCAGCAAACTCAAAGAAAAGGAATCCTTAACTTGAACACCACAGATGCTATTTTAGCTCAGAAATAGAAGCATTGACTCAAAAGATAGCCAAACTTCCACAACAATTACACATAGTGCAATCATCACAACCAATGCATTAACAAATGCCTGTAACATGTGATTTTTGTGGAGGAGATCATCCAAATGGGAACTCTGGCTCACAAGAAGAAGCTGTGTATTACATGAATAACCAAGGGAAGTCAGGTAATTTTAATCCAAATTTTTCTAACCAATCATTTAAGGGCTAGAGAAACAATTAAAATCAAGGCCAAGGATGGAAGCGGGAGCAGAGCTCTTCAAATAAACCTTATCAAAGCAACTATCATTCTTTGATGGAGAAAACCTCTAGACTGGAGGACACTTTGGAAAAGTTTATGCAAGCTTCTCTAACAAACCAAAAGAACACTAAGGCATCCATCAGGAACTTGGAGACGCATGTGGGACAGCTAGCTCGTCAATTTGCTGAACAGCAAAGACCTCAGTATGGAGCCAACACTGAGCAAAATCCTAAGAAGCAATGCAAAGCCGTGGCAACTCGCAGTGGAAAAACAGTGAGATGTGAGTTGACTAAAAAAGAAAAAGAGGAAGAACAGATTTTGAAAGAAAAAGAAAAAGAGAGTGAAGATGTAAATAAAAATAAAGAGAAAGGGAGAAAGAAAAATGAAAAGAGTGAGAGTAAAAAAGGAAAGACAAAAGATGATGAAGAAATCCTACAATTGAAGAGTGTGCCTTATCCTAAGAATCCTTCAAAGTGTGATAAAGAAAGACAGTTTGCAAGGTTTATGGACATTTTCAAAAGATTGCAAATTAATGTCCCGTTCATGGAGCCATAGAGCAAATGCCTACTTATGTAAAATCTATGAAGGATTTGCTAACAAAGAAAAAACAATTAGAGGAAACAATTGAGCTGGAAGCTGGATGTAGTGCTATCATTCAAAAGGCACTACCTCAAAGGACCAAAGATCCAAGGAGTTTTATAATTCCTGTTACTACTGGAAATCTTCCTGTAGGAAAAGCTTTGTTGGATCTTGGTGCCAATATCAGTTTGATGCAATTATCCATGCTTAAAAGGATTGGGGATCTTGAAAATAAGAATGACTTTACAATTGGCTGATCGGTCGATAAAATTTCCCTATGGTGTTGCTGAAGATGTTCTAGTGAAAGTAGATAAATTTGTATTTCCTGTGGATTTCGTTATCATGGATATGGAGGAAGATTCTGAAGTGCTTCTTATTTTAGGAAGACCATTTATGAAGACTGCAAAAGTCATCATAGATGTGGATGATAGGAAGTTAAAAGTAAGAGTTCAAGATGAAGAGATTAACTTTGATGTTTTTGAAGCAATGAGACATCCTGCAGATAAGCAAAGTTATTTCAAGATTGATAAGGAAGATGAAGTGGTTTTGTAAAAAGCTAATAAAGTGAAACATTTAAGTTCTATTGAAAGAGCTTTGATGTGGGTAGTTGAAGGACTTGATGAAGAAGAAGCAAAAGAAGTGGAGGAAATTCAATAGCTAGAATTAAAAGAATTACCTTCTCACTTGAATTACATATTTCTAGATGATGAAGGTCAAAAACCAGTTATAATCAGCAATAACTTGTTGAAGGAAGATAAGGAAAGATTGATTCAAATTCTGAAGAAAAATGAAGGAGTAATCGGGTGGAGATTGAAAGATTTGAAAGGTATTCGTCCTTCCTATTGTATGCATCATATTTTCATGGAACAGGAATATAAACCTATAGGACAACCTCAGATAACATTGAATCTAACCATGAAGGAGAAAGTTAAGAAAGAAGTTATAAAATTGCTAGAAGCTGGGATGATTTACCCTATTTGAGATAGTGCTTGGGTGAGTCCTGTGCAGGTAGCACCAAAAAAAGATAGCATTACAGTAGTGAAAAATGAAAATAATGAGTTGATTCCCACCAGGACTGTTACTAGGTGGAGGATGTGTATTGATTACAAAAAACTCAATCAAGCAATAAGGAAAGACCATTTTCCACAACCTTTCATGGATCAAATACTGGAAAGACTTGCTGGACAAACGTATTATTGTTTCCTAGATGGTTATTCAGGTTACAATCAGATAGCAGTAGCTCTAAAGGATTAAGAGAAGACAACCTTTACTTGTCCTTTTGGTGTTTTTGCTTACAGAAAAATGCCCTTTGGACTTTGTAATGCCCCAGCCACTTTCCAAAGATGTGTGCTGGCAATATTTGCTGACCTTGTGGAGAAATGCATTGAAGTTTTTATGGATAATTTTTCGGTTTTCGTAAAATCATTTGATGAATGCTTAAAAAAATATAGACACTGTGCTTCAAAGATGTGTGGAAACTAACTTAGTGCTAAACTGGGGAAAATGCCATTTTATGGTAACCAAAGGCATTGTGCTAGGCCACACAGTCTCAGGTAAAGGCATTGAAGTGGATCATGCAAAAGTGGAAGTGATTGAGAAGCTGCCTCCACCACTCAATGTCAAGGGAGTTAGAAGCTTTCTCGGACATGCAGGATTTTAGAAAAGGTTTATCAAGGATTTCTCAAAAATTTCCAAACCACTAAGTAATCTATTTCATAAAGGTGTTTCTTTCCACTTTGATGATTCTTGTTTATCAGCTTTTTAATTACTGAAACAAAAGTTGATTATTGCACCGATCATAGTTGCTCCTGATTGACAACTTGATTTTGAAATGATGTGTGATGCTAGCGACTATGCAATAGGTGCAGTTCTTGGTCAAAGAAAATCTAAAATTTTTCATCCTATACACTATGCTAGTAAAGTTTTGAATGAAGCTCAAATTAATTATGCTACGACAGAAAAAGAATTACTAGCAGTTGTGTATGACCTTGAAAAGTTTAGATCATATTTAATTAGTTCTCGCATTGTTGTTTTTATAGATCATGCAGCCATTAAGTATTTGTTGAACAAATCTGATTCTAAACCAAGGCTAATTAGGTGGATTCTTCTTCTACAAGAATTTGACTTAATTATTCAAGACAAAAAAAGGAAGTGAAAACCATGTAGCAGACCATTTGTCAAGACTGATCAATAATGAAGTCACAAAGTTGAAACCTAAAGTTCAAGATGATTTCTCTAATGAGAAGTTATTATTGATCCAGGAAAGGCCATGGTTTACAGACATGGAAAACTTTAAAGCTGCAGGAGTGCTTCCTGAAGAAGTCACATGGCAACAAAAAAAGAAATTTTTGAAAGAGGCACAACGATTTATGTGGGACGATCCCTACCTATTCAAGGTTGGTTCAGACAATATTCTTCAAAGATATGTATCTCAGTAAGAAGCCAGGAGCATATTATGGCATTGCCATAGCTCACCTTATGGAGGACATTTCAATAGAGAAAGGACAGCTGCCAAAGTCCTTCAGTCTAGTTTTTATTGGTCTTTTTTATTTAAAGATGCTAATGTTTTTGTGCAGAATTGTGATGCTTGTCAGGGGACAGAAAGTATATCCAAAAGAAATAAGATGCCATTGACCATCATTCTAGAAGTGGAAGTGTTTCATTGTTGGGGTGTAGACTTTGTCGGTCCACTACCTATTTTATTCTCCAACGAGTATATTGTTGTAACAGTTGATTATATGTCAAAGTGGGTAGAAGCAATGGCCTGTATGAAGGCGGATGCCAAAACTGTTATTAAGTTCTTGAAAAAGAATATTTTCAGCAGATTTGGTACCCCTCATGTGTTAATAAGTGATAGAGGTTCTCACTTATGCAATGTCTAACTCTAAAAATGTTTGAAACACTATGGAGTTAGACATAGAGTGATATTTCCCTATCATCCTCAGGCTAATGGGCAAGTAGAAGTATCAAACAGAGAAATAAAGAAAATTTTAGAGAAAACTGTGTCCTAGAGTAGAAAAGATTGGTCATTGAATTTAGATGATGCTTTGTGGGAATACAGGGCTGCTTTTAAAGCCCCAACAGGATTTTCACCTTACCGGTTGGTGTATAGGAAGAGCTGCTATCTTCCAGTGGAACTTAAACACAAGGCTTACTGGGCAATGAAGTTGCTCAACTTTAATCTGCAAGCTTCTGCACAAGAAAGAAAAATTCAATTGGAGAAGCTGGGGGAATGGAGGCTAGAGGCTTATGAATCTTCAAAGATTTATAAGGAAAGGATGAAAGCCTATCATGACAAGAAGATACTATATAAAAGTTTCTATCTAGGTTAATCTGTGTTGCTGTTCAATTCAAGATTGAAACTATTTCCAAGGAAGCTAAAATGTAAATGGTCAGGACCATTCCTTGTTAAAGAAGTCAGACCATATGGTGCGATTGAAGTGCAAGACCCTAAATCACAGTGAACTTGGATAGTGAATGGCCAGAGGCTCAAGCCATACTTAGGAGGAGAAATGGAGAAACTCTTCACTCGCATCCATCTGCATGAACCATGTTAACAATTTCTCAAACGTCAAGCTAAGGATGATTAACAAGCGCTTTTGGGAGGCAACCCAATTATTTCTAATTTATGTTCACTTTGATGTTTTTAATCTAATTAGTATGTGTGTTAATGTTTTTAATTTTCATTCATGATCAGGCACATGGCAACAACTCATCACACTTCACTCAAGCTCAAGCGTCCAAGGCCAAGCTCAAGCTTGAACCTGTCTAATGCGTGAAACCAAATTTTAGCCACTGTCACAATCACGCTTAAGTGTGAATCCTTAAGCTTAAGCGTGGATCACCAATTGAGCCAAGCGTAAGATCCATGCTCAAGCATGGAAAGGTAAGAGTTCATTATGTCCAAATTACACTTAAGCGTAAGGGTCACGCTCAAGCGTGACAACATAATTTCAATTTTGCAAATCACCTCTGTCATTTTCAGCCCCGATCACGCTCAAGCGCGACTAATCACGCTTAAGTAAGAGAAATAAAAATTGCATCACGGGGTCACACGTTTAAGTGTGATTAACAAGCTTAAGTGCAAGTCACGTGTTTTCATTCTGACTCGACCACGCTCAAGTGCGATTAATCACGCTTAAGCGAGAGAAACAAAATTGCAACAGGGGGCATTCTTTAAAGACTCGCTCAAGCGTGATGTACAAGCGTAAGCTAAAATTTCATTCTGGTTCAATCACGGTTAAGCGTGATACTTTACGCTTAAGTGAGTAGTTTTAAAACTGTCACGCCTGATGCCATTTATTAAAAAACTTAAAGGACATTATTCAAAAATCTGAAATCGCTCCAATCATAACTCCCATATTCTCATTCCCCCTCCCCTTCCAATATTCATATCTCATCCGTGCTTGTTGTCTATAAACCATTCATTCAAGAATTCCATTCATTTTCTCTCCTGTGCATTATTCTTCAGAATCTTCAAACAAGGTAACCACTGCACTTTTGCCTTTGGTATTTCTGTATAATAGTACTTTGCTTATAAAGAATGGTACCTCCCTTTCATGCAAGCATGTGTTTCGTTCTTGTAAGATTAATATCAATTATTCCTCATATACATTAATTGTGCTGTAAAACCATGTAATCCTTATATTTTCATGTTTGATTGAGGAAATTCATTGAAGAACTTTCATAATACATTGTTGTTGTATGCTACCTGTCTGATAAAAGGCCTTTGAGAACATTAATATGCATATTTGTTATGATCTTGAAGTGTTCTTCTGACTTTATGATTTATTGTCACATGAGAAGCCTGTCTCTGTTCTATAATTTTAATTACAGATTATTAGACTTTAATTATGATTTGCCATCATTGTATTGATTTTGTAATTTAGACAGATGGCCATAACAAAACAGGTAGCACCTGCCTCTCTAGAAGCTATTGGCTTCAGTACAAGAAAGGGAAAAAGGGCCCGTACCTCAGAGAACCAAGATGTTGGTCCGAAATTCAGGGACAAGGCTAAAGGTAAGCGTTATGAGGACATCTAAAATTGGACCTTTATCCCTGAAAGGAAGGTGGACCTAGCCCTTGGAGAGTGTGATGCTTTTCTACAGGTAATAATAAGAAGAAATTGGCTAAAAATCTGTTACCCTAGGGACAAGTATAACCCTGAAATTGTGAGAGAATTTTATGCAAATGCTTGGCCCAAGGAAGGTACAGGGGATAGAAGAACTTATGTCAGGGGGACATGGCTTTCTTATGGCAGGTAGAAAATCAACAGCTGTTTGGGGAACATTATAGAATTGGAGGAAGAAGAATCTTGTGACTATGATGATATGAGATAGAGGAATGAGTACATTGGAACTCATGACATGGAAGAAGCAATCTGTATTCTAGGACACCACTTTCAAACTGGGTAAGGAGACCACCCACTGCGTATCCTGAGAAAGGATATGACGACTGCCTCTCAAGTTTGGACTTCCTTCCTACTCGTAAATGTGGCCGCCAATGCTTATGTCTCTAATTTAATCTATGCCAAATGTTATTTTCTATATTGTATTTTGCAAGATGACATTACCATTGACTTGGCCCAGATTATCTCATATGAAATCCATAAATTTGCAACAGCTGACCAAAAGTTTTCCCAAGCAAGACTGAAGGTGAAGGAAGCTTAGGATTCCCTGATTTTATCATAGATTTTTATGTAGTTCATGGAGTACAGGTCCAGGACCTCAAGCCAATCAGACCACCTATTGATAGGCGCTTTATAGAACATTACTACACCACCCAGGCACCATCTGCACAAGAGCCACAAGAAGCACCACCGCAAGCACCACCACCAGTACAAACCCTTCCTATTTCAGAATCTGAAATGGAAATTTGTATTCTGCATCCAATTTATCATCTGAATTTGCAAAAGGAACACATACTAAAATAGCCAAGTGCAAACTATAGAGTCCTGATGCACATTTACCATTGGCTATACCACAGCATCCCTATGGGCCAATTTAATCTGTGGATGGATCCTGCTTAGTTTGTAGCCTACATTGAATGGCCTGGGGATAGGCCTATTCTACCAGGAAGGGGTGAGACTTCTCAAACTAGACCAGGACCCTCATCACAGCCTCCTCCAGCTAGAGAACGAGCACCAAAACCTGAGCAGGATGCAGATATAGAGGATGATACACAGGATGATGAGTAAGGGCTGACTTATTACCATTTTCAAACTAACATCTTATTACCTTTATGATGATTGTGTTTGATTATTTAGATTTGATGACATGCTTGAAGTTGAATTGTTTTGAATGCTTAACTAAGAACCAGCTTTAAGCAAGAAAAGTAGAATGCATGAAAAGATTCATTAGGTATAGCAACAATTTATAAGACAGTAAATTGTTTTTAAAGGACGAATGGCTGAACTCAAACCTAGGAAATTGGAATAAGTGTGCTTTTAAAAAATTTTGCATAAGCTTGAACCTTCTACTGTTATAATTTTGGAGTTTGGCCTTAGAACCTTGTGAGTAAGTGATCAATCAAACAATGAGAGTCTCATTAGTAATTGTTTGTATGCATTGCCTAATTTTCTAGTTAACTTTTATCTAAAGAGATAAGTATGGAAATGATTAAGGCATTTTTGTAAAACACATCAAGCTAGAGCCAAAAAGCTACCCAAAATAAAAAGAAAGTAACCTATTCTTTTGTAGCCCTTTGAGCCTAGAATTTTTTTAAAATCACCCTAACTTAAGCATGAAAGATTAAATCCTACCTCAATAGTATGCTTAGGTAGAAGAGCATAATTACCTCTGTAACAAAAATTTAAGGTGATGTAGGAGATGAATGGCTGGAAAGAAAAATTTTGAAAAGTAAAAGAAAAGAAAGTGGTTCTCCTTACTTAACTCAAAAGAAATCATTAAAATAGACAGAAGAGATGCTAAAACATAAAGAAGAAATGAATGAACAACTAAACTGGAGTTGAAGTTAAGGAAGCAAGATCATAAATTATAAAAGTCAATAATGATTATGCTTTTTCCTTCTTTACATGCAATTTGAACTCCAAGAAAAACCAAGAGTTGTTGTAAGCCCAGCCCCATTACAACCTTATTAAAGACCTTTTGATCCGTGTTGCTCTTTTGATTTTGGTTTAATCTGAAATGACTGGCAATGTTAACTAGACAATTCTGATGATAAATGTGTGAAATAGGAACTAAGTGAGTGAGAAAGAGAACTCCTTATTCTTACAGTATTAGGTTACTTGCTATATAGAAAGTTCAATTGTACTTTGCATTTTAGATGAATAGATATAAAGGAAGCCACATGTCCAAACGGATTGAAACTTAAAGACTGTCTTTAATTTTGTTTGTAACTGGAATCTGGCCATCATGACTACTTTCTTGTTTAAGATCCCATTCTTTTTGCTTGAGGACAAGCAAAACTCTTGGTTGGGGAGAGTTTGATAAGTGTTTATTTGACATTAATTTCATGATTCATCTACACTAATTTTTGTAAAAATTTGAATTGAATTGATGAATGATTAAAGAAATTGAGCATGAATCTTTCAAGTAGGAATGAATATGTTATATAAAGGAAAAATTTTGTTAAGTATCTTGGAAAGTTACAAGAAGAAGAAAGTCAAAGCCAGTAAGGTTGAGCTTGAGTAAAGCAAGGTTGAGCTTGAGCAAAGCAAGCTTAAGTATGGTCGGGATAGAATTTGAGAATTGAAGTCAGCAAGCTTGAGCCTGAGCAAAGCAAGCTTAAGCTTGATGGAAACAAGCTTGAGCGTGAAGAACCAAGCTTAAGCGTGAAGAATCAAGCTTGAGCTTAAACCACCAGCTCAAGTGAAAACAAGACAGAAGCATCAGACTCCTCACATGCTTGAGCAAGACACAGGGCACTTAAGCGTGGAGCATTGGAAACTTAAGCTTGAGCCTTACGCTCAAGCGTAATAGAGAAAAGAAGGCATCAGGACTCCCCACGCTTGAGCGTGACTAGTTGCAACATGAGCGAGGATGCGCTTAAGCTTGAATATTCTGCGCTTGAGCGTGATCTAAAGATAATGGGTCATTCAATTAATTATTAGCCAATGGTGCGATCCTAGCGCATCCACTTCTACATGCTTCTGTATGTTTCTGACCACTCCTGCATGGGCTATCAACATGTGGGGTCTCGCTTAAGCGAAGGAAGAATGAGCTTGAGTGAGACTTTCAATATAAAAGAATAGAGAAAAGAAAACGGAAGGAGACTTTTGACTCCCACACTTCCATACTTCACTCTTCTTCACCACTTAACAAACCCTTCTGAGAGATTTTGTTGTATTGTTCCTCCATAAAGATTTATTGGTGAACATGACATTCATGTGTAGCTAATTCATTCATTAGGATTGGTTATAATCGATTCAAACCTAACATACTATTAATGTACTTCTGCATGTATGGTAGTGAGAATTAATGATTTTTGTGTTTCATTCTATGCTTAATGCCTGAGAATACTTTATCACTATTTTCTTGACTATTGGTTTTCTTAAGTGTATTGGGAAATAACTTTTGGAAATTGATCTGAATTAAACGCTTATTGCAGTAGGGATAATATCTAGTGTAACAAACGTCTAAATAATCAATCGATAAGGCTGGAATGGTTTTAAGGTCATTGAGGGATCAACAGTTTGGAACCACTCTTATGAATTTTGTAGTCGAGGGATCGATGCAAATGACTTTGATTGTGACGTAAAAATTATCATTTCAAGTTCAATATATGCTGATTTGCACAATGTATGAAAGGTGAGATAGATGAAACCAATCCCATCTTTACATATTTGATCTTCATTCAACTTTGGACTAATGTTACTTCTCTTATTAATGCTTATTGCCTTCAATTTAATTTTATTCATCATAAACTTTTTAAAAACTTAAAATGCAAGCTTTTGGTCAAGTCAATTTATACATCTAAGTTTCCAAGTTAATCACCCCTTAGTGGAACGACATCCTTCTATCATTACAACTTCCGTGTTAAACTTGGCATGAATATTTCATATTATACAAACTTGATTCTTTTCACTATATCACAAACTAAAACCATCACCCTTTACCATTACAAGAAATTCTTTACCAGCTAGCAGAACAAAGAGCCATTGTTGCAGCAATATTTGGCTAAGGTAAAAGAGTTGGGAGAAAATTTCAGAGAATTAGAATACAAACATGTACCAAGAGAAAACAATGTGTGAATCGATGTATACGGTCATTCAAAGCACCTTAGCAGCCCCGAGTATATTGGCTCTAATTAGAGTCTGCACTATCTAATCCTGAGCCTATCCTGATGACTGCTTGATGGTTCCCTTCATTCGGTATATGGTGAGTGGCCAACTTCCAACAGATCCATTCGAAAAGAAGAATTTGAAGAAGGAATTACCAAATTTTATTCTGGTTGATGGAAGTTTATTTCGGAGAGGAATATCGGCTTATTACTTGAAATATCTGAACAAAACAGAATTGGAGGAGGTAATGGCTGAGGTTCATCAGGGAATGTGTAATCACCACTATAGCGGAAAGAGTTTAGCAAGGAAGATACTACAGGCAGGATATTGGTGGTTCATACTGACCAAAGACGTCATTGAATATGTTAAGAAGTGTGATGTTTGCCAATAGAACAACAACGAGCATCATGTCTCGGTGAAAGAACTGTTCACATCGGCTGTCCCCTGACCTTTTCATTAGTGAGGTATGGATATCTTGGGTCCATTTCTGAAAGCACCAGGCGGAGTCAAATACGTGATCATCAAAGTTAACTATTTCACAAAATGGATAAAAACAGAAGCAGTAGTGTATATAACATGTGCCCGGACTCGTCAGTTCCTATATGAGAATATCATCACTTGATTTGGTATTTTGGGGCAGGTTATAATTGACAATGGGACGTAATTCATAGACTCCAAGTTCATAAGCCTTCTCAAGGGGCTCTAAATTCAACAAGTATTTTTATTTATCGAACACCCTCACACTAATGAGCAAGCTAAGGTGGTAAATAGAGAAATCCTGAAGGGATTAAAGAAATGGCTTAGAGATGCAAAAGAAGAGTGAGTGAACAAATTGTGTCATGTCTTTTGGGCTTATCATACCACATCCCACTCATCTACATGAGAAGCTCCATTCTGGTTAGTATATAGAGTGGACACAGTCATACCGATTGAAATCAACCAGATCTCTCCAAGGGTTTAACAATTCAATGAGGAAGACAACAGATCAAGGATAAAGAATGAGTTAGACTCACTACATAAGGTAAGGGAAGCAGTGTTCATCCTAGATCTGGCTATCAAGGATAAAGTTGCCTTATGATACAACATGAAGATCCAGAAGCGAATTAAAATAAAACCCTAAAGTGGCTAAATTCCGTAAGAGCGGTTATTAAAATAAAACCCTATAGTAGCTAAATGGCCCAAAAGCGGTTATTAAAATAAAACCCTATAGTGGCTATTAAGCCCCAAGAGCGATTATTAAAATTAAAACCCTAAGAACGGTTATAAAAGTTAAACCATGGAGTGGTTAGTAAAACCCCAGGAGCGGTTATTAAAGTTAAACCCCAGAGTGGCTATTAAGCCCCAAAAGCGGTTATTAAAACTAAAATCCCATAGTGGTTATAAACCCCAGAGCGGTTAACAAACCCTGGATAAATTGAAGAAATTTCCAAGTCCCTAAAGAGTAGTGTAAAGCTCCAGAGTGGCAAGGTCATTTAGTCTGCTATCTTATAATTCGCGTGAAAAATGGTTTCATTTATTTTAACAAAGCCCCAAAGTAGAAAGGTCATTTAGTCTACTATCTTATAATACACATGAAAAATGGTTTTATTTATTTAAATAAAGCCCTAGAGTGGCAAGGCTATTTAGTCCGCTATCTTACAATTCACGCAAAAAATGGTTTCATTTATTTTAATATTGGAGGTAATTACAGAAGAAAATTCTAAGTTATAAAACTCAATTAAGGATGACGTAGGAAGTAAGTTCGAAGTTATAGTAAACAAAGCCGATATGCAATAAAGATCATGTCATCATTCATGAAGAAATAAAAGTAAATTGTTCATAAAAATAGGTGGCCACACCCCGATAAAAAACAAAAAGGGCACAAAGGCCAAGTCAGCACGATCAACAAAATAAACAGAGCTCATCCCGTCTACAGGGCTAATAAAAAAATGTAGCATTTAAGGGTCAACATGACCACCGATGTCGTCTTCCTTATTGTGCCCTAGCTCGTCGTCCTTCTCCTCACTGTGGTCCTCTCTTTCAGCCCCATAATCACCTTGATCATCATTTAAAGCCTGCTGTTACAGGTCCGGGGGAGTATCGTCTCCATCCGCTGCTAGAGGAGTGAATTTAAAGGGCTCATTAGAGGGAATGAAGGACTCGCCGTTAACCTCGGTAACTAGCTCCCCATGATAGAATCTATAGAAAAATTCAATTCCAATTAAGTTAAGCTCAGAATCTCAGTTGCGGTAGACAACCTAACGAACCGCATGGCTAAAGGTATCCATAGCGGCATGAGCATAAAGTGTCATATCTTTATGATATTTTCTTGCTCATCTTGGACCTTTGTGGAAAGACCTCCATTTTCCTTTTGGAGTTCAGCCACCTATTTCTTCAGATTGTCTACCTCTTGACGAAGTTGACCATTCTCCTTCTTTAGAGCCTTTTTAGATTTTTCTAGAGCTTGATTACTCTCATTCAAGATCTTCAACCACTGATGAACCCGGCCTTGGTCGTCTAGGAGGTGGGCATTCTTCTCTTTAAACTGCTCTACCTTCCTTAAAGAACCTTCGAAGGCAGTAGAGTAGATGATGGAAAGGGTTTTTAGATGACCCCATATCGCCGTCTCAAGGGTGAAGTGGATGTCATCAGCCCTAAGTCCTTCTTTAAGTCGGAATGAGACGAGGAATTCATTTGGGGGAAGCGTGACTCTTTCAATGAGTTCCTCAAGGACATCTTAGCTGATGTCCATTTAAGGAACCTTCTTTATTGTCTCACCCCTGATGGCAACGACTTTGCCTTTACTAGATTCACTTTACTCAGTAGGGGTCATTTACTTCTTGCCTAGCCCTTCAATAGCTTTTTGCTTTCCCCCTTTCTTGGAGGCGCCATCGAAATCAACAGCAATATTGCCCCCTGGGGATTTAAAGAAAATGAGCTTTTTTCAATTGAGGGGTGACCCTGTTCTCATCGGAGGCGTTGGCGTTGACACCTGCCAATAGTGCATGGAGGGACTCCAGAGCATCCCCACCTATGTTACTTGAAAAAAGTAAAGATAACAGAAGTTAAAATTGGTATAATGAAAAGATAAGTTAAAAAGAAAAGAAAATGGTAAATACCCAGGTGGACGAGGTATTCTCTCCTCGTTTCTGTAGTTCCAAGTAAAGAACAACACTTTAGAGGAGCACCCTGGGAAATGGTGTGGAGGATGTCCACGACAGCCATGGAACCCTTGGAAAGTTAGGGATCCTCTACAGCATACGCCGAACTCTCACGGAGAAAGTGCTATTGAGTCCAACCAATGTGGAACAAAAACCGGCCTTTCTCATCTTTCCATAAGGGGGATCACTCCCTTTGGCAAAAACTTTAAAATATTAATTCTTGAAAGAGACTCTTATAGTCTTGGCAGATTCCGCAAAGGCCTCAAAGTTGATGATGTCACTTTGACAACGTAAATTGATAAAACTCATTCCAATGCCACTATGGCACATCACCCGAGCATACCAGAAAAAGATGGCAACGGTCAGAGTGAAACCCAAGTGTCTGGCAAGGACTTCAAGGGAAAACATCAGAGCCATCAATTGGGTGTAATTGACTGGGGGCGATGTCCAAAAATCCTAACACCTCCATCTCAAACTTAGTGAAAGGGAAACCATATTCCCACTTTTGTCAAAGTATATTCATGGAAAATCAAAAATCTATTGCAGGGAATGTGGCAGACCTGCCCTATGAATATCAGAGCATACAAAATAAAAGAATTCTTTTATTTTTTGAAGCGCAAAAAAGAACCAGCCTCGAGTTCCATGCCCTCGTTCGCATTGGTATGGCGGTTGTAGATGGCGATGACATCCTTAGCCACCTAAAAGTAGGGGTCCTCGGCCTTTCAAGCTATCCAGTCCACCTTGTTCGCAATCATAAAGGTGTCCTTAGGGTCATTCCTCACCACTGGAGATCCAGCAACATCCATGCCAATGGCGTGTTCTAAAAGGGGAACAATCAGATAAAAACCAGTATCATCAACATAGTAATGTACTATGCTTGAATCTGTATCTTAGTTAGGAGCTGAGAGTGGCAACAGAGATCAGGGTGAAGGAAATACAAAAAAAAGAGATGACTCCGGGTTAGAGGACAAAGTTGTTTGGTTTGGTAAGTTAATATCCCCAGTGGGAACACCCCAGCGACCCGTTTTAACCCATTTGCTTATGTCCGCTTAAGTAAACTGTGGACCTTACTGAGGTACCTCAAGAGGCCAAGATACGAAAGGGTTATAAATGATTTCTATAGAACTATCTTCTTCTTGGTCGTTGTTAGTAAAAAAAATCAGACATCTTAAAAGGGAAGAGAAGAGGCCGGAATAAAGTAAAGGGGGTTACCTATGTGAATGTATCTCGTAGTTCTTCAAGTGTGGGCCAGGACGGAGTGCAAAGAAACTTAAACACCCAGAGGGCATAGTTTCAGGAAGAAGACAACAAAAGTCAGGAAGCGGCTATTATTTCTCTCCTTTTATAGGTGATGAAGTTTCTATAGGCCAAAGTTCAAGCATCGCGACCCACGGACGGAGTAAAAGATGAAATGACGTAACCCAGAAAGCCAAACGTTCCAATCAAATTCTGCCACATCAATGATCCGCGTGCCATGTCACTTTTTTAGAGGATACCAAATGACACGCATTTAATGAATTACCCAATGACACTTAATTAACCTTAATCACAGATTAAGGACCTATTTAAACATGTCCACGTTGGTCTAAATTGACACATCGATTGCAACATGAAAACATTAAATAGACAAGATACTAGAATGTACAAGTAGCTCATTACTACAGCATAGTCACAATAACAAGCTAGGGGGCAGATGATCTGGTGTGCATACCAACCCCTAATGGCAAGTGACACTGATCAATGTAGAAACATGAAAACTGCCAAGTTAAAACCTAAGCATTAGACGAGGTGCACAAAAAACCATTGTAATCATTAAGTCTCTACGGATTTACAGGTATGATCCCAGCCAGGAATGTTGACATCTAAGTGTGCGTTAGAAAAGTATGGGCAGCTTGTCCCTGTAAAGACTGTAGCTACTATTCATTGGCAAGAGGGTCAAATCATCTTATACATTCAGGGAAGTTTTATATATACAACTCATTTATTAATTCACAAGACAGTACTAATATCACTTAGTAACCTCTGTAATCCCTTAATTTCCTGTAATAACCGAACTGACTTAATCATCAGAGCCCCTTTTCTACGTACACCTCTAGTGTGTCCCATCAACCATGGTTGGAATTAACTCAAGGCCTTACCTTAACGTGAAGAGCACAGAGTTCCTACTGGAACTGTGTATAATACCGGACTCCACTGAGATGGTGTAAAACAGAGAGAAGGAGAAAGTAACTTTCAACACCGGTATTGTAAGGCGTATTCTAGACTCCATACACCGATCAGATCAGGTATAAAAGAGTACTTTAGGTGACTTGGGGTGGCTTTCTAGTGTTAGGTACTTTCACAATAAACTCTTCCACTATGACTAGTCTCTAAGTATTTTCATACCAGTTGAGTTATTCACATGCCATGAGGGCATTTATATTGTTATTATCCAAATTTAAAGAACAATGTAAACTCAATTGGCCTAGTACAAAATAAGACTTTAAAGGACCCACATGCATAGATGAAAAGAATTGTGGCACTGGAAGCCTTGCATGACATTCATGTGATTATGACTATCTGTGCATGTGATCATGAATTGATGGTTCAGAGTCAGACTTAAAAGGGGGTTGAATAAGTCACAGACTCTTTTCATAGAAATTATAACCAAATAAAAACTTGTAATCAAATGAAGCAAAAGAGTAATGAGGAAAGATTAACACCGAGAGATTATACTAGTTCACTTCCAACACAAGCTACATCTAGTCCATTCTAACTTAAAGAATTTTTACTATTGTAAAATCTTTTTTATAATAGCAGTAATAGACCAGTGCCACAAGTATTCTTGACTCCAGCCACATCTGTCTTAAACCTAAGTATTCTTTCAACAATGGATTTAATTAAGTATGAAGTTAATAATTGAGTTTAAAATGAACTTAATTAAGAAATGGTGGATTTGGCCTGATGTGTAGTATGGTGTGGGCGCGTAGTGTCAGCATCGTAAATCAGAATTTAAAGATTGGAAAACTGAGCCAAAACACATGCAAGCATTATGGTTTCTTCTTTTTCTCTTTCTCTCCCAAGCCTTAGGAGCTCAATTCAAGTTGATTCTTGGTGGATTTTCGAAACCAATTGCATCTTGGACTTTTGAGAAGCAAGATACATGCATGGGAACCCTAATTTTGCATTACTTTTCTCCCCTTTCTTACTTTCTTTCTCTAACCGTGGGTTGCATGTTGATGGAAGGCTTTGATTTTGCATTTTGGGCTTTGTGAAGTTTGAATATTGTCCCTAGGTTGAGGGGTAGCTAATGGATTTCATATTTCAGTACTTTTAGGTTTGAATGTAGGGATTTGGAAGAATATTTGATACGGTGGATCTTGGAAACAAGGCTCGGAAATGGAAACGGTAAGCTCCGATAACCTTGTATTAAAGTTCGGAATTATTTTGAGGTTATGGGTTATGGTTTTGGTAACTATAATATTTATTAGAGTTTTTTTAATTTCAATAGTTTTAGTGGATTTTGAAGGACCCGACATTTGATTTAAAGATTCGAGAAGCTCAGAATTAAGGTAAATGGGGTGTGTTGGGTTAAAGTTAATATAAAAATGAAATTTCACCGGTGGCATGTAGGAAAAGGGTGTATTATAGCCGTTTTAGTTGTTTTAAATTAATTTGGAATAATTTATGTTGAACTGTAAAGTTATAAGAAACGAAAGTAACTAGAATTACTAAAGTGAAGAAGGTAGGATAATTAATAAATTGGTAAATGATTAAGTGGTATAATAGTGTTATGATGCTAAGAGGATTAAAGTACATATGTGGTAATTTATAAAATAGAAGGTGGGTTTAAGTGGGTTCTGTATATACATGAATATATAAAAATGAGGCAGGCATGATAAATTGTAGTGATGATACATAAATAATAATAGGAAGATGTTAAGATTATATGATTAGAGGTGAAAGTATAAATTATAAGAAACGATTTCAATAAGAAATTAGTGTAGATGGAGTTTATGATACTAATTGCTTTAGAAAGATTTATAAATGTGAAACGATGATACAAACATTTATAAGTACCCTAATCCAATATGATTTCATCATTATAATGATACAGATTGAATAACTTAATATGATTTGAATTGTGTAAATATAAACGGTGATGAACTGATTGATGATTGGATAAGAAATTGATAGGCGAAACGGTATGAATTATGTGTGTGGGTGTGTTATTTTGTGATTGTGGATTATAACAAATGATTATGATGCATGTTGATGGATAATATTGAATTGATGATTGATATGGTATAATGCTAGTAATGATGATGATATGGTATGGTGTAGCGATTATGTTGAGTGAAACTGAACATTTATAATCCATGTAAATGAGGATGTGATATGTGTGAAAATATGTTGATGTGATTATGAATTATAATATGCAAAAGGTATATCATGGTGTGGTATATGTTGAATATGATGATGGAGATTCATGATCATTATTAATTATGTTGGCATGGTATTATGCTTGTAGGCATGGCCTGTGTGGCCACCCTGTGGAGATTCATGGGCAGGGTTTGTGTGGATGCCCTAAACGATTATAAGGTGAGGCTTTTATGCAATTTGAGTAAGAGATGATTGGTTGTATGATTTATCTATATGGTGGAGGACGATTGACGGTATATGTTACCCTCGTTTTTGCCTTCTGTGGTTATGTCGGACCTAGTTGAGTTACCTAGTGGTCAAGTAGGACCCAGTGGTTGAGGGGGAGCCAAGTCGGGCTCGGTTAACTAAGTCGGGTTCATGGGGTGTCAAGTCAGACCCCCAACTGAAGGTCGATCCTTTTAGTATCTGGATACTAGGCTTCAAATACTATATAAGAGTCAGTTATGTTTTACATGCCTTAACTTGCATTGATATTTATAGTGGTGCATGTATATGTGATAAGTTATATTATCGAAGCCTGTGTTGTGAATGATTTCATGCCTGATGAGATACGCGTATATATTTATATCTTGTGTTATTTGAGTGAAATAAATAATTGGTATTAGCATGTGTTAATGATTCTAATATGATTGATTGATATGTTTGTTGGACGATATATACACGTATATGTATGTATGATGGAGTAGTATGGGGGATGATGGTACAAGATAAGGTGAGTTAGCTTAATGATTATGGTTTAACAATGATAATTAAAAATGGACAATAAATGGCGTTGTTAAATAGAAAGGTAGCTAGATTATACTTTTCCTAGTCTTGATGTTTATTTCTGTATTAATGCTTAATTCCAGTCATTCAACCTCTTTTAATGTGGTTTTAGTGATTGGTAGCAGGTTGTTGATGGACCCCGCGGAGGTACGTGCTAAATGAGGCCAGGGAAAAGCGGAAACCAAAAAAATGATGCATGTACATACACATACACACATATATATATATATATATATATATATATATGCGTGTGTGTTTATTAATTTATGTGAAGGTAGAGTTGCATTAGTTTGCCAATGATGTGTGTAAATTTAATTAGTAATCGTAGGTGTCAATGCCAAATAGTATGGAGCCATTTGGATAGTTGATTTATTGTAAGGTATAACTATAGTTATATGCGTGTGAGTGTGATACCCAAGTGATGTGTTAGGATATGTGATGAGGTGCAGTTGTAGTAGTGTGATAGTGTATATGCAGTTGTATGGCACAGAGTTATTGTGTGAATGTTTGAAATTGGCAGGTATGATAAGTGTTGATTAAGCATTGATTTCATGACTCATTTGAACTAATTTTGTAAAGACTTGAGCTAAATTGATGAATTATTGAAGGAAGTGAGCATGAATCTTTTAAGTAGTGATGGATAGGTGTATAAAAGAAATATTATGTTAAAACTCTTGGAAAGTTACAGGAAATTCAACAGGAAAGCAGGGCAAGCTTAAGCTTGAGCAAGCAAGCTTAAGCGTGAAAAATCAAGCTTAAGCTTGAGCAGGCAAGCTTAAGCGTGAAAAATCAAGCTTAAGCTTGAGCAGGCAAGCTCAAGCGTGAAAAATCAAGCTCAAGCGTGAAAGAGCAAACTCAAGCGTGAAAGAGCAAGCTCAAGCGTGAAAGAGCAAGCTCAAGCGTGATCAGGAGCATTTGAAGACAGCAAGCTCAAGCTTGAACAACCAAGCTTAAGCTTGAACAAGTTGGAGAGCATCAGGACCCCTCACGCTTGAGCGTGAACACTAGGCGCTTAAGCGTGGAATGATAAAAATGGAAGCCTAAGCGTGGATTAAGCGTGGGCAAGCGTAAAGTTGGACAAGGAAGGCCACGCTTGAGCGTGGCTACAGTGGTTTAAGCGTGAAACGTTTAAATAGTATCAGGACCCTTCACGCTTGAGCGTGACCATCAAGCTCAAGCGTGACTCATACAGCATGGGTCTCTTAATTCTTTATTCACCAATGATGCGATGCCAACTCACCCACTTTCTTGTGTTTCTACAAGTCTCTGAAAGATGCTGCATGGGTTCTAAGCAAGTGGGCATGGGAAGCTAGAGCATAACCTCTATAAATCAAGCTGCATCCATCATCAGATTCATCCCCTGTATTTCAAATCTTTTCTATTATTTTCTGTATTCATTCTTTTGATGGTGAAAATGCAAGGCATGAGTAACTAAACTCCCTTATGGGATTGGCTGTAATCCATTCAACACTGAAGTAATGCTGTTGTAAGTTTTTATTTAGTAATGAGATTTGATAAGTTTCTGTATTTCCTTCTGCGTTTAATGCCTGAAAGTACTTGATCACTATTTTCTTGTTTTAAGTTTTCTCAAGTATGCTGGGAAGTGACTTTTGAAAGCAGATCCGAAAGAAATACTTGTTGTGAGTAGGTAGCCAGGGATGGCGTCTAACGCAATAAACGTCAAAACAATCGATCGATAATGCTGGGATGATTTCAAAGTGACTAAGGGATCAGCGGTTTGAAATCATTCTTATGAATTTTGTAGTCGAGGGATCGATACAAATGACTTTGATTGTGACGTAGAAATTATCTTTTTGATTTACTTATATAAAAACTTATGCAGCTTACAGAAGGTGAAGATGTGATGAAGCCAATCCCTGTTTTACAAAACTGATTTTTCCAACACTGTCATCTTTTGCAGAATTTCACTCTCTGTTATTTATTACTTTTTCATTCAATATCATTCACAACAAAACAAACTAAAAACCTTCTGCCTAATCAATTCAAAACTAAGATCTTCATTCTAACACCTCCCTAGTGGAACGACAACTATACTGTATTACAACTTCTGTGTTTAAACTTGGCACAAGCATTACATTGAGTTCATATTCTACAAACCTGATTCTCTTTCATTGAACTCTTCAGTCCAAATATCTCAAAAAAATTACTATCAAGGTACTACGATCTGTGATGATTAATCATATGGTTCGTGGGATTTATACATTTCCGTTGAATTGACATGATAAATGATGATTGATATTTAGTGAAGATGATACATGATTATGATGAGATGCGATGATGTAGAATTATAGTTATGGAATATTTGATGCTAGAGTTAGTTTGTGAAATGTACAATGAAATCTATAATTATTGGCATGGAACCATGACTTGATACTTGATTAGTGATACAGGTAGGGTTGAAATAGATAGATAGATTGTACGATGATGTGGTGAGTAACTTGGTCGATGCATTGATGGTTTAATGATTATGACATGTTATGCATGTAAAGGAATTAATTGATTTGTGTGAAATTTAGGAACTAAACAGGTGATTTTGAGATCCGGCGAGTTTTGGGACCCCCGGAAGGGGCATTTAGGTTCCTTATGACATTTAGAAATTACACATATAGGCCTTAGGTAATTTAAGGTACAATTAGGTGGTTTGGCGCATAGTTTTGCATATAAGTTGACTTAAATGTATTTTCCACATAACTTGGGCATATGGTGGAATTTTGGAGAACGGACGGTGCTAACAGTTTCAAAATGGGGAAAACATGTGGCCTGTGAAGTTTCATGGCAATCGAACTTGAAACGGGCCAATTGGGTAGGTCAGAAGTTGGCCGAATTGTGTTTGAATATGTATTTCAGGTTGAATAATTTTGATAATGACAAAAGCAATTGAAGACTCAAAGCAAAAGTCTCAAGTTACCATGAAAACAGAGAAAACAGCATCAGACCTGTAAAAACACGTATACTAATCGATTACAGCATCAAACATAATCGATTACAGGAGTTTTGACCATAACATAATCGATTAGCTGTTCACATCTAATCGATTACCTATGTTCTGTTTGTCACCTAATCGATTGCATCAATGGAAATAATCGATTACCAAGTTGAGGATTTGAATTAAAAGCATCAGGTACATCTCCTAATCGATTACAAGGTTTCCACAATCGATTACCAAGGTTCTGTAAGTTCACTAATCGATTACCAAACCAGGTCTAATCGATTATGAAAGTTCTGTTTGTAAACTAATCAATTGCATGAAAGGCATAATCGATTACCGTACTGAGTAACACAATTAAATGCATCAGGTGCTACTCACAATCGATTACAAGAAACTGTATAATCGATTAACAATGTTCTGTTTCTCATCTAATCGACTACATGGGACAGTCTAATCGATTAGAAAGCGAATTACACTGTAAAATTTAAAGTGTAATTGATTACAGCTTGAGGCCTAATCGATTACTATCGTGCCAGAAATTAGGGAAAAGTGTTTTTAAGTGGGAAACCATCTCACTTCTCTATTCCAACTCGAATGCCCATGCTGTGCAACGACTCTGAAGACTTTAGGGCACCTCTCCAAGGCCTATAAATGCAAGACTCCTTCAAGCTACTCAAAGCATCCAAATCCATCAAAGAGAAATCAAATCTTGAGTCTTGTGAGTTCTATTTCTTTGTTAGTTTCAAGTTCTGAAACTTAGAGCTTATATTTGTAAATCCTCTCTTGTAAGAGTTTAGAAATTATGAGAGCTTTCATTTGTTTATCTACTCTATTGAGAGAGTTTATTGATTGTAAAACCAAACACCAAAACACCAAGGTTATTCACTCTAGGATTGAGTGGTCACAAAGGTTGGGGTTCAACCTTTGGGTATTGAGAGTTTGAGAGATTGGGTGGGTTGCCCTTGTGCTAGTAAGGATTGAGTTCTTGAGTGTGGGACACTGGGAAGCTGCAATTGCTCATAGCTTGTATCTTTAAACTTCAATAGTGGAAATCCTTCAAGTGGGTTGCTTGAAGGCGAGACGTACACCGAGTTGGTGGAACTCGTTAAATTGGTTTGCAAGCTTTTCTTCTCTACTATCTTGCATTTACTTATTGTACTTGATTGGTATATTGATTAGATTGTGATATTATTGCTTGAACTTGAGTAACTAGGCTAAGTTAAAGTGTTGCACACCAAGTGTTTGATAAATTGCCTTAACAACATTTGCACACTTTCTCATATTGATTCTTGCCATACACTTGCTATTTCTTACATACAAGCATACTTAGTGAAAAAGAAATCAATTTCAAAGGCATTCCAACTAAAAGTTTTAAAACTCAATTCACCCCCCCCCCTCTTGAGTATTGAGGCCACTTGAACAACACGAATGGCCTAACATACATAGTAGCATCAGGTGTTGTTTCTGGTATGCTGAAGCTGAGCATCAATATGGCACGTAGCGCCAGGGCTGTGTGTGCATTCTAACTGGTTTTGGGGGATTCTAGGTATTATATAAATGGCACCTTGGGGCTTTTTACAGAAAATGGCTATTTTGGATAAACATGAAATAATTAAATTAATTATTTGTGAAAAATTTATTATAAATTTTAATTAAATTATTAAAAATAAAACTAAATAATTAGAGGACGTCACACTTCACTTGCTAACGAAAATTCTTGATGTGTGATATTAACAAATCTTAGGGTATTAAAAATTGGGGTCTAGTCCAAGATAACTTAAGAAAATTCTTTTCATCCAGACTTTTCTTCAACAATCTCCCCCTATTTGTTGATAGAAAACATCAAGTCTTTTTCATAAATAAAGTTTATGATTTCCAAAGAATAAATTATCAGGATATGTATACCAAAAATTAAGAGATCAATTTTCAGAATTCGCAAAATCAAACAAAAATCAAATGGAACAAGATGTTCTTCATTAAATGATTGCAATATTATACAAAACAAAAATATCAAACATGTTTCATACAAAGAGAAGTGTCAGACTGGTTAACTTGTCATTACTCAACATAAAAAGACTTATAATATCTCCCCCTTTTGATATCAACAAAAGGAGGGACATCACCAAGAACCCAACAACAAATCTCGAGTAAGAGAAAAGTTAAAAAGAAGAGATACAGTAAAAGAGACAAGAATGAAATGCCGAGCCTGAATAACCAAAATGAAAGGTGAATTAAAAGAAATAAGAGAGGGGCGGTATTGAAAAAGAGGATTGGGAGAAAAATAATTATAGGAGCAAGTGCCTTCTTCGTGATTAGTCCAAAGATAATGGCACTATAAGGCATGAGTATGAGCTTCTGTTGGCTTGGAGTAGACAAGATACTATGAATCTTGGCTTCTTGAAATTGCCTGGGCCGAAGGTGACCCTTGTAGGGAGGCTTGTACTTTGGAGGCATGGGCTTCTTCAGTCTGCCCAGAGAAATCCATTTACCTGGCAGTGGTTTTCGAGGGATAGCAAACATAATATTTTTCTAGAGGGTGGTAACAAGGCAATTCCTGATAGTAACATCATCCAAAGAGGCCAACCCATGTTTCAAGTCACGAGCAACGAAGGCCTGTTCAGCAGTAAGTACTTGATACATACCAATATCATCATTAAAGAATAAGTCTGGGTAGGCTAGCAGACGTTCTATGGGAAAAGGGGAAAACGTTTAGGTGCTAATGGCATGATGTAAAATTTGTGAGAATTGAAGTTTGGATTTTTGATAATGAAAAGGTTGTGAGGATTTCTATTGCGGGGTCAGAGGGGTCAAGGATATGTTTATAGAATGTATAAGTGGGTAATGCAGAAATAAAGGGGGTAGCCTAGATTTATGTATAATAGTGGAGATGGAAGGATAAGATACAATGGCTAGGGAGGATGAGTTCTGGGTCAGAGATGAAGGCGTAACAGTGATAGGAAGAGGTTGAGTAGCACGAAGAGAGATAGAAGGGTCAGACAAGGCAGGGGATAAAGGGTCAGACCTTGTTCTCTTTGAGCTTCCACCAGAGGAAGAGTCTGATCTCTTCCTCTTCAGGGAGGCCCTGAAGACTTATTCATCACTTTTGTAAGTGCCAAAAGTTTCATAAAATTGGTTCAACTAATCAAGATGTCCCCACTTACGTATATCAGAGACCAAGGTATGCCTCAAATATCCACGGATAAATCTTAGATAAGTGACAAAGCCAGGATACCCACCACACTGCATGAAAGTATCATGATTATCTGTCAAAACCTTTTAATAGTCATCATGCATCTCAATAAATTTTCTACTCCATTTTAGTGTATTCCAATCAGAGACAGAGATTTCTGGATGCAGGGAAGTGAACACAGAAACAAATAGCTCAAACACTTCATCACCAGTTAACTTCTTCTACTGAGATAGTTGAGGCTGGAATGAAGGTTGAGGTGGCAGGGACTATTGAGCATTAGGAGCGACAACTTTTTTTCTTCTTACTCAGACTGCTGTACATCAGATCTGCATTGTAGCTTACCAATAGAATGTATAAGTGCGTTAGATTTTGGACAATGAAGAGGTTGTGAGGGTTTCTATAGCCGGGGTTAGACGGGTCAAGGACAGGTTTGTAAAATGCATAAGTGGGTAATGCAGGGTGAAGGACAAATAGAGGGGGTAGCCTAGATTTATGTATAATTATAGAGATGGCAGGATAAAGGACAATGGCTAAGAAGGATAAGGTTTGGGTTAGAGGTGAAAGCGCAACAGTGATAGGAAGAGGTTAAGGAGTAGGAAGAGAGATAAAAGGGTCAGACAGGGCAGGGGATAAAGGGTCAGACCTTGTTCTCTTTGAGCTTCCCCAAAGGAAGAGTCTGATCTCTTCCTCTTCAGGGAGGCCTTGAAGACTTGTTTATCACTTTTGTAAGTGCCAACAGTTTCATAAAATTGGTTTATCTAATCAAGATGTCCCTATTTACATACATCAGAGACTGAGGTATGCCTCAAATATGCACAAATGATTCTTAGATAAGTGGCAAAGTCAGGATACCCACCATACTGCATGAGAGTATCATGATTATGTGTCATAACTGTAACATCCCGAATTTTAAAATAGAGAATTAATTGCCGAAATAAATATTAGAAATTGGTATATGGAGTATTTAACGTCCCAAACTATTGAGAATAATTAAATTGATAATTTTAAGGACTGTTAGAAAATTATGGAGACCGGTTAAGCTAAAATTAAGCCCGGTTGAGATATGGGGGTCGGATCAAGTATCTCGGATTGAGATGATATTGGTCAGGGCTATTGAAAATATTATCGGGAATCCGAATATGTATTCGAAATAATTTTCAGATGAAATATTGAGCCCGAACTAAGAACCTGTTAGTTATAAAACGATGAAGTTTTAATGAATAGGATTAAAAGAAAATTGAAAATTCCATTTTTTCCCTTCCTATTCACGTGTGCTGCTGGTGTAGTAGGGTATTTCACTTCACTTCTTCTTCTCTTCATCATCTTCTCCATTCTCTCTTCTTTCTTCCAAAAACCCTAGCAAGTTTGGTCTCATCTTCCACTTCCTCTCATTTTCGTTTGGTGGAGCTTGAAGGAAGCTATTAAAGCTGAACTCTTTCTCCTCTTCTTCCCTCATTTTCGTGTCACTATCCTCTCCTTGGAAACCCATTTCGTTTTTGGGTGTGAGGTAAGAAATACTCACTATTTATTTGGGTTTTTGCCATGGTTATATGATAATATGAGTTTTGGGAACCATGCATGTAAATGGGTGTTCATTTAAGGCATTTAATGCATGAGTTTTAAGGTGGGTTTTTATGAAAGTAAGATTTCTTTGGGAAGTAATGAAGTGGATGCATTTATGATTGGAAGGAGAAGAGTATTTATAAAGGTGGTTAGAATTTTTATGAAACCCTAGCTTCATAAATTTGGGGAAAATGTATAATGGAGGTTGATGAGCATTTATTGTTGACAATAAATTTGGGTTATGATGAATGAGAGTCATTGGTGATGGTATTTTGTTGGTGGAAGTCATTAATGAAGAAACCCATGAAAGGGTTTGGTTCTAGGGTGCATAATAATAAAGGGTAGCACCTAACCCATGGTGGTTATGGTGGATAGAATGAAATAAAAGAGGTTTGAGAGTTAAAATAACATAAACGTCAAGTTATTGATATATATAAGTATTTGAGTCTTAATGGGTAAAAAGAAAATTGATTGTGAAATGTATTGTGATGTAGGAAGTGACCCCATTGACGAGGCGGGACCATCAAACCGCGTTGATCACTACTTCACTTGAGGTAGGAGGGGGTAACTTTTAAATGCATGATTTCATCCATTGATGATGTGAAAATATGTATATGTGATCATTTTGATGATTGTTGAATGGATGATGTGATAATGTTATGATTGGAATGCATTTAGAATGATAATTATTGTGTGGCATTGTATTTGGGATAATATTGTGATGTTGTGATGATACTATGTTAATGAAGTATGATGATGGTTTAAAACCATGTGTGGATTAGAATTGTGATGTGAATATCCCAAAGATATGTGTATGATCTATTGAATGTGTATGCCACTAACTATTAATGAGCATAAGCATTGAGGAGAATTGGAAATAATTAAGGATGATAAGAATATTGAAATCCACCAAGTGGTGGTGGTGAATGATTGAATGTGGAGTGGCATCTAGGATGCATAGTGTGAGGATGCACTTGATTTGCATTTGCATTACATCCATGGCATATCATAGCTGTCTATGTGGAATATTAGGGGGTTCCACTAGGCGGGCCTAGTGGGAGGGCGGCTCAGTGCACGAGCGTATTGTGATTTTTCCCCTGTGACTCGGTGTATGAGTCACAAAGCTGTCCATAGTTTGGTGATGAGGCACCCTATGTGGCGGGCCTAATGGGCGGGCGGCTCTATGGTGAGCGAGTTTACCTCGGTGTCCGACGGGACACGGCTCTCTCGATGTGTGTTCGGGAGGGGCCCGTAGCACTTGTGGTAGTTGAGGCCACGATGTTGATCCGCAAGTCACTGGGTGACTAGTGCTACAGATGGGCGATAGCGGTTTGGTACCAGTAAAAATTATAGGGATGTAAGCATGCATAAATTTGAGGTATATGTGTACATAATTTTTTTTCTACTGCAGTAGGGGCATAGTATCACACCTATGCTTGTCCCACAATTGAATTAATGTTATATTTTTACCATAGTCGGATCCGTATTGTTTGATGAGAAATTCTTGTGCATATGCATTAGCTTTAAGAGCATTTGCATATAGCTGGAGATATGCCGAGTTGAAAGCCCATGGTGGCAATGGATGAATGAGAATTGAAAGGGGAGAGAGTTGGATACTAACCCTATGTGTGTGTTGTGCAATCCAAATGAATGAAATTGTGAATGTATACTTGAGATTATGAGATGTATTAAGTATGATGTATGATATGGTGTAATAATTGCTATTTGTACGAATATACATGTATTTCATCATAATGTATGACTTTAATTCATTTGGATTATGTTACTCACCTCCCCGTTGCTATTTTTAAAGTTGATGTAGGTATGACTTAAATCCTATAGTTTTTAGAGGCCGAGTTTGGAAGGAGGTAAATATGGAATGGGATTGTGTAAGCCTTGGCCGGCATGAATTTCTTTTATGGAGTATATGGTGTTTATGTAATCAATTTTGTAATAGTTAATGATCTTGGAGGTCATGGGAGAACATTGGATATATGTGTAAGGCCAATTTTCATTTATGACCTAAATGATGTAAAGAACAAAATTGTGATACTTGATGATGTTGCATTTGATGTATGGATGTTAAAAATTATGAGTTATAGCTCTTTTATGATATGTGTTTGAGATTTGGTATAGTGGTTTTATGCCTGAGCTAGGAACTAGCATGGTCAAATAAAGATTTATGAGGTTTTGTTGTGATATAAGGAATGAGACAGTTTAAGTATGTTATTTGTGATTTGTGTGGAATGGAATGGATCCATTTTGCCAAAAGTAGACCCCTTGGTTACCTCAAAATGCCTTAAAATGAGATAATCGCTCTTATGCTCATAAATTACTCATTTTTAGGAATTTTCGAGTGCGGCCAGTTGCCACACGTCACAAATAATGTGTTTTAGCTTGTGTTAAAATTTGGTGGCATTCCGACATCGTTTGCATGGGTTTTGGAGGTTGAGAAGTTCATCTTTGGTGCAAAATCTGCATAATTCTGCAGAATGACAGGGCGTAATCGATTAGCCTCCAGGGTGTAATCGATTACAAGGCCTCTGTCCTTAATCTAATCGATTCTGCTTCAGACTGTAATCGATTATGGGTCATCCAGAGCCAATGTAATCGATTATGCTCTGAGTGGTAATCGATTAGCAAAAATACCTGATGCATTACATAAATCCCAGTAGCTTGCTAATCGATTATGGGCAGTGTAGTAATCGATTATGTTTCCAATAGAAACCAGGTAATCGATTAGCTAAGGATCTGTAATCGATTAGGTGATGCCTCTGATTCAAGATACCATTCCAGGAAGTCAGTAATCGATTACCATTTGCTTGGTAATCGATTAGGTAATTGTAATCGATTATTTTTAGTCCTGTAAAGCCTTGACTAAGTAAGGAATAGCCGATTATACTATTTGGTGAACGAAATGGTATTGTTTGGACATGTGTTGCGTACTCTGACACCTTCTCATATCTTCATATATGGGAGTGGTTTATTATAGATCCAGGGGAATGGGGATAATACTTCATCACTCTAATTATTGATTGATTAATACTTTTCAAAAATGCAAAAAAAAAATTTCCCCTATTTTGGGGCGTCTCAATAACCTTCTGATAGTCATCACGCATCTTAATGAATTTTCCACTCTATTTTAATGTATTCCAATCGAAGACAGAGATTTCTGGATGCAGAGAAATGAACACAGAAACAAACAGCTCAAACACTTCATCACTAGTTAACTTCTTCTACTGAGATGGCTAAGGTTAGAATGAAGGTTGAAGTGGCAAGGACTGTTAAGCTTTAGGAGCCACAACTTTCTTTTTCTTCTTAGACTCAGACTGCTACATATTAGATCTGTATTATAGCTTACCAATAGAATGTATAAGTACATTGGATTTTGGACAACGAAGAGGTTGTGAGGGTTTCTATAGCTGGGGTTAAAGCGGTCAAGGACAGGTTTATAGAATGTATAAGTGGGTAATGCAGGTTGAGGGGAAAATAAAGGGGGTAGCCTAGATTTATATATAACTGTGGAGATGGTAGGATAAGGGACAATGGCTAAGGAGTTGAGGTGAAGGCACAACAGTGATAAGAAGAAGTTGAGGAGCAGGAAGAGAGATAGAAAGGTCAGACAGGGTAGAGGATAAAGGGTCAGACCTCGTTCTTTTTGAGCTTCCCTAGAGGAATAGTCTGATTTTTTCCACTTCAGGGAGGCCCTAAAGACTTGTTCATCACTTCTGTAAGTGCCAATAGTTTCATAAAATTGGTTCATCCAATCAAGATGTCCCCACTTACGTATATCAAAGACTAAGGTATGCGTCAAATATCCATGGATGAATCTTAGATAAATGACAAAGCCAAGATACCCACCATACTACGAGAGTACTATAATTATCTGTCATAACCTTCTGATAGTCATCACACATCTTAATGAATTTGCCACTCCATTTTAGTGTATTCCAATTGGAGACAGAGATTTCTAGATGTAAGGAAGTAAACACAAAAACAAATAGCTTGAACACTTTACCACTAGTTAACTTATTTTGCTGAGATGTTTGAGGCTGGAATGAAGGTTGAGTTGGCAGGGTCTGTCGAGCTTTAGGAGCCATAACTTTCTCTTTCTTCTTAGACCCAGATTGTTTCACATCAAATCTGCATTGCAGCTTACTACTAAGGATATGATTATCAAAGTTAGAAGATTCTTTAACAGATGTAGTGATACAGCTTGAGAGGGTCTGATGCTTGAGTTGGGGAGGAAAGAGAAAGCATCTGACAAGGTTACATATTTAGAGTAGAGTTTGAGTCACATGAATTACCAGATGATTCATCAAACATCTCAAGAACCATCTTCCTGACCTTGCTAGCAAATTACTTTCTCCTGCCGCTGGAACGTTTGGGTAAGATCAACATTCTGCTTGGTTGGTGCAGACCTCTTTTTCTTGGGTAGAGACAATGGAGTATCCATGGTCTGGTCCAAAAGGGGAATGAATGATGGTAGCTTGCTGACCAAAGAGGATGAAGTTACCAAGTCACTGACAGTAGCAGTTTGCACATTCTTAGTGTAAAAACCTTTATGAGTACAGCGGGATAAAGGATTTTGTTTTGCTTCTTTCCAATGGAAGAGATTAAGTAAGTTATAATGACATTAGGTAAACTTACTTTCTCTTTTGTAAGCATGTGGTACATGCAGAATCGGTCCAGCTTACTAACAGTGTCTTTTGCTCCTTTCCTAGGGCAAAAGACTTGCTTCATGACCAAGTGCAACATCTTGACCTTTGGAACCAGATTGCCAAAGATAGACTTAGAGGGGCATTCAGTACTATAGAGAATCTTGTTGATTTCTAGAGAGGAGACAACTTCAAACTTGAAGTCATCATCAAAGACTTCACCAACCGTAGGACATCCAATAACAGTGGCAATGTCATCTTCAGAAATATCGATTAACTTCCCTTTAAGCTTCCCTAAGATAATAAACTATGATTTATCAATAGAAGCAGTTCTCCAGAACTCCAAAACAAGAACTGGGGAATAGGGTTCTTGATCATGGAAAAATATGGTCCAGCCAATGTCATTAATCTCTTCAGAGATATCTCGTCCATTGAGCTTATGCTACCCCATGTTAAACATAGAGGACTCAACGATATGTGAAGCCTTGAATGCCATTTCCCAAAGGAGGAAGAAGAAGAAAGAAGTTTTAGGTTTTAAGAAAAATGAAGAGAGTTTTCAAAAGAGTTTTCAAAAATGTGAAGGAGATGAAAAAGTTTTAGCAAAAACGTGGGAAATACAAATGAAGAGACACAAATATAAAGAGTGAAAATTGACTATTAAAATGGAGAGAGAAAACATGTTTAGAGGACAGTTACACAAAAAGGTAGTAACTGCTACCATGTTGTATGAAGAGAGGGGAATAAAATAATTAAAAAAATTAAAAACAAAAAATTTACAAAAAGGTGTCTCTTAGAAATAATTAGAAGAAAAGTGTGAGCTCAAACAAGTCAAACATCAACTATAGCAAACACATTTTTCATGCACCAGACCTTTCATGTAATAGTTCTCAAATTCAAATTGTGCTTAATAGAAGCAAACCTAGCCTCAGCCATAGGCTTTGTGAAGATGTCTACATATTGATGGTTTGTGTCAACAAACTTTATGTCCAGAATTCTCTTTTGCATATAATCTCTAATAAAGTGATATTTCACTTCAATGTGCTTTGCCTTGGAATGTTGAATGGGGTTCTTTGATAAATTGATTGCACTTATATTATCACAGAATATAGGATTTCTCCTTCTTTGCTTTTTGCTTCTCCATAAGATTAAACATTTCCCAAGAAGTGGCAACCACTACTTGTGCTCTTTCTGTCAACTCTATCTTCTACAAAATTTGTATCACAAAAACCAAATAGGGAAAAAGATTTTGTTCTCTTATAAAATAACCTAAGGTCAATTGTGTCAATAATATATCTCAAAATCCTCTTCACTACAAACAAATATGATTCCTTGGGATCTGATTGATATCTTGCACATATACAAACACTGAACATTATGTCAGGTCTTCTGGATGTGAGGTACAGAAGTGAACCTATCATTCCTCTATACAAGGTCTGATCCACTGATGTACCAGACTCATCTTTATTTATTATGCAGTTGGGATGCATAGGAGTGCTCATGGCCTTAACATCTACCATTTTAAACTTTTTAAGTAGCTCCTTGTACTTTTGTTGATGGATGAAAATACCATTATTAGTCTATTTAATTTGCAAGCCTAAGAAGAACTTGAGTTCTCTTATCATATGTATTTTAAACTTTGCTTGCATCATTTTAGAAAAGTCTTTATACAGACTATCATTAATAGCACTAAACATAATATCATCCACATAAATCTACACAATAATAAAATGTTCTTGAGAGCTCTTTCTGAAAAGGGTTGTGTTAACTTTTCCTCTAGTAAAACCTTTTGAAATCAGAAAAGAGTTGAGTCTATCATACCAAGCTCTTAGAGCTTGTTTTAGACTATACAGTGCTTTACTTAATTTGGAAACATGGTTAGGAAAAGACACATCTTCAAAACTAGAAGGTTGGTTTACATAAACTTCTTCTTCAATAAACCCATTCAGAAAATTACTTTTTACTTTCATCTGATATAATGTTATGCCTTTAAATACAGCAAATACAAGAAGTATTTTAATAACCTCAAGTCTACAGGTGCAAAAGTTTCAGTAAAGTCTATACCTTCTTATTGATTATAGCCTTATGCTATAAGTCTGGCTTTGTTCCTGATGACTTTTCCATATTTATCGAGTTTGTTTATGAATACCCATTTTGTTTCAATAATGCTTTTATTTTTAGATTTGGGAACCAGTGTCCATACTTTGTTCCTTTCGAACTGATTTAATTCTTCTTACATAGCAATAATCCAATCAGTATATTCCAAAGCTTCTATAATGTTTTTTGGTTCCACCTCTGAAACTAGAGTGATTGATGATTGATTTTAAAGACTTGATCTGGTTCTAACTCCAGCTGCTTAATCTCCAATAATAAGATCTGAAGGATAGTATTACCTTGAACTTCCAGTCGTTTTGTTTTTCTGTTCCATCAGTTGACTGACTCTGCTCAAGCTCTTTTTCATTTCACCTGGTTTTGGTTGACCAGGTCTGTTTCCTTCATTTCAGGCTCAGGTTCTTGTGGTAAAGTACCTACATCATAAGAATCTAGATCTGTCAGTCTCCTATCAGTCTTTTAAAGATCATCAAATCTTACATGCATTGATTCTTTAATGATTTGTGTTTGAGTATTGACTACTCTGTAAGATTTTGATGTGTTTGAATATCCCACAAATATTCCTTTGTCAAACATAGAATCAAATTTTCCAAGATAATCCTTAGTGTTTAGAATATAGCAAGTGCATCCAGAATAGTGAAAATATGAAATGTTGGGTTTCTTTCCTTTCCATAATTCATAAGGAGTCTTATTCAGTATTAGTCTGATAAGGATTCTGTTTTAAATATAACAAGAAGTACTCAGCTTCTACCCAGAAATATTTTGGAAGGTTGTTTTCATAAAATATAGTTCTGACCATTTCCTTCAGGGATCTGTTTTTCCTTTCCACAACACCATTTTGTTAGGGTGTTCTTGGAGAAGAAAAACTATGAGTTACACCAGACTCATTGTAGAATTTTTTGAAAATTTCATTTTCAAATTCTTTGTCATTATCACTTTTTATTATACTAATATAAATTCCTTTCTTATTCTGGATTTTCCTATAAAAAATCTTAAATACTTTTATAGAATCATCCTTATGAGTTAGAAAGTATACGTTGTGTAATCATCAACAATGACGAAGCCATACTTCTTTCCTGTCAGACTTTGTACTTAGGATGACCAAATAAATACAAATGTAACAGTTATATAGAGGTCTGGTGGTAGAAACAACATCCTTGTTTTTTGTAAAAATGATTTATATTGTTTCCCTTTCTGGCATGCTTCACAAGGTAAAGAACTGTTAAAAGAAATCTTTGGTAGTTCTTTAACAAGACCTTGCATGTGAAATTTTGAAATATGTTTTAGGCTTATATGACCGAGCTTTTTATGTCGAATCCATTTTTCTTCAGAATTTAAAAATAGACATGTTACATTCTGATCATTGAGTTCATTCAAGTCAACCTTGTATAGGTTGTGATGTCTGTTTGCATGAAAGAGTGTGGTTCCATCATGATTAATGATAGTACACTTACTTTTGTTAAAGGAGACCTTGTACCCACTATCACAAAATTGACTAATGCTCAGTAGGTTATGTCTCAAACCTTTAACAAGAAAGACATTTTCAATAACAGGTGAAGGAATTTTATCAACTCTACCAAACCCAATAATTCTTCCAGTCTGGTTTCCTCTAAAGGTGACCATTCCACCTTTAAACTATTCCAGGTCTAGGAACATAGACCTTCTTCCTGTCATATGATGTGAGCATCCATTGTCCAGAAACCAGTTCTAAGGCTTTGTCTTTGTCTTTAAGCATATCTGCAAATGGAATAATTAATAATTTTGGTACCCATATTCTCTTGGGTCTAGCATTGTTAAGAATTTTTTCATTTCTTCTTTTCCTTTTCCTGCAATCATTGATTAAGTGACCATGCCTCTTGCAATAATTACATTTGACATGTTTTTAAATCTTTGAAGTAAACAAAGAGGATAAAGGTTGTTGAGAATCATTTTCTTCTACATATCCCAGACCTGGCCTTTTTCAATTACCATGGGATTTTCTCAATCATATGTTCAAATGTTTAGTACTATTTACAAATTTGCTTAAGTCTGAGGTAAGAGAACGAACTTGCTTTTGTAATTTAATAATTTCTTCATTTTGAGAGTTGCAACAGACTTTGGATTTTTCAAAATCAATTTTGCAATAATATAATATATTATATGTATTTGGATCCATGTGAATATATATATATATATATATATATATATAAATGCATTGCTATGTGTTATTAAGAATAACATAGTTTGAGATAGCCTATGAATTTGGTTGATATTGAGGATATTTGATAGAATGTGAGTATATTGAATGGTAGTGTTTTATATGTTGAATTGTGATATATTAAGAAATGATGTAGAATTGAATAGGTTGATCTGATTCAATAATTGTCATTTAACATATGGTATGTTCACTTCTATTTTAGGGCTATTTTCAGTGGGACTGAATCGCAATGGTGATTGGTGATATGTCACCATGATTATATAAGAGGCACGTTGAGTATATTATATATACCTTGTATAGTATTTTGGTGATGTAGCCTTGGTCGGCTCTTGTATATAATCATTTTGGTGATGCATATATCTTGTTTAGTGGATTATAGGTAGCTGGCGGCTTTACTGGAAGCCTAGATTATGTTTTGAATTCATGTATATAATGATGATATGATGATGATCTAGATTATGTGATATCTTGTTGTGGTGACCATAAATGGTCCCATATTGTGCATGAGATACCTTATGTCCAAGAATCGTGGTTAAGGGAACCTTTAATGCATTAATATGATAGACAGGACTTGTGCATGCATTGCATTGTGTGAGATTATGCATTGAATTTAGTTTGATGATGGACAAGTGAAAATTAAGGTTTTTATGTGAGTTTTATACATAATTGAGAACTGGATGGGCCATATTATGTTTTATGATGTTTGGATACCATAAGATGGTTTCAATAGCTTATATACATGATTTAAGACTTGTAGGGTTTGGAATGAGCCAAATCTAATGAGAAACGGCCCTTGAATTGCACATTTTTGCTTTAAAACAAGTAAAACTCATTTTCGTGCATAACTCACTCGTGTTTGAGTATTTTTTAGTGCGGCCGATGGCTACACGTCATAAATAATGCATATTAGGTTATGTTAAAGTTTGGTGATGATTGGAGATCAATTGGGAAAGTTATGGCATGTAGAAGTTGGTTGGAATACCAAATTCTATATAATCTCTGCATTCTGATATGAGTAATCAATTAGCTAATCGATTAGGACCATTTTGGATGAGCATAATTTATTAGCGTAATCGATTATGGCCATTCTAGAATATGGTAATTGATTGACTGGTCAGCATAATCGATTAGCATAATTGATTAGCATAATCGATTAGCACCCTAGTAACATATTATCGTAATCAATTACTAGCCATCCAGATTCAAGTTTTTCATGCTTTTAAGCTTCTAAAACCCATCAATCTTTTACCTAATGCTTCTTTAAGATTATAAATGATGTAATATGGTCCCGAGTAACTAATTTTGGTATTGACTTAAATCGGGAAAAATTTTCTTAGAATTTTCATTATTGTTTTAAATCCTAGGATATTTTAAAGGGAAAGAAACTAAGTTTACTTTTATGGAAGAATTTCAAGTTCAAAGTTATTTTTGAACCCTTTCAAAAACAAAATTAGGGTTTCTATTTTTAAACCCTCTAGAACTAAAGTTAGAGTTTCTAGTTTTGAATCCTTTAAAACCAAAATTAGGGTTTCTATTTCTAAACTCATCCAAAACCAAAATTAAGGTTTCTAAACCCATCCTTCAACTCATTGTTCATAATGCTTGAAGTTTTTAGTATTTTTCTTTTAAAACATTAAGATAAAATGAGAGAAGCTGGGGCTAAGTAATTCATAATTACATTATGATATAAAATAAAAACATGAATAAAAAATAATAAACAATTTTGCCATTGAGTGTTGAGCTTGAACTTTGAAACTAATTTAAGACTTAAATAAATACATGTAATGTAAGTGTTAGATGTAACATCCCTGATGTTTTAATGAAAATTATGGAATGGGAAATGTTAGTGAATGTTTAGAAATTCTATTTAGTATTTATTCTGTCTGAGCCGGTGTCGAGATCGGTCTCAGAAGCGCGGATAGGCAGAGCCGAAGATCGGATGAGTAAGGAAGAGCGGGCAGGGCTAGGCGGTCTGGTCCAACCATTGTGAGGAGAGCGCCTCACACGGTGTCATAGCCCGGATCAACCTCATACTAACTGAAACAACGGGTATGTGTGACAAAGAGACGAGAGCGGATGATATATCCGACCTATCGGGTTGTAGCTCGGATTTCCGAGGTATAAACATTAAGTTAGGACGGCGGGGCCGATATTTATATCGGGCCTATACTCTTGTGAATTATTAAAGGATTGTGACTACTTAGACGTTGAGGGGATAAACACGTGTAATTGATTTGATAACTATGCAATAGTTTAAAATAGTGAAATTGATTAAATTTAGTAAGAATACAAATAAAATAAAGGAAAAGACGATCTTGCCCATGAGCCATATATATATAAGAAGATTCCCTTCCTCTCCTCTTCATTTTCACAAGTTACCTTGCTATTGGTCTGTTCCTTCTCTTCCGTTTTTCTCTTCTCTCTTAACGCTGATTTGCATGCACTGGAGAGGGACTCCATTTGTGTCTACACTTCAATTTAACCCTATTCCTGTGATCGAGGCTTCAAGGTGAGTCTACTGATCTGTTCCAATTATGATCCCCTTATTCCTTTTATTCTTTAGCTGTTAAGAGCCATGCATGGCTATATTCGTGGCTGTTCTCCACTTCTCTGGTGAGTGTGAGCCCTGATGCAGTTCATGAACGAAGAGCGTTGAAGTAACGAGTTGTACTTTATGATCCGTAGGTAGTAGACGAAGCAACGGAAAACTGAACAACGGGGTTGAGACTGCGGAACCAGTGCTTAGAGGAAGAAATCAACACAGAGAACGGATCATTGAAGCGTGGAATCAAAGTAAGGGGGTGTTCGGGTTATAATTAATTAGAATAGGACTCGCTTCGTATACAAGTCATTGAAATAACGTAAACAGGTTAAGGAAAATGTTGCTAAACGTAAGTGGGTGTTTATGCTTGTGCATGTGTGACTGAGTTTATGAATTAGTGAAAGATCGGATGTAGTTGAGTTTATCATGTTATAATCGTGTGATATCGAATGTTGAAATGATCAGTGTTATGCGACTCCGGGTTAGCAAGCAGGCTACCCGAGGGATGAGAAATTGATATTACGAGAAAGGTAAATTGTTGAATGACTATGTGGTGTGGGATGGCCAACGGTATATGATAGCCCCTCATTTCCAGCTCCCGTGGTTTTCGTGCCCAGTTGAGCTACCCAGTGGTCAAGTAGGACCCAATGGTCGAGGTGGAGAGTCAAGCAGGACTCGGTGAACCAAGCAGGGTTCACGGGGTGTCAAGTAGGACCCCCAGCTGAAGGCCAATCCTTTAGTATCCGGATACTAGGAGTCAGATCATATGAGAGTCAGTTGTGATCGTGATGCATGTAATGAATGTGATGAATGTGATGGAATTGTGTAGTTGGTTTAATACAGTTACTGCATGAAATACTCTATGTTTCGATATGTTTATTTATGGGTAATGCTTGATGTGTATGTATAGATATGCATGTGTATTTGTTAAGATCCGTTCTAAATTAATTACAATGTCAAACACTCACCCTTGCATATTTTTTTTTAGTAACCAGAGGCAGGGAGGGGGAAGAAGCCGTGGAGCTGGGCCAAGGGGGAGAACGGTGTCAGGGTCCGGATGAATTTGAGTGACTCTTTATAGAGTCTTATTTGTGTATAAAAAAACTTCGTATTATAATTACTAGTTGTGTGTAATACAGACCGGATCGAATGAAAAATATATTTCAAAAATATATTACTGTTATGTGCATATGTTTTCATGGTAGCTATGGTAACTCTTTGGGTTCACTGGACCATTTGTTAGAGCGAAGTTTTGGGAGTCCGGTTGTATGTTTTGTATAATCCGATGTGCGAAAGGTGTTCGTTCAACGAATAGCACCTCGTCTAAGTGAGAGTCCGGAATCCCGCTTAGACGAGTAGGGGCCTCGCGCAAGCGAGACGCCCTGATTTCCTTTCTCTCATCCGTTGTGTTCATATTACATTGTTTTTCTCTAAATATCGATTAATTTTCAAGGAAAAGGGAGAATTTATTGTAAAATGTAATCGTTTGAATAAAAATAAATGTAAAAATAATTTAGGACGTTACACTTGGTATCAGAGCGGTTCTTTCTAGAGCCGGTGTGTGGGCCGATCTAGTGAATGTGATAGTTTTATGAAAGTTAATTGTATTTTGTTGTGTTGAGATTGTGTGTGGTCTGGCACCGTTCCCTTGGCACTCCATTGGTGTAGTATTCTATGAATATAAGGTAAATCTATGATCCCCTGACTGATCTTGGTTATTAATAGTGATGTGTTTACTTATTGTAGAATTACTAAATGGCCGGAGAGACTAGTTCTGGTGGAAGAGATGATTTCTTCTCTAGATTTACTCAGCTGATGAGTAGGACCGAGTCCGGTCCCACTCTGGATAAATTCCTGAAAAGGAATCCTCCAACTTACAAAGGGGGACATGACTATGACGGGGCACACATCTGGATTAGGGATATTGAACAGGTTTTTGAATATTTTGAGTGCTCTGAAGAGCAAAAGGTTCTATTTGCTACTTACCAACTAAAAGACGAGGCTAGAGTATGGTGGTCCCGTATGAAGGTGCAGATGAACGCAGCTAATGAGCCATTGGTATGGGCGAATTTTCGAAGGAGGTTCCTTGTTAAATACTTCCCATACAACTACAAAATCTGGAAAGAAATGGAATTCCTGAAGTTAGAGCAAGACCGGATGTCTGTAGCGGAGTACACCAGCAAGTTTGACGAGCTGTGTGATTTTTACCACCCTTTCTCGTTAGAAGGGACTGAAGGCAGCAAGTGTGCCAAATACGAAGCTGGACTACGGATTGAGCTCCGTAGTGTAATCGTACCGATGGAGATTAGGGACTATCCGACCTTGGTGAACAAAGCAAGGCTGACAGAAGAAGTGCAGTTGCAAAGGATGTCTCAGCCCAGAGATAAAAAGCCATTGAAGGCAAAAGGTTTCAGCTTCAAGAGGATGGGTCAATTCTTTCGGGGCGGTAAGTCTTCTGCTACCTCCTCATCCTCCTCTGGCCGTGGTTCCACTGGTCGATCGGGTAATCCCCCTGGGAATCGTACATGCTACAATTGTGGTCAAGAAGGACACATTGCCAAACATTGCCAAGCTAATCAGATTGTGTGCTTCCAGTGCGGACGACCAGGGCACCTCAGGCCCGATTACCCTCAGAGGCAGCAGCAGGGCAGGACGGATAACCGAACTAACTCTTCTGGGAACCGGGGTTCCAACTTCACGAGAGGAGGTCGGAATGGAGCTGGTAGAGGGAACCCACAAGCGGGGAGATATGACGCCCAATCTAGCGGTGCCCAGAACGCCATGGCCGGGCGTGTATTTGCATTTGATGCTTCAGAGGCTATGAGGAATGACAATCTGGTATAGGGTAAGTGTCTCATCTGTGGTTATCTGGTTGATGTGATTTATGATTCAGGTGCCACCCATTCCTTTATTTTGGAAAGCTGTGTGCGACGGCTTGGTCTGCCAATCAGTTTAATGGAGAACGCTCTTATTGTTTCCACTCCAACTGGTTCTACTTTCCGTGCAACTACAGTGTGTAGGGAACTACCGATGCAAATCGAAACCCGTACTTTTCGAGTAAATTTTATCTGTATGCCATTGAAGGACTTAGACGTTATTCTAGGTCTTGATTGGCTTGCCGCTAATCATGTGTTGGTCGATTGTTATCGGAATATTGTTTTCTCTCAGGAGCTTGACATGAAGAACGGGGTGAGCGATGTCCTAACCACGTATGTTGTTTTATTCGCTTCGGAGGGTCGGCATAACCTCCTGATAAGTGATATTCCGATTGTTTGTGAATTCCCTGACATTTTTTCGGAAAAAATTCCGGAGCTACCTCCCAGTCGAGAGATTGATTTCTCTATCAACTTGATTCCCGGGGCAGAACCGGTGTCCCGAGCGCCATATAGAATGTCTTCGGTGGAATTAACCGAAGTGAAGAAACAAGTAAACGAATTACTAGAAAAGTGCTTTATCCGACCTAGTGCCTCACCCTGGGGCGCTCCGGTGTTATTGGTAAAGAAGAAGGACGGTAGTATGCGAATGTGCATTGATTACCGACAGCTGAACAAACTGACCATCAAAAATAAATATCCACTACCCCGGATTGATGATTTACTGGACCAGTTGCGAGGTGCCGCTGTGTTCTCTAAGATTGACTTGAGGTCGGGATACCACCAAATCTGAATGAGGTCGGAGGATATCCCAAAGACAGCATTCCAGACTCGTTATGGGCACTTCGAGTACGTAGTAATGCCCTTTGGAGTAACAAACGCTCCTGCCATTTTTATGGATTATATGAATCGGACCTTTCAACCGTACTTGGATCAGTTTGTGGTTGTATTCATTGATGATATTTTGGTATATTCGAGGTCGGACGAGGAGCATGCTCAACATCTTCGACTTGTTTTACAAGCACTCCGCGAGAAGAAGTTGTACGCTAAATTATCTAAGTGTGAGTTCTGGAAGAGTAGTGTACAATTCTTGGGGCATGTGATTTCCCAGGAGGGAGTCTCAGTTGATCCGACAAAAATTGAGGCGGTTATGACTTGGGAGACACCGAAGTCAGTAACTGAAATCCGGAGTTTCCTTGGATTAGCTGGATACTATCGACGCTTCATTGAAGGGTTTTCTCGGATAGCACTCCCTCTGACTCGATTGACAACGAAAGGAAACCCTTTCGTGTGGTCGGAGAAATGTGAATTAAGTTTCCAAACTTTGAAGCAGTGTTTAACTACTGCGCCCGTGCTTGCACTGCCTGATGTGACCAAAGAATTTGAAGTATATTGTGATGCATCCAAATTTGGATTGGGGTGTGTGTTGATGCAATCGGATCGAGCAATTGCCTATGCTTCAAGGCAATTGAGGCCACATGAGGAGAATTACCCGACCCATGACCTGGAACTCACAGCAGTAGTGTACGCACTGATGATTTGGCGCCATTACCTGTATGGAGCTTGCTTTGTAGTATTTAGTGACCACAAGAGTTTAAAGTATTTATTTGATCAAAAGGAGCTAAATATGAGACAAAGGAGATGGATGGAGTATCTGAAGGATTACGACTTCGATTTGAAGTATCACCCGGGCAAAGCAAATGTTGTAGCGGATGCACTAAGCAGGAAGGTATTACACGTGGCTTACTTAATGAGCAGAGAACAAGGACTGCTAGAAAGCTTTAGGGATATAAATATTGGAGTGGTCATGAATGCGCCAAAACGAATGACGATTGGAATGTTAAAAATCTCCAATGAATTTCTGGAGTCTGTAATGGCCGCGCAGAAAGACGATGAAGAGTTACTGAAGTTGATCGACAGTCAGGCCCAAGGTAAAAATGAGGAGATAACTCGAGGTGAGGATGGCGTATGGAGATTCAGGAATCGAGTTGTGGTGCCTGCACATGGAGGCTTCAGGCAGGCGGTGTTAACAGAAGCACACAAGAGTTCTCTGAGTATACATCCAGGAGTGACAAAAATGTATCATGACTTAAAGAAGGAATTCTGGTGGCCAAACATGAAGAAGGCAATAATCGAGTATGTGAAATCCTGCATAATATGCCAGAAGTGCAAGGTTGAGTACCAACGACCTCCAGGTTTGCTTCAACCTCCAGAAATTCCGATCTGGAAGTGGGAAAGTATCACCATGGACTTCGTGTCCGGACTACCTCGTACTCAAGCCGGATACAACGCGATTTGGGTAATTGTTGATCTGCTAACTAAATGTGCGCATTTCCTGGCAATAAATATGAAGTGGTCGTTAGATCGATTAGCTAAGTTGTACATTGCTGAGGTCGTACGACTGCATGGTGTGCCCTCAAGCATTATCTCCGATCGGGATCCCCGATTTACTTCAAGGTTTTGGGGGAGTTTGCAACAACAATTGGGTACTGAGCTTAAATTGAGTTCGGCTTACCACCCCCAGACCGATGGCCAATCAGAACGGACTATACAAACTCTTGAAGATATGTTAAGGGCATGTGTACTGGAACAGGGCGGATCATGGGAAAAATACTTGCCCTTGGTGGAATTTGCATATAATAACAGTTACCATAGCAGTATTGGGATGGCCCCATACGAAGCTCTTTATGGTCGGAAATGTCGTACCCCATTATGTTGGAATGAGAACGGCGATGCCCTTCATCTGGGGCCTGAGATGATTCAAGAGATGAATGAGCAAATCGCTTTAATCCGAGAGAAGATAAAAATTGCTCAAGATCGGCAAAAGAGTTATTATGACAATCGGCACAGACCCCTTGAATTCCAAGTGGGTGATTGGGTGTTCCTAAGAATTTCGCCAACCAAGGGTGTAGGTCGAATCTTGAAGAGTCAAAATCTTAATCTGAAGTATATTGGACCATACCAAATACTAGAGCGGATTGGTGAAGTCGCATATCGGCTGGATCTTCCCCAATCATTGACTAACATCCACAACGTGTTCCACGTATCACAACTTCGAGCCTACATTCCGTGTGATACAATGATTGTACCGAGTGATTCCATTGAAGTGAAGAAAAACCTGACAGTGGAGGCTGTACCGGTTAGCATTGAAGAGCACCAAACCAAATGTTTAAGGAACAAGGAGGTACCGCTGGTGAAGGTGAAGTGGCAGAATTTACATTGGATGAACTACACTTGGGAGTTAGAATCCGATATGAGGCGGATGTACCCTCATCTTTTTCAACCGGAACACTGATTTCGGGGACGAAATCTCCTTTTAGGGGGGGTGAGTGTAACATCCCTGATGTTTTAATGAAAATTATGGAATGGGAAATGTTAGTGAATGTTTAGAAATTCTATTTAGTATTTATTCTGTCTGAGCCGGTGTCGAGATCGGTCTCAGAAGCGCGGACAGGCAGAGCCGAAGATCGGATGAGTAAGGAAGAGCGGGCAGGGCTAGGCGGTCTGGTCCAACCGTTGTGAGGAGAGCTCCTCACACGGTGTCATAGCCCGGATCAACCTTATACTAACTGAAACAACGGGTATGTGTGACAAAGAGACGAGAGCGGATGATATATCCGACCTATCGGGTTGTAGCTCGGATTTCCGAGGTATAAACATTAAGTTAGGACGGCGGGGCCGATATTTATATCGGGCCTATACTCTTGCGAATTATTAAAGGATTGTGACTACTTAGACGTTGAGGGGATAAACACGTGTAATTGATTTGATAACTATGCAATAGTTTAAAATAGTGAAATTGATTAAATTTAGTAAGAATACAAATAAAATAAAGGAAAAGACGATCTTGCCCATGAGCCATATATATATAAGAAGATTCCCTTCCTCTCCTCTTCATTTTCACAAGTTACCTTGCTATTGGTCTGTTCCTTCTCTTCCGTTTTTCTCTTCTCTCTTAACGCTGATTTGCATGCACTGGAGAGGGACTCCATTTGTGTCTACACTTCAATTTAACCCTATTCCTGTGATCGAGGCTTCAAGGTGAGTCTACTGATCCTTTCCAATTATGATCCCCTTATTCCTTTTATTCTTTAGCTGTTAAGAGCCATGCATGGCTATATTCGTGGCTGTTCTCCACTTCTCTGGTGAGTGTGAGCCCTGATGCAGTTCATGAACGAAGAGCGTTGAAGTAACGAGCTGTACTTTATGATCCGTAGGTAGTAGACGAAGCAACGGAAAACTGAACGACGGGGTTGAGACTGCGGAACCAGTGCTTAGAGGAAGAAATCAACACAGAGAACGGATCATTGAAGCGTGGAATCAAAGTAAGGGGGTGTTCGGGTTATAATTAATTAGAATAGGACTCGCTTCGTATACAAGTCATTGAAATAACGTAAACAGGTTAAGGAAAATGTTGCTAAACGTAAGTGGGTGTTTATGCTTATGCATGTGTGACTGAGTTTATGAATTAGTGAAAGATCGGATGTAGTTGAGTTTATCATGTTATAATCGTGTGATATCGAATGTTGAAATGATCAGTGTTATGCGACTCCGGGTTAGCAAGCAGGCTACCCGAGGGATGAGAAATTGATATTATGAGAAAGGTAAATTGTTGAATGACTATGTGGTGTGGGATTGCCGACGGTATATGATAGCCCCTCATTTCCAGCTCCCGTGGTTTTCGTGCCCAGTTGAGCTACCCAGTGGTCAAGTAGGACCCAGTGGTCGAGGTGGAGAGTCAAGCAGGACTCGGTGAACCAAGCAGGGTTCACGGGGTGTCAAGTAGGACCCCCAGCTGAAGGCCAATCCTTTAGTATCCGGATACTAGGAGTCAGATCATATGAGAGTCAGTTGTGATCGTGATGCATGTAATGAATGTGATGAATGTGATGGAATTGTGTAGTTGGTTTAATACAGTTACTGCATGAAATACTCTATGTTTCGGTATGTTTATTTATGGGTAATGCTTGATGTGTATGTATAGATATGCATGTGTATTTGTTAAGATCCGTTCTAAATTAATTACAATGCCAAACACTCACCCTTGCATATTTTTTTTTTAGTAACCAGAGGCAGGGAGGGGGAAGAAGCCGTGGAGCTGGGCCAAGGGGGAGAACGGTGTCAGGGTCCGGATGAATTTGAGTGACTCTTTATAGAGTCTTATTTGTGTATAAAAAAACTTCGTATTATAATTACTAGTTGTGTGTAATACAGACCGAATCGAATGAAAAATATATTTCAAAAATATATTACTGTTATGTGCATATGTTTTCATGGTAGCTATGGTAACTCCTTGGGTTCACTGGACCATTTGTTAGAGCGAAGTTTTGGGAGTCCGGTTGTATGTTTTGTATAATCCGATGTGCGAAAGGTGTTCGTTCAACGAATAGCACCTCGTCTAAGTGAGAGTCCGGAATCCCGCTTAGACGAGTAGGGGCCTCGCGCAAGCGAGACGCCCTGATTTCCTTTCTCTCATCCGTTGTGTTCATATTACATTGTTTTTCTCTAAATATCGATTAATTTTCAAGGAAAAGGGAGAATTTATTGTAAAATGTAATCGTTTGAATAAAAATAAATATAAAAATAATTTAGGACGTTACATTAGAGGTTTTCTTTTCAACTTCCATCAAGTTTTTTAGCTTACCTTTTTACCATTTAATTAGGTGTATATATATATATATATATGAAGTTTAAGTATAGCTTAACAATAAATGAGTTTGTCTGGTTTGAGACAGTAAAATGAATTGTGTAATCAATAATTAACAAACAAAAAAGAATGGAAGATGATTATTGAAGTGAAGTTTCATTGCACGCATTATTCATGTTAGAATATTACAACTTACCCTAAAAATGCTCATTATATCTTATAGCTAGGTCTAAATAGGAATAGGAATAAGGTTTAGGGCATTTTATCACGTGACAATTTTTTTTTGAGATGCAAATTGACAAACTTAAGCTGTGAAATTATAAAATTTCTTTATAATTACAATAAAAATATAAAATACAGACAATTTTGGCGGCGAGTTATAAATTTTCTAGACTATAAATTATAGTCATAATATAAGTATTTTGGGGCAAGATGTAATTTCTAGTCCAAAATAAGATTTAGTATAATCTAGGCAAACCTTGAAAGTGGTCTATTGTAATTAACCCATTTAACTAATATAAATTTGATTTTAAGATGTGTATACATTTTAAAAATATCATCACATTAAAATATTATCACATATAACTTTTAAATGGTTATTATAAAAATTAATGAATTTATGATAATGCACTATTAGATAATATTCTACCAACATTTTTTGTTGTGATAATGATATATATATATATATATATATATATATATATATATATATATATATACAAATAAGTATGCTTTATTAGTGCAATTCCATATGGAACAACATTAATAAATGTAAGTGTCACATTAGGCATTAATTTAACAACAAATTGATGAGCAGGATCTAACCGACTAAAGTTGTAATTCATTGGGGGAATGAAATTGGTATATTAACTAAGTGGGGATGTAACTATTTGATGGTAAAAATCTTAGGGACCTATGTAGGGTTTACTTTAACTTCAAGGGTTGAAACTCAAATGAGTAGATACATAAGAATAAATATAAATCATTCAAAGAGTGAATCATTTCCTCGTGCAAGCTAGAGCTAGAAAACTTATACTATGTTTTTCTCAGACACTATAAAAAAGAGTTTAAACATTATCTGTATCCAAATTTCCATCCTAGGACCTTGTTAATTGCTCTCTTTGTGAAAGCCTAACTTTCAAAATAGTTAAAAGTTTTAATTGAGTAAGATTAGAACTTAGGTTTTTTTAGTGTACTCTTTTTCGTACCAAGAATGCTAAGCTCAAAAACCCCTTTACAAATTATCTTCCTTCAAAATATGTTTGTATACTTGCTAGTCAAGTGGATTAGCTTATAAGAATGTGCAACTTGCGTTTGAAAGGTTACATGTTAAGCTTGAAGAAGCTTTAGGAAATAGTACTTGTGTGAAAGAGCCTGTAAGGGCCTGGCAAGAAAGAATACTTGTATTCAAGGTTGAATATAGTGAAAGAAGTCCTATTAAGGTAGGTACTCGACATAGCCTTAAGTATTGGTGAAATGTGAACCAGTATAAATCTTTGTGTGTGAATCTCTTTATCCTTATCCTTTTAAGTTTATGTTTGTTTAAATATGTCAACACTACATGTTGATTTAGAAGGCTGTGAAAATGTTTTTAAAAGTATAAACCTTGTGAAATTAAAGAGACTTTCAGTTAAAGAATTTTTGTTAAAAGTAAGACTTTGTTCAAAATAAGAAAACTTGTTTATGAAGGAAACCTAGTTTTCAAAAATCATTTCTGAACAAATGAATCACTTCAAAAAAATAAAGATAGTTGTTTTTAGAATACTCCAAAATAGTTTTCTAAGTATCCTAACCTTGTTGCTAAGCTTATCTAAGTCTTAAAAGACTTAGGATAGCAAACTATATTTGTTTTGTAGTGAAAGCCAAATTTTGTGAGTGTCATAATTCAACCCCTTTTCTTCTGGTTCTTTAGTCCACTTTAGGCCTCTAGTGCCTGTATCGAAAGACCTTACACTCCATTCTCATTCTTCATCTCCACTAACCTATAAAAGATTTATTAAAATTCTCTAAATTTTTAATTCCTAAACCTCCCGCACTTTTGCTCATACACTTAACATTTCAACTTGTCCAATGAACCTTTCTCCTTTCTTCATTATCCCCCTAAAGAAAATTCCTTTATAAACTATGTAACTCATTAATAATAGATAAAGGTTCCTTGTAATTGATAAATAGAAAAAAGCTAAAGAGGAAAATACTAACTTGATAAGGTAGATGCAACCACCCAAAGATATGAATGTTTCTTCTAAAGGGACAATCTATTCTACGCCTTCTCAATCACAGGTCTCCACGTTATTATCCTACTTGGATTAGCACCGACCAAAATACCCAAGTAAGTAAAAGGTACATCCATCATTTTGCAATTTAATAGGGATGCTAATTGTGCCTTATCTCCATGATTATCAACCATCACAGTCTATTTACTTTTTTTAAAAAAAAATTAGCCTTCAATCTAGACACCAACTCAACATCTCATGATGTTTTTAATTGTAATCACGTTTGAAATAGAAGTCTCACAAAAAAATAAGGTATCGTCAGCAAACTGTAAATGTGATACTGCCATTGAGCCATCACCAAGAGGCACTCCTAAAAATAGCTTCTCTTCCACTACCTTTCTCATAGGCCACTCAACCCTTAAACCACCAATTGGAATAAAAAGGTGTCATAGGATCTCTTTGTCTCAATCCCTTACTCATACAAAATTCTTCAAATGCATTACCATTCGCAAGCATTGAAGAGATGCTGAAAGACAAGTTTTTACCCATTTCAACCATTTTTTGTCAAACCCCGTTTTTCTCATTATGTAGAATAGAAACTCCCAACAAATTGAATCATAAGTCTTCTCAAAGTCTATCTTAAAAATAAAACAAGACTTTTTTTTCTTCTTCACATCATCTAGAGTCTCATTTGCCACAATCACCCCATCCAATATTCCCCCTTATAAAGCAAATTAACACTCTAATATAGGCTTACCCATCATCTTTTTTAACTTTCCTGTAAGTATTTTTGCAATTATTTTGTATAAAATGCCAATTAAAGAAATAGGTCTGAAATCACCCAAGTTTTGTTGATACAAGTGTCTACATTAAAGATGAATATAATTTTTTAAACTAAAAAGAAAGTTACTATAATTTATGACATTTGGTCAAAGGTGAAATTAATTTTAAATAAGAACAACTGAGTATTACAGTTTGATGTAGGTATATGTGAATCCAATCATGCAGTAAACCCTTGAGAAGTTAATTTAATCCTGTTATACATGGAGATGTTAATGGAGTTCTTACAAACATGTGGAGTGACAATGCCAGTTGTATGTCAATAGCTACAAGGGACAGCCAACACCGTTCATTCATTTAGTGATTTTAGGGATAAGACTTAGGAGCATTTGTGTCGGCACCCTTTCTCCTGTCATGCTTCAATCATTGTTTCTCTTTAATTTAATTAACCTCTTCCTAAAACTCTCGAAGGTTAAAAATACATTAGGGACCCATCTAAATTATCTACAAAGGTGAAGTTTGCTCAATGTATATGAATCACACCCTAGGCTACGGTGAGAGTTTCCAACAAATTTCTTTAAGATATTTAATAAGTGATGAATGATCGTTAATTATCAGTTGATCACTTTTTGTTATCCAAATTATCAGTTGATCACTGTCTAATTTACAAAATAGTGTAAAGTAGGCACATCAGTATACTGTCGAGTTTGAGCCCATCAGTATACTTATGGGGATAAAGTTGTTCACAACCAAAAAAATTTATGTTCATTCAACCCTTTAAATTGATTATTTTAGAGTGAGAAATCGATGATACACCAAATTAGTAAAGTTGTATTTTTCCATAAGATTTTTTATACACATTTAAATCTGAAAATTTACTTAAACGTAATTAAGTCATCAACAACTTCAATCATTCACGTTAGTGTCCATAACAAATTTTAATATGAATTGTAATGGTGGATATGAGTAATAAACTGTAACATATCTAATGATTGGTATTTTTATATTCCTAAAAAATAAAAATTGCTGGTTTAAATTTTAACAGGTTTTGGTCAATTATTTTTGTAATTAGTGGTCAGCTACCCAGTAAAATTGAAAGCGAAACATGGCATAAGGATACAATTATCTTTCAATACTTGATAACGAATAAAATAAAATACGATGATAAAGATGGAATATATAGTTCATGGGAATACTACAATATAAATTATTTGTTTCATCACATCAGGATGTTATAGTAGCTGAGATGAGGAAATGGGTGGATAATATATAGGTTTGGGATATAAAGTGGCACAGACAATTTTTTATATGGGAACGTGATCTCTTGTCATTCCTTCTTCAAGATCTTGGGAAAGCAAGACTCTTGGATCTGGACAGCAGACTCCTCAGGCAAGTTCTTTGTCAAGTCAGCCTATAATGTTTTACTTCAGCGGTCAACTAGGTGGGATAATCATTTTGTGCGGTTATTCTGGAACAACATTGTGCCTCTTAAAGTTGGTAGTTTTGGATGACGTTTACTTTTTGATTGACTTCCAACTAAGGTTAATCTTGTTATACGTGGGATTGCGTTACAAAATTCTTCTGATTCCTGCGTATTATGTGGTGAATGTTTGGAAAATAGCTCTCATCTTTTCTTTTCTTGTAAATGGGCATATATATTATGGCAGAGGTGTTTTACATGGTTGGGATATTGTTCGATTTTGCATTGTATGACTAAAGATCATTTTGAATGTACTTTGGGTTATGGGATTACAACAAAGATTCAGCTTGGGTTGACAATGATATAGTTTGCTACTATTTGGGAAGTAAGAAATGATATAATTTTCAAGGAAGGATCTATGAACGTTGACCATATGTTGGAGCAGATCCAATTTCGATCGTGGTTATAGCTAAGGCTTCGACTGAATGATTTCTTTAAGAGTTTTGTTGAATGGTTTAGGAAGCCTCTGTTATGTCTTTCTAGAATGTAATTTTTTATTTATTTATTTCTCTTATTTTGTACATGGGTTAATGTACCCCTTGTACCTTTTTTAATTTATTGATTTCTTTTTGCTGATAAAACAATAAGAAATTAATAAATAATAAATATAAAGTAAATTTAATAATATATTATTTCATTTGTTATAATGACAATCACATTCCATAAATTCTTCACACAAAGGTTAAAGGTGTGAACTACACGAGTATGTATTACGGAATTTTTGAAGAAAAGGTGATACTTTTTTATTCGAATTTAAATCAAATACATACTTAAGAGGAGTTTATTCTTTTGAAGAGCGTTTTACTTGTGATGTTTAGTAGAAGATCTAACTTTTAGTAATTTTTCTGGTGATATTTTTCCTAGTAAGTGATTTTTAGTTAACTTTTATATGTTTGTTAGCTAGTCTATCCGAGTGAATTTAGATATGAACTCAGATAAATTTATCATTCATTTTATGATTCCTGGGAAAAAATTTATTTACCTAACTAGGTGAGTGATCAAGAATTATAAATTTTTTATTACCGTTTTTCTTAAATATAGGAGCTTTTTATGTAATCGACGGGTATTAAGAAAGTTGGTTAGTTTAATTAAAATTATTTTAATTTAGTTTAAATTACCCTTTAGATAATTGAAAATATCATTTTTTTATTCATTATTTTTCTATCATAGTTAATGAAATTAATGTGTCAACCAATTATAATAAGAGAAATAAATATTTTAAGTAATGTAGTTTATTTATTGTTTTTTAAACTTCAATAAAAATTACTTAATTAATGAAGGTATTTTAACCTAAAAATAATTAATGATATAAGAATTTGAAAGATGAAAATAATATATTTTAAGATTCTTATAATCCTACGGACGTTGATATAGTTTTTTATAGAGGTTAATATATGGGTAAATTATTTTTTAACTTTTGTTCCTGGAATAAAGCATAATAATAATAATAATAATAATAATAATAATAATAATAATAATAATAATAATAATAATAATAATAATAATAATAATAATCTGGTCTGTATACCGGCCCCAAGGTTATCCGGTTTGGATACCGGTCCTAAGACTAAGAGATCATTATCTTAGCCGGCCTAGAAGTTCAATCGGTATCACAGGACAATTATCCAGTCGGCAAAAATATTAGCCGTCCTATAGATCAACCGGTATCACAGAATACCGACCCGGTCTGCAACTATACGATGCGAGTCTCTCCTACACCGGTCGGTATCCGCTCTCATTCATCCGACACCTCTATCCGATTGCCACAGTGTCATAACGAGAAAGATACTCTACACAGCGGAATACGTCCCTTTCATTCACCGAAATGAGTAGGTACAATTGTAAGCGTAATTTACGGAAAAGGTGACTATCCTCCATCCCTGTGTCAGAATCGTACATTGCTAATTGTCCTACCCCCTGGCATACTTTGAATACTGGGCCATTCTGATTGACATTTTACACACGGCATCAGAACCTATGGACCCACTTGCACCCAACGATTCATCTTCCACGCTCAACTATAAATAACATGTTCCAATACACATGCAAGGTTACGTTGTTCTTACTCTCATTCTCACTATGATACTGCTTGAGTATTAACTGAGTTCATTTACACTCTTCTAACTTGAGCGTCAGAGAATCTTCACAGGTGACACCACCTGTCACCCACACCAACGCATGATGTCGGTGTGAAGGATCTCCAGGACAACGAGACCGGTTTCTTTCACCGAGAGGTCGGATTATAGAGACCGGATACACACAGAACCGGTCTCCAACCTCATTCAATCCTTAACTCTTGTGGCTGGACCGACGGCGGATCCTAAACCCCGGTCGGGACCAGATCAAATAATAATAATAATAATAATAATAATAATAATAATAATAATAATAATAATAATAATAATAAATAAATAAATAAATAAATAAAAAACCTACTATCAAAAGACATCTAAAATTTTTTCTTTACATATTTATTTAATGTTGAATTGCCATGTAATATGGAATATATAATTGTTGATGGAACTAGTTAAAATATTAGTTTAAGTAAACTATAACTAAATCAAGTAGGGGGTGTATATAAATTGATTAAATTGAATGCAAAATTTAAAACCAACACTGGTGGAAAAAGGACCTTTAAGCACGGTTCTGGGGACCCTTTAAGCACGGTTCCAGAACCGTGCTTGTTCCCACCGTGGTTGTAGATTATGACCTTTAAGGACGGGTCCCAACCGTGCTGGTAGATGGCACTTTTAAGCACGGTTATGTTCAACCGTGCTGGTAGATGGCACTTTTAAGAACGGTTATGTTCAACCGTGCTGGTAGATGGAACTTTTAAGCACGGTTCTGAACCGTGCTCGTATCTCTGACTTTTAAGCACGGTTCCTCTTGAACCGTGCTTGTTTCTGCTGGACTTTTAAGAACGGTTAAAGCTTAACCGTGCTTAAAAGGGTGACTTTTAAGCACGGTTAACACCATAACCGTGCTTAAAACCTTAATTTTTTTTTTTAAAATTTTTATTTGATTTTTATTCTTTCCCAGAAACCTGTAAACAGTCCCAGACAGTCCAATGATAAATTAAATAATCAACGTTTAAAAAAATTCAATCAAACTGTCTAAACATCAAATATGGTATATAAAATGCACAATAAGTAATTAAGCTACACTAATAGGTATATAACTACACAGTAATAATATAATTAATGACAGAAGTCTATTGGGCTCCTTCCTTGAGTTGAAGAAGGCTGGAAGCCCATTGGTTTCTGATTTCGTCAATGTATCCTCCAGGGAACATTGAGGAAGAGTCTCGAAAGTGCTGTAAAGAAGACAACAATGTCATTAATAAGTGAGCAACAAATTGTAATAGTAATATGTCAAAACCAAATAAATTAAAGTAGGCAGCAAAAACTTACAGTTGTCCATCCGTCTACTATACCAGATTGGACAATGGTGAGCATCGTCTTCATCACAAAATACCCACACTCAAAGCTGCCATCCTGCCGATAAGACTACAAGGTACCATACATTGATTTCATAATTAGTTATTGTTTTTGTTACTAATTGAGGTAACTTTAAAAGTAATGCTTATTAATTATTGAAGTGTTTACTTTTGGGAAGACCCACTCTAGTCTTTTCTTGCTCACTTTGCCGCGTAGTAGATGGTACCCAATTTAATAAATCACAAACTCATATAAATTTAAATAAACTTATCAAATTCTGAAATTATAACAAATATAAATTACATCCACAAAATTAGTAACACATAATAATTAAAAAGCAATTAAAGAAAGTAAACAATGTATAATAAACTAAATTAATTAGATCAACCGAAATCATTATGTATTTAAAATTTTTAATTGCCTAATCAACAAAAATAACTCCTATTAATTATTTTGTTACAATTCATATAATTTATTATTTTACATTTACAACTTAATTTTTATCTACTCCAAAATATCAAATTTCATGTGTTTAAATTTTTTTTCTAATGTAACGAATATAAATCCAATGTTTATGTATTTATTTAGTTCAAAATATCATTTTTTAACTTTAATATTAATTTAAATTACCCAAATTAATAAACACATACATACACAATAAATTTAACAATCAATCCTAACACTCCTAATCTATAGCTAACAATTTTAAATCCCTAATCACATTTTCCTAATATATAGCATTTCATTTTCCAAATACTACTAATTAACATATAAAGTCAATACAATTCCTAACAAACAAATAATAATGAAAATGGGGGTAAAATAAATACCTGTGAGTGTGACCAAGCGTGAGAAGAGGAAGACGAAAGGAAAGCTTCGTGGAGAGAAAGAGAGAAGAAGAACGGAAATGGAGTGAACCGCGTCAATGGAGCTTCGGAAATGGAGTGACCCGCGTCAATGGAGCTTCGGAAATGCCCAGAACCGCGTCAATGGAGCTGTCGTGAACGGAAAATGGAGGGAGGGACGGATTCAAATGGAGGGAGGGAGGGATTTGGGATTTTGAAAATGGAGGAAGGGAGGGATTTGGGATTTCGAAAATGGAGGGAGGGAGGGATTTGGGATTTCGAAATGGAGGGAGAGAAGGGTTTGGGAGGAAACCGAATGGAAGAAGAGAGGGGTTTGTTTGAGAGAGCTGAAATGAAAGAGGAAGATGCAGAGTTTTTAATCAAATTTTGAATTTCGCGCTAACATATGAGCACGGTTGCGCATACAACCGTGCTTGAAAGTCTCCTTTAAGCACGGTTACCATAGAACCGTGTTAATAGGTCCCCCCTATAAGCACGGTTACAAGGAACCGTCTTCATAACTGCCAGCCTACAAGCACGGTTTTGTAGAAACCGTCATTAAAGCATGCCTATAAGCACGGTCATCCTATACCCGTGATGAAAGAGGCCCTATGAGCACGGTTGGTTTCAACCGTCCTTAAAACTCTTCACGAAAATCACAAAAATGCCACCGCCTGCTTTTTAAGCACGGTTCTCCCAGGACCGTGCTCAAATCCTGTCCTCGTATCTAGTTTTTGCACTAGTGCAATCTAAATAAATCAAGATCTGAATAAACTAAAAATCATAAAAATTGAATTTTTTTTTTTTGGATTTCAAATCCATCTTTTAAAACTAACCCAATTCAATCTAAACTAAAATTTTATTTGAGATATATAATTTTATTTATAAATAAACTTGTCAAATTTATATTTATATAATTATATATTCATAAAATTACATTACTCAATCATTTTTAAGATTTATTTTTTATAATTTTTCATAATACACGCTTTAATATTTTCATGTATTTACAAATTTATTATTTTTAATATCAATTTAAACTTAATTTTATGTCTCATATCTTTATTATTTAAGTTTTAAATTGTGTATTAACACTAATGTTTACGAAAGAAATAAACTTTATTTATTACATTCTAATTAAATAACAAATAAGGACATAAAAACTAAACATTTCAATCCAATCCAAACCGCATTTAATTGAATGAAATTAAACTGAATTTAAAAAATTATTCTAACTAATCTAATCCAAACAGCAGTGTAATATTTTTATTGGATTGGATAACTTTTTACTCCAAAATCAATCTAATCTAATCCACAAACACTTTTTAAATTAGGTATTAAGCTGTAATTAAATCGATAGTAATAAATAATTGAGTTGAAATATTTACCTAAATAATTGACAATTCAACCGAATAAACTTATTAAGCTTGTTTGATTTTGATAAATGATAATCCTTAATGATTTTGCAAGAATTATTTTAAAAGTTATATTTATAGCTGTTTTTAATTGGTTCATTGTATAAATTTTTTATGCTGATAATATATTACCATTAATATTATTTTATTTTAAATGAGAAGATAAATTATTAATTAACACAAATTTGATGTTTTATTGTCTCAACAAAAATATATATCGCTCATATTTAAAATTTTAAAAAAATTAACACTGTTTTTCTTTAAAATTCTTATTACAAGTTACAACCATTTCCACGGGCTTATCTTCCTTTCCGACTGACAGTTTTCATTCACAGAGAAAGTTTCTTACATTATCTTTTTTTATTTTTTATAAAAATCACGGAGTAAAATAAAAATATTTTTATATTTATTAAAATCTTTTAAACTAAATATTTTTGTTTCATAAGTAAAAATGATAATGAAATAAATAATTTTATGTTTAATATGTTTTGTTAAATCTCAGTAAGTACTTACGCCCAACACAAATATAAATAGATTATTCAAAATTTAAAAATAATAAATGATTTTGTTAAGAGGATGAGAAATATATTCCGTTATTTATTCTGTGTTTGAGTCAAGAAAAGTCAAAATAAAATACAGAGAAGAAAGAAAGACACGTAATTATTATTTTTTCATTTCTTTCACGAAAATTTAGAAAATGAGATGGTACCCACATTGCTTTATTTTTTTTGGTAAAATTCACTCGTTTTTTTGGTAAGCGTACCCACCATGTATTTAACTAGTCAGAGACAATTCAACTCGTTCTTCTTTGCATTTCCTTCTCTCTCGATATTTTCCTACCAAACAAAACATTAACATTAAATACGTGATCTGTACATGAGAAATAATACCGATATTAATATGCAAATATCTATATGATAGTACTATTTTAAAAAATAATCCATATAATACTAATTAGAACATATAAGACATATTGGTAGATTCTGGCGGTTAAAACTACGTTGATATTAAGTTTGTTTGTTAAATTTATTTTAAGAGATAAATACTTTTTTAATTAAAAAAATATTTATTTTAAATGCTAATATGTTTGTTTAAAGTTTTAAAAATAAATAGAAATTAAAATAAGTTGATTTCTACTTATTTTAAAAAACAACTCTGTTATGTTTATTAAAAAAATGATTATCAAAAAATACTTTTTAAAAAACACTAAAAAAATAAATGTAAATAAACGTACCCATTATCAAAACCTCATCCCAGGGCACATCATATGCATTCACAAATGTGTCAATTAGTACCTCCATGAGATGATGACTTTTTCTATAACTCATTAAAAAAATACTAATACTATCGTTATTACATCAATGTATTTAAAATAATTTCTTGTAGATACCACTTATTGTCCTAAACATCAAGTACATTAGATTTGATAAAATGTACTATCATTAAAACGGTTGAATCCTACTATATAAAAAAATATGATATATTAGTTCCCTCTTAAATTAGTATCATATTTGAGACTATATAATCGTTTTTTAAAACTCTTATATTGAACAAATTAAAGGTTGTTATACATGAATTGAGAAATGTATTTAATTTTTATGATTTCATTAAAAGGATTATAAATTTTTCTGTTATATATATATATATATATATATTACCCTTTATATGATTACTCTTTAATTTTAATTACTTTATTTTCTATTTATAATAATTACTTTAAGGGAGAAATTAGAAGAAAATATTAATTACACATTTAAATTATAAAATGATTATTATTTTAAGACAGATTAAATTAACTAAATCAACTAATCTTGACACACAAGGAGAACAGTGTTTTATACAAGTAGAAATGTGTGCATGACATGAGAGTGGCTACCTAAACATTCCTCATGGAAATTTCACAACACGGAACAAAACAATAAATGTGAGCAATATTTGTTGGAAAGCATAGTAAATTAGCAAGTGAGAAGGCTACTACTACTACTGCATATGCACCAACTTAACATTATAAGGCTAGTGAGAGAAAGAAAGGGACATTACTTTTGGGTAGTAGCAAAGAAAGAGAATCTTCATTCATATTTTTCTGCTCATTTTCTGTGCAAACCTTTATCGGTTTCTACCAGCATTGGAGTCTGCTTTACTCCACACTCCTCAACAAAGATCATCTGGGTTCACTTTCTCTTCTCTTTTCACTCTACATTTTCCCTTTTCTCTCTCTTTTTGCCTAGTAGTGGTGGTGGGTGGGGCACCTGATTTTGTTCTTGACTTATAATAATAATAACAACAATAATACCCTTCTCTTGATTTTCCTTGCTGAAACAAACATAGTTAAAAAGAAAAGAAAAAGTTGTTTTTTTTTTCTTGGGTTACTTTTTCCTCTCAACCTCCTCTTAAATTGCACAATTATTGTAACCATTACTTTCACTTCATTATTATCAGAAGAAAACAAAACTCTCAGTTCAACTCTTTAGTTACACTTTCATTTTCTGCTCTTAATATTGGCCTAAGCTCCATTCCCTTATTTTTATTGTGTGTTTAGTGTAGTTGGGTACAGTCATTGTAAGAAAAGCTCCCTTTTTTTCTTCTTTTCTATTCTGGGTCTTTCCCTTTGTGGCCTTGGGGGATCTGGGTTGGTACTAAATTTTGGGTTTTTAGATTCATTGGTTGTTGAAGTTTATTCATTTTCACAGTGAGAAAGAGAAGGAAGAAAAAGAAGGTTATGGCTGGAGGAGGAGCACCTAAAGCAGATGAGCCACAGCCACACCCACCAAAGGATCAACTTCCCAATATTTCTTATTGCATTACTAGCCCTCCTCCATGGCGTGAGTGTTCTCCTTATTTTAGATTCAAAAGTGGCTTTCTGTTTTAGTGATAATAATGATAATGATAAAATAAAATAAAAATTCTTCCTTTTTGGAGACCAGGTTATGGATTTTTGTTTTACAAGACTAGTCATTTTTAAGATGATTGAATATACCAAGGAAAAAGAACTACCTTTTTTCTGCATTGGAGGGATTGAGTTTAGTGTTATACTTTTATGCTGGTTGGAATCAAAGTATCTTTACCTTTTATATCTTGGAAGCCAATTTGTAAGTCCTATATTTTCCAATTTAATTGAAGCTCTTTTCTTTTAACCTTGTTGTTTCCTTTTCATTTTTGTAATTATCCATTCATGTTAAGGTTCTTTCCTGTTATTTCCAGATCCAGATTTGATACTCTGGAAATAATTTTGGTTGCCACTTCCAAATTTGCTCCACTGATGTAATTATGTTTTTAAATATTTTATTAGCTTTGAAAAGAATATAATGATAATCATGTTGTTGGATTTTGTTTGGGGGCATTTTTTGACATCACTGAGGCCATACAGTCAAAAACTTGTAGTTGAAGAATGCTATTAAGGAATTTAAGTAATTGAAACATTTGGCCAACTTAGATGACATCATATTCCTTAATCATTTGTAGTTTATGTTCAGAATTTTAAGAATCTTCTCGCCTCCCCTTTTACCTGGAATTTTCTTTGGTCATGTTTTTCTTCCTTAATTTGATGAGAAAATTGGGGACATGTTGATGCAGCTGAGGCCATACTTCTTGGTTTTCAACATTTTCTTGTGATGCTTGGCACGACTGTGCTCATTCCCACTGCTCTTGTTCCTCAGATGGGAGGTGGCAATGTAAGTAGCTACCTCATATATACCTAACAAAGCAATTTAGAATTTGATACGGAATGTAGTGAAATTTATCCATATGATTGAAGTGCTTTTCCTCCTAGCCAAAAATTAAATTTGAAAAAAATGTTGTCCGATATTTGCAGGAGGAGAAGGCAAGAGTTATCGAAACACTGCTTTTTGTAGCCGGTATTAACACATTGCTTCAAACAATGTTTGGAACTCGCCTACCTGCTGTAATTGGAGGGTCTTATACCTTTGTTCCTACCACAATCTCAATTATCCTTGCTGGTCGATTCAGCAGTGAACCAGATCCCATTGAGGTATTGTTATGGGAACAAATCTGACTATGCTAAATTATGCATGGTGGATAGGGATGCTTGCTTAATTATTTCACATTGTAATAAACAGGATTTAACTTAAATGAAGACCACCATACGATATGTAAATTTAATCATATTGTATATTTATTTTTATGCTATGTGTCCCCACTCACCAGAAGCTAACAGCCATGCATTGCTTAATTACATTGAAAAAAAGAAGAGTATTATAAATTTGATTCAAGAACCATCATAAAACATTAGGTTTTGTACTTATTTGATTGGAAGTATCTGATAATTTCCCCCTGTTTTGTTGGCTTTATTTTTCTGAACTACACAGAAATTTAAGAGGATAATGAGGGCTATCCAGGGTGCTCTTATTGTTGCTTCAACTCTCCAAATAGTACTAGGCTTTAGCGGTCTTTGGCGAAATGTTGCAAGGTTGGTCTCAAGTTCTTGCATAGTTGATGCGTTAAGCTTTTTCGGTCTTTACGTGTCTTGGGAATGTCTAAACTAAAGTTTACGCCATGCTTAAGTATGTCTTTCCATGCACGCTCATTTGCCATTGTTCCACCAAGCTAAATTGACATATGAAATAGATCCTAGAGTTTATGTGTGATTATTCACTTGGGTTTGGATTAACTAGCACAAAGGCCAAAATAAATAAAAAAAGAATAATCTTGTGATTGGGTATAATATACATATCTGACTTAAGTTTGATTTTTTTCTACAGGTTCTTAAGTCCACTTTCATCGGTTCCTTTGGTAGCTCTTGTTGGTTTTGGGCTGTATGAGTTAGGGTTCCCTGGGGTAAGCCTTCTGCTACCTATTCACAATGCTCTGTGGTTAACTTTAATTGATGAAAGTTTCATTGTTGATTCCTTTTCTGGCTGTAGGTTGCTAAATGTGTAGAGATTGGACTGCCCGAGCTTATATTGGTAGTATTTGTTTCACAGGTAGAAACAGAGTTCCATAAAGTTGCTTATACATTCTAAATTTCTAAATGTATTTCAACATTATGATCTTAAGTTCATTCTTGGTTTCTTTATTCTTCTCGCGGTGATTAGTATTCCTGAGAATTTGATTTTTAACCGAACAAAAGGCATCATGTGACCACCCATGGAGCTGAACTCACCTCGTGTGATAAGGCTGTTGTTATTATTATCATTGTTGTTTATTTACTTAGTCTTCTACAATTATGGTTTTTATAAATTTGAGTTTGTTAACTGTTTAGTGGTTGTCATGCAGTACGTGCCCCATGTGCTACGTTCAGGGAAACACATCTTTGACCGTTTTGCTGTTATATTTACAATTGTAATTGTTTGGATATATGCTCACCTACTCACTGTTGGAGGGGCCTACAACAATGCCGCACATAAAACACAGGCATCATGCCGCACTGATCGTGCAGGACTCATAGATGCTGCTCCTTGGTTAGTTGTGTGATTCATTCAATTTTACTTCTTCATGGCTTTCTCTTTTTCTGTAGCAATTGGGTTGATCCCTATTGTTTTACCATGTTTTTAAAATTATTCCTAAAGCTACTAATTGATTCTGCACCAACAAACCATCAACTTTTAGGCACTTGCCTAGGTGACAGTTGATGTGCCAATGTGACAACCAATTTTGCATTTGTGAACAAGAGGGTTGCCAAATTAAATCACATTTCCCATTTAAAAGCAGTCTCCAACATGGACACTGGGCACAACATGAACATGGATACAGGGAATCTTCCAGGTCCAAAATAGAGGACACAGGGACATAGCTAGATAAAAAATGCACAATCCTGAAAACAGAGCTCGCCCGCCCCCATCAATTGCCATGCCCAAGTTGCCTAACAGGCTTAGAGTTTGCACCCACTATCAACTGTGTGGGTGAGGTAAACAGCTTGTGGAGGACGGGCACAGCCACAAACCACCACTGTTGCAGAGGATGAAGCAGGGCTTGCCCACTATGATCAGCCACCGTGCAAGTCGGTGACGAGCATCAGAGGCTGATAATGGCGTACTGGGAGAAGGAGCGGGTGCTAGCTTTCTTTGGAAGTTTTTAGTTTCTATGCAATTTCAAGCACTCTCAAGAGTTGAGAAAAGTTTTTGTTCTGTTTTTTTTTCTTAAAAGAAAGTAAAAAAAAAAAAGTACAAATGAAAGGTGTCCCAAGCATGCCCAGCCATGGGAGAAGTGTCAGCTGCATTGCGTTGCTGAGTCAGAGAAGAGTCCATGCCGTGTTGGAGTTGAAAAATTAATTTTTTAAGTGGACACCTTCCAACCTGCGTTTGACACAGTTCCCTGCTTGGCTGTAAAGGGTCTGTGTCTGACACTGCACCTGCCTGCCCTGTCTATGGTTCATCTCTGTTTTGAGAGGATTGTTGCAGGTGTGAGAGGGATTGATGGATTTGGCTACCACTTAATCCAGACCTCAATAATAAATTTTCAGCAACTGGTTATAGTAGGGTCCCAAGTAACTTCAATTATAGGGAGTAGGGAGTATGGTAAACTGCTTATTTGTTAGCAAATTAGTCTGAAATATATTAATTCATAAATTTTCTCCTGTTTTAGATATATTCATGTTATTTCAAGTGAAGTTAGTATACTATTTTCACTAGAATGAATTTTATGCTGTGGTGATACCTCAGATTATACACCTGAAATGGGCAAATACCACTCTTAAATCGTATGCAATACTTATCACTATTAGTAACTAACCCTATAGCTTAAAGATAATTGATGTTTCTCAAATTAGATTCAATTGGGTTCTTGACATATTGTTTTCTTTGTCATAGGAATATGCTATCTATTACCTTGGCTTAGCTTTGTGAGTTGAAACTTACTGAGAAAAATTTGTCATGATTTTTGAGCTTGCAGGATAAGAGTCCCATATCCCTTTCAATGGGGAGCACCTACATTTGATGCCGGTGAAGCCTTTGCCATGATGATGGCAGCTTTTGTTGCTCTTGTAGAGGTAATTCTTTCATTAAAATCTTCTCTATTTCTTCTAAGTTGGAACAATAATTTCATTTCGGTTCATTATTTGGTGTTCTTGCTTGTGCAACGATTGTTTGGTAATATTATATTCATCATTTTCTTTGGGTCTCTTGCAAATTTTCAGTGCACTGCAGCTACACATGTATAGCACAGGATATCATTCTTTCATCTCACGTTTCCTTGTGCCAGCTGACTGTTGACCTTTGCTGAAATGATCCTTTTAAAAAAATTGATGACACTTGTAGCTTAGTTATGTCACTTGTGCGTGTTAAAATTGCTTCTGGTGGCTCAGTTGGAAACACTAATTGAGAAAGTCAGAACTGAGAAAAGCCCCGGGTTCAATTTCTAACAAACTCTTTGAGAGGAATAACTGTAACCAAGCCCCAAGCATGATTGCCTACAATTATACAAAGGATACCTGTGGGTAATATAAAAGGGAAAAAACAAAACTGCCTCTGATGATGAAGTTAGGTTTTGCATCCTGAAAAAAATTGGTAGTAGGTTGGTGTTTGTCATAAATGGTTGTTTTTGTTTTTCTGAAGGGCAGTGGAAACAGTTGATGATGTTTAATCTAATATAATGGGTGTAGACAATAAATGTGGCCTTATGAAACTGTTTGTTTTACAATCTATATAACTGATAAGGAGACGGAGAAGATTGGTTCAAAATACATTTTCAAGTAATGTATATCCTTTTATATGCAAAATCCAACCAGCACATAATAGTCTCACCATGTGCAGGATGACATTCTCAGGATTCTGACGCATACACTTGTGCATTGGCTCTGTATTAGTGCTAAGATGTGGCTAATTTGCATACTTGAATTGAAATATCTTGTAATGCTCACTTGTTTAATTTGTTACAAACAGTCCAGTGGAGCTTTCATTGCTGTATATAGGTATGCAAGTGCAACACCTTTACCGCCTTCTATTCTCAGTCGGGGTATCGGTTGGCAGGTACAAAAATGACTACTACTCAAACATTTAAATATCTTTGAAAAAATTGTGCATCTTTAGTAATAAATAATAATAGTGGTTAAAGGTCACATAATTGATTATGATGATTATATTTTTTCCACCAAACAGTTAAGTAGAAAATTCAAATATAATTCCTTGTGCATCTTATTTATGCTCTCAGGGAGTTGGCATTCTTTTATCAGGATTGTTTGGAACAGTCAATGGATCATCTGTATCTGTGTAAGAACCAGAGTGTTTTAATTGTTATTTTACATTAGTTAAGAGGAAACGACTTTTTTTAATCAAAATTTTGGTTTTCCTACAGAGAAAACGCAGGTCTGTTGGCTTTGACCCGTGTCGGAAGTAGAAGAGTGGTGCAAATATCTGCTGGATTTATGATTTTCTTTTCAATTCTCGGTGAGTTGATGGAACACAATATGTTTGTGATTTGAATATCTACTTTTCCTTATCCTGGTAAATTTTGCTCACATTTAACATTTGCTAATTTTTCTTTTACCTTGTAGGAAAATTTGGAGCAGTTTTTGCTTCCATCCCGCCTTCGATTATTGCTGCCCTGTATTGCTTGTTCTTTGCTTATGTTGGTATGTTTGATTTTTCAAATATACTTGCATAGTGTATTTATAATTTGATGTATTATGACACCTGAAACACCATGTAATATTTCGCTTTTGTTTTGCTCATTATTTGTAGGTGCTGGTGGTCTTAGTTTTCTTCAGTTCTGCAACCTCAACAGTTTTAGAACAAAGTTCATACTAGGCTTCTCAATCTTCTTGGGCCTGTCTGTGCCACAGTACTTCAATGAATACACAGCAATTAATGGTTTTGGACCAGTCCACACTGGTGCAAGATGGGTATGGATAAGATGTATATGATATAGAGTGAAACACTATTTTGGTCTAAAAAAATTAGGATAAAAATAGTATTTTAGTCCATTAAATTTGATTTAAGTTTTAGTCTGCTCCTCTCATTTACATTTGGTTTAATTTGGTCCTCTACCTTTTCATTTTGTTTTAAGTTAGTCCTTCTATATGTTAAGTCTCACTGTTTTTGTTTGTCATAAGAAAAGAAACCCCGATTCTGGCAAACAAAACAATGATATTTAACACACAAAAGGGGTAACTTGAAATAAAATGGAAGTTAGAGGACCAAATTGAACCAAAAGAAAATTAGAGGATCAAAGTGAAATTGTAGTTAAAGTTAGATGACTCAAATACTGTTTTTTGCCAAAAATTAGGGTATACCACGTGAGTCCTCAAAGATGAAAATATTGATCAATTTAGTCCTTTTCAAGTACTAAATTTTGAAAAATAATAAATATTCAACCTTTGTGGAGATGCATAGAGTGATTTTTGTCTTCCAGGAACGGATGTGACCAACTATGTAGTACCAAGATGGTGATTTACTTGCAATCACATTTTTTTGTTACTACTTTTATCACCTACAACTCATGTAGATGTACATAGGATTTGGTATTACTTTTTATTGAGTTTACTTAGAATCACATTTTTTTGTACATGACAGTTCAATGACATAGTCAACGTCCCATTCCAATCAAAACCATTTGTGGCGGGTGTTGTGGCATATTTTCTAGACAACACTTTATACAAGAGAGATTCTGCTATTAGGAAGGACAGAGGAAAGCACTGGTGGGACAAATACAAGTCCTTCAAGGGTGACACAAGAAGTGAGGAGTTCTATTCTCTGCCTTTCAATCTAAACAAGTACTTCCCATCTGTTTAATTGGTTTCATCTTCACCACGCTCTACTCCTAAATATTAATCTTATTACACCCCATAGCCCTCTCTATTATAGCATTTTGTAATACATTTATTTTATTGCTCCCTCGTTTTCTGTATATTCTGATCAAGAAAGAAAGTGGATTCACCTAGCAAATGCGCATGCTTAATTTATGATTCTTGTCATCTTCACTTCACAATCCTTTTTGCCCTCTCCATACAATAAATGCATTTTGTACTACCCTTTTTACCATTGAATTATATTGAACTCTTTAAATATATTTGCGCTTCTGTTTAGATTACCGAATAGTTTATATTCTTTATGATGCGTTAGCTTTTCAATTGACAATGCACTTAATGCATATTCGTAAGGTAAAAGAGGAGGTTGCTTAATTTGTTAGTTGACTTAATTCTTGACATTTTCAATTCAATAGCTTTACACATTGGTTATTTTAATAAGAAAAAAAATTACCATCTGAATGATGGGAAAAGACATTTGGTTATAAAGTACATCGTTAATCTTTTACCCAAAAGAAAGTACATCAACAATCCAGTTAGTTTAATGGTGAGGTTTTTTTTTAATTATTTTTTTTGGTTCTTTTCACTATAAAAGTTGAACTTTTTAAAAGAAACAAAAGGAAATATATTACTATCTCTTTATTCTTTAATATAAAAATCTCTCAACTGTGTTTACAAATTATAATAGTTTTTTAGAAGTATCTTTATATATATTATTTTGGGACTCATAAATCTTACTATCTTTTTTCTTAATTGATATTTAATAAAGATATTTTTGTGAAAAATTAATTAATATTAATTTTTTATAATGTTATTATTATATTAAGAATAATTTTTTTTTCAAAAAGTTAATATTAAATAAGAGATCAATAATTAAGAAACTAACTTAATTAATTTATATAAGATATGGGAGTGACCTCCTTGACACAATTTCAATTTTTAGGAAAGTAGATAAATACAAATTTGATGAGTTGAATAAATACAAATTTGATGAGCCTAAATGACACTTAACCTCTTGACCAGAAAAAGACAATCAAGTTCCTACTCTAAACAGCCCTTGTCAGTGATATGCTGTGTGGGCCCGTACTCCATCTCCTATTTGTCAAAACTGAATAATACCAAACTAGTGGAAGATGAACTCTAAATGTTTTACAGCATAACCCGTAGAAACTCAAAACAAGATAACATTACCTCATACATAGCTACCTATTACACTGCAGACACAACGTGACATTTTAATGAAGGATTGTCTTCAATTGAGAGAAGATCCAAACTAGGAGGTGATTGATTCAGATCCAAGCTTGTTGCATCAAATTCTTCAATTTCCTTTGAGTTCCATGCCTTGGTGGAATATGAGAGAAGGCAGTGCGTAAAGTTTTTCCTAGAAAAACTAAGAAGAAATGAAAAAGTGGAAGAAGGAGAGGAAATGAGGCGCTATCTTTAAGAAAGGATGTTCCTAAAGTGGAAGGAGAAGGAGAGGAAATGAGACGCTATCTTTAAATGTCACAAGACTCTTCAATCTTAAAGAGAGAATTCTCTCACCCAACATGTGATATCTCCTAAAATGATCAAGGCTAGCTAACCTAAGCATGGCCAAAACCTAATACTAAACAAGCCCAAAGCAAATACAAGTAAAATGACTATTAAGCCGAAGATGACTATCAAGCCCTAACAAGAATCTCGAAATGCAATATAAAAGAAATGACTCAAGATAAGTCCTAACATAATATCCTATGTCCTAATCTACTAAGGTACAAGAAAACAAAGAGAAGACTACTAGTGTGGGCCTCATGGTGGGCTTGGACTTCTTGCTAGGTGAGAGGTCATTATCCCCCCCCCCCCCCCCCCCCCCCCCCTTTGAAGGGGATTTGTCATCTTTCCTCAAGTGTTTCTACATTATGGTCAACATTATTACCTACAAAATAAAGGGCAAAAAGTCTGAAAATAATCTATAAGACAAAAGACATAGAAAAGGTGGAGAATTATTAGTGCTTATGTACATGAATTCCACCAGGATTGAAAACTAACCTAAGAACCTCATTAGTACTTACACAAGTTCTCATATAAAAAGATGGGATATTGTCATCAAAGTATGTAATAAGATATTCCCGTAAGAATGTAAATGCAAAACTATGAGGTACCAAAGTTCTCATAACATAAGCCTATTTACCATAGCAAAGTGGCACCAGAAGTATATGCACTATCAACTAACATGAACATACTATAACATGTCAATAAATGGAATACCCTAGTTGATCATAACGTGTAAGTGCACTCAAACTAAGAAATATAAGTTCCATTTCATGCCTCAAAGAAGTTAATTCCTCGTATAACTCATCATGTAAGTATATCATATCATTATGATAAAATACATCATAAGGTTCTATACAAATCCTTATATTAGGAAATACACATGACTCATGAAAAGTTAAGCTTACAAAGTCCTTATAAACAAAAATAATAACATAAGAAATTACTCTAAGGAAAGTCAATTCAAAAGAATACGAACACATTTATATTATATAAGATCCTATATTTACTATGCACAACCTAAAAGATATCATAATATAACATGGACAGTTAAAGGCCAACCCCTTTCATAATGGATGCTTGATATGATATCCAAGGGTTGGCTAAGAAGCAAGGTTATCTTAACTTCTTGTTTTGAGACAAACAAGTTGTCATGCCTCCTCCCAAGCTCTTTGGTTGGTTTAGTAGAAGTGGCTATACCCCTACCTTTATCTTTCTTGGAATTCTTTTTCTCTTGAGAGGTCAAAGATTTCACATCCATTTCTCTTTCAACTTCATTTGAAGTTGATCCTCCAATACTTGCTTTGGAGTTAAAAGATGTAGCACAAATTTATTATCGTCATGGACAAAGGAAATTTCATTGGATACCCATTAAAGGTGATCTCATTATCGTATTGCCAATGTATTCCATATAAGAAGTGTGTGGTCTCTATGGGAATCACATTACATACTACCTTATCTTCATAATTTCCAATAGAGAACTCGAGTTTTACTTGCTCACTTACTTTTGATTCACCCTTATCATCTAACCATTAAAGGACTTAGGATGTGGGGTAGTTTCCAAGTTTAGCTTCCTAACCATTATAAGGCTAGCAAAATTTGAACAACTACCACTATCAATGATTAGGGAGCATAACTTCCTAAAGCTTTACACTTAGTATGAAAAATGATATTCCTTTGTGATTCATCTAGGTGTTGGGTACTAATACCTAGGGATAGAAATAGGTCAGACCAAGTCGGACTTTGAAAGGCCTGAGCCTGGATTATTAGCCTATCATAGGCTTTTTTAAGGCCTGACCTAGCCTGTTTGAAGGCCCATCCTGTTTAAAAGACTTGTTTATAGTTAGGCTTTTAAAATGCCAAGAATAACCTAAAAAAATTTGTATTTCCTTCCTTCCTAATTTTTTAATTATAAATTTGTAATATTAATTTATAGGCTAAATACATCTTTTGGTCCTTTATGTCTTAAGTTATGTCCTGATTGGCCCCATATATTTTTTTTAATTTAAATTGGTCCCTGAACTTTTTAAAAAGGTTTCAGTTTGGTCCTTCCGTCAAGTTTTCAGTAAAAACGTTTATGATGGATCTGACGTGGCTTGGAGACGTTGTTGCCTAGAGTTAGGGAAGATTTCATCCATCCTCCATTAAAGCCCCATTGAAGCTCTAGGGTTAGTATGTTAGTATTGAAATTGTTCATAAACGTCAAGAACGTGAGCTCCAAATTACAATCCTCCCTCATGGCCAACTCAGGTGGTTCTGTGTTCAGCAATGGAAGCAACTCAACGGGTGCTCCATATTGTGAATGCGTTGGGCACTATAAAGCAGTGCTTCGAACCTCAAGAACAACGATCAACTATAGAAGACAATTCTGGAGGTGTAGAAAGTATCAAATAAGTTTATTTCTTGATTATTACCTTGGTTTTTTTATTTGGAAAAAGGTTTATCTAATTTTCAGTGTGTAATACTCTGTCAATGGTGTTTTTATAGGGTGTAGCTGGTGATGGGAGTTGTAATTTTTCCAATGGGTCACAGATGTTGCTAAAGCTGAGAATGATCTATTGATTATCGGACAAAGGAAAAAAATAATCGCATTATAGAAATCTCTCAAGGAATCAACAAAATGGAACAAGAGGATGTATTGTTTATGTGTGTTGTTGGTCTTATGTAATGTGTTTGTGATATTTTTATGTTGGTCATAGTAAGATAGTGTAGTTTGGGTTACTTTCAGTGTTTATTGTAAGATTTTTTTTGAGTTGTAAACTTGAATTGTTAATTTCAAATGTTGACTTTAGTTGTGAATTTGAGTTGTTTATTTGAGATTTAACCTTTGAATTGTTAATTTGAGTACTTCAATTTGAGTTGTTAATTTGAGATAAAAACAATATATAGACCGCCAATGAAAATTGAAATAATAATAACGTATTTACCATGTTTAAACATCATCAAAAGATAACAAAACAGAAATTACCATTGAAAATAATAACATGTTTACCATGTTTAAACATCATCAAAAGAGAACAAAACAAAATTTACAATATTGTTCCATCAGTAAATGACATAACAAAAAAGAAAACATGGTGAGCAAATCAGCAATATTGTTCCATCATAGAAAGGGATGATGCTTCAAATGTCTTTCCACCTTGGTCTTAATTTTTGCCTTTGCTGGACTAGGTTTGTAGAAGCAGAAATGACATGTTTTCTTTTAGTTGTGGTTGTGGCAGCATTCTCAGTCGGGGATGTAGCTTGGGTGTTGGCAGATTGTTGGGTCTGGGGCTCCTCTGGTGGTGGTTTGGAAGGGCATGTAGCCTTGTTGTGGCCTGCAGTTCCACAAACATTGCACTTGATCTTCAAACCCTTCCTAGACATCTGATGTCATCTTTTTCAGCTTGGTCCTTGTTCCTTGATCTTTTAGGCCTCCTAGCTTGCCTCTTGAATGATGGAGGTTGTACAGTGTTTGCCTCAACCTTCTCCCACATGTTCTTCCTAATGGTAGGTAAGATCACCGGACTGTAACAATTTGCATAGGCTTGTTTTCAGTACATTACTGATGTAGGTCTCTGGAGTTTTATTAACCTGTACCATGCATGCAACTGCATGGTTACACGATATTCTTGTTAGCATCCACCTCCTACAATTGCATTCCCGGGCCTTCAAATCCACAATGAACTTCTCAGCATGGTGAATGTAGTTAACCTCATATACATTGTCCCTTGACCACTTTCACAGATCATGAAGAATGAAATTAATGTGTTTAACATCCTAGAAAATGTAAACAACACAATCACATATGAGGGACCTTTTCTAACCTGACTTGGAACATGTTTATATTGGATTTAGTTTTCTCAACCCTCTATTTTATCCTTGGAAGGACATCATCAGTGAAGTTGAGCAATTTTGTCTGGTTATTGGCCCATCGTTCCATCATATAAGTCTTAATCATCTCTAGCATAGTGATGATGGGCTTCCCCTAGCTTTAATTATAACTGAGTTAAATGTTTTAGACATGTTGTTCACCAATACATCACTCTTTGGTGCAAATGAAAATCGTGACTTGCTCCAATGTCTGGGAGTTACTTTAATTAAGTCCCTGTAGGCATTTTCATTGACTTCCTTTATCTCTAGCATTGTTTTCTCCCACGCCTTAGTGTAAGTTGACTTCGTTACCTTCCACAGTAAGTCTTTGAGTTGTTTTCTAGGATGCCTTTTTCTGAAGTTATTGTATAGATGCCTAACACAGAACCTCTGGCCAACACTAGGTAAGAGTTCTTCTAAGGCATGTAGCAGACCCTACAAGATCTAAATTTGCAACATGATGGACTGATTTAAAGTATTAAAACCAGATTTGAAGTACTGAAACATGTGGGACCAATTTGAAAACAAATTAATGAAATACTGAAACATGGGGGACCAGATTAAAGTGTAATTATTGAAGCATTGAAACATGGGGGACCGGATTGAAGTTAAATTAATGAAGTACGCAACATGGGGGACCATAGTGAAACCAAATTAATGAAGTATTGCAACCCAATGGGGATCAATTTGATACCAAAATCAGGTCAGACATGGTTATGGTATGTTGTAGGTTTTTAGTTATTTGTGCAGGCTAAGTTACAAGTTGATGGTTATGGTATATTGCACATTTCAGGTCAGGTGTATTGCACATTTAATATATGTTGCACATTTCAGGGTATGTTGCACATATCAGGGTATATTGCACACAAGGTATATTGCACACCGGGTGTATTCTCACAAACACAACACTATCATCATGTAGTCACTGATCATTATACACACAGTAAACACAGACTCGGGGTATATTGCATACAGAGTATGTACCACTGACCCAATGCAGTCTGTCATCACAGATTATACACTAACACCTGTGATCACAAAGTATGCACTAACAATATAAACCAGCAACATGATAAACCAGCAACATGCAACACAATATAAAATAGCAAGAATGCACCACAATATAAACTAGCTATATGCACCACACAATTCATCATCAGTAAATCAACTGCAAGAATGCACCACAATTCAATGCAAAACAGAAATGGACAAAACAGACAACACATCCTTAAATTACACATGATCACACAATTCAAATTACACATGTTAGGTAATCACCATGCATCACAATGATAAAAACACACATCCACACCTGCACACAGTAAACAAATCAAGAATGCACAAATCACTACAATACTTAAGGTCATCTTCAATTATCACATACCTTCTATTAGTCAGATATAAACATCATGCCACTACAGACCCGAGAGCCACCTAAATCACCAACAAGTAGCTCCAAAAACCACCTCCAAGAGTCTGTGTTTTCACACTCCACCACCCCAACTACAATTGCCAACATTTGATCGTTTGGGTATCTACGAACTGCACTTAAAAGTAAAGTAGTGTAGTAGTCCCATAACTCTGTGTACTGCTTAGTGAAATCACCATCTACAATCCCCAATGCAGCCTTTCTAGCCTTGTAAGTTGTTGACTTGCTTATTTTAGCGTGCCAATTCTCTTGGGCCTTGTTACATATATTTGAAAGTTTAAGCTTTGGGTTCTCTTTCACCACACCGACTAACTTCTTAGAAAGCCATCTTCAACTCAAAAACTTTATCTTATGCTGCCTACCACACATGTGACTGTCAATAATGGTCATTAACTGCTATGTTTCCTCATTTGCCAGCTTGCCACAGTAGGCATAAAACTCACAACCTTCAATACACCTCACCCTCACTCTCTTTTTATCGTTTTTTCAAACCTTAAATCTTAACCATTTGTAATAGCATATGCAATAATGGCCTCTTTGAACTGCTCCTTAGTTAAGAATACAGTACCCTGGACCCAATGATAACCCTCCATGTTTGTAGGCATCTTGAAACTTAGGCACCTTTCACTTTCACTATCTTCTGAGCTATCACTATATAGCTCCTCAGAATCTTCATCAATGTCAGATACCACCTCTTTGCCTTTCCTTGTGTTTTTCTTACAACTTGACCCATTACCCCTTCCAGAATTAGTACCCTTCATATAGGTCCTTGGGTTAACAGTTCTCAAAAAAATTTTCCTCTACCATTTTTTTTTGCAACAACCTGTGTAGTTGGCTCATTAATGGTAGTACTTCCTACACCATCACCTACTGCATCCTCTTGATCCATCACTTCCATATTTTCAGGCATCACATCTGCATGTTCCATCACCTCGTCAGTGGCTTCAACATGTGCCTCAGTAGTGATCACATCTTCTTGATCCACCCCTTCATCATCTGAATCATGGAAATGAATTTCCATTACACTATCATCATCATCTTCAACTATAATATCATCTGCAACTGTATCAACATATGTTTCATCACCCATGCCCTCATCACCCTTGCCTTCATCACATTGATCATGTGACTCGTCACCCTTGTCTTTATCATCTTCACCATGTGGCACATCAGCATCAACATCTACATCATTTTTTTTCTCTGGGCCAGTGACGTCCAAAACAACCTCTGGCACATCAAGGGCATACACAACAAACATTTGAACCTTCCCCTGAGAGTGTGCAATCCTTGCCATCTCTAAACAACCTTTATCATTGACCAACTGCTTCAGACCAACATGAAACTTTTTGCCTTCAATCTTGTACCATAACTCTTCAACATCATGTACCCCATGTCCTTTACTATTCCCATAACTTCGAAATAACTTCATCTGTCCTCATCGATGTCCCATTCAGAGTCGGTACCACTATACCCCAACTTCTTTCCATTTTCTTCAACAAAAGACCCCCATTAAAAATCTTCAACTTGAAATGAGGATTCATCTTATAACCCAAACTCAAACCATACTAAATTTGTAAATGCCAAATACGGTTCCAAATTTATAAAGCGTAAACCCCATACTCTGCCCTGACAAAATAAGTTTTACCCCTAAACCCAAACTCAAAATGAAAGAGACGAAGGATTAGAGGACTTACCTACAATTGAACAATAGGACGTGAGCACGAACTGTCTGGATATCTCCTCCGAACTTAGCTTTGCTTATACCTTAGGTCACCCTTCAAACACGTAACAAATGCCAAAGGAAGAAGATGATGGGACCAATATGAACCAGCTCTCTTCCTTTTCCTCAAAACGCTCATTTTGCCATTACCGGCACATCAAACAAAAAATTGACACATGGGATACATGTCAGAAACCTTGTCCATGTAAGCAAATGTCATAGACGACATTACTGAAAACTTGATGGAAGGACCAAACTAAAATGTTTTTAAAAAGTTTAGGGACCAATTTGAATTAAAAATAACATAAGTGACCAATAAGGAAATAACTTAAGACATAATGGACCAAAAGCTGTATTTAGCCTAATAATAATAACAAAGCTTAAATAAATAATTAAATAATATATAAATATAAAATAATAGAAATAAATAATAAAAATAAATAGATAGATAAATAAATATGTAACAATAAATAAAAAATATACAAAAAGTATAAATATCATAATTAGATAAATGAATAAATAACAAACAAATAAATAATAACAAATAAATACATAAAATCAAGGTAAAAAATAAACATGATTAATGCAAGAAAAGTTATATATATATAAGTTAATCCTTGTATGAAAATTAAGCCTAGCTTGCCAGCAGGAAAGTTTTAATGTGGGGATTGAAAAAGGAAATGAAGAAGATAAGTTTACCTACTAAAAGAAGGAAAGGAACATAACATGAAGAAAGAAATTGAAGAAACGGGCATGGAAGGAAGGACACATGTGTGTGTGTGTCTATATATATATATATATATATATATATATAGAGAGAGAGAGAGAGAGAGAGAGAGAGAGAGAGAGAGAGAAAGAAAGAAAGAAAAAAAGAAAACATCTTTTTTCTTTTATATTTTAATAAAAAAATTGATATTGTCCTAAGTTATAATAAAATTTAGTTTGAACATTTTTATGAGATAAATATTGTACCTATAATTTCGTTATGGATAATCATTTTATATTTAAAATATACTTAAGAAAAAATGTAAGTTTAAAATTCTAAAAAAATATCCTAATGATGACTGTTTAACTACCCGTTTTCTATAAGTTTATTATTTTATTCTCTAACCAAATGATTTCAAAACCTTACGAAATTTTAAACTTAAGCTAGTATGTAAAAATCCAAACTCCCTACTAAGTTTCATAATTTATTGATAACATTTCCTATACTAGTGTAGATGTAAATGACTTTATTTTAAACCATTTTTATTTATTGTCAAAAATTTCAGAAAAATTTCATAAAATCTTATAAATTATAACAATCAATAAATTTTAAAGAACCTTAAACTAATTTTTTCAAAATCATAAACTATAATTTTCCTTGTGAATTTATCCTTAATCAAAAATAGTAAAAATAAGGATGTTACGCACTTAGTTTTAAAAAGTTTAAACAAGTCCCTTAATTATCAACAACAACATTGACCTAATAGGGGAAATAATTATATTTTTTTACTTCTGTAATTGCTACCATCTCATATGATATATATTATCTGTCCTAATAGTGGATGATGACTAAATATTTTGCCTTGATGTGCACGTTCTATCTGGCATTTCATTATCTGTTAAGGAACCTTATTTGACTTATGTTGTAAATATCTATTACCTTTCATTCATGGCCATGAATACTAAAATTGGAGAATTTGAAAATATAGTTTTAAATATCTAATGATATCCATTTTGGATTCAAGTCTTTAGAGGGTGTGGAAGATTTTCCTAATAATCATAATTTAAGGTGATGTAATTGTTGAGCTTAAATTCTCATTTTTTGATAGACCTATGCTTACAATGATTGGATATAGGTTATTAGCAATCCATAAAGTATTATATATAATTAATTAGTCTTAAGATTAATCTACAGAATATCGTTCAGTAACAATTCATGTTGCTAGGGATAGTTTTGGGAGGTTATCTAGGCATAGTTTTGACGTCATATAGGAAAATCTCAAAGATTAGTAAGTTTGCAATTTACCTATCTTTTTCTTCTAATGTTAATGTTAGTAATCAGTGATCCAATTAAAACATGTTGATATTATAGAGGATTTGTTCAAAAATTTCTAAAATTAAGGAGACTTAACTGAAACAAAAAATATAAGTTAGGGGAGCTAACTGAAACCAAATATATAGGTCAACATGTCTTTTAATAGACACTTGTCATCTCAGCATGTCACATAAGCACTCCATTAACAAAGTTGGATGATATGTAACAAAGGGGACCTAGATGAAACTATTTTGAAACATAAGAGACCTTACTAACAAAAAAAACAACTTAGGGGTTTGAAGTGAAACAAACATGAAATATAAGAGATTGAAATATATATATATATATATATATATATATATATATAGCAAAAAAATGTTAGAACAAACTTAAAAATCACCGGTGGTAGCATTAATGATGTCTTTAAATAAAAAAATTTGATTGTTATTCTACCCCTAATTTACATGTTCCTTTTTAATATACCCTTGACCTTATTTATAAGAAAAAGAAACAACTATTTCATAGGTCCTATTTTTAAGACAAAGTACACTTATCTATAAGCATGTAATCTTTTTTCTCGTGTTTACTTTTTGTTTTGGAAAAAGCTACTATTAACATTAAAGTATAATTTGAACTTAAATAAGGATAAAACTAGAATGCTACAATTGTATTTTTTTAAAATAGTGTATTAACATCCTTTCTTAATATGTGTGTCTTAGCATAATTGTTTTATAAAATGAAATGAAGTGATAATATCTAATTTGGATTTGAGTAGGACATGAGATTATGTCATTGAGATTTAAAATAACTGCCATATGTCCTAAAATGTAGAAAAATATAAATGAAGAAACATAGTTTATTGTAAGAAAGATATTTTCATAAGAGAGTGACATAAATGCATATATTAACTATTGAATTTTTTAATAAGATAAAAAACATTAAAACCGATAGGTATTAAGGATGTTCATGGTGGAGTTTGGGTTTTAAGTAAAAATTAATTGAACTTATGCTTAAACTTACTTGTAAAAATCAAACTAAATTAATAATTTACTTTTTTTGATAAAAAATTAGCTCGGTTTGATACTATTGAAAGTTGAGGTTGGGAATAATATTTAGACTTTAATATATTCTTGATCTATATAGAACAAGAGTCTTTTGATTTTGATCCTTATAACATAATTTGTTTTTCTTGTACATCATTCTTATATTGAATATGTTAATATTTACTTTAAACTTGAATTCGTTATTTGTTTATATGAGTAACAAAATTACGTATTTACTTGTTCAAATAGTTTTAATATGTCTAACTGACTATTATCAAGTGACTCTGGAGAGTTAAAATACAATTTCTAGTCATTAAAAATTTTAACAATTTTATTTTCTAACAATTTTGAAATAAACTTTATCAGTTTAAAATTATATTTTAACCCGATAGAGCTAAGTATTAACAGAAAATTAAACATATTAGAACTATTTTAACAAACTAATATATAATTTAGTTATTTATATCAATAATTAAAGAATTTAAATTTAAAGTAAAGACTACACATAAAATATTCAATATAAAGAAATGTAAAAGAATAAAATATCTTATAGAACTAAAATTAAAAGACCCTTGTTAGAGACAAAAATATATTTAAACCTAATATTTATATTTGATTTTAGTAGCAAACTTGTGGACCTAACATCATTCACATGTATCATAATTTGAATTTTATAATGCAATACACATATAGTAGAATCAAAAACAATTTTGGTTTCACTACAAATTGCTCTATTGTCACGGGCTCACAACAGTAGAATAATATCAATTGAAATTCCATTAATGTAGAATATAATTGAAGCTTTCGTTATATAAAAATATATATAACTGAAGCGTAAAATAAATAAATAATGTAAATTTAATTATATAAGTGGTTTGGTTTGATTTTAAATAATGTAACTAAAAATCAAATCAACCTCTTTGATAGGAAAGATCATTTGAAGATTAGAAACCGAGGAAGAGAAATATGGTTTAATTTAATTTCAAGTTAGAAATAGTGTATTATTTTTAATTTAAGTTAATCTTATTTTTGGATTTGATATAATAATGAATGGATATTTATGATAGTTTCTGACTGTAATTTGATTTTTTTTCTCATTGAATTGTATATTAAAAGAATAGTGATATGCAGATAAGAGAGGAAAGGTCCAAGGGGCGTGTGAATCTGATACGGTTCTACTTTTACCTCAATATCTTTTGTTCTGAGTTGCAACAACCGACCGAGCATGGAACTTATCATGTTCGGGTGGGATTTTTAAAAATAAAATAAATTTGTCTTTAATCTATATAATAAAATTAAAATTATTCATTTAATTTTAAAAAGTTTTAAATTGATATATACTATCAGCTAAGTAACGCTAGTTTTCTATAAGGGTTGCTTTCACAACCGCTATAGAAATACTAATTTTTTAATAACTGGTGTTATTTAATGAACTTTTTATATTGGGTGAGTTTAAAGGTTATTGAACAGAATTATTAGAACGGTTAACTTCATGCTTTTTATAATGGGTGAAAGAGTTGGAAGTGTCACTGACAATCATTGTAAAAATATTTTCTTGAACAATCTTGATTTCATGCATAATAATGATATCAACTTGAACTAAAACATGGGAATAAAGAGTAGAATAACGTATGTGGGCCTTAAAGGGGAAGGGCAACCATGCGAAGCACCCTACCTCACAGCCAAACAAAACCTCATTCTCACTATCTTTGGCGTTATTTTTAATAAATATTTGAGTTTTCCTCTTCAATTTTAATCAAAAACTCACAAAAATAATTAAAATATTAAATTTAAATCTTATCCTTCTTTTGTTCAACTGATGACAATAGACCTCAAACCTACGACCCATATCTATCTTATTTTGACAAAGAAGACTCGTTTTTTTTTGGTTTAAAGAAATCTATTTTGGGAATAGAAGCATCCATCCTATACTTGTTCCACTATAAAAAACAATGAGTAAAGTTTCAATTTGGTATTTCCATCTGTTTTGGATTAACACAGTCAGTGAGATGTTACATAATATGAACCCGTCCCACTATAAAAAAATTTTAATAAAGTTTCAATTTGGTCCTTCCATCAGTTTTGGATTAATATCGTTAGTAAGATGTCACATGTGTATGATTAATAATACATATGTCATAATTTGATTGGATGATATATAAAATTAAAAATTTTAAAAAATTTCCTTCACAAATAATTAAAATCTCAAGACCATGCTTACAGATGGATACTAACTAAGCCAACACTAACTTTTATTCCATATATACAAATTTTAATATATATGGCAGACAAACTTCAATATATTTATAATATTATTAGTTATAATAATTATTTATTATTTAATATATTCTAAATAATATATTTATTATAAATATAGTTAATAGTATTATATATATTATTAACTATATTTAATAAGATTTAATTAATAAATAAATATTATTACAAAATAGATTAAAATATATCTAATAATATTTATAATAAATTTTAATAATAAATTTTATAATATTTACCGTTCAAAATAAATAAAAATAATGTTCATAATATAACATTTTTAATAATTTATATAATGAAGTATACTAAATAATTTAATAAATATTATTTAAATATATTTTAGGGTTAAAAATAAATTATTTTTGAAATTATTATTATTTTTATTATTAATATTTTTATAATAATCATATGTGATTTAACAATCTATTTTTAACAATATTTTACTATAAATATTTTTAATAATATTTTTCAATATTTTCTATATAATATTATTAACTATAATTACAATAAATAAATTATTTAGAATACATATAATAATAAAAAAATAGGTTAGATATATTGAAGTTTATGTGTCATATATTAAAATTTGCATAAATAAAGTAAAGGTTGATGTTGATTTAGTAGTTAAGTTACTTTTCATGCATAATTAACATCAATGGTTTCATTCTCATCTAAGGCAACTTATTTAATTTCTAACTTTATATATCATTCAATCAAATTATGACAGGTGTATCAATCATATTGTGACACGTGTCATTAGATGCTACATTATTAGCTGTGTTGATCTAAAATTAATGAAAGGGCCAAATTAAAACTTTTCTAAGAAAAATATAGGACTGATTAAAAACAAAAAACATACAAATGACCAATTTGAAAGCCCACTCAAGGAATATAAGATTAATGAATGTATTTAACCTAAAATTAATGAAACAACAAAAAAATATAGTAAAGTGTAAAACACATGAATTTACCCGAACAAGATAGGGACCCGTGAATTGCATAATTTTAAACTCGCCTCTTTAAAATCCGTCCCTAAACTCATCTCGACTTTCATAAGGTTTGGGTTAAAGAGACCTAAACTTGTCATCTCTAATTTCCCCTTACATATAAGTTAGTTAAATTAAAGGAGAAGGCTTTAATGATCCATCCAGATTGTTGGTGACCATTCATGGTCATTGTATTTTGTTTGAGATCTCGTCCATTCAATTTGAAATTAAAATATATCGTAATTACATAGTGTTCTTCAATTGAAAAATCACTCTATGTTTGTCTCAAATCAATGATTCAAGAAATACGGGGAAAATAGTTCGCTAATTTTTGACCAATGTAGTTATTGGTTTCTCAATTTAGAGACACTATGAAGTTATAATACACTTTAATTTCAAATTGAACAAACGAGATCTCAGACAGGATATAGTGACCATGAATGATCATAAATTGAATAGACCATTAAACGCATTGTCCTAAATTAGAGTTATATTCTTCACGTGTTAAAAGTATAAAACATATTTTATGGGTTGTGATAATCTTGTTTGAGTTAAACTAAAAAAGAATATATAAAATGAAAAAGAAATCTATTTTTACATATATATATCTTTACATTACATGCATTGTAGAATATAAAAAATTGGGAAAGATAAGTGCTTTAAAAATATTTAGTGTGTTTATTTCAAGAATTAACAATTAAGGATAAACCAACTTCTTTATTATATGTCTATGTTTCATCTCTGTGAAGCCATTTTGTTTATATATATATATATATATATATATATATATATATATATATATATATGGTAGCTTAGTGTATGTTGAATGCCTTTCTCTACCATGAGTGGTCTAAATGCTAAGAACTCTTTATCATTTTCATTTTTCAACACTTTAATTTCATGGTCAAACTGGTTTTTCCACTAGATTTTTAAAATGTATGAAGCATTTAACAATTTGAGACTTAGACTCTAAGAAATAGACTCAAGAGAATATGGAATAGATATTTATGGAATGGAGATAATACCTATTACCATTGGTAGAGGGTATTGGTGATGGACCCCAAACATCACTGAAGATCTATTGAAGAGTGATTTTATATTGAGTTTTAGATTGAGAAAATGGTAGATTGTGGGATTTCCCCAAGGCACAAGAGTTACAAATAGTCAAAACTTTATTCATATAAGCAGATATATTACATTGCTTTAGGACCTGAGTAACAATTTTGGAGTTTGTATGTCTTAGTCTATTATGCCAAAGAGTATAAAGAGCATCTATTTTATTTGTCTGAATAGAATTACAAGCAAATGAGTAATCATTACAACCAGTGATATTTGGCAAGCTTTCACTTATTTTCCCCTCACTAGTGTAGAAATCACTTTTTACATCAATCCATTTTGACCTTTTACATTGATTCCATAACTAATGTAAATTCAGGAGGTGTAAAAAATAGATGACTTTTTACATCGGTCCCATTATCATGCTTAATGTAAAACATGGCATTTTACATTGGTTACTCATTTGCACCTGGTGAAAATATAACATTCTACACCAGATCTTGTTTTACACAGGTGTAATAAATTTATTTTTTACACCTGTTGTATTTTACAATCGGTGTAAAAACTAATATCTTTTTTTGGCCCACGTTGTTTTCCAGATTCATATTAAATCAAAATTCAATTCAAATTAAACCAAAATTCAAATTTAACTACTCTAACTCCAAGTTCCTACCTCTAACTAAGCAATTATAAAACCAAACTAGAAATTAAAAGATAAGCTAACTAAAGAATGAAAATACAAAATCAACCAAGTGAAGAAAAGTGACACCTTCTCCACCTCTAATTATTGGTAATGATTCATTCTTCTTGCACAATATCTCAGCAAATGCACACATTCTTTCTTAACTTAGCCTCTTCAAACTAATTACGCAAGTATTCTTTCTTGACCAAGCCTTTTTAGGCTCTTACAACTTCACATAGAAGTAAAGGATTCCTAAGTCTTTAGCAAAGACCTTAGTGATGTTTGAGCTTACAAAACTGAATTGATTGTTCAAGATATGAAAATAAGTAAAGCTCTTGAAATATTTTATAAGAAAAGAATTAGAGTATTTTGCATAGCTTGTAGAATGCGTAGAAAGAGAAAAGAAGTGGATTGTTAGGACCATTTACATTCTTGAATGATCTTCCTTATATAGGCTTGCTTTGAGATAGATGTTATGAGAAAAAGATCTTATATCTAACAATGACTTGACATCTACACAAAACTGTTGTGATGATTTGAAAAACATACTTAGTCTTTGTCAGCATATGAACATTTTGGTTATCTGCCTTTCTAATTTGGTATATAGGATGGACACTCTTTTTCTTAGGTAGTACTTTTAAAGCTATTTATTGGATAAATAGTCTGCTTCAAGGCAGAATGGTTATAAGTCATTATGGAATCACGAGCTTTGGCATCTTGTATTTACTATCTTCATACAGGGTGTCTAAGTTGAGTCAGGGCATCTAAGTTAAGTGAACCTTCAGACAGCTACTTAAGACTTATTGTTTCTTGGCTTATTCCTTGTATTTATTTGCAAATATACCTAGGATAACCTAAAACATTAGTATAATAAATAGTGTAAAGCTTTTATCATAATCAAAAACTCTTCTAATTTTCTTTCCTTTTCTCTCATTTTTCACTAATCTTTTATTTTTCTTTTGCTTTTTGGGTAACCCACATGAAAATTTGTGGCTAAACCCTTTTCTTTGTTAAGTTTGGGTGTATCTCACTCCTTTTCTAGCTATGTATTGAATTTTATATGATTTATGCATTTTAATCAATGTTAGTATTTCATTTTATACGCCTAATGTGTGCTTCAAAAGGAAGAATAATTCATCTTGTTGTAATCAAAACCAATACTAGTGTTATCTTTATGAGGTTTATTTAGCTTGAGAATATGATTTATCTTTTCTAATCCTACGATAAACTTAGTCAAGTTATTAGTATGTTCATCAACTTTCTATTAACATTTTCCAACTTTCTCAGTTGTTTTAGTTTGATTTATGACTTGTTTTTTTAAGTTTTCTATCTTATTTTTAAGTTCTCTGATCTCATTATTATTTTTTTTAGAGTGAGGAGTATTGAGTTATGCTTCTCCTTTAAATTAAAGTGCTTAGAAACAAGAAATTTAGAATCATTAAGAAGAGTTACAAAGGCAATTTTCTAGTTTAGACAATTCAAGATTTACCTCATTGTCTTCATCTTCAAACATGTTGTCTAAATTTGCCATTAGACATATTCGAGTCAATTCAGTAGTTTCTTCACCACTTTCAGAGCCATTTTCCAACTTTTCCTATGTAGCCATGACTCATTTCTTCTTCTTGAACTTATTTTTACAATCCTTTTGAAGAAGTGGACAATCTACTTTCATGTGACCTAACTTCTTATAATAAAAGCACGTAATTTCATACTTGCTTTCATCTTTGGTAATCTTTTTACCTTTTGGGCCTTAGATTCTTCCATATCTATTTAATTTGTTTTTTCTTCTTCATATTCTGTTAATTCTTTTGGTGATGGAAGATAGCTCATTGTCTAAGCCAGATCCATTATCTAAGGAATCTAATTCTTCTTCCTTTTCATCCACCTTGAAGGCTTTTGATGAAGTTGTTTTTCTTAAGACTTTAATATATATAAATGATTTTAAAGCTAAAGTCTTTAACTGATTCTTTGTTGTTGGGTTTTCAAGATAGAGCTCACCAACTTCTAAGAACTTAGGGGTTCATCCAACTTTATTTTACTTAGATCTTTTGACTCATTCACTTATCTCACGACTGGGATCGCAATGGGAGGTCGGCCAAAATATGAAATTTGAAACTTCCTTTTAAAAGTGGATTCACCACCAATATTTAGAGAACGTTTGGTACCTCTTGCAAACGGAGAAAACCTCCGTTGGTTAGTGGGAGGTTTTTGATCCTACGGGTCAACGGAGTTTTGATTGTCTCGAACAGCGTAAAGAATTAATATCAACCTTTAAATTTTTCACTTCAACTCAACTTCGTTTCCCCAACTGTAAACCAAACACCCCCTTAATTAAAGGGAAATATTAAGAAAACTTTTATGTTAAGACACTGGTTATTTAAATGAGATTTGAGCTCGGGAGTCGAATTACAAATGGAAAAGGTATTAGCACTCCATATTATTTATTGTGAGATGGTTACCTCAAATTGATCATGCACATTTTAAATAGCCAAAAATTAATTTAACCTAATTAAAAAAGAAATAATTACGGAATGACATGAGCGGGCATAAAACAATAAAGGAAAATAGAGGAAGTCTCCAAAGTGGAACCAATAGGATGTCTCATCCAAATTAATCTCATTTTTATGACAAAATCTTTTCGATCACAACGTAGTTTTGAAAGGAGTGCAAGATTAACAAAACATCTCATCTAAATTAACCTCATTTACGATAAAAATATAAATAAATAAAAAATGTTTATTTCAGAAAAGGTTAAGCTTCAAAAGGGGATACGAGATTAACAAAACGTCTCATCTAAATTAACATTATTACCCAAAACCTTTATTTTTTGTTCATTTTGGAAATGGTACTTTCTTTAGAAAAATGGAATAAGGCTAACAAGACATCTCGTCCAAATTAACCTCTTTTCATGAATCTTCATCATTTTTCAAAAGAGGAAAGGAACAAATAATGGATGAGCAAGTGAGTGAATAAAAAAGGACAGAATAAATAAATAAATAAATAGGGAAAACTGAATGGATTGCCTAGGCAAAAAGGCCAAAATTTGAGCTGCTCCCCCAGGTGCAGAAGGCTCGCCTAGGCGAGCTGATGGTAATGGTAATTAGGATTGTGTTGATAGCTTCCACTTGGATTTGAGAATTTATTTAGTGATGTATGATGATCTTGAATTGAGAATAAGAAAAGGTTAGTGGAGCTAGGCTATAATGTTAATTTAAAGTTGATTACCTACGCTACAATTCGTATCATACGCATTTGTATTCTATGACATCATATGCATTTTAGGACTACGATTCACCCGAAACTACAATTTGTTGAAGAGACTGCTGCTAATAATGCTACAATTCACTGATCAGTTCTCGAGTACCAATGAGGCTGCCGCTTATAGTGCTATGATTCATTGAACAGTTCTCGAGTACCATTGCTTATAGTGCTATGATTCACTATGTGGTTACTTAGGGTGCCACCGTTTATAGTGCTACAATTCACTGAGTGCGTTATCCTTAGTACTATGATTTGTGTTGAGAAGTCGGATCCACATAGCATGTTTTTTATGCATTGAAAAGAATGATTTCAAAGTCCATGACATTCATTATGACATTCGTAAACTCTAGAGTTATAATTTGGTGAAGGAGTTATGGTGGTTTATATACTTTTGGTGATGATTGATATTGATCTTTAGGAACCTAGTGTTCATTGAACCTAAGTATGGATGATTGATGTAAATATATACGAGGAATGAATACAATTGCTACTTGTAAATCGAATATGTGATATTATGAGTGTAAGATGTTGTTTTCATAATGATGGGTTTCAATCTCAGGCGTTATTTCCTATTTACTGTTTTGAGTGGTACTCACCTCTCTACTTATGGTTTCAGCAAACTTTTAGGGGGATGATGAGGATGCCAATTGGTGATGGTGAAGTATAGGACGCAATGTAATGCCATGTGTGGTGAATTCTATGGTTGTTAACTAGATGATGATGATATTTTGTGAGACTTGAGATGGCTAGTGTAAATATATTTATATCTATATGAACATAGATGTGTTTATAATACACACAATTGACGTATGATCACGGAACTTGATGTGTGGGTGGATACATTTGTATATAACTCTATGTTTTGTAATGTGACGCAGCGCCCCTCAGACCTGTATAAATAAATATAATAGATATGACATAATAATTAGGAGGATAAATTTTTCGTGTTTTAAATTTCACCACCATGCCTAAGAGACACCACAGATTAAGGAAGATCGTTTAACATCATGCCCTAGACCTTTAATTAGTCACACTTCCCATATATGAAGATATGAGAAGCGATTAAAGGAAAATTCATTTTTAAACATGTGATTTCAGGTGCTGACACAGGACCCACCAGCGTAAGTACGCTGGATTCTGGCATACCCACACCCAGAGACTCAGCACCAACCAGAAACCACATGTAACTACACTGAGGGAAAGGTGCCTACGCTGATGATGCTAGTCAGCTAGCGTGTCCACATTGAGAATCAGCGTACCCACGCTGAAGGAAACACACCATCAAACCCTAAGCCCAGAAGCTCAGCGTGCCTAAGCCCTAAACTAACATGCCTACACCCAGCGCTGCTCCATGAACCAGACAACTAGCGTATTTATGCCCATAGCTAGCGTACTTACACCCATTTACTGATCTTCAAGCTCCATTCTGCAGCTTTTGGTCCTTATGTTTTCCCAACCGTGGGTCCCTTTTTCACTAGGCTATTCAACTTTAATTTGTATGAAATTTTATATACAACTTACCTACCCTAATATTAATTATATGACAAAGTTTCAAGCCCAAATTCCATCCCAATCAAAATCTAAGCTATAAGGTAATTTTATGCATATTTTAGGTATTTTACATGACATACCAAAATACAATTGGCTAACCCTTGGTCTAAACTCTCTAGAGACCTATATTCACATATATAAATGTGACTTGCTCCAATAAGTCTCATCCAATAACTCATTTCCTAGATCAAGATATGTCCTAGTGGCAATTCATACCCTTTCTACCTAACCCAAATATGCCAAATTACAGACTAGGCCTAATTGGCCACAACCAACCATGCACGTAAGTTTTATACATATATTATGGGTTGTAGATAACCTCTACATGAAGTCTTATCCACTAAATGAAAATATGACCTATCCATTTCCTTGTTTTACATTCAATTCACAATATTAATGATACACAAGTCACATTTCCATTCCAATAAGTCACCATTCTCATAATATCATCATTCATTCATCAATATAACATAAAAAGCATTGTATCACAATTGATATCAATTATTGTTAAGGTTATAACCAAAAATTAGCCTTCCAAAGCACTAAGGTCTAATTTTCACACATGACCCTCAAGATCAATATCCATAACTATCTAAATATCATATACAAAACATAAATATTGTGCATTTTCACAAACACAACTATCGGCCAAGGCATAAGGGCTTCCTATTCCATATTTACCTTCCTCACGAAAAACTTCACCTCTAAAAAGCATAAGTTTCCAAGAAATCCTACATCAACCTTTAAACTAGCAACTAGAAGGTGAGTAACATATACCAAATGAATTAAAATTATACATTATGATAGTACATATATATACATGTGCACAATATATGTTCTTCAATAGAACCATATGAACCAAAAACTCATTATCTTATTTCACTTCAATATAGCATATGTCCCAATCAACATATTTATGTTATACATAAATCATTGATAATCTTATCAAGTATAACCACACAATTAAGGTTAGTACCACAATTTCTTTCTCTTTACTTATCAATCATCCATCGCCCCCATAGGCTACCAAACTTGGCATATCTCCGGCTATATGCAAATGCTCTTATGGCTAATGCATATGCACAAAGGAATCATTATCAAATCATGGATCTGACTGTGGGAAACAATATCATATAGTATATGGGTCAAGCATATGTGTGCTATTATGCCCCTACTGTAGTAGTAAATGTGTACATTTATCCCATTATTTACATGCATAACATCTTTCTTTTACAAGTACCAAATCGCTATCGCTCATATATAGCACTAGTCACCCCGTGACTTGCGGATTAACAACATAGCCTCACTTGCCAAAAGTGTTACAGGCCCTTCCCGAACATACATCTAGATAGTCGTGCCCATAGGGACACCGAGGTCACTTGCTCGTCACAGAGCTGCCCACCCACTGGGCCCGTCATATAGGGTACCTCGTCACCAAACTATAGGTAGCTTCATGATTTCAAGAATCACTAGGGAATAACAGTAATTTTTACCTATGTACTGGGCCACCCTCTCACTGGGCCCGTCTATTGGAACCCCTAACATTCTACATAGACAGCGTATGATATGTCATGAATGTAAATGTCAATTAATGCATTCCTTACACTGTGCATCCTAAAAAATGCCACTCCAGAATCAACAACTCACCACCATCACTTAATGAAATTCAATATCCTCATCATTCTTAATCATTAGCCATTATCATAGGATTTCATTCACATCAATAGTTAGTGGCAATCATTATTCATCAAATTACATGTCATAGGATGTCCAATATAATTGTAATTAATTTAATCATGGTCTCAATGCCATTCACAAACAAGTCAAATTACCATGAATCAAAATCAACATCATAATCATCGTCCCAACAACATTCACGATATAGTACAAATCATTCCAAATGCATCCTAAATCATATAAAATCAAGATATTCATCCAAGCCAAATTATGGAAACACATCCATACATGCACATCAATAATGGATGAAATCATGCATTTAGGAATGTTACTCACTCCTACATCAAGAGAAGTAGAAATCACCGCGGTTCGAAGGTCCTGCTTCATCGATGATGTTTATACCATTTTAAACCTCAAACCACTACCATACAATTATTTTCTATCCAAAACACCAAGATTTAAATGTTCTTAATTAACCACTTGGTGTTTATACCGTTTTAAACCTCAAACCTCTTTTATTTCATTTCATCCACCACAACCACCATGAGTTAGATGCTCATATTCATTTATTATGTGTAAAGCTACACCCATTAATGGGTCCCTCATTAATGGTTTCCAACCACCATTATTAATTATCTAACATTATTAATTGTCATCACTCATTATTAATAACCACCAACCATCATCAATGGTTATTTCTCTTCACTAATAACATTTCCTAACATCATTAAACACATATTCCACTCACATTTTTTATTTCCCCCAATTCCAAGGGTTAGGGTTTCATAAAAACCCAATAACCATCATTAATGTCCATCTTCTTCCATCATATTGAGTATCATTTTTGTGTACCTACTCATACTCTCATAAAACTTACATTAAATGTACCTCACCTTAGGGTTTTACATCATTAATGTCTCCCAACATCAAACTCATACACATAACACTCCCACAAACCATAAATACCCATAACCTAGGGCTAGAGCTTATGAAAAATAGTGAGGGAGACTTACCTCAAGCCAAAGAGAAGTGAGCTCCAAGAAATGAGGGAGAGAGTGACAAAAATTAGAGAAGGAGAATGGATAGCTTCAAACCACCACCACCATCATCAAGCTTTGATGGAGAAAAGAAAATGAAGAAGAAAGGGAAAACACACACCTCTTGATAAGGCTTTTGAGAATGAAAGAAGAAATGAGAAGGGAGAGTAGGTGAATGTTTTGCCTTTAGGGAGAAGAAGCCAACTTGAAAATGAAAGAAGGGAGAAGGGTTTTAGTTTTAAAATTTAACCCAACACTAAAACTTCTCCGTTTGATAATAAACAGGATCACCATTCGGGTTCAATACTTTATCCAAAAATTATTTCAAATATATATTTGGATTCACAATAATATTCTTGACAACCCTGACCAACGGTACCTCAATCGGAGATCACTCATATTTTTATCGGGTATTATTTTCAGTTCTTTAAGCCATAATAAATTATGAATAATTATAATAATTCCCAATTTAACCACTTCTAAATTTTGGGACATTAGATAACTTGTATGTAATTATTTACTAATTATTCCCCCTAATTAATCATTTATATAAATTTTGGGATGTTACACCAATAGTGAAAATTGATGGCTAACTAATATGTTGACACCTTTATAGGTCTTTGCTAATGAATGTCTTAAGATGCCATGATTTCATGTGCATGTATAGCATTTGATTTCATATGGTGTATGGTGAATTTGAATGATAATGTTGTATTGTTATAGGTTTATGCCCTTTGAAATGGCTAATTACATGGAATTAGGTTGGTGAAGTGTTTTATTTTGAAATGGCCTATATGCATTATTTCACATATCTCATCTATTTTTAAGGATCTTTGGGTGCAGGCAATTCATATGGGTCATAAATAGTATGATTATATGTGTTGAAATTTGATAGCAATTAGAGTTGAAATGAAAGAGTTAAGTAATTATGAAATTCATCATTTTGCCATTTCTGCATATATCTCTTAAGCAAGATTATTCACACTTAAGGGAGCCCTCTACATGCTTTGGGGGTTAGTTTTGTGTGATTCTCGCCCAAGCGAGACTTGCTTGGGCGAGACTTATACTGTTAGGTTCTATGTGAATCTCGCTTGAGCGAGTAATGCCTCACTTAAGCGAGTCTAAAATGGTTGCTTATTGTGTGTTTCTCGCCTAAGCGAGGATGGTCTCGCTTGAGTGAGAATAACCTAGTGAGCCACTGTGTGTCTCTCACCCAAGCGAGGATGATCTCGCTTTAACGAGTATGTTTTTGGTTGATCACTGCTTGATTCCGGCTTGAGCGGGGATGTTCTCGCTTGAGCGAGATGTAGAGGTTAGTTTCTGTTTATTTTTCGCTTAAGCGAGGGTGGTTTCGCTTGAGCGAGAGATCGATGTTTGGATTCTGTTACTTTTTCACTCAAGCGATAGTGGTGTCGCTTAAGCCAGATTTCCAGACATGGCTTTCAATGCGTATTTTTGTGTTGTTTTGTTTTGACACCACCTTTGGGTTTCCATTGTTATCTTTGGGGACGTTGAACGTGAAAAATTTATCCTTTTTTATTAAAACCCTGGGGCAAATTCTGGAAACTTATAAAGGGATGTTGCATGGTCAGGTACTCAACCTAGAAGCTATGCTAGATACCAATTAAAGGGAGGCTGAATATTGTATTGAAAACTTTGGCAAATTCTTTTTCAAAATAGATATTTAGACACATGTATGAGTTTTCACAAAAGACTATTTAAACATAAAAATAACAAAATAGTTTTTAAAGAGCAAAGAGAACAACAAGCAAGAAATTTTTATACCGATCCACCTCTTAATCAAGGCTATGTCTAGTCCATGTTCGAGCACAATAGGATTTTATATTACTAATCAAGAAGCTAAGTATGGCTCACACTTACAATGATCCCAAGTATTCTTTAACACACTTAGTTTCTTTAAGCTAATTACTCAAGTACTGTTTCTTTAATAAGCCTCTTCAAGCTCTACCAACTTTAATATAAAAGACAAGGTTCCTAAGTCATTACAAGACCTTAAAGGTGTCTGAGCTTACAGAGCTGAACTGATTGTTCGGGATATAAAGTAGATAAAGTTCTAAGTGTTTTTATAATAGAGATAAGAGATTTTGCAAAATTTGTGTATTTCACTTATAATAAGTGTTATGTTGTGTGGTATGTTATGCACTCTTTGAATAAGCTTCTTTATGTAGGCTTCATGTAGGAGGATGTTATGAGACAAAGAAAGCTTTTGTCCAAGAGAGATATGACAATTGTAAGAAGCTTTTTAAAAGATTGAAAAACATGTTTGTCTTTTGTCAGTCTTTCTATTAGCCTTATCGTTTGACTTTTCTTTTGAGGTGTTAAGTAAGATGCTCATTTAGCTTAGGTAGCCCTTTTAGAGCTATGAGTAGGTGGATACTTATTCTTTTGGTCAAAATGATTTTAGCATTGGAGTACATACTTTGATTTGTGGTCTGTATGTACTATCTTCTACAGAGGGTATTTGAGGTGTTTGAGTTCTTCAAACTCTCACATAACTTTTTAGAACATCCTTTTCTTGGCTTATAGCTTATATTCGATAATTTTAAGGCCTTGTCAAGGCCCTCAATAACTTTCTTTAACCTTTTGAAGAGATCAGACTCCTTAGTGGCATATGCTTTGTTACTAAGCAAGAAGTGTTTATGCGTCTAGCCGGTATAGAATCAACAGAAGTAGTAATATTCTCCCAAAATATCAGTTTCCTTTCTCTCACAATTATTTTTAGATAAGCATTTTTAAAACTGGCCTTATCTATCTTGGCCAACTCTGTGTACGATTCAAAGTTAGAGCTTAAACACCAGAGATTCACGTAGCTAAGTCCTCTATTGAGATTGCCTCTTTGAAGTATCCTGGCATGCTAGAAGAACTTAACCACTATTTGAAAAACTTTGAAGTACTTCCAACCAGCAATTCCAACGAGAACATCAATCCTCAACCATTCAAATGGAGTTGGTTAGGGGAAACATTCAAAATGTTTAACACCCGCATCTCAAACTTCTTTAGAAGAAACTTTACCCTTATTTTAGAAAAGCAAGTTTTGTATACAAAAATTAAGGTACCATGACCCCGACATGTGGCAAATTCCAATTATGATCAGCGGCAAGAAAACAAAAAAGTCATCCTTATCAATTATTAAAAGGATAATTAGGTGGCTATCAAAATGTTGGATGCACATAAAGAGATCTACAAAATTTTAATAAAGATTTAAAGATATTGAATAAAGATTTTGATGCACATGTCTTCATTAGGTAAGGTAGAGAGAGAAATGAGAGGAATAATGAAAGATTGGGTAGGGTGTGAGATTAATTTTGGATAGTATGTGGTACATTATATTAATTTTAGTTTAAATTAATTTTTATCCTTTAATTTGATATAGATGATCTTAATTAGTTGTTCTCGTTTTTTATGATATCACTTTATTGTCATTGGATATGCTCCTTTATATACATACACACACGCACACACACACACACACACACACACACACATATATATATATATATATATATATATATATATATATATATATATATATATATATATATAACGATATAATACATATAATAGGTTGCTAGAATATATTGATATACGTACAATATCTATAATGTCTAAATGTAATTTATGAAACATATATAAGCAGTGATAAAGACAATTCTTACCCACTGACAATTTTATTTGATTAATGTTTTTTTTCTGGGGTTCAAAGATACGGGACCTTGATATGAAATTAGTTTCATATTTAAAGTGTTTAGAGATATAACTGAAAAGAAGAATAATTGAAACAAGATTTTAATTAAATAGAGATTCAAATACAAAAGTCAATTCAGATTATATAAAATTTAGATAATGAATAGTTTTATTTAATACATAAACTATTCGTCCTTTAGTTATACATTTGATATATGCATTTTGTGATTTATATTGTAATATGCCATCTAACATATCCTGAAATTATTTCAATTAATATGTTACAGATTCCGATTCAAGCATGATGATGAAAGAACATGGACAATAATCTCTAAAGTCTAAACAGGAGTGATGAAATTCTCATGCAATCCAAGATTTGGCGATAATGATTGGCAGTGGTGGTTGTGGTTGTCAAACATGCGATGCAACCCACGGTTGATTATAGCTATTTGACCACTGATGCACCATCCTTGTTCCCAAGTAAACCAGACCAAAAGCAGTAAGCAATTGATAATGTCAATATTTTATGTATCCTTGTTGGACCATGTTTTTTTTTTTTTTGGTCAGTAGTTGGACCATGTTCAAAACCTAAGAAAACCAAGAGTAAATTTTTTAAGTTAGTTTTGGAGATTCTATTTACCCAATTTCATTATTGAAAACTTGGAAAAGATTCATTAGTTTCTGACTTTGTAAAAGATAACCATTTAGCTCTTTCTTACTTAATTTACTTTCATCGTTAAATTTTTTTCCGTCTTTTTGCGTAAAGAAGAAGACCAAATTAAACAACTATGAATTTCAAAAGTCAGAAACTAATGAATGGTTTTTATAATTTTATTGACTAAAATTACTTAACCCACACGATCTCAAGGACCATTTTAGTGCTTGTAAAAAAAATAATAATAATTAAACTTGTCATTGAAAAACCCAACTAAAATCAAAACCAATGTCTCATGTGTATTCATATGTATATCTTCCAAATTTACGTGCAACAAGTTGTGTTTGATGGGGCAATTAATGAAATTATTATGTATTGTGAAATTAAGTAGTATATTTGATCTAACATGCGGAGGACATAATGATATAGAATATTATCTAGTAAAAACACGTCCAATTAAAAAGGGTGCAGGGGCATGCAGTTTGGCATAAAATAACACGATGAGTTGGTAACGTTAATGTAACCGACAAGGTCTTGGGTAATTGTGGTCACATGCATGGCACTTAGTTAGTGACCCAAACACGGTAGACCCAAGGGAATGTAACATCAACTCAGCTACCTTGGTCCCACTTTTGTTTCCTCATTACCTCATGCATCCAATCCATGCTTGCCACGTCTACCAATACTGTTTTCACTTTTCTTCACTTATATAATAACTCCTCCTTTCTACTCTACATCATTTCGATATAGAAAATAAATTGAATGGAACTTCGACACTCTGCAATGGTTATTACTGGGATGGTTACTAATCCAATTTTGGTATTTTCACACGTCATGTTCAACCTATCTATAGATTAATACTCGGGAATAGAATTGTTTGGTTGTTAAATTAATAATAAATGATAATTATCAAAAGAGTTTAAGTATAAAAATAATTATAGATAATATAAGTTGAGATTATCACTTCAATCATTTTTAAAAAGTTTTAATTTAGTCCTTTGAATTTTTTAATGATTTCGGTTCCGTTTTATATATTGAAAAATATTCTGATTTAGTTATTTACAACAATTACTGAAACTAATACCCTTCTTTTTTCATGAGTCAATGTTAATGACAAATACATACCTAACAAAAACGATCTTATCATTTATACTCATTATTGTCTCAAACACTATTTTTTTTGTACTTCACCTTTCTTGAAAATCACCATAAACTGACTTAGGTAGCATCACACATCCGTACCAAAGTTCTCACAAGCTATATTCACCTTCCCATTAGCCCTTAATCCAAGAAAGAAGAATCGAAATTATGTTTTCCACTCCAAAACAAAATTATCTATTGAATAGTATGTCATCAATATCAACTATAAACATTGCTTGTGTCATATCTGTTGAAATTTCTTTTAATCCTTATAGAATTCCAAATAAACTTAAGAAACATTATACCAAATTATTGAGTAGTGACGAAAGAGAGGGTTTAAGGACTACCGGTCCATAAGATGAAATTATAAATGTAGTGGAATGTGAACCTTTTGGTACAATGATCTTCCCGAACCAAATCGTTTTAATCCTTTGATGAGGCCTAACATTTTCTCTTTTGACAGGGAGAAGAGTAAACTTTCAGTGACAAGGTATCTTGAGGACTATGACTACTTAAAAAAAAACTAGTAAGGTTTCTATTATCCCCTAATGGGGTTAAACTGATTTCCACATATTAAGCCCATATCATTTTCTATTAGAAGTCTAAAGGACTTACCAAATTAGATCATTTATCCTGTATCAATACTTTTTTGTAAAGTCTAGGGAAAGTTGTCACAAAACATTTCTGACTAAGTTATAGATGTTGACCTGTATGCCCTCAGTATGCCCCTCAACCTCTATTTGATACTGGTTCATTAGCGATAACGGTTATCATGGTTCTATGAGGGAGCGAGATTGTGGTGCTCATATTAATACCAAATGCCATGTGTAGCTATCGATGTAGGCCTACAGATATCAACTCTGGTATCGAGCCTAGATCAGATATGCAGTCTTTAATTCTTCTCCCCAAAGTGACTCTAGAAAAGAAGAATAACTAATCATACTCTTCACCAAATCCTTAAGAGTTTGGTTTCTTCATTCTGCAATACCATTCATGTTAGGTTTGCCTAGCATAATGTATTATGAAACAATTCTATACTCTTTAAGAAAAAATCGCAAAAGGTTCAGGACATTGTTCTCCTAATTTGTCGTATCTACCATAGTATTCACCATCATGGTCAGATTTGACAGTTTTAATTTTCTCTCCAAGTTAAAGTTTAACTTCATCTTTAAAAGACTTGAAAACATCCAAGGATCGAGACTTCTCATATATAAAATACAGGTAACTGAATCTAGAGTAGTCATCCATGAACTTAATAAACATGGTTGTCCATTCTAAGATGTCATAGGAAAAGGACCATAAATGTCTATATGTATAGTTCTAAGACATCCTTAGCTCTTTCGGCACCTAATCTCCTTACGTTTGTTCGTTTCCCCTTAATGCATTCAACACAAATTTTAAAATCTGATAAATCTAATAGATCAAGAATTTCACCTAACATAAGTGTTCAAATTCTCTCTTTAGACATATGGCCTAAGCGTTTGTGCCATAAGGTAGTTGAATTTTCAGTTAATTTTTGCTTTGTTCTTTATGAACTTATTTGCAATATTTCATACTTCCAAATGAACAAGAAAAACCATATTTATTCAAAACATAAATAGAAATCAAATTCCATCTGAAAGATAACACAACAAACGTCTTAAATAAATTTAAATAAAATCTAGTTTTTAATTGTAATTTAAATGTTCCAATAGCCTCCACTACAACTGTGATACCACTTTAATGAAAATACAAGGAATTTTTTTATTTTAGTGAACCAATATGATCGCTCGAAAGTCCCGAAACATATACATATATGTATATATCATTATATCATTCTCTAAACTCTCCCTGGGAATTTCATACTAAATCATCATCATCAACATAAGCATATATGTATCAAGAGTGTTGGCCAAGGCAATACTATACCCAAAAGCTATATATATATATATATATATATATATATATATATATATATACACATATATTTATATAGGTCTCCAAGACCATAGTATCTCCAACCGGGCAATCATCAAGCATCACCTCGGTCCACATCCACTAAAAAATAACCACAACTTAGGGGTGAACATAAATATATTAAATGACAGGTACTGAACCGGATTTGACACAACTCATCAATCAAACATCCAATTCCACACATAATCAATAGTTCATCAAATTCATTGCCACACACATTATCATTTAATACAATTGCATTAACATGCAATCAACCATATCAATACACACCATAAGCTGTCCAATAGCCTTTAAACCTCAATATCTTTGTGCAAATGCATATGTATATGGATCTGACTCTAATGATGAGAATTACACCGTAATGTATAAATTTTTACAATATATAATTAATTCCGTTTTACCGGTACCAAACTGTTTGCCCATAATGTAACACCAGTCACTCTCAGTGACAGTGGCAACTCAACTCGGTGCTATGGGCCAACCTTGAACCCAATCCAAGGCGGTTGTGGATCCCGAAGGAAACCACACAGGGTCTTTGCCTATCCAAAGGCCGTCCTCCCATCTGGGCTGGCAACACAGGCCCCTTGCAGTCATGTATGCGTTTGAAATGCAAATTCTATGCTCATAACAATCATAATAATCATAAGTACCCGGTTACCATCACCAAGGGCCACTACTTGGTTACCATCACCAAGGTGTTCAACATCTTAACAAGCATAGCATGCAACAATTAATTATAATAAAACATTCACTAAGCTACCCCAAGCTTAATAATTATCATCAACATATAACATTAGTTACCATTGCAACCAAATGCAATATCATATCATCAATATGATTACCTCAAGCCTATGTAATCAATACAATTAAATCCATCATCAACTCAATATAATCAACCATTGTAACCTCACACAATTAATATCAAACATATATGAACAACACCAACATATTTACTGTCGCGACCGGGATCGCGGCGGCGTGGCCGACCCTCGAAACGGTTGAAAAAAATAAACAGGGAGTCGCCACCAATATTTTTTTTAGGATAAAATACTGGAAAAACCTTTTGTTAAAGCACTGGTTATAAAAATAAGATTCCATGATTCGGGAGTCTGATTACAGGTGAGGAAGGTATTAGCACCTCACAACTGCCCGTTATAAAAAACGGTTACCTCAATTTGATAGCGCGCATTATAGTTAACCCGATAATTATTTTAACTTCTTCATGAAAAGAAAAACATATGGAATGACAAAATAAACAAAATAAATAAAAATCAACGCAAAGTATTTACATGAGATTAACAGGACGTCTCATCCAAATTAATCTCGCTCCTTCTTTTTCTTTAAAGAGATATTTAAAAATATAAGATTAACAGGACGTCTCGTCCAAATTAATCTCGCTCCTCCCTTTTTCTTTAAAGAGATATTAAAAAATATGAAATTAACAGGACGTCTCGTCCAAATTAATCTCGCTCCTTCTTTTTCGTTAAAGAGATATTAAAAATATGAGATTAACAGGACGTCTCGTCCAAATTAATCTCGCTCCTCCTTTTGATAGCAAGACAAAAAGGAAACTCTAAAAATTAAATAAAGAAAGGTGGGCCCGACAGGAACTGTTTCCCGCTCCTATGTATTCTCGAGCTTTCGAGAAATCGAGGTCACGTAGTTCTTTAAATGTTTTTTTTTTATTTAGGAAAAAGATTAAAGAAATATTGATGGGAATCATTATGGTGAAGAATCCATACAAGGCGAAGTGCTTCGCACGTGTACGAATCCTATAAAGGTGGGGTAGACGGAAGTATTTTCCGTACGACACTGATTAAGAACGATTTATTTTGTTTTTTTTATTTAAACTAGAAAGAAATCATAGGAAATGCTTATTTCCTTTATTATATTTTTTCTACAAAGCAAAAAAGAAAGGTAGTAGAAGCCACAAGAGAGAAATGGAGACAGTAAGTTCGGAAAAGGGAAGAAAAGAAAAAGATGAATGAAAACTGAATGGGAGAAGAGAAAACCGAGTGTAAAAAAATGAAAAAAAACGAGTGAAAAATAAGAAAACCGAGTGAAAAATAAGAAAACCGAGTAAAAATAAGAAAACTAAGTGAAAAATAAGAAAACCGAGTGAAACTATGAAAAATCCGAGTGAAAACAGAGAAAACCGAGTGAAACAGTGTAAATCTGAGTGGAACAGTGAAAATCCGACTGAAAATAAGAGAAACCGAGTGCAAAATAGTAAATCCGAGTGAAACAGTAAGGATCTGTGTGAAAATAATAGTAAATCCGAGTGAAACAGTGAGGATCTGAATGGAAATAAGAGAAAACGAATGCAAAATACTAAATCCTAGTGAAAAGAGGATTACCGAGTGATGATGGAGTAGGGGTGTTGGTCTGAGAGGGGAAAAAGGGAATGGGAAGGTGCTGGGAGAGGTTGGTATGGCGCTGGAGTGAGATGGTGGTGTGGAGGATTGAGGATAGTATGGTGAGGGACGGTGGAAGAAGAAGAGGAGAAGAATTGCTGTGAGGGAAAGAGAGAACAGAGGTTTGGTTTGGGCAGAGTTTTCCCTCCTCTGAATGCCTGTCCTGAATGCCCTCCCCCTTGCCTATTTATAGGCTGGCCCGAGTGGAATGCCAGCTCAGGCTTCCACTTCCGAGTGGAATGCCAGCTCAGGCTTCCACTCGGTTTGGGTAGTGGGGGGACAACGGCTGGTGGGAATTTTTAATTCCTTCCACCTCCGCCCCTGTCTGCCACCCTCAGGATTCCTGGATCCACTTGGGTGGTGGAATCCAGGTCAGCAAGGTGGGGATCCGAGAGATAATGATGGAATCCGAGTGACAATATGGAAATCCGAGAGAGAATGTGAAAAACCGAGTGAAATATTGAAATCCGAGCGAGGATATTGACATTCTGAGAGAGGAAATTGAAAATCTGAGAGAGGATGTGGAAAACCGAGTGAAATGGTGGAATTCCGAGTGAAAATAGTGAAAACCCGAGTGAGAATGGCTCGGATCAACATCCCAATCAGTATTCATCCACACTGGCAGTCAAATCCGAGTGAGGATGTGTAAATCCGAGTGAAAATGGTGTAATCCGAGTCAGAATGGTAGAGTTCCGAGTTGAAATGACTCAGAACCGATGGAAATGTGTGAAGTGTGACTCAGAACGGGTGAAAAGTAGCTCAGTGATGGTTTGAAGTATGCCTCAGAAATTGCTGGAGATGGGGGCTCTGAATTCATTGGCCAAAAGGGCTCGGGAAAGATTTAATCATGGCTCGGAAATTGGTGGAAATGGACTCGGGATGAGAAGAATTGGTTTGAAGAGGGCTGACTGACTAAGTTGCCACTCGGTTCCGACTGAAGTTGGCTCGGGTTTGGTAAAAACTGAGTCAGAAATGATTGAAGATTGACCAAGAACTGACTGGAGAGAATGATGACTCGGAAACCCGTAAAAATGACTCGGAAATGGGTAAAGGAGGACTCGGAATCTGGGTGAAAAAAAAGAAAGGGATTCGGATGAGTGAAGATTGGCTCAGAAATCCTTCCACTCGGTTGTTGTCACTCGAAAACCGATTGAAGATTGATCATTTGGCACAGATTCACTCCTTCCTAAAAATGTTTCAGTCGGAACGTGGTATTTTCACTCGGAAAGAGTTTGCTTCCCACTCAGGACTTATAAACGGGGTACTTTCACTCGGAAATGACTCATTCTCAGTAATTTCACTCGGTTTTTATCATTTCTGAGTGATTTTATTCGGACTTCTCTTCAATATGGGCATAATCCACTCGGAATGGCTTGGCAGGGAGCCTTCACCTCGGATTTTGTCCCAAACTAAGTCATTTCACTCGGATTTCCCTTTACTGGGTCTTTTCTTCAAGCCTTTCCTTTATTTTTGCTTGCCACACTCGGCCAAATACCACTCGGGTGTCTTTTACTCGGAATTGATCATTTATGCGTCATTCCGCTCGGAAATGCTTTATTTTGACTCGGATTTAACCCTTTTCGAATCATTCCACTCGGATTCTCCCAACAGGAGCCTATTCCACTCGGAAATGCTTCATTTTGACTCGAATTTAACCCTTTTTGAGTTTTTTCACTCGGATTTATCTCCACCAGGGCTATATTTCACTCGGAAATGCTTTAATCTGAGTCTTTCTACTCGGATTTGGTCATTTTTGAGTCATTCCATTCGGATTTGCATCCAACAGGGCAATATTCCACTTGGAAAAGCTTCATTCTGAGTTATTTTGCTCGGTTCTGATTATTCTGGAGCCATTCTACTCGAATTTGACCACTCTGAATTGGAATTCAGTATAAAAAATATTCATTCCACTTGGACCGGACCAAAAGAGGTGTTCACAGATGCCCCTCTTTACTTCTTTTTCACAAAAGAAACACGAAGCTTCTGTGTTTTTGAAGTGAAAAGGAAGTAAAGATATGAACACCGATGTAGGGGGGCCAAGTGGGACCTCTTGATCGGTATGGCAACTGATGGTATGGGCAATCACGAGTCTGTGTGACCTCTTTTTCTTAAAACGAGCATTCTCCACTTCTGTTTCTCTTCTTCCTCTTCTTCTTCTTTTTTTTTTGTTTTTGTTTTTGTTTTTTTGTTTTTTGTTTTCTTTTGTTTTTTGTTTTGTTTTTTTTTCTTTGAATGGACAGGGAAAAATTGTCTTTTCGTTAACAGGAGGTAATGAGGTCCGGATTGACCCCCAGTAGACTGGAAAGTAAAGGTTGCCCTCGTGGGCGACTGAAAAGTAAAGGGTACCTCGATAGGTGGCTGGGAAATAAAGGATGTCTTGATAGGCGGCTGGAAAGTAAAAGAATGCCATGATAGGCGGCTGGAAGATAAAGGATGCCTTGATAGGCGGCTGGAAGATAAAGGATGCCTTGATAGGCGGCTGAAAGATAAAGGATACCTTGATAGGCGGCTGGAAAGATAACGGATGCCTTGATAGGCGACTGGAAGATAAAGGATGCCTCGATAGGCGACTGAAAAGGTAAAGGATTCCTTGATAGGCGGCTGGAAGATAAAGGATGCCTTGATAGGCGGCTGGAAAGATAAAGGATGCCTTGATAGGTGGCTGGAAAGATAATGGATGCCTTGATAGGCGACTGGAAAGATAACGGATGCCTTGATAGGCGGCTGGAAAGGTAAAGGATGCCTTGATAGGCGGCTGAAAGATAAAGGATGCCTTGATAGGTGGCTGGAAAGATAAAGGATGCCTTGATAGGCAGCTGGAAAGATAAAGGATGCCTTGATAGGCGGCTGGAAAGGTAAAGGATGCCTTGATAGGCGGCTGGAAAGATAACGGATGCCTTGATAGGAGACTGGAAGATAAAGGATGCCTCGATAGGTGACTGGAAAGGTAAAGGATGCCTTAATAGGCGGCTGGAAAGATAATGGATGCCTTGATAGGCGACTGGAAGATAAAGGATGCCTCGATAGGCGACTCGAAAGGTAAAGGATGCCTTGATAGGTGGCTGGAAGATAAAGGATGCCTCGATAGGCGACTGGAAAGGTAAAGGATGCCTTGATAGGTGGCTGGAAGATAAAGGATGCCTTGATAGGCGGCTGGAAGATAAAGGATGCCTTGATAGGCGGCTGAAAAAGTAAAGGATGCCTTGATAGGCGGCTGGAAAGGTAAAGGATGCCTTGATAGGCGACTGGAAGATAAAGGATGCCTCGATAGGCAACTGGAAAGGTAAAGGATGCCTTGATAGGCGGCTAGAAATATAACGGATGCCTTGATAGGCGACTGGAAGATAAAGGATGCCTCGATAGGCGAATGGAAGTTAAAGGATGCCTTGATAGGTGGCTGGAGGATAAAGGATGCCTCGATAGGCGACTGGAAAGGTAAAGGATGCCTTGATAGGTGGCTGGAAGATAAAGGATGCCTTGATAGGTGGCTAGAAGATAAAGGATGCCTTGATAGGCGGCTGGAAAAGTAAAGGATGCCTTGATAGGCGACTGGAAGATAAAGGATGCCTCGATAGGCGACTAGAAAGGTAAAGGATGCCTTGATAGGCGGCTGGAAAGATAACGGATGCCTTGATAGGCGACTGGAAGATAAAGGATGCCTCGATAGGTGACTGGAAAGGTAAAGGATGCCTTGATAGGTGGCTGGAAGATAAAGGATGCCTCGATAGGCGACTGGAAGATAAAGGATGCCTCGATAGGCGACTGGAAAGGTAAAGGATGCCTTGATAGGTGGCTGGAAGATAAAGGATGCCTCGATAGGCGACTGGAAAGGTAAAGGATGCCTTGATAGGTGGCTGGAAGATAAAGGATGCCTTGATAGGCGGCTGGAAGATAAAGGATGCCTTGATAGGCGGCTGGAAAAGTAAAGGATGCCTTGATAGGCGACTGGAAAATAAAGGATGCCTCGATAGGCAACTGGAAAGGTAAAGGATGCCTTGATAGGCGGCTGGAAAGATAACGGATGCCTTGATAGGCGACTGGAAGATAAAGGATGCCTCGATAGGCGACTGGAAAGGTAAATGATGCCTTGATAGGTGGCTGGAAGATAAAGGATGCCTCGATAGGCGACTGGAAGATAAAGGATGCCTCGATAGGCGACTGGAAAAGTGAAGGATGCCTTGATAGGCAGCTGGAAAAGTAAAGGATGCCTTGATAGGCGGCTGGAAAGGTAAAGGATGCCTTGATAGGCGACTGGAAGATAAAGGATGCCTCGATAGGCGACTAGAAAGGTAAAGGATGCCTTGATAGGCGGCTGGAAAGATAACGGATGCCTTGATAGGTGACTGGAAGATAAAGGATGCCTTGATAGGCGGCTGGAAGATAAAGGATGCCTTGATAGGCGGCTGGAAGAGTAAAGGATGCCTTGATAGGCGACTGGAAAGGTAAAGGATGCCTTGATAGGCGACTGGAAGATAAAGGATGCCTCGATAGGCGACTGGAAAGGTAAAGGATGCCTTGATAGGCGGCTGGAAAGATAACGGATGCCTTGATAGGCGACTGGAAGATAAAGGATACCTCGATAGGCGACTGGAAAGGTAAAGGATGCCTTGATAGGCGGCTGAAAAGATAAAGGATGCCTTGATAGGCGGCTGGAAAGATAAAGGATGCCTTGATAGGCGGCTGGAAAGATAAAGGATGCCTTGATAGGTGGCTGGAAAATAAAGGATGCCTAGATAGGTGGCTGGAAGATAACGGATGCCTTGATAGGCGGACAGAAAGTAAAGGATGGGGTTAACCCTCAATTGACAGAAAATACAAAGATTGGGGGGAGCTAACAGGACATCTCGTCCAAATTAACTCACTGGTCCTAAAGGCTCGGGGTGATGCCCCAGTTTGACATGACTAAAAGAATTACTCTTTGACCGAAAGAGAGTGATCCTGGGGAGATGCCCTAATTTGACATGATTGAAGGAATCTTGGGGAATTGCTTTCTAAATGAAAGAGGGTGATCCTGGGGTGATGCCCTAATTTGACATGATTGAAGGAATCTTAGGGAATTGCTTTCTAAATGAAAGAGGGTGATCCTGGGGTGATGTCCCAGTTTGACATGATTGAAGGAATCTTGGGGAATTGCCTCTTGACTGAAATAGAAGAAATCTGGGAGAGATGCCCCAGTTAGGAAGATTGAAGGGATTTCAGGGAACTGCTTCTTGACTGGAAGGAAAAATCTGGGGTCCACTGGGGATGTATAGTAGGCTTATTAAAAGAAAGAAATCTGGGGATGATCCAGTTCAAGCTGTCTTGGATGATTCGGGGAACTGCTCCTTGATCGGAAGGAAAAGAAATGGGGGAAAATCTAGCTGAAGGAGCTAGGGATACTGTCCCTCGAGCGGAGGGAAGATTTGGGGTGATACCCTAAATTTTGGAAAGATTAGAAGATTTAGGGATACTACCTCAAGGTTGGGGGAAGGATATGGGGTGACGCCCCACTTAGGGCGGTTGAAGAAGCTTGGGGGTACGTTCCCTTTTGACGGAGAGAGACCCGAGGTGATGTCCAGCTCAAACTTCCCGGGAGCATGGGGTACTGCCCTTGGGTTGACAAAAGATAACAACCTAGGGAAGATGCCCCAGTTTGAAATGATCTGAAGAGCATTAGGGGAATCTAGGGAGATGCCCCAGCTTAATTTGTCTGGGAAGTGTAGTTCTACTTGGGGAAGAAATTGAGAGATAGCGACTTTTACAGTTAAGGATGAGACTTTGAAGGCACCTGATGGAAGAAGAAACCTTGAAAGGCGCTGGCTTTGGCGATTATAGTTCCATTGAGGAATGGATGACAGGCCCGTCGGAGGAAAAAAAATCTAATGGATGTCTCGGTTTAAGACATTTTAATGAGGGTAACTTCACTGGGGAAAGTGTTTTCCTCTTGGGAAAGGAATGCGTGGCCTTTGATCTCTGTGGTTCTATCGGAAAGGTAATTCTGTTGGGTATAAACAGATTTTCCTAAATCTGACTAGGAGCCTATTTGGTGGTTTTTTTTTAAGAAGAATTCTCAGTATGCGTTCCTTTTGGGGATGAATAGTAGGTCCACCAGAGGAGAGAAATCTGGGGGATGCCCCAATTTGAGTTGCTTGGGAGTTCAGGGTATTGTCTCTTAGGGAAGAGAAACCTGGGGAGATGCCTTAGTTAGAGTATGATTGAAAGGATTTTTGGAGAACTGCCCCTTGGCTGAAAGAAGGGAGACCTAGGGTGTTGCCCATGTTCGGAAAATTGTCCTGAAGGAATTAGGGGTGCTTCTCCTTGACAGAAAGAGAATAGAGACATGGGGAGATGCCCCAATTTTGGAAAGATTGGAAGTTTTCAGGTGTACTACCCCTGATCTGAAAGAGAGAAGTCCTGGGGTATGCCCCAGTTTGACACGATTGAAAGAGTCTTAGAGAAAACTACTCCTTGGCCAGGACAGAAAAAATCTAGGGGGATGCCTTAGTTCAAACCTTCAGGACACTACCCCTTGGCCAACAAAAGATCTGGAGGTGAGGAATGATAGACTTGGGAGGTAAAGTCCTAGGTTTGAAAGATTCGGGGGTTAATAGGGCGTCCCGTCCAAATTAACCAGGTTCTAGAATATACCAAGTTGATTTCTTGGAGATGTGACCCCTAACATGCCTCATGAACAAGACAGAAACCTTGAGAAGACGCCGGCTTCGACTACAAGGTATTGATGGACTTCATGGAAATCTCAAAGCAAAATGGAAACTCAGAAAGGTGTCATGTTTGGCCATAGAAGGGTGTTTTGTCCAATGATTTGGGTGGGTTACGAGAAGAAACTCGTGGATGACCTACTTCAATGAGTAAAGGCAAGAGTAAGCTTCGGAGACTGATGGACATACACCTGGAAAGTGCCAGTTTTGGCAGTTGAAGCTTGACACATCTACTTATTACAACATCCTGCAAGAAAGGTTAGCGGTGCAAAACAAATTGGAACTTGCAAAGACTTACCGCAAAAACACAATCCTTAGAGATCCGAAGTGACTCATGACTGAAACAGAGCAGATGAAGCAACCCTAGCTTTGGAAACGTGTCAGGCCCAGTCTTCATAATGATTGCTTGAGGCAAAATCAAGTAACAGGAACATCTTATTCTCATGACTTTAAATTTTCATTACCTTCTCATTTTTATATATTAAGGGAAAACATATGTATTATCAAATCATAGAAAATCACAATAAATACGTGTCAAAAATAGGTGAGATTGTATTTACAAGTCGAGTAAGTGTGGAAAAAGGGAAACCAAAAAGCAAGTGAAGATGTATGGGAAATATTAATAATTGGGTAGAGTGGGAATGATTTTATAGATTTTCCAGTGAACTGTTGAGAACAAAGCATATCTTAATCCCACATCATGACTATGAATTCACCACTTGACTCTGCTTCTGAAAAGGTAGTCGGACTATGATTACTTGGCCAAAATCTTGATCCCAATTGATTGCCTGAGCCACCTATTCAGGTTTTCAGCTTACCAGGTCGCTCTAACTTTTGCCTAGGCTGCCCTTCCAGGTTTTCAGCCTAGCGAGCCTCTCTCTCCATGTGACGTCTCTCTTTTTTTCTTTTTTTTTTTAGGTTGTGTCCCTCACAACAAAGGTTTAAACTGATTGCCAATGAGCTTATTTGATCTTTCTCAATTTGATCTCATCCTGTGGGGGAGTAGATGTTATTTCAGATGAAAAAATTTGCCCCTAACATCATGTATCCAAAGAAACAAAGGCGTGCCATTTTCAGTACCAATGAGGGGGCTCGTTTTGAGTCTTTATTTCCTTGTTCATTTTTCATCTATTTTTTGTTATCTTTTTCTTTTTGCATTTTTTTTTGTTTTTTTTTTGGTTTTTTTTTCTTTCCCCTTTTTTTTTCTGTTGTTTTTTTTTTGAATGACCCCTTTGGTACCTTTGTTATGGTCTAGCTATTTTATCCCCTAACCAATGTGGTAAAGAAAATATGATATTAATGGTATCACAGTAGACCAATCCCTTGGTTACACTGGTGTGGGAATAGTTATTGATCCGGTCTGGATACCGGCCCCCATTCTTGTGACGTTAGAGTGACCTCATATAAGGAAAACCGGTGTCCTGGTTCAACGTTACCACACCGGATATCCGATGTCTGACCGTCCGTCATCATCTCACGACTGCACCACTTATTTTCTCCATAACGGTTCTTTGTTCGTTTTCACAGGACATTTGTATAACTGTTGGCTTTTCAGTCACAGCAAGATAAGAGCCCCTAATAACTTATCAGCGAAGACACTGTTTGTAGCAAAATACATCACGTCAATGGCCTCAGAAAGCAAGTGGATGTGTCAGCAGATTATGCGGAAAAGGTGATTATCCTCTCCTCTTCCTAGAGGATAGTACTCTGATAATTGACCTACCCTCCTGACACATTCTGAAAGTTGAGCCACCCTGATAGACATAATATACACGCTATCAGAGCTAAGGGACCCACCTGTACCCAACGACTCATTTTCTCACGTACAACTATAAATAGCTCGTTTCAATACACATGCATGGTATCGTTGTTCTATCTCACACTTTACTGTTACTTCGCTTGAGCATTCACTGAGTTCTTACACTCTTCTAACTTGAGCGTCGGAGAATCTTCGCAGGTGGCACCACCTTTCGCCCCCCTTCAACACGAAACGTTGGTGTGAAGGATCTCCAGGACAACAAGACCGGCCTCTCCCACTGAGAGACCGGATTAATACATCGGATATACACTGTTCCGGTGTGTAAACCCTAAAAAAAACCTATACTCTTGTGGCTGGTCCCACACCGGATCCTAGACCCCGGTCCAGACCAGTTCAGTTATACTTCATTAAAGTTGGGGTGTTGATTGTGACACAGATGAAACATTGTTTCTGCCGTGTTCTTAGCTTGATAACATTTATACCCCCATATGGAAAAGTAATAATTTGATCTATGAATCAGCTCGCCTTAATCGGTATTTACGTAAGGCACCAACCTTGACTTTTTTTTATATCATTTTTGTCTTTTTTTTTGTTTTTTTTTAGAGTATTTCTTGACCATCCACGTTGATCAATGCTAATATTTCTTTGAAGGGTAGATACGCCATTTATGGAATCTGGCACTATCTTCGTTTTGAGCTTGTAACGTCTTCAGTTGTTTGTGAATCTTCTTCATTCTGTGTGCTGACCTTGCCTTTGGGCAGAACTAGGTGACTCTTATCCAAACATCCTACACAATTCGGCCAAGGAACTTTCGTTTTTTCTACCCTTTTCGTCAGCGTAATCAACTGGGTGGTCAAAGTTATGAAATGGAATCCTGATCTCATTGTTCTCAAAAGGATCATTTTTAGTCCTGTATTTTTTTGGTTTTTTCATGGTAAAATGAGAAAAAGAAGTAGATAAAGGGAAAAGGATTCAAGGTGGCAATAAGGAAAGCAAGAAAAGGCATTTTGAAATTTGACACATATTTATTGAGAGAAACTTAAAATGATAAAAACATGTTTTTGCCCTTATTACATAACAATATCCCAAAGCCTTAGGCATAGCGTTTGGGTTGAAACAGAAGTTTAAAGTCATAAGGAACTAAGTGGTCTCCTGGTCATGAACCTCTCCAGTTGGCGTGTGATTCACAAAATCTTGCATGCATCCTCTTTACACCCTTAGTCCCTCTTTATCATACTGACCCTAGAGGTCTCATGGTTAGACCTGGGGTTTATAATTATATTGGGACTCCCTTCCTGGAAATCTAGCCACTTAGCTTTAATCAAATCCCTTACTTTGAATTTCAAGGTATGACAGTCCTCAGTAGAGTGCCCCGAGGCTCCAGCATGGTATTCACATCGGGCATTGGGATTATAGCCTTTGGGGTAAGGAGGAACCACTGGTTTCAGTGGGCAGGGTACTGCAAGGAAATTACGAAAAAGGTGAGGTAAAAGTTCTGTGTAGGTTATAGGAATGGGGTCGAATCGGGCTGGTGTTCGATTATTGATGGGTTTTATTGTGCTTTGGTCTGGATTAGGTGGCTGAGTTTGTACTAGTGGGGGATGATAGGGTCGTGGAAGGGTAGACCTAATAGCAGGCAAATGAGAATAGGAAGGTATTTGAGGGATATACGGATGAAAGTAGAGTTGGAATGGGAAAAAATTAAAGCCCTGGTTAGGGGTGGTGGTGGCCATGTAAGGTGCAGGAAGATTGGCAGGTTGAAAGAGAGTATGTGTTATTGATCTGGGTTGGGCCCTTTTTTGGTTACGGGCAGTGGAATTAGCGTCCCCTTTTCTCTTCCCCTTATCTCCCGATGCAGACATTCTTGTGATAGGAGCCCCAGGCGACTGGGAGGACTGTGAAATATGGGGATTCATCATTTGTAAATCATGATCCTCTTGTTGATTATGGAATGGGGGAATTTGGTCTTTTGTCAATCCAGGAAGGTGGAGTGGGGTGGTTGGCACATGTTGATCATTCTTGACACCCGCAGAGGGTTCCTCTTCTATGATCTTCTTCTCTAAAAGTCTGGCCATCTCCGCCATTTGCTTCCTTAGCTGGTTAACTTCGTTTCTGAGGTTTTCAATTTCTTGCTCTCTTTCAGCCATGAGTCTCCTTTGAAAGTCTAACAAAGATGTCGAGTGAAAGAAGAAAAAGAAATGTTAGGTGGAAACAGAAGGAAAGAGGGTATCGTGGGAAGTAATCACAGACCCTGACAAGCATCCTTTAACCATTCCTTAGAACGTATCGTTCAAAAGTACTAGGTATGGTAAACATAGAAATTAATACGGGATAGTTGTGAAGACAGAAAAATCCTTCATTCTGAAATGCAATAAGAGCCTCAAGTTTAGCTATTTCTAGCTCGGGGAACCATGATCCATCTCTTAAAGGTTTGATCCCACATTAATTTCCATATCTTGGTCAAGGGTATTCGTTAAGCTCTGAATAGCCTCCGGTGAGAATAGAAAGAAAGGAGCGAAAGAGCCATTGGGAAATGACGTGCTTTGCAAATCGATACTCCCCTAGTAATTTCTTGAAAACATTTTTGTATTTAGGGGGGATACAACTTGCTAAACTTATGTCAAATCAAGGGTTATGTGAGCTACGGATTTTCTGATCATCGACAATACAAAGAAAATTGATTTTTCTTTTAATTTCTTTTCTTTTTATATGGATTTTCTATGATTCAAAAGATCTGTAACTCAAGGCCTAAAGACTTGTAGACAAAGAGAAAGAACTATTTGCCCATTAAAGGATCACTAGTTAAAAGTATGCCATTTTTTGAAAAAAGTAATCCACTAAATGGGCAAGTAATCCTCTATTTTGGATTAGAAGGAAAAGTGAGAATGAGAAAATGTAGAAGTAAAGTTTGCCCCTTTGTGCCTTAATGTGGGTTTTTTTTTTTGGTCTCCTAATGGTTCTAAGGTTTGTCTAATAGTGATACCTCACATTAGGTGGCTTATTCTAAAACTTCTAAAGGTCACTAGAGCCAAGATCCTACTCATGATGTTGACCACAAATAGTAGGAAGTATACTAAGTGTGGGCACCATGAATAAGTCGAACTCTAGCTGAGATTCTCACGGTAACCAGACAGGAAGTACATCCCAAATGGATCCGCTATCAACCTCCCCTAATCTTAAGTTTTATTTGGGCCCGGGAATAGGGTCCCACTCAAAAGTGTGTACAAATTGTGAGTGTAGTGTGTGAAAGAGGCATTCAATACTCGTACCTTACTCACCCTGTACATAGAACAAACACAGAGCAACAAAATAAAGTCAACTACCCTAGGGTTCAATGATCACACAAAAATTTACAGAACATAAATGATAGAATATAAACAAAACAGGAACTAAACATAGACAAGGAAATAAAATAAAAGAAGAAGTTAAATAATTAATATGCTAATTAAAACACGCGCTATCAAATTGACTGGCTTGACTCTCTAAATCCCCAGTGGAGTCGCCATCTGTCGCAACCGGGATCGCGGCGGCGCGGCCGACCCTCGAAACGGTTGAAAAAAATAAACAGGGAGTCGCCACCAATATTTTTTTAGGATAAAATACTGGAAAAACCTTTTGTTAAAGCACTGGTTATAAAAATGAGATTCCATGATTCGGGAGTCTGATTACAGGTGAGGAAGGTATTAGCACCTCACAACTGCCCGTTATAAAAAACGGTTACCTCAATTTGATAGCGCGCATTATAGTTAACCCGATAATTATTTTAACTTCTTCATGAAAAGAAAAACGTACGGAATGACAAAATAAACAAAATAAATAAAAATCAACGCAAAGTATTTACATGAGATTAACAGGACGTCTCATCCAAATTAATCTCGCTCCTTCTTTTTCTTTAAAGAGATATTTAAAAATATGAGATTAACAGGACGTCTCGTCCAAATTAATCTCGCTCCTCCTTTTTTCTTTAAAGAGATATTAAAAAATATGAAATTAACAGGACGTCTCATCCAAATTAATCTCGCTCCTTCTTTTTCGTTAAAGAGATATTAAAAATATGAGATTAACAGGACGTCTCGTCCAAATTAATCTCGCTCCTCCTTTTGATAGCAAGACAAAAAGGAAACTCTAAAAATTAAATAAAGAAAAGTGGGCCCGACAGGAACTGTTTCCCGCTCCTACGTATTCTCGAGCTTTCGAGAAATCAGGGTCACGTAGTTCTTTAAATGTTTTTTTTTATTTAGGAAAAAGATTAAAGAAATATTGATGGGAATCATTATGGTGAAGAATCCATACAAGGCGAAGTGCTTCGCACGTGTACGAATCCTATAAAGGTGGTGTAGACGGAAGTATTTTCCGTACGACACTGATTAAGAACGATTTATTTTGTTTTTTTTATTTAAACTAGAAAGAAATCATAGGAAATGCTTATTTCCTTTATTATATTTTTTCTACAAAGCAAAAAAGAAAGGTAGTAGAAGCCACAAGAGAGAAATGGAGACAGTAAGTTCGGAAAAGGGAAGAAAAGAAAAAGATGAGTGAAAACTGAATGGGAGAAGAGAAAACCGAGTGTAAAAAAATGAAAAAAAAACGAGTGAAAAATAAGAAAACCGAGTGAAAAATAAGAAAACCGAGTAAAAATAAGAAAACTGAGTGAAAAATAAGAAAACCGAGTGAAACTATGAAAAATCCGAGTGAAAACAGAGAAAACCGAGTGAAACAGTGTAAATCTGAGTGGAACAGTGAAAATCCGACTGAAAATAAGAGAAACCGAGTGCAAAATAGTAAATCCGAGTGAAACAGTAAGGATCTGTGTGAAAATAATAGTAAATCCGAGTGAAACAGTGAGGATCTGAATGGAAATAAGAGAAAACGAATGCAAAATACTAAATCCTAGTGAAAAGAGGATTACCGAGTGATGATGGAGTAGGGGTGCTGGTCTGAGAGGGGAAAAAGGGAATGGGAAGGTGCTGGGAGAGGTTGGTATGGCGCTGGAGTGAGATGGTGGTATGGAGGATTGAGGATAGTATGGTGAGGGACGGTGGAAGAAGAAGAGGAGAAGAATTGCTGTGAGGGAAAGAGAGAACAGAGGTTTGGTTTGGGCAGAGTTTTCCCTCCTCTGAATGCCTGTCCTGAATGCCCTCCCCCTTGCCTATTTATAGGCTGGCCCGAGTGGAATGCCAGCTCAGGCTTCCACTTCCGAGTGGAATGCCAGCTCAGGCTTCCACTCGGTTTGGGTAGTGGGGGGACAACGGCTGGTGGGAATTTTTAATTCCCTCCACCTCCGCCCCTGTCTACCACCCCCAGGATTCCTGGATCTACTTGGGTGGTGGAATCCAGGTCAGCAAGGTGGGGATCCGAGAGATAATGATGGAATCCGAGTGACAATATGGAAATCCGAGAGAGAATGTGAAAAACCGAGTGAAATATTGAAATCCGAGCGAGGATATTGACATTCTGAGAGAGGAAATTGAAAATCTGAGAGAGGATGTGGAAAACCGAGTGAAATGGTGGAATTCCGAGTGAAAATAGTGGAAAACCGAGTGAGAATGGCTCGGATCAATATCCCAATCAGTATTCATCCACACTGGCAGTCAAATCCGAGTGAGGATGTGTAAATCCGAGTGAAAATGGTGTAATCCGAGTAAGAATAGTAGAGTTCCGAGTTGAAATGACTCAGAACCGACTGAAATGTGTGAAGTGTGACTCGGAACGGGTGAAAAGTGGCTCGGTGATGGTTTGAAGTATGCCTCAGAAATTGCTGGAGATGGGGGCTCAGAATTCATTGGCCAAAAGGGCTCAGGAAAGATTTAATCATGGCTCGGAAATTGGTGGAAATAGACTCGGGATGAGAAGAATTGGTTTGAAGAGGGCTGACTGACTAAGTTACCACTCGGTTCCGACTGAAGTTGGCTCGGGTTTGGTAAAAACTGAGTCAGAAATGATTGAAGATTGACCAAGAAATGACTGGAGAGAATGATGACTCGGAAACCTGTAAAAATGACTCGGAAATGGGTAAAGGAGGACTCGGAATCTGGGTGAAAAAAAAGAAAGGGATTCGGATGAGTGAAGATTGGCTCGGAAATCCTTCCACTCGGTTGTTGTCACTCGAAAACCGATTGAAGATTGATCATTTGGCACAGATTCACTCCTTCCTAAAAATGTTTCAGTCGGAACGTGGCATTTTCACTCAGAAAGAGTTTGCTTCCCACTCAGGACTTATAAACGGGGTACTTTCACTCGGAAATGACTCATTCTCAGTAATTTCACTAGGTTTTTATCATTTCTGAGTGATTTTATTTGGACTTCTCTTCAATATGGGCATAATCCACTCGGAATGGCTTGGCAGGGAGCCTTCAACTCGGATTTTGTCCCAAACTAAGTCATTTCACTCGGATTTCCCTTTACTGGGTCTTTTCTTCAAGCCTTTCCTTTATTTTTGCTTGCCACACTCGGCCAAATACCACTCGGGTGTCTTTTACTCAGAATTGATCATTTATGCGTCATTCCGCTCGGAAATGCTTTATTTTGACTCGGATTTAACCCTTTTCGAATCATTCCACTCGGATTCTCCCAACAGGAGCCTATTCCACTCGGAAATGCTTCATTTTGACTCGGATTTAACCCTTTTTGAGTTTTTTCACTCGGATTTATCTCCACCAGGGCTGTATTTCACTCGGAAATGCTTTAATCTGAGTCTTTCTACTCGGATTTAGTTATTTTTGAGTCATTCCATTCGGATTTGCATCCAACAGGGCAATATTCCACTTGGAAAAGCTTCATTCTGAGTTATTTTGCTCGGTTCTGATTATTCTGGAGCCATTCTACTCGAATTTGACCACTCTGAATTGGAATTCAGTATAAAAAATATTCATTCCACTTGGACCGGACCAAAAGAGGTGTTCACATTTACACTTATCATTTGTATTCACAATATCAGTCAATGGGGTATATTACCAATGACAACAAATAACACCACCATCATGAAATTCACCAAGCATCAATCAATCATAAAACACATCATACGCATATACCCCTATCCGTTCATCATCTATACATTTAAAATATAATGCTCCCCTTACTTGGAACTTATGATTCCAAAGCTCGAAACGCTCCCTGAATGCTTATCGATTTTTAGTCTCTAAAGCCAGAAATTTCTAAATTAACAATAATTATATTTTTAATAATTTATACGCCATCTAAATCATCACTTTAACACCATTCAACTATTAATCACCGAAAGCATAATTAAATATTATTTCATACTTCATAATTTCTATATCTTATAGCGACATTTTTATTTAATAAATCTTTCTCAATATAATTCATCTATTACCAAAATGACGTCAACATACAAAATTTTTCTAAAATACTTTTTATCTAGTTACTTTTACAAATTTCAATTATAATATATAATATATTTATAATGTAAAACTTTATTTAAATTATTTAAATATTGTATAATAATTTATTTGCTTAAATAAAATATATTTTAAATCATCATTACTTTCAACTAAATTAGAATTTTATATAAAATCTCCATTTTCTCATAAAATATTGCTTTTACTTAATAATAAAATTCCTAAAAACTCAAAATAATTATTTTAATTATTCCAAACCATGTAACAAAGTATTTAAAAGTTAAAATAAATATCAATTTGACATAATTTAAATATTTGCCATCTTATTGGAAAGTGGTATGCTACTCATCGGCACACGGAACAACTTTCAAAACGCCGAAACCTCGTTGATTCCTTTCGCTTTCCTCTAAACCTTGTTTTTAGATACTTTTAGAAATCAAGGAAATTGGAGTCCCCCTTTAGCCTCCATGGCTGTCAAGAGAGAGAAGGAGGAGGAGAAGAGCTCAAAATTAATCTTTTATTTGATAATTGTTAAGGAAGATGGTGGGGTTTCAATGGTGCAACCCGTGGTTGAAAGTGATATGTGAGATAGGGGTGAGACACGAGAGAAAGTGAGAGCTGATGTGAAAGGAGAAAGTAAAAAAAGATTAGTGAATTTAAGAAAATAAAATAAAAAATGGGGTTGTCGTAAAAAAAATGAAAAGAGAGCTATAAGAGAGCAAGTGAGACAGAGATGGTGAAAGAGATAAAGCACGGGAGGGAGTGAGAAAGAGACAGAGTTAAGAGAGTAAATACTGTATATATGTACGGATGAAGAGACGAAAAAGTGGTATAGGGTTTACGCACCACTTCCGACAGAGCGGATATGCCATGTCGTCCCTAATGACCGCTCTGTATATATGTACGACTTTATTTTTCATTATCTGGGAGTTCGTTTCCCTCTAACCGAACTCCAGATGGGCGTCTTGAAGTTTCTGAACTGTGCACCCTCCCAACTTCATCCCAACGGTTGGGGCCTCATCCGAGCTTTGGAGGTCTTGGGTGAACATTTTAATTTCACACCAACTGTAGCGATGCTGTTCTATTACACCCAAGTAGTTCGAAGGGCAAATAAGCAGGGTGGAGTTGGTCTGGTGACTCTTCGGACTCTCTGTTCCTTTGTGAACTTTGAGTCTTATACGGATTCTGCCAAGGTCGATGGGAAGTCCTTCAAGACTTATTTCACTCGCATATCCATCAAGAGGGGGAAACCAATATTTTGGAAGGATGAAGAGGGCGTCGACAAATTTCCCTTGAGTTGGACACACAAACACTTTCTCTTGAGCTCCCACGCGTATTACACTGATCAATCCGATCTGTCTCGTGATACGTCGAGAGTGTTGTTCGCACTTGAATCACACACTACACGTCGTCACGTCTTTTCGTGTAGGCGTTTGCTAAGTAGCTCAAGCGGAGTCCGGGAGGAATATTTGCGTATTTCTCATTTTATTTCACCCTTTCTCCTTTACCAAATATATATAAAATATTTATAGTTGCTAACATCTTGTGTTTGTTCATGTAGGTGAAATAGAACAAGAAACTCCAGAGATGGACAAGTTAAAGAAATTCAAGGCGGCGGGTAAGTCCGTTGCTAGTGAGAACGAGGTTAAGCCCAGGCCCTCAACTAAGGACCGTCCTGAATTAATAATATTGACCTCGGATGCTGAAGGGGACGTTCCGTTGGTTGAGGGCGGTTCCTCTGCCGCTGATGTAGCCACGGGTCATCCTCAAGTTTCTGAGAGGAAAAGAAAAATTAAGAATGACTCAGTGGGAGGCCCGTCTAAAAAGCGCAGAACTCCGGAGGATAAGGCTGTTGAAACCTCGGAAGCAGCAGCTGCTACCTCTGGAGGTAAAGGGATTGCTGTCGGGGTTTCTGGGGCGAAGCCGACCTCTTTCCCAACTACCTCGTTTCTCACCCCCTTTCTCTCCTATGAGGGTTCTACTCCGGCCACTCTTCCACCACCGATGTACAAACTCCGGCCTACGCTCAGTGCTAAAGAAATTAAAGAAGCGTGTGAGGCCGGAAGGTGGCAATTAGCCGAACTCGCTGGAATGCTTTCTTCAGTCAGCGAGTTAGCTGATAACGTCGATAAGGTTGAAGAGCTGAGTGACAAATTAGAAGAGCTCAACCTTTCCTCGGAAAAAGATAAAGCCTCCATGAAGTTAATGGAAGATCGTCTCAACAAATCCAAGGAGTTCGGAGATATAATGACTAAAGAGAATCTTAAGCTTAAAGGCGATCTCAAAAACTTGGAAGGCAAAGTGGCAGAGAAGGAGGAAGAACTCCGTAGCAGCCAGGATAAAAATAAAGCTGATGCTGAGGAGTGGTCTCAAAGGGAGAAGAAGCTCCTTCTTGAGATAGAGGGACTGAAGACTAGGAAAGCGGAGTCCGAAGTATCTAGTGAGGAGCTGTCCAAGTTGCGGGGAGAATTGGCTACAGCGAAAGCTGAGAGAGAAGAAGCTGTTGACATATGCAGCCGGGCTGTCGAAGAGTCCTTCGGCCTAGCCATACGCCAAGTCTTCTACCGCAACCCCACTGCGAAACTTAACCTTTATGGAATGGATCCGTACTATGAATTCCATGGGGGAAAGTTAGTCGCAGTGGTGGATGGTCTTCACGAAGATCCATCGACGTCCCTGTATGGTTTGCCTCCTCTTCCTGAGGGTCAAACCATGGGACCTGATTATGTCTTTCCTGTGTCCGAGGTTCCCTCTTCTGAAGAAAGGGCTGAGGCTCCTGGAGGTGAGACTCCTGTGGAGGTTCCAAAGGAAGGAGCACAAGAGCCTGGTGCTGAGGAGGCACAGAAAACTGAAGAACAGATTCCTCCTCCGTAGTTTTCTTTTCATTTACATGTATAGTTGTGTACCGGGATCAACTCTGGATTTTGAACTATTGTATGTAATTTCACTTCAATGAATGAGTTTTGATTGAAGAAATTTGTCTTCGTCGTTTCATGTATTTAAATCGTTGCTAATCCATTTTGTATGATTAACCTTGAGGTCGGATTGAAACAATTGCCTCGGAAGATTAAACAACAAATAAAATTTAGAACGGATAAATACATACATGTCCCCAAGTGCGTATTAAGAAGAAGGTGCCTGTCTTTAGGGCATAATCCTTAATTCTCTTAATTCTCTTGGGGAAAGATGGGTCGATCCGCTGTTCAGTAGAGTAATGTAACAGGACGGATGACTGTATTTCATTCATGTTATTCTCACTGGAGAAAACTATGTCGTTCATTGTAAGAGTATTGTTCCGAATTTGGGGAACTGCAAAGGTGTAAGGAAGTGGTGCTTGAGTCCTCCATCATAAAGATGATGATGGGAGTTTTTCTACGCCAGGAGTTACGTCATTGTATCACAGAATAGGTGATAAAGAGTATCCGTCCTGGGAGAATACCACTTGAAAGTGAAAGTGCAGACTGACTTTCAGAATTTTCCGTCATAGGAATGATTATATGAATTGATCATGCCAGGTGTTTTGTTATCAAATCACTTCATAAGTGATTGAGATCATCCGTCTTGGGGATGTGTACAACACCAGAAGTTATATCGTCGGATCACATAATAGGTGATTGAGATCATCCGTCCTTGAGGTGTGTATGGCGCCAGGAGTTACATCGTCATATCACAGAATAGGTGATTGAGATCATCCGTCCTGGGCAGGTATACCATGTCAAGGAGTTACATCGTCATATCACGTAATGGGTGATTGAGATTATCCGTTCTGGAAAAGTACACAACACCAAGAGTTACATCGTCAGATCACAGATTAAGTGATTTAGATGATCCATCCTGGAGACATTTTTCAATCGTAGGAGTACGGATTGAGTGAATACTTTTCAGTTTTCAAAAGCTTTCATCGTAAGAATGATGATGAGAATTGTTCATACCAGGAGTTACATCGTCGAATCACTTTATAGGTGATTGAGATCATCCGTCCTGGAATGATTCACACCAGGAGCTACATCATCGAATCACAGAATAAGTGATTGAGATCATCCGCCCTGGAATGATTATTGGAATTCTTCATACCAGGAGTTATATCATTGAATCACAGAATAAGTGATTGAGATTATCCGTCCTGGTAGTACGGATTGAACAAATTTTCGAATCCGAAATCTGAGTAATACCTCTATTAGCCCCCTAGCTAATGTGAGGAATGAGTAGACTTGCTCATATGAGCTATATTAATCGTAGTACGTCTGGATTTTGGGACTACATCGAAGTGTATATGTCCGCTCTGGGAACAAGGTTCCGTAGTGATGAATCTCCTAAGGGCGGATTCGACAACGAGAATATCAGGAGTTTATCGAATTTCGCAACCCTTGGTATTCGAGTAATGGTGGCCACATTTCTAATGATTGGATATTTAATGCCTTAATTCACGTGGGCGAGCCATTATCGCGTTAAGTGCGCATGTCTTAGTAACTGTCACGCATAGTCTTGTTGGGCCTAGTATTTGGTTTTAATAAGCCCATTTCGAAGGCTCTGTGACAAAACGATGGCATTTTCGCGCCTTGAGGTACTAAACGACAATTTTGGTCCACTAAACGGGGAGTCGTTTGGGGGTAAACGACAGGTTATGTTTAGTGGGTATTTGAAAAATTCTCGTGCCCTGAAAAAGGCATATCTGGCAATCTCAGTTACCATTTCTTGTTGCTCCCTTAACGAACCTCTGCAAAAGTTCCGAGAAGTTCTTCGTGTTCGCCTCTGTGAATTTCAATTCACTATCCTTAGGTAACCACTTTCCCTTCGTTTTTTGTATCTCTTTTCAATATTTGAGAATGCCTAGGAAGGGTGTTAGCTTCAGTGGCGTTAGCCCTAGAGGAAGAGGAGGAAGGGCTTTGACTCAAAATCGTGGTGGGAGGATCCCAGTGATCTTCCAGTCGAGGCCACAGTATACAGAGGGGGAGGAGTCGCAATATCAAAGGCGAAGGGTGATTATACCCTCTTCAGAGTCTTCCTCCTCCAGTGAGAGTATCGAGAGTGGGGATTTGTATCTCTCTGATGATGTGAAATTTTATCGCAGCATCAAAGCTTTCACAATGGTGACAAAGAAGGTTACTGGGAGGAAATCGTCTGAAGGGGAATCTCCTTCTGAGAAGTATATCTTGAAGACCCAATCCGGCCTATGCAATGTGGTTGCACACCGGATAGACTGGGTGAAATTCCAACAGAAGCGCCCATTTAGCTGGGTCGCTGAGGAATTTCGTGAAACTGCATCCGTGCGTGCTCGTGAGGACGGAGCAGAGTTGGAACCGCGCTTCACAGTCTGGAAGAAGAATAAATACCGATGGTGTTTTAAGGTGTTCGCTCCCCTTCCATCAGAACGGATATGTCATACACCGGACGAGAGGTCCTTGTTCATGTATGATTTTTTATTTCTGAACTTGGGCGTGCGTTTCCCCTTTACGAAGTTTCAGATGGGAGTCCTGAGATTCCTGGACTGCGCTCCCTCTCAACTTCACCCTAATGGATGGGGATTGGTCCGCTCTCTTGAAGTGCTTGGGGAGCACTTCAACTTTCAACCGACGGTGGCCATGCTTTTCTACTTCACTCAAGTGGTCCGTCGTGTGAATAAGGAGAAAGGAGGAGTGAGCTTGATATCCCTCTGGACTATCTCCAAGATCATCAACTTCGAGGCGTACACTGACTCCGCCAAAGTTGATGGGCGTTCATTCAAATCTTATTATACGAAGATCAGCGTCGATCCGAATGAACCAGTTTTTTGGTTAACTGAAGATGGGATTCCAAAATTCCCAGCGGCTTGGACGCACGAGCATTTTTTGTTGACCTCCCAAGCGTACTACACCGAGGAGGACGAACTGAGCCCATCCTCGATCTCTGTTCTTTCGGCTCTGCAATCCTACACAGCCTCACACCAATTTTTCTCCTGCAGGCGTTTGTTAGGACCAAAGTCTACTTGCGAGGAGTATTTACGTAATTTTCCTGCCATTCTTCATGCGTTATTATGTCATGCCTTGAAACTTTTGGTCTCTGACTGTGTCTTTTGATTGTGCAGGTGAAATTCAGAGCGAGTCACCAGAGATGAATAGGCTAAAAGGACTCAAGGCCAGAGAGACTTCCGTTGCGGTTGAAAATGACATTCAGGTGAAGCGGAATTCAAAGAAGGCTACTGCTGAGACAATAATATTAACCTCGTCTGCTGGCGACGATATTCCTTTACTCGAGGGCGGATCTGAGAAGGTCGTCGAGAAAAAGAAAAGGACAAAGCGTGACCCCTCCAAGATCTCAGACCGTCAACCTTCGCCCAAGAAACCAAAGACTTCAAGAGGGGTTATTGAGTCAGAGCCCTCTAAGGAAAGGAGAGCAGAAGAGCCCACTCCTGATGCCCCAGGCAGTGTAATCACTTATGGGGTGAAGCCAATAACGACTTATTTCGCACCAAAAGCTCCTTGTCCTCTTGAAGGTAGTTCCGGCCTTGTTCATAATCCGGTGTATGAGGACTCCGTTCCTGAGGGCGTTCCTGAACCTTCATACAAGGTGAAGCCCTCGTTGAAGAGTAAAGAAATGATCAAAGCTTGCGACGACGGACAGAAGCACTTGGCTGAATTGTCTGGGCTTCTCAAGTCGGTTCGTGAGCTTACAGAAGAGAACGAGAGGCTCAGCTCATTGGTTGGCAAAGACAAGGCGATCATCCTCCAATTAGAAGGAAAATTAGAAACTTCCAGAGAAGAAACTCAGAAGAAGGATGAAGAAATTGCCAAGCTGAAGAACCTTGCCAAGGAGCTGGAGGGTCAAGTTCTTGATCAGAAGAAAATCAATGCTGACCTCCATGCCAACCTTTGTGTGGAGAAGGAACGCTCTTCGAAGCTAGAAGAGGGGTTGAAGGAGGCTAAGGTCGTCCATTCTCGAGGAGTGGATGATTGGTCACGTAAGGAAAAGGAGTTGCTCTTAAAGTTGGCGGATTCGACCGACGAAGTCAAGACCCTGAAAGCAGACTTAGACGATGCTGTAAACATGTGTGATCAAGCAGTCAAGGAGGCTTTCGGGTTGGCAGTTCATCAAGTGCTATACCGGAATCCCAAGGTGTCAATTGGTCTGAACGGTATTGATCCGTTTTATGAGTTTCACCAAGGGAAACTAGTGGCCATCGTTGATAACCGTCATGAAAGTCCGCCTAATACTCCTTATAAGTTTGCTCCTTTACCTAAAGGTCAATCAATGGGACCTTCACTCCTGAAGCCCATAAGTACAGGAACAAGCTCTCGCACCGAAGAAGGCAAGACCGGAGGCAAAGGCGAATGGAAAGAAGGAGATTCAAGCCAGAGAAAGTAGCGCCCTCCCTGTTTCCTTTTCATTTTATTGATTCGAATTCGCTGTGTTCCGGGATCAGCTCCGGATTATTACACGAATTGTAATTCTCGTTTAATCAATAAAAGAGTTTTTTACCTCCATTCTTGTTTAGTGAAAAACAACTTTAATAGAGGGATTGCATGTGTATTGTATCATTCCGGATTTAAGTAATGAAGATCGGATTGTAAAACAAAATCTCCATACCGGACTTATACATGCGAGATGAATTTCATAATAAGATCACCGCTTGTGAGGGAACACATCATCGTCACAAGAACGGCTTAAGGGGAATGATTGTGAGATGGTTTAGACGAGAGTTCATTCCTCAAGATATTCGTTAAATCGTTGATGCTGTCCCCCAGTTTCATTGGGTGATTATCACTTTGAATAAACTCTGAGTGAGATTTTCTCGTGAGAGCTTTTAAGAGTGAGGATTTAAAATAGAAATTCCTCTTCAAATATTTCCGACTGAGAGATTTCGGGTGAATATGCCTTAGATTGTGGCGTACCCGAGTGAATTGTTTGTGTCGGAGTTTATGAGTCAGGTCTCAATTGAAGAATTGATGACTCGGAATTATAAGCTATAAAACTTCCAAATAAAGAACTTCATAAGAGAGTATTAATTTGGAGTTCAGTATAACTTACTTGTTGTGTTTGGAGTTCGGTTTGTTCCTACTGTCCATGTCATATTTGGCGTTCGGTTTAATCCTACTAGCCGTTCTTCAATTGGTCTTTGGTTTTATCCAATGACAATTCTTCACCGACGTTCGGTTTAATCCTACAATCCGAGCCTTCGATACGGGGTTCAGATCAGGGCTAATCCTGAACCTACTGCGCCCGTTACTTGGGGTTCAGCGTGGTCTGGAAGAAGAACCAGCTTACTGCGCCCAAGCCTTCGCATGGGGTTCGGTTTGTGGCCTTGAAAGAGGACCAGCCCTACAACCCATGTAGTCTTCGAATGGGGTTCGGTTTGTGGCCTTGAAAAAGGACCAGCCCTACAACCCATGTAATCTCCGAATGGGGTTTGGTTTGTGGCCTTAAAAAAGGACCAGCCCTACAACCCATGCCCTGAGGTTCGGTTTAATCCTACAACTCAGGTCTTCACCGACGTTCGGTTAATCCTACTAGTCGTACTCAGAGTTCGGTTTAATCCTACAATCCGAGCCTTCACCGGTGTTCATCCAAACTTACTAACCGTACCCAGAGTTCGGTTTAATCCTACAATCCGGGCCTTCAATCAATTAAACACACTCGAGGAGTTACATCTTCAATTACAGAATGGGTAATTGAGATCATCCGTCCTGAGTATGCTCTTGTGTGTTGCGCATATTCGAGGAGTTACATCGTCAACTATAGAACAAGTAGCTGAGATCATCTGTCCTGAATATATTTCTGTACGCCGGATAAACTGAAAATCACAGCATAAGAAAAACTCAAAAGAGTTAAGTCATCGTGAGAGATTCTTATTAAATCGAAAATAAGAATTACAATGAGAGCATAGCTGTAAAAATAAATTCTCCAGTATTCAATCCAAGATAAGGATAGGAGAGTGTAGATTGTTCCAACAGCTAGCTATAATAGATGCGTAAGTTTTGGGTGTTCCACTTATTTCGGATTGGAGTGCCATCAAGGTTTTCAAGGCGGTAAGAGCCTTTGCCAGTGACCTCGGATACCCTGTATGGGCCTTCCCAGTTTGGGGCTAATTTGCCTTGATGAACGAATTTGTTCCCTATACTTGCTTTCCTCAAAATAAAATCTCCAACGTTGAAAGTCCTTGATTGGACTCGTTTGTTGTACCGGAGAGTAACTTTGGCTTTGATGGCTTGATCTCTGATAAAAGCGTCTTCTCTGAGTTCTTGTATGACATCCATTTCGGATGCTAAGTTAGCATTGTTGGTTTCTTCAGAGAAGTACTTAACCCTTGTGGAAGCAATTTGCAGTTCCACAGGTATCATTGCCTCGACCCCGTATGTTAGGCGATATGGGGATTCATTGGTGGATGAATGAGGCGTTGTCCGATATGCCCATAGGACATGACACAGCTGGTCTGTCCATCCGCCCTTGGCTTCACCAAGGCGTTTCTTTAGTCCCTTCAGCACCTCCCTGTTGGCCACTTCAGCTTGACCATTAGTTTGGGGATGTTCGACGGATGAGAATATTTGGGTTATTCCTAGCCCTTCAAGCAAATCTGTGAATTTTCTATCCGTGAACTGGGTGCCATTGTCTGTGACAATCCGTGCTGGGACCCCGAACCGTGTTATGATGTTTTCATACATGAAACGACGAGTTCGGGCTGAAGTAATATGCACCACCGGCTCTGCTTCTATCCACTTAGTGAAATAATCGACCCCTACAATGAGATATTTGATGCCCCCAGGAGCAGTTGGAAAGGGGCCCAGAATATCCAATCCCCATTGATAGAAGGGCCATGGAACAGCGGATGTGAAGAGTTCTTCCGCCGGTGTGTGGTGCAGGTTAGAGAATTTTTGGCAAGCGTCGTATTTTTTGACGAAGTCAATGGAGTCTTGCTTCATCGTGGGCCACCAGTATCCAGCCCTGAGGATTTTTCGCATTAAGCTTCTTCCTCCGGTGTGGTGTCCACATTGTCCTCCATGCACTTCCTCCATTACATCTTGCACCTCATCCTCTTTGAGACAAATCAAATAGGGCACAGAGAGTGCCCTTCTGTAAAGATTACCATCAATCATAGTGAAATATGGTAATTCTCTCCTTAGCCTCGTCTTTTTCTTCTCATCTGTAGGTAGTTGTCCATCAGCCAAATAACGGATGTAAGGAGCCATCCATGTATCTCCGTAAAGGGAGTTAGTCATTATGGCGTTTAGAGAAGGGAAAAGAGGAATGCTGGGCGACGTTAGCGTGCTTTGAACCAGCGTAGTGGTGCTACCTGGTCGTTTAGTGCTTGCTAACCTGGAGAGTATATCCGCTCTCGTATTCTCTTCATGCGGAACATGCTTGAATTCCACCTTTGAGAATTTCTCAGTCAACTCCTTGACACAGTTCAAGTATAATTGGAGTTGAGGTTCGCGAGCTTGATAATCTCCTAAGATCTGCGAAATCACTAGCTGTGAATCGCTGCAGAGTGTCGCCTCAGAAGCTCCGATGTCAATTGCAGCTCTTAGCCCGACCAAGCAAGCTTCGTACTCAGCTTGGTTGTTGGATGTTTTGAAATTGAAACGAAGGGAAATCTCCAGGTGTACTCCGTCGTCACTTTCTAGTACTACACCTGCTCCAGAGCCTCTTTGGTTTGATGAACCATCAACGTAAATGGTCCAATGGACTCGAGGGTAATCTGGATCAGTCCCTGTCATTTCCACAATAAAGTCAGCCAGAACTTGAGCTTTAATAGCGCTGCGGGGTTCGTAGGATATATCAAACTCAGAGAGTTCAATAGACCATTTGATCATCCTCCCAGCGAGATCGGGCTTGATTAACACAGAACGGAGTGGCAAATCCGTTCTCACTATGATTGGATGGGCATGAAAGTACGGACGCAACCGTCGTGAGGCCCAAACAACAGCGAGGGCGGCCTTTTCAATTTTCTGATACCGGATCTCAGCTCCATGCAAGGTCTTGCTAGTGAAATAGACCGGTCTTTGTCCATCAGGAGTTTCTTTTATCAAGGCAACGCCCAAAGCTTCATCTGAAATAGCCAAGTACAGAATGAGTGTGTCTTCGGGGTCAGGCTTTGTGAGAATGGGAGGTTTGGACAACACCTCCTTAAGCTCTTGGAAAGCTTTTTCTTGTTCCTGTCCCCACTCGAATTTCTTGGACTTTTTCAGTATTTTGTACAGGGGGAGCGACCTGTGAGCCATCTTCGGCATGAATCGTGCTAAAGCTGCTACCTTGCCATTCAGGGATTGGACTTCTTTGAGATTTTTAGGACTCTGCATGTCTAGAATCGTTTGGCACTTCCCTGGATTGGCTTCAATACCACGTTGAGTTAACATGAAACCCAAAAACTTCCCAGCAGGGACAGCAAATGTGCACTTCATTGGGTTCAGCCTCATGTTAAATTGTCTTAAACGGGTGAATACTTGGCGTAGGTCCTCAATATGATCGCCACCAACCGGTGTCTTTGCTATTATGTCATCAATGTATACTTCAACAAGTTTGGTGTGCATACCTTCGAAAACCTTGTTGATCATGCGCTGATATGTCGCCCCAGCGTTTTTCAGGCCAAAGGGCATGACTGTATAGCAAAAGACACCACGATCATTTATGAAAGCTGTCTTCTCTTGATCCTCTTCACACATCGGAATTTGGTTGTAACCAGAATAAGCGTCCATGAAGCTCAGGTATTGATAACCAGAGGAATCATCCACCATCCGATCTATATTAGGAAGAGGATAAGGATCTTTTGGACAGCAGCGGTTGAGGTCCACGTAGTCAATGCACATTCTCCATTTACCATTGGATTTAGGGACCATCACCACATTCGAAAGCCAAGAGGAATATCAGATTTCCCTGATAAATCCGGCCTTCAGCAACTCCTCAGTTTGCTGGCAAGCTGCCTTCTGTTTCTCTGGGCCCAATCGTCTTTTCTTTTGGGCCACAGGTTTCGTCTCTGGATAGACGGATAGTTTATGACAGCAGAATTCAGGGTCTATGCCTGGCATATCGGCTGCAGTCCATGCAAAGAGGTCTTTAAACTCTTGCAAGAGAGCCAGCAGTCGCTGCTCTATTTCAGTATCTAGCTTGTCATTGATATGGGTGATCTTTTCTGGAGAATCTCCCAAGACGATGTCCCTGGAACTTCCATCCGGTGTGGGCTTTGATGGGTTGAACGGATCAATATTCAAATCCGCTCTAGGGTCCAGGTCGATAAGGCTTACAGATCCAGCTGATGTTCCAGCATCATTAAGTTTCCTCTTTTTATTGGAGGCGTCCAGCTTTGTCATGTTGAGGCTAAGGTTGTAGCAGTACCTAGCCATCTCTTGATCACCCCGGATAGATGACACAGCATTATCCTTGTCAATGAACTTGATAAGGAGATGTGGGGTTGATACAACTGCCTCCATTGCATTCAGAGTGGGACGGCCTATGATGCCATTAAATGGTGATTTGACATCAATCACTAGCACCCGAGACTTAACCGTCCTGGCTCCTGGCTCACCTTCAAACGAGATAAGGGTGTCAAGATACCCTTTAGTTGGTTGCTTTGCACCGTTAAAAGCTGTTAGTTCCTGCGTATAAGGCTGTAAGTCTGAGTCTTTAAAACCCATTCTTTCAAAGCAATTATAGAAAATAACATCGCAGGAACTTCCCTGGTCAACAAGGATTCTTCGGACGTCCTTGTTGGCTATCACTGCAGTGATGACCACAGCATCGTCACCACCAGGAATGGTTGGGCCAAAATCCTCATCGGAGAAAGAGATTATGGGAGCCTCAATCCCTCCTCTGTAAAGGCGATTGTCTTTGACTTTCCCTTGCACAGATAGAATCATTCTGTGATGATTTTTACGAGCTGTAATTGAAGCTCCTCCTCCAGCAAATCCTCCAGCAATCATGTCAATAACTTCACGTCGGCCCTGACGTTGTTGCTGGGGCAGGCCGTCTCTCTGCGTTGCATTATCAGTCATCATACCTTTTTGCTTTTCTACAGCAGAGAACTTTCGGACTGGATTGCCGTTGTTGTCATCCCCGTCGTCTGGATCTCTTTCTCTCTTCTCATTCCGTTCTGCCCTGTCAAAGGATTTTTCTTTGAACAGGTATTGCTTCAACTTGCCTTCTCTAATTAGCGTTTCAACCGCGTTCTTTAGAGCTTGGCATTCATCAGTGAAATGACCATTTTGTTCATGAAAATCGCAGTACTTACGGGAATTTCCTGGTCTTTTCATAGGGGCTGGTCTCCTGATGCCATATGTGCTGAAAACTGGCCATCTGACCTCTCTCAAAATCTGAGATGGTCTAGCAGATAATTGTGCATAATGGCTGAAGGAATTGACATGCTTTTCTCGAGGTCGAGGAGGGTGGTTATTAACCTTAGGATTGGTGAATGGCCTCTCCATGCGTTCTGACCTCATCTTCTCCTTACCCTTCTGGGTTTGGGGAGATGGTGTTGGTGGCTTTTTCTTTGCAGCCATTGCCTCCAAGTGTATCTCTATGCTCACGTACTTTGAGGCTTTTTTCCTGAACTCCTCAAAAGTTGCTGGAGGGCTCTTTGCTAATGAAAGAGCGAAAGCTGAACCCAGCTGCAGTGCCTCAATAACGATATGCAGCTTGATAGATTCTGTGAGGTTAGGAACCAGGGCTACTTCCTTATAAAACCTCTTCAAAAAATCTTTTAAGCCCTCTGTTTCACCTTGCTTAATCTGAGCCAAGGTATGAGACGTCTTGGGTACGTCTCTGGAGATGACAAAGTGGGTTTCAAAGGCAGCTGCCATTTCCGTCCAAGAATCTATGGATCCAGAAGGCAGGCCTTTAAACCACCCGAGGGCCTCCTCAGACAATGTTCGAGGGAACATTCGACACATCACGTCTTCATCAGCCCCCAAGTACATGGCTTCAAACACATAAGCATCAAGGTGCTTAGTTGGATCAGTTTCACCACTATACTTTTCGATGGAAAGTGGTTGAGTAGTTTGAAGGTGCTTGGGGATGCTGATGCCCATAAGTCTCCTTGAAAAAGGAACCTTCAGATTGTAAGACAATGGGGGTGCTGTTGTTGAATCTCTCTTTCTTCGGGAAGCTGCATCCTCAGAATCGCGAGTCTGTTCTCCCCCCTCAAACGTAGGGATATTTGAGTACTGAAGAGTGGTGGACTTTTCACCATCAGTTGCGTGGGGAGTGTTTCGCGTGCGAGATGATTCTTTATCCTCGCTTTGCCTTTTTTCTCTTCGCAATTCAGCGAGTTCTCTCTGAAGTTGTTTAATCAACTCATCGCGAGGATCAGGATCAGACACTGTTACTATCTTCTTTGAGCTGCCCCCACGAGAATCAAAGTTGAGTTTTCTGAAGGCGTTAGGATTGGTTCTGCCTTCAGCTTGATTCTCCATGAAGTCTTGTGCTTCGCCCTCCATTGTGGATTACCTGCTCTGCCAAAGGATATGGGAATAACTTTATCGGGTCCCACCGGGCGTGCCAATGATCTGTCCTGAACCGGGGTCTAGAGATCCGGACTCAGACCAGTCACGAATAGTATGTAAATACTGTATAGAAGACCGGATGTATGTGTATCCGGTGTAGGTATCCGTTGTCCTTGAGTGAGGATAGCGGATTGGGCGTTCTGAAGATCCTTCACACCGACCTAACGCGTTGAAGTGGGCGAATGGTGGTGTCACCTGCAAAGATTCTCCGACGCTCAAGTCAGTGATTATATTCCAAGTAAGGAATGTATTCAGAGAGTAATCAGTCGTAAAAAATGAGCTGAAGATCCCTCACCTCAATCATAAAGTGAGTTCATATACCTGATTGGCTCGATTAACGAGGATTCGTTGGTGGGGAACCACCAACTCCCATTAGCATTATTATATTGCGCACTTACCTGCATGATTGGGTCAAGTGGCTATTTTATATTGAGCATAGAGAATGTAGACTAGGATTAGGGAATAAGTTGACCATTCCCGTGAGCAGAATTTGGCTCGTAGTGCAGGGAATTATTGATCGACCCCTGTAGCAACAATCCTTGTCTTTTGCACAGTGACGTGTGTATTATCCGATGTCATGGTGTTATCCTGAACAACCGGTATAGGGAGAACGCCTGATACGGAATTACAGTCCGGATGTATACCGATGACTCCGGTTACACGTAGATGTCTTATCAAAGACGTTGAAATATGTATAGCGGATCGGATACCGGTATTGAGACCGGATCAATATTGCTTTTACTTAATAATAAAATTCCTAAAAACTCAAAATAATTATTTTAATTATTCCAAACCATGTAACAAAGTATTTAAAAGTTAAAATAAATATCAATTTGACATAATTTAAATATTTGCCATCTTATTGGAAAGTGGTATGCTACTCATCGGCACACGGAACAACTTTCAAAACGCCGAAACCTCGTTGATTCCTTTCGCTTTCCTCTAAACCTTGTTTTTAGATACTTTTAGAAATCAAGGAAATTGGAGTCCCCTTTTAGCCTCCATGGCTGTCAAGAGAGAGAAGGAGGAGGAGAAGAGCTCAAAATTAATCTTTTATTTGATAATTGTTAAGGAAGATGGTGGGGTTTCAATGGTGCAACCCGTGGTTGAAAGTGATATGTGAGATAGGGGTGAGACACGAGAGAAAGTGAGAGCTGATGTGAAAGGAGAAAGTAAAAAAAGATTAGTGAATTTAAGAAAATAAAATAAAAAATGGGGTTGTCGTAAAAAAAATGAAAAGAGAGCTATAAGAGAGCAAGTGAGACAGAGATGGTGAAAGAGATAAAGCACGGGAGGGAGTGAGAAAGAGACAGAGTTAAGAGAGTAAATAAAAATAAAAAAGGGTTAGTTATGCTAGGGGAGTTAAACACATGGAGAGGGGACTGGATGGGAGTAAAGAGAGACGTGGAGACAGAGAGTGATTTTGAGAGGGAAATGAAAATTAATAATAAAAAAAGGGCTGTTACAACAACTTTATTGTCATCACCCATAAAGGTAAATCTTTTATTGTCACTTGGCGGTTAGCTGCACAGGCAATACTGTATAGTCATGCTTATGTGAGTATTAGCACCATAAAGTATCTACCAAGTATCTTTAGGAACAAAGGGCTAAATTAACTTTAGAACAAACTAAAGTGAGGAATTTACCTTTCTTTACATGCCACGTGGCATCCTAGGGATACTTTTTCTTCATGTGTCTTGACTTCTTTCAGAAGAAGCAAGTAGTTTCCTTGCATTTCTTTTGTTAAGAAGACCTTTCTCAGCATTTTTAGTTAGTTTCCTTTTACTTACTCTAAGAGCCACAAAAAATGAGCACTCTTTGTCAATTCTCTTTGTTGCCTTTCCTATTCTCGCATATAATATCAACTCATTTAAGGATTATTTGTCCTTTTAAGTATTATAATTGACCTTAAATTGTTTAAATTGTGTAGGAAAAGAAATCAAAACCAAATGCATGAGTAAGTCATCAGACAACTCTAACTTTAGTGTCTTTAGTTTTGAAGCAACATTGGACATTTTATGATGTACTCTCTAACGCTTTATTTGTCTTTATACCTCATAGAGACAAGCTTAGACAACAAACTACATGCCTTAACTTTCTCATTCTTAGCAAAGCATTGTTTAATGGCTTCTAGGAAACCTTGAGCACTTTCACTTTTAGAATTAAAGCTTTGAAATGCTTCCAAAATGGATCGCTTCATGATCATTAAGCATATTTGACTAGAACATTCTCACTTCTTAATCTTCTCAACTTAATGATTTTTCGGAGTAAAGTGAGTTTCATAGTTTGAAGTGCAAGATCTAAATCCATAAAACCTAGAACTATGATGATGAATTTTAATTTTAGATTTAAAAGTTACAGGTTAAAAATATATATTAATGTAATAAGGTATACAAAATTATATATGTATTAAATGAGTGTGGGGCAAGTGGGTAGTATAACACTCATACCCATACCCGTAAGTGTTTGTGCATATATACTATCATGTCCCTGTATTTCCATCTCTTTTAAGTTAGTGAATATTCTTTCATCATGGGTAATTTTTGCAGGTACTCAATGGGTTTAAGATCGTTTATCATCCGTGAATATAACATGTTATTTTATATCATTTAATACAATTTAAGTTAATTTACTTGTATCAATTAATTCTATTTGAATAAACTGCCTAAAAAATAAGTTATAAGATTTAGTTACTACCCTCGATTGCAAATATAAACAAAAGTAATTATTTTTACACATATTAAGAATAATGATTAAAAGTAGTTATATGTATTAATGTTATCAAATATTTGATGTAATATCTCAAAATACCTTTAATATCATTTATTACATAAAGCATTAGTTGTCTTGGGAATATATATAAGGATGACATATTTGGTAGATAAATATTTAATGACATTGGAAAAATAAAATTTTACTTATATTATAAAACAAAAAATTTCACTAAAATTTATTTATATTTAGAACTAGAGGTTTACTCCATCTGTTTCATATTATAACCCCTGTTTATAATGACATACAATTTTAGACGAGTAATTATTGTCTTGATAGTGTAAAAGACAATTTATTTTTTTTTTTAAATTTATCCTTATTTAAAATCAAACTCCAGTATCAAATATTAATTGTACAAATGTAAAAATATTAAATGCTTAAGGGTAAACTAGGAAAAAATGTAATAAATACTAAAATGAAACATTTTTTTGTTTTGGGGACTTATAATATAAATTAGAGGGATTATAAATTATAAAGAATTTAATTTAAATACATTGTCACTATAATTTTTAAAAATTGACATCCAATCATGGATTGTCATATAAGCAATCAGCATTTATTTATGTAATAATTACTTTACGAATTATATCTAGAATGAATTTTGATTGGTTGATAATGTAAAAATCTTTAGTGTATACAAATTAAACTTAATTATAAATTATCTAAAAATTCATAAACTAAATATTATAAGTTGTTAGCTTGTTTTATCCTACATGAAATTCAAAATAACATATTTTACACAATACACAATGATTATATTTATTTTTTTCATATTTGATAAGTACGTAGAATATTTAAAAATTGAAAAGTGATAATGGTTAAAGTAATTAATCTTCTATTACCTTTAAAATTGGACGAATACAAACAATTTTTAAAAAACGGACAAATAAATTTAAAGTAAACATATGTAATAATTTTAGTGCCATGAATGCATATAACTTTCATAGTCATCATATTATAAGTAAGTCACAGTTTGGTCCTTAAAATTATGGAATTGGGTGGTTGCTATAAAGATTAGTAAGGGCTTGACATTCCCACCCACCAAGCTTTTTCAATTCAATTTGGAGTTCCAAATTTTCCTCTGGAACTTAGAAGAAGAAGGATATGGGAAATTGCCAAGCCATTGATTCTGCAACACTGGTGATACAACACCCCAGTGGGAAAGTAGAGAAATTTTATGCTCCTGTGAGTGCTACTCATGTCATGAAAACCAACCCTGGTCACTATGTTGCCCTTCTCATCTCCACCACATTGTGTCCAACCAAGGATAAGGGTCACAATTACAAGAACACCAACCCTGTTCGCCTAACTCGCATTAAGCTTCTCAAACCCACTGACACCCTTGTTCTTGGCCAAGTTTATAGACTCATCACAGCTCAAGGTTACTTATTAATTAGTTGCAAGTTGCAATAACCATATTAGTATTCTATTAGCACAACAAATTGAACTTTAGTCTTGGAAAAGTTTTTTTATGTTCGTATTTATTTTAAGTTTGAGACTTTAATTAAAGTGGTTCTTGTTGTGTTCAGAGGTCATGAAGGGCTTGAGGGAAAGGCAAAAGGCAAAGATGAGGCAAAACATGTCAGAGTCAGGTCACAAGCCAGATTTGGTGAAGGAAAAAATACGGTTGGAGAAGGAGAAAGCAACAACAAGCTTAGAGGACAACCAGGTAGTTTTCAATAAAATTATGGTCCTTCTTTTCCACTTTTCACTAATTTCACTTCCAAGTAGTGTGTGTATATTTAAGCCAGCGATTTGTCAAATAATTGATGTGCACTCCCTCTTCTTATGCTAACCAGCTTTTCATCAAGAAACTTCTTTTTTTAATTTTTCTTTTTCATAAGCAATGAATTTTACTAACAGGGTAGTTGAAAATTTAAAGGGATGAATTTAATTATGAAGTAAAAATAAAATTACTTTTAACTAATCAAGGTTTGTTTGGAAACTTGGTACTAGACCCATCATACATGAATAAAACATGTCTTCTAAACAGCAAGCAGTAAAATTATGGATTTTCATAGAGATGAATAGTAGTATGGTAGAGTGAAAATGGTGATTCCACATGCACACATATAATTCAAACTTTGATATGTTTTTCAGGTAACCAAACATGAAAGATCTCGACCAAGTAATAATAATGTTGGCGGTGCCACAGCTAAGACAAGATTTTGGCAACCCTCTTTACAAAGTATCTCTGAGGCTGCCAGCTGATATGTGTTTTCAATCTTACACACATGTGGTGTGAGAGACAGAGGAGCAACTGAGAATTATAACCAAAAAACAATACTATTCATGATTGCTTAGTCATGTAGAAATTAAATATAGTGAGTGCATTGAGGTTCAGGGGAGGCCAGAATGATAAAATTCTCCAATGCAACTGTTGAGGCATAATTGTGTATAGCAAAGTTGACATCTGTTAGTGTAATTAGCTGTTACTCTCCAATGAAATCAACCTTCTTCATCAAAAATTATATCTATTGTTCTCACTACTTATGTGTCTCTTTCTTTTTTATGCAAAGGAGGGCCAAAGACCCAAATATTTTAGTTAAGTACTGGTAACTTAAATATCCTTTAAATATATTTTCATTCCTATGATATTAGAGTTTTTTGGATCTCAACCAAATAATTTTTTTTACAATCAACTTAATTATATTGAATACTTTATTTTTTAACCTCAGTTTTAATTTGAATTTATGTTCTAAGACTAACTAATAGTCCGTTTGGTTTGCAGTCAGTGCAACAAAAGTTATAAAAATAGAAAAATTTAAAAGTTAATATTGATCATTCACATCGTTTGAGATAGTCAAAACTTCATTTGACTGTATGATTTTTTTGGAGTTTGACCAACCTAACTAGGAAGCAAACATACTCTAAATTACATATCAACCGTATAGATAATTATCATATATTTAATAAACTATTGTATATGTTAGAATCATCCTATTAAACTAATATGTTTTTTAATTTTTCATGCTAACATCTAATAAATTCAGCTTTACATTTGGGATTAAAAATAAAATATTCTATATAAATATTACATTAATGTCAAATACAAAAATTATGTTTTTCTGGTAAAGATAAAGAAAATTGTCAAAAATAAAAAAAAAGTATATGGATTTATATAATTATTCTCATCGCATTATTATTCAATAAAATATATTGGCATAAATTAGTAACACGCTATGAAAGTATGGAATAAAAGTGGCTTGCAGAGTCGCTATTAAAACTTGAATGTATAAATTCAAAAGATTTAGGTTGGGTGCCTTCAACATCTAATATATTTGGTATATTTATATTTATTAAATAACTTATATCAAAATGTATTTTGAGTTATTAAAACTTTTTACACACTGTCGTTGGAAAATGTGCCAAATGCACTAAATATTGCAAGCAGTCTATCCGAATTGAATCATTGCTCTTTTGTATTTCAACTTTTTAATTATTTATTATAAAAAGACACGCTATGAATTGGGTCTACTATCTGATTTATTTAAGACTTATTTAAGTTAGATTTATTAGATAAAATTTTTTTATTTAATTAAATAGATTAGATAATAGACTTTTGAAAAAATTCTATGAAATGTTTAATTAATTTATTATATTAAATGTATATTTAATATAATATAATAATATATACTTATAATATTTTTAAATAATATTTACAAAAAGTATTTAATTTATAATATAACTTAAATAAAATAAAAAAGTCTTAAATTTATGTTTAAGTGTTATGTTTGTTTGGATAATTATTAGTTTTATAATGATGTATTATTATATTATTTGGGGTTTAAAAAATTTTTAATTGTTAAATATTATTATTTAGGATTTAGTATTTACTTTTTCATTTTGCAAGTTTCTAAAATAGTTGGATTAATAAATCTATTGAAAATTTTAGAAGATTTTACCTTAAAAACCCAAATTTAAAAGAAGGACCTATTAATTACGATCTTCATGCTCAGATTTAACAAAAATAGATAGTTTTGTGCAGTTGCAAAAACTACAACGTGAAATATTTTTCACTATATGGATGAGTAATAAAAAACAACTTTTAAAAAAAGGAAAGAATTTGCCGACGCAAAGAGGTTTACTTTTTATAAAACAGTTGCAGTTAAAGTAGCTTGCGTCCCGTTTTTAACCTTCTTTTTAATTCATATTTTGTCCACTAATTACTTTGCAAAGTGAGTACTTTTTCTCAAATAACCTAAATTAGTGCTACTTGTTTTATATAATATATTTATATAAACTTTAACTTGTTTGAATGAAATGAATTAATAAATATTTTCTTTATAAAAAAATTATGGGAAAACATATAATAATTAATGTGAAACCAAAACATACTCTTATGTCACACAATTTTCTATTTATATATACAATTAGATTTTGTTGGTAAGAAAAATTTATGTCCTACGAATATAAAAAGTAAAAGTTTAGATAAATTGAGTCTCATTAATATTATGACACACATTAAGATTTAATAAACAGTTGCAGAATTAAGACGTTGTTATATTATACTATAGAGGGGCTATGCCCTTTTTGTCTTTAGAAATTTTTTTGAAACATATATATGCATTAGATTTATTTTTTATAATTATTTTAATTTGTACCATTAAAATGTTTTATTGATTTTTTTATTTTAGAGTTCTTAAATTATTTTTTAGAAATTGTAATATTTTAAAACATTTAAAAATTAAAATCAAACAATAATTGCTTAAACGCAACTTAATTGTATTAGGATAAAAATATAATTGAATTTAACCCTTAATATAATTAATTCCTTAAATTTGTTTTATTTTTTTTATCATCCCTTCAAGTGTGATTTAAATATATAATTTTATGATGATATGTTTAAACCTTAAACAACTAAATTTAGTCACATTTATATTTTTACAATTATATTTTCCCTAACTGATTCTCAAGCCCCGGCTTTAGTTTTTTATTTTTTTATTGAAAGGAAGATGACGGTACTGCATTCCTAATTAACTTCAGCAGAAAGGAATTCACTAACACAGGGTTCTTTGGTTGAACAAAATGTTAATTTTATATTTTTATTATTTTTTAGTTTTGATAATAAAGTTATTATCAATTTATTTTTTATTTTTAAAAGTTTAACGAGAAACACTCAAGAGTAGTTTTTTATATTTTCACTGTACTAGTAGTAATTTCTTTATTTAATTTCACCGTTTCCTATAAATTTTTTAACAAGAGTGACAATTTTATAATTAAAATAAAATTTATAAATTTTATAGTTTTTACTAGTTATACTTTTACTTTATAAACTAATCAAGTTTTAAATAAAATGCATCTTAAAAACATTAAAATTATTCAACGTTTCCCAAAATGAGCAAGGAGATTTTAAAAAAGGTTAGAGATTTATTATATACTTCTTTATTCTAAAGGTGTTCAAGAACGTCATTAACTACAAAGTCGAATTAATCTAAACTGTCAAATTTGGAAATAGTAAACCGCAATCATATGTTTTGTTGTGGTTCACTTCAGTTTGCAATTTATGAAAAATCAAATCAAACTTTTGTTAATTTTGTTATACTAATTCTATTGATGGTAGTAGATGTAAATGCGAACACAAGTTTTGATTGTGTTTAAGAATAAGAATAGATTGAGTCTTAATTTAGAGGTATGAATTTGATTTGTAGGTTAGGTTTGAAGTTTGATTTAATTTATTTAAAAGTTTGATTTAGTATGATGGTATTTATAAAAATTTGATTTAAATTATTGTTAATGAAAAGACAAATTAAATAGATTAATAAGTTCATATTAAACAAATCAATATGATTCTAAAAGATTAACACCTTACATACTTTTAATTATTAATTTTGCATGTTAAAGATGATTTTAACACATTTTAATTTTATAAATTATAATTCATACAAAATATCATATGTATTTATAAATTATAATATATTACAAATTATATTTAATTAAATAAATTTTTTAAAAAAGTCTTGATATGATATTTATATTAAATATGTTAGGTCATAAACTTTCGACGATGGACCTTTGTATTTTTATCCCTAATTGTGATTGGAATGGTTTTTAAGTGTTGTATATGGTTGGAAATTGATTGGGCGGCACACGCTAAATATGTTAATTACATTGTAATAAATGAACAGATTTATTGTTAATGGAATTATAATTATAATTTTCTTTATTGGAAATTTATTAGTAATGAATAAACTCATTTGGATATTTTAGTTGTGCTATATTTTATAATGTTAGAAGATGAATGTGATTGTTATAACCGACCATTATAAAAACTCAATTAAGATGTTTTACTCACATGTTTTGATTTTTTGGATATTATTATCGGTGAATGAACTAATTTGATATTCTAATTAAATATTTATTATGTTTAGCATATAACAAGATCTTTTATATTAAAAATCAAAATATAAACTAAGCCCTTAATAATTTAATTTGATTTTTATTTCCTATTTCAAATCTACCAAATCAAACCATAATAATTTTTGCTATTTTACATCATATGCAAACCGTAATGTGCTACCAACCCTTCTGGTGATGCAAACAGAAATGGTTATTTTATGCAAATGAAACGTTTATAATTAAGTTTTAACGTGACCATACTTTTAAGAGGATTTGAACTAAAAATTGAAAAGTTATGAGTTGATTTATGAGTAGATACGTCAAAATTGGATGTAATTCATGAACCAACCCAGCTCGAGGTGAGTTTTAGGTGAATCAGGTTGAATAAAAGTAACTTTATTTTTGAAGTGGAGCTTTTTCTGACTCGATCTACTAAACCTGACTCATGGTTGGGCAAACCTGTAGTGAGCCAGACTGGCCAGCGAATTGGTAATTAAAAAAATAAAAAATTTCAATATGGCACACACATTGCACACGAGGAGGTCAAGACGTCAAGTAGTAGCTGCGTGAGTCGACCCTAATTTTTTTTCCCTTTGTAGTTTCCACTTCAGTTCCACACTTTTGCATATTGTTTTAGTTCTCACGACTCACAACTTCTTTTCTTTTCCTCAATTCACCAATCACGACTTCACTTCCCCATCATTCAGCCTCCAAGTCCTCTACAGGATGCACGCTGTGACGCGGTTGAGTGTTGACTTTCCCCTACCCTCTGCGATCGTAACGCACACGCACACAAAGGCCTTCCTCCACGACGGTATAAAATTATTATATGATATAATATAATATTTATATGTTTGTATATTCATAATAATAAAATTATTATATAATATAATATAAAATTTATATAGAATTTAGTATTAGAACGTGAGGAAAATAAAAAATATTTTTCTATTTTTAAAATCATCTTTTGGTATTTCCTATTTTTTATTTGATTTTTAATTTTTTAAATAAAATGGGTCAACCCGTGAGTCACCCGGTGGGTTGAGCCGGGTTGAAAAAACTGGCTCACTTAAAATAGTGAATCAGATTGGATTGAGTTATAAAAATTTTAAACTCGTAATGGGTTAACTCATGTGGGTTGAGTTGACTCATTTTGACATCTTTATTTATGAGGTGCATGGCGTGGATAAGAAAGGTCATTGGAAACAGGTGACAGCAGCACTCGTGCACATATCTTACGCATGAAAGTTTGTTTCACTGCACGAGGAGACCCCATATTACATAGAATTCCCTCTATTTGCCCCACCAAGCTTTCGCTTTCTCTTTTCTTTCTTCCTTTTTTCTTTGTCTATATCCCCTCCTTTCCCTTCTTTATCATCAACAATCATGCAATATGCGAATAATTAATCCACCCTTTTCTCTTTTCTCATTATACATTTCCAGAATAATTCTTGTCATTGCCTCAAATTATCATTTTATTTCTTTCAATGAAAAATAAACAAATCCTTTTCTTCTAATAGGCTTCCTTTTTCCATTAATGTAAGTTATAATAATATGGCTGCCAACAAAGGTTATCTAGTTTATTAAGGGCAACTCAACTTATATCTTTAGTGATGTACATCTAAATTTCATCGAGTTTTGAAGTAGATGCTAACACTAATAAACACATAATCTATGCATATGTGAAATAAAATTAGGATTAGAGTCTATATTAACTGCTCCTATAAGCTAACCTATCACTTATTAATTGACATTCAGGAATTTAAATTATCTCTTTTGGCTATAGTTGGGCGAGTGAGGTTGCATTCCAGCATATATTTCGGGATATATATGATTTCTGTCTCTCATATCTTGTTTTGTTAACTTTAGTGCGTACTTTATCTTCAGTGTATATTGTAAGAATGAGAGAGAAATAAATGTGTGCTGCTTTTTGGCTTGGTTTCGTTGAAAGCAAAACTCAACAAACATTGCTCCGGCTGAAAAGTATGGAAGCACTGAATAAGACCAATCATTACAAGAAAGAATTCAAATTTCACAAAAATTTAAAGTTGACCGAGAATCTTTATTTTTTTTTTTTGCCATGTATTACTAGGCAAAGCATTTAGGTGAGGAAGTCAACTTGCATGCCATTCATTATGAAATTCTTTCCCCTGGTTGCATCAACTAATCAAGTAAATTTGTAAAGTGCCTATTATATCTTAGGCACAAATTCCCGCAGGCAGGAGAAAAGGGTATGACTATTTAGATTCAATCTAATCTAACGCCATTCAGTGTAACCTAGGAGTAGGAGGTCAGGAGAAATGCATGCATATCCTAACACATTCTTAGAAGAACCATTAAATTAAGTTACACGGAAAAAATCATGAATGAGACACTTTCAGATACATATTAATGGGGCAGTTTTTTCAAAATTTACATGTCTGAGACACTTTATTATGTGTCGTAACTATTTGAGACGAATTGGCAAACGCATATTGTTGTGACAATTTCCTTGGGAGGTGACACGTGGTTGTGTCATCAAAAGTTCATACGACATAGCCTGTGTCGTGAAAAGTGCATACGACACCCATGTTGTGTCGTCACCCTATGTGTCGTGCAAAGTGCCAACAACACATGTGTGTCATCCAAATTTCCTATGACGTGTTTTTCTCAAACCTCTCACCCCGTCTCGTCCCCCCACTATATATATCTACCTGCTGGTGGTCATTTTATTACGTATCTAATTCCTTTGGCATACAAGTGTTGTTTATTGCATTTCGTATTTAAATTTGTTTGGTCCAAAATATTTTTCAAACTGAGTTTTTTGTTTGATGATGATTTAGACTATAGTATACTTTCTGATGAGGTTCTACATGACTATAGTATACCTTCTAATGAGATTCTACGTGTCTTTCCCCCACCATGTCGCCATTTATTTACACGACAACCATAGCGTTAGCAGTTTTAACGACACAATAATGACCCAAAATTGTGTAATTTCCTAGCAAACAACCCCATATTTGTAATTAAGCTTTAAAACTAACTCATTGATAAACATTACCCTAAGTTATGTTTAGGCACTATCATGCCGTTGCCAAAACTTTAGATGTAGTTCCCGATGTGATATTTGTATTATTTTCAACTCAAAATTGAAGTTTCATCTCAATAATTCAGTCAACCATTATTGCTATCATTATTTAGGATTTAGGATTTAAGATTTAATAGTCAAATGAATGCTTTGATTTTGTAACATCTATGAAGTCATCATATCTAAGGAATTATTTGTTTTGGTTGTTGTGAGCTTCACTAGTTTGTTCTTGTAAAAAGGATCTCGGTAGTCTAAGAGAAGAAGATGTTTATAAACTATCTCACAACATTTCGTAGGAACCTAGGCCAGTGCCAATAGTAGTTTATAAATATTCTCTCATCTTAAACAACCTATGTGTTTTCTATAAGGAATCCTTAAAACTTATAACACTCAAAATAGATAATATCTCGAATATGATGATTTTATCAATGTTGTGGGACTGGCAAATTGACACATTAGGTAAGGGGCCATTTGGCTAACAGGTAATACCAAGAGCCCTTACAATCCCCTTAGCCTCAATTAGGGGGCTTATGTTCTACTCACAAGTTACATCATATAAGAATCTAGATTAAAGGTAGTTCAAAAACACTCTTCTCTTAAACTACTAACACATCTTTTACAATCACAAACTCGTGAGACTTTTGTCAATCAAAATGGACAATATCTCAAATAAGATAACTCTATCCATGTTGCCCGAATGTTACAATGAACAATATCAAATACATATTTAAAAAACTGCACTAGGTTTATCCATTTCCTTGAGTGTAAGTTGATACTTCAACTAGTCCTTGATAATTTCATGAACAGGGGTGTGCCTAAATTTTTTCCTAGTGGTCAATCAAACTGAATTATGAATAAATTTGTTCTACAGATACAAGTGTAGAAATTTTTTAAAGTGAAAAACCAATTGTCAGGAAATTTACAGTGAAGAGCAGATTTATTACAGTAAATGAAAATTACAAACTTCATGAAGCATCAAAGCAGAATGCAGATGGGCAAGCCATATGATTAACTCAAACTATCAACTAATTACTTCTTAATTCTCAACCCCAAAATTTGTCACAAAAACTATCTCATACATAATAACCAGAGAAATGTGGATGAAACATTGTCATTTCAGGCCTGAAAAAGAGCCACCATTTGAACTTGTAAGTGCCACTTTAACTGGTATAAGTTGCATGCTATTACTCAGTTGTGTTCTCAGTCACCCCTTCAACATTTTCTTGCTTGTCAAGTTGACTGAAGTTACCTTTCTGCTTGAACAACTGTGTATGATGGTGCCTACAATAGAGACGATGTTCATGGGCCACATAATTTGATGGACTAATTACACATCCTCCATGAGTGCACCTGAAACAGGCCTTATGGTAAGACGATCCATCAACAGCTACCTGAAAAGGATCAGTGAACAGTGCCATTATTAACATGAGACACAGTACGACTTAAAACACTAAAATTGTTTCTAAAGTTAACAAGAAATAATTGTCTAAAAGCAGCTCCCTCACTCTGGCTCTTCCTTTATTTTTCTGTCTCAACAATGTACCCTCCCTAATGATAACAAAGACATGAATTGGGACTAAGTTGTTGTTGTGCCTCCATCTCTACCAACAGGAAATTAAGGGGTTGACGTTGACATTTGCTAAGAAGTATCTAGAAATCAAATGAATCCACTCTTTGCTAATTTTTCCCAAATTAAAAACGGTGGCATAAAGAAACAAGTGTGGTATATATCTATTCATAATTGATAAAATGAGTTTCTCATCCTCAAACATGGGTTTCAGAGTAAGACTAGTAGATTTGATTAAGCCGGGCCACTGTAATTTACTCCAAGCTAGATTTTTATACAGTTGCTTATTTCCATTTCAATAAATTTTGGCTCCAGCACTTCTTTGTTCTCCAATTTACATATATATCTGCATTAATTCAATGGTTAGCTTCAGCAAATGTTGAATACAATAGGTGGGCAATGGCAAATCTAAAGCATTTTTAGTTTTAAATCTGATTTCCTATAGTTCTAACCTATAATTTGCTCATTGGGCTTTCAATGTTGTGTATTGCAGGTTTATTTTTTTTATTTTTATTTCTGCTTCAGCCTCTAATTAAGTTCGTACTGCTGCTAGATCTAAACTAGAAAGGCACACCAATCAAATGATGCTTGAGTGGGAAACTAAGTAATGATGTCTACGCTAATAATGTTTATAAGAAGTATGTTTGGTTGGTTATGTTATTTCCATGACAGTCATGGAAGAGACGAAGTAAAAAAAATTCACATCCACCTACGACATTAATCATAACAAATCACAATCATTCATTTATTTTTATGATGTGTGTCACCTTAGTTCAACCTTAAAAAAGGGGGGAAAAAACAATTAGATGACTTATGCCTGAACATGTATAAAGGTCTAGCTTTCCTGAATTGAGAGAATCTAGGGCTTCTTACTTTAATAATTTATAAAGAAAAAATGGTAAAATAGTTATATACCTTTTCAATAGGGTACACTGTTTTCTTGCAAGCAACACATTTTTCCTGAGTTCCGGCAAACAAATTTGAAAGCTTGCTATTGGTCTGAAGAATTCAAGAGATTAAATTTACATGAGAATCAAACAGGAAGGTATCAAAAACCTTCATTTAAAAACATTAGATAAGAAGGAAAATTTTTGTGATTAACCATATTTGAAAGACCTGATCAGTAGATCTTTCAAGTCTAGCTGTTCTTGGAATACCTACAGGCAATAAACATACAAGTTAAGAGGAAACAAGATGAAATAAACTTGGAATCAGGCTTATCTGAGTTACTGTTTATGCATCAGGAACAACTAAATAATAGCAATTCACCTTCAAAACTTTTTTCCAAGCTGCCAGTCTTCTTAAAGAGTTGATCAAAATGTGGCTTACAGTATAGAACACCCTCAAAGGAACAAAAATTACTCAACTGTAGGAATGCATGAGCAAAAAAGAGGATTAAAGATGTATCAATTACATGATTCTTGTCACTTTCAAGCTTTAAGCTTCCAAGAAAAACAACCAATATTTGCCACAGAATATCAAACTTAAACAGATATTAACTCCTATTTCATGTGCCATGATGCATACAGATTCTACACTTTAAAACAATCTAAAATTATTGACTCGTGTAAACACTTTGGGAATGAATAATTTCAATTTAATTTTCATCCCAATTTCAAATGTCCCTTTGAATAAAACAGCAATTAGATAAATGGCATGGCGTCCTATGCAGGTTCAATCAAAAAGTTACAACACAATGTCAACCCTTCATCTGAACAGAAATTGGGTTTTATTTTCCGTGAGTCACATTTTCTAATTTAAAAAAATAAAATTACCGAATCAATGAACATAATGGAACTGAGTTGGTGTTATTTAATTGTAATACCACTTTGACACATCACTGAAGAAACTAGCATTCAGAGTAACGGTATGCTTCGCAGGTTCAAATGAGAATGCTTAAATTTCCATTGGTAAAACAAATAAATACAGCAACTGAGATTATACAACATACATGATTATACAAGAACAAGAGACATTCTAATAGGTGTTCAAATGCATGATTATACAAAAACAAGAGACATTCTATAAAGAAAAAGTTGAAAGGCAAATGACATATTGATAAGACTGCGAATCATTGTTTAAAAATTGAAGAAAAGAGAAGAATAGAAGCTAAAAAACATCAACTATCATTAAAAATATATATATCAAGCCTTGATTTCAAACCTCTGCACCAATCACAAGCATTTAACTATTCAGGGTCACAATATGTTCCATAATCTTTCTCAAAACTATGAATTTACTTCTCCATTCTATGTCAATCTTGATCTTCCTCTCTAACATCTAATACCTACCTTGAAACCTACTCTATCTCCCATCCTAGATTTTATTTTATGATTAACCTGCTCATTTTCTGAAACAATCCGATTCAAATTATGATCACAAAACACTGTGATGATTGCTAAAAACAGAACAAATTTTCCTCTTGGTGATCATCCATATCAAGCTTCCACATGACCATGCACTGAATCGTAATTTAATAACAACCCCCCCCCCCCCCCCCCAAAACAAAAAAAAGAAACAAGAAGAAAAGACAACCAGTTCAATCATAGCTGGACACCAAACTAACAAAAAAGGATGTGAGCTTTCTTAATAAAACATGTAGATACATAGAACACTAAGTTAAGAACATAGGCTTGTGTTTGGTATGTTCTGAAGAAGAAGAAGAAGAAGAAAGGAAAAGGTGTGATATAACCTTAAGGGTACCCTTGCAGTGGTGACATCTGAAGCAAGATTTGTGATAGACCTTGTTGTCAGCAGTGAGCTGATCCACCAAGTACACTGTTTTCTCACAAGCTTTACACTTCTGGGTAGTCCCTGCAAAAGATGCCATCTCAACTTCACCAATTCAGAATCTCTCTCAATGAAAGTGAAGACTTTTGTTCTTGCTTTCCAACTATTACCACTCCCAGTTCCTTCTTTTCCTTTTCCTTTTTCTTTTTCTTTTTTTCCATAAAACAATTGTGTTGAGAAAATTAACAGCTCAGACTCAGTCATGGGAGCAGTTAAAAATGCTGATCATGCATACTCTACCTAATTTTCTAACTCACTAGAGACAAAAAAACAAAATATACAAATTTGTAAAGTTTTGTACTCATAAATCATATTCATAATAATGACTAGTTTGGTGACATGTAGTTCGGTGGTGACGGCTTTGGGGTATGTAAATGACCACAGTACCCTTTGATGACATTGACCGCCGGTATCTTACATTCAGTGGGCAAGTAGTGACACATTTTTTCTATTTTCGTCGCAGATTCGAACATATCATGATGTTCACGAAAGTTGTCGTGTTTTCACTCATCTTTTGTAAAAGTGGGTGCATGTTGTGCAGCATATAGATTATTTTATTCTCTTAACATTAAAGGTAATGTAATTTGTGATAATAAAGATAATGATGATTATCTCAGACAAGTTTCATTTCTTTCTTAATATTGGACGAATTTAACTGTCAAAATCAAATTTCATTGACTTAGGGGGTGTTTGGATATAAACTCCAGTTGATCAAACCCCCAAAAATACATCCAACGGTCAAATAGAATTTTTACTGTTTTAAACTGTGTGAAGGATCAATATCAACCCTTAAATTTCTTTATTTCCATAACTTTGTTGCCCCAACTGAAAACCAAACAGACACTTAAATTGTAAATCGGTATCTTCACTTCAATTTTAAAAACATTTGATTTCAGTGTTGAAAATTATAACACTAAATCACATGAAGTATGTCATATATAGCTTAATTTTTAACTTACTTCTGTTTATTATCAAATTATTATTGTTAACATGTGTTGCATTTAGTACAAATATGAGTAGGATATTTCATATAGAATTTGTAATAAACTTCTCCTTCAATATGTTGATCTATTTTTTCTAATACATTTTAGAGTTGTTAAAACGGGTTATCCGGTCGGTTTGTGAAGAGTTTATACTTTTTTTAGATTAGGCTAAAAAGGCATATGTTGAATCCGATTTAATTTTAGGGCCCAAGCCTGATTTGTATCGGCCTGTCAAGTTTAGCGAGCTACTTACTTGGATGAGTTTTTTTGGGCTTTTGTGGGCCTTTGGAACGCTCACGTTGTTTTTTTTCTTTTTCTGTAAACATTACAAAAAATACAATCACTAAAAAGATACCAAAATTTTTGCATGCTCTAAATTAACTACAAAATCTAATTCAAGTAAAAAAATTGTAAAAAATAGTTTTCTTCATGTTAATAAAAACACGCTATATGTAGGCTGGGCCAACAAAAACCTGACTTGGTACGGGTTTTCCTGGACCAGATTTAAAAAGGCCTAATTTTTAATTTGGTCTTTTTATTTAGTATCTAAATTTATCAATTGTGTAGATTTAATAAATATTGAGGTTTGAACTTAAAGACTTGTTTCATTCAAGTTTTTGATTTTTTTTATTTCACTAATAATCTAGTTTTTTACTATGTTTAACCAACTAACCTAATTCTCTTGTAATTCTGTTTCTATGTTTGAATACATATAAGCGATGATAATGATTTTATATTTTGTCTCTTCTTATTTAATTATCTCACTTTTTTAAAAAAAATAGTAAATTTATATTATTAAAATTGTAAAACAAGTCTATTCCGAGCGACCCTCCAAGGCTGTATGGCATGAAGTGTCTCCCCCTTCTCCGTTATCAAAGACAAGTTGGGAGGAAAACAGCAAATAGAACTATAGAAGTGTGACTTTAATGACTTCTCAAAAGGAGAATTTACTAATTTTTTCAATTCTATCTCCAATTTATCATAATGAATTTCTCTCTTCTTTATATAATAAGTTTTAAAAATTAATGAAGTAGGGGAATATTAAATCCGGATATTGTGTTCAGAATTCAATAAGTTTTTACTTCAGCTAATTATTAATGATTCTTTTAATTTGGGTATAAAACCTCAAAAGACTATAATTTTAAAATAGAGGTGGCAAATCATCGTGTGAACATGCAGACATGACCAATTTTGATCAGCATCCACACATAAACATACACCCAAGGATTATAAGGTAACCACAGTTGATTCTATTTAGTAAAAACAAGCTCATGACTTTTACGTAATTTATGGCTTGTATCCAGCAACTTAATACTTTTCATGTAAGCTCCTCCTCTTCTTTTTTTGCTTAAAACACCAATGCTAACTTTTAAAAGTTCTAAAGCTTCAACAAAGACTATAAGCTACATTTACCAAAGAGACATCTTATCCTTCTTTCCACCCTTCTCAAGAAAGAGCCAACCTTGTCAGACTCATGGAATTTTAGCCTCCTAGACAGAGAAATATGAAATAATGGGGATAGAGAAGCCAGCACCAGGTTACAATTCCATTAATATGATAATCAATGTTCATAAACATGGCAAAGCTTGATTATAGAATTGCATTAAACAACTCAAAACCACAACTACTCCCAAAAAAATCTGCTCATCCTCAAACTTGGTTGAATCAATTCTATCTGTTTCAGACCTAAAGCCAGAAATTTGCAATCTGCCAAACAACATTATCATCATAAAGTGTCCATCTTGAATGGTGAAAAAATTACTAATGCTCAAGCAATTTTGGTTTAAATTGCTTTTCTGCTTATTCTAACATGACTCATCATAACGTCCAAATTGTTGCCATAAAAGTACAATGTAACAGAAAACTAGCATCCTGGTATTCATTGACTTTCAAATATTACTGTTTCCGAGCTTCTTCTCTTGTGGCAGCTCTGACATATATTTCATAACAGCAACCTGAAACATCATAAAACGTATACAAGAACATTGAAAACGATGGAATAGGAAGAGAAACTAACATTATGATTGTTTCAATAACAGTGTATAGGAGTATATAGCAGGCTAACTAGCATATGCTCAATTACACAGATAGGTAGTAAGGAACATTCAGTGTGTAGAGAATCATCAGTTTTTATATTATTCTATCATCTGTTAATGGTTGCGTTGTAGTGTGGAGTGTGGACAATGCCGAACACAGGAAAGGTGTTCATGAATGTGCAGTAATTGAGAATTCAAGAATTTAACAAGCTAAAAATATTAACAAAAACTAGAAACATCCTAACGACTAGCAAATACTAGAATATTTTTTCACTGTTGAAAGTGATTATATAAACAGACCTTCAAAACCAACTAGACAATACAATTTCAAACAATAACCATATTGCTCAACATGACATTGCTAGCAATTGAGGAAATGATCAGTGTGGAAAGGATACATATACATTCAATGAGAAAAACAACCTATTGACTTGATCACAAACTGGCCTTGTAAGTTGAAATGATGACAATATCCAAAATGCTCCCCTCCCAAAGGATTAAAGGGAACCACATCCTCATTTCCAATGGTACATTTTCAAAACATTTGTTTGTGATGTACTTTTCATAATATATCATACACAGCAACCCCAATTAATTGTTAAATAAATCACATTTCAGCAATTAAACTGCAGAAACATTAAAAAATTTACAAACTGTCACTGGTCAAAACTGAGATCAACTTCTCAAATCAAACAACAATCTGACATGTGGACGATTTTCTGAAATGAAATGAAAGAACATTCACTTATCATTACCTAAGAACTTTATGGTTGGCAAGAATATAAAAAGCTTGATCAAATTTTTGGGGTCATCAAAGGTAGTTAATTAGGACTGCAAGAATAAGTTTTACATTTAGAATAAAAAGAAAATGAGAGTGAGAACAACAAATTTGAAATGAAACAAAAAAGAAGACATTCAATTTCAAAGAAAAAATGAGGCTCACTCAATTGCCATAGAAACTACCACTTATTTCATTTCAGATTGCTTCATTAGCACATAAATAAACTGTAACAACAAAGTCCAGCTCAAACACACAAAATCTTTCAGACCAATAATAAGTGAATTTGACCCTTGAATGAGAATAAAACAATCCTCAGAGTTTCACATCAAAGTCATTCAACTTCTTGTTACAAATCACAACACCCCAAACCCTCACCCCTTTGATCAAAATCAGATTTAATTAAAAGGAAGCATACCTGCAACGACAACAATTGTCAGAACATCCCCGATTCTTTTGAGTTGTTTCACACTCTTCTTATATGACTTGAATGGCCTCAGAGCTGCATCTTCTGCCAAGAGCTGTTTACATAATCCAAACAGCAAAATTAAGTGCACAAGGAAACAAAATAAATCACAAAAGTAATCTGCTCAAACAGATTATGCATCTTAAGTTAAGCTCTGCAATGAATTCACAGAAATTCAAACAAAAACTGTAACATTATAGTGAGTATCAAACTATTAACCTATTAGTTACAATACTGAACCCAAATGACGAATTCTTAGCATGAAATGAAACCCATTTCGAAAAAATTAGCCCAATCCCGAATCCCAATATTTGGTTATAAAATAAACCTATTAAAAAAAGAAAAAGAAAAACCACAAATTAAATTGATTAAATAGGGGGATGAATTTTAGTCTGTCCCTAACTACAAATGTTATGACACCCAATTACAAGGTTAAATCAAAGTAACTATAACATGATGCACAAAAATACCAGAATCGTGAAAATATAAATCTTACAGCTTTTTCACGAGGCCCAGGTTCGATGTGGTATCGACGGCGAGAGAGAGAAGCAAAATCTTCAGTCTTCTGCTTTGTCAAAAGAGACAAAAATAATAATAATTAGAGAAACATAACGTTGTGTGAATATGATTCAAAATAAGAATACCTGAGAGTGAGATCGAAAATGGGAAGCAATGGTTGTTTTGTTAAATAAGAACGCCATTTTTTGGAACAAAACCGAGCTAGGTGAAGGGACAAGCTCACAAAACGTAGACAATGTTTTTTTTCTCAATTTATATATAAATAAACAATTTCCTTTTAATCTGTTCTTCGGTTAGAAAATAAATAAAGTTTTTTTTTTGGATGCAAAAAATAAATAAAGTTTCGAATCACTAATCAGGCTTTTGCAACCTGCCCACAAACTCTCAAGATCATTATGGGCCGCATAGGCCCAATCTAATCTTGAGCAACAAATAAGCCCAGGTTACAATAATTTTGAAATTATTGATCGTGAATAACTGACTAAATCAGTGAGAATCGATTGATATATCAAATTCTTTAAAACTATGAAAATGCTTGTTGTCATTCTTTATTTATATTTTTATTTTGTAAGGTTTTTTTATTGGGTATCTTCTAAATTATAAATTTAAAGATTAATTTTTAATTTCAATAATGAGAATATTAAGTGGTTGGTCGTTAAACTAATTTCATTCTTTATTAGTTATAATAATGTTTTTCCTTCTTTAATTTATTTTTAAATGTTCAAATGTAATTTTAGATGGATAACTAAAGTAAAATATAATTTAGTATGTAAATTTTTTCTAATCGTTAAAGATTTTCTCTTTTTTTTTTTTGTTAGGAGGATCAATGTTGTGGGAACAGCAATGACTTACTTCAGAAGCTACTTAGAAAGGAAGCAAACCTCTCCTGGCCAAGGACAGTGACGCTTCGACTGTGCAACCGAGGTGGAGTTTTTGTATTTCATTCAGAACAACTGATAACAGATAACACCACGGTGGCCCTTTTTCCTCTATTCCTTGTTGTTTGCATGCTATTTGTGTTTTTAGTATGGTTAACCTTTTTTTTTTCCAGTTGCTTTGTTATAGTGTTAAGTCTTGAATGAATGTTTCAAAGTACCCTTATTATCTCCCTTGTTGTTTTTTGTGTTGAGATATTTTTTTGTTCATAGGGTTTTAGGAATGAGAGACTCTTTCCCCATTGTGGTACACTGGAAGCAAGATTTTTTCATTATGGAAAAGTTTGACACTGACTACCTATGTTATATGGACTTAATGAGTGAGGTGTGTGTTGTATTGAGATTGGAGTGTGAGGTTGGTATTAAGCTTGAATGTGAGGAACCTAGTGGGAAAAGAATTAATGTTGATAATGATGTGACCTTACTGCAATGGCTTATGGCGAATGGGTGAGAGGAGAATGACAAAATACACTTATATGCTTACACGGTTGATGATCCATAACAACCAACGAGAAGTTAGGGAGTTGTTGGTTCGAAAAAATGATAAAGGGAAGAATGTAGTTGACAGTGTTAAGGGTTGATTTCTTTGAATATGATTCCACCTGCTGAAGAGGACAATGAGGCAGCTCCAATTGTTAACATTGGGAGGTATAGGTGTCACGAATGACCTATCTGATTATGATGTGGATGGCCAACTTGTGAAGATGTGTGCTAAGTTAAGTGATGAGTAGGAAGCATATATTGACAAATCATACAAAAGCAAAGTATTACTAAGGCAGAGTGATGAGAAACTTGTTTTAGAAAAAGGTATATGATGTTTGGAAGTGTGGATGGATTCAGAAAGGTGCCAAGGGATCATGTAATCTAGGAAGGGTTTCAGAGTGTCCAGGTGAAGAATGAGAGGATTGGGATTACTATGATGGGTACTGAAAGTGGATGTGGTTGGTATCTCTATGCTAGTGTGAATTTGAATGTTAAATGTTTGACTAACAATGAAGCTTCGGCTAAGTAGATTGTCAACAAATTGGCTACTCAATTCAAAGAAGATCCTAATATGAGTACAAAAAGCATTAGGCGGCATTTGATGCAAACATATGGGCTTGATGTTAGCTACAATCAGGTGTACATGGCTTGAGTTATTGCCAAAGAAATGATACAGAGGAGTCATAAGAACAATTATGGAAAGATTAGGTCTGATGCAAGGGAGTTGTTGAGAGCCAATCTACGGTCAGTTGCAATTTTGGAGGTTAAGAGACCAAGTATTAAACATCAACTTGTTTTCAAAAGGTTGTTTCTTTGTTTGAAAGCTATGAAGTTGGGTTTTATACACGGGTGTAGGCCATTTATTGGCTTGGATGGGTGTCATCTAAAGGGGCTATATAGGGGAGTGCTCCTAATTGTTATCTCATTAGATGCTAATGATGGCATATTCTCTTTGGCAGTGGCCGTTGTGGGGGCTGAGAACAGAGATGCATGGTCTTGGTTTTTGCAACTTCCGAGGAGGACTTCACAAGAGGTATCAAGACTCTGTGGATTGGGACCTTATGACACCTTCAATATATAAGAAGCTTGGGATACTGAAAAATCATGCAAGATACTTGGTGGTTGTTCCTGATGAGTTATTAGAATTCCTTGTTACTGATTATGGAGTTAAGACATCCAGTTGATATGAAGACTCAATCATGTGATATTGAGACTTGTCAGTATGATCACTTTTGTGACTTATTTCCTATTTCTTAGTATTGGTCTCATGGAAACTCATTTACTCTATTTTTTTATGCATGTACTCTGCCTGCAGGAATACCCTGTAAACATGCATTGACATGTATCTTGAACATGAGATTTGACGTCTTGAACTACATAAGCACATGTTATACCAACATAGCATACCAGTTGGCATACTATCGGGTGATACATCCCGTACCTGACACTACAATGATTGACATGATGGAAGCAAAGGTTGATGTGATTCAACCACCACCCCTGAGGAGGTTTCCAGGCAGACCAAGAAAGAACTGAAAAAGAGAAGTTGATGAAGAAGCTGTTGGTCCAAGGGATGTAGGGGAGATCATCCACTGTCAAATATATAAACTACAAAGAACTAGGACACGACAAGCGTACATGTCAAAGGGCATCTATGAAGGGCAAGGGAACTCAACAACTAGTGAGGGAAAAAGGGTGAATATCAACATCAGATAAAGGCAATCAAAGTAAGACAAATCAAGCTATCATATTGAGTGGTAGGGGAAAACGTAGAGGGAGAAGCAAGACAAGAGGGTCTGGTGCCAGTTTAGCAAGCGCACAACCAATTTCAAGGAAGAGAAAGGCCCCTGTTATGCTTGTTGATGTAGTAGGGCCAAGTATAACACCACCAAATACAACACCACCAGGTATGGTAGGGTCAAGTATTAACTTGGGATCCCAAGTCAACACCACACCACACCAGTCAGTGACAAATGACTACAAATTATATACAATTTTAACTTTTGTTTTATGCACCTACAATGTTTATTTAGTTATGTAATTAAGCACCTAATTTAGTTATGCTATCAAGCACTTCAAGTATGTGTTGTGGTTTGCTATTGTTTGGACTATTTAGTTATAAGAAACGATGTAATTTTTAAGGGAGTTAATATCTCTGTTGAGAATATGTTTGAGTTGGTTCAGTACAGGTTCTGAATTTAGTTAAAGTTTAGGTTAAATGAGTGTTTTAAAAATTATATTGAATGGTATAGAGAGTCTCTATTATATTTATCTGGATTGTAATTAATTATTAGGGTACCCCAGGACTTTTTTTAATATTATTTCTTTGTACTGATTAAAAAAAAAGTATGATCAAGGTAATTTACCCTGTAATTTACTTTACTAGGCCTAGATATATTTAATTTTAAAAAAAATGTATATGTAATCAATGTAATCCTAAGGATGATTTATTTAGTTTATATCTTATTGTAAATTATAAAGTGAAATAAGTTGAGTGAATTTAACATTTTCTCCTGTTTTAAAATATTTTTTTTTGTTATGTTAGTCAATTTATTTTACAATTTTTCCCATTTATGCAACTATCTGTTTTTTCATAATAAAATATATTATGAGAAATTATTGCAAAAAAAAGTATTAATTGAGATCGAGAATGACAAGTTAGTTAGATTGGGTGCATGAAACAGAATCTGAACCTGAAAAACCAAGAATTCGAGTGAGCCTCAAGTTTCCACGTATTGAGAGTGGTTGCGGTTAAGAATGAAGGGCGACACTTGGTTATGTTATTATGGCTTCTACTTTCTTTTAACACAACACAAACCAAATTAAAATGGCTTTGAGAATAGCAGCAGCAGCAGCAACTGTGTCTGCTTCTCGTATATCAAACCCCAAAAACCCATCATTCTCTTCGCTTTCACGCACTCTCAAATTCTATCATCCACGCCCCAATGCTCTTCTACCACTTCCTATTCTCAAACCCGGTACACACCCAACTTTTCCATTTTCATTTCAACAAATTCTTAAATTAATTGTATTATAATATTTATTATTGTTTGGGTGATTTATAGATTTTAAATTTATTTTTTCCCTAAGTTATTGTAATAAGGTTTGTTCTCATAAATGATGTGTGATCATCTCCGAATCATAGTTCTTCCATTAAAATTGTAGCACCATGCAAATACCTTGTTACTGAATCAGTTTGTTAGTTCACGCTATAAAATAACATTTTAATTTAATTATCTTACCATTTATTTTCATTTTATGGTGTTTTATTTATATTTAATATTAAAAAAGACGCAAAAAATTCAGTTAAAAGAATTATGCGTATAGAAAAGGTTTTGTTAGGAGAATCAAGGTCCACTTTTACATCTTAAAAATATTGGTTTTCAGTTTCGGCTGGGAACAACCTAGGTTCACAAAGAATTAAATTGGTTGTAATTACAAGATCGATTTTACTAGCTACTTTTTTCTGTTGGCCACCATTCTCCATTAAATTAATCGATTTGGGTATGTAGTCAACTGTCAAAAGTCTCAAATTGAGGCTCACATTACATAGATAATGTTGTCTGTGTGCTTGCTTTGCAGGGTCTCAATGGCACGTTCGAGCTATTAGTGAGGCTGCAGTGGAGGCTGAAGTTTCAAAGGAAAAATGGGGAGAAGAGTGGCCTAAAGATTGGAAGATTAAAATGCTGTATGATGGAGACTGCCCCCTCTGCATGCGCGAGGTGAACATGCTAAGAGAGAGGAATAGTAGTTATGGCACAATCAAGTTTGTTGATATAAGCTCAGATGATTACTCTCCAGAGGAGAATCAAAACCTTGACTATCAAACTGTTAGTCTTCACTCTATGCTCTAGTCTTCACTCTATGCTCTATGCTAATACTCATTCCTCATGTTTTTTATTAACTTTATTTCCAAATAGAATTAGAGCATGTTTTAATTCACTTAATAAGTTTAGATATCATGAACAGTTAATGTAAACATTTTTACATTATCAACCAATTAGAAAATTAGAAATCAATATCACTCTATATGTGACTTTTAATATATTATTGCATAAATAAATGATTTTTGTGTAAATAACCATCCATAATTAGTTGACAGTGTAAATAATATTTGAAGTTTAAACAGGTGTATAATGTATTCCAATTAAATTCTTCACGTATATTGGGACTAGAACAGGGTAGGTGTTTTTTTTGGCAGCTTTTATGATAGACCTTAAAGGAAATAAATGATTATTTCTTATAGTTAAAGTGAATCAAACATTATGTTATGTACTTCAACATGCCCTTTTCATATTGCTAATTCATACAAATACAATTTTCTTTTGTAATTTATTTTGAGTGATGAAAACTTTTCTGGACTGGATATTTTAGTTTATTTATTTTTGGGTTTTACTCTTCAATTACTTGACCTCTTTTTGCTTCATTAAGCTCTTAACAACTTCCACCAGAAGTGGTTACTATATTTCAAAGTTTTTATTACATGCTGAAGACATGCCTATTCACTAGTAATGTGCTGATTGATAGAGATGAATAGATATTTGAGGTTTACATACATTACAATGACTGTTTGTTTCTCCTTTTAGGTTATGGGAAGAATCCATGCTATACTCTCAGATGGAACTGTGGTTACAGATGTTGAAGTAGGGTTTATTTCCTTATCTTCATCTCTAATATAGGAGAATTCTTGCCACTTCTCTACTACCAGATTCAATATCAATATCAAATATCTGGATGCGTGCGTTCCAAGTCCAGAAATTTGTTTTGGAATTATAGAGAATGCTGAAATTAGAACATTACGCAGAGTTAGTCAACTCTGATAGGTCATTGTGGATCACAATATAGTAAGACTAAAACATCAATATCCAGTTTCAACTTAAATAAAATAATATCTTCATGCTGAATCATTAAATCTTTGTACCATCAAGGATTGATTGGAATTTGGAATCAATAAAAAGTGACATCCCAAATGGCAGAGAACTATTAAGGGATATGTGTTAGTGATATCTGTTTTTGCTGATTGAAATTTGTTACTTTTTCCAATATGAAACTCTAAATTTACTTTTCTGTGCAGTGAAGTTTTATCTGTTTATGTATGCATGTGTCTGATGTTGGTGGGGTTTTTGCAGGCATTTAGGAAATTATATGAACATGTTGGTCTTGGTTGGGTTTATGCCATTACAAAATATGAACCAGTAAGTCCTCCTATCATACTTTGGAAGGACTTGTTATCCAGCATGGAGAAATCCTCACTTTATTGCTTACTGCAGAAAAGATATCTTATTTCTTTATTATGTTATTAATGTAGAAAATCACCATTTTCAGATTGCAAAAATTGCTGATTCCATATATGGTGTTTGGGCTAAATACCGTCTTCAAATTACAGGTAAAAGCATGCACATTAATGATTTTGTTCCCAAAATTCCTTGTTATATTTTCATTGTTCTATGTCAAGTACCACCTTAAATAGTTTTCACTTTAGTTGGGTTAATCCACTGATGAGTTGTCTTATATTTGGTTGGAACAATGTACTCATGTAATAAGCTTGAGAAGCTTAGAATTGTTGTGATAGGCTACCCTCTAATCTTATACTTGCTGACAAAATCAATTCATCAACGATTAAAGACTATCAATTTGACTTGCATTTATTTATGTGGCAATAATTTCCTCTGATTGACAGCAAGACTTGTCTCCCTGGTTATGCTAACATTCTTTCAACTTTTACATTAATTCACCATTTTTGCTTTCCAGGACGGCCACCTATAGAAGAAATATTGGAAGCTCGAAAAAAGAAGGTAGGCAAGGCATGCTCTGCATAAAGTTTCATGTTAAACTTGGCACAGAATGTATCTACAGAATAAAGCATTAAAGATGAAGATGGCAAGGAAATTTGAAAATGAAAGAAATTTTCCATCTGGATAATAGTCTGAAATTTGAAAGAATGAGAATCTTTGGCATCAAGCCATCAAGTACATTAGAATAATTGAGACTGAAACTAGATCCATTACCCTGATTAGTGGTCTATCTGCCTATCCCTTTTATTTTAAGTACACCCGACCTTCGATTGCAAAATTAAACACTCATTATTTTTCCTTTGCCCATTATAATAAACAAAATAAAACTTAGTCCTTAACCCTTTTAGAGAAGTACATATAATGCTAATCTACCGCTGTATACAACACAGCAAAATGCTAAAATATGGTATGCATAGAAGAGAATGCAAGGAGATGAATAATTTGATTTTTAAATATCTATTCTTAACCTCTTGATGGTAAGTAAGTAGTTTTTCTGACCTATAGTTTCACTTTTAAAATACCACACTATATGAAGTTCATACTGCTTGGTGCTGATCAGTTATTTTGTTTTGTCTTTGCAGGGAGAAGTATGCAAAGATAACAATGCTTGCAAGATGTAAATTTCCATCATATCTGACTCTGGTATAAAAAATCAAAAGGCTCATTATGTGATTTGTTACCAAATTTGATCCTCATCCTCTTGAGCATATCTTATATGATCTCATTTAAAAAAAGATGCCTACATAGATTACTGTTACAGACACAGCATTTTAGGCCTGCTTCGGCATTTACATTTGATAACCATGTTCAGATTTTGCTGCAACACATCTGGTATAAGAAATAGGAGTGTATGTAAAATATACTTGTATGTGAGTCTTTTTTTTTATTTCATCCTTTTTCCTGTAAGTCTAGGCAGACTCTTCAGGATTGTATCACATAAGTTACAGGACTTCAGCATCTGCTGAAATACCAATACCTAGGGCATATTATGACATTCATTTGTGTACCTCTATTTATCTACTGAAAATTGAGTCGCAAGTAGTTTCGTACAGCTGAAAATTTCCCTGACTCTGCTAGTAGAATCAATCATATTTCCCCCACACCTGTTATTAACATTTTCATTACTTATTGTTGATTTTCTTTGAACTCTACGATGATGTCTTATATCTGTTAAGAATATAGTCAGAATATTTTTTACGAGACTTGTAACAACCTTCCTCTCTTGAGGTAGTTTTTGAGAGGAATTAGACTCGGTCTATTTTCTTATATGGTATCAAAGTTTTATCGGTCTTGATGGTGAGCCACCTATAAAAGTCCTAGATGTGAGCAAGGGAAGTGGGCTATGATGTGGGGTTTTTTCACTCCATTTAAATGCATTCCTCTTAATATCTTCCCCTTATTCTCATCAAGTGTTTGGGCAAGATATGGAACACACAAGCAGAGGAAGCAGAGTCATAGGTAATGCAAGATAACAGGAGATAGGCGTCCACACTTGGAGAATGCTTCATCATTGTCATCTGATATGGGCCTCACTTGTATGTCCCTTTTTTCCAAAATGACAATATCATGCTTCTTACTTAACAGATTCAAATTCCAAAACGAATGCTTATTTGTTGGTGATGTTTGGCTTGGCCTATATACCTCAGCTTTCTCATGATTGGACTGCTTCTGACACTCCTCTTTTTATCTACGTTATAAAACAAAATAAATAATATACATTAGCATTATGCACTTTGCTGAAGTTTCCTTCATTGCCTATTACGAGACTCGAGTGTGTGTAATGTATTGCTTATTATGCATAGTAGAATATCAATGAAAACAAATTATTGCCTGTGTTGCAATCAAAGGCAATAACAGTACTCCAAAGGGGTCACATTTGGATTTTTAGTGTTCATTTTAAAAATCAGTGTAAGAAATATGTTTTATATAAGTTTTTAAAATAATCAGTATAGAAATGTTAGTCAAAATTGGCTAATTTGTTAGACCAACAACCATTGCAAAAATAAGAAACATGTGGGCAACTCAAAATGGTTGGTAGTCAACCATTTTAATGTGTGTTCACATTACCAAAATTTCCTATAAATAGAGGCATCCATGGAAGAAAGAAATTATTTCAAGCTAAAGAGTTCTTAGCATCCAAGAGAAAAAAACTTATAGAGAGATAAATTTTAGTGAGTGAAATTTTTAGTGTAATTGGGTTGTGAATTGTGAGAAGTTGTGAGTGTTTGTAAACACTTTGTGTATCTTTCCCTTTTATTAGTTAATATCTACAATAGTCTGGAGACGTAGGCATAATTAGCCGAACTCCGTTATCAAATTTTGTGTCTTATTATTATGCATTTTTGCTTATTCTCGAATCAGATCAAGGCGTCATGTTACAAAATTACCTAACAACTGGCATCAGAGCTTAGGTGCTCATCTCTGTCAAATTTTCACAACGGATACTATTCACATGAATAGTAAATTTTATGAATAGTGAATTTTGTGAATAGTAAATTTAGTCAGTAATACCAAATTTATCCACAGCAGTAGTGGTTCACTGAAATTATCAGAAACGATCCAGAGAAAGTCATATTTGAGTGGGAGCAATGGCAACAGATGAAGGAAAGGTGAAAATTGAAAAGTTTGATGATGTAGACTTTGGCTTTTGGAAAATGCAGATTTAAGATTATCTGTATCAGAAGAAGTTGTATCAACCTCTCCAAGAAAAGAAACCAGACGACATGAAGGATGATGAATGGAACCTTCTCGATAGACAAGCCCTTAGGGTTATCCGATTGTCATTATCCCGTAATGTTGCTTTCAACATTGCAATAGAAAAGACCACGGCGGGTCTCATGGCGGTTCTTTCCAGCATGTATGAAAAGCCGTCAACTTTAAACAAAGTTCATTTGATGAGGAGACTGTTAAACTTGTGGATGACAGAAGGTGTATCAGTAGCCCAACATCTCAATGAACTTAGCTTAGTCACAACCCAATTGAGTTTAGTTGGAATCAAATTTGACGATGAAGTACGAGCATTGATACTTTTGTCTTCTCTTCCAGAGAGTTGGAATGCTACTGTCACAGTTGTGAGTGCCTCAACAGGAAGCAATAAGTTGAAATTTAACGATGTTCACGATCTAGTTCTCAGTGAAGAGATCCGACGTAGAGAGTCGAGTGAATCATCAACCACTTCAGTATTGCATACAGAGTCAAGAGGGAGAAATTCAACTAGAGGAAATGGCCACGGAAAATCGAAGGATAGACAGTCCAAATCCAGAAATCATCGTAATTTCCATAACTCAAAAACTATTGAGTGTTGGAATTGTGGAAAGACCGGGCATTATAAAAATTGGTGCATGAGTACACCAAAGTATCAAGAAGGGATGATGCATTAATATGTTCTTTGGAGAACAAGAGTCTTGTAAAATCCCTCACTTAATTTACCCATAATTTTAAGCATTTAAATAAAAATACCAATAAACTATTCATAAAATTATTATTTGGCAATTAATTAACCCTCTTAAAAGCTCACGTTACTTCCATACAACCTCTATATTACACTCTTAAAGCCTACAATTCAATTACAATAGCAAAAAGTACTTATCAGAAATAGGACCTGACTACGCGTGAGGCCATCTCTACACTCCTAGCATAGCGTCAGCCATGACAGTGCTACTGTCATGCAATTTAAGTCATTTTATCAACTTCCCAAAGTCCTATCTTGCTCAATTCAACTCCAAATCTCACCAAACTACATAGGCATTATATTACCCCCATTCCGGAGCTACTGGTGCAGTCTGTTTCCCAAAATTCCAAACCAATAAAGAGATATGCGTAAAAATAAATTTAGGCCAACCTATGGCCATATTGTTACATCAAATCACCTTAATGCAATTTAAAACACTAAATGGACATACAAACATATTCTAAATGTCCATATGGACCCATTGGGCCTTTTCGGGGATACTAAATCCCACCAGATCTTCATTTCACCTGTCCAGTTCTTTAATTTCACCTTTAAGCTTATTAATTCAATATCCAAATTTCCTAATTCCAATCTTAACTTCCTAATTCATCCTCATCATAATGTAAACACAATCACATAACATTCAAACAATACAATTCCTACCAATAATGCATGATCTCAAATACTAAATGGCTTCGTGCCATAATAATATCTATATAAACAAATCCTGGATATTATGCATGAATAACTATCTAATGGCTCAGTGTCATATCACACTCATATCAATTCAAACAATATATCATATATATATATATATATATATATATATATATATATATACATACACACACACACTAATGGCTCAGTGACATTAATCATCACACCATACAAAAATCATCATAGTCACATATGGCAATAAAACACATAATACAACCACACACATACATATACATATACATATCCATCAGAAAATAAATAAATATATATATATATATGATATCATAAATATATACATCACATCATTGCAAATATCCTGGAACTGCTCTTCTGCTCATTTCGTACTAGTCTCCACGACATCAGCAATGTCCCTCCTCTCACTCACTATAAAATAATTGTAAGCGTGAGTATCTAGCATTATAAAATAATATAAATAATTGAAACAAAAACAATATCACCTGGAGGATTTCACACACCTCGCTAACATATCAATCCATTAATCTTTTTCTCTTACAACATCGAGATATACACATAATTCATCATAATCATCATAATTCTCAATCAATTTAAAATATCTTAAACATATCACAATGTCATAAATTAATCATAGTTGATTCTCATGGTCAAATCATATAAAATGACACATAGTATCCAGATACTAAAGGAGCAGCTACCAGTTGGGAGTCCACCGACATCTTGTGAACTCTACTTGTTCCACTGAGCCCTCCAGCTCCCCACCTCAACCACTAGGTCTCTCCATGGACCACTAGAGCCAAAATCGAGGGGTAACACATATCGAATGGTTGTCCACACCATATAACATGCATATACAGCATATAATCATCAATCTCTTCAATAAATACAATTTCTAGCATAAAAGCCATCACCAAGCATAAATTCCATATCATCAACATCGCATATATCTCAATACATAATCTATAACAACATATTCGTTTCACTATTAATCATCGTAATTGCATATCACATAATCAAAATTCATCACTTTCTCATTATAATCATCATTATAACATCAATTGTATTTATCAAACTTATTATACAATAGTTAACATATTTCAAACTATATATTTCCAAATAAAGCACTCACATACACTTAAAATTTTCAACTTATAATATGAAATCCTAAAACCTTAACTAATTACACACTAAAACACTCCCCTTACCTCATTTCCAATGCTCCTTAATTTAATCGCAAGAACTGATGCGCCAAAACACTAAAAACACAAGAATTACAAAAGGGTTTGGGAATTTAGCTGTTGAAATCTTAATTTAATTCAAGAATCACTTGATAATCAACTCTTAAAGCTTCATAAGCTTACCGCAACCAAAACCGACGATTACTTTAAGAAAAACCCTCTTTTGCTAAGCTTCCGACACTCCGTTCGTAACCTACGCAAAGCGGAACTCAATTCCATTGTAACATCCCAAATTTTGTAATTTTTAGAAAAATCATTCATTAAGGATTAATGGAGAAATTCTGAATGAAATTCCGAGTGAATACTGTTTGAAATATGATATTCCGAGTGAATATGGTACGATACCGAGTGAAGTAAGACCGAGGAAGCCATTCCAAAAGAAGTAAAGATGTTTCCGAGTGAAATATCATTAAGCGAATTGTTTCTAAGTTAAGAAAATAGTGTTCGAATGAGACACTTTCGAATAAGGAAAATCCGAGTGAAACAGTTCCGAGTGAGTATGTTTCCAATGGATAGTTCCGAGTGAACAATTCCCGAGGAAAGTAAATATCCGAGTGGTGAGTTACCGAGTGGTGAACTTCGTTAAATTTATGCTTGGGTCGATATTTATTAATGACCAAAAGCTTGTGCTCGGGTTTGTCTTCAGAATTGTCCTTGACCCTGAGTGATTCGTTCGAATGGAAAAACTTCCGAGAGAGAGTTGACTTTAAATTCTGAGTGACGTAAGCAAAAGATTGACTCAGACATAAATATACCCGAGTATGTTGAATGCGATATTATTGTGTGGGATACTTCCGAGGAAAGAAAGCCGAGTGTTCCATGGGATGGAACCTTTCCCCCGAATAAAGGAATTCCGAGCGGATAGAGGCTGTGATAAACCTTCTCGGAAAGATATGCCCAGAAGGCTGAAACCGAGTCGGAATATACTGAAAACCGAGTCGGAATTAACGATTATTTTAGTTACTGAAGCTTTACACGTCAATCTGTTCTTCTACTTTCTAGCAGCTTCACTTTTCAAGATATTTTCTAAGTATGGGACCCTTTCTTATGTGCTATCCCTTTTCATTAAATGCTTATTCCTTATTCATCATCTGAAGAAAACGTACAGCAGAGATCTTTTTATTGTTCACGTCTCTTTTGCATGAACAATATAAATATCAACTACTGTTAGATCAATTAAAGACTTTTGGAAAGTAAAAAACATCATCCACAATCTTTCTCTTCAAACTCTTGCTAAAAGCCATTAACAAAGAAGGAATCAAACTCCATTTCTTCTCTTTACGAAGAAATCTCTGAACTGGCGCGAAGCTGAAATTCCAGTCAGAATTTACAAGCTGTGAATTGGAATATAGCTTTAAGAGCTGCAAGAACTCTTATTCCAGGTAGGGGGAGCGTTACATTTCAAATAGATAGTTTATGAATGGATGCGGGGTGATATTATTATGTTGTATATGTGTTATGTGCATAATTGTTATTGAGACCCCGTTTGTATGACGCTTTATGTTTTCATATATATTCCATTCATATTTCTGATGTTGATATCGACAGTGATATGAGATTGATGATGAGTATATGAATATTTCATGATATCTATGTATATGCTTGAGATGCATGAGTATGAGATATGTTGTGATTTTCATAAAAGACCTTGGGTGGGACTCAAGGCAACCTCTTGAGCGGGGCTTGGGGTTTGGCCCGTAGCACTGAGTAGAGGACCGCTATCACTCTGGGAGTGGTACTCAGTGTTACATTAGGGGCGTAGAGCGGTTTGGTACCTGTAAAATGGCCGAATCAGCCGAGTGCTGAATTATGGCTTGGGGAGCCGATGTTGCAACACAAAGTTAAAAGACTTAATGGATCCATTTGTTTGAGCATGTGTATACACTAATTTTTATGTGTACGCACTAACTTATGTGTTATTGATAGAAAATGTTGTTCATATTGTGTTATATGACTCGGTTTGTGTTATTTACATAGTTATGGATTGGACTTTTAATCCAATTCAATAACTATTATTTGATATGTTTATGCTCACCCCCTACTTATCATTTTTACAGTGGATAGAAGACACAGTGATGGCACTTGAAGTCACTTGACCGTCTGGAGCATTATGTATTAGTATGCATAATACATAGTGTACATAGTTATTTGAGTAGAAGCCTTGGCCGGCTCTTGTGATTACCGAGTGATGTATTTTATTTGTATTATAAAGTGGCCGGTCGGCTTTTGTAAAGTGACATTGATATTATTAATTCAGATTTTGTTTAGCTCTTGGAAATATTTGTGAAAAGTTAAATTATATTTATTTGTATTCTAAAATAAGCCAGTCGAACTGAAGTGTAACCGGTACCGGTTGGTGGACTCCGACTCCTATTTTAGAAATTTTAAATTAATTGCGAAAAAGTTATTTGACGTATTGAAAATTATTTTAAAAATTAAGAATGTTATATCCATCACTTAATTTTTCACTTAAGAGCCTTAAAGAACTCTTTAACTGATTCAAAATATTAAATTTCAAAGCCTCCTTGCATCCGCAAGAAAAATAAGCAGAAGAAGGAAACTTCCATGAAAATTAAAATTAAGAGATTTCACGCGTTTACCTCGAGTTTCCCTCTTCTAATCCATGATTGATTTTGAATTCTAATCTAAAATTGGCTTCAATTGACTTCTTGAACTTCAAGAGAAGACAGAATAAAGGGAAGATCTAGAATTCTGTTTTTCACTTCTATTTCACGTAGCTGTCACTGTGGGGTTTTAATTCTGATCGCGAAGTTGACGCTACACGTCAGGTCTAAATTTCCACCTTGACGCTACGCGTCAGGCAAAATCATAAATTTTCCCCCTTAAATTCATTTTTAATTCACACAATTGCATTATATTCTCAAATCATCATAATTTAAATATAAAAACATACGAGATGTTACATTCTTGGGTGTTAGATTCTGGAGTATCCTTTCACGCCACTTCGCAGGAAAAAATTCTTTGAGAATTATGTCCTCAAAAACCTCCGTAAAGTTTACCTTGGTAATGAGCAATCTTGTGAGATTGTCGGAAAAGGTGTAGTGAAGATTAAGCTAAACAGGTCTGTATGGGAATTAAAAAATGTCATACATATTCCCGATCTGACAAAGAACTTAATCTCAATAGGCTAGTTAGCCAATGATGGCTACACAACAGTGTTCCATGGAGATCAATGGAAGATTTCAAAGGGTGCAATGACGATTGTTCATGGTTAAAAGAGTGGTACTCTTTACAAGATAGTAGAAGCATGTAATTTGATTGTAGTTGCAACAAATAAAAATCCTAATCTATGGCACCAAAGACTAGGCCATATAAGTGAGAAAAGGATGAAGATTGTATACTTGGAAAGCAGAAACGAGTAAGCTTTCAAACAAGTGGAAGAACTCTAAAGAAAGAGAGACTCGAGCTTGTTCATTATGGTGTTTGGGGTCCATCGGCTATCTCATCTCTTGGTGAGAAGCAATACTTCATGATTTTTATTGATGATCACTCTAGGAAGGTATGGGTATACTTTCTTAAACATAAGTCTGAAGTATTTGAGGCTTTCAAGGTATGGAAAGCCATGGTAGAAAATGAGATAGGGTTGAAGATCAAAAAGCTCAGAAATGGTAATGGTGGTAAGTATGAAGACATCGGATTCAAGAAATTATGCTATGAGCATGGGATCAGAATGGAGAGAACCATGTCAGACACATCTCAACACAATGGTGTAGCTGAGCATATGAACCGAACATTGACTGAAAGGGCTAGAAACATGCGTGTGCAGTCAGGTTTACCAAAGTAGTTTTGGGCAAAACTAGTCAACACAGGAGCTTACTTAATCAATCAAGGTCCATCAGTACCATTGGAGCATAAAATACCAAAAGAGGTGTAAAGTAGAAAAAAAAAAGTAAAACTTTCACATCTTAGAGTTTTTAGTTATGTAGTATATGTTCATATTAACAATCATATCAGGAATAAGCTTGATCCCAAATCAAAGAAATGCACTTTAATCGGTTATGGTGAAAATGATTTTGGCGACCGCCTTTGGGATGATGAAAACAGAAAGATGATTCGTAGCAAAAATGTGATCTTCAACGAAAGAGTGTTGTATAAGGAAAAGCATATCATAAACAACCACAACTCAGAACAAAGTGGACCGGTGTATGTAGAGATGGATGATATCCTAGAAAGTCCTATAGCTGAGAGTCCTCACCTAGAGGAATCAATCGAAGAAAGTAGTGAGCAACAATCTGACACACTAGAGCCTCCTACTCCAGCTCTTATATTAAGAAGGTCTTCTCGGCCTGATGTACCTAATATGAGATACATGGACTACATGTTATTGACTAATGGAAGAGAGCCTGAAGACTTTGTGGAAGCATGTCAAACCGTGGATGCCAGCAAGTGGGAGCTTGCCATGAAAGATAAGTTGAAGTTTTTAATCTCAAATCAAACATGGGAATTGACTAAGTTACCCATGGGGAAGAAAGCACTTCACAACAAGTGGGTGTATCGATTGAAGGAGGGGCATGATGGCTCAAAAAAGTACAAAGCCCAATTAGTTGTCAAAGGATTCCAGTAAAAGGAAGGAGTGGACTATACTGAAATTTTTGCTCCGGTTGTGAAGCTCAATACTATAAGGTCTACGTTAAGTATTGTTGCCAGTGAAGAACTCTATCTTGAGCAATTAGACGTAAAGACTACATTTCTCCATGGAGACTTAGATGAGGAGATATACATGCACCAACTTGAAGGATTCTCAGAGAAAGGAAAAGAGAATTTAGTGTGTAGATTGAAGAAAAGCTTGTATGGTCTAAAACAAACTCCAAGACAGTGGTACAAGAAGTTTGATAGCTTGATGCACAAGGAAGGTTTCCAGAAGTGCAATTATATCATCAACAAAGAATTGATTTGGCTTCAAGGATTGTTAAAAGAGTTGGGATTCATCCAGGAGAAGAGTGTTTTGCATAGTGATAGTCAGAGTGCTATACATCTGGCAAAGAACTCGACATTTCATTCCAGAACAAAGCATATTGGTCTCCGTTACCATTTCATTAGATCTCTTCTTGAGGGTGAGGTGTTAACATTGAAAAAGATCCAAGGAAGTATGAACCTAGCAGATATGTTAACAAAGGTGGTGACTATTGACAAACTGAAGTTGTGCTCAACTTTAATTGGCCTGCTAGAATAACAAGACCAGAGAAGATTGTTGCATTGATTAAGATGTGAAGACAGATTGAAATCAGTCTTCAAGTGGAAGATTGTTAGTCAAAATTGGCTAATTTGTTAGGCCAACAATCATTGCAAAAATAAGAAACATGTGGACAACTCAAAATGGTTAGTAGCCAACCATTTTAATGTGTGTTTACATTGTCAAAATTTTCTATAAATAGAGGCATCCATGGAAGAAGGAAATCATTCCAAGCTAAAGAGTTCTTAGCACCCAAGAGAGAAAAACTTATTTAGTGAGTGAAATTTTAGGTGAAATTGGGTTGTGAGCTGTGAGAAGTTCTGAGTGTTTGTAAACACTTTGTGTATCTTCCCCATTTATTAGTAAAATATATGCAGCAGTCTGGAGACGTAGGCATAATTGGCCGAACTCCGTTATCAAATTTTGTGTTTTATTATTTAGCATTTTTACTCATTCTTGAATCGGATCAAGGCGTGATGTTGCGAAATTACCTAACAAATAAATAATACAATATTAAAGAAATTCTACACAAATTGTTATAAAAACCAACTTAAAAATATTTTTTAGAACAAAGGTAATAAATACGAAAAGCAAGCAAAGGCACTAACTACAGCAAATCTAAATCCGTCACATTCGGTGCATAAGGGTGGGTGAAGGACCACAAAGCAAATCAAAATCTTAGGTCATCGTCAGAGTTTAGTTGGGTTTTTTTTTTTTGGACCAGAGTTTAGTTGGGTTGGACCATGCCATTCTATACCACACTTTGGGCCCAATTCTGCTTTCTCAATATTCTTCTACGTTCTTACATTCCGTAAAATTATTTCAACACTTATTACGAAATACTGGAATACAACTATTGATGTTGAATGTTATTCTTCTTTCAACACTTATCACTAACCAGCATAATTATTACTATTATTTGGATTCAACATTTATTCTAAATTCCCACTTCCTTCTTTTTTATTGTTATTTTAAATGATTAAAAATAACATCAAACTTGTTCATATATTTTTTTTTTCTCCCATCAAATTAATGTTGGGATGAAGATAGACAACGTTCCATTCTTTTTTAAAATGTGAATGTTAATTCCTTTTTTTTTCTTTTCCAAAAAACAATGAAGGTGGGTTATTCTCCCCTTTACATTTACAAGGAGTGTGAAAATGGACCACTGCTTTCAATTCGTATATCACCTTCACTCCTTAACGAATTCTTTTTCACAAGAAATATTTTATTCGTTTTTACAAAAAAAAAATAAAAAGAAGAAAATATTAGTATTTTTTATTTTTTATTTTTTCCTATTTTTGAACAAGGGTACCAGATATGATTGGTATGTATACTAAATGGAGTTTATCATTCAATCCCAATTTAAGAAAATTATTCAACTAATCTAAAATAACTAAAAGTAAATTAAACTGAAACCGCAAAGAAATTTACACATGTATGATTTGGATTGATTTTTGGATTTATCTTTAAAAATAAAAAACTACACAAAATAAATTACACGACTTAAAATTTAAAACGAGACTAAAAAGACTCTCAGTAGTGGTTTATGTTTTTTGATTATGCTAAAATTTTTATTTTCTGTTTTTAAAATAATTATTCTTAATTTTGTTGGATTGAAATTATGTCTTATACTTTATTTTATCAAAATATACTTAATATAAAATTATAAACTGATTCATTTCAAATTGTATTTCATCGGATAAAGTGTCATCATACATTCTAATCAAATCATAATTTAATAATGTGAAAAATGAAACTCATTTATTTCAAAATCGAAATCGTTAACACCCCTAATGTTTTAATGTGTACTGTTCCCTCTTATGGCTATGAAAAGAGGAACCGGGGAAAGCATCATCTTGATTTTTCAAGTAAACAAAGGCACATAGTTTTAATGACTCTATACCATGAGACAGTCACAAACTAAGGAACTTGGTCCTAATTAAAGCCCTAATACAGCACTCCTAAGGAGACAGAATGGAACCCACATAGTACAAATAACTTTGGTGCGATTAAGGACACTTGGTCTTGTTGGCATGGGTGGTCATATCGGTATAGCAAGTGCCACAAAGTTCCCTATTTCCAGAGGTACCAGGTGGGACACACTTGCACCTCACACAGCACGTCCCACATGCCCTTATGCACAAGTTGGGCCTCGAATGAGCACTGCACCTTGACTTGCACAACCCACCACAATCTGAAAAGTTTACACTATATTATCATGCCTCCTTTTCATTATTACAAATTACAATGTAACCAAAAATATAAAAACAGTATAAATGACATAACTTTAAGAGATAAAATATAGTATGTTTTTATTCAATTTAACTATAGTTACAGTAAGTCTTTCAGGAAAATTACTAGTTTTAGAATTTATATGTTTTAACATTTTAAAAATGGCCTCTTGATGATATAATGGATTAGCTTTTAATGGTCAAACAAATTTATCACTATTCATGGTCATTGCATATTGTTTGAAATTTTATCGGTTGAAGTTGAAATTAAAACATACTGCAATTTTGTATTATTCTTCAATTAAAAAAATAGTTTTTACCTTAGTTTTAAATCAAGGAACTATTCTTCTTTTTTTATTGATATGTTGACTTAAGACTGAGGTAAAGACTTTTTTTTTTCAAATTAAAAAACACTATACAATATATTTTAATTTTAATATGAACAAATTACAGTAATTATAAATGATCACAAACATATTAGATCATTAAAATCTAGTTATATGTCATTTAACACTATATCTCATTATGGTAAAGTGATAATATGAAATATTTTTGAAAATGTTAAGATTTATAAGATGCAAAACCAACAAAATTTGTCCGTGAAAGAGCCACCAAAAATTTTAAAACATTACAATTTTTTTTGAATACATGCCACATCACTGCTAAATAAATGAATAGAATTTTGAAGTCTAAAATCAACAGGATTTTTTAAAAAGTTAAAACTAAATTTGGCCATATTCCCAAGGATTAGAAAACATGTTTAAGTCCTACTTCTTTATGGCAAATTATGTTGTGTAGGCTTGAAAATTGAAAGCCTATCTATAGATACGTTACCTATGCCTTGCATTAGCCTTCTGTTCGCGCCACTCACAATAAGCTGGAGAAAATTTTCATGGAGAGCACATATTATTATAGTTTATAAATTATAATCACTCTAATAATTTTTTCGAATATAAATATTTTAAAAGCATACCTCCTCATCAGTGAAATGCAGCTCTACTTCTTCTCCTTCTTTCTTTAGATCAGATGAAACCTACATGATTAACCACACAAAAATTGAAACTATATATGCTTTTATATATTAATCAAATAATTGAGAATTGTATGCAAATGTGTTAATGAGTGTACCTTAACAAGGCACAGCATCAGCAACATCCCCAACAGAAGAAGCACGCGTTGCGCCATGGCAGAAGAAACTAAAAGGTTTGAAATTTAAACTTCAAATCTGAACCAACACCGCTCTGAGACCAATAATACACTCCACAGAGACTTCACACGTTAACAGCATTATATATAGATGAAAGCAATAGCATTTCAGCAAAATTACCAAATGACCAAAATATCTAAAGGAGTGTCCTTTCCGGATTCCTCTACTTTTTTACCATCATTTCTTGCGCACTTTAAGTATCTCTTTCTTTATAGTGGGAGAAAAGAAGTTATAAAAATAAAAAAAATTTAAATATTCATATCTATAGTAAATAATTAAAACTCTATTTATCCTAAAATTATATTTTTTGGGTTGGTTAATGGAAAACCAAATAAACCCTAAACATTTTTTATATTTACTCTATTAAAATTTTTAATTGCTGGATAAAACAATCTTCTCTACTCACCCACCATTAGCAAGCTTACACCTTCATTTTTATTTCCTTCTATTTATTTTATATATATGGTGAAAATTAGTACAAAATAGATGAAAAAAATTAAAAAGTGAAAACAAAATTGAAATTTGAATTAAAGATATCTCCCGCTTAACAATTTATCTATTATTTTATATTCACGGTGTATTTAAATTAAATGTAAAACAAATATGTCTTTCATGTAAAATTTTTATAACTTTTACAAACAAAACAATTTCACTTTTAGTAAGATGTTATAGCAAGCTATAATTTAGTTAAATTAAGATATTAATAATCATTTCATAATATAATTATTTATTTAGTTAGAAATAATTGTTTTTATTGAAAAAAAATACACAACTTGCTTTAAAATTTTTTGTATGTTAAATATTCTAATATAAGTATACAGATAATAATATATATACTCAGTATGTATCACAAGACATACTCTCCTAATTTGAAAAATTAAGTCTAAAATGATTTGAAATTTATATCAGTAGAAATCTATCTTAATTAAACTATATAAATGATGACGTGGCAAGAAATAAAAAAAAATGAAGGAATGCGAATGGGGGAAGGTGACATTGATATTGATTCACCTGATGCCATTCATTGCAGACAGCTGGAAAAAGGCTGGAACAGCAGTCCTGCACTCAACTACCTTTATTCCAATTTATTCTAATTACTATTTTTTTTTCTTTTTACAGGACACCTAATTCATACTAATCTATTAGGGTTTTTTTTCCTATGGGCATGGGACAATCAATCTTTTTGTTTGCATCATAGGTAGGCATCCCCTACTTAATTACTGTAATAATTATTGAATAAAAATTTTAATCTAACATGTAGCTTTCTTAAGTTTGAGTTTAGGTATACCTTTAAAAATGTCTTATTTTAGTCTTTTTTTACATTAAATATTGCCACTTTTGCTTCTTGTTATAGTCAAAGTAATTAATTTCATATATTATTAATGTTTTTAAATATTTGAAGTAATCTTTTAAAAAATAATTAATATTATTTGTTGTGCTAAGAATTATTTGTCTTGAAAATATATTTAAGAATAACATATTTCATAAATAAATACTAATGACACTGGAAAATTTTAAATTTGTTTATATTATAAGACAAAAATATTTTATTAAAATTTATTTATATTTAAATTTAGAGGTTGTCCTCACCCTATTAAATCTCTAAAATTCAACTAATCTAAATTTATTTAAAAGAAAAAGAACGTTTTTAAGTTAAAATCTCCTGAAGTAATCATTTTAATTATAGAAAGAAAAAAGAAACATAAATTTTGTAAATGAAACTTAAATTTTAATAAATAAAACTTAGTGTTAAATTTTAACGCATAAAAAGACCAGGTGTGATATTTTTAAAACTTAACCAATTAACATAGATTAATTAAAATAAGAACAGAGAACTGAAACTGATTTACGCTTATATTTATTTGGTTTTAAAAAATTATAACTCGAGAAATTTTTATTCCCATATTTGGCATAACTATTTTTAAAAATATTTTCAAGAATCTAATATTTTTAATAATTTATTTGTATTTATAATTTTTATCAAAATAGGTGGAAATCTTTATTCTGGTTTAATCTGAAAGTTTTTTAATACATATTGAATCATCATTTAAAATTATCAAAAATACAACAATGATTGTGTAACATCCCAATTTTAATTATTGACTAATTTTTATTAATTGGATAATTAATTTGGAGTGTTAAATTAATTAAGCACGTTAATTTTTAGAATTAATCTAGTTAGTTTTTTGGTAACTTAAAGTTACCAAATTAGTTTCAAAAATTAACCAAATGACGCAATATTACAATTTTGCCTATAATGACTACAGCCAAATTTCATTTTCTTTTCCTCATTTCTTTCGCTTCTCACGTGTGCATGTAACAAGAAAAGAGAACACTTCTTCTTATCTTCTTCCCCCTTACCTGCGGCAACAACATCCCCACCATTCCCATCTTCTTCATTTTCTCTCAAGCTAAGGCAAAACTCAAGGTTCAATTTTCTTCCCTTTCTTCAACGAGTAGCAATTCAAAAGCAAGGGTTCTTCAATTTCTCCAATTGTTATGGTGAATTTCATGAGCTCATTCTCAGTTTTGGTTTGCTTCTTGAATTTCATCCTCTAAATTCTTCAATGTCATGCTTTTATTGAGCTTTAGAACCATTATCAAGTTATAGGCAGTTTTGTGGACCTTGGGTTTCATTAATTCATTCATTAAAAAGGTAAATTCAAAGACCCATTTACGAAATTGATCAAGTTCCTAGGTCCCGAATTTATTTCTTTTTCGTTTCCATGATTAGAGATCATTTCAGAGCCATCTTTGATTGTGAGCAGCTTCAAGACTTAGTGAATTGGCATTTTGGAACCCATCGTCAACACTCGGTAAGTCGTAATCTTCTAAACCTTCATCGTTTTGTTAAATTGATGATATTTACAATGTTTCAAGTTTTTGATAAGTTAGAAATTAATTAAATACCATGGGTTTAGTCAACGGTTAATTAATTGGAGAGTTTCGATAATTGTTTCGATGTAGGTTTAATTAAGAAAAGTGACTGAAAAATGTGATTTTGGGAATTAGAGTCATCGATTCTAGGTAGGGGAAGCATTATATTTAAAATGTATGAGATAAAGGATATATTTATGTTTGTATATGACGATTTAGTTGATGTTTTGATGAAAATTAATGATAACGATGATACATGATTGAATTGGTAGTATATCCATTCTTGATATTATTATTGATGTGATTGATGATTATTAGAATTGGATAAATTTTGTTCATGTGGTTGTACGATTGATTAATGATCGTGATGATTATTGCATGGGGTTGCAATTAATAAATATGATGCTGACAGTGAGAAAATGGAATTTATAATGTGAATTGAAATTAGAATTAATGATGTAAATAGATATGATTCTTGATGCTGATTACTAAAAATTGGCATGAGGTTGTCATTGATGATTATGATGTTTTGATAATGATAAATGATTAGAAATGCATGTCATGCTCTGATTGAATATTTGGTTGTAAGACCCTTTGTGATGGTAACCAAATGGTGGCTCCTGGTGATGATAATCAGATAGTTTATTAATGATTGATAGTTGTTTGGCATAACATTTGTATTCAGATGCTCACAGAATTGTAGGGGGCATATGATGCCAGCCTAGATAGGAGGGTGACCTTTGGATAGGCATAGACCCTATGGTGGTTTCTTTGGATTCCATATCCGCCTTCAAGTTGGACTTAAGGTCGGCCTACAACACCGAGTTGAGGTGTTGTTATCACTTGTAGTAACTGATGTTGCAAACGGGTAAACGGTTCGGTACCAGTAAAAGAATTAATGATATATGTTGAGAAAATTTTAATACTTCAGTATTAATCCCATTAGTAAAGTCGGATCCGTATATATATACATTAACATATAATGGTTGAGATAGAAATGCTGTAGGGTAGCCATTGATGATGATTGTGATTGTGAATGATATATTTGTCATGATATGATGATATTTAGATATGTTAAATGGAAATTGATGAGTTGTTATAAGTTATGACAAATAATGGTTGATTATGGTTATGTGATGTGATTGGTGAACTGGATGGTAATATAAATATACTATAAGGTAAATCCAGTTTAGTATTTATTTAACATATATATGTTCACCCCTTAACCATTTTTCTTTCAATACATGGTGAATTACCATTAAGAACATCATGATGATCCCTTGGGAGGATTAGTATATATTAGTATAGTTTTGATGTTATATGTCTTGGCCGGCTCTTTTGATTAATGTATTTATTTGTATAGTGGATTAGGTATCTGATAATCCCACTAAAGATTTAGTATATGTTTTGATGCCTAAATGTGAAGATTAATAATGGCTTAGTGCACTATATGTATAATGATGATGAATTAGATATATAAATGTTTATGCCCATGAATTGTGTAATGACTCATGTATTGCTACATATGCAAAATGGGTAGGTTTATGGAAATGACATATAACGTGAAAATTGATCATTAACAAGCATGTATTGGTAAATGTATAATAGCCTTGTGATTGGAATTAGGTTGTCATTTATTGGAGTTTATGCATAAATAAGAAACTGGATAAATTAGATTTTGATATGTGAGATTCAAGAACCTCTGAATGGGTTTGATAGACCATATATAGTAATTAAAGTGTATGAGGATTGGTTTAGTCCCATTTGGATGAGATTTGAGTGGTTTGATTGTTGGAAATGACCTAAATGTGTTTTTATGCATATCTCTTTCATTTTTGGGAATTTTGAAGTGTGGCTAGTGATCATAGGTCATAATTGATGTGAAATAGCTTGTGTTAAAGTTTGGCGGCATTCGGAAGTCAAACGAGCAAGTCAAGATATGCAAAAGTTGATTGGTGGGTAAAATTCAACATAATTATACATTCTGTATGTCTAGTAATTGATTACACATTTTGGTAATTGATTACACGATTGCACCTTGACACGTAAACTGTTGGTAATCAATTACACTAGTGATGTAATCGATTACACAGTAACTTTTGGTCTCCATATGCTTCAAGTTAGTTTTCCACCTAGCTTCCGCCTAGCTTTTTAGATTAATTTAATTAACGTTTTGTGGTATCCAGGCAACCATATTAGGTTGTAAAAATCGTAAAAAATTTCTCCTTCATTTTTATTAAATAATTGTTACAAATTGAAATTTGAAAGATCTATGTAATTTTTTTTAAAATATTTTAATCATACTAATTATACTTATAATATTCTTGGAAAATATAATTAACATAAAATATAATTCTTGGCAAATAAAATTTCTAGGATTAAAAAAATATGCATGTACCAAACGATCAAAACATTCTTTTCATCTATATTTTTAAATAATATATTTTACATATTAATTAAGAAATTGACAATATAAAATATTAAACCCATATAACTAATAATAGTACGTTTTTTAAAAAAACTATATTTTAATTTTCAATCTGTAATACGTGGACGCTAAAATGGTTAGAGATTTTTCATGATGTTATTAATAAATATGCTTTTATTCATATTTTTTTATTAATTTTTGTTTTGGTTTGAGTTATTTTTTATTGGTTTTGGTCATGTTATTGAATAATTTGAAATTATTATTTATTATGTTAAAACTGATCCTTAAATTGTAACATCGTTAACTCAACTATTAACTAAATAAACGAATATTATGTCATATGTCTCTTATTTTGTTTCTTTAACTTATTCCCCACTTTAACTTTTTAAAATTGACTTTATCTTTTTTCGGTCAAAACTTTTAAAGACCCAATTTTGATATATTCAATAATAAAAAAATATAACTAAAAAATGATTAAAAAAATATGAACGAATAACAAATTTAACTCTTAAAAGAATATATTTTAATGTGTATCATAAAAGTAGTGATTAAAAAAATGATGGTTATTAATAAATGGACAGTTGGCAACAGCAATTAATTTTATATTGAAAAAAGGATTATCTGCATGAGCAGCAATGAATACACGTGAGATGTGAATCATAATGATTTGGTAGGGTATGTACCTTCCGTACTCGACCCCGCAACAAAACGACAATCCACCATTCACTTGTCTTTTTATAATTAATTATGATTATCTTCTATCCAAAGAGGTCCTTAGCTTAGTTGGCGTTCTGATATTTTCTCAGAATCGCGTAAAAAGCCCGCCCCCGTTTCCAAGAGAATTTCATACCATTCATAATAATTTACATATGTTGCTGAACTAATTAAGATAATATCTTTGATGTGATAATTTGATTCAGAGTTTAATTAATATATATAGCAATTCATAATTAAATATTAGTTTAAAAAATTTATATTAATTATAATGTGTTTAAATTAAATTTTTAATATTTTTATAAATTCATGCTATTAAACTCGGATCATACCAACCAGTTGGACTGATCCGACTAAAAATCAGACATATAATTGAACCAAACACGTAACTAAATTGAATATACATATGAATTGATGTAAACCAAGTTCACTCAACCAGTTTTAAGAAAAATTCGTAACTCGATTTGGACCAAACCAATTACTCAAGCCTTTTAATGAAAAAATTTGGTGTTGCATTAAATGGGTTTTCCAATAAAAAAAATAAAAAAATACTTGAAAAACCCAACAACTTGACTATTAACAAAGAGACTATCATATTTATAATGGCTATTAACAAAGAAAGTATCATATTTATGATGAAGTCTCCTCCCACTCTATTATAGTTTAGACGATATGGGACTAGAGCTACTTGTAAGCAGCATTTCACGGAGAAGGGTAAAATATCTGTGAGAGCATCAATAGAGAATTAGATGTGGGACCTATAGTGTTATAATCATATGTCTAAAAAAAATATTAGGAAACTTAAAGGGGGTAAGAATTGAACCTATAACCTATGGCTTATAATATCAAGACTACTCCAACCATTGGGACAACACAAACTTTGTCTTGTTTAACACATTTTAGCTTACATAACTATAACCATAATATAATGGCAAGTAAACCAACAAAACATCTCTTAAATCATCAATTCAATCCTCAATCATCATCAAGAACATATCAATAATCAATTCAGTATTTCTATATCAAACATCACCATATTACCTCCAAACTTCCATCATCTAAACATATATCAATACTCTAATATTCTCAAATATAGTATCTGAATGTCATGGACTTTGAAAATCACATTTTTTTCAAATGCATAAAAGCATACAATGAGGATCGAACTTCACAACAAGGCAAATCATAATGTCAAAGGATAATCCACACAACAAATCATAGTGTTATGAAGTGGTGGATATCCAGGTAACCACACAGCAAATCATAGTGCTATAATCGGTGGTACCTTCAAGACTGCACAATAAATCGTGGTGCTATAATCGATAGCTTCATGAGATCTACACAATAAAGCATAATGCTATAATCAACAGTCTCAAATAGCAAATTGTAGTGTCGAGTGAATCGTAGCGCTTTATTAATGCATATGATGTCATGATAATGCATAATGCATGGAAGCGAATCATAGTGCATATATAACCACTCTTCATCATAGCCTAACTTCACTAACCTCAATACTCATCAATTCAACAACCATGAATAATACATATCATTTACAAAAATCATCAATAATACATAATCAGCACATCAGGTTACAACAACATATAGCGCCTCCTGTGACATCCCTCGTCGATTTTCTCATTTTCCAAAATAATTTTTTGCATTTTAATATAAAAATCCACTCGGTCTTAATATAAGAATATTTACTTCTATCAAATATATTCAAAGCTTAAATTAGCAAATCCCGACTGAAACGGATCCGAAATACATCCATTAATAAATTAGTTATTTAGAAACAACGAAAAAAGGGAAACAGAGTCAGGGGGTCAATCGCCTGAGCGAGCCCCTGATTCGCTTAAGCGAGTGCCGACTCGCTTGAGCGAGTGCTGCTCTTGAACTTGAGCGAACAACAACCTACAAGAAGAACCGACCAATCGGGTTTCACTCGGAATTAGGTGCACTCGGGTATCTCTTACTCGGACATGGCTTAACCTTCACTCAACAAGGATTCCCTCGATCTGACATCACTCGGAAATCACCCAATCCTTACTTTACTCAGAAAAGTCTCTCTCGGCATAACTCCCTTAGAAACCTTCTCACCTTCACTCGGAGTTACTCTAGTCTTCACTCGGAAGTACTTTTATCTCTCTTTGCTCGAAGTCTTAGCCATTGCTCACTCGGAGACACCCTAATCTTCCACTCGGAAATGGGTCTCTCGGTTATTCTTCTCTCGGAAAGGATGAAAGATACTCAAATGGGCATCAATTTAATAGGCCCTCGCTCGGATAAAGAATCCACTCGACTAGATTCACCAGGAGATAAACACTGCTACAACAATACGAATTCACTCATAAAATAAATACCGATCTCATAACATCAAAAATTCATATCCTCGTTAATCAACATACCGATTCGAATTTTAACACACTCGTGTAGCAGCACACAGAAATCTCAAAATATATATATTACACTCGGAATTCATTTCAAAGCACTCGATTCCTTGGCATCAATCCTCCACTTGGCGCACCTCCATGGCTCTAACCTCTTCCGTGTCACTGGTTACTAAAATTGAAACAATAGCAAGGGTGAGTGTTTAGCATCATAATTAATCTAGAATGGAATTCAAATAAAACACGACTAGAAACTCCGTCCGATTGCTTATTCCTCAAACTGCATATTTCACTCAGCAAGTAACTCACTCGGCAATATACTCTCTCGGCAAATTGTCTATTAACACTCAGCATTATAGTAATTCACTCAGTAATATAACAGTCCTCATTCTACAATTTTAACAACATTCAGCAAATAGCTTCCACTCGAAAAACATAATAATCACCTGGTAATATCGTAAGTTGCACTCAGCAATACATCAAATCATTCTCAGCAAACATATCAAAAACTCATTCGGCAATTAAAACAAGTTAACACTCGGTAATCATAACAATTCATGCTCAGCAATTATAATACTTCATACTCGGCAATTATATTCAACCTCATTCAGTAAACATAACAATTTTTCTTTCACAACTAATATAATAATATCAACCATAATTTCATACATAATCAAATTATGAATGTAGGGTTTTCATAAACATAACAGTTATGTTTTCATTCACAACCACCCACATAAAATGTCACAATCACATAAATGTCATGCAATGCTTTTAAAGCTACTATCTCATTCAATTTATACACGTAGGCCCTTAAAGTTTTAATTTGCATTGGGCCAACCAGGAGTTTACACTGTTCCATAATTATGGATAATAACATAAATGCCTTCGTGGCATATGAACAGCTTAACTGGTATAGAAACATTTAGAGACTAGTCAGACTAAGAAGGTTTTTATTGTGAAAGTACTTGACGTTATGGAGCGACCCCAGGTCACCTGAAGCACCCTTTCACACCCTCTCATCCCAAGGTTCGTATTTGAACCTCCTTTAATATATCCTCGGTTTCTAAAATCCGTCCCCAGACAACATCACATCTTGTTTCTCTTTAATGATTCATGATGCATGAACTACTCGCATATTTAGTTGGTTAAGACTTTTAGAAACTCAATTATTAAATATCATAAAGGTTTACAACATCATCTCAATAAACTGTACATTTCCATAATTTCTTCTATGAATTTCTGTCATACAGAAATAAATTTGGTACACTTTTCAAATTCAAATTTCACAAAAATTGAGTTTCCAAGCCTTAAATATCTCAAAACTTTCTCATAGAAAACTTTACATATTTACATAATGTTTCTCAAATTAAATATTAACAAGATCGAGTTTAGAAATTTTGATTACATCAAAATATCCTTTAGTTATTATTGAAATAAATTAATTCTTAAAATCATAAAATATACTTAAAACTATAAATTTTTCTTTCATTCAAGAATTAACTATCTCAACCTTTTTATAAAATAGTTTCTTTCTAAAATAAATATTAGATTTTATCCTAAATATTAAAAGTAAGGCTGATGAAAATATTTTTTTTAAGAAATAAAAGACTAAAGTAATCATAAAATAATTTTTCTTAGAATAAAAACTTAAAGTGTAAGGTAAGAATATTCTTACTGAGTTTTAGCTTTCCGTCATGCTTGCTATATGTTCAAACTCCACATTTCAAGATCATCAATCACTCATCAATCACAACCAAATATTGTCAATCACAATTAAATATCATCACTCACAATCAAATATTGTCAATCACAAATAAATATTATCAATCATAATTAAATCAAATAAATTAAATATCATTCATGAATATCATAATTCAAAGTTTAATAGTTATGTAAATTAATAAACTTAATTTCAAGTCCTTATAGCCCATTCCTCGTATAGGTCTATGTAAGTCCATATAATCCAGTCCTTGCATAGGTTTAGTTCAGTCCATATAGGTCATAATAGTCCAAGTCCTTGCATAGGTTTAGTCCAGTTCGTATAGGTTATAAAAGTTCAGGTCCTTGCATAGGTATTTCTGAGTAAATTACACAAGATACTTAATTTAAAATTTATTATAATTTTTAAGTTAAAAAGTTATTATTTTAAAATAATAATATTATTAAATTTAAAAAAAGTAGGGGACTCCTCCCATTATTCTTATGTCTTTTTATATTATATTCCTATCTCACTCCCCTTTACGTTGAATTTCTACCAAAAGTGAGTTCGCTTTGCGTCTCTGAGTTCTAGAAATATTAATACCAATTTATTTCAGTATAGGCATAAGATAAAAATAAAGATTACTATTTAAAACAGAAATGATAATTAGTAATTATGCATAGCAACAATAAATAGTAAATTTTAAATAGTAATAATAAATAGTAAATTTTAAATAGTTACCATGAATAGTAACAGTAAATAGTAAATCGTGAATAACAATAGTAAATAGTAAATAATGAATAGTAATAGTAAATAGTAAAGCGTGAATAATAACAGTAAATAGTAAATCTTGAATAGTAATGGTAAATAGTAAAAAATAAATAGTAAAAGTAAATAGTAAATTGTAAATAGTAATAGTAAATAGTAATTTACTATTTATAATAGTAATTTACTATTTAGAATAGTAACTTAAAATAATATTATATCCAGTATAATAATAGATTTTAAAAACGATATGAAAATAAACATAAAAAATAGAAAAGAGAGTTATTCTTACCTTATAATTTTGCCAGAACCTCCTTTCATAAAAATTATTTCTCTCTCTTACTCCCATCACTATCTCTCTAGCACTGCTATAATACCGAGTGAAAATTTATTTAGAACTTATGAATTTCCTTTGTTCGGCGCCTCCTATTTATAAGAAAAAAATTCCACTGTGTATTTCATTATTTTATTATAAAAGTACTATACAATTTTGAAAATTTTGTTCCTAATTACTGTGTAATATTTGAAATTTTTGTTCATGCAGAGTGTTTTGCATAGTAAATGTGGGCTGAATTATTAAGTCAAATAGTAATCATTCACTCGGTATATTTTAAATATTCAAAATTAGTCAGTTTTGAAAGCGATATTATATCAGTCCTCACTAATTTTATAACAAGTAATATAAAGTTTAAATTTTAAAAATCTAAAATTTTTCATTAATAAAAAATTGCTGGTACCTTTACGATCTCTTTACAATTGGTAAAAATCAAAATTTTACTCAAACCGATCATTTTTAAATAAGTCTACTTGAAATGAATTTTAAAAAATTTTCTTATAATTTAACTTCACTTTCTTATAAATATTTTTAATTTTATATACTTTATATAAATATAAAATGATTTAAAATATATTTTTTATTAAAATATTTTCAAATTTTCAAAAAATTTTAGAAAATCATAAATAATACGTAGATTAAAAAGTTCTAAAGAACCATAGTCTAATGCCTTTAAAATTTTATTTTAAAATTCTAATAAGAGTTAAATCATAAATATGTAAAAACATAAATATAAAAACATAAAATAAAAGTTGTGAATAATAAAGATATTCACAATTTTTAATATAATTTTCTTAATTAGTGAATACTAATTAAGCCATTTTAAAATTCTCATTCAAAATACATATATATTTTTATTATTTTATTATTATTACTTTAACAAAATAATTACATATAAGTATTAAAATTTTATAAAAATATTAATTAGTTAATAACCAACTAACTAATAATAAGTGTTTTTTTATTAAGGAGATATTAATATCTATTTTCTATTTAAGTGGAAAATGGGGGTGTTACAATACTAACTAAAGGATTAAATTTAAAACTAACAAAATTTCTCATTTCATTGCCAAACTTATCGTTCAACGAATTTTCAGTATGTGAATTACTTCCATATTCAATATTGGAGCTGTCGGCATTAATTTGGCATTGTAAATCATCTTGATCAACATTGACCAACTGCTCCATCCTTTTCAACGTTTTAAACATTCTGCGGGATTTTTGATTGTGTCCTGCCTCTTTACATAAGCCACACCGAATTGATTGTTTCTATGTACGCCTACTTACTTTTAATACAAAACCGCACCCCTTAAACCTCACACAAATAGGATCTCCAATGTTCTAATGTACATCATCGTTGCCCACCTCAACCTCACTTGAGTCCTCTATATATCTATCTTGCAGATGCCTAAACTTTTATATGAATTTATCAAAGATATTCATTAAAATCCTCTTCAGTTTTACATGCTAAATTACAAACTTGTCTCAACCAATACACAAGTGTTGCATTTCTGCTAATTGTTAGTGACTTAGGGGATGTTGAGGTGAATTGATTCTTTTCTAGCATTGTTTCCTTCATGGACTTCCTCCATCTCAACAATATCAGGTTCTCTGGCAATTGTTCTATATCTAGAAAAATAATCACAACAATAATATGATCACAGGAAATCCCAATTGATTCCATTTTCAAACAAGAACATTTCATTCAAGTGTTTTGAGATGCACAGAAACATGTCATTCCGCGTTTCGATAACCAAACTTGTTTACAACATAGATGTACAATGACGGGGTTGTGTTACACCCTACAATTGTGCAGGTGGTTGCTCGTGACAACACCACTCGAAACAACTTGAAAACTTTCGCTGTGTATGTAACCCAAGTAGATTTCTCCAACACCGATAAAGGATTTTGTGGAACGGGTATACCTTTCAATGAATCGTGGTCTGCCTCTGTTTCTTTGAAACATATTACACTTTCACACCTATTGAAATGTTTCAAAAAATCAACCATATTGTTACGTGAGTGAACATAACAGGATAATTATGCACGAAAGCCTTCACACCTTGATGTTGTTCTAAGTCCTGCAAAAAATACACCTTGAATAAGACAATCTCCTAAATCTCTAAACATAAAGGCCTTCAACCTCTTAGTGAATAAATTATCACCAAATTTGTCTGTGGTATTTTTTAACAAGTGCCAAGCACAGAGTCTACAATAAGTGTAACATCCCTAATATTTCATTAAAATTATGATGAGCGGAAAATATTAATAATTTTTTTAGAGATTTATTTGATATTTTTATGAATTATTAGGCAATTATAAATAATTAACTAGTGTAGAAATAAATAAATTTATTGATTGATTAATTACAAAAAGGTTAAATGAGATGAAATTAGAAGGAGGTAAAAGTTTAATTAAAACTTTCAAAGAAATTATAAAAGAAATAGGGAAAAGACAGTTTTGCCCCTGAGTCTTAAATAATAAAGATTCCTTCTCCTTCCTTATTCATTTCACGCGACTTCTTCTTCTTCTTCTTCTTCTTCTTCTTCTTCTTCTTCTTCTTCTTCTTCTTCTTCTTCTTCTTCTTCTTCTTCTTCTTCTTCTTTCTCTTCTCCTCTCATTGCCGAGAGCTGCATGCTCCAAGGGAAGGCCTATTCCACGTCAAAACTTCGAAATAACCCCGTTTTTGAGATCGTGGCTTCAAGGTGAGTTCAATGGACCCTTTAAATTGAGTTGTCTCCCTCTCCCTTCACTTTCTCTCTCTAGCCGATGGCCATGCATGGTGGATGGGACTTCTGTTTCCTACTCCTTCAGTGCATGGAAGTCTAAAAATGGTCTTTAGAGCAATGAGGGTGGTATAACGTTGATGGGTTTTGCATTTCGACCTCCGTAGGTAGCGAAGCGAACGTCGGAGGACCGAGTGACGAAGCGGGTGTTGGATTCGAAGGTACAACCTTGAACCCAGCACTTAGAGAACGCAATCGGCATCATCGTTGAAGCTTGGAATCGAGGTAAGGGGGTGTTCGGGTTGTAATTAATTAGAATAGGAGCGTATTTTGGGTTCGGGTCGCCGAACTAAGTATTAAAACTGTAAGAAAGATTGTGGATAATAATTGCATGTGAATTGTGTATGGTTTATGATGAGTGTGAGATTAAAGTGTTTTGCATGGTGATGATTCGATGTGTATAGTGGCGTTGTAATGACGGGCTTGACAAGTAGGTTACCCAGTGACAATGTGATGGCGGGCTTGACAAGTGGGTCGCCCATTTGATGAGTATGTGTTGTTGTTGATGGCCACTTGTTATATAATATGATGAATGTGAATGATATATGTATGATTATGTGGTGTGGGACGGCCGACGGTATGTATAGCCCCTCATTGCCGGCTCCCGTGGTTTTTGTGCCCAGTTGAGCTACCCAGTGGTCAAGTAGGACCCAGTGGTTGAGATGGAGAGTCAAGCAGGACTCGGTAAACCAAGCAGGGTTCACGGGGTGTCAAGTAGGACCCCCAACTGAAGGCCGATCCTTTAGTATCCGGATACTAGGCGTCGATTTTGTGTGAGAGTCAGTGATGATAATTGATGAATTATTAGTATTGTGTGATGATGTGTATGTACCTAATTATATTTGCCGAGTGTGATTTGCTATATTTGCCGAGTGTGATTTGCTATATTCGCCGAGTGTGACTGGCTATATTTGCCGAGTATGATTTGCTATATTTGCCGAGTGTGATTTGCTATATTTGCCGAGTGTGATTTGCTATATTCACCGAGTGTGACTTGCTATATTCGCCGAGTGTGATTTGCTATATTTGCCGAGTGTGATTTGCTATATTTGCCGAGTGTGATTTGCAATTTGTGGATAAAGCAATCGGACGGAGTTTATATACACGTATTTTGTTATTTAATTTCCGTTCTAGATTAATTATGATGCCAAACACTCACCCTTGTTGTGGTTTTCTTTCAATTTAGTAACCAGTGACAGGGAAGAGGTCGGAGCCCTAGAGGTGCGCCAAGCGAAGGACTGATGCCAAGAAACCGAGTGATTATGAAATGAATTATGTGTGTAATGCATAATGAGTTTTCCATGTATGTGATGATATATTATGTTGCTTATGTGTTGAACTAATTTAGAATTGGTATGTTGATTAATCGGGTATGAATTCATGGTGCTGAAGTAGTATGGTATTGATGTTAATATGGTCGGTGTTGATTTTTATGAGTAGATATATATATATATATATATATATATATATATATATATATATATATATATATTGGCACGGAGCCAATAGTAGGTGTGTATGATAAATTGCTATGGGCAGGTTTTGTGAATAAGTGTGGGTCATGAATGATGAAAACAGGATGAATTGTGTCTGCTGTAGTATAGCTGATTACCGGACGAATCTCGCCCGAGCGGATTCAGTCTTGTCCGAGCGAGGGCCAGGGAAATTGATTCTGTGCCTATTCCGCTCAAGCGAGTACCCCTCGCTCCCTTCCGAGTGAAGGAAGGTTAGGAATGTTCCGAGTGAGGTATGACCAAGAAAACCTCTTCCGAGTGAAGGTTAGAAGGTTTCCGAGTGAGGTATACCCGAGAGAACCTTTTCCGAGTGAAGGAAGGTTAAGAGGTTCCGAGTGAGATATGACCGAGTGGACCCATTTCCGAGTAAAAACCGAATTGTTAATTTTCCTTGTAAGTCTCGTAGTTCCCTCAGGTTTAAAATGTAGAATTCGCCCAAGCGAGTCGGAACTCGCCTAAGCGACCTTCACGGGTTTCGCCTAAGCGAATCAGGGTCTCGCTCAGGCGAATGACCCTGTCTTTATTTTCTTCTTCCGCTGATTCTAAATAATTCCATTTTATTATTTAATTTATTTGCTATCGTTTATTATTCTCAGGAATGAACGACTCTCCCTACAGACCAACACGAGACCTTTCCAATGTGCTTTTGTCCTCACTCACACATTTCCTGAGAACTTCCCAGGAGGTCACCCATCCCAAAATTACTCCAAGTTAAGCACGCTTAACTTTGGAGTTCTTAAGTGATGGACCACCGAAAAGGCTAATGCATTTGTTGGTATAGGTAGTACGAATTCATTTCTTTAAGCTATCCTTGACTGTATAGTCCTATACCTATACAGTCTATGGATCCCTCTCATTCTGGTATGTATTCGGTTTGTTCATGTGTCCCTCCCACTGGAAGCCTGCCAGGAGCCGCTCCTTGTCCGTGTCTATGCACCGGCGATCACTCCCCGCCCTCAACAGTGCCCGGGATGTCACATAAATAAATGTGAAATTGACGTAGGACGTCACAATAAGCATAAGGAAACATTCTATGGATTGGATTCTTCATAGACCGATCATAATCAGTGATGATAGACTTTGGTCGTTTCCCCTTCATTACAACCAAAAATTGTAGTAGCCAAACATATTTTTCTTCTTCTTCTTCATTTGCTATAAGTGCACCTCTAAAAACAATAGTTTGCATATGATGATTAACACCAACACTGGATACATGTACTTGTTCTTCTTATAAGTGGCATCAAATGCCAAAACCTCTCCAAATACACCATAATCAATTTGGGGCTAATTTCATCACACCAGAACAAATTATGCAACCTCGCACCATCATCAATTATATACTTGCAATACAAATCCACACCACTTCTTTACAACTCGGCTAAGTATGAGAATGCATAACTTGCATCACCGTTCCTAGTCCGCCTTTGTCTCTCAATTTGGTTATACATATCATGTCGATGAAACCCAACCTTCACAAATCCACCAACCAGTTTACCACAAGATTCATATATAAAACTGGTGTTGGCACCAACCTCTTTTAAATTATTCATCTACATTATGTATGACTCATTCATCTTCTTCTGACTTCTTAGCAAAGGTGCATGTACATTGCCCATCAATTCATGTGTGTGGTCATCACTAAAGTAAACAACATACCATCTACTTGATTCACCACAAACATGTACACGGAGTTGAGCATCACAACCACACCTTATTTCCACTGAAGCATCACACCACCTATTAGCCAAACATAAATATTTTTCTACTTGATACCCTTCACGATGGCATACAAATGTTTTCTGCACAACATCCCCATTCATGTTTCTAAATTGTCTGCTTCTCCTAATGCTAAATCCCTTAACCCTCCCATACATGTTATAAAACATATATGCTACATCAAGATCAGGGAAATGGAATTTCATTAGTTCATCAATACATAACTTACCAAAATCAAGTCGCCCAATCTCTGTGACACCATCTACTTGATATTCCTCCTCGTCGTCTATATAATTTCCACCAATTTCGGTACTCTCACAACTAAGATCATCACCCCCATCAAAATCTGCTAGATCATCCTGTATATATGAACATTTTTAAAGAGATCAGCAACTTATTTCAAAATTGAACACACATTTAACTTAAACCCATATAATATAAGAAGAAAAAATCGTTGTAACTTATTTCAAAATTGAACACACATTTAACTCAAACCCACATAATATAAGAAGAAAAAATCGTTGCCCCGCATAAGATACAGAAACTGTTTCAGACACAAAAGTAGAATACTAACCATTTCACCCTAATCTTTGTTATCTGGCGTCTGAACGGAACCAACGTTTCTCACTGCATTGGCTGGAAAAGGAAATATGCAATGAACTGGTGTAGTTTTCCCGAAACATTGTTCATCTTGTTGCCGTTTCCCCTAAACTCATCATGTTACGACCGAAAACCTTTTCTACCGATTACTTTAAAGTAAAGCTCAGAAACTTATTAGCAATTTTTGATAAATGATATTAATGGAATATTACAAAATGATACGGGATTATAAATGATCCAAAGAATCAATTTGTACATCATAAAACAACTCTTTATTTTTTTGTTTAGGGCTTCGATGCTTTTATTTTTACATTCTCATGTAGTTTAAGATAATGATTTAACTGAAAACTCATACAATTTCTTATAAGATTTTCCACCGTTTGGTGGAAGAAGCAAACAAAATAAACGTGTTGCAAAAGGCCAAAGAAAAGAAACAGCTCTAAGACAGGAATTGACCAATATCACTTAGAACTAAATTCAACTTACAAGACCACAGGGAATATAATACGTTCTAGGGTTTATGTCCAATAATCTTTTTGTACTCTTGATTATTACTTTTTATATTAGATCCATCATCGTACCCTTGTTTCCTTATATCTTTAACATGAAGGTCATATTTTTTTTAATACACGAATAAGTTTTTTTTTTGGCAAAGAATACACGAATAAGTTTAAGATAAACAAATCTCACAAATTTCCGTACACGTCTGGTTACATTTGCGAAATAGAACGTTGCTGATCCGCACCTTAGACATTTGCAGATGAAATTTCATTCTGTACAACATGATTTTTGTCATTCATTCCTATACCTGTTAAAGGCTTTAAAAAACTCCAATATTTCCGTATCTTTCTTAATTCATAATATGTTTTACATGCCCTCTTTCAAATTCAACTCGGTAAAAGAGGATTGGGAAAAGTGAAACCTAAGATCGTTTATTCATTCTTCCCAACACCTCCAGCACTCCCCTATATTTTCAGTTTAACTTTGTAGTCTCATTGTTTTAAATAAGCCACCGTGTACCTGGCACTCCAGATTACTTCATTGTCTTCTAAAGTTTTTGATATGCTCAGTCATATATACAAATTTATTCAGTGTAAAGATATTTCAGTTCATTGTTTTGTATGTCCTTTAGCTAAACAAAATTGTTTTCGGTCCCTTTCAGATCCATACTTATAACGAAGAAAGCCACTTTTAACAATAATAAATTATCACAGTAAGAGTTGTTTCAACAGAATGTTCTAGTTGAGAGAAATCGACAACACTAGCTGAAAACAGAAAGAAGTTTAAATGCCTCCATAATTATTCACCAGTGTTCATTTCTGCTTATTACAAGTTGCAAAGTGGCTAAGCTTGAACTTTTAAAATTTTCATGGTACTTTGCCAATTACTATAATGCCCTGTAAGTGTATACATTGTAGAAGCAGAATATTATGATTATAAAAGGACCTGAAAACCAATCCCCGACTGAGCATAATTGTAACCGGTACATGAAAATGTTACTATAAAAATAAAAATGGCAGGTCTGGAGAGGGTATGACATTTTAGGTGTTAAATGCTACAAAAATGATGGATGGCCCACAAACACAGTGATCTCCACAGCAAAACAGCATGGCCACAGGCAATAATTTTTCCTGGTTACAAATCACAATGCCAATAGAACCAAAGTAGTTTGTTTTAATGTTAGTTAATTTTCCTAATTGGCAATGCAGAAATATAATCATGAAGCCAAGCAAAGGAAAAGATTATCCAAGAATATTACAGTTTCCAAAAAGATTAACCTCCCAAATTCTCCAGCATAATTTGCTTCTTCTCGTAAATAAACTTAATGCAGGAAAGGAATACGAAAGAAACTCACCACAACGTTGGCCGAATCTTAATCCCACATATATCCCATCAGGAACCAAATTAAAATAGGCGAAGAAGTGTGGCCAGTTAAAATTGCTTCTTGAGCTATGAAATGGAAATTCAGATTATAAACATACAAGGTAACACCAACCTTTACAGATGAACCAATTCACAAATTTGTGTTTTCTGTGCACCAAAGTAGATACTACACTAGACAGTGCTGTATATTATGTACACATTACCATTAAACCGAATATTAACACTAGACCTGATTACAGACTACAATAATCCACAATAAAAGCTAACCCAAAATTCAAACAGACTGTTAACCTAGGCCACCTCCATGATTTACACCAGAAATCCAGTAACAGCATATAACCAACAACAAATAAATTTACCCCATTTTTCCACTAAACCTAAACCAACAAACTTTTTTTTTTAATAAAGAAGCAAATAATTTAGGGAAAAGAAAAACCTAAAACGTAGTGGAATTATTATTCCTTCCACCACCACCACCACCAACTCGGTAGCGATTCCTACTCAACGCGCCCGAGTCCAAAATGGAATCAAACTCGGCACCCTCATTATCACGATCTCCATCTCCCACAACCCTCATCATCTGCAACACCTTCTTCGCCTTCTCCCTTGCTCTCTCCGTTCCCCTTTCCTCAATCTCCTTCAAAACCTCCACAGCCCCGGCCTCCTTCGCCAACCCCTTGAACCTCAAACTCCTGTGACTCAGTGCGTACAACGCCGCCACGCAATTCTCCCGAGTCGCCTCCGAATCCAACTCGTTCCCTCTCAACAACCCCACCAAACACTCCACCGCGTTGGCGTCCAACATCGCCGTCCTCCCCTCCGTCGACACCGCGAGGTTGCAGAGGATTAGCAGAACCCGGCTCGCCAGGTTCCCCGCCACGACCATCGCAAGGAGCGTGGGCACCACGCCGAGTTTCACAAGTTTGACTCGGTTGCTCTGAACGAGCGTGAGGTGGTAAAGCGCGAGCGCCGAGTCGTGGCGAGTCCGCTCGGACTCGGCCCTCAGCGCGTGCATCAACGGCTGCAACGCGCCGAGAACCCCAATCGCCATCTTGTTATCATCGTCCAAAGCTAAACTAAAAAGCGCGCCCGCAGCGTGCTCCTGCGACTCACCGAATCCCCCTTTCAAAACATCGATCAAATAGGGAACGAATCCTGACCGCACGATCTTCACCTTGTTTTGCTTCTCAAGAGAAAGGTTGACCAACGACGCCGCCGCGTTGACCTGAACGACGCCGTATCGGGAAGCAACAAGAGGACGAAGCGCAAGCAACAACCTCGGTGTGCACAGCGAAACCCTAGCTTCTTCTCTGCTCCTGGTTACGCTTCTCAGCGAGATTACTCCTTCTTCTTGCTCAAACACTTCGTTGCTTCTAAGTTTCTTCAGCAATTTTTCCTCTTCTTCCGACGCCGGCGCGCTAGGGTTTTGGATTTCGATCTCGCAAGACGACGACGACGAAGATGAGAAACACGTTGGACGGATCGTTAACGGTAACGGCGTTCCGGGGCTTGACGGGATGATAACGGATTCATCCGAGGAGGATCCCGAGTTGAAGTGGTTGACTCGGGGACCTAACTCAGTGGCGGCGTGGGAGAAAATCACGGGCGGGTTATCCGGCACGGCGTTGAGAAGCTCCTTTTCGGAAACCCTAATTCGCGATTCTTCGTCCGAAGCCATTGCTTCTTTGACGAGGGTTTCGACGGAGGAGTAATCCGGTGCGCGGGGGTGTAGGGTACCGGATTTGTCGCACCAGTTGAGGATAGTGGTTTTGATGGCCAAATTGGGGATGACAGTTGAGAAATCGGGTCGGGTTCCGTCTTGGAGTTTGGGGGAGAATTTCAAGTCGGTGCAGACCTGAACGGCGGTGCGTTCGAAGGTTTGGCCGGAGGCGACGACGACGGGGTCAGACATTAAGGATCGGGAAATGGGGCAGGTGAATTCTTTGGGAGGGTGTTTTGGTTGTGAGGAAGAACGATGGAAGGAGATTTTCCACCTGTGCTTGCCATTGCCACCCATGTTTTCTTTGTTTATTGTTGTTGCTGCTTCCGAATATTATAATGGATCTGATGTATGAGGGACCGAGTCTTCTACACAGTGAGCGGTTTAGAAGTAGAAAGTAGTAAAAATGAAAATGTCTCTTATCTTTACGAGTTCGCCAGAGCAATTAATTACTAATGCTGTCACATTCTCACTCCCTCCTTTAACTCATTTTTGCTTTTGTTTTGTGTTAAGCTTTACCCTCTCATGTGTCACATGTTTAAACACGTAATTTAAATAATGACAAAATTATATTTGCCATCTCTTATCTTTATTTTAATTTTTAACTTTTTAGAGTTTAATTGTGTTTTTTACCTAGAAATTTATAATGTGAATTTATAGGGTATTTAATAATAGAGTAATAAAAAAATTAATAATTAATGTTATCATATCCATTATTTAAAATAATTAAATTTTTGTTGAGTAAACATTTTTTTCATTGATTTAAGTTTTAGTTTCCATAAGAAGATATATTACTTAATCTCAAACAAAAATCGAATGTTAGATTTTAGTTATGTCATTAATCTACTTTTATTAAGTAACAATAGTACATGTTAGTGATGCATTGCGAATATATAACATGTACTGAAATCTAACATTTTCTTTTGTCGAGGACTGATTAGAAACATTTTTATGGTAGACTAAATGTAAATGGTGAAATTTTTATAGAGACAAAAACTTGTTAAATATTTAATTAATTATTTAAAATGATTATATGTCATTTACTGTATAGGCCGTTCAGTCCATATTTGTTGTATGTCTCTGGTATAATTTAAAAATATATTTTTTATTCTAAATTTATAAATTTTGTAAATGATTACAAGATACTCGATCTTACACATGAAGAATTAATTTATCTATTTTTACCAAATCAACAAAGTAAATGTAACTTTTAAGAAAGTAAATCTAACATGTGATAGTCTAAATCATCTAGATGTAATTTTCCTTTCTGAAAGTGAATGGGTAGAGTTTTATGACCAACCCTTGGTAGTTCCAGAAGAAGAAATCAAGAGTGTCCAAAAGGTTAGAGACCCTTACCAAAATTATTGAATAATAATGGATAACAATGAATAATCTTATGGTGACAGCATAGTCTATTACAGTCAAGCTGAAAATGATTCATCGGACGATGGGGACCCAATCAAAAATGATGGACTAAGTCATGAGCCTATCTACAAGACAGAGTTCACAGAACAAAGCCTATCTACGAGTTTTTAACTTTTTTCCTATTCTTCTAAAAACTTGAGGCAGTAAAATTATGCCATAAGCACCATTCCGATTAAGAGATACAATAATCATAAACATAGAGTATGTTCTACACTTGCCTTATTAAAGGATCTTGTGTATTAGAAATACGTTGAAAAAGATCCATGCTACGATCCTTCTTAACATAAATTTAAGTACCGAAATTGGTGACTGTGTTTGCAGAAGGAGGCTTGAGGTTGTCGAAAATGCATTGTTTGTATGTTTTGGTGTTTATATTTATGCTAAGAGGGCTCTCGGCCAATAGATTATAATTTTATTGGAAAGTTAATATGTTGCTCAAAGTTATTAGTTAGTGTTCCCTCCAAATTAATTAGGGCCACCTTTATCCCTTAATTTTAGGAGATTATATTTATCTCCTTAATTCTACAAGGTTATCTCTATTCCTTATCTTAGGAGATTATTCTTATTTATTAGATATTTGGCCAAGATCAAGGCCCTCCTCTGATGTATTAACACGACCTCAGAGCCCCCTATAATTCAAGTGACATATTAAGTAAAGAACTGTATTTTCCTAGAGTAATTATCTAGGGTTTTGTGCATTATGAACTCTTTGTGAATATTTTGGCGCCCACTATAGGGCCCAGTAAAACGGTTCCCACAACACACAAAGAAAGACTAACCCCAAAGAAGGAGAAAATGGCGACCACGAGTAGCAACCCTAACCACAGAGATAATAGAGATCCCCAGGAGAACTAAGGAGGGCAGTAAGACTGTGACAATCAATTGGAAAAGGCTTTAGCCCTTGTCAAAACACTGAAGTGTACCGTGGATGAGTTGAGAAAAGAAAATGGATACACCGATCAAAGGAGATATGAGCATCCAGTTATCAGAATACGTGAGTTACAAAACCAAAGAAAGACAGACCAAAACCTTTAATCCCCTACTCGACACCCCCATTCATAGAAGTCGTAGTGGCAGTCCCCATGCCACTATAGTATAAGCCACATACGATGGAAAATTACAATAGAAGAGGCGACCTAGAAGAACATCTCACCATGTTCATAACCAACCTTCTTATCTCTAAGGCATTAGACGCCCTCCTATGCAAAACCTTCCCTACTACCCTCACCAAATCCACTCTGCTTTGGTTCTCATGTATTCCCCCTAAAAGCGTATCATGTTTTGTAGAGCTTACATAGAAGTTTTTCACCCAGTTCTCCCCTAGCTGATCGGTTCAGCAGACCTCCCATAGCTTGATCAACCTCAAGTAAAGACAAGGAAGACGCTTAAGTAGTTCATGGCACACTTCAACGAGCAAACCATATGGATCTGAGACCTAATCTCGAAGGTGGCCCTCCATGCAATACAAATGAGATTACGTCCAGGTAAGTTTTCTGAATCTTTGGCCAAAAAACCTCCGACTAATATGGATGATTTCAGGAAAAGGGCAACACATTATGTGAATTTAGAAGAGCGTGAAGCCGATCAGGTTAGGAGTTTCAAAAACAGTGAAGCAAGAGCAGAATCACCAAGTAACACCATGTAATCATTCACGGAAGCACTCTGTTGAGAAAAAGTCTGGTAAAAAAATACAAGTTTTAAGTCCTGTTGGATCAGACCCTAGATTTTATGATTTGTTTATATCGATCATCAAGTATTTTCGCTAAAGGAATAAAGTCTGAACTCTTCATAATGTAACACCCTCTGTTACACCTTAATAAATTCTAGAAAAATTTGTAATTTTTTTACTAAAGATATGATGTTAAAAAGAAACTATCGGAATAAATTATATACATCATTTCTGAAATACCTCATAAATATTATTAAAACTTTATAAAGTAATTTTACATTCATCCGAAGTAAATAAATATTAAACATTATAAGAAAAAGAGGAAACTTCATGGTCCAGAAACAGTTACTTAATAACATTATTTATTCATTGGACCATGATATTCATACCGAGCTCCCTTTCTAGAACGTGCTATATTTACTGATGAGATTCTTCGATCCTTCCCTCTGAACCATCAATTTAAAACATATGAAAGAAAAACATGGAGAAAGGAGTGAGAAACAAAATATAATATTCCCGAATGAGACATAAGCAACAAAGGGTTTTCACAAACTAATATTTAATAATATCAGTCAATATCACATACACAATCAATTATGAATGCATGAATGTTATGCAATATCTTCATCATAACTTATCTATATGTGTAGGCCCTTAAATTTTAATTTGCACTGGGCCAACCAGGAGTTTACACTATTCCATAAGTCCAAATAATAATAATATGAACAACTCAACTAGCATGGAAACACTTAGAGACTAGTCAGATTGAGAAAGTTTTTATTGTGAAAGTACCTGACACTAGGGAGCTACCCCAGGTCCCCTGAAGCACCCTTTCACACTCTTTCATCCCAAGGCTCGCAATTAAGTCTCATCTAATGTATCCTCAGTTTCTATAATCCGTCCCCAGACAATATCATTTTGTTTCACTTTAATGATTCATGATGTATGAACTACTCGCGTATTTAGTTGGTTAAGGCTTTTAGAAACTCAATTATTAAATACCTTAAAGGCTTACAACATCATTTCAATAAACTATACATTTTCTCAATTCTCTGAATTTCTGTCCCACAGAAATAAATTTGGTACAGTTTTCGAATCTCATTGAAATTGCTTTTCTAAGCCTTAAATATCTCAAAACTTTCTCATATAAAACTTTACATAATCTTTCTCAAATTGAATCTTAACAAGATCGAATTTAAAAATCTCAATTATTTCCAAAAATCTTTAGTTATTAAGTTGAAAAAAGAAAATAATTTTCTTTTGAAAATATTATTTTATTTAAAGAGAATAATCTTTAAATCATTAACTAAAAATACTTATAACATTTTTCTTTAATTCAAGATTTAATTATCTCAACCTTTTTATAAATTAATTTTTATAAAATGACTTCTTTCTAAAATAAATACTAAATTTTTTTATTCTAAATATTAAAAGTAAAGTTAATAAAAATAATTTCTAAGAAGAAATAAAAGATTTAAAATAATAAAAATTTAAAGAGTAAGGTAAGAAAATTCTTACTGAGTTTTAGCTTTTTGTCATGTTTGCTATATGCTCAACTTCATATCACAAGACCATCAATCATAATCAAATATTATCAATCACAATATCATCAATCACAATCAAATAATATCGATCACAATTAAATATTATCAATAATAATCAAATACTAATAATTATAATCAAATCAATTAAATATAATTCAAATTTTAATGGTTATTTAAATTATCAAAATTGATTTTGAGTCCTTATAGTCTATTCCTTGTATAGGTCTATGTAAGTCCATATAATCCAGTCCTTGCATAGGTATAGTTCTGTCCATATAGGTCAAACTAGTCCAAGTCCTTGCATAGGTTCAGTCCAGTTCGTATAGGTTATGAAAGTCCAAGTCCTTGCATAGGTATGTCAAAGTTAGTTACACCAGATATTTAATTTAAAATTTATTATAAATTTTAAGTTAAAAAGTTAATATTTTAAAATAATAATATTATTAAATTTAAAAGGAGTAGGGGACTCCTCCCATTATTCTTATGTCTTTTCATATTATATTCCTATCTCACTCCCCCTTACCTCTTGTATCCTGATTCGTTATTGAAAATCCGTGCGCGTCTCGTCTCCGAGTTCTAAAATATACAAATTTCATTTTAATATAGTTACAAGATGAAACAGAAAGGGTAAATAGTAATTATGCATAGTAATGATAAATAGTAAATTTTAAATAGTTACCGTAAATAGTAACAGTAAATAGTAAAATATGAATAGTAAAGGTAAATAGTAATAGTAAATAGTAATTTACTATTTGAATAATAATTTACTATTTGAATAGTAATTTACTATTGAAATAGTAATTTACTATTGAAATAGTATTTTACTATTTAGAATAGTAACTTAAAATAATATTATATCCAGTATAATAATAGATTTCAAAAATGATATAAAAATAACCCTAAAAATATAAAAGAGAGGTATTCTTACCTTGTTATTTTAGCAGAACCTCCTTCCAAAAAAATTATTTCTCTCTCTTACTTCCACCACTATCTCTCTACCACTACTATATTAAGAAAATTTAATAAGAAATTATGATTTTCCTTCGTTCCATCGATCAGTATTTATAGGAAGGAAAATTACTATGTATTTCATTATTTTATTATAAAAGTACTGTGCAATTTATGAAAATTTCATTTCTGGTTACTGTGCAAGTTTGAAAATTTCATACATGCACAGTATTTTGCATAGTAAATGTCGGCCGAATTATTAAGCCAAATAGTAACCTTTCACTCGGTATATTTTAAATATTCAAAATCAGTCATTTTTAAAATTTAGCAATATTATATCAGTCCTCACTAATTTTATAATAAGTAATATAAAGTTTAAATTTTAAAAATCTAAAATTTTATGTTAATAAAAATTTATTGGTACGTTTCTAATTTTTTTATGATTGGTAAAAATCAAGATTTTCTCAAACTGATCGTTTTTAAATAAGCCTACTTCAAATAATTTTAAAAAATTTTCTTATAATTTAAATTCACTTTCTTATATATATTTTTAATTTTAAGTCACTTTATATGAATTTAAAATATATTATTTTATTAAAATATTTCCAAAATTCCAAAAATTTCCAAAAAATCATAAATATTACGTAGATTAAAAAGTTCTAAAGAACCATGATCTAATTCCTTCAAAATTTTAATATAAAAATAAAAAACATTTCTTTCAGTGCATAAGTAATTTTAGGATACGAAGATTGGTTTGTAAAAACAAAAGGGGAGCATGTGTGTTCTAAAAAGTCTGGTAGAACAACAAAAGTCTGAAAGAAGCATCCTAATTAAAGAACTCTCTTTCAACGTTTGAAAATTCTATTTTGGTGATGCTTCAGGAGAAATGATCACATTGTATTTGTGTGCTTATCATCAAAGAACAAAAAGAACAAAATCAACATAAGCAGCAGCTGTCAGCGTGCCTACTCCTGCAAACTCTGATCACAAGTCAGAAATCTCATCAGGACATCTCAGAAAGCAACCTCTGGCAGTTCATGAATAGTTTTGTGCATGGAAATGCATGAGAAACCATTCTTCTGAAAACATTGAAATATGATTCAGACGTCTCTCAAGCTTGAATTCTGTAACATCTTGGGTAAATTAATATTTGGGAAAGTAAAGTTAGCATTTAATTAAGTTAAATTAAAAAGGGAGTAAGGATTTTGGAAGGAAAATAAGATTTAAAATGAATTTTTAAAGGAAGTGGCATCAGGGGCCCTGACGCGTAGCGTCAGGTGCACATTAGTGACGCATTGCGGGCAGAGTTAAAACATTACAGTTGAAGCATGCAAAACAGAATAAGAAACTATTCTTCTCTTTTCCCTCTCTCTGGCCGTGACCCCTAGGGCTCAATTGGAAGGGTTCAAACCGCTTGGGCTTGCAATTAACCATGGATTTATGATCGGGGATGTGATGTGGGCATTCCGACATAATTAATTCTAAGTTTCTCCCTTCCCCCTCTCTTTCTCTCTCTAGCCGTGTGGTGGTTTATGTATGGGGCCTTTTATTTCGCATGTTTATGGCAAGGTGAAGCGTAAAGGGGTTTCATGGTGTTATGGGCATTCCAAAGTGAGTGACGGGGCTTTGTTTCAGTGATTATAGGACCGAATCAAGACTCAGAAGGTCGCTCTACACCATAGGAATTTAAAAGTAAGGATCGGAAATGGAACGGTAAGCTCCCATGAGGTTAGATTGACATTTGGGATTATTTTAAGGCTTATGGGTTATGGGTTGATAGTTATAATATTTATTGGAGCTTCTTTAATTTTGATTTTAGAATTTTGATATACTTCGGAGGAGCCTGACAATTGGTTGCAAACTTAGGAAAGCTTGGAATCGAGGTAAGGGGGTGTGCTGGGTTATGGTCAATGTAGAAATGTATGGTGCCAAGAGCGTATAGGAAAAAGGATATATTGGAGGCACCTTTAGTTGCTTTAAATTGATTTGGATGAGTTATAATGAATTAAAAAGTATGCAAACTTGGAGGAAATAGAATTATTAAAGTGGAAAAGATAGAATAACTAATAAATGAATAAATGGATTATTAAAATAAAGAAGGTAGGATCACTAATAATTAAATAAATGGCAGAGAGATGTATTAGTGTACGATACTAAGAGAATGAAAGTGTATAAGTGATAATATCTCATGTAGGGAATGAATTGAAATAGACTTGGCACTAGTACCAGTAGTGTGTATATATATATGTAACGACAGAATAGGTAAATGCGATCATTGGAAATTGACAATAGTATGATTGTAAAGTGTGAATAAAGATCACGAGCTAATGCAAAGCTAAAATGATAATGGATTTTGAATTAATAAGTTAAGGAGCTAAAATAAGGTGAAAAGTATGTTGTTAAAGATGGTGATAATGCGTATTCTTACGGGCATATAGATAACATAAATATTGTCCATGGTGATGATGATTTCTGTTAATAATTAATGATGAATTGTTAAGAAATATATATATATATATATATGTTTAATATAACTAGAATCGTGTGAATATTGATAGTAATGGAAAATGTAAATTACCACGAGGACTTAATGAATTAAAAGGGGTATAATAAGGATGGTGATGTGGTTATGTATAGGTATGGTGTGATTATAATTCTATGAAACTGTGTAATGAATGGCCCTATTTATACGGAATGTAATGACTAAAATGTATGTTTATTATTGAGTATTGCTAGCATGATTGGATGCCTAGGGCTTGGTAAGTTGGCCGTCCTAATGATGATAACAAATTAGTATTGTGACAGTATGTTAGTGGGCTTGGCAAGTCGGCCGCCCTGTGGTATGATTATATGTCAGTTTCTGACATTTATATGTAAGATTGATGATGTTTTAGCTGTATTGACATAATTGGATATTGAACTATATACTAATGATGAGACACCCTGGACACTGTTGAGGGCGGAGAGTGGTCGTTGGTGCGTTAGCACGGTCAAGGAGCAGCTCCTGACAGGCTTCTAGTGGAGGGATCGTATGGCTATGCCTAAGTTTATATAACTGATTATGTGATTGTGTGGTGGAAGATGACCGACGGTATATGTTACCTTCGTTTTCTGGCTCTTGTGGTTTTTGTGCCCAGTTGAGCTACCCAGTGGTCAAGTAGGATCTAATGGTTGAAGGGGAGCCAAGTAGGACTAGGTGGACCAAGCAGGGTTCACGGGGTATCAAGTAGGACCCCCAGCTAAAGGTCAATCCTTTTTAGTATCTGGATACTAGGGCATCATAATTTCTATCTGAGAGTCAATTATGCTATGCAGGCCTTGACTTATGATGATGTATGTATAAACATATATATATATATGTATGTGTGATGGCTTGCGAGACTAGAGATTATGTTTTAAATATAGTTGATTGCATTGCTATATGTATGTATATATGCTGAGTCCGTGTGAGGGACTGAATGTTATATTGGCGTATAGGAGGCGCTTGGTGATTTTGAATTGAGAATTGGTAAGTGAGAACATAGTGTGTTGATAAGAATATGAATAATAGTTGTTGGTAGTTGAGCAATAATGATGCCATAGGAGTGAATGAATAGGGAAATAAATGTGGGATTATTAATGTGACCATTAAAGTAAAAGCGAATTAGGCTTAGATACTTAATCGAATGGAATAACGTCATTAATTAGGAAGGTAGTCAAATTATGCTTTTCCTAGAGTACGTTTACCTTTTCTATATTGATTTGTAATTCCAGTCACTCACCCCCTTTCATTATGGTTTAGGTGACTATTGGCAGGTCAAAGATGCATACCGCGGAGGCTAGAGCTAAATGAGGTCAGGGCGATGTGGAAATTAGAAGAGGAGATATATAATTGTGCATTTGTTTGTTGATTCAAAAAATGTTGAATTATGTTACTTTGTTGGTGTGAATATGTATTGATGTAGTACAGTAGCTTTTCATTATGTTTGTGTGTTATGTGGCATAGAGCCACTGTATGATTGTATGATATGGGCAGGTTTTGCAATATCTGCATGCTTAAATGATATGTGAAGTATGATTGCATATTGAATTGTTGATGTATGTAATGATTCGTAAATTATATTTGATGAATTAGCTATGTTATAATTAGTGGGATAGCCAGATGGTCTTAGTGTGTTGATGATGTATGATGATAGTCGATGATGTTGATGAGTAACTGCATGATGATGAATTTAGAATTGGAATATGGTGTGATGATGACATGGATGAAATTAGGCTTAAGCTCGATATGATGATTATCTTTATAATGTGTGAATTGAATGTATGCTGGCACAGAGCCATTGCGTGAATGATTGTTATAGGCAGGTATTGTTCATGTGTATGATTTATTGATGATGTGATCGTGTAATTGATTGATGATTTTATTTATTTTAGAAGTTATGCATATAGTGAGTTTTGTGAATTTAACGAACTGAATAGGTGATTTTACAATCAGGCGGGATTTGGGACCCCCGGAAGGGATCTATAGGGTCCCTAGGTCATTTAGAAATGGTGTGTTTGGCCTTGGACCAATTGATGTCCATTTGGGTAGTTTGGTGCAAGGGTTTTGAACCTAAGCGAGTTAAACTGCATTTTACGCATATGATGGAATTTTTGCGAACGGATGGCGCCGACAGTTTTCGAATGGGGAGAACATGTGCCCCACTAAGTTTCATGGTAATCGGACCTAAAATGGGCCAACGGGGTAGGTCGGAAGTTAGCCAATTGGCCTAAAACCCAGGACAGCAACAGGTGCTGCTACTGTCACGCTTACGCTACGCGTGGGGCTGACGCGTAGCATGGGGTGTGTAGCTTTGGGCTGACGCCGCTAGCCCCCTTGTTTCAGCTTTAAGTTTCTTTTCAAATTAAATGGTTTTGGGGTTTTGAATTATTATATATATTTATATTTTAGCACTTTTAAATGAAAATAGCCATTTTCCTAAATAAGGTATAATTAAATTATTTAATCACGAAAAATTTATTGTAAAATTTAGTTAAACGTGCAAAAATAAATCTAAATTAACGCAGGACGTCACAAATTCAATGTTAAGGTCTAATCTCAAAAAGTTTAAAGCAAAATACCTTCAAAGGATTTCCAACGTCTATATCTACTTTCAAGAAGCAATAACAGATATATCTTTCAAGTCACTATAAATATCAAGAAATTTTGAACATAAAAAAAATCTCAGAAGAAAGCTCTCCAAGTTATCATTCAATCTCATTCTAGTTTATTTTTCTTGTAAAAGACAAAGAGCCTCTTTGCTTTCTAGCTCCGCTTCTAGCAGACTCAGGTCTTGTGTAAAAAACACTTAGTGTTCAATCTCAAAATTATCTATTATTTGTACATTAAGTTCTGAAAACATTTCTTATTTCTTGCTATTTGTGTAAGTCTAGTGGGTTACCTGAACAAGTTTGTGTTAGGAAACACTTTGGCTTGAAGAGGCTTTCGAAAGAATATGTGGGTTAAGCCAGGAGTGGCTTGTTGGAAGAATACTTGGGATAAGTCAGAAGTGGCTAGTGTCAAGAATACTTGTAGCATGGGTCTAGTGCTGATATTGTAAAGGAGATTTTTACAATAGTGGAAATCCTTCAAGTTGGAAGGGACTGGACGTAGCTTCTGTGTTGGAAATCATTCATCATCGCTTGATTACTTATAAATTTTTATTTGATTCAAAATTTGAATGAAAAAGAGTCTAAGACTTATTCAACCCCCTTTCTAAGTCTGACTCTGAACCATCAATTGGTATCAGAGCTTGTCCTTTGGGTTGATCACTCCCTCGAGTGAAAAGGATCAAGATCTTTGGCGGCCTCTCAAAGTAATCAATTGATTACAGAAGGATCCTCCATCAATAGACCCCAACCTTCTTTGGGGAAGACTATCCATACTAGAAGGATAGGATGGAAATGTTTATAAAATTCACTCAATACAGTCTTTGGGCAGTCATCATTAATGGTGATTGTGGCTCTCCTGTAAGTGGTGAAGGACAACCTAAAGCAGAAGAAATGTGGGATGCTCTACAACACAACTATAAAGGAATATCGAATGTCAAGAGATTCAAGAAGATATTGTTAACTAAACAATATGACAACTTCAAAAGGGAGGAACATGAGTTAGTAGATCAAATGTTTGGAAGATTCCAAACCCTACTAAATGACTTAAAAAATCTTGGAACTACTCCCTCTATAGAAGACATAAATGCCAAGCTTCTCGGATGCTTGCGTGAAAGATTCGACGTAAAATGCTCTTCTCTGGAAGAAGCTAAGGATCTGAGCACTTTCTCTCTAGATAAGTTACTGGGAGTTCTCAGGGTTCATGAGCTGAAGTAGAAAGAAACCAACAAATCTGCTTCCACCAAGAGCATTACCTTGAAATCTGACAAAATAAGAAAAGGCAAGGGTCTGAAAGCAGAAGAATCATCTAATTCTGAACCAAACTCTAATAAATCAGATGATGGTACTGATGAAGAATTGGCTCTTGTAACTAAAAGATTTCATAAGTTACTAAGGAAGAAGAAGTTCAGACCGGAAATGTTCCAAAAGAAAGACTATAAAGGTAAAAGTAAATTTAAGTTTAAAACTGATAAATCTGTCTTAGAATGTTTTAATTGCAGAAGGTCAGGACACATAAAAGTATAGTGTCCTCTTCTAAACAAAGATAAAAGAGACAGAAGGGAAAGAAGGAAGTTTCTAAAGAAACAAAAAGGTTTAATCTCTTGGGATGATGAAGGATCATCTAGCTTAGAAGAGTCTGATGAAGAAAGTAAGTCAGTTCAAATTTGTCTCATGGTGAGCAAAGAAACGGACGCAAATGCCAACCTTAGTGATTTAGACTCTGAAGAAGTAAGTTACTCAGAACTTAAACAAAATTATGATGTATTATTTAATGATTTTTCTAAACTATTAAAAAGTTTCAAGAAACTAAAACTAAAGCATGTTGATAGGATCACTAATTTTGAAAATCAAATTTCATTGTTAAAAGAAGAAAAGCACAACACAAATACTTTAAAAGAAAAGGAAATAAATCTTGAAGAGTTAAGTTAAATTAGAAAAGAAAACATCTCTTTGAAAATAGATTTTGAAAAATCTAAGAGCTACTGTAACTCCAAGGATAAAGAAATTATTAGATTAAAGAATCTTGTCAACTCTCTTACTGCAGACCAAGGTAAATTTGTTACTAGCACTAAAAACTTGAATGTTTTATTAGGGACATCAAGAGGAAATCAAAAAGGTATTGGTCTAGGATATGTGAAAAAGAAAAATGTTTCAAAATAAAAAATTTCTAAGCATCCTTCAGCTCCTACATTTGTTCCAGAAAAACAAAGAATTATTAAATGTAATTATTGTAAAAATCATGGTTACTCTATAAAAAAATGTAGGAAAAGAAAGCGAAGGAATGAAAAATTTACTAACAATCTAGGACCCAAAAAAATATGGGTACCAAAATCATTAATCATTCCTTTTGCAGATATGTTTGAAATCAAGAACAAAAACTCTATAGTGGTATCTGGACAATGGATGTTCGCATCACATGATAGGAAAAAGGTCTATGTTCCTAGACCTGGAGAAATTTAAAGGAGGATCTGTCACATTTGGAGGAACGAGACTGGAAGAATAATTGGGTCTAGTAAAGTGGGTAAATTTCCTTTACCTGTCATTGAAAATGTATTCCTTGTTGAAGGACTGAAACATAACCTACTGAACATCAGTCAATTTTGTGACAATGGGTACCGAGTTTCATTTGACAAGAATAAGTGTACGATCATCAATCATGATGAAACCATACTATTTAATATAAACAGACATAATAACCTCTATAAGGTAGACTTGAACGAACTAAATGATCAAAATGTAAAATGTCTATTTTCAAACTCTGAAGAGAGATGGATCTGGCACAAAAAACATGGACACTATCTAGATCGCATCCATCATATATACATAATATGTAATATATATATATATATATATATATATATATATTATGTATTTTATATGTAATAAAAATGAATTATTTTTTTGATTTTCTTTCTATTTTTTTCTACGTTCTAAAAAAATGTTAATATTTTCATAATATTCGAAATTAATTGGTTGAAAAACTAAAAAGTCTAGTCTTAGGAAATTGGGGGGAGTGATAATAGTTATAATTCATCTCCGATACATTACCAATAGAATTGGGCTGAGTTTACCATGGGCACGATAACTAGTACACCAGAGGTGCGTCCTTCCCGGTTCTCTCATACCTGGAAAAGGTCCTTTCAATGCTCTAACACCCATATTGGATATGGACCGAACTATCTCACGACGTTCTGAACCCAACTCACGTACCGCTTTAATGGGCGAACAACCTAACCCTTGGAACATACTACAGCCCCAGGTGGCGAAGAACCGACATCGAGGTGCCAAACCTTCCCGTCGATGTGAGCTCTTGGGGAAGATCAGCTTATCTTAAACTAATTTCAAAACTTCACAGAAAGGATCTAGTCAAAGGATTACCAAAAATTTCCTTTAACAGTTCCATACCATGTGAAGCATGCCAGAATGGGAAACAACACAAAATCTCTTTTAAAAACAAAGATGTTGTTTCTACATCCAGACCTTTAGAATTATTACATTTAGATCTATTTGGTTCTTCTCAAGTACAAAGTCTGGCAGGAAAGAAATATGGATTTGTTATTGTTGATGACTACGCCAGACTAACATGGGTATATATCCTAGCCCACAAGGATGAGTCTATAAAAGTATTTAAAATCTTTTGTAAGAAATTTCAAAATGAGAAAGGATACTGTATTGGTACAATAAGAAGTGATCATGATAGAGAATTTGAAAATGAAATCTTTGAAAAATTCTACAATGAGACTAGAATAACTCAATATTTTTCTTCACCAAGGACTCCACAACAAAAATGGGGTTATGGAAAGGAAAAACAAATCTTTGCAGGAAATGGCCAGAACCATGCTTTGTGAAAATGATCTTCCAAAATATTTTTGGGCAGAAGCTATGAGTACTACTTATTATATTCAAAGTAGAGTTTTTATCAGACCAATACTGAATAAGACTCCTTAAGAATTGTGGAAAGGTAGAAAACCTAAGATCTCATACTTTCATCATTTTGGGTGCATGTGTTATATTTTGAATACTAAGGACTATATTAGAAAATTTGATTTAAAATATGACAAAGGTATCTTCATGGGATACTCTACCACATCAAAACCTTATAGAGTATTTAATATTCGAACACAAACTATAGAAGAATATATACATGTAAGATTTGATCACCTTCAAAAGATTGACAAGAGACTGATGGATCTAGACTTTGATGATGTAGGGATTCAGCAACAAGAAGAACAATCAACAGAACAACCAACTGAAAACGGTTAATCAAAATTAACAAATCCTGAAAATACTGAATAAGAGCAACTCCTTGAACCTGAAAAGCCAAAAGATTGGAAATTCAAAGTTTATCATCCTTCAGACCTTATCATTAGAGATCAACCTACTAGAGTAAGGACCAGATCCAGCCTTCACAATCAGTCAACAATCGCTCTTATCTCAGAAGTAGAACTAAAAAATGTTCTAGAAGCACTAAAGGATACAGATTGGATTCTTGTTATGCAAGAAGAACTCAACCAATTTGAAAGAAACAAAGTGTGGGCACTTGTTCCCAAACCCAAAGATAAAAGTATAATTGATACTAAATAGGTATTCAGAAACAAGTTATATAAAGATGGAAAGGTTATTCAAAACAAAGCAAAATTGGCCGCTCAGGGATATAATCAACAAGAAGGTATATATTTCATTGAAACATTTGCTCTTATAGCTAGACTTGAGGCTATCAGGATACTTCTTGCATTTGTAGCTTTTAAAGGTATTACATTATATCAGATGGATGTAAAGAGTGCTTTTCTAAATGGTTTCATTAAATAAGTTTACGTAAAATAGCCTTCTGGTTTTGAAAATATGTCTTTTCCCAACCATGTTTTGAAATTAAGTAAAGCACTGTATGGTCTAAAACAAGCTCCTAGAGCCTGGTACGACAGACCCAGTTCATTTTTTATTTCAAAAGGCTTTACAAGAGTCTAAGTTGACACAACCCTCTTTAGAAAAAGCTCTAAGAAACACTTTATTGTTGTATAGATTTATGTGAATGATATTGTTTTTGGTGCTACTGATGATAGTCTATGTAAAGATTTTTAAAAAATGATGCAAGCAGAATTTAAAATGAGTATTGCTGGGTGAACTTAAATTCTTCTTAGGCTTGCAAATTCAACAGAATAGTGATGGAATTTTTATTCATCAACAAAAGAACACAAAGGAACTACTTAAAAAGTTTAAAATGGCTAATGCCAAGACCATGAGTACTCCTATGCATCCCAATTGTACCATAAATAAAGATGAGTCTGATACATTAATGGATCGGACCTTATATGGAGAAATGATAGGTTCACTCTTGTATCTTACATCCAGCGACCTGACATAATGTTTAGTGTTTGTGTATGTGCAAGATATCAATCAGATTCCAAGGAATCACACTTGTCTGTGGTGAAGAGGATTCAGAGATATCTTGTTAGAACCATTAACCTTGGGCTATTCTATAAATGAATAGACTCTTTCTCCCTTTCAAGATTCTGTGATACAGGCTTTCAGGAGATAGAGTTGATAGAAAAAGTTCTAGTGGTGCATGTCACTTCTTGGGGAGCAACTTAATTTCATGAGCAGCAAAAAGCAAAATTCCATTGCACTTTCAACTACTGAAGTAGGATATATCTCTACAGCTGGGTGTTGTTCTCAACTTCTTTGGATCAAATATCAACTTGAAGATTACTCAATCAAAGAAGGAGAAATCCTAATATTTTGTGATAATACAAGTGCAATAAACCTCTCCAAGAATCCTATTCAACACTCCAAAGCAAAGCACATTGATGTAAAATATCACTTCATTTGTGACTATGTATGAAAAGGAAACTTAGATATGAAATTCATGGATATAGATCATCAATGGGCAAATATCTCCTCTAAGCCTCTGGCAGAGGCCAGGTTTAATTTTATTAAGCATAATTTAAATTTAAAAATTATTGTCTAAGTAGTCTGGTTTATGTATCAGTCTGATATAACTTGCATTGTTTGACTTTGCAGTACTGAAAGACTTACTTTATTAAATCATTTTTAGATTTTCCTTTTTAAAATGTGGCAGCAGTTATCACATTTTAGTATAACCTTTCTAAACATGTTTTCTCTCTCCATTTTCATGGCAAAAATTTTATTTATTAATGTCTCTTCACTTTCACTCCTTCCTACTAACTTCTCTTTCAAAAAACTTCTTCAACTTTCTAAAAACCCATCATTGCACCTAAAAAATGGCATACAAGGCATTTGACATTATTGAGTCTTTTTTTCATCAACCTCAAGCAACACAAATTAGAAGGGCGTGATATCTCTAAAGAACTAAATGGCATTGGATGGATGCAGTTTTGTCTCGATCAAACTCCATACTCTCTATCAATGGTTCTTACTTTCTGGAATATGGTCTCGGTGGACAAGTCCAAGTTTCTTATTCTTGGCACTATTCAAGGCAAGTCCAAATAAATTTCAACGGACCCCATTGCTACTGCTACTAACTGCCTGAATACAGGGGAGGTGTACGATGAACTCTTTGAGTTCAATGTTGTGTCTTCGCTAGAAATCAACTAAATGTTGTATGGTACTCAGCATCCAAACAAGTTTACTTCTGGGTCTCTTCTCCTAAAAGCAAAAATGATGCACCTTGTGTAACATCCCGGATAATTATAGAAAAATTTTGTGAAGTGGAAATATTAAAAATTGTTTTTAGGAATTTATTTGATATTTTTATGAATTATTGGTTAATTATAAAAAGTGTGATTAGAAGAAGAAAGGTTTAATTTAAATCTTTAAAGAAATTATAAAGGAAAAGGAGAAATGACCGGTTGAAGAGGTGACCGGTTGGAAGTGACCGGTTGAGAAGATAACTGGTTGCCATGAGTTTAAATAATGGTTTCCTTCTCTTTCCTCAATCATTTGCATAAACATTCACTCAATTATTCACGAGAATCTTCTTCTTCATCTGCTACTTTTCTTCTTCTTCTTCCTCCATTGTTGAGAGCTGTAAGCTTTGAAGGGAGGTCCATCTTTGCATCAAACCTTGAAATAATTACATAGCCGTGCAGTGGTTTCAAGGTGAGTTCATTGAACCATTTAAAATTGCTACCTCACCTCTTTCATTTCTTTTCTGGACCGAATGGCCATGTGTGGAGAGGTACTGTTCCGATCTCCACTCCTCTTGGCTGTAAGCTTGAAAATGGTTCTTTTAACCGTGTGGACGGTGGTGTGATGTTAACAAGCTTCACGTTCCAAACCCGTAGGTAGTGGAACGAACATCAGTGAGACAATTAAGGAAGCTGGTGCTGAACGGAGGTGGAACTGTGAACCCAACGACTGTTAAAGCTTGGAACAGAGGTAAGGGGGTGTTCGGGTTATAATTAATTAGAATAGGACATACTGTCCGAGTCGTTGGAATGACTGAACCGGGTAAAAGATGATGCTGAGTGAAAATTATATGAATATGTGTATGAATGTACGTATGAATGTGCGCACCGATCAGTTTAGGATCGTGTGTGTGTGAGTGTGACTTGAGAAATATTTAATGCTGTGATAATAAAGATGATACTGGATGAGTTGTTGTATGTGAATGTGTATGAATACGTGTATGGCCACCGATTGGTTTCTGATCGTGTGTGTGGTGTAAACCGATTGAATTTGAAATATTTGATGCTGTGACAATCGGTGTACAGTGGCAATGTGATGCCGGGCTTGACAAGCAGGTCGCCCAGTGGCAATGTGATGAATGGGCTTGACAAGTCGGTCGCCCTGTGTTGTGAGCACATGCCAGTTTCTGGTAGTTGCATATGTTGTTTGTTGATAATATATAATGATTATGAGATATGATATGTGATTATGTGGTATGGGATAGCCAACGGTATGTATTACCCTCGTTTTTGGCTTCAGTGGTCAAGTCGGACCCAGTTGAGCTACCTAGTGGTTGAGGGGGAGCCAAGTCGGGCTCGGTGAACTAATTCGGGTTCACGGAATGTCAAGTCGGACACCCAGCTGAAGGCTGATCCTATGAGTATCCGGATACTAGGCGTCGATTTTATGTGAGAGTCAGTTGTGACAATTGATGAATTATTAATTGTGGTGTATATTTGCCGAGTGCAGTTTGCTATAATTGCCGAGTGTAGTTTGTTATAATTGCCGAGTGTGAACTGTTATAATTGCCGAGTGTGATGGCTATATTTGCCGAGTGTGATGGCTATATTTGCTGAGTGATTTGCCAAAATTACCGAATAAGAATTGATATATTTGCTGAGTATGATTTGATGTATTTGCCGAGTGTAATTTTATATATTTGTCGAGTGATTTGTTATATTTACCGAGTGGTAAATTGTTATACTTGCCGAATGAGTTACTTGCTGAGTGATTTGCTAAAATTGCCGAATAAGAATTGTCATATTTGCCGAGTAAAATTGGTTATATTGCCGAGTGTTAATTGCTATAATTGTCGAGTGTGAGTTAATTGCCGAGTGTAATGTGCAATTTGAGGATAAAGCAATTGGACGGAGTTGATACTCGTATTTTGTTATTTAAATTTCGTTCTAGATTAATTATGATGCTAAACACTCACCCTTGCTGTGGTTTTCAATTTTAGTAACCAGTGACAGGGAAGAGGTCGGAGCCATGGAGGTGCGCCAAGCGGAGAATTGATGCCAAGGCACCGAGTGATTTGAATGAATTGTGTAATATATGTATATTTTGAGTTTTCTGAGTGTTTGATGCTACAATGTGTTGCCTGTATGTAGAATTAAAATTTGAATCGGATATGACTTTGTGATGCTATGTGATCGGTGTTTATTTAGGAATGAATTTGCATTGCTGTAGCAGGGCGAATCTCGTCGAGTGGAATCATTCTTGTCCGAGCAAGGGCCCATTAATTTGGTGCCTGAGTATCCTTCATTTCTTTCCGAGAGAAGAATAACCGAGAGACCCACTTCTAAGTGGAAGGTTAGGGTGTCTCCGAGTGAGCAATGGCTGAGAGAATCGCTTCCGAGTGAAGATATAAGTGCTTCTGAGTGAAGTAAGGCTAAGCTGTTTCCGTGTGAGAGATGACCGAGTGGACTTATTTTCCGAGTGAAATCCGACTTGTTGACTTTCTTTGTAAGTCTTATCCGCTCAGGTTTAAAGAGTAGCATTCGCTCAAGCGAGTCGGATCTCGCCCAAGCGAATCAGAGTCTCGCTCAGGCGATTAACCGTAACTCTGATTTCTTCCTTCCGCTGATTCTAAATCCTATTTTATGTTGAAATATTTCCGATCAGTTTCAGTCGGTTATTACTATTTTAAGTATGATTTTATTATTTTGAATGTATTTAAGAAAAGTAAATATTGTTTTATATTAAGACCGAGTGGATTTTTATTAAACGCGAAAAATCTATTGTGAAAAATGCTTAATTGACGCGGGTCGTCATACCTTTTGATGAAGTAAGTCTTTTGCCCTAGAAAAAATGCAAAAGATGCTATCAGCAAGCTTGACCATTTTTGTATGTACCACATGCTCTCGAAAGAAAAGGTTAGTTTGCCTAATATCATCATGACGTATCTCGTTTCCTCCATAGGAAAGAAGCAAAATAAGATTTCTTACCTTGTCATTCTCATGAAAGTCTTTGCACTTGAGAATGTGTAACCCACCTAATTAAAGGATTTAGTTACTCCCTCCTTGATGGCCAGTAAGTTGCTTGTATTTTCCTCTCAATCTGATCCACCTTTAGGTGCTGCTCTAGCTCTCCCAAAGAAGAAAAAGTCTGAACCTTCCAAGAAGTGAAAGTCTGCTCCATCCCATACTCCAAACACTTGCTTTACTAAGAAGATAAGAAAACTAGTTCTCGAAGAGTTTGATGCTCCCTTAGACAAATCAGACACACTGGATGCACAGACACCCTCCTCATCTTAGATAGAAACCTCCACACCAACTAAGGGTTTCCCAGATTCAAATGATCATCTTCCAATTGGTAAGCTATAAAACTGTTCTACCAAGAAGAAGTCTGGCCCTGGTAAAAGAATCAAGATTTCAGCTTTCTCCAAGGCTCCACAGACTCAACTTCAACCCTCTTTTGAGTCTCACCTTAGGAAGCTCTCTGATGACGAATCATTAGCTTTATTTATCTCTATCTCTACTTCCTTGAATCTAGAAATTTCAATATCAAAATGGGATTCTTTAGCTTGGAATTCAAAGTTTAATAAGCTTCGCAATGACTATCAGAGAGTTATGGCTGAGAATCACGATACTCTACAATAATGTGGTAGCTATCCAGCTTACACCAATTATTTGCGCTTCATTAGAGGTTATCTAAGGACTCATAAGCTCTCAGAGGTCCGCACCTGGGAGCACGTTGATTGGATCAGTCAGTTCTATGCCACAGTTGGACTATATCATAGTGATACGAGTGCCTTTAAAGCCTCGCTTAAGCAAAAAAGGTCTCCTTCTCCTGAACCATGTTCCCAACAATCATGGTCTGAACCTTTACCTTCTCCAGACTCTACTCACTCCTCTTCTCAACCTATTCCTTTTGCCATTCTACCTCCACCTATACCTCACACCCTCTTCTCTCTAGCACTTGTCCCTTGTCCTCTCATCTCCATTGTTATTCATAAGTCTCATTTTCCCTCTCTTCTTAAACACTACCCCACCTTACCTGAATATTTTGACTATAAACCTGTTCTTGACACCTCAGACCCTGCATATCGCAGCCTGTAAAATCAAGCTATTGTGAACCACCCCCACTTTAACCTTCACAAGCTTCACATTCAAGCTTTTGCTCCAAAATACTACCCTCTTCTTCCCATTGAAAAGCTTCTTGGGTTCCTAGACCTATTTTCAAATAGTGACTTTGGGATGTTTCATGTGCTTTAAGCCGAGCAGGCCTTTATAGCTCGCGGTCTAAAGTATGGCTTCATCATTCTTGATGATGTCTCCATCACGAATTGTCTTGTAGCTACCCCACAGAGGAAGATTCTATTTAGAGTTCCTCGTCTTTCTCTACCAGCTAAGTGGATCTCTCTGGGCAGACTTAAGAAGCCCATGCCTCCAAAGCCTCAACCTCACTACAAAGGTCCCTTTCAGCCCAAGCGACTACCTGCAGCAACTCTTAAGAGTCTCTGGACCGCACCTAATCCAACTAAAGCTCACGCTGATACATTGTGATTATCTTTGGACTCTATAGCAAGAACCTTCCTGCTCTTATTCCTCATCTTCCTATAATCCTATTTTTCTCTATCATCCCTCTTTGATCACTTTTACTTCTCCTTATCTATTTGTATTTCAAACTCGTTTTTTCATTGTTGTTTCATTTGTTACTTTCCCTCTTTTCATTTTCGGTGTCACTCGTGATTTGCTTTTTGAGTCTTGTTGATGTCCTCTCTTTTGTTAATTACAAAAGTAGGAGTTTGTGTAGAAGTCTTTTTATGTAGAAGTCTTTTGTGGATCAATGTAATAACTTAGAATGATACATGTTGTATGCACTATTTTGATCAATGAAGAATTCATTTATTTTATTTTGTTCTTATCATTCTATGATATTTTGATGACAAATTTTACCCATAAAAAGACTTGATATTTGTTATCAACAAATAGAGGGAGATTATTGAGAAAAAGTCTGGTGAAAAATATAAGTTTTAAGTCCTATTAGATCAGACCCCAGATTTTATCATTTGTTTATATTGATCATCAAGTATTTTCACACAAGGAATAAAGTCTGAACTGTTCATAACATTTCATCAACGTTCGAAAATTCTATTTTAGTGATGCTTCGAGAGAAATGATCACATTGTACTTGCGTGCTTATCATCAATGAACAAAAAGAACAAAATTAACATAAACAGCAGCTGTCAGCGTACCCACTCCTACGAATTCTGATTACAAGTCAGAAATCTCATTAGGACATCTCAGAAAGCAACCTCTGGTCAATCAAGAATAAGTTCATAAATAGTTTTGTGCATGGAAATGCATAAGAAACCATTCTTGTGAAAACACTGAAATATGATTTAGACCTCTCTCAAGCTTGAATTCAATGTTAAGGTCTGATCTCAAGAAGCTAAAAGCAAAATACCTTCAAAGGATTTCCAACATCTATATTTCTACTTTCAAGAAACAATAACAGATATATCTTTCAAGTCACTATAAATATCAAGGAAGTTTGAACATAAAAAAATAAATCTCAGAAGAAAGCTCTTCAAGTTATCATTCAATCTCATTCTAGTTCCTTTTTCTTGTAAAAGACAAAGACCCTCTTTACTTTCTACCTTGGTTTCTAGCAGACTCAGGTCTTGTGTCAAAAACACTTAGTGTTTGATCTCAAAATTGTCTATTATTTATACACTAAGTTCTAAAAATATTTCTTATTTCTTGCTATTCGTGTAAGTCTGGTGGGTTACCAGAACAAGTTTATGTTGGGAAACATTTTGGCCTAAAGAGACTTTCAAAAGAATACTTGGGTTAAGCCAGGAGTGGCTTTTTGAAAGAATACTTAGGATAAGCCAGAAGTGGCTAGTGTCAAGAATACTTGTAGCATGGGTCTAGTGTTGATATTGTAAAGGAGATTTTTACAATAGTGGAAATCCTTCAAGTTGGAAGGGACTAGACGTAGCTTCTGTGTTGGAAATGAACCAGTATAAACTGTGTGTTTATTCTCTCATTCATCATCACTTGATTACTTGTAAATTTTTATTTGATTCAAAATTTGAATGAAAAAGAGTTTAAGACTTATTCAACCCCCTTCTAAGTCTGACTCTGAACCATCACACTCTTTTCCCTACTCGAGGGGTTTTTTACCACTTGGTTTCCCCCCCAAGAGGTTTTAATAAGGCCCGACAAAACATCAATAATACGAGAATAATTTAGCTCAACAATATTCTCTCTACAACTTATATGACTCAATAATTCTATACAAATTATATGATTTAACAATACAACTTATATGATTCAACATTTTTCTACAAATTATATGATTCAACAATACAACTTATATAATTCAACAATGTTCTCTCTATAACTTATATGATTTAACAATTCTCTATAAATTATATGGTTCGACAACGTTCTTTAAATTATGATTGCAACAACATTTTGTACCTTAGAGCCGAGATGGTGATGGGGGTCTCGACTTCTATCAACTTCATGAAAAGATCTGTGGCTACCAACAGGTATTTTACCTATCCTTTCCTCAGAGGGAATGGTCCCAGGATGTCCATGCCCATATGTTGAAGGGCCAAGGATAAAGAATTTTGTGTAGTGGCTCAGGGTAACTATGTATTTTGTTCGCATTCTTTTAATAGGATTTATATTTCTTGATGAAGTTTGAGTAGTCTGGGTGTAATGTGGGCCAAAAATATATTACTTGGAGGACTCTAGTGGCTAGGCGTCATACTTCTCTATGGTGTCTGCAGATTCTCGAGTGGAGCTCTTGCATCATACTCTGCTTGTTCTTTGTCGAGGCATTTGAGGAGTGGTAAAGTGAATCCCCTCTTGTAAAGTTGTCCTCCTATCAAGATGTAATTGGCCGAGTATATCTGCACCTTTTCGACTTCTAAAGAATCTATACTTCTCTATGGTGTCTGCAGATTCCCGAGTGGAGCTCTTGCATCACATACTCTGCTTGTTCTTTATCGAGGCATTTGAGGAGTGGTAAAGTGAATCCCCTCTTGTAAAGTTGTCCTCCTATCAAGATGTAATTGGCCGAGTATATCTGTACCTTTTCGACTTCTAAAGAATCTGAGGTCAGGTTACCTTGGTCAAGAAATCTATTATTGGGGTCACCCATGTGTTCTCCCTGGGTGCAATAGTGATTTCATTCACCTATTTTACGTCCTTGATGGTGAGCTCTTCCAAAGTAACTTGTATGAGGGTCTTTAGGTTTCCTGCAGTCTTGGTGCTAGCCAATTTGGATAACAGATCTACTCTTTCATTTTCCATTCTAGGGACATGAGAGAGGTATTTGGTGAGAGTGGTATTTGGTGAGAGTGGGGTCTTTTGCTTGGTAAGCTCTTTCTACCTGTCATGTGACTAACTATGAGTCAGTTTTTACCTGTATACATCGGGACCCTAGGTCTAGGGCTATTTGTAATTTGACTATAAGTGCTTTATACTCTGTGTCTAATTGTTTCTTGCTTTGAATATGAATCTTAAGCCTCTTCTATGGGTATTCTGGTTGGTGACTCAAGTATGATTCCTACTCTGCTTTCTTTCTTATTTGACGACCCATCTACTGACAGGGGCCATAGGGCATGTTTTGCGTTATACCTCTCCTTATCAACCCTCAACTCTGCTATGAAATCTGCCAAAGGTTGTTCTTTAATGGCTTCTCTTAGTTCATACCTAATCCCATACTTAGAGAGTTCTACAGCCTATGTAATTATTCTTTTTACTAGCTTAGGCTTCTGTAGAATTTTGCTAATGGGTTGATTAGTTCTGACAACAATTTGTTGGCTGTGAAAATACGGCCTCAGCTTTCGAGCGACCACTACTAGACTATATGTAAAATTTTCTACCCTTTGGTATATCACTTCTGCCCCCTACAGAGTTTTGCTCGTGAAATATACTAGTCGTTGGATAGGTTCTTCTTCTTGTATTAAGGCATCACTGACGACATTTTCTCCAACTAAGAGATAAATAATGAGCTTTGCTCCTGGGTTGGCTTGGTCAGTATTGGGGGAGGGGGCAGATAGACTTTTAGCTCTTTAAAAGCTTTTTCATATTCCTGGGTCCATTGGTGTTTGTCTTTTTAAGCACTCAGTAGAAGTGCATAAACTTCTCTACAAACTTGGCAAGGAAACGGGAGAGGGCTGTGACCCTCTAGTGAGACTTTGTACTTCTTTAATGTTTTGGGGGCTTCGTATCTCTAGGTTGGCTCTACACCGATTAGGGTTAGCCTCTATAAGTTAGCATATACCCTCAGGAATTTACCTTCCTAGACTTTGAATAAACATTTGTCTAGGTTGAGGCACATATTATGCCTCTTTAGTTTGGTGAATGTTTCCTCCAGGTATTTGGTGTGATTATTTTCCTTTTTGGTCTTCACAACCATGTCATCTACGTATACCTTTCATGTTTCTGCCAATCTGCTTGGCAAAAATCCTTCCTATAAATCTTTGGTATGTGGCACCAACGTTCTTCAGTCTATAGGGCATTACCCAATAGTAGTAGTTTGTTACCTCAGTGATGAAGGCAATTTTCTCTTTCTCTCTCGGGTTCATTCGTATTTGGTTATATCCAAAATATCTGTCAATGAAACTCAAGATCTAATACCCTGAAGTACCATCTACTAAATGATCAATGCTAGGCAAAGGGTAAGAGTCTTTAGCGTATACCTTATTAAGGTCGGCGAAGTCCACACACATCCTCTACTTCTCGTTCGCTTTCTTTACCATAACCACATTGGAGAGCCAAGATGGGTATCTAACTTCTCTGATAAAATTGGCTACCAAGAGCTTGTCTATTTTCTCTTTGACTACTGCTTTTCTGTCGAGTTTGAGCTTACATGGTTTCCGTGTTACTGGTCTAGCTTTCATCTATATATTCAGCGAGTGGCATATGATGCTCGAGTCAATCTTAGGCATATCTAAGGGGCTCCATGTGAAGAGGTCAACATTGGCCCGTAGAAGCTTAATCAAAGATTCTACCAAGCCTTGATCTAACATTACACTGACTCAGGTTCACTGACTTATATTGGACCCCAAAACCTGTCTTGATGTTTTCTTCTACGATGAAAGTTTCCCTAGGTCGGAGACTTTCACGGTAACATTCTCGGGCAATTTTTGGGTCAACACAAATAACTCTGATGCATCTGTCACCGAGTAGGAATTTCATGGTAAGATGAAAGGTAGAAACAACCGTATCAAGTGCATTGAGTGCTGGGCACCCCAGAATAGCATTGTACAAGCTGGGGATACCAACAACTAGGTACTTGAGCATGAATGCCTTGTTGTTTTCCTCCGATCTAAAGGTCATCTTTAACTATACATAACCCATGACCTGAATTGAGTTTCTTGTGAAATTGAGCTTCTTATGAAACTGAGTAGTGCTCTATTATACCTTTTGAGCCAAATGGGAGATAATTAGAGTCATTTGTAGGCCTTCTAGTGGAGAATATCTGCAGAGGTCCCCTAGTCCACTAGCACTCTCCCAACGATACATTTTGTTATGTCCATTGTAACTACCATCGGCTCATCTTTGTTTGGGACCCGCATAAGGAGGTTTGAGCTATCAAAAGTGATGGCTTCAGTACTTGAAAGATAGTGTATGGAGGTGACATGTCCTGCCTTGTATGGTGTGTCAATTTTACTTCTAGGAAACCCTCTAGAAATAGTATGGATGATTTTTTTCCCGTCATCCCTCACTTCCTTTGATTTGGAGGATCGGGAATTCTCATGCTCTAATTGGGGACGTTTGTGTGGTTGCAATTCCACTTGCCTCGGGGATTCTGTTTCTCTCTTTCGCCCAAACTCCCACGGTGCTTCTATTCTCTTGTCAACAAGTTTTTGTAGGTATCCTTGTCAGATAAGATGCTCAATTTGGTTCTTAGGCGACCAACAATCCTCCGTACCATGGCCAAAAGTCTTGTAAAGCTCACTGAATTTCATCCTATTGGATCTTTTCACCTGCTCCTCAGGAGGGGGAAGTTTGAGAAGCCCTGTACTATAAACTTCATGCAAGATTTTATCGCGCTTATTGTTCAGAGGGGTGAGCGTCTCGTATTTTAGGTTGGGGTAGACCTCTTGCTTTGGTTCTTTGTTTGATCGAGGACTCTTCTTTCTCAGCTCCAATCTCATGATCACCTGCTCGAAGTTTCTTTCCCAGTCAATTTTCTGTTCCTTTATGTTAACATATTGTCCTGTTCTCTGCCTAAAATAATCCATGTTAAGAGGAGGTTTCTTAGCTAAGGAGTTAGAAAAGTTACCTGGACGTAACCCTGTTTAGATTGCGTGGAGTGCTACTTCTGAGCTTAGGTCTCAGAGTTGGATCACTTGTTCATTAAAATGAACCATGAATTGTTTAGGCATCTCTTCTCCGCCTTGCTTCAAATTAACCAAGCTATGAGAGGTTTGTTGAACTGATCGGCTATAGGCAAACTAAGTGAGGAACTTTTCTGTTGGTTTTACAAAGCAAGACACATTCCTCAGGGGGAATATGTGAAAACCAACAAAGATTAGATTTAGCGAGGGTTATAGGGATGTTCTACAGAGTAGGGTGTCAAATTCCCTTAAAATGAGCAGGTTGGTGGTGAGTATAGTAAGATTTTCTTTCGAGTTGCCTTTGTTGTCATACTTTTCTATCGCTAAGGGTTTGTAGTGCAATGGTGTTGGGCATGTCATTATCTCTTCTGTGAAGGGTGAATAGCATAGGGGATCGGGAGTTCGGGCCTGTCTTCCTTTTGCTTAGTGGCCTAGGTGTTCTAGTAACTAGAGGCCTCTTTCTCCTCCAATTGGTGGTTTCGCAAGTCTTTGTTTTTCTTTCTCAATTCTTCCACTGTACATTGGCAAGAGTCAAAACTTCCTCCAGTTGATTGTCACAGTCTTGACTTCTTCTTGGTTCTCTTAGTGATTTCCTTCATCTCTGCGACTGGGATTGTCACACGTGGTCACCATCTTCTTCTTCTTCTTTGGAGTCAGTCCTTCTTTCTATAACATGGGAACCATTTTACCGAGCCCCATGATGGGTGCCAAAATATTTACTATGAGTTCATAAGGCTATAAGTTTTAGAGAATTACTCTAGGAAAATTAAGGTTTTATTACTCTCAAAATGTTACTTGAATCACAGGGAGGCTTCGAGGCCTTATTTATACAATGAGTAAAAAAAGGGCCTTGCTTAAGCCCAACTACAAAGAGATAGCTCTCATATGCTAAAATCACGGGGAGTCAAAATATCCAATATATTTTTCTAAAAATAGAGTGAAAGAGAAGAGGTTCCTGTAGGACTCTCCCGACCCAGGGGAATATTTTGTTTTATTAATAATTATCTAATAATTCAATAACACCAAAAAGTCAATTAACACGCTGCATTAAATAGGTTATCTAATAAACGCCAAATAAATTTATGAACAAATATTTCATAGTGCGGAACATGGACTAATTATTTTGTTATACTTTATTTAAAGGGTATAACTGTCTACATAGTTTTATAATGGGGAGTTTCATGTAATCAGACAAATTCAACAAATCTACCATTTCACATTACCAAAAGTAAAACCAAACAACATAGGAATTTACAAAAAATAAATCAAAGACTATCATAGCTACACATCATGTTATATTATTACATTAACTGTTGGTGTGATTTGTAGTTGGAGAAACAGAGTTATGAAAATGGAAAAATCTAAAGGTTAATATTGATCATTCATGTTGTTTGAGTCAAAACTCTGTTTAACAGTAGAATCTTCTTTTTCAACCCAACTAAAAACCAAACTAACCCTAAGTAATAAAACTTGAATTTTTTCTTAACCTAAGTGTTTAGCTTTTAAAGGGGGTGTCTAAAACTTTATGATACTAAATAAATTTCTCAAATAAAAAATAATGTAAAAATAACGATATTGTTAAGTTTATGAACCAAAATAACTATCATTTAAAATTAGGTAAATACACCCTTTGGTCCTTTATTTTACACAAAAGTGTTATCCCGGTCCCCTAGTTTTATTTTCTTCAAGTTGGTCCCCTATGTGGTTTAAAATGTTTCAATGTAGTCCTTCCGTCAAGTGGATGCTAACATCGTTTGCACTGTGCTATCAAATAAGGACATCACTATACACGTGTCAATTACTGATTCGTTATTGCATCAAACACTACAAAGGAAAATAGAAAATTCTGGATGTTCATCTTCTTTCTTCGTTCCTCTTCCTTCTAAATTTGTATCACCATCTTCGTACCAAACTTAAATTGCAGCAAGAAGCATTTTTTTCTTGTGTGATATTGAGGCTTGCACAAAGCAAATATGGGGCTTCACATCAGCAACAGGAAGTTGCCATGGAGGCCCAAAGGGTGTTCACTTAACGCTACTACTAAAGGGAGAATCAATGTGACCAAAAATGGAGAAAGAAATTACAAGAGGAAATTTCAATGATTGACATAAGAATTTTGCATTACATGAAAAAATAAGAGGGAAATTCCTATAGCCATTGAAATTAATAAGGGGAAATTCCTATAGCCATTGCTTTTGTTAAATATGAGAACATAGTCATGGAGGTGGTTCCTAGACCTGCTCATGGTGGATATGAGTGGAGCAGAGGCTTGCAAGGATTTTATCTTCATATCAAACCACAAAGTATAATTGTTTCAATTTGGTCCCTTATGTTATGCTAGGGATTTCAATTTGGTCCCTTATGTACATTTAATGATTTCAATTTGGTCCCCGTCGAATAGTTAATTGTTTCAGTTTGGTCACCTGACATAACCAGTTGCTTTACTCTATTTTACTTGCAATAAGCAGGGTTTAAAACATTCCCTAGAGGAACTTATACCTGGTGTTTAACAGAGATTTTGTGTTATAAAGAGTTGATTACAAAGAGTTGATGGAGAGATGGTTACTGAATTTATATATTCGATAACACTGAATTTATATATTTGACAATAATCAAGTTACTGAATTTATATATGTTGAATGAATCTGATTTTATAGTTTCAAAAAGCTGTGCGGTATGGTTACTGTAAGCATTATTAACCAATTGCAATGCTAGCAGCACAAACTGAATATATAAATAGTTTCAATAGTCCCAGTCATTTCTTTCTCTGTAATTTCAATAAAGCAATGTATTGATGTACAACTACCATTGCAAAAATATAAATTCAACTACCATTGCAAAAATATAACTTCAAATGATCATGTTCAAAAGGAACCAGAATCCAAAACAAAATTACATATGCTGAAGGAACCAAATTCAAAAGGAACTATAATCCAAAATAAAATAGAATTGCAAACTTCTGAACAAAACATAATTACAAGTCCAAAGCAGAATTATACATCAGTGTTTCTTCCTCTTTGGTGTTAATGTTTTTCCTCCTCTTGTAGTACTTGTTTTGCCTTTGGATGCACCTTGCTTGGTCTGACTTTGAGAGAGGTTCTGGTGCAATGTCTAAGTGGCAACTTGATCAGTTCTTTATAGATATCCTTATTCACAACCCTTATCTCCAACATCTATTTTTCCCATGCCTGAGTGTATCTTTGCAACCTTCCACATGAGCTCCTTGAGTTGCTTGATTGGGTACCTCTTCCTAAAATTATTGTATAGGTGCCTCACGTAGAACTTTTGATCAACACCAAGTATAACTTCCTCCAATACATGTTACAAACCCTGTTCATTATAGGTTTAACAGAGAGTATCAATTCACAGGTTTAGGGACAAAATTGAAACAACTAAAAGATGACAAGGACCTAATTGAAACAATGAATTGTAAATAAGGGACCAAATTGAAACAACTGACTGAATTAACTTTTGTTGGTCTAATACGAAGGTAAACTCCTTGCAGGCCTTTGTTCCACCTAGATCTCCTACCAGCAAGTCTAGGAACCTTGCAGAATGAACCCCAAGATTAATTCACCTAGAACCTTAATTAATTATGGTTGTAAACAAGCAATATTTACTGTATATATATTTCACACAGCCCCAAAATCTACGTCCATAGTTTACGAGTGTCTTCGATGTTTGCATCACAGCTCTGGATCTCCCAGGACATTCATATAAAGGAGAATCATCTTCGCGTGCTCTGGTTCCATAACTGAAGCTTAATCCACTAGAGGTTGCCATGTTGTATGATTTCCATGAGTTTGCAAGTGGCTTAGAGAGGGAGACCCTAAGATGGAAGAAGGCATCAAAGTGGGGGACCCTAAAACTTAAATTGAAGAAAATGATGGAAACAGTACAAATAGCGTTAACATATACTTGATGGAAGGACCACATTGAAACATTTTAAACCACATAGGGGACCAACTTGCAGAAAAAAAAACTAGAGGACCGGGATAACACTTTTGTACAAAATAAAGGACTAAAGAGTGTATTTAGCCTTTAAAATTTTATTAGAAATATACTGAGTATAAAACTCTTTTGCACTGTTATATAAGTAAACTTCTTTGAAGCATGTGCCTACACTTACTAAAAGTATAATCCTCAAGAGACCAACATCCTTCGAAGCTAACCAACGAATATTTTTTAGAAGGGCTATAAATACAAGAAGCTTTTGAAAACAAGACATAGACGCTGCTTAACTTGATAATTGAACATTCTCTTATTTTCTCTCTAGAAACCAAAGTCTGAAAGACTTTTTCTTAAAAGTTTCTAAGTTCTTGTATTCACTACTTCAGTCCTCTTTATAGTTCTGCTTAGTGCAGACCGTGACTTATAAGTAGTCTGTAGCTTAGTGTACCCTGTAATTATTTCATATCTTTATACGCTGAGTTATCTAGTTGTAATTTCAAACACTTTCCTTATAATCACTTTATGCTTTCTAGTGTGGTGCTTGAATTTATTGGTGTTGGGAAACACTGTGGCATGAAAGAGGCTTTTGAAAGAATACTTGGGTTTTTAGCCAGGAGTGGCTCGTGTCAAGAATACCTGGGGATAAGCCAGAAGTGGCTGGAGTTAAGAATACTTGTGCACTGAGCTGGTGCAGATTGTAAAAGCATTTTGCAATAATAAAAAACCCTACAATCTGAAGTGACTGGACTAGCTTATGTGTTGGAAATGAATTAGGATAAATTTCTGTTATGTATTTCTCTTATCTTTTTCTCTGGTCTGTTAAAAATTTCTTTCTGTTCGAGCAGTTTGTACGCTATTATTTTTTGAAAAAAAGTTCAAGACTTATTCAACCCCTTTCTAAGTCTAACTCTGTACCATCAATTGGTATCAAAGCTTGTCCTTTTGAGTTGTTTACTCTCACAAGTAAAAAGGTACAAGATCCATGGCCTCATTTTCTTAAGATCAACTTATTCTAGAATTAGCATCCTCAAACAGACCACCTGCTTTCTTTGGTGAGGATTGCCCTTACTAGAAAGACGGGATGGAAATGTTCATCAAGTTCACTCAATATTCCTTATGGGGAATAATCAGTAAAGGTGATGAACCAGCCCCTACCGATGATGAAGAAAAGCCTATCCTTGATGATAAATGGGCTTCAGCTGACACTAAAAAGTTAGAATCCAATGCCAAAGCTAGATTTCTCTTAATTTATGTTTAAGTAAATTTGAGTACAATAAAGTGTATAGCTATAAAATAGTAAAGAAATCTGGGATGCTTTGCAGTGCAACTATGAAGGTACTTCTAATGTTAAGAGATCAAAGAAGATTCTTGTATCTAAGAAGTATGATAGTTTCACGATGGATGACCATGAGTCTGTAGGCCAGATGTTTGAAAAGTTCCAGACTCTTCTCAACGAACTTAAAGCTCTTGGATCCATGTTTTCCACTAAAGACATCAGCGTGAAACTTTTGGGGTGCCTACTAGAAAAGTTTGATGCCAAGTTTGTTGCTTTGGAAGAAGCTAGAGATCTCAGCACTCTCACTTTGGATGAACTTCTTAGTGTTCTAAGAGTTCATAAGCTGAAGCTTAGCCAGAAAGAAGTGTTCAAGCCCTCATCTTCTAAGAACATTGCCCTGAAGTCTGAAGAGACTATTAGGAGAAGCAAAGAGCCAAGAGTTGAAGAATCAAGTAGCTTAGAACTTGAAACTGATGAAGAGAAGAAGGACACTGATGAAGAGTTAGCCCTTGTAACCAAAAGATTTTACAAACTTCTAAGAAAGAAGAGTGGTGAAAGAAGGTTCAACAGAAGAGAACTAAAGGTAAAAGTTCCTTTAAAAATCTACCATAGAATGTTTCAATTGCAGGAAACCAAGACATATAAAGGCTGAATATCCTCTCCTAAATAAGGACAAAAAAGATAGAAAAGAAAAGAAGAAATTTTTCAAGAAACAAAAAGGACTCATCACATGGGAAGATGAAGACTTGGATAGCTCTAGTGAGTCTGAAGAAGAGGCAGAGACTGCTCAGATATGTCTCATGGCCAATATAGGCTCAATTTGAGTCATGCTCAGATGAGTTTGAATCTGAAGAGGTAAACTATTTTGAACTTTAAGAAAACTATGAAGCTCTTGTCAAAGACTTTTCAATTCTTTTGAAAAATTATAAATTATTGAAAAAGAAATAGTCTGAAACTATTTCTTCATATGAAGATAAACTATCTGAATAAAAGAAAAAGGATTCAGACAACATCTTCTCAAGGAGCTTGATGAGAAAGAAATGGTGAATCTTGAAGAGATACACAAACTTAAAAAGGAAAATAATTTTCTAAAAACTTAACTCAATAGTTCAGACTCTTGTTGTATCTCACAACACAAGGAAATCAAGTCTCTTCAACAGGAAGTAAGTTCACGTATTGCAGATTGCTTGGCCCTAAAAATAATGTTGGGTCTTTTTATTGGCAAGCGCACCAATTTATCAACTACAGTTTTCAAAAGATATCGTTTCCTCAAGGATTGAATGTTCCAGGAATTCACATTAATTCTTATTTACTATGATAAATTTATCAAAACTTATTAACAAAATAATGATTTATAAATAACTTATACAATATTCATAGAATTTGATGATTGATTTGTTCATGTGGTAAAAAAATGGTAAATATAAAATCAATCTAAAAAGTTAAGATGTGAACTGGTCTAAACTGGGGTGTAGAATCCGGTGTGGGAACCAGCCATAAAATTTGATGATTTTAGTATTTGTAAACCGGTACAGTAAGTATTCGGTATTATAATCTGACCTCTCAGTGGGAGAGACCTGTCTTGTTGTCCTGGAGATCCTTTACACCAGAGTTTCGCATTGTTAGGTGGCAAAAGGTGGTGTCACCTGCGAAGATTCTCCGACGCTCAAGTTAGTAGAGTGTGTGATAACTCGGAGAACACTTAAACAATGCAATAGTATAACGAGAGTAAGAACCACGTAACCTTGCATGTGTTGGAGAATATGCTATTTATAGTTGAGCATGGAAAATGAATCATTGGGTGCAAGTGGGCCCATAAGCTCTGATGCCGTGTGCAAAGTATCAATCAGAGTAGTTCAATGTTCAGAGTGTGACAGTGGGTAGGTCAATGATCAGTGTACGATTCTGACACAGGGGTGGGGATAATCCACCTTTTCCGTATATCACACCTGTAATCATACTTACTCCTTTCAGTGAATGATATAGACATATTCTGTTGTGCAGGGTATCTATCATGATAAGTAATGGTTCCACTTATCTTATCGTAGCACTGAGGCAAACAGTTATACGTGATGGAAGAATGAGAACGGATCAAATATCCGGTGTCTCAGATGCAACTTCGGATGACCGGTGTAGAAGAGGCTCCTACATGATGTATTTGCAGTACGGACATTGACCTGTGATACCGGTTGACCTTCCAGGATAGCCAAGATGATGTCTCATCATAGGGGGTCAGTATCCAAACTGGATCATTTGTCCCTAGCTTGTGTGAGGGACTGTTAAGTTGCTCATATAAGCTACACTGTCCTTAAGAAGTCTGGATGCCGGTAGGACACACTGAAAATACTTGTTAAAACACATGTCAGTTTCGTGCTGATACTCTGCCTGTGCAGCCATTCTATGAGTGAAAGAACCGCTCTCATGATGCCCTCATAGCGGATTTGGACAAAGATTTGTAATGAGGGAAATCCCAAGAGTTTTTGGAAATCGTAACTCTTGGTATTCGAGTGGTTACTAGGTGCATTTAATGCATCTAAATGATTAGACCATAAATGCCTTTTAACACATGAGCCATCATTGTTCTAGAAATGTAACCATTGTTAGGACCATCTTGGGCCTAGACTTTGGATTTTGGGGCCCATTTCACTCTAAACTTTTTACGAAGCATCGTCATTTCGCGCCTTTGACTATGAAACGACGGGGTCATTTAAGTTCGAAAAGTTGCATTTTGGGGTATGCGACACTATCCTTGGTTAATTGTTACACTTCTTCATTACCTATAAAAGGGTGACTTAGCGAGTTTTGAAATTCACTGTTGCCTTCAAGCTTAGTGAAACTCTGAAAAAATTCTGAAGACCCTGTTGCTGTCATTTTTGTGAAGTCCTCCTCGCCTTTAACTTCTTTCTTAGGTAACCTCCTTCATCCCTAAACTCACATTTCTTTAAATTTCTTTCACCACTACCATGCGCCTTAGGCAAAATAGCGCTGGAACCTCGAACAGGGGGACACATAGCTCTCGTGCCCCTCAGGCCACCGTGGTGGGAGGATTCCTGTAAATCTTCCTGTGGCTAGGTCTCACTGTCCAGAGAGGGTTGGAACTTCCTCTTCGTAGTTGCCAGTGGTTCGGTACCGCCCTGAGGATTCCTTCGGCTCGAGGGCTATCAGTCTCTCTGACAGTGAATCGAGTACAGAAGGGTACCTCTCTGACGATGTTACCTTTTACCACAACATTGAAGCATTTCAGCATGCATCAGATAAAATGGAGGTTCTAGGGTCTGGGAAAACACTGATCCTCTGCACTGCTGAGGGGTGTGTCAACGTGGTTGCACACCGGCTGAACTGGGAAAGGCTGAACAGAGAGCACCCATATTACTGGGTCGAAGAGGAATTCAAAGAAATAGCCTCACGTCACGCCAGAGAAGATGGGGGCTTGGTGGAACCGCGCTTCCAAGTCCATTCCAAGGAAAAATTCAAAGGGTGTTTCCTGATTCTCGCACCCCGGCCGATAAAAAGAGTATGCCATTTGGTCCCAGACGAGAGGTCGGTGTACATGTACGACTTCATCTTTCAGAATTTAGGGGTGCGTTTCCCTTTAACAGAATTCCAAATGGCCGTCCTCCAGTTCCTGGACTGTGCCCCTAAGCAACTGTATCCGAACGGTTGGGGTCTGGTGCGTGCCCTAGAAGTTCTTCGGGGGCACTTCAATTTCAAAGCCACTGTGGCAAAACTCTTTTATTATTGCCAAGTGGTCCGCCATGCGAATAAGAAGGGTGGCCTCGGGTTCATCACGCTCCAGTGTGACTCGAGGGTAATAAACTTCAAGTCCTTCAGAAGGTTTGATGGAGATCTACCAACCTTACTAGGGTTAAAGAAGATTCCATTCTTACTCAAGAAATGAGAAACCTGATCCAGGAAGTATCCTAGATCACCATCCTTAGTAGCAATCTTGTTTCTGTTTTCCATCCAGAAACAAGTATCGCCTTCAGGAGTAGGCTCCCAAGGATTACCCAGTAGGGTACTAATCGTGTCTCTGTCATATACGATGTGTCGACCCCCCACCCAACTCGTCCTTGGTTGACTGATATTTGGTGAGTCCTGACGTGTCCTATAGGTGTTGGCGTAAAACTCCATGACCAATATGCGATCCCCCTTAGTAGGTAAAGAAAACAGGGGTCCCCACCTCCTCCTCTATATCTCATCCTGAAGCTCAGGATAGTCTCCAGCACTAAGATTAAGGACCCTCTCCTAAATCAGTTTCTGGCTCTTGATCTGATGAAATCTCGCCTACTTGGCATCAGTTCTAAATCTGGTGGGATCTCGGGGTCCCAACTGCTCCTCAGCCTGAAGATCAGAATCTTCAGAGGTGGTATTTGTGTCAGTGGCCCTTCTCTGTCTCTTAGGACCAGTAGTGGGAATGGACTTCTTCGGTGTCATTTGTAAAAGAAAATTTATTTAAATAAAACATAAAAATAAATCATACAACAACATGCATCACACAACATTTTTCATTTTTAATAAGTTAGAGTAAAATAAAACAAACATGTTTTTTAATTTTATATTTTTTTTAACAAAATAATTCAAACATAATTATATACATTACTCATACAAGTAATCTAAAATAAAACATGCATATTTTTGGTTTTTTTATAAAATTAATTCATAAAATAAAACATGCAATTTGGATTTTTCAATTTAAACACACAGTATTTACAAAATTCAACAAATTTATTTATTTTTACATTTAAGCAAAAAAGTATAACAAACATACATTTTAAGAAATTTTATTAATTTTAAAAGAAAAACAAACAAACAACAATTTTATTTCAACAAAATAAAAAAGGAACAATATCTTTATTTTTTTCAAAAATCTCTAAAATTAAAATAGAAACAACAAGACATGTATTTTACAGAATTTAAATAAAACACAAGAAAAAAATAAAAAAATCAAAACAGAGGCTGACGCTACGCGTGGGTGGGAGGCTACGCGTCAGCTCCTGTTCTGCCCACGGTACACGTGGGCTTGCAGAACATGAAAACAGGGGTTGCGCAGCAGAAACCCCTTCCATTCCTTATCCAATCCACACATTTACCTACTTCTAACAACAAACAATTTCCAATGGTCTTCTAATCCTAACCTAACCACATGCAATTCTAAGAATAAAGATTAAAAAAACAAAGAAAAAGGATTAAGAGAACTTACTTGATTCTGTTGATGAAGACTGGAATGTGAAAGTTTGAAGGAAAAAGGGTTTGAGAGTATTAGGGTTTGTGTAAAATGAGGCAGAGAGGGAAATTTAAGTTTTTTAAAAACCTAAATTGGGCCTATTTGATTCAATTTGAAAAACTGAACGTAAGCCCTGACGCTACGCGTGGTTGGGACGCTACGCGTCAGTGCAAAAATCTTTACCTCTACGCTACACGTCAATGGGACGCTACGCGTGGGGTTTTGTTTTTAATTTTCAAAAACCCTTTTCTTTTAATTTTCAAACCCTTTTTTTAATTAAAGTTTTAATTAAAAATTATAAAAACATATTTTTATTTATTTATTTTTGAATAAAAATAAATAAGAAATAATGGGTTGCCTCCCATTGAGCACTTGATTTACTGTCTCTAGCTTGACACCCTGTATATCACAGATCAGTCAAATAACAAATGGTAGTGAGTCTATTGATCTCACCACCCAGATAAGGTTTTAATCTTTGCCCATTAACCATCCAACTTCTTTTGGAAGTTGGATCTTCAATCTCAATTGTTTCATATGATTTAACTTCCTTAATCACAAATGGGCCTGACCACTTAGATTTCAATTTACCAGGAAATAGTCTTAATCTTGATTTAAACAATAAAACTTGCTAACCTGGTGTGAAGTGTCTATTTTTAACTTTGTAACTTCTAGATGACTCATAAGCATTGTTTCTCATTTCTATAAGCTTTCACCTTATTTTTATAACTTCTAGATGACTCATAAGCATTATTTCTTATTTCTTCTAACTCAAGTAACTACAACTTTCTTTTGTCAGCTGCTGCATTTGGATCAAAGTTGAGGAATTTTAAGGCCCAATATGCTTTATGTTCCATCTCTACTGGAAGATGACAAGCTTTTTCATAGACTATTTGGAAAGGGGAAAGGCCAATGGGGTTTTGAATGTAGTTCTGTATGCCCAGAGTGCATCATCAAGCTTTTGTGACCAATCCTTTCTGGAGGAAGACACAGTCTTTTTCAAAAAAAATTTCACTTCACGATTTGAAATCTCAGCCTGTCCATTAGTTTGTGGATGATATGTTGTGGCCACCTTATGTCTCACTCCATAATGTTGTAACACCTTCTAAAGAACTTTGTTACAAAAGTGTGATCCTCCATCACTGATCAAGGTTCTTGGTGTTCCAAACCTGCAGAAAATGTTTTTCTTCAAGAAATTCACTACAGTTTTGGTGTCAGCATTAGGTGCAGCGATTACTTCTACCCATTTTGAAACATAATCAACTGTCAAAAGGATATATTGATTGAATTAAGACTAAAGGAAGGGTCCTATGAAATCAATACCCCAATAATCAAATACCTTAACTTCTTGAATGTTTGTGAGAGGTATTTCTTGCCTTCTATTGACATTACCTGTTCTTTGGCAGTTATCACAAGCTTGCACAAATGAGTAATAATCCTTAAAAATGGAGGGCCAATCTAAACCTGATTGAAGAATTTTTGCAACAGTCCTCTCACCATTAAAATGTCCTCCATAAGGTGATTTATGGCAATGCTACAACACATCTTTCATTTCCCAATCATCCCAAACAAAATATTTTGCATCTTTAAAAAAAAATTTCTTTGTTGCCAAGTTAAATCATTTGGAAGAATTCTTGCTGCTTTAAAATTGGCCATATTAGCAAACCATGGCCGCTTTGTTATTTCAAAAGGTTTTTCATCGGGGAATTCTTCCAGAATGTCTTTTCTTTGGCAGTAACCTCATCATTCATCAATCTAGAAAGATGGTCAGTGACCACATTTTCACTACCCTTTTTATCTTTGATTTCAAGATCATATTCGTAAAGGAGCAGAATCCATCTGATTAACTAAGGTTTAGAATCAGGTTTGGTTAAAAGGTACTTGATTGCTGCATGATCAGTAAAAATGATTATTTTTAAACCAATTAAGTATGATCTAAATTTTTCTAAGGCATAGACTGTAACATCCTGATTTTGAATTAATTACCGAGTAAGGTTAGTTGCTGATTAATGGTTGATTTAGATTAATTACTGATTGGTTGGAGGTGGCTGAATAATAATAATAAGTGGCCAGGTGAAATTACGCATGTGCCCTTGATGGTATAAAGGGCTTCAGTCTCTCTCTCCCTCATTATTCACGCTGTTGGAGAAAATACTTTATGAGCTGGGCACTTCTTCCCTTCGTGCATGCAACCAGCTTTCTTCATCTACTGTTTCTTCGTCTCCTTCTTCTCCTCCTTCTTCTTCTTCCATTCGAAGACGGTTAGAGTCTCGATTGGGAAGTCTGCAGCGTGGGGGTGCCTCGGAGTTGTGGAAATGGTCCACTGTCATTGAGGCGGAGCTGCTCGTGAGGGAGAAAACAGTGATGGTTTCCTGGAAGCAGGGAAGTCCTCCATTGTTGGTGAGGACTGGACTGTTCAAGTGTGGGAATAACTTTGGAATCCTCCACTGGACCGAGTGAGAGGAAGTGTTGTGCCTTGGAGGCTTGGAACTCCCCACTGCCTTGTATGCAGAGCATGGAGTGTCATGGAGGTAGAGCTGTTCGAGAACGTGAGTGGCTCGGAGTTCCTCCAAAGCTGAGTGAATGCATAAGATGCATGTAAATATTATTGTGAGTGTGATTGCCGAGTGCATTATACTGTGAGACAGTAGGTCGATCTTCGATATGGTCTGATATTAAAATGCATGAGATGCATGTTACTGACATTATGAATACCGAGTGTATATGTGTGTGAAGTATGTTGATTCCCGTGTGGAATTTTATATGAAATAACATGAGATGCTTGTTGTTGTAAATGTGAATGCTGAGTGCGTAAGATGGGAACTGTTATGCTGATTCCCGTTTGGGATTTTATGTTTAAATGCATGTGATGCATGATGATTTCATTGAGATTGCCGAGTGCATATGCTGTGACAATGTTATGCCGATTCCTGTTTATGATTTATAATGAGAAAATGCATGGGATGCACTATTGAAAATGCTGAGAGCATTAGAGTGAGACGTTCAATTAATGAATCGGTAATTATATAGATGAGATGCTACCAAAGACCTTGAGTGGGACTCAAGGCAAGCCGACTGAGTGGGACTCAGGGCTGCCCATAACACTGTCATTGACGCTGAGAGTGTTTGTGTTACATGTGAGGGCAAACGGTTTGGTACCAGTAAAACGGCCGGATCAGCTAAGAGCTGAATATATGGCTGAGAGCCAATGTTGCAACATAAGAGACTTAATAATGAACAATCAAATCCGAGTGAAATGGATCCGACTGAAATGACATGTGTATACTTATATCTATTATTGAGCTCAATGTGATTGTATATATATGTGTAAATGTTGTTGTGAATAGCATAATTAATATAGCCATGAATAATTGGAGTGAATCCCGACTGGGTGAATATATGTACATTGGTACTGTTGCCGAGTGCAAGGTGATGTTATGGCCGTAAGTATATGTGATTGTGAATGATGTAAATTACTTAGCCCTGATTGAATTGCATGAATCCCGAGTGGATGATGTTTTTAGAGTATTCATATTGAATGACAGGGTATATTATTGCTAAGTGAGAAATGTTATTGTATCTTTGAGAATTTAAATATTAATCCGGGTCAATAACTGTCATTTAGTATGTAAAAGCTCACCCCTACTGTGGCTATATTTTCAGTATATGTAGATCGGAATGGTGAATGACGAGAAGGCCTTAAACCCGAGTGATGGGTATCTATGCTGTTGTAGTGTACATAGTGTACAGATTGTATATAGTCGATATAGCCTTGGCCGGCTCTCATGTAATCCATTGTCTAAACGTATTTCTTTATATGGGTTGACTATCGGAGTTATGAGCAACTATGCTTATATATATAAATATAATTTACGTTGATATACTGCTACTTGTATCGACTGAGAAGTGTTGTTGGACGAATAATGCTGAGTCAATAAATTCTGAGTGGAATATAGTCAGGAGAACCGTTCCGAGTGAGGCTTTGGTGAGTGAGCCTTTTCCGAGTGATGTAGGTTCGAACTGATTTCGAGAGGTATGTGTTCAAAATGACTTCTTTCGAGGGAAGAATAGTCATGATGCCGAGTGAGAATTAACCGATTGGGAATTTTTCCGAGGGAAGGACGGTCAAGATGGTTCTGAGTGAAACCTATCTTAGAAGCCTATTCCGAGGGGATAAGGTTCAGCTATTACCGAGCAGAAATTAACTTGGTGAAGTCTTCCAAGTGAAGAGAAGCTAGAGTATTTCCGAGTGGATGAGGTTCTAGAATCTTTAAGTGAGAGTTTGACCTAGTAAGGTGTCCTCCGAGTGAGGAAGATTAGAATATGCCGAGTGAAGAATGGGTAATGCACCTCCGAGTGAATTTGGGGTTGAAATACACCGAGTGTATTGAACTGGGGAAATATCCCGAGTGAGGGAAGGTTTATGGACTCCGAGTGGAATTACTGAGGGAATCATTTCCCATGGCTAAGTGTGAGTTTACCGGGTAAAGCCTGACCTGAAGGGGACCGTTCCCGAGTGAACTTAGGTCCCTAATCTGAGTGATGGAAATTCCCGAGTGCATGGGTTCACTTCAACGAATCAGGAATCGCTCCAGCGAGAGAGGGCTCGCTCATTATTGTCTAACGCTGGCGTTTTTCATTCGAAGCTGGGCCATGCCAACGTGTGGCACTTGACCCGGACTCCTCCTCTCTGATCGGTTTTCACTTTCCCTTGACTTTAATTCGTTTTATTTTATCCCGACTTCTTCTCTAAACTGTTCTGAATTTTGGAAAAATTTCCCTTTGTCCCGGATTATGGTTATTTAAGTCGGGATGTTTCATTTTGGTATCAGAGCGGACTTAAAAGGTCCAAGGCCAAGGTATGCTTACTGAGAGTAGGCGGTTATGTGCAATATGACCGGTTGTCATCATTGCTTGTGATATTCTATTGAATTTGATATGTGTTTAACCATGATTTGTGTGGCTATATGCCTATGTGTTTTGTTTGAGGATGGAGACAACAGGTACTGTCTTTGGTACGTTGTTTTGGGGTTGAAGACTTGTTACTACCCTAGCCCGATTGTTCACGAAATACATAGAGGATATTTCAAGCATGGGTCAACTAGGAGGAAATAGAATGATGGACGTTGAGACCTTCATATGTATTGAAGCTGAATTAGTCAGTTCGGTCTCTTGTATAAGTCATGCTAGTGGCTCATAGCCGAGGCATGCTTGTTGAACGAGTTGGAACTCACAGGTTTGAGTTGGTTAAATGAATAATATTGAAGGAATTCCCGAGTGTGGTACTTCCAATTCAAATGATCGGTTGTGCCATTTATAAGGGATGAGTTTTATATCCTTGGCACAAGAACCCTATATAATATATGAGAGGTAAGTGATTTATTGCAGTTCCCTAGATCGGGAATTTGAGTATACTATAAGTGAACAAGTGTGGAATCGAATACATGTTAAATTGGGGTAGTGTCTCGGCTTGGGTGTATGAAAACCGAGTTAATGATGGATTAGATGTTAGGCCACCAAGTGTAGTGACCCAGTTGATTGGGCATGATTATGTATGATCGGATCTCGTGAATGGTCTAGGCTTGGTGATATTTGGTTGTTGTGGGAGTGCCCCACGATGGGTACTAGGTGACCCCTGGAATTTCTAAGTCTGATAATCTGATTAACCTTATGGATTGTTGAGCCCGAGTAAAGAGATTGTGTAATAAGTCGTTGAGGCTTGAATCGTCATAAGAAGGAATGCAAATGATAAATGTGATACCTGATAGACGGTGAATCGTAAGGTTGAATTTAATGTATGCTTTGGGGTTGAGTATGGTGATGATAGAAACATTATGATGATGATTGTACATCCACTAGTGGATTGTGCCTATGATTAGTGAAAAGGTTTACCGATACAGAAACCTGTTATGTGATTGGAAATCGTATTGTGACCTTCCGTTGTATACCTAGGTGAGGTTGGTGAGCCGTCTAGGCTTAAGATGAGTTATGGCCGGTGAAGTGTATTGGAATAAAGGATTAATGGACTGTCGAGTTATGGTTCTATGATGAATAAGATCTAAAAACGAGAGATATTTACTCGGTGAAGGCTGGAAGCCAATCATTATTATACCATTTTATGGTGATGGTGACTGATATTCGATGATTATCATCATGTGATTTGTACTAGATTACGTGTAATGACGAGGTATATACCCTGTAAGGGTTGGAAGTCTATTGCTATTATACCATTTTACAGTAGTGGTAACTGATATTTAATTATTGTTATTATGTGATGTACCCTAGATGATGCATAATGACGGTGTTATTGTAAATATGTTGATTATAGACTCGAGTGGATTGCCACTAATTCTCATATGGATTAGTGCTAGTTGAGTGAGTATGGTCGATGTGATCGAAAAGAGTGTGAGGTGTGCTGTTCCGGTATGACTCTATACACACCATAGGTAATTTGGCGACGTACACCTTTGCAGCGACTCTATGTAATTGTTGTAACCCTATGGGAATGAGACGTCATCCTATATGTCGGATGCATTAATTCATAAGTGGGGCAGGTAAGACTGTAGCTACTTATGGTGATGGTCTGAGTCTATCGGGCGGTTCTAAATAAAATGGGAGTTGTGCTGAATGAGTAGTAGGTGACAGCGTATCGAATGAGAGTAGAAGATTTATTTTAACCTTTGTGTGTTTACCTCCGACCAGATTAGAGGTTATTTCGGCTTGAATTGGCTATTAAGTGATGTCGGAATAGAAGGGTGATCCTTCTGGCAAGAGTGCCCCGATGTTACTGGGTGAGAAGAGAGATGGTGGTAAGTGGTTATGCATTGATGGCCACCGATCGGATAAGCTAATTATAGGGAATAATACCCACTACCGAGGACTGATGATCTGGTTGATCAATTATGGTGTGGCTCAGTCCTTCCAGGATCAATTTACAGTCAAGATACTATTAAATTGGATCAAGGTTCTGATATCCCTGAAGTGGCGTTCAGGACCTGTTATGGCCACTTTGGAAATGTGGTAATGCCGTGTGGTGTGGCAGACGATCAGGCGGCGTTCATGAGCTATATGAACAGTACCTTTCAACCTTACTTGGATTGGTTCATGAGAGTATTCATTGACGATGTTCAGAGGTATTCCGAGTCATACCAGGAGCATGAGGGACAACTCTACATAGTGCTGTGGTACTGGATGGGAAGCAATTACTTGCCAATGTTATCAGAATGTGACTTTGGATCGGATGGGATCCAGTTTCTGGGACATGTTATGTCCAAAGATGGCATTGCTGTCGGTCTATCTGAGGTGAATGTAATGATGGCATGAGTGTGACCCAAGTCTGTCACTGAAATTAGAAGCTTTTTGGGTCAGTCGGTTATTGTCGAAGATTTAGTGAAGGATCAGGACTCTGAGCCGAAATAAATGATGAAGTGAGAATTCGCTCAGGTAAGAGTGGTATGTTTCCGAGTGTGAGCAAGTGGAGATGATTCCGAGTGAAGGAAAAGGAATATAATTCTGAGTAAAATCTTTCTGGGAGAAAGAACCACTGAGTGAAGTGAGGTTATGATGTTCCGAGTGAAACATCACTAAGAGAGTCATTAATAAGTTAAGGAAACTGTGTCCGAATGTGACACTCGTGCGTAAGGTAAAATCCAAGTGAAAGTCTCCAGGTGAGACGTTTCTGAACGAGTTATTCCGAAAGTGGTACTGCCGAATAAGAAAAGCTTAAATTTGAATATGTGCTTCTCAGGCTGAAGAATTCTCGAATAAAGACCGAGTATAGTATTTCCGAGTCGTGTGACTTTTTGGATGAAGTGTCTCGGAGTGTGACACTTCTGAGTGGAATGGTACCGAGTGAGACGGTTCCAAGTGGAAAGGCGCCAAGAGAGAAATTTCTAAGTCTATATGAGACGCCACCGATTAATCTCTTTCCAAGGGAAGAGTACTTTTGGACGGAAAATGGAACTTTGAATGAATAAATTTCCGAGCGAATGGCTCCCGAGGGGAGTAGATATCTGAGAGGTGAATTTATTTGAGTTCGTACTCAGGTCGATGTTTGGAGCTGTTGAGTTTGAACTCGGGTTTGTCTTTAAAGTAGACTTGGATTCCGAGTGAAGTTTTGCAAGTGGAAAGATTTCCGAGAGAGAATTGCCTTCAAACTCCGAATGATCCTTTCGAGTGAGAAGCTCTGAGTGACATTCCCAAGAAGTAGACATGGGATTAACTGAGGACATTGGTGGAATTTAGAGATTTCAGGACCGAGTGTGGTGCCTGCAAGAGGTGAATCCAGGCAGACTGTGCTAACTGAAGCACATGGCTCGGTATTGCCAAAATATATCACGGTTTGAAGAAAAAACTTTAGTAGTCAGATGTTGAAGAGCCGAGGGCTTAATCCGAAATATATCGGATGGTAGTGAGTATTGGGGAGAATCGGTGATGATGCTTACCGACTGGATCTTTCAGCTCGTTGATTAATGTCCATAATGTGTCTCATGTGACACAATTTTGAGCCTATACTCTGTGTGAGTACTTGGTTATGCCGAGGGACTCCTTTGAATTGGAGGATACAACAATGGAATTACACTGATCGACGTTGAGAATGTAAGGCCGAACAACCAAGGAACCAGGAAGCGCCAATGGTTATAGTGAAGTGGCAGAAAATTAATGGGGTAGTCTATACGTGGGGAGTGAACCCTAAATATGCTGGACCCTATGGAGTGCTGGAACGGGTCGGTCCTGCAGCCTGTCGATTTGCATTACCAACTCATCTAGCAAATTTACGCAGTGTATCTTATGTGATTCAATTGAGGGATATACCTACCTGACTCCAAATTATGAAATGCTTGATGATGGGGTTGAGATCAGGGAGGATCTGACTTTAGTGACTATGCCGACTGGAATTGTGGAGCGGTCGGTAAACCACTCGAGAAACAAAGCTATGCTGATTGGAATTATGGAGCGGTCGGTGAATGCTAAAGGGCAAAGAAGTGCAATTGTTTAGAGTGGCATGGCAGCAATATTCCGAGTTGTTTTGTTGAGGCAAGTATATGTTTGAATTTCGAGGACGAAATTCTTTAAGGAGGGGAGAATTGTAACATCCTGATTTTGAATTAATTACCAAGGTTAGTTGCTAATTAATGGTTGATTTAGATTAATTGCTAATTGGTTAGAGGTGGTTGAATAATAATAATAAGTGGCCAGGTGAAATTATACATGTGCCCTTGATGGTATAAAGGGCTTCGGTCTCTCTCTCCCTCATTATTCACGCTGTTGGAGGAAAGACTTTGTGAGCTGGGCACTTCTTCCCTTCGTGCATACAACCAGCTTTCTTCATCTGCTATTTCTTCATCTCCTTCTTCTCCTTCTTCTTCTTCTTCTTCCATTCGAAGACGGTCAGAGTCTCGATTGGGAAGTCTGCAGCGTGGGGGTGCCTCGGAGTTGTGGAAATAGTCCACTGTCATTGAGGCGGAGCTGCTCGTGAGGTAGAAAACAACGATGGGTGCCTGGAAGCAGGGAAGTCCTCCATTGTTGATGAGGACTGGATTGTTCAAGTGTGGGAATAGCTTTGGAATCCTCTACTGGACCGAGTGAGAGGACAGTGTTATGCCTTGGAGGCTTGGAACTCCCCACTGCCTTGCATGCAGAGCATGGAGTGTCATAGAGGCAGAGCTGTTCGAGAACGTGAGTGGCTCAGAGTTCCTCTAAAGCTGAGTGCCATGATGGATGACTGAAGCTGGGTCGTTCTGTTGAGAACGAGTGACCAATGGAGCTATCGGAGAGCAACCGATCGGAGTTGTAAGCTCTGGGAGCTTCTGGAATCTTCATTCCAGGTAGGGGGGCTGATTTACATCTCAAATGCATGGTTTATGAACGGGTTCTGGGTGAAACTACTTCACTGTGTTGTGTTGTACTTGTAATGTGTTAATTGTGGTATTTCGATTGAGTGATAGGCCGGATGTGTGATGATTAGGAATTGTGTTTTGCATGTTGATTTCCGTCCATGAGATGTATGTTGATAATCATGATGATGCTGAGTGAATGCATGAGATGCATGTAAATATTGTTGTGAGTGTGATTTCCGAGTGCATTATACTGTGAGACAGTAGGTCGATCTTCGATGTGGTCTGATATTAAAATGCATGAGATGCATGTTACTAACATTATGAATGCCGAGTGTATATGTGTGTGAAGTATGTTGATTCCCGTGTGGAATTTTATACGAAATAGCATGAGATGCTTGTTGTTGTAAATGTGAATGCTGAGTGCGTAAGATGGGAACTGTTATGCTGATTCCCGTTTAGGATTTTATGTTGAAATGCATGTGATGCATGATGATTTCATTGAGATTGCCAAGTGCATGTGCTGTGACAATGTTATGTTGATTCCTGTTTATGATTTATAATGACAAAATGCATGGGATGCACTATTCAAAATGCTGAGAGTATTAGAGTGAGACGCTCAATTAATGAATCGGTAATTATATGCATGAGATGCTACCAAAGACCTTGAGTGGGACTCAAGGCAAGCCGACTGAGTGGGACTCAGGGCTGCCCATAACACTGCCGTTGACGCTGAGAGTGTTTGTGTTACATGTGAGGGCAAACGGTTTGGTACCAGTAAAACGGCCGGATCAGCTGAGAGCTGAATATATGGCTGAGAGCCAATGTTGCAACATAAGAGACTTAATAATGAACAATCAAATCCGAGTGAAATGGATCCGACTGAAATGACATGTGTATACTTATATCTGTTATTGAGCTTAATGTGATTGTATATATATGTGTAAATGCTGTTGTGAATAGCATGATTAATATAGCCATGAATAATTGGAGTGAATCCCGACTGGGTGAATATATGTACATTGGTACTGTTGCTGAGTGCAAGGTGATGTTATGGCCGTGAGTATATGTGATTGTGAATGATGTAAATTACTTAGCCCTGATTGAATTGCATGAATCCCGAGTGGATGATGTTGTTAGAGTATTCATATTGAATGGCAGGGTGTATTATTGCTGAGTGAGAAATGTTATTGTATATTTGAGAATTTTAAGATTAATCTGAGTCAATAACTGTCATTTAGTATATAAAAGCTCACCTCTACTGTGGCTATATTTTCAGTATATGTAGATCGGAATGGTGAATGACGAGAAGGCCTTAAACCTGAGTGATGGGTATCTATGCTGTTGTAGTGTACATGGTGTACAGATTGTATATAGTCGATATAGCCTTGGCCGGCTCTCATGTAATCCGTTGTCTAAACGTAATTCTTTATATGGGTTGACTATCGGAGTTGTGAGAAAGTATGCTTATATATATATAAATATAATTTACGTTGATATGCTGCTACTTGTATCGACTGAGAAGTGCTGTTGAACGAATAATGCTGAGTCAATAAATTCCGAGTGGAATATAGTCTGGAGAGCCGTTCTGAGTGAGGCTTTGGCGAGTGAGCCTTTTCCGAGTGATGTAGGTTCGAACTGATTCCGAGAGGTATGTGTTCGAAATGACTTCTTCTGAGGGAAGAATAGTCATGATGCCGAGTGAGAATTAATCGATTGGGAATTCTTCTGAGGGAAGGACGGTCAAGATGGTTCTGAGTGAAACCTATCTTAGAAGCCTATTCCAAGGGGATAAGGTTTAGCTATTACCGAGCAGAAATTAACTTGGTGAAGTCTTCCGAGTGAAGAAAAGCTACAGTATTTCCGAGTGGATGAGGTTATAGAATCTTTAAGTGAGTCTTTGACCTAGTAAGGTGTCCTCCGAGTGAGGAAGATTAGAATATGCCGAGTGAAGAATGGGTAATGCACCTCCGAGTGAATTTGGGGTTGAAATACACCGAGTGTATTAGACTGGGGAAATATCCCGAGTGAGGGAAGGTTTATGGACTCCGAGTAGAATTACTGAGGGAATCATTTCCCGAGTGGAGATTTAACGCTTCCGAATGAACTACGATTGTGACCTTCCAGAATAAAAATAAGAATAAGGATCTGGCTAAGTGTGAGTTTACCGGGTGAAGCCTGACCCGAAGGGGACCGTTCCCGAGTGAACTTAGGTCCCTAATCCGAGTGATGGAAATTCCCGAGTGCATAGGTTCGCTTCAGCGAATCAGGAATCGCTCCAGCGAGAGAGGGCTCGCTCATGTATTGTCTTACGCTGGCGTTGTTTATTTGAAGCTGGGCCTTGCCAACGTGTGGCACTTGACCCGGACTCCTCCTCTCTGATCAGTTTTCACTTTCCCTTGACTTCAATTCGTTTTATTTTGTCCCGACTTCTTCTCTAAACTGTTCTGAATTTTGGAAAAAATTCCCCTTGTCCCGGATTATGGTTATTTAAGTCGGGATGTTTCATTTTGGTATCAGAGCGGACTTAAAAGGTCCAAGGCCAAGGTATGCTTACTGAGAGTAGGCGGTTGTGTGCAATATGACCGGGTTCATCATTGCTTATGATATTCTAAGTTAGAAAACCCAACATTTCACCTTGACTGAATCAGACCTATACTGAATCAGACTTAGAAAGTTTGACTAAAAGTGTGACAAAGGCATTTTCATGGGCTATTAAAATACATCAAAATCTTATAGAGTCTTTAATACAAGAACTCAAACCATTGAAGAATTAATGCACGTAAGATTCGATGATCTAACAAAGACTGACAAGAAATTGATAGATCTAGATAGTGATGATGCAGGTATCATACAATCGGAAGGAGAACCTGAGCTTTGAGACTCTGCTGCCCCTCAACAACCTGAATCAGACCAACAGACAGTACTTGAACTAGAAAAGCCAAGAGATTGGAAATTCAAGGCTTATCATCCTTCAGGCCTCATCATTGGAGATTAATCTGAAGGAGTCCAAACCAGATCAAGGATCCAGAACCAATCATCAATAGCACTGGTTTCAGAATTTGAACCTAAGACCATTGATGAAGCTTTGGAGGATCCAGATTGGATCATTGTCATATAAGAAGAATTGAACCAGTTTAAAAGAAACAAAGTCTGGACCATAGTTCCAAGATCAAAGAATAAGAGCATCATTGGAACATGATGGGTGTTCAGAAACAAACTGGATGAAGATGGAAAAGTTATAAAAAGCAAAGCAAGTCTTGTAGCACAAGGCTACAATCAACAGGAAGGTATAGACTTCACTGAAACCTTTGCTCCTGTGGCTCGTCTCGAAGCTATAAGGATTTTACTTACCTTTGCTACTTTTAAAGGAATCAAATTATATAAGATGGATGTTAAAAGTGCTTTTCTAAACGGTTTTATTGAAGAAGAAGTTTTTGTAAAACAACCTCCTGGGTTTGAAGACAAATCTTTAGAAAATCATGTCTTTAAACTTAATAAAACACTATATGGTCTGAAACAAGCACCTAGAGCTTGGTAGGACCGACTCAGTCCGTTTCTCAAATCAAAATGCTTTACTAGAGGAAAGTTTGATACAACTTTGTTCAAAAAAGGATCAGATAAACACTTTATTATATTACAAATTTATGTAGGTGACATTGTTTTTGGTGCTACAAAAGAAAGTCTGTGCAAAGATTTTGTAAAAACTATGTAGGCTAAATTTGAGATGAGCTTGATGGGTGAACTCAAATTCTTTCTTGGTCTATAGATTAAACAGACTAATGATGGAATTTTTATTCATCAACAGAAGTACACCAAAGAGTTACTCATAAAATTTAAAATGGTTGATGCCAAACCAATGAGTACTCCAATGCATCCAAATTGCACTATAAGCAAAGATGAATCTGGTACATCAGTTGATCAAACTCTGTATAGAGGAATGATGGGATCACTATTGTATTTAACATCTAACAGACTAATATAATGTTTAGTGTGTGTGTGCAAGATATCAAGCAGACCCCAAGGATTCACACCTGTCTACAGTGAAGAGGATTCTAAGGTATCTTGTGGGTACCATTAACCTTGGCTTGTTCTATAAGAGTACATAATCTTTATCTCTTTGTGGTTTTTATGATGCAGATTTTACAGGTGATAGAACAGATAGAAAAAGCACAAGTGGTGGATGTCACTCTCTATGAAACAACCTAATTTCCTGGAGTAGCAAGAAACAGAATTAAATAGCTTTTTCCATAGCTGAAGCAGAATACATGTCTATAGCTAGTTGTTGCTAACAACTTTTGTGGATGAAGTATCAACTAGAGGATTATTCAATCAAGGAAGAAGAAATTCTAGTGTTCTGTGACAACACTAATGCTATAAACTTGTCAAAGAATCCAATCCAGTATTCAAAGGGAAAGCATATTGAAGTGAAGTATCACTTTATATGTACTTATGTTCAAAAAGGCATACTGGACCTACACATGTTGATACAGACCATCAATGGGTAGATATCCTCACAAAGACCTTAGCTGAAGCAAGGTTTGTGTTTATCAAGTATAGTCTGAATATAATGTTGATTGATTAAGGTATCTGTACTTTTTCAATCTACATATTTTGTAACTTAGAATTGTTCTTCATTTTATTCTCTGTTACTCTAAGAGACGCAATCTGTACCCACCTTTTTCTAAAATTATTTTTATATTCACTTAATTTCTTTCAAAACATGTGGCACTTTTTCATTGCGTGAAACATAACCGTTTTTAGAAAATTGCTTTTCCCTCTATTATGCCACGTTGCCTATAAATTCGTTTTACACTTACATGTCATTTCACCTTGTTGAAAAATCTTTGCAATTCTTCATCTCTTCTTGAGAAATCCCCTTCTCTTTTTTGAAACTTCTTTTTGCCTTAAAAACCTTTTGAAAACCCTTTGTCTTCTAAAAACCTTGTTTTCTCTAAAATGGTTGGCATTAACTTTTCAATGAAGGACATTGTCAAATTAGTATATTTCTCTCCTATCCAATATATGGATGAAGGAAGAGATGTATTGGCTGAGTTAAATGGAATTAGTTGGCTTCACTTCTGCTCCACAATATATGCGTATTTTTCATCCCTGGTGTTGGAATTTTAGGCCACTACAACAATCAACAAGGAAGATTCAACTATCTCTGGAATTCTAAGAAACAGAAGAATAGTAATCTCTCTCAATGGAATTACAAATGCTTGTGGATGTCCAAACGAAGGTCTCCCTTTCTTTTATGACTACATTGGAAGCACCATTACAGAAGTTGAGGCGAATGAGTGCCTCTACGGTTTGGAAACCCCTCCCACTCTTTTGGTAAAAGACCTGCTACCCAAAGCAAAATTTATGCACGTACTGATGAGATAGATCTTCTCTCCAAGGAAAAGTGCAAGGGAGGTGATAACAAAATTGGATAAGTTCTGCATGGTCCTCGTGATGAAGAAGACCCAGGCCAGTCTCCCCAGCGTGATTATGTGCTACTTATCACCACCATCACCAGAAAGCAGAAGAAGATTCATTTTTCAGGAGTCTTGAGCAAAATCTTTGAATAGCATGGTATTGACGTGCAAAATTCATGGGACTGGAAAATGTGTACAAAATCTTTGAATAGCTACTAAAGCTTCCACTTTTTCTACAATACTTACTTCTCCTAGAGCCCCACAACAAGCTAAACCTGAATTAACTTTGAAAGATGAAAAGGCATCCTCAGATGATAACTCCTTATCAGACTTGGATCGACTAGAGTCTAGACCCCTTGCTAAGAAAATCAAGACTTTTGTTGGCATGTCTCCCTGAATACCAAAGTCTAGCCCCTCCATGAGAAAGTTTGAATCCTCTATGAAGATTAGCAAACCATCCACTTCTAAACCTTCGATTACTCCACCATCTGTTCCTGTTCGTTCATCAGAAAGAATTACAAGGAGAATGCTCAAGCATATCTTTACAAGAAAACATGTTTTAGAAGGCTCCTCTGCTATTAACCCTATGACGTTTGACTCTTCAGACTCCAAGTCTACATCTCTTGAACCAGAGACTGTACCCTCACCTCCACCTTTAGTCACTTCATCACAAATTATTCTGGATCAACCTCTACTTGATCAGGAAACCTCAGTTATTACCCCTGTTCAAGTTCAAGCAATGCAGAATCACCCATCAATCTTCACCTCTATGCCTATTGCTCATCCTGAATCTAGACTTCAGTCAATAGGAATTATCATGCCATCTACATCATCCTCACTTATATTTTCACCTTCTTTGCCTACACAAGATATACTTTATGATGACAGTTTGTGCTCTGCATCTGATGCTACTATGTACTATAAGCTCAAGAAGGAACAAAAAGCCATTTTGATGGATATATAACAAGGAAAATCCCTAACTGCAATTACTAGTGGAAGAGCAAAGTCTGCATTCATTCTTCCGTCAACTCAGATTTTTATTGCTCCAGATAGGCTTCATTCCATTTCTAAGCCTCATTTATCCAGAAAAGGAAAAGAACCAGTTTTAGAAATAGTTCAACCATACGTACTAGCATGGGATGACCCCAGACCTCGTAGACTCTCAGATGAAGAAGTATCCAGACTCCTCCAATTTGATCACAACACTAAGGAAGATGCTAGACACATATGGAATCACATTTTGTGGTTAATAAGTGAAGCAGGATCCAGCTCTAATACTTCCAACCAGCCATGATATCCCCTCTCTCAAGACTCCTAAGTCTCAATGATGCCCTTCACTTGTTGATTACAAAAGGAGGAGAATATTTTGGAGAATAGTTTAAGTTTCAATGCAGATTATTTTTTTTATTTTGTAGAGTCTGTAACACATCTTGTGTTCATTAATGAAAGTGTTCAGTTTCTACCAGTTTCTATATATTATGACTTATTGATGATTCACTACTTTAACTCCCTTAAATTCTATTGTATTTGTTTAATTTGACTATTTTTTGTAAAACTAGAAAGAATTTGAAACTTATGCTTTATATAACTAATTTCATGCTCCATGAATTCAATGTTTCAATTCTTCACTTAATAGAACATCCATTCTATCTTCGAGACTTAATGTTTGTTATCAACAAATAGGGAGAGATTGTTAGAGTAAAGTCTAAACTCATGAGTAAGCAGTCTGAACCCCATGAGATTTGTTAATAGTGCACATCAAGACTCTCAGCTAAAATGAAGTCTGTACTGCTTGTTTGTCTAACATTTCTGTTCAAGTGTGCCAGGAGTTTGTAGAGCTCCTTTTACAAAAGAAAAGGGAAGTCCATAAAATTTAATTCGTTTTTGAAATAAAGAAGTCCACACTCTTTCAAGCTTCATTGGATTAAGTCTTTCTTTGTGTCTTTAAACCATGAGAAGATCTGTGACTCTTCAAGTTCTTGAGAAGGATCTTTCATTTCCAAATCTGTGACTCTTCAAGAACTTTCTCTTGTCCTCTCTGAAGCTATCATCAAAAAGGCAATCAATGGAAAAGTTGAAGACTTTCTCATGTGTATCAAGAAAACTGCCTCACATGTCTTAAGGTGTCAGAAAAGTTGAATCTGATCAGAACAGATAGCCTAAGGTCAACTACTATAGAGTGTGTATACTTTCCTAAAGTATATAAGCAAAAGGTGTAGCACCCTCAGTTAACTAGGACAATCCCTTCCACTAGATTATCCTGGTCAACTGAGAGGTTACAAGTTTTTTTGAAAAATATGGAAGTTTTTTTTTGTACACGAAAACTTGGTGGAATAGATACACTTTAAATATACAACATAATCATATATAATACATGGTCGTAACAGTTTGAATGAACAAACTGAAAGTAAAGGGGTACGCAGGCTCCCATAGATAAAAATAAAATAATCTATCCTATTCGTCCTCGGTTCAAGAAGAGCCTGGCTAATTCTCGATACGAAGTCGACGTCCATCACCATGAGGTCTGAAACATGTAGCGTAAGGGTGAGTCTTCACCTCCACAACAATCGGGAAGGTATCTCATTGACACCTATCCCACATATAACACAAACAATCCTGAATCAAGTCCCTTCCACTCTTTTTAGGGTCCCTAAGATACATTCTAAGTTATCTCACCACTCTTCATCTCAGCTGACCATTCCCGTTTTCTCATTCCTCTCTTAAGATTACTAAAATCTATACAATCATACTTAAACAACAAACAGTCATAATCTCAGTACAATGATGCATTGCATGGGTTCATTTTGTTATTTCCATTCTCTTTATTAGTCATCATGATGCATGTGGGCCCATCTCCTTCTCAACTATCTCGTATACGATATCCACGTGCACAACCACGCCACTTGAGACTCCCCTAAAATTTAGGGAGTAAATTTTTTGTGATCCAAAATTTATTTGTATGTAGAGTGAACATGACATTGAAAATATTAAGACACTTCCCCGGATCTTACAATAACCTATCTCATATATAAAGATATGAGAAGGTAGCAGAGTACGCAAGATATATTCATGTAGTACCATTACGATCCCGATTGATATAGTCGATTAATCCATGTACAAATCAAAGGCCCCAATCGATTACAGGGCAGGAATTAATCGATTACATTACCATAATCGATTACAGAGCAAGGAGTAATCGATTATAGAGCTCCTGGAAATGGCACAACGAACCAGGTGTTATACCTAATCGATTACAACATTCAGAATAATCGATTACATTGTTCCTATTGGGTCCGTAATTGATTATAATGTTAATCCTAATTGATTACCAAGTTCCTGGAATCTATGCTAATCGATTAAAGAGTTGGGAGTAATCGATTACAGAGCTCCTGGAATTTATGTAATGTATCAGGTATCCCACCTATTCGATTATAGGGACAATTCTAATCGATTACAGAATTTTGGTTAGTTCATAATCGATTACAGCACTCAGTGTAATCGATTACCTTAAAAATAGAGGCCCTATAATCGATTAGGTCAGTGGAGCTAATCGATTACACCCTGCTTTTATGCAGAAATTATGCAGATTTTATAAGAGAAATGAACTTCTCACATACCTAAACCTATGCAAATGATATTAGAATGCTACCAAATTTTGACACCATTTATAACACACCATTTATGACGTGTTGCCACCGGCCGCACTCAAAAATTCCTAAAAACGAGGAATTTATGCACATAAATGCATTTGGCTCATTTCAAGGCATTTAGAGCAACATAGGGGTCCATTCTTGGTATAATCAACCCATTCCAATTTACACAAGTCACAAATCATACATTTGAGCTATTGGAATCATTACCTACAATTCACAGTCCTTAAAACTCATTTTCACCCATTAGGTTCCTTAATCATGCATGAAAATCATTTGAATTTCAACATATTCAAGCTTATCATATTGTATGCTCCATAAAACACAAATCTAGATAAACCTCCATGCATCAATCAATTCTATCAACATAACACATGATCCTATTATCCAACCATTGTCAAGGTCATCAATGAAAATGAGCCATATAATACAAGGGTCTCATTTTCCTACATGACCTTCCAATGTCACCATTATCTATTCATCATTCATGCAAGTATCTATACCAATTCATGGCTACACAAAATGACAATTGCATCCATTTATATCACAAGGTCTAAATCAAGCTATAAATTTAAACATTAGCCGACCAAGGCATTCTTTACCAAAATAGGCTTCCTTCACACCCCTTCTCCACATAAGAGCTCCATAGGCAAACCCTACAACAGAGGAGCTAAAAAGATATACCACATGAAGAGTGAGTATACTTTCTCAATGATGAAAATCTACAATTATGATAATATATACATGAATACAATATAAACATTCCTCCTTAAGAAAAATTCGACTAACACCGAATCAAATATTCATCAAATTCATTGAACACATATATCCATTTAGATTCATAAGAACACGTCAATCATTAACCCATTTACAATTGGTATTAAAAGGAAGTTCCATCTACTCTTCACACAATCTCTTCAACAGGATATCACTCCATGCCATGCTCCTATGGCTAATGCACATGCTAGTGTTTAAGATGCATATGCACGGATCCGATTTTATACCAACGGGTGATCGCAACCACCATAATCATTCATTCATATTCATGGGTTTCCCGCCTCGCAAGGGGTACTCCCGCCTCACGATCGCAACCATGGGCATTCAATCTCAATAGTCCCGCAGGGCCTTTCATTTCAAATACCAGGTGATCGCAACCACCGGTCCAATAATCACAGGAACTCGCAAGCCCTTTTATATTTCCAACATCAAGTGATCGCAACCACTTATCAACATCATCAAGATATGCATGCCATGCCATGTATGCAATGCTCATGCATGCCTCAATCTCATATGGGCTATCTCACCCTCTCATCTAGGGTACACTCATACCCAATAACACTATTAATTTCCCATAGTCAACATATCTATATATATTCCAATCATAAAATTCCAAGAATCCATATAAACACAGATTTCAAATATTCATCAAGCCACACATGGATTCCATAACATTTCATCACATATTGTACCACTCATAGCCTCATTAAGGCTTCAATCCACAATTAATCATTTTAAGCACCAAGTTCAATTTCACATCACAAACATATGATATCACATTCATTCAAGTAAACATGCCACATTACATCATCATATACATTATCATTATACATGTTCTCATACATTTAGAAAATACACCCCCTCTCCTACCTTAAGAGAAGTAGATTTCCGGGTTCGATATTCCCGCCTCACAAGCGTTATCAAGTCCTACACCAATCGATTATAGGACCACATCAATTACTCATTCAAAGACCATTTCAAAATACATATACATATCTATGTACACATAATTCTCATCATGTGGAAGCTATTCATGGATTTTTATTTATTTACCCATTTAGGCTTCGGGAATTCCTTCCCTTACATCACCATTCATTATTATCAAGGTAACAACCTAATTAGTTAGGTTACCCCATTTACCACTCTTACATTTAACCCATTCCAAGTGGGTTTTCATTTATGTTTTCCCAACCACCATCTCTAATCATCATTTAATGTCAATACCTCTTCATATATAATACTTCCCTCATCAATAAATGTTAACCCTATCTACATTATACATTTCCCCCAATTTCATAAGTTAGGTTTTGTAAAAACCCTACCACACCATAAATGCCCTTTTATACTCATCATCTTTCAACCCTATCTTCATATATTTCATTTATTACTCATAAATACCCATATTTATTTCACCCCACCTTAGGGTTTGTGTATTTAATGTTTTCTTTCACTATCCATAAGCATTTAATACACCTCCAAGCCACAACCATCTATTCCCTAGGTTCCAAGCACAAGAGGAATAATAAAAAGCTTACCTTGCTCCAAAATGAAAATGGGAGTCAAGAGGGAGAGAGATGGTGACGGAAATAGAGAGAAGAGAGGGAGGAGCTTTAAACATCCATTGTCTCCTCCAAACTTCAATGGTGAATGAAAATGAGAAGGAGAGAGCACCAATTTGTTCAAGCTCTTAGGGAAGGAAGAAGATGAAGAAGAAGAAGAAGTAAAAGAAAGTAAGAAAGTGAGGAGAAGTGAGAGCAAGGAGTATTTTTGCCTAAGGGAGAGTGAATGTCACGAGAATGAGGGTGAAAGAGTGAGGCTTTTGTTTTATTTTTATTCCTATCACTAAACTCTTCCGTTTTTAAATAAACAGGCTCTCTGTTCGGGCTCAATACTTATTCTAAAAATTATTCCAAATACATATTCAGATTCCCAATAACATTATCTATAGCCCTGACCAACGACATCTCAATCGGAGATACCTGGTCCGACACCCATATTTTATCTGGGTCAGTTTTCAGTTTATCCGGTCACAATAACTTACTAACAATCTCCAGAATTCTTAATTAAATTATTTCTAGCATTTTGGGATATTAATTAGTCCATATTTAATTATGTAATATTTATTTTCTTAATTTAACTTTCTATTTTAAAAATTCGGGGTGTTACACCACCCATATCTCCCCTCCCCAACTAGAACGGCCGGAGCTCTCCTCGTTCTGGTTTTCATAAATAGGTAAGGACTCACAGTCCTAACATCAAAATGGCCAATCTCACATATTACACATCATCACAGAACGGGCACTCCACGGTCATAGAAAATCTCGCCTCTTGTCGAATTATACTAGAGTTTGCTACGGGCTGTCCGGCGATGGGCACGAATCTGATGCCACTTGGAATTCCCGCCTCCAGTGATACTCCCTAAACTGCCCTCAGGTATCGAGGTGCTGACAAATTCTTCAGTGTACCCATCACTGTATGCTCTAGGGGATTTTTCCAATATCCCTCCTTAACTTCCATATATGATGCATACAATACACAATTTTCTTTTCACTAGTCGTCGGTAGGCTCCTTTTAATGACTTCATTTTATTTCTAACGTCGGACTTCTTCCTTTCATGAAATTTCAATCTATTCTTTCCCTTGTTTTCTCAAAATTCCTTAATTCGTAATGGTCGCATCTGACGCTTAGAAATGAAACGAGACCTCATATTTTCCCAAAATCATGGGTACATTGGCGTTACAACGCCCATCATCACATCAGATCTGATCTAGTCTTACAATATCATTTTCAAAATTTATTCATCTCAGGATCCCTACCGAGACATTTATTCATTATTTTCTTATTTATTTCATCATATTCATTTAATGCATTATATAAGTTCAACATTATAGTCCATACACATGTTATCTTACCATACTCATCATACATCTCATCACACATACTTATCACGTATAATTAACACAATTCATTCATGTACACAATTACATAACAGTCGTCACACACATCATTCATCATACAAATATTATACAACAATTATGATATATATCATTATAATGAGAGGATCACGCATATCAGTATACTCATGAATATTTCTTTATAAATGTTTTAATCTAGGTTTCTTACTTAAATCTTATTAGACTATTTATCTTGATTATCCTTTTTAATTAATTGACTTATCAATAGTAAAGTTGTATTCTTGGGTTATGTTTCCTTAGGCATGACTTATCTCTTGTTACTGAGTGATCTTATGTAACTATTTAGTATATTACTATGTGAACTTGGTATCTTGAAAATACGCTTTGAATGACTTATCCTTAAATTACTAACAAAAGTACTTATTAAATATATTTAAGGTGCTAGTAACACCTTTTATTGTCCCTTACTTACTACCATCGAGTTAATTATTCTTTAATTTATTCATTTATCATTTAAGTTGGTATTCAACTTTGCTAAATATTACTATATATTACTGATATAAGTATTCATTCATTTCCTTTAAATTCTTCTCCTAAGTAACGCTCTTATGAACTTTAATGTACTTACATTAATTATCGCATGGTATTACCTTTTAATTCTTATTGAATTTTAGCATCATTGGTATATGTATACTTAAATTTTTAGATCATGATTACATTAGTTGGTTTGTTACTATATCGTAGAACTTTTCTTAAGATTTTCTAAACTATCTTTGTTTTCTAAAATCTCCTTACTCTTTCTTTTTAGTTCTTAGTATAAAAGTTGTTGTCTCTAAATTTTACTCACTGATTCAAATAACCCATAGTATATTTTTCTAAAAATATTTTTATTACATAAGTCTCATTATTTTCCTAAGGCTTTATCCAACTCACTAAGTCTAATTATCACTTCTTGTAGAAAATCTTTAGCGTAAAATTCTTATTTTTGTTACATTCTACTTAATGTACTTTCCTTAGGAAAATGCTTTAAGTCTAATCCTTATTCTAATTCCTAAATGTCGAATTTAATCAAAATAATTGTTATCTTATAAGTTACATTAACTTCTTTTATCCATTTATTAACACCAAATTCCAATATCCTTTCTATGACTTTCATTCCACTAGTTTACTAAAATATTTAAATTTCTTATGAATATTTCTTACCTATTCTAACTTTTCAATATCATTTTTCTTATCTTATGCTAAGGTGAAACTCTTTACATTTCTAAGTTCCTAATTTATTCCTTTGGTCACTAATTTAGTCTCTCTTTTTCTTCTTTTTTTCTCTTAATTATTTATTAAATTCCGAATTAGACCTTAAAATTCCTTTTCTTTTTCTACTAGACTAACTTAGTTTATTAAAATATTTAAATCAAGGTCTTATTTCCTAATTAAATTCTTGAAGTCCCTTTTTACATTTCTATTTCAATTGGTCACTAAAGTTGGTCTCAAAATTTTCTGAGCTCTAATGTCCACTTTATTGTACTTTAAAAATTCAATTTGTTTTTATTTCTTTAACTCACAAAATCTATTTGGGTCTAATTATGTCACTTAATAAAATTTTTTCAAGTAAAATTTTCCATCTTTTAAACTCAACTTATTTATATAATTAACTTTCATAAAGTTTTATAATAATTTAAAACGATGTCGCTTTTAGTAAAATAAACGTCATAATCGTTTGGTCAGTAAATCTCTTTTAAAAACGTGATGTCGTCAATTTACTCTCGGCGATATGTGATGATAAATTAATTTTTTTTAATGGCGGGGCTTACTGGAAATAAATTACAATTTATATATCAACACCAAAAATTTAAAATTAAATTATACAACCATATTGAATAAAACCGTGCCCGCTTAAACACTAAACTTTCTAAATTTCTATTTTCTCGTTCGATCACGATAAAATCCTCCCGAGTACGCGAGCATCAAATTATCCCAAATTAATTTATAAAATACTTACTAAATTAAAAATATAATAATTTTAATGGTCGATTACGAAAATCTTCACAGTTTAAAATCTAACCGTTGGATCGCGATGAAATTTAAAATGGGGGTCACCGAATATGCAAGCAATATTATAGAATAACCAAAAATACAATTCAATGAGGAAAAGACCCCCCTTACCACATGGGACAGCTGCTGCCCGGAAGAAGAAAACAGTGGTCTCGCTGAAAATTCACCGAATGTTCTAGAACGTCCACCGATTGTCGCCGACGGTACCTAAAACTTAACATGCAAAACTTTTTGAGCTATAGAAGGGTCACGGCCAGTAAGGAATTTATAGGATAGCCATGAATTTAACTAAAATCAAAGGGACCGATTGCCAAAAATTTACCGTTCACTTAAAAATTTTCGTCGTTCGTCGCCGATCGTTCCCGATCTTAAGAAAACACAACATGACATAATATTTAATAAGTGAGGTCACATTTTTGTAAGTTAAAATGGAGAGAAAGTAGTCAACATATAATATACATGCTGCTGGATTTTCTAAAAAGAAAAACAAAGCAAGAATTAAGAGCCAAAGTTGCAAGAATTCCACCTTGACTTGTTATAATGTGACCACAGCCAAGAGGATGAGGGATGGCATCTTGAATTATGGATTTATAGAGGTGAAAAGAAGTCAAAATGGTGGCAGGAATCTAGAGGAAAGAATAGAAAAGAATGGGTAAGTGTTTTAGAGGAGGAATGAATAGCTTAACATGATGGCATGATGTAGCATGATATAGTGCATGGTGACATAGCATTTTGGAGATGGTAAAAATTTGCACATGGCGATGAATGAGAAATAAAATAAAGTGCGTAAGGAGGGTAACATGAATAAAAAGAGGGGCTGGTTGTGATTTTTGGATGTATAGTATGGTTAAGGCATCATGTATGGCAATTTATCATGGTAACATGCTATCTTGGTGGTTAATTCTCAAGAAGACAAGTGGTGTGATGCATGAGAGAGTAAAAATTGATCATGACACATGTGAGTAGAGGTGTCAAAACGGGCCTACGGGCCGGGCCGGGCCAAGCCCTGTATAGGCCCGTCCAAATACGAGCCGGGCCGGGCCAGAATAGTAAAACGGGCCAAAAACATTGGCCCGGCCCGTATTCTATATGGCTCGCGGGCCAAAACGGGCCAACCCATTTTTTAAAGAAACTTTTACATGCTTCTTTTTTATTTTTAATTTAAACTATTTTTAAATATTTTTAAGTAAAATTAGAAATAAAAATAAATTTCACATTTCTAATTCCAAATCAAATAATCACACAAACACTAATAATATAAAGTTTAAAATAAATAACATCAAATAAAATTCACAATAATGAAAACCTAAATAATAAAAGTCCATAGTAAATAGCATCAAATATGGTTCACAAAGTCCATAATAATAAAAACTTAAATAATAAAAGTCCATAACAAGTAACATCAAATAAAGTTCACAATAATAAAGTCTATAATATTTTTAAACCAAAATAATAAAAGTCCATAGTAAATAACTAACATCAAATAAAGCAAGAAGTTCATCTTCATCATTTACATCAACATTCAATAACATATATATTAAGTATTCATATATTATTACATATATATTATAATTACATTTTAATACAGGCCCAACGGGCCAGCCCGACCCGGCCTGTTTTGGCCCGTTAAAAAACGGGCCAAAACGGGCCGGACTTATTTGGGAAAACGGGCTCTGAAGATTGGCCCGGTCCGGCCCATTTTAACGGGCCAAACGGGCTGGCCCGCGGGCCTAGCCCATTTTGACACCCCTACATGTGAGGGGTATGGCAAGCTGTAGTGTGATGCATGGAGGAAGGGTTATTCTAGAGTTAACATGTGTTCCTTGGATGGTAGAAAGTGATTGGACTAATTTTGCATGAAGGACAAGGTGGCACACTAAGAGATGTCAGCTTATTCGTATATTTAGGGGCCTTTATGGGCCAAATTTATAAATGGGCTGAACATCAAAGTTGTAGAACTTTTTGTTCTCTTTAAATCCATATAAAGCACAAAAAACCCATCAAGAATTAAGTGAGATATGGCCCAAATACTAAAAGGGTGTAGGGCTGTGACAAGATTTTTATTCCCTGCATAATTTATTTTTCTGGGCCAAATGGGTTGCTATTTAGGCTTTGTGTCCTTCATAAAAGTTGTGAAACATTGAGTTAAGAAAAATTTGGTGAAGGCCTCATTCAATTTCATGGCCATATGAGAGAGTTATGTGGAAAATACTGTACCTAGTGCAAACTGTCGCTGGAAAAACGTGAATTGGTGTAGTGTTTTAATTTCTGGAATTTATAGGATGCGAATTGGCTTTCTAGCCCTTAATGAAGTTTATAGATACTTTTTTCCTCTTTAATTTGATATATCATTTGCGATTATCCAAGTTCTGTAGCCCGAGATATACCCGATTTACAACAGGGTGCTCTAGAAGCTTCCAGGATTAGCTAGGGTCTTAGAAATAAATTCACCATTAATTCTCCCTTAGGAATTTGATTTTGTGCCCTTCATAAAAATTGTAGAGGTCTATGATCAGGATCTATAGCAAAAAGAATGGAGTGATTCAAGCACCAGACGAAGGAGACACATGAATTTTATCGAAGGCTGCCAACATTGAAATGAAATAGCCAAAAGGTCACAAAGATTTATTAAACTGTACCAATCTAGAAGGATTTAGCTTTTGATGTCTTCATGGAAAAAGTAGATAATTTTGTTATAGAGATTTTAACACCAAGTTTGCACATATTGAAGGTCGTATGAGAAAGTTATAAATTTTTTCTGAACTATACGCAGAGAAAAACGTTCAAACGTTGGAATTTTGAGATGAATATACTTAATCTTCGATTTTGGGGTTGACAGAGTAAAAATCGGAGATCGGGGCTAGAAACGGAGATTGAAGATCTTTTCAAAAAGAAGAGATTAAGACCAAAATCATTCAATTATAAGATGGTATAAAAAATCTGAGTCCAAAACACCAAAGGTATTCGGGTCGAGTTTTAAAGTGATTTCTAAGGAAATCAACTTATTGAAAAACAGGGATGATAGATTCCGAATCAAGCTTCGGTCCCTTCAGGAAAAATTCCTAAAACGTTGAAATGAGTCACCAGAGACTAACTGTGTCACCATTAGATATCCCGAGGTATATGAACGGTCAAACGTAGGAGACGCCAAAGGTTCTGATTGAGCTTATCAGGCAAAGTCAGACACCCATGATTCTTCGCAGAGGGATTCTAACAAGACTACTGGTTCACTAGTCTTGGGTCGAACGGTTAGAGTCCAATCTCAGGCTGGGTCCCACAGTTCAAATATGAGGAACCGAGCGGTATTATATTAAATATAATTATCAAACAAATAAACAATGTAGTATATATATAATAAATTATTATAATTATTTATCTATTAAATATGGTCGACAAAAAATAATTATCGAATAAATATAATTATAAATTAATTTATACCTGAAATAATCATTGTTACGTATTATTTCGAATTAAACAGCGTTGTCAAATGTTATTTATTCTTTTCTTGTCTATGTTTCTCCCACTCGTTAGATTCTCTCGGTATTCTTATCTTTCAGATTAAACTCTGTTTCTCTCTATTTTCTCATCCTAAACTATTCAAGGAACAGGCCGAAGCCTCGAGCTTCTCACCAAAAGCTCAACAAAGTGTTCTCAGGAGTCCTGAGGGTCTGGTTTCTTATTCTCAAAAATCAGGGTTGTTACAAAAGGGATCTTTTGCTGAAGACTTTCAAAGTTGCCTAGATAAGGAAACTTCACTGGAGCATGTGCTTGCATTTACTAATAGCACAATCCTCAAGAGATTAACATCCTTCGAAGCTAACCAACAGATATTTTTCAGAAGGGCTATAAATACAAGAAGCTTTTGAAAACAAGACAGAGACGCTGCTTAACTTGATAATTGAACACTCACTTGTTTTCTCTCTAGAAACCAAAGTCTGAAAGACTTTTTCTTAAAAGTTTCTAAGTTCTTGTATTCACTACCTAAGTCCTCTTTGTAGTTCTGCTTAGTGCAGACTCTGACTTATAAGTAATCTGTAGCTCAATGTACCCTGTTATCATTTCATATCTTTGTATGCTGAGTTATCTAGTTATAATTTCAAACACTTTCCTTACAATCACGTTGTGCTTTCTAGTGTAGTGCTAGAATTTATTGGTGTTGGGAAACATTGTTGCATAAAGAGGCTTTTGAAAGAATACTTGTGTTTTTAGCCAGGAGTGGCTAGTGTCAAGAATACTTGGAGATAAGCCATAAGTGGCTAGAGTCAAGAATACTTGTGCACTGGGCTGGTGTAGATTGTAAAGGCATTTTACAATAGTGAAAAATCCTTCGGTCTGAAGTGACTAGACTAGCTTCTGTGTTGGAAGTGAACCAGGATAAATTTCCGTTGTGCATTTCTCTTATCTTTTTCTCTGGTCTGTTAAAAATTGTTTTCTATTCGAGGGGTCTGTACGCTATTATTTTTTGAAAATGAGTTCAAAACTTATTCAACCCCTTCTAAATCTAACTTTGTACCATCAAATAGAATAAAAATAAGATAAAAGAACATATTATTTGGATGAATCTAAATGTAATAAAAAAATCTTATAAACTAATATATAAAGAAATTGTTTTTAAATTTGTTAAACTTAAATCTCACCATATTTCCTTTCATATTCTTTTATAATGAGAAAATCAATTTCTATAAACCTCACTTTTATTATGCAAAAAATTTTACACTAAAAATGTATTCCAAGTAAATTCTTGCTTCAAATAACATTTCCCAAGTGATTTGTACTTAGAAAATTTAAAATTATTTTATAATAAGTGTGCATTAAAATTGAACTATTATTTTTGTGCCTTATTAATATTTGAGAAATATTATAAATCTGAAGTACATTAAATTTTATATCTCAATAAGATGCAAGGACTAGACCTAAGAAGTATCACCGTTAAAATAAAAAACAATATTTTATGGGAAGGCATGGTTCTGTCACAATTAACTACTTTATGACGCCATTAATATATTTTTTTTTTGTTTTATAAGGCCCATGCCTTAACTGCTTGACGTAATGTCCCAAATATTATAAACTCAAAACCGTAGAATAGTATTAAGGAAATTTTATATATATATATATATATATATATATATATATATATATATATATATATATATATATATATATATATATAGTCTTTGCTCATGCTCATGATAATTGTCTCGTTTTTTTAAACTTATAGGAGATAAATGTTTTTTAAAAAAACACTTATTTTAAATTTTGTTGTGTTTGTTTGAAGTTTTAAAAATAAGTAGAAGTTGAAAATAAACTAATTTTAATTTATTTTAAAAAATAACTCTGATCTGCTTATTAAAAAAACACATATAAAAAATACTATTTAAAAAACACTTAAAAATAAACTTAAACAAACTGCCTATATCTTGCATTAACTTTTATTAACAAAATTTGGTCAGAAAACAGGCTGTCTCTAGAATCTTGATTATCAAAGCTGGGCATGGGTAAATCAAGAGAAAAGCCAGTCAATATAGATAGATAAAGGAAGGTTTAAAGGGAGAAATAGAAAACTTTTTCTTCTCTCAAGTTAGCATCAAGATATTCTCATGTATATGTTTTAAGGAGAAAAAGTTAAAACAAAATCGTATTAGGACCTTTTTAGGTACCCTACATATTCAACAAAAGAAATACTGCTTCAGATCACAAATGTTGGCATATCTTTTGGTGGATACTTTAATTAATCATTTTATAAGAGATGTTTTTTCGCTCCATGTTTTTTTTTTGGTCAGATCTAACTCTAGTTAATAAATTAGAACTTCTTACTATAGTTGAAGAATATATTTTTTCTTGCAACCAAAAAAACCAAATGAAGAATATATATTTTAAAAATTATTTTATTTTTCTTACTTTTGCATAATTTAGAGATTCAATCTTTCTAATTCATAAAATAGCTAAATTATTCAAATTTTAAATATAGGTGAATTAAATTAAAATTGATTTGATTGCATATTTCCTACTTAGTCCCTTGGCTTTGATGGAGAAGTTTGAATCTCTCTATTCTTAAATTGTATAATTATAGTCGCACATGAATTTTAATCTCATAATAATAATAATAATAATAATAATAATAATAATAATAATAATAATAATAATAATAATTATAATTATTATTATTATTATTATTATTATTATTATTATTATTCAAATATTTGATTATTTATAATATAATTGGGATATGAATAGTTTTGAATGTTTAGAAGTAAGAAATCTAGAGAGAAAAAAACTTGTTAGCCCAATGACTCTTAACTTTACCTACTACCTAGCCTATTTTTTAGTCCCTTATGAACTTCTCCATTCGTCACCTTAGCTTATCCATTAGTCTTTAAGTGTTTTACTAAAGAAAAAACTTTCTTGATTTCCAAGCTCTCAAACAATGTTTTGAAATTCTTATTTGTAAATTATATGTCGTTGTCGATAATGATTCATCATGGTACGCTAAACATGGTAACGATGTTTTCATGCACAAAGTGCCTAGTTCTGACTGATGTGATGTTGATGACAACAACTTTCGCTTCAGTCCACCTTATAATACAGTTCATTCTTCAACAATCATGAATTCGATACCACCTATAACTTTGGGCAATAAACCTATGATGTCTAAGCCCAATTGATAAAAAGGTTAAGGGACTGTGGATGTAAAAAGCTCTTCTACTAACATTTGATGCAAGTCTTCAAACTTGTAAATTTCTTACAACTATCACATTTCTTCATACACTCCTATGTTTTTTCATAGTGGGTTGCAATAAGTAGCCCTTAAGATTTTCATGGCTAAACTTTTATTACAAGTATGGTGTATATGGCTTCCTTTTATCCACCTCAGTTATCACATAACTGACCTCTTCATGTGTTGTACATTTCAAAAGCAATATGGAAAAATTTTGCTAGTAAACCCTTCCATCAACCAATGTGAATCTCGAGAGCTCTTTCTTGAGTTTCATTTTCTTTACATCTTCGGTGGGTAACTTTTCTTTAATGAGATATTAGAAAATAGGTGTTTGAGTTAGGCCAAGGAACTTTGAATACCCATGGTTGAACTGGGCTACATAGTACTGGCCAACCTTAACAAGATAAGATGTTGGCTCTTGTATTCTCTTCTCTCAGAATATGCCTTGAATTCAATGGAATCAAAAGTCACACATTTCTTTTACCTCTACAAGATAGTATTAAGGCAATGGCTTTCACACCTAACATTTATCATTGTCTATGAAATTGTCAGCTGAGAATTGCTACACACTAACATTTTTTAGGCTCTAAGGTTTAGGGTTGTTCGTAATCTAGCCAAGCAAGTTTCATACTTCGCTTAAGTGTTACAAGTTTAAAAGTTAAAGATCAAAGGAACTTTGATATATACCCTGGCATCACTTTCTATAATAATTGATGAGGATCTCACTTGCATAAAGGATGCCAAGAAGATAGAGGATGCTTCAAAGGCATTCTTAGAGACCCTATGATTAGGTCTAGGGTTAAGAAGACCAAGGAAGCACTCACCAAGCTTGTGGGCCTTGTTAGACACCATGTTGGGCCTAAGCCCACTTTAAGTTATATTGCACCTAAAGCCCATTTAGAGAGTAATTAGAAGCTAGGTTTTATTTTGGCCATGCATTGGGTCATTTCCTTTTCTAAGCCATAGGATTAACCTCTATTGTTGTGTGGGGACCTGTATTATTTAAAACTAGTAAGAAAAATGATCAAACATCATCTAGTGCTCAAGTATAGAAATTGAAAGATCAACTTATCCAGACTATAGTCTATCTTTCACTTCCTATTTTAAAAAAGCAACCCCAACTTACTTAAGAGCTTCGATTACAGGTTAAAGAAGTTTCATGAACACTTAGGGTCGCAAGCAAAAGACTCTGATTCACCTAGGAAGTATGTACACCTTTAAGAATGGTGTCATCTATCATCAATTCATGGTGTTTTTTTGGTTTTCTTGTCATTAAAATCAAATGCCATATTTTTTTGTAGTAAGTTAGGCAATGGAAGAACTATCTTATTGAAGTTTTTTATAAACCAACTATAAAAACCTGCATGACCAAGAAAAGAACGAATATCTCACACACAAGAAGGATAAGGTAATTGAGTAATTACATTAATTTTTACAGGATCTACTTCTATGCCTTTCTTAGATATTACATGGCCTAAAACTATTTTTCTTTTACCATGAAGTGGCATTTCTCATAATTAAGAACAAGGTTAGTTTCAGTGCATTTATGTAGTACTTTATCTAGACTATTTAAGCAAGCATCAAATGATGAACCATATATTGTGAAATCATCCATAAATTCTTCCATACAATTTTCAAGGAAATCAACAAAGATACTAATCATGCATTGCTGAAAGGTACCAGAGGCATTGCATAAGCCAAAAGGCATCATTCTATAGGCAAAAATGTCAAAAGGACATGTAAATGTAGTTTTTTCTTAATCTTATGGTGCAATGTAAATTTGTTAGTAACCTGAAAATCCATCTAAAAAGTATTAATGAGACTTACCTGCCAATCATTCCAATATTTGATCAATGAAAGGTAAAAGAAAGTGATCCTTTCGGGTTGCTTTGTTAAGTTTCATGTATTTAATGCATACTCGCCAACTATTCTGGATTCTGGTAGGAATTAGTTCTTCATTTTCATTTTTGACCATTGTGATTCCAAACTTCTTGGGAACCACTTGTATAAGGCTGACCCAATTGCTATCTGATATGGGGTAAATGATGCCAGCTTGTAATAATTTTGTTACCTTTTTCTTAACTACATCCAAGATTTGGGGATTAAGTCATCTTTGTGGTTGCCTTACTAGTTTAACTTCTTCCTCTAGTAGATTTCTATGCATACATATGGAAGGGCTAATACCTGGGATATCTACCAAAGTAAGACCAATTGCTTTCTTATACTTCCTAATAATCTACAACAACCTTATTTCTTGATCAACATTTAATTTGTTAGAAATAATCATTGGAATATTTGTATCTTCCTTTAAATATGCATACTTTAAATGTTTAGGAAGAGGTTTTAACTCTAACATGGGAGGCTGCATTATAGAAGGAATCAATTTGGTTAAAATTGTCTCAGCAACTTGTACTTTAACAAAATCATATGTATCTGTAACTACTTTAATAAATTATTGCACTTTGATTATGTTAAAATAGCAACTGGAACAATGTTTTGTTTTAATGAATCTTACATCATTATTATCACTAAGTAAATACTTCTCAATTTCAACACACACATTACATTGATGACAATCCATGCATGAATCACAAAAATCATATAATATAGGAAAATCAACATCATCAAACAACTTAATAATATTATCATCAACCAAATCAGTTATTAAATCAATTTGAAAAATAAAATGGTCCTTAGTAGGATGCTTCATAGCATCTAAAATGTTGAATCAAACCATACTATCCCTAAATTCCATGGAAAGTATTCAAGCATACACATTTATCTTTGTCCTGACTATTTTTAAGAATGGTCTACCTAAAATGGTTGAAGCTTTATTGGTGGAAGTCTCACTCTCTATATCTAGAACATAAAAATCTATAGGAAAAATTAAATCATTAACTTTAACAAGGACATCTTCAATGATACCTTTAGGATGTACAGAGCTTCGATTTCCTAATTGTATAACCATACTTGTAGTTTGCAAAGGTCTAAGAGAAAGTGAAGTAAATACAGTCATAATCATAACATTAATGGATGCACCTAAGTCTAGCATGGTATTTTCAAATTTGTTATTGCCTATTATGCATGGAATGGTAAACGTCGCAGGGTCTTTACACTTTTCTGGTATATGTGACAAAGGTTTAGTGTAGAAACATTTCTACTTATGTTAATCCTTTTATTTCCTTTTAGTATTCTTTTGCTAGTGCATAGTTCTTTAAGGAATTTGGCATATCTTATGATTTGCTTGATGGCTTCTAATAAAGGTATATTTACCTCTACTTTTCTAAATGTTTCCAAGATCTCCTTATTCATTTTCTTATTTTGTATAGATTTTTGTCTTTGTGGAATGGAAGAGGGATATGTTTTTTATCAGGATCTACTACAAAAAGGGGATTTGTAAGAGATATATCATTACTATTATTACTTGAACTATCTAAAACTTCTTCTGCATGTTTTTTATGACAATAGTATTTTTAGTTTGTTGTTGTTTTTCTGGTCCATGGATAGCTTGATCTTAAAGTAATTGCACTTAAATTTTTAGGATTGGCAACTATTTGGGCGAGTAACTTATCTGAACCTTGAGACTGCAAATGGTTTAAGGATGTAGCCAATTGACCAATCTGATTTTCAATAGTCATGATGGTTCAAAGTCTAACTCACAAGGGGGTTGAATAAGTCATAGACTCTTTTCATGAAATATAGAACCAATAAATAACAAGTAATCAAACTGCGAAATTGAATTTAAAGAGAAAGGAAGGGAGAACAACACAGAGCATTTATATTGGTTCACTTCCAACACATAAGCTACATCCAGTATCTTCTAACTTGAAGGATTTACACTATTGGAAATGGTTTAAGGATGTAGCCAATTGACTAATCTGATTTTCAATAGTCATGATGGTTCAAAGTCTAACTTACAAGGGGGGTTGAATAAGTCATAAACTCTTTTCATGAAATATAGAACCAATAAATAACAAATAATCAAACTACAAAATTGAATTTAAAGAGAAAGGAAGGGAGAGCAACACAAAGCATTTATACTGGTTCACTTCTAACACATAAGCTACGTCCAGTCTCTTCTAACTTAAAGGATTTACACTATTGTAAATTCTCTTTTACAATAACAACACCATACCAGTGCCACAAGTATTCTTGACTCTAGCCACTTCTGGCTTAAACCTAAGTATTCTTTTGCAACAAGCCACTCATGGCTTAACAACCCAAGTATTCTTTTAAAAGCCTTTTCAGGCCAACAGTGTTTCCCACATTAACTAAAGCTGACAACACACCAAACTTCTCAGTGGTTAAAAAGAAATTGTAAGGTAACTCAAAGAACTTAGTGTATGAAGATATACCATTACAAATAACTACACTAAACTATGAAAGATAAGAAACCAAGATATTTTAGAGGTAGAACACACAAGGAAGGTCTCTGTCTTTAAGAACTGAAAAGAGATTGAACATAATTCAGAGAAGGATTGATTTTTCTTGAGAGTTCTCTCTATATATCTTGAAGTTAATCTTCTTCAGTATTTATAGATGCTAGAATATGATTGTTGCTGGATCTTGAAAGGAGAAATAGACGTTGGAAATCCTGTGAAGGTGTTTACTTCAAGCACTAGACCTTTGATAATAACGAAGGATGTCAAAGAGTCTAGTAGCCTATCACTCTTGCTCTTGCATGAAATAGGTACTCTATGTATCTTCAACAAACAAAGTTATTTGATTCCTTATTTTATCGAACATGAGAGCAAAAGTCATTGCTATAATCCTCCTTATTTTAGCTGACACATAATGTTGACTTGGTTAAGCTTTTTGTTTCTGCACAGTGTTTGGTATGCTGACTTTGGTTTCTTAGCTTGTTTGTCTCTTATTTCTTTAGATGATAAGCATGCATATTCGATAAGAGCATAGAATTCAAAGCATCACTTAAATAGAATTAAGAACGTTGCTCTTGAGTTTTTGAATAATGTTCTCCTTTTCATGCCTAAAGGTCTGGTGGTTGATTGTGTGACAAAAGCACTTTCCATCAAACCTTTTGGTTACACATCAAAGAGATGATCTTCAAATTTGATTTGATGGACTTCCCCTTAGTTTTTACAACCTGTGCATTGTAAGTCTTGAAACACTCAAATGTACATATTAGATAATGCAATTGTAGACTTCATTTACTTCCAATCTCTTGATGTATGTTATTAACAAATCAAGGGTCTAGTGATAGCAATGAAATATGGGGTCTGGTCTATTAAAATTCTTGTAGTTTTTTTACCAGACTTTTCTTTAACAATCTTCCCCTATTTGTTGTTAGTAAACATCAAGCCTTTTAATAAATGAAGTCCATTAATTAGAGCAATACCATGTAGACTAATTCAGAGTAGATTCAACAAAGTTTTAAGATAAGAGTGTTTGACCAAAAAGAATCAGAGAATCAGAGCTTTTCAGGCTTCTATTAATCGTTAATAGATTTTATATAGACGATTTATTAAATCTCTACTTGTATTAGAGAAAATAAACTAGCAATTAGATATATATCAAAACATCATATGCATATATATCTAAGCATCAAAGCAGATCATATATCTGAGCAAAATAGTGTTATTAATCATGAAAGGTCGTTATAAAACAAAATATACTGAAATAAAAGCAAAAGATATGATTAAAGACATAAAATACTTCTAAGTTTATACCCACTCAAAAAATACTTCTATTATATCTTCTCCTTTTGATATCAACAAAAGAAGGGGTATTATAGAGAGGTAAAGGTTAAAACATGGGTGGGAGTAGAGCTTATAAGAAGAGAGGCTGTTATGGAAACAAGAAGGAAATAACGAGTTTGATGAATAATGATAAAAGGTGAATAAAGAAATAACAGAAGGATGATAGAGAAAGATAGGATTGGGAGGAAAAATGAGATCAACAAGATCCTTCTTCTCTGATGGTCCAAAGGTAGTGAGACCAAAGGGCATCTGTATGAGCTTTTGTGGGATTGGAGCAAACAAGATGCTTTGTAGATTGGCTTCAAGAATCTCTTGAGGTCTGAGAGAACCCTTGTAATGAGGCTTGGGTGTAGGAAGCATAGGCTTTTTTAGTCTTCCCAAATTAATCCAAATAGTTGGAGTTTGCCTTATATCAGGAGCAATCAAAATCTTCTTTCTCACAAATTCTTTACTTTCCAATTGCTTTTTTCACTATAACAATGTTTGATACCTAGAATGTGTACTGGACTTTGAATAAATTAGCTTTCAATAGTTCTTTTATGGCTCCAGATGTGGCTACTTTGTTTTAAAGACCAAACATTCTCTTCTTACAAGACACCGGTTTAATACTAGGATACATTGTTAATTTATGACAATAGAACTCTGGATTTATGCTTGGCATTTCCACCATTGATCATGTAAACAAATCACTGTTAGATTTTAAAAGTGTTAAATTTTTACAATACCTCGTTATCCATCTTGATCCTTATGTTTGTGAACTTTTCTTTTATTGTTGCCAGCTAGAACTTAATGGAATCTCCACTAGGTTTAGGACAGGTTAGATGCTCTTTATCATCTTTAAAATTTTCCCTTGGGTCAAGGTCAGTGATATTGCAAGTGTTAATTGTTGGGTCGAGGTCATTAAACCTTCTTTTTTTGTTTATTTTGTCTGCCTTGTCCAATCAGAAAGATTATAGGTTTCCCTTGCTAGCTTTTGATCACCCTTAACATAAGAGACAATATAATCTTAGTCCACAAACTTCATCATCAAGTGGTTAGTTAAAACTATAACTTCCAAAACATGCAAGGTTAGTCTACCGATGATTGCATTGAAGAGTGATTGATGTCTAAAATGAAGAATTTAGTTTTCTCCATTCTTGATATAGAATTTCTCTTCATCATGATCCAGACTTCCAAATAGACCTTGTTGTATGTTTTTGTTCCTTTAAAAGTTGCTAAACCTTGGTTATGAGTTAACAAATCAGCATCCTTTAAGCCCATTCTCCTGAAGGATTCATATATGAATTCCCCTAATTAATAAGTATCCTTTTAACCATTATGCTATAAAGAATTGCTTGAATCACCATAATGTTATCATGTAGCCGATCTATGTCACCAAAATGCCCATCAATGAATGTAATCGATGGTGAAACTAGCTTATTGAGGAGCCAGTGTCCTCCCCTTACAATAGCTACTAGCCTTAAGTGGTTTTTTCTTAATATGAGGGTGTTGTCGTCTCCAACGAATCCTCCTACAATTATATCAACCATACCATGGTTAACTTATTTTTCAACCTTTTCTTCTTCCTCCTTGTCTTTCTCTGAATTTCTAGTCTCGACCACCATTCTTTCTTTCTTCTTGTAATTTCTTCTTTCATTTTCTAGGGAATAATCTTGCATACTCTTGGATTAGCCGGTTTGATCATCAAAAGAAAATATTTTCACATACTTCCTTTGTTTTCTATCTGTCATTAGTTTTTAACATCGTCCAATGGAATGGCTATGTCCATGATAGTATACGTAGAAAAGGCATCAGTCATCTGATGGATTTAAGGGGAAAAGTTTTTCTATGCTAGTGAATCCAGTTGGCTCTAGTTCTTTGAATACCTGATACTAGTTAATTTTAAAAGGTGTATAATATGCAAAGAAACCATGGTATTTTCTTTCTTTAAGTCTGAAATTTTTCTCTTTGGCTGACTTTTCTTCTTTTAGCTTATTTATGGTAATGTTGGTAGAGGATAATGTCACTCCAACAAGATGTAGCTTTTGGTTCACATATTTCAAAGCCTTTACTCAAAAATCCTCCATCAATGTTGGTGGCCTCCTTCCCAAGAATAATGCAAAGGTTGAGGGTAGGTGTATGGCTTCTATGGAAATTTGCAAATGAATAACGTTGATTAAGCCTATAACTAAGCTTGATTCCCTATTAAATCTCGGTAAGAAGTCCTTAAGTTGTTCATCTTCCTTTTAGTTCACTTTGGAGTAGGAGTAGGAGTGGATGTCGGAGGTTTTAGGCGTCTCCTAATTGTTGACAAAATGCCTTAAGAAAACATTATGAAAGGCGTCCTAATTGTCAATAGACAAGGAGAAGGGACTTCAACCATGCTAGATCCTTATCCTTCAATGCTCTGGAAAACATTCTACATGCCAGATCATCGCTAGTGCCTACAAATAACATCGCATTAGCAAAGGCATCTAGGTACTTGCATGGGTCTATCTTTCCATCATACATCGGTGTAAGGACTAGGTGTGGGCCACAATATCAGTTTAGGATATTAATGGACATGAGTCTAGGAGTGAAGTGTAAGGTGAATTAATTTTTCTTTAGGACAACAAGGTTTAAGAGGATGACATATGATGGTTGAGCATGGTGATGGACTTGGGTGGGCTGGTAAATTAGTGTGGGTTACAAGGTGCCAGAGCGTATAAGGGTATTTAGGGGATATAATAGGCCATGCAAGCGTGGTTGCATAACGAATCCTAGTATGGTGCTGAGAAAGATTGTTGGCTAGGGGTGGTTGGGGGATGATGATGATTTTGTTATAAAGGGATAAATAAGGTTGTTGGCGGGGGGAGTAGAAGCATTGTCATGGATGAATCAATGAATTGGAGTCATAGTTATCATGAACACTATCTAAAGGTAAAGATATGTATTAGGCCAAGGGGGTTATGAAGCTTCTTTAAGAATCTTTGAGTTGCTAAACTCTGCCAATGTTGCTCAATCATGATGTGCCTAAGATAATGGTTGTTTTGCTAAATGAAGTCCTCTTGGGAAAACCCTAAAAGGTGGTTAGCTTAAGGTTGATGTGAAGAGACTAATACCTCTTGTGCAATTCCCTCAAGGCTGGGAGGCATCCTAAAGTTTGCTGCTTAGTCCATTGCTAATACGAGAATAACTTAAGTGAGTCCCACCGGGTGTGTAAAATGGTTTATTCCATAGGAAATGGCTAAGCCCGATATGCAATTAGATGAATCTAAACGATATTGGTCTTGTATCTTATGTGTACCTGTAGAAATGCTAAATGGGACGAGATAGGGGTGTGTCCCGTAAGACACATCTGATACTTAAATTAGAAAAGGTAATGTTGGAGCGGGAGAATACAATATCATTACAGTAAGTAATAAAAGTGTGTGGGGATGAGGTTTTTTTGGCTATATTTATAGTGGGCTGTTGTACGGATGTGATGATGAGCGTGTAAGATGCTCTTTTAGACTTTGTCGATAACGTGACAATTGGATCGTTATGGGTCAAGAATAACATGTTATGATATTGGGTCGGGTATGTCGTCCATTTATCAGACAGACTTTGCTTCTTGCTGGGTTAGTGGTATACCATTTAAGCTTGGTGTCGGCCTAGAAGATTTGTTCAATACCAAGTATAATTTCTAGTTAGAATATCTTCTTTATTGTTTAATATATGATTTTAGATACACACCAGAAAAATCTATTATTATAATAATAAACTATCATTTAATAAACCTCATTTTCATACATACCAAAGTGAAGTAAAAAAATATCTTTTAAGATTTGTTACACCTTTTTTTAACAAAGCAAACCTCATCACATAACATTTTTTATATATATTCTTTTTCCCGCAAAATTTTTTTAATTATTTTTTCATACTTTTCTAACCATATTCCAACATATCAGATGAAATTGAAGACAACTGGGGACAAGTAATTTCTTGTAACAAATTAAATTGTTTCGCATGAAATTGTAATCCCTTCGAGTGTGGTTTCCCTGGGTAAAAAGTCCATGTATAAAATTATACTACTTTCAAGACCTTTATTTGTCAAGGCTTTTATAAAGTTGGAAAGTGCCACTACGTACATACTTTTATTTTACGGCTGAAAGAACGGCACCCTTTCTTGCACAATTTGAAGACAACGTGTGTTAGTGCAAGATAAGAATGAGGTGCCCTTTTATGCAGTTATACAAAACAAAATATGCACCATTTTTTCATTTTTCTTTTAAAACTTGTTACTTTTTATTAGTGACCATGTCTTGTACAAAATTGGATTTAATATTCCTTAATCAAGTTTTATCTTACCCTCAAATTTACACGGTTTTTAATAAATTTTAAGGATCCGTTTAGTTTTTAGTTGGGAAAACAAAGCTATGAAAAAAAATAATTTAAAGGTTAATATTGATCATTCATATCGTTAGAGACAGTCAAAACTCTATTTAACCGTAGTATCTATTTTTAGGTTGGTCAAATCGGGGTTTGACGAATTCAGTTAAAAAACCAAACACACCTAAATTGATGATGCTACTTAATAATAGTAAAATCTTGTACTTCAACAATAGACAATTTTGATTTGTGGAGCAATATTTTGGGTTTCTTAATTGGGAATTTAAACGCATGTTTTAGTTCTTTAGCCGCATAAGTTATTGTTAATTAATCATTATAATTTTGTCTTGATGCTTGTGTGCGTATGTTGGTGATAGAATGGAAGTGTATCTTTTATTTATAAAGAAATATGTTACCTTTTGAAGTTTGTCCCTTCGAAGAATCACAAACTCAATCAAAATATTTGTTGTGTCTCTTTTTAAAAAGAATATAGAGCGCACTTGGACATACAAAGGTTCATAACTACAAACGACCTTATCCGTTACAAAAGCCTCGTCTTATTAAGTTGTTATTAGGCTGAAATATGCGAGGTCAAAGAAATAATGTATTTTAATTTATTTGATTAATTACTTTTTGAGTTTTGGTTATTAGATGATGTATTAATTTACCATTGGGTGGAAATATGGTCCAGGTGACCCTCTCGCACTCGGGCTTGGGATCATAGGTTCAAGGATGATTTCAGCTCTAGAAAAGGCTTCAACAGTGTATGAGCTTGGACCACTATTATAGTTTGTATTCCTAGGTAGATTAATATACATATAAACAATGTCTCAAATGAAAAAAAAATTATATGAAAATAAAAGAAATAAATTTGAATTGTTAAATTTTATCATTAATAGGTGAGATTAAAATATATTAATTTCTAAAAAACTTTTAATCACAACTATTTATATATAATTGTACAGTCTAAATTTTAAGGTGGTTCTAATTTGAGTATTGTTCATAGGATAGCCTGATGGCTTTAGTTGCTTGCCCTCTAGCCTTGTGAACCTTTTCTCCTTCCATTTTTTAACAAAAAAAAAAACCTTGGCTTGAAGGAGATAGAAATTGTTGAAATAAATTTTTAGAATATCATAAATAGAGTAAATTTTAGGTAAGAAAAGGGAAATTTTAATAAGAAGATATTTGAAAAGTAATTAATATTTGTAGGAATAATAAAATCTTAGGAGCATTTAATACATAGGTTCTTTTTAATTTTCTAATAAATCTAACTTGGGAATCTTAAATTCTCATGTTTGTTATGCCTTTTTTTATAATCATTTTTGGGAAACTAATGGTGTGTTTAGTTGGAACAATATTTCTTTAGTTTTCATTGTAAAAATATATTCAAACACTACCAATTTTTTTAAAAAAATATTGTTTAAATGCAAGTAATTTTTCATTTTGTTTTTTGTTTTTCTTTCACAATTTGAAAATTTTTAGAATACCATATTTTTCATTATTCTCATTTTGGAAAAATTGGAATACTTACTCCTTTTACCAATAAAAAATTTTGGAAAACTATTTTAGATAGTTTTCTAAATAGTGGTTGTTTTCTAAAAAAATTAGAATATTATATTTATTATTTTCTAAACATTTTCTTAAAAAAACTGGGTGTATAAATATGTTTTCTATTTTCTTATATTCTTAATATATTTTTTCTAAATTTCCTGGAAAACATGCTAATTAAACACCCCTAGATTCCCAATAATTTTTTTTAATTATATTTTACAAAGCTTTTCAATAAAAATTTTCCAAGTGAGATATAAGTACTTAAATAGCATACCAAACACATTTTAATATTCCTAATAATTATGATTCTCAAAAAATAAGATTCCTGACAAACATAATTTCTAGAAATTTCAAAACATTACAATTACCAAACACCTCTTAAAGTTTAATTATATATTATTATTGTTATAATTTAAAAGAAATTACATTTGGACATCCCGATCTTATATTTAAAAATAAAAACATAGATTTATAATATTTAACTAGTTTAGTTTAGATAGGTATATAAATTTTTATATGGTTAACTAATTATAAATTATTTTAAATACAATTTACAATGGAATAGAGTAAAAATATAATTATGGTTGGATATTCAGGACATCTATAAATAAGCTTAAAGTCACCATCATGGTCTACAAACAAAAACATGAATTCCTAAAAAGTTATGGTTTGATGTTCTTCATATTTTTGTTGACTTTCATTTCATATACTTCCTCGCCTTTGTTTCGTCTATGCTTTCACCATTGTCAAACATCAAACCCTAAGTGCCTGTTTGGTTTTCCTTCCCAACCTCCGTCCAATTAAGCCAACGTCATTCATCTTTGTTCCTTGAAACATGGTTATGTTTGGGTGAGAAAGGGTCTCCGTTTCATCAGCAACCTCTGTCCTAGCCATTGTTCTGCGTCCCATTTCAGATCTGTTTGGTTAACCGCTGGTGTGACCTGGTTGAGATAACTGAGGTTTTATAAACAAAGTTTAGAAAACTAGGGTTTTGTAAACGGGGTTATGTTTGGTTCTTGACATTTTAAAAGTGGGTTGGAAAGTAGTGATTGCGTTTGGTTGGAGAAAAAGTTAGGTAAAGTTGGGTTGGGAAAATAATAGTTTGATAAAAAATTACCAAAATAGGTATTAGTGAATAATATATTTAATATATATATGTATAAACAATATAAATATATAGTATATCAATATATATATATTGATAAATAACACAATACATATATATATATACATCTATTTTTTTAACAAAAACATATATAATGGTAATAGATACAGCTTAGGTAACTCAGTGAAATAAGAAGGTTGTTGGTATCTGGTGTAGTAAAAATAGTTTAATAAATCGATACAAAAAATATTATCAACATCGATTACTTTGTGGATCAATTTTAATACGTAACTCTTATATTATGGGATGTTACATTGGTTAACAGTTAAAATTAATGTAAAACATGTTTTAATAATAGTTTATGAAACAACCGATCTAATAAGCTATTAAGTGCACCAAATGTTGATCGAATCTGAATTCGTACACAAGTTGATGAAAATTAAAATAAATAGTAAAATTAAAACTTTTCAATTTTTTTGTGTGTTCTCAATCTTCTTTCCTGGTGGAGTTTTACCAAGCAATAAATAGTATATTTAAAATCTTGATGAATAGTTGTTAATGTATATGGATAAGAACACTCATATACAAAAACATGATAATTCTATTTTGTCTTACTTCATAGATCTCCAAGCTGATATTGAAAACATAGACTGATTCTACTAGCAAATTAATACACAACCATTTTCATCTCTCATTTTATATCCTTCACAACCAAAGCTCGGCATCAACCTCTCTGCTTGCAACATTCCAAAATAGCTTAAAGGCACATGAGTAAACCTTGCTACATTAAACCTATGGAACCACTTATCTAGCTTCTCATGTCTTTCCTTTCTTTCAGATCCCTCACATGTAATGTTCTTTATTCCCTCACCAAAAAGCATCTTTTCCATCCTTAATCTCTCCAATGATGTTCTTGAGATAGTGGATTCCAAACAATCAAACAATGCTACATAAGAATACAATGCTTCTAGCAGCCTGCCCATCAGTTGGACCATTATGATTACAGTGGCCCCACCTTTCTAATAGCAACTCTACTCGGCCTCACCACCTGAAACCCCCACACCCCTCTCAACGGCCACCACTCATCACTCTCCCCACTCACCACCCACTTACTTACCACACGACTCCTAACCCGTAACCCACACCCCTACCCTCCCCCATCCCTAACCACCCCTGACCTCTAAACCTGTAACCCTCACACACCCATAACCTACCCTCCCAACAACCCCTGACCTGTAACCCCCACACACAACCTTTAAACATCCCTATTTTTAGTAACAGTTTTAATCTTGTAATTTTGAGGTATGGAAGGTCTGTAAAGTGTTAATAAGTGAATAAATACACTGTGGATGGTCTATAATATCCCAAAAATTTCATTTTTGTGTATAATCATGGATTTTATATGGACCATTAGTGATATTGTCCATTTTCCGAGTGAAACATGTCTTGGATAAGACTGTCCGAGTGAAAAAAGGGATCTGTTCTGAGTAACCAAGAGAAATTCCGACTGAAGGTTGAAATTCCGAGTGAAGGTTGGAAATTCTGACTGAAGGTTGGAATTCCGAGTGAAGGTTATGTTTTCCGAGTAAGACATGACCGAGAGTGCCACTACCGAGTGGAGTCCTGGTCTCGGAGACAATTCTGAGTGAAGTGTGTTCGAAAGAACCACTTCTGGGTGAAAAGTCCGAGTGACCCGTCTTTGAATGACTCATTTCCGAGTCAAATATCCTCGAATGACTCGTTCCCGAGTCAAACATCGTCAAGTGCCTCATTTCCGAATAAAACTTCTCTGAGTGCAACGTTCCGAGAGAAGCACGTCCAATTGAAGGAAAACTCATTTCCGAGTAATAGATATCCGAGTGGGCTATCTCCGAGTTGAGTGTAATTTACCTGACGCCGACTAAAATATATACCGGGTGAGTCACTTCAGTTGAGGGACTCTGAAACAGATAAAAGTCGACTCCGAATGACCTCATTTGTCACATTTCTGAGTGACAATTTCCGAATGACCTTCGGTCATATGCATTCCGAGTTATGCATTTCCTGAGAGAAATATTTCGAGTGAAGCTATGCTGAACGACGCTCAAGCGAGCGTTCGTTGTTCAGCGCTCAAGCGCGCTCGGGTCCTGATTCTTCCTCCTTTCTCACGCTCAAGCGTGACTCATGTATATTTTTGGCACGCTCAAGCGTGGACATGTGGAAAGGGCCTGATTCTTTCTCACGCTCAAGCGTGAAGGCAGCGTGTTCAAGAGTGATAGCACACTCACGCTCAAGCGAGAGAGGCCACACTTAAGCGTGATTTAAAAGAGTCTGTCTTTAGTAACTCTCGAAAACAGATTAGCCGACCAACGTCAGAATGGAAAGAGGACTTAATCAATGGGAATCCGACCGACTGGTGCACTCACCAGCTAGAATCTGACCGACTTATGAAATCAGTTAATGTGATATCATTCCTAGTGGCCAAATGGGCAGTTCCATTATCATACTTGCACCTTTTTACTCCAATCATAGTATCTTTTATATATTTTAATATATATTCCCTTCAATCATGCAAGCTGGCGGTGGAAATGGTCAAATACAGCTCACTTTCTATCCAAAAGTCTCCATTATTCCCATAATTAACGCACCTAATCTTCAATCACTAAAAAGCTTGTTCCCCCACTTGTCTCTTACACTATTAAACCAATACCACAACACATCTCCAAGTACAAACTTTTAGAACCAACGGGAATTAGCAAAAACGCTCTCTTTCTTATTTTTTCTCTACGTAGAAGCCTCTTCCTCTCTTATTTTCCTTTTCTCCTCACTGTGAGCTGAAGCAAGGATATCATCTACTAATCAAAGATCTTTCATTAAGGTTATGGGGGTATATTCTCGGGTATTCTAGGGGAAAAACCGAGTGTTAGGAAAGGGTTAAGGTACCTTTGGTCCTCACCTTTCCAGGACAGGTTCAGGAATTAAACTCATTTTACTCGGAAAATCTGGTTTTCAACATTTTCACTCGGAATTAAACTCATTTTACTCGGAAAATCTGGTTTTCAACATTTTCACTCGGAATTAAACTCATTTTACTCAGAAAATCTGGTTTTCGACATTTTTCACTCGGATGTTCATTCATAAAAATTGGGATGTTACAATTATCATTATTATTCTTATTATCATTATTATTGTTATTCTTCTTCTTATTATTAACCATTATTGTTATTGATATTATTATTGTTTTAATTATGAGTAATGAAATAAGGAACATATTATTTACTCTTTAAACGAAGCATTATTTTAGTCAAGTTATAATCGATATATTTTCTAGAATAAGAATAATAATAAAAATGACTTACAACGTCTGAAAAATTGATGGGACCCAGGAACTATTATGAGACTGGAAACACATAGATACCCAAGGATTAAATGATAAAAATAATGCATTTTGCATCATGAAAATATTTTTGAGGGAGTAAAACTAGAGCATACACCTGGTACGCTGGAGGACATTCACGTTCGATCTTCGAGGAGAATCTTGGGAGTACAACCGGGACGGAAACCCAATGGCATCAGAGTCGCGCCTGAAGTCGGGTGAGACGATGCAATTCTGGTGTACTTTGACTAAATGACGGAATGTATCTATGATCATGTAGAGCCAAGTCCCAAGATGAAATAATATATTGATGAGAACCTGTGAGTTCATTCGTACCTTATGATAATGAATGGGGGACTTGGTGAGCTCCGATCGCTCTAGAATGGAAATGATGTGCCCAAGAGGCAAATTGAGCAGAATGACTGCAAAAAAATGAGACAATGATGATGGTGGATTAATTTATTGGGCCCACAAGCATCATGAGACTTAAACTCAAGATAAATCATAATAAACCAAACACATGCATTTCATGATAGCATACTTGATTGTTATAGTTACAAATATATTAATTGCATGATTTATGTGATATTATCTATTGACTGGATTATGTCTGCACCGGATAACCTTCAGGGTCTTGGGTTATACTCACCCTTATTGTTGAATATTAACAGAGGAAATAGGAAACCAAGAACCGGAGTATGACGAACAGCAATACGTTGAACCGACTGGGAACACTCATTAAAAATAGAATATATGTAGTAGAATATTTATTAATGAATAATAGGACAATGAATGACTGTATAATTATTTAAGGGTGTCTGCGTGCCCTATTCTGTTAAGAGTATAATTACTTATAATTTGTGAATGACTATGTGAATTATCTACTATTTGCTTCCACTGATCTACCATTATTTTATGTTTTAAAGAAAAAAATAAAATATATATATATATATATTTACTTTTTCTGAAAACTGTTAACACTCTTAGTTAAATAGGATGATCCTACAGAAGGGTTTATCTTATTTAACCGAGGGTGTTACAACCTTCACTCATCAACTTGAAACCCTCATCCCACCCTCACCCCCACACGATAGCCCCACCATCACCCTTAAACCCATAGCCCTCCACAACCACGACCCAAAATCAAAACTCACACCCCCACCACAACAACAGCAACACACCCACCCACACCCAAAAACAGAAAAGCAACAACCATAAACCCCAAAAAACTAGTAACAAAACAAAAATCCAAACACAAAACCAACGAAGTTGAAAACGAAATGAGAGAATCAAAGGTTACTTGTGACAAATCAGGTTCAAAGGTGGCGGATTTGTGTGAGATCTCCCCTTATACCGTGTAAAGGTTACGCCTTTGGGGGGTAGGTCACTCTATTTTCAACCAAAAATGAAGTGTTTAGTAGAGGGAGGGGAAAGGGACCTTCACGCGACGGAGAAATGGGACACGAAGCGAAGACTAGGACGAAGGTTGGCTGACGAAATAGAGACCCTATCTCACCCAAACACAACCATGTTTTAGAGAACATAGACGAAGGGTGTTAGCTAAACTGGACGGACGTTGGGATGGAAAACCAAATAGGAACTTCTTTGTCCGTGTGAAGGTTGTTAGTGAAAAGGTTGTTAGGAAAACCAAACAGACACTTGCTTAGTAATGTTGAGTTTGTTAGTAAGTTGTTAGTGAGTTTGTTAGTTTTTTTCTAATAACTTTTATGTATAAATATCTTAGTTCCTTGAATCTTGTAATCATCTTACATAATTCAATGAATGCATATTCAAAAATTCATCTTTTTTCTATGTTCACTATCTTACATACCAAACACATTTTTATTGAATCAGTTAGCTTATTAGCTTATTAGCTTTTAGCTTCTGGCTATTAACTTTCAGCTAGCTTTTAAGATTCTAGCTAGCTTATCCATTAATTTTATCAAATAGACCCTAACTCCCTAACTTTTCAAATTATGAAATTGTATTCCAGTTTTTAACTTTTTTTCAACTCAAAATTATCATATCCTTATTTTTATCCATTTAACTTTCATCCATTTCAACTCAAAAACAAACTAACCAAATCATCAACTTTCATCCATTTAACTTTGAATCTCAAAATTTTACCTCTTTAAACTTTAATATCACATCATATAAATTGTTCAAAATTTACTATTTTTTTCATTGAATTTTGTAATTCTAAACTTTAAAAACTATTAAATATTTTATTTTTATCATAAATCACCAAATATTTAGATATTAAAATAATAATTTAAGAATTTAAAGGAAAATAAAATTAAATAAAGACTAAAGTTGTACAATTTAAAAAACTGAGAAACTTAATTTACTTCAATTAAAACTTGACCTTTTGTTTGTTTTGAAAATTATGAAAACATTTTAAAAAATCTCACAGTTTACATAATTTTATCCTTTTATGGTAAGAAAATGAATTTGATAGATCTTAGTTTTCACATATCTCCATACTTTGTATGAAATGATCCTTCTAACCTTTAAAGTATATTATTTCACACTTTTGCAACATTGCAAGAATATTTATGTAATTTCATTTAAGTAATATTTTTTTATCATTTTCCATTTCCACCAGCACCAAAAAGGAATCAAGGGTGCTAACAACTTTACTAAATGGATTGAAACAATTCCAGTTTCCACCATTACATCAGATAAGGCAAGAAAAATAGTTTACCATAATATCATATCCGGGTTTGGGATCCTTAACAGAATCATTATAGATAATGGTACACGATTTACCGATAAAAACTTCCAAGCACTACTAGTTGGTTTAAAGATTAAGCAAGTTTTTTTTTTCTTTTGTTGAATACCCACAAACAAATAGGCAAACTGAGGTAGCCAATAGAAAATTTTTGAAAGGGATCAAAAAAAGCCTAGACAAGGCTAAGGGAAAGTAGGTCAAAGAATTAAATCATGTACTTTGGGCTTACAGTATAACCTCACTCCTCCACTAAAGAGACACTTTTTAAGCTAACATACAAAGTTGAGGCAGTAATACCAGTGGAAATCGGTTAACCAATATGGAGAGTCCAAATACTTCAGAACAATTAAATGATGATGCTTTAAGAGAAGACTTAGACCTCACCCATGAGATAAGGGAGTCCGTATTCAATTATGATCAAGCCACTAAGGCAAGGGCAACCTACCGTAACAACAAAATGGTCGTCGATAGAAAGTTTGCAGCTATAAATTTAGTCCTTCAAAGGGCTAATATAGGCAACAAAAACACTCAACAAGGAAAGTTGGCCTTAAACTAGGAGGGACCTTATAACGTCAAGCATGTCGACCAAAGGGGCGCATACAAGTTAAAGCACTTAGATGAAACTACTAATCCTAGGAAATGGAACATATGTAATCTATGAATTTTTTATAGTTGAAATCGATCTGTAAAGGCGTGTACTCTTTCTTATTCAAAGGGTTTTATCCCGCTAGGTTTCCCCCTAATTTTTAACGAGGCATACCTCAATATTAGTGGACATCCACCATCTCTTGTGTGTCAAACTCGTTTAAGGATACAACATTGTGCGAAAGAAAAAATAAAAATTAAAAACTAAACCGGTATTAATTGTTCCAGCTAAGACGCACATCAGTGTATCCTTCAAAAAAATATTTTGCCTTAATAGACTCCACCTAATCTTTCTTGGCAGTCTTATTAGATCTGTCATCTTGAATGGGAGAAAGAGGACAAATAACAAACTTGTTAAACGATGAGGCCTCAACAAATTTACCACTTGCAACCGACTTGAGCAGTTTCCATCAATGAAGCAATGGAAAAAATCGATACCATTGACTTCAGATTGACATTGGCATTTTGATACTTCACTTGACGTGTAATAGAAGAAAAAGCCTCCTTCCGAAAGTAAAGAATGTTTTATGATCGATGTCTTTCTCAACTTTCACCTTTTCAAGCTTAGCCTTGAGTGGAAGAAGCTCTTTCAACTCCTTATGCATCATGACTATCAACTTATCAGATGAAGACTTTTATTAAGTAAAGGAATAGTACATCGTCCTCACCATTTCCACCACTTGTTTATCAACTTCAACCTAAGATACCCATAACTTGTTACAAGAACTAAAAGTCTTGTTCAACTCGCTAAGCTCCAACTCATAAATGGCTAGAGACCTTTCCTTGATAATATCTTGCTTCCTAAGGAAGGTATTATGAAACTTCATCATTATGCCGAAATTAAGCCGAGCATTGTGAATAATGGCATCAATAACTTGATGGAGTTCCTTGACACTTAGCTGATAACACAAGAAAAACACTGGTTTGGCGTCCTTATAGATCTAACCTTCTGTATTAGACTATGAAGCTCGAGAAAAGAAGGGTCATTAGATGACTTTGGGATAGAGTCTAAGTTACGTCTACCAACTCCTCATGTGTTTTAGATTCTGTCCCACCGATGTCACTAGGAGTTTAAAAGACCTCAACAACATCATTAAACTTTTTTTTCTTCTTTCCCCATTCTTGAGACTTATTTTTCCTTTTTCTCTACTCCTTCACTGGTTTCTCCCCTTGAGACTTATTGGCCCTATGGTTATAGGGAATGTCATAGTGAGTTGTTGCCTTGGATACATCAACTTGAACATCATTCTTATTGAGCACATTAGTGTCCAGTTAGTTACAACACTTCACTTCTTCCATCATCCTTACAAGAATGTCCACTTCATTGGCTATGGATATAAAACATAAGTTAGAACCTTAAATACATGGAAAGTCATAGGGTATCAGTCAAGAGGACAGGCATAGATAAGTTACAAGAGTAGTTTCTTCAACATCTAAAATCTTTTTTCACTTGAACAATTCCTTTCTTTCTTTGATAGATCTACCTTTATCATTGATTTTAGAGCTTTAAGAATAAAAAAGGACTCACAACTCAATTGATCCTTTTCTAGATTATAAGAAGAAGATTCAGAGGTAACATGCTCTAACATCTAATATAAACTTGTCTAAATTGTCCTTGTGCAACCAAATCTGATACTAAGATTTCATGGAATGGACGACAAAATAAAAAGGATTTAAGCTTTTTCCTTCAATTTTGATTAACTCAACATACAATTTAAAAATTAAATACCGAGCTCTCAAAACCACGCGGCCCATACCCCATTTAGTTCTAACTTCCTCAAAATGTGAAAGATGTTGAAAAACAAAGCTAATATCGGTTTAAGCTTAAAAGTATAACTTATTGACTCAAAGCTTCTAAAAAACATCCATGCGTTCATATGTAAGTGAGATAGGATGGCAATGAGGTAATTCAACACCTTTACCTTGAACTCGGTAAAAAGGAGAAAACCTTAACCTTGGTGAAATTAAAGGTGTACTTTCTTAACCAATCTTTACCTCTACCCATATAAATCATCTCGTTCTCTAAGTGGAATAAAATTTTGAAATAAGACTGCCATTTTTTGTTAACGCTAATAAGAATACGAGATAAATACTCACAATCTCTCTCAAGCGTATACTGAGATGCACTATCTTTGAGTTCTTTGGTCACCTTAAAACCCTTATCATTAGCTAGCCATTTTTCCAAAACGATATCACTAGTCACTTTAAACATTTTGATGCCAATATTTTTGGTTCTAATAACTAAGGGACTAAGGCTGTTTCTAGAAAATTGATTTAATAAAACTTTAAATGGCATTGGATGTAAATAAACTTCACCAGAAGACTGTGATATTGATATATTGAGAAAAAGTAGAAGTAGAAGGAATTCTTGTTGTTTCTCAAAGAAAAAAGAAAGGCTCAAGACAATATGGCTGTGAATAAAGGTCTGGAAAAATCTTTAACAAAGACGAGTTTGAACAACAACCCAAATGTTCTATAATGAGACATTTAAGCCTTGTTTTTATGTGATCCACCAAAATCTTGCCTTTAGGATAGGTGTGAAATCCCTCGCTAATTTACCTTTTAGTTTTATTTAATTAAATAAAAATCTTAATAAATTTTTCATGAAAATAATTAATCAATTAACTCATTCAATCCTAAATAATTATTTATTTTTAAAAAAATCTTGAAAACTAATTCCATATAGCATCTCTAATACCAAGATTTCTATTACCAATAATAAATTCCATTTTTACAAAACAGAGGCTTGACACTATGTATGAGGCCAATTTTATGCCTCTAGCGTTGGGCGCTAGCCTGACGCTACACGTCAACCGCGATAGTAGCAGCAATGTTGCTGTCATGGGTTTTAGGCCAATTCACCCACTTCTCAAGGTCCTATATTGCCCAATTCAACTCCAAATCTCACCAAACTACATGGGCACTATATTACCCCTATTCCAGAGGGTGCAGTCTGTTTCTCAAAATTCCTGACCAATAATGAGATATATAAAATGTATTTAGGCCAACTTATGGCCATTTATCATACCAAATCTCCTTAAAAACCATAAATTGAATATGCAAACCAATTCTAAATATCCATGAAAACCTATTGAGCATTTCTGAGGGTACTATATCCCACCGGATCTCTATTTCACCTATTCAGTTTCTTAATTTTACTTTTAATCCATTAATCCAAACACCATAATTCATAATCCCAATCCTAATCTTCATAAGTCATTCACATCACACTTTCAACATAAACATACAACATTCTATCATGATTTAAATATAATCACATGACGTGCAAACGATACAATTCCTATCAATAATGCATGATTTCAAACATGCGCGGTCACTATACATGAGTAACTATCTAATGGCTCAGTGCCTTGTTACACTTGTATCATCTCAAACATGAATATATCACACACATGTACTTATATACTAATGGCCCAGTGCCATTATTACTAACTATACATTAGTCATCATAAGCATGCGAGACAATAATACACCTAATACAACCACTCACATATACATATAAAGATCCATCAGTAAAGATATATATATATATATATAATATCACAAATATATACATCATATATTACAAACTCCTCTGTATTACACCATTGCTCACTTTGTACTAGTCTCCGTGGCGCTGCAATATCCCTTTGCTCATTCACTATAAAATAATTGTAAGGGCGAGTATCTCGCATTATAAAACGATGCAAATAAATAAATTAGAAACAATGTCATCTGAAGGATTTCACACATCTCCCTTGAATGTCATTACAATAATCCTTTTCTCTTGAAAAGTCAAAGTGTACTAATAATTTATCATAAATACCACCTATTTTACTTAATTCCATATATCGTAACATATAATTTATTATCATAATCACCCATCAAATTTCAATGACATAAAATACTCACAACCGACTCTCATGGTCAACTCATACAAATAGACACCTAGTATCTGGATACTAAAGGAGCAGCCACCAATCGGGAGTCACACACCGACATCTCGTGAACTCTACCTGGTCCACCGAGCCACACACCGGCTCCACACCTCAACCACTGGGTCTCTACCTGGATTACTGGGTAGCTCAACTGGATCCTTACATGGACCACTAGAGCCAAAAGCGAGGGGTAATACATACTGAATGGCTATCTACACCATATAACATGCATGTACAACATATAATTGTCAACCTCATCAATCAATGTATAACCTTCGACATAAAAGCTATATCTTTTGGAACATCATCATCAAAGCCATAACCAGACATAAATTTGATATCATCAACATCACATAATCCATGATCATTCTTATAAATCATTCTAAGCATAATATATTCATCAATTCTCATCATAATTATCATTCCCATTACATATTCTATAATAACAAATCCATTATGTCATTAATGCTCGCAATCATATAACACATAATCACAGTTCATCATTTTCTCATTGTCACAGTCACTATCATATCAAACGTATTTATCAAACGTATTATACAATAATCAATATATTTCAACTATATATATTTTCTGAATCTGAATAAAACCTTTATATTCCCAAAAAATGTTAATTTATGATATAAAATTCTCAGAACCTTACTAAACACATACTACACACCCCATTTACCTCACTTTTAATGCTTCTTAATTTGATCACACGTACCGGCACGCCAAAACACTTAAAACGCAAGAATTACAAAGGGATTTAGGAATTTAACTGTTGAAATCCTAATTTAACTTAAGAAAACACTTGAAAGTTAATTCCTAAAGCTTTATAAGCTTACCACAATCAAAACCAACAGTTATTTTAAGGAACCCCTTTGCTCCGCTAAGCTTTCGACACTCTGTTCGTAACCTATACAAAGAGGAACTCAAATCTATCACTTAATCCTTCTCTTAGGAGCCATAAAGGACTCTTTAACCGGTTTAGAATCTTAAATTTTAAAACCTCTTGGTTCCCCAAGAAAATAGGCAAAAGATGGGAAAGCTCCATGGAATTTAAAATTAAAAGACTCACGTGTTTACCTTGAATTTCTACCTCTAATCCGCGATTGATTTGAATTCCAACCACTAATTAGCTTCAATTAGGTCCTAATACCTTGAAAGAAGAAAGAAGGAATAGAAAAGGTTCAAATTCTAATTTAAACCTCTGTTTTGCGTTGTTGGCACTGTGGGGTTTTAATTCTTCCCGCGACATGACGTTATGCGTCAGGTCTAAATTTCTACCTTGACGCTACGCGTTAGGTAAAATCATGAATTTTCTACTTAAATTTATTTTTAAGTCATAAATAGACTTATATTCTCAAATCATCATAATTTAAATACAAAAACATATGGTATTTTATAATAGGCATGTCTTTAAACTCAAATTTTAAAAAGGAATAGGGGTTTTGAACCAAGATCCCTCGGATAACCACGATGAAGATGGCCCAAGGAACATTTGTAGAGAATTACTATCATCGTCACCATCCATGATGTCATGAATAATAACCATAATGAAAGAAAACCAGGGATAGAAAAGTACCTCAAGAGTTGCTAAAGCATAATCTTGGTTCGAATAAAAGGAACACCTAGATGTCAGAGCACTTTCAACCCATATCTCCCATAAAGATAGGCATACATAAGAAGGGTGAAAATGACACACCTATTTATAAGAAAAGAAACACAAGGGGAAAAGTGTAAAGACTAGGGATAATTATTACTCTAGCATGCGCATTTATAAATGCTCCTTAGTTAGGCACGGGATGGTGTAATCGTCAAATTTTCAAATGCCTTGATGGTTTAGAGAACAGACTTAGAAGAAGAGGTTGAATAAGTCTGTTCACTTTTTCAAAACAAAAAATGATATTTAGAAGAAAGGGCGTTTTGCATAGCGGAGCAGACTTTTGCAAATCAGAGAAGATAGGCGTAAGAGCATCAGACTCTTGTAAGAGATAAGGAAAGAAACAACACACAAGAGATTTATACTGGTTCACTTTCAATACAAAAGCATCCAGTACCTTCAAACTTAAAGGGTTTTTACACTATGTAAAATTATCTCTTTTACATAAATAACACAGACCATGCCCTTGAGTATTCTTGAATCCAGCCACTTCTGGCTTAAGCACATTACATGCCTTTGAGTATTCTTAACAGCAGCCATTCATGGCTCAAACTAAGTATTGTTTTATAACACCCACTCCTGCGGTAGAAACAAGTATTCTTTCACAAGCCACTCCTGGCTTAAACCCAAGTGTTCTTTCCAAAGCCTCTTCAGACCAACAGTGTTTCCTAATAGGTCTACTAGACCTATACTTACAAAGAATTGAAAGAATTTAAACAATAAGATTAATAAGCCTTCTGACTTAGCCGAGTCAAGTGATGAGTTTGGTCAATAAACTTATACAAATGTAGAGAGACTTATTTTCACATGACACTTAGTACAGGTAGATGATGAAGAGAAATAAAGTACATACTAAGTTTGAAAGCTTAGTCAGAGACAATGATCTCTCAGAGAAGATGAATTGATTTCATGTCTCTAGCTTGAGTACTATAGCTTCTGAAGTATGAGATTGATTATGCACAAAGTGAGCTTTCTTTTTCTCTAATGACATTTTCTGATTTCTTCTTTTGTTCACATATGCCATTTTCTTTTCTTTTTCTTTTCTCTCTATCTTACTTACAAACTCTTTCGACTCTCATTTCTTCTCTCTTTTGATCTCACCACTATCTCACATTTTTTATGGAAAGAAGGGTTGCAATTTATATGGTTTGTCTTCTAGAAGTGCAACTTAGAGAGAGAGATCCGTTGGATGACTGTTGAGGAATAATGCATCCAATGCAAAATGGTTTTTTCTTAACGGATATGAGCCTTTTTGGTCAAAGAGAGTCATTCTGCACACTGAGCATAGAGTAGAGAACTTTCAAGATCTGTGTAGATAGAGATAGGGAAAGATAATATAGAGGATTATAGAGATAGGGAACTTCCAAGAAGGAATACTTCTTATTTAGAGGATTATAGAGAGTTGGTGAGAATTGATGCTTTTAGAAAGAATCTTGATTTGCCTTTTTGGAAACTTCTGTTGTTGAAATAATCTTTCATGCAGAGAAGGAAAGATGCTTAGTGAGTCATCATGCTGAGGACGAGCCTTGTCTCGTTCAGGGAGGACTTCTGAAAGTAATTCAGGGTCTGGTGATCCATAAGGTGTTGATGATGAGACTCAAAATAAAAAGCAATCATATTTTTGCTTGAGACGTTGTAGGAGGTCTGAAGCAGCTTTAGGCTTGATGAAGCATGAGGATAAAGTCTGGTTGATGACGGTTGCCTCGAGGAGAGGACTCTTCCACATACTTGGTGCATGTAGTATGACTTTAACAGGTCTAGGTCTGGTACAAGTCCAAATGAGCTTTTTCATTGGGTAGCATTCCCAGAACTTGTTTCCTTCTTTGATGCATTCTTTTCTTTGTTTTGACTTACTAGACTTGTGATATGCATGAACTCCCTTTTTGTTTTATAGTCCATGCTTTGTCACCTAAAACACTTAAGCAGACTATCAAATGTTAACAAAACATGACATTATTAAATTAAAGTGCTTAATGTTAGTTATCAACAAATCCATGATTTCTTTAGAAGTCTTTTTGGTTCTAACATGCCTATTAGAATGACACTTGGAAAAACAACACCTTCTCACATTTATGAACATTTAAAGGGGTTCACAAAACTAAGAGGCTAGGGAAGCTCGAAGGACCTACAAAACACCGTCTTGAGCACAATATGGTCCAATAAGCAATTCAAGTCAATGCTTAAGCAGTGACTTAAACTAAGGAGCATATGATCCGAACATATCGTTTGGGCCCACATCATACTTGGATGACATATCATCATATGAACTTAGATAGAGCCAGTCCCCGTGGACGACATGACCCTACTTACTCTCAGTGTTGTTAAAAATCGGCCATGGCGCCGCCATGGCGCTATGGCGTGGCGGAAATTGCACGGGCCGATATGAAACCTTCATGGCGTGGCGGTTTTTCATGGAGCCGCCATGGGCAAGGCGCAATATCGGTTGCTGGCGGGCCATGGCGGAAATGGGAGGAAAAAAAAAAAAAGGGTTTTTGGGCCTTCGACCCGGTAGCCCAAACCTTTCGGGTTTCCCATTTCTCCCTGAAAATGAAGAAGAAAACCCTAAAACAAAGCAGCCACTTCCGTTTCCCAGTTCTCCCTCCATTTCTGATTCATTCCGGCAGTTTCCAAGGCGTTTTAGCACCCTCATGTTCTATTGTATTGATTTTTATATTTCTTCTCTCTCTGCTGCTGTCCTCAGTGCACATGTTATATTCTATTGATTTTTATATTTCTTCTCTCTCTGCTGCTGTCCTCAGTGCACCTGGTCTATTCTATTGATTTTTATATTTCTTCTCTCTCTGCTGCTATCCTCAGTGCACCTGTTCTATTGAATTTTATATTTGTTTGGTGCCTGTGTTTCTGCTGCTATCCTGTCTCTCTGTTTTTTTAGAACAAAAATAGTTATTAGCACAATTTCAGTTTTAAGTTTAATATTACATTAATTTTTTTCGGTTCTCTCCTTGAAATTTTTTTATTTCAATTCAGTTGTCCTCTCTCTCTGTTTTGCTGCTGTCCTCCTTGATAATTTAAGTTGGACATTTTTTCTTGACAATTTTCTTAGTTTTAGTTCTTTCAAAATTTTAATTTTAAATTTTGATTATTTCTTTGTTTTTTGACCATCATTATTCTGTTTTGAACCTTTCATTAATTAGTTATGTCATGTTTTACATTGTCATGGTATAATTTTTATTGAGTTATTATGTTAGTTTTGCTTAGTTTTTCATTTTGCAGTGTTTTTTAATGCATATTTCTGCATATAATAGAGTTTTTATCATGACCGCTATGGCATCCGCCATAACTTTTATGGCATTTTTTTGGCTCGCCGCCATGACCCGCCATCCGCCATTGATAACACTGCTTACTCTCATGTGACATCGTCCATGAACTCTGTCAGATCAGTTGCCATGTCATCAATAAACCTTGCCAAAGCGTCTAACATTTCATCATTGCATTCGTACAATAACCAAACTATAAATACATGCTTGTAAATAAGAAAAAGGTGCACATTAATTCTCTATGTATTACTAGCTACAATGATCTCATCCCATTTTAGCTCAACTATCTATTTCTGCCTTAGACATCAAAGGTGCATCACAAGACACGACCTTAGTCAAAAAGCATTTCATCTGAATTACCTAATATAATACCGAATTTATTGATTCCCTACACCTGACATATCAATATCAAATACAATCAATACAACTATTTTATCCCAACATTTTCTAAAAGACTAAAATTACAGGTAATTCAAACCAAAGTTATAAATTAGAATCTAGTATAAAAATCTCTAATGTTCCGTGGGTTACTAGCCAGTGTACAGTGATGCAGGAATTTATGATTGGTTCATTTGACGGCATTAATTTATTAAGCATAATTAAATGAATATCAATTAAATTAGAAAAAACTAGCTCCTTCCTCCTTAAGAAGAGATGCTAGAATTACAATTTGACATAGCAATGGAGCTAGACACTAGAATTACGATTTTTAGTTACAGAGAAACATTAGAACTACAATTCGAGCCTCAGTTGAGGGAACTAACCTGTATGCTTTATTGTTGAGCCAACGAACCAATATAACATAGCTCAGATCAATGCTTCTTTTTTCCCCGCACGCCATTCGAGAACAAAAGCAACAACTTTCAGCCAATGGATTTAAAAACACCCGCTTGGCCAGCGTATGTTGGTGTTCCTAACCTAACTTGCGGTGTCGGGTTTAAGCCTTAAAAAGAATAACAATTCCATTAAATTTTGATGGAAAAATTTTCTATTATTAATGATTCTGTTTACCTCAAACTCAAATAAAAAATATTAACGGATTTAAATGGTATATATTTAATTTCAATTAAATAAATATTTTGAGATTTAGTCTCACCATATATATGATTAAACAAAAAAAAGCTCAAATAAAAAAATATCAAATAAAAAAAAGTGTTCGACCTGATAAATACAAGATACTATTCTTACACCGCTGTTCTCGGATATGATCATCAAGATTGGAATGAGCCCATTTACCCATAGTAGGCCCAATTATGTTAGTCCTATAGATGGTTTGCATTTACACTTTACATTTTCCATATTGTCCATTTTCTCTTCACTCACATCGTCTTTTCATCTTCCGCTTTCAGCGAGACGAATACGACAGCGTTGCGGAAAGCTAAGGTATTTCCTGCAAAATCACTTTCTCTTCATTCTCCATTGGTTTTTATTATTGATCTATGGCGGTTTTTGTTGAACCTGACACCTTTTTAGCCAATTATGAAAACTGTTAGCGATATTCAGATCAACTTGCTGCCAAATCTCTTCTACTATTCAAAAACAATTTTTTTGGTATTGAATCAAAATGTAGAACAAGTTTTACTTCTTGAAAAAGATGTTAGGAGCTTTTGTAATCATTTAGAAAATCTTGTTGCTTTGGCTTGTATAACATCTATTAAGAATATGACTAATGTACATCTTATAAGTTTTGTGACAACCCTTATCTTATGAGTTAATTTTTGAGTTGAGTTTGTTATTATCTAACACGATATCAGAGTCTCCCGATTCATTTTCAAGGATATCATATAAGTCGGGTGTAGATTTTTAATGTGCTTGGAAGTTGCAGTTTTTGTGCACCCTTTTTGAACTCTTACAAACAAGGTGCGGTAGTTTAGGCTTTAACAAGTGCCCGGTCCTAATGCGAAGCATTACTTGCTTGTTGGAAGTAGACTGAATCACTACTAGAAAGTAGAAATGCATTGACTGACTGTGGAAGTTAGCATCCCTTACTCGACACAAATTGGATGCTAATCATTAAGATTTTTATAACGTGGTATTGGATTCGGGGTTGATGCTATACTAATTGAGAGGAAAAGTGAAAACTTTTTATTTTTTATTTTTTATTTTCATGAAACAATTAGCGAGCATCAGCCTAGCCCATGCTAACCTATGATGAGAAGCTGATCCAAAATTGAGATAGAAAATAAGAAGTTTTTCTTTTTTTGTGTCAATGAGTGTAGCCAAGCCCATGCTCTTAGTGTTGATCAAACCCATGCAAAATTGGATAATTACTGTGGATGTGAATACAATTTTATGTACATTTTTAAATGGTCTTATCACCAAGCACCAGGGACTAAGTAAGCATCTGGCACCAAGTCAAGTGCATTAGTGATATACATTTTTGTCTATTACTTTTTTGGGTAGTGAATATGGGCTTTGATATTTGGGAACATTGTAAAAAATTACTGAAAACTAAATTAAATTATGGTTTGTTTATGTACTTTTCTGGTTATTCGGTGGTACTGTGGTAGATTGGCAGTACTGTTAGGCTGCTCCTCTTTTTATTTTATTTCCTTTGCCTAGTGATGAGGTGAAATCTCACAAATATTATCTGAAATTTATACCTTGAGCTAGGGAAGCAATGGCATGGAGAGGACAGCTTTCTAAAAACATAAAAGAACTTCGTTTTTTGATGTGCCAGTCATCACCTGCAAGCTCATCTGTGAGGTTATAAATTGTTATTTACCTTTCTTTGGGCTAGGCTAAAATTTCTCAGAATTATTATTTGAATATCTTCTGGCTGCTGTCGTAAGTATGTATTGAAATATAAAATGAGTTCATATTCTTTTTTGTTTATCTTAGGGAATTTGTCGAAAGGAACTATAGGGAGCTAAAGACCTTGAACCCAAAATTGCCAATATTAATCCGTGAGTGCAGTGGAGTTGAACCCCAATTATGGGCAAGATATGGTATCAACCATCTGAAATCTCATTCATTCTTATTTTTCCATTTTCTTTTAATTTGAATTTGTCCCCTTGTTATTTGCAGTCACATTCTATATATTGTTATCAAGCTTCTCCTAGTAACCCCTAGTTTTGTAATAGGAACTTTAAGGATTTATAAACTGGCACCCATGCACTAAGATTGAAAATACGTTAATTTGCATTGTTCCCCTGATTTCATACTTGTGGCCACAAATTTATGATAAAATCTTAGTATTAGTTGTTAGTAGAAAATGTTATCCCACTTTTATACTTTTATCTAAAAGCAAAATAGTACAAATATTCTTGCATACCCTCTGAATGGATATTGTGTGGCTGAAAATTCAGCTGTACAGGTGTTGAATCTGAATGGCTGAAATCTCAGCCCATCAAATACTTAGAGTATTGAGCATTTTACATAAGTATATTTGAATTGTGAAAGAATAAAACACGTTTTCATACATTGTGTCATACAAAACTGAATGAACATGATGAAGGGAGTGAACTAGAGCTTTGCACTGAATAATTTTTCTTATCGGTCAAGAAAAGAACTTAAGACTTATATACAAGTTGTAGAAAAAGGAGGGAAAAGTTGTTAGGTACTTAGGTTAACTAACTCACCAACCCACAACTAACTAAGTTAACTAACTTATTGAGTTAACTAATGAGTTGAAAATTAACTAGCCTCTAATACCCCCAGCAAGCTGGCAATGGTGGGAAGATGTTCACCATTACTAGCTTGGAGACAAAACCATGAAAGTATCTAGGAATCAAGGCCTTGGTACAAATGTCAGCAACCTGATCCCGAGTTGAAATTAGGAGGAGCTTCATGAGTTGAAGTTACAGTTTCTCTTGACCTGTGTGGCAATCAATGTCTAAGTGCTTGATTTTCTCATGGAACACAAAATTGGAGGCAATGTGGAGGGCACTTAGGTTCTCACAATAGAGTACAGGTTGTTTGGTGCTGTTCACCTGCAAATCTCGTAGAAGGTAAATCAGCCACTGTAGCTCAAGTGTAGTAGCTCCCAAAGACCTCGACCCAGCCTTAGAGGACCTGAACAGAGTGGTTTGCTTCTTTGACTTCTAGCTAATGAGGGAGTGACCAATGAAGAAGAAGTTACCTGAAATTGATCTCCTAGTTAAGGTACAAGTGCCCCAATCTGCATCACTATAGCCTTGAAACTAAAGAGAAGGAGAGGCTGAAAAAACAAGCTAGAACCAGCGGAACTCTTTAGATATTTCATGATCCTCAAGGCTTCAGTGTAGTGTTTTGCCCTTATGCACTAAGTAATTGGCTCAATTGATGCTCAACAAAAGTAATGTTAGGCCCGGTGGTGGTAAGATATAAGAGTCTACCCATGCATCTCTGATATTCAGCAACATCAGGATACAAGTCACCTAAATCTCCTGTGATGTCTGTTGTAGGATCCATAGGAGTAGATGCAAACTTGCAGCCTAAGAGACCTGTGTCTGCAATTAGATGTAAGCAATACTTCCTTTGGCATAAGGAAATGCCTTTGTTTGATCTGGCCATTTCAAGGCCCGGGAAGTACTTCAAGGTGCCTAAATCCTTGATACCAAATTCAGCCTACAACTTACTTTTTATTCTATCAAACTCCTGGATGTCATTACCAAACCAGGATCACATCATCCACATAAATAGTGAGGGTGGTGAGGGAAGAGCCAGAAAATCTCAAGAAAGGAGAGGGATCTGAGTGAACCTGGTGATAACCAAAGCCAACTAGTGTGGCACTCAATTCCTCAAACCATTTTCTGTTGGCTTGCTTTAAGCCATAAATTGACTTAAGCAATTTGCAAACCTGATTAGACGTTGCCCTTGTAACACCATCAGGAACCTTCATATACACCTCCTCTTAAAGCTCTCCATGTAAGAAAGCATTATCAACATCAAGTTGATGTAAATGCTAATGATTTATTGCTGCCAGTGCCATAATTAATCTCATAGTAGTCATTTTGGCTACTTGAGAAAAGGTATCAAAGTAGTCCACACCTTCCATTTGATTGTAGTCCTTGGCTACAAGTCTAGCTTTGTACCTTGCTATGGATCCATTTGCTTTTCTCTTAATCTTGTAGACCCATTTTGTGTCAATTGGCTTTATCCTAGGGGTTGAGTCTACTAAGGATCATGTCTTGTTCTTGGCAAGAGCTTCCAATTCCATGTTCATAACCTGCATCCAGTGTGAGTGCAGGGCTACCTCTTTATAATTCTTAGGTTTAGTTTCATTCACAAGTGCCATGGCATAGGTTATGTGTGGATGTGAAAGCTTGTCATAGGTGTGGTAGATGGAAATTGAACGATTTGTGGAGAATTGGGAAGCAGTGCTAGGACAATGATAATTTGCTTAGTGATGTGCTGGTTTGGTGGTTCTACTAGATCTCCTAGGTGGTGTCTTTAAATAGCGGCCGTGGGTTATTGTGGCAAGCTAATAAACTTGATGTTTTTTGTTGACGCTATAATAGGGTATGACGGACACATAGCGGACATAATAAAATAAAGATATATATATATATATATATATATATATATATATATATAACCACACGAATTAGTATAAATGAACAATTAAACTGCATAAATAACTTTAAATAGCATACTATATCAGCAAAATGTTACCCAAAAGTATTGAAGTCAGTCACTAACAACAAAGTAAGACATGAATGCATGATTGTAGGACTAACAGCACTGATTTTTTAATATAAAAATCAGAAAAACAGTAACAGTATAAAATCAGAGATATGAATATAAAAAGCAGAAAACATTAAATAAGAGAGGATTAAAATTAAGAATAGAGAAAACACAAAAAAAGAGTAGCAGTATAAAAAATAGAATGTATGAATATAAAAGAGTGTGGACATAAAGAATCCGTTGTCGTAGTATGAATATAATAAACAAAGTGTGGATATAAAAAATAAAAAAAGTGTGGATATAAAAAATCAGAGGGTATGAAGAGTTTTTATTCGTCTTTGTTATTTTTTTTAATAAATAAGAGTAGGAATAATATAACCAAAAAAAAATAGAGAAGCTGAAGAAGGCTAAATGAAAGACCAAAAAAACTAAAGAGGACTGAAGATGAACCTCGCCGGAGTTGTTGTGGGAAAGCTCGTGGAAGTTTGCTTGAAAAAACTAGAAATACAGTCATCAAAGACTTTAAAGCTGACATTGCTGGTATGCCTTGCCTAAGAAGGTTGTTGGAGGGTGCAGGTCAACTTAAATGGGGGATGGGAGTGAACAAAACAAAGAGGGACGTGAGAGATAGGTGGTGCATGAGTGAGGGAAAGGTTTGAAAAAAGTGGGAAAACCTAATTTCTTTAGGATTTTACATGGCTCAACCCAAACCCATTAAAGCCCAACAACAAAACAAGTCATGATGCTGCCATGACCACATTGGGCCACCATCACTGCCATGCTGCAATGAAGATTGTGGGTGCTATTCCTCAAATGGCGGACACCGCACTATCACGTGCTATTTTTCGTCGTAGATATCGTTTCACCCACAGACTACACCACCACGACACCATGGCGGTGCAATAACTGCCATTTAATAACATTGCTTGTAGGTGGAGTGGTTGAAGTCAGTGATGGATCTAGAATTTAACAAGTGGGGGGAAGATAATATCTATTATTTAATAGGCTTAATTACACTTTTGGTCTCCCAACTTCACCAAATGTTTGATTTTGGTCCTCTAATTTTTAATTGCACAATTTTGGTCCCTAAACTATTCGAGTTGTTGACATTTGGTTCCTTAACTTTTTAGTTGCATAATTTTAGTACCTAAAATACTTAATTTTTGATGTATTTGTTCTCCTTTCCTTTTTTTTTTGTCAAATTAATAATATTTTCAATCCTGTCCTGACACTGATTTCTTAGCCATGGGATCCAATTTGCCCTTGTGGCCATTGAGTGTAGAAGCATAACACAAAGTGCCAAAAACCTTCGACTGTTTCAAGTCTGTCATGCTTCCATGTACATAGAAGAAAGGTGAATTGCCCCCAAGCACTAGTGAAAGTTGCATGTGCCATAGCATAACCCTATAAGTACCTTGGCAAGTTAGAATGAAACATAAGACCCCTAGCAGCATTCAACAAGTTTTGATGCTTCCTTTCTACACTCCCATTTTGTTGGGGAGTCTCAACATAGCTTCTCTGATGAATTATACCTTTAGAGGCATGAAACATGGGCATTAGGAAGTCTCCTTCATCGTCTGTTTTGACCACCTTGTCTCTTTTATTGAATTGAGTTGCAACTAATTCAACAAAGGACTTGAGTGATCCATATGAACATACTGTGGTCATCTACTATAGTCCAGAAATACTTTTGTTATGAACTGTTGTTGTGGAATATGGTCCCTAGATATCTACATGGATTAAATTAAAGGGTTCCAAGGCCTTGTTAGAGCTTAGAGGGAATGAAAGTCACTTTTGCTTAGTATGGCACACATCACAAACCAAGTCTTTATTTGTAGTAATGAAAAGGTTATCCTTAGCTAAAGATTGTATAAGAATGAAGGACAAATATGCCACAAGGCAGAAGAGGGAATTACAAAGGGATTACCAGATTCAACAAGACTACATTTGGTATTAGAAGAAAATTCAGCATTACCAACACAGAGTTGATATAGGCCATTCCTTGCCTCAACCAAACCAACCTTCTTTTGTAAAACTGGATCTTGAATTGTGTAAATGTTTTTATGAAATATCAGCTCATAATCAAATTGTGTCACCAATGTATGGATTAAGATTAAATTGAAGGTAAACGATGGTAGGTACAACACATCATTAAGAATTAGGTTAGGTAAAACTTTCACAGAACCACAATGAGCCATGGTCAATTTATTTCCATTAGGCAAATGGACACCCAAAGGAGAAATTGATCTCGTACTTCCAAACATAGCTTCATTTGCACAGATATGATTTATGGCTTTAGAATCAAGAATCCACATTCTCGATTAAGTGAGCGACGTGAAGACAAGATCTATACCTGCGCTAGCAGCAGTTGTAGAGGTCACTTAATTGGAAACACTATTTTGTTGAGTAGCATGTTGTATCATTTGTGAAATACTCTTATACTGCTTAGATGAGAAAGGACCTGTATTTGATTTCTCTTCCTTTAATGAGACCTTGTCATATGGATCTAATTCGGAGGCTTCATGATAGGCATTATTGGCATTAGCTTGATCTTTAAACTTAAAAGTTGATGGGAAACCATGCTTTCTATAGCCTGTTTCAATAGTATGACTATTTCTTCCACAAAAGTACACACCTTATTCCTCCAATTTCTTGAAAATCTAGATCCAAATCCAAATCCTGATCCTCTTCCTTGATCATAAGGTCCTCTACCTTCAACAACATTTACCATAGCTTCATAATCATCATTGTTTCCAAAACCTCATTGTCTTTCATGTTGTAAAACTAATGAGAAAACGTTATTCATAGTTGGTAAAGGTTCCATGAGAAGGATTCGAGACTTCACAAAATTAAAATTCTCATTGAAGCCCATTAAGAATCTAATTACATTATCTGGAACTTAATACATCTTAGCATTTTGAATAGCATCACATCCACCCTCATTGTGTAATAATTCTCTAATGCCTCCCTTAGGACTTTCAATTTAGTGAATAGCTTGTAACAGACATGTTTACTTGCTTGAAATTGTAAGTTTCTTGTTGTAATTAAGAGATTCTTACCAAATCGCTATGTGCGAATCGTTCCTTCAACTCAATCCATGCATCTATTGCACTTTTGACATAGACGATGCTTTGCCCGATTGAAGTGCTCATAGAACTCATGGTCCAGGTATGCACTAGGTTATTGCACCTCTCCCAAGCCTTATAGCTTGGATTGAAGGTATCAGGCATTGAAATGTCTCTGATGAGAAACTTGAACTTGTTCTGGGAGATCAATGCTTGCCTTATTGATCTCGCCCAGGAATGATAGTGTTGGCCTTCAAGGATTGGATTCACAAGAGGAATCGATGTGTTCTCATCGGGATGAACATCATATAGTAAAGATTGATTCTGGTTGGGATTAACAATCATTCCAGCACTAGGGCCAAAGGAAGAAGTATCTTGATTACTGTTTCTCACCACGGATGAACGATCTTGATGGTAGAGCTCTTGTTCATGGCTCATGGCTTTGATACCATCATACAAAATTGAATGAACATGATGAAGATAGTGAACAAGAGCTTTGCACTGAATGGTTTTTTCTTATTGATCAGGAAAAGAACTCAAGACGTATACACAAGTTGTAGAAAAAGGAGGGAAAAGTTGTTAGGTTAACTAATTCACTGAGTTAACTAATGAGGTGAAAATTAACTGGCCTCTAATATTGTGCATACCCACTGGATGTATATAGTGTTGAGTGTTACTGAAAATTAAGCTCTAAAGGTGTTCATTTGTATCCCTGAAATCTCAGTCCACCAAATCAATACAAAGTATTAAGCATTTATATTCATATATCATAACTGTAAGAAAATATTTTATGGCCTTGAGTGTCGTGCCTATTGCAACCTCTAGGGTGCTCAGTTTATTGGGCATAACATAATTGATTCTCAGAACAGTAACTCTCACTTTTATCTAGTTGTAAGTAGTCCATACTCCATATTGGGCACTTCTGTATTATTTCTGAAAGAAATTATGTATGAAATATTTATTCAACATGCTTTATTATATGATGCAAACAAAATTAGGTATTATGCACGACTAATATTCTAGGAGGTGAGAAGCTCAAACATGGAAGTGATCTTTGCGCATGCTTTATGGATTATGGCCCAATTTTGATTAGCTTCTAGCTCACTAGAGTTTTTAAATTGTAGAACTCAATCATTAAAACTTGAGGCAAGAATGTTTGGTTATAGGTGTTCATGAAGAAGTTAGATGAAGGAGCTTGAAAAACTTGAGGTGTACAAGTCATTTTATGTGAAAAAAGTTGAGGTGCATTGGTCATTTTATCTTGTGCAAGAAGTTTGATTCTCCCTTTCTCTTTGATTCATTCTATTTTATTTTTTTCCCCATTAAAGTGTTACTGACTAATTCATCCACATTAACTCAACATCAATAATCTTGTTAAGTGTCCCTTTCATTCCATACATTATTTTGTAATAAATCTATGTTTACAAGGAACCCTGATTTCCTGTAATCTGTTCTTTAATAATAGATTTGGGTGTTGAGAAAGGCATCAAATTGGAAGGCTTGTCAGAGGCACAGATCTCTAAGGCACTTGAAGATCTGGTAAAAGCAGGAGGGTCTGTAAAAGCCTGATATTGCTGCTTATACACCGTCTGAAATGGAATAAATGTTCTCATAATGCTCTTGTAATTGCAAAGTGCTTTTGGTTTTAAAATAAGGCAGATTTCTGTTCTATCGTCGAGTGCTCTCTGGTTTAAGCCTGTCTCTTTCTGCATCTTATATAATTCAATTATGATACCGTAGAGTTTATCAGTTTTAAGTTAAACGTCCTGGTTTTATTCAGACCAAAGATCTGGTCCATGACTACTTGTCTATGTCAAAGGTTCTTGCTGGAGAACTTGATTCTGTATTGACCCAGCCATATAATTGGGTGTAACAATAACCAAAAGCATAAACGTATAATATTTTTCCTTAAATAGACCTTTTTGATGAGTGCTTGAATGGTTTCTTTCCCAGTTCCTATTGTGTGTGAAACCAAACTAAGATATGCAAGATGGAAAACTGTGTGCTCTCTACTTACCAGCAAAGATCACCTATAACATGAGTGTGGTTAAGCCTTGGATGACTGAACAATAGTGCAAGAGTTTTTTAACATCTTATGTAACAAGTGATTTACTCGATTGAAGGAAAAGTGATTCACTCTTCACATCAAAAAGAAAGAATGGAATATATATATGAACACACTCACATGTTTTGTTAATATACTCCAACCAATTTTAATGGAAGGGTATTTTAGCAATGTACACCAACATATTAGAACCAAAATATTCATATTTTAGCGAGACGCAGTGTTCCATTTGAAGGGGGTTTTAGTCATTAAATTTTTAATAAAAAAATTAAAAATTAGGCCTTCCTGTGTCTCCTTTCACTTCGTTACTTTGCAATTTTATCTCTATATTGAGTTTCCCCTTCATGATCCCTATATGTTACTAGTGTTTTCAAATTTACGCCATGGTGGTGAGGTGTATCAAATTTTCAATGGGGGCGTGCATCGGTTATAGCATGGTGATTTTCCATGGCGGGGCTATGGTGTTGATATTGGCGTGACAAAATGGTGGGCCATGGGAGAAGTTTTAAAAAAGACATAAAAGTAATGTTTGACCTGTTTCCTCACTTGAAAGGATAACATTTATGTTGAGCGCCTGGGAAGATTTATAGCCATATAAGATGAGTTAGTTCATGAGAGATCTTCTATTAACCGATCTCTAGGTTTTCTAGGAAATGACTATTCCCATTAGAAGGATAGAATTAAGATGTTTATTAAGTCTACTCAATACGGAAGTTAATGCAAGGTTTAGATTTCTCATCACACATGCTCTAGGAAGAACAAAATACAATAGAGTCTTTAGTTACAAAGCAATTAAAGGGATGTGGAATTCCTATAAAGGAATCATAAAGGAACTTCTATGGTTAAGTTCAAGAAAATACTATTAAACAAGTAGTATGACAACATCAATATGAAAGATAATTAAATCATAAATTAGATTTTTGGATTATTCCAAACTCTGATGAATTTCAATCTCTTGAAACTACTTATCCCATAAAGGGAATTAATGTTAAAATTTTAAGAAGCGTTGCTAATAAGTTTGACTCAAGATGTTCAACTTTAGAGAGGGTAAGACACCTAGAAACCCTTACACTTAATGAAGTGTACAGAGTGCTTAGAGTTTATGATATCAAGCTAGAACATAAGAAGCTGACTAACCAAAGATGTCAAACCATGTAAAAGTTTGTTGTTCTAAAGTCTAATAGCCAGGACTCCAAATAGGAGTCAAAGGCTCTCAACATTGATGATCCATCCTTTTCAAACTCAAACTCTAAGAGTGAGATAGTGAAAATTGATGATAAAGTCTCCCCCATGTTAGGAAGGATCTGAAGGCTGATGCAGAGAAAATGTAGAAATGACAAGTTTCATAAACAAAAATTAGAAGTTAAGTCTAATTCAAAAGATAAGTATGAGAAATATAAGATCATCAATTTAGAACGTAGGAAACTTTAAGACATATGAAAACCAATTGTGTAGGATTGAAGAAGCACAAGATAAAGTCTTTCAAGAAGAACAAGAAAGACACATTATCAACTTGGGAAGACCTAGACTCAAGTTCCTCATATGAAATGGTTGAGGAAAATCTGTAGTCTCTTTATGAAAATTATGAGCAACTTATGAAAAACTTAGTCGTTCTCTTTAAAAGTAAAATGAATTAAAAAGAAAATATAGTAAATAACTTTCAAAGAAGGGAACCATTGATGGAAGAGTTGTTGAACCAAAGAGAATCATCTTCATGCTGACAATATACATGAATTGAACAAAGGTATTGGAAAATATCAAGCTTAGTGTTCAGATTAGTTTGTTGAAATAAGTAAACACAAGTAAGAAAATCATGATTCTAACACTGTGAGCTAAAGTTTACTATATATTTCTAAGTCTAGTGAAGTGGGTAGACTTGAACAACAAGTTGTTGATCTCACAATGAACCTGACTAAATCTTTATTGTCAATGACACTAAAAATTTTAACAAGCTTTTGAAATAACAATACATCTCTGTGATAGATCTGGAATAGGCTTTGTCAAGAGTAGGTCGATAGACTAAGAAAAACAAGTTTGAACAAAAGTTTGTAAAACCTCCAACCACATTTTGTGGTAAGTATAGACACCTCACATCTAGATACTTTTACTAAAAGAGGAAAAGAATGTCCACAACCTCTAAAATAACCTTAAAGAACCCAAGAAGTTATGGGTACCTAAGTCTTTAACCATTCATGTGAGATCCTCTCTTAATTTGTTTAAATTTTCAAAGGAAATTTTTCGCATTTGACACTTGTAATAAAAATATAAGTCCACCCCTAAGGTGACAGTCATCATTTTAAATGCACACGAACTCCAAAAGTGAAAGTAAACAAAAATACCATATAAAATCAAGTATATTTCATGCAAACGGAAGCCTAAAACTTGTAAGGAAATGCCAAGAAAAGGGTACATGAGTTGTATAGGTGAAGTACTAGGTATAGGGGGCCATAAGGGATAAAATCATGGCACAAACGCAAAAAAATATGCACTTAGTGGAATCCACTAGCAGTGGGAATTTCCACTGACGGTGGATCTCTTTGACTTCATGCGAAAAATTTTAGTAACCTGAGACAAAGGTCCACTGGCCTTGGGAATTTCCACTGGCCGTGGATTGACCTCTATTGCCTCATTTTACCATTTTCAACACATTTTTACCTTGTAACCTTGATCCATGCGATGCTTAGGCCCTTATGGATGCAATCTAACCTTGACACATTTTGCTATTGGACATATTCTTATGCCCAATACCTCATGGATTAGTTTTAGTCATTCAATCTTGTATTTCCTTTGATTAGTGAACCTCACATACTAATTATGTAGAATTTTTCTGCATAATTCCACTTTCACTCATCAACTTCATTCCTCCTCTCACTCAAATGGTATCCAATCGTTACCAAACTTCACACACCATATCTACCACCTAAATATGAGTTGTTACAAGTGTTTTTAACTCAAAATCCCAAGAATTGGAGATCCTATGCACAAAGAGGTGTTTTACATAATTTAGAACCAAATGACTAATGCAACCATATCAAATGTAATCACATTGGACCTAAACCATTTCAAACACATCACATATATGGTGTATGGCTAATAGCAACCAACCAAGGGTCCAAAGGCTCCCTAATTCAAAATATGGCTACCCAAGTCACACATGCCAACAACAATTCTTGCTTCATTGAATCACATATCAAATGATCTCAAACCCTCACTAAATTCCACAATACCTACCCATATCACACAAGATTCATTACATCACAAACAAGGAATTCCAACATCAAGTCTACACTATCCAACAAGACTCAAATGCTCACAATCAACAAGTTGTCCAATTCAAAAGATTCCTAATTATATGTTTGCCTCCAAAAACTAGAAGTTTGATAATACTACACAAAAACATAACCATTCACACATGCTTCATTACACACCTTCATTCAAAAGGCTATAAATCCTATAATCTTCACTCAAGAGCATGAGCACTATAGTCAAAACATAAATATTTTATATATAGGAAAATCACATATACATTCTAAGGGCATCCCTATGGCATCATCAACATCCTTCTCGCCTCCAGAGTCATACACCAGCATCACCATCTCCCTGTTGGCTCACTGAAACCATAAATTGAGAGGTGAGTACCATCCAAAGCAATAGATAACAATTCCAAGCAACAATTTAGGTAAAATAATACATAGACATACATTGGTTTGCATTAACCACATAGTTACATGCAACATTCACAACTCATATCACCTTTTCCATCAAGTATACATAAAACATCAATACCAACAATGCAATATGTTCATGCTATGCCATGGTCCTTGATCCAATTTCTTAATGCATATAAGCATGTCATGTGGATCCACTTAAACAACAAATATTAGGGGTGGCAAAACGGGCCTACGGGCCGGGCCGGGCCAAAGCCCGCATAGGCCTGTCCAAATACGGGCCGGGCCGGGTCATAATAGGAAAACGGGCCAAAAACATTAGCCCGACCCGTTTTCTTTATGGCCCGCGGGCCAAAACGGGCCAACCCATTTCTTTAATATAATTATACAAACTATTTTTTATTTTAAATTTAAACTATTTTTAAATATTTTTTAAGAAAAGTTAGAGATAAAAATTAGATTTCACCTTTCTAAAGCAAAGTTTTTATAATTAATCCAATTTATTTCATTAAATGAAAACAATAAATACAAATAATTAAAATTTCAATCAACTAAATATTAATATTATACATATAATATAATAATATATATTTTAATAAAGGCCCGCCGGGCCGGACCGTGATGGGCCCATTTTTTTAGGGCCAAAACGGGCCAGGCCTATTCAGGAAAATGGGCCTTAAAGCTTAGCCCGGCCCAACCCATTTTAACTGGCCAAACGGGCCAGCCCACGGGCCTAACCCATATTGCCATCCCTAACAAATATAGCAAGTGTCAAGATAACTCACTCAGTGAATTGTAGCACTATAATGAAGGGTATCTGGGTAACTACTCCGTGAATCGTAGCATTATAATCGAGGGTACCCAAGAACTACACAGTGAATCGTAGACTATAAGTGGCAGCCTCAAAGATAACATGCTTGACAACTACCAGTGAATCATAGCACTATATCGGTAGTCTCCTAGTGAATCAAAGCACCAAATGCAATAATGTATGAAATGTGCGAATCTTTACGCAACGTAATCATCATGACATCACAATAACTCAGAATATTTAATCACACTGTCAACCACTTCATAATACATATATCTCCTAAAGGCACAAACTAACAAGCCATCACTGAGGAGCAATATTACCATTCAATCACAATCTCAAACTAATGATAATAATCAGTGAGCCACAATTACATTCATTTTCATGAACCGATACAAATATCATCCACCAATCAATTCCAAATTGAATTCAACAATATAGACAATTCGTAAAATATGATCATTGCATATAAATGACGTTCCCAAAGCCCAATAGCCTGCTCGATTAGAAATCCTTATCTATCACTCAGACAATAAACCCTCTCGTACGTTAAAACGTACCTGAATTGGTTTCGGCTTTGGTTTTCCACTTCCGATCACAATTGAGCTCCCACAACAAATCCTAAAAATATCGAATACTATATTTAGACACCCTAACGCTATCTTAAGCATACCAAAACACCTATTTAGAACATTTGATACCATTTCGGAAAGGTACGACTTACCGATTTGCCGTTATATTTTCCGATCATACACTGATGACTTCCGGTGGTTCAAAACTGGACCAAAATGATCTTAATTGCTCTTCGGGGTTGCTGCCACACAAACCCACAATAAGAAAACGAGAAATTGATCCATGGGTGTTTCACCCATCATAGCCATGAAGCAAAAATGGAAAGGGGTAGGGAGTTTTCACCTTACGGAGCTTTAAAATGGAACCTCAAGCTCACAAGACTCTGTCAATGACTATGGGTACACCCGGTTTGGCCCTAAGAGAAGGAAGAACATTACTCCTTTGCATGCACCGAAGAATAATAGAAGAGGAAAAGTGAAATTGGAGACCCTTTATGTGATGACCTGCGTCAATTTTCCCTTTAATAACAATTGTTTAATCATTTTTCATAATAATTTCTCGCGTTTAATAAAAATCAGCTCGGTCTTAATATAAAATAATATTTACTTTTCTTAAATACATTCAAAATAATAAAATTATACTTAAAATATCAATAACTGATTGGAAATAAATCCATTAATAAAATAAAGTTTAGAAACAGCGGAAGAAGGAAAACAGTCAGGGGTTTCACTCGACAAAAGGGTCCACTCGGTCAACTCTCTCTCGGGAGCAGCTTACCCATACATCACTCAAAAAAGGTTCATTCAATCTTATATCACTCGGAAAACACCCTAACCTTACTTCACTCGGAAGAGGCTCTCTCGGCCATAACTCACTCGGAAACATTCTCGCCTTCACTCAGAAGCACTCTAATCTTCACTCGGAATCATTCTACTCGTTCTTCACTTGGAAGTGATTCTCTCATCCCTCGCTCGGACAAGAATAAATCCTCTCAGGAAATATTCGCCCGATAATCGAAAATTTAATACCAATCATCATACATCATAAATTCATATCTGATTCAAACTTAGTTCAGCACACAACATGTAGCATCTCATATACAGAAAACTCAGTGTATATATATATTACACAAAATTTATTCACAATCACTCGGGCCTTGGCATCGATTCTCCGCTTGGCGCACCTCCAGGGCTCCGACCTCTTCCCTGTCACTGGTTACTAAATTGAAAACCACAGCAAGGGTGAGTGTTTAACATCATAATTAATCTAGAACGGAATTTAAATAATAGATTACGAGTATAAACTCCGTCCGATTGCTTTATCCTCAAATTGCAAGTCACACTCGGCAATTAACTCACACTCGGCAATATATCCATTAACACTCAGCATTATAGTAATTCACACTCGGTAATGTTACAATTCTCATCTGGCAATTTTAGCAAATCACTAAGCAAGTAACTCATTCGGCAAGTATAACAATTTACCACTTGGTAAATATAACAAATCACTCGGTAAATATATGAAATTATACTCGGCAAATACATCAAATCATACTCAGCAAATATATCAATTCTCATTCGGCAATTTTAGCAAATCACTCAGCAAATATAGCCATCACACTCGGCAATTATAACCGTTCACACTCGGCAATTATAACAATTCACACTCGGCAATTAAAACAATTTACACTCGGCAAATATAACAAACTGCACTCGGCAAATATAGCAAACTACACTCGACAATTATAACAATTTACACTCGGCAAATATAACAAACTGCACTCGGCAAATATAGCAAACTGCACTCGACAAATATAGCAAACTGCACTCGGTAAATATAGCAAACTGCACTCGGCAATTATACACCACAATTCATAATTCATCAATTGTCACAACTGACTCTCACATAAAATTGACGCCTAGTATCCGGATACTAAAGGATCGGCCTTCAGCTGGGAGTCCGACTTGACATCCCGTGAACCCGACTTGGCTCCCCCTCAACCACTGGGTCATAGACCTCTGGGTAGCTCAACTGGGTCTGACTTGACCACTGAAGCCAAAAATGAGGGTAATACATACCGTCGGCCATCCCATACCACATAATCACATATCATATCTCATTATCATTACATGTCATCAACAAACAGCAAATGCAACTACCAGAAACTGGCATGTGCTCACAATACAGGGCGACCAACTTATCAAGCCCATCCATCACCTTGTCACTGGGTGACCTGCTTGTCAAGCCCGTCATTACATTGCCATCATACATCGATTATCATAGCATCAAATATTTCAAATCCAATCGGCTTAAGCCACACACACACGATCCTAAACCGATCGGTGTCCATACACATACATGCATTCATACACATTCATATACAACTCATCCAACATCATCTCTATTATCACAGCATCCAATATTTCTTAAGTTATACACATACCCCCGATCCTAAATCGATCGGTGTCCATATTCATACGTGCATTCATACACATTCATAAATTTCATTCAGCATCATCTCTTACCCGGTTCACAATCATTCCAACGACTCGGATAGTATGTCCTATTCTAATTAATTATAACCCGAACACCCCCTTACCTCAATTCCAAGCTTCTACCATCTGCTCCTGGTACCGATTTCGTCCTCTGAGCACTGGGTTCACTGTTTCACTTCCTAATCCAGCACCAGCTCCGTCAATCAGCCTTTCGTTGCTCGATCTACTGCCTACGGGGTCGAAATGCAAAACTCGTTAGCTTTACACCATCCTCAGCTCTAAGGACCACTTTCAAGCTCACACTCACCAGAGGAGTGGAGAACAGACCCACACACAACCATCCATGGCCACTCGGTTAACAGAGAAAACGAAAGGGCAAGGAAACGCAAATGTAAATGAATCAATGGACTCACCTTAAAACCACGGTCACGGAAATGGGCTTATCACACGATTTTGATACGAACAGAGTCCCCCTCTGGAGCATGCAACTCACAGCCATGGAGGAAGGAGAAGACGAAGGAGAAACAAGCAGATGAAGGAGGGAGAAATAGTGGCTCGCGCGTATGTGAGTGAATGGGGGAAGAGAGAGAAAGAGAGAGAGACCACCTTTATTAAGGCCCAGGGGCAACCGGCAACTTCCCCAGCCGGTTAACCCCCATTTTCCTTTACCATTTTGTTTTAAACGTTTTAATCAAACTCTTCCCTTCTTCTAATCGCTCCACATTTATTATTAACCAATCAAATAATTTCATTTACATTCACAATATTTAATTATTTATAGTTTCCCAATAATTCATAAAATATCAATTAAATCCTTAAAACAATTTTTAATATTTTCCACTACATAAAATTTTTCTATAAATATCCAGGATGTTACACATTAGCTTACCTTTATCACTAATCTAGCAAGGGCATGCAAGGGTGGTGAGGATTCAAAGTGAAGGTGAAAGAAATAGGAAGGGTGGCACACGGTGGTGATGACTCGCGAGAGAAGGAGAAGGAAAAGTGATGCACATGAAAGAGAGGGCTGAACGTGAAAATGAAAATAACTGATTAGGAATTCAGTTTTTTGGAAATAATAATATTGGATTTCGGAATTTAGGTTTTAGGGATTTAGCTAGTTTAGCTCGGTTAATCAAAATAGGAACTTTATTCTATTGATCAGAATTTAACTAAATAAACCTATTCATAATTTAATATCAAATACATTGGACTATAACTTTTGTAGCATTGTAGCAAAGGGACATTGTTGATGACTATACCGGAATGACATGAGTTTACTTCTTATCCCACAAATACAGGTCTTTCAAAGTCTTTAAGACTTTTTGTAAAAGGGTGTAGATTGAAAAAAGATTATGTGTTTCTGCCAAAAGAAATGATCATGGTAGGGAATTTAGAAATGATTCTTTTGACAACTTTTACAATAGGAACATAATTTCTCATAATTTTTCTTCTCCAAGAACTACCTAACTAAAATGGAGGGTTAGAACTATATGTTCTGCAAAACAATCTACTTAACTACCAAAGTACTTCTGGCAAGAGTTTGTCAGCACAACATTTTACATCCAAAGTAATTTTTTTTACCAAACGTTTGTTAAATAAAATCCCATATAAATGGTGAAAGGGTAGAAGATCCAACTTATCTTCCTAGAGCACTCCCGTACATTAAGGCGTACATAGTTTACAATTTTAAGACTCACTATTAAAGAGTTTATTCGTGTCAAATTTGATGTCCCTTAAAAGGATAATAAGAGTCGTTGTTGGGGAAATGATAATGGAGATCATTTAATGACAAGCATGGTTTATGGTGCAAATTCATGGAAGCCAAATATGGGTAAATTTATAGAGTTAGGATATAAGGATAGTTCTATCAAAGGTTTAATATGGTAGAAGGAGCTATGGAGTATTGAAAAATGAATGTGAAGGAACATGTGATTCAAAAATAAGGTATATAGAGTGGTAGGAGACAAGAGACAATTTCTGTTTTTAGACGATAAATAATACAACCAACAATGTTTGAAAGAAGAGAGATTTAAGAGGTTATACCATATGTATGAAAATAAATATATGTTATTTAGGTATCATTTGGAAGAGAAACGACACAAAAATGAATAGTACGCAATAAAATCAAACATGAAAATATTGTTATGCGTACTGTCTTTGATAATTATAAAAAATGAAATGCAACAAAATGTTCTGTTTTGTATTTGACATATATTAATGAGAACAAAACACCATTGTTAATTACTTATATACCCTTATTATTTTTTTGCTTTATTTTTTTATACTTATATTCTTATCTTGTTTAATGTTTAGTTAACTATTTTTAAAAAATTAACTAATAATAATAAATATAACTATTAGGCATATCAATATTATTATTTATAGAACAAATCATTACCATCACTACTATTATTAATAATGTTGCTAAATTATTAATTTGGTCTATATATGATAAATAAGTAATTCAAAATTTATTATTAATATATTTTAGTTATTTAAAAGTGTTATATTCCATTCCATTGTGTTCTGTCTTTCAAATAAATATATTTATTCCACTGTTTATTGTAACACCCTGAATTTTTAAAAATAGAAAGTTAAATTAAGAAAATAAATATTGAATAGTTAAATGTGGACTAATTAATATACCAAAATGTTAGAAATAATTTAATTAAGATTCTCAGAGACTGTTAGTGAATTATTGTGACCGGATAAGCTGAAAACTGACCCGGATAAAATATAGGTGTCAGACCAAGTATCTCCGATTGAGATGTCGTTGGTCAGGGCTGTAGATAATATTACTGGGAATCCGAATATATATTCGAAATAATTTTTAGAGTATGTACTGAGCCCGAATAGAGAGCATGTTTGTTATAAAATGGAAAAGAATTAAGCATTGGGTTAAAAATTAGAAATTCTCACCTCTTCACTCTCAAATTCACGCTGGTCTCTATGTTCAAGAGGAGAAAAATAAAACACTTCTTCTTCCTTCTCATTATTCCTCTTTATTCTTCTCCTAAAACCCTAGGCTAAAAGGAGATACATTTCCCTCCTCCATTGTTATTCTTCAAGAGGCTCAAGGAAAGCTTGGAGCTTGAAGTCTCTTCTCCCTTCCTTCTCTTATTTTCGCATGGTCCTTCTCCTCTCTTGCAAACTCACTCTTCTCTTCTCTTGAGGTAAGATCATTACCATTTCTATGAATATGAACATATAGTTGTAGCCTTGGTGTTAAGAAAACAATAAATGCATGTGGGTTGTTGAGAGAAGCTCCAAAAGTGGGAACCCTAAGATGGGTTGACATAAATGTAAGCTTTATGAATAATTAATGAGGTAGTTGCAATTATGGTGGGGAGAAGATAGAAGTTAATGAGTATTTATGAAGGTTGGTGGGTTTGGTGGAATCCCTAACTTTGGATTTGGAGGAAATGTGTAATGTAGATGGGGTTAACATTTATTGATGAGGGAAGTGTTATAAATGATGAGGTAGAAGCATTTAATGATGATTTATAATGTTGATTAGAAGTCACAATGAATAGGAAGCTCACCAAGGTGTTGGTGGGAAATTTAATATAAAAGGTGACCTAATCAATTAGGTTGTTACTTGATAATAATGAATGGTGAGTTAAGGGAAGGAATTCCCAAAGCCTAAATAGGTAAATAAAGAAAATCCATGAATAGCTTCCACATGATGAGAATCATGTGTACATAGATATGTATATGAATATTGAAATAACCTTTGAATGAATAATTGATGTGTTCCTATAATGATTGGTGTAGGACTTGATAACACGGGTGAAGCGGGAACATCAAACCCGGAAATCTACTTCTCTTGAGGTAGGAGAGGGGGTGTATTTTCTAAATGCATGAGAACATGTATAATGATAATGTATATGATAATGTAATGTGGCATGTTTACTTTAGTGAATGTGATATCATATGTTTGTGAAGTGAAATTGAACTTGGTGCTCAAAATGATTAATTGCATATTGAAGCCTTAATGAGGCTATGAGTGGTATAATATGTGATGAAATGTTATGGAATCCATGTGTGGCTTGATGAATGTTTGAAATCTGTGATTCGTATGGATTCTTGAAATTTTATGATTGGAATATATATGGACATATTGACTATGGAAAACTAATGGTGTTATTGAGTATGAGTGTACCCTAGATGAGAGGGTGAGATAGCCCATATGAGATTAAGGCATGCATGAGCATTACATACATGGCATGGCATGCATATCATGATGATGTTGATAAGTGGTTGCAATCACTTGATGTTGGAAATATAAAAAGGGCTTGCGAGTCCCTATGATTATTGGACAGGTGGCTGCGATCACCTGGTATTCGAAATGAAAGGCCCTGCGGGACCATTGAGATTGAATGCCCATGGTTGCGATCATGAGGCGGGAGTACCCCTTGCAAGGCGGGAAACCATTGTGAATTGTTGAACGTGGTTGCGATCACGAGAAAGCACCTTGCGAGGCTGCTAGAGGGAGTACCCCTTGCGAGGCGGGAAACCCATGAATATGAATGAATGATTATGGTGGTTGCGATCACCCGTTGGTATGAAATCGGATCCGTGCATATGCATCCTAAACACTAGCATGTGCATTAGCCATAGGAGCATGACATAGAGTAACATCCGTTGAAGAGATTGTGTAAAGAGTAGATGGGACTTCCTTTTGATACCAATTGTGAATGGGTTAATGGTTGATGAGTTCTTATGAATCTAAATGGATATATATGTTCAATGAATTTAATGAATGATTGACTTGGTGCTGATTGAATTTTCTTAAGGAGGAGTGTTTATATTGAATTCATATATATATTATCACATTTGTTAGATTTTCATCATTGAGAAAGTATACTCACTCTCCATGTGGTACATCTTTTTAGCTCTTGTGTTGTAGGGCTGCACATGGAGCTCTTGTGTGGAGGAAAGTTGTGAAGGAAGCCTATTTTGGTAAAGAATGCCTTGGCTGGAAACATTTTAATTTTATAGTTTGTGTGGAATATTTGTAATATATATGGTATTCCGCATATTTCGTATAGCCCTGAATTAGCATAGATACTTGTATGAATGATGATTATATATATTGGTGATTTTGGAAGGTCACGTAGGAAAATGAGATCCTAGAGTCTATGGCTCATTTTCATTAGTGACCTTAGTATTGATTGGATTTTGAAAATGAAGCATGATTGTAGTTAAAACTTATGAATGAGTGATGAGTTATACGAAATTCTGCATTTCATAGATTTTGTCAAGTAGGAGGTTAGATTGGAATGCAACTCATGCATTAGAAAGTGAATTGATGGATAAAATCGATTGGAACAAGTTTTAAATGTTGAATATGATGAGTAGGATATGATGAAATTAAGTGAAATGGATTAAAATGAGTTTTGGTATGATGTATCGAGTGACTCCAGCATTTTTCTGTGTTTTTACTGATATTCTCGCTCAAGCGAGAGGGATTCTCGCTCAAGTGAGAGGGATTCTCGCTCAAGCAAGAATACCCCTGTGATAGAGTATGGTTACTGGCCAATTCTCGCTTAGGCGAGAGTGGGTCTCACTCAAGCGAGAAGGCCCTGGCATCAGGGGTTGGCCACTGGAAGAATTTCGCTTAGGCGAGGAGGGTCTCGCCCGAGCGAGAGTGGGGCATTTTAGCTACTGGCCAAATTTTGCCTGAGCGAATGGCCTTGATGGTGGTACCCGCTCAAGCGGGTGAGTACTGGGTAGGTTCTGGATATTTTTGCCTGAGCTCGCTTGCCTTGCCCAAGCGACTTGTGAGGATCTCGCTTAAGCGAGACGGGACTCGCTCAAGCGAGTTGACCCCTGATTCTTTTCTTATTTCCTTCGCTCAGCTCATTCCATGTCTCGCCCAAGCGTCCAATTGGGACTCACTAAAGCGAGTGTGGTTCTCGCTTGAGCGAGGGGCGCCCTGATCCTTCAAACTATTTTGTTTAAATTATTTTCCCTTTTCTTTACAATATATTTTGGTTTTGCATCATCTTATAAACACCTTGGGCATAATTTGAATTCCTCAATTATTCATAATGGTTGACCTCTTCGAACTCAATCACATAGCAATAATTTAAATGCATTTTTCCGTTGTTTTCAATTGAGAATTCCTCATTCCTAGTTTCTTTATCTACCTTCTCATATCTTCATATATGAGATAGGTCTTTCATAGATCCAGGGTATTAAATGATAGCTTCACCACTTAATTATATCATGAATTAACGCTATCTAAATCGTGAAAAAATTTACCCCTATTTTTGGGGCGTCTTATTTATCGGTTTTATCTTTAAGATTTAATAAAGATGGAATAGAAGGTTGATATTCCGTCACATTCCATTCTTACCTTCCATTAAAGTCTACCTAAATTTGCTTGGTGGAGAGATTTCTTTGAATGAGATCAAAATTCCTTTATATAATAAATTATTGCTAGTCCTTAACAACATGTGTTAAATAAAGTGCTTCGGAGCATAGAATTACAAACTAGAATTGTCAAGTGTATAATTTGTAGCATCAACTTATCAAAGCCCAAGGGTACTAGAAAGGGAGGACAACGATTTGGTGTTCTAGTAGATTTGACCAAGGAAATCTGATAGAGATGCTAGAGCTTAGGGTTCATATTACTACTAAATTAAGAGAGACTAGAAATAAAATACCACTTCATTCTCTTCAGAGTAAAAGTCCTTCAACATAAATACTATTGAGAAAAAGAAAGCAAAACTGAAACATGGGCCTGGATTAGCATTCTAAATAAATGAGAATTGTAAATAAGGAATAAAACTAAATAAAATACTTTATCCAAACTGGTTTCAGTTTGTTTCTTTTGGGCTTGGCAGTATGCGGTTATGTGTTGATTACCGCCAGCTGAACAAACTTACGATAAAGAATAAGTATCCGTTACCAAGGATTGATGATTTAATTGATCAATTACGGGGTGCTTCAGTTTTTTCGAATATTGACTTACGATCTGGGTACCATCAGATCCGCGTTAAGGCTTCTGATATTCCTAAAACGGCGTTTAGGACCCGATATGGTCACTATGAATACGTAGTAATGCCATTTGGTATAACCAATGCCCCTACTGTATTCATGAATTATATGAATAGTATCTTCCATCCATACTTAGACCAATTCGTGGTTGTCTTTATCGATGACATCTTGATTTATTCCAAATCTTCCGAAGAGCATGAAGAACATCTTCGCTTGGTGCTCCAAGTATTGAGGGAAAAGCAATTGTTTGCTAAGCTATCTAAATGTGACTTCTAGATGGATAAAATCCATTTTTTGGGGCATGTGATCTCCATGGAAGATGTCTCTGTTGATCCTTCCAAAGTGGAAGCTGTTATGGCTTGGGAGAGACCTAAGTCAGTTACTGAAGTTAGGAGTTTCATAGGTTTAGCTGGGTATTATCGAAGATTCATTGAAGGATTCTCTAAGATTGCATTGCCGATGACTAAGTTGACCCGAAAGAATGTTCCTTTTGTGTGGTCTCCTGAATGTGAAGAGAGTTTCCAGGAGCTAAAGGCTAGATTGACTTCCACTCCGGTGTTAGCATTGCCTAACTTGCGGGAAAACTTTGTTGTATATTGCGATGCCTCCAAGGTGGGCCTTGGGTGTGTGTTGATGGAACATGATCGGGTGATTGCTTATGCCTCGCGACAACTGCGACCGCACGAACAGAACTACCCCACCCATGATCTGGAGTTAGCAACTGTGGTCTTTGCACTTAAAATTTGGAGACATTACCTGTATGGATCTAAATTTGAAGTGTATAGCGACCATAAAAGTCTGAAATACTTATTTGATCAGAAGGAGCTGAATATGAGGCAAAGGAGATGGACCGAATTTCTAAAGGATTATGACTTTGAGTTGAGATATCACCCGGGAAAGGCGAATGTTGTTGCTGACGCCTTAAGCCAGAAATCCATTCATGTTGCTACTATGATGGTAAAAGAGATGGAGTTACTTGAGCAGTTCAGGGATTTAAGTCTGACTGTGGACGTTTCTTCACCTGAGAGGGTGGTTCTTGGCACCTTGAAGATAGCAAATGAGTTTTTGAAGCTTGTACGTGTACAACAGTTAAGCGATGACTACCTAGCCGAATTGAAAGGGACACAGGCGGGTGGAAAGGACCTGTCGTTGTCTGAGGGTCCTGATGGCATTTGACGGGTGAAAGGCCGAATTTATGTGCCTAGTTCTGGTGATTTGAGAAGGATGGTGCTTGATGAAGCTCACAGAAGTATGTTGAGTATCCATCCGGGCACTACAAAAATGTATCATGATTTAAAATTGCACTTCTAGTGGCCTGGATTGAAGAAAGATATGGTTGATTATGTGGCTCGTTGTATTATTTGTCAAAAGGCGAAGGTTGAACACCAGAAACCGTTCGGTGGCTTACAACCTCTCGAGATTCCTGTATGGAAATGGGATGCAATCGCTATGGATTTTGTGATGGGGTTACCCAGGACCCGAGCGGGTCATGATGCTATCTGGGTCATTGTGGATAGATTGACGAAGTCTGCACATTTCTTGCCAATCCATATAAGATATTCATTACTGAGACTAGCACAGATTTATATCAGTGAGATCATTCGACTGCATGGTGTTCCATCTAGTATTGTGTCGGATAGGGATCCGAGGTTCACTTCCCGGTTTTGAGGAAGCTTGCACCGATAGTTAGGCTCGAAACTCCGGTTGAGTTCAGCCTATCATCCCCAGATGGATGGGCAGTCTGAACGTACTATACAGAGTTTGGAGGACTTGTTGAGGTCCTGTGTGCTAGAACATGGTGGTGGCTGGGAGCAGTACCTCCCTCTGATTGAGTTTACCTATAATAATAGCTACCATAGCAGCATCAGTATGGCTCCGTATGAGGCTTTATATAGCAGGAAGTGCTGAACACCTCTATGTTGGTTGGAGACCGGTGAGAGTTTGATGTTAGGGCCTGAGATTGTGCAGCAAACTTCTGAGCAGATTCAGATGATTAGAGAAAAGATGAAGGCATCCCAAGACCGTCAGAAGAGTTACTATGATAAGCGGACGAAACCTCTTGAGTTTCAGGTCGGTAATAGGGTATTCCTGAAAGTTTCTCCTAATAAGGGTGTTGGACGAGCCTTAAAGAGTGGAAAATTAGACCTTATGAAGTGCTGGAAAGGGTCAGTTCTGTAGCATATCGAATTGCATTGCCGCCTCATCTGTCAAATCTACACAGTGTATTTCATGTGTCTCAGTTGAGAAAATACTTACCTGACACTACTCATGAGATGCCTGATGATGAGGTTGAGATCATAGAGAATCTGACTACAGTAACTGTGCCGACTGGTATTATGGATCGGTCGGTGAAACGCTTAAGAAGCAAAGACGTACAATTAGTTAAGGTAGCATGGCAACAGAGCCAATGTACTTCTTACACATGGGAGCGTGAAGATGCTATGAGGCAGCAATATCCTGAACTATTTTATTGAAGTAAACTTATATTTGAATTTCGAGGATGAAATTCTTTGATGGAGGGGAGAATTGTAACATCCTAATCGAGCATTGATGGGCAAATTAAAGTTAATAGCCGAATAACTAAAAGTGGCATGGAAATTATGCATGTGCCCCTCTTGACAATATAAGTGATTTCAGTCTCACTCTTCCACTCACGCTGAGCTGGGAAAAGGAAGAGAGAATTGAGCTCACTTCTCCTTTCGTGCATGCAGTGGCACCATTCCTGTTTCCCTCTAAAATTCAATCAAGTTTCTTCTTCTTCATCCCCTCCTCGTGGGCATCGTTGGGGTGTCTTGGAGTCTCAAAATCCTCCATTGTTGGTAAGGTCGGGGCTGTTCGAGAGAGCGGACAGCTCGGGGTTTCTCCGAAGTTGAGTTCGGAGGTTGACGATTTGAATCGAAGGTCGTTTAATCGAGAAAGAGTGATTGGAGAGCGATCAATCAACGTTTGATAACTCGAGGAGCTTCTGGAATCTCTTATTCTAGGTAGGGGGTGCTTTACATTTCAAATGAATGGTTTATGGACGAGTTCCGGGTAAAATTGTTATCCTGTTTGTTATATAACTTTGAAATGTGATGATTGGTGTGTTCTGGTTGTACGATAACTTGCGAAATACTTGGATATGTGATATCTATGAGTTATGGAGTGTTATGTTGATTTCCGTCCATGATTGCATATTGAATTGCATGAGATGCATGTTGATGATAATGAGAATGCCGAGTGCATATGGCGTGAGACGCTTGATGATTAAAATGGTATTGATGTATTAATGATAATAACAATATGCATGAGATGCACCATTGAAAATACTGAGAGCATATAGCGTGAGCGCTTATTATTGAAATGGTAATAAAATGTATACGCATGAGATACTATGAAAGACCTTGAGTGGGACTCAAGGCAAGCCTATTGAGTGGGACTCAGGGCTGCCCGTAACACTACCGTTGTCGTTGAGAGTGACTGTGTTACATGAGAGGGCAAACGGTTTGGTACCAGTAAAACGGCCGGATCAGCTGAGAGCTGAGTATAAGGCTGAGAGCCTATGTTGCAACACAAAACTTAATAATGAACAATGGATCCGATTGATTGAATGTATGTACACTGATAAATGTTGCTGAGAGCAATGTGACTTGTATGGTTATGTGTATATGTTATTGAGAATAACATGAATTATATAGCCTTGAATGAGTTGAGTAAATCCTGATTAGATGATGTTTTGTGAGTAATTATATTGAATGACAGTGTATGTTGTTGTTTGTTTGAGACATCATATTGCATAGTTAAGAATTGGATGATTGATCCGAGTCAATAACTATCATTTAACATGTACAATGCTCACCCCTACTTGTGGCTATATTTTCAGTGGATTTAGGCCGGGATGGCGAATGATGAGAGATCATCAAGCTCGTGTGAGGAGTACTTGTACAGATGTAGTATACATATTGTATATAGTTGTGATATAGCCTTGGACGGCTCCTATGTATACCGTTTTGTTTTGAGTATATACATGAGTTTGAACTATCCAGGATTGTGGGCATATATATACGTAATGCTATGATGTTGTTTGATATATCCAGGGAGTGTTGTTGTATAAGAAATATCAAAGGTCAAGATGTTTCCGAGTGAGACATAACCGAGAGAACCTCTTCCTAGTGAAGGAAGGTTAAAAATATTTCCGAGTGAGACATGACCGAGAGGACCACTTCCGAGGGAAGGAAGGTCAAGATGTTTCCGAGTGAGACATAACCGAGAGAACCTCTTCCGAGTGAAGAAAGGTTAAAATATTTCCGAGTGAGACATGACCGAGAGGACCAGTTCTAAGGGAAGGAAGGTCAAGATGTTTCCGAGTGAGATATGACCGAGAGAACCACTTCCGAGTGAAGGGAGGTTAAAATATTCCCGAGTGAGACATGACCGAGAGGACCACTTTCAAGGGAAGGAAGGTCAAGATGTTTCCGAGTGAGACATGACCGAGAGAACCTCTTCCGAGTGAAGGAAGGTTAAAATATTTCCGAGTGAGACATGATCGAAAGGACCACTTCCGAGGAAAGGAAGGTCAGGATGTTTCCGAGTGAGACATGACCGAGGGAACTACTTCCGAGTGAAGGAAGGTTAAAATGTTTCCGAGTGAGATATGACCGAGAGAATCATTTCCGGATGAAGGTTAAAATGCTTTCGAGTGAACCATGTCCGAGATGAGATCTTCCAGGCGAAGAATAAGGATCTGACTATGAGTGAGAAATTTCCGAGCATGACCTGAAGGGACCATCCCCGAGTGAAAGGAGGTTCCGGTTTCGAATGATGGAATGCACCGAGTGTAGGGACTCGCTCTAGCGAGTAGGAGCTCGCTCAAGCGACCTTTACTGGTTTCGTTTAACCAAATCAGGATCTCGCCAAGCGAGTGACACCCTGACTCCGTTTTCTTTTTCCCGATTCCAGATTTGAACGCGAAAAATTTCCCCGGGTTTTCGGACTTGTCTTTATTAAGTCGGGATGTTTTACTACTTCTATCTTTTCTTTCTAGTTATATTTAAAGTTTGTACAAATGTATTTTATAAAAAGGGCTCCTAGTAAGTGTTAGGATTAACATAGCTTATAACTTATAAGAAGGTTATAGTTTTTTTAAAATCCTATTTGAGATAATTTATAATTTTTCAAAAGTTATAAATTCTTTTATTAATTATTTAGTTATTATTTTTATTTTTAATATTATTAAAAATATAATTTTTATTTTTCATATAATTATAGTATTATATTTTCTTTAAAATCATTTATCTAGTTAAAAAATTCAAGAGAATTACAGAAAAAACTAATGCAATTGCGCATGTCTCATAATCAACGTTAAATCCTCGAACTAAAATGCATTTTTGTAGTAGTGGTATCAAAACGATGGTCACTAATACGCTAAAAAATATATGTAGACACAATTGCTGACTTTTTGGTCTATAATTATTTGACCTTCTAGTTAAGCTTGTGGAATCTTTGACAAATTGTTTAATTAAATAATTTTATGCATTAATTTCAGAAAAGTATTTTACACTCTCGTTGTTCACATGAGGTCGAACTGAAGATATATGCATCACATTTTGTAAACGAGAAATAAATCAATAGATAAATATAAAAATACTTCAGTTAATACAGAGAATTAATACTCAAAGCGAGGAATAAAGCATGGTATATGAGATGCAAATTAATATTCCAATATTAATGCTTAATCTGAGATGTCTAGTTCAAATTTAACTAAGAATACAACTACATTAAAACGATTAGTTAAAAGAACTTTATTAGCTCAAACCAAACAGATCGAGTGAAAACTATATAGGTTAAACAAATAAGTTTAATTAGTTCTTTTGGAGACTTTTTGTTCTATTATTTTTCAATTCCTTATCAATATAGCTAATCATATTCTGGGTTTTTAATTACTTCTAAACAAGGTTTTAAAAACCGGACTGGTGAAAGTACTAGTTTAAGGTTTATTAGTTCAACTGTGGTCAAACCGGTCATAATAAAATATATATTTTTAATATAATATAATATATTTCTTGATAATATTAATAATAAATTATTTAAAAGTTAAGTTAAGTAAGGATCATATTATATGTTTTATAGGATTAAAAAATTATAATAAATAAAATAATATGTAAATATTATATATAAATTTTTTATTTATTTAAAAATATTTTTAATAGAATTTTTTTAAGAAAATAAAAAAATAATTTTAAAACTCTGACCAATTTAACTGGTTCTAAAATACCCGGTTTTCTTTCTTATCCGGAATGATACCTTACCAATTCCCGGTCAAACCCACCGGTCCAGTACGGTTTAAAACCATGCTTCTAAGCACATTCTTTTCATATGTATTACAATATTACAATATTTCCCCTTTCAGATTCACATGCAAACATTATGATTCTTTACCATATACACAAAATCACGGGATCAGTAGAGACTATTGAACGTGTTTTAGGATTGAAGAGAAATAATGAGACACAGATGACCAAGTGGCAATCCAAGCAAAGTAATTAACTAATAATAGGATATATATTTATCAACCATTACCAAGAACATATTAATTGACAAAGTGGCGGGAAGAGTATGCATATATTTAGTATAGCCTATTTTTTTTAATAAACAAAGTTAATTTATCAAATAAAGAAGAGTAGAAGAAGTAAATATATGATGAAATAAATAAATCATGGAATATCGATTACTAATTAATTCTTTTCCCCTCCTTAGCTTCTACACTAACATGTTTGGCAGGAAAAGAAAGTTGAAATTAACACATGATCTACTACTATAGTCACAAATTAAAATACTCCCACCACACCCTAGTGGAAATTAATCAAGGAGAGGGGTGAAGAACAAATATAAAGAGAAATAAAATTTTGTTTATGCGATTCAAAAACTGAAAATTAGTAGTACATGATCAACAAAGGAGATAAATTGAGTAGTAATACTTAAGTAACATGGATCGGACCAAGGTGCTTGATTCCCCAAGTGTTGATGAGTTGTTGGATCTTGGAAGCTTTCAGTGAAACATTAATAAAGTATAGAGGTAGCTAGCTAGGGTTTTCTCATAAGCAAGGGTTGGTGCATGTGATGATGATGATGTTTATGATTGAGGAAAAGGTTGGAACTTTGAAGGGGTAATGATGATGAAGGGTCAGAGAAGAGGAAGAGGGCATTGGGATTCATGATTGCTTTGCTATTGCCCTTCAAGAAAAATCCAAGCTTATAGAAAGAGAAAGACACTCATTCTTCTCTCTCTAGCTCGTGGAAAGAAACAATCATCACCAATATCGTGGTTCCCATCTTTTTCATGCCCCCCAAAATAATCATTTTTATAACCACATTTAAACAATTTTAATTAATTTAACCAATTCAATTATTTAAATAAATATTTATTATGATAAAGTTCTTTTTATATATTCATTAAATATAATTTTAGACTTTTAACATATTAAAATATATTTAATAAAAAGATAATATAATAAATAAAAGGGTGGATATTTAATAAATTTTGATATGGATATATAATGAATTCTTTGATTTATAACATTTTTCTCTCGTGGACAGTAATATGGAGATAAAAGTAATATTATATTAGTATAAATATTCATACAATATCTTTTATTTTTATTTTGTATATATAGTTAGATATTCAAGTATGTTATTAATTTAAATTTTACTATGTTCATAAACTATGTTAGGAGAGATATTACTTATTTTAATAATTTGGTACGTTTCAAAAAATTTAATTTTTATTTTTATTAAAAATAACTAGTTCAATCACACGAATAGAATATGTGAGGGTGCTTGGAGCTCGTTTGATTCCTAAAGAATTTCATCTCTAACTTTAAAAAAGTAATTGATTGATAATGGTTAACTTTAAAGATCAGATTGATTGAAAATCAGTAATTTTAGGAACTAAAATAGTGACTTTCGAAAAACAGAGATTAAAGTGATTTGGTTTCTGAAATTAAAGGATTAAAATGACTAATGCCGATATTTACTGTGATATTTTTACATAATTTGTATGCCAATACAATTTCTATTTCATGTTTGTTGCTGAAATTATTACCTGCGTGCCACTGTTCCCTTGTCCATAGTACAGCATCGAATCAAATTTTACTATATCTGGGATCATTTTGTTCACATGTAACTGCAACAAATGTGTGGTCTTATTGCAAACTGAGGGTTTGGAAACTGTAGACCTTTGTCTCGAGTTGAAATTGTTAAATGTTGTATCCGAAAATTAGATAATAGTTAGAATGACTCAACAGATACAATATTATGAAGCAGACGATATAAGACTTTTAATAGAAATCTTATATTTTTTGTGTTCTTACCCTGTTTTCTATACGTACATAATTTTCTATATCTTTTTTTTAAAAAAATCCTCATTTTTAACATTTTCACTAAAATTAACATGTATTTTTTGAAAAAAAATTCTTTAAAGGAAAAAAAACAAACACTCTCTCTCGTTATTTGTCTTTGTTAAGACGCTCTTTTATAGAAATGATTTGCATGGTGAGAAAAATTTATCACACTTAAAGAATTTAATATTACCTCACCCTGAGTGGCAACTAACCCCAAATTTAACCTACGATTTGTTAAATAGAAAATCCTATATTCGTTGCTTAGCTAATATCCCAGACACTAGACTCCACCTTTTTTAATAATAAAAACTATTTTAATACAATTTTTTTTCCTTATGGAAAAATTTAACTATAAAGTCTGTTATGGTGTACATGTGTGTGGGAGGCTGAAAACTATTTATTTAGATCTCCCAAGAATATTAAAGCATGCTATCACAACTGTAATTAATTAATTTTATAAATAACCTATGAATTTTTAATGAACAATTAACAATATAATTATATATATTTATTTTGTAAAATACAACCAAACACTAATGAGAGGAGTCAAATCCTTGTGATGTGGAGCAACTTTTTTTTTTAATACCAACAATGATATTCATTTGTATTATTCACATGCTATTTAATGTTACTTATTATTTTTCTATTTATCCATCACATGCATTTCCCTTTTATTCTATGTCATTTTCTCTTTTATATTTCTCTCCTCAAACACTGAATATTAAAATAAGTTTTCTTTTATATCCATGGTAGCAAAAGGGTGTTTGTAAGATTTAGTTAAAGAATAATGATGGAAATTGGAGGAACGAGGAGAAAGAAGAATATTGAGATGGTAATTACAAGAGAGATAGAATACGCGGCCTTCTGAATGTAATGGCTGTCCTTCTGTAAAAATACAAAAATTTTAGTTACTGTTCATACATTATGTACTATATTCCCGACATTCTGAAACTTGAAAGCAATAACTCATTGTTCACAGCGACACAGGAAAAGATTCCGATCCATATAAGCATAATTTGAATGTTTATACTTCTTGATTCTCGCACCACTACAATATATTACACAACCTAAACATGGTACTCCAAACAACGAATTGATGAAAGGATAAGATTTCATCATGTCAATGACCTAATTTATGTCTCTCTCAATACAAGCACATAATAAGGCATTATTATTTCTAGTAGAAAAGCAAAATATTATGCCAGAACTTGCTGCGATCTCATCACAAGCTGAATGGCATAAAAAACTAAAGTCATTTTCATTGGAATCTTCTTCATCATCCAAACCTTTAGAAGATAAAGAAGAATTTTCTCAAAATTTACTTCAAGAAAATAAAGACATGTGTTATGGTGTGCTCGACTAAAGAAAAAATGATAATATAAACACAATAAATGTACCTTAAAGCACTTTTGGACAAATAAAGAATTAGCATCTCTCAATAATAAAAGTTAAGTGTCGACAAGACATCATTGAACACATAAAAAACCTCCCAGTAAAAATGACAAAAGAATCTCCATACAGTGCAAAATATAAAATGTAATCTAATCAAAATCTTTCAATAATGATGTTAGAGGTTAGATGTAATCTTATCTTCTTTTGTGTACAAATAAGAGACTTGAATTCGTTTTAGGGAAAAACGAAAAACATGAAGCGTGTCTTCGAAAAGAATTCTCTCTCGGGTTGTATGTCATCTTTAGTTTCTTCTTCGTTGTAAGTTTTTAATATTTTCAAATATTAAGTTCTATTTTCATTATCTTGTTATTTTATCTATTACACTAGAATGAATCTTGATGTTTATAAACCACATTATTTTGTCTATTAACACGGTTCATTCATAAGAATTTCATCATTTTATAACATGAATCCAATCCAATATCATGTTCTATTTCAAATCTAAACATGGTAGTAGTTGTAATGATGACATAAACTGCGCACAACGTAAAAATCCTTATGATAAGAAGCAAAATCGTAAATTGATGAGGATTAATAAAAAGGAATTACAGTTGTATTAGAATGACTATAAATTAACAGATATATGTGACATATTAAGATCTAGAGATAAGTGATATGGGTTCACAATAAGCACTGAACAAACAAAAACCCTAAAGAATTGCTCTGGGAAATTAGGGTTATTATTGCTTACTAATGTGTCACTTAAGTTACAAATGGGGGGCTCTAAGGCCATATATACAATAAGCATAAAAAGGAAAGAAGAAAAAGGAGAGGCCTGTGATCAAGGCCCAAGAAGGTGGGGGTATGATGATATCTGAATGGAGTCATGAGAGCATGGAGTTCCCTTAATGATTGCCGAGAATCAGGGACAATGGAGGCATGGTGGGGCTATCTCCTAACCCAAGGCAAACAGGAGCCTCTTAGTTACGAGCGCCAAGCGTAGAGCCAAGCCAAGTGACTAGGTGTCATAGAATGGCGTTGGACGACAGAGTTGTAACGCCCCAGCCGCTTTTCAGGAATGAACGACTCGACCCACAGACCAACACGAGACCTTTCCAATGTGCTTTTGTCCTCACTCACACATTTCTTGAGAACTTCCCAGGAGGTCACCCATCCCAAAATTACTCCAAGTTAAGCACGCTTAACTTTGGAGTTCTTAAGTGATAGGCTACCGAAAAGGTTAATGCATTTGTTGATATAGGTAGTATGAATTCATTCCTTTAAGCTATCCTCGACTGTATAGTCTCATACCTATACAGTCTTTTGGATCCCTCTCATTCTGGTATGTATTCGGTTCGTTCATGTGTCCCTCCCACTGGAAGCCTGCCAGGAGCCGCTCCTTGTCCGTGCCCATGCACCGGCGATCACTCCTCGCCCTCAACAACGCCAGGATGTCACATGCCCACCAGCTTTCGCCTGGTTCGTCCCCGAACCATACCGTATTAGGAGAGGCTAGGCTCTGATACCACTGTAACACCTCAGCCGCTTTTCAGGAATGAACGACTCACCCCATAGACCAACACAAGACCTTTCCAATGTGCTTTTGTCCTCACTCACACATTTCCTGAGAACTTCCCAGGAGGTCACCCATCCCAGAATTACTCCAAGTTAAGCACGCTTAACTTTGGAGTTCTTAAGTGATAAGCTACCGAAAAGGCTAATGCATTGTTGATATAGGTAGTATGAATTCATTCCTTTAAGCTATCCTCGACTGTATAGTCTCATACCTATACAGTCTTTTGGATCCCTCTCATTCTGGTATGTATTCGGTTCTTTCATATGTCCCTCCCACTGGAAGCCTGCCAGGAGCCGCTCCTTGTCCGTGCCCATGCACCGGCGATCACTCCTCGCCCTCAACAGCGCCAGGATGTCACATGCCCACCAGCTTCCGCCTGGTTCGTCCCCGAACCATACCATACTAGGAGAGGCTAGGCTCTGATACCACTGTAACGCCCCGGCCGCTTTTCAGGAATGAACGACTCGCCCCACAGACCAACACGAGACCTTTCCAATGTGCTTTTGTCCTCACTCACACATTTCCTGAGAACTTCCCAGGAGGTCACCCATCCCAGAATTACTCCAAGTTAAGCACGCTTAACTTTGGAGTTCTTAAGTGATAGGCTACCGAAAAGGCTAATGCATTTGTTGATATAGGTAGTATGAATTCATTCCTTTAAGCTATCCTCGACTGTATAGTCTCATACCTATACAGTCTTTTGGATCCCTCTCATTCTGGTATGTATTCGGTTCGTTCATGTGTCCCTCCCACTGGAAGCCTGCCAGGAGCCGCTCCTTGTCCGTGCCCATGCACCAGCGATCACTCCTCGCCCTCTACAGCGCCAGGATGTCACAAGGGTTGTTTCGAGTGAGAAAGCATTCCCCCAAGATGTGTGAAGTGATAGCCTTCCGCAAGCGTACGGGATATCGCAGTAATAAAATTATCATCCCACAGGGATTATTCCCAATTACCGGTTTATAGCATTTTGATTATCTAGACAATTCATTTGTTGGTTTAGAAATTTAGAACGCAAAGAACTAAATGACATGAACAGAGAACACTAAGCAACAACAATAAAAGGATTGATTTGGAGACGATGGAGATTAATTTCTTGGGAAGTAAAGATTCACATAAATGTGGGTGCCAATATTTAATGCAGTTCGATTTCTAGATCATTAAATCATGTTTCTTAAGGCCAGTTTTCCTAAATTGATCAGTGACTTTCTCTCGAAACCTCACTAACGTACCTAATTATTGAAGAACCGCGTTCAATTCACTAATTAGGTCCTTTAAGCTCTATGAAAACTCAGATATCTCTCAAAGAGTTTCGTTCTCTTTCGTAACCCGAATCCCTAGGTTCAATTTTGTGCAATTCAAACTATACGCCAATTTTTCAATTACCCTTACCGTTTACAAACATCCATACTTATCTCTAAGCTTAATGGAAGCATTAAGAACTCACAAACTTGAATAAGAACACAATTTAACAACCAAGAACGAAGAACATTACATATGAGTTCACATAAATGCTACACCTTAATTCCCAAGAGAAATGTTTAATGTGCCATGGAAACAACTATGATAATACCACAATTCAAGGAATTCAAACTAAACATAGAAGGGAAATCAAAAGATGAAAAGGGATTCAGAAAATACAAGAGGAAGTTCTCACTAAATCTCCTAAAATCCTTCTCCCAATTCTGCAGAATTTGATCTCCTTTGACGTTTTAGCCTTGATCCCTTTCGAAAATCCTTGGAAAAGCTTTCCCTTTTTCTCCCAAAAAGTGTCCCTCAATGTCTCTGTGTCTTTTTCCCTTGAAAAACTGCCTCTTTTATTCAGAAAACTGCTCCAAAAATTGAGCCCTGTGCAGAACGTGCAAAAACCCATTGGCAGTGGGTTTCTCTGGAATTCAAAAAAACCAATTTTTCCTCCTTCGGGAAGCAAGGTCCACGGCCAGTGGGAAAAACCCACTGGCAGTGGGTTTCCAACAGCAAGACCCACGGCCAGTAGGAAAAACCCACTGGCAGTGGGTTTTTTTATGCACAAAATACTTACTCCAGAGGGGTCCACGGCCAGTGGGAAAAACCCACTGGCAGTGGGTTTCTCTAAACTTCACAAAATGCCTTTTTTTTACTGTTTTAAGGCATTTCTTTGGTTTTTCCTTCTTTTATGCCACTTCCAAGAGCGAATCCTTTCTTCTTTTTGAGCTTCCAAATGGTTGGACTATCTTGCATCTATCACATGCTTCATCAAATGCACTGCGTTCTTGCATTTATGCACCTAAATCAAGGTTATTCCTGCAAAACTTCAAACACCCAAGTGACATGTGCGGAATGAAGGAAATCATACGGGAAACAAGAGGAAAATGACACAGATTACCTAGAAATCCTAAGTAAAAACATCACAAAACAATGCAAATTAAATACCTATCAAAACACCCCAAACTAAAGCATTGCTTGTCCCCAAGCAATCATCATCACCACAAATATGAACAATAGAGAATGACGAACTCAGAACAACTTAAGGAACCCAATTAGAGAAAAGAAATTTAACAGATTATTGTAAGATTACCCAAACAGGAACCACACAATTATTCATACTATGCTCACAAGACTAGGCTATAGACACACATCCTTTCATTTCTCTCTAAGTATTTAAGCTTATGTATAAGAATCACTCAAATCATAACATTTCAAGACACTACCATAGGCTTGGCAAGTGACCTTAATCTCCACAGTTATCTAGAAAACAAGTTATGGTCAAAAGGTCTTTCATCTGGTTGTAATGGGGCCATGGGTTCAAAGATGCGGGAATGGATACCAAGAAAAAAGAAATTCAAAGGGCTATTATCCAATGAAATCTCTAAGAATAATTAAGTTTCGGAAGGCAAACCAGAAAGCATATTTTTTTATTCCTTCAAAAACTTCTAAGGAGTCCTTTTTGTTTTCATTTTTAAACTTAACTCCTTTCTCTACCTTGCTTTCATCCTTTTCTTTGTTTTTCCCAACAATTTTTTCTTTAGTTGGAAACACAAAATCATTTTGTTTATTTTTGTTTCCCAACTAAAACTCACTTTTCTCTTAGCCATTTTCATTCTAGTTATCGTCCTTGAATTTATGTTATTTTCTCATGAATTTATCAAACCAATTACCAAAGGGTTTCAAAAACAAAAACCAACAGTTTAGGTTCAACAAAGGGCAACTAATGGTGTATTATAACTTTCAAAATTCGGAGGCTAAAGAACAAAACCTACGGTGCCTTTTTCATTCCATAACAAGTAATCACCAACCATTTTGAATTGGTCGCAAGCCAAGTTCTAGAGCGCTTTAAACGTATGACACACTCAATAGAAGAAAACAGGGTTTTTCTAAATGTTTATGTTCAAAGGCTACCCCATTTTGGCTCAAAAGCTCTCAAAATACATGGTGGGTGAAATAGACCTAGTCAAAGAAAACACAGAATCATAAAGCATAGAACCTCCAGACAATCAAGCAAAAAAAAAATTTTATATATACATTTTTTTATTGGATTCCACAAGGCCCTAAAATTACGTCAATCCGAACTGAAACAATTTACGGCAACAATGATCACTAGAAAACTAGCTATGTTGTCCTAAATGAAAACACATTAAAAACCGAATGCATGCAAACTACATCCTAACATGATAAAATGAAACCGAAAGGAAAGTGCAACAGGCAATCAAACAAAATCAAATGAAATGACAAACTACAAAAGACTCGGAATAAGTTTCATCGTACCTACCACCCCAAACTAAATGTGAGCAGTGTCCTCACTGTTTAGAAAAGGGAGAGCAATGTACAGTGAAACTTATTTGGATGAACTCACCAATCATGGAGAAGGGGGTGGGAAATGCCCATGCTGTGAGTGCCAAGTATACATAGCATCCACTCGCTGAGCTATGTCATCTATCCGAATTCCTTGCCGGAGTTTCTCAATAGATAATGACTCCAAATAGGTATTCATTCCTTGCATCAAGGAATACATCCATTCCATAGAAAATCCAGAGTCGGAAGTGGATCGGGACGGGCCAACTGAGTGATCATGAGGAAGAGGCATCTCGATATCCAAAGGGACATCATCATCTGTACCTGAAAACAAAAAAGAAGTCTTGCCCTCCAGGCTAGTGAAGCTAGGGTCAGGCAAGGGGTGAGGCACAGAAATTCCAGGAATAACTAAACAATAAATGTTGTGTTCCACCACAATCATACCCATGTGCATCATCTCATCAATATCAACCCGCTTGGGTTGACACAACAGTTTATCATCATCCAAATTTATTCCTACATACCTAGCAAATGGGTTGATGTAACCACCCATGATGAGTTTGCCAGAGGTGGCCCGACCAACTCTAGTGAACTGGCTAAAAAGCCATTTAGTGGAATGGATGGGTATCTGATGAATCATCGCATATAAAAAATATAATTCAGCAGCCCCGATAGTACCCGGGCTATCGAATCTCCCGAAAATGGAACGGGCCATGAACCTTTGCAGGTATTTAAAAACTGGATGATGGATAAGGGAGGCTTTGGTTGATGATGGATCATAGTTATCTTTGGCTTGGGAAATTTGGGACCAAAAATATTTTGCATTAAAGTCCCTAGGAATGCGAAAGGCATTCGCACGAGCATGCATTTCTTTAGGAACGGAGGGAAAACCATAGATGGCATCCATCTCCGCTAGATCCACCCTAAAATCCGAATTATTAAGTCTAAAGGTGATTTCCCATCCGGAATCATTTGCACATGGTTTAATGTCAATTGAGCTAAGGAACTCTAGGGTGGTACGTTTATATCTTGGTTCAAATAATTCAATAAAAGAGTCCCGCCCCGCTTGTGACAAAATTTGTAAGTATCCTCATATAGCCCAAGTTCAAGAAAAGATTGTTTGCAAAAGAACCTTGAGGGGATAATTTCCCTAGAGGCCAAAGAAGCTAAGCGCATTCTTTGGTCATCCGATGTACACTCAATGTTATCTATACTAGAATAGTTAGATGACTTACCTTTGGTCTTTCTCTTTTTGCAAACATTTTTAGTTCTTCCGGAAGACATGTTTTTGGTACCTAAAATTCAAATTCAAGTGCATCCACCAAACATGTCAATAAGGGCAATCAAAGTAGAAGTTTTATAATGGATAGGCATATGAAAACCCAAATAGGATAAAACAATCTAAAAGCATGTACAAAGAAGAACAAAGAATTGTTTTTGGCATTTTGTCAAACACTTGGTGGGCATATTAATATGAACTAAGAAATCCATGAAAAATGCATCACCAAGTCTCCCAATTTCACATATCACACTTCATACATGAATAATAATGCAATATATGTCCATTATGTGTCATGGGGTGTCAACTATGAAGAAAAAGTGCATGTGGGTTTCTATGCATAATGATGAAGATGATGAACAAGAGAAACCCAAACAAGAATTTGATAGAGTACCCACATGAAATTTTCATAAAAATAACCACATATGAACATATATAAACATGTTTCCATGATCCATTTCATCATAAACCACTCAAGGTATCAAGTGAAAGAATAACCCCAAACTAAAAGAAAGAACCCAAAGATGTGAATGGAGAGTGAAACTTACTTTGATGATGAAAAATAGAGAGGGGTGATGAAGATTTGGTGATTAGTGAAAGAAATTGGTGGAAAAATGAGTGGGTTCAAGCAATTTCCCAAATTAGGAGAGGTGGTATGAAGAAATGAGAGTGTGTAAGAATGGAGAGTGTACCCACGGCCTGTGTGTGCATTTAAACGAAAAAACCTGCAACTTTGGAAACCCACGGCCAGTGGGAAATTCCCATGGCCAGTGGGTCTTGCTGTCTTGGGCCAAAAACTTGAACGCTGTACCTGTGTGAAACCCACTGCCAGTGGGAAATTCCCACGGCCAGTGGGTCTTGCTGTTTTTGCCCAGAATTGTTTTCCTTTTTTACACAGCCCTGGTAAAAATCCCACTGCTAGTGGGAAAAACCCACTGGCAGTGGACTTCACTGTTTTCAAGCATTTAAATCCTTAGATTTTGCCCAATGACCTGCCTTTATTTATGCAACTTACCAATGAAAACACATGTATACAATCAATACGAAAAATTAAAGAGAGGACTATGCAATAAAACAAAACAAAAACAAATATGTAATGCATTGAGACTATTAGTCTTTATTTATGAATGGAAAATAAAAATGCAACAAACAAACGAACAACAAATAAACAAATATTGAGTTAAAGAAATGATAAGAAAATAAATATTGGACTTACTTGAATGAAACAAACAAACTTTATTTGAATGATAAGAAAGTAGTTAAAGAATAAGAAATGAGGTTACCTTCTCACAAGTGCTAATTTTAACGTCTTCAGCCAGACGCTTGGCACCCATTGAGTTTAGGAGACCGATACATCAAACAGGTCTAAGACATGTGCCTGCTGTATCGGTTCTCCTATCAAGTAGTGCTTAAGTCTTTGTCCGTTTACCTTAAATGGACCAGACTTCTCGCTACAAACCTCAACGATTCCAAATGGGAAAACCTTTATTACCTTAAATGGTCCCGACCATCGGGACCTCAACTTACTAGGGAAAAGCTTCAACCTGGAATTAAAGAGTAGGACCATGTCACCTGGTTGGAATGTCCTCCTAAGGAGGTGTCGATCATGCCATTGCTTGGTTTTTTCTTTATATATGCGGGCATTCTCGTAGGCATCCAACCTGAGCTCTTCAAGCTCATTCAACTCCAACAACCTGGTTTCACCTGCAACCTTTATATCAAAGTTAAGCATTTTGACAGTCCAAAAACTTTTATATTCTAATTCAACAGGTAAATGACAAGGTTTTCCATACACTAGCTTAAATGGTGTGGTACCAATGGGGGTTTTATAAGCGGTTCGATACGCCCATAAGGAATCGTCTAATTTAATAGACCAATCCTTACGAGATGTATTGACCACTTTCTGAAGGATGTTTTTGATCTCCCTATTTGATACCTCAACCTGTCCACTAGTTTGGGGGTGATAAGGTGTAGCAACCTTATGTCTCACCCCATACTTCTTCAAGAGGGTCTGAAAAGCTTTTTCAATAAAATGAGACCCTCCATCACTAATGATGCATCTAGGGACCCCAAACCTCGGAAAAATAATCTTCTTAAAAAGTTTTATAACAGTCTTTGCATCCGAATGAGGGGAAGCAATGGCTTCCACCCATTTAGACACGTAACCCACTGCTACCAGGATAAACTGATTTCCAAAAGAAGAGGGAAAGGGTCCCATAAAGTCAACTCCCCACACATCAAATAACTTAACCTCTAAAATGCTATTAAGTGGCATTTCATGCCTCTTACCAATATTACCGGCCCTTTGGCAAGCATCTCAAGTGAGGACGTACTTACGCGCATCCTTGAATATATTCGGCCAATAGAACCCTGCTTGCAATACTTTTGAGGCAGTCTTAGATGTACTCATATGGCCTCTACAAGAGAGAGAATGGCAATGATCTAGGATGGCTTGAACTTTAGTCTCAGGAATACATCTCCTAATCAATCCATCTGCACACTGTTTGAATAAGAGGGGCTCATCCCAATAGTAGTGTCGGACATCTACAAAAAACTTCTTTTTCTGCTGAAAACCAAGGTCAGGGGGTATAATTCCACATGTAAGAAAATTGACAAAATCAACATACCAAGGGACTTGTTGGATACTAAGACTTAAGAGTTGTTCATCTGGAAAAGACTCATTGATGGGAACAACATCACCCATCTCTTCTTTTTCAGATGGCAACCTAGACAAATGGTCAGCAACAAGGTTCTCAGTACCTTTCTTATCTTTTATTTCTAAATCAAATTCTTGCAAAATCAAGATCCACCTAATTAGCCTAGGTTTTTCTTCCTTTTTATTTAAAAGATATTTGATAGCAGAATGGTCTGTATATACAGTCACATGTGAACCTACAAAGTATGATCCAAACTTATCAAAAGCAAAAACAATGGCCAACAATTCCTTTTCGGTGGTGGCATAGTTTACCTGGGCCTCATCAAGAGTACGACTAGCATAATAGATCACATGCACTTTTCTATCCTTCCGCTGCCCAAGCACAGCCCCCACTATGTGATCACTAGCATCACACATCAATTCGAATAGGAAAATGTCCCATAAGGGCAAGTAAAACGGTTATTTTTTCAAGACATTTTTCAAGTTAAAATCTACCTTTTGGTCTCCCACAGTAAGAGACAACTTCTCATTTTTGACATCTATTATCGCGCCCGCGGTTGCCAAAAATGGCCTGCCTAAGATAATGGGTATCATTGAATCCTCATCCATCTCCAAAACCACAAAATCAGCAGGTATAAAAAATTTTCCTACTTTTATAGGAATATCCTCTAGAATGCCTACAGGATACTTAACAGACCTATTAGCAAGCTGTAAAGATATCCTAGTAGGTTTGAGTTCACCCAATCCTAATTTCTCAACAATTGACAGCGGCATTAAGCTAACGCTAGCTCCTAAATCACATAGGGCTCTATCAATGGCCATGTCACCAATAACACAAGGGATAGAAAAACTACCTGGATCCTGAAGCTTGGGTGGTAGCTTCTTTTGAATCAGTGCACTGTACTCCTCAGTAAGTGCTACAGTTCCATCCTCCTCTAATTTCCTCTTATTTGACAAAATGTCCTTTAAGAATTTTGCATAAGTGGGCATCTGCTGCAAAGCATCAGTGAAAAGAACATTAATGTATAGCTTTTTCAGAACCTCAAGGAACTTACCGAACTGTTTATCCAACTTGGCCTTAGCCAAGTGCTGAGGGAATGGAACGGGGGGCTGATAAGGTTTCACCTCCTCCTTCTTTTCACTCTGTTTCTCCTCCTCTATTACCTGATAAGAAGAAGACTCTTTCCCTTTCTTCTCTTTCTCGGCCTCTATTTTAGTCATCCCAACCGGACCATCATATTGTGTACCACTCCTAAGAGTGATAGCCATGGTGTGATTGGATGGTCCTGTTTTGAGCTTTCCAGGAAAGGTCCCTGGCATTCTTGTTGAAGATGAGGCTTGTTGGGCTATTTGGTTCTCCAACATCTTATTGTGAGTGGCAAGAGAGTCCACCTTGGAGGTTAACTTCTTGATGGCTTCAGAGAACTCATCATTTTGTTTAATTTAAGTGGTCACAAATGTCTCTATCAAGGACTCCAATTTAGATTTCTGTGGAGCATAGGGCCCTTGTTATGACCTGAAGTTATTCTAATTGCCTTGATTTCCCTGGAAAGGTGGAGGTCTGTATTGGAATCCCGGTGGGCCTTGTTGTCTATAATTATTCCCAAAGTTTCCACCATAGCTTCTAATGGCATCAACTTGTTGCATTTCGGCCTTTGGGCCTTGGGATACACCAAGTTGGCAACCTGTTGTGCTATGACATGTAACTCCCAACAATTCACAAACTACATTAGAAGCACCTGTTCCTAACTTATCAAATTTAACAGACAGAGCTTCTACCTTAGCCGTGAGAAGGGAACTTGCATCTAAAGAATACTTACCTGGAGTTTTTGATGGTAAACTCCTTTCAGATGACCATTGGTAGGTGTTTTGTGCCACTTCTTCTATAAGATTGTACCCCTCCTCCATATTCTTGCTCATAAAAGCACCACCAGCTGCAGCATCTAATGTGACTCTTTAGTTTGGGGTCAAACCATTGTAGAAGATGTGGACCGTCAACCATCTTTCCACTCCATGGTGTGGGCATTCTCGAAGCAACTCTTTATACCTTTCCCATGCATCATACAATGTCTCATCATCTTTCTAGGTGAAAGTGATGATTTGCTTTCTTAGTTGGTCGGTTTTGCTCCGTGGGTAGTATTTGTTTAGGAAGGCATGAGATAGTTGCTCCCAAGTAGTGATCGATCCCTCCGGAAGTGAATACAGCCATGCCCTGGCCTTATCCCTCAAAGAGAATGGGAAAAGTCATAGCCAGATCGCATCACTTGAGACGCCATTCACCTTGAGTGTATCACAGTACTCAAGGAAAATTTGGAGCTGCAAATTTGGATCCTCAGATGGCAAGCCTCCAAATTGGTTTTGTTGGACCATTGAGAGCAAAGAGGGCTTCAATTCAAAGTTGTTTGCCTCAATGGTTGGCCTTGTGATACTAGGCCTCCTACCCATTGCATTGGGCGCTGCAAAATCACGAAATGCTCGGTTGTCTGGATTATCCATTTGCTCTTCGGTGTTTGAACTCGAAGCTTGCTGTTTGCCTTGCTTTAGTCATTGCCGAAGTGCTCTGAGTTTTCGTAATGTGCGTTTGATTTCAGGGTCGAAGATGTGTTCGAAGCTAGAACACTTCACATAAAGGAACCTGCACAATCCACAAATACACAAACACCCAAGTGTAATTTTGCAGAAAAACAAGATAAAAACCAGAAAAAATAAAATAATGCAGAAAAATTATGCAGAAAAAAAATAAAATAAAAGAATCTAGTCTAATCAAAACACCGTTTAGCCAATATTGGGGGACACTCCCCGGCAACGGCACCAAAAACTTGATAGCCTTCCGCAAGCGTACGGGATATCACAGTAATAAAATTATTGTCCCACAGGGATTGTTCCTAATTACCGATTTATAGCATTTTGATTATCTAGACAATTCATTTGTTGGTTTAGAAATTTATAACGCAAAGAACTAAATGACATGAACAGAGAACACTAAGCAACAACAATAAAAGGATTGATTTGGAGACGATGGAGATTAATTTCTTGGGAAGTAAAGATTCACATAAATATGGGTGCCAATATTTAATGCAGTTCGATTTTTAGATCATTAAATCATGTTTCTTAAGGCCAGTTTTCCTAAATTGATCAGTGACTTTCTCTCGAAACCTCACTAACGTACCTAATTATTGAAGAACCGCGTTCAATTCACTAATTAGGTCCTTTAAGCTCTATGAAAATATCTCTCAAAGAGTTTCGTTCACTTTTGTAACCCGAATCCCTAGGTTCAATTTTGTGTAATTCAAACTATACGCCAATCTTTCGATTACCCATACCGTTTACAAACATCCATACTTATCTCTAAGCTTAATGGAAGCATTAAGAACTCACAAACTTGAATAAGAACACAATTTAACAACCAAGAATGAAGAACATTACATATGGGTTCACATAAATGCTACACCTTAATTCCCAAGAGAAATATTTAATGTGCCATGGAAACAACTATGATAATACTACAATACAAGGAATTCAAACCAAACATAGAAGGAAAATCAAAAGATGAAAAGGGATTCAGAAAATACAAGAGGAAGTTCTCATTAAATCTCCTAAAATCCTTCTCCCAATTCTGCAGAATTTGATCTCCTTTGACGTTTTAGCCTTGATCCCTTTCGAAAATCCTTGGAAAAGCTTTCCCTTTTTCTCCCAAAAAGTGTCCCTCAATGTCTCTGTGTCTTTTTCCCTTAAAAAACTGCCTCTTTTATTCAGAAAACTGCTCCAAAAATTGAGCCCTGTGCAGAACGTGCAAAAACCCACTGGCAGTGGGAAAAACCCACTAACAGTGGGTTTCTCTGGAATTCAAAAAAACCAATTTTTCCTCCTCTGGGCAGCAAGGTCCACGGCCAGTGGGAAAAACCCACTAGCAGTGGGTTTCCAATAGCAAGACCCACGGCCAGTGGGAAAATCCCACTGGCAGTGGGTTTTTTTATGCACAAAATACTTACTCCAGAGGGGTCCACGGCCAGTGGGAAAAACCCACTGGCAGTGGGTTTCTCTAAACTTCAAAAATGCCTTTTTTTTACTGTTTTACGGCATTCTTTGGTTTTTCCTTCTTTTATGCCACTTTCAAGAGTGAATCCTTTCTTCTTTTTGAGCTTCCAAATGGTTAGACTATCTTGCATCCATCACATGCTACATTAAATGCACTGCGTTCTTGCATTTATGCACCTAAATCAAGGTTATTCCTGCAAAACTTCAAACACCCAAGTGACATGTGCGGAATGAAGGAAATCATACGGGAAACAAGAGGAAAATGACACAGATTACCTAGAAATCCTAAGTAAAAAATCACAAAACAATGCAAATTAAATACCTATCATGAAGTCGAGCCAAGTGACGGTCAAGAGAAGGTTGTCCCGAGTGTAAGGATTGTCCTTTTTTAGTATTGTTTTCTGAGCACAATGATTATCTGAGAGATGACTTTTCTGAGTGTAAGGGTGGTTGACCTTCTGAAAGCTTTCTGACACAAGGTACTGATTTCATTAGCTTTTTTGAGATGTGCATAGCAGCTACACCGGTTTCCTCCCATACGAGCTTTGTTTCTTGCATTGGTTTGTCTTCTTTCCTTTTTTGATAATAGGCACAATGTTTCTTGATCAAAAACTCAGTTCAGAGCATCTTTAAAATTTTCTTGATTTTTGTTTGATGAAAGCTTTGGAGTAACGTTTTTGTTGCTTCAAAAGTCCCCCCGATCTGATTGATGAAGCAAGTATGCGTGCTAAGTTCATATAATAGAATGCGTATGACTAATAGTCTAAAATTATGGACGAACGCACTTGAATCAAACTTGTTCTGAAATAACTTGCATGGTTCAAGGTAGACTTTTTAATTGGTGGACTCCCTCTTTCATTTATAACCTATGCATCTTAGGTTTATATCCTGAAACACTTAATTGAACAGGTTAGATAACACGCAGACAGACTTTATTTAATTAAATCCCTTGATGTGTGTTATTAACAAATCTTGGAGTCTGATAAATAATAATCAATGATTTTAAAATCCTTTACAAACCAGACTTGGTTCTCATAATCTCCCCCTATTTGTTGATAACAAACATTAAGTCTTTATTAAATAGAGCCTATGATAAACAAAACATAATAAAGAGAGAGAGCACCATGTTATCAGATTTCATATCAAGGATATATCATCAGATCATTTTATTAGAATATCATATACACTGATACTTAAGTAGATTTCAGACAAGATTAGAGCTTATATTACTGATGCTTTTAAATAGATAGTCAAAGCATATATGTGATTAGAGCAATCCTTAACTTATCGACATAGAATAGTTATGCAAATCATACTTGTAATAATCAGAGCATATTTATCTAAAAATATTTTCAGAGTAATATACGTCAAAAATAAATTTTTCATTCAAAGACATAATTTGTACAGGACTCTCAATGAAAGAAAATCATAAAATTTTTATTGTACTCCCCTTAAACAGATATGACTCAAACCCATAAAAGACTATGCTCTATTCCCATTTTGATATCAACAAAAAGGAAGGGCATCACAGAGTCAACTTGAGACCACGAGCTAAGCTGTTTAGAATGAAGGCGGATATAAACTAGGAAAAATGAGCAGATAACCACATTGAACACACACAATATGAGGATAGTAAATGAAAATAATAAAGGGACAAATGGAAAAGAGATGAAGGTCTTGCGAAGCAAAGATATTTTTTTTGAACACACAGCCATGTCGTTTCTAGAAGAAACTTAAATGGAAGGTATTGGGAGTGTTCTCTTGGTGGGAGTATTCACCATGTTGTCCAATCTACCACAAATAATGATTGCATAGAGTGTGGGCATGATCTTCATTTGGTTCTAGAGCAGACAAGATGCTTTTTAGAGAATCCCTAGAGAGCTCTTTAGGTCTGGGCTCGTACCATGGGTTCCTTGAAGTAGACAGACCTTGGTGGGACTGGCTTTTTTAATCGACCCTTGTCGATACAAACCTTAAGGCATTGATAGTCTGGGGCAATGAGGATCTTTTTTCCTGGCATGGACACATAAGGATGAAGATTGTGATGATATTGGCCCTGTTGTATATCAAAATGAATTTTCTGTCATTCTTCCTTGATGGCATAGAGCATGGCATGGTCTGAGTGAAGGTTAGGGATATGTTTTGTACAATGGCTTCAGAGGGCATGGGTTATGGAAAATTAGGGACATTGGGAAACACATGTATTTTATGTGGGTCAAAACTAGGAGAGTTGATAATGGCTTGGTTGGCGGGGTGTGTAACACCCCCGGTTTTCCGGACCTAAATCCCGATGTAATCAAGATAATTAATAAAAATGCGAGTAAATTTTCCGCGTTCGAAATAGTTTCCAAACACCATCTCGGCTACATCAAGACCCAAACCACAGAAAATCGAAGAGTGAGATTTATATAAATGTAATTGGATCAACATCTAAATTGCCCATAATGGTATACAAAAGTAGTAGAGTTTGTAGTAGAAGAAGAATGTGTATACCGGGAAAACGCCTAGTCCCATATATGGCGATATGAGAAAAGGCTTGGCAAGCCTGCAAATACCTAACATCGACCTATTAGATCACAACCCAATTATCCACTTACAACATACACAAGCATTGCCTAAGATATAAATATATATACATATACATCTGGGGTCATACCCCAACTACTACTACTGCCCATATCTCATAATTGGCTTACTTATTCACCTATTGGTATTAATCTAAACACCACCATCATCAATGTATATATTGTCTAGGTTTGATTCCTCAAGTACTCACCAAAACATCACTTACATGCTAAACATATATTTACCATTCGTAAATACAAAGATTATATTATGCATATCCAAATCACTAAATCATTAATATCATTATACACAATTTATTCATTACATTAAGATTCACAAATGATGTCAGCCAAGGCATTCCATGACCACTATTTACCTTCATCAATAGCTTTAATTCAAAAACCTAAGCTCATCCCATGGTAAACCTGCATCACAATGCTAAAAAGGAGACCACATGGGAGAGTGAGTTATACGTTCAAAATGATGAATATAATATATTGTGATTAGGTGTACATGCATTCATTCATTATGTGTGCTTTGCTATAAAATTATTAAATCATCATTTAATCAACATCACATTGTTATAATAGGCATACAAGCCGCATGAATCATAATTCATAATATAAGAAAGCACAAGCACATACACAATCACATTGCCACGTATCATCAAGCGCATTCACAATCATCATCATCCATTTATTGAATCTTTATTCAATTCCTCCTCACAAGGGGTTTTTAATCTCTCGTGGTCATCCCATCTCAAATGTCATGCACCTATGGCTAATGCATATGTCAACTGTTAAATGCATATGCAATGGATACATTTCATTTCATCAGGTGATCGCAACCACCATATCATTCATTCACATGGGTTTCCCACCTCGCAAGGGGTACTCCCGCCTCGTGATCGCAACCACGGGCATCATAGGAACTCGCAAGCCCTTTTCATTTCAACAACCAGGTGATCGCAACCACTGACTCAATATCATATCATCATCAAGTTGGTTTCCCTCCTCGCAAGGGGTACTCCCTTCATAGAATCCCGCAGGATCTTTTATCATTGTGATCGCAACCACATATTCAATGTTATGCTATGCCATGAATGCAAAATGCAATAATTCATATGCCAATTAACCTCACAAGGATATCTCACCCTCTCAATTAGGGATTTATTTTACCTTGGCATTTTCAATAATCATCACACAATCATGTATAAGCTCCTCAAGACACATTATTCTTATACTTGGCATTTCAATAGCCACAATATCATTTCATAACAATCCACGCATGCAAATCAAAAGCATAGCAACATCATAGTATTAATCAACACTTAGAATCATTCAAGGCATATTCATCATTCCATATATACGACAAACATACTTATGCCCAACATAATCGCGTCCTTGGCATTACGTCTCAACATATCTTATATATATTTGATATCATATGGCAAGTCAAAACTTGCAATCAACTAGAATAGTATTATACATAAACTTCTTTCATTAAATATTCATCATTATTACCACATAATCAACTTGTGGATTTTCACAATATTATTCATTGTCATTGCTTCATCTATACATATATTGGTGTGACATCAACAACATTTCATTACTACATTCAACTACATATACAAGATCATACTTGTTTTACACATACAAGGGTATATCACGATTCATTAGGAATAATGTTTGCCCTTTTTCTCAAAGGGATATTCACAACATCATTCATTGTCACACCTTACCGATATCATCTCCGATTCATCGGTTTATAGCAAACACCTCCACATTTAATCCTTCTCTCATTAGGTTCATAATTACCAAGGGTGTATTTCATAACCTCATTATCAAACATCCCCTCATACATTTCCTTAAATATCTATAATATAAAAGAATGGGGTTGGGAATCAAGATTTGAGGGAACAAATAAAATTTCAAGTTTGGGTTAACTCGCTCAAGCGAGATCCACCTTCGCTTGAGCAAGATGGGGATAGTTCACTTGGGCGCCCCAAATTTTCCTGAGAGAGAAGGTTTTAGGCATCAGACATCAATCTCGCTTAAGCGAGCCCATCTCGCTTGAGCGAGATCCCACTAGTGTGGTTATCTATACTCACTCGCTCGGGCAAGGCTTCCCAAGGTCAACCACTTGCTCGAGCGAAAATACTCCAGTGCCTATTTCCACACACACTCGCTTGAGCGAGACTCCCTACAACGGGCCACTCACCCAAGCGAGAAACGCCCAGTACCTATTTCAAGGCTGGCTCGCTTGAGCGAGACCCATCATGCCACGTTATTCACTTAAACGAAAATCACCCAGAATCCTTTCCTTTCTCGCTCGCCTAAGTGCGGCTACACCCGCTTAGGCGAGATTCGTCCAGTGTCTCTTCTACTCACCCCACACACGTCTCACTTGAGCGAGACGCTTGCTCGCCTGAGCGAGATTGGCCCAGAGGCCATAATACAAGTGCAAGGGATTCTCGCTTGAGCGAGATTATTAGGTCTTATGTAGGAAACAAAAATTCTTACAACTTAATATATGAAATCTCATTCTAAGCCAAATTAATCACATCCAACACATCATATATATCGTATGTGGCATATAAAACTTACTCTAAACATTCATACTCAGAAATTCTTGTTCCAACTCATTAATTACACATTACAATCGCACTTAACATTATCTCATATATATATATATATATATATATATATATATATATATATACATCCGTAAGAATCAATTCATACTCTCACACACTATCCTTAACAATTAAATTGCCATTCATATTATCTCAATAAGTACATGGCAAGGCAAGCATGAGTATTAAACACATAAAACAATCACTATCAATCTATTCATGCAATTTGAATGTAAACTCCTCTCCTACATCGAGGGAAGAGCCGAAATTCGAATGCTTCGATTATTCCGCACCATCGTCCGGAACCCAAACTACACAACATACACACATTTGCATTCATTCAATTATATGCCATATTAAGGTTCTCATTATGATTCTAAATAATTGCTCCTATACCATGAAGCTTAGTAATAAGTTTTAAACCTGTCATGGCATCTATTTATACTTTCATGTTAGGCTTTGGGAATTCCTTTTCCCAAACCAAGGTTCTCTAAATCTCAAAGGGTTAACCATACCCACAAGTCTTCCAAATCATCTTATGGACCATTCAACTATCAGTATTATCATTCATGTCCAATATAATCCCTTGGTTCCATTTAAGACCATCATCAATCAACAACCTCAATGGCATATATCAAGGCCTACTTACTCATCAACTCAAGCATCTATTTTCTTAATCCACTATCAATGGCTTGCAACCATTTTTAACATCATCATAAACATCAACATTCCAAATTATTTCCCCCAACCATATACATACTCACATGCACTCATCTCTCAATCCTCAACAATCAACACCTATGTTTCAAACATTCATCTTCTCATATAAAATCATTCTAAGGCATCAAAGTCATCAAAATCACCTATTTAGCCAAAACCCCCAATTTATCATACTTAGGGTTTCTCTCCAAAATTTCCATCAACAATTAACAATCATTAATTTTAACCATTTATATACATCATAGGTTAACAACAATGCATCCCACTCATCATCAATAACAACACTAAATCCCCAAAGGTTATCCAACCTAGGGTTTGGTTCCTCAAGCCATTTTCTATTAAAACAACACCCAATCTTCCATCACAATACTTAAATAGACTCAAAACCATAAATAAGAGCCATGGGTGTTCAAGATTATACCTCTTTCTCCTAGTCCAAAGAGGAACATGAAAATGGAGAGAAAGGGAGGAAGGGTAGAACCAAGCTTTTGCTCTATGTCATGGAGGCCAAGAAACTTAAGTGAAGAATATCCATGGAAGGAGTACCATGGTTTGGATAAGAAGAAAGGAGAAGAGAAGAAGAAATGGGATGAAGTGGAAGGGAGAAAGGCCATACGAAAATAAGAGGGAATGGAGGAGAGAAAAGAATAGGTTTTTGTTTTAAATCTTAATCCCTTCATTAAAGTCTACCGTTTTATAACATATAGGATCTTCGTTCGGGCTCAATACTTTATTTAAAATTTTTTCTTAGGATATACTCGGATTCTCGATAATATTCTTAATAGCCTCGACCAATGACACCTCAATCGAAGATACTTGGTCCGACACCCATATTTTAACCGGGTATAATTTTAACTCTTTAAATTTCAATAAATTATAAATAACCCTCATAAATCTCAATTTAATTATTTCAATATTTTTGGGACACTTATTAACCCATTAATAATTATTTAATATTTATTCCTCTTAATTAATCATTTTTATGAAATTTAGGGTGTTACAGGGTGGTGATAACTTATATCATCTTCATCAAGCATGGGTCTGGTGATGGTAACAGGTTTCAAACCAAAGGTAATCAAGGATAGAGGGATGGTGCTAGTTGGTTTGGGACGAGGGCTGATGTGGAAAACTCGTTTGGGGATAGAGGTAGAGGGTTCATAGGTTTGTGTTTGGGCCGGTCTGGATAGGGGTATAGAGGTCTAGGGTGTAGGAATATCAGAAAAGGATGAAATTTAAGAGGAAAGGGTTTCAGACCTATCAGACATGCCATCAGATTTCTTTTTCTTCTTCAATTCTTCCTTCTTTTTCTTTTTCTTTTCTTGAGCCCTTTGTTTTTGTTCTTCGTCTTCCTTGTATCCTTTGTATAGCTCATTAGACCTGTCAAACCAATCCTCAATGGTTCATTTGCTTGTGTCTATGTCTGGGAACTTCTTAAGATATACTGTGACAAAGGAAATAATCTCAATGAAGTTAGGACAAACAGCAGACTTTATGATTTTCAAGGCTTCTTTCTTTTTATGTCTCCTTCAAGTAGAATGAGTGCATCTCACAGTAGGCTTCAAGCCAGTCTTTAGCAAACCAATCTTGACATCAATAGAAGGATTTAAAGCCACATAAACCTTGATAAATGGTTTACTTTACTCAGTTGAGAATTTGTTGGTCTAAGAAGGAGAAGGAGATGGAGACTTTTGTTTTTGAGGAGGAGGAGGAGCCATTCCAAGAAATGCATTTTTTGTAGGTGGTTCAGTAGTGGCGGTTATACGTAACCGCCAGTAATTTATTCCCTCTATTTTTTATTTTGACGTGTCTCATTTCCTTTTTCCTATGCGTGATTTATTCCCTTTTTTTCCATTTATTGAATTGTTATTTTTAATTTTTCAAAAAACATTATGCGAACCTTTCTATTTCTTCAACTGTTTTTCTCCCTTTCTTAAACCCTTACTCCATTTTTTCCTATTCGGCCTATTTCTTCTCTTTAATCCCTCTAAACCGTGGTAAGTGTTCTCCAACGGCGTGGCAACACAGGTAACGTTCTTTGATCTCTTTAATTTCATTCTCTGCGTGCATTGTGAAAGTTATCCCTGATTTCGTTTTCTGTAAAGTATAATTAAGGATAGAGTTAATAGAAAAAAGCTAGCAATTGGAACTAGTACATGGTTCTGCATTTTGGAACACTGTAATCGTCCCACCCTTCCTTAGCAAAACCTATGACATGGTTCCTTAGCAAAATCAACTCTTTCGTTTCCTGGGGCGACAACGCCAGCACCTTCGTCGTTTAGAACGTTCCCTAATTCTCCTGTCACATCTTGCTCAAACATTTCAAGCATAACAACTTCTCCAGCTTCATCAAACAGTTAAATACTTATGTGTGCATCTCTTTCTTTTCTTATTGGTATTCATATACCATGATGTTTTTTTTTATTTTTTCATTTTTGGGGTTTGATGATTGAATTGAAAATTTTGAAGGATTCTTGTGACTTCTTGTTATGTTTTTAAATACTGTGGTGTCTCATTCATTGGCATGAATCTCAAATTTGCAGGTTAGTTTAAACCTTTATTGGGTATGCTCAACTTTTGTAAATTTCACTTAGTTGGGTAGATCTAATAAGTTAGCAAAGTGCACTCCAATTTTCACTCAATCAATCTTTCTTTTCTTTTCTCCTTTTTGTCTAGTGTTATTGTGGGTAAAATAAATGAATACATAAATATGAATCTGTCTAAGAGGAAATTGAGTTTGACATTTGATAGAAGATGTTGTTTATTTTTTCCTTTCATTTTATTGCCTTAATTTTGCCTTGGAATTTAGTTGTTTAGGAGTTAAGTTCAGAAGTTAAGCACTTTTATTTTTTAATAAATCTTTATTGTAGCATCTTGTCTTTCGATTCTTATAGACACAAGTAATGATTTAAGAAAAATTCTAAACGTGATATATTATAGTTATTAAAATATTAAATACTAACGTATTTACTTTTCTATTTAATATTTTTATTTAGTGCTTCTTAAAATGTGTTATTAAGGAATATATTTTTTAGAAGGGAGTCTATTCACCTGTAATGTAACCATGAATTGATAAAAATTTAATATTATCGAGAAAGCTAATAAAATACTTAAATATGTGATTAAGAAAAATATATTTAGTTTATATATTTGTCATTATAATTCAAATATATGTGTTTGCATGAATTTAGTTTTAATAATAATAAAAAATTAGTCTAACTTCTAATGGGTAGAGGCAAAGATGAATTTTTGGGTTGTTAAGTGTTTGGATAAATAGCTTCCTTGGTCTTATGAATTTTTATATAGGAGTTAATGTAAAAAAATGATGTTTTAACAGATAAGTTCTTTGAGTATTGCTTACTGCCCATGTCACATTAAATAGAAAGAAATTGGTACTTGGCATAAAAGATTAAGTGTTAAAAGTGGTTGGTGTGACTTTTGTTAGTATTGAGACTTCGGATGCAATAATTGATGATTCAAATAAATTGTGTGTGTGTGATGCATAATGGTGATTGACATCTTGATGTTGTGATAAGAAATAGAAAATGCTTATATTCTGAATTTTTAGAATTTATTAAGTTGGTATTATGCTTTAAAGTAATAATGTATTCTATGATTGATTTCTTGACTATATGATTTGAGGTGCATGCTTGGTATTGATATGGTTGTGTCTAGATGATGAGAATGACATGAAAATTTTGATGTAAGGTGTTATCCTAAATTGAAATATAAATTTTATGATGAAAGTGAAGTTTGTTTGACGGAATTTGAATATAAATGAAAAAAGAATTGTGATGCACTAAGTAATTGCTATGTGAAGAATTGATTAGCTTGATGCTTGTGTTGTGTGCACATGAAGTGCTTGATGTTATGATGAGATTAATTTGTAAGAGCGTGAGTTTTGATGGGATAAAATAAATTGTGTGTGTGATGCATAATGGTGATTACATCTTGATGGATAAAAAATAGAAAATGCTTGTATTCTGAATTGTTAGAATTTATTGAGTTGGTATTGATATGGTTATGTCTAGTTGATGAGAATGACATGAAAATTTTGATGTAAGGTGTTGTCCTAAATTGAAATAAAAATTTAATGATGAAAGTGAAGTTTGTTTTGACGGAATTTGAATACAAATGAAAATAGAATTAATTGTGATACACTAAGTAATTGTTATGTGAAGAATTGATGCTTGGTTTGTGTTCACGTAAAGTGGTGGATGTTATGATGAGATTAATTTGTAAGAGAATAAGTTTGATAGGATAAAATAAATTGTGTGTGGGATGCATAATGGTGATTGACATCTTGATGTTGTGATAAGAAATAGAAAATGTTTATATTCTAAATTTTTAGAATTTATTGAGTTGGTGTTGATATGGTTGTGTCTAGATGATCAGAATGACATGAAAATTTTAATATAAGGTGTTGTCCTAAATTGAAATAAAAATTTAATGATGGAAATAAAGTTTGTTTGAAAGAATTTGAATACAAATGAAAAGAGAATTGATATTGATACACTAAGTAATTGCTATGTGAAGAATTGATTAGCATGATGTTTGTGTTGTGTGTACGTGAAGTGCTTGATGTTATGATGAGATTAATTTGTAAGACCTTGAATTTTTATTGATATTTAGAATATAAAATTCCTTATTAAATTTTGTCCCATAACGATAATTTTTTTTAACTATTGTCCATATACTGAACTAATCATCCAATGTTATTTGTACTTAGTGATGAATAAGTCGTGGATTAAGATGCGACGCAATACACTTGAGTATGAAGCTGGGTTGAATGAGTTTTTAGATTTTTTTTCAACATAGTGCTAGAGCCGGTAGAATAATTTGTCCTTGTAGTAAATGCAATTAGCGTACGAGGGATGAAGCATTTGATGACTTACTATGTAAGTCATTTCCTGAACGTTATACATTCTAGTGTCGCCATGGAGAAATATTAGGGGAGGAGGTTGGCATCATGCGTGAAGTTAGAGAAAGTACGCCAATAAATAAAGATGTTATGCAAGAAGATAATGAAACACCAACTGAAAATCCAATTCGTTGTATGTTAAATGACGTATTTAGATTTCCTTTAATGAATGGCAAAACAAAATCCATTCCATTGCTTAATAATCAAGATGAAGAGAGAGGGCCACATCCCCGTTTTGAGGGAAATTTTGAAGCGAAGGAATTTTATGACTTACTTAAGGATGAGGAGCAACCATTGTATGAATGATGTAGCCAGTTCTCAAAATTACCTTTCTTAGTCAAATTATACCATATTAAGTGTTTGTGTCGTATTAGTGACAAAGGAATGACAATGATTCTTGAATTGTTGCATGAAGCATTCAAATTTACAAAGATTCCTTCAAATGGCTATAAGGCACACAAAGTAATCAGAAAGTTGAGTCTTGGATACCAAAAAATTGACGCATATCCTAATGATTGTATGTTATATTGGGGGAATGACAAAGATAGAGAAGAATGTAAAGAATGTCATACTTCTAGATGGAAGAAGCGAGGTAATGAAGATGAAATCATCATAGGTAAGCCACAGAAAAAATTGCCTGTAAAAATTTTATGATACTTTCTGTTGATTCTAAGGTTGAAAAGGATGTTTATGTGTTCAAAGACTTCAAAGAATATGGTGTGGCATAATGAGGCATTAGGCACTGATGGAATGGTGAGACATCCAAGAGACTCCAAAGCATAGAAAACTTTCAATAATGCTTATCCTGATTTTGCTGCTGATCTTCGAAATGTTCAACTTAGCCTGGCAAGTGATGGATTCAACCCATTTGGTAATATGAGTGTTAGTTATAACATTTGGCCATTAATTCTTATTCCATACAACACTCCTCCGTGGATGACTATGAAGCCAAAAATTTTATACTTTCGGGGTTGATTCTTGGTAAAAAAAGTTTGGGGAATGATATTGATATTTACATGCAACCTATTATTGCAGAGTTGAAGGAGTTATGGGTAAAAGGTGTGGAAACATATGATACTTCCAAAAATGAGTTGTTCATTATGCGAGCACGCCTTTTATGGACTATAAGTGACTTTCCTGGACTTAAGATGCTATCTGGATAAAAACATTTATGCAGGTCTTGCTTGTCCAAGTTATAAATTTGATGCGAGTCCTCTTTGTCTTCCATGGAGTAAGAAGATCTGCTTTATAGGTCATCGTCGATTTTTGTCAAGAGAACACAAGTTTCGATTAAATCGATTTCGATTTGATGGAAAAACAAAGGAAAGAGATCCACCAAGACAATTGTCAGTCTCTGAAATTTGGAAATAGGTAGAGAATATTAAAGTGATGTTTGGGAAAAAGATAAATCCATTAGTGAAGGGATAGAGAAAGAGAACATGAACAAAAAATACAAATGAAAATGAAACTAAACAATGGAAGAAGAAAAGTATATTTTTTGAACTTCCATATTGGGAGTTTAAGTTGTTGCGTCGTAACTTGGATGTAATGCACATTGAAAAAGATGTTTGTGACAACATACTTTTCACTTTGATTAATGACAAAGACAAAAGGAAAGATCATGTTAAAGCTTGAAATGACTTGCGTGAATTGAGTATAACAGAAGAACTATGGCCATCAGATGATAGGAAAAAGTATCTCGCAGCTCTTTTTACTATGACTAAGGAAGAGATAGAAGTGATGTTGACTACATTGAAAGACGTGACTATACTAGATGGTTACTCAAGTAACATCTCAAGATGTGTTGACATAACATAACATAGGATCTTTGGGTTTAAGAGTCATGATTGTCATGTTCTTATGGAATAATTGCTACCTTTGTCAATTCAAAATGTGTTGCCAACCGAAGTGGCTAAAGTAATAGTTAACGTGTGTACATTTTTAAGCTAATATGTGTTAAAGTCTTAAACCCTGCTGAGCTAGACATTTTAAAGGATGAAATTATTCTCACTTTATGTCATTTGGAAATGATATTCCCACATACTGGGGTCCTCAAAAACTTAAGAAAAGGGCTATAGAGATTATGAGAATTTACAAACTTTGCATTTTAACTTACATTTTATGTTTTTAACAATATCTTCTAAAAATAATATCTAGAAAATTATCTGCTGAATGTAATAGATAGCTGAGACAGAGCAACAAGTGAATCGGGGCAAATTATATATTGAAACTCATAAGAAGAAAGATAGGAAATATGTCAATGAGGCTGCTGAAATTGTTTGTGTAAGTATTAAACCTTTTATGGTTATTTAAGGTATTAATATATGCATGTGTTTTATCTAATATTTACATGTCTTAATTGATTGCGACGTAGGAAAAGATTATCGAGATTGAAATTCAAGGGAATATTTTGATGGATACCTCACCAAATGATTCGCTTAGCAAAGTTATAGGGTAGGAGCATCCAGGTCGATTCGAGGTTTAGCAGGAGGTATTTTTCCCACTCAGGCATTTGGCACAAATTATCAATAGTAGAATACAACTTCTTCTACCCCTAGTGCTTCTAATACAGAATTACGAACTCAAGTTATAATCAAAGGTGAGAAGATAAAGAGGATGGAGATGTTGATTGCCGAGTTATACAAGAATGCAAAAATGCCTTTGCCTGAAGAAGCAGAATAAGTAATTAGTAACAACAATGATTTGGTTAGTTATTATCTTTACTGTATTTCATATATTATTTATAATTAACTTGTTTCTTGTTATTTTACAGCCTGTGGAACCATCTCCAAGAAACCAACCATCAACTTCTCAGTCTGGCATACATCTCTCAACTAGACAAGTCACCATTTAGTCCATTTTTATAGGAATTATAGTAAAGGCGTTATGTTATTTCTGGTGGTATTAGTTTCAAAATGTAATATGGATTATCATGTTTGACATTAATGTTATTTGTAGTTTTTTTAGGAATTATCATAGAAACTTTATATTGTTTACTGTCCGTGCTTAATATAATTTACATAATATTTTTAATCTCTTCTTAGTAAGATAAGATTTTGTAATCCTATTATGCAACTTATTGGTGTTGTTTATGTTGGTACTTGTTATGCTCATTGTTTCTAGTCCAAAGGGACACTACCAAGCTTTCATTGTCAGAAGCTTTGATATTCCTAGATGAAAAAGATAAGTGGCTTGTTCTTGTCTTATCTCTTCTTTCTGCCTTTATTTCTTGTCTCACTTTTGGTCTAATTAAACTATAACCATACAGGTTGTGGTTGGTTACATGAGTCAAGTAACTGATGAAACATATAAAACACATTGGTAAGTCAAGTAAACTAATAGTGACTCCTTTTACAATGATATATCAAAGTTTATGGTGTGAATGTTCTTTTTAAAATTTTTTAATAGGTAAAATCTAGTAGTGTTTTTGTTTGCAGTGAAAGTTGAATTGCTTTTTTTGCCATATTAAAATACATGGCTTCCTCTTATACCTAATGTTGTTTTTTAATCAAGACAAGGAAGGATAGTTCTGTCCCAATTTGTTAACTGTGGCTGACTGCAAGTGATGAAGCAATAAGGGTCATTATGGTATCTAATGCTTGCATAATTAGTTCCTAATATGAATAATAAATTTAATGTGACATGGATTTAACTTCTTTCTATCATTCTGTTTTTTGCATTGTTGTTAAAAAAACCAAAAAAGTGTATTTCTTAACTAAATTTATGAAACTGCTACTCAAGTTTTTTAAGTTGGATTGTCAAAATGTTTGACTTCATATGGCTTTTGTTATAAAATTATTTCCTATGCTTTCTTCATATTATCAGGAAAGAATTAATCATATGTGAATCAAATGTCATTTTCAAGTTATTACTGGAATTGATGTGGTAGTGAGATCCATGAAACTAGGTGGTATTCGTAAGGTAATCATATCCCCATTACTTGGGTATCAAAACACATCACAAGAGCCCATTCCACCTAATGTATAAAAAATTTTCTCTTACAAACTTATATGTTAAAGCTTTGATTGATTTTTCACGTCATTCTAATTGTTCTTACCCCCTAAAAAATTTCACATGTTTCTATTACTAGTAAGAATATGTTCTTCTTTGTGAACTATATATAAAATCAAGCCAGCTTCAGCATGGCATATAATTGACATATTTGTGGCTATATGTTTCTACACATTTACAATATATGCATAAAAGGTTTTTTCATTATACACTATTCTCCCATTTGAGCCAAGTTTTTCATAGAGAAACTAATAAAAATCTATGTTCTAAGGTTTCTGTGTAATTTCTTGTTTCCACCATGTTTTCTCTACCCTTTTTTCTTTATCAAAAACCAAATCAACTTCCTTTACTATTTTAGCTTAAATCAGTAGTAGCGAAATCCAAAAGCTCTAGTTGTGGGAAACAAATCTCTCCAATTGTATTTTATAGATCTCCTTGTGGCATGCCTCCCAAAAAGCCAACAAGTTTATGGCAATTACTACATGAGATACGTCTTGATCTCTTTCAACAAAAAAAATTAAACTTGATGTGGTTGTTAGATGTTGGTTCTCCCCTTTACTGTTTCTTTCTATTTATTCTACCTATACTTGATGTATCAAAATATGACTTAAATCCTGGTTCTTGTTTGTCTAGGAAGGATGCTTTGATCACATTCCCAAGGCAAGATAAAGCAATAAAGTTTGCCAAAGGACAAGAAGATTTTCGTGTTTTCAGTTATTAAGACCATTTTAATGGAAAAAGAAGGTTCCTTGTGTCTACATATACAGAATTTTGGCGAAGGTTTCCTTCAAATGTTTTCCTTTCTCATGAAATTCATTATTTACGGCTAATCAATAATGATGAATATCTGTGTGTCTATTTATTTTTTTTATTGCCGATGGCTCTATTCTTAGGTACAAATATATGGATTTTAAATTCCGTCATCATTATGAAGTAATTCCAGAGGTGATAATCTTGTGTTTTTCATGTTCAGTATTACTATTCACTAATTTAATTGGAGAGATGGGGGTTGTAGTTACATTATAAACAGTCTTGATGCTTGTTCATGTTTGTTTTTATATAGTGTTCTTAAAGTTTCTCTGTTCTCAGGGTTTATCATGCCATCTTTATTTTGATTTGAAGTTTGATAAGAGAGTCAACATAGGAAAGAATGGAGATGAAATGGTTGACCTCTTGATGTCAGTAGTTCTAGAAGCCTTACATGAAAAATATGCAATCCATGGACACTATGGTTGGGTAGTAGAACTTGATTCTTCAACTGAAGGTATTAATTATTTTCTTTTGGTATATTATATGTTCAACATATATTCAATGAGATTTTTCTGGTTGCTTATTTAGTTATTTTCTTTTTAATGTTCCCAAAGATATTGAGGCTCATGAATTTTATCCTGATGTGAAATACACCAATGCTGATGAATATTTGAATCAGTTTGTCTAATATGTGAAATATGAGGAATGCATATGTTTATCACACTGAATAAAACCAAAACCTCCTTTTTTGTTTTTTCCATATTTGGCCTCAGTAGCTTTGTATCACTAGCATTGCTTCGTACTTGTTATAGATGTTTGTCTTGTTCTCAATAATCTCAATAATTAGTTTCAAATTACCAACCAATTTTTTTATTGACAATTTTAGTGGGGATTTTAGCCGTCAGTAAAAGGCTGGTTTTTATAAAATTATCAAAACTTAGTGGGGGTTAAAGTGCCAATAATGAATTAAACTTTTACGGTGGTTTGCCTCGATGTTATTCCAAATTTCAAACTCAAGTGTAGCAGGTACCTTAGAGGCGGTTGGGACATTCCAAAACACTGCCATAAACCTGTCGTGACATTATCGGTGCCTTTTCTAGTGCTTACTAAAAACCGTCGTTAAAAAATTTATTATCGTCAATTTTAGCAACGATTTTGAAACTGTCGAAAGTTCTATTTGTGGCAGTTTAAACCGCCAGTAAATCCCTTAGCAAAACACCACAAAAAAGCGAGATTCTTGTAGTGAGCTTGTTGTTTCTTTAACTGACCAATAGGGACTTAGTCATCAGGGTCTGGGGACCTGTGGGGAACATTAGTGACTATGGGGTTTAACATTGATTCCTTTACTAGAGAAAGAGAAGGAGCAACATGCTTAGGCTTTTCCTTGAGAGGAGAAGTAGACTTCTCACACTTAGCCTGAGCTTTCCTGGCAGTCCTTGCCTTCTTGACTGCTGGCTTCACAACCTAAGGTTCTTTAACAAATTTCCTCTTGGGCTTTGCTACTACAGGAACTGGGGCAGTCTTTTTCTGTTTTGCCTCTGCAAGAACAAACCTCTTTACAGGGGGCGACCCAACAAACCTTTCCACGGTCTTGTCCAGAAGGTGGGTAGCTTATTCACCAATGATGTACTCTGAGTCATATCCCAACATGGATCTTCTTCTGCTTCTTCCCTACTGAAGAAATCAAGTAAGTCATTATGATGTGCGCCAGACTTACCTTCTGTTTCATCATCATGTGGTACATTCAGAAATGATCCAACTTTGATATCGTGTCTTTTGTACTCTTCCTTGGGCAGAAAACTTGTTTCATCAGAAGGTGAAATATCTTCACCTTTGGCAGCAAACACCCTAAAGCTATCTTTGCAGGATGAGTTTTTCCATACAAAACCTCATTAATCTCTAAGGTAAAAACCTCGTTATACTTAAAATCATCAGCGTATACATTTCCACCTGGTGCACACCCACAAACGGTAGTAATCAAATCCTCTGAGATCTCAATCGCCCTGCCTTTAAGGCTTCCGATGATGATAAAGCTTGACTTATCCACTGTAATCATCCTCCAAAATTCCAAAACTAGAGAAGGGTTCTCTATCCACATAAAATTACATCTATCCAATCCCTTCAAGCTTAGTAGTGACATCTTTACCATCAAGCTTGTGTTGCTCAAGGTGGAAGAAAGCAGACTCCACAATATTAGAAACTTTGAAAATGAAGGCCATGGTGAGGTTAGGAGGTTGAAGAAGATGAAGAGGTTTAGGGTTTTTGGGAGAAGTAGAGGTTTTTTGTAAATAGAGAGAGAAAGTGCAAAGATAAAGAGAAAACTAAAAGGGTTGTAGAGAGGGAAATAATGTGAATAGACACTTATTTAAAAAGGCAATAACTATTTAATTGAATGGAGAGAGAGGAAATGGTTTAGATGGTAGTTATATAAAAACACTAACTTTACTACGTGGGACGTTTTAAAGTAAATGACAATAAAACATGAAACGTTTCCGGTTACAAACAATTCTAGCTGATTTAATCTCTCAACATTAATAAAAGCAAACTCTTATGGGTTAAGACATGCAAAACAAATTAGCATACATACTCAAACCAAGACTTATCATGCAAACACACATACTTTTAAAATATAAGGCAGACTTATTTAAACAACATTTCTTAAATCGAAGTTATGTTTGATAAACGTAAACCTAGCCTCAACCAAAGGCTTTATGAAGATTTCTTCCCACTGGTGGTCTGTGTCCATAAACTTCATGTCAAAGGCTCCCTTCTGCACATAGTCTCTTATAAAGTGATATTTCACTTCTATGTGGTTAACTTTTGAATGTTGGATAGGGTTCTTTGACAGGTTGACTACACTTGTGTTATCATAAAAGACTGGGATCTCTTCTTCTTTGATGGGGTAGTCCTCAAGTTGGTACTTCATCCAAAGAATTTGAGAACAACAACTTGCTACAAACATATATTCTGCCTCAGTTGTTGAGAGAGCAATCAAGTTTTGTTTCTTGCTTCCCCAAGAGATCAGACTTTAGCCTAGAAAGTGGCATCCTCCACTTATGCTTTTTCTGTCCATTACAAAATCTACATCACAATAACTAGACAGAGAAAACGAGTGTGTTCTCTTATAGAATTGCTCAAGATTAATGGTGCCTACAAGATATCTCAGAATCCTTTTCATTGTAGATAGATATAATTCCTTGGGGTCTGCTTGATATCTTATACACATGTAAATACTAAACATTATATCAGGTTTGTTGGAAGTTAAGTACAAAAGTGAGTTAATTATGCCTCTGTACAGAGTTTGATCCACTGATGTACCAGACTCATCTTTACTGATTATGCAACTTGGATGCATAAGAGTGCTTGTGGGCTTAGCATCAGCCATTTTAAACTTTTTAAGCAATTCCTTGGTGTACTTTTGCTTATGGATAAAAATATCATCATTAGTTTATTTGATTTATAGACCTATTATCAAATTTATCCTACATCATTTTAGAAAGCTTTTTGTACAGGCTGTGATCAATAGCACCAAAAACAATGTCATCCACATAGATTTGCACAATAATAAAGTGTTTGTTAGAGCTCCTTCTAAATAAGGTGGTGTTAACCTTGCCTTTAATAAAGCCTTTTGATATTAAAAAGCTACTGAGTCTGTCATACCAAGCTCTAAGGACTTGTTTCAGACCATACAATACTTTACTGAGTTTGAAGACATGGTTTGGAAAAGATTTATCTTCAAACCCTGGAGGCTATTTCACGAAGACTTCCTCTTCAATGAAACCATTTAGAAAGGCATTTTTAACATCCATTTGATATAACTTTTTTCCTTTAAAAGCAGAAAAGGCAAAAGGAATCCTTATAGCCTCAAGTTTGGCTACAGGTGCAAAGGTTTTAGTGAAATCAATACCTTCTTATTAATTGTATCCTTGTGCTACAAGTCTGGCTTTATTTCTGACAACTTTCCCATCTTCATCAAGCTTGTTTCGATAGACCCACTTGGTTCCAATGATGCCTTTATTTTGGGTCTCGGGACAAGGGTCCAGACTTTATTTCTCTCAAATTGGTTCAGCTTCTCTTGCATGGCTATGATCTAGTTTGTATCTTCCAAAGCTTCTACCACAGACTTGGGTTCTTATTTTGAGATAAGAGTTATGGTTGATTGATTAAGAAATTTAGATTTGGTCCTTATCCTAGCTACTTGATCTTAAATGATGAGGTCTAAAGGATAATATGCCTTGAACATCTAGTCTCTAGGCTTCTTAGGTTCAGACACTGATGGTAATTGTTTAGATTCTTTATTCCCATCTTCTATTGATTTTGGCTGAGCAGGGACAGACTCTTGTCGTTGAGTACCTACATCATCAATATCTAGATCTGCCAGTTTCTTGTCAGTCTTTTGAAGATCATCAAATCTTACATGCATTGATTCCTCAATGGTCTAAGTTCTTGTGTTAAAAACTCTATAAGATTTTGAGGTGGTTAAGTACCCCATGAATATCCCTTTATCACACTTAGAATCAAATTTTCCAAGATAATCCTTTATGTTGAGGATATAACACCTACACCCGAAAAGGTGAAAATATGATATATTGGGTCTTTTTCCCTTTCACAATTCATAGAGAGTTTTGTTTAGTATTGGTCTTATAAGAATCTTGTTTTGTATCTAACAAGAGGTGCTCACAGCTTCTGCCTAGAAGTATTTTGGAAGATTATTTTCACAAAGCATGGTTCCAGCCATTTCTTGCAGAGGTCTATTTTTCCTTTTCACAACACCATTCATTTGATGTGTTCTTGGAGAAGAAAAACTATGAGTTATACCAGATTCATTGTAGAATTTTCAAAAAGTTCATTTTCAAATTCTTTGTCATGATCACTTCTTATTGTACCAATACACAATCCTTTCTCATTCTAGATTTTCTTGCAAAAAATCTTAAATATTTTCACAGACTCGTCTTTATGAGCTAGGAAGTATACTCATGTCATTCTTATGTAATCATCAACAATGACAAATCCATACTTCTTTCCTGCCAAACTTTGCATCTAAGATGGACTAAACAAATCTAAATGTAACAATTTTAATGGTCTAGTTGTGGAAACAACATTTTTGTTTTCAAAAGAGGTTTTATGTTGTTTTCCTTTTTGGCATGCTTCACAAGGTAGGGAATTGTCAAAAAAAGATTTTTGCCAGTCCCTTAACTAGGTCTTTTCTGTGAAGTTTTGAAATATGCTTTAAACTCAAATGTCTAAGCTTTTTGTGCCAGATCCATCTCTCTTCAAAGTTTGGAAAATATACATGTTACATTTTGATCATTTAACTCACTCAGATCAACCTTATATAGGTTGTTATGTTTATTTGTAGAAAAGAGTATGGTTCTATCATGGTTGATGATAATACATTTTTCTTTATCAAAAGAGACCTTGTACCCGTTGTCATAAAATTGACTTATGCTAAGCAGATTATATCTCAGACCTTTAACAAGATAAACATTCTCAATTAGAGGAGAAGGAATTTTATCTACTTTACCAGTACCTACTATACATCCGGTTTGGTTCCCACCAAAGTGACTACTGTTCCACCTTTAAATCGCTCCAGGTGTAGGAACATAGACCTTCTTCCTATTATATGATGTGGGCATCAACTGTCCAGATACCAGTGTTGATATTTTGTCTTTTCCTTTAAGCACATCTACAATAGGAATAATCAATGATTTTGGTACCCAGATCTTTTTGGGTCCTTCATGGTTAGCAACCTTTGTATTTCTTTTCTTTCTTTTCTAAGAGTCATTAATTACAGGACCATGCCTCTTACGGTAATTACATTTTACATGTTCTTGTTTCTTTGCCACAGATAGAGGAAAAGAAGATTGCTTGAGATCAACTTTCTCCATATAACCCAGACCAGGTCTGTCATGGCCTTTAGGACATTCTCCCAAAAGCTTGTTCAAATTTTTAGTGCCATTGACAAACTTACCTAGGTCTGAACTAAGTGAGCTCACTTGCTTCTAAAGTTTGTTGATTTCATCAGCCTGAGAGTTGCAACACACTTTAGTGTTTTCCAAATCAGTTTTCAAAACAAGATATTCTTATTTTAGCTTGTGCAACTCTTCAAGACACATTCTCTCATTCTCTTCCATTACATCCTCAATATGTTTGTCCAAATTTTCTTCTTTTAATTTAGAAATTTGTTTTCATACTCAGTTGCCATGTTAGCTTGCTTTCTTTTTAAAGCCTTAAAATTTTTCAGTAGTTTTGAAAAATCATTGAGCAGGATTTCATAGTTTTCCTTAAGTTCAGGCTAACTTACTTCCTCAGAGTCTGAGTCACTAGAGCTAGACTTTGAGTCTGATTTTGAGTTGGCCACCAAGTAGATCTGAGCAGACTCATTTTCTTCCTCAGATTCTCCTGAGCTTGATGAGTCTTTATCATCCCATGTGATAAGTCCTTTCTGCTTTTAAAGAATTTCTTCTTCTCTTTTTTGTCTTTCTTGTCTTTATTTAAGAGAGGACATTCAGCTTTTATATGTCCTGACTTCCTACAATCAAAATACTCAAGAGCATATTTGTTAGTTTTAAACTTGAATTGAGATTTACCTTTCTAGTCTTTCTTGTGAAATCTCTCAGATCTGTCTTTCTTCTTTCTTAGCAGTCTGTGGAATCTCTTTGTCACAAGAGCCAGCTCCACATCTGTGTTTTCACCTAACTCATCAGAGTCTGGATTTGAACTGGTGGACTCTTTAACTTTAAGAGTCCTCAACTTTTTGCTTGAGTCTTCAGACTTTAGAGCAACACCTTTGGAGGAGGAAGGCTTAGTGACTTCCTTCTACTTTAGCTTTATCTCATGAACCCTAAGCATTCTAAGGAGTTTATCAAGACTAAGGGTGCTAAGGTCTTTGGCGTCCTCAAGGGCTGAACATTTTGCATCAAACCTCTTGGGTAAACTCCCAAGGAGCTTGATATTTATATCTTCTATGGATGGAGTTGTTCTCAATGCCTGAAGCTCATTCAACAAGGTTTGGAATCTTCCAAACATCTGGTCCACAAACCCTTGTTCCTTCATTCTAAATGTATTATACTATTTATCAGCAGTATCTTCTTGAATCTCTTCATGTTGGAGGTCCCTTTATAGTTACGTTGCAGTGCATCCTAGACTTCCTTAACTGTCTTATAACGAAAGACCTTATTGTACTCAGATTTACTTAAAGCACACATATAAAGGAATTTGGTCTTGGCATTGACCTTTATCTTCTTTATTTCTGGCACCGTCCACACATCCTCAGGTTTGGGCTTCCCATCAGTATCAACAATAATAAGGTTATCATCATTGGTAATGATTCCCTACAGACTGTATTGTGTGGACTTAATAAACATTTCCATTCCGTCCTTCCAATACAGGTAATCTTCACCAAAGAAGGTTGGTGGTTTATTTATTGAGGATCTTTCTACTATGAACTGGTCATTCTGAGAAGCTGCCATGGATCTTTATCCTTTTCACTCGTGAGAGTGGTCAACCAGAAAGGACAAGCTCTAATACCAATTAATGGTTCAGATTCAAACTTAGAAGAGGGTTGAATAAGTCTTAGACTCTTTTTACACGGAACTTAAAACTTTTTGAGCGTGAAACTAGCAGATCTTTGAACTAGACTTTAGAAGATTAAGGATAGAGAGATTGAAGACAAAGGATTTATATTGGTTCACTTCCAATGCAGAAGCTACGTCTAGTACCTTCAGACCTATATGATTTTCACTATTGTAAAAATATTTTTTACAATCACAACACCACTTGTGCCATAAGTATTGTTGACTCCAGCCACTTCTGGCTTAATCCCAAGTATTGTTTCAACAAGCTACTCCTGGCTCAAACCCAAGTATCCTTTTTTAAAGCCTCTTTAGGTCAAACAACTGTTTCTGACAAAAACTAAGGTTGGCAATACACTAAACTTTTACACAAATAAAGATTTGAAAGACTGTTTGTGTTTATGTTTCTGAGAACTTAGTGTATAAACAAATATAAGATAAAGAGTAAATACACTAAGTATAGAAAACAAGGACTAACGTTTGTTTGAAGCAGAACTACAAAGAAAGTCTTTGTTTTAAAGAAGAAAACTAAAGCAGAGAACTTGAAAGAGCAGAGAGAAGTTTTTTGTGAATTAAATTCTCAGTCATTTTTTTCAAGTTTTGAGATTCCTTCATATATTAGGCCTTTGAGAATCCGTTGAAGGGATATAGTCGTTAAGGGCATTGGGCCTTGAAGATGAGATAAGGACAAAAGATCTGGAACGAGGAAAATCAAAGCTTGCACTGAAATGGTGTTCCTTGAGTGCTTCAAAGTAAAAGACCTTCTATAGGCATTCTTCTTTCAACTAATACATGCATATCATATAGGTTAATCTTTTGAAAGCTTTTTGACACAAGGTACTAATTTTCATCAGCTTTTTTGAGATGTGTAAAGCAACTACATCAGTTTCTTCCCATACGAGCTTTGGTTCTTGCACTGGTTTATCTTCTTTCCTTTTTTGATGATAGGAATAATGTTTCTTGATCAAAACTCAGTTTAGAGCATCTTCAAAAATTTCTTGATTTTTGTTTGATGCAAGCTTTGTAGTAATGTTCTTGTTGCTTTAAAAGTTTGGGGTCTGATTGATGAAGCAAGTATGCATGCTAAGTTCAAATAATAGAAAGCGTATGACTTAGCAGTCCAAAATCCTGGATGAGCGCACTTGAATCAGACTCTTCTTGAGCATTGTTCTAGGATTAGACTTTTCTTGATACAAACTTATACGTAACTATTTTTTATCATATGCAGACTTGTTCTGAAATAACTTGCGTAGCTTAAGGCAGACTTTTTAATTGGTGGAGTCTCCCTTTCATTTATAACCTGTGTATCTTAGGTTTGTATCCTGAAATACTTAATTGAACAGGTTATTTGACGACCCTCGTCAATTTTCTCATTTTTCACAATAGATTTTTCACTTTTAAATAAAATCCACCCGGTCTCAAAATAAAATGATAATTACTTTTCTTAAATACTTTCAAAATAATAAAATCATACTTATAATAGCAATTTCCGACTGGAAATAAATCCTTGAATAAAAGCATATTAAAAATAATGAGCGATCAGAAATATTTCAACACAAAATAAGACTGAATCAGCGGAAGGAATAAAACAGAGTCAGGGGTATTCGCCTGAGCGAGCCCCTGATTCGCTTAAGCGAGTGTCGACTCACTTGAGCGAATGCCACACGGCGAACCAAACTCACGAGTCGGGGTTTCGCTCCGAAAAGGACCACTCGGTTATGTGTCACTCGGTAACAGCTTACAATTTCATCACTTGGAAAACTTAGCTTTCATTCACTCGGAAACTGTTTCTCTCGGGTATACCTCACCCGAAATACAATCTTAAGCTTCACTCAAAATAGTTCGCTCGGCCAATAGCTCACTCGGGAACATCCCACCCTTCCTTCACTCGGAAAAGCTCTCTAATTGTTTTTACTCAAAAAGAGACAGGATACTCGAGCGAGATAAGCACCAATTCAATCGGCCCTTGCTCGGATAAGAAGAAATCTACTCGGCTAACTTCACCCGGTAATCGACTCTGCTACAGCAATGCAAAATTTATTTATAAAATAAACATTAAACATTTAACGTCAAGAATTTATTTCATCACACAGGCAACACTGTAACATCAAGCACTTGGAAAACTCAATATATACATATATTACACTTCACTCAAATTCACTCGGTGCCTTGGCATCAATCCTCCGCTTGGCGCACCTCCATGGCTCCGACCTCTTCCCTGTCACTGGTTACTAAAAATGTAAACCACAGCAAGGGTGAGTGTTTAGCATCATAATTAATCTAGAACAGAATTTAAATAAAATACGAGTATAAACTCCGTCCGATTCCTTTCTCCTCAATTTACACCTTTTACTCGGCAACTAACTCATTAACTCTCGGCATTATAGTAATTCACACTCAACATTAAAACAGTTCTCATTCAACAATTTAACATTCAGCAAGTAACTTTCACTCGGCAAACATAACAATTTTCCACTCGGAAAATGTAACAATTACTCGGTAGATATATGAAATTACACTCGGCAAAGTCATCAAATCATACCTAGCAAATATTTCAATTCTCATTCGGCAATCATAATAATCTGCACTCGACAAATCATCAAATACTCAACAAACATTTCAATTCTCATTCAGCAATTATAACAAATTACATTCGGCAAAATCATCAAGTCATCAATTATCACAACTGACTCATATAAAATCGACGCCTAGTATCTGGATACTAAAGGATCGGCCTTCAGCTGGGTGTCCGACTTGACATCCCGTGAACTCGACTTGGCTCACCGAGTCCTGCTTGACTCCCCCTCAACCACTGGGTCATAGACCTCTGGGTAGCTTAACTGGGTCTGCTTGACCACTGAAGCCAAAAACGAGGGTAACATATACCGTCGGCCATCCCATACCACATAATCACATCTCATATTATCAACAATCAACAAATGCAACTACCAGAAACTGGCATGTGCTCTCATCACAGGGCGACCGACTTGTCAAGCCCATCCATCACATCATCACTCGGGCGACCTGCTTGTCAAACCCGACTCATTAACAACATCACTCGGGTGACCTGCTTGTCAAACCCGACTTCACATTGCCACAAAACACCGATTGTCACAGCATCATTTCAATTTCAATCGGATTTACACATACACATACGATCCTCAACTGATCGGTGTCCAAATACATACATGCATATATACATTAACTTTCACCCAGCATCATCTCATCACAGCATCAAATAATTCACTTTCAGTCGGAATATACCACACACACGATCAGAAACCGATCGGTGTCCATACATATACATGCATTTATTCATATTCATATACAATTCATTCGGCATCATCACAATTATCACAACATCAAATACTCCTCGTCACATTCACACAATCAGAAACTGATCGGTGCTCACACACATACATACTCATACATTCTCAAATTTCATTCAGCAGAGTCACACACACACACGATCCTAAATCGATCGGTGTGTACATTCATATACATTATTCACAGTTTTCATTCAGCATCAACTCTCACTCGGTTCACAATCATTACAATGACTCGGACAGTATGTCCTATTCTAATTAATTATAACCCGAACACCCCCTTACCTCTGTTCCGAGCTTCAACAGTTGCTGGGTGCACCGTTCCACCTCCGTTCCAGCACCATCTTCCTCAGTGTTCGTTCCTCCATCAGTGTTCGTTCCATCAGTGTTCGTTCCTCCACCTAAGGGTCTGGAACGTAAAGTTCATTAACATCACACCATCATCCACACGGTCAAGGGCCATTTACAGGCTTACTGCCAGGAGGAGTGGGATCGGAATAGTACCCTCCTCCATACACATGACCATTCGTCCAGAAAAGAAAGGAAGAAGGTGAGGCAACAACTTTTAAACGGTTCAAAAGACTTACCTTGAAATTACTGTCATAGCTCTGTAATTATTTCAAGGTATGGACCTTCCTTCAAGCTTACAGCTCTTCGACGATGGAGGAAGGAGAAGGAGAAAAGGAACAGGTGAAGAAGAAGAAGAAGGTTCCGCAGAAAGTGAATGATTGAGAGAGAGAAACCTTTATTTAACTCATGGCAACCGGTCACCTACCCAACTGGTCACTTCCAACCGGTTGCCTACTCAGCCGGTCATCTCTCCATTTCCTTTTCAATTTCTTTAAAGATTTAAATTAAACCTCTCTTATTCTAATCACACCTTCTATAATTAACCAATAATTCTTAAAAATATTGAATAAATTCCTAAAAACAATTTTTAACATTTTCCACTTCATAAAATTTTCTACAATTATCCGGGATGTTACAGGTTAGATAATTGATAGTCATTCCGTAAGCGCACGAGATATCGCGTAATATAAAATATTATTGTACCACTGAGATTATGCCTAAGTACCAATTCACAGTGATTTAATTATCCATACAAAATTCAATTCAGTTAAATAATGCTAAAAATTAAATAAAAACAAAGCCTCTTAATAGCAGAATCAAATTCTTTTGAACATAACTAAATACTTTCTTTAAAATCAAATTGAAGAAGTGCTATTGGGAGTTTGGCAGGTTCATATGTCATATATCAATTTAATGCTAATCCTTTCTCTATTGTGAAATTCTATTTCTAAGTTGGATTTTCCTAAGGTAATTAGTATCTTCTTCTCAGAATTCTTACTAACGTATTCCATTACTAAAAAACCACGTTCAATTTGTTAATTGAATCCATTAAGCTTTGTGAAACCCAATCAATCCTCAAATGGTTTTGCTTACTTTTGTAATTCAATACCTTAGGTCCAATTTTATACGTTTCAAACAATATGCCAATCTTTTAATCATCCATATCATTTAAAATCATCTAAGCTTATTTCTAAGTTATTAGAAGCATTAAACTCTCGTGAAAAAGGATAGAAACCAGAACTTCATAAAAAGGAAAATTCAGAGAATAAATTCAATACATAAGAATACTACATCCTAATCCCAAGAATGAAAATTAGTTCCCCATGGAAGAGGTTACAAACTCAAAAATTATCAATTACGCATAAAACATTAGAAAATCCCCAAAAATACAAAACAAGGGTTCAAGAATAAAAAAAAGGTTCTCACTCAATCCTCTAATTCTTGTGCCCAAAATATGAATTCTTGTTGTTTCTTGATGTCCTTCCTAAAATCCTTTTCAATTCTTCTTCAAAAGGTCCTCAATTTCGTGCCTAAGAATGTGTCCCTCGCAGTTGTAATAAAAGAGAAAAGAGAAGTTACCCCCACATTTGCAGAATGCTCTTAAAAAATAGGGATTCATGTTTCATGCACTCGATCCACGACCAGTAGGATGGATCCACTGGCAGTGGATCGAGACCTGATGTGCTTGATTTGAAATTTAAAGCTTTCTGTGGACCCTGAAGCAATCCACGACAAGTGGGATGACAAACAAAGGGATCCACAGCTAGTGGGAATTTCCCCGACCAGTGGAATGGCTACCATGAATTATTTTGCATAAACAGAGTGTTCCATGGCCTATAGGAATTTCCCACGGCTAGTGGAACACCAAACACATGCCACACTTGAGTTTTTAAGCATCCTAAGGTCTAGAAAGGCTCCCACTTTACTTTGCCACATCTCTAGAGGTGAAATTATCTTTATGTTTGTGCATTCTTGGCTTGAATTTGTTTCTGTTTCTTTCAAGTGCCCTTCAAGCGCTTTTATTTTGTTTGCAAATCAACCTAAACCATCACAATGCAAAATAGAAATACCTAAGTAGCATATGCAGAATGGAATTTAAAACCTAGGGAATTAGGAGGAAACTAAGTCAAAATAAACAAAAAACTAAACATGAGAAGTCCTAAAACAATGCAAACTAAGGGCTTATCAATAACACAGGACAAACTTTATTTAATTAAATGTCTTGATGTGTGTTATTAACAAATCTTGGGGTCTGGTAAATAATAACCAATGATTTTAAAATTCATTACAAACCAGACTTGGCTCTAACAGTTATTATTACACAATATTATTACAACCATTTATTTAGCAACTAGATTTGTATAAATAATAAAACTAAGAATTAGTATTTATGCAAATTATTAAGATTCTACACTAACTGTTAAGAATGTTATGTAATTTAGTTTAATTTTTTATTTTCATTTTTCATTTTTTGCTTCAACTAGGTGCACGCTGGCATCTATGGATACCTACGGATAGTGGTTACCCAAAGATACTCATAAAATAGGTACCCGCACGAGTAACAAGTGGGCATGAGTTTTATTTTTCTCTACAGGCACAGGTAGTGGGGAAGGGGTACCCGTGCCCGCCCCACCCCGTTGACATTCCTAGTTGTGCCACCGCCTTTATCACACCCTACCCTCCACCCTCCATGATGAGTACCTCTTATTCCTCCTGCAACTTAACAACATGTACTTTCCATTTCAATCTTCCATTTTCACTTGTTCCTACCTCTAAAGAATCATAAATTATAAATTATAAATTAAAATTAAAAGACTTAATTTAAATCATTAAAATTATATTAACTAAAAAATAATTAAAATAAAAAACCAAAATTACACATAAATTAGAGCATCGAGTACCAACCTAAAAGGTTTCAAATATACAATCTTAAAAATGACATCTCTCAAAACGGTATAGGTTTTGTCCTTATGCGATTTAATTGCACAATGATGTCATTTCAATGAAGAGAACAAAAACATATAAACCCCATTTTTTCACCTTCATTTAGAATACTAACATCCTGCATGGTAGCACCTCTACACAAAACGTTGGGCTACAACCTTCACCATACTCTACCCTCTACCCTCCATGGTGGGTTCCTTTAATTCCTTTTGCAAATTGAAGTCATTTTCTTTCCACTTGATCTTCCATTTTTCACTTGTTCCTACCTCTAAAAAATTAAAAATTAAAAATTAAAAGACTTAATATAAATATTTAAAAATTATATAAACTAAAGAATAATTAAAATAAAAAACAAAAATTACACATAAATTAAAGCATCAAGTATCAACTCAAAAGATTGCAAATAAACAATCTTCAAAATGACATCTCTTTAAACAGTGTAAGTTTTGTCCTAGGGTGATTCAATTACACAATGATGTCGTTTTAGTGAAGAGACTAAAAGCACATACAACCTCATTTCTTTTCATTTCCATTCTAAACATTAATGTCTTGCATAGTTGCACCTCTACTCAAAAAGCTGCGCTACCGCCCCATTACATTTTACCTTCCATAATGAGTTCCTCTTATTCCTTTCGCAACTTGATGCTGTAACATCCCTGATATTTTAATGAAAATTATGAAATGGGAAATGTTAGTGAATGCTTAGAAATTCTATTTAGTATTTATTCTGTTTGAGCCGGTGTCTAGATCGGTCTCAGAAGCGCGGACAGGCATAGCTGAAGATCGGATGAGTAAGGAAGAGCGGGCAGGGCTAGGCGGTCTGGTCCAACCGTTGTGAGGAGAGCGCCTCACACGGTGTCGTAGCCCGGATCAACCTCATACTAACTGAACAACGGGTGTGTGTGACAAAGAGTCGAGAGCGGATGATATATCCGACCTCTCAAGTTGTAGCTCGGATTTCCGAGGTATGAACATTAAGTTAGGACGGCGGGGCCGATATTTATATCGGGCCTATACTCTTGCGAATCATTTGAGGATTGTGACTACTTAGACGTTGGGGGGATAGACACGTGTAATTGATTTGATAAATATGCAATACTTTAAAATAGTGAAATTGATTAAATTTAGTAAGAATACAAATAAAATAAAGGAAAAGACGATCTTGCCACGAGCCACATATATATAAGAAGATTCTCTTCCTTCCCTCTGGATTATTCACAAGTTACCTTTGCTATCAGTTTGTTCCTTCTCTTCCGTTTTTCTCTCCTCTCTTAACGCTGATCTGCATGCACTGGAGTGAGACTCCATTTGTGTCTGAACTTCAATTTAACCTCATTCCTGTGATCGGGACTTCAAGGTGAGTCTACTGATCCAACCCAATTGTGATTCCCTTATTTCTTTTATTCTTTAGCTGTTAAGGGCCATGCATGGCTATATTCGTGGCTGTTCTCCACTCCTCTGGTGAGTGTGAGTCCAGATGTTGTCCATGAACTAGGGGCGTGGAGGTGATGAGCTATACTTCATGATTCGTAGGTAGTAGGCTAAACAGCGGAAGACTGAGTGAAGGAGTTGACACTGCGAAACCAGTGCTCGGAGGAAAGAATCGACACAAAGAACAGATCATCGAAGCGTGGAATCAGAGTAAGGGGGTGTTCGGGTTATAATTAATTAGAATAGGACTCGCTTCTAATTCAGGTCCTTGGGTTGCGTAAACGGGTTAAGGAAAATGTTACTAAACGTGGTGTGTGTTTATACTTGTGCATGTGTGATAGTGTACATTGATGAGTTGAGAATTGGGTGTGTGGTTGAGTTATCATGCATGATCTTGAAATATTTAATATTGACGTAATCAGTGTTATGCGACTCCGGGTTAGCAAGCAGGCTACCCGAGGGATGAGAAAATTGATATCTAATGTGAAATGATCAGTGTTATGCGACTCCGGGTTAGCAAGCAGGCTACCCGAGGGATGAGAAAATTGATATCATTATGAAAGGTAAATTGTTGAATGATTATGTGGTATGGGATGGCCGACGGTATATGATAGCCCCTCATTTCCGGCTCCCGTGGTTTTCGTGCCCAGTTGAGCTACCCAGTGGTCAAGTAGGACCCAGTGGTCGAGGTGGAGAGTCAAGCAGGACTCAGTGAACCAAGCAGGGTTCACGGGGTGTCAAGTAGGACCCCCAACTGAAGGCCAATCCTTTAGTATCCGGATACTAGGAGTCAGATTGCATGAGAGTCAGTTATGATCATGATGTATGTAATGTGATGTGTGTAATGAATGTGATGCATGTAATTGTGTTTGAATATGTTAACAGGTCCAAAGATGTGCAAAGATTTTGATAATGACAAACACTCTTGAAGAAACCGATGCAAAAACAAAGACATGAAATCAGAATTGAAGTAACAGCGAAGCTAATCGATTAGGCCATAGATGCTAATCGATTAGGAGCTTTCTGTTTTGGAAGAAATTGCATCAGGTATGGAAGCTAATCGATTATGGAGCTGAACAATCGATTAGATACTCACTGGAATTAAGATAATCGATTAGACACCAGAGACTAATCGATTACACCAATCAGAAATGGGACAAAATGCATCAGGTATGGAAGCTAATCGATTAAGGGAACCATATAATCGATTAGTGAGTCACTGGATTTAAGGTAATCGATTGCAAGACATGCTAATCGATTAGGATGCTGCGAAAACAAATTAAATGCATCAGGTACAAATGCTAATCGATTACAGGAAGTGAAATAATCGATTAGTGACTCTCTGACTTGAAGCTAATCGATTACAACGCGAGGGTGTAATCGATTACGCTAGTGGAAAAACAGATTTAAGTGGGAAACCAGGTCATGTCTCCACCATTCTTCAAATTTCCACTAAGTGCAACGGCTATGATGAACTAGGGCACACCTTAACTGCTATCTTGGCTCTATAAATTGAAGAGGAAGACAAGCACAAAAAAATAACTAAGAAGCAACAATTCATAGCTCTATTTTGTGCTTTGTAAGCCTATTTCTTGCATATTGTACTTTCACTTGTATATCCTCTCATCTTGAGAGATTAGAATTTGGGAGAGCTTTTCATTTGTATATCTGCTCTATTGAGAGAGTGTATTGATTGTAAACAAACACCAAACACAAGTTATTCACTCTAGGTTGAGTGGTTGTTCACTCTAGGTTGAGTGGTTATAAAGGTTGTGGATTTAACCTTTGGGATATTGTGAGATTGAGAGATTGGGTGGGTTGCCCTTATACTTGTGAGGATTGGGTTCTTGAGTGTGGGACACTAGGAAGCCGCAATTGCTCAAAGTTGTATCTCTAATCTACAATAGTGGAAATCCTCTAAGTGGGTTGCTTAGAGGCGAGACGTACACCGGATTGGGTGGAACTCGTTATATCGGTTTGCAAGCTTCTCTTCCTTACTCTTTTACTTTCATTTACTGCATATTTGTTGATTGGTATTGATTGGTTGAGAGGAGCATACTTGAACTTGCTTAACTTGTTATATCTCTAATATTGCACACCAAGTGTTTGGTAAATTGCTTCAGCAACATTTCTCATTATAGTGCATTGCTTGTTATCCTCCATTCAATTTCACTTGCATAATCTCACAAACTTGGTTATAAAAATCAATTTCAAAGGTATTCCAATCAAAAGTTTTAAAACTCAATTCACCCCCCCTCTTGAGTATTGAGGCCACTTGAACAACAAGTGGCATCAGAGCTTGACTCTTGGTAGATCAAGCTTAACAGCTTCAAGAGATTAAATGGCCTCAAGTTCTCAAAATGTTTTTCCCGAGGGTGGTGCAATAAATAGACCTCCCGCTTTCAATGGGGAAGGGTATGCCTTTTGGAAAGAAAGAATGAAAATCTTCATTCAATCAATTGACTTGAGAATATGGAATACCATTGAAAATGGTCCTTATATACCAATGCATACTATAGATAGCAAGAATGTTGAAAAACCTATAGATGAATGGACAAGCGAGGAAGAAAAGAAAGTCCAATATGGCTACAAGGCCAAAAATCTCATTACTATGTCTTTAGGACAAGATGAATTTTTTAGGATAATGACATGCCAAACTGCTAAAGAAATGTGGGATACTCTTCAAGTAACCCATGAAGGTACTAATGATGTAAAGGACTCCAAAATTAGTACCTTGACTAGCCAATATGAATGCTTTAGGATAAATTCAGGAGAATCTATTGTAGATATGCAAAAAAGGTTTACACTTATTATCAACCATCTTATCACTCTTGGCAAAGTATATACTAACAAAGAGCTTGTGCACAAAATTTTGAAAAGTCTTAGCAGGGAATGGCAACCTCTTGTCACAGCAATAAAACAATCTCCTAGCATCAATGAAATGTCTCTTGCAACACTCTTTGGAAAATTACAAGAACAAGAGCAAGAACTTAAAGCATTGAAGCTAGCCGAGGAAGAGGAGAAATCCACCAAGAAGAAAGGGCTAGCCCTCAAAGCCACCTCCATGCATGAGGAAGAATCATGCAGTGACTTAGATGAAGAAGAAGAGTTTGGGCTATTCGTAAAAAGATTTGGAAGATTCATGAAGAACAAAAAGTTCCAAAAGAACTTTAAGCCCCAAGGTAAGAAACCTACCTCTAATGAAACTTCCTCTTCACCAAGTTGTTTTGAATGTGGCAAGGAAGGGCACTTCAAAGCCGATTGTCCAAACCTCAAAAAGAAGGGCAAGGACAAACAAAGAAGAAGAAGAGCCTATATTGCTTGGGATGAGAACGATGTGAGCAGCTCCGACGACTCGGAAGATGAGCAAGCCAATCTTTGCTTAATGGCAAATCATCAAGAAGAAGATAATGAGGTAAATCTTCTTGACTTAGATAAAAATGAGCTGTTAGATGCATTTGAAGAATTATATGATAAATTTACAAAAATCTCTAGTAAACTCAAAGCATCTAGGAAAACTAGTGATACCCTTGAATTGCATCTCATGGAAGTATGTAAAGAAAATGAGAGCTTAAAAGAAGAACTAGAGAAAGTTCAAACATGCTCTAAGGATAAACCATGTGATTTTGCAAAAAGGTGCATTGTATTAGAAACCAAGGTTGAAGACCTAAATAGGACACTAGAGAAATTCACAAATGGAAGAGATAATTTGAATATCCTACTTGGGCAACAAAAATGCATGTTTAGTAAAACCGGTTTAGGATATGACCATGAACATAGTAATCACAAAATGGAGAAGCACTATAAAAACTTCTTTGCACCACCAAGCAAATCCTCCTCACCTTTTATGAAATGCAATCATTGTGGTACCAAAGGACATAGTTCTTATAAGTGTAGTGTTAGGAAACTAGGACCAAAGGTCTTAAGAAAGGTGTGGGTTCCCAAAGGAACATCCCCACAAGCTAACCTTAAAGGACCCAACATAAAATGGGTACCTAGTTCTCTAAAATGATTTTGTTTTGTAGGTATGCTTCAAGGCAAGCAACACCCATTGGTACTTGGATAGCGGGTGTTCAAAGCATATGACGGGAGACATAACCAAATTTACATCATTCACTCCCAAAAGGAAAGGAAGTGTCACCTACGGAGACAACACTAAAGGAAGAATCCTAGGCATTGGAAATATTGGTAAGAATTCTTCCACCTCCATAAGTGACGTATTGTATGTTGAAGGCCTCAAGCATAATCTACTTAGCATAAGTCAATTATGTGACAAAGGATATAGAGTTTTATTTGAATCAAATTGTTGCATAATTGAGCATAAGACTAATAAGGAAATTAAGTTTGTAGGCCAAAGAATTGATAATATTTACATGATTGATATGGATAGTTTGTCTACAAATGATGAACAATGCTTCATTTCAAAAGAGGATGAAACATGGCTATGGCATAGAAGAATAGCTCATATACATGTAGACCACTTGAACAAACTTGTTTCTAAAGATTTAGTAATTGGTCTATCAAAGCTTAAATTTGAAAATAGATTTTGTGATGCATGTCAAAAGGGAAAACAAGTAAAGGCATCTTTTCAATCCAAAAACATTGTTTCTACTCAAAGGCCTTTACAACTTTTGCACATGGACTTATTTGGACCATCCAAAATCAAAAGCTTTGGAGGTAATTACTATGGTCTAGTTATAGTAGATGACTATTCAAGATATACATGGACATTGTTTCTTGCTCATAAAAATGAAGCATATCATGCATTCAAGAAACTTGCAAAGATTATCCAAAATGAGCAAAACTCAAAAATTGCATCCATTAGAACCGATCATGGGGGAGAATTTGAAAATCAATCTTTTGAAAAGTTTTGCGAAAAACATGGTATTAATCACAACTTTTCAGCTCCTAGAACTCCACAACAAAATGGAGTAGTTGAAAGAAAGAATAGATCTTTAGTGGAGCTTGCTAGAACCATGCTAAATGAAAACAATATTGCAAAACATTTTTGGGCCGATGCGGTAAACACCGGGTGTTATGTTATGAATAGATGTTTGATAAGGCCTATTTTAAAGAAAACCCCCTATGAGCTTTACAAGGGTAGAAAACCCAACATTGCATACTTTCATATTTTTGGATGTAAATGTTTTGTGCTCAACAATGGAAAGGATAATCTAGGAAAGTTTGATGCAAAATCTGATGAGGCAATATTCCTAGGATATTCTCAATCAAGTAAATCTTATAGAATTTTCAACAAACAAACAAATACCATTGAGGAATCTATTCATGTCAAATTTGATGAAAATAGCCATAACCCTCCGAGAAAGGAAGATGTTGATGATCTTGTAGGTACTTTTCAAGAAATGAACTTGCAAGACAAAGAAGAAGAAGTCAACAATGATGGAGGTGCAGCACAAATTGAGAGACAACAAGAATGGGTAACCTTGAAGGATCATCCCTTAGACAAAGTCATAGGTGAAATGACTCGAGGTGTAAGTACTAGAAATGCTATCAGAAATACTTGTAATCATCTAGCATTTGTATCACAAATAGAACCCAAGAACATAAATGAGCCATTATTGATGAACATTGGATGTTGGCCATGCAAGAAGAGTTAAACCAATTTGAAAGAAATAAAGTTTGGGAACTTGTGTCAAGACCCAATAATCATCTAATAATAGGCACCAAATGGGTTTTTAGAAATAAGCTAGATGAAAATGGTATAATAACTAGAAACAAAGCTAGACTAGTTGCAAAGGGATACAACCAAGAAGAAGGAATAGACTATGAAGAAACATATGCTCCCGTAGCTAGGTTAGAAGCCATTAGATTATTGCTAGCTTTTGCATGTTGTATGGATTTCAAACTGTATCAAATGGATGTCAAAAGTGCGTTCTTAAACGGCTACATTCAAGAAGAAGTTTATGTAAATCAACCTCCCGGTTTTGAAAATCATAAATTTCCAAACCATGTCTTCAAATTGAGAAAAGCTTTATATGGTTTGAAACAAGCTCCAAGAGCTTGGTATGAAAGATTAAGCAAATTCCTTCTAGAACATAACTTTGAAAGAGGAAAGGTTGATACTACATTGTTTATAAAACGCAAACATAATGACATCCTCTTGGTAATCTTTATCAAGAATTTGCCAAGATTATGCAGAATGAGTTTGAAATGTCCTTGATGGGAGAACTCACCTTCTTCCTTGGACTACAAATAAAACAAGCCATTGATGGAACGTTCATTAGCCAAACTAAATACTGTAAGGAACTACTTAAAAGGTTTGGAATGGATAAGGCAAACGAGATAGCTACACCCATGAGCACATCCTGCTATCTAGACAAAGACGAAAAGGGTAAGGACATTGAAATCACCAAATATCGAGGTATGATTGGATCCTTACTGTATTTAACTGCGAGTAGACCTGATATTATGTTTGCAGTATGCATGTGTGCTAGATATCAAGCATGTCCTAAAGAATCACATTTGACTGCCGTAAAAAGAATTTTGAAATATCTTGTGGGTACTCAAAATGTTGGTCTATGGTATCCCAAAGGCGTTGAATGTAATCTTTTAGGATATTCTGATTCCGACTTTGCGGGGTGTAAGCTTGATAGAAAAAGTACTAGTGGTACATGCCATTTGCTTGGTAGTTCCCTTGTTTCTTGGCATAGCAAGAAACAAGCAAGTGTTGCATTGTCAACGGCTGAGGCAGAATATGTAGCAGCTGGTAGTTGTTGTGCTCAAATTCTTTGGATGAGACAACAACTTCTTGATTTTGGTATTACCTTGAATAAAGTCCCCATTAAATGTGATAACACTAGTGCCATTAATATCTCGAAAAATCCAGTAATGCACTCTAGAACCAAGCACATTGAGATTAGGCATCACTTTATTAGAGATCATGTGTTAAAAGGGGATTGTGTACTTGAACATGTAGAAACTTCTAGGCAACTAGCTGATATTTTCACAAAACCCTTGGCTAGAGAGCAATTCATTCACATAAGAAGAGAGTTAGGCATTCTTGACATGTCCAGTTGTGTTTGAATATTTTGATAAGAACTATGTTGAATGGCATGATGCATGGTATATATCATATTTCATGATTGGAACTTTGCTGTATGTAAAATTTGAAGTTTTTGACTCCATAATCGATTACATTGTTAATCCTAATCGATTACTAAGCTTATGTTTCTAAGATAATCGATTAGAACTCACCCATAATCGATTACAATCATTCTGTTTCTAAGATAATCGATTATCCATGATCAATAATCGATTACGAAGCTTCTGTTTCAAGTTCAAAACGTTTCCTCTTCTTCATAATCGATTACCACATTGCTCCAATCGATTAGGACGATTCTGTTTCTAAACTAATCGATTACCCTAAGCCTCTAATCGATTACCCTCTGTATGAAACGTTTGAAATTCCCCAGAAACAATGACCTAATCGATTACCACCTGTCTCGTAATCGATTAGCGCGCGTTCTGATGAGTCAAAACTCCAATTTCCTAGGCTCACTCGAACAACTCCCTCTCTTAACTCACTTCACTCCTTTCTAAACTCTCTTTCCTCCTTCCTAAACCTAATTTTCAACTATAAATACCCCTTCATTCACCTTCTCATCTCACACTACCTCCTTCCTCTCAAACCTCTCTAAAACTCTCTAGCACTCATCTCTCTTCATCTTCTTCTTTTGCATTTTCCAACCATGTCTAACTCTAGAAATGTCAAGAGAGCTAGGTCCTCTGCTGCTCAAGCCCATAACCCCCTTGACTTCTCAAGGTTCTTCTATTCTCCCAGAGAACTTCAAAATTTTATGAAAAATTTTTCTGAAAGGGAGATTATGACCCCTCATTACACCGTTGCTGACAATTTTGACAACCCAAGCCTTACCTTCACCCAAAGCCTCAACCACTACAACCTCTTCCCTTTCTTATCCCTCAAAGAAGAAGAATACTATCCTGAGCTTATGAGAGTATTCTACTGCAACCTCCGCCTTGTCAATGGGATGGTTGAATCCAAGGTGAAAAACACCACCATCAAACTCTCAAATGCCCAATTTGCAGAAATTTCCAAACTGCCCCTCAACAATGCTGACTTTGATGGAGGCGAACCCGAGGATGAATGGGGTTTTAATCCCATCACTGCCCGCCGTTCTTTGTGGAAGCCGGCTCCTCCGATGAGCAACCACAAACTAGTTGGCCACTTGACCATGAACAACTGCCTGCTCCACTTCTTCTTGGTCAAGATGATTGTTCCCCGTGGTGGGAACTATGCTCTGGTTGAAGAGGATGATGTCCTCTTAATGTGGGCCATGCTAAACCACAAAGAGATCAACTGGGTTCAGTTGATCAAATTCCACATGCGCCATGCCAAGGACCAGCAAAAGCTCCCTTATGGTATCCTCCTCACCAAAATTTTTAAATTCTGTGGTGTTGATTTGGCAGGGGAACTCTCTGAAAAAGTGCCCCCAAGAGCTTGCATTGGCACTTCCCACCTAAATAAAATGGGCATGGTCAACATTGCTGGAATGTGGATTCTAAGGAGTGACCGGGAACATGGTGCCAACCCCTTTGCTGAACCTGCTGCTCCTCCTCCTCCTCCACCTCAACCACAAGCTGCACCATCAGCCTCTTCATCTGCACCACAAGCTAACCCATTTGCATCTCTCTACGCCCATCTTGATCGCCGCTTTGATCGACTTGAAAACTCCCTCCAAGAGTTTTCAATGACCGAGCAGCAACATTTTGAGATGATGCAGCAGCGTTATGAAGAGCTGGCTCACCAAATTGCAGAAATTCGCTTCTTCAACCCGGATAATTAGATTTTTAGTTATGTTTTGTTTAGCTGTTGGTTGTTTTCTGAATTTTGAATAAATTTACTTCTTGTATTTCCCATTTTTTTTTCAATTCAATAAAAGTATCTTATTTCAGTTTATATTATTTCTCTTCACTGCTCTAATTATTTTTGATGATTACAAAGGGGGAGAAGAATATATGTTCATATGTTGGATAATGCTCTGATACAAATATGGATAATATTGATAGATGCTCTGACTACAATTTTGAATATGCTCTGATACTAAGAATATGGATAATAGATGCTCTGTTAACAAAATTTGAAAAATATTATCTGTTTGTTAAATTCCTTTTGATAGGGGGAGAGTTATAGATAAGAGATAATAGACAATAGATAAAATGAGATAAGACATTGGCTGCTGAATGTGATTACTCTGATTTTTGAAATTGGTCATCTGCTATTTGAAAAAGAGATAATGTAGCAGAGTTATTTTTGCAAAAAGATAAATTTAGAGATAAGTCTATATTATTTAATCTAACAACCCTCAAGAGATGAACATAGTTGTCATCATCAAAAAGGGGGAGAATGTGTTTGAATATGTTAACAGGTCCAAAGATGTGCAAAGATTTTGATAATGACAAACACTCTTGAAGAAACCGATGCAAAAACAAAGACATGAAATCAGAATTGAAGTAACAGCGAAGCTAATCGATTAGGCCATAGATGCTAATCGATTAGGAGCTTTCTGTTTTGGAAGAAATTGCATCAGGTATGGAAGCTAATCGATTATGGAGCTGAACAATCGATTAGATACTCACTGGAATTAAGATAATCAATTAGACACCAGAGACTAATCGATTACACTAATCAGAAATGGGACAAAATGCATCAGGTATGGAAGCTAATCGATTAAGGGAACCATATAATCGATTAGTGAGTCACTGGATTTAAGGTAATCGATTGCAAGACATGCTAATCGATTAGGATGCTGCGAAAAGAAATTAAATGCATCAGGTACAAATGCTAATCGATTACAGGAAGTGAAATAATCGATTAGTGACTCTCTGACTTGAAGCTAATCGATTACAACGCGAGGGTGTAATCGATTACGCTAGTGGAAAAATAGATTTAAGTGGGAAACCAGGTCACGTCTCCACCATTCTTCAAATTTCCACTAAGTGCAACGGCTATGATGAACTAGGGCACACCTTAACTGCTATCTTGGCTCTATAAATTGAAGAGGAAGACAAGCACAAAAAAATAACCAAGAAGCAACAATTCATAGCTCTATTTTGTGCTTTGTAAGCCTATTTCTTGCATATTGTACTTTCACTTGTATATCCTCTCATCTTGAGAGATTAGAATTTGGGAGAGCTTTTCATTTGTATATCTGCTCTATTGAGAGAGTGTATTGATTGTAAACAAACACCAAACACAAGTTATTCACTCTAGGTTGAGTGGTTGTTCACTCTAGGTTGAGTGGTTACAAAGGTTGTGGATTTAACCTTTGGGATATTGTGAGATTGAGAGATTGGGTGGGTTGCCCTTATACTTGTGAGGATTGGGTTCTTGAGTGTGGAACACTAGGAAGCCGCAATTGCTCAAAGTTGTATCTCTAATCTACAATAGTGGAAATCCTCTAAGTGGGTTGCTTAGAGGCGAGACGTACACCGGATTGGGTGGAACTCGTTATATCGGTTTGCAAGCTTCTCTTCCTTACTCTTTTACTTTCATTTACTGCATATTTGTTGATTGGTATTGATTGGTTGAGAGGAGCATACTTGAACTTTCTTAACTTGTTATATCTCTAATATTGCACACCAAGTGTTTGGTAAATTGCTTCAGCAACATTTCTCATTATAGTGCATTGCTTGTTATCCTCCATTCAATTTCACTTGCATAATCTCACAAACTTGGTTATAAAAATCAATTTCAAAGGTATTCCAATCAAAAGTTTTAAAACTCAATTCACCCCCCCTCTTGAGTATTGAGGCCACTTGAACAACAGTAATGAATGCGATGAATGTGAGGAAATGGATGGAATTGTGTGGTTGGTTTAATACAGTTACTGCCTGAAATACTCTATGTTTCGGTATGTTTATTTAGAAGTAATGATTGATGTGTATGTATAGATATGCATGTGTATTTGTTAAGATCCGTTCTAAATTAATTATTATGCCAAACACTCACCCTTGCATATTTTTTTAGTAACCAGAGGCAGGGAGGGGGAAGGAGCCGTGGAGCTGGGCCAAGGGGGAGAACGGTGCCAGGGTCCGGATGAATTTGAGTGACTCTTTATATAGAGTCTTATTTGTGTATAAAAATACTTCTTATTATAATTACTGTTGTGTTTAATTAAGACCGGATCATATGTAAAACTATATTTTAAAATATATCACTGTTATTTGCATTTGTTTTCATGGTAACTCTTTGGGTTCACAGAACCATTTTTAGAGTAAAGTTTTGTGAGACCGGTTGTATGTTTGTATATTCCGATGTGTGAAAGGTGTTCGTTCAACGAACAACACCTCGTCTAAGTGAGAGTCCGGAATCTCGCTTAGACGAGTAGGGGCCTCGCGTAAGCGAGACGCCCTGATTTCCTTTCTCTCATCCGTTGTGTTCATATTAAATTGTTTTTCTCTAAATATCGATAAATTTTCAAGGAAAAGGAAAAATTTATTGTAAAATGTAATCGTTTGAATAAAAATAAATGTAAAAATAATTTAGGACGTTACAGATGCCCTGCATGGTTACCCCTCTACTCAAAAAGTGATGCCACCGCACTCCACTATCAATGGTGAGTTCCTCTAATTCCTTTCGAAACTTAATGCTATTCTCTTTTCACTCTAATCTTTAATTTCTCACTTGTTCCTATCTCCAAGAAAAATAATTAAAAGACTTAAATTCGATAATTAAAAGTTATTTAAAACTAAATACAAATAATTGAAATATAAAACACAAATTAAAAGTAAATTAGAGCATTGAGTATCAATCCAAAAAATTTCAAATAAAAATTCTTTAAAATGATGTCCCTTGATTATTAAAACAAATGACATCCCTTAAAATGATAAAAGTTTTTTTTCCCCTTGTGATTCAATTGCTCAACAATTTTGTTTTAGATTAAAGAATAAAAGGACATACAACCCCCATTTTGTTCACCTTTATTTCAAACACTAACACCCTGCATCTTGCATGGTTGCGCCTCTACTTGAAAAGTTGCTCCACAACCCCCACCGCGCTCCACCTCTACGGTGAGTTTCTTTCATTCCGTTAGCAACTTGATGATATTTTCTTCCACTCCATTCATCCATTTCCACTTGTTCCCATCTCCAAAAATTTAACAATTAAAAGACTTAATTTAAATGATTAAAAATTATATAAACTAAATACAAATAATTAAAATTAAAAAATTACCCATAAATTAGAGCATCAAGAATCAACCCAAAAAACTGCAACTAAACAATCTTAAAAATGACATCCCTAAAATATATAGAAAAAATATAACGCCCTCAAACCATTATAAGTTTTGTCTTATTGTTGTTCAATTACTCAATGACGTTGTAGTGAAGAGAATCAAAACATATACATCCATTTTGTTCACCTCCATTTCAAACACTAAAGTTAACTCCATCATGATATCAATGTTCGTGTCTTAAATTGGATTGCTTTCGATGAATGATACTTATAATTAAAAAAACAAAATTATATGCAAATTAGAGCATCATGTATCAACCCAAAATGGCATAAGTTTTGTCCTAGTGTGATATTGCTCAAAAGTGTTTCCGTCAAGAGAATAAAAGTAAGTATTAACACATTTTTTTACCTCCATTTTGAAACACTAAGTTGCTGCACCTCTACTCAAAAAGTCACACCACCGCCACCATCACTCTTCATTGTAAGTTCCTCTCATTCCTTTTGCAACTTAATACCATTTTTCTTTCAACTTAATCTTTAATTTTTCAGTTATTCCTACCTCCAAAAAATCTACACCGTTGCATTCCATGTTTGTTTTTTAGTCTCGCCTACGCAAAAATTGTTATAATAACACAATTTTATTTAAAACTCAAAATGTCAAGTACACATGTAAATATGAGTGACAAAACAAGATAAATCTATCAAATTGATCCACCGTATTTACAAAAGATAAAGGACAGATAAAAGAACTTAGCCCTGTCATCCATCAGGGTCCGACCCACTCAACTTACCAACAAGTCTGTTGAGTAGCCAATGCGGGGAAGTCGGTCCAACAACCCCAACTAGGGCTTAAAATAATATAAATATTATCAATAAAATAATTTATAATTTAAAGTATACTTTATACTCTATTTTGTAAAACTACGGCCAGTCTCTCTACTTGTTCTTGCGCCGGCCATAGTGCCCGACACCACCACCCACAACGTGGTGCTTCTCCGCTCAAGGCCGCGTTTCGCCGCTTCCCTAGCCTCGTCGGCAACCTCCACCTGCAGGTCCTGCTTCAATCACGGCTCGCGTGGTCTTTTCGGTCTTCGATTTTAGGGTCTCTCTGCGTGCTTCTGTTCACAATTCTCGGAGCAGCAACCTAAGGTATATGGTTCTCTTCAATCCCCCAACAACCTGTGACTTCTGTTTTCTGTCCTCGCGGTTCTATTTTGCTCTCGTGCATTGCGTTCCTTGTTCCTACCCACCCCTCGTCGGTGCTCGGTCCTGCTGTTGCCGTTCGATTCTGCCATTGTCGTTCGGTTCTGCCATTATCGTTCGCCCGGACTCCGGCGACGTAGCTGCGTTCGTGCCTCCTCCTCCTCCTGCTTCTTCTTCTTCTTCTTCTTCTCCTTCTTCTTGATTTGTACAGATTTTGAATGCCACGATTCTGCTGCTAAATGCCAAATTGTAATCTGAAATCTGAATTTAAATAAATGGAGTTGCCTTACTCGTAGTTGTAATCTGAAATCTGAATTTAAATAAATGGAGTTGCCATATTCGTGTCGTCCTTGTACTGTTTTGTTTAATCAAGTTCGTTCACGGTATATTGTAAATCAGAATTGAGAGGGTATATATTTGATATTTTTTTTGGTCGTTAATCGTATGTATCCTTTGTCGGAGAGAATCCTGCTTGAGGCTTTCGGGGCTTAGTCACACTTAAGGTTTCTCGCCTTTCCTCTCCCCTGATAAGTGTGTTTAGTAGAAATCAAACTGGGGCTTAGTCATAGCTCACCCTTCTTGAAAAGTGTGTTTAATACAATCGCAGCCCACATTTCTAATTCAGCCACAACCGATTATTGGTGTATATTTGATATGACTATGAATGCTATACTTTGTTCATCAATATTTGCTATATGTTTATAGTTTGGCATATTTGGATCTGAATGTTATTATATCAGTATATTGTGTATATTGTTCTGCCATGGGTTTGGTATATGGTTTTTTTATTTTTATTTTGTATGTTTGATAATTGATCTGAAAATGCTATAGTTTCTATATGAATATGAATGTTATATCAGTATATTAATCAGCCATGGGTTTTGGTATATGCTATTTTGGTATGCTTGCTAATTGTTATTAGTTTACAGATTTTTAACTTATGTTAGCATGTGACTTTTTTTTTTTTTAAAAATTGCACATAAAATGTGAGGTTTTGAACTTTTAATGTTTAACGATTCAAGCGACTCAACCACTGATCCCACCAATTCAACCAGTGACCCACTGACTTTGTACCCTCTCCAAGTCAATCGCTGAGTCAGTTTTTAATAACATTGGATGAAAGATAGAATTGGTCAGAAAATTTATTGATATGAGTTGTTTTCCTATTATAGATTCCTAATCAGCTTAAATTTTGGTAAACATAGATTTATTGCTATCAGAATTGTGGTTCAACTTGAATTCTGCACACTGGGCAGTGTGCATTTTGTTATATTGGCATGAGCTTCTTAGATTCTACTTATAGTTTGTTTCTTGTTGCTGTTTGATAGAACTGGCAATGGCTTACAGACGTTGCCTCTTGATAAGAGGGAGCTTAGTAGATCGGAGCTGCTATCCCTCTTTCCGTTATGTTCTCCATAGCGATGAAGGGAAACACGAACGCATTGATGACAAGTCATCTTTGGTGGGCATTAGTAATTTTACCCAAATAAGGTCCTTGGGGAGCTCTCTTAGTGGATCAATGGGGTTCTTTGCTCCTTTTCAAGATAGATTCCTTTCTCCGTATGCTGGATATAATTTCTGCCGATATATGTCGACACAGAATCAGGATTCAATTACAGATAAGATTGACGATGTAGCAGATGTCCTCACAGAAACAACCATGGAAACTATGGCTTCTCAAGCTCCTGTTGTGAATGAAGTTGCAATTGCTGCTGCTGATTCTTTTCTGCCTGTACAGCTCTTGCAGTACTTGATAGATGCTGTGCATTCCTACAGTGGCTTAAATTGGTAAGTTTAGCTCCCCCTCTCTTTATAGACACATTGAATTTAAAACATTCTTGAATTCTACAGGAATTCCAAATAGTTCAAAATAGCCAGGTTTTTCTTGCACTTCTTATGTTGTAGTACATGATGCATATGCTGGGGCGTATTAATTAATAGTACATCTAAGATTTGGTGGCACATTGATTTTAAAAGGAAGCTGTTAACCTTATTGCTTCCTTGTTTCAGGTGGGCAGCCATAGTTCTAACAACCCTTTTGATTCGAAGTGCTACAGTTCCACTATTAATCAATCAACTTAAGGCTACTTCTAAGCTTTCGGTATGTTTGCTGCTTTTAACTTAATATTTGTTTCTTCCTATAATAAAGTAATGCCAATTACTTTTGCTTGGTCCTTCATCTTTCGTATGTCTTGATTGGAGTGGACATAATTTAAACATTTGGATGTAACTGTTTACCCATATTTCCCTTTCCCTCTTTGGACTATGACCTCCCTAACATGGATCTGAAGGTTAATTCCCTTTCTTCAGCATTATCTTCCCTCTTTTTACTTTTTGTTTTCCATGAAAGTCATCAATCTTGTTATAGTTGTTTTATAAAAAATGAACCATTTCTATATTCTAATTTATCTTGTTACTTAGGTTTACTGTCTTTCGTGTGTGGCAGATAATGAGGCCTCGCTTGGAAGAGATAAAGCAAGAGATGGAAGGGAAGGTAATCATCAAGTCATTTTTTTGTTATCTCGCATAATTTGGGCTATAATGCTGTGCTATTATATTGATAAGCAAGTGAACTAATAGAGCCTTGCAAATTCTGTTGCCTTATGTATGTGAATTTTAGTTTTGGTGTTAATTTATTTGATGATTTTAGTAGGTTCACCTATTTAGTATCTGTCCTTGTATCCATATCTTGTGTGAATGTCTGGGGTCAAAACAAACAATTCAGCTTAACTAATCTCCCTTGCTTCATACACCATGTAGTGTGACTAAATTCTTTTTGTACAAAAGGATTTAGAAGAAATAGTATAGGGAAGGGAAGTAATGGAAGAGAGACCAACAAGAATTACAGGAATATAAAGAGAACTCTACCCAAATATCTGGAGTTATAATAAGGCCAGTTTTGTCACTTGGATTTGGATCAATGTTAAAGCTTGGAAATTCAGTTCAGCTATCAAATTCTAAATTTTATCTTTGGGATGACTTGTAAAATTGAAATTCCAATTTTTTGTAACAATTCTATAGACTTGAAAAGTTGAAAATCCTTCCAAATATTAGCACAGACATTCCATTTCCTAGAAGATATGTTGTATTCCCCATAATCCTACCGAAATTTGATATCACTGCCACTATCACTGCCACCACTGTGCTACTGCCACAAGCACCATTAAGATGGCTCCTATGGCCCTGTTTCTGTTGCCACTGTCTTGTCCTTAACCTTGTCCCTGTTGACATTGTAGTATATGTTATGTAGGCCTAAACATCTTTCATATTTAATAACTTTGAACTTTCCCTCACGTGGTTTGCTGGAGAATGCATAAGTTTTGGAATTTATTAATTGTATTAGCTAAACCATGTTTCTCTCTGATCACAATAACATCCAATTTTCAGTCTATGGATCCTGTGGCTCTTGCTGAAGGTAATGAGAAGATGAAGAAGCTATTTAAGGAGTAAGTGGTTTCTCAATTTACCCGTCAAGGATATCCTTGACATTATTTTCATGGTCCCTTTCATTCTATAGTTGCTAATAGTCATTTTTGGTCCCCGCCAATCTGATGTGATTTTGGTGATATAATATTGTTGTATATTTGTTAGGAACCAAGAATAGAAATGAGAATGTAAAGGAAAATTTTATTGAATTGGATGAAAAGAAACAACAGAAAATAGGAGAGCAATATCTTTTTCTTCAAGGGTTTCCTTCACAAAGGAATTTTTCCTTTCTTACAAATCCTCTGAATCTCTGAATGAATTCCTTCATTCCCCGCATCAACTTATATCTAATCAAGCTGTTTATCTATCTATCTATCTAACTAACTACGCTCACTGTTGCCAACTAATTTCCCTTCTCTACCTCCAATCTCTAACAGTACCACCCCTTGCAATTCAAAATCTCGGAAGAACAAGAGTGGGACTCAAGTCAGTAAGACATAATAATCTGACTATGCATAGACAGGTACAACTATTTTTATTAGGAGAATATATATGAAAGAGGGAAGGGGAACCTTGGCGCATTGGTTGGAGTTGCTGCCATGTGACTTAGAGGTCACAAGTTCGAGCTGTGAAATTAGCCTCTTGCAAATACAAGGTAAGGCTGCCTACATTGGACCCACTTGGTGGTCTGGCCTTTCCCTGGACCTTGCGGATAATGGGAGGAGCTCTTGTTGCACCAGGTTACCCTTTTGTTTTTAATATATAAGAAAGAGGGAGGGAAGTGTAGGCATTCAGTTAGGTAACTAGGACAGGGTTAGGGGAGATCACACTCTTGAATTCTTGAGGAGTGGTTTTGTGTTAATGATTCTCTCCCTTTGTATGGTGTCAAATCTGTAATTCAGAGATCAACCTCTTTGTTAACAGATTTTATTGAATGGAACGTTTGCATCTTTCATTGAATATATAATAAAACAGTAGTTTTTGTTTAAGAACTTTGATGAATCTGGTCTGTGGCTTTTAGAAACAGTGTTTTGAGTATTAAATCAAATTTCATGGATCTTTTGTTTCATTGAATGCTATTTACTTCCCTTGGTTTTTATAATGCAGATATGGTGTGACTCCTTTTACGCCATTGAAGGGACTCTTTATCCAGGGTCCCATCTTTGTATGCTTTTTTCTTGGGGTAAGCTGATTTTTTTATTTCAAAGTTTCCTAAGATTCCGAGGAGGCCTTCATATTGTTTCTATGCATTCTCATTTTTATGTCTGAAAGATAGATAAGAAACATGGCTGAAAAAGTTCCATCATTCAAGCACGGCGGAGCTTACTGGTTTATGGATCTCACAACTCCGGACGCCTTATACATTTTTCCTGTTTTGACTGCATTGTCATTCTTAATAACAGTAGAGGTGAGCATTTTCCTTTCATAAACTTTTCTTTCAACTTTCTTTTCGACTATTATATTCTCTTCCTAGATTGACCTTCTGTATTCTTGGCTGAATGATTTTTGCCTCTTACCCTTTGTTTTGGAATTAATCCCATGTCCACTGTAAAACCAGCTACTTTATGATTGAAAGCAGTCTTAAATTTAGTTGGGAAGAGGGTTGTTATCTGTTATATTATGCTTCCATTTTAGATTAATTGGTTTCGTATTGTTCCTCAGTGTAATATGCAAGAAGGGATGGAAGGAAATCCTGCAGCTGGCACCATGAAAAATATCTCTAGGGTTCTTGCTGTTCTTACAGTTCCGTTCACGATGGGATTCCCGAAGGTAAACTTTCCTAAGCTTTTTATGAAGGAACAACTTTCCTTTCCTTACAACTGTTTCTGTATTTGAGATAATTTATTGTTTGTACTTAGTATTTACAAACAAAAAGTAGTTATCAGAAGTTTCAGTAAAAATGGCGGCATTCTATATAGTTTATGTTTTGGCTGGAAACTTTGCAAGTGTAATGTTGTAATTATTATCTAATTAATTAGATTGATTAGATTGATTCTATTAGTCGTAATTCGGATATTTGCATAATATTATGTACAATCTCTTATAAATGCAATACCCCCGCTGTGATCTCAACACACGAAATTCATAACATGTTCTCTCCTCTTTCTCTATTTCAACATGGTATCTAGCCTAACGGAAATTTCTTTCTTTCCGTGATTCTCTTGCGGGCCACTACTCACTATGTAAATTTTTATTTTTATCTTTTCTTTGAAACCCTAATCCTTTTTCCAGGTTTTGAACCCTCCGACTGGTTTTCCTCCGGTCACCTTTTCACCTTTGCCTGCCACTGCCTTTGCCGGTTTTTTCGACCGGTGACCACAAGATCGGAACCACCCCCTCAAGATCAACAAAACTCCGCCGGTCCCGTCCCTATCAGATTGCCCATGCACCACACATGCCACCACTCTCCGACGCAATTTTCCCCACGCACCGCCTCTTTTACCTGCATGTGGCAGCGCGTTTGGCAACTGTCTTTGACAAGACGTCTTCAGTTTTGATCGCTTTCTTCTCCTTTACCTGGATTTAGTCTTTGTTTTCTGTTTGGACACCTCTTTCTCAACGCTTTTTGGTTTTCATGTTGCTGCTTGCATTTTCTCTCTCTTCTCACTGACCTATGGCCACCTAAGACTCTCTGAAGCCTGCTATTCCGACTTTTACCAACCATTGCACTACACAACTCTCTTCTGAGCAATTGAATAGTAAGTACTACTCTCTCCTTTTCAACTTATGCTTTGTCGTTGCCTCCGAATCTGACTCCATCATTCTTCGTACAATGACTTCTTGAAGTGGTAAGAAGACTATCAGGTTTCAAGTTCCACAACTATTGTTGCATATACTGGTAATTCCTTTAGTAACATCTCTCACTCTTTGGGTCTTTGAGTCCTTGATTCTGTGGCCACCAATTATATTATTGACTGGTGATAAATCCCTTTTCTATTGCAAATGGTTCTCAAACATAGTGCAATGTCCTTTATGTCCTTGGTGCACCTTTTAATTTATTGTCCATCAGTCAACTTACACGGTCTCTTGATTGTGCATTTTTTTTAATTAAAGATTCTATTTTTTTGCAAGACTAGAGCACGGGGTGGATAGTTAGTTTTGTATGTGAGTCTCATGGCTTCTATAAACCGACAGGCCCTCTCGTTGGATTGGCGACAACATCTCCAGTTCTAGTTCATGCGCAATTAGGACATGCAGGTCTTGATACGTTAAAGTTGTTGGTTCCTAATCTTTCTAAGTTAGAGTCTTTGTCTTGCAAGTCGTGTCAATTAGTTAAGCGTACTCGTACCTCTTTTTCTAGTCGCTCTGTTAGTTGGGCTTCACCCTCTTCTGCTTTAGTTCATTTAGATGTTTGGAGTTTGATTCATATTTCCTCTATGTTAGGGTCAAGGTATTTTGTTACTTTTATAGAAGATGTTTCACATTGTACTTGGTTATATCTCATGAAATATCGTTCACACCTTTAGGGCTTCTCATGGTGTCTTGCATCAAACATTTTGCTCTCATGCCCCTCAATAGAATGAGGTTGTTGAATGTAAGAATAGACATCTTCTTGAGACAACTTGGATTCTTGTTCTCTATTCTCACGTTCCTCATCAGTTCTGAGGTGATGTAGTGTTTACTGTAGGTTATCTCATCAATCAGATGTCTTCCTCTGTTCTAAAACGTAAAATCTCTCAAGTTTAATATCCTTATCACTCTCTTTACCCCATACCTCTTTAGGTATTTGGTTTTACACATTTGTTTCATCGGGTATTGCAAGCTCTCTGCTCGGTCTCATAAGTGTGTTTTCGTCGGGTACCCACAATCTGAAAAAAGATACAAGTGTTACTTTCTCTTCGCAGGTATTTTATTTTTGCTTATGTCACTTTCTCTAGAACATTTCCATTTTTTAGGTTTGGAGCATGACCATCCAAGACTTTTCCTCTCATGACTGCACCTACTTCAGTTCTCTTTTATCCTCTAGAGAAGTTTCCATCTCCTCTAGACCTTTCTCCATTGCCTTTGTAGGTCTATCAATGTTGCCCTCATCCTGTACTACCGCCACCTCCCACTACCAACACCACATACCTTTGGAATCAGCCAACTCATCTGTCACATCATTCAGTCCTGCCACCTAAGTCTGATATTCCTATTGCTCTTCGAAAAGGTATACATTCTACTTGTAATCCTTCTCCTCACTGGAACATTGGGATGCAATAACTCATATTATCCGATACGTCAAAGGAGCTCCAAGAAAGGGTCTATTGTATGAAGACAAAGGACATACTTGAGTTGTGGGATATTTTGATGCTGACTGGCCTGTTATTCTGTAATTAATTAGATTGATTAAGGGGGAGTGTTATAATTATTTTGTAATTAATTAGATTAGCCGTAATTAGGATATTTGTATAATCTGTAATTATATACAGTCTCCTATAAATGCAATAGCTTCGTTGTGATCTTAACACACGAAATTCATAATATGTTCTCTCGTCATTCTCTATTTCAACATGTAAATGAACTAAATAAAAGGTTTCCGTTTGATATCTTAAAATATAGTTTGAATATCAAAATCTGCTTTGGCTTTAGATAGTCCACATTTTTTACATTGCATGGTATATATGATACTGATATAAATTAGATTTGGAATGTAAAACACATTGTTGAAGGTAATGTCTGTCTTAACATCTTCTGACCTAATATCAAGATTAGGTAAGATCTGTAAATGAAACTAAAGAAAATTTCAAGAGCAGAAAAGAAAACTAGGATAGCAATGATGGTTGTGGTGGTAGAGAGGCTTGAGGTGAGTGTATGTGTGTGTGCCTCTTGAGATATCATCCAGCTAATTTTAAGAAAACTAGGATAGTAATGATAGTTGAGAATCATCCAGCTAATTTTGAGTTTGTGTGTTTGGTCGCCTCTTGAGCTAGATTTGGGGGGTAAGTGTGTGTGTGACCAAGGGTGCCTCTTGAGCTAGATTTTGGGAGTGTGTATCTGACAAGGGTATCAAATTGAGAATCATGCAGCTAATTTTGAGTCTGTGTGCATCTTATGCTCGTGTGTGTGTGACCGAGGGTGTCAAATTGAGAATCATGCAGCTAATTTTGAGTTTTTGTGTGTGTGCTCATGTGCACCTCTTGAGCTAGATTTTGGGGAGTCAAATTTCTAATAAATGTTTTCTCCATTGACTCAAAAAGACTAGAATTCTATTTCGATAAGGAAATTAGAAATTTATTGATTGTGAAAATTAATATTGTAATTTCCTTTGAATTGAAGGGATATTTTGCAAGACAAAAGTTTTTGCAATTCATGCTTTTGTATTATACTATAAAGTATAGACTATAGATATAGATAGGCTATTGATCTACCATTTTTATAATTTTATCCATATAGCTTGTGTTGTATTGTATCTTATTTGCAATATCTGATGTGTTTAGCACTTTAGCTTGTTAAAAGTCTCATATTGACTAGAGATATTGCCAACTAAAACTATATAAGGTGGAGGGTAATCCTCATCCTATGAGCTAGCTTTTAGGATTGAGTTAGACCCAATACCCAAATTAAACATGGTATCTAGAGCGTAACGAGAGGCAACCTTAATCCGTGCTTTATCCAGTGGGCCCACTGCTCACCGGTGAAATTTTTTTTTGAAACCTATGTCTCATCTCTAGGTTTCTCTTCGGTCGTGTGCTTCTTTCCGACTGCTCCAGGTTTCTTCCGCTGTTTTTCTCCCACGTGAATAGTACCCTGCCACTGTCGCCCCCCCCGTCCGGCGTCTTTTCTGGTCACCGACCCCTGGATTGGAACCGCCACCCCTAGATCGACTGAACCCTAAAACTCGGCTACCATCGGCCGCCGCACGCGCTCCCACGCGCGCCATCTCTGTTCACGCGTTTCTATCTCCTGGCCGTACTGTCGCCGGCGCATGACGGCGTATGGTAGCTGTGACCAGCCTCCGCCTTACATTATCGTGCTTACCTTGGCCCGTAGGTTCTGATTCTGCCATTGCTTGTTTGGTTCGGACATCGTTTGACACTGTTAGGGTTCGTTTTGTACTTTCTCTCTCCTCTGTTACTGTTTATTTTCTCTCTCCTGATGGCTGCTGCTGTTGCTACTGGTCTTATCACTGTCCTTAACACTCTGAATGCTGAAAAAAACCAACTATGGGACATGGGCTTCCGATGTCAAAATAGGACATGGTTATCTTGACCATCTTACAACCAAAGAAGACTCTATTCCTGCTGCTGATCGTCTTAAATGGGGTACTCTCGATGCTCAACTTTGTAGCATTTTGAAATCCACATTTTCTCTTACTCAAATAAATTTTTCGCCTTTATGACACGTGTGAATCTCTTTGGGCGCAAGCCAAACTCCTTTATACAAATGATACTCAACGGTTATATGGGGTTTGTGAGACTCTTATGCAGCTGTTTACTCCTTAACAAATTACTAGTCCTATCTTTGATTATTTGGGCAAGGTTAGTGGTGTTCTTCATGATTTGAATGAAGTTCTTCCCTTGGCTAACAATCCATCCACAGATCTTGAGAACCGTCGCAAGCTCTTTATGGCGTTAGCATTACACGGTTTCCCTCCTGAGTATGAGGTTGTTCGTGAGCAAATTCTTGGCTCTCCTGTGGTCCCTACCATGGATTCTACTTGGTCCACTTTCGTTCGTGCCAAGGCCAAGTATCCCGCACCCGTACTTGCTCCATCGGTGCCTGTTCCTGTTGAGGTTGACACTTCTGCTTTGATTGCTCAAGACCGCATCGATAATCGTCGTTTTGGCAAACCTCGCCCAAAATGTAAGCACTGCCATAAGCTTGGACATACTATTGACCGTTGTTTCCTATTACATGGTCTCCCTCCACGAATGGCAAATGTTGTGCAAGTCCCTGTTAGAGTGCCTGAGCCACACACCACCACCCTTTAGAGTCTTTAACATCACTTGTTCCTTCATGAGTAACTTGAAGGGTATCCCACATTTCTTTTGCAGATTTACATGTTACAACTCTATAAAATTCGTCAGGACGTAAGGCAAGAGTAATAAGATTTTTGGCTTTGTAATTGTATTGAACTTTCTTTTCCTCATCACTTGTCCAATCATCCATGGGTTTTTCAATTTGTCTACCATCAACAGTATGCATAGGTATAAAAGGACCATTTTCAATAGCATTCCATATTTTTAAATCAATTGATTGAACAAAAATTTTCATCATTTCCTTTCAAAAAGCATAACTTTCCCCATTAAAAGCAGGAGGTCGATTTGTAGCACCACCCTCGGGAAACATGTTATATGAGGTAGAGGCCATCTTAATCTCTTGAAGCTGTTAAGCTCTATTAACCAAGAGTCAAACTCTGATACCAGTTTTGTCCACAACCTTGGCACGGGCAATGATAAACTCTCTACCCGGGCTACTAAGTGTGCGTTTCTTGGTTATACTAGATCTCAAAAAGGTTACAAATGTTACTCTTCTAGTCTTCATCGTTAATTTGTTTCGGCTGATGTTACCTTTTTTGAGTCTACATATTTTTCAGTTGATGTTGAGGACCGTGTGTCTAGTCCTACTTCTGCTCCTGTTTATGTTTCTCCCATGCAGGTTATATATCAGTCTCCGGTGGTCGCTGATATCCCGACCAATCTATCTCGTCCTCTTCAGGTATATCAACGCCGGCCCCGTCCTGCTCTAGAGGTTCCAGCTTATGAAGTCCCATCTGACTCACCTTTGGAGCCAACTCCTCTATCTCCCCCGGCTCCGCCCACTGATAGTAGTTTTTCAATTGCTATCCGTAAAAGTATTCGTTCCATTCATAATCCTTCTCCTCATTATGTTGCCTTGTCGTATCATCGTCTGTCACCTTCCCATTATATTGGTGTGTCTTCTGTTGCCATTCCTAAAAATACAAGTGAAGCTTTGTCCCATCCTGGATGGCGACAAGCCATGGTTGACGAAATGAGTGCACTACAAAGCAGTGGAACTTGGGATCTTGTTCCTCTTCCCTCCGGTAAGACAGTGGTCAGATGTAGGTGGGTCTACACTGTCAAAATTGGTCCAGATGGTTTTGTTGATCTTCTAAAAGCTCGTTTGGTGGCCAAAGGCTATACTCAGATTTTTGGCCTTGACTATGGTGATACTTTCTCCCCGGTGGCTAAGATGGCTTCTGTATGCCTATTCCTCTCCATTGCTGCCATTAGTCACTACCTCTTTCTCAGTTAGACATCAAGAGTGCCTTCCTCCATGGTGATCTTACAGAAGAAGTATATATGGAGCAACCACCTGGTTTTATTGCTCAGGGGGGATGTTCAGGATTGGTTTGTTGGCTTCGGAAATCCCTGTATGGTCTTAAACAATCCCTAAGAGCATGGTTTGACAGATTCAGTACTTTCGTAAAAGTATTTGGCATGACTCGGAGTGAGGTGGATCATTCTGTTTTCTATCGCCATTCTACCTCCAGGTGTATTTACTTGGTTGTGTATGTTGATGACATTGTCATCACAGGTAGTGATTACACTGACATTGTTCTCTTAAAACAACACTTATATCATCACTTCCAGCCAAAAATCTTGGAAGGCTTCGCTATTTCTTAGGAATAGAGGTGGCACAATCTAGTTCAGGTGTTGTGATTTCTCAAAGAAAGTATGCGTTGGATATTTTGGAGAAGACCGGCTTGATGGGGACCAAACCGGTAGATACTCTCATGGATCCTAATACTAAGCTTATGCTAGAACAGGGGGAGCCTTTCTCAGATCCAGAAAGATATAGAAGATTAGTTGGAAAGTTGAATTACCTTACTGTCACACGTCTTGACATTTCCATTGCAGTCAGTGTAGTAAGTCAATTTCTCAACTCCCCTTGTGAAGGTCATTGGAATGCAGTCATCCGCATCTTAAAATATATCAAAGGGGCACCGAGTAAAGGACTCTTGTATGAAGACAAGGGTCATACTCGAATAAGTGGATACTCAGATGCTGACTTGGCAGGATCTCCTATTGATAGGAGGTCTACAATGGGGTATTGTGTCTTCGTTGGGGATAACTTGGTTTCTTGGAAGAATAAAAAGCAAAGTGTTGTAGCTCGGTCAAGTGCAGAAGCGGAGTACTGAGCCATGACTTTGGCCACATGTGAGCTCATATGGCTCAAACACTTGCTTGAAGAACTAAAATTTGGGGAAACTACATCTATGACTCTCATTTGTGACAATCAAGCTGCATTGCACATTTCTTCTAATCTGGTGTTTCATGAAAGGACCAAACACATTGAAGTAGATAAGAGAGAAGATTGAATTAGAGGACATTGTTACGAAATTTGTAAATTCCAATGACCAATTGGCAGATGTTCTCACAAAGTCTCTTAGGGGTCCTTGCATTAAATACACGTGACAAGGTTGGTGCATATGATTTATATGCTCCAGCTTGAGGGGGAGTGTTAGAATATTGCAAATATAGAAATATGTAATTAGGATTGATTGTATATGATTGTATTTTGATCCTATATTTATTACATTGCTATTATAAAAATGCTACTCCGATGTGTATTCAAACACACAGAATTCATCCAATTTCTCTCGGTTTCCTTGGTTTTAAGATGGCATGAGAGTCTATCCTAGATTCGTTGTTGGGTCACCCATGTTGTCCACGTCCCATTCCTGAGTGTGGGGGTGTTCTATAAGTCCCACTTCTATAAGTCCCACGGGCCACCCATATTCATCCACACTCCATTCTTGAGCGCGAAGGGGTGTGTTAATAAGTCTCATTGGCCACCCATATTCATCCGCGTTTCATTCCTGAGTGTGAAGGGTGTGTTAATAAGTCCCGTGGGCCACTTGTATTCATCCACGCTTCATTCCTAAGCGTGAGGGGGTGTGTTAAAAGTCCCACATTGACTAGAGATATAGCCAATTAAAACTATATAAGGTGGGGGGTAATCCCCATCCTATGAGCTAGCTTTTAGGATTGAGTTAGGCCCAATACCCAAATTTAAGAAGCTTATTGAGATTTGAGAAGGAAAAGGCATGCTTGCCTGTTCTTATATTACAAACTTGCAATTTGATTGTTTCTTTCACCTGTCATCATATATAGTTTGAACTTGTGTTCCTTTATAATTGTGCAGGCTCTATTCTGCTATTGGGTTACATCAAATTTGTTTTCACTTACGTATGGACTTGGTAAGCCGCTTGAAACTTTTATTTTGCAATGTATGTTACTTTATCTTTTCCATTGGTATAGAAACTGAATTTCATGAATGTATAATGAGTGTATAGTGAGTGCAATTATTGGTAGGCCTTTGATTCCACCATGGGATTCTTGACTGCAATTATTTGGGCTAGAATGTATAATGAGTGTAATTGTAGAATCCATGACTCTAGCATCTTGGTATTGTTATTGAGTTCATACTTCTCAATCCATATGATTATCCTAAACCCTCCAAGACAGACTCACATTCCCTTGCTTTCCTACTTTTACTGGTTGTCTAATGTTTTTCTAATGTTTTAACATATCATTGAGAAATAACTTACATTAATTTTGTGATGCATACTTTTAAATAAATGCCCTTATGCTAATGTCATTATTTGAGAAAAGAACTTGTTAACACAAGTTTTGTGTTACGTCCTCTGCTTTAGTTATTACTTGCATAAGTTTTATTTATTTGTTTGTATTTTGTTCTGTATTTAGTTTCAAAAGCAGAAGTGTGTAACATTCTGTTTGGAATGTTGTCTCTAGTTCATTGTAATATAGCCTAAATTCTGCTGATGCCGGTTGGTCGGATTTGAATTAGAGGGCTAAAATTCTTACATAAGTTTTTTCCAGAAGTCATGGAATGTGATGTCAAAATTGTCTTTATATTCAGATTATCAGATTGATGTACTAAATTTTAGAATTTAATTTTGATACACTATCATTGTAAATATTTTTATATTATCAATTAATTAGATAACAATTAGATATCATATAGCTTTTAAAGTGGTTATAACTTGACAGTTTAAATTTATTATTTTCCCCCTGATACATATTCTTTTCCTCTTCCAATTTTACAGTGCTTAAAGTTCCTGGTGTAAAGGAAACTTTGGGTATTCCTTCAACAATACCTTCTGCAGAACCGACCAGGGCTCCTCAATCACCCTTTTCTATATTTCCTGCGCTAAAACAAGCTAGATCAACGACAAATGGAGCAAGCTCAGCACCAGTTGGATCATCAAAACATTCAGATAAAAAGATATCTTCATCTTCTGTTATTAGTCAGAGGCTCAGAAGTTTGGAGAAACAAGTGAAAGGAAGAAAGAAAAACAAGAAGGAAGGAAAAGTTACCGGTTCCTAAATTATGCCATTGTAACACATGTAGCAGATGTTCTCAGGTTTTTGTTGTATTTTATTATCATTGGGTTAGGGAAAAATTAGGAATTTATTCTACATAGAGAGGGGAAAAGGAATAAATTTTTCCCTAAAGAATTTATTGTTGCTAGTAATTTTACCAAGTTAAAGGAAGTGTTAACATATTTTGTGCAGTCCACTGGATTCACAGGTTTCTAAATTCTCTTGTAAAACTTGGTCCCTGTTAAAAGAGACCTTCATAATTTAAATTTTGTTTTAATATTTCATTTTTCATTGAAGTAATGAAAAAATCAATGGCTGTTATAGGATGGCTACTATCTGTTCGTGTAATGAAGCATTTGATAGCAGAAATTGTTATTTTAGCAAAAATAGGTAGTTTATTTTTAATTTTTCTTACTCTGGACATACAGGTTCTCATGTTATACGCGATTATTTAATATTTAGAATAAACAGTATTCATAATATCAATTAGTATGGGCTGTGACATTTAGTACCTCCAATGCATTAATAAACTTGTCACCTTATAAATGAACTGTAATTCTTGTTGCTGAAAAAAAGACGTTGAGAAATATTTTTACCGGATGTAGGCCTAGGTCTCTTCAATGAACCACAAAGAGCTAAATTCATTATAAAGGGAAAGGTCAATCTTATTAACACCTTTTCTCAAAATTTTTAAAATATACCTGATTATCTCACCTCCTTTCTCCCTCCTCCCTCTTTCTCTTTCCCTCATCCTCTCCCTTTTCCTCTTCCCAATCCTCATCCCCTAATCACTTTTTTAGGAGCATCACAGCCAATGTTATTAATTGCTTTGTTACCACAGTATATGTTCACTAAAATTTCCATTTTGTTTTGTTGCCTGTCTTTAATTTCAGCCATGTAACATGCATATATTTCTCTCTACTCACACCCTCTTTTGGCTTATTGATACAACTGCTAATGGGCCACACACAGAATACCACTCAAGGCCCAAAAGAGAGATCAAGAAACCCAATTGGCTTAAGGACTTTGTTTAATTTGTTTTCTTTTATCTGGGCCTTATATGTATTAGGTCTAGGGCATCTCTTTTCAGAATCATATAAGTATTATTGTTTCCGTTAACTAAGGGGAAATGAAAAATTATTATCTTCTTTTGTGTCTTCAACATCTTGGCTTGAATTTATAGTTCTACTTAGTAGCTAGTTAAATTTTAGGATTGGAAACCTATCACTTATATATAATAGTTACTACCAGAAACACAAAGGGATAAACATATATAAAGGTAACATAATGCCACATTTGCTGCATGGAAGGCTCGATGTGATCATACATGGACTCGACTCACTTCAAAATCTTAATGAGTGCTATATCAATCTCTGTTGCAAGGTACCCTCATTCAAATGCTTGCTTTTAACCTAGCTACACTCAATATCATTAAAAACTAGATAATTATTATACACCCTCCGATGTATTGTTTAAAATACATTAAATTTTACACAATTACAAATTGTAACCGCTCCTAGATTGATACGTCTCTAATCATGATTTTGGTTCATATTCAAATATATGAATTGATTTTAAGATTCGTATGGTGTAAAGACAGAATATGTGTTCACTCTTTCTATACAAGTATGCGTCCAATCCCGTACACGAGCAACGAAGATGATCCACTCTGGCCACCCTTCTCCATTGACTGTCCCTTCCTCCAGCGAGTCCCTCGCGCTAATAGCATCTTTTCTAGTAAGCACATGTTTTCATCTCCCTGGTTCATCACTTGCTCTATTTTTTCAAAAAACACTAAAACTAAGTTTTACTCTTTCCTCTCTCATTCAAAGACACTCTAGCAACCTTTTCATTGATTATGTCTCCTTCTAACCAGGTGTACCTTCTTCGGTAAACACACGTTTTCAGTCTCTGTTTTAGAATGAGTTGCTCTATTTATTCAAAACTCTCTTAGACTAAGTTTTATTCTTTCCCCTCTCATTCAAAGAGACTTTAGCCACCTTCTCTACTGACTACTGTTCAGGAATCCCTAGTGGACAGGGAACGAAAATACAAGAATAAAATGTTAACTTTGTTTGATAAATATTCTACTTATAACTAGATCTTGGTAGTAGAAGAGGTGTTGTCCAAAATGGCTTTCAAGTTCCCTAACACCTTAGGTACTTACACTTAAAGAATAATGTGTTTTAACCTAAGGGCATTGCACGAGACACCCTCCCATGCAAGGTTTTGCCTGGGACAATGTGGCTTTAGTGTGGGGATGTATCCCCATGAAAATTCGTGTGTATTTCAAATAAAAATGATGCATAATTTATGTGGGACAATATGGTCATTGTGTGGGATCCTGTCTAATACAAAATTTGTGTTTAAACTAGGTAGAAGCTCTTTCTTTCCCCATTTTTATTCCCCTCTTCCATGTTAACATCACAACAACGTCCGATGGTCCATTTAGTGAATGATGATTTATGAACGTTATGATGTTGGACAAATTTTGATGATAATTTGTTCTTTAAAGCTGGGTATAGAAATTATGTTATCAACAAGGATTCAATTTGTTCAATAGATTTTTATGGCCGAGAGTTTGATATCACGATAATGTCACTATGATACAGAAGAGGTATTATAATTTAATTCGAACTTATTTTTAATTAACTCCCTCCATGGTTTAAGTTGGTAAGGGAATTGAATATTCTCACTATATGGAGTTGGTTCAACCCATGAGTTGGTCATGGTGCTTGGGAGGCATCGATCTCAAGGCTAATTGGAGTTGTGGTGATCTACCTATTAGCCAATCAAAGGCCTTTCTTGAAGCTTGTTTGGCCTGAAAGTTTATTTAAAAACCTGTTTAAAATAATTCCTATTAAATAACTCTTTAAACATATATATGAATATATTAATAGACATAATCGTATATACAAGACAATAAGTTTAAGTATTCAATAGGTAAACAAATATATACTATCAAAATATTATATATATATATATATTTGTATATAAAAGTAATTATAATAATACATCATTATCGTATCATATATACTTATTTAAATAGGTTGATATGTTAAGCTTAGAAGGTTTTTTGAATGGTACGAAGTTTAGCTTGTTTAACTAAATAAACTTTTAAAAAAATTAAGTCTAATACACTTGACAAATTATCTTAATCTGATGTAAACTAAACCTATACCTAAATCGAATGATATTATTATGAATCTAATAAAAATCTTTTTATCAACTTTCAATATATTTGTATTTTGACAACTTTACATTTTGTTTAGATGAGAAAGATAATAAAAGGAAACAAAATAAAAGGAAAGAATTTGAAAAGAAAATGAAATAACTATTTTAATTGTTTGGTTTAGAAGAATATGGAAAGAAAGAAAGGTAACAAAATATAAAATGATAATAATAAATAAAGTTATATACTGTAAAATGACATTTACATTCTTTATTAAAAAGTTATATTATTTGAAAATACATTTTATAAAAAAATTAAAAAGATAGGATTTGATATCTTTTATCTAAAAAAATTACAGGTTTAAATATAAAATTAGCCTATTATAAATGTCAAAATTAAGGTCAACCCTTTAATAATTTTTTTTTAGTATTTGATCTTTAAAATATATTTTTATTAGGATTAGGCCTCTTTCGTTAACTCTTTATCAATAAATACTAAGGTGGCTGAGAGTTAACTACTTCCACAGCTAACACGTGTAATTTAAAAAAAAATGTTGGTTAATGGTTTTCATGTGTATCTGCAAACAAAAACAATTTTTATATTTATCCGCAAATAAAACATACAATAATTATAAAAGCTTATTTTTAACGGTTCGTAAAAGGAACCGTTGTCAATAATCCATTTCAACAACTTATAAATAGATGATTGACAACTGTTACTTCTATAAATCACTAAAAATAAGTTTTTTAATTATTGTATTTGATTTTGTTTGTACGTAAAAATAAGAACCACTAATAATAAATTTTATTATGTTGTTTTTGTTTGCAGTTACGCATAAAAATCACTTATAAACATTTTTTAAAAATTACACATATAAGCTATTGAGGTATTTAACTCTTAACTACTTAAATATTTATCGACGGAATGTTAACGAAAGGGTTTAATCCTAATAAAAAAATGTTTTAGGAATGAATACTAAAAAAAAATTATTAGGAGGCTTACTCTAATTTTAGCATTTTAAAGAAATTAATTTTATATTTAAGCTATGACATAACATTTGACATTTTGTACTACTATTTGACGGCAATACCCCAATCTGCATTAAACCAGAGTGTTATGCATGAGGATTGATGTTTTTTTTCATTGCTACGTTAACAAAATTTATTATACTTATGTTCTGCCCAATTTAGGAGGATTGGTTTCAACATGTATCTTAAACCAAACGATGGAAGGATTTATGATGTGTTACAATTCCGTCCCTTTGAATTCACCAAAAAAAAAAAGAATTGATTTACACGCTTTGAGATATAAATTTATTGAATATAATTAGTGAATAAAAAATGTGAAGATTTTAATTTTATTTTAACTTTCATATCCAAAATGGAAGGTGAATACTTAAGATATTATTACGTCTTAAATATTTAAATAAAAACACGATGTTGTCAAGACTATCCACTTATAGAAAATATATTTTCATTGGACTCTTACAGAAAATATTTAGGATATTTTTATTTATAATATAAGCTGTTTTTTCAAGAAAAGAACTGACTTTTCAATAGATATGAATGATTTTTCTTTCTTGACATAAATTTTTATACTCTTTTTAAATATTATTCTTTTCCTAATTAAAGAAATTGAAGATTTCTTTTCTGTACCACCTAGTATATGTCTTTTTTTTTCATAACAAAGAAATTGGAAAAATTATATAAAAAATGTATAGAGAAAACTGGTGGAAGATTGTTGTTTACATTAATAATTTTCATTATTTTAACTTTATGTAAATTATTATATTTATGATTTACATTTATATTTGTAATTTTATTTTATAAAAAATATGGGCATGGAAGGATATTACAATATGGCCATATGGGTAGGGTTTATGCAAGAATAAAATGAGTGTATGGAGTGAAATTATCTTCACTAATATTTTTGAAATAATAATTAAAAATTAAAGATTATTTTTTTTTTTAAAAAGGAGCATAAGAAACTGGGAAAAAAAACTTCTCTAAAATAATGAGATGTGTAAAGTAAAAAACTCAGAAGTCATTTATGGTTGATTTGAATTGAAGTATCTTACTAATTTAACTAATTTCAAATCAATGATGTTTGGTCCCTAATTTTCTTACTTTTCACATCTTACCACTTTAGAGAAAATAAATGCAAAAGCAACACCTCTACGACCTTACTCCTTCCAATCCAAAATTTGTTAGCCCACAATTCACCAATGGAAAAACTGAATTTAAGTGGGAACTGGAGAGAAATATAAATAAAAAGAAAAAATAGAGAAAGTAATAGATATGACACACAATCTAAGTAATAAATTGAGAGAGAAACAAAATGAAATTAAAATGAGTAAAAATATTTTATAACTTTTATGAGTTAATTTTAATTTATTTTAGTAAGTTATTGATATATTTTATTAAAATAAGTGATTTTTAACTTATTCTATCAAATGTTAAGATTAAATTTATAATATAAACACTTATTTTAAAAACAACTAATTATATAATTAAGTTAGATATTTAAACATATCTAAGATGAACAAATATTGATGTTGTTTAGTGAATCAAAATTTCTTTTCACACGCTTATTTTTCTTTTTTTGCTTAATATTAATTTAAAATTAGCTTTTTATCTTAAAATTATTTTATTCCTAACACTCTTTCAAGAAACCTAAAAAAAAAATTAAAAACAATTAACAATGTATTGAACAAAAGAGTGAGAGAGGAAAAAAGGCTTGGAAGTTAGGTTTATTTTTATCTATTTATATTTTTAATGTATTTTTCATCAACATAACAAGTTAATTGAGGCGTCCTACACAATCTTTAGCAACGAAAGAATGTGTCTCCGAAATCATAGGTCACATTAAATATATTGTCAATAATAGCACACTTACTTAGGGATGGTAAAAAAACCACGTCTGCAAGTAATCCGTGGGTTACCCGTAATGGATACTTGCATATATTTACTAAACAGGTGGGTAACGGTATCACACTACCCACCCTGCGGGTATCCACTTAATTATTAATATTTATTTTTTATTAAATATATTTAAATATCTAAGTTTTTTTATATTTTATAATAAGATAAATAAAATTTAATATTTTTCAATGATAATACTTTTAATTTATGAAGTTATAATGTATGATACAATATTAATTTGAATTATATTATACTAAAATAATATTATGTTTAGTACATTATACTATATTTTCTTCTTTAGTATTATTTTATAAAAATAATAAATATTTATAAATACTCATGAGTATCTGCTACCCGACCCGCGAATACTTGTTACCCGCCTAAAACCCGTGAGTATGGGTAGCGATAATATACTACCCGCACCCGCCGTGCCCCATTGACATCCCTACACTTACTAGGCACAAGTGCATCATTCTTTGCCGCTTCTATAGCATTAAAGGTAAAAACACGCCTTACAGTAACATTCTGTGCATTCTTAGTCTAAACATCATCTTTCTTCGGGTTTTGACCTCCACGACCACTACCACCTCAACCACCTCTTTGTAATCCACCACCACGAGCCATTTAAGTGTCAGCCCTGCTACCCTGTGCACTTTGGGTCTGTCTTTGTGGATAATCAGGCTTAATATGCTCTCATTGCCTACACTAAAAACATGTAGGCTGGCCAGCATAATAATCCTTGGCCTAATGTCCTTCCTTGCCACAAGTGAAACATGCTCTACTACTAGAGCGGCCACTGCTACGATCTCAGGATGAAATAGATATGGTAGATGATCCACCATGGCTAGACTGACCTTACTTCTTAAAGTTTGGCCCATTGGCCTTCAACTGTTTCTTATCTTTCCTTATAGTCACCTTTTGTAACTGTACTTCTTTTGTCAATTGCGCCTTATTCACTAGCACTGCATAATCTATGATTTCCAAAGGAACAATAACACTGTGGAGTTCTACCGGCAATCCAAATTCATACTCAAGCTTAAGAAACTCCAAATTCACCAAATCCAAATTCATACTCAGCCACTGACATTTTCCTTTGCTCGAGCTTAAGAAACTTCATCTTCTTTCTGATCTTATAATTATTAGCAAAATATTTGGCTAGAAACCTATTCTTGAAATTTGCCTAATTCAGAGCTTCATTTGCAGTTGCCATCTCAGTTTAGGTGCGAGTCCACCAAACTCTTTCCTTTTCCTTTAACTGATAAGTAGCAAACAATGCTTTTGTTCATCAGAACAGTCAAAGTATTCAAAAATCTGCTCCATATTATGTATCTAGATATACGCTCCATCATGATCATGTCCACCCTTATATACAAGTGGTGAACGCTTTTGAAACTTATCAAAGGGTGGCCAGATTTAGCCCCCCCCATAAACTGTGAGGATTTGGTGAAGAAATCATCATCTTGGTGAGAACTAGAGTCGCCCGTCATTCTACAATAAGATAACTCGCAATTATTACTCAAATTAATTCAATAGAATTTAAGAATTACCTCAATATAGGGATGCCTTAACCACTAGAGTACCAGTAAACACAATGCCAAAGTTCCTGTAACATTCCAATTTAAATAGAATAGACAAACATTCATCACACAATTTCAAAAAATTTTGGTCTAAAAAGGAACCGCTCTGATACCACCTTGTGATATCCCCTTCTCAATTTCTAGCATTTATCCTACGGTCTAATAAAATCGGAGTAAATTTTTCACATTGAAAATTTTCATGGCAATAAATAATAAGAATCTAAGGGATACACAATTTAAAACCTCTTAAAATCATCTAATTTTGCTCTAGTAATCGATTACGGTAATCAATTACCCGTGAGCAGTCTGTGCAAGATTTTAGTTCTGCTCTCTGGTAATCAGTTACGTAATTGATTACCAGATAGACAAACTTATAGAATTATACAGATTTTACCCTTCGGGCCAACTTCTGCACCCCCTAACTTATCTATTTTAACTTTGATTGCTACCAAACTTTATGGATACTATCTATGACTCATTTCAGATATGCTACCACAGCCTGTGCTCAAAAATTCCTCCGGATTAGAGTTATGCACAAAAATGCAATTGGTTTCATTACAAACAACTTCACTACCAAAACCACATCAAATGTCATTCAATTGGCAATCTCTTTGCACATGAAAATTCTAAATATGCCTAGGGTTCCATTGATACCTTTGATCCCACTGGCACTCAAAATCACCTGCTAGTTGGCTTAATTGGTCATTCTTCTACTGTAAACATGTTTTCCTACCTATAGTATCTATCAATACTCACTCATGCATTAATTTCTATCAAGTCACAAATGAACCTTGCCACTCCTAGGCCAATCATGCAATTCATAATTATCATTATTCAATACTACATTAGTACACCACTCTAGTTACTATCAATATTTCTAATATCATGCTTAACATATGTATTTGAATGTTGAAAATAGGTTTCGATAATGACAAATGCACATGAACTTGAAAAGCTCCATAAATATAAAAAACAAGTGCAAAGAACACAAGAAAATTATGGAATCCAAAGACAAGACCAAGAAACAATGAAGGACACGCTTCCAAATGATCAAAGAATCAAGAAAGAAATGCATGAAGATAAAGGAAAGGATCCATGAAGCAAATGAAATAAGAAAGCATCAAAAATCATGGAAAATCAAAAACAGCAACGTATGAATCGATTCATGAGGCCTGGAAGTCCCAAAAACACAAAACAGCAAGTCATGAATCGATTCACACTAATCATGAATCGATTCACGCGAGTTCAAAATTGAAAATACCCAAAATAGCAAGTCATGAATCGATTCATAAACGTATGAATCGATTCACATAGTGGGAAACATCACTAAAAAGACAGATTTAAGTGGGAACCAAGCACCCAAAACCCACTACACGCAGAGACAAGCTGGAGCCACTATTTGCAACGGCTAGGAGAACCTTGGGACAGCTTCAAAGCTCTATAAATTGCTCTCCAATCAAGAGGCAAAAACACACAACAAGAAGCTACAATTCTTTACTTACGCTTGTGCTTTGTAAGCCCTCACTCTTGTATATTTTGAGATTTCATTTGCATATCCTCTCTTCTTGAGAGTTATAGATTTGAGAGAACCTTCACTTGTACATCTACTCTATTAAGAGAGTTATTTCCTTATAAACACTTCATCAAACACAAAGGTTTTTCACTCTAGGATTGAGTGGTCACAAAGGTTGGGGTTCAACCTTTGGGTATTGAGAGTTTGAGAGATTGGGTGGGTTACCCTTTGCTAGTGAGGATTGAGTTCTTGAGTGTGGGACACTAGGAAGCTGCAATTGCTCATAGCTTGTATCTCTAAACTTCAATAGTGGAAATCCTCTAAGTGGGTTGCTTAGAGGCGAGACGTACACCGGTGTTGGTGGAACTCGTTATATTGGTTTGCAAGCTCCTCTCCCTTACTCTTTTACTTTCATATACTGCAATTGGTTGATTTGTGTTGATTGATTATGAATTGCATACTTGAGCTTGTCTAATTTGATATATTTCAAATACTGCCCACCAAGTGTTTGTTAAATTGCTTCAGCTATATTTATCCTTGTGGTGCATTGCATACTATCTTTAACTTGATTTCACTTGCATATTCTTGTAAACTTGGATATAAAAATCAAGTTCAAAGGCATTCCAATTAAAGTTTTTAAAACTCAATTCACCCCGCCCTCTTGAGTATTGAGGCCACTTGAACAACAAGTGGTATCAGAGCTTGACTCTTGGTAAATTAAGCTTAACAGCTTCAAGAGACTAGATGGCCTCAAGTTCTCACAACCTTTTTCCCGAGGGTGGTGCTATAAATAGACCTCCCGCTTTCAATGGGGAAGGGTATGCATTTTGGAAAGAAAGAATGAAAATCTTCATTCAATCTATTGATTTGAGAGTTTGGAATGCCATTGAAAATGGTCCTTATATACCAATACATACTATTGATAGTAAAAATGTTGAAAAACCTATGGATGAATGGACTAGTGATAAAGAAAAGAAAGTGCAATATGGTTATAAGGCAAAGAATCTTATCACTATGGCATTAGGTCCGGATGAATTTTTTAGAATAATGACTTGTCAATCCGCTAAGGAAATGTGGGATACTCTACAAGTAACTCACGAAGGTACTAGCGATGTGAAGGACTCCAAGATTAGTACCTTGACAAGTTAATATAAAAGTTTTAGAATAAACTCGGGGGAAACCATAGTAGAAATGCAGAAGAGATTTACTCTTATTATTAATCATCTCATTACTCTTGGCAAAGTTTACACTAACAAAGAACTTGTGCATAAAGTTTTAAAAAGTCTTAGCAGGGAATGGCAACCACTTGTCACAGCCATAAAACAATCTCCAAGCATCAACGAGATGTCTCTTGCAACACTCTTTGGGAAATTACAAGAGCAAGAGCAAGAACTAAAAGTCTTGAAGCTAGCGGAGGAAGAAGAAAAATCCTCCAAGAAGAAAGGCTTAGCTCTCAAGGCCACCTCTATACATGAAGAAGAATCATGTAGTGATCTTGATGAAGAAGAAGAATTTGGATTGTTTGTAAAAAGATTCGGAAAGTTCATGAGAAACAAACGATTCCAAAGGAACTTCAAAACACAAGGTAAGAAATCTACACCTAATGAATCATCTTCCTCACCTAGTTGTTTTGAATGTGGGAAAGAAGGACACTTCAAGGCCGATTGCCCAAATCTTAAAAAGAAGGGTAAAGAGAAAAAGGGAAGAAGAAGAGCTTATATCGCGTGGGATGAAAACGAAATAAGTAGCTCGGATGACTCCGAAAATGAAGAGGCAAACCTTTGCCTCATGAAAAATTACCAAGAAGAAGATGATGAGGTAAATCTTCATGACCTTGATAAGGGAGAATTACTTAATGCTTTTAATGAATTATATAAAAAATTTGTGAAAGTCTCTAATAGACTTAAGGTGTCTAGAAAAACTAGTGACACTCTAGAGATGCACCTTATGGAAGTGTGTAAAGAGAATGATTGTTTAAAAGAAGAACTGGAAAATGCTCAAACATGTTCTAAGAGTAAACCTTGTGATTTTGCTAAGAAATGCATTGATCTAGAAAATAAAGTCCTAGATCTAAACAAAACTTTAGAGAGGTTTACAAATGGTAGAGATAATTTGAATGTACTTCTTGGAAACCAAAGATGCATGTTTGACAAAACCGGTTTAGGGTACAATTCCGCTAAAAAGGAAAAGCATTACAAAAACTTCTTTGTACCTCCTATGAAATCATCTTCGCCCTTTATGAAATGTAATCATTGCGGTTTTAAAGGTCATAACTCTTCGAATTGCAATGTTAGAAAATTAGAGCCAAAGGTTATAAGAAAGGTGTGGGTTCCCAAAGGGACATTACCACAAGATAACCTTAAAGTACCTAACATAAAATGGGTACCTAGTTCTCTAAAATGATCTTGTTTTGTAGGTATGCTTCAAGGCAAGCAACACCCATTGGTATTTGGATAGTGGGTGTTCAAAGCATATGACGGGAGACATAAGCAAGTTCATATCATTTACTCCCAAAAGAAAAGGAAGCGTCACCTATGGAGACAACACCAAGGGAAGGATCCTAGGCATCGAAAATATTGGTAAGAGTTCTTCCACATCCATAAGTGATGTGTTGTATGTTGAAGGCCTCAAACATAATCTACTTAGCATTAGTCAATTATGTGACAAAGGATATAGAGTTTTGTTTGAAACAAATTGTTGCATAATTGAGCATAAGGTTAATAAGGAAATTAAATTTGTAGGCCAAAGAATCGATAATATTTACATGATTGACATGGATAGTTTGTCCTCAAATGATGTACAACGCTTCATGACTAGAGAGGATGAAACTTGGCTATGGCATAGGAGAATAGCTCATATACATGTAGACCATTTGAACAAACTTGTTTCTAAGGAATTAGTAATTGGTTTACCAAAGCTCAAATTTGAAAACAAATTTTGTGATGCATGTCAAAAGGGGAAACAAGTAAAGGCATCCTTTCAATCTAAAAACATTGTTTCCACACAAAGGCCTTTACAACTTTTGCACATGGATCTTTTTGGACCATCCAAAATCAAGAGCTTTGGTGGTAACTACTATGGTCTAGTAATTATAGATGACTATTCTAGATATACATGGACCTTGTTTCTTGCTCATAAAAATGAAGCATATCATGCATTCAAGAAACTTACAAAGATTATCCAAAATGAGCAAAATTCTAAAATTACATCCATTAGAACCGATCATGGGGGAGAATTTGAAAATCAATCTTTTGAAAAGTTTTGCGAAAAACATGGTATAAATCACAACTTTTCAGCTCCTAGAACTCCACAACAAAATGGAGTAGTTGAAAGGAAAAATAGATCCTTGGTGGAGCTTGCAAGAACCATGTTAAATGAAAACAATATTGCAAAACATTTTTGGGCCGATGCGGTAAACACCGCTTGTTATGTTATGAATAGATGTTTAATAAGGCCTATTCTAAAGAAAACCCCCTATGAACTTTACAAGGGTAGAAAACCCAACATTTCACACTTTTATATTTTTGGATGTAAATGTTTTGTGCTCAATAATGGAAAGGATAATCTAGGAAAGTTTGATGCAAAATCTGATGAGGCAATCTTCCTAGGGTACTCTCAATCTAGTAAATCTTATAGAATATTCAACAAATGCACGAATACCATAGAAGAATCCATTCATGTTAAATTTGATGAAAATAACCATAACCCTCCGAGAAAGAAAGATGTTGATGATCTTGTAGGTACTCTTTAAGAATTGCCTTAGATGACAAGGAAGGAGAAATCAAAGACACAAATGCAGCAAAACATGAGGAACCACAACAATGGATCACTTTGAAGGATCATCCTCTAGACAAAGTCATAGGTGAAATGACAAAAGGTGTAAGTACTCGTAATGCAATTAGAAATACATGCAATCATTTAGCCTTTGTATCGCAAATAGAACCCAAATGCATAAATAAAGCTATTGTTGATGAACATTGGATGTTGGCCATGCAAGAAGAGCTAAATCAATTTGAAAGAAATAAAGTTTGGGAGCTTGTGCCAAGACCCAATGATCACCAAATAATAGGAACCAAATGTGTATTTAGGAATAAACTGGATGAAAATGGTATTATTACTAGCAACAAAGCTAGGCTAGTAGCTAAAGGCTATAATCAAGAAGAATGCATTGACTATGAAGAGACGTATGCACCCGTAGCTAGATTAGAAGCAATTAGACTACTATTAGCCTTCGCATGCTGTAGGGATTTCAAATTGTACCAAATTGATGTTAAAAGTGCTTTCTTGAATGGATACATTCAAGAGGAAGTATATGTTGATCAACCTCTAGGTTTTGAAAACCATCAATTTCCAAATCATGTTTTCAAATTAAAGAAAGCTCTGTATGGTTTGAAACAAGCTCCAAGAGCTTGGTATGAAAGGTTGAGCAAATTTCTCTTAGAAAATCATTTTGAAAGAGGGAAGGTTGATACAACTTTATTCATAAAGCACAAAAAGAATAATATACTATTGGTACAAGTTTATGTTGATGATATAATATTTGGTGCCACTAATGAATCAATGTGCAAGGAGTTTGCTAAGTTAATGCAGGAAGAATTCGAAATGTCCATGATGGAAGAACTCACTTTCTTCCTTGGACTACAAATCAAGCAAACCAATGAAGGCACATTCATTAATCAATCCAAGTACTGCAAAGAACTACTTAGAAAATTCAACATGGACAAAGCAAATGATATTGCCACACCCATGGGCACTTCATGCTATTTGGACAAGGATGAAAAAGGTAAGGATATTGAACTAACAAAATATAGAGGTATGATAGGATCCTTACTTTACTTAACCGCTAGTAGACCGGATATCATGTTTGCTGTGTGTATGTATGCTAGATACCAGGCTTGTCCTAAAGAATCACATCTCACTGCAGTAAAAAGGATAATGAAATATTTAGTTGGGACTCAAAATGTTGGTTTATGGTACCCCAAAGGGGCTGAATGCACTTTAGTTGGCTACTCTGATTCAGATTTTGCAGGATGTAAACTTGACAGAAAAAGCACTAGCGGAACATGTCACTTGCTTGGTAGTTCTCTTGTTTCTTGGCATAGCAAGAAACAAGTAAGTGTTGCGCTATCAACAGCTGAGGCAGAATATGTTGCAGCTGGTAGTTGTTGTGCTCAAATCCTTTAGATGAGACAACAACTTCTAGACTTTGGAGTTATATTGGACCATGTGCCTCTTAAGTGTGATAATACTAGTGCTATCAATATCTCAAAGAATCCTGTAATGCATTCTAGAACCAAACATATTGAGATTAGACATAATTTCATTAGAGACCATGTATTAAAGGGTGATTGTATACTTGAGCATGCTGATACATCTAAGCAATTAGTAGATATTTTCACCAAACCATTAGCCAAAGACCAATTCATTCATATTAGAAGAGAATTAGGAATTTTAGATATCTCAAATTGTATTTGAATGCTTAATCTACACTGTGCTTTATAATTGTTAATAATGATCATATGTATGATGTAATTGATAAATGCTAAGCATGAATCATTCTTAATCAAATAGTTGATGCTCATAAGTGTTTGATTGACAAAGAAGGCAAAGGGATTCTCAAAATAGAAGATCTCAATGACTCTAGATGTTACCTTACCTGTACGAATCGATTCATGCCCCTAAAACCCAAAATTTTTCAAGACAGCAAGTTGTGAATCGATTCACACCAACGTATGAATCGATTCATGCTCCTGGAACTAAATATTTTCACAAACAGCAAGTTGTGAATCGATTCATGTGTATCCATGAATCGATTCATGCGTGAAATAATACATAAAAATGACAGTTCCAGTGTCAGTTCTCAAAACCATTCAAATTTCTCAACTTCTTTTCTCCCCCTTCTCTCTAAAAACTGTTCTCTCTCTCTAAAATTCACCATCTATCTCATGGCTTCTTCATCTCATCCTAGAAAGAAACAAAGGGCCAACATTGCAGGGTCCTCTGCACCTCAACATTCCGATCTTATCAGATTATTTTCCACCCAAAAGGAATTGGAAACTTACTTGGAGACTTTTTCTGAAAAACTCCTCATTCCATCACATTGGTTAGATCTTCCCTACTTTGAAACCTCCAACCTTCCTCTACTTGACACTCTCAACAACCATCAACTAATTGGATTTCTCACACTTGAGTCCACCTATATCTATCCCGAATTTATCCGTGCTTTCTATTCCACTTTGCGCATACAAGATGCTCGATATATTGCCAAAGTGAAAGGTGTTACCATTGTTCTTGATGATAAAGTAATGAATAAGGTTGGCAAACTTCCTATCAACAATGCATCATTCTCTGGCAAAGAACCCTCTCCAACATGGAACTACAACCCCCTTGAAGCAAGGACATTCTTCAATCTTCCTGCTTCCACTGCAAACCCGTTGGCACACTTCGCGTTGACCATCGCCTACTCCATTACTTCATGGTAAAGATCCTTCTACCCTTAGGAAGCAATAATGCTAGAGTGAGTTATACTCAAATTATCCTTATGTGGGCAATCCTAAACAACAAAGAAATCAACTAGATAAACATCATAAGGAACCACATGTTAGAAGCAAGAAATCTCACTCGCCTTCCATATGCTATTTTTGTGACCAAACTCCTTCGTCACTTCAAAGTGAATCTCACAAATGAAGTAAAAGAATCTATTGGAAGCAAAGGACTTCTTGGCCAAACACACCTCCACAAAATGGGAATCATTGAAAGGTTTGGAATATGGGAAATTCTTCGCCGCCCACACACAGCTGTTCATGAAGAAAATGCTGATGCTCCTCCTCCTCCTGCACCTGCTGCTCCCTCTGATGACCTCTTTGCACGACTTACTGCATACATGGATCGTCGTTTTGATGCAATGGAAGTACGTATTAACACCTGCCTTGATACGCTTGAAGCCAACATGGAGGAACGTTACACTGAATTGGCTACTCAAATCTCTAGCCTGAAATTCCCTCAGCCTTAGATAGCCTTATTTTCTGCTTGTTTCTGACACTTGTTGAATGTTATCTTGATTATGACTTTATTACCCTTCTGTGGCATTGTCTGTGTTCTGCTTAGGTTTCATTGTTTAAACCTTATATTTGTTACTTCTTAAATTATGCAATGCTTATTCATCATTTTCCCATAGCTTATGTTGTTTTTGATAATGACAAAGGGGGAGAGAAAAAGGAACATTTATACACTTGTTTATAATTGATAAATCACAAATATGAATGCTTATGCATACGACTCAAAAACAAAGGGGGAGATAGAACAAAGGGGAAGATAGAATCTGTCTCACAATTTACAATTATATAACAAGCGTTCTCCTATTTACTATATGATCTACTCATTGATACTAACACCCCAAGAGATGCCATTATTTGTCATCATCAAAAAGGGGGAGAATGTATTTGAATGTTGAAAACAAGTTTCGATAATGACAAATGCACATGAACTTGAAAAGCTCCACCAATATCAAAAACAAGTGCAAAGAACACAAGAAAATTATGGAATCCAAAGACAAGACCAAGAAACAATGAAGGACACGCTTCCAAATGATCAAAGAATCAAGAAAGAAATGCATGAAGATAAAGGAAAGGATCCATGAAGCAAATGAAACAAGAAAACATCAAAAATCATGGAAAATCAAAAACAGCAACGTATGAATCGATTCATGAAAAGCATGAATCAATTCATAGGCCTGGAAGTCCCAAAAACACAAAACAACAAGTCATGAATCGATTCACACTAATCATGAATCGATTCATGCGAGTTCAAAATTGAAAATACCCAAAACAGCAAGTCATGAATCGATTCATAAACGTATGAATCGATTCACATAGTGGGAAACATCACTAAAAAGACAGATTTAAGTGGGAACCAAGCACCCAAAACCCACTACACGCAGAGACAAGCTGGAGCCACTATTTGCAACGGCTAGGAGAACCTTGGGACAGCTTCAAAGCTCTATAAATTGCTCTCCAATCAAGAGGCAAAAACACACAACAAGAAGCTACAATTCTTTACTTACTCTTGTGCTTTGTAAGCCCTCACTCTTGTATATTTTGAGATTTCATTTGCATATCCTCTCTTCTTGAGAGTTATAGATTTGAGAGAACCTTCACTTGTACATCTACTCTATTAAGAGAGTCATTTCCTTGTAAACACTTCATCAAACACAAAGGTTTTTCACTCTAGGATTGAGTGGTCACAAAGGTTGGGGTTCAACCTTTGGGTATTGAGAGTTTGAGAGATTGGGTGGGTTACCCTTTGCTAGTGAGGATTGAGTTCTTGAGTGTGGGACACTAGGAAGCTGCAATTGCTCATAGCTTGTATCTCTAAACTTCAATAGTGGAAATCCTCTAAGTGGGTTGCTTAGAGGCGAGACGTACACCGGTGTTGGTGGAACTCGTTATATTGGTTTGCAAGCTCCTCTCCCTTACTCTTTTACTTTCATATACTGCAATTGGTTGATTTGTGTTGATTGATTATGAATTGCATACTTGAGCTTGTCTAATTTGATATATTTCAAATACTGCCCACCAAGTGTTTGTTAAATTGCTTCAGCTATATTTATCCTTGTGGTGCATTGCATACTATCTTTAACTTGATTTCACTTGCATATTCTTGTAAACTTGGATATAAAAATCAAGTTCAAAGGCATTCCAATCAAAGTTTTTAAAACTCAATTCACCCCCCCTCTTGAGTATTGAGGCCACTTGAACAACAACATATACATGTAATTGGCTCAATGCCATTCATTCACAACATGTATACACACATATGCTATACTACCATAATTATCTACCCATAATCACACATCATCACTCAAATGGCTTAGTGCCATGTTACAATATTTGGTCATCAATTATTCAACTCATCATCAACATCATCAATTCACTTATTTCAAACATACTCAAGCTTAACCATCAACTACATTGGTAAGATAAAAAAGATGGCTCCAATATCCATCACACATCTTTGCAGATGCTAAGATAGCTATAATCATCAACCATACACCTCATAGGTACAAATTTCATATATAATTACACTAACCAACCTTATCATATTAAATTTTCAAAACATAAGCATACACACACATATATACATTTGAATTTAACTCTCCTTGGCATTGCTTCACAAGTTCATTTGGTACTAGTCTTCGCAGCGTCAGCAATGTCTTTGTCTTCAGTCACTAAAACAACAATAAGGGTGAGTGACAGATAATACAGATCAATACAAATAATTGAAATCTATATGAAAAAACATAACATAGCTAAGGTTACATTCAATTACACATTTTGATCAATTCATTTTCACTCAACTTCAATAAAGTTTACAATCATTCACTTCATTAGTACTCAATACCATAGTTAACTCATCATGTCTCAGCATCAATACAAACAATTTCATAACTAACTCTCAGCCAATAATATAAGACTCTCTAGTATCTGGATACTAAATTGGATCGGTTGTCATCTGGGAGTCCTACCCGACCACCTATGAACCGTACTTGGTCCACTAAGTCCTGCTTTGCTCCCTACCTCACCATTTGGTCCTACCTAACCACTAGGTAGCTCAACTGGGTCACGCTCGACCACAGGAGCTAAAAACAAGGGGTAAATATATTGATCAACCATCCACACTATATAATAAGTACATATATCAAATCATATCTCATTATATAAAGTTTATACATGTTAGGGAATCCCTCAAGATCAGGCAGCAGAAACATAAAGAATTCCTAAAAAAATTACAAAATAAGTGTTCCAAGTGATTATATACAATAAAAATAAATAAATTACATTTTAGCGTTTACCTTTTGTAGACGCAAAGTAAGTTCCTTAATCGAAGCAATTGTAGCTCTGTCCTTAGGAGCCCACACGAGCACTCCTACGAGAAATTAAATTTTGAATGCTAGTACAATAATTCAGAGTAATCTTAATTTTTTGAGCAGCTACCTATGAGCATCTCATGCTCTATATATAGGCTTTGGTCTTAACATGATAAAATCTCAATAAACATTGAGATCCTGACTCATTCTAAATGAGTTAGGCCCAATAGTTTTATTTTAGTCCAACTAAAATAAAACTATCCTTTGGTGAGCTTATTCTATGCGTGTGACCCTATAGGTAAAATATTCAATCATATTAATAATAAACTATTTTATTATTAATATAAAATAAGAATGGCATTCAACAATACATCATTATGTCTAAATATTATTTATCATTAAAATAACCTATAAGTGATAATTATTTTATATATTTATTCATTTTGTCATAATATCTAATTGAGCTCAAGGCATGGTCATCGTCATCCTTGTATGGTCTAATTTATTTTACTTCATACCAGAGTAGACTTTACTGAGGAAATATCTAATATTTATTCTTCTTAACATGGTCATGCATTTCTTTAGTCTCACTTCATCAAGTGACCCACAGATATCACTCATGTCACATAGGAGAGACAAATCTCATCTACATCACTCACATCCCTCTACATAATTTGTTCATTGTCTAATCACAATCTTTATGGTCATCTTATTACAAATGACGTTTGATTGTATTAAAACAACAAACTTCTTATGTAGGAATCGTAGTGATTTCAGGTCGAGGACTACATATACCATTATCACATTGAAAATCATTTATGACACTCATGTAACAATCCATGTGACGTTCTCAGGGTGGGTCTGTCCAGCACAATATTACTCTTAATATATACCCGTGTGAAGACTTGATATCATCTATATCCATGATCTGTAAGATCAAATCATCAGTACATTCACACACTAGTCTTAATATATTTACATGTCCCTATATAAATACTTGATTAGGGACATTTTAGGAACAATTCTCATATGACCTATTATTTCAAAGATAAATAGTTCTAAAACAATCTTTAAATTGAAAATACTTATTTTATTGATAAGTTAAAATTGATACATTAATAGCTCGTAATGTATACACCAACAACATTCATAATATACTGTTCCGGCATTATAACCATCACCCTTGGACTACATCCAAGCCATTGAAGCATATCAATCTCTTCTCCTCTACTCACATCATAATTTACTTTCTCAATCAACCACGATAAACATTTTATCACATGATTCTATATCAATAAAGTCAACAGTTCTCAATCAATTAAATTTCATTTTTCACGATCTATCAACATCTAGTTTCACAATTCACAACATAATCCTCAATGTACTCATATAATTAAAGTTACAAGTCGTCATTCAAGCATTCCATGGTTTCAATCATACTCAATCATCAATCGATTCATTCCTTATCACTACCATCTAATTAAACATATCTATACACATAGAAATATATATATATATATATATATTTGAATTAATATATTTAAGCTATCCTACCCTTTTCCCACATGTTAGAATTACCATTAACATTATTTTCATTAATTCGTACACCAAGCACACCCTATTACCTCACTTCCACGCTTTCAGGACTTCTACTTCAATGCCGCAATCACCAATTTTGCCAAATATCTAGAATCAAGGAATTTACAAATCCACATAACGCTTTGGTCTTCAGAATTAGAACCCATTATATCCAAACAACTTCAAACACATCCTTTGAGTTTTCAAAACTTACCTTTGTCACTTTCGGCCTCTGCTCCCAAGTTCCTTTCACTTAGCGACTTTCTAACACTTGGTCTGTCACCTAACAACATCGAATCAAAACCCTATTGGTTGTTTGTTAACACCCGCCATACTAAGTTTCATTTCCAAGCTTCAAAGTACAAGAACAATGAAAAATGAAAAGCCCCTTGAAGCTTCCCATTTTTAGGTTAAAGAGACTGATCCGGTCTGGATACCGGTCCCCAATGTTATGACGTCAGAATGACCTCTTAGGAGGGAAACCGGTGTCACAGTTCAGACGATGCCACACCGGATATCCGTTATACCTTCATCCGTTCTCATTCCATCAGACGTTCTATTCGTCCTCGCTACGACGGATGTTTCATTTGTTCTCATTTCACGTCTATATAACTGATTACCTCAGGGTCACTGTGAGATAAGAATTCCTTATAACTTATCAGCGAAGATACCCTGCATAGCGGAATGTGTCAATGTCAATTATCTTAGAGAGCAAGTACATGTGTCAACGAAATATACGGAAAGGTGATTATCCTCCATCCTTGTCACAGGATCGTACTCTGATAATTGACCTACCCCCTGACACATTCTGAGCACTGAGCCACTTTGATTGACACACTTCATATGCTATCAGAACCAATGGGCCCACTTGCACCCAACGATTTATTTCCTACGTTCAATTACAAATAGCACTATGAAAAACACATGCAAGGTTACGTTGTCTCAACTCACTTCTTTACTATTGCATTGCTTGAGTACTCACCGAGTTCATACACTCTTCTAACTTGAGCGTCAGAGAATCTTCGTAGGTGGCACCACCTTTCGCCCCCCTTCAATGTGAAACACTGGTGTGAAAGATCTCCAGGACTGCAAGACCAGTTTCTCCCACTGAGAGGCCAGATAACAATACCGGATACCCACTGTACCGGTGTATAAAACCCTAAAACACCTGCATTCTTATGGCTGGTCCCATACCGGATTCTAGACCCCAGTCAAGACCAGTTCATTGGCACGCCCAGTGGGACTCGTTAGAGTTATTCCTACTTTTCGTAGAAGTTTGGTCGTCAGAATGGAAGATGATAGACGTGATTTTGTTAATGGTCATGTGGAGGACATGACCCACCAACAGACTGGGAGGAGACTCGTCTTTGAATCTCCTGTTACCAACACTCGAAGGATGGTGCAAGTGCCAACCCCTGATCCTCGTGATGAGGTTATTAGGCAGCTCAGGGAGGAGTTGATGGAGTTGAAGCGAGAAAAGAGAGGAACTGGGGACAGGGTAACGTCCCACGTAGAAGAGGCTCACCATGCATCAGTGAGGGAAAGATCTACAACTCTCCAGTACTCAAAAATCCCTATGTACGAGGAGAGAGAGCAGACCTAAGACTCTGGTGATAGGGTCAGTACCAGGAGAAGGGAGCAAGCAGTGGTGACCTCTGGTGTTTATAGACTTAGAGTTCCTTTCTTGAGGAGACTGATGAATGTTGTCATCCCTAAGCACTTGCAAATGACTCAGCCACTGTCGATCGGCAAGTACAATGGAGAAACTGATCCCACTAAGCACCTGGATGCTTATGTGTATGACGCTATGTATTTGGGAGCTGATGAAGACATTATGTGCAGGATGTTCCCAAGAACACTGACGGAGGAGGCTCTCAGCTGGTTCAAGAGCCTGCCCTAGGGATCCATAGATTCTTGGGAGGAAATGGCAGCTGCGTTTGAAAGCCATTTTGTAATCTCTAGGGACATCCCAAGAACTTCTCACACCTTGGCCCAGATAAGGCAAGGAGAGACTGAGACTCTTAAGAAGTTCTTGAAGAGGTTTTACAAGGAGGCTGTTTTGGTCCCCAACCTCACAGAGGCCATACAGCTCCATATTGTAGTGGAAGCTTTGCAACCTAGTTCCGCTTTTGCCCTATCTTTGGCAAAGAGCCCTCCAACAACCTTCGAGGAGTTTCAAAGGAAAGCTTCCAAGTACGTGGGTATAGAAATTCATCTGGAGGCTACAACAGCTAGAATGAAGCCTCCAGTACCCTCTCAGCAGCCACGGAGGGAGAAGGAGAGGATAAGACCAGAAAAGCATACCTTCCGAGAGGACTTTGCAAGCGTTCGACCTCATCAACGAGACAGGTGCGTCTCGTCTTTCAGTAACTATGCTCCTCTGAACGCCAGGCATTCCCAAATCATAAGGGAGGTTGGTTGGCCAACGCTCAGTGTTTTTGGTATAAGGAAGCCACCCCCAGTCAAAAGAATTGGTAACCCACGAAAATATTGCGCCTTTCATGAACAAACGGGTCACCACACAGACGAGTACAAAGCGTTGAAGAATACGGTGGAGACCCTCATTAGGGAAGGAAAGCTAAAACAATATTTGTTCAGAGAAAGACCCTCTGACGAGCCTGATAGGATGGATAAAAGGGGGAGAGATCCAGACGATGAAGATGACAATAGTCGTAACCCAGTCAGGAAGTTTACTGCAGCTGAAAAGCAGAAAGAAGTGGTAATCACTGAAGGAGCCCAGCAGAACAACATGCCTCAGCAACAAAGGCAGGGCAGGCGTGAAGTGATTGAGATGATTGCTGGAGAATTTGCTAGAGGAGGAGCATCAATCACAGCCCGAAAAAATCACCACCGGATGATTTTGTCTGTTAAGGGCAAACCCAGAGATAACCGCCCTTTCAGGGACGGTGTGGCAGCCCCGATGGTGTCATTTACCGATGATGACTTTGGCTCGACGATCCCAGGAGGAGATGACGCAGTGGTGATCATTGCTGTCATTGCTAACAAGGATGTGAAGAGGATCCTCGTCGACCAGGGAAGTTCTTGTGATGTAATTTTTTATAACGGTTTCAAAAGAATGGGTTTTAATGATGCAGATCTGCAGCCGTACACACAAGAGCTCATAGCGTTTAATGGGGCGAAGCAACCTACTAAAGGGTATCTTGATACCCTCATTTCTTTTGAGGGAGAGCCTGGTGCGAGAATGGTAAAATCGAGAATTCTGGTGATCGATGTGGAATCCCCCTACAACGGGATTGTAGGCCGTCCTACTCTGAATGCAATGGAAGCAATTGTGTCCACTCCTCACCTCTTGATCAAATTCATTGACAAGGACAACGGTGTATCCTCTCTCCGCGGAGATCAAGAGATGGCTCGATACTGTTATAACCTGAGCCTCAACATGGTTAAGTTGGAAGCGTTTAATAAGAAGAGGAAGCTGAACGACGGAGGAACAACGACTGGGTCTGTCAGTCTGATTGACTTGGACCCCAGGGCGGAATTGAAGATCAACCCTCTTAACCCCTCAAAGCCCATACCGGATGGTGGTTACAGGGACGTCGTCTTAGGAAATTCCCCAGAGAAGGTCACGCACATTAATGATAACCTGGAGGCAGGCATGGAGCAGCGTTTTTTAGCTCTTTTGTAGGAGTTTAAGGACCTTTTTGCATGGATTGCAGCAGACATGCCTGGGATGGACCCTGATTTCTGTTGCCACAAACTTGCTGTTTACCCAGAAACGAGACCGGTAGCCCAGAAGAAGAGGAGGTTGGGACTGGAGAAGCAGAAGGCAGTGTGTAAGCAAACAGAGGAACTGTTGAAGGCTGGTTTTATAAGGGAGATTCGCTATTCATCCTGGCTTTCCAACGTAGTGATGGTGCAGAAAGCTAATGGCAAGTGGAGGATATGCACGGATTATATGGACCTTAACCGGTGTTGCCCCAAGGATCCGTATCCTCTCCCAAATATTGATCGTATGGTAGATGACTCATCTGGTTATCAGTACCTCAGTTTCATGGATGCTTATTCTGGGTACAATCAGATTCCGATGTGGGAAGGAGATCAAGAGAAGACGACCTTTGTCAATGATCGGGGTGTTTTCTGCTACACCGTCATGCCATTTAGATTGAAGAATGCTGGTGCTACCTACCAACGCATGATCAATCAAGTATTTAAAGGAATGCACACTAAGCTGGTGAAAGTATATATTGATGACATCATTACAAAGACTCCTGCTGGAGGAGATCACATCAAAGATCTGCGCCAAGTGTTCACTAGGCTGTGACAGTATAACATGAGGCTAAATCCACTAAAGTGCACTTTTGCGGTTCCAGCGGGGAAGTTTCTGGGCTTCATGTTGACCCAGCGGGGTATTGAGGCCAATCCTGGAAAATGTCGAGCCATAATGGATATGCAGAGCCCTAAGAATTTAAGGGAGGCACAATCATTGAACGGGAAGGTGGCTGCTCTAGCTCGATTCATGCCCAAGATGGCGCATAGATCCCTTCCTCTGTATACGGCATTGAAGAAACACAAGAGCTTTGAATGGGGAGAGGAGCATGAACAAGCTTTCCAGCAGCTTAAGGTCGTGCTCTCAAGTCCACCAATCTTGGTAAAGCCTGACCCTAGTGAGACTCTGATTTTATATTTGGCAATTTCTGATGAAGCCCTAGGCGTGGCTCTGGTTAAAGAAACTCAGAGGGGCAGAGGCCGGTGTACTTTACCAGCAAGACATTCCAGGGGGCAGAAGGAAGATATCAAAAGATTGAGAAGGCTGCTCTAGCAGTCGTGTGGGCTTCACAATGGTTGAGGCCATATTTTCATGCGCACCCAGTTCTTGTGAAAACGGATTTACCCCTCCGCTCAGTGTTTAGCAAGCCAGATCTAGCTGGAAGGATGATTAAATGGTCTATCGAGCTTTCTGAGTTCAAAATTTCTTATGAACCTCGAGGAGCTATTAAAGCTCAAGTACTGGCAGATTTCGTGGTGGAAATGACAGGGTCGGATCCAGCCACACCTCGAGCGCATTGGACCATTTACGTTGATGGGTCATCAAACAGTAAGGGGTGTGGAGCCGGTGTCGTAGTGGAAAGTGATGATGGTGTGCACTTGGAGATTTCCCTTCGGTTCAACTTTAAAACCTCTAATAATCAAGCTGAGTATGAGGCATGCCTGGCCGGCCTCCGAGCGGCGATTGACATCGGGGCATCAGCAATTACATTGTGTAGCGATTCACAGCTGGTGATTTCACAAATCCAGGGGGAATATCAGGTCAGAGAGCCACAACTTCAACTATACTTGAACTGTGTGAATGAGTTGAAGGGGAGATTCGATGTTCTAGAATTCAAGCATGTGCCAAGAGAGGGAACACCAGAGCGGATATCTTATCAAGGCTTGCAAGTACAAAACAGCCTGGCAGTACAACGACGATGGTTCAGAGCACATTGACAACACCAAGCATCCCTCCGTTTCCCTCTTTGAATGCCATAATGGTCAATTATCCTTATGAGAATTCTTGGGTCATCCCTTACATCCGCTATCTGGCAGATGGACAGCTCCCTACTGATGAGAAGAAGAGGAGACGAGTGAAAAGAGAACTGCCGTACTTCACCATGGTTAATGGTGTTCTTTACAAAAAAGGATTCTCTATCCCGTACCTCCTTTATTTGAGAGAAGATGAGGTACAAGCAATGTTGGAGGAAGTACACGAGGGGCAGTGTGGGCACCATGCTGGAGGTCGGAGCTTAATGAGAAAAATCCTCAGGGCTGGTTATTGGTGGCCCACGGTGAAGCAGGATTCAGCAGATTTTATGAAGAAGTGTGATGCTTGTCAAAGATTTTCCAATCTCTATCACACACCGGCCCAAGAACTCTCTTCATCCGCTGTGCCCTGGCCGTTCTACCAATGGGGCCTTGATATCTTGGGTCCGTTCCCTACCGCTCCAGGAGGAATCAAATATTTGATTATGGGGGTAGATTACTTCACCAAGTGGATCGAGGCTGAGCCAGTAGTGCATATCACATCTGCGCGGACAAGGCGCTTTGTATATGAAAATATCATAGCTCGATTCGGTGTCCCAGGACGGATCGTGACTGACAACGACACCCAATTCACAGACAAAAAGTTTACTGACTTGCTCAAAGGACTGGGGATAGTCTAAATTTTCTCATCCGTTGAGCATCCTCAGACAAATGGCCAAGCAGAGGTGGCTAATCAAGAGGTATTAAAAGGATTGAAGAAGCGCTTCGGAGAAGCAAAAGGAGGTTGGACTGATCAGCTATGCCATGTTCTGTGGGCGTACCGTACTACACCACACTCCTCCACTAATGAATCCCTATATCGGCTGACCTACGGGGTCGAGGCGATGATACCAGTAGAGTTACAAACCAGATCGGCCCGGGTGGAATATTTTTCAGCTGAAGACAATAATGCCAATCTAGCATGAGAGCTGGACATTCTCCACGAGTTAAGGGAAGGAGCTTTTGTTAGAGACCAGGCAATAAAGGCAAAGGCAGCCCTCCGGTACAACAAACTTGTCCAATGCAGAGCATTCAACACCGGAGACCTTGTTTTGAGGAAGGCAAGTGTGGGTAATAAATTCGCCTACCAAGGGAAGCTAGCACCGACATGGGAAGGCCCTTATAGAGTTTCTGAGGTAACAGGAAAGAGATCATACCGGCTCGAGGAGCTCGATGGAACCCCAATTCGCAATAAGTGGAACACTCAGAACTTACGTATTTATTACAGCTAGTTGGTAAGACGGCATGTACTCTTTTTCCTTACTTGAGTTTTTTCCCATTGGGTTTTCTCAAGAAGGTTTTAACGAGGCATGACCCCAGCTACGCTCCCTTTGTAATATCTATTCAACTTAATGAAAGTGCAATTTATGACTCTATCAATCTCACTCTCTCATTTGTATGATATGATTTATAGCTATAAGTTGTTCTTAAGCGAAGACCCTCAGGATGGATGATCTCAACTACTCAGTCTGTAGTTGATGATGTAACTCCTCGAGGGATGATTGAAGACCCTCAGGACGGATGATCTCAACTACTCAGTCTGTAGTTAACGATGTAACTCCTTAAGAGATGATTGAAGACCCTCAGGACGGATGATCTCAACTACTCAGTCTGTAATTGACGATGTAACTCCTCAAGGGATAATTGAAGACCCTCAGGATGGATGATCTCAATCACCTATTCTGTGTATTGACGATGTAACTCCTCGAGAGGGAAATGGGTTGTAGGATTAAACCGAACCCCATCTGAAGGCCCGGATTGTAGGATTGCACTGAACTCTGGGTACGGTTAGTAGGATCGAACGGAACACCGTCTGAAGGCTTGGATTGTAGGATTGCACCGAACTCCAAGTATGGTTAGTAGGATCGAACCGAACACCATTTGAAGGCTTGGGCGCAGTAATCTAGTTCATCTTTGAGACCACACTGAACCCCGAGTAACGGGCGCAGTAGGTTCAGGATTAGCCCTGATCCGAACCCCGTGTCGAAGGCTCGGATTGAAGGAATTGAACCGAACTCTGGGTACGGTTAGTAGGATCGAACTGAACACCGTTTGAAGGCTTGGATTGTAGGACTGCACCGAACTCCAAGTATGGCTAGTAGGATCGAACCAAACACCATTGAAGACTTGAGTTGTAGGATAAAACCGAACCTCAAGAGAAAGGTGTAGGACTTAACCTTTTTCAAGGTCATACCGAACCCCACATGAAGGCTTGGAGGATAGGGTTGTACCGAACCCCAAATATAATTTCCGTCCTCATTTTCGAAGCATTCAGAATGGGGCGGTTGAACGTGAATATGGCCGTTCTACATCTCCGAGATCGGATGAACCTTTCTAATTTCTAGAAAGTTAAAGGTAATGTTTTACAACAAAATTTCCCTTCCCAAAATACTTATACTTGGGGACAGGGCATACTTTAACCTATTTGTTGCTTCTTTGTTACCATTTCTGTTATCTTACTTCAGGGTGATAAACATGCTTTAAATAGCAATATCGCTAAACAGAGCGGGTTTGTAAAGTATTGAAAAGGTAAAGTATTGTGTATACGACTAAGTTATCCAGCAACTATATATTTACCACAAACGATAAAAGAGAAGAAAAAGCAAATTTTATTTCTGCGAAGAGAAATTGTATATGTTTTAAAGTGTTAAAACTGGAGCTGATCCCAGTACACAGCTATAAATGAATGCATAAAATTAAGGAGCAGGTGGTTGATTCTCCGATGTGGACACTTCCACTCTCTCCTCTTCAGCTCCCTCAGTTTGAGCCTTATCCGCTCTGGTCTCTGGGCCAGTTTGAGCACCTTCTTGTGTCTCACCTTCGGGGCCAGGAGTGGACAGTACTGGTTCCATACTTTGACCCTCCGGAAGTGGAGGCAGTTCATAAAGAGCATCGCGAGGATCCTGGTACGAGCCGTCCTTCTTCATTTCGACAAGTTTCCCTCCGTGGAACTCATAGAATGGATCCAATCCGTACAGATTAAACTTCACGCCAGGGTTGCGGTAAAAGACTTGACGAAGTGCCAGGCTGAAGGATTCATAAGCCACTTTCTTGCATATTTCCAAGGCTTTGGCGGCCTTGGCCTTAGCAGCAGATAATTTCTTTTGAAGCTTGGCAAAATCCTCCTCCGACGGCCCAGTACTCGTACTCCCCTTCCTCAGCTCTTCGATCTGGGCCTGTATTTCCTTCCGAAGGATCTCCCACTCCCCTAGGTTTTTATTGTGACCGGCCTCCATTATTTTGAGATCGTCACAAGCTTGGCCGATCTCTTTTTCTCTAATTGTAGCTCTTTTTCAAGGAGTGGGATGGACTTATTTTGTTGTTGAAGCTTAGTGACCTGCCGCTCTAAAGCTTTGTTGGTAAAATAAAGTTGGCTTGTTTCTTCTGTTTTCTTCTGCAGTGTTTCCTTGGCCTTCTTCAGTTCAGTCTCTACACCTCTGTGAATCTCAGCTTGCTTGGCCGCCCAGGTTTCCTTTTTGGTGATGTCGGCTTCAAGTTTTTCAACTTGCTCCATATAGTCCGCCTTTTCGCTCAAAGAGTCCAAGAGGCCGGATAGCTCATCTAGCTGCCAGCGGCCCGCTTTACATGCGCCTCGGACCTCGGCAGCGTCGAGTGAGGGGCGGAGGCAGTACCTAGCCTTTGGAAGAGTGGGGGGCATGGACCCCTGGAACCATAGGTATGGTGAGAGAAAGGAATCACGAGGAGGGTCAATCACTGGAGGAGGACCGCTCTCGGAGTCCAGTTCTGATACGGCATGAGAAGGAGGAGGAAAGGAGTCAAGGACGGGCTTCTTCCCCTTATCTTTTTTCAGCCCAGATTCCTCGAGAGTCTTCTGGCGCTTCTTCGCAGGGTCGCCAAATGAAGGCTTTTCCACGTCCGCCGTCTTGACTAGATGTCTCTTTTTCTTTTTCTTTTCCGTCTTCTCCGGGACGGCCTCTTCATCACCCAGCCCAGCAGCCTCTGTTTGCCCCTCTGGTTCCTGCTCATCAAGGAGGGGGACCTTATCTCCCACTGCGGAAGTTAGAGGAATGGTCGGAGCCTTGGTGGAGTTCCTTTTGGCTTGAATTTCATTTTCTTCGGAAGAGGAGTCGTCGTCAGCCAGCATAGTCCTCAGGGACAACATTTCGGGACAGGCTTTTTCAATTTGTTCTACAAAACAAGGAGAATTGAGTTAGCACTTGGGAAGAAAAACAATTAGAGCGGAATAAATACATAACGTAACCACAGTTAAGAACGGGTATTACGGAGGTAGGTGGTTCGGACATCGTCACCCCCCAGGAGGAGCCTGCAGGAAAACCCCTTGAGGGTCTTTGAGGCCGTCTACATGGCACTCAGTACCTCGACGGAGTGAGAGGAAAGCTCACTCTCTTCAGTATAGTAAGCACGGCTCAGCAGCAGAAAGTGCTCGTGTGACCAACTGAGAGGGAATTTAGTGAATCCTTCCTTGTTGAGCCTGAAGACCGGCTTGTTGGGTTGAATTCGGACCCGCGTGTAGTAGTGTTTAAAAAAACGTCCGTCCACCTTCGCGGATTCGGTGTAGGACTTGAAGTTCACCACCCTCGAGTCACAACGGAGTGTTATGAACCCAAGGCCGCCCTTCTTGTTGACACAGCGGTCCACTTGGCAGTAATAAAATAGCTTGGCCACTGTGGCGGTGAAGTTGAAATGCTCTCCCAGAACTTCAAGAGCCCGCACCAGACCCCAGCCATTGGGGTGCAGTTGAGTAGGAGCACAGTCAAGGAAGCGCAGGACGGCCATTTGAAACTCCGTCAATGGGAAACAAACTCCCAAGTTTTGAAAGACGAAGTCGTACATGTAGACCGACCTCTCGTCAGGGACACGGTGGCAGACCCTCTCAGTTGGAAGGGGGCAAGGATGAGAAAACATCCCTTGTACTTCTTCTCAGAGTAGATTTTACAGCGGAGAGTGACCGAGATGCCCTCTTCATTTGCATGATGAGAAGGGATTTCCAAGAATTCATCTTCGACCCAGCAGTACGGCCTTTCCCTGTTCTGCTTTTCCTAATTCAGCCGGTGTGCCACGACGTTGACACACCCTTCAGTAGTCCGTAGAATTAACGTCTTGCCAGACCCCAGAATCTCCATGGTACCTGATGCACGATGGAACGCGTAGGTGCTGTGATAGAAGGCAACATCGTCAGAGAGATAGCCTTCGTTACTTGACCCATCCTCAGAGCTGCTGGTGGCCCTCGAGTCAAGGGGATCCTCAGAGCGGCGCCGATCAACTGGCGCTCGTGAGGAAGAAGTCTCAACTCTCTATGAGCGACGGGGCCCAGCCACAGGAAGATTCACTGGAATCCTTCCTCCACGGTGGCTAGAGGGGGCACGAGAGCTCAGACTCCCCCTATTTGAGGTACCAGCGCTGCTTGTTCTAGGGCGCATGATTGAAGCAAATGACTAAAAATAATATGGAGGTAAAGGTTAGGGAGGTTACCTAAAAGAAAGAAGAACTTTGTGAGGATGAAAGGCAGCAAGGGAATCTTCAGGAATTTCAGCAGAGGTTCACTAAGCTTGATGGTAGAGATGGATTCTGAAACTTGTTAAGTACCCCTTTTATAGGTAACGAAGAAGCACAGTGAACAGCCAAGAGTCGCAACGTTTACTTCAAAACGCAACCTTTAAGATTCAAACGACTTTGTCGTTTCGTAACATTAAAGCGCGAAAATGGTAACGTTTCAGTAAATGTTTTTACGAAGTGGGCTCGCATAAGTTGAAATCCAGGCCCAATAAGCCCAATCGACGGTTACACTCTTGGGTAATGATGGTTCACGTGTTAAAAAGGGACATTTAATGTCCAATCATTTCAGACGCATTTAATGCATCCCAACCACTCCTCGAATACCAAGAGTTTTGATTTTCAAAAAACTCTTGGGATTTCCCTCAATATGAATCTTTGTCCGAATCCGTTATGGATAACATAAGAAGAGCGCTCACATAGTTGGCAGAGCGGATGTCGAGGAGTTTTTCAGAAGGAATTTCTAGAGCGTTCCACCGGCATCCAGACTTCTCAAAGGCTGTATAGCTCATGTAAGCAACCTAACAGTCCCTCACATAAGCTAGGGGACAAATGATCCGGTCTGGATACCGGTCCCTAATGTTATGACGTCAGAATGACCTCTTAGGAGGGAAACCGGTGTCACAGTTCAGACGATGCCACACCGGATATCCGTTATACCTTTATCCGTTTCTCATTCCATCAGACGTTCTATTCGTCCTCGCTACGACGGATGTTTCATTTGTTCTCATTTCACGTCTATATAATCGATTACCTCAGGGTCACTGTGAGATAAGAATTCCTTATAACTTATCAGCGAAGATACCCTGCATAGCGGAATGTGTCAATGTCAATTATCTCAGAGAGCAAGTACATGTGTTAGCGAAATATGCGGAAAGGTAATTATCCTCCATCCTTGTCACAGGATCGTACTCTGATAATTGACCTACCCCCCTGACACATTCTGAGCACTGAGCCACTTTGATTGACACACTTCACATGCTATCAGAACCAATGGGCCCACTTGCACCCAACGATTCATTTCCTACGTTCAATTACAAATAGCACTATGAAAAACACATGCAAGGTTACGTTGTCTTAACTCACTTCTTTACTATTGCATTGCTTGAGTACTCACCGAGTTCATACACTCTTCTAACTTGAGCGTCAGAGAATCTTCGCAAGTGGCACCACCTTTCGCCCCCTTTCAACGCGAAACACTGGTGTGAAGGATCTCCAGGACTGCAAGACCGGTTTCTCCCACTGAAAGGCCGGATAACAATACCGGATACCCACTGTACCGGTGTATAAAACCCTAAAACACCTGCATTCTTGTGGCTGGTCCCACACCAGATTCTAGACCCCGGTCAAGACCAGTTCAGAGACAAATGGAGAAAACATGAAATTGAATGCACCCGCATGTTTACTTCGCTTCCCTGATCACAATGGTAACGTTAATTTCAGATTTTGGCAAGAAATTGGACAGTAATTAAGTGCAAGAACAATGAAAAATGAAAACCCCCTTGAATCTTAAAGAGACAAATGGAGAAAACATGAAATTGAACGCACCCGCATGTTTACTTCGCTTACCTGATCACAATGGTAACGTTAATTTCAGATTTTGGCAAGAAATTGGATAATAATTAAGCGTCCATTTTCACGACCATGAATGAGAGAAAAAGAAGGAGAAGAAGCACATGTGAAATGGTGGAAGAAGAAAGTGAAAATCAATTTTTATGCATAAGGGCAAAATCATCATTTCCCTTTTTATTTTCTTTTTCTTTTTCTTTTCTTTTTCTTATTTCATTTTATTTCTTTTATTTATTTTTAGATAAACATATTTCACTTTTATCTCAGGGTAATTAATATTCTACTATCAGAATTTAATTAATTTAATGTCATTACCAATTAAAATTCACCCAATTAATTTAATTTAATTTAATTCATAATAATACTCAATAATTTACTTATTATTTCTATACAGCGCAAATAATTAATTTTATTAACGAGGATGTTACATGTGTAATCCTAAGTATTGTATACTTATTTTGTATATTATCTCACTCTTCCTCACTTGTGGTTTAGTAAATGTTCAATAGGAAAATACATGGTGAAGTTTAGAAGTGTCGATTGCCATAGCTCGAAATTTTAGCCACTAGTATGATGTTTTGTAAATGTAATTATATGGATAGTTTTCCATAACCCTTTTGGCCTGTAAATATGCATATAACTTGAATTAGTTGGGTTAAAGATGAGTTGAGGATGGTATGTAATAGATATATGATGAGCATGCCGCTTTAGTTGATATATAGCTAGACACGTGTATGTATATAAGTGAAATGAACAATGAATATCTGGCCTAGATATCGGTTTAGAACAAACTTGTATGCATTTTCTTGTGAGCTTGGAATCTAGGTCACAGGTCTGTGATAATTATTTGAAAAGAAAAAAATTCACCCAAATTTCCATTAAACCTAGAGTGATTACCTTAGATTCCGTAGTCTTGATTTTGGACGCCACAAGTGAGGTAATATGCTTTGCTTTAGCCATATTGTCTTGAGAAGCAAGTTTAGAATGTTATTCGACTCGGTGAGAAGAAGTGACCTATTTGGAAAAGGCTTAACCTCAATGCCTCTAAAATAGTCCAATTGACCAAGCTGTACAAGCACAAAAACTGTGTGTAATTGATTCACTGGTGATTGTACAAAGGCCATAGAATTCCCTGTAATGGTAATATTGTTGACATAAACCAAAAGATAAACATGTGTGACCTTTGCGTTAATGAAGAGAGAAGGGTCACCACAGAAAACAGGTATTAGTGTGGTTCTTTTTTCCTTTTAGTTTGGTTCCAATTGTAGTTAAAAGATATGTTGTAATAACATATTCCCGTGGTTGTAATGAGCTATTAGTGAGGTTTTACATATATTATTGCGTATCATATCTATTATTCATTGTATGTTTATACGGTCCGTATTTATTTTTTTCTTTTTTATATAAAAGAACCCTTCTTTATTTATATATATATATATATCGTTAATTAAAAATAGGATGGTTGAAAGGTAAATGTATGCGGCGACGACGTAAATTATTTAGGAAATCTAAAACTTCTGTGACAATAATTTCTCTGATATGATGCGCATGTTGGCTCCTAATTGTTGTGGGCGTAAGCTGAATCAACTAATCCCAATTATTTTAACTGATCAGAGATTAGGCATAAACAAATACTGAAAAAATGGATACTTACTTCATTTAACACACACAAAACATTGTATTATCTCACTTCATAAATCACTGCTTAACCAGGTCGTCCAAACTAAAACTCCATCATACTCGTTCACAAGGCCCATCAATAACAGCTCAATAAAATATTTGCCTCCTTTTATTTTCCCACACAAACAGTTTTTCAGTCAAAATATAAGCCTGTTTGCTTCCTAATTGAACATTAATCGGTTGGTCAAACACATTTTAAATGAGAAATAAAACTAATACTAATTATTTTATTCTTTCAGTCAGATACCAAACGGATATTTAATTAAAAAAACTTTATTCTATTCTGTATATTCGACGTCCGTTTGATTTAATTAAAATTAATCAATCTGAAGGTGAAAAAGAAAGGAGAAAATTATAATTTAGATTGAAGGAAGCAAAATCTGCCAAACCTTAATGTCACAGTCCAAACTGCCACTATAGACTAGAAAAGATGGTTGTTGAGAGTGTGATGGGTTATTACAATGGTCAACCACTGCTGTTAGGCACTTAATTGACCCTGTGTGGCCTTCCAAAACAGCTAAACAGGAATATTCTCTATCAACCCCTCTCCAAATTCTTATTGTTTTATCAGCAGAACCACTACACACCAAATCGTCCACAACAGCCAAACATAATATGGACTTAGTGTGACCCCTTAAAGCACCCACCACCACCATTTCCCCCTCACTATTATCATTCTCTTCCTTCTCCCAAACCAATATTGACCTATCACATGCACCAGAATACAACAGGGTCTCATCAGTGCTCAGAGCCAGAGCATTGACCCCTGAGTTGTGTCTCTCCAAGGTGTGTTTGTGGTTGTGTCTCTTCTCTCCTTGACCTTTGCTCCACACTTTGATCCTCTTATCAGCTGACCCGGTGTACACAAGACCATCTTTGGAGACTGCAACCGCGTTTATGGCATCATCATGTGCGTTGGTGACTGATTCCAAACATGTGAAGTCTTTAATTCTCCAGATTTTGATTGTCCTGTCCCATGAAACTGAGTACAACAAGGTTCCATCTTTGGACAAGGCTAGAGCGGAAACGGTGTCAACGTGATGAACCCACGTGCATTTTTTGTGCCTTCGGATTTGGACATGGTTCTTCGGGATCAAAACCTTGGAGGCACGGTCACCAAGTGTAGGGAGGGTGGCTAAGTGGGTGTATTTTTGGAGACCAGGCTCTTGGTTACTGCTGGAAATTTTCCAGACACGGATTTTGTGGTCTTGGTGGGCACTGAAGAGTTTGTCTGATTGAATCACCAAGGACTTAACAGCACCTTTTCCAGAAAGTACCATGTTGTTGGTTGTGGTTGAATTTTCATCATGTTGAGAATGGTGAAAAGGGATGGTGTTGAAGGACCTGATTTCTCTGTCTGATGAGCCTGTGAAGAGGAATTTGCCAGAGAGGGTTAAGGAGGAAGTGTAGGAGGTGTGGCCTTTGAGGGTTGTGAGGCAGTGGTGGTTGGTGGTGGTGGTGGTGCTGTGGTGAGGTTGTTGGGAGTTGTTAAGGGAAGGGATTGATGCTAGGCTTCTTTGTGATGTGAGGGATGTTGTTAATATCCCTGGTTCATGGTGGTGGTTGGAGTGGGATGAGGAACAAGAGGCACTGTAAGATTCATGGTATTCCATGATTCACATGGTAAGGTGAGTGAAAATGGTATAGCAGAAAGTGAAATGAGCTAATGTTTATATATGATGTGGGATATAGGATATAGTGGCTAGTTATGTTGTTTTTCCAGTTATATCAGAGCTGGGTGTGTGTGTGTGTGTGGGGTCTTGCAGGGGACATGGTGGGAAAGTGAGATAGGAATTAATTGAGTTAATTGAATTTAATTAACGATCATTATAAAACGTGAGAGGGGATTTGTACACATTAGACATGCTTGCTTATTAAGGATGCTGATCAGAAAAAATTATTACATTATTTGAGACCATTTACACATTTACTCTCATAATTTCTAAAATGATAGATATAATTTGAATTCAATTGGTATATACTGTCATTTTCATTGTTTATATTCTCATCTAATTATAAATTCTCATGTTAGTAAAAAATATTGACCCATCTAAAAGTTATACTTAATGTTAGTTTGATATTTTGGTCTTTTAATTTTAATTTGATCCATGTTAATTCTTTAAATTTGACTACCGTATCATTTTATTTCTTGTTTTAAATCTCACAATTTAATTTATTGGAATCTAATAAAAAAAATTGCTTTACTTAAAGTGAAGAAAAGAAACCCAAGTTTCATATAAGAAACCTAAATTTTGATAAACAAAATTGTGTATTAAACACTAACGAGGGTCAAAGTGAAATATTTATGAAACTTTAACAACTAAAATAAATTAAATTAAAGTTCGAAGAAAAAATATATACTTTTCTGAATTTTATACCTTTATATAATTTTTCTCCTGCAAAATTCATTCAAGTTTTATGACATATGAGAAATGAATATTGACATAATAGTTTTGGACCATATATGGGAAGCATAACCAAGGTAAGTCTTAATCCACTCTCAAAGTTTTTAATTGGACCAAAAAAAAAGTTTCTAATATTTTTCCTATTGTAAAGTTGAGTTGACAGAAAGTCTTAGTGTACGTTTGGTTATCAAGTTGGGTTGGTTATAAATCTTACGGTTAAACAGAGTTTTGACTGTCTTGAACGACGTGAAGAATCAATATCAACCCTTAAATTTCTCTATTTTCCCAATTCTGTTTTTCCAACTGGAAACCAAACAGACCCAAGGACCAGCTCATGCCCGTTAACTTAGAAAATCTCAAATTAAATAAGAAATTTGATTTGTTTTTTTATGGGTGTTAAGAAATTTGATTTAAACGAGAATAAGGAATGGAACTTTTATACTACAAATTAACTACTAACAACATATTATTCTTTCTAGTATAAATCAGATTTAAGAAGCATGAGCAATATATGGCCCAAGTATGTGGAGTTTTGGCCAGTACTATCTAAGTAATTATCCAACTATAATCAGGGTAAGTTGGTCCAATTACAATGTTGTAACTTCAAAGTCTACCTAAATTGTCCATGGTTAGGGAACAAATTGTATTAAACAATTAATTAATGGATCAATTAATGACGATATGGATATGTGCAGTCCAGCACCAGATATCTGGTATTACAATGATTTCTTATTAGCAGCTGGTGCTGGCTAGCAATAAGGTAAACAATGACTAGGATCTGTCATTTTGAATAAAAGAAACATAAATCAGGGGCATCAAAAGTTTTGTAGTTTATGTGTAAAAGAAAAAGAAACGGAAAATGTAGGTTTAGATCATTGATAGAGACTTATCATCAATATGTTTGCAGATAGATACAAGCTAACCAAAAGACCATAAAAAAATTATAAATATAATAAGTTTCTCTCATGTACCCAACTCACTTATGGATTTGGCTTCCTTGCACTGGAGCACTTTGTAAAATCACCACTTTTTAATCGGTTGCAATATAAACCGATTTTAGAACTTTAAAACATGTTTAGTTACTAAGTTTTTTTAAGAAAAATAAAAATTTATTTTTAAAAAAGTTAGAAAAATAGAAAAATGTGTTTGTTTACAAAATATTCAAAGAAAACTTATAGAAAACTAAAAACCATTTTCTATTTTTTAAAGAAAAACAGAGAAGAAATTTTTTAAGAAAACTGAAAAGAGGAAAAAAAATTCAAGAATTTTTTTTATCTATTTCAAGAAATAAAAACTTTGAAAAACAAACAAAAAACTTTTTCTAAAAATCTAGAATAATTTTTTGTAATTAAACGCTAGTTTATTAAATCATTTTTTAATTGGTTTTGTAAATTGTTAAAAAAAAGGGAGGCTTTTAACACGAACTGTGTATCCGTTCTAACCGCATTGAATTCAAATTCACTTACTTCTTGTTGCTTTCTTTAAGAGTTCAATCCTAAATTTTAGAGAATTGTTAGAAGCAATTTATTTTTCTATGGAGATATAAGAGGTATCTTTATATAAAAAAGATAATTAATACAAAAAATTCTATAAAAATGATAAGTGATGTAATAAAAAATTAATTTTAATATATAACCATCTGATATTATATTAACTAAAAAATTATAAGAGAGATCATTGTATAAACAATATAGTTTCATTTCTATATGGACAATTCTTTTGCTAATGTGTTGTGAAAGTTTGGAATCTTTGATAGGCGTTACATTTCTTAACATAATTCATAGCGTCTTTTTTCATTGTCGGTCACTAGCATCTAGCCCTTAATAACTTCTTTGATAAATTTCTACTACTGAGGTGGTGTCCACAACTCCCTTCGCGCACCTTGGTTAAGATATGGTCAACTTCTTCAGCTACCAAATATCTCATCAATCGGGCTGCAAAACCTCGTCTATAGACAATGTCATTCATAACTGTGAATTTGGTGGTTTCTTTCTGGATTTTCTTTTTCTCAATGGGATTTTCGGGTAACGTACCTTGAACTAGAAAACTCTTGATGAGGGCTAGTCATGATGGTGTTGAGGTTGTGTCAATCACTATCATCTTTCCTACTATACTTGGTTGTGACACTTTGCTCTAGATAACAGAGTTTGGCCCTGATTGTTTTGTGCTAGCCAATCTCAAAAAAATGTTAACTCTGGTATTTTCCTCTATCGGCACCTTTTAAAGCAAATTTACTTGAATTTTAGAGATATTTTCCATTATTTTGAGAAACCATTAACCAAGAGTAGTTAGGAACTATAACCTCGATGGCTTCAATGTCTAATGTCGTCTTCATTCCTACAATGTATATTTCATATTTTGTGTTAAGTTTTGAAAAAATATATGAGATTCTAAGGATCCTTCAAAAGTTTTGGTTATCATAAAAACATTACATTACTTATCAAGCTAGTGTTTCAAGGCTGTCTAAGTTCAAAATATAGATAATATGAAACACGAGCCAAGAAACAAGTAGTTCTGAGAAGCTATCAGAAGGTTTGTAGAATTCAGACACCCTATAAGAAAGACAATAAATATAAGCTATAGGTCAAAGCTCATGCTTCTATGCTAATTTATAACCATTCTAATGTGAAGTATGACTATCCATCTACTCAAAACTTCAAAAGGACTGGCTAAGCAAAAGAAGTGTCTTACTTATGTACCAAAATGGAAAGTTAGACAATTAGGTTGATAGAAAGACTAACAAAAGACAAATATGATTTCTAAGAATCTCAGAAGCTTTGTCTAGATGTCACTTTGCCTTGGATAAAGGCTCTTTGTTTCTCAACATCTCTCTCCAAGAAGCCTAAATACAAAAGTTCATTTATAGAGTGCAATACACTAATTCACTTCATTTTACAACTCTTCTACGCTTTATAAATGTTATATCATATTCTCAGATTTTCTCTTGTAAAAAAATAATACTTAGAGCTTTTCACTGTTTCATATTGTGAACAATTAGTCCAGTTTTGTAAGCTCAGACACCCCTGAGGTCTTTATTGAAACTTCAGAATTCGTATCTCTTCTCTATGAAATAGGTTAAGCATGAAGATACTTGTTTAAGAAAGAATACTTAGGTAATTATCTTAGAGAGGTTAAGTTGTGAAAGAATACTTAGGATTATTATAAGTAAGTGTGGGTTGTACTGAGCTTCTTTATCTATGAATAGAAAATCATGTTGTGCTCGAATAAGGACTAGAGATAACCTTGGTTGAGAGTTGAACCAATATAAAAATTTTATGTGTTGTTCTTTTTATTTGCTTTAAGTTGTTTTTCTAAAATTTATTTTTCAACTAGTTATTTTCAAAAACTCATACACCTATCTAAATATCTTGGTAAAATTTTTAAACAAATTATTAACACCCTTTGAGTGTGTACTTGTGTAACCTTCAGTTGGTATCAAAGTTTAGCTTCTTGGTTGAGCACCTGACTATGTAAAAGGAAAGATTCATGGTAGATTTAAACAATCAATTCCTCTCTAAAGAATGTTCCTTCTCTAGACCTCCTATTTTTCTTAGGGAAGACTATCCTTATTGGAAAAATAGAATGGCGATCTTTATGACATCTCACTAGAGAAACCTTTGGAAAATCATCACTGATGGTGATTATCCTATCCTCCTGAGTTTCTTAAATATTCTTATCCCTAAAGAAGAATGGATGCCTGAGTTGTTGAAATTACAAGAGCTTAATGCTAAAGCAAAATATCTCATTATGCATGTCATGTGTAAGGGTGAATATAACAAAGTCTATAGTTATAAGATAGCTAAAGAAATGTGGGACAGTCTTATTCTTACTCAACCATAAATGTTAAGAGAACTAAGACAAAATTGCTAGTTAGGCACTATAAGTAAGTGTTTTCACAAAAAGAAAAAGAGAAATTTATCCTTAGTCACTAACTGGAAAGGAAAAGATTTGAGTACCTAAGCACCTAATTATTCGTATTACAAACATCCTTGGTAGGAAGAAAGAAGTCCTTAAAATGGTACCTGGACAGTAGCTGCTCATGACATATGACGGGAGAAAGGTCTATGTTCCTAGAACTCCAGCCATATGAAGGAGGAACAATTTCCTTTGGAAGCAACCAACCATGGTACATTCCAAGAATAGGTAAAATTGGTAAAAATATCTTTTCCTTGCATAAATAATGTACTTTATGTCAAAAGTTTGAAACATAATTTGCTAAGCATCAATTAATTTTGTGATAGTGGATATGATGTTTCTTCTGGTAAAGAAAAATATACAACTAAAAAAGACAAGTCAGTATCTTTTACTGCATTTAGACATATAAAACTTTATAAAATTAAGTTGGATGATATAAAAGATCAAGATGTAACATGTTTATTCTCAAAGAGTGATGAGACTTGGCTTTGGCATAAAAGGCTTGGTCACATAAACCTCAAACATCTCTTCATATTGAGTGCTTACCCAAGCTGTCTTATGAAGGTAAAACTCCCTGTGAAGCTTATCAAAGAGGGAAACAAGTAAAAGGATACAACGGATCTGTTTGGACTAACCAGTATTCAAAGTCTATATGGGAAAAAACATGGATTCATCATTGTTCATGACTATACTTGATTAACACGATTATACTTCCTTACCCTCAAACATGAGTCTTACTCTATCTTTAAAATATTTTATGCAAGGATACAAAATGAAAAAAGGTTTTGTATCACAGTCATAAGAAGTGATCATGGAGGAGAATTTAAAAAAGAAAGTTTTCATCACTTTTGTTAAAAGAATGACATTTCTCATAACTTTTTTACCCCTAGAACACCACAATAAAATATTGTGGTTGAAAGAAAGAATAGAACTTTTCAAGAAATAGCCAGAATTATGTTATATGGAGGATAACTTCTAAAATACTTCTAGGTTGAAGTAGTGAGTACTACATAAGAAGTGATCATAAGGAGAATTTAAAAATGAAAGTTTTAGCCATTTTTATGCAAAGAATGACATTTCTCACAACTTTTCTACCCCTAAAACACCACAACAAAATGGTGTGGTTGAAAGGAAGAACAGAATTTTGCAAGAAATGGCCAGAATTATGTTATGTTGAGGATCACTTTCCAAAACACCTTTGGGTTGAAGTAGTGAGTATTGCATGTTATATACATAATTGTATTTAATAAAATAAGGGTTGGACAAGACTCCATATGAATTATGGAAGGGTAGAAGACCCAACATATTTACTTGGAAAGTTTGATTTTAAGGTTGATTAAGGTATACTTTTAGGGTACTTAAAAACCTCAAAAGTATACATGATATTCAACACTAGAACTCAAGTTGTTGAAGAATCTATTCATGTTAAGTTCAATAATAACCATCAGGTTGGCAATGAATTGTCAAACCTAGAAAATTATCTTGTAAGTCTAAATCTAAATGAACAGACCAAACTTGATGATGAAGAAAGAATCCTCTTAGATTCTACTTCAAAAAACTCATCTGAAAAAAGACAAAGCATCTAACAGACCATCTAAGGCTTAATGATCCGAAGAATGGAAGTTCAAGACTCATCATCCAGCAGAACAAATCATTGGAGAGCCTTCTAAAAGAGTTAGGACAAGATCATGCTTCAAAAATGATGAAGAAATAACTTTCATCTCTCAAATTGAACCTAAGAATATAAGTAAAGCTCTAGCTAATGAACATTGGACTTTAGCCATGCGAGAAAAGCTAAATTAGTTCACCAAAAATGATGTGTAGGAACTTATTCCTAAACCAAACAAGAAATCCATCATTGGAACAAGATGGGTTTTCAAAAACAAGCTAAATGAAGATGGAATAGTTGTAAGAAACAAAGCAAGACTTGTTGCTCAAAGGTACAATCAACAAGAAGGCATGAATTTCATTGAAACCTTTGCACCAGTAGCAAGACTTGAAGTAATATGAATATTGCTTATATATGCTACTCAATATCATATCAAGTTATATCAGATGAATGTCAAAATCATAGAAGAAGTATATCTTGGACAACCTCCTAACTTTGATGAATCAAAACATCCAAACATGTCTTCAATCTAAAAAAGGATATGTATGGACTCAAACATGCTCTTAGAGTTAGTATGACATGTTGAGCTCTTTTCTCATGAAAAATAATTTTTCAAGAGGAAAGGTTAATAAACCCTTTTCAGACAAGGAACAAAAGATGACTTCATCATCATACAAATTTATAAAGATGATATCATCTTTAGAAAAACAAATGAATACCTCTATAAAGACTTCTATGAGTTGATGTAAAGTGAATTTGAAATGAGCATGATAGGAGAACTTAACTTCTTTCTAAGACTTTAAGTTCAAACGGAAAAGGAAGGAATTTATATCTATCAACAGAAATACACCAAAGAACTCCTTTAAAAATTGAACATGGAAGATGCCAAGCCCACATCTACACCAACGCATATATCCTTCATTATAGGTAAGAATGAAGAAGGTAAAAAGGTAGATTAAACTCTTTCTAGAGGTATGATCGGTTCTCTTTTATACTTAACTACAAGTAGACCTGCTATTATGTTTAATGTTTTCTTATATGCATGTTTTCAAAATAATTCAAGAGAATTTTATCTAAAACCTGTGAACATAATTTTCAAATATCTCATTGGAACTACTCACCTTAGTCTCTTTTATAAGAATCAACAAGATTTCATGTTAATTGGTCACTATGATGTTGATTACAGAATCGAAAGAAAAAGAACTAATGGAGGTTACCACCTCATTGGAGCAAACTTAGTGCGCTCGTTGAGCAAAAAACAAAGCACCATAACACTCTACATATTAAAAGCATAATACATATTAGCTATTAGATGTTGTCAACAGTTTTTATGGGTAAAGTATCAATTAGAAGATTACAATATCTTTGAAAATTGTATTTTTATGTTGTATGATAATACATTTACAATCAGTCTTTCTAAAGATCATATTCAGCATTATCGTGTTAAGCATATAGAAATCAAACATCATTTTATAAGAGAATATGTGCAAAAAAGAGTTATTGATATAAAGTTTATTGATACATATCATATCATTAATGGGCAAATATTTTAACAAAACCTTTAGTTGTAAATAGATCAATCTTATAAAGGAAAAAATAAATATGTATGATTTGAATTTATGTTGTGAAAAATTTATTGTTGTTTGAATTTGTTTGCTTGTCTGAAGTATGTATGCATGTCTAAAATGCCCAAGCTGTTTGAACTTTATCAAGTGTCTAAACTTGGTCTTGTACAGACGTGACAAAAAGAGAAACTTTCTTCAACTTCCTAGAAAAAAAGAAATTACTTTGACATATGGCAATCCCCTAATGTTTCAAGGTCTGTATGCATAAAGGCGTCTTCTTTAAGGTAGGCAAAACTGTTACTTTTCTCTCTCATGTTCTTTCACCTTTTCAACACAACTCCAAGTTACCATCAATGAGACAAAAGTATAAAAGCCCAGCCAAACCATCTTTTAACCTTTTTAACTTTTCTTTCTCTTGAAACCCTAAAAGTCTTTTTTTCTCCCAAACCATTCATCTATTGGTTTCACAAGTTATCTCTTGAAATCCTAACCTCAAGCTTTCTCTCTCAAATTGAAAAGGCACCCAAGAAGGATAAGGGAAAGGAATTAAAGAAAGATTACAGGCTTATAAAAATAAGGTTATTCTACTCAGTGGCATGTGGGAGAATGGAATCCAAATTGAAAACTACATTGAAGTCACTAATAAGACACCTTTTCTTAATCAAGTTGAGAGATACTATGAAGACTTGGTCTAAGAGTTTTAAAGGAATGATAGAGCACTTCATGGAATTCTTATTACCTCTAGGATCAAAGGACATGACATCACCATTAACGAAGCTTCTATCTGCAATGTCACTAGTTGTGCATTAGAAGGTTTGGTTTTCAACACTTTGTATGTGCAACCTGACCTCGACATCAAGAACAATTTTGAGATAACTTCAACTGCTAGGGTATATCATACCCTTTTGAAATTTATTGTGTTGGCAAGAAGAGGTTCGAGGGACCATGTCTCCTTGATTGACCACTTTTATCTATACAATCTCTTGATGAAGAGGAAGATCAACCTGCCAGTGTTAATCATCAATCACATAAAAATGGTACTTTCTGATAAAGGAGCTTGCTTCCCTTATGGACTTTTGATATCATCAATTTTAGAAAATACTTTTTTTTATTTTTCTCTAGATGCACCCGATATAATGTCCACAAAATCTTTGGTCTTTAGACCACAAGATGTGACTAGCATAGGTCTAAGCCTTCCCAAGTCCCAAAGAGAACATGAGTCCTAGATAGAGGACATGGGTATTAACCTAGGGGAGTTCTCTCAGGTGTTTAAAGATGATAAGGAATCTTAGGTTGAAGGGTTTGATCACTTAGACAACCTTGAAGCTAAGACCTCAAACAGGGCTGCAGGTGAGATAATCCCCATACTGCTAAAGTTGTTAAGGCTGTTGAGCCCTCTATTGATTAGGCTAATGAGTTATTTCTTGATTAACTAATTGTCGCTGCCTTTGTTGCTAATGAGGACTCCATGTCCATTAAACATCTTCAAGTTGAAACAAAGAGGAAATCATCCTTTGCTCTTGAAGAACCTGCGGTTCCTATAAAAAGGATCAAGATCAAGATAAGGATTACTGCTATCAAGCCTCCTACTTCAAAAAGAAAGACCAAATCCCAATCCGTTCTCTCTAAAAAAACATGTGAAGAAGAAAAAGGTTTGGACTGACCTTATTGATGAAGCAGATGTTCCCTAAGAATAATCTATTAAACAACCTTTTTGACAACAACCTCAAACAATCCCTTAGACTTCCCCGCAACATAAACCCATACACCTTCTTAATCAACTCCAACATAAACCAATATCCCTTCTACCACTAAACTACCAACTTCACCTTCACTAGAAAACTAGCTCAACATATTTGTGTTGTGTCAAACCATGAAAAATCAAGTCCCCTTACCTACCTTATCCACCTCATGAATAAGAAAATGATCAGTTTTATAATTTTGATAAGATGTTCATTGATCCTGTTGATAATGACTTTCTCTTCTTTGAAAAATTCATCCCCTATCCACCCTACACTACCCCTGGCAGTGACCTTAAAATGTTTCCAACTTCAGTCAAGGTTGCCACACCCTTAAAATAGGAATTATGCATTCTAAGAAGACTTTATTTCCATCCAGACTTAGAAACATCTTTTTTAGAGACCTCTCTGATTTGTTTCCTAAGGTGTCTGTAACGTCCTCTGTTACACCTTAATAAATTCTAAAAAAATTCGTAATTTTTTTTAAAAGATATGATTGTTAAAAAGAAACTATCAGAATAAATTACATACATTATTTCTGAAATACCTCATAAATATTATTAAAACTTTATAAAGTAATTTTACATTCATCCAAAGAAAATAAACATTATAAGAAAGAGAGGAAACTCCATGGGCCCAGAAGCAGTTACTTAATAACATTATTTATTCATTGGACCACGGTATTCATACCGAGCTCCCTTTCTAGAACGTGCTATATTTACTGCCGAGATTCTTCGATCCTTCCCTCTGAACCATCAATTTAAAACATGTGAAACAAAAACACGAAGAAAGGAGTGAGAAACAGAATATAATATTCTCGAATAAGACATAAGCAACAAAGGGTTTTCACAAACCAATACATAATAATATCAATCACAATCACATATACAATCAATTATGAATGCATGAATGTTATGCAATTTCTTCATCATAACTTACCTATATATGTGGGCCCTTAAATTTTAATTTGCACTGGGCCAACCAGGTGTTTACACTGTACCATAAGTCCGGATAATAATAATATGAACAGCTCAACTGGCATGGAAACACTTAGAGACTAGTCAGATTGAGAAAGTTTTTATTGTGAAAGTACCCGACACTAGGGAGCTACCCCAGGTCCCTTGAAGCACCCTTTCACACCCTTTTATCCCAAAGCTCGTAATTAAGCCTCCTCTAATGTATCCTCGGTTTCATAATCTGTCCCCAGATAATATCATTTTGTTTCACTTTAATGATTTATGATGCATGAACTACTCGTGTATTTAATTGGTTAAGGCTTTTAGAAACTCAATTAGTAAAGGCTAAATTAAACTTTTGGTCCTTTAACTTGTAAGTTTTTCCCAAATTGGTCCCTGATTATTTTTTTAATTCAATGAGGTCCCCAAACTTTTTAAAACGCGTCAACTTGGTCCTTCCGTCAGAAACTCAGTAACGCCGTTTGCTCACATGGCATGCCTGGACACGTGTCATAATCTTGTTAGCATATGTGTCACCACCAGAACTTAGGACACGTGTCAGATTTTGATTGGGTGATGATTTTGTTCGAAATTAAAAAAATTTACCTTAGGTAGGACTTGAACCCATGACCTTTAAGTCAAATACCACATCCATCACCACTAGACCACATGTGACTTTAATGATTTAGATGACAATATTTATATATAAAGGTAAACTTTCAATATCTAAAAGTGTATTTAATTTAATTATTATAATAAAATATTTAAAGGTATATTTAATTTATTTATTGTAACTAAAATATTTAAGGCTATATTTAATTTTATTATTGTTAATAACATATTTAATTATTTTTAATTTAATTATTTTGATAAAATATTTAAAAAAGTATTTAGTTTAATTATTATTAATCGAATATTTAAAATATAGTTAATTTAATTATTTAAAAACATATTTTAAAAAATATTTAATTTTAATATTGTTAAGAAAATATATAAAATATATTTAATTTAATTATTTTGATAAAATATTTAGTTTAATTATTAATAATCAAATATTTTTAAAATATTTTATTTAATTATTTTTTATTAAATATTAAAAATATAGTAAATTGTGAATAGTAACGGTAAATAGTAAATCGTGAATAGTAATGGTAAATAGTAAAATGTGAATAGTAAAGGTAAATAGTAACAGTAAATAGTAATTTACTATTTGAATAGTAATTTACTATTGAAATAGTATGTTACTATGCAGAATAGTAACTTAAAATAATATTATTTTCAGTATAATAATAGATTTCTAAAAACGATATGAAAACAACCCTAAAAAATATAAAAGAGAAGTATTCTTACCTTAGGATTTTAGCAGAACCTTTTTCCAAAAAAAATTATTTCTCTCTCTTACTTCCACCACTATCTCACTAGCACTACTATATTAAGAAAACTTAATCTGAAGTTGTGAATTCTAAAGAAGAATTCCTTCGGTATTTATAGGAAAAAATTACTATGCATTCCATTATTTTAATATAAAAGTACTGTGTATTTTTTGAATTTTTATTCCTAGTTACTGTGCATCTTTTGAAAATTTCGTACATGCACAGTGTTTTGCATAGTAACTGTCAGCAGAATTATTAAGCCAAATAGTAACCTTTCACTCGGTATATTTTAAATATTCAAAATCAGTCCTTTTTGAAATTTAGCGATATTATATGAGTCCTTACTAATTTTATAATAAGTAATATAAAGTTTAAATTTTAAAAATCTAAAATTTTCTATTAATAAAAATTTATTGATACGTTTCTAATTTTTTAACGATTGGAAAAATCAAGATTTTTCTCAAATCGATAATTTTTAGATAAGTCTACTTGAAATGAATTTTAGAAAATTTTCTTATAATTTAAATTCATTTTATTATAAATATTTTTAATTTTAAGTCACTTATATGAATTTAAAATTATTTAAAAAATATTATTTTATTAAAAAAATTCAAAAATTCCAACAAATCATAAATAATACGTAGATTAAAAAGTTCTTAAGAACCATAATCTAATTCCTTCAAAATTTTAATATAAAAATAAAAATAAGAGTGTTACAACTCTACTCCCCTTAAAAAAATTTCGTTCTCGAAATTTACATTATTAAGTAAAACAAATGAGGATGAGACTCTTTCATCTCAATTTCTAGTTCTCATGTAGCATCTTCTCCTCTTGTTTCACTCCAAATGACCTTTACAAGCGGAATTGTCTTGTCTCTTAACTTTTTTATTCTTCTGTCACCTATTCTGACAGGTGGTGCATCATATGTAAGATTATCTTTAACTTGTATGACATCAGGTTCAATAACATGTGTAGGATCAGATATATACTTTCGTAAGTTTGACACATGAAAAACGTTATGGATATTAGAAAGAAAAGGTGGTAATGCTATTTGGTAGGTAAGGGGACTAACTTTATGAATTATTTGATATGGACCAATAAATCTAGGAGTTATTTTTCGATATTTCATTTCCCAACCGACCCCAGTCGTAGGTGTGACTTTCAAGAATACATGATCGCCTTCTTGAAATTTGAGCGACTTTCTTCTTTTGTTATAGTAACTTTTCTGTCTGCTCTGTGTTGCCTTCATCTTTTCCTGAACTATTTTGATTTTATCCGTGGTTTGTTGTACCAACTCTGGTCCTAGCATCAAGTTTTCACTAGTCTCAAACCAACATAGCGGGGTCCTACATTTCCTTCCATATAATGCTTCAAAAGGTGCCATGTCAATGCTAGCATGGAAACTGTTGTTGTAGGTAAACTCCATATATGGTAAGAATTGATTCCAACTTCCTTTATGCTCCAATACACAAGCTCGTAACAAGTCCTCTAGAGATTGGATTGTTCTTTCTGATTGTCCATGAACTCAAACGCATTCTTGTTCCCAAAGCTTTATGCAAGCTCTTCCAGAATTATGATGTAAAACGAGGGTCCCGATCAGAAATGATACTTGAAGGAATTCCATGCAATCTCACAATCTTCTTGATGTATAATTCTGCCAGCTTCTCCATAGAGTAACGAATATTGATAGGAATAAAATGGGCAGATTTGGTTAATCTATCAACTATTACCCATATTGAATCATGTCCTAATGGAGTTTTAGGTAGAGAAGTCACAAAATCCATGGTAATGCTATCCCATTTCCATTCTGGTATTTCCATTGATTGTAGCATTTCAGGGGGTTTTTGATGTTCCACTTTAACCTTCTGACAAATTAGACATGCAGCCACGTACTCTGCCACCGCTTTCTTCATTCCAGGCCACCAAAATAACTTCTTCAAATCTTGATACATTTTAGTAGCTCCGGGATGAATGCTCATATAACTTTTGTGGCATTCTTCCAGAATTGCTTTCCTCAACTCCTCTTTGTCAGGGATACACACTCGATCCTTATACTTCAACAATTGGTCGCTTCCCACATTGAACTCGACTTCTTTTCCTTGTTTCAAGAGTTCTTTTTTCTCTTGCAGGAATTCATCCTCTCGTTGAGCCTCTAAAACTTTCCTTAGGAATTCACTTGTCACTTGCAACGCTCTTAATCTGTATCTGTTAGCATTAACCTTTACTGCTAGGTTAAGATCTCTGAAGTTCTCTATCAATTCTAGCTCTTTAATCATCATTGTGGATGCATGTAGAGACTTTTGACTTAAAGCATCAGCTACTACGTTCGCTTTTCTAGGATGGTATTATAACTCAAAGTCATAGTCCTTTAAGAATTCCATCCATCTTCGTTGCCTCATGTTTAACTCCTTTTGGTTGAATAAATACTTGAGACTCTTATGATCGCTAAACACATCGAACGTTGCACCGTATAGATAATGCCTCCAAATCTTTAAGGCAAAAACTACAGCGGCTAACTCTAAGTCATAGGTAGGGTAGTTAATCTCATGTTGCCTTAATTAGCACGACGCATAGGCTACAACCTTCTTGTCTTGCATGAGTATACTTCCTAGTCCTTGTTTAGACGCATCATAGTAAACTTCAAAACTTCGACGTAGATCGGGGAGTACTAACATCGGCGCAGAAGTAAATCGGTCTTTCAGCTCTTGGAAACTATTCTCGCATTGTGTTGTCCACACAAAAGGTTGCCCTTTCCGTGTAACTTGGTCAGTGGGTATCCTAGCTTTGAAAATCCTTCAATGAATCTCCTATTGTATCCAGCCAAGCCCAAGAAACTTCTAATCTCAATGATCGTGGTTGGTCTCTCCCATTTTAAAACTGCCTCCACCTTGGAAGGGTCTACAGCTATTCCTCCTTGACTAATTACATGTCCTAAAAAGTTTACTTCTTCCAACCAGAATTCACACTTCGACAGCTTTGCATACTGTTTCTTTTTCAAGATTTCCAACACAATCTTCAAGTGTTCAACATGTTCTTCTCTGCTTTTAGAGTACACTAATATATCATCAATGAACACCACTACAAATTTATCTAGATATGGATGAAAAATCCTATTCATGTAATCCATGAATAGGCTAGTGCATGGCCATAGCGTGTTCTAAAAACAGTTTTTGGTACATCTTCTTTCTTCACCTTTATTTGATGGTATCCAGACCCCAAATCAATTTTGGAGAACACTGTGGCACCACGCAGCTGATCCATCAAGTCGTCAATCCTTGGCAGAGGATATACACACAACCTCATGCTACCATCCTTTTTCTTAACCAACAACATTGGTGCACCCCAGGGGGATACACTGGGTTTATAAACTGCTTCTCTATCATCTCTTCAAGTTGTTTCTTCAACTCTGCTAATTCTAGAGGTGACATTCGGTATGGTACAATTGAAATGGGTCTAACTCCAGGTACTAGATCAATGGCGAATTCCACATCTCTTTCTGGGGGTAAACCAGGGATATCTTCAGGAAAAACGTTAGGAAATTCACACACAACCAGAAGATTTTTGATTCTTGCTCTCCTTTCGTTGGAAGCAATAGCATGAATCCTTGAGCCCCTCCTTTTAAAGGTTGGCGATTAGAAATCTCGAATCCTCAGGATTCAAATTCACTGGTTCTTTAAACATTATGGTTTTATTATGACAATCTATTAGAACATGATTGTCAAACAACCAATCTAGCCCAATAATAACTTCTAAGCCAGAAAGGGGTAAACAGAAAAGATTAGCCTTAAAGTCCCTACCATCTATGACAATAGGACATTTCCAACAGGCTTTAGAAGTGACAATGGGATTGTTTCCAGGAGTATGTACAGATAAGTCAAATGGCAGTTCTATCACAGGTAATTTTAGTTTTTCTACACAGTCATTGGCAATAAATGAATGTGATGCACCTGAGTCATACATAACTGTTAAAGGAATCTTATTAATGATACACTTACCTTCCACCATGGAATCAGAATGAGATGCTTCTTCTCTAGTGATTGCAAAAACCTTTCCTTTTGCCTTCAACCTTCCGACTGCATTGTGCACGCCTCCTTGAGTATTTATGTTTGTACTCGCACCTTCAGGGTTTTCTCTCTTTATCTCTGGGTAATCCTTGATGTGATGAACTGGTTTGTTACACTTAAAGCAAACATAAGTGTTTTTAGGATAATCCCTTTTCAAATGGGGTCCTCCATAGATAAAACATTTAAAATTTGGTGTAGATGTTGGGTAATAGCTTCCAGTTGAAGCTTGGGGTCTGTTAGGAACAGATGCTGCTCCAAATCGGCGAAATGGCGCTTGGTAAGGCTTATTTCTCCTGAAGTCTCTTCTTTGGTGATGGCGAGGTCCTCCACTTCTCATTTCTCCCGCCTTATGAATGGGTTCACAACTTTTGGTCATTCTATCCTTATGATCCTCTTCAAAGATCCTGCAGTGATTTACCAATACAGAAAATTCACGGATTTTCTACATTCTTATAGCTTCCTTAATTTCTAGCCGCAATCCATTTACAAACTTTGCCCACCGATCACCTTCGTTAGTAGCATCATTATAATGAGAATGAAAACGAGATAACTCTTCAAACCTGGATGCGTACTCTCTAACGGTCATATTTCCTTGGGTCAGTGACAGGAATTCGAATTGTCTTTTCTCTTTAACATCAGCTGGAAAGTATTTCTCCAGAAACATATCCTTGAAATAATCCTAAGTGATCTCCATGTCGTTGACTTCAAATTGTCTACACAAGCTATCCCACCAATGTTCGGCATCCTCAGATAAGGCATAAGTAGCGAAGACTACCTTATCAGGTTCATTACATTGCAATGCTCGAAAGATCTTCTCTATCTCTCAAATCCAGGTTTGTGCTCCATCAGGGTTATATCCTCCCTTGAAACGAGGTGGATTGCGCTTTTTGAATAGGTCCATCCTTCTCAAGGCATCATTACCTTGACCTTCACGTGCTCCCATTGCATTGATTAAGCGTTCTACAACTCCAGCAAGATCGTTTCCAGCCATTAGTTTCCTGTTTCACAGTAACTGAGATTTGTCACATCAATCACAGTTACTACCAAGTTAGATATTCTATTCTCTATCACCTATACAGAGTTTACAGAAAAAGCAAGATAGACCTTTTCCCTAGGCCTATTGGATTAACTACTCTGATACCACTTTGTAACGCCCTCTGTTACACCTTAATAAATTCTAGAAAAATTCATAATTTTTTTTAAAAGATATGATTGTTAAAAAGAAACTATCAGAATAAATTACATATATTATTTCTGAAATACCTCATAAATATTAAAACTTTATAAAGTAATTTTACATTCATCCAAAGAAAATAAACATTATAAGAAAGAAAGGAAACTCCATGGCCTAGAAACAGTTACTTAATAACATTATTTATTTATTGGACCACGGTATTCATACTGAGCTCCCTTTCTAGAACGTGCTATATTTACTGCCGAGATTCTTCGATCATTCCCTCTGAACCATCAATTTAAAACATGTGAAACAAAAACACGGAGAAAGGAGTGAGAAACAGAATATAATATTCCTGAATAAGACATAAGCAACAAAGGTTTTCACAAACCAATACATAATAATATCAATCACAATCACATACACAATCAATTATGAATGCATGAATGTTATGTAATTTCTTCATCATAACTTACCTATATATATGGGCCCTTAAATTTTAATTTGCACTGGGCCAACCAGGAGTTTACACTATTCCATAAGTCTGGATAATAATAATATGAACAGCTCAACTGGCATGGAAACACTTAGAGACTAGTCAGATTGAGAAAGTTTTTATTGTGAAAGTATCCGACACTAGGGAGCTAACCCAGGTCCCCTGAAGCACCCTTTCACACCCTCTCATCCCAAGGCTCGTAATTAAGCCTCCTTTAATGTATCCTCTGTAATATCCCTATGTTTTCTATTCATAAGTTTGGATATTTAATAAAGTAAGTTTATTATAAGATGTAAAAATTAAAATAAAAAGAAAATTTTGATTTGGGACCTGACGCGTAGCTTCAGTGGGACGCGTAGCGTCAGGGGACGCGTAGCGTCAGTGTCGCGGGCAGAATAAAGACCCAAGATGACAGCCTGTAGAGCAGAAGTTAAAAACATAAGTTTTGGGGTTCTTCTTCTTCTCTCTTTTCCCTGCGATAATTAAAGGCCAATAAGAGGTTGGAATCTGAAATTAATTACGGATTAGAGGTAAGAAACTTAAGATTAACGCATGGGATCTTTCAATTTTGAATTCCATGGAGATTTTCGATCTTTATCCATTTTTGGGGAAAACAAGGGAACTTTGAATTTTAAGATTCTAAACCGGTTAAAAGTTTCCTTATGGTGTTCAAAAGAAGGATTGAGTGATGAATTTGAATTCCGCTTTATATAGGTTACGAAAGAGCCGTTGAAAGATTAGCGGAAAAAGGGGTTTCTCGGAGAACTTGTGGTTTCAGTTGTGGTAAGCTTCTAAAGCTTTAGAAAGTAATTTCTGAGCATGTTTTTGAGTTGGATTAAGGTTTGAACGGTTAAAACCTTAAACCTTTTTGTAATTTTATCTTTTAGTGGTTGCGGCGCATTGATCTTGGTAATTGAGTTTAGAGCGTCGACAGTGAGGTAAGAGGAGTATTATAGTATATATTTGATTACAGATTTATGATAATTATGTTGGAAAAATTAAATCTGTGAAAGTATGAGATTGATATATATATATATATATATATATGGGAGAATATGTGATTAGATTATGTATGTGGTTATACGTTGTATTTGACAATTATGGAAAATAAAATGGTAATGAATGAGATGTGAATTATGAATAAGATGGAGAATAATGTATAAAGTATGCTTAGAATGTGCATAATGGAGAGTGATGGAATATTGAATTATCGTGATATAGAAGATATAAAGTTATGTTTGATTATGTGAATATTATGAATGTAAAGTATGATTATGATATTTAAAGAGATATGGCTTTTATGCCGAGAGATATGGCTTTTATGCCGAGATATGGCTTTTATGCCGAGAGATGTGGCTTTTATGCCGAGATGTGGCTTTTATGCCGAGACATGTGGTATTTATGTTGAGATGTGGCTCTTATGCTGTGCGATTCTTATATTGTGAGTTGGCTTGTATGCCAAAATCATTTAATGATTGTATAATGTATATTCATGATTTAAAATGAATAATGTGTATATGATGAGATATATTGTTATATGCTGTGTATGCATGATATGTATTGTGGACAGCCATTCGGTATAGATTACCCCTTGCTTTTGGCTCCCGTGGTCCATGTAGAGGCCTAGTTGAGCTACCCAGTGATCCAGGAAGAGATCCAGTGGTTGAGGTGGGGAGACGGTTTATGATACCGGGCTCGGTGAACCAGGATGTGTTCACGGGATGTCGGTGGACTCCCAGCTGGTGGCTGATTCGTTAGTATCCGGATACTAGGTGTCTGATGTATATGAGAGTCAGTTGTGAATTATACTCCTTGACTGATATGCAGATTATTGCATTGATATGATAATGATATGATTGAAATAACGAATTGTGAAATGAATTGATTAAGTATGGGTGCTTATAATTAATTTATCTCAATGTTGTGAGATATTTGTTATGTTGTGAACATAATGAATTTATGATGATTATGATGGATTATGATATGTTGGGTTCATATGAGGAGAGTTTAGTGGATCAATAACTCAGGCAGGAGAATGAGATTCTCCAGGTGATATCAACTCTGATTATGTAGTTGTATCATTCTTGTGATATATACTCACCCTTACTTTATGTTCACAGTGAATAAACCCAAGGATGTTGCGGATGCTGCGGAAACCAGTACAAAATGAGCAAGGAATAATGCCAGAGGAGTTTGGAATATACATCTTGTATATATTCATATGTGAATATATTATCTTGAAAACTTGTAGAAGTATATGTTGTTGTTACTTGTTTGTGATACCTAATGGCACTGAGCCATCGGTAGATATATGTGGATATGTGTATAAATCTGTGGAAGTGTGAACTTATGCATAGTATAATATGTGTGTGGTTTGGGTGATGTGATTATATAATGGCATTGAGCCATTAGATATCATGCATGTGTGATGACCAGGTACTGTTGGATGATTATGGTTATGGCATAGAGTCATACTATAGTAAATCATGCATTATAGGCATGTTCTGTGAATGTATGAGTGCTAAAATGGCTACTTGAAATGATTGAATGTTGTATTGATGAAGCAAATAGATTTAGAGATTTGAACTAGCAGCCATCCTTATAATTTTAAGAAAATTGGATAAGTGAATTTGAGTTTCAGTGAGTTTCAATATCTTTGCAAGGTATTAATAGGTTCATAAGAATATTTAAAAGTGGTATATATTGGCTTTGGATCATTTAAGAATCATTTAGGGTGTTTGGTGCAAGAGTGTTGCACATAAAGTGGTTAAGTTGTATTTCTTGCATAATTTGTGCATATGTTGGAATTTTGGCGAACGAACATCGCCAATAGTTTCAGAATGGGGAAAACATATAGACCATTAAGTTTTGTGGCAATTGGACCTGAAATGAGCTAATTGGATAAGTTAGTAATTGGTCAAAAGGCTTAAAATGTGTGACAGCATCAAGTGTTGTCACTGATAAGCCCACGCGTAGCGTCATCCTGGCGCTTAGCGTCAGGGCTACGAATGTACTCTCACGCCTAGCGTGGGACTGGCGCGTAGCGTTAGACCCCTGTTTCAGGTTTTGAGATTATTTCAACTTAAATGATTTTGAGGACTATAAATTATTTATTTTAAATTATAATTTGGGAAATTTTTATAAGATGTATTTTTTTTATTATTATTTTGATGTAATTTAATTTTAGAAACGTGAAAAATTTATTGTGAAAATCAATAAATTGAATAAAATAAATATTATTTGAGGATGGATGTCACAATTGGTATCAGCGCAAGACTATTCAGGATTGTAAACCTTGTGGGTAGAAATGATAGAAAGTAATGAGATTTGTTTGTGAATTCATTTGTATGGATGGAATTGTATATGTGTAAAAGTGAATTTTCAGGAATCCTGGCATTGTGCTCACTGGTTATCCGTTAGCCGCATTTCCTGGTATTGAGGTATTGATTATGGATTATATTTAATTTGTTTGATTATTAATGGTGTGTTATGTTAATTGTAGAATGGCTGGTACTTCTAATTCAACCCCTGAGGGTGACTTCTTAGAAAAGTTTTCTCAGCTGATGGGAAGGGCTGAATCTGGCCCAACCCTTGATAAATTTCTAAAGCGTAATCCCTCAGTGTATAAGGGTGGACGTGATTATGATGGAGCTTATATGTGGCTTAGAGAAATGGAACAAATGTTTGATTATTTTGAATGTACTGAGGAACAAAAAGTGGTATTCTCTACTTATCAGTTGCGTGATGAAGCTAGGGTCTGGTGGACACGTGCCAAACCTTAGATGATCAATGCTAATGAGGCCTTAAACTGGGTCAATTTTAAAAAGAGGTTTTTGGCAAAATACTTTCCTGATAATTATAAAACTAGAAAAGAGATGGAATTCTTACATCTTGAACAGGGAAGGATGTCTGTAGCTGAATATACAGCTAAATTTGATGAGTTATGTGACTTTTATTACCCTTTTTCCTTAGAAGGTACTGAAAGTAACAAAAGTGCTAAATATGAGTCTGGTTTAAGAATAGAGCTTCGTACTGCTATTGTACTTTTGGGGATTAGGGATTATGCTGAACTTGTTAATAAAGCACAGTTGACTGAAAATGTTCAGATGCAGAGGGTTTCTTTCAGAAAAGATAAATCTCAGTTGAGAATTAAAGGAGTTGAATTTAAAAAGCAGAGATTTAGTCGAAGTGGATCTTCTTCTTCATCTTCTTCTCCAGTTAGAGGTCGAGGCAGTACTCGTCCTGATAATCGAGTTTGTTTTAAATGTGGTGGAGAAGGACATTTGGCTAGAAATTGTAAATTTGAATTGCCTATATGCTATCATTGTGGTCAGACTGGGCATCTTAGGCCCGATTGTCCTATGAGGCAACACAAGAATGTACAAGGGGGTAGGGGTTTTACTCCCGCGAATCAAGGTGGTAGGTTTTAGAGGGGTGGACGTAGTGGGGCTCGAGGAGGCCCGATCCGACAATCTGATACCACACAGTCTGCTAGTGCTCAGAATGTTATTACTGGGAGAGTGTTTGCTTTTGATGCTATTCATAATGATCAACTAGTGCACAGTAAGTGTTCTCTTTTTGGTAATCTTGTAGATGTGATATATGATTCTGGAGCTACTCATTCGTTTATTGCTGAAAGTTGTGCTAGAGATCTTGAATTACCTATGGTATTGATGAATAATGCTATAATTGTGTCTACACCGACTGGTTCTGAGGTTAAGACTATAACTATGTGTGAAGGAGTAAATTTATCTATTGAAGGTCGAACTTTTAATGCAAATTTAATCTGTATGCCCTTGAAAAACCTGGATATTATTCTGGGAATGGATTGGTTGTCTGCTAATCAGATTCTGGTGGATTGCTATCGTAAAATGGTGGTTTTTCCTGTTGAATCCACTCCTAATGATTTGGTATGTTAATATTTCTTTTTGTTATTGTTATTTTACAGGGATAGGTAATTTGATTCTTGCTGATATACCTGTTGTAAGTGAATTTTCGGATGTGTTTCCGGAAGATATTCCTGGGTTACCTCCAAACCGGGAAATTGATTTTGTGATTGACTTAGTTTTGGGTGCCGAGCCAGTGTCATGTGCACCATATCGTATGTCATCTATAGAGTTAACTGAGGTGAAAAAGCAAGTTGAGGAACTGTTAAGTAAAGGTTTTATTAGACCTAGTGCTTCTCCTTGGGGTGCTCCTCTACTATTGGTACGAAAGAAAGATGGGAGTATGAGAATGTGTATTGACTACCGTCAGTTAAATAAATTGACAGTTAAAAATAAATATCCTTTACCAAGGATTGATGATTTACTTGACCAAGTCATAGTGGTCCAAGTCCTTGCATAGGTATAGTCCAGTTCATATAGGTTATAAAAGTACAGGTCCTTGCATGGGTATGTTAGAGTTAGTTACATTAGATACTTAATTTAAAATTTATTATAAATTTTAAGTTAAAGAGTTAATATTTTAAAATAATAATATTATTAAATTTAAAAGGAGTAGGGGACTCCTCCCATTATTCTTATGTCTTTTCATATCATATTCTTATCTCACTCCCCCTTACCTCTTGTATCCTGATTCGTTATTGAAGATCCGTACGTGTCTCGTCTCCGAGTTCTAAAACATATCAATTTCATTTTAATATAGTTACAAGATGAAAATTAAAATTACTACTTAAAACAGAAATGGTAAATTTTGAATAGTGAATGGTAAATAGTGAATAGTAAATCGTGAATAGTAACAGTAAATAGTAAAACATGAATAGTAAAGGTAAATAGTAAATTGTGAGTAGTAACAGTAAATAGTAAATCGTGAATAGTAACGGTAAATAGTAAAATGTGAATAGTAAAAGTAAATAGTAACAGTAAATAGTAATTTACTATTTGAATAGTAATTTACTATTAAAATAGTAATTTATTATTGAAATAGTATTTTACTATGCAGAATAGTAACTTAAAATAATATTATTTCCAGTATAATAATAGATTTCTAAAAACGATATGAAAACAACCATAAAAAATATAAAAGAGAAGTATTCTTACCTTAGGATTTTAGCAGAACCTTCTTCCAAAAAAATTTATTTCTCTCTCTTATTTCCACCACTATCTCACTAGCACTACTATATTAAGAAAACTTAATCTGAAGTTGTGAATTTTAAAAAAGAATTCCTTCGGTATTTATAGGAAAAAAATTACTATGCATTCCATTATTTTAATATAAAAGTACTGTGTATTTTTTGAATTTTTATTCCTAGTTACTGTGCATCTTTTGAAAATTTCGTATATGCACAGTGTTTTGCATAGTAACTGTCGGCAGAATTATTAAGCTAAATAGTAACCTTTCACTCGGTATATTTTAAATATTCAAAATCAATCCTTTTTGAAATTTAGCTATATTATATGAGTTCTCACTAATTTTATAATAAGTAATATAAAGTTTAAATTTTAAAAATCTAAAATTTTCTATTAATAAAAATTTATTGATACGTTTCTAATTTTTTAACGATTAAAAAAAATCAAGATTTTTCTCAAACCGATAATTTTTAGATAAGTCTACTTGAAAGGGATTTTAGAAAATTTTCTTATAATTTAAATTCACTTTCTTATAAATATTTTTAATTTTAAGTCACTTATATGAATTTAAAATTATTTAAAAAATATTATTTTATTAAAAAAATTCAAAAATTCCAAAAAATCATAAATAATACGTAGATTAAAAAGTTTTAAAGAACCATAATATAATTCCCTCAAAATTTTAATATAAAAATAAAAATAGGGGTGTTATAGTGTCCTTCACCCCCTATTGAAGTAACAAAAGCGTTATAAGATTGGTTGCCCTTGCTGAATATGGAAGTCATTGGAATTCTTAAGGCAAAACAGTTGAAGGTATCCAAGGTGCTAAGCATAAATCCCTTCACCTTACTACCAAGATGTATTGTGAAATCTCAGATGACCATCAAAATAGTGCCTAACAGGACTCCTCTTATCACGCTCTTCAAGAAGAAAGATAAATACAAGGCTAATAAAGTCTATCAAAGAAAATGCCCACCCATAAGATACATGACCCTTCAACAAAGAGCCACCATCATTAGAATAGGTGGAATGACTACTAAACAGTTCTTATGGTGGAAAATTGATGTGTTGCAATCCACCATGGATGAAGCATCCTTCTCAGGGCTGTCTAAAGAAGAAAGAGACGATACTTAAGATGAAAGTTGGGTTCATAAAAACTCTTTTTAAAGTCATTATACCTTTAGCTACCCTTTCTATGATATCATGTATGTCCAATCCAGGCCTCTAATTCTTTCCCTTCCAACATACCATTTGGTATTTCTTTCCCTTATCTTTACCTTTTTTGAACCCTTCATGGTCTTTTGTTACAAATTGACTTTCTTCTTCTTGCCACATCGGTTTGTTGACATCTTTCGCTTTAATTTCTTTGATACTCTTAATCCTCCACCTATGATGTTTCTTTGTATTCACTATCCTTTCATTAGATGTCTTTTTCCTGTCATCCTTCAATATTGCCCTCCTATAATCGTCTATAGTTTTAAGCTTGAAATCTAAGGCATAAGACAACTTGTCCCTCCACGTTTCCATCATTGCAGACTTCATGCTCCTACTCTTGAGTTGGAAAACTTGCAACAGAATCAGGTTATGAGTTTAGCACAACAAGCTGAGCTCCATGAAGAAATCAACAATCTCAGACAGGGTATGCAATAAAACAACCTTAATTAATAAAACAAGCCTAAAAACTCAAGAAAATTTTTCACAATTTAATTGTAGTTCAAACAACTGGGTTTTGGGTAATAATAGGCTCATAACATATTTCAACACTAAAACATATGAGAAAGGTTCATTTTAGTCTTAGAATTTGTGGGACATGTCACAAATATCATTTATTAGTCCCAATTTGACAATCATAAAAAGTTGGGTTCAAAACCCTCTTAAATTTAAATTTTACCACGTAGTGGGTCCAATATTTTACGCCTCATGAGATTTAGAAAACTCCAATTGAGGTAAGACCAATTTTCACATCTCCGTAACATAATTATCTACAAATTTTATGAAAGCGGAGGCCAAAAATGTCATTAAAATACCCAAACGGACCAAAAACAGCAAGAAAAATGCAATAGTTGGAAAAACAACATAACAATGGCCATAACAGGGCCATGAATCGATTCCTACCTCTTGGGAATCGATTCATTCCTTAAAATTTGCCCAGATACGTATGAAACAAGGGTAGGAATTGATTCATACATTTGGGGAATCGATTCCCCACCTGTTGTTTATCAGTTCATAACAGAAACAGTAGAAAATGCACAATTGCCAACTTCTAGCCACCCTATCCCTTTCATTTTTAAATCTAATGATCATGAAATTTTAACACAAGCTATAATACATCATTTATGATGTGTAGCCATTGGCCGCACTAAAAAATTCCTAAAAACGAGGAAGTTATGCATAAAAATGCAAATAGCCTGTTTTGAGACATTTTGAGCAATTATATGACAAATTTACAATCAAATTGATCCATTCCAGTTTTAACAAGTCACAAATCATACCTAGATGTTATTCAAACTGTTCTAAACCACTCATTCCTCATGAATTGCAATTTGACTGTCTCAGTTAATGAATTATGCATAAAAACCTTACAATTGTCACACAATTAAGGCATTAACACATAACCACTGCAATTTTCATTCAAGAACAGCTCCTGGACATTTATGCATCAATAAAGCATCATGTATACATCCATAATTCCTGGTCATCAATCTCATATATATATATATATATATATATATATATATATATATGGTGGGACCATCCATGGTCTCCACTCTCCATCATCATCAAACATCAACATCATCCATCACAAACAACAAGTATATGATATAAGGGTTCTAAGCTTCCAAGTGAATCTATCAATTACCTAATCCACTAAGCAATCTCATATACACATACATATACATACATAACCAAAATGGTATTCACATAACCAAAACTACTATGCGCATCATGTACCATTCACATGTATACATAATGCTTCATGCACGCTGAGTGACCTCATATACCATCGTTGCGTCCTAAATCCACTGTAAAAATAACCACAAATAGGGGTGAGCATCATATGTAACAAATGACAATTATAGCACTGATTCAATTATCCTATTATCTATCATGTAATGAGGTATACTAATCTAATAACACAAACTACCATTCAACAACATTGAGTACTCACATCACCATGCTATGACATCAAGTTATTCTCAATAAGATATATATAAGTGCACATATCATTCTCAATAATTTGGATCTAATATTCATCATAAAACTTTGTGTTGCAACACTGGCTCTCAGCCATATACTCAGCTCTTAGCCGATCTAGCCATTTTATTGGTACCAAACCGTTTGCCCTCTCACGTGACATAATCACTCTCAGCGACAATGATAGTGTCACGGGCTAACCCCGAGCCTCGCTCAAGAGGCTTGCCTTGAGTCCCACCCAAGGTCTTTCATATATACATATGGAATCTCATGCATGTAAATACTATCCATTTCAATTCAATGCATAAACGTCCCACGCTTTTATGCTCACAGCATTTCATTTCAAACTATCAAATGATCTCATAAGCATCTTATGCCATTCAAATATCATATACTTCTTCTTCACAATTCAAACATCATATGCTAAATTCACACATAATTATGTTCATTCAAGTATATTATGCATAAGTACCATTCCATGAGATAACTCATATTTTACATAACATAAATATCTCATACGATCTTATAACTCAATGAAATTCGAACAGGTTTTACATCTTATGCAATCCTTCGTATTCACATAGATGGCAAACATCATATTCATCATAATGCATAAAACACATAATTCATAATTATATATATAAATATACTTCGAATCCGCCTATAACTATGCATTCAATTATGTAAAAGCTCCCCTACCTCAAATAGAGAATTCTAGAAGCTCTTCAATTCTCTAATCGCAAGCTCTGACCTCGATTCCTTAAATTCGACAACTTCCTAAAATTCATAATACTTGGTTTTAACCTTATATTTGACATAAATACCACTAGCCAAGTAAAGAATAATTAAAATATGGCTATTTCAGCAAGTTACGATTCACCGAACCAAGATGCCAACTTCAAAACTCACCTCTGAATCAAGCTCCAAGATCCGAATCACTTTGAAACCTTTCGAAACTACCTTTAATTAGAGAAATTGGAGTCTTCCCCCTTTAATCTCAAGCTGCCCACTTGAAGAGGAAAAGAAGAAAGTGCTTGAATTCACTTTGATTTGATGATTTAGAGAAGAAATTGAAGAAGAACCAAGTTAGAATTGCCAATTGGAAGAAATAAAGAAAGTAGAAACATGTTTTTCCCTTCTCTGTGGTTTTCGAAAGAGTGAAATGAAAAGAGAAGAAAAAATCAACTTAAAATGGTTTAGGGACACGTTGGTCATTACGGTAATTGTTAGGCACGTGTTCATCATTTCGACAATTGTTCTAATTAATATCTCATTTTCCTTTAAATCCCTCTTTTAACCATGCTTTGATAATAAATCATATTTTTTGAATGTTACATGCAAACTGTAATCTAACAAGGAAAGGTTGCCTTTCATGATGATTTGCTTACTTCCTTGCTATTCTTTTCAACTGCCAGTAGCAGTGCCTTAAAGTAGTGTCAAGAAGACCTTTTTGTCTTATGATAAAAATAGAGAACATTTTGCATATCTTGGTTTAATTTCTACATAGTTCAATATTTTTAATGTATTATCTTTTTGAAGTTTCCTGAACACAAGTTCTAGTTTAATGAGTAAATATCTTTTAACATCTCATGCTTATTTATACATGCTTTGACTGATTATACTTGAGTTTTGCATGATAATACTACGTCATTTGAACCGTGATATATATATATATATATATATATATATATATATATATATATATAAGATTCTAACATATGTTTCCTAGCCATATACTTGTGCAATTTAAAAGGAACAGATATTTGGTCTAGGGGGTATCTCAAACAAATTGATTTGATGCATGAATTTAAGGGGTACATATTTTCTCTCTTGGTATTTTTTTTACTATCAGTCTGTGCTAATAAATAAAAATAATATAATGTTTGTCATCAATCAAAAAAGGGTGAAATGTTAAGTTCTGAAAGAACATATGGAGTTCTAAAGACCTCTCAAAAGTTTTGATTATATAATAAAAACATTACATTATTTATTAAACTATAATGTTTCAAGGTTGTCTAAGTTCAAAATGTAGATAATATGAAATACAAGCCAAGAAATAAGTAGTTCTGAGAAGCTGTCGGAAGGTTGATTGAATTCAGATACCCCATGAGGAAGACAGTAAATACAAGTCATAAGCCAAACTTTGTTCTTCTATGTTGATTTATAACTGTTCTAACCTGAAGTATAACTATCCATCTAATTAAAGCTTCAAAAAGATTGCCTAAGCAAAATGAGCGTTCTACTTATGAACCAAAATGAAAAGTCAAACAACTAGGTTGATAGAAAGACTAACAAAGGGCAAATATGATAACAGTCACTTTACCTTAGATAAAGGCTCTTTATCTTTCAACGTCTCTCTCTAAGAAGCCTATATACAAAAGTTTGTTATAAGAGTGTAGTACACCAATTCACATCATTTTATAACTCTTTTACGCTTTATCAAAGTTGTGCCATGTTCTTTAATTCTCTCTTGTAAAAAAATAATACTTAGAGCTTTTCATTGTTTCATATCATGAACAATCATTTTAGTTTTGTAAGCTCAGACACCCCTAAGGTCTTTATTGAGACTTAGAAATCTTTATCTTTTCTCTATGAAACTGAGCATAAAGAGACTTGTTTAAGAAAGAATACTTGAGTAATTAGCCTGAAGAGGCTAAGTTGTGAAAGAATACTTGAGATTATTGTAAGTAAATAGGGTTGTATTTAACTCTTTTATCTATGAATAGAAAATCATGCTGTGCTCAAATAAATATTGGATGTAGCCTTGGTTGAGAGTTGAACTAATATAAAAATTTTGTGTTGTTCTCTTTATTCGCTTTAAGTTGTTTTGTTGAAATATGTTTTTCAACTAGGTCTTTAGAAAAACTCAAACACCTGTCTGAATATCTATTTTTCAAAGAGAATTTGCAAAGTTTTTAAACACACTATTCAACCATCCTTCTAGTGTGTATCTGCGTAACCTTCATTTTACGTGATTATTTGAAGTGTCAAAATCAAATCGGATTGAGTTCTCAATAGTGAGACCTTCTTCATCTTCCAGGATCACCCCAACATCGGCTCCTTACTATTGTTTGACCTATCCATATATAACCTCTAAATTTTCTTTTTCCTTCAACCTCAATATTGGCCATCTTATTAATGAAATTTGCTAAGACTTTGGCTTTGATAATTGCTCTAGGTTCATATTAGATTTTAAATTCTAATAGTTCAATAGCCTATTTAATCATTTGTCCTACAAAGTCAAGTTTAAACAAAATTGTTTTCGAGAAGATATTGATTTTTGATAACTATTTAGTAGGCATCAAAATATTATCTTAGTCTTCTAGCTGTAACCACAATGGCGAAAGCCAACACTTTCTCAATCTTTTAGAATCTTAGTGTTTGGTCCTCTTAAAATTCTTCTTGTAAATTATATTGGTCTTTGTTCTTTTATGGATTCTTTCACAAATGCAACTACAATAGCCACATCAAACACTAATATTTATAGATAAGTTAGGTTTTACCAATGTAGGTTAGGAAGCTAACACATTCTTCAAATCCTGAAAAGTGGCTTCACACTCTATTGTCCATTCAAACTTATTTTCTTTTCTCAACAAACTAGTCTACGAGGGAATGGTTGGTGTGTTATTTTAAGTATAAACTAGAATAAAGCATCTATCATACCGTTTGAGTCTATTCTGACCGAGGTTAGCATATATCGACCTAAGTAAAGTTAAGACTAGTGTTGAGAACTGGACAATGTAATTGTCTACTCAAATAAGCACATTGTCCCATGCATACTAGATGACAATGTCATGTCACCAACAATCTCTAAAAAGGCACCTAACATACTTATTATTGCATCAATACATTTCACTCGCTATAAATATGCTCTCATAAATGATAAATATACTATTTTCCCTCACATTAGTTACCTAATATAGTGATACCAATTTACCCTATCCAACATTCCACTAACTTAGGCATCAGAGGTGCCTTGTGGGACACATCCCTAGTCTTTCCATTTAGGTATTTTTGTAGGTATCTCTATAGACCCTTCCCAAATTGGATAGCTCATATGCAACCTAGTATCCATCCCACCTCAACCATATATCAAACTCAACCTTCATTTATGTCAGACAAATGGACTTTAGTCACTTTTTATAAGTAACAAGATATATAATATATACAATTTTCTAAGAAAATATATTAAGAAAATAAAAATGAAAATTCATCATAAATATCAATCATTAATTTTCATTACAAATATAATACAATTTTTAATAAAAATATTAATCCTTTAATGTTTTAGGATACCCATTAAAAATCTGTATATAATGAATATGAAGATTAATACTAATCCAAGATTATACAAATATCTAAGATTTTTATTGTTTGTCGGTTGACCCACCACATTGTTAATTTACAAATTATACAAGACAATTTAAATGAATGAGAAATTTTCTCATTTTCATGAAACAATTTGCTTATTTCTTCCCTAGTATTGCGTTTTTAGTAGAACTGTTGGCAATAAAGCATGCTATTCACCATGTGTGAGATTCACATTTCCAGAATATGGTTATTGAGACAGATTGCAATGACTTGTATGTTGTTCCCTCACAAAGAGATTCATCTTTATATCTATTTCAATAAGAGATTGGACAAATTAAAGAGTTAGTTAGTAAAGACTGAGACATTATTTTTTCACTTATTATTAAATTTTTTTTTTACTTCCTGAGAAAAGTACTTTTGTATATTTGGATACTTTTAAAAAAAGATTATAATCTATTAGAGTATTATATTATTTTTAAAAGAAAAATGGTTATAATCAAGATTTGATTTTTTTATAGATTTTGATTATAAAAAAATACTTAAACTTAAAAAGAATTTTTTTATATAATTCAAACAAAATAAATTATTTAAATAATCTCTTTTTTAAAATTACATCCAAACATCAAAATGAATTTTTCAATTACTAAAATAAATCCTTATCAAAATACAATAAAATAGTTATTATAAGTTTCACAAACATACTCTTATACCAAGCATTATCAAGAAATTTATCTAAGTGGCGTAAGTTATGAGGGAATAAAATAAAGTATAGTTGTCGCGAAAAGTGCAAAAAAACATAGACATTAGGGTCTATTGGTTGCACCAGTAGTGGTGGACAATTCTTTTGGTGCCTTCTTAATTAAAATTTTATTATTATTATTTTGTTCCTCACGATATATTATTTTAAAGTTATATTATGTCACATATATAATATCACATATTACTTTGATCTAATTATTAACTTGACAACTCTAAACATATATTACGTCATTATTAGGTAATAATAAAAATAATTTTAAATTTACGAGGACTAAAATAAAAAAAAACTCAACAATATATTTTTAACAGAAACAACATAAAATATTATTAGTTTACATCAACCTTTTTTTTTTTGCAAAGAAGTTTACATCAACTTGAAAGCATATTTAAGCTATTTTAGAACTCATAATTATGGGCCTCTTTTTGGGTAAGATCTGCTTTTAAATCATATCTTGACCCATAAATTTTTTATTCAAAATATGAATGCTTTTAAATTGATTAAATCTTTGAATCTAATTAAAATATATTATCGATAAATGATTAGTTAAGTGATACATGTTTGATTCTTTTTAAAAATGATTTTGGGTTTGAATTTTATGGAAGAAATAAATCTTCTTTAAAAAATTAATCTCCCCATAATAAAGATGGTCTTAACTCGAATATCATTACATGTAAAGAAAGATATTTATAATTAAAAAAATGCTATTTAATGTGAATTACCTTTCTTACAGTATCACTTAATCATGGGTTCTCGTATACCTATATTTTTTTTTATTTCTATAATAATCAATTCAGAAGTCATGTAAAATATATTTTTTTAATTAATTGACAGTAAAAAAAAACTCTTACAGTGAAAGTGTATCCCAATTTCTTTATCTTACTTTTCTGATTGACCTTCCTGCATGTGGAGTGGAGTTGACTAGTTTATATTTTTTTTTGTGTGTAAATTTCCTCATTTAATTTTTATAAATTAAAACGTATGAGTTAATTTTAGCTTATAAAAATTGATTTATTTTATATCGTTTTTAACAACAGATGTATCATATCTCTCTATTGTATTTTATTTTATTTCTTACAAGTATTTGTTGAAAAGTTTACTAAATTTTTCTTAGAAAAATGTGGCATTTGTACATGAACAATGAGACCAGGTTGGATTAACCATCGGTCCATAAGCATCCACGCTCCCGTTTGTTCATTTCAAATCTCAATGAGAGCCGTTTCGTTCGTCACAAATCTTACGGTCAAACGGAATTTTGACAGTCTCTAACGGCGCGATCAATATCAACCCTTAAATTCTTTTTTCCCCAACTCTATTTTTCCAACTACAAACTAAATGAACATTTTTTTTTTCTTTCTCACATGTATCCATTTTAGGAGTAATTCTCTTTATTCTGGGTCGCGTATATAAACATAACAGATAACACTTCTCATGAAAGTTTTCTGAATAAAGATTTTAAACCTCAAACTTTATTTAAACGATATGATGTTTATTTTGGTGTCCCTGACTACTGTGATACAGTAGGTACTATAATCAGGTGTCCTAATAAGATGGACCAGTTAGCCATGGGATGCTGTGGACCTCATTGAAGTGTGGGAATTGATGAGTTTTTGTTTGTAACCCATTGGATACTCAATTTGGACCCTCCAAAGAGTTGCCATCTGCTATGCCCCTTTGGCTGTGAATAGAATAGTTCCAAAGTCGAATATACAAAATTAATTTGGCTTTCACTCCAATCAGGTTCCCATTGATACCAAAGGGGATGTTTATTGGTAATGAAAATTAGGCTTCATATAATGCGTAGTTGTCAGCCCTGGCTAGTAATTTTGCAGTCTTTCAACTAAAGTAACAATTTACCTGTTAGGACCAGTCTAGCGATGAAAGTGTTGCTGTTATTCAGATCATATTTTCACATATTAGATTTTGTCGCTTTCATTATAAAAAAGAAAACTAGTTTTGCAATTTGTATCTTTCAATAGGTTATCACCCTTCTAGTGTACGTGGACGGGTTCCCATTTTCGTAACAGAATGGAGTTGATAGTTTTATACTCAAGTTCATTCTTAAGTAAAAAAATTTTGGGGAAACATATACTGTACCTCTTTTCTAATTCAATTAAGTCATGTGTTTTATATATAAAAAATCATATATCAAATATATCATAATTCAAATAATGTGGGAAATTTAATAAATATTAATAAAATATTTAAATATATAAAAAAGAATAAAGCTATATTTTTCTTAAAATATGTTATTTTAATTTTTATCATTCAATTAATTTTAGGTTTAATTATTATAATTTGTAAATATTTTTATTAATTGTAATAATTAAAGATAAAAATATACCTTTCACCCATACCTTTTTTTTTCAATTCCACTTATTTGGTACTTTTATCATTTTTTTCTTGTCAATTAAATCTTTTACATTTTTAATTTTATGTAAAGTTTTTCTTTTTTCTTTTTGTTAAAATCATTAACACTGTCAACTTTTTTTTATCATCTTTATCTTCTCATCCTCTAATTTGGTATTTTATCTTTTCTTTCAATTAAATCTTTTACATTTTTTAAAAAATTTTACGATATATTTTCTTTTCTGTTAAAATTATTAACATTGTCAACTTTTTTTTTACCATCTTCATCTTCTTTTCCTTAATTAATGATCACCAATGTCCCTTCTTCGGTTAGGATCGAATGTATGATTATGAGTTTGAAATTATAATAATATCGATAAAAAATATATCATTGTTAATTAAATGATTTTTTAGGAATTAGATTGTCAAAAATATTATTTTAAAAAGGCTATAAAAATATAGATTAATTTTTATTAAAGATCATTGTTAAGAAATTTTTTTAATTAGTAAATCGATTAGAAACTGTCTCAGATAAGATTGTTAACATATACTTATTACATAAGTTGCTACTCATAGTATTTTTTACTCTTTAACTCTCTTATTTTTATCAATAATTATACTAACACACTAATCACATCAAAGAGCATTTGATATCATTTTGTACTCTTTAATTCTCTCTTATTTTATTTATAACATATCATATCTTTCTTCTCTCTCTCTTCATTTCCATTTATTCTTATGTCTCTCTTCAAACAGTAAACAGAAATCGGTAAAAAAAATCTTTTTTTCTTGTTTATATATATCACATTTGAAGTATATACATAGTAATTTGTCTTTCATTGTCATGTGTAAAGATCTTCAATCCTTAATGTACTCAGTATACATTTCATAATAATAGTATGTAAGTTAATTGAATACAATAATATTTGATTTGAAGGCAATATGAAAATTTATATTAAGAAAAAATGAAATAAGTAATCATATGCTAATTTATAAGGAGATATTGGTGTAACCAATTGTTACATTCTTAACATTTATGTCGGTAACTATTTATTCTTATTTTATATATGATAATGCATATCTTACTTAAAATTTTTAATCAAAGTTTCATTTAAATAAATTACGATATCCCCTTATTAATTCCAAATGTTTAATCCAGGGTTTGGTAAAAACAAAATAAATTTTTGGCTTTTGAAACATCACCGGTAATAAACAATGGAAATACAAGGATTTCATTAAATAAAAACCATAAAACCTCCTAAATTTAACACCAGTAATCAATTAATAGATTACACAAACTTTGGTAATCGATTACCCGTGAGCAATCTGTGCAGGAAATCAGCTTGGCTCTCTAGTAATCGATTCAGTGAGTCAGACCTACAAAAAATACAGAATTTTATCCCAGAATTAACTTTCGAACCTCTTAACTTATCCATTTATTCGCCAGCAAGATATAAACATATACATAATATACCCAACACATCAATGGCATATCAACCTCCAGGCTATAAGGTGTTCAAAAGACAACAGTTATAAACACATATTTACAACACCAAGCCATCACAGGCTAATCCAAAACAACATCATCAACATCAAGATAATCAAACACAATTCTTCTGTATGACATTACATTAGCTCCATATTCTGAGCTCGCCAAGCGGTATCGTCATCCTCCTAAAAACTCACTGAAACCACAAGTAGAGGGGTGGGTACCATTTAAAGCAATAAATAGAAACACCACATGAGATTACAATCAATTATCATTCAACCTCATACATAGATATAGAAATAATTAAGCATAAAAGATTTCCAATCATAAATAGATATAGTTATTTCATTCCAATTTTAAACATCTCCATAATGCTCCCCAACATTTAATCATCTAAACATACATGAATACTCTTAATGCAATGTTGAATGTCATGACCTTTGAAATATCATTCTTTTCAAATGCATAAAACATGTAATGCAGGTCTGACTTAACAACAGACAAATCGTAGTGCCAAAGGATAATCCACACAACGATTGTAATGTATAAAATAGTGGATATCCAGGTAACCATACAACAAATCGTAATGCTATAATCGGTGGTACCTTGAGGACTGCATAACAAATCGTAGTGCTATAATCGGTAGTCTCAAACAATAAATCGTAGTGCTAAAGCGAGTCGTAGCGCTTATTTCAAATGCATATGATGTCATGACAATGCAATACGCATGAATGCGAATCATGACAAATTTTCAACAAACTGACATCATAGCCTAACTCCACTAACTCTAATATTCTTCAAAACAATTAATCATCACTCATAACATCAATTCAGCTAAATGACGCAATCAACAATAATTGAATATATCAGTTACTATAATTGACATCAACATCAATAATTATCAACCATCACCAATAATGGCATAGTCCAACATTAATTACCATAATTACCATTAGGGTCATCCAATGGATATCAGTGTCAACATTCACTAATTGTTAACTAAACAATGGCTTATATCACATAATTCATATGCCACCATCATCAAAATTCAAAGCATACTTTCAAGGATTCATTACCAAAGGCACACACCAATTCACATTAACCATGGCAATACACCTTGTAACATCCCTGTTTTTAGTAGCAGTCTTATTCGGTAAATTTTGAAGTATGGAAGGTTAGTAAGTAAGAATAAGTGAGTAAATACCCTGTAGAGGGTCAGTAATACTCCAAAAAATTCTATTTTTGGGTATAATTATGGAATTTATATAGACCATTAGAGAAATTATTCAAACTCCGAGTGAAAAAGGCTCTGATCCGAGTGAAAGAATGAAATTCCGAGTGAAGGATTAGAGATTCCGAGTGAAGGATGAAATTCCGAGTGTAAAGTTATGTTGACCGAGTAAAACATGACTGAGAGGGATACTACCGAGTGGAATTTTGGCCTCAGAGACATTTGGAGTGAAGCGTGTTCAAGAAAACCACTTCTAGGTGAAAATTCCGAGTCAAAACACCCTTGATTCTTTGTTTCTGAGTCAAACCTTGCCAAGTACTTCCATTTCCGAGCAAAACCTCCCTGAAATATGGAATTCCGAGTGGAATATAGAAATGGGAGCCCAATCCGAGTAGAATATATAAGGTTTAGAGCCATTATTGGGTGAGGCTATGTTTATGACTCTTTTTCCGAGTGATAAAGACCTTAAAGGATTCCGATTGAAACACATTTTGAGGAAGGATAGTGTATTTGTACCTAAGAGATGAGTATCCGAGTGAAAAAATGAGTGGGGAAGGACTTAAATGCTCCTGAATGGTAAAATCCGAGTGAACCTCTTCTGAGGGAAGAGTTGTTATAACGGTTTGGATTGGAAATATATTCTAAGTGTATGATATACATATATATATATATATATATATATATATATATAAACCGAGTGAATGAATACATGTAAGTGTTTTATGTTGATTTGATGCTTCCTACCGACTGAAATGTGTTGTCAAAATTATTTGGGAAGTATTGATGGATGAAATAGTGATTAAGTTAAGGATTCCGAGTGGTTATATATATATATATATTGTATGGTTAAGGCATTACTTGGCTTGAATATGAGTGGTGATGAATGAATAATGTTAAGTGAATAAATACCAAGTGGAAAATGGTAAGAGGAAGCCCATTCCGAGTGAATTGCAGTAAGCAGGGCTATTTCCGAGTGAGTCTATGAGTATGACTCATCTTCTGAGTAAGATATACTCTATTGGACCAATTCCGAGTGAGACTTATATGTGTAAGTCTTTTCCGAGAAGTGAGGGCCTTAATAGGCTCTGATTGGAGTTGTAGTTAAAGAATTTGGTTAAAACCGAGAGAGAATATGAGTAAACTGAGTGAGTAAAGTTTGGGTATTCCTGAGTGGTAAATCCGATTGATTCCTTTCTAAGGTATGAGTTGTTATTGGAATATATTCTAATTGATTAGAGTTTGAATAATTCCGAGTGATTGACTAATTAGGAGAGAGTCGGGTTCTAGAAGAAACACTTCCGAGTGAGAGATGAGTAAACTCTGCCATGTGGAACTCTGAGTATCAGTTTTAAATATTAGAGCAAGTAGCAAACCGAGCAAGGCAAGTCGGTTAAAACATTTAGCCGAGTGACAGAAACCGAGTGAGAAAACCCTTATTTCTGAGTGGATCTTACGTGTGACTTTCCTGAGTGGAAGTATGGAACTGAGTAAACTTCCAAGGGAAGGAAAGTGTATTCTCTGAGTGAGAAATGTAAGTCTATGCCGAGTGATGAATGTGAAGTACATTCCCGATTGTGTTGAAGTTAAATACACCGAGTGGTATGGGAAGTAGTATTCCGAGTAAGTGGATAAGTTTTACCGAGTGGAACAGTGTGTGTAGAGATTCGGATTTGGAATGAAAATTTCGAGTAGAAGAAAGATAGGAAAGAAATGAAAGGGAGTCGGTTTTTGAAGTACATTACCGAGTGAGAAAGGACTAGGCTTGGAATGATTTAACCGAGTAAGAACCATCAGAAATGACCCGGATTTGGGATATGATACCGAGTGAAAGGCCAAGCAAATTAGGAGTCGGTGTGGGGGTGAATTACCAAGTGAATGATGGGAAAGATGAGTCGGTTTCATGGGAATGCCGAGTGAGGATTGGCTGACTCGCTCAAGCGAGTCGGATTTCGCTTGAGCGAGAAGGGCCCCTGATGCAAAATCACTCCTTTCGCTCAGTATCTTCACTTCGCCCAAGCGAAGACTGGATGACTCGCTCAAGCGAGTCGGATTTCGCTTGAGCGAGGTGGAATTTTGCCTTGCTGACACAGTATGAAGGAACCACGCTCAAGCGAGCATACTGCGCTCGGTTCTATCCCTTTCTCTTCACGTGCAGGCACTTTTCACTCCAGACAAAATACCTTTATATATTTTATTATATATCCTCTCAATCAATGCAAAGCTAACAGGGAAATGAGTCAAAAGTTGCACCACTTCACTCACCTTTATATATCTTAATATATATCCCTTTTCTCTCATGCAAAGCTGACTGGGAAATACAGAAAATCTCCATTAACTTCCACTCATGAGAAAGTGATGTCTCCACTTGTCTCCTCTTTATTAATCAATGCTACTCTGATTCTAAGTTCAGAAACCTTAGAATTTACTAGAAACTCTCTTCCTTCTTCTCTCTTTCTCTTACGTACCAGCACCAACTTCTTTCTCTCTCTCAAGTTCCTCTTCTGTTTCACTCGGAATTGGTGCAGGACAGTGAAAGGGAACCTCTTCTTCTTCCCCAAGAACTCCACTAAGGTAAGGGAGGTATATTCTCGGGTATTCTGGGGAAATCTGAGTGAAAGGAAAGGGTTAAGGTACCTTGGGTCCTCACCTTTCCAGGACAGATCTGGTTTTGTTGTGATTTAAATGTTTTAATTGTTTGTTATATTTGTATATATAATGTATTGAACATGTTTAATTACAGCGTTGTTTATTATTGACCATGAGAATTTAGTGAATATGTTGATTTTATTGATTAATATGAATGAATGTGTATATGTTTGATGCTGGACTGTAAAAATATTAAAATATCATGGGTATTTATGAGGACTCCAGTGAAAAGTTATGAACTGACATCGGATACTATGATATTAAGCTCAGTATTGTACCAATCAACCAGAGCAGTTAAAGAATACACAAATTCACTCAGAAATTACAGTGATTCGACCAGTTATATATTAATCCGATTGGTTATCTGAAGAATACAAGTTTCTTATTTAAATTTTCAAACAAAACTATATTTCATTTGATAAACACCTTAATTTTACTCGGAAAACATCTTTTCAAGTTGATTTCATTCAGAAATCAGTATTTCACTTAGAAAGCTCTTTTCAATTGATTTCATTTGGAACTATATATATATATTTGAACTAGAATATATCTTATTTCACTAAGAAAACAGTTATTCCACTCAAAACTTATTCATTTTTTATTTCACTTAGAAAATCAGTTATTTCAGTCTAGAAAACTTACCCAGTTTGATTTTTACTCGGGAAATATCTTATTTAACTCAGAAAACTTCATCAGTATGATTCTACTCGGAGTTATAATCTTTTCACACATAAAATCTCTTTTTAATCAGAATTTACTCAGAAAATAATTATTTCACTCAGAGAGCTCTTTCTTCATTATGATTTACTCAGAAAAACGTTTTAACTTCACTGAGAAAACTCCTTCAAATTGATTTCACTCGGATTCAGAATTGTTTTATTCAAAAAATCCTCTCAGTTCGATTTTATTGGAAATCCTGCTTGTTTTCACTCGGAATCTTAACTTTTGCACTCGTTATTTATCCAAGTTTTACTCAGAAAGTCTGGTTATCAACATTTCCACTCGGACATAACTTGTGTTTTAATCGGAAAACTCATTTCTATTCGGTATCAATCTATTTCTACTCGGAAAATTCATTTTTCACTCGGAAACAGACTTATTTTACTCGGATAATTATATTTCACTCGGTATCTAATTGATTTTACTCGGAAAAACCTATTTTTCACTCGGTATTTAACTCCTTCTCCTCGGAAAAGCAGTCTTAACGTTTTATACTTGGATTTTTCATTCAGAATTCCTTCTATACTCCTTATTAAATTATTAAAATGTTATAAAAAAAATCATTATTAGTCTTTTCCTATTACTACTATTAATATTATTATTATTATTTACATTATTATTTTTATTATCGTTATTCCTATTATTATAATTAGTATTATTGTTATAAATATCTTATTTTATTAACTATGAGTAAATAAATATGAATTATATTTTATTATTTATACAAAGTATAATTTCAACTAAGTTATAAATGATATATTTTATCAAAATGACTTGCAACGTTTGATCCATTAAATCAAAAGCTTGTGAACGAATATGATGAGGCTGGAATCACATAAATACCCATGACTCAAAAGATGAAAGAGAATACATTTCGCATCATGAAAATATTTTTGAAGAAGAAAAACCTCTAGAGCATACACTTGGTACAGTGGAGGACACTCACGTTCGATCTCCATGAAGAATCTTGGGAGTACAACTGGAACGGCAACCCAATGGCATCAGAGTCGCGCCCTGATAGCCGGGTGAGACGAATAATTCTGGTGTACTTTGACTAAATGACGGAGTGTAACTATGATCGTAGGGATCCAAGTCTCAAATATATATATATATATATATATAAATCAATGATGAGAACCAATGAGTTCATTTGTACCAGAGCTTGGGCGGACCCTGATCGCTCTAGAGAATTGGAATGGAGATATTCCAAAGAATGAGATGAAGATGAATTAAAAATTGGGCCCACATGCATCATGAGACGTAATCAAGAAATATCATAATGAAACAAACTCATGCATTCCCTGATGACATATTTGATTGTTATAATCTTAGAAATGTGAATTGTATGATTACATGTTATTACTTGTTAACTGGATTATGTCCGCACTGGGTAACCTACAGGGTCTTGGGTTATACTCACTCTTACTGTTGACAATTTTCAGAGGAATTAGGAACCTAAGAACCCGAGCATGAAGAACCGCAATATGCTGAACCAAATGAGAACACTCCTTAAATAGAATATATGTAGTTAAATATTTATGGATGACTGTATTAATATTTAATGGTGCCTACGTGCCTCATTCTGTTATGAGTACATTTATTTGTAAGTTTGTGAATGACTATGTGAATTACATACAATTTGCTTCCACTGATATGCCATTATTTTATATATATAAAAAAAATATTCACTTTTTATGAAAACTTGTGACCTCTCAGTTAAATAGGATGATCCTATAGAATGGGTTGTCTTATCTAACTGAGGGTGTTACATTGGTGGTATCAGAGCATAGTCGATTCATTAAGCTTGGGGAGTGGACCATTAGGTTTCCACGTACTCTGATAGAAATATTAAACAGTCCATAAAACACCTAAGACTAGATTTCCTATGTGGAATTCTCCACATAACATATACCCAGAACCTCTTTATTGATATTCCATCAACAAATTCCTAGTGATTCACTTAAACAATGATCATGACATGGAGGAACTTCTTACTCAAATCATGGAGACGATAAGACAACGAGAATTATCCCATACTCTACTAGGCAAAGCCAAGGACTGACTAACTTTCAGCGGAACGATCTTACGTAATTCAAAGAAGGGCTACGACAGGAAATCCGTCAAATATTATTAGGACTTCAAGAGTTAAAATAAGACCCAGTTAGAATCTGAGTATTGGACCAAGTATCTCCGATTGAGATACCAATTGGTCAGGGCTATTAAGAATACGATTGAGAATCTGAATTTACATTCGGAATAATTTTTGGAGTCAGTATTAAGCCCAAACGGAGGTCCTATTTCTTATAAAGCAGGATATAACTTATTTCTTTCCCTCCATTTTCATGTACATGCTAGGACTTGAGATAGCTTGGAGTTTGAGGTAAATCTCTCAACTCGTTTGATGTTTGTGGCCTAGGTTTTGATTTCTATGTGGTTAGAAAAATGCCTTATGAATGGATTTAGGAATAGGAACCATTTTCATGCAAAACCCAAAGATGGGATGTATTTATGTGTGTTTTAGGATGGATGTGAAGTGGTATATGAAAATTTCAGGATTAGAGATGGAAGATAATGGTTGTTAATGGTGATAGTTTGATCTTAGAAGAACCCTAACTCTAGGATTTGAAGAAAATGAATAATAAATGCTATGTGAGATGATTCTTAGCACAAACCCATGGAATGTATATGTAGGTGTTGTTAATAATGGAGGTTGATGGTTATTAAAAATCATCATTGAATTTTGATGAAAAATCCTAAGTGTAGTGATTTGAGGATTTTAACTAAGTTGATGATTTTGATGACTTTGAATACTCTAGAATGATTATATATGAGGAAATTAATATTTGAGGCATTAGGTGTTGATTATTGAGGATTGGGAAATGAGTGTATATAAGTAAGTAGGTAGTTGGAGGAATTAATTTAGACTATTGATGTTCATGATGATAGTTGCAAGACATTGATAGTAGATTAAGGAAACAATTGATAGTGAATTAAGATACTTGAGTTAATAAATAGGTATGTTATTTTGAAATAGTTGATGATCTTAGACGAAACCAAGAGACTTATAATGAGTTTGAATCAATTTTGGTGATGGTCGAATGATTTATGATGAATTGGAGGTCTTAAGGCTAAGGAAATCATAGCATTGTTTTGTTAGGTATGGATAGCCCTTTAAGATTTAAGAGAATCTTGATCTTGAGAGAGAAATTTCCGAAGCATAACATGAGCATACAACTTGAATTCAGACAAGTCTAGGACTTGATGATAAGTTTTGGGGGAAGATGTCCTATGATGGTATATTAATAGCATATATAAGTATGATTATGATAGAATTGTATTCAGGACGATGATGCGGAACAATTTCACTTTTTGAATTTCGGGACGAAATTCCTAAAAGGGGGGGAGAATGTAACATCCCTGTTTTTAGTAGCAGTCTTATTCGGTAAATTTTGAAGTATAGAAGGTTAGTAAGTAAGAATAAGTGAGTAAATACCCTGTAGAGGGTCAGTAATACTCCAAAAAATTCTATTTTTGGGTATAATTATGGAATTTATATAGACCATTAGAGAAATTATTCAAATTCCGAGTGAAAAAGGCTCTGATCCGAGTGAAAGAATGAAATTCCGAGTGAAGGATTAGAGATTCCGAGTGAAGGATGAAATTCCGAGTGTAAAGTTATGTTGACCGAGTAAAACATGACTGAGAGGGATACTACCGAGTGGAATTTTGGCCTCGGAGACATTTGGAGTGAAGCGTGTTCAAGAAAACCACTTCTAGGTGAAAATTCCGAGTCAAAACACCCTTGATTCTTTGTTTCTGAGTCAAACCTTGCCAAGTACTTCCATTTCCGAGCAAAACCTCCCTGAAATATGGAATTCCGAGTGGAATATAGAAATGGGAGTCCAATCCGAGTAGAATATATAAGGTTTAGAGCCATTATTGGGTGAGGCTATGTTTATGACTCTTTTTTCGAGTGATAAAGACCTTAAAGGATTCCGATTGAAACACATTTTGAGGAAGGATAGTGTATTTGTACCTAAGAGATGAGTATCCGAGTGAAAAAATGAGTGGGGAAGGACTTAAATGCTCCTGAATGGTAAAATCCGAGTGAACCTCTTCTGAGGGAAGAGTTGTTATAACGGTTTGAATTGGAAATATATTCTAAGTGTATGATATACATATATATATATATATATATATAAACCGAGTGAATGAATACATGTAAGTGTTTTATGTTGATTTGATGCTTCCTACCGACTGAAATGTGTTGTCAAAATTATTTGGGAAGTATTGATGGATGAAATAGTGATTAAGTTAAGGATTCCGAGTGGTTATATATATATATTGTATGGTTAAGGCATTACTTGGCTTGAATATGAGTGGTGATGAATGAATAATGTTAAGTGAATAAATACCGAGTGGAAAATGGTAAGAGGAAGCCCATTCCGAGTGAATTGCAGTAAGCAGGGCTATTTCCGAGTGAGTCTATGAGTATGACTCCTCTTCCGAGTAAGATATACTCTATTGGACCAATTCCGAGTGAGACTTGTATGTGTAAGTCTTTTCCGAGAAGTGAGGGCCTTAATAGGCTCTGATTGGAATTGTAGTTGAAGAATTTGGTTAAAACCGAGAGAGAAATATGAGTAAACCGAGTGAGTAAAGTTTGGGTATTCCTGAGTGGTAAATCCGATTGATTCCTTTCTAAGGTATGAGTTGTTATTGGAATATATTCTAAGTGATTAGAGTTTGAATAATTCCGAGTGATTGACTAATTAAGAGAGAGTCGGGTTCTAGAAGAAACACTTCCGAGTGAGAGATGAGTAAAATCTGCCATGTGGAACTCTGAGTATCAGTTTTGAATATTAGAGCAAGTAGCAAACCGAGCAAGGCAAGTCGGTTAAAACATTTAGCCGAGTGACAGAAACCGAGTGAGAAAACCCTTATTTCTGAGTGGATCTTACGTGTGACTTTCCTGAGTGGAAGTATGGAACTGAGTAAACTTCCAAGGGAAGGAAAGTGTATTCTCCGAGTGAGAAATGTAAGTCTATGCCGAGTGATGAATATGAAGTACATTCCCGATTGTGTTGAAGTTAAATACACCGAGTGGTATGGGAAGTAGTATTCCGAGTAAGTGTATGAGTTTTACCGAGTGGAACAGTGTGTGTAGAGATTCGGATTTGGAATGAAAATTTCGAGTAGAAGAAAGATAGGAAAGAAATGAAAGGGAGTCGGTTTTTGAAGTACATTACCGAGTGAGAAATGACTAGGCTTGGAATGATTTAACCGAGTAAGAACCATCAGAAATGACCCGGATTTGGGATATGATACCGAGTGAAAGGCCAAGCAAATTAGGAGTCGGTGTGGGGGTGAATTACCAAGTGAATGATGGGAAAGATGAGTCGGTTTCATGGGAATGCCGAGTGAGGATTGGCTGACTCGCTCAAGCGAGTCGGATTTCGCTTGAGCGAGAAGGGCCCCTGATGCAAAATCACTCCTTTCGCTCAGTATCTTCACTTCGCCCAAGCGAAGACTGGATGACTCGCTCAAGCGAGTCGGATTTCGCTTGAGCGAGGTGGAATTTTGCCTTGCTGACACAGTATGAAGGAACCACGCTCAAGCGAGCATACTGCGCTCGGTTCTATCCCTTTCTCTTCACGTGCAGGCACTTTTCACTCCAGACAAAATACCTTTATATATTTTATTATATATCCTCTCAATCAATGCAAAGCTAACAGGGAAATGAGTCAAAAGTTGCACCACTTCACTCACCTTTATATATCTTAATATATATCCCTTTTCTCTCATGCAAAGCTGACTGGGAAATACAGAAAATCTCCATTAACTTCCACTCATGAGAAAGTGATGTCTCCACTTGTCTCCTCTTTATTAATCAATGCTACTCTGATTCTAAGTTCAGAAACCTTAGAATTTACTAGAAACTCTCTTCCTTCTTCTCTCTTTCTCTTACGTACCAGCACCAACTTCTTTCTCTCTCTCAAGTTCCTCTTCTGTTTCACTCGGAATTGGTGCAGGACAGTGAAAGGGAACCTCTTCTTCTTCCCCAAGAACTCCACTAAGGTAAGGGGGGTATATTCTCGGGTATTCTGGGGAAATCTGAGTGAAAGGAAAGGGTTAAGGTACCTTGGGTCCTCACCTTTCCAGGACAGATCTGGTTTTGTTGTGATTTAAATGTTTTAATTGTTTGTTATATTTGTATATATAATGTATTGAACATGTTTAATTACAACGTTGTTTATTATTGACCATGAGAATTTAGTGAATATGTTGATTTTATTGATTAATATGAATGAATGTGTATATGTTTGATGCTGGACTGTAAAAATATTAAAATATCATGGGTATTTATGAGGACTCCAGTGAAAAGTTATGAACTGACATCGGATACTATGATATTAAGCTCGGTATTGTACCAATCAACCAGAGCAGTTAAAGAATACACAAATTCACTCAGAAATTACAGTGATTCGACCAGTTATATATTAATCCGATTGGTTATCTGAAGAATACAAGTTTCTTATTTAAATTTTCAAACAGAACTATATTTCATTTGATAAACACCTTAATTTCACTCGGAAAACATCTTTTCAAGTTGATTTCATTCAGAAATCAGTATTTCACTTAGAAAGCTCTTTTCAATTGATTTCATTTGGAACTATATATATATTTGAACTAGAATATATCTTATTTCACTCAGAAAACAGTTATTCCACTCAAAACTTATTCATTTTTTATTTCACTTAGAAAATCAGTTATTTCACTCAAGAAAACTTACCCAGTTTGATTTTTACTCGGGAAATATCTTATTTAACTCAGAAAACTTCATCAGTATGATTCTACTCGGAGTTATAATCTTTTCACACATAAAATCTCTTTTTAATCAGAATTTACTCAGAAAATAATTATTTCACTCAGAGAGCTCTTTCTTCATTATGATTTACTCAGAAAAACGTTTTAACTTCACTGAGAAAACTCCTTCAAATTGATTTCACTCGGATTCAGAATTGTTTTATTCAGAAAATCCTCTCAGTTCGATTTTATTGGAAATCCTGCTTGTTTTCACTCGGAATCTTAACTTTTGCACTCGTTATTTATCCAAGTTTTACTCAGAAAGTCTGGTTATCAACATTTCCACTCGGACATAACTTGTGTTTTAATCGGAAAACTCATTTCTACTCGGTATCAATCTATTTCTACTCGGAAAATTCATTTTTCACTCGGAAACAGACTTATTTTACTCGGATAATTATATTTCACTCGGTATCTAATTGATTTTACTCAGAAAAACCTATTTTTCACTCGGTATTTAACTCCTTCTCCTCGGAAAAGCAGTCTTAACGTTTTATACTTGGATTTTTCATTCAGAATTCCTTCTATACTCCTTATTGAATTATTAAAATGTTATAAAAAAATCATTATTAGTCTTTTCCTATTACTACTATTAATATTATTATTATTATTTACATTATTATTTTTATTATCGTTATTCCTATTATTATAATTAGTATTATTGTTATAAATATCTTATTTTATTAACTATGAGTAAATAAATATGAATTATATTTTATTATTTATACAAAGTATAATTTCAACTAAGTTATAAATGATATATTTTATCAAAATGACTTGCAACGTTTGATCCATTAAATCAAAAGCTTGTGAACGAATATGATGAGGCTGGAATCACATAAATACCCATGACTCAAAAGATAAAAGAGAATACATTTCGCATCATGAAAATATTTTTGAAGAAGAAAAACCTCTAGAGCATACACTTGGTACAGTGGAGGACACTCACGTTCGATCTCCATGAAGAATCTTGGGAGTACAACTGGAACGACAACCCAATGGCATCAGAGTCGCGCCCTGATAGCCGGGTGAGACGAATAATTCTGGTGTACTTTGACTAAATGACGGAGTGTAACTATGATCGTAGGGATCCAAGTCTCAAATATATATATATATATAAATCAATGATGAGAACCAATGAGTTCATTTGTACCAGAGCTTGGGCGGACCCTGATCGCTCTAGAGAATTGGAATGGAGATATTCCAAAGAATGAGATGAAGATGAATTAAAAATTGGGCCCACATGCATCATGAGACGTAATCAAGAAATATCATAATGAAACAAACTCATGCATTCCCTGATGACATATTTGATTGTTATAATCTTAGAAATGTGAATTGTATGATTACATGTTATTACTTGTTAACTGGATTATGTCCGCACCGGGTAACCTACAGGGTCTTGGGTTATACTCACTCTTACTGTTGACAATTTTCAGAGGAATTAGGAACCTAAGAACCCGAGCATGAAGAACCGCAATATGCTGAACCAAATGAGAACACTCCTTAAATAGAATATATGTAGTTAAATATTTATGGATGACTGTATTAATATTTAATGGTGCCTACGTGCCTCATTTTGTTATGAGTACATTTATTTGTAAGTTTGTGAATGACTATGTGAATTACATACAATTTGCTTCCACTGATATGCCATTATTTTATATATAAAAAAAATATTCACTTTTTATGAAAACTTGTGACCTCTCAGTTAAATAGGATGATCCTATAGAATGGGTTGTCTTATCTAACCGAGGGTGTTACACACCTCACAAGTCACAAACATAATCAATCAAATCATTTAATGGACATAAAGCTTTAACTTACCAACATCATTGCTTGACACAATTAAAAAATCATAATAATATCTTACTAAACTTATAATTCCGACAACCATCAATTAAATTATAAACTAACATTCATAACACTATATCCCAGAACTTAATTTCCTATTTACTACTCAAGCGATAAACCTCCTCGTACGTAAAAAAGACATACCTTTCGGTGCTATGACTTTGCAAAACAAGCTTCCCGAGATGCCAATTTCACTTCCGACAATAAGTTTCTCTAACCCAATAATTCCTAAAAATTCACAATAATTATTTTTAAAATCACAAGCTAGTAAATATGTGTTTTGAAGCTAAAAACACTAATTCAATATATTTTTGGTAATTATCAACTTACTGGAATGCATCATTGCTTGCCAATAACACTCTAAAATGCCTTCGGGACTCCAAACCCTTTCTAATATCCGCCAAAATTAATTTCTAGCTGTTACCCAACATAAATCCATGCAAGATTTAGCAACTAAGGTTAATGGGTCCCTTATTTCTCCTTGGCCGAATAGGATATGGAAGCAGAGGATGGGTTTATGCCTTACCTTGAAGCCCAAAACATGATTTAAGGTGGTTTAAGCTTCACCCTTCCACCCTTATGGCAACTCACGGTCTTAGGCAAGAAAAGAGAGAAAACCCAAATTTAAACAACATGCATATGGTGGAAACCCGTGAAGGATAATGAAGAAGAAAATGAAATTAGTGCAAGCCATGGCCTACCTTGATGAAGTCCAAGCGAAATTAAGAGGAAGAAGAAGAGAAGATGGCATGGTTTTGAGTTGGAAATGGCAAATGAGGATGATGAAGAAGAAGAGAGCACGAGAGAGGGAAAGCTGTATGGGTGAGGAAAAAGAAACAACAATAAGAGAAAGAAGGAAATTAAAGATTAATGATATTAGAAAAGGGAAAATAAAAGAAAATATAGGAAGTGAATTAAAGAAAAAATTAATGTAATGAATTTGATTCAGGAAAATTTTATATAGTGGGTTTAATTTTTAGGTAGAATAATTAATCAAATTTAGAAACTCTAATTTATCCTAAAAATTTTAAATTATGATGTTATAATTCTCCCCTATTTTAGGAAATTTTGTCTTTGAAATTTAAATAAGAGTATACCTCAATTGAATAATTCTAGATGTTGCCGACGCATCACATTCTCGTGTTCCCTAGTCAATGTGGTACAGTTTCCTTGCTTCCACGACACTTTTACCAATGAGATCTCTTTGCTTCTCAAGCGTTTGATCAACGTGAATAAAGTGACCCTAAACCTTAAACCCCAAGTTATATAAATTATTGATGTATAAATATTTAAATATAGTTTCATGTGAAATAAATTATAAAAAATTAAAACATGAATATAAATTTCACAATTATAGAATTATTATAAAAAGATAAATTTTAATTTAACTTATTATTTTTAAAAATAAGCCTCAAAGGTTACTAAAGTCTTCCAATAATGACTCTTATATATGATTACTGTATCATAAAAAGTAAAGTCACAGTTTATAACTATTAAAATACATTATTCTACATGAATCAAAAAATATTTTTCAGTTTACAAATATTTCAGAATTTTTAAACAAATTGATCTTCGTTCATTTTAGGGTAACTAATTAATATATTATATTCCATGACTCCAATAATATTTTAAATTTAGAAACACATGTTACTTTTTTAAAACACATATTTGATTGATTTCATTTTTTTAATTAGTGGCTTCTATCTCCTATTATTTGATATATTTTAATTAATACGGATATTTTACCTAAATAATTAAAATATCACTTCTTTTTAATTATATTTTATTATTTTATATTTGTAAAAACTTATTCAATTTTTTACTTTAAAAATCAAACGAAATTTCCATTTCTTATTATTTCATTTGTTTTAATAATTTATTTGTTAAAATTTAAAAACTAAATATAACTTTTATTTTCATCTACCCTGATCATAGGGTTTTTTTAATGAATAATGCATTTTTGTTTTTTTACATTGTTGGGGTCATTTTGAGACCATTTTTACATGTATATGGCTCTTTTACATATGTGGTATGAAAATTATACAACATTGATGTCGTATAAACGCTAAACGACTTAACGATGATTTGCCATGTGTGTCCTACGAACTTTAGACGACATTAACATAAATGTCGTAGGAAAATGGTGCGACATCTAGCAAGTTGCATAAGTCTTGTACGACACTAACGGTGTCATATAAATTTAATGTGACACTTCCTCTATGTCGCATGGGTAGTAGAAGACACTCATTTAGGTGTTGTAAAAAATGTTAGGTGACACTCTTGAGCAGTTGAAATAAAATTTAAGTCACCCCATTAGATATCTAAGCATTCTTGGTTTGTAAAAGTAAAAGACACCAAATAGAAAATTTAGGATCATGAGTTACTTAATAAATGATGATTCTAATTATAGTTTACCATTTGAGTAGATACTAGTGATTCTTAAGGATGATAATTGTTTGATGATAGATTTAGATAGTGATGATAGGGACCTTCAAACACTACTTAATTCAAAAGGGTCTTCAAATATCATTTATGTAAACCTTATTCTCCAACAACCGATCAACATGTTAGGTAAAAAAAATCATCTTAAGTCACAATATAAAGTTTTAGATTATTGTTTGTTAACAATTTGTAGGTATTTTGGGTTTATATTTATAGCTAATAGTGAAGCTCAATTTTGGAATGTTGTACCCCATTGTCAACTAATTAACTAGGACTATCCAAATCAAGAAATGGATTTTGAAGCAAAAATGGGTGGAATATTGGGGATGACTTGTTTGTTGGATTAGAGTTTGAAAGCAAGCATCGAGTTTAAAATTCCCTAAAATAATATTTAATGAAGTTACATCAGACGTATATTGTTGTTGAGTAAAAGTCGACAAAGTTAGTTGTGAAGTGCTCGGACCAAGTTAGTGGATCTATAGTTGGTGAGTGAGGGAAATCCTGTAAAACATGTCAAATAAGTTCATCATCACCCAATACAATGGGGCACATATCTATGTCAATGCAACACTTGTTAGAAAATCCATCTTGCGTAGGCAGCGAGAATACAAGGATTCCTATTGGACTTGTAAAACTTTGTGATTCAAAGCATAAAATAAACATCAAATATTATGCGTTTTAGAATTACCTCTTGTAAAAAACAAATCAAAGCAGCCCTAGCCTCGTCCTTTAGGAGTTCACACGAGCATTCCCACCAGAAACGCTACACCTTCTAAATGCTAAATTAACGGTGTGTAGCTCTTGCAACTTTTATGAATTTTGTGTCTCTTTTTGGTGAGTCGCCTATGAGCATCTTATACTCTATTTATAGGCTTGGGTTTGACATAATTTTCTCTCTCTAAAGAGTGAGTTTCTTACTCATTCTAAATAAATTAGGCCCAATAACTTTATTTTTAGTCCAACTAAAATAAAAGTTATTTTCTGATGGACTTATTTTATATGTGTGACCCTAGAAGTAAAATATTTGGTCATATTAATAATAAGCTATTTTATTATTAATATAAAATAAGAGCGGCATCTAGCAATGCATCATTATGTCTGAATATTATTTATTATCAACATAACTTATAAGTGATAATTATTTTATATGTTTGTTCCTTTTGTCACGATATCCTAATTGGGCCCAAGGCATGGTCGCGTCATCCTTGTACGGCCTAATTTATTTTACTTGATACCAGAGTAGACTTTATTTGAATAAATATCCAATATTTATTCTTTCTAACATGACCATGTATTTTCTTAGTCTCACTCAATCAAGTGGCCTACAAATATCACTCCTGTCATATAGGAGAGACAAATCTCATCTACATTACTCACATCCCTCTACATAGTTTATTCATTGCCTAATCACAACCTTTATAGTCTTCTTATTAAAATGTTTGATTGTATTAAAAACAATAAACTCCTCATGTAGGAATCATAGTGACTTTAGGTCGAAGGACTACATATACCATTATCACATTGAGAATCTTTTATGACATTCATGTAATGATCCATGCAAGTTTCTCATAGTGGGTTTGTCTAGTACATCATTACTCTTAGTGTGTACCCGTGTGATGACTTGATATGATCTATATCCATAACCTGTGATATCAGATCATCAGTATACTCACACTAGTCTTAATATATTTACATGTCCTCACGTAAATACTTGACTAGGGACATTTTAGGAATAACTCTTATATGACCTAATACTCCAAAGATAAATATGTTTTAAAACAATTTTAAACTGAAATACTTATTTTATTGATAAGTAGAAAAATGATACAAATGAAAAAAACATAAAAGCTCATAGTGTATACACCAACAACACTATCACAAGACCATAAAAACTTAGACTCTGATATTATTTGTTCATGCATACCAAGTATGTAAGATAATTCTTTACTTTGTTAATCATTTATTTATACAAGTATGATTAAGAAGGAACCTTAGTCTCAATTTCCTGAATTAGATAAATAAATAAAGGTGAATTAAGGTTTACAATATCTTAACTTTGCTGCACATACAATGGCCAATTTAGTGATGTAGTTGATCATACCATCACTAGCTCATCAATGCTTAACCCAAGTAACACGGCTAAGTCCTACAAATTTATTGTGTATTCACCTATGGGTAGATGGAATGTATAAGTCTATGGCCTTTATCTCTCAACATATGTAGTAATTAACTCTGTTGAAATTGAGAAAAATACAAGCTTAGCTATGTCTAAAAAATCATCCCTTTATAAATATAAGACAACATTAGCATACTACTATGGACCGAAGCACTAGTGAGGGAGAGATGGAAAACATTTTCGTAAGTCGGGAGATAAAATATTTTGTTTAAAATTAACTAAAGATGATTGACTTGTTTTATGTTTCACGTAGATTTTACTACTCTTGCTAATCAAGACCTATCTCTGTAGTGGGTCTCAAATGTTCATCTAATATTGTCCTCATTAGGCTTCCTACGTCATTGGTAGTCTATAGAGCATGTGATAGTTCAGGATTAGGAGAACCAAAGTAGACAAAACACTTGTACGCTTTGGCAGATGGATCACCATATTACAGATACCATGTTTCCATTTCAGACAACCAATTGAAATTTTCACACATGGAATTTAGTGGCTTTGCATTTTCTTAAGATACCACACAAGAAGATGTCGCACATGCGCATATGCAATGTTAACATACTTAAGTGAACGATTAGTGAAAATGATGTCATTGTTATTAAAACTAGATCGGACTAGCCGATTGGACTAGTAACTAGACCCATGACCAGTCCAGTCTAATTATTGGATCAGATATGCATCCAACTTGGTAGAAAACTAATGAACATATGAAACTCGATAACCAATGTGGTTGGATTGCAACACCGTCTCACTAAGACATAAAATTGGACACGAATCACTAGGGCAGTCAATACATATTTGTTGACAGTATTGTATCAATTAATAAATACATACACTTAACTTATGCTTACCATTGTAAAAACATTTTAACTTATATTAAATAATATATTTTAGGCTAAAGGGTAAATTTAGCCCCTGAAAAATTTGTGATTTTGCCTTTACCCCCTGAAATAATTTTTCTTAGTATTGTGTCCCTGGAAAATTTTTACGTGTAGTATATGACCCTTTTTGTTGACTGCATCTACTAAGTGATAAGGTGAAGCCTAGTCACATGTCAGTGATTGCATATGTGACATATGACTCATCATTTTAAATGTCTTGTAGGATTGAGTTTTTGATTAAGGGGCCTAACGCTATGAAACAACTTTTTAAAGAGCCTATTGCTATGAAACAACTTTTTAAAAGGCCTATTGCTATATTCGTTGTGACTGAACCATAACCCTAAACATAACAACACCATCTCTTTAACCTCTTAAATCCTTCAATGCAACAACCATGAGAGATATGAACACAACACCTCGTTATATTGCACACAGCACTTCTAATACCACTCTCATTCCTATCATTCTTCTTCTTGTGCCCTCTCTCTTCTCTTGCTCACGACAGTCATGGGAGCTTGAAGGGAGCTTCAATTTCTTGAAATTGTTAAAGGTAAGGTTGAACCCAAACTTAGCTTTGTGTAGATTATGAACCCCTATAGTCAAGTCTTGTGATTTCTTGAACTTTGAAGCAATTTCAGAGCTTAGGGTTGGTTGTAGTGAAGGATTTAAGGGGTTGAAGAGATGATGTTGTTATGTTTAGGGTTATGGTTTAGTCACAACAAATATAGTAATAGGCTATTTAAAAAGTTGTTTCATAGTAATAGGCCATTTAAAAAATTGTTTCATAACATTATGCCCTTTAATCAAAAACTCAGTCCTACAAGACATTTAAAATGATGAGTCACATGCCACATATATATGTAATCACTGACATGTGATTAGGCTCCACCTCATCACTTGATAGAGACAGTCAACGGAAAGGGTCACATACTATACGTAAAAATTTTCCAAAGACACAATACTAAGAAAAATTATTTCAGGGGTAAAGGCGAAATTACAAATTTTCTAGGGGTTAATTTTACCTTTTAGCCTATATTTTATTTATATAATTTAACCGATTCAACGAATAATTAACTGATTCAACCATAGACTAATTAATCTTGTTTCTTAACCAAATTAATTATTTATCCAATTTTAGTAACACTATACACATTAAAACTAATCTTCAATTTTAATTTTAATTCCCTTATTATTTGTTAAAATAGTTTGGTGTACTTCAATGTTTGATTTGTCTGACATGGTACAGCTTCTAACTCGAGGGAACTTCTAAGAGTGAGTTACCATAATTGATTGCAGTGTATTGAATTACAAATGTAGGGTCTACCTGCAGATTTGTAGCTTGAGACAAAACGACAATGGGGAAGGGAGATGGACCATAAAAAAAGTGATGCTTTAGTTGAACCTGACTCTAAAATGAACTCATCGCCACCAAACATTAGATCATTCACTATACAATGCCAGTCATGCCAATAGATTTTAAAGTCAATGTTCGCTGTGAGCAATGTAATCATTTTTCTCTAACAACTTGGCCCATTTGTGGTACCAATTTTGAGAAGATAAGGCAATTAGAGAGGAAGAACTAACACAAGAGTAAATTATTGATATATTTATTTTTGTATTTTAATTTCAAAATAAAAAGTAATTACTTGTTTTTTACGAACCCTATTTAGAACTTCAACTATAAACAAGATTATGAATTATAATAAGCGACCAAATTCTTTCTACCATACCATAAGTTGACTTAGTTGCGTATTCTTTTTATATTTAAACTTAAAGACAAGATGAGTTACATCTTATTAAGCTGTGTGTTCGACGGTAAAATACTTGCTCATGGATAATTTTACATGAAGCTTAATAATTTTGTATAAATTTTATGTCTTAAAAGATTTAAACTTTGGCCCTATTAAAAGTTTTGTTATAATATATTTAGTAATATTTTAAAATAAAAATAATCAACTAGTTATATAGCTAGTTAATTACCTAATATAAATATAATTAACTAAATCTCATTCTCTTGAGAAATACAATAGAAGGGAAGAAGTTACCGACATTATATTATCATATAAGAAAATCATATGGCAATATATAGCTCAAGTTTAGATAAAAACATGTTTTTTAGCCCCTATATTAACATTTTAATAATTAGTTTTAGCCCATACTATATGCTCCTCATTAGATAACTCAGCCCACTTTATTAATAAGTTTAGAGGGCAAAAACATATATTAAATATTTTAAAGCTTGAGAACTAAAGTCAATGAAAAAATATAGAGATTAAAATTAAATATAAACTTAAATTATTTCAATTTATAAAAATAAGTGGGGAATTTGCGCTGATATCATAATATCTTATACTTTTTGATGCACATGATTTTCTTTTAAAAATAAAAACAACCATTATTCTTCTTATATTTTCATAGAAGAATGGATGAATGAATGGGTTAGAGAAGAGTTTAAAAGAAATAGATTTAAAATTATTTAACTTAATCTTATTTTTATGGGTTATCTGGGTTTAAGAAAATTCATAAGTTTCATAATTTACTATATTACATAAATATATAGCATATTTTAATCAAATCATGTGTCTAATACATTCTAGATTAAAGTAAAATTAAAAATACAACTTAAAAATCTAAGAAAAAAAATAAGAATTATATCATATTTGAAGGAAAAATATATTAATTTATTATTATTATTATTTATCCATTATCCATCATCATAATTAAAATTAATTAATTTTTAAAACGGGACACATTCAAGGATAAGTACTACTATTCTCTAAATTTGTCTTGTCCCCGTCAAAGTTAGGTCGAGTAAGGTTTCCTTTATATTTAGTCAAAACAGATTTTGCCATCAAAATCGAGGACGGGAGCGAATTAATATCCGTAAGTTCGGATTTAATTGTCATCTTTATACATTTGACATTTAAATTTGTTAAAATATTGAGATAAGTTTCATATTAGCAGAAAATATGGCTAATATACACTTAATAAAACTTAAAACAATTTTTAACTCATGAACTAATTTTTGATTGAGTTAGGTTTTACATTTTCGGCTTGTCAATTTTCCTGTGCACAAAATACTATCCAATAAATACGTAATTATACATGTTCAAAAAGTTGTAATCCCATTTACCAATCCACACAGGTTGAACTCATAGGTTTTTTTTTTTTTGCCCAATTTTACTTTTCTGTGACCCAACCTGCACTTTGTTTTTGATACATCCGAGTGATTGCATTAATTGATTAAATGAATTATATAATCGGACCTGACAAACCATGAACACCCTAACATTATATGACGACGAAAGGAATCTGCTTCCATTAGCTAGATATCTATATAATCAAATTCTTCATATAGCACTTTCATTTCCAAGTTGTAAAGCTGGTGCCAACAATAGCAATAAAATTTAATTTGCATTCAGCAAATCTAATATTTTAGCCTCTTGAGAGATACTTGTCAAAGATTGAAAAGAACCGGTAGGAAAGGAGATTGGATCAGACATTTCTTTTAGTTTGATGAATCCACAAACTAAAACCCATAAAGCAATTCTTTAGTAAACTCTAAGCTACGGGTATCAAAATTCGAAATATTCTAAACACTAGCACCGATAAAAAAAACTCACGATTATGCCATATAATTAGGTAATATACTAGTCATACTAGATAGTATTAGGTATTTGATTATTAATACTTGAATGCGTGTGCAAAAGCAAAAACTTAATACTTTATTAGTTTAACTTAATGTAGTACGAATGATATGTTTGGTTTCAGCTCGAATAATTTCAAACAACTTTCAAATAATTCATTAAATTATTTTGTTTTTACCTGACCTTGGCATATAATGGTGAAACCTACCTGACCTTCCGTAATATGATTAGACCCAACAAACAAAAGCTTTACCTATATGTCTAAAAGTAGCTTTATTGGTACTTTGGGACAGGTTTCCATTAATGGAAATTATTATATGGATGTATAAACTAATAGAGATATTAGATTTTCATATTTGATAAAGTTGTTGGTTACCCACCTTTCCATACGCTATCAAACATCATCTAGAGCAATGGGGTTCTGCAACCATTGGAGACACACTAAGAAAAGTGGGTTGCATTTACAATACCACTTGGAAGAACCCATTCTATATTGTCCATGATTGGTCCCGTAAATGAAAAAGGAAGATAGGGTCAACATAGACCCGTAATAATTTTGATGTGTACTGCTGGGGTTTAACTAGGAATGTAATTGATGTGCCAGAATTCATTGTGTGCTTTCTTTCGTGCACTGTGGCTGTCCTAGTGAACAAACAGAGAAACTCAGTCTTTTACCATGTGATATTGTGAATGGCACTTGATGACTATATTTTTGTGTCTGTTTTGTGGTATATAGTTAGTAAAGTATTGATCACGAGAAAGATGGAGCATGTTTTGTGGTATATAGTTAGTAAAGTATTGGCAGTTTTATCACTCTGGTTTTTTACTTGTTTTGTTCATGATCACATGGTGTGTTCTAACTTATGAGCGGATATGTCATTTGCTGTATCGTCCTTCTACCACCCTTCCATACCAATTGAGAGAGCTAAAAAGCGACACCTCCCACTCAAGAGATGTATATCACAATGGTTTGAGACAAGAGCATTATCAATTACAATTAAAAGGTTATTAATCATGTTAGAGGGAAATTAGGGACCAAACTTTAAAATATTCAATTTTTATTTTTTTTAAGTAACTATATTACTTATTCTCTCAATTTTTACTTTCTTAGAATTAGGTTAATAGATTCTTTATTATTTTTTTAAAATTTTACATATAGGACTCTTATAAATGACTTATGTTTGGTTATTAAGTCATTGATGTTAACTTTTTTAAATAATCATTAACGTTTACTTACATATTACAAAAATTTAACATGTAGTACATGACACCATTTAATACGTGAGAGATCTATTAACTAAATCCCTAATTTAACTTATTTCTCTCATTACCATTACCTTCACCTCTTTCCCTTACCCCACCTATCATCACCCTCTCCCCAAATTTCCTTACCCATCCCCAACCACCACTATCACCATCACCACCCTCCCACCACCACGCCCCAACTCTTTTCCCACCCATAACCACCTACATACACCGAAGTATCCATTTTTGGAAGTTCCAAGGCTGAAAAAGCCAACTTCAAATGTCCTTTCATATGAAACTAATGTCTCTCCATCTCTGATTAATTAATTTACTCAAAGCCAAAGTGTCTAATGAAGTGAAGTCTCTCACCTAAAGTAAGAGAAAGAACAAAATAAATAAGATTCTAAATTCATTCCCCATTTTGTTAAGTAATGACATGTTTATTCTCAAACTTCAGATTGTTAAGAAACAAGACGGATATTATTGACACAAAAAAGATATTACAATGGTGTCCAACATCTCTTAATATTTCTCACACTCCTAGATACTAAAACACATACTCATTATAGTAACTTACACTATGGAGCACTCACCTTTTTACACTTACACTTACTAACTAATCGCTCTTGCACTCACTTAATTTTACTTATAAGAAATGCTTACTCACTTGTGTGTTCTTGCAAATGCCACTCATGTCATATTTATACTACTTAAGAAAGGTGATGGATGATTACTAGATGCTTCCCAATATTTCACCATAATTCTAGTAATAGCCATGGAGTAGAATTCTCTAGTAATTTTCCCATGGTGCAAATTATTTCACCATAATTCTAGAGAATTATAGTAATATATTATAATTGTCATGGTGTACTGTGAATCTTTTCACCATACCAAGTTGCCTCTTAAAATTCTTGAACTTTAAAGCACTAAGTCCTTTTGTGAATATATTTGTAACTTGATCTTCAGTATTGACATATTTCATTCCACACACAAGACCCCTTGGATAAGTCTTGTTGAATAAAATCCTCCTCCACCCATACGAGAAACTTGAACCTAAAGTTTGTGGAATTCATGTTCCATGCTCCAAACTATTTCCCTTAATATAGTTGTATTCTAAAACCTAACACGTCTAAGTTGTAGACCTCAGTATTTCTTCGGTCGTGCAATCTTATCCCATGCAACTAGGTGAAGACCATTACTATGTTCATCCTTCCAAATGAAACGGCTAATGCTAGAATCGATGACCTTACATGTGCTTTTTGAAAGTCGTAAGTTCTGCATCTTATAAGATGGAATCAAAGTAAGGATAAATCGAACTAATGTCACTCTTCCTACCTTGGATAATAACATTCACTTCCACCCTGTAAGCTTCAACTATATCCTTTCAAGGAGAAGGTTGAATACCTCTGTTTTCAATCTACCCATAACCATTGGGAAACCTAGGTAGTGGCCAATATCATTAGTGAACTAGATGCTCAAAAGCCTAGTTACCTTCTCCTTATAACTTCACAAGATCCCAACCGCCCCTACCTATAATTTCAGGATATTAACTTTGAGTCTAGATGCATGACAAATTCTTCATAACCTTCTACATGACTTTGAAAAAGTGAGACTTTGCTTTGATGAAAAGGAGGTCATCATCTATGAAGAGATGTGAAACATGAGAGACATCTCTTGATAAAGTAATAGGGTGCCACATACCTTACTGTTGGAAATATGCACTAAAAGCCTATATAGGTTCGCATCATTTTGAATAAGTCATTTTTTGTTAAATAGTTTAACAACCTTTATTTATCCTTGGAGTAATAGGTCATATAAGAGTTATTCCTAAAATGTCCCTAGTTAAGTATTTACGTGGGGACATTTAAATACATTAAGACTAGTGTGTGAGTGTACTGATGATCTGATCTCACAGATAATGGATATAAATGATATCAAGTCTTCACACGGATACACATTAAGAGTAATGATGTACTGGACAGACCCACCATGAGAACGTTGCATGGATCGTTACATGAATGTCATAAACGATTCTTAATGTTATAATGGTATATGTAGTCCTTTGACCTGAAGTCACTACGATTCCTACATAAGGAGTTTATTGTTTTAATACAATCAAACGTCTTCTGTAATAAGAGGACTATAAAGGTTGTGGTTAGGCAATGTACAAATTATACAGAGGGATGTGAGTGATGTAGATGAGATTTGTCTCTCCTATGTGAACGGAGTGATATCTATAGGCCACTTGATGGAGTGAGACTAAGGAAATGCATGGCCATGCTAGAAAGAATAAATATTGGATATTTATTCGGATAAAGTCTACTCCGGTATCAAGTAAAATAAATTGGACCGTACAAGGATGACACGACCATGCCTTGGGCCCAATTAGGATATCGTGACAAAAGGAACAAACATATAAAATAATTATCACTTATAGGTTATGTTGTTAATAAATAATATTCAGACATAATGATGCATTGCTAGATGCCGCTCTTATTTTATATTAATAATAAAATAGTTTATTATTAATATAACCGAGTATTTTACCTATAGGGTCACACACATAGAGTAAGCCCATCAGAAAATAGCTTTTTATTTTAGTTGGACTAAAATAAGACTATTGGGCCTAACTCATTTAGAATGAGTAAGGAGCCCACTCTTTAGAGAGCAAATTAGGTCAAACCTAAGCCTATAAATAGAGTATAAGATGCTCATAGGCGGCTACCCAAAAGAGACACAAAAATACATAAAAGTTGTAAAAGCTACACGCCGTCAAACTAGCATTTGGAAGGTGTAGCATTTCTGGTGGGAGTACTCGTGTGGACTCCTAAAGGACGAGGCTACGATTGCTTCGATATTCTTCAAGAGGTAATCCTAAAACGCAATTTTTTTTGTGTTTGTCTTATGCTTTGAAACACGGCGCTTTACAAATCCTATGGGAATCCTTGTATTTCCACTGCTCATACACTTGGGATTCCCTAACAGTGGTATCAGAGCCAGGTTGCAAAATCGTGTTTTGGGCAAACATTTGTTTAAAGAACATGTAAAAATAAAAATAAAATTTCTTTTATGAAAAGAATTGTAAAGGTTGAATCCTTTTGCAAAGGTTGCATCTTTTATTAGATATGTTGCAAAGGTTGCATTTTTAATGAGATATTATGTAAAGGTTGCATTTTTATGAGATATATTGCAAAGGTTGCACCTTTTGAAAGCTAATATCAATATATTTTTGCTCTATGTATATTGATTTCTTTTATCAACATTTTAATTAAAGAACATGTTTTTAGGATGTGCTTTATTATATGAACATGTTGTATGTTGCAATGGTGATTGTTTTATATGTGTTCTAATTATAAGGCATGTTTGCTGTTTATTTAATTAAATTGAAATCAAGGGTTGTATGCAATGACGTCTATATGCTTTCTCTTTTCTAATATGAATTATTCATGTGAGATTGTGTTTAGAAAGTTTAAGAGTTAAACCCTAGCCGTAATGAAAACTAAGATTCAAAAGTTGAAACCTAGCCGTAATGGTATTTTATTTATTTGTTAATGTTACAAATAAAATATTTAATTTTAATATTATATTTTAAATTCTATTTGTAAAAGTTACAAATCAAATTTTTTAATTATTTCTTAAAATTAAAGTTTGTAAGAGTTACAAATTTAAATAATTTATTCTTATTAATTTTAATAGGATTTGCATTGTTTGTGATCCTTTTAAAATTAATGTGATTTGTAAGAGTTATAAATTTAAATAATTTATTCTTATTAATTTTAATAGGATTTGCATCATATGTGATCTTTTTAAAATTAATGTGATTTGTAGGAGTTACAAATTGATTCATATTTATTAAATTTAATATGATTTGTAATTGTTACAAATAGAAGATAACATCTTTATTAAATTTAATAATTTTAAAATCAAATATTTAATCCTTAAAAAAAATTTGATAGGATTTGTAAAAGTTACAAATTAAAGATAAGATCTTTATCAAATTTAATAGGATTCGAAATAAAATATCTTGAACTCTAGAGATAAGGTCTAAAATTTAAACCTTGATCGTTCCTAAAATTAGGATGATTATTGAGACTCTAGAGATAAGGTTTAAAAGTTAAACTTTGACTATTCCTATTTTAGGATAATTGTAACTTGTAAGGGTCAAAAGATAAGGTTTAAAAGTTAAATCTTGGCCGTTTCAAAATTAAAGATTTCAAATTGTTTGAAATCATAACCGAATATTTTAAGCTGTTAATGGTCAGTGGGACGTTCTGGCTAGAAAAGACTTGGTACTTAAGCGGTCACTCCGGACCCACCTCTCTTTCCTGGGAACTAACCTGATTACAGTACTAAATTTTTAGGTTGGAACACCCCTTGACCCTGTCTGTTGAACGGTCAACAGAGCCGCCAAACTTCTTTGCGTAATTTTCCTTTTATGACCCCGCGTGTTTAATTATGTGTTTTAAAATTTATTTTATTTTAAATACAATTGATTACTCTATTAATTGATTAATTAACACATCCAACGGTGAATGGTTATGGTCTTAGATTTTTTTTAAATTTTAAATACAGCCTGCGTGTTGTGCCTTTCTCTATTCTTAAATTTCTTCTCTCAACCCTTCACTCGTATGTAAAACGAGTTTTCTTTATTACATTGTAATCTTGGAAAAGCCAACAAGGTGGAGACCTAGAAGAAACCTAGAGTGGTGATGGATATGACCTTGAAAGGAACAAAGGAGTGGTGACTCTAGGAGGATGGGGGTTTCAAGAAGTAGGACTTCATGAAGTCAAGACACCATAGTTCCTTTAGGTTTATTTTATTTTATTTTATTTTCTAGGAAGACCATAACTATCTCATAATTTTTGATTGCATGTTTTGGGGTTTTATTTTGCGTTAAAGTGTTTAATGAAAGTCGGTAATGAACAATAAGAAAATTGAAATCCCTCAAGCCCGACAATCATACCTTCCAATAAGTAATAACGTCTAACTTGATATAAATAAAGTGCAGGTCACGTCATAGTTGGGTGCCTTTATTTATGTTTAGTAGGACATGATTGGATAATTGGATTATCCAAGTATTATTAAGTTTTATTCAAATAGACTTTTTTCAATTGGATTGGAAAAGCCTAAAGGTATGAACAATCTAAAACGCGTTCTAATAAACAACAGTCATCAATGCTAGTTTCAATAAAGTGTAGGTTCTGCCAAAGCAGGGTGCTTTTATTGATATTAGTAAAGGATGATGGATAATTGGATTATCCAACCATTTGTTATTGGACTTATCTAGGTAACTTTAATCAGATTGAAGAACCTAGAAGCCTTAATATTAAGTTTAAACGCCTTCTAATAAGTAACACTCGTCGAGACTAATGTCAATAAATAGTGGCCCTGCCAAAGCAGGGTGCTATCATTTATATTAGTCAGGCGCGATGGGATAATTGTAATATCCAAATTGTTTTTATTAGGCCTAAACTTAACTAAGTTTTTCAATTGGATTGAAAATAACTTAGAGGTGTAAAGATTGAGCTTAAATTCATAAGATGAATAAGGGTAAAGAGTTACCCACTCAATCATCCAAGAGTTGCATGAGATGCAATTGGAAATGTGTTTCCTACCTAAATAACCAAGGGTTGGGCGATCAACCAAAGCTGACTCAACATTAGGCTAAATATGGATCTTGGCCCACTAGAAAAATCTTCCAATGAGATTTTTTTATGATTCAGTGAGGGTATTTGTTTTAAATCAAAATAGTGGGAGACAATATATTTATTTAATGACCAAAATTTAAATATGTTTTAAATAGAAGTGATAGATTTGCATGTAATTTGTTTTAAAATAGCCATGATATACCAAATATTGTTTTGTTGCAATCTGTCCTTTGGAAGGACACTTTATCTAAAAAAATGCCTAGATAGGTATTGAGACTTGAGAATTATCTTCATTAAAGATAAAGCGGCAGTGTGTCATGTTTGGTTTATATATCATCTATGGTTGGGTCTTAAATACCCTATAGAGTCTGCATAAACTCTGAGCTATAAAAGGCAATATGAATATATGGGAGATATACGATATGATCGTATACAGACTTTATTAAGGCCAAGTTAGTCTGGAAGTCTAAAAGATGATCAAGAAAGGAAATTGTTTCCAGTTTTAGCCAAAATAAGACATTAAAATAATTTGTTTAAAGAACTTGAAGGAGTTCAAAAGAAAGGGAAGTAAGACTTCCATTACAGGTCATGTTATAGAAGTCAAGTTATTTTACTTCACTGACATTAGTATCAGATACTAGTAGTAGATCTCAAATTTTGAAAGATCAAGGAAGTAGATCACTTGTTAAGGGTGGAGAAATCTGTATAAAATTGAGCAAAAGTTGCTACAATAAAGATAAGATCTTTACCTATTGGGCTAGTTAGTGAACTAGACATTGTGCATATTGTTTCTTGTTAGACAAGAAATGTTTTTCTTATTATAAAATAACTTTATTTCTTCAAATGGATGTTGGTGCACAATTGAGTAATGGATTCCACATCCTAAATCTCAAAACACCCATTTATAACAACTGCCAAAGTAGGTTAAAATAAGTGATTTTGAACCTTACTTACATGGTATTGTCTCCTAAGGCAAATGGATAAGAAACACATTTTCTAAATACCATTAATATGGTTATATGGACTCTTTTTGATTTTGGAATCAATGGAGACATGTAAATCTTATTTATTGGAGAGATAATTGAGACCTCATTCATTGAAAAGATGAGTAATCTATTATCTAATACATAACAATGTATGTGGCCCTATTGGAACAATAACTAGATATGTTTTTCAATACTTCAACATACTAATTGAAAAAGTCAATGAGTATGGATTTATGTAACATAAGTTAGAAAGTCTTTGAAAAGTTTAAAGAATTCATAATGAAGTGAAAAACCAAATTGGCAAGACAATTAAAGCTCTTGATTAGATCAAGATAGCAAATAATTTGAGTTATAAGTTTGATAACTATCTAATAGAGTGAGAGATTACCTCTTAACTCATTTCTCATGGAATGCCTTAATAGCATCTCTACGGGGAAAAGTCAAACCTTGTTGGACATAGTTTGATTATTGATTATTATCAAACTTCTCTAACTCCTTCAACGTTTCTTTATTAACAAAATTTCCATACTTAACCATGTTCCATCTTAGACTTTCTTAAAGAAACCATATATGATATGGACTAGGAAGAAACCTAGTATGTCTTTACTAATAATTTGGAACTATGATGCTTCTATAGAGCATCCAACTCTGACAAGGTCGGATCCAAATTAGATAAATGTCTTCTGTGAGATACCCAAAGAAAGCTAAGGTTTATCAATTCTACAATCCATCTGAGAATAAAAGGCTTGTTACTTAGAATGTTGTATTCTTGAATAAGAGTACATCCCTTAAAGAATCAGTGGGAGGATGGTAGAAATTGAAGAAATTCAAGTATCACAAAGCATTTAAAAGTCAAGGATGAACTTGGAGCAGAAATCACAAAGTGTTGTGAAATCCTTAGCTCCGGTAGCACAAGACTTCTGTAAGATCAAATAGGATATGTCACCAAACCTGAAAGATATGGATATCTTATAAATCAGGAATGAGGCATATTGCTAAATGACCAAGCTTCTTATGAAGAGGCCAATGCAAGTTTAGATTCTAAGACATGGCATAAGACCATGGGATTTGAAATGGGTTCCATGTATATTAACAAGGTATGAACCTTGGTTGACGCACCTAAAGGGTAAAACCTATAGGATGCAAGTGGGTTTTCAAAAGGAAAACTAAACATGGATGGTAATAAAAGTACCTTTAAAAGCAAGATTGACAAAGTTCAATTAGCTTAAAAACTATTTAGATCCTGCTTATTGTAGCAGTATACCACCATTATGAGATATGGTAGATAGATATCAAGATGGAAATCATCTTGAGGATGTGTATGTGACACAACCTAAAGGCCTTTTATGCCTAAAACATCTAGGAAGGTATGTGAACTGCAAATGTTCTATTTATGGACTAAAGCAAGCTTTTAGAAGCTAGAATCTTCATTAAAGAATGAAGATAAATCTTGTGACTATAAAAGGGTTAGTAACTGCACAATTATAGTTCTAGTATTACATACAGAAGACATGCTTCTTCTAGAACTAATAATATTCTCATTCTATAGTCAAGAGTATCCTTAAACACTTAAGAAGGACTAAGGATTTAATCTTGATAAATGGAAGATGAGCTCGTTGTAAAGGTTACATCGATGTCAATTTTTGATTAATTTGAAAGACTTAAGATTGCAATCAAAATATATGTGTTGTCAAGATGGTTACGATGTATGCTTGAAAGGTTCAAAGCAAGAAACAATCGTTGGTTCTACTAACAAATCTAAGTATTTTGCTATGTTAAATTACAAAAGAAGTCAATTTACATTTAATCATTCCAAATGTTTTGTATCCTATGAGTTTCCACTGTGATGACAATGGAACCATAGAACAATATAAGGAAGTGGATTAATCCAAGCATATACTTAAATAGTTCCATCTTTGGAAGATGTGAAAATATGCAATGTGCATACCAACAAAATTTTTGGGAACCCACTAGTAAAACCGCTTACGTAGTAAAAGCATAAGGGCACTGTAGACGTCATTGGGCATTAACCTTATCGGCTCTAAGTGCAAGTGGGAGATTGTTGGAAATATACACTAAAAGCCTATATAGGTTCGCATCATTTTGAATAAGTCATTTTTTGTTAAATAGTTTAACAACCTTTATTTATCCTTGGAGTAATAGGTCATATGAGAGTTATTCCTAAAATGTCCCTAGTTAAGTATTTACGTGGGGATATGTAAATACATTAAGACTAGTGTGTGAGTGTACTGATGATCTGATCTCACAGATCATGGATATAAATGATATCAAGTCTTCACATGGGTACACATTAAGAGTAATGATGTACTGGACAGACCCACCATGAGAACGTTGCATGGATCGTTACATGAATGTCATAAACGATTCTCAATGTGATAATGGTATATGTAGTCCTTTGACCTGAAGTCACTACGATTCCTACATAAGGAGTTTATTGTTTTAATACAATCAAACGTCTTCTGTAATAAGAGGACTATAAAGGTTGTGGTTAGGCAATGTACAAATTATGCAGATGGATGTGAGTGATGTAGATGAGATTTGTCTCTCCTATGTGACAGGAGTGATATCTATAGGCCACTTGATGGAGTGAGACTAAGGAAATGCATGGCCATGCTAGAAAGAATAAATATTGGATATTTATTCGGATAAAGTCTACTCCGGTATCAAGTAAAATAAATTAGACCGTACAAGGATGACACGACCATGCCTTGGGCCCAATTAGGATATCGTGACAAAAGGAACAAACATATAAAATAATTATCACTTATAGGTTACGTTGTTAACAAATAATATTCGGACATAATGATGCATTGCTAGATGCCGCTCTTATTTTATATTAATAATAAAATAGTTTATTATTAATATAACCGAGTATTTTACCTATAGGGTCACACACATAGAGTAAGCCCATCAGAAAATAGCTTTTTATTTTAGTTGGACTAAAATAAGACTATTGGGCCTAACTCATTTAGAATGAGTAAGGAGCCCATTATTTAGAGAGCAAATTAGGTTAAACCTAAGCCTATAAATAGAGCATAAGATGCTCATAGGTGGCTACCCAAAAGAGACACAAAAATACGCAAAAGTTGCAAAAGCTACACGCCGTCAAACTAGCATTTGGAAGGTGTAGCATTTCTGGTGGGAGTACTCGTGTGGACTCCTAAAGGACGAGGCTACGATTGCTTCGATATTCTTCAAGAGGTAATCCTAAAACGCAATTTTTTTTGTGTTTGTCTTATGCTTTGAAACACGGCGTTTTGCAAATCCTATGGGAATCCTTGTATTTCCGCTGCTCATACACTAGGGATTCCCTAACACTTACTACTTCAAAAATTTCCATCTCTATTTTCTCTATACAAAGTACAAAGAAGTAAGGGGATAGAGGACCTCTCTGCCTCAAACCCCTCATTGCTTTGAACACTAACTTTTCATCATCCCAAAGAATCTAAATAGATAAGGAATGTGAGGTAATAAACTTAATGTGTCTCTTTGGGAACCCAAAATCTTTATATGTCTCACATAAAAACTTTTAATGCATCTGATCATATGCCTTCTCGAGATCCAATTTAAGCATTAACTTACCATCACACTACTTATTCAAATAGCAAATCACCTATTGTAACACCATCAATTATCTCTAGTACTTCTCCTTGGGATGAAACTACTTTCCAGGGGGTTCACTATGTTGTCTAGCAAAGGTTGAAGTATGTTAACAAGGACTTTTGTAGTCAATTTATATAGGATATTGCATAAATTAATGAGCCAAAAATCTCAAAAAGTCGAAGACTTCACTTTTAGTATAAAGACCATTAGAGTTTCCATAATTCACTAATCAATCTTCCAAACATAAAGGTTGAATGAACAACCTCTACCACCTCGCCATCCACAATGTCTTAATATATCTTCATGGTTCAGAGTCAGACTTAGAAGGTGAATTGAATAAGTTTGAGACTCTTTTCACGTGGAATAAAAACTTTTGCAAATGAGAAACGCAATAGACTTTCGAACTAGACTTTAATAGATAAAGGAAAGAGAGATAGCACACAACAAGTTTATACTGGTTCACTTCCAACGCAGAAGCTACGTCCAGTACCTTCAAACTTGAAGGATTTTCACTATGTAAAAACTCTTTTTTACACAACAGCACAGTCTGTGCTTCAAGTATTCTTGACTCCAACCATTCCTGATTTATACTCAAGTATTCTTTCAACAAGCCACTCTTGGCTCAAACCCAAGTATTATTTCGAAAGCCTCTTTAAGCCAAACAATGTTTCCTATAAAAACTAAGATTGGCAACGCACCAGACTTGACACAGATAGAGATTTGAGATTTATGTTTCTGATAACTTAGTATACAATATATAAAACTTAAAAAATAGATACCACTAAGTAGAAAAACAAAGACTAAGTCTACAAGAAGCAGAGATGTGAACGCCATTTTTTATCCTTTGCTTATTTGTTTTCAAAAGCTTGATTAGTTTTTTTATTTTTAATTAAAGGAAAATAATTTTAAAAAAAAGAAAAATCACCCATTTCCCTCTGTTCCCACAGCAATGTAAAATAGAGCTGTTAAGCGCTCGTACACCAACTACTCCAACTATGAACATGGGAAGCCATTCTGAATTGAAGAATAAACGGATTCATGCGTTGTAAAAAGATTCAATAATTTAAAGAGGATTCAACAAAAATGGGTTTAAAAAACCCAATGAATTCATACCGAAATGGAGGAATTTTTTTCATAGAGAACTTCAACATTCATCATCTTCATCTCCTTCACCCAACTAAAATCAAACACACCAATAAACCTTTATAAGAGAACAGAGAAACGGGACAACAACTTCATCATCTCATCATCTTCTTCTTCAATTAATCAACAGCCAGAAAAGAATAATCATCCATTACCTTCTTCTTCATCAATCACCAACCACAGCAATCCATACAAAAAAAAACAACTTCTCATTCTTCATCATCTTCATCATTTAGTGCCTGTTTGGTTACTAAACGTAACAACGTTAAGTTAACGTAAAGGGGTTTCTTTTTCCGTTTGTTGGACGCGTGTGTGTTTGGCTGTGAAACTGCTCCGTTCCGTCTCTTCAACCTCCGTTGGCAGATCCATTGGCGTGCGTGTAGCTCCATTTCATAGAGGTAGGTATGGCTCCCTACACGCAACGCAGTTTGGCAAAAAGTGAAACATCCTAACAAAATTAAATAAAAATCCGAAATGAGGGAAAATTTTTCCCAAAAATTCTGAACGGCTAACAGGGGAAATCAGGACAAGAATCCGACCAAGAAAGAAAGAAGGAACCGGGTCAGGGTCCCCTCACGCTAGTAAGACTCCGTAGCGCTCAAACAATGGACAGCGGAAGCAAGCGCCTAAGCGAATCATGATCGCTGGAGCGAGACCTTACTCGCCCAAGCGAATAAGGCACTCGGATAATTTGACCACTCGGAATCTGATCTCAAGTCCACTCGGTATCCTCATCACTCGGGATCGGAGCATAAGTTCACTCGGTAATCTTATCACTCGGAATCTGAACCTGAGTTCACTCAGGAATTATTCCCTCGGCCATTACACTCGGAATCTATAAGTTTTCCTCGCTCGAATATTTTCCACAGTCTCGTATCAATCGGAAACATTTCACCTATTTTTCACTCGGCATATATAATTTTTTTTCACTCCAAGAATTTCTTATTAAGCCAAGTCTCGCCTAAGGATTTTAAGGCTTCGTACACTCAGAATACTCTAGCTTCTCTTCACTCGGTAAATTCTAACAAGTTCTTACTTGGGAAGTGTTTAAGTCAATTCCCACTCGAAATTACATGACTTCACTCACTCGGAAAATCATGACCTTATCCGCACAGAATAGACTTATTAAAGGGATTTCTCACATAACACCCTTTGATTGGTCCTCCTAGGGAAATAGTACATTAATGGGCATAACTCACTCGGAATTAGCCCAACCCTTCTTCATTCGGAAGAGGGTCTCTAATCTCACTTCACTCGGATTTACCCTAGTTCTCACTTACTCGGAATCACGCAAGCATTATTCATTTAGTAGAAAATAAATGTACACAACTTAAACATTCACCCACTGAACAACATAAAACACATAGCATTATATATATACATATATGAAATCTGTCTAGTTTTACTCTCAATACCGAGAGAATTCAAATCCCACACATTAAAAATAGAATGTTAAACTAAGAGCCGGCTAAGGCTATACAAAACCATCTATACAATATATATACATATACATGTACAATTCCACTGTACAATGCACTTCCCAGCAATCGGTGCTCTCCCATCATTCCACATTCCGAGCAACATCCACTGAAATATGGCCACAATAGGGGTGAGCTTATACATATAAAATGACAGTAATGACTCGAAAAATCCTCTAGTTTTCCACTACACAACATTATCTCAATAATCAATCTATCACATGCACTGTCATTTGACATATCCACACACAATCATTCAGTCGGAATTTATTCAGATAACATACAGCCATATTAATCAGTAATACACAGCCATATTGCTCATATTGATATTTCCCATACATACGCATATAACCACATTAATCTCATTAACAGTATAAGTGTGCACACATTAATTTTCAGTCGGATCCGATCGGTTTTTATTAATTTTTATGTTGCAACATAGGCTCCAAGCCTTTTTCTCAGCTCCAAGCTGATCCGGCCATTTTACTGGTACCAAACCGTTTGCCCTCACAAGTAACACAATCACTCCAAGCGACAACCGGAGTGTTACGGGTAGCCCCGAGTCCAACTCGGTAAGCTTGCCTTGAGTCCAACCTAAGGTCTTTAAGCGTCCAACGCTTAGTGCACTCGGCACTGCCTCGAGTCCAACCCGAGGACTTTCACCAAGCGTCCAACGCTGGTACTCGAGTGTTTCACTTGGTATTTCCTTGAGTCCAACCCAAGGTCTTTCATTATTTTTTCATACATATTCATAAGTACAACAGAGGCATTTCACTCGGTAAAACCACATATCACATGCATCTTATGTATTCATGCTTTTATATATGAAAATCTACACAGGAATCAACCAACAGTCCCACAATATACACTCGGCATTAGTAATATCATTAACATATACCACATGCTGTTAAGTGTTTAACCACACACGGGACTCAGCATAACAACCTCTTAACACATGCACTCGACCAATACAGATCCAATACATTTTCATGCATTCTCACGTTTATTAACACACATCTCATGGACGGAGAAGGATATAACCTTACTTGACTCAACTAGCACACACACATACACCCGGTATTCGAAAGTTATCATCATATGACTCACTCAATCAACATATTCACAACCATAAACACAAGAGACAGTACTTTCACCCGGGATTCGTCCATAACTATGTATTTGAGATATAAAGAGCCCCCTACCTTCTGAAAAGACGCAAGAAGCTCCTATGTTTTCAGTGTTAACCCATGCTGTGTTTTTCAACGCTGATTCCGTTGCTCCCACACTTCCATAATCACTCTCTCCTACTCAGTAACCGTCGAACCCAGTCGAACACCACACACGCAGCTTGGAAGATTGGAAGTTATTCCTCTTCTACTCGAACAATCGCTCCTTACCAACAGTGAGGAAACTCGAGTCCTCCACAACACCACAGTCGTAACTGACGAAGAAGGAGAACGAAAAAGAACAAAGAAGAAGGAGAAGAGGAATTGCAGAGGAAGAAGAAGAGTCTCAAGGGGATTTGAGAGAATGGAGAAATGGTCCACCTTCAGCACATGAGCCAAGAGAAAAACAGAGAGTGAGCGGGTGGGAGAACATGCAAATGGCAGCAAGTCTACTCCATTGTCATATGTCACAATCAATCAATCACAATCAATGGTCAAGCTTAACTTATAATTAATCTCAATTAACAATTAATCCTAATTATAATTAATCTTAATTTTAATCTAGCCATTAATTAATAATTAGGATGTTACAATTCTCCCCTCTCAAAGAATTTCATCCTTGAAATTCAACACAAGCTTACCTCAATAAAATAGCTCGGGATACTGCTGCCTCATGGTATCCTCACGTTCCCAAGTATAAGAAATGCATCCGTTTTGTTGCCACGCTACTTCGACTAGTTGCACATCCTTGCTCTTCAAGCGTTTTACCGACCGGTCCACAATTTTAGTCGGTACAGCAACAGTCGTCAAATTCTCTCTGATTTCGACTTCATCATCCGGCATCTCGTGTGTACAATCGGGCAAACATTTCCTCAACTGAGACACGTGAAACACATTATGCAAGTTTGATAGATGAGTCGGCAATGCTAATCAGTATGCCACAGAACCGACCCTTTCCAATATCTCATAGGGTCCAATGTACCGGGGACTTAATTTCCCACTCTTCAAGGCTCGTCTGACCCCTTTATTCGGCGAAACCTTCAAGAACACTTTATCGCCGACCGAAATTTCAAGCGGCTTCGTCCGCTTATCATGGTAGCTTTTTTGTCGGTCTTGAGATGCCTTCATCTTTTCCCTGATTACTTGAATCTGTTCAGAAGTCTGCTTCACAATTTCTGGTCCCAACAATAGACTTTCACCTGTTTCCGACCAACAAAGTGGGGTTCGACATTTCCGACCGTACAATGCTTCATATGGTGCCATGTCAATGCTGCTGTGGTGGCTGTTATTATATGTAAATTCAATCAGAGGGAGATATTGATCCCAACTACCACTGTGCTCCAACACACACGACCTCAGCAAGTCCTCCAAACTTTGTATTGTCCGCTCGGATTGCCCATCCAACGAGGGATGGTAGGCTGAACTCAGTCGGAGTTTTGTGCCTAATTCTTGGTGTAAGCTTCCCCAAAACCGGGACGTAAATCTTGGGTCCCTGTCCGACACGATAGAAGTCGGGACACCATGCAGTCGGACAATTTCTCGGATATAAATCTGGGCTAACTTCTGTAAGGAATACCTCATGTTCATGGGTAAGAAATATGCTGATTTCGTTAATCGGTCCACAATGACCCAAATGGCATCATAACCCGCTCGGGTTTTAGGCAATCCCATTACAAAGTCCATGGCAATTGAGTCCCATTTCCACACGGGGATTTCAAGGGGTTGCAATCCGCCATACGGTTTTTGGTGCTCAACTTTTGACTTCTGGCAAATGATACACCGAGCTACATAATCGACCACGTCTCTTTTCAATCTGGGCCACCAGAAGTGCATCCTCAAGTCATGGTACATCTTTGTAGTGCCCGGGTGAATACTTAATAGGCTCTTGTGGGCTTCATCAAGCACCATTCTCCTCAATTCCCCAGCACCCGGCACATATATCCTATCCTTCACCCGAAAAATTCCATCCGAGCCCTCGATTAAGGACAAATCCTTGCCCTTAGCCTGAGTCTCTTTCATCTCAGTTAAGTAGGGATCCAACTTCTGCTCCTTATACACTAGCTTCAGGAATTCATTGGCAATCTTCAGCATTCCAAGCGTTACTTTCCGAGACAAAGAGACATCCATGTGCAAATTCATGTCTCGGAATTGTTCAATTAATTCCATTTCCTTCACCATCATTGTTGCCATATGAATCGGCTTCTAACTCAAGGCGTCGGCCATAACGTTCGCCTTACCCGGATGATACTTCAACTCGAAGTCGTAATCTTTTAAAAATTCCGTCCACCTCCTTTGCCTCATGTTCAGCTCTTTCTGATCGAATAAATATTTGAGGCTTTTGTGGTCACTATAAACCTCGTATTTGGAGCCATACAAGTAATGTCTCCATATTTTCAACGCGAAGACAACAACTGCCAACTCCAAGTCGTGAGTCAGATAGTGCTGCTCGTGTGGCCTCAATTGACGAGAGGCATAAGCTATCACTTGGTTCTTCTGCATCAGCACACATCTGAGACCGAGTCCCGACGCATCACAATAGACCACGAAGCTTTCTTGTAAATTTGGCAACGCCAACACTGGAGCTGTAGTCAACTTAGTCTTTAGCTCTCAAAAACTTTTCTCACACTCGGAACTCCACACGAAAGGGACATTCTTCCGAGTCAACTTGGTCAGGGGCAAAGCAAGCTTAGAGAACCCCTCTATAAACCTTCTATAATAACCGGCCAGACCCATGAAGCTTCTGATCTTCGAGACTGACTTAGGCCTCTCCCACGCCATTACAGCCTCCACCTTGGAAGGATCTACCGAGACACCTTCCTTGGAAATTACATGCCCAAGAAAATGAATCCTATCCATCCAGAACTCACACTTCGAAAATTTCACAAACAGTTGTTTCTCTTTCAATATTTGGAGTACCGATCGGAGATGTTCCTCATGCTCCTTAGGGGTCTTAGAATAAACCAAGATATCATCGATAAAAATGATCACGAATCGGTCCAAGGAGGGATGGAAAATGTTGTTCATGTAATTCATGAATACAGCAGGGGCATTTGTCACGCCGAATGGCATTACTACATACTCGTAGTGACCATACCGAGTCCTAAACGCGGTCTTAGGAATATCCGAGTCCTTCACCCGAATCTGGTGGTATCCCGACCGTAAATCGATTTTTGAGAAGACCGAAGCACCCCTCAACTGATCAATCAGATCATCAATCCTCGATAATGGGTACCGATTCTTTATAGTGAGCTTGTTCAGCTTTCGGTAGTCAATACATAGTCTCATGCTGTCGTCTTTCTTTTTGACGAGTAACACCGGTGTGCCCCATAGTGACACACTCAGTCGAATGAACTGTTTACCGAGTAACTCATCAACTTGCTTCTTCAACTCGGCTAATTCAGTCGGAGACATCCTATAAAGAGCACAGGAGACTGGCTCGGCTCCAGGGATTAAGTCAATAGAGAATTCAACTTCTCTATTTGGAGGGACACCCGGTACATCATCCGGATACACCTCAAGAAAATCACAAACAATCAGAATATCATGCACGCGGATTCTACTCTCACCCTCGGTCAAACAAAGCATCGCAAATAACTGGGCTATACCTTGTACTGCGTAATCATTATCGTTCTGCCTCGGAAAAATCACCTTTTGGTTTTGGCAATCCACCAGCACCTTGTTGGCCGAAAGCCAATCCATGCCAAGTACGATGTCGAGGTCTTTTAGAGGCACACATACTAAATCGAAGGTAAAACTCCGATCGCCCAACGTAAAGGTTACATCTTTGCACATCATTGATGTCAACACTTTAACGCCGGTCAGATTGGCTACCTCCAAAGTCCGATTCATATACACAGTCGGCAACCTCAAACGTCTCACATAATCGTCAGCTATAAAGGAGTGGGTAGCTTCAGAATCAAAAACTACATCAAGAGTATAACTACCGAGTGAGCACTTACTTTGCACCAAGTCGTTGGCTTATGCTGCTTGCTCGGCATTGATCGCATAAACCCGTCCAGCAGCTGGTTGCTCAGCATTTCTCTCTCGGTTATTCGGGGCAAACATCATATTACCCCGAGCTCCATTGCCTCTGCCACCATTCCCTCGGCCGCCGTTTCCGTGACCCCTTCCTCAGAAACCTCCACGTTGTACGTTTGCATTGGCTTGCTGTAGCTGAGGGCAGTCGGGGCGTACGTGCCCTTTCTCATTACAATGGAAGTATACAACATCTCTTCCAACATCGCACTCTCAGGCAAAGTGATCCCCACCCCATCTGAAGCACTTACCATTCCTAGAACGACCACCAGATCGTCCTCCACGATTTCCCCGTCCTCGATATTTAGAGGAGGGTCCGCCTCTTCCAACATTGCCCGGCTTCTTAAAGCGAGGCTGTTGAGGCTTCAAGGACGTGTCGGTTCTGCTGCTCTGTCCCGGGTGGACATTCTCATCTTCCTCAAAAATTCTACATTTGTTCACCAACATTGGGAAATTCCGAATCTCCTGGTGTCTGGAGGCTCTCTTAATCTTGGGCCTCAATCCGCTCTCAAATTTAATACACTTGGAACCCTCGGTTCTGGGTTGCTGAAATGGAGGATAAAACAGGCACAGTGCTTCGAATTTAGCAGCGTATTCCTCAACAGTCATGGAACCCTGCTTTAATTCCATGAATTCCAACTCTTTTCGACTCCTCACCGTGTCAGGAAAGTATTTCTCCAGAAAACTTGCTTTAAAATTCTCCCAGATCAACTGGGTACCTGCATCAGTCAATCGGGCCTTGGTGATCTTCCACCAACACTCGGCTTCAGCTCGCAGCATATATACAGCATAGTCCACTTTCTGGGCCTCAGTACATTGAAGGCCACCAAAGATCCTTTCTAATTCCTGAATCCATGCATAAGCCGATTCGGGATTGAATCCTCCTTCAAATTCACTCGGCTTCCTCTTCAGGAAGCGGTCCAACCCTTGGTCATCATCAGTTCGAGGCTGGCCCTGCCTCTCGAATATGTCAGCAAAACGCTAGAATGCCGTGGCTATGGCTTCCATGCTCTGATGATTTTCCATGACTTATCCTGAAATTAACACCCCTTTCAAGGATAAGTTTACAGAATTACTCATTACCGTTCGGACTTCAACCCAACATTCAACAATTATAACACATTATTATACAATCCTTAAGTATCATATAATTAATCGGATCAGGGTAGGAATAATCTTGTACCCCCAAGACAACACCTCATAGGCACATGGCCACTCAAATTGTGCTTAAACATGGATCAAATCCATCAGATGCTGCAAATAATTACGACACTCGGTCATAATGCACCCAACTACTTACTAAGAGTAAGCATACCTTGGCCTTGGACCTTTTAAGTCCGCTCTGATACCAAAATGAAACATCCTAACAAAATTAAATAAAAATCCGAAACGAGGGAAAATTTTTCCCAAAAATTCTGAACGGCTAACAGGGGAAATCAGGACAAGAATCCGACCAAGAAAGAAAGAAGGAACCGGGTCAGGGTCCCCTCATGCTAGTAAGACTCCGCAACGCTCAAACAATGGACAGCGGAAGCAAGCGCCTAAGCGAATCATGATCGCTGGAGCGAGACCTTACTCGCCTAAGCGAACAAGGCACTCAGATAATTTGACCACTCGGAATCTGATCTCAAGTCCACTCGATATCCTCATCACTCGGGATCGGAGCATAAGTTCACTCGGTAATCTTATCACTCGGAATCTGAACCTGAGTTCACTCGGGAATTATTCCCTCGGCCATTACACTCGGAATCTATAAGTTTTCCTCGCTCGAATATTTTCCACAGTCTCGTATCAATCGGAAACGTTTCACCTATTTTTCACTCGGTATATATAATTTTTTTCAGTCCAAGAATTTCTTATTAAGCCAAGTCTCGCCTAAGGATTTTAAGGCTTCGTACACTCAGAATACTCTAGCTTCTCTTCACTCGGTAAATTCTAACAAGTTCTTACTTGGGAAGTGTTTAAGTCAATTCCCACTCGGAATTACATGACTTCACTCACTCAGAATATCATGACCTTATCCGCACGGAATAGACTTATTAAAGGGATTTCTCACATAACACCCTTTGATTGGTCCTCCTAGGGAAATAGTACATTAATGGGCATAACTCACTCGGAATTAGCCCAACCCTTCTTCATTCGGAAGAGGGTCTCTAATCTCACTTCACTCGGATTTACCCTAGTTCTCACTTACTCGGAATCACGCAAGCATTATTCATTTAGTAGAAAATAAATGTACACAACTTAAACATTCACCCACTGAACAACATAAAACACATAGCATTATATATATATACATATATGAAATCTGTCTAGTTTTACTCTCAATACCGAGAGAATTCAAATCCCACACATTAAAAATAGAATGTTAAACTAAGAGCCGGTTAAGGCTATACAAAACTATCTATACAATATATATACATATACATGTACAATTCTACTGTACAATGCACTTCCCAGCAATCGGTGCTCTCCCATCATTCCACATTCCAAGCAACATCCACTGAAATATGGCCACAATAAGGGTGAGCTTATACATATAAAATGACAGTAATGACTCAGAAAATCCTCTAGTTTTCCACTACACAGCATTATCTCAACAATCAATATATCACATGCACTGTCATTTGACATATCCACACACAATCATTCAGTCGGAATTTATTCAGATAACATACAGCCATATTAATCAGTAATACACAGCTATATTGCTCATATTGATATTTCCCATACATACGCATATAACCACATTGAGCTCATTAACAATATAAGTGTGCACACATTAATTTTCAGTCGGATCTGATCGGTTTTTATTAATTTTTATGTTGCAACATAGGCTCCAAGCCTTTTTCTCAGCTCCAAGCTGATCCGGCCGTTTTACTGGTACCAAACCGTTTGCCCTCACAAGTAACACAATCGCTCCAAGCGACAACAGGAGTGTTACGGGAAGCCCCGAGTCCAACTCGGTAAGCTTTCCTTGAGTCCAACCCAAGGTCTTTAAACGTCCAACGCTTAGTGCACTCGGCACTGCCTCGAGTCCAACCCGAGGACTTTCACCAAGCGTCAAACGCTGGTACTCGAGTGTTTCACTCGGTATTGCCTTGAGTCCAACCCAAGGTCTTTTATTATTTTTCCATACATATTCATAAGTACAACAGAGGCATTTCACTCGGTAAAACCACATATCACATGCATCTCATGTATTCATGCTTTCATATATGAAAATCTACACAGGAATCAACCAACAGTTCCATAATATACACTCGGTATTAGCAGTATCATTAACATATACCACATGTTGTTAAGTGTTTAACCACACACGGGACTTAGCATAACAACCTCTTAACGCATGCACTCGACCAATACAGATCCAGTACATTTTCATGCATTCTCACGTTTATTAACACACATCTCATGGACAGAGAAGGATATAACCTTACTTGACTCAACTAGCACACACACACACACACACCCGGTATTCAAAAGTTATCATCATATGACTCACTCAATCAACATATTCACAACCATAAATACAAGAGACAGTACTTTCACCCGGCATCCGTCCATAACTATGCATTTGAGATGTAAAGCTCCCCCTACCTTCTGAAAAGACGTAAGAAGCTCCTCTATTTTCAGTGTTAAATCGTGCTCTATTTTTTAACGCTGATTCCGTTGCTCCCATACTTCCACAATCACTCTCTCCTGCTCAGTAACCGTCGAACCCAGTCGAACACCACACACGCAACTTGGAAGACTGGAAGTTGTTCCTCTTCTACTCGAACAATCGCTCCTTACCAATAGTGAGGAAACTCGAGTCCTCCACAACACCACAGTCGTAACTGACGAAGAAGGAGAACGAAGAAGAACAAAGAAGAAGGAGAAGAGGAATTACAGAGGAAGAGGAAAAGTCTCGAGGGGATTTGAGAGAATGGAGAAATGGTCCACCTTCAGTACATGAGCCAAGAGAAAAACAGAGAGTGAGCGGGTGGGAGAACGTGCAAATGGCAGCAAGTCCACTCCATTGTCATATGTCATAATCAATCAATCACAATCAGTGGTCAAGCTTAACTTATAATTAATCTCAATTAACAATTAATCCTAATTGTAATTAATCTTCATTTTAATCTAGCCATTAATTAATAATTAGGATGTTACAAAAATTCACCCATGCCCCTGGTTTACACGTTGAGATCGGAAGCGGGATTTTGTGCTTGAGGTATGAATCGGACGTTCGAACGCGAAAGGAAGAGACTTTGTGGTCGCAGGTAATCGTTCTCCTTCATGAATATGCTTCGATTTTCTATGGTGGCTGGGAAAAGCATGGTTGTCTCCTCTATTTTTTGAGGTTTTCTACTTTTCTAGGTCCCTGTTTCTGAGGGTGATCTATTTCTGTGGGTAGGGGGTTGGGTTTTGGGTGGTGGCATTTGCTGTTTCTGGGTTGGGCTTGGTTTAGGGTGTGGGTTTAGGCGAGTGGGTGAGTCAGTGGTAGGTGTGCTGTTTAAGGAGTTTTTTGTTGGTTTGGGTGATGGGAAGGGTGGGGGTGTGGGGGGTTTAGGCCACGAGTTTAGGCTGTGGCTGATGAGGGGTGGGTGGTGGGTGTTTGTTACGGGTATAGAGTGGTGGTGGTGATAGGTATTGGGTTTTTGACGGGTGTTGCTGTTTTTATGGGTGTGTGCTTGGGTTGTGGTGGTGGTGAGGCCGTGGGTTATGGGTGAGTGGACAGAAGCCATGGGTGGTGCAGCTGTTTGGAGGTGATGGGGTGGTGGGTGTGGGTGGCTTAGGGTGGTTCAGGGTCTTTGGGCATGGGTTGAGTTGAGGGGGTTAGGGGTCGGCGGCTTGGGGTTAGGGATGATGGTGTATATTTGTTCCTTGATTATGTGGGTGCACTGTAAAAATTTTTTAATGGTGGATGATGGAGTTGTATGTGTGGTCTTTTTTATTTATGGTGCACCTTAACATTTTTTTTGTAAAAATCTGAAACAGAAAACAGAGATGTTAATAAATTGTGTATTTTAGTTTGAGTTATAGTTTTATTTTTATGTATGTTTGAATTGATAAGGTTTTAGTTTGATTTTAAAATGTTTTTTTAGTTTAGTTTGAATGTATTGTTTAGTTTTTTTTATATAGTTGATAAGGTAAATGTTTTGGTTGTATTTAAATGTATCTGATTAGGGTGTATGTTTATATTTGTTTTATAAACAACTAAAAATTTGATTATATAAATTATGTTTAGCTTTATTTGAGTTAGATTTATTTTTTTGTGTTAATGTATGGTTTTTTTATTATTAAGTTTTCTGGTTAGATTTGAGTTCTGTTTAGAGTAGGTTAAACGTTATAATTTAACTCATTCGATTCGGTTTCATTAAAGATAATTTTAGTTATAACAACTATATAGTGATCCGTTACGATTAAGTTATCTGTTTAGCGTTAATTATTGCATTAATATTTTTAAAGGGTTTAAAGTAAATAATCACATTTTTTTACAATTAAAGAAGGTTAACAATTTTTTTTAAGATAATAACATTTTTAATAGTTGGAAAAACAATCAGATTTTTCCATAAACTAAAAAAAGATAACACTACAATAATCAGATTTTTTTATTTAATGGGGGATAGCAACCATATATGGGTGAAAATAAAAGCGACTTTATCTTTTTAAATGCTAGAAAAAAATAATAACAGTTTTTTAAACCAAAGAGGATAATTATACATAATTTTATCTCTATATATATATATACAAATTTGGAATTAAGATATACTTAAATAATTAATATGTAACCATATTTAATATATTTTTTATTAATACCCTTTTTGGTAATTTCCCTTCAGACTACCATTTACCCAACCTAACTTTTTCTCCAACCAAACACAATCACTACTTCTCAACCTACTTTTACCCAACCTAACTTTTTTAACAACCAAACACAATTCCGTTTACAAAACCCCAGTTTTCTCAACCAGGTTACCCCAACAAGTAATCAAACGGACCCTTACTCTCCATCTCCAACTTCTTCTTCATCTCCAACAACTTCTTTTTCTTCACGTTCTAGGACCCTATTCCTTCTTAAATCACTAAAAACTCCATCATTTTAATTAACCAATAACACCCAAAACTACCACGAAAAATAAAAGAAAGGAAGAAGAGTAAACTCACCAGTAGCAACTCACGTTTTTTTTAGAAGAGTTTAGGTGAGTATCCCGTTGGTTTCCTTTTTATAAAGTTTAATAATTTTCCTTTTCCTATGTTAAGTGTGGCCTGTGAAGCCCGTTGGCTGAGGCCTGCATTTGTTTTTTAAAAAAAAAACGTTATGCCAAGGTAAAGATATAGATACTATTTCACTTGCATTACTAGTAATACAAATGCTGTTGGTCCTAGTGGCATGGCTTACAGTCCATATGGTTTGTGCATCTTAAGGGGGTGGGTTTGAAACCCACCTCCCACATTTGGTCTTATTATTATTCTTCCTATTATTAGTGTAACATTACTTGTTTCATGTTTGCTTTATTGATGTTAAAATTGTACTTGTCTCGGTGGCAGTTTTCCCTCTCCATTTCTATGGAGAGTGAAGGTTCAAACCTCACCTTCCTCTAATTCATTTCACGTTTTTATTAATAAAGCATAAATGTGTTTTAGTTGTTTTTTTCTGAAAAATATGTAACCCTGATTTCTCAAAAGCTCGAGAATACGTAGGAGCGGGAATCATTCCTATCGGGCCCACTTTCATTTTATTAATTTTTGCCTCGATTAATTTTATATCATTAACATCTAATTTTAGAAAATTGTTTTATCACAAGAAGTTTAATTTAGACGAGACGTCTTGTTAATCTTTTCAAATTTTCAATCTATTGCTAGTCATTTAATAATTATATTTTAAAATGGGATTAATTTAGACGACATGTCTTGTTGATCTCATCATATTTTTTAATATAACATAATAATAATAATAATTTTAATAAAGAGAGATTAATTTAGACGAGACGTCTTGTTAATCTTCTCATATTTTTAATATATTTTATAATTCTTATAGAAAAGGGTTAATTTGGATGAGACGTCCTGTTAATCTTTTGTTTTGTTTAATTAACTTTATTTTATATTATCTTATTTAACCTTATTCTAGTCTCTAGTTTGTATTACAAAGTAAGGTTAATTTGGACGAGACGTCCTGTTAATCCTTATTTTCACCCTGTGTTATTCTCACAGTTACTGTTAGTCAAATTTCTTACTATCACTGTTTAGTCAAAGTTTCTTACTGTCATAGTATAGTCTTACTGTCACTGTTTAGTCTTACTGTCATTACTGTCACTGTTTAGTCGAGTTGTTCGGTTTAAGATTAATTTGGACGAGATGTCCTGTTAATCTTATTTCAAAACTTCCTCGTCTGTTTTGTCTATTCCTTTTCTAAAGAAGTTAAAATACTTTTTGGGCTACATATAATGCGCGTTGTCAATTTGAGGTAACCGTTTTATAACGGACAGTTATGAGGTGCTAATACCTTCCTCACATGTAATTCGACTCCCGAACTTAGAATTTCACTTTTATGACCAGTGCTTTTAAAAGAGGTTTTTCCAGTATTTTACCTTTGAAAAATATTGCTGGCGACTCCCTATTTTCTTTGTTTTTCTTTATTGTCATTGTCTGTTTTCTTTTCGAAAGGATTTTGATTCGCAAGTTATTTTAAAGGGTCAGTCGTCCCGCCGCGATCCCGGTCGCGACAGATGGTGACTCCACTGGGGACTTAGAGAGTCAAGCTAACCAAGTTGATAACACATGTTTTAAAATAGCATGTTAACTATTAAACTTTATTTCATTTTTTGTCAATGTTTATGTATAATTTTTGCTTTTTTTATGTTTTGTCATTTATTTTATGTTATTATTTGTGTGTTGTTGAACCCTAGGGTAGACGAGTTTATTTTCTTGTTCTGTGTTTATTCTCTATGCAGGATGGGTAAGGTACAAGTATTGAATGCCTCTTTCACACACTACACTCACAATTTGCACACACCTTCAAGTGGGACCTTATACCCGGGCCCAAATGAAACTTAAGATTAGGGGAGATTGATAGCGGTGTCATTTGGGATGTACGTCCTGTTTGGCTATCGTGAGAACCTCAACTAGAGTTCGACTTATTCATGATGTCCTACTGTTGTGGTCAACATCATGAGTAGGATCTTGGCTCCAGTGACCTTTAGAAATTTAGTGCAAGCCACCTAATATGAGATATCACTGTTAGACAAACCTTAGAATCGGTAGGAGGACTTCAGAAAAACCCAACTTAGGATACAAAGGGGCAGACTTTCCCTCTACCTTCCTTCATTCTCACTTTCCCTTTTAATCCAAATTGGTGGACCACTTGCCCATTCAATGGATTACTTCTTTCCAAAAATGACACTTTTTATATTGGTGATCCTTTAACGGGTAAGCAGTCCTCTCCTTTTGTGCGCTTTTACTTAAGTTTTTGGGGTCTTGGCTTACAGATTTTTCCAAATCGTCAAAAAAAATCAAAAAGTTCAAAAGAATTAAAAAATAAAAATATCAAAAATATCAAAAAAATATCAAAGAAAACATTGACGATGATTGGAAGATCTATAACCCATATGACTCTCGATCAGTCACGAGTAGTTTTAATCGTTACTTCCCCAAGTGTAAAAATATTTTCAAAAAGGAGTTACAAGGGAAGTAATGATTCATGAGAAACGTCAAGTTCCATTTGATTGATTTCATTTCTATTCTTTTAACAATTCCAAAGACACCACAGGACGCACCCTTACGGAACTTGACTTCAGAAGAGACTCATGGCTGAAATAGAACATACAAACGAAGATCTTAGGAATGAGGCTAACTAGCTGAGAGAGCATGTAGCGGAACTGACGAAACTCTCTGAGAAGAAAGTCATAGAAGGGAGCTCTTCTGCGGGTAACGACGAGCGACCGTCTACCCCTCTAGTTCCCTTAGGTTTTAGTCCAACACCGGCCCAAGCTACAAATCCCACACTGGCTCCCTTCACCATTAATACCAGGAACCCCAATCAAGATGGTGACCCTCACACCAAACCTCATGACATGTCGTATGGTTATGCACCACCACACACTTTCGTCGCCCTAGACGGCAACCCTGTACCCTTTCCACAATACGGCTTACCTCTAGGCTATTTCTCTCCTTTGTTCACCAACCCCCAAGATGGAAATACCTTACAATTGGTAAATCCCCAAGTTCCAAACCCTACCCAAATGACCATTCCACCAGTTAACCAAGCCTTAGGTCCTTAACCCTCTAAACCACAAGCCACTCAAACACAGACTACCAAAACAACCCAACTGATCCCTAACCCATAAACTTTGGCCCAACCATATAACCCCACACAAAATACTGGCCCAACACATCAAATGTCACATCCCACCACTTTTTACCCATAGTACAATTACCCATACGGGTACATAATGCCTCACACTACCAACTCACAAGGATTCGCTCAGACTGCAAACCCCACAATAGACCTCACCATAGCTACCCAACCCAAGGGATAGATAGAGATCATTGAAGAGTGGTTACGAGCTGTAGAAGGCGTTGGAGGCCTCGGTTTAACAGATGCTCATGAGCTCTGCCTAGTCCCTGATGTTGTGATTCCTTAAAAATTTAAGATGCCTGACTTTGATAAATACTGGGGCGTGTCTTGTCCTAGGAATCATTTAACCATGTACTACCGAAAGATGGCTTCTCATGCCTTTGATGACAAATTACTTATACATTGTTTCCAGGACAGCCTGGTTGGGGTTGCACTCACTTGGTATACTCATCTAGAGCGAGCTCGTATTCGTTGCTGGAAAGACCTAGTATAACTTGGACATAGTGCCTGACAGAATCCAGCTTCAAAATATGGTGAAAAAGGATAGCGAGTCATTCAAAGAATACGCGCAACGCTGGTGTGAGATAGTTACACAAGTGGACCCCCCATTCTCGGAAAAAGAGGTAGTGACAATGTTTATTGATACACTTCAATCACCTTTCTATGATAGGATGATTGGTAGTGTTTCATCCAACTTCTTTGACATTGTTATTATTAGAGAGAGGATAGGAAGTGGTTTGAGGGTAGGGAAGATTGCCCAAGGGCTGTCTGGGGAGCTTGCTACAAGAAACACCGCACCAAGTGAAGGAAGAATGAGAGATAGAGAAACAAATTCCATCTCTTATGACCAAAGGAGGGCCCAACCGTGACCATTTACCCCAGCTAATTTTTAACCGGCTAACCACTTTTCACCATACCCATATGTGGCTGCTGCCACCCATAACCAGACCCTTTATCCTTCCCTACCACAATCCCATTTCGATCCATCTGTCACTAGAGCACCAAATCCATAACCAATGTCAAACCATCCTCCACAACAATGGGGCAAGCCTTCCACCTCTCAACAAAACCAAGACCCAAGGAGGGTGAGGGGTATGTAAGAGACGTCGTTGCCATTGAAGATGGTTCCCGTGATGATACAGACTTTGTGATCGCTTGCCCGCCAGGTAGAAAGCTTTGTAACTGGAAGGTCGTCAAACTCACTGCGACTTTAAGTATTCAATGACTTTTTAGCCTCATTGCTATGCCTAAGGCTTTGGGATGTTTATGTAATAAGGGAAAAAAACATGTTTTTATCATTTCAAGTTTCTCTCAATAAATAGTGTTGAATTTTAAAATACCTTTTCCTGCTTCCCTTATCTCTACTTTGAATCTTTTCCCTTTTATCCATTTTCTTCCTTTTACTTTTTCTTTGTCATCATATACTAAATAAATGTAGATCCAAAAATAATCCTTCTGAGAACAGCGAGATCACGGTCCCATTTCACAACTTTGACCGCTTGGTTGATTATGTCGATAAAGAGGGCAAGGAAGATTATGAGCCACCGCCCGAGTTAACAAGGTTGTTGGGGCAAGAGGCTGGAGAAACGCAACCCTATTAGGAGGTGATTAAGACCATCAACTCGGGGAGTGAAGAGGTTTAAAAGAGGTCAAGATTCGCTAAGTTGTTAATGCCTTAGGAAACACTGGGGAAATTTATCAAAGGACGATGGTAGCCAAGTCTGATGACATAATGGAGTAGATGTTTATGTTGAAGACAACATTGTAAGGTCCCGAGATGAACAGGGCCCTATCTATCATTCAAGGAAGTTTTAGGATTCACCAACGCAGATGGCAAGGACTTGTGGAGGCCCATAAACGCAAACGCGATCAAGAGATACTCTACCAAGAAAATAAAACAAAATGAAAAGGAGGAAAAACAAAAACAAAAAAAACAAAAGAATCAAGGTTGGCGCCCTACACACATAGCAATCAGGGCAAGCTGATGCTTTCGTATTCTTATATTGGGGCACATTCAGATCACAGAGCAGACTGTCACCTTTCTACATGGGGGCACAAATGTCATCAAGCCAAGAACGTAACAAAAACAATGTTTTATCCTTGTTAAAATTAACGTCCTAACCTTAAAGGGGCACAACCATCTCCCATGCCGATGTAACAAAGGGAATGGTCTACTATGCTAAGTTGTTGCTAATAATACCATTAATATCGTAGTTCTTTGCCACATTGGCTAAGGGTAAATAAAGCGGTTAAACCATAACGAAAGTACCAAAGGGGTTATTTGAAGGAAAAAATAACAAAAAAGAGAAGAAAAAAGAAGAAGAAAACACAACAAAGAAAAAGTAAAAAAAAAAGAAAGAATGAACAAAAAGAATGAAGACTCAGAATGATCCTCTCTCATTGGTGCTGAAAATGCCTCATCTCATTCCCTTTGGTACATGGCGTTGGAGCAAAGCTTTCTATTTGAAGTGACATCTACTCCCCCTAAAGGATGAAATTCAATCAAGAGAGGCCAAACGGGCTCAGTTTTAATGAAATCAGCTTAAACCTTTTATTGTGAAGGGCACAACCTTGAGAAAAAATAAAACATGTTATAATGAAAGAAAGGCTTGCTAGGCTGAAAACCTGAAAGGGCAGCCTAGGCAAAAGTTAGAGCGACCCGGTGAGTCAAAAACCTGAAAAGGCGGCTCAGGCAAAAATCAGGGTGAAGATTTTGACAGAGTAACTAAAGTTTCCCATGCAAACAGTCCGAGTCCAAATTGGGGCACGTGGATCAAGGTCAAACTATCTTCTCAGAGGCAAAGTCGAAGGGTGAACTTAAAGTCGTGAACTGGGATTAAGGTACGCGTTGTTCTCAGGGATTCACTGAAGGATCTGTAGAATCTTCCCTGTTTCACCCAATTATCAATCTTTCCTATTTTGACTCTGTTTGTTCTGCTTTCCTTGCTTTCCTTTCCCTATACATGCTCAACTCATGAAAAAAATCTTACCCTTTTAGATACGTATTCATATGGTGAGTTTCATTGATGTGATAAAACATATGTTTTCCATTAATATATAAAATGAGAAAGTAATAACTATTTAAAGTCATGGGGAGCAGGACACTCTTGTTACTTGATCTCACATCAAGCAATCATTATGAAGACTGGGCCAGACACACTCCCTGAAGCTAGGGTTATCTCGTCCGTTCTATTTCAGTCATGAGTTGCCTCAAGTCTGTGGGGATCATGGTTTTATGTGGGGGTCTCCTTAGATTCTGATTTTTTTGTCTTTGCACTACTTACCCTTTTCTGCAGGTTGTTAAAGCATACGATCATGTTGAGTCTCGAGGCCTCGATCAAGTTCTCCTCCCCAGTGGAACCACAATTGCCAAAACTGGCACCTTTCTAGTTTCCTCCTCAATCGCCAAAACTGGCACCTTTCAAGTTTCTTCTTCAATCACCAAAGCTGGCTTCTCTCAAGTTTCTTTCCCTAAAACTGTCATCTTTTAAATTTCCAATCGCCGAATAAGGCACCATTTAAACTTTCTATCGCTGAACAGGGAACCTTTGAATTTCTTTCATTGCCTAGGATGGGCACTTCTAAATTTCTTTCATCACCTAGGATGAGCACTTTTAAATTTCTTATTGCCAAAGCTGGCATTCTTTTAAGTTTTCATAGCCTAGGATGGGCACTTTTAAATTTCTTGTTGCCAAATCTGGCATTCTTTTAAGTTATCATCGCCTAGGATGGGCATTTTAAGTTTCTTGTTGTTGAGGCTGGCGTTCTTTTAAAATTTTCATTGCCTAGGATGGGTACTTTTAATTTTCTTTCATTGCCTAGGATGGATACTTTTAAATTTCTTTCATCGTCTAAGATGGGCACTTTTAAATTTCTTGTTGCCAAAGTTGGCATTCTTTTAAGTTTCATCGCCTAGGATGGACACTCTTAAATTTCTTTCATCGCATAGGATGAGTATTTTTAAATTTCTTTCATCACCTAGAATAGGCACTTTTAAATTTCTTATTGCCAAAGCTGACATTCTTTTAAGTTTTCATAGCCTAGGATAGGCACTTTTAAATTTCTTGTTGCCAAATCTGGCATTCTTTTAAGTTATCATCACCTAGGATGGGCACTTTAAGTTTCTTGTTGTTGAGGCTGGCGTTCTTTTAAAGTTTTCATTGCCTAGGATGGGTACTTTTAATTTTCTTTCATTGCCTAGGAGAGGCACTGCCTCTTAAATTTCATCGCCTAGGATGGACACACTTAAATTTCTTTCATCGCCTAGGATGAGTATTTTTAAATTTCTTTCATAGCCTAAGATGGGTACTTTTAAATTTCTTGTTGCCGAAGCTGATATTCTTTTAAGTTTTCATAGCCTAAGATGGGCACTTTTAAATTTCTTGTTACCGAAACTGGCATTCTTTTAAGTTTTCATCGCCTAGGATGGGCACTTTTAAATTTCTTGTTGCCGAAGCTGGCATTCTTTTAAGTTTTCATCGCCTAGGATGGGCACTTTCAAATTTCTTGTTGTCAAAGCTGGCGTTCTTTAAAGTTTTCATCGCCTAGGATGGACACTTTTAAATATCTTATTATTGAGGTCGGCATTCTTTTAAGCTTTCATCGCCAAGGATTGACCCTTTTATGTTTTCTGTTTGCCAAAGCTGGCACCCCTTTAAGCTTTTGTCACCAAGAATTGGCCTTTTTATGTTTTCTCATTGTCGAAGTTGGCACCCTTTTAAGCTGTTATCTCCAAGGATTGGCCCTTTATGTTTTCTATTTGCTGAAGATGGCACCTTTTTAAGCTTTTGTCACCAAGGATTGGCCCTTTTATGTTTTCTCATTGCCGAAGCTGGCACCCTTTTAAGCTTTTATTGCCAAGGATTGGCCCTTTTATGTTTTCTGTTGGCCGAAACTGACACCCTTTTAAGCTTTTGTCGCCAAGGATTGACCCTTTTAAAGTTTTCTCATTGTCGAAGCTGGCATTGTTTGGGTTTTCTATTTGTCAAAGTTGGCACCTCTTCAAGCTTTCATCACTGAAGCTGGTGCTTTTGGACCTCTCTTATTACCAAAGCTAGCATTGCTTGAGTTTTCTGTTGTTGTCAAGATCCTGGCTAAGGAGATGGCGTCCACGTCTTTACTTCCTTTCCGCGAAATAAATGAATCATTCATATTTTCGCAAAAAGAAAGTAAAAAGGGGCAGCTACGAACACCATTTTTTTATCCTTTGTTTATTTGTTTTCAAAAGCCTGATTAGTTTTTTATTTTTTAATTAAAGGAAGATAATTTAAAAAAATAAAAAAAAATCACTCATTTCCCTCTGTTCCCACAACAATGCAAAATGGAGCTGTTAAGCACTCGTACACCAACTACTCCAACTATGAACATGGGAAGCCATTCTGAATTGAAGAAGAAATGGATTCATGCGTTGTTAAAAGATTCAATAATTTAAAGAGGATTCAACAGAAATGAGTTTAAAAAACCTAATGAATTCACACAGAAAAGGAGGAATTTTTTTCGTAGAGAACTTCAACATTCATCATCTTCATCTCCTTCACCCAACTAAAATCAAACACACCAATAAACCTTCACAAGAGAACAGAGAAAGGGGACAACAACTTCATCATCTCATCACCTTCTTCTTCAATCAATCAACAACCAGAAAAGAACAATCATCCATTACTTTCTTCTTCATCAATCGCCAACCACAACAATCCATACAAAAAAAATTCTCAATCTCATCATCTTCATCATTTACTCTTTGTCTCTAACTTCTTCTTCATCTCCAACAACTTCTTTTTCTTCACCTTCTAGGACCCTATTCTTTCTTAAATCACTAAAAACTCCATCATTTTAATTAACCAATAACACCCAAAATACCACAAAAAATAAAAGAAAGGAAGAAGAGTAAACTCACCAGTAGCAACTCACATTTTCTTTCTAGAAGAGTTTAGGTGAGTATCTTGTTGGTTTCCTTTTTATAAAGTTTAATAATTTTCCTTTTCTTATGTTAAGTGTGGCCTGTGAAGCCCGTTGGCTGAGGCCTGCGTTTTTTTTTTTTTTTAAAATGTTATGCCAAGGTAAAGATATAGATACTATTTCACTTGCATTACTCGTAACGCAAATGCTGTTGGTCCTAGTGGCATGGCTTGGAGTCCACATGGTTTGTGCATCTTGAGGGTGTGGGTTTGAAACCCACCTCCCACATTTGGTCTTTTTATTATTCTGCCTATTATTAGAGTAACCTTATTTGTTTCATGTTTGCTTTATTGATGTTAAAATTGTACTTGTCTTGGGGGCAGTTTTCCCTTTGCATTTCTATGGAAAATGAAGGTTCAAACCTCACATTCCTTTGTTTCATTTCACGTTTTTATTAATAAAGCATAAATGAGTTTTAGTTCTTTTTTTCTGAAAAAAACAAAGAACTACGTAACCCTGATTTCTCGAAAGCTCGAGAATACATAGGAGCAGGAATCTTTCCTGTCGGGCCTACTTTTATTTTATTAATTTTTGCCTCGATTAATTTTATATCATTAACATCTAATTTTAGAAAATTGTTTTATCACAAAAAGTTTAATTTTGACGAGACGTCTTGTTAATCTTTTCAAATTTTCAATCTATTACTAGTCATTAAATAATTATATTTTAAAATGAGATTAATTTAGACGAGACGTCTTATGAATCGCATCATATTTTTTAATATAACATAATAATAATATTTTTAATAAAGATTGATTAATTTAGATGAGACGTCTTGTTAATCTTCTCATATTTTTAATATATATTATTTTTCTTATAGAAAAGGGTTAATTTAGATGAGACGTCATGTTAATGTTTTGTTTTGTTTAATTAACTTTATTTTATCTTATCTTATTTAACCTTATTTTAGTCTCTAGTTTGTATTACAAAGTAAGGTTAATTTGGATGAGACGTCCTATTAATCCTTATTTTCACCCTGTGTTATTCTCATTGTTACTGTTAGTCAAATTTCTTACTGTTACTGTCATAGTTTAGTCTTACTGCCACTGTTTAGTCTTACTGTCATTGTTTAGCCTTACTGTCACTGTTTAGTCTTACTATTATTACTGTCATTGTTTTGTCTTTTCCTTTTCTAAAGAAGTTAAAATACTTTTTGGGCTACTTATAATGCGCACTGTCAATTTGAGGTAACCGTTTTATAACGGACAATTGTGAGGTGCTAATACCTTCCTGACCTATAATTCGACTCCCGAACTTAGAATTTCACTTTTATGACAAGTGCTTTTAAAAGAGGTTTTTCCAGTATTTTGCCTTTAAAAAATATTGGTGGCGACTCCCTGTTTTCTTTATTTTTCTTTATTGTCATTGTCTGTTTTCTTTTCGAAAGGATTTTGATTCGCTAAGTCATTTTAAAGGGTCGGCCGTCTCACCGCGATCCCGGTAGCGACAATAGATACAAAGAAAGTCTTTACTTTTGAGAAGAAAGCTTAAGTAGATTGCTTGTAAGAACATATTGATGCTTTTGCGTTGCAAATTCATGAGTTTCTTCAAGGTTTGGATTCTCTTCATATTTATAGGCCAGAGAGATGACCATTGATAATCTGTTGGAGAGAGGTAGCCATTTGAAGCTTATTGACTCTGAAGCTAAGAATAAGACAAAAGTTCTAAATCAAGGATCTTCAGAACTTGCACTGAAATGGAGTTCCTTAAGTGCTTCATAGCAAAAGTCCTTTTGTAGCCTTTCTTCTATCATGGACTCGTGCTAAAAAGGCATGGTTGACCTTCTGATGCTTTTCTAATGCAAGTATTGAACTTATCATCTTTTTGATTTGCGTAGAGTAGCTTCCTCGATCTCTTCTCCATGCACGCATTGGTTCTTGGACGAACTTATCTTCTTTCCCTTATCAGTGATAAGTAGAGTCTAGCTTGATCATAATTCAGCTCTGGATGTCTTCAAAAATATCCTTGTGTGTGTTTGATGAGAAACTCAGAGTAACGTTCTTGAGCTTTAAAAGTTTAAGGTCTGATGTTGAAGCAATTGTACATGTTAAGTTCTGAGAATAAATGTGTATAACTTAACAATCCAAAGGTCTAGAAGGGCACACTCGAATTAGACTCTTTTTGAACGTTGTCTTGTGTCAGACTTTTCTTGGGACGGACTTGTATGTAGACTATTTTAGACTCAGGCAGACTTATTCTGAAATATTCTGCACAGCTAAAAGCAGACTTTTAATGGTGGACTTCTCCTTTCTTTTATAACGAATATATCATAGACTTGCAACCTGAAACACTTAGGTTAAAATATACACATGGTCCCCTACATTTATCCAAAGTCTCAGTTTGGTCCCATATGTTTTTTTTGTCCCAGTTTGGTCCTATACATTTATAAAACATATCAAACCTTTCCCCTTGTAATTAACTTAAGTGTATGTTTTATAAATAAAAAACCATTAACTTAATACAAAGGTACCCTTTGGCCTAGTGGTAAAGCAACCTCTTTTGTCACTTAAAGGTGCCAAGTTCAAGTCCCATGGAAGGTAAAATGTTTTTAATTTTCAACCTAAACCACTCAGCCCATCAGATTGTGATACCTGTCACCAACCAAATTATGACACGTGTCATTCAACAGTGCCACGTCACATTTTCATCTAAATTTCTAACGGTGTTAACTTTGACTAGATCCTAAGCTGCGTCATTATAAACAGACCCTATGATTAGCTGTTTATTTAAGTATTTCAAGAAACATATACTAAGTACACAAGTTACAAAAGAAAAGGGGAGTCCATCAAATCAAAAGTCTGATTCTAGACTTTACCCAAAAGAATCTAATTTAAGAAATTCTAGACATATAGACCAACAAATCAGACCTTAGACTTTTTATACAACAAGAACATGCAATATGAATGTTACTTCAAAGTACCAATCATACAACGTTCAAAAACCTTGTGATGATGCTTTGGAAATCAAACTCTTATCAAGAAAACTATGCTTATCATAAAAAAGGATAAGAGATAAATCAGTGGATCAACCAAAGCAGTTTTTGAAGAAATCAACGTAACAACTCTGAACATTTTAGAAAAGCTGAATCAAGTCAGCTTATATGTCAAAAAGTTACAGAAGGATAACAGCATTGCACTCTGCGTGTTTGCTAAAAAAAAAGTCAACAATTGGCTTTATGCATTAAAGATCTCATGGAACTCTAATTTCATGCAAGTTTCAAAGTTCCTTGACACCAGACCTTTTGGCATCTCATCAGTTTATCAAAGGTCTGGTGCTTACGATCAAGCAAAACTGCTTTAAAGGATTTCAAACGGTTATATCTCTTCTTCAGATTGTCAAACAGTCATCTTGAGTAGTCTATATATATTTAAAGAGATTCATTTTCAAAAAGAAGACAAGCTTATCAAGAAGAATCATTCCCTATGATCAAATTTCTCTTAATCTCTTCTTAGCTTTTCTTAGACAAAGACCTTCTTTGTTGTTCTGCCTCTAGCAGACCTTGGCCCTTTTGTCTTTCTTTACTTAGTGTATTTGTTTATCTTTATAAGTCCTTCATACACTAAGTTCTGTGAAACACGTTACACTCTATTCTTACAAATAAGTTATTGTGTAAAAGTCTGGTGTGTTGTCAGCCTTAGTTTCATCGGGAAACAATTGTAGCTTAAAGAGACTTTTGAAAGAATACTTGGGTTTTAAGCCAGGAGTGGCTTATTGAAAAAATACTTGGGTTTATGGCAGAAGTGGTTGGAGTCAAGAATACTTGTGGTGCAAGTCTAGTGCTATCATTGTAAAGGAGATTTTACAATAGTGGAAATCCTTCAAGTGAGAAGGGATTGGATGTAGCTTCTGTGTTGGAAGCGAACCAGTATAAAGCTCTGGTGTTCATTCTTCTTCTTTGTAGCTCTTATCAAGTTTGATTACTTGCGTACTCAAAAGGTTCAAATTTTCATAAAAAGAGTAAGACTTATTCAATCCCCCTTCTAAGTCTGACTCTGAACCATCAACCTTGATGTGTATTATTAACAAATCCGGGGGTCTTTAAATAATGACTAATAATTTCAAAGTTCTTTGCCAAACAGACTTGGTTCTAACAATCTTCCCCTATTTTTTAATAGCAAACATCAAGTCTTTTATTTAAACAGAGTTTGTGATAAACAAAATATTCCAGAGAGAGACTAATAGATCATCAAATTTCATATGATGCCATAAAATCAGAGCACTTATCAAAATACGATACATGCATTAATAATGAAGTGAATTCAGAAAGGATCAAATTTTATACAACTAATGATTTTAAACAATAGCCAGAGCAAATATGCAAACCAGATTTTTAATGATCAGAGCATACACAAAAGATTAGAGCATATCGTAGAGACTAAGATTATGATCATCAAAAGCATACAATGTAACATTCCAGATTTTTAGGGTAACATCTCAGACCCTAAGGATCTCCTGGGTATATATTGGTTGTGTTATTTGAGCAACATATAAAGCTTCAGTCTGTTCTGTAAATGTCTGTGCTAACAAACTACAATGAGAGATGAGTTTTGATTGGAATAATAACCTAGTCTGAGAGAGAGCTATAGTGGGAAAAAGTGATATAGTTGAGGGCATGAGTAATGAGAAGCAAAGTAAGAAACCCTATGAGTGATGATAAGAGAGTAATGAAAGGAATGTTAGAATGAGAAAAGTGAGCAGAAGAGCTATATGAGACCCATCATAACTTAATAGTAATGTTAGTTACAAAAATAGTTATAATAATAATAAATAAATTGGTAAGAAATTCAATAATATTAATAAATAAATAGAAATAAAATATTTGGAAAATGAAAAATATATTAATAATAACAATAATAATAATAATTAACGAATAATAATAATATATAATAAATAATGGATTTAATAAATAAAAGATAATTTATAATAATATTGAGTTCCCAAAAATAATATATAAAGCCCAGGATGGTCTTGACACAACTGTCGAACCCTAGAAGTATTAATAAAACCCCTAAAACAAGAATTATTAAGAAAAGAATAAATATCGACACGCTAAGTATCGGCAATTAAGAAGAACTCGTTCACCTTGAACCTCAGACTCATACCTCGAGGGTACACCCAAAGTTAGTCGTTCAACCAAATAAAGCATCTGTTTTCAAAAAAACCTGGTCCTAAATGAACCATTTCAATATTTTGAGAACTTCTCCAGAAGACATCCAACTCCAATTCGGACCCCATCAACCCCGAATTTCAAGAAAACGCACTGTTAGTTTATACGCCTATTTTTAATTTGAGCCTTAGTTAGCGGTTTGAGCCTAACTTTCACCCAGGACCTTGGAATCAAACCATTCTTATCTTGGTTTGCTCATTATAAAATTCCCTACAATATTCCTGAAGGCTTTGGGAAATAATTTTGAATAAATCATTTCCTAATTTGAGAACCAAGGGCTTTAACCCTGGAAAACTTGCTTGTTACCTCGTTAAATTGCACTAATTTACGAGAAAAATGATATCTTCTTCATATGAGCTCAGAATCAGTTCGTTCTAATTTCACAATTCTTATATTAAAGCCCTTTACAATTCTTGTGAAGAACTTGAATGCCAATTCTTGCCCAATCAGTATAGAAAAATAAAGTTTTTCAGGAAGCTTGCTGTCCACGTCACTGTTAACTAGCTTTAAGTAAAATGCGTATAACTCTCTCACAGAAAGCTGAAATCACTTCATTCTTTTTTCTATGGTCTCATATCAAAAAATCCTACAACTTCATGAAGGTCTTGAAGCCCAATTCTCAAAGCTCTGATCCTAGAAAATTAATCTTTTGGGCCCTAGAGAACTCAGAAGCTCTCAGAGCACTTTTCATTGGTTTAGGCATAACTCTCACTCCGGTTGCTAGATTTACACGTGCCATATATTGTTTCGAAGAGAAAAATACACTTCTACAACTTTTATGTTGAGAGTTTCTACTATTTCTCATCCTAGAATAAACTACAAATTTATTTAAAACAAGTTATGATTAAGGTAACTTGTCGCTTTTTAAGTGATCGATTTTGAGTACCCTAAATTGCTTTTCTAATCACTATTTTTCCTCTCACCACTGCCCTACCTCTCTCCTTTCTACCTATATAAACACACCAAACCCTTACCCATTCATTTGCACCAAAATTCCTCTTCTCCTCTCTATATTTTCTCCTGGTTTCTCTTAAACCACCACCCACCACCACTAAAAATTCCTTTTCTTCCTTCACCCTCCACCACCACGATCAACCACACCATATGACAACACCACCATCTTCTTCCTCTCCTCCTCTCATTCTCCTCCACCAAGTCACAACCCCTCACCACTATAGCCTTCTTCATGCGCCACCGCCATAGGAACCTACAGCCACTATATTGTCTACCAAGGTAGCCCTCTTTATTTTTCTTCTTAATTCTCCCCTTCTATTTCTTCTTCTAATTTCAAAGTTTTTATGGTTGTTCCTCTTTCATTTCTTTCTGGTCATGACCCTCTCTCACCTTTTCTTGTTGCATGTTTTTTATTATAAGTCATAGGAGCGATCGGAAGTGATCGGGTCGAGTTATTCGATGATCAGTGAATTTTAAAGCTATGGAACTTGCTTTTCCTTCAAAACAACCGCTTTTAATGAGGTAAAGAGGAGTTTTCCTCCACTTTAAAGAGGAGTTTTCCTCTACTTTAATCCTTTAAAACTTCTTTTAAAATATTTATCTAACCCATGTTTATGTTTCTACCAAGTTTCGTTACATTTTGTTAACTTTTCCAGTGATTTTGGGAATTTCTACTATTTTTTTGTAATGTTTACCAAGCTGTTGTGTGTGAATCTTTTATTCTGAAGTGTTCTGCCACATTTTTGTATCTCCTACTCATGCTCACGTACGCTCTGACACGGTTCTAGAATTCTCTGCCACCTTTGATCACCGCGTGCCAGTGTCAGAATTTTTATCTTTACTTTTTATTGGGGTTTTTGACCCATTTGGGTCTCTTTTTTTAAAAAAAATTATCTTTTTTTTTAAAAAATTATACTTTTATGTCTGTTTCAAAATTATTTAGTGGTCTGGGTGTCTATTTGACCAGTCAAATTCGCCTGGTTGGGGGGCGAATTCGCCATGTGTCAAGCAGGGGAAAATGATTAACAAAATCACCCACACCAGGAGTTGAACCTGTCACCTACAAGTCATGGTCTGATACCACAACCACTAAGACAACTAACTCTTTGAGACAAATAAGAAATACTATTAAATATACTACTTTCTATTCTTACTCATATATAACATATTAAATATATATTTTATAACATATTCAATATATATTAATGTATATTCTATTATATATAAAAATATTTTAAATATATATATTAAAATATAATAAATATATATTTAATTTATAAATGATATATTATAATATAAAATATATATTTATATTTAATATTTAATATATATTATTAAATATGTATATTAATATATTTTATATATTCTATTAATGTTATCAACGATAATATTATAATAATATTATAATAGAATATATAAAATATATTAACATACGTATTTAATAATAGATATTAAATATTAAATATAAATATATATTTTATATTATAATAAATCATTTATAAATTAAATATATATTTATTATATTTTAATATATATATTTAAAATATTTTTATATATAATAGAATATACATTAATATATATTGAATATGTTATAAAATATATATTTAATATGTTATATATGAGTAAGAATAGAAAGTAGTATATTTAATAGTATTTCTTATTTGCCTTAAAGAGTCAGTTGTCTTAGTGGTTGTGGTATCAGACCATGACTTGTAGGTGACAAGTTCGACTCCTGGTGTGGGTGATTTTGTTTATCATTTTCCCCTGCCTGACACGTGGCAAATTCGCCCCCCAATCAGGTGAATTTGACTGGTCAAATTCGTCCCTTCACCAGGCAAATTTAGGAGGTGGGGAAAAATTAAAGTTTCTTAAAAAAATAAGAAATAAATCTTAGAAAATAGGAAATTTTATTCCGGTTACAGGGATATTTTTATTTCGTAAATTGGACATAAAATGAAAACAAACAGAGTGAAAATATGACAATAAACTGTAGAATTATTAAAGAACGAGTTAAAGAATAAATAAATAAATGCATGTTTCCTTTTCTCTCTCGAAGGCTCTCCTTTCTTCTTCGCTTCTTCACCGCCTCATTTCCACCGCCATTTATGCCTATATAAATGGCCTCCCACTTCACTTTTTCTTCAAACCAAATCACCCACATCCTTCTATCCTCTATTATCTTCTAATTCAAACCTTCAAACCTTCATTTTTGTAACTCTAAGGCCTTCAATTTTGGAATCCTAGAAACCATTTTCCAGTGAAGATTCGAGGAGAAACAAGGAGCTTGAGCACAAACCGAGTTCGGGAATCTGAAATTAAGGTAAGAAAGAGGGGATAAAATATCGGATAGATGGAAATTAGATTAGAAATATATCAGTATTTGACTAAATAACATTAAATGTGAATAGTTAATTTTTTTAGTTAAAGGAATTAAATTTTGAAATTTACATTAATACATTGAAATATGATATATAATATATTTCTAATGTTATATGATGATTTAACATCATTTGGTATGCTTAAATTGCAAATTAGAATGGTTAAAACGTATAAAATCACAAAAACTATATGTTGTTCTCGTAGCAGCATATGCAAGACCCTATTAGTGCGGTTACTGTTACAACCGCACTAATAGGTGGCGCACTAATAGTTTCAGAGTTTCTATTTTAAGTTCTTGTTGGTATTTTTGTCAATTTTCTTTTACTATACTACCTTATATGTATATATCATTGTTAACATCTACTTAAATCTTAACTACTAAGACATTAAAAATTATCAAAATCTGAATTTTTAAAACAAAATAATATTAAAGTTATTTAATTAAATAAATGGATAAAATAACTATTTTGAAAATATGTTTCTATATTTCTTGAAATTGAAAGTATGTTAATTCAATAAATGTTATGGAAAATATGTTTCCATAACCCTTGGAATAATAATTATAGTAGTCTACATGAAAAATGTTTCCTTATTGTTTGAATTATTAAATATAGTAATTAGTTTATATTATGTTTCCATATTTTTAAATATAATATATGGATTATACTTGTAAACATGATGAAATGTCGTATCATTTTGAATTTTACAATAATTTCTTATTGTTAAATTATGAATAATTTATTAATATAAATTTACTGCATTCATGCATCATATGCATCAGCCGTTCAAAGAATCCGCAGAGGGTTTCTTTGAGGGGGTTCTCGGTGGGGGAACGCGCTCTGTTGAGCACAGACCTCTGCGGTGGTTTTATACCACGGCCGTCTTAAGGGCTAAGCAGTGTGTCCTTAAGGGGGGTCCCGCAACACTTGTTATTGATATTATGATATTGTTATCCGATGTTGGTGTTGCATTATGGGGCGCGGTATCGGTTGGATATCCGTAAAAATATTGTTGTTGGAAATCACTGCAGATGTTCCCACCATAATGGATTCATCATGCATTTTCATTCGTATAAAGAACGGAATATAATAACAAAAGTATAATACAAAATACTTGTTTGGCATCTACATCGCATAGCATCCTACTTGTGGTTGTGTTTGTCTAATTTAATTTCTATTTATTTGATATTTTATCTCACTCTTTCTGTTACTTATGGCAACCCTTTAGTGGTTAACCAGGATAATATGTGACAAAGTGGATGATGCTTGATGTGGATAAATTATGAAGGCTTTTGATGCGGATGCTTGCTTGCGTGACTACTATGGCTGTATTATGTGTATGCTATATTTTGGTACTTTACATCTTTATATTTTATAAGATCTAGGTGCCTGTTGTAAAATATAATATGTATGAGACTCTGATATTATGTATAATAAAATAAAGTTAGTTATGTAAAAGTTTCACACTCTGATATTGTATTAGTAACCTCTGGAATCAACTTGTGAATCACTTGATAATTACCAGCGAAAAATAAGTTATCCAAGAGATTTTATATGGAGACGATAATTATCTTGGGATTTGCAAGTTGGCTCCAGGGTGTTACATTGACACGTGTCCTCTTCCCTGCAATTTCATCTTTCCGGTAGACGAATTTCCAATTTCATCCTTCCACCAGACGAATTCAAATATTGATGTGACTGAAAGACACCCAGACCGCTAAATAATTTTGAAACAGGCCTAAAAGTATAATTTTTTTTAAAAAGAGACCCAAATGGGTCAAAAACCCCTTTTTATTGGGTTTGTAATTAATTATTTTGATTTTTTTTATTTTAGTAACTCCTGCCACTTGTGTACGTGATCCGGTCAAGCCTCAAAGGTCCTGCCACTATTTCTGGGAAGTCTGCCAAAGAACCAGGAGATCCATCGCCAAAATCGCAAGTTACGGGCACCGCCTTTATTTTTTGTCAAATACTTTCCTTTTATTTCTTTTGACGACTGTGACACCCTAAAAATAGGGATAAATTTTTCACGATTTGATAATATTGATTTATGAAAATACAAGTGGTGAAGCTATTTATTTACTACCCTGGATCTATCAGAGACCTATCTCATATGTGAAGATATGAGAAGGTAAGTTAATAGTATTAACTCTTAAGAAATCCATAATTAAAACAGCGGAAATATTTTGAGTAAAATAATGTTATGGAATTAGATTCTTAAGAGATCACTCATTTTGGAATTAAGAAGTCCAATTTATGCCTAAGGTATTCATAAAATAAATTAGAATCAAGATTTAATGGGAAGAGAATGGAACATGACATGGTCAAAGCGTTTTGGGAAATCAGAGTACCCCTCGCTCAAGCGAAATCCCAATTCGCTTGAGCGAGCTTCACACAGCACGCTTGGGCGAAACAGAAAGAGCTGAGCGAAAGGAGAAAAAGAGGATTCAGGGGCCACTTCACTCAAGCGAACCCCAACTCGCTTGAGCGAGTAGTGCAATCCTCGCTTGGGCGAAGCCAGCGAGCGTAAGGCGAAAAACGCCCAGAACCCAATCCACGCTCACTCGCTTGGGCGAGCACTACCCCAAGGCCATTCGCTCAAGCGAAAATCGGCCAGTAGCTAAAAGTCCCACACTCGCTCGGGTGAGACTTTCCTCGCCTAAGCGAAAATTTTCCCGAGAGCAAATTCCTGATAAACCCGAGACCAATCCATGATACCAAGCCATCTCGCCTGGGCGAAGCTCACTCTCGCCTGAGCGAAAATTGTCCAGGATCCCACCTCTGATTCTGAGGCAATTTCGCTTGGGCGAAAAGTACCCTCGCTTGGGCGAAAATGGCCCAGTGGCCAAACTCTGATGCTGAGACAATCTCGCCTGAGCGAGACCCATTCTCGCCTAAGCGAGAATCGTCCAGGAACCAAAATTCGATACAGGGGCATTCTCGCTTGAGCGAGAAGCCCTCTCGCCTGAGCGAGATTGACAGTGAAACAGAGGAAAATGCAGAAAACACTTAACTCACTATACCAAAACTCATTCTAATCAATTTTACTCAGCTTCAACACTTCATACATATCATATTACATATTTAGAACTTGTTCTAATCAATCATGCTTGTAAATTTCCTATACAACTCATCTATTGTATAGAGATCACATCATTTAATCTTCTACTCCACAATTCTAACATTCCAAATATAAACTTCATTCATTCCTCAAGATATGGAGAGTTTCATCATTCATTCATTCACAGGGTCATGATTGAAAATGAGTCATAGACCAAAGATCTTATTTTCCTCCATGACCTCCCAAAATCATCATTCATACAATTATCCATTCTAAATCCAAAGTATACCAACATACATTGTACTATATACATTACATCTATTCCACACATCTATGTAAACCAAAATATTACCGGCCAAGGCATTCTTTACCAAAAAGGGGCCTTCTTCACACTTCTCCTCCACAACAGCTCCAAAGCAATACCTACAACACAGGAGCTAAAAAGATATACCACAGGGAGAGTGAGTATACTTTCTCAATGATGAAAATCCAATAATTAAGACAATATATGCATGAATGCAATACAACTATCTCCTTCTCAAGAGGAGTTTATTCAATATCAATCATTCCACCAACAATTTTCATTCAAACACAAATATTCATTATTTGTTTTTAAAATCATATCAACCAAGTTCACAATCATAATTTAGCAATTGAAAAGAGGATTTCCACCCACATCTCACTCTTTCTCATCATCAAGTATCTTTCTATGCCATGCTTCAAAACTGATGCACATGCTAATGTTATTAAAATACATATGCACGGATCCGATTTCATTTCCTCGGGTGATCGCAACCACCATAATCATATAACCATTCTCAATGGTTTCCCGCCTCGCAAGGGGTACTCCCTCTAGCAGCCTCGCAAGGTGCTTCTCGTGATCGCAACCACGTTCAACATTTCATAAGGTTTCCTGCCTCGCAAGGGGTACTCCCGCCTCATGATCGCAACCATGGGCACTCAATCTCAATGGTCCCGCAGGGCCTTTCATTTCAATACCAGGTGATCGCAACCACCGGTCTAATAATCACAGGAACTCGCAAGCCCTTTTCATATTTCCAATATCAAGTGATCGCAACCACTTATCAACATCATCATGATATGCATGCCATACAATATATGCAATGCTCATGCATGCCTCAACCTCATTAGGATTATCTTACCCTCTCATCTAGGGTATGTTCATTTTCAACCACACAATTATCCACCAATTCATACACAACCATCAATCTTTATATTCAAGAAACATTCCAACCAAATACTTTAGGTACTCATCATGTCTTATATGAAATCAATAATGCATCAACGCATAATATGCCATTCATAGCCTCATTTAGGCTTCATCATATAAACACTCATTTCAAAACACCATACACAATTCTTATCTCATACACATGATATCACACCTATCCAAGAAAACATGACATATTACATTAATACATACATTATCATCATAATTCTCATGCATTTAGAAAATACACCCCTCTCCTACCTCAAGAGAAGTAGACCTCTGGGGTTGATGTTCCCACCTCACCAGTATTGTCAAGCTCTACACCAATCAATTATAGGGCCACATCAATCATTCATTCAAACACCAATTCAACATACATATACATAGGTATACACATGATTCTTATCATGTGGAAACTATTTATCAATTTCATTCATTTGCCTAATTAGGCTTCGGGAATTCCTTCCCTTAAATCACAATTCATTAGTATCAAAGGCTACAACCTAATTTGTTAAGTTATTTCATTTATTAAATCTCCACCAATACCTTGGTGGGTTTCCCACTTATTATGACTTCAAGTCAACATCATCATCATTTAATGTCTCTACCTCATCATTTATAACACTCTTCCCATCAACAAATGTTAACTTCTTCAATAAATGTTATACTCTTCAATATTATACATTTCCTCCTAAAATTCAAATTTAGGGTTTTCATCAAACCCACCAACCTTCATAAATACTCATATACCTCCTTCTTTTCCCACCATAATTACAACTACCTCCTTAATTATTCATAAGCTTGTATTTATGTCAACCCATCTTAGGGTTTCCACATTTAATGCTTCTCCTAGTAACCTACATACATTAAATGCTTTCTTAACATTGAAGACACATAGTAATAGGTTTATATACATGGAAAATGGTAATAATTTTACCTCAAGAAAAGAAACAAGTGAATGTGTAAAAAAGGAGAAGATCCACACGAAAATGAGAGGAGGAAAGAAAAGATCCCAAGCTCCAAGCTTTTCTTGAGCTTCTTGAAGAACAACAATGGAGAAGGAAAGGGTATTTCCTTTTAATTTAGGGTTCAAAGGGAAGATGAAGAGGAATAATGAAGTAGAAGAAGAAGAAAAGAAGAAAGATCTTGGCGTGGAGAAGAAGGGTGCAACAGGAGTGAAAGTGAAAGTATAAATTTAGTTTTTAAGTTATTAAGCTTTCATTAAATTCTTTCGTTTCGTAAACAAACAGGTTCGACGTTCGGGTTCAATACATATTCTAAAAATTATTCCGAATATAAATTCAGAATCCCAATAACATTATCCACGGCCCTGACCAACAGCATCTCAATCGGAGATACTTGGTCCGACACCTATATTTTATCCGGGTAAGTTTTCAACTCAACCGATCACCATAACTCACCAGCAATTTCGAAAAGTCTTGTTTAAATCATTTCAAGAATTTTGGGATATTAATTAGCCCGCATTTAATTATCCAACATTTATTTTCCTAATTTAACTTCCTATTTTAAGAATTCGGGGTGTTACAACGACAACCTAATGAATTTTACGCTCGTGATGCCTAAAATAATTAAATTAATAGAATATATTATGAATATTATATTCAAAATAGATGTTCATAATATGCCTATAAAAGGGAGTTATGTACCTTCATTATGTGTGTGCAAAATAAGTATAAAACACTTGCTTAGTTCCCTTCTTCCTTCCTCTCTGCATTATTTCTCTTTCTCACTTTTAATTTCATTTTACATTAAAAGTTTAGAGTTATTTTTAACACGTTATCAGCACGAGGTTCTGACCAACTGAGTATCTGATCAACTCTTGAAAGGTAATACATGATTATTATTATTATTATTATTATTATTATTATTATTATTATTATTATTGATAATTTTAATTTATATACCTTATATTATTTATATATATATATATATATTATAAAAGGTTCCTGAAGAACTTAAATTTAAACATCCCTGAAGGATGTATAATATTATATCTATATCATATATAAAAAAAACATATAGGTTCCTGAAGAACTTATTCATAAACATCTCTGTAGGATGTATAAAATTGATAGTTAAATAATTCAGAATTCTTGAAGAATTCTTAAAAATATTTTTGATAGTTCCTGAAGAACTATAATATTTTAAAATAATAATAAATATATACAGAATTACATGATTATTTTATTCTGTGCATTTTAATTTCACGTTGCAATTTTTCTTGCTTCACGTTGCACAATGCTTGCATTATTTCATATTGCTATTACTTTATGTTACAATGCTTGCATTATTTCATATTGCTTTTAATATTTTACTCATTAACTAATTGCACTTGTACCTGCCTTAGCACTACCTGATGATTTTCACTGCTTGTTGCTTCATGTAATTAACTTATTATTTTATACTTTCATTTATTAATTCATTATTATAATTGGTCTTTATATTTCATATAATATATTTTATATAAATAAAAGGGTTAATAAATAAAATAGTATTTATAAGAATTCAAACTTGAGACTTATAACATGATAAGTTATCAATCTACCATTAGACCACTAGTATTTAAATGACATTTTATGAAAATATTAAATTTTTTACCAGAGCATTTATTGAAATCTATAAGTTAAGTTACTCTATCTATATAAAAAAATCTATATAATAATAATAATAAATAAATAAAATCAATATTACTTTTATAATTAAATAAAAATAATATAAATATTTATAGTCATTGTTAACTTGTTTTATTAATATTATTATTACCATCATTATAATGATAATTATAGTTAATATATTTATTGAAGTATTATCTAACTCATTATTTGTAATTTCTTACATAGAAATAACTATGTCGAATATTACCAACCTTGAGTTCGTGGCTCTTGACATATCTGGAAAAAACTATCTATCATGGACATTGGATGCTGAAATCCATTTAGATGCAAAAGGTCTCGGAGACACCATTAAAAATGGAAATCAGGCATCTAGTCAAAATAAAGCTAAAGCCATGATTTTCTTACGTCACCATATCCATGAAGGGTTAAAAAATGAATATTTAACAGTTAAAGACCCTCTCGTTTTGTGGAATAATCTAAAAGAGAGGTACGACCATCAAAAGGATATAATTCTTCCAAAAGCCCGATATGAATGGATGCATTTGCGCTTTCAAGATTTTAAATCTGTAAATGAATATAATTCTGCAATGTTTAGAATTACTTCAAGATTGAAGTTGTGTGGAGAAAAGGTCACTGAAAGTGATATGTTAGAAAAGACATTCGCAACTTTTCATGCATGTAATATGCTCCTGCAGCAGCAATATCGCCAAAAGGGCTTTACCAAATACTCAGAATTGATTACTTGCCTCCTTGTGGCTTAGCAAAATAATGAATTGCTTATGAAAAATCATGAATCTCATCCAACTGGAACTGCTCTATTCCCAGAAGTGAATGTAGCAACACATGAGCAGTCCAATGGTTGTAAGGTCACTTGAAGTGAGCAAAGATCCTTTTCGACCTCAGGAGAAAAATGAAGAACTACTTGGTCCTGAAGTACCATATCTCAGTACAATTGGTACACTAATGTATCTTGCTAGTCATACACGACCTGATATATCGTTTTCTGTCAATTTGTTAGCAAAACATAGTTTTTTACCCACAAAAGACATTGGAATGAGATTAAACATATATTTCGCTACCTTAGAGGTACAATGGACATGGGTTTATTTTTCCCATATGTATCTAAGGCAAACCTAATTGGTTATGCAGATGCGGGATATTTGTCTGATCCTCATAATGGTCGATCACAAACAGGTTATTTGTTCACATGTGGTGGTACAGCAATTTCATGGAGATTCATAAAGCAAACGATCATAGCAACATCATCTAATCATGCTGAAATTCTAGCATTACATGAAGCAAGTCGAGAATGTGTTTGGTTGAGATCTATGATTCAACGTATTCAAGAAACTTGTGGCCTGCATGCTGGAAAACTACCACCAACAATCTTATGTGAAGATAATGCAGCTTGTATTTCTTAGTTAAAAGAGGGCTATATTAAAGGAAATAAGACAAAACACATTTCACCAAAATTTTTCTTTGCTAATGATCTTATAAAGAATGGTGAAATAAATGTCCAGCAAGTCCGATCATGCGAGAATCTAGCAGATATCTTTACAAAATCATTACCAACCAAAGTCTTCGAGCAACTAGTACAGAAGATTGGTCTTCGACGCTTCTGATGAGGGGGAGAATTAAATATTTGTAATTTAATTATTTTTATGGATATACTTTGTAAAGAATATTGTACTCTTTTTTCTTCACTAGGTTTTTATCCCACTGGGTTTTTCCTAGTAAGGTTTTAACGAGGCACATTCTAAAATATGAACATCTAAGGGGGAGTATTATGAATATTATATTCAAAATAGATGTTCATAATATGCCTATAAAAGGGAGTTATATACCTTCCTTATGTGTGTGCAAAATAAGTAAGAAACACTTGCTTAGTTCCCTTCTTCCTTCCTCTCTGCATATTTCTCTTTCTCACTTTTAATTTCATTTTACATTAAAAGTTTAGAGTTATTTATAACAGAATAATAATAATGTGTAAAATAAAAAGAAATTAGGTAAATTAATCATAATAAGGAAAAATAATAAATATCGGCGTTAGTTTAGGTTAATAAGGCTAATAAACACTAAATGTGATTATAGTAAATTTTACAAAGAAATAATAACAATATTAAGAAAAATATATGATTTTGGAAGTTTTATAAATATTTAGTAAATATTTTTGAAACTAAACTCTAGTGATCATTATACTAGTAATTACAATGAATAGCAATAATATTTGGAAATATAGATCATTAATGAATTTTTATAAGTACTAGTAAGGTCTATGGCTAAATAAACAGGATACAACTATAGTTAAAAATTATAGTTACTCAATAAATACATATTACTTAACAATATTGGGTATTTTTTAAGAGAAAAATATTTGGAAGGTATTAGGTAAGGAAATAACTAGTTACACTAAATTACTAGATATTAGGAGTGCGTTATAATTAATGAGGAATTAGAATAAAACTTAACTATAGTAACAATCACAAAATTATAGTTACCAAAAACAGGGTATCTTTCCTTAACAATATTAAGTATGATATTGCACTAATAAGGATATATGTAGATATATTAAGTAGAATTATAACTAAATACGCTACATGGATATTAGGAATGCTTTATGATTTCCAAGTAATTAATTAGTAAATAAAGGGGAATTATAAGTACATAGGTAATTAGAATAAATATATCTTAGGATGTACTTTCCTAATTTCTAAGCTAAAATAAACATATACATATACATGAGAACTAAAATGGGGATATTTTCTGATTAGAAATAGTAATACTAAATAATATTGTATGATGATATGACTTTGATGATTATACTTCTATGATTGTAAGATCTATCATATGATTGTATTTGTGAAAGTGATCGTGCATCAAAATGTGGTAAAGTATAATGCATTGCTAATGAATGTGTAAAATTATGATATGGAAAGTGATCTAGTATGGATACCGGTCCCCAAAGTTATGACGTCAGAACGACTTCATAAGAGGGAAACCCGTGTCACAGTTTAGGCAGTGCCACACCGGATATCCGATATCCCTCCATCCGCTCTTATCTCATCAGACGTTCTATTCATTCTCTCTACAACGGATACTTCACTCGTTCTCACTGCACGTCTATATAACAGTTTGCCTCAGAATCACTGTGAGATAAGAGTTCCTTATAACTTATCAGCGAAGATACCTTGCATAGCGGAATATGTCAATGTCAATTACCTCAGAGAGTAAGTACATGTGTCAGCAAAATATGCAGAAAGGTGATTATCCTCCATCCTTGTCACAGGATCATACTCTGATAATTGACCTACCCTCCTGACACATTCTGAGTACTGAGCCACTTTGATTGACACACTTCACACGCTATCAGAGCCAATGGGCCCACTTGCATCCAACGATTCATTTCCTACGTTCAACTATAAATAGCATGACCTAAAACACATGCAAGGTTACGTTGTCCTAACTCACTCTTTACTATTGTATTGCTCGAGTATTCACTGAGTTCATACACTTTTCTGACTTGAGCGTCGGAGAATCTTTACAGGTGGCACCACCTTTCACCCTCTCTCAACGCGAATCGTTGGTGTGAAGGATCTCTAGGACAACAAGACCGGTTTCTCCCACTAAGAGGCCCGATTACCACACCGGATACCCACTGTACCGGTGTACAAACCCTAAAACACCTGAACTCTTGTGGCTGGTCCCACACTGGATCCTAGACCCCGGTTCAGACCAGTTCATTGGCACGCCCAGTGGGACTCGCTAGAGTTATTCCCACATTTCGTAGAGGTTTGGTGGTCAGAATGGAAGGCGATGGACGTGATTTCGTTGATGGTCATGTGGAGGATGTGACTCACCAACAGATTGGAAGGAGACTTGTCTTTGAGTCTCCTGTTACCAACGCTCGAAAGATGGTACCAGTAGTGACTCCTGACCCTCGTGATGAGGTTATTAGATAACTCAGGGAGGAGCTGATGGAGTTGAGGCGGGAGAAAAGAGGAGCTGGGGACAGGGTAACGTCCCATGCAGAGGATGCTCACCATGCATCAGTGAGGGATAGATCTACAACCCTCCAGTATTCAAAAATCCCCATGTACAAGGAGAGAGAGCAGACCCAAGACTCTGGTGATAGAGTCAGTACCAGGAGAAGAGAGTAGGCAGTGGTAACTTCTGGGACTTACAAGCTTAGCGTTCCTTTCTCAAGGAGACTCATGAGTGTTGTCATCCCTAAGCACTTGCAAACGACTCAGCCACTGTCGATCGGAAAATACAATGGAGAAACTGACCCCACTAAGCATCTAGATGCTTATGTTTATGAAGCTATGTATCTGGGGGCAGATGAAGATGTCATGAGTAGGATGTTCCCAAGAACACTGACGGAGGAGGTTCTCAGCTGGTTCAAGAGCTTACCCTCAGGGTCCATAGATTCTTGGGAGGAAATGGCAGCTGCGTTTGAAAGCCATTTCGTCATCTCCAGGGACATTCCAAGAACTTCTCACACCCTGGCCCAGATAAGGCAGGGAGAGACTGAAACTCTCAAGGAGTTCTTGAAGAGGTTTTACAAGGAAGCTGCCTTGGTCCCCAACCTCACGGAGGCCATACAGCTCCATATTGTAGTTGAAGCTTTGCAACCTGGATCTGCATTCGCCTTATCTTTGGCAAAGAGCCCCCCAACAACCTTCGAGGAGTTTCGAAGGAAAGCTTCCAAGTACATGGGCATAGAAATGCATCTGGAGGCTATAGCAGCAAGAATGAAGCCCCCTGTACCCCCTCAACAGCCATGAAGGGAGAAGGAGAGGGTTAATCCAGAAAAGCACACCTTCAGGGAGGACTTTGTAAGCGTCCGACCTCATCAACGAGACAGGCGCGTCTCGTCTTTCAGCAACTACGCTCCTCTGAATGCCAGGCACTCCCAAATCATGAGGGAGGTTGGTTGGCTAACGCTCAGTGTTTTTGGTATAAGGAAGCCACCCCCAGTCAAGAGGATTGGTAATCCACATAAATATTGCGCTTTTCATGAACAAACGGGTCACCACACAGACGAGTGCAAAGCATTGAAGAACACTGTGGAGACCCTCATTAGAGAGGGAAAGCTGAAGCAATATCTGTTCAGAGAAAAGTCTTTGGATGACCTAACAGAATGGACAAAAGGGGGAGAGATCCAGATGATGAGGGTGATAATAGTCGTAACCCAGTGAAAAGATTTACTGCGGCTGAAAAGCAAAAAGGAGTGGTGATTGCTGAAGGAGCCCAGCAGGACAATATGCCTCAGCAGCAGAGGCAAGGTAGATGCGAGGTGATTGAGATGATCGCTAGAGGATTTGCAGGTGGTGGAGCATCCATCACAGCCAGGAAGAATCACCATCGTATGATTCTATCTGTACAGGGCAAACCAAGAGATAACCGCCCTTTCAGGGACGGTGTGGCAGCCCCAATGGTGTCATTTACTGATGAGGACTTCGGCCCAACGATCCTAGGAGGAGACGATACAGTGGTAATCATCGTCGTCATCGCTAACAAGGATGTGAAAAGGATCCTCGTTGACCAGGGAAGTTCTTGTGATGTAATTTTTTATAACTGTTTCAAAAGAATGGGTTTTAATGATGCAGATTTGCAGCCCTACACACAAGAGCTCACAACGTTTAATGGGGCCAAGCAACCCACTAAAGGGTACCTTGACACCCTGATTTCTTTTGAAGGAGAGCCCGGTGCAAGAACGGTCAAATCAAGAATTCTAGTGATTGATATAGAATCTCCCTACAACGAGATCATAGGCTGCCCTACCCTGAATGCAATGGAAGCGATTGTGTCCACTCCTCACCTCTTGATTAAATTCATTGACAAGGAAAACGGTGTATCTTCCCTTCGCGGTGATCAGGAGATGGCACGGTACTGTTACAACCTGAGCCTCAACATGGTTAAATTGGAAGCATTTAACAAAAAGAGGAAGCTAAACGACGGAGGAACAACGGCTGGGTCTGTCAGTCTAATTGACTTAGACCCAAGGGCGGAATTGAAGATCGACCCTCTCAACCCCTCAAAGCCCACTCCGGATGGTGGTTCCAGGGACGTCGTCTTAGGGGATTCCCCAGAGAAGGTCACGCATATTAATGATAATTTAGAGGCAGGCATGGAGCAACGTTTGTTGGCTCTTTTGCAAGAATTTAAAGACCTTTTTGCATGGACAGCAACAGACATGCCTGGGATGGACCCTGATTTCTGTTGCCATAAACTTGCTGTGTACCCAGAAACGAGACCGGTGGCCCAGAAGAAGAGAAGGCTGGGACCGGAGAAGCAGAAGGCAGCGTGTAAGCAAACAGAGGAACTGTTGAAAGCTGGTTTTATAAGGGAGATTCGCTATTCATCCTGGCTTTCCAATGTAGTGATGGTGCAGAAAGCTAATGGCAAATGGAGGATGTGCACGGATTATGTAGACCTCAACCGGTTTTGCCCCAAGGATCCGTATCCTCTCCCAAACATCGATCGTATGGTAGATGACTCTTCTGGTTATCAGTACCTTAGTTTCATGGATGCTTATTCGGGGTACAACCAGATTCCGATGTGGGAAGGAGATCAAGAAAAGACGGCCTTTGTCAATGACCGTGGTGTTTTCTGCTATACCGTTATGCCATTCGGATTAAAGAACGCCGGTGCTACCTACTAGCGTATGATTAATCAAGTATTCGAAGGAATGCATACTAAGCTGGTAGAGGTGTATAGTGATGATATCATAGCAAAGACTCCTGCTGGAGGAGATCACATCGAAGACCTGCGTCAAGTTTTCTCTCGGTTGAGACAGTACAACATGAGGCTGAACCCGTTGAAGTGCACTTTCGCAGTCCCAGCTGGGAAGTTTTTGGGTTTCATGTTGACCCAGCGGGGTATCGAGGCCAACCCTGGGAAGTGCCAAGCAATTTTGGACATGCAGACCCTAAGAGTCTGAGGGAGGTCCAATCGCTGAATGGGAAGGTGGCCGCTCTAGCCCGATTCATGCCCAAGATGGCGCACAGATCCCTTCCCCTGTATATGGCGCACAGATCCCTTCCCCTGTATAAGGTGTGGATAACCTCGCTTAAGCGAGCCAAGATGGCCAGAACCAAGCAAACTGCACCAAACCCCCCTGTCACCACTTCCCCAGCAAGGAGTTCCCGAAGGAATAAAGGCAAAAGACCACGCACAGATGAACAAGATAATGCTCCAAGATTTAGGAAGAAAGGCAACAGCAAGCGTTACAAGGACATTTCAAATTAGACGTTCATACCAGAAAGAAAAGTAGACTTGGCCCTGGGAGACTGTGATGCCTTCCTGCAGATCATAAGAAGGAAGAATTGGTTAAAGGTATGTTACCCAAGGGAGAAATACGACCCTGAAGTTGTAAGAGAATTCTATGCGAACACCTGGACAAAAGATGGAGGGGGAGAACGAAAAACTTATGTGAGGGGAACCTGGCTCTCATATGACAGAGACACAATCAATTTTTACTTGGGGAATATCATGACCTTAGGAGAGGGGGAAATCTGCGAATATGCTGCCATGGTTGCAAGGAACCAGTTCATTGCCACAAATGACCTTGAAGCAGCTATATGTGTTCCAGGACACCACTTTCAAATGGGACAAGGAGAGACACCACTGAGAATTTTAAGAAAAGACATGACTACTATTTCTCAAGTTTGGACTTCTTTCTTATTAGCTAACATAGCACCTAACGCTCATGTCTCTGATTTGATTTTTAGTAGGTGTTATTTCCTATACTGCATTCTGAGAGAGGACATCTCTATTGATCTAGCCCAAGTACTATCGGATGAAATCCACAAGTTTGTGATTTCTGACCAGAAGTATTCCCAGGCAGGTCAAAAGGTAAAAGGGAGTCTCGGTTTTCCTGCCTTTATCACTGATTTTTGTGCAGCTCATGGTGTTGAGGTACAAGACCTCAAACTAATCAGGCCTTCCATAGACAAACGCTTCATTGAGCGTTACTGCAGTAATCCAGCACTTCCTGCAACTGATGTACCTCCTCCACCTGCCTCACAAGCATTCAGCACTGCACCTGCCCATCCCCCCCTCAACACAGAAGCCAATCTGATTTTACAAGGCATCCACATCCTGAAAATTCAAAACAGCCACCTCCTGGCCCAGCAAAACGCTCAGCATAGAGGTTTGTTACATGTTCACAATGGCCTTTATCACAGCATTCCTGCAGGTCAACACAATCCCTGGATGCCACCTGCCCAGTTTGAGGCCCTACTTGCTTGGCCTGGGGACAGGCCTCCTTTTGTGGGAGGAGGTGAGACTACACAGGAGGATAGGCCAGGAACTTCAACACAGGGACCTCCAGAAAAAGACCTGGGAACAGAAGAGGACTCATCTGAGGAAGAGTGAAAATTTTTTTTTTCTCTTGAAGTTTAAATTTTTACTTAGTTTTATTTCCAATTGACAATTTACAGCTTTACTTTAGCTTTAATACAGCATACGTTAGAATTGCTTGTGATTATTATTGATTGCTTGTGATTATCTGCTTGCGATTTTATTCTTGTTTGCTTTCCTGTTTTGATGATTAAGACTTTGAACATTTTTGAAAACCCCAACCAAAGATTTTACTTTTTGAACTAGAAAAGTTTCCAAGCAGCAGAATGCTTTTAGGCAACAACACTGATTTTTTTTAGGCAAAATGACTTAATTAAGAACCAAGGAACTGGAATGCATGTACTTTTGCTTGTTTACATGACTTGAACCCTTTTCTGTTAGAATAAGGAAGTAAGCAGTGAGAAATCTAAACACTTGAGAGCCTCATTCAAATTTGTTAAATTAGCATTGACTGATTTTCTAATTAAAACCTTTTTCTTAAGAAATAAGCAAGGAAATGATAAGGCAATTTTGAAAACATAGTTAGCCAAGAGCCAAAAAGCTACCCTGATAAAAATATCCAATTTTTTTGGCAGCCCATCTTTTGAGCCATAAAAGCATAAAAATTTTTTCTCTACCCTAAGCTAAGCATAAAAGCAAAAATCATATCCTACCTGCATGTTCATCTTGAAAAAGAGCATAAAATATTTTTTCTCAAAAGGAGATGAAACAAATGGAGGCAGTAGAAGAAAATGCAAAAAGAAGAATAGTAAGCTCTCCAAAAAGGTATAAAAGAGCTGGAGGAAAACAAAGGAAAGGTCTGAAGTTTCAATGCAAAGAAGAAGCCTTCTAAATTGTTAAATAAATTAACCAAAAGCACTTATGCTCTTCTTTGAACATGCGTTTTGAAACCAAGAAAAACCAAAGATTCTTGTCAACCCAGCCTCATTACATCCTTAAAAGACCTTTTGATCCTTGCTATTCATTTGAATTTTGGTTTTACTAGAAATGACGGCCAATGTTAACTGAGCAGTTCTAATGATGGATGAGCGAAACAGACACCTGGTAAGAAATAATGAGAGTTCTCTATTCTTACAGCAATGGGTTACATGCTTTATGAACAAGGTAATAGTGCATTACATTTTAAGGAATTGGTATTAAGAAAATCATTTGCCTAGACATCAACTCAGATTATTGTTTTCTAAACTTTTTGTCTGCAACAGAAACTCAGATTTTTGAACGCTTGAGTCCCTTTCCAAAACTTCTTTTTACTTGAGGACAAGCAAAAATCTAGGTTGGGGAGAGTTTGATAAGTGTTGAATAAAGCATTGATTTCATGACTCATTTGAACCAATTTTGTAAAGATTTTTAGCTAAATTAAGGAATTATTGAAGGAAGTAAGCATGAATCCTCTAAACATTGTATAAAAAAAGAAATGTTGTGGAAAGCTGCAGGAAAGACAAAGTAAGCAAGCTTGAGCATGAAAGTTGGGAAACATGAAGCACCTCTCACGCTTAAGCGTGAAGATTAGACGCTTAAGCGAGGATTAAACATGACTTAAAGGGAAACAGAGGCATCAGGACCCCTCTCACGCTCAAGCCTGGGGATGAGACACTTGAGCGTGAGCGTGAGCGTGACCCTACGCATGAAGCACGCTTGAGCGTGAATAAATGGAGCTTGAGCGTCACCAGGTACATGAAAGGCGCTTGAGCGTAGGCCTTACACGCTTGAGCGTGAGGGATGGATAATAAGGCCACGCTTGAGCGCAGCTGAAGAGGAGTAAGCGTGAGCAATGGTTTGCACCAAAAGGAAGGCCACGCTTAAGCGTGGGGATGATTCAGCTTGAGCGTGAGACAACCAAAAAGCATCAGAGCCTTTCACGCTTGAGCGTGACCATCAAGCTCAAGCGTGACTCACACAGCATGGGTTTCTTAATTCTTTATTCACCAATGATGCGATGCAAACTCATCCACTTTCTTCTGTTTCCACCAGTCTCTGAAAGATGCCGCATGGGTTCTACGCAAGTGGGCAAGAGAAGCTGAACCAAAACTCCTATAAATCAAGCTGCAAACAGAGCACAAGGGATCACATCATACATCAGATTCATCCTCTGTATTTTTCATTCACACCTTCCATTTACTGTATTCATTCCTTTGATGGTGAAAATGCAAGGCATGAGTAACTAATCTCCCTTATGGGATTGGCTGTAATCCATTCAACACTGAAGTAATGCTGTTGTAAGTTTTTATTAAGTAATGAGATTTGATAAGTTTCTGTATTTCCTTCTGCGTTTAATGGCCGAAAGTTCTTGATCACTATTTTCTTGTTCTAAGTTTTCTCAAGTATGCTGGGAAGTAACTTTTGAAAGCAGAATCTGAAAGAAATACTTGTTGTGAGTAGGTAGCCAGGGATGGCGTCTAACGCAATAAACGTCAAAACAATCGATCGATAATGCTGGAATGATTTCCAAAGTGAGTGAGGGATCAGCGGTTTGAAAATCATTCTTATGAATTTTGTAGTCGAGGGATCGATACAAATGACTTTGATTGTGACGTAGAACTTATCTTTTCGATTTACTTATATGAAAACTTATGCAGCTTACAGAGGTGAAGATGTGATGAAGCCAATCCCTGTTTTACAAAACTGATTTTCCCAACATCATTTACTGTTATCTTTTGCAAGTGCTATTCTCTGTTATTTGTTACTTACTGTTTCTCATTCAATATCATTCATAACAAATCCAACCAAAAACTTTCTGCCTAATCAATTCAAACTAAGATCTTCATTCTAGCACCTCCTCAGTGGAACGACAACTATACTATATTACAACTTCTGTGTTTAAACTTGGCACATCCATTCCATTGAGTTCATATTATACAAACTTGATTCTCTTTCAGTGAACTCTTCATTCCAAATATCTCAGAAACTCTTTATCAAGTTTTGGCGCCGCAGCCGGGGAGGTGATTTAAGTTTGAATATTTTTAGCATTGAATTGACAAGACAGTGTAAATAAACTTGTTTGTAATTTGTTTTTATTTTTTTTAGTAACCTTGCTACTTTGAGTTCTTGATTTATGATCTTGAGAGGACAGGGTATAAAAGAATAACTTGCATTTGATCCTGAGATAGACAGGTTCCTTAAGAAAATCAAGAAAGCCAAGCAGAACTTCCATGTAGGACAAACTTCCTCTGTTACAATGGATGACAACAGCAATAATCAAAATCCACCAAGGAGAACACTTGGATATTACACATTGCAACAAGGACCTAGACACTACTCAAGCATTGCTATACCAAATACAATCAGGGCTATAGAAATGAAACCTGCTTTCCTTAGTTTAATTAGTTCCCATCAATTTCATGGAATGTCCAGTGAAGATCCTTACACTCACTTGGCCACATTCTATGAATTGGTAGGAACAATGGGATTTGAACAGGAAGTAATTGAGGCAGCATACCTAAGATTGTTTCCTTTTTCTCTTGCAGGAAAAGCCAAAGAATGGCTCCAGTCACACCCAAATCAAAGCTTGAACAGCTAGGAGACAGTGGAGGAAAAATTCCTACACAGATTCTTCCCACCATCCAGATTCATCAAGGCTAAATCAGATATCACAATATTTAAACAAAGCCATGATGAACCCTTTTGCGAAGCATGGGAGCGTTTCAAATCTCTCCTCAGAAAATGCCCAAACCATGGACTGGAAGATATTGCCCAATTAAATATCTTTTACAGTGGTTTAAAGGCTGACACTAAAATGATTTTAGATGCAGCAGCTGGAGGAACCATGATGACAGTAGATGCAGAGCAAGCTACAAGGATCATTGAAGCATTATCATCCACAGATTACCAGGCTCAGCATGACAGAACACAAGTCCAAAAGAAGGGAGTGCTGGAACTTAATACAACAGATGCCATTTTGGCTCAAAATAAAATTTTGACACAACAAATTGAAGTTCTGACACAGCAAATGGCAAAACTCCCGCAACAACTGCATGCTGTACAGTCCTCTACAGGAAACCAACAAGTACAAATGAGATGTGACTTTTGTGGAGGAGAGCATCAGAATGGACACTGCCAAGGAGAACAAGGAGACCAATCTATCCTCTATATGAATAACCAAGGTAAGCAAAGTAACTTCAATAACAATGCTTACCCCATTAATTTTTCACAGGGATGGAGGAATAGTCAAAATGGTGGATAGAAGCAAGAAGCAAGCACATCCAACAGACAGCAACCTTATCAACAAGGTCCTTCATTGACAAAAAGGACATCAAAACTAGAGGACACTCTAGAAAAATTCATGCAGGTCTCAATCACCAACCAGAAGAACACTGATGCTTCGATAAGAAATCTAGAGACACAAGTGGGGCAATTGGCTCGCCAAATCGCAGAGCATCATAACTCCCAATTTGGAGCCAATACACACCCAAATCCAAAGGAACAATGCAAAGCAATCACAACAAGAAGTGGGAAGGTCATTGGACAACAAAAAGAGAATGACAAGGTGGAAGAAAAAGTAGAAGAAGATTTTGAAAAAGAAACAAAAGAGGAAGTTAGTGAAAAGAAAAATGATGATGTAAATATGAAGGAGGAAGATGAAAAAAAGAAAGAAATAAAAGAAGGGAAGAAGAAGGTGGACGACCCAACACCACAACTAAAGAGCTTGCCGTATCCAAAGAACCCTTCAAAAATAGACAAGGAAAGGTAATTTGCAAGGTTTATGGATATCTTCAAAAGGTTACAAATAAACATACCTTTTGTGGAAGCCATGGAGCAAATGCCAACTTACGCTAAATTTATGAAGGAGCTGTTAACAAAAAAGAAGAGATTTTCTGAGGAAACAGTGGAGCTTGCAGCAGGCTGCAGTGCCATCATTCAAAAAGCACTGCCACAAAAAACAAAAGACCCCGGAAGTTTCACAATCCCAGTAACTATTGGTACTCTACCAGTAGGAAAAGCACTCTTGGATTTGGGAGCAAGCATTAACCTAATGCCTCTCTCAATGGTGAAAAAAATTGGAGATCTTGAGGTGAAGCCAACTCGGATGACCCTCCAGCTGGCGGATCGATCTATGAAATTTCCATATGGCATAGCTGAAGATGTACTGGTAAGAGTTGACAAGTTTGTATTTCCTGTAGATTTTGTCATAATGGATATAGAAGAAGATGCAGAAGTACCTCTCATTTTGGGGAGACCCTTCATGAAGACCGCAAAAGTAATTATTGATGTGGATGATGGGAAGTTAAAAGTGAGAGTGCAAGATGAAGAAGTAAATTTCAATATGTTTGATGCAATGAAATACCCAAAAGAAAAACAACAGTGCTTCAAAATTGACATTGAAGAAGAAGCCATCAGAGAACAAACCAACGAATGGTTCAACAAAGATCCACTGGGTAAGCTGAACGTTGGAGCAATGGATGAAGACAAGAAGAAGGACAAGCAAGATACTCAGAAAGATAGTCACTTTGAAAGGCTGTCTGAGCAAACAAAAGAAGTTGTTCCACCAAAAGTGGAATTAAAAGCTTTACCTCCACACTTGAAATATGTTTTTCTTGATAAAAATAACCAAAAACCTGTTATTATTAAAAGGGAATTGACAGGTACCGAAGAAAAGCAGTTAATTCAAGTCTTGAAAGAGCATTCAACAGCGATTGGATGGAGGCTGGAAGATTTGAAGGGAATAAGCCCAGCTTACTGCACTCATCACATTTACATGGAACAAGAATTCAAACCAATTGCTCAGCCACAGAGACGCTTGAACCCAACTATGAAGGAAGTGGTAAAAGGGGAGGTAACTAAGTTACTAGAAGCTGGTATAATTTATCCTATTTCTGATAGCTCTTGGGTAAGTCCTGTGCAGGTTGTTCCAAAGAAAGGAGGAATCACTGTCATACAGAATGAGAAGCATGAATTGATCCCTACAAGAACAGTCACAGGATGGAGGATGTGTATCGATTACAGGAAACTAAACACTGTTACCCGGAAAGATCACTTCCCTCTGCCCTTCATGGATCAAATGCTAGAAAGACTTGCAGGTCAAGCATACTACTGCTTTCTAGATGGATACTCAGGGTATAACCAGATCGCAGTTGCACCTGAGGATCAAGAAAAAACAGCATTCACATGTCCCTTTGGGGTATTTGCATACAGAAAAATGCCCTTTGGATTGTGCAATGCCCCTGTAACATTTCAAAGATGTATGCTTGCTATCTTCTCTGATTTGGTGGAAAAATGTATTGAGGTCTTCATGGATGATTTCTCTGTTTTTGGTCCATCATTTGATCAATGTTTGAAAAATTTGACCATTGTGTTGAAAAGATGTGTAGACACCAATTTGGTTTTGAATTGGGAAAAATGTCACTTCATGGTGACTGAAGGCATTGTGTTAGGACATCAAATCTCCAAAAGAGGTATTGAAGTGGACAAAGCAAAGGTAGAAGTGATCGAGAATTTACCACCACCAGGAAATGTAAAGGGAGTCAGAAGCTTCTTGGGCCATGCAGGATTTTATAGAAGGTTTATCAAGGACTTCTCAAAAATTGCAAAGCCTTTGAGTAATCTCTTAAACAAAGACACTCCTTTTAATTTTGATGATTCTTGTTTGCATGCCTTTGAAACTCTAAAGCATAAACTAACATGTGCACCTGTAATAGTTGCCCCTGATTGGGGACTAGACTTTGAAATGATGTGTGATGCCAGTGATTATGCTATTGGAGCCGTATTAGGACAAAGAAAGGCTAAAATTTTTCATGTTATACACTATGCTAGTAAAGTTTTAAACCCTGCACAAACAAATTATGCAACAACAGAAAAAGAACTCTTAGCAATAGTGTATGGCCTGGAAAAATTTAGACCTTATCTGATTGGTTCCAAGATCACTATTTTTACTGACCATGCTGCCATTAAATATCTGCTGAATAAACCTGATTCTAAGCCCAGACTAATTAGATGGATCTTGCTAATGCAAGAATTCAACCTAGTAGTCAAAGACAAAAAGGGCAGCGAAAATTTTATTGCAGATCACTTGTCCCGACTTGTCAATCAGGAAGTCACACTACTCCAACCTGAAGTGAAGGAAGAATTCCCTGATGAAAAGCTACTAATGATGAAAGAACGGCCATGGTTTGCAGACATGGCCAACTTTAAAGCTGCTGGAGCACTGCCTGATGACCTTTCATGGCAGCAGAGGAAGAAGTTTCTAAGGGATGCAAAACAATTCATATGGGATGACCCCTACCTATTCAAACTTGGATCAGATCACATCTTGAGGAGATGTGTGTCCCAAGAAGAGGCTGAAAGCATCCTATGGCACTGTCACAGCTCACCCTATAGAGGACATTTCAATGGGGAGAGGACAGCAGCAAAGATCCTCCAATCAGGTTTTTATTGGCCCTCTTTATTTAAAGATGCTAATGTTTTTGTGCAGCATTGTGAAGCATGTCAGAAGACAGGGAACATATCAAAAAGACATGAGATGCCAATGACTACCATCCTTGAAATAGAAGTCTTTGATTGCTGGGGCATAGATTTTACTGGGCCATTACCAATGTCATTCTCAAATGAGTACATAATTGTGGCAGTAGATTATGTCTCTAAGTGGGTGGAAGCCATGACATGTACTAAAGCTGATGCTAAGACGGTCATCAAATTTCTTAAGAAAAACATTTTCAGCAGGTTTGGCACTCCAAGAGTATTGATAAGTGATGGAGGCTCTCACTTCTGCAATAGTCAACTCCAAAGATGCCTACAACATTATGGAGTCAAGCACAAAGTAACCTCCCCTTACCATCCTCAGGCTAATGGCCAAGTGGAAGTATCCAACAGAGAAATTAAGAGGATACTGGAGAAGACAATCAGCCAAAGCAGAAAAGACTGGTCATTGAAGTTAGATGACGCTTTATGGGCCTATAGAACAGCATACAAGGCACCAACTGGATTCTCACCTTATCAGTTGGTATATGGTAAAAATTGCCATCTTCCAGTGGAACTTGAACACAAAGCATTTTGGGCACTGAAAACCCTCAACTATGACCCAAAGGCATCAACTGAAGAAAGGAAGACTCAGATGCACAAGTTGGAAGAGTGGAGGAATCATGCCAATGACTCATCCAGGATCTATAAAGAGAAAATGAAGGTTTACCATGATAGACACATCATGAAGAAAAGTTTTCACCAGGGACAATCTGTTCTTCTTTTCAACTCAAGGATGAAACTATTCCCAGGAAAACTCAAGTCTAAATGGTCAGGACCCTTAATTGTGAAGGAGGTGAAACCTTATGGAGCTATTGAATTACAAGATCCTAAATCTGAAAGAACTTGGGTCGTGAATGGACAAAGAGTAAAGCCCTATTTAGGAGGAGCAGTGGAGAAGGTTGCCACTGACATCCTACTAAAAGACCCATGATCAAACTCAGGCGTCGAGCTAATGACGTTAAACAAGCGCTCATTGGGAGGCAACCCAATCCTTTATGCCTTCTTTCCATAAAAATTTTTATTTCTTAAAGTTTCTATTTACCTTGTAGATTGCTCATCAAGAGAACCCCAAATAAAAAGTCTAAAACAAAGGCAAACAAAACTGGAGCTGGAAGTTGAATTAAGAGAGACATGAGGACATCACCACGCTCAAAGCGTGGATAACCTCGCTTAAGCGAGCCAAGATGGCCAGAACCAAGCAAACTGTACCAAACCCCCCTGTCACCACTTCCCCAGCAAGGAGTTCCCGAAGGAATAAAGGCAAAAGACCACGCACAGATGAACAAGATAATGCTCCAAGATTTAGGAAGAAAGGCAACAGCAAGCGTTACGAGGACATTTCAAATTAGACGTTCATACCAGAAAGAAAAGTAGACTTGGCCCTGGGAGACTGTGATGCCTTCCTGCAGATCATAAGAAGGAGGAATTGGTTAAAGGTATGTTACCCAAGGGAGAAATACGACCCTGAAGTTGTAAGAGAATTCTATGCGAACACCTGGACAAAAGATGGAGGGGGAGAACGAAAAACTTATGTGAGGGGAACCTGGCTCTCATATGACAGAGACACAATCAATTTTTACTTGGGGAACATCATGACCTTAGGAGAGGGGGAAATCTGCGAATATGCTGCCATGGTTGCAAGGAACCAGTTCATTGCCACAAATGACCTTGAAGCAGCTATATGTGTTCCAGGACACCACTTTCAAATGGGACAAGGAGAGACACCACTGAGAATTTTAAGAAAAGACATGACTACTATTTCTCAAGTTTGGACTTCTTTCTTATTAGCTAACATAGCACCTAACGCTCATGTCTCTGATTTGATTTTTAGTAGGTGTTATTTCCTATACTGCATTCTGAGAGAGGACATCTCTATTGATCTAGCCCAAGTACTATCGGATGAAATCCATAAGTTTGTGATTTCTGACCAGAAGTATTCCCAGGCAGGTCAAAAGGTAAAAGGGAGTCTCGGTTTTCCTGCCTTTATCACTGATTTTTGTGCAGCTCATGGTGTTGAGGTACAAGACCTCAAACTAATCAGGCCTTCCATAGACAAACGCTTCATTGAGCGTTACTGCAGTAATCCAGCACTTCCTGCAACTGATGTACCTCCTCCACCTGCCTCACAAGCATTCAGCACTGCACCTGCCCATCCCCCCTCAACACAGAAGCCAATCTGATTTTACAAGGCATCCACATCCTGAAAATTCAAAACAGCCACCTCCTGGCCCAGCAGAACGCTCAGCATAGAGGTTTGTTACATGTTCACAATGGCCTTTATCACAGCATTCCTGCAGGTCAACACAATCCCTGGATGCCACCTGCCCAGTTTGAGGCCCTACTTGCTTGGCCTGGGGACAGGCCTCCTTTTGTGGGAGGAGGTGAGACTACACAGGAGGATAGGCCAGGAACTTCAACACAGGGACCTCCAGAAAGAGACCTGGGAACAGAAGAGGACTCATCTGAGGAAGAGTGAAATTTTTTTTTTCTCTTGAAGTTTAAATTGCTACTTAGTTTTATTTCCAATTGACAATTTACAGCTTTACTTTAGCTTTAATACAGCATACGTTAGAATTGCTTGTGATTATTATTGATTGCTTGTGATTATCTGCTTGCGATTTTATTCTTGTTTGCTTTCCTGTTTTGATGATTAAGACTTTGAACATTTTTGAAAACCCCAACCAAAGATTTTACTTTTTGAACTAGAAAAGTTTCCAAGCAGCAGAATGCTTTTAGGCAACAACACTGATTTTTTTTAGGCAAAATGACTTAATTAAGAACCAAGGAACTGGAATGCATGTACTTTTGCTTGTTTACATGACTTGAACCCTTTTCTGTTAGAATAAGGAAGTAAGCAGTGAGAAATCTAAACACTTGAGAGCCTCATTCGAATTTGTTAAATTAGCATTGACTGATTTTCTAATTAAAACCTTTTTCTTAAGAAATAAGCAAGGAAATGATAAGGCAATTTTGAAAACATAGTTAGCCAAGAGCCAAAAAGCTACCCTGATAAAAATATCCAATTTTTTTGGCAGCCCATCTTTTGAGCCATAAAAGCATAAAATTTTTTTCTCTACCCTAAGCTAAGCATAAAAGCAAAAATCCTATCCTACCTGCATGTTCATCTTGAAAAAGAGCATAAAATATTTTTTCTCAAAAGGAGATGAAACAAATGGAGGCAGTAGAAGAAAATGCAAAAAGAAGAATAGTAAGCTCTCCAAAAAGGTATAAAAGAGCTGGAGGAAAACAAAGGAAAGGTCTGAAGTTTCAATGCAAAGAAGAAGCCTTCTAAATTGTTAAATAAATTAACCAAAAGCACTTATGCTCTTCTTTGAACATGCGTTTTGAAACCAAGAAAAACCAAAGATTCTTGTCAACCCAGCCTCATTACATCCTTAAAAGACCTTTTGATCCTTGCTATTCATTTGAATTTTGGTTTTACTAGAAATGACGGCCAATGTTAACTGAGCAGTTCTAATGATGGATGAGCGAAACAGACACCTGGTAAGAAATAATGAGAGTTCTCTATTCTTACAGCAATGGGTTACATGCTTTATGAACAAGGTAATAGTGCATTACATTTTAAGGAATTGGTATTAAGAAAATCATTTGCCTAGACATCAACTCAGATTATTGTTTTCTAAACTTTTTGTCTGCAACAGAAACTCAGATTTTTGAACGCTTGAGTCCCTTTCCAAAACTTCTTTTTACTTGAGGACAAGCAAAAATCTAGGTTGGGGAGAGTTTGATAAGTGTTGAATAAAGCATTGATTTCATGACTCATTTGAACCAATTTTGTAAAGATTTTTAGCTAAATTAAGGAATTATTGAAGGAAGTAAGCATGAATCCTCTAAACATTGTATAAAAAAAGAAATGTTGTGGAAAGCTGCAGGAAAGACAAAGTAAGCAAGCTTGAGCATGAAAGTTGGGAAACATGAAGCACCTCTCACGCTTAAGCGTGAAGATTAGACGCTTAAGCGAGGATTAAACATGACTTAAAGGGAAACAGAGGCATCAGGACCCCTCTCACGCTCAAGCCTGGGGATGAGACACTTGAGCGTGAGCGTGAGCGTGACCCTGCGCATGAAGCACGCTTGAGCGTGAATAAATGGAGCTTGAGCGTCACCAGGTACATGAAAGGCGCTTGAGCGTAGGCCTTACACGCTTGAGCGTGAGGGATGGATAATAAGGCCACGCTTGAGCGCAACTGAAGAGGAGTAAGCGTGAGCAATGGTTTGCACCAAAAGGAAGGCCACGCTTAAGCGTGGGGATGATTCAGCTTGAGCGTGAGACAACCAAAAAGCATCAGAGCCTTTCACGCTTGAGCGTGACCATCAAGCTCAAGCGTGACTCACACAGCATGGGTTTCTTAATTCTTTATTCACCAATGATGCGATGCAAACTCATCCACTTTCTTCTGTTTCCACCAGTCTCTGAAAGATGCCGCATGGGTTCTACGCAAGTGGGCAAGAGAAGCTGAACCAAAACTCCTATAAATCAAGCTGTAAACAGAGCACAAGGGATCACATCATACATCAGATTCATCCTCTGTATTTTTCATTCACACCTTCCATTTACTGTATTCATTCCTTTGATGGTGAAAATGCAAGGCATGAGTAACTAATCTCCCTTATGGGATTGGCTGTAATCCATTCAACACTGAAGTAATGCTGTTGTAAGTTTTTATTAAGTAATGAGATTTGATAAGTTTCTGTATTTCCTTTTGCGTTTAATGCCTGAAAGTACTTGATCACTATTTTCTTGTTCTAAGTTTTCTCAAGTATGCTGGGAAGTGACTTTTGAAAGCAGAATCTGAAAGAAATACTTGTTGTGAGTAGGTAGCCAGGGATGGCGTCTAACGCAATAAACGTCAAAACAATCGATCGATAATGCTGGAATGATTTCCAAAGTGAGTGAGGGATCAGCGGTTTGAAAATCATTCTTATGAATTTTGTAGTCGAGGGATCGATACAAATGACTTTGATTGTGACGTAGAACTTATCTTTTCGATTTACTTATATGAAAACTTATGCAGCTTACAGAGGTGAAGATGTGATGAAGCCAATCCCTGTTTTACAAAACTGATTTTCCCAACATCATTTACTGTTATCTTTTGCAAGTGCTATTCTCTGTTATTTGTTACTTACTGTTTCTCATTCAATATCATTCATAACAAATCCAACCAAAAACTTTCTGCCTAATCAATTCAAACTAAGATCTTCATTCTAGCACCTCCTCAGTGGAACGACAACTATACTATATTACAACTTCTGTGTTTAAACTTGGCACATCCATTCCATTGAGTTCATATTATACAAACTTGATTCTCTTTCAGTGAACTCTTCATTCCAAATATCTCAGAAACTCTTTATCAGGGCACCATGCTGGGTGTCGAAGCTTGATGAGAAAGGTCCTCAGGGCTGGATATTGGTGGCCCATGGTGAAACAAGACTCAGCAGATTTCGTGAAGAAGTGTGATGCATGTCAAAGATTCTCTAATCTTCATCACACACCGGCCCAAGAACTTTCTTCGTCCGCTGTGCCCTGGCCGTTCTACCAGTGGGGCCTTGATATCCTAGGTCTGTTCCCCACTGCACCAGGAGGTATCAAATATTCAATTGTGGGGGTAGATTACTTCACCAAATGGATTGAGGCTGAGCCAGTGGTGCATATCACCTCTGCAAGGACAAGGCGCTTTGTATATGAGAACATCATCGCTCGATTCGGTGTGCCAGGGCGGATTGTGATTGATAACGGCACCCAATTCACAAATAAAAAGTTCACAGACTTACTTGAAGGACTGGGGATAGTCTAGATATTTTCATCTGTTGAGCACCCCCAGACGAACGGCCAAGCGAAAGTAGCCAATCGAGAGGTGCTGAAGGGGCTGAAGAAGCGTCTTGGAGAATCGAAGGGAGGTTGGACCGATCAATTGTGCCATGTTTTATGGGCATACCGTACCACACCTCACTCTTCCACTAATGAATCCCCATACCGGTTGACCTACGGGGTCGAGGCGATGATCCCAGTAGAGCTACAGACCAGATCGGCTCGAGTGGAGTATTTCTCAGCTGAGGATAACAATGCCAATCTGGCATCAGAGCTGGACGTTCTCCATGAACTAAGGGAAGGAGCTTTTGTTAGAGACCAGGCAATAAAGGCGAAGGCAGCCCTTCGGTACAACAAGCGTGTCCAATTCAGAGCGTTCAACACTGGTGATCTTGTGTTAAGAAAGGCAAGTGTGAGGAATAAATTCGCGCATCAAGGAAAGCTAGCGCCAACCTGGGAAGGCCCCTACAGATTCTCTGAGGTGACTGGAAAGGGATCATACCGGCTGGAGGAACTCGATGGGACTCTAATCCGTAATAAATAGAACACCCAGAACTTACGTATTTATTACAACTAGTTGGTAAGATGGCATGTACTCTTTTTCCTTACTTGAGTTTTTTCCCATTGGGTTTTCTCAAGAAGGTTTTAACGAGGCATGACCCCAACTACGCTTTCTTTGTAATATACTTTCAATCTTAATGAGAATGCAGTTTATAACTCTATCACTCTCACTTTTCTGGTATGTTGTGATTTATAGCTATAGTCCATTACGCATATTCCCCAGGACGGATGATCTCAATCACTTATTCTGTGGTTCGATGATACAACTCCTGGCGTGGACAATTCCCATCATTATCCTTATGATGGAAGTCTTTGAAGACTCAATCCGTACTCTTACGATTGGGATGAAGACCCCTCAGGACGAATGATCTCAATCACCAATTCTATGTATTGAGGATGTAACTCCTTGAGGGATGAACGAAGACCCTCAGGATGGATGATCTCAACTACCTATTCTGTAGTTGACGATGTAACTCCTTGAGGGACGAAGTGAAGACCCTCAGGACGGATGATCTCAATCACATATTTTATGTATTGACGATGTAACTCCTCGAGGGGGAAATGGGTTGTAGGGCTGGTCCTTTCTCAAGGCCACAAACTGAACCCCATTCGAATAAAACATGGGTTGTAGGGCTGGTCCTTTCTCAAGGCCACAAACTGAACCCCATTCGAATAGAACGTGGGTTGTAGGGCTGGTCCTTTCGCAAGGCCACAAACCGAACCCCACCTGAAGGCTTGGATTGTAAGATTGCACCGAACTCCAAGTATGGCTAGTAGGATCGAACCGAACACCGTGTGAAGACTTGAGTTGTAGGATCAAACCGAACCTCAAGAGAAGGGAGTCAAAAACTTAGCCTTTTTCAATATCGTATTGAAGTCATACCAAACTACAAACATAATTTCCTTCCTCATCTCCGAAGCATTCATCGCGGGGCGGCTAGATGCAAATATGGCCGTTCCATATCTTCGAGATCGGATGAACTTTTCAAATTTTCAAAGAAGTTAAAGGTAACTTTTACAACGAAATTTCCCTTCCCAATATACTTATACTTGGGGACAGGGCATACTTTAACTTAATTGTTGCTTGTCTGTTACAATTTGTTATCTTAATCCGAGGTGATAAGAACGCTTTAAACAGCAATATAGCTAAACAAGAGCGGGTTTGCAAAGTATTGAAAAAGTTAAAGTATTATGCATATTGTTAAATTATCTAGCAATCATATACTTATCATAAATGATAGAAGAGGAACAAAAGCAAATTTTATTTCTGGAAAGGAGAAGTCGTACAGGTTTTAAAGTATTAAAAGCTGGAGCTGATCCCAGTACACAGCTATAAACGAAAGCATAAAATCAAGGAGCAGGTGGTTGATTCTCTGAAGTGGGTACCTCCGTCCTCTCCTCTTCGGCTCCATCAGTTTGAGCCCTATCCGAGCCGGCCTCTGCCTCAGTTTGAGCACCTCCTTGCGTCTCAGCTTCAGGGCCAGGAGTGGACGGTGTTGGCTCCATACTTTGACCCTCTGGAAGTGGAGGCAGTTCATAAAGAGCCTCGCGAGGATCCTAGTGCGAGCCGTCCTTCTTCACTTCGACAAGTTTCCCCCCATGAAATTCATAGAACGGATCCAATCCGTACAAATTAAGCTTCACATCAGGGTTGCGGTAAAAAACTTGACGAAGTGCCAGGCCGAAGGATTCGTAAGCCACATTTTTGCATATCCCCAAGGCTTTGGCAGCCTTGGCCTTAGCAGCAGATAATTTCTTTTGAAGCTTGGCAAAATCCTCCTCTGACGGCCCAGTGCTCGTACTCCCCTTCCTCAGCTCTTCAATTTGGGCCTGCATCTCCTTCCGAAGGATTTCCCACTCTCCAAGGCTTTTGTTGTGTCCGTCCTCCATTATTTTGAGATCGTCAGCAAGCTTGGTCGATCTCTTCCTCTCCAATTGCAGCTCTTCTTCAAGGAGGGGAATGGACTTATTCTGTTGCTGAAGCTCATTGACCTGCCGCTCCAACGCTTTATTGGCAAAATGAAGTTGGCTTATTTCCTCTGTTTTCTTCTGAAGTGTTTCCTTAGCCTTTTTCAGTTCAGCCTCCACACCTCTATGAATATCAGCTTGCTTGGTAGCCCAGGTATCCTTCACAGCGAGTTCGGTTTCAAGCTTTTCAACTTGCTCCATATAGTCCGCCTTTTTGCTCAAAGAGTCTAAGAGGCCGGATAGCTCATCCAGCTGCCAATGGCCGGCCTCGCAAGCACTTCAAACTCCAACAGCGTTAAGAGAGGGGCGGAGGCAATACCTTGCTTTGGGAAGAGTGGCAAGCATGGACCCCTAGAACCAGAGGTATGGGGACAGGAAAGACTCATTGGGGGGATCCATTACCGGGAGAGGACCGCTCCCTGAGTCCGGTCCAGACGTGGTTTGTGACGCAGGGGCGGTTGAATCAGAGACAGGTTTCTTTCCCTTGTCCTTTTTTAACCCAGATTCCTCCAGGGTCTTTTGGCGTTTCTTTGTGGGGTCACCAGAGGGGGGCTTCTCCAGATCCACTGTCTTGACCAGGTGCCTCTTCTTCTTTTTCTTTTCTGGGACAGCCTCTTCATCGCCCTGCCCAGTGGCTTCCGCTTGTTTTTCGGGTTCCTCCTCGTCAAGGAGAGGGACTTCGTCTCCCACAGCAGAAGTCAGAGGAATAGTTGGAGCTTTGGTGGCGTTCCTCTTAGCTTGAATTTCGTTTTCCTCCGAGGAGGAGTCATCATCAGCCAGCATAGTCCTTAGAGACAACATCTCTGGACAGGCTTTTTCGATTTGTTCTGCAAAATAAGGAAAATTAAGTTAACATATGAGAAGAAAATAATCAGAGCGGAATAAATGCAAAACATAACCACAGTAGGAACAGATATTACGGAGGTATGTAGTTTGGACATCGCCATCCGCCAGGAAAAGCCTACAAGAAAATCCTTTGAGGGTCCTCGAGGCCGTCTGCATGGCGCTCAGTACCTCAACAGAGTGAGGGGAAAGCTCACCCTTATCAGTATAGTAAGCACGGCTTAGCAGTAGAAAGTGCTCGTGCGTCCAACTGAGAGGAAATTTGGTGAATCCTTCCTTGTTGCGCCAGAAGACCGGCTTGTTGGGTTGAATACGGAGCCGCGTATAATAATGTTTGAAAGAGCGTCCATCCACCTTAGCGGATTCAGTGTAGGACTTGAAGCTTACCATCCTTGGGTCACAACGGAGTGTTATGAACCCAAGGCCACCCTTCTTGTTGGCACGGCGGACCACCTGGCAGTAATAGAATAATTTGGCCACGGTGGCGGTGAAGTTGAAATGCTCTCCCAGAATTTCGAGAGCGCGGACCAGGCCCCAGCCGTTGGGGTGTAGTTGAGTCGGAGCGCAGTCGAGGAAGCGCAGGACGGCCATCTGAAATTCTGTCATGGGGAAGCGGACCCCCAACTTTTGAAATACGAAGTCGTACATGTAGACCGACCTTTCATCAGGAACGATGTGACAAACTCTTTCAGATGGACGGGGTGCAAGAGCAACATAGCGACCTTTATACTTCTTATCTGAGTAAATCTTGCAGCGGAGAGGGACGGGGCGTTCTTCTTCACTCGCATGATGTGAAGGGATTTCCAAAAATTCCTCCTCAACCCAGCAGTACGGCCTCTCCCTATTCAGTTTTTCCCAATTCAGCCGGTGTGCCACGACGTTGACACACCCTTCAATAGTACAGAGAATCATCGTTTTACCAGACCCAGGGATCTCCATGGTCTTTGATGCACGATGGAACGCGTATGTGCTGTGGTAGAAAGCAACATCATCAGAGAGATAACCTTCATTACTTGACCCTTCATCAGAGCTGCTGGTAGCCCTCGAGTCAAGGGGAACCTCAGAGCGGCATTGAGTAGAAGACGCTCGTGAGGAAGAAGTTTCAACTCTCTCTGAGCGACGAAGCCCAGCCACAGGAAGATTCACTGGAATCCTTCCACCACGGTGGCTAGAGGGGGCGCGAGAGCTCAAACTCCCCCTGTTTGAGGTACCAGCGTTGCCTGTTCTAGGGCGCATGGTCGAAGTAGAATGAATAAAATTGTAGGGAGATAAAGGAAAGGGAAAGGGAGGTTACCTAAAGAAGAGAAGAACTTTGTGAAGGTTGAAGGCAGCAAAGAAATCTCTAGAAATTTGAGCAGAGGTTCACTAAGCTTGAAGACAGAGATGAATTCTAAAACTCGTTAAGTGTCCCTTTTATAGGTAACGAAGAAGCACAGTGCTCTATTGAAAGTCACGACGTTTACTTCAAAACGCAACCTTTCAAATTCAAACGACTCCGTCGTTTGGTAACGTTAAAGCACGAAAATGAAACGTTTTTACAAAATGGGCCTTCATCAGTTGAAATCCAGGCCCAATAAGCCCAATCGACGGTTACATTCCTGGGAAGTAATGGCTCATGCGTAAAAAGACGCATTTAATGTCCAATCATTTCAGACGCATTTAATGCGCCCCAACCACTCTTCGAATATCAAGGGTTTTGATTTCCAAAAACTCTTGGGATTTCCCTCATTATGATACGCTGTCTGAATCCGTTGTATATAGCACGAGAAGAACGGTAACTCAGTTGGCAGAACGGATATTAAAGAGTTTTCAGAAGGAATTTCCAGAACGTTCCACCGGTACCCAGACCTCTCCAAGGCTGTATAGCTCGTATGAACAACTTAACAGTCCCTCACACAAGCTAGGGGACAAATGATCCGGTTTGGATACTGGTCCCCAAAGTTATGACGTCAGAACGACTTCATAAGAGGGAAATCGGTGTCACAGTTCAGGCAGTGCCACACCGGATATCCGATATCCCTTCATCCGCTCTTATCTCATCAGACGTTCTATTCATTCTCTCTACAACGGATACTTCACTCGTTCTCACTGCACGTCTATATAACCGTTTGCCTCAGAATCACTGTGAGATAAGAGTTCCTTATAACTTATCAGTGAAGATACCCTGCATAGCGGAATATGTCAATGTCAATTGCCTCAGAGAGTAAGTACATGTGTCAGTGAAATATGCGGAAAGGTGATTATCCTCCATCCTTGTCACAGGATCGTACTCTGATAATTGACCTACCCTCCTGACACATTCTGAGTACTGAGCCACTTTGATTGACACACTTCACACGCTATCAGAGCCAATGGGTCCACTTGCATCCAACGATTCATTTCCTACGTTCAACTATAAATAGCATGACCTAAAACACATGCAAGGTTACGTTGTCCTAACTCACTCTTTACTATTGTATTGCTCGAGTATTCACTGAGTTCATACACTTTTCTGACTTGAGCGTCGGAGAATCTTTGCAGGTGGCACCACCTTTCGCCCTCTCTCAACGTGAATCGTTGGTGTGAAGGATCTCCAGGACAACAAGACTGGTTTCTCCCACTGAGAGGCCGGATTACCACACCGGATACCCACTGTACCGGTGTACAAACCCTAAAACACCTGAACTCTTGTGGCTGGTCCCACACCGGATCCTAGACCCCGGTTCAGACCAGTTCAGAAAGATTATGAAATCTTAGACAACGTCCCAGTATGGTCCTTGTTGGTTGAAATGATAAGTTGGTAATGTAATGATGATGATATGAGATGGGTTGTGAAGATGGTGATATGCGGTGAATGAATTAAGTATGATGTATGATGATATGTGGTTTGGCCATTTTGTCCTTAATTACCAAAGTTAATGACAGGTAAATTAAATATAAACACAATGAGTTTGATTAAAACCTCGATGAACCCAACCATTTAGGATTATAAGGGAAATTAGATTAATAAGGACCTTAATTTAATTAGTTAATCCTTAATTATTACTAGTCAGTAGTAAAAAGAATTACTATCCCAAATAGGATAAATAAATAAGCCATTATACTTAGAAATAACCCAAGCCCGTTATCTATAAAGCTAAAACTTCCTAAACATTTCTCCACCCTTTTAGGCTTACTTAGAGTACCTTACAAGATTGTTATCAATATAAATATATGATAAAGAAACATAAAGACTTTGTATTGGTGTTAAGGACAAAGGTGTGCCAACGCAAGGACCTTATGTGATGACAAAAGCCTTGAGAAAGAAAATATAAAAGATTGAGTGCATTTGTCATGCATCATGTGCATAAAGTTTGATGAATGATTGTGTTGAGAATACTAGAGCATACATTATGGGTACACTAGAGGACATTCACGTTCGATCCCCATGAAGGATCTTGGGAGTACCATTGGGCTATAACTCCAATATGCTCGGGAGTAGCTCCCCGATGTCGGGCATAGCAATGCAAACCCAGTGTAGTTCGACTAAAGACAAAGTGTAACTATGATCGTGGAGAGTCAAGTCCCATTTTTGAGTGGCCACGAATGATGGTGAAGGATCCTTGTTTATTGCGGACATATGTATCCTGTCCTGGTAACCTTATAATGTAAAGGACTTGGTGTACTCCGACCACTCTAGAGATGAATAGAACGGCGTGGATCTGACGATGTGATATGATTTTTGGGCCCACATGCATCACATTGATAACACTAAAAAAAATACAAAGGTAATAAATCAAATTGCACCCATGTATAGCATCCTCAATTTCCTTTGTGTGATATGTCATTTAGCTGTGATGTGACTATGCTTCTAATATATTATACTTGCTAAAAGAGATATGGTAATATTGAATATTTAATTGTTGTTTGTTGTACTATGTATTATATGAATAAACATTTATTTATGAATAATTATAGGATGTTATGAATGAATATTGGAATAATCTAAGTAAGACCTGTAAGCGAGACAACCTGAAAGAAGTAAGTTCAATAGAGAGTGATGGTTAGTAAGAGACTTGATGAGATATACGAGAGCGAGGCCCGAATCCTACGGGAGCACCGATTGGTGATCATTGTTTGAAGAACCATCAGAAATGACCACATCCTTGTTGTTTGGGAGTGTGAGAGAAATGCTCACCCTTTACACTATTTTTCAGACCAAAGAAGAGACTCCATATGGATAAGGGAGACTGCTCCAGCAGTCAGCACACATTAGCTGAGAATGCACCCAGTATCCACACGATCATTACATTCAGTGGAGATGACGTTTTTATTGGTAGGCCTATAGACATTACTTGACGACCGCGACGTTGAGGTCATAGAAGCGAAGGTATGACGCTATAAAGATCCACCACGTCCCCCGTCAGTTGACGAGCTTGATGAGTTAGCAGCACGACAAGAATCTACCGTTGATGACTTTCATTCCCAGCCGGAACGAGTACCGCTTCCACCTTCCCCCACACCAGAGTACATTCCTATACCAGCTGAGGTGGAAGACCCAGAAGAAGAGCCCATCAATATCATCGGAGGTCTTACCGACGTGATAATATTTACTCTACAGGACGCTCTCATTCCAGAGCCAATAGCTACAGTAAATACCAATGGAGATAGTGCCGACAACACCATACACGATTCTGTCTCCTATGACCAGGTTCTTAGCACGTGTAGAGTGGGACTATCCTGAGAGTTTCCCTTGTCATGTGTATCAGAGCTTCACTTATGGCGATACAAAGGATATCAGCGCTATGTCATTAGAAGCTCGAGACTTACATTAGACGCATATCACCGACGTAGACCACAACAACAGAGGTCGCTGATGCCGGGGGAGTCATCTGGACCATCATTCTTTGACGATGAGTAGTTTAGGTTTCTTTGACTTTTTTACTTTGTATATATTGTTAGGGATCCTACGTGCCCTACCTCTTTTGAATATAATGTATGTTTGTTAAATAGACCATGACAGGATGTATATTTGTATATATTGATGACATCACCTTACCTTTGTTTTATACTCATACAAAAAGAAAAGAAAAAAAAATATTTTCAGATTTTCACACATTATGGTACCTTAGTTAATTGGAACGTCCTAGAGCAAGGATGATTTCAGTTAACCGAGGCAGACACAGTGATACTCTTAGTCAATTAAGGCAAATCAGATAAGGATTTATTTTAGCTGACTAAGGGTGTCAAATACAATATATATATATATATATATATATATATATATATATATATATATTAGAGCATAAAGAAAACTTGTAATGATCAAAGCATACCATCCAAATCATATTTAGTGCTATATGTGAGTCAACATAAACTATTCATTAAAAACATATAATTTTTACAGGACTCAATGAAATAAAATTACAACTTTTAAACTCTACTCCCCCTTAACAGATACATTTTACTCAACCCATAAAAGACTTAAACTCTACTCCCCCTTTAGATATCTGATGGTTCAGAGTCAGACTTAGAAGATGGTTGAATAAGTCTTAGACTTTTTTTTACGGAATTTGAAACTTTAAAACGTAAACAATCAGACTTTTGTAGTAGATTTGTTAAAAGCAAGGAAAGAGAGAATGAACATAAGAAATTTACACTGGTTCATTTCCAATGCAGAAGCTACGTCTAGTCGTTTCAAACTTGAAGAATTTCCACTATTGTAAAACTCCTTTTACAATTTCAACACTAGACCGTGCCACAAGTATTCTTGACTCCAGCCACTTCTAGCTTAAAACCCAAGTATTCCTTCAACAAGCCACTCCTAGCTCAATCCCAAATATTCCTTCAAAAGCCTCTTCAGGCCATAATTATTTCCCACAGAAACTAAAAACTGGTAACTCACCAAACTTATACATAAATACATGTTTGAAAGATAGTGTTTGGTGTTTCAAAGAACTTAGTGTATGGAAAGATACAAGTGATAAGTAGATACACTAAGTGAAAAAGCAAAAGACCAAGGTCTGCTAGATGCAGAACAACAAAAAAAGTTTTTGCTTAAGACTAAGAGAGAAGAAAGCTTTGTAAACTAATTTGCAAGATTTTCTTCGAATGATTCAGAAGTTCTCTCATCTTCAATTTGAATTTCTTCATATTTATAGACCATTCAAAATGACCGTTTGATGATATGGTAAAGAAATCTAGCCATTGCAGATCCGTTGGAGGAGTTTTAGCTGTTGAGAGTACCAGACCTTAAGAAGTGAAAAGAGATCAAGAGTTTGGTGTGAAGGAACTTTAGAGCTTTGCATTGAAATGATGTTCCTTGAGCTTCTCAAAGCAAAAGTCCTTCTATATGCTTTCTTCTTTGAACATACAACATGCAAAGCAAAAAGATTTGACCTTCTGAACATATTCTAAAGCGCGTAATGGCTCACTAAAATTTGTAGAAAACCTTCATTGGTTTCTTCCCATATGAACTTTGGCTTTTGCACTCTTTTGTGTCCTTTCCTCTTTTGATGATAAGTGTAGTTTTCTCTTGATACGCACATACTTCAGAGCATCATAAACTTAGACTTGATTTTTTTGCTATATGCTTGAGTTTTTGAGCAAATACTTACCTTCTTTGATGATTCAAGCAGCTTTCAAAGAAAAAGATATGTTCTAGAGTGTCATTATTAAGCTTTGATATAAAGATTAGAGTTATATCTTTATATATTTGGAAGTCTTGATTCTTTAAGTCTAAACGAGTTTTGTTTTAAACAAAGTTTGGTAGATTAGACCCTGATGAACTGCCGAAAATAAATCGGGGAATTATTTAAAACCTCTCGTTTAATTAAAATTTGGTATGTTACAATTTAAGTCTAATTTTTTAAAGGCTTTGTTAACCTCGATTCTTAGCACTAAGTTTAAGTCATTAAAAGTAGTAAATTTTTATCGCAAAATAATACATTTTTTTGCATTTTGTGACGCAATAATTACATCTACTCCAATACAAAACTACTATTTTGAATAATTTAAAGTCGTTTAAGCTCTAAAAACTAAGGTTAATAAAATATTTTCAATTAAATGGACTTTTTGAAAAACCTTAACCTTAAACAACTTAGGTTAAACTAAGGTTATCTTTTGTAAAGTCATGAATAGCGATTGAAAATAGTTTGTTGCTTATTTTACTAATTTAAATGTTTGTTAGACAAAATCACATATTTTATCTTCACGTTTTTTTAAAATATTCTTATCGATTTTAAAATGTGTTATTTTACATAGCAGTTAATTTCATAAAGAGAAATATTATATCCCATATCGAAAGAACTGGATGTTTTTTTTTTATGTTTTTAAGACAATGATTTTTTATTAGTTACTTTTTAAAGTAACAAGGGAATTTATATGATGATTTATAAGGGTATAACATTTCTCTTTTACTAAACACATTTTTCTTCACTAATTTGACATTAATCTTGTAAACTTTCATCTATGAATTACTCTTAACAGAGATATTTAGAATTCATAATTTTTTCTAAAATGATTGGTTAGAACCACTATCCTTTATCAATGTTTTTATAGTAGATATCTTAAATTAATTTAATTATCTTGAAGAATGGTAAGAGGATTAGAATCATTTTTCTATCTCTTTCCTTCTTTTCTAACACATCCACGTATTGATGGAATGTAGAGGCAATCTATAATTGTGAAATTTCATTTCTTTTCATATATATGTATATAACTTCTTCTATCAAACTTTTCCACTTTCAGTTAGTTTATCCTAAACTTTAAATAATTCATGACATAAAATGCATTCCTATTCCTGCATGTAGTTTTAGATTTTAAAAAAAACAATAAACACGGTGCATGTTTCGTATAGATTATAATTGAAATTATAATCTATAATTAGATTTTTAAGTATTATAATTATAATTAGTAAATTATTTTCTACTTATCAATTAATTATTTTAAATATATATCTAACTACTATAAATAATTTCATCCTCTTATATTATAATTTTAATATAAAATAATCAATTATTTTAAACAATCAAAATAAAATAAATTATTTTAAATCATTTTTATCTAAGACACTCATTCATACGTAATAATCTAAACCTTAAATCCTAAACTTTAAATAATTCATAATCAGGAATAATCAACCCCTTAAACTAATATCAAAACAAAAATTAATAAATTACTAAAACAATCAATTTAAATTATAAAAATATAAAAGAATAACTTACTGAGCGAGTCTGGCGACAAATGCATCCAGTGTCTGAGCCGGCTTTTGATGATTGAAACCTTGTCTCTTACCAATGAAACTCCTTCCACCAACAAGAATCTTCTTCTTATTATTTGACTTCTCGTCTTCTTCCACTACTGCCCAGTCCCGCAAACCATCATGGAACGACCATTTCCCGCCATTTTTCTAATCTTCATCTTCATCCTCTTCTCAATCTTCTCTTCTTCGTCTTCCACTCCCGGCGTTGACTCAATCTCTCGCCTTATTGAAATCCAAGACGGCCAGAGGGCTCCGCCTTCTCTTCAGGAAGCCGCCGCTCGCGGCGTCCTCCTCCGCTTGCTCCCTTCCCATTCCTCCAGCTTCCACTTTCGGATCGTCTCCAAGGCACTTTTATTTCTTTCTCTCTATTTTTTCCTATTCTTTCTGTTATTGTTTTGCTTAGCGTTGATTCTTGACCTAATCTCTGTGATTATTGATTTTTGAGTGTTTTGTTGCCAACAGAAGCAATGCGGTGGTGAATATTGCTTCGTGATAAAAAACCATCCTTCTTTCGCAAGACCAGGGGATTCTCAAATTCTGTATGTTACTTTCTCAATTTCTTAACGGAAACCTTGTTATTTTAATTTAGACACTTCCAAGTTTTCGTTGGGTGAAATTAAGGCCTAGGGGTATGCTTGAGTCTTTTTCTGTTTTTTTTTTTTTTGGTAAGTTGGGTAAGGTTGAGTCTGGTTAGGAGGAAAAGCCACAAACACTACTTTTAAATCATTTATTTTTAATAATAATAATAATAATAATAATAATAATAATAATAATAATAATAATAATAATAATAATAATAATAATAATAACTACTTTAAGTTTGTAATTTATTAATGGTATTATTCATGCATAAACCGCATTAGAAATTATTTGATTTAATTTTTAATTTTATAGTTTCTCGACTTAAATATTTTTATCCTTGTAAAATAATAAAGTAATTTTAAGTTTGGTACTTTAATTTTTTTTATCATCAAATTGTGTCACATTTTCTTTTTAGTTGAGTTAATAAAATGTTGACGTGAATAAAAAAAAATTACAGATCATCTAACTATTTCCCATGTGATTCTTATAAATAATGTTTTAAAACTCAGTAAATACACTAATTCACCGCTTATTAGTTTAATTGTGGTTAAATTTAGTTAAAATAATAATAATAATATATTTTTAATATAACATAATACTATTATAATTTATGATACATTAATGATAAATTATATAAAAATTAAGTTAATTAAGAGTTTACATATTTTATAAGATAAACAATCTATAATAAATAAAAATAACATGTAAAATTTTATTTATTTAAATATTTTATAACAGATTTTTTTTAAAAATAACAAAAAATAGAAAAAAAGCAAATTTTAAAATCTAATCAATTTAACCCCGATTTTAAGATTGGTTTTTACTAGTTCCTAAATGCCCTAGTTTTTCTACTTGTCTAGACGAATACCTTGACCAATTCTTGATCTAATCGGTCAAACGAACCGGTATAATTTTTACAACCATGCTTAAAAGTTCAACTAACTATTGATAATTTTAGGAGTCTTTTGTTTCAAAAATTATTTTGTTTTCATTTATTGTTTTCACTTTTAATTTTAAAATTGTCACTTCATTTTCCATTAATATTAAACTACCACTTTGTTTTCTTTTGTCAATTACAAAACTGTTATTTTATTTTTTCGTTTCCAAAAGTTTATACAAAAAACACTAAAAAGCAATTTTTTGTTTTTATTGTTCCCTTTGTGACCCCTTGGGACTACGAAACTTGGGGCAATCGTCTTAGGATTGATGAAAATGGGAGTGAAAATTTTTCCTTTCCAGGGATTACCATGAGTTCGTAATTTAGATTCCAAGGGCCACAAGAAAGTGTGTTAAACTCATTTTAATTCGGTACTTAGGATAAACATTCAGCGATCATGATGCATGTATCTATATATGATCTATCGTATATCGGTCTTTAATGGCATACATACTTTCTACCTTTTTCATACTAGACGTCTATCATGGCTAAAACTAACCAGTCTAAGTCATACACACACATTCACATATACACACACATACACACACCCAAAAGATTAATTAACTAGCCAGAGAGTATCATGGTGTCCTATCTACAAATATACAATGACAAAACATCTTAACAATTGTTAGGTCCTTTCACCTTATCAACCAACACTCCTCGGTATCACCATTTATCTCCCTGTTGCACATTCATTAAACACAAAATGGGGAAGAGTAAGATAATATATAAAATAAGTATATAATGTCTAGCTTTACACAACCACATAATCCACATCAAATAAGACATCCAATTTCAAACACAAGGAAGATGTGATGCTATGCATATCCCAAACAACATTAGGTTCATTTAGATAGTTTCTTATTTTAGCCAATGATGTCATGTTGGATCCATTTACTGGTTGGAAATCACTGTAGTCTCACAATTCAGATAATCTCTTTTACCAGTATTGAATTGAATTGCCCCCTCGTAACACTATCACAACTATGACTCAGTCATATTTAAATCGTGTTGCGGGCTGACTCTAGAACACCTCATTTAGAGCGTACAATAAATCATATTTATAAGGTCTGAACTCATCACAAAGCTGCCTCCCCCACCGACGACAATCAAGAGACCCTTACATCTAAGATGCGTCTTTTATGCTTATGATGCATGATGTATTAATGTTTTTATATTTTATAGCATTATCTTTTCAATTTCCATACTAAGGAAACATTGCAGTCCTATAACCATCCATTCGGTACCTATCTTAATAATATATCATGGCTATATTACCATTCACAACTTATTAAAGTGAATACATCCAATTCAACTGCAACAATTGTAACGCCTCAGCCGCTTTTTAGGAATGAACGACTCTCCCCACAGACCAACACGAGACCTTTCCAATGTGCTTTTGTCCTCACTCACACATTTCCTGAGAACTTCCCAGGAGGTCACCCATCCCAGAATTACTCCAAGTTAAGCACGCTTAACTTTGGAGTTCTTAAGTGATAGGCCACCGAAAAGGCTAATGCATTTGTTGGTATAGGTAGTACGAATTCATTCCTTTAAGCTATCATCGACTGTATAGTCCCATACCTATACAGTCTTTGGATCCCTCTCATTCTAGTATGTATTCAGTTCGTTCATGTGTCCCTCCCACTGGAAGCCTGCCAGGAGCCGCTCCTTGTCCGTGCCTATGCACCGGTGATCACTCCCCGCCCTCAACAGTGCCCAGGATGTCACATTCCCCACTGGAAGCCTGCCAGGAGCCGCTCCTTGTCCGTGCCCATGCACCGACGATCACTCCCCGCCCTCAACAGCACTAGGATGTTACAACAATTATCATATTAAGTATCATGAACAAAGCTTATTATTGCTAGGAAAGTGCAACATGCCACTTTGAGCTAAGCAATTGGTAGGTGCGTGTGTGAGGTATATTCATGCTATTAAGAGGTAAAGATAAGTTAATGAGGTATTTAGAGGTGGAGTAAGAAAAGGGAAAACAGAACAAGCATAATACAAACAGGGGTCACTTGCCTAGGCGAATGGGACAGATCCTGGCATGCTCACCTAGGCGATTGAGGCTCACCTGGATTAGTTAGATCCAGAGAAATTACCAATTTGAATGCTTAGGCAGCTAGGTGCCCTTACCTAGGCGTATGTAGCTTGCCTAGGCAAGTGTATCAGAACAAGTGGGAAACAAGACAAATTCTGCAATACTCCTTAACTTAACTCATTTACACTACCCTTTACACAATTGGTCACTGGGAGTCAAAATACCTACTCCACCCTTTTCATTCCACACATGATTTCACAATCATTATGCATATACCTATGTGCATTCCTACTATACATTCAGTCTAACCTTTCATTCCCCTTCAAGCAATTCAATAATCTCAATATTATTTCAACTCCTATTTTCTCAATCAATTCAATGGCAATTCAATGTCAAGTCAACATTCATTTCACTAATCAACTCAAGGTCAAATTCAATAACAATTCAATATCTATTTCACCAATCAATTCAAGATCAATTCGCATCCCAACAACATATGTACATGTAAATTACATTGTAAATTTCTTGACTAGGCATATTCCACCATCTCATCATGTTCATACACTCTCATTTCGCCAATTCTATTACCACATTGTGCTTTGTCAACATACCATTCATTCTCACAAGCACATCTCATTCTACCAATTCATAACAAATCATCATAATAATATTATATAGTCTTAACTTGTCAATGAGATTAGTGCACTAATTTTATGGTTTCATTATACTCACATACTCCCATTTCATCAATTCCATCACATTTTGCATTCTAATTAGTAATCGCATTAATCCAACATACAATTACATTTTCCTCAATCAATCTAATATCAATATATCAATTAATTTAATATATATATTCATCAACCAATCCATTTGATATGATCTAAGTCAAATTGCCATGGCCACCTTCAAATCACATTTCATCACATACATAATAGTAAGGTGTCAATCACCACTTATATTCCTACCAACTAATTCACTCCCTAACATGCTAATTGCATAAATCTAACATGCATTTTCATTTCAAATACTAAATTTACTCATTATCTACTTATTCACAATATTATCTCCCCTTTGTTACCTTGGGGAAGATGGTGCCAGGGTTCGGTGAGTTCCCTCCGGTCCTAGCTCTAATCTACAACAAACATATGCATGTACACACACAATTAACAAATCATCCATAAGCATAATAATCAACTAACCCTAAGTACCCTGAACAACTTAAAGACATTGGAACTGCAACAATTTGAAGAAAAAGGGTTTGTGAAGGTTTTAACTTATCAAATGAAAGTCGAATCAAGCGGTTTAGAGTTCTTCCGTGACTTGATCTAAACAAAAGCTTTCCCCAAGCACCAATGAAGGAGTTTGTGGTTTGATTCCATGAATTTGAGTGAGGTACCAAGGAAGGTCCTAGGAACATATCTATATTAAGAAAAAATGGCAAAGAAGCTTGTTCCTCCTTAAAATCTATGCATGCAGATAAGGAAGATAAAGGAAGCAAAAATGGCTTCTCTTTTGCTTGAGGAGATGAAGAAGATGGCAAGGTGGGGTAGAAGATAGCACACTAAAGTGTATGTTAATGATGGAGAAAAGAGAGGAAAACTTGTTTAAGAGGGGAATAGAAATGAATATGAATTAAAGTGAGTAGGAGTGTTTTCTTTTGTGAAGATAGAAGAGAGTTAGAAACTTTATGTTTTAATTAAACTGGATAGGTAACTTATACTTTTAGGGCATGGTTGACTGAATAAAAGGTGAAATAAAATTTTGGCTATATCCCTCTAACCAAGACTTAGGCTGCGTTTAGTTACAGAAAATTATTCTAGTTTTCTGTGAAAAGTTTTCCGTTTGTTTTCCAAAATTTTCATTTCCTAGAATAACTAGAAAAATCTTGAAAACTCGTTTAGATAATGTGACAGTTTTTCAATTTGAAAAACTAGAAAACTAAAAAAGTTGTTCAAGTGCATTCATTTTTCCAAAATTTTTCAAACATTATTTAATTCAAATTAATTAAGATATGTCTTATATATATATATATTGTATAGTATATGCATCACATAAAAATTATGACAAAAATTTAAAGTAATATTAAAATAAGAGCAAATGAGTTTGTGTTTAAATATATTTCAAAATAGTAACAGTAGAACTTTTTGAATTAGTAGCAGTTTGTTTCATATTCTTATTTGGTTACAACAGTCTTTATCTTATAATTCAGTTACCTTATCTTGTAATTCAATTACCTTATCTTGTAATTTAGTTAATGCCTTTTCTATTTTTTTACTCTTCTTAGAAAACCTTTTAAAAGAGTTTTCTGATTTTCTTAAAAAATAGAAAATCAGTTTTCTAATTTTCTATAAAAAAAATTAAATAATTTGTAAATAAACAGTTTTTCTATTTTTTAAATTTTTCTAAGAATAATTTTCTATTTTTTTTAAGAAAACTTATGAACTAAATGCAGCATTAATATCCTAATTTTTCTATTAAATTCAAAATATATGAAAATTAAACTATACCTCTAAAATATCGAGACTGATCCAAATACACCAATTTAATTAAAATTCTAAAAATAGGATCTTGCATCCGGTATAAACTTAGAAAAATAAAAATAATGTGATAGTGTTGTGATTAAAACTTACCATCAAAATGAAAATATAAATGTTTTATGAAACAAAAAAGACCCTTATTGATTTTTTCAAGGCTTTGAAATCAAATTTCAATAGTTGAAATTGTATTTTGACTTTTGGCAACAAACTGAATTAACCATGTGAACATTATGTAATTAGTCATGTCTATATTTAATAAATTCACCATGTGAACTGGTGTTAATCATGTTAATTAACGCGTGGATAAAAATAAAATATTTAATAAATTAAATATAAAAGAAAAGAATCACATAAAAAAACCCTTTTTTACAAAAGTTAAAAATATATTTAAAGCTCTTTCTTTTAATTTTTAATAATATTATTTTTAATTTTAATTTTTTTATATTCATCTTCTCGGACATCAAAGTATGATGTATATTGATAATTTTTCTTAGATAAATTTGGCATTCGTAAGTAAATTTTTAATACTAAAAAATTACTTAACATCTTTTTCATTTAGAGAATCTATTAGTTTTTAATTTAGATAAACCTTTCTAAATTTAATAAACTTTATGAGAATTTATAATTCATCAATTAGAATAGGGAAGTTCAATTAATGGTTGATTGAAGTGATACATGTTTAATTTTTCTTAAGCAAGTGTGTCAGTTTGACCTTTGTGAGCGGAAAAGATCCCCACTAAGAAAGTTAGGCCACTATGACTTGGATGTTCCTCATTCAAATAGGATTGTTTTCCAAAGACTTTCTTTTTAAAAAGTTAATAAGTTATTGATAAATGCAACCATGAAAATTTATAAAAATAATTTAGGTCTTTTAAAAAATTTTCATTTTCCTCAATAAATATTTTTGCTATAAATCATTTAAATATTTTTCCTTGTAATTTTTTAATAAATTTTATAATCAAATATACAACATAAGTTATGATGAATAAATACATAGTATTCACGTAAGCATAATTTTAAGCCATTCCATTTCCTTTTGATAAAAAAGGAGTGTTACTTGAATTATTATGACAAAACGTTAGATTTTTTTTTATATAGAGAAAAATTTAGATAAACTAGGTAACGGGATTTATTAGAATGTGTTTCACATATTTTTTTTAAAATTATGTCTTTTGTTATATGCTTTCATTAAATTAAACTTTTAATTAGTCCTTAGTATAGTATAGGTTACACATTTTAATTTATATATTTTTTTTTCAAAATATTAATTTACTTCTTATTTTACTAAAGAAATTCATTTTAAATTTTTAAGAATTGAGCTCATTTGTAAATTTAAAAATTAAATTAAAACTTTTATTATTGAATTAATATGACAAGATAACACATCCCTCATTAATGATAATTAAGGAAGAAAAAAAAGAATTAATTATAAAATTAATATAAAATCATTAAATGAAAAAACATTGATTGATGAAATCAGAAAAATGTTAATTTTAATATTTTAAAAATTTAAATACTTTTACAAATTATAAATAATATTTTATTTTAATTAATGTATATAGTTAATATAAGAAAATATACACTATCAACTCATTAGAATCTATCCTATATATATACTTTATATATATACTTTTAAAGGGTGTTTCTAAGAATCTTAAGCTAGAAATTTTATATTCTCATATTTGTTATATTTTTTTATATAGAAAACATTCTTAAGAAACTATGATTTTCATAAAGGTTGTTTTTAATTATGTTTTATAAAGTTTTTAACAAAACTTAACCAAGTGAGAAGTAAAATTCTTAGTTTTCAAGCAGATAACAAATTTTAGTTGTATTTATTTTTAATTTTAAACATATCAAGCATATTTTAATATTCTCAGTAATTAGAATTCTCAAGAAAAATGCTTAAGAAATTTAAAAATATTTTATATACCAAACACTATCAAATTAAGAATGATTTACATAACAATCCATGATTAGATATACATATAAGGAAAACATTACTAAGACAATATATTTAAATTAAGGAAAACATTACTAAGACAATATATTTAAATTAAAGAGTTAAATATATTTTAGATCCTTGAGTTTTAGTGCATAATGGTTCAGTTTAATCCCTTTGTTTTCATCCTCTTTAATCCTTGTATTTCAAAAATATGATGACATCAGTCCCTAAAATAATGTATCCTATGTAGTTTGTGTTGTTTTTCACCTTTTGATGTATTTCTGCATTGCTTACAAAGCTTTAACAATTTCAATTTCTTTGACCGGGGTGAGTGAAATGTTCATTGATGAAGGGTCATTTTTAATTTCCCAATCTTCTTTAACATATTTTCATTCTTAGCTTCCATCAATGGAAAACAATGCCTCATAACTTTTGTATAAGAGAGTTCATCCATTCACTTAATCATTTTTAGTTTGGTATAAGACTCTTTTGTTAGATCTCTCCAAATATAGTAAAGAAACATCCCAAAAGGGGAGGAAGAATACAAACTAAGACTCATCATCTTATTTTTGAAACACATGGACCAAATGTAATGAAAAATAAATATTGGGATTAAATCTAATTATGCGCTAAAATTCAGGAGCTAAAATATATTTAACCGTAAATTAAATTAAATTCTAATTTTTATTAAAATAATAAAGATAATTTTAAAGAGGTGTTTAGTACACGAATTCTTTTTTAAATATCAGGAATTATGTTTTCTAGGTATTATATTTTCTGGAAATTATATTTTTCAAGATTGTTATAAGTATGTTTTGTATGATAAAATATTTTTAGGAAAATTACATAGATTTTTCAAATTTTGAACACTCATGTATTTATGATAATTTTATATGAGGATTGAATACGCAAAAGAGGTATAAATAAGTTTATATTTAAGACATAATTATATTTTTACATTATAAAAAAACTTCCAAACTAAACGAAAATTAGGATTTCCACATCTTTTGTTAGAAAAGTTTTTGTGAAAATTATAAATAAAAATAAATTATATGAAATCCTAATTTCTTAAAAATATTTTAAAAACAATTACACTAAACATAAAAATAAAATATTTTTAAATTACAATTCCTATGAATAAAAAACATCTACATACTAAATGTCTCCTCATGCAATCCCGTACAAGATAAAAAAACAAAATAAAAAGTTTATATTGAAATCTATGACTAGAATATCTTGATTGAATAGTGTATGAGTTACAGTGAGTCCTACTAGATAAGATGAATTCCTAGTTAAAATAATAATATAACTTACGTAGAAAATTATACGTAACGCAACTGGGAACGATAATTCTAATTTTAAATAATTATTTTTCTGTTTTTTTTTCCTATGGCAAAATTTCCCAGATTAAAGAAATACTAAATTTTAGATAAATTCCCGTGAATTTGTAGAGATTCAACTACTACTGTAAGTTTTTCTTTCCGGAGGTTAATAGTATAAGGACAGAGGAAAACATTTCCTAGAATCGTGGTTAATTGGGCAACATGAACTTCACCCAGATAGAACGTTGAAAATACCAGTGCTTTGCTGGAAGCAATTTGTTTTTTTTGGGAACTCCAACTAACGGAACTCAAGTGAAGCGTAATATTATTGAAGGAACTTACGATGAATTTGAATGGTGAATTAGGATTGAAGGGGCAACTGGAGTGGACATTGTGGCTGGTCTGCACTGGTATTTGAAGCATTGGTGTGGCTCACACATATCATGGGACAAAACCGGTGGCTCCCAACTCTTTTCAGTACCCAACGCGGGGTTTCTTCCGCGTGTTCACGGCGCTGGAGTCTCAGTTCAGAGGCCCATTCCCTGGAACTATTACCAGAATGCCGTTACATCTAGCTGTAAGCTACTACTCCTTCCTTTCCTCTCCAATTTCAATTTTGACGTCAATTTATCTCATTTTGTGTTTTGGCTTGTTCTGGAAGATTCTTTTGCTTGGTGGGACTGGAAAAGATGGGAGAAGGAAATTGACTGGATGGCTCTGCAAGGTGTCAACTTGCCCCTTGCATTCACTGGACAAGAGGCTATCTGGCACAAAGTGTTCAAGGTCATTTCGCTACTAACTTTAATTAATATTTCCCGTTAGCGGTTCGGCTCCTCTAAGATGACGGCATAAAGTGCACTAATAAACTTTGATTAAACAATGTAGGTGGCGTAGGGGATGTATGATTCAATGGTATTAGTGTATTTTATCCTCTAGAATGTCACCATCTAACTTTAATGGAGTCACTATAACATATTTGTTACTTCGAAAAGTTGGTTTATCTACGCCACAAATCATGCACCATCTAAATGACTTTTGTCATCATTTTGGGAAAATTATTTGGTTTTTGGTTTTAGTAGGAATGAAATATGTGTCATAAGCTTTACTTCCCCATGAAAGTTGAAGGAGTATACCTTTAAATTCGTACTAAAGATTGTAATAGTCAAAACAGATTTGGTAAACTCTACCCCATTTTCAACTCAAATTCCTGTTCAGAGGATAGGCAAGCATGAGTTCAGTAGAAGTTATCTCTCTGACATTGGCTGTTCTTTCTACCTAAACTTGCTTTAGCCTCTGAAATTTTAAAATATCCACTAGTCCTTAACTTTTGTAAAACATATATTTCACTATTGTTAAAAAGTACTTTTAACATCATCTAGTCATTTGGTAAAGTTGGAGTAAGTGAGAGCTTCTAAGATCTTATAGACTAAGGCTAGGTTTTGTTCAACATGTTCCCCAACGGAATGGAGTTAGGGGAAAGGAGAAAAATAATCCTACGGTCAAACGGAGTTTTAACTATCTCGAACGGCGTGAAGGATTAATATCAACCTTTAAATTTTTCTATTTCCTCAACTCCGTTTCCCCAACTACAAACCAAACATTCCCTAAGGGCTTGTTTGATAACCTTTTAAAAAACAGTTCTTAGTTTTTTGGTTTTTAAAAATAAAAAAACTTGTTCGTGAACTATTTTGTGGTGATTGTTTTTAAAGATTGTTTTGTATTTTGGTTTTTTAAAACTAAAATATGGGAACAACTTTTAATAATTTTGGTTTTCTCTTCTAAAATCTAAAAACCTCTGGTTCTTCAATCCACTTCCATCCATCTCCCTCCAAAGCACCATCATTTTTATTTCCAATTCTGTCTTCCTACACGGCTTCAAGTCCTTCTTTCCGTGTCACCGCCACCACCACTGTCTTTACCTCCACCATAGTCGAAAACTTGTGTTGTTGTTTACGTAATCTGATTTCTTTGATTTTTGTGTTAGGGTTTTTGCTTTTTGAGTTTTAAAAAATATTAATCAAATGAGTTTTCCTTTTTTAAGTTTTAAAAACGTATTTATCAAACAAGTTTTTTTTTCATCTTGTTCTCAAAAATAATTCTTTAAAATTGTATCTTAAAACTCTTTAAAAATTAAAAAAATAATGAAACAAACAAACCCTAAAGTTCCTGACCCATATAATCTATAGATCAATTTGAGAGTTGACTCCAACACATTTTCGTGCAAAAACTTCATAACTAGGTTTATCTTGAGCTGAAATTTAATTTTTTGTATGAAGAGTGACGACTAGGAACAACCATTCTAATACCATGTTAAGAAGTAATCATCACAGAGTGTAATGGTTTAGAATTTTTCCCAAGATAATTTTTGTTGAGAGAGAGAGAGAATCGAGAGATCATGTTATGAATTTCGTATGTTGTGATCACAACAGAGTTATTGCATTTATAGAGGATTGCACATGATTATAGAATTGTACATGATTACAAAATATACAATTACCCTAATTAAGACTAATTTCATAAATATAGAATCAATCTAATTAATCCTAATAATGCACGGTTACTATATTTACATAACTCTAACACACACCCATCAAGTTGGAGCATATTGGTCATATGCACCAAGCTTGTTACATGTATAGTCAATCCGAGTACCCCTTTGTGATTTAGTGAAAACATCCACTAATTGATCATTAGAGCTAACAAAGCTAAAGGATATTTCACCAGACATGACTTTTTCTCTGACCAAATGACAGCTAACTTCAATATATTTCATCCTCTCATGGAATATTGGATTCGAGGCAATATGCATGGCAAGACAATAAGCATGTGACCTAATTATCACAGATAAGTAACATTTGTGCAAACTTTCCAAACTTGAATTCTTGAGGCAACTGTTTAAGCCATATGGGTTCTTGACTGGCTATAGCCATTGCACGACATTCTGCCTCAGCAGTGGATCTGACTATGACACTCTACTTCTTGCTTTTCCAAGAGACAAGATTACCTCCAACAAAGATACATTAATCGGAAACAGACCTTCTATCAATGGGAGAACCTTTCTAATCAACATCGGAATATCCCATAACTTGAGTATCTCCTCTATCTTCATAAAACAAACCTTTTCCTAGAGCTCTTTTAATCGAACAATGCGAGTTACTACATCTCAATGTTCCTTACAAAGAAAGTTAAGGAACTGACTTACCACACTCACTACAAATGTGATATCTAGGTGAGTGATAGTGAGATAGTTTAACTTGCCAACTAAGGTCTATATCTTTTGAGATCCGAAAAAGGCTCCCTTGATTTGGTAGGAGCTTGACATGGGGATCCATAAGAGTGTCGATTGACTTGGAGTTTAGCATTCATGCTTCTTCTATAATATCCATTACATACTTCCTTTGGGATATGATGATCCTATTTTTGGATTGCGCAACTTCTATCCCTAAGAAATATTTGAGTATACCAAGATCCTTCATCTGAAAGTGTTTGAAGGGATGTTGCTTCACCTGTGTAATGTTGAGATTATCATTGTCCGTGATGACATTCATCCACATAAACAACCAAATAGATGCAACTAGCAGCTGAATTGCATTAGAAGACAGAATGATCAGCCTCACTTTAAATCATGTCAAACTCTTAAATCACAGTACTGAATCTGTCGAACCATCCCTGGGAGATTGCTTGAGGCCATATAGGGATTTTTGCAGTTGACAAACAAGTTTAGAATACTCCCCTCGAGCAACAAAGTAAGGAGGTTGATCCATGTAAACCTCCTCAAGCAAATCTCCATGAAGGAATGCAAAGACCCAGAGAGGTAAGGTGAAGAGAATGATAAGGATATAAAACTTGATGAGAGATTTTACCTTTTAGAACGACGGAAGGCGGATGATTGATGAGATAATATGAAGTGAGTACTGCATCACCCCATAATTCATGAGGAACATAAGAACGGAGAAGAGTTCGCGTTGTCTCAAGAAGATGTCTATTCTTACTTTCAACAACCCCATTCTGATGAGGGGTATAAGGACAATATCTTTAATGCAAAACACCATAAGAGTCTATAAAGGTCTTAAGTTGATTAGACAAATATTCCCGCGCATTATCATTTTGCAAAGTTCAAATAGGAACACCAAATTGATTTTTTTAATTTTATGAAAATAAGACTGGAAAATAGAAAAAGTTTCGGTACCCTAAACCCCAAAAGATGTTAGTAAAAGAATTACCGGTGTGTGCAACAATCGGGGAACTTGAAACCTGATGGTCTTCTTACCACTTCACGAAGTCATCGTAGGAAGGCGATGGAGTCGGATCTAGAGGCAACGACGAAGCAGAAGCCAAAGAGGAATAGTTCTTACCATCCAATTGCTTGGAAGGGAGCGATGCAGAGACATGGTTGGTAAAAATCAGAGTATCAAGCTCCAGAGAATCGTGGGCAGTCATGGGTTAACAAGAGGAGAGAGAAAAGACCCAACATCCACATGAAAAGCGTAAAAACAGGGCCGAATAGGTGTCTAAACAGCAAACCAAGACCAGATCCAAGAAGAGGAGTGCTAGGCAAGCAAACCCTAGTTGGCTGCATCTGGAATAGATGCAGAATGCGGCGCAGATGGGCAGCGCATGGAAAAACTTGCAGAGGAAAGTGGTGGCGATTATAGGTGCATGTGGCCTTTGATGGGGTTGGGGCCGACACGGATAGGCTGATCTTGTGGAGGAGATTCTGGTGGTGTGGTCGCTGATCAGAAAATACTGGCGGCAAAGGCGGCGTCAGCGGGTAGAAGTTGCTGGCGACCGGAGGATGACTGATCGGAAGGTTTCGAAAAACTTGAAAGAGGAATAGGGTTTTGGAAGAAAAAAAAATTACACAATGAGCAGTTGGCTCACCGGAGAATGATAGAAAAAAAAAGACCTCTCGTCAGGCTCTAGATACATGTGGGGAGAGAGAATCGAGAGATATGTTATGAATTTTGTGTATTGTGATCACAGAGCTATTGCATTTATAGAGGATTGTACATGATTACAGATTATACAATTATTCTAATTAAGACTAATTACATTACATAAATATAGAATCAATCTAATTGATCTTAATAATGTACAGTTACAATATTTTCATATTCCCTGCCCTTGACATCTTTGTAACTAGCTCTTAACTAGAGGTTTGAATATTTTAAGATGCTGCCATCATAAGACATTCACCCCAACATGTCTAAGTTGTGCAGTCTTCTTGTGCTATGTGTACATCTGACTGTATAGTTTTGACATGTTTTGGAATCTAATCTTTGGAGCAAATATATAGAGCTTTTAGGACGTCTTACAATATATAGTAAATATCTAGGTTGGTTAGATTGGTACCTTAGTTCTCTAATAGAACTCTTTTCACGTTATTTATAATTCCTAGCATTTTACTGCTTAGAAGACTCAGTTTTCTTCTCCATTTGATGCTAATCATGAAATAAAGATGAACAAGATTTAGGCTAGAATTGGATTGCAATTGGCTTTTTCTTAATTTGATCTATCATTGATTTGTTTATTCAAATTATCATACCAGTATCTCAGTAACTTAATTCTGCACCATAAAGTATTGCTTATTTATATTCAACCTCCAGGAGAAATTTAACATGAGCATCTCTGATTTGGATGATTTCTTCGGAGGTCCTGCATTTCTTGCATGGTCACGAATGGGAAATTTACATGGGTGAGTGGTAGAGTTCATGGGCTTCTTGCTTGATTTTAAAAATTCACAAGTTTTTATTAGCTTAAGGTTGATAAGTAAATTTTGTATTTCCAAATAATTTAGATGAAAAATTAGAATAATGCCTATGTGATGTGATTACTTATGACCTTTCAATTTCATTGTGAAATTGTCTAGTTTGATGTTTTTAGCTTAAACTCTTTCTCTATGCCTTTAATTTCTTTGTCATTAATCCAGATCCAGAGGTTTTACTTTTAGACAATGTATAATCCATTTTGAACGATTTTACAATTCCAGATGGGGTGGACCACTGCCACAGAGCTGGTTTGATCAACAATTAATCTTACAGAAGAAAATTCTTGCCAGGATGTATGAGCTTGGAATGACACCAGGTACCTATTACAGCTTTATTATTATCCACTCTTCTACTGAACAGAAATAAATTATTGCTGATGTTTGTGCAACTATAAAAAATCCAAAGACAAATAATAGATATTATTCTTTTGGTTTCATTCCATCTACTCCTTTTCCTGAAATAAGAACTAAATGATAGTAATACTGACTCATTGCTCTTCAGTCCTGCCAGCTTTTTCTGGAAATGTCCCTGCTGCACTGAAATATATATTTCCGTCAGCAAAAATAACACGCTTGGGAAATTGGTGAGTACAACTATGTACATGTTGACTTGAATGTAATTAGTCTGCATACTAAACAACCCTAGTTGAAGATTGAAGAACATAACTGACACTACTTTGAAAATTCAGCTATAGGATATTTATTTGAGAATGTGAAGTTGATAAGTATCACATATCAATGAAGTTATTAAACTTGAGTGTTGTACATATGGATAACAATGTGAATACTAATACAAATACTCATGTAACTTGATTAATAAGATGTTATTTATGCTAGATAACAGTTTTTCTGAGTTAGTTAGGTTAGTATTCAAGCTCAGCTTTAGCTGGAAGTTGGTAAGTTATTTAAGATGTACCACTTGTATCAGATATTCATCATTCTGCAAATAATATAATTTGACCATTTTTTTACTGAGCCAATCGTGTTAGAAGTAGTTTTCTACCCATAATATTATCTCATATGCCAATTTATGATTCTTATATTTGGAATTTAAAATATTTCAATTAAATGTTTGTAAGCAATATTTAATCATGCCCTATAGTCTGTAGACTCTGTATCTAATACAAAGTTATTAAATTTGTGAACTTTCTCAAGAGATGTTTGACTCTCTTGTTTTTGGAGGAACAAGTTTATAACCCATCAGCACAGAGTAAAGAAAAAGAAATCAGCTATTCAGGTTGGCTTCTAGTAGAAGTAACTTTACCACCTTTTTCAGTCTTCTCCATACAAAATGTAAAATCATCATCTTACACCCTATATCCGCCAATCTCTCAAAACAAACTGAAGGAACATAGGGAACCAAGCTTTGTAAAACAGGGCACACAACACAACACATACACATGTCAACTTAATCTAGAACAATAAACTCAAAGCTCCACAATGCCTAAGCCTTGAAGTGATAACAAAGATGCCATGGCTCTGGTTCTAATGAAAACACCATATAAAATGACTTCATAGCTTGTAATTGTATCCAAGTTACCGTCATGTATACATCCATAAACACCTACCATACAGACTTTATTGATCCTCTTTTCATCCTGCATAGGAATTCTGTTAAGAATGACCTAAAATGGTGCTGCACCTATCTTCTTGATGCAACCGATCCTTTGTTCATTGAGATCGGGAAAGCGTTCATTGAGCAACAACTGCAAGGTGATATAATACTTCTTTTTACCCTCTTTGTCTGTGTTGCTTGACATGGTAAAATGATATGTGAAACTATTATGTAATATATTTCCAGATACCAATTTAATTGTTAGTGATATTTGATTATCTTTTCACCCAGAGTATGGAAGAACCAGCCATATATACAACTGGTAGGTTTTCCTTTGCTAGTCAATTTTAAAATATATAATTTAACTTTTCAGTGCTGAAATAGTTGAACAAATTATTGTATTTCTGTACATTGAGTGTTTGTCATACACTTTTTCTTTTAACTTGACATGTTGTACATGTTTCCTGGCATACAATGGTATTTTTTAGGTGATCTTACTTAGATCTATGCAGCTTCCATAGATAATGCTTATCAATAAGTTTCATGCTTAAATCCCTCCTTTGCAGTTATCTGTGATGCCATATCAGAACTTCACTGTTCATGATTCTTAGGCTCTCACGTTCATTAATTATATAACTGTCAGAAGTAGAACTCTAGAATCTAGATTACTTCTGAACATTTTCTTAAAATTTTATTTCTTCACTACTGATATATCACCAAAATTGTTAGGACTTACGGTTTGTGATACATGGCAAAGGTGAAGTTCTCAATAGGAACAGTTAGTCAAGTATTAAGTTACAGTTTTACTTACATTTTCCTTTCTTATGGAATTGGAGCATGTAATATTAATTATGAATATGTTAATAAACTATGTTTGAATAATGAATACCAAGATTCTTTTCAAATGATACGTTGAAGTATGTAAACTAATATTAGTTTTTGGTTCAAGTTTATTCAGATGCCTTGAGATTTTTTTAACAACTACTATATGTTCACACTCCAATTTCCCACGCATCTATTCAACACTCTTCATCTTTTCCTGTCTCTTTTTGTCACATCACATCACCTATCACATCTATCATTTATCTCTCTTCTATTCCTTTCTTTCTCTGGGCGTATACATTCCAAGGCCGAATACGCCTTTTTGCCAATACACCTATTTCGCTATTTTAATTCTCAAGTTTGACAACCATTGGTGATAACTTACACATTTAACTAGATAAAGTTAATTTTTTATTTATGAAGACAGTCAAAATCAATTCACTGAAATCTATAGGCATGAGATATTTTTCCATTAGAAAAATTGTTCAGTTACATATCACCTGTACATTTGAAATTATGGTTTATATGTATATGCACCATCCCACTTAATGATTTTGTTAATAAAGCAAATACTCGTCCGTTCATTAACATATAGAATGTTGGACCAATCACAGCGACACTTTTGATGAGAACACTCCACCCATTGATGATCCAGAGTACATTTCATCATTAGGTGCAGCAATCTTTAAAGGGATGCAGAGTGGTGATGATGATGCTGTTTGGCTGATGCAGGTAATAGTTGTTTTTCTTGTTTTATGCTGCTAAGTGCTAGCTTTTGTATAAAGGTATAAATGTAGTGTTGAAAGTCTCACGTTGACTAGTGATATTGGCCAACTAATAGTATATAAGGTGAGGGTGACCCTCATTGTATGAGCTAGCTTTTAGGATTGAGTTAGGCCTGATATCTAAATTTAAGGTGATATCAAAATCTATCCTAGACTCGTTATTGGGTCACTTGTGAAAGGGTGTATTGTAAGTCCCATGTTATTGGGTCACCGTATTTGTCCATTATTTAGATGTTCATTCTTAAGCGTGAAGGGGTGTGTTGAAAGTCTCATATTGACTAGTGATATGGCCAACTAAAAGTATATACATTGTAGCGAAGTCGCGATTTTAGTTGCACAAATCGCGATTCTACGATTTTTTCCTAGCCTGGCGATTCAAGTCGGACGTAGAATCACAAATGGAGGCGAGTCATCGCGATTCTGGGCATAAAAGTCGTGAAAATCGCAACTTGGAGGGGGGGATGCGATTTTGAGGGGGACACCTTTTTTGCCTTAACCCGGTTTTTATAACCGGGTCTGACCCGCGTTTTCACCTTCTCAGGCCACACGATTCCCTTCCCTTGCCGCGCAACGTCTTCTCTGTCGAGCAGCCACCGTCGTCGCCGATTCGGAGGCCACTAAACAAGCTTCGTCTTCTTCGTTCTTCTGCAACACGTGTTTTCCAGCTGCTGTAGCTCGTGCTCTGTTTTTGTGTTTCCATTCCAGCTGCTGCTTTCGCGTTTTCGGGTTTCCAGCTTCCTGTAGCTCGCGTTTCCAGCGTAGAAGATAGGAGGAAGAAGATGGACCTCTCAGTTTTTGATAAGAAAAGAAGGGAGAAGAAGAGAGAGAAACTGAAGGATGACTTTTCAGTTTTTTAAAAGAAAAGAAAGAGGATGAAAGAAGAGAGAGAAGCTATGGCTTTTCAGTTTTTTAATAAGTGGAATAATAATTATTTTTTTGGAATGGGTAAAAGAAAGTTAACGGGCATTCAAAATTTTACCGTCATAAAGGGGGGTGTGGTTCATATTTCTAAGGTTTTCCCATAAAAATAAACTCTATTTAATATTTATTTAAGTTTAAACTAAATCTTTAGTGTTTTATATACTAAAATTTTTATGCATATATAAGAATATAAGAATTTATATGTATATATAGGAATTTTTAAAATCTTACGATACGATTTTACGATTTACGATTTTTGGGACCTTCTACGATTCAACCTAGAATCCCGATTTTAACGACCTTGAGTATATAAGATGAGGGTAATCCTCATCCTATGAGCTAGCTTTTAGGATTGAGTTAGGCCTAATATCTAGATTTAAGAGGTAGAAACTAAGTTTTTCATGCAAGTAAATACTAGATATGCATCCTCCAAACTCTAATGGATCCTATTGTATTTTTGCAGGGATGGCTGTTTTCATGTGATCCATTCTGGAAACCTCCTCAAATGAAGGTTTTACTCACAATCTCTTAACCCCCCAAGGGCACTAACTATATTGCTTGTTTCCACAGCATGCCTTAAAATAAGCGAAGCTTGTCTTTAAGCTGGCTACACAAACTATTTTTTCTGCTGTAATTAATGCCTTTATTTCCAAGGATTTTTTCAATTATGGTTGTTTCGATTGAAATTTGATGGTTACTTAGAATCTCCGTTATGCATAGAGACTGTAACTAGCAATCTTTACGACTCTGTCCTTTATACCTTTTCTTTTCTCTTCTTTCATTGCCTGTGTAGGATAGCATAATTCCATATACATATGTATATTTATTACTTGTTAGTATAAATACTTTCTAGAATTATGAGATCACCCTGGTTATCTATTCTAACTTACTATTCATATACAATTCTTATTTGTGCTTGTTTTCAGGCCCTTTTACATTCTGTTCCTCTTGGAAAGCTGGTTGTTCTTGACCTGTTTGCAGAAGTAAAACCCATATGGGTTACCTCAGAGCAGTTTTATGGAGTTCCCTACATCTGGAAAGTCATTTTAAATTATATTAATTAAAATAATGTCATGTCTATTGAATGTTGATTATTTTAAGTTAGTTGGCTTTGTTGGCTTTCTCCATATACAGGCCTCCACCAGCTTAATATGCAGGGATATCTTTAGTGCTCTTCCGCAATGTACATATGTATATATTTGGTATAAAAATGTGAATATATTTTTCCAGTGTTCTCATATTGTTTGGTTACCTTCTTCAGGCCACAAACCCTAAGTTGGGACTTATCTCAGTCCAGCGTTCAGCAGTTTAAAACAGTGATCCATAGAAACAGCTACTCTGTGTTGTATAGCTGGCAGCATTGCTATGTGAAAATATAGTAACTAGAATTGGTGGACTTCCCTACAAATTTTTTGATAATAATTATTGTGGCTTGTTATAACTTATATATAGATGATTGTGTATCAGGATATTAGAATTTTCAAGTTCGTTGAGTTGATATTTATTAGCTTCTCATTTTAATGTATAAATAAGTTTAGTTAGTGTTCTTTCTATTGATTGGGTGTGTTATGCTTGACAGGTGTATGCTGCACAATTTTGCAGGAAACATTGAGATGTATGGAATACTAGACGCAATAGCATCTGGGCCAATTGATGCACGTACAAGTATTAACTCAACTATGGCAAGTTATTCATTTTATTCTTCTGCTCAATTTTGTGTTAAGTTTTTTATTTGAAAAGCCAATTAAATAAGGAGGTAAAAGGGATAGTTCAACTCATATAGAGATGTTATATCAGAGTGCCTTTAGACAGCATAGGTTGGATGTCCCAATCATACAAAGAGAAAATAAATCCCTGGGTATTTGCCTACAACCATGACCATGTTAGTTTCTCACTGTTGAAGAGTATAGGAATTAATTTTTAAAAGGAGTAAAGTTTTAGGATTAACCAAGACAAAACTAAGTTTAAGACGTCTATTTGTGAAGAGGGTAAAGTTACGAGGTTGAATACTTTTTTTACCCTTTTTTATACAATAGAGAGATAAAAAGAGAAGAAAGAGAAAGGTGGGATAAAATGGTCGATGTAATGGATAGAGATAGAGTGAAAATTAGTGTGAAAAAAAAAGTATTGTATGAATAATGCCTTTTCTTGCATTGAACTGAAAAAATGCCATTCTTGTTCAATGTAATCTGCCCAGTGTGAGCAATATCTTCCTTCCTCCACACACCCCATCAGAATATAAAACATGCACTAGATGATATTATTATTTTCAAATCTCACAAGTCATTCTGCTAATAATTATGTCATATTTGATATTTCTTATTATTACCTATTTTATTTTCCTGAAGGTTGGAGTTGGAATGTCTATGGAAGGTATTGAACAGAATCCCATTGTCTATGATTTGATGTCTGAAATGGCATTTCAACACAAGAAAATTGATGTTAAGGTACGAGGTCCATGTATTTCACTCATGGTTACTATGTTCTCTTGGTAGTAGGTATCTTGTGAGAGCTTAGGAGTTATGGCCACTAGTTCTGTTTAATGTAGAATTTACTTATTTATAGATATATTGTTGGCCACTTTGCCAAGCTTCATTTTGAACGGAAACTTTGTACCACACCAATTTAATTATCCAACTCTAAGGTAAATTTTTTAATTCGGATGTAACTCTAACTTTTCTCTCTCATCCCATGTATGCAATTTCTTGTTTACAGAACAACAGAATATTTATGAACCTCATTTAGTTGGTAATTATAATCAAAATCTGTGAAGTTATGTCAACGCCTTAAACTTGAGCTAATCAACATAACCATGTGAAGTGAACAATATAATACATTCGTTTTGGCAATTTGGTGATGTTATTTGGCATATATGACTACGCACCTGGGTTTAGCAATATACATTTATTTAATTGTCCACTCAGAGAAAAAACCTTACTCCCTCATGTCCTAAATATACATCACGTCTAACCAAATTATCAAAACTAAAAATGATAGTTAAATCTTTAAATTAGTCTCAAAATGAAAGTGTTTTCCTAGTATACCCTTGATATAAATGTATACTCATGAAACTCTACTAGTGCCTACATAAATGTTTCTCTCTCATTGCATGGGAAACATTCAACTATTAATGAAACCATTGAAAAGTGTATACAAAGGTAAAGGTGGAAAATTTTAATTAATGCCACAGTTTGTGACTTGGTATTGTTTTTAGATTGAAATGCATGATGGTCATCCCTTTTTCAGGTATGGGTTGAGATATATTCAACTAGACGATATGGACGATCATTTCCTTTAATACAAGAGGGATGGAATGTCTTATATCACACCATTTACAATTGCACTGATGGAGCCTATGTAAGTACTTGTTTGATAATTATAACCTGCCTCGGATTTATTAATTTTTTCCGGTTAGTCTTGCAATAAAACGCCCTTCATGTAATTATGTGTTCAACTTAATGTCTTGCCCTTTATTATTAGCGACTCTTCCTTTTATGATACATTTATGTTAACTAAATATGAATGATGTGTTTGTTGCACTTCATTGTGTCCTTGATAAACAAGAAAACAGAAAGGACACATCACATTGCTTTGGCCAGCTTTTTTGCTCTCCTCTAATCTTAACTACTCATGCATAAATTAGAATATCATAATTCAGCTTGACCAGATATTCTGTGTTTGGGAACAGGACAAAAACAGAGATGTTATCGTAGCATTCCCAGATGTTGATCCTCATATAATTCCAGTACAGCATGAATGGTCTCCCGACGATGAAAAGCCCTACCCAGGATCAATTATCAAGGAAATAACTGATCCATTTGATCGACCTCATTTATGGTATTCAACTTCTGAAGTAATTTATGCATTGCAGCTATTTATAGCCAGTGGAGATGAACTTTCAAGAAGTAATACTTATAGGTGAGAGAAGTTGGTTACATGACCCTGTAAAATTTAACTCAATGTTGTCTCATCATATGTCGAGGTTGAATATCCAGATTCATGCTATTTATTCTTTACCCAGGTATGACCTTGTTGATTTAACTAGACAAGTCTTGGCAAAATATGAAAATGAATTGTTCTTTAAGGTCATAGAGGCATACCAATCACGTGATATCCATGGAGTGACCTTCCTCAGCCAGAGATTTCTGGACCTAGCAGAAGATTTAGACACACTGTTGGGTTGTCATGATGGATTTCTTCTGGGACCTTGGCTAGAAAGTGCAAAGCAACTAGCTCAAAATGAAGAACAGAAAAGACAGGTTTGATGGATTATAATTGCCTCAAAATTGAGAATTTGTCTGTTCTAGATTTCTATTGAAGTAACCTAACCTAAACATTTACAGTTTGAGTGGAATGCTAGAACACAAATTACCATGTGGTTTGACAACACAGAGGATGAAGCCAGTCTGCTTCATGACTATGGTAAGAATGGAAGTTATTACCTTGCTACATTATTTAACTAGGTTCACAAGGAGTAAGTGTTGGCCTTTTTTATATAAAAACCAAATAAAGAGAATATATTAACAGAAAGGAGGAGAACGGCAAGAGTGTCCATAATAAATCAAGGAATACTAAGAGTATGTGTTGGCCTTTAGTTGCTAGTACCGCCATCCTCGAATATATAAAAAAAAAAAAGAAGCAATTCATATATGTGTCAAAATATAAGTATAGTTTAACCAAGTTTACCCTACTTAATATACTATCTTACCTACAATGTTCTTATTTAATACAAATTTTAATTTTTAATAGAGAAAGAGTAAACTCTCTAAACAAGTTTTAATGAATAGTATTATAAGAAAAAAAACATTATATTAGATGAAATCAATGATATTAAATGAGGTTAACTATTTTTATTAATTAGTGACTTAGTTTTTTTTTGTTTATATTTGAGGATACAGAGTTACAATATTACGAAGTAAAGGCTTGTTAATCTTATTTTTGTAAGTGGTAAGCACTCCCCTTTCATTATGAATGAAAGCACTCTGTGATGTTTTGTTATGTTATTTAATTTCTTTTTACAGGAAACAAGTACTGGAGTGGGCTTGTACATGATTACTATGTCCCAAGAGTTGCTATTTATTTCAAATATTTAAGAGAAAGCTTAGAACGAAACGAGGATTTCAAGCTAAAGGAATGGAGGAGGGAGTGGATAAAGCTCACTAATGAATGGCAAAGCCGTAGGAATATATTTCCAGTGGAAAGTAGGGGAGATGCTCTTAACACTTCTAGGTGGCTCTTTAACAAATACCTGAACCTGAGCAATCCTGAAACCAAGCTTACACTTGAGTATTGGAATGGCGTAAATCAATGAAATTTCAATAAATTATACAGGCATGCGCGTATATGAATCCAGGGCTATTCCATTAATCTGGTTCAGTACCAGATTTTCATTTTCCATATTTCAATATCAATTTTCTTTTTCGAAATTACTTTGTCAAATTGGAAAGGAAACTATAGCTTTCCAGTTCGAGCAAATTGCAGAACATAGGCTAAGTAAATGTGACAAGTATTTCCAGCATGTTACATAACCAAAGCATTGCAAGCTCTGAAGCATGGGTATAGCAAACCCTGTAATAGTTTGAATGTCCCTTTTTTTTTTTTTAAAGTTCAAACACAAGCAAAGGCCTTGTTTGGTTAAAAGTTAGGGTTGGTCAAACCTCAATTTGGCCAACCATAAAAAAGATTTTACTATTAAACGGAGTTTTAACTCTCCCGAACGACATGTAGGATCAATATTAACTTTTAAATTTTTTTTATTTTCACCTCAACTGCATACTAACCAGACACAAAGTACTTCTAGTGTTCCATCACCTAGGTCTCATCTCATGTGTCACCCACACCTATGTTGCACATGTGCTTTAAAAATTAAGATGTATCCTACTTGTATTATGTTCTAGATACTCATACTATATACACTTGATTGCATACATACCTAAACTTATCACTTCCTCTAATTGAAATTATTTTTTATCCAGTTAAAATTTAAATTTAAAACACCAAAGTCTCAATAAAAATTTATTTATTTATTAGATCTTAATTTATTTCAAAATATTTTATTTGATAAATAAATGAATTAAAATTTTTAAGAAATATAAATTTATGAAACAATAATTAACCACCTTATAAAGTAAAATCAATATTTTTATAATGTTAAATAAAATAATGAGTTTTAAAAAGATTTTATTTATTTATATGATATGATAATAAAAATTCAAATCAAATTAATATCTTACCTAATCAAATCAAGTAAATAAAAATGTTTTAATTAAACAAATCTATATATTTTTTAAAGGATCTTAATCTAATAAAAAAATAAATCATGTCAAATTAATGTCATATAGAATTCCTAATTTTTCTCTTCTATAATTATGATAATTAGATAAATAAATTAATATATTTTTAAGGATAGTTAGTTATGATGTATTTATTATCTTGTTATGAAATAATAATTTATATTCTAATCTCATATTTTTAGGGATATTTTTTTTTGTTTTTCAGGAGGATTTTATGTAATTTTTTTCAAAAGTTATTTTGATTAAAATTTAATATTTTAATCTCAGATTTTAGGGATATCTTTTTATATAATTTAAAAAAAAAATTATTTTGATTAAGATTTAATGAGATTATTATAAATTTTTTCATGTTATATGTATAAATATAAATATAATTTTTATTTTTATTTTTATTTAATATATATTCTTGTACCTGTATCCTACTATTTTTAACAATGACATATCGTGAACCTATTTCATATCATATCATGATACTCATGCCCGTACTCTACAACATAGGCTTGAACGTATGTTATGTTTATGATTGTTGCGCTTTTAATATGGCTTAACTTGTTGCCCCCGAGTGCGTATCCAGCCAAGCATCTCATGTGAATTGTTTACTATATTAAAATACTATTATCATTCACATTTTCATATAATAACAACATATTTTTTATAGGTTAAAATATAAAATTAACTCCTTATAAATGTTAAAATTAAGGTCAACTTGCTAACAATTTATTTTAGTATTTAACCCTTAAAATATTTTTCTTGTTTAGTCTGAGGCTTTTGTCGTTACCTTAATCTATTAAGTGATAAGGTGGATTTGACATAAGTCCACCTAGGATTACATATGTTAAAGTAGGTGACTTTGCTTATGTGGAATAATTAATTTGGTTAAATTAATTAAGTTTGGATTAGTTAATGATTAAAAAATAGAAGAGTCTGACATGTGCAACACATGTGTACATGTTAAAGAATTCCAACCTTTTTCGTCTTCCTCCTTTGTCACGCGTATTTTCACCGAAATTATTCACACTCATGCGGTTGCAGGGGAACCAATAGAAGAGAAAGGGAATTCATGTAGAGAAAGTGTCGTTATATTCGTCTCCGGAATAGTGCGTTGAGTGTGTTACTCCTTGTGTGTGAGCATATCAAAAGTAAAAGGTTCTCTTCTACTCCTATGAACCCTAATTTTTTTAATTGTTATTTGCTAAGGGGTAGGGTCGTTCGTTACATGTGGGACGTGGTTTTGGGGCTTATTAGTTTGTTTTCTTTAATGCTTCTTGTGTGTAGAGCATTTTTCCTATAATGAATTAGTTAATGCTTTGAGGCTGCTTTTGGTTCACTATACTTTTTTGCTTTTGTAAGAGTCTTTTATTTCTTCTTTTGGGTAGGAATGAGCTTTTCTATCATGATACACCAATTATGGATTTGGATGTTATGCATCAAGTTGTGTTTCAATTTGATCACCAAAATAAAAGGGATATTCAATAAAGAACATCAATTATATTAATCAGTATTTTCAAGGATATTCATTAAAGAACATCAAACACATTCAAGACATAAAACATTAAAGGGTCCTAATCCTAAACCTTAAACTACATGTGTTTTTGAATTCAAACCCTCACCCCGACATAACACATAACAAAATGTTGATCCCTTAACCCTTCATAGCAACAAAGATTAGAACTATTAACACAATAGCACATGATATAAGACATAAACATGTAAGCATGAATGTCTTCACTTTTTCTTTGCCAATTTTCTTTCTTGCAACAACTCTTATCATGTTGTCATGAAACACTGGACCATCATCATTGATTGGGAACCCACCCTACATGTGTTAGAGGAGGAACCACTGTCAACCAACTTGAAGTAGCCATATGAGTCGTTGGTTTTCCAGTTTACACATCTTCTGAATGACCTTCGTGGGTTCTTATCAGTGTTGGAGATTAGTAACAATAGAGGCTCCTCAAACCTATATCTAAAGCGCGATAAAGATTTGGCAAACGAAAGACACGAGCCAGATGACCTGAATGACCTAGACATTGATTAGGGGCTTTAGGGTTTTCACATTTAAAGGAAGAAGAAATTCATTTGGGAAGATGAAAGAATAAATTGATATAGGGCTTTACGGTTTTTAAATTTAAGGGAAGAAGGAAACTACTACTGGAGTGATTTCAATTAAAAACATTTTTTTATTTTAATACAAAAAAGTTTAACATGTGTAATCCCAAGTGGACGTCTGTCAAATCTACATCATCACTTAATATCCCAACGTAATGATAGGGGTCTCAAACTAAACAAAAATGTTGTAAGAGTTAAATCTCAAAAAAAAATTGTTAAGGGTTGACTAGTTGTGACATTTATAAGAGACTAATTTTATATTTTAGCCTTTTATATATTTAGAAAGTTTCTTGAATGAATCTAACAATCCATCTCTTTCTCATTTTTATAGGAGGTGACAAACCGTCTTTATTTTATATATTTTATTGTAGATATTAATTAAGTTGAATAAAATGATGTAAAATAGGGGGAGTATCATGTGGGAAGGTTTTCTTAGGTGAGAGTGAGAGTAGCAAATTTGTGTCGTACAACCATATATAGATTATCATGATTAAAATTATTTTTAAAATCACATGATCTATTAAAAAGTCACACAATTTTTAAAAAAATCACATGATCAATATATTTTAATCTTAACTATCTATGATAAGATCTAACGGTTCAAGTTTATTCCTCTCACTCTCGTCTAAGAAAGTCTTTCTCGTACGATATCTTGACTATGTAAATGGGTGTTTAAAATTTATCTTAAAATTTAATTGAGTAATAATTTACTAAGAATTTTAAAATGCTAAAATGAAAAAACCGAATGTTACACATAGTTATATAAATTTATGATATAATTATTATAAATTAGTTATTAGTTATAAATATATATGAATTATATATATATATATATATATATATATATATAAATTAGTAAAACTCTAAATCTTAAACCCTAAAATAATATTAAAAAACCTACAACAACTACAAAATAAGTTATTGCAGGTTGGGGTAGCAAGACTAGGGGTGGCCAAATGGGCCAACGAGCCGGATCGAGTCAAGGCTCGCATAAGCCTATCAAAATACGGGCCGGGCCAAACAGAAACATTGACCCAACCCGTATTCTATGTGGCCCATGGGCCAACAGGCCGGCCTGTTTTTTTCTTCCAAATTATAATGTTATTTTTTATTTTAAAAATATACTATTTTTAAGCCTTATTTAAAAAAGCTTAAGATATAAAAACTAGATTTCACCTTTTTAAAAACTAGTATTTTTTATAATTAATCCAATTTATTTCACTAAAAGTTTAAATAAATTATATTCGCATTAAATGGAAACAAAAATTTTATTATTTATATTTTATTATATTTTATTATTAAATTTTTAATAACATATAAATTAGGAAAGTAGGAAACGTATAGTGTAAGTGAAAGGAAATGCTTTAGGGCCGACGTAGAGAAAAGAAACAAACATAGCCTCATTAACATATATAAATTATATATTACTATAAATTTATTTTTTAATATTTTAATATTGGTCCGGCTGGCCGGGCCAGCCCACATAGGGTATGTTTTTTGACGAGTTAAAATAGGTCTAACTGATTTGGGAAAATGAGCTTAAATCCTTGGCCCAACCTACCTATTTTTAATAGGCCAAACGGGTTAGCCCGCGGGCCAAGCCCAAATTGTCATCCCTAAGCAAGGCACTAGTTTACGAAAGTATCGATGATGCCTCGAACACAATGGATAGTCTATTCATAATATATAATGGGTCACTTAATTACATTTAGTTTGAAAAGGAAATGTAAATCCATGATATGCGTTTTCCCCATCAACGGCCTCTAAAATCTTTTAACAATTAAAATAGTGAGGAGATAATCGATTCGCTATCACCTTCAAAGCATCATGAACAAGCTTCGATTCCTTGCCAAAAGCAAAATCAGGAACAATACACAATAGGGTCAAGGAGCCAATGCTCATGACTCTAACTAGTTTGATATACCGGAACTCCATCCTCATCAAGTGAAGGGGCACTCATTTCCTTTCCTTATACAAACCTTGAAAAACTAATATTTGCATAGAATCCATGAAACTTCGCAAACTCGGTAATGGCTTTAAAAACTTAACCAGTTCTTGGCAACAGGAAGAACTATTATTCCAACCCCCCTATCTTTCTCTGGGTTTCGCAAAACATGAAAAAATTAAAAAATAACGACAATATTAGTTTAAACTTGTAAAAATTAACAACTAACTAAAAAGCTTTGCGTTACCCCCAGGAATTCAGGGTTAATTGACTAAGGGAAATCTTAAGGAAATTGAAAACATAAACATAAACATATAAAATGGGAAGGCGAATTTTCATGGGACTAAAGAAGAAACTATACATGTACATCGATTAGGGGTCACAAGGATGGAAAATCCAATCTTCATTGCATGGAACTTCTAATATAAAGCGAGTATAATCGTTGTCCGATGTAATCCTCAATTTCTTCAAAAAAAAGTCAAAATCTCCTAGAAGCTGGAAGCTTGAAACGATAGATCGATATTCCTCACGTACCCATAATGTTGGTTCAAAGGAAAGAACATGCTCATTGGGAATCTTGTGATGAAACTTTATACCTTGTAAGTGCATATCCCTTTAATTTCCAACCACAACACTGTTATCTCGAAGTGGAACTTGACTATTGTCTTGGTTCTCGACATCCTCATAATTTATCTGAATGTCATCCCTACGTTCTTAAGACATCGATTCAGTAGTTTCACCATGAGAGGAGTTATATGACCCCAAAGAAGAGTTAGATGAAGATAATGAATCTGACATCAGCTTAACAATAGATGAACCCGTGAAGAAGACACCACTATTTATGAGTCCTCAAGGTTCCTCTCAAGCTCGGTTACTTCCACAAAATGGAGGTTCAACATTATTTTTTTTTTGCTAAAAGGACAAATTTCTTTAGGTAACCTCCTAGTGTCTTTAACCATATCCCTCAAGGACCAACGCTTGAGAAGGACAACCAAAAACTCATTTTGACCCTATTGGTTCGTCAATTATGCATGAACTCCTTATGCAATCTTCACAAATTAATCAATCAATCACACATCATGCACACTATTGTTATCAATTGGCCAAGAAACTTGATAATTAATATTCATTCCTCAATATGGCAAGTTAAATCAACATATCCATATCAACATCAACCAATATTAAGGTCACTACCCGAAAATTGGCCACTCAAAACACATAGGGTCCAATTTTCACAAGTGACCCCCAAAAGAGTACATACTAATGTTCACGAAATAAAATAAGCATATACATATTTCCATTGTTGTACAAAAGGTATGCCGGCCAAGGCATACAAACTTCCATTCCATATTTACCTCCTCCATGACTCAATCCTCCAAAAGAGTAGAGTATTCAAGATACCTACATCAAGCTTTAAAAATGGCAACAAAGGAAGTGAGTAACATATACCAAATGATTCAAAATCATACATTATGATGATACCAATACATATATACATAATATGTATTTCTCAAGAAGCAATATGAATTTCTTTTTCATATCATCTCATTTCATTTAATATCACACATATCCAAATTAATACATTTCACAACTCATACATCACTATCATGGCATTCTCAATAAGGTCATTACACATTCAATGTTAGTATCACCACTTCCTTCCTCTTTAATTATCAATCACCCGTCACCACCACAGGCTACAAACTAGGCATATCTCCGGCTATAAGCAAATGCTCTTATGGCTAATGCATATGCATAAAAGAATCAATAACAATTATGGATCTGACTGTGGGAAACAATATCATATCAAAGGTTGGTCAAGCATAGGTGTGCTACTATGCCCCTACTGCAGTAGTAAAAGTGTACACTTATATCTCAAATCATGCATGCTCAACATTATATTTCATACTCCTTGTATATTCATCATTCTTTGAGCTAGAACTTGTATATCCTCTCATCTTGAGAGCTAGAATTTGTGTAAGCTATCACTTGCCTATCCACTCTTTTAGAGAGAGTATTTTTGCTTGTAAACACAAACATCAAACACCAAAGTTCACTCTAGGATTGAGTGGTTATTCACTCTAGGTTGAGTGGTTACAAAGGTTGGGGTTCAACCTTTGGGATATTGTGAGATTGAGAGATTTGGTGGGTTACCCTTGTACTTGTGAGGATTGGGTTCTTAAGTGTGGGACACTAGGAAGCCGCAATTGCTCAAAGTTGTATCTCTAATCTACAATAGTGGAAATCCTCTAAGTGGGTTGCTTAGAGGCGAGACGTACACCGGGTTGGTGGAACTCGTTAAATCGGTTTGCAATCTCTTCTCCCTAACTCTTTTACTTTCATATATTGCTCTTGATTGATTTGTATTGGTTGATTGTGGTTTGCATATTCTAGCTTGCTTGATTTGGTTAATATAGTACATTGCATACCAAATGTTTGATCAATTGCCTTATCCATATTTGCCTCTTGTTTTGAATTATCTTGTGTACTTTACTTGATCTTACTTTCATAATCTCTAAACTTGTGTTAAAAGAATCAAGTTCAAAGGCATTTCAAGCAAAGTTTTAAAAACTCAATTCACCCTCCCTCTTGAGTATTGAGGCCACTTGAATAACACAGGTCACCCGAGTGATGTTGTTAATGGCCACTTATGTATGTGAAATGTGAATATATGATGATGTGGTATGGGACGACCGACGGTATATGTTACCCTTATTTTTGGCTTCAGTGGTCAAGCAGGACCCAGTTGAGCTACCCAAAGGTCTATGACCCAGTGGTTGAGGGGGAGTCAAGCAGGACTCGGTGAACCAAGTAGGGTTCACGGGGTGTCAAGTAGGACCCCCAGCTGAAGGTCGATCCTTTGAGTATCCGGATACTGTGTCAATTTTCTAAGTCAGTTGTGAAAGTTGATTTGATAATTTTGCTGAGTGCAATTGGTTTTAATGGCCGAATGAGAATTAAAATATTTGTTGAGTATTTGATGTATTTACCGAGTGTAATTTTATATATATTGCCGAGTGATTGTTATGATTACCGAGTGGTAAATTATCATACTTGCCGAATAAGTGATTTGTTAAAATGGCTGTTAATTGCTATGACTGTTGAGTATGAGTATCTTGCCGAGTGCGAGTTAATTACCGAGTGAGTTACTTGCTGAGTGAAATGTGTAGTTTTGAGGATAAAACAATCGGACGGAGTTTCTACTCGTATTTTATTTAAATTCCATTCTAGATTAATTATGATGCTAAACACTCACCCTTGCTGTGGTTTTCATTTTTAGTAACCAGTGACAGGGAAGAGGTCGGAGCCATGGAGGTACGCCAAGCGGAGGATTGATGCCAAGGCACCGAGTGAATTTGAATGAATTATGTAATATATGTATATATTGAGTTTTCCGAGTGTTTGATGCTACAATGTGTTTTGTTTTGAATTAAAATTGAATCAGTGTTTATTTTATGAGTGCATTTGCATTGCTGTAGCATGGTTGATTACCGAGTGGAATTATTCTTGTCCGAGCAAGGGTCCATTGATTTGGTGCCTGAGTATCCTTCATTTCTTTCTGAGTGAAGGATAATCGAGAGACCACTTCCGAGTGGAAAGGTTAGAGTGTCTCCGAGTAAGCTATGGCTGAGACTCTGAGTAAAGAAAGATAAAAGTGTTTCCGATTGAGGGTATGAGTGAACCTTTCTGAGTGAAAGTTAAACTGCCACCGAGTGAGAAATGACCGAGTGGGAAGTAGTATATCTTTTCCGAGTGAAACCCGACTTGTTGACTTCCTTGTATATCTTGTCCGCTCAGGTTTAAGAAGTAGTATTCGCTCAAGCGAGTCGGATCTCACCCAAGCGAATCAGAGTCTCGCTCAGGCGATTAACCCTGACTTTGATTTCTTCCTTCCACTGATTCTAAATCTTATTTTATGATGAAATATTCCGATCGGTTATTATTTTTAATATGCTTTTATTCAAGGATCTATTTCAGTCGGTTAATGCTATTTTAAGTATGATTTTATTATTTTGAATGTAGTTAAAAAAAGTAAATGTTATTTTATATTAAGACCGAGTGAAAATTTTATTAAAAGTGAAAAATCTATTGTGAAAAATAAGAAAATTGATGAGGGTCGTCACATAATGTTATTAATTTATGAAAAATATGAGTGATGAAGCTATCATCCAATACCCTGGATCTATGCAACCTATCTCATATATGAAGATATGAGAAGGTATCAGAGTACGCAATAGATGTTCATGTAGTACCATTACGATCCCGATTTATATAGTCGATAAATCCATGTACAAATTAAAGGTCCTAATCGATTACAGGATACGAACTAATCGATTACCATTCCATAATCGATTATAGAGCAACAGGTAATCGATTACAGAGCAACAGGTAATCAATTACAGAGCTCCTGGAAATGGCACAATGAATCAGGTGTTATAACTAATCGATTACAACTTTCAGAATAATCGATTACATTATCCCTGTTGGGTCCATAATCGATTATTCTGTTAACCCTAATCGATTACAAAGTTCCTGGAATCGATGCTAATCGATTAGAGAGTTGGTAGTAATCGATTACAGAGCTCCTGGAATTCATGTAATGCATCAGACATCCCACCTAATCGATTACAGGGATAATTCTAATCGATTACAGGACTTCGAATAGTTGATAATCGATTACAGCACTCAGTGTAATCGATTACCTTAAAAACAGAGGCCCTATAATCGATTAGATCAGCAGGACTAATCGATTACACCCTGCCTTATGCAGAAATTATGCAGATTTTACAAGGAAAATGAACTTCACAACTACCAAAATTTATTCAAACGATATCGGAATGTCACCAAATTTTGACACAGGCTAAAACACATTATTTGTGAAGTGTGGCCACCGGCCTCACTCAAGAATTCTCAAAAATGAGGCAATTATGCAAATAAATGCGTTTAGTCCATTCTTGGGCCCTTTTGAGTAACTTAGGGGTCTATTCTCAATAGAATTGACCCGTTCCAGTTCCTACAAGTCACAAATCATGTATTTAAGCTATTGGAACTACCACACACTATCCAAAACTCATAAAACTCATTTTGACCCTATTGGTTCGTCAATTATGCATGAACTCCTTATGCAATCTTCACAAATTAATCAATCAATCACACATCATGCACACTATTGTCATCAATTGGCCAAGAAACTTGATAATTAATATTCATTCCTTAATATGGCAAGTTAAATCAACATATCCATATCAACATCAACCAATATTAAGGTCACTACCCGAAAATTGGCCACTCAAAACACATAGGGTCCAATTTTCACAAGTGACCCCCAAAAGAGTACATATTAATGTTCACGAAATAAAATAAGCATATACATATTTCCATTGTTGTACAAAAGGTATACCGGCTAAGGCATAAAAACTTCCATTCCATATTTACCTCCTCCATGACTCAATCCTCCAAAAGAGTAGAGTATTCAAGATACCTACATCAAGCTTTAAAAATGGCAACAAAGGAGGTGAGTAACATATACCAAATGATTCAAAATCATACATTATGATGATACCAATACATATATACATAACATGTATTTCTCAAGAAGCAATATGAATTTCTTTTTCATATCATCTCATTTCATTTAATATCACACATATCCAAATTAATACATTTCACAACTCACACATCACTATCATGGCATTCTTAATAAGGTCATTACACATTCAATGTTAGTATCACCACTTCCTTCCTCTTTAATTATCAATCATCCGTCACCACCACGGGTTACAAACTAGGCATATCTCTGGCTATAAGCAAATGCTCTTATGGCTAATGCATATGCACAAAGGAATCAATAACAATTGCGGATCCGACTGTGGGAAACAATATCATATCAAAGGTGGGTCAAGCATAGGTGTGCTACTATGCCCCTACTGCAGTAGTAAAAGTGTACACTTATATCTCAAATCATGCATGCTCAACATCATATTTTACAGGTACCAAACCGCTATCGCCCATTTGTAGCACTAGTCACCCCGTGACTTGCGGATTCAACAATATGGCCTCACTTGCCATAAGTGCTACGGGCCTCTCCCGAACACACATCAAGAGAGCCGTGCCCCGTCAGACACTGAGGTAACTTGCTCATCACAGAGCCGCCGACCCACTGGGCCTGCCACATAGGGTGCCTCGCCAATAATCTAAGGGCAGCTTCTGATTCCCAGAATCACTAGGGAACATCAACCATTTACCCGTGCATTGGGTTGCCCTCCCACTGGGCCTGCCTATTGGAACCCCTAACATTCCATATAAGCAGCGAATGATATGCCATGGATGCAAATGCAATGCAGATCAAATGCATTCTCACACTATGCATCCTAAATGCCACTCCACCATCAATAGTTCATCCTCAATACTTTAATGAACTCTAAGTTCTCATCATCATCAGCCAACACCAACATTCATTAGAGTTCATATACATAATAGTTAGTGGCCATCACAAATCATTGATTTATATATCATAGGATGTTCATCAACAACGTAATCAATACAATCATGGTTCTAAACCATCACAACAACTCTCATTATTTAAGAGTTAATTCAATATCATACTCATCATCCCAAAAATATGAACCGCATAATACCATTCACTCTAAATGCATTCTCAATCAAGTAGTCATTAATTCATTCATCCAAGCAAAATAGCATAACACAATCACATACACACATCACTAATGGATGAAATCAAGCATTTAGAGAATGTTACCCCTCCTACCTCAAGAGAAGTAGAAATCAACGCGGTCTGATGGTCCCGCCTCGTCGATGGGGTCGTTTCCTACATTATACAACATACCACACCATTATTCTCAATCTTTACCTATTCATTTAATCCACCATAACCACCATGGGTTAGGTGCCCAATCTTATTGTTATGCATTTAAGGCTAAACCCTTTCATGGGCTTCCATATTAATGAACTCTACCAACCATTTACCATCATTAATGGTCACTACACCTCATAAATAACATCTACCATCAATGATAAATGCTCATCTACCCACATCTCATATTTCCCCCAATTTATAAAGTTAGGGTTTCATTAAAAAAAACTTAACAACCACCATTTGTGTTCATCATTTTCCATCATTCATATGTCATTTTTGTGTACCACCCAAGGCCCTCATAAAACTCAATTTAAATACACCCCACCTTAGGGTTTTTCATCATAAATGTCTCTCCTAACTTAACCCATATGCATTAACTCTCTCCCAACAACCAATACCCAAAAGCTAGAGCTTAAAGCTCATGAAAATGAAGAGAAACCCTTACCTCAAGCCAAGAGAAATGGGCTTCTAGAATGGGTGAGAAGGAACACGAAAATAGAGAGAGTGAGAGAGAGAGAGAGTCTCCAAGCCCAAGCTCCACATGAAAATGGAAGAAGAGATGGCACACACCATACTTATGGATTTTTGAAGAGAAAAGAGAAGAAGATGATGAGTGGGATATGAAGAGAAAGAGAAGAAGTGTTTGCCTAAGTGGGAGAGAACACACGTGAGAATGAGAGGGAGAAGAGAAGAGTTTATACTTTTATTTTAACTCTTATTCATTAAGGCTTTATCGTTTTCCCACAAACTGGCTCTTCGTTTGAGCCCAATACTTCATCTAAAAATTATTCCGAATGTATATTCAGACTCTCCATAATATTCTTAACAGCCCTGACCTATGGTACCTCAATCAGAGATATTTGGTCCGACACCCATATTCTAATCGGGTATAATTTTTAACTCTTAAAGTCCCAATAAATCACAAATAATTCTCATAAATCTCAATTTAATCATTTCAATATTTTTGGGATATTTATTAACCCATTTATAATTATTTAATATTTATTTCTCCTATTTAATCATTTTTATAAAATTCAGGATGTTACAAAGAGTGCTAAAAATAATAAACTAAATAATCATAAAAAGAATATAGACGATATTATTACCTTACACCTCCGGTAGAATCTCTTTTTACCAAAAAAGTTTACTTCTCACTAATTTCTTAAGCACTATCTCTCTAGATTCTCTCTTTAGTTTTGGTGTGGAAATGTTGTAAATGAGCCATCTATTTATAGGAAGAGAATTTTACTATTTAAGATTACTTAATATTTATTTTACTATTCATGATGTAAGTATTTACCAACCAGTCACTATTCATGAAGTAAGTATTTACCCACTGGTGACTATTCATGATGTAAGTATTTACCAACTGATGATGTAAGCAATATTTAAAAAATAAAAGGTTAAGGGTATTTTGGTCATTTTCAAATATTTAAAAAATTCAAAAAATTCCAGAAAATTATAAATAATGCATAGATCAAAAAGTTCTAAAGAATCATATTCTAGTTCCTTCAAATTTTTATTTTAAAATTCTAATAAGAGTTAAATCTTAAATATGTAAAAACATAAATGTAGGAATATAAAATAAAAATTATGAATAATAAAGATAATAAAAATTTTTAATATAATTTTCTTAGTTAGTGAATACTAATTAAGTCATTTTAAAATCTTCGTTAAATAAACATATTTTTATTTTATTTTATTTTATTTTAAAAAATATTTAAATATAAGTACTAAAATTTTATAAAAATATTAATTAGTTAAAAATCAACTAACTAATAGTAAGTATTTTCTCATTAAAGAGATATTAATATCTATTTTTTTATTTGAGTAGAAAATAGGATGTTACAACTCTACTCCCCTAAAAGAAATTTCGTCCTCAAAATTTTATATTGTAAATAAATCTTACTAAGGATAAACTAAGTGAACTATCCTAATATGTTTCTAGTTTTATGAACAATTATGTATCATTTCCTCGATGTTGCCATTTACTTTCTTTTAATCTTACCAGGTATTTTCTTCTTAACTCAAAAATATCACCCTCTTAATTTTGTTAACCATGCTCATTGTAACGCCCCGATCCCGAAATCGGAAACAGGGGTAAATTTTTCGCAATTTAAAATAATTAAAAGTATAAGGAATTCAATGTTTAAAATACTGAGTAATTACCTTGGATCATTGAATAACCGATCTCATATATGAAGATATGAGGACGGTATCAGAGTGCACCTCAGACGATTGGGCTTGAGGTCGTCGCAAGGGAAAAAGCGGAAGATAAAATAATTTCAAGAGTGATTAAGACATTTACCAAGAGAGGATAAAAGATACTTCATCAGTTTGTTTAACAACAAAATATATTTTCATAAATAATAATAAATTCATTCATACATTTTCAAGGTCATTAATGAAAATTAGCCTTACACATCCGGTCTAATTTTCCTACATGACCTTCCCAAAATCAGCCGTTGTCAAATTGATTTCAAAATAAACATACATGCACTAGGTGCTATACAAAATGGGTACGCATGCCGGCCAAGGCTTAACCACATTCCTTTCATATTTACCTTCTCCAATGCTCGACCTCCAAGAAGAGTAGGATTTTACCTCAAACCTACATTAAGCTTAAAAATGGCAACAGAGAGGTGAGTAACATAATCCAAATGAATTAAAGTCATACATTATGATGATACTTTACATATGTGCATCATTCCACTCGGTAGAGTATATTCACAATCTTACACATATAATACATCATTTCACTCAGCATAGTATATTCACAATTTTACACATAAGGTACATCATTCCACTCGGCACAGTATATTCACACACATGTGATACATCATTCCACTCGGCATAATATATTCACAAGGCAATATCATATATAACATATCGTTAGTCTTCTCAATAATCATACATATAATGTTAGCACCTCGGCTTACTTTCTCTCTATTCATCCATCATCCATCGCTATCTCGGCTATCAACTAGGCATATCTCGGCTATATGTAAATGCTCTTAAAGCTAATACATATTCACAATGGAATTATTATCGAGTACGGATCCGACTGTGGGAAAATATTAACATATCAAATGTGGGACAAGCATAGGTGCGCTACTATGCCCCTACTGCAGTAGTAAAATGTGTACACTTATATCCAATTGCATGCATGTTTAACCTCATATTTTACAGGTACTAAACCGCTCTCGCCCATCTGTAGCATTAGTCACCCCGTGACTACGGATCATCATTGTGGCCTTACTTGCCACAAGTGCTACGGGCCCCTCCCGAACACACATCGAGTGAGCCGTGCCCCGTCGGACACCGAGATAACTCACTCACCATAGAGCCACCCGCCCACTGGGCCTGCCACATAGGGTGCCTCGTCACCGATCTATGGACAGCTTCGTGATTCCCAGAATCACTAGGGAAATACAATAATGTACCATTGTACTGGGTCGCCCTCCCACTGGGCCCGCCTAGTGGAACCCCTAACATTCCATATAGACAGCGAATGATATGCCATGGATGCAAATGCCAATCAATGTATTCTCATACTGTGCATCCTAAATGCCACTCAATCAATCATCCATTCACAACCATCACTTAGTGGATTTCAGTATTCTCAATCTTTACAAATTTTCATTGGAACTCACACACATCGGCAGTTAGTGGCAATCACAATTGTCAATTCACATATACATCATTGGGATATTTCCCATTATTGATTTCTATTCAAACATAGTATCAAGCATCATAACATATTTCATCATCATATTTAACGTGATATCTGATCCGGCCTCTATACCAGAGTATGGATATCACTTCATCCGTTCTGTATACGATACAAACTCAGCAAGTAAAATATTAGTTATTAAAATCGGTCTCCTCTCACTGGGATACCGGATAATCATACCAGATACGTACAGCACCGGTCTAAAACCTCAGCCATCTACTAACTTTAGTGGCTGATCCCACACAGGATCATTGACTCTGACTTAGTTCAGTACAATAACACATTCTTCATTCAAATGCATGCTACATAACATTAATCATTCTAAATGCACTTAAATCATGAAATCATCACATCGCCCACATATGAAATCAACAAACACAATCATATACACATACTTTCACATCAAGAATGGATGAAATCATGCATTTAGAATAGTTACCCCCTCCTACCTCAAGAGAAGTAGTAATCACTGCGGTCAGAAGGTTCCGCCACATAGTCGGGGTTATTTCCTACATCACAATATATCACACAATCAATTTTCTATTCAACCATATCGGCTTAATGTTCATGCTTATTTACTTAGTATTTTCCGGCATCTAAACTCTCAGTCCCTTTATTTCATTCGTTCAGCCACCACCACCATGGCTTAGGTGTCAGCATTTATCTTGCACATCCAATGCCAAACCCAACACCGGGTTCCCACATTAATGGTTCCCAACAACCATTAAGCCTCATTAATGGCCATTCACCATTAATAACAGCATCTTACCTCACCAAAGATAGTTATTTAACACAATAAATGCCTCTCCATTTAGATTTCACATTTCCCACAAATCTTTGAGTTGGGGTCTTCGTAAAAACCCAACAGCATTCATTAAATCACTCTCCCAACACAAAAACCCAACAACCCATAGTTCATACTCTTGAGAAATAACAAGGTCTTACCTCAAGAGAAGAAATGAGAGAGAGTTTTCTGAAAAAGGGAAAACCACACGGAATGAAGAGGAGGAAAAGTGAGACTTCAAGTTTAAAGCTCTTCCAAGCTTTCTTCAAACACAAAAATAGGAGAGGAAAAAGCCACCACCTTTGCTTAGGGTTTTTGGAGAGAAGAAGAAGAAATGAAGAAGAGTGTAGAAGAAGGAAAGTGAAGTACAAGTTATGGGGAACTAAAATCTGACAGAAATAAGAAGGGAAAAATAGGCCGTTTGGCTTTATTTTTAATTCCCTAATAATTATTCATCGTTTTATGACATACAGGATCGTTGTTTGGGCTTAATACCATATCCAAAAATTATTCTGAATATACCATCGGATTCCCAATACTATTCTTAACAGCCCTGACCAATATCATCCCATTCAGAGATACTTGGTCTGAAACCCATATTTTAACTGGGCTCATTTTCAGCTTATTCGGTTCCAATAAATCATAGACAACTCCCAAAAATCTTAATTAATTTATTCCTAATATTTTGAAATATTAAATAACCCAAATATAATTATTTAATATTTATTCCCTTAATTAATCCTTCACTTTAAAATTTAGGGTGTTACACTCATCATAAATTGATGGTTAACTCTAAACACCTCAATAATTATGTTTCTCAATCTATTAAAACCTTACTTAATATAATCCATAACATCCATTAATTAAAATTCCTACTCGTAACATAGTAAAATAGACTGCTAAGAATTAATTACTAGACAACTAGCCGTCAGCAACTAGCCGTTGGACTAGCCGTTTATGACCGTTGCAAACTCTCCCTGCCTTGCTTGCTTATAAATTCTCATTCTGTTCTCACTTCCTATCACAACTTCAAGGTTTCTTAGTTTCTCTCTTCTATCTAATTTCTTCAGTCTTTTTCTCAAGTACTATCATACTATTCAATGGCCAACCTTCCTAGAAGTGAGGAAGAACGAAGGCGAGATGGACTACAGTTTGTGGTAACAACTGCCTCACTTCTTATAATAGTTATGGTGATTTCTCTAGTTTGGTATTTTATGTATTTCCAAAACTCTTAACTACTTTAATGCTCTGATAATTGTTAGAAAATAAGTGGTCATTTATCGTTTAACTATGATGTACTAGATGTTCTACTTTATTTTCCTTAATGTAATCGTGTACAATAAATTATCCTAGTGAAAAAGGATAAATATCTCTTAGTCCATGTTGTACTTGTTTCTTTGCTTCATGACAATTCAGAGTATGTAATCAATTCTTATTATCCTATATAATGGACTAAATATTCCTTAACTAAGTGATTGCACATTCCATCATAATTAACTATAACCATTACATAGATTTGATAAATTCTCTAATCTTAAATGATCACAAATCACTACGTCGACTTAGAAATACTCACTTAAATTTTTGTTATGGGTAGCTAAGATTTATGTAATTCTCTTTATAGGAAAATCAATAAGTAAAGGTTCATATCTATTTCCTCATGGTTTACTAACACATTTCTTTATTTTAAATCTACAATGGTCATTACATAACAATGATTTATATTAGGTATTATATTCATTGAACAAAATTGATGACTAAAAGAAAATAACTTGATAAACATGTATCATATTGTTAGGAATCACACAAATATTTTATGACACAATTTCTCAATATTAACCAATATTATTATCTCCCAAAGATTTATAGTACTTATTTTAGATTCTTTATTAACATATTCCCTATAATAAAACACTTAGAAAATTCAACAATATATGATTAATTACATTCAATGTCATAACCATAAAAGTTTCATTAATTCATATATTTATATACATAACCATCATATATATTATTCAATCGTAGACATCATAAAGGAAAACTTCATCAAATCAAACAATAATTAACATATCTTATAGGCCATACAAAAGAAGAATCAATACAAATAGTCAAAGATACAATTCCTAATACGATTATTTGTTATACCAAACAAGTTAGTGAACAAATTATCATATTTCTTTCATAAAGCATACATCTATATATTCTTTTTTTTATTCAAAATATATCACCAAAGGAAAAACTATGATTCTATCTTAGACAATTTGTTATACTACTTCGGATTACAACATTTATCTACCCATTGGAATTCTAATTCACATAAGTATGTCGACAACTTTTAAGGACATGGTAAGGAATATCCTAATAGAATTTATTGAGTTTATCTTCATTTCTCCATATACCACATTAACCTAGGGTTAAATTCATTGATCTTAACATCCTTCATTTGACATGTCTTTCACTACTTAGTGTAAATCATTCGGGGTGATCAATCCCGGTAATTCATAACTAAGTAGTCAAAGTCATGACAGCTCCAGTCTAAAATTCATACCAAAATATTCCTAAAGATTTTCTATTGTCTTATCTCTCTTATTGTTCCTATACCATATTGTAAAAAGAGGCAAATGTTGAATATTTCATTATCAGATATTAACTAAAGAATCAAGCACCATAGATCAAATCTGGAATAAAAGGAAATAACTATATTACCTTATGAACTGGTCTGGACCGGGGTCTAGGATCCGGTGTGGGACCAGCCACAAGAATGCAGGTATTTTTAGGGTTTGCACACCGGAACAGTGTATATCCGATGTATTAATCCGGTTTCTCAGTGGGAGAGGCCGGTCTTGTTGTCCTGGAGATCCTTCACACCAACGTTTCGCGTTGTAGGGGGCGAAAGGTGGTGCCACCTGCGAAGATTCTCCGACGCTCAAGTTAGAAGAGTGTAAGAACTCAATGAATGCTCAAGCGAAGTAATAGTAAAAAAGTGAGATAGAACAACGATACCATGCATTTGTATTGAAATATACTACTTATAGTTGCACGTCAAAGAATGAGTCGTTGGATACAGGTGGGTCCCTTAGCTCTGATTGCGTGTATATTGTGTCAATCAAAGTGGCTCGACTTTCAGAATGTGTCAGGAGGGTAGGTCAATTATCAGAGTACGATCCTCTAGGGAGAGGAGAGGATAATCACCTTTTCCGCATAATCTGCTGACACACCCACTTACTTTCTGAAGCCATTGATGTGACGTATTTTGCTACAAACAGTGTCTTCGTTGATAAGTTATCAGGGACTCTTCTTTTGCTGTGACTGAAAAGCCAACAGTTATATAAATGTCCTGTAAAAATGAACATAGAACCGTTATGGAGAAAATGAATGATGCTGTCGTGGAGTGAGGACGGACGGCCAGACAACGGATATCCGGTGTGGTAACGTTGAACCAGGACACCGGTTTTCCTTATATGAGGTCAGTCTGACGTCACAAGAATGGGGGCCGGTATCTAGACCGGATCACCTTATTATTCCACTATACATTAACGCCTATACTTAAATAATGTCAAGAAAGACTTCAGAATGGCCAGTCTCTGATAATCCCTGTAATAACATTTTTCAAGTAGTAGGCTATAGAGTTCTAACTCATACTTCTAATTAACTTAAAGACTAGTTCCTTCTTTATCTCTAACTTTTCTCCACTTGCTTCTTGTTATCTACTCCAATTGTAAAATTTCCTCCTCTATCAAGCATAAAATCTTTTGACTAACTTAGCCATCAGAGAACACAACAGACTAGTAAGACCATACCCCAAGCCGATTTGGATTGAACTGTTCTGATACCACTTTATAACACCCCCTTATATACACGAGATATGTATATTCTTATTGCTTTTAAAAACTTTAGAAAGATATATATATATATATATATATATATATATATCATTCCTTATATCGCGTATACAAGGACATATATATATACCCGATTTCCTTTGAATATTGAAAGTAAAAAAAATTGTCTTTCAATATTTATCCATAATGATAAAATAAATTTACAGAAATCATAAGTGATAAAAGATTACTGTATTATATCTGAATGATAAAGTTTATCAAAGTTTAACCTTTACCTTTTTACAATTATCTAACTTGATATTGTAATAAGGCAAAGTAAAACTAAACTATACCTCTACTACAACTGTGACCAATCATTTCTTAATCCTTGAACCATCGAGTTTTGAAATCCTACTCTTGTCATATATCTTCATCTATCTGATTGAGGATTAGACCACTTTACCCTCTTGTAATTACATGTCCTTCCATCTTAGACTGCTAGCTATATATCACATAACATATTTTGGACACAAAAATTCAAACAAGAAGGAGTGAGAAACAAAATATAATATCTTATATATAAGACATAAGCATAAGGGTTTTCACAAACTAATATAATAATATCAGTCATAATCTCATACACAATCAATTATGAATATAGGGTTTCCACATACATAACAATTATATTTTCATTCACAACCACCCACATAAAATGTCACAATCATATGAATGTTATGTAATGTTTTTAATGCTACTATCTCATTCAGTTTATGCATGTGGGCCCTTAAAGTTTTAATTTGCATTGGGCCAACCAAGAGTTTACACTGTTCCATAATTCTGGATAATAATAACATAAATGCCTTCCTGGTATATGAACAGCTCAACTGGCATGGAAATACTTAGAGACTAGTCAGATTGAGAAGGTTTTTATTGTGAAAGTACCCGACACTAGGGAGCGACCCTAGGTCACCTGAAGCACCCTTTCACACCCTCTCATCCCAAGGCTCGCAATTAAGCCTTCTCTAATGTATCCTCGGTTTCTATAATTTGTCCCCAGGCAATATCACATCTCATTTCTCTTTAATGATTTATGATGCATGAACTACTCGCGTATTGAGTTTGTTAAGACTTTTAAAAACTTAAGTATAAATTATATCTTCGGGGCCTACAAATAACAACATAGCCACCCCGATAAACTGCATATTTCCAAACTCTTAAATAAGTTCTGCCACACGCAGAAGAATTTTCAGTACAGTTTTCTTTATCATTCACAAATCAATATTATTGTGATTTGAGTTTCAAAGCCTTAAATATATTTCACAACCTTCTTTAGAAAGTTTATAGGTCAATTCAAAATCAATTACTAAAAACTTGAATTCAGAATTATCAATCTTTAAAATCTTTGTACTTGAAAATTTTGTATACTATTTTTATACATTTTAAAAATAATATATATATATTAAAATATTAGTATAAATTTATTTTTATAAAATAATTTCTCTTTCTTTCTCTTTCTGACTAACTAAAAATCTTAATTTTAGTAAAGATATATATATATATATATATATATATATATTAAAAGATAAAAAGAGATTTCTAAAAACTTATATAGTTTCATTGGAAACTTAAGAAATTTTCCTAAAAGTAACTTGAATAAAATGAATAAGTAAATAAGGAAGTAGGAGATAAGTAAAGTCTTACTGAGTTTTAACTTCCCGTCATGCTTGTTTTATGATCAAACTCCACATCACAAGATCATCAATCACTCACTAATCACAATCAAGTATTATAATATCATCAATCACAATCAAATATTATCAATCACAATTATATATAATCAATCACGGTCTAATATTATAAATCACAATATCATTAATCAAACTCAAATATTATTAATGATAATCAAATCAAATCAACTAAATATCACTCATAAATATAATTTAAATTTTAATGGTTATTTAAATTAGCAGAGTTGATTTTGAGTCCTTATAGTCCATTCCTCGTACAGGTCTTGATCCGGTCTCGATACCGGTATCCGTTCTATAAGGCATATTTCCACGTCTTTGACAGTTTGCCAACGTGCAACCAGTGTCATCGGTATACATCCGGACTCTAATTCCGTATCAGGCGTTCTCCCTATACCGGTTATCCAGGATAATACCATGCACATCGGATAATATACACGTCACCATACAGAAGATAAAGGGCATTGCAACAGGAACAAGGATAAAGATTCCATTCCCACACTATGAGCCAAAATCTGCTCACGGGAATGATCAACTTGTCCCCTAAATCCAGCCCATACTCCCTACGCTCAATATAAAATAGCCACTTGACTCAATCATACTGGCAAATGCATAAAAAAATAATAATTTATAATATTATTGGAGGTTAGTGGTTCCCCACTAACGAGTCCTCGTATATCGAGCCAATCAGGTATAAGAACTCTCTTCATCAATAGAGAGAGGGATCTTCAACTACTTCTTTTTAACTTACAATTACTCTCTGAAAAACATTCCTCACTTGGAATACGATTACTAACTTGAGCGTCAGAGAATCTTCGCAGATGACACCATCTTTCGCCCACATCAACGCGTGAGGACGGTGTGAAGGACCTCTAGGACGCCTAGACTGCTCTCTTCATACAGAGACATCGATACATAGACCGGATACTCATATAACCGGTCTTTAGAGACGTAATCTTCTCATTATTTGTGACTGGCCAGACACCGGATCTGTTGAACCTGATTCAGGACAGATCATTGGCACGCCCGGTAGGACACGATAAAGTTATTCCCACATCCTATGAAAGAACAATGATTATCTATGAAAGGCGAAGCACATGACTTTGTGGAAAATCAACCTGAAGGAAGAACCAACACAAACGCCTTCAGAAAGCTTAATTTTTAATCTCAAGGGGGCAGCTCAAAGAGGATGGTACCAGTGTCTAGCCCCGATCCTCGTTGTCACGACCGGGATTGCGGCGGCGCGGCCGACCCTCGAAACGAATTTAAATAATAAACAGGGAGTCGCCACCAATATTTTTTAGGATAAAATACTGGAAAAACCTTTTGTTAAAGCACTGGTTATAAAAATGAAATTCCATGATTCGGGAGTCTGATTACAGGTGAGGAAGGTATTAGCACCTCACGACTGTCCGTTATAAAAACGGTTACCTCAATTTGATAGCGCGCATTATAATTAACCCAATAATTATTTTAACTTCTTCATAAAAAGAAAAATGTACGGAACGACAAAATAAACAAAAATAAACAAAGATCAACACAAAATATTTACATGAGATTAGTAGGACGTCTCGTCCAAATTAATCTCGCTCCGCCTTTTTAAAGAGATATAAAAGAAAATATGAGATTAACAGGACGTCTCGTCCAAATTAACCTCGCTCCGCCTTTTTAAAGAGATATAAAAGAAAATATGAGATTAACAGGACGTCTCGTCCAAATTAACCTCGCTCCTCCTTTTGATAACAAGACAAAAATGAAAACTCTAAAAAATTAAATAAAGAAAGATGGGCCCGACAGGAACTGTTTCCCGCTCCTACGTATTCTCGAGCTTTCGAGAAATCAGGGTCACGTAGTTCTTAAAATGTTTTTTTTTTAGGAAAAGATTAGGAAGATATTGATAGGCATCATTTTAGCGAAGAATCCATACAAGGCGAAGTGCTTCACACGTGCACGGATCTTATAGAGACTGTGTAGACGGAAGTATTTTCCGTACGACACTGATTAAGAAAAATGAATATATAAAAAAAACTAAATGGGAAAGGAAAACAAGTGCAAAAAATGAAAAAAAACGAGTGAAGAATAAGAAAACCGAGTGAAAAATAAGAAAACCGAGTGAAAAATGAAAAATCCGAGTGAAAACAGGGAAAACCGAGTGAAACAGTGACAATATGAGTGAAACAGTGAAAATCTGAGTGAAACAGTGAAAATCTGAGTGCAAAATAGTAGATCCTAGTGAAATAATGAGAATCTGAGTGAAATTAGTGAAAATCTGAGTGAAAATAAGGGAAACCGAGTGAAAAATAAGAAAACCGAGTGACACTATGAAAAATCCGAGTGAAAACAGAGAAAACCGAGTGAAACAGTGACAATATAAGTGAAACAGTGAAAAAGTGACAATCTGAGTGAAATTAGTGAAAATATGAGTGAAAATAAGGGAAACCAAGTGAAACAGTGACAATATGAGTGAAAAAGTGACAATCGGAGTGAAATAGTGAAGAATCTGAGTGCAAAATAGTAAATCCGAGTTAAAAGAGGATTACCGAGTGAGAGTTGAGCAAAAACCGAGTGATGATGGTGCAGGAACACTGGTCAGAGAGGGAAGATGTGGTTTGAGGGAGTGGGAAGGTGAGGGGATTAGGAACGAGGTGCTGCTCAGTGGGAGTGTGGACAGATTGGAATAGGAGAGGAGTGGAGGATGGAAGGATTGTGGGCAGCAATGGTGAGGGATGATGGAAGGAGAAGAAGAGAAGAGTTGGTGTGAGAGAGAAGAGAGCACGAAGGATTTTGGCAGAGTTTCCTCGTCTGAAATGCCTCTCCCTCAGCTGCCCTCCCCCTTGCCTATTTATAGGCTGGCCCGAGTGGAATGCCAGCTCAGGCTTCCACTTTCGAGTGGAATGCCAGCTCAGGCTTCCACTCGGTTTGGGTAGTAGGGGGACAACAGCTGGTGGGAATTTTATATTCCCTCCACCTCCGCCCCTGTCTGCCACCCCGAGGATTCCTGGATCCACTTGGGTGGTGGAATCCAGGTCAGCAAGGTGGGGATCCGAGAGATAATGATGGAATCCGAGTGACAATATGGAAATCCAAGAGAGAATGTGCAGAACCGAGTGAAATGGTGGAATTCCGAGTGAAAATAGTGGAAAACCGAGTGAGAATGGCTCGGATCAACATCCCAATCAGTATTCATCCACACTGACAGTCAAATCCGAGTGAGGATGGTGTAAATCTGAGTGAGGATCTGTAATCCGAGTGAGAATGGCTCGGATCTACCTTCAAATCCGAGTAAAAATGGGGAATCCGAGTGAGAATCACTCGGATCACCCTCTCAGTCAGCATTCCTCCACATTAGGAGTCAAATCCGAGTGGAAAGGGGTCGGCCTTCACTTCCTCTCCACAATCCGAGTATAAAATGACTCGGAACTGATTAAAAATCTGAGAGAAAGACTCGGTAGTTGGGCGAAAATGGGCTCGGAACCGATTGTAAAGGTGGACTCGGAATCTGTGTGAGGGTGGTGAGTCAGATTTGGGCGAAAATGGGCTCGGAATTGATTGTTTGAAGAAGGATAACTCGGAATCTGTGTGACTGACTAAGTTGCCACTCGGTTCCGACTAAAGTTGGCTCGGGTTTGAGTGGGAGTACTCACTCGGTCTTGACTGAAAATGCTTCAGTTGGTTCTGACTGAAGAACAACACTCGGAATTCCTTCAGCCGGGATTATTCACTCGGAATTTCTTCAAAAGTGACACAGAAACTTCAACGCTTGAAGGATTTACTCGGATCCTTCCTTCTTTGCACTCGGAAATTGGATTTTTGGCCATTTGCACTCGGAATGGCTTGACAGAGAGCCTTCCACTCGGATTTACCTTCGATAAGGAAGCATTTTACTCGGAATTAACTCATCCTGAGTCATTTCACTCGGATTCTCTTCAACATGGCATAATCCACTCGGATTTAGTTTTATTCTGAGTCATCCCACTCGGATTCCCCCAACAGGATCCTATTCTACTCGGAAATGCTTCATTTTCACTCGGTTTTGATCATTTCTGAGTAGTTTTACTTGGATTTGCTCCATTCTGAGTAGTTCCACTCGGTTTTGACCATTTCTGAGTCATCTTACTCGGATTTCTCTTCAACAGGGGCATTTTCTACTCGGATTTGATCCTTTTTGAGTAATCTCACTCGGATTTGATCCGTTCTGAGTATTTTCACTCGGACTTGCTAGTTTTTGGGCCATTCCACTCGGATTTTTGTTCAACAGGGGCATTTTCTACTCGGATTTGATCCTTTTTGAGTCATTTCACTCGGATTTGCCTCCAACAGGTCTATATTCCACTCAGAAATGCTTCCCTTATAGTCATCTTGCTCGGATCTGACCATTTTTAAGTTATTCTATTCAAATCTGACCATTCTGAAGTATAAAAAGAATCACTCCACTTGGACCGGACCAAAAGAGGTGTTCACAGATGCCCCTCTTTACTTCTTTTTCACAAAAGAAACACGAAGCTTCTGTGTTTTTAAAGTGAAAAAGAAGTAAAGATATGAACACCGATGTAGGGGGGCCAAGTGGGACCTCTTGATCAGTATGGCAACTGATAGTATGGGCAATCACGAGTCTGTGTGACCTCTTTTTCTTAAAACGAGCATTATCCACTTCTGTTTCTCTTCTTCTCTTCTTCTTCTTTTTTTTTTGAATGGATAGGGAAAAATTGTCTTTTAGTTAACAGGAGGTAATGAGATCAGGATTGACCCCCAGTAGACTAGAAAGTAAAGGTTGCCCTCATGGGCGACTGAAAAGTAAAGGGTACCTCGATAGGTGGCTGGAAAGATAAAGGATGCCTTGATAGGCGGCTGGAAAGGTAAAGGATGCCTTTATAGGCGACTGGAAGATAAAGGATGCCTTGATAGGTGACTGGAAAGGTAAAGGATGCCTTGATAGGCGATTGGAAAGGTAAAGGATGCCTTGATAGGCGGCTGGAAGATAAAGGATGCCTTGATAGGCGGCTGGAAAGATAAAGGATGCCTTGATAGGCGGCTGGAAGATAAAGGATGCCTCGATAGGCGGTTGGAAAGATAAAGGATGCCTCGATAGGCGGCTGGAAAGATAAAGGATGCCTCGATAGGCGGCTGGAAAGATAAAGGATGCCTCGATAGGCGGCTGGAAAGATAAAGGATGCCTCGATAGGCGGCTGGAAAGATAAAGGATGCCTTGATAGGCGGCTGGAAAGATAAAGGATGCCTTGATAGGCGACTGAAAAGGTAAAGGATGCCTTGATAGGCGACTGGAAAGATAAAGGATGCCTTGATAGGCGGCTAGAAAGGTAAAGGATGCCTTTATAGGCGACTGGAAGATAAAGGATGCCTCGATAGGCGATTGGAAAGGTAAAGGATGCCTTGATAGGCGGCTGGAAAGGTAAAGGATGCCTTGATAGGCGGCTGGAAGATAAAGGATGCCTTGATAGGCGGCTGGAAAGATAAAGGATGCCTTGATAGGCGACTGGAAAGATAAAGGATGCCTTGATAGGCGGCTGGAAGATAAAGGATGCCTTGATAGGTGGCTGGAAGATAAAGGATGCCTCGATAGGCGACTGGAAAGGTAAAGGATGCCTCGATAGGCGACTGGAAAGGTAAAGGATGCCTTGATAGGCGGCTGGAAGATAAAGGATGCCTTGATAGGTGGCTGGAATGATAAAGGATGCCTTGATAGGTGGCTGGAAGATAAAGGATGCCTTGATAGGCGGCTAGAAAGGTAAAGGATGCCTTGATAGGCGACTGGAAGATAAAGGATGCCTTGATAGGCGGCTGGAAGATAAAGGATGCCTCGATAGGCGACTGGAAAGGTAAAGGATGCCTTGATAGGCGGCTGGAAGATAAAGGATGCCTTGATAGGCGGCTGGAAAGATAAAGGATGCCTTGATAGGCGACTGGAAAGATAAAGGATGCCTTGATAGGCGGCTGGAAGATAAAGGATGCCTTGATAGGCGGCTGGAAAGATAACAGATGCCTTGATAGGCGGCTGGAAAATAAAGGATGCCTTGATAGGAGGACAGAAAGTAAAGGATGGGGTTAACCCTCAATTGACAGAAAATACAAAGATTGGGGGAGCTAACAGGACGTCTCGTCCAAATTAACTCACTGGTCCTAAAGGCTCGGGGTGATGCCCCAGTTTGACATGACTGAAAGAATTACTCTTTGACCGAAAGAGAGTGATCCTGGGGAGATGCCCTAATTTGACATGATTGAAGGAATCTTGGGGAATTGCTTTCTAAATGAAAGAGGGTGATCCTGGGGTGATGCCCCAGTTTGACATGATTGAAGGAATCTTGGGGAATTGCCTCTTGACTGAAATAGAAGAAATCTGGGGGAGATGCCCCAGTTAGGAAGATTGAAGGGATCTCAGGGAACTGCTTCTTGACTGGAAGGAAAAATCTGGGGTTCACTGGGGATGTATAGTGGGCTTACTAAAAGAAAGAAATCTAGGGATGATCCAGTTCAAGCTGTCTTGGATGATTCGGGGAACTGCTCCTTGATCGGAAGGAAAAGAAATGGGGGAAAATCTAGCTGAAGGAGCTAGGGATACTGTCCCTTGAACGGAGGGAAAATTTGGGGTGATACCCCAAATTTTGGAAAGATTAGAAGATTTAAGGATACTACCTCAAGGTTGGGGGAAGGATATGGGGTGATGCCCCACTTAGGGCGGTTGAAGAAGCTTGGGGGTACGTTCCCTTTTGACGGAGAGAGACCCGAGGTGATGTCCAGCTCAAACTTCCCGGGATCATGGGGTACTGCCCTTGGGTTGACAAAAGATAACAACCTAGGGAAGATGCCCCAGTTTGAAATGATCTGAAGAGCATTGGGGGAATCTAGGGAGATGCCCCAGCTTAATTTATCTGGGAAGTGTAGTTCTACTGGGGAAGAGAAATTGAGAGATAGCGACTTTAACAGTTAAAGATGAGACTTTGAAGGCACCTGATGGAAGAAGAAACCTTAAAAGGTACTGGCTTTGGCGATTATGGTTCCATTGGGGAATGCATGGCAGGCACGTCGGAGGAGAAAAATCTGATGGATGTCCCAGTTTAGGATATTTTAATGAGGGTAACTCCACTGGGGAAAGTGTTTTCCTCTCCTGGAAGGAAGGTGTGGCCTTTGATCTCTGTGGTTCTGTCGGAAAGGTAATTCTGTTGGGTATAAATAGATTTTTCCTAAATCTGACTAGGAGCCCATTTGGTGGTTTTTTTTAAGAAGAATTCTCAGTATGTGTTCCTTTTGGGGATGAATGGTAGGTCTACCAGAGGAGAGAAATCTGGGGGATACCCCAATTTGAGTTGCTTGGGAGTTTAGGGTATTGTCTCTTAGGGAAGAGAAACCTGGGGAGATGCTCCAGTTAGAGTATGATTGAAAGGATTTTTGGAGAACTGCCCTTTGGCTGAAAGAAGGGAGACCTAGGGTGTTGCCCATGTTCGGAAAATTGGCCTGAAGGAATTAGGGGTGCTTCTCCTTGACAGAAAGAGAATAGAGACGTGGGGAGATGCCCCAATTTTGGAAAGATTGGAAGTTTTCAGGTGTACTACCCCTGATCTGAAAGAGAAAAGTCCTGGGGTATGCCCCAGTTTGACACGATTGGAAGAGTCCTAGGGAAAACTACTCCTTGGCCAGGACAGAAGAAATCTAGGGGGATGCCTTAGTTCAAACCTTCAGGACACTACCCCTTGGCCAACAAAAGATCTGGAGGTGAGGAATGACAGACTTGGGAGGTAAAGTCCCAGGTTTGAAGGATTCAGGGGTTAATAGGATGTCCCGTCCAAATTAACTAGGTTCTAGAATATACCAAGTTGATTTCTTGGAGATGTGACCCCTAACACGCCTCATGAACAAGACAAAAACCTTGAGAAGACGCCGACTTTGACTACAAGGTATTGATGGACTTCATGGAAATCTCAAAGCAAAATGGAAACTCAGAAAGGTGTCATGTTTGGCCATAGAAGGGTGTTTTGTCCAATGATTTGGGTGGGTTACAAGAAGAAACTCGTGGATGACCTACTTCAATGAGTAAAGGCAAGAGTGAGCTTCGGAGACTGATGGACATACACCTAGAAAGTACCAGTTTTGGCGGTTGAAGCTTGACACATCTACTTATTACAACATCCTGCAAGAAAGGTTAGCGGTGCAAAACAAATTGGAACTTGAAAAGACTTACCGCAAAAACACAATCCTTAGAGATCCGAAGTGACTCATGACTGAAACAGAGCAGATGAAACAACCCTAGCTTTGGAAACTTGTCAGGCCCAGTCTTCATAATGATTGCTTGAAGCGAAATCAAGTAACAGGAACATCTTGTTCTCATGACTTTAAATTTTCATTACCTTCTCATTTTTATATATTAAGGGAAAACATATGTATTATCAAATCATGGAAAATCACAATAAATACGTGTCAAAAATAGGTGAGATTGTATTTACAAGTCGAGTAAGTGTGGAAAAAGGGAAACCAAAAAGCAAGTGAAGATGTATGGGAAATATTAATAATTGGGTAGAGTGGGAATGATTTTACAGATCTTCCAGTGAACTGTTGAGAACAAAGCATATCTTAATCCCACATCATGACTCTGAATTCACCACTTGACTCTGCTTCTGAAAAGGTAGTCGGACTATGATTACTTGGCCAAAATCTTGATCCCAATTGATTGCCTGAGCCACCTATTCAGGTTTTCAGCTTACCAGGTCGCTCTAACTTTTGCCTAGGCTGCCCTTCCAGGTTTTCAGCCTAGCGAGCTTCTCTCTCCATGTGACGTCTCTCTTTTTTCTTTTTCTTTTTTTTTAAGGTTGTGTCCCTCACGACAAAGGTTTAAACTGATTGCCAATGAGCTTATTTGATCTTTCTCAATTTGATCTCATCCTGTGGGGAAGTAGATGTTATTTCAGATGAAAAAAATTTGCCCCTAACACCATGTATCCAAAGAAACAAAGGCGTGCCCTTTTCAGTACCAATGAGGGGGCTCGTTTTGAGTCTTTATTTTCATGTTCATTTTTCATCTATTTTTTTTTTGCATTTTTTTTGTTTTTTTTGTTTTTTTTTCTTTCCCTTTTTTTTTGTTGTTTTTTTTTTGAATGACCCCTTTGGTACCTTTGTTATGGTCTAGCTATTTTATCCCCTAACCAATATGGTAAAGAAAATATGATATTAATGGTATCACAGTAGACCAATCCCTTGGTTACACTGGTGTGGGAATAGTTATACTCCATTAAAGTTGGGGTGTTGATTGCGACACAAATGAAACATTGTTTCTACCGTGTTCTTAGCTTGATAACATTTATGCCCCCATATGGAAAAGTGATAATTTGATCCATGAATCAGCTCGCCTTAATTGGTATTTACGTAAGGCACCAACCTTGACTTTTTTTTTATATCATTTTTTTTGAGAGTATTTCTTGACCATCCACGTTGATCAATGCTAACATTTCTTTGAAGGGTAGATACGCCATTTATGGAATCTGGCACTATCTTCGTTTTGAGCTTGTAACGTCTTCAGTTGTTTGTGAATCTTCTTTATTCTGTGTGCTGACCTTGCCTTTGGGTAGAACTAGGTGACTCTTATCCAAATATCCTACACAATTCGGCCAAGGAACTTTCGTTTTTGCTACCCTTTTCGTCAGCGTAATCAACTGGGTGGTCAAAGTTATGAAATGGAATCATGATCTCATTGTTCTCAAAAGGATCATTTTTAGTCCTGTATTTTTGGTTTTTTCATGGTAAAAATGAGAAAAAGAAGTAGATAAAGGGAAAAGGATTCAAGGTGGCAATAAGGAAAGCAAGAAAAGGCATTTTGAAATTTGACACATATTTATTGAGAGAAACTTAAAATGATAAAAACATGTTTTTGCCCTTATTACATAACAATACCCCAAAGCCTTAGGCATAGCGTTTGGGTTGAAACAAAAGTTTAAAGTCATAAGGAACTAAGTGGTCTCCTGGTCATGAACCTCTCCAGTTGGCGTGTGATTCACAAAATCTTGCATGCATCCTCTTTACACCCCTAGTCCCTCTTTATCACACTGACCCCAGAGGTCTCATGGTTAGACCTGGGGTTTATAATTATATTGGGACTCCCTTCTTGGAAATCTAGCCACTTAGCTTTAATCAAATCCCTTACTTTGAATTTCAAGGTATGACAGTCCTCAGTAGAGTGCCCCGAGGCTCCAGCATGGTATTCACATCGGGCATTGGGATTATAGCCTTTGGGGTAAGGAGGAACCACTGGTTTCAGTGGGCAGGGTACTGCAAGGGAATTATGAAAAAGGTGAGGTAGAAGTTCTGTGTAGGTTATGGGAATGGGGTCGAACCGGGCTGGTGTTCGATTATTGATGGGTTTTATTGTGCTTTGGTCTGGATTAGGTGGCTGAGTTTGTACTAGTGGGGGATGATAGGGTCGTGGAAAGGTAGACCTAATAGCAGGCAAATGAGAATGGGAAGGTATTTGAGGGATGTACGGACGAAAGTAGAGTTGGAATGGGAAAAAATTAAAGCTCTGGTTAGGGGTGGTGGTGGCCATGTAAGGTGCAGGGAGATTGGCAGGTTGAAAGGGAGTATGTGTTATTGATCTGGGTTGGGCCCTTTTTTGGTTACGGGCAGTGGAATTAGCATCCCCTTTTCTCTTCCCCTTATCTCCCGATGTCGACATTCTTGTGATAGGAGCCCCAGGCGACCGGGAGGACTGTGAAATATGGGGATTCATCATTTGTAAATCATGATCCTCTTGTTGATTATGGAATGGGGGAATTTGGTCTTTTGTCAATCCAGGAAGGTGGAGTGGGGTGGTTGGCAAATGTTGATCATTCTTGACACCCGCAGAGGGTTCCTCTTCTATGATCTTTTTCTCTAAAAGTCTGGCCATCTCCGCCATTTGCTTCCTTAGCTGATTAACTTCGTTTCTGAGGTTTTCAATTTCTTGCTCTCTTTCAGCCATGAGTCTCCTTTGAAAGTCTAATAAAGGTGTCTTTCGGTATCGAGTGAAAGAAGAAAAAGAAATGTCAGGTGGAAACAGAAGGAAAGAGGATATCGTGGGAAGCAATCACAGACCTTGACAAACATCCTTTAACCATTCCTTAGAACGTATCGTTCAAAAGTACTAGGTACGGTAAACATGGAAATTAATACGGGATAGTTATGAAGACAGAAAAATCCTTCATTCTGAAATGCAATAAGAGCCTCAAGTTTAGCTATTTCTAGCTTGGGGAACCATGATCCGTCTCTTAAAGGTTTGATCCCACATTAATTTCCATATCTTGGTCAAGGGTATTCGTAAAGCTCTGAATAGCCTCCAGTGAGAATAGAAAGAAAGGAGCGAAAGAGCCATTGGGAAACGACGTGCTTTGCAAATCGATACTCCCCTAGTAATTTCTTGAAAACATTTTCGTATTTAGGGGGGATACAACTTGCTAAAACTTATGTCAAATCAAGGGTTATGTGAGCTACGGATTTTCTGATCATCGACAATACAAAGAAAATTGATTTTTCTTTTGATTTCTTTTCTTTTTATATGTATTTTTTATGATTCAAAAGATCTGTAACTCAAGGCCCAAAGACTTGCGCATAAAGAGAAAAAACTATTTGCCCATTAAAGGATCACTAGTTAAAAGTATGTCATTTTTTTTTGAAAAAAGTAATCCACTAAATGGGCAAGTAATCCTCTATTTTGGATTAGAAGGAAAAGTGAGAATGAGAAAAGGTAGAAGTAAAGTTTGCGCCTTTGTGCCTTAAAGTGGGTTTTTTTCTGGAGGTCTCCTAATGGCTCTAAGGTTTGTCTAACAGTGATATCTCGCATTAGGTGGCTTGTTCTAAAACTTCTAAAGGTCACTAGAGCCAAGATCCTACTCATGATGTTGACCACAAATAGTAGGAAGTATACTAAGTGTGGGCACCATGAATAAGTCGAACTCTAGCTGAGATTCTCACGGTAACCAGACAGGAAGTACATCCCAAATGGCTCCGCTATCAAAAGTTTTATTTGGGCCCGGGTATAGGGTCCCACTCAAAAGTGTGTGCGAATTGTAAGTGTAGTGTGTGAAAGAGGCATTCAATACCTGTACCTTACTCACCCTGTACATAGAACAAACACAGAGCAACAAAATAAAGTCGACTACCCTAGGGTTCAATGATCACACAGATATTTACAGAACATAAATAATTGAATACAAACAAAACAGAAACTAAACATTGACAAGGGAATAAAATAAAGGAAGAAGTTAAATAATTAATATGCAAATTAAAACATGCGCTATCAAATTGACTGGCTTGACTCTCTAGGTTCCCCAGCGGAGTCGCCATCTGTCGCGACCGGGATCGCGGCGGCGCGGCCGACCCTCGAAACGAATTTAAATAATAAACAGGGAGTCGCCACCAATATTTTTTAGGATAAAATACTAGAAAAACCTTTTGTTAAAGCACTGGTTATAAAAATGAAATTCTATGATTCGGGAGTCTGATTACAGGTGAGGAAGGTATTAGCACCTCACGACTGTCCGTTATAAAAACGGTTACCTCAATTTGATAGCGCGCATTATAATTAACCCAATAATTATTTTAACTTCTTCATAAAAAGAAAAATGTACGGAACGACAAAATAAACAAAAATAAACAAAGATCAACACAAAATATTTACATGAGATTAATAGGACGTCTCGTCCAAATTAATCTCGCTCCGCCTTTTTAAAGAGATATAAAAGAAAATATGAGATTAACAGGACGTCTCGTCCAAATTAACCTCGCTCCGCCTTTTTAAAGAGATATAAAAGAAAATATGAGATTAACAGGACGTCTCGTCCAAATTAACCTCGCTCCTCCTTTTGATAACAAGACAAAAATGAAAACTCTAAAAAATTAAATAAAGAAAGATGGGCCCGACAGGAACTGTTTCCCGCTCCTACGTATTCTCGAGCTTTCGAGAAATCAGGGTCACGTAGTTCTTAAAATGTTTTTTTTTAGGAAAAGATTAGGAAGATATTGATAGGCATCATTTTAGCGAAGAATCCATACAAGGAGAAGTGCTTCACACGTGCACGGATCTTATAGAGACTGTGTAGACGGAAGTATTTTCCGTACGACACTGATTAAGAAAAATGAATATATAAAAAAAACTAAATGGGAAAGGAAAACGAGTGCAAAAAATGAAAAAAACGAGTGAAGAATAAGAAAACCGAGTAAAAAATAAGAAAACCGAGTGAAAAATGAAAAATCCGAGTGAAAACAGGGAAAACCGAGTGAAACAGTGACAATATGAGTGAAACAGTGAAAATCTGAGTGAAACAGTGAAAATCTGAGTGCAAAATAGTAGATCCTAGTGAAATAATGAGAATCTGAGTGAAATTAGTGAAAATCTGAGTGAAAATAAGGGAAACCGAGTGAAAAATAAGAAAACCGAGTGACACTATGAAAAATCCGAGTGAAAACAGAGAAAACCGAGTGAAACAGTGACAATATAAGTGAAACAGTGAAAAAGTGACAATCTGAGTGAAATTAGTGAAAATCTGAGTGAAAATAAGGGAAACCGAGTGAAACAGTGACAATATGAGTGAAACAGTGAGAATTGGAGTGAAATAGTGAAGAATCTGAGTGCAAAATAGTAAATCCGAGTTAAAAGAGGATTACCGAGTGAGAGTTGAGCAAAAACCGAGTGATGATGGTGCAGGAACACTGGTCAGAGAGGGAAGATGTGGTTTGAGGGAGTGGGAAGGTGAGGGGATTAGGAACGAGGTGCTGCTGAGTGGGAGTGTGGACAGATTAGAATAGGAGAGGAGTGGAGGATGGAAGGATTGTGGGCAGCAATGGTGAGGGATGATGGAAGGAGAAGAAGAGAAGAGTTGGTGTGAGAGAGAAGAGAGCACGAAGGATTTTGGCAAAGTTTCCTCGTCTGAAATGCCTCTCCCTCAGCTGCCCTCCCCCTTGCCTATTTATAGGCTGGCCCGAGTGGAATGCCAGCTCAGGCTTCCACTTCCGAGTGGAATGCCAGCTCAGGCTTCCACTCGGTTTGGGTAGTGGGGGGACAACGGTTGGTGGGAATTTTAAATTCCCTCCACCTCCGCCCCTGTCTGCCACCCCCAGGATTCCTGGATCCACTTGGGTGGTGGAATCCAGGTCAGCAAGGTGGGGATCCGAGAGATAATGATGGAATCCGAGTAACAATATGGAAATCCAAGAGAGAATGTGAAGAACCGAGTGAAATGGTGGAATTCCGAGTGAAAATAGTGGAAAACCGAGTGAGAATGGCTCGGATCAACATCCCAATCAGTATTCATCCACACTGACAGTCAAATCCGAGTGAGGATGGTGTAAATCTGAGTGAGGATGTGTAATCCGAGTGAGAATGGCTCGGATCCACCTTCAAATCCGAGAGAAAATGGAGTAATCCGAGTAAAAATGGGGAATCCAAGTGAGAATCACTCGGATCACCCTCTCAGTCAGCATTCCTCCACATTAGGAGTCAAATCCGAGTGGAAAGGGGTCGGCCTTCACTTCCTCTCCACAATCCGAGTATAAAATGACTCGGAACCGATTGAAAATCTGAGAGAAAGACTCGGTAGTTGGGCGAAAATGGGCTCAGAACCGATTGTAAAGATGGACTCGGAATCTGTGTGAGGGTGGTGAGTCAGATTTGGGCGAAAATGGGCTCGGAATTGATTGTTTGAAGAAGGATAACTCAGAATCTGTGTGACTGACTAAGTTGCCACTCGGTTCCGACTGAAGTTGGCTCGGGTTTGAGTGGGAGTACTCACTCGGTCTTGACTGAAAATGCTTCAGTTGGTTCTGACTGAAGAACAACACTCGGAATTCCTTCAGCCGGGATTATTCACTCGGAATTTCTTCAAAAGTGACACAGAAACTTCAACTCTTGAAGGATTTACTCGGATCCTTCCTTCTTTGCACTCGGAAATTGGATTTTTGGCCATTTGCACTCGGAATGGCTTGACAGAGAGCCTTCCACTCGGATTCACCTTCGATAAGGAAGCATTTTACTCGGAATTGACTCATCCTGAGTCATTTCACTCGGATTCTCTTCAACATGGCATAATCCACTCGGATTTGGTTTTATTCTGAGTCATCCCACTCGGATTCCCCCAACAGGATCCTATTCTACTCAGAAATGCTTCATTTTCACTCGGTTTTGATCATTTCTGAGTAGTTTTACTCGGATTTGCTCCATTCTGAGTAGTTCCACTCGGTTTTGACCATTTCTGAGTCATCTAACTCGGATTTCTCTTCAACAGGGGCATTTTCTACTCGGATTTGATCCTTTTTGAGTAATCTCACTCAGATTTGATCCGTTCTGAGGATTTTCACTCGGACTTGCTAGTTTTTGGGCCATTCCACTCGGATTTTTGTTCAACAGGGGCATTTTCTACTCGGATTTGATCCTTTTTGAGTCATTTCACTCGGATTTGCCTCCAACAGGTCTATATTCCACTCGAAAATGCTTCCCTCATAGTCATCTTGCTCGGATCTGACCATTTTTGAGTTATTCTATTCAAATCTGACCATTCTGAAGTATAAAAAGAATCATTCCACTTGGACTGGACCAAAAGAGGTGTTCACACTCGTGATAAGTTGATCAGTCAACTCCAAAAAGAACTTGTAGAATTGCAAAGAGAAAGAAGGCAGAGTGAGGACAAGGAGTCATCTCGCACAAGAGACACTCCCTATACAGCTGAGGGAGAAAAATCCACAACCCTCCAATACTCAAACATCCCCACATTTGAGGGGAGAGAACAGACCCACGATTCTGATGATAGAGCTGTTAAAGGGAGGAGGGAGCTGATGACAGCATCCCCGGTAACTTACAAGCTCAAAGTTCCTTTTTCAAGGAGGCTTATGGGCATACACATCCCTAAGCATTTGCAAACCACTCAGCCACTCTCCATTGGAAAATACAATGGTGAAACCGATCCTACTAAGCACCTTGATGCTTACGTATTTGAAGCCATGTACTTAGGGGCTGATGAAGATGTTATATGTAGGATGTTCCCACGAACATTGTCTGAAGAGGCCCTCAGCTGGTTCAAAGGTTTACCTTTAGGGTCAATAGACTCCTGGGCTGAAATGGCAGCTATCTTTGAAACTCACTTTGTCATCTCTAGAGATGTTCCCAGGACATCTCATACTTTAGCCCAAATCAAGCAGGGCGAAAATGAAACTTTAAAGGATTTCCTGAAGAGGTTTTACAAGGAAGCATTTCTGGTTCCTAACCTCACAGAGTCCATTAAGCTATATATCGTTATCGAGGCATTGCAGCCAGGATCAGCCTTCGCTCTCTCACTAGCAAAAAGCCCGCCAACAACATTTGAGGAGTTCAGGAAGAAAGCCTCGAAATATGTGGGTATAGAGATGCACTTAGAGGCTATGGCTGCAAAGAAAAAACCACCAGCATCATCTTCACAATCGCGAAGAGATAAGGACAAGATGAGGTCAGAACGCATGGAGAGGCCTTTCAACAACCCCAAAGTTAACAACTCCTCTCCTCGACTTCGAGAGAGACGTGTTAATTCCTTTAGCCATTATGCACCTCTGACAGCCAGGCCATCTCAGATTTTGAGAGAGGTAGGATGGCCAACATTCAGTATTTATGGCATTAGGAGACCAGCCCCTGTGAGAAGACCAGGGAATCCCCGTAAGTACTGTGATTTTCATGAACAGACAGGTCATTCCACTGATGAATGCCAAGCTCTAAAAAACACAGTCGAAACATTAATTAGAGAAGGCAAACTAAAGCAATACTTGTTCAAAGAAAAATCCTTTGACAGGGTAGACCGAAATGAGAAAAGAGAAAGAGATCCAGACGACGGGGATGATAATAGTCGTAATCTGGTTAGGAAGTTCTCTACTGTAGAGAAACAAAAAGGTGCAATGACTGATGACATAGCTCATAGAGACGATATGCCCCAGCAACAGCGTCAAGGCCGGCGTGAAGTCATAGATATGATCGCTGGAGGGTTCGCTAGGGGAGGAGCTTCGATATACGTCCCGTAAGAAGCATCATAGAATGATTCTGTCTGTACAAGGAAAACATAGAGATAATCATCCTTACAGAGGAGGGGTTGAAGCTCCAGTAATTTCATTCTCTGATGAGGATTTCGGTCCTACCATTCCGGGTGGAGACGATGTTGTAGTCATTGTTGCAGTGATAGCCAACAAGGACGTCCGAAGAATCCTTGTTGACCAAGGAAGTTCCTGTGATGTTATTTTTTATAATTGCTTTAAAAGAATGGGTTTCAATGACTCAGACTTACAGCCTTACACACAGGAACTAACAGCTTTTAATGGTGTAAAACAACCAACAAAGGGGTACCTTGACACCCTTATCTCTTTTGAAGGTGAACCAGGGGCCAGAACGGTTAAATCCAGGGTGCTGGTAATTAATGTTGAATCACCATTCAACGGCATCATAGGCCGCCCCACCTTGAATGCTATGGAGGCAGTTGTTTCAACTCCACACCTCCTTATCAAGTTTATCAATAAGGACAATGTTGTTTCCTCTATCCGAGGTGACCAAGAGATGGCCAGGTATTACTACAACCTGAGCCTAAATATGACAAAGTTGGAGGCATCCAATAAAAAAAGGAAGCTCAATGATTGTGGAGCAGCTGCTGGTTCTGTGAGCCTTGTCGATTTGGACCCTAGGGTGGAGTTGAACATTGATCCGTCCAACCCATCAAACCCCACGCCAGATGGAAGTTCCAAGGACATCGTATTGGGAGATTCTCCAAAAAAGGTCACCCATATTAATGACAAGCTAGAAACAGAAATGGAGCAGCGACTGTTGATGCTTCTGTAGGAGTTTAAAGACCTTTTCACATGGACAACAGCAGATATGCCTGGTATGGATCCGGACTTCTGTTGTCACAAGCTAGCTGTTTACCCGGAGACGAGGCCGGTTGCCCAGAAAAAACAAAGACTCGGCCCAGAAAAACAGAAAGCTGCTTGTGAGCAGACAGAAGAATTACTGAAGGCCGGATTTATTAAAGAGGTCCGCTATTCCTCGTGGCTTTCCAACGTCGTCATAGTTCAGAAATCCAATGGAAAATAGAGAATGTGCACTGACTATGTAGACCTCAACCGTTGTTGTCCCAAAGACCCTATCCTCTCCCTAATATAGATCAGATGGTGGATGATTCATCTGGCTACCAATATTTGAGTTTCATGGATGCGTACTCAGGGTATAACCAGATTCCTATGTGGGAGGAGGATCAGGAGAAAATAGCTTTCATCAATGATCGTGGTGTCTTTTGCTACACCGTTATGCCCTTCGGCCTGAAGAACGCTGGGGCCACATACCAGCGTATGATCAACAAGGTTTTCGAAGGCTTACACACCCAGATAGTCGAGGTGTACATTGATGATATTATCGCCAAGACCTCTGTAGGAGGTGACCACATAGAGAACCTGCATCAAGTTTTCTTACATCTGAGGCACTACAACATGAGGTTGAACCCCTTGAAATGCATTTTTGCAGTCCCAGCTGGGAAATTTTTGGGTTTCATATTGACACAGCGTGGGATTGAAGCTAATCCAGGAAAGTGTCAGACGATTCTCAATATGCAGAGTCTGAAAAGTCTGAGGGAAGTCCAATCCCTGAATGGCAAAGTAGCAGCTTTAGCACAGTTCATGCCAAAAATGGCTCACAGGTCACTTCCTCTGTATAAAGTGCTAAAAAAGTCTAAAAAATTTGAGTGGGGACAGGAACAAGAACAAGCATTTCAAGAGCTTAAGGAGGTGTTGTCCAAACCTCCTATTCTAACAAAACCTGGCCCCGGGGACACGCTCATCTTATACTTGGCAATTTCAGATGAAGCTTTGGGCGTAGCCTTAGTAAAAGAAACTCCTGATGGACATAGGCCGGTATACTTCACCAGAAAAACATTACAAGGCGCTGAGGTCCGGTATCAAAAAATTAAAAAGGCCGCTCTCGCTGTTGTTTGGGCCTCTCGACGGTTGCGTCCATATTTTCATGCTCATCCGATCATGGTAAGGACGGACCTACCACTCCGCTCTGTGTTAATCAAACCTGACCTCGCTGGTAGGATGATCAAATGGTCTATTGAACTCTCAGAGTTTGATCTATCCTATAAACCTCGAGGCGCTATCAAAGCTCAGGTCCTGGCCGATTTTATTATGGAAATGACAGGGACAGATCCAGCTACACCTCGTGTTCATTGGACCATCTATGTTGATGGTTCATCGAATCAAAGAGGTTCTGGAGCAGGTGTAGTTCTTGAAAGTGATGACGGTGTACACTTGGAGATCTCCCTTCATTTTAATTTCAAAACTTCTAACAACCAAGCTGAATACGAAGCTTGTTTGGCTAGGCTTCGAGCTGCGATTGACATCGGAGCTTCTGAGGCGACGCTCTGCAGTGATTCACAACTCGTGATTTCACAGATCTTGGGAGATTATCAAGCTCGTGAGCCTTAACTCCAATTGTACTTAAACTGTGTCAAGGAGTTGAGAGAGAAATTCTCAAAAATGGAATTTAAACATGTTCCACGCGAAGAGAATACCAGAGCGGATATACTTTCCAGATTGGCAAGCACCAAACGGCCGGGCAGCACCACAACGTTGGTCCAGAGCACACTGACGTCACCCAGCATTCCTCTTTTCCCCTCTCTAAATGCCGTAATAACCAATTCCCTTTACGGTGACACATGGATGGCCCCCTACATCCGTTATTTGGCCAATGGGCAGTTGCCTACAGATGAGAAGGAAAAGAAAACGATAAGGAGGGAATTGCCATACTTCACTATAATTGATGGTAACCTTTACAGAAGGGCACTCTCCGTACCTTACTTAATTTGTCTAAGAGAGAATGAGGTACAAGGAGTAATGGAGGAAGTGCATAAAGGACAATGCGGGCACCACACCGGAGGAAGAAGTTTGATGAGAAAAATTCTCAGGGCGGGGTATTGGTGGCCCACGATAAAGCAGGATTCTATTGACTTTGTCAAGAAATGCGACGCCTGCCAAAAATTCTCTAATCTTCACCACACACCGGCGGAAGAACTCTTCACATCCGCTGTTCCATGGCTGTTCTACCAATGGGGATTGGATATTTTGGGCCCTTTCCCAACTGCTCCTGGGGGCATCAAATATCTCATTGTAGGGGTCGATTATTTCACCAAGTGGATTGAAGTATAGCCGGTGGTGCACATTACTTTAGCTCGAACTCATCATTTTATGTATAAAAATATTATAACACGATTCGGAGTCCTAGCGCGGGTCGTCACAGACAATGGGACCCAATTCATGGACAGGAAGTTTACAGATTTACTCGAGGGGCTAGGAATAACCCAAATATTTTCCTCCGTCGAACATCCCCAAACCAACGGCGAAGCTGAAGTGGCCAATAGAGAGGTGTTGAAAGGACTGAAAAAACGTCTTAGGGAAGCCAAGGGCGGATGGACAGACCAGTTGTGCCACGTCCTTTGGGCATATCGGACAACGCCTCATTCTTCCACCAACGAATCCCCGTATCGCCTGACCTACGGGGTGGAAGCAATGATACCTGTGGAATTACAAATTGCTTCTACGAGGGTCAAGTACTTTTCTGAGGAAAGCAATGACGCTAACTTGGTATCAGAAATGGATGTCATACAAGAGCTCAGAGAGGACGTATTCATTAGAGATCAGGCCATCAAAGCCAAAGTCGCCCTTCGGTACAACAAACGAGTCCAATCCAGGACTTTCAACATTGAGGATTTGGTTTTGAGGAAAGCAAGTGTGGGAAACAAATTCGCTCATCAAGGAAAATTAGCCCCGAACTGGGAGGGCCCATACAGGGTATCCGAGGTCACTGGTAAAGGCTCTTACCGCCTTGAAAACCTTGATGGCACACCAATCCGAAACAAATGGAATACCTAGAACTTGCGCATTTATTATAGCTAGCTGCTGGAGTGACATGCACTTTTTTCTCCTCATCTGAGATTGTTCAACGGAGAATTCATTATATCATGATCCCAGCTACGCTCTTATTGTAATTCTTACTTTTGTTCAATAAGAATCTCATACACCAACTTAACTCTTTCGAGTTTTTCTTTATGCTGTGATTTTTAGTCTTTCCAGCGTGCACAAATATATTCAGGACGGATGATCTCAGCTACCTATTCTGTAGTTGACGATGTAACTCCTCGAATATGTGTGAATAATTGAAGACCTGGGCACAGTAGGATTGGTCCTCTTGCAAAGACCATACCGAATCCTAGGAAAAGGGCGCAGTAGGATCAGACCTTTCCATAAGGCTGTACCGAACCCCATTCGAAGGCCCAGATTGTAGGATTAAACCAAACTCTGGGTACGGTTAGTAAGTTTGGCTGAACACCGTTGAAGGCTCAGATTGTAGGATTAAACCGAACTCCGAGTACGACTAGTAGGTTTGGTTAAATGTCGGTGAAGACTTGGGCGCAGTAAGCTGGTTCTTCTTCAAGACCACGCTGAACCCTAAGTAACGGGTGCAGTAGGTTCAGGATTAGCCCTGATCTAAACCCCGTGTTAAAGGCTCGGATTATAGGATTAAACCGAACTCTGAGTACGACTAGTAGGTTTGGCCGAACGTCAGTGAAGGCTTAGGCGCAGTAAGCTGGTTCTTCTTTAAGGCCACGTTGAACCCTGAGTAGATTGAGAAGGCCAGTGAATGGGTAAAATCCAACACCGATTGAAGAAGGCTAGTAGAATTAAACCGAACGCCATTAAAGACATGGGTTGTAGGACCAAACCGAACCCCAATTGAAGACTTGGATTCTAGGATTGAATCGGAATCCAAATACTTATTATCGGACTCCAATGACAAGTAAGTTATGCCGAATTCCAAATCTCCCAGAAGTACTTCCCCTGGGAATTCTTCACTCGGTAATGCTTTCTCTTAAAATTCTTTATCTGGAAACACCTTAACTTCAAAGTCATGTCCGTGAATTCTCTTGTCAGCAATATCTTACTAAAATCCGACTCATGAATTCTTTAAATGGAAATTATCACTTTGAAGTTGCAATTAGGAATAATTTACTCCGATATGTCTCTACCTGAGACGTATTCACCCGAACTCAGAATCTTTATCTGTCCAGAAGCATTTCACCTGGAAATTCTCCACTCGGTACCGCGCCATGCAGGAGTCGGAGATATTACACTTGGTTTTATCCCGCTCAGAAATATTTCACTCAGGGATATCCCATTCAGAAATGCTTCACTCGGAGCTATCATATTCAGAAATATTTCATTCAGTACAATCCCATACGGAAGTGTCACACTTGGAGACACCCCACTCAGGAGGGTTGCACTCGGAAATTTCAAACCCGAATGAAAACTTGGATTGCAGGACTAAACTGAACTCCGAGGGAAGTTGGTACAATCAAACCAAGCGCCGTCGAAGGATCACTCGGAACCTTCTACCCAGAAAGAATTAATGTGAGAGCTTCCATTGGAGTTATCGATCGGGAGAACTTTCACTCGGAGCTATCGCTCGGGAGAGCTCCCACTCAGAGCTATCGCTCGAAATTTGTTCAAGACAAAGCACCCGTCCTTGACATAAAAGTAAGACTCGGATAAAACGTACATGCTTTTACCAAGAAACACGAGGAGATTACAAGTAATGGAATTTCTCGGGTGACACGGCCAGAACCAACCTCACTCGGAGTCACTCACTCAGAGTCGAATATTTGCTCGGAATCACTCATTCAGAGTCAAATATTCACTCGGAACTGATCACTCAATAATGCTTGGGGACAATATCCAACGGCTAACAAGTATTTCAAGGGATGAACACTTAGTAAACGTCGTCAGATTACTTCCCCTCGAGACTAACACTACAAGCCGTTCTCATGATGACAACGTGTTTCCCCACGAGGGCAACCCCCATTATGGTATTTATAATCGAAAGACTAATCATCAAAGATTAAGGTACTTTTCTTACTAAGCTTGTGTGTGCTAAATGTTGTGATTTAAGTAACGACTTCGTCACACTATAATTTCGATACAACACAAGATGGATAAGTTCTATCTTTCCTACCAAACCAAGCCTTGGTTATTAAAGTACCCACATATGGGGACAGTAATTGTATGTTATCATTCATTTTAGATTTTACATATCTAAATCCGGACTAATCCATTACGCATACAACGTATTAAAGAAGTTGCCATTTCATTGATAAAATTCTGAAATACATAAGTGAGTGACTAAAATCCGGAGCTGATCCCAGAACACAGCGGAATTGATTCAATAAAAGCAATAAGGAAGCCGCTATTTCTTTTGGCTTGTCTCTCCGCCTTCTCCTTTGCCTTTATTTCTGACCTTACCCCCTATCACCAGCAACCTCATCTGTTCCTTTGTTTTTGGGCCGCTTGGAGATAGGGACCAGGAGAGAAGGCTCCATTTACTGGCCTTCGGGGAAAGGATCCAGCTCGTACTGAGTGTTAGGTGGATCCTCCTAACGATCGTCAACAACGGCAATGAGTCTCCCTCCATGAAACTCATAGAACGGATTAATACCGTTCAAATTAAGTTCCACTTTGGGATTCCGGTAGAGAATCTGACGTACAGCTAGCCCAAAAGATTCTTCGACTGCTTGAACACAAATATTCATAGCCTCTTCTGCTCTGGCGTTAGCAGCATCCAAATTCGCTCTCAGAGTTGTGACGTCGTCATTCGAACCCACCAACTTTGAGTTTTCAATCTCTAAAAGCAGCTCCTTTTCCCTACGTGCCCAATCTTTAGCTCCTTGCGAGTAGATGAACTTGTTCGCCTTCAACTCCTCTCCCAGCTTGGCAGAATTCTCCCTTTCCGTACAGAGGCTGGCATGTAGGTCAGAATTGGCCTTTTTCTGATCAAGCAATTGGGCCTCCAGCTCTTCAATCAGATATTTTTGCCTGGAGATCTCTTCATCCTTTTGATCCCTTTTCTCTTTAACAGCCTTCAACCGGCTTTCCAGGCGAATATTCGCTCTGTCCTTGGCTGAGGCAACGGTAAGGTCGTTAACCTTGCCCGTCAATTTACTAAGTCTTTCGTTATCTTCCGTCAGCCTGTGAACCGATCTTAGGAGACCAGACAGTTCCACGAATTACCACTGTCCGGCGTCACAAGCTTGTGTTATTTCTTCAGGTTCCAGTGTATTTTTCAGCTTGTAGGATGAATCGGGGATACATTCAGATACTGGACCCTCATACACTAGGTATGGGGCAAGATTGGAGTTGGCTGGAGGTGGGCAGGAGACCTTGGGCGCATAATAAGTGGTTATTTGATTGGCGCCAGAGGCAGCAATGGTACTTGGGACATCCGGTGTGGTCCCTTCTACATTCTTTCCTTTTGAAACTCCAGAATCGGCTGCTCCTTCAGAAGTTTTTGGTTTTTTAAGGGGAGGTTGAGGCTCCGTTTGCTTGGCGGAGTCGTTTTTTACCTTTTTCCTCTTCTCTATGGCCTTCTTACCCTCAACACTAGAGGTCGGCTTTTGAGATCTGCCTTCCAGTAAGGGAATATCGTCACCAGCAGATGAAGTGAGGATGATGGTCTCGACAGTAGCCTTCTTGGAATTCCGTTTTGGCTGAATACTGTTCTCAACCGCAACGAATTTCCCTCCAGCTTTGAGCCCCTTCAACTTCTCCATCTCTGATGACTCAGCCTCGATTTCAACTGCATAATTAGATAAGAAGACCATCAGTAATAGAAGATTTCAAGACATAGAAAGAAAGAAAACGAGAAATAACAGAAAATTACGCAAATACTCCTCGCGGGTAGTTTTCGACCCTATCAAACGCCTACAGGAGAAAAATTTGTGCGAGGCGGTGTATGATTCAAGAGCAAAAGGAACGGAGACTGAAGTAGGGGTTAACTCAGCCTCATCGGTATAATAATCCTGGGAGGTCAACAAAAAATGCTCGTGCGTCCAGGCCACGAGAAATTCATTTATCCCTTCTTTATTCAACCAAAAAATTAGATCGTCGGGCTTAATACGGATCCTGGTGAAATAAGATTTGAAAGAACGCCCATCAACTTTGGTGAAGTCGGTGTAGGACTCGAAGTTGACAATCTTGGAGTGAGTTCGGAGGGTTACCAAGCTTACTCCTCCCTTCTCCTTATTTGCACGACGGACCACTTGCGTGAAATAAAATAGCATAGCGACCGTCGGCATGAAGTTGAAGTGCTCCCCAAGCACTTTTAGAGAACGGATCAACCCCCAACCAGTGGGATGAAGCTGAGAGGGGGCGCAATCCAAGAACCTCAAGACCCCCATCTAAAATTTTGTCAGAGGAAAACGCACACCCAAGTTCAGAAAGAGGAAGTCATACATATATATTGACCTTTCATCCGGTGTGTGACATATCCGTTCTGAGGGAAGGGGAGCCAACACCATAAAACGCTCCTTATATTTTTCCTTTTTGAAGACCGTGAAGTGAGGCCCCAACCTTGCTCCGTCCTCCCTAGCGTGGATGGACGGTGTGGCGTGAAATTCATCCACCACCCAGCTATATGGACGCATCTATTGGAACTTTACCCAGTCAATTCGGTGTGCAACTACATTACACAGTCCAGAAGCTATCTTCAAGATATACTGTTGAGATGGTGCTCCGCTACTAGAGGTGCTTTCTCCAGTCATCTTCTTTAGAGCTAATTTAAAAGCCTTCACACTGCGGTAAAAACTCACATCATTAGAGAGGTATAAATCAGTGCTCTCCTCACTCTCACTAGAAGAGGATTCTGAAGAGGGTATTATCACCCTTCGCCTTGAGTAAGGCGACGCCTCCCTCTCTGAATGAAGTGGCGTTGAGTAGGAGATCACAGGGATCCTCCCACCACGACTTGAGGGAGTTCGAGACAAGGCTCTTCCTCCTCTTCCCCTATGGCCAACACGACTCGAGCCAGTAAAATCCCTCCCAGACATTTAGAAAACTTAAGGAAAATTTCACAGAGGAGACGAAGGAAAAGGTTACCTAAGAAAGAAGAAGATGGTGAATCAAATCTCACAGAGGCAAACAGAAATGTCTTCTCAAAATTTTTGTAGAGTTTCATCACGGAAGCAAGATTGAGTGATTTCTAAATTCACTAAGTACTCCTTTTATAAGGGGTCAAGAGACTCAATTATCGGTTCAAAGGTTATGTGGTTTACCACCAAACGACATCTTTTCGTAAATACAAGGCTGTCGTTTCAAACCATAAGGCGTGAAAGTAGCATCGATTTATCAAAAAGCCTCTCGAATGGGCCTTAAAATTCGAATTACAGGCCCATAAAGCTCCTGAGTGACGGTTACAAAGACATGCACATTTAAAGCAATAATGGCTCGCCCACGTGCTTAAAGGCATTAAATGTCCAATCATGAGAAACGTTGCAATTGTTACTCGAATACCAAGGGTTGCAAGTTTCAATAACTTTTGGGATTCTCGCACAAAGAACCTTTTGTCCGGATCCGTCCTAAGGAGCGCCATGACAATGAAGCCTTCGTTCCAAGGATATTTACGTGACAATGTAATGCCAAAATCCAGCACATGTTAAATAAATATTTTATCAACGTATATGAACCGGTATCCAGACCTACTACAAACGACGTAGCTTATATGAGCAACTTTACTAGTCCCTCACACAAGCTAGGGACAAGTAGAGTGATGATCTTGTCTCGATACCGGATTTGATTGTGAAATTGAAGACTCAATCCGTACTCTTACGATTGAAGTGTATTTCCCCAGGACGGATGATCTCGATCACCCATTCTGTGATTTGATGATGTAACTCCTGGAGCGGACAATTCCCATCATCATCCTTATGATGGAAGTTTTTGAAGACTCAATCTGTACTCTTACGATTGAAATGTATTTCCCCAGGACGGATGATCTCAGTCACCTATTCTGTGATTTGATGATGTAACTCCTGGCATGGACAATTCCCATCATCATCCTTATGATGGAAGACTCAACCATCATCTTTATGTATTTTTGATAAGTTCCATAAGCTCAGAACAATACTCTCACAATGGACGACGTTTTTCCTCTAGTGAGAAAAATATGAATTAATACTAGTCATCCGTCTTGTGACACCGCTTTTGTGAACAACGGGTCAACTCCTTCTTTCCCCAAAAGAATTAAGGGTAATGCCTTATATCAGGTACCTATTCCTTAACATACTTATACTTGGGGACAGTATTCATGTATATATCTCTCCGTTCTAAATTTATCTATCTTAAATGATCTAATTTTTCGAGGCAATTATTTCAATCTGACCTCAAGGTTAGTCATACGGAACGGATTATCGATTACTGAAATGATATATACATCTAAGTTATACTATTGAAGTATTGAAGACAAATGCTTGAATGGAATTTTATTCATTCACAAAAAGTAGAATTACATGTAATTAATCAAAACTGGAGTTGATCCCGGAACACAACTTTACATATGTAAAACAACAAGACTACAGAAGGGGAATCTGCTCTTGGGGCTCTTTCTGTCCCTCTCCTTCTCTGAAGTCTTGTGTGCCTTCTTTAGGGATATCTTCTGGAGCTTTCTCTTCAGGTGCCTTTGCACCTCCTTCAGATGAGACGACCTCCAGCGTAGGAACAGCGGAATTCGAGCCCATGCTTTGACCCTCAGGAAGAGGTGGCAAACCGTACAAGGACTCTGAAGGATCTTCATGACGATCTTCAACCACTGCGACTAGCTTCCCTCCATGGAATTCATAGAATGGATCCATACCATAGAGGCTAAGTTTCGCAGTGGGGTTATGATAGAAAACTTGGCGTGTGGCTAGGCCGAAGGATTCTTCAGCAACTTGGCTGCATATATCAATGGCTTCCTTCGCCTCAGATGTAGCTACAGCCAATTCTTCCCGTAACCTCAGAAGTTCTTCATTCATTCCTTGAGATTCCGTGCTCCCAGCCTTTAATCCCTCAATCTCAAGGAGGAATTCCTTCTCCTTTTGGGACCATTCCTCTACTTGTTTAAAATAATCTTCCGCAGCAGCTTTACTTTTATCTTCAAGTTCAGCTTGTTTAGCCTGGCTGCTACGGAGTTCTTCTTTTGACTTATTAATCATCTCCTCCTTCTCTGCCAGTTGGCCCTCCAAGTCTTTAAGCATGCCTTTAAGCTTGAGATTCTCCTTGCTCATGAGATCTCCGAACTCCTTAGACTTGATTAGGCGATCCTCAGCTAATTTCAAGGCAGCTTTATCCTTCTCCGCTGAGAGGTTGAGCTGTTCTACTTTATCACTCAGCTTATCAACCTCAGCAGCATCATCAGCTAACAGGCTAAGCGAATTAAGCAGCCCTGTGAGTTCTACTAGCTGCCATTTTCCGGCCTCACACGCCTCTTTGACTTCTTTAGGTTCAAGTATGGGCCGGAGTTCGTATAGCGGCTGAGGGAGGATCGCTGGAGTTTCCCCCGGTATAAGAGGAAGGGAGTGAGGAACGAAGCAGTTGGAGAGGAGATCAGACCTGAACCAAAGACCCCGGAAAGAATACCCTTGTGTAGTCCGGACGAAACTCTAGCTGTATTCGATGTCTCTACTTTACCCTTAGAGGCGCTTGCTCTCGCCGGACTCGTTGAAGGTTTGTGTTTTTTCGGCGGAGGAAAGGATTTTCCTGAAGGGTCATTCTTGATCTTCTTCCTCTTCTCTGTTATTTTGGGATGATCTGTATTTGCACCAACACCAGCTGAATCTCCCTCCACCAGCGGGATCTCCCCTTCTACTTCTGAGGTCAAAATGATCAACTCAGGACGATCTTTCATAGAATTCATCTTTGGTTGAATTTCATTCTCTCCAGCCATAGAATTTCCTCATGCTTTCAAGAATTTCAGTTTATGCATGTTTGGGGATTTTTGTTCTATTTCACCTGCATGCATAAATAAAACGCGTTAGCAACAAAGAAATGCTCAATGCAATTAACAAAGGAGGAAAAGAGAAATAAAACGAGAATTACGTAAATATTCATTTCGGACTTCGCTCGAACTACTTAAAAGACGTCTACACAAAAATGCTTTGAAGCGTGTAGTATAAGCTTCAAGGGCAACTAACACCGTCGCCGTTTCAGTAGATAGTTTGGATTGATGAGTGTAGTACGCTTGGGAGGTCAGAAGAAAGTGCTCGTGAGTCCAGCTCAAAGGAAATTTATTAAAACCCTCTTCGTTCTTCCAGAAGACGGGCTTATTCTTTTTAATCGATATTTGGGTAAAGAAAGACTTGAAAGATTTCCCGTCAACTTTAGCCGAATCGGTATAAGATTCGAAATTCATGAAAGAACACAGAGTCCGGAGCGTGACTAAACCTACACCGCCTCTTTTGTTAGCCCTCCGAACTACCTATGTATAATAGAACAGCATCGCCACGGTAGGAGTGAAGTTGAAATAGTCACCTAATACTTCTAAAGCACGAACAAGTCCCCAACCATTGGGATGAAGTTGAGAGGGTGCGCAATTTAGGAACCTTAACACACTCATTTGAAATTCAGTTAAGGGGAAATGGACTCCGAGGTAATGAAATACAAAATCATGCATATACACAGAACGTTCATCTGGGACGACATGGCAAATCCGTTCTGTAAGCAGCGGTGCAAACACCCTAAACCATTTTTTCATCTCTTTCTCTGCATGAACTGTGAACCTCGGTTGAATTTAAGATCCTCTCTCATTAACATGATGAGAAATTAAGTTTTTAAACTCATCAGCTACCCAGCAGAAGGGCCACTTGACCTGAAGTTCTTGCCAGTCTAGCCGATGGGCAACAACATTGCATAAGCCTTCTGCTATTTTCAGAATAGTTTGATCTCCAGAAGTTCCTTCTCCAGCCATCGTCCGAATCGCGCGGACAAAAATCTTTGCTCTACGATAAAAAGTCACATCGTTAGAAGGGTAACAGTCATTACTCACCTCACTCTCTGAAGAGCGACTACAGTCAGAGGACGACTCTGAGGAGGGAAAAGTCATTCCCCGCCGTGAGTAAGATCCCCTTTCTGAGCGACGTGACTCAGCCCTCGGAAGAATCATAGGGATTCTTCCCCCACGGTGGTAAGGGTTGCGAGAAGCTAATCTTCCCCTCCTAGGGCACATTTTTTCAAGAAAAACTGAAAAATGGAGGATGAAACTAACAGAGGAAAGAAAGTGGTTACCTAAGAAAACAAGGAGAGTGAAGACAGAAAGAGCTTCCCAAAACAAGCAGCAAGCGTCCGTATGAAATTTTTGCAGAGTCTTGCTAAGGAATCAGAAACAAGTGGTTCCCAGAATTCACTAAGTGTTTTTTATAAGAAACAAAGAGGGTCGGTTACCAACTCTTGGGTTGTGTCATTCACGACTAAACGTGTCGATTTACAAGTCAAACGACATGATCATCTTAAATTCATGGGTGCCAAAACAATGTAGATTTACCAAAGGGCCTCTCCATTGGGCCCAGAAGTTTTAAAAATTGTAAGCCCATTAAGCCCTAGGCGACGGTTACTCAGATATACACCTCAGACGCAATAATTGCTCGCGCACGTGTTTAAAGGCATTTAATGCCTAATCATGCGACGCAATTTATGCCTTACAGCCGTTACTCGAATTTCAAAAGTCTCCAGTTTCAAAAAACTTTTGGAATTCTCATATAGTGAATCTTTGTCTGAATCCGTTATAACAACATCATGACAACGGAGCATTCATTTAAAGAACGGATCTTCATGATATATTAATGCACGTGTAAGAAAACATTTCCCACATAAGTATACCGGCATCTAGACCTTTCACAGGTTGAATAGCTTATGTGAACAACTACACAGTCCCTCACACAAGCTAGGGAATGTAACACCCTTGGTTAGATAAGACAAATCCTTCTGTAGGTTCATCCTATTTAACTGAGAGTGTTAACAGTTTTCAGAAAAAATGAAAATATATATATATATATTTTTTAAAATACTTGGCAGATCAGTGGAAGCAGTATTGTATATATCACATAGTCATTCACAATCCTCATCAGAACATCGCATAGCGACAAAAATCTTTTCAAGGTGTTCAATCCATAGTTGTGCTCCTTCTGGATTGAAGCCTCCTTTGAACTGTGTAGGATTGTTCCTTTGAAAATCAGCTAATCCCTGTCTAGCAGAAGCATGAGGTAACTCTTGTCTTTCTATTACCTCCACAATTCTGGTAAGAAGATTCTCCATCACGTGATTGTTATTTTGGCGTGCCATTAGGAATTTGCTGAAAGAATATCAACAAATAGATTTAGGGTATGCGTTATGTGGAGCATTCCACATAGGATATTTAGTCTTAGGAGTGTTATGGACTGTTCAATATTTCTATCAGAGTACGTGGAAACCTAATGGTCCACTCCCCAAGCTTGATGAATCGACTATGCTCTGATACCACCTTTGTAACACCCTCGGTTAGATAAGACAAATCCTTCTGTAGGTTCATCCTATTTAACTGAGAGTGTTAACAGTTTTCAGAAAAAGTGAATATATATATATATATATATATATTTTTTAAAATACTTGGTAGATCAGTGGAAGCAGTATTGTATATATCACATAGTCATTCACAAACTGTAAGTAATTGTACTCTTAACAGAATGGGGCACGCAGGCACCCTTAAATATTATACAATCATCCGGTGTCTGATTATTAATAACAAATATTCTATCCTTAATGATTGTTCTCAATGGGTTCAGCGTATTGCTGATCTTCACACTCGGGTTCTTGAGTTTCTAATTCCTCTGAAAAATGGTCAACAGTAAGGGTGAGTATAACCCAAGACCCTGATTGGTTCATCCGGTGTGGACATAATCCAGTTAACATACAATGTCACATAGATCATACATTTAGCATATTTATAACAATCAAGCATGTTGTCATCACATAATCGTATATTTAGCATGTTCACAATTATAACAATCAAGCATATTACCATGAAATAAATCGTACATATAACATATTCACAATTATAACAATCAAATATGCTGTAATGAATGCATGAGTTTGGATCTATTATGATTTATCTTTGGTTAAGTCTCATGATGCATGTGGGCCCAATAAATCGTTTCATCTTCTTCTCATTCTTTGGAATATCACCATTCCAATCATCTAGAGCGATCAGGGTCCGCCCAAGTTCCATGTGGTACAAATGAACTCATTGGTTCTCATCATTGATTTAAATATTTTTGGAACTTGGATCCCTACGATCATAGTTACACTCCGTCATTTAGTCAAAGTACACTAGAATTGCATCGTCTCACCCGGCTATCAGGCGCGACTCTGATGCCATTGGGTTGCCGTTCCAGTTGTACTCCCAAGATTCTTCATGGAGATCGAACGTGAGTGTCCTCCACTGTACCAAGTGTATGCTCTAGAGGTTTTTCTTCTTCAAAAATATTTTCATGATGCGAAATGCATTTATCTTATCAATTGATTCCTTGGGTATCTTATGTATTTCCAGTCTCATCATATCATTCTCAAGTTCTTTGAATTCCATCAATCATTTAAACCTTGTAAGATATTCGTTTATTATTTTTTTAGAAATATATCTATTATATATATTCTTTCATAAAGAGTAAAATAATATATTCTTTATGTAATTACGCATAATTTGGGCATTAACAATATATAATAATAATAAAACTAATAATAATGATAACAATATTAAGTTTAACAATAAATAATGATAATAATAGAATAAGAATGATAATTATAACTTACCAATAACTTAAAAAGTATTGAAGATTAGTTTCCAATTGAAAATTCAAGTGAAAAATACTAAAAATAGAGTTTTTCGAGTGGAACAGGGGTAAATCCGAGTGAAATGAGTATGATTCCGAGTGGAATCATACAGAGAAGGGTTCTCCAAGTGATCTGGCTAAAAATCCGAGTGAAATTATACTGGAACGCTGTTTTCCGACTGAAACAGGTCTGATTCCGAGTGGAAATACTGATTTCCAAACTTTTTGAGAAAAATAGGTTTAATACTGAGCAAGAAATTGAGTTTGCCGAGTGAGATGAGTTGAATACCGAGTGAAACTAAATCATCTGAGTTAAATAAATCTGTTCCGAGTGAAAAATGAATTTTCTGGGTGAAATGAGTTTAGATACCGAGTAAATTCAGGCTGCAGTGAGTTCCTGAATAAAATAAGCATCAATCCGAGTGAGATCAGGTTAAAAGTTTTCTTCAGGGAAGTTAAAAATACTTTTTCTAGTTAAAAGTGTTGAGCAGAAAGGTTTCTGAGTAAAATTTATATAATTTCCGAGTGACAAATCATTCTGCTGACTAGAATACCTTCGAGTAAAGTAAATCCGAATGAAATAATCCTGATTCCGAGTGGAATCAGGTTGATAAGATTTTTCTGAGTTAGTTTAACTATATATTCTGAGTGAAAATAAACTAAAGGGAGTTTTCTGAGTAAAATTAAGGGTTTACCGAGTTAAAATCACTGGAAAAGGTTTTCATGAGTGAAGCTACTTAAATTCTGAGTAAAAATGAGTTTCTGAATGAAATTAAGTATGATTCCGAGTGGAATCAGTAGGAAAAGAGTTTCCTGAGTAAAAATAAGATAAATTCCGAGTGAAACTTGAGTTTACCGAGTGAAATTAGTTGAAAAGAGTTCTGTCTAAATGAAATAAAACAAATCCGAGTAGAATAACTGCTTGCTGAGTAAAATAAAGTGTTTGCCGAGTGAAATAAGACTGAGAAGCTACTGTCCGAGAGCAATAGAGTGTTTTCCGAGTGAATTTACTGAAAAGGGGTTCTGAGTAAAAGATAAATATATTTTCTGAGTGAAATTAAGACAAGTTCCAAGTGAAATAATTTAAGAAAGAGATTTCCGAGTAAAATAATACTTGGGAGATGCTGTCCGAGAGAAATAGAGTGTTTTCCGAGTGAAATATGGTGTTTTTCGAGTGAAATATTGTTCTATCAGAATGAAACTAAGCAAAACCGAGTTGTTATAAGTGTAAAACCGGTCGGATTAACATTAAACAGAACCTGTTATCATTAAATCCATCTTCTATTCATAATTTTCACTGGAAATCACACGGTACCCATGATTCTTAGTATTTTCAGTCCAATAAGTACATATCATTTCACAATTCATCACTAATTATATACACTCGGTAACATATATATATATATATATATGCATATTCAGATAACAATTTAAAGCATTTAATTCATACACACTGAATCTGTCCTTCAGTCGGTTTTCCCACAAGGCACCCAAGAATATACCCCCTTACCTCAATGAAGTTCCTGGATGGAATGAAAGAGGTTCCCTTCACTGTCCTGCTTCAAATCCGAGTGAAATGGAAGGGAAAAGAGAGAAAGAAACTTGTTGGGAAGGAGAGTGATGAAGGGTGTTTGGGTCGTGTGTGTGGTGGGAGTCCTGAGAACCTTGAGCTGGTTTAAATAGGGAGGAAGTGAGTGAGTGGAAAAACAAGTGGGGGACAACTTTTCTGAGTGGGCTGTTAGTGGAGTGCTAATGGAAGGGTCACTAGGGATTAAATAAAGATATATGCTGAGTCAGTACCCATTTCTGGTCGTCCACTATCCATAATGCGCACGATTGAATTTAAATATCATTAAAAGACAAAATTAAAGTCAATACGCACTTCTGTCAGTGAATACCGAGTGAAATTACACTCGGTTAAGAGCTATTCTGACTGGAATTCTCACTTCCGAGTCAACAATTGCAAGGCTCGCTTGAGCGAAGCTTCAATTTCTTCACTCGGAATTCCTTTGAAACCGACTCAGGCACTCGGTTTCTCACTCGGTAATACCTCTTCAGACCGAGTCCTCTCTTTCTCAGAATCTTCACTCGGAAATCCGAGTCTTTCTTCACTCAATTCACTCGGTTTAGGCCAATTTCTTTAATTATATGTCTAATTAATGTTTATTTCAACCATTAGCTCTTGGAACAAGGCATACACGTACGAGTCTCACTCGGTTTTGGTCCAGTGGAGTGTATCTCACTCGGAATTGGCTCCCTCCACCATTTCCACTCGGTTTCCTAAGCAAAACCATTCGGAAGCCTTCCCAATTGTTTCCACAACATACTTCAGTCAGAAAGGAAGCATCAAATCAACATAAATAGAAGTATTTATGCATTCTTTCACTCGGAATGCTCCAACCATAGTAATTTCCTTCAGAAAAGGAAACATTCAACTCGGAACCGAGCCTTTCTAGGGTGTTTGACTTGGATTTTCATTCAGAAGTGATTCTTTTGAACACGCTTCACTCAGAATTGCTTCTCAGGTCAGGATTCCACTCGGTGGTAGCCTTCTCAGTCATGTTTTACTCGGAAAACATGATACTGACTCGGAATTCTCTCCTTCACTCGGAATTTCTAATCCTTCACTCGGAATTCTTCTCTGTCACTCGGAACAGAGCCCTTTTCACTCGGTTTTTGCATAATTTCACTAATATTCCATATAAATTCTATTATTACGTGCAAAAATGACATTTTTGAGGTACTACAGACCATCAACAGGGTATATATTGACTTATTCTTGCTTACAAACCTTCCATAATTAAAATTTACAAGGATGAAATTGTTTCTAAAAACAGGGATGTTACATTCTCCCCTCCTTTTAGAAATTTCGTCCCGAAATTTAAAGTTAAAACAATTGAGGGTACAATTCTCTCATTTTCTCCTCAATTTCCCAAGTAGCATCCCCATCATCTGTCTGACTCCAAACTACCTTGACCAAAGGGATTTCTTTGCCTCTTAGCTGTTTGAGACGTCGGTCAGCAATCTTAACCGGCGATGCTTCAAAGGTAAGGTTTTCTTTAAGAACGAATTGATCGGGACTTAGAACATGATCAGGGCTTGGTACATATTTGCAGAGTTAAGAGACATGAAATACATTGTGAAGGTTTGTCAGCTCAGGTGGCAGAGCAATGCGGTACGCATGAGTTCCTAACTTTTGCAGAATTTGATAGGGTCCTACGTATCTGGGGCTTAACTTCTTCGCCTTCAAAGCTCTTCCTACTCCAGTGGTAGGAGTAACTTTGAGAAATACATGGTCACCTTCTTCAAATTCTAATGGCTTCCGACGTTTGTCATAGTAACTCTTTTGTCTATCTTGCGAAGCCTTCATTGCCATTTGAATCCTCTGAACTTGTTCTGTTGTCTTCTGAACAATCTCTGGTCCAATTATTGTCTTCTCACCAGTTTCATACCAACATAAAGGTGTACGGCATTTTCTTCCATACAAAGCTTCATAAGGGGCCATTCCGATGCTTGCATGATAGCTGTTGTTGTAAGTGAACTCAATAAGTGGAAGATATTCTTGCCAACTTCCTTCATGTTCTAGGACACAAAGACGCAACAAATCTTCAAGAGTCTTGATTGTTCTTTCTGATTGTCCGTCTGTCTGCGGGTGGTATGTGGAACTTAACTTCAGATGAGTTCCTAGAGCTTGTTACAGACTCTTCCAAAACTATGATGTGAAACGAGGATCTCGATCGGACACAATCGTAGTGGGAGTTCCATGTAATCGTACGATTTCCTTGATATAGATCTGGGTGAGTTTCTCTAGGGAATACTTCATATTGACAGGAATGAAGTGAGCGGTCTTTGTTAATCGATCCACGATTACCCAAATAGCATCATATCCAGCTGATGTTCTGGGAAATCCACTCACGAAGTCCATAGCAATCTCATCCCATTTCCATTCTGGAATATCTAAAGGACGAAGGGTCCCACTTGGACGTTGTTGTTCCGCCTTTACCTTCTGACACATCAGGCAAGCTGTTACATACTCAGCGATATCCCTTTTCATTCCTTGCCACCAGAATAATTTCTTCAAGTCCTGGTACATCTTGGTTGATCCTGGGTGGATACTGTACTTACTTTTGTGTGCTTCATCCAGGATAGATCTCTTAAGATCTGCGTTGACTGGAATACAGAGCCTCTGTTGATACTTGATCACTCCATGTTCATCTTTGCTAAACTCTGAGACTCCTTCTTTTGTCTTTTCTGCTAGATCTTGTAATTCCTGGTCATTGGCTTGAGCTTCTTTGATTTGTTCCAAGAAATCATTGGAAATCCTTAGCATTCCAACCATAAGGCTTCCTCTTTTTGGTGTTACTGCTAGGTTCAAATCGCGAAACTGTTCAATCAGTTCTAACTCCTTTGTCATCATATATGATAGACGTAAAGCCTTTCTACTGAGTGCATCAGCCACAACATTAGCTTTTTCTGGATGATATCGGAGTTCAAAATCATAATCTTTGATAAATTCCATCCATCTACGTTGTCGCATATTTAACTCCTTCTGGTCAAATAGATACTTCAAGCTTTTGTGATCACTGAAGACTTCAAAGTATGTACCATACAAGTAGTGTCTCCAGATTTTCAAAGCAAACACAACTGCAACTAATTCCAAGTCATGTGTGGGATAATTAACTTCATGCGTTCTTAGCTGTCTTGAAGCATAAGCAACAACCTTTCTTTCTTGCATTAGGACACATCCTAGTCCTTATTTTGACGCATCACAGTACACTTCATATGGCTTGGCAGGATCTGGCAAAATCAAGACAGGTGCACTAGTGAGTCGTTGGCGTAACTCCGTAAAACTGCTTTCGCATTTGTCAGTCCATTCGAATGGTTGATCTTTACGAGTCAGCTTAGTTAAAGGTGCTGTAATTCGAGAGAAATTCTCGATGAATCGACGATAATATCCAGCCAGTCCAAGGAAACTGCGGATTTCCGTCACATTCTTGGGTTGTTCCCAATTTAGTACAGCTTCTACCTTGGTAGGATCCACAGCAATTCCTTCCTTAGAGATGACATGTCCTAAGAATTTCACTTCTGTCAACCAGAATTCACATTTTGAAAACTTGGCGTACAATTGCCTTGCACGCAAAGTGTTTAGAACAATTTGAAGATGCTCCTCGTGTTCCTCATGACTCTTGGAGTAGACGAGAATATCGTCAATGAATACAACCACGAATTTGTCCAAGTATTCATGGAAGATTCGATTCATGTATCCCATAAAGACTGCAGGTGCATTTGTAACTCCAAAGGGCATAACAAGATACTCATAGTGCCCATATTGTGTTCTGAATGCCGTTTTGGGTACATTGTCTTTCTTTACCCTGATTTGATGATAACCTGATCGCAGATCAATCTTCGAGAAGATAGTGGCTCCTCGTAATTGGTCCATCAAATCATCAATCCTTGGAAGAGGGTATCAGTTCTTAATCGTAGCTTTATTTAACTGACGATAGTCAACACATAACCGTATACTGCCATCCTTCTTTTTGACTAGAAGAACTGGTGCTCCCCAAGGTGAGACACTGGGTCTAATCATTCCTTTCTCTAGAAGTTCTTCTAATTGCTCTTTGAGCTCACTGAGTTCCTTGGGTGACATCCGGTAAGGAGCAATAGAGATTGGTCCCACGCCCGGTATAATATCAATGCTGAATTCGACTTCTCGCTCTGGAGGTAGCTCTCGTATGTCCTCAGGGAATACTTCTGGAAATTCTTGAACAACAGGAATCTGTTCAAGTTGAGAAGTGGCCTTACTTTCAGTTTCAGTAAGGATCATGTATAGTTGTACTTCTTTTGAGATTACGTTTTCTGAGCTAACAAGGCAAGAATCTGTGACTTGATCACATTCAGATGTAGTAGACCCGTGAGAGATGGATCTATTATGACAGTCAATCAGAATATGATTGGCAGCAAGCCAATTCATCCCTAGAACAATGTCTAGATCAATCAAAGGTAAACATATCAGATCTACCTGATAAGCTTTCCCTTCGATGTTAAGAGGACATTCTAGACTTATGCGAGTAGAGCAAATGGGCTTATTGGCGGCAGTTGTGACAATTATTTGATAGGGCAGAGAGGTTGTAGGAAGCTTTAAATGTTTTACATAATTCTCAGATATGAAAGAATGAGTGGCTCCAGAATCATATAATACATTTAATAGAGTACTTCCTATAAAGCATGTACCTTGCACAAGATCATTCTCTTGTGATACTTCTGCACCATTCATGGTAAAAACTCTGGCATTTCCCCCTGGCCTTCCGGTTGAGTTGTTTTCGGGCCTTCCAGGATTATTGTTCTGTCTGAAGTTGTTGTTACGGGGAACATTTTGCATTCTCGAGGCATTGTTGGTAGAGACATTTGCAGTAGATCCTCCACTTCCTTGACCTGTTGGTCGTACTGCCTGTCTTTGAGTTACTTGTTGTTGGTTATTTCTATTCCTGTACCAACAGTCAACATCACGATGTCCGATCCGTCCACAAATTGTGCAGTTTCTACCGCTTTGGTTCTCCTGACCTTTAGGAGGAATTCGATTGGCTGAGTTGAAAGATCAGAAATAGGGTCGATCTCCTCGAAAATCCCTTCTTTGCTATCGATCTGGCATACGTCGCTCTGGCCCATGATTAGACGCTCCAGGTCGTCGAAGATTAGAGGTGTTCTCAAATATGCGGCATCTGTCAACCAAAGTAGTGAATTGTGTAATTTGTTGACAACATATGGCTTGACGAATCTCATGTCGTAGCCCTGCTTCGAACTTTGCACATCTTGACGCTTCTCCCATGTGAGTGTAGTAGGGACAACATTTTGCCAGTTCATCAAACTTAGCAGCGTACTCCCCAACAGTCATATTACCTTGTTTCAGATTAAAGAATTCCTGCTCCTTTTGCCTCCTTATGTCTTTGGGGAAATATTTAGCGAGAAATTATGTCTTAAATCGTCCCCAAGTAATGATATGCCCATCAGTAGCTAGTCTGACTCTAGCATGAGTCCACCAGTGTTCTGCTTCTCCAACCAGCATGAAGACAGCAAAGGTTACACAATCCTCATCAGAACATCGCATAGCGACAAAAATCTTTTCAAGGTGTTCAATCCATAGTTGTGCTCCTTCTGGATTGAAGCCTCCTTTGAACTGTGTAGGATTGTTCCTTTGAAAATCAGCTAATCCCTGTCTGGCAGAAGCATGAGGTAACTCTTGTCTTTCTATTACCTCCACAATTCTGGTAAGAAGATTCTCCATCACGTGATTGTTATTTTGGCATGCCATTAGGAATTTGCTGAAAGAATATCAACAAATAGATTTAGGGTATGCGTTATGTGGAGCATTCCACATAGGATATTTAGTCTTAGGAGTGTTATGGACTGTTCAATATTTCTATCAGAGTACGTGGAAACCTAATGGTCCACTCCCCAAGCTTGATGAATCGACTATGCTCTGATACCACCTTTGTAACACCCTCGGTTAGATAAGACAAATCCTTCTGTAGGTTCATCCTATTTAACTGAGAGTGTTAACAGTTTTCAGAAAAAGTGAATATATATATATATATATATATATATATATATATATATTTTAAAATACTTGGTAGATCAGTGGAAGCAGTATTGTATATATCACATAGTCATTCACAAACTGTAAGTAATTGTACTCTTAACAGAATGGGGCACGCAGGCACCCTTAAATATTATACAATCATCCGGTGTCTGATTATTAATAACAAATATTCTATCCTTAATGATTGTTCTCAATGGGTTCAGCGTATTGCTGATCTTCACACTCGGGTTCTTGAGTTTCTAATTCCTCTGAAAAATGGTCAACAGTAAGGGTGAGTATAACCCAAGACCCTGATTGGTTCATCCGGTGTGGACATAATCCAGTTAACATACAATGTCACATAGATCATACATTTAGCATATTTATAACAATCAAGCATGTTGTCATCACATAATCGTATATTTAGCATGTTCACAATTATAACAATCAAGCATATTACCATGAAATAAATCGTACATATAACATATTCACAATTATAACAATCAAATATGCTGTAATGAATGCATGAGTTTGGATCTATTATGATTTATCTTTGGTTAAGTCTCATGATGCATGTGGGCCCAATAAATCGTTTCATCTTCTTCTCATTCTTTGGAATATCACCATTCCAATCATCTAGAGCGATCAGGGTCCGCCCAAGTTCCATGTGGTACAAATGAACTCATTGGTTCTCATCATTGATTTAAATATTTTTGGAACTTGGATCCCTACGATCATAGTTACACTCCGTCATTTAGTCAAAGTACACTAGAATTGCATCGTCTCACCCGGCTATCAGGCGCGACTCTGATGCCATTGGGTTGCCGTTCCAGTTGTACTCCCAAGATTCTTCATGGAGATCGAACGTGAGTGTCCTCCACTGTACCAAGTGTATGCTCTAGAGGTTTTTCTTCTTCAAAAATATTTTCATGATGCGAAATGCATTTATCTTATCAATTGATTCCTTGGGTATCTTATGTATTTCCAGTCTCATCATATCATTCTCAAGTTCTTTGAATTCCATCAATCATTTAAACCTTGTAAGATATTCGTTTATTATTTTTTTAGAAATATATCTATTATATATATTCTTTCATAAAGAGTAAAATAATATATTCTTTATGTAATTACGCATAATTTGGGCATTAACAATATATAATAATAATAAAACTAATAATAATGATAACAATATTAAGTTTAACAATAAATAATGATAATAATAGAATAAGAATGATAATTATAACTTACCAATAACTTAAAAAGTATTGAAGATTAGTTTCCAATTGAAAATTCAAGTGAAAAATACTAAAAACAGAGTTTTCCGAGTGGAACAGGGGTAAATCCGAGTGAAATGAGTATGATTCCGAGTGGAATCATACAGAGAAGGGTTCTCCAAGTGATCTGGCTAAAAATCCGAGTGAAATTGTACTGGAACGCTGTTTTCCGACTGAAACAGGTCTGATTCCGAGTGGAAATGTTGATTTCCAAACTTTTTGAGAAAAATAGGTTTAATACTGAGCGAGAAATTGAGTTTGCCGAGTGAGATGAGTTGAATACCGAGTGAAACTGAATCATCCGAGTAAAATAAATCTGTTCCGAGTGAAAAATGAATTTTCTGGGTGAAATGAGTTTAGATACCGAGTAAATTCAGGCTGCAGTGAGTTTCTGAATAAAATAAGCATCAATCCGAGTGAGATCAGGTTAAAAGTTTTCTTCAGGGAAGTTAAAAATACTTTTCCTAGTTAAAAGTGTTGAGCAGAAAGGTTTCTGAGTAAAATTTATATAATTTCCGAGTGACAAATCATTCTGCTGACTAGAATACCTTCGAGTAAAGTAAATCCGAATGAAATAATCCTGATTCCGAGTGGAATCAGGTTGATAAGATTTTTCTGAGTTAGTTTAACTATATATTCTGAGTGAAAATAAACTAAAGGGAGTTTTCTGAGTGAAATTAAGGGTTTACCGAGTTAAAATCACTGGAAAAGGTTTTCATGAGTGAAGCTACGTAAATTCTGAGTAAAAATGAGTTTCTGAATGAAATTAAGTATGATTCCGAGTGGAATCAGTAGGAAAAGAGTTTCCTGAGTAAAAATAAGATAAATTCCGAGTGAAACTTGAGTTTACCGAGTGAAATTAGTTGAAAAGAGTTCTGTCTGAATGAAATAAAACAAATCCGAGTAGAATAACTGCTTGCTGAGTAAAATAAAGTGTTTGCCGAGTGAAATAAGGTTGAGAAGCTACTGTCCGAGAGCAATAGAGTGTTTTCTGAGTGAATTTACTGAAAAGGGGTTCTGAGTAAAAGATAAATATATTTTCTGAGTGAAATTAAGACAAGTTCCGAGTGAAATAATTTAAGAAAGAGATTTCCGAGTAAAATAATACTTGGGAGATGCTGTCCGAGAGAAATAGAGTGTTTTCCGAGTGAAATATGGTGTTTTCCGAGTGAAATATTGTTCTATCAGAATGAAACTAAGCAAAACCGAGTTGTTATAAGTGTAAAACCGGTCGGATTAACATTAAACAGAACCTGTTATCATTAAATCCATCTTCTATTCATAATTTTCACTGGAAATCACACGGTACCCATGATTCTTAGTATTTTCAGTCTAATAAGTACATATCATTTCACAATTCATCACTGATTATATACACTCGGTAACATATATATATATATATATGCATATTCAGATAACAATTTAAAGCATTTAATTCATACACACTGAATCTGTCCTTCAGTCGGTTTTCCCACAAGGCACCCAAGAATATACCCCCTTACCTCAATGAAGTTCCTGGATGGAAAGAAAGAGGTTCCCTTCACTGTCCTGCTTCAAATCCGAGTGAAATGGAAGGGAAAAGAGAGAAAGAAACTTGCTGGGAAGGAGAGTGATGAAGGCTGTTTGGGTCGTGTGTGTGGTGGGAGTCCTGAGAACCTTGAGCTGGTTTAAATAGGGAGGAAGTGAGTGAGTGGAAAAACAAGTGGGGGACAGCTTTTCTGAGTGGGCTGTTAGTGGAGTGCTAATGGAAGGGTCACTAGGGATTAAATAAAGATATATGCTGAGTCAGTACCCATTTCTGGTCGTCCACTATCCATAATGCGCACGATTGAATTTAAATATCATTAAAAGACAAAATTGAAGTCAATACGCACTTCTGTCAGTGAATACCGAGTGAAATTACACTCGGTTAAGAGCTATTCCGACTGGAATTCTCACTTCTGAGTCAACAATTGCAAGGCTCGCTTGAGCGAAGCTTCAATTTCTTCACTCGGAATTCCTTTGAAACCGACTCAGGCACTCGGTTTCTCACTCGGTAATACCTCTTCAGACCGAGTCCTCTCTTTCTCAGAATCTTCACTCGAAAATCCGAATCTTCCTTCACTCAATTCACTCGGTTTAGGCCAATTTCTTTAATTATATGTCCAATTAATGTTTATTTCAACCATTAGCTCTCGGAACAAGGCATACACGTACGAGTCTCACTCGGTTTTGGTCCAGTGGAGTGTATCTCACTCGGAATTGGCTCCCTCCACCATTTCCACTCGGTTTCCTAAGCAAAACCATTCGGAAGCCTTCCCAATTGTTTCCACAACATACTTCAGTCAGAAAGGAAGCATCAAATCAACATAAATAGAAGTATTTATGCATTCTTTCACTCGGAATGCTCCAACCACAGTAATTTCCTTCAGAAAAGGAAACATTCAACTCGGAACCGAGCCTTTCTAGGGTGTTTGACTCGGATTTTCATTCAGAAGTGATTCTTTTGAACACGCTTCACTCAGAATTGCTTCTCAGGTCAGGATTCCACTCGGTGGTAGCCTTCTCAGTCATGTTTTACTCGGAAAACATGATACTGACTCGGAATTCTCTCCTTCACTCGGAATTTCTAATCCTTCACTCGGAATTCTTCTCTGTCACTCGGAACAGAGCCCTTTTCACTCGGTTTTTGCATAATTTCACTAATATTCCATATAAATTCTATTATTACGTGCAAAAATGACATTTTTGAGGTACTACAGACCATCAGAGGGTATATATTGACTTATTCTTGCTTACAAACCTTCCATAATTAAAATTTACAAGGATGAAATTGTTTCTAAAAACAGGGATGTTACAGGGGACATATGATCCGGTCTCGATACCGGTATCCGTTCTACAAGGCATATTTCCACGTCTTTGACAGTTTGCCAATATACAACCGGTGTCATCGGTATACATCCGGACTCTAATTCCATATCAGGCGTTCTCCCTATACCAGTTGTCCAGGATAATGCCATGCACATCGGATAATATACACGTCACCATACAGAAGACAAAGGGCATTGCAACAGGAACAAGGATAAAGATTCCATTCCCACACTACGAGCCAAAATCTGCTCACGGGAATGATCAACTTGTCCCCTAAATCCAGCCCATACTCCCTACGCTCAATATAAAATAGCCACTTGACTCAATCATACTGGCAAGTGCATAATAAAATAATAATTTATAATATTATTGGAGGTTAGTGGTTCCCCACTAACAAGTCCTCGTATATCGAGCCAATCAGTATAAGAACTCTCTTCATCAATGGAGAGAGGGATCTTCAACTACTTCTTTTCAACTTATAATTACTCTCTGAAAAACATTCCTCACTTGGAATACGATTACTGACTTGAGCGTCGGAGAATCTTCACAGGTGACACCACTTTTCGTCCACATCAACGCGTGAGGACGGTGTGAAGGACCTCCAAGACGCCCAGACTGCTCTCTTCATACAGAGACATCAGATACATAGACCGGATACTCATATAACCGGTCTTCAGAGACGTAATCTTCTCATTATTTGTGACTGGCCAGACACCGGATCTGTTGACCCCGGTTCAGGACAGATCAGGTCTATATAAGTCCATATATATAATTCAGTCTTCACATAGGTATAGTTCAGTTCATACAGGTCATAATAGTCCAAGTCCTTGCATAGGTTTAGTCCAGTTTGTATAGGTTATAAGAGTACAGGTCCTTGCATAGGTAATTCAGAGTAAGTTACACAAGATACTTAATTTAAAATTTATTATTTTAAAATAATAATATTATTAAATTTAAAAGGAGTAGGGGACTCCTTCCATTATTCTCATGTCTTTTCATATTATATTTTTATCCCACTCCCCCTTACCTAGAATTGCTGCCAAAAGTGAATTCGCTTTGTACCTACGATTTCTCAAAAAAATGTTAATACTAATTTATTTTAGTATAAGCATACGATGAAAATTAAGATTACTATCAGAAATGATAAATAGTAATTATGCATAGTAATAGTAAATAGGTAAATAGTAAATCATCAATAGTAACGGTAAATAATAATTTTTTTAAATAGTGATAATAAATAGTAAATCGTAAATAGTAATGTTAAATAGTAAATTTTAAATAGTAACAGTAAATGATAAATCGTAAATAGCGATGATAAATAGTAAATTTTGAATAGTAACGGTAAATAGTAAATTTTAAATAGTAACAATAAATAATAAATCGTAAATAGAAATGGTAAATAGTAAATTTTGAATAGTAACAGTAAATAGTAAATTTTGAATAGTAACAATAACTAATAAATTTTAAATAATAACGGTAAATAATAAATTTTGGATAATAATAGTAAATGGTAAAGTGTGAATAGTAAATAGTAAATAGTAACAGTAAATCATAAAAATAACATAGTGGTAATTTATTTTTACCGTAGTAACTTATTCATAATAGTACTAGTATATTAATGGTTTAAGAGTACTAAAAATAATAAACTAAATGATCATAAAAAGAATATAGACGATATTATTACCTTACACCTCCGGTAGAATCTCTGTTTACCAAAAGAGTTTACTTCCCACTAATTTCTTAAGCACTATCTCTCTAGATTCTCTCTCTAATTTTGGTGTGGAAATGTTGTAAATGAGTCATCTATTTATAGGAAGAGAATTTTACTATTTAAGATTACTTAATTATTTATTTTACTATTCATGATGTAAGTATTTACCAACCGGTCACTATTTATGATGTAAGTATTTACCCACCAGTGACTATTCATGATGTAAGTATTTACCAACCGATGATGTAAGCAATAAGTAAACGATGATGTCGGTAGTGACATATTTTGGTTATTAGATGAAAGGTTAAGGATATTTTGGTCATTTTTAAATATTTAAAAAATTCAAAAAATTCTAGAAAATTATAAATAATGCATAGATCAAAAAGTTCTAAAGAATCATATTCTAATTCCTTCAAATTTTTATTTTAAAATTCTAATAAGAGTTAAATCTTAAATATGTAAAAATATAAATATAGGAATATAAAATTCTTAATATAATTTTCTTAATTAGTGAATACTAATTAAGTCATTTTAAAATCTTCGTTAAATAAACATATTTTTATTTTATTATTATTTTATTTTATTTTATTTTGTTTTGTTTTAAAAAAATATTTAAATATAAGTTCTAAAATTTTATAAAAATATTAATTAGTTAAAAATCAACTAACTAATAGTAAGTATTTTCTCATTAAAGAGATATTAATATCTATTTTTTTATTTGAGTAGAAAATAGGATGTTACAGAGGGTGTTGGTAGTATGATGGCTAGTTTTATTAACTTCCTTCAGATGATACACCAACACCAAAATCATCAAGTAATTGTGCAACACTAGATGAGGAAGCATCATCCATCATAAGATCTTGTATTCTCTTATTTTCCTATGCCTGGAACCCATCCTCTTTCTACCACTAGAAACATGATTAGACATGAGATTTTGATCACGTTTGGAAAATGGTTCTTCTTGAATTGAATCAGATGTTCCATCTCCTCTTTGATCCTGTTGTATATCATCACCACCACCATGATCACTACCACTATTGTTACTTAGTAGGGTTAAACCACCACTACCACCTTGACTAGGTGTATTACTAGAATCAGAATTATTCTCACCTATTGGTTCTTTATTTTCATCATCGGAATCAATAACGAGCCATTCAGCATTTTGGATCGCATCCAATAATGGTTCTTCTCTTTCTTCAAGCCATGGAGACAACGGATCATCTTCTTAAAATATGTAATCCAAATTAATTAGATTGAAGCTATTTTCTATCTCTTCCTGACTTCTTCGTTTATCTCTTCTGGTTTTCAACTTCGTGTTGTAAAATGTAAAGACAAGTTTATGCAGTTTTTGATATTTTAATCTATTTCTTGTCTTTGTATGTATGTAGTTAAATGTGCTCCAATTTCTCTCACAGTTTGAAGTCGAAGTTGTTTGACTGAAAACTCTTATGGCTATACACTAAAGTTTTGGAGCATAGTATCCATAAATCATCCACCATTCAGTTGATTAAATAAAAAAATATGTATTATTATATATGTGTATAAAATCCATTAATAAAATTAAAAGTAGCTATGTTACCTGGATCCATATGAGACTAAGCGTTTTGAGCTTGAAGTGTTTCAAATGTCTATCTCTTATCTCTAAAAAAAAAAATCTATACAAATAGTGCATTTTAAGTTTTGTATCCATTAAATTAATACTAATTAACTAATAATTGTCATTTTAAAAATCATAATATTTAGAAGTTACTCACTTGGTTAATAGCTTTGATTTGATTCTCAACATCTACTTCTAATCTGATAATCACTTTTGTTGTACCATCTAGAGTTTCTTTGGCAACATTACTTCTATGTGAAACTCCAAATTGAAATTAAGGGTTGAGAAAATAACCTGTGATTTTGAAAATTAAATTGGAACCATACAAAAATTAAATTTAAGAAATGATATGTGAAACTAAATTATATTTATGTACATGCAGCATGCAAATCAGTATGCATGAAAAACCATCTTTTGTCAATGATTTTAGCGTATTAAGTGTAGTAACAATAATTCTTTTGAATGGCTTGCTTGGCTCTATCAATGGCTTCGTAAACAAAGCTCATTGTTGGTTTTTCATCACCATCCACCAATTTTAAAACCTTGACAAGTGGCTTAAATACCTTTATAATTTCAGCAGCTTTCTTCCAAAAGTCTATACTAAGGACCGTCTTCTTTGCTTCTAAAGTAGGTCCTGGTTTCTCTTTTCCTCACTTGGACTTTCTGAATTCTTCAGAGTTAAACATATTTTTCAATGCATCCTTTTGCTTCACAATTGATTCAATTTGTAAAAATTATGTTGCAAAACGAGTGATGGTAGGATGAGTAATTTCTTTACCACCAGTATATTTTTTTATCAAATTTACTGTCCAAATATGATTATAGATGAACAAAGTAACTTTCTTTACATCATCTAACAATTTTTGGACATTACACATTTTCCCAATATCTTCTAAGCACAAATCCAAGCAATGAACTGCACAAGCTGACCAATAAATATGTGGTCTTTTTCCATTAATTTCAAACCAACAGCTTTTAAAGCCGCTTCATTATCAGTGACCACTTGAACAATATGATCCTCTCTAACCTCTTTGTTAATTTTGTCCAGCAATTAAAAATAATAATCAGTATTTCTACTAGCAACACCAGATGCATCAATAGATTTTAGAAACACTATACCTTGACTACAATACACCAGAAAATTCATGATGTGCATATGATTTATACTATTTGTCCAAACATTACACATTATAGTGACCCCTATGTCTTTCCATGTTGGCTTGAATTATTGTATCCATTTTTTCATGGATTGATATTCATTTTCTAGGTATACCTCTGAAACCTCATAAGGAGTTGGACATTTACGTCTGAGCCCAACTCTGCAGCAGCACTTAGCAAATTATGTAGCCATGGAGAATTGTATAGGTTCATAGGAAGACGCTCATATATTATCAATTTAGACACTGCTTCTCCTAACTTATTGTGAAGTGTTTTCATAGAGCCTTTGTTGATTTTTGTTTGTTTCATGCTTTTACTCTTGGCTAAATCAACATTAACAAATTTTAATATTTGTTGAAGATTATTTGGATGATTTCGAGTAAAAGCCCTGACAGGATAAGAGATACCTCCAACTTCATATATGGAATCTAATCCTCTAGTTTGTTGTCTAAATTTATGCATATCTTCTCATTGTCGTTGTAACACTATGCTTTCTTGCATGACTTTCCTCATGGCTACATCTTCATCAAGGACATCTATAGTGTCTTCATCTTCATCACCTCTTAAACATGACACAAATTCTTCTTTTCTTTTTCTGAGATCTCTTTTTTTAATCTACTATCCAGTAACAGTTTCATCATGTTTTCTCTGATAAAGGTACTTACCCTACCACAACCTTTAACTTCTCTAGTCATATGTGCTATATGTTCTTTTAATCGAGTAATTCCACCGGTTATCACTCTCCCACATAAATTGCATACCACATTATTTCTATTTTTTCCAGGCAGAAGTGTTCCAAAATGCCACCCAATATCATCACTAGGAGCACCTTTAGCTCTACTGGTTGGAAACTTATCTAGCGTTGACATTATTTAACTAATCTGTAACTATATAAAAAATGATCACTGATAATGTAACTATATAAAAAATGTAACCATTAATAAAAATTTTATAACATAATTCTTGAAATCTAATAATTATACTTTAATTATAATAATTTTTTACTAATTAATAAACTACTAATTAATAAAAAAAAATTTTAAAATTTTATTAGGAATTGTATGTTTCAAATTGTTATTAAAATGTACGTTTCAAATTCAAAATTTTCTTTTACTAATTAATAAACTACTCATTAATAAAAATATTTTTTAAAGTTTTATTAGGAATTATACATTTCAAATTGTTATTAAAATGTACATTTCAAATTCAAAATTTTCTTTTACTAATTAATAAACTACTAATTAATAAAAAAGTTTAAAATTTTATTAGGAATTTTACATTTTAAATTCTCATTAAATTTTTATTAAAACATGGTTTCAAATTCAAAATTTTATTTTACTAATTAATAAACTAGTAATAAATGAAAATGTTTTTTAAAATTTTCTTAGGAATACGTTTCAAATTCTCATTAAATTGTTATTAAAATGTAGTTTCAAATTCCAAATTTTCTTTTAATAATTAATAAACTATTAATTAATAAAAATGTTTTTAAATTTTATTAAGAATTATATGTTTTATATTCTTATTAAAATGTTATTAAAATGTACATTTCAAATTCAAAATTTTCTTTTACTAATTAATAAATTACTAATTGATAAAAATATTATTAAAATTTTGCATTTCAAATTCAAAATTTTATTAGGAATTATATTATAAATTTTTCATACATTTCAAATTCTCTAATAATTCATATTCTTAATATAAATCCAAATTAACTAATAATTCCTATTTCTAATATAATTTCAATTAACCCTTTGATCTAAATAAGTTTTATCCCTGTTCTAATTCCAAATTCCCACTCTTTATTAATTCTTTTCCCTCTCTTCTTCTCTGCCTTTTACTAACGCCTCTCTGCCCTAGTCACGCAGCATGCACACACACATATCTTCCTCCCTCTAATCCTTTCTACGTCTCTTTGTCTCTTCTCTCTTAAATCTCCCTATAAGCCTTCATATTTTCCACATGGACCACACCACACAAGTCTCCCCCTTTCCCATTTCTATTTTAAAATAAGAAAAACTAAACTTACCGGAGGAAACAACGGCAATGACGAAGTTTGTATACTTTAGGCCAAGGTCTCTGTTCTATTATGTCGTTTTGGAGATTGAGGTAGTCGTTCTATAGTCTCTAGATTTTTCATCACACATAACAAATACTCGATAAAATGTCTCAGTGTTGCAACTGTTGATGATCGGAGTTGATTTGCGTTTTAAGAGACAATACAAAGGAGAGTAGAGGCATTAGGCATAAATATGTAAGTTTCTTTTTTAAATTTTAGGGCATCCTTGATTCTTCTGCTTCTTCACCTCTTCAATTTAAATCATTTAATTCTTCTAGTTTGATTGGAAGTAAAGTACGAATCTTCCCTGTTCATGCATGTCTCCTTTTTCCTTGTCCATGTCCTATTTTTTCAGAGTCACGGGTTTGTTTGTGAAAATTACAGAAAAAGCGCATGGTAACGTTGACCGTGGCCGCAACACCATTTTGGTGTGGCATAAATGTGCGATTTTTAGACTCTTCCGCGGTAATGCGGTATCAGACACCACCTATATCATTTTGTAACAGACGCATTTCATATTGTAGACCGTAATTTAGAACATTGGGCTCTGGCATAATAGACATGACGAGGGAGGTTGCTCATTATTTACTCCCAAGAACTTCCACTGTTGCTTCCATCCAATTTAATAAGAGTAACCATGGCTAGGGAAAATGGAATGAAATAAAAGATAAGGAATAAGAATTGACCAAGAAGGTACCTTACAAAACTTGAGCAAGAAGTTAGAAAGCAAGTGACCAAGGTATCTTCATGAACATTGAAGCAATGAGACTTTGAGTCAGAACTTAGGCAAAATGAGCCAGGTTTGGTAAAAAAAACTTACAGGTAAAATGTCAACATATCCTAAAGGAAACCTTGAAATGAAATGTTTGGCATTCACATTGTACCATCTCAGTTTAATTCTAATGGTTAAATTATTGATAAGCAATAGATAATTGAGATTATTAATTGAAACTAGAAAGGGATAAGTTATTATGGAATTAATGTGGTTAAGTTTAGCAATGTTATCATAACCGAACCAGTCATTAAATCGATGAAGGCACCAGTTCAAGGATCACTAGTTGGACCAACAGTCAAATTGTGGTCAAATTGGTAGTAATAAATTATTATTATTTTATTTATTAAATAATAATCAATTAGATCAAAATAACTTAATATTTATACAAAAAATCCAACAAGGGTATTAGAATTTAAACCACATGATCTGCCCTACACCTGGGTCAAGAGATCCGGTGTGGGGCCAGTCACAAAAGTCAAAGATTGAATGGGATTGAAGATCGGTTCTGCAAGTATCCGGACTATATATCCAGAGTCTTAATATGAAGAGAGCGGTCTTGACGTTCTGGAGATCCTTCACACCGTCCTCACGTGTTGATATGGGTGAAAGGTGGTGTCACCTGCGAAGATTCTCCGACGCTCAAGTTAGTAATAGTATTCCAAGGGAGGAATGTTTTCCAGATAATAGTTGTAAGTAAAAAGGGGGAACCCCCCTTCCCCTTCGTAAATGAAGAGAGTTCTTATACCTGATTGGCTCGATATACGAGGATTTGTTAGTGGGGAACCACTAACCTCCATTAACATATTAAATTATTATTTAATATGCACTTGCCAGTATGATTGAGGCGAGTGGCTATTTCATATTGAGTATAGAGAAAGTAGGGCTAGTCTTAGGGGAACAAGTTGATTATTTCCAGGAGCAGATTATGGCTTGTAGTGTAGAAAATAGAATCTTTGTCCTTGTCCCTGTAGCAATGCCCTTTATCTTCTGTATGGTGATATGTGTGTTATCCGATGTGCATGGCGTTATCTTGGACAACCGATATAGGGAGAACGCCTGATATGGATTTTTAGTCCGGATGTATACCGATGACACTGGTGACACGTTGGAGAACTGTCAAAGACGTTGAAATATGTTTTGTAGAATGGATACCAGTATCGAGACCGGATCATATGTCCCCTAGCTTGTGTGAGGGACTGTGTAGTTGTTCACATAAGCTATGCAACCTTCTTGAGGTCTGGATGCCGGTATACTTATGTGGGAAATGTTTACCAACATGTGTATTATTCAAAACTATTATGTCATGAGGGACCGTTCTACGGATGAAGGCTCTGTTGTCATAATGTCATTACAACGGATCCGGATAAAGATTCGTTGTATGAGAAGCCCAAAAGTTTTTTGAAACTTGAGACTCTTGAAATTCGAGTAACGGCTGTAAGGCATAAATCGCGTCGTATGATTAGGCATTAAATACCTTTAAGCACATGTGTGAGCAGTTATTGCACTGGAGGCGTGCATCTTAGTAACCGTCGCCTAGGGCTTAATGGGCTTACAATTTTTTAAAACTTCTGGGCCCAGTGGAGAGGCCCCTTGGTGAATCAACGTTGTTTTGGCGCCCATGAGTTTGAAACGACTATGTCGTTTGAATTGTAAATCGACGCGTTTAGTTGTGAAAGACACAACCCCAAGAGTTGGTAACCAAACCTCTTCGTCTCTTATAAACGAAACACTTAGTGAATTCTGGGAAACACTTGCTTCTGATTCCTTAGCAACACTCTGCAAAAATTTTACAGAGACGCCTACTGCTTGTTTTACGAAGCTCTTTCTGTCTTCATTTTCCTTGCTACCTTAGGTAACCATTTTTTTTCCTTTGTTAATTTCATCTTCCATTTCTCTATTTTTCTTGAAAAAATGCATCCTAGGAAGGGGAGATTAGCTTCTTACATCTCTGGCCACCATGGGGGAAGAATCCCTGTGGTTTTTCCTAGGGTTGAGTCACGTCGCTCTGAAAGGGGATCTTACTCACGGTGAAGAATGATTCTTCCTTCCTCAGAGTCATCCTCTGAGTTTAGTCGTTCTTCCGATAATGATGTGAGTAATGATTGTTACCTTTCTGACGATGTGACTTTTTATCGTAGAGCAAAGATTTTTGTCCATTCTATTAGAACGATGACTGGAGAAGGAACTTCTGGAGAATAAGTAGTTTTGAGGATAGAGGAGGGATTATGCAACGTTGTTGCACACCGGCTGAACTGGGAGGAACTCCAGGCCAAATGGCCTTTCTGCTGGGTGGCTGATGAGTTTAAGAATTTAATTTCTCATCATGCGAATGAGGACGGATCTCAAATTAAGCCGAGGTTCACAGTCCATGCAGAGAAGAAGCTAAAAAAGTGGTTCAGGGTGTTTGCACCGCTACCTATAGAACGGATTTGCCATGTCCTCCCAGACGAACGTTCTGTGTATATGCATGACTTCGTATTTCATCACCTCAGAGTCCGTTTCCCCTTAACAGAATTTCAAATGAGTGTGTTAAGGTTTTTAGATTGTGCAACCTCTCAACTTCATCCCAATGGCTGGGGACTTGTCCGGGCTTTGGAAGTATTAGGTGATTACTTCAACTTCACTCCCATTGTGGTGATGTTGTTCTATTATACACAAGTAGTTCAGAGGGCTAACAAGAAAGAGGGTGTAAGTTTAGTCACACTCCGAACTCTGTGTTCCTTCATAAACTTTGAATCTTACACTGATTCGGCAAAAGTTGATGGGCAGTCTTTCAAATCTTTCTATAACCGGATATCGATTAAAGAAAACAAGCCTGTTTTTTAGAAGAATGCAGAGGGTTTCAATAAATTTCCTCTCAGCTGGACTCATGAATATTTTCTTCTGACATCCCAAGCGTATTACGCTGATCAATCCAAACTATCCATTGCATCGGCGACAGTGTTATTTACCCTTGAAGCCTACACCACACGCTTCAAAGCATTCTTTTGTAGACGCCTTTTGAGTAGTTCAAGTGAAGTCCGTGATGAATATTTACGTAATTCTCATGTTATTTCCCTTTTCCTCCTTTGTTAATTGCATTGATTATTTCTTTGTTGCTAATGCATTTTATTTATGCATGCAGGTGAAATAGGGCAGAAATCTCCCGACATGCATAAACTGAAATCCTTGATGGCTGGAGGGAGATCTGTGGCTGGCGAGAATGATATTCAACCAAAAAGGAATTCTGTGAGATTCCGTTCTGAATCCATTATTTTGACTTCGGATGCCAAAAGGGAGATTCCCTTGGTGGAGGGAGATTCAGCTGGTGTTGGTGTAACTACAGATCAACCTAAAATAAAAGAGAGGAGGAGGAAGATCAAGAACGACCCTTCAGGAACCATTACCTCTTCCTCTCCTCCACCGAAGAAACACAAACTTTCAACGAGTCCAGAAAGAACAAGGGCCTCCAAAGGTAAAGCTGTAGAGGCATCGGATACAGCTAGAGTTTCTTCCGGACTTCACAAGGGTATTCTTTCCGGGGTCTTTGGATCAGGTCCGATCCCCTCCCCAACTGCTTCATTCCTCACTCCATTCCTCTCTTACCAGGGGCTAACTCCAGCAATCCTTCCTCAGCCGCTCTATAAACTCTGGTCCACACTTGAACCTAAAGAAATTAAAGAAGCGTGTGAAGTCGGGAAATGGCAGCTAACAGAGCTCACAGGGCTGCTTGATTCGCTCAGCCTGTTGGCTGATGATGCTGCTGAGGTGGATAAGTTGAGTGATCAAGTGGAGCAGCTTAACCTCTCAGCTGAGAAAGATAAGGCCGCTGTGAGATTAGCTGAGGATCGCCTGACCAAGTCTAAGGAGTACGGAGATCTCATGAGCAAGGAGAATCTCAAGCTTAAGAGTACAGTTAAAGACTTGGAAGGCCAACTGGCAGAGAAGAAAGAGATGGTTGATAAGCTGAAAGAAGAACTCCGTAGCAGTCAGGCTAAACGAGCTGAACTTGAAGATAAAAGCAAAGCTGCTGCGGAAGATTATTTTAAGCAAGCAGAAGAGTGGTCCCTAAAGGAGAATAAGTTCTTTCTTGAGATTAAGGGACTGAAGGCTGGGAGCTCGGAATCCCAAGGAACGGAGGAAGAGATTCTTAGGTTGCGGGAAGAATTGACTGTAGCCAAAGTTGAGGCAGAGGAAGCCATTGATATATGCAGCCAAGTTGCTGAAGAATCCTTTGGCCTAGCTATACACCAAATTTTCTACCGTAACCCTACTGTGAAGCTAAACCTCTATGGTATAAATCCGTTCTATGAATTTCATGAAGGGAAGCTAGTCGCAGTGGTTGAAGATCGTCATGAAGATCCTCCGGAGTCCTTGTATGGCTTGCCCCCTCTTCCCGAGGGTCAAAGCATGGGATTGGATTCTGCTATTCCTACGCTGGAGGGCGTCTCATCTGAAGGAGGTACGAAGACACCTGAAGAGAAAACTCCAGAAGAAATCCCTAAAGAAGGGACACAAGACTTCAGAGAAGGAGAGGGACAGAAAGAGCCCCAAGAGCAGATTCCCCTTCCATAGTCTTGTTGTTTTGCATATGTAAAGCTGTGTTCCGGGATCAGCTCCGGTTTTGATTAATTTTGAATAATACACATGTAATTTGCCTTTAATGAAAGAATAGAATTCCTCTCAGGCATTGTTTTCAATACTTTATGAAGAATAGTATAACTTAAAAATATCTGTTATAATCATTTCAGTATTTAATAATTTGTTCGGTGCTATTAACTTGAGGACGGATTGAAATAACTGCCTCGAAGAAAATTAATCGATTCATTCGAAATAGATAATTTTTAGAACGGAGAATTTTATACATGAATATTGTCCCCAAGTATAAGTATGTTAAGGAATAGGTACCTGTCATAGGGCATTACCCTTAATTCTTTTAGGGAGAGAAGGAGTCGGTCCGTTGTTCACAACTGCGGTGTCACAGGACGGATGACTAGTATTAATTCGTATTGTTCTCACTTGAGGGAAAAATGTCGTCCATTATGAGAGTATTGTTCCAAGCTTAGGGAACTGCAAAAATACATAAAGATGATGGTTGGGTCTTCCATCATAAGGATGATGATAGGAATTGTCCACACCAGGAGTTACATCATCAAATCACAGAATGGGTGATTGAGATCACCCGTCTTGGGGAAATACACCTTAATCGTAAGAGTACGGATTGAGTCTTCGATTACATCATCGAATCTGGTATCAAGACAGGATCATTATTTTATTTATCCCCTAGCTTGTGTGAGGGACTAGTAAAGTTTCTCATATAAGCTACATCGCTTGCATTTGGTCTGGATACCAGCTCATCTATGTAGGCAAAATATTTATTTAACGTGTGCTGGGTTTCAACATTATGTTGTCACGTGAAGATCCGTCATGGGAACGAAGGCTCTGTTGTTTTAGAGTTCCTTACAACGGATACGGACAAAGATCTGTTATGCGAGAGTCCTGAAAGTTTTTGAAACTTGCAACTCTTAATATTCGAGTAACAGTTACAACGTTTTTCATGATTGGACATTTAATGCCTTTAAGCACGTGGGCGAGCCATTATTGTTTTAAATATGTATGTCTTTGTAACCGTCACTCAGGAGCTTTATGGGCCTAAAATTCGAATTTTAAGGCCCATTTGAGAGGCCTTTTGACGAATTAACGCTGTTTTCACGCCTTAGGGTTTGAAACGACGGCCTTGTATTAACGAAAGGGTGTCATTTGGTGGTAAACGACATAACCCTTAATCTGGTAATTGAGACTCTTCACCCCCTATAAAAGGAGCACTTAGTGAATTCAGAAATCACTCACTCTTGCTTTCCTGACGAAAATCTGCAAAAATTTCGAGAAGACGTTTCTGCTTGCTTCTGTGAAATTTGCTTCACTATCTTCTTCTTCCTTAGGTAACCATATCCTTCATCTCCTCGTATTTTTCCTTAAGTTTTGTGAATGTCTGGGAGAGGTTATACTGGTTCGAGCCGTGTTGGCCCTAGGATTAGAGGAGGAAGAGCTTCGTCTCGAACTCCTACAAGTCGTGGTGGGAGGATCCCTGTGATCTCCTCTAGCGCCTGGCCACTTCATTCAGAGAGGGAGGCATTGCCCTATTCAAGGCGGAGGGTGATAATACCCTCTTCAGAATCCTCTTCTAGTGAGAGTGAGGAGAGCGCTGATTTATACCTTTCTGATGATATGGGTTTTTACCGTAGTGTGAAGATTTTTAAACTAGCTGTCTGAAAAATGACTGGCGAGGGCACCTCTGGTGATGGAGCATCGTCTCAACAACATATCCTGAAGACAGCTTTGGGATTGTGTAACGTGGTTGCACATCGGATAGACTGGGTAAAGCTCCAGAGGACGCGCCCATATTGCTGGGTGGCAGATTAATTTCCTGACACATCGTCTATCCACGTCAGGGAGGACGGAGCAAGGTTGGAGCCTCGCTTTAGAGTCTACAAAAAAGAACAGCACAAGGAGCATTTTATGGTGCTGGCACCCCTTCCCTTAAAGCGGATATGCTTCACACCGGATGAAAGGTCAATCTATATGTACGATTTCCTTTTCTTGAACTTGGGTGTGCGCCTTCCACTGACGAAGTTCCAAATAGGGGTCTTGAGATTTTTGGACTGCGCCCTTTCTCAGCTTCACCCTAACGGATGGGGGTTGATCCATTCTCTAGAAGTGCTTGGGGAGCACTTCAACTTTACCCCGACGGTCGCCATGCTTTTTTATTTTACGCAAGTGGTCCGTCGTGCGAATAAACAGAGCAGAGGAGTAAGTCTAGTAACTCTTCGTACTCTCTCCAGGCTCGTCAACTTTGAGTCCTACACTGACTCCGCCAAAGTCGATGGGCGGTCGTTCAAGTCATACTTTACCAGGATCCGCGTTAAGCCTGAGGATCCAGTCTTTTGGCTAAATAAAGAAGGAATAAATGAATTTCCCATGGCCTAGACCCACGAGCATTTTTATTGACCTCCCAGGCATATTATACTGAGGAGGGCGAATTATCATCCACTTTTGTAGTCGTTCCCTTTACTCTTGAGGCATACACCGCCACGTATAAATCTTTCTCCTGCCGACGTTTGTTAGGGTCAAAAACTACTCGTGAGGAATATTTACGTAATTTCCTATCATTTCTTGTTGTTGTCTTTCTTTATATGTCTTGAAATCTTCTACTACTGATCATCTTCTTGTTTGATTATGCAGTTGAAATTGAAACTGAATCACAGGATATGGAGAAGTTGAAGTCGCTAAAGGTCGGGGGGAAATCCGTCGCGGCTGAAAATAGAGTTCAACCAAAGCTGAATTCCAAAAAGGCTACTATTGAAACTATCATCCTCACTTCCTCCGCTGGTGACGACATTCCCTTGCTGGAGGGCGAACCTAAGAAGCCTACCTCCGATGTTGATGATAAAAAGGCAGGCAAAAGGAGGAGAAAAATAAAGAATGACTCCTCGGTGTAGGCGAAGTCACAACCACCTCCTAAAAAGCCCAAAACTTCTGAAGGAGGTATTGATTCTGGGGCTTCTAAAGGAAAGAAAGCGGAAGGAGTAACCCCGAATGAACCCAGCAACACCGTTACCTTCGGCACCAAACCAATAACCACCTATTTTGAGCCTAGGGTCTCTTGCCCCCCTCCAGGCAACTCCAATCTTGCCCCATTCCTGGTGTATGAGGGTCCAGTGCCTCATTGCATCCCTGATCCGCACTTCAAACTGAAAACCACTCTGGAGCCTGAAGAAATAAAGCAAGCTTGCGATGCCGGACAGTGGTAGTTGGAAGAGCTGTCTGGTCTCTTGAAGTCGCTCCGTAGGCTGGCAGACGACGGCCTAGAAGTCGGCAGACTGACGGGTAAAGTTAATGACCTTACTGTCGCGTCTGCCAAGGACAGGGCGTCTATACAGCAGCTTGAGAGTCGTTTGAAGACATCCAAAAAGTATGGGGAGCGGATGGATGCGGAGGCCTCCAAGCAAAGATTGGTTATCAAAGAGTTGGAAGCCCAATTGGCTGAACAGAAAAAAGCCAACTCTGACCTCAGCGCTAGCCTTTGCACAGAGAGAGAGCATTCTTCAAAGCTGGGAGAGGAGTTAAAGGCAAAGGCGTACAGCTACTCCAGGGAGGCTGAAGACTGGATCCATAGGGAAAAGGAACTGCTCTTGGAGATTGAAAATTTAAAGTTGATGAATCTGAATGACGATGTCGCGAACTTGTGAGCGGATCTGGCTGCTGCCAACGCCAAAGCGGATGAGGCTGTGGATATTTGTGTCCAAGTAGCCGAGGAATCCTTTGGGTTGGGAGTGCGCCAAGTTCTTTTCCGTAATCCCAAAGTGGAAATTAATTTAAGCGATATTAATCTGTTCTATAAGTTTCACGGAGGGAAACTCATAGCCGTTGTTGACGATCGTCAGGAGGATCCGCCCAATACCAAGTATGAGTTGCCTCCTCTTCCCAAAGGCCAGTCAATGGGGCCCTCTCTCTTGGTCCCTATCGCCAAGTCGCCTGGAGGTGAAGGAACAAGTGCTAATGCTGCTGCAGACGAAGCTGCTGGTGATAGGGGGAGTGAGGTCGGAGGTAAAGGGAAGGAAAAGAGCGGAGGGACAAGCCAAAAGAAGTAGCAGTTTCTTTTTTTTTGTCTTATTGTTTTTGTTGAATCAATACCGCTGTGTTCCGGGATCAGCTCCGGATTTCAATTAATCATTTATGTACTTTGGGATGTCATTAATGAATTTACAACTTTCTTTATACATATGTTTATCAAAAATAGTTTAAATAGAATCGTTGTATGTGTAATGAATCAGTTCGGATTTACATACGTAGAATGTAGAACGGATAGTAACATATAAGTACTGTCCTTATGTGTGGGTATTTTAGTAACAAAAGCTCGTTTTATGGAATGTTACCTTTGTTTTGGTAGAAAAGAGAGAGATTATCCACCTCGTATTGTATTGAAATTGTTGCATGACAAGCTCGTCACTTTAATCATAACATTTGGAATATGCAAGATTTGTGAGAAACGTACCTTAATCTTTGATGATTAGGCTTTCAATTTTAAGAATCATGATGGGGGTCGCCGTCGTGGGAAATCACGTCGTCAACGTGAAAATGGTTGGGAGTATTCATCCTGAGGGGAAGTAATCATGGTGATGTTTACTGAATCTTTATCCTGCAAGAGAATTTCCCAATCAGAAGAGTAACGTTATGTCTTCACCAGCGTTCGGTCGAACCTACTAGCTGTACTTGGAGTTTGGTTTTTATCCTACAATCCAAGCCTTCCACACGGGGTTCAGAACAGGGCTAATCCTGAACCTGCTACACCCGTTACTTGGGGTTCAGCGTGGTCTTGAAAAAGAACAAGCTTATTGCGCCCAAGCCTTCACCGGTGTTCGGTCAAACCTACTAACCGTACTTGGAGTTCGGTCTAATCCTACAATCCAAGCCTTCACCGGTGTTCAGCCAAACTTACTAACCGTACCCAGAGTTTAGTTTAATCCTACAATCTGGGCCTTCGAATGGGGTTTGGTACAGCCTTATAAAAAGGTCTGATCCTACTGCGCCTTTTTCCTGGGGTTCGGTATGGTCTTTGCAGGAGAACCAATCCTACTGCGCCCAGGTATTCAAGTAAGATTTGGTATCCTTGAGAAAGGTTTGATCTTTGATTATTCATACATATTCGAGGAGTTACATCGTCAACTACAGAATAGGTAGTCGAGATCATCCGTCCTGAATATATTCGTATACGTCGGTAAGACTGAAAATCACAGCACAAAGAAAATCTTGAAAGAGTTAAGTTTGTGTATGGTATTCTCATTGAACTAAAATAAGAATTACAATAAAAGCGTAGCTTGGATCATGCTGTAATGAATTCTCCGTTGTGCGGTCTCAAGTAAGGAGAAAAAAGTGCATGTCATTTTTAGCAGCTAGCTATAATAGGTGCGCAAGTTCTGGGTATTCCATTTGTTTTGGATTGGTGTGCCATCAAGGTCTTCTAGGCGGTAAGAACCTTTACCAGTGACTTCGGATACCCTGTATGGGCCTTCCCAGTTCGGGGCTAATTTGCCTTACTGAGCGAATTTATTTCCCACAATTGCTTTCCTCAAAACCAAATCCCCAATGTTGAAAGTCCTGGATTGGACTCGTTTATTATACCGAAGGGCGGCTTTGGCTTTGATGGCCTGGTCTCTAACGAATGCTTCTTCTCTGAGCTCTTGAATTACATCCATTTCTGACGCCAAGTTACCGTTGTTGCTTTCCTACGAGAAGTGCTTGACTCTCACAGAAGTAGTTTGTAATTCCACAGGTATCATTGCTTCTACTCCATAAGTCAAACGATATGGGGATTCGTTGGTGGATGAGTGAGGCGTTGTCCGGTATGCCCAAAGGACGTGGCACAACTGGTCTGTCCATCCGCCCTTGGCTTCCCAAAGACGTTTCTTCAACCCTTTCAGCACCTCTCTGTTAGCCACTTCAGCTTGACCGTTAGTCTGTGGGTGTTCGACAGATGAGAATATCTGGGTTATTCCCAAACCTTCAAGTAAATCTGTGAACTTCTTGTCTGTGAATTCAGTGCCATTGTCTGTAATAATCCTCTCTGGGACCCCGAATCATGTTATGATGTTTTCGTACATGAAACGATGAGTTCGGGCTGAAGTGATATGGACCACTGGCTCTGCCTCAATCCACTTTGTGAAATAATCAACACCCATAATTAAATATTTAATGCCCCCGGGCGCAGTTGGGAATGGTCCTAAGATGTCCAGACCCCATTGGCAGAATAGCAAGGCACGGCTGATATAAATAATTCTTCAACCGGTGTATGGTGGAGGTTGGAAAACCTTTGGCAGGCGTCGCACTTTTTGACGAAGTCAATAGAATCTTGCTTCATCGTAGGCCACCAATATCCGGCTCTGAGAATTTTTCTCATCAAGCTTCTTCCTCCGGCATGATGCCCACATTGCCCCTCATGCACCTCCTGCGTTACTCCTTGTACCTCGTTTTCCTTTAAACAAATCAGATAAGGTACTGAAAAGGCCCTTCTGTAGAGGTTACCATCAATCATGGTGAAATATGGTAACTCCCTCCTTATCCTTTTTCTTTCATTTTCATCCGTAGGTAGCTATCCATCAGCTAGATAACGGATATAAGGGGCCATCCATGAGTTTCCATAAGGAGAATTGGTCATTATGGCATTCAGAGAGGGGAAAAGAGGAATGCTGGGTGACGTCAGTGTACTTTGGACTAATGTTGTGGTGCTGCCTGGCCGCTTGGTGCCTACCAGTCTGGAATCCGCTCTGGTATTCTCTTCGCGTGGAACATGTTTAAATTCCATCTTTGAGAATTTCTCTCTCAACTCCTTGACACAATTTAAGTATAACTGGAGTTGAGGCTCACAAGCTTGATAATCTCCCAGGATCTGTGAAATCACGAGTTATGAATCACTGCAGAGCGTTGCTTTAAAAGCTCCGATGTCAATCGCAGCTCGAAGTCCAGCTAAACAAGCTTCGTATTCAGCTTGGTTGTTAGAAGTTCTGAAATTAAAGTGAAGGGAGATTTCCAGGTGCACACCGTCGTTGCTTTCAAGGACTACACCTGCTCTAGAGCCCCTTTGATTCGATGAACCATCTACATAGATGGTCTAATGAACATGAGGTATAGCTGGATCTGTCCCTGTCATTTCCACGATAAAATAAGCCAGGACCTGAGCCTTGATAGCACCTTGAGGTTCATAAGATATGTCAAACTCTGAGAGTTCAATGGACTATTTGATCATTCTACCAGTGAGGTCAGGTTTGATTAACACAGATCGGAGTGGTAAGTCTGTTCTCACCGTGACTAGATGAGCATAAAAATATGGACGTAACCGTCGAGAGGCCCAAACAACAGCGAGAGCTGCTTTTTCAATTTTTTGATACCGGATCTTAACGCCTTGTAATGTTTTGCTAGTAAAGTATACCGGCCTCTGTCCATTAGGAGTTTCTTTTACTAAGGCTACGCCCAAAGCTTCATTCGAAATTGCCAAATATAAGATGAGTATGTCCCCGGGGTCAGGTTTTGTTAGTATAGGAGGTTTGGACAACACCTCCTTAAGTTCTTGAAATGCTTGTTCTTGCTCCTGTCCCCATTCAAATTTCTTGGACTTTTTTAACACTTTGTATAGAGGAAGCGATCTGTGAGCCATTTTTGGCATGAACTGTGCTAAGGCTGCTACTTTGCCATTTAGGGATTGGACTTCCCTCAAATTTTTCAGACTCTACATGTTGAGAATCGTTTGGCATTTCCCTGGATTAGCCTCAATACCGCGTTGAGTTAACATGAAACCTAAAAACTTCCCAGCTGGGACAGCGAAAGTGCATTTTAACGGATTTAGCCTCATGTTATATTCTTTCAAATGGATAAACACTTGGCGCAGATCTTCAATATGATCACCTCCAACCGGCATTTTGGCTATAATATCGTCAATGTACACCTCAACAAGCTTGGTGTGCATGCCCTCAAACACCTTGCTAATCATTCGCTGATAAGTGGCTCCAGTATTTTTTAAACCAAAGGGCATGACGGTGTAGCAGAAAATGCCATGATCATTGACAAAAGCAGTCTTTTCTTGATCCTCTTCGCACATTGGAATTTGGTTGTACCCTGAGTACGCATCCATGAAACTCAGGTATTGATAACCAGAGGAATCATCTACCATCCGATCTATATTAGGAAGGGGGTAAGGATCTTTTGGACAGCAACGGTTGAGGTCCACATAGTCAATGCACATTCTTCATTTACCATTAGCTTTCCGGACCATCACCACATTTGAGAGCCAAGAGGAATAGCAGACTTCTTTGATAAATCCGGCTTTCAGTAATTCCTCCGTTTGTTGGCAAGCTGCTTTCTGTTTTTTCGGTCCCAATCTCCTCTTCTTCTGGGCAACCGGTCTTGTCTCTGGATAGACAGCCAATTTATGGCAGCAGAAATCAGGGTCTATCCCAGGCATGTCCGCAGCAGTCCATGCAAAAAGGTCTTTAAACTCATGAAGGAGTGCCACCAAGCGTTGCTCCATGACCAACTCTAGCTTATCGTTAATATGCGTAACCTTATATGGGGAATCCCCTAAGATGATGTCCCTGGAACCACCATCCGGTGTAGGCTTTGAGGGATTGAGAGGGTCAATCTTCATTTCCACTCTGGGGTCCAGATCAATTAAACTAACAGATCCAGCCGTTGTTCCTCCATCGTTCAGCTTCCTCTTCTTGTTAAATGCTTCCAACTTCACCATATTCAAGCTTAGGTTGTAATAATATCTGGCCATCTCCTGATCGCCACGAAGGGATGATAGTTGTCCTTGTTAATGAATTTGATAAGGAGATGTGGGGTGGATACGATTGCTTCCATCGCATTCAAAGTGGGACGGCCTATGATCCCATTGTAGGGGGAATCCACATTAATTACCAGGAGTCTAGACTTCACAGTTCTCACTCCAGGTTCACCCTCAAAAGAAATGAGGGTATCAAGATACCCTTTGGTGGGTTGTTTCACCCTGTTGAACGCTGTAAGTTCTTGTTATATGGTTACAAATCTGTATCATTAAAGGTTTTTTTGAAACAATTATAAAAAATTACATCACAAGAACTTCCCTGATCGACAAGAATTATTTTGACATCCTTGTTGGCTATGACAACAATTATAACCACTGCATCATCTCCTCCTGGGATTGTTGGGCCAACATCGTCGTCTGTGAACGACACCATCAGTGCTGCGACATCGTCTCTGAAAGGACGGTTGTCTCTGGGTTTTCCTTGTACTGATAAGATCATTTGGTGGTGATTCTTTCTGGCTGTGATTGACGTTCCTCCTCCAGCAAATCCTCCGGCGATCATCTCAATCACTTCGCGTCGGCCTTGCCTTTGCTGTTGAGGTATACCGTCCTGTTGAGCCCCTCCAGTGATCACCACTCCCTTCTGTTTCTCTGCGGCTGTGGATCTCCTGACTGGATTACGGCTGTTATCACCTTCATCCTTCGGATCTCTTCCCCTCTTATCCGTCCTGTCTGGCTCATCTAAGGACTTCTCCTTGAACAAATACTGTTTCAGTTTCCCCTCTCTAATAAGAGTCTCCATCGCGTTCTTCAACGCCTTACACTCATCTGTGTGATGGCCAACCTGCTCGTGAAAGGCACAATATTTACATGAGTTCCCAGGTCTTTTCATTTGAGGTGGCTTCCTTATCCCATAGACGCTGAGTGTGGGCCAACCAACTTCCCTCAGGATTTGGGAATGCCTAGAGTTCAAAGAGGCGTAGTTGCTAAAGGAAGCGATGCGTCTGTCTCGCTGATGAGGTCGAGTGCTCATAAAATCTTCCCTTAGGGCATGCTTCTCTGGCCTTACCTTCTCCTTATCTCTCCGTGGTTGCTGTGAGGGTGCTGGCGGCTTCATTCTAGCTGCAGTAGATTCCAGGTGCATCTCTATGCCAACATATTTTAAAGCTTTCCTTCAGAACTCCTTGAAAGTTGTTGGAGGACTTTTTGCCAAAGACAAGGCAAAAGCAGACCCAGGTTGTAAGGCCTCAACCACAATATGGAGCTGTATCGCCTCCGTGAGGTTAGGCACCAGCGCAGCCTCCTTATAAAATCTCTTCAAAAACTCCTTGAGGGTTTCGTCCTCTCCTTGTCTTATTTAAGCCAAGGTATGTGAAGTCCTTGGAATATCTCTAGAAATAACAAAATGGCTTTCAAATACAGCTGCCATCTCTTCCCAGGAATTTATAGATCCTGAGGGTAAGCTCTTGAACCAACTAAGAGCTTTCTCCGTCAGCGTTCTTGGGATCATTATCCTCATCAGCTCCTAGATACATGGCTTCATACACATAAGCATCAAGGTGCTTAGTGGGATCAGTTTCCCCATTATACTTTCCGACCGAAAGTGGCTGGGTTGTTTGCATATGTTTGGGGATAATGATACTCATAATTCTCCTTGAGAAAGGAACACTGAGTTTGTATGCCCCAGAAGTTACCACTGCCTGCTCCTTCCTCCTTGTACTGACTCTATCTCTAGAGTCTTGAGTCTGCTCCCTCTCCTCGTAAGTAGGGATCTTCGAATATTGGAGGGTCGTGGATTTTTCACTCGCGGATGCATGATGAGCATCCTCCGCCTAAGACATCACTCTGTCCCCAGTTCCTCTCTTCTCCCTTTTCAGCTCCATCAACTCCTCCCTGAGCTGCCTTATAACTTCGTCTCGAGGGTCAGGGGTTGCCACAGGTACCACCCTCCTCGTGCTAGATATAGGAGATTCAAAAACGAGTCTCCTTCCAGCCTGCTGATGGGTCACATCCTCCACGTGACCATCCACAAAATCGCGTCCATCTCCTTCCATACTGAACTACCAAACTTCTGCGAAAAGTGGGAATAACTCTATCGAGTCCCATCGGGCGTGCCAATGATCTGTCCTGCACCGGGGTCAAGAGATCTGGTGTGGGGCCAGTCACAAAAGTCAAAGATTGAATGGGATTGAAGACCGGTTCTGCAAGTATCCGGACTATATATCCGGAGTCTTAATATAAAGAGAGCGGTCTTGACGTCCTGGAGATCCTTCACACCATCCTCACACGTTGATATGGGCGAAAGGTGGTGTCACCTGCGAAGATTCTTTGACGCTCAAGTCAGTAATAGTATTCCAAGTGAGGAATATTTTCCAGATAATAGTTGTAAGTAAAAATGGGGAACCCCCCCCCCCCTCCGTAAATGAAGAGAGTTCTTATACCTGATTGGCTCGATATACGAGGATTTGTTAGTAGAGAACCACTAACCTCCATTAACATATTAAATTATTATTTAATATGCACTTGCCAGTATGATTGAGACGAGTGGCTATTTTATATTGAGCTTAGAGAAAGTAGGGCTAGTCTTAGGGAACAAGTTGATTATTTTCAGGAGCAGATTATGGCTCGTAGTGTAGAAAATGGAATCTTTGTCCTTGTCCCTGTAGCAATGCCCTTTATCTTCTGTATGGTGATATGTGTGTTATCCGATGTGCATGGCGTTATCCTGGACAACCGATATAGGGAGAACGCCTGATATGGATTTTTAGTCCGGATGTATACCGATGACACCGGTGACACGTTGGAGAACTGTCAAAGACGCTGAAATATGTCTTGTAGAACGGATACCGGTATCGAGACCAGATCACCACACATAGTCCAAACTAAGTAAAATAAAAATAAAGATGTCTACTAAAATTTCACATAATTTGAAAATAAATTACTAAAACTTAATCATTATAATAATCATCAAGATCAATTTTAGCACATATGTCATCTCCACTAAGACTTGGATCACTTGCACTGATTGATTTCAATATTGGTAGCTCTTCAATGTCAACTTCTTGAACAACTAGCAAACTGATTCAAAATGAGTAACCATCCATATTAGATATAAGGTTAGTTATCTCATGTGAGGTTATGTAACAAAACCTACATTTATCTTTTAACATACTAAGTCACTAATAGAACTTTGACCATCAATGAAAAAGTAAAAGAACAAGACTTATTTTTTCATGACTTACCATTAAACACCGGAGTTGCATCTTCCTAAGACATTATATCTTCAATATCATCAATATAAAACTCAAGAGATATTTCTTCATCAACAACCCAAAAATCAACTTTGTCAATTGATTCATAGACAATGAGATCATACTTTGGCTGTTTGTTTTGCATCATAAAATTGCATTAAGCATAAATAAATCAATGTAGTGCTGTGAATTTTTAAAATAAATCTACGTAACTATGCTTCAAACGCAAGTTGTAAGCAACATAAACTAGATCATTCAATATTTTATGTTCTAGTCTATTTCTTTTCTTTGTTCTAGTCTATTTCTTTTCTTTGCGTGGATGCATTCGAAAAGGCTATTCCTTCCATATCTAGAAGAAGATGTAGTTTGACTAAGGATGTGTATGGCTAATTTTACAAATTTAAAGCACTACTTTCGTACAATCTCCACCATTCATCTACACATTACATATTAATATTAGATAACAATAATTAATTTTTAAAGTGTTAAAAAATGATTACACATAATTACACAAGGATAATTAAATTTTACTGGGCCAAATTGTCTTCCTAACAGTATAAGCACTTTCTCAGCTAAAACTTCCTTGTCGCTGACTATACATTTGGCTTTCTAGAATGCCAATAGTTAAATTAATTCCAAAGCTCCTTATATCAAACAAATCAAGTAAGGAGTCCAATACTCTACTTTTCTCATGAAAGCTATCATCAAAGAAGAAAGTTGGATTCAACAAGTAAGTTGTAGCATGAAGATGACGCTTAAAATGGTTGTCTCATCTAGCCTTAATAATATTTGTATAAGGATGATACAGATCCTTGTTACCCTTAAACATCTCTTTAATCCCATTCTTCACTTTTTGCATACCTTTATAAACAAAACCCAATGATGGTTTTTCATCACCATCTACAATCCTTAGCAGAGTGATAATAAGGGCTACAATTTTTAATATTGTGAAGCAATCTTTCCAAAATCTATTTTCTAGGACAATAACACTAGAGAGTTTTCTACTTGAAGTCTTAGCTAACCGATAACCTATGAAGTTCTTGTCCACAACCAAAGCTTGCAAATCACTCTTGTAATCATAAATGCTTTTCAATGTAATGGCAAATCTAGTCACTCCATGAAGTACAATTTCTTTCCAACCTACTATTTTCCTAAGCTAAGATAAGAAAATCATATGATTGTAAATAAAAAAAGTTGTCTTTGAAGCCTTTGTTTCAAGTTCAACCACATATGGCACACTAGCAATATCCTTTAGCAAAAGATTTAGGCAATGAGCAGCACACGGAGACCATAAAATTGTTTCATACTTGTCACGTATCATTCTCCTAGAAACTACATAGTTAGTTTCATTATCAGTAACCATGTGAACAACATTCCTAGGCCCAACCCACTCAAGAATTTTAGAAAACAAGTTGCATAAAACATTTGATGCATCAACAGATTTCACAAATGATATACCTGAATGGGAATTAGAATTACATAACATGATTTTCCATGTGATTAATATAAATTAACTTTTAAAAGTTAAAATAAATTATATAATACCTGTAGGACAATAAACTAGAAAGTTTATCAGATTTCTTTCTCTTTGATCAGTCTAACCATCAACCACAATAGTACATCTTGAATTAGCCCAATTGGCTTGTTGTGATTCAACAAGTAATTGATACTCTTTCTTACAATCTCCTAACAAGTTTAATCTTAGTTCATGATAAGATGAACCTTTGAAACCATAGCCAATAACACAAATAACATCTAAAGCAGGTTAAAAATAAGGTGAATTTGCTACATTAAAAGGAATGCAAGCACTAAATATCCATTTAGCAATTTCCAACTTAGCTTTCTGCACTGTAGTTTTGCTGGCCAATACACTTTTCCGGGTTGGTTGAGCATCAGGAGTAGTCCTAGGAGAAAAATAAGAAAGAGGACCATCAACTTCCCTTTTGAGATTTGCTTGGACAAATGACTGGTCTTGTGTTTCCTCTTCATTATATCCAAATGACCATTTGATGATGAACCTTATCAAGGACTTTTGGACAAGAGCTTATTTGACTTCTTATCTTAGCAAGATGATGTTTCATTCTGTTGATGTCCCCTCCTTTGTATATATTGTCACAAAATAAACAAGGTTTTTTCTTTATTTTCTAAAGCCAAAATGGTCCCATGCAAGGTCAGTCTTTCCACAATACGAAGAAATGCTATCAGGGGATTGTTTGTCAAAAGACTATGGGTTAGTAGCATTGGAATGAGTAGGATTGAAATTATATTGTGAAGCATTAGCATCCATATTATCCTATAATGCAACACCAATTAATGAACCATAAAATAAAAAAAGCAATGTTATAAATAAACTAATAAGACAATCATATTAGCTAGGAATTTAATTAATCACTTCTATAATAAAATAAAGAATTTAATTAAAAGTCAATATTAAACATTGGTACTTAATAATAAAATTTTCCACTTAATTTTTTTTAGATAAACTGATCACATAGTAATAGTTTATTAATTCTAATTAGTTACTAAAGTATTTTTTCCTCAACATTTTTTTCTTGCACATTTAATTTTGGGTATCCAATCACATGCTTTAAAAAATTACTTGAATATATTATTTGGACCAACAAATATTAGTCAATTGTTTTTTCTTTGATAGGAAATTAATAAATAGATAAAATAAGTAGGAAAATTAGGATTAGAGGTATATATATATATATATATATATATATATATATATATGTACGTATATGTCAAAAGCAATGAAAGTGAAAGTTTTAGCATTAACAAGTTAATCATAATTAAAAGTGAAAGTTTTAGGCTTTTAGGATTAATAAGCTAATTATAATTTAACACTCCAAATTTAAAGCCCCTAGGCCATAGGTAACTAATGTGATGATGATAAGGTAGTCACATTTCTAAAATTATACCATAATTGCATCAAACAAAGGATAAAGTCATAAAACTTCATAATACATCCTTCAAAGTTAATTTTTTTTATCCCAATCTCATTCCCACAGTAAAATATCCTATATATATATATATATATTTAAACATGTCATAGGCCAATGTTGAAGGGGACCTAAAAAAATCAAAAAGGATAATGGAACATTTTATTTTAGTTATTTAAGATTTAGTAGGCACTAGGGAATTGTAATTCCATGCCACAAATCTGTTTGTGACCACCACCACCAAGTCTCTTTTCTTCAATGCATTCATGCAACTTTTTAATTGGGTAGCAACAAATAAAATTACAAATAACAACTAACTATTTAGTCGTGATTTACCTAATAGTTAACCGTTTTCAACTTAGTAATTTATGTTAAAAGAACACAAGGCATTAAAATGAAATGCTAGATCTAAACTCAATGAACAATAGCAACAGGCCAAGGAATCAATGAACAACAATAGCATGAATCAATAAACAACAACACCAAGAATCAATGAACAACAACTCCATATAGTAAGTATTTCTTGGTTTTGGACTTTAAAACTCTACTTTGGTACTAATAAAAATTGTAACATAATAGAAAGGAATTAAACCCCTAAGAAAAACACACATACACACATAGAAAGGGTATCGCTTAAGTGAGAATTTGCTTGATTGAGCGAAGGCCTCACTTGCTCAAGCAAGAGTGACTCGCTCAAGTGAAAATCAACCAGAGGCCACACAACACGATCTCGCTCAAGTGAGAGGAGCCTCACATGAGCAAAAATACCCCAGAACCCAACATGCCTCGTATCACTCAAGCGAGAACCATTTCACCCAAGCGAGACTCATATAGAGGCTAAACCCATTTCACACAGAGTCTCGCTCAAGTGAGAAGGGGGCCTGCTTGAGCGAGAATTACAATAGTTGGCCCTAGCCCAACTTTGTAACACCCTAGTTATGGGAATTACACTATAAGGCATAAATTTTCACAATATATGATCAAATATTTTTATTGATACCGAACTGCTTACCTATAATTCAACACCAGTCATTCTCAGTGACAACGGTAACTCAACTAGGTGTTGTGGGCCGACCTTGAGCCCAATCAAGGCGACTGTGGATCACGAAGGAAACCACACAAGGTCTGTGCCTATCCAAAGGCCACCATCCCATCTGGGCTGGCATCATAGGCCCTTGCAATCCTCTGTGTGTGTCTTTTAATGCATTGCCAACACAATCATCATGAACCATATGATTATCATCATTAGGGGCCATCACTTGGTTACCATCACCAAGGGCTCTCATTTAATTATTAACTATGCATAGCATGCCACAATTAGTTCCATTTCAACTATTCACACATTTCAATTCACATAATCAATCATTACCATATTACAACATATTTACCAAAGGCAACCTCATGCCATAACCATAAATAACATTCATCATTACACACATCCATTACAACCTCATGCAATCAAAATTATCACAACATATACGAAAGGAATCTGAATTCATCAATCATATCAAAAACACATTTAGAAGGGATATATCACAATCAATCAATTACGCAAATTACAATCAATTCTAATATCCATCAATCAATTTATACATTAAACTACATCCCCCTACCTGGAATCCTCGATTTCCAAGCAAAGCTTGAATGTTGTCTGTTCACTCTGATTACATTCGGATTACTAATTTATTATTCCACAATTTCTAAAATTAACGACAATTATTCTTAATAATCCATACGCTACCAAAATGACGCTTCAGAGCTAGAATCAATTTATATGAAATTCGGTAAGTTTCGACTTACCAATTAGCATCGACTGTTGTTCAAGTGGCCTCAATACTCAAGAGGGGGGGTGAATTGAGTTATAAAACTTTTGATTGGAATGCCTTTGAAATTGATTTTTATAACCAAGTTTATGAGAATATGCAAGTGAAATTAAGTAAAGGGAAATATGCAAAGCACTACAATGGAAAATATTGCTAAGGCAATTTAGCAAACACTTGGTAGGCAGCTTTTGAAGTATAACAAATTAAGCAAATTCAAGTAAGAACTTCACAAGCAATCAATACCAATCAATCAATATATAGTATATGAAAGTAAAGAGTAAGGAAGAGAAGCTTGCAAACCGATGTAACGAGTTCCACCCAAACCGGTGTACGTCTCGCCTCTAAGCAACCCACTTAGAGGATTTCCACTATTGAAGTTTAGAGATACAAGCTATGAGCAATTGCAGCTTCCTAGTGTCCCACACTCAAGAAATCAATCCTCACTAGCACTAGGGCAACCCACCCAATCTCTTAAACTCTCAATACCCAAAGGTTGAACCCCAACCTTTGTGACCACTCAACCTAGAGTGAAAATCTTTGGTGTTTATGAAGTGTTTACAAGTGAATAACTCTCTTAATAGAGTGAATAGACAATGATAGCTCACACACTTTCCAATCTCTCAAGATGAGAGGATATACAAATGAAATGATACAAGAAAAATAGGGCTTACAAAGCACAAGAGAAATCAAAGGATTGTAGCTTCTTGGTTCTCATTCTTGTGCTTGAATTCCTCTTCATTATATAGACTCATTTGTGCAGTATTGAGGGTTCCTAGCCGTTGCAAGATGATGGCTCCAGCTTGTCTCTGCGTATTATAAGATTAGGTCCATGTTTCCCACTTAAATCTGTCCTTTTAGTGGTGTTTTCCACTTTTCGAATCGATTCGTAGTGCCTTGAATCGATTCGAAGCATTCTGATGTGTGGAAATTTAAGTTTCAGATTCGTGTGAATCGATTCGAGGATTCTATGAATCGATTCAAGACATTCTGTCTTCAATTAAAGTGACTCCCAGGTGTTCGAATCGATTCAGGGTCATGGTGAATCGATTCGACCCATTCTGTTTCCTATTTTGTGACTTCCAGGGATGTGAATCGATTCGCTCGTGCTTGAATCGATTCAGGCTTTGTATTTTGACATTTTTCCATGCCTGTTGGTCATCCATTTGAATCTTGTGATGCATGGTTGCTTTCCTATGTCTTGGTTTATTGGTTTCTTGATTTCTTGAACCTTTGTGAAACCGTTTTCTTCTTGCATCTTAGTTTATATGATACCTCTAATTTGTTTTTGATCCTTCGAAGACTTCGCATTGCTTGTTTCCTTTGTCATTATCAAAACCTGTTATCATATGCAAATACATCGACGACCCCCAAAACCGATTTTGACACTCAACCTCAAAGTTCTGATGCCGCCCACAAGTCAAAATAACTCTGATAGGCTCCCTAAGCCATGAAAATCACAGCATTATAGCTCAACGCCACTAAAAGAAACCAAATGAGACAATGGTTCATCTTGACACTTACTAGTAATGGCGGAACCCAAAAGCCCCAAATTCCATAAAGCTGCCCACGCCATAATGGCACCCAAATTGACCTTAAATTCATGGAAATTGAAGGAATTGAGGATGAGGGGGTTGAGAAGCAACAAAACTAAAATGGGGTCGTGGTTCCATACCTTTATAATTGAGGAATGGAGAATCTCGCACATGCAAGTTGCCCATGCGAAGAAGGATGACAATGGGCTTTAAATTTCACTTATTCCTAGTGAGAATTTGAGAAAAAAAATTAATGGCAATTGGGGGTGGTATGCTGCAGAAAGAGGAAGAGGGCAATAACTTTTCTTTTCTCTTTTGGCTTTGCATGCAGGAAGAGTGAAAGTAAGGGAGAGTGGAAATTGGATTTGGAACTAAGATACCAAGGGCAATTTCGCCCTTTTGTGTGTTTAGTTAATTTCTGAAATCAATCGGGTAACTTTGCATTACCTGAAACGTACCCCAATAAATTTTAAAAATTAACTTAGCCACCTTAATTTAATTTAACCAATAATTAAATTCAGGATGTTATATTAGTTTTAAATGCTACATTTATTTAGTTTTAATTCGTCTAACGGCAATAAATAATAATATTTATTAAATTTAAAACGTTATACAAATGGACAAATTATTAATTAAATTTTACAATCAAAATTATATCATTTTTTGACTTATGTTGTTTATTGATTTGATTTTATTATCTTAACGAGAATTAATTTAATCAGTTCTCTATGTATTCGATACCACTAAAAATAAGTTACATTTTTTAGTTTTGAATGCTTCATTTATATTTAACGTTAATTAGTTTAACTACAATAATATGATGACAATAATTAATTTTAAAACGTTATATAAATGGCCAAACTTATTAAATTTTACAATAAAAATCATATAATTATTTAGACTTATATTCTTCATTAATTTGATTATTATCATAAAAAAATAATTCAATTAATTCTGAATGTATTCATGCATATATAAGTTACATTTTTAAAGTTTTAAATATTACATTTATTCACTTTTAATTAGTCTAACATAAATAAAATGATAATAATAGTAATTAAATTATAAATGTTTTAAAATTGGGGGAAATTTTAAATTTACCATATATATATATATATATATATATATATTATGTAAGTGTGTCTATATAGACACACACTATTCATCTGTATTTAACTAAGAACAACACGTTGGGTGCTCACCTCGTTCAAACATGGAAATTAATGAAACTAGATGTAAACGGGTTTCAAAAACTAAATTTATATTCATTATATGTATATATATATATATAGGGGATATTATATGAAAAAGGTTTGTTTACGTAAGAGTGAGAATAACGAACCTAGGTTGTATAATCATATAATTGATAGTTGAGATTAATCATATGAGTTTTCAATAAGTCATGTGACATTTTAAGTGATCATGAGAAGTATATTATGAGAGATGTAAGATAAGCGAATCTGGACCGTATAATCATACATGGATGGTTAAGATTAATGTAAGTTTTTAAAAAAACTTTGAAAAACTTTTAATCTTAATCATCTATTGTACGATTATACGGTCCAGATTCGCATCTGTCACTTTTACATAAAATAACATTTCTTATAAGATATATCTTTATTCCTATGTATATATTATTAATATTTTTAAAAGAAAGTATTACTATTTTGATTTAAAAAAAAAGGTCATTTCGATTTAGTGGGGAGGGAATAAGAATCATCTGCGGGAGTCTGAGATGCTCAAAACTTCAAATATCTAGTTTCGGTAGAATTATTATAATGTGGTGGTGGTCCCTTATTTGACATTTTTTCGTTATTCGGTGTTTGACGTTACAAATCATCTGATGGATCCTAGATCTTCTAAAGAACATGGCAGCATAGCCGCCAATAAAGAATGACCACCAATCTAATACTCGCATTGCTACGTAAGCGCGACCGCGTATGTTGGTCCAAAATTTACTAGAAAACAACAACAATAATAATAAGAACAGTAAACACTTATCTTGTTATTTGATTAAATATGCTTTGGCCTAAATGGGTAAGTTATTAAGAAAATATATGCGCTAGTGATTTTCACTCTGATGATTTTAAAAATACCTTGTGAATAGTAATCATTTTAATTTTTAATTTTACTTTTTATTATATTATTTTAGGAATTAAAATGAAACCAATATTCAAAAGTAACTACTCTCTCCATTACCTACCTTTTATAAGCCCTTATTTTTTAAGATGTATAATTTTAAAAAAGAGTAATTGTTAGTTGATTTATCTTTTTAATTATATCATCATTTAAAATCAAATTTTACCATTCTATATTAATTATATAAGTTTAAAAAATTAAATTCTTAAGGATAAATTAAGAAGAAAAAAAACTAATTTTAATTTTTTTATAGAGACTTATAAGTAACATAACTTTTTTTATTTTAGAGACTTATAAAATAATATACATGTAATCTATAAAAACTTTCAAAGATGTTACCATATCAATCATTAATTTTATAATCAATAACTATGAGTGTATTTTATCTTTTCAAAGATTTACAAGAGAAATTGTTTTTTTAATTTAATTAAGAATTTATACAATAAATTATTTTTAAATGAAAGTTATATTATAAATTTGATCACAAAATTTATTAAAATAAATTAAAATAATTTATTAAAATAAATTATATAAAATAACTAATTAAATAAATCAAAAATAGAAATTATAAGCAATTTCTATAAGTCATGATGCTTAGTTAGTTTAAGAATAAATTATCTTAGAAAAATTCACCGGCTTCTAGAAAGTTCGAGGTAACCAAATGGGAAAACGATGAGGGATTAACGTGGCAAAGTCCACACGACAACATCAGCATAAACCAATGCGTTAAGACATGGGGGATTCCTTCCCTTGTCAAGTAATTAATTGAACTAGTCCTATAAATAAATAAGCAGTGAAGCATCTGAAAACACCCAGCAATAGCATCATAACATTAATATTATCGACTTCTTTCCGATGGGTTCTTATGGAACATCTTGGGCTGAGCAGTGGGACGATGGCCCTGACCCAGTTTCTGCTAATTCTCATCAACCAAAGAAAAACAACGCCCTCCACAAGACCAAGGCAGTGGCCTCTACCGGTGTCAAGAAATTGAAGGAGGGTACCTCTGTTAGCCTCCAATGGATCAAGAACAAGTACAACAAAACCACCCACAAACATTAAATTTCTTTCTTTCATTCCTTTTACATCTTAATACTATATATATATATATATATATATATATATATATATATATATATATATATATCTTTTCTTTTTTCTTTTTTTGATTGTACCTAGATCTTTCATTTGGCCTTTCAATTCATTTATTCTTCATGTGTGAAATAAATTTGGGTAGACGTATAGTTTATACGATCCTTCGGTTATGGTTGTATATATTCTTCTTCTTCTTCTTTACTTTACATGGATTAGGAGTGTTGTATACTTCTATATAATAAATTTGATGGGTTCTTTTTTATACAAACTCTAAGATTCCTGTATGCTTCAGTACCGTACCACCACCATATATGTTGCTTGAGAATCAAGAATTTGATTCCATCCTTCAATGTTCCGTCTTCGTTCTTGAGCTAGTCATTTGTCTAGATTAACTAGTGTTTGTCCCATGGGATACAGTACCAAAAAGTTAGTTATATAATGTAAAAATAATTAAAAGTGTATGAAAGTTAAATTTAAAGTAAGTTAAATAGATTATAAGGTGAAGAAAAATATCGATATCAACGTAAAAAAATATGTATGAAATTTAAACTAATTCTCAGTTAAAGTAATGGTTATAAAAGTTAAATCAAGTGAATATAACTTCCTTTTCTATTGTTTATAGGTTAGAGTTACCTAATGGATGTATTCTCAACTGGGGAGTTCAACGTGAAAAAACTGGAAAACGAAATTTCCTCTAAAATGGCATTTAGCTAAGCTTTTGATACTTAATGCGAACTTGACTTACAAAAGCTAAGTTGTTTGTCGAGCTTAAACTTAAGACTTTTAGACCCAATCCGTCATGTAGCCAACTAGAGCTTATATAATGAGATGTAAAGGTTACGCTTTAAAGTGGAGTTTTGAGTATATTTGCTGGATAATTTTTATATGTATTTCTCATCCGTTCGGAAGATGAATTCGGATGTTTAGGGTGTTTTAGGGAATGCAATAATACTTGACCGCAATGCTCTTTGTGATCAACATCAACGTCAGTCGAGGTACCTAAAAAAATGTTTGGAAGGGACTGAAGGAGGTGTGTCCCTTAATGCACCTCCAATAGGAGTTTAAAGGTCTTAATTTATCTTTAAGGTGGGTATTTATAGGGCTGTACGAAAGTAATGATGAATGCGTCAAGTGTCTCTTTAAAGATTGTCGATGACGTGGTAAACATCACTGATGTATCGTCTAAGGGTGTATCCTCCTTAAGAGGTGCTCTGACATAGTTCTAGAAATATATCGTCCAATGGTGCATCCTTCCCGGAAAGTGTTCTGACATATAGGTCCAAAAGATATCGTCCAAGGGCGCATCCCTCTCAAAAGGTGGTCTAACACAGGTCCAAGAGATATCATCCAAGGGTGCATCATTCTCGAAAAGTGTTCTAACACAGGCCTGAGAGATATTGTCAAAGAATGCATCCTTCTTGAAAGGTATTTTGACATAGGTCTGGAAGATATCGTCCAATAATGCATTTCTCTTAGAAGGTGTTCTGGCATACGTTTGAGATATATCGTTTAAGGGTGCATCCCTCCCAAGAGGTGTTTTGACCTAGGTCCAGATCTAGGCTGACATAGTTTCGACTGACATGTCTGGATGAATAAGTCTCATATGTTGTAGGGCACAAGTATAGATCATATGCCCCTTAGTTAGTCGTTATTATAACAACGACTTGAACTGTTTTGGATGAGAATATAGAATGTAGGTTAGATGAAGTATACTAGGCTGATTGAGATCTATACCTAAGGTGAAGCCATAGTCAAGCAAGGCCAAGCCAATGTTATGGCATGTTCAATGTCATAATCAATTCAAGGTCGACATAGGCCCGGTTGATGTGTTGGCTTGAGTTATATCTTGGAACTCGTTATCTTGTAAGCGTCAATATGAGATAGCTAAGGTGAATCAAACCAATATGTGAAAATCTAATATATATATATATATATATATATATATATATACACACACACACATACACACATATATATATGTATACATATATATATATATACATACATACATATATATAGCTCTGGTTGAAATCACCAAAATTGAAATGTGAAAATCTAATTCATAGTCCTAGCTGGTGTGTACAAACTGAGATGTGAAAATCAGCTATGGTTGGTATCCATAAAACCTATATATGAAGATTAATTAATAGCCATGTCTAGTGTGGCTAAATCCACGATGTGAAAATCAATTACATAGTCATAATTGGTGTGGACAAATCCAAGATATGGTAATAAACTACATGGTTATGGATGGTATGACCAAATCCGAGATGTGAAAATTAGCTAAATTGGTCTAGTCAACATTTGATATATGGTCTTGGTCGAGGTTCATAAAAATTAATGTTAGTCATTACCATTACCTATGCTTAACTATGAACTGATGTCAATCATTAACACTATGGGCTGAACTTGGCTTAGTTAATCAACATTGTAAGAGACGAAACTTAACCAGTTAGTAGAAGTTAATTACAACTGCTAAGGGATGAGCTTGACTTTTGGTCAATTGATGTCATGAGAGACCGAGCTTAACCAATTGGTGGAAGTTAATTGTAACTGTTAAGAAATGAGCTTAACTTTTAGTTAATGGACATCGTAAGAGATCAAGCTTACCTAGTTGGTGTTGGTGGAATTTAATCATAACCGCTAAGGGACGAGCTTAACTTTTAGTTAATCGATGTTGTAAGAGACCAAACTTAACTAAGGTATTAAAAGTGATCAATTTAAGAACCTCTAAGTCAAAACCGACCTGGTCTTAAACCAAACCAAGGTGTTAGAAATGCTAGCTCTTGGATCCTAGGGTGTCTCAAGGAGTGCAAGGATACTTGGCAAATATGCTCCTTGTGATCGACATCAGCCTCAACTAGGGTACCTCCAAAAATGCCTAGAAGGGACCCAAAGGGGTGTGTTCCTTAAGGTACCTCTAATGTTTAAGTTAATAGATATTGAAGCAAAATGACCGATATGAGAGTAAATAGTATTTTAGAGGTCTTAATTTACCTTTAAGGTGAATACTTATAGGGGGAAAGCTGTACAGAACTAATGATGGGTGCGTCAAGTGCCTTTTTTAAGATTGTCGATGACATGGCAAACATGATTGATGTAACATCCTGCTTTTAATAATAGCTCTATTTTGTAATTTATGAAGCATGGAAGGCTTATAAGTGTTTATTAATGAATAAAAACACTTTATGAATGGTTTATAATACTCCAAAAATTTCATTTTGGGTATAATTATAGAAATTACATAGATCTATTTTGATAAGATCCAATTTCCGAGTGAAAGATTGAAGGTAGAGGAGTAAATTGAGTGAAATTGGAAGAAACATTCTGATCCGTTCTGACCTCCAAGGCTAGGACGACCTCAAGGTTCCAAAGGGGAAGAACGGATGACAGTAAATGCCACATCACACCGGACAACCAGTGTGGATAGGATTGTCTTTTATGTTGCACACCGGATCAACATTTTACCAAATGAGCTGTAGGACGGATGACTTTGAACCGATATTCAAGACCGGAATTGAGTCCGTCTAAGAAAAGAAGATAACAATAAAAGGGTACGGTTTTCCTAAGTGGAAAGCTTATTAATTGTCCACAAGACTGAGTGACGTCTTGCTAGTTGCTGGACGGTATAGTTTTCTGAACTGTTGGCTATTAGACGTTGTTACTTGCTTACTGATTAGTTGGATGATGTTCGAACTGTTCTTTATTGGCGGAGTAAATCTTAGGCGGAGTCACGTACCTTGACAGAGTAAAACTTAGGCGGAGTCACGTATCTTGGCGGAGTAAAACTTAGGCGGAGTCACGTATCTTGACGGAGTAAAGCTTAGGCGGAGTCACGTACCCTGGCGGAGTAATGAGCTTAAACGGGGTCACACGTTTTAACAGAGTAATAAGCATAGACGGGTCTCATGCCTTGGCGGAGTAATAGATTAGGCGGAGTCACACGTTTTGACGGAGTAATAAGCCTGGACGGGGTCAAATGCTTTGGCGGAGTAGTAAATTTAGACGGGGGTCACACGTCTGGCGGAGTCATAAGCATTGACGGGGTCAAATGCCTTGGCGGAGTAACGTGAACATCTTTTAGAACATGGACCTCTTAAGATACACTCAACACCGCCCTTCGCATTCAAGACCACCCTCACACTCAAGACCGCCCTCACACTCAGGACCGCCCTCACACCCTCCACACTGCTCTCACACAGCTGACTTCAGTTCAGGTGAGACCGGATGAATTTAGTTCGGATTATCATTAATGAACACCGGACGGCTTCAAGGATGGTTAACTCAGCTTTCCTTAGAACGGATGTACACACCGGATGATTTTGAGCCGATGTACAAGACCGAATGCTCAACCGGACCTGGAAATGGAATTCTAGTCGGTTTTGAAGTGCAGAAGTAACTTTTTGACCCTTTTCTTGTTTTTTTAGGCATTAATTATAATATCTGATCCGGTCTCAATACCGGTATCCGATCTGCTATACATATTTCAACGTCTTTGATAAGACATCTACGTGTAACCGGTGTCATCGGTATACATCCGGACTGTAATTCCGTATCAGGCGTTCTCCCTATACCGGTTGTTCAGGATAACACCATAACATCGGATAATACACACGTCACTGTGCAAAAGACAAGGATTGTTGCTACAGGGATCGATCAATAATTCCCTGCACTACGAGCCAAATTCTGCTCACGGGAATGGTCAACTTGTTCCCTAATCCTAGTCTACATTCTCTATGCTCAATATAAAATAGCCACTTGACCCAATCATGCAGGTAAGTGCGCAATATAATAATGCTAATGGGAGTTGGTGGTTCCCCACCAACGAATCCTCGTTAATCGAGCCAATCAGGTATATGAACTCACTTCATGATTGAAGTGGGGGATCTTTAGCTCATTTTTTACGACTGATTATTCTCTGAATACATTCCTTACCTGGAATATTATCACTGACTTGAGCGTCGGAGAATCATTGCAGGTGACACCACCATTCGCCCACTTCAACGCGTTAGGTCGGTGTGAAAGACCTCCAGGACGCCCAGTCCGCTCTCTCCGCTCAAGGACAACGGATACCTACACCGGATACTCATACATCCGGTCTCCTATACGGTATTTGCATACTATTTGTGACTGACTTGAGTCCGGATCTATAGACCCCGGTTCAGGACAGATCATTGGCATGCCCGGTGGGACACGATAAAGTTATTCCCATATCCTTTGACAGAGCAGGTAATCCACAATGGAAGGCGAAGCGCAAGACTTCATGGAGAATCAAGCTGAAGGCAGAACCAATCCTAACGCCTTCAGAAAACTCAACTTTGATTCTCATGGGGGCAGCTCAAAGAAGATAGTAACAGTGTCTGATCCTGATCCTCGCGATGAGTTGATCAGACAACTTCAGAGAGAACTCGCTGAATTGCGAAGAGAAAAAAGGCAAAGCGAGGATAAAGAATCATCTCGCACGTGAAACACTCCCCACACAACTGATGGTGAAAAGTCCACCACTCTTCAGTACTCAAATATCCCTACGTTTGAGGGGGGAGAACAGACTCGCGATTCTGAGGATGCAGCTTCCCGAAGGAAGAGAGATTCAACAACAGCACCCCCATTGTCTTACAATCTGAAGGTTCCTTTTTCAAGGAGACTTATGGGCATCAGCATCCCCAAGCACCTTCAAACTACTCAACCACTTTCCATCGGAAAGTATAATGGTGAAACTGATCCAACTAAGCACCTTGATGCTTATGTGTTTGAAGCCATGTACTTGGGGGCTGATGAAGACGTGATGTGCCGAATGTTCCCTTGAACATTGTCTGAGGAGGCCCTCGGGTGGTTTAAAGGCCTGCCTTCTGGATCCATAGATTCTTGGTCGGAAATGGCAGCTGCCTTTGAAACCCACTTTGTCATCTCCAGAGACGTACCCAAGACGTCTCATACCTTGGCTCAGATTAAGCAAGGTGAAACAGAGGGCTTAAAAGATTTTTTAAAGAGGTTTTATAAGGAAGCAGCCCTGGTTCCTAACCTCACAGAATCTATCAAGCTACATATCGTTATTGAGGCATTGCAGCCAGGATCAGCTTTCGCTCTTTCATTAGCAAAGAGCCCTCCAGCAACTTTTGAGGAGTTCAGGAAAAAAGCCTCAAAGTACGTGAGCATAGAGATGCACTTGGAGGCAATGGCTGCAAAGAAAAAGCCACCAACACCATCTCCCCAAACCCAGAACGGTAAGGAGAAGACGAGGTCAGAACGCATGGAGAGGCCATTCACCAATCCTAAGGTTAATAACCACCCTCCTCGACCTCGAGAAAAGCATGTCAATTCCTTTAGCCATTATGCACAGTTATCTGCTAGACCATCTCAGATTTTGAGAGAGGTCGGATGGCCAGTTTTCAGCACATATGGCATCAGGAGACCAGCCCCTATGAAAAGACCAGGAAATTCCCGTAAGTACTGCGATTTTCATGAACAAAATGGTCATTCCACTGATGAATGCCAAGCTCTAAAGAACGCGGTTGAGACGCTAATTAGAGAAGGCAAATTGAAGCAATACCTGTTCAAAGAAAAATCTCTCGACAGGGTAGAACGGAGTGAGAAGAGAGAAAGAGATCTAGACGACGGGGATGACAACAACGGCAATCCGGTCTGAAAATTCTCTGCTGCAGAAAAGCAAAAAGGTGTGATGACTGATAATGCAGCGCAAAGAGACAGCCTGCCCTAGCAACAACGTCAGGGCCGACGTGAAGTTATTGACATGATTGCTGGAGGATTTGCTGGAGGAGGAGCTTCAATTACAGCCCGTAAGAATCATCACAGAATGATTCTATCTGTGCAAGGGAAAGTCAAAGACAATCGCCCTTACAGAGGAGGGATTGAGGCTCCCATAATCTCTTTCTCCGATGAGGATTTTGGCCCAACCATTCCTGGTGGTGACGATGCCGTAGTCATCACTGCAGTGATAGCCAACAAGGACGTCCGAAGAATCCTTGTTGACCAGGGAAGTTCCTGCGATGTTATTTTTTATAATTGCTTTGAAAGAATGGGTTTTAAAGACTCGGACTTACAGCCTTATACGCAGGAACTAACAGCTTTCAACGGTGCAAAGCAACCAACCAAAGGGTATCTTGACACCCTTATCTCGTTTGAAGGCGAGCCAGGGGCCAGAACGGTCAAATCCCGAGTGCTGGTGATTGATGTCAAATCACCATTTAACGGCATCATAGGCCGCCCCACTCTAAATGCAATGGAGGCAGTTGTGTCAACCCCACATCTCCTTATCAAGTTCATTGATAAGGATAATGTTGTTTCATCAATCCGGGGTGATCAAGAGATGGCTAGGTACTGCTATAACCTCAGCCTCAACATGACGAAGCTGGACGCCTCCAATAAAAAGAGGAAACTCAATAATGCTGGAGCAGCTGCTGGATCTGTAAGCCTTGTCGACCTGGACCCTAGGGCGGATTTGAACATTGATCCGCTCAACCCGTTAAAGCCCACGCCAGATGGAAGTTCCAAGGACATCGTCTTGGGAGATTCTCCAGAAAAGATTACCCATATCAACGACAAGCTAGATACAGAGATGGAGCATCGACTACTGATGCTCCTGCAAGAGTTTAAAGATCTCTTTGCATGGACTGCAGCCGATATGCCAGGCATAGACCCTGAATTCTACTGTCATAAATTATCCGTCTATCCAGAGACGAAACCGGTGGCCCAAAAGAAAAGACGATTGGGCCCAGAGAAACAAAAGGCAGCTTGCCAGCAAACTGAGGAGTTGCTGAAGGCCGGATTTATCAAGGAAGTCCGGTATTCCTCTTGGCTTTCGAATGTGGTGATGGTCCATAAATCCAATGGTAAATGGAGAATGTGCGTTGACTACGTGGACCTCAACCGCTGCTGTCCAAAAGATCCTTATCCTCTTCCTAATATAGATCGAATGGTGGATGATTCCTCTGGTTATCAATACCTGAGCTTCATGGACGCTTATTCAGGTTACAACCAAATTCCGATGTGCGAAGAGGATCAAGAGAAAACAGCTTTCATAAATGATCGTGGTGTCTTTTGTTATAAAGTCATGCCCTTTGGCCTGAAAAACGCTAGGGCAACATATCAGCGCATGATCAACAAGGTTTTCGAAGGCATGCACACCAAACTTGTTGAAGTATACATTGACGATATAATAGCAAAGACACCGGTTGGTGGCGATCATGTCGAAGATTTACGCCAAGTGTTCACCCGTTTGAGAAAATTTAACATGAGGCTGAATCCAATAAAATGCACATTTGCTGTCCCTGCTAGGAAATTCTTGGGATTCATGTTAACTCAACGTGGTATCGAAGCCAATCCAGGCAAATGCCAAACGATTCTAGACATGCAGAGTCCAAAGAATCTCAGAGAAGTCCAATCCCTGAATGGCAAGGTAGCAGCTTTGGCACGATTCATGCCAAAGATGGCTCACAGGTCGCTCCCTCTGTATAGGATACTGAAAAAGTCCAAGAAATTTGAGTGGGGACAGGAACAAGAAAAAGCTTTCCAAGAGCTTAAGGAGGTGTTGTCCAAACCTCCCATTCTCACGAAGCCTGACCCCGAAGATACACTCATTCTATACTTGGCTATTTCAGATGAAGCTCTGGGCGTCGCCTTGATTAAAGAAACTCCCGATGGACAGAGACCGGTCTATTTCACCAGCAAAACCTTGCAAGGTGCTGAGCTCCGGTATCAAAAAATCGAAAAGGCCGCCCTCGCTGTTGTTTGGGCCTCTCGACGGCTTCGTCCGTACTTTCACGTCCATCCAATCATAGTGAGAACGGATTTGCCACTCCGTTCTGTCTTAATCAAGCCCGATCTCGCTGGGAGGATGATCAAATGGTCTATTGAACTATCTGAGTTTGATATATCCTATGAACCTCGAAGTGCTATTAAAGCTCAAGTCTTGGCTGATTTTATTGTGGAAATGACAGGGACTGATCCAGATTCTCCTCGTGTCCATTGGACCATTTACGTTGATGGTTCATCGAACCAAAGAGGCTCTGGAGCGGTTGTAGTTCTAGAAAGTGATGACGGAGTACACCTGGAAATCTCCCTTCGTTTCAATTTCAAAACATCCAACAACCAAGCTGAGTACGAGGCTTGTTTGGCCGGACTGAGAGCTGCAATCGACATCGGAGCTTCTGAGGCGACGCTCTGCAGTGATTCACAGCTGGTGATTTCGCAAATCTTAGGAGATTATCAAGCTCGCGAACCTCAACTCCAATTATACTTGAACTGTGTCAAGGAATTGGTAGAGAAATTCTCGAAGGTGGAATTCAAGCACGTTCCGCGCGAAGAGAATACAAGAGCGGATATACTCTCCAGATTAGCAAGCACCAAACGACCAGGTAGCACCACTACGCTGGTCCAAAGCACACTGACGTCGCCCAGCATCCTTCTTTTTCCTTCTCTAAACGCTATAATGACTAACTCCCTTTACGGGGATACATGGATGGCTCCTTACATCCGTTATTTGGCTGATGGACAACTACCCACAGATGAGAAGGAAAAGACGAGGCTAAGGAGAGAATTACCGTATTTCACTATGATTGATGGTAATCTTTACAGAAGGGCACTCTCTGTGCCCTATTTGATTTGTCTCAAAGAGGATGAGGTGCAAGATGTAATGGAGGAAGTGCATGGAGGACAATGTGGACACCACGCCGGAGGAAGAAGCTTAATGTGAAAAATCCTCAGAGCTGGATACTGGTGGCCCACGATGAAGCAAGACTCCATTGACTTCGTCAAAAAATGCGACGCTTGCCAAAAATTCTCTAACCTTCACCACACACCGGCGGAAGAACTCTTCACATCCGCTGTTCCATGGCCCTTCTATCAATGGGGATTGGATATTCTGGGCCCCTTTCCAACTGCTCCTGGGGGCATCAAATATCTCATTGTAGGGGTCGATTATTTCACTAAGTGGATAGAAGCAGAGCCGGTGGTGCATATTACTTCAGCCCGAACTCGTCGTTTCATGTATGAAAACATCATAACACGGTTCGGGGTCCCAGCACGGATTGTCACAGATAATGGCACCCAGTTCACGGATAGAAAATTCACGGATTTGCTCGAGGGGTTAGGAATAACACAGATATTCTCATCCGTTGAACACCCCCAAACTAACGGCCAAGCTGAAGTAGCCAACAGGGAGGTGCTAAAGGGACTCAAGAAACGCCTTGGTGAAGCCAAGGGCGGATGGACAGACCAGCTGTGCCACGTCCTGTGGGCATATCGGACAACGCCTCATTCATCTACCAACGAATCCCCATATCGTTTAACATACGGGGTAGAGGCAATGATACCTGTGGAACTGCAAATTGCTTCCACAAGGGTCAAGTACTTCTCTGAAGAAACAAATAACGCCAACTTGGCATCCGAAATGGATGTCATACAGGAACTCAGAGAAGATGCATTCATCAGAGATCAAGCTATCAAAGCCAAAGTTGCTCTCCGGTACAACAAACGAGTCCAATCAAGGACTTTCAACGTTGGAGATTTGGTTTTGAGGAAAGCAAGTATAGGGAACAAATTCGCTCATCAAGGCAAACTAGCCCCAAACTGGGAAGGCCCATACAGGGTATCCGAAGTTACTGGCAAAGGCTCTTACCGCCTTGAAAACCTTGATGGCACTCCAATCCGAAATAAATGGAACACCCAAAACTTGCGCATCTACTATAGCTAGCTGTTGGAACTATCTACACTCTCCTATCCTTATCTTGGATTGAATACTGGAGAATTTATTTTCACAGCTACGCTCTCATTGTAATTCTTATTTTTGATTTAATAAGAATCTCTCACAACAATTTAACTCTTTTGAGTTTTTCTTATGCTGTGATTTTCAGTTTATCCGGTGTACAGAAACATATTCAGGACGGATGATCTCAGCTACTTGTTCTGTAGTTAACGATGTAACTCCTCGAATATGTGCAACACACAAGAGCATACTCAGGACGGATGATCTCAATTACCCATTCTGTAATTGACGATGTAACTCCTCGAGTGTGTCTAATTGATTGAAGGCCCGGATTGTAGGATTAAACCGAACTCTGGGTACGGTTAGTAAGTTTGGCTGAACACCGGTGAAGGCTCGGATTGTAGGATTAAACCGAACTCTGAGTACGACTAGTAGGTTTGGCCGAACGTCGGTGAAGACCTGAGTTGTAGGATTAAACTGAACCTCAGGACATGGGTTGTAGGGCTGGTCCTTTTTCAAGGCCATAAACCGAACCCCATTCGAAGATTACATGGGTTGTAGGGCTGGTCCTTTTTCAAGGCCACAAACCGAACCCCATGCGAAGGCTTGGGCGCAGTAGACTGGTTCTTCTTCAAGACCACGCTGAACCCCAAGTAACGGGCGCAGTAGGTTCAGGATTAGCCCTGATCTGAACCCCGTGTTGAAGGCTCAGATTGTAGGATTAAACCGAACTCTGAGTACGACTAGTAGGATTAACCGAACGTCGGTGAAGAATCGTCATTGGGTAAAACCAAAAGACCGATTGAAGAACGGTTAGTAGGATTAAACCGAACGCCAAATACGACATGGATTGTAGGATCAAACCGAACTCCAAACGCAACAAGTAAGTTATACTGAACTCCAAATTAATACTTTCTGGTGAAGTTCTTTATTTGGAAGTTTTATAGCTTTGAATTCTGAATCATCAATTCCGACACAAAAATAATTCACTCGGGTATGCCACAATCTGAGGCATATTCACCCGAAACCTCTCAGTCAGAAATATTCGAAGAGGAATTTCTATTTAAATCCTCATTCTCAAGAACTCTCACGTGAAAGTCTCACTCAGAGTTTGTTCAAAGTACTGATCACCCAATGATACTGGGGGACAACATCAACGGTTTAACGAATATCTTGAGGAATGAACTCTCGATGAAACAATCTCACAATCATTCCCCTTAAGTCGATCTCGTGATGATGATATGTTCCCTCACATGCGGTGATCTTATTATGAAATTCATCTCGCATGTATAAGACCGGAATGGAGGTAAAAAACTCTTTTATTGATTTAATGAGAATTACAATTCGTGTAATAATCCGGAGCTGATCCCGGAACACAGCGAATTCGAATCAATAAAATGAAAAAGGAAACAGGGAGGGCGCTACTTTCTCTGGCTTGAATCTCCTTCTTTCCCTTCGCTTTTGCCTCCGGTCTTGCCTTCTTCAGTGCGAGAGCTTGTTCCTGTACTTATGGGCTTCAGGAGTGAAGGTCCCATTGATTGACCTTTAGGTAAAGGAGCAAACTTATAAGGAGTGTTAGGCGGACTTTCATGACGGTTATCAACGATGGCCACTAGTTTCCCTTGGTGAAACTCATAAAACGGATCAATACCGTTCAGATTAATTGACACCTTGGGATTCCGGTATAGCACTTGACGAACTGCCAACCCGAAAGCCTCCTTGACTGCTTGATCACACATGTTTACAGCATCGTCTAAGTCTGCTTTCAGGGTCTTGACTTCGTCGGTCGAATCCGCCAACTTTAAGAGCAACTCCTTTTCCTTACGTGACCAATCATCTGCTCCTTGAGAATGGATGACTTTAGCCTCCTTCAACCCCTCCTCCAGCTTTGAAGAGCATTCCTTCTCCGTACAGAGATTGGCATGGAGGTCAGCATTGATTTTCTTCTAATCAAGAACTTGACCCTCCAGCTCCTTGGCAAGGTTCTTCAGCTTGGAAATTTCTTCATCCTTCTTCTGTCCTTCTTCTCTAGAAGCTTCTAGTCTTCTTTCTAAATCGAGGATGTTTGCCTTGTCTTTGCCAACCAATGAGCTGAGCCTCTCGTTCTCTTCTATAAGCTCACGAACCGACTTGAGAAGCCCAGACAATTCAGCTAAGTGCTTCTGTCCGTCGTCGCAAGCTCTGATCATTTCTTCGTTCCTCAACAAGGGCTTCACCTTGTACGGAGGTTCAGTAACGCCCTCAGGAACGGAGACCTCGTACACCGGACGTTGAACAAGAACGGAACTACCTTCAAAAGGGAAAGGAGCTTTGGGCGCGAAATAAGTCGTTATTGGCTTCGCCCCATATGTGATAACACCGCCTGGAACATCCGGAATAGACCTTTCCGCTCTCCTTTCCTTAGAAGGCCCTGGCTCAGCAACCCCTCTTGAAGTTTTTGGGTTTTTGGGCGAGGATTGACGGTCTGAGATCTTCGAGGGGTCACGCTTTGTCCTCTTCTTTTTCTCGACAACCTTCTCAGATCCGCCCTCGATCAGAGGAATATCGTCACCAGCAGACGAAGTTAATATTATCGTCTCAGCAGTAGCCTTCTTCGAGTTCTGCTTTGCCTGAATGTCATTTTCAGCCGCAACGGAAGTCTCTCTGGCCTTGAGTCCTTTTAGCCTATTCATCTCTGGTGACTCCCTCTGAATTTCAACTGCAAAATCAAAATAACACAATCAGAGATAAAAAGGTTCAAGGCATGGCATAATAATGCATGAAAAATGATAGGAAAATTACATAAATACTCCTCGCGAGTAGGCTTTGATCCTAACAAACGCCTGCAGGAGAAAAATTGATGCAAGGCTGTGTAGGATTGAAGAGCCGAAAGAACGGAGATGGAAGATGGGCTCAGTTTGTCCTCCTCAGTGTAGTACGCCTGGGAGGTTAGCAAGAAATGCTCATGCGTCCAAGCCACTGGGATCCTTGGAATCCCATCTTCAGTTAACCAAAAAACTGGTTCATTCGGATGAACGCTGATCTTCGTATAGTAAGATTTGAATGAATGACCATCAACTTTGGCGGAGTCAGTGTACGCCTCGAAGTTGATGATCTTGGAGATAGTCCGGAGGGATATCAAACTCACTCCTCCCTTCTCCTTATTTGCACGGCGGACCACCTGAGAGAAGTAGAAAAGCATGGCCACCATTGGTTCAAAGTTGAAGTGCTCCCCAAGCACTTCAAGAGAACGGACTAACCCCCATCCATTGGGGTGAAGCTGCGAAGGGGCGCAGTCTAAGAATCTCAGGACCCCCATCTGAAAATCTGTAAGGGGAAAGCGTACGCCGAGATTCAGAAACAGGAAGTCATACATGTACAAGGACCTTTCGTCCGGAGTATGACAAATCCGATCTGATGGGAGCGGAGCTAATGCCTTGAAACACCATTTATATTTATGCTGCTTCCAAACCGTAAAGCACGGTTCCAGCTCTGCTCCGTCCTCACGAGCGTGAACGGATGCTATTTCACGAAATTCCTCAGCGACCCAGCTGAATGGGCGTTTCTGTTGGAATTTCACCCAGTCTATCCGGTGTGCAACCACATTGCATAGGCCGGATTGGATCTTCAAGATATACTTCTCAGAGGGAGATTCTCCTTCAGATGATTTCCTCCCAGTAACTTTCTTTGTCACCATTGTGAAAGCTTTGACGCTGCGATAAAATTTCACATCATCAGAGAGATACAAATCCCCACTCTCAACACTCTCACTGGAGGAGGAAGACTCTGAAGAGGGTATAATCACCCTTCGCCTTTGATATTGCGACTCCTCCCTCTCTGTATACTGTGGCCTCGACTGGAAGATCACTGGGATCCTCCCACCATGAACGCTAGGGTTTTGAGTCAAAGCCCTTCCTCCTCTTCCTCTAGGGCTAACGCCACTGAAGCTAACACCCTTCCTAGACATTCTCAAATATTGAAAGGAGATACAGAAAACGAAGGGAAAGTGGTTACCTAAGGATAGTGAATTGAAATTCACAGAGGCGAACACGAAGAACTTCTCGGAACTTTTGCAGAGGTTCGTTAAGGGAGCAACAAGAAATGGTAACTGAGATTGCCAGATATGCCTTTTTCAGGGCACGAGAATTTTTCAAATACCCACTAAACACAACCTGTCGTTTACCCCCAAACGACTCCCCGTTTAGTGGACCAAATTTGTCGTTTTGTACCTCAAGGCGCGAAAATGCCAACGTTTTGTCATAAAGCCTTCGAAATGGGCCTATTAAAACCAAATACTAGGCCCAACAAGACTATGCGTGGCAGTTACTAATACATGCGCATTTAACGCAATAATGGCTCGCCCACGTGAATTAAGGCATTAAATGTCCAATCATTAGAAACGTGGCCACCATTACTCGAATACCAAGGGTTGCGAAATTCGATAAACTCCTGATATTCTCATTGTCGAATCCGCCCTTAGGAGATTCATCACTACGGAACCTTGTTCCCAGAGCGGACACCTACACTTCGATGTAGTCCCGAAATCCATACGTACTACGATCAATATAGCTCATATGAGCAAGTCAACTGCTTCCTCACATCAGCTAGGGGGCGAATAGTAGGTACTATTCGGATTTCAGATACAAAAATTGCCTAATCCGCATTCCTACGATTGAAAAATGTCACCAGGACGGATGATCTCAATCACCTATAAAGTGATTCGACGATGTAACTCCTGGTATGAACAATTCTCATCATCATTCTGAGAAGTATTCACTCAATCCGTACTCCTACGATTGAAATATGTCTCCAGGATGGATAATCTCAATCACCCATTATGTGATATGACGATGTAACTCCTTGACATGGTATACCTGCCCAGGACGGATGATCTCAATCACCTATTCTGTGATATGACGATGTAACTCCTGGCGCCATACAAACCTCAAGGACGGATGATCTCAATCACCTATTATGTGATCCGACGATATAACTTCTGGTGCTGTACACATCCCCAAGACGGATGATCTCAATCACTTATGAAGTGATTTGACGACAAAACACCTGGCATGATCAATTCATATAATCATTCCTATGACGGAAAATTCTGAAAGTCAGTCCGCACTTTCACTTTCAAGTGGTATTCTCCCAGGACGGATACTCTTTATCACCTATTCTGTGATACAATGACGTAACTCCTGGCGTAGAAAAATTCCCATCATCATCCTTATGATGGAGGACTCAAGCACTACTTTCTTACACCTTTGCAGTTCCCCAAACTTGGAACAATATTCTTACATTGTTTTCTTCAGTGAGAACAACATGAATGAAGAACAGTCATCCGTCCTGTTACACTACTTTACTAAACAGCGGATCGACCCCTCTTTTCCCCAAAGGAATTAAGGATCATGCTCCAAAGACAGGCACCTTTTTCTTAACACATACTTGGGGACATGTATATATTTCGCCGTTCTAAATTTATCTATTGTTTAATCTTCTGAGGCAGTTATTTCAATCTGGCCTTAAGATTAATTATACAGAACGGATTAGCAACGATTTATATATGCATGAAACGATGAAGACAAATGCCTTAAATGGAATTCATTCATTAAAAACAAGGCTGTACACAATAGTTCAAAATCCGGAGTTGATCCCGGTACACAACTATACATGTAAATGAAAAGAAAACTACGGAGGAGGAATCTGTTCTTCAGTTTTCCGTGCCTCCTCAACACCAGGCTCTTGTGCCCCTTCCTTGGGAACCTCCACAGGAATCTCCCCTCCAGGAGCTTCAGCCCTTTCTTCAGAAGAAGGAACCTCGGACACAGGAAATACGTAATCCGGTCCCATGGTTTGACCCTCAGGAAGAGGAGGCAAACCATACAGGGACATTGGAGGATCTTCGTGATGACCATCCACCACTGCGACTAACTTTCCCCCATGGAACTCATAGAACGGATCCATTCCATAAAGGTTAAGTTTCGCAGTGGGGTTGCGGTAGAAGACTTGGCGTATGGCTAGGCCGAAGGACTCTTCGACAGCCCGGGTGCATATGTCAACTGCTTCTTCTCTCTCAGCTTTCACCGTGGCCAATTCTTCCCGCAACTTGGACAGCTCCTCACTAGATACTTCGGACTCCGCTTTCCTAGTCTTCAGTCCCTCTATCTCAAGAAGGAGCTTCTTCTCCCTTTGAGACCACTCCTCAGCAGCAACTTTATTTTTATCCTGGCTGCTACGGAGTTCTTCCTCCTTCTCTGCCACTTTGCCTTCCAAGCCTTTGAGGTCGCCTTTGAGCTTGAGATTCTCTTTAGTCATCATCTCTCCGAACTCCTTAGATTTGGTGAGACGATCTTCCATTAACTTTATGGAGGCTTTATCTTTTTCCGAGGAAAGGTTGAGCTCTTCTAATTTGTCACTCAGCTCTTCAACCTTATCGACGTTGTCAGCTAACTCGCTAACTGAAGAAAGCATTCCAGCGAGTTCGGCTAATTGCCACCTTCCGGCCTCACACGCTTCTTTAATTTCTTTAGCACTGAGCGTAGGCCGGAGTTTGTATATCGGTGGTGGAAGAGTGGCTGGAGTAGAACCCTCATAGGAGAGGAAGGGGGTGAGAAACGAATTGGTTGGGTAAGAGGTCGGCTTCGCCCCAGAAACCCCGGCAGCAATCCCTTTACCTCCACAGGGAGCAGCTGCTGCTTCCGAGGTTTCAACAGGCTTATCCTCCGGAGTTTTGCGCTTTTTGGACGGGCCTCCCACTGAGTCATTCTTAATTTTTCTTCTCCTCTCAGAAACTTGAGGATGACCCGTGGCTACATCCGCGGCAGAGGAACCGCCCTCAACCAACGGAACGTCCCCTTCAGCATCCGAGGTCAATATTATTAATTCAGGACGATCCTTAGTTGAGGGCCTGGGCTTAACCTCGTTCTCACGAGCAACGGACTTACCCGCCGCCTTGAATTTCTTTAACTTGTCCATCTCTGGAGTTTCTTGTTCTATTTCACCTACATGAACAAACACAAGATGTTAGCAACTATAAATATTTTATATATATTTGGTAAAGGAGAAAGGGTGAAATAAAACGAGAAATACGCAAATATTCCTCCCGGACTCCGCTTGAGCTACTTAGCAAACGCCTACACAAAAAGACGTGACGACGTGTAGTGTGTGATTCAAGTGCGAACAACACTCTCGATGTATCATGAGACAGATCGGATTGATCAGTGTAGTACGCGTGGGAGCTCAGGAGAAAGTGTTTGTGTGTCCAACTCAAGGGAAATTTGTCGACGCCCTCTTCATCCTTCCAAAATATTGGTTTGCCCTTCTTGATGGATATGCGAGTGAAATAAGTCTTGAAGGACTTCCCATCGACCTTGGCAGAATCCGTATAAGACTCAAAGTTCACAAAGGAACAGAGAGTCCGAAGAGTCACCAGACCAACTCCACCCTGCTTATTTGCCCTTCGAACTACTTGGGTGTAATAGAACAGCATCGCTACAGTTGGTGTGAAATTAAAATGTTCACCCAAGACCTCCAAAGCTCGGATGAGGCCCCAACCGTTGGGATGAAGTTGGGAGGGTGCACAGTTCAGAAACTTCAAGACACCCATCTGGAGTTCGGTTAGAGGGAAACGAACTCCCAGATAATGAAAAATAAAGTCGTACATATATACAGAGCGGTCATTAGGGACGGCATGGCATATCCGCTCTGTCGGAAGTGGTGCGTAAACCCTATACCACTTTTTCGTCTCTTCATCCGTACTCAGCGTGAACCTCGGTTGAATCCGGGACCCCTCCTCATCCGTATGACGAGAGGCCAAGTTCTTAAACTCGCTGGACACCCAACAGAAAGGCCATTTAGCCTGAACCTCCTCCCAATTCAGCCTCGAAGCAACAACGCTATAGAGACCTTCAGTTGTCCTCGAAATAGCGCTATTTCCAGAGGTTCCCTCTCCAGTGGCCATTTGGATTTTCTAAATCGAACTCCTTAATCTACGATAAGAAATAAAATGTCGTCAGAAGGTTGTAATCATTACTCACTGTATTTTAAAAGCAACTACAATCAGAGGACGACTCTGAGAAGGGAAAGGTCACTTTCCACAGTGAGTAAGATCCCCTTTCTGAGCGACGCGATTCAGTCTTAGGAAGAATCACAAGGATTCTTCCCCATGACTATTAGGGTTGCGGGAAACTGATTCCCCCCTAGATGAAGCCTACTTTCTTTAACTAAGAAGTAGCAAAACAAAACAAGACCAGAACAACAAGGAAGAAATAGTTACCTCAGACGATAACGATGAATATGAAGAACGAAGAAACCCTCGTAATGTAGGCAGCAAACTTCCTTGAAAAATTTCTGCAGAATTTTGTTAAGGAAACAAAAGCGAGTGGAACCCAGAATCCACTAAGTATTCCTTTTATAGGAAACGAAGAGGTTCGGTTACCCCCTCTTGAAGTTGTGTCGTTCTTGATAAAACGCATTCGTTCACAAGCGAAACGACACAACCGTTCCAAATTCTTGGGCTCCAAAACGATAGCGACTCAGCGAAGGGCTATCCACTAGGCCCAAAAGTTTCGAAAACTTTGGGCCCATTAAGCCCAAAACGACGGTTAATGAGATTTTCATCTCAGACGCAATAATTGCTTGCCCACGTGATTAAAAGCATTAATGTCCAATCATGCAACGCAATTCGCGCTTTACAGCCGTTACACGAACTTCAAGAGCTTTCAATTCCAATAGACTCTTGAAATTCTCGTACAACAAATCTTTGTCCGAATCCGTTGTGGCCGCATCGACAGGTCGGACCTATTAATTTTAGAACGGTTCTTTACGAATGACAACAGATGCTAAGGAACTATTATACACGTAAGCTTACCGATATTAAGACCTCTCGCAGGTTGAGTAGCTTATGTGAACAACCATTCGGTCCCTCACACAAGCTAGGGGACATATGATCCGGTCTCAATACCGGTATCCGATCTGCTATACATATTTCAACGTCTTTGATAAGACATCTACGTGTAACCGGTGTCATCGGTATACATCCGGACTGTAATTCCATATCAGGCGTTCTCCCTATACCGGTTGTTCAGGATAACACCATAACATCGGATAATACACACGTCACTGTGCAAAAGACAAGGATTGTTGCTACAGGGATCGATCAATAATTTCCTGCACTACGAGCCAAATTTTGCTCACGGGAATGGTCAACTTGTTCCCTAATCCTAGTCTACATTCTCTATGCTCAATATAAAATAGCCACTTGACCCAATCATGCAGGTAAGTGCGCAATATAATAATGCTAATAGGAGTTGGTGGTTCACCACCAACGAATCCTCGTTAATCGAGCCAATCAGGTATATGAACTCACTTCATGATTGAAGTGGGGGATCTTCAGCTCATTTTTTACGACTGATTATTCTCTGAATACATTCCTTACCTGGAATATTATCACTGACTTGAGCGTCGGAGAATCATTGCAGGTGACACCACCATTCGCCCACTTCAACGCGTTAGGTCGGTGTGAAGGACCTCCAGGACGCCCAGTCCGCTCTCTCCGCTCAAGGACAACGGATACCTACACCGGATACTCATACATCCGGTCTCCTATACGGTATTTGCATACTATTTGTGACTGACTTGAGTCCGGATCTATAGACCCCGGTTCAGGACAGATCAATATCTTTTAATCCCACTAATCGCACTAGTACGTAGGACGGCTAGAGATGAGCACTAAGATAGCCACATTCTATTATTAATCCTCCATTATCTCCACTAACAGCACTAACAAACCCACTCACAAAGGGCTTGTTCCCCACTGCCTTGCTTTTTAAAACAGAACCATATCTCTTCAAAAACTCTTAAGAGAAAACAGCATTACAGTATACCATTCTTCTTCTTCCTCAAGACCTTCGAATAGAACCAGGATAGCCAGGAGACCTCTTTTCCAATCAGCTAAAAGTCTTCAAACCAAGTAAGAGGGGAAAGGGTTGTGAATATTTGTGAAATGGGTAGAGTTGTATGCTGTTCTAGGATTATATTCTTAATTTCGCATCTTGTAGTTCAATTTTGGAGTTGAAAACGTATGAATTTGTCTTTGACTTCTTCATGAAATTTGTAGATCTTTTTGTTATCTAAATTATGAGACTTGATTCTATTAATTTGAGTAAGTATAGTAAAAGTTATAACCAGATTACTACTGTATGTCTGAGTGAAAGATTTGTTCCATGTTTTGTGTATATTTTGCTATGCTGGGAATTGTACGTGCATAATCAGCCCTTTATGTCTTCATGAAAGTTGTAGATAATTAAGTTGTGGATCTTTAGAAAGTGGTTTCACATCAAAATAATTTTTGTAGCTCAAGTTATGCTCAAATTACTGAGGTATGTGCAAGTTGAAATTCTGAAATTCTGGAATTTTGGAAATCCGAATCTTGTTTTCAATACTGGGAATTTTGTGGTATGAATTAGTTGTTTGAGTCTTCATGAAGGTTGTAGATAATTACGTTAAGAGTATTTTAGAACTAGTTTCAAGCGAAAAGCATTTTTGTAACTCCAAAAACACTGAAATTACTAATACATGTACGTTTTGAAAAAACTCACCTTGAGGCAGTGTGATATTTCGTGAATAAGTAATATTTCTGATCTGAATTTGAAACTGTGTTCTTCATGAAAGTTGTAGATAATTGTATTATTGAGCTATAGAAAGTGGAATCACCTAAAAAGGAGTTGATTTGCCCATGTTATGACTGTTTTGCTAATGTATGTTGCTGTTGGGGATGCTGAAAGTCACTTAAAAATGGCTATTTTGAAAGGAAATGATATTTTCTATATGTATAAAAATTATTTATTAAATTATTGAGTGTTTGTGAATTATTATAAATGTTGTTGAGTATCACACAGTTGTATATTGTGATGGTGAATATTTATGAATGACATAATTAATATATATGTACATGAATACCTTGTGGTTATTGACACATGTGGTTGAAACAGTAAATCCATGATTTTGTGAATTATTATGTGTATTGTGTTCCTTGAGGATTTGTATTATCCAAGGGGTTTTGGAAATGTGGATATCATGGTATGTTAAAAGAATTAAAGGCATTCATGCATCATAAGCATTCGGACGCACCATGGAATTTAGGGGTTCCATGATTGCCTACCCTGGTGGGGGGTTACTCTATGATGAGTTAAGCCCTATTATGTTGTGTGCCATGGAGTGTAGGGATTCATGGTTTATGCAAAAGTCCTACTTATGATATTGTGTACTTCGGTACTTAAGCGCCATGAAGTATAGGGATTCATGGTATATGCTAAAGCCCTATTGGTGTCTCTATGAGACTTTTACTGCAGTATTCCCACCAAGACCAAATGGATCCAGCATGACATCATTTGACTAATTAAAGATCTATTAATGGACTTGTTTGGCATATTCATCATATCATTATGAATTGTTGATTGTGTTTGTGCAATTTTATCTATTTTATATTTATTCTATATTCTGTCTCACTCTTACATTAATTTTTACAGTGAATGACACGCAGAACGCAGAATGATGCCATGATGGATGTTTATTTGTTTTATTACCTGAACTTTGAATTTATGGGTTGTAATAAATATAATATGAGATGTACTATTATCTTCACAATCGTTCCGCTACTTAAATATTTTCTTGAATTTAATTATTCACGACTAGTATGTATGATAATTTTTCCGCTGTTATTAACTGCTATATAAACTCTGAATTAAATTTATAATTTTAAAATGATCTTTCGAAAAAGCGAAAAATTTACTCAAAAATTTTAATCAACGTTTTGGGGCGTTTACAATTGATGTATCGCTCAAGGGTGCATTCCTTCTGGGAGGTGTTCTAACATAGGTAAAAAATATATCGTCCAAGGGTACATCCTTCTCAGAAGTTGTTTTGACAGGTCCAAGAGATATTGTCCAAGAAAGCATCCTTCCTGAAAGATGTTCTAACATAGATACAGGAGATATCATCCAAGGGTTTACCCCTTCTGAGAGGTGTTTTGACATAGGACTAGGAGATATCAAGGGTGCATCACTCTTGGGAGGTGTTTTGACCTAGGTCTAGAAGATACCATCCAAGGGTGCATCCCTCCCAAGAAATATCTTGACCTAGGTGTGGATCTAGGCTAACATAAGTTCGGCCGACATGGCTGGATGAACGAGTCTCATATATTATAGGGCACGAGTATACAGGTCTAGACCGACATAGGCCTGACCGATATGTGCAGATCAATTTCTTTTTTATTCATGTTACCTTTTTTTCCAAGTTACGAAAGTGGAAGTTTCTTAGAGAATTTTTGCCACATGCCTTCATCCTCAAACTTAGCCTAAACATTATTTATAATGTTTCTAGAATTAAGTTTACATAGAAAGTGGGGCAATTCCATATTTGAAATTCAACACACTTTATAAAACATGCTAAACACAAAGGAAAACAATTTACTATTTATAGTGTGTACCTCATGTGGTTAGCATTTACAACTCTATACAGTGAGAAGAAAACAAAATGATGAAAAGAAAATCCTAATCCTAGAAAACAAGAAAATCCTACAAATCGAATGTCCTATACTCCTAATGATGTATGGACAAGAACAACAATAACAATGAAACAACCAAAATCCTAAAATAACATAAAACAAAAAATCCTAATCACTCTTTATTTCTTGCTTGGCGGTCTCATCTTCCTTAAGTTTCACAATGATGTACTCTTCCAATCACAGCTTGTTTGGCTAGGGTCTCTACATAACACTCTTTGTTCTCTTTTTTTCTTCTTTTGCACATTGGTAATCTCGTCCTCAACAAGGTGGATGCCGTCAGATATCTTGTCAACCTTCCATAGAATATGGTACATCCTACTCATGATTTGGTTTAGCAAGGATAAGTAATGGGCTAACTCAAGTTGTTCAGTTTTGGTGGGCGTAGACTTCATCCTTTAATCACCATAGTAATAGTCAAAATGTGTTGCTGACTATAAGGGTAAGCTTTCATATGATGGGGGGTTTGATTAGGTTAATCATAACAAACCTATATCCTGGTATACATATCATATACTTATCTATGGTGCATTCCTACTGAGGATTTGCCAAGATGTCCTCTTTTGTATGTGTTTGTTTTCATCATCAAAATTGATCTCAATAGGCTTTCTTGGTTGTCTTCTACCTTTTGTCATCTGAAAAATCACTCAAAAAACTAAAATTAACGTTATTGACAATTGAACAGGCCGTGCTCACAATCAATATCGTGTTAGACCAAGAATGCTAAGAAAGTTTTGGGCCCTCTTCAAGCACAAGCCATACTTGGAGAATATGAGGTGTGATCATACGAGAAAACTCAAATTCATCTTTTTTCCCATAGTTTTCTTGGTTTTAGCCAAGGAAATCATATAATAGAGAAACAAGAAATATATTTTCATAATATATGCACTTTAAACAACCCTAAGAACCTACATTGTCAAAAAAAACAACATCAAAACACTACCAACCAAGAGTTCTCAATGACAAAGGTTTAGTGAAGAAATCTTATACCTTGTTGGATTGAAAAAGAATAAGAGAGAAGAGAAATCACTAAAAAAAAGCTTGAAATCTAGATATTCTGAGTGATTTGGGTAGTTGTGTGGTTTTAAGCATCACCACTCCCCTTTTAAACCAGTAATTGTCGCCATGGAGCAAGGTCATGCTTAGTTGAGTATGGTTATGCTCATTAAAATCAAATTTTTTAGATAAAATTTAAATTTAAATTGGATTGGATTTTTTAAAAAACTAAAATTCAAGCATGGGTCGTGTTTATGGGAACACAACCATTTTTAGATACGAAGGGACTTATGCGCAAAAGAAAATAATCATGTTAAAAGAAACACAACCGTATTTAACGCCTAAGAGTTACACACAATTAAAGGTTTTCTCAAACACGATTGTGCTTGACTGAGCATGGCCAATAGTAATTCCATGATGCTAAAAACATAAGGCTTGTTTGGTTTCTGTTTCCATTTCTTGTTTTCAGTTTTAATTACAAAATTGTCATCTTATTTCATGTTTTCAAAAATTTGTACTTGAAAAAGTAAAATCAACAAACAAAGAAGTTGTTTTCAATATTTCATGTATAAAATTTTAGAAATAAGAAGCATGATGACAGTTTTATAATATAAAACTAAAAACAGGAAAAAAACAAGAAATGAAAATGAAAATGAAAACCAACCATACCCTTAGTTTTCAAAAAAAGTAAAAATCGTACCTAATAGGTTTTCTCTTATTAACCGCTTGTTTAACGTTGTGAGCTTGACGGTTGACTCTTTTAGTAGGTGTCAATGAAGCTAATCCGTATAATTTCTAGATCAAACTCATAGCATAATGCTTTACTACTTTAACATTAATTTTAAAAGGCATACCATTTGATCCTTTAAGCTTCATTACTCCATAAGGCATGATATCCACCACTTCATATGGTCTAGTCCACCACAACTTAAGTTTATCTAGAAACAACTAAAGATATGAGCTATATAATAACACTTTCTCACTTTTGTGAGACTCACATTCCTGAATGTGCTTGCATGCCATCTTTCAGTCCTTTTCTTGTAGAGCTTGACATTCTCTTAAGCATTAAACCTAAGCTTTACCAATTAATTTAGTTGGTCCAACTAGTGTTTACCTGAATTCTGTACATCAAAATTTAGGAACTTTAAGGCTCGATAATGTAGTGCATGAATGACTGGTAGGACATATGGCAGAAGGTGAGTGGTCTATATTTTGTTGACTAGATTAATGAAGTGGTTTAAATGTTGACATCATCATCTTCAATCTCCATATTTTAAAGAAGCTTGATGTTCTGATGACTTTCTAGTGAGGTTGTTCAAGCCCTAAATGAATTTTGTTAATCATGAAAAGAGTGTTTTATTATGGTTGAACTTTTGCGCTAAGTGAACAACCGTCGACTCACTATTTTCGCTCTCTGACTAAACCTAGGGTGCAACAAACTTTGAGAACCTTGCTCTAATTACCAAATGGCTAAAAAAGCTAAAGGAATAGGAGATTAACCTACTCAAATAGATGATCTCTCTACTCTAATTTATAACTTCAAACTTGGATGATAAAATGATACATTAGCATGGAAGGCAATGCGATTCAACAATGTAAATGTGAAATGAAACAGGTTTTTGCATCCGAACAATGACACTAAATAGGACTAAGCACTGATTAATTACAGATGAGTTAAGTTAAAAATGCTTGGTCCATTGTTAACTAATATAATGGAATTTTATTTGTCTCTGACCACTGGGTTTACGATTTACACAAGTTATGGGTTAAGCAAATTAGATATTAAATGGGTGGATACAAAAATCGGTATAGAAATCCAACTAAACAAAAGTTTTTTATTATTCTCCCCATTTTTATTTAACTGCCCGGAAAAAAATAGATATATTAAAAATATAAATAATATTATTAATTTTCATAAAATAATTAATTATTTTTTTATTTTATCATACTTCTCTCTTATTTATTATTTTGTAAATTATTTTTTCTTTTAATATCAATAGATATACAATTAAAAAAGAATAATTAAGGCTCTCTTAAATTTTAAAATTGTGAAGTGAACAAATAAATGGAAATAAGAAAATAAGAGTATCTTTTATCAGAACTTGTCGTGTGTTCTCAATCACCTTGTTACTTACTCTACACATATAGAAGGCCCATTCGACATGAAAGATGATCGGTTTTGTTGTTTTTGGGAAACTCGCCCATTTCGTATCAAAGTAGAGACCAATGAAACCATGCTACTGACCAAAAAAAAAAATGAAACCATGCTAGGTAAAGTCGGTGATCGCCATCAACAAAAGAAAACAACACGTGTGTGAATCGACCAAACAAAAGAAAAGAACAACACCGCAGAATCGTGCCCATTTTGAACAGGTAACACCATCAAAGCAAAACTCAAAACGAACAAAAGAAAAGGTATGATGAGTCATCACGTGGCCACAACCTTATTATTATATATTATTATCATCACTCATCAGAGAGACCATTATTGATCCCATTCGAGAATCCAGAGAAGTGAGTGGGAGAGAGGAGATAGAGAATGGCAATCACAGTGCCCAGTAGACAGTTATTCATAGATGGAGAGTGGAAAGCCCCACTTCTCAACAAACGGATTCCTATTATCAACCCCGCCACTGAAAATATTATAGGTTTTCTTTATTATTATTGATCTAAACTTTACCATTTCTGTGGCGGTTTTTAATTTTTGTGATGATTATGATTTATTACACGTGTTTGTGGTGTGCATTGTAAGTTGTGAGTTGATGTGAATGGTGTTGTGGGATCAGGGGATATACCAGCTGGTACTAAGGAAGATATTGACCTTGCTGTTGATGCTGCTACAAGGGCACTGTCCCAGAACAAAGGCAGGGATTGGTCAACAGCTTCTGGTTCTCTGCGTGCTCGCTATCTTCGAGCCATCGCTTCAAAGGTTTTTTTTCCTTTTTTTTTAATACTTCGATTAAGGAAAATATGCTTTGACACATGTTGAAAGAATGGGAATAAGAATAGTAAATGTGACAACTTATCCAATTTGGCATGAAGAGAGAGAGAAAAAAGATAGGTGGTTAAGAGTAAATATATAGTCATTATTAAATTAATTATGTTTTTATATAACAAATATATATTTTATTAGTTTTAGTTTTTACTTAATTATTATATTATTCGTTTTAATCTTTATATTTGAAAAATAACACATTTTGATTTTTAAGAATTAAAATTGAGTAAACTTTAAATCGGACTAATTTAAAAAAAGAGTGTTATATTTTCCATGGATTATTGACATATTTAGTTTAAGTTTTTTTTAAGAATTTCCATATTTTTTTGGACTTTAAATCTTTCATCTTAGCTTAATGATGCATGACTTATTGGTTAATAACGTGTATTGATATGGTAACGGATTTAATAGGGTCACGGAAATATATTTGAGGTCTAAGAATAACAGAATTGGTTTTATGTGAATGGTATGGAGTACTGTTTGATTGGCTCAGTTGCGCATGTTCTTGACATCTAACTGTCTGTATCACAGGTAACAGAGAAAAAGAATGAGCTGGGAAAACTAGAAGCAATTGATTGTGGAAAACCTCTAGATGAAGCATTGGCGGATCTGGTAACATTTGATATTGGAAAAACAGTAACTGATGTTGCCATGAGTTTTATGCTTATTTGGATCTATAATTTATCATGCAGGATGATGTTATTGGTTGTTTCAACTATTATGCTGAGCTTGCTGAAGGGTTGGATGCAAAGCAGAAGGCTCCTGTATCTCTTCCTATGGACAACTTCAAGAGTTATGTTCTCAAGGAGCCCATTGGAGTTGTTGCTTTAATTACTCCATGGTAGCTGCTGTTTCTCCATTTAACTACTTATGCATACTTTTTACAACGAAATTTATTGGCTTATGCATTCTTTATAAAATTAACATTGGTCCATCCAATGATGCCCTAGCTGAAATATAGTTTGTGCATTAAGTACCTTATATCTGCAGTGGCCTAGATTCTTTGCTAATTATTCAAGTTATTATCAAGAATACCAGTTGTTGATTGAATCTCTTGAATGGCTAGTGAAATGATGTGGTCTATGTTATGTATTAGGAACTATCCTCTGTTGATGGCTACATGGAAAGTTGCTCCTGCTCTGGCTGCTGGTTGTGCTGCAATATTGAAGCCATCTGAATTGGCATCTGTGTATGTTCTCGTGAACTATCGCAAACTTGATTATTTCTCATCTTCATTTCTCATATGTTGGCTTGTCACTTACAATTTTAGGACCTGTTTGGAGCTGGGTGAAATATGCAGAGAAGTAGGTCTTCCTCCCGGTGTATTAAATATTGTCACTGGATTAGGCCATGAAGCTGGTGCACCTTTGGCATCTCATCCTGGTGTAGACAAGGTTCAACTGCTTTTCGTTATCTGTAGAATCAAAGATTATATCAGCTCCATTCTTCTTTTCTATCCACTTGAAATGAAAAAAAAATGTTCCTATATATTTGTCTCTCTATAATTTGAAGACACTAATAATTACATTCTTTCGAATTTTACTCTTATATTAATTTTAAGTAATAGTAATAAATGTTTAGCTACCATACTTATATGCTTATAATTATAAATGAGGGTAGAGAAAGTAAGCAAGTGTATTCTAGGAATTATAAAGAATATTTTGATAAAAATAAGTACAATGATTACATTTCTTAATATGTGTATTTTAGCCTCAATTTGACACATAAAAAGAAACAGAGAGGTAGTATTTCTATAGCTTGCTAGTTTTGTTACTATGCTGTCTGTGAGTTTGCAAAGCTATTGTGCCATTATGGCTAATACTTAACTTTTCAACAGATTGCCTTCACTGGAAGCTCTGTAACTGGGAGCAAGATCATGACAGCCGCAGCACAGCTAACCAAGGTACTTTAAACACTATCATTTGTGAATTATGTGCAATTCAGCCTCCGCTATAAATGCTAGAGGAGTCTGAAGAACATATGCTGAAGAACAAAGATAGTAACTCTTTATTTTTCCTTTCATATTTCTCTCTCTCTTTTCCTTGTGAACTAGTGCAATTTCTAACTTGTGGTTTCTTATTGGCAGCCTGTTTCACTAGAACTTGGTGGGAAAAGCCCAATCATTGTTTTTGAGGATGTTGACCTTGACAAGAGTAAGTTCCTTGTATTTTGTTATGGACAGCCCATGTTTTAATGCATTGTGGAATCACATGTACTATGTAACTGATTGAATGGCAGCTGAGTAAAATTTGGGTATCTATAACCTATTGCATGTTCAAAACAGACGGTCATATATACCATTTAACATTTATTATTCGATTCTCCATGATTTAAACAGCTGCTGAATGGACCATCTTTGGCTGCTTCTTCACAAATGGTCAGATATGCAGTGCAACATCTCGGCTCATTGTGCACGTAAGTTTAATAGACAGATTTGTATTCACCAATTTCATCCATAACACTGTTTCCATGTTCACAAACAACTACTGCAGCTTACTTTTCTTATTTTTGCTGCATAAATAGGAAGGTTCAGATTTTCTCAGATTGTGGTAGAAGTTTGTTGGATCTTTTTGTAGCAATTCGGTTTGCCGAGTTTTGAAATTTGATAAATTGACTCGTTTACTGCTTTCAGGAAAGTATAGCAACAGAATTTGTGAATAGACTTGTGAAATGGGCCAAAAACATCAAAATTTCAGATCCCTTGGAAGAAGGTTGTAGGCTAGGCCCTATTGTTAGTGAAGGACAGGTGTGTTTGATGTTTATCACTTCTTTGTTTGACACTTACCAGTTCTTAACTTACCCTCTTCTCCTTTTATAATGAAAAATAACCCTTTTCTTCCTTGCACTTTTTAATAGCATTAGGTAAAATAAAATAAAAAACATTAATCCTATTATCCCTTTACACTTATTTCCTGAGGACAACCTACTGATAGTCTCACTGTTTACAGTACTTAACTTCAGATAATAAAATTTCAATTGCTCTTTGAAATATATGCTGGAGAGGTTTAACAGAAAGTTCCCAACACATATTATCTATAAGTTAATACAGAAAAGTTCGGATGGATTTAGGGATTTAATGCGAAGTTGATATTGCAATTTACATTTATAAGTGAGTGTTTCATTTCATCAGTGGCTTCAGTATGCTTATACACAGTTCCTGATATTGTTGATGTAGTCCCCATACATCAGCTTCATTCTGGTCCTACAACTTCAAATCCTTTTAAATTGTAATCAACTTAAGCATTTATTTGTCTAAAATCAATTTGATGTTAAATCTAGTATTTGGATTATATGGTTCAGTATAAAAAGGTGTTGAATTTTATCTCAACTGCTAAGAGTGAGGGTGCAACAATTTTGACCGGTGGATCTTGCCCAGAGGTATGATTTATAGCCTCTATTGTGTTTGCTTGGTTATGTTTTTTCTTTTTCCTGCATTTATCATGAGAAATGACAAATTCTCAAATTTAACGACAGCATTTGAAGAAGGGGTACTTTGTTGAACCAACCATCCTAACTGATGTTACTACCTCAATGCAAATTTGGAGGGAAGAAGTTTTTGGACCTGTACTATCTGTGAAAACATTTAGCACTGAGGAAGAAGCTATTCAACTAGCAAATGACACTCAGTGAGTACATTATGTTTCTGTAAAACTGATATTAATCGTAAACTACTTTTTCTTCACTTGTGGATTGATGTCTAAGTTATATATTTTTTTGATACTTCACAGCTATGGCTTAGGGTCTGCTATAATGTCAAAAGATGAAGAAAGATGTGAACGCCTATCCAAGGTGGGACTGATCCAAGATTCTCATAAAAACGACAAAATAAACTAATTTTGTATAATTTAATGGTTTATTTTTGGTTTTCTTCAGGCTATTCAGGCTGGGATTGTGTGGATCAATTGTGCTCAACCAACCCTTACTCAGGCCCCATGGGGAGGCATTAAACGTAGTGGTTTTGGCCGTGAATTAGGAGAATGGTATGGTTTTTTTTTCCTAATCATGTGTTAGAATATATGAAATTACATCTATACACATCTACTACATACGTCAATATATTGTAATCCTTTTATTATCAATTATCCTTTTTCATTTTCTCTTCTTTTTTTATACTTAAAACCTCATAATTTTAACATCGTCCAATTTTGTCAAATGTGAAAAATTCAGAACATTTGGGTTAGGTTATGTTTTCATTGTATTATAATATGAGAATGGGTATTTGATTTATTTTTATTATTATTTTCAGGGGACTTGAGAACTACTTGAGTGTGAAGCAAGTGACCAAGTATGTATCTGATGAACCGTGGGGTTGGTATCAGTCTCCTTCAAGGCTATGATATAAATTGGCATGAGGCATGCAATAAGGCGTGGGGCGACGCTAAGTTGTGATGTTGTGCACATGGAGTGACAACAAATTTCTATGCCTAATGGTTGTGTTGATTTTGTTTGGATGGTTTCCGGGGGTGCCATGCCACCGCCAATATTTGAATGCGGATAAATTATTAGACAGTATACAACTATTCTGGTTTCAACCGATTAATTTTTATTTATATAAAAATAGGAATGATAACTATTAAAAAGAAAAATAATATTTATATTTATATCTATATCAATATTATATACATTTGTCATGTCTTGTAATAACTGCTGTAAAAGAAATTTTTTTACCTTGGCTATTGAAATAATTGATTAAAAATTAATATTTTATACTAGTTATTTCAATAATTGATGTAAAAAATATTTGTTATCGATTATTAAAATAATTAGTATAAAAAAATATTTTAAAAAACTGAATCACATTAGAATCAAGTTAACATAACTCAAGTTTTGAACTTTTGTATTGATTTTACGTTCATTTCATTCAGTACTTTTCCTTTTGTTATGTATTAGTTTCTCATATAATGCGGTTTTATTTGTTTTCTATTTTAAATATATCAATATCTATTTCATAAAAAAACATAAAAATCATTTGATAATTGAATATATGATAATCAAATAATTGAATAAAAACTAATTGTGGTAATTGATCATTAAAATAGATAGATTTAGTGAAGTTTGATATTGATATATTTAAATAAGAAAATAAATAGATAAATTTATGATAATTTAATTGATAATTTTATGTAAAAATAGATAATCTGTGATCCATTATCGGATTTATCTATTCTGCAATAATATTTATAGTAGTAGTATAAAAAATTACTTGAATAATTTGTGATCTACGTTAATAGGTAATGACAGTGGAGCCAATAATAATCTATTTAATATATTTATAATTTATAATTGACAAATATATAATTTTTATATATTGATCGATAAGATATTATATCAAAAATTATAAACTTATATCAGTGAACAAAATATTCATACATTTTTTATTAACCGTCTCTTGATAATTTATAAATTATACCTTTACTCAAAATAAGTTAAGCTGTCAACCTTATATACCTTGCTTTATTTGTTATTTATTTAAATAAATGTAAATATTGATGGAAATTGAAAACTTTGAAAAGTGAAAGAAACTATGAAGTCTCGTAAGTCTGACAAATTCGTAATTCTAACAAGCAACAGAGCCATTAATGCCACCGAGTTTCTCTTTTTTTTTTGGAGTGTTTGGTTTTTTTTTTTTGCGGTGAGGTTTAATGAATCCCAAAAAAAAATTAAAATTTTGATTATTTTAAAGGATACGAACAATAAATATTAATTTTTAAATTTTTTATTTTTATAATTTTTTTATCTTTCGACTTTTCAACCCCACTCCTTTCTTCTCACATTTTAGTTTATCCATTTAATTTTTTTTCTTTTATTATTTTAGCATTTTTCATTTTGCACGGGTGTGACTTTTCTCATTCTCCTCTCTCTTTCTGCCATTTCCCTTCACTTCTTTCTTCAGTCTCCCTCTCTGTCAAAAATCTGAGATAATGGCAATAACAATCAAAAGACGCATCTTAACGCAGTGAAAAGTTCACTATGGTGAAACCATTGGTGGTGGCAACGATCAGATGGAGAAGATGCAGGCTGCAACATGTTTTTGTATTTTCTAGAGAAGACACGACTTAGAGAATAAGCATTGTGCCACTGGCTTTCGCGTTTTGGTGACCCGTTCTCAACCAAGAATCTGCTGGTTTTCTCCAGTTTTCCTGGTTTTTGGCCAGTCCATCCAGTTTAACACTAATTTCTTAACTCAACCAAACTGAACTTGATTCTGGTTTTTAATTTGATCGGTTTGATTGATTAGATCGATTCGATTTTTATAACCGCCTTCACTTTCCAAATTTAAGAAAAACAAAATTTTCATAGAAAAAATTTAGAAATGAAAAACTCCTTATCTATACTAATATTTAATGTTGTAAAATAGCAATACCAATACACCATAATTGATAGCAATAATGTCAATATTAGAAAATTATGGCACATAGATGTCCTAATATATCAATCATAAACAACAAAAATAACAATATTTTTACCGGAGATAACAGTCATGTAATCTTTAAATATTATTACCTTCATCTCAACTTTTTGAGATATTTCTTTAATCCTTAATATAAGAATCTCATTAAAAAGTTAATAATATTAATTAATTTGTTACCAAAATACCCTATTAATCGTTAATGAAATAAACATTAATTAAATAGAAAGAGTAAGATTTGTAAGTACTAAAAGCGTCAAAATGGGTTACAACCCGTGAGTCAACCCGGGCTCGAGGTAGGTTTTAGGTGAGTCAGGTTGGAAAAAAAGACTCATTTTCAAGGCAAAGCTTTTTTTGGCTCGGCCCATTGAACCTGGCTCACAGTGGGCTAAACCCGTGGTGAGTCAGGTTGGCCCATGGGTTGGTAAATAAAAATATAAAAAAAATGGCACGCGGGGGCACAGAGCACATTCACATGACACAGACAGAGAGAGACATAGGGGTCCACTAATTTTTCAACATTCTCAATTCTCTCTCATTCTAATCTCACCTCACCACGCAACTTCCTCACGTCTTCCACTTTCTATCGTTCTCATTTCACCTATCATATAACTTACACTAAAAAATGCAAGTTGGATAACATGTTTTAAAGTTGTTATGGGTACCTTCATGTCTTGTGTAACACCCTCTGTTACACCTTAATTAATTCTAGAAAAATTCGTAAATTTTCTTTTAAAGATATGATTGTTAAAAAGAAACTAACAGAATAAATTACACACATTATTTCTGAAATACCTCATAAATATTATTAAAACTTTATAAAGTAATTGTACATTCATCCGAAGAAAATAAATATTAAACATTATAAAAAAAGAGGAAACTTCATGGCTCAGAAGCAGTTACTTAATAATATTATTTATTCATTGGACCACGGTATTCATACCGAGCTCCCTTTCTAGAACGTGCTATATCTACTGCCAAGATTCTTCGATCCTTCCCTCTGAACCATCAATTTAAAACATATGAAACAAAAACACGGAGAAAAGAGTGAGAAACAGAATATAATATTCTCGAATAAGACATAAGCAACAAAGGGTTTTCACAAACCAATACATAATAATATCAATCACAATCACATACACAATCAATTATGAATGCATGAATGTTATACAATATCTTCATCATAACTTACCTATATATGTTGGCCCTTAAATTTTAATTTGTACTTGGCCAACCAGGAGTTTACACTATTCCATAAGTCCGGATAATAATAATATAAACAACTCAACTAGTATGAAAACACTTAGAGACTAGTCAGATTGAGAAGGTTTTTATTGTGAAAGTACCCGACACTAGGGAGCTACCCTAGGTCCCCTGAAGCACCCTTCCATACCCTCTCATCTCAAGGCTCGTAATTAAGCCTCCTCTAATGTATCCTCGGTTTCTATAATCTTTCCCCAGACAATATCATTTTATTTCACTTTAATGATTCATGATGCATGAACTACTCGCGTATTTAGTTAGTTAAAGCTTTTAGAAACTCAATTATTAAATACCTTAAAGGTTTATAACATTATCTCAATAAACTGTACATTTTCTTAATTCTCTGAATTTCTGTTATACATAAATAAATTTGGTACAGTTTTCAATTCTCACCAAAATTGAGTTTCCAAGCCTTAAATATCTCAAAACTTATCATAGAAAACTTTACATATTTTTTTTTCTCAAATTGAATCTTAACAATATCGAATTTAGAAATCTCAATTATTTCCAAATATTTTTAGTTATTAGATTAGAACAAAATAATTTACTTTTGAAAAATTTATTTTACTTAAAGATAATAATTCTTAATTTATTAAAAAATACTTAAAATTATAAAATTTTTCTTTACTTCAAGAATTAATTAATTCAAGCTTTTTATAGATTAATTTTCATAAAATGATTTCTTTTGAAATAAATACTAGATTTTTAAAGATTAAAAGTAAAATTAATGAAAATAATTTCTAAGAAGAAATAAAAGACTAAAAAATTAAAATAATACTTTTTCTTAGAATAAAAATTTAAAGAGTAAGGTAAGAAAATTTTTACTAAGTTTTAATTTTCCGCCATGCTTACTATATGCTCAAACTCCACATCACAAGATCATCCATAACAATTAACAATCATAAATAATTAACAATCACAAAAATAATTAATCAAAATCAAGTCAATAAAGCATTATTTATAAATATTATAATTCAAAGTCTAATGGTTATTAATATAGTCAATTTGAGTCCTTATCATTCATTCTTTGCATAGGTTTAGTTCAGTCAATAATAGTCCAAGTCCTTGCATAGGTTTAATTCATTCTGTATAGGTCATAATAATCCAAGTCCTTGCATATGTTTAATTCAGTCCGTATAGGTCATAATAGTCTAAGTTCTTGCATAGGTTTAATTTAGTCCGTATAGGTTATAATAGTCCAAGTCCTTGCATAGGTTTGTCAGAGTTAGTTACACCAGATATTTAATTTAAAATTTATTATAAATTTTAAGTTAAAAAGTTAATATTTTAAAATAATAATATTATTAAATTTAAAAGGAGTAGGGGACTCCTCCCATTATTCTTATGTCTTTTCATTTTATATTCCTATCTCACTCCCCCTTACCTTGAATTGTTACCAAAAGAGAGTTTGCTTTGCGCCTCCGATTTCTAAAAATATTAATACCAATCTTATTTTAGTATAGGTATAAGATGAAAATTAAGATTACTACTTAAAAAAGAAATGGTAAATTTTGAATAGTGAATAGTGAATAGTAACGGTAAATAGTAAATCATGAATAGTAACAGTAAATAGTAACAGTAAATAGTAATTTACTATTTGAATAGTAATTTACTATTGAAATAGTAATTTATTATTGAAATAGTAATTTACTATTGAAATAGTGGTTTACTATGCAGAATAGTAACTTAAAATAATATTATTTCTAGTATAATAATAGATTTCTAAAAACGATATGAAAATAACCCAAAAAAATATAAAAAAAAGGTATTCTTACCTTGTTATTTTAGCAGAACCTCCTTGCAAAAATATTATCTCTCTCTTACTTCCACCACTATCTCTCTAGCACTACTATATTAAGAAAATTTAATGTGAAATTATGAATTCTAACGAAGAATTCCTTCGATATTTATAGGAAAAAAATTATTATGCATTCCATTATTTTATTATAAAAGTATTGTGCAATTTCTGAAATTTTCATTTTTGGTTACTGTGCAACCTTTGAAATTTTCGTTTATGCATAGTGTTTTGTATAGTAAATGTCGGCTGAATTATTAAGCCAAATAGTAACCTTTCACTCGGTATATTTTAAATATTCAAAATCAGTCCTTTTTGAAATTTAGCAATATTATATCAGTCCTCACTAATTTTATAATAAGTAATATAAAGTTTAAATTTTAAAATATAATTAAATTTTCTGTTAAAAAAATTTATTCATACGTTCCTGATTTTTTTACGATTGGTAAAAATCAAGATTTTTCTCAAACCAATCATTTTTAGACAAGTCTACTTAAAATAGATTTTAGAAAATTTTCTTAAAATTTAAGTTCACTTTCTTATAAATATTTTTAATTTTAAGTCACTTTATATGAATTTAAAATTAATTAAAATATATTATTTAATTAAAATATTTCCAAAATTCTAGAAAATCATAAATAGTATGTAGATTAAAAAGTTCTAAAGAACCACAATCGAATTCCTTCAAAATTTTAATATAAAAATAGGGGTGTTACAACTCTCCCCTTAAAAAATTTTAGTCCTCAAAATTTACATTATTTAATAAAACAAATGGAGATGAGACTCTTTTATCCCAGTTTCTAGTTTCCATGTAGCATCTTCTCATCTCGTTTCACTCTAAATGATCTTTACGAATGAAATTGCCTTATCCCTTAGCTGTTTTATTCTTCTGTCAGCTATTCTAATAGGTGGTGCATCATATGTAAGATTATCTTTAACTTGTATGACATCAGGTTCAATAACATGTGTAGGATCAGATATATACTTTCGTAAGTTTGACACATGAAAAACGTTATGGATATTAGAAAGAAAAGTTGGTAATGCTATTTGGTAGGCAAGAGGACTAACTTTCTGAATTATTTGATATGGACCAATAAATCTAGGAGTTAATTTTTGAGATTTCATTGCCCGACCGACCCCAATCGTAGGTGTGACTTTCAAGAATACATGATCGTCTTCTTGAAATTCGAGCGGCTTCCTTCTTTTGTCATAGTAACTTTTTTGCCTGCTTTATGCTGCCTTCATCTTTTCCTGAACCATTTTAATTTTATCCATGGTTTGTTATACCAACTCTGGTCCTGGCATCAAGTTTTCACCAGTCTCAAACCAACATAGCGGAGTCCTACATTTTCTTCCATATAATGCTTCAAAAGGTGCCCTGCCAATACTAGCATGGAAACTATTGTTGTAGGTGAACTCCACATATGGTAAGAATTGATTCCAACTTCCTTTATGCTCTAACACACAAGCTCATAACAAGTCCTCTAGAGATTGAATTGTTCTTTCTAATTGTCCATCCGTTTGAGGATGATATGCTGAACTCAGACGTAGTCTTGCTCCCAAAGCCTTATGCAAGCTCTTCCAGAATTACGATGTAAAACGAGGGTCTCAATCAGAAATGATACTTGAAGGAATTCCATGCAATCTCACAATCTCCTCGATGTATAATTTCGCCAGCTTTTCCATAGAGTAACGAATATTAATGGGAATAAAGTGGGCAGATTTAGTTAACCTATCAACTATTACCCATATTGAATCATGTCCCAATGGAGTTTTAGGTAAAGAAGTCACAAAATCCATGGTAATGCTATCCCATTTCCATTTTGGTATTTCCATTGATTGTAGCATTCCAGGGGGCTTTTGATGTTCCACTTTAACCTTCTGGCAAATTAGACATGTAGCCACGTATTCTGCCACCGCTTTCTTCAATCCATGCCACCAAAATAACTTCTTCAAATCTTGATACATTTTAGTAGCTCCGAGATGAATGCTCATATAACTTTTCTGGCCTTCTTCCATAATTGCTTTCCTCAACTCCTCTTGATCAGGGATACACACTTGATCCTTATACCTCAACAATTAGTCGTTTCCCATATTGAACTCGACTTCTTTTCCTTGTTTCAAGAGTTCTTTCTTCTCTTGCAAGAATTCATCCTCTCGTTGAGCCTCTAAAACTTGTCTCAGGAATTCACTTGTCACTTGCAACATTCCTAATATGTAGTTGTTAGCATTAACCTTTACTACTAGGTTAAGATCTCTGAAGTTCTCTATCAATTCCAGCTCTTTAATCATCATTATGGATGCATGTAGAGACTTTTGACTCAAAGCATCAGCTACTACGTTCACTTTTCTAGGATGGTATTGCAATTCAAAGTTGTAGTCTTTTAAGAACTCCATCCATCTCCGTTGCCTCATGTTTAACTTCTTTTGGTCGAATGAATACTTGAGACTCTTATGATCACTAAACACATCGAATGTTGCACTGTATAGATAATGCCTCCAAATCTTTAAGGCAAAAACTACAACGGCTAACTCTAAGTCATGGGTAGGGTAGTTAATCTCATGTTGCCTTAATTGGCGCGACGCATAGGCTACAACCTTTTTGTCTTGCATGAGTACACTTCCTAGTCCTTGCTTAGACGCATCACAGTAAACTTCAAAACTTCGATGTGGATCGGGGAGTACTAACACCGGCGCAGAAGTAAGTTGATCTTTTAGCTCTTGAAAACTATTCTCACATTGTGTCGTCCACACAAAAGGTTGTCCTTTCCGTGTTAACTTGGTCAGTGGGTATCCTAGCTTTGAAAATCCTTCAATGAATCTCCTCAGCCAAGCCTAAGAAATTTTTGATCTCAGTAATTGTGGTTGGTCTCTCCCATTTCAAAACTGCTTCCACCTTGGAAGGGTCTACCGCTATTCCTCCTTGACTAATTACATGTCCTAAAAAGTTCACTTCTTCCAACCAGAATTCACATTTCGACAGCTTTGCATACAGTTGTTTCTTTTTTAGGATTTCCAACACAACCTTCAAGTGTTCAACATGTTCTTCTCTGCTTTTAGAGTACACTAATATATCATCAATGAACACCACTACAAATTTATCTAAATATGGATGAAAAATCCTATTCATGTAATCCATGAATATGGCTGGTGCATTAGTTACACCAAAAGGTATCACTAGATATCCGTAATGGCCATAGCGTGTTCTAAAAGCAGTTTTTGGTACATCTTCTTTTTTCACCCTTATTTGATGGTATCCAGACCTCAAATCAATTTTGGAGAATACTATGGCACCACGCAGCTTACTACTAAAAAAACACCTTTTAGCGACGGAATAAGTTGGTCGCTAATCCGTGCCAAGACCGTCGCTACAAACGTTAGCGACGGCATTTTTGACGGGATACCACCCGTCGCTAAAACCCTCGTCGAAAATCGGTCAGCGACCATAAAGCAGACGTCACTACATTTCCGACGGCATAATGCCATCGCTAAAATGGGGTCTGCTTCAGCCGTCGCTAACTGTGGCCATACAGCGACCTCATCAGTCCGTCGCTACGAGCGACGGCCGTGTACCGTCGCTGTAGTCAATCATACAGCGACCTCATGCCCCATCGCTACTAGCGACGGCCGCCTACCGTCGCAGTGGTTTGTCATACAGTGACCTCATTCCCCCGTCGCTGTAGTTAGTCATGCAGCGACCTGATGCCCCCCGTCGCTACTAGCGACGGACGCCAACCGTCGCAGCTGTTAGTCATGCAGCGACCGCATGCCCCCGTCGCTAGTTTTTGGACATACAGCGACCACAGGAGCCGTCGCTAGCTGGAATTTTTAAATTTTTTTAAAATTAGTTCAATATTGACTGGTTTTGTTAATTTAACTTTAAAAATGTATTAATATTTTGTATTTTGTATTGGCTGATAAAATTTTATAATTAAATTTAAATAATTTTTTTAAAATATTAAATTATTATTAAAAACAAAATAATAGATTAAATTTAATTATCAACTAGGTTGAATTATTAATGATAGGTACAATAAGGCTTTTTGATTTGAATTTAATTACCAATAAATATTGACATAATAAATGAAGAATGACAAAATAAATACTGAGTGAAATATAACATAAAAACTAAAAATTAAATATACAATGTGTATAAATAATGAAAATACAATCATGGTGGTGGGGGATCCTGGGGTGGTGGTGGGGGCGCCTGGGAAGTGGGGGGAGGTAGCCTCGCCATCAACTGCATCAGTAGCTCCTGCTGCTGAGCAAGTTGCCGACGAGTCTCGGCGTGCTGCTCCTCGGCCCGCTGTCGGTCCGCCTCGGCTTTCTGTCGATCGGCCTCGGCCCGCTCCAACAACAACTGCCTCTGACGTCGCTCCTCCTGTAGCTCATCGTTCAGGTTTTGAATTACCTGAACGACCTCAGTCGGAAGACCAGAGGAAGACGAAGAGGAAGGGGTCTTCCCCTTTTTCGCCAGCTGCGTGCCGATGCCACCCAATCCAAATACCCTCCCTTTCTTGTTCACACCGCCAACAGCCTCCATATAGATGGCGTTGGCGTCAGAACAAGATAGGGTGGGAGGAACCTCCCCTTCAGGAGTGGAAGCCACCAGGTCCGCCTCTTTCTCGGCCCTCCTGGCCTGATACGCCTCCTGTAAATTCAAAAACAATGATAGGATTAGTAAGCTGATTTGTAAATTATAAGCATGTGTCAGTTAAAAGTAAATACCGCTAGATCCATAGTCTTCTGGTTTACCCATGCACCGGCTTTGTTCTTCTTGGTCATTTGCATGACCTCAAACAAAGAAGGCTCCCGGTGCTCCCTCAGCTCCTGTGGTGGACAAAAAACATTGAGATTATTATTTGTAAACATGTCAGACGAATCATAATAGAAATGTTTAACATAAATATACTTACAAATCTTTTCTTGTGCTCGAGGGTTGAAATGCTACCCCCAGTGTAAACCGAGGCTGCAGCATCGGTGGCTCTGTTGGCCCTGTTCCGAGCACTCGCCTGCTGGAACGGGACCCCGCCCCACTTCTGGACCATCCCGTCCCAATGGTCCTCCGGGATCCAACGAGGGTGCTCACCCTTGTCCCTCACCTTCCAAAGGGTACTCTTGATGAATTTGGAGGTTTTTGTGGCAAAGACCTTCCTAATCTCATCAATCATACCCTCCGTCTACTGGTAATCACACTGTAAAATGAAATGAGAAATCAAAATTAATAAGAGGTGTATTTGACAAATCAAGTCACAACAAATGAGCTAGGAACTTACCGAGAAGGTGTCAAACCACCTATCTTGGACAACCTTCCCAGCATCTGTCCAAGATATATATGGACCATCCCACTGGGCCTTTAATACCTTAGTAATCGCTTTGGTAGTGCGACTACTATCAACAAAGCTGTAATGACAACAATTATATCAGGAGAATAACAGTGGACAATCTAGGGAGACTCCCAAAATTTCGGCAGAGTCTCCCCTGTAAATGTAACATTTCCAAGTTTAAATAGTTACCCTGTTACAAACAGAAGAGTGCCCAGTACAATTCAATCTATACAAGTACTAATTAAAGTAACATCCAATAAACCAACAAGTCTTTCCACTAAAGTTTAATATAAAGTATCATACAAATAACATAAAAGTATTTGAGGTTTAGTCACTTACTCGTCTCCGGCCGGCACGGGTACCAACATGGGCAGAGGGGATGCCGGAGGTGGGGTGGCCTGATGGCCATGGTCCTCCAAGCCACCAACTCCAGGACTCTGCTCTGGGGTGGTCAGTCGGGGTGATGGGGTAGTCTGCTGTGGTGGTGGTGGTGGAGCGGTCTGCTGTGGTGGTGGTGGTGGTGGTGATGGAGTGCTCTCCTGTACTGGTGATGGAGTGGTCCGCTGCAGTGGTGATGGAGTGGTCTCCTGTCCTGGGGTGGGAGTCCCCTGTCGGGATGTCGGGGTCCTGGACCCACCACCCCTACTGAAGGGCAGTCGACGTCCCGTCATCTGTGGATAAAATCATGAAAAGAAAGGTTAGTCTCAGGATATATGTAAACCTATGTATATATGTTTAACAACTACATACTCTGTGTCTGTTTCAGTTTCAAATTCCCCCTCAGTTTCAGTGTCACTGTGGTTATCTGTTTGAACAAGTTCATCAGTATCCAAATCAGCCCTAGACCGTTTTGATCGAGAGACAAGGTCTTTGTCAATGTGTTCACCCCCGTAGTGGCGAGTGTCTCATCCATTATGACTGGATCAATGTTGAACAACAAATTGGCATCATTGAGCTTGTGTGGTGCAAGCTGATAAGCGTCATCGACCTCCTCGGAGACATTGTCAGTGATCTGACTTCGGGCCTTGGCCTTGATTACTGCATACCAGTCCCGATGTCCTCCCGGGAAGTCGGTGTAATAAACCTGCTCAGCTTGTTGGGCAAAAATGAAGGGATCAAACCCTTTATATCTACCATTCTTCTTGACCTCAACTAAGCCGTAGTTGTTGTCAACCTTTGTTCCAACACCGATTGTGTTGTCGAACCAATCACATTTGAATAGAACAATATCTCTTCTTAGTCGTCCAGAGAACGAAACTTCAACAATCTCCGTCAGCACTCCATAAAAGTCTTCTTCCAACTGTCCGGCGGTGCCTTTAGCACAAACCCCGTAGTTATGGGTGCGCATCCCTTCACTCCATTGAAGAATATTAAACTTGTAGCCATTTACGTAGTAAATAGGCCATTTTTTAACAGTTTTCACCGGCCCCCAAGAAAGGGCTTGGAGTAAAGAATCTTCAATATGGTTGTTAGGGTCTTGTATCTATGTACAACATAAGAAGTAGGTCATCGTTAGATACCGGGAGTTAGAAGCAAATAGGCTTAAAAACACTTGGTATACGGGTCTTACGTGTTGCGCGAACCAACCAACGAACTTGGATGACACCTCACTATGAATTTGGTCATCAGTTAAATCATTTTGCTCAAGTTTTAGCATATCTGTGTATAAGCTATTCAAAGAAAACAAATTTAGATACTATAAAAGCTACGTTTAGAATGTATAATATAACTTCTATGACTTACTCAATAAAGGGTTCCACTTCTGGGCAATTTAGAAGAATGTACAAGTGAGCCGCCTTTCGATCTTTCTCATCAATGTAACATTTTGTGAGCCTGCCCCCAAGATTGCGGGGAATTCTACTCATTCTAGTTTCTATCTCCGTCGGAAAATAGAAAGAAGCAAAGGTTGTCATTTCTTCGACTAAGTATGCCTCATAAATTGATGCTTCAACGCAGGCTTTGTTCGACACTTTATCTTTTAAGGAGTGTAAGAATCTTCAACATCATTAACAAGATAGTGTTAAGTTAGAAAATACTATTATAAGAAGTGTTTGCAAGGAAATTAAAGAGTTCTGGCGTTCACCTTTCGAATGGATACATCCAACGATACTGCACCGGGCCACCAACCAAGGCCTCGTACGGTAGATGGATAGGCAAATGCTCCATCGAGTCAAAAAAACTTGGTGGGAAAATCTGCTCCAACTTACAAATCAACACCGGGATAGTTTCTTCCATCTTCACAAGTTTCTCCACAGTCAACGAAGTAGCCGTCAACTCCTTAAAGAAGTGACTCAACTCCACCAACGGCTTCCAAATAGCCTTCGGTAAGGCATGAAACGCGTATGGGAGTAGTTGTTGCATAAACACATGGCAATCATGACTTTTCATGCCAAACACCCTGCCCTCCTTTACATCGACACATCTACTTAAGTTAGAAGCGAATCCGTCAGGCAGGGTCAACCCATTCATCCAAATACACACAGCAATCTGTTGTGGTCTAGTTAAAGCATATTTTGCATGGGGTTTAAACATTCTTCCACGTCCCGCATCCCTCAACTCCAACTCCTTCCTAGAACACCAAATCGGAAGGTCTAGACGACTCTTCTCGTTGTCCTTTGTTCTCCCTTTGATGTCCATAACAGTGTCAAAAATATTCATGAAAACATTACGTTCAGTGTGCATGACATCAATGTTGTGTCTTAACAACAAGTCTTTCCAATATGGCAAATCCCACAAGACACTCTGCTTCACCCAGTGGTGTTCCTTACCGTAACCCGCAAACTCCTTAACACTATTGTCCAAGATGTAAGGATACTCTTCGACCCTCTGCCAAACCCGTGCACCAGATAACCTACGGGGTGAAGGTTCATTAACAACCTTGTTCTTCTTAAAAGCAGTTTCGTTTCTCCTAAACGGGTGATCCAACGGTAGAAACTTTCTATGACAGTCAAAGAAACTTGTCTTGCCACTAACAGGGAGTGATTCCCCCCCGGTATGTTCCATGCATACAGGGCAAGCAAGCTTCCCAGACGTCGACCATCCAGAAAACATACCATAGGCTGGGAAGTCGTTAATAGTCCACATCAAAACAGCACGCATCATAAAGTTGTTCTTCAAAGACGCATCGTATGTCATTACCCCGTCATCCCATAACTGTGATAACTCTTCAACCAACGGTTGCAAAAACACGTCTATGTTCGCCTTTGGATTTTTGGGTCCTGGAACCAGTATAGATAGAAACATGACCTCCCTCTTCATACACATATCAGGAGGCAGATTGTATGGGGTCAGGATGACCGACCAACAAGAGTAAGCCCTTCCGTATTGACCGAAAGGGTTAAACCCATCAGTACATAAGCCAAGTCTTACATTGCGCGGCTCGGCAGAAAAGTCCGGATATAGCTTATCCAAACACTTCCATGCTTTCCCGTCGGAAGGATGGCAAAGAAACCCCTCTTGTGTTTGGTTCAGAGCATGCCAACGCATGTGTTTTGCCGTGGACAATGAGGCATACAGGCGTTGAAGACGCGGTGTTATAGGGAAGTACCACATTTTCTTTCTGGCCGTCCGGGTTACCTTCCCTCTCCTTTTAACGGTCTTGTAGCGTTCCTCATTACAATGCAGACATTTTGTGACACTCTTGTCTGTAAACTCATTTCTGAACAGCATAAATCCACCAACACAACACTCTATCTTCACACAACCCAACCCCAAGTTTGCCACTTGTTTCTTAGCACGGTACAGGTTTGCTGGCATTCTGTGATTACTAGGCATGGTGGAACCCATCAGATTGACCATCCTATTAAAACAACCTCCAGAAAGATTATAATCTGCCTTTAGGCTTAAAGCAGCTAGGGAGGCGGATAACTCAGTGTGACTGTAGCACCCGTCCCACAATGGAGTCTGAGCCACCGCTAACAAATCATAAAATCTCTTCACCTCCGGATTAGGATCCTCCTCTACATTGTCAGAGTCTCCATGACTTGCTTGGTCATTATGTTCCAGCAGACGCCCGGTGGAGGGTCCAACATGATCCATCACCATTTGTTCTATGTTGTTGTATGTATCCCTGTTTCCTCCAACCTCATAGTAAGACTGTTGCACGGTTACGTCTGATGGTCTACGCGGTAACTGCTCACCATGGTTGTACCAGCAGTAGTATGTTTCCATGAACCCTTTCTCAGTTAGGTGGCACATGACATCATCCACGTATTCAAAACTCATGCATTTGTACCTTGAACACGGACAACGAATCTTCTGAGTCACTTCAAATCCAGGCGTGTTTGCCGTAGCGAACGGAATGAACTCCAATATCCCTATCATAAACTCCTCAGTCACTCGCCGATTGCGATCTAGTCGGTTGTACATCCATCGCTGATTTGCCGGTTCCTCCATTTACAATATCTAACAAGCACGATTTCTGTTACTTTAAATTATTGTAATTTTATTTGACTATCGGTTGTAAATCACTCTCTATCTCTTTGATGTTGCAAATTGGTGGGGCCCTATCCCATTCGGGATGAATATGCAACCAACTGTAACCCATCTCTGTTGTATGTGATCCATCTTGTGTCGTTGATGTTCATTTAAAATTTTGGTAGCATTTCACATTGGTCCCCGAGTACATAGAGATACGTACAGTATGAAACACCGCACGCAGACATGCACCCTGGGGATAATACGAAACACCATAACCGAAATTTCATATGAACATTCAACGTCTTAAGATAGACTATATACAACATTGATGGGTTACGCCCTACTGGTTACAAATTCATACCAAACTGTCCAACTGGGACAATTCAAGATCCAACACAACACGGTACATCAGCCGGTTGTTTTGAAACTTGAATGGGAATCTAATGGGTACACACACGACTAAACTCTACATTATTAAATCATGAGTTTCATTTTTTAAGTTCCCTAAGAAAGGAAGCCTGTCAAAATTTTGGCAGAGTCTCCCCTGTAAACTAGACATTTCCTAAATTTACGAACGACCTGTTACATACAGAAAACTTCCCAGTATAGATAAATAAACATACCATAAGCATTGTATATGATATTCAGAGTTATGAACACCAAATCATGTTATCAGTACATAAAACCAATGCCTAATGAGCTCTGCTCTCCACTAACAAACAACATTACATATGCATAAAGAATCATCTTATCAGTACACAAAACTAATGCCTAATGAGCTCTGCTCTCCACTAACAAACAATATTACACATGCATCTTCAAATCATGTTATCAGCACATAAAACCAATACCTAATGAGCTCTGCTCTCCACTAACAAACAATATTACACATGCATATAAAATTATGTTATCAACACACACAAAACCAATGTCTAATGAGCTCTGCTTTCCACTAACAAACAACAATCCACATGCATACACATAATGAGAAAGTCAGTGTTAAGGGATTACCTCGAGGAAAAAAGTGAGGGAAGAATATGAAGCTATCGACAAATGATCACAGACCAGGTGTAACGTGTGCTAGTCTGCATGACAAACCAATAACTGGTTGGATAGCTACAAATAGCAAGGAAACTAAACAAAGAGAGACATGTAAAGAAAATTATAGATTAAGTACATTGCAAGGAAACTAAACAAACAGAGACAGTCAAAGCAAATTACAGCTAAGGTGGCATTGGATAAAGCGTCCAATTAGAAAATTGATTACTAATTACTCAATATTATATAAGGTCTATCCCATTCAATGTTAAAGGCCAAGTTTAAGTAAGAAAAATAAAAACACTCTAATGGATTCGGATAGGGGGGCTTTAATGGATTCAGGAGGTTGAAGATTGGCTATAGGTTCACAGTATTTGTAAAGCTCCTCCTACAAACTAGGGTCCTAGTAGGGGTGTTTATTCCAAGCTATATATACCTAGAGAATATCATACCATTTGATAAGTTTCATGTTAACTCCATATTTAAGATCATCAGGGGCATGAGAGTACCCATCTGTCATATAATTAAATTTATCGTAACACCAAAATTTATTGTCTTATATATCAAGCTTAGTATGAATCTCTTATGTATGGGTACTCTTTTGAGTTTTGTTTAATTACCTTGCAAAAGTATGCTCCAGAAGAGAAGCTTCAATGTCCTAATGGTTATCTTCCCATTTTAACTTTCCCCTCCCCTCCCAGCAAATAAATTATGAAGTAATCAAATTTGACTTATCCATTTCATTTCATCAAAACCAAACATAAGTTAACAACTTATACACCACTTTCTCTGATGACAAATGGCATAACACAGATTCAACCAAGGTTGTTAAGACGTAGAGTCTACGTTGAGACGATGAGGATTTGAGAAACGTAGGCTCGTGAAACGTAAGACGAAACGGAAGAGTCTACTAGAAATTCTAAAATATATATAAATATAATAAATATCAAATTAAAATCATAAACTTCATAATATAAACCAAATTCAATATCACAAACATAAACATGAGAAAGATGGACGAGGGAAAGGCTCAACGACGATGGACGAACTCTCAGACGACGGAAACGAAGGAGAAAGATCGAAGGATAAAGATGACCCGGTATTTTCCAGCCCGATTGTGCGAGACGGAAACGCACCTGACTCCACGTCTCGCCGTTCCGCGTCGCGATTCTGCTCCGTCTCTACCAGGAGCCGATTCTGCAGCCGTTCCAGGACGGGAAGCCGCTGTGAGATGTAGAATCGTCTGATTCTACGTCGCGAGATGCGACTCTAACAACACTGGATTCAACTACTGCTAAACTTACTAGTTGCCACATCTCCATGATATCTCACCCTCTACCTTAATTAACACAGCCTCTAAAACAAAACAACAAAAATTACCCCTGAAATAAGTGGGCAGGCTCACATCCCAGATAGATATGTGTTTCTAATCATGCACCAATAGGAATACTGATTTCCATATATAATATTGTAAATAACGAGTTATTGTCCCCCTAATTCTAATCCTTCTCATATCATGATTTACTCTCAATTAGTAGGACAGTAGGACTACCATGTGGCCTTTAGTTATAATTTTGATTAACTGTGATAACTCTTAACAACATTCAGAAATTTTATGTCACTACATGATAAAATTCAGAACACAAAAATTACCGGGTAGGGTAGGGAATACATGATAAAATTCAGAACACAAAAATTCTAGAGTAAAATAGAATTTATGCATCTAGAATGTAAGGGTGGTGATGAAGAGGAAGATCCACAAAACTTACCTAGCACAAGCCTAAAAAGCTCACGGTTTTAAGACTTCTTAATGCAAGGGAATGAAATGGATTTCTAACAGCCATGCATGCATTGAGCTTTGCCATTTGAGGGGCTGGACAGTGAGGATTTGTCACAGTTTTGAGGAAGGAGAAAAGAGATGATGATAATTTAAATGGTTGAAGGAAGGTGGTGGAGGTTGGATGGTGACATGAGATGATTAGAGGAAGAGAAGGAAGGTTAAGCTTTGGAGTTTCTAAATGGAAGGGGATGGTAGAAGTTGGACGTTTGTGGCTGGAGGAAGAGAAGAGTGTAGTGTTTAAAATTCTAGACTTGAGAAAATGAAAGGGATGGCTCTTGTTGGAGGGTTACAACCGTGAGACAAAAGAGGATGGAATGGAATGACATGCAATAATATTATAATGGGCTGCTTAGGAAATGTTTAAGAGGGGAATGTGCATGGCTGAGTGGTCTGATCAAGAATGGAATAAGCATGGGCTGGAAGGATTGGTTCAAGAGAAATTATGATTATTCATGCAACATCTTGATGGGCTGCTAGCTTTTACTAAATGGAGGCAGAATTAGTGATAGGTTGGTGGCGTGAGTGGAGGGCATGGACAGGATTAGTGATAGTTATAATTTTGATTAACTGTGATAACTCTTAACAACATTCAGAAATTTTATGTCACTACATGATAAAATTCAGAACACAAAAATTACCGGGTAGGGTAGGGAATACTAAACTGGTCAATGTTTACAATGTTCGAATGCAATTCATGCAAGGGCGGCTTTAGAATCATAGCTCATAAATAAGAAATAATATGAAAATAACCCAAACAAATTTACTGAAATAGAAATACCATTTGAAGGAATTCGCTTATTTTGAGCTATTCCTAAATCAAGGCAAGATGCAGAATTTCTTCATTTAACTATCTCTGTTATAGCTAATGCACACTGTTCTTATATTTTCTGAAATGCACGTATTTTATTCAAGTACACAATTGATTATGACTTTTTTTTATGAATCAATTGACAATGACTTTATCATACACTAATAACCTTATTCATTAAAATGATAGACAATTTCATTAAGCTTCTCTGTATAGGATTAGACTTGATTAAGTTCTGATTAATAAAATTCTACATAAAAAAAAACATTATAGTCCAAAGCACCACTATCATACCATGCACCAACCACTTTGTAATTTTCTCTTCTAACTACTAACCATCTATTAGATGAGAGGAAAAGATTTGAATATGCATTAAAGTTGTATTAAAACTGAAGGGAGGAGAATAATATATACAAGAGAAGAAAACAAACTAATAGCTAACAAACCAACAGAGATATCCACCTATCAGCTAAAGATATAAAACCATAATTCAAACACCATAAATCTATTGAAAAGACCATGGACTTACATAAAACTATTGATAACCAACAATTTATAACATAACTCATAAAGTGGGTAAGTTTTAAGTTTTAACTCTTAGCAACTCCAAACACTAAACAACAATATGATACAGTGAAATCAGAATGAATATTTAGGCTTCTTCATATATGATACAAATAGAATAAATATGATACAAATAGAACAAACAACAAAGCCCATACAGAGACAAGAAAAACAACATAGCTCATACGGAAGGACAATGTACCTTACCTGCGGTCGCGGATGAGGGAGATGGCGAAGAGACCCAACTCTCAGACGGTGGAAGGAAGGGAGCCTCGAATAGCCAGAGCTTCCAATGGAGAGGGCGGAGATAGACGGTGACAGTGGTTCACGAAGGGGAAACAAAGGTTAAGAGCTTCGTCAGAGATAGTGACGAAGGTGGTAGTGGTTGGGTGATTCATGGCAGAGTATCAGAGCTTCGAAAGGTACCGACTTTGAGAAGGAGACAGGAAAGAGAGCTCCTCGGAGATAGGGCGAGGGAGGGCGGAGACAGGAGGGGGAGAGACCTCCTCGGAGATGGAAGGGGAGAGAGCAGCTCAGAGACGGAGGGGGAGAGGGGGATAGAGGGAGATTTAGGGCAAATGATTAGGGGAGAGGCTCTGGTCGAGTGTTATGAACTTTTAGCGACGGACGACCGCCGTTGCTAAACACGTCACTACAATTAAAACACATAGCGATGACCATGCAATTCCGTCCCTAATCCATTGAATATTAGCGACGGCACAACAATGCCGTCACTAATCTTCTAGTATTAGCGACGGGGTAAACCCACCGTCACTACTTTAAGTAAAAGCATGGAGGGAAGACCCAAAATCATAGCGACGACAAAGCAATTCCGTCGCTACTCCACTGAATATTAGCGACGGTGTATTCCCACCGTCACTACCTTCCCTTTTTAAAAGTCAAGTTATGGAGGGAAGACCCAAAATTATAGCGACGGGGACGTATTGCCGTCGCTACATTCCTGAGTATTAGCGACGGCTTTACACCACCGTCACTAATGAAAACACAGCGACCCACTCTATCGGTCGCTAAGGTTTAGCGCCAACGAAAAACATTGGAGGGAAAACTATAGCGACCGCCACAGCGACGCGTGTGAGTGAGCGACGGCAGTAGTGACGGAGGACTGTTGTAATTTTTAGCGACCATGTTTCTATGGTCGCTAATGGAGTCGCTAAGCATTTTTTTCTTAGGATTCTTCTGGTGGTCGCTAAGGCGGTCGCTATTTAGCGACGGGGTTCGTGTGGTCGCTAACGTATTGTAGCTATTTAGGGTTTTTCAGTGGTGGTTGATCCATCAAGTCGTCAATCCTTGGCAGAGGATAGCTGTTCTTGATCGTCACCTTGTTCACTGGTGCACCCCAGGGGGATACACTGGGTCGTATAAACTGCTTCTCTATTATCCCTTCAAGTTGTTTCTTCAACTCTGCTAGTTTTAGAGGTGACATTCGGTATGGTGCAATTGAAATGGGTCCAACTCCAGGTACTAGATCAATGGTGAATTCCACATCTCTTTCTGGGGGTAAACCAGGGTATCTTCTGGAAAAAGTCAGGAAATTCATACACAACTGGCAGATTTTTTATTTTTGATTCTTGCTCTCCTTTCATTGAAATCAATAGCATGAATCCTTGAGCCCCTCCTTTTAAAGAGGCACTCACTTGGTTGGCAGTTAGAAATCTCGAATCCTCAGGATTCAAATTCACTGGTTCTTTAAACATTATGGTTTTATACAATCTATTAGAACATGATTGTCAGACAACCAATCTAGCCCAATAATAACTTCTAAGCCAGAAAGGGGTAAATAGAAAAGATTAGCCTTAAAGTCCCTACCATCTATGACAATAGGGCATTTCCAACAGGCTTTAGAAGTGACAATGGGATTATTTCCAGGAGTATGTACAGATAAGTCAAATGGAAGTTCTATCACAGGTAATTTTAGTTTTTCTACACAGTCATTGGCAATAAAGGAATGTGGTGCACCTGAGTCATACATAACAATTAAAGAAATCTTATTAATGATACACTTACCTTCCACCATGGAATCAGAATGAGATGCTTTTTCTCCAATGATTGCAAAAACCTTTCCTTTCGCCTTTGGCCTTCCGATTGCACTATGTGCGCCTCCCGGAGTGTTTATGCTTGTACTCGCACCTTTAGGGTTTTCCCTCTTCATCTCTGGACAATCCTTGATGTGATGACCTGGTTTGTTACACTTAAAGCAAACATAAGTGTTTTTAGGACAATCCCTTTTCAAATGGGGTCCTCCATAGATAAAACATTTAAAATTTGGTGCAGATGTCGGGTAATAGCTTCCAGTTGAAGCTTGGGGTCTATTAGGAACAGATGCTGCTCCAAACCGGTGAAATGACGTTCAGTAAGGCTTATTTCTCCTGAAGTCTCTTCTTTGGTGATGGTGAGGTCCTCCACTTTTCATTTCTCCTGCCTTGTGAATGGGCTCACGACTTTTGGTCATTCTATCCTTATGATCCTCTTCAAAGATCCTGCAGTGATTGACCAATACAGAAAATTCACGGATTTCCTGTATTCGTATAGCTTCTTTAATTTTTGGCCATAATCCATTTACAAACTTTATGCATTGATCACCTTCGTGTAGCATCATTATAATGAGAATGAAAATGAGACAACTCTTTAAACCTGGATGTGTACTCTCCAACGGTCATATTTCCTTGGGTCAATGACAGGAATTTGAATTGTCTTTTCTCTTTAACATCAGCTGGAAAATATTTCTCCAGAAACATATCCTTGAAATAATTCCAAGTGATCTCCACTTGGTTAACTTCGAACTGTCTATGCATACTATCCCACCAATATTCAGCATCCTTAGATAAGGCATAAGTAGCGAATACTACTTTATCACCTTCAGTACATTGTAGTGCTCAAAAGATCTTTTCTATCTCTCTAATCCAGATTTGAACTCCATCAGGGTTATATCCTCCCTTGAAACGAGGTGGGTTGCGCTTTTCAAAAATGTCCAACCTTCTCAAGGCATCATTACCTTGACCTTCACAGGCTCCAATTGCATTGATTAAGCGTTCTACAACTTCAGCAAGATCGTTTCCAGCCATTAGTTTCCTGTTTCACAATAACTGAGATTTGTCACATCAATCACAGTTACTACCAAGTCAGATATTCTATTTTCTATTACCTACACATAGTTTACAGATAAAGCAAGATAGACCTTTTCCCCAGGCCTACGGGATTAACTACTCTGATACCACTTTGTAACACCCTCTGTTACACCTTAATAAATTCTAGAAAAATTTGTAAATTTTTTTTTAAAGATATGATTGTTAAAAAGAAACTAACAGAATAAATTACATACATTATTTTTGAAATACCTCATAAATATTATTAAAACTTTATAAAGTAATTATACATTCATCTAAAGAAAATAAATATTAAACATTATAAAAAGAGAGGAAACTCCATGGCTCAGAAGCAGTTACTTAATAACATTATTTATTCATTGGACCACGGTATTCATACCGAGCTCCCTTTCTAGAACTTGCTATATTTATTGTCGAGATTCTTCGATCCTTCCCTCTGAACCATCAATTTAAAACATATGGAACAAAAACACGGAGAAAGGAGTGAGAAATAGAATATAATATTCTCGAATAACACATAAGCAACAAAGGGTTTTCACAAACCAATACATAATAATATCAATCACAATCACATACACAATCATATATGAATGCATGAATGTTATGCAATATCTTCATCATAACTTGCCTATATATGTGGGCCCTTAAATTTTAATTTGCATTGGGCCAACCAAGAGTTTACATTGTTCTATAAATCCGGATAATAATAATATAAACAACTCAACTGGTATGGAAACACTTAGAGACTAGTCAGATTGAGAAGGTTTTTATTATGAAAGTACCCGACACTAGGGAGCTACCTCCGGTCCCCTGAAGCACCCTTTCACATCCTCTCATCCCAAGGCTCGTAATTAAGCCTCCTCTAATGTATCCTCGGTTTCTATAATCCGTGCCCAGACAATATCATTTTATTTCACTTTAATGATTCATGATGCATGAACTACTCGTGTATTTAGTTGGTTAAGGCTTTTAGAAACTCAATTTTTAAATACCTTAAAGGTTTATAACATTATCTCAATAAACTGTACATTTCCTTAATTCTCTGAATTTCTGTTATACATAAATAAATTTGGTACAGTTTTCAATTCTTACCAAAATTGAGTTTCCAAGCCTTAAATATCTCAAAACTTAACATAGAAAACTTTACATATTTTTTTTCTCAAATTGAATCTTAACAATATCGAATTTAGAAATCTCAATTATTTCCAAATATCTTTACTTATTAGGTTGGAACAAAATAATTTACTTTTGAAAAATTTATTTTGCTTAAAGATAGTAATTCTTAATTTATTAAAAAATACTTAAAATTATAAAATTTTTCTTTAATTCAAGAATTAATTAATTCAAGCTTTTTATAAATTAATTTTCATAAAATGATTTCTTTTGAAATAAATACTAGATTTTTAAAGATTAAAAGTAAAATCAATGAAAATAATTTCTAAGAAAAAATAAAAGACTAAAAAAACAAAATAATACTTTTTCTTAGAATAAAAATTTAAAGAGTAAGGTAAGAAAATTATTACTGAGTTTTAGTTTTCCGTCATGCTTGCTATATGCTCAAACTCCACATCACAAGATCATCCATCACAATTAACAATCATAAATAATTAACAATCACAAAAATAATCAATCAAAATCAAGTCAATAAAGCATCATTTATAAATATTATAATTCAAAGTCTAATGGTTATTAATATAGTCAATTTGAGTCCTTATTATTCATTCCTTGCATAGGTTTAGTTCAGTCAATAATAGTCCAAGTCCTTGCATAGGTTTAATTCAGTCCGTATAGGTCATAATAGTCTAAGTCCTTGCATAGGTTTAATTCAGTCCGTATAGGTCATAATAGTCTAAGTCCTTATTACATAGGTTTAATTTAGTCCGTATAGGTTATAATAGTTCAAGTCTTTGTATAGGTTTGTCAGAGTTAGTTACACCAGATATTTAATTTAAAATTTCTTATAAATTTTAAGTTGAAAAGTTAATATTTTAAAATAATAATATTATTAAATTTAAAAGGAGTAGGGAACTCCTCCCTTTATTCTTATGTCTTTTCATATTATATTCATATCTCACTCCCCCTTACCTTGAATTGTTACCAAAAGAGAGTTTGCTTTGCTCCTCCGATTTCTAGAAATATTAATACCAATCTTATTTCAGTATAGGCATAAGATGAAAATTAAGATTACTACTTAAAAAAGAAATGGTAAATTTTGAATAATGAATAGTGAATAGTAAATAGTAATAGTAAATAGTAAATCATGAATAGTAATAGTAAATAGTAAATCGTGAATAGTAACAGTAAATAGTAACAGTAAATAGTAATTTACTATTAAAATAGTGTTTTACTATACAGAATAGTAACTTAAAATAATATTATTTCCAGTATAATAATAGATTTCTAAAAACGATATGAAAATAACCCAAAAAATATAAAAGAGAGGTATTCTTACCTTGTTATTTTAGTAGAACCTCCTTCCAAAAATATTATCTCTCTCTCTCTTACTTCCACCAATATCTCTCTAGCACTACTATATTAAGAAAATTTAATCTGAAATTGTGAATTCTAATGAAGAATTCCTTCGATATTTATAGGAAGGAAAATTACTATGCATTCTATTATTTTATTATAAAAGTACTGTGCAATTTCTGAAATTTTTGTTTCTGGTTACTGTGCAACCTTTGAAATTTTCGTTTATGCACAGTGTTTTGCATAGTAAATGTCGGCTGAATTATTAAGCCAAATAGTAACCTTTCACTCGGTATATTTTAAATATTCAAAATTAGTCCTTTTTGAAATTTAGCGATATTATATCAGTCCTCACTAATTTTATAATAAGTAATATAAATTTTAAATTTTAAAAATCTAAAATTTTCTGTTAAAAAAATTTATTGATACGTTCTTGATTTTTTTACGATTTGTAAAAATCAAGATTTTTTTCAAACCGATCATTTTTAGATAAGTCTAATTGAAATAGATTTAGAAAATTTTCTTAAAATTTAACTTCACTTTCTTATAAATATTTTTAATTTTAAGTCACTTTATATGAATTTAAAATTATTTAAAATATATTATTTAAATAAAATATTTTCAAAATTCCAAAAAATCATAAATAGTACGTAGATTAAAAAGTTCTAAAGAAACACAATCGAATTCCTTCAAAATTTTAATATAAAAATAGAATAGGGGTGTTACATCTTGCACTTTGAATGTTGAATAGAAAAAATAAAAGAAAAACCATTAGTATAAAATCTAATTTGGAGAAAAAGTAACGAATATTACTCCCAATAAAATAAATCTGTAGAAAAACATGCTTCCCTTGCAGCTAATAAAGAATGATCTAGCAATAATTTGGTATTAGAATGTGAGAAAAATATTTTTTTTGTATTTTTCTATTTTTATTAGATTTTTATTTTTTTAAGAAGGTGGGTCAACCCATGAGCTACCTAGTGGGTTGGTGGGTTGGGCCAGGTTAAGAAAATTAGCTCACTTAAGAAAGCGAGCCGGGTTGGGTTAGGTTACAAAAATTTTCAACCTGTGGTGGGCCAACCCGTATGGGCCGACTTGACCCATTTTGATAGCTCTAATGAGTACTAATAAAGTTAAGAGGGTACTTTTGAAAAACTAGTATAATTTGTAAACAAATTGAATGACTTTAACTACATTAATCAACTTTTCTTAAAAACTTAAATTAGTTAAGAAGTTCTTATATTAAGGGATGAAGGTAGTATTACGCCACCGCACTAACTAAAATGCATGGGTAATCTAATTCATGCTAATATTACATGGTCTCTTCAGATTAGCTTTACGACAGATAGTTCACTCAAGGTAAAATTAAAAAGAAAAAGGTTAAAATATATGTTTGACTCTACCTTATGTTTATTTTAGGTTTAATTTACTCCCAAATATTTTTTAGCCTCAATTTGATCCTTTACATTTTAAAATAGTTTCAACATGGTCCTTTCAGTTAAAAAAATTAATGGAAACTTACTTTTTAATTTGATTGTCGTGGAATCGTTTAAAAAGTATACTTTAAATTGGGATTTTTACATTGATTAACAACAAGACAGATTCCAAAAGTATATTTTTAAGTTGATTTCAATAAAAATCAATTTTAAATGGTAAGCTTTCGTTACTTTTTTAATGGAAAATCATTTTGAAACTGTTTCAAAAGATAAATGACCAAATTAAGTCAAAAAAATTATTTACGACAAAATCAATACCTAAAATAAATGTAAGGAATCAAACATATATTTTAACCGTATTTTGTTTAGTTTTACCCATTAAGTAAACTATCTTCACTCTAGTAAATAGAGACACACCTATGTATCAGTTAGGGTGGTCATTTACACCCTATAAACTTGATAAAATATAACTTATTATCTTTAAAGACTATATTTTACCCCCATTAATTTTTTAAATTGAGTAAACTAGCATTCTCAGCCATGACTTGGATTGTGCTTTGTACTTTAGTCCTTGAACGTAGAAAGTTTTACCGAAGAGGCGTAGGTGTCGTATCTTGCTTGCATCGTGTTTCCCTACGATGAGATGAAGCTTGTCAGGATTAGAGATGGAGCGATGCGAGTCTAGGAGCTCAAATCAAAGGTGAATGAGGGAGAATATGGCATATCGGAGAAGGCATGTTCAATGTAGTAGAGGGAGGACAGAGCAAATAGCAAAGAGATTTTGGTCTTTAAGGTAGAGTGTTCAAATAAAGGTGTTCGAAGGTCATGGAAGGCATGAGGGTACTAAACGACATAGTTTAGTACATGTGGAAGGCATCTGTAGCACTTAATGTGAAAAGTAACTATGTGAGAAGGACTTAACATATAAAAGCTAAGTCAAATATATGTTTTCAGTCAGGGATGTAGTTGCATCATTTTTCATTAAGGGACTAAAATGCAAATTCACAAGAGTCAAAAATGTAAATTCAGCTTACTTTTTCTGAACTTGAACCCATTAAAAGTGGAAAACTTGCATTAAGTAGAAGGTGAATAAAAAATTATAAATATATAATAATTCTTTATATTTTATGCCCCATATTTTTATTATTTAGATTTAAACTTAATTAAATATAGGTTTAAATATGTTTTTGGTTGTTACACAAAAAAAAATGTTTCTGGTCCTTATAAAATAGGGATCATTTAGTTTTGGTCCCTATAAAATATTTTTGTTACATCTGTTGAATATTTTGTTTTTAGACCTTACTTCCAACTTGAATTTGTTAATTGTATATATGAGTATTTCAATTACATATTAACTTGTTTAGATGGTTGCAAAATGTCCAACTTACCTTTACCACATGACTTTGGCAGGATAAAATATATTTTTAAGTCGTTAAAGTAATGTATGAAACTTGTATCGGATTGTCGGTCTCACCATGACCTGTGGTTCATCTTAGCGAAGTCGTTTATTAGATCAAAATGTGTTTATCTCAGTGAAAGATGGGTCAAACTAGCCGATTTCATGAAAAAATGATGGCTCAATTGACCCCAAACGGTCTGTTTGGACAATTTTTTGGCAAATTTCAAAATTGCTCAACACTAGATCTGTCTTCCCCATTATATTCTTATTGTGGCATCTCACTGCCGTTATCAAAGGCCTAAGCACCAAAATTTGAGCTTCTTTTCCAGTACAATAACTGTCGATGTTGGAGCTGTTTCACTGTTATGTTAATCCTTCCTTGTTGTGTTGGCAAGGACACTATCAAGGGAAAGATGTATCATGCAAATAGATGCTCTGATTTTTTATTCTTATGATATTTTACTCTTTTTTGTGTGTTTACCAATGACTGTGGGCATTAAATGCCTAATAAATATTTGGCTTACTTTCTACATATAACATAACTTAAAAAAATTAAAGTAATATAACAACATGTTTACCAAAGTAAAAATTCAAAGAAATGTAGAGTTGAATTTGATATTATTGATTCTTAATGAGAGATACATCGAGATGTCTTATTTATACTATAGGAAATAGTACGGGGGAAGCTAATATCTATACATAGTTGAGTCAACAATTAGTTATAACTGTTGATAACTGGAGTAGAAGCACTATAGTGTGGCTTGCCCATTGTACATACATTATACCTTCCATACCCCATTCCCCCGCCACAAGATTAGGTAAGGTGAAAATCTAAAACATCACCCATCCTAAGCTTGGTTCTTACAACCTAAAATTTAGAAGGAGAAAATGACTTGGTGAAATTATTAGTAAGTTGATATGCAACAGAAAACATGAAGAGCTTTTGTTTGACTGTTACATTTCCCTGACAAAGAGAAGATCAAGTTCAAGGTGATTTGTTCAAGCATGCAAAACAAGATTATATGATAGGAAACAACACTTTGGTTATCATATAATATTGTTGGAGTTCCCAAAGGAACCTATAGCTTTGAAGAAAGGAATTATAACTAGAGAATTTCTTGAGTGATTAAGGCTATGCTTCAATAATCTAGTAACTATGGGCTGCTTTTAGGACCACCAAGAAATAAGTCCCAAAAATAAACAAACACCAGAGGTTGATCTTTTATCATATGGGTTAGATGCTTAGTTTGCATCATAGTATGAAATGAAATGAAGTTAAGTGAAAGACCTTGCTGGCTGTAAGTGGAGACCAATGGGAATAACACCCTTGAGATACCTTAGAATGTATTTCACGGTTATCTAATTAGCCTCTATTGGAGAAGATATAAGTTGACAAACTTTGTGTACTGAGAAACTTATTTCAAGTGTAGTTATAGTTAGGCACTACAAGCTCCAACTACAGATCTATAGAATGATGAATTTGAGAATATATATATATATATATATATATAAAGGAGTCAATTTTAGTTTGTCTACACCTTGCAACCATGGGAGAAGAGATAGGTTTGGCTTCAGGCATGTCTATCTTCTATAATAGTTCTCTAATTTACTTTGACTGAGTGAGGAGAAGGGAATCATTGCTGATAGTTTGGACTTCAATACCCAGTGAGTGAAGATGATCAATGTTGTATGAAGGGCCAAAAGCTTCCAGTAAATATATTATCATCTACATAAACCAATAGATATACAACAGAGGGAGTAAAAATCAATATTATTTTTATTGATAACATATGGAATGTTACATTTTTACAGTGCAAGTTTAGGACTAGCTAAATTAGGGTGACCAAATCTATAGTGCCACATATTTGCATTGGAATTATTAAAAGTAGACAAAGCTATAAAATGACATTGAGTTAAATCTTAAATAGAAACAACATGAGGCAAAATGTTTGGGAAGAGGATGGAGAGCAAGAAACTGATACAAGCCATTAGATCCCACTAATCCAAAGAGAAATGGCTCATCAGTGCCCCATGATTTGACAACACAAAATGTAGGATAAAATTTAGAGAAAATTGAGTTATCTTTCACAAATTGGCTAGCACTTAATAGATTTTTGGTAATAGAAGGAACAATTAACATGTTTTTTAAATTAAAGGTGAATGATGGATTAATAGATGAAGGATAGGATGTAGAACCTATAGAACCAATGGACAAGCCTTGACCATTGCCAATAATTATTTGATATGGTCCTTCGAATGGTGCTGGCTTATAAACATTTTAAGAGCTATTGGTGATTGATAAAACTTTAGTAAGTATACCAATTTGTGTAATTTTGAAGTATTTGAAAAAAGGGTTGTTGTGTCCATAAAGACTTGTGATATTTATGATAATTATGCAATTATTACTTGTAATCACGGAAGAAATATGCATAAAATGTTCAAGGATTAGTTCCAAGTTTGATTGTTTAAAAAGTTAACTAAGCAAAATTCAAACTAAGGTTGAGAGAATTGATTGTAAAAGCGTAGTAATCGAACTCCCCCTATTCAAGTTAATCCATCAAGCTCTTATCATGAATATGTATGCAATTAAACCATGTTAATGCAGCATGAATTTATTAACTTTAATCCCTTAAAAGTTAAATTCTAAACCCTAACATTAAAACTTAATTCCTTGATATTTTAATAAAAAACTTGAATTGGGGTTTAGGGTTTAATGAGTATTAATGAGTATTGCAACTAACAAAACCTATTTAGAACTCTAAGTACATACATTATCATTCTTCCATTTGAAAATGCATTAAGTTAAGAAAGAAAAATGCTAACAATGGAATTATAACTTAAATATTCATTAACAATCGCAAGAGTTTCACAACATTGAATGGGGTTTGTTCAATCCCAACAAAAGGGTAACTAGTCACACATCATCAGGATGACACAAATCACATACATTGAATAAAAGAAATGAAAGATAGGAAAATACAAACAAGATGCGAAAAATCCTCAAGCTTCAAGCCCTAGCATTCTCCTAGTCTTCTTCTTAAAGATATGAGATAAACCCCTCCCCCAAACTAAACCCTAAATGGAAAATAAAAATCACATAGCTCGCACCTATAAGCTACTCTCGTAGGAGTGCCTAGAACATGTGCTCGCAGGTATGAGTTGCTCCATTCAACTCACCTCTTGACAAGCTTTCATCATTCACTTTTTGGTCTTTTTCCCTACAAAACCAAACCAAAACAAAACATATAAATGGAAGGATGTGATACCTATAATAATCAAAATTTAAGACTTCTAAAGTATAAAAATAAATGAAACAAAGCAAAATTGAGCTCAAATCCCTAGGAAAAATAACCTAAAATAGGCCACTAACAATTACATGTAAAATTAGGATACCAATACTGATGACCATTGAATTTGTTAGAAACGTGTTATTTCCTTGAATATTAAACACACTAGGTGACAGGGCCCGCAAGCGCACGGGTTATGTCGCGTAATATAAAAGATTATCGTTCTCCACAGGGACTGTTTTCAAAGTACCGGCATATCAAAATTTGATTATCCACACAATTCTCTTTCAATTTTTGGTATTTGTGAAAAATAAAAATTAACAATAAAATTTTTTTTACCTTACAGTAAAAATAAAAATTTACCGTGGGTGAAAAACAGAGTTGAGAGTATCTTGGGATTCCGGGGGTTTGAGATACTATTTTACGTTAACAATTTTAACTTTTCATAAACAAAAATCAAATTAAGTTTTCCAAGGCGAATTTTCCAAAAGCCAATTAATATGTTCCTCTCGGAATCCTATTAATGTACCTAACCTATGGAAAGCGCTGCTTAATCCTCAGAAAGGCCCATTATCATTTTATGAAAATCCCTTTTTAATTTCCTCAAAAGAATTTTGATTACTTTCACGGTTTTACCGAGGTCACAAAAAGCATCTCAAAAATCTTGGGTTTAGTTCAAAGCTTTCCGGTAAAAATAAATCTCTCGATTCTATTTATTACCTAAACTTACTAATATACCCGTAAGTACACAGTTTTATCATTTAGGTTCTTGTTAGGAATCACTAAAAGCATTGAACATAATTTGAACTAAATGGAAAACAGAAATTTATTTAATTCAAAGTCAAAATAACATTAACACAAAATATTATCACACCCCTACATCCCAAGATAAAAATTTAGTTACTCATACAGAAAATAATATCCATACAGAGAGTGAAATTAAGCATAGAATACATTACAAAATAAAGAGGAAAAGTCACCGGTTTCTGTCACAAACTGCTGATATCATTCCTCTGTTTCCTGCTGTGTTTTTCTGCCCTCTCTGTATTTTTATTATTCTCTGTATTTTTCACTAACTCCTCCAAATTTCTTGTGCCTCCGCTCTCTCTTACTCTTTTGTACCTTCCTTCTCCTTTATACTTGATTTTCACTTGCCTTTTTCTTTAATTCCGTGGCACCCATGCTAAATGCTTTCACTTTTGCAATTGAAAATGCCCAATAATTTCCCACATTGCCGTGAGTTTATTGAGACAATGGACAATGGGTTTGATTAAAATAATTGACCATGGGAATTATTTGACAAAGGAATGGCTTTTGTTGCTTTAAAACAAAAAAAAATAAAATAAAATTGGGACATGGACCTTGCTTCACGTTGAAAGGCTGTTTGTTTTCTGTCCCATTTTTCCTGTTTTGCTGCAGCTTTTTCATTGGCAATTAAAAAAAATGGGTACCCAATTTATGTCAAATGCTGTCCAATTCCTTTTGCTGTTTGCTATTATTTTCTTGTTGTTTTGCTTGCTGTTTGCTGTCCAGAAATTCCAACAGCCATCTTAACGTTTTAGTGTGCCCATTTTCTCTTGCTTTTGCTTTTTGACTATTCAACATTTCAAGCATATGGGTCCCCTTTGGTAAGTACTCCACGTGAAGCAATATAGAGTGAAAGAAGAAGCCATTTCAAGTTGGTTTACATTTGTGAGCTGCAATAAAATATGCAAGGGAACATATGTGAACATTCTTTGACCATTCAAAGCTCTACACAAATGAATAAAAAATTAAAAGGATGGCCATCAGCTATACTTTTGCATTAGAAAAAAGTTAAGTACATGGGTCTCCTTTTAGTAAGCTTTTCACGTGAAAGTTTTGAGAGAATGGGAGTTTGTTTTCATTAAAATATTAGGCACCATTTCTTTATCCATGAGAGTTTAAAATGGAAGGTAATTTTATTTGAAAAAAAAATCTAGCACATAGCACCTTTCTTTTGGAGCAATTAACGTGAATTAAAGGTGTGGATCAATTTAGAAAAATAATTCATTTAATTAATTTAAATAGAATATTCAAAATTTAATTTTTATAAAAATGGAATTTATGATTTAAGTTCTTTTAACAATTTTAAAGAACTAAATTTTAGCATTATTCCAATTCTATAAAAAATACTTTTTAAACATTCTATTTTAAATCAATTCAAACAAAACATAACATTTAAACAGAAACAGTAAAAGAAAACAAAAAATATGAAGATTTTTAAAAAATATGATACAGTAAACATTTTATTTTGAATAAATTAAACAGTAAAAAATAGTGTTTTAAAACACTTATCACTAGGTATCGAATATAGTAAATAGGTCTTAAAGTCATATTATTAACTATTCTAATAGGATAAGTTAAGCAAGGATTGGAATTGAACTGTTGATTCAACATGTGGTAGAAAATCAAGGCAACATGCCCAAATTTATGGCAAACATAATATTGAATTGATCCATGAGCTTGCCAACGGTATCCACAACCTTTATAACTGATCTGACCAGTATAGGGGGTCTGAAGTCACCCTCTATGAAATGGTGTTGAATGTTTACACCCACTCTCTTTTTACACTGTCTTAGTGGGAGTACGGTATTGTACACACAGGTCCAGTGGGGATCCTATGTTCTTCGCTCTAAGGTACTGAATTGAGTTCACTCCAGCCGCAATCAGATTGGGACACACCTAAGGTGTACCTGTAAAAGGGACTCCGAAGCTTAAGTCAGTACGGTTTTTATGGAAGAGGAAAGAGATTACAGAGGTATTAAGCAGGAGTAATACGTTCTGTTATTTCTTAAAATAAATGAGTTGTATTTATAGTTCTTTCCTTAAACGCAAGTAGTGATTTGACATCTCCTTACAGTATTTAAAGACTGCAGCCTTGGCAGATGCAAGTTGCCTACTTGCCTCTAACTCTGACTGCAACAACTTTACATAACTGGGGTCTTTTCACTCGTTTCATACTGAATCTCGGGGGTATTTATTGAGATTTAGTGTACTTCGTCTGGTATGATCTCATTGATGATCTTAGTACCCCATCCATTTATTACCCTGATGACTTGCATTTATTTTGTATTTATCATAACCAATGTCAATTACCCTGTGGGTTGGTATCCACACCGAATTAATAACCAAAACCTTGAAGAGCATAGTAATTTTAAGAAACAAGAATAGATCGAGAACCGGTGATGTCATAAGTTATGGTTAAGTGAGCTTATGGCAAAGGATTTGATGCTTACTGAGTGAGATTCACAAATATATTAGTTGCATCCTTCTTGTTTTTCTCCAGATGAGCCTTATGCACAAGAAGAAAAGCTTTGACCTTAGGAATAAGAAATAGATCAAATCTTCTGCTGATTAAAGTAACAATGGACTCAAAGTCACAAGGAATTCCTTAAAGAATCACATCGATGTGTTTCGAATTGGAGATAGTATCTCTAACAGTGAAGAGTGAATCAATTATCAATTTGATTTAAAGAAGATACTCTAAGACAGAACGTCCTTCCAATGAGTTTGTTCATAACTCCATGCGAAGTTGTCTCGTCTTTGCACGAGTGATAGAATGAAAATGTTGATGAATCTAATCCCAAAGCTTAAAAGAATGAACACAACTAATCATTCTTAAGAGAATTTCACTTGATATAGACTATTGTAGCATCAGAAGGGTAATTGATCTTGTTGTTCTCGTAGCAGAAAATTGGCACTAACATGGTTTATAAGATGGCCCTCTTCTAAGAGAAGCCTAAATGGAACCTTTAGATTCAAGAGAAATGTGTGAAGCTTGAAACCTTTGATAACTAACCCTATTTGTTACTTTCAAAGGAGAAAGTTGTAATCAACTAACTTATTTGTAATCACATACGAGAATGTAACGAGGCCATTGGTTGAAGAGATTAATGTCAGAGTACCATTTGAATAGGACTTAATTGGATAAAGACCATCGTTTTGTGGTGATGGAGGAGGTGATGGTGATTGATAGGCTTGTGAGTCCATAGATCACCTTCCTTGTGATACTATAAATAATTCAGAGAAATGTAGAGAGAATTATAAACATAAATATGAGATGATAATATGATGTTGTTGGTTTTTAACGAGATATACATTAATGATGGTACAAAGTTAGACTTAGAAGAGGGGAGTTGAACAAGTCTTAAACTTTTTTTCAAAAATTGTACAGACCGCTCAAACAATAATCAATTTAACAAACTAGCGTAAGGAGCAGAAAATCACACAGCAAAATTTATCCTGGTTCACTTCCAACTCAAGCTACGTCTAGTCCCTTCAGACTAAAGAATTTTTCACTATTGTAAAATTCCTTTACAATCTGCACCAACCCAGTGTAACAGTATTCATGACTCTAGCCACTTCTGGCTTAAACCCAAGTATTCTTGGCACTAGCCACTCTTGGCTACAAACCTAAGTATTCTTTCAAAAGCCTCTTCAGGCCACAATGTTTCCTAACACTTACAGATTCTGGCAACACACCAGAATATACAAGTGAAGTGATAAAGTGTTTGAAGTTACAATCAAATAACTCAGCATACAAAGATATGAAATGATTACAAGGTACACTGAGCTACAAATTACTATAAGTCAAGGTCTGCACTAAGCAGAACTACAAAGAAGACTCAAGTAGTGAATGCAAGAACTTAGAAACTTAAAAGAAAAGTGTTTCGAACTTTGGTTTCTAGAGAGAACACAAGAGAGTATTCAAGTATGAAATTGAGCAGCGTAATTATCTTGAATTTTAAAGTTTCTTGTATTTATAGTCCTTCTAAAAAAATATCCCTTGGTTTAACTTCGAAGGATGTTGGTATCTTGAGGATTGTGTTATCAGTAAGTGCAGACACATGCTTCAGAGAAATTTTCTTAACTAGGTTGCTTCGAAAGTCTTCAACAAAAGATCCCTTTTTCTTATGTACTTTAAAAGATCCCTTTTTCTTATGTACTTTTGGAAAGCTCGTACACTCTATAGCAGTTGACCTTAAGCTATCCGTTTTGAATAGGTTCAGCTTTTCTGACACCTTGAGACATGTGAGACAATTTTCTTGATAAGCGTGAGAAAGTCTTTAGCTTTTCCGTAGATTGCCTTTTTGATGATAGCTTTAGAGATGACATAAGGAAGTTCATGCAGCTTCATATTTGGAAAGGAAAGATCCTTTTTCCAATACTTGAAGAGTTAGAAATCCTTTTGTAGTCTATAGACAGATCTTCTCGTGGCCTGTAGATTCAAATTTCCTTGATTCAGAGAAGCTTTGAGTGAGTACAGACTTCTTTATTTCAGAAGTGAATTGATTTCTACAGACTCCCCTTATCTTTTACAAATGGAGTTCTTCAGACTCCTGTCACACTTCAACAAACTTGTTAGACAAACAAACAGTATAGACTTCATTTTAGCTGAGAGTCTTGATGTGTATTATTAACAAATCATATGGGGTTCAGACTACTCAATCTTGAGTTCAGACTAGTCTCTAACAATTAAGATGTCCTATTTATACAATTGGAAAAACGTAGGGGAAGCTAGTTATTTACAACTGCTAACAACTAGAGTATAAGCACTCTAGTGTGAGCTCGTCCATTGTACATACATTATACTTCATCCATTCCTATTTATAAGACAAAGAAAAATTTTGAATGGTTTTATTTATAAGACAAAACTCACCTACCTAGAAGCATTTAATGTCTTTTCTCATGTGTTACCCTTGCTTTGAAAAAGGCTAATATTAATATTAAAGTATAATTTGAATTTAAATAAGGATAAAATTGAAATATTACAATGTGTTTTTTATAAAAATTAGTGCATTAATATATTTTTTAATATGTATTTTGATTTGAATTGTCTTATGAATAGGAACGGAAAGAGTAGGCATGGCAATGAGGTGAAGTTGGGAGTGGATTTTGCTTTCTCTATCTCCATCCCCATAAAAGTCGGGGTAGGTTTAGCGTTGGGTAAAAATAAGACGGGTTTGAAAGTCTATAACTCATCCCCATCCCCACAGGTTTTCCTATCGGGTTTGCTCGCCAGGTTCAGGAAAACTTATGAGGATCTTACTATATTGTATTTTTTCATTTTGATAACTTAAATATATAATTTCAAATAAATTATATATATCTAAGACATTTTAATTGAAATAATACATAAAATAGACATTAAAATTCTTTATAAATATCAAACTTCATGATTATATATTATTTTAAGAAAAATATGTAAATTTATTATTATCATTTAACTATAACTCTAATTAAAATTATTGATTTGTAGGGTTCGAATGTAGGGTCAGAGTGGGAGTTGTTTCCCCCACACTTGTCCTGTCCCTATCAAATTTGGGTTAGGGTCAGCAGGGTTTTACCCATCAAACTTAGTATAGGAGCGAGTTAGCCCGTACGAATTCAGGTATAGTTATGCTTGGGAGAAAACACCTTTATACAAAAAATAAATTGGAGCTGGAAATTTTTCTACATGACTAAAACAACTATCCCCACCTTGATCCTTTTCTTCTTCGGAGTTAACTATTGGTTCATAGGCTTTTAATTGAAAGTTTTGATGTATTGGTGTATATGAGATTTTTTATTTTGATAAGTGAAATATTATCATTATTTTTATATTTATAATAAATATAATACACAATTTAATTTTTAAAAAACTAACTTACATAAAATAAATATTATTTTATTTATTCAGTTTAACCAGCTCAACTAATAACTCATTAATTCAACTACTAACGCAGGACCTAGTGCCTTCACTAGTTCGATTATCGGTCTAGTTTTAATAATATTGTGCTAAAGTTGTGAACTGGTCTGAACCGGGGTCTAGGATCCGGTGTGGGACCAGCCATAAGAGTGCAGGTGTTCTAGGGTTTGCACACCGGTACTGTGGGTATCCGGTGTTATAGTCCGGCCTCTCAGTGGGAGAAGCCGGTCTTGTTGTCCTGGAGATCCTTCACACCAACGATTCACGTTGAGAGAGGGCGAAAAGTGGTGCCACCTGCAAAGATTCTCCGACGCTCAAGTCAGAAGAGTGTATGAACTCAGTGAATTCACAAGCGATACAATAGTAAAGAGTGAGTTAGGACAACGTAACCTTGCATGTGTTTTTTTTGAGCTATTTATAGTTGAACGTAGGAAATGAATCGTTGGATGCAAGTGGGCCCATTGGCTCTGATAGCGTGTGAAATGTGTCAATCAAAATGGCTCAGTACTCAGAGTGTGTCAGGGGGGTAGGTCAATTATCAGAGTACGATCCTGTGATAAGGATGGGGGATAATCACCTTTCCGCATAATTCGCTGACACATGTACTTACTCTCTGAGGCCATTGACATGACATATTCTGCTATGTTAGGTATCTTCACTGATAAGTTATAAGGAACTCTTATCTCACAGTGATTCTGACGTAAACGACTATATAGACGTTCAGTGATAACAAGTGAAGTATCTGTGGTAGAGAGAATGAATAGAACGTCTGATGGGATAAGAGCGGATGGAGGGATACCGGATATCCGGTGTGATGCTGCCCGAACTGTGACACCGATTGCCCTCTCATGAAGTCATTCTGACGTCATAACTTTAGGGACCGGTATCCAGACCAGATCATTTGTCCCCTAGCTTGTATGAGGGACTGTTAAGTTGCTCATATGAGCTATACAGCCTTTAAAAAGTCTGGATGCTAGTGGAACATTCTGGCAATTCTTCCTGAAAACTCTGTAATATCTGTTCTACCAATTGAGTTACTGCACTTCTCGTGTGATATACAACGGATTCAGACAGCGTATCATAATAAGGGAAATCCCAAGAGTCTTTGGAAATCGAAACCCTTGGTATTCAAAGAGTGGTTGGGGTGCATTAAATGCGTCTGAAATGATTGGACCTTAAATGCATCTTTTTACGCATAAGTCATCACTTCGCAGGGTTGTAACCGTCGGTTGGGCTTATTGGGCCTGGATTTCAACTGATGAAGGCCCATTTTGTAAAAACATTTACCGAAACGTTACCATTTTCGCGCTTTATCGTTACAAAATGACTGAGTCATTTGAATTCGAAAGGCTGCGTTTTAAAGTAAACGTCGTGACTTTCAAAAGAGCACAGTGCTTCTTCGTTACCTATAAAAGGGACACTTAACAAGTTTTGGAATTCATCTTTGTCTTCAAGCTTAGTGAAACTCTGCTCAAATTTCTGGAGATTTCTTTGCTGCCTTCAACCTTCACAAAGTTCCTCTCTCTTTTAGGTAACCTCCCTTTTTTTTACCTCCCTACAATTTCGTTCATTTTACTTCCAATATGCGCCCTAGAACAGGCAACGCTAGTGCCTCAAATAGGGGGAGTCTGAGCTCTCGTGCCCCCTCTAGCCGCCGTGGAGGAAGGATCCTAGTGAACCTTCCTGTGGCTAGGCCTCGTCGCTCAGAGAGAGTTGAAACCTCTACCTCACGGGCGTCTTCTAATCAACGCCGCTCTGAGGTTCCCCTTGACTCGAGGGCTACCAGCAGCTCTGATGAAGGGTCAAGTAATGAAGGTTATCTCTCTGACGATGTTGCTTTTTACCACAGCACGTACGCTTTCCATCGTGCATCAAAGACTATGGAGATTCTGGGGTCCGGTAAAACGTTGATTCTTCGCACCACTGAAGGGTGTGTCAATGTCGTGGCACACCGGCTGAACTGGGAAAAGCTCAACAGGGAGAGGCCGTATTGCTGGGTTGAAGAGGAATTTCTGGAAATCCCTTCGCATCACTCAAGTGAAGAGGAAAGGACGGTCTCTCTACGCTGCAAGATTTACTCGGACAAGAAGTATAAAGCACGTTATGTTGCGCTTGCACCACGTCCATCTGAGAGAGTTTGTCACATCGTCCCTGATGAGAGGTCGGTCTACATGTACGACTTTGTATTTCAAAAGTTGGGGGTCCGCTTCCCCATGATGGAATTTCAGATGGCCGTCCTGCACTTCCTCGACTGCCCTCCAACTCAATTACACCCCAACGGCTGGGGCCTGGTCCATGCTCTTGAAATTCTGGGAGAGCACTTCAACTTTACTGCTACCGTGGCCAAATTATTCTATTACTGCCAGGTGGTCCGCCGTGCTAACAAGAAGGGCGGCCTTGGGTTCATAACACTCCGTTGCGACCCAAGGATAGTAAGCTTCAAGTCCTACACTGAATCCGCTAAGGTGGATGGACGTTCTTTTAAACATTATTATACGTGGGTCCGGATTCAACCTAATAAGCCGGTCTTCTGGCGTAATAAGGAAGGATTCCCCAAGTTCCCTCTCAGTTGGACGCACGAGCACTTTCTATTGCTGAGCCGTGCTTACTATACTGATGAGGGTGAGCTTTCCTCTCACTCTGTTGAGGTGCTGAGCGCCATGCAGGCGGCCTCGAAGACCCTCAAAGGATTTTCTTGCAGGCTCCTTCTGGCAGAGGATGATGTCCGAACCACCTATCTCCGTAATATTCGCTCCTGCTGTAGTTATGCTATGCATTTATTCCATTCTGATTATTTTCTTCTCATGTGTTGACTCAATTTTTCTTGTTTTGCAGAACAAATCGAAAAAGCCTGCCCAGAAATGTTGTCTCTAAGGACCATGATGGCTGATGATGACTCCTCCTCCGAGGAGAATGAGATTCAAGCAAAGAGGAACGCCACTAAGGCTCCAACCATTCCCCTGACTTCTGCAGTGGGAAATGAGGTTCCTCTCCTAGATGAGGAAGAAATGGAGAAACAAACAGAGGCCACTGGGCAGGGCGATGAGGAAGCCGTCCCAGAAAAGAAGAAGAAGAAGAGGAACCTGGTCAAGACGGCGGACCTAGAGAAACCTCCCTCTGGTGACCCTTCGAAGAAACGTCAGAGGACGCTGGAAGAGACTGGGCTGATAAAAGACAAGGGGAAGAAGCCCGTCCTTGACTCTTCTGCCCCTGCCTCACAAACCACTTCTGGGCCGGACTCTGAGAGCGGTCCTCCTCTGGCGTTTGACCCTCCTCGCGATTCCTTTCTCTCGCCATACTTATGGTTTCAGGGGTCCATGCCCCCCACTCTTCCAAAGGCTAGATACTGCCTCCGCCCCTCGCTCGAGGCTGCTGAAGTTCGAGGCGCTTGTAAGGCTGGTCGTTGGCAGCTGGATGAACTGTCTGGCCTCCTTGAATCCTTGAGCGAAAAGGCAGATTATATGGAGCAGGTTGAGAAGCTTGAAATCGAACTCGCTGTGAAGGATAAATGGGCAGTCAAACAAACTGAGATTCATAGAGGTGTAGAGGCTGAACTGAAGAAGGCCAAGGAAATACTTCATAAGAAGACAGAAGAGACAAGCCAACTTCACTTTGCCAACAAAGCTCTAGAGCGGCAGGTTACTGAGCTTCAACAACAAAATAAGTCCATTCCCCTCCTCGAAGAAGAGCTGCAATTGGAGAAGAAGAGATCGGCCAAGCTTGCTGACGATCTCAAAGTAATGGAGGATGGACACAACAAGAGCCTTGGAGAGTGGGAGGTCCTTCAGAAGGAGATACAGGCCCAAATTGAAGAGCTGAGGAAGGGGAGTACGAGCACCGGGCCGTCGGAAGAGGATTTTGCCAAGCTTCAGAAGAAATTGTCTGCTGCTAAGGCCAAAGCTGCCAAAGCCTTGGAGATATGCAAAAAGGTAGCTTACGAATCCTTTGGGCTGGCACTTCTTCAAGTATTTTATCGTAACCCTGAAATAAAGCTTAACTTGTACGGACTGGATCCGTTTTATGAGTTCCATGAGTGGAAGCTTGTCGAAGTGAAGAAGGATGGCTCGTACCAGGACCCTCGTGATTCTCTGTATGAACTGCCTCCACTTCCAGAGGGTCAGAGCATGGAACCTACGGTGCCTACTTCTGGCCTCGAAGATGAAGCCCAAGAAACTGCCCAAGCCGATCCTGAGGCCGGAGCGGACGGGGCTCAAGCTGGTGGAGCTGAAGGGGAGAGGACGGAAGTACCTACTTCGGAGGATCAACCACCTGCTTCTTAATTTTATGCTTTCATTTGTGGCTGTGTTCTGGGATCAGCTCCAGCTTTTAACACTTTGAGTCCTGTACAACCTCTTCTTTCAAGAAATAGACTTTACTTTGCTCCTCTTTATCATTTATGATCAGTATATGATTGTCAGATAACTTAACAATATGCATAATACTTTAATTTTTTCAATACTTTGCAAAGCCACTCTTGTCTAGCTATACCGCTGTTTAAAGCGTCCTTATCACATCGAATTAAGATAACAAATCGTAACAGACAAGCGGCAATTAAGTTAAAGTATGCCCTGTCCCCAAGTATAAGTATATTGGGAAGGGGAATTTCACTGTAAAAGTTACCTTTAACTTCTTTAAAAGTTTGAAAGTTTGTCCGACCTCTAAGATGTAGAACGACTATATGAATGTTCAACCGCTCTATAATGAATACTTCAGAGTTAAGGACGGAAATTGCATTTGAAGTTCGGTACGGCCTTGAAAAAGGGGGTAAGTTTTACACCTTTCTCTTGAGGTTCGGTTTAATCCTACTACTCAGGTCTTCACTCGGTGTTCGGTTTGATCCTACTAACCGTACTTGGAGTTCGGTGCAATCCTACAATCCAAGCCTTCAACACGGGGTTCGGATCAAGGCTAATCCTGAACCTACTGCGCCCGTTACTCGGGGTTCAGCTTGGTCTTCTAGATGGACCAACTTACTGTGCCCAAGCCTTCGCATGGGGTTCGGTTTGTGGCCTTGAAAAAGGACCAGCCCTACAACCCATGTTATCTTCGCATGGGGTTCGGTTTGTGGCCTTGAAAAAGGACCAGCCCTACAACCCATGTTGTCTTTGAATGGGGTTCGGTTTGTGGCCTTGAAAAAGGACCAGCCCTACAACCCATGTTGTCTTCGAATGGGGTTCAGTTTGTGGCCTTGAAAAAGGACCATCCCTACAACCCATTCCACCTCAAGGAGTTACATCGTCAATGCACAAGATGTGTGATTGAGATCATCTGTCCTGAGGGGTCTTCATCAGCCCCTCAAGGAGTTACATCGTCAACTACAGAGTGGGTAGTTGAGATCATCCGTCCTGAGGAATTTGCGTAATAGGCTATAGCTACAAATCACAACATGCAGGAAAAGTGAGAGTGATGAGGTTATTGAACTGCATTCTCATTAAGATTGAAAGTATATTACAAAGGGAGTATAGTTGGGGTCATGCCTCATTAAAACCTTCTTGAGAAAACCCAATGGGAAAAAACTCAAGTAAGGAAAAAGAGTACATGCCGCCTTACCAACTAGCTGTAATAAACACGTAAGTTCTGAGTGTTCCATTTGTTATGGACTGGAGTCCCATCAAGCTCTTCCAACCGGTATGATCCCTTTTCGGTCACCTCAGATACTCTGTAGGGGCCTTCCCACGTCAGTGCTAACTTTCCTTGGTAGGCAAATTTATTCCCCACACTCGTCTTTCTCAAAACAAGATCTCCGGTATTGAAAGCTCTGTATTGGACGCGCTTATTATACCAGAGAGCTACCTTTGCTTTCACTGCCTGGTCTCTGATAAAGGCCCTTTCCCTTAACTCCTGGAGGACGTCCAGCTCTGACGCCAGATTGGCATTGTTGTCTTCAGCTGAGAAATATTCTACTCGGGCCGATCTGGTTTGCTGCTCCACTGGGATCATCGCCTCAACCCCGTAAGTCAATCGGTATGGGGACTCATTAGTGGAAGAGTATGGTGTAGTACGATATGCCCACTAGACGTGACATATCTGATCTGTCCATCCTCCCTTCGCTTCTCCAAGATGCTTTTTCAACCCCTTTAGCACTTCTCGATTGGCTACTTCCGCTTGACCATTCGTCTGAGGGTGCTCAACAGATGAAAATATCTGCATTATCCCCAATCCTTCAAGCAAGTCTGTGAACTTTTTGTCTGTGAACTGGGTGCCGTTGTCAGTTACAATCCGCCCTGGCACACCGAATCGAGCTATGATATTTTCATACACGAAACGCCTTGTCCGCGCAGAAGTGATATGCACTACTGGCTCAGCCTCAATCCACTTAGTGAAGTAGTCTACCCCCACAATCAGATATTTGATGCCTCCAGGCGCAGTGGGGAACGGACCCAGAATATCAAGGCCCCACTGGTAGAACGGCCAAGGCACAGCGGATGAGGAAAGCTCTTGGGCCGGTGTATGATGAAGGTTGGAGAATCTTTAACAAGCGTCACACTTCTTCACGAAATCTGCTGAGTCTTGCTTTACAGTGGGCCACCAATATCCAGCCCTGAGGACCTTTCTCATTAAGCTCCGACCCCCAACATGGTGCCCACATTGCCCCTCATGTACTTCCTCCAAGACTGCTTGAACCTCGTCTTCTCTCAAACACAAGAGATATGGGACAGAGAATCCCCTTTTATAGAGAACACCATCAACCATGGTGAAGTACGGCAGCTCCCTTTTCACTCGTCTCCTCTCCTTCTCATTAGTGGGGAGTTGTCCATCTGCTAGATAGCGAATATAGGGGATGGCCCAAGAGTTCTCGTAAGGATAGCTCACCATTATGGCATTCAGAGAAGGGAACAGAGGGATGCTAGGTGATGTCAAAGTGCTTTGAACCACCGTCGTTGTGCTACCGGGCTGCTTTGTACTTGCAAGCCTTGACAAGATATCGCTCTGGTGTTTTACTCTCTAGGCATATGTTTGAACTCCAGAACGTCGAATCTCCCCTTCAATTCATTCACACAATTCAAATAAAGTTGAAGTTATGGCTCCCTGACTTGATATTCCCCCTGGATTTGCGAAATCACAAGCTGAGAATCGCTGCACAATATAACTGCTGACGCTCCGATGTCGATCGCCGCTCGGAGGCTGGCCAAACATGCTTCATATTCAGCCTGATTATTGGAGGTCTTGAAACTAAATCGGAGGGAAATTTCTAAGTGCACACCATCATCACTTTCCACCACGACACCAGCTCCACAACCTTTACTATTTGACGATTCGTCCACATAAATGGTCCAATGTGCTCGAGGTATGGCTGGATCCGACCCTGTCATCTCCACTACAAAATCCACCAATACTTGTGCCTTAATGGCTCCTTGAGGCTCATAAGAAATTTCAAACTCAGACAGCTCGATGGACCACTTAATCATTCTCCCAGCAAGATCCGGTTTGCTAAGCACTGAACGGAGGGGTAAATCCGTTCTCACCAGTATTGGGTGTGCATGGAAATATGGCCTTAACCGTCGTGAAGCCCACACCACTGCTAGGGCGGCCTTCTCTATCTTCTGATATCTTCCTTCTGCCCCCTGGAACGTCTTACTGGTAAAGTACACCGGCCTCTGCCCTTCGGGGGTTTCTTTAACCAAAGCCACGCCTAGGGCTTCATCAGAAATCGCTAAGTACAAGATCAAAGTCTCACCAGGGTCAGGCTTAACCAAAATTGGTGGACTTGAGAGAACGGCCTTGAGCTGTTGGAAGGCTTGTTCTTGCTGCCCTCCCCATTCAAAACTCTTATGCTTCTTCAACGCCTTATACAAGGGGAGGGATCTGTGTGCCATCTTGGGCATGAAACAAGCTAGAGCGGCTACTTTCCCGTTCAGCGATTGGACCTCCCTCAGACTCTTAAGGCTTTGCATGTCCAGAATTGCTTGACACTTCCCAGGGTTAGCCTCAATGCCTCGTTGGGTCAACATAAATCCCAAGAATTTCCCTGTTGGAACGACGAAGGTGCACTTCAAGGGGTTTAGCCTCATGTTGTACTGTCGTAGCCTAGTGAAAACTTGGCACAGGTCTTCAATGTGGTCTCCTCCAGCGGGCGTTTTGGCTATAATATCTTCAATATATACTTCAACCAGCCTGGTGTGCATCCCTTCAAAAACTTTGTTGATCATGCGCTGATAGGTAGCGCTAGCATTCTTTAATCCAAATGGCATGACGGTGTAGCAGAAAACACCACGGTCATTGACAAAAGCCGTCTTCTCTTGATCTCCTTCCCACATCGGAATCTGGTTGTACCCAAAATATACATCCATGAAACTGAGGTACTGGTAACCAGATGAGTCATCTACCATACGATCAATATTTGGTAGGGGATACGGATCTTTAGGGCAACACCGGTTAAGATCCACATAGTCTGTGCACATCCTCCATTTGCCATTAGCTTTCTGCACCATCACTACATTAGAAAGCCAAGAAGAATAGCGAACCTCCTTTATAAAACCAGCTTTCAACAACTCTTCAGTCTGTTCACATGCTGCCTTCTGCTTCTCCGGTCCCAATCTCCTCTTCTTCTGGGCCACCGGTCTCGTTTCTGGGTACACAGCGAGTTTGTGGCAACAAAAATCAGGGTCCATCCCAGGCATGTCTGCTGCTGTCCACACGAAAAGGTCTTTAAACTCCTGCAGGAGGGTTAGCAAACGTTGCTCCATGGCTGACTCTAGGTTATCATTGATGTGCGTGACCTTCTCTGGGGAATCCCCTAAGACGACGTCCCTGGAACCACCATCCGATGTGGGCTTTGAGGGATTGAGAGGGTCAATTTTCAATTCCGCTCTTGGGTCCAAGTCAATTAGACTGACGGACCCAGCCGCTGTTCCTCCGTCGTTCAGCTTCCTCTTCTTGTTGAATGCTTCCAACTTAACCATATTGAGGCTCAGGTTGTAATAGTATCGAGCCATCTCCTGATCACCGCGGAGAGAAGACACGTTGTTGTCCTTGTCGATGAATTTGATCAGGAGGTGAGGAGTAGACACAATTGCTTCCATTGCGTTCAAAGTAGGACGGCCTATGATACCGTTGTAGAGAGATTCCACATCAATCACCAGAATTCTTGATTTGACCGTTCTTGTACCAGGCTCTCCTTCAAAAGAAATCAGGGTGTCGAGGTACCCTTTAGTGGGTTGCTTGGCCCCGTTGAACGCTGTGAGCTCTTGCGTGTAAGGATGAAGATCTGCATCATTAAAACCCATTCTTTTGAAACAATTATAAAAAATTACATCATAAGAACTTCCCTGGTCAACGAGGATCCTTTTCACGTCCTTGTTGGCAATTACAGCAATGATCACCACTGCGTCATCCCCTCCTGGGATCGTTGGGCCAAAGTCATCGTTGGTGAATGACACCATTGGGGCTGCCACACCGTCCCTGAAAGGACGGTTATCTCTTGATTTGCCCTGGACAGACAAAATCATCCTATGGTGATTCTTCCGGGCTGTGATTGATGCTCCTCCTCCAGCAAATCCTCCAGCTATCATCTCAATCACTTCACGTCTGCCCTGCTTCTGCTGCTGAGGCATGTTGTTCTGTTGAGCTCCTTTAGCAATCACTACTCCTTTCTGCTTTTCAGCTGCAGTGAACTTCCTGACTGGGTTATGAGTATTATCATCCTCATCATCAGGATCTCTGACCCTCTTGTCCATCCTCTGAGGCTCATCTACAGATTTCTCCCTGAACAAGTATTGCTTCAGCTTTCCTTCCCGAATGAGAGTCTCCACTGTATTCTTCAACGCCTTGCACTCGTCAGTGTTGTGACTCGTTTGTTCGTGGAAAGTGTAATACTTACGTGGGTTACCACCCCTCTTGACTGGGAGCGGCTTCCTTATACCAAAAACATTGAGCGTTGGCCAGCCAACCTCCCTCATGATTTGGGAATGCCTGGCGTTCAGAGGAGCGTAGTTATTGAACGATGAGACGCGCCTATCTCGCTGATGTGGACGAACGCTTGCAAAGTCCTCTCGGAAGGTATGTTTCTCAGGTCTCATCCTCTCCTTCTCCCTCCGTGGCTGTTGAGAGGGTACTGGAGGCTTCATTCTGGCTGTTGTTGCCTCCAGATGCATCTCTATGCCCACGTATTTGGAAGCCTTCTTTTGAAACTCCTCGAAGGTTGTTGGGGGGCTCTTTGCCAAGGATAAGGCAAAAGCAAAACCAGGTTGTAAAGCTTCCACTACGATATGGAGCTGTATTGCCTCCGTGAGGTTGAGGACCAAAGCAACCTCCTTATAAAACCTCTTCAAGAACTCCTTAAGAGTTTCAGTCTCTCCTTGCCTTATTTGTGCCAAGGTGTGAGAAGTTCTCGGGATGTCCCTGGAGATGACAAAATGGCTTTCAAACGCTGCTGCCATTTCCTCCCAAGAATCTATGGATCCTGAGGGTAAACTCTTGAACTAGCTGAGAGCTTCCTCCGTCAGTGTTCTTGGGAACATCCTGCACATGACGTCTTCATCAGCTCCCAAGTACATGGCTTCATACACATAAGCATCCAAGTGCTTAGTAGGATCAGTTTCTCCATTGTACTTTCCGATCGACAGTGGCTGAGTCGTTTACAAATGTTTTGGGATAACAATGCTCATCAATCTCCTTGAGAAAGGAACACTGAGCTTGTAAGTCCCAGAGGTTACCACTACCTGCTCCCTTCTCCTGGTACTGACTCTATCACCAGAGTCTTGGGTCTGCTCTCTCTCTTCGTATGTGGGGATTTTCAAATACTGGAGGGTCGTAGATCTATCCCTTGTTGATGCATGGTGAGCCTCCTCTGCATGGGACGTTACCCTATCCCCAACTCCTCCTTTCTCCCGCCTCAACTCCATCAGCTCCTCCCTGAGCTATCTGATAACCTTATCTCGAGGATCAGAGGTTGGCACTTGCACCATCCTCTGGGTGTTGGTAACAGGAGACTCAAAGACGAGTCTCCTTCCAGTCTGTTGGTGGGTCACATCCTCCACATGACCATCAACGAAATCACGTCCATCACCTTCCATTACGACAACCAAACTTCTGCGAAAATGGGAATAACTCTAACGAGTCCCACTGGGCGTGCCAATGAACGGGTCTGAACCGGGGTCTAGGATCCGGTGTGGGACCAGCCACAAGAGTGCAGGTGTTCTAGGGTTTGCACACCGGTACTGTGGGTATCCGGTGTTATAGTCCGGCCTCTCAGTGGGAGAAGCCGGTCTTGTTGTCCTGGAGATCCTTCACACCAATGATTCGCGTTGAGAGAGGGCGAAAGGTGGTGCCACCTGCGAAGATTCTCCGACGCTCAAGTCAGAAGAGTGTATGAACTCAGTGAATTCACAAGCGATACAATAGTAAAGAGTGAGTTAGGACAACGTAACCTTGCATGTGTTTTTTTTTTTAGCTATTTATAGTTGAACGTAAGAAATGAATCATTGGATGCAAGTGGGCCCATTGGTTCTGATAGCGTGTGAAATGTGTCAATCAAAGTGGCTCAGTACTCAGAGTGTGTCAGAGGGGTAGGTCAATTATCAGAGTACGATCCTGTGATAAGGATGGGGGATAATCACCTTTCCGCATAATTCGCTGACACATGTACTTGCTCTCTGAGGCCATTGACATGACATATTCCGCTATGTTAGGTATCTCCACTGATAAGTTATAAGGAACTCTTATCTCACAGTGATTCTGAGGCAAACGACTATATAGACGTTCAGTGATAACGAGTGAAGTATCCGTGGTAGAGAGAATGAATAGAACGTCTGATGGGATAAGAGCGGATGGAGGGATACCGGATATCCGGTGTGATGCTGCCCGAACTGTGACACCGGTTGCCCTCTCATGAAGTCATTCTGACGTCATTACTTTAGGGACCGGTATCCAGACCGGATCAAGTTGTTTTCAAAATTGTTAGAAAATAAAACTGATCAGGTTTTTAAGGAACAAAAATTGTATGTTAACAAGTTAGAGTCATGTGTTAATCGTCATTTAACATATAAAAATTATCTGAGCAAGGTAACATGCAATTTAGTTACTCATCAATAATTTATAAATTTAGATTCAAAGTAAAAAAATAAAAACAACATATTCAGTATAAAAAGAATGTAATAGAAAATATTTTATAGAGAGAAAAAATTCAATAATTGAAAATGACTTACATATGATATACCAAAAGTAAAGTTTTTCCTAAATATGTTACGGCGTATTAGAAAAGACCTCGTAATAGTAGAAACTATAAAGAATCATTTCTTGAAATAGCTTAACAGGTCATGACAAATTTAGGATTAACTTTACTTTTTGTATATCTTATGTAAGTTATTTTCAATTATTAAATATTTTTTCCTGTAAAATATTTTATATTAAATATTTTGTATTAAATATTTTGTCTGAATTTGAATTTATAAAGGTTAATGATTGATGAGAGATGGTTCCTTCAAAGTAACTATCTCTTCTAGAAAGGACAAGAACTAAAATATAATTAGTTTGTTAAAATGGTTTTTACATGTCCAACTCATACATGTAACTCATGACTAAAATATAATTTTTAATTATTAAAAACTCAAAGAATTTCATTTTTGTGATAGTTTTCTAGAAAAATTTAATTGTTAAAAATTGTATTTTAATTATTTAAGTCATAATAATATTCTGTTGGATATATGATGTCTGTCTAAGTAGTCACGTCAACCTTTTTTTATAAAGTTCATAATAAAGACTTAAATAAAATATTTAATATAAATTAGATATAAAAGAAAAAGAAATTTGATTAAAACCAAAATTAAAAGACTCTAAAGACCAAAAATATATTTAAAAGATAGCAACGACTATACATTTATTACACTTATAACAAATCAACAATGACTTTCAAATTACACTTTATTCTTTGAATTCCTCCAAATCTGTTCAAAAGGATATTAGAGGAATTCAACCACCAAAGTAGGCAAGTAAGAAACACAAACAGGTAAATGAGTAACCCATCTTATGATAAAAAAACAAACCACACCGTCATGTCCGACTCACTTTGTAGTCTTATTTTGAACACAATCCAGCAAAAAATCGGTGACAAATGACTCATAAGAAGGCAATTTTGAATACCCAGGAAAGTAATTAACATCAATGACGTAGTATCTTCCACAATCTCCACCATCTCTAATCACATCAACGTTGAACAAATTCAGCCCTGTACCCTCCCTCAACGCTCTTGCCAACTCCGTTATTAAACTCTCAGGAGGCGTTTCGGCTTTCTCAATGTCCTTCTCATCTTGCACGCTCACGTTAGATATCAGAGAAAACGGCACCGTTCCTTTTAATGTTTTCGCCTTCTCCTCTGTTACATCAGGCAACGACCTTCGCTTCACGCACGTCACGTGTTCCCCTGCCACGTACACTTTAAACACCACGCCCCCGTGGTTCACAAACTCCTGCAAAACGACGGGAGGGCTCAGCGTTTTGAGTCCTTCGCGGTCGAAAACCAAACAAAGTTCGTGAGAGTGCATTGTTCCGTCAACGATCAACGGTTTTGCAATAACCGGGAAGCGAAGGGTTGAACTTAGTTGGTCAATTGCGTTGACATCGTTAACGTCAATAACGACCTGATTAGGAATCGAAACGGTGACGTTTTCGGAAGTTGCTTTAAAGTTAGTGATGGCGTCGAGCATGGAAGAACGATTGTGGAGGCGTTCAACTAGGTGTGGTGGGTCGAATACGGGCCCATGTGGGTTTTGGGAGGTATACTGGTCCAAGTTGAGTTGGGCCCACTCTTGGGAATAGAGTTTGTGGAGGACGCAGTGGAATGGGCCTTGTTGGGCTAAAGGCTTGGTGAGGTCGATTTGGATGAGGTCGATTCCACGTTGCTTAGTGTAGTCTAGCAGGGTGGTTCCTAAGAAGTCTTTTAGCTTCTTGGGTGGCATAGCGTAGCCTATTCGGTACCTTTGAATCTGAGGTTGTTCTTCTGCTACTAGTTCAGGCATGTTTGTGTAGCAAACGAAAAAGGCAAAAGAGAGGAAGAAAATGGAGTGTGAGTGTGATATGGGGAATGGAAGGGATATATATTGTGAAAAATACGTAAGGTATAGTTGGAGTAAGAAAGACATGGAGAAGCAAAGAATCATCGTGATTAATCATATCATTTGTTTATTGTATTTTTCTTCATTAGGTCGAATCTTGCGGGATCCGAGTTCCGCTGGATGGAGAGGAACTGATTCGACTACCAAATTAAGGATTGACTTGGTCAATCATATTAAATTTGGTAGAACACTTTTTACGAGTTGAGACTTAGATAGGGATGAATCATAAATGAAATAAATTATGGATAAAGAGGTGATAAATAGATGCCCCATACGGATTGGATATTTAAAAATCGAGATGCGTTTTTTTTTTGGTCAACTGAGATGCTTATATGAATACTTCTTTAATCATCCACTTGGGCTTTTTGTTATATTTTATGTAAATGCATCGCTCTGTTGGAGAGTAGGCTCGTAGAAACGTACATTATATAATCCTGTGCACATTTTATATTATGAATGATTGCGTGTAGAATGGTCCATTTGATATGTTTCTGTTCACAAACTACTTCCCATGCATGTTTCCACACAAAAAAAAAACCTAATTCCCATGCATGTGATGTGACCACAATACCCAACTCCCTGTCGGTTTCGCTAAGGTTACCAGCTCATCATGTTATTTTATGCCCAAGTGCATGCCACTGCTCCCTTTAGCATACACTTTAATTGGAGGTGTTTTAAAGCACTTTAATAATAACTATACCATCGTGTATATAGCTTTTAATAGGGCTGGGATAAAAAATTCGGAAAATTTTATGCTGTTTTTAGTTTTTAAGTTTTCTTAGAAAAATAAAAAATATTTTTTTAAAAAAAGATAAATTGTTTATTTATAAATTATTTAAATTTTTTTATAGAAAAATAGAAAACTGATTTTCTATTTTTTAGGAAAATTAAAAAACTATTTTAAAATGTTTTCTAAGAAAAGTAAAAAAAATAGAAAATGTGGTAACTGAATTACAAGATAAGGTAACTCAATTACACGATAAAGATTGTTGTAACCAAATAGGAATATGAAACAAACCACTACTAATTTGAAAAGTTCTACTGCTATAAGTTTTTGAAAATTAGAAACACGGCAACTTGCAGTGTTTATTTAAATTAGTATTATCATCCATAAATATTGAATTGACTTTCCTGTAATCCTGCTTAACAAAAGAAATGGTAAAGGGTTGTAGAGACCTTATCTATATTATAAGTTAGTTATTAGAAGAAAGACCAACCCTACCATATCTATCAATTTACATTTTTATTTTTTTTTGTTAAATTTAATATTTTGTATGATTTTTATGATGTATCATGATAATATTTTTATTATTCTTTGTAACTATTTGAAATATATTTAAATACAAACTCATTTGCTCTTATTTTAATATTATTTTAAATTTTTGTCACAATTATTATGTGATGCATATACTATACAATATTATCATAAATAATATATATAAGACATATCTCAATTAATTTGAATTAAAGAATATTTGAAAAAAATTTGGAAAACTAAATGCACTTGAACAACTTTTTTAGTTTTTTAGTTTTCCAAATTGAAAAACTGTCATATTATCTAAATGAGTTTTCAAAAATTTTCTAACTATTTTAGGAAATGAAAATTTTGGAAAACATACAAAAAAACCTTTCCCTGAAAAACTAGAATAATTTTTTGTAGCTAAACGCAGCCTTAGGTTTTTAATATTGTTATTTAAATTTGGTCTATTTTAAATATTGAGTTTGATGGACTGCTCATATTATTTTTTAAACATTTATAATTTATAAATTTTTTATTTTTATTAAGATAAAATCAATATATATATATATATATATATATATATATATATATATATATAAGATGTGTCTTATGAGAAAGTTTTTTTATGTAAGAGTGAGAGGAGCGAATTTAGGCCGTATAACCATTAAGTACATTAGCATACCCTTTAATTGGAAGTGTTTTAAAGAACTTTAATAATACGGGCTGGGATAAAAAGATTTGGAAAACTTTAGATTTCTAATATTGTTATCTAAATTCGTTCTGTTTTAAATATCGAGTTTGATGGATTATCCATATTATTTTTTAAAATTTATAATTTATAAAAATTTTATTTTTATTAAGGTAAAATTAATAATATATATATATATATATATATATATATATATATATATATATAAAAGTGGTTTAGCGGGCTACTAAGACTCGGCTGAATTTTTTATGCTTGGGCTCAGGTGTTACCGGCTTAGGTCAAATAAGTCTGGTTCCTTTTGGCCTTTCATTTTTAATGATCAAACCCACTCGTTTTACAAGTGAATTCGAGCTGACTTGTTAAGCTTGACTCATTTTAACAACTCTAATGGTATATCTAGTATATATCTATTTGTATATTTTTTCTTTTAGAATTTAAATTTAACATCTTATACAATTTCTATAATATACCATACTTTTTTTGTTGCACCAAAAAATAAACAAGAAACTAAAGATGAGCAAAAAAAGTACTAACACAATCAGCAACTAGAGCAAGACTAATAAAAGTAGGAGGACCATGCAAGGCCTGAACGAAATGATCTTGAAGTGATCCATTCTTTGCAAGCAGATCAACACATATATCCACCTCTTGATAGGTGTGAACTAGATCCACAAACCAATCCCTCTAAAGTAGCTCGTGAATTAGAGCAATAAGATCATCGAGTTTATGAGACCTTATTGTTTGGTTAACCAGATGAACTATAATTGCATAATCAGTATCACAAATAACTCTACAAAACTCATGACTCTTCCTTTAGCTACTGAAAAGCCATGAAAGACACTAAATAACTCCGTGTGAAGGTTCATTGTAACTCCAACATACACCAAAAACCCACAAATCCATCTCCCCTAATCATCTCAAATTATGCCTCCAAAACTAGAGGGCCTAGATTGCTTTCAGAGCTTTCATTGGTGTTAATCTTTATGAAAAATAAAGGGTTCTACACCAAGCAACAAGCTTAGAAGCACAATGAGGTAAGCTAGTGATGAATATTTTTCATACTTATAATTGGCAAGCACACCAATCATTTAATCAAGTATAGATCAGTATCGTTCCCATAAGAATTACCAACACGAGACCTTTCTAGTGTGCTTTGTCCTCACTCATACACTTCCTGAGAACTTCCCAGGAGGTAACCCATCCCTGAATTTCTCCAAGTTAAGCACGCTTAACCTTGGAGTCCTTAAGTGATGGGCCACCGAAAAGGCTAATGCATTTGTTGGTATAGGTAGTGAATTCATTCCTTTAAGCTATCATCGACTGTATAGTCCCATACCTATATAGTCTTTGGATCCCTATCATTCTGGTATGTATTCGGTTCATTCATGTGTCCCTCCCACTGGAAGCCTGCTAGGACTGCTTCTTGTCTGTGCCTATGCACCGACGATCACTCCCCGCCCTCAACAGTGCCCGGGATGTCACATTCCCCGCTGGAAGCCTTCCAGGAGTCGCTCCTTGTCCGTGCCCATGCACCAGCGATCACTCCCCGCCCTCAACAGCGCCAGGATGTCACATGCCCACCAACTTCCGGCTGGTTCGTCCCCAAACCATACTATATTAGAAGAGGCTAGGCTTTGATACCACTATAATGCCCCAGTTAATTAATTTAAAAATTGACGATTGATGGAAAAGTATTAATAATTGTCATCAAATTGATTTTAGATTTTTAGAAATCATTATTAATTAATATAAATACAATTTTAAATAATTAGATGTTGTAAGATTAAATAAAATTATTTAATTGATTGGTCATTAAATTTCAAATAAGATTTAGATAAGAAATAGTAATTTTAAAAGTTACCAGAGGGTTAAAAGTAAGCTTTTATTTAAGCTTTTAAAAGAAAAAGAAAAGGAAATAGGGAAATGCCCAATATGCCCTTAATGAATTAAAAACTCAACTTTCTCCTTCTTCCTCACGATCTACACGCGACCTTCTTCTTTCTTTCTTCCTCTTCAATGGCTGTGAGCTTCTAGCTCCAAATTGAAGGACAATTTCATGTCGAAACTTTAAATTGATGGCATTTTTGGAATCCTGAAAATGAGGTGAGTCTATTGGTGCCCTCAATTTCAAGTTTCCTTCCTTCCTTTCACTTTTTCTCTCTAGCCGTGACACTCATTGCATGTGGGGGGCTTAATTTTGCTTTTCAATGGTTGTGTAAAGCTTGGAATAAGGTTCCTAGAATGATGGGTATTTTGAAATGTGCCTTTTCCTTCCTTTTCCTCCATGAGAGAATCCTATACAAGCTTGGAGGGTTTCGATTTTGTGTTTTATGGCAATGGGAAGCTCGAAAATCGCTTCTAAAATATTGGGCGTGAGGAAATATTGATGGGTTTTGTGTTTCGACATTCGTAGATGAGTAGATGTGAAGTATAAATTATAGTGAATGGCTTGATAAGCAATTAATGTAGGTAAAATTATAATGAATTGGTGATGGTGAAACATGAACAAAATGATAGGATTGAAAGGTAGTTTATAATACCAATTGCTTTTGAAATTTAGTAATTATGATGTGATGATATGTTTATATATATAAGCATAATGATTCAATTAGTTATTGTGAATTGATGACTGTATTGATATAATATATTAAGGATGTGATAGGTGTATGTATGATAGGATGTGGTGATTATGTTGAGTGAAATTGAATATCTATAATCCATGTAAACGAGGATGTGATACATGTGTGAAAATATATTGATGTGATTATGAATTCTAATCCGCAAAAGGTATATCATGGTGTTGTATATGTTGAATATAATGATGGAGATTCATGATCGTTATTAATTATGTTGGCATAGTATTATGCTTGTGGGCCTGGTCTGTGTGGCCGCCCTGGTGAGGATTCATGGTCCGGGTCTGTGTGGCCGCCCCGAATGAGTTTAAGGTGAGGCTTTTTATGCCATGTTGAGTAAGGAATTGAGGTAAATAATTGAATTTATGTGATTTATGTGGTTAAGGATGACTAACGGTATGTATAGCCCCTCATTTTTTGGCTCCCGTGGTTTTTGTGCCCAGTTGAACTACCCAGTGGTCTAGTAGGACCTAGTGGTTGAGGTGGAGAGGCAAGCAGGACTCGGTGGACCAAGCAGGGTCCACGAGGTGTCAAGTAAGACCCCTAGCTGAAGGTCGATCCTTTTAGTATCCGGATACTAGGGTGTCGTATTATCTATTAGAGAGTTAGTTGTGCTTTTATATGTTTTGATATGCATGAACCGATGTGAATGTGTTTATATATATAGGGTGTTATGCGAAATAAAATGAATAGTTAGAAATGACGTGTGTTAGTGCTTCTAATATGGTTTATCTTGATGATGATGATTTAATAATAGTGATTGAAAAGTGATAATGAACACTGCTATTAAATAAGGATGTAGCAAGATTACACTTTTCCTAATGCATGTTTATTCTTTTCTATATTAATTCTTAATTCTAATCACTCACCCCCTTTTCATTGTGGTTTTAAGTGACTGATAGCAGGTTTTGATGGACACCGCGAAGGCGAGCACTAAATGAGGTCACGAGGAGGAAATCAATGCCAAGGACGCTATGGAATTGTTGATTGTGTAATAATTATGTGGAGCAATTGAATACATGTATGTATAGGTATGCCTATGTGTGTGATAGCATAATGACTAGTTGTAGTGTTTTATTAGACTTTGCGTTAGATCTAAATTGTGGTGTGGTAGTGATAATTGTTGATGATGAACTAGGAATTAGAATTGTGATTGTGGATCCTTAATTATGGCATGAAGCCATTTGGATTCGAATAGTAATGCATGATTGAATATGTCCAGGTGAATTGCAATGAGTTGATTGATATTAACGGATGATTGTGAGTGAGATGTGTATTGATGTGTGCTTATGTAGGAGGTGATGATGTGAATTGATGGAATAATGGTAATGAATCCATATATTGCATTATAGGTGAATTTGTGTGAAAATAAGGAACCGAAGGGGTGATTTTGAGATCTGGTATGTTTTGGAACCCCCAAAAGGGTCCAATAGGTTACCTATGACATTTAGAAACAGTGTATATAGGCCTTGTGCGGTTTAGAGCCCATTTGAAAGGGTTGGTGCATAGGTTTTGGTTACTTTTAGTTTGAATGTATTTTTCTATATATCTTGAGCATATGTTGGGATTTTGGTGAACGAACAACACCAACAGCTCCGGAATGGGGAAAACATAGTGCCTGTGAAGTTTGGTAGAAATCAGAGTTGAAACGGGCAAATTAGGTAGGTTAGAAGTTCATTTATGGGCTATGATCTGTCATTTTTGCTTAAGCGAGTCAGTTCTCGCTTCAGCGAGCCTTTGTATGAGTTGGGGGTGCATTCTACCAAAATCTTGCTCAAGCGAGGATATTCTTACTCAAGCGAGTACCGAATAAGTGATTTCTGTCAAATTTTTGCTCAAGCTAGAGCATTCTCGCTTAAACGAGCTAACCAAGGTTTCATGCTGTCAAATTTTTGCTCAAGCTCTCATTTAAGCGCCTAAAATATTGCTCAATAAAGCTGATTTAGCTTTTTCTCTCTTTATGAAAGTTGTAGAGAATTTTACCGCCATTGTTTTGATACCCAATTTGCATCAATCAGAGGTTGATAGCCTGAGTTATGCCTAACATACTGCAGGGTGTTCAGGCAGAAAATTTCAGCAAGGCTGATTTTATAAATTTGCAAATTAAGCAATCTTCGGGGAATAATTGGCACTCGACTTCTTCATGATAATTGTAGGTATTTGAGTTACAGAGGTGTACCATTTCAGCTCATCTCAATTGGAGTTGTGTAACTCCGATTTGACCCAAGTTACCGAGTGATACACAAGGAGTTTGCATGCTATAATTTTTCTTTGAGCAATTATAAGTCTCCCAAGCCTAAGATACCTTATTAGGGACCCGTAAGATGGATGTAAACATTTTTGAAAAATTTTCCCTGTATTTTTTTAATTGGTGTAACATTTAATGTTTAATTAACTTTAATTACATGTTTATGGTCTAATAATTAGGCGGGATGTTACACATAAGGATGGGTTTGCTTAGGAAAATTATGTGAAAAATCTTCATGAAAGGATTAAGGCCTAGTTGGAAAAGAAGAATTAACCTTATGCAAGAATGGCTAATGAGGGTAGGAAAGATATGGTCTTTGAGCTGGGTGATTGGGTTTGGGTTTACTTAACAAAGGAAAGGTTTCCCTTTCAAAGCAAATCTAAACTCCAACCTGATATGCTTGCAAATGTATAAGTATATCGTGTAATGTAAAAGATTATCATTTCCTTAGGGACTATATGCTCAAGTACTATTGAATATGGTTTCAGTTATCTAGATTAACAAAATGAATGATGAAAGTGCTTAAAAGTGAAATTAACACAACTAGAGCTTATAAAGAAATTACTTTTAAGAAATCAAATATGAAAGTCTTGAGACTTAGGAAAGTGGGTTGCTCTTATTAATAAATCCTATGATTTCAAGGTAATTTTCCTAGCTGAATTAATTTCTTCCTCTCAAAATTCCATTAATGTACCCAATTTCCAAAGAACCATGTTCAATTTGTAGATTAGGCCCTTTAATGTTTTATGAAAATTCAAAATTTTTCAAAAGACTCTGTTGCACTCGTAATCCCAGTCTCAAGTTCAATTTGTGTAATTTAAATAATTAAGTTCTATTTTCAGTTCTTCACTAATTATTTGATATTACCTAGGCCTATCTCTAGGTCGTAAAGCACATTAAACGCAACACAAATTGAATAAAATCGTAGAATTTATTAATAGAAACGAAATTAATGATAACAATACATCTTAATTCACCCTCTAAATCCTAAGGATTTGAGTTTAGGTACTCATGAATTGAGAAACTAAGCTACACATACTGAATTTTTAGAAATTACACAAAGAATTATAAGAAAATTCAAACCAACCAATGGAAAGAATATTTTTGGCACATTGTCCTACGTCAACGCTCTTGTTTCTTTCAATCCTTTGTAAATCCTTCTCTCAAAGACACTTTCTTCTTGTTCTTCAATGGTGTTCCATGCCTTAAAATTCGTGGAACCCTTATTTTGGAACAACTTTTGCCTTAAATACTGATGTAGAGTGTGAAAACAAGGTTTCTGGGGTGGCCACAATCCATGGTTGTGGTGGCTACCATGACCTAACCATGGAACTACTAACTTGAGGGATGGAATTTAGCTTAAAGGAACCACGACCAATGGTTCAAACCATGGCCTGGCCGTGGTTGTCAGGACATGTACCATAATTTTTCTTCCTTTGGCAGTGATAGCAGCGCTCTAGGTCTTGTTCTTCATGTCATCATCATAAAAACATTTTAAAACCTCATATTTTCTTACAAAACTAGTAAACCTAGTAACAATTATGGGAAGAAACTAAATAACTATGAAATTTAGGGGGAAAATATGTGTTAGAACCAAATCTGGTTTGGAAAGGACATTGGAATTTTCGGATATTATTTAAAGATCCCAAGATTTGTTAATAACACACATCAAGACATTTAATTAAATAAAGTCTATCTACATGTTATCTAACCTCTCTAATTGAGTGTTTCAAGTTACAACTCTGTGATGCATATGCCATAAAAGAAAAGGGGAGTTCATCACATAAAAGTCTACCTTAAGCTATGCAAGATATTCCAGACCAAGTCTGCGTAGGACTAAAATAGTTTACATCCAAGTCTATCCTAGGATAAGTCTGATTTAAATGTGCCCTTCCAGACCTTGGACTGCTGAGTCATGCCCCTCATACATATTTGTTCTCAAACTCAGCATGCATACCATCTCTCTCTCAAACAATCAGACTCTAGACTCTTGAAGCATAAAAACATGACTCTGAATTTGCATTAGTCTACATAAATATATTTTTGAAGATGTCCAGAGCTAGATCCTTTTCAAGCTAGACTGCTCTTATCACTTAAAAAGGAAAGAAGACAAGCTCGTTTAAGAACCAATACTCACATGGAGAAGAAACCGAGGAAGCTAGTCTACGTAAATCAAAAAGTTGACGAAGATCAGTACTTACGAAAGAAATCATCAGAAGGTTAACCATGCCTATTTTTGCATGAATTCATAATAGAAGAAAGACTACAAAGGACTTTTGCTTTGAAATACTCAAGGTACTTCATTTTAGTGCAACTTCTGAAGATCCTTGATTCAGACCTTTTGTCTTCTTCTCATTTAGAGTCCGTTACTTCAAATGACTACCTCTCTTCAATGGATCATCAATGGCTATCTCCATTGGCCTATAAATATGAAGAGACTCTCAGACTCAAAGAAGTGATGAATACACGTGTGAAAGCATCAATCTGAAATTACAAGCAATTCAAAGCTTTCTTCTCAAAAGTAAAGACTTTCTTTGTATCTTTGCTTCTTGCAGACTTAGTCTTTGTTTTTCTACTTAGTGTATCTATTCTTTAAGATTGATCATCTTATACACTAAGTTATTAAAACATAAACACACTCTCAAATCACAACCTATGTCAAAGTCTGGTATATTGCCAGTCTCAGTTTCTGTTGGGAAACATTGTTTGGCTTGAAGAGACTTTTGAAAGAATACTTGAGTTTGAGCTAGAAGTGGCTTGTTGAAAGAATACTCGGGTTAAATCCAAAAGTGGCTAGAGTCAAGAATACTTGAGGCACAAGCTATGTTGTGTTGTGTAAAAAGACATTTTACATAGTAAAAATCCTTCAAGTTTAAAGGTACTAGACATAGTTTCTGTGTTGGAAGTGAACCAGTATAAATATACTGTGTGCAATCTCTCTTTCCCTTATCTCTTTAGTCTAATTCAAAGTCTGTTGCCTTTTATGTTTGAAAAAAATTTATTTTGTAAAAAGAGTCTCACACTTATTCAACCCTCTTTCTAAGTCTGACTTTAAACTATCAATATGCATTCACACAAAAAATCTAGAAAATAAGTCCTGAAAAGATATGTTTTAGTGACACATCAAAATACCCCAAACTAAAACATTACTTGTCCTTAAGCAATCACTATATTCACTAGATAAACAAACATTAGCAAGAATCTTAGTATACTAAGAAACCCAAACAAAGATAAGACCTTTCAATTCATAACCGAGGATAAAAATATAAATGCTAAACATTTTTGTATATTCATTTAACCATACTTTCAAAGATCCAACAAGGTCACTTTCTCATCAATTCTCTCTATATGTTTAAAGGTGTAAAACATATGTTTCATTCAAATGACAACAATATGAACACTATCATAGGCTTGGCAAGTGACCCTAATTCCATAGTATTAAGAAAACATACCTAATTCAAAAGTTCTTTCTCGAGGTTGTAATGGGGCCATGGGATTTTATTTAAGGTATGAAAGCCAAGAAAAAAAGATCACAAAGGGCTAAAACATAATGTGTGAGAGGTTCTTAAAATTTTATAAAAACTTGTAATTGTTCATAATAATATATTAAACAGGGGGAGATTTTATAAAAAGAATTTTCATTATCCGAGTTTTGATGATTCCAAAATATGTTTTCAAAAATATTAAAGCAATGAAAATCTCAAATTAACACTCTAGTAATCAAATAAGATAATTGATTAGAAACAATGTAATCAAATAAGCTATTCGATTAAGTCTCACAAAACAAACTTTTGAAATTATTTGAAACAGAGCTAATCGAATAAGGTAATCAATTAAGGTGAATCTGGACCAATTTTAATTGAAACAGAGCGTTACTAATCGAATAAGGTAAACGATTAAGGTAAACCTAATGTGTTTCAATTAAAACAAAGTCTTGCTAATCGATTAAGGTAATCGATTAAGATGAATCTGGAACATTTAAAATCAAATCAGAATGTTACTAATCGATTAAGCTAATCGATTACTCTGTGGTGTTTGACCAATTCTTAGCTTTGATATTATTAAGGGATATTTTGCCAAAGAATCGAATTCAATTTTTAGATTATAACGGCTAGTTTCCTAGATTGGAACTCTATAAATAGAGGCCTAAGGCTTCATTGAAAATTACTCATATGCATTGAACTTTCTCATTCTTTCTCACACATTTTCAAGAAGCTAAGTTTGTTAATTTCTTCTGTGCTTTTAATCTTCTTATTTTGCTCTAGAAGAGAGCTACATTTTTATGAGTTAAAGTTATTCTGTTTGTGCTTTAATTTTGAAATTTGCTTTATCAAAAAGAGCTATAGTTTTTTATCAACTTTCCTACGCTTAAATTTTCTAAAACCGCTCTATCAAAAGAGAGCTACATTCTTTGAGTTGATCATATTGTGTTTGTGCTTCAAATTTATATTTTACTTTATTGAGAGAGTTTTCTTAAACGTTTTATATTTGCAAATTATGCTCTATAAAGAGAGCTACATCTCGTGATCATAATCACATAACTTCTCATCTTGCCTTGTTTATCATTGTAAGGGAAGTTGAAAGGATTTTGTTTTACTTATTCACAAATAGGGTTGGAACATTGTAACATAGGCAAGGTTGTAGCTTTTAGGTTGATTGGGTAAGAATTGTGAGAAGGATAAAAGTGAGGGATAAGTTCTTGGTAGGGAAATCAAGATATTGTATTGGCTCATCTTGTAAATCTCAAATTCTTATTAGTGAAAAATCTCAAGTAAGTTTACTTGGGGCCTGGATGTAGGGGTTTCCGAACCAAGATAAAAATTTGAGTGTGTCATTATCTTTCTTCCCTAACTTTATTTAATTTTAAGTCATTTATTTATTTTCTATTACTTGTTTATTTATAGACTAATTTCTTCTTCTCTTTAAACAAAACAAAGAAAAATTGAGATAAAGCCTTAAAAAGCAATTAATTTTTAAGACTCAATTCACCCCCTTCTTGAGTCATTGAGGCCACTTGTTTAACAAGTGGTATCAGAGCTTGACTCTTGCTACAAGGCTTAACAGCTGCAAGTGATAGAAATGACCTCAATGGAGAAGGCCCCCCACTTTCTATGACCTCAATCTCTTTCCTGAGGGTGGTACTACAAATAGGCCCCCCACTTTCAATGGAGAAGGCTATGCTTTTTAGAAATAAAGGATGAAAATTTTCATCCAATCCTATGATCTCAATGTATGGAATGCTATTTATTTCGGTCCTTTTATTCCTAAATATGTTGTTGATAATGTGGAATGTGCTAAGCCTATGGACTTGTGGACAAATGAGGAGGAGAAAAAGGTATAATTTAATCTTAAAAAAATCTTATTACTCTAGCATTAGGTCTTGATGAATTTTTTAGAGTTATTACCTGTGATACTGCTAAAGAAATGTGGGAAACTCTTGAAACAATTCATGAAGGTACTAATGATGTTAAAGATGTAAAAATTGGTACACTTACTAGTCAATATGAGGGTTTTAAAATGAGTCCGGAGGAAAGTATTATGGATATGCAAAAATGATTTACTCTTATTATAAATCACTTACCCATCTTGGGCAAAACTTACAACAATAAGGAACTAATTCAAAAGGTTTTGAAAAGTTTGACTAGGAAATGGCAACCAATGGTAACTGCATTGAAGCAAATGGCGAATCTCTACACCATGTCCCTTTCCACACTATTCGGTAAGCTTCTAGATTATAGAGCTCAAGGATTTAAAAGTAGCCAAGGAAGAAGAAGAAAAAAAGCTCACTAAAAAGAAGAGCATTGCTCTTAAAGCTACACCAATAGAAGATGAAGAAGAATCTAAAAATGAAGAACTTGATGATGTAGAGTTCGGTCTACTCATCAAAAATTTTGCAAGATTCATGAAGAAGAAAGGCTTCCGAGGAAGAAATCCAAACCAAGGTAAGAAGTCTTTTAAAGATTACACTAATCCTCCCACTTGTTTTGAATGTGGCAAAATAGGTCACTTCAAGATTGATTGTCCAAACCTCAAGAAAAAGAATAAGGATATCAAAGGAAAACGAAGAACATATATAGCTTGGGAAAGAAACAATGAAGACTCATCCAAGGAGTCAGGGGATAAAGTGGTAAAGCACTCCAAAGATGATGAGGTAAGTTCCTTAAAGGAATTTAATGATGATGATAGTGAAGTTGATAAAAATGAGTTGCTAGAAGTGTTTGGTGAATTGCATGAAAAATTTGTGCTATTAGCAAAAAAGTATGCATGATCAAAACAAACTATGTTGAAACTTAAAAATGAGTTACATGAAATGAACATAGAAAATGAAAATCTTAAAGTTCAAAATAGAGAACTAATCTCACTAATATCATTCTCATGACTTGTGATGGTAATGAAGATTGTATGTTGTTTGATAAATATGTATTTCTTAAAAATAAAAATAAAAGACTTAAAAGAAACTCTTGAGAAGTTTACAAATGGTAAAAAGAATCTAGATTACTTCTTGGAAATCAAAAGTACACTCTTGATAGAACGGGCATAGGTTATGAAAAATATGAAAATAACAAGGAATATAAGAACTTCTTTGTACCCCTTAAAAAAAACCTAAACCAATTCTAAAATGTTCAACTTATGGAAAAAGAGGTCATACAAATTCAAATTGCTTTAAAAGAAGGTATATAAAACCATATAAGAACCATTACAAAATGCCTTATTCCTTGGATGCAATATGTTTCTATTGTGGAGTGTATGGTCATATAACGTCTAATTGCTTTATAATGAATACCTGCCAAAAGTTTACTAGAAAGGTATGGATTCCAAAAGAAATTTTAAAATCCCAAACTAATGAGAAAGGACCCAACGTACAAAGGGTACCTAAAACTTAAATTTTTGACTTGTAGGTATGTTTCAAGGTGGCAAACTCTCATTGGTATCTAGATAGCGGATGTTCAAAACACATGACCAGAGATATGTCAAAATTCTCAACCTTGACTCCAAAGAACAAAGGAAGTGTTACTTATGGAGACAACACAAAGGGAATGATACTTGGACATGGAAATGTAAGTACAAATTCCTCTACCTCAATCAATGATGTTTTATATGTTGAGGGATTACAACATAATTTGTTAAGTATAAGTCAATTATGTGATAAAGGATTTGTTATAACTTTTAACTCAAACTGTTGCATAATTAAAGAATAAATAATATTTACATGATTAACCTAGATAGTTTACCCTCAAATGATGCACAATGCTTAATTTCTAGAGAATATGAATCATTTCTATGGCATAGAAGAATAGGACACATTCACATATATTATCTAAATAAACTGATTTCAAAAGACTTAGTGATAGGATTGCCTAAAATGAAATTTGAAAATAAATTTTGTGATGCTTACCATAAGGGAAAGCAAGTAAAGGCCTCCTTTAAATCCAAAAACATTGTTTCAACAAGTAGGCCTTTACAACTTTTGCCTATGGATCTTTTTGGACCATCACGAATTAGAAGTTTTGGTGGCAATTACTATGCACTCATGATTATGGATGATTTCTCTAGATTTACATAGACTTTATTCATATCTCATAAAGTGAAGCATTTAAAGCATTTAAAAAGCTTATGAAGGTTGTCCAAAATGAAATGAACTTAAGAATAATATCCATTCAAACTAATCATGGGGGAGAATTTGAAAACCAAGATTTCAAAAACTTTTATGAAAAGAATGTAATCAAACATAGTTTCTCTACACCAAGATTACCTCAACAAAATGGTGTTGTTGAGAGAAATAATCGTTCTCTAGAAGAAGTCGCTAGAACAATGCTAAATGGAAATGAGATTCCAAAAAGTTTTTGGGTCGAAGCAGTCAATACAGCTTGCTATATTATGAATCGTTGTTTAATTCGACCCATTTTAAACAAAACCCCCCAATGAGCTTTTCAAAAATAGAAAACCAAATATTTCACATTTACGTGTTTTTGGATGCAAATGTTTTGTTCATAATAATAGTAAGGACAACCTAGGAAAATTTGATGCTAAGTCTGATGAGGCAATCTTTTTAGGTTATTTAACTAATAGTAAATCTTATCGAGTCTTTAACAAACGAACCCTAACTATAGAAGAATCTGTTCATGTAAAGTTTAATGAAGATAACCAAGAGACTCCGAGAAAGGAGGGTATTGATGATCTTACAAGTCTAATGGAAGACACGAAGATAGGAGAAAAAGAAGAAGAAACAAAGCAAACTGAGACTCTAAATCAAGAAAAATCACCATCTGATATAACAAAAGAATGGATATATCCAAAGAATCACTCAATGGACAATATCATATGTGATATCTCCAAAGGGGTAATTACTCGTAGTTCTCTTAGAAATGCATGTAATCATCTTGCCTTTGTTTCTCAAATCGAACCTAAAACTATTGATAAAACTATTTTAGATGAGTATTGGATATTAGCAATACAAGATGAATTAAATCAATTTAAAAGAATTAAAGTATGGGAATTAACGCTAAAACCTGAAAATTATCAAGTAATAGGAACAAAATGGGTTTTTCGAAACAAACTTGATGAATTAGGCTTAATAACAAGAAACAAAGCTAGATTAGTTGCTAAGGGTTATAATCAACAAGAAGGAATAGATTATGATGAAATGTATGCACCTGTAGCTAGACTTAAAGCCATTAGATTACTACTAGCATTTTCATGTTGTATGGATTTCAAATTATATCAAATAGACGTAAGAAGTTCTTTCTTAAATAGTTATTTGTAAGAAGATGTGAATATTAAACAACCTCCAGATTTTAAAGATTTTAAATATCGCAATCATGTTTTCAAACTTAAAAAGACCTTGTATGGTTTGAAGAAAGCTTCAAGGGCTTGGTATGAAAGGCTAAGTAAGTTTCTTTTAGAAAATAAGTTTAAAAGAGGAAAAGTAGACAACACTCTTTTTATAAGACGTGAGAATCAAGATATCCTGTTAGTACAAGTCTATATTGATGACATCATTTTTGTTGCTACTAATGATTTGCTTTGTAAGCAATTTTTGAGTATGATGCAGAAAGAATTTGAAATGTCAATGATGGGAGAGTTGACTTTCTTCCTTGGACTTTAAGTCAAACAAGGAAAGAATGGTTTCTTCATCAACCAATCGAAGTATTGCAAAGAACTTCTTAAGAAGTTTGACATGGACAAAGAAAAAGAAATTGTTACACCAATGGCAACCTCATGTTATCTAGATCATGATGAAAAAGGAAAAAAAGTTGATTCACCAAATATAGAGGTATGATATGATCTCTTCTTTATCTTACTGCTAGTCGTCTTGATATAATGAATGTTGTGTATGTATGTGCAAGATTTCAATCTAATCCTAAAGAATCTCATTTGTCTGTTGTGAAAAGAATTTTAAAATATCTAGTTGGTACTTAAAATGTTGGTATGTGGTATCCAAAATGGGCAAATTACACCATTGTTGGATATTTTGATTCAGATTTTGCTGGTTGCAAAATCGATCGTAAGAGCACTAATGGCTTGTGGCATCTTCTAGGTAGTTCTCTTGTATTTTGGCATATCAAGAAACAATAAATCATAGCCCTATCTACTGTCGAGGTTGAGTATATCGCACCCGGAAGTTGTTGTGCTTAAAGCTTATGGTTGAAGCAACAACTTGTGGATTTTGGAGTATTCCAAGATCAAGTACCTTTAAAATGTGATAACACAAGCATGATTAATATAACAAAGAATCCAGTAATGCACTCTCAAACAAAACATATTGAAATAAGACATTATTTTATTTGAGATCATATGTTAAAAGGGGACTGCAAAATTGAATATGTGGCATCAAATGATCAATTAGCAGATATTCTTATAAAACCTCTAAGAAAAGAAAATTTCATAAGAATTCGAAGAGAATTAGGAATTTTAGATGAATCATGCTTTGAATAATTCTTTTCTAAAACAATTCTGAGCTATTAATGGTCAGTGGGAAGTTCTAGCTAGGAAAGTCTTGGTATTTAAGTGGTCATACCGGACCCATCTCTCTTTCCTGGGAACTAACCTGATTACAGTATTGAATGTGTTTTGAATGGAGTTTTTTTTAATGGCAAATAAAATCTTCTCTTAAAATAAAACATGAAAAACTTGAAAAACATCAGGGTAATCAATTAGGATAATCGATTAAATGCAATTAAATTGAAACAAAGGCTGTTTAATCGATTAGCATAATCGATTAGGGAAAATAAATCTGAAACAATAGCCTTTTAATCTATTAGGGTAATCAAATAGGTGCATTGTATTTGGTTTTCTCATTCGATTACGTAAGTTTTAGGAACATTAAATGACCATTTCACTCTTTCTTCTTCACGCGTCCCTTCAAGTTCCAAGGCACCCCAAACGACTTCACCTTCTTGTTTGCATCAAAACTCTTCTTTTTCCCCATTAATCACTCATTAACGCACTCTATTTCTCTTCTATTCTATAAAAACCGTGCCTTTTCTCTCATCTCAACACATCTCTCACTTTCTGTCTCTCTCTAAAAACCCTATTGATAAGCTTTTAAAAAGCCTCAAGCTTTCATTTTTTTCAACAATGTGTCATGCAAGGAAGAAGGAAAGAGCCAACATTACTGGAGCATCTTCTCGTTCCTCTGAGTATTATTCACCCTACTTTGAAACCAAGCAAGAGGAAACCCATTACCTCTCTCATTTTGCAAGCAAAGGTACCATTTCCCCTTTATGGCTTTCAAAGAATTTCTTTAAAGACCAAGGGTTCTCTTTTCTCAATGTTTTAGAGAAGTATGACATTCTTGAATTTGCTTCTTTATCTGATGAATTTATTTATCCTGATTTGGTCAAAATGTTCTACTTCTCTCTAACCTTGAAAGATAGAGTTCTAGAAGCATGTGTTAAAAAGGTCAGTATGAAAATCTCTGATGAAATCTTGTCCATGACTGGTCTTTTTCCCTTAGTTGACTCTGATTTTAATGGTCACTGTATTGCTGATTCCTAGAATTATGATCCAACGGAAGCTAGAACATCTCTTTGGCGTGAACATCATGACACCCATAACTCTAGAACTTTTGGTAGGCTTTCTTTTGATAATAGATTATTACATTATTGCCTGGCTAAAATTCTTATTCCTAGAAGTAGCAATTCTGCCTTGGTTGAGGAAATGGATGTTTTGATTCTTTGGGCTATGGTAAATGAACGCCTTATTAATTGGATAAATATGAATAAAATTCAATATGGTTGAAAGTAAGAACCAATCCAAACTTTCTTATGCTATCCTTCTAACCACGTTATTCAAAGCCTTTAACATTGATTTAAAAGGAGAAGTTAAGGAAAAGCTATCTTCTAAGAATAAAATGGTAGCGGTACAATTGGCAAAAAATGGGAATTTTTCAATATGTCGGAGTATATGGGACTTTAATCCTCGACCTCCTGCTTATGATGCCCCTCCTAGATTTGCACCTCAAGACCATCGAAATGTTATCCTTGAAGTGGTTCAAAACTTGAACAATCGTCTTGATAGGTTTGAAGCTCGCTTTGACATTCTTGAAGAAGGGAAACAAACTATCATTGCTCGATTGGATAGTCTTCAACTTCATCATTCATCCTATCCACATTCTCCACCTAACATGGATTAGTTTTCCTTGTATTGTGTTAGTCCTCAAATTTTCAATAAAAGCTTAAATAAAAATTTCATAAAAATTATAAAAATTAGTTTAATTTGTTAGAAAATTAGGATTTAAATTCAATAAATGAGTGTTGTTGGAAATAATCTGCCCTTGATCAATTTTCTCTAGTTTTGCAGTGAAAAAGTTAAGAAATCAAGAGAAAATTACACTGGAGAATCTGACGCGTAGCCTCACCCCACGCGTAGCATCAACTTCTATTTTTGAGTCTGACGCTACGCATCACAGCCACGCGTAGCGTCAGTGCTGCGTGAACAACCACTCCACTTTGGCCAACCACTCCACTTGGACTCAATAATGGGCACCCCACTCAGCCCAAGGGCCACCCCAATCAGCATAAATGGCCAAAAACTCGTGGAAACATGTCCAAGTGGCCAGGCATGATCAAGATTAATTATTGAAAGTGGCCATTATCAAGTGTTTAATGGAGGCTGAGTCAGGGATCTGACGCGTAGCGTCACAGGGACGCGTAGCGTCAGCACCCTTGCTCAGCCCTATAAATAGGACCATCCAACACCATTCATAGCATCCCATTCCATACATTTCTCTTCTCTTCTCTCTTGTGCTCGACCTTGAGTACTTCTTTTGTGAGTTGTAGTTCTAGAATAGTTTTCTAGATACTTGAGTGTGTTTCGGTGTATTGTGATCGTTGTATCGTGAAGTTTCCATCGTCTTCTTCGTAATGTCAAAATCTGTAAGTGTTGTCTTTACTTTTACCATGTGTAACTAATTTGTTTATGTTGGAATTGGTGAACTAATCTATTGAGTATAATGTTGTGAATTCGACCTCTGCATGTTTATGATTCAAGTCCATGTTAGTATTTCAACCTTTTATTAATATGAACATCAAACGGGAGAATGATTTTCATGTGTATCGAAACTGGTTTTATTAGTGTAAATGTCAAACGGGAGAATGATTATTTATGCCGTATTGAAACTTGTTTTGACGAAAGTAAAAAGTTGGAATACCCTTGGTATCTCAATTCTATAGGGGTTGTTAACCATTGTTGCCATAAGGCCAGGTCTTAATGCAAGTTTTTACTGAGAAAGCTCACGAGGGATCAGACTTTACGGTGAATTCTTAGAATTTATATCACGAGGGATCGGTTATAATGATTTTAAGCTGCAATGACATGAAACTTGATGATTAAATATGCATGTCTTGAGTTCCTCATTGTTATTCTAGATTAGGGATCCAAATTCCAACATAATTTGTTTATCTGTGTTTATCTCAAGTATCTTACCTATTCTAGATTGCAACTCAACTTTTTAGATAGATTTTATTTTCTTTTTATCTCATGAATCACTCAACCATGCTATCTTGTGAATATTGTATAAACTGTATATAAATCATTCTTTTGTTTATAATTTCCTTCATATTTACCATAGTAAGTAGAAAATTACTGTTGTTATTGGACTTTCAATCCCAGTGGAACGATATCTAAATTTTGAAAACTACAAACGAATTGGTGCGCTTGCCAATTGACAAAAAGTCCGGCGGTGGGAAAGAACCGCTGAGTCGCCGTCGGGCTAACAAGTTTTCTGGCGCCGTTGCCGGGGATTGAATTGTTTCAGTAAAATAGTAAAATTTTAATTACCGTGGTAAATATTTTTTTTTTACCTTAGATAATTTTTTATTTATTTTGTATCATTGTTACACTAACTTTCTTTGTCTAGTTTGTGTATGCAAACTCGATCTACCGCAGGTAAAATTTATTTTGATCCTGAGATAGAAAAGTTTGTAAAAAAAAAATCAAGTCTTTGAAATCAAAAACACAAACTAATTCTTCTTCTACTTCAAAAATTTTTGAAAATTCAAATATGGCTGCTGAAAGGAGAACATTGGGACAGTTTGCTGCTATAAATGGTCCACCCCGAGTTTCGGGAATGTTTCAAGGACCAGTTTTACCAGTGGAAATTAAACCTGCCACTTTAAATATTATTCAAAACAACCAATTTGCTGGTTTAAATCATGAAGAACCATATGAACATTTAACTATTTTTTATGAGTTATGCAGCACAATTGGTTTTGAACCCAATCAAGAAGAGTCTGTTTACATGAGACTCTTTCCTTTTTCATTGATTGGGAAAGCAAAAGAATGGTTTAAATCTTGTCCACCGGGTAGTTTTGCAAACTGGTCCGATGTTGAAAGAAAATTTTTGGAAAGATTTTATTCTCCTTCGAAATATTTTGAAGCAATGACAGCCATACACTCTTTTTCTCAAAATAATGACGAATCACTAGGAGAGACATGGGAACGATTCAAGGCACTCTTGAGAAAATGCCCAAACCACAACCTGAATGATGCCGAAAAGGTAAGAATCGTTTACCATGGTTTATTGCCTCAGTTCAAGATGATGTTAGATGCTTGTGCAGGTGGTTCTTTAATGAACAAGACCGTGGAGGAAGCTATTGGAATATTGGAATCAATGTCCATTAGTGACCATCAAGCTAAACCAGAAAGAGGTAATAAACAAGGTATAGTTGAACAAGGAGTAAACGATACAGTGTTAATTCAACAAAAATTGTTGATGCAACAAATTGAGGCCATGAGTAAACAACTTGGAAAATTGCAAGTTACCCATATACCACCACAACTCCCTGCTCAATTAAAACAATGTGAGTATTGTATGGGCGAACAACCATGTGGTTACTGTGGAAATAAGCAAGAACAAGTTAATTCCTTGATTCATCAGAGATTACCCATAGGTAATTCCCTAAATCCTCTTGTAAATTCTTTTTCTAACAATTACTTACAGGAAAGGCAAAACTATGGCTGGAAACAAAATGCTAGACCCTTCAACAATCAAGGAGATTACAATGCTAGGTTGACAAAAGCTGAAGAAAGTATTCAACAACTGATGCAATACATGGAGACAATTAATGTCGCACGTAAAGCATCAGATCAACAGTTAAGCCAGCTAGTAAAAGAAGTAGCCGACATCAAAGAATTCAAAGCAAAAGAACAATGTAAGGCTATTTTTACAAGAAGTGGTAAGGCCGTAGGTATGAATCAAGAAAAAGAAAAAGAAAAAGAGAATGAAAAAGAAAAAGAGAAAGAAAAGGAAGAAGAAAAAGAGAGTGAAGAAAAGAAAGAAAAAAATAAAAAAAATCAAAAAAATCAGTATCTTGGACAGACACCCCCTGTCCAAGATTTACCATATCCTCATCCACCATCAAGAAAAGATAAAGAGAAGGAATACAAAAGATTCCTTGAAATCTTTAAGCAGTTACACATAAACATTCCTTTTTCTGAGGCATTAGAACAAATGCCTACATATGCTAAATTTATGAAAGAACTGCTTACAAAGAAAAGGAAGTATGATGAAGAGATTATAGAACTTGAAGCAAGCTGCAGCGCTATTCTACAATACAAGATGCCAGAAAAATCCAAAGATCCTGGTAAATTCACTATTCCTGTCTCTATTGGGGGAGTAAAAGCTTTATTAGATTTAGGGGCTAGCATCAATCTAATGCCCCTAAGTATGATGAAGCGTATCGGTGATCTTGATCAACAGCAGACAAAGATGACTCTGCAATTAGCTGATAAATCCATCAAGAGACCTTATGGGATTGTAGAAGATGTGCTTGTAAAGGTTGACAAGTTCTACTTTCCTGTGGATTTTGTGATCCTAGACATGGAAGAGGATGCTGATGTTCCTCTAATTCTTGGAAGACCATTCATGAAAACTGCTCGAGTACTAATTGATGTGGACAATGGGAAGTTAGCAGTAAGAGTGCATGATGAGGAAGTAAATTTTGATGTCTTCAAGGCAATGAAACATCCCAACCCAAAGCAAGATTATTTCAAAGTGGACGTCCTTGATGAAACTTATCTCTCCTTATCAAAAGGTATGATTATTTCTGACCCATTAAATAAGTTATTGACTAACTCAGTTGAATTTTTGGATGAAGAAGAGGAAAAACAGATTGAAAGATATCTTGAAGAATTTGATCACGGGAAAGAAATTTCCTTTGAATCAAGAAAAATTGAAGAAATTCAAGAATCACCTACTGAAGAGATCCAGAAACCTGAATTAAAAGTGTTGCCTTCCAATCTGAAATACATCTTTTTGAAAGAAGGTAATTTGAAACCAGTTATTATTAGTAATTTGTTGAGTGAAACAGAGGAAGAAAAACTGGTGGAAGTATTAAAGAGCAATCAAGAAGCAATTGGGTGGACGCTTGAGGATTTGAAAGGTATCAGTCCATCATACTGCATGCACAAAATTTTGTTGGAAGATAATTTCAAACCTATTGCTCAACCTCAAAGACGCCTCAATCCAACTTTGAAAGAGGTAACCAAAAAGGAGGTTTTGAAATTGTTGAAAGCAGGTATTATCTATCCAATTTCTGATAGCACATGGGTAAGTCCTGTTCAAGTTGTTCCAAAAAAAGGTGGTATGACAGTAATTGTTAATGAAAAAAATGAACTAATTCCTACAAGAACTGTCACCAGTTGGAGAATGTGTATTGATTATAGAAAATTAAATCAAGCAATAAGAAAAGATCATTTTCCATTACCTTTTATGGATCAAATGCTTGAAAGACTATCTGGACAAGAATATTACTGCTTTCTTGATGGTTATTCTGGATATAATCAAATTGCTGTTGACCTTCTTGATCAGGAAAAAACTGCCTTTACATGTCCTTTTGGCATATTCGCTTACAGAAAAATGCCATTTGGATTATGTAATGCACCTGCTACTTTTCAAAGATGTATGTTTGCTATTTTTGCAGATTTAATTGAAAAGAGCATTGAAATTTTCATGGATGACTTCTCAGTCTTTGGAAATTCATTTGAAACATGTCTATCCAACCTGGACACCGTACTGAAGCGGTGTATTGAGACAAATTTAGTGCTTAATTGGGAGAAATGTCACTTCATGGTGAAAGAAGGAATTGTACTTGGTCATAAAATTTCTTCTAGAGGCATTGAAGTTGACCAAGCCAAAATAGAGGTAATTTCTAAACTCCCTCCTCCTGTAAATATAAAAGGTATTAGAAGTTTTTTAGGACATGCTGGATTTTATAGAAGGTTTATTCAAGATTTTTCAAAAATTGCAAAACCCTTATCAAACCTTCTAAATAAAGATGTTGAATTTAAATTTGATGAAGCATGTCTTAAAGCTTTTAATTTCTTGAAAGAAAAATTGGTTACTGCTCCTGTAATTGTTGCTCCTAATTGGAATCTACCCTTTGAACTTATGTGTGATGCAAGTGATTATGCTGTTGGAGCAGTTTTAGGTCAAAGATACGAGAAAGTTTTTAAAGTCATACATTATGCTAGTAAAGTCTTGAATGAAAATCAAATAAATTATGCAACTACTGAAAAAGAATTACTAGCCATAGTGTATGCTTTAGAAAAATTTCGATCTTACTTGATTGGCTCAAAAATAATCATTTTTACTGATCATGCTGCAATCAAGTATCTTTTAACTAAACCTGATTCAAAACCTCGGTTGATCAGATGGATTTTGCTCCTTCAAGAATATGATCTTGAAATCAAAGATAAAAAGGGTAGTGAAAATATGGTAGCTGACCATCTTTCTAGATTAGTGAATAATGAGGTTACTGTTAAAGAAAGAGAAATTTTGGAAGAATTCCCAGATGAAAAACTTTTCAAAATAACACAACGGCCATGGTTTGCTGACATGGCCAATTTCAAAACAGCAGGAGTTCTTCCAAATGATTTGACTTGGCAACAAAGAAAAAATTTTTTTAGAGATGCTAGATATTTTGTTTGGGATGACCCTCATTTATTCAAAATTGGAGCGGATAATTTGTTACGACGTTGTGTGCCCGACTGGGAAGTAAAAGATGTGTTGTGGCATTGTCATAAATCACCATACGGAGGACATTTTAATGATGAAAGAACATCTGCAAAAGTTCTCCAATCAGGTTTGTACTGGCCCTCTCTTTTTAAAGATGCTCACTTATTTGTTCAATCTTGTGATAACTGCCAAAGAACAGGTAATGTTGGAAGAAGGCAAGAAATGCCTCTTACAAATATACAAGAAGTTGAGGTATTTGATTGTTGGGGAATTGACTTCATGGGACCTTTTCCTAACTCATACTCAAATCAATACATTCTTTTGGCAGTAGATTATGTTTCAAAGTGGGTGGAAGCAATATCTACTGCCAATGCTGATACTAAAACTGTTGTGAATTTCTTGAAGAAAAATATTTTTTGCAGATTTGGGACACCAAGAACTTTAATCAGTGATGGTGGTTCACACTTTTGCAATAAAGTTCTTCAGAAAGTATTACAACATTATGGAGTAAAGCATAAGGTAGCCACAGCATATCATCCACAAACCAATGGGCAAGCAGAGATTTCAAATCGGGAAGTGAAAAGGATTCTGGAAAAAACTGTATCATCTTCTAGAAAGGATTGGTCACAAAAACTTGATGATGCACTCTGGGCATACAGAACTGCATTTAAAACACCAATTGGTCTTTCTCCTTTTCAGATGGTTTATGGAAAATCATGTCACCTTCCAGTTGAAATGGAGCATAAAGCATATTGGGCTTTAAAATTTCTCAATTTTGATCAAAATGCAGCAGCAGATAAAAGAAAGCTACAGCTTCTTGAGTTAGAAGAGATGAGGAACAATACCTATGAATCATCCAGATGCTACAAAAGTAAGGTGAAAGCTTACCATGATAAAAAGTTAAAGAAAAGACACTTCACACCAGGTCAGCAAGTTTTATTGTTCAATTCAAGATTAAAATTGTTTCCTGGAAAATTGAAATCAAAATGGTCAGGCCCGTTTTTGATTAAAGAAGTCAAACCATATGGAGCAGTGGAAATTGAAGATCCAACTTCCAAAAGAAGTTGGATGGTAAATGGCCAAAGGTTGAAACTATATTTGGGTGGTGAAATTAACAAAATTACCACCGGTTATCTTTTAACTGATCCTTGAAATGCAGGAATGTCTGGCTGGAGACATTAAATCTAGCGCTCAATGGGAGGCAACCCATTCTTTTCTTGTTTTTATTCGATATAAAAAAAAAATAAAAAAAAATTTGTTAGTAAGTTAGTTTATACACTTAGAGTTTTTACACAATAAAACCAATTTTGTTAAAATCAATTTTTGATTCTTTATAACTTAGGAATTTTGATAAATTTAATTACAATAAGTTTATTAACCATCAAGCAAATTTCAATAACCCGGTGAGTTGAGAGATCTTTTTAAACACTTGAGGGTTTAATCGACATATTTTCAATTCGAATTGATTTTGCTTTAATCTGTGATTTGTGTTGTTGTACAGAGAATTCGGGAAAATGATCAAGGCACATTTATTGGTGAAACGAAACCTTGGGCCAAACAGCTTACCTTGGTAAAAAGTCTTTTATCCCTTGCAAGCCAATTTGAGCCTAAAATAAAATTCTTTGGTACCCTTAAAACCTAAATTTGTTTTTACCATTTCCTATACTTGATTGATTAAAAGAGCAGTTGAAATAAATGAAAAATATTTTGAGTGTTCTTACAAAAATGGGGAGTGAAAATGAGCAACTTGATTCTTTTCAAAAAAATAGAATATGGAAAAGAAAAGTCAAAAATAGTGAAAAGAATCAAGTTGGGGGTATTTATTTTTCATCAATAAAAATAAATGAGAGTTTGGATCAAGAGAAAAGCCTAAAAATTATGAAAATGCTCTTTTATGATTTCAGGTTTTTGAATTCCAAGAAAAACCATTGATTCTTGTAAACCAAGCCTCATTACAACCTGTAAAAAGACCTCATGATTTCCGAATTAACTCTGTATAAATAACCATTGATTAGATGACAAACAAAGTTAAATTCGTTTGATTTTATGATTGATTGAGTAAAACAGGTTACCAATTGCATAGAGATAAACACTTGTGAGGTAAGCCTGAAATTTTGCTTGGTTGTTAATAGAATATTGTAAACAATTTTATCATTAAATCTTTGTTATATTTGATATCAGTTTTTGATTATTACAAAATAGTTGAATTGTGTAATTATTTTTTGTGGTAAATTTTCGGACTAACTTAAAAATTTGATTTCAAATTTTTATTTTCTTATTTTTCTCTCTTGCTCGAGGACGAGCAATGTCTCAAGTTGGGGGTATTTGTTAGTCCTCAAATTTTCAATAAAAGCTTAAATAAAAATTTCATAAAAATTATAAAAATTAGTTTAATTTGTTAGAAAATTAGGATTTAAATTCAATAAATGAGTGTTGTTGGAAATAATCTGCCCTTGATCAATTTTCTCTAGTTTTGCAGTGAAAAAGTTAAGAAATCAAGAGAAAATTACACTGGAGAATCTGACGCGTAGCCTCACCCTACGCGTAGCATCAACTTCTATTTTTGAGTCTGACGCTACGCATCACAGCCACGCGTAGCGTCAGTGCTGCGTGAACAACCACTCCACTTTGGCCAACCACTCCACTTGGACTCAATAATGGGCACCCCACTCAGCCCAAGGGCCACCCCAATCAGCATAAATGGCCAAAAACTCATGGAAACATGTCCAAGTGGCCAGACATGCTCAAGATTAATTATTGAAAGTGGCCATTATCAAGTGTTTAATGGAGGCTGAGTCAGGGATCTGACGCGTAGCGTCACAGGGACGCGTAGCGTCAGCACCCTTGCTCAGCCCTATAAATAGGACCATCCAACACCATTCATAGCATCCCATTCCATACATTTCTCTTCTCTTCTCTCTTGTGCTCGACCTTGAGTACTTCTTTTGTGAGTTGTAGTTCTAGAATAGTTTTCTAGATACTTGAGTGTGTTTCGGTGTATTGTGATCGTTGTATCGTGAAGTTTCCATCGTCTTCTTCGTAATGTCAAAATCTGTAAGTGTTGTCTTTACTTTTACCATGGGTAACTAATTTGTTTATGTTGGAATTGGTGAACTAATCTATTGAGTATAATGTTGTGAATTCGACCTCTGCATGTTTATGATTCAAGTCCATGTTAGTATTTCAACCTTTTATTAATATGAACGTCAAACAAGAGAATGATTTTCATGTGTATCGAAATTGGTTTTATTAGTGTAAATGTCAAACGGGAGAATGATTATTTATGCCGTATTGAAACTTGTTTTGACGAAAGTAAAAAGTTGGAATACCCTTGGTATCTCAATTCTATAGGGGTTGTTAACCATTGTTGCCATAAGGCCAGGTCTTAATACAAGTTTTTACTGAGAAAGCTCACGAGGGATCGGACTTTACGGTGAATTCTTAGAATTTATATCACGAGGGATCGGTTATAATGATTTTAAGCTGTAATGACATGAAACTTGATGATTAAATATGCATGTCTTGAGTTCCTCATTGTTATTCTAGATTAGGGATCCAAATTCCAACATAATTTGTTTATCTGTGTTTATCTCAAGTATCTTACCTATTCTAGATTGCAACTCAACTTTTTAGATAGATTTTATTTTCTTTTTATCTCATGAATCACTCAACCATGCTATCTTGTGAATATTGTATAAACTGTATATAAATCATTCTTTTGTTTATAATTTCCTTCATATTTACCATAGTAAGTAGAAAATTACTGTTGTTATTGGACTTTCAATCCCAGTGGAACGATATCTAAATTTTGAAAACTACAAACGAATTGGTGCGCTTGCCAATTGACAAAAAGTCCGGCGGTGGGAAAGAACCGCTGGGTCGCCGTCGGGCTAACATATTGTCACTACTTATGTTTTTATGATAAATTAATCAATGACAATGTTTGCCTTTTAAAGTATGTGATTATTTTTGATAATGACAAAGGGGGAGAGAACATGATAATGATAACGATGATTTGAATATGATTTAGTTTATGATTTAGAACATGATGATGATTTGATATGAAATAAAAATGATGATATGATCGGGAGATAAAGGGGGAGAAAATATGATGCTATGATAAGCTGATATGATACAAATATAATGCTATATGATTTGAACATTATGCTATGATTGGTTTTTGTATATGAAAAATTTGATCCACACTACTACGGATTTAAGATTTATTGAAATGAGAAAATGAGGCGTCTTCATCATTTTCCCTATCATCAACAAAATTTTTGTCATCATGAAAAATGGGGAGAATGTAATTGTTCATAATAATATATTAAACAAGGGGAGATTTAATAAAAAGAATTTTCATTATCTGAGTTTTGATGATTCCAAAATATGTTTTCAAAAATATTAAAACAATGAGAATCTCAAATTAGCACTCCAGTAATCAAATAAGATAAATGATTAGATACTAGGTAATCAAATAAGCTATTCGATTAAGTCTCATAAAACAAATTTTTGAAATTATTTGAAACAGAGCTAATCGAATAAGCTAATCAATTAAGGTGAATCTAGACGAATTTTAATTGAAACAAAATGTTGTTAATTGAATAAGGTAATCGATTAAGGCAAACCTAAATGTGTTTTAATTAAAACAGAGTCTTGCTAATCGATAAAGGTAATCAATTAAGACGAATCTAGAACTTTTAAAATCAAATCAGAACGTTGCTAATCGATTACTCTATGGTGTTTGACCAATTCTAAGCTTTGCTAATATTTAGGGATATTTTGCCAAAGAATCAAATTTAATTTTCAGATTATAACGACTAATTTCCCAGATTGGAACTCTATAAATAGAGGCCTAAGGCTTCATTGAAAATCACTTATATGCATTGAACTTTCTCATTCTTTCTCACACATTTTCAAGAAGCTAAGTTTTTTAATTTCTTATGCGCTTTTAATTTTCTTATTTTGCTATAGAAGAGAGCTACATTCTTATGAGTTAAAGTTATTCTATTTGTGCTTTAATTTTGAAATTTGCTCTATCAAAAAGAGCTACACTTTTTGATCAACTTTCCTACGCTTAAATTTTCTAAAACCGCTCCATCAAAAGAGAGCTACATTCTTTGAGTTGATCATATTGTGTTTGTGCTTCAAATTTATATTTTACTCTATTAAGAGAGTTTTCTTAAACGCTTTATATTTGCAAATTTTGCTTTATAAAGAGAGCTACATCTCATGATCATAATCACATAACTTATTCTCTTTCCTTGTTTATCATTGTAAGGGAAGTTGAAAGGTTTTTGTTATGCTCATTCACAAATTGGGTTGGAACATTATAACAAAGGCAAGGTTGTAGCCTTTGGGTTGATTAGGTAAGAATTGTGAGAAAAATAAAAGTGAGGGATAAGTTCTTGGTAGGGAAATCAAGAGACTGTATTGGCTTATCTTGTAAATCTCAAATTCTTATTAGTGGAAAATCTCAAGTAAGTTTACTTAGGACCTGGACGTAGGGGTTTCCAAACCAGGATAAAAATTTGAGTGTGCCATTATCTCTCTTCTCTAACTCTACTTAATTTTGAGTCATTTATTTATTTTCTATTACTTGTTTATTTATAGACTAATTTCTTCTCTCTAAGCAAAGCGAAGAAAAATTGAAATAAAGCCTTAAAAAACAACTAATTTTTAAGACTTAATTCACCCCCTCTTAAGTCATTGAGGCCACTTGGTTAACAAAACTAAGAAGAGTAAAGTTCCAAGCTTCTAACAATTCTAAGGATCCCTTTTCAATCAACCATCCTTTTTACTTTTATTTTCCTTTTGATTTTTTCCTTTCTTTTTCCATTTTCTTTCTTTTCTTCATTCCTATATTTCTTTTTCTCGTTGATTCTTTTTAGGTCCGCTATTTTCTTTCTTAGTTTCTCTTCTAGTTCTTAGTTTATGCGCTTAACCTCAAAACACCTTGGTGTTTGTGGTTTTAAATAAAATCATTTTAACATTTTGGCTCAAAGGGAGTAACTAATGCATATCAAAATTTGTTCATAAATTTAGGGGTTTCAAGAAAGCCTAAGTGCCTTTCTCATCCTAGGATATGCAATCAAACATCATTTCACAAAGGTCACAAGCCAAGTTCTAGAATGTTTTATAAACTGTGAACCACTCAATCAAGAAAGATAAGGGTTGTAAATTTTCAGTGTAAACACCCTTTTTAGGCTCAAAAGCTTACCATGCTATGTTAAATTAGAGAAAATATAGAAAAAAATTTCAGCATTTGTTAGAAAAACACAAAGTTACATTATACTTATCTATGTAAAGGTCATTGTTGAGAAAAAAAAAGGTTCCTAAGATGCTCTATGATTCTATGCTCATAATCACTAACCAAGCAAACTTAAGCAATCACAAAAAGACACTCAATATTTATCTTATCATACAAAACAAAACAAAAATAAATTTATACACAAACTAAAATGACAATCAAACAAATAAAGAAAAAGGAAGCCGTTTATTCCTACCACCCTAAACTAAGGATGGACATTGTCCCCAATGTGCATGCGAGATGAAAAGGAATAGATTACTTACTTGGAGAAATGATTATTCAGAAGGAGGTGAGAAATGACTTTGTTGGACATGCCATTCATACGTGGCATCTATCCGGGCTCCCTATCTTAGTTGCTCAGCTTGCATGTCTTGCAACAAAGAGTGTAATTGGGAAAACGAGAATCTACCTTCTTGAGGTGGAAGAGCATGGTGATATGGTTCATTATGAACCAGTATCTCTCTATCTAGAGGAACATCTTCAAAATCTTCATCACCTGTAAAAATGAAACTAACCTTGCCTTCTATACTCGTAAGAGTTAGATCGGGAAAGGGCCGAAGTACCTGTCTTCCAGGAATACCTAAATAATGCACACCATGTTCTTTAACAATCATAGCCATATTGACCAGTTCATCTATATCAACTTTCTTAGGAGTACAGATGACCTTGTCCTAGGACAGGTCAACTCCTACATATTTAGCAATTAGGGTGATATACCTTGCAATCAAATTTTTTCTTGAATTAGCTCTACCTACCCTAGAGAATTGATTAAATAGCCATTTGGTAGAATCAATAGGGTCAACATTCAGTATAGCTGACAACCGATTAAGCTTAGAGAGTCTACTAGTTCCTGGACTCTCATGTCTACCAAAAATGGACCTGGCCATAAATCACTATAAGTAGTGAAAAACATGATGGTGAATTTAGGATGCCTTTACAGAAGAGGCATCAAAATGTGTTAGGTCAGTTATATCAAACCAAAAAGTGCTAGGGCGAAAACCATAGGGGACAGGATTAAAGCCCCTAACAGGAAAACCATAAATTAAAGCCACCTTAGATAGGGGCAAGGTAAAATTAGCATTATCCGTTCTAAAGGAGATTTCCCAACCCTCTTCCGCTCTAATTTTTCTAACCTTAATAGAATTTTAGAATTCTAAAGAAATCCTCTCATATGTAGGTTCAAACAATGTAACAAAATTATTCCAACCTACATTACTTATCATTGTCAAAGTGTCATAAAAAATTCCTAAGTTTTCTAGAGTATCACCACAAAAGAATCTAGAAGGAATAATCTTCCTTTTTATCAATGTCTCTAATCCTAGTTTTTGCTCTTGAGTAGATCACTCAATATCATGCACATCAAAAAGAGTGGAAAAAGAATTACCCGAGGTCCTTTTGCATTTATGGTGGTTTCGAAGAAGAAGAAGCTTTCCCTTTGCCCTTATCCTTCTTGAGTTCCATGGAAGCTTCAATAGAGGTTTTTGGGGTTTTGGGAAATTTGATTTTTCTACAAAAATTAAAGAAAATAAGGTTTTGTCATTGATTTTTGGTGTACAATTGAGTTAGGGGAGGGATTTTAAGTAAATTAGTGCGTGTTTTGAGAGAATAAATCAATAAGGGGGAGGGGAGTGTGATAGGCGACTAGGTTTGTATGCTAGGAAAAGGATGAATTAGGAAAAATGAAGACGGGTATGCTTTAAATGAGCAAAACCTGATGGTCTAGCACTCATGAACCACGACTTAGCCGTGGAATGCACTGGTTTAGGAACAGGAATTTTTTACGCAATTAATCCACGCTGTGGAATTCATTAGTTTAGGAGCGCAAATTTTTGTAACTAAACCATGACTTATGGTTCAAACCATGGCCTGGCCATGGTTTTCAGGGTATATATCACCATTTTCTCTTCTTTTTGACCTCTCAAACTCCCTGACATGCATCCCAAACTGGCCTTCTTGAAATTTTTTTGCTCTCTCTCTCTCTTTCCCTCTCTCTTATTTTTTCTCCATTTACAAACCCCAAACTATATTTTTTCCGCAACCCCTTCAACAACACTTAGAAATCATCTTTCTCCTATTTTTTGAATGAAGTATATGGGGTTGTCTTTCCATAAGCGCTAAATTTATGGTCTATAGCTAGACCCTTCTGATATTTTCATTTCAATAAGGTTCAAGCAAGCTTTGGATGCTTACTTGCTGAATGGGGTCTCCATCTATATAGTGTTTTAGCCTTTGACTTTGAAAGTGCCAGACTTCTTACTCCAAATGTCAACAGCTCCATAGGGATAGACTTTGACCACTTGGAAAGGACCCGACCATATTGATTTAAGCTTCCTAGGGAATAACATCAATGTAGAATTGAATAGAAGGACCATGTCCCCCAGGTTGAAGGTTCTTTTTAGTACCCCCTTATCATGCCATCTTTTGGTTCTCTTCTTATATATCTGGGCATTTTCATAGGCATCAAGCCTCAGCTCTTCCAACTCATTAACCTACAAAAGTCATTTCTCACCTACAACTTTAAGATCAATATTAAGTGTCTTTATAGCCTTTTAGGGTTTAGGGTTTATGCTTTAGCTCAACAGGTAAATGGCATAGCTTTCCATACATAAGTTTAAATGGTGTAGTGCCAATAGGAGTTTTATATGCAGTCCTATACACCTATCAGGAATAATCTAATTTAAGAGACCAATCATTACAGGTAGTATTAACTACCTTTGCTAAAAGTTGCTTGATTTCCCTATTGGACACTTATACTTGACCACTTGTTTGAGGGTGATAGGGTGTAGCGACCTTGTGCTTCACCCCATGCTTTTTCAATAGATTCTCAAATGTTTTCTCAAAGTCCTATACACCCTTCATCATGACAGCTGCTCGCAAACGTAGGAGTATCTCACGTAATACAAATCATTATCCATAAGGACCGTGTATTCAAGTAATTGTGATTTCAATTTTAATTATCTAGACAACGAGTTCAAAGGTGATTTGCTTTAAAAGGTTAAAATGCAATAAAATTAAAAAGTTACAAAAGAGAAATCTTCAAGGAAAAAGGATTCAATTAAATATAACTTGGGATTTAAGGTGATACGATTAGTCTATATTGATGTAAAAATATAGTCTTTATTCCTAAAGGTCATGTATATTAGGACAAAATTTCCTAAGTCATTAGTTTTCTCTTCTTAGAGTTCTACTAAAGTACTATGTTTTCCAAGAACCATGTTCGATTTGAAAACAAAGCTCATTAACATTTCGTGAAAATCTTACAATCCTCAAAAGATCAAGTTACTTTTGTAATCTCAGTCTTAGGTTCAATTACCTAAATTGATTAACTAGGTTCACTTCTCAATCCTTCCCTAATTAATTAAAAATCACTCAAGCCTATCTATAGATCAAAGAAAGCATAAAAACATTAAGCAATTGAAGAGAAACATAACCTTTATTCATAAAAATAGAGAAAAGATTCATTAATACATTGCAATCCACCCCCAAATCCCAAGAAAAACTATCTAGCCACACATGATTTTGGAAATCTCAATACAAATAATTGAATTCATAAATTACAAAAGAAGGAGTATAAAAGAAAACTAAGAAAACCAAAAGAAAATTCAAAATAAACCACAAGAGAGATTATGTCTTCCCAAATCCCTCTTTAATCCTTCTTCATTTTCCTTTCGAAATTCTTTAAGAAATCCTTCCAAAGCTTCCTCCTCGCCTATACAGTGTATTGTGCTTCCAAAGTTGCAAAACCCTGAATTTGGACCTCCTATTGGCTTTTATACAATGTAAAATATGCAAAATGGTTTCGTGTTAGAGCACAAACCATGATTATGGAGTGAACCACAACTTGGCCATGAAGTGCTCTGCTAGGCCCCTGTTTTAATTTTTGACAACTTGGAAGCATGGCTCTGGTTCTAACCATGGCCTGGTCGTGGAGTACACTATTTGGGCCTCTGAAGTCTTTCATTTTCTTTTTCTTTTTGGTATAGAAGGCCTTGTTCCAGGTTACTTTTCCATTGTTAACCATAAGAGGTCTTCAAAAACCTATTTAACCTATAAAACTAACAAACACAGTAACAAATACGGGAAGGAACGAAATAATCAAGGGATTTAAGGGGTTGTTGTGTAAAATGACCTAAAAATACCTAACAAATGAATCCTAAATTGATGTGTTTTAGAGACACATCAAATTACCCTAAAATAGAACATTGCTTGTCCTCATGAAATCATCATATTCATTAAGCATAGAAAAATAAGCAAGAAATCTAACATGCAAAGGAACCCAAAAAAATCATGATCTTTTAATTCTCAAAATCAAGGATAAAGTGTGAATGCCAAATAATTCATGTTTTCATTTAAACCACGCCTCAAATGATTTAACAGGATCACTCATTCACCAATTTTCTCTTAGTATTTTAGGGAATCAAACATTTCACTCAAGTCAAACAATGAAAGCATTACCATAAGCTTGGCAAGTGATCCTAATTCCACAGTACTAAGAAGACATACCCAAGTCAAAAGGTTTTTTCGTGGTTGTAATGGTGCCAAGGGATTAAACTTTAGGTATGAAAACTAAGGAAAGTGATATCATAAAAGGCTAAAATATGATTATAAGAGGTTTTTAAAATTTTATAGAAACTAAGAAAAGCCAAAATCCAAGTTTTTAACAATTTCTAGGGACCCTTTTTCTTAACCTTTTTTATTTCTTTATTTCTTTTTCTTCTTTTTCTCTTCCATTTTCTTTTTTTCTTTTCATTCCCATATATTTTTCTCTTTTTTTAGTCCCTTATTTTCCAACCTAGTTGCTTTCCTAATTCCTTATTTATGTACTTAACCTCAAAACTCTTTAATGAAAAAGGGTTGCAAAGAAAGTATTTTACATTTTGGCTCAAAGGAGGGCAACTAGTGGATATCATGTTTTTCAAAATTATGGGGCTTCAAGAAAGCCTAAATTTCCTTTATCATTCTAGGGTACGCAATCAAACACCATTCACAAGCCAATTTCTTGAACACTTAAAAAGTTTGACTCACTCAACTAAGAAAAAGGATTAAGGGCTATAGATTACCTTTTTTAGGCTCAAAAGCTCACCAAGCAATGTTAAATAAAAAAACATGGACAAAATTTTTCATCATTTACTTAACAAACACAAAATTACCCTATTAAACTATGTAAAGATTATTATTTAAAAATATGGTTCCTAAGATACTCTAAGACCCTCTACTCACAATCCACAACTAACAAACATAATAACTACAGGAAGATAATCAATGCCTATTCCTAACATGCAAAATAAAAATAAAAACAAACTAAAATAAACATTAAACAACTAACCTAACAAATATATAGACTAAAAGTAAATAAACAAAGAAAAATAGAAATAAAGCAGATAAAAGGGAAGTCGTCTATCCTACCACCCCAAACTAAAGATGGACATTGTCTTTAATGTCCAAGCAATGATGGAAAATGTTAGACGACTTACTTGAGAGATGTTACTCAGAGGGAGATGGAAAATGGCTCGCCTGAATGTGCCAGTCATACATGACGTCAATCTAGACACCTTGTCTCATTTGCTCTACTCTCATATCTTACGACAAAGTTTGTATTTAAGCAAACAAGAACCTTCATTCCTAAGGTAGAGGGTCATGGTGGTATGGGTCAGAATGACTAGACACTTCCCTATTCAAATGGACCTTATCTGCATCTACATCATCACCTGTAAAAATAAAAGAATCCTTGCCTCCATACTCGTGAGAGTTGGGTCTGGTAATGGGTGAGGCACCCTTCTTCTAGGAATAACCAAACAATGTAAACCATGGTCTTTAAAAAATCATTCCTATGTTAATTAGTTAGTCCAAATCAACCTTTTTTAAAGTACAGATGACCTTGTCCTATGACAGGTCTACTCCCATATACTTAGAAATTAGGGTAATGTAGCCTGTAATCAAAATTTTGCCAAACTTGACTTTTTTGACTCTAGTGAACTAACTACATAGTCATTTGGTAGAGTCAATATAGTCAGCATTCAACATAGCTGCCAAAAAATAAAGCTCAAAAAATATCATGGTGTCGGGACTCTCATATCTACCAAAGATTGACCTCGCTATGAAATACTTTAAATAGTGAAGTATTGGGTGACGAATGTGAGAGGCCTTCATATTGTAGGCCTCATAATTGCATGAGTCAGATATTATTGTGTTTGAATATGCATTTCAGGATAAATAATTTTGATAATGACAAAAGGAATTGAAGATTCAAAGCAAAAGGCTCAAGCTACCATGAAAACAGAGAAAAAAAAGCATCAGACCTGTAAAAACACACAACCTAATCGATTACAAGACCAGAGCTAATCGGCTACGAAGCTTCTGTCTGTGACATAATCGATTACAATGTCTCTCCTAATCGATTAGAGAGTTTCTATTTGTCATCTAATCGATTGCACCAAGGAAGCCAATCGATTACCAAGCTGAGAAAATGAATTAAAAGCATCAGGTGCATCCGCTAATCGACTACAAGGCTGCCACAATCGATTACCAGTGTTCTGTAATGTCACTAATCGATTATAACTTAAGAACTAATCGATTACAGAGTTTCTGTTTGATACCCAATCGATTACACATAAGCTACAATCGATTACCATGCTGCGTAACCAAATTAAATGCATCAGGTGCTACTCATAATCAACTACAAGGTAAAGAACAATCGATTAGCAAGGTTCTGTCTCTTAGCTAATCGATTACATGGGAAAGGCTAATCGATTACCAGTCCAATTACACTAAAGAATTCAAAGTGTAATCGATTACAGCTCGAGGCCTAATCAATTACACTAGTGCCAGAATTTGGGGAAAAGTGTTTTTAAGTGGGAAACTAGCTTATTTCTCCATTCCAACTCAAATGCCCATGCTGTGCAACGGCTCTGAAGACCTTAGGGCACCTCTCCAAGGCCTATAAATGCAAGGCTTCTTCAAGCTACTCAATGCAACAATCAAATCCATCAAAAGGAAATCAAATCTTGAGTCTTATAAGTTCTATTTCTTTGTTTAGTTTTATTTTCTGAAACTTAGAGCTTATATTTGTAAATCCTTTCTTGTGAGAGTTAGAAATTGTGTGAGCCTTCATTTGTTCATCTACTCTACTGAGAGAGTATATTGTTTGTAAACACAAACACCAAACATCAAGTTTATTCACTCTAGGTTGAGTGGTCACAAAGGTTGGGGTTCAACCTTTGGGTATTGAGAGTTTAAGAGATTGGGTGGGTTGCCTTTGTGCTAGTGAGAATTGAGTTCTTGAGTGTGGACATTGGGAAATTGCAACTGCTCATAGCTTGCATCTCTAAACTTCAATAGTGGAAATCCTTCAAATGGGTTGCTTGAAGGCGAGACGTACACCGGGTTGGTGGAACTCGTTAAATTGGTTTGCAAGCTTTTCTTCCCTACTCTCTTGCATTTACTTATTGTACTTAATTGGTATATTGATTTGATTATGAAATTATTGCTTGAACTTGAGTATCTAGGCTAAGTTAAAGAGTTGCACACCAAGTGTTTGATAAATTGCCTTAGCAACATTTGCACACTTTCTCATATTGATTCTTGCTCTGCACTTGCTATTTCTTACATACAAACATACTTAGTGAAAAAGAAATCAATTTCAAAGGCATTCCAACTAAAAGTTTTAAAACTCAATTCAACCCTCTCTTGAGTATTGAGGCCACTTGAACAACAAGTGGTATTAGAGCTTGACTCTTGGTAGATCAAGCTTAACAGCTTCAAGAGAACAATGGCCTCTAATTCTCTAAACCTTTTTCCTGAGGCTGGTGCCATAAATAGACCTTCTGCTTTCAATGGGGAAGGCTATGCTTTTTGGAAAGAAAGGATGAAAATTTTTGTACAATCTATTGATCTTAAAGTTTGGAATGCAGTTGAAAATGGTCCTTTCATACCTATACATACTGTAGATGGTAAGCAAGTAGAAAAATTGATGGATGATTGGACTAGTGAAGAAGAAAAGAAAGTCTAATATAACTATAAAGCCAAAAATCTAATCACTTTACCTTTAGGCCCTGATGAATTCTTTAGAGTAGTTACATGTAAATCCGCCAAGGATATGTGGGGATACCTTACAAATAACCCATGAAGGTACAAGTGATGTCAAAGACTCTAAGATTAGTACCTTAACTAGTCAATATGAAAGCTTTAGATTAAATTCTGGAGAAATAATTATTGATATGCAAAAGAGGTTCACCCTTATTATAAATCATCTCATTACTCTTGGCAAGACTTACACTAATAAAGAACTTATTCATAAAGTGTTAAAAAGTCTCACCAGGGAATGGCAACCTCTAGTCACCGCCATCAAACAATCTCCTAGCATCAATGAAATGTCTCTTGCTACACTATTCGGTAAGTTACAAGAACAGGAACAAGAGTTGAAAGAATTAAAGATGGCGGAAGAGGAAGAAAATTCTTCCAAGAAGAAACGTCTAGCTCTCAAGGCCACTTCTATCAATGAAGAAGAATCTGGTAGTGAGCTTGATGAAGAAGAAGAGTTTGGATTGTTTGTGAAGCGTTTCGGGAAATTTATGAGGAATAAACGATTCCAAAAGGGCTTCAAATCTCAAGGTAAGAAACCTACCTCTAATGAAAACTCTTCTTCACTAAACTGTTTTGAATGTGGCAAGGAAGGGCATTTTAAGGTAGATTGCCCAAATCTTAAGAAAAGGAGAAAAGAGGAAGAAGAGCTTACATTGCTTGGGATGAAAATGATATAAGTAGCTCGGACAAATCTAAAAATGAGGAAGCCAATCTATGCCTCATGGAAAATCATCAAGAGGAAGATGATGAGGTAAGTCTTCTTGACTTAGATAGAAATGAATTACTTAATGCATTTGAGGAATTGTATGACAAGTTTGTTAAAATCTCAAACAAATACAAGTTATCTTGGAAAACTATTGATACTCTTGAAATGCATCTTGTAGAACTTGGCAAAGAAAATGAATGTTTGAAAGAAGAATTAGCAAATGTTCAAGCATGCTCCAAGAATAAACCTTGTGATTTTGTAAAGAAATGTGACATCTTAGAAACTAAGGTTTTAGACTTAAATAAAACCTTAGAAAAGTTTACAAATGGTAGAGATAATTTGAATGTATTACTTGGAAATCAAAGATGCATGTTTGATAAAACTGGTTTAGGATATAACTCCACTAAAAAGGAAAAGCATTACAAAAACTTCTTTGTACCACCTAGAAAATCTTCATCACCATTCACTAAATGCAATCATTATGGTGCTAAAGGACATAATGCTTTAAATTGCCATATTAGAAAGCTTAGACCAAAAGTGGTAAGAAAGGTATGGGTTCCCAAAGGGACATTACCATAACCTAACCAAAAAGGACCCAACATAAAATGGGTACCAAGGTCTCTAAACTAATTTTGTTTTGTAGGTATGCTTCAAAGCAAGCAACACCTATTGGTACTTGAATAGTGGGTGTTCAAAGCACATGACGGGAGATATGAGCAAATTCATAACCTTCACTCCCAAAAGAAAAGGAAGCATCACTTATAGGCATAATACCAAAGGAAGAATACTTGGCATTGGAAACATTGGTAAAACTTCTTCTACCCCAATTAGTGATGTACTATATGTTGAAGGACTCAAACATAACTTGCTGAGCATAAGTCAATTATGTGATAAAGGATATAGAGTATTGTTTTAATCTAATTGTTGCATAATTGAAAATAAGCTAAACAAGGAAGTTAAGTTTGTTGGTAAAAGAATTGATAATATTTACATGATTGATGTTGATAGTTTGACTTCAAATGATATGCAATGCTTCATGACTAGAGAGGATGAATCATGGTTATGACATAGAAGAATAGCACATATACATATAGACCATTTAAACAAACTTGTTTCTAAAGAATTGGTAATTGGTTTACCAAAGCTCAAATTTAAAAATAAATTTTGTGATGCATGTCAAAAGGGAAAGCAAGTAAAGGCATCTTTTCAAGCTAAAAACATTAGTTCTACTCAAAGACCTTTACAACTTTTGCACATGGATCTATTTGGACCTTCCAAAATCAAAAGCTTTGGTGGTAATTACTATAGTCTAGTAATTGTAGATGACTATTCAAGATATACATGGACCTTGTTTCTAGCTCATAAAAATGAAGCATATCATGCATTCAAGAAACTAGCCAAGATTATCCAAAATGAGCAAACTACACGTGATCTTGAATTGGCGGCGGTGGTGTTTGCTCTGAAATTATGGCGACACTACTTATATGGCTCCAAGTTTGTGGTCTTTAGTGACCATAAGAGCCTGAAGTACTTGTTTGACCAGAAGGAATTGAATATACGCCAAAGACGGTGGATGGAATTTCTGAAAGATTATGAGTTCGAATTGAGGTATCATCCCGAAAAGGCTAATGTGGTTGCCGATGCTTTGAGCCGAAAGTCATTGCATATCTCTATGATGGTGGCGAAAGAAAGGGAATTGATACAACAATTTAGAGATTTGAATGTGGGTGTGGAGACTTATACTTCCAGAAAGATGTCGCTAGAAATGTTGAAGGTCACAAATGAATTCCTTGAGTACGTGAAGTACAACAACCGATTGACGAGTATTTAATTGAGATGAAGAAAACCTAAGAGAAAGGGAAGAATTTGTTTTTAGTAGAAGGCCAAGATGGCGTTTGGTGTGTGAAGGGCCGAATTTATGTTCCCTCAAGTGGTGATGTGAGAAAATGTGTACTTGAGGAAGCTCACAAAAGTGTATTGAGTATTCATCCTGGTTCTACCAAGATGTATCAAGACTTGAAGAAGAATTTTTGGTGGCCCGGTATGAAGCGTGATGTAGCGAATTTTGTGGCATCTTGCGTTGTTTGTCAGAAGGCTAAGGTCGAGCATCAGAGGCCGTCTGGTTATTTGAGACCGTTGGAGATCCCTATTTGGAAATGGGATAGTATAGCTATGGATTTTGTTTCTGGATTACCCAGAACTCGTGCTGGAAATGATGCTATATGGGTTATTGTAGATCGGTTGATGAAGTGTGCTCACTTATTACCCATGAATATGAAGAGTTCTTTGGAGAAATTGGCACAAATATATATAAAGGAGATTGTTAGACTGCATAGTGTGCCATCCAGTATCATATCCGACCGTGACCCTTGGTTTACTTCTCGGTTTTGGGGAAGTTTGCATGATGAGTTAGGTTCTAAGCTAAAACTTAGTTCCGCGTATCTTCCTCAAACTGACGGATAATCCGAGAGGACGATACAAAGTCTTGAAGATTTGTTGAGAGCTTGTGTCCTTGAACATGGTGGATGTTGGGAGAGATTCCTATCATTGATTGAATTCACATACAACAATAGCTTCCATTCTAGCATTGGCATGGCACCGTATGAGGCATTATATGGGAGGAAGTGTAGAACTCCCTTGTTTTCGCTTGAAGTTGGAGAGAATTTGGCCTTAGGGCCAGAGATTATTCAAGAGACTACGGAGCAAATTAAGAAGATACAAGAGAATATGAAGATTGCTCAAGACAGACAGAAGAGTTATTATGACAAGAGGCATAAACCCCTTGAGTTTCAAGTTGGTGATCATGTATTTCTGAAGGTCTCACGTGATAAAGGAATTGGAAGGGCGTTGAAAAGTGGAAAGTTGAGCCCTAGATTTATTGGACCTTATGAGGTATTGGAGCGGATTGGTGACATTGCTTATCGGATTGCACTCCCTCCGCATCTTGCTAATCTACACAACGTGTTCCATATGTCGCAATTGAGAAAATATGTCCATGATCCCCTGCACGTGATTCCTATAGACGATGTTGATGTACGTGAGGATTTATCTATTCCTCCTGTTTCTGTTCGCACTGTCGAGCATTCCGTGAAGAAATTGCGGAACAAGTTGATACCTTTGGTGAAGGTCGCTTGGAAACATGGAAATGTGGAGACGTTTACATGGGAAGGTGAGGACGACATCTGTAACATCCCAATTTTAATAAAAGTAACCGCACAAAATAAAAAGCCATTTAAAATGACAAGTAAGATCTGTCCACTAATTACACTTAACAAAATTAACTAAAAAGAGTGAAGTGATTAGCGTTAGTGGGTACTGATGGGATTGGGTGACGTGAGCAGACTGCTCCTCACGTTTTCCCACCCCACCATTCCTTCCTTCATGCATGCGTTATAAGTGGACGATGGTTCTCCTTGCCATTCATTCTTCAGAGTTCCCTGCGAATTCCTTCTTCTTCTCTTCTCCTTCTCTGCTCTCTATTTCATCCCCTGTTTCCGAAGACGAGTGACGGTGTTGCAGAGGAGTCAGAGCTCCCTCACACGAGTAGAAGAAGAGCGTCGAAGCAGAAACAGCCCTGCACCATTCGTGGCTAGCATTCCAGTAAAGGCTAAGCGAGCGGGAGCACTGAGTGAAGTAGCGAAGAAAGGAACCAACACCCAAGCAGAAAAGCCTCTCGGAGTCTCGTAGTTGGTAGGGGGAGTACCTTACATGTTAAATGCATGGATTATAATTTGGGTTTCGAGTATTGAAGCGATAGCTCTGCATCCTGTTGTATGATAATGCTTGCATGTGAAGTAACCGAGTGTGAGATAAGTAAGAATAAGTGTTGCATGCTAGTATCGTCCTTGATGTTTGCATGTTATGTTATGATTATTGGGAATGCGTTGTTGAATCTGTTCATATTTATATGATGCATGCGTTGATTAAGTTCTAACACTGTGGTATATTGATCGCATGTTAACTTGAGTTGATGAAAACGCCCATAGGAACTTGATATTAAATGACACCGACTGCATTAGATTGATATGCTGCTATAATGATAATTGCATGGAAGTTTTTATGTGCTAAATTAACATGCGGAGTCCTGAGAATGTGTGTTACCGACTGCATGTGAAATCTGTGTGATTGAATAAGAGGATGTGTGCAAAAGAATTCAATGCTGTGTGTTGAACCCGCGTGTGGCGCATGGGATGCGTTGTGCTAAGAGCACGTAGTGTGGGACACTACCATCGGTCATAAAGTGTGGGACGCTATGAAATCCTTGAGTGGGACTCAAGGTAGCCCTGAGTGGGACTCGGGCTGCCTGTGAACACCTCCGTTGGCGCTGAGAGCGTTGGTGTCACCTGTGGGCAAACGGTTGGGTACCTGTAAAATGGCCAAGCAGCTGGGAGCTGAAATGATAGCTGAGAACTATATACAAAAGGCTGAGAGCCTACGTTGCAACGTCAGGACCGATTACACACGAACGCGGAACCGAGTGAATGATTTGTGTATATTAACTGTTGATATTGCTGGAATTGATTATGCATGAGATAAGGAATGTATATATATATATATATATCCGTGTGCATGTGTTATTGATGCTAAGTAAAACCTGCCTTATGAATGTATGTTATATTCTCGGAGAGTTATATATATATATATATATATGGCCGAGTGAGAATCAGGGATCCTGACTATTAAAAATTCTAGAGATTCATTCTGATTCACGGACCTTAGTATCATGCCACTGTTTGTTGTATGTTAATATTATTGAGTTGGTATGTGTAAGGGGCCGAGTGACAATTGAAGGTTCCTAATCGGTAAGGATCTTGTGCGTGCGTTCTGGTTGATCAGTTATACTCTGACCTTAATTACTGCTACGTGTGACTGTGTGTACATATATATATATATATAGCTGTATAAATGTGAAACAACCTGAGTAAGTATCTATTATTTAAAATTTAAGATGCTCACCCCTGCCGTGGCAATTTCCTTTCAGTGAACATCTCTCGTAATGAGGATTGGAAGAGGAGCGGAAATGCCGGTTGAAGTGTTGAAGCACTATGGAAATTTTATGACTATACATATGCTATATATAGTGTTCTGGGTTAAGCCTTGCCGGCTCGTGTTTTGCTGTTAGTCTCTTATACATAGTTGATTCCCTTAGAATGGGAACATGACAATGTGGTCGTAGATCCGTGATATGCACTCCTATATATATATGCCTATGTTATGCCATGCTGCATGTCTGTTTTATGCTGTGAAATGCCTGGGTAACCTTTATATATACGTGTTCACATTCCCGAATGTGTAAGAAATAACATAATTTAACGTGTAGGAAGCCAATTTAGGGTCTAGAGGGTGAGTTTGTGACGCTGTCACTGAGTGGGGAAAGTTCAGACGTTTTGAGTGAGTGAAATCAGATAGCTTCGAGTGAGAGTTGACATAGAAGACTACCCCTAACAACGAGTTATTAGGGTCAAGGTTGAGAGTCTAAATACACGTTCCGAGTGGTTAATACAAGGATTTCCCCGAGCGTAGGATAATCAACGAACCCCGAGTGAGAATTTGCTGAGTGATGATTCTTCCGACTAGAGAGTGACCTCTTAGACTCTTGGGGACCCCCGCTGTAGTAAGCTGTTAGTGACAAAAGGATCCGAGTGAGTCTTAGCCTAGTAGAATGTTTAGAGTCGGAAGGATATGGTCACCGAGTGAAAATTAAGTAAAAATACCCCGAGTGACAAAAGGACGTAAAGATTACTCTGAGTGAGGAGCCCCATAGATCCTGAATGAGTGTTAGTGGGGGCCATGTCAGTATTATCCATGTATGTGTTCTGATTGATGAAATCGTAGAATGAGTTACATTTTCCTAATGGGACTAGTAGGTGTAAGGGCCAAGTCTGAGTGAATCAGGTGATGAAATCTGAGTGCGGAATTACCGAGTGAAATGAGCGAATACCGAGTGAAGCTTTCGCTTGAGCGCGTGCGCGTTGCTATATGACCGCCTATGCGATTTCCCTTCTTCCGCTGTTAGTTCCTTGTAATTCTTTTGTACTCTCGTTCTTCTTCCCCTCTCATTCCTTACGGTGGCATTCTAGTTTAATTGTGGAAAAATTTTCCTCTGTTTTTCTCGTTTATGATTTGTTTAAATTAGGGTGTTACATTTTGGTATCAGAGCAGACCGAAAGGTCCAAGGCCAAGGTATGCTTACCGAGTGTAAGCGGTTGTATGCTTCTGACCGAGTGGTCATCCTGATTGTAATGTTAGTTGAACCTGATTGATATTGACTTGTGGATAGGGGGGTTGTTCCCTCCTGGGCCGATTGATCGTATAACATATGGGAATGGAATGATGAGTTAAGATACTAAAACATTAGGCTGAAATCAGATTGGTATTGAGTGGCTCAGTGTACTTATCCTTGGATGTTAATTTCAGGATAAGGGATGGCAAATCGACAAAGCATGGAGGCTATAGCCACAGCATTCCAACGCTTTGCGGATGTGTTTGAAAGGCAGGGCCAGCCTCGAGTTGAGGAGGGCCAAGTACTGGACCGCTTCCTGAAGAGGAAGCCGAGTGAATTTCTAGGAGGAAGGAATCCTGAGGCAGCGTTTAAGTGGACTCAGGAGCTGGAAAGGATTTTTGGGGGTCTTCGCTGTACCGAGGCCCAAAAGGTGGAGTGTGCAGTGTACATGCTGCAAGATGAGGCGGAAAACTGGTGGAAGATAGCCAGAAACCGATTCCCTGATGATGATGCTCAGCTGACATGGAACAATTTCAAAACATGCTTCTTGGAGAAGTACTTTCCCGATACAGTAAGGAGTCGGAAGGAGTTAGAGTTTATGGAGTTGAAATAAGGCTCCATGACTGTGGAAGAGTATGCGACCAGATTCGAGGAGTTGTGCCTATTCTACCCACCTTTCCAACAGCCTGGGACGGAAAGTTCCAAGTGCCTTAAGTTTGAGAATGGGCTAAGATCCGATATTAAGAGGGCTTGTAGATACCAAGAGATACGGAGTTTTCCTGCGTTAGTAAACAAGTGTAGGATATTTGAGGAAGATGACAAGGCCCATTCGGGCCAGAGCAGCAGAGCTAACTATTCTTTGAGGCCCCAGCAATCCCGCTTCAAAAGGGCAAGCAACGTTGGTAGAAACAAGTCTTTTTCCAGATATGGAGGGTGGAATCAGTCTGAAAGACGACCAGTGGTGGGAGACGGTAAATGTTTCAAGTGTGGAGGAAGCCACTATGCTCAAGACTGCAACAGCAGTGGTGAAATGGTGTGCTTCCATTGTAATGAAAGAGGACATATTCGCCCCAATTGCCCCCAACTCCGTCAAGCAAGCCCCAGCGTACGTCCGGGAGGTTCCCAAGGGAGAGGCCGAGTGCATGATAACCAACAACCGGGTGGCAGAGGCAACAGAGCTAAGGGGAACATAATACTTGCTTCAAGTAACCATGCAGACCAACCAGCAGTGGGGAGGGTCTATGCCATCAACGCAGAGGGTGCTACACAAGCAAATGACCTGGTACAATGTAAGTGCTCACTCGGTAGACATACACTTAATGTTGTTTTCGATTCGGGAGCCACCCATTCTTTTATAGCTGATGAGTGTGTAAAGCGTTTAAAGTTACCGACTGTATTTATGGATCGGACTTTGGAAGTAGCCAATCCGACTGGCCCTTCAGTGTTGACATCGTCAGTATGTAAGGATGTGACATTTGTGTTGTGTGATCGGAGTTTCACTTTCGATTTGGTGTGCATACCTTTAAAGGACCTCGATATTGTGCTTGGAATAGATTGGCTTTCAGCCAACGAGGTGTTAGTGGATTGCAGAAGCCGAAGGATAATCTTCCCGAGGCAGCATAATGAGGAAGACCCAGCACAAGGTATAACCCGATTGTTTATGATGCTTTGTCTAACCCAGGGTGAGAGTAAAACCTGAGTGAATGAAATCCCAACTGTCTGTGAATTCCCTGAGGTATTTCCTGATGATGTACCGAGTGTCCCTCCCAATAGAGAAGTCGAATTCTCTATAGACCTGATCCCTGGAGCCGAACCAGTCTCCAGTGCACCCTATAGGATGTCCCCAACTGAACTGGCTGAGCTTAAGAAGCAAGTGGACGAATTACTCGGAAAACAATTCATTAGGCCGAGTGTATCGCCTTGGGGCGCACCTGTACTGCTCGTTAAGAAGAAGGATGGCAGCATGAGGCTTTGTATAGACTACCGACAGCTAAATAAACTCACGATTAAGAATCGGTACCCGCTGCCCAGAATTGATGACCTCATTGACCAACTACGTGGAGCCTCAATTTTCTCAAAAATCGACCTGCGATTAGGATACCACCAAATCCGAGTGAAGGAGTCGGACATTCCAAAGACTGCCTTCAGGACTCGGTATGGTCACTACGAGTATGTAGTGATGCCGTTCGGTGTGACAAACGCCCCTGCTATCTTCATGAATTACATGAACAGCATATTCCACTCCTACTTAGACCGGTTCGTAGTTGTTTTCATTGATGATATTCTAGTCTATTTTAAGAATTCCGAGGAGCATGAAGGACATCTCCGAGCGGTACTTCAAGTGTTGAGGGAGAAGCAGTTATTTGCAAAGCTTTCGAAATGCGACTTCTGGATGGATGAAATCCATTTCCTCGGACATGTGATTTCCGAGGAAGGTGTCTCGGTGGACCCTTCAAAGGTGGCAGCCGTAATGGCATGGGAGAGACCCAGGTCGATCTCAGAGATAAGGAGATTTATGGGCTTGGCCGGATACTACAGGAGGTTCATTGAAGGTTTTTCTAAGTTGGCTTCGCCACTAACTAAATTGACTCAGAAAAACATTACCTTCGTATGGAGTCTTGAGTGCGAGAGCAGCTTTCGAGAGCTGAAGAACAAGTTAACGACTGCACCAGTGTTGGCATTACCTGACTTGCAACAGCGTTTCGTGGTTTACTGCGATGCATCAGGACTCGGATTAGGATGTGTACTCATGCAGGGGGACCGAGTGATAGCGTATGCCTCTCGGCAACTGAGACCTCACGAGCAGCATTACCCTACCCATGACTTGGAGCTGGCAGCAGTGGTTTTCGCATTGAAAATCTGGAGACATTACTTGTACGGGTCCAGATTCGAAGTATACAACGATCACAAGAGCCTCAAATACCTATTCGACCAAAAGGAGCTGAATATGAGGCAGAGGAGATGGATGGAATTTTAAAGGACTACGATTTCGAGCTAAAATACCATCTGGGTAAGGCAAACGTTGTTGCCAACGCGTTGAGTCGGAAATCCCTTCATGCAACGGTGATGATGGTGAAGGAGGTGGATTTATTAGAACAGTTTAGAGACATGAACTTACACGTTGTCACCCCCTCTTCTCGGAAGATGATGATCGGCACGCTGAAGATTTCCAACGAATTCCTAAAATCCGTATACGAGCAGCAGCAGTCAGACTCCTACTTGGCTGAGATGAAGGAAACTCAGGCTAGAAGAAAGAACTTGCCCTTAGCTGAGGGATCAGACGGGATTTTCCGAGTGAAAAATAGGATATACATTCCGAGTGAAGGAGAGTTAAGGAGAATGGTGCTAGATGAAGCCCACAAAAGCCTACTCAGTATCCACCCGGGTACCACGAAGATGTACCACGACCTGAGGAAACAGTTCTGGTGGCCCGGACTAAAGAGGGATGTGGCAGAATACGTGGCTCGGTGTATTACTTGTCAGAAATTAAAAGTGGAGCACCAAAAGCCGTACGGTGCAATGCAGCCCCTGGAGATTCCCGTGTGGAAATGGGACTCAATTGCCATGGATTTTGTCATGGGATTACCAAGGAACCGAGCGGGACATGACGCCATTTGGGTCATTATTGACTGACTGACGAAGAGTGCACACTTCCTACCTATAAACATGAAGTACCTGTTGCATAAGTTGGCTCGGATTTACATTAAAGAGATTGTCCGACTACATGGTATACCCTCTTCTATCGTGTCAGATAGGGATCCTAGATTCACGTCTCGGCTTTGGAATAACCTACACCAGGAAATGGGCACGAAGCTTTGGCTTAGTTCTGCCTACCACCTCTAATCGGATGGACAAATCGAGCGGACGATTCAAAGTTTAGAAGATTTACTAAGAGCGTGTGTGTTAGAGCACGGTAGAGATTGGGAGCAGTACCTCCCCTTGATCGAGTTTACGTACAATAACAGCCATCACAGCAGCATTGGCATGGCACCCTACGAAGCACTGTATAGACGAAGATGCCGAACCCCACTTTGCTGGTCGGAAACGGGTGAAAGTCTGCTATTGGGACCAGACATTGTGAAGCAAACCACAGAGCAGATCCGAGTAATACAGGAAAGGATGAAGGCGTCTCAAGACAGGTAAAAGAGCTACCATGACAAACGCACCAAACCATTGGAATTTTCAATCGGAGACAGAGTGTTTTTAAGGACTACTCCGAGTAAGGGAGTCGGACGAGCCTTGAAAGGTGGAAAGTTAAGCCCTCGATACATTGGACCTTATGAAGTGTTGGAACGAGTCGGCACCATGGCATACCAAATAGCACTACCAACCCACTTATCCCGATTACACAATGTGTTTCACGTATCTCAACTAAGGAAGTATCTACATGACCCTAGCCACACAATGCCGGATGATGAAGTAGAAATCAAAGAAGACCTGACGACTGTGACTACACCGATTGGAATCGTGGACTGATCGGTAAAGCGCCTGAGGAATAAAAGCGTAAGGCTGGTTAAAGTGGAGTGGCAGCAAGGCAAGACTACCTCTTGTACCTGGGAACGCGAGGACGCCATGAGACAGCAGTACCCCGAGTTGTTTATTTAGGTGAGTAACCGACTGAATTTCGCGTGAATTACCGACTGAATTTCGGGGACGAAATTCTTTTCGAGTGGGGGAGAACTGTAACATCCCAATTTTAATAAAAGTAACCGCGCAAAATAAAAAGCCATTTAAAATGACAAGTAAGATCTGTCCACTAATTACACTTAACAAAATTAACTAAAAAGAGTGAAGTGATTAGCGTTAGTGGGTACTGATGGGATTGGGTGACGTGAGCAGACTGCTCCTCACGTTTTCCCACCCCACCATTCCTTCCTTCATGCATGCGTTATAAGTGGACGATGGTTCTCCTTGCCATTCGTTCTTCAGAGTTCCCTGCGAATTCCTTCTTCTTCTCTTCTCCTTCTCTGCTCTCTATTTCATCCCCTATTTCCGAAGACGAGTGACGGTGTTGCAGAGGAGTCAGAGCTCCCTCACACGAGTAGAAGAAGAGCGTCGAAGCAGAAACAGCCCTGCACCATTTGTGGCTAGCATTCCAGTAAAGGCTAAGCGAGCGGGAGCACTGAGTGAAGCAGCGAAGAAAGGAACCAACACCCAAGCAGAAAAGCCTCTCGGAGTCTCGTAGTTGGTAGGGGGAGTACCTTACATGTTAAATGCATGGATTATAATTTGGGTTTCGAGTATTGAAGCGATAGCTCTGCATCCTGTTGTATGATAATGCTTGCATGTGAAGTAACCGAGTGTGAGATAAGTAAGAATGAGTGTTGCATGCTAGTATCGCCCTTGATGTTTGCATGTTATGTTATGATTATTGGGAATGTGTTGTTGAATCTGTTCATATTCATATGATGCATGCGTTGATTAAGTTCTAACACTGTGGTATATTGATCGCATGTTAACTTGAGTTGATGAAAACGCCCATAGGAACTTGATATTAAATGACACCGACTACATTAGATTGATATGCTGCTATAATGATAATTGCATGGAAGTTTGTATATGCTAAATTAACATGCGGAGTCCTGAGAATGTGTGTTACCGACTGCATGTGAAATCTGTGTGATTGAATAAGAGGATGTGTGCAAAAGAATTCAATGTTGTGTGTTGAACCCGCGTGTGGCGTATGGGATGTGTTATGCTAAGAGCACGTAGTGTGGGACACTACCATCGGTCATAAAGTGTGGGACGCTATGAAATCCTTGAGTGGGACTCAAGGTAGCCCTGAGTGGGACTCGGGCTGCCTGTGAACACCTCCGTTGGCGCTGAGAGTGTTGGTGTCACCTGTGGGCAAACGGTTGGGTACCTGTAAAATGGCCAAGCAGCTGGGAGCTGAAATGATAGCTGAGAACTATGTACAAAAGGCTGAGAGCCTACGTTGCAACGTCAGGACCGATTACACACGAACGCGGAACCGAGTGAATGATTTGTGTATATTAACTGTTGATATCGCTGGAATTGATTATGCATGAGATGAGGAATGTATATATATATATCCGTGTGCATGTGTTATTGATGCTAAGTAAAACCTGCCTTATGAATGTATGTTATATTCTCGGAGAGTTATATATATATATATATGGCCGAGTGAGAATCAGGGATCCTGACTATTAAAAATTCTAGAGATTCATTCTGATTCACGGACCTTAGTATCATGCCACTGTTTGTTGTATGTTAATATTATTGAGTTGGTATGTGTAAGGAGCCGAGTGACAATTGGAGGTTCCTAATCGGTAAGGATCTTGTGCGTGCGTTCTGGTTGATCAGTTATACTCTGACCTTAATTACTGCTACGTATGACTGTGTGTACATATATATATAGCTGTATAAATGTGAAACAACCTGAGTAAGTATCTATTATTTAAAATTTAAGATGCTCACCCCTGCCGTGGCAATTTCCTTTCAGTGAACATCTCTCGTAATGAGGATTGGAAGAGGAGCGGAAATGCCGGGTGAAGTGTTGAAGCACTATGGAAATTTTATGACTGTACATATGCTGTATATAGTGTTCTGGGTTAAGCCTTGGCCGGCTCGTGTTTTGCTGTTAGTCTCTTATACAGAGTTGATTCCCTTAGAATGGGAACATGACAATGTGGTCGTAGATCCGTGATATGCACTCCTATATATATATGCCTATGTTATGCCATGCTGCATGTCTGTTTTATGCTGTGAAATGCCTGGGTAACCTTTATATATACGTGTTCACATTCCCGAATGTGTAAGAAATAACATAATTTAACGTGTAGGAAGCCAATTTAGGGTCTAGAGGGTGAGTTTGTGACGCTGTCACCGAGTGGGGAACCGAGTGGGGAAAGTTCAGACGTTTTGAGTGAGTGAAATCAGATAGCTTCGAGTGAGAGTTGACATAGAAGACTACCCCTAACAACGAGTTATTAGGGTCAAGGTTGAGAGTCTAAATACACGTTCCGAGTGGTTAATACAAGGATTTCCCCGAGCGTAGGATAATCAACGAACCCCGAGTGAGAATTTGCTGAGTGATGATTCTTCCGACTAGAGAGTGACCTCTTAGACTCTTGGGGACCCCCGCTGTAGTAAGCTGTTAGTGACAAAAGGATCCGAGTGAGTCTTAGCCTAGTAGAATGTTTAGAGTCGGAAGGATATGGTCACCGAGTAAAAATTAAGTAAAAATACCCCGAGTGACAAAAGGACGTAAAGATTACTCTGAGTGAGGAGCCCCATAGATCCTGAATGAGTGTTAGTGGGGGCCATGTCAGTATTATCCGTGTATGTGTTCTAATTGATGAAATCGTAGAATGAGTTACATTTTCCTAATGGGACTAGTAGGTGTAAGGGCCAAGTCCGAGTGAATCAGGTGATGAAATCTGAGTGCGGAATTACCGAGTGAAATGAGCAAATACCGAGTGAAGCTTTCGCTTGAGCGCGTGCGCGTTGCTATATGACCGCCTATGCGATTTCCCTTCTTCCGCTGTTAGTTCCTTGTAATTCTTTTGTACTCTCGTTCTTCTTCCCCTCTCATTCCTTACGGTGGCATTCTAGTTTAATTGTGGAAAAATTTTCCTCTGTTTTTCTCGTCTATGATTTGTTTAAATTAGGGTGTTACAACATCAGAGAACGGTATCCCGACGTGTTCGAATCCTGTAAGTTAAATTTCGAGGACGAAATTTTCTTTTTGGAGGGGTGGATTGTAACATCCCAAAATTTTAAAATAGAGGATTAATTAAGGAAAATAAATATTGGCGAATTGAATATGAATTATTTAATGTCCCAAAATATTGAAAATAATTAAATTAAGATTTTTGGGGACTGTTGGTGAATTATGGAGACCGGTTAAGCAGAAAATGAGCCCGGTTGAGATATGGGTGTCGGACCAAGTGTCTCTGTTTGAGATGATATTGGTCAGGGCTGTTAAGAATAATATTAGGAATCCGAATGTGTGTTCAGAATAATTTTTAGATGAAGTATTGAGCCCAAATGGAGAGCCTGTTAGTGGCAAAACGATGAAATTCTAATGAATGGAAATAAAAGTAAATCAAAAACCCATTTCTCCTCTTATTATTTTTGTGTGCATGCTGAATGAAATAGGGAAAAACATTCCACTTCTTCTTCTCTTTATTTTCTTCTTCACTTGTTCTTCTCATCTTCTTCCTCCTCTCAAATCCTAAGCTAATGTGGTGAACCCTCTCCTCCTCCCTCATTTTCGTCCTTGGGCAAGCTAGGAGGTTGAAGCTTTCTTCTTATTCTTCTCCTCATTTTCATGCATCCTTCTCTTCCCCTTGAAAACCCAATTCGTTTTGGGTGTGAGGTAAGCTCATTTCACCATTTTTGGATAGGTTAATGATGGTATTATGGGGTGTTATGATTTAGAAGAGTTGTGTATGTGAATGGGTGCTTATTAGAAGCATTTAATGCTTATGCCCTAGAATGGGTTACCATAAATGTGAATATTTATGAGGGGATAATGGTGGTTGGTACATTAATGATGGTGGAAAGTGAAGATTGATGAGGTATTGATGAGAGTTTTTGGGTTTTGAGAAAACCCTAACTTTGAAATTTGGGGGAAAATAGTTAATGTTGATTTAAGATTATGTGTTATGAAGAAATGTATGATATTGAGAAATATGAATGTTAGTAGATGGAGTTTTGTGAAGCTTGGGGCTAGGATTGTCTTGTAACCCTTGAACTTAATGATGGTGGTTTAATGGGAAGGAATTCCCGAAGCCTAATAAAGGATAAAAATGGTATCTACAACATGTCTAGCACATGTTGTGAAATGATAGATATGAATATGACTAAATAGTATTTAATTGATGACTTGAGTAGTTGATTGATTGAGGTTTTACATAAATATTGATGTAGGGCCTATTCTGAACGACGAGGTAGGAGCGTCTTATCAATCAGAATTCTTCTCTTAAGGTAGGAGAGGAGTCTTATGTTCTAAATGTATGAATTTGAATGTTATTTGGTTATCATTTGTATTGGTATGCATGTTAGCCTTGCTTGAAATGATAAGAGAAATTGTAATGTGGTGTGTGGTGTGGATTGTATGTTTGGAAACATGCTTTGATGCATTTAGAATATTCATGGTGTACTATACGATGGTGTGGAATGATAAATGATATGTGGTTATGCTTATGTCTACCATGAATGTGATGTGAATGTTGACGACGTTTATTGAGAATGAGAAACATAATGAGAACAAATGAGAATGCCCCACAAAGAGTTAAATTAATGTGAATAGCCAACTATAATAAAAGCCTTGGGGTAATGTTGGTGTTGATGATGATGTATGGTGAGTGGCATGTATAGGATGCATAGAGTGAGAAATGCATATGATCTGCATTTGCATCCATGGCATACTGCATAGCCGCTGTTGTGGAACATTAGGGGAGTTCCCTCGGCCGACCCAGTGGGAGGGTGGCTCGGTGCACGAGCAAGTTGTATTTTCCCCTGTGACTCGGTGTGTAGTCACGAAGCCGCCCATGTATTGCTTCAGGGAGCTACATGTGGCCGACCTTTGTGGGGGATGGCTTTTTATGAGCAGGTGACCCCGGTGGTCCTTGAGATCACAGCCGCCATGATTTAATATCTGGCCGGCCCATAACACCATATGTTGATATGTTGTGTACCGCGGTCATGGTGAAAATGACCAGGTGTTGCAAGATGGGCGATGCGGTTTGGTACCAGTAAAACGATTGGTGAATGCTTGCAATTTAATGAATAAGTGTACACATTTTACTACTGCAGTAGGGGTGTGGCGAGATGACCATGCTTGTATCCCACATACGGTGTTGTGAATCCCACAGTCAGATCTGCAATTGTTGAAATATTCCTTTGTGCATATGCATTAGCTTAAGAGCATTTGCATATAGCAAGGAGGTATGCCAAAGATGATGAAATATGGTGATGAATGTAGTGGGGATGTAAAAATATGTTTTAAGACAACATAAAAGATATGAATACCAAATGATGGTTATGTGATAGTTCAATTGTTGAGGGACGCGATTATGTATGTGCTTGTGTACTTTGTTTGGAATTGTGTTGTTATTTATGATAAATGTATGATGGAATTGTGATGTGATATGGTATAATGAATGTTATAGATGTGCAAAGTATACATGTTTGGATGCATATATACATAGTCACTTGGTATTCATATTCATTCCTTTGGAATGTGGACTCACTCTCCTATGTTGTCATTTTTAGAATTGTGATGCAGGACATTCATGGGAAGAGTTAGCATTTTGAAGTACATTTTGGTTGTGGAGGTAAATAGTTGTATAGGAAGTGCCTTGGCCGGTGATATCTAGATTTTTGTATAGTATGAGATGTATATGAATGCTTGTCTTGATATCTAGGTTAATGATATCTAATTTTTGAGGGTCATGGAGGAAAATTGAGTCTTGATGTGTTTGGCCAACTTTCATCTATGACCTAAATGATGTAAATGATGAATTATGATGTTTGATGATGTTAATTATAATGAATGAATGGGGTGTATTGTGTTTTGTACCATATTATGGAGTTGGTGAAATGATAACGATTTCAAATTATATGCCTTGGGTGAATGGTAGTTGGATGAGATCATATTTACATATTGGAAGGGATATAATGCATTAAATATGGTTAATATAGCATGAATGGTAACTTGGTATGCCATGTTGTGAGAATTTTTTGTTTCTACATAAGTTCTGCAGAACTCGCTCAAGCGAGTGAAAATCTCGCTCGAGCGAGATTGTTATGGAACAGAGTTTTGGCCACTGGCCTGATTTCGCCCGAGCGGGTGTTTATCTCGCCCAAGCGAGATTGTCATGGAATCAAAGGTTAGCTTCTGGACTATTTTCGCTCAGGCGAAGCAGTAGTCGCTCAAGCGAAGGGAAGGAGAATTAGATACTAGACGATTTTCACCCAGGCGAGAGATGCCTCGCCCAAGCGAAAATCGGCCAGAGAATTACCAAAGTTTCTGGAGCAATCTCGCTCAAGCGAGACATGTCCCGCTCAAGCGAGATTGGTACCTGATGCATACCTCTTTCTCTCGCTCAAGCGTCTCACTGGCTCGCTTCAGGTTTCCCTTCGCATCTCGCTCAAGCGAGGCAAGGCTCGCTCAAGCGAGATGGACCCCTGATGCTTAAACTTTTCATTCTCTCAGCTTTTCTCCGCTCGCCCAAGCGTAACCACGCTGACTCGCTCAAGCGGATGTGATTCTCGCTTGAGCGAGTGTAGCCCTGTTGCATATTTTCCTTTGGTTTCAAATTTTTACATTTCCTTTGCAATAAAATTCATTCATGCATTATTTTGAAAGGAATTTGAACCCAGTGTGAGTCATGGAACTTCATGAGTTTTTTTCCATTAAATTTTATTTTTGCAATAATTAATTTAACTGATTCTTCCGCTGTCTCTCATTGGAGAATTACTAGGAAATTATCTTTTAAATACTACCCTCTCATATCTTCATATATGGGAGTGGTTTATCATAGATCCAGGAGATGTATTAAACGCTTCACCACTTATTCTCTTTATACTGAATTATGATTTATAAAAACGTAAAAAATTTTCCCTGTATTTTGGGGGTGTCTCAGTAGCTAGGTTAGAAGCTAGTAGACTATTGTTAGCCTTTGCATGTTGTAAAGATTTTAAATTGTACTAAATGGATGTCAAGAGTGCTTTCTTGAATGGATACATTCAAGAAGAAGTTTATGTTGATCAACCTCCTGGTTTTGAAAATTATCAATTTCCAAATCATGTTTTCAAACTAAGAAAAGCTTTATATGGTTTAAAACAAGCTCCAAGAGCTTGGTATGAAAGATTAAGCAAATTCCTTTTGAAAAACAATTTTGAAAGAGGAAAAGTTGATACAACATTATTCGTCAAGAATAAGAAAAATGACATACTATTTGTGCAAGTATATATAGATGATATCATTTTTGGTGCTACTAATGAATCACTTTGTAAGGAGTTTGCTAAGTTAATGCAGGATGAATTTGAGATGTCCATGATGGGAGAACTTACATTCTTCCTTGGGCTACAAATTAAGCAAACCAAAGAAGGTACATTCATTAGTCAATCCAAATACAGTAAGGAGTTACTTAAGAAATTCAACATAGACAAGGCAAATGAAATTGCCACTCCTATGAGCACATCTTGCTACTTGGACAAAGATGAGAAAGGTAAAGATGTTAAAATTACCAAATATCGAGGTATGATTAGATCTTTACTATATCTTACTGCAAGTAGACCAGACATAATGTTTGCTATTTGTATGTGTGCTAGATATCAAGCATGTCCAAAAGAATCACACCTCACTGCTGTAAAATGAATAATGAAATACCTTATTGGCACTCTAAATGTAGGTCTTTGGTATCCTAAAGGTGTTGAATATACTATAATAGGATATTCTGATGCTGATTTTGCTAGATGTAAACTTGATAGAAAAAGCACTAGTAGTACATGTCATTTTCTTGGTAGCTCTCTTGTTTTTTGGCATAGCAAGAAACAAGTAAGTGTTGCTTTATCAATAACTGAGGCAGAATATGTTGCAGTTGGAAGTTGCTGTGCTCAAATCCTTTGGATGAGGCAACAACTTCTTGACTTTGGTGTTATATTAGACCATGTGCCTCTTAAATTGACAATACTAGCGTCATTAACATTTCAAAGAATCCTGTTATGCATTCAAGGACCAAGCATATAGAGATAAGACATTATTTCATTAGAGATCATGTGTTAAAAGGTGATTGCATGCTTGAACATGTTGAAACTTCTAAACAACTAGCTGATATCTTCACCAAACCTCTTGCAAAGGAACAATTTATATATATTAGAAGAGAATTAGGAATCCTAGATATTTCAAACTGTTTTTGAATATTGATTGATTTTGATAATTCCTTGCCTTACAGTATGCTTAATGAGTACGTAATTGATTGAGGTATGATATATTGAATCTCAAGTGCCTTTGTTTGAAATCTGCATGATTTAAGCATTTTTGGGCTTCCCTAATCGATTACACAGCCTTACCTAATCGATTAATAACCTTCTGTTTCATATATAATCGATTATACTCTGATAGCTAATCGATTTCTAGCTCTCTGTTTCATGCCAAATCGATTTGAACCTCTGTCCAATCGATTACTGACGTTTTATCTTCCTGATAATCGATTACATACTCCTCCTAAATGCAATCGATTACCAACCTGGCCCAATCGATTAGAACACCGTAATCAATTACGAGTAACCCCGTAAATGAGCAGGTTTCCCCGGTGGTTCAGTTGGATCACAACTGCCATGGTAAGGTTCATAGTTGGCCCGTAACACCATTTTGTTGTTGATGTTGTTTACCGCTGTCATGGTGAAAATGATCGGTGTTGCATGGTGGGCGATGTGGTTTGGTACCGGTAAAAATTTATATATGTATATATATATATATATATATATATATATATATATTACTACTATAGTAAGGGGATCGCTGTATATCCATGCTTGAAACCTACCATGATGTTTTATATTCCCATAGTCGGATTCGCGATGCACTGATTGAGCAAAATTGTTGAATATGATTCCTTGTGCATAGAGCATTTCCATATAGCCGGTGATATGCAAAATGAGATTTAGATAATGAGGTGATGAATGGTGATGGTGGAAATAGGAGAATAAAACCCCAAAATCGATAAGTAAAATGTTTATGATGAGAACTATATAAATTGGTGATTGTAACATCCCAAAAATTTCATTCTCATGTATAATCATTTTGATTTAGACCGTTAATGATATTATCCATTTTATCTCAACTTTCTACATAAATTTGGTTAGGAAAACATCTTCAATTTAATCTTTTACCATGGTGAATAATTTTAACTTTATACCTTAGGTAAAAGTTAATCAAATAACTTATTACCTATTTCCTTAGTTATTAATTTCTTTGGCTTTTCCAATTACTCTCATCAAATTACCATATACTCCACTCAAAATGCGTCATCTTGTACACATTAGTTGTTAGTTAGATTCTGAATTTGGAAATATGTTCAACTACAAAGTTGTTCCTCGTTGTCTTAACTTTTCAACAAGACCAAATTTGTTAAAATACATTAAGATATGAGAGAGATATGCCCAAAATGCCGAAACAGTGTCAGAATTGATATTTTACTTCAATCATATCATCTTTTACATATTTTAATGCCTAGTTAAAGTCCGAATTTGAAAAAGTAGTAAACTAAAAAGTTGTTTCTAGTTCTCTTAGCTTTCCAACAAGACCAAATTTATTAAAATCCATTAAGATATGAGAGAGATATGCCCAAAGTACCGAAAGAGTGTCAGAATTGATATTTACTTCAATCATACAAGCTACGTTATGTAGGCTACGAAAATGGTCAACAATCCAGCCCATTTTTTTCTCACCTAAAACCTCCATTATCACCACGATAATGCATCTAACATCCCACTACAATCCCATTATGAAAAGCTTGTCCCCCACTTGTCATTTGTATCATTAAATCAACACTATATCTTGTTCCCAAGTCTGAATTCTTAGAACAAGCTAAAGTTAGTGAAGTCTCTCTCTTATTTTCTTTCATTTTCTCCATCAAAGTCACTCTAGATCTGAAGCTAGGACAATAAGAGAACACTTTCAACCACTCTAGGATCCTCCATCAAGGTAAGAGGGGATAGGGTTGTGAATAAATATGGAATGGGTAGAATTGTATGCTGTTCTAGGATTTCCAGATTTATTTCCGTAACTTGTTACTTAATTTTGAAGCTGAAAACATGTGAATTTGATGTTTACTTATTCATCAAAATTGTAGATCTATGTGTTATATGAATTTTGAGCTTTGAATGACATGATTTGGATGCCTGTAGCTCGAGTTACTGAAAAAATGCTAAAATATGTTTGTTCTGGAATATGTATCTTCTATTTTGTGTAACTATTGAAATTCTAGGAATTATAAATACATATTTGGACTTTGATGTCTTCATAAAAGTTGTAGATATTTATGTTATGAATCTATAGAAAGTGGTTTCATGTTAAATGGATATTTGTAGCTCTAGTTATACCTTAAATACAGAAGTATGTTCATGCTGAAAACCTGTTGACGTGATTAACTGTTTGTATTTTTAAAACTGAGAAATTTGTAATGAGAATCAGTGTTTAGTGTCTTCATAAAAGTTTTAGATATTTGTGTTATGAGTAATTTAGAACTGGTCTCATGCCAAAATTATTTTTATAGCTCCAGAAATGTTTATTTTACCAACATATGTATGTTTTGTTACTTTCTTTGAGATAGTTTAGTATCCTATGAGTTTGTGATATTTCTATTTGGATTTGGAATTTTTGGTCTTCATGAAAATTATAGATAATGGAATTATTGAAACACAAAACTTGGCCTCATTCAAAAATTATTTTTAAACCATGAGTTATAGCTAATTTACTAAAGATTGCCAAACCAGGAAATGTTCTAGCAATTGGTGATAATGAAAAATGATAACCTATTGACTATTATGTGATTATGTGATGTTTCTATTTGGAATTTAAAATTATGGTCTTCATGAATGTTGTAGGTAATTTTGTTATGGAACTACAGAAAGTGGAATTACTAAAAAAGGATTTAAATTGCTCATGTTATGGTCTTTTTACTAATGTATGTTGTTGTTGTAAATTTCTAAAATTTACCTATGATAATTATTATGGATGAAAATGATATTTTCCGTGTGGATATTGATTTATTTATGAAGTATTGATATCATGGTATGTTAAATTGATAAAGAGAATTAAAGGCATTCATGCATCATAAGCATTTGGACGCACCATGGAATTTAAGGGTTCCATGATTGCCGGCCCTGGTGGGGGGTTACTCTATGATGAGTTAAAGCCTTATTTTTGTTGAGCACCATGAAGTGTAGGGATTCATGGTTTATGCTAAGTCCTACTTGTGTACTTCGGTACTTGAGCGCCATGAAGGGTAGGGATTCATGGTATATGCTAAGTCCTACTTGTGTACCTTGGTACCTGAGCGCTACGAAGGGTAGGGATTCGTGGCATTATGCTAAGTCCTACTTGTGTCTTTATAAGACTTTTTACTATAGTATTCCCACTAAATCAAAATGGATCCAGCATGACATCATTTGGCTAAATTAAAGATTATTAAATGTAAATGACCTTGTTTGGCATACTCATCATATCATAATTATTTGTTGATTGTGTTTATGCAATTTTACTTATTTTATATTTATTCTATATTTTATCTCACTCTTACATTATTTTTACAGTGCACGCTTCACAGAATGACGAGTGGTGCAATTAATGAAATTTTTATGTTTTATTGCTTGGACTTTGATTTCATTTGAGATTTAATGTGTTGTAATAATATTATTATGTACCTTGTACTGTAATCTTGTCTATCGTTTCCGCTATATAAATGTATTATGTTTTATTCGTTCATGACTAGTATGCATGATAATATTCCGTATTTATCAATTTTTATGTGACCTCAGAATTTAAATTACGAATTTCCAAATGATTCTTTAAACGCGAAAAATTTATTTCAAAAATTTGGGTTAATTAATTGGAATTTGTAATTTAGGTTTTGGGTGTCACAGTGTTAATACTTGTGATAGCCTAATATTTTGAAGGGTAATGTTATGTGAATGTGTACGTGCTTGCTATTGATGAAAATTGATGAGCATGATATATGCCTATTGATAAGTGTCCAAAATGCTATATTTTCATATGTTAATTTGGTAGATTCTGTGAGAAATTGCTAGATTAAATATGGATTAATTGGAAAAACAAGAAATTTAATTTGTATAACCCAACTTAGGTTTTGTTAGCTTGATAGCGTGTAATCCCTATTATTTTGTCTATTATGTAGGAAAAATAGGAGAATTGGAGAAAAGAAGGCTGAAGTGGCTAAAATTTGAGCAAGTATGGAGTATCTCGCTTAAGCGAGGCTAAATTTCCCTCGAGCAAGACACTCGCCTAAGTATGGCCTTTTTCGCTTAAGCGAGAGGAAGTTAGAGAGCACATAAAGTAATTTCACTAGAGCAAGGAGTATTCTGCTCAAGCGAAATTTATCCATAAAGCATAAGAAAGATTCTCACTTGAGCGAGGCTTGTCCTGCTTAAGCGAGAAAACTCCAGGGAGTAGAGGTGATGCAGAAGCTATTTTCTTCCAAATTTTCTCCATTTCTTTAGTTTGTAATGGCTACCATGTGTAGCTAAACTTCCTTTGGGGATTAGATGTAGTTGATTCGAGCCCAACGTACATTGGCTCTGTATTTATATATATGTGGTATTTCGTTCTATTGATTTTGGTATTTTATTCTAAGTTTATTGCTTGATTCTATTGGATAAATAATTTCTTGATTTAGTTTTCTTGAGTTATTAGAAAATGATTTGTAAAAATCGATCTGAATGAAATACTCGATATGATCAGGTGTTAGGAATGACTTCTGATGTATCGAACTCTTTTAACAATTGATTGTAATGCTGGAAAATTTCTTAAAATGATTGAGGGATCAATGTTTTAGGAGTTTTCTTATGATTTCGTATTTGAGGGATCGATACGGATGATTTGAGATTTGTTGCATAAAAATCAACAGTTCTGAATTCCATTTATATGAATATATCCAGGATACAACTAGGCGAGATAAATGAAATCCAATCCCACCTTCTTATTATCTGAATTTCCTTTTATTTACATTACTATTCATGCTTATTTTTTAGTTTAAATTTTATTGTTGCACTCTATTAATGAATTCAAATCACTTTCCCGCTTAAATTATTTGAAACTAAACCTTTTAAATTTTATTGTTGCACTCTATTAATAAATTTTATTGTTACTAAGGAATGGTGTTAATTTGAGATTTCAATTTCTAATAGTTTTGCATTATGGGTACTGTTTATACTTTTCATAGTGTACTTTTCTTTTAGTATTTGTTATTTGTTATCTTGGCCTAACCTTTACAATCAATGTGATTTATGCTTTTAAAAGGACAGGTTCCTGAAGAACAACTGCAATTTGACCCAGAGATTGAAAAGACAGTTAGGAAAAATAAGCGCAAGTCCAAAAAGAAAAAGCAAGGTTTAGAGTAAGGACAATCTTCTACTACACCCTCTACTTCTGAAACACCACCAACAATAACAACAACCCCTCAACAACCTTAAGAAAAGATGGAAGGCCAACAAAACAATCCACCAAGGAGAACCTTGGGTGATTATGCTACACAACAAGGTCCTAGATACTTTTCTAGCATAGCCATTCCTAATACTACAAGAGCTCTAGAGATAAAGCCAGCTTTCCTAAGTCTGATTAGTGCAAACCAATTCACTAGAATCCTTATACTTATTTGTCAACATTCTATGAGTTGGTGGGAACAATAGTATTCGAATAGGGAGATTTAGAATCTACTTACCTGTGTTTATTTCCTTTTTCATTGGGAGATGTGGAAGAGAAATTTCTACATAAATTTTTTCCACCTTCAAGATTTATTAAAGCTAAATCTGATATCTCCACATTACAAGACAAGGACTAGAATAACTATTTTGTGAAGCCTGGGATAAACTTAAATCATTGCTTAGGAAATGTCCTAATCATGGTTTTGAGGATATTGTACAATTGAGTATTTTCTATAATGGATTGAGGCCTGATACAAAGATGATTCTTGATGCAGCAGTTGGAGGTGCTATGATGACAGTTGATGCTGAGCAAACTACCAAAACTATTGAAGCACTATCTTCTACTAATTACAAAGCTTAGCATGACAGACATTGAGTATAGAGAAAAGGAATGTTAGATCTGAGCACTACATATGCAATTCTAGCTTAGAATAAAATTCTTACCCAGTAAATTAAAGCCTTGACACAACAAATGGCAAAGGTTCCTCAACAACTGCATGCGGTACATTCTTCTTCTTCTATGCAACGACAACCATCACTCAAATGTGATTTTTATGGTGGAGACCATCCAAATTGGCGTTGTGGTTCTCAAGAAGAATTAATCCATTATATGGGAAAGCAAGGTCGTTCAGGTAATTTCAATTTCAATTATTCTAACCTTTCATTTCAGGGATGGTGGAATAACCAAAATCAAGTTGTAGGTTGGAAGCAAGATGTAGGTCCATCCAATAGGCCTCTTTAACAACAAAACTTTCCTTTTTTGCTTGAGAAGACTTCTAAGTTAGAAGATACATTGGAAAAGTTTATGCATGCTTCTTGGACGAGTTAGAAAAACACTAGGGCATCAATCAGGTATTTGGAAACCCAGGTGGGACAGCTTACCCGCCAAATTGTAGATCAACAGAGCAACCGGTTTTCAACCAACACTCAACCCAACCCAAAAGAACATTGCAAGGCCATTACTACTTGTAGTGGTAAGATTCTAGGGTGTGGTGTGGGTGAAAATGAAAAAGTGAAGGAGGATATATTGTGTGATAAAGAAGTTAAGGAGGAAGAGTTAAAAAATGGTGAGGAAGAAGTTGAAAAAGAGAGAGTGATGAAAGAGTTGAATAAAGAGAGAGTGTGTGTAAATAAAAAGAGTGAGAATGTGAATAAAAAGTAAGAGAGTAAAAAAAAAGTGAAAAGGGAAAGGAAAAGGTTAATACATAGGTACCACAGTTGAAAAATCTGCCTTATCCCAAGAATCATTCGAAGAAAGATAAAGAGAGGTGGTTTGCTCGATTTATGGATATCTTCAAGAGATTACAGATTAATATCCCATTTGTGGAGGCTATGGAGCAGATGCCAATTTATACTAAATTTATAAAGGATTGCTCTCTAAAAAGAAAAGATTTTCTAAAGGGATAGTGGAGCTGGAGACTGGTTGTAGTGTTATCATACAAAAAGCATTGCCTTAGAAGACCAAGGATCCAGGCAATTTTACCATTCTAGTCACTTTTGGTGCTCTACTAGTGGGAAAAGCACTATTGAATCTTGGAGTCAGCATTATTTTGATGCCCTTGTTTGTGCTTAAGAAAATTAGAGACCTTGAAGTCACACCAACAAGAATGAGACTACAGTTAGTTGATATGTCAATAAAGTTTCCTTATGGCATGGTTGAAGATGTTCTAGTTCGAGTTGATAAATTTGTATTTCAACTAGATTTTGTTATGATGGACATTGAAGAGGATGCAAAGGTGCCTTTGATTCTAGGCAGACCATTTATGAAAACAGCAAAGGTAATCATTGATGTAGATGATGGCAAGCTGAAGGTAAGGGTGCAGGATAATGAGGTGAATTTCAATGTTTTTGAAGCCATGAAGCACTCTATAGATAAACAATAGTGTTTTAAGATTGATGTTGAAGATGAAGCAATCCAGAGGGAGTCAAACAAAATGAGTACTCGCAGTACCTTAGAGAAAACCTTAATTTGTGCATTGGAGGAACTTACTAATGATGAAGTAGAGGAGGTGGAAGAACTTCTAAAGGATTTTGATTCTAGAAAACCTATTCCAACATATGTAGAATCTATTGATGACCTCCTAGAGAAGGCTGACACCATAGTTCAAAAGCTTGAATTAAAAGCCTTAACTTTATATTTGAAATATGTATTTCTAATTCAGAAGGTTAGAGGCCTGTTATCATCAGAAGTAGCCTTTTAGAGTCAGAAGAGAAAAATTGATTTAGGTGCTCCAAAGAAACTCAAGAGCAATTGGATGGAAGCTTGAAGACTTAAACGGAATTAGCCCATCCTATTGCATGCACATAATATTTATAGATCATGAATTTAAATCAGTTGCATAGCCTCAGAGATGCTTAAATCCAACAATGAAGAAAGTGGTCAAGAAGGAGGTGATGAAACTTCTAGAGGCAGGAATGACTTACCCTATTTTTGACAATGTATGGGTGAGTCCAATCCAGGTTGTTTCGAAGATGGGAGGTATGACTGTGGTTAGAAATGGAAAGAATGAATTGATCCTGACACAGATAGTTACTGTCTAAAGGATGTGCATTGACTACAAGAAGCTCAACCAAGCCACTAGAAAGAACCATTTTCCTTTACCATTTATGGATCAGATGTTGGAGAGGCTGGCTAGACAAGCATACTATTATTTTCTTGATGATTAGTCTGGCTACAACCGAATAGTAGTAGCTGTAAAGGATTAAGAGAAAACTGCTTTATGTTCTTTTGGAATCTTTGCTCATAGGAAGATGGCATTTGGATTATGTAATGCCCCAGCTACCTTTCAGAGATGCATGCTAGTTATCTTTTCTAACCTAGTGGAAAAGTGCATTGAGGTCTTCATTGATAACTTAGACACCGTGTTGAAAGGGTGTGTGAAGACTCATCTGGTGTGGAATTAGGAAAAATGCCATTTCATGGTGACTAAGGGAGTTGTACTTAGCCACAAAATTTCCAGCAAAGGTATTGAGGTGGACAGAGCCAAGGTGGAAATTATTGAAAAGCTACCACCTCCAATTAATATTAAAGGAATCCACAGTTTCTTGGGTCATACGGGATTCTATAGGCGCTTCATTAAGGACTTCTCAAAGATTGCTAAACCATTGAGCAATCTACTGAATAGGGATACAACTTTTAATTTTGATTCAACTTGCCTATCTGCCTTTGAATTGTTAAAACAAAAATTGATCTCTGCTCCATTGATAGTTGCTCCCGATTGGAAATTAGATTTTGAATTAATGTGTGATGCGAGCGACTATGCCATTGGAGCAGTTCTTGGCCAGAGAAAATCTAAAGCTTTTCATGTTATACACTATGCCAATAAATTGTTGAATAAAGCTCAGATTAATTATACTACCACTAAAAAAGCTCATATTTGATTGGTTCCATAATTATTGTATGTACAGATTATGCTGCTTTTAAATATTTATTGAATAAATCTAATTCTAAGGCCAAGTTAATTCATTGGATTTTGCTTTCGCAGGAATTTGACTTGATCATTAAGGACAAGAGAGAGTGTGGGAACTACATTATTGATCACCTTTCTAATGAACAACTTCAGAAGTGTTTGGAACATTATGGAGTCAGGCACAAGGTAGCCTCTCCTTATCATCCCTAATCAAATAGTCAGGCTGAAGTGTCTAACAGGGAAATCAATTGAATTTTGGAGAAAACAGTGTCTCAAAGTAGGAAGGATTGGTCACTGAAATTAGATGATGCTCTGTGGGCTTATAGAACTACATTTAAAGCCCTCATTGGTCTCCTTCCATATTAGCTAGTCTATGGCAAAAGCTGTCATTTGCCTATTGAACTTGTGCATAGAACATATTGGGCCATGAAGCTGTTAAACTTTGATCCTCAAGCAACCGAAGAAAAGAGAAAATTACAGGTGCAAGAATTACAGGAGTGGAGGCTAAATACTTACTAGTCTTTCGGGATCTATAAGGAGAAAATGAAATTCTACCATGATAGAAAGATTCTTAAAAAGAGCTTTTACCCTGGACAATTTGTGCTGTTGTTTAATTCTAGGTTGAAATTGTTCCCTGGGAAGTTGAAGTCCAAGTGGTCAAGTCCTTTTCTTGTTAAAGAAGTCAAATCTTATGGAGTAGTGGAATTGTAGGATCCCGAGTCCAAGAGGACTTGGATTGTTAACAGTAAAAGGTTGAAGCCTTATCTTGGTGGAGAGGTGGAAAGACTTACCACCCTTATCCACTTGCATGATCCTTAGACTATGTCAGGCATTGAGCTAATGACGTTAATAAGTGCTAACAAGGAGGCAACCCAGCATTCTATCCCTATCTTCCATTTCTTTTTCTGTTAAGCAAGAATAATCTCGCTTGAGCGAGACCACTTATATTTAAAGGATGAGCACGAAGAATTAGGGAGCTGCTTCGGGAACGAACAAAGCAATGGAACCTTTATCTTTACGAATATGTTTAGAAGGCCGCGAAATCTATTTTCATCTCATTTTTCTTCATTTCTTTGGTTTGTAATGGCTACCATGTGTAGCTAAACTTCCTTTTGGGATTCGATATAGTTGATTCGAGCCCGACGTACACTGGCTTTGTATTTATATATATGGCATTTCGTTCTAATGATTTTGGTATTTCATTCTACGATTATTTCTTGATTTTATTGGATAAATAGTTTCCTGATTCAGTTTTCTTGAGTTATAGGAAAATGATTTGTGAAAACTGATCTGAATGAAATACTTGATATGATCGGGTGTATGATCGGGTGTTAGGAATGACTTTTGATGTATCGAATGCTTTTAACAACTGATTACAATACTGAAAAATTTCTTAAAATGATTGAGGGATCAGCGTTTTAGGATTTTTCTTAGCATTTCATATTTGAGGGATCGAAATGAATGATTGGAGATGTGTTGTGTAAAATCAATATTTCTAAATGCCATTTATATGAATATATCCAGGGTACGACTGGGCAAGATAGATGAAATCAAATCCCAGCTTCTTATAATCTGAATTTCCTTTTATTTACATTATTGTTCATGCTTATTTTCGAGTTTAAATTTTAGTTTCACAATATATCAATGAATTCAAATAACTTTCCCCGCTTAAATTATTTGAAACCAGATCTTTTAAATTACAATAACCCTTAGTAGAACAACATCTTTATTACTATAATAGGAAATGGGTAAACTTGCCACTTACCCAAAATCTTGATGATACATTGGTAGTGTCTTGATGATAATTGATGTTTGAGTTACGAAGCATACATGTTGTTTATATGCATATACACATGATCTTAACGTATTCAAATTCGTCATTTCAAATGTATAACTCATTCTCTATGTTGTCTCTTTAGCATTGTGATGCAAGAGTTGCATGTGGTGAGATAGAATCCTTTTTGGAAACTTATATTTTGGTGTTGAAGGTAAATTGGTTGTAATGGAATACCTTGATCGGAAAATGTTTAAAATTTAGACATTATATGTATTTTGATGACAACGATGTTGAAATTGATGTGGTGGCAATGGCCTAAGCTCTTGAATGCTTGAATCTTTATTCTTCTAGGTATATTTGTGTATATGTTGGCCAATTCTTTTGTAAATGACTACAATGATATTGAACCATGTGAATTTGGGATCCATTGTGATGGCAATGTAGCTACATTAATTGGAAATCCATGAAATTAATGTTCTGTTGAGTATTGGATTGCTTTTGTTTCTAATGAATAGAATAATGATTAATATGATGAATGGGTTTTGAAAGTCTATGAGATTTTGATAAGAAAGTATTGTGTTCTTTCCATTCTTGTTTTTGATTTCTACCCTATCATAATCGATTACTAGTCTCCAAGTAATCGATTAGAGGCATTTTGGAATCCATGTAATCGATTACCATGTTAGGGTAATCGATTACTAGCTTTAAGTAATTGATTGGGATGATTCTGTTATGACTGTAATCGATTGATGTAGTGTTCTAATCAATTGGGATGATTCCATTTTGATTGTAGTCAATTTATATAGCATTCTAATCGATTGGGATGCTTCTGTTTTGATGGTAATCAATTACCAAGGTTCTGTAATCGATTACCAGAGCTAAAATGCTCAAATTTGCTTTGTTTTCCTTGGGTCTCTTCTCATATATTCATATATGTGAAGGGATGGTTACCCTTGTACACGTGTTTATACTCACTGCTATTAAACTCTATCTCATGTGCAAATACATAAGGGTTTTTATTTTACGATCTACTTCTTTCTTATTTCTTTAAAACGTAGCCTTCGGTTTTCCATGGTTCGAATCTTGATGTAAGTGTGACATTGCGGAGCTTAAAACTATGTTGTTATCTTTAGACCCTGGATTTATTAATAATATACATCAAGAGACTGAAAGTAAATGAAGTCTGCAAATATGTAAACTAATATGTGTATTTAAGTGTTTTAGGATTTATAATGCACAGGTTAAGACAAAGGAGGAGTCCATAAAATTAAAGTCTGATCTCTTAACATTTGGTATGTAACCAAAAGTCTATGAGAAGAAGCCTCAGTCATTCAATCAGACTTTAGACTTATAGGCATCAAATATTACAAAATTAAAACGTTATTCTAGAGGGTAAAGATCAACATTCTGAAATCTATTTATGTGATGTGTTAGAACTCATGCTCTTATCAAGGTATGTGTGCTTATCACCAAAAATAACAAGAGACAAATAAGTAAAGCAGCCATATTCAGTGTCTTGAATTTCTTAACATATCAACACTATGTAAGTAAAAAAAAAGCTAAACCAAGTCAGCATTTGTGTTAACTATAATCAACATGATTACAACATTGACTTTTGCTCGTTTGCCTGAACAAATAAGGCCAACAAATAGCTTTATTTTGTTAAAGATGCACATAATACCTGTTTCATGCAAGAACTAAAGTCCCCAACTACCATACTCTTGAATATCCTTTAAATTAACAAAGGTCTAGTACTCGAAGCTCAAAGTAAACTCCTTCACAGGATTTCCAATGTCTATATCTCTTTTCAAGAATCAGCAACGGTCATATTCCAGCACCTATTTATTTTGAAGAAGATTGCCTCGAAGATATAGAGAACACACTCAAGAAAAGTCAAACATACTCTGTCCTGTGATCAATCTTTTCTCAATTCTTCAAAGACAAATATCTTGGTCTCTTGTCTTTCATAACTTAGTGTATACATTCTTCATTGTATATCCTTATACACTAGGTTTTATGAGATACCTTTCACTATTTCCTTAAAACAGTATAGTGTAAAGTCTGGTGTGTTACCAGTCTTAATTTTTATGGGAAATACTGTTGGCCTAAGAGGCTTTTAAAAGAATACTTGGGTTGTTAAGCCAGGAGTGACTTGTTGTAAAAGAATACTTGGGTTTAAGCCAGGAGTGACTAGAGTTAAGAATACTTATTGTGTAATGCATTTGTTGGTATAGGTAGTACAATTTCATTCCTTTAAGCTATCCTCGACTGTATAGTCCTATACCTATATAGTCTTTGGAACTCTCTCATTCTGGTATGTATTTGGTTCATTCATGTGTCCCTCCCACTGGAAGCCTGCTAGGAGCCGCTCCTTGTCCGTGCCTATGCACCGGTGATCACTCCCCGCCCTCAACAGTGCCCGAGATGTCAAATTCCTCGTTGGAAGCCTGCCAGGAGCCGCTCCTTGTCCGCGCCCATGCACCAGCGATCACTTCCCGCCCTTAACAGCGCTGGGATGTCACATGCCCACCAGCTTCCGCTCGGTTCATCCCCGAACCATACCGTACTAGGAGAGGCTAGGCTTTGATACCACCGTAACACCCTGGCCGCTTTTCAGGAATGAATGACTCTCCCCACAAACCAACACAAGACCTTTCAATGTGTTTTTGTCCTCACACACACACTTCCCGGGAACTTCTCAGGAGGTCACCCATCCCAGAATTACTCCAAGTTAAGCACGCTTAACTTTGGAGTCCTTAAGTGATGGGCCACCAAAAAGGCTAATGCATTTGTTGGTATAGGTAGTACAATTTCATTCCTTTAAGCTATCCTCGACTGTATAGTCCATACCTATACAGTCTTTGGATCCCTCTCATTCTAGTATGTATTCGGTTCCTTCATGTGTCCCTCCTACTAGAAGCCTGCCAGGAGCCGCTTCTTGTTCGTGCCTATGCACCGACGATCACTCCCCGCCCTTAACAGTGCCCAGAATGTCACATTCCCCACTGGAAGCCTGCCAGGAGCCGCTCCTTGTCCGTGCCCATGCACCGACGATCACTCCCCGCCCTCAACAGCGCTGGGATGTCACATGTGGCACTAGTCTAGTGCTGTTATTGTAAAGGAGATTTTATAATAGTGGAAATCCTTCAAGTTAGAAAGGACTGGACGTAACTTTTGGGTTGGAAGTGAACCAGTATAAATTCTTGGTGTTCCCTTTCTATCCTTGATCTTTTAAATTTTGTTTTTAAGAATCTGATTACTTGTTTTCATTAGTTCATAATTCTACAAAAATAGTCTGAAACTTATTCAACCCCTCACTTTAAGTCTAACTTTGACCCATCAATCATGTTTCTTCATCAAAACCCATGAATCATTACATCTTTTTGAAAAGGTGTCTTGTCAAGACTCATGGCTATTAAAAAGAATGCATTTTTCAATACTTTTCCTCATCTATAAATAGAGTAAAAAATCATTTTCTCAAACAAACTAATTCTTCCTATCACTTACTAAAAGAATTCAAAGCTTTAAGGTCATACTATCTCTCTATTAAGTCATTATCTCTTTAAGTTATTTATTTATTTTTCTAGAAGTTTTAGTTATCTTATCCTCAGTTAAAGTTTTGTATTTGGGTGTGATCCCAAAGTGTTGTGAAACAAGAGAAAAAACTCTCTCTTGAAAGTTGTGAAGGCTCCACATAAGGGAAAGGAATCCATTGGTGTTGGAGTGCTCGACAGTTGTATCACCATGTAATTATAGTAGAACTCTCAAGTGATTTCTTGGAAAAATTGGACGTAGACAAGTGGTTGCACTTTCTTATCCTTATCTTCATATATCTTATTGCATTTGAATTTAAATTAATTGTCATTGCATCATAAAATTTAATAAGAGATACTCATTAGTAATAAGTTTCAACAACTCAATTCACCTTCTCTTGAGTTTCCTAGAGGCCACTTGACTAATAGGGCTTGTATTTTAGGCTTAGAATTAGGTTTGGGCCATGTATTAGACTACATTTTCTTTTTTAGGCTTGTATTTTCTATATTTAAGTAGCTTATGCATTAAATAGGCTTTAAGCCCATGATTAGGAGGCTTGGCCAAATTTACCTAAGAGCTAAGGTGAAGGGAACCAAGATCCAAAACTTGTCTTTTAACTCTGAGAAACTTTAATCATTCTAAAAGGTATAGTAGAAAACCACTACAATGTTGCCTTCTTTAAAGTTACTGGAAAGAGCCTACACGGGTCAGGTACCCTTAAGATTATCATGTATGTAGAAAAAGTGGTTAGATGATCTATAGGGTCAAATGATCCATCATTCACTTCCGTGGCTAGTGACTTTAGGTTCATTGGGGCCATAAAGGTCATTACTGCAAGGGATAAAGGATAGCTGACAGGAGGAAAGACATGGACGACATTCTTCTTCTCAAATAGAGAGATAATGTTTCGAGAATCCTTGTTCTTTGGTTCTTTTTTTCCTTTAAATCTTGGTTCTCTTTCTTTAATTGGTCGAGTTAATCTTGGAGGGCTTTGATGACCGTTGTTATGTCTGACATGTAATTGGTTTTGATGATTGTCTTATCTTGCGACTCCTTCTGTCGTTCATTGTCTAATGTTACCGAGGACTCTCCCCCTTACTGGTTAACCTATGCTTGCTTCTCGTCCTTAGTTGTTCAAAGTTGTTCATGATGATGGTGTGTTTTCCTTTGGGCAAGAAGTTTACTAAGCTCCACGGTGGGCACCAAAATCTTCACTCCGAGTATCTAAATTTCAAGGCCTAGAGAAGACTCTAAGGATTAGAGTTTCTTTATCAAGAATGTCACTTAAATAAATGAGGACAGCTGATGGTCTATTTATACATGAAAGAGATGCCTTAATTCTAGTTTGGTATTTATTAAATAATCCTAATCTCTTAATAAAATATCATAAATAAGATATCCTAATCTATAAGGATATTAAACTGATTTCCCTAGTTTTTTTTATAAGATTACAAAATATCTCTTAATGGATTGGCCTAGCTCATTATTGGGCTGAATGGAATCTTAGTGGGAAAGTTCTGAAATAAGATAAAATTTATTTAATATTGTTTCATTATAATATTTTAAGTATATCAAACTTTAATTCTACTATATAATTTATATTATATCATAATATAGTATTACTACATCTATTATATTATATGCTTTCAAGCATCATTTCATACATCACAATTAGACCTATATCACCAAATGAGTCAAGGTTAGGCCTATAATGTCATGAAGCAAGAAAGGTAATTATTTTAATTCAACCATCTCTTTTCCTTTTTGTTTTGATTTGTATACTTTTTTTTATTTTAAATACTGACTAATTACATATTACATAATATTTCGATTTGTTCTCAAACCATGGAAAGCTTAGCCCAATCTAACTCATTTCCACTGGGGAAATTTTAATTTCTTCACTATTACCAAACTCATTAATTAAGTTTAATGGATAAACTAAAAGTATCATATTATTTTTTTAAAAACCAGTAAACTAAACTATTATTTAATTATTTTTATTGGTCTAAAAAGTTGTTTAATTTTACTTTATAATATAACCCAAAAGAGGTATTTTGTTAAATATAGAAATAAATATTTATATTTCTTATAAAGAAAATTAATACATGACTTTAAAATATATTAGTATTTAAACCTAGAACTATATGTGTTTTTGAATATTATACTTTAAAAATTATTTTATTGTAAAGGGTTTTTTCCTTTTTCTAATACTTAAATTCAGGAAAATATGCGTTGACAAAGGTTGAAAAATGACAAGTTGTCCAATTTGGCATGAAGAGAGACAGAAAAAGATAGGTGGTTATGGAAGAATGAGAATGTAAAGAATAAATATATAGTCATTATTAAATTAATTATGTTTTTATATAACAAATATATATTTTTGTTAGTTTTAGCTTTTACTTAATTATTATATTATTCTTTTTAATCTTTGTATTTGAAAAATAACACATTTTGATTTTTAAGAATTAAAGTTGAGTAAACTTTAAACCGGACTAATTTAAAAAAAAGTGTTATATTTTCCATGGACTATTCACATATTTAATTTTAAGTTTTTTTAAGAATTTCCATATTTTTTTGGACTTTAAATCTTTCATCTTAGCTTAATGATGCATGACTTATTGGTTAATAACGTGTATTGATATGGTAACGGATTTAAAAGGGTGAAGGAAGTATACTTGAGGTCTAAGAATAACAGAATTGGTTTTTTTGTGAATGGTATGTACTGTTTGATTGGCTCAGTTGCGCATGTTCTTGACATCTCTAACTGTCTGTATCACAGATAACAGAGAAAAAGAATGAGCTGGGAAAACTAGAAGCAATTGATTGTGGAAAATCTCTAGATGAAGCATTGGCGGATCTGGTAACATTTGATATTGGAAAAACAGTAACTGATGTTGCCATCAGTTTTATGCTTATTTGGATCTATAATTTATCATGTAGGATGATGTTATTGGTTGTTCCAACTATTATGCTGAGCTTGCTGAAGGGTTGGATGCAAAGCAAAAGGCTCCTGTATCTCTTCCTATGGCCAACTTCAAGAGTTATGTTCTCAAGGAGCCCATTGAAGTTGTTGCTTTAATTACTCCATGGTATCTGATGTTTCTCCATTTTAACTATTTATGCATTCAAATTTATTGCCTTATGCTCTCTAAAAATAAACATGAACATGACATCCAATGATGCCCTAGCTGATATATAGTTTGTGCGTTAAGTAGATCATATCTGCAATGGCCTAGATTCTATGTTTATTTGCATAGAAATGATGTGGTTAATTATGTATCATGAACTATCCTCTCTTGATGGCTACATGGAAAGTTGCTCCTGCTCTGGCTGCTGGTTGTACGGAAATATTGAAGCCATCTGCATTGGCCTCTGTGTATGTTCTCATCAACTATTGCGAACTTGATTATTTGTCATGTTGGTCTCTCATGTTGGCATGTCATTTACAATTTTAAGACATGTTTGGAGCTGGCTGAATTATGCGGAGAAGTAGGTCTTCCTCCAGGTGTACTAAATATTGTCATTGGCTTAGGTCATGAAGCTGGTGCACCTTTGGCTTCTCATCCTGATGTAGACAAGGTTCAACTGCTTCTCCTTATTTGTAGAATCAAAATTTCTAATACTTATCGGTCCTTTCGCAATTTGAAGACACTATTAGTAACATTTTTTTCAAAATTTTCTCGTATACTACTTTAAAGTAATAGTATTAAATATAAGTAAGTGTACCTATTGGTTGTCGTTTAATTGACAATGTAGGTTGAGATTGCGGGAGGAGTCCCAAATTTAATCTTCATTGGTAAAGAGTTTTACCTATAATTAAACCTCTATTGTTAACAACAAAATAAAAATGTAAGCAAGTGTGTTATAGGAAGAATATTTTAATAATAAATGAAGATAGAGAAAGTAAGTAAATAGGAAATTTAAATAACATTTTAGTAAAAATAAGTCCAACATTTTTTTAATATGTGTTTTAGCCTCAATTGGACAGATTAAAAGAAGGAGAGGTAGTATTCATTCTAAATCTTGCTAGTATTGTTACTGTGCTGTCTGTGAGTTTGCAAAGCTATTGTGCCATTATGGTTAATACTTAACTTTTCAACAGATTGCCTTCATTGGAAGCTCGGTAACTGGGAGCAAGATCATGACAGCCGCACCACAGCTAACCCAGATATTTTTTGTGAATTGTATGCAATTCATATTGTGCTTCTGTTTTAAAGGCTAGACGAGACTGGGGTGAGGAACAAATACTGATAAAAAAAAAAGAAGAAAAAGACAGTAACTCTTTTTAGTTTTCCTTTCATATTTTCTTTCTCTTTTACTTGTGCTCTAGTGTAATTTCTGACTTGTGGTTTCTTGTTGGCAGCCTGTTTCACTAGAGCTTGGTGGAAAAAGCCCAATCATTGTTTTTGAGGATGTTGACCTTGACAAGAGTAAGTGCCTTCTATTTTGTTATGGACAGCCCATGTTTTAATGCGTTGTGGAATCACATGTCCAATGCTGATTGAGTGATAGTAGATGACTAAAACTTGGGTATCTTTAACCTGTTACAGAATCATAACAGATGGTCATATACCATTTAACATTTAGTATTCTATTCTCCATGATTTACATAGTTGCGGAATCTACAGCTTTGGCTGCTTCTTTACAAATTGTCAGATATGCAGTGCAACATTCCGCCTCATAGTGCACGTAAGCTTAATAGACAGATTTTGATTCATCAATTTCATCCATAACACTGTTTCCATGTCCACAAACAACTATTGGACCTTATTTTTCTTATTTTTGCTGCATAAATGGGAAGGTTCAGATTTTCAGATTGTGGTAGAATTTTGTCAGAAATTTTAGTAGGAATTTAGTTGGCCGAGTTTGAAATTTGATAAAGTGACTCTTTCACTATTTTCAGGAGAGTATAGCAACTGAATTTTTGAATAGGCTTGTGAAATGGGCCAAAAGTATCAAAATTTCAGATCCCTTGGAAGAAGGTTGCAGGCTAGGCACTACTGTTAGTGAAGGACAGGTATATTTAAATGTTTATCACTTCTTTGCTTTGCCACTTATCCTTTCTCCTCTGATAATGAAAAGGTAAACTTTTCTTCCTGGTACTTTTTAATAGCACTAGGTAAAATAAAAAAGGCATATTAATCCTATTCTCCCTTTACACTTATTTCTTTATGACAACCTACTAATATTATCAACTTCCATGTATTTTCTAGCACTTCATCCACCACTTAGTATTTAACTTCAGATAACAAAATTTTCAATTAATCTTAGAAATATATGCTGGAGAGGTTTAACAGAAAATTTTCCAACACATATTAGCTGAAAAGCTCAGATGGATTCAGGGATTTAACGGGGAAAGCAGTGCAAATATTAAGATAAATCGAAATTATAAGCACATTCTTTTGGAGAAAAAATATGCGGTGCATTTTGTTTGCACATTTGCTGAAATGAGAGGTTTCTCTCTACTATCATTTTTCCATCTAGATGCAACTACCTACAGCTCAATTTTGAGAAATTTAAGCAATCCATTTGGGTCATTGACCTTTGTTAATGTGTGATTTCCCTTTTACTTATCTGAGAATGGATTGTGCAGGACATTATGGATTATCAATCAATGAATTGAAGTCCAAACAGATACAAAATTAGCCTGCAATATCTTGGACAATCTAGAATACTGCGAACACAGATGGGCATATGTTTTCACTGTTGAGATTGGATGAGTATGCTTGTAAACACATAACTGGCTTCATTACATACAGTTATTAAGATAATTGGTGAAAAAGTAGAAATTGCCAAAACCCAATAAAACTCAAGGTGATATTCCCTTGACCTTCCTCACCCCACCCCAAAGAGACAAACACGCATGCATGCAAATCCAGGCACTTATGCCTCATCTGACATGGTCCCTTAGTTGAATGCTCAAGTAAAGTGCATAAAAAGTGTCAGGTGGCCCTTTGATTCCTGTGAATGGAATTTATGAAATTATTATATATTACTTTTATTTTCTGTTTTTAACCTCTAATTTGCTAATTTTGTATCATCTTTCTGAATAAGGTACTTCTTGTTTTAAGTTTTAATAGAGATATGTCAAATTTTGATTGTGATTTGTGAGACCTTTTATTTTTCCCCATAATATGTAGTTTTGGGTTAAGGATACTGTTTTGAGTTGATATTCTTATATCTACATTATGCTTAAAACACACAGTTGATATGTGTTCACACAAAGAGGAGGAGGCACAAAACCTAGAGAATTCCCCTAGGGATTAGGTCTATTAATTCTCAATAATGTGTCACTTGCCTTTATAAAATGTACCGCAGGTACTTTTATATCTAGGTACAATGTGGGCTTGGCCCATTAAGGTGTGACTTGCACTAACTAACCCTCTAGTGACGTGGAGGCATTCCAAGAGGTGGTGGGGACCACCTCCTAACCTCATAGGGGGAACAGGAGCCCCCTAACCACGAGCCTTAGGTGTGAAGCCGAGCGAAGTGACTTAAACATGAGCTGAAGTTTTCTCTTCCCACAGGATTTCCTTGATTGTTGAGGAGAGAGTTGTTATTTACTATGATGTATAGGGTGTAGAGAGCCTTGATTTTGGGTGAAAATTTCTAAGTGAGGAAAGTCTTGGTCCTGAGCAAGCATCTCCGAGCGAGGCAAGTCTTGGTTCCGAGCAAGCATTTCCGAGCGAGGCAAGTTTTGGTTCCGAGCAAGCATCTCCGGGCGAGGCAAGTCTTGATTCTGAGCAAGCATCTCTGGGTGAGGCAAGTCTTGATTCCAAGCAAGCATCTCTGAGCGAGGCAAGTCTTGATTCCGAGCAAGCATCTCTGGGCGAGGCAAGTCTTGATTCTGAGCAAGCATCTCCGGGCGAGGCAAGTCTTGATTTCGAGCAAGCATCTCCGGGTGAGGCAAATCTTGATTCCGAGCAAGCATCTCCAGGCGAGGCAAGTCTTGATTCCGAGCAAGCATCTCCGTGCCACGTGGTGAGGGGTTGATTCCGGGCAAGCATCTCCGTGCCACATGGCGAGGGGTTGATAACCGTCATTTGCAACCACAAGGAGGTGGGAGCACGTGCCTGTCATAATTGTGTCGTTTCTGTATCCCAATGCCATTTAAGAGCGCGTCGTTTTACTCAAAAGTTGTCTTGAAACATCACCTCTGTTGATTTAGGGTTCTCATACCCCGGCCGTCAGATCTTGGATTACGTGGCTTCTTTCAGAGGTGCCAGTTCTGGGATATATCACGTCCTTTGCTTATTCATGCCCCCTTGTATTCCCACCGTTGGATTAGGGGGTTTAACCAAGAGGTGCCTCCCCACTATAAATTCATTTTCCTTCTCTATTTCCAACTTTTCAGGCTTTCTTCATTCTTCCTACTTTTACTTAGTAACTTTCTTGTGCCTTCTACCACTACATCCATTCCCTTCTTTGTCTCCCTTTCCCGTTTAAGTGTTTTCCTTGTCAGGTCAGTGTCTCTCTTTTCTTTTTCCTTTCTTTACTTTTGGGATTATTGAGTGTGCGTATAGAGGGGGCTTATGACTGGGTGAGAGACGAGGTGTTACTCATTTCCTTGTCTCTCTAGAGTGAGGAAGCAGTAGCCCAACTTTGGGAAGTGGGGACCTTCAACCATTCTACCCTTGCTCGTAATGTAGAATGCGTCTGTTGTTCTGAGTCTGATAGGGTTTACCACGAGCGTAGGGACCCCAGTGAGTTAGATTTTACTTTCGTATATGAGACCCTTTTCTCTCGGCTTCACCTCTCCTTTCCCTTTTCCAAATTTCAAATTGGGGTTTTGTGTGCTCTAAACATCTCCCCTACTCAACTACACCTGAATGGCTAGCATTCATACGAGCGTTCAAGATATTGTGTGACCATTTTAGTCGTACCCCTATTCTTTTATTTTTTCAATGCCAAAATTCCCAAAGCGAGAACACCTGTGGGGTGGGTTTCCTCGAACGGTGTCACTCGCCGTAACCTAATAAGAGCCTTTGATCAATCCTATAAAAATTTTAAGATGGGATTCTTCAAAATCTGAGTCGGGTTGAATCCACCCGGGGAGGACTTTTTGCATTACCCCAACATTCAACCCCGCTTCCCGCTCTACTGGACTCGGAACCCAGTCTAATTTCGAGTATCTCTGGATGACTTGACTTTATCTAAGAGGGCAAACGTTAAATTTTTGTCCAACGACTTAGGGACCTTCTTTAGCTCCCAGGCCCTGATCGCTTGTCCCCTCATCCGAGTGCTCTTGATGCTTGGATAGGTGAGAGTGGTTTATGTCATTTGTTGTGCATGTTTGAATTTTTGGTTTGTGTGTTCTGGCTAGGTATGTATGTTTGTGCAGCTGACATGGCCCCTGAGAAGCTATCTATGAAGGATTTGTAGAAGCGATACGTTGGGAAAGCTTCCCAAGCAGAATGGAAGAGATGAGGGACACAGAGGGAGGGAGTTCGGCTATTCCCCTGGCTGCTCCTAGAGGTTCTCCCCGAGTCATCACAACCACCGTCCCTATCTCCATGGTTCCTACCACCTCGCAGCTGGAAAGAGAAGCATGGCGATCATCGAAGAGGCAGTGTTCTGAGGAGTTTGCTCATGAGGGTGAGATAAGGTCAGAGGCCTCTGAGGCAGGTGTTCCCGATTCCCCGCTGCACTCTAGAGGTCAGGCTGGGATTCCTCACATCGTGATATCCGACAGTCCTGAGAGAGAGGTTTAGAGCCGAGTGAGTCAAAGGTTGGTGGAGACTAACCCTGATGAGAAGGTGTCAGCTAATCGAATTACCGCGGCCCTCTCGAGCGAGATGGACCTTGAGAACAGGTGGTGGGAGAGCTTTGCCAATGGCACGCTGTACGACACCCACAACCCTGCTCACTCCTTGTGGGACGTTCATTTTCCTGTCCTGAGTTTCATGGATCAGACAGACGTGGGCAAGTTTGAAGGCTCGAATCCCACCTCTATGTGTCGTGCGATTGAGATGTTCAACCTCCAGGCTACATTGATGACACGGTTCCTGGAGAAGAGGTTCTCTAAGCAGGAGAAGGAGCTCAACGCCTTGAACGAAGAAAGAGTCACCCTTCAACGTGAGAAAGTCCAGTTGCAGGAATCTTGTGACTTCACTACACTGCAGCTTGAGGGTGCGTTGAAGGAAGTCAGGGGTGATCGACGAGCTGAAGTATGCCAAGGCTGAGCTGATAGAGGCTAAGAAAGAGCAAAAGATGGTTGAGGCAAAGCTGAGTACCACCGCCAAGCAGTGCGCTAACCTTGGAAGACGAATGAGGTCTGCCGAAGAGGCTTATGGCCTGGTTTGTGCTGGCAAGAGGGAGGTTAAAGAGATGCTGAAGGAGGCGGAGTTTGCATTGGTGAAGCAGAGAGAGGAAAAGGAGGTTTACATGGTTTTTATGGAAGAAGAACTGTCGGAGAAGTATGTAGCCGCATTCGACTTTTGTCAGCAGCAGATACAGGTACTGAATCCCTCTTTGGAGCTCAACCTGGAAGGTATCAATCCATTCCGCATCATCGTAGACGGCAAGATTGTGGACCTCCTTGATTCCGAAGGGGAAGAGAAGGTAGCTACTGAAGCTGTTGTCGGGGTTGGATCAGAGGCGCAGACGGAGACCGAAGCTCCTCAAAATAATACTCCAGCTATGAACACTTTTGCTCCCGATGCTTCGGCCACTAAGACTCCCATTATAGATGCCTCGACCGTAGATTCCATAGTTATTGGTGTTTGAGTCTATTCTTCTCTTTTTTTGTTTCTTCTTTGGACTTTTGTCATAGAGTTAATTTTATGAATGAAAATTTTGAACCTTCGTTGTTGCTTCTTGTATAGATGTGAACTGTGAACTGCTACTTGAATATTTTATATTCTCTAATACATTTCCGATAGAACTGATTCCGTGTTTGAATCTTAAACACTCAAACGATTATAAGATAGAGCCGAGGGATCGTTTAGTGCTCGCCCGATCTTCAAGTTTCAAACGTATTTGCCAAGGGATCGACTTCACGCTCGGTCTTTAGTACTTGAACGATTTTGAAGTTTCAAACGTATTACCGAGGGATCCACTTCGTGCTCGTTCTTTAGTACTTGAATGATTTTCAAGTTTCAAACGTATTTGCCGAGGGATCGACTCTGCGCTCGGTCTTTAGTACTTGAACGATTTTCAAGTTTCAGACGTATTTGCCAAGGGATCGACTTCGTGCTCGGTCTTTAGTACTTGAACGATTTTCAAGTTTCAAACGTATTACCGAGGGATCGACTTCGTGCTCGTTCTTTAGTACTTGAATGATTTTCAAGTTTCAAATATATCTACCGAGGGATCGACTCCATGCTCGGTCTTTAGTACTTGAGCGATTTTAGAGTTTCAAACGTATTTGTCGAGGGATCGACTTCGCGCTCGGTCTTTAGTACTTGAACTATTTTCAAGTTTCAAACGTATATGTCGAGGGGTCGATCACGCGCTCGGACTTTAGTACTTGAATGATTTTCAAGTTTCAAACGTATTTGTCGAGGGATCGACTCCGCGCTCGGTCTTTAGTACTTGAACAATTTTCAAGTTTCAAACGTATATGCTGAGGGGTCGATCCCGTGCTCAGACTTTTAGCACTTGAACGATTTTCAAGTTTCAAACGTATGTGCCGAGGGGTCGATCCCGCACTCGGACTTTAGTACTTGAACGATTTCAAGTTTTAAACGTATTTGTCGAGGGATCAACTCCACGTTTGGTCTTTAGTACTTGAATAATTTTCAAGTTTCAAACGTATGTGCCGAGGGGTCGATCCTGTGCTCGGACTTTTAGCACTTGAACGATTTTCAAGTTTCAAACGTATGTGCCGAGGGGTCGATCCCGCGCTCGGACTTTTAGTATTTGAACGATTTTTCCATGTTTTGTTTCTTGACTGAGTAACATGGAAAACTTTTATTGAGAGAGGATAGGGCCTCGTTAAAACCTCCTGAAAGAAAAACCCTATGGGAAAAACCTTTCAGGTAGGAAAAAGAGTTCCCTGGTACATAATAATTAACTGAAATAGAGCTTTAAATGAGTCGCGTTCCACATTTGGTGCAGTTCCTATCCTGATAACTCTTCTAGGCGGTATGCATCTTCCCTAGTACCTCTTTGACTAGATATGGGCCTTTCCAAGAGGGAGCGAGTTTACCCTCATCTATTGGTCTTCTATTATTGTCTACGATCATCAGGACAAGATCGCCCCTTCAAAAAGGTCGGGGTCGGAGCATGGAATTCCATCGTTGGGCTAACCTTTGTTTGGCTGCTTGTATCTTCACATATGCCACGTCTCATTCCTCCATACTGAGATCTAAGTCTTCTCGTCTTCCATCACTGTTTGTATCTTCATTATAAGCGAGGCGCCAAAGGGTGGGTTCTCCCAGCTCAACAGGAATCATGGCATCAGCTCCATATGTGAGCCAAAAATAGGTCTCATGAGTCGATGAATGTGGGGTAGTGTGATAAGCCCACAATGCTCCGTGTAACTCCTCTTCCCATCAGCCTTTGGTTTTCCCGAGACATTTTTTAAGTTCTTGGAGGATTACTTTATCTGCCGCTTCAGCCTGACCATTGGTTTGTGGGTGCTCAACGGAAGAGAATTTTCACTTTATGCCAAGATTCTCATAAAATTCCATGAAGCTTTTATCTACAAATTGCCTTCTATTGTCCGAGATGATGGTATGGGGGAGTCTGTGTCGGCAGATAATGTGTTTCCAAGTGAATGTTTGTACCTTAGCTGCAGTGATAGTTGCTAGAGCTTCAGCCTCGATCCACTTGGTGAAGAAGTCTATTGCTACCAGAAGAAATTTGACTTGCCCCGGGGGAAAAGGATCAAGGATATCCATTCCCTAGATGTTGAAGGGCCAATAAGACAGGATCCCGTGTAGTGGCTCGAGATGGCTGTGAATCCGGTTAGCATTGCGTTGGCACGAGTCACATTTCTTCACAAATTTGGAGCAGTCATCTCGCAGAGTCGGCTAGAAGTAACCCACTCGAAGAATCTGAGCGGCTAGGGGGCGGACCCCCCGTGGAGGCCACAAATTCCCGAGTGTAGCTCTCGTATGACATAACTGACCTGTTCTTCATCTAGGCATTTTAGGAGAGGCATTGTGAATCCCCTCTTATAGAGCTGTCCATCTAGGAGTGTGTAATTGGCTACTTGTACTTGCAACTTTTTAGCCTGCTGTCGATCTCCCAGTTCTACCAAAAAGTATGTAAACACTTGGGCTTTAATGGGCCCTTGGGGATCATATCGAATACCAACTCGGATAACGCCACAGCCCAGGCAACCATCCGCCCTGTAAGTTACAGTTTCTGGAGAATTTTCCTGAGTGGTTGGTCAATTCGCACTATCACCTGGTGGCTATGGAAATAGGGTCAGAGTCGTCTAGCGGCCATGAAAAGGCTGTATGCAAACTTCTCGACCCTCTGATATCAAGTTTTCGCTCCTTGTAACGTTTTGCTGGTGAAATAGACAGGCCTCTGGACTGGGCCATCTTCTTGGACTAGTACCGAGCTAACCGCCTCAGTGCTCGCAGAAAGGTAAAGGATCAGTTCTGACCCCGCCTCAGGTCGTGTCATGATTGGTGGAGATGCAAGGTAGGATTTCAAATCTTGGAACGCTTCTTCACACTCTGAAGTCCATTCAAAGGAGTCTATCTTCTTCAATACCTTGTAAAAGGAGTCCACCCCCGCCTCAGGTGGATCGTCTAGAGCACATGCTAAGTCTGAGGGTGATGTTGATAAGGAGGGAGATGATGAGGATGATCATATGGAGGACTAATGGTGTTATTTTTTGCATTTTTATCATACATTTTTATTGACATTTTAGTAATTTGATATTTTATATTATGGTTTATTTTTATTTTGTGGTGTGTTTAATTTATGCATATTTTCTTCAATCAAAAATCAAAAATAAAGTTTTATCTTTCAAATAAATAAATCAAATTTTTAAAAATCAGGAAATTTATACACTTAAAGTTCTTACGCAATAAAACCATTTTTTAAAAATCAATTATTGATTCTTTTTGTAATTTAGGGATTTTGATAAAATTAATTACAATAATCTTATTAACTATCAAGCTAATTTCTATAACTCGGTGAGTTGAAAGATCTTTTAAACACTTGAGGGCTTCAACATAACTTTATTCAAATTGATTTTGCTTTAATCTGTGATTTGTGTTGTTATACAGAGAATTCAAGAAAATGATCAAGGCATATTTTTGGTAAAAGAAACCTTGGGCCAAAAGCTTACCATGGTAAAATTATTTTTAACCTTTGAAAGCCAATTTTGAGCCTAAAAATAATTTCTTTGGTACCTTAAACCTTATCAAATTTTTAACCATTCCCTGTACTTGATTGATTAAAAGAGCAATTAAGCGAAATGAAAAAAAGTTTTGAGTGTTCTTACTTGGGGAGTGAAAATTTTTGGAACCTAATCCTTTTTCAAAAAAATTAGTAATGCATGTACAATAAAAATAAAAATAAAAAGAAATATACATGCATAACAAGAAAAAAAGAAATAATGAAAAGGATTAAGTTGGGGGTACTTATCAAAAAGGTAAATGAGATCTGGGCCAAGAAAAAGCCTAAAAATTATAAAATGCTCTTTTATGATTTCAGGTTTTTGAATTCTGAGAAAAACCAAAATTTCTTGTAGCTAAGCCCCATTATAACCCTTGAAAAGACCTTGTGATTCTTGAATTAACTTTGAATGATTAATTATTGATTAGATGAAAATCAAAGTTAAATTTGTTTGATTTTATGATCGATTGAGTGAAACAGGTTACCCTTTGCACAGAGATAAACACTTGTGAGATAAGCCTAAAATTATGCTTGATTTGTTAATAAGACATTGTAAAGATTTTTGTCATTAAACCCTTATTACATAAGATATCTATTTTTGGTTATTTTAAATGGTAAATTGTGAAATTACTTTTTGTGGTAAATTCTCAGACTAATTCAAAAATTTGATTCCAAATTTTATTTTTAATTTTCTCTCTTGCTCGAGGACGAGCAATGTTTCAAGTTGGGGATATTTGTTAGTCCTCGAATTTATAATAAATTTTATAATAAAAATTATGAAAAAAATAATAAAAATTAGTTTAAATTGTTAGAAATTTAGGTTTTAAATTCAATAAATGGATGTTGTTGAAAATAATCTGCCCTTGATCAATTTTCTCTAGTTTTGCAGTGAAAAAGTAAAAAAATTAAAGAGAAAATTTGAAGAACTGAAGAGCTGACGCGTAGCATCAACACCACGCGTAGGGTGGGAATTTTTGATGTTGACGCTACGCGTCACAGCCACGCGTAGCGTCAGGAGCTACATGGACTCCACTTCTAGGTGGCCAAGCACTCAGCCAAATGGCCCAATATTGGTCAATCCACTTTAGCTAAGTGTCAAGTCGAAAGAGGGGACATGTCTGGGCTTTATTATTAAATAATTAACAATCATGGCCACTTAATCACGAGCTTAATAGGAGTTGAATCAGGAACCTGACGCGTAGCATCAGGACCCTTCTTCAGCCCTATAAATAAGGTCATTCTCCACACATTCAGGGCATCCCCTTCTGAATTCAGAATCTCTATTCTCTCTTTTCACTTGAATTTGAGTGTTCCTCTTTGAATTTGTAAGGTCAGAGTGATTTCTAGATACTTGAGAGTGTTGTGTAGTAGTGTGAGTTCTTGTATCGTGAAGTGTTTCCAAGTCTTCGTAATGTCAAACTCTGTATGTGTTGTTCTTACTTTTACCATGTGTAACTAAATTGTTTATGTTGGAATTTGGTGAATCAATCTATTATATGATGCTGTGATTATGACCTCTACATATTTATGATTCAAGTACATGTTAGTATTTCAACTCTTTATTAATATGAGCATCAAACAGGAGAATGATTTTCATGTGTATTAAAACTTATTTTATTAGTATGAATGTCAAACGGGAGAATGATTATTCATGCCGAATTAAAATCGGTTTTAATGAAAGTAAAAGTTGAAATACCCTTAATATGCCAATTACTAGGGATAGAATTGGTAATTATGGTTGCCATAAGGCCAGGACTTAATGCAAGTTTTTATTGAGAAAACTCACGAAGGATCGGACTTTACGGTAAATACTTAGAATTTATATCACGAGGGATCAGTTATAATGGCTTTAAGCTGCAATGACATGAACTTGATGATTAAGTATGTATGTCTGTAATTATTTCATTATATTTTAGTACGAGGATCCTAATTCCAACATAATTTGTTAATGTGTTTTTTACATCAAGTATCTCAATTATTCTGAATTACATCTCAATTTTATAGATAGATTTTATCCTTTCCATCTTTTTACCTTATGAACAAATCAATCATCAAATTCTATGAATATTGTACAAATTGTTTATAAATTATTCTTTTGTTAATAATTTTTGACTAATTTACCATAGTAAATAAGAAATTACTGTGAGTTACTGGACTTTTAATCTCAGTGGAACGATATCTAAATTTGAAAACTACAAACGATTGGTGCGCTTGTCAATTAAAAACCCAACAGTAACATGAGGGTTAACAAGTTTTCTGGCACCGTTGCCGGGGATTGAATTGATTCAGTAAAACAGTAACTTTTTAATTACCGTGGTAAAAATAATTTTTTTTACCTTAGAAAAATTTTCAATTTTATTCAATCATTCATTCATCTCACTTAACATTGTTCTACTAACTTTCTTTATTTAGTGTGTTTATGCAAACTCGATCTTCTGCAGGGAATGTGTTCTTTGATCCTAAGATCGAGAAGTTTGTAAAGAAACTTAAGGCATTAAAATCTAAAAAAACAAAAACTTCTTCTTCTTCAACTTCATCTTCTTTTGAAAATTTTGAAAATTCAAATATGGCTACTGAAAGGAGAACATTGGGATAGTTTGCTGCTATTAATGGACCAACCCGTGTTTCAGGGATGTATCAAGGACCGATTACTGTTGTAGAAATTAAACCAACTACTCTAAACATTATTCAAAATAATTAATTTGCTGCTCTAAATAATAAGGAACCTTATGAACACTTAACTATTTTTTATAAGTTATGCAACACAATTGGTTTTGAATCCAATTACGAAGAATCTGTTTACATGAGATTGTTTCCTTTTTCTTTGATTGGGAAAGCTAAAGAATGGTTTAAATCTTGTCCACCCGGTAGTTTTGCAAACTGGTCCGATGTTGAAACAAAATTTTTGGAAAGATTTTATTCACCTTCAAAATATTTTGAAGCAATGACAGCCATACATTCTTTTTCATAAAATAACGATGAATCACTTGGTGAAGCATGGGAAAGATTTAATGCACTTCTTAGGAAATTTCCAAACCATAATTTGGATGATGCTGGGAAGGTAAGAATTGTTTATCATGGTTTATTACCTCAGTTCAAGATAATGTTAGATGTATGTGCAGGTGGTTCTTTAATGAACAAAACTGTTGAAGAGGCAATATCAATCATGGAGTCCATGTCAACCAATAACCGTCAAGCAAAGCATGAAAGAGGTAGTACATCAAGGAAACCAGGTATGCTTAAGTTGGGAGTAAATGATGCAGTTTTAGCTCAGCAAAAATTGCTGACACAACAAATGGAGGCAATAGGCAAACAATTGGAAAAAATTCAAATTGCTTAAATATCATCACCACCTCCTGCTCAATTAAAACAATGTGTGCATTGCATGGGCAAACAACCATGTGGTTACTGTGCCCCTGATGGAAATGATCAAGAATAAGCCAATTTCTTGATTCACCAAAGAATACCCTTAAGTACTTTTCCTATTAATCTTGGTAATTCTTTTCCTAACAATTACCCGCAGGGTTGGCAGAATCAGAATATTGGCTGGAAACAAGATGTTGGACCTTCCAACAGACCTACCAACAATCAATTCAAACAACAACAACCATAATCTGATCAAACAGTAAGGCTAACTAGGATAGAGGAATCTATCCAACAATTGCTACAATATCTGCAAACAAATGAAGTCGCACGTAAAGCATCGGCTATGTAATTGGGACAGTTAGCAAAAGAAGTAGCTGACATGAAAAGCTCTGGTTTTTCTACAAACACTCAAAATCTAAGAGAACAATGTAATGCTATTTTTACAATAAATGGTAAAGTTGTAGGAAATGATTGTAAAGAGAAAGAAAAAGAAGAAAAAGAAGAGAAAGAAAAAGAAAAGAAAGAAGAAAAGGAAGAGAAAGAATAAGAAAAGAAAGAAGAAAAAGAGAAAAAAGAAGAAAAAGATAAAGAAGAAAAACAAAAAAATGATGAAAATGAAAAACAAAAAAATCAAAAAAATAAAAAACAAAAAAATCAGTATTTGGGTCAAACACCTCCAGTTAAGGATCTACCTTATCCACATGCACCATCAAAGAAGGATAAGGAAAAAGAATACAAGAGATTCCTTGAAATCTTTAAGAAATTACACATAAACATTCCATTTTCTGAGGTATTGGAACAGATGCCAACATATGCAAAGTTTATGAAAGAATTGCTTACCAAAAAGAGGAGGTACGATGAGGAAATTATTGAACTTGAAGTAGGTTGCAGTGTTATTTTGCAATATAACATGCCAGAAAAGTTAAAAGACCCTGGAAGTTTCACAATTCCCGTCTCCATTGGAGGTGTAAATATTGGGAAAGCCTTGTTAGACTTAGGAGCTAGCATTAATCTAATGCCTCTAAGTATGATGAAGCGAATTGGTGACCTTGATCCTCAAAGAACAAAGATGACTCTATAATTGGCCGATTGATCAATCAAAAGACCTTATGGTATTGTGGAAGATGTACTTGTGGAAGTTGACAAGTTCTACTTCCCTGTTGACTTTGTGGTTTTAGACATGGAAGAAGATGTTGAAGTTCCCCTGATCCTAGGAAGACAATTCATGAAGACTGCTAGAGTACTTATTGATGTAGATAATGGAAAGATGGCAGTAAGAGTACATGATGAAGAAGTGAACTTCGATGTTTTCAAAGCCATGAAACATCCTAACTCAAAGCAAGACTGTTTCAAGGTGGATGTTCTCGACGAAGTTTGCTTTTCCATATCCATAGGTATGTCAATTTCTGACCCTCTAAATAAGTTATTAACTAACTCTGTGGAGTGTTTGAGTGAAGAATAAGAAAAACAGGTACACAAGTATCTTGAAGATCTTGATCAATGGAAAGAAATTTCCTCTGAATCAAGAAAAATTGAAGAAATCCAAGAAGTACCTGTTGAAGAAATCAAGAGGCCTGAATTGAAAGTGCTACCTTCCAACCTAAAGTATATCTTTTTGAAAGAAGGTAATTTAAAACTAGTAATTATTAGTAATCTGTTAAGTGAAACAGAAGAAGAAAAGTTGGTAGAAGTTTTGAAAAAGAATTAAGAAGCAATTGGATGGACACTTAAAGATCTAAAAGGTATAAGTCCATCATATTACATGCATAAGATTTTGTTGGAAGATAATTTTAAACCTGTTGCTCAACCCCGAAGACACCTCAATCCAACCAAGAAAGAGGTTTTGAAATTGCTGAAAGTAGGTATTATCTATCCTATTTCTGATAGTGCATGGGTAAGTCATGTACAAGTTATTCCAAAAAAGGGTGGTATGACAGTAATTATTAATGATAAAAATGAATTAATCCCAACAAGAACTGTCACTAGTTGGAGAATGTGTATTGATTATAGAAAATTAAATCAAGCAACAAGAAAAGATTATTTTCCACTTCCTTTTATGGATCAAATGCTTGAAAGATTATCTAGATAGGCTTACTATTGTTTTCTTGATGGATATTCTGGATATAATCAAATTGTTGTTGACCCTCTTGATCAGGAAAAGACTGCTTTTACATGTCCCTTTGGTATATTTGCTTATAGGAAAATGCCATTTGGATTATGTAATGCACTGCTACTTTTCAGAGATGCATGTTTGCTATTTTTGCAGATCTAATTAAAAAGGGCATTGAGATTTTCATGGATTATTTCTCAGTCTTTGGGAATTCATTTGAATCATGTCTAACCAATCTGGACACCATACTGAAACGGTGTATTGAAACAAATTTGGTGCTTAACTGGGAGAAATGTCACTTCATGGTAAAAGAAGGAATTGTACTTGGTCATAAAATTTCTTCTAAAGGTATTGAAGTGGACCAAGCCAAAATAGAGGTAATCTCTAAACTCCCATCCCCTGTAAATCCAAAAGGTATTAGAAGTTTTTTAGGACATGTTGGATTCTATAGAAGATTTATTCAAGATTTTTCAAAAATTGCTAAACCTTTAACAAATCTTCTAAATAAAAATATTGAATTCAAGTTTGATGAAGCATGTCTTAAAGCTTTTAATTCCTTGAAAGAAAAATTGGTTTCTACCCCTGTAATTGTTGCTCCTAATTAGAACTTACCCTTTGAACTTATGTGTGATGCAAGTGATTATGCTGTAGGAGCAGTTTTAGGCCAAAGATATGAAAAAGTTTTTAGGGTTATACATTATGCTAGTAAAGTTTTGAATGAAAATCAAATAAATTATGCAACTACTAAAAAAGAATTACTAGCCATAGTGTATGCCTTAGAAAAATTTAGATCATACTTGATTGGATCAAAAATAATTGTTTTCACTGATCATGCTACAATCAAGTACCTTTTAACTAAAACTGATTCTAAACCTCGGCTAATCCGATGGATTCTACTCCTTCAAGAATATGATCTTGAAATCAAAGATAAAAAGGGTAGTGAAAATATGGTCGCTGACCATCTTTCTAGATTGATGAATGATGAGGTTACTGCCAAAGAAAAAGATATCTTGGAAGAATTTCCTGATGAAAAACTTTTTGAAATAACAAAACGGCCATGGTTTACTGATATGACCAATTTTAAAGCAGCGGGAATTTTTCCAAATGATTTAACTTGGCAGCAAAGAAAAAAATTTTCAAAGATGCAAAATACTTTGTTTTGGATGACCCTCATTTATTCAAAATTGGTGTGGATAATTTGCTTCATCGTTGTGTACCCGATTAGGAAAAGAAATATGTGTTGTGGCATTGTCACCAATCTTCTTATGGGGGACATTTTAATGGAGAAAGAACTGCTGTAAAAATTCTTCAATCAGGTTTGTATTGACCCTCCATTTTTAAGGATTCTCACTCATTTGTGCAAGCTTATGATAACTGCCAAAGAACAGGTAATGTTAATAAAAGACAAGAAATACCTCTTACAAACATTTAGGAGGTTGAGGTATTTGATTGTTGGGGTATTGATTTCATAGGACCTTTTCCTTACTCTTAATTTAATCAATACATCATTTTGACAATTGATTATGTTTCTAAATGGGTAGAAGCAATCGCTTCACTTAATGCTGACACCAAAACTGTAGTGAATTTCTTGAGACAAATATTTTCTGTAGGTTTGGAACACCAACAACTTTGATCAGTGGTAGAGGATCACATTTTTGTAACAAAGTTCTTCAAAAAGTGTTACAACACTATGAAGTAAGACATAAAGTAGCCACAGCATATCATCCATAAACTAATGGACAGGCTGAGATTTCAAATCGTGAAGTGAAAATAATTTTGGAAAAGACTGTGTCTTCCTCCAGAAAAGATTGGTCACAAAAGCTTGCACTACTAGAAAAATGAGTAACAGCTACAACCAAATAGCGACCGCAACACACCGTCGCTAATTAGTGACTGCATTAGCGACCACTAAATGGAAGCGACCAGGAACATGAGACATAGTTACCACGTCCGCGACCGCAATATACCCGTCGCTAAAATACTAATAGAACCGTCGCTAAATCCGTCACAATACCATACATCGTCGCTGACCCGGTCGCTATAGTTAATTCCCTCCACATTTTTGGTTTCCCTCCAATATATTTATGGCGCCAACTGATAGTGACGGGCATTGTACGGTCGCTATGTCCTCGAATGGTTCAGTGACGTCCTCCATGACGTCGCTATGGCTACAATGTAGCGACGGTGGCGTTGAGACGTCGCTCATATTCATCAATACTAGTGACAGAACACCCTCCGTCGCTAGTGCTCTGGAAGTTAGTGACGGTGATTCTCTGCCGTCGCTATGTTTTGGTCTTCCCACCAACTTCAAAGTTAGTGACGGAGGGGGTGTCATCGTCGCTAATTTTCAGGAGAGTAGTGACGGATTGGTTCGACCGTCGCTATGAATTCAGTTTCCCTCCAACATTTTCTTTTAATAATTGATTTTAGTGACGGTGGGTTGGCACCGTCGCTACGGTTCAGGAGATTAGCGACGGAAAAGTTCGGCCGTCGCTATGAATTCAGTTTCCCTCCCAATTTTTTCTTTTAATAATTGATTTTAGTGACGGTGGTTTTCTGCCGTCGCTAAGTTTCAGGAGATTAGGGACGGAGGTGTTGTTCCGTCGCTAAGTGTGAAATGTAGTGACGTCCAAAGCGACGGCTAGGATACCGTCGCTAACATTTTAATGTAACTCGACAGCACCCCTTTCCCTCTCAGTTGCCCTAACTCTCCTACTCCTTCTTAGAGCAGCCTCCGTCGATCGCCTCTCCTCCCTGCCTCCGTTCGTCCGGTTTCCCCCTCCGTTCACCTCTCCCTCCCTCTCCTCACCTCCGGCTTCCCCCTCCCTCCCTCCGTTCACCCCTCTGTCCCTCTCCTCACCTCCGAGTTCCACCTCCCTCCCTCCGTTCACGTCTCCCTCCCCCTCCTCACCTCTGAGTTCCCCCTCCGTCACTCCCTCTCCTCCACCTCCACCTCCACCAAACTTCCTCCTCACCTCCGAAGCCCCACTGACAAAGCGTTCGTCAAAGCTGCACCTCCACCGCCGTCGTGAGCCTGTCTCACAAACTGGTTAGTGAGCAGCTTACTGGTTTTGTAGTTCAATCTTGTTTTCTTCTTTTGTTCTGTTTGAATTTAAGTTTCAGGGCATTATTTCTATAGTTTTTTTCTTGTTTTCTTGTGTTTGAAAGTGCAACAAGATCAGTAGTGTCTAGGCCTGAGAGTGCAACAAGATCAGTAGTGTCTAGGCCTTGAACAGCAAAGGTTTATATTAGCAAGAGTTCGGTTTGCTGTTAAACCATCCCTTCTTCCCAATGGAACTTTCCAGTAAGGACCATGAGCCTGTAAACATAAATTCCTACTACTTTTAAGAAGGGTAAAACAAAAGCAATTCTACGAAGGTAATGAAGGTGATAAAATGTTCCAATAAGTACCAAGTTACCAATTAATTTACAAACATGGCTGAGTTGGTACCCTTGTGAAGATTTATTGTTTCCTTTTTGAACCATATATAGCCTAGAATGAAAATTCAGTGTTATTTAGGATGAGATGAAATATATGTTTACCAGAACAGAAGATACTGCAGCTGCAAGGGCAAGAATATCAGCACAAGAAACAACACCAGGGCAAGCATCCTCCAATGCGGTCTTGATCTGGTTCACAACATCCAAACCTCTTATGGAATTGTTGTTTGGCAAAGCTTGTTGCTCACTCACTATGGTAGCAGTGTTGTTCAACAAAATTGATCCATCACACCCCTACATGCCACATACACATGAGCAACATAATCATCTTTTTCCTTCTTCATTCTCAACAAACTTCTCTCCTTTTAACATTTTATTAGTTGTCATTTCTCAATAGAAATTTTCGATATTCCAAACCACTTACATGTATTATTTGTTGCTTGCTTTCCTTGTTAAAGTTTGGCCTGACTATATAGAATAGAAGAATTTATTATTTCTATTCATTGTTAAAAAATTCTGAACAAGAGAAAACCTTTCAGGCCTAGTAGATTCAACCATGCTTCTTATGCCTAAAATAAAAGCCTAAACACACAATTACTACACGAAACTAACAATTCAGGTCTAGTAGATATAACCATGCTTCTAATGCCTTCCTTCGAATAAACTTTCCATGGCCTATCATTATGAGACTTAGGCACACCTGCTGTTATCATGCACAACACCTGCTCTTAAACAAGGACCACTCTATATTAAAAGACTGTATTGAATCCAATGCTGAAATTGAAGTATCTGCACTGTGTTCATTGTTTAGTTAAGCAAATACAGCATTTAAAAGCGTCCATAATTTGTTTAATTCTTCACAAGTGGGGTTGGTCCTGTGTGTAGAGTTTCCTTTGTCTTAGTAAATAAAAAGGTTTAAAATTTTAAGTTAATAGTATTCTTTGGTTTGTAACTAATACAGTAGTTGATGCTTGACATAAATAATAATTTAAGTGGTGGAAGCAGAGTTTAGACCCTCACCCTCAATTGGTAACTTGGGAGAAGGGTTTGAATCTGGATCCTCACTTCCCAATCCCCTTTATCATATTCCAAAGGATAAAAAAGTCTTTGGTTCATAAGAATCACAGCTAATACAATTGTTAGGTATTAGAGATAGTGTCAATATCATGTAAAGCCACCGTAACTGCATGTAGTTACAGCCAGCTAAGCTGTTAGGTTTGTCTATTAAGCCATAATAGATTTCTGTTATGGTGACTCAGCTGTGTGCATTCTATATAATTCAGTGAGTGCTCAACTTTCATTAAAAACTTCTGTTAGGGTTTATATAATACAACTATGAAGATAATTTAAAAACTTCTGCTTGTTTTTTCTAAAACTAAAATAATAATTGAATATTAATGGAACGTATGAATTATAGAAGTATACAAATTAAAGAGTGAATTTGAAATCAGTTTAGTAAAAAATATTGGAAATGAAATAAACCGTAGAAATGAAATAAACAGAACACGCAAAAGACAATTGCATAAAGAAAAAACGTTTCAATTAAACCACCTCAGCAGATCCAACAGCACGGGAGAAGATGAAAATATAAAAAGGAAGAGAGATAGAATTCGCACGGGCAATAGGTCTTGGAAAAGATAACGATCTTGTGGGAGTTGACGGTTTCGTCGATAAACTTGCCGAGGGGAGAAGATGAAGCAGAAGGTTGGTGGAGAGAGACTGCTGAGTGAGAGAGAAGAGGAGAGCACAAGAGTTTTCAACATTGATCTTAGAATACGAGGATGCCTCACCATCACCGTTGATTGATTAACAAAACGTGAAGGAGGACTATCCACCGTACGATGTACGATGAAACCGGGACGCATGGGTCGGGTTGGGGTGCTCCAATCAGCCCGTGTTTCATTGGTTGGGTTTAAGCGTGTTTTTATTTCGACGGACAAATACATTATTTTAAGATTAAATTAAATCCTTTGGTCAACATTAAGATCGAGAGATCCTACATATGAGGAACTAATTAAAGTAGAAACAAAAGAAGCAGTAAACTCAAAAAATTAAACATCTCCCATTATATTGTAAGCGTTAACATATCTATTATCGTATTTCCTTTAAATCTATATGAGCCTAAATAATTCGCCGCAATCCAAGAAGCTATCCACTCAAACCTCGACCTTGTTTATCAAACACATTTCGAATCCCAAACACTCTATGATGAATTGAGTGCAGAACAACTTAGTATCCTTATTTCGAAAAAGAGTTCAAGTCCCTTGCTCGGCAAAGAGAATCAATAGTAACAACAAACGTAACGTGCCACATTCTCCCCCAATAACCATGAATCAACGGCCACAATAGACATATGCCTCCACAACTGCATGGCTTGTGTACAATTTTGGATCACGTGAAGTACATCCTCAACTGCATTCCCATACACGATGCATTTTGACGATTGAGCCAAGTTTCCTTTTTTCCTCCATTCATTAGTTACAAACCCATCATTCAATAATTTCCACACCATATGAATGTAATTATGTGTGCTCTTCCACTGCCACAACTTCTTGAAACTCAATTGCACTTTATAGGCTCTACTCATTATGAACCCACCATCCTTCATATTGCGCCACATCACTTGGTCTTTAATTCTTGGATTTGGTCTTAGGAGTGTGCGCGGATAACATTGCACACTAAGTCCTAAACAAGCCCCCAATCCTGCAACTGCACCCTCCTGCGACAGGAAGAGAATGGTGCATTTGACCTGAAACAACTTAGGTCTTTTAACTAATTAACTCATCTAAGAAGAGTCTTCATAAATTAACTCATCTAAGAAGAGTCTTTACAAATAACGTTTAGAATGTTTAATAATGCAAATGTAGTCTCTGTTGCGTCTCTCATGGACTCATTCTCAAGTGGATCCCAAGTGTCTAGATCACTAGGAAGTCGTGGCTGTGTAATCTATTATTTGCTTTACGTGTCTCTCTTTGTTTAGTTTCCTTGCTACTTGTAACTTTCTAACGACTTCTTGGTTTGTTATACAGAGTAACACAGATCACGCGTGGTCTCTGATCGTCTCTCTTCAGCTCCGTATTCATCACCGACTTTTTTCGCTAGGTAATCCCCTAACGCTGAGTTTCTCGATATATGTATGCATGTCAATTATTTTTTGTTAGTGGAGAGATTAGGAACTGGTTTTGATGTGTTTATAATGAGTTTTATGCATGTGTAATGTTGTTTGTTAGTGGAGAGCAGAGCTCATTAGGCATTGGTTTTGTATGCTGATAACATGATTCTTTATGCATGTGTAATGTTGTTTGTTAGTGGAGAGCAAAGCTCATTAGGCATTGGTTTTATATACTGATAACGTTGTCTCTCGATCGTGTTCATAACTATGAATATCATATACAATACGTATGGTATGTATATTTATCATTTCGTGAAAGTTTTCTGTATGTAACAGGTCGTTCGTAAATTAGGGAAATGTCCAGTTTACAGGGGAGACTCTGCCAAAATTTTGACAGGCTCCCTTTCTTAGGAAACTTAAAAAATGAAACTCATGATTTAATAATGTAGAGTTTAGTCGTGTGTGTACCCATTAGATTCCCGTTCAAGTTTCAAAACAACCGGCTAATGTACCGTGTTGTGTTGGATCTTGAATTGTCCCAGTTGGACAGTTTGGTATGAATTTGTAACCAGTAGGGCGTAACCCATCAATGTTGTATATAGTCTATCTAAAGACGTTGAATGTTCATATGAAATTTCGGTTATGGTGTTTTGTATTGTCCCCAGGGTGCATGTCTGCGTGTGGTGTTTCATACCATACGTATCTCTGTGTACTCGGGGACTAATGCGAAATGCTGCCGAAATTTCAAATGAACATCAACGACACAAGATAGACGACATACAACATCGATGGGTTACAGATGGTTGCATATTCATCCCGAATGGGATAGGGCCACACCTATTTACAACATCAAAGAGATAGAGAGTGATTCACAACCGTTAGTGAAATAAAATTACAATAATTTAAAGTAACAGAAAATCGTGCTTGTTAGATATTGTAAATGGAGGTACCGGCAAATCGGCGATGGATGTACAACCGACTAGATGGCAATCGGCGAGTGACTGAGGAGTTTATGATGGGGCTATTGGAGTTCATTCCGTTCGCTACGGCAAACACGCCTGGATTTGAAGTTACTCAGAAGATCCGTTGTCCGTGCTCAAGGTGCAAATGCATGAGTTTTGAATACGCGGATGATGCCATGTGCCACCTAACTGAGAAGGGGTTCATGGAAACATACCACTGTTGGTACAACCATGGTGAGCAGTTACCGCGTAGACCATCAGACGTAACCGTGCAACAGTCTTACTACGAGGTTGGAGGAAACAGGGATACGTACAACAACATAGAACAAATGGTGATGGATCATGTTGGACCCTCCACCGGGCGTATGCTAGAACATAATGACGAAGGAGGTCATGGGGACTCTGACAATGTAGAGGAGGATCCTAATCCGGAGGTGAAGAGATTTTATGATTTGTTGGCGGCGGCTCAGACTCCATTGTGGGACGGGTGCAACAGTCACACTGAGTTATCCGCCTCCCTAGCTGCTTTAAGCATAAAGGCAGATTATAATCTTTCTGGAGGTTGTTTTGATAGGATGGTCAGTCTGATGGGTTCCACCATGCCTAGTAATCACAGAATGCTAGCAAACCTGTACCGTGCTAAGAAACAAGTGGCAAACTTGGGGCTGGGTTGTGTGAAGATAGAGTGTTGTGTTGGTGGATGTATGCTGTTCAGAAATGAGTTTGCAGACGAGAGTGTCACAAAATGTCTACATTGTAATGAGGAACGCTACAAGACCGTTAAAAGGAGAGGGAAGGTAACCCGGACGGCCAGCAAGAAAATGTGGTACTTCCCTATAACACCGCGTCTTCAACGCCTGTATGCGTCATTGTCCACGGCAAAACACATGCGTTGGCATGCTCTGAACCGAACACAAGAGGGGTTTCTTTGCCATCCTTCCGACGGGAAAGCATGGAAGTGTTTGGATGAGCTATATCCGGACTTTTCTGGCGAGCCGCGAAATGTAAGACTTGGATTATGTACTGATGGGTTTAACCCTTTCGGTCAATACGGAAGGGCTTACTCTTGTTGGCCAGTCATCCTGACCCCATACAATCTATCGCCTGATATGTGTATGAAGAGGGAGGTCATGTTTCTATCTATACTGGTTCCAGGACCCAAAAATCCAAAGGCGAACATAGACGTGTTTTTGCAACCGTTGGTTGAAGAGTTATCACAGTTATGGGATGTTGGGGTAATGACATACGATGCGTCTTTGAAGAACAACTTTATGATGCGTGCTGTTTTGATGTGGACTATTAACGACTTCCCGGCCTATGGTATGCTTTCTGGATGGTCCACGTCTGGGAAGCTTGCTTGCCCTGTATGCATGGAACATACTGGGGGGGAATCACTCCCTGTTAGTGGCAAGACAAGTTTCTTTGACTGTCATAGAAAGTTTCTACCGTTGGATCACCCGTTTAGGAGGAACAGAACCGCTTTTAAGAAGAACAAGGTTGTTAATGAACCTCCACCCCGTAGGTTATCTGGTGCACGGGTTTGGCAGAGGGTCGAAGAGTATCCTTACATCTGGGACAAGAGTGTTAAGGAGTTTGCGGGTTACGGTAAGGAACACCACTGGGTGAAGCAGAGTGTGTTGTGGGATTTGCCATATTGGAAAGACTTGTTGTTAAGGCACAACATTGATGTCATGCACACTGAACGTAATGTTTTCATGAATATTTTTGACACTGTTATGGACATCAAAGGGAGAACAAAGGACAACGAGAAGAGTCGTCTAGACCTTCCGATTTGGTGTTCTAGGAAGGAGTTGGAGTTGAGGGATGCGGGACGTGGAAGAATGTTTAAACCCCATGCAAAGTATGCTTTAACTAGACCACAACAGATTGCTGTGTGTATTTGGATGAATGGGTTGACCCTGCCTGACGGATTCGCTTCTAACTTGAGTAGATGTGTCGACGTGAAGGAGGGGAGGGTGTTTGGCATGAAAAGTCATGATTGCCATGTGTTTATGCAACAACTACTCCCGTACGCGTTTCATGCCTTACCGAAGCCTATTTGGAAACCGTTAGTGGAGTTGAGTCACTTCTTTAAGGAGTTGACGGCTACTTCGTTGAGTGTGGAGAAACTTGTGAAGATGGAAGAAACTATCCCGGTATTGATTTGTAAGTTGGAGCAGATTTTCCCACCAAGTTTTTTTGACTCCATGGAGCATTTGCCTATCCATCTACCGTACGAGGCCTTGGTTGGTGGCCCAGTGCAGTATCATTGGATGTATCCATTCGAAAGGTGAATGCTTGGTGAACTCTTTAATTTACTTGCAAATCGTGCTTATAATAGTATTTTCTAACTTAACACCATCTTGTTAATGATGTTGAAGATTCTTACGCTCTTTAAAAGATAAAGTGTCGAACAAAGCCTGCGTTGAAGCTTCAATTTGTGAGGCATACTTAGTCGAAGAAATGACAACCTTTGCTTCTTTCTATTTTCCAACGGAGATAGAAACTAGAATGAGTAGAATTCCCCGCAATCTTGGGGTAGCCAGCCGCACAGGGTTTGATGCACAAACGTCGATTTTCAACTATCCTGGTCACCCGGGGGGCAGGCTCACAAAATGTTACATTGATGAGAAAGATCGAAAGGCGGCTCACTTGTACATTCTTCTCAATTGCCCAGAAGTGGAACCCTTTATTGAGTAAGTCATAGAAGTTATATTATACATTCTTAACATAGCTTTTATATTAAACTTATTTGTTTCTTTCAATAGCTTATACACAGATATGCTAAAACTTGAGCAAAATGATTTAACTGATGACCAAATTCATAGTGAGGTGTCATCCAAGTTCGTTGGTTGGTTCGCGCAACATGTAAGACCCGTATACCAAGTGTTTTTAAGCCTATTTGCTTCTAACTCCCGTCAATATGGTAACAATGACCTATTTCTTATGTTGTACATAGATACAAGACCCTAACAACCATATTGAAGATTCTTTACTCCAAGCCCTTTCTTGGGGGCCGGTGAAGATTGTTAAAAAATGGCCTATTTACTACGTAAATGGCTACAAGTTTAATATTCTTCAATGGAGTGAAGGGATGCGCACCCATAACTACGGGGTTTGTGTTAAAGGCACCGCCGGTCAGTTGGAAGAAGACTTTTATGGAGTGCTGACGGAGATTGTTGAAGTTTCATTCTCTGGACGACTAAGAAGAGATATTGTTCTATTCAAATGTGATTGGTTCGACAACACAATCGGTGTTGGAACAAAGGTTGATAACAACTACGGCTTAGTTGAGGTCAAGAAGAATGGTAGATATAAAGGGTTTGATCCCTTCATTTTTGCCCAACAAGCTGAGCAGGTTTATTACACTGACTTCCCGGGAGGACATCGGGACTGGTATGCAGTAATTAAGGCCAAGGCCCGAAGTCAGATCACTGACAATGTCTCCGAGGAGGTCGATGACGCTTATCAGCTTGCACCACACGAGCTCACCGATGTCAATTTGTTGTTCAACATTGATCCAGTCATAATGGATGAGACACTCGCCACTACGGGGGGTGAACACATTGACAAAGACCTTGTCTCTCGATCAAAACGGTCTAGGGCTGATTTGGATACTGATGAACTTATTCAAACAGATAACCACAGTGACACTGAAACTGAGGGGGAATTTGAAACTGAAACAGACACAGAGTATGTAGTTGTTAAACATATATACATAGGTTTATATATATCCTGAGACTAACCTTTCTTTTCATGATTTTATCCACAGATGACGGGACGTCGACTGCCCTTCAGTAGGGGTGGTGGGTCCAGGACCCCGGCTTCCCGTCTGGGGATGCAAACCCCAGGGCAGGAGACCACTCCATCACCACCACAGCGGACCACTCCATCACCACTACAGCAGACCACTCCATCACCACCACCACAGCAGACCACTCCATCACCACTCCAGCAGACCACTCCATCACCACCACCACAGCAGACCACCCCATCACCCCCACAGCTGACCACCCCAGAGCAGACTCCTGGAGTTGGTGGCTTGGAGGACCATGGCCATCAGGCGACCCCACCTCCGGCATCCCCTCTGCCCATGTTGGTACCCGTGCCGGCCGGAGACGAGTAAGTGACTAAATTTCATATACTTTTATGTTATTTGTATGATACTTTATATTAGGGTTTAGTGGAAAGACTTGTTGGTTTATTGGATGTTACTTTAATTAGTACTTGTATAGATTGAATTGTACTGGGCACTCTTCTGTTTGTAACAGGGTAACTATTTAAACTTGGAAATGTTACATTTACAGGGGAGACTCTGCCGAAATTTTGGGGGTCTCCCTAGATTGTGTGTTGTTTTACTCCTAACATAATTGTTGTCATTACAGCTTTGTTGATAGTAGTCGCACTACCAAAGCGATTACTAAGGTTTTGAAGGCCCAGTGGGATGGTCCATATATATCTTGGACAGATGCTGGGAAGGTTGTGCAAGATAGGTGGTTTGACACCTTCTCGGTAAGTTCCTAGCTCATTTATTGTGACTTGATTTGTAAAATAGACCTGTTATTAATTTTGATTTCTCAATTCATTTTACAGCGTGATTACCAGTGGGCGGAGGGTATGATTGATGAGATTAGGAAGGTCTTTGCCACAAAGACCTCCAAAATCATCAAGAGTACCCTTTGGAAGGTGAGGGACAAGGGTGAGCGCCCTCGTTGGATCCCGGAGGACCATTGGGACGGGATGGTCCAGAAGTGGGGCGGGGTCCCATTCCAGCAGGCGAGTGCTCGGAATAGGGCCAACAGAGCCGCCGATGCTGCAGCCTCGGTTTACACTGGGGGTAGCATTTCAACCCTCGAGCACAAGAAAAGATTTGTAAGTATATTTATGTTAAACATTTCTATTATCATTCGTCTTACATGTTTACAAATAATAATCTCAATGTTTTTGTCCACCACAGGAGCAGAGGGAGCACCGGGAGCCTTCTTTGTTTGAGGTCATGCAAATGACCAAGAAGAACAAAGCCGGTGCATGGGTAAACCAGAAGACTACGGAGCTAGCGGTATTTACTTTTAACTGACATATGCTTATAATTTACAAATCAACTTACTAATCCTATCGTTGTTTTTGAATTTACAGGAGGCGTATCAGGCCAGGAGGGCCGAGAAGGAGGCGGACCTGGTGGCTTCCACTCCTGAAGGGGAGGTTCCTCCCACCCTATCTTGTTCTGACGACAACGCCATCTATATGGAGGCTGTTGGCGGTGTGAACAAGAAAGGGAGGGTGTTTGGATTGGGTGGCGTCGGCACGCAGCTGGCGAAAAAGGGGAAGACCCCTTCCTCTTCGTCTTCCTCTGGTCTTCCGACTGAGGTCATTCAGGTAATTCAAAACCTGAACGATGAGCTACAGGAGGAGCGACGTCAGAGGCAGTTGCTGTTGGAGCGGCACGAGGCGGACCGACAGAAGGCCGAGGCGGACCGACAGCGGGCCGAGGAGCAGCACGCCGAGACTCGTCGGCAACTTGCTCAGCAGCAGGAGCTACTGATGCAGTTGATGGCGAGGCTACCTCCCCCCACTTCCCAGGCGCCCCCACCACCACCCCAGGATCCCCCACCACCTTGATTGTAGTTCTTTTATTTATACACATTGTATATTTGATTTTTAGTTATGTTATATTTTCATTCAGTATTTAGTTTGTCATTCTTTATTTATTATGTCAATATTTAATGGTAATTACATTCAAATCACAAAGCCTTTCTACCTATCATTAATAATTCAACCTATTTCATAAATTAATTTAATCTATTATTTTGTTTTTAATAATAATTCATTACTTCAAAAAAATTATTTTAATTTAATTATAAAATTTTATCAGCCAATACAAAATACAAAATATTAAGATATTTTTAAAGCTAAATTAACAAAACCAGTCAATATTGGATCAATTTTAAAAAAATTTAAAAATTCTCGTTAGCGACGGTACCCTTCCGTCGCTGACTTATTAACACTAGCGACGGACGTTGTGGTCGCTACCTGACAACCACTAGCGACGGGAAGCCTTGGTCGCTACATCGCAACCACTAGCGACGGACGTTGTGGTCGCGACCTGACAACCACTAGCGACGGGACGCCTTGGTCGCTACATCGCAACCACTAGCGACGGAAAGGTGTGGTCGCGACCTGACAACCACTAGCGACGGAATGTATTGGTCGCTGTATCACTACCTCTAGCGACGGCACGGGGTGGTCGCTGGTGTCTATTAGTAGCGACGGGGTCCCGAGGTCGCTGTATGGCAACACTTAGCGACGGCAGCAGTTATTGGGGCAGGGACGATTTTAGCGACGGCCTTACGCCGTCAATAAGTTAGCGACGGCATGTATGTGGTCGCTGATGTGTTTTCGACGAGGGTTTTAGCGACGCCCACTTTCCCGTCTGTTACGCCGTCGCTAATTGTTTTAGCGAGGGGAATTCCATTGATTAGCGACCAATTCTGTCCGTCGCTAACAGTTGTTTTTTTAGTGGTGTTGATGATGCACTCTGGGCATACAGAACTGCATTTAAGACTTCAATTGGCCTTTCTCCTTTCTAAATGGTCTATGGAAAAGCTTGTCATCTTCCAATAGAGATGGAACATAAAGCATATTAGGCCTTAAAATTTCTCAACTTTGATCCAAATGCAACAGCTGACAAAAGAAAGTTATAGTTATTTGAGATGGAGGAAATGAGAAACAATGCTTATGAGACATCTAGAAGTTACAAGAATAAGGTGAAAGCTTACCATGACAAGAAAATTTAAAATAGACACTTCATACCAGGTCAACAAGTTTTATTGTTTAATTCAAGATTAAGACTGTTTCTTGGTAAATTGAAATCTAAATGGTCAAGCCCTTTTGTAATTAAGGAAGTTAAATCTTATGGAGCAGTTGAAATTGAAGATCCAACTTCCAAAAGGAGTTGGATGGTTAATGGGCAAAGATTAAAACCATATCTGGGTGGTGAGATCAACAGACTCACTACCATTTGTTATTTGACTGATTTGTGAAATGCAGGATGTCAAGCTAGAGACAGTAAATCAAGCGCTTAATGGGAGGCAACCCATTATTTCTTTTCATTATCTATTTATTTTAAACATATATATAAAAAAATTATTTAAATTTTTAATAAAAAGGGTTTTAAAATTAAAAGAAAAAGGGTTTTTTTGAAAATTAAAATTTTGCAAAATGAAAAATAGAATCCCACGCGTAGCTCCACAGTGACGCGTAGCGTGGGTTCTAAATTTTCAACCTGACGCGTAGCGTCCCTACCACGCGTAGTGTCAGGATCCTCGTTCAGTTTTTAAAACTGAACCAGAGGAAGGCCCAAGTCCATAATTTTTAAACCTATTTTTTTGCCTCCCTCTGCATTCACTCTTCAGAAACCCTAAAAATTTTAAACCCTCTTAACCTCAAAAGCTCTCATTTTTTTCGTATCACTTTTCAGCAAGGATTTCAAGTAAGTTCTCGATCCTTTCCCTTTTCAATCTTCAAATTTTAATTCTTAGAAATGCATGATGTTAGGATTAGGATTAGAAGACCATTGGGATTGATTGCTGTTAGAAGTAGGGAAATGAGTGGATTGAATGTAGTTTTGAGGGGTTGTTGTTGCACAACCCCTGTTTTTATTTTCTGAAACTGCACACCTCACGTGTAGCGTCTCAGTGACGCGTAGCGTGAGGATGAACTGTAACCCCACGCGTAGCGTCCCACTGACACGTAGCGTGGGCAGAACAGGGCTAACGCGTAGCGTCCTACCCACGCGTAGCGTCAGCCTCTGTTTTTTATTTTTTGTTAATTTTGTGTTTTATTTTCTGTTTAGTGTATATTCTGATTTCTATTTTTAATTATTCTGTCCCATTTATTTTTTGTTTTTTTGTTTGTTTTTCTTTTAAAATTAATAAAATTTCTTAAATTGTATGTTTGTTATACTTTCTTGCATAAAAATAAATAAATAAATTTGATAAATTTTATGAATATGTTTGTTGTTTGAAATTACATGTTGTGTGAATTTGATAAAATGTTGTGTATGTTATACTTTTAAAAATCTAAAAATATGCATGTTTAATTTTTGTTTTGCATAATTTATTCAAAAATATATTGTTTTTATGCTTTGTAAATATTTTGTTGTGTAAAATGTTATGTTGTGTGAATTTTAAAAAAAAATTGCATGAGTTTTTATTTTTTTATCTTTTGCATAAAATATAAAAACCAAAAACATGAATGTTAATTTTTGATGTTTTTCATGTTTTATTTTGTTAAAATATAAAAATCAAAAATATTGTGATGTGTGTTTAATTTTTGTAAAATTTCTTTTTACAGATGGCACCAAAGAAATCTATTCCTATTATTGGTCTGAAGAGACAGAGGAGGACCACTGACACTGATACCACTTCTGAAGATCCAGATCTTCAACGTAAGGAGTAGCTGGGACCTAGAGATCCCACCAGATTTCACACTGACGCGAAATGGGCCAGATTTCACTAGATAAAGGGCCAGAGGTTGATTTGGGAGAGAGTCCTTGATTTGAATGCTGGATATTTTCCTAAGCTGCAGGATGAGATCCAGAGGAGGAGATGGAGACCCCTGTTTTCCCTGCCTACTGAGGGGGATCCCATCTTAGTTATGGAGTTTTATGCGAATGCCTTCAGGACTCGTCAAGACTCATCGAACATTAGTCAGCAGAGGACGAGCTTGGTGAGGGGTCGGCACATCACTTAAGACCGGGATACCATTAGTACCTACTGGGTAATCCTTAGGAGCCTACTCCCAAGAGTGATACTTGTTTCTGGAAGGAAACAAAAGCAAGGTCACTACTGAGGAAGGTGATTTATGATACTTCCTAGATCAGGTTACTCACTTCTTGAGCAAGGATAGAATCTTCTTCAACCTGAGTAAGGTTAGAAGAACTCCATCGAACCTCCTCAAGACCCAGCTGACTCCCATAACTCAGGCATGGATGTACCTGATGCTCCATAACATCACTCTTGTCACCCACCCTTCTTCTCTTCCAGTTGATCACTACTGCCTTCTTTATTCTATCCTCCAGGGCCAGACTACTGACATCGCTGAGCTAATATCTGAGTAGATTCACCTTTATGCCTAAGGGTATAAGGTGAACCGCCCTATTCCCTTCCTTATCATCATATCTGCCTTACTGAGGAGGCAATGAGTCATTGTGCCATCGCCTGAGTTCACTAGTTCTTCAGGAGAGTTCCCAAGGTTGTAGTAAACGGAGATTATTTCGTTCAGCAGTGCGAGCTTCCACCTCTGGAGTAGGAGGCTCAGCCCAGACAGAGACGGAGCAGACCACCAGTTCAACCACCATCTACTGATGTTATCACTGATGGATTTGTCAGGATGACCCTAGAGCATCAGCATATGATGTAGATGATAGCTGCTTCTCATCGTGCTTATGTTCATTTGCATGATGCATTTTACCAGTATAGGATACAGGGAGAGGGAGTACCATTCATGACACCTGCTGATTTTGCTTCCCATGTAGCTTGGCCTGGTGATTTGCCTACTTATCCTGAGACAGGTGGACCGTCTGGAGCACATGCTGAGTTTGAGGGTGATGCTGATGAGGAGGGAGATGATGAGGATGATCATATGGAGGACTGGTGGTGTTATTTTCTGTATTTTTATCATACATTTTTATTGACATTTTATTGATTAGATATTTGGTACATTTTGGATTATATTATGGTTTATTTTATTTTATGGTGTGTTAAATTTATGCATATTCTCTTTAATCAAAAACCAAAAATAAATTTTTATCTTTCAAATAAATAAATCAAATTTTTGAAAATCAGGAAATTTATACACTTAAGATTCTTACACAATAAAACCATTTTTTAAAAATCAATTATCGATTCTTTTTGTAATTTAGGGATTTTGATAAAATTAATTACAATAAGCTTATTAACTATCAAGCTAATTTCGATAACCCGGTGAGTTGAGAGATCTTTTAAATACTTGAGGGCTTCGACATAACTTCATTCAAATTAATTTTGCTTTAATCTGTGATTTGTGTTGTTATACAGAGAATTCAAGAAAATGATCAAGGCATATTTTTGGTAAAAGAAACCTTGGGCCAAAAGCTTACCATGGTAAAATTATTTTTAACCTTTGAAAGCCAATTTTGAGCCTAAAAATAATTTCTTTGGTACCTTAAACCTTATCAAATTTTTAACCATTCCCTGTACTTGATTGATTAAAAGAGCAATTAAGCGAAATGAAAAAAAGTTTTGAGTGTTCTTACTTGGGGAGTGAAAATTTTTGGAACCTAATCCTTTTTCAAAAAAATTAGTAATGCATGTACAATAAAAATAAAAATAAAAAGAAATATACATGCATAACAAGAAAAAAAGAAATAATGAAAAGGATTAAGTTGGGGGTACTTATCAAAAAGGTAAATGAGATCTGGGCCAAGAAAAAGCCTAAAAATTATAAAATGCTCTTTTATGATTTCAGGTTTTTGAATTCTGAGAAAACCAAAATTTCTTGTAGCCAAGCCCCATTATAACCCTTGAAAAGACCTTGTGATTCTTGAATTAACTTTGAATGATTAACTATTGATTAGATGAAAATCAAAGTTAAATTTGTTTGATTTTATGATCGATTGAGTGAAACAGGTTACCCTTTGCACAGAGATAAACACTTGTGAGGTAAGCCTAAAATTATGCTTGATTTGTTAATAAGACATTGTAAAGATTTTTGTCATTAAACCTTTATTACATAAGATATCTATTTTTGGTTATTTTAAATGGTAAATTGTGAAATTACTTTTTGTGGTAAATTCTGAGACTAATTCAAAAATTTGACTCTAAATTTTATTTTTAATTTTCTCTCTTGCTCGAGGACGAGCAATGTTTCAAGTTGGGGGTATTTATTAGTCCTCGAATTTATAATAAATTCTATAATAAAAATTATGAAAAAATAATAAAAATTAGTTTAAATTATTAGAAATTTAGGTTTTAAATTCAATAAATAGATGTTGTTGAAAATAATCTGTCCTTGATCAATTTTCTCTAGTTTTGCAGTGAAAAAGTAAAGAAATTAAAGAGAAAAATTGAAGAACTGAAGAGCTGACGCGTAGCATCAACACCACGCGTAGTGTGGGAACTTTTGATGTTGACGCTACGCGTCACAGCCACGCGTAGCGTCAGGAGTTACATGGACTCCACTTCCAGGTGGCCAAGCACTCAGCCAAATGGCCCAATATTGGTCAATCCACTTCAGCTAAGTGCCAAGCCAAAAGTGGGGACATGTCTGGGCATTATTATTAAATAATTAACAATCATGGCTACTTAATCACGAGCTTAATAGGAGCTGAGTCAGGACCCTTCTTCAGCCCTATAAATAGGGCCATTCTCTACACATTCAGGGCATCCCCTTCTAAATTTAGAATCTCTATTCTCTCTTTTCACTCGAATTTGAGTGTTCCTCTTTGAGTTTTTTAAGGTTAGAGTGATTTCTAGATACTTGAGAGTGTTGTGTAGTAGTGTGAGTTCTTGTATCATAAAGTGTTTCCAAGTCTTTGTAATGTCAAACTCTGTATGTGTTGTTCTTACTTTTGCCATGTGTAACTAAATTGTTTATGTTGGAATTTAGTAAATCAATCTATTATATGATGTTGTGATTATGACCTCTGCATATTTATGATTCAAGTACATGTTAGTATTTCAACTCTTTATTAGTATGAGCATTAAACGGGAGAATGATTTTCATGTGTATTAAAACTTGTTTTATTAGTATGAATGTCAAACGGGAGAATGATTATTCATACCGAATTAAAATTTGTTATAATGAAAGTAAAAGTTGAAATACCCTTAATATGCCAATTACTAAGGATAGAATTGGTAATTATTATTTCCATAAGGCCAGGACTTAATACAAGTTTTTATTGAGAAAGCTCACGAGGGATCAGACTTTACGGTAAATACTTAGAATTTATATCACGAGGGATCGGTTATAATGACTTTAAGCTGCAATGACATGAACTTGATGATTAAGTATGTATGCTTGTAATTATTTCATTATATTTTAGTGTGAGGATCCTAATTCTAACATAATTTGTTAATATGTGTTTTTTACATCAAGTATCTCAATTATTCTGAATTACATCTCAATTTTATAGATAGATTTTATCTTTTCCATCTTTTTACCTTTTGAACAAATCAATCATCAAATTCTGTGAATATTGTACAAATTGTTTATAAATTATTCTTTTGTTAATAATTTTTGACTAATTTACCATAGTAAATAAGAAATTACTGTGAGGTACTGGACTTTCAATCCCAGTGAAACGATATCTAAATTTGAAAACTACAAACGATTGGTGCGCTTGCCAATTAGAAACCCAACAGTAATATGAGGGTTAACACTTGGTGAAGATTTTGTCCACCAACCTCTGATAGGTTGCCCCTGTGTTTTTTAGGCCGAAAGGCATCACCCGAAAGGTCGAAATGCTGTCTTCATTCGAATCTAGTTGTACCTCGAGTGACTGTCCATGAAGCTTAGAATCCTGTACCCTGATGTTCTATCCACCAAATGGTCAATGCTAGGCAAAGGATAGGGATCTGTGGGACACACCTTATTTAGGTCGGGGAAATCCACACAACTCCGCCACTTTTCACTCGTCTTCCTCAACATGACAACATTTGACAGCCAGGTCGGGTATTTGACCTTCTTGATAATATCGGCGGACACTAGCTTGTCTGTTTCTTCCTTTACTACATGTTTCTTGTTAGGGCCCATCTTTCGGGGTTTTTGGGACATGGGTTTGGCATCCGACTCGATGTTGAGGGAGTGACACATTATAGCAGGATCGATTCTGGGCGTATCAACAAGTCTCCAAGAAAATAGGTCTGTGTTTGCCCTCAATAAGCTAACCAGGGCTTCTTCTAAGTCCCGGTCAAGGATAGCACTGACCCGCGTGAACTGGCCGGGAGAAGATTCGACTTGGATAAGTTTGAGTAATTCCACCAGTTGAGGTCTCTCATATTTTCGATCTTTGTGAGGGTCGTAACTGGTCTCTACATCTTCTTCGATTATGAATGTTGATTTGGGGTGGAGGCTCTCATAGTAACACTCTTGTGCTACCTCTGGATCTTCCCTGACGACCCCTATTCTGCCATCTTCGAGTGGGAATTTCATGGTCAGGTGCATATGGAAACAACCGCACCTAAGGCATTGAGCGAGGGTCACCTCAACAATGCGTTGTAGGAACTGGGGAAATCCACCACTAGGAACTTGACCATGATCACGCGGCTGTCATTTCCAATTCTGAAATTGGTCCTCAAATCTATGCACTTTAATACCTGTATAGAATAACCAGAGAAACTAAGAAGAGTTTCGTTATACCTTTTTAAACAGCAGGTCGGGAGGCCTATTTCTTGATACGTCTTCTAATGTAGGATGTCCACTGAACTCCCTTGGTCTATAAGCACTCGTTCTATCATAAAATCTTCGACCCCCATGATGACCACCATTGGCTCATCCCGATTCGGCCCTCCTTTGGGAAAGTCCAACCTGTCGAATGTGATGATCACTGAGTCCGAGTGTTCCTACAACAAATTTACCTATTCTGATCGACGTGTATGGATTCTCGAGAAACCTCCTAAGATGGTATGTATGACTCATCGTGCGTCGCCTCTTTCCTCTGTAAGTCTCAGGGATCGGGAACGGGGGGCCCGTGATTGGTTCTGGGTTTGGAGCTTTACTTGATCGGGGCGCTCCCTGTCTCTCCTCGGGAATCCTTCTCGGGGTCTTTCATCTTTCCAGGCAACAAATCTTCCCAGGTGTCCTTGTCGAATCGGGTGCTCTATTTGATTGTGGAGGGATGGACAATTTTTAATCCCATGGCCATAAGCCCTATAAAAGTTGTAGAACGTGGATGTGTCTAACCCCTTGGGGCCCTCTCCTAAGGTGGGAGTGCCAGTAACCCTGTGTTATAAACTTCGTGTAGAATTCAATCTCGACGATCTTTCAACGGTGTAAAACTTGTATAAATGGGTGTAGTATAGTCCTCAACTGGTCTATCTCGGTTCCTTCTGGGATTCCTTCTTCTTGGCTCGGGGCGACGATTAGCTCGGTCAGTGGGATTAGTTCGATCGGTTTTACGCTCGTCGACTGTGATATATCAAGAGACTCTCGATCGGAAGTTATCCATATCCGTCGGAGGCTTCTTGGTCAAGGAGTCGGTAAACTCCCTGGACGTAAACTAGTTTGGATGGCATCAACGCTACCTCTGGGATGAGGTCCTGGATTTGGATAGCTTGCTCAAAGAAAGGGGCCATGTATTGCTTTAGGGTTTCCCCCAGGAGTTGACATAGATTTACCAGGCTATGGGATGTCTGTTGTACGGCCTTGCTTGTGGAAAACTAATTAAGAAACTTCTTGCTCAAGTTGGAAAAGTTAGCAATGCTCTTCAAGGGGAGGTGAGAGAACCAGCAGACTACTGACTTGGTCAGCATTGTAGGAAAGGTTCAATAGAAGAGGGAGTCAGACACCTCTATTACCAACATGGTGTTAGTGTATATGGTGAGATGGTCTTTAGGGTCACCTCTCTCGTCATACTTTTTGATCGATGGGGGTTTGTAATTGAGGGGGTAGGAGCCTCCATAATCGAGTCGGTCTAAGGATGTACAATGAATGGTAGATTAGGCTCATGTTTGGCTGTCTCTATTTGGTACGAGGTCTAGCTAGTGACCTTCTGACGAGTAGGTTGCCCCGTATTACGACTGGAGGCTTCACGCTCACCTCCCCTCTGGCCTCTAAGTTCTGCGTTCTCCTGCTGCAAGTTGGAGACTGTCTTCTGTAGGGTTTCCACCAGGGTAGTGAGATGTTGCACCCGATCGTCATGATTGGGTGAATCTTGGTGTCTGTTACTTTCTTCACGTCAAGGTGTTCCGTGTGTTCACCATCACCGGAATAAGGATTATGGTTGAAGAAAAGGTGGTGTAGGATCCGTTTTACCGGGCCCCACGGTGGGCGCCAAAATGTCCACACAAAGAGTAGGAGGCACAAAACCCTAGAGAATTCCCTTAGGGATTAAGTCTATTAATTCTCAATAATGTGTCACTTGCCTTTACAAAATGTACCGTAGGTACTTTTATATCTAGGTTACAATGTAGGCTTAGCCCATTGGGGTGTAACTTGCACTAACTAACCCTCTAGTGACGTGGAGGCGTTCCAGGAGGTGGTCCCCACCATGGGGGAACAATATGTAATACTGAAAATCTACTGCCAACATTGACTTGAGAATGATCAAGCTGCATGCAGTATGTAATAAGCTTAATGTTTTATGTAATTGGGTATACTTCTTAAAACATTTATCTATCCATAGAAAAGAAGGAAGCTTTTCCTGATATTGTTGATTGATTTAGCTTCATTCTAGTGCGATAACTTCAAATCTTTTTAAGTTGTAACCAATTTGAGCATTTATTTGTATAAAAATCAATCTGATTCTATGTTAATATTTGAATTATATGGTTCAGTATAAAAAGGTATTGAAATTTATCTCAACTGCCATGTGCAGCAATTTTGACGGGTGAATCTTGCCCAGAGGTATGATTTATATCCTCTATTGTGTTTGCTCAAACAGTTATATAAGCTTTTTTTATTGTATTTGTGATGAGAAATGTCATGTTTTCAAATTTAATGACAGAATTTGAAGATGGGATACTTTGTTGAACCAACCATCATAACTAATGTTACTACCTCAATGCAAATTTAGAGGGAAGAAGTTTTTGGACTTGTACTATCTGTAAAAACATTTAGCACTGAGGAAGAAGCTATTCAACTAGCAAATCACACTTAGTAAATTATTTTTCTGGAAACTGGAACTAGTTATGCTACTTTTTCTTCACTTGTGGATTGATGTCTAATTTACATATTTTTAATACTTCACAGCTATGGCTTAGGGTTTGCTGTAATGTCAAAAGATGAAGAAAAATATGAATGCCTATCCAAGGTGAGATTGATCCAAGATTCTCATAAAAACAGCAAAATAAATTAATTTTGTATAATTAAATGGTTTATTTTACTTTTTGATCCGGTCTCAATACCGGTATCCGATCTACAAGGTGTATTTCAGCATCTTTGACAGTCAAACAAAGTATGACCGGTGTCCTCGGTATACATCCGGACTGTAATTCTGTATCAGGCGCTCTCCCTATACCGGTTAGTCCGGATAACACCACACACACCGGATACTATACACGTCACCCCACAAAGGACAAAGGGCATTGCTACGGGGACCGATCAATAATTCCCTGCACTACGAGCTAAAATCTGCTCACGGGAATGGTCCACTTGTCCCCTAATTCTGGTCTATACACTCTACGCTCAATATAAAATAGCCACTTGACCCAATCATGCTGGTAAGTGCGCAATAAAATAATGCTAATGGAAGTTAGTGGTTCCCCACTAACGAGTCCTCGTAAAACGAGCCAATCAGGTATATGAACTCTCTTCATCAATAAGGGGAGAGGATTCTGAACTTAATCTATAAACGATTATTCTCTGAATTACATTCCTTACTTGGAATATATCACTGACTTGAGCGTCGGAGAATCTTTGCAGGTGACACCACCATTCGCCCATATCAACGCGTTAGGTCGGTGTGAAGGATCTCTAGAACGTCCAATCCGCTCTCCTCACGCAAGGACAACGGATATTTACACCGGATACTCATACATCCGGTCTTCTGCACAGTATTTGCATACTATTTGTGATTGACTTGAGTCCGGATCTCTAGACCCCGGTTCAGGACAGATCTTTGGCACGCCCAGTGGGACTCGTTAAAGTTATTCCCACTTCTCGTTTAAGAAGTCTGGTCTCTTATCATGGAAGGCAATGGGAGAAACCAACCAGATGGACACGTAGAAGACATCACTGCCCAAGAACAACCAGTGAACGGGCACTTAGCTCTTGAGTCGCCTGTGGAAAGTTCAAGAAGAATGGTGCAGGTTTCAGCACCAAATCTAAAGGATGAGATGATAAGAAAGTTGATGGAGGAACTGATGGAATTGAAACGTGAAAGAAAGAGCGTGGAGGAGAGAGCCATGTCTCTGATCAAGGGGACACATCACACAACCGAGGGAGAAAAATCCTCTACCCCCCAGCACTCAAATATCCCCACATTTGAAGGGAAGGAACAGATCCACGATTATGATAAGAGAGTTGTTAAAGGGAAGAGGAGGCTGATGACAGCCTCTCCAGTAACTTATAAGCTCACAGTCCCTTTTTCAAGGAGACTTATGAGTGTACGCATCCCTAAGCACCTACAGACTACTCAACCTCTCTCTATAGAAAAATACAGTGGTGAAACTGATCCTACTAAGCATCTTGATGCTTATACACTCGAAGCCATGTACCTGGGGGCAGATGAAGATGTCATATGCAGGATGTTCCCTCGGACTCTTGTTGATGATGCCCTTAGCTGGTTCAGGAAGCTACCATCAGGTTCCATTGACTCATGGGAAGAAATGGCAACAGCGTTTGTGAACCACTTTGTCATTTCCAGTGATATTCCCAGAACATCTCATACCTTGGCTCAGATTAGGCAGGGGGAACATGAAACTCTCAAGGACTTCTTGAAGAGGTTTCACAAGGAAGCAGCTGCTGTTACAAACTTGGCAGAAGCACTACAATTGCACATAGCAATAGAAGCTTTGCAACCAAGCTCTGCTTTTGCCCTGTCATTGGCAAAGAATCCTCTAGTGAATTTCGAAGAATTCAGGAGGAAAGCATCCAAGTATGTGAACATTGAAATACACTTGGAAGCAACAGTGGTGAGAGGGAAATCCCTAATGTTACAACGGAGTGATAAGAGCAGATCCAGATCGGATCCCATGGAAAGACCGTGCCGTGGCGATGCCTTCGATAGCTCCGCTCCACAGCATTAAGCAGAACGGATGCATGCATTCGACAATTGTGCTCCGCTAAATTCTGAACGATCTCAAATTCTTAAGGAGATCGGATGGCCAACCCTTATTGCGTACGGGGTCAGGACTCCGCCCCAGCTTCGCAAACAGGGTGACCCTCGGAAATACTGCGAATTCCATGAGCAAGAGGGCCATTCAACAGACGAATGTCAGGCTCTGATGAATACTATTGAGACCCTGATCCGAGAGGGTAAACTCAAACAATACCTTCTCAAAGAAAGGTCTACTGATCAACTGGACCAGATTGAGAAAAGGGGAGGAGATTACGAGGAAGACGATGACGATCATCCCACTCCGATCAGAAGGTTTACTGCTTCTGAAAAACAAAAGGGAGTTGTGGTTGGTGAGCCTGCACAGCAAAACACTATGCCCCGACAACAACATCAAGGCCGTCGAGAGGTCATTGATTAGGGATCAGGCCAGCAAAATTAATAGGGCCTTCTGTTGATACAGCTAGTCGGTAAGACGGTGTGCACTCCACTCCTTTTCCTTACTTAGGTTTTTCTCGATCGGGTTTTACCAAGAAGGTCTAATGAGTCATAACCCCGACTCATCTCTCTTTCTCTCTTTTGTAATTCATAATTAATGAAATACTCTAAATGATTCACCCATTGTCTTTATGATTTTATTCGATGCACAACACTGTTGTGACAAGATACTTTCAGGACGGATGATCCTAACAATGTATCCGTTGTTAGCGATGAACCTCTTCGAAGGTACAACTGGGTGAACCACCCCATTCGAAGGCCCAGATTGTAGGATTAAACCGAACTCTGGGTACGGTTAGTAAGTTTGGCTGAACACCGATGAAGGCTCGGATTGTAGGATTGAACCGAACTCCGAGTACGACTAGTAGGTTTGGCCGAACGTCGGTGAAGACCTGAGTTGTAGGATTAAACCGAACCTCAGGAAATGGGTTGTAGGATTGCACCGAACCCTATTTGAAGGTTGGTGAATGAGTAAAATCCAACACCGGTTGAAGAAGAACGATTAAGACTAATTCCCCCAGGACGGATGCTCTCAATCACATATTCTGTGAGTTGACGAGATAACTCCTGGCGCGGACAATTCCCATCATCATCCTTATGATGGAAGTCTTTGAAGACTCAATCCGTACTCTTACGATTGAGATACACTTCCCCAGGACGGATGCTCTCAATCACATATTCTGTGAGTTAACGAGGTAACTCCTGGCGCGGACAATTCCCATCATCATCCTTATGATGGAAGTCTTTGAAGACTCAATCCGTATTCTTACGATTGAGATACACTTCCCCAGGACGGATGCTCTCAATCACATATTCTGTGAGTTGACGAGATAACTCCTGGCACGGACAATTCCCATCATCATCCTTATGATAGAAGTCTTTGAAGACTCAATCCGTACTCTTACGATTGAGATACACTTCCCCAGGATGGATGCTCTCAATCACATATTCTGTGAGTTGACGAGGTAACTCCTGGCGCGGACAATTCCCATCATCATCCTTATGATGGAAGTCTTTGAAGACTCAATCCGTACTCTTACGATTGAGATGCACTTCCCCAGGACAGATGATCTCAATCACCTATTCTGTGATTTGACGATGTAACTCCTGGCATTGTGTACTTCCCCAGGACGGATGATCTCAATCACCTATTCTGTGATTTGACGATGTAACTCCTGGCGTTGTGTACTTCCCCAGGACGGATGATCTCAATCACCTAGTCTGTGATGTGATGATGTAATTCCTGGCATAGACAAATTCCCATCATCATCCTTATGAGGGAAGACTCAATCATCATCTTCATGTATCTTTGTGGTTCCCCAAACTCGGAACAATACTCTCACAATGGATGACATCATTCTCTCCAGTGAGAGTAACACGAATTAATAATAGTCATCCGTCCTGTTACACCACTTTTGTTAACAACGAATCGACTCTTTCTCTCCCCAAAGGAATTAAGGGTAATGCCCCATGACATGCTTGGGCGTAGTAAGCTGGTTCTTTTTCAAGGCCACGCTGCATCCTGAGTAAATTGACACGATTGGTGAATGGGTAAAATCCAACACCGACTGAAGAAGGCTAGTAGGATTAAACCGAACGCCATTGGAGACATGGATTGTAGGACTAAACCGAGCCCCAGTCGAAGGTTTGGGTTGTAGGATTAAAACCGAACTCCAAGCATAACTTCGAATTCGCTCAGAAGTATTTCCCCCGGAAATTCTTCACTCGACAACACCTCAAATTCGAAGTCGGACTCGAATTGTTCACTCGGGAATATATCTACCCGAAGCGTACTTATTCAAAGTCAGAGCCTTCCTCTGACCAAAAGGTACTTCTCCTGGATTTGGCCTATTCGGAAATCCTTCACTCAGCGTCATGCGACGTGGAGGTCAGAAATTCTTCACTCGGTGCCATACCACGAGGAAGCCAGAAATAATTCTCTGTTTCATGTTTCACTCAGAAACATCTTAACTTCCCTTCACTCGGAAGTATCATACTTGGGAACGTCTTTGCCCGAATGGTGTTCATTCGAAGTCAAAGCTCCCTCCTTTTCACTCGGAATTACTCACTCGAAGTTAAATGATCATTCGGAACTGATCATTCAATAATGCTCAGGGACAATATTAAAGGCTAATGGGTGTTGCAAAGATATTTTGAACATAGGTATACCGACATCTAAACCTCTCGTAAGATGAGTAGCGTATGTGAACAACTACATAGTCCCTCACACAAGCTAGGGGACATATGATCCGGTCTCAATACCGGTATCCGATCTACAAGGTGTATTTCAGCATCTTTGACAGTCAAACAAAGTATGACCGGTGTCCTCGGTATACATCCGGACTGTAATTCCGTATCAGGCGCTCTCCCTATACCGGTTAGTCGGGATAACACCACACACACCGGATACTATACACGTCACCCCACAAAGGACAAAGGGCATTGCTACGGGGACCGATCAATAATTCCCTGCACTACGAGCTAAAATCTGCTCACGGGAATGGTCCACTTGTCCCCTAATTCTGGTCTATACACTCTACGCTCAATATAAAATAGCCACTTGACCCAATCATGCTGGTAAGTGCGCAAATGCTAATGGAAGTTAGTGGTTCCCCACTAACGAGTCCTCGTAAAACGAGCCAATCAGGTATATGAACTCTCTTCATCAATAAGGGGAGAGGATTCTGAACTTAATCTATAAACGATTATTCTCTGAATTACATTCCTTACTTAGAATATATTACTAACTTGAGCGTCGGAGAATCTTTGCAGGTGACACCACCATTCGCCCACATCAACACGTTAGGTCGGTGTGAAGGATCTCCAGAACGCCCAATCCGCTCTCCTCACGCAAGGACAACGGATATTTACACCGGATACTCATACATCCGGTCTTCTACACAGTATTTGCATACTATTTGTGATTGACTTGAGTCCGGATCTCTAGACCCCAGTTCAGGACAGATCACTTTTCTTCGGGCTATTCAGGCTGGGACTGTGAGGATCCATTGTGCTCAACTAACCCTTATTCAAGCCCCAATCGAATAAATAAAATAAATTCTATGATTTTTATTCATACATTTTTGCATATAGGATACTCTATTTATAGTTTCTTTCTCCTACAAATCAGGAGCTAAATAAGGGAGTCTAAAAAATAGGAACTAAATTAAGGAGACCTTAATTATGCAATATTCGTACAACTATACAAACCTATAATTTAGCTAATCAGATATCTTTATCTCAACACTTCTCCTCAAGTTGGTAAACGTATGTCATGTCATACATTCCCAACTTGTCTAACAATCTCTAAAATATCTGACTTGTCACAGTATTGGTAAGAATACATGCTAGCTGATCTTCAGATTAAATATTTGGCAATTCTAGAACATTTTTATCAAGCTTTTCCTTGATGAAGAATCTATCGACCTCCACTTGCTTCATATGATCATGTTAGACAGGGTTATGGGCAATGTCGCGTGTAGCTTTATTATCATAATACAACTGAATGGGACGCATATGTTCATATCCTAAATCCAAGAGAAGTAGTTTGAGCCACAAACCTTCACATAGTCCAAACCACTCCTCTGAGTTTAGCTTCAACACTGGATCTCACTACAACACTTTGTTTCTTGCTTCTCCATGTGACAAGATTACCTCATAGTAATGTGAAGTATCAAGAGGTTGATCTTCTATCATCAAGAGCACCTGCCCAATCTACATCAATATAAACCATCACATCCTGGTAGTTGGAGTTCTTCCTGAACAAAATTCCTTTTCCAAGAGCAGCCTTTATGTATCTTAAGATCCAAATGACAGCATCCAAGTATTTTTCACCTGGATTGTGCATGAACTTACTAACCACACTAAGAGCATAAGCTAAATCTGGCCCGGTGTATGCAAGATACATCAATCTCCCTACAAGTCTCTGATATCTTCGCTTGTTAGTTGGAGTTTGATTTTCTTTAATACACAGCTTTAATCCCCCTCCTGTTGGAGAGTCTACTGGTTTGCATGCTATCATCCCGGTTTCTTTTAACAAATCCAATGCATACTTTTATCGAGTCAAAAATACTTGACTTTGATCTTGAGACCTCAATTCCAAGAAAGTACTTCAAAGGACCAAGATCCTTCATCTTTAATTCTTTTTCTATGTATTCTTTCAATGCCTTGCGTTCCTTTGGGTCATCTCTCGTGACCACCATGTCATCAACATAAACAATAAGAATTGTAATCTTTCCCTCTTTTTTCTTTAAAAACAGGGTAGGATCTTGGTTGCTCTATGATATCCAAAAGCAATCATTGACTTAGTGAATCTACCAAACCATGCTTGTGGTGATTGTTTTAGTCTGTACAATGACTTCTTCAACTTACATACCTTCTTGCTATGTGTATCAAGGATCATACATCCTTTTGATATCTCCATATAAACTTCTTCAGACAACTCTCTATGTAAGAAGGCATTTTTTACATCAAATTGTTATAAGGGCCAATCAAGGTTTACAGCCAGAGATAATGATACTCGAACGGTGCTAATTTTGGCTATAGGAGTAAACGTTTCAGTATAATCTATTCCATATACCTGTGTATACCCCTTTGCCATTAATCTAACTTTGAATCTCTCAATTGTACCATCTGTATTAAACTTCACTATATATACTCATTGATATCCTACTGGATTCTTTCTAACTAAACAATCCACCAATTCCCATATTTCATTTCTTTGCAAGGATCTCATCTCCTCATTTATTTCATCCTTCCATCTTAAGTCAGCTAAAGCTTCCTATACATTACTAGGAATAGATATACTGGATAGTTGACTTATAAATGTGTTATTTGAGCTAGATAGATTCTGATTGGAAATGTAATTACTCATGGGGTATCTGGTCTTACTAGTGATGTCAGGATCATAAGTAGGCTTAGGGATACCTCTAATGACATGATTTGGTAGAATTCTCCTAACTATATTAAGTTCTTCAGGGGATGACTAGTGTGGTACATTTGTCAGCATCAATCGGCAAGTCTTTAATCTCAACATGCTCAAATTCTCCATGATGTACCTCTTCCTCATTATTTGATTGTTGATTATCAGATTGCTACATACTCTCATCATCCCCTGGTATAACTTTGTAACTTCTTTTCTCCAATCTGAACTCAACATCAACCTCTTGAGGGACAAGAGTCTAAATTTCATCATAATTCTCCCCCTGAATGTCAAACTTGAAAAAATATATCAATGTCTCATGAAAAATGACATCTACAGTAGTAAATATTTGCTTGGTTTATGGATAGTAGCACCAGTATCCTTTCTGATGAGCAGCATAGCCAAGAAACACATGCCGTTCAGCTCTAGAAAACAACTTACTTCTTTGATGCTTGTGAAAATGAACATAAATAACACAACCAAAAATTCTAGGTATTAATTTAGTAATTCTAGGACTTACTACTACATCCATAAGTAATTGAAGAGGTGTTTTATACTCAAGGGACTTGGACGGTGTTCAGTTGATAGTGTATATTGCACATGTGAGAGCTTCTCCCCAATAAATTGTTAGCATGTGATCTCTAATCAATACAGCTCAGACCATCTCCAAAAGATAAAAGTTCTTTTGTTATGCCACTTCGTTTTATTGGGGGTATTTGGGCAAGATCTCTGATGAACAATTCCTTTAGCTACCATAAAACATTGAAGTTCTGATTATATATACTCTCCTCCATTGTCATTGCGTAGTACCTGAACTTGTGCTTTGTACTAAGTCTCAATCATTTTGCAAAATTTCTAAAATAGTCCTCCAACTTCACTTTCAGACTTCATCATACAAAGCCAAGTCATTCAAGTATAATCATCAATCAATATTACAAACCATGTTGATCCACCCAATATTGTAACCTTGGATGGACCCTATACATCAGAGTGAATAATCATAAAAGGAAGAGAACTTTTATTTGAAATTAAGGGAAAAGAAGTTTTATGACTCTTTGCAAGTTCACAAACATCACAATAGTTGAAGTGTCTATGTAGTCAAATACATTCAGAAATAATTTTTTTATGTAACCAAATGATGCATGTCCTAGACGCTTATGCCCTTACCAAATATCCTCACCTTTTCTAACTTCTTGAGACCTTTGTGTCACTACTTGACCAAGCCTTTCTAAATCTTTTCCTGTCAAATCCAAGTAATACAACCTTCCTCGTCTTATACCACAACCAACCATCTTCCTCGTTTAAATGTCCTTAAAAACACAAGAGTCAAGCCAAAAAAATTATAACATATAATAGAACTTTGGTTATTTGAGAGACTGGCAATAGGTTATATTTTAGAGAAGGAATAATAAGGACATTATCAAGGTTTAAATTGCTTGAAATAGAGACAGTTCCTTCTCTAATGATAGTAGATGTACTACCATTGGCTGTGGAAATATTATTTTGTGAGGAAGATTTAAGATTTTTAATTTGTCTAGCATCAAAAGTCACATGATCGGAGCATGTAGAGTCAATTATCCATGCACTATTTAAAATAGTAAATATGCTTTATCATTGGGATCATGACTACCTGTAGTTGTAGCAAGCATCACACCTTTGTTATCCTCTTTCTCATTAGTTATTATAGTAGCAACAGATGGAATTGTTTTGAATTCTTCTTTGACGCCCAGCTATGATCCCACCACTCTGGGTATCCTATAATTTCATAGCATCATTCCTTAGTGTGTCCATCCTTCTTACACTGAGTACACTTGTAGTTACCCTTTTTAGAACCTTTTGACCATCTTGCTTGCTTCCTTGTCATCATAGCCATGAAATCTGAATTCATATATTCTATTTTCAACATTGTTTATCGTACTATTTCCTATCGAATCAATGCATAACATTCTTCTAAGTCAGGTGCCACTTCTTTGTGCAAGATTTCTCAACGAACTTGCTCAAAATCATTATCCAATCCAGCAAGGAATATATGTACCCTCAATCTGTAACACTCTAAATTTTAAAATAAAGAATTAATTTAGGGAGATAAATATTAAATAATTATATTTGGGTTATTTAATGTTCCAAAATATTGGGAATAAATAAATTAAGATTTTTAGGAACTATTTATAATTTATTGGAACCAGATAAGCTGAAAATGAGCCCGGTTAAAATATGGGTGTCGGGCCAAGTATCTCCGATTGGGATGATATTGGTCAGGGCTGTTAAGGATATTATTAGGAATCTAAATATGTATTCGGAATAATTTTTGGATAAAGTATTGAGCCCAAACAAAGATCCTGTTTGTCATAAAACGATGAATCTTTAAAGAGGGATTAAAAATAAAACCAAATGGCCCATTTTTCTCTTCTTATTCCCGTCAGCTTCTTGGTCCCTCTTAACAAACACTTTGCTTCTTCTTCTTCTCTATTCTTCTCTTTCATTTCCTCTTCTACTTCTCTTCAAAAACCATAAGCAAAAGGGTGGTGGCTTTCTTCTCCCCTCCTATTTTCGTTCTTGAAGGAGCTTGGAAGAGATTGGAGCTTGAAGTCTCACCCTTCTTTCTCCTCATTTTCATGTGGCTTCATTTCCCTTTCAAAACCCCACTCCCTTCTTCTCTTAAGGTAAACTCTTGCTATTTCTCAAGAGTATGAACTATGGGTTTTTGGGTTTTGATGTTGGGAAAGTGATTTAATGAGTGTTGTTGGGTTTTAGAGAAACCCTATGATTTGGAGGAAATGTAAAATATGAGTGAAAAAGCATTTATTGTGTTAGATAATTGTTATTAGTAAGGTGAAATGATGTTATTAATCGTGAATGGCCATTAATGAAGCCTAATGGTTATCAGGAACCATTAATGTGGGAACCCATTAATGGGTTTGACATTAAAAGTGTATAATAATAAATCTAGGCGCCAAACCCGTGGTGGTTGTGGTAGAATGAATGAAATAAATGGGACTTGAGATTTAAAATGCTGGAAGACACCAAGTAAATGAATATGAACATTAAACCGAGGTGGTTGAATAGAAAATAATTGTGTGATATATTGTGATGTAGGAAATAACCCCATTGACGAGGTGGAATCATCGGACCGCGTTGATTACTACTTCTCTTGAGGTGGGAGGGGGTAACTATTCTAAATGCATGATTTCATCCATTGATGATGTAAAAATATGTATGTATGAATGTGTTTAATGATTGCTTGGGTGGACGATGTAATGATTCCATGATTTGAGTTCACTTAGAATGATTGATGTTATGTGGCATGTGTTTGAAATGATGAATATGATATTAAACTGGTCTAAGCCAGAGTCAATGATCCGGTGTGGACCAGCCACGTGAGTCAATAGATGACTAAGGTTTTAAACCGGTGCTGTATGTATCCGGTATGATTATCCCTTACGTCTCTAATATGGAGAACGGATTCCCTCCGATATGTAAGGTGTTAACACGGACATGCTGGTATAGGGAGATCGTCTATACGGCCTTATCAGTCCAAAGTTTTACGTGTTGAGTCAGTATTGCACACAAAATAGATGAAGCAATATCTGTATTCTGGTACTGGTATCGAGACCAGATCTGATATTATGTTGAATATATTGATGAAATATGTCATGATGGTCTGAGACCATGTTTTGAATTGAAATCAATGATGTGAAATATCCCAATTATGTATATGTGAATTGATAAATGTGATTGCCACTAACTATCAATGTGTGTGAATTCCAACGAGAATTGGTAAAGATTGAAAATATTGAAATCCACTAAGTGGTAGTCGTGAATGGACGATTGATTGAGTGGCATTTAGGATGCACAGTGTAAGAGTAAATTGATTGGCATTTGCATCCATGGCTTACCATTCGCTGCTTATATGGAATGTTAGGGGTTCCAATAGGCAGGTCCAGTGGGAGGGCGGCCCAGTGCACGGGTATACTGTTATTGTTCCCTAGTGATTCGGGGAATCACGAAGCTGCCCTTAGTTCGGTGACGAGGCACCCTATGTGGCAAGCCCTGTGGAAGGGCGGCTCTATGGTGAGCAGTTTACCTCGGTGTCCGACGGGGCACGGCTCCCTTGATGTGTGTTCGGGGAAGGCCCATAGCACTCTAGCAAATAAGGCCATAATGTTGATCCGCAAGTCACAGGGTGACTAGTGCTACAGATGGGCGAGAGCGGTTTGGTACCAGTAAAAGTATGATGTTGTAAGCATGTATAAATTGAGATATATGTGTACACATTTTACTACTGCGGTAGGGGCATAGTAGCACACTTATGCTTGTCCCACATTTGATATGTTGTTGTGTCCCACAGTCGGATCCACACTTGAAAATGATTCCTTTGTGCATATGCATTAGCTTTAAGAGCATTTGTATATAGCTGGAGATATGCATAGTTGATAGCCCATGGTGGCAATGGATGATTGTTAAATAGAGGGAAAGTAAGCTGAGGTACTAACATTAAAAGTGTGATGATTGTTGAGAATGTAAAGATTTGTTATATATAATAATGCCTTATGAACATACTTAATTGGACATGTATTGTGCCAAGATGGAATGACGTATCATATATGTGAAGCTTGTGATATTTTCTTGAAAAATGAATGCACACATGTATAAATATCATCATAATGTATGACTTTGATACATTGGATTATGTTACTCACCTCCTAGTTGCCATTTTTAAGTTTGATGTAGGTATGATGTAAAACCCTACTCTTTTGGAGGTCGAGGATTGATGAAGGTAAATATGAAAGGAATGTGGGTGAGCTTTGGACGGCATATATGTATTCATTTTGTATAGCATATGGTATGTATATGCTTATTTTGAAATTAATTTGATGATAGTTCATTTTGGAGGTAATGTAGGAAAATTAGACCTTATGTGTATGGCTAATTTTCATTAATGACCTTGATAACGTATGAATGATATTATTATTATGAAATTATATTTCTATTGCTTAACAAGTTGATGAGGCATTTTTCATCCTCTTTTTGGTATGTATTTTAATAACTCTTAAAATTATTTAGATCTTCTGCTTTTCCCTTGTGACGGCCTCAAGTCTGGGCATCCGAGGAGCACTCTGATACTGTCTCATATCTTCATATATGAGGTCGGTTATTAATGATCCGGGATAATTACTTGGCATTATATATATATTGAATTTCTTCTACTTATAATTATTTTAAATCGTGAAAAATTTACCCCTATTTTTAGGACAGGGTGTTATACAATCTCTCAATTGAATTCTGATATGACTTCACATCATCAGAGTCCTTCATGACTACCTTGCCACGATGGTCTAATTCCCTAAAAATCTTAACTAACTCCCAATAATATCCAGTTAGGGGTCTATTATTTTGTTTTGCAATGAATGCCCTTTGATTTAGGACAAACACTCATAGCTCATCACTTCCATCATAAAACACCTTCGACAAAGCATTCCAAATATCACAGGTAGCAGGTAAGTAAAGATACCTTTTCATGATTTCTAGCTTCATGGACATCAACAACCATCACCTTTTAGTTTTCAGCATACCATTTTTCATATCCCTTATCTTTTTCGTTGGAGGTTTCACCTCCCCGTGGATGTAAGACAATTTTTCCCTCTCTGTGATGTGTTTCTTCATTAGTTGTGACCATACATCATAGTTGGATTCATTGAGGATGATGCCTACATTGAAGACACCTTCAGATTGAATAACCACTGGAATTGGTTTTTTAGTCATCTTTCCAACAAAGATCTTTAAGGACTCAAAGAACAAAAAAGATGCCTAAGCTATAATACCAAATCGAATAAATAAAATAAATTCTATGATTTTTATTCATACATTTCTCTACATAAGATACTCTATTTATAATTTCTTTCTCCTACAAATCAGGAGCTAAATAAGGGAGTCTATAAAACATGAACTAAATTAAGGAGGCCTTAATTTTGCCATTAGTATCTTTTTTATCTGGCCTTTGAGTTAGCTTCAATCTTTTTTTATCTCCTGGTGGGTCCAAGCATCTTCTAGTTTGGGCTTGCCATTAGTATCAACAAGCAGTGGTTATCACCATTTACAATGATCCCCCACAGACTGTATTGGGTAGACTTGATGAACATTTCCATCCCGTCTTTCTAATACAGATAGTCCTCCCCTAGGAAAGTTGGAGGTCTATATATGGAGGATCCTTTTGCTATGAGCTTGTCATTTTGAGAAGCTGCCATGGATCTTTATCCTTTTCACTTGTGGGAGTGATCAACTCGAAAGGACAAGCTCTGATACCAATTGATGGTTTGAAGTCAGACTTAGAAGATGGTTGAATAAGTCTGATGCTTTTTTTACACGGAAAGAAAACTTTTTTGAATAAGAGATGTAATGGACTTATGAACCAGACTTTAAGAGATAAAAGGAAAGGAGATAGCACATAGTAGATTTATACTGGTTCACTTCCAACACAAGCTACGTCCAGTACCTTCAGACTTGAAGGATTTCTAATATTTTAAAAACGTCTTTTTACAATCACAACACCACCCATGCCATAAGTATTCTTAACTCCAGCCACTCCTGGTTTAAATCCAAGTATTCTTTCAACAAGTCAGTTCTGGCTCAATACCTAAGTATTATTTCAAAAGCCTCATTAGGCCAATAACTGTTTCCCATAGAAACTATGGTTGGCAACACACCAAACTTTTACATACAAAAGATTTGAAAGAGTGTTTATGTTTATGTTTATGATAACTTAGTGTATAAAGAGATACAAGATAAAAAGATGATACACTAAGTATGAAAAAACAGACTAAGATCTGCTAGAAAAAAAACAACAAAGAAAGTCTTTACTTTAGAGAAGAAAGCTTAGACAAAGAGCTTGAAAGTATAGAGAGAAGCTTTCGTGTTTTTTATTTTTAGAATCATGAACATCTTCAACGTCTAGATTCTCTTCATATTTATAGGCTAAGCAAGGTGAATGTTGTTAATCCATTGAAGAGAGATAGTCTTTGTAAGCATTGGTCCTTGAAGTTAAGATAAGGACAAAAGGTTTGAAACGAGGTTCTTCAGAATTTTGCATTGAAATGGTGTTCCTCGAGTGCTTCAAAGTAAAAGACCTTTTGTAGGCTTTTTTCTTTCAACTAAAACATGCAGAACATACAGGGTTGACCTTTTGATCGATTTCTGATGCAAGTACTTATTTTCATCAACTTTTCTAAAATGCGTAAAGTAGCTTCCTCAATCTTTTATCCATGTAATCGTCGATTCTTGCACTGATTTGTCTTTTTTTCCTCTTTTGATGATAAGTGCATTTTCACTTAATAAGAAATCAGTTCAGAGCATCTTCAAAATTATCCTTGATATTTGTTTGGTGCAAGCTTTGGAGTAATATTTTTGTTGCTTTAAAGGTCTGGGGTCTAATTGATGAAACAAGTATGTGTGCTAAGATTTGAGATAGGATGCGTATAACTTAGCAGTCCAAAATTATGGATGAGCGTACTTGAATTAGACTCTTCTTGAGTGTTGTTCTAGGATTAGACTTTTCATGGGATGAGCTTGTACGCAAGTTATTTTTTATCCTAGGCAGACTTGTTCTGAAATAACTTGCATGGCTCAAGACAGACTTTTTATTGGTGGACCCCTTTTCATTTATAACCTGTGCATCATAGATTTGTAACCTGAAACACTTAATTGAACAAGTTAGATAACACGAAGGCATAGTTTATTTAATTAAATACCTTGATATGTGCTATTAACAAATCTTGAGGTCTAGTAAATAATAACCAATGATTTAAAAATTCTTTACAAACCAGACTTGGTTCTAACACATAAGTATATTTGAAATGATTGATTTGATGTTATTGAATGTTGAGTAGAGTATTTGATGATGAGTTAATTATGTATAAGAGTAGTGGAAATTTTAGAAATGCTAAGGATAGTTAGCCTTGAATGTTTGATGACGTTGAGTGGTATGTTTATCATTGTGTATTCCTTATAAAGATTATAGGTTTAGTTGAGAATTGATGAAGGTATAAGCGTCGTGATTTGTTTGATAATTGTTGTGATATAAGGTTATAAGTAATTGAAAATAGAGACTTAGGTTTATAGGGAGCATGGCTAAATTAGATAACTGGGTAGGCGATTTTGAGTTCCAGTGGGATTTAGAGTCCTCAGAAGGCGTCCTTGGAACCCTAGGCATATTTAGAAGTGTATGGACAAAGAGATTTCCAATTTAGTAGTTATTGATGTGATTTTGGTAGTAGACTTTTTAAAATGGAGCCAAACTATATTTTGTGCATAACTCCATGGTTTGGAGAAATTTTTTAACACGGACTACGCCAGCATGTCTAGAATGAGTCATAGGTAATGTCCATAAAGTTTCATAGCAATTGGAATTAAAATGGGCAAGTTGGGTAGTGCGGAAGTAGGCCTGGAAGCCAAATTCTGCAGGTCTGCCTATTTGGTAATCGATTATATAATTGATTACTAGGGAGAAAAAAGGAATTCCTGTAGAGACTGCTCGTAAGTAATTGATTACCAGAGCCTATGTAATCGATTACAACTTTTTTCTAATTGATTACTAAAGCAAAATTAGAGGGTTTTAAGTTGTTTTGAGTTACGTATCTCTTATATTCTTATTGTTTAATGCCAGGGAAGTTTCCAATGCGAAAAATTTACTCAAATTTGATCAGACCCTGAGATAAATTCTAGGAATTGAGAAGGGGATGTCACACACCCTGCCTCCATAACCTTAGTCATACCCCTTAGGCTTACCCAGCAATCACATGCACCCAAATCCCAACTCTAACCTTGCCTTACCCTCAACCCCACGCCCTAGCCCCATAACCTTAACCATACCCCTTAGGCTTACCAAGTGATGGCCTTTGTAAGGTTCTAGTGAAAATTGCGCTCTCACTCAAGTGAGCCAATTCTCGCTCAAACGAGAGTGGAATTTTCTCTTGCTTCCTTCATGAAAGTTGTATAGAATTAAGTCATGAACATTTTTTCACTAAAATAACCTCAACCAAAGGTCTGTAGCTCAAGTTATGCTCAAAATACTACAGGGTGTTCAGATTGAAATTTTATGCAGACCAGTTCTATTTTTTATGAATTAGGCAATCTTAGAGACATAGTTGGCTCTTAGCCTCTACATAACATTTGTAGATAATTGAATTGTAGAAGTGTATCAATTAGATTCACCTCGATTGGAGTCTTGTAGCTCTAATTAGACGTAAATTACTAAATAGTGCACAGAAAGCTAACATGCTAAAAAAAATTTCCTTAAACTTTCCCACAACATGGTTTGAATTTTTGATATCTACCACATTATTTAAAGCGATATTGAGTTAAATTGGGTATAAAAACATGATTTAAAATCTAATAATTAGGCGAAATATTATACAACCACATTATAAATATGCCTAGGGACCTATTGATACCGTTCGGGGATTATGAATCCCACCAGAACTCCTTTTCACTCTTCTAGTTGGCTAAAAAGCACCTAATTCAACAAAATTGCACCACATTAACTAGAATATGCTATATAAAAGGCCCCATTCCATTTGATCATAACACATTCACGTATATAGTTACACAACCTGCCTATTACAATTTAGTATCACAACATAACATATGGCTAGTGCCATATCAATTTGCACAACAACACCACTGACTCTTAATTCATCATAATAACACTATGACTCTTTAGTATCCAGATACTAAAAGGATCAACTATTAGCTAGGGTACCTACCTGACACCCCTGAACCCTACCTGATCCACCAAGCCCTCCTGGCTCCCCACCTTGTAACACCCTCGGTTAAATAAGATAGACCCTTCTGTAGGATCATCCTATTTGACTAAGAATGTTAAAAGTTTTCGGAAAAAGTGAATATATTTTTTTTTAAAATAAAATAATGGCAGATTAGTGGAAGCAAATAGTAGATAATTCACATAGTCATTCACAAACTATAAGTAATTATACTCTTAACAGAATGGGGTACACAGGCACCTTTAAATAATTATACAGTCATCCATTATCTTATTATTCATTAATAAATATTCCACTACATATATTCTATTTTTAATGAGTGCTCCCAGTTGGTTCAATGTATTGTTGTTCGTCGTACTCCGGTTCTTGGTTTCCTAGCTCCTCTGTTATTAATCAACAGAAAGGGTAAGTATTGAACTGGTCTGAACCGGGGTCCAGGATCTAGTGTGGGACCAGCCACAAGAGTTTAGGTGTTTCAGGGTTTACACACTGGTACAGTGGGTATCTGGTGTTATAATTCGATCTCTCAGTGGGAGAAACCGGCCTTGTTGTCCTGGAGATCCTTCACACCGACGTTTCGTGTTGAGAGGGGGCGAAAGGTGGTGCCACCTACGAAGATTCTCCGACGCTCAAGTTAGAAGAGTGTATGAACTCAGTGAACACTTAAGCAATGCAATAGTAAAAGAGTGAGTTAGGACAGCGTAACCTTGCATGTGTTTTTGATCATGCTATTTATAGTTGAACGTAGGAAATGAATCGTTGGATGCAAGTGGGCCCATTAGCTCTGATAGCGTGTGAAGTGTGTCAATCAAAGTGGCTCAGTACTCAGAGTGTGTCAGGGGGTAGGTCAATTATCAGAGTACGATCCTATGATAAGGATGGAGGACAATCACCTTTCCGCATATTTCGCTGACACATGTACTTACTCTCTGAGGTAATTGACATTGACACATTCTGCTATGCAGGGTATCTTCGCTGATAAGCTATAAGGAACTCTTATCTCACAGTGACCCTGAAGCAAACGGCTATCGACGTGAAATGAGAATGAATGAAGCATCCGTTGTAGCGAGGACGAATAGAACGTCTGATGGAATGGGAACGGATGAAAGTACAACGGATATCCGGTGTGGCATCGTCTGAACTGTGACTCCGGTTTCCCTTCTTAGAGGTCATTCTGACGTTATAACTTTGGGGACTGGTACCCAGACCGGATCATTTGTCCCCTAGCTTATGTGAGGGACTGTTAGGTTGCTTACATGAGCTATACAGCCTTTGAGAAGTCTGGATACCGGTGGAACGTTCTAGAAATTCCTTCTGAAAACTCCTCAACATCCGCTCTACCAACTATATGACCGCTCTTCTTATATTATCCATAACGGATTTGGACAAAGATTCATATTGAGGGAAATCCCAAGAGTTTTTTGAAAATCAAAACTCTTGGTATCCGAGGAGTGGTTGGGATGCATTAAATGCGTCTGAAATGATTGGACATTAAATGTCCCTTTTTAACACGTGAACCATCATTACCCAAGAGTGTAACTGTCGATTAGGGTTATTAGGCCTGGATTTCAACTTATGCGAGCCCACTTCATAAAAAACATTTACTGAAACGTTACCATTTTCGCGCTTTAATGTTACGAAATGACGAAGTCGTTTGAATCTTAAAGGTTGCGTTTTGAAACAAACGTTGCGACTCTTGGCTGTTTACTGTGTTTCTTCGTTACGTATAAAAAGGGTACTTAACGAGTTTCGGAATCCATTTCTGCCATCAAGCTTAGTGAACCTCTGCTGAAATTCCTGAAGATTCCCTTGCTGCCTTTCATCCTCACAAAGTTCTTCCTTCTTTTAGGTAACCTCCCTAACCTTTACCTCCGTATTATCTTTAGTCATTTGCTTCAATCATGCGCCCTAGAACAAGCAGCGCTGGTACCTCAAACAGGGGGAATCTGAGCTCTTATGCCCCCTCTAGCCGCCGTGGAGGAAGGATTCCAGTGAATCTTCCTGCGGCTGGGCCTCGTTACTCAGAGAGAGCTGAGGCTTCATCCTCACGAGCGCCAGTTGATCGGCGCAGCTCTGAGGATCCCCTTGACTCGAGGGCCACCAGCAGCTCTGAGGATGGGTCAAGTAACGAAGGCTATCTCTCTGACGATGTTGCCTTCTATCACAACACATACACGTTCTATCGTGCATCAGGCACCATGGAGATTCCGGGGTCTGGTAAGACGTTGATTCTGCGGACTACTGAAGGGTGTGTCAACGTCGTGGCACACCGGCTAAATTGGGAAAAGCTGAACAGGGAAAGGCCGTACTGCTGGGTCAAAGATAAATTCCTAGAAATCCTTTCTTATCACGCAAATGAAGAGGGCGGCTCGGTCACTCTCCGCTGCAAAATCTACTCTGAGAAGAAGTACAAGGGACGCTTTCTCGTCCTTGCCCCCTTTCCAACTGAGAGGGTCTGCCACCGTGTTCCTGATGAGAGGTCGGTCTACATGTACAACTTCGTCTTCCAAAACTTGGGAGTTCGCTTCCCCCTGACGGAGTTTCAAATGGCCGTCCTGTGCTTCCTTGACTACGCTCCTACTCAACTGCATCCCAACGGCTGGGGTCTGGTGCGGGCTCTCGAAGTTTTAGGAGAGCATTTCAACTTTACTGCCACTGTGGCCAAGCTATTTTATTACTGCCAAGTGGTCCGCCGTGTCAACAAGAAGGGTGGCCTTGGGTTCATAACACTCTGTTGTGACTCGAGGATGGTGAACTTTAAGTCCTACACCGAATCCGCGAAGGTGGACGGACGTTCTTTCAAACACTACTACACGCGGGTCCGAATTCAACCCAACAAGCCGGTCTTCTGGCTCAACAAGGAAGGATTCACTAAATTCCCTCTCAGTTGGTCGCACGAGTATTTTCTGCTGCTGAGCCGTGCTTACTATACTGAAGAGAGTGAGCTTTCCTCTCACTCTGTCGAGGTACTGAGTGCCATGCAGACGGCCTCAAAGACCCTCAAGGGGTTTTCCTGCAGGCTCCTCCTGGGGGGTGACGATGTCCGAACCACCTACCTCCGTAATACCCGTTCTTAACTGTGGTTACGTTATGCATTTATTCCGCTCTAATTGTTTTTCTTCCCAAGTGCTAACTCAATTCTCCTTGTTTTGCAGAACAAATTGAAAAAGCCTGTCCTGAAATGTTGTCCCTGAGGACTATGCTGGCTGATGATAATTCTTCCTCCGAAGAGAATGAAATTCAAGCCAAGCGGAATTCCACCAAGGCTCTAACCATTCCTCTGACCTCCGCAGTGGGAGACGAGGTCCCTCTCCTTGATAAGGAGGAACCTGAAAAGCAAACAGAGGCTACGAAGCAGAGTAATGAAGAGGACGTCCCAGAGAAAAAGAAAAAAAAGAGGCGTCTGGTCAAGACGTCGGGCATGGAGAAGCCTCCCTCTGGTGACCCCGCAAAGAAGTGTCAAAAAACCCTTGAGGAATCTTGGTTAAAAAAGGACAAAGGGAAGAAGCCTGTCTCTAACTCAACTGCCCCTCCCTCACAGACCACGTCTAGGCCGGACTCTAGGAGTGGTCCTTCCCCAGTATTTGATCCTCTAGGTGAATCCTTTCTCTCACCCTATCTCTGGTTCCAGGGGTCTGCGCCCTCCACTCTTCCAAAGGCAAGGTATTGTCTTCGCCCTTCCCTCGATGTTGCTAAAGTTTAAGGTGCTTACAAGGCCAGCCGCTGGCAGCTAGATGAGCTATCCGGCCTCTTGGACTCCTTGAGCGAAAAGGCGGACTATATGGAGCAAGTTGAAAAACTTGAAGCCAACATCGCCAAGAAGGAAAACTGGGCAGCCAAGCAAGCTGAGATTCATAGGGGTGTGGAGGCTGAGCTAGAGAAAGCCAAGGAAACACTTCAGAAAAAGATAGAAGAAACAAGTCAGCTTCACTTTGCCAACAAGGCTTTAAAGTGGCAGGTCACTGAGCTTCAACAGCAAAATAAGTTCATCCCACTCCTTGAAGAAGAGCTACAATTAGAGAAAAAGAGATCGGCCAAGCTTGCTGACGATCTCAAAACAATAGAGGCCGGTCACAATAGAAGCCTAAGGGAGTGGGAGATCCTTCGGAAGGAAATGCAAGCCCAGATCGAAGAGCTGAAGAAGGGGAGTACGAGCATTGGTCCATCGGAGGAGGATTTTGCCAAGCTTCAGAAGAAATTATCTGCTGCTAAGGCCAAGGCTGCCAAAGCCTTGGAAATATGCAAGAAGATGGCTTACGAATCCTTCGGCCTGGCACTTCGTCAGGTATTTTACCGCAACCCTGACGTGAAGCTTAATCTGTACAGATTGGATCCGTTCTATGAGTTCCACACAGGGAAACTTGTCGAAGTGAAGAAGGACGGCTCGCACCAGGATCCTCACAAAGCTCTTTATGAACTGCCTCCACTTCCGGAGGGTCAAAGCATGGAACCTGCATTGTCCAATCCTAGCCCCGAAGGTGAAACACAAGAAGGTGCTCAAACTGGCCCAGAGATCGGAGCGGATAAGGCTCAAACTGAGGGAACTGAAGAGGAGAGAGCGGAAGTACCCACCTCAGAGAATCAACCACCTGCTCCTTGATTTTATGCATTCATTTATAGCTGTGTATTGGGATCAGCTCCAGTTTTAACACTTTGAGACACATAAAATTTTTCTTCATAAAAATAAGATTTGTTTTTTCTTCTCTTCAATCACTTGTGTCAAATATACAGTTGCTGGATAACTTAGTCGTATACACAATACTTTACATTTTCAATACCTTACAAATCCGCTCTGCTTAGTTATATTGCTGTTTAAAGCGTGTTTATCAACTCGAAGTAAGATAACAAAAATGGTAATCAAAGAAGCAACAAATAAGTTAAAGTATGCCCTGTCCCCAAGTATAAGTATTTTGGGAAAAGAAAGTTTGTTGCAAAACGTTACCTTTAACCTTCTGGAAATTAGAAAGGTTCATCCGATCTCGGAGGTATAGAACGACTATATTCGCGTTCGACCGCCCCATTCTGAATGCTTCGAAAATGAGGACGGAAATTATATTTGGAGTTCGGTACAACCCTTTCCTCCAAGCCTTCATGTAGGTTTCGGCATGACTTTGTAAAAGGTTAGTGAACTACACCTTTCTCTTGAGGTTCGGTCTTGTCCTACAACTCAAGTCTTCAATGGTGTTTGGTTCGATCCTACTAGCTATACTTGGAGTTTGGTGCAATCCTACAATCCAAGCCTTCAGACGGTGTTCGGTTCGATCCTACTAACCGTACCCAGAGTTCGGTTTAATTCCTACAATCCAGGCCTTCAACACGGGGTTTGGATCAGGGCTAATCCTGAACCTACTGTGCCCGTTACTCGGGGTTCAGTGTGGTTTCGAAGATGAACCAGCTTACTGCACCCAAGCCTTCAAATGGTGTTCGGTTCGATCCTACTAACCATACTTGGAGTTCGGTGCAATCCTACAATCCAAGCCTTCAGCGGTGTTCGGTTTGATCCTACTAACTGTACCCAGAGTTCGGTGCAATCCTACAATCCGGGACTTCAGATGGGGTTCGGTTCAATCCTACAACCCATTTCCCCCTCAAGGAGTTACATCGTCAATACACAGAATAGGTGATTGAGATCATCCGTCCTGAGGGTCTTCAATTGTCCCTCGAGGAGTTACATCGTCAACTACAGACTGAGTAGTTGAGATCATCCATCCTGAGGGTCTTCAAACGTCCCTCGAGGAGTTACATCGTCAACTACAGACTGAGTAGTTGAGATCATCCGTCCTGAGGGTCTTCAATTGAGAACGACTTATAGCTATAAATCACATTATACAAATGAGAGAGTGAGATTGATAGAATCGTAAATTGCACTTTCATTAAGTTGAATGGATATTACAAAGGGAGCGTAGCTGAGGTCATGCCTCGTTAAAACCTTCTTGAGAAAACCCAATGGGAAAAAACTCAAGTAAGGAAAAAGAGTACATGCCGTCTTACCAACTAACTATAATAAATACGTAAGTTCTGAGTGTTCCACTTATTGCGAATTGGGGTTCCATCGAGCTCCTCGAGTCGGTATGATCCCTTTCCTATTACCTCAGTAACTTTGTAAGGGCCTTCCCATGTTGGTGCTAGTTTCCCTTGATAAGCAAATTTATTGCCCACACTTGCCTTCCTCAAAACAAGGTCTCCGGTGTTGAATGCTCTGTATTGGACACGCTTGTTGTACCGGAGAGCTGCCTTAGCCTTTATCGCTTGGTCTTTGACAAATGCTCCCTCTCTTAACTCATGAAGAACGTCCAATTCTAATGCCAGATTGGCATCATTATCTTCTGCTGAAAAGTATTCCACCTGGGCCGATCTGGTTTGTAACTGTACTGGTATCATCGCCTTGACCCTGTAAGTAAGCCGATATGGGGATTCATTAGTGGAGGAGTGTGGTGTAGTACGGTATGCCCACAAAACATGGCATAACTGATCAGTCCAACCCCCTTTCGCTTCTCCAAGACGCTTCTTCAACCCCTTCAGCACCTCCCGATTAGCTACCTCAGCCTGGCCGTTCGTCTGGGGGTGCTCCATAGATGAAAATATTTGGACTATCCCCAGTCCTTCGAGCAAGTCAGTAAACTTTCTGTCTGTGAATTGGGTGCCGTTGTCAGTCACGATCCGTCCTAGAACACCAAATCAAGCTATGATATTTCATACACAAAATGCCTTGTCCGCGTAGATGTGATATGCACTACTAGCTCAGCCTCGATCCACTTGGTGAAGTAGTCTACCCCCACAATCAAATATTTGATACCTCCTGGAGCGGTGGGAACGGACCCAAGATATCAAGGCCCCATTGGTAGAACGGCCAGGGCACAGCGGATGAAGAGTTCTTGGGTCGGTGTGTGATGAAGATTGGAAAATCTTTGGCAAGCATCACACTTTTTCACAAAATCTGCTAAATCCTGCTTCACCGTGGGCCACCAATAACCAACCCTGAGGATTTTTCTCATTAAGCTCCGACCTCCAGCATGGTTCCCACACTGCCCCTCGTGTACTTCCTCCAACACTGCTTGTACCTCGTCTTCTCTCAAACAAAGGAGGTACGGGACAGAGAATCCCCTTTTGTAAAGAACACCATCAACCATGGTGAAGTACGGTAATTCTCTTTTCACTCGTCTCCTCTCCTTCTCATCAGTAGGGAGCTGTCCATCTGCCAGATAGCGGATGTAAGGGATGACCCAAGAATTCTCATAAGGATAATTGACCATTATGGCATTAAAAGAGGGAAACAGAGGGATGCTTGGTGTTGTCAATGTGCTCTGAACCACTGTCATTGTACTGCCAGGCTGTTTTGTGCTTGCAAGCCTTGATAAGATATCTGCTCTGGTGCTCTCCTCTCTTGGCACATGCTTGAATTCTAGAACATCGAATCTCCCCTTCAACTCATTCACACAATTCAAGTATAGTTGAAGTTGTGGCTCTCTGACCTGATATTCCCCCTGGATTTGCGAAATCACCAGCTGTGAATCGCTACACAATGTGACTGCTGACGCCCCGATGTCAATCGCCGCTCGGAGGCCGGCCAGGCATGCCTCATACTCAGCTTGATTATTGGAGGTTTTAAAATTGAACCGAAGGGAAATTTCCAAATGCACACCATCATTACTCTCCACTACAACACCGGCTCCACAACCCTTACTGTTTAATGACCCATCAACATAAATGGTCCAATGCGCTCGAGGTGTGGCTGGATCCGACCCTGTCATTTCCACCACGAAATCTGCCAGTACTTGAGCTTTAATAGCGCCTCGAGGTTCATAAGAAATTTTGAACTCAAAAAGCTCGATAGACCACTTAATCATCCTTCCAGCCAGATCTGGCTTGCTAAGTACTGAACGGAGGGGTAAATCCGTTTTCACAAGAACTGGGTGCATATGAAAATATGGCCTCAACCGTCGTGAAGCCCACACGACTGTTAGAGCAGCCTTCTCAATCTTTTGATATCTTTCTTCTGCCCCCTGGAATGTCTTGCTGGTAAAGTACACCGGCCTCTGCCCCTCCGGAGTTTCTTTAACCAGAGCCACGCCTAGGGCTTCATCAGAAATTGCCAAATATAAAATCAGAGTCTCACCAGGGTCAGGCTTTACCAAAATTGGTGGACTTCAAAGCACGGCCTTAAGTTGCTAGAAAGCTTGTTCCTGCTCCTCTCCCCATTCAAAACTCTTGTGTTTCTTCAAAGCCTTATATAGAGGAAGAGATCTATGCGCCATCTTGGGCATGAACCGAGCTAGAGCAGCTACCTTCCCATTCAATGATTGCACCTCCCTCAGATTCTTAGGGCTTTGCATATCCAGTATGCCTCGACATTTTCCAGGATTGGCCTCAATACCCCGCTGAGTCAACATGAAGCCTAAAAACCTCCCCGCTGGAACTGCAAAGGTGCATTTTAGTGGTTTAGCCTCATATTATACTGTCGTAGCCTAGTGAACACTTGGCACAGATCTTCAATGTGATCTCCTTTAGCAGGAGTCTTTGCAATGATATCATCGATATATACTTCCACCAGCTTAGTGTGTATTCCTTCAAATACTTGATTAATCATGTGCTGATAAGTAGCACCAGCGTTCTTCAATCCAAATGGCATAATGGTGTAACAAAAAACACCCCGGTCATTGACAAAGGCCGTTTTCTCTTGATCTCCTTCCCACATCAGAATCTGATTATACCCAGAATAAGCATCCATGAAACTGAGGTACTAATAACCAGATGAGTCATCTACCATTCGATCAATATTTGGGAGAGCATATGGATCCTTGGGACAACACCGGTTAAGGTCCACATAATCTGTGCATATCCTTCACTTGCCATTAGCTTTCTGCACCATCACTACGTTGGAAAGCCAGGATGAATAACGAATCTCCCTTATAAAACCAGCCTTCAACAGTTCCTCTGTTTGCTCACACGCTGCCTTCTGCTTCTTCGGTCCCAACCTCCTTTTCTTCTGGGCCACCGGTCTCGTTTCTGAGTAAACAGCAAGTTTATGGCAACAGAAATCAGGGTCCATCCCAGGCATGTCTGCTACAGTCCATGCAAAAAGGTCCTTAAACTCCTACAAGAGAGCTAACAAACGCTGCTTCATGCCTGCCTCCAGGTTATCATTAATGTGCCTGACCTTCTCTAGGGAATCTCCTAAGACGATGTCCCTGGAACCACCATCCGGTGTGGGCTTTGAGGGGTTAAGAGGGTCGATCTTCAATTCCGCCCTGGGGTCCAAGTCAATCAGATTGACAGACCCAGCCGCCGTTCCTTCGTCGTTCAGCTTCCTCTTCTTATTAAACGCTTCCAACTTAACCATGTTGAGGCTCAGGTTATAACAGTATCGAGCCATCTCTTGATCTCCATGGAGAGAGGACACACCGTTATCCTTGTAAATGAATTTGATCAAGAGGTGAGGAGTGGACACAATTGCTTCTATTGCATTCAGGGTAGGACGGCCTATAATCCCGTTGTAGGGGGATTCCACATCGATCACCAGAATTCTCGATTTTACCGTTCTCGCACCAGGCTCTCCCTCAAAAGAAATGAGGGTATCAAGATACCCTTTAGTAGGTTGCTTCGCCCCATTAAACACTGTGAGCTCTTGTGTGTACGGCTGCAGATCTGCATCATTAAAACCTATTCTTTTGAAACAGTTATAAAAAATCACATCGCAAGAACTTCCCTGGTCAACGAGGATCCTCTTCACATCTTTGTTAGCAATGACAGCGATGATCACCACTGCGTCGTCTCCTCCTGGGATCGTTGGGCCAAAGTCATCATCGGTAAATGACACCATCGGGGCTGCCACACCGTCCCTGAAAGGGCGGTTATCTCTGGGTTTGCCCTGGACAGACAAAATCATCCGGTGGTGATTTTTCTGGGTTGTGATTGATGCTCCTCCTCCAGCAAATCCTCCAGCAATCATCTCAATCACTTCACGCCTACCCTGCCTCTGTTGCTGAGGCATGTTATTCTGCTGCGCTCCTTCAGCGATTGCCACTCCTTTCTGCTTTTCAGCTACAGTAAACTTCCTGACTGGGTTATAACTATTGTCATCTTCATCGTCTGGATCTCTCCCCCTTTTGTCCATCCTATCCGGCTCGTCAGAGGATCTTTCTCTGAACAAATATTGCTTCAACTTTCCTTCCCTAATGAGGGTCTCCACCATATTCTTCAACGATTTGCACTCGTCTGTGTGGTGACCAGTTTGTTCATGAAAGACGCAATATTTCTGTGGGTTACCAATTCTTTTGACTGGAGGTGGCTTCCTTATACCACGAACACTGAGCGTTGGCCAACCAACCTCCCTCATGATTTGGGAATGCCTGGCGTTCAGAGGAGCATAGTTACTGAAAGACGAGACTCGCCTGTCTCGTTGATGAGGTCGAATGCTTACAAAGTCCTCTCGGAAGGTATGCTTCTCTGGTCTTATCCTCTCCTTCTCCCTCCGTGGCTGCTGAGAGGGTACTGGAGGCTTCATTCTAGCTGCTGTAGCCTCCATATGCATTTCTATACCCACGTACTTGGAAGATTTCCTTCGAAACTCCTTGAAGGTTGTTGGGGGGCTCTTTGCCAATGATAGGACAAAAGCGGATCCAGGTTGCAAAGCTTCCACTACAATATGGAGCTGTATGGCCTCCGTGAGGTTGGGGACCAAAGCTGCCTCCTTGTAGAACCTCTTCAAAAACTCCTTAAGAGTTTTGGTTTCTCCTTGCCTTATCTGGGCCAAGGTGTGAGAAGTTCTTGGGATGTCCCTGGAGATGACGAAATGGCTTTCAAATGCAGCTGCCATTTCCTCCCAAGAATCTATAGATCCTAAGGGCAGGCTCTTGAACCAGTTGAGAGCCTCCTCCGTTAGTGTTCTTGGGAACATCCTACACATGACGTCTTCATCAGCTCCCAAATACATAGATTCATACACATAAGCATCCAGGTGCTTAGTGGGATCAGTTTCTCCATTGTACTTGCCGATTGACAGTGGCTGAGTCGTTTGTAAGTGCTTAGGGATGATGACATTCATCAGCCTCCTCGAGAAAGGAACACTGAGTCTATAAACACCAGAGGTCACCACTGCTTGCTCCCTTCTCCTGGTACTGACCCTATCACCAGAGTCTTGGGTCTGCTCCCTCTCCTCGTACGTAAGGATTTTTGACTACTGGAGGGTTGTAGATCTTTCCCTTACTGATGCATGGTAAGCCTCTTCTGCGTGGGACGTTACCCTATCCCCAGTTCCTCTCTTCCCCCACTTTAACTCCATCAACTCCTCCCTGAGCTGCCTAATAACCTCATCATGAGGATCAGGGTTGGCATTTGCACCATCCTTCGAGTGTTGGTAACAGGAGATTCAAAGACGAGTCTCCTTCTAGTCTGCTGGTGGGTCATATCCTCCATATGACCATCAACAAAATCACGTCCATCACCCTCCATTCTGACAACCAAACTTCTATGAAAAGTGGGAATAACTCTAACGTGTCCCACTAGGCGTACCAATGAACTGGTCTGAACTGGGGTCTAGGATCCGGTGTGGGACCAGCCACAAGAGTTTAGGTGTTTCAGGGTTTACACACCGGTACAGTGGGTATCCGGTGTTATAATCCGATCTCTCAGTGGGAGAAACCGGCCTTGTTATCCTGGAGATCCTTCACACCGACGTTTCGCGTTGAGAGGGGCGAAAGGTGGTGCCACCTGCGAAGATTCTCCGACGCTCAAGTTAGAAAAGTGTATGAACTCAGTGAACACTCAAGCAATGCAATAGTAAAAGAGTGAGTTAGGACAACGTAACCTTACATGTGTTTTTGATCATGCTATTTATAGTTGAACGTAGGAAATGAATCGTTGGATGTAAGTGGGCCCATTGGCTCTGATAGCGTGTGAAGTGTGTCAATTAAAGTGGCTCTGTACTCAGAGTGTGTCAGGGGGGTAGGTTAATTATCAGAGTATGATCCTGTGATAAGGATGGAGGACAATTACCTTTCCGCATATTTCGCTGACACATGTACTTACTCTCTAAGGTAATTGACATTGACACATTCCGCTATGCAGGGTATCTTCGTTGATAAGCTATAAGGAACTCTTATCTCACAGTGACCCTGCAGCAAACAGCTATCGACGTGAAATGAGAATGAATGAAGCATCCGTTGTAGCGAGGACGAATAGAACGCCTGATGGAATGGGAATGGACGAAAGTACAACGGATATCCGGTGTGGCATCGTCTGAACTGTGACTCCGGTTTCCCTCCTTAGAGGTCATTCTGACGTCATAACTTTGGGGACCGGTATCCAGACCGGATCAAGTATAAACCCCAGACCCTGAAGGTTCCCGGTGCGGACATATCCAGTCAACAGATAATATCACATAAATCATACAATTAACATATTTACAACTATAACAATCAAGAATGTTGTCATGGAATGCATGACTTTGGTTTATTATGATTTATCTTTAGTTAAGTCTCATGATGCATGTGGGCCCAATAAATCAATCCACCATCACCATTATCTCATTCTTTGGAAGCCATCCTGCTCAAGTTGTCTTTTGGCACAACGTTTCCATTCTAGAGCGATCGGAGCTCACCAAGTCCCCCATTCATTATTTAATCATCATAAGGTACGAATGAACTCACAGGTTCTCATCATTATATATTATCTCGGGACTTGGTTCTACACGATCATAGTTACATTCTGTCATTTAGTCAAAGTACACCAGAATTGCATCGTCTGACCCGGCTCCAGGCGCGACTCTGATGCCATTAGGTTTCCATTCCGGTTGTACTCCCAAGATTCTCCTCAGAGATCGAACGTGAATGTCCTCCAGCATACCAGGTGTATGCTCTAGTTTTACTCCTTCAAAAATATTTTCATGATGCGAAATGCATTATTTTTATCATTTGATCCTTGGGTATCTATGTGTTTCCAGGCTCATAATATTTGTTCTCATGCTCTAACGTCCCACTGATTTTTCAGACATATTTTTATTATTTTTCTAGAAAATATATCGGTTATATCTTAGCTAAAATAATGCTTCGTTTAAAGAATAAGTAATATGTTCCTTCTTTCATTATTCATAATTAAACAATAATAATATTAGTAACAATAATAATAATAATAATAATAATAATAATAACAATAACAATAATAATCATCATCATCATCATAATAATGATAATAATAATAATAATAATAAATCATATCCATAATCATAAGTTCCTTATTTCATTATTCATAACTAAATAATAATAATAATAATAATAATAATAATAATAATAATAATAATAATAATAACGATAATAATAATAATAATACTGATAATAATAATAATAATAATATTCATAATTATAATTATAATTGTAATCATAATCATAATAATAATAACAGTGGTATAAATGGTGACCCTTCATCATTATTTCCTCGTTCATCTCATTTTTCAAGACTTCCTCACTGGAATCCACATAGACACCCATGGTTCTTAATATTTTCACAATTCAATACCGATCATATCCATTTAATCATCAAGATTAATAATAATCAATATAGCCAATTAATCATATACATATCAATAAATATATAAAACAAATATATAAACATTAAAGCATCTTAATTTAACAACAATTCCCGAACCTGTCCTGGAAAGGTGAGGACCAGAAGTACCTTAGCCCTTTCCAAACACTCGGTTCCCCCCCCCCCAGAATACCAGAGAATATACCCCCTGACCTTAATGGAGTTGAGGACGTTCTGTTATTTCCCTTGCTTCAGCTCACAGTGACGAGAAAAGAAAAATAAGAGAGAGACTTGTACGTAGAGAAAGAAATAAGAAAGAGAGGCCTTTGCTAATTTTTGTTGGTTCTGAGAGTTCAGACTTGGGAATGAGTTGTGGTATTGATTTAATAATGTAAAAGACAAGTGGGGGACAAGCTTTTCATGATTGAATGTCAGGTGCATTAATTATGGAAATAATAGAGGTTTTAGATAAGAAGTGAGCTGTATTTTGACCATTTCTGCTGCCTACGTACAGGAGCTAGCATGATTGAAATAGATATATATTAAAATATATAAAAGATGCTATGATTGGAGTAAAAAGGTGCAAGTTTCCCTGCAGGTGGCTCGTCCGTGATAACACACTCGGATTTGTGTGAACCAGCCGACTGGTCAATAGCATGAGCGAACCTTTTGGTTAAGAATAGCGTCTCGGTCCAGCCCTGTTCCAGTCGGTTTCCATTGATCATGCACCTTTTCAATTCTGAATATGTTCAGTATTTCTCTTTCAAAGAAGTTCCAGCAGCCTCTTTCCGATCAGAGTAGCTTCACTCGGAAGGGAATTTACTCAGAACTGTTTCTGCTTGAAACACTCGGTCAGCTTTTCCTTCCTCGGAATGACTCACTCGGAAATGTCTCACCCAGACTCATTCAGAAATATCCCACTCGGATATCTCTGTCCGAAAGTGTTCTTTCAAAATTGGTCACTTTTTGTTCAGAATTGATTCACTCGGGAATCATCCACTGTCAGTCTTTCTTCACTCGAAAATACTTATCTCGGAAGTGAATCACTCGGAAATCATATAACCGAAAGATCATTCGGAGTTGTGTCACTTGGAAATCTTACAACTGAGATCATTCGGAGTTGTTCAGTTCTCTCTTGGAAATCGTTCCACTTGGAAGTATCACTCGAAGTCGAAGGCAAGCTTGAAGACGGTCCCGAGCACAAGCTCTCGGTAACTTTAAGACATCCGAGTACGAATAGGACGAAGGGATTCATCACTCGGATATTTACTTTCCCCGGAAACTTTTTACTCGAAAACGTATTCATTCAAGGTCAACCTTTATCTGTCCAGAAGTATCTCCCTTGAAAATAACTTACTCGGTATATTTTCAGTCGGTAGCATACCACGCGGAAATCGGAAATCTCACTCGATGTTATCCTACTTGGAAATGTCTCACTCGGTGAAATCCCACACGGCAGTGTCACACTCGGAGACACCCCATTTGGGAAAGTTACACTCAACTCGGAGATAACCCACTCGGATATTTACTACTCGGTAATATCTTGATCCGAGAAGTACCCATTCGAAATCAGCTTTTCTTCAATTGGACGCATTTCTCTCGGAAACGTTTCACTCGGAGATGTTTCATTCAGGAATGAGGCACTTGAAAACGTTTACCTCGGAAACGAGTCACTTGAAGGCGTTTGACTCGGAAACGAGTCATTCAAAGGCGTTTGACTCGGAAATGAGTCATTCAAAGTCATTTGACTCGGAAACGAGTCATTCGAAGGCGTTTGACTTAGAAATGAGTCATTCGAAGTCATTTGACTCGGAAACGAGTCATTCGAATGCGTTTGACTCGAAATTGAGTCATTCGAAGTCATTTGACTCGAAAACGAGTCATTCAAAGACGGGACACTCGGACCTTTCACCCAAAAGTGGTTCTCTCGAACACACTTCACTCAAAATGTCTTCGAGGCCAGGACTCCACTCGGAAGTGATTCTCTCGGTCATGTCTTACTCGTAAAACATAACCTTCACTCAGAATTTCAACCTTCACTCGGAATTTCTCTCGTTCACTCGAAACAGATCCCTTTCTTCACTCGGACAGTCTTATCTAAGACATGTTTCACTCGGAAAATGGATAATATCATTAATGGTCTATATAAATTCCATAATTATACACAAAAATGAAATTTTTGGGATATTACAGACCATCCACAGGGCATTTTATTTACTTATTAACTTTTACAGAACTTCCAAACTTCATAATTTACAAAATTAAGACTGTTACTAAAAACAGGGATGTTACACTCTCCTCCCCTTTTGAGAATTTCGTCCCGAAATTCAAAGTTGAAATAATTGAGGGTATAATTCTCTAATCGTTTCCTCAATTTCCCAAGTAGCGTCCCCATCATCTGACTGACTCCAAACTACTTTGACCAAAGAGATTTCCTTGCCTCTTAGCTGTTTTAGACGTCAGTCAACAATCTTAACCGGTGATGCTTCAAAGGTAAGGTTTTCTTTCAGAACAAACTGATTAGGACTCAGCACATGATCAGAGCTTGGTACATATTTACGGAGTTGGGAAACATGAAAGACATTATGAAGGTTTGTTAGCTCGGGTGGCAGGGCAATACGGTACGCATTGGTTCCTGTCTTTTGCAGAATCTGATAGGGTCCTACGTATCTGGGACTTAACTTCTTGTCCTTTAGAGCTCTTCCTACACCAGTGGTAGGGGTAACTTTGAGGAATACATGGTTTCCTTCCTCAAATTCCAATGGCTTCCGGCGTTTGTCGTAGTAACTCTTTTGTCTATCTTGTGAAGCTTTCATCGCCATTTGGATATTTCGGACTTGTTCTGTAGTCTTCTGAACAATCTCTGGTCCAATTATTGCCTTTTCACCGGTATCATACCAACACAAAGGTGTACGACATTTTCTTCCATATAGAGTTTATAACTTAATAATTTACAGACGCTGCCGGCCAAGGCATTCCATTACCACTATTTACCTTCCTCGAAACTTTACTTCATAAACATTCTCGTCCCATGGTTTTCCTACATCAATACTCAAGAAAAGAACCGCAATCCAAGTGCTCTGATTTCCTCGATCGTTCCGCATCATCGTCTGGAATACAATCCTATCACAAACATACATATACATGCTATTAATATACCATCATAAGGCATTATCCCCCAAAACTCATTATCAAGTCCTAGACTTGTCTAAATCCAATTTACACGCTCATGTTAGGCTTCGGGAATTCCTCTCTCAAGACCAAGATTCTTTAAATCTTAAAGGGCTAACAAAATCTAACAATAACACTATGGTTCTTAGCCTTAAGACTTCCAAATCATCACATGAATCATTCAACCATCACCAAAATTTATTCAAACTCATTATAAGCCTCTTGGCTCCATCTAAGACCATCACCAATTCAACTATTTCAAAATGGCATACCCACTCATCAACTCAAGTTTCTATTTCCTTAATCCACTATCAATGGCTTGCAATGATTTTTAACATCATCATAAACATCAACAATCTAAATTAATTCCTTCAACCACATACATACTCATATACACTCCTCTCCCAATCCTCAATAATCAACACCAATGCTTCAAACATTCATTTCCTCATATATAATCATTCTAGAGTATTCAAAGCCATCAAAATCATCAATTTACCCAAAATCCCCAAATCACTACACTTAGGGTTTTTCATCAAAACTCAATAATCATTTCTAATAACCACCAATCTCCGTCATTAATAACACCCACACACACATTATCATGGGTTTTCACTAAAAATCATCTTTCATGACATTATTACTCATTTCCCCCAAATCCTAGAGTTAGGGTTCCACTAAAATCAAATAATCACCATTCACAACCATCATCTTCCATCTCTAATCTTGAAATTTTCGTATACCACTTCACACCCATCCAAAAACACACATAAAACACATCCCACCTTTGGGTTTTACATGAAAATGGCTCCTATTCCTAAACTCATTCATAAGGCACTCTCCTAACCACATAGAAACCAAAACCTAGGGCCAAAAACATAAAAAAAGTAGAGAAATTTACCTCAAGCTCCAAGCTATCCCAAGCCCTAGCATGTACACGAAAATGAAGGGAGAAAAAGAGGGAAATAAGTTATATCTTGGTCCATCATTAAAATGTTTCTCGTTTTATAACAAACAGGATCTCCGTTCGGGCTTAATACTAAATCCAAAAATTATTCCGAATATAGATTCGGATTCCCAGTCACATTCTTAATAGCCCTGACCAATGGCATCTCAATCGGAGATACTTGGTCCGACACCCATATTCTAACCGGGTATAATTTTAACTCTTAAAGTCCCAATAATATTTGATGAATTTCCTGTCGTAGCCCTCCTTTAAATTTTGCACATCTCGACGCTTCTCCCATTTGGGTGTAGTAGGGACAACATTTGGCCAATTCATCAAACTTAGAAGCGTATTCCCCAACTATCATATTACCTTGCTTCAAATTAAAGAATTCTTGTTCCTTCTGCCTCCTTATGTCTTCTGGGAAGTATTTGGCGAGAAATTCTGCCTTGAATCGTCCCCAAGTGATGACGTGTCCATCAGTTGTTAACCTGATTCTAATATGGGTCCACCAGTGCTCTGCTTCCCCAACCAACATGAAAATGGAAAAGGTTATCTTGTCTTCATCAGGGCATCGCATAGCGGAAAAAATCTTTTCGAGGTGCTCAATCCATAATTGTGCTCCTTATGGATTGAAGCCTCCCTTGAATTGTGTAGGATTGTTCCTCTGAAAGTTAGTTAGTCCTTGGCTCTGCCTAGTAGAAGCATGAAGTAATTCTTGTCGTTCTATTACCTCCATGATTCGAGTAAGAAGTTCCTCCATGACATGATCATTGTTTTAGTGAGCCATTAGGAAATTGCTGAAAGAATATCAACAAAGGGATTCAGGGTATGTGTTATGTGGAGAATTCCACATAGGAAATTTAGTCTTAGGTGGTTTATGGATTGTTCAATATTTCTATCAGAGTATGTGGAAACCTAGTGGTCCACTTCCCAAGCTTAATGAATCGACTATGCTCTGATACCACCAATGTAACACCCTCGGTTAAATAAGATAGACCCTTTTGTAGGATCATCCTATTTGACTAAGAGTGTTAAAAGTTTTCAGAAAAAGTGAATATATTTTATTTTTTTAAAATAAAATAATGGCAGATCAGTGGAAGAAAATAGTAGATAATTCACATAGTCATTCACAAACTATAAGTAATTGTACTCTTAACAGAATGGGGCACACAGGCACCATTAAATAATTATACAGTCATCCATTGTCATATTATTCATTAATAAATATTCCACTACATATATTCTATTTTTAATGAGTGCTCCCAGTTGGTTCAATGTATTGTTGTTCATCGTACTCCGGTTCTTGGTTTCCTAGCTCCTCTGTTATTAATCAACAGAAAGGGTGAGTATAAACCCCAGACCCTGAGGGTTCCCGGTGCGGACATATCCAGTCAACAGATAATATCACATAAATCATACAATTAACATATTTACAACTATAACAATCAAGAATGTTGTCATGGAATGCATGACTTTGGTTTATTATGATTTATTTTTAGTTAAGTCTCATGATGTATATGGGCCCAATAAATCAATCCACCATCACCATTATCTCATTCTTTGGAAGTCATCCTGCTCAAATTGCCTCTTGGGCACAATGTTTCCATTCTAGAGCGATCGGAGCTCACCAAGTCCCTCATTCATTATTTAATCATCATAAGGTACAAATGAACTCACAGGTTCTCATCATTATATATTATCTTGGGACTTGGCTCTACACGATCATAGTTACATTCCGTCATTTAGTCAAAGTACACCAGAATTGCATCGTCTGACCCGGCTCCAGGCGCGACTCTGATGCCATTGGGTTTCCGTTCTGGTTGTACTCCCAAGATTCTCCTCAGAGATCGAACGTGAATGTCCTCCAGCGTACCAGGTGTATGCTCTAGTTTTACTCCTTCAAAAATATTTTCATGATGCGAAATGCATTATTTTTATCATTTGATCCTTGGGTATCTATGTGTTTCTAGGCTCATAATATTTGTTCTCGTGTTCTAAGGTCCCACTAATTTTTCAGACATATTTTTATTATTTTTCTAGAAAATATATCGGTTATATCTTAGTTAAAATAATGCTTCTTTTAAAGAATAAGTAATATGTTCCTTCTTTCATTATTCATAATTAAACAATAATAATATTAGTAACAATAATAAATAATAATAATAATAATCATAATAATGATAATAATAATAATAATAAATCATATCCATAATTATAAGTTCCTTATTTCATTATTCATAACTAAATAATAATAATAAAAAGAAGAAGAAGAAGAAGAAGAAGAAGAAGAATAATGATAATAATAATAATAATAATCATAATTATAATTATAATTGTAATCATAATCATAATAATAATAACAGTGGTATAAATGGTGACCCTTCATCATTATTTCCTCGTTCATCTTATTTTTCAAGACTTCCTCACTAGAATCCACATAGACACCCATGGTTCTTAATATTTTCACAATTCAATACCGATCATATCCATTTAACCATCAAGATTAATAATAATCAATACAGCCAATTAATCATATACATATCAATAAATATATAAAACAAATATATAAACATTAAAGCATCTTAATTTAACAACAATTCCCGAACCTACCCTGGAAAGGTGAGGACTAGAAGTACCTTAGCCCTTTCCAAACACTCGGTTCCCCCCCAGAATACCAGAGAATATACCCCCTGACCTTAATGGAGTTGAGGATATTCTGTTATTTCCCTTGCTTTAGCTCACAGTGACGAGAAAAGAAAAATGAGAGAGAGACTTGTACGTAGAGAAAGAAATAAGAAAGAGAGGCCTTTGCTAATTTTCGTTGGTTCTGAGAGTTCAGACTTGGGAATGAGTTGTGGTATTGATTTAATAATGTAAAAGACAAGTGGGGGATAAGCTTTTTCATGATTGAATGTCAGGTGCATTAATTATGGAAATAATAGAGGTTTTAGAAAAGAAGTGAGCTGTAATTTGACCATTTTCGTTGCCTACGTACAGGAGCTAGCATGATTGAAATAGATATATATTAAAATATATAAAAGATGCTATGATTGGAGTAAAAAGGTGTAAGTTTCCCTGCAGGTGGCTCGTCCGTGATAACACACTCGGATTTGTGTGAACCAGCCGACTGGTCAATAGCATACCTTTTGGTTAAGAATAGCGTCTCGGTCCAGCCCTGTTCCAGTCGATTTCCATTGATCATGCCCCTTTTCAATTCTGAAGCTGTTCAGCATTTCTCTTTCCGAGAAGTTCCAGCAGCCTCTTTCCGATTAGAGTAGCTTCACTCGGAAGGGAATTTACTCGGAACTGTTTCTGCTTGAAACACTCGGTCAACTTTTCCTTCCTCGGAATGACTCACTCGGAAATGTCTTACCCGGACTTATTCAGAAATATCCTACTCGGATATCTCTGTCCGAAAGTGTTCTTTCAAAGTCGGTCACTTTTCGTTCAGAATTGATTCAATCGGGAATCATCCACTGTCAGTCTTTCTTCACTCGAAAATACTTCTCTCGGAAGTGAATCACTCGGAAATCATATAACCGAAAGATCATTCGGAGTTGTGTCACTCGGAAATCTTACAACTGAGATCATTCGGAGTTGTTCAGTTCTCTCTCGAAAAGCGTTCCACTTGGAAGTATCACTCGGAGTCAAAGGCAAGCTTGAAGACAGTCCCGAGCACAAGCTCTCGGCAACTTTAAGACATCCGAGTACGAATAGGACGAAGGGGTTCATCACTCAGATATTTACTTCCCCCGAAAACTTTTCACTCGAAAACGTATTCGTTCGAGGTCAACCTTTATCTGTCCAGAAGTATCTCCCTTGAAAATAACTCACTTGGTATATTTTCAGTCGGTAGTATACCACGCGGAAATTGGAAATCTTACTCGGTGTTATCCCACTTGGAAATGTCTCACTCGGTGAAATCCCACACGGTAGTGTCATACTCGGAGACACCCCATTTGGGAAAGTTACACTCAACTCGGAGATAACCCACTCGGATATTTACTACTCGGTAATATCTTGATCCGAGAAGTACCCATTCGAAATCAGCTTTTCTTCAGTTGGACGCATTTCTCTCGGAAACGTTTCACTCGGAGATGTTTCACTCAGGAATGAGGCACTTGAAAACGTTTAACTCGGAAACGAGTCACTTGAAGGCGTTTGACTCGGAAACGAGTCATTCGAAGGCGTTTGACTCGGAAATGAGCCATTCAAAGTCATTTGACTCGGAAACAAGTCATTCGAAGGCGTTTGACTTAGAAATGAGTCATTCGAAGTCATTTGACTCGGAAATGAGTCATTCGAATGCGTTTGACTCAAAATTGAGTCATTCGAAGTCATTTGACTCGAAAACGAGTCATTCAAAGACGGGACACTCGGACCTTTCACCCAGAAGTGGTTCTCTCGAACACACTTCACTCAAAATGTCTTCGAGGCCAGGACTCCACTCGGAAGTGATTCTCTCGGTCATGTCTTACTCGGAAAACACAATCTTCACTCGGAATTTCAACCTTCACTCGGAATTTCTCTCGTTCACTCGGAACAGATCCCTTTCTTCACTCGGACAGTCTTATCTAAGACATGTTTCACTCGGAAAATGGATAATATCATTAATGGTCTATATAAATTCCATAATTATACACAAAAATAAAATTTTTGGGATATTACGGACCATCCATAGGGTATTTTATTTACTTATTAACTCTTACAGAACTTCCAAACTTCATAATTTACAAAATTAAGACTGTTACTAAAAATAGGGATGTTACACACCTCACTACTGGGTCCTACCTGACCACTAGGTAGCTCAACGGGGCCACAAACGACCACTGGAGCCAAAAACAGGGGTAATCTATACTAATCGATCATCCACACCACACAACATGCATATAAAGCAGTTATACATCATCAATAGCTTAATTAATCAACATTTCTTATTATCAATTTAGATAATTCATCACAACTCAGTCCCGACTTCATAGCCATCACCCTGGGACACTCAAATAAGCTACTCAGGCCATCAACTCATCAACAACTTCATTTATATTTTGTCATTTATCATCATAGTTGACAAACTTTAATTCATCAATCATGTTATTCATTCTCAAACATCAATAATCGCAATCATCATAATATTATATCACTTCATCATTATGATCGTAATCATCATATCATATCATTTCATCAACATATATTCATATATCGACATATCATTACCATTATGCCTTACATAATTATCCACCATCATAGTATCAATTATCCACATACATATAAGCAACTCACGCTATAAAACAATATCATATACTTACTATCATACTCAAGCATCACAATTTACTTACATTTTTCTCAAAACACACACATTCATAATTATTCATATATTCATATGTAGATAATTATCATTTAACTATTCTACATTTTTCCTGCAATTGTCGGAACGGCTTCGATAATTATTCCCATTAATATATACGCCTGGTACACCCCCTTACCTCAACTACGCATTTCTCAAGCTTTATATCAAACCCCAAACTCACCGATTCCTTAAAATATTTTTAATTAAGCATTTCACATAAAGAAATTAACATTCAGACTTCCAAAATCGCAACCCATTCCACCAACACGAATTAAATTCCAATTCAAGTTTCTGAACCCTTACCTTTTTCACTTTTGAACCTCGTTCTTATACTCCGTTTCACCTACGGTTCCTCTGAAGCTCCATTTGAACCCTAACACACCAAAACCATCAATCATTAGCCATTTCAGAATACCTACAACATAGAGAATCATTTTCAAGCTCCGAAATGTCATGAAATTACAAAAGTGGAAACCCTTATAAAAACCCCCCATTCAACCTGAAGAATTAAGAAGAGGAATTATGATGAAATGTAAAATTAAAGGTACCTATACGTAGATCTCATCTTTGGGATATCAGAAACACATTCAATTTGAAATTTTATCAACAAATAGACTTCCAAGTTGGAGCTTAAGGACACGGCAATGGTGTTTTGCTTTTCTCGAATGCTTTCTGTTTTCTTCCTCTCTAATTCATGCGAAGAAGGCAATGGGAATTGAAATGAAATGTTTTATTCCAAGGGCAATCTTTTTGTTTTATTTACCATTTTCTTCTAAATTCTTTAACTTTTTTATCTTTTCTTTAATTAAATATATTCTATTTTTACCCTTTAGTAATTATTAATTTATGTATCAATTTAATTTAAAACTACCTTTTAATTTTCCCCTCTTTAATTAATTTAATAAATTCACTCTCGTTCTAATTACATCCCTAATTATTTAATTTAATCATTGTTAACTCACCGATAATTTATAATTTAACCATATCCAATGTAATTAATTCATTTAATTATTTGGGATGTTACAAGTGTTATTAAAACCAGACCGAGATCAAACCAGTCAAGGTATGAGTTAATGGGTCAATGGTGGAACTGATTGAACCATTAATTGAATCAGTTAACTCGATCTATTTAAAAAAAATAAAAATAAAAATATAACATAAATAATTCAAATATTTCATATTCTGAATTTTCAAACTTTCAAAATCAAACACATAAGAATAAGTACTTAATAAAAAAACAAAACAATATCGATTTGAATGAGGTAATTTAAACAGAAAAATTTACTTACGTTAAGTCAACCAAATCGCAGATCACTTACTTAACCAATTCAATAATCTATTTGAATCGGTTAGATTACCCATTAGGTATCTAACCTCTGCGCCCACAGAAATGAGTGAAGTGTAGTCTAATGCCGATGCTGTGTATACGTTATATTCATACTGGTTGCTTATTGAAGAAGAAGGGAATTTCAATCAAAGGCTTTTTTTGCTATCTTGATGGAAAAGTAATTGATAGTTGAGGTTGGCTATTAATGTCACCTGATTGGTTCAACAATTTGTCTTTCTCAAGATCTGGATTGCCTTTTCACCGTCTCATTCTCATGAAAACAACTTGATTATTATTTAACACACTGCTTTTCTTTATCTCTATATGCTAACCTACTCATTCTCACCCTTTTTCCCATTCAAGCAACCCATTGCATTTGCATACAACCCGGTTATGAGTTACCATTATATGAAAACGTTTTCATTTATTATTACTATTGTGCCCATTAACACCAAACAAGCACATAATTTATTATACTATCATATATAATGATTTATCATATATAATGATTCAGTACTAACAAAATTATTTATTAATAAAAATATTTATTATTAATTCATAAAAAATTCTAAAACATGTTACTTTTTAGTTAAATTTAATATTCTTTTCATTTTTTTCTCTAGCGTAATTTTGAAAAGAAATTATTCCTTCTTATATCATTTTAGAAGTTCAAGAAAACATTTATTATTTGTTTTTCTATCATACATTTAGTCTTTAATTAAATAAATATGTGAAATAAATGAGGAGAGAAAAATATAAAGCTAAAGTAGGAAATTAATTGGTCAAATTTTGTATTGCAAGATCATTTAATAATTTTTTAAATATATGTATTTGTCAAAATTGCACTAGATAAAAAGAAACGTATGGAATATTAACAAATATCTATCTAATTTATATATTTTGTATTTTTTTTTCTTCGAAATAATAACAAATACATAAGGGGATAAATAAGGGTGGGAGAATTGAAGAATTAAAACTTAATAAACATACAATGTTAATTCATACCATACTTCAACTATGTTGACTTAAATGGATACTTATACGTTTCGTAAATGATAAAATTTTAATTTGTTATTATTATTATTTTTTAACGTGTAATTTATGCTATACATATTTATGATATAAATTAGTTAAACACTTGTAATGGTTAATTTACTTATTTACTTGTGCCTCCTCCCAAACAAGATAATTTAATAAACAATGAACATGAATGATAAGTAGTTTATGTGTATATCTCTGAAGTGATAGTAATCATGAATCTCTCCATATATATATATATATATATATATATATATATATATATATGGGAATCTTTGTTAAGTAATTGTTATTTGAAAATTAAGAAAATTATACATATCATTAATACTTTTTGGTTACAACTATACTCATAAAGTTCAGTTGTTCATGTTACACTTTAGCGTCATTTAAAATTGGTTATAATTGGATTCATTTATCCTCTCTCTCAAGTTATGATTGATTAGTGTTGAAAAATATTAATAGTAGTAAACAGTAGGGATATGGTTAATTATTCATCATTTTCACTTTTTCTCTCCTTGATCTCTTTGTACGACACTTCCAAACAGATTATTACTTTCCCTTTTACTGTCCCCACCATTTGTGCAATTTCATTGTAATATTTTAGCCAATGCATTATGCCGTGTTAGATTGAACTCAACTTCTATGAGATTATGATTTACTACTGGTAATTAATTTAATGAAAAGGAGAGAAATCAGCCTTAAAATCACGTACAATAAACAACACTGAAATCAAGATGGTTATATTGATATCTTGTCGCTACTTGGGACTGGGAAATCCATTTTCTTTTTCACAAAAGTAAACGAGGAAAAGATCGGAACACGCAAGGAAAGAAGGAAAGATTATGAATTGGGCACATTGTGTATGTTGGCAACTATATTTAAACTTCTGGGGGAAAAGATTCCTTCCACAACAAAATATCACAACTTTCTTTTAAATGGATCTTTTGTGCATAGTTGATGAGTATATCTCTCAACTATATGATTCATTTTAATGGATAAAAAACAATAATTTCAATTGTGGTTGGTTTAAGTGTTAAATACTTAATTTTATTTTAGTAAGATTTCATGTTTGAATATGGATGAAAAAATCACTAGTAAATATAAAAAACATTATATCGAATATAAAACCTTATTTAAAGAAAATTAATCATATACTACTTGAATTAACCACTATTAGTTAATACCTCTCCTATTTAATATGCATATGTGTATATACACACTGCAAGAAACAAATTCTATAGCATGAGAGCATGGCCTCAGACTTAATCCTATGACATAGGACATCTCTAACATCAAATTCAAATTTGAAATGGCATCAAACTGTGTCAGACACCCTAGTATACATCTTTTAAAAAAGTTAGTTCATAGATTAGATATGGGACACTAATTCATTGTCATAGGACAATATCTCACACTCAAAAACACGTTAAACTTGACAACAACACCCTTCTTCTCCCTTTTTTTGTAATCACCTAGCAACCTTATCCTTTTTCTCTCCCAATATTTCCATCTCCCTTAATTACCTCATTAAGTGCTTCATTTCAAAAGATCAAGGTATCATTGTGTTCATGACAAAAATGAGCATTTCTAACCGATTGATTTTACGTTTTGATATGTCATTAGTTATATTTTGACCTACCTTATGTATATTGTGTTGATTGAGAATGTATGAATGAAATTAGACAACATGACCTGTGAAATTGGTTAAAATATTAGGGTAGATGACTATTGCATGTCAGATAAATAATTTAAGAAAATTATTTGTCTTGAATTGTTGTTGGTTGTTTATTGATGTTAAGTTCTTTTTTTTGGAATTTCTATATAATATAGGTTATACTGTCTAATTTTAAAAAAAATATTATCTTGTGAATTAAAAGTAAATTCAATGTTAATAATTATATTTTTTGAATCGAGTGTTTAAATATACTAATATAGAAAATGGATTGTATATGGATGTATGATAGAATTGACATGAAAAGGAGATTGAAAAATAAAATTTCTTAAAGGGGTTGAAGAATTTGTCAACAAAGCTAAGCAACAAGTAATTGCCATATCTGGTGGTGGTATTAGATGCCCTTGTCATAAGTGTTGTTGTGTGAAAATACTGAATGAAGATAAGGATAGATATCATCTATACAAGTCAAGTTTTTAACTGAATTATTGGGTTTGTATTTCCCATCGTGAGGTGTATGAATTTTCAACATATACTGGTTTGTCACAATATAACACTAGTGCCTCTAGTTTAGGGGTGAACAATAATAATGTTGACATCATGAATGATATGATACATGATGCGTTTATGGGTTGTAATGATGATGATGATGAATACATTATTGATCATATATTTGATTATTACATGGAGAATGACTCAAAAGAACCTAACCCTCAGTGTCAAAAATTCTTTAAACAATTGATGTTGTCTAAGGAACCAATTTATAAGGGTGTCATTGAGTCTAAGTTGTTAGTAGTTATTGTTAAATTGATTGTTGCTAGAGATGATTGGAAATGTCCAAAAAATTTATTGATTTCTTTACGAAGTCGTTGCACGACTGTGTTTAGACACCCTAAAATATCTCTAGAAGTTACTACGATGCCACTAAATTAGTAGGGAAGTTGAGGATAAAGTAGAAACCATTAACTATTGCATGAACATCAATATGTTTTTTTGGAAGAAAGACAATGATTGAGTGTAAGCTTTGTGAAGAGCTAATATATTTATCTAAACAGGCAGGTGATTGTGGGAATTACAATAATGTTCCTCATATGAAAATGTTCTATTTTTTTATCACTTTAAGGTTTTAGAGGTCGTATATGTTTAAGGAAATTGTTAAGCATATGACATGACATTTTAAGAAAATAAGACAATGGTATGTTGTTTGGATGAAGTACGCATGGAAGGTTGGTTGCCTAATATGTGCGGAAGAGACCAAGTCATTTTGATTGTCGTTTGGGGCAAACATTTATGGTTTGAATATCATCGATGATTCCTACCACAAGAACACCATTCTTATGATAGCAAAAGATCATTAAAAAAGAATGTCGACTAAGAGGATGATCAACCTATAATGATATTGAATAGGAAAGACATTAATGAATTTGTTGAGGGTTTCTTAGAGGTAACACAAGTGGAACTTAGAAAGAACCTTAGTTTGGTGTTCTACACAATTGGACCAAGATGTCAATTTTCTAGGAATTGCCTTATTGGAAGGATAATTTATTAAGATATAACCTAGATGTCATGCACATCGAAAAGAATTTATTTGATAATATATTTAACATTATGATGAGCGTCTCTTGTAAATCCAAAGACAATAAAAAAGCAAGATTAGAGATTACTAGGTAGTGTCACCACACAAATCTAAAGTTACAAGATATAGACAATGATAAAATGAATATATCAAAGGCCAAGTATATCTGACACCTTCTAAAGCAAAGACCGTCTACAACCTTAAATTTGTTTTTTTATACTTATAAGACAGGGTTTTAGTTTTGATCCTCATAAAACAAAATTCTTTTAAATACAACTTATTCTGAATATTTTATTTTTAGTCCTTTTTGTTGAGTTGAATTTGTTTACTATTGACACGATAGACTAATATATACTTTTTTATTTTATTTTCTCAGTCACTTTATTTTACCTTTTCTTGCCTCAAAATACCACATTTGTCACTTAATATAAGAACCTCTTAAGAAATTTTTTTTAGTACTTGTTCACACAAAGAGTAGTAAGCACAAAACCCTAGGAAAATCCTCCTAGGAATTTGGTCTATTAATCTCTATTATGTATCACTTAGGTCACAATGTGAATAACACGTGCTTTTATATAAAAGTTATCAGGTGGGCTTCAGCCCAATAGCTTAAGATGTAAACTAATCTAATATTTGATATTAGAGAGAGATATAAGGGATTAGTGGGGACCACCTCTCATATTGAGGAGGCAACAGGAGCCCCTTAGCCACGAGCCTTGGGTGTAAGGTCGGGCGAAGTGGTTTAAATATAAGTCGGGCAATCCCTCTTTCATTTGCTTTAAGTGGCAACGTGTGTAAGATACTTGGGTTAATATAAAAAAATTAAGATTATTTATTTCTGAATGAGGAGAGCCTTTATCTTTGAATAAGGAGAATCTTTATCTTCGAATGAGTAGAGTCTTCATTTCCTAGTGAGGAAGGTCTTCATGTCCGAGTGAGGAAGGTCTTTATTTCTGAGTGAGGAAGATCTTTATGTCCAAGTGAGAAAGGTCTTTATTTCTGAGTGAGGAAGGTCTTTATTTTTTAGTGAGGAAGGTCTTCATGTCCGAGTGAGGAAGGTCTTTATTTCTGAGTGGGGAAGGTCTTGGTGACGTGGCAAGAGTATGATAACCGCCATTTGTCACTACGAAGTGGTAGGGACATGCGCTTGTCATGATTGCACCGTTTCTAAATCCCCAGGCCATTTAAAGGTGTGTCGTTTCACCCAAAGTTGTCTTAAAGAATCACATCCATCAATTTGGGGCTCAAGGGATCTTTACCGTTGGATTCTGGACCACGTGTCTTCCTCTAGGTGCGTCAACACTTAGATGCATCGTGTCCGTTGTGCCTTCTCATCCCTTGGTCTTCCCACCGTTGGATTAAGAAGTATGATCAAAAGGTGTTTCCCTCTTATAAATTCATTTCCTTTTTCTCTTTCAAAACTTTCAGACTTTCCACATCTCTATTGATCCTTAACCTTAGAAACTGAGAGTCTTGTGCGTCTCTGCTGTGACTTCCATTGTTGCACTTACGTCTTTGATTTTGCTAGGATTTCTCTTTACTAGGTCAGTGCTTCTCTTTGTTTCCCATTTTCTTTGCCTGTGAGGGTTGTCTAGTGTATTTATGGAGGGGGATTACGACTGGGTGAAAGACGAGGTGCTACTCGTTTCTTTATCTCTCTAGCATTAGGATTCTATGGCCCGGTTATGGGCGTCGGGGACCTTCAACCACTATACTCTTGCCTAAAATGTGGAGTGTATTTACTGTTCTGAGCTCGATAGGGTTTGCCATGAGCGTAGGGATCCTAGTGAGTTAAACTTCACCTTCGTGTATAAGACTTTTTTCTCCCAACTCAATCTTTCCTTCCCCTTTTCTGATTTCCAAATTAGGGTATTGTGTGCCTTGAAAATCGCTCCTACCCAATTATATCTGAACGATTGGGCATTTATGCGGGTGTTCGAGATATTGTGCGAGCACTTTGGCCACGTCCCCTCAATTCCTCTATTTTTTATTTTTTTAATGCAAAAGTCCCTAAAGCCGGAGTGCCAATGGGGTGGATTTCTCTAAACAGCGTTGCTCGTCGTAATCTTATTAGGGCTTTCGATCAGTCTTATAAAAATTTCAAAATGGGCTTCTTTAAAATCTGAGTAGGACTAGATCCGCCTGGGGAGGATTTTTTACATTATCTCGACTCCCAACCTCGTTTCCCATTGGGATGACTTGAGTTTGTCCCAGAGGACGGACGCCAAATTTCTGTCAGATGACTTGGGGATTTTCTTTAGCTCCCAGGCCTTGATCGCCCTATCCCTTCACCCAGATTCTCTCAACGCCTGGATAGGTTAAAGTGGTTCTTATTGTTGTTGTGCCTCTTTTTGTTTTACTACTTATTTTATTTAATTGTACGCTACTTGTGCAGCTGACATGGCTCCGGAGAAACTTTCTATATCCTGGGAGGGGTTCCCGAGTAGGAGGGGGTAAGAAAATATCATTGAGGGGTGAGAGCTCTGCTGTCCCTGAGGGTTCTCCTCAGGTTATTACCAATGCTACCTCCATCTCCGTGGTTCTGACTTCTTCGCAGTTGGAAAGGGAGGCGGGGCGAACTTCAAAAAGGCTCCAAGTGGGGCAATTTGAAGGAGAGGCCGGATCGAAGGCTATCAGGGCGAATCGCACTGACTCCCCCAGATGCACTGAAGACCAACCGGGGGCAGAAGCTTCTCAGATTGTGGTATCCAACAGTCCTGAGTAGGAGGAGGAGTTCCCTGAGCTTCAGAGCTGAGTGGGCCGAAGACCAGAGGGGGCTGTTTCTATAGGGAAGGTATCGGCAGAGCGAATTGCTGTGACTCTTCCTAGTGAGACAGAGCTTGGGGAAAGGGCATGGGAGAGCTTTGCCAATGGGACTCTGGCCGGTACTCACAATCCAGTTCAATCATTGTGGAATGTTCGTTTCCCTGTCCCTGGCTTTGTGGATCGAACTGTGGTCTTCAAGGAGGATGAGAAGAAGTTTAAAGGTTCAAACACGCCCTCCATGTGTCGGGCCATCGAGATGTTTAACCTCCAAGCAACTTCCATGACTCGGTCCTTGGAGAAGAAGTTCGTCAAGCAGGAGAAGGAACTGGGAATGCTGCAGGTTGAAAAGGCTACTTTGCTTAAGGAGAAAAGCTAGTTATAGCAGTCTTGCGACTTTTCTTCCTTACAGCTTAGCGACGCCTGAAAGGAGGTTGGGGAAATCACCAACGAGCTCAAGCAGGTTAACACTGAGCTGTCTGAGCAAGAAGCTGGTCGAGGTGGAGTTGACGACCGCGTCCAAGCAGTGTGCCAACTTAGGTAGGAGGTTGACTTCTATTGAGAAGGCTTACGGCTTGGTCTGTGAAAGCAAAGAAGAGGTGGATAAGAAGCTAAAAGATGCGGAGTCAGCTCTAGAGAAAGAGATGGAGGAGAGAGAGTCTTATAAAGCTTTTGTTGTGGAAGAGGTGTCAGAGAAGTACGTATCGACCTTCGAACTATGTCAGTAGTAGATACGATTACTGAATCCTACCTTGGAGTTGAACTTGGAAGGTGTCGGCCCTTTTTGTATTATTGTAGATGGCAAGGTAGTGGACCTTTCTGACTCTGACGATGAGGAGGAGGTAGCCATTGGTGCTACTGCCGGGCTTAAAATGGAGGATTATGTTGACCCGGCCACAACTTCTAACGCTCCCAAGATCGCAACCGAGGCCTCAACTGCTGACACACCGACCCTAACTGCTAACACACCGGCTGCTGATCCCCTCACTTAGTTACTTTTGTTTTTGTATAGTTTTTACTGAATATGTATCCTTCGCTTGTAATGAATGAGTAAATCATTTTAATGAACAATGCATTTTTGGGACCCGTGTCTTTATCCGCACTTTAACCTTTATGTTATTGCTTGTGTTGTGTGTGCATGTGTTTGGGAGTCTCGCTTCATGTAACGCCCAGAGATTTATCGTATGTGCCAAGGGGCATGCTTCTCGCCCAAACTTTTATTTACCGGCAAAAGTCTGTAGAGTGTTGAGGAGTGTGTTCCTCATTCGTAATTTAAATTATTAATGAAAACTTGTAGAGTACTAAAAATTCGTCGGTCGCCAACTAAGCTACTTACTCTTTATGTGTTGCTGACTGTGTGTTGTGTGCTTGTGGGCAGGTGACATGGCTCCGTGCAAGTTGACACTTAAGGATTTGATAAGGCGTTACCAGGAGGTGCATCCAGAGGGAGTCGTGGCTAAGAAACTAAGACTTTCTTCGGTGAGGGCAGGGGGTGTTGGCTCGTCCGAGCTTTGCCCGCCTGGAGACTCCGTCGGTGAGGGGTAAAAGATTTGGGGCTACTACCTTGGTGACTAATACGGAGATTTCTGAGCCAAACAGGGATGCAATGTGTAACATCCCGAATTTTATAAAAATGAATAATTAAGGAGAATGAATAATAAATGATTGTATATGAGAGGATTTGTGTCCCAAAAATATTGGAATGATTAGATTAGGATTTATTATGGATAATTATGATTTATTAAGATTTAAGGAGAGGAAATTATACCCGATTAGAATATGAGTGTTGGACCAAGTATCTCCGATTGAGATGCCTTTGGTCAGGGCTGTTAAGAATATTAATGGGAATCCGAATCTATATTTGGAATAATTTTTGGATATAGTATTGAGCCCGAACAGAGAACCTATGTATTATAAAACGGAGAAATTATTAATGAGGGCTAAACTTTAAAATAAAAATCCCTCCCCTTCTCTTAATTTTCACGCCACTTCTTCTTCTCCTCCTCCTTATTCTCTTCTCTTCATCACTTCTCCTTCTCCTCCTCCTCTTCTTCTTCTTCTCCTCAAAACCCTAAGCTAATGGTGGCCCTCTCCTCCTCCACCATTTTCATCTTCTTGGGAGCTTGAAGGAGAAGCTTGTAGCTGGAACCCTTCTCTCTCTTCTCTTCCATTTTCGTGTGGCCCTCTCCTTTTCTTGGGAGCTACCCATTTTCTTCTCATGAGGTAAGCTTCTTACCATTTCTCAAGAGCTTGAACCTTTGGTTATAAGTTGTAGGTGTTGGAAGAGTGGTTTATGTATGTGGGTTATTGGTAGAAGCTATTTTTATATAAAACCCTAAGTGGGGTATGAGAAATATGTGTTTTTGTGTGGGTGTTGGGGGGTACACGAAAATTTAGTGTTTAATGATAGAAGATGATGATTATTTATGATTATTGTTGGATTATTAATGGAACCCTAATTATAAGATTTGGGGGAAATGAGTAATAATACCATGAAAAATGGTTTTTAGTGAAAACCCATGATAATATATGTATGGGTGTTGTTAATGATGGAGATTAATGGTTATTGGAAATGATTATTGAGCTTTGAGGAAACCCTAAGTATGATAAATTGGGGGTCTTAGCTAAATAGGTGATTTTGATGATTATTGATGTCTTAAGAATGATTTTATATGAGGAGATGAATGTTTGAAGCATTGGTGTTGATTAATGAGGTTGGAGGAATTAAATTGGATTGTTGATGTTTATGATGATGTTAAAAATGGTTGCAAGCTATTGATAAAGGATTAAGGAAATAGATGCTTGAGTTGATGAGTAAGTAGACCTTGATATATGCCATGTTTATAGTGAAATGATATGAATGGCAAATTGTTGGTTATTGATGATAATGTATGTGTATATATGATGATGAATAACCCATGAGGGGTTGAAATATGTACATGTTAATGAACCATCCTTGAGGGGATGAAGTATATGTTTTGTGAATTGAGAATTTATGTGGATGATTGGCATTGAATGAGATGGCCATTGTGATGGTATTGGTGATAAGTTTGAGGTTTATGCATAATTGAGGAACTCATAGAGTCAAATTGAGTTTTAGGTGATTTTGATGGCTTGGGTTAGTCCCAATAGCCCATATATATAGTTTATGACTTGTAGGAATTGGAATGGGCCAATTCCATTGAGAATAGGCCCTTGAGTTGCATAAAAGTGCCTCTAAATGGGTAAAACGCATTTATACGCATAAATCCCTCAATTTTGAGAATTTCTGAGTGAGGCCGGTGGCCACACGTCACAAATAATATATTTTAGCTTATGACAAATTTTGAAGGTCATTGGATTTGAATTGAATGAGAATGGGTGATTGGAAATTGAAATTTTGGTGTTATTCTGCATAAAAACAGCAGCAGGGCTGTCTTGAATCGATTCAAGACCCTTTGAATCGATTCAAGAGGTGCTGTTTTCACTATTTTGGGCTCCAGGGGCGTTTGAATCGATTCATACGAGTTTGAATCGATTCAAGGCCCTCTGTTTGTCAAAATTTGAGATTTTGGGACGCTTGAATTGATTCATACGAGCCTGAATCGATTCAGAGCCCTGTTATGGCCACTGTTGTGCTGTTTTTCCAACTGGTCTGTTTTCTTTTCTATTTTTGGCCCGTTTGGGCATCTTAATGACATTTTTGGCCTCTGACTTCTTCATGAAAGTTGTAGATAATTATGTTACGGAGGTGTGAGAATTGGTCTCACATTAATTGGAGTTTTCTAACTCTTATTAGACATAAAACACCGGACCTACTGCGTCATAAAATTCAAATTTAAGGGGGTTTTGAACCCAACTTTTTATGGTTATCAAATTGGGACTAATAGGTGATATTTGTGACATGTCCCACTATTTTTAAGAATAAAAGTAAGCTTTTATCATGTTTTAATATTGAAATTATTATGGGCTCACTATTGCCCAAAATCCCTTTTAGTATGGAAAAACAAGAGAATTCACTAAGGGTATATGTGTGGTTTGTCTTAGAGGTGATTGGGGAATGACTTAAGGCCATGGCAAGCTAAGTATATGTCTATGCTATGTTACGAAATCATGTATGTTTCCCCTCTATTGATATATTATGAATCTTGATGAGAAGTAAATGATGTGGAATGTAGTTAGCCTTTAAGATCTAGAGGATCTTAGCTTTGGGGAAAGAAATTCCCGAAGCCTAATACAATTACATAGCTTGGTGTTTACCAAGTCTAGGACTTGATGTTGGGCTTTATGATAAGCTAGCAAATGTTTAAGAATTATGAGGAATGCCTTGAGATGGCTTATTAATTGTATGAATGCATATGTATATTATGTAGATCATATTCCGGGTGATGTGATGGAGCATTCAGAGCATTGGAATTGTTTTGGCTCTTCCCTTGAGGTAGGAGAGGAGTTATATATTCAAATTGCATGAGTAGTTTGATGGTGATTGTTGTATGTGTTCTATACTCATGCTTGCCTTGCCATGTATATGTATTGAATTAATTGAAATGACAATTTGATAATTATTAAGAACTATTATGATATTCTTGTGATGGGTGCAAGTAATTGACTTGCATGTGTGTGAGGCAATTATGGTTGCTATATATGTATATGTAATTCGTAACACCTTGTTGCCACGTGTGTGGATTAATATTATGATGATTGCTATGCCCTTTGATATCCATGTATGGATTGTTATGAATGATGAGATGAAAATCCACTAAATAAAGTGTGGTAATATTGATGAATAATATGTGATGTTGAAATGCCATAGTGGCTGTTTACAAGTATTGACTTGCGTGTATGATGTGAAAAATATACGAAAATATGTTGAGAAGGAAATGCCACATTAAAACTTGAAAATAATAATTATGAAACCAACAAGGTTGAAACCCACTAAGGTGTATGGTGGTGTTGGTGATTGTAATGATGATGATGATGATGTTTGATGAGTGGCATTTAGGATGCACAGAGTGAGGATGCATTTGATTTGCATTTGCATTGCATTCATCGCATATCATCGCTGTCTATGTGGAATATTAGGGGGTTCCACTAGGCAGGCCCAGTGGGAAGGCGGCTCAATGCACGAGCGTATTGTTGATTTCCCCTGTGACTCGGTGTGTGGGTCACGAAGCTGTCCATAGTTTGGTGACGAGGCACCCTATGTGGCAGGCCCAGTGGGCGGGCGGCTCTATAGTGAGCGAGTTACCTCGGTGTCCGACGGGGCACGGCTCTCTCGATGTGTGTTCGGGAGAGGCCCGTAGCACTTTTGGCAAGTGAGGCCATGTTGTTGATCCGCAAGTCACAGGGTGACTAGTGCTACAGATGGGCGATAGCGGTTTGGTACCAGTAAAAGATGTTGTCGAGATGCATGCATGCTTTGTGATATGTGTACACATTTTACTACTGCAGTAGGGGCATAGTAGCACACCTATGCTTGACCCACAACTTGGTGTTTATTCCCACAGTCGGATCCGCATTTGTTATTGATTATTCCATTGTGCATATGCATTAGCCATAAGAGCATTTGCATATAGCATGGAGATATGCCAGAATATGATGATGATTGATGATGATTGAGATGATGGTATTGGTGTTGATGAGATGAGAAGTTAATATAATGGAAGACAACATAAAAGTAAGAGAATATATGAATAAACGAAATGATGTGAATATGACGATCTGTATTTACGGCCCAATGTTATGAAGGGCGTGACTGTTTACGATTAATGATGATAATGAATATGAATGCCCTTGTTGATAAGTGGTTGGTGATTGTGTATATGATTATGTATGTGCTTGTGCTTATTTATGATATGAATTGCGATTCATGAGGCTTGTATGCCTATTGTGATAATGAGGTAATGAATGAATGATAATTTAATATTTTGATAGCAGAGCACACATGACATTGTATGCATATACACATGATCACAATATATATATTATTCGTCATTTTGAATGTATAACTCACTCTCCCATGTGGTCTCCTTTTTAGCATTGTGATGCAGGTTACCATGGGATGAGTTCGGATTTCAATTAAAGCTTGGGTGAAGGTAAATAGTGGTAATGGAAGTGCCTTGGCCGGCATCATTTATGGATTCTTGTGTAATGAATAAATTGTATATGATTGTATAGATGATTTAGAGATTTTGAGTATGTATAAGTTACTCCATTGAATTGATGAATGATATATATATATAGAATGTAAGAGATGATTTGATGTGTATTAGAAGGATTGAAATTGAATGATGTTAATTGATGGTCGTGATAGTCGGGAGAAGATCCCCGAATGTAGATGAATATATTTATGTATATGTAATTATATCTTAGGCATTACATGCTTATATAATTATGTAAAAGGATGATGGATGTCTATTAGGCTTACGATATGCCATTGCGTGTTTTGCCGAGCCTTTTCTCATATCGTCATATATGGGACTAGGCGTGTACCCGGTATACATATTCTTCTTCCGCTGTAAACTCTATTATTTTCGTATACCGTTATGGGCAATTTATTTATCGATCCAGCTTCAGGTTTTATAATCTCACTCTCTGGTTTTTCTGTGATTTGGGTCATGATGTGGTCATGGTGATGTCTTAGAAATATTTTCAAACGCGAAAAATTTATTTGCAATTTTTATTAATTATGTCGATCACATCGGGATTCGAGTACAGAAAATCAGGGGTGTTATACAATGTTCAAGCTCGGTCGATTCCTATCCGCGGAGTACATTACCGGGACTATTTCGAGTGATGTGTTTCGACTGATTGCCTTGAGGAGGAATTACTTAATGGGTCGTTGGGTACGGATAGGAGCCCAGCTCACTCTCTTTGGAACACGCATTTTCCCGTTTCACAGTTTGTGGATCACGCCATCCTTTTTGGAGAAGATGAGGAAAGACTTGCTTCTTCTGACACCGTTGCCACGTGCCGAGCTGTGGAGATGTTTGGGCTCCGAGCGACTTCGTTATCTTGGGCCATCGAGAAGCGAATGGCTGATCAGGACAAGGTGGTGAAGGCCTTAACTCGGGAACGCGACGCCTTGAAGGAAGAAAATGAGCTGCTGCGAGAGGGGAAGAAAAAAGATTCCGCTCGTATTGGGGAGACGAGAGAGTTGATAGCCACTATGAAATCGGCCTTACAGCGGGCGGAGCGGGATTCAGCGAGGTTGGAGTTAACTAATGTTGAGGAAGATTTGAAAGCCACTAGAGTGGGGCGAGATTGGGCAGAGTCACAATTGTCAGATGCGGAGGAGAGATGTTCCTATTGGGATCGGAAAGTATCAGACGTCGAGGAGACATATAACGTTTTATCGCTGAGAAAGCTTGCCTTGGAGAGGGAGCTTCAGAGAGCCCGATCGAATCTAGAGGCTTTAAAAAAAGAGATGGAGGAGAGCCTTATTGCGGCAGAGAAAGATACTGCAGTAAAATATGTCAGCGCATTCCAGCTGTGTCAGGAGCAGATCACTGTCCTGAATCCTACTGATGCACTGAATGTCGAAGGCCTCAATCCCTTCAAAGTAGTTGTGGATGGTCACATTGTCCCTCCACCTGACTCGGAGAGCGAGCGAGGGGTATCTAAGTAGAGAAACCTTAATGGCCCGTTCTGTTTCTTTTTCTATTGTACTTCTGTATGTGATCTTGATGAAATGAACTTAATGTACCTGTACACTGTCATTTTGTCTTATCAATGAGCAATTGAATTTTCTTTCGTTCGTATAACATTTGGATGGGTTTAGGTTTGTAAATCGTCGATCGTAAGATTAGTCCCATGTCCGGGTTCTTTATGTAAGTAGGGGGATTTAAGTGTGCGGAATCGTGTGCCGAGGGACTTGATTCCGCGCTCGGGCTTCACTTGAACGAATTCAAGTCTTCAAAATCGTATGCCGAGGGATCGATTTCATGCTCGGTCTTCACTTGAACGAATTCAAGTCTTCAAGTCTTCAAAAATATTTATGTATTTTGAATGAGAATTTTAAAATGACTTAACTAGTATTCATTGATTAATGAAATTATATTAAGAATTTTAAATATATTTATTATTCACAACTTTTATTTTATATTTTTATATTTTAAAATTTTGAAGGAATTAGACTATAGTTCTTTAGAACTTTTTGATCTACATAATATTTATGATTTTCTGGAATTTTTTGAAATTTCTGAAATATTTTAATAAAATAATATATTTTAAATAATTTTAAATTCATAAAAAGCTACTTAAAATTAAAAATATTTACAAGAAAGTGAAGTTAAATTATAAGAAAATTTTCTAAAATCCATTTCAAATAGACTTATCTAAAAATTATCGGTTTGAGTAAAATCTCGATTTTTATCAATTGTAAAAAAATCAAAAATGTACCGATAAATTTTTATTAACAGAAAATTTTAGATTTTTAAAATTTAAACTTTATATTACTTATCATAAAATTAGTAAGAACTGATAAAATATTATTAAATTTTGAAAAGGATCAATTTTGAATATTTAAAATATACCGGGTGAATAGTTACTATTTGGCATAATAATTCAGCCGACATTTACTATGTAAAACACTGTGCATGTATAAAAATTTTAAAAGGTGCACAGTAACCAGAAACGAAAATTTCAGAAATTGTACAGTACTTTTATAATAAAATAATGAAATGCACAGTACATATTTTTGCTATAAATAGAGGGGAGCACCAAAGGAAACATTCACATTTTAGATTAAATTTTCTTAATATAGCAGTGTTAGAGAGATAGTGGTAGGAGTAAGAGAGAGAAATAATTTTTATGGAAGGAGGTTCTGCCAAAATTATAAGGTAAGAATAACTCTTTTTTATATTTTTTAGGTTTATTTTTATATCGTTTTAGAAATCTATTATTATACTGGATATAATATTATTTTAAATTACTATTCTGAATAGTAAATTACTATGTCAATAGTAAATTACTATTGAGAATAGTGAATTACTATTTAAATAGTAAATTATTATTACAAATAGTAAATTACTATTTACCTTTACTATTTATGATTTACTATTTACCGTTACTATTTACTGTCACTATGTACGTTTTATTATTTACTGTTACTATTCACATTTTACTATTCACTATTTACTATTCACTATTCACTATTCAAAATTTACCATTTCTGTTTTACGTAGTAATATTAATTTTTATCTTATGCCTATACTAAAATAAGTTGGTATTAATATTTCTAAAAAGTGGAGGCGCAAAGCGAACTCTCTTTTGGTAACAATTCAAGGTAAGGGGGAGTGAAATAAAAATATAATATAAAAAGACATAAGAATAATAGGAGGAGTCCCCTACTCCTTTTAACTATGAATAATTATTATATTTTAAAATAAAACTTATTATCATCTTAAGTAAATTAAATAAATAAAATTTATTCAAAAGTTTAAAATCTTTGGATGATTCATATTGATTAACTTAACATAAAGTTTAAAATATTTATATGACTCATTAACCTAACATACCCTATCATTAAGATTTAGACTGTGATGGACTTATACGGACTGTTATGGACTTATATAGACAGTGATGGACTTATATGGACTGTTATGGACTTATATAGACTATTATGGACTGATATGGACTAAATTATACTTTTATGTTGATTGGACTATGATGGACTCATATGACCATTGGACTATTTTGGACTTGATATGGACCAACTAACATTATGATTAAACTGCTATGACTTAAAATGAACTTTAATAATTAAAACACCTTGAAATAAATTGTGTAGATTTTGTATAGTAATTGTGTTATTTTTATTTGACTTGATTATAATCGATATTTGATTATGAGTGATAATATTTAATTATGATTGACAATATTTAGTTGTGATTGATGAATGATTGATGATCTTGTGAGGTGAAGTTTGAACATATAGCAAGCATGACGGAAAGCTAAAACTCAGTAAGAATATTCTTACCTTACACATTAAGTTTTTATTCTAAAAAAGTATTTTTATAATTACTTTAGTCTTTTATTCCTTCTATAAAAAATAAATATTTTCATCAACTTTACTTTTAATATTTAAGATAAAATCTAGTATTCTTTTTAGAAAGAAATTATTTTATGAAAATTAATTCATAAAAAGGTTGAGATAGTTAATTCTTAAATGAAAGAAAAATTTATAGTTTTAAGTATTTTTATGACTATAAGAGTTAATTTCTTTTAAGTAAATTAGAATTTTAAAGTAAATTATTTTGATTTTCCTCAATGTAATAACTAAAGGATATTTTGATATAATTAAGATTTCTTAGCTCGATCTTATTAGGATTCAATTTGAGAAAGATTATGTAAATATGTGAAGTTTTCTATAAGAAAAATTTGAGATATTTAAGGCTTGAAAACTCAATTTTTGGTGAGATTTGAATTCGAAAACTGTATTAAATTGATTTCTGTATAATAGAAATTCAGAGGAGAAATTATGGAAATGTATAGTTTATTGAAATGATGTGGTAAACCGTTATGGTATTTATTAAAAGTCTTCACCAACTAAATATGCGAGTAGTTCATGCATCATGAATCATTAAAGAGAATGAGATGTGATGTTGCCTGAGGATGGATTATAGAAACCGAGGATACATTAGAGGAGGTTCAAATGCGAACCTTGGGATGAGAGGGTGTGGAAGGGTGCTTTAGGGGACCTGGGGTCGCTCCCTAGTATCGGGTACTTTCACAATAAAAACTTTCTCAATCAGACTAGTCTCTAAGTGTTTCCATGCCAGTTGAGCTGTTCATATGCCATGAAGGCATTTATGTTATTATCCGGAATTATGGAACAGTGTAAACTCCTTGTTGGCCCAGTGCAAACTAAAACTTTAAGGGCCCACATGCATAGAATGAATGAGATGGTAGTATTAAAAACATTGAATGACATTCATGTGATTGTGACATTCTATGTGGGTGATTGTGAATGAAAGTATAATTGTTATGTTTATGAAAACTCTTATGCTTATGTCTTATCTGTAAAGTATTATATTCTGTTTCTCACTCCTTCTTGTTTGAATTTTGTGTCCAAAATATATGTTATGTGATATATAGCTAGCAGTTCAAGATGGACGGATATGTAATTACAAGAGGGTAAAGTGGTCTCATCCTCAATCAGATGGATGAAGAGATATGACAAGAGTAAGATTCTAAAACTCGATGGTTCAAGGACTAGGAAATGATTGGTCACATTTGTAGTAGAGTTATAGTTTAGTTTTATCTTGCCTTATTACAATATCAAGTTAGATAATTGTAATAAGGTAAATGTTAAACTTTGATAAACTTTATCATTCAGATATAATACTGATGTGATTTATCACTTATAATTTCTATAAATTATTTTGTCATTATGGACAAATATTGAAAGACAATGTTTTTTTATTTACTTTCAATATTCAAAGAAAATCATATGTATATACATCCTTGTATACGTGAGATAAAGAGTGATAAATATATATATATATATATATATATATATATCTTTCTAAAAGTTGTTTTTTAAAGCAAGAAGAATACATATATATCTCATGTATATAAGGGGGTGTTATAGTTCCTTCCCTGACAGTTCTTCTAAACGGTATGCGCCTTTTTCGAGCACTTCTTTGACCTGGTATGGGCCTTCCTAGGAGGGTCCCAAGTATTAAAAGGCCAAGGCGATAAAATTCCATGTAGTGGTTCCGGATAGCTATGGATCCTATTGGTGTTGCGCTGATAAGAATCACATTTCTTCACCAGTTCAGAGCACTCGGATCGCAGGGTGGGCCAGAAGTATCCCGCTCGGAGGACCCGAGCGGCCAAGGGTCAGACCTCTCTATGGAGATCGCAAATTCCTGAGTGTAGCTCCCTCATTATATAATCGGCTTGTTCTTTATTCAAGCATTTTAAGAAAGGCACTGTGAAACCTCTTTTGTACAGCTATCCATCTATCAAAGTGTAATTGGCCGTATGGACTTGTAATTTCTTAGCCTGCTGTCGCTCCACTGGCAGAGTCCCCTACTTTAAAAAATCAACTATAGGAGTCATCCATGTGTTTTCAATTTGAATTTTGCTCACCTAAAGGATCTGTTGTGCCTCCTGGATGGTAGGTTCTTCCAAGATAACTTGAATGATTGTTTTAAGATTCCCCGCTTTGACTGTGTTGGCGAGCTTGGACAAGGTGTCGACCCACTCATTGGCTGCTCGCAGGACGTGAACGACTCGAAAATGTTTAAGGTTCTGGGTTATTTCTTTTACTTGGGTCAGGTACTTTGCTAGGGTCGAGTCTTTGGTTTGGTACGACCCTTCAATTTGTCGAGCTACTAGTTAGGAGTCGGTCTTCACCTGAATGCATCAGGCACCTAGATCAGTAGCGTCTGTAGTCTCGCAATGAGTGCTTCATACTCTGCTTGGTTGTTGCTGGCCTTGAATCGAAATTGCAATGATTCCTCAATAATTAGTCCGGTTGGGGATTCTAGGACGACACCTGCTCCACTTCCTTTAGCGTTTGAGGAGTCATCTACTGAGAGGGTCCATAGGCCATGCTCTGTGTTATATTCATCTTTGTCTTCTCCCTATTCTACTAGAAAGTCTGCAAGTACCTGGGCTTTTATAGGTCCTCGGGGTTCGTACCGAATACCGTACTCAGATAATTCAACAGCCCAAGACACCATGCACCCTGCAATCTCTAGCTTCTGAAGAATTTTCCCCAGTGGTTGATCCGTTTGTACCACTATTTGATGACTGTGGAAATAGGGGCGGAGCTGTTAGGCAGCTATGACCAGGCTGTAGGCGAATTTCTCCACCCGCTGGTATCATATCTCAGCCCCTTGTAACGTCTTGCTAGTGAAGTACAACGGTTTTTAGATTGGGCCATCCTCTTAGACTAAGACTGAACTTACCGCATCAGCTCCTGCCGAAATATAGAGAATCAGGTCCGACCCTGCCTCAGGTCACGTCAAAATTGGGGGGATGCCAGGGAAGTTTTGAGATCTTGGAAAGCCTGCTCACATTCCGGGGTCCATTCGAATGCATCTGTCTTTTTTAGAACCTTATAAAATAGCATAGACTTCTCGGTGAATTTTGAAAGGAATTGAGAGAGGGCTGCAATCCGCCCTGTCAGGCACTAAACCTCCTTGACGTTTTGGGGACTTCGCATCCCTAAAATGGCTCGGCATTGGTCAGGGTTGGCTTCGATGCCTCTGTAAGTAAGCATGTACCCTAGGAACTTTCCCCCTTGGACCTCGAAAGAGCATTTTTCAGGATTTAATTGCATGTTATGCTTGCACAACTAAGTGAATGTCTCTTCTAGATCTTGTACATGTGACTCAGCTTGCTTGGTTTTCACGAACATATCATCTACGTATACTTCCATGTTCCTTCCAATTTGGTTGGTGAATATTTTGTCGACCAGTCTTTGGTAAGTTACCCTCACATTTTTTAGGCCGAAGGGCATCACCCGGTAACAATAATTTACCCCTGGTGATGAAGGCCATTTTCTCTTCGTCTCTCGGGTCTATTCGGATCTGGTTGTAACCCGAGTAGTCATCCATGAAGCTCAGCATCCTGTAACCTAAAGTACCATCTACCAAACTATCAATACTAGGTAAAGGGTAGGGATCTTTGGGACATACCTTATTCAGATCGGTGAAGTCGACACACATTCGCCACTTGCCATTTGACTTTTTTACCAGGACCACATTGGATAGCTGAGTTGGGTATTTGACCTCCCGAATGAATTTCACGGACAGGAGCTTCTCTATTTCTTCTTTGACTGCACTCTTTCTGTCAGGACCCATTTTCCTGGGTCTTTGAGACATAGGTTTTGCATCCTGGTCGAGATTGAGCGAGTGGCAGATGGTATTGGGGTTGATGCCTAGCATGTCAGCAGGATACCATGCAAACAGATCGTCGTTTTCCTTCAGCAGCCTAATAAGGGCTTCCTTTAAATGTGGGTCAAGAATTGCACTGATTCACGTGAATTGGCCAGGGAAAGACCCGACTTGAACAAGTTTGAGTGATTCTACAGGCTGAGGTCTCTCGTATTTCCGATCGTCATGAGGATCAAATCCTGTCTCCACGTCTTCCTCGATTATGAAAGCTGATTTGGGGCGGAGGCTTTCATGATAGCATGTCTGCGCCACTTCAGGGTCGGCTCTGACAACTCCCACCCTTCCGTCTCTGAGGGGAAATTTCATGGTCAGGTGCATGGTCGAGACGACGGCACGTAAGGCGTTGAGCGAGGGTCGACCCAACAGAGCATTGTAGAAGCTGGGGAAGTCTACGATCAGGAACTTAACCCATATTGCACGGCTATCTCCTCCACTACCGAAGCTGGTCCTCAAGCCAATACATCCTAAAACCTGTACAGAATCACCTGAGAAGCTAAAAAGTGCACTATCATACCTTTGTAGTTGTTGGAGAGAAAGGCCCATCTTTTGGAATGCCTTCCAATGAAGTATATCTACCGAACTGTCTTGGTCTATGAGTACTCGCTCGATCACGAAATCTTCAACTTCCATGGTCACTACCATGGGCTCGTCTCAGTTCGGTCTGCCCTTAGGGAAATCTAACTTATCGAATATGATAATAGTTGAGTCGGGACACTCTCGTAGCACATTTACCTGACCTGACTGACGCGATTGGCATGCTCGGGTCCCTGGGAATCCACCTGAAATCGTGTGAATGACTCGTCGTACGCCTCCCATTTCTTCTGCAGGCCTGGGAAAGCGGGAGCGAGGGTCTCAGGAGTGGTTCTGAGTTTGGAGTTCTACCTGGTTAGGGCGATCCCTTTCCCTTCTCTGAAAACCTTCTCAGGGGTTGTCACCTCTCCGCACGACAAACCTTGCCAGGTGCCCCTGGAGAATTAAATGTTCTATCTGGTTGCGTAGGGATCGGTAGTTCTCTGTAGCATGGCCGAAGGCTCTGTGGAACTTACAAAATTTAGAGGTATCCGACCCTTTAGGGCCATCCCCTGGAGGTGGCAGAGCTAGGATTCCTGTATTGTAGACTTCATGCAAAATTCGATCATGACGGTCCCTCAGTGGTGTGAAATCCGTGTAGTGGGGGGCGGTGTAAGCTTCGATATCTCGGTTTCTTCTGGGTCTTTTCCTTCTTTGCTCAGGACGAGGATTTCTCCGTTCTGTGGGGTTAGCCCGATTGATGACCTTAGTTCGGTCAGCCTCGTGTTCATCAACAACGATATATCTTACGGCTCTCGTACGGAAATCGTCTATGTCTGATGGTGGTTTCTTCGCCAGGGAGTCAACGAATTTGTCTGGGCGTAGACCCGTTTGAATGGCATGCAAAGCCACCTCCGGGTTAAGATCTCGGATCTAGATGACTTGTTCGAAGAAACGTGCCATATATTGCTTTAGTGATTCTCCCAGAAGCTGGCGCAGATTAACCAGGCTATGCGACGTTTGTTGCACGGCTCTGCTAGTGGAGAAATGGCTGAGAAACTTCTTGCTCAAGTCGGAAAAACTGGAGACACTTTTTGAAAGGAGATGGGAGAACCACTACAATACTGATTTAGTCAGGGTTGTGGGGAAAGCTCGGCAAAAGAGTAAATCGGATGCCCCCGTTACCAACATGGTGTTGGTGTAGATAGTGAGGTGATCTTCGGGATCACTGATTCCGTCATACTTTTCGATCACCAGGGGTTTGTAATCGAGGGGGGTAGGTGCCTCCATAATCGGGTCGGTCCAGGGGTGCGCGGTGAAGGGTAGTTCAGGGTTATATTTGGCAGTCTCCGTCTGGTATGAGGGTTGGTCAGCGGTCTTTTGGCGAGTGGATCATCCAGCATTATGACTGGAGGCCTCGTGCTCCCCTCTCTTTTGTCTTCTGAGTTCTGCATTCTCCTGTTGTAGATTGGTAACTGTCCTTTGTAGGTTCTCAACGATGTTGGTAAGGTGTTGTATCCGATCATCATGATCGGATGAGGTTTGGTGCCCGTTATCTTCCTCTCGCCGTGTGTACGAGTGTTTACCATGGTTGGGGCTTCTTTTTTCTGAATCAGGATTAAGGTTCTGGTGGTGTAGGATCTGTTTTTCCGGGCCTCACGGTGGGCGCCAAAATGTTCACACAAAGAGTAGTAAGCACAAAACCCTAGAAAAATCCTCCTAGGAATTAGGTCTATTAATCTCTATTATATGTCACTTAGGTCACAATGTGAATAACACGTGCTTTTATATAAAAGTTATCAGGTGGGCTTCGACCCAATAACTTAAGATGTAAACTAATCTAATATTTGATATTAGAGAGAGATATGAGGGATTGGTGGGGACCACCTCTCATATTGAGGGGGGAACAGTACTTAAAATAAAAACCTTATCAAAATATCATTAATTAATTTTTCACCAAACTACTCTTATTAACGACCAATGAAATATGCGTTAATTAAAAAGAAAAAGAGAAAGATTTGTGAGTCTCAACAAATATAAGGTACTTTTATACTATAATTTGTAAACATATTAAATGATTTTAATTATATTAACCAATTTTTCATAAAAACTAAAATTAGTTGAAGGGTTGTTATATTAAGGGACATAGATAGTAGTTGTCACTTTTAAAAGATTGAGAAAGCATTAATTACTAGTTTTCTAATAATACCCTTATTTATTATAAAAAAAAGTAAGAAAAAGTTAAGAAGTCATAACATCATTAATGAGAATATTTTGAACAAATATAACTATTTTGTTACTGTAAATAGTGCATCTAATGATTTTTTTAATATGCGTACATAACCTTAAAATGATAAATAATATCATGGAGGGAGGATTAACTTATCCATATGGTTCTAACAAATCTAACTAACTGCTAACATGTTCTGATGATTAAAACATAGTTTCAAGCAGTAAAGTTACGTTTAAAATCGTTTGGAAATAATTTTTGTGGTTGTTAATATAAAAAATGTATTTTATATGTCTATTTGGCAAACTTTTGTAAAAATGTAGTTGTAGAAACAAAATCATTCAAAGATCAATATTAATCTAATATACTATTCGAGATTAGTTAAATTCGATTTGAGTTAAGGATTAGAAATTAGCTTGAAATAACAAGCATGATATGTCAATGATTAACGAAACATATCAGAATTACGTAAACAAATTAACGTGTAATCCAAATTGTCTACATCGATACTTATCAAATTCAAAATTAGAAATAGAATTTACAAACTTTATATGAATAAAAATATATCTAAGCCTAAAGTACATAATAATTAAAGTGAATTTATTAATAGTGATTGATTTAAGAGGTAGATAATTCATTCCCCTTAAACAAATTTCAAATTTGAGTCATGTTTTCACCGAAAAAATTAACTTCACTATAACATGATATTCCCAGTTTAAAGAGAATTCTCTCCAACATATTTAATTATTTTTAAGTGAATTTCATTTTGTAAGGTAACTCCTCCTAAATTAATTCATCAGTTTATAATTCCAATCAAACGCAATGAAAGTAAAAAATCATTTAAAAACGCAAATGGTGCAGTGTGGGCGGCGTGCCAGTGTATTTTTTATTGAGTTGTGTGCTTTTTTAGGTACCGACAATAACACTCGTTGTGATCTGAAAAACAAATCCACCAAAAGCCAAACTCATCTAAGCCTCGAAGTTGCATTGCACTTTCAGATATTTTGTTGTTTACCGTCTCCCCCCCACCTCAAAACCACAAACAACACCATTACCTCATTCTCAACCCAAAACCTTAATTATTTTTTTTCCTCTTAAGGGTATCTCAGTTTCTCTCTGTTAACCAATATGGTGGTGTCTGCAAATGAAAGGGTCGTGGCTGTGATCATGGTTGGAGGACCCACTAAAGGTATACACACACCATTCACTCAATGCCTCTTTTCTTCACTTTCCCTTCTTGTGCCTTAGTTTCTTCAGTTGAGACCACTTCTACATTGGCATTGGTTTATTTTGTTGAAGGACTAAGGTTTATCTGTTATTCATAGTTAGTTTCTTGTTCTCATTTTTGGATTTATAGGTACTAGATTCCGCCCTTTGTCATTCAACATACCCAAGCCACTTTTTCCATTAGCAGGACAACCTATGGTTCATCATCCAATTTCTGCATGTAAAAGGGTATACACAATTACAGACCATTGTGAATTTTATTTTGTATAATAATAGCATTGTTAATTATTCAGATTATGTAGTTATGTATAATCTGCAAGTAATGAGTAACTAACTGTTGTTTGTGTGCCAGATTCCTAATTTGGCTCAGATTTATCTTGTTGGTTTCTATGAGGAACGTGAATTTGCACTATATGTATCTTCCATCTCAAATGAGCTTAAAGTCCCTGTTAGGTGGTGTTGTCCTTTCTTTGTATTTAGCTTTTGTAATGTTTAGAAAGATTTAATTTTTTTCTTTTTTCTTTCGATAAGATTGGTCACTTATGTGTGTCATTTCTGCTGTGAGATTAGATACTTGAAGGAAGACAGGCCACATGGTTCGGCTGGTGGTCTTTATCACTTTAGAGATCTGATCATGGAGGACGATCCGGTTTTTATCTTTACCTATGAACTTGTCCATGCTTGATTGTATTATAAGAAACTCTTGTACGTGTGATTGTGTGTTCCAAAAGTTTTGCTATGTGAGATGCAATCATTTGGATGAATGCAATCATTCTATCACAAAAATGAAAGTGCAATAAATGAATTCATTCCTAGTAGAAGGTTACCATTTTTAGTAGTTTAAACTCAGGTCCTTAGGATAGAGGTTGACAAAACCATTATATTATAAGAAACTCTCTTACATGTGATTGTGTTCCAAAAGTTTGGTATGTGATATGAATGTAATGTTTTATGCGGTCGTGGACATGTGATGGGTTTTGATAGACTCATGTTTTGTATGGCAGTCACATATTTTCTTGCTGAACTGTGATGTTTGCTGCAGTTTTCCACTGCCAGAAATGCTGGGTAATTTCTTTTCTGAAATAGACTAATTCTTCTACATGAAACTGTTTGATACTAGGGTTTCTTTGCAGAATTGTAACTTTTGAGTTTCCTTGACATCTCTTAAATGTTACATGACTGCCACAATGATTAACTTTCTTGGCTCTTCCATCGATGGTTACAGATGCTCATAGGAAATATGGTGGGATTGGAACAATACTAGTTGTAAAGGTTGGACTATATAAACACACACACTTCATATTTTGCATTACATTTTGGTGATTAGCATCCAAATTTTGTATTTTTTCCACCTTTTGAAGGTTTCTCCAGAGTCAGCCAGCCAGTTTGGGGAATTGGTAGCTGATCCAATCACCAATGAACTATTGCATTACACAGAGAAACCTGAAACTTTTGTATGTTCATCCCATGCTTATGTCTTGAATTCCTGAAATAAATTTTTGGAAATCTTTCCTCTCTTGCCTGCTGTTGTTTACTGTCTTACACTGCCAGCTTACCTGAATGCAGGTTAGTGATCGTATAAACTGTGGTGTGTACATATTTACACCAGATATCTTTAAAGCGATCGAGGGTGTTTCTACTCAGCGGAAGGACAGAGGTCAGTGAAATAGCTCAGGCTGGACCATATGGATTATTTAACAAGCAGGCTACACTTAATTTTCAAATGCTAAAGTCTTTATTTTCTTTTATTTGTTCTGGATATAAGGAATTGAAGATAACTGGAGTTTTGCCTCATGTATATTAACTCATTATATTTGCAGCTAACCTAAGACGTGTCTCCAGCTTTGAGGCAATGCAGCCAGACACAAGGTTTGTAGTTATGGATAGTCCAAAGATCATTAATAACATTAACTAGAGAAATTCATGCACTGAGTTGAAGCTTAAAATCCCGGTCAACGAACCCTACAGTTTGCATATTGAATTATATACCTCCTTAATCAGATATCATTGTTGTCATAATAGCTTGTTTTTATTAAGTGTATGCATACACTTGGCTTTTACATATACCTTCTATTCAAGCAGAAAAGTGATTGTTCAAGTTGGTGGCTAATCAACATTTTTGTTGGTTTACTTGAATACTTGATTAAACTCATGAAGTCGCCATGTGTCACAGAACAAAAGCATTTCAGGATTAGCTTCCTTGCACCTATTGACTCCCAGTATAAGCAAGTTAAAATTGGAAAACATATCCCATGAAATATTTCCACTATAATTCCACCTGAAAGAACAGACAAGTGTGAGAAGGATTTTTAAGTGGTATTAATTCTTACAAAGTTGACCGTATGATTTATTCCCTCAAAAATTTATTGGCACAAGCTTACATATCTTGTCAGGCATAGTAGTTTCGATGTGAAGTTTCTTACTTGTTAATCATGCACAATAGTATTGTACCTTTTAGAACTTGTCTTTTTTGGGGAACTTCACTTGCAATGCTGACCTTGGTTATATTTTCTGGGGCAGGGTCACTTCTATGTTTTAAAACTCAAACTGGTCATTAAACCGGAGAAGGTACAGGTTCAAGTGAACCATGGTCAAACTGTAACTGAACCGGTTGCTATAAAGAATTAACCTAGACCAGTCACCTAGCTGGTTCACGGTTGAACCGTCCGGTTCGGTTTGGTTTTGATAACAATGCTTTTAGATGTATATTGCTTTTTCCTACTGAGGAGTTGTTTTCCTTCTTATTTAAAGGTCGTCTATAGTTATACCAATTACCATGTGTATTTATCAGTGCTTCTTTTGGGGTAACTTAAGCTTTGGAGATAATGAGTAATTTGATTATGATTTCATGTTAGTATCTGCTATGTAGTTTCTAATCTAATCTTCATATTAGTTCAAATTCAATATATATTGGTGGTCCAGGTTGAGACCAGTTAAGATTTTGGGAGAAGTATTCATTTAAATATGCCGCATGAGAATAAGGGGAATTTGCATGGTTTTATTGTTGCTCTGATTCTGAATAGCTCTTCTGCAGGAGTCTTCCTGCCAATTATGTCAGATTGGATCAAGATATCCTCTCGCCTCTTGCAGGGAAGAAACAGTTATACATATATGAAACCATGGACTTCTGGGAACAGATCAAAACTCCTGGGTAAGCCTAAGTATTACATCATTTCCTTTGTGGGCAATTATCATATGTGTTGACTTGATGCTTGCAGAATGTCCATAAAATGTTCTGGCTTGTATCTTTGCCAATTTCGTCACACATCCCCCCACCTATTAGCAAATGGAGATGGTATTAAGAAAGCCAGCATCATTGGTGATGTTTATATTCACCCATCCGCAAAAGTGCATCCGTCTGCAAAGGTGAGTACTCACCTGTTTTTCCTTCATCACTAACTAGAGGCTTTCATAATGATCTTAGATTTTCTCTGTTTCAGCCATGATATACAGAATAGTTTTAAATTTTTTTACAGCTTAAGGATTCTATTTGTACTTTTGGTACATGATATACATAATTGGCTTTTGGTATGTTTTCATGTTGTATTTTATAGACAAAATTTAATTATTTGGCTATTTGATCTGTGTCATGAACATAGGCTGTAAGTTATTTGATGCACATCATGTAGCCCCACACCCCATTTTTATTTTTATTTTTTTTATCCAGAGAAATATTCTGGATGCCATTAAGATACCACATGATATGCAATTGACTTTTGTAAATTTGATCGAACAGATTGGTCCTAGTGTATCAATATCTGCAAATGCCCGTATAGGAGCAGGTGCAAGGCTCATCAGTTGTATCATCCTAGATGATGTTGAAATCAAGGCAGGTGTACAGATTAATTGGTTTGAAGTGCATAAGCATTTTCAGAGCTTTAATTTTTATATATTTCGTCTTACAGGAGAATGCCGTTGTCATTCATGCAATTGTTGGATGGAAATCCTCTATTGGACGATGGGCTCGTGTCCAGGCAAGTTTATAAATTTTATGTATTAAACTTAATTCTTCTGCCAAATGAAAGGTATTTGATGTATTTTCTGTTGCTTATCTATTGTTCTCAAGATTGTTCAGAAGCAGTTAAAATGGTGCAATCCCAATACATTTACTAGAAAATGGATATATTCCTCTGTATGACAATTGACAGGCATTCCACACATCTTAAGCCTGGTCATACACATTTTCAAGTATATTTTTCTCCATTATCAAATCAGAGCATCCTAAAACACAGACTTGTTTCAACTATACTTGCAAAATACTCCTTGGCTGATTTTATTTTCTTTTTCAGCAAAGATATATTTAAACAGTTAGCATTACCAGCATGTAATTTTAATATTATTTTAATCATAGCATATATAGTACTGCTAGTTTGACATGTCTATATATCATAAAGAGGATAAACAGTTAAACACCTTAGGATCCGTTTGGTATATGGAATTGGAATTGTAATTTGGAATTACAATTTCAATTATTATACAATTGGAATTACTATAGAATTATTAATTCTATGTTTGGATCGTATAAAATTAAAATGTGGAATTCTAAGCTAAAATGAGGGTGGTGGAAGAGGTGACAATGCTGATGGTGATGACAGTGGTGGTTATAACAATGGCGGTGGTTGTAGAGGAAGCATAGTTGTTAATAGCGGCCGGAGCGGCCACTATCGGGGCGGAGCAGAGCAGGGGCGCGACGCGGTGCAGCTTCGCGGGAAGAAACCGATCGCGGGTGTAGCGGCGCGATTCGCTGATCGCCCGTCGCGGCGCGAAATGGCCACTATTCACGCGTGCCTGTTTTGCCCCTCTGGAACCTGTTTTTTAAAGGGTATTTTTGCCTTTTTCATGCTTTCTCCCCCATTTCTGAAACCCTAAATCAAAAACAGCAGCCACCCATTTCATATTTCTTCACTGTAACTGCTACCCCACTGCACCCAGCTTGTTCCGGCGACACCCACCCACTTTCCGACGACCCCCACCCCATTTCCGGCCTTTCCCCACCATTTCTAGCGAGCTGTTGTCTTCTCCGGCGAGGCTCTGTCTTCTCCGGCGAGTTTCTGCTTCTCTTCTTCTTCACTTCTTCTTCTCTTCTTCAGTTCTTCTTCTCTTCTTCTCTGGCGGGCTGTTGAAGGGACTGTTTTGAAGCATAGGGTTGTTTTGAAGCATTGTAGGGTTGTTGAAGGGCTGTTTGAAGGGACTGGTTTGAAAAAAATTCTAAACTACAATGGCTGAAGAAATTCCAGCAAGAAATGTTGAAGGGAATGCTGCCAGGTTTAGGCCCTCCCCACTTCCTGGGCACTTGAAGCCTAATGCACCTAACCAAGACATTGCTTGGGATTGGAACAGCTTGAAGGACGTCAACAATAGAAAGCAGGTCACTTGTGATTTTTGTGGCAAGACAACAACGGGTGGCATTACCCGGGCTAAGAGACATCAAATAGGTGTGAGAGGGGAGTGCGATAGTTGTCGTAAGTGTCCAGATGATGTTAAAGAGGCTCTTATGGCTGCCCTCCTTAACAAAAAACATGAAAGAGAGGCATATTTGAAAGAGATTGATGAGGCATATAAGGAAGAGATCTACAATGGCTCCTGGTAAGCGTGTTTTTTAGGATTGGAGTTGAATGAGGTGTTGAGAGTTATTTGCTATATTGGTTCTGATTATTTGTTGCATATTCTTCAATTGCAGCTGAATGGTGGATAAGTTTTGGATCACATACTCCAAAGTTACAAGCTATTGCCATTAAGGTGCTGAGTTTAACTTGTAGCTCATCTGGGTGTGAGCGAAACTGGAGTATGTTTGAGCAGGTAACTAGATTTCTCAATACATTCAATTTGATAGCATTAGTCTAGTAGTTTCTAACATCTTTCCATTATTTTTTTATTTAGGTTCACTCTAAAAAGAGAAGTGGGCTAGAACATCAAAGATTACAAGATTTGGTTTATATTAAGTATAACCAAACTCTTAGGGAGCGTTTTGATTGCCAAGATGTGATTGATCCTATTGTCCTAGATAATGTTGAAGATGATACCAATGAGTGGGTACTAGGACGGATGGAGGATGAAGATGAGGAAGGTGTGTTTGGTCTTTGATGATGATGTCTTAACATGGAGAGATGTTGTCGAAGCTACTGGGGCTACTGAGCCATTGACATACACTAGGAGGAGCAAAAAGGGAGGGAACACAGCTGCTGCCCCTTCTACTTCTAGGAAGGGAAAAGAGGTAATTCAAGAAGAAGAGGAGGAAGAAGAGTTTGACGGTGAAGACACTGCATCGGAGGGGGGAGAGATCTACCTAAGTGGTGATGAAGATGATGCAAGAGATGAAGAGCCAAACCTTGAAGATGAAGATGATGATGCATATTAGGAATTTAGAATTGATTTAGGATTGGAAACTAAAAAGGAACTTGAAGTTTGTTAACTTGTTTAGTTGTCTTTTAGGTGCTGAATTTCCATGTGTTCATATTGTGACTTATGTGATAACTAACTTTATGTCATGCTATGTTTTATGTTTGTCTAAGAATATTATTATGATTTGAAATTTTAAATATAATTGTATGGCTTTAAATTTAATTTTTGTGTGATTATTTTTTTGCATATATATATGTGTAGAAAATATAGGAAATATTTATATAGTTTATTCAAAATAGCGGTCATCTCGCTTTCCGCTATCCCAGTTTTAAGGGCGGCCGCTTCACTATTTGGGATTGACAAGTATGAGAGGAAGTGGTGGTGGTGGGGACGATGGTGGCATGCGGTGGTAGTGGCAGTGGCAATGTGGATGATGGTGGTCTTGGTGATGGTGGTGGTAACGGCGGTGGTGGTGGTGGCAATGTGGATGGTAGTGGCGGCGTCTAAGGCTCAATTCCAATTCCATGCTCAATTTTGTGCGTCAAACAGACACTTAAAGAAATTGACATCTATCTTTTGATTATATGAGTTTATTCATCCAAACTATTCTTTATTACCAAGTTGTTGTAAGATTTCCCTATGAAAACAATTGATGCTCATTGTTGAGCATTGGTGGTCATTTTTTATGTTGAAAACTAGGAAATCATACTCTCACCTACCATGCTTTAGAAAATCTTTTCATTCCATTTTATACGAGTCAATAATATTATTATTATTATTTTCAAACTTTGGATTTGATATTTGTAAGTGAGAGAAGTTAGTTGAGTGAAGAATAATGAGTATTTCAATTAAAGATAGTTAAGTTCTCTATAATTACTTTTCCTACTTATGACTTTCTTAATTATCATGCACATATAAAAAACCATGATGTAATTCTTAAGTACTTCCGATATTGTTTTTTAATAAAAAAAATAGAGTTTCACATACATGGGTTATCAAGGTAAAACTTAAATTCTGATTGGAAAGTAATACCACAAAACACATAAAAAAATACATTGAAGTTTGGCTTTTAGGGAGGTTGATAAACGGAAGTATATTTTAAGAGCCTTACCTAGCCCGGATTTTCATTCAGTAGCCTCTTGCATGGCAATGGGGCAGGGAGTGCCAACCCCACCCCGGTCTCGACATCCTAAAATCGATCCCATCCTTGCCTCTAAACCTCATTAGGGTCAAAAAAACCCACCTTAATCCCGTCCTCGATTGGGATCAGGGAAATCCACCCCGTCCCTCTCCTTGTAGACAGGAAATGGGGATGCTCATTGAACCCCGTCCCCGCCCTTACCCCCGCCCTCTATCGAACTAATAATTGTAACCAATTGACATTTACTCCGAAAAAAACAAGAAGATGCAAGCTTGTAGTATATCCTTACATAAAACACCATCCCTAACAAAATCAAACTAGAAGCCAAGGAATAAAAATCAATGTCTACCAAATTTCATACTGATAAAATAATCAAATCAATAAGCCAAACAAAGGATTGCAGCTAAACTTGAATTCTAAATTTGGATTGAATTCTTCCTAGGATCAATGACTTATTAATGAATGCAGATATGGAAAAGGGGTAGAAATAGAAACACATCAACATAACCAAACATAATGGTGGCCCTGACGTGTAAGAAGACGATGAACACAGACAACAATGGCAATGCCAATCTATTGAAGATTGTTAGAAAAGTGCGGCAAAACTCCGGTGAAGGTGCGAAGTCACGAACAAATAAGAATGACACTGCATCGGCATTGTTCGGATGTCCAAAATACGACTAGGAGAGTATATAGTTGGGTAATATCGGCAGGTGGCCTCATAGGGCGTATGAAACTTGAAACTATGGTCGTTAGAGTTATGAATCAACGAAAGTGTAAAGAGCTTCAAGAGAGAAGTTATAGAACTAAGAGAAAAGGGCACATTGAAATTATTCAAGAGAGAAGTTCATATGAGAAAGACTTTCTTAGGTGAGAGTGAGATAAATAAATTTGAACCATTAGATCTTATTATAGATGATCGAGATTTAAGATTAAAATATATTGATTATCTGATTTTTTAAGTAATTAAGTGACTTTGAAAAACTTTTAATCATGACCACCCATGTATGGTTGTACGACTCAAATTTGTCCTTCTCACTTCCACTTAAGAGAACCTTTCACATAAGATATGTCTCTGTCTTCTTTAATTGGGGAATCCTTGAATATGAACCCAGACCTGTATGAAGTGGAATTTCCCTACTCATATCAAGGTGGGCGGTTGGATTTATTTGTTATGCCTATTTTTACCAATGTTGAGTGAGTGATGTACGCATCTAAAGCATTTATAAAGAAATGCAACTTTTTGAGTTTATATGTTTGATTCTCTATCTTTACACTTGATTTTATGTGTAATTTGTTTGCTAAATTGGAAAAACCAAACCAGGCTACTGGAGATTACAATGCGAAACTCGGGGTCGCTATACTCGGTACCTCTCTAACCTTATCTACAAATCGTCTCTTATTTATTTATTTATTCATTTGTTACTCGTTTGAATTCTTATGCAAATCTTGTTCCCTTGCTGAGACCAGGTGAATCTGTAACGGTTGAGGATGAAGTAGTGGTTGTTAATAGTGTTGTTCTGCCACATAAGACCCTAAATGTTGGCGTTCAAGATGAGATTCTCTTATAGAAACTCTTCTTTTCCATCTTCTTGTGATGATATTTGCAGTGACATATGTTTGATGTCTAGTTTGTAAGCCCAAAGCAATGGATATAATCCATTTTGTCCCAATATTTATTTATTGCTTTTGAGAAAATATTCATGGATACACACATTAGTGTTGCTATTTTAATAAAGAAATGAAGGATATGAAGTATTGAAGTGTGATATAAGTATATTCTATAATGCGAATGCCGAAGGAGCATAGTAGCCTGTATAACTACCGAATTAGCTTAACAAACAAAACAGCATCCCATGCGAGCTGTACAATGATTAGTTTTTTTATCTAGACATATTTACAGAAATATTTGGTGAATTTTTTTTTAAAGGAATCATTAATTTATAATTCAACTAAAGTACAAAAGAGTATATTGCAATTGCAAAATTTTCTGTTAGTCATTCTATTCTGAACTATAAAATTTTTGTAACTATTTTACATTAATTAAGAAAATAGTAGTTAAAGTCTTCATATTTGAAAGTTTTATCATTAGTAACTTAAATTTATCCATGTTTAAAAAACATGTGCTTAGAGGCGTTAAAATGGGTTCTAACTTGTGAGCCAACCCGGCTCGAGGTAGGTTTTAGGTGAGCCGGGTTAAAAAAATGGCTCGTTTTCGAAGCAAAGTTTTTTCTGATTCGGCCCATTCAACGTGGTTCACGGTGGGCTAAACCTGTGGTGAATCGGGTTGGCTCACGGGTTGGTATTATTTTGAAGTTGAACTATGGAATCATTTAGTTTGGTTTTATATTGGTTATGGATTAATGAATTATGACATTTTTCTACTTTTAATTAGTATTGAAATGTGAGAAAAAAATTTAGGAATGTGAGGAATTTTTTTTAGCATTTTCATATTTTTTTATTTGATTTTTATTTTTTAAATAAGTGGGCCAACGCGTGAGCTACCTGGTGGGTTGGGTTGGGTAGATAAAATTGGCTCACTCAAGAAAGCGAGCCAGGTTGGATAGAGTTACAAAAATTTTCAACCCGTAGTGGGCTAACCCGTGCGGGCCGGCTTAGCCCGTTTTGACAACTCTACTTGTACTTTACTAATCAGAGATAAGTTAACCTAAGGAAGGTGGATAAGTGGACGAGTGAACGAAATGTATCTTTCTTTAACCAAGTGTCAAAGATTTGTTTTTCATTTTAGATATAGAGTAATCATGAAGTTCTAGATCAGTTGTTTTATTATCAAGGTTTTATAAACCAGTAATTGGATTAGTCACTACTATGATCACGGTAGATATGCTCAATTACACTTATGCAGGAAAAAATATAAAATCAGATATAGGTTAGAAAGTTTAATATTATGAGAAGTTATTGCTAAAAATAAATAATTATGAAGAGTTAATATGAAAAATAATAATAAATATATTTCTAAGATTTTGTAAAGAGATTTCTAGAAAAGCATATAAAGATTTAAAAATTGAGTATTCTAATTTGGAATGTATTATGAAATAGTATTAGGATTTATCTAATTTGTGGAAATCATGTTAAATTTACTGAGGAAATCACACGGTATTGCATTTAATATTAAATTTTAATAATAGACAAATAAATGTTTGGTCCTTTAAGTTTTAAGTTTTTTTATTAAGTCTTTTATGTCTTTTTTTGTCAATTTAATCATTTAAGTTACATAATGTTTTTCACTTAGTCTAAGTCCATTAAATTGGCTAACACTGTTAAATTGATTTTCAATTTAATCATTTAAGTTATACAACATTTTCAACTTGATCCTTTTAAATTCTATATACATTTATCACTGTAAGGAGTCCAAAATTAACGGTTATGATCTACTCTTTCATCTTCCTCCTTCCTTCCTCTTCCTCCTCTTTCCTCCTCCCCGATCTCACCTTCACCATTCGCCACGTACCCTACCTTTCACCCCATACAACAAAACCCAATTATGACCTTTTGTCAATTGGTAAAAGTCGGGAAGGGGAAATGAGGATTAATTCAAGTGTCACATTGAATAGTTATTAAAAAAAGGTAGAAAACCATTATAAATATTGATGAGTTACTTTAAATATGTTTACAATAACAACATAATGTAGTTTTTTAAGTAGTTGTGTGTAATGAGGTTTGTGATATTCTCCTTGTAAAATTGTAATTGGGGTAATAAAGTTTTTGTGTGAATTTGTTAATGTATGTAAAATATGTAAAATATGTCGAACCATATTAAATTTATTTGTGATGTGTGTCTCTTTTTGTTATCTCTATATGTTTGTGGGTGTTTTTATTGATAGATATCTAAGATAAGATAATTTTTTTTAGTGTGACCCAAAAGGGGGATGAAGGTTGCATGATGGGTAATTTTTACTCTCCTTGTGAAAATAGTGAGAAGAGAGTTATGAAGGGAGTTAAAAGAGCTTAAACAACAGTCTACAAATTGCATATGGTGTGTGATGGTAGATTTTAACATTGTAAAAAAGGTCGAGGAAATGAGGGATGTGGCAGGTAAACTTGGTAGAATCAGAAGATGAAATGTAGGAGTTCGATGACTTTATTCATAAGATGGAGCTGGTAGATTTGCCTTTACATGATAAATTTAACAACATATATTTACTTGATGACAGAATAGAAAAAATATTAATTTTTTATTCATGAAAAAAATATAAGGTTTATGCGCTTGTTGTTAAATTCGATTCAGGTCTATTAGATTTTTAATATGCGATTTGAAAATTGAAATTAATTAAAAAAAAGTAAAAATAATGAAAAATAATGTTTTGGTTCTGCATCTTTAAGGTTGATTTAACTTTAATTCTCTAATTTGGTTTTTTATTTTGATCTTTAAGTTGTAAAAACACCTTACTTTGATCTTTCCTCTGGTTAAATCTCATTATTTTATAGTTTAAATATGTTTTGGGTTTTTGTAAAATAGTAGTTTTTTAGTTTGAGTTACCGTAAAATTATTATTATTATTTATAAATAATTTATATTGAATATTTTTTTTTGGTTTTTGTTGTAAACTTGAATTCATCAAGTTATGATGTGACAAATTAATTATACATCAAGTTGCTCAGTTTTATTTTTTGACAATTTTAAAAGTAATTTTAACCATTGTTATTCAAACCGAATTGGAGTGGCCAATTTGATAAGTTGAGCTAATTCAATTATGGTTTAATCATGTTTGCTTGAATCAATATTTTAACGGTTTAATGACAAATCTGATTTTAAAGATATTGATTCTAACTACTAGAAAGTTAAATGTAAAAGAAAATTACTACTTCATCCCTTCAAGACTCTTTTACCTGTATTAAAAAAGTTGATTAATTTGGTTTAAATCATTAAATTTGTAATAACTTTTCAAAATTATCCTTAGGGTTATTGAACTCATCATTTTACTTTCTTCGCTTATTCTTTGTCTACTTATTACCCTATAAATGCTCTAATTAATATATATCATTTATGTTATTTTGATTCCAATAAAAGTTATACATTAACAAGGGTATTTTGATAAAAAAAAATAATTAAAGATATAGAAATTTGAAAGGGGATCTCATAAAAACTTAAAGTTTTTTTTCTAAAAGAAATCTTATATTAAAGGATGAATGTAGTATTTTATAGGAATGAAAACCAAAACAAGTCTTATTTTATAGAGACCCAAACCAAAAAAATTCATATTTTATCCAGATAAAAATATATTTAAGTCTTATTTTATTTATCAAAATCTTGATTTCTTTTATAGTTTTCTTTTGAACAATATGATTATATCACTGTATTCTAACAAATAAAATGCTATTAACAAAAAGATTAAAGTGAGATATTTTAAAAGTTTGAGAACTAAAATAGGTCGCACCAAAATTGGTAACATACCATCTTTGCTTAGAAAAACTTTCATTTTTTTTAATTTCCCTTAAGCGTTTGTTTGATTTATTATAATTTTCTTCAGGTGGATTTAGAAGTTTAATTTGATTTTTTAACAACCATCTCTTAAAAAGATGGCACTCGGTAGTTTTGGGATTTTTTACTCTATGATAATGCAGTTTCAAAAATTAACTGATGAAATAGGGCACTTCAAAAAGATGTTGCCTGATTGAGGCTATTCTTAAAATAGTGGCGCAATAAGATAACAGTGATGCTTGGTTGGCGTAATAAGTTTCAGCGGTTTAAACCACTATTAAATTTAGAAAGAAAAAAAACCCTCATCTACACCTCTTTAATATATAAAAGATTTTATGGCGGTCTTAAATCCTCAAAAACACTTTACCATTTGGGTTAAAACCACCGTAAAATCATGAAGATATTAACGAGGCATTTTTGGTGCTTTATCTGAATTTATTGGTTGTTTTAAACACCTTAAAAGTATTCCTCAAATAGACCATTTTCTTTTTGAGGCGGTTTAAAACTATGGATATCTTTTTTCAGAAGCAATCTTGTTCGAGGTTAGTCCAATTCATTTAGTTGGCATGGTATGTTAAACATATATTTAAAATATTTATAATATAATAGTATACATAATATAAAATTTTTAAATAATATATTTGATCTAGTCACAATATCAGCTTATGGGTAAGAAGGTAATTTGACCTAAGCCATTATGCATGACCGGCATCTCTCATAAGATTATAACCCAACATCGGCTCCAGCATCGCGCATGAGACTCTTTTAGATTCTACTGAACTTGATGTTTCTTCTTCAGATTCTTCAAGTGTAAAAGCACTTTTGTTGTTTGGAGAACTTTGCTCTTCATATAAGGATTCAACATCATCATTCTTTTCTATTGCTACAGTTTGCAATAGTTTGACTTTTTTCTTTATTCTTTAGACAGTCCTTGGAGAAGTGTCCTTTCTTTTTGCAAATAAAACATCGTTGGCCTTTCCTTTTCCCTCTGAAGGGCTTTTTCTTGAAAAAATCAAAATTTTTTCTTTTTTTTGTACAAGGCTTTATTTTTCTTTCCTTTTTTGACAGAATGAGGCTTGAATTTTTGCAACTGTAATTTTCTTGATCGTATTTTATCTTCAAATACTTCTTCTTGCACATGCCTTTGTACTTCTTCAGATCTCTCAACATCTTGCCTATCAAATTTTGTTGACTTCAAACGTTTTCTAATGCGACCATCCTAACTTGATAAATTTCACCAAGAGTCATTTCCTTGACATTTTTATTTGCATCCTGCAGGGTTCTCCACATTTCTTCTTGAGGCTCTTTTGGGAAAGAATATAAGTATTTTTGAGACTAGGGTCATTGAAGCCATTTAGCTGGTAAAATCTGAGACATTCTTTGATAATGTCTTTCGAGATCAGCCTTTTTCAGTACGCAACAATTCATCTCAAAATACTCATTTCTTGCTTCCTTTACTATTACATGTATATCTCTGAAGAAGTGGAATTGGATAAAATTGATTACATCGGAGATAGGTTGGTTATGGAGTTGGTCTTGGTTCACTAGACCAATGGATTGGTACCATTCTTTAAGTACTCTAGTCATTCTGGCATAGAATTCCTCAACTACTTTATAAGGTTCTTCATGCTAGACGATTTTTACATCCATCTAAGCTTTAAATTTGAGAAATTTTTTATTCCACTGAGAATAAGGGATTCCGTCTATTGAGAAAAATGAAGACCCACTATAAATAGGATTGTTTATTTATCTGGGATCTAAGGATGGATTGTAAACTTGTGTGGTGTTTCATTATGCCTGACCATTAAAATTCTTGTAATGTCAGCATGTTCATCATACACAGTTTCTGCTTTTGTGGAATCTAGCTCAGTGTCTTGTTAGTTTTCTTTAGAGAAGGTTTGGTCTTCATTTTTAGAGGATTCAAATTCGTCTTCTTTACTTTAGGAGTACATAAATGGTCTTGTATGAGACATTGGTCTATGTGAAACCATCAAAGAAAGTTTAGGTGTTTAGACTGGGGATTCTTTTGACAAAGAATCTTCTTTGTCGTCTTTTATGGAAAGAGGAACAGATTGTTCCTTTCTTTTCTCAATAGGATCAAACTTTCTTTGGATGAGATTTGGAGGAGTGAAAGGGCTAGGTTTTTGTGTGGTTTGTGGAGTGTATGATGATGTAAAGGTTTTTGAGGGAGAAATGAAATAAGGATCTGGGTCAAAGAAACTTTCTGAGAGAAGGTTTTAGGATTTTAGATGCAACATATCCTCTCAACTTTTCATATTGGGCTTTGATCTTCCTCAATTCTCTTTCTTTTTTAACAAAGGTTGAATTGATTCTTTCTCCCTTCATTTTTTGTACTTTTGCCTCAAGCTAAGCCATTTTCTGCTTTATTTCAAAATAATAATCTTGTAGTTTTTTAGACATGTTCTTTATCTCCCTATCTAAGGAATCAGCAATCTTGTCTATCTTCTTGTCCATGTTTTGCAAGAACTCATTTTGGGCTATAATGTTTTCATTCTGCCAATTTATTACTTCTTCTGCTTAGGTGATTGGCCTTATTGATCCATATGTGTTTACCTTTGACGGTACCACAAAGGGTCTGGTTTGAATCCTTTTAACTGGATCAACTTTTCTTTCCAAAGAAGGAAAGTTTGTGTTGTATGAGGTTGAAGTAGAGGAAAACATCATACATGCTTGTGGTGTGGATATAGGCTTATAAGATAGGTCAACAGGTTTACACTTCTGTGTAGATAGAGGTTTAGGAAGTGGTTTTGTTGGTGGATGCCATGTAACCAAGGTTGGGTTATTTGGAGGTGGAGGATACTTTTGTTTTCTAAGAATCTTTAGAGCTTCCTTATAGAAAGGAAAAGGCTCATACTTCTTCTTAATTCCTACCCAGGGTCTGTTATCCAGATCAAATCTCCTTCCAGGCTTCTTTGGAGATTTGCAAAAAGACTTCTTTTTCGTTCTCCTTCTATGTTCATCATCGTCATTATTATCACTATCACTGCTATCATAGTCCATACAACAGTCACTATCAGGATCGCACATTTCAGGATCCACGTCCCATATAAAGTGACCATTTATTTTGTCACTGTAAATGGGCATTCCATCAGCTTTAAATAAGTAAACATGAATTTTCTTTTCCTGTTCTCCAAGGGTTATCATCATGGTGGAAAAGACTAGATTTCTTTGAAGAAGATGGGGGTTCTTCTTTTTTGAAGACAATCTTCACTCTGCCATCAAGGAGTCTTTTGAATGATGATTTCATGGAGACTATTAGTCTTGCTTGTGTCTTGTGTGCTTCATAGTCACTGACCCATTCCATAGGAATTAGTTTCAGTAACTCTTCTCTAGGAATCTGTCTTGGAACTTGTATAATGGACAGAGTTTTTTCCTTAAATTTTGTTATCACCATCAAAGCATTTTCTGAGATTTTTTAATCAACTAGAAGATCAAAGAGGTGATCTTGAAATCTGAATATTATCTGGTGATTCAGAGTTGCTTTAAAGGCATTTGAGTCTTGGGGGCTCCCACGAGTTAAACTTGTACTTAGAACCTGTGTGGAAGAGTTGGATCTTTCAAGTGAACATTAAAGTTAGGAAACATGGTTAAAACCACACTTCCTACATTTAATACTATGAGGACGGAGCCAATCACTACAACTTTATAATGGTGAAAAGTAGAGTCTATAAGAGAGACTCTAGCTGTCACCGACATTCCTTTTCTTCCATGGAGTGTCAGAATCAAATGAACTGCACCTAGGTGTAGTGCTACATATCCTTCTCTCTGCCAAAGTTTGATCATATCAGGATTTATCTCTAAATCTACATATTGTTCTGCAGGGGTGGCATGAAGAGAACAAGAATCAAGCTTCAAGGTCAATATGACTTCTTTTACTCCTGGTCAAGGAGTAGAAATAAGCTTCTTTACAGACCATGTGAAACTGGACTTATGTCTTCTGAAAACATTATATATATAGATTTAGAAGAGGGGGAACAACACTCTCTATCTGAGCATCTTCAAGAACAAAGGTGTATTCTATCAGGTTTTTGATCTTGTTGGAAAGGGTCTTTTTACAAGATTCAGGAATGGAAAGGGAAATTTTTTAAGAAAGATTTACAAAGCTCGGACAAGGGTTTACTTCACTTATTTTTAAAGAAATCTTCTTCCTCACTCTCAGTTAGTACTATTATATCATATTGACTTATGTAACTGCATGCTAAAAAGCAACATGTAAAGTGACTGATAGGAAGGTACAACCATTAGGAAGCGTCTTTATCGCGTGTCAGCTTTTCTGCTGAGACCAGAATCGTACTAACACTATGAATCAACAATGAAAAGGTAGAACATTCTTGGTTATAACTTACGCTTGAGCACTGATATTCTCTTTAAACATTCTACTGACTTGATCGTTGGAGTGTCCCTGTTGGTGAAACCCTTTTTCGCCCCATAATGCGTGAGGTTAGAGAGATTTCTCATAGGAGCACTCCAAGACTTCTATCTCTTCACTGGAATAGAAGGTATAATACCAGATCCCTAGTGGACCGACGTAAAATTAACAAAGATAACACAATATGAGGGCTGGGCACCACATCGGACTACACACCTCAGCCCAGACTAGTTCAATATTTATAAAAAATTAATTTATAATATAACTTAAATAAAATAAGAATGTCCTAAAATTATGTTTAATGTGTTATGTTTAGTTGGATAATTATCAATTTTATATTGATACGTTATTAGATGATTTATGGCTTAAAATATTTTTATTTTTTAAATATTATTGCTTAAAATTTGAATTTTTTTTCATTTTACATTGTCTAAAATATTTTTTTACATCTTTAGGATAATAGGTCATTGACCTACTCAAGTTGAAAGATTCATTAACTTATTTACAAGACTTCTCAAGAAATATGTCTTAAAAAATAATATTAAGTCAAGTTTATTATTAAATCATGTCAGACCAAGAGTTATAAAAGAACCTATCACAGGTTACTAAGTAAGGTTTAGACCTGTAAATTTTTGACAAATTAGATTTAACCTTAACAAAATTTTATTCATCCTATCCTATTTTCAAAGAGAATAAAAAATTTAAGTTTCATTTATATAAATAATTTAATTACGAATTTATTGAATAAGCGTCTATTACATTAGACCTTGTGACAAGTGCTTACTTCAATAAAATATTTTTATTTATACACAATTTAAAAAAAAAAATTGTGTTTGGTTTATTTTATAAGTCAAACAATTATATTAAAAGATGGCACCAAAATCCATAAATATCTAAGCTGCCTAAACAAAGGATTGGTTGTCTATATCAGGAACAAGAGAACCACATCAACCTGTCAACCAACTAATACCAAGATCTAAACTTAACATATTCTACCATAGACAACACAAATATTTCATCTTTTAAAAGATTGCATCATTTCTCAAACATCATACAGACAAAATAATAAAGAACCAAAGTTGTCAATCCATTATTACAATTCCCCCAACATGAAACAATCTCCAATCTAACATTGAGACTTTAGGCGATGACACTTTAGACCAGATACATTTTAGAAATTATGAATTCACAGCTAACAGATATAATGCAATGTTTAATATGTGATCGAACAGAGAAGCCATGTGGACCACCCAGTTTCCACCTATAATCATTTTGAACTCCTTGTTGTTGAGACTTTTGCTTGCAAAAACAAAACAAAAAATATTTTAATTTAACCAATTAATAATTAGGCTAAAACTTTATTTAAAAGTCTATTTAATTAAAGAAATTGAGTTTGAACTTTTTTTAAAAAAATTAACATGTTGTATTAGCATCGTTTTTAGCTCTTATATAATTTTATGAAATAAATCATAATTTATGATATATTATTATTTATAAATTAACATGATATTTTGTATAAAGTAAAATTTATAAGATTAAAATATATTAAAATTAATTTTAATATGTAAATTTGATATTTAAATATATATTTTGTATAAGTTGTTACGTTTGTTTGTTTGTTAATCTGTTTAATATATATTTGTTGGTGTTTTCATTGGTTTTAATCTAAATGAAGTTTTTAAACAAACTATCAATTTAAATCAAACTTTTAAATAGTGCAAATCATGCATAAAAGTATAGTTTGTGTCAAGTAGCGTATTGATTCAAGTCTTATAATTAAGAATTAGGTTGAGCCCTATAAAATTTAGTTTGATTCAACTTATTTTGCTTAAGGTCTGTTTAAGCAAATAAGCAAGTTAAAAGATGAAAACTTAACTGATTAAAATAAAATGTGTTTAGTAAAATTAGTTGTTTAATAAAAAATAACATTAAATATGTATATATATAACGAGATCCGAATGATTTAAAAATAAATATTTAATGAGACTACAAATATAAATAATAAAATCAGTTTAAAATTTATAAACTCAAACTCTACTTAAAAAAAAAACTAATTCCCAAAAATAAATTTTTTCATCAGAGTAACCCTGCCAACACCTTTGAAATAATCTTATATAAGAAATCAATCACTGAGATAAGTCTATAGTCCTCAAGACCAGCATTCCACCCTCTAGAAAACTTGGTGCTTAAGAAGTTTTGAAAACATCCCACATGTTTCTCTTTTCAGAATGTCCCCAAAAGATTTAGTGGAGTTGAAATTATAGCCATATGGACCTAGACATGTACTCCCCTCACGATCCCTAGTTTCTGTTTTAATATCTTTTCTTCAAAGGCTCCACACAACCACTCGTTATCACCATCACACAAGCTAACAAAATAAATAGCATCCAACACCTGTCAATGCAAACATCCTGTTGAAATATTCTCTCATTTATCCTTAATTGCTCCTCTCATACATTATCAATCATCAGGCCCCTCAAAGCATTTGATGTTCTTTTTTTTTTTTTAATTATAAGTAATCTTTTTTAAAAACAATCTTGTTCAAAACTTAATCATAGTTAAGATTTTTTATTTTTTTTTATAATTTCAATTTATGTTATCAAATTAATAATCGCATGGAGAAATCATGTATTGGAGTCTCCCATCTGCACCCACCTATGAAGAGATTTCTAACTTTAAATAGACTCCTCCATTCTTGCTGGTTGCCACAAATATGCACATAACTCCTTTTCTTCTGATAAGCTCCTTTCCTCATCTACCAACTCTAACTCTTGAATTTCCTTCAATAATTGTTGAAACTACTTGTTTAGCAAGACAAAAAGCTCATTATACCACACCTTTAGCTCCTTTCTCAATTTTTTCAACTTCTCCTGTAAGACATTGGTCCCCAATCGTCCACATGAATCTCTTCTCACTTTTTAACAACAAACCCACAGAATGTACCATCACTCATCCAACAGTCCAATAGCTAGAATGGTTTAGGGCCTCAATCCTTGCAATTTTGATCAAAGATAATGGGACAATGATCAGATAGTCCACTTAGCAGAACAATTTGATAACAATTTGGCCAACGTGCCAGCCAATCATGTGATAACAAGACCCAATCCAATCAAGTACAAGACTGTCCAATACTTTTATACCAAGCAATATGTCTACCATGTAAAGGCAAATCAACAAGGTTTATTTGGTCAATGAACTACTTAAAACTTCACCAATTGTCTCCCCAGACAAACCTTTTCTCTCATCCCTTTTTCTGACACGATAGAATGTCCATGATCTCAAAGGTTCCAATATATCCTTTTTCAACCACTCCATATCCTCTACATTTATATTAGTACCCATGCCCTTTCATTCATCATGTTACTCACTCCATTTCTTGACATGCCCCTTTACGCACCACTTCGACGTATTTAATTCTAGCATTTCTTCTCAACATTCATTGTTACCTTTTTCCGTATGCATAGTTAACCCTATTAACCCCCAAATAATCGTGCCTTCTATGTCCTCCTTCCCACTGCTCTCCTTAGTAGAACAAGGACTATTAACAAACTTCCTCTTTGATCCAAACCACATTCTAAGTCCATTGTATCTTGCACATCAAGAAAATGTACAAAACCAAACCTTCCTCGTTGTTTACTCCGTCTATTTGGGATATCCCCACCCCAACAAAATGTATCTTGCTTATTTTGCTATAACTAACTTCATACAAATGTGGATCCTCCTTTAGAGGAGGTGCCTGCAACACCCTGTAGGTTTTGAGCCATTGCACCCTGGAAGAGTCTTTTAATCAAATTCTTATTTTAATATTTATTTTTATAATTAGGATAACCTATTTTTATGACCATTATAAAAAAATTAGTGCAAGAAATATTTTTAATATCGATTATTTTTGAAATTGATGTAAATTTTTTTTACATTGGTTCTTTTTTATAATCAATGTAAAAATTTATCTTTCATACCAACTTTTTTATAATGGTTTGAAAAATATTTTGTATTGGTTAATTTTATAATAGACGTTAAGAAATATTTTTCATACCTATTATTTTAATCACTAATGTACAAAAATATTTATCATATTGTTATAAAAGTAACTTCAGTAAAAAAATATTTTTATACTAGTTATAAAAACAATTGATTTAAAATAACTTGCATGAAAAATATTTTCTACATCAGAAACCAATATAAAAAATATTCTTTACACCAGTTATAAAAATAATTGACATAAAAAATATGTTTTACATCGATTGTAAGAGTAACCAGTGTAATAAATCAGTATAACCTCTTCCTCATTTATTAAAATGCCTATCCATAAAATGCTTGTCCATGATATCTAAGTTCAAATCCTACAAAATGTGTGCTCGAAGAGAAATTATTCCATAAATATACTTGGACGAGGGTTTACTTCACTCATTTTTAAAAAGATCGTGTTACTCACTCTCAGCTAGTACTATTATACCATATTCACATGCTTTAAGAAAAAGAGACACAATATTTGATATCGTTTAGGCTTTAATACCACTGTTGGTTGATAGCCCTCTTAACATAAATATAAACACCAAGACATATAGACAAAGCATTTTTGGCAACCTCAAGCTTACTTCTGCAAACATAGTCACTTATTTTGTTATTTAAATCTATGCTAAGAAGGATCGTAGCATGGATCTTTTTCAACATATTTCTGATACACGGGATCCTTTAATAAGGTAAGTGTAGAGCATATTCTATGTCTAGGATTATTGTATCTCCTATCAGAATAGTGTTTATGGCATAATTTTACTGCCTTGAGTTTTCAAAAGAGAAGAAAGAAGTTTAGAAACTCATGTTTCTTGAAAACACATGTTTATCTCTAAGGCTTTGTTCTCTGAACTCTGCCTTCAACATTACAAGGGGATTCCTTATATAAAGAAGGAACCAAGAAACAAACAGACGTGATAAGATTACAATGGAAACGTGGCCAATAAGATAAGATTCTCATGGCTTACTAGATAAGATAAGATTCTTATCCATTCTGACATTATTATTACAACACAACATTCATAGTAACAACTATATAAGACGACAAACTTGACAGCTCAGTCCTTGTAAATAGGCTCATCACTTGGTCCATCATTCTTGATTGGATCTTCATCGTCTGATGAATCATCTTCAACTTGACTATAATAGACTATGATATTATCACAAGATTATTCATTGTTATCCATTATTATTCAGTAATTGTGGTAAGGACCTGGAACCTTTTGGACCTTCTTGATGTCTTCTTCTGGAACTACCAAGGGTTGATCATGAAACTCTACTCATTCACTTTCAGAAAGGCAGATTACATCTAGATGATTAAGACTATCACATGTTGAATTTACTTTCTTAAAAGTTACTTTTGCTTTGTTGATCTGGTAAAGAAAGATCATTAATTCTTCTTGTGCAAGATCTGGTGTCTTGTAATCTTTTACAAAATTTGTGAATTTAGAATAGGTCCTTTAAATTCTTACTTGATTTTGTGTATACAACATTTTGGTTTGTGGATGTTAGAAGTATGGTTGATGAAGTACAGCTACTGTGTAGAAACTGCAACTTAATCAAACTATTTTTGTCTTTCATGAGTTCTATTTATCTTTTCAAGTCCTTCATCCATTTTTCAAGAGGTTGATACCATCTCATAAAGGTTTTGATCAGAAAGAACTATGATCAGGATCTTCAGGTGTTTCTACAGTTCTTATTATAATCCAAGTAGGAAATATGATAAGGTAATTGTAGAGTATGATTGCACACCACAAATACCACATGTCTTCTTCTTTGAAAAACTTACCCAAGAAAAGTTTGAAAATGTTTAAGAAAGGCTTATCAGGATTGAACCAAGTAGGAGTTAGAAGGATTTTATGTTTTTGTAAGGAAATGGCCAAGTAATGGAAAATGTGAGCTTTGGCAAAAAGTTTTATTTCTAAAGGTCACACTTATTTTGTGTTTTACTCTGTTTGCTAGGATATGCAGTTTTTGAGTTTTTATCAAAATATCTCTCCCTATTAGTATGTGTTTTTTTCAAGCAAGTCTGATCCAATGATTTTCCAAATTGTGCAGTTAGGAAAGATTTTTATCTCAACCTTAGACTGGTTATCAAATTGGTTTCGAAGGATTCTCCATTACCTACTTTAAAGCTTTGGTTATGGCTTTTCCATTCTTAGGAAAGTAAAATGGTTGGATTCATGAAGGTGTTCTTCATGCTCCTGTGTCAATAAAGGAGACGGTCTTTATAGGAACATCATATTAGATGTGATGATGAAAACCTCAAGATTTGGCAATGGAGGAAGTTCAACTGAAGTTATTGTTATATCTTCTTCTACTTCTTGAATTCTTAGAACCAAAAAATGTCCTGGTTCTCCTAAACTTTGTTGAGATTTGAGAATTAAATTCTCTGATAATCGATTACCATTGTGTGTAATCGATTATCAAAGAGTGAAAACTCTAATTGAGTAACTTTTTAAATTTTGAGACGCCAAATGGTATGACTTTTCAAAGGTGTAATGCCAAATGGTATGACTTTTCAAAAGGTGTAATTGATTACCATTGTGTTGTAATTAATTACATGCCTTTTCAGTAAATTTAAAGAGTCTCAACCTTTTATGAAGAGTTATAACAATTCATAAATTTGTGTCCCTTTGATTCAGAAGATGTCTGATCAACATCTATATAAAGGGATCCAAGTGCATTACTCAGATATACAGAAATAAAAACATAAATTAAATTTCTTTCATCCTTTGTTCTTGTTTTGCAACAATACAAGAGTGAGTATTGTTGTTGAATCTTCTTTGTATCTCAAAATTGGATTTCATGATACCCACACTCTATAGGGACGAAATACTAATTTTAGGAAAGTGCTCTACATGCCTAGAAGATCATATCAAGTCCTCTAAATTGTTGTTCATCTTTTGGTTCACCCTTACTTTGGAAAATTGTTCCAACAATCTAAAATTAGTATTTCCAAGAAAAATGGCAACAATCTGTGATATGTCTACAAATTTCCACAAATTAGACAAATTTGAAGGCGTTGGTTTTCGTAGATGGCAAAAGAAGATGCACTTCCTCCTCTCCGCCCTTAATGTGGCCTATGTTCTTAGCACTCCACAACCAAAGGAGAGAGAAGAGGAAACTTTGGAAGAACAAAGAAAGAGGCACAAGTGGGAGAATGATGATTACATATGTCGTGGTCACATTCTGAATGGCATGACCGATGCATTATTCGATGTGTATCAGTATGTAGAATCGGCCAAAGAATTGTGGGATCAACTTGAAGGCAAATACATTTCTGAAGATGCATCAAGTAAGAAATTCCTTGTTAGTAATTTTAATAATTATAAGATGAGTGATGCTAGACCTATAATGGAACAATTCCATAAAATCCAAAGAATCCTTGGAAGTTTTAGGCAACATAATATTGCTATGGATGAGACTTTTATTGTTTCTTCTATAATTGATAAATTACCACCCAATTGGAAAGATGTGAGAAATTCTTTAAAGCACAACAAGGATGATATAAGTGTTGAACAATTGGCAACACATCTTCGAATTGAAGAAGGAATCCGTCTACAAGATGGTAATAAGGATTCTAGCAATCCTAATTTGTCCACTGTTAATATGGTGGAAGATGAGAAATCAAAGGCAATACCAAAGTTCAAGAAAAGGCCCTTTAATTTCAATAAAGGAAGTAGGAACAAGAGGCCTAAATTTGGTAAGGCAAATCAACAAGCAACTTGTTGGGAATGTGGCAATTTCGGTCACATGAAAAGAGATTGTACAATCTGGAAAAGGAAAATGGCCAAGAATGGTGGAAAGCAAGGTCAAGGCAATTCTAGCCAAGACCAACCTAAGAAAGGTAATTTTGCACACATTGCACATAATTCCAATTTGAATTTTGTGGAAATGGTTTCTGAAATCTTCTGTGTGCAGACTGATGATTCTTGGTGGATCGACTCAGGAGCTTCAAGACACGTGTGTAAAGATCGGTCTCTATTCAAATCCTTGAAGGAAGGTGACAATGGAGAAGTTCTTTACATGGGAAATGATTCTATGGCTAAAGTCCTAGGTTGTGGACAAGTAGAATTATTACTTAGTTCTGGAAAATCACTTGTATTAAGAGATGTACTATATGCTCCAGAATTAAGGAGAAATTTAGTGTCTGGAGTAATCTTGAATCGATTAGGTTATAAATTGGTATTTGAAGCTGATAAGTTTGTACTATCTAAAGGTGGTGTATTTATTGGTCTAGGATATCTCTATAACAATATGTTTAAATTAAGTACAATAAATCGTGTTATTGATTCTGCTTATATTATTAATCATGATTCTTCTTTATGGCATTTTCGTCTTGGACATGTTAATTATCGAAAACTACATTCTATGTCTAAATTTGATCTGATTCCTCCATTTGATTTGAACATAGAAAAGTGTAGAACATGCATGCTAACAAAGATAACAAGAAAACCTTTTCCTAATATTGAAAGGAATTCAACTTTGCTTGAATTAGTACATAGTGATTTATGTGATTTTCATAGTACACCTTCATTAGGAAATAAGAAATATATGATAACATTCATTGATGATCATACACGCTTTTGCTATGTTTATCTTTTGTTTACTAAAAATGAAGCCTTAGAAAAGTTTAAGGTTTATAAAAATGAAGTAGAATTGCAACTTAATACTAAAATTAAAAAGTTGAGAACTGATAAAGGTGGTGAATATTATGATCCAATTTATTTTCAATCTGTGGGTATTATCCATGAAACAACTACTGCATATACACCACAACAAAATGGTATAGCAGAAAGAAAGAATAGGACTTTGGAAGAAATGGTTAATTCTATGTTGTCCTATTCTGGTCTAAGTGATGGATTTTGGGGTGAAGCCATGTTAACGGCTTGTTATATTCTAAACCGAGTTCCGATAAAAAGGAATGAGGTAACCCCGTATGAGCTTTGGTATAAAAGAAAGCCAAATTTGACTTATCTCAAAGTTTGGGGTTGTAGGGCAATTGTAAAAATACCGGAACCCAAGCGTAAGAAATTGGGTGAAAGAGGAATTGAATGCATTTTTATAGGTTATGCTGAACATAGCAAAGCCTATAGGTTCTATGTAATAGGACAAAATGATTATGTGTCACTACATTCAATCATAGAATCTAGAGATGCAATTTTTGATGAAAGGAGATTTTCTTCAATTCCTCATTCAAAGGATTTAACTCCTAATACCAATATTGAAGAATTAGATCAAAGCTTGATTGATCAAGGATCAAATGTTCAAACTCTAGATGAGAATGATGCTTCCACATCACAACCTAGAAGAAGTAAAAGGGCAAGAAAAGAAAAATCCTTTGGCCCAGATTTTCATGTGTACTTAGTTGAAGGTACAAGAGATTCTATCTTAACAAAGTTCTCATATTGTTATAATATAGAAGAAGATCCATTGACATATCAAGAGGCTATGAGGTCTCAAGATGCTGCTTTCTGGAAAGAAGCAATTAATGATGAGATGGAATCCATCATGGGAAATAACACATGGATTTTGGTTGACTTACCTCCTAAGTGTAAACCAATAGGATGTAAATGGATTTTCAAGAAGAAAATCAAAGCTGATGGAACTATTGATAAGTTTAAAGCACGTTTAGTGGCACAAGGGTTTAGACAAAAACCTGGAATCGATTATTTCGATACATATGCACCTGTGGCTAGAATCTCCACTATAAGGTTATTAATAGCACTTGCTGCTATTCATAAACTTGTGATACATCAAATGGATGTCAAGACTGTATTCTTAAATGGAGAACTAGAAGAAGAAGTGTATATGAAACAACCTGAAGGTTTTGTTATGGAAAACCAAGAACACAAGGTCTGTAAATTGATTAAATCCTTGTACAGATTGAAACAAGCGCCAAAACAATGGCACCAAAAGTTTGATGATGTTGTATTATCAAATGGTTTCAAAATAAACAATTCAGACAAGTGTGTGTATAGTAAATTTGATGACAAAGGTAATGGTGTCATAATTTGCTTGTATGTGGATGACATGCTGATTTTTAGAACAAATTTAGATCAAGTAAATTTGACCAAAACATTTCTATCATCATATTTCTCCATGAAAGATATGGGAGAAGCTGATGTCATCCTAGGTATAAAAATTAAGAGAGACAATGAGAAACTTATCCTGTCTCATTCACATTACATTGAGAAAGTTCTCAAGAAGTTCAATAACTTTGAATGCTCTCTTGTTTCAACTCCTATGGACCCAAGTTTAAAGATATTACCTAATGGTGGTAAGGCTATTTCACAATTAGAATATGCAAGGGTAATAGGATGTTTGATGTATGCAATGACAAGTACAAGGCCAGATATCGCATTTGCGGTAGGTAAACTGAGTAGATATACTAGTAACCCTAGTTTATCACATTGGCAAGCTGTACGTCGAGTACTTAAGTACTTAAAAGAAAACTATTGATTATGGTTTGACATATAGTGGTTATCCTTCAGTTTTGGAAGGATATTCTGATGCAAGTTGGATTACAAACCAAGAAGATCACTCTTCTACTAGTGGTTGGGTTTTCCTCTTTGGAGGAGGAGCAATTTCTTGGTCATCCAAGAAACAAACTTGCATTACTGATTCCACTATGGCTTCAGAATTTATAGCTCTAGCTTCAGCAGGAAAGGAAGCTGAATGGCTAAGGAACCTCATGTTTGAGATACCACTGTTACAAAAACCAATATCACCTGTAGCAATACATTGTGACAATGTTGCAACTTTGGCTAAAGCTTATAGTCAAGTGTACAATGGAAAATCAAGACATATAGGTATGAGACATAGTTATGTCCAAGGACTTATCAAGGATGGTATTATTACCGTTGATTTCGTTCGAACAAAGCTTAATTTGGCTGATGGTTTTACAAAGGCATTGGCTAAAGATTCCATCTCTAGAATGTCTATTGAAATTGGAATGGAGCCCATAATTAATCACTAGTAAGGGAATCTTAACTTGACGCTTAATATGACATTAAGTCTTAAGTTCAATAAGATTAAATCTCTTATTTGATGATTGAAAGCACAAGGGTGCTTTGGACCTGTGATGTAAGGAGGTTGAATAATTCTTAATTGATTTCTTGAATTTATGTTTTATCGCAGGAACATGTTTTACCTAAGAAATCAACCTATGTAAGTGCGAAGTTTGGCCGCTTCAAGAAGTCAAGGGGCAATGACTTTGATGCACTTATGAATAGATATGGATGCATGGCCCTATTGTGTCAAGTACAACAAGAACATGTAGTTTATCTTATAAGTAGTTGTATCTTCAAGTTTTCATTATGTATTATATTTGTTCAATCGTTTCGATACCAATAAAATACGATTTCTTGGAATGTATACTCTACTAAGTGGAAGTTCAAGTCTATGTACACTTTCATTTACGTGTAAGATTGTATATATTAAATTTAAATTTGTGTGTAGTAATTATTTAATACTCTCAAATGGGGGAGGATTGTTGAGATTTGAGAATTAAATTCTCTGATAATCGATTACCATTGTGTGTAATCGATTATCAAAGAGTGAAAACTCTGATTGAGTAACTTTTTAAATTTTGAGACACCAAATGGTATGACTTTTCAAAGGTGTAATGCCAAATGGTATGACTTTTCAAAAGGTGTAATTGATTACCATTGTGTTGTAATTAATTACATGCCTTTTCAGTAAATTTAAAGAGTCTCAACCTTTTATGAAGAGTTATAACAATTCATAAATTTGTGTCCCTTTGATTCAGAAGATGTCTGATCAACATCTATATAAAGGGATCCAAGTGCATTACTCAGATATACAGAAATAAAAACACAAATTAAATTTCTTTCATCCTTTGTTCTTGTTTTGCAACAATACAAGAGTGAGTATTGTTGTTGAATCTTCTTTGTATCTCAAAATTGGATTTCGTGATACCCACACTCTATAGGCACGAAATACTAATTTTAGGAAAGTGCTCTGCATGCCTAGAAGATCATATCAAGTCCTCTAAATTGTTGTTCATCTTTTGGTTCACCCTTACTTTGGAAAATTGTTCCAACAAACTTTTAGAGCTTTCAGATTTTATTGAACTTGATTTTTCTTCTCCAGATTCTTCAAGTGAAAAAGCAGTTTTGTTGTTTAGAGAACTTTGCTCTTCATACAGGATTCAACATCATCATCTTCTTTTATTGTTAGGGTTTGCAATAGTTTTACTGCTTTTTCTTTCTTTTCTGGGCAATCTTTGACGAATTCTCCTTTCTTTTTGTAGATAAAGCATTGTTGGCCTTTGTTTTTTCGTTTAAAGGGTTGTTTCTTAGGGAATCAAAATTTTTTCTTCTTTTTGAATAAGGCTTTGTTTTTCTTTTCCTTTTTGACAAAATGAAGCTTTGATGTTTTGCAGCAGCAATTTTCTTGATTGCATTTTATCTTCAAATACTTCTTTTTGCATATGCCATTATACTTTTTCCGATCTCTTAATGTCTTGTCTATCAGAATTTGTCGCCTGTAAGTTTTGTCTAACGCAAGAAATTGCAAGATCATTATTTTGAAATTGCGAGATCATTATTTGGAAATTAAGCAAAAGATGGCTAGGCTTGAAGCGAAAGTATAAAAAATGAAGAGAGAAAGAATCAACTCAACTTTTACTGAGAAAGAAAGAGAATTGAGGAAAGTCAAAGCCCAATATGAAGAACTAAAAGGATATGTTGCATCTAAAAGTCTAAAACCTTCTCTCAAAGAAAGTTCCTTTGACCCAAATCCTTATTTCATTCCTTCCTCAAAAACTTTTACATCATACACTCCATAAATCACACAAAAGCCTAGTCTTTTCATTCCTCCAAATCTCATCTAAAGAAAGTTTGACCCGATTAGGAAAAGAAAGGAACAATTTGTTCCTCCTTCTACAAAAGATAACAAAGAAGATTCCTTTTCAAAAGAATCCCTAGTCTAAACACCTAAACTTTCTTTGATGGTTTCACATATAGAAATGTCTCATACAAGACCGCTAATGTACTCTCAAAGTAAAGAAGGGGAATTTGAATCCTCTGAAGAAGAAGAAGAAGATCAAACCTTCTTTAAAGAAAATTGGCAAAACACTGAGCCAGATTCCACAGAAGCAGATACTGCGTATGATGAACATGCTGACATTACAAGAATTTTGAGGGTTAGACATAACAAGACATCTACACAAGTTTACAATTTGTCCTTAGATCCTAGAGAAATAAACACTCCTGTTTATAGTGGGTCTTCATTTTTTTTTCAATAGACGAATCCATCATTCTTAGTGGAATAAGAAGTTCCTCGAATTCAGAGCCTGTATGGATGTAAAAATCGTCCAGCATGAAGAACCTTACAAAGTAGTTGAGGAATTCTGTGCTAGAATGAGTAGAGTACTCAAAGAATGGTACGAGCCCATTGGTCTAGTGCACCAAGACCAATTCTATAACCAACCTATATCTAATGTAATCCATTTTCTCCAATTACATTTCCTTGGAGATATATCTATAATAGAAAGAGAAGCAAGGAAGGAGTATTTTTAGATGAAGTGTTGCTCACTGAAAAAGGCTAATCTCGAAAGACATTATCAGAGAATGTCTAAAAGATTTTACCAGCTAAATGGCTTTAATGACCCCAGTCTCAAAAATATCTATATAAATTCTCTTCCAGAAGAGCTTCAAGAAGAGATGTGGAGAACCCTACAAGTTGCAAATAAAGATGTCACGGAAATGACTCTGATGAAATCCATCAAGTTGGAATGGTTATGTTAGACAAAATTTGCAGCTAACAAAGTCTGATAGACAAGATGTTGAGTGATCGGAAGAACTATAAAGGCATATGAAAAAAGAAGTATTTGAAGATAAAATGCAATCAAGAAAATTACAACTGCAAAACTTCAAAGCTTCATTCTGTCAAAAAGGAAAAGAAAAAACAAAGCCTTATACATATTATCATGTCAACTTATGGTCCAACCAATAATTACATGACATTTGTTGAATTTTGCCAAGAGGAAGATGTAGTTTATTTTTTTAAAAAAAAAACATGTGTACTATTATTTCAATAACCAATGTAAAAAATTGAATTTAGTATGTTTTTATATCAGTTGTTTCAATAATCAATGTATAAAAAAAATTACATCAATTATAAAAATAACTAATATGAAATATTAATTAACGTAAAAATGATTTTTTACGTCAATCATTGAAATAACCAATGTAAAATCATTAAATAATAAAAATTACACCCTTTATATTAACAAAACAAATGTCATATAATTATTGACTAAACCACAAGCTAGCATAGTGGCCCAATACTGTAATAATTTCTCGTGCTGGAGAGACCTCCTATACCTGCATCCAACTTCATAACCCTACAACTACGAGGATGATCCCTCTAGTAAAATGATGTGCAAAACATATCTATTTTATATTGATAGTTTAAATAACCAGTGTAAAATATATCCTTGGAAGGTATTCCCTCCTTTGCGAGTGTCTGATGATCATAGTCGTCTCTCCCTCGATCCTCATTTTTTTTACGTTACTAGAAAACAACCGTAGTTATTATTTTACTGAGTTGGTGTATTTACTAAGGTGTTTGGTTATATCATTAGATAAACACTTATCATCATTTACAAAAATAATAATAAATACTAAAGTTATACAAAATAAAGACTAAGAACCAAACAAGTTCTTCAGTGACACGAGAATCTTGATAAAACACTTGGTTGGTATATGATATGACATTTTGGTCCCAGGCTAAAATAACGGCAGTTTATGTCTTGTAAGCACTTGCAGCTGGTATACCATGGAGACTTGAACAGAAAAACGTGAAGAATGCAAATTTTCTGGAGTGAGTCATATTATTAAGAAATATACATGAAACAACCAAAAAATTGTAAAAGTACCAAAAGAATTTAAAAGTAATAATACTCGATCACCTGAATTATACAGTATACAAGTTGATGCAGACATCAAAAGTGTGGTACAAAGAAATCTCCTGAAGTCATACATTACAATGTAAAATCCATGACTAATTTAGATACACATTTCAACAATGTTCAAGGCGGGCACTTGTTTTTTTTTCTTTTTGTGCAAAACAGACACTTGTACAAAGAAAAACAAGCTTTATCATATATTAAATAATCTACAAGAGCTGCCTTAGTCGATCTTGAACGATACATGTAGCTAAAGAATCCAGATGTGGCAGCGTTATGTTGGTGCATCGAAAAAAATGCATCCAACAAAAATGCATCATATCTTTCGAAAAAGCTGCATTGTTATATCACTTTGGACAAGAAAACTACGAAGTTTTCATTGGCCTTTTCCCAGCAACTTCACAGTACCAAGACTTCCATGCTTCCATGTAATGGGAGAAAAGATCTCTCAAAGCTGCATTTGATGAAACCCAAACATCATGTCAGTTGAATTTTCAGAAATAAAACAAGTCTAGAATCAAGCTACTCAACCATAAAAGTTAAGTTCATTTGTGATACAGGATATAGTTAGAATAGTGTTTATGTGGCAAAGTTAGTTATACTTTCTATTTTTGTAGGTTGTTAGTTGTTTCATTGCTATAAATAACAAGGCTGTAACTAAGTTTAATTCATTCACATTAAAACCACATTCTTGTAAATTTTTCTTCTCCAATAATATCAAATTATGTATCAGAATTCATTCTCAATTCTTGAGTCCCCTTACTTCTTGGTTCTTTGAATATTTTCTATTATTTCTAGTTCCATCTACATCACTAGTATCTTAGAGCTTTACCTTCCAGTTCAAGATTCCATGACTGACAACACTCATCTTCAATCTGTAATTCACAAAGCAGAGGAACATCTTGGTGTGAAAATGGATGCGAAGCTCATAGAGTTCACAACGTAATGGATGCGAAGTTCATGGAGTTCGCAACGTCCATGCATCAAACGTTTACAGGTATGTTTCAACAACACATCCAGACCAATTCATCATCTTCAACATCTAGAATTCCATCGTAAAGTGAAAAATCTAATCCCTATTCTTGCAATACTTGATTGGCTCGTCTTGATTTCCCTAGATTTAATGGTGAGGTTATTTTCCATTAACCTATGATATTAAATTTGAGTGTCAAACTCTAGTTGTATTATTGTTATTCATAACCATCTTGTCCAAGGTTGCCAGACTCGAGATTTTGTTCCCATAGACTCAACTTGGGTGCTAACTTGTAAATTTGTAAGAATATACGTCATTAAAATACATATTTAAATAATAAGACCTATATATGTTTAGCCAAAAAAAGTCATAAAATACCAAAAAAATTACATTTAAACATAAAGTATCAAAAATATAACACTACTTTGTACAAGTTAAAATGCTAACATACGATGGCTCAAAGTTCCAAACAACAATAGAAGCTACGAAGGCACGAGCATATAATGTTAGCAAATAGTGCAAGCTGAGAACGCTGATAGAGAAATGGTCAGACAAAGGGAAGAATGTCAAAACAAACAGGAAATCGAAGAGGGGCCAAAATAAAAGCTCAAACGCATTCACTAAAGAGGAAAACCCACAAAAAAATAAGGTTTGGGGACAAATTTAGTTATTTCCAAGTGTTTAAAAAATAATCAATTGTAACCCATGGATTTATAAACTCGCATAGATTCATTATTCCCCACTAATCTAGCAAAATCTGGACAAGTTTGAAAAGCTATGAGTTCATGAAGTTAACCAGATTTTTTAGGTAGACTTGTGAGTTTGAAAATAGTGGTCTTTATCACCTCAAGCCCCAAAATATAGTATATAAACCAAAATGAAATAAAAATTAACTATATAAACACCAAGAACACCATTCATAGTGGTGTTAATTTGAAAGAAGTCAATATGTAGTAATCCAATTGATACACTTGTCCACCCGATAGAGTATGTCATCTTATATTAAGCACAAATTTCAACCCAAATACTTAAAACTCAAACAAAACAAATAACACAAAAGATCCAAATTGATCAACATTAGTATATTCACTTTTTTCTTGTTTTCACTTGATCCCTTCCATGGTTGTCAAACTCAAATTTTAACTCAAATGTACAATTCCACATTTCTAGGTCTAAATTTCGTGTTGATTTGGCTGGCAACTCAGACCCTGTTTAACTCAAGTAGAATTGGTTGGAATCAAACAAACTCACTCAAAATCACAAATTCCATCCAAGTCATCGAGTTTGATCAAACCAAAACTCTAAACCCAATTGCAAAACTCTTTTATTTTAGTTTTTCAACATCACAACCCCCATTTCAAACCCTAGTTGTCCTTACCTTGTGACTTGCAAATTTCAAACTCAACAAATCCAACTTCCAACGCCAAAGGTGCCTCTGTCCACTCCGATCTGACAAGGTCCGTCTCAAGCCGCCACAACAAAAACCAACCAATAGCAACTTCATTTTTTCCTTTTTCATTCTTCTTGCTTCATTTCAAAATCCAATTAAAGCCACTATTCTTGCTTCATTTAGTTATTTTGATCCTCTTAAACTTCTACTTGCTACATTTTCTTTAATATTGCTTTCTAGTTTCAACTAGATAACATTTGAATTGAACTAGGATTTTTATATATATTTGTTATGACTTATGGACAATGATTTGCTTTAATTATGTATTTGGATGGTTGAATTTTCAATTTTTAATTGTTAGAATGTTATATCTTGTTTGGGTATATGCCTAATATTAGTTTTATATTATTGTTAATGAGAGGCTGAAACAAAAAGGAAGTAAATGCAAAACTAAATATTATTCTTGTGTGTTTACAAAGAAAACAGGACCTGGCAAAGCCCAAGAAACAGAAAGCTAATAGAACACTAACAGCAAAAACAAACTTAACTACTATAACTGCAATTGGTTTCAATGTTAATTTCAATATCCCCCCTCAAACTAACATGTGTGTTAGGACAGACATTTAGCTTGTTTCTAAGTTCCAAAAACAGAGCTGAAGATGGAGATTTTGTGAGGATATCTACCACCTGGAATCTTGCAGGGATATGTTTGAGTTGAATTTCACCTTTAGCAAGCTTTTCCCAAACAAACCAGAGATCTAATTCGAAGTGTTTAGTTCGGGAATGAAGGATCTGGTTTGCAGCTAGAAGAATGGTGTTTTGGTTGTCACACCAGATTAGTAGGGGCTTGGTTGGGGATAGATGGAGTTCAATGAGCAGCTTCTTCAAGTACATAATGTCCGTGGTGACTATGGCAAGACTGTGAAACTCAAATTGTGTGCTTGATCTGCTGACAGTAGATTGCTTCTTGGCTAGCCATGATACAATATTATTTCCTAGGTAGACACAATTTCCTGAAGTGGATCTCATGTCGTTTGGATCACTAGCCCAATCACTATCACAATAGGCAGTAATGTCCATAGGCGATTCAGATTTGAATAGCAGGCCATGGTGTATGGTTCCCTTTAAGTATCGGAGGAGTCTTTTAAGGGCCTACCAGTGAGTATCAAGGAGATGATGCATGAATTGGCAAAGCTTGTTCACAGTATATGCAATATCAGGCCTAGTGAAGGTGCAGGGCTCCAACCATAGATCTATAATGGGAAGGATTTTCAAAAGGGTTGGTGCCATCTTGATAGAGTTTTAAGGATGGGGCCCTAAGGGTTTTGATGGGTTTTGCATTTTGCATGTTTAGTTTTTATAAGAGATCTTGAATATAATTTGATTGATGGAGATGATAGTTACCCATTGTATCCTTGTCAACTTGAATACCAAGGAAGTGGTGTAGAGCAAGGTTGTTAAGACGTAGAGTCTACGTTAAGACGACAAAAATTTGCAAAACATAGATTCATAAGACGTAAAACGAGACGAAAGAGTCTACCAGAAATTCTAAGCTATACATAAATTGACAAATATCAAACTAAAGTCATAATCTTAAACCAAATTTAATTTCATAAAACACAAAAACATAAACTCAATGTCATAAAACACAACCATCAATCATAAAAGTCAAGTCTAACATCAAAAAAACATAAACACTAATTAGGTTCTCAAGCCTAGGCATCTAATCTAACATATCATTCAAGTTAGGATTATCATCTTCTTCATCCTCAAGTTCAGTCATGTCTAAGCCATGCTCTCCTTCTTCATCATAAGACAAAATAGGAATCTCTAGATCATCAAGAGGTAAACTAGGTGGATCAACCCCACTAGTTTCTCCTCCAACTCCAACATCTTCTAGGTCTTGAACTACACCATCCTCCTTGTCCACAATCCATTCATCATCGGAAGAAAGATCTTCAATGACATATTCTTTTGGTTTCCTTTCATTCTTCTTCTTGGCCAACTTAGAGTTAGTCATGACAAGACAACATCATTCATTGTCTTTTGCTTCAATCGGTTCCTCCTCTTAGTGTGAACCTAAAGTTTATTGAAATATTTTAGCAAGAATATAATGGAGGAAAAGAAGCATTTATTTATGAGAAATAGCTTAGAAAGCATTTAAAAATACCATCTCAAATGCACTCCAATTACGCTCGCACCAGTTGCTGCCCCTGCCCCTACAAAACCAGACCCAGACCCACCCAACCTTTCCCCACTACCAATGGTAGACATTCTTAATTATAGAGAAACAGAGAGAAGGAGAAGCCAACAGAGAGGAGGAGAAGCCAATAACAGAACCAAAACAGAGAAAGGGAAAAGCCAATAGAATGCTACATTGCACAAGAGCTACTTGAGCCTGCTTGAGAGAGACGACCACTAGGAATGTTGAGAGCTACTTGAGGGAGAAAGGAGAAGCAGAGCAGAGGGCCGCGCAAAACAGAAGGCCTCACAAAAACAGAGGGCCACGCGGGAAACAACATGTAACGGAGCCGGAAGGAGGCGTGATGGAGCCGGAGGGAGGCACGACCAAGCCAGAGGGAGGCGCGACGGAGGGGGAAAGGTCGACGCAGTGGGCGAGCTTAGAGATGGAAGGGGAAATCACAGAATGGTGGACAGGATCGAAGGAGAAAAGTGAAATTAGGGTTTCCAATTGGGCGGGGTCATTTTTTAAACTGGTCGCCTGCTTGACCCGGTTATTCTAACCCAAAATGCGTGAGACGGAAACGGCCACGTCTTGACGTCTCCACTAGGGAACGACTCTGCAAGCGTCACAACACGGTTTGCCTCCGGCGGGACGTAGACTCATACGACTCTACGTCTCGAGACGCAAGTCTGACAACATTGGTGTAGAGAGCCAAGGTCTTTGAGAGGGAATTTGGTAGACAATTGTTGAATCAGAGAATTGTAGCAAGCTGAGCAGTGCCTATAATGATAATATCATCAACATAAACAAGAATGTACATGGTCAATTTAGGTGTATGCATAACAAATAGTGAGTGATCACTCTTGGTGGGATGGAAACCCATAGAGGTAAGAGTGGAGGCAAGTTTGTGGAACCATGCTCACGGGGACTGTTTTAAGCCATATATGGCTTTGTTGAGTTTGCATACAATGTCTACATTGCCTTGATGAAGCCTTAGTGGTTGTTTCATATATATCTCTTTTCTTGCAGATCCCCATGAAGAAAGCCATTGTCAATGTCTATTTGGTGGATGGGCCATTGGTGTGATATAATAACAGCTAGAACCACACGTGCAGTTACAGGTTTAACCACTGGGCCAAAAGTATCATGATAGTCCAGGCCCTCTTGTTGAGTGAATCCCCTTGCAACCAATTGAGCTTTGTGCCTGAGAATGCTTCCATCAGTGTTATATTTATGTTTGAACAGTCATTTACTTCCAATAACTTTTCTGCCTTTTGGGAGGGGGACTAGATCCCATGTATTGTTCTTTAGAAGAGCATGGTATTCATCTAGCATGGCATTTTTCCATTCTAGGATTTGGATAGCAGTTTGATGGTTTTCAAGTATGATAGTTAAGGTCCTGCACATTGCTTTGGGTTTGAAAATGCCTGCTTTGGATCTAGTTGTCATGGAGTGGGTATTTGATATGAGTATGTGTGTGGGAATGGTAGATGGCTAAGAGGATTGATGTTTCATGTGTTTGAGAGGCTGAACTGTGAGTGAGAGGTGGTATAGGTTGATTTGAGGGAGATGAATTAGTTTCGGTGGTTCTTAAAGGAATTTGAGGAATTATAGGGGTTAAGGTAAGTGTATCAAGAGTATTAGATTGTGGCTGAATGAAGAAATTAGTATTGGTGTGAAGAGGAAAAGTGGATTCATCAAAGGTAACATTCCTTGCAACATATATCCTACTAGTAGAGGATAGGCACTTGTAACCCCTGTGTTGAGAAGAGTAGCCGATGAATATGCATGGTTCAGACTTGGGATCCATTTTGTGATTGTTATAGGGACGAAGATGAGGATAGCACAGAGATCCAAAGGTTTTGAGAACACTATAATCAGGTTGTTTGTGAAAGAAAAGCTCATAGGGAGAAATGTTGTTGTTTGGAGTAGGGATTCTATTTATGACAAACACAACAGAGGTGAAGGCATCTGACCAAAAAATTGTGGGGAGTTTGGAATGATTTAGGAGGGTATGGCCAATTTCAATGATATGCATATGCTTTCTTTCAACAGTTCCATTTTGTTGGTGGGTATAGGGACAACTTAATCTATGTAAAATGCCATGTTGTCTTAGGAAAGGTGTGAAGGCTAGGTACTCCCTTCATGAATTTGTTTGTAGAGCTTTAATTTTGGTGTCAAGTTGTAATTCCACCATTTGTTTGATATCAATAAAAGCAGTTTGAGCTTTTGACCTATTATGTAAAAGATAGATCCATATGAATTTACTGAAAGCATCTATAATTGATATATAATATCTATGTCCTTCCCTGGATGGATTTGGTGTAGGGCCCCATATGTCTAAATGAATTAGTTGTAATGGTTTATCATAAACTGAATCAGTAATATGAAATGGGAGAGTATGAGATTTTCCAACACAACATGGATCACAAACAAATGATTTATTGAATTTTGGTACAGGTATATTATATGATCTTAATACATGAGAAAGTATTTTATAAGAGGCATGAGCTAATCTATTATGCCATATATCAAGTTTATTCATAGGAACACTGATGTTGTAACATGATATGTTCTTGTTTGCATTGTTTGGCAGAAGTTGAATATTGTTTAGAACATATAGACCATTCCTAAGTTTGCCTTGCAACAGAACCTTCTGAATGACTTGACATTTGACAAGGCAGGGGTCAGAATAAAAGACAAAATATGCTTTATTGTCCTTTGCAAACTAAGAGACACTAATAAGGTTTTTAGAGATCAGGTACATGTAGCAGGTTTTGTAATTTAAAATTACTATTGTTTACAGAAGATATAAAATTGGATGATCCAATGTGAGATATTGGTAGGGTATTACCATTTGCCACATGCACCTTATCTGATCCAGTGTAGTCAAATTTCATGGTGAGACTGTTGAAGTCATGTGTGAGGTGATGTGTGGCGCCTGTATCAGAATACCAAGCTTCATCACTGATTTGAGAATTATTGGAGGAAATCAGTGCATTGATATGTGATTCAGGTATGTTCGGTTGAGAACTATTGTTTGTTAGATTTGGTTCTCCCAATTGATCATCATATCTAGACCAGCAATGAAAGGCTAAGTGACCATATTTGCCACAGACTTGACATTGGATTCGATCTCCTCTGTCATATGAGTTGGTGGTATTTTGATTTCTTCCACCTCTGATTCTGCCCCTAAAGGGACCTCTGGTATATCCTCTTTCCCTATTGTTTCCAAGATTAGTTTTTTTGAATAGTTGAACAATGTGAGCTTGGGGGTTGAGGACTTCTTTTTGCTTGAGTTTTTCTATTCGCTCTTCTTGGTGCATGAGGAGAGCTTCGATTTGAGCCACAATGTACGACTCTATCCTGGTGATACAAGAAGTAATGAAAGCATCATATTCATCAGGTAAACCATCAAAGATTACCTCAATATGCTCTTCTTGGGATAAGAGTGCTCCAATGGCTCAAGAGTTTCAGTTAGTTGCTTAATTTGAACAAGATATTCTGCAATTAATCTGATTTTCTTAATGTTCCTGAGTTGGAATTTGATCTGTTTTGTGCGCGCCTTAGTTTGTGTAGTAAAATAGGTTTTGAGAATGTGCCATATCTCAAAGGACTAGGTACAGCCAACCATTCTAATCTTGAATTTTTGATGCATAGATTCAAGAAGCCAAGATTTAAGAAGGTTATCTTGTTCATAATCCTCATAAGCTGGATTGATTCATCCTTAGCTGCCTCATCTGCATATTGAGGAGGTACAGAATTTGCTCCTGTAATATATTTCTTCAATTTGTATCCCTTGATGGTGACTTCCACATGTTGCATCCATGTTAGGTAGTTATCATCGGTGAGTTTGGTGGAGATGGAGGATGTAAAAGATTGTGGATGGAAGATGTTAGGTGTGGGTGCCATGGGAGGATCAGTTTAGGCGTGTGATACCATGTTAATGAGAGGCTAAGACAGAAAGGAAGTAAATGCAAAACTGAATATTATTCTTATGTGTTTACAAATAAAACAGGACCCTGTATATATACAGCAAAGCCCAAGAAACAGAAAGCTAACAGAACACTGAAACTTAACTACTATAACTACAATTGGTTTCAATGTTAGTAGATATATTATATTAGTATAAGGTAACATCTTATGAATTTATGAGTTGAGTTAGCAAGTTAAATCTACCTAACCTCCACAAGTTTAGATAGGCTCATGAGTCTCACAACCTTAGTCCCCTCGTAAAAAAATCCTAAAACAAAGAATATTATATTACTTAAAATAGATATATTCACTTAGTCTCTTCACCATTTGCATATACAACCCACTTAGCATGAGGAATTGAATACTATCATCCTCCCAATGGACCACTACGTAGAAGCATGCATTCCCCCATCTTCATCCCCCGTGTTCCTCCTCTACCCCCAACACTAAAAATATTCATTATTAAATACATTAACACAAAAAATCAGTCCACCTAAAATGAAAAGTAGCAAATCAACAAAAATAGTTTCACAATATTACCTGATTAAAAATTAATCAATGCATAAATATTAGTTTAAACAAATGTGCATCATACATACCTAAGCTTCATCCTGACTTTGCTTGCGTCTTACACCTAGTCTCATAGTGAATTTCGTTTTCTTTGATTGTGTATGTTAAAATATGTCTTAGATCTGATGAATATTGCCTTGAATTTCGCTGGTATCTTACCGTAATAGGCCTGCTAGGTCTGCTGCATTGAGTAACTTATTTTATTTTTTCAGTGCATTGTACATTACTTCATATAAGGGGAATTTTCATCACTAGAGACCATTGTTAATCCATCTTGATACATATTTCAAGACTTATTTGAAACGGTGATAAGAGGATAACAAAGGACGAGATTTCATTCAAAATATGCAAAAGCCATATTGAAATTTGGATAGGGTGACCTACAAGCAATAAATCTCAAAAATGAATCCATTAAACCGCATTTGTTCCATTATTAGGCATAGTATATTTGGACCAGAACGTGGTTGTTCCCTCTGGTTAGAATGTATACAATAAATTAGAATCAAGTTTGTATCTTGTATTCATTATAAAATCAGTTTCTGAATATTTTTCATTGTAAAATAAAAGTTAGTAGCATTGGTCAAATCCGTTCTCTGCCTACATTTAACTTGGTTCAAATTAGTAAACTCATAAGCCCTCTCCCATATTATGTCCTTCGTTTCTAATCACTCTGTTCTTATCTAGGATCAATGTACCAGACGAACAATTTGAGTGGGACAATGGACATGCGTATCAAGGATTGTATCATCTCTCATAGCTTGTGTACATTTCCATCGTGCCAATAGCTCTTGAGCACCAAAGCATAGGTCATCTAATTCTCAAGAAAATGTGCCTCATGCTACCAAGTTTGTCTAAGGTCTCATCTTGAGTGTCAGTCGTATCAATTAAGAAAACGCCCTCATACTTTAACAAGTCATGTAAATAATAGTGTTTTGTCACCATTTGATTTAATTCATTTTGGTATTTGGAATTGTAGCCATGTCAGTATTACTTTATGTCATTCATATTTTATCAGTTTCATTGATGATTTTTCCTGATGAACTTGCTTATTCTTAATGAAAACTCCCTCTTAGTATCTCTCAGGATTTCCTTGCTAAGATACAAACTCAATTTGGTGCTACTATTAAAACTACATGTACTGACATGTAAATGAAGGAGAAAAATAAATATCCATATCCAGTATAGTCACTAATCCAAAAGTATATAAATATATACCGAACAAAATTACATATTTGAGTATGTTGTGCATGGAAGAGGTTTTACCTAGTTACCTTGGTTTTGATACTGAGGACGATGGACTTGTGCGAGGCTGTCCCAATCATGCACCTGCTTCGCACTACTATTTCCGGAGGTTCCAGTTTTAGGCACAAAGGCTGGAGCAAATGGGCCAAACTGGTAGCTTTTTGAAGTCTGTTTTGCATCCTTTTCTAAATTGCTTTTCTCAGGCTGAGTTTGGCAACTGATATTTTCCTGTTGGTTTTTCATTTTACAGTTCTGGGGAACATCCCCATTCACAAACAAGTCAGCTTTATTCCTTTTAAAACTTATGTTTGTGATGTCACTTCCAAAACTCCTTTTCCCTAACACTGTAATATTTGATTTGTGAACTGAGTCAACAGATTCACCCCATGACTTCCCCCTCATACCCAGCCACCTGAATGCTGGTTTTCTTGTGTCTGATGTATGAGTCTACATTCATTGTAAATTCATTGTGAGCTTAGAGTAATTACTAATTTGGAAGACTAAAGAAAGTTGTAGAACCAAATTTAAATGATGAATAAAGTGAGCGTTAGGAACACAGATAAGAAAATAGAAAAAAGAAAATAAAGGTTGTATTTCTAGAATGCAAAAGAACAGAAAATACGAGAGGACTGTACTCCAAGGGTTTCCCCTTCACAAAAAATACCTCCTTTCACAGAGTGAAGCTCATTTATCAGATTGCACGAAACTAAGCCAATCCTTCTCCCCATCTTCCTCTGTTTATATCTAGACTAACTAGCTAACTTAGGCCTCGTACAGGATGGTAGTAAGTTTTTTGTTTTCTGTTTTGAAATGCAATTTTGAAAATAAAAGCTATTTAAATAAAATAGTTTCAATTAACAGTTTGAAAGCTACATTTTGAAAGCACAAATTCTTATTTGAGTTTTCAGTTTTCAGTTTTAAAATTATCTATTTGATTTTCAAAAAACTTAAGATTGAAAATCACAGAATACTAACTTGTGGTTAAATTAAAAACCTTATATACTACTAGTTGGTTAAGAATGAACATCTAGGGCATGGACAAATATGGATAGACCCAACTATATCAAACTTACAACACACTCCCCACGGGTGACCCAATAACAGATTTATGATAAAATCAAATACCATTTTAAATTTAGATATTGAACCTAACTTAGGGTCCGTTTGGTTTCCAGTTGGGGAAACGGAGTTTGGGAAATGGAGAAATTTAAGGGTTGATATTGATCCTTCACGCCGTTCGAGATAGTCAAAACTCCGTTTGACCGTAGGATTTATTTTTGGGGTTGGTCAAACCTCGGTTTGACCAACCAAACCAAATAACCAAACATCCCCTTAATCTTAAAATCTAACTTATAGAATAAGAATTACGCTTACCTTATATACTATTTAGTTATATCTCTGATCAATGTTGGTCTTCTAACACCCAAACAAGGCCTAATATTCTAAACTTCACTTTATATCCGAACAGTACCACCCCTTGAAAATCAACCTGGTACTCAAGGTTGGAATCTGAAAATGAAAAGTATTGAGGCTAACTAAATGACCAATGGCGACAACCGGGTGTAATATTGATCTCTTCTCATTTTGCGAATGTACTGGCACCCATCATACCTGCAGATATCTATAAGTACGGATTTTTTCATCCTAGGCAACAACCAAGTAATCATCTAGTATGTTGTCTTTGCTGCTGGAACAATGAGAGAATGATTTTGAAGATTTTCCCATTCACCCTTCATTCATGAAACCAATAACCAAGACTAATTTGAGCATGACCTGTTAAGTCAAGAATCAGACCTACAGAATGTAAAGTCTGCTCTTCAATTATCCATTTCTGTAGAACCAAAGTTGTCAGCTCACAAGGCTCGCTGGTTCAGTGGTTCCTTCCAAGAACCTCATGCAATTGTCTATTTCTTCTCCCCATAAATTAGACAAGTAGGTTGGACCATTTCATCAGGAATCCAAATTAAAAAAATAGGGGAAACAATAGACAAATTGCATTTGTTTGTTGAATGCAAAAGAACAGATATGGGAGAGAGGACTCCCCTCTGGCTCTGTGGGTTTTCCCTTCACAAAGGATTTCTCCTTTCACAAAAAGCAAAGCTCAATTCTCAAAAGAAAAAATTAATGAACCTTCTACCCATCTTCCTCCATTTATAACTAATTAACCCTTCGAAATTCTAATTAACTAGCCAACAAACTGGTTAACATTCTAAACTCCCCTTCCCTTTATATCCTAACAGAGAACCATATATTGTAAGGAAAAATTTACAGATAGAAAAGAGGGGAATATCACCTTCTCAATTAGGTTCATGGAGGATAGCACATTTGCAATGTCATAAAGGCGTCTAACTTTGGCTGAAATAACACAAGGGCAAAGAAAGTGAGAAAGTTTCATGCTTCTTCCTCTGGCATTAGATAACAAACGAATGAAAATTGTTGTATTGCTCACTTCTCATCAATGATGTATTATGGGCATTTCCAAGCAACAACTTTGCAGCTTCATCAAGGGAGATCATTTCTATCTGAAGAATGTGAAGAATGATTGTTGGAAAACGTCAACATATTAGCATGTTAATAGTTAAAAATAAAAATCAATTTGGGATGACCATGAAACACTCGGGTAAATTGGCAACACTCACATTAGAGCAGACAAAGAGCTTGACAAAATTCTGAGTAAGCAATGCTAAAGATTTTTCCCTTCTGTTTTCTGCAAAACAGTAATATCACAACACCCCTTTTATAGAAACTACGCCCACTTTTATGTTTCACAGTTCAAGAGAAATGCTAACAACCTACTCCCTAACACAATGATCAAGCTCTGAAACCACACTCCCTTTTAAATCCATCTATGATGCACAAATACAATACGTGTATCAGATCTGATACATATCTGATTTTGCAATACAACTATTATTGAAAATATATAGCATACTAATGAAGTACTCTCCTAGTTTGTTATTAATCGGTATAAAAAATATACACTTTTTTTGCACTGGTTTGTTATTAATTGGTATAAAAAATGTACACTTTTTTTGCACCGGTTTTTTAAACAACTAGTGTAAAAAATTATTTTTTTTATAATGTTTTTGCACTGCTTTTTTCCATAACTGACGAACTGCACCTTGCAGTGATTGCCGAGGATCCAAATCCTTCTAAGTAAAGGTTAAAAAAAAATCGAGCATACCATTCTTGATGGATCTAACAGGAGCGGAGGCATTAAGATTTAACTTGTCATTCTGACTATCAGCACTGGGGTTGGAAAATGTTTCTTCTTCATCCTCATCATCAGATGTCTAAAACAATTAGTTAACAACTTTATTTTTAGTTACCAATTACCAAATGTATGCGCTAGTTAACGCAATTAAAATAATCAATATAAGATAACAAGAAAGCAGTTCTACTCACTTTCCCACTGTGATTAGCACCGTCAAAACACCCAGGATTCTCTTTCAAGCCCTCGTCCTACAAAACAATCATTACCAAACCCTAATCACTTATTAGCATAAATTAAACAAACCGATCCAAAAATACTATTTAAATATATCAATTCAAAATTTCAACAAAAACCCACCTTGAGTTCTTGCAAAGCTCCAGGAATTGCTCCAAAACCTTTCCAAGTATACTGATTCTTAGCTTTCCTAGCAAGAACCTAACAGTTATAGATTATATAAAAAAAAAAAAAAAACTTGTGAATAAGTGCAGTAGCAAAAATCTAAGATTGTGGTGTGAAAGTTAGGAGAGAAATTAACCCCAATACTCTCCAAGACGTTAACAATATCATAGATCCGCCGTCTTTCAACACCTAGTCGCGACGCAGCATCATCAAGTCCGATTAATCGCACACCTTCTTTGTTGTATAGACTCAAGAAACTGCAGATCATGATAAATATATAAAAAAACAGTAGATAAATTAAATTAAAGCAAAAATAATTGAATAATAAAATATACTTGGTGCAAAGAAGACCGAGAGACTTTTGCTTTCTGCTATACGTGTGGTGTGACGAAGAAGATGACATGAGAGTGGAGAGAATAGAGAAACAAATGACAAATGGAGAATGTTAATTTCAATTTTCAAAAGTGGAAGAAATTGAGTTACATGGATGGGTGAGGGAGGGAAAAGGGTTTTATTCATTTGGGATTTACTTTTTTAAGTTTTTTATAAGCGGGAATTTGGCTGTTCCACTATCACGCGCCTACCACTACTTTTGTTTGACCCTTCTACGTTTCTGTCGTTTTCTAGTTTTTTACTAGGTTATGGTTATCTGTTCTTTTTGTCAAAACCTATGTATTGCACCGTACCGGGTTACTTGATAAAATAAAATTAATATTTAAATATTTTTACTTAGCATCACAAATATTTTAAATTGAATTACACTAATTTTAAATATTTATGCTTTTATTGATATCTTAGTGTGACAAACAACATTTTTTTATTAAAAATGATGATAAATTACCATTACCCAAAAAATATACCAAAAATATAATAATAAAATGAGGTACGATGATAAAACTGTTATAACTCAATTTTAATAAAAACTAAATCAATGTTGATAGTAAGATTTAACTGAATCAATTTTTATAGTATAACTTTAAAACAATAATAATTTCATAAATAATCACATATATAATATAATATAATATTAGTTAAACTTTTAATTAACATGTAACTAATTTCATTTTCATTTTAATAAAAATGTTGTTTTCATAATAATTAACGTACATTCACATGGATCGTGAGTAGTTTTTAAATAATAAAATAAATAAATAATAGATAAAATATTATTTAAGTGAGACTAAATAATTTTGACGTGATAAAAAATATGTATTATTAGTTATTAATAATTTCTTATAATATAAAAATGATTTTGATATATATATATATATATAGTCTTCAAACCTATAAAAGAGAAAGTCGTATAAAAAGGTATTTTAAATAGTATTTTTGCACCAGATCTTTTAATTAATTATATGATACAATTATGATATAAATTTTATGTGAATCTCGCAATAATATATCAATTTTCTTCACTCTATAATATAAGTGACTTTTTTTCTCTAATTGTGAACTTTTAAGTTTTAACAGTTTGTTAAATGAATTTCAAGAATTATTTCACAATTACTTTTAATTTATATTTATTTAAATTTTGAGACAGGAAAATAGAAAATTATAATATAGTAAAAATGCAGCTGTTATTATTATAAACATTTTTATTTTATAAATTAAAGTTTAAAAGAATTAACGTATAATCATTGAGAATTTTTTCAGAATATACTAACAGTTCAAAAAAATTATGCTATTAACCTATCATGAATTATCACATAAACAAAATTCTCTAATCGATGTAATAAATATATTAAAATATCATCTAAATAATTTTTAATTGATTGACACTATAAAAATATCACAATACCAATGCATCACAAAACCAAAAAGGCAAAAATCAAATTTTATTATTTTGAAATTTTAAAATTGATTTTAAAATATATTAAAAACTAAATTTATTTTATTTAAACGAATATTACTAACTGTTCTGTCCTGAACCGGGGTCAAAGAGATCGGTGTCGGGCCAGTCACAAGTAGTGAGAAAAGTCTATGTCTGAAGGCCGGATCTGTGAATATCCGGTATGTGTATCCGATGTCTTTGTATGTAGAGAACGGTCTTGACGTCCTGGAGATCCTTCACACCGACCTCCCGCGTTGATGTAGGCGATAGGTGGTGTCACCTGCGAAGATTCTCCGACGCTCAAGTCAGTGATATATTCCAAGTATGGAATGTAAATGATCACAGGGATCAGATATAAGCATTTGGGAGAGAAAGACCAAAACCGGGAACCCCTCTCCAATAAACTGAAGTGAGTTCTTATACCTGATTGGCTCGATTTACGAGGACTCGTTAGTCGGGAACCACTAACCTTCATTATGCAAGTATATTATTGTTTAATGCGCACTCACCAGCATGATTGAGGCAAATGGCTATTTTATATTGAGCGTAGGGAGTATGGGCTAGACTTAGGGGACAAGTTGATCATTCCCTGGAGCAGAGTTTAGCTCGTAGTGTGGGGAATTATTGATCAGTCCTTGTAGCAATGCCCATCGTCTTCTGTTGGGTGACGTGTATGATATCCGGTGTGCATGGTGTTATCCGGACTAACCGGTGCAGGGAGAATGCCCGACTCAGAATTAGAGTCCAGATGTATACCAATGACACCGGCTGCATGTTATAAAATGGAAACTGGTTGATCGGTCCGGATCAGCCTCTCAACACCAGGTGAAAGGAGAACGGATGAGGTATCCGATATCTTGGTCACTACTTCGGATAACCGGTATAGTTACAGACTGAGTTAGTATCTTGTGATACCGATTGAGGCCGGCTAACATTTTTACCGACTGGATCGTTGTCCAGTGGTATACCGACTGGATCATTGTCCAGTGATACCGATTGAACTCTAGGCCGGCTAAGATAATTATCTCTTAGTCTTAAGGCTGGTATCCAGACCGGATCATATGTCCCCTAGCTTATGTGAGGGACTTATGAAGTTGCTCATATGAGCTATACAACCTGCGAGAGGTTTGGATGCTGGTGTAACCTGCAAAAATATCTTTGCAATACCCGTTAACCATTGAATATTGTCCTCGAGCGTTATTAAGTGATCGGTTCCGAATGAACATTTGACTCCGAGTGAGTAATTCCGAGTGAATATTCGACTCTGAGTAAATAATTCCGAGTGAAAAGGAGGGAGCTTTGACTTCGAATGAACACCATTCGGGCAAAGACATTCCCAAGTTTGATACTTCCGAGTAAAGGGAAGTTAAGATGTTTCCGAGTGAAACATGACAGAGAGAATTATTTCCGACTTCCTCGTGGTATGGCACCGAGTGAAGAATTTCCGACTTCCACGTGGTATGGCACCGAGTGAAGAAATTCCGACCGACACGTAGCATGACGCCGAGTGAAGGATTTCCGAATGGGCCATTTCCAGGGGAAGTACTTTTTGGTCAGAGGAAGGCTCTGGCTTTGAATAAGTACGTTTCGGGTAGATATATTCCCGAGTAAATAATTCGAGTCTGACTTCGAATTTGAAGTGTTTCCGAGTAAGGAATTCCAAGGGAAAGTATTTCCGAGTGAGGAATTCCTAGGGGAAGTACTTCTGAGTGAATTTGAAGTCATGCTTGGAGTTGGGTTTGACCCTATAATCCAAGCCTTCAACTGGGGTTCGGTTTGATCCTACAACCTGTCTTCAATGGCGATCGGTTTAATCCTACTAACCGTACTCAGAGTTCGGTTTAATCCTATAATCCGAGCCTTGAAATGGGTTCGGTAAAATCCTACAACCCATTTCCTGGGGTTCGGTTTAATCCTACAACCCAGGTCTTCACCAGTGTTGGATTTTACCCATTCACCGTTTTTCTTACTCGGCGTTGGATTTTACCCATTCACCGTTCTTCATACTCGGTGTTGGATTTTACCCATTTCAGCGGTCGTCTTTTAAGCTACTCGGGGTTCAGCGTGGTCCTGAAGAGAAAGCTTCACCCAACTTACTGCGCCCAAGCCTTCACCGACGTTCGGCCAAACCTACTAGTCATACTCGGAGTTCGGTTTAACTCTACAATCCGAGCCTTTGACACGGGGTTCAAATCAGGGCTAATCCTGAACCTACTGCGCCCGTTACTCGGGGTTCATCGTGGTTTTGAAGAAGAACCAGCTTACTGCGCCCAAGCCTTCAATCGGTGTTGGATTTTACCCATTCACCATTCTTCATCACTCGGTGTTGGATTTTACCCATTCACCGGCCTTCTCAATTGGTGTTGGATTTTACCCATTCACCGTTCTTCATACTCGGTGTTGGATTTTACCCATTCACCGTTCTTTATACTCGGTGTTGGATTTTACCCATTCACTGGCCTTCAATCGGTGTTGGATTTTACCCATTCACCGTTCTTCACTGACGTTCGGCCAAACCTACCAGTCATACTCGGAGTTCGGTTTAATCCTATAATCCGAGCCTTCAAATAGGGTTCGGTACAATCCTACAACCCATTTCCTGAGGTTTGGTTTAATCCTACAATCTGGGCCTTCAATCGATGTTGGATTTTACCCATTCACCGTTCTTCACCGACGTTCGGCCAAACCTACTAGTCGTACTCAGAGTTCGGTTTAATCTTACAATCCGAGCCTTCAAATGGGGTTTGGTACAATCCTATAACCCATTTCCTGAGGTTCGGTTTAATCCTACAACCCAGGTCTTCACCAGTGTTCAGTCAAACTTACTAACCGTACCCAGAGTTCGGTTTAATCCTACAATCTGGGCCTTCAATCCGTGTTGGATTTTACCCATTCACCGTTCTTCACTGACGTTCGGCCAAACCTACTAGTCGTACTCGGAGTTCGGTTTAATCCTATAATCCGAGCCTTCAAATGGGGTTCGGTACAATCCTACAACCCAGGTCTTCACCGGTGTTCAGCCAAACTTACTAACTGTACCCAGAGTTCGGTTTAATCCTACAATCTAGGCCTTCGAAATATGGTTCACCCAGTTGTACCTTTGAAGAGGTTCATCACTAACAACAGATACATTGCTAGGATCGTCCGTCCTGAAAGTATCTTGTCACAATAGTGTTGTGCATCGAATAAAATCATAAAGACAATGGGTGAACATATATAATATTTCATTAATTATTAATTACAGGAGAGAAAGAGAGCCGAGTCGGGGTTATGCCTCGTTAAACCTTCTTGGTAAAACCCGATCGGAAAAGCCCAAGTAAGGAAAGAGTGCACACTGTCTTACCGACTAGCTATAATAGCAAAAGGTGTTTTTGACTTTGATGGCCTGATCCCTAATCAATGACCTCTCGACAGCCCTGATGTTGTTGTTGGGGATTTACCTCTCGCCGATGTTGCCTCCAAGTGCATTTCAATGCCCACATACTTGGATGTTTTCCTCCTGAATTCCTCAAAACTCGCCGGAGGACTTTTTGCCAACGACAGGGCGAAAGCAGAGTTCGATTGCAAAGCTTCTATCACGATATGCAACTGTAGTGCCTCTGCCAAGTTTGGAACAGCAGCTGCTTCCTTGTAAAACCTCTTCAAGAAGTCCTTGAGAGTTTCATGTTCCCCCTGCCTAATCTGAGCCAAAGTATGAGATGTTCTAGGAATATCACTGGAAATGACAAAATGGTCCATAAACGTTATTGCCATTTCTTCCCATGAGTCGATGGAACCTGATGATAGTCCCTTGAACCAACTAAGAGCATCATCAATAAGAGTCCGAGGGAACATCCTGCACATGACATCCTCATCTGCCCCCAGGTACGTGGCTTCAAATGCATAAGCATCAAGATGCTTAGTAGGATCAGTTTCACCACTGTATTTTTCGATAGAGAGAGGTTGAGTAATCTGCAGGTGCTTAGGGATGTGTAAGCTCATAAGTCTCCTTGAAAAAGGGACTGTGAGTTTATAAGTTACCGGAGAGGCTGTCATCAGCTCTCTCTTCCCCTTAGCAACTCTCTCATCAGAATCGTGGATCTGTTCCTTCCCTTTAAACGTGGGGATATTTGAGTATTGGGGGCTTTCGGCTGTGTGATGTGTCCCCTTGGTCTGAGACATGGCTCTCTCTTCCATGTTCTTTCTCTCACGCTTCAACTCCATCAGTTCTTCCATCAACTTTCTTATCATCTCATCCCTTGGATCTGGTGCTGAAACTTGCACCATCCTTCTTGAACTTTCCACAGGCGACTCAAGAACTAAACGCCTATTCACCGATTGTTCCTGGGCAATGATGTCTTCCACGTACCCATCTAGTTGGTTTCTCCCATTGCCTTCCATGATAAGAGACAAGACTTCTCAAACGAGAAGTGGGAATAACTTTAATGAGTCCCGCTGGGCGTGCCAATGTTCTGTCCTGAACCGGGGTCAAAGAGATCCGGTGTCGGGCCAGTCACAAGTAGTGAGAAAAGTCTATGTCTGAAGGCTGGATCTGTGAATATCTGGTATGTGTATCCGATGTCTTTGTATGTAGAGAACAGTCTTGACGTCCTGGAGATCCTTCACACCGACCTCCCGTGTTGATGTGGGCGATAGGTGGTGTCACCTATGAAGATTCTCCGACGCTCAAGTCAGTGATATATTCCAAGTATGGAATGTAAATGATCACAGGGATCAGATATAAGCATTTGGGAGAGAAAGACCAGAACCGGGAACCCCTCTCCAGTAAACTGAAGTGAGTCCTTATACCTGATTAGCTCGATTTACGAGGACTCGTTAGTCGGGAACCACTAACCTTCATTATGCAAGTATATTATTGTTTAATACGCACTCACCAGCATGATTGAGGCAAGTGGCTATTTTATATTGAGCGTAGGGAGTATGGGCTAGACTTAGGGGACAAGTTAATCATTCCCTGGAGCAGATTTTGGCTCGTAGTGTGGGGAATTATTGATCGGTCCCTGTAGTAATGCCCATCGTCTTCTGTTGGGTGACGTGTATGATATCCGGTGTGCATGGTGTTATCCGGACTAACCGGTGCAGGGAGAATGCCTGACTCAGAATTAGAGTCCAGATGTATACCAATGACATCGGCTGCATGTTATAAAATGGAAACTGGTTGATCGGTCCGGATCAGCCTCTCAACACCAGGTGAAAGGAGAACGGATGAGGTATCCGATATCTTGGTCACTACTTCGGATAACCGGTATAGTTGCAGACTGAGTCGGTATCTTGTGATACCGATTGAGGCCAGCTAACATTTTTACCGACTGGATCATTGTCCAGTGGTATACCGACTGGATCATTGTCCAGTGATACCGATTGAACTCTAGGCCGGCTAAGATAATTATCTATTAGTCTTAGGGCCGGTATCTAGACCGGATCACTAACTTTATGTAATACACATTTATAATAGTAAATTTTTCTTTGTATCTATGGTACCTATAATTTCAAATTTTGAAATATTAACCATGATAGGAAAAATAGACCAAGCAACTAGAGCTGGCAAAATGGGCCGACCTGCATGTGCCGGCCCGAATCCATCCTAAAAAATATAGTGCATGGGCCTTAAAAATAAATTCAAAATTAATATGTAGAAAAGAGTCTGATACTTAAAAGCCCGAGTGTGGCGCGGCCCGTCAAGCCCACGGGTGCCCTGACTTTTTAAAAAAAATAAGAATCAAGGAGATTCAAATACTAATTGCTAAATGATAAACTTGGAGTGCAACAATTTATTATTTTTATTTTAGTTGTTATGAACTTTTATGTACTAATTTTATGGATTTTTTGGAATATGGACTGTTTTAGCATATATCATGCTACGGTCAATGAATAATTTTATAGAGTATGGACTATATATATTGTACTTATCTTAAATGAAAAATTTTTCCAATTTTACTTTAAAGAACTCATTAACATGTAGAAAAGGTTGGTTAAGGATATCATTATCATTAAATATTTGTTGTAACTGAACTCTAATAATTAACTCTAATATTAGAAATCAAAAATCTATCTTGTGTGCTCCCTTGTTATGAAATATGATTTTTTATAAATCAATTTTTTTTAAAAAAATAATATTTTTTAAATGGGCTGCCCGATCAAGCCCGTAACTCGTTAAGGGTCGGGGTAGGGCCTTTAATTTCAAGGCCCGAATTTATGCAAACCTTTTTTAACCCGGCCCTAAATAGCTCGTAGCCCGATCAAGCCTAGCTTTTTTAGAGGCGCCCACCTGAATTGCGAGCTCTACAAGCAACATAGTAATTTTGCAACAAAAAAATAACAACATGGTCAGTTATTCTAGTAACTTTATCAAACCCATAATCTCTTAGCATTACTCAAATAAATTGATTTAAATAAATCCCTTCAAAACTTTGAAGCAAGAACCGTATCGAGTCTTGTAGAGCTTGAGGAATTATCAGTGAAATCTTTCTAAGTATATTGATTCTTAGTTTTTCTTGTATGCATCTAAAAAGTAAAGACTAAGGGTGTGTTTAAGAGTCAATGGAGTGAGTAAATGGAAGAAACAAAGAGGAGAGTAAATAAAGGACAAAAGGAAAGATCACTCTGTTTTTTGTTTGGAAGATGCCTCTAAAAAGATAATTAATTTAAGGGGGACCAGAGATTTGTTAAAATGAAAAAACACACTCTTGCAGAATCTTAAAGAGTTCTCAAACTAGAAGTTTTTTAAAAATATCTCCAAACAAAACTCTTGAAACTAGAAGTTTTTTTTTCTATTCTTTTCCTTCTAAATTTATCTCTCAAACATAACCTAAAGAAATACGTGCTAGAAAGTGTTGTCTCATTGTCAATATTTCTAACAAACCTTGTTAATAAGTTCTCGTATCTCCAAAATAGACCTTGATATAAAGTCCTGATAAGCATTTCTAGTTTTTAACCCAGAAAACCTAACCCATAAAAATATCTTGAAATGACCCAAAGACACAAACACGGGAGATTGAAGATTTGTGTAGAATAAAGAAAAGGTTTGATTATATTCTTTACCCTCTAATTGTGTTAAAAACTTAAAATGTAGAAAATGATACATGGATGATGGTTCAAAGTAGGACTTAGAAGGGGGTTAAATAAGTATAAAACTCTTTCCGCGCGAAACTTAAGAGTTTTCAAATATGAAGCGTAGCAGACTTTTGAACTAGACTTTAAAAGATAAAGGCAAGAGAGATAACACAACAAATTTATACTGGTTCATTTATAACGCAGAAGCTACGTCCAATACCTTCATACCTGAAGGATTTCTACTATTGTAAAAACATTTTTTTACAATCTCAACACAACTTGTGCAACAAGTATTCTTGACTTCAACTACTCCTAGTTTAATCCATAGTATTCTTTCAACAAGTCACTCCTGACTCAATACCCAAGTATTATTTCAAAAGCCTTTTTAGGCCAAGTAGTGTTTCCCACACAAACTAAGATTGGCAACACTTGACACATATAAATTTGAGAGTGTGTTTGTGTAAAAAAGAACTTAGTGTGCAAGATGATACAAGATAAGGAACAAATACACTAAGTATGAAAGACAAAGACTACTTCTACAAGAAGCAAAGATTACAAAGAGAGTCTTTGCTTTAGAGAAGAAAGCTTAGACAAAGAACTTGAAAGTTCATAGAAAGCTTTCATATTTTTGATTTTTAGAGTCGTGAACTTCTTCAAGATCTAGATTCTCTTCATATTTATAGGCAAAGCAAGGTGACCTTTGTTAATCCATTGAAGAGAGATAGCCATTGAAGCTTGCTGACCTTTAAGTTAAGAATGGGACAAAAGGTCTGAAACGAGGTTCTTCAGAATTTGCATTGAAATGGTGTTCTTCTAGTGAAACATAATGAAAGTTTTTTTGTATCCTTTCTTCTATTGTGAACTAGTGCAAAAATGGCATTGTTGGCCTTCTAATTTACTTTCTAACGTGAGTACTGAACTTCATCAACTTTCCTGCTTTGCGCAAAGTAGCTTCCTCGTTCTTCTATCCATGCATTCGTTGGTTCTTGCACTAATTTGTCTTCTTTCCTCTCTTAATGATAATAGCAATTTCTCTTGATAAGAATTTAGTTCATAGCATCTTCAAAATTATCCTTGATTTTTGTTTAATGCAAGCTTTAGAGTAACATTCTTGTTGCTTTAAAAGTCTGGGGTTTGATTGTTGAAGCAAGTATGTGTGCTAAGTTCAGAGAGAAAAATACGTATGACTTAATAGTCTAAAAGTCTGGACGAGCATAATTAAATAAGACTCTTCTCGAGTGTTGTTCTAGGATCAAACTTTTCTTGGGACGAATTTGTATGCAAACTATTTTTAATTTCAGGTAGAATTGTTCTGAAATAACTTGTATGGCTCAAGGCATACTTTTATTGGTGGACTCCCTCTTTCATTAATAGCCTGTGCGTCGTAAGTTTATAACCTGAAACACTTAATTAAACAGGTTAGATAACATGTAGGCAGACTTTATTTAATTAAATGTCTTGATGTGTGTTATTAATAAATCTTGGGGTCTGGTAAATAATAACTAATGATTTCAAAATCCTTTACAAGTCAGACTTGGTTCTAACAATGAATAAAGATGAACACTCACCATCAATGTGGTAATGCACACAATTCACTCTTTAGAAGTTGATTCAATTTTCCAGTAATTTTGATGGCAAAATCATGTGTTTATATCCTTGTGTTCCTAGAGTTATTGATTTCCCACGTTCTACTAAATGAAATTTTTATGAGTCATTAGAATAGAGAAAGAGAAAATTCCATAAATTATTTTTAATGATTTTATTCAGGTGATTACGAATTATACGAGTGTCTTACTTATATATAAGGTAAAGAGTGTAAGAGAAGCTAAACACCAGCATAGTTCAAAAAACTCACTAAGCAAAATAGACTTAAAACCAATCCAAAAATTGCTCCAAAAGAACTGAACCAATTGTGAATTTTATGAATCGAACCCTTTTTGATTAAACCGTTTTGAACCTTAACTCTCTTTCTGGCTATAATATAGGGTTTATTTGATTTCTAATTTTGTTTTTATTTTTATTTTTAATTACAAAATTATTATTATATATTTTTAAATATTTATACAGAATGTAACATCCTTGATGTTCGATAAATTGGAAATAAAATAAAAATAAGGATGAAGCTTAAAATGATAATAAAAAGGATTTTGGAAAGAAATAAGACTTAAAAGGAACTTTTAAGGGATGTGGCATCAGAGGCCTTGACGCGTAGCGTCAACTTCGCGATCAACTTTTATAGAGGACTAGAAACATAACCTGTGGCATGCAAAACACTTTTCTTCTTCTTCTCTCTTTTTCTTAAGCTGTGGCAGCTTAGATTCAAGGTTATGATAGGTGGATTCCTCTAGCTAATCGTGTATTTGGTCTTGGGAAGGTATGGGTTGTTCAATTAAACTACCAATTTCATGTTCTTTTCCTTCCCCTTCTCTTTCTCTCTCTACCTGAGGCTAGCAAGCATCGTGGGAGCTAAATTCTTGACCTGAACAAATATTTGAGGCATAGATAGGTATTTAAAGTATGTTGTTAAAGCAAGGATCGGAGCCCGTTCGATGTTATGGGTCTTGGAAATGGGGATCAGAAACAGAAATGAATTTAAGGATTTCAGAAAGGACCCGACAAGTGATTAGAAGCCTTGGAAAGCTCAGAATCGAGGTAAGAGGATGTGTTGGGTTAAGGTTAATATAGAAACTTACTTGCGTTATTGGCAGCTAGGGAAAGTGTATATTATAGCCACTATTAGATGTTTTGATTGAATTTAGAAATTTAATTACATGAAAGGTTAGAGAGTGAGAAGGTAAGAATGCATCCTTGGAAATGTGAAATAAATAAATGGGTAAGCATTGTTGATATGTAATGATTAGAGGAGTATAGAATATGAATAGCTTATATGGGGTAAGAAAATGTGTGAAATGAAGTAATATGATGTAAAATAGGTATATGATAATTTATAAAAATAAAAGTGAACCTAGGTGGATGGTACATGATATACATGAATGTATATATATATATATATATATGTGTGTGTGTGTGTGTGTGTGTGTGTGTGAGGCGAGTAAGTGAGGATTAAATAATGTGAAACATGACAATTGGTGACTGATAATGCATGGAAGATACCAATGAGAAAATAAGACTATGTAATCAGAAGAGAGATTTCAAATAATAATGAATAATTATGAAAGGAAAATAATATGGATAAATTTAGAATGGACTGATGATGCATTTTAAGTTAATAGGAAAAGTTGGGGTAAAAAGGGATATGTTGATAATGATAGAATAATGTATATATGGATATTATGCATATGTGTTGCTTAATGTTAATCCTTGTTAGGATGCGACGACAAGTAAAAGGTAATAGTGATTCGTGTTCATGATTAGCGATGCATTGGTGATATATGTCAATATATGTATATGCTGATTTGGTATGATTAGAACTGTGTAAATGTTGATGGCAATGAATAATATGAGTACCTATGTTGAAAGGATGGTTACAATGACATGACATGATTTTGATTTCACAAATAAAATTAATATATTGTGAATACTTATTGTAAATGAATATGAATAAGGATTTGTGATATCATGTGGCGGTATGTTGGTGGGTTTGGCAAGTCGGTCACTTTGTGTTAAGAACACATGTCAGTTTTTGACATTTGTGTATATGATTAATGATGTTTTAATTATATTAAGTTGTATATTATAGATAAGATATCATGGATACTGTTGAGGGCGGAGAATGATCGCCGGTGCGTTGCACGGTCAAGAAGCGGCTCCTGACAAGCTTCCAGTAAAGGGATTGTATGACTATGTTTATGATGATTATGTGATTATATGGTGGAGGACGACCGACGGTATGTGTTACCTTCATTTCTGGCTCCCGTGGTTTTTGTTCCCAGTTGAGCCACCCAATGGTCAAGTAGGACCCAATGGTTGAGGGGGAGTTAAGTAGGACTCAGTGAACCAAGTCGGGTTCACGGGGTGTCAAGTCGGACCCCCAGCTGAAGGTTGATCCTTTTATTATTCGGATACTAGAAGTCTACTTACGTGAGAGTCAGTTGTGCATATATGATATAATTGATGTTACGATGTTGAATGTAAGGTATGTAATTATTTGGCGATAGAAATACATGTAAGATTATACTGGGAAGTTATGTTCTTTGTTAGAGAGTCAGTTGTGTTTTATACACCTTGACTGATGTGTATGCTTTGGATGATGTCTATTGTAGGTGGTGTGAATTGTTAGATTGATCATGATGTGTTAATAATGGTATTAGTTTAAGATGAACAACATAACTGTGTAAGTACATAAATGGGAATGGTAAAAATGAGAAAGAATATGAGAGGTAATTACTAATACTGGATAATTGTACCTAGGAGCGTACCTATGTTATACCTTTTCTAGTTTTAATATTTATTTCTGTATTAATTCTTAATTCCAGTCACTCACCCCTCTGTATTGCAGTTTTAGTGACTACTGGCAGGTATGGATATACACTGCGGAGGCGAAAGCTAAATGAGGCCAGGGTGATATGGAAACAAGAAGAGATATAGATGTATATATATATATATAATTATGTTGATATTGACTTACAAAAAAGGTTCATGATGTTGTTTAGTAGCGTGAATGTGTATTGATATAATATTATAGCGGTTTGTTCTGTCATGTGTTATGTGGTGCAGAGCCACTGCATGATTGCATGATATAGGCAGGTCCTGCAATATCTGTGTGTTCAAATGATATGTCGAGTGTGATTGCGCATTGAATTATGGATATATATATATAGTGATTTATAGATTATAATTGATGAATTAGCTATGTTATGATTAGTAAGATAGCTAGATTAGTTTAGTGTGATGAAAGTATTTGATGATGGTTGATGATAATGAGTAATTGTATAATGATGAATTTAGAGTTGGAATATGTTATGTGCGACGGTGATGATATATGAAAATGCTATCTTTAGTTAATAGGTGAATTTAATGTATGTTGGCACGAAGCCATTGCGTGAATGATTGTTATGAGCAGGCTCTGTTGAAATGCATGATATACATGATGTGTGTGTGATGCAATTGAATGATGCATTGATGAATCTGATTGGTTTTAGAAGTTATGCATGAGTGTATAATTATGAATTTAAGGAACTGAATAGGTGATTTTTAGGTCCGGTGGGTTTCGGGACCCCCAAAAGGTACCAATAGGTCCTTTAGGGGATTTAGGAACTGTGTGCATTGGCCTTGGGCCATTTGGAACCCATTTAGGGTGTTTAATGCAAGGGTTTTACGCAAAAGGGGATTAAACTGCATTTTGTGCATAACTTGCGCATATGTCAGAATTTTGGTGAACAGTTAGCGCCAACAGTTTTGGAATGGGGAAAACATGTGGCCCGTGAAGTTTTATGGCAATCGGTCTTAAAACGGGTCAATTGGGTAGGTTAGAAGTTAGTTGGTTGGCCTAAATCTTGCATCAACAGCAGGTTCTGCTACTGTTAGCCTGGCGCACAGCGTTAGGGCTGTGTAGGGGAGCTCACACGTAGCGTGGGTCCCCTGCTTTTGGGTATTGAACTCTTTTCAAATTAAATGACTGTTGGGGATTTCAATTGATTATATGTCTTATATTCTAGCATCTTTTAATAAAATTGGATATTTTCTGATTATGGGTTAATTTACTTACTTAATTTGTGAAAAATTTGTTGTGAAAATAAATAAAATAGGTAGAAATAAATATAAAATGACGAAGGATGCCACACAAAAAATATTGAAAATATTTTTTCTATTTTCTATTTTTACTTTTTCTTGAATAAATTTAATTTTAGAAATAGGAAACATTACGACAATTTGGTAGTTAAAATTAAAAAATGTAATGAAATGGAAATGGAATCCAAACATACTTTTACAAAGTGCTTTGGTGCATTTAGTTAGGATATCATTTCTCTAGTTTTCAGTTTCCAATTTTTAAGAAGTTTTCTAAATTTTCCATTTACTAGAAAAATTATCAAAAATTGTAAAAACATATTTAGACATTACTGATTTTACAGTTTGAAAAACTTAAAAAAACACTCAAATACAACCATATTTTCATTTTATTTTTTTCACATTTTGAAAAAAATTAGAATACCGTGTTTTCGATTCTCAATTTAGAAAAAATTAGAATACTTACCTATTTTTAAATGGAAAACTATTAAAATAGTTTTCCAAATAATAATTGCTTTCTGATAAAAAAAACTTTGAATATTTCATTTTACATTTTTCAAATATTTTATTTTAATAAATAGATTTATAAACATTTTTTCTTTTTTCTCCTGTATTCTTATTATATTATTCTATTTGTTTTGGAAACTTAGGATGCGTTTAATTACCACGTTTTCTAGGAAAAATAGAAAATTATTCATGGAATACACGGGAAAATAGAAAACATATTCAATGACCTAATTTTTCATGAAAAATAGTTGGAAAATATAAAACCGGTTATTCTAGAAAATACACATTATTTAGAAAACTATCCCAATAGTATTCCAAATTTTCTGTTGTAAATAGAACCTAATTTTTCAAAATTTTCCAAATCATTTTTCTTGGAATACATGGTCTCATTATTTTTCAATTTTTTACCATCTTTTCACTCTTCTTCACCTAGGTCAACAACTTCACTCCCTCCCTTTTACTCTTTCACTCCCTATTTTCATCTCTCTCAAATGACCAAAATGGTAACCTCCTCTGTCCCTTGTCACTAACGTGTACCAGTAGTTCTTTGTAGGCCTTCATTGTTGTTCCACCTACTGTCACTAGTTGTTTCCCTCGTTACTTCACACACCGCCGTTGGGCATTTCTGTGCACACAGTACCACCTACCGTTGACACCAAGTCCCGCTGCCACTGCCAAGGTGTGTTTTTACTTCATTTTATTTTGTAATTTGATTCATTTAATTTTGCCTACTTACACTCAATGATGGTATTCTCTGTTTTTCTTCAAAATTATATTCTCTCTTGACAAACTCTTTAATTTCTATCATTTAGTCTACAACTCTATGTTTCCCTCTGAATCTATTAATCACACAGATTTATGTGTGCGTGTGTGTCATTTTACCATTTCTAACATATCTGTGAAACAATTATCCTTGCATGTCAAAATGCATGAACATAACAACTTAATTGAAAGCTCTGTGAGAAATTGTATTTTATTCTTATAATGAATCTTTGGTTGTAGATTCGTTTCATGACCTGTTAATATATTTTAGCAAACCATTGAAATCTCTCAAACTTTAATACTGTATCAACCTTTACAATTCTACCTTCATAATTCTACCTTCATGCGGAATTAGTAGGTGAAAATTACTGAAGAGTTTTTATTGTCGGGGTTCCAGGAAGATTTCTACATTTCTTAGGGAATATAATAATTATTTTTTTCCTTTTTATTCTTGTTTGCTCAAGATTAGAACATTGCAGTCAAATTACTAACTTAATTTACCAATCAAATCTAATAACAATAGTATGTTCGATCAATTTTGATTCAACGCATGAAAAAAGAAGCCACATAATTAAGTCGTCACAGGAGGCAATCTTAAAAACATTATCAAATTGTTTTGTTTACTCTTAGCTTTCCTAACAAGAAACTAACAATTATAAATCATAAATAAAAAATGTCTAAATAAGTGCAGTAGCAAAAATCTAAGACCATGATGTGAAACAAGCTAAGAGAGAAATTAACCCCAATACTCTCCAAGAAGTTAATAATATCATAGATCCACCGTCTTTCAACACTAATCACAAAGCAACATCATTAAGTCCAATTAATTGCATAACTTCTTTGTTGTATAAGCTCAAGAAACTACAATCATGATAAACATATAAAAAAACCAATAGATAAATCAAATTAAAGGAAAATAATCGAATTATACAATATACTTGGTGCAAAGGAGACCAAGAGGCTTTTGATTTCGACTATACGTGTGGTATGATGAAGAAGATGACATGAGAGTGGACAGAATAGAGAGACAAACGAAGAATGGTGATTCCAATTTTCAAAAGTAAGTGGAAGAAATTAAGTTACCTGGGTGAGGGGGAAAGGGATTCGTTCATTTGGGATTTACTTTTCAAGTTTTTATAAGCGAGAATTTGGATGTTCCACTATCACATATCTACCACAACATTTTTTGACCCTCCTACTTTTAAGTTTTAACAATTTATTAAATGAATTTCAAAAATTATTTCATAATTATTTTTTATTTATATTTATTTAAATTTTGAGACAAGAAAATAAAAAATTATAATATAGTAAAAATGTAGTTGTTATTGTAACATCCCAGGTATTGAAATTAACTAATTTTGAGATAGAGAGTTATTAAATAAATCATTTAAATATACTGTGAACTAAATTACATCAATTGATGAAATTCCAAATTAATGGTGGAATTAAGTTAATTCACTGAAGGTGATTAATTATAAAAAGCGTCGAAAGGGCCTTAGGCGGTGCAGGACGTAGAAACGATAATCAACGTTGAAAATGGGAAGCGTTAGAAACCTTTAATAGGAATTTAAAGCTATTTCGGTAAAGTGAGCTACAGTTTCGGAAGCAAAATGATTAATCACTTTATGTGAATTCTTGATTTTAGAGATTTTGAGAAATTGGTGCAAGCAGTGTTGGATCGAAAACCCCAAAAACGCGATAGTAAGGAGGGGGTATAGCAGGTTGAGATTAATGTAGAAAATTCATTTATGTTATTGGCATATAGTAAAAGGGTAGATCATAGCTCCTGTTGGCTAAGATGGTTAATTAAATGATTATACGTTGATTGGTAATAAATTAAGGAATGGTTAGACTAGTTATAAAAAAAGATGAGCTATGAATTATGTAAAACAAGAGAGATTAGGAGAATTTAGGAGTGTTTTATATGAAATGAAATTATTGATTGATAAATGATTAAGTATGGTAATGATGGTTGTAAAATAAATAGAAATTGTATAAGTTATAGGAAATTGATGAATTACTAATTTATATGTGAGATTATGAATAACTAGATGGAAAATTATGAAGAAATGTATAATTGATGCTTTGAAGATATTGATAATTATGATGTTGAGATTGTTGTTCAAGTGGCCTCAATACTCAAGAGGGGGGTGAATTGAGTTTTAAAACTTTTGATTGGAATACCTTTTTAAATAGATTTTTATAACCAAGATTGTGAGATTATGCAAGTGAAATAGAATGGAGGATAACAAGCAATGCACTACAATGAGAAATATTGCTGAAGCAATTTATCAAACACTTGGTGTGCAATATTAGAGGTATAACAAATTAAGCAAGTTCAAGTGAGCTCTTCTCAACCAATCAATACCAATCAACAAATATGCAGTAAATGAAAGTAAAAGAGTAAGGAAGAGAAGCTTGCAAACCGATATAACGAGTTCCACCCAATCCGGTGTACGTCTCGCCTCTAAGCAACCCACTTAGAGGATTTTCCACTATTGTAGACTAGAGATACAACTTTGAGCAATTGCGGCTTCCTAGTGTCCCACACTCTAGAACCCAATCCTCACAAGTATAAGGGCAACCCACCCAATCTCTCAATCTCACAATATCCCAAAGATTGAATCCTCAACCTTTGTAACCACTCAACCTAGAGTGAACAACCACTCAACCTAAAGTGAATATCTTGTGTTTGGAGTTTGTGTTTACAATCAATATACTCTCTTAATAGAGCAGATATACAAATGAAAAGCTCTCCCAAATTATAATCTCTCAAGATGAGAGGATATACAAGTGAAAGTACAATATGCAAGAAATAGGCTTACAAAGCACAAAATAGAGCTATGAATTGTTGCTACTTAGTTGTGTCTTTGTGCTTGTGTTCCTCTTCAATTTATAGAGCCAAGATAGCTGTTGAGGAGTGCCCTAGTTCATCATAGCCGTTGCACTTAGTGGAAATTTGAAGAATGGTGGAGACATGACCTGGTTTCCCACTTAAATCTGTTTTTCCACTAGCGTAATCGATTACACCCTCGCGTTGTAATCGATTAGCTTCAAGTCAGAGAGTCACTAATTGATTATTTCATTTCCTCTAATCGATTAGCATCTGTACCTAATGCATTTAATTTGTTTTCGCAGCATCCTAATCGATTAGAATGTCTTGCAATCGATTACCTTAAATCCAGTGACTCACTAATCGATTATATGGTTCCCTTAATCGATTAGCTTTCATACCTGATGCATTTTGTCCCATTTCTGATTGTTGTAATCGATTAGTCTCTGGTGTATAATCGATTACCTTAATTCCAGTGAGTACCTAATCGATTGTTCATCTCCCTAATCGATTAGCTTTCATACCTGATGCAATTTCTTCCAAAACAGAAAGCTCCTAATCGATTAGCATCTATGGCCTAATCGATTAGCTTCGCTGTTACTTCAATTCTGATTTCATGTCTTTGTTTTTGCATCAGTTTCTTCAAGAGTGCTTGTCATTATCAAAATCTTTGCACATCTTTGGACCTGTTAACATATTCAAACACATTCTCCCCCTTTTTGATGATGACAACTATGTTCATCTCTTGAGGGTTGTTAGTTTAAATAATATAGACTTATCTTTTATCTTTTTGCAAAAAAACAACTCTGCTATATTATCTCTTTTTCAAATAGCAGATGACCAATTTCAAAAATCAGAGTAATCACATTCAGCAGCTAATGTCTTATCTCATTTTATCTATTGTCTATTATCTCTTATCTATAACTCTCCCCCTATCAAAAGGAATTTAATAACCAGATAAAATTATTCAAATTTTAAACAAGAGATAAGCAAGATGTGAACACATATCAGATCATATATCAGAGCATCTAACATATTTAAGCAAGATATGAACACATGATATTTTTCTCCCCCTTTGTAATCATCAAAAATAATTAGAGCAGTGAAGAGAAATAATATGAACTGAAATGAGAAACTTTTATTGAATTTAAAAAATGGGAAATACAAGAGGCAAAATTATTCAAAATTCAGAAAATAACATAAGCACTCTAAACAAGAGCATAACTAAGGTTCTAATTATCCGAGTTGAAGAAGCGAATTTCTGCAATTTGGTGAGCCAGCTCTTCATATCGCTGCTGCATCATCTCAAAATGTTGCTGCTCGGTCATTGAAAACTCTTGAAGGGAGTTTTCAAGGCGATCGAAGCGGCGGTCAAGATAGGCGTAGAGAGATACAAATGGGTCAGCTTGTGGTGCAGATGAAGAGGCTGATGGTGCAGCTTGTGGTTGAGGTGGAGGAGGAGGAGGAGCAGCAGGTTCAGCAAAGGGGTTGGCACCATGTTCTCGGTCACTCCTTAGAATCCACATTCCAGCAATGTTGACCATGCCCATTTTATTGAGGTGGGAAGTGCCAATGCAAGCTCTTGGGGGCACTTTCTCAGATAGTTCCCCTGCCAAGTCAACACCACAGAATTTAAAAATTTTGGTGAGGAGGATACCATAAGGGAGCTTTTGCTGGTCCTTGGCATGGCGCATGTGGAATTTGATCAACTGAACCCAGTTGATCTCTTTGTGGTTCAGCATGGCCCACATTAAGAGGACATCATCCTCTTCAACCAGAGCATAGTTCCCACCACGGGGAACAATCATCTTGACCAAGAAGAAGTGGAGCAGGCGGTTGTTCATGGTCAAGTGGCCAACTAGTTTGTGGTTGCTCATGGGAGGATCCGGCTTCCACAAAGAACGGCGGGCAGTGATGGGATTAAAACCCCATTCATCCTCGGGTTCGCCTCCATCAAAGTCAGCATTGTTGAGGGGCAGTTTGGAAATTTCTGCAAATTGCGCATTGGACAGCTTGATGGTTGTGTTTTTGACCTTGGATTCAACCATCCCATTTATAAGGCGGAGGTTACAATAGAATACCCTCATGAGTTCAGGGTAGTATTCTTCTTCTTTGAGGGAGAGGAAGGGGAAAAGGTTGTAGTGGTGGAGACTTTGGGTGAAGGTGAGGCTTGGGTTGTCAAAAGTGTCGGCAATGGTGTAGTGAGGAGTCATGATTTCCCTTTCAGAAAAGTTCTTCATGAAGTGTTGAAGATCTCTAGGGGAGGAGAAGAACCTTGAAAAATCAAGGGGGTTATGGGCTTGAGCAGTAGAGGACCTAGCTCTCTTGACATTTCTTGAGGTAGACATGGTTGGAAAAGGCAAAGAGGAAGATGAAGAGAGATGAGTGGTAGAGAGTTTTTGAGAGGTTTGAGAGGAAGGAGGTAGTGTGAGATGAGAAGGTGAATGAAGGGGTATTTATAGTTGAAAATTAGGTTTAGGAAGGAGGAAAGAGAGTTTAGAAAGGAGTGAAGTGAGTTAAGAGAGGGTGTTGTTCGAGTGAGCCTAGGAAATTGGAGTTTTGACTCATCAGAACGCGTGATAATCGATTACGAGACAACTGGTAATCGATTAGATCAATGTTTCTGGGGAATTTCAAACGTTTCAAACAGGCGGTAATCGATTAGAGGCTTAGGGTAATCGATTAGTTTAGAAACAGAATCGTCCTAATCGATTGGAGCAATGTGGTAATCGATTATGAAGAAGAGGAAACGTTCTGAACCTGAAACAGAAGCTTTGTAATCGATTGTGGATTAGTGATAATCGATTACCTTAGAAACAGAATGGTTGTAATCGATTATGGGTAGGTGCTAATCGATTATCTTAGAAACAGAATGATAGTAATCGATTGTGAGTAGCCATGTAACCGATTATTGAGTCAAAAACTTCAAATTTTACATACAGCAAAGTTCCAATCATGAAATGTGATATATACCATGCATCATGCCATTCAACATAGTTCTTATCAAGATATCCTATCATTCAAACACAACTGGACATATCAAGAATGCCTAACTCTCTTCTTATGTGAATGAATTGTTCTCTAGCCAAGGGTTTTGTGAAAATATCAGCTAGTTGCCTAGAAGTTTCTACATGTTCAAGTACACAATCCCCTTTTAACACATGATCTCTAATAAAGTGATGCCTAATCTCAATGTGTTTGGTCCTAGAGTGCATTACTGGATTCTTGGAGATGTTAATGGCACTAGTATTATCGCATTTAAGAGGCACATGGTTTAATACAATTCCAAAATCTAGAAGTTGTTGTCTCATCCAAAAGGATTTGAGCACAACAACTGCCAGCTGCAACATATTCTGCCTCAGCTGTTGATAGCGCAACACTTACTTGTTTCTTGCTATGCCAAGAAACAAGAGAACTACCAAGCAAGTGACATGTTCCGCTAGTACTTTTCCTATCAAGCTTACATCCTGCAAAGTCCGAATCAGAGTAACCAACTAAAGTACATTCAGCCCCTTTGGGGTACCATAAACCAACATCTTGAGTCCCAACTAGATATTTCATTATCCTTTTTACTGCAGTGAGATGAGATTCCTTAGGACAAGCTTGGTATCTAGCACACATACACACAGCAAACATGATATCCGGTCTACTAGCGGTTAAGTAAAGTAAGGATCTAATCATACCTCTGTATTTTGTGAGTTCAACATCCTTACCTTTCTCATCCTTGTCCAAATAGCATGAAGTGCCCATGGGTGTGGCTATATCATTTGCTTTATCCATATTGAATTTTCTGAGTAGTTCTTTGCAGTATTTAGATTGGTTTATGAATGTGCCTTCATTGGTTTGCTTGATTTGTAGTCCAAGAAAGAAAGTGAGTTCCCCCATCATGGACATTTCAAATTCTTCCTGCATTAGCTTGGCAAACTCTTTGCACATTGAATTATTAGTGGCACCAAAAATTATATCATCAACATAAATTTGTACCAATAGTATGTTATTCTTATTGTGCTTTATAAATAAAGTTGTATCAACCTTCCCTCTTTCAAAATGATTTTCTAAAAGGAATTTGCTTAACCTTTCGTACCAAGCCCTTGGAGCTTGTTTCAAACCATACAAAGCTTTCTTTAATTTGAAAACATGATTTGGAAATTGATGGTTTTCAAAACCTGGAGGTTGATCAACGTATACTTCCTCTTGAATGTATCCATTCAAGAAAGCACTTTTAACATCCATTTGATACAATTTGAAATCTCTACAACATGCGAAGGCTAATAGTAGTCTAATTGCTTCTAATCTAGCTACGGGTGCATACGTCTCTTCATAATCAATGCCTTCTTCTTGATTATATCCTTTAGCTACTAGCCTAGCTTTGTTTCTAGTAATTATTCCATTTTCATCCAATTTATTCCTAAAAACCCATTTGGTTCCTATTATTTGGTGATCATTGGGTCTTGGCACAAGCTCCCAAACTTCATTTCTTTCAAATTGATTTAGCTCTTCTTGCATGGCCAACATCCAATGTTCATCAATAATAGCCTCTTTTATGTTCTTGGGTTCTATTTGTGATACAAAAGCTAGATGATTACAAGTATTTCTGATAGCATTTCTAGTACTTACACCTCGAGTCATTTCACCTATGACTTTGTCTAAGGGATGATCCTTCAAAGTTACCCATTCTTGTTGTCTCTCAATTTGTGCTGCACCTCCATCATTGTTGACTTCTTCTTCTTTGTCTTGCAAGTTCATTTCTTGAAAAGTACCTACAAGATCATCAACATCTTCCTTTCTCGGAGGGTTATGGCTATTTTCATCAAATTTAACATGAATAGATTCCTCAATAGTATTTGTTTGTTTGTTGAAAATTCTATAAGATTTACTTGATTGAGAATATCCTAGGAATATTGCCTCATCAGATTTTGCATCAAACTTTCCTAGATTATCCTTTCCATTGTTGAGCACAAAACATTTACATCCAAAAATATGAAAGTATGCAATGTTGGGTTTTCTACCTTTGTAAAGCTCATAGGGGGTTTTCTTTAAAATAGGCCTTATCAAACATCTATTCATAACATAACACGCGGTGTTTACCGCATCGGCCCAAAAATGTTTTGCAATATTGTTTTCATTTAGCATGGTTCTAGCAAGCTCCACTAAAGATCTATTCTTTCTTTCAACTACTCCATTTTGTTGTGGGGTTCTAGGAGCTGAAAAGTTGTGATTAATACCATGTTTTTCGCAAAACTTTTTAAAAGATTGATTTTCAAATTCTCCCCCATGATCGGTTCTAATGGATGCAATTTTTGAGTTTTGCTCATTTTGGATAATCTTTGCAAGTTTCTTGAATGCATGATATGCTTCATTTTTATGAGCAAGAAACAATGTCCATGTATATCTTGAATAGTCATCTACTATAACTAGACCATAGTAATTACCTCCAAAGCTTTTGATTTTGGATGGTCCAAATAAGTCCATGTGCAAAAGTTGTAAAGGCCTTTGAGTAGAAACAATGTTTTTGGATTGAAAAGATGCCTTTACTTGTTTTCCCTTTTGACATGCATCACAAAATCTATTTTCAAATTTAAGCTTTGGTAGACCAATTACTAAATCTTTAGAAACAAGTTTGTTCAAGTGGTCTACATGTATATGAGCTATTCTTCTATGCCATAGCCATGTTTCATCCTCTTTTGAAATGAAGCATTGTTCATCATTTGTAGACAAACTATCCATATCAATCATGTAAATATTATCAATTCTTTGGCCTACAAACTTAATTTCCTTATTAGTCTTATGCTTAATTATGCAACAATTTGATTCAAATAACACTCTATATCCTTTGTCACATAATTGACTTATGCTAAGTAGATTATGTTTGAGGCCTTCAACATACAATACGTCACTTATGGAGGTGGAAGAATTCTTACCTATATTTCCAATGCCTAGGATTCTTCCTTTAGTGTTGTCTCCGTAGGTGACACTTCCTTTCCTTTTGGGAGTGAATGATGTAAATTTGGTTATGTCTCCCGTCATATGCTTTGAACACCCGCTATCCAAGTACCAATGGGTGTTGCTTGCCTTGAAGCATACCTACAAAACAAAATCATTTTAGAGAACTAGGTACCCATTTTATGTTGGGTCCTTTTAGGTTAGCTTGTGGGAATGTTCCTTTGGGGACCCACACCTTTCTTAAGACTTTTGGTCCTAGTTTCCTAACACTACACTTATAAGCACTATGTCCTTTGGAACCACAATGATTGCATTTCATGAACGGTGAGGAGGATTTGCTTGGTGGTGCAAAGAAACTTTCATAGTGTTTCTCCATTTTATGGTTACTATGTTCTTGGTCATATCCTAAACCGGTTTTACTAAACATACATTTTTGTTGCCCAAGTAGGATATTCAAATTATCTCTTCCATTTGTGAATTTCTCTAGTGTCCTATTTAGGTCTTCAACCTTGGTTTCTAATACAATGCACCTTTTTGCAAAATCACATGGTTTATCCTTAGAGCATGTTTGAACTTTCTCTAGTTCTTCTTTTAAGCTCTCATTTTCTTTACATACTTCCATGAGATGCAATTCAAGGGTATCACTAGTTTTCCTAGATGCTTTGAGTTTACTAGAGATTTTTGTAAATTTATCATATAATTCTTCAAATGCATCTAACAGCTCATTTTTATCTAAGTCAAGAAGATTTACCTCATTATCTTCTTCTTGATGATTTGCCATTAAGCAAAGATTGGCTTGCTCATCTTCCGAGTCGTCGGAGCTGCTCACATCGTTCTCATCCCAAGCAATATAGGCTCTTCTTCTTCTTTGTTTGTCCTTGCCCTTCTTTTTGAGGTTTGGACAATCGGCTTTGAAGTGCCCTTCCTTGCCACATTCAAAACAACTTGGTGAAGAGGAAGTTTCATTAGAGGTAGGTTTCTTACCTTGGGGCTTAAAGTTCTTTTGGAACTTTTTGTTCTTCATGAATCTTCCAAATCTTTTTACGAATAGCCCAAACTCTTCTTCTTCATCTAAGTCACTGCATGATTCTTCCTCATGCATGGAGGTGGCTTTGAGGGCTAGCCCTTTCTTCTTGGTGGATTTCTCCTCTTCCTCGGCTAGCTTCAATGCTTTAAGTTCTTGCTCTTGTTCTTGCAATTTTCCAAAGAGTGTTGCAAGAGACATTTCATTGATGCTAGGAGATTGTTTTATTGCTGTGACAAGAGGTTGCCATTCCCTGCTAAGACTTTTCAAAATTTTGTGCACAAGCTCTTTGTTAGTATATACTTTGCCAAGAGTAATAAGATGGTTGATAATAAGTGTAAACCTTTTCTGCATATCTACAATAGATTCTCCTGAATTTATCCTAAAGCATTCATATTGGCTAGTCAAGGTACTAATTTTGGAGTCCTTTACATTATTAGTACCTTCATGGGTTACTTGAAGAGTATCCCACATTTCTTTAGCAGTTTGGCATGTCATTATCCTAAAAAATTCATCTTGACCTAAAGACATAGTAATGAGATTTTTGGCCTTGTAGCCATATTGGACTTTCTTTTCTTCCTCGCTTGTCCATTCATCTATAGGTTTTTCAACATTCTTGCTATCTATAGTATGCATTGGTATATAAGGACCATTTTCAATGGTATTCCATATTCTCAAGTCAATTGATTGAATGAAGATTTTCATTCTCTCTTTCCAAAAGGCATACCCTTCCCCATTGAAAGCGGGAGGTCTATTTATCGTACCACCCTCGGGAAAAACATTTTGAGAACTTGAGGCCATTTAATCTCTTGAAGCTGTTAAGCTTGATCTACCAAGAGTCAAGCTCTGATACCACTTGTTGTTCAAGTGGCCTCAATACTCAAGAGGGGGGGTGAATTGAGTTTTAAAACTTTTGATTGGAATACCTTTTTAAATAGATTTTTATAACCAAGATTGTGAGATTATGCAAGTGAAATAGAATGGAGGATAACAAGCAATGCACTACAATAAGAAATATTGCTGAAGCAATTTATCAAACACTTGGTGTGCAATATTAGAGGTATAACAAATTAAGCAAGTTCAAGTGAGCTCTTCTCAACCAATCAATACCAATCAACAAATATGCAGTAAATTAAAGTAAAAGAGTAAGGAAGAGAAGCTTGCAAACCGATATAACGAGTTCCACCCAATCCGGTGTACGTCTCGCCTCTAAGCAACCCACTTAGAAGATTTTCCACTATTGTAGACTAGAGATACAACTTTGAGCAATTGCGGCTTCCTAGTGTCCCACACTCTAGAACCCAATCCTCACAAGTATAAGGGCAACCCACCCAATCTCTCAATCTCACAATATCCCAAAGATTGAATCCTCAACCTTTGTAACCACTCAACCTAGAGTGAACAACCACTCAACCTAGAGTGAATATCTTGTGTTTGGAGTTTGTGTTTACAATCAATATACTCTCTTAATAGAGCAGATATACAAATGAAAAGCTCTCCCAAATTATAATCTCTCAAGATGAGAGGATATACAAGTGAAAGTACAATATGCAAGAAATAGGCTTACAAAGCACAAAATAGAGCTATGAATTGTTGCTACTTAGTTGTGTCTTTGTGCTTGTGTTCCTCTTCAATTTATAGAGCCAAGATAGCTGTTGAGGAGTGCCCTAGTTCATCATAGCCGTTGCACTTAGTGGAAATTTGAAGAATGGTGGAGACATGACCTGGTTTCCCACTTAAATCTGTTTTTCCACTAGCGTAATCGATTACACCCTCGCGTTGTAATCGATTAGCTTCAAGTCAGAGAGTCACTAATCGATTATTTCATTTCCTCTAATCGATTAACATCTGTACCTGATGCATTTAATTTGTTTTCGCAGCATCCTAATCGATTAGAATGTCTTGCAATCGATTACCTTAAATCCAGTGACTCACTAATCGATTATATGGTTCCCTTAATCGATTAGCTTTCATACCTGATGCATTTTGTCCCATTTCTGATTGTTGTAATCGATTAGTCTCTGGTGTATAATCGATTACCTTAATTCCAGTGAGTACCTAATCGATTGTTCATCTCCCTAATCGATTAGCTTTCATACCTGATGCAATTTCTTCCAAAACAGAAAGCTCCTAATCGATTAGCATCTATGGCCTAATCGATTAGCTTCGCTGTTACTTCAATTCTGATTTCATGTCTTTGTTTTTGCATCAGTTTCTTCAAGAGTGCTTGTCATTATCAAAATCTTTGCACATCTTTGGACCTGTTAACATATTCAAACACAGAGATGAGTTGATGAAATGAAAATGAGAATTATTGATGTGTTTAATTTGTGAAATGTTATTATCATAATGAATGATATGTTGTTGTGAGATAATGAGATGAAAATGATTAACTGTTGATGATTATGATGATGGTATGAAATGATAAAGTCAAAATGATGAGTTGTTGATGATTGAGAATGTATGATGTGGGTTGGGTTTGTGTGGCCACCCCTTTCCTTTATAGTGAGACCTTTATGTTAATTATCAAAAGAAAGAGATTTTGAAATGAATATATCTATTTGTATGGTTGAGGACAACTAGTAGTATATTCTGCCCCTCAGTTTTGGCTCTCGTGGTCAAGTAGAACCTAGTGGTCGAGAGGCGGAGCCAAGCAAGGCTCGACAGACCAAGTCGGATTCACGGGGTGTCAAGTAGGACCCTAAGCTGGAGGCTAGTTACTAAAGAGTCATATATACTGCTTGACTAAGAATCAATTGTGCTACGATATGTTTTCCTATAAGTTTGATGACTTGATTTACTAATTATATAATTGGGAGTGATGCTAATTAATTATAGTGTCAAGGAATTGAGTGATTAGTTATGATGTTGATAGATTGAATGAAATACTATAAAGTCTAAATTTTATTGTTTAAAAAGTTAGTGGTATACTTTATGATTATAATCGACGTGGTGATTGAAATTGAATGTGATGATTGGAATTTTAAATGTATAATGATAATGACTTGTAATGAGATGTGAGGTAATCAGATGAATGATTTATAATTTTATTTATAATGATTATAACGTAAATGATATGTGAAGCCTAGTAATGGTATGCAATTATGCGTTAAAAAAGAATTAAAGGGTAAAATGGTTTGTGTAATCTTGAAAGATGAAACTAAGCCAATTGTAAACTTATAGATGATAATCATGATTAACAATATGGTATTTAAATAGGAAGGTAGTTAGATTATGTTTTTCCCAATAGTATATTTTTCTGTATTAATCTTTGATTCCAATCGCTCACCCACTTGTTGTGGTTTTAAGTGGCTAATGGTGGGTGATTATTGGACACTATAGAGGTGAGCACTGGATGAGGCCAGTCCAAAGTTAATGCAAAGTTAAAGGGAATTGTATTGGTAGTTAATACATGTATATGTTATAATTCATGTTTTGTAAATAGTTATGATTGATATGATGAATGTTTAATATGGTGAGGTGTGTTTAAGATTGAGTTTCAGATTCATACACACACACACACACACACACACACACATATATATATATATATATATATATATATTTGTGATCCTAGGAATTATAATATGTCATTGAGCTATTGATTGATAATGTGTGATTCTATAGGCAGGTAACTATGGTAGAATATACTATTTATATATGTGTGAATATGTTGTGGTTGAATGACATAAACTCAATTAAAGGTTGATACTATAGTTGATAATGTGAAAATCGATTTGAATTAGAGTGAAATAGTGGATTTTAGCCAACTGAGAGAATAAAATTAAGTTACGACGGGAATTGGAACCTCTGGAAGGTGTTAATAGGTCCCTGGGGTCGTTCAAAAATTGCTTGAATTGTTAAAAAGCCAATTGAGTTGCATTGGATGTGAATTAGACATTGGAGTTACTATAAAATGAGTGAAATGCATTATTCTGCATATCTTCTCCATATGGAGGAATTTTTAGTACAGATTGCGCTTGCAGGTCTGGAATGAGTTCTAGATAGTCCCCATGAAGTTTCGTAGCAATTAGAGTTAAAATGGGCAAGATAGGGTGCGAGAAAGCTGGCTTGCAAGTAAAATTGTTGTACATCTCGCTTAAGCAAGACTCTGGGTGAGATTCAGGGTGATTTCTGGGTTATTTTCCCTCAAGCGAGAACAATCTCACTTGACTGAGACCAATAGGAGAGATTTTGGTGAATTTCTGCTTAAGCAAAAATCGAGCTCTTGCTCAAACAAGATTAAAATTTGCTCTTGGTTTCTGCACAAAAAATTTAGATAATTGAGTTGTGGACGTTTTCCCACTGAAATCGTCTTAATCGGAGGTCCGTAGCTTAAGAAATGTCCAAAATACTACAAGGTGTTTAGGCTGAAATTTTATACGGACTCGTTCCACATTTATGTGAATTAGGCAATCTTAGGGGCATAGTTGGCCCTCGTCTCCTTCATAACATTTGTAGATAGTTGATTTATGGAGGTGTACCGATTGGTTTCACCTTGATTGGAGTTTCGTAGCTCCAATTAGATGTGCTAAAAATTTTTCCTTAAACTTTTTTCACACGATGGTTTAAATTTTTTGTATCTACTACATTATTTAAAGTGAATTCAATTAAATTGGGTGTAAATACATGAGTTAAAATCTAACAATTAAGCGGAACGTCATAGTTGTTATTACAAACATTTTTCTTTTCTGAATTAAAGTTTAAAAGGATTAACGTATAATCACTTTTATTGAAATTTTTTTAGAATACACTGATAGTTCAAAATGAATTATCACATAAACAAAAATCACTAATTGATTAATAAATATATTAAAAAACCATCTTTAATAATTTTCAATTGATTGACACTATAAAAATATCATAATACCAATGCATCACAGAACGAAAAGGTAAAAATCAAATTTTATGTTTTAAAAATTTAAAACTAAGTTTAAAATATATTAAAAACTAAATTTATTTTATTTAAACAAATATTTTTTTTTCAAAATCACATTTTGAAATAAAAATTAAAAACTCACAACTCACAATCACATTTTACACTATCATTAGAATGTGGTTCACATTATTCTAACTCTACGTAATACACATTTATAATAGTTAATTTTTCTTTGTATCCATGGTACCAATAATTTCAAATTTTAAAATATTAACCACAATAGGAAAAATAGACCAAGAAACATAGTCATTGTGCACCAATAAAAAAACAACATGGTCATTTATTCTAATAACTTTATCAAACCTGTAATCTCTTAGCATTACTCAAATAAATTGATTTAAATAAATCCATTCAAAATTTTAAAGTAAGAACCACATTGTGTCTTGTAAAGCTTGGGGAATTATCACTAAAATTTTTCTAAGTATATTGATTCTTGGCTTTTCTTGTATGCATATGAAAAAGTAAAGACTAAAGGTGTGTTTAGGAGTCAATGGAGTGAGTAAATGGAAGGAACAAAAAAGGGAGTAAATAAAGGATAAAGGAAAGATTACTCTGTTTTTTTGATTGAAAGTTGTCTCTAAAAAGATAATTAATTTGAGGGGGGTTAGGGATTTGTTAAAATGAAAAAACAGACTCGTGCAGAATCTTAAAGAATTCTCAAACACCATCTTCCAAATTTTAAAATCTCTCCGAACAAAACTCTTGAAACTATAAGTTTTTTTTCCTCTTCTCTTCCTTCTAAATTTATCTCTCAAGCATAACCTAAAGAAATATGTGCTAGAAAGTATAATCTCATTGTTAATATTTCTGACAAACGTTATTAATAAGTTCTTGTATCTCCAAAATAGAGCTCAATGTATAGTCCTGAAAAGCATTCTGAATTTTTACTCCAAAAAACCTAACCCAAATAAAAAATATCTTGAAATGACCCAAAGACACAATGCACGAGATCGAAGATATATGTAGAATAAAGAAAAGGTTTGATTATATCCCCTACCTTTTAATTGTGTTAAAAACTTAAAATGCAAAAAATGATACATGGATAAAGATGAACAGTCACCACCAATGTGGCAACACACATAATTCACTGTTTAGAAGTTGATTCAATTCACCAATAATTTTGATGGCAAAATCACATGCTTATATCCTTGTGTTCCTAGAGTTATTGATTTCCCATGTTCTATTAAGTGCAATTTGTATAAGTCATTAGAAGAGAGAGAGAATTCTGAAAAGTATTTCTAATGATTTTATTCAGGTGATTATGAATTATACGAGTGTCTTACTTATACATAAGGTAAATAGTGTAAGAGAAACTAAACACTGGCACAGTTCAAAAAACCCACTAAGCAAAACAAAGTTAAAACCAATCCGAAAATTGCTTCAAAAGAATTGAACCAATTATGAATTTTATAAACCAAACCCTTTTTGATTGAACCATTTTAAACCTTAACTCTCTTTTTGGTTGTAATATAAGGTTTGTTTGGTTTATATTTTTTTATTACAAAATTGTTATTATATTTTTGTTTTTAAAAATTTATATAGAAAATACTAAAAATAATTTTTTATATTTTCTATTTTTACTTTTTCTTGAATAAATTCAATTTTAGAAATAGGAAATATTATGACAATTTGGTAGTTAAAATTAAAAACATGTAATGGAATGGAAATGAAATCCAAACCTACTTTTACAAAGTGCTTAGGTGCATTTAGTTAGGACATTATTTCTTCAGTTTCCAAATTTTAAGAAGTTTTCTAAATTTTTCATTTACTAGAAAAGTATACAAAATTATAAAAACATGTTTAGACACTACTGACTTTTTAGTTTGAAAAACTTAAAAAACACTCAAATACAAACATATTTTCATTTTATTTTTTCACATTTTGAAAAAAATTTAAAATACAATATTTTCCATTATTCTCATTTTAGAAAATTTAGAATACTCACTTATTTTTACAAGGAAGACTATTTTGATAGTTTTCCAAATAATAGCTGCTTTATGTAAAAAAACTTTGAATATTGCAGTTTACATTTTTTAAATAGTTAATTTTAAAAAATAGATGTATAAACATATTTTCTATTTTCTCATGTATTCTTATAATATTATTCTATTTGTTTTCAAAAACTTAGGGTGCGTTTAGTTACCACATTTTCTAGGAAAATTGAAAATTATTCGTGAAATACACGGGAAAATAGAAAACATATTCAATGACCCAATTTTTCATGAAAAATAGTTGGAAAATAGAAAAACGGTTATTCCAAAAACATACATTATTTAAAAAACTATCCCAAGTAGTATTCCAAATTTTCCTATTATAAATAGAACCTAATTTTCTAAAATTTTCCAAATCATTTTTCTTGGAATACATGGTCTTATTCCCTTTCAATTTCTTTTACCATCTTTTCACTCTTCCTCACCTAGGTCAGCAGCTTCACTCCCTCCCTTTCACTCTTTCACTCCCTATTTTCATCCCTCTCAAATGACCAAAATGACAACCTCCTCCATCCCTCGTCATTAACGTGTACCGACAGTTCTTTCTGGGTCTCCATTATTGTTCCACCTACCGTAGCTAGTCGTTTCCCTCGTAGCTTCACCCACCGTTGCTTTGCGTTTGTGTGCACACAATACCACCTAACATTGACACCAAGTCTTGCCACCGCTGCCAAGGAATGTTTTTCCTTCATTTTATTTTGTAATTTGCTTCATTTAATTTTGCCTACTTATAATCAATGATGTTATTCTTTGTTTTTCTTCATTATCGTGTTCTGTCTTGACAAACTCTTCAATTTCTATCATTTAGTGTATAATTCTATGTTTCCTTCCGAATCTATTAATTACATAGATTTATGTGTGTGTGTGTGTCATTTTACCATTTCTAACATATTTGTGAAACAATTATCCTTGCATGTCAAAATGCATGAACATAACAACTTAATTGAGAGCTCTATGAGAAATTGTATTTTATTCTTATAATGAATCTTTAGCTGTAGATTCGTTTCATGACCTGTCAATATATTTTAGCAAACCATTAAAATCTCTCGAACTTTAATACTGTATCAATCTTTATAGTTCTACCTTCATAGTTCTACCTTCACGCGGAATTAGTAGGTGTAAATTACTGAAGAGTTTTTATTGTCGGAGTTCCATGAAGATTTCTACCTTTCTTAGGGCATATAACAATTATTTTTTCCTTTTTATTGTTGTTTACTTGAGATTAGAACATTGCAATTATATTAACCAGCTTAGTTTACCAATCAAATCTAATAACAATAGTATGTTCGGTCAATTTTTATTCAACTCATGAAAAAAGAAGCTATATAATTAAGCCATCGCGAGAGGCAATCTTAAAAACATTATCAAATTGTTTTGTTTACTCTTGAGTCATATGTACTTTGTTTAACTTTCATACTATTAATCCTTTGTATATGAACTTAAACTTTTTTTAATGCCAGTGATAATATTTATCAAATAACATATGTTTATCTATAATATATATATATATATATATATATATATAAGTATGTACATAATATGAGACCATAAATAACATATAGAGAGTAATTTTTAATTAGCTTGGATGAAAACATGTAGGGAAAAAATGAAAAACTAATTATATCTGAACACGTTTTTCAATTTTTCAAATTGGAAAATTAATATAGTAACTAAATGTATTTTCTTAATTTTCCATACTTTTCTGAAAAATAAAAATTTGAAAAAATTCTTGTTCCCCTCCTGACCGGGGGGACCTACGACACTCCCCTTTCATCTCTACCATAGGCGAGAATGTAGGAAAAACTCGCTCCCATGTCATCAAGGGTCCGGACCTAAGGCCCCATGTGTTATTTTTTCTCTCACATAACTCATTATGTAAATGGCCTTTAAGTCTCCAATTCTAATTAGGTGACACATTTGAGCTAATAAACTCCTAATCCCTAGAGTGATTCTCTAGGTTTTCCATGTATTCTAGATTTAGTGTGAACATTTTGGCGCCCACCGCGGGGCCTGGTGAAATAGTTCCTACTCACAAATCCTAATCCCCAAAAAACAATGGTGATAACCTATAGCAATCCAAATCGCCATGAAGAAAGCAACGCCTAACCATCCCCAATAGATAAGGATGATCAGATCAAAAAGCTTGTGAGTGTTGTAGGTATATTGTAGCACATGGTGAAGGAATTATGAAGAGAGAATGAGGATCTGCGTGCATGTAGGGTGGATAAGCAAGAAGCCTCAAGCTATCACAACACCTAAATCACCAGACAAGGGGCGGGTGGCTGTGATACATAATCCACAAAAGAAATAGAAAAGCATGACCTTGAGAACCCCTACGCTGCCCATCCATTCACGGAGATATCATGATCACATCGACCCCCAGAACTACAAGTTGTCCATAATGGAAAAATATGATACAAGAGGAGACCCAGAAGAATATCTCATGATGTTCATTACAACCATGTTAATCATGGACGCGTCCGACGCTCTGCTCTGTAGAACATTCCCCATCACATTAACTAAGTCCACGTTACATTGGTTCTCCCACATTCCTTCAGGGAGCATAACGAGTTTTTCAGAGTTGATAGAGAAATTCCTAAGCCAGTTAGCCACCAGTCAGGTGGTATAGCAAACCTCACGCAGTTTGGTGAATCTGAGACAACTTCAGGATGAAACTCTCAAATAATATGTAGCTCATTTTAATGAACAAGCCATCTTGATATGTGACCTTAGTTCAGAGGTCTCTTTACATGCAATACAGACCAGTCTGTACCCGGGTAAGTTTTGACTCTTTGGTTAAGAAACCACCTATAGACATGGATGATTTCAGCCAGAGAGCAGTGCGATACATCAACATGGAAGTGCATGAAGCCGGGCGGGTAGGATAGGTTGAATAGATGTAACATCCTATTTTCTACTCAAATAAAAAATAGATATTAATATCTCTTTAGTGAGAAAACACTACTGTTAGTTAATTGATTTTTAACTAATTAATATTTTTATAAAATTTTGGTATTTATATTTAATTAATTTTTTAAAATAATAAAATAATAATAAAATAAAAAAATATATATATTGAACGCAGATTTTAAAATGACTTAATTAGCATTCACTAATTAAAAAAATTATATTAAGAATTTTTAATATCTTTATTATTCACAATTTTTATTTTATGTTCTTATATTTATGTTTTTACATATTTAAGATTTAACTCTTATTAGAATTTTAAAATAAAAATTTGAAGGAATTAGAATATGATTCTTTAGAACTTTTTGATCTATGCATTAATTATGTTTTTTTGGAATTTTTTTAAGTTTTTAAATATTTGAGAAAATGACCAAAATACCCTTAACCTTTCATCTAATAACCAAAATGACACTGCCGACATCATCGCTTACTTATTTCTTACATCATCAGTTGGTAAATACTTACATCATAAATAGTCACCAGTTGGTAAATACTTACATCATGAATAGTAAAATAAATAATTAAGTAATCTTAAATAGTAAAATTCTTTTCCAATAAATAGATGGCTCATTTACAACATTTACACACCAAAATTAGAGAGGGAATCTAGAGAGATAGTGCTTAAGAAATTAGTGGGAAGTAAATTCTTTTGGTAAAAAGAGATTCCGTCGGAGGTGTAAGGTAATAACATCTTTCTTCTATATTCTTTTTATGATTATTTAGTTTATTCTTTTTAGTACTCTTAAACCATTAATATACTAGTACTATTATGAATAAGTTACTATGGTAAAAATAAATTATCATTATGTTATTTTTACGATTTACTGTTACTATTTACACTTTACCATTTACTGTTATTATTTAAAATTTATTATTTAACGTTATTATTTAAAATTTATTAGTTACTGTTACTATTCAAAATTTACTATTTGCTATTACTATTCAAAATTTACTATTTACTGTTACTATTCAAAATTTACTATTTACTGTTACTATTCAAAATTTACTATTTACTGTTACTATTCAAAATTTACCATTTACTGCTACTATTTAAAAGTTACTATTCATAATTTATCATTTACCACTACCATTCAAAATTTACTATTCATGATTTACCATTTACTGCTACCATTCAAAATTTACTATTTACCATGATTTACTATTTACTGTTATTATTCAAAAATTATTAGTTACCGTTACTATTGATGATTTACTATTTACTGTTACTATGCTTAATTACTATTTATCATTCTGATAGTAATTTTAATTTTTGTCTTATGCCTATACTGAAATAAATTAGTATTAATATTTTTTAGAACTCGAAGGCACAGAGCGAATTTACTTTTGGTAACAATTCCAGATAAGGGGGAGTGTGATAAAAATATAATATGAAAAGATATAAGAATAATGTGAGGAGTCCCCTACTCCTTTTAAATTTAATAATATTATTATTTTAAAAAATATATTTTTTTAAATTAAGTATCTTGTGTAACTTACTCTGAAATACCCATGTAAGGACCTGGACTCTTATAACTTATACGAACTGGACTAAACCTGTGCAAGGACTTGAACTATTATGACCTATATGGACTGAACTAAGCCTATGCAAGGATTGGATTACATGGACTTACATAGACCTATGCGAGGAATGGACTATAAGGGCTTGGAATTAAGTTTATTAAATTAAATAACTATTAAACTTTAAATTATAATATTTATGAATAATATTTATTTGATTTGATTATGATTGATAATATTAGTGATTGATGATATTTGATTGTGATTGATGAAATTACAATACTTGATTGTGATTGATGAGTGATTGATGATCTTGTGATGTGGAGTTTGAGCATATAACAAACATGACGGGAAGCTAAAACTCAATAAGAATATACTTATTCCTTACTCTTTACAGTATTACTTTAAAAGAAATTATTTATAATAATTTTTGATTGTTTATTCAAAATTATTGTTAAGAAATTTTTCTTAATTTTCAATAAAAGTATATAATTTCTATAGCTTACTTTTATCTTTCAAAATAAATTATTTAATTAAATTTTATAATAATTTTTAGTTATTAAAAAAAAGAAAAAGAAATTTTTTTATGAAAATAATATATTCATATATGTATATATATGAAAATATTTGATTCTCAAATGGAAATAAGATACTTCAATAATATTTCATTTTAAACTTTTGAAAATAAGAGTTTTAATTTCAAAAGTGTTTTATTATATATTTTTCAAGTATTATAATTAAAGATGAAAAAAAAGATCGCTAATTCAAACTTGTGTCTAAAGTAAATTAATTTCCTATAAATGCTCTAAAGAAGGTTTGGAATATATATTAAGACTTTGAAACTCAAATCACAATAATATTGATTTGTGAATGATAAAAAATCTGTATTAAAATTCTTTTGCGTGTGGCAGAAACTTATTTAAGAGTTTGGAAATGTGCAGTTTATCGGGGTGGCTATGTTGTTATTTGTAGGCCTCGAAGATATAATTTATACTTGAGTTTCTAAAAGTCTTAACCAACTCAATACGCGAGTAGTTCATGCATCATGAATCATTAAAGAGAAATGAGATGTGATATTTCCTGGGGACGGATTATAGAAACCGGGGATACATTAGAGGAGGCTTAATTTTGAGCCTTGGGATGAAAGGGTGTGAGAGGGTGCTTCAGGTGACCTGGAGTTGCTCCCTAGTGTCAGGTACTTTCACAATAAAAACCTTCTCAATCTGACTAGTCTCTAAGTGTTTCCATGCTAGTTGAGCTGTTCATATGCCATGAAGGCATTTATGTTATTATTATCCAGAATTATGGAACAGTGTAAACTCTTGATTGGCCCAGTGTAAATTAAAACTTTAAAGACCCACATGCATAAACTGAATGAGATAGTAGCATTAAAAGCATTACATAACATTCATGTGATTGTGACATTCTATGTGGGTGGTTGTGAATGAAAATATAATTGTTATGTATATAGAAACCCTATATTCATAATTGATTTTGTATGTGATTAAGACTGATATTATTATATTAGTTTGTGAAAACCCTTATGCTTATGTTTTATCTGTAAAATATTATATTTTGTTTCTCATTCCTTCTTGTTTGGATTTTGTGTCCAAAATATATGTTATGTGATATATAGCTAGCAGTCCAAAATGAAAGGATATGTAATTACAAGAGGGTAAAGTGGCCTTATCCTCAATTGTAACATCCCTGATGTTTTAATGAGAATTATAAGAAATGGGAAATGATTAGTAAATGTTTTAGAAGTTTTATTTAATACTTGTTCTGTCTTAGCCAGAGATAAGAAAGCCGGTGTCGAGATCGGTCTCAGGAGAGCGGTCAGGCGGAGTTAAAGATTGGGAGTGTAAGAGGAGAGCGGACAGGGCCAGGAGGTTTGGTCCGAACCGTTGTGAGGAGAGCGCCTCACACGGAGTCATAGCCCGGATTAACCTCATAATGACTAAAACAACGGATGTAGGTAACCAATAGGTGAGCACGGATGAGGTATCCGATCTCTCAGGTTGTAGCTCGGATTTCCGAGGTATGAACACTAAGTTAGGACGTCGGGGGCCGATATTTATATTGGGCCTATACTCTTGCGAAATATTAGAGAATTGTGAATAATTAAACGTTGAGGGAATAAATACGTGTAATTGATTTGATAACTATGCAATAGTTTAATATAGTGAAATTGATTAAATTTAGTAAGAATACAAATAAAATAAAGGAAAAGACGATCTTGCCCATGAGCTATATATATAAGGAAATTCTCTTCCTTCCCTCTTCATTATTTACAAGTTACCTTTGCTGTTGGTCTGTTCCTTCACTTTCGTTTTTCTCCTCTCTTAACGCTGAGTTGCATGCGCTGGAGAGGGACTCCATTTGTGTCCAAACTTCAATTTATTCTCATTCCTGTGATCGAGGCTTCAAGGTGAGTCTACTGATCCGTTCCAATTGTGATTCCCTTATTCCTTTTATTCTTTAGCGGTTTAAAGCCATGCATGGCTATATTCGTGGCTGTTCTCCACTCCTCTGGTGAGTGTGAGCCCAAATGCAGTCCATGAACTAAGGGCGTTGAAGTGACGAGCTGTACTTTATGATCTGTAGGTAGTAGGCTAAGCAACGGAAGACTGAGTGACGGAGTTGAGACTATGAAACCAGTGCTCAGAGGAAGGAATCGACACAGAGAACAGATCATCGAAGCGTGGAACCAAAGTAAGGGGGGTGTTCGGGTTATAATTAATTAGAATAGGACCCGCTTCTTATTCAGGTCATTGAGGTAATGTAAACAGGTTAAGGAAAATGTTGCTAAACGTAGTTGTGTGTTTATGCTTGTGCATGTGTGACTGGGTTCATTAATTAGTGGAAGATCGAGTGTGGTTGAGTTTATCATGTTATGATCTTGTGATATCTAATGTTGAAGTGATCAGCGTTATGTGACGTCGGGTTAGCAAGCAGGCTACCCGAGTGATGAGGAATTGATATTATTATGTGAAAGGTAAATTGTTGAATGATTATGTGGTATGGGATGGCCGACGGTATATGATAGCCCCTCATTTCCGGCTCCCGTGGTTTTCGTGCCCAGTTGAGCTACCCAGTGGTTAAGTAGGACCCAGTGGTCGAGGTGGAGAGTCAAGCAGGACTCGGTGAACCAAGCAGGGTTCACGGGGTGTCAAGTAGGACCCCCAGCTGAAGGCCAATCCTTTAGTATCCAGATACTAGGAGTCAGATTGTATGAGAGTCAGTTGTGATCGTGATGAATGTGATGGAATTGTGTAGTTGGTTTAATATAGTTACTGTATGTAATACACTATGTTTCGGTATGCTTACTTACAAGTGATGCTTGATGTGTATGTATAAATATGCATGTATATTTGTTAAGTTTCATTCTATATTAATTACAATGCCAAACACTCACCCTTGCTTTTTTTTTTTTTTAGTAACCAGAGACAGGGAGGGGGAAGGAGCCACGGAGTCGCGCCAAAGGGGAGATCGGTGCCAGGGTCCGAGTGACTTCGAGTGACTCTCTATAGAGTCATATGTGTGTATAAGAACTTCTTAGTATTATTATTAGTTGTGTTTAATTAAGACCGGACCGGATGTAAACCTATATTTTAAAATACATATGCTTTCATGGTAGCTATAATGACTCTTGGGTTCACAGAACCATTTTTAGAGTGAAATTTTGGGAGTCCGGTTGCATGTTGTGTATAATCTGATGTGTGAAAGGTATTCGCTCAAGCGAATAGAAACCTCGTTTAAGTGAGAGTCCGGAATCTCGCTTAGACGAGTAGGGGCCTCGCTCAAGCGAGAAACCCTGATTTCCCTTTCTCCCATCCGTTGTGTTTAAATTAACTTGCTTTTCTTTTCTAGACCTCATTTAATTAATCTAACTGTGACTACTGTCACTTGAATAAGTCAGTAAAAATAAATGCTTTTTCACTAAATATCGATTAATTTTCAAGAAAAGGAAAAATTTATCGTAAGAGGTAATTGTTTGAATAAAAATAAATGCAAAAATAACCTAGGATGTTACATCAATCAGATAGATGGAGAGATATGACAAGAGTAGGATTCCAAAACTCGATGGATTAAGCACTAGGAAATGATTGATCATAGTCGTAGTAGAGGTATAGTTTAGTTTTACTTTGCCTTATTACAATATCAAGTTAGATAATTGTAACAAGGTAAAGGTTAAACTTTGATAAACTTATCATTCGGATATAATAATGTAATCTTTTATCACTTATGATTTTCTATAAATTATTTTGTCATTATGGATAGATATTGAAAGACAACATTTTTTTACTTTGAATATTCAAAGGAAATCAGATATATATCTGTCCTTGTACACGCGAGATAAGAAATGATATATATATTTATAAAGTTTTTAAAGCAATAAGAATATACATATCTCATGTATATAAGGGGGTGTTACAGTAGAACACGGCTCGAGTGGAGCCACGGAGAAGAAGCCCCAGGACAAACAAGGAAAAGATGGTGGAAACATACTTGGCTCTTAAGTATAACAACTTCACCCATTTGAATAAAAAATATACCAAATCATACATGAAGTCTACATTTCCGGTTTACTCGAGTTACCTCGTCCTGGGAAGGGTCCTAAAGGTTCGGATAGAATAAAATTTTATGAGTTCCATCCCACCCTTGGATATGGGACGGAAGATTGCTAGTCCTATAGAAACCAAATTGAGCATCTAATCCGCCAAGGGCACTTGGGAAGGTTTGTAGACCAAAGGAATGAAGCACCACAAGAAGTTAATTGAAAGAAGAAAAAAGAGTTCCCAAACTAAGTAGAGCTGAAAACACGAGACCGACCACGACAGGAACATGAACGTTCCCGATCGCATAGGCCAGATGATGAAAGAGATGATGGAAAGAGGATTATTCACATAATATTTGGAAGGTGTCCAAGAAGCCGAGCAGGTACTCGATGAGGGCCAGGATAGATAAATTCCTTACAAGGTTTCCCAGGTACGGAGGTCATAGCTTTCAACAGCTCAGATTTTCCCAGGAGAGGTCCGAAGAAAGACGAGCCAATGGTGGTTACCATGGAGATAGTCAAGTGCATCGTACAGAGAGTACTGGTGGACCAGGGAAGCTCAGTGGATATCTTACACTAGAAAGCATACCAAAAACTTCAACTGCCACCTAGCTGGCTCAAAAGGTACAATGGTGCGTTGCTTAGTTTCACGGGTGATTCTGTGTAGGTACCAAGCTACGTTGAATTGAAGGCCATCTTTGGAGCGGGAGCAGACAACAGAGCAATAATGGTGAAGTACTTGGTGGTAGATTTCCCCAGCTTGTACAATGCACTCCTGGGCCGCCCATCTTTGGACGCCTTGAGGGTGATTGTCTTTAGGCTCTGATTCATGAACTTTTCCCATAAATGGGTGGAACCGTCATACTCACTTTGCATAGGGTGACAATTTTCTCAGCTTTATTTGGTCTTTAGATACCCTATTCCATGGAGTAAAATGATCACCAACCAATTCCAGGCTCTTGAACACCATGATTACATTCTTCTCCCGGAGGGGCACGTTTTAAGTAGACACCCATTTTCTAGGAGAAGGTTGAGCTTGTTCAGGACCAGGGGTCACTAGCCCTTTCTATAACCGAGGCGTCTTAGACTGTCGCCCAGCCTCACCCTTAAGACGTGACCCCGTACGAAAGGGAATAATAGTCATCAAAACCGCCTTGGGGACCAAGACACCAGTAGCGGCAGAAGAGGAAGCCCCCTTTGTAGAGCCCTCATTCTGGTAGTATTTCTTGAGGTCTTTGATGGACATCTCGTGGGGGGGCATATCACCTAGAAACAAAGGAACTTATCAGTAAAAATGAAACCGATAAATAAACAAACACCTTAAAAGAGACTTGCACTGGCGTATCCAGGCATCTAAGGCACTCGGGTCAGAGGATAAAGTACAAAAAGAAATGAGGGAATGAGAAGCTATATATAGGATTAGTTATAACTTTTCAAATCACGAGATCTAACAGTTGGGGAACCATAAGTCACACCCAAAGGCCACGATCTCTCCAAAGACACAAGTCTTAAATGCGTGACATTAGAGTTTCCCTCATTTATGATACAATACACCATATCCCAAAAACACATTTAATGGCCTAGGGATACAAAACCGTTTCAATCATTGCGGCTGCATGTAGGTGGCTTTATGGGGGAAGCAAGGTGACAGTTGATTTCCATCCAACATGTGTAATAATCCTAAATGATCCTAGTTTCAGGTAAAGAGTTACACTTGACAGAAGCCCCCAATGAAAAGACTTACTCAGAAAGGATGTACTTAAGAGAACCCTCTTTGAATTGAAGCTCCATACAAAACAACCTTTTTTACTCATATCAACATCTAACCACTTGGGTTTGGTACTCGGTTACTAAACATTTATCTATTCGGCTCGGTATTTAGCTACTCGGCATTCAATTACTTGGCTTAGCTCTATGCTTAACACTCGTGACTAGGCGGCTTCTGTTCCCCCTTGACTGGGAAGGACCCACGACACTCCCTCTTGTCTCTACCTTAGGCAAGAATATATGAAACACTCGCTCCTACATCATCATGGACCTGGACCTAAGGCCCCCACGTGTTACTTCCTGGGCTTGCAGATTAAAAGACTAATGATGGTATTTTCATCCACCAATAGATGTACACCAAAAAGTTGCTTAAAAAGTTTAAAATGGTTGATGCTAAGCCAATGAGAACCTCTATGCAACCAAACTGTATAATTAATAAAGATGAGTTTGGTACAACAATGGATCAGACTTTGTATAGAGGGATGATAGGTTCACTTTTGTACCTCACATCCAGTAGACCTGACATAATATTTAGTGTTTGTATATGTGTAAGATATCAATCAGACCATAAGGAATCACATTTGTCTACAATGAAAAGGATTCTAAGATATCTTGTTGGCACAACTAACCTTGGGCTGTTCTATAAGAAAATAGACTTTTTCTCTCTATCTCGATATTGAGATGCAAATTTTGCAGGAGATAAAGTACACAAAAAAGTATAAGTTATGGATGCCATTTTATAGGTAAAAGTATAATATCATGGGGAAGCAAAAAGTAAACTTCAATTGCACTCTTAATAGGAGAAGCAGAATATATGTATGCAGTAGGTTGTTGCTCTCAACTTTTTTAGATAAAGTACCAACTTGAAGATTATTCTATCAAAGAAGAAGAGATACCCGTGTTTTATGATAACATAAGTGCAATAAATCTGTTAAAGAAACCCATTCAACATTCAAAGGCAAAACATATAGAAGTAAAGTATCACTTCATTAGAGATTATGTGCAAAAAGGGATTCTGGACATTAAGTTTGTAGACACAGGCCATCAATGGGCAGACATATTTACAAAGCCTCTGGCTGAGGCTAGGTTTGCTTTTATCAAAAATAATTTAAGTATGAGAAATATTGCTTGAATCAGTCTATTGCATTCTTTATATTTCAAAAGTTTGCATGTATGTTATGTCTGAGTCTGGTACTATAAACTTGTTGCTTCATAAGTCTAAACCCACTTTTATGCACTTATTATATTTCTGGGAGATAAATTGTTTAAGTCTTTTGGGATTTGTGATAATTGTCAAAAATTTCACATTTTATTGCTTTTTATTCTAAAACTTACAACGTGGCAACAATTAATACCTTTTTGTATACCACCTGAGACGTGCCTTCTCTCTTTTCACTAGTGGACAGTTATTGCCTTTTAAATATGAGTTTTTCATTTATAATTCATTTCCCATCTTTGCAAAAAATCTCTTCAACTTTCTTACTCTAAAAACTTTTCCTCTCCTTAAACCCTAAACCTCTCTTCTTCTTTTCTATTGAGATTCTACAATGGCATTCAAGGTCACAAACATTATGGAGTCCTTTTTCTTCCATCCTAAGAAACACAAGATGGAGGGCAGAGATATATCTAAAGAAATTAGTGGCTTTGGCCAAATTAAGTTCTGTCTGGACAAAGAACCCTACTCCCATTCCTTGGTCTTGGAATGTTGAAAGACTGTGTCTGTTGACAAGTCTAAGTTCATTATGTTGGGTAAGCTGAAAGGAAAAGTAATAGAGATTTTAGAAGACGTTTTAGCTACTATTACAAGATGCCTAACTATTAGAGAAGTCTTCAAGAAGATTTTGAGTTTGAAGTTGTCTTCAGTCTAGAGATAAACGAGATGCTTTATGGTACTGCTCGTCTTGCCAAATGAGTGTCTAGAAACTTGTTTCCAAAGGTCAAGATGCTTCATCTAGTGATGAAGCAAGTATTTTGTCCTCATAAAGGTGCCAAGGACACAGTAAGCTAGCTGGACAGATTTTGCATGTATTACATACTGATGAAGGAGAAAGTGAGTCTACCTAATGTTATTCTAACTTACATAATATCTTCAATTGGGAAAAAGCAAAATAAGATTTCATACTTAGTAGTTTTAATAAAGGTCTTTGCACTAGAGAATGTGTAAACACAGACTGTGAGTGGCCTGGTGACACCTACCTCCTTGGTGAGCAAGCTACCTATCTTTTCACCTCTGTTAGACCAAACTATTGAAAGCTCACTCCCTTCACCTTCCAAGAAGAAAAGTTCTGCCCCTGTAGACTCAAAGAAAGATAAGTTTAAGGCTGTTCAAGCTAAGCCAACCCCCAAGAAGAAAGGTGGCAGAGTGAAGTACCCTATAAAGAAAGTCAAAAAAATGGTTCTAGATTTTTCTAATGAATCTAATAAGTCTGGAAGTTTAGACTTAACTCGATATAAAACCATGCCAGATGATCCCCCTTTCCCTACAAGAGAACCAGACCCTGTAAAACCCACGAAGTTTACACTTGAAGATGTCAAAGAATCTTCAGACTCTGATGATGAAATCCCTCTTAGTCAACTTAAGAGGAAATCTATGGCTAAGAAATCTCAACCTGAGCAATAGCAACAACTACCTCCTTAATAGTCTCATCAACAACCTCAGCAACCTTAGACCCAACAATCTCAATAGAATCAACAACTACCTCAACATGAGCAACCATAAAAATTGTGTTAACCTCAACAGTCTCAGCCCCAACCATCACAACAACAACAACCTCAACAGCAGTAGAGACAACGACCTCTCAGTGAAGTAGCCTTACAGCAGTTTATCAACATCTTCACTGCACTAAACCCATTTGTATCTATGCATGGATTGAATGGAACCAACTACAGAGAAAGTATAATGAACTAAAGGTAGACTATTTAAAGGTTATGAGGGAAAATACAGACAAATTAGAGAAGTATGGTGGTTATCCAAGCTTTGCTAAGTGTATAAAGTTTATCTCTGGTCATCTAAAGAGCTTCCCAAAGTATGATATGCTAAAATGGAATCATTTTGATTAGATAAATAGGTTTTATGAAGTTGTTGGTGAGTTTCAAAGTGATGAGACCTGCTTCAGGTCTGCACTTGCAAGCAAAAGAAAGCTAAAAGCCTCAGAGTCTGGGCCAACTGCCAAGAAAGCAAAACATGACTTTGTAAATGACCTAAACCCTCTATCTTCCCTTCTCTCTAAAATCTCTCAACCATCTTCATCTTCTTAACTAACCTTATCCTCTCAACCAACCCTCATACCTGTCATCCCTTACCACAAACCTTTGACCCAGACCCCCTCAAAAAATAACCTTGCCATTGTTCCCCTTGCAGACCCTTTTACTGCTGAACTACCATCTCAGCTCCCTTTATTTCACATTGTTAACCCTGGAACCCCTATATTTAGATTCTTCAAACCTATCCTTGACCCTATAGAACCTAGTTACAGAAGCCCTCAAAATTTAGCCATTATTGGTAACCCAAACTTTAATGGTCGTAGACTCCGTAGTCTACCCTCTACTCCCAAATATGTACCCCAATTGCCCTTAGAGAGGCTTTTACCTTACCCTTTCATTCTCTCACCAAATGATATTGCTATGCATCAAGTTTTAGTTGTTGAACAGGTCTATGTTGCGAGATGTATTTGTATGTGATAAACAAATTTTGATAATGACAAATGCACATGAACAAGAAAAGCTTCACAATATCAAAAACAAGTGCAAAGAAACAACAAGAAAATGTAGAATCCAATAACAAGACCAAGGAACTATAAAGGTTAGACGTCCAAATAATCGAACACTCAAAAGAACAATACATGAAGATAAAGGGAAGGAACCATGAAGCAAAATGAATCAAGAAAGCATAAAAAATAATGGAAAATCAACAACAGCAACGCATGAATCGATTCATGAAAAGCATGAATCAATTCATAGGCCTGGAAGTCCCAAAAACACAAAACAGCAAAGCATGAATCGATTCACACCCATCATGAATCGATTCACACGAGTTTAAAATTCAAAATGCCCAAAATAGAATGTTATGAATTGATTCGTAAACGCATGGTTCGATTCACATAGTGGGAAACATCACTAAAAAGACAGATTTAAGTGGGAACCAAGCACCCAAAACCCACTATACGTAGAGACAAGCTGAAACCATTATTTGCAATGGCTAGGAGGACTTTGGGACAACTTCAAGGCTCTATAAATTGCTCTCCAACTTAAGCACAAACATAATACAAGAGGCAATCAATTCTACATTCATTCTTTATGCTTTGTGAGTTCATATCTTTGTATTTCCTAAAGATTGAGCTTTAACTTGTATATCCTCTCTTGTTGAGAGCTATAAATTTGAGAGAGCATTCACTTGTACATCTACTCTATTTAGAGAGTTCATATCTTGTAAACACTACCAAACACAAAGCCTTTTTACTCTAGATTAGTGGTCACAAAGGTTGGGGTTCAATCTTTGGGTATTGAGAGTTTGAGAGATTGGGTGGGTTGCCCTTGTGCTAGTGAGGATTGAGTTCTTGAGTGTGGGACACTAGGAAGCTGCAATTTCTCGTAGCTTGTAATCTCCAAACTTCAATAGTGGAAATGCTTCAAGTGGGTTGCTTGAAGGCGAGACGTACACCGGGGTTGGTGGAACTCGTTAAATTGGTTAGCAAGTTCTTCTCCCTTACTCTTTTACATTCATATTCTGCATTTAATTGATTTGTGTTGATTGATTGTGATTTGCTTACTTGAGCTTACTTATATTAGTTAACTTTAAACATTGCACACCAAGTGTTTGACAAATTGCCTTAGCATATTTATTTCTTGTTTTGCATTGTCTCTTGCATTAAACTTGACTTTACTTGCATAATCTTTAAACTTGTGATAAAAAAATCAAGTTCAAAGGCATTCCAAGCAAAGTTTTAAAAACTCAATTCACCCCCTCTTGAGTATTGAGGCCACTTGAATAACACAAGAGACATGAAATTTGGTATGGAAAGACACAAGTTAGCTGTCATGAACAGATTGGCTGTTACGACTTCAAGGAAGAAGATTTTGATTACTCTTGACAGAAGGTAGATTATAGTTATCTGGATTAACCTAGACAAACTAAAGAAGCCTATGCCCCCCAAGACCAAGCCTCTCCATAAAGGTCCTCTCAGACCTCATGAGCTTTCTGAAGTAAGCTTACAAAGTAATTTGACTGCTCCTAATCCTATAAAAGCTCATGCTGATGCCCTCTGATCTCACTACCTTTGGACCATTAAAGAAGAAGGATCCTACTCATTTTATTCCTTCCCTCCAAATCCTATCTTTCTCCATCGTCTATCGGTTATCTGTTTTGATTATCCTTTTATCATTATTCATCAGATTCATTATTTTCTTCTTATATAGCCACTCTCCTCGTCAGCTGCTCTCCCATTCCATGCTTTGACTCTTAGCTCTCTGTGATGCCTCTTCTTTGGTTGATTTCAAAAGGGGGAGATATATAGAAGTCTTTTTCAGTGGGAACAGACTTAGAAGTCTGTTGTGTCTTTAATCATGTCTTTTGATTTTTTCTTAATACCTTTTTGTAATGATTTCTCATGATTAGTGAAGTAGTTTTTTTCCTCTAGTATATGATTTGCTTTGATGCTCTGATATATGTCTGATTGCTTATTTCTTTACTCTGATTTAATAAGTATGAATATTCAAATTCAATGTACCTACATGATCTGTCCTGAACCGGGGTCTAGAGATCCGGTGTCAAGTCAATCATAAATAGTATGAAGATTCAGTGCAGAAGACCAGATATATGAGTATTCAGTGTAAATATCCGTTATCCTTGTATAAGGAGGGCGGATTGGACGTTCTGGAGGTCCTTCGCACCGGCCTAACGCGTTGATGTGGGCGAAAGGTGGTGTCACCTGCAAAGATTCTCCGACGCTCAAGTCAGTGATAATATTCCAAGTGAGGAATGTTTTTCAGAGAGTAATCATAAATAGATTTAGTCAAAAGATCTCTCCCCTCATTGATGAAGAGAGTTCATATACCTGATTGGCTCAAAATACGAGGACATATTAGTGGGGAACCACTAACCTCCAATAGCACTATATATTATTATTTTATTATGCACTTGCCAGCATGATTGGGTCAAGTGGCTATTTTATATTGAGCGTAGAGTGTATAGACTAGAATCAAGGGACAAGTTGATCATTCCCGTGAGCAGACTTTGGCTCGTAGTACAGGGAATTATTGATCAGTCCCTGTAGCAATGCCTTTTGTCTTTTGCATAGTGACGTGTGAGTTATCCGGTGTCATGGTGTTATCCTGGACAACCGGTATAGGGAGAGCGCCTGATATGGAATTAGAGTCCGGATGTATACTGATGACACCGGTCACACACTGGCGAATTGACTAAGACGTTGAAATATGTCTTGTAGGACGGATACCGGTATTGAGACCGGATCATATGTCCCCTAGCTTGTGTGAGGGACTGAGTAGTTGTTCACATAAGCTATTCAACCTACGAGAGGTCTGAATATCAGTATGCTTATGCACATAATAGTTTCTTCACATGTACTATCATATTGCAAAGAACCGTTCTTTAATCGAAAGATCTGACGTATTGATGTCGTCGTAATGGATTCAGACAAAGATTTGCTGTATGAGAATTTCAAGAGTTTGTTGGAATTGAAGACTCTTGAAGTTCGCGTAACGACTGTAAAGCGTGAATTACGTCGCATGATTAGACATTAAATGCTTTTAATCACGTGGGCGAGCAATTATTGCGTCTGAGATGGAAATCTCAATAACCGTCGTTTAGGGCTTAATGGGCCTACAATTTTTTGAGATTTTTGGGCCCAGCGAATAGGCCCTTCATCGAATTGATATTGTTTTGGCGCGCATGAATTCGGAACGACTGTGTCGTTTCACTTGTGAACCAACGCGTTTAGTCGTGGACGACACAACCTCAAGAGTTGGTAACCGAACCCTTTCGTTTCCTATTAAAGAAACACTTAGTGGATTCTGGGTTCCACTCGTTTCTGATTTCTTAGCAAAACTCTACAAAAATTTTACAAGGACGTTTGTCGCTTGTTCTATGAAGCTTTTCTCAGTTTTCATCCTCCTCATCATCTGAGGTAACTACTTTTCTTTCCCCTGTTACTTTCGTCTTGTTTTGCTCTGCTGTTTTTGCTCGAAAAGAATGTACTTTATTTAGGGGGAGATTAACTTCTCGCAACCCTAATTGTCATGGGGGAAGAATCCTTGTGATTCTTTCGAGGGCTGAGTCATGTCGCTCAGAAAGGGGATCTTACTCACTATGGAAAGTGAATTTTCCCTTCTCAGAGTCGTCCTCTGATTGTAGTTGCTCTAAAAAGTGAAATGAGTAATGGTTGTCACCCTTCTGACGATGTGACTTTTTATCGTAGATCAGAGATTTTGGTCTAGGTGACTCAAATGGCGACTGGAGAAGGAACCTCCGGAGATTACACCGTTCTGAAGACAGTAGAAGGTCTCTACAGCGTTGCTGTCTCTAGGCTGAACTGGGAAGAACTTCAGGCTAAGTGGCCTTTCTATTGGGTAGCTGATGAGTTTAAGAACTTGGCTTCCCATCATGTGAATGAGGATGGATCTTGAATTCAACCAAAATTCACACTTCATGCAGAGGAAGAAATGAAAAAGTGGTTCAGGGTGTTTGCACCACTCCCTACAGAACGGATATGCCACGTCGTGCCAAATGACCGTTCCGTATACATGCACAATTTCGTATTTCATTACCTCGGAGTTCGTTTTCCCCTATCCGAGCTTCAGATGGGTGTGTTAAAGTTCTTAAATTACACACCCTCTCAACTTCATCCCAACAGTTGGGGCCTCATCTGTGCTTTAGAGGTTCTGGGCGATTATTTCAACTTTACACCTACTGTAGCGATGCTGTTCTATTACACTCAGGTAGTTCGGAGGGCTAACAAGCAGGGCGGTGTTAGTCTAGTAACACTCTGGACCCTATGTTCCTTTGTGAACTTCGAATCCTACACCGATTCGGCTAAAGTTGATGGAAAATCATTCAAATCCTACTTTACCCGGATATCTGTTAAGAAGAAGAAACCCGTCTTTTGGAGGGATGAAGAGGGTCTTAATAAATTTCCTCTGAGCTGGACTCATAAGCATTTTCTTTTAAACTCCCAAGCATATTATGCTGATCAATCCGAGCTATCCCCCGAATCGTCAAAAGTGTTGTTCGCACTTGAAGCACACACTACACGTTCTAAAGTATTTTCGTGTAGGCGTCTTTTAAGTAGTTCAAGCGGAGTCCGGGACGAATATCTATGTAATTCTTATTTTATTTCTCTTTTTCTCCTTTGTCAAATGTGTCGAGTATCTCGTAGTTGCTAATATCTTGTGTTTGTGTATGTAGGTGAAATAGAGCAGACATCTCTGGAGATGAATAAATTGAAGGGGTTTAAAGCGGCAGGTAAATCCGTAGCTCGTGAGAATGAAATTCAGGCTAAGGCTTCTGTAAAGGATCGTCCTGAATTGATTATTCTGACCTCAGATGTAGAAGGGGAGGTTCCGCTGGTCGAGGGCGGATCGACTGGTGTTGGCGCAACTACGAGTCGGCCCCAAATAACTGAGAGGAGGAGAAAGATCAAGAATGATTCTTCCAGAGGACCGTCAAAGAAACATAAACCTTCGAGGAGTCCAAAAAGGGGAAGGGCTTCAGAAGGTAAAGCTGTAGAGATTTCGGATGCAGCTGATGTTTCTTCCGGACTCCATAAGGGCATTCCTGCTGGGGTTTCTGGGTCTAGTCTGATCTCCTACCCAACAACTTCATTCCTTACCCCCTTCCTCTCATATCGAGGAACTACTCCAGCGATTCTCCCTCAGCCGCTGTATGAACTCCGGCCCACGCTTAAAACTAAAGAAATCAAGGAGGCGTGTGAGACCGGAAAATGGCAGTTAGCAGAACTGACTGGGATGCTTCACTCATTCAGTTTGTTAGCTGACGACGTTAACAAGGTTGATGAGCTGACTGATAAAATAGAACAGCTCAACCTCTCATCGGGGAAGGACAAAGCCACTCTAAGATTAATGGAAGACCGCCTTGCCAAGTCCAAAGAGTTCGGAGATCTTATGAACAAGAAGAACCTTAAGCTGAAAGGCATGCTCAAAGACTTGGAGGATAAATTGGCAGAGAGGGAGGAAATGCTTGATAAATCAAAGGAAGAACTCCGTAGCAGCCAAGCTAAGCAAGTTGATCTCGAAGATAAAAGCAAAGCTGCTGCGGAGGATTACTTTAAACAAGCCGAGGAGTGGTCCCAAAAGGAGAAGAAGTTTCTCCTTGAGATCGAGGGACTAAAGGCTGGGAGCACGGAATCTGAAGGATCGAGTGGGGAACTATCGAGGTTGCGAGAAGAATTGGCTATAGCAAAAGCTGAGAAGCAGGAAGCTATTGACATATGCACTCAGGCGGTTGAAGAATCCTTTGGCCTGGCTATACGCCAAGTTTTCTACCGCAACCCTACTGCGAAACTTAGCCTCTATGGTATGGATCCGTTCTATGAATTCCATGGAGGAAGGTTAGTCACAGTGGTTAATGGTCGACATGAAGAATGAAGACCATGAAGGATTTTGATAATGACAAGGCCAATGCTAGAGATCAAGAATGAAGATCTAAGACCAAGGCATAATTAAAGTAAGACTCTATAAAAAGAAAGTACGGCCATTAATATAAAAAGGTTCTAAAATAAGAATACATTCTGATGAAATGTAATTGATTACCTCATTAGTGTAATCAATTACATCGTGTAATTGATTACCTCATTAGTGTAATCAATTACCTCAGCAATGTAATTGATTAACATGTTTAAGTAATTGATTACAATATGAACGTTATGTTTTAAAACTGATTTTAAAAGGCTGTAATCGATTACCTATTTTATGTAATCGATTACAACGTGATCAGAAAGCAAAAAATCATGTTGAAACATTATAACTTTTCACAAAATATTATTTTATCCAAGAGGTACCTTTCCAATTATTTTAATCAATAATTTCACACCTCTTGAAGGAATTTCCTCTCCTATAAATAGGAAGGCATTTCATTTGCAAAAGACACACCAAGATATACCAAATACTTCCAATCTTTTCTTATGAGCAATAATGGTCATATTCTCTTAATAGAGTTATTACTCTTTCTTGTTCCTCAATTTGTTTATCATACTCTTGAAGAGAGTTTTCTTGTAAGAGATCTTTATCTCTAAAAGTGAGATTGATACTCAGAGTGGTGTATCTCTGAGGGGGTTCTTCTTGGATGTGGTGTAGCATCCAAGGGTGATGTTATTGGATGTGGGGAAGCATCCAATGGTGATGTGCTTGGGTGTGGTGTAGCATCCAATGCATTTGTGATCGGGGTGTGAGTCCCCATTGTGGTGTAATCAAGGGATTTGATTATAGTGAATTTCCTCAAGGGTGTCTTGAGAAGACTGGACGTAGGCAGTGGTTGGCCGAACCAGTATAAATCTCTGCTTGTACTTCTCTAACCCTTAAACTCTTTATGTTTTAAGCATTATTATTCAAATCACATATCATTGCATATTGAGTTTTTAGAGGAGAAATTTATTAGTGAAAAAGTTCCTAACTACTCAATTCACCCCCCTCTTGAGTTTCCTAGAGGCCACCTGGGCTAACAAGTGGTATCAAAGCTTGTATCTTGGAAAAGGTTTAACAACCTCAAGAAGATCCATGGCCTCTTTCAATCCCATCTTTCCTGAGGGAAACTCCATACATAGACCTCCTGTATTTAACGAAGTAGGATACCAATACTAGAAAACCCGTATGCAAATATTCATAGAAGCTATTGATATAGACATATGGGACTCCATTGAAAATGGTCCATTCATACCAACCAAAGTAGTTGGAGAAGTGACCATGATTAAACCAAGAAGTGAATGGACTGGTACGGATAAAACAAAAGTCCAATATAACCTCAAGGCCAAAAATATAATAACCTCAGCCTTAGGAATGGATGAATACTTTAGAATATCTAATTGCAAGACAGCAAAAGAGATGTGGGATACCTTAGAAGTAACTCACGAAGGAACAAGCGAAGTTAAGAGATCAAGAATAAATACCCTAACTAGGGAATATGAATTATTTAGAATGAACAACAATGAAAGCATACAAGACATGAAAAAGAGATTCACTCATATAATCAATCATCTTGCATGCTTGGGAAAAACCTTTTCAAATGAAGATTTGATTGATAAAGTATTAAGATGCTTGAACAGGGAATGACAACCAAAAGTAACTGCTATATCAGAATCAAAAGATTTGTCAAGCATGTCCCTTGCAACACTCTTTGGAAAATTACAAGAGCATGAACTCGAGCTTGAAAGATTGAATCAACATGAGGAAAGCAACAAAAAGAAGAAAAGTATTGCTCTAAAAGCATCATCATCAACCATTAAAGAAAGTAATGAAGAAGATGATGAAGAAGATGATGAAGAAGATGATGAAGAAGGTATAAAAGATTATAATGACCTTAAATTATTTGTTAAACAATTTAACAGGTTTCTAAAGAAAGAGGAAGGGCAAAGGAAGCCGAACTTCAAGAATTCCTTCAAAAATGATGAATCTAACCAAGGTCCAAAATGCTTTGAATGCGGAAAATATGGACATATGAAAATGGAGTGTCCGAAACTAAATAAGAAGTCTGACAAGCAAGAGAAAAAGCATCCCAAAAATAAAAGAATAGCTTATATTACCTGGGATGAAAATGGTTTAAGCTCATCCAAGGAATCAGACCATGAAGACACAAATCTGTGCCTAATGACTAACACCAAAGAGGTAAATGACTCAAATCCTACATTTGATGAATTGCAAGAAGCTTTTGAAGATCTTCATAATGAATATCAAAAACTAGCTAAGAAATTCTTAAATATGAAAAATTCTAACCTAATCTTAGAAGAAAGTCTATCAAAGGTCAATTATGAACTAGGACAAGTTAAAGAAGAAAAGGAAGACTTAGAAACTAAGCTTAAAAATGAAACTATCATTAAACATACATGTTCAACATGTCAAAAGCATATTCAAGAGATTGATGATTTGAAAAATGCATTAGCTAAATTCACTATGGGAAGAGACAACCTAGATATACTCCTTGGAAAACAAAAATGTCCTTTTAAAGCAGAACTAGGATCTGATCCTTCCAAAAAGGAAAAGTTGCAGAAAAATTTCTTTATTTCATAAAAGACCTCAACTAGCCCATTTGTTAAATTCTCTCATTATGTGAGAAAAGGTCACAGTGCATCAACATGTCATATAAGGAACAAAGGCTATACTGAGACAAAAATGATTTGGGTTCCTAAGAATATAGTATCCACGTCTAACCCACAAGGACCCAAGAAAATTTGGGTACCAAGATCAAATATTTATAATAGTGCAGGAATTATCATTGATGGGAGGCACTTAAGGATTAACTCTTACCCACAAGAAAAGTCAACATATTTCTTGAAGCATCTATCAATCAACAAGTAACAAAGAGCAATATCAAAATAACGAGTGACATCAAACAACAAGGTGCATCACTCTCTGCTAAAACTTTATGCTCTTATGTTCCTTTTGCCATTGACAAAGGGGGAGTAATATATGAGAAACAAAATAAGAGAAAAATCAATCAAACCTGGTTAATATATGAGAAGCAAAATAAGAGAAAAATCAATCAAACCTTGTCAACTAAACCAAAATTAAGGGGGAGAAAATCTTGTATCTTGCATGCTGTTTATTTTTCTTCTCAGGAATTGTTGTCAATATCAAAAAGGGGGAGAATGAAGAACTAAGGTTTTGATATCAACAACATATATGCAAGACATGATTAACAACATGGACGCAAGACTTGAAGATTTAGTATACCATGTCAAGCACAAAAAGAGTCATGAAATTAATGAAATATTGTCATCATCAAAAAGGGGGAGAATGAAGACCATGAAGGATTTTGATAATGACAAGGCCAATGCCAGAGATCAAGAATGAAGATCCAAGACCAAGGCATAATTAAAGTAAGACTCTATAAAAAGAAAGTACGACCATTAATATAAAAAGGTTCTAAAATAAGAATACATTCTGATGGAATGTAATTGATTACCTCATTAGTGTAATCAATTACATCGTGTAATTGATTACCTCATTAGTGTAATCAATTACCTCAGCAATGTAATCGATTACCATGTTTAAGTAATCGATTACAATATGAACGTTATGTTTTAAAACTGATTTTAAAAGGCTGTAATCGATTACTTATTTTATGTAATCGATTACAACGTGATCAGAAAGCAAAAAATCATGTTGAAACATTATAACTTTTCACAAAATATTATTTTATCCAAGAGGTACCTTTCCAATTATTTTAATCAATAATTTCACACCTCTTGAAGGCATTTCCTCTCCTATAAATAGGAAGGCATTTCATTTGCAAAAGACACACCAAGATATACCAAATACTTCCAATCTTTTCTTATGAGCAATAATGGCCATATTCTCTTAATAGAGTTATTACTCTTTCTTGTTCCTCAATTTGTTTATCATACTCTTGAAGAGAGTTTTCTTGTAAGAGATCTTTATCTCTAAAAGTGAGATTGATACTCAGAGTGGTGTATCTCTGAGGGGGTTCTTCTTGGATGTGGTGTAGCATCCAAGGGTGATGTTATTGGATGTAGTGAAGCATCCAATGGTGATGTGCTTGGGTGTGGTGTAGCATCCAATGCATTTGTGATCGGGGTGTGAGTCCCCATTGTGGTGTAATCAAGGGATTTGATTATAGTGAATTTCCTCAAGGGTGTCTTGAGAAGACTGGACGTAGGCAGTGGTTGGCCGAACTAGTATAAATCTCTGCTTGCACTTCTCTAACCCTTAAACTCTTTATGTTTTAAGCATTATTATTCAAATCACATATCATTGCATATTGAGTTTTTAGAGGATAAATTTATTAGTGAAAAAGTTCCTAACTACTCAATTCACCCCCCTCTTGAGTTTCCTAGAGGCCACCTGGGCTAACAAACGACAGGTTGTTTGAGTCGGTATTTGAGACTCTTCATGCCCTGAAAAAAGACATTTTGAAATTTCAGAAATCACTTCATCTTGCTTCCCTGACGAACCTCTACAAAAAATTTTGAGAAGATATTCCTGTTTGCCCCTGTGAATTTTGATTCACTATCCTCCTTCATTCCTAGGTAACCCTTCTCCTTCGTCTTTTCGTGTCTTCTTTTAGTTTCTCTGAATGTCTAGGAGAGGTTTTAGCTCGGGCCGTGTTAACCCTAGGGGAAGAGGAGGAAGGGTCTTAACTCGAAACCCCTCAAGTCGTGGTGGGAGGATCCCTGTGATCTTCCAATCGAAGCCACCTTATTCAGAGAGGGAGGCGTCGCCGTATCCAAGGCGAAGGGTGATAATACCCTCTTCAGAATCCTCCTCTAGTGAGAGTGCTGAGAGTGCTGATTTATACCCCTCTGATGATGTGGATTTTTACCGCAGCGTAAAAGCTTTTAAGATGGCAGTAAAGAAGACAACCGGAGGAAGAACTTCTGGTGGTGAAACACCCTCTCAACGGTACATCATGAAGACAGCTTCCAGATTGTGCAATGTAGTTGCACACTAGATTGATTGGGTGAAGTTCCAACGGAAACGTCCATTTAGCTGGGTGGCTGAGGAATTTCATGATACACCGTCCATTCATGCTCGGGAGGACGGATCAGAGTTGGAACCACGCTTTACTGTTTTCAAGAAGGAAAAGTATAGGGGGCGTTTTATGGTGTTGGCTCCACTTCCAACAGAACGGATATGTCATACACCGGACGAAAGGTCCATATATATGTATGACTTCCTATTTCTGAATCTAGGTGTGCGCCTCCCTTTCACAAAGTTTCAGATGGGGGTTCTGAGGTTTTTGGACTGCGCCCCTTCACAACTTCACCCCAACGGATGGGGATTGATCCGTTCTCTTGAAGTGCTTGGGGAGCACTTCAATTTCACGCCGACGGTGGCTATGCTTTTTTATTTCTCACAAGTAGTCCGTCGTGCAAATAAAGAGAAGGGAGGAGTAAGTTTGATAACCCTCCGGACTCTCTCCAAGATCATCAACTTTGAGTCCTACACTGACTCCGCCAAAGTTGATGGTCGTTCTTTCAAATCTTATTTCACCAAGATTAACGTTAGGCCTGAAGATCCAATTTTTTGGTTAAATGAAATGGGATTCAAAAATTTCCTGTTGCCTGGACGCATGAACATTTTTTGTTAACCTCCCAGGCCTATTATACTGATGAAGATGAATTGAGCCCAACTTCGATCTCTGTTCTTTCTGCTCTTCAATCATACACCGCCTCGCATAAATTTTTCTCCTGCAGGCGTTTGCTAGGGTCAAAGTCCACCCGCGAGGAATATTTGCGTAATTTTTCTGTCATTTTTCATGTTCTCTCATATTATGCCTCGAAATCTTCGATCTCTAATTGTGTTATTTGATTTTGCAGTTGAAATCGAGGCTAAGTCATCAGAGATGAACAAGTTGAAAGGGCTCAAAGCTGGAGAGAACTCTGTTACGGCTGAGAATGACATTCAGGCAAAACAGAATTCTAAGAAGGCTACTGCTGAGACCATAACACTCACTTCGTCTACTGGTGACGATATTCCCTTGTTGGAGGGCGGATCTGATAAACCGACCTCTGATGTTGTGGTTAAGAAGGGCAGAGAGAAAAGGAAGAAGGCAAAAAATGATTCCTCCAAGACCTCGGAGCCTGAACCTTCTCCCAAAAAACCAAAAATTTCCAAAGGAGTTGCTAATCCGGAGGCTTCTAAGGGAAAGAAAGTAGAAGGGCTCACTCTGGATGCCCCAGGCAGTGTGATTACCTTCGGTGTAAAACCAATAACTTCCTACTTTGTGCCCAAAGTTCCTTGCCCCCCTGATGGCAGTTCCGGTCTCGCCCAATACCTTATGTATGAGGGTCCTATACCTGAATGCATTCCTGAGTCCCCATACAAGCTGAAGACTCCATTAGAAAGCGAAGAAGTAACCAAAGCTTGCGATGCCGGATAGAGGCATTTGGCAGAATTGTCCAGTCTTCTGAAGTCGGTTCGCAAGCTTTCAGAAGATAATAAAAAGCTTACTAAATTGGTTGGCAAGGTTAATGACCTTAACGTTGCTGCGGCTAGGGATAAGGCAAGCATCCTCCGACTGGAGAATAGATTAGAGGCTTCCAAAGAGGAAGGGTATAAAAAGGATGAGGAAATTGCCAGTCTGAAATATCTTGTTAAGGAGCTGGAGGTCCAGATACTTGATCAGAAGAAAACCAATTCCGACCTCCATACTAGCCTTTGTACAGAGAAAGAGCATTCGGCCAAATTATCGGAAGAATTGAAGGACGCCAAGGGCGTTTACTCCCAAGGAGCAGAAGACTGGTCACGTAAGGAGAAGGAGTTACTTTTAAAGTTGGTTGGTTCGACTGACGAGGTCAAAACTTTGAAAGCGGATTTGGATGAGGCTGTAGATATGTGTGACCAAGTAGTTAAGGAATCTTTCAGGTTGGCTGTTCGTCAAGTTCAATACCGGAATCCCAAAGTGGAACTTAATCTGAACGATATTGATCCGTTCTATGAGTTTCACCAAGGGAAACTGGTGGCCATTGTTAATAATCGTCAGGAGGATCCGCCTAACACCCCGTACAAGTTTTCTCCTCTACCTGAAGGTCAGTCGATGAAACCTTCTCTCCTGAAGCCTATAAGCGAAGGAACAAGCATTAGTGCTGAAGCAACTAAGGCTACTGGCGATGGGGGAGGCAAGGCCGGAGGTAAAGGCAAAGGAAAGGACGGAGAGACGAGCCAAAAGAAATAGTGTTCTCCTTGTCTTAGTTTTTATTGATTCAAATCTGCTGTGTTCCAGGATCAACTCCGGATTATTGAATGAATTCCTTCGTGTAATTTAACATTTGATCAATAAAAGAACAATTTGCCTTTATATGTCTGTCAGTTGAAAACAGCTTCGATAGAAGGATTGCATGTGTAATGAATCATTCCGGATTTAAGTATGTATAATGAAGAACGGATACTAACATATAACCTTCACTTCGGATTTGAACATGCAAGATGAAGAACGGATAGGGACATATAACTATCGTTCTCATGTATGGGCACTTTGGTAGCTAAAGGCTTGGTTTGACAGAAAAGATAGAGTATCTTTTGTCAAGTATGGATAATTTGGTGTGATGAAGTCATTTTCTGGAATCACACGTTTGGTATACAAGCCTGGTAAAAAGTGTACCTTGCTCCTTGAAGATCAGGCCTTTTGGTTGTAAGTACCATAATAGGGATCGCCGTTGTGAGGGAACATGTTATTATCATGAGAACGGCTTGCAATGTTAATCTTGAGGGGAAGTGATTGTGAGAATGTTTCACTAAGAGTTCATCCCTCGAAATATTCGTTAAGCTGTTGATACTGTCCCCCAGTATTGTTGGGTGATCAGTTCTGAGCGAATATTTGATTGAACAAATTCCGAGTGAAACTTCCGAGTGGAAGTTCTTCTGAGTGAGAATTTCTGAGTGAAAATTCTGCTGAGTGAAGATTTCCGAGTGGAATTTTTACCGAGTGAAGATTTTCAGTCGCATTCGGTTTTATTGTACTCATTACACTCGGAGTTCAATTCTGCCGTGGAAGACGTCCGATTTCCACGTGATGTATCACCGAGTGAATAATCTCCCAATGGGAAATCACCGAGTGAATTATTTTCTGACTCGGGGAACGGATTGAGAAAAAATCTGAGTGAAATATTTTCGATTCCTGTTTGATGTTAAGCCGGGTGGAAGTTTTCCGAACAGGAGATCACCGAATGAGGAATTTCCGAACGGGAAGTCAGCGAGTGACTTATCTCCGACTTCTGTGTTGCACGCATCGACTGGAGAACTTCCGAATGAAACGTTTCGGATGAAAAATGTCTGAGAGGCATACCCGAGTGTGATACTCTAGGGTAAGATTTCACCGAGTGAAATTTCTCTGATTGCTGCCCGGCATGGTATCGAATGGGGAATTTTCAAATACTTTGGGTGAATATGATTCAGATAAGGGCGTACCCGAATGAATTATTCTTGAGTCAGAATTCATGAGTTGGGCTTCGAATGAGTAATACCGACTGGAGAATTGATGACCCGTACTTTGAAATCATAAAGTTCTCAAATAAGGGACTTCAAAAGAGAATGTTAATCCGGAGTTCAGAATAACTTACTTGTTTTGTTTGGAGTTCGGTTCGATCCTACAATCCAAAATTCTGATCGGGGTTCGGTTTTGATCCTACAGCCCATGTCGTATTTGGCATTCGGTTTGATCCTACTAACTGTTCTTTAGTCGGTCTTTGGTTTTACCCATTGACGATTCTTCACCGACGTTCGGCCAGACCTACTAGTCGTACTCGGGGTTCGGTTTAATCCTACAATCCGAGCCTTCAACACGGGGTTCAGATCAGGGCTAATCCTGAACATACTGTGCCCGTTATTCGGGGTTCAGCGTGGTTTGGACAAGAACCAGCTTACTGTGCCCAAGCCTTCTCCGGTGTTTGGCCATACCTACTAACCGTACTTGGAGTTCAGTTTGATCCTACAATCCAAGCCTTCAACGGTGTTCAGCCAAACTTACTAACCGTACCCAGAGTTGGGTTTAATCCTACAATCTGGGCCTTCGAAAGGGGTTCGGTACAGCCTTATGAAAAGGGTCTGATCCTACTGCGCCCTTTTCCTGGGATTCGGTATGATCCTTGCAAGAGGATCAATCCTACTATGCCCAGGTCTTCAATTGTTCATGCACATTCGAGGAGTTACATCGTCAACTACAGAATGGGTAGTTGAGATCATCCGTCCTAAATATGTTTGTGCACGCCGGATAGACTGAAAATGATAGCATAAGAAAAACTCGAAGGAGTTAAGTTGATATATGAGATTCTTATTGAGTAAAAATAAGAATTACAATAAAAGCGTAGCTGGGATAATAATATTGGTTTCTCCGTCGAACACTCTTAAGTGAGGAGAAAAGAGTGCAGGTTGCTCCGGCAGCTAGCTGTAATAAATGCGCAAGTTCTGGGTATTCCATTTGTTTCGGATCGGTGTGCCATCAAGGTTTTCAAGGCGGTAAGAGCCTTTACCAGCGACCTCGGATACCCTGTAAGGGCCTTCCCAGTTCGGGGCTAATTTGCCTTGATGAGCAAATTTGTTTCCCACACTTGCTTTCCTCAAAACCAAATCCCCGATGTTGAAAGTCCTTGATTGGACTCGTTTGTTGTATCGAAGGGCAACTTTGGCTTTGATGGCTTGATCTTTAATGAATGCAACCTCTCTGAGTTCTTGTATGACATCCATTTCTGATGCCAAGTTAGCGTCATTGCTTTCTTCAGAGAAATACTTGACCCTAGTAGAAGCAATTTGCAGTTCTACAGGTATCATTGCCTCCACCCCGTAGGTCAGGCGATACAGGGATTCATTGGTGGAAGAATGAGGCATTGTTCGATATTCCCAGAGGACGTGACACAACTGATCTGTCCATCCGCCCTTGGCCTCGCCTAGTTGTTTCTTTAGTCCTTTCAGCACCTCCCTGTTGGCCACTTCGGCTTGGCCGTTGGTTTGGGGATGTTCAATGGAGGAAAATATCTGGGTTATTCCTAACCCTTCAAGCAAATCTGTAAATTTCCTGACCGTGAATTGGGTGCCATTGTCTGTGACAATCTGTGCTGGGACTCCAAATCGTGTTATGATATTTTCATACATAAAACGACGAGTTCGGGCTGAAGTAATATGGACCACCGGCTCTGCTTCAATCCACTTAGTGAAATAATCGACCCCTACAATGAGATATTTGATGCCCCCAGGAGCAGTTGGGAAAGGACCCAATATATCCAATCCCCATTGGTAGAACGGCCACGGGACATCGGATGTGAAGAGTTCTTCCACCGGTGTGTGGTGAAGATTAGAGAATTTTTGGCAGGCATCACATTTCTTGACAAAGTCAATGGAATCCTGCTTCATTGTAGGCCACCAGTACCCCGCCCTGAGGATTTTTCTCATCAGACTTCTTCCTCCGGCGTGGTGCCCACATTGTCCTTCGTGCACTTCTTCCATCACTCCTTGTACCTCATCTTCTTTTAGACAGATTAAGTAAGGTACTGAAAGTGCCCTTCTGTAAAGGTTGCCATCAATCATAGTAAAGTATGGCAATTCTTTTCTTATTCTTTTCTTTTCCTTCTCATCAGTGGACAATTGCCCATCGGCCAAATAACGGATGTAGAGGGCCATCCATGTGTCACCGTAAAGGGAATTGGTCATTATGGCATTTAGAGAAGGGAAAAGAGGAATGCTGGGCGATGTCAGAGTACTTTGGACCAATGTTGTGGTGCTACCAGGTCGTTTGGTGCTTGCCAGCCTGGAGAGTATATCCGCTCTTGTATTCTCTTCACGTGGAACATGCTTAAATTCCATCTTTGAGAATTTTTCTCTCAACTCGTTGACGCAGTTTAAGTATAATTAGAGTTGAGGCTCACGGGCTTGATAATCTCCCAAGATCTATGAAATCACAAGCTGTGAGTCACTGCAGAGCGTTGCCTCAGAGGCTTCAATGTCAATCGCAGCTCGTAGTCCGGCCAAGCAAGCTTCGTATTTAGCTTGGTTGTTGGAAGTTTTGAAATTAAAACAGAGGGAGATCTCCAAGTGTACTCCATCGTCACTTTCAAGAGCTACCCCTGCACCAGAGCCCTTCTGATTTGATGAACCATCAACGTAGATGGTCCAATGAACGCGAGGTGTAGCTGGATCTATCCCTGTCATTTCCACAATAAAATCTGCCAGGACCTGAGCTTTAATAGCGCCTCGAGGTTCATAGGATACATCAAACTCTGAGAGTTCAATGGACCACTTGATCATCCTACCAGCGAGGTCAGGTTTGATTAACACAGAGCGGAGTGGAAGGTCCGTTCTTACCAAGATTGGATGTGCGTGAAAGTACGGTCGTAGCCGTCGAGAGGCCCAAACAACAGCGAGGGCGGCCTTTTCAATTTTTTGATACCGGATCTCAGCACCTTGTAAGGTTTTGCTGGTGAAATAGACCGGTCTTTGTCCATCAGGAGTTTCCTTTACTAAGGCTACGCCCAAAGCTTTATCTGAAATAGCCAAGTATAGGATGAGCGTGTCCTTGGGGTCAGGCTTTACTAGAATAGGAGGTTTGGACAACACCTCTTTAAGCTCTTGAAATGCTTGCTCTTGTTCCTGTCCCCATTCGAATTTCTTGGACTTTTTCAGCACTTTATACAAAGGAAGTGACCTGTGAGCCATCTTTGGCATAAACCGTGCCAAGGCTGCTACTTTGCCATTCAGGGATTGGACTTCCCTCAGATTTTTAGGGCTTTGCATGTTAAGAATCGTTTGGCATTTCCCTGGATTGGCCTCAATACCGCGTTGAGTCAACATGAAACCCAAAAACTTCCCAGCTGGGACAGCGAAGGTGCATTTCAATGGGTTTAACCTCATGTTAAATTCTCTCAAGCGGGTAAACACTTGGCGTAGGTCGTCAATATGATCACCTCCAACCGGTGTTTTGGCTATGATGTCGTCGATGTACACTTCGACAAGCTTGGTGTGCATGCCCTCAAACACCTTGTTGATCATGCGCTGGTATGTGGCCCTAGCATTTTTAGGCCAAATGGCATAACTGTGTAGCAAAAGACACCACAATCATTTACGAAAGCTGTCTTCTCCTGATCCTCTTCGCACATCAGAATTTGGTTGTAACCTGAGTACGCGTCCATGAAGCTCAGGTACTGATAACCAGAGGAATCGTCTACCATCCGATCTATATTAGGAAGAGGATAAGGATCCTTCAGACAACAACGGTTAAGGTCCACATAGTCAATGCACATTCTCCATTTGCCATTAGCTTTTCGGACCATTACTACATTAGAGAGCCAAGAGGAATAACGGATTTCCCTGATAAATCCGGCCTTCAGTAATTCCTCGGTTTGTTGGCAAGCTGCTTTCTGCTTCTCTGGTCCTAATCTTCTCTTCTTTTGGGCAACCGGTCTCGTCTCTGGGTAGACGGACAATTTATGACAACAGAAAGCAGGGTCAATACCAGGCATATCGGCTGCGGTCCAAGCAAAGAGGTCTTTGAACTCCTGTAGGAGCATCAATAGTCGCTGCTCCATTTCTGTATCTAGCTTGTCATTAATATGGGTGACCTTTTCTGGAGAATCTCCCAAAACGATGTCCCTGGAACTTCCATCCGGTGTAGGCTTTGATGGGTTGGACGGATCAATGTGCAAATCCGCCCTAGGGTCCAAGTCGACAAGGCTCACAGAACCAGCAGCTGCTCCAGAATCATTGAGTTTCCTCTTTTTGTTGGATGCTTCCAACTTTGTCATATTCAGGCTCAGGTTGTAGCAATACCTGGCCATCTCCTAGTCACCTCAGATGGATGAGACAGCATTGTCTTTATCAATAAACTTGATAAGGAGGTGTGGAGTTGAAACGACTGCCTCCATAGCATTCAGGGTGGGACATCCTATGATGCCGTTAAATGGTGACTCGACATCGATTACCAGCACTCAGGATTTAACCGTTCTGGCTCCTGGCTCGCCTTCAAAAGAAATAAGGGTGTCAAGGTATCCCTTTGTTGGTTGCTTTGCACCATTGAAAGCTGTTAGTTCCTGTGTGTAAGGCTGTAAGTTTGAGTCATTAAAACCCATCTTTTTAAAGCAGTTATAAAAAATAACATCACAGGAACTTCCCTGGTCAACAAGGATTCTTCGGACGTCCTTGTTGGCTATGACTGCAACGATGACTACAGCATCATCTCCACCAGGAACGGTAGGGCCAAAATCCTCATCAGAGAATGAAATTGATCTGTCCTGAACCGGGGTCTAGAGATCCGGACTCAAGTCAATCACAAATAGTATGTAAATACCGTATAGGAGACCGGATGTATGAGTATCCGGTATAAGTATCCGTTGTCCTTGAATGAGGAGAGCGGATTGGGCGTCCTGGAGATCCTTCACACCGACCTAACGCGTTGAAGTGGGCGAATAGTGGTGTCACCTACAAAGATTCTCCGATGCTCAAGTCAGTGATGATATTCCAAGTAAGGAATGTATTTCAGAGAGTAATTATTCATAAAATCAGTTGAAGAAGATTTAGTTGAAGATCCCCCACTTCATTAATGAAATGAGTTCATATACCTGATTGGCTCATTTTACGAGGACTCGTTAGTGGGGAACCACTAACTCCCATTAACATTATTTTATTGCGCACTTACCAGCATGATTGGGTCAAGTGGCTATTTTATATTGAGCATGGAGAATATAGACTAGGATTAGGGAACAAGTTGACCATCCCCGTGAGCAGAATTTGGCTCGTAGTGCAGGGAATTATTGATCGATCCCTGTAGCAATGATCCTTGTCTTTAGCACAGTGACGTGTGTGTTGTCCGGTGTCATGGTGTTATCCTGAACAACCGGTATAGGGAGAACGCCTGATACGGAATTACGGTCCAGATGTATACCGATGACACCGGTTACACGTTGATGTCTTGACAAAGACGTTGAAATATGTCTTGCAGATCGGATGCCGGTATTGAGACCGGATCATATGTCCCCTAGCTTATGTGAGGGACTGAGTGGTCGTTCACATAAGCTACATAACCTGCGAGAGGTCTGAATACCGGTGAGCTTACGCGTTAAATAGTTCCTTAGCATTTATTCGTAAAGAACCGTTCTCAAATTAAGAGATCTGGTCTGTCGGTGTCATCACAACGGATTCAGACAAAGATTCGTTGTACGAGAATTTCAAGAGTTTATTGGAATTGAAAGCTCTTGAAGTTTGTGTAACGGCTGTAAAGCGCGAATTGCGTTGCATGATTAGACATTAATGCTTTTAATCACGTGGGCAAGCAATTATTGCGTCTGAGATGGCAATCTCATTAACCGTCGTTTTGGGTTTAATGGGCCTGAAGTTTTAGAAACTTTTGGGCCTAGTAGATAGGCCCTTCGTCGAATTACTATTGTTTTGGCGCCCATGAATTTTGGAAAGGTTGTGTCATTTCGCTTGTGAACCAATGCGTTTAATCGAGAACGACACGACTTCCAGAGTGGGTAACCGAACCTCTTTGTTTCTTATAAAAGAAACACTTAGTGGATTCTGGGTTCAACTTGTTTCTGATTTCTTAGCAAGACTCTGCAAAAATCTCGTAAGGAAGTTCGTTGCTTGCTCTACGAGACCTTTTTCATTCTTCATCTTCATCATCATTACCTAAGGTAATTATCTCTTCTTCCCCTGTAAACCTCATCTTATTTTGGGTCTGTTATTCTTGCTTGAAGAAAATGTAGTTTATTTAGGGGGAGAATAATTTCTCGCAACCCTAATAGTCACGGGGAAGAATCCTTGTGATTCTTTCTAGGGTTGAGTCATGTCGCTCAGAAAGGGGATCTTACTCACTGTGGAAAGTGACTTTTCCCTTCTCAGAGTCGTCCTCTGATTGTAGTCGCTTTGTAGAAGATGAAGTGAGTAATGATTATCACCTTTCTGACGACATAATTTCTTATCGTAGATTAAAGAATTCGGTTTAGACGATTCAAATGGCTACTGGAGAAGGAACTTCTGGAGATAGTGTCATTTTAAAGACAACTGAAGGTCTTTATAGCGTCGCTGTTTCCAGGCTGAATTGGGAAGAGCTTCAGGTCAAATGGCCTTTCTGTTGGGTGTCCAGCGAATTCAAGGAATTGGTTTCCCGTCATGCAGACGAGGAAGGATCCCAGATTCAGCCAAGGTTCACGCTCAATACGGAAGAGGAAACGAAAAAGTGGTATAGGGTATATGCACCACTCCCAACAGAACGGATATGCCACGTCGTCCCCAATGACCGTTCAGTATATATGTACGATTTCATCTTTCATTACCTGGGAGTTCATTTCCCTTTAACTGAACTTCAGATGGGTGTGCTGAGGTTTTTAGACTGTGTACCCTCCCAACTTCATCCCAACGGTTGGGGCCTCATCCATGCTTTAGAGGTTTTGGGTGAACATTTCAACTTCACGCCTACTGTGGCAATGCTATTTTACTACACCCAAGTAGTTCGGAGGGCAAATAAGCAAGGCGGTGTTGGTTTGGTGATGCTCCAGACTCTCTGTTCTTTTGTGAACTTTGAGTCCTACACCGATTCAGCCAAAGTCGATGGAAAGTCGTTTAAGACCTACTTCACCCGGATCTCCATTAAGAAGAGCAAACCGATATTTTGGAAAGATGAAGAGGGTGTTAACAAATTTCCTCTGAGTTGGACCCATAAGCATTTTCTCATGAGCTCCCACGTATATTACGCTGATCAATCTGAGCTGTCTCCCGAGTCGTCGAAAGTGTTGTTCGCACTTGAAGCACACACTACACGTCGTAACGTATTTTCGTGTAGGCGTCTTTTAAGTAGTTCAAGCGGAGTCCGGGATGATTATCTGCGTAATACTCATTTTATTTCATTTTTTCTCCTTTGTCAAATGTGTCGAACATTTTGCAGTTGCTAATCTCTTGTGCTTGTTCATGCAGGTGAAATAGAACAAGAAACTCCGGAAATGAATAAGTTGAAGGGATTTAAGGCGGCGGGTAAATCCGTTGCCCGCGAAAATGAGATTAAGCCTAAGCCTTCCACAAAGGATCGTCCTGAGTTAATCATCCTAACCTCGGATGCTGAAGGGGACATTCCGCTGGCTGAGGGCGGTTCATCCGGTGTTGGCGCGGCCACGGGTCAGCCATCAGTCACTGAGAGAAGGAGAAAAATTAAGAATGACTCTGTGGGGGGTCCGTCCAAGAAGCGTAGAACTTCGGAGGATAAACCTGTTGAAACCTCGGAAGCAGCTGTTGCTTCCTCCGGACTTAATAAAGAAATTGCTGCCGGGGTTTCTAGGGTGAAGCCGACCTCCTACCCAACCACCTCGTTTCTCACCCCCTTCCTCTCATACCAGGGATCTACTCCAGCTACTCTTCCACAGCCGATGTACAAACTCCGGCCTACGCTCAACACTAAAGAAATTAAAAAAGCATGTGAGGCCGGAAGGTGGCAGTTAGCCGAACTTGCTGGAATGCTTTATTCAGTCAGCGAGTTGGCTGACAATTTCGATAAGGTTGATGAGCTGAGTGATAAATTGGAACAACTCAACCTTTCATCGGGGAAAGACAAAGCCACCATCAGGCTATTGGAAGATCATCTTGCCAAGTCTAAGGAGTTCGGAGATATCATGAACAAAGAGAACCTTAAGCTTAAGGGCGACTTCAAAGACTTGGAAGGCAAGCTGGCAGAGAAGGAAGAGGTTCTCAAAAAGGCAAAGGAAGAACTCTGCAGCAGCCAGGATAAAAGCAAAGCTGCTGCTGAGGAGTGGTCCCAAAGGGAGAAGAAGCTCCTTCTTGAGATCGAAGGACTGAAGGCTGGGAGAGCGGAGTCTGAAGGATTGAGTGGGGAGCTGTCGAAGTTGCGGGAAGAATTGGCTATAGCGAAAGCTGAGAGAGAAGAAGCAATTGACATATGCGGCCGGGCTGTCGAAGAATCCTTCGGCCTAGCTATACGCCAAGTTTTTTACCGCAACCCCACGGCGAAACTTAACCTTTATGGAATGGATCCGTTCTATGAATTCCATGGGGGAAAGTTAGTCGCAGTGGTTGATGGTCGTCACGAAGATCCTCCGACGTCCCTGTATGGTTTGCCTCCTCTTCCTGAGGGTCAAACTATGGGACCGGATTTCGTCCTTCCTGTGTCTGAGGTTCCTTCTTCTGAAGAAAGAACTGAGGCTCCTGGAGGGGAGATTCCTGTAGAAGTCCCGAAGGAAGGGACACAAGAGCCTGGTGCTGAGGAGGCACAAAAAACTGAAGAACAAATTCCTCCTCCGTAGTTGTATTTTCATTTAAAATGTATAGTTGTGTACCGGGATCAACTCTGGCTTTAAACTATTATGTGTAATCTCGCTTTCAATGAATGAATTTCATTTAAGAAATTTGTCTTCATCGTTTCATGTATATTTAAATCGTTGCTAATCCGTTTTGTATGATTAACCTTGAGGTCGGATTGAAATAACTGCATCGGAAGATTAAACAACAAATAAATTTAGAACGGATAAATATATACATGTCCCCAAGTGCGTATTAAGAAGAAGGTGCCTGTCTTTGGGGCATGATCCTTAATTCTTTTGGGGAAAAGAAGAGTCGATCCGTTGTTTAGTAAAATAGTGTAACAGGATGGATGACTGTACTTTATTCATGTTATTCTCACTGGAGAAAACTATGTCGTCCATTGTAAGAGTATTGTTCCAAGTTTGGGGAACTGCAAAGGTGTAAGAAAGTGGTGTTTTGAGTCCTCCATCATAAGGATAATGATGGGAGTTTTTCTACGCCGGGAGTTATGTCATTGTATCACAGAATAGGTGATAAAGAATATCCGTCCTGGGAGAATACCACTTGAGAGCGAAAGTGCGGATTGACTTTCAGAGATTTCCATCATAGGAATGATTATGGGAATTGTTCGTACCAGGAGTTTTATCGTCGAATCACTTCATAGGTGATTGAGATCATCCGTCTTGGGGATGTGTACGACACCAGGAATTACATCGTCAGGTCACATAGTAGGTGATTGAGATCATCCGTCCTTGGGGTGTGTATGGCGCCAGGAGTTACATCGTCAGATCACAGAATGGGTGATTGAGATCATCCGTCCTGGGCAAGTACACAACGTCAGGAGTTACATCGTCATATCACATAATGGGTGATTGAGGTTATCCGTTCTGGAAAAGTACACAACGCCAAGAGTTACATCGTCAGATCACAGATTAAGTGATTTAGATAATCCATCCTGGAGACGCTTTTCAATCGTAGGAGTACGGATTGAGTGAATAGTTCTCAGTTTTCAAAAGCTTCCATCGTAAGAATGATGATGGGGATTGTTCGTACCAGGAGTTACATCATCTAATCACAGAATAGGTGATTGAGATCATCCGTCCTGGAGAGATGATTGGAATTGTTCGTACCAGGAGTTGCATCATCGAATCACAGAATAGGTGATTGAGATCATCCGTCCTGGAGACATTTTTCCAATCATAGGAGTGCGGATTGAGGTGGATGCTTCTCAATCGTATGGATTCAATTTTCGTATCCGAAATCAGAGACCATCAGTATTCTACTATCCGAAATCAGAGACCATCAGTATTCTACTAGCCCCCTAGCTTATGTGAGGAATTAGTAGATTTGCTCATATGAGCTATATCGATCGTAGTACGTCTGGATTTCGGAATTGTACTGGTGTGTAAATATCCATTCTGGGAATAAGGTTCCGTTGTGATAGATCGCTTGAGGGCGGATTAGAACAATGAGAATCTCAGAAGTTTATCGAATTTTGCAACCCTTGGTATTCGAGTAATGGTGGCCACGTTTTTCTCATGATTGGACATTTAATGCCTTTACTCACGTGGGCGAGCCATTATTGTGTTAAATGCGCATGTTTTAATAACCGTCACGCAGGGGCTTGTTGGGCCTAGAATTTGGATTTAATAGGCCCATTTAGAAAGCTCTGTGATGAAACGATGGCATTTTGGCGCCTTTGGGTTAAAAATGACAATTTTAATCCACTAAACGGAGAGTCGTTTGAGGGTAAACGACAAGTTGCCTTGAGTTGGTATTTGAAATTTTCCATGCCCTGAAAAAGGCATATTTGGCAATTTCAGTAACCACTTCTTCTTACTCTCTTGACGAACCTCTGCAAAAGTTTCGAGAAGATTATCGTGTCTGCCTCTGTGAATCTTAATTCACTATCCTCATCCATCCTTAGGTAACCACTTTCTTTCCATTTTTTGTGTCTTGTCTCAATATATGAAAATGTCTAGGAAAGGTGTTAGTTTCAGTGGTGTTAGCCCTAGAGGAAGAGGAGGAAAGGCCTTAAATCGAAACCCCACAGTTCGTGGTGGGAGGATTCCAGTGGTCTTCCAAATGAAGCCACAACGCTCAGAGAGGGAGGCATCGCCGTATCAGAGGCGAAGGGTGATTATACCCTCTTCAGAATCCTCCTCTAGTGAGAGTGCTGAGAGTGGTGATTTGTATCTTTCTGACGATGTGGATTTTTACCGCAGCGTAAAAGCTTTCACAATGGTGGTGAAGAAAGCAACTGGGGGAAGATCATCTGGAGGGGAAGCACCCTCTCAGCAGTATATACTGAAGACAGCTTCCGGACTGTGTAACGTGGTTGCACACCGGATCGACTGGGTGAAATTCCAAGAGAAGCGCCCATTCAGATGGGTGGCTGAGGAATTTCGCGAAACAACATCAGTCCATGCTCGAGAGGACAAAGCGGAGCTGGAACCGCGTTTTACGGTTTTCAAGAAGGATAAATACAAAAGGTGCTTTATGGTGTTAGCTCCGCTGCCATCAGATCGGATTTGTCATACTACGGACGAAAGGTCCCTGTATATGTATGATTTTTTATTTTTGAATCTTGGCGTGCGCTTTCCCCTTACAAAGTTTCAGATAGGGGTTTTGAGATTCTTAGACTGCGCCCCTTCGCAGCTTCACCCCAACGGATGGGGGTTAGTCTGTTCTCTTGAAGTGCTTGGGGAGCACTTCAACTTCAAACCGACGGTGGCCATGCTTTTCTACTTTTCTCAAGTGGTCCGTCGTGCAAATAAGGAGAAGGGGGGAGTGAGCTTGATATCCCTCTGGACTCTCTCCAAGATTATCAACTTCGAGGCGTATACTGACTCTGCCAAAGTTGATGGTCATTCATTCAAGTCTTACTTCACGAAGATCAGCGTCCATCCTGATGAACCAATTTTTTGGTTAACTGAAGATGGGATTCCGAAGTTCCCAGTGGCTTGGACGCATGAACATTTTTTATTGACCTCCCAGGCGTACTACACCGAGGAGGATGAACTGAGCCCATCATCAGTTTCTGTTCTTTCAGCCCTTCAATCCTACACCGCCTCGCACCAATTTTTCTCTTGCAGGCGTTTATTAGGATCGTGGTCCACTCGCGAGGAGTATTTGCGTAATTTTCCTGCTATTTTGCATGTTTTATCGTATCATGCCTTGAAATCTTTGATTTCTAACCATGTTGTTTGGTTTTGCAGTTGAAATTAAAACCGTGTCACCAGAGATGGAAAAGCTGAAAGGACTCAAAGCTGGAGTGAATTCCGTAGTAGTTGAGAATGACATCCAAGCAAAATGGAATTCGAAGAAAGCTACAGCTGAGACCATAATTTTGACTTCATCTGCTGGTGACGATATCCCCTTGCTTGAGGGCGGATCTGAGAAGGTTGCGGTTGAGAAGGTCGGAGAGAAAAAGAAAAGGACAAAACGCGATTCCTCCAAGACCTCGGATCGTCAACCTTCTCCCAAAAAACCAAAAATTTCAAGAGGGGCTGCTGATCCGGAGCTTTCTAAGGGAAAGAAAGTGGAAGGGTCCACTCCGGATGCAGGATCCACTCCAGATGCCCCAGGCGACGCGATCACTTATGGTGCAAAGCCAATAACGACTTATTTTGCACCCAAAGTTCCTCGCCCTCTTGAAAGTAGCTCCGGTCTTGCTCAATATTTGGTATACGAGGGTTCTATTCCTGAGGGCGTTCCTGAAACTCCGTACAAGCTGAAGCCTTCATTAAAGAGTGAAGAAGTAACCAAAGCTTGCGATGCCGAACAGAAGCACCTGGCAGAATTATCCGGGCTCCTAAAATTGGTTTGTGAACTTTTAGAAGAGAATGAGAGGCTCAGCTTGTTGGTTGGCAAGGTTAACGATCTTAGCGTTGCTGCTGCTAAGGATAAGGCAAACATCCTCCGTTTAGAAGGTAGATTAGAAGCTTCCAGAAAGGAAGGATATAAGAAGGATGAAGAAATTGCCAGACTGAAGTATCTTGCCAAGGAGTTGGAGGTCCAAGTACTTGACCAAAAGAAAATCAATTCCGACCTCCTTGCCGGTCTTTGTACGGAGAAGGAACGCTCTTCAAAGCTGGAAGAGGAGCTTAAGGAAGCCAAGATTGTCTACTCTCAAGGAGCAGAAGATTGGTCGTGTAAGGAGAAGGAGCTGCTCTTAAAGTTGGCGGATTCGAAAGCAAAATTGGATGAAGCTGTAGATATGTGTGACCAAGCAGTCAAGGAATCCTTCGGGTTGGCTGTTCGTCAAGTTCAATACCGGAATCCCAAGGTGAAACTTAATTTGAATGGTATCGATCCGTTCTATGAGTTTCATCAAGGGAAACTGGTGGCCATTGTTGAAAACTGTCATGAGAGTCCGCCATACGAGTTTGCTCCTTTACCTGAAGGCCAATCAATGGGACCTTCTCTTCTGAAGCTCAGAAGTACAGGAACAAGCTCTAGCGTTAACGAAGGCAAGACCGGAGATAAAGGCAAAGGGAAGGAAGGAGATACAAGTCAGAAGAACTAATGCCTTCCCTGTTTCTTTTTCTTTTTATTGATTCAAATTCGCTGTGTTCCGGGATCAGCTCCGGATTATTAAACGAATTTCTCCATGTAATTTGCATTTGATCAATAAAAGAACTATTTGCCTTTGTATGTTTGTTTAGTAGAAAACAGCTTCGGTAGTGGGATTGCATGTATATTGAATCCTTCCGGACTAATTAACGAAGATCGGATAATAACGTAAAATCTTCATTCCGGACTCGTACATGCGAGATGAAGAACGGATAGAAGTATATAACTATCGTGTTTCATGTATAGGCGTTTTGATGGCCAAAGACTCGATTCGACAGGAAAGATAGAGTATCTTTTTTGTCAAATATGGACAATTTGATATAAAAGCCTGGTAGAAAGCGTATCTTGCTTCTTGGAAGTCAGGCCTTTTAGATCGCCGTTGTGAGTGAACATTTTACTGTCATGAGAACGGCTTATAATGTTAATCTTGAGGGGGAATGATTGTGAGATCGTTTCATCAAGGGTTCATTCCTCAAGATATTCGTTAAACTGTTGATGCTGTCCCCCAGTATCATTGGGCGATCAATACTTTGAACAAACTCTGAGTGAGACTTTCACGTGAGAGTTCTTAAGAGTGAGGATTTAAAACATTTCAAAAATTTCTGACTGAAAGGTTTCGGGTGAATATGCCTCATATTGTGGCGTACCCGAATGAATTATTTTTGGGTCGGAGTTTACGAGTCAGACTTCAATTGAAGAATTGATGACTCAGAATTTAAAGCTATAAAACTTCCAAATAAGGAACTTCAAGAGAGAGTATTAATTCGGAGTTCAGTATAACTTACTTGTTGAGTTTGGAGTTCGGTTTGATCCTATAATCCATATCGTATTTGGTGTTCGGTTTAATCCTACTAACCGTTCTCCAATCGGTTTTTGGTTTTATCCAATGACGATTCTTCACCGACGTTCGGTCAATCCTACTAGTCGTACTCAGAGTTCGGTTTAATCCTACAATCCGAGCCTTCAACACGGGGTTCAGATCAGGGCTAATCCTGAACCTACTGCGCCCGTTACTTGGGGTTCAGCGTGGTCTTGAAGAAGAACCAGCTTACTGCGCCCAAGCCTTCAATACGGTTTTGGGTTCTACCCTTTTACCGTTCTTAGAATGGGGTTCGGTTCAATCCTACAACCCATTTCCTGAGGTTCAGTTTAATCCTACAGCCCAAGTCTTCACCGGTGTTCAGCCGAACTTACTAACCGTACCCAGAGTTCAGTTTAATCCTATAATCCGGGCCTTCAGTTACTTAGACACACTCGAGGAGTTACATCGTCAAATACAGAATGGGTAATTGAGATCATCCGTCCTGAGTATGCTCTTGTGCGCTGCACATATTCGAGGAGTTGCATCGTCAACCACAGAATAAGTAGTTGAGATCATCCGTCCTGAATATGTTTCTGTACGCCGGATAAACTGAAAATCACAGCATAAGAAAACCTCGAAAGAGTTAAATTGTTGTGAGAGATTCTTATTAAATCAAAAATAAGAATTACAATGAAAGCGAAGCTGGGAAAATAATTTCTCCAGTATTCAATCCAAAATGAGGATAGAAGAATATGTATTGCTCCAACAGCTAGCTATAGTAGATGCGCAAGTTTTGGGTGTTCCACTTATTTCGGATTGGAGTGCCATCAAGGTTCTCAAGGCGCTAAGAGCCTTTGCCAGTAACCTCGGATACCCTGTATGGGCCTTCCCAGTTTGGGGCTAGTTTGCCTTGATGAGCAAATTTGTTCCCTATACTTGCTTTTCTCAAAACCAAATCTCCGACGTTGAAAGTCCTTGATTGAACTCGCTTGTTGTATCGGAGAGCAACTTTGGCTTTGATAGCTTGGTCTCTGACGAATGCATCTTCTCTGAGTTCTTGTATGACATCCATTTCTGATGCCAAATTAGCGTTATTAGACTCTTCAGAGAAGTATTTGACCCTTGTGGAAGCAATCTGTAGTTCCACGGGTATCATTGCCTCTACCCCGTATGTCAGGCGATATGGGGATTCGTTAGTAGATGAATGAGGCGTTGTCTGGTATGCCCACAGGACGTGGCATAGCTGGTCTGTCCATCAGCCCTTGGCTTCACCAAGGCGTTTCTTTAGTCCTTTCAGCACTTCCCTGTTGGCCACTTCAGCTTGGCCGTTAGTTTGGGGATGTTCAACGGATAAGAATATCTGGGTTATTCCTAACCCTTCGAGTAAATCTGTGAATTTTCTATCCGTGAATTGGGTGCCATTATCTGTGACAATCCGTGCTGGGACCCCAAACCGTGTTATAATGTTTTCATACATGAAACGACGAGTTCGGGCTGAAGTAATATGTACCACCGGCTCTGCTTCTATCCACTTAGTGAAATAGTCGACCCCTACAATGAGATATTTGATGCCCCCAGAAGCAGTTGGAAAGGGGCCCAGAATATCCAATCCCCATTGGTAGAAGGGCCATGGAACAGCGGATGTGAAGAGTTCTTCCGCCGGTGTGTGGTGAAGATTAGAGAATTTTTGGCAAGCGTCGCATTTTTTAACGAAATCAATGGAGTCCTGCTTCATCGTGGGCCACCAGTATCCAGCCCTGAGGATTTTTCGCATTAAGCTTCTTCCTCCGGCGTGGTGTCCACATTGTCCTTCATGCACTTCCTCCATTACGTCTTGCACCTCATTCTCTTTGAGACAAATCAAATAGGGCACGGAGAGCGCCCTTCTGTAAAGATTTCCATCGATCATAGTGAATTATGGTAATTCCCTCCTTATCCTCGTCTTTTCCTTCTCATCCGTAGGTAGCTGTCCATCGGCCAAATAACGGATGTAGGGGGCCATCCATGTGTCTCCATAAAGAGAGTTTGTCATTATGGCATTTAGAGAAGGGAAAAGAGGAATGCTGGGCGACGTTAATGTGCTTTGAACCAGCGTAGTTGTGCTACCTGATCGTTTGGTGCTTGCTAATCTGGAGAGTATATCCGCTCTAGTATTCTCTTCGCGTGCAACATGCTTGAATTCCATTTTCGAGAATTTCTCTCTCAACTCCTTGACACAGTTCAAGTATAATTGGAGTTGAGGTTCGCGAGCCTGATAATCTCCTAAGATTTGTGAAATCACCAGTTGTGAATCGCTGTAGAGCGTCGCCTCAGAAGCTCCGATGTCAATTGCAGCTCTCAGTCCGGCCAAACAAGCTTCGTACTCAGCTTGGTTGTTGGATGTTTTGAAATTAAAGCGAAGGGAGATTTCCAGGTGTACTCCGTCATCACTTTCTAGAACTACACCTGCTCCAGAGCCTCTTTGGTTTGATGAACCATCAACGTAAATGGTCCAATAGACACGAGGGGAATCTGGATCAGTCCCCGTCATTTCCACAATAAAATCAGCCAGGACTTGAGCTTTAATAGCGCTTCGGGGTTCATAGGATATATCAAACTCAGAGAGTTCAATAGACCATTTGATCATCCTCCCAGCGAGATCGGGCTTGATTAATACAGAGCGGAGTGGTAAATCCGTTCTCACTATGATTGGATGGGCGTGAAAGTACGGACGCAGCCGTCGAGAGGCCCAAACAACAGCGAGGGCGGCCTTTTCGATTTTTTGATACCGGATCTCAGCACCTTGTAAGGTCTTGCTAGTGAAATAGACCGGTCTCTGTCCATCGGGAGTTTCTTTTATCAAGGCAACGCCCAAAGCTTCATCTGAAATAGCCAAGTATAGGATGAGTGTGTCTTCGGGGTCAGGCTTTGTGAGAATGGGAGGTTTGGACAACACCTCCTTAAGCTCTTGGAATGCTTTCTCTTGTTCCTGTCCCCACTCGAATTTCTTGGACTTTTTCAGTATTTTATATAAAGGGAGTGATCTATGAGCCATCTTTGGCATGAATCGTGCCAAAGCTGCCACTTTGCCATTCAGGGATTGGACTTCTCTGAGATTCTTTGGACTTTACATGTCTAGAATCGTTTGGCATTTCCCTAGATTGGCTTCAATACCGCGTTGAGTTAACATGAAACCCAAGAACTTCCCAGCAGGGACAGCGAAGGTGCATTTCATCGGGTTTAGCCTCATGTTAAATTCTCTCAAACGGGTGAATACTTGGCGTAGGTCTTCAATATGATCACCTCCAACCGGTGTCTTGGCTATTATATCATCAATGTATACTTCAACAAGCTTGGTATGCATACCTTCAAAAACCTTGTTGATCATGCGCTGATATGTTGCCCCAGTATTTTTCAGGCCAAAGGGCATAACTGTATAGCAAAAGACACCACGATCATTTATAAAAGCTGTCTTTTCTTGATCCTCTTCGCACATCGGAATCTGGTTGTAACCTGAATAAGCATCCATGAAGCTCAGGTATTGATAACCAGAGGAATCATCTACCATCCGATCTATATTAGGAAGAGGATAAGGATCCTTTGGACAGCAGCGGTTGAGGTCCACATAGTCAATGCATATTCTCCATTTACCATTGGACTTACGGACCATCACCACATTTGAGAGCCAAGAGGAATAACGGATTTCTTTGATAAATCCGGCCTTCAGCAATTCCTCAGTTTGCTGGCAAGCTGCCTTCTGTTTCTCTGGGCCCAATCTCCTTTTCTTCTGGGCTACCGGTCTCGTCTCTGGATAGACGGATAATTTATGACAGCAGAAAGCAGGGTCTATGCCAGGCATATCGGCTGCGGTCCATGCAAAGAGGTCTTTAAATTCTTGCAGGAGCGTCAGTAGTCGCTGTTCCATTTCTGTATCTAGCTTGTCATTAATATGGGTGATCTTTTCTGGAGAATCTCCCAAGACGATGTCCCTGGAACTTCCATCCGGTATCGGCTTTAATGGGTTGGACGGATCAATGTTCAAATCCGCCCTAGGGTCCAGGTCGACAAGGCTTACAGATCCAGCGGCTACTCCAGCATCATTGAGTTTCCTCTTTTTATTGGAGGCGTCCAGCTTTGTCATGTTGAGGCTCAGGTTGTAGCAGTACCTAGCCATCTCTTGATCACCCCGGATAGATGAAACAGAATTATCCTTGTCAATGAACTTGATAAGGAGATGTGGGGTTGATACAATTGCCTCCATTGTATTTAGTGTGGGGCGGCCTATGATGCCATTAAATGGTGATTTGACATCAATCACTAGCACTCGGGATTTAACCGTCCTGGCCCCTGGTTCGCCTTCAAACAAAATAAGGGTATCAAGATACCCTTTAGTCGATTGCTTTGCTCCGTTGAAAGCTGTTAGTTCCTGCGTATAAGGCTGTAAGTCTGAGTCCTTAAAACCCATTCTTTCAAAGCAATTATAGAAAATAACATCGCAGGAACTTCCCTGGTCAACAAGGATTCTTCGGACGTCCTTGTTGGCTATCACTGCTGTGACGACCACAGCATCATCACCACCAGGAATGGTTGGGCCAAAATCCTCATCGGAGAAAGAGATTGTTGGAGCCTCAATCCCACCTCTGTAAGGGCGATTGTCTTTGACTTTCCCTTGCACAGATAGAATCATTCTATGATGATTCTTACGAGCTGTAATTGAAGCTCCTCCTCCAGCGAATCCTCCAGCAATCATATCAATGACTTCACGTCGACCTTGACGCTGTTGCTGAGGCACGCCGTCTTTGTGCGCTATTTCATCAGTTATCACACCCTTTTGTTTCTCCGAAGCAGAGAATTTTCTGACTGGATTACGGTTACTGTCATCCCCGTCATCTGGATCCCTTTCTCTTTTCTCATTCCGCTCTACTCTGTCAAAAGATTTCTCTTTGAACAGGTATTGTTTTAACTTGCCTTCTCTAATTAGCGTCTCAACCGCGTTCTTTAGAGCTTGTCATTCATCAGTGGAATGACCATTCTGTTCATGAAAATCACAGTACTTACGGGGATTTCCTGGTTCTTTCATAGGGGCTGGTCTTCTGATGCCATATATGCTGAAAGCTGGCCATCCGACCTCTCTCAAAATCTGAGATGGTTTGGCAGATAGTTGTGCATAATGGCTGAAGGAATTAACATGCCTTTCTCGAGGTCGAGGAGAGTGGTTATTAACTCTGGGATTGGTGAATGGCCTCTCCATGCGTTCTGACCTCGTTTTCTCCTTACCCTTCTGGGTTTGGGAAGGTGGTGTTGATGGCTTTTTCTTTGCAGCTATGGCCTCCAAGTGCATCTCTATACTCACGTATTTTGAGGCTTTTTTCCTGAACTCCTTAAAAGTTACAGGAGGGCTTTTCGCTAATGAGAGAGCAAAAGCTGATCCTGGCTGCAACGCCTCAATAACGATATGCAGCTTAATAGACTCTGTGAGGTTAGGAACCAGGGCTGCTTCCTTGTAGAACCTCTTCAAGAAATCTTTTAAGCCTTTGTTTTCACCTTGCTTAATCTGAGCCAAGGTATGAGACGTCCTGGGCACATCTCTAGAGATGACAAAGTGAGTCTCGAAAGTAGCTGCCATCTCAGCCCAAGAATCTATGGATCTAGAAGGTAAACCTTTAAACCATCCGAGGGCCTCCTCAGATAATGTTCGAGGGAACATTCGACACATCACATCTTCATCAGCCCCCAAGTACATGGCTTCAAATACGTAAGCATCAAGGTGCTTAGTAGGATCAGTTTCTCCATTGTATTTTCCGATGGAAAGTGGCTGAGTAGTTTGAAGGTGCTTGGGGATGTGGATGCTCATAAATCTCCTTGAAAAAAGGAACTTTTAGCTTGTAAGACACTGGGGGTGCTGTCGTTGACTCCCTCTTCCTTCGGGAAGCTTCATCTTCAGAATCACGAGTTTGTTCTCCCCCCTCAAACGTAGGGATATTTGAGTATTGGAGAGTGGTGGACTTTTCACCATCAGTTGCGTGGGGAGTGTTTCGTGTGCGGGATGATTCTTTATCCTCACTTTGCCTTCTTTCTCTTCGCAATTCAGCGAGTTCCCTCTGAAGTTGGCTGATCAGCTCATCACGAGGATCAGGATTAGACACTGTTACTATCTTCTTTGAGCTGCCCCCATGAGAATCAAATTTGAGCTTCCTGAAGACGTTGGGGTTAGTTCTGTCTTCAGGCTGATTCTCCACGAAATCTTGTGCTTCGCCTTCCATTGTGGATTACTTGCTCTTTCAATGGATATAGGAATAACTTTATCGTGTCCCACCGGGCGTGCCAATGATCTGTCCTGAACCGGGGTCTAGAGATCCGGACTCAAGTCAATCACAAACAATATGTAAATACCGTATAGGAGACCGGATGTATGAGTATCCGGTATAAGTATCCGTTGTCCTTGAATGAGGAGAGCGGATTGGGCGTCCTGGAGATCCTTCACACCGACCTAACGCGTTGAAGTGGGCGAATGGTGGTGTCACCTGTAAAGATTCTCCGACGCTCAAGTCAGTGATGATATTCCAAGTAAGGAATGTATTTCAGAGAGTAATTGTTCATAAAATCAGTTGAAGAAGATTTAGTTGAAGATCCCCCACTTCATTAATGAAATGAGTTCATATACCTGATTGGCTCGTTTTACGAGGACTCGTTAGTGGGGAACAACTAACTCCCATTAACATTATTTTATTGCGCACTTACCAGCATGATTGGGTCAAGTGGCTATTTTATATTGAGCATGGAGAATATAGACTAGGATTAGGGAACAAGTTGACCATCCCCGTGAGCAGAATTTGGCTCGTAGTGCAGGGAATTATTGATCGATCCCTGTAGCAATGATCCTTGTCTTTAGCACAGTGACGTGTGTGTTGTCCGGTGTCATGGTGTTATCCTGAACAACCGGTATAGGGAGAACGCCTGATACGGAATTACGGTCTGGATGTATACCGATGACACCGGTTACACGTTGATGTCTTGACAAAGACGTTGAAATATGTCTTGCAGATCGGATGCCGGTATTGAGACCGGATCAGAAATTATTGGAGCTTCAACCCCTCCTCTGTAAGGACAATTGTCTTTAACCTTTCCTTGTACAGACAGAATCATTCTATGATGATTCTTCCGGGCTGTAATTGAAACTCCTCCCCCAGCGAACCCTCCAGCGATCATATCAATGACTTCACGCCGGCCTTGACGCTGTTGCTGAAGTATGTTATCTCTATGTGCTATTTCATCAGTCATTACACCTTTTTGTTTCTCCATAGTAGAGAATTTTCTAACCGGGTTACGGTTATCGTCATCCCCGTCGTCTGGATCTCTTTCTCTTTTCTCATTCCGATCTGTCCTGTCAAAGGATTTTTCTTTGAACAGGTATTGCTTTAATTTGCCTTCTCTAATTAGCGTTTCAACTGCGTTCTTTAGAGCTTGGCATTCATCAGTGGAATGACCATTCTGTTCATGAAAATCACAATACTTACGGGGGTTCCCTGGTCTCTTCATAGGGGCTGGCCTTCTAATGCCATAGATGCTGAAAGTTGGCCATCCGACCTCTCTCAACATCTGAGATGGCTTGGCTGATAGAGGTGCATAATGGCTGAAGGAATTAACACGCCTTTCTCGAGGTTGAGGAGAGGGGTTATTAGCTTTGTGATTGGTGAATGGCCTCTCCATGCGTTCTGACCTCATTTTCTCCTTACCCTTCTGGGGTTGGGAAGGTGGTGTTGGTGGCTTTTTCTTTGCAGCCATAGCTTCTAGGTGCATCTCTATACTCACGTACTTTTGAGGCCTTTTTCCTGAACTCCTCAAATGTTACTGGTGGGCTCTTTGCTAATGAGAGAGCAAAAGCTGATCCTGGCTGCAACGCCTCGATAACGATATGCAGCTTAATGGACTCTGTGAGGTTAGGAACCAAGGATGCTTCCTTGTAGAACCTCTTCAGGAAATCCTTTAAGCCTTCGTTTTCGCCTTGCTTAATTTGAGCCAAAGTATGAGATGTCCTGGGCACATCTCTAGAGATGACAAAGTGAGTTTCAAAAGTAGCTGCCATTTCAGCCCAAGAATCTATAGATCTAGAAGGTAGACCTTTAAACCAACCGAGGGCCTCTTCTGATAATGTCCGTGGGAACATTCGACACATCACATCTTCATCAGCCCCTAAGTACATGGCTTCAAATACGTAAGCATCAAGATGCTTAGTAGGATCAGTTTCGCCATTATACTTTCCAATGGAGAGTGGCTGAGTGGTTTGAAGATGTTTGGGGATGTGGATGCTCATAAGCCTCCTTGAAAAAGGAACTTTGAGTTTGTAAGTTATCGGGGGTGCTGTAGTTAGCTCCCTCTTCCCTCGAGTAGCTTCATCATCAGAAACGTGGGTCTGTCCTCTTCCCTCAAACGTGGGGATGTTTGAGTATTGGAGAGTTGTGGATTTTTCCCCGTCGGTTGTATGGTGTGTCCCACCAGTTTGGGATATTGATTTCTCTCCCAAGTTCTGTCTTTCGCGTTTTAATTCTACTAACTCCTCCATCAATTTCCGTATCATCTCATCTCTTGGATCAGGTGCAGATACTTGCACCATTCTTCTTGAACTTTCGACAGGTGACTCAAAAACCAAACGTCTATTCGTTAGTTGTTCTTGGGCCGTCACATCTTCTACATGCCCATCAGATATGTTTCTTCCGTTGCCTTCCATGACGCAAGGTCAGACTCTGTAAACGAGAGGTGGGAATAACTTTATCGAGTCCCACTGGGCGTGCCAATGATCTGTCCTGAACCGGGGTCTAGAGATCCGGTGTCAAGTCAATCATAAATAGTATGAAGATTCAGTGCAGAAGACCGGATATATGAGTATCCAGTGTAAATATCCATTGTCCTTGTATAAGGAGGGCGGATTGGACGTTCTAGAGGTCCTTCGCACCGACCTAACGCGTTGATGTGGGCGAAAGGTGGTGTCACCTGCAAAGATTCTCCGACGCTCAAGTCAGTGATAATATTCCAAGTGAGGAATGTTTTTCAGAGAGTAATCATAAATAGATTTAGTCAAAAGATCTCTCCCCTCATTGATGAAGAGAGTTCATATACCTGATTGGCTCGAAATACGAGGACATATTAGTGGGGAACCACTAACCTCCAATAGCACTATATATTATTATTTTATTATGCACTTGCCAGCATGATTGGGTCAAGTGGCTATTTTATATTGAGCGTAGAGTGTATAGACTAGAATCAGGGGACAAGTTGATCATTCCCGTGAGCAGACTTTGGCTCGTAGTGTAGGGAATTATTGATCGGTCCCTGTAGCAATGCCTTTTGTCTTTTGCATAGTGACGTGTGAGTTATCTGGTGTCATGGTGTTATCCTGGACAACCGGTATAGGGAGAGCGCCTGATACAGAATTAGAGTCTGGATGTATACCGATGACACCGGTCACACACTGGCGAATTGACTAAGACATTGAAATATGTCTTGTAGGACGGATACCGGTATTGAGACCGGATCAGTACATAAAATCTGGTAACAATTAATTAAAGTCTAGATAGCTCTAATTAATGGTCAAGATCTCTTCATTAAACTCTGCTCTGAATCAATCTCTGTTATGGTATGTGTTCTCTGAACTCCTTATTTTGCTTTGTTCATAAACTTCATTTATAAAAAGACTTGATGTTTTCTATAAAAAATATAAGGAGATTATTGAAGAAAAGTTTGGTAGAAAATAAAATAATTAAAATATACTAGACTAGACCCCAGATTGCGTGGTATCTTCAGACCCTGAATTTGTTAATAACACACATCAAGAAACTAATGATAAATGAAGTCTAAAAATCAAGAAACTAATATGTGTATTCAAGTGTTTCATGACTTATAATGCACAGGTTATAAGACAAAGAGGGAGCCCATGACAAGCAAAAGTCTATGAGAAGAAAGCCTCTGTTGCTCAAATATACTTCAAACTTATAGGCATCAAAGGTGAGTGTTACTTCAGAAGCTCAAATTGCAACGTTCTGAAATCTATTTAAGTGATGTCTTGGGATTAATGCTCTTATCAAATATGTGTGCTTATCATCAAAAGAAATAAGAGACAAACAGGCTACGTAGCCAATTTCAGAATACCTAACACTGCGCAAGAATAGAAAAAGTTAAACCAAGTCAGCAGATGTGTCAGCTCAAAATCAGAAGCTCTCAACATTGACTTCGAATCTCTTTCTCAATCAAATAAAGCAATCAAACAGCTTTATTTGTTGAAGATGCATAAGAAGTTGTTTTCATGCAAGAACAGAAGAACCCAGCTACCAGACTCTTGATCACTATTCTGAATATCAAAGGTTTGGTACTTAAAGCTCAAAGCAAATGCCTTCATAGGATTTCCAATGTCTATATCTCTTTTCAAGACTCAGCAACAATCATAATTCCAGCACCTATTTATATTGAAGAAGACTGACTTATTGATATACGAATGATATAGAGAACTTTCAAGAAAATTTAATCCTACTCTGTATTATATTAAATTTTTTTTTTCAGTCTTCAAAGACAGAGACCTTCTTTGTTTGTTCTGCCTCCTGGTCTCTTGTCTTTTATAACTTAGTGTATACTCTCTCATTTATATATCTTCACACATTAGGTTTTGTAAGATACACTTCTTTCATATCATAAAACTGTAAAGTCGGGTGTGTTGTCAACCTTAGTGAGTGTGGGAAACATTATTGGCCCGAAGAGGCTTTTGAAATAATACTTAAGTGTTTAAACTGTGACATCCCAAAAATAGGGGTAAATTTTTTGTGATTTTATTATTAATCTATGAAACATGTGAGTGGCAAAGCCATTTAACAAATTACCCTGGATCTATCAGAGACCTATCTCATATATGAAGATATGAGAAGGTAAGTTAAAGAATTTTAACTCTTAATAAATCCATAATTAATAATAGCGGAAGTATCTTTAGTAAAAATAATATTATGGAATTAAATTCTTAAGAGATCACTCATTTGAAATTAAGAAGCCAAGGTTATCCCAAAGTGTTCATAAAGCAGGATAAAATCATGGATTAATATGAAGAAAAGGAAAATAATATATTTAAAGCTTTTTGGGAGAATCAGGTCCCCCTCGCTCAAGCGAAAACCCAATTCGCTTGAGCGAGCTTCACATAGCACGCTTAAGCGAATCATGAAATGCTGAGCGAAAGAAGAAAATGAAGGTTCAGGGGTCACTTCGCTCAAGCGAACCCTAACTCGCTTGAGCGAGTAACACAATCCTCGCTTGGGCGAAGCCAGCGAGCGTAAGGCGAAAAACGCCCAGAATCCATCCACGCTTACTCGCTTGAGCGAACCCATCCTCGCCTAAGCGAGATTACTCCCGAGAGTAATTTCCTGATAAACCCGAGAGCAAAACCTGAGACCAAAACCCTCTCGCTTGGGCGAATCCTCAGCTCGCCTGAGCGAACAGCAACCAAGGTCCAAACTCTGATTCTAATGTAATTTCGCTTGAGCGACTTGCACAACTGCTTGAGCGAAAATGGAATAATGGCCTAACACTGATGCTGGGACGATCTCGCTTGAGCGAGTCCCATTCTCGCTTAAGTGAGAATCATCCAGAATCCAGAAATTGATACAGGGGCATTCTCGCTTGAGCGAGAAGCCCTCTCGCCTGAGCGAGTTTGACAGAAAAACAGGGGAATTGCAGAAATCACCCAACTCCCTTCACCAAAACTCATTCTAATCAAATTTACCTAATTTCAACACTTTATATATATCATATTACACATTTAGAACCTGTCCTAATAAATCATTCTTGAAAATCTCCATTACAATTCATCTATTGTATGAATCAACTCACTAACTCTTCCATTTCATAAGTCTAACATTCCACACATAAACTTCATTCATTCATCAAGATATGGAGAGTTTCATCATTCATACGTTCACAGGGTCATGATTGAAAATGAGTCATAGACAAAAGATCTCATTTTCCTCCATGACCTCCCAACTTATTATTCATACAATTATCCATTCTAAATCCACACTATACCATCATACATTGTACTATATACATTACATCTATTCCACATATCTATGTAAACCAAAATATTGCCGGCCAAGGCATTCTTTACCAAAAAGGGGCCTTCTTCACACTCCTCCTCCACAATAGCTCCAAAGCAATACCTACAACACAAGGGCTAAAAAGATATACCACAGGGAGAGTGAGTATACTTCCTCAATGACGAAAATCCAATAAATAGAACAACATATGCATGAATGTAATACAACTATCTCCTTCCCAAGAGAAGTTTATTTAATATCAATCAATCAATAATTTTTCATTTCGATACAATTACTCCCTGATTCTCCCAAAATTATATCAATCAATTCACCATCACAATTTAGTAATTAAAAAGAGAGTTTCCATTCATATCTCATCATCAAGGTATCACACTATACCATGCTTTCAAACTGATGCACATGCTAATGTCATGAAAATGCACATGCACGGATCCGATTTCATTTCCTTGGGTGATCGCAACCACCATATCATATACTCATTCTCAATGGTTTCCCACCTCGCAAGGGGTACTCCCTCTAGCAACCTCACAAGGTGCTTCTCGTGATCGCAACCACGTTCAACATTTCACATAGGTTTCCCTCCTCGAGAGGGGTACTCCCGCCTCATAAACATTTCATATAGGTTTCCCTCCTCGCAAGGGGTACTCCCGCCTCATAAACATTTCATATAGGTTTCCCTCCTTGCAAGGGGTACTCCCGCCTCATAAACATTTCATATAGGTTTCCCTCCTCGCAAGGAGTACTCCCGCCTCATGATCGCAACCATGGGCATCATAGGTGCTCGCAAGCCCTTTTTCATTTCCATCATCAAGTGATCACAACCACTTATCAACATCATCATGATATGTATGTCATGCCATGTATACAAAATACTCATGCATGCCTCAAGCTCATTTAGATTATCCTACCCTTTCATCTAGGGTATATTCATTTTCAACCACACAATTTTCCATCAAACTCATACACAAGAATCAATCTTCATATGAACTCAATCGTGTATCACACATAATAAGCCATCCATAGCCTCACTTAGGCTTCATCATATAAACACTAAATTCACATCATCATACACAATTCACTTCACATACACATAATATCACCTTTAACCACACAAACATGTCATACTACATTAATACATACATTATCATCACAATTTTCATGCATTTAGAAAATACACCCCTCTCCTACCTCAAGAGAAGTAGACCTCTGGGGTTGATGTTCCTGCTTCACCAATATTGCCAAGCCCTACACCAATCATTTATAGGGCCACATCAATTATTTATTCAAACACCAATTCAATATACATATATATAGGTGTACACATGATTCTTATCATGTGAAAACTATTTACCAATTTCATTCGTTTGCCTACTTAGGCTTCGGGAATTCCTTTCCTTAAATTACAATCCTTTAGTATCAAAGGCTACAACCTAATTATTAGGTTATTCCATCTAGTAAGATCTCCACCAACACCTTGGTGAGTTTCCCACCTATTATGACTTCAAATCAACTTTATCATCATTTAATGTATCTACCACATTACTTATAATATTCTTCCCATCAACAAATATTAACTTTTCAATATTTTACTTTCCTCCTAAAATTCAAGTTTAAGGTTTTCACCAACCCACCATGTAACACCCCTAATTTCGTTATTTATTATTTAAAATAAAATTTCAAAGGAATTTGATTATAGTTCTTTAGAACTTTTTGATTGTTATATAATTTATAAATTTTTGGAATTTTTATATTTTTTCATTTTTTTAGAATGACAAAAATACCCTTAACCTTTCATTTAATAACCAAAATGCCACTGTCGACATCTTCGCTTACATCATCGCTTAATTACATCATTGCTTACATCATGAATAGTAAAATAAATAATTAAATAATCTTAAATAGTGAAATTTTCTTCCTATAAATAGATGGCTCATTTACAACATTTCCACACAAAAATTAGAGAGAGAATCTAGAGAGATAGTGCGTAAGAAATTAGTGGAGAGTAAATTCTTTTAGTAAAAAGAAGTTCTGCCGGAGGTGTAAGGTAATAACTTTCTTCTATATTATTTTTATAATTTTAGTTTATTTTTTTTAGCACTCTTAAACCATTGATATACTAGTACTATTATGAATAAGTTACTATAGTAAAAATAAATTATCACTGTGTTATTTTTACTATTTACTGTTACTATTCAAAATTTACTATTTACCATTACTATTCAAAATTTACTATTCACTGTTATTATTCATGATTTACCGTTTACCACTACTATTCAAAAAGTTACTATTCATAATTTACTATTTACTATTACTATTTAAAAATTATTATTTACCGTTACTAGTAATGACTTACCATTTACCGTTACTATTTATTATTACTATGCACATTTACTATTTATCATTCTGATAGCAATCTTAATTTTTATCTTAAGCTTATACTGAAATAAGTTAGTATTAATATTTTGTTAGAACTTGGAGGCGCAGAGCGAATTCACTTTTGGTAGCAAATCAAGGTAAGGGGGAGTGAGATTAAGGGTATAATATGAAAATACATAAGAATATTGGGAGGAGTCCCCTACTCCTTTTAAACATAACAATATTATTATTTTAAAATAATAACTTCTAACTTAAAATTTATAATAATTGTTATTAATTAAGCATCTTATGTAACTTAATATCTGAAATAATTATTTAAGAACTTGAACTATTATGACCTATACGGACTGGATTGAACCTATGCAAGGATTTGAACTATTATGAACTTGACTGAACCTATGCAAGGATTTGGACTGTTATGACATATATGGACTGAACTAGACCTATGCAAGGATTGGACTATCTTGGATTTACATAGACCTATGCGAGGAATTGACCATAGAACTTAAAACAAAATTTATTAATTTAAATAATCATTGAATTTTAAATTATCATATTTATAACTGATGTTTAATTATTTGATTTGATTATGATTGTTAATATTTATTTATGTTTTATGATGTTTGATTGTGATTGACAATGTTTGATTATGATTGATAATCCTATACTGTGGAGTTTGAGCATATAGCAAACATGACGGAAAGCTAAAGTTCAGTAAGAATTTACTTATCTCCTACTTCTTTATTTACTTATTCATCTTTATTTAAATTACTTTTAAGAAATTTCTTAGATTTCAATAAAACTACATAAGTGTTTAGAAATCTCTTTTTATATTTTAATATATATGTATATATCTTTACTAAAATTTAGATTTTTTTAATTAGTTTATCAAAAAGAAAAAGAAAGAGAAATTATTTTAATATATACATATATATACTTAATATTTAAATGTATAAGAATATTACACAAAATTTTCAAGTACTAAGGTTTTAAAGATCGATAATTCCAAATTTGAGTTTTTAGAAATTGATTTTGAATTGACCTATAAACTTTTATAAAGAAGGTTGTGAAATATATTTAAGGCTTTGAAACTCAAATTTATAAAGAGATTTGATTTGTGATTTGAAAAGGAACTGTACTAAAATTTTATGTGCGTATTTGAGAAGTTGAAAAAGTACAGTTTACTGGGGTGGCTATGTCATGATCCATAGGCCCTGATAATATAATTGAGTTTCTAAAAGCCTTAACCAACTAAATACGCGAGTAGTTCATGCATCATGAATCATCGAAGAGAAACAAAATGATATTGTCTGGGGACGGATTATAGAAACCGAGGATACATTAGAGGAGGCTTAATTGTGAGCCTTGGGATGAGAGGGTGTGAAAGGGTGCTTCAGGGGACCTGGGGTAGCTCCCTAGTGTCGGGTACTTTCACAATAAAAACCTTTTCAATCTGACTAGTCTCTAAGTGTTTCCATGCCAGTTGAGCTGTTCATGTTATTATTATCCGGAATTATGGAACAGTGTAAACTCCTGGTTGGCCCAGTGTAAATTAAAATTTAAGGGGCCCACATGTATAAATAAGTTATGATGAAGATATGACATATCATTCATACATTCATAAATTGATTGTGCTTGTGATTGTGATTGATATTATTATACTAGTTTGTGAAAACCCTTTATTGCTTATGTCCCATTTGGGAATATTATATTCTGTTTCTCACTCCTTTCTCTATGTTTTTGTTTCATATGTTTTAAATTAATGGTTCGTACAGAGGGAAGGATCGAAGAACATTGACAGTATATATAGAACGTTCTAGAAAGGGAGCTCGGTATGAATACCGTGGTCCAATGAATAAATAATGTCACTAGGCAACTGCTCTTGGGCCATGGAGTTTCCTCTCTTTCTTATAATGTTTAATGTTTATTTTCTTCGGATGAATGTACAAATACTTTATAAAGTTTTAATAATATTGAGGTATTTCAGAAATAATGTATATAATTTATTCCGATAGTTTCTTTTTAACAAACATATCTTTAAAAAAAAAAATTATTACAAATTTTTCTAGAATCTATTAAGGTGTAACAGAGGGTGTTACAAAGTGGTATCAGAGCAGTTAATCCAATAGGCTTGGGGAAAAGGTCTATCTTGCTTTATCCGTAAACTCTGTATAGGTGATAGAGAATAGAATATCTGACTTGGTAGTAACTGTGATTGATGTGACAAATCTCAGTTACTGTGAAACAGGAAATTAATGGCTGGAAACGATCTTGCTGGAGTTGTAGAACGCTTAATCAATGCAATGGGAGCACGTGAAGGTCAAGGTAACGATGCCTTGAGAAGGCTGGACCTATTTGAAAAGCGCAATCCACCTCGTTTCAAGGGAAGATATAACCCTGATGGAGCACAAATCTGGATTCGAGAGATAGAGAAGATCTTTCGAGCATTGCAATGTAATGAAGCTGATAAGGTAGTCTTCGCTACTTATGCCTTATCTGAGGATGCCGAACATTGGTGGGATAGCACGCGTAGACAATTTGAAGTCAACGACGTGGAGATCACTTGGGATTATTTCAAGGATATGTTTTTGGAGAAATACTTTCCAGCTGATGTTAAAGAGAAAAGACAATTCGAATTCCTGTCGCTGACCCAAGGAAATATGACCGTTGGAGAGTACGCATCCAGGTTTGAAGAGCTATCTTGTTTTCATTCTCATTATAATGATGCTACTAATGAAAGAGATCGGTGTGCAAAGTTTGTAAATGGATTGTGGCCAGAAATTAAAGAAGCTATACGAATGCAGGAAATCCGTGAATTTTCTGTATTGGTAAATCGCTGCAGGATCTTTGAAGAAGATCATAAGGATAGAATGACTAAAAGTCGTGAGCCCATTCACAAGGCAGGAGAAATGAGAAGTGGAGGACCTCACCATCACCAAAGAAGAGACTTCAGGAGAAATAAGCCTTACCAAATGCCATTTCGCCGGTTGGGAGCAGCATCTGTTCCTAACAGACCCCAAGCTTCAACTGGAAGCTATTACCCAACATCTGCACCAAATTTTAAATGTTTTCTCTGTGGAGGACCCCATTTGAAAAGGGATTGTCCTAAAAACACTTATGTTTGTTTTAAGTGTAACAAACCAGGATAAGGATTGTCCAGAGATGAAGAGGGAAAACCCTGAAGGTGCAAGCATAAATACTCAAGGAGGCACGCACAGTGCAGTCGGAAGGCCGAAGGCAAAAGGAAAGGTTTTTGCAATCACTGGAGAAGAAGCATCTCATTCTGATTCCATGGTGCAAGGTAAGTGTATCATTAATAAGATTCCTTTAACTGTTATGTATGACTCAGGTGCATCACATTCCTTTATTGCCAATGACTGTGTAGAAAAACTAAAATTACCTGTGATAGAACTGCCATTTGACTTATCTGTACATACTCCTGGAAACAATCCCATTGTCACTTCTAAAGCCTGTTGGAAATGCCCTATTGTCATAGATGGTAGGGACTTTAAGGCCAATCTTTTCTGTTTACCCCTTTCTGGCTTAGAAGTTATTATTGGGCTAGATTGGTTGTCTGACAATTATGTTCTAATAGATTGTCATAATAAAACCATAATGTTTAAAGAACCAGTGAATTTGAATCCTGAGGATTCGAGATTTCTAACCGCCAACCAATTGAGTGCCTCTTTAAAAGGAGGGGCTCAAGGATTCATGCTATTGCTTTCAACGAAAGGAGAGCAAGAATCAAAAATCAAAAATCTGCCGGTTGTGTGTGAATTTCCTGACGTTCTTCCTGAAGATATCCCTGGTTTACCCCCAGAAAGAGATGTGGAATTTGCCATTGATCTAGTACCTGGAGTTGGACCCATTTCAATTGCACCATACCGAATGTCACCTCTAGAATTAGCAGAGTTGAAGAAACAACTTGAAGAGATGATAGAGAAACAATTTATATGACCCAGTGTATCCCCCTGGGGTACACCAGTGTTGTTGGTTAAGAAAAAGGATGGTAGCATGAGGTTGTGTGTAGATTATTGGCAACTGAACAAGGTGACGATCAAGAACAAATATCCTCTGCCAAGAATTGATGACTTGATGGATCAGCTGCGTGGTGCCACAGTGTTCTCCAAGATTGATTTGAGGTCTGGATACCATCAAATAAGGGTGAAGAAAGAAGATGTACCAAAAACTGCTTTTAGAACACGTTATGGCTATTACGAATATCTAGTAATGCCTTTTGGTGTAACTAATGCACCAGCCGTATTCATGGATTACATGAATAGGATATTTCATCCATATCTAGATAAATTTGTAGTGGTGTTCATTGATGATATATTAGTGTACTCTAAAAGCAAAGAAGAACATGTTGAACACTTGAAGGTTGTGTTGGAAATCCTGAAAAAGAAACAACTGTATGCAAAGTTGTCGAAGTGTGAATTCTGGTTGGAAGAAGTAAACTTTTTAGGACATGTAATTAGTCAAGGAGGAATAGCTGTAGACCTTTCCAAGGTGGAGGCAGTTTTAAAATGGGAGAGACCAACCACGATCACTGAGATTAGAAGTTTCTTGGGCTTGGCTGGATACTATAGGAGATTCATCGAAGGATTTTCAAAGTTAGCATACCCACTCACCAAGCTAACACGGAAAGGACAACCTTTTGTGTGGACGACACAATGTGAGAATAGTTTCCAAGAGCTGAAAGATCGACTTACTTCTTCGCCGGTGTTAGTACTACCTGATCCACATCGAAGTTTTGAAGTTTACTGTGATGCGTCTAAACAAGGACTAGGAAGTGTACTCATGCAAGACAAGAAGGTTGTAGCCTATGCGTCGCGCCAATTAAGGCAACATGAGATTAACTACCCTACCCATGACTTAGAATTAGCCGCTGTAGTCTTTGCCTTAAAGATTTGGAGGCATTATCTATACGGTGCAATATTCGATGTGTTTAGCGATCATAAGAGTCTCAAGTATTTATTCGACCAAAAGGAGTTAAACATGAGGCAACGGAGGTGGATGGAGTTCTTAAAGGATTACGACTTTGAGTTACAGTACCATCCTGGAAAAGCGAACATAGTAGCTGATGCTTTAAGTCGAAAGTCTCTGCATGCATCCACAATGATGATTAAAGAGCTGGAATTGATAGAAAACTTCAGAGATCTTAACCTAGCAGTAAAGGTTAATGCTAATAGCTACAGATTAGGAGCGTTGCAAGTGACAAGTGAATTCTTGAGGCAAGTTTTAGAGGCTCAAAGAGATGATGAATTCCTGCAAGAAAAGAAAGAACTCTTGAAACAAGGAAAAGAAGTCGAGTTCAATGTAAGAAGTGACCAATTGCTGAGGTATAAGGATCGAGTGTGTATCCCTAATCAAGAGGAGTTGAGGAAAGCAATTCTGGAAGAAGGCCATAAAAGTTATATGAGCATTCATCCTGGAGCTACTAAAATGTATCAAGATTTAAAGAAGTTATTTTGGTGGCCTGGAATGAAGAAAGCAGTGGCAGAGTACGTAGCTGCATGTTTAATTTGCCAGAAGGTTAAAGTGGAACATCAAAAACCCCCTGGAATGCTACAATCAATGGAAATACCAGAATGGAAATGGGATAGCATTACCATGGACTTTGTGACTTCTCTACCTAAAACTCCATTAGGACATGATTCAATATGGGTAATAGTTGATAGATTAACCAAATCTGCCCACTTTATTCCCATCAATATTTGTTACTCTATGGAGAAGCTGGCAAAATTATATATCGATGAGATTGTGAGATTGCATGGAATTCCTTCAAGTATCATTTCTGATTGGGACCCTCGTTTTACATCACAATTCTGGAAGAGCTTGCACAAGGCTTTGGGAACAAGACTGCGTCTAAGTTCAGCATATCATCCTCAGACGGATGGACAATCAGAAAGAACAATCCAATCTCTAGAGGACTTGTTACGAGCTTGTGTGTTAGAGCATAAAGGAAGTTAGAATCAATTCTTACCATATGTGGAGTTTACCTACAACAACAGTTTCTATGCTAGCATTGGCATGACACCTTTTGAAGCATTATATGGAAGAAAATGTAGGACCCCGCTATGTTGGTTTGAGACTGGTGAAAACTTGATGCTAGGACCAGAGTTGGTACAACAAACCACGGATAAAATCAAAATAGTTCAGGAAAAGATGAAGGCAACACAAAGCAGGCAGAAAAGTTACTATGACAAAAGAAGAAAGCCGCTCGAATTTCAAGAAGGTGATCATGTATTCTTGAAAGTCACACCTACGACTGGGGTCGGTCGGGCAATGAAATCTCGAAAACTAACTCCTAGATTTATTGGTCCATATCAAATAATTCATAAAGTTAGTCCTCTTGCCTACCAAATAGCATTACCACCTTTTCTTTCTAATATCCATAATGTTTTTCATGTGTCAAACTTACGAAAGTATATATCTGATCCTACACATGTTATTGAACCTGATGTCATACAAGTTAAAGATAATCTTACATATGATGCACCACCTGTCAGAATAGCTGACAGAAGAATAAAAAAGCTAAGAGACAAGGAAATTCCACTCGTGAAGGTCATTTGGAGTGAAACGAGAGGGGAAGATGCTACATGGGAACTAGAAAATGAGATGAAAGAGTCTCATCCCCAATTGTTTTACTAAAAAGTGTAAATTTCGAGGACGAAATTTTTTTTTAGGGGAGTAGAGTTGTAACACCCCTAATTTCGTTATTTATTATTTAAAATAAAATTTCAAAGGAATTTGATTATAGTTCTTTAGAACTTTTTGATTGTTATATAATTTATAAATTTTTGGAATTTTTATATTTTTTCATTTTTTTAGAATGACAAAAATACCCTTAACCTTTCATTTAATAACCAAAATGCCACTGTCGACATCATCGCTTACATCATCGCTTAATTACATCATTGCTTACATCATGAATAGTAAAATAAATAATTAAATAATCTTAAATAGTGAAATTTTCTTCCTATAAATAGATGGCTCATTTACAACATTTCCACACAAAAATTAGAGAGAGAATCTAGAGAGATAGTGCGTAAGAAATTAGTGGAGAGTAAATTCTTTTGGTAAAAAGAAGTTCTGCCGGAGGTGTAAGGTAATAACTTTCTTCTATATTATTTTTATAATTTTAGTTTATTTTTTTTAGCACTCTTAAACCATTGATATACTAGTACTATTATGAATAAGTTACTATAGTAAAAATAAATTATCACTGTGTTATTTTTACTATTTACTGTTACTATTCAAAATTTACTATTTACCATTACTATTCAAAATTTACTATTTACTGTTATTATTCATGATTTACCGTTTACCACTACTATTCAAAAAGTTACTATTCATAATTTACTATTTACTATTACTATTTAAAAATTATTATTTACCGTTACTAGTAATGACTTACCATTTACCGTTACTATTTATTATTACTATGCACATTTACTATTTATCATTCTGATAGCAATCTTAATTTTTATCTTAAGCTTATACTGAAATAAGTTAGTATTAATATTTTGTTAGAACTTGGAGGCGCAGAGCGAATTCACTTTTGGTAGCAAATCAAGGTAAGGGGGAGTGAGATTAAGGGTATAATATGAAAATACATAAGAATATTGGGAGGAGTCCCCTACTCCTTTTGAACATAACAATATTATTATTTTAAAATAATAACTTCTAACTTAAAATTTATAATAATTGTTATTAATTAAGCATCTTATGTAACTTAATATCTGAAATAATTATTTAAGAACTTGAACTATTATGACCTATACGGACTGGATTGAACCTATGTAAGGATTTGAACTATTATGAACTTGACTGAACCTATGCAAGGATTTGGACTGTTATGACATATATGGACTGAACTAGACCTATGCAAGGATTGGACTATCTTGGATTTACATAGACCTATGCGAGGAATTGACCATAGAACTTAAAACAAAATTTATTAATTTAAATAATCATTGAATTTTAAATTATCATATTTATAACTGATGTTTAATTATTTGATTTGATTATGATTGTTAATATTTATTTATGTTTTATGATGTTTGATTGTGATTGACAATGTTTGATTATGATTGATAATCCTATACTGTGGAGTTTGAGCATATAGCAAACATGACGGAAAGCTAAAGTTCAGTAAGAATTTACTTATCTCCTACTTCTTTATTTACTTATTCATCTTTATTTAAATTACTTTTAAGAAATTTCTTAGATTTCAATAAAACTACATAAGTGTTTAGAAATCTCTTTTTATATTTTAATATATATGTATATATCTTTACTAAAATTTAGATTTTTTTAATTAGTTTATCAAAAAGAAAAAGAAAGAGAAATTATTTTAATATATACATATATATACTTAATATTTAAATGTATAAGAATATTACACAAAAGTTTCAAGTACTAAGGTTTTAAAGATCGATAATTCCAAATTTGAGTTTTTAGAAATTGATTTTGAATTGACCTATAAACTTTTATAAAGAAGGTTGTGAAATATATTTAAGGCTTTGAAACTCAAATTTATAAAGAGATTTGATTTGTGATTTGAAAAGGAACTGTACTAAAATTTTATGTGCGTATTTGAGAAGTTGAAAAAGTACAGTTTACTGGGGTGGCTATGTCATGATCCATAGGCCCTGATAATATAATTGAGTTTCTAAAAGCCTTAACCAACTAAATACGCGAGTAGTTCATGCATCATGAATCATCGAAGAGAAACAAAATGATATTGTCTGGGGACGGATTATAGAAACCGAGGATACATTAGAGTAGGCTTAATTGTGAGCCTTGGGATGAGAGGGTGTGAAAGGGTGCTTCAGGGGACCTGGGGTAGCTCCCTAGTGTCGGGTACTTTCACAATAAAAACCTTTTCAATCTGACTAGTCTCTAAGTGTTTCCATGCCAGTTGAGCTGTTCATGTTATTATTATCCGGAATTATGGAACAGTGTAAACTCCTGGTTGGCCCAGTGTAAATTAAAATTTAAGGGGCCCACATGTATAAATAAGTTATGATGAAGATATGACATATCATTCATACATTCATAAATTGATTGTGCTTGTGATTGTGATTGATATTATTATACTAGTTTGTGAAAACCCTTTATTGCTTATGTCCCATTTGGGAATATTATATTCTGTTTCTCACTCCTTTCTCTATGTTTTTGTTTCATATGTTTTAAATTAATGGTTCATACAGAGGGAAGGATCGAAGAACATTGACAGTATATATAGAACATTCTAGAAAGGGAGCTCAGTATGAATACCGTGGTCCAATGAATAAATAATGTCACTAGGCAACTGCTCTTGGGCCATGGAGTTTCCTCTCTTTCTTATAATGTTTAATGTTTATTTTCTTCGGATGAATGTACAAATACTTTATAAAGTTTTAATAATATTGAGGTATTTCAGAAATAATGTATATAATTTATTCCGATAGTTTCTTTTTAACAAACATATCTTTAAAAAAAAATTATTACAAATTTTTCTAGAATCTATTAAGGTGTAACAGAGGGTGTTACACACCAACCTTCATAAATGCTCATATACCTCCTTCTTTTACCACCATAGTTATAACTACCTCATTAATCACTCATAAGCTTGTATTTATGTCAACTTATCTTTAGATTTCCACTTTTAAACTTTCTCCAACATTACTCATACATTTATTATGTTCTAACACCAAAACTTCAACTAATCTTCAACTTTATACTTATATACATGGAAAATGGTCATAATCTTACCTCAATGAAAGAAAAGAGTGAGTTTACAAAAGATGAGGGAGTTCACACGAATTTGAGGAGTAAGGAGGAGAAAATACTTTAGTTTCCAAGCTTTCTTGAAGTCTCTAAAGGTTATTAATGGAGAAAGAAGAGATATCTCCTTTTAATTTGGAATTCAAAAGCAAGAGGAAGGTGAATTATGAAGAAGAAAAAGAGATATGAAGAAGAAGATAAGAAGAAGAGTGTCTACGTGAGGGAGAAAGAGTGAAACCGCCTTTTGAATGGGAAAAATGGGAATTTAATATTTAAATTATTAATCCTTCATTACCTCTTCCGTTTTTAAACAAACAGGTTCGCCGTTCGGGCCCAAAACATATTCTAAAAATTATTCCGAATATAAATTCGGAATCCCAATAACATTATGTACGGCCCTGACCAACGGCATCTCAATCGGAGATACTTGGTCTGACACCTATATTTTATCCGGGTCAGTTTTCAGCTCATCTGACCACCATAATTCACCAGCAGTTTCGAAAAGCCTTGTTTAAGTCATTTCAAGAATTTTGGGATATTACTTAGCCCAAAGTTAATTATCCAACATTTATTTTCCTAATTTATCTTCCTATTTTAAAAATTCGGGGTGTTACATAAGCCAGGAGTGACTTGTTGTTAAAGACTACTTAGGTATTTAAGCCAGAAGTGGATTGAGTCAAGAATACTTGTGGCACAAGTTTGATGCTATTATTGTAAAGGAAAATTTACAATAGTGGAAATCCTTAAAGTTAAAAGAGATTAGATGTAGCTTTTGAGTTGGAAATGAAGCAGTATAAACTCCTTGTATTGCTTTCCTTTCCTTGCTCCTTAAAGTCTATTCTACAAAAGTTTGGTTACTTGTTTTCATTGGTTCATTATTCAACAAAAAGAGTCTATGACTTATTTAACTCCTCTTTCTAGGTCAGACTCTGAACCATCAAGGTTGATCAGAATGAATTAAATAATCAAAGTGTAACATGTCTATTTTCAAACTTTAAAAAGAGATGGACTAGCACAAAAAGCTTAGGCATATAAGTCTGAAGCATATTTCAAAACTTCACAGAAAAGGCTTAGTTAATGGACTACAAAAAATCTCTTTTAATAGTCCCTTGCCTTGTTAAGCATGCCAAAGAGGAAACAACATAAAATATCTTTTGAAAACAAAAATTTTGTTTCAACAATCAGACCATTAGAGTTGTTACATTTAGATTTGTTTGGTCCATCTCAGACTCAAAGTTTACAGGAAAGAAATATAGGTTTGTCATTGTTGATGACTACACAAGAATAACATGGGTATATTTCTTAACCCACAAGGATGAGTTTGTAAAAGTATTCAAGATTTTTTATAAGAAAATCCAGAATGAGAAAAGATTATGTATTGGTACAAAAGAAGTGACCATGACAGAGACTTTGAAAATAAAGTTTTTAAAAAATTCTACAATGAGTCTAGTATCACTTATAGTTTTTCTTCTCCAAGAACAACTCAGTAGAATGATGTTGTGGAAAGGAAAAAATAGAACAAATAAAATCCTTATTAGTCCAATACTGAATAAGACTCCTTATGAATTGTGGAAGGGAATGTGCAATGCCCTGACCGCTTTTTAGGAATGAACGACTCTCCTCATAAACCAACACGAGACCTTTCCAGTGTGCTTTATCCTCAATCACACACTTCCCGAGAACTTCCCAGGAGGGAACCCATCCTAGAATTTCTCCAAGTTAAGCATGTTTATTGGGCCTTAAGTGATGGGCCATTGAAAAGGGAAATGCATTTATTGGTATAAGTAGTATGAATTAATTCCTTTAAGCTATCCTTGACTGTATAGTCCCATACCTATACAGTCTTTGGATCCTTCTCATTCTGGTATGTATTCGGTTCATTCATGTGTCCCTCCCACTGGAAGCCTGCCAGGAGTCGCTTCTTATCCATGTCTATACACCAACGATCACTCCCCGCCCTCAATAGTGCCTAAGATGTCATATTTCCCATCAAAAGCCTACCAAGAGCCATTCCTTGTCTGTGCCCATGCACCGACGATCACCCCGCCCTCAATAGTATCAGGATGTCACAAAATGAGACCCAACATTTCATATTTTCACCCTTTTGGGTGCACATGGTATATCTTGAACACAAAGGATCAACTTGGAAATTTTGATTCTAAGCCTAACAAAGGGATATTCATAGGGTACTCAACCACATCTAAATCTTATAGTCTTTAATATAAGGACTTAAACCATTAAGGTTTGATGATGTTTAAAAGACTGACAAGAAACTGACAGATCTTAAAAATGATGATGCAGTGTGCAACAGCAAGAGTATGAACTAGTTCAGCAAGAACCTATAAATGATGAAAACACAGAACTTGAACAACAACCATCTGTTTCTGAACCTGAGAAGCTTAAAGACTGGAAGTTCAAGGCTTACCATCCTTCAGACTTAATCATTGGAGATCAAGCTGCAGGAATAAAGACCAGATCAAAACTCCCCAACCAATCAACCATTGCTCTTGTTTCAGAATTAGAACCTAAGTATGTGACAAAAGCCTTGGAGCATATAGATTGGATCATTACTATGTAAGAAGAGCTGAACTGGTTTGAGAGGAACAAAGTCTGGACACTTGTCCCAAGACCTGAGAATAAAGGAATATTTGGAACAAAATGAGTCTACAAAAACAAGCTTGATGAATATGGGAAAATGGTCAGAAATAGAGCCAGACTAGTAGCACAAGGATATAATTAGCAAAAAGGTATATACTTTATTGAAAATTTTGAACCTGTAGCCAGACTTGAGGCTATCAGGGTGCTTCTTGCATTTATCCCTTTTAAAGGTATAAAATTATATTAGATGGATGTTAAAAGTGCTTTTCTAAATGGTTTCATTAAAGAGGAAGTCTTTGTGAAACAACCTCCTAGGTTTAAAGACAAATCTTTTCCAAACCATGTCTTCAAACTTAGTAAAGCACTGTATGGTCTGAAATAAGCACCTAAAGCTTGGTATGACAAACTCTGTAGCTTTTTAATCTCAAAAGGCTTTACTAGAGGCAAGGTTAACACCACCTTATTTAGAAAAAGCTCTAATAGACACTTTATAATTGTGCAAATCTATATGGATGATATCGTCTTTGGTGCTACTAATGAGAGTTTATGTAAAGAGTTTTCAGAAATGATGTAGGCTGAATTTGAGATGAGTATGATAGGAGAACTCAAATTCTTCCTAGGTTTTCAAATTAAACAGACTAATGATGGTATTTTTATCCATCAACAGAAGTACATTATAGAGTTGCTTAAAAAGTTTAAAATGGCTGATGCTAAGCCAATAAGCACTCCTATGTATCTGAGTTGCATAATTAGCAAAGATGAGTCTGGTACATTAGTGGATCAAACTATGTACAGAGGAATGATTGACTCACTTTTGTACTTAACATATAACAGACCAGATATAATGTTTAGTGTTTATATGTGTGCAAGATATCAGTCAGACCCCAAGGAATCATATCTGTCTATAGTGAAGAGGTATCTTGTAGGCACCACTGACCTTAGGCTGTTCTATAAAAGGACAACCTCGTTTTCTTTTTTTGGTTATTATGATGCATATTTTACAGGAGATAGAGTGGACAAAAAAAGCACATGTGGAGGATGCCACTTTTTAGGCCAAAGTTTGATCTCCTGGGGAAACAAAAAATAGAATTCAGTTGCTCTCTCAACAACAGAGGCTAAGTACATGTCTTTGGCAAGTTGTTCTCAAGTTCTTTGGATAAAGTATCAACTAGAAGACTACTCCATCAAGGAAAAGGGGATCCCAATGTTCTATGACAACACAAGTTCCATTAATCTGATAAAGAATCCCATCTAATACTCTAAGGCTAAACACATAGAAGTGAAGTACCACTTCATAAGAGACTATGTGTAAGAGAGTTCTGGGCATGAAGTTTGTTGACACAGACCATCAAGGGGTAAATATCTTCACAAAGCCTCTGGCTGAGGATAGGTTTGCATATATCAAGCACAATTTAAATCTAAGAAATATTGCTTGAATAAGTCTGCCTTATTTAGAAGTCTGTTAAATGTTTTTAAATATTTTTACATGTCTGTGTATATGCATGAGAAGTCTACGTCTGGGTATGGTTATACTTGTATGTTATGCATAACTGCTGGTTGTTTAGGTATGATATATTCACAAAACACTCAGATGGTCAGTTTTAAAGTGACTCGTGGCAAGGATACCACTTGTCGGTGTAGTATATGTTCAAGAGAACAAATGTCGTTCCCACTACGGATCGTTTCAAATCAATTTCAAACTATTACGGCAAAAATGATTTGTGGTTTTCATGATAATGAATTAAAACAACTCTTCATAAATTTATAAATCTATGAAAGAAATATAAGAAATATAAGTGAAATAACAGAGTTTAGAGTTTGGGAATCGGATTCACCTTTCTCACATTCTGATACACCTTTAATATTCATGTAATCAATGTTTGCAATATGATTCTTTTCGTCACAATCACAGTCATTCATATCAATTCCTTGACTATGAAATCCATAAGAAGAGATTTGCTAACGTCAATCCATTGATCTTTCAAATCTATTCCAGTATTAAGTACAATTTTTTTGACGTTCATTGCGTTAGATACCATCCCTGGTTATCTACTCACAATGAGCATTTCATTTAGATCCATTTTCAAAAGTTATTTTCCAATAACAAACGTAAACTTGAATCAAGAAACTGTTGATCAAGCAGATTCAGGCAATAAGAATGAAATGAAAAGCCAAGAATCATAAAACAAATTCATCAATTACATAAACATTACATACGTGTTCATCCGGATTGATTGGTTACCTCCAATCCCAATGGAAGGATTAGCCACTCATGGTGGTCATGATCTTACAATACAAGTGAAATGAAGAAGAAAACCTAAGCTAGATACTCCTTTTTCTCTTTCCGCCCCCCTCTCTTCTTCTCATTGATTTCTTTTTATAATGCATTAACTCGCTCAAGCGAGTTTAATTCTCGCTCAAGCGAAATGCATCCTTCACCATGAAGAAAGTCCACGTCCTGCTTAGTTTGCATGTCTGCTTCACTCAAGCAACCACTTTCGCTTGAGCGACACTCAAACTGATGAGCCCCTGTTCCAATTTCGCTTGATGTATCATTATTTCGCTTGCAGCGAGTTTCACTCTTTTTAATTCTGGAAAAATCTCGCTTGAGCGAAATTGGGTCGCTCAAGCGACTTCAACATTGTAGACACTAGAAGAATTTCGCTTGATGTCTTTATTGTTTCACCTGAGCAAAGTCTTCAATTTGTATTCTGTAATAATTTTGCTCCAGCGAACAACCTTCGCTTGAGCGGTTTCTTCATTATTCCTCACTGGCCTTTATTCTCTTAGGCGAATGTCTTCTCGCTCAAGCGAATTTTGCCCCTGCTACTTATATCTGTTGAATTACTTTCTCGCCCCAGCGAGCCTTCAATTTGGCCTAAGCGACTTTGAGTCGCTCAAGCGAGACGACCTTCGCTTGAGCGAATACCAACATCTTTGCTTATACTTAGTGGATTTTCTTCTTTTCTTTTTCCTTATTCTTTCTTCTTCAATTTTTCCTAGAATTGCAACAAAATTAACCAATCAACTTGTACAATGTTTATATCACAATTTATGTTCTATATAGCTTATAAAATGACAAACATTGCATTTTATGTCCAACTTTTAATCAATTCTTATCACAAAATCTATGTAATTTGGACATTTATCAATAACTTAAACCATAAAAGCTAAGTTTATTTTTCTTAATACTAAGAGATTAATCCATCTGGGACTGCTTTTAATATGAATTATTTCACCTTTTATTGTTATTAACTTTAAAACGTCCACACGTGGCAAAGTTAGTGCTTTTGTGCAATTGTATCTGAACCATTTTTCTCTCTTCTCTCTAATACAGTTATTTCCTTTTAAATACACATCTATGAATTTCCTTTCCCTCTTTGTAACCCTTCATTTCTATGAGTTTCCCTCTCTCTGTTTTTGTGAAAAACCTCTCCTAAAACCCTAAAATCTTTTCATCTTCTCCAACCTTTATCTTCTCCAATGGTTGTCATTTTTGTTGTGGAAGACATTGTGGAGTCTATTTCCATCCCTTGCAACATAAGTTAGATGGAAGAGATGTTGCAATAGAGTTTGAAGGGATCAGCTGGACCAAGTTCTGTGTTGATCGAGAGCCTATGTCTCCCTCCTTGGTCTTGGAGTTTTGGAAATCAGTTCAAGTAGACAAGGCAAGGTTCATTATCATTAGAAGCCTTAAGGGAATGTTGATTGAAATTTCTAAAGATGTTATTACTTCTATCTACGAGTGTACACCAGGTGGAACAATGTACATGGATGGTTTTGAAGGTTCTGAAGTTTCTTCTCTTAAAGTAAACAAGGTTTTGTATGGCAAAACCCACCCTTCTTGGTTGACTTCTGGGAATTTGTTGCCCAAAATGAAAATGCTTCACTTTCTGATGAAGAAATCTTTTTACCCTAGGAAGAACGCAAAATATTAGTGTCACAGCTCTATTACTTTTGTATATACCATATGATGATGAAGGAGAAAGTCAGTCTGGCTAACATAATCATGACCTACATGATTTCTTCTGTTGGTAAGAAGCAGAAAAAGATTCCTTACCCTGTTGTGCTAACAAAAATCTTTGCTTTGGAGAATGTCCCATACCAAACTGTTGGGGATATTGACTCAGAGTATCTCTCTAGTAAGCAGCAAGTTACCTACCTTCTCTGCTCTCCTGGATCACACGTAGGAAAATTCTTTGAGAGGCTTTACTTCAAAGAGGAAGCCAGCTGAAGAGCTAGAATGGATGAAGCCTACAGTTAAGAAGGCCAGGACTACTAGGAAAATAAAGTTTGAGCGTGAAAAATCTGCTTCTCTAGTCCAAGATGAGCCCCATCAAGGTATTCCTTTTCTAGGTATGGATTTTGTTCCAGACCCCTCGGTACCTGTTATACACATAGATTTGTCTGACTCTGATGCTCATAAGCCCATTAAGCATTTGACAAAATAGAAAGATGCATCTCCTTCTCCTCCCAAGACCGTCCAAACCGTGTCTGAAGTTATACCTATGTGGAAGCAGATAAATTGTTTCATTAAGACATATATCTCGATGAATCTGTCTATCAACACAAAGAATTGGTCTGCTAAAGATTAGTTTAATAAGTACAATGCTTTACACAAGTTGTACAAAGAAAAAGAAAAGGAAAGGAAGGCAAAGGCCCAGAAGGAAAAAGAAATAATGGAACAAGAAAAGAAGGAAAAAGAAGAAGAAAAAGAAAAAGAAAAAGAAGGAAGAACCAAAATAGAAAACAAGGTGTGTCTCTCCCAACCAATCTGAACCTTAACCATCTCACCCATTAGATCCCTCCTCACTAAAACATGCTATCCAATCTTTTCTCAACCCTAAACCTTTTGTCAAACCTATTTCCTTCGTACCCTTAACCATCATAACCCCTGGTTTGCAACCTTTCTTCATCAGAAACTTTAAGGCTTAGTCCCCTAGACACAAAAAGATGGAATTCTTCACCAGCCCTAGGTTTATCTTTCAGCTCTCGCCCTCCCACAGAAGAAGCTTCTCATTGCTCCAACCGGTTATGTCATCGTGTTCAATGCATTATTAAGGACAAGTTAAAGAGCCCAATCCCAGCAAGGCCCAGACCTTCACCTATGCCCTGGTATGCAAGGAAGTCAAAACAATTATCTTTTGGGCAGCTGAAGAGACTTCTATTAGAACCTGAGCCAAACGACCAACATGCAAGATACCTTTGGAGCCACTACCTCTGGGAGATGGGTCAATAAGAAACATGCTCCAACTCTATGGATCATAACTTCTCCTTAGGTTTTTTTTGGGAAATCTGAGGCCGAGTGTTCAAAAACAACGTCTTTTCTTACCCATACCTTGGAGCCCTTATTCCCAGTTCTTTTTGCTCCCCTTTTGTCATTTTCATTTTCTCCCCTTATTTCTTATGCACTCAATGTGGAAGTCTAATTATTGTTTCTCAATCTGCATCAGACCTCATTCTTTGAAGCTCATCCCGTAGTTTCTAGATGGCTATATGATGTCCTTATGTTTTGTTGATATCAAAAGAGGGAAAATAGTCTAAGTCTTCTATGGGTTAAGTTTAAGTCTTTTAGGGGAGAAAAGTTGTAAATTTTATCTTTATTGAATCTTGTAAAACTTTTTTAATAAAAAGTTTGTTATGACTTATATGTATGCTCATATACAGCTCTAAAGATTATATGTTCTGATCATTATAAGGTTTTATGCTCTGATATATTGTCATATGCTATATGACCCTAATAATCATAATTTCGTTCTCTATGTTATGCTTCAATCATTCTTGTAAGCATGTATGCTAAAAGTATGCTCTGATCCTTATAGTCTAAGTGAATATGAATGCTCTGATGAAAATAGTCTTTTTGTGCACTATTGCTTTGATCACATAGATGCTCTGATCATTAAAAGTATGGTTTGAATATCTGCTTTAGCTATTTCTTAATATCATTAGTTGTATGAACTCTGATATTTTGGGTCTGTTCTATTATCAATACATGCATTCAAGTATTCTGATAATGCTCTGATTCTATGACATCATGTGAAGCCTGATGATTTGTTGGTCTCTCTTTAGAATATTTTTCTTATCATAAACTTTATTTAATAAAAGACTTTATGTTTGCTATCAACAAATAACAGGAGATTGTTAGAACCAAGTCTGGTTTGTTAATAACACACGTCAAGGCATTTAATTAAATAAATTCTGCCTACGTGTTATCTAACCACTCTAATTGAGTGTTTCAGGTCACAAGTCTGTGATGCTTACATTATAAAAGATAGCGGGAGTGCATCATTAAAAGTCTACCTTAAGTTATGCAAACTATTTCACAACAAATCTGCGTATGACTAAAACAGTTCTTATACAAGTCTGTCCCAAGAAAAGTCTGACACAGGACAATGTTCAAGATGAGTTTGATTTAAGTGTGCTCTTCTAGACCTATGGATTGTTGAGTTATGCCCCTCATACATATTTATTCTTAGAACTCAACACGCAAACTTTTCTTCAAGACATCAGACCTTAGACTCTTGAAGCTCAAGATCATTACTCTGAATTTTCATAAATCAACACAAGGATATTTTTAAAAATGCCTAAAGCTAGATCCTGTTCAAGTTAGACTATTCTTATCATTGAAAAAGGAAAGAACCAGTGCAACAACTAATGATCACATGGAGACGAAATTGAGGAAGCTACTCTGTGCAAATCAAAAAGCTGATGAAGATCAGTACTTGCGTCAGAAAGCATCAGAAGGTCAACCATGCCTAGTTCTGCATAAATTCATGATAGAAGAAAGACTACAGAAGGACTTTTTCTTTGAAGTACTCGAGGTACTTCATTTTAATGCAAGTTCTGAAGACCCTCGATTCAGACCTTTTGTCTTCTTCTCATTCAGAGTTTGCAAGCTTCAAACGGCTACCTCTCTTCAACGGGTCATCAACGGTCATCTTCATTGGCCTATAAATATGAAGATAATTCAAACTTTGAAGAAGTTCATGAGTTTTGCTTGAAAGCAACAATCTAAAACTTCAACCAATTCAAGCTTTCTTCTTAAAAACAAAAACTTTCTTTATATCTTTCCTTCTTGTAGACTTAGTCTTTGTTTTTTCTACTTAGTGTATCTGTTCTTTAAGATTCATCATCTTGTACACTAAGTTATCAAAAACACAAACGCACTCTCAAATCACAACCTGTGTCAAAGTCTGGTGCGTTGTCAGTCTTAGTTTCTGTTGGGAAACGCTATTTGGCCTGAAGAAGCTTTTGAAAGAATATTTGGGTTTGAGCTGGGAATGACTTGTTGAAAGAATACTTGGGCTTAAGTGAGGAGTGACTGAAGTCAAGGATACTTGAGGCACGGGTTGTGTTGTGTGAAAAGAAGTTTTTACATCGTGAAAATCCTTCAAGTCTGAAGATACTGAACGTAGCTTCTCCGTTAGAAGTGAACCGGTATAAATCTGTTGTGTGATATCTCTCTTTCCCTTGTCTTTTAAAGTCTGGTTCAAAAGTCTGGTTCAAGAATATTCAACCCTCATTCTAAGTCTGACTCTGAACCATCAGTGTGTATCTAAGACCTTCTTCTCTTGTCTTCATTTGTCTTTTCTCTTTTCCAATTTTAAAAATGGGATTTTAATTGTTTTAAACATTGCCTCTAGTCAACTTCATTCCAACATGTAGGCTTTGTAATGTTTTGTTTTTCTTGAACTATGTATTGCTCTTGCTATTTTGGGCCTTGGGCCCTCTATTTTTTATATCATTCCTACCAAAAAAAAATAATACTTGTATCACTAATAGTTAACTTGTAGTAAGTCACGGGTTTTCTTGAAAGCAAGCCAAGGAAAACCATATTTAAACTATATTCATATTTTTTTTTATATTATAATTTTAATTATAAAACTGTTAATTTATTTTTCTATTTTAAAAATTTATAAGAAATACTAAAAATAACATTTTTTATTTCTTGTGTTTACTTTTTTTAATACAAATTTCTAAAAAAAAAAAAACATAACAACAGTTTTATAATTAAAACTGAAAATATTTTTACAATCTAAATTAACACATTCTTTTCCACCTAATCAGTTACACATGAACAACGAAAACTTTAATAATTCAGCAAATCCCACCCATAAAAATCTATCCCTCCCAAATATCTTAACAAACGATGCACTACGGTCGACAATAATAATAAACAACGAAGAATTTAAAGGTTGAATTTTATGCTGACCATAAAAAAAGGTTGAATTTTGACGGCACGACATCAGAACGAAGAAACGCATGAGGATTGATTCTTCATTATACGTTGATTATTAATCTGAATCAAACCGTGTAAGATAACTAACTTACTATCCTCCAAGGTTTAACCATATAAGAACTGAATTTAAGCTCAAAATAAGTTGATCCACAAATTGTAACAAACTAGAAACGAGACTAGGGGATTGCTGTTTATTCTCAATATCAGTTTCAACACACAATTCGGCAGCAAGCTAAACAGCACTCAATATCATTAATGCATCAAACACAGTATTGTTCTTCTCAGCCACACCTTGGGAGAGCAATCACGTTTTGTTTTCTAAGAGCATGGTAAAAAAAAAAAACTCTGTAAAACAATAGAGTTCACATAACACGAATAAACCTCTGTTAATTCAAAACAACAACTTAATTGCGAGTTGGGTCAGAGAAGAAGCTGTTGATGGAGGGCATAATCTCAGGTGATCTGTTGCGTACATACTTCCTCAAGGCATGCTCGGCATACCTCTCTCCCTCATCAAAGTTCTCCAACACTCCTGCAGCTCTTTTCTGCTTGCTCACCCTAAACAAATTACACATGAGATCAACAAAACAACATTCCATTATATTCCTCTAGTAACCACATACCAATTAATAAAACTAACTAACCATACCAAATTCTATGATGATGAACCACTCAATCCCTAATGCCTCATAAAAATTAATTTGATTTTCTTCTCCAATTGAATTTTGTTCGGTCAAGCTATGATTTGGACAATTTTTTTCAAGAGGATGAAATTTACAGCATAAGCGCATGTTTTCTTAGTTAAGGGTATCATCGAACCAAAAGCCAAAGACCAATATGATGTAAAGATGTTGTTGTATTTCCTAACAAAGTTTTTTCTGTACATACTCAAAACCATTAACAGAATGCTTAAAACTAGCTACTTGCCGGCACCTGGCTTTGTTGGTTTTCTTAGATTCATATACCCTTCCGATAATTAAGGAACTTAAATTCGAGACCACCAAGAATCTAGCACTAGCTGATTTATGTGTTGGATTATAGGGGCGTGTTAGATTCATTTAATATTGAAAAATAAATAAAAATGCGTTTATGTCCCGAGATTAATTGTTTCCAAACATGAGCCATGCCAGATGCCACGGATAAGTTACAACTCCAAATTGAACGAATCTAGTCAAAAGTCGTTCTGCTCCTTCAAACGCAATTCACAAAGAGCCAAAGATAGATAAAAAAAAGGATCGAGAAATTGACCTAAAAAAGGAATAACTATTTATCCCGAATCATTAATAGCTGAAACGATCCCATCCAAACAAGAGGAAAACCCCCCACAGCATCACAGCTTCAAACAACTTGAAAGATCTAAATAAAGAAACTGAATTTCAATAAAGCAGAGAGAGAGAGAGAGAGAGAGAGATACGTGACAGCAGGGTTGATGCAGATATTACGCATAAGTTGAAACCCACAGATCCCAACGGCAACACCAACCGCGGCGAAGAGAGGGTATACCTGAAAATAAGACAGAGGAAAAGTGAAACCCTGAAACGGAAACGGTGGGATAGGAAAAATCTGGTGAAGGATGGAAACGCACTTCGGGTCTGAGCCAGCGATTGGCCATTGATTGCTGCAGCGTTGAAAAACTAAGGAGAGAGTAAAATGGTGGGGGTAGAGTAGAGACGACGGAGAGACAGAGAAGGGAGTAGTGGCCAAGACTTTATCACAAAGCAATTCGCATTTAAAATAATATAATAACAATAATACACGCAAACCCTATTGGCGGAATTCAAATTCTCTTCATCTTTTCCTCATGTTTTCTTCTATGTGTATTACTGTTCCTTTTTTTATATATATTATTTTCTCTTTTTTATTAAATAAATAAATAAACTAGTAGAGGGTAGATCTCTTTTCTATTGGTTGTTGCCACTTGCGTAACCGCGTAATTTTCACGCACGCAACTTGATAGTTGATACACTGCATACAGACATCCAATCCAGCCCAACATTTTAACCTAAAAAATATTTAAAATATTTGGTAAAGTAAATATATAATTTTGATACATCATGTGATTAGGTTATATGAAAATCTTGATAAATTATGTGATTCAAGATTTCATGTGAGGATATTATATATATAAGGTAATGGTTTAATGAAGATTTTGATTGGGATAATTATATAGAGAAATTCAAATAGGTCATTAATATAAAAATGTAATTAAATTTAATATTAAACTTCATATGTAAATATATATATATATATATTAACCTCCTAATACATTGAATAGTATAATTATTTAATTTAAATTTATAATATCTAATATTAATCGCCCAATGCATTAAAATTACATTCTACGTATCATAAAAATCAACCTTTCCAAAAAAAATATCAAATATCAAATATATACTATCAACTTTTAATTCAAATATATAACTATTCATTATTTCAAATTTTTAATTAAAATTTGAAAATTTGAACTTTTAATATAATATATAAAAATACAAAAGTCACCGAAACTTAAATCTATAACTATTAAAATTTTATAATTTTAATATAATATATAAAAATAAAATTATAGTTACAGTTGTAACATCTCAGATTTGGATACTAGTACGAGGTTGATACCGGTATTCCAAGGACGCTATTGGTTGAGCTATGACCGTTCACAACCTCGGTTGAGTAAGGTTATGGGGTTGGTACGCCGGGTTAACATGCATGAAGGGAATGCATTTTGACCAATGATTGTGCTTCACCTTCTGCTTTCTCCTCAGGCGTGTCAGGAGAACCAGGAGACAGTTGTCCCACTCTAATATAATTTTGTGTCATGTGCAATGGGGAAAGTAAGGAGTATATATATGTCGGAATTGGAAACCACTTCCTTTTCTGCTCTTTATCGTGCATGCAAGATTTCTTCTATTCCCCTTCTTTTCTACAAGAATAAGCTCTGTCTTGCATGTAACTTGACCGAGAGTTGTGAGTGGCGCAAGAAGGACGCAAGCTTCAGAAAGCAAAGTTGGGACTCATTGACACTATTCAGTTCGGTTCATTGTTGAGATGCAGCGAAGGCGTGATCTTAGAGTTAAAGGGGTTAGCTTTGGAACTTAGATTCCAGGTAGGGGCACATTATATATCTTAAATGCATGAGTTATGAACGGATAAATGATAGTTGATATTTATATGTATTGTATTGTTGTTGTGATATGATTGTGATTGTGATTGTGTAACTATCCCTAGATTTGAATGATAATGGTAATGTATTACTTGATGATAATATATGAGTCTTTACTCATGCATGTTGCTTCTAAGACTGATGATTATGGTGATATTTGTAACATCCTGGCCTTTTTGAGAAAGATCTATAAGGCCATATGTGATGTGTTTGCTTATGTTTGTGGCTGCAGCCAGTGATATCATGCTTAATGTTGATGATTTTGTAAGCTTCAACCAATATATGTGCTATTTGTGAGGGCAGTAAGACTTAGTTATTTGATGTGATGTGGTAAATTAATGGGTTTGTGTTAATAATGAATTTTAGGATATGAATATGAAAGATATGTTTGATGATTAAGTGAATTGAGAAACATAAAATATGATAAGAAATGATCAATTGGAGGTTATTTGGATAATTAAGTAAGAGAGATACGGGTAATAGTAGTGATAAAATTTTTAATAAAAAAAGAAAATACCTAGAGGATATGCTCATCAAAGAACTTCATCAAGAAACGAAACCGGGAGTTGGACTGAGTAACAAAAAGCACTTGATGCCTTGAGGGTGAGATGGATGCTCTAAGCCTCTGATATTAAATTTATTATACCTTTGGTGCATGTTTTTAAATTTTCTAGAAATCAGATTGAGTCGTGACTAATTTATTCTAACCTTAGCTCTTGACTTGAATATTGAACCTTGTACTCGTTAACTTGTTTTTGACATAACTCCTTCTCCCAATGTCGAAACGCTTTGGTTCTAGTTTCTAATTTTTCATATTGAAATCCTCTAAGATGTTTGTGTTGAACCCAGAACCTAATTCCTTATGCATTTGGCCCAAAATTTTTAATAAGCTTATCTCTTATTTTCCATGACTAAACATTAAGGACAATGTCCATCTTAGTTTAGGGTGGTAGAACAATCAACTACCCATATCTTTATGATCCTACTCTTATGTGTTTTGTTTTTAGTTTATGTTCACACTCTTACCTGTTTGATTTTTAGATACTGTTTAGCCTGCTTTTCTTTCCATTCATTTTAGGATAAAGCATTGATTGTTTTTCTTGTAATTATTATTTAAGTTGAGTTATTGATTATGAGTACTTGAACATAAAACATCCTCGGAACCCTATTGAAAATGTTTTCTTAATGATCTTAACATGTTTTATAGGGTGATTTTATGTTTGCCAAACAAATGATTAAAATTTTTGATATGTTTCTCTTGACTTAATATTGCCTTAGTGGCCTTTTGAGCCTTTTAAAGGGTATATTTTTAGGGTTTATTTTTAAAACCCTTAATTATTCTCTATTGAGTGATTGTCATCTCTTTCTTAGTATTCTAGAACTTGCCTTGTGACCTAGGCAAAATAGTGTTTGAATTCTGTACCTTAGGGTGATAAAGGCAATTTTAGGCATTCTTGTAGCCCTTATTTTTGAAAATATTATTATCCATTAGTTTCCCCATTTAAGCCTAAAAATTTTAATTACTTTCTTTGGAACCTTTTTCTTTAAAAGCCTTTTGAGGTTAAGTACACTAACAAGGATCTAGGATGGTAGCAATCATTAAAATGAAAATAGGGGACCTTTAAAAGAAAAGAAAAGTATAAGATTGAGAAAAGAAAAAATAAAAGAAAAAGGAAAAAAGAAAAGAAAAGAAAATATTTATAGCGGTATCTATCATCCAAAAACTCAATGACCTCTATTTGTATGTTCATGCTGGGATGATTGAAACAACTGGAAAAAGGTTGAAAAGAAAAGAAATTAAAAGGTCCCTAAAAATATTATTAGAGCTTAGAATTCTATTCTTCCTGGTTATAAGAAAATTTGAATGACCTCTTTAATTTTATTGATGAACCATTTGCTTTATCCTTTCTTTGATTTTCATACCTTAAATCTTATCCCTTGGCCTCATTACAACCTTTAAAAAGACCTTTTGACTTATGTAAGTTTTCTTAGTACTGTGGAGCTAGGGTCACTTGCCAAGCCTATAGTAATACTTTGATTGAGTTGACTTGAGTGACACTAAATATTACCTATAAACACTTGAGAGGATTGGTGAGAAAGTGAACCATTTGAGTCATTTGAAAGCATGGTTTTAAAATAAAACATGAATTGTTTGGCATTCATACTTCATCTTGCCTTACTTAATTTTGAGATCATGATTCTATTTGGGTTCCTTGGTATGTTAGTCCTTTGCTTATTTTTCTTTAACTTGATAAGTATGATGATTGCTTAAGGACAAACGATGTTTTAGTTTGGGGTTTTTAATGTGTTTTTTAAAACACATCATTTTAGGTTGTATTTTATAGGCATTTTTAGGACTCATTGAATAAAATCCCTCTAAATTCCTATCATATTTTGATCTTTCCCTCCTTTGTTACTTGGTTTGCTAGTTTTACAAAATTTATAGGTTTTAAGAGTATTTTTGGATCAAATATGGAAAGCTATGAATTACAAAGTGACCGCGTGCCAAAATAAGTGAAAAACGAAAAAAAAACTGGGCCAAGACCGAGCACTCCATGACCAGGCCCTTGTGGGAACCATGCCATGGAGTGGGAAGGCTAAAAATTGAAGAGGAAGCTCCAGAGCGAACCACGCCCAGGAAGTGGTTCAAGATTAACACCAGCATGTTACGTTTTTTATTTTATATAAGGGGGAGATGAGCTCTATTTTAGGGGACTTGCTCTCTACACTTTAGAGGCACCTTGTATAGGCATAGGAGGTGATCCGGGAGAACTATGTCAAGGATTCTCAAGGAGGAAAATGTAACACCCCCTTATATTCATGAGATATATATATATATATATATATATATATATATATATTATTGCTTTTAAAAACTTTAGAAAGATATATATATATTTATCATTCCTTATCTTGCGCATACAAGGATGTATGTATACCTGATTTCCTTTGAATATTGAAAGTAAGTAAAATGTTGTCTTTCAATATTTGTCTATAATGACAAAATAAATTTATAAAAATCATAAGTGATAAAAGATTATAGTATTATATATGAATGATAAGGTTTATCAAGATTTAACCTTTACCTTATTACAATTATCCAACTTGATATTGTAATAAGGGAAACTAAAACTAAATAATACCTCTACTACGACTGTGAACAATCATTTCCTAGTCCTTGAACCATAGGGTTTTGGAATCCTACTCTTGCCATATCTCTTCACCTGATGAGACCACTTTACCCTTTTGTAATTTCATCCTTTCATCTCGGACTCCTAGCTATACATCACATAACATATATTTTGAACACAGAAATTCAAACAAGGAGTGAGAAATAAAATATAATATCTTACAGATAAGACATAAGCATAAGGGTTTTCATAAACTAATATAATAATATCAGTCATAATCTTATACACAGTCAATTATGAATGTAGGGTTTCCACAAACATAACAATTATATTTTCATTCACACCACCCACATAGAATGTCACAATCACATGAATGTTATGTAATGCTTTTAATGCTACTATCTCATTCAGTTTATGCATGTGGGCCCTTAAAGTTTTAATTTACACTGGGCCAACCAGGAGTTTACACTGTTCCATAATTCTGGATAATAATAACATAAATGCCTTCATGGCATATAAACAACTCAACTAACATGGAAACACTTAAAGACCAGTCAGACTGAGAAGGTTTTTATTGTGAAAGTACCCGACACTAGGGAGCGACCCCAGGTCACTTGAAGCACCTTTTCACACCCTCTTGTGACGACCCACGTCAATTTATCATTTAATTACACCCGATTGATCATTTTTCGTAATAATTTTTTACGTTTAATAAAAATTAATTAGGTCTTAATATAAAATAATATTTACTTTTATTAAGCATACTCAAAATAATAACCGATCAGAAATAGATCTATTAATAAAATGGGATTGATTAGAATCAGCGAAAGGAGAAAGATGAAGACAAGGGTCACTCGCTTGAGCGAGACCCTGATTTGCTTAGGCGAAACCCGAGAAGGTCGCTTGAGCGAATCCTACATTTCAAACCTGAGTGAAACACGAGATATGCAAGGAAAATTAAAAAATCAGTTTTTACTCGGAAATGAGTCCACTCGGTCATATCTCACTCGGGAACCCCTTAACCTTCACTCAGAAAAGGGTTCTCTCGGTCATGTATCACTCAGAAAACACCCTAACCTTACTTCACTTGGAAGAGGTTCTCTCGGCCATACCTCACTCGGAAACATCCTAATCTTCACTCAGATGCACTCTAATCTTCACTCGGAAACATTCTAATCTTTACTCAGAAGCATTCTAATCTTCACTCGGAAACATCCTAATCTTCACTCGGACGCACTCTAATCTTTACTCGGAAACATTCTAATCTTCACTGGAAGGGGATGAGGGATACTTACTTGAGCGAAATAGGCACAGGATCAATTCCCCCGGCCTTCGCTCGGACAAGACTGAATCCGCTCGGTGAGATTCATCCGGTAATTGACTTTACTACAGCAAACACAAATTCACTCATGAAAATCAATACCGATCACATAGCAATATAAATTCATATGCGATTAATCAACATACCGATTCGAAATTAGTTCAACACACAACATGTTGTAGCATCACATATACGGAAAACTCATTATATATATTACACTTATAATTCATTTCAAAATCACTCGGTTCCTTGGCATCAATCCTCCGTTTGGCGCACCTCCAGGGCTCCGACCTCTTCCCTGTCACTGGTTACTAAATTAAAAACCATAGCAAGGGTGAGTGTTTGGCATCATAATTAATCTAGAACGGAAATTAACAAATTACATGTATATAAACTCTATCTGATTGTTTATTCCTCAATTTGCAAATCACACTCGGCAAATATAGCCAATCACACTCGGCAAATATAGCCAATCACACTCGGCAAGTTTAACAATTCACACTCGGCAAGTATAACAATTCACACTCGGCAAATATAACAATTCATACTCGGCAAGTTTAACAATTCATACTTGGCAAGTATAACAATTCACACTCAGCAAATATAACAATTCATACTCGGCAAATATAACAAATCGCACTCGGCAATTATAGCAAATTACACTCGGCAATTATAATTAAGTACATACACATCACAATAATAATTCATCAATTGTCACCACTGACTCTCAGACAAAATTGACGCCTAGTATCCGGATACTAAAGGATCGGCCTTCAGCTGAGGGTCCTACTTGACATCCCGTAAACCCTGCTTGGTTCACCGAGTCCTGCTTGACTCTCCACCTCGACCACTGGGTCCTGCTTGACCACTGGGTAGCTCAACTGGGTATAAAAACCACAGGAGCCGGAAACGAGGGGCTATACATATCGTCGGCCGTCCCATACCACACAATCATACATATTCACATTTCTCATCATATCATAAGTGGTCATCAACAACACATATACTCATCAAACGGGCGACCTGCTTGTCAAGCCCGGCATCACATTGCCACTATACACTTCAATTTATCTCAACATCAAGTATTTTAAGCCGTCATCATAAGCCACACACGATCCTCAACCGATCGGTGTCTATATTCATACATGCATTCATACACATACATTCACATACAACTTTCATCCAGCATTATTTCTTACCATGTTCACAATCAGTTCAGCGACTCAGACCCAAAATATGTCTTATTCTAATTAATTATAACCCAAACACCCCCTTACCTCGGTTCCAAGCTTCAACGATATGCTCTTGGTGCCGATTACGTCCTCTAAGCGCTGGGTTCACGGTTCCACCTTCGAATCCAACACCAGCTTCGTCAATCAGTCCTCTGATGTTCGTATTGCTACCTACGGGGTCGGAATGCAAAACCCGTTAACGTCGTACCACTCTCACAGTCTAAAGACCATTTTCGAGCTTACACTCACCAGAGGAGTGGAAAACAGAACCTTACTCCGCCATGCATGACTATTAGGTCAGGGAGTGAAAATGAAAAGGGAAGAGATAACTCAAATCAAACGGTTCATTGGACTCACCTTGAAACCACGGTCATGGAAATGGGGTTCACTTGAAGTTATGACACGGAATAAGCCTTCCCCTGGAGCATGCAACTCGGCAGCGAGGGAGGAGAAGAAGGAGAAGACAAAGAAACAAAAGAAGAAGAAGAAGAAACAAACGAAGAAGTAGTCGCGTGGATAATGAGGAAGGGAGAAAGGAACCTTCTTTATTTAAAGCTCAGGGGCAAACCGGTCACTTCCCCATTTCTTTTATAATTTCATTAAAAGTTTTAATTAAACTTTTCTCTTCTTCTAATCACACCTCATTTAACCCTTTTAAAATTAATCATCAAATAAATTTTATTTATTTCCACAATAGTTAATTATTCATAATTGCCTTTATTTTAATAATAATTCATAAAAATACCCAATAAATCTCTAAAACATTTATTAATATTTTTCACTCATCATAATTTTTACTAAAATATCCGGGATGTTACACCTCTCATCCCAAGGTTCGCATTTGAACCTCCTCTAATGTATCCTCGGTTTTTATAGTCCGTCCCCAAACAACATCGTATCTTATTTCTCTTTAATGATTCATGATGCATGAACTACTCGTATATTTAGTTGGTTAAGACTTTTAGAAACTCAATTAATAAATACCATAACGGCTCACCACATCATTTCAATAAACTGTACATTTCTATAAGTTATTCTTTGAACTTCTGTTGCACAGATAAATTTAGTACAGTTTTTCGAATTCAAATCTCACCAAGATTGAGTTTCCAAGCCTTAATATCTCAAAACTTTCTCATAGAAAACTTTACATATTTACATAATTTTTCTCAAGTTGAATCTTAACTAGATTGAGTTTAGAAATCACGATTACATCAAAATATCCTTTAATTACTATGTTGGGAAAAATCAAAATAATTTACTTTAAACTTCTAATTACTAAAAGAAAATAATTCTTAAAATTATTAACCAAGAATACTTAAAACTATAAAAATTTTCTTTAATTCAATAATTAATTATCTCAACCTTTTTATAACTTAATTTTCATAAACTAGCTTCTTTCTAAAATAAATACTAGATTTTATTCTAAAGATTAAAAGTAAAGTTAATGAAAATAATTTCTTCTTCTTTTTTTAAGAAGGAATAAAAGACAAAAGAATATATTTTTTTCTTAGAATAAAAACTTAAAGTGTAAGATAGGAATATTCTTACTGAGTTTTAGCTTTCCGTCATGCTTGCTCTATGCTCAAACTCCACATCACAAGATCATCAATCATTCATCAATCATAACCAAATATTATCAATCATAATTAAATATCATCATTCACAATCAAATATCGATCATAATCAAATCAAATAAAAATAACACAATTACTATACAAAATTTACACAATTTATTTCAAGGTGTCTTAATTATTAAAGTTCATTTTAAGTCGTAGTAGTCGAGTCATAATGTTAGTTGGTCCATATCAAGTCCAAAATAGTCCAATAGTCATATAGGTCCATCATAGTCCAATCAACATAAAGGTATAATTCAATACATAACAGTTCATATAAGTACATAATAGTCCATATAAGTCCATAACAGTCCAAATCTCAATGATACAGTATGTTAGGTTAATGAGTCATCTAAATATTTTAAACTTTATGTTAGGTTAATCAAAATGATTCTTCCAAATATTTTAAGCTTTTGAATAAATTTTATTTATTTATTTACTTAAGATGATAATAAGTATTACTTTAAAATATAATAATTATTCATAGTTAAAAGAAGTAGGGGACTCCTCCCATTATTCTTATGTTTTTTTATATTATATTCTTATCTCACTTCCCCTTACCTTGAATTGCTACCAAGGCGAGTTCGTTATGTGCCTCCGAGTTCTAAAAATATTAATACCAATTTATTTCAGTATAGACATAAGATAAAAATAAAGATTACTATTTGAAACAGAAATGGCAATTAGTAATTATGTAGAGTAACAATAAATAGTAAATTTTAAATAGTAACAGTAAATAGTAAATTTTAAATAGTTACCATAAATAGTAATAGTAAATAGTAAATTATAAATAGTAACGATAAATAGTAAATCATGAATAGTAATGGTAAATAGTAAATCATGGATAGTAACGGTAAATAGTAAATCATGGATAGTAATAGTAAATAGTAAATCGTGAATAGTAACGATAAATAGTAATTTACTATTTATAATAGTAATTTACTATTGAGATAGTGATTTACTATTTAGAATAGTAACTTAAAATAATATTATATCCAATATAATAATAGATTTCTAAAACGATATAAAAATAAACATAAAAAATATAAAAGAGGGTTATTCTTACCTTATAATTTTGGCAGAACCTCCTTCCATGAAAATTATTTCTCTCTCTTACTCCTATCACTATCACTTTAACACTACTATATTAAAAAAATTTAATCTGAATATGTGAATTTCCTTCTCCGCTTCCTTTGTATTTATAGGCAAACTTATACACTGTACATTATATTATTTCATTATAAAAGTACTATGCAATTTCTGAAATTTTTGTTTCTAGTTACTATGCAAGTTTGAAAATTTCATACATGCACAATGTTTTTGCATAGCAAATGTTGACTGAATTATTAAGTCAAATAGTAATCATTCACTCGGTATATTTTAAATATTCAAAATAAGTCCTTTTTGAAATTTAACGATATTATATCAGTCCTCACTAATTTTATAATAAGTAATATAAAATTTAAATTTTAAAAATCTAAAATTTTCTATTAATAAAAATTTGTTGGTACTTTTACGGTCTCCTTATGATTGGTAAAAATCAAGATTTTACTTAAACCGATCATTTTTAAATAAGTCTACTTGAAATAGATTTTAAAAAATTTTCTTATAATTTAACTTCACTTTCTTATAAATATTTTTAATTTTAATTGACTTTATATGAATTTAAAAATTATTTAAAATATATTATTTTATTAAAATATTTCTAAATTTTCAAAAAATTCCAGAAAATAATAAATAATACATATATTCAAAAGTTCTAAAGAACCATAATTTAATTCCTTCAAAATTTTATTTTAAAATTCTAATAAGAGTTAAATTATAAATATGTAAAAACATAAATATAAAAACATAAAATAAAAGTTATGAATAATAAAGATATTCAAAATTCTAGATATAATTTTCTCAATCAATGAATACTAATTAAGTCATTCTAAAATCCTCATTCAAAATACATATATATTATTATTATTATTATTATTATTATTTTAACAAAATAATTAAATATAAGTTCCAAAATTTCATAAAAATATTAATTAGTTAATAATCAACTAACTAATAGTAAGTGTTTTCTTATTAAAGATATATTAATATCTATTTTCTATTTGAGTGGAAAATGGGATGTTACAGAGAGCGTGAGGGGAACGGAGAATTAATGACCCTGTACATCTTGTGATAGGTTTGAGATTCTTGGTTTTGCCTTTTATTTGAATCTCTGTAATCCTTATTTTCTGAGTTGTATGGATCAGTGAACCTTTGTGATTTCTTATTTACCATGAGTGGTTAGAATCCTCATTCTTGGAATTTCATGGGTGATTTATGATGTATTAATGTAATCCTTATTACCTTATTAATGAAATCTATGTTTATCTTTATTTCTTGATGGCCTCATTCACTCATTAATTTAGACATAGGCATGAGTTGTGTTTAATTAATTCTTGGGAAAGACTAAAAAGTGAACTTAATTAATTTAATTCAAGAATTGAAGATAAGATTAAATATTACAAAGGATTGAAAAGTGAACTTTATTTAAATCTTTTGAGGACCAGAGTTTTTCATAATAATTGAACTTGGGAGGGACTGAAAAAGTAAACCTTTTTAATTGTTGCGTTGGCTCAAGATTTCCATTATTCTTTATAACTCTCTTTACAAATTAAATGATGATTTATTTGATTTTTGAGTAATCTAATCTGAAAGGGGAAAGTTAGAACCTTAGAAAGTTGGTCCTGGTAAACTTAAGAGTAAAAGATAAAATAAAATCCTTAAATATCTTTACAAAACAATTCATTACCCGAAAATCCTAAGATACGTTTTAATTGATTTCATTCCCGGAGAACTTCTGATTTACACTTTTTAATTACTCTGTTTTTAATTCTTTTGCACAAAAATCTTTATTCTTGCTTGTTTAGATAAATAGGATTATTATTTTGGGTACTTGAGAAAACGGTCCTTGTGGAGATGATATTTTTATATTACGCAACAACCCCGTACATTTGCAAAGTGTCAAGCAGCTACATTGGTTTCTTCCCATGCAAGTTTTGGTTCTTGTACTGGATTGTCTTCTTTTCTCTTTTAATGATAAAAGCAATTTCTTTTGATAAGAACTTAATTCAGACTATCTTCAAAGTAAACTTTGATCTTCGTTTGATGCAAGCTTTAGAGTATCATTCTTGTTACTTCAAAAGTCTGGGGTCTAATTGATGAAGCAAGTATGGGTGCTAAGTACTTAGCGGCCCAAAAGTTTGGACAAGCGTAGTTGAATCAGACTCTTCTTGAGCATTATTCTAGGATGAGACTTTTCTTGGTACGAGCTTATACATAAGTTGTTTTTGATCTAAGGTAAACTTGTCCTGAAATAACTTGCATGGCTCAAGGCAGACTTTTTTATTGATGGACTACCTATTTCATTTGTAACCTGTGCATTTTATGTTTGTATCCTAAAACACTTAATTGAACAGATTAGATAATATATAGGCAGACTTTATTTAATTTAAAGGCCTTGATATGTGTTATTAACAAATCTTAGGGTCTTGGTAAATGATAATCAATAGTTTGAAATCTTTTACAAACCAAACTTGGTTCCAACACTATTTGATCCGATGTGCATACTTGTCTCTAAAGCAAGTGACACCGGTTACTACAAAATATCAATAAATGCTAAGTCAACATAAAAACTAGACGGGGTCCCATAAAACCGTACTAATAATCAAACTTCGGTACAGGAACTAAGGACCTTACCCCGGTCATAAAAGTTGACACCTGAACCATAGTCAAACACAAGTGGGCAACTTGCTCTTATGCAAATACTGTAATTACTGTATAATGTTAGGGGTCAAATCACAACTTGCACTCAGGGAAGTTTTATAAATAAAAGTCATTTATTAAACACATAATTAACAATATTTACTACTCTTAACTACCTCCGTAATCCCTCTATTTTCCCGTAATTCACATACTGACTTAAGCATCAGAGTCTCTTTTACAGGTACACCCCTAGTGTGTCCCATCAACCCTGGTTAGAATTAACTTAAAAACATACCTTAACATGAAGAGCACGGTGTTTCCACTGAACCTGTGTTTATAATACCGAACTTCTACTGAGACGGTGTAAAAGAGAGAGACAGTGAGGTTTCTTTGACACCAGCTATATAAGGTGAACTTTATACCCCGGACACCGGTCAGAACATTGGCATGCCCGGTGGGACCGCATAAATTTAGTCCTATATAGCAAGAAATCAACAAGTCATAAAGCACAATAGGAGGAGTGGAACTCCGGAGAGTCACGTTCAGAGCTTGGCCCAGAAAGTGAAGCTTTACATGTTAGATTATGGTGTAGAATCGTTGAGACTTTGGGAACAGATCAAAATCAAGGAAGGATGACTGTCGTGGTGTACCCTGACCTTAGGGATGAAATCATAAGACAACTTTGATTGGAGATCCAAGAGCTGAAGAGAAGAAAGGAGGTAAAGGAAACAACGACTGGAAACCAGAGGTAGCAGCATGAGTCCTCTCATATGCAGGAGTATTCGCGAGCTTAGACTTATGATAAGCAGGAGTCAACTTATAGGACAGAGGCTTTGCATGGCCAGAGGAGACGACTATAGCAAAGAGGTGGAGAATACCGATTCAATATCCCATTCATGAGGAGATTGATGAACGTCCAAATCCCAAGGCATTTGCAAACCCCCCCAACCACTGTCGATAGGAAAGTACACCAGAGAAACTGACTCGGGGCATCACCTAGACGCTTACGTATGAATCATTATTTTTGGGTGTTGAAGAAGATGTAATATGCAGGATGTTTCCCAGAACTTTGTCTACTGAAGCATTAGGATGGTTTAAAGGCTTACCATCGGGGTCCATTGATTCCTGGGACGATATGGCGTGTGCCTTCTTGCAATATTTTGTTGTTTCAAAGGACGTTCCAAGGACATCTTATTGTTAACCCTCGTGTTACCAATGGGTTATTAATTGGCAAGTGCACCAATCGTTTGTAGTTTTCAAATTTAGATATCATTTCATTGGGATTGAAAGTTTAATAACTCACAGTAATTTCTTATTTACTATGGTAATTTTATCAAAAATTATTAACAAAAGAATAATTTATAAACAATTTGTACAATATTCACAGAATTTGATGGTTGACTTGTTCATAAGGTAAAAAGATGGAAAAGATAAAATCTATCTAATAAATTGAGATGTAATTCAGAATAACTCAAATACTTGAGGTAAAAACACAGATTAATAAATTATGTTGGAATTAGGATCCTCGCACTAAAATATAATGAAATAATTATAGACAAACATACTTAATCATCAAATTCATGTTATTGCAGCTTAAAGTCATTATAACCGATCCCTCGTGATATAAATTCTAAGTATTTATCGTAAAGTCCGATTACTCGTGAGCTTTCTCAATAAAAACTTGCATTAAGTCCTGGCCTTATGACAACAATAATTACCAATTCTATCCCTAGTAATTAGCATATTAAGGGTATTTCAACTTTTACTTTCATTAAAACAGATTTTAATTCGGCAGAAATAATCATTCTCTCGTTTGACATTCATACTAATAAAACAAGTTTTAATACACATGAAAATCATTCTCCCGTTTGATGTTCATATTAATAAAGAGTTGAAATACTAACATGTACTTGAATCATAAATATGTAGAGGTCATAATCACAACATCATATAATAGATTGATTCACCAAATTCCAACATAAACAATTTAGTTACACATGGTAAAAGTAAGAACAACACTTACAGAGTTTGACATTATGAGGACTTAGAAACATTTCACAATACAAGAACTCACACTACTACGTAACACTTTCAAGTATCTAGAAATCACTCTAACCTTACAAACTCAAAGAAGAACACTCAAATTCGAGTGAAAAGAGAGAGTAGAAGTTCTAAAACTTGGAAGAGATGCCTTAGAAGTATGGAGAATGGCCTTATTTATAGGGCTGAGGAAGGGTCCTGACGCTACGCGTCAGGCTCTTGACTCAGCTCCTATTAAGCTCATGATTAAGTGGCCATGATTGTTAATTATTTAATCTAAATGGCCAGACATGTTTCCTCTTTCGGCTTGGCACTTAGCTGAAGTGGATTGACCAATTTTGGGCCATTTGGTTGAGTGCTTGGCCACCTGGAAGTGGAGTCCATGTAGCTCCTGATGCTACGCGTGGCTATGACGCGTAGCGTCAGCATCAGAAATCCCTACGCTATGCGTGGTGTTGATGTTACGCGTCAGCTTTCCAGTTCTTCAATTTTTCTTTTTAAATTCTTCATCTTTTTACTGCAAAACTAGAGAAAATTGATTAAGGGCATATTATTTACAACAATATCCATTTATTAAATTGAAAACCTAAATTTCTAACAAATTAAATAATTTTTATTCTTTTTACAAAATTTTTATTAAGGATTTTATTGTAAATTTGAGGACTAACAAATACCCCCAACTTGAGACATTGCTCGTCCTCGAGCAAGAGAGGAAATAAAAAATCAAATTTAAAATCAAATTTTTGAGTTAGTCCGAGAATTTACCACAAAAAGTAATTTCATAATTTTCCATTTAAAATACCAAAAATAGATATCTTATGTAATAAAGGTTTAATGACAAAAAATCTTTACAATGTTTTATTAACAAATCAAGCATAATTTTAGGCTTACCTCACAAGTGTTTATCTCTATACAAAGGGTAACCTGTTTCACTCAATCGATCATAAAATTAAACAAATTTAACTTTGATTTTCATCTGATCAATGGTTAATTATACAAAGTTAATTCAAGAATCACAAGGTCTTTTCAAGGGTTGTAATGAGGCTTGGCTTACAAGAAATTATGGTTTTTCTCAAAATTCAAAAACCTGAAATCATAAAAGAACATTTTATAATTTTTAGGCTTTCTCTTGGCTCAAATCTCATTTCCCTTATTGATGATAACAAATACCCCCAACTTGATTGTTTTCACTATGTTTGATTTGCATATATTTATTTTATTTATATGCACAATTTTTTTCTTGTTTTAAAAAGAATCAAGTTGTTAATTTTCACTCTCCATTTTTGTAAAAATGCTCAAAATATTCTTTCCATTTTGATCAATTGCTCTTTTAATCAATCAAGTAAAAGGAATGGTCGAAATTTGATAAAGGTTAAGGGTACCAATGAAATTATTTTTCAAACTCAAATTAGCTTTTAAAAGATAAAAATAATTTTACCATGGTAAGCTTTTAGGCCCAAGGTTTCTTTTACCAAAAATATGCCTTGATCATTTTCTTGAATTCTCTGTACATCAACATAAATCACAGATTAAAGCAAAATCAATTTGAATAAAGTTATGTCGAAACCCTCAAGTGTTTAAAATATCTCTCAGCTCACCGGGTTATCGAAATTAGCTTGATAGTTAATAAAATTATTGTAATTAAATTTATCAAAATCCCTTAATTACAAAAAGAATCGATAATTGATTTAAAAATGGTTTTATTGTGTAAAAACCTTAAGTGTATAAATTTTCTTTATTTTCAAAAATTTGATTTATTTATTTTAAAAGATCAAATTTATTTTTGATTTTCGATATATGCAAAAAGATAAAACACACCACATAAGAGTAAAAGACAACTATATAACCCAAAATCCAAATGTAAATATCAAACTAAACTAAAATGTATGTAAATAAAGTGCAAGAAATGTAGATAGCACTGATTAATCCTCCATATGATCATCCTCATCATCCCTGTCCTCATCGGCATCACCCTCAGAATCAGCACGTGCTCCAGATGGTCTACCTGTCTCAAGATAAGTAGGCAAATCACCAGGCCAAGCTACATGGAATACAAAGTCAACAGGTGTCATAAATAGTGCTCCCTCACCCTGTATCCTGTACTAGTAAAATGCATCATGCAAATGAACATAAGCACGATGAGAAGCAGCCATCATTTGCATCATATGCTGATGCTCTAGGGTCATCCTGGTAAATCCATCAGAAATAGCATCAGTAGATGGTGGCTGAACTGGTGGTCTCCTCCGTCTCTGTCTGGGCTGAGCCTCCTGCTCTAGAGGTGGAAGCTCGCACTACTAGACAAAGTAATCTCTATTCACTAGAACTTTAGGGACTCTCCCCGAAGAACTAGTGAACTCAGGTGATGGTACGACAACTTCTTGCCTCCTCAGTAAGGCAGAAATGATGAGAGGAAAGGGGATAGGACGGTTCACCTTATACCCAAGGGCATAAAGGTAAATCTGCTTATATATTAGCTCGGTAATGTCAATGGTATGGCCCTGAATGATGGAATAAAGGAGGCAGCAGCGATCAACTGGGATAGAAGAAAGGTGGGTGACAGAAGTGATGTTATGAAGCATGAGATGAGACCACGCCTGAGCTATAGGGGTCAGCTGGGTCTTAAGGAGGTTCGATGGAGTCCTTCTAACCTTACTCAGGTTGAAGAAGATTCCATCCTTGCTCAGGGAATGAGCAACCTGATCCAGGAAATATCCTAGATCACCATCCTCAGTAGCAACCTTGTTTCTGTTTTCCTTCCAGAAACAAGTGTCACTCTTGGGAGTAGGCTCCCAAGGATTACCCAGTAGGGTACTAATGGTATCCCGGTCATACGTGATGTGTCGAACCCTCACTCAGCTCATCCTCTACTGACTGATATTTGGTGCATCCTAGCGTGTCCTGAAGGCATTTGCATAGAACTCCATTACTAATATGGGATCCCCCTCAGTATTGGATAGTCCCCTTTGGACCTCATACTACAGCTCAGGATAGTCCCCAGCATTCAGATCTAAGACTATCTCCCAGATCAACCTCTGGCCCTTTATCTGGTGAAATCGGGACCATTTTGTATCAGTACGAAATTTGGTGGGATCTCTAGGTCCCAGCCGCTCCTCACCCGGAAGATCTAGATCCTCAAAAGTGGTATCAGTGTCAGTGGTCCTCCTCTGTCTTTGGGACCAATAATGGGAATAGATTTTTTAGGTGCCATCTGCAAAAATAAATTTTACAAAAATCAAATACACATTAACAAAATAAAACATGCCAAACATAAAAAAATTAACATTCATATTTTTGGTTTTTATATTTTATGCAAAACATCAAAACTAAGAACTCATGTAAAATACAACAAAATATTTACAAATAATATATTTTTGAAAAATAAACATGCATATTTTTTTTTTATAAAAAAAATATAACATACACAACATTTTATTCACACACCATGTAATTTCACACAACAAACATATTTACAAAATTTATCAAATTTATTTATTTATTTTTATGCAAGAAAGTATAACAAACATACAATTTAAGAAATTTTATTGATTTAAAAAGAAAAACAAACAATAAACAAGAAAAATTAAACAGGACAGAATTATTAAAAACAAAAAAACAGAATATACATTAAATATAAAAATAAAACACAAAATTAACAAAAATCACAAAAAAAAGAGGCTGACACTATACGTCAGACTGTTCTGTCCATGATACGCGTCAGGTAGACGCTACGCGTGGGGTTACAGTTTATTCCTCACGCTACGTGTGAGGTACGCATTTTCAAACACAAAAACAGGGGTTGTGCAACAACAACCCCTCCAAACTACATTCATTCTAACAGCAAACAGCAAACAGCAAACAGCAAACAGCAAACAGGGGTTGTGCACTAAATCTAACAGCAAACAAATCCCAATGGTTTTCTAATCCTAATCCTAACCACATGCATTCTAAAAATCGAAAATCAAAAGAAAACTAAAAAGAAAAAAGAAGATCACTTACTTGGAGTTTTTGTGAAATCGAAGAGAGAATGAGGGAATGTGGGTGATTGAGAGTGAAGATTAGGGTTCTAAGAGGAAAAGTGAGGCAAAGAGGGAAATTTAGGTTTTTAAAACCTAAATTGGGCCTCTCCGGTTCAGTTTTAAAAATTGAACGTGGGCTCTGACGCTACGTGTCAGGTTGAAATTTTTATCTCCACACTACGCGTCAATGGGACGCTACGTGTGGGGTTCTATTTTTTCAAAAATTAAAATTTTCAAAAACCCTTTTCTTTTAGTTCAAAAACCCTTTATTAAAAATCTAAAATAAACTTAATTATTTATCTATTTATTTTATTTTATTTTATTTTTAATTTTAATTTTTAATTTTATATATATATATATCTTTAAAATAAATTACAAGGAAATAATAGGTTGTCTCCCATTGAGCGCTTGATTTCCAGTCTCTAGCTTGACATCCTGCACATCATAAATCAATCAGATAACAAATGCTAATGAGTTTGTCAATCTCACCACCCAGATATGGTTTCAATCTTTGCCTATTAACCATCCAACTTCTTTTGGAAGTTGGATCTTCAATTTCAACTGCTCCATAAGATTTAACTTCCTTAATTACAAAAGGGTCTGACCATTTAGATTTCAATTTACCAGGAAATAGTCTTAATCTTGAATTAAACAATAAAACTTGCTGACCTGGTATGAAATGTCTATTTTTAATTTTCTTGTCATGGTAAGCTTTCACCTTATTCTTGTAACTTCTAGATGTCTCATAAGCATTATTTCTCATTTCTTCCAACTCAAATAACTGCAACTTTCTTTTGTCAACTGCTGTATTTAGATCAAAGTTGAGAAATTTTAAAGCCCAATATATTTTATGTTCCATCTCTACTGGAAGATGACAAGCTTTTCCATAGACCATTTGGAAAGAAGAAAGGTCAATTGGAGTCTTAAATACAATTCTGTATGCCCAGAGTGCATCATCAAGCTTTTATGACCAATCTTTTCTGGAGGAAGACACAGTCTTTTCCAAAATTCTTTTCACTTTACAATTTGAAATCTCAGCCTGTCTATTGGTTTGTGGATGATATGTTGTGGCCACTTTATGTCTCACTCCATAGTGTTGTAACACTTTCTGAAGAACTTTGTTACAAAAATGTGATCCTCCATCACTGATCAAAGTTCTTGGTGTTCCAAACCTACAAAAAATATTTTTCTTCAAGAAATTCACTACAGTTTTAGTGTCAGCATTAGGTGAAGCGATTGCTTCTACCCATTTTGAAACATAATCGACTGCCAAAAGAATATATTGATTAAATTGAGAATAAGAAAAGGGACCCATGAAATCAATACCCCAACAATCAAATACCTCAACCTCCTAAATGTTTGTGAGAGATATTTCATGTCTTTTATTAACATTACCTATTCTTTGGCAGTTATCACAAGCTTGCACAAATGAGTGAGAATCCTTAAAAATGGAGGGCCAATATAAACCTGATTGAAGAATTTTTGCAGCAGTTCTTTCTCCATTAAAATGTCCTCCATAAGGTGATTTATGACAATGCCACAACACATCTTTCTTTTCCCAATCGAGTACACAATGACGTAACAAATTATCCACACCAATTTTGAATAGATGAGGGTCATCCTAAACAAAATATTTTGAATCTTTAATTTTTTTTTTGCTGCCAAGTTAAATCATTTGGAAGAATTTCCGCTGCTTTAAAATTGGCCATATCAGCAAACCATGACCATTTTTTATTTCAAAAAGTTTTTCATTAGGAAATTCTTCCAAGATGTCTTTTTCTTTGGCAGTGACCTTATCATTCATCAATCTAGAAAGATGGTCAGCGACCATATTTTCACTACCCTTTTTATCTTTGATTTCAAGATCATATTCTTGAAGGAGCAGAATCCATCGGATTAACCGAGGTTTAGAATCAGTTTTAGTCAAAAGGTACTTGATTGCAGCATGATCAATGAAAATAATTATTTTTGATCCAATCAAGTATGATCTAAATTTTTCTAAGGAATACACTATGGCTAGTAATTCCTTTTCAGTAGTTGCATAATTTATTTGATTTTCATTTCAAACTTTACTAGCATAGTGTATAACCCTAAAAACTTTTTCATATCTTTGACCTAAAACTGCTCCTACAGCATAATCACTTGCATCGCACATAAGTTCAAATGGTAAGTTACAATTAGGAGCAACAATTACAAGGGCAGAAACCAATTTTTCTTTCAAGGAATTAAAAGCTTTAAGACATGTTTCATCAAACTTGAATTCAACATCTTTATTTAGAAGATTTGTTAAAGGTTTAGAAATTTTTGAAAAATCTTGAATAAATCTTCTATAGAATCCAGCATGTCCTAGAAAACTTCTAATACCTTTTACATTCACAGGGGGTGGGAGTTTAGAGATTACCTCTATTTTGGCTTGGTCCACTTCAATATCTTTAGAGGAAATTTTGTGACCAAGTACAATTTCTTCCTTCACCATGAAGTAACACTTCTCCCAATTGAGCACCAAATTTGTTTCAATACACTACTTTAGTATGGGGTCCAGATTGGTTAGACATGATTCAAATGAATTTCTAAAGACTAAGAAATCATCCATGAAAATCTCAATATTCTTTTCAATTAGATCTACAAAAATAGCAAACATGTATATTTGAAAAGTAGCAGGTGCATTACATAATCCAAATGGCATCTTCCTATAAGCAAATATACCAAAGGTACATGTAAAAGCAGTCTTTTCTTGATCAAGAGAGTCAATAACAATTTGATTATATCCAGAATATCCATCAAGAAAACAATAATAAGCCTGTCCAGACAATCTTTCAAGCATTTGATCCATAAAAGGAAGTAGAAAATGATCTTTTCTTGTTGCTTGATTTAATTTTCTATAATCAATGCAAATTCTCTAACTAGTGACAGTTCTTGTTGGGATTAATTCATTTTTATCATTAACAATTACTGTCATACCACCCTTTTTTGGAACAACTTGAATAGGACTTACCCATGAACTATTAGAAATAGGATAGATAATACTTGCTTTCAACAATTTCAAAACCTACTTCTTGGTTACCTCTTTCATGGTTGGATTGAGGCGTCTTTGGGGTTGAGCAACAGGTTTAAAATTATCTTCCAACAAAATCTTATGCATGCAATATGATGGACTTATACCTTTTAGATCTTCAAGTGTCCATCCAATTGCTTCTTGATTTCTTTTCGATTTTTTTACCCGTTTTTCTTCTTCTGCTTCACTTAACAAATTACTAATAATCACTGGTTTTAAATTACCTTATTTCAAAAAGATATACTTTAAGTTGGAAGATAGCACTTTCAATTCAGGCCTCTTGATTTCTTTAACAGGTACTTCTTAGATTTCTTCAATTTCTCTTTGATTTAAGGGAAATTTCTTTCCCTTGATCAAGATCTTCAAAATACTTGTCTACTTGTTTTTCTTCTTCTTCACTTAAACATTCCATAGAGTTAGTTAATAACTTATTTAAAGGGTCAAATATTGACATACCTGTGGATATGGAAAAACAAACTTCATCAAGAACATCCACCTTGAAACAGTCTTGCTTTGAATTGGGATGTTTCATGGCTTTGAAAACATCGAAGTTCACTTCTTCATCGTGTACTCTTATTGCCAACTTTCTATTATCTACATCAATGAGCACTCTAGCTGTCTTCATGAATGGTCTTCCCAGGATCAGGGCCACTTCAACATCTTCTTCCATGTCTAAAACCACAAAGTCAATAAGGAAGTAAAACTTGTCAACTTTCACAAGTACATCAGCCAATTACAGAGTCATCTTTGTTCTTTGAGGATCAAGGTCACCAATTCACTTCATCATACTTAGAGGCATTAGATTAATGCTAGCCCCTAAATCTAACAAGGCTTTTCCAATATTCATTCCTCCAATGAAGACAGGAATAGTAAAACTTCCAGGGTCTTTCGACTTTTCTAGCATGTTATATTGCAAAATAGCACTGCAACCTGCTTCAAGTTCAATAATTTCCTCATCATACCTCCTCTTTTTGGTAAGCAATTCTTTCATAAACTTTGCATATGTTGGCATCTGTTCCAATGCCTCAGAAAATGGAATGTTTATGTGTAATTGCTTAAAGATTTCAAGGAATCTTTTGTATTCCTTTTCCTTATCCTTCTTTGATGGTGCATGTGGATAAGGTAAATCTTTAACTGGAGGTGTCTGACCCAAATACTAATTTTTTTGTTTTTTATTTTTTTTATTTTTTTGTTTTTCTTTTTCATCATTTTTTCTTCCTTCTTTTTTTTCTCTTCTTCTTCTTTCTTTTCTTCTTTTTCATTTTCTTTTTTATTTTCTTCTTCTTTTTCTTCTTTTTCTTTTTTCTTTCTTTTCTTTTTTCTCTTCTTCTTTACAATTATTTCCTACAACTTTACCACTTCTTGTAAAAATAGCATTACATTATTCTCTTGGATTTTGAGTGTTTGCAGAAAAATCAGAGCTTTTCATGTCAGCTACTTCTTTTGTTAACTGTCCCAATTGCATATCCAACGCTTTACGTGCATCTTTATTTGTTTGCATATATTGTAGCAATTGTTAGATAAACTCCTCTATCCTAGTTAGCCTTGCTGTTTGATCAGATTGTGGTTGTTGTTTAAATTGATTGTTGGTAGGTCTATTGGAAGGTCCAACATCTTATTTCCAGCCAATATTTTGATTCTGCCAACCATGTGGGTAATTATTAGGAAAAGAATTACCAAGATTGATAGGAAAATTACCTAAGGGTATTCTTTGATGAATCAAATAATTGGCTTGTTCTTGTTTATTTCCATCAAGGGCACAGTAACCACATGGTTGTTCGCCCATGCAATGCACACATTGTTTCAATTGAGCAGGAGGTGGTGATGATACTTGAGCAATTTGAAGTTTTTCTAATTGTTTGATCATTGCTTCTATTTGTTGTGTCAGTAATTTTTGCTGAGCTAAAACTGCATCATTTACTCCCTACTCAAGCATACCTGGCTTCCTTGATGTACTACCTCTTTCATGCTTGGCTTAACGGTCATTGGTTGACATGGCCTCCATGATTGATATTGCCTCTTCAACAGTTTTGTTCATTAAAGAACCACTTGCATATGCATCTAACATTATCTTGAACTGAGGTAATAAACCTTGATAAACAATTCTTACCTTCCCAGCATCATCCAAATTATAGTTTGGACATTTCCTAAGAAGTGCTTTAAATCTTTCCCATGCTTCACCAAGTGATTCATCATGATTTTATGAAAAAGAATGTATGGCTGTCATCGCTTCAAAATATTTTAAAGGTGAATAAAATCTTTCTAAAAATTTTGTTTCAACATCGGACCAGTTTGTAAAACTACCAAGTGGACAAGATTTAAACTATTCTTTAGCTTTCCCAACCAAAGAAAAAGGAAACAATCCTATGTAAACAGATTCTTCTTGATTGGGTTCAAAACCAATTGTGCTGCATAACTCATAAAAATGGTTAAGTGTTCGTAAGGTTCTTCATTATTTAAACCAGCAAATTGATTATTTTGAATAATGTTTAAAGTAGCTGGTTTAATTTCTACAGCAGCAATAGGTCCTTGATACATCCCCGAAACATGGGGTGGTCCATTAGTAGCAGCAAACTGTCCCAATGTTCTCCTTTCAGCAGCCATGTTAGAATTTTCAAATTTTTCAGAAGAAGATGAAGTAGAAGAAGAAGTTTTTTTTAGATTTTAATGCTTTAAGTTTCTTTACAAACTTCTCGATCTCAGGATCAAAGAACACCTTTCCTGCAGAAGATCGAGTTTGCATAAACACATTAAATAAAGAAAGTTAGTAGAACAATGTTAAATAGAATGAATGAATGAATAAAATTGAAAATTTTCACTAAGGTAAAAAAATTATTTTTACCACGGTAATTAAAAATTTACTGTTTTACTGAATTAATTCAATCCCCGGCAGTGGCGCTAGAAAACTTGTTAACCCCCGTGTTACCGTTGGGTTATTAATTGGCAAGCGCACCAATCGTTTGTAGTTTTTAAATTTAGATATCGTTCCACTGGATTGAAAGTCCAGTAACTCACAGTAATTTCTTATTTGCTATGGTAATTTTATCAAAAATTATTAACAAAAGAATAATTTATAAACAATATATTCACAGAATTTGATGGTTGACTTGTTCATAAGGTAAAAAGATGGAAAAGATAAAATCTATCTAATAAATTGAGATGTAATTTAGAATAATTCAAATACTTGAGGTAAAAGCACAGATTAACAAATTATGTTGGAATTAGGATCCACGCACTAAAATATAATGAAATAATTATAGACATACATACTTAATCATCAAGCTCATGTTATTGCAGCTTAAAGTCATTATAACTGATCCCTCGTGATATAAATTCTAAGTATTTATCGTAAAGTCCGATTCCTCGTGAGCTTTCTCAATAAAAACTTGCATTAAGTCTTGGCCTTATGGCAACAATAATTACCAATTCTATCCCTAGTAATTGGCATATTAAGGGTATTTCAACTTTTACTTTCATTAAAATAGATTTTAATTCGGCATGAATAATCATTCTCCCATTTGACATTCATACTAATATAATAAGTTTTAATACACATGAAAATCATTCTCCCGTTTGATGTTCATATTAATAAAGAGTTGAAATACTAATATGTACTTGAATCATAAATATGTAGAGGTCATAATCACAACATCATATAATAGATTGATTCACCAAATTCCAACATAAACAATTTAGTTACACATGGTAAAAGTAAGAACAACACTTACAGATGTTGACATTACAAAGGTGATGGAAATACTTCACAATACAACGATCATAATACTAAACAACACTCTCAAGCATTTAGAAAACTATTCTAGAACTACAACTCACAAAAGAAACACTCAAACATGAGTATATAAGAAAGGAAAGAACTCTGAATGAATAAGATTGTGTGTTGGATATGTGGAGAATGGCCTTATTTATAGGGCTAAGGAAGGGTCCTGACGCTACGCATCAAGTTCCTGAGTCAGCCCTCATTAAAAGCAGCTCAAAGTGGCCATGATGGATTATTTTAATCAATCATGCTTAGCCATGTGTGCCTGTCTCCTCTTTCGGCGTGGCATGTAGCATGAGTGGAATGGCCAATATGTGGGTCAAAGGATGAGTGCTTGGCCACCTAGAAATATGATCCACGTAGCCCCTGACGCTACGCGTGGGCGTGACGCGTAGCGTCAGCATCAGAAATCCCCACGCTACGCGTGGGGTTGATGCTACGCGTCAGCTCTTCAATTCTTCAATTTTTCTCTTTAAATTCTTTACTTTTTCATTACAAAACTAGAGAAAATTGATCAAGGGCAGATTATTTCCAACAACATCCATTTATTGAATTTAAAACCTAAATTTCTAAAAAATTAAACAAATTTTTATTATTTTCATACAATTTTTATTAAGGAATTTATTGTAAATTTGAGGACTAATAGTTATCCTCTGAACAATCTCATATGGATATCATACCGTACAAGCCCATTGTTCTACCAGCCTCCTCACCAAAACAAAACCAGCAGACCAACACACTCTTCTCCACTAGTGTATCCATCCCAAGAATGTCTTTTGTAAATCTAGGTCTTGAAGACTGGTATCAGAATGTTGGAATCAGAAAGTCAACTGTCTCATCATCACCCAGGTCTGCTCCACCCATGCCAGCCAAGTAAATCCTTCATTAAGATTATCTCTGCTCTGCATCAAATGCTACCATGTACTACAGATTGAGAAGGAACAAAGAGTTGTTCTAATGGATATACAACATGGAAGATCCCTGATTAAAATTACTAATGGTAAGAAGAAGTATGCTTACATCTTGCCATCAACACAGATTTTCATTGCACCAAACAGGCTCTGTCTCCCAGCTAAGGTTCACTCCACTAAGAAAGGAAAAGAACCTGAATATGAAATAATCCTTCCATATGTGCCTTGGCGGCATGGGATGAGCCTCGACTAATGAGACTCCCAGATGAGGAAGTAACAAGGCTTCTGGAGTCTAAACATAATGATGAAGATGATGCAAGAAGACTTTGGAATCACATTTTATAGATGATCAGAGAAGCTAGATCTGTCTCCTACAACTTTAATCAAAAATGACCTTCCCTACCATCTTTTTTGAAACCTCATTTCCTTCAAACCAGAAAACTACTTAAACCATCTACCCTCTTTACCTCTATATATTTTGTTAATATCAAAAGGGGGAGAAGAAGATGATAAATCTTTTAGCTATCTAAGGTGTTAAGATGGTTAGTTTGCTCTTCTGAACATTCTTGAAAGTTCCTGCTCTTATTTATACAACAAGTTTTTTATACTAATATTGTTTGCTTTATTGATATCTTATGCCTGCTATATTTAATATCGCTTACGATCAATTCAACTATTGATCTAACCCTCCGTTCTTGAAAGTATTCTATCAAACATATAAGACAGGAACAATCTAAATAGACTTTTATAATAATCACTGTAAGTATCTGGTTAGGGGGAGCTACATTAGAATTCATAAGACTTTATTTAAATCAAAAGACTTAATGTTTGCTATCAACAAATATGGAGAGATTGTTAGAGTCAAGAAGACTTTGAAGCAATCTTAGATTTGTTGATAACTAATATTACGTATTATAATTTAAATCAAGTCATATTTTGTTAATATTTAAAAGTTTATTTAAGTGTTTCAGAATATAAAAAGCTTGGACTATAAAACAAAGGGGGAGCCCATGCAACCAAAAGTCTGGTTAAAAGGACATTTGATCTTAAACAAGCAGCAACTTAAAAACTTTCGCTCATCTCAAAGAAGAATCTGAAAATCAAGGTCAATGGTCACTCCATGACACGACTCTTCAAATCAAGGAAAAAGAAGTATTAGTTGAAGAAATGAAGTCTGGGAACATGCTCTAAAATGAAGTTCATCACATCTGGACTTATACCAGACTAGACTTATTGAGCCATGCTTCATGTAATAATTTATGTAAGAGTTCCTCTTCTCAAAGCAAAGCTCTTTAGTAACTAGACTCTATCTTCATACATCATAAAGCTATAGCTGTTCCAGATCTTATGAAATATCTCAAGCAAGAGCCTGAACAGATTTGCTCTTGATTCATGAGTCTCATCATCAACACCTTATAGATCACTAGACTCAAAATCATTTCAGAAGCTTTCCTTGCACGAGTCTGGTCTTCAAAATATTGACCCTCTAAAATAGTTTCCATCAAAGCATAAAGAAGATATTTATGATAAGAAGAGTATCCAAGCAAGGCAAAGATCCATTCTAAAGTATCCAATTTCACCTATACCTTATAACTTCAAAAAACCTCTAAATAAGAACTTTCCTTTTTGGTGAAACTTATACTAATCCTACTCTGCCGCTTTATACACAAGTCTCAAAACACTCTTCCCTATGCTTCATATGCAAAATGACTCTCTCTTACCTAGAGCCCTTGCCTATTGTGCAAAATACCTCTCAACGGTTATATTCTCTCTCCACGATCATCTAACGGTTATCTTCTTCCTCAGTAGCATAGCTCAAGAAAAACCTATATATAACAACTCTTCTCTCCTTTAGAAGAGGGTGTGAGAGAAAAAAAGAAAAGAGATGGGCACATAGATAGAAAATTAAGGAAATACTATGAGAAAAAGAAAAGGAAAAGAATGAAGTGGGTACACACTCAAGCGCATGAATGAGAAGAAAGAAAAATATAGACATGTACTAAACGTCTATGTACCAAAAGCCCAAGAAAATAAAAAAATAGCAAAAGCTTATAAAGAAGAAGAGAGATCTAAGAATTACCCTTGAAGAAAAAGAAAGTTTGCTATGTATAATTCATTCCTATTTTAGAAGCCATAGCAGCCTAAGTCAGAGACATGCATTCAACTCATCAATCCATCACCTCTGTGAGCACATTGTCTTTGATTAGCTTTCAAACTTAGTATGTATCATGCTTTATTTATATATTTCCATGTACTAAGCCATTTCTAAAGAAGACAAGCCTTTCTCATATGTACAAGTCTATAGTACAGACTCTTTACTTAGTGCAAATAAGTCAAAGGCTTGTTAATCCTGTTATGATAATTCTTCCAAATCTTTGTAGTACAGGTCTGTGAGATCTATTGGGAAACAATGTTGGCCTGAAGAGGCTTTTTGAAAGAATACTTGGGTCTGCCCTAGTAATGGGTGCTGCAAAAGAATACTCAAAATAAGCTAGGAATGGCTAGTGTCAAGAATACTCAGAAGCACGTGGTGTGCTTAAGTCAGGAGTGACTGGAGTTAATAATACTCAAAGGCATGGTCTTTACAACTTATGTAAAAAGGATAATTTTACATAGTGAAAAACTGTTCAAGTCTGAAGATACTGGATGTAGCTTCTACATTGGAAGTGAACTAGTATAAATCTCCAGTGTACTTTTTCTATCCTTATTCTTACAAGAGTTTCGTGCATTCACGCTTATTTCCCTTGCATTCAAAAGTCTATTGCCTAATCAGTTGTGAAAAAGGTTCATTCGTCCAAATGAAGAATTTGGTTTCAAAGAATGAACAGACTTATTCAACTTCCCTTTCTAAGTTTATTCTTTGAACCCTCATATATATATATATTTAATATAGAGAAAATACATAAATTGATCATTCAAAGACAAGATTATCCTTTGTCCACCCCGATTTCTGTAACCCAGATTTAATGTAATTAGGTTAATTTGTTCATTAAAAATTTGAATAAAATTTTCACGTTTTAAAAGAAGATCAACATTTAAACAATTACATCAAGACCCAAACCACAAAAAATAAAGAGTGATAAAGTTTAAAGTTTTTAGAAAACTAGATCGATAATAAATAGCCCCAATGAGTATACGATATGATAGAGTTTACAGTGGAAAAATTTCATACACAGGGCACACGTCTCGTCCTATATATGAAGATATGAGAAGCGATATGATAAAAGTTCATTTTTAGTCTTAGAAATAGTGGGACTTGCATAAATATCACTTATTAGTCCCAAATTGAAATTCATGAAAAGTTGAGTTCAAACCCCTCTTTAATTTAAGTTTTTCACTGCAGTGGGTCTGGTATTTTACGTCTAATGAGAGCTAGGAAACTCTATTTAAGGTAAGGCCAAATTCTACACTACAAATTTTAGGAAGAAGTCGAAGGCCAATTATGCCTTGAAGACTGCCTAATTCATAAATTCGTAGAACCAGCCATGCTGAAATTTTTAGCCTGAACACCCTTTAGTATTTTAGGCATAACTCGAGCTACTGACCTCCAATAAGCGCAAATTAGGTATAAAAATGATGGCAATAAAATTTTATACAACTCTTATGAAGAAAGAAAAGTCTAAATCAGCATTCTTGAGTGAAGGTTTGCTCGCTTGAGCGAAAATTGGACAGTATCAAACCATGATCAGCTTGCTTGAGCAAAATTTTGGCAGAAACCACCCATTTGGCACTTGCTTGAGTGAAAATTACCTCGCTTGAGTGAGATTTTGACAGAATGTACTCTCAAATTTATTAAAGGCTTGCTCAAGCGAGATTTGGCTCGCTTGAGCGAAAATGTCAGCTTTTAACTCATAAATCAACTTCCAACCTACCTATTTTGCCTGTTTCAACTCCGATTGTTATGAAACTTCATGGGCATTATATTTTCCTCATTTCAGAGCTTTTGGCGCATTTCATTTGCCAAAATTCCAATATTACTAAGTGTAACATCCCAAATTTTAAAAATAAAGGATTAATTAAGGAAAATTAATATTAAATAATTACATGTGGAATAATTAATGTCCCAAAATATTGGAATTAATTAAATTAAGATTTTTGAGGACTGTTGGTAATTTATTGAGATAGGATAAGCTGAAAACTGGCCCGATTGAAATATAGGTGTCGGACCAAGTATCTCCGATTGGGATGATATTGATCATGGTTGTTAGGAGTATTATTGGGAGCCCAAATAAAGATCCTGTTTGTGGTAAAATGATGAACTTTTAATGAAGGGGGTTAAAATAAAAATCAAAAGCCTATATTTCTCTCTTCTTTTCCGTCAGCTTCTTGGTCCATTGTGGCAAATATTTTATTTCTCCTCCTACTTTATTCTTCTTCCTCTCTTCTTCTTCCGAAAACCCTTGGCAAAAGGTGATGCCCTTTCTTCATCTCCCATTTTTGTTTTCAAATGAGCTTAAGGGGAAGCTTGGAGCTTAGAGTCTTCTTCATCTTTCCCTTTATTTTCGTTGGCTCTCTCTCCCCCTCTTGGAACCCATTTTTGTTTTTGGGTGAGGTAAGCCTCTTTTACCATTTTGGATGGGTTAATGATGTGGTTATGAGTTCTTATGATTTGGGGAGTAATATATGTGAATGGGTATTTATTAGAAGCATTTAATGCATGAGCCCTAAGGTGGATGGCCATAAATATGAGTTTTTAGGAGGGGTTTTGGTAGACATGCATTTATGGGTGGAAGGAGATGAAAGATTGATAGTCATTTATGAATGTGGTTGGGTTTGGTGAAAACTCTAACTATGAGAAATTGGGGAAAATGAATAATGTTGGTTCAAGAGTGTGGTTTAAGATGGAATACATATCATTGATGGGTGTAGGTGTTGATAAATGAAATTGTGTGAATGTTGGGGGTTCAAAGTGTGTGTTGGTAACCCTAGACATAATGGAGGTGACTTGATGATAAAGAATTCTCGAAGCCTAACAAATGATAAAATGATGTTTATAACATGTTCTATGCATGTTATGAATTGTATATGTAATAATGGTCAATTAGAATTGAATTTGTGTTTTGAATAGTTGATTGATTGAGGTTTTACATGTATGTTAATGTAGGACCTATTCCAAACAACAAGGCGGGTATGTCGTATCCATCAGAATTCTTCTCTTGAGGTAGGAGATGAGTCTTTATATTCTAAATGCATGAGTAGAATAGTGTTGATTATCATATATGACAATATACATGTTTGCCTTGCTTGAAATGTTATGAAGAATTGTAATGTTGTGTATGGTATTAGAGATGTGTTTTGGCAACATGCTTTGATGCATTTAGAATATTCATGGTGTGCTATATGGTGGTGTGGAATGATCAATAATATGATGTTATGCTTATATCCACCATAAATGTGAAATGAATGTTGTTGATGTTTGATTGAGAATGGGTGTGATGTATAGCATACCTTCAATGAATGTGAAAGATTGAGGACATTGTGTTGATGATAAAAATTGAATGAAGTGAATGAGAACTATTGAAATGCCACACAAAAGTCTAAACTAATGATAATAACCAACAATAATAAATCCACTAAAAGCCTTGTGGTGATGTTGGTGATGATGATAATGATGAATGATGAGTGGCAAGAATAGGATGCATAGAGTGAGAAATGCATATAATTGGCATTTACATTCATGGCATACTGTATAGCCGCCGATGTTGGAACGTTAGGGGAGTTCCCTCGACCGACCCAGTAGGAGGGTGGCTCGGTGCACGAGTAATTTCATTTTCCCCTGTGACTCGGTGTATAAGTCACGAAGCCACCCATGTATTGCTACGGGGAGCTACATGTGGCTGACCCTTATGGGGGTAGCTCTTGATAAGCAGGTGACCCCGGTGGTCTTTGAGATCACAGCTGCCGTGATTTGAGATCTGGCCGGCCCGCAACACCATATATTGAATATGTTGTTTATCGCGGTCATGGTGAAAATGACCAGGTGTTGCAAGATGGGCGATGCGGTTTGGTACCAGTAAAATAATTGGTGAAATACATGTAATTAAGTGTACACATTTTACTACTGCAGAAGGGGTATGATTAGATGGTCATACTTAAATCCCATATTCGGTGTTTATATCCCACAGTCAGATCTGTAATTGTTGAAATATTCCATTGTGCATATGCATTAGCTTAAGAGCATTTGCATATAGCAAGAAGTATGCCAAAGGAGATAATATATGGAGATGGTTGTGTTGTGGATGAGGAGTTGTAATAAGATAACATAAAAGATATGAATACTAAGAGTAAATTGATTGAAAGGATGAGATGTGTAATAGTCCAATTATTGAATGACTGGATTATGTGTTAAATGCCTTACCTTGCTTTATTTCATGATGATGCTTATTTTATGTAATGATGATTGATGTTAAGTTGTATGTGAATGCAAAGTATACATGTATGATTCATATACACATAATCACATGGTATTCATATTCATACTTTTGGAATATATGACTCACTCTCCCATGTTGTCCATTTTTAGACTTATGATGCAAGGCACTCATGGGTGAAGTGATTCTTTTGAAGTACATTTTATGAAGGAGGTAAATAGATGTATAGGAAGTGCTTTGGCCGGCAATCTGTTGTTTTGTATAGTCCATGATAGGAGCTATGCTCATTATAATTAAAATGACATATATTGATTTTGTGGGTCATGTGTGAAAATTGGAACCTATGTAGATGCCCAATTTTCGGGTATGACCTTGGTAATGTATGGTACTAATTTGTGATGTTTGAACTTTACTCAAATTGGTGAATGAATGATGAGAATTATGAATGGTAATCTTATGTGAAGTATATTTGAAGTCTTCCATGGTTGTTTTATGCATAAGTAAGGAACTAGTAAGGTCAAAACATGATTTATGAAGTTTTGAGGTGATGTGATGAGTCCATTAGCTTAAACATGTTAATTATGATTTATGGAAAAAGGAATGGTCCAATTTTATAGAGAATGGATTCCTAGGTTGCCTCAAAATGCCTTGAAATGAGTTAAATGCATTTATGCGCATATTTCCCTCGTTTTTAGGAATTTTTGAGTGCGGCCGATGGCCACACCTCACAAATAATGTATTTTAGCTTGTGTCAAATTTTGATGGTCATTGGATTTGATTTGAATGAGATAGGGTGATTAGAAGTTAGAATCTAGCTGATTTTCTGCATAAAATACAGCAGGGGACAGGTTTGAATCGATTCAATGAGTTCTAGAATCACTTTTTATTTTGGCAGAAACGTGTGAATCGATTCACACTGTACACTTGAATTGATTCAACCTCTTCTGTTTTCACTATTCTTGGCACTCACTCACGCGTGAATCGATTCACCCATATAAAGGAATCGATTCATTCCCCTGAATCACATGACCCCTGTGCATTAAAATCGTATGAATCGATTCATTTACAAGGGGGAATCGATTCATTCACTTACATTTGGAAACTTGGCACATCAGTAACACATGAATCGATTCATGCATGAAGTTGAATCGATTCATGGTGCTGTTCTTACTTATTTTCATTAGTTTTCTCACAAGTTTAGTATTTTTGAATCATGCCATGTTTATACAAAGTTTTGTACACTAAATTTACATACTCTTAAGAGTTTAAGTGAGGTGTTTATGAATCATTAAATTTCATGGAATTCATCCTCTTTAGATTCAATCATATGACATTATTTTAATCGATTCTTCTGTGTTTAATTGAAAACTTCTTAATAATTATTCTTGACTTGCCTTCTCATATCTCCATATATGAGACAGGTTTTTCATAGATCTGGGGTATTGAATTAAAACTTCACCATGTTATTGCTTTGTCTAAAATGATTTATAAAATGCGAAAAATTTACCCGTGTTTTTCTGGGTCGTCTCACTAAATTATGCACAAAATTGTATTTTGACCATTTCTAATCTATAACATGCAACATAGGTCTCATTTCTCAATGGAATTTGTCTGTTCCAATTCACACAAGCTCTAAATCATAAATATGACCTATTGGAACCATCCCATGACATCTAAACCTTATAAAACTCAATATGTTTTAAAGATATAATAGAGTTTATGCATCCTAGTCCCATGTCCTAGAACCTCTTGGATCAAAATATGATCCATCCACTTCCTTAATATACACACAAATTCACTATTGCAATTTAACCATATATCTCATAGATAATCTCTAATCATCATAATAATCATAAATTCATTAATTCCTTATTGACATGAATAACATCACCATTACAATGGCATTCAAATACATTTGTTCAAGCATCACATAGTGGTAGGTATAAAAGAATAGAGATGTGATCCTTAAAATGATTTCAGTATCATCTTTTAACTACATTGTCATTTACATATCTATAAAATCAATAATTATCAATATTGTCATGTACACAATATCCATCAAAGCCAATAATCATTAACATTATCATGTACAATTCATTCACAACACCATAATTGACAATCATTGCCAGCCAAGGCATTCTATTATCACTATTTACCTTCCCTAAAAGCTTTAATTCAAAACATAATCTCATCCCATGACAATCCTACATCACAATGCTAAAAAAGGACAACATGGGAGAGTGAGTTATACATTCCAAGTGACGAATATGAGTATATTTATGATTATGTGTATATGCATATAAACAACATGTATACTTTGCATTATGTCATCAATCATCATTATAATTCCTTCATTCCAACAACATATACATATATCATATCCATCAATCAAACTCATAGCGAAGTATATACACATACACATCATTGCCCATCATCACATTGAGCTAACACATTTATCATCACCTATACACAAGGTCTTTTCTTTGTATTCATATTTTACTTGTTGTCTTTAGGTTGTGTTTCATCCAATCCAACCATCATCTCAACTCATCCTCTTTTGGCATATCACCATGCTATATGCAAATGCTCTTAGGCTAATGCATATACACAAAGGAATCATTTTCAAATCGTTGATTCGACTTTGGGAACAACATCATATAGTATGTGGGTCAAGCATAGATGCGTTACTATGCCCCTACTGTAGTAGTAAATATGTACACTTATTTCATTATTTGCATGCATAACAACATCTTTCACTTATACCAAACCACTATCGCCCCTTACGTAGCACTAGTCACCTTGTGACATGTGAATTCAACAACATGGCCATAATTGCCACACGGGCTACGGGCCCCTCCCGAACACACATCAAAAGAGTCGTTTCCCATAGAAACACCAAGGACACTTGCTCATCACAGAGCCACCCATTGTCTGGGCCCGCCACATAGGGTGTTTTATCACCAAACTTTGGACAACTTTGTGATTCCATTGAATCACTAAGGAACAATACATTTTTACCTATACACTGGGCCACCCTCCCACTGGGCCTGCCTATTGGAATCCCTAACTTCCAAAATAGATAGTGTATGATATCTCATGGATACAAATGCAGATCAATGTATTCTCACACTATGCATCCTAAATGTCACTCCACAATCAATGACTCACCACCATCACTTAGTGGATCTCAATATCCTTATCATTCTCAATCACCAAATATCATTGGATTTCATTCACATTAATTGTTAGTGGCAACCAATATTCATCAATTTTATTAATACATATATCATGGGATCTCTATTATATACATTTATGAAGCTTTTTATGATACATGTCAGCGTCTAATGAAGTCCATTTATTTTACTTTTTTAAATTTAAAATAAAATAAAATTAATTAGTTTGTTTTTTATTTTTAAAACTTGTTTTTCAAAATTAATAGTAGATAACAACTTATCAAATAATTTTTTTAAAGAAAATAAATTAGTTTGTTTATTTTTTATTTTTAAAACCTAATTTCAAAATTAATAAATAGATAACAATTTATCAAAACAATTTTTTCAAAATAAAATAAATTTTTTTATTTGTTTTTTTCAAACCTATTTTTCAAAATTAATAACTAGATAACAACATATCAAGTCAATTCTTTTAAAATAAAAATAAATTTGTTTGTTTGTTATTTTAAAACATTTTTTCAAAATTAATAGATAGATAACAACTTATCAAATCAATTTTTTAAAATAAAAATAATTTTTTATTTTATTTTTAAAACCTAGTTTCCAAAACTATATAACAACTTATCAAAACAACTTTTTTAAAATAAAAAAATTGTTTGTTTGTTTTTTATTTTTAAAACCGGTTTTTTAAAATTAATAGATAGATAACAACTTATCAAATCAATTTTTTAAATTAAAAATAAATTATTTTATTTATTTTTAATTTTTAAAACCTATTTTCAAAATTAATAGTAGATAGAAACTTATCAAATCAATTTTTTAAAATAATACCCTTAATTATCTATAATGTCAAACTTATAAATTAATATAATTTTTAAGCACTTTACGTGTTTTCTCTCTTCATCTCTGTCGCTATCGATATTCATGTTCACCCATCCACCATTTATCGAATTTGATTCACCCCTCACTTCTATTGTTGTTAGGATGAATCTCACCTATTCTCTTTTTGCTAACATTAAAGCTGGAACGGTTACTTGCAAGTTCTATGTTAGAGTCATTAATTTATAGAGGTAAGCAGATTTTAGTGACACTAAAATTCTCAATACATTGGAGATAGTTCTGGTTGATCAAAAGGTAAATTATAAGTGTTTAAAGCTAATTAAAGTTAACATTATATTTTTTGATTATGGTGTAGTGACTTAATTATGACTTAATATAGAGGGATCGAATGTATGTGACAGTCTAAAAAGATTTGGTGAAAAGTATGAGAACCTTCTTATTCAAGGAAAGACATATGTCTTCGAGAAAGTAATGATCTTAAAAGCTAAAAGTGTGATTAAACCTACAGATCATGAGTTCAAAATTAGTTTTATCGACAACACTATTTTCAAATCATTTGAGTGTAATGACATCCAAATGATATTTTAAAATTTTCTCGTTTATTGATATTTTAAACGATAACACATTCTAATGTAATGATAGGTATGGTTCAATATAATTACTTTATTTTATTTATATACAATTAATATAAAATTATATAATATTACGTGAATTTTTTTCCAAGATATAATTGGACATGTGGTACAAAGAGATGATCTTATTGAAGAAATAAAAGGTGAGAGAACTTCAAAGCGGATTGAGATAATACTAGAAGATTTAGAGTAAATTTTGTTTATTTATAAAATTCTTTATAATTGAGTATGACTTTTTCTTATATACATATACATGATTATTTTTTTTGTATTAACATGTCAATATAGGAAAAGACAATTTACTTACACTCTTTGGGGGACAGTTTGCCAAATTATATGGAATCCGATTAATCTATTAAACATGTTGTATCTTATTAAAATAATATTTTAGTAAAGAAAATATTGTAACATGTGTTTGCAAGCATAAAAAATGTCATTAACTTAAATTTTAATTACCAAATTTTTTATGTATTAATTTTGAATTATAACCAATATTATTAATATCCTTAAAAATTTAAATGTCATAAGATATTCATATGTGACAAAATCACCTAAAAATATTTAATTTAAATTGAAATTAAAATTTAATAGTTATAAATTTAATTTAATTTAAATTTAAATTTGAATTTTTTATTATATTAAATTTAGAAATATTAGTCAGAATATTTGAATTTTTATATTTTAATTTTAAATTCAATTGGTGTTTTTAGTCAATATCAAACTTGAAATTTTAATTTTTATATATTATATTAAAATTTCAAAATTTTAATAGTAAAATAAATTTAATTTACTGTACATTTTGAAATTTTTTATTATGTTAAAATTTTTATATTTAAATTTTAAATTCAATTGATCATTTACTTTTATATTTGTTCAAATTTAAATAGTAGTTAAATTTTTTAATAAAGTAATATTAGGAAAGTAACCAATTTAAAAAAATGTTCAATCCTCTTATATAGTCCAAAAGTCCAATGGTAGTTATTTACTTACATTTTAAAAAGTTTATTTGTTAATAATTTATAAAGTATCAAATAATTTTGAAATATTATATGAAATTTAGTATACTTTATCTATGAGAACTTTAAATTTAATGGTTAAATTGATAAAATTCACTTTTGAAAGAAAGTTATTTGAAGATGTTATTTTACTAAGTTTGACATTGTATGAGTTAGAGTACTACAAAGTTACGAACAACCATTAAGATGCTTATTATTTTTAAGCTTGCTTACTACAGACAAACCAAGTTTGAACATTCAGAAGCCAATAACATATCAAAAACAATTCCTTTTAGCAAATCAGATGTGATTTTCTTCGGGTAAATGAAGCCAAGAAATTATTTTACAAATGGGCATTGAGCAAAGTTTTCTTAAATTAACAACATTTGAGTCACATCTATTGTGATAAATATAGTCATGTTATCAGAGGAGCAACGTTAATGTACATAACTAATTTTTTAATAGTTATTTTAGCTCATCAATTTAAAAATGACTTTTGTACATAACTAAAGTTAATAGATATTTCTATTTTTGTTAAATGTATATCAATTTTAAATATAAAAAACATAAGTTCTAGCAAGTCTATAATTATATTATAGTAAAATGACATTGTAAAGTTTTAAAAATAAATAGTTAAAAGATTATAAAGCTTTTGAAAATTTCTATGTAGAAGTTTATCCGTAGAAAGAGATAAAATATGAAATATCATCGGTTTGTAAATGTTTACCTTATATTTTGTATTCTTTAATATTTACTTATTCCCAATAAATATTTGTTCTTATTAATTAAATTTCAATATTTGGCATACGTCAACATCTCATGAAGTGTGACTCTATTTATTTTACTTTTTCAAATTTACAATAAAAATAATTTTCAAATCAAATTAAAATATCAATTATCATCACAATCAAACATTCATCAAATTCTTATATATATTATTGTAACTATGAAATTTAAAATTAAACAATCCATTTTAAAATCAAATTAAAATATTAATTGTCATCGTAATCTACTATCTATTTAGACATATTCTATCAAGAATTAAATCCCAATACATGTTACCACAATTAAGAAAAATATAAAAAGTAAACAATTTGATTATAATATATGTTACCATAATTTAAAAAGTCATAGGGATTCAATAAATTCTATAATATACTATTTAAGAAGAAATTTATATTCATTATAGATTAAATCTCGATATATGTTAACACAATTAAAAATATAAAATTAAATAATTTGATTATAATATTATGATTTAATTTTAAATTATAATTTTTCTAATTGTAACCCCGAATTGATGACCAAATCAAATAAATTGGTTGATTATTAAATGCTTTTATTTAAATAATATATCTTAAATAATATTAATAAATAATTTAAAAATATTTTATTTAATGATCTATATTAAATTAGATAATAAATTATTTCAAAAATATATTTTATAGATATATATATTAAATAAATAAAATGTTTTTATTAATAAGGTATGAATCAGATTTCTTTAATTACCAAATTTATTATGAATTAATTTTGAATTATAATTTTTTAAAATTCTAATCCTAAATTGATGACCAAATTAAATAAATTAGTTTATTTTTAAATATAGAAGGTGTCTTTAAATTTTGGTGGTGTTTAGAGGTCATTAGGTTTTGAGATTGAAGTAGTTGAAAATTTAGGAAAAATAAGTGTTGTCAGGAAATACTTTTAACATTTGTTGTTTCCCTTTTTTTACACCGATTATGTGTCTGGTGTAAAAGTCACCCTATTCCCCTGTTTTATTTTATTTTTATTTATTTAATTTTTAATTGTTTTATGTAATTATTGTTCTTATTCTTAACATTACTTTTAAAATATGATATTTAATCAAATAATTTTGTGTTTTATTTAATGTGAAAATATTATTTCTTTCAATTACTTCAATTATTTTTATTCTTATATTATTTTATTGTTTTATCATTTATTGGGATTTTTAAACGGTCAATTTAAATCTTAAAAACGTGAAAAATTTATTCTGAAATTTTTAACTTTACTATTACATATTATACCTAAATTTTAATTAAATATAAATTTAAATTAAGTATTAAAATCAGTATGACTTTCCTATAAAAAATTAGTATGTATTTTTTTATAATACTTATTTTGATATTGTATTTTTTTTATAATACTTATTTTAATATTGTATTAATTCAATAATATTATGAATATAAAAATTAGTATGATTTCAATAATGGATGAAATCATGTATTTAGAGACCTTACCCCCTCCTACCTCAAGAGAAGTATAAATCATTGTGGTCCGAAGGTCCCGTTTCACCAATGTGGTTGGATCCTACATCACACAAGTACCAAACCAAGATTTACCCATTATAAGTTAACTACTTAGTGGTTATAACACCCTAAATTTTAAAGAAAATAATTTATTGAATAATTGTAATTAATTATTTATGGTCCAATAATTGTGGGAGGATTAATTTGACATGAGAGGTGAATTATCGGTAAATTAAGATTTACCGGAGTTGGGTGATTTAACGAATGATATGGGACCCACTTAGAAAAATTAAATATTTGATGGGTCTAGAATGTTTAGAAAATTATTGTGATTAGGATGATGTAGTTGAAATAATTTTTGGTATTGAGGGAATAATTATTTGGACTCGACATATGTCATTAAACGACAAAAATATGAGCCAAAATGGAATTAAAAGAAATTGAAATTTTCCTTTTCCTCTCCTCACTTAACCGTGTGGCTTTTTCCACCCTCTTTACCCCCATTACCCATTGGACAATGGGGAATTATTAACCATTGGTAAAAGTAACTTGATACATTCTTTTATCCATTGAGTAAAACCCCAATGTTTAGTATTTCCCCCTCCTCATTCCTTCATTTCCATGGATTCTCTTTTTCTCTCTCCCTCTTCTCTTAATTTTTCCTCTTCTTCCTTCATACTTCCCCACTAAAACTGTCCACCATCCCCTTCATCTTCCATAATCATTTTTCACCCAAAAGCTTGGGTTTTCATGGATTCATGGAGCTTGGAAGACACTTTGGAGTTAATAATGGGTCATCTCCTCCATCATCTTCACCATTTTCATTTTGGCCATGGCTTAGGAATGAGGTAAGACTTTGAACCCCTCTTCCTCTATTTGTGGTTTTTATGTTGTTTGAGGTTGAAATGATGGTGTTTAAGGTTATAGGTGTTAATGAGAAGGGTGAAACCCTAGGATTGAATAATGGAGGTATGATTTTTGAATATGGTTTGATGTTATATGATGAGGATGATTATGGTATCCCTATTGATTTAAGAAAATTGATTGAGAATGTTATTAGAAAATTTTAGAGAAAACCCTAAGTATGGATATTTTGGGGTTTTGGCCAAATTGATGAGTTAAATGATTTTAATGCCTTAAGGTGATTTTATATGGGAATGAGTGTTTGAAATATTGGTATTGATTCTTAAGGTTTGGGAGAGGTGTGCATGTATGTGATTAAAGGAATTGATCTTGAGTGTTGATATTTATGATGATGATAATCATGGTTGAAGACCATTGATACTGGATTAAGGAAATGGATACTTGAGTTGATGAAGTCTTAGGCCTTGATGTATGCTATTTTGAAATTGTTGAATTGGTGATGGTCTTAGATGGAGCCAAAAGGCTTATAATGAGTTTGAATAAATTGTGATGATGGTTGAGTGATTCATAAGATGATTTGGAAGCCTTATGGATATGGGCCATGATGTTGATGTTGTTGGATTTATTTAGCCCTTAAGATTTAGAGAATCTTGGTTTTGGAAAAGAAATTCCCGAAGCCTAACATAAGCGTGTGAATTGGAGTTTAGACAAGTCTAGGACTTGATAATGAGTTTTAATAAAATGATTCCTTATGATGGCTTATTAATTTCATGTACAAATATGTGTTTGTTGATAGGGTTGTGTTCCGGACGATGATGCGGAATAATCGGAGCGTTTGGATTGCGATTCTTCTCTCAAGGTAGGAGAGGAGTTTGCATTTCAGATTTGCATGAGTGAATAATTGTTAATTATATATATGTATAAACTCATGCATTGCCTTGCCATAGATGTGTTATATGTTGAATTGATGATGTGATGATTGATGGCTTGGCTTTTGTTGATTACTAAGGAATGGTATATGTATATATGTATGTATAGATGTGAAATGAAGATGAATGTTTGATTGTCCCTTGATTGGACATGAATTGATTATTGATGAAAATCTATAAATAGATAAATTATTTGAGGTGTAAAGTATTGTTTATGATAATTATGCAGAAAGATGAGTGAGGTAATGGTGAAAAGCATTTTAAAACCCCTTTTATGTAATTCAAGAATTAGGATTAAAAATAAGAGGTATGGCTTGTTGGGATAGGCCTAAATACATGATTAAGTATGTGTAAGGTGCTAAATTAGGCCAAGTTTGGGCGTGTCCTGATGATCTCGCTCAAGTGAGTTGGGATCTCGCTCAGGCGAGAGTCCCCTGCATCAGAGGGGTGGCCTCTGGCCCAATCTCGCTCAGGCAAGAAGAGGTCTCACTCAAGCGAGACGTGTGTGGAACAGGTAGATGAGCTACTGGACGAATCTCGCTCAAGCGGGTATGGCCGCGCTTGAGCAAGCGAGAGAGGAAATGGTTCTGGATGGATCTCGCTCAAGCGAGTAGTGAGGCAGGTGGAATCTCGCTCAAGCGATGCAAGCATGAAATTAATACTGGAGTATTTTCTCCCGAGCGAGTGGCTGGCCTTGGGAAGCCTCGCTCGAGCGAGCGAGTCTGAAATAAGACACTGGAGGAATCTTGCTCAAGCGAGAGTGACCCGCTCAAGCGAGCTCGGGGCCTGATTCTTAGAAAACCTCCTCGCTTAAGGAAAAATTTGGGGCGTTCAACCGACCCACCTCAATCTCGCTCAAGCGAGTGTAGGTCTCGCTTAAGCGAGTTGCCCAGTGAGGAATTTTATACTATTTTCTTGTTTTAGCTGATATTTAACCCTTTCCTATTATGAACAACTGAGAAAAATAAGATGGGGGCATACAATGATGGCATGTATGGTGGTATCCTATATCGATTTAGGTATTGGAAATCTTATATGTATATATGCCAAAGACATATTATGAACACATGAGGGTTCACCACCAATTATAAGATGTGGTGAATAATATGAAAGTATAATAATAAGGTTATGAGATACACCCTTATGTGATTATGAAACTAATGAGGGGATGTCTAAAAGACATAGTATTTGTTATAGATCGATGAATCGGAGATGATATCGATAATGAGTAATGATGATTGATTATTAGTATTAATAATATGACGTATACCACTGTGTGTGATACAATTGTGATCCTGCGTGTGTGGTTTGAATTATATTAATGAAATGTTGTGAATGCCACACCAATATATGTATAGATGAAACAATGATAATGATAAATAAAATAAAAATCCACTAAATGATTATATGGTGGTGTTGATGAAAGATAAATAAATGTTAATGATGATTTGTGATGTTTGTGATGCCATTGTGGTGGATTGCAAGTGTTGACTTGCGTGTGTAATAAATGATACAATAAGATAAAAATGTCACATATAAAACTTGAAAACAATGGCTAAAACCAACAATGATAAAATCCACTAAGGTGTGTATGGTGGTGTTGGTGATTATGATGATGATGATTGATGAGTGGCATTTAGGATGCACAGTGTGAGAAATGCATTTGATTTGAATTGCATTGCATCCATGGCATATCATACGCTGTCTATGTGGAATGTTAGGGGTTCCACTAGGCAGGCCCTGTGGGAGGGCGACCCAGTGCACAGGTATATTGTTGTATTTCCCTAGTGATTCTGGGAATCATGAAGCTGTCCATAGGTTGATGACGAGGCACCCTATCTGGCGGGCCTAATGGGCGGACGACTCTATGATGAGTAAGTTACCTCGGTGTCTGACGAGGCACGGCTCTCTCGATGTGTGTTCGGGAGGGGCCCGTAGCACTTGTGGCAAGTAAGGCCATGATTATTGATCCGCAAGTCACGGGGTAACTAGTGCTACAGATGGGCGAGAGTGGTTTGGTACCAGTAAAATATGTTGTTGAGCATGCATGATCTGAGATATATGTGTACACATTATACTACTGCGGTAGGGGCATAGTAGCACACCTATGCTTGACCCACAATTTGGTGTTTATTCCCACAGTCAGATCTGCATTTGTTGTTTATTCTATTGTGCATATGCATTAGCCATAAGAGCATTTGCATATAGTATGGAGATATGCCAGAATATGATGATGTTTGATGATGATTGATGTAACAGCCCAATTTTTAAGCAGTAATTAAACAGTGAAAAAAATTAAAGTTTCTCAAAGAAATAAGAAATGAATCATAGAAAATAGGAAATTTAATTATGAATACAAGGATATTTTCAGTCTGACTTAAAACGGAAATAAACGAGAATGGAATGAAGAATAGAATAATAAAATAAAATAAAAATCTGCTACAGTAAAATGCTACAGTAAAATGCTACAGTAAAATGCTACAGTAACGTCACATGAAAAATGTTGAAGAATGTAGAGAATTCGTGAGAATTCTCCAACTTTCCACCGCCTCATGTCAATTTCGAGATGCTACAGTGATTTGCTATAGTGATTTGCTACAGTAATTTGCTACAGTAACTGACATTGAAAGCCTATAAATAGAGCCTCAACCTCCCACATTTCCTCAGACCAAAAACCTCACTAATCCTATAACCTTTCATCTCCCTCTTCAAGCTCTCAAAACCTTCTTTCTTTAATTTTCGCATAAGGAGAAATTACGCAAACTTGAAGATTTGAAGAAATACAAAGGAGTTTAGCATAAGGAAAGTTTAACGATCTTCACTTGAGGTAAGAAAGAGGGGATAGGATATTAAATACATAGAAATTAAGTTAGAATTGCTTGCTTAATTATTTAGAATCTCATATAGTTATACTTTAATTTAATTTGAACTAAATTGTGAAATGGATGCAAATGGTTTGGAATATGATATTAAACAATTACCATAACATGGAAGATATGTTTCCATATTCTTTGAAATATGAAATATTATGGAAAATATGTTTTCATATGTTTGAAATATGATATGAATATTATGGGAAATGTGTTTCTGTATGATTGAATTATGATATAAATAATATGGAAAATGTGTTTCCATATTCTTGAGTTATAAATAAAGTATGCTTAATTGATTGTTATAATAATTTTATTGTTAAAATTAGTTATAAAGGAATTTGATAATGTAATGCATTCATGCATCATATGCATTGGCCGTTCAAAGAATCCGCAGAGGGGTTCTTTGAGGGGGTTCCCGGTGGGGGAACGCGCTCTGTTGAGCACAGACCTCTGCGGTGGCTTTATACCACGGCCGTCTTAAGGGCTAAGCAGTGTGTCCTTAAGGGGGGTCCCGCAACACTTGTTATTGATATTATGATGTTGTTATCCGATGTGGTGTTGCATTATGGGGCGCGGTATCGGTTGGATATCCGTAAAAATGTTATTGTTGGAAATCACTGCAGATGTTCCCACTAGAATGGATCCATCATGCATTTTCATAAAAAGGAACGTAATATAATACAAAACACTTGTTTGGCATCTGCATCACATAGCATCTTACTTGTGGTTGTGGTTGTTCTAATTTGATTTCTATTTATTTGGTATTTTATCTCACTCTTTCTGTTACTTGTGGCAACCCCTTTTAGTGATTAACCAGGAAGATATGTGACAAAGTGGAAGCTGCCTAATTTGGATGAATTATGAAGGCTTTTGATGATGATGTTTGCTTGCATGTCTACTGTGGCTGTATTATGTGTATACTATGTTGTTGGTACTGTACGTCTTTATATTTTATAAGATCTAGGTGCCTGTTGTAAAATATAATATGTATGAAACTCTTATGTTATGTATAATAATAAACAAGTTAATTATGTAAAGGGTTGCGTACTCTGATATTATATCAGTAACCCTTGGAATCAGGTTGTGAATCTCTTGATAATTACCATATGGAAAAATAAGTTATCTAAGAAATTTTATATGGTGACGGTAATTATCTTGGGATTTGCAAGTTGGCTCCAGGGTGTTACAACTGAAGTGGTATCAGAGCAAAGGTTTATAAAATATAAAGAAAACCTTAGGAATTAACTAGAGAATAACATAAGATAGCTTGAAGTGTATGAAACTTGATTGCTATTTGTTTGAAATTTGTGTGCTTGTGTGTTATGTGTGCTCTTTGTATGTTTCTGTTTAGTATAATTACTAGTTAGATACCATAAAAATTGTTAGAACTCTGAGTATATTAGATACTCAGTAACTGAATGCAGTGGTACTCGTACATGTAGGATAAGAAATGGCTAGACGTCAGAACGATGATGCCATGGCTACTGCATTCAATCGATTTGCTGAGATCCTTAAAAGACAGGAACAGCAAAGGTTAGCCGAGGGAACCCATGGACTTGACCGTTTCCTAAAAAGGAAACCTACCCAATTCAAAGGAGACTATAATCCAGAGGTGGCTTACTTGTGGATTAAGGAAATGGAACATATTTTCCGATCCTTACCTTGCACTGAAGTCCAGAAGGTAGAATACGCTACCTATATGATGGTAGGGGAAGCAGAAAATTGGTGGATCTTTGCTCGCGATAGGTTACTGGAAGCTGGTAGGCTACTTAACTGGGAGAATTTTAAAGAAACCTTTTTCGAGAAATATTTCCCTGCCAGTGTTAGGAGCAAAAAGGAATTAGAATTTTTAGAATTAAAGCAAGGGAATATGTCTGTCGGAGAATACACTACCAAATTCGAGGAACTGTCATCGTTCTATCCTCCTTTCCAACAGCCTGGAACCGAGACTTCTAAATGCGTCAAATTTGAAAATGGCTTGAGGCCAGAAATTAAAGAAGCCATAGGACATCAGGAGATTAGGAGTTTTCCTACTTTAATCAACAAATGCAGAATCTTTGAAGAAAACCATCAGGCTAGCATTGAGCAGGAGAAAAGCAGTAAACAATTGAGACCTCAACTAGTGAACTTTAAAAGGCGAGGAGCATTTAACCAGAATCGATTTCGAGGAGGATCAACTTCGTCATCTGGAGGACGCGTGAACCAACCAATCACATGGAACTGCTATAAGTGTGGAGGAAATCATAGAACACGTGATTGCACACAGACAGATGTTACCTGTTTCCAATGCAACCAGAAGGGACACATTCGTCCTAACTGCCCACAACTTCACCAAGGCACTGACACTATGAATGTTAAAACTGAAAACAACAACAATGGAGCCAATAGAGGAGGAGCCAACATTCGAAATGGACGTAATACCAATGGTCGCGGAGGACTTAATGTCAAAGGCACAGCTAGTCGAGGACGAGAAAGTGGACAGCTAGTGAATAATCAGAACAAATCACCTGCAGCTAGCAGAGTATTTGCAATCAGTGGATCAGAGGCATCACAAGCAGACGACTTAGTACAAAGTGAGTGCATTCTTAACGACACTACCTTATCTGTCTTATTTGATTCTGGTGCGACACATTCTTTCATTGCTGAAGAATGTGTTAGGCGTCTGAATTTACCTATGAAATCTATGCAATATGATTTGCTTGTCTCTACTCCTACTGGTAACCATCTTAGGACAGCTAATGTGTGTGAAGGCTGTTCTATACATATAGGAGGTAGAAATTTTAACGTGAACCTAGTATGCTTACCATTAAAGGACTTGGAAATCATTCTGGGAATGGATTGGCTATCTGCTAACCATGTCCTTGTGGATTGCCGTAATAAAACCGTGATCTTTCCACCTGACAACATGGAGTGTCAGGAGTATGATACCTTACAAAACCCTATAGGATATTCCTTGAACAATGAAGCCCAATTATTCATGGTATTTGCACTTACAGAAGGGAAAGTTATTCCTGATGTAAGTAAAATACCAGTAGTCTGTGAATTCTCAGAAGTATTCCCCGAGGATGTCCCAGGATTACCTCCTGAACGAGAGATAGAATTCTCTATTGACCTAATTCCTGGAGCAGAACCCATTGCTAGAGCACCCTATAGAATGTCTCCAATGGAACTGACTGAACTAAAGAAGCAAGTAGATGAGTTATTAGAAAAGCAATTCATACGACCCAGCGTATCTCCTTGGGGAGCACCTGTACTACTGGTCAAGAAGAAGGACGGTAGTATGAGACTTTGCGTCGATTATCGCCAACTGAACAAAGTGACGGTTAAGAATAAATACCCGTTACCAAGGATCGATGACCTCATTGATCAACTACGAGGAGCTACTGTGTTCTCCAAGATAGACCTGAGATCGGGATACCATCAAATTCGCGTAAAGAAAGAAGATATTCCAAAGACAGCCTTTAGAACACGCTATGGCCATTATGAATATTTAGTTATGCCTTTTGGTGTAACTAATGCTCCAGCCATGTTCATGGACTATATGAACCGGATATTCCATCCATACCTTGATCAATTTGTCATTGTCTTTATAGATGATATTCTCATCTATTCCAAAACCAAGGAAGAGCACGAGGAGCATTTATACTTAGTGCTACAAATACTAAAGGAGAAGCAGCTATATGCCAAACTATCCAAATGTGAGTTTTGGCTTAATGAAGTAAAATTCTTAGGCCATGTGATATCTAAGAATGGAGTGTCAGTCGACCCTGCGAAGATTGAAGCTGTAATAGCTTGGGAAAGGCCAAAGACTGTCACCGAAATCAGGAGTTTCTTAGGACTCGCGGGCTACTACCGAAGATTTATTGAAGGATTCTCCCGAATTGCCCTACCAATGACTCGATTAACCTGTAAAAACAAACCTTTCATTTAGACTCCAGAATGCGAAGCAAGTTTCCAAGAATTAAAGAAAAGATTAACAACTGCACCAGTTCTAGCTTTACCAAACCCCCAAGAAAACTTTGAAGTTTATTGTGACGCTTCAAAGTTGGGACTTGGTTGTGTACTAATGCAACAAAGAAAAGTAATTGCTTATGCTTCAAGGCAATTACGACCACACGAACTTAATTACCCTACTCATGACTTAGAATTGGCGGCCATTGTCTTTGCTTTAAAAATTTGGAGGCACTATTTATATGGTGCAAAGTTTGAAATTTATAGTGACCATAAGAGTCTCAAATACCTGTTTGACCAAAAAGAATTAAACATGAGACAACGCCGATGGATGGAATTTCTCAAGGACTATGACTTTGAATTGAAGTACCATCCGGGGAAAGCCAACGTGGTTGCTGACACGCTTAGTAGAAAAGCTATTCATATGGCAGCTTTAATGATAAAAGAATTAGAAATGATTGAGCAATTTAGAGACTTAAACATAGCAGTTGAGGAAAAATCTTCAGTAAATATGGTGGTTGGAGTTCTAAAAATCACTAATGATTTTCTAAAAATGGTGGGTGAAAAACAAAGATCGGATGTATGTCTCCAAGAAATGATCGAGACACAACATAATGGAAAAGATCTGGGATTACAAGAAGGTTCAAATGGAGTATGGAGGATGAAAGGAAGAATATGTGTCCCAGAGGATGCAGAACTAAAGAAGATGATTCTAGATGAAGCCCACAAAAGCATGCTTAGTATTCATCCTGGATCTACGAAGATGTATCAAGACTTAAGAAAGGATTTCTGGTGGAAGAGGATGAAAAAGGAGATAGCTGAGTATGTTTCATCTTGCTTAATATGTCAGAAAAGTAAAGTTGAACATCAAAAACCATCTGGTGGATTACAACCACTAGAAATCCCTATATGGAAATGGGATGACATTGCCATGGACTTTGTGTCAGGCTTGCCTAGAACACAAAGAGGCAATGATGCTATCTGGGTGATAGTCGATAGATTAACAAAATCAGCCCATTTTCTTCCAATCAATATGAAGTATTCACTTGAGAAATTGGCTCAGATGTATATAAAAGAAATAGTAAGATTACATGGAGTACCATCAAGCATAGTATCTGATAGAGATCCTAGATTTACTTCTCGATTTTGGGGAAGCTTACATAAAGAGCTTGGTACTAGACTGAAGTTAAGCTCTGCCTATCATCCACAGACTGATGGACAGTCAGAGAGGACTATCCAAAGTCTGGAGGATTTACTAAGAGCATGTGTATTAGAACATGGTGGAAGCTGGGAACATTACCTTCCACTAATCAAATTCACATATAATAACAGTCATCACTCAAGCATTGGGATGGCACCATATGAAGCATTGTATGGTAGGAAGTGCAGGACACCAATTTGTTGGTTAGAGACAGGTGAGCACCTGACTCTTGGACCAGAAATTGTCCGGCAAACAACAGAGCAAATTCAGATGATTAGAGAAAGGATGAAAATTGCACAGGATCGGCAGAAGTCATATTATGATCAAAGAAGGAAGCCATTAGAATTCCAAGTTGGAGATTATGTATTCTTAAAAGTATCACCTAACAAAGGAGTCGGAAGAGTGTTGAAAAGCAAGAAGCTTACTCCAAGGTATATAGGACCATATGAGATCCTGAAAAGAATTGGTAAAGTCGCATACCAGATCGCATTGCCGCCTCACCTTTCCAATCTTCATAATGTGTTCCATGTCTCACAATTACGAAAGTATATACCTGACCCAGACCATGTGATCGAGACTGATGATATAGAAGTTAAAGAAAACCTTACAATTCCAGTAACACCAGTAAAGATAATGGACAGAGACATCAAGCGACTAAGAGGCAAGGAGATCTCATTGGTGAAAGTGGCTTGGCAACAAGGAGATGAAGTAAGCATGACTTGGGAACGAGAAGATGAGATGAGAAGTCAATATCCTGAATTATTCTAACAAGGTACGTTTAAATTTCGAGGATGAAATTTTTATAACGGGGGAAGAGTGTAACAGCCCAATTTTTAAGCAGTAATTAAACAGTGAAAAAAATTAAAGTTTCTCAAAGAAATAAGAAATGAATCATAGAAAATAGGAAATTTAATTATGAATACAAGGATATTTTCAGTCTGACTTAAAACGGAAATAAACGAGAATGGAATGAAGAATAGAATAATAAAATAAAATAAAAATCTGCTACAGTAAAATGCTACAGTAAAATGCAACAGTAAAATGCTACAGTAAAATGCTACAGTAACGTCACATGAAAAATGTTGAAGAATGTAGAGAATTCGTGAGAATTCTCCAACTTTCTACCGCCTCATGTCAATTTCGAGATGCTACAGTGATTTGCTATAGTGATTTGCTACAGTAATTTGCTACAGTAACCGACATTGAAAGCCTATAAATAGAGCCTCAACCTCCCACATTTCCTCAGACCAAAACCTCACTAATCCTATAACCTTTCATCTCCCTCTTCAAGCTCTCAAAACCTTCTTTCTTTAATTTTCGCATAAGGAAAAATTACGCAAACTTGAAGATTTGAAGAAATACAAAGGAGTTTAGCATAAGGAAAGTTTAACGATCTTCACTTGAGGTAAGAAAGAGGGGATAGGATATTAAATACATAGAAATTAAGTTAGAATTGCTTGCTTAATTATTTAGAAACTCATATAGTTATACTTTAATTTAATTTGAACTAAATTGTGAAATGGATGCAAATGGTTTGGAATATGATATTAAACAATTACCATAACATGGAAGATATGTTTCCATATTCTTTGAAATATGAAATATTATGGAAAATATGTTTTCATATGTTTGAAATATGATATGAATATTATGGGAAATGTGTTTCTGTATGATTGAATTATGATATAAATAATATGGAAAATGTGTTTCCATATTCTTGAGTTATAAATAAAGTATGCTTAATTGATTGTTATAATAATTTTATTGTTAAAATTAGTTATAAAGGAATTTGATAATGTAATGCATTCATGCATCATATGCATTGGCCGTTCAAAGAATCCGCAGAGGGGTTCTTTGAGGGGGTTCCCGGTGGGGGAACGCGCTCTGTTGAGCACAGACCTCTGCGGTGGTTTTATACCACGGCCGTCTTAAGGGCTAAGCAGTGTGTCCTTAAGGGGGGTCCCGCAACACTTGTTATTGATATTATGATGTTGTTATCCGATGTGGTGTTGCATTATGGGGCGCGGTATCGGTTGGATATCCGTAAAAATGTTATTGTTGGAAATCACTGCAGATGTTCCCACTAGAATGGATCCATCATGCATTTTCATAAAAAGGAACGTAATATAATACAAAACACTTGTTTGGCATCTGCATCACATAGCATCCTACTTGTGGTTGTGGTTGTTCTAATTTGATTTCTATTTATTTGGTATTTTATCTCACTCTTTCTGTTACTTGTGGCAACCCCTTTTAGTGATTAACCAGGAAGATATGTGACAAAGTGGAAGCTGCCTAATTTGGATGAATTATGAAGGCTTTTGATGATGATGTTTGCTTGCATGTCTACTGTGGCTGTATTATGTGTATACTATGTTGTTGGTACTGTACGTCTTTATATTTTATAAGATCTAGGTGCCTGTTGTAAAATATAATATGTATGAAACTCTTATGTTATGTATAATAATAAACAAGTTAATTATGTAAAGGGTTGCGTACTCTGATATTATATCAGTAACCCTTGGAATCAGGTTGTGAATCTCTTGATAATTACCATATGGAAAAATAAGTTATCTAAGAAATTTTATATGGTGATGGTAATTATCTTGGGATTTGCAAGTTGGCTCCAGGGTGTTACAATTGAGGTTGTGGTATGGCATCAATGAGATGGGTAATTGAGTACCTAAAAGACCACATAAAATTAATAAATGATATGAATACACAGAACGATATTGAATATGATGATATATGTGCAATGGCCCAATATGATGAAGGGCGTGCTTATGTATGATTGGTGACAATGATTGTTGGCCCACTGTGGCTTTAAGAAAATACCTGAATGGTCAATGTTGATGATGTTGGCCCATTGTGGTATGACTTGATTAATGAATATGAAGTATGTATATGTTGTTGAATTAACAATTTATGATGATCATTAATGTGTTTAGCAAAGCATACATGATGTTGATATGCATATGCACATAATTTCAATTGTATTTATATCGTCATTTGAAATGTATAACTCACTCTCCCATGTAGTCTACTTTTTAGTATTAATGCAGGAATATCATGGGACGAGGATGTTTATAAAGTAAAGCTTTTGTGAAGGTAAAATAGTGGTAATGGAATACCTTGGCCGGCAGCACTTGTAAATTATTGTATTATGAATGAGATATGTATAGCGATAGTGATAATTCTTGATATCAATGGATGTATTGGGAACGATATTATAAGTGGTTAATATATTGATAATAAGAGTATTGGAATTCATACCCATTTGATGAATAGAATGGTGTCGATTATGTAACCACTTTGGGAATATATATGAGTTGAAGATATATGACTTTGAGGATGAATTGAATATGGTCAATTATGAATATAGACGTTGGAGATGTATGATGTATGACTATATAGATATGTATACGTATATATCTTAGGCTTTGTATATTTATGAAATTATATGAGGAGATAACGGTTGTCTAATAGGCTTAAGATACGTCGTTACAAGCTTTGTTGAGCCTTTTCTCATATCCTCATATATGGGACTAGGCGTATGCCCGGTATACACATTCTTCTTCCACTGTAAACTCTGTTATTTCTATATTATGGTCAAACTTTTTACCAATCCCGTTATAGATTATCAAATCTCACCCTTTGGTTTTTTGTGGTTCGAGTCTTGATGTAGTCGTGGTGGTGTTTTGGAATTATTTTGAACGTGAAAAATTTATTCATATTTTTATTGTTTAATTATTTAGATTATATCGGGATTCGAGTCCAAAAAATCGGGGTGTTACAAATGCCATTATCACTTGGGACTACCATTCATTTTCATTTATTTCACATTCAATGCAACATCCATTAATGAGTTTCCACATGCATATCCATTTACCATTAACATCACCATTAACACCACTCTCTTAACATTAATGATAGCTTCATATATGTTTTTCCCTAAATCCTAGGGTTAGGGTTCTATTAAAACCTAACAACCATCATTAATATTCACCATCTTTTATTACTTTCATCACCATTTTCGTGTACCACTATTAACACTTATAAAAGCTTGCATTTATTACACCCTACCTTAGGGTTTGCATATTAAGGGCTCTCATTCAATAACCCATATGCATTAAACACTCTCCCAACATAATAACCCACAACCTAAGGCTCAAGCTCAATAAAATGGTGAGGAGCTTACCTCAAGCCAACAAAAGAGAGTGAACACCAAGAGAGGAAGAGGGAGCACAAAATTGCAAGAGAAGAGAAAGAGAGCTTCAAACCACAATAGTCTCCTTCTTGCTTGAGAGAGGAATGAAAATGGAGAGAGGGAAGGCATACACACTTGATATGTTTTGAGAGGAAGAAGAAGATGAAGAGGAATCAGGGATAGGATAAGAAAAGAGTGTTTATGTTTAGGAGGGGAGAGTGAACGTGAGATTTAGAGAAGAGAGGGGCTTTAGTGTTTAAAATGTGGCCCCATTTAATAATTTCTCTATTTTATAACAAACAGGATCCTCATACGGGCTTAATACTTATCTAAAAATTATTCCAAAGATATATTCGGATTCCCAATAATATTCTTGATAGCCCTTACCAACAGTACCTCAATCAGAGATACTTGGTCCGACACCTATATTTTAATTGGGTATTAAATTCATCTTTTTAGCAAATCATAATAATTCCCAATTTAATCATTTCTAAATTTTTGGGATGTCAAGTAATTCAAATTTAATTATTTACTAATTATTTCACTCAATTACGTATTTATATGAATTTTTGGGATGTTACAATCCACCCTGCCTTAAAAGAGATTTCATCCTCGAAATTTACCAACCTAATTCGAATATTTCAGGATGTTGCTTACGCATATCGTCCTCACGCTCCCATGTGGTCGTAACCACATCTCTGTGTTTCCAACATACTTTCACCAAGAGAATCAACTTGTTCCATAATTTCTTGATAGAATGCCCCATAATAGTAGCAGACATAAGAGGAATAGATAAATTCTCCCTGATTTCAAGATCATCAAGGGCAACCACATACGAAGGAGAATTTCTTTGGAGTATAAACCTCTACACCAACATTCAAATCTCTGAATTGTTTAATCAATTCCATCTTTTTCACTGTCATAGTAGAAACATGCAACAATTTCTGACTCAAAGCATCGACAACCACATTTGCCTTTCCAGGATGACATCTTAAATCAAATTCATAATCTTTAAAAAATTTCATCCATCTTCATTGACACATATTAAGCTCCTTCTGATCAAACAAATATTTAAGGCTTTGTGATCACTAAAGACCACGAACTTAAAACCATACATATAATGTCGCCATAACTTCAAAGCAAAAAGAACCACCGCTAATTCAAGATCATGTGTGGGTAGTTAACATCATGCGGTCGTAATTGTCTCATCACATAGGCTATCACACACCCATTCTGCATCAATATGCAACCAAGACTATGCTTAGAAGCATCACAGTACACCATAAATTCATCCAGTAAATCGGGCAAAGCCAACACGAGAGCATATGTGAGTTTTACTTTTAACTCTTGAAAACTTTTCTCACAATCGAGATTCTACACAAATGGTTGATTTTCACGAGTCAATTTCGTTAATGGCAAAGCTAGACGAGAGAAACCTTCAATGAATCTCCGGCAATAACCAGCAAGACCAAGAAAACTTCTTATTTCAATCACGGATATTGGTCTTTCCCTAGCCATCACAGCTTCAATCTTCAATGGATCAACTACAACACCATCTTTAGAGATAACATGTTTAAGAAATTGAACCTCACACAACCAAAATATATATTTAGAAAGCTTCACATACAACTTTTTCTCACAAAGAATATTCAAAACAAGGCGAAAATGTTCTTCATGTTCCTCATGACTTCATGAATAAATAAGAATATCGTCGATAAATACCACCACAAATTGATCAGGATAACCATGGAAAATGTGATTCATATAATCATGAAAATCGCAGGAGTATTCGTCACACCGAAAGGCATCATTACATATTCATAGTGGCCATAGCGAGTGTGAAAAGCAGTTTTTGGAATATCATTGGTCTTCACCTTGATTTGGTGATATCCGAAATACAAATCAATCTTAGAGAACAGCACAACATCCTTCAATTGATCCAAAAGATCGTCAATGTGAGGTAAGGGATATCAGTTTTTAATAGTCTATTTATTAAGTTGTCAATAATCCACGTACAACCTCATACCTCCATCCTTCTTTTCACCCATAACATAGGTGCGCCCTAAGGAGATACACTTGGGTGAATGAACTCTCGTCCAACAATTCTTCAACTTGCTTTTTCATTTTAGGCAACTTTATAAGAGACATCCTATAAGGAGCTTGAGAAACAGGTTCTGCACTCGGGATAAGGTCAATAGTAAACTCCACCTCCCGTGGAGGAGGTAAACCAGGTACCTCGTCAGGAAACACATCCGAAAATTTATATACAATAAGAATATCACGTGGTTAAGCAATATTATCCCTGTCCACCATGCATAGCATAACAAGAAGTTGGGATATACCTTGCACATAAAAGAGTTTGACATCAGGAGAAGGGAAAACAATACTCCTATCCTAACATCCATTAGGATTTTATTGACGAACAACCAGTCCATTCCCAAAATAATTTCTAGGTCCCTCATGGGCAAACAGATAAGAGACGCCATAAATCTCCTATTCTCAAGAATCACCTCGACGTCATCACACCGAGTAAGCGTCCGTAAACAAGTACCGGTCGGTGTAGACACCATTATAGAGCCTTTCATCATACTTATTGGCAATTTCAATCGCTTCACATAATCTTCCGAAATAAAAGAATAAGTTGCACCTGAATCAAATAACACATCAACAGAATTACCAAGAATTTGGCACTTACTTTGAACCAAATCACCAGCTTCTGCAGATTCCTTACTGGTCACCGTGAAGACTCTTCCAGTAGTTTGTTGATTAGTACCATTGTTGTGACCATTTCGGCCACCATTACCATTACCACAGCCATTTCCATTACCACGACTGTTGCCACTGTTACCATTCTCATTGCCATTATGACCACCATTGCGGCCTCCATTACCGTTTCCATGGCCACGACCTCTAAAAGCACCATAGGCTTACATCATTACACACCACCACATCAGTTGCATTCAAAGGACAATCGGGACAAATATGTCCCGGTTGGTTGTATCTATAGCACATCACGGGATCTTCATGATCACACTCACGAGTAAAATAGTTCCCACCACATCGGAAACATTAAAGTCCATAGCCATTACCTCGGCCACCATTTGCACCATGCCTTCCACCACCGCGTCCACCGCTATGTAAAGAGGCACTACGCACAAAGCTTCGGTTCTTCTTAAAATTTCCCTTCTTCTTGAAGCTAGAAGATTGACCCTTCAACTTGTAATCATGCCCAAATTGACTCTTAGGCACAACATCATTCTCCTCGAAAGATCCTACACTTGTTCACGGGAGTAGGAAAATTCCTAATCTCTTGATGACAAATCACCTTCTTGATCTCTTGACGCAAGCCATTTTTAAACTTATCACACTTCAAAGCTTCGGTACCCTTTGTCAAAAAGGAGGATAGAAAACACACAATTTTTTAAAATTGGAAGCATAGTCCTCCACGTCATGCTTCCTTGCTTGAGCTCTATGAACTCAAGCTTCTTCTTGTTCTTATAGCTTTTCGGGAAATATTTTCTCAGAAACTCTGCCTTAGAATTTTCCCAAGTTAAGAGAATGTGAGCTACAATCATACACCTACGAGTCAAGATCCACCAAGACTCAACTTCTTCACGGATCATGAATACCACATAATCAACCTTTTGAGTCTCATAACACTCCATGCTAACAAATATTCGCTCCAAATTGTGAATCCAAACATATGCATCTTCTGGTTTAAAACCCCTATGAAACTCAGAAGGCTTACGCTTGAGGAAACAGTCCAAACCTTGATTTGGTTGACCATAAAGTTGTTATTGCCGCTCGAGGATATCGGCAAACCAGTTAAAAACTTCAGCCATAGTGGCTGCATCTATATTGTGCCTATTCGCCATCAACCGATCTAGACACATAATAAAATAATACTTAGAAATCTTATATTTCTTTCCTCAAGAATTGCCAATCAAGGATAATTATCATCAACATATATATTATTATAATGTAATCGCATTTCGAAGGTTAATATTGGAAGGGAAATGCCTGGTCAAGCCTAATAGCAATCACATAATCATCACCATTATTTACCACTAATCAAACAATTCAAACTCATTCATCAAATTTTCCAATTCATCATAATATAAGATAAGGTACTTGAATCCATTTCGTTAAAAGAGATCACAAACCGACAAAAAGCAACCAAGGCTCTGACAATATTTAATTATTGTAATAAGATCTCAACATTGAGCAACTAGTGCTCTGATACCACAGTTGTCAGACCCCGATTCTCGGACCCGAATCCTGATGTAATCAAGATAATTTTTCAATAAAAATATGAGTAAATTTTTCACGTTTTAAAAGTTTCAAGCACCCAACATTACCTTGAGACCCGAACGATGAAAAACCAAAGACTGCAATTAAAGAATTCATAAGCTGGATCGGTAATTAAATCGTCCCAATCATGTATACAAAATAATTGAGTTTACAATGGATGAAAAATAGGTATACAGAGCATACGCCTAATCCCATATGTGAAGATATGAGAAAAGGCCCAAAAATAAGGAAAGAGTAAGAAAATCAAATCCTGGCCATCTCGCTTAAGCGAGGCCACACTTGCTTGAGTGAGACCATGATCATTCGCTTGAGCGAACTAAACTTGCCTGAGTGAGAAATAGCAAAGTATCAGACCCTTAATTTTGCTTGAGTGGGTCATGTTCACTCGAGTAAAAATAGTCCAGAAATAAAACATTATTAATTTACTTAAGTGAGACACCCCTCGCTTGAGTGAAAATACCACAAAATTAATTCCAAAAGAATTCGTTTAAGCGAGGCCCTGCTCGCTTGAGTGAAAAACACACAAGTAATTAAACATTAATTCGTTTAAGCGAGCCCTTCCTTGCTTGAGCAAAATCACGATAGAATCAATTCCTTTGGCCCTCGCTTGAGCGAGACTAAGTTCGCTTGAGCGAAAATAGACCAGAATCCATACATCTGATGCATATTAATCTCACTTAAGTGAGAATCATCTCACTTTAGCGAGATTATCAGTAAATGCAATCTGACTTAAGCAATTCAAGTTACATGGCCCATAATAATGCATTTTTCAAGGATTTCCCCAAATCATCCATTGGCACTTGTTCATACATCTAATTAGGACTTGTTCCAACACATCTTATACCATGATTCAAGCTATAAATCATTATATGCCTAAATTGTAATTCAATGCATTTTGGTCTAACTACCCAAGCCAATTCACAATGTAGGCCTATTTGGCCATAACCACACATACACACAAGTTATATGTATACATTATGAGTTATGGGTAACTACTACATGAAGTATTAGTCATCACATGGGAAAATGGCCTATCCATTTCCCAAATATACATACATGAATTATGCATTTCAAATACTCATAACTATATATACATGTACCATCAAGAATCACAATCCTCAACATCAATCATTCATTGATCAAGTTGACATAAAATCATTGCATCCCAATTGTCATCATTCATTATTAAGGTCATAGCCAAAAATTAGTCTTTCAAACACTTAAGGCCTAATTTTCACACATGACCTCTCAAATTAAACATCCAACATCATTCCATGTTCATATACATACTAAGTATACACACATATCGTATGCTTTACAAAAGGTTACCGGCCAAGGCTTACAAGCTTTCCTTCTATATTTACCTTCCCTAAGCTCAACCTCCAAAAGGGGTAGGATTTTTACATACCTACATCAACCTTTAAAAATAACAACTAGGAGGTGAGTAACATATACTAAATGAATCGATATTATACATTATGGTTATACATATATATATATATATATGCACAATATATGTTCCCAATGGAACGATATTATCTAACACACATTATATTATTTCGCATAGGGCACATGATTCAATCATCGTTTTTACATTATACATATACTAAATCATTGGCAATCACATCAAGCACAACCATCATTTGTAAGGTTACTACAAATTCTTTCTCTTTACTTTTCAATCATCCATCGCCACCACGGGCTACCAAACTCGACATATTTCTGGCTATATGCAAATGCTCTTATAGCTAATGCATATGCACAAAGAATCGGTAACAAATCGTGGATCCGACTATGGGAATAATATCATATAACATATGGGTCATGCATATGTGTGCTACTATGCCCCTACTGCAGTAGTAAATGTGTACACTTATCTCATTATTTACATGTATAACAATATCTTTTACTGGTACCAAACCACTACCGCCTCTTAGCACTAGTCACCTCGTGACATGTGGATTAAATAACATGGCCATAATTGCCACAAGTGCTATAGGCCCTCCCAAACACACATCGAGAGAGTCGTTTCCCATATAAACACTAAGGACACTTGCTCATCACAGAGCCACCCACCCACTGGGCCCACCAAATAGGTGTTAGTCCTCAAATTTACAATAAAATCTTTAATAAAAATTTTGTAAAAAGAATAAGAATTTGGTGAATTTGTTAGAAATTTAGGTTTTAAATTCAATAAATGGATGTTGTTGGAAATAATCTGCCCTTGATCAATTTTCTCTAGTTTTGCAGTAAAAATGTGAAGAATTTAAAGAGAAAAATTGAAGAACTGGAGAGCTAACGCGTAGCATCAACACCACGCGTAGCGTGGGAACTTCTGATGCTGACACTACACGTCACACCCACGCGTAGCGTCAGGAGCTACGTAGACACCACTGACAGGTGGTCAAGCACTCAGCCAATGACCCCTCTACTACCCATAAGTGTCCAAGCTGAATTGGGGGACAAGGCACATCTGTCTGGGCATGATTAATTAAAATAATTATACAATAATAGCCACTTCGAGATGATTAATGGAAGCTGAGTCAGGGACCAGACGCGTAGCGTCAGGCTAGCGTGCAGCGTCAGGACCCTTCCTCAGCCCTATAAATAGGGCAATTCTCCACACTTCTAAGCATCCCATCTCACATTCTGAGTTCTCTTCTTCTCTTATACACTCGTGTTTGAGTGGTTCTTTTGTGAGTTTGTAGTTCTAGAATAGTTTTCTAGATACTTGAGAGTGTTGTGTAGTATTATGATCGTGGTACTGTGAAGTTTCCATCGCCTTCATAATGTCAATCTCTGTAAGTGTTGTTTTTACTTTCACCATGTGTAACTAATCTGTTTATGTTGGAATTGGTGAACTAGTCTATTGAGTATGATATTGTGAATTCGATCTCTGTATGTTTATGATTCAAGTACATGTTAGTATTTCAATCTTTTACTAGTATGAACATCAAATGGGAGAATGATTTTCGTGTGTATTGAAACTTGTTTTATTAGTGTGAATGTCAAATGGGAGAATGATTATTCATGCCTTATTAAAACTTGTTTTAACGAAAGTAAAAGTTGAAATACCCTTAATATGCCAATTACTAGGGATAGAATTGGGGATTATTGTTGCCATAAGGCCAGTACTCAATGCAGGTTTCTACTGAGAAAGCTCACGAGGGATCAGACTTTATGGTGAATACTTAGAATTTATATCATGAGGGATCGGTTATAATGATTTTAAGTTGCAATGACATGAATTTGATGATTAAATATGCATGTTATAAGTTCCTCCATTGTTATTCTAGATTAGGGATCCAAATTCCAACATAATTTGTTTATCTGTGTTTTATCCTCAAGTATCTTAGCTATTCTAAATTGCAACTCAACTTTTTAGATAGATTGTTATTTTCTTTTTATCACATGAATAACTCAGCTATGCAATCTTGTGAATATTGTATAAATTATATATAAATTATTCTTTTGTGAATAGGTTTCGATAAATTTGCCATAGTAACTAGAAAATTACTGTAACTATTAGACTTTCAATCCCAGTGGAACGATATCTAAATTTGAAAACTATAAACGATTGGTGCGCTTGCCAATTAAAAGACCCAACAGTAACACAGAGTTAACAAGTTTTCTGCAACACTATATTACGGGTCTAACAATAGGGTGCCTCGTCACCAAACTATGGACAGCTTCGTGATTCCATTAAATCACTAGGGAACAATACATTTTTACCCATGCACTGGGCCGCCCTCTCACTGGGCCTGCCTGTTGGAATCCCTAACTTCCAAAACAGACAGTGTCTGATATGCCATGGATGCAAATGCATATCAATGCATTCTTACACTATGCATCCTAAATGGCACTCCACAATTAACGACTCACCACCATCATTTAGTGGATCTCAATATCCTCATCATTTTCAATCACCAAATATCATTGGATTTCATTCACATTAATTCTTAGTGGCAACCAATATTCATTAATTTCATCAATACACATATCATGGGATGTTCATACATTTATATTCGATCCAATCATGGTCATAACATCAATCATAAGCCATACACAATACCATAGATTAACATCAACATCATGTCCATCATCCCAAATATCATTCACCATATAATATCAATTATTCCAATTACATTTCAATCACATAACCATCAAAATATTCATCCAAACCAAATTATGGAACACATCCACATATATACACATCAATAATTGATGACATCATGCATTTAAAGATGTTACCCTCTCCTACCTAAGGAGAAGTAGAAATCACCGCGGTCCAAAAGTCCCGTTTCACTAATGTGGTCGGCTCCTACATTACACAATGTACCAAATAATTATTTTGTTTAAACCACCAAGATTTACCCATTATAAGCTAACTACTTGGTGTTAATGCCATTATTACTTGGGACTACCATTCATTTTCATTTATTTTACATTCAATGCAACACCCATTAATGAGTTTCCACATGCATGTCCATTTACCATTAAGATCACCATTAATACCACTCTCCCAACATTAATGACAAATTGGTATATGTTTTTCCCTAAATCCTAGGGTTAGGATTCTATTAAAACCCAACAACCTTCATTAATATTCACCATCTTCCATCATTTTCATCACCATTTTTGTGTACCACCATTAACCCTCATAAAAGCTTGCATTTATTACACTTTACCTTAAGGTTTGCATATTAAAGGCTCTCATCCAATAACCCATATGCATTAAATACTCTCCCAACCAAAATAACCCATAACCTAGGGCTCAAGCTTAACAAAATGGTGAGGAGCTTACCTCAAGCCAACAAAAGATAGTGAACACCAAAAGAGGGAGAAGGAGCATGAAATTGCAAAAGAAGAGAAAGGGAGCTTCAAACTATAACACCTCTATTTTTATTTTAATTTATTACAGAAAATTTTACATTAAAATCTTGATGGAATTTGACCATAGACCTTTAGAAGTTTTTTATCAGTATATTTTTTTAGAATTTATAAAAAAATTGAAAAAATACTAAAAAAACGAAATTGTTATTTGCACCCTCCAGATTGTTATTCGCACCACCCCTTCATAATGTATCAGATTCATTCACGTGAAAAATACTGTGCATTTCTGAAATTTTCAAACTTTACACAGTAATCTATATGAAATTTTCAATTCTTGCACGGTACTTTTATAATAAAATAATAGAATGCATAGTAATTTTTCTTCCTATAAATACCGAGCGAAGGAACGAAGGAAAATCATAGTTCTTATTAAATTTTCTTAATATAGTAGTGCTAGAGAGATAGTGGTGGAAGTAAGAGAGAGAAATAATTTTTTTGGAAAGAGATTCTGCTAAAATAATAAGGTAAGAATACCTCTCTTTTATATTTTTTAGGGTTATTTTCATATTGTTTTAGAAATCTATTATTATACTGGATATAATATTATTTTAAGTTACTATTCTGAATAGTAAATTACTATTTCAATAGTAAAATACTATTACAAATAGTAAATTACTATTCAAATAGTAAATTATTATTTACTATTACTATTTATTGTCACTATTCATGTTTTACTATTTACCATTACTATTCATGTTTTACTATTTACCATTACTATTCACGTTTTACTATTTACTGTTACTATTCACGGTAACAATATTAAAATTTACTATTTACCATTACTATGTATAATTACTATTTACCCTTTCTGTTTCAAATAATAATTTAAATTTTCATCTTACAACTATATTAAAATGAAATTGGTATATTTTAGAACTCGGAGACGAGGGGCGCATGAAGTTTCCATAACGAACTAAGACACAAGAGGTAAGGGGGAGTAAGATAGGAATATAATATGAAAAGACATAAGAATAATGGGAGGAGTTCCGTACTCCTTTTAAGTTTAATAATAATGTTATTATTTTAAGATAATAACTATTTAACTTAAAATTTATAATAAATTGTAAATTGTGTATCTTGTATAACTTGATCTGAAATACCTATGCAAAGACCTGGATAACCTATGTGAACTGGACTAAACCTATGCAAGAACTTGGACTATTATGACATGTATGGACTGAACTATACCTATGTGAAGACTGGATTGTATATATGGACTTATATAGACCTGTGCGAAGAATGAACTATAAGGACTCAAAATCAACTCTACTAATTTAAATAACCATTAAAATTTAAATTATATTTATAAGTGATATTTAAATGATTTGATTTGTTTATAATTAATAATATTTGATTTTTATTAATGATATTGTGATTTATAATATTAGACTGTGATTGATGATATGTGATTGTGATTGATGATCTTGTGATGTGGAGTTGAGCATATAGCCAGCATGACAGAAAGCTAAAACTCAGTAAGAATTTTCTTACCTTACTCTTTAAATTCTTATTTTAAGAGAAAGTATTTTATAATCATTTTAATCTTTTATTTCTTCTTAGAAATTATTTTCATTAACTTTACTTTTAATCTTTAGAATAAAAATCTAGTATTTATTGTAGAAAGAAGACATTTTATGAAAATTAATTTATAAAAAGGTTGAAATAATTAAATTATTGAATTAAAATAAATTATTATAGTTTTAAGTATGTCTAATTAATGAATTAAGAATTATTCTCTTTTAGTAAAATAAAATTTTCAAAAGTAAATTATTTTATTTTTCAACCTAATAACTAAAGATATTTTGAAATAATTGAGATTTCCAAATTCGATCTTTCTAAAGTTTTATATGAGAAAGTTTTGAGATATTTAAGGCTTGGAAACTCAATTTTGGTGAGGTTTAAATTTGAAAAGTGTACCAAATTTATTTTTGTAAGACAGAAATTCAGAGAATTGAGAAAATATACAGTTGAGAAGATGTCATAAACCTTTATGGTATTTAATAATTGAGTTTCTAAAAGCCTTAACCAACTAAATACGTGAGTAGTTCATGCATCATGAATCATTAAAGTGAAATAAAATGATATTGTCTAGGACGGATTATAGAAACCGAGGATACATTAGAGGAGGCTTAATTGCGAGCCTTGAGATGAGAGGGTGTGAAAGGGTGCTGCAGGGGACCTGGGGTAGCTCCTTAGTGTCGGGTACTTTCACAATAAAAACATTCTCAATCTGACTAGTCTCTAAGTGTTTCCATGCCAGTTGAGCGGTTCATGTTATTATTATCCGGAATTATGGAACAGTGTAAACTCCTGGTTGACTCAATGCAAATTAAAATTTAAGGGCCCACATATATAAGTAAGTTATGATGAAGATTTTGCATAACATTCACGCATCCATAATTGATTATGTATGTGATTGTGATTGATATTATTATATATTAGTTTATAAAAACCCTTTATTACTTATGCCTCATTTGGGAATATTATATTCTGTTTCTCACTCATTTCTCTGTGTTTTTGTTTCATATGTTTTACATTGATGGTTCAGAGGGAATGATCGAATAATCTCGGTAGTAAATATAACACATTCTAGAAAGGGAGCTCGGTATGAATACCGTGGTCTAATGAATAAATAATGTTATTAAGTAACTGCTTCTGGACCATGGAGTTTCCTCTCTTTCCTATAATGTTTAATATTTATTTTCTTCAGATGAATATAAAATTACTTTATAAAGTTTTAATAATATTTATGAGGTATTTCAGAAATGATGTATGTAATTTATTATGATAGTTTCTTTTTAATAATAATTGTTTTAAAAAAATTATGAACTTTTTACTAGAATTTATTAAGATGTAACAGAGGGCGTTACACCAACCACTATAGTCTCCTTCTTACTTAGAGAGGAATGAAATGAGGAGAGGGAAGGCATACACACTTGATGTGTTTTAAGAGGAAGAATAAGATGAAGAGGAATGAAGGGGAGGAGAAGAAAAGAGTGTTTGTGTTTGGGAAGGGGAAAGTGAACGTGAGATTTAGAGAAAAAAGGGGCTTTAGTGTTTAAAATGTGGCCTCATTAATAATTTCTTCATTTTACAACAAACAAAATCCTCATACGAGCTCAATACTTATTTAAAAATTATTCTGAAGATATATTCAGATTCCCAATAATATTCTTGACAGCCTTACTAACAGTATCTCGATCAGAGATACTTGGTCTGACACTCATATTTTACTCGGATATTAAATTCAACTCTTTAGCCATAATAAATTATGAATAATCATAATAATTCCTAATTTAATCATTTCTAAATTTTTGGATGTCAAGTAATTCACATTTAATTATTTATTAATTATTTCACTTAATTAAGTATTTATACAAATTTTGGGATGTTATATATGACATTTCGATTCGTCGTGGATATCAAGGTTGTCCGTTCTTGGGGCATTTGGTTTGTTTAGCACTTTGGTTACTAATGGTTTCCTTTTTCCTTTTTGTTATGATATGATTGTTATCCTTAATAAGAATTGTGATTTTCCACCTATTGAGTCAGATCCATCTTGCATGATTTATGCATTGAAAATAATGTAGTTTTTGAAAAGTCCATGGAATGTGAGTAATTGCATTGAGAGTGTGAAAATATAATATGCATTGGAAGTGTGGATGAGATTTAGTGATGTATGAATTTGATAAATGACAAAGGCAAAATGGCCTACCCATGGATGTATGATGTGTGGATATATATATATATATATATATATATATATATATATATGTATGATATGATTTTGATAAATTACATTTAATGTGTTATTACTTTTACTATTTATTACTTGGAGTGGTACTCACTTCTTTAATTATTATTTTAGTGAGTTTTCAAGGAAGTGATGCCGCTTTGTGAGCTCGGAGGTAAGAACAATGCAATGTCAAAGATGAAAATTCTATTTAGTTATTTTGTGGTGGTGTGTGTTGTGGACACCTGAAATATGTGGTTTTGATTAATACATGAAGTTTTTGTATAGCCCTTCGATTGACTTAAATTGGCAAACAAATGTATACAGTGCCAAATGTTAAGGTATGACCCTTCGATTGGCCTAAGATTACAAGTACATAAGTACATAAGATTTGATGCCATGTTTTAGTATGTATGATGATATGCGAATTTTATTTATGTGATTGATAGTGGATAGGTAGCTGACACCTCGCTGGAGGTTTAGATTGTATCTTGCCATAGTATTATGATTGAGGACTTAATCCCCCTTATGTCCAAGAATTATTTGAACAACAGAGAGTGTGAATTGAAGTATTGATTGTGTCATGTAAGTGATGTCCTAAGGTTGGTATTCCTTGATCCCTACTCATATTGTCATATATGGGAAATGAATGATACATTGTTAGGGACCTATAACTTGGGAAAGTTCATCCTTAAGCATGCTTCAGGCTTGTGGTTTTCTATTTCCGATATGTATTGTTAAGTCACGTGTCGCTTAGGTTCTTAGGGTTAGTTTATCGGGGTTGTCTTATTTGAAACCAAAAATTTCCTCTAATTTTTAGTAAACCCTGAGGATTAATTCCAGGAATATAGACGGGACATCACATTCATAATAGTTACAATAATCACTAATTAATATATATATATATAGAGAGAGAGAGACAGAAAAAAAAATACATAAATTGATCATTCAAAGACAACATTATGTTTCTTAAAGACTTTTTTCCCAAATAAGTCCACAAAGATTGATTTGGTCCTCATATTAATTATATATTAAGCCATTAGCAATTTAAACAATCATTTTTATTGATTTTAAGTGTTAAGAAAAGGTTTAACAATCAACATGAAGACCAAATAAATCTTTGAATAACTTATTTGAGGTTAAAAATCTTTAAGGGACCAAATTAAGGACAATATAACCTTTAGAGGACCAATTTAAAAGTTTTATATAGTGTGACTATAATTAATAATATTATAGATATTATTAAATATAGATATATATTGTTATTATTATACGCTGTTTAATATTTAATAATAATTTTTAAATTTATTATTAAATAATATAATGGTTTATCATCTTGGTGTTATATCCTGTTTTTATCCAAAACATGACTTTATATTAATCCAAACCATGTTGACTTAAAATTCCTACACATTTATAATATATAACTAAACTAGTTATAGTACCTGTGTTTTACACATGTTATTCAGGGCTTTTTTTTTATTAATGGGGCAGTTCAAAAAAAATTATGAAAATGGGGTCATTTTTAAAAAAATTTCATGTCTGGGGCTCTTTTGTATATCGTACGGGGCCCACACGACATACAAAATTGTATGTCCCAAATGTGACACCAGCAGAACATGACACGTGGCTGTATCGCATTTGGCTTGGACGACACAACCATTGTCAGCGGTTCACATTTCCAACCGTAGACAATTAGCCCCCAAGGTGACATGTGACACGCTAAACCATTGTCAGCGGTTCAAACTCTTAACCGTTGACAATAATACTAAAATCTATAATAAAAATAATTTTTTGACTTATTGTGATATACATAAATAAATTTAAAATATAATGTATTAAATAACACAAATATTTAACTAAAATACTATATTTTTTTATAAAATCAATTATTTTGAATTTGTAATTAATTTTGATATTAGATATAGTAGATTTGATTTAAATAAATATAGTATTTTAGTTAAATTTCAAAATTTTTGGTATTAAATATAGTGGATTGGTTTTAAATAAATATATTATTTGATTCAAATATTTGTATTATTTTATGTATTTCATTTTAAATTTACTTATGTAGTTTGATTTTTTTTAAAATAATTTAAATCTTAGATGTATTATTGTCAGCGGTTAAGAGTTTGAACCGCTGACAATTGTTTACCGTGTCACATGTCACCTTGGGGTCTAATTATCTGCGGTTGGAAATTTAAACCGCTGACAATGGTTGTGTCGTCCAAGCCAAATGCGACACAGCCACGTGTCATGTTTTGCTGGTGTCGCATTTGGGACATACGATTTTATATGTCGTGTGGAACCCGTACGACATACAAAAGAGCCCCAGACATGAATTTTTTTTAAAAATGACCCCATTTTCATATTTTTTGTAACTGCCCCATTAATAAAAAAAAGCCTGTTATTCAGTAAATTTATGTTAACAATTTTTTTATAAAATTATCATATAAATATATAAGCAATAAAAATAAAATGTTAAATTTCATAAAATATATTTTATAATATTTTAATTTATTAATTTTCTAATATTATTGTAGTAATATTTTATTATACAGTCTTAAAAATTTTATAATATACAAAATATTTTATAATATTCATACCTGTCTAGTATAATTTTTTCAATTATTATAATATTTAAACATTATTAATAACAACATTATGAAATTAAAAGCTTAAAATAAAAATAGAAAATAATATCATATATCATAACATAATAAAAATGAGAAGAAATGATAATACTTTAAATATAATTTTGATATAATATAATATTATCGTTTTATAATCTTTATGATAATATATTATCATTATACAATTAAAATATTAAAAAAATTAGTCTTATATTGTTTAAACAAAATTATAATAATAAATATTGAAATAATATAAAAATATTAATTATAAAATTAATAAATTAAAGATTAATAAATTAATAATAAATTTCATACTCCAATTAATATATGTAAGTTCTAAAAGATATTATAAATTATTTAATAAAATTTTATACAATGATATTTTTTGTTAAATATTAGTATATTAATATTATTTTACATAAGAAATATAAAGAGAAAAGATTAAAAAAAGGAAAATTATGAGAGGGATTAAAATGATTGAAATTACGAGAAAAAAGGCAGAATCTGAATCACTTGAATCTTATTTAAGAGATGTTAAATTGTTTATCACTTGAATCAATTTTTGTTAACAAGTAATTAGTTTATCATTATATATCATCCAATTTTTCAAAAAGACCAATTTGATTAAATTGAATTTTGAATTGTTCAAACTTCAAACTATTGGAAGAATAGAATCAGACATAGATATTTGACATCAAAATTAAAAAAAAATATATAACTTTTTTTAGGTAGAAAAAAACTAAAAATATACTTACTCATGACCAAAAGCAACAAAATTAGAAAACACTAACATTACTTTTTTTTAAAAAATAATAAAAAAGAAACAAAATTCCATTAACAAGGGTCCTAGCTCCTAGGTCACGAACTTCCCCTTCAACATTGCATCGGAGTTACTTCTCTATTGTTATCCAGGTGGAAGCACGGTCGATACACTTGGATTCACTCCACCAAACATGCAATCCCTTTCCCTGACTCTGAGCAAGAGGCTCTCCAGTTCCAAGCCTCTCCTCTTCAGAATCTCTTCCAACCTCGTCGCTCACTCATCCACCACCTCTTCTTCCTCTCCTCCGATCTCCGCTCCCCACACCGCCGCCACCGCCTCGCATTCCTTCACTTTCAACAGCCTCATCAACGCTCCCTGGTCTGCAACTCAATCCCGTGGAATCTCACTCTCTGGATCTGATGTATGCTATTCCATTTTCTCTGTTTTGCTTTTTCCGTTGACGATACTGATCCTTCGCCCGTGCTACTCAAATCTTATTGTTTTTCATTTTTTCATTGTGATTGGATGCTTCCACCTTAATTTTAGGGTTTATTATGATAATTATAACTGTTCCTACTTGTGTTGCAGGTTAGACTTGGAAATCTCATTGAAAACCGAGGTAGATTTCTTTTTTTTTTGTTTTTGCGAAATTATTTTGTTTTATTTTTGATGATTCAATTTTTATGTATTTTACTTTTCTCTTGTGGTGGGTATGGATGTTTGTTGCTTCCAGGGCGCGCTCATGAGGTGATTACCGATTGTTTTTGAAATTGGTTGTGAAATAAGATTCGTTGGAGCTGGTTGTCTAACTTGTCGTTTTGTTGCCTTAATCAAATTAGGTTCTTAAACTATATCGCTCCCATGAAGGAACAGAAAAAGCCACTCTCAAGGTTCATTCTGAGATTGTCTTTTTTATTTTTGTTTTGTTTTTCTTTTCGTTTATGTATGTCTTATTGAACACTGGCCCTTGACAGACTTTTTGATTACTGTTGTTTGTGTGTTTGTATATCTTTGCTGCCTTAAATGTTGAAAAGAGAATTAGCATAGTGATGATTAGCATGTAACGTTTTTCATTCTAACCAAGTGTTATTAAAGGGTTTCACGTGGCATGATGTGTTAAGTGAAAGAGAGGTTTTTTGACCATTGTGTGTAAGAGAAAATCCTTTTGGAAAATTTTCCAAGTTGCACATCTTTAAGTTATAACATGAGATTTAGAGTCAGCTCCTATGTCCAGTCTCCACTACACTATGTGTCTATACCCCTTTCCCTAGTAGGGGAGAAGTTTCTTAAATAAATCCAGAATACTTTTTTCCTTTGTTGACTTTTGATTTGTGAGAAAAATGGTGAATAGAGAAAAACATGTTGTAATATGGCACTTGAGATAAATAACAGTTTACCTGGTACAATCATTGTTTTCTCTTATGTTTTTATTATAAATACTTAGAGCCATAGTGTGTAACAAGTTATTCTTCATGATCAAACTATATATGCATTGCCCCCTTGAAGCAGCCTAGTTGGTTAAGGTGCAGAACACCTCCACAGCGTCCCTTTGCCCTTTTCCCATTCCCTTATCCCTTCCATTCCTTTGTAAGGTCTACTGTGAGCCTTCCTTGGGGCAGGAGAACTGATGTCTTATTTATGTATTTACTGGCTGAACAAAGTTAGATGTATCTATGAAGCTATTTGCTACACACACGCCTACTTGGATTGCTTGTAAAAAATTTGGTTCAAGTGCAAGTGATTTTTTGAGACATTTACCATAGATGGTCAGCACCTCAAAGGGTCATGTTGAATGTTTTGATTAAGCAGTTTTTCCATTTTAATGACCTCAATAGTATTGGGTGCTGAATGGAATGAATTCTATGTTTGGTACTGCTAGTGCTAAATGCTCAAACCAAGTTTGTTTGTATACCAATGACTCCAGGTTCCATCTCACACTGTAGCTGGTTATGCCACAGTTGCTACTACAGGGGATGACATCATAAGGTTAGTTAATGTGTCTCAAAGCATTCAATGGTGAAATTGGTCATGCTTTCAATTTTGTTAAGCATCGTCTACTATTGTATTGATGAGCTTGATTATTGTATTAAGTGTATTGGCATGCTTTGAGTACCGCGTATGGCTAGAATTTTGAATGTTTGATTGAACATCTTATCCATACTGTACTGTCATTTATTTTGGAGAAGTAATATTATTTGGTGGGAAGGGAAAAGGTATTCTCCAAATAAACCAAAGAAAATCAAGTAAAAAACCTAGAAAACAACAGTATAAAGAAAACCAACTCCAAGGGGAAAATACAAAACGGAACCCCCAAAATTCTCCAAGGAAGCTCCCCCCAGAAAACGCCTGCTTCAATGCTTGACAAATTCTAAGTATGCATGCTAATTCCTTTTCATTCTCAAATCTTGATAGTTTACTGTTGTTGCTAATCTTCAAACTTCCTTTGCTACCTTTTCCACTTGTACTATGTTTATTCAGTGAAAACATCATCTTTCTTGCTCAGCAGATTAACTAAGTTGATCCCCATTGAATCAGGAGGTGATTGTGGATCTGCATATCACTAGCATTGCCCAAGGGAGGCCTAATAGAAATAACTTCCTCATCTAGTCCTTTCACTTTGGTCAAAAGGTTTTGTCTGTTCAAAATCTAGGCTATGCAGAATTCTCATTTCTTAACCAGTTTAAATAGAATGACCTTCTAGAAGACTATTATTGTTCTCTACGGGATATTTGCTGCCTATACACTTTGTTTTCAATAAAGTGTCTTCTCTTCTACAAATTAAACGTCAAAGTCACTTGTACTGAACATGTTGATCAAAAGTTTCATGTGACCGGAGACATTGATTGAATCACTAATATTAGCATTTTTACATATGCTGATTCTCATCTCCATCTTGAAGGGTACCTGGCAACTGAATCTGTGAAGCTCCACCATATTATAAAGTGCTTGATGTATGTTGTGGAGGGGTAAAGGATTTGATTATTGCGGCCACTACTACACCAGATTCTGATGGTCATCTTGATGGTTGGAGGATATTTTATGTAAAAGAATATTTTGTAGCATGATGTTGCTAATAGGACTTCTATTACCTTCCTTCTCTTTATAGTGTTCAATGCATCAATGTTAGACTTGCATCTCAAGGTGTAGAAATGTATGAGTCTACAACCTGCCAAGCATCCACTGTCATGCATTCTGCTCAGAAACACCTCGAGACGAAGCAGTGACGTGAATCGTGGAGACGGTGCCGTCTCTGCTCTCCTGGAAAAGCTAAAATATCCGCTTTGCAAAACCCTGAAAATCCTTCTTTTCACACGATTTCAGTGTCTTTCTTCTTTGTCCTGAAGTGTGAATACACTTCATCTTCTTCACTCTCTCGTTTCTGCACAGGTCATCATCTTCACTCCCTCCTGTTTCTGTGAAGGTGGTCTTCTTCGATCTCTCTCTCTTCAGGGTCAGGGACTAAGACCTCTGTTTCATGCACAAACCTCTGTTTAGGAGACACTATGAGGGAGGCGCACGTGGAGGCTCTCTCGTTCTCCTCTAGGGCCAACGCATGAAGTGATGAAGGGAGGAAAGTGTTTTCTTTTTACTTTAGATTCAGGTTTGGAATTTTTTAGACTACTAGAGAGGAGTGTTTTTAGGGTCATTTATTTTTGTTTTGGTTACAAGGGCCTATTATTATTATTGCTATTGTTGTTATTATTATTATTATTATTATTATTTATTTCTTTATTGAAGTTGCTTTCATTTTAATATCACACATCATATTTTATGTAGGTGTTTAATTTAATATATTTATGTTTATATATTATTTAGCATTTCCGGTTGACTCTTATTCGTCTTCATTTTAATATCACACATCATGTTTTATTTAGATGTTTAATTTAATATATTTATGTTTATACATTATTTAGCATTTCCGGTAGACTCTTATATGTCGTCTTACACATTACGAATCTACGTTTCGATAATCCCCTCCGTCTCAAGATAGAATTTACATTTTAACAACCTTGCAATACAGTGTCTGGGTTTTGGGTTATATGTGCCTTTTCTACTCCCTTTTCTTGATAATAAGCCCGTTTCAGTTCTTTCTTTCATTGCTGATTTTTCTTATATCCTTGGGCAATTAGTTTATCCTTTTTTAATTATTAGTTTAGCTTATTCAAAGCTAATGGGGCATTAGATTGATCTTAAGTCTTGAATCTTTGTTTAAAACTAAAAGAATCATTGAAACACATATGAATTACATGAGTTTGGTACTCTCTCTTTCTAAATCAAAACTGCCATTCAAGACATGCTTTTGTTAATTCCCATTTCTGTGTATGCATTGGTTGCCATGTACAGGAAGGAACGTAACACTGGAGCGAGGACTGACAGCCCGAAGATAAAGAGAGAGAAGCTACTGAAAGCTACTGCGTTTGTCCCTCTTCTCTTGATATACCCAAACGCATATTCTTTGCTGTTGGCAAATTTCTTTGTATTCTGGCATATAAATGCAGGGATTGAAGAGATTTTGGCAGATTATGTTCACCAAGAAATGACCCGAGAATTTGTCTTGATTTCTCTCAGATTGTTCTTGATAATCGCAATGAAGGATGTTTTCTTAAACTTTATTTTTGTATGATCAGATAGCGCATGGGTTGTGCTGACATTGCTTTATAATAAGAGCTCATTCAGGGGCAAACTCGAGAAAACTGCTTTTAGTTTCTCGTCGTTTCTCAAACTTTAAGAGGAGAGGTAACATGATAATTTCTTGTTTTATCAAAGTTGATGAATGAATTTTAGCCTGTATTGCACATATCTTCTGCTGATAGTCATGGGTAGAAAATGTATGTATTGTTTGATTTTATGTTATTTAAGATATCTTATTTAAATTTGAGTCGGACATAATTATTATAGGGGATAAAACTTATAAGTTACAATTGAATTTTAATCTCAAGATAAGTTGGAACAATATCATTTGAGTTGATTTTCACTTTCAGTGGTTTCGGTTACATGTTTTTGAAGAAAGTAGTTTGCATATTAAGTTTGTAATATAGCTCTTTGTCGTTACATTTATAAAATTGGCGTTATCTATCTGTTACATTTTGGAACTAAGATGAAAAAACATCTTTACGTATTTTAATTTGAATAATCGCCGCCAAAAAATTTAATTATATTTGTACTATAATCTTTCTCTCCTTCTCGAGTGATTTGGATAACTTTTAAATGTCACCATTGGTCCCAATAATTACAAAAAAATAGGATGCTTTTACATCCTTAAACTCTGGACCATGGTGGTCTTATAGTTTAGGACAAAACCCGAATGAATAAAATATTATTACTAGACTAGTTATTAAAAAAACATTACTAGATTAACACTAAGTATTTAGTATGACATGACAGTGCCGTACTAAAATAGGAGCAGGAGCTTTTCTATTTAATAATTCAAATAGAAAAATTCATAAAAAAAGTAAATCTATAATAAAAGAAATCCTATCACTGTAGCCGACGTTAGCAAGGCACAGTGTTAGATTATATTTATTATGTAAAGTATTAAATAAATAAATTTAATTTTTACATTTATTTTTTTATAGTTAAATTTTGGCAATACTAGTTTTTTAATTTAGTTTTATATTTATTTTTATAAATAATACTTCGTTAAATATTTATTTTAATCTTCTATTTCATGTTTGTATTAAGTTAGATTTTCTTTTTAGTTAGGTCTAATATATTTTCCTATTTACATGTTCATTGGTTGATAATTAACATTAAAAATGGAAAAATATGCGTGGAGATCAAACTCCTAAGGTATTTACGGATTATATAAGATCAAACATTCCCATCCTACTCACATCTTATTCACCACCCTCAAGCCTATTAAATAACGGTCACAGTTTATCGCGGTAAGTTAAAAAAACTTTATAAAAGTTATAGCGGACGCTATAACGGGTTATGGCGGACACATAACGGACACTATAAATAAAACCATAATATCATAAATAACTTGAAAAAACATATCATAATATCAAAATATCATCCAAAGCAACATCCAAATCAAGCCATAATGTCATAACTCATAAATAACTTAAAACATCAAGTCATAATAACATCTAAATGTTAAACAAACATAAAAGAATCAATATAAAAAACAGTCTAGTCATTATCTTCATCCCCTTCTTCTTCATCAAAATAGTCATTCTCCTTGTGGGGAATGTTAGCAACAAATCCTTCAACTTCTTCTCCTTCGGATGGGTGGTCATGAAGATCCAGCTCCTCAACATCCTCTAATTCATCCTCGGTGTCTTCATCATCCACAAATTTTAGTTCTTCTTCAACTTCGACCACTTTCTTTTCTCCTTTTCTACTTGAAGAACTTGCTCCTCTACCTCTTTTTGATTTAGACACAGTTGATTTTTGTTGCTTTCTTTTGTTCTTTCTCCTTGTATATGTTTTAGGCTCTCCAACTCCGGAAATTCTATACACATCCCGCCATCGGAGATCATCTCCTCCATGGACTTTCATCTTCATCCTCTCCATCCATCTCTCCCACTAGCCATCATTGGATTCATCAATCCCTTGAAGGGAGATTGTGTCAATCTCATCATTAATGTTGCATCTTCGTAGGAGTGCTTGATTGTATTTCACAAACACCAAATCATGCAATCTTTGGTGCTCAAGCCTATTCCTTTTTTTGGAATGAATCTAGAAGATTAAAGGGGAAATAATAAGACTAAATGTATAAATTTAGAATTGATTTACAAGTCAAGTCTCAAGTTCAGACTTACTTGCTCAAAAACACTATAATTTCTTTCACAAGCGGATGCACTACAAGTTAGGTTCAGAATCTTTATGGCAAGGGTTTGTAAATTGGGAGTGGTAGTGCCAAAGAGTCGCCACCAATTAGCTACAAAGTAATGGTCAATCAAATTGTTAGCACTTAAACACCTAGGAAATGACTAATTGAACTATAAATTGTGTAGTCTTTTACCTGGTGTGGTTTTGTTCCTCATTTCTTTTGCCATAGGATTACCAAACATCCCAGCTGATGTTTTATATGAATGCAATTCCATCAAGATTTGTGTCTGCAGCTTTAGGTTTCCCACCAACATACCCATGCAATCATAAAACCCTTGAATTACCTCAAATCAAACTCCAATCTGGGGTTGGCATAAAACATCTTCGGGTTCAACAAGTGACCAACTGCATGTAATGGCTGATGAAGCTGACAATTCCACTTATCATTAATTATGGAAAAAACATCAGTGTATTTTTTCTCATCTTTTTAAAAAGATGATATAATTGCCTCATTTGCTTTCTCTATGGCTTCATAAATATAGCCCATGGATGGCTTTTTCTCGCTATCAACAAGCCTAAGCACCTTCACCAATGAAGCCATTACTTTCAAAATGTACACCATATTCCTCCAAAAATGAGACATTAGCACGGTTTTTGTTGATTCCTTTCCTTTTGCCTCCCTTGACAACTTGTTTTGTTGCCATTCTTTACTGATAAACATTTTTCTTAGGTTAGTTTTTTCTTGGTGGATCCTCTTCAATGATAGGTAAGATGTAGCAAATCGGGTTACCGTATGCCTCACAAGCTCCTTTTCGTTGGTACATTTTCTCATCAAGCTCAATGTGCTTGAATGGCTATAGATGAAGCCAACCAATGCAATAGCTCTTTTGAGGGTCTTCTTGATCATTGGAAGTTCTCCAATATCCTCCAACATCAAGTCAATGCAGTGGGCTGCATATAGAGTCCAAAAAAGCTTAGGATACTTCTCCTCTAACAGTTTCCCAACACGAACATAGTTGCTGTTGTTATCCGTTATGACTTTGGATAAATTTTTTCGGTCCAAACTCTTCCACAATGGCCTCAAGCAATTGAAACAACTTTTCCCTGGTCTTCACAAAATCTGAGGCCTTAATACTCTTGTAGAACATACTCCCAGCTCAGAATTCACCGAAAAAAATTAATGATTGACCTTTGCTTTCTATCGGTCCATGCATCAAACATAATAGAGCAGCCAAACTGAGCCCATTGCTCTCCATGTCCATTCAACAACTCCTTTGTATACTTCATCTCCTTTTTGAGAAGTGACACTCTAATATCATGAAAGCTAGGAGGAGGTAAATGAGGTCCAAAATTGCCAACAGCTGCCAACATATGATGAAAACTTTCCAACGTAATCAAGTTGAAAGATAGACTGGCTTGATACAAAACCAGGCAATGTACTAATGCACTTTTTTCACAACCTTCTTATCAACTGCTTCCTTTATGTTTTCCTGCCTCATTTTTTCCTTTTGATTTTTAGCAATGGTTGATTCAAGCCTCTTGCAGTATAGATCAATTGGACCCTTTAATTCAGATTGAGACCTCTTGTTCAGTATGGCACTACTACCGGTTTGAGATTGGGAACCATTTCAGGTTCAGGATTCCAACTCTTTAAATATATCTTCTTCATCATCACTTGCACTGCAGCTTCCATCACTCGTTTTACCACAACTTCTCCCTTCCTCTTCTTACTTATCATTGCAGCTTTCAACTCTTCTCTAACCTCAATTGGACAAGTCGGGCAAGGTGCAACATTTCCCAGCTTCCTAATTAAGTGCTCAGTCGCCCTTGTAATGCCTTCGTTCATCACTTTTTTTTTTGCAGAAATTACATCAAATGGCGTTTGTATCACCATGATTCACAATGGAACAATACTTCCACCCAATGTCAGTTTTGCTATTGTTACTCCTTCCACTTGTAGTAGTGGCAGTGGCAGTACCATCAATGGGGTCGGCATTTGTTGCCATTTAGTACTGTATTGGAGGAACAAAAGGGAAGGAGGAATTATTTAATATTACCGTACTGAAATAAAACTAATATGGAACAAATAGGGGAAATGAAAACTGTTACTACAGTGTTGTAACAGCATCATGATAACAACACCATTAAAAATAGAATCATTAAAAAATAGAACATGTATACACAACACAACACCATTAAAAAATAAAGCCAGCAACACCATTAAAAAACATAACATGCATAACACTACCATTAAAAAAATATATGCATAACACCACCATTAAAAAAAGGAGAATATGCGTAGTACCATAAAAAAGAAGACAACTTAGAACCATAAAAAAATAGAAGAAGAAAAACAGCAACATAAGCAACAAACATTGAAAGAGAAAAAGAGCAACATAAACGGCAAACAGAGTTGAAGGAGAAAAATAGGAGTTGGAGAAAACCATTGAAAGAGAAGGAGGAAAATAACAACATAAACAACAACTGCTCTTATGTCATTGAAATAGTTGAAAGAGAAAAATAGTTAATTAAACCATTGAAAGAAAAGGAGAAAAATAGCAACATAAATAGCAAAGAGAGTTGAAGGAGAAAAATATGAGAAAAACAAAGCTTTGTTGAAAAAGTCACTTAAAAAGTCACCGGAATGGTTGCAAAGGTGGTCATAGGAGACTCCACGACCGTCGTAGTTGCTCTTCGTCACCGAAAATGGTCACCGGAGGCTGATGTAAGCTGGCACTCGACGGTGGACGCAGGGGAGGAAAGGTAGCAAGTGAAGAGTGTTTCAAAAATGGAGGGGGCTGCTGTAAAAACCTAATTTTTTGGGTCTTTTAATTAACCCGACCAGACCCAGAAGGGCCAAAACACGGGAACCCAAATAGCATCGTTATAACCGTTATTCCCTGTCATGAACGTCACAACGCCATGGCCATAACGGCCGCTATTCCCAAAATAGAGAACATCGTTATGGTGCCTATTTTTTTGAGTGGCAAATCGTGGATTGGCCTAAAACCATACCGCTACACCGTTATGGCGCCGCCATAATGATTATTTAATAACGATGATACACGACCACTCCTTCCACACTAGTGAATACCACTTCTGCGACCTACTTTACTTGTTCACAACCTAACGGCTTTTTTAACATCAATCTCCCTATCCTGAATGTTATATAGCGTCAACAACGCTTTGCAAGCGTTGTGTACCTAGCCGGGCTTGCCACAAAAATAACGGCAGACTCCTTCAGAATTGCTTACCATCATCTCCCCTTTTTCCTACACCGTCAATTCAGGTTGCCTCCCACATCGCCAGATCTCAGCCCTCAGATCATGGCCCTACTAACCTACAACTTGTTCCCTATGAGGCACACGAGGTTTGCTTTCCTCCGTTAAATCTACGACAAGACATTATGAAATTTGGATCATCCGTTCAAAAAAAGTGGATGGCGGCTAATAGCCACTTAAAGGATCAGCTCCAATCTGGACTGTCCTTTACAAATACTCTATGCACATTGCCCAAGGAAAGCTTAATCCATGCCTTTTCTCCTTCTCTAATTATTACACGCCAGCTCACCCTCTTTTTTCAAGAAATCCCAACATCACCCTTAGCAAACCCCCACCTCACATGTCTTTTGGATTTTAGCTTACCCATTCCCATAGTCAACTTATTGAAGATAATTTGGAAGTTTGGATAGTTATCATGCCCAATTGGAAAAAAAGGGGGGGGTCTCACCTAGTAATATAGTTTTAGACTAAATAGTATTTAGTTGTTTTGAATTTATTATTTTTATTTTTTGATTTTATGTTTTAAAATATTAATGTAATCTTTATCATATTTTACATCTCGAGGACAAGGTATTTGTCTAAGGGATAGGAATGATAGGAGATAAATATTAAAAACATATTAGGCTCAATTAGGATATAGCCTATTAAGTATTCTAGAATATTTTACACTTTAGCATATATATATATATATATATATATATATATATATATATATATTGTATCTCATTTATCATATTGAATAGAAAAGAAAAAAATATTTTCTTTTACTTGTTAGTTTTATGTTTTTTTAAATAGTAACCCTAATTCCTTTGATAGGTCTTTTTAGAGCCTATCATGATTTAAAAGTAAATTTAAAAATAATTAATATGATTTTATAAATATATAATTATATAAATATAAGTGAAAAATTTATTTTATAAATAAAATTTGATATATACATATATATATATATATATATATATATATATAAAGTTCGATTTGGTGCTTTTCAGTTCATTCGATTCAGTTTATTCAGTTCTTGATTTTTTTGGATCTATTTTGCGATGTGTACTAGTTTAGATCAGTTTATGAATACCTTACTCATGACGAGATATATAAAGAACTATTTACTCAACCACTAAACCATACTTTTGTAAGGATTATCTATGCCAACACACATTCAGAAAGATGTATATTTGGTATACTAAATATGGTAATAAAATTTTTATTAAATGTTTTTATTAAATATTAATATATTTTATATTTAAAATACATAGTATGATAGTCATATGAATTGATAAAATAATATGAATTTACATTTTGTCACATACACTCCTCTCATTTATGTTTTATTTAAACAAAAAAAACTAAGGAAAATATGAATTGTTATCCAATTCATATATATATATATATATATATATATATGTGTGTGTGTGTGTGTGTGTGTGTGTGTATAAACACTTTTCGTACACAGATCCAAATGAAGTGTTAGTTTAGTGGTTGAGGAGGTGGTCCTTTATGTAGGAGGGTCAATGACACATCATATCTTTATTGATGGAGTTAGTCAAAAGTTGGCGGAGAACCTAACTAACACAATTAGAAAATATATGGGACCTAACTAAATTTAAAAGATCTTTGCAAAGATCTTTTTTGTGGGGAGGGAGTGAGGAGAGGAAGAAAATTTGTTGGGTAAATTGGGAACAAGTGTGTAGTAGTAAGGAGACAGATGGGTTGGGTGTGAGGGATTTAGGAAAGTTTAATGGGGCTTTACTTGGTAAGTGAGTTTAGAGACTGTTGGGGGATCATGAGTGTCTATAGAGCAGAGTATTAAAGTCAAAATATAGGTGTGGTGCTTGGTCTTGGGATTGGGAGGTTTTCAAGAAAGGGTCAAGGTGGTGGCGGGATCTTGGGAGTGTGTTGAAAATGTCTAATGAGTTTGGATGGTTTCAGGCTAATGTGAGGAGAGTAGTGGGTAATGGGGTAAACACCAAGTTTTGGACTGATTGTTGGTTAGGAGAAACTACGTTAAAGTCCCGTTATCACAGGTTGTTCTTAATGTCCTTATAGCAAAATGATATGATTACTGATATGGGTACATGGGTGGATAATACATGAGTATGGGATCTAAAGTGGCGCAGAGATTTCTTTGTTTGGGAAAGTGAATTAATATCATCTCTTATTCAAGACCTCGAGAACTTTGGTGGTTCACGTTTGGCAACACAAGATTCTTGGCTTTGGTTGGGTGCTTCTTCTGGTCAGTTTTCAGTGAAGTCAGCTTACAATATTCCGAGTCAGCAGGTTCTTAAGTGGGATCATCACTTTGTGAGTTTGTTCTGGAATAACATTGTGCCCCTAAAAGTTGGTGGACTTGGGTGGAGATTAATTCTTGATTGACTTCCATTTAAGGTTAATTTGAGTACACGTGGGATCACATTTGATAATTCAACTAATTTGTGTGTATTGTATGGTGAGTGTGTTAAAAGTAGTTTTCATCTTTTCTTTTCATGTAAAATTCTCTATTTATTATGGCAGTCCTGTTTTGACTGGCTGGGTTACTCTTCAGTGATGCACTGTTGTGCTAAGGACCATTTTGAAAGTACTTTGGGTTATGAGGTTACACAAAATATTCAATTTGGGTTGGCTGTGACGTGGTTTGCTACAGTTTGGACTATTTGGGAGATTCGTAATAATATCATTTTCAAAGGTGGAGTTGTAAATGGTGAGAAAATGTTAGAGCTGGTTCAATATAGGTCTTAGTTATGGTTAAGGTTTCGAATGAAAGGTTTTTTTGGGGTTTTATTGACTGGTTCCGGGAGCCTATGTTATGTTTATCTGGTTAATTTTCTTTGGTTTGCAATCTTCTTGTATATAGGTTAAGGTACCCCTTGTACCTTTTTAATACATTTGTTCTTTGCTGATAAAAAAAACTAAATTTAAAAGATATATGAAACATATATATAATATAATAATGATAATATTGTAATAATTATAATTATTTTATATTTTTTAAATCGAATAAAATGAAATATTATAAAAAAGAAAATATAAATGAATTAAATATGGAATATATTGTATTGAATTCTATAATTTCTAATTTCTAGAAAAATTCAATTTCTAAAAAAAAATAGAATTCCATTTTTTGATTTTTCTATTTCAATCTATTATATTATTTGAATTTTTTATAGTTCATTTTTTATAGGTTATCAAATATTAGAAATATATATAAAAGAATTGCTATCTTACTTTAAATACTTACGAATAATTACTACAAAAGAGATATGTGTGAGATATTATTAAGAAATCGATTTCATTCGTGAATAATATATTCATATCACATATCACAGTTTTCTCTTATAATACCTCGGGTGAATGGGTATTTAGTTATGGTTTTTTTTATAAGAAGAATACTTAGTTTACTTGTATTTGAATATAATAAATAACTATTATATTTAATAATTAAGTATTATGCTTATTTATATTTACTATGTTGTATTATAAATTTATCTTATGTTTAGTTATGCGTGTTAAATTATAATAATACAAATGAATTATAATCAAGCTATTCTACCACAAGCTGGTAAATCAGTGGGTATGAGACTTGTTTTTATTTAATCTATTCTAATGTTAAATATTGGTATAATGAGTTTTTTTTATAATAATCTTATTTAACTTAAACCAAATTATATATATCAAATAAAAAAATTAATCTAAATTTTATTTAAAAAATATAAAGCTTATAAAAACTGAACTAATTGTGAATGATATAAAACAATATAAAGCTTTTAAGGTTTTACAAAAAGGTATTAGAGAGATTTGCACAACTTGTAGATTTTTTTAATCAAAGATATTTTTATGTTGTACTCTTTGAAAATGCTTCTTTATGTATGTTTCCTTAGAACTTCATATGGTTTGTTAGGATTTAACATCTTTAACTTATAAGATTTGTATATCAACTACTATTTAAGTTAGACAGTTTGGTTTAATGAGGCCACTTAAGGCCCATAAAGATTTAAGCTTTAATTTATAGAATCTTTATTTCCATAACTATTCATGTTGGATAATTTGGGTTAATGGCCTACTTAAGGTTTATAGATGTTTAAACTTTAAGTTCTAAGATCGATACATCCACAACTATTCGGGTCGAATAGTTTGGATTAATAGCCTACTTAAGGTCTATAAAGGTTAGAACTTTAAGTTCAAGATCCATACATCCACTACTATTTTGGTTGGATACTTTGGGTAATCAAGGTACACTTAAGTTTCAAGTTAATTGGTACACAATATTTTTTAATATACCTAAGTTTCTCTAATCCAAAAAGAGATCCATCAAGGTTAAACCTTTATGTTTTCTAATTTTTATAACAATAAAAATATTCACATATTTTAAAATGGAAAAAACAACAACAAACAATTACAACAATAGTGATGATAAGTTAATAACTATAATAATATTAACCATTGTGAAAAGAGAGATAAAAGAAAATAAGAAAGTAGAGAGAATAACAAAAGAATAATAATAGAATATAGAGAATATAGGAAAGTCAATATTATTCATATATTGAGTATTACAAGTGTCCTTATTTATAAATATAAGATGAGCCTAAAATTGGGTCTCTGTTATAACCCTTTTAGAATCTTTTAAATTATTTTGGATGTCCACATATAATATTCATAACATTCCCCGTTGGATGTTTATGGTTTCTAAATGTACCTCATTAAAACCTTATTAAGAAAAACCCTTAGGGGAAAAACTTAGTGAAAGAAAAAAAATATATATCATTCTTTAATATGTTTACTAAATCAATATTGTTTCATTAATAACCTTGCTTGGAAAATCATGGAATAAAACCATAGCTAAGGGGGAAATGTGCATAATATATATTTATTTCTCCCCCTCATTTAGACATTCGTGTCTAAAGCAACGAAGACCAATCTTAATATTTTCTTTTTCTTACCACTTTTCAAGAATTTTCATATCTAGAATCAATAATTTGTCACGCTTCATGCATGTTTCAAACACAATATATTGGCTAACATGGACACTAATTAATTTGATTGGAGCTTTAATAATTGGTAAATATAGTTCTCTTAGGTTAGAGAATACATATGGAAATTTTCTTACTTTATTATACAAAGAATTATCTTATGAATTCATATCTTGTTTTGTATAAAGATAAGATAATTTATTCCAGCTAACATCATTTTTCAATTATTTTCATGATTACTTCCACTTCAGTGTTGGAAAACTTTGTTTACTTAAATGATAATAAAAAATATCCTTCCAAAGATTCATAACATTTTCAATTTATTCATAACATTTTGTCTAATAAAAGAGATTGATATACAATATAAATTTATGGTTTCCTTTAACTACTCATCTTAGTGCATCATGGTGAAACACCATAATATAAATAATTTTCCATTTCACAATTTATTAGATGGGAAATACTTGGTTCTGACCAAAACCAATTGTATGAAAGATTTATAATAACTTTTTTGGCTTAATGAAAATAATTATTATGATATGCGAAGCGCACATCTACAAAGTGCACATCCTCATTCTTCCATATGATATCATTAATATTGTCAATGTTCTTTATCAAATCATTGTAAAGTAAACTCATAAACTTCTAGTTATGAGTTAATAATAATCAAATATGTGACCATTTATTTGACGTTACATTAAAAATCATAAAATATCTAATAGTATATTGGCTCACATATATAATCTTTATGTTCAATTCTAAAATAAAAGAGATTTACTCTCTATTGGCTCATAATATTTGATTAATTAACTTTAGAGGGGCAATAATAACACATTTAATTGAAGAATAAGTTGGTTCTCCAATGAATATTTGTAAAATATTTCAATCACATTTTTACATTGGGAACCAATAAATGCCAAACAATAGTTTGCAAACTTCTGGTTTGTTATAGCATTTGTTCCAATTGTATATGTGCATTACAAACAGTGAAGGTAATTTCTTTTAATATACATTTCTTATATGAAATGTCTTTTGTAGAATAAAAATAATATTCCCTTCATTAATTATCTCAACATAATATTCATTCTGATAAGTTCCTTTGAAACTTTGCAAAACATAAAACATTATCAATTTGTGATTTGTTCATCCGGTAATAAAATATTAACTCTACCATAGTCTTTAATTTTTTTTGTACTACTAGATATAATACTAACATTGTATTACATTACTAAATGGTAAAATTATTCTTTTTAATAATAACATGAGTCATTACATTATACAAGTACTAATTACAATATACTAAAAATCACCAAACCAACCAATAATTATATTGATAAAAGGATCAACAATGGTGTCTAAACTACTTACCCAAAATACTTTATGTTTGTCAAACAAATCAAGCTCAAGTTACATTACTTTTCACATTTTTTATTCAATCGAATTGATGGTCACATTCTTAAACTTCATATGTTATCACTATTTATTACAATTTAATAAACAAAATTTCATATCTCTCCTTCATTTTTTTTAGATTTTATTGAAATATCACATGACATGAATCACACAATTAAATAGGATATATGTTAAAAAAATCAATGAATATTTTAATATCGACTTTAATTACTAAATCTTGATTATATAATACATTTCAATATAATTATAATTTTCATGATAAGAGAGATAATCACATATCAAAAGCAATCTCGTATCTAACACTCGTGTGTATATAAACAAGTGTTAAGTTTCTATATACTCATATTGGCGGATGTTTGACGATGATTCTTTTAGATTTATAGGCGATATATAATTTCATGTAGTAGTTTATTTTTGAGTTTAATAGCTAACATATGTTAAGTTATAATACTTCTGGACTAATAGCCAAATATTATTTATGCTTAAACCATTTGCACAACTTTAATTAAATAAAGAAGTAGATCTTTTTATATACAAAAATGATATATCTTCAAGTTATCGATAAGATGTGGTGTGACAACCAATTATTTAACATAATAACTTTTTATGCTTCAAAATTCAAAATATAATGGAATGATGTTTCCATTATAATAGACATTATAAATATAAATTTAGGGGATATAGTTTTAGAAAACCAATAAGATGTAATCTAACAAATAATGATTAATATAATCGTATATGCTTAAATAATAATAATAATTCTTTATTGTTGTTACACAAATCAATCAGATCTTTTCAATCATGCTTAGTTCTTTTGGAGCTATGACATATTTATTGTATAAATGAAAATCAAAAAATTATTGATTTATGAGTAATCCTTCAAGGATGTATCAAATTTGGATAAAATAATTTTATCCATAACACTTAATATTAAAAAGTAATAGATATTCAAAGTTGAAATACTATGAATGTCATAAGAAAGAAATAAATTGAATCACCAAATTATAGAGTAAAAACAATATGCGCTATACTTTTATATATAATATCAATAACAAGTATGAAACTTAAAAGGATATCAATAATCCGCCACGGAAAAAAATCATGTATTAAATTTAACACTAAAATAATTCAATTGCAAATAGCAAGATCTCAAACAAATAAAGATAGAATGAGAGTGGAGTGTGCATTTAAATTTTGATTCTTCAGAACTCAAATATTATTTCTTTGCGCTATGTGACTCACAAATTATACTCATATACTATAGTTTTTGTGGACCTATATCGTAATTGGATGCTTCAGATCCATTGTATTAACTTTCTTATGGACTTATAGTAATTATGCCTTTAAACCTTGTAATGATCACTTCCATTTTATAATATCACTTTTTGCCATAGTACTTCTATACTCCTAACAAATTTTTTTTTCATGTTGTAGTTCTCTTGTACTCATAACTAATTTATAATAGACAGAACACCCCAGTTAGTCCCTGACTCCAACACAGTCGGACACTTAAGTCCTTCAATTAGTAGATTAGTCTCTTAAGTCCTCCACGTCCATGATCGTCAGACACTTAGATCCCTGCCGTTAAACCTTCGTTAGATTTAAGTGACGTGTACCGTTAAATGCCAACAAGGACTGCCACATGTGCATGACTTTTAACACCGGATTTTGAAGGGTGTTAAATTCACAGGTGTTAAAAGTCAAGATTATTAACAGCGGTTCTTTTATCTATTTATCCGATGTTAATTACAATTTTTAACACATATTTCAGTATTCAACCGGTGTTAAAAGTTTCTATTTTATTTTAATTTTTTTATCCTGCTTTGTTATATTCTTTTTTTTTGGATTAAAAGACAATTTAATCAAAATTAAATATCCATATGCATATCCTAGAATATTCAAAATGAAACAGTTATAATTATAGACTCATATCTATAAAATCAAATAAAGGTTATATACAGTAATTAGTCAAAAAAATCTATTCCTAATTACAAAGAACTAGGTAGTGAAGCTGAACAACACATATTTGTTCGTTAAGAGAATAAATTTTATTCATTCCTACAAAGTCGGTTAAGAGATTTTTCAAAGTCCTCCAGCTGACGAATGAAGCCGGGATTTGAAGATGCTGATGGTCGTTTGCTCTTCACATGTTGTAGAGCTTCAGAAAAGTTCATTCCACGAGTCTTCATCAGATATGCCATAACTATAGTCACACTGTAATATGGAATATTATTAGCACAATTGTGCCCAATCTATCTAATGAAAAGGGAAACAATGAAATGAAAAATAAGAATAACAAGATATTTTGAATCTGATGTTGGTAGCTAAACCCACCCAAAACTGGATTTTGGCAGATTAAAGTCTGGTTTGGTATCTGATCATGTGGTAATTACGTTGGATTATGAATAGAAGGTAAAGAAGGTGCAGACATTCCCATACTCATTTGTGACATGTAGTGCTGAATTCCTGGAAACTTCATTGGTGCCATGCCGGCCCACATCCACATTACCTACCAACAATAACTAAATTTCTTTAAGACAATTCTCATATATATTATTATCCAATCATAAATTTTCATCCAAGTAAACAACTGTTGAGTTATATCATATATGTAATAATTACCTTAAACATATGGATCTGGATCCTATGCAGCTGCAATTTACATGTATATAAAAACTATGCATAAAATTTAAACTCGGAACTATATGTGACAATTTGCACCTGAAGTTGTAACTGATGTGATTTCAAGTATTCAATTGCCTCTTCTAACATTGATGCCTTGTCTGTCTGCATGTACAACCCTTAGTTATTACACCACCATATTACACCACCATGATTATTGAATCTTATGAAAAAAAGAACCGTGTAAAACAATTGAAGCGTGTGCTGTACATGTGCCAGGAAAATACCACTTTAAGAAAATGTGTGTTGTACATGTGTAAAACAATCTAAGTAAAACAATTGAAGTGTGTGTTGTACATGTGCCAGGAAAATGCCAGGCTACAAATGAGTTTAGAAAGAATAAGATATGATCCTAAGTAAACACGGTAGAAAGATGGGAACAGAGAAGCCTACCTCCTTGATCTTCCAGCAAAACAATGAACCAGAACACTTCCAACAAAATAATGAACCAGCAAAGTAAATGCTTCAATTCCAGCCACGTATTTAATCCCATTTAAAATGATTTCAATTACAAGTTATGAATCCATCCATAAAATCATAAGCTCCATAAGAACCCAATCAGAATAACCCTTTCATCGATCATCAGGAATAAGAAATACAAAGCATAATTTGACATTTAAGTTTTTCAAAGAAGCCTTCTTAGATGCAGTGCCAAATGAACCCAAATAGAGACCCTGCAGAATACAAAATAACAATTGAATAAATGCCTTAAAACAAGCAAAATGCACCTTATCGAAGATTACCTACCTCGTCGATTTTGCAAGGAGCGTCATCTTAGAAGGATTTAACTAAATGCAAAACCCGCGTCATCTTCCAAACACCACCCCACCCCAAACACCACCCACCCACGGCCAACCTCCCAACCCCAAACAACCCTCACCCAAGCCGAATCCCATAGTCCTCAATCCCACCCACAGTCTCTATGACGATGAGCCAGTGCTGGTAATCACACCCGGGGAACAGAGGTGCCATCTCGGTGAGAGGGCGCTCGCTGAACGATGAGGGGGAACTCGAGTTGAGCGGCGAGTAGGACGAGTCGCCGACACTGTTAGTGCGGCAACGGATGGAGGCGAAGCGGGTGGTGGGTGGAACGACGGCATGGGATAAGGGGAAGAGGAATCGATGCGATAGGAGTGGTGGGGGTTTGGGGAAAAAGATGGTGGGAGCAGAGAGAAGACGCATTATGAAGCGTGTAGACGCAAGGAAATGACTCTCGCCATTGTTGTGGAGACAAGACTAGCGTTGTAAGATTCTAGAAGATTAGGGTTTTCAAATGTTTCTATATGTGTGACATGGCTTTTGGGGAACAAAACGACGTAGTTTTGATAAAAATGTGGCATCCCAGCTGGGATTTAATGAGCCACATCAGCTGACTCTGACAAAAGTTAACGAAGGTTTAACGGCAGGGATCTAAGTGTCTGACGATCACGGACGTGGAGGACTTAAGAGACTAACCTACTAATTGAAGGACTTAAGTGTCCGACTGTGTTGGAGTCAGGGACTAACTGGGGTGTTCTGTCTTTATAATATATTGAGATGTTTTCAAATTAATGGGTATATTAAGAAAATTAAAATTTTAAGAAAATACTTCAAAAAACAAAGCAAGATTTACAAATATGAGAAACAACACTATGGATACGATATTTTTTATATTACGCGACAACCCTGTATGTCTGCGGTGTGTCAAGTTTTTGGCGCCGTTGTCGGGGACTGCGTTTCCCTTAATATTTGGCGATTCTAATCCCGTTTAGACTGAACGTTCTTGTTTTGCTATTTTTGATTTTTTCTTTGTGTTCCCCTGGCTCAGAAGGGGGCCCCACTATATACTTTAATTCCCGTAGATGATTGATTCTCCACGATTATCACAACTAAAAAAACTATTAGTGAAGGAAGAAAACCGTCGCTATATCATGCTTTTTCCGTCGCTAAACCTTTTAGTGACGGAACTTATGACAGACATCACGTCGTCGCTACGACAATCATCGCTGACACAACAGAGACGGCCGGTACGTACCATCGCTACCTTTTCGATGGGTTAATGTCGTCGTTAATGGGGTCCCTGTGTTTGTGACATTCCCCATCGCTATGCATGGCTATACTGCAACCACCATCGCCCGTCGTTATGTTTGGAAGACAGGGACCACCTTATTCGGTCGTTATTAATTAGCATACAGCGACCGCCTATGTCCGTCGCTAGTCTTGAGCATACAACGACCACCTATCCTCGTCGCTAGTCTTGAGCATACAACGACCACCAAAATGTTGTCGCTAAGATTGAGGTCACAATGACCACCAGACTCAGTTACTATTATGGAGCATACAATGACTGCTTTAGTCCGTCGTTAGCTTTCAGCATACAGCGACCACTTTGTTCCGTCGCTAATGCTTTTTTGTTTTTTTTTAAATTTAATTTTTGTTGATTATTTTTTAATTGAATAGATTGAATTGTTATTAATAATCATAATAAAGGTTAAATTTAATTTTTGTTGATTATACTATTTAATCGAACGGATTTAATTATTATTAATAATCACAATAAAGGTTTTCTTTGTTGAATTTTAAATTACAAAAATTGAATATGGAATGACATAAAATAATAAAATAATAAATAGAGAATGACATAAAACAAATACCGAATGAAATATGATATAAAGTATAAATCAAATATACAATAAGAAGCATAAAAAAGTATATCATGGTGGTGGGGGATCCTGTGGTGGTGGTGGTGGCGGCTGGGAAGTAAAGGGAGGTACCCTCGGCATAAACTGCATCAGTAGCTCCTGCTGCGTAGCAAGCTGTCGACGAGTCTCGGTGTGCTGCTCCTCGGCCCGCCGTCAGTCCTGCTCGACCTGTTGTCGGTCCGCCTTGGCCCGTTCCTCCAAAATCTGCCTCAAGCGTTGCTCCTCCTGTAGCTCGTTGTTCAGGTTTTGAATGACCTGAACAACATCCACTGGAAGGCCAAAGGAAGAGGAAGATGTCTTCCCATTTTTTGCCAACTACGTACCGACGTTGCCCAATCCAAAGATCCCCCTTTCTTGTTCACGCCAGTTTGTGAATTGTTTGCATTTAGACACTTTGAGAGTTTGGTGATTTCGACATTGAGGAGAAGGTCACGAGAGTGTGGAATCGAGGTAAGGGGGTGTACTCAAAGTATGAATTAATGAAAATAATGCTAATAATGATTTCAACATAGGGGGAAAAGGTAGGATAGGCTACGAAGGTCTAAACTATACATATGAACATATATATATATATATATATATATATATGTGTGTATATGTGTGTGTGTGTGATAGATACACTTGATGATTGGTGTTGATGAGTAATTGGAATCTTGAATAATGACATAATTGGTATTATGAACATGAAAATTTATATGATGATATTAAGAGTTAAATTTGTGATGTTTATTGACCACACGTATTATATGATGATGATGGTATAGATATGAAATAATGAAATGAGATGATGAATTATGATTAACTAAAGAGTTGAGAAATATTGTGAATGAAATTGATGAGCCTAAGTGGCCAGTTACGATCTCAGTTGATGGTCGTAGTACCAGGATGAGATGATTGTAATTTTATTTGAGATGATATATGATAGGATTAATATATATGATTATTTTGTGGTGTGGACAGTCGATTGATATAGTTACCCCTTGTTTTGGCTCCCATGGTCAAACGTGGCCCAGTTGAGCTACCAGTGGTCAAGTAGGACCTAGTGGTGAGCTAGGGAGCCAGATAGGACTTAGTGGGCCAGGTAGGGTTCATGGGTGGTCAGGTAGAACCCCCAATTGACGGTCAGTCCAATTTAGTATTGGGATACAAAAGAGTCGTATATTATTATTAATTGAGAGTCAGTGGTGACATTATTTGAAATGATGATGAGAATTGATGAGTTAATGGTAATGTTGTGAATGTAAGTGGTTGATTATTATACTATTGAGATTGACGAATTATACATGATAAGGAAAGGAAATAGAAATGAATTAATTGAACATGATTTGATACCCTTTGGACTACGCTATGCTTTTCCCAAAATATATATGTGTATTGTTGATTATCTGTATTGATTTGTATTTACAGTCACACACTCTTACAATTGTTTTTAGTGACTAAAAACAGGGATATTGTGGAGACCAGTGCCTGGTGAGCGGAAGCAATGCCAAGGAGCTTGGTTAATATATGTAAATATACGAATATATATGTGTTATGTCTTGAGTTTTGTGGCCATGATGATGGTTTAGATAAATATGTATATGTGGTTGATGTTTTATTGATGTGAATCACCAATTGACTAATGAGCATGATTATGTTGTAGTATATGTATAATGGTTATGATTGTTGATGGTAATTCATACTTGGTGATGACATTATGATGATAATAATGAATGAATGATTAATATCTAGGAATTATGTGTATGGCACTAAGCCATTTAGTTGATTGCATGTTTATGGACAGGTCAATATGATGACATGTATGATGTGAATATTGGCGTAGGTGGTAATTAGATGACTTAATAGAGATGAGCTAATTGATTGTGAATGTAGTGAGAAAGAATGACAGTGTAAATGTGCTTGATTGTAGTTACGTGATCTTTAGTCAACTGAGAGTATGAAATTGAGATCCAGTGGGAATTTGAATCCCCAGAGGCTACCAAAAGGTCCCCAAAACCATTTAGCACTTGTGTGTGGTCATTAGCTGAATTAAAGCCCATTCAATAGGTTTGGAGTGTTAAGTTTGTCATAAAATAGATGAATTGTATTTTTTGCATAACTCAGTCATACGAAGGAATTTTTGAGTACAGACTACGTCTACAGGTCCTAAAAGAGTTTTAGATAGTGCCCATAAAGTTTCGTAGCAATCAGAGTTAAACTGGGTAAGATATGGTGTAAAGAAGTTAGCTCGAAAGCCAAACCTCTGTAAATCTCGCTCAAGAAGGGAGTCCCTGTGAAATGGGGAAATTGATTCTAGGAGAATCTCACTCAAGCAAGACTTACCTCGCTTGACCGAGATTGAAGAAAAGGCCTTTGGTGTAATCTCGCTTAAGTGAGAATAATGTAACCATTTTCTTCAAGTAAGGGAGGATTTGGATCTAGTTCTTCTCTTCTTTCTCTTCAAAACTTGATGCCTTTTCTTCTTGGAGTTAGAGTGCAAACAAAAGCTATTATTAACAAGGAAAAACTAAAACTCAAATGGAAGAGGAAATGGAAAGGAAACTAGGCTACTTAAAGGGAAAGAGTGGAATTAAGGGAAACGGTGGAAAGGTAAGCGTAATGGCTATGGAAGATGGAATGTTTAGAAGGTTTTGGATGCCACCTCTAAGGAGGATAAGCCCTAACTCACCACCATAGGGGATTGAATCCTATGGATAAAAGCTTACAAAAATTTAAAGAAACTCTAGCTTAAAAGGAGAGGAAGGAGGAAAACTCAACTCACTTCTCAGATAAGATTAATTTGTATTCTAAAATCAATGTTATGAAATACAAATAGATGAGTGCCTTATATAGGCAAAGGAAAAGCATGGATAAGACATTGGGCCTCACTAAACCATAGGCCCAAATCATCTAAACTAAAAAGGATGACCAAATACAAGGCCTAAAAACACTTAAAAGGCAAAGATGACCAATTAAGACCCAAACCTATAGCCCAATAAACTTTCTAACCCTAATCTAAAATAATGACAAAAATATGTATAAAAGAAACACAAAAATAATTATGTATGCTAAAAGAAGCCCTTTCTGGCTGTGTCCTCATTATGCTCCCTTCCTTAAAAGGATTTGACCTTAAATCCTGTAGATCCAAAGTCAACAGTAATTCTATAAGGATAAAGGGAACAACATGAATCTAGAAAGAGAAATAGGAAAATGGTGAAAAGAAACATCATCCAGGATCAAATATGAATATTATGAAACTAGATTTAAGAAAGACACAAATATCATCATAAAATGCAATAAGATAAGTCCACAGAAACACACATATAAAACTATGTGGCAAGCTAAGAACTTTATGGAAGAACCAATATGATGAATGTGCAAATGAGATGGCATATGAAGGGAATGTAAAAATATGAGGCATGGTATAAGAAGAGTGCATATCATGAAAAATAATAGAATTGAATGCCCTAAAAGGATCATATTTGGTAATTGAACATAAACTAAGGGCCTATGATAGGTAAAGCATGATAAGATGTAACCAACTCCTCATGTAAACCTTTATGCACATGAATGGTGTGGACATGAACAAAATGAATATATGATCCTATAAAAGTTCTAAGGAAAATGTTATTATAAGAAGAAAAAGATAAACCTATGTATATCTTATAAATAAGCAAAACATAACAAGAAATAACTCTTGGAAAAGTTAACTCAAAAGAAAACAAACAAAGTTTAACTCTATAAGATCCTATGGTGATTATATACATTCTAGAATTAATTCTAAATACACTATGGGAGACCACGATTTTTCACTAGGAACAGGAGAAATTGGCAAGGATTCTTTTACCACTTTATTGCCTTCCTAAGGTCTATCACTAGTATCTATGATGGGGAAAGTCAAACTATCACTAATGATTTGGATGGATAAACTATTATTAGACATGGGAATAGGCAAACTATTATTAAGGTGATTCTGTATTGACATAGGAAGATTGTTTAAAGACAAGTTATTATTTTTTCCTTATGTCCTCTATTTTGATTTTCACCTTTGCATGTTTTCTTCTTGTTTTTATACCTATCCCATTCTATCCAATAAAGTTTCACTTTTTCATCCATAGCTCTATTATGTTTGTGCCTTAATTTCTCTATTTCTTTTTCATTGTTACACTAACTAATTTTCAAAATTCTAATGGTATCATATTCTAAAGTATGACCCCAAATTTCTTTTAATTTCCTATGGACTAACCAATGAACTTTCTAACCCTAATCCAAAACAATGACAAAAATATGTATAAAAGAAACACAAAAAGAATTATTTAGGCTAAAAGAAGCCCTTTTGGTTGTGTCCTCATCAGAGAATAGGTTCGCCTGAGCGAGATTCTATGGGGAAGCTTCTGGTTTATTCTCGCTCGAGCGAGAAGGAGCTCGTTCAAGCGAGGTGTTTCTCACTCAAGCAAGACATGAGGTAAAACATGCTTAAATTGAAGGGTTTCTGAGAGGGTTTAAGGCGGCTCCAAGTAACGTAACCTTAGGTTCCTACGGTTTATGGCTGGAAAAGTTTTAAACGTGAAAAATTTTCTTTGATTTTAATTATACTCGGGATAAACTCTAGGGATTAGTAAGGGGACTTTATAATACATGTTCAATTTTTCTTAAATAATGTATCGAGTTTGAGTTTTGTAAATGAAAAATTCTCACTAAAAGAGTTAGTCCACTATGATGTGATTATTCTTGAGTTGAACATAATTACTTCTGACGAAACCGACTTATCCGTAAGACAAGTAAGGCCCATTAGGGGTGCTCATAACCCACCCAATTGACCGATATCCATAAAATTCAAACCGAATAACAAGGTATTGGGTGGATAAAAATGGGTCAGAGTGAAAATATATAAAAATATGGTTAAGTACGGTTAAAATTGGACAAGTCTAGGTCTGAAAATTTGAACCATAGTTAATCAAACTCGATCGGTTATTTAACAATAAATCCTACTATCAAAATTGAATGAATGGTTGTGATGCATGGAACTTATGTTTTCTCTATTTGAATGGATGGTTAAGATAGAAAACACATGGATCAAGTAATTCCATTCACTGCACTAATTAATAATTTTTAATTTTATTTCTCATTCTCTCCCTCTCCACTCTCCACTCTCTACTCCATCTGCAACTTCTCATCCCTTCTTCAAAGAAAGCAACATACTTCCATCTTTCTTTCCTTCCCTCTATTAAGAAAGTCACACGGTGCATGAACTTGCAACAACACAACAGCAACAACGGTGCGGAGAAGAGGATGTACTTTTTTTCAGATATAAGATTATTTCTATTTTTTTGTTTTTTTAAGATAAGTATAACCGTTCGAATTGAACCGTTTCAACCGCCACCCGTCAACCCAAGGACCAAACAGTCGGTTTTGGTCTTAATTATTAGATAGTTGGTTATGATTGGCTTAGAATTTTCTGACCTGAAACCGACCAAACTCATCCAATGAGCACCCCTAAGACCTATCAGAGACCTTATAAGAGCCCCAATTTTTTAAAAAATTATTAATTAAAAATAAAAATACAATATATTATAATCTTTTTAGATTTCTTTATTTTTAATTATTGATAATAATACCATTTTAGGTTTTTTCATTTATCTTTTAATAATTTTTTATGCTTAACTATTATTTTTACTTGAGAGAGTGAGAAATCAAATAACTTTTTATAGTCCTTTTGCTCACTAACTCTATCGTATTCTATTTCATTTGAGAGTCTCGGATATTAAATAAGCTTTCGTATTTTTTTCTACTAAAGTATATTTTATTTTAGTTCTCAATAAAAATTAGAGTTAGTAAAATAAGTTTGTCCTGATGGGCCAATTTAGTTCACTTGTAAAATAGATAGGTTTGAACATCTAAAATTAAAACCCAAATTAGTAAGAGGATTTTTTTTGCCTTGCCCGTAAAAACCCACACCCACCTCGGGTTGAACACCATCGATCTTTCTCTTTGTAAAACTATGAGGGCCGTCTGAAAAAAAAAACCTGAATTTATAAGGTCAGTCTGACCTATCTGCAAAAATATACAGGTTTGGACACCTAAAATTGAAATCTCAATTCATGTGGGCTATTTTGTCAGCTTGCAAAAACCGACCTGTTTAGGATGGTCCGCTTGTTTTACCCGCTATAATAAAAATCAACAATGTTTCAACAAAAATTAAGGCCATTAGATTTATTATCAATTAAGAACAAAATATTATGATATGTTAAATGAAATTAGTTATAAGATATTAATAAATAATTTTACATTTAAAAAAGGTAAAAATTTTAAATAAAATAAAAGATAAAAATAAATTTTAAATAAGTTTTTTAAAATATTTTACTTAATTTAAGAAAGACAGTTTTTAGAACTGCCTTACACTTTTATTTAGTTAATAGCTTATAAAAAGATAATTTTTTAAATTTTGAAATTACTTGATGTAAAAATTATAAGTTTTCTCATCAATTATTTAATTATTATTTTTAGTCTTGTACCACTTTTTAAAAAATAATAATTTTTATCTATCATCTGATAAAATATTACGTCATATAAAGTTATTTTTCAAAAAAACTTTTCTCGAAAAGGTACTAATCTTAGTTGTTAGGATAAGATATTCTTTGAACTTTCTAAAAAATAAAAGTACCAATCTCAACGCTTTTAAAAAAAAGTAGCTCTGCCACTCAACCAAAAAGCAGGGTTAAATTAATGTTTTTGGAGTATCTTATTTGTTTTAGTTTTATTTTGATGCTTAATCTTTAAAATGTTTTCTTTTGTCCTCCGTCTTATTATTATTTTTGACTTATGAGCCCATCACTTAGGTCTATTTGCGGTAGTTTTTTATTTTGAGCTATAATTTTTAAAAATGAAAATTTGTTTTTGATTTTTTTTTTCATGTTTGAATTTTATAATTTTGAATTTTAAAAAAGTTGTTGTAAATTTTCATAATTATAATCAAGACTATTTTCATGTAAACAACAATGATATAATAATAATAATAATAATAATAATAATAATAATAATAATAATAATAAATCTTCTACAATGATAATGACGAAGGTGACATTCGTGATACGGGTGGTGTAGGTGATGGTCACAATGGTTGCAATAGATGAAGTGATGGTGATCACTATAGGGGGTCATGATGGTGGGGCGACATTAGTGATAATGATGTTGGAGGTCGTAACGATGACAATGATAGTGGTGATCCCGTTGATGGTGGGGCTATTGGTATTGGAAACTACAATGGATGTAGGTGTGGTTGGGAGGTGACAATGACGACAATGAAAATGGTGGTTGTAGTGGAATGGTGGTGTCAACAATGACAATAACTATGATGGTTATAAAGACAATGACAATAATGGTAGTGATGGACAAATGTTAGAGGTTTATAAAATTAAAAACAGAAATAATCATGGTTAAAAACCATTTTGAAATGAGTAAAAATCATTCTTTTTGCTAAATTGGGTTGTTTCTAAATTGACTTTTAAAAACAAAATAATAGAAACCTAACCACCTTGAATGGGCCATTAGTTGTCATTTTTAAGCGTGTATATATATATATATATATATATATATATATATATTAAAAAGATAACTTTTATCTCTCTCATAATTATAATATTATATGTTCTTTAAAGTTAATTAATACAATTAAAGTTAGTTTTACCTAAGTGAGCATAGCGTGTTCACCATTGTGAGGTTGACCCATGAAAGCATGTTTATTTTTTCTCTCTTGTTATTGGTCTTATTCCTAACCTTTTAGCTTTTGGAGAAGAGGAAGAAGAAGTCTCCCATGGCTGAGACCTGGGAGGAGAAGGCTTTATTGTTTCTTGTTGTTGGGTATTTATAGAGGTTCCTAAAATAGACAACAAGTTTGGTTCGTAGTTGTATGATGGTGACTAGTCACCAGTGTTGCAATTGGCACATCTTGCTAACGCTAAGATGGGAAAGGGTTGATAACATAGGTGGTAAGGAATCATGGTAGCCTATTTTGGTGCAAGGCATTGAGATGTTGTATGACTTACTATGACATTTTCTTGCTGTGACGCTCTACTTGCTACGACACTTGTTGCAACACTATACTTTGCATGACACTTTCTTACTATAACGCTTTCCTTCGTATGACGTTATACTCATTATGACATTGTAATGCTTTATTCTTATTGTAACACCATACTTTTATTGTGACATTCTAGTTTATTCATTTTTACCTATGATAATCATGTTATCCTCGCTCAATGTCTGACATGCTTTGAGGAGTAAACGCGCCTCCCAAAACCATCCAAACCAAAGATCGCTCTCTTAATTCCTTGTAACTAGGGTCAATCCTGAAATTTAGTGGGTTCAGAACAACAAAAGGATGAGGGCCCCTTAGTATTTCTTTTTTTATCAAAGAAGAAAATTCATTAAATAACTAAACCAACATTAACAAAGTCATTCTAAATTTTGAACACATAAATATGACATTCCATCCTGATGCAAAGCATAATAATAAGTCATAAAATAATAAACAGTACTCCAATATTGTCCTTCAAAAATAATATGAAAAATAAAAAGAATTAAACAAATAATAATAACCATAAAAAATTAAAAATTAATACCCTATAAACATAAAAATTAACAAAACATTGATATCAACGTTAATAAAATTAACAAAGACTTGAAAGGAAAATAATAAATTGTTAAAATAATTTATATAACAAGAACTAATAAACAAGTGTATTTTTTTAGTATAATCAAAAATGAAAAAGATTATATAAACAAATAATAGTTCTCTATTACGATATGTCAAATATTTAGATTTTTTTATTTTTAATTAATGTCTAATAATGAGTATAAATATGTAATATATATCATTAAAACTTTAAAATAAAATTATTATATCAAGAAAATATTAAACTTTTAACTATTAACTTAAGATATAAACAAGGTATCTCCTAAGAAATTAGGTTAAACATCATTCATAACACTCAATCTCCCATAGGTACTGCTATAATATTTGTGGTGAGACATTCTTGTTTGATACTTCATCATTTAAATTCATTCTGTAAAATCTAAATAAAAGCGGTAGGAACGTGAATTCGAAAATTAAAAATGGGATTGCGCATTTGGATTGAAGAAGATAGATAGGGTAACGTCACGAGTCACCTGAGGAGAATGGAAATGATTCTGTGAGGCAGGTGGTGGGTCCTCACACATATCCTGTGTTATATTCCAATCGATACGCATCATTTATTCACTGCTGGCTGTCATGGGATTCGCTTCGTTTCCATTACGCTCCCTCACATGATTCCTTTTTATTACTTTTTTTAACCCCTAAAAAAACGTCACAAACTACCCAATCTAGTTAAATAAGTTTGAATTTAATTGGTAACTTGTGTGTAATTTCTTTTATGCATTATCATTTAATTATTTTTTTTACCATCTTTTTTAACGGCTTATATCTTTCACCAGAAATAATTTTATTCAAGTTGAAACATTTGTGTCATCTTAGAGCTAGTCCTAAATTGTTTTTTATATATAATGACCGGTTAAACATCATTTTTTTAATTTGTTAACGGTATACATTTTTGAAAAAGAGAATATATCCTACTTGAACTCAATAAAATATATGAATTTAACTTTTAAAAGATCCTCTCTTCTAAATACATGAAAGATGTTGAGACAGAAAAGCATAAACCTGAAACTTTTTGTCTTAATATGTAAAAAGTTTTTAAAAGTATAATATAAAAAAAGACAATAAATAATTTCTATATTAATAAAAAATAATATCAACAGTTCAAAATTTCTAAGTAAATTTTAATTTTGTTTTAATATTGTAAAACGTGTCTATAACATTTATTTCACTCTTATTTTCATATAAGACACAAATAATTTATAAATCATTTTTTCAATCTTTTTCTTTTTATTTAAACAGTATATAGCTTGTTTGTAAAAGTTGGTTCACTTCACAAAAACTTGAATTTATGTATATAAAGATCTAAATTTAGATCTTAACTATATAAGGATTTTATTGGAGAAAAATATTATACAAATAAAAACATTTATAATTTTCAAACTCATTTCTTTCATCTGGGACAAATAATTTTCCCTTAACAACATTTCATGGGTTGTGCGGATGAGGAAAAGGAGATGAGATAGAAATGGAAAGGAAGAAATAGGAAGGATAAAAATTAGGAGAAGTTAAGAAAGAAAAATATGTTGTTTGAATGGAGAGATATGGAAAAAAAAAAAGAATTGATTTTTTTTTGTTTGAATACATAGAAAGAAAGTTGATGAAAATAAAATAATTATTTAAGAAATAAATTAAATTTTATGTATAAAAATACTTTTTTTATCATAATAAATTTTAATATAAAATTTTATTTAAATTTTTAATAATTTTAATAAAATTATAAATTTATTAATATTTATTAAACAAAACTTTCTATTAATTTCCTTTTATACGAGGAAAGAATTTCCACTTCTTTTTTTTCGTTCTCTTTTGTCTACGAAACAAATAAAAAAAAATCCTCTCATTTACCCATCTCCTAATTTTCATATCTCCTTTTACTTTGCTTTTTATCTAGAGGTGCCATTCACACACTTAATAGTCAATACTAATCTCAACTTCTCTACTTGGTTTTTGTGTGTCCTCTATTGTGTCTTACTACACCAGTTTTTTATAACCGATGTAAAAATACTTTTTTTTAAACTGGTATAAAACAACTTTATGTCTATTGTATCTTTTAAATTAGTTATTTAGTAATTAATACAATATATTTTAAACCAATTATAAAAATAAACAAAGTGTTAAGTTTTTTTTAACACTAATTATAAAATATGAATATAAAAAGTCGGTAAAGTAACTACTAAGGAACAATAAGACAACACAAAAAACTAGCTTCTCACTACTCGTTACTGCCCCATGTCAAACTAAGATATGATACAAGATATAAAAAACAAAATCCTCTGAAAATTGATTTGATGAATATGTTATGGCCTGCTCAAGATAATTGTGAGTTTCTAGTTTTTGGTTTTTAAAGGTGAATTTGAAAACAAAACCTGTTTAGTAAAAAAGTGCTAAACGTGCTTTTACTCATTTTCAAAATAATTTTTAGTCATTTTTTTAAAATAAGAAAAAATGGTTTCTTATTTTTTATTTTTAGTTTTATTAACCTACTCATTGTCAACTACCATCACCACTATTATCATCGACACCATCACCACTACTATTATCATCATCGCCCCGCAATTGTCATCATCATCATTGTGACCACCATCTCCATGCCACTATCTCCATTGTTACCACCATCATCACCACCGTTGTTCCACTATCATCACATCATCATCACTGCCACAACCACAACCATCACCACCAATGTCATGACCACCACTATTGTCATTGCTATCGCTACCACCGCCACCATCGTTCCCACCATCACCACCACCATTCTAGCACCATACCCACCATCGTCACTATCGCTACAACCACAACCATCGGCGTTCCCACCATCACCACAACGTCCAGCATCATTACCACTACCTCACCATAATCTCCATCATCATTGTCATCGTCACCACTATTATCACCTTACCACTGCAACCACCATCTCCACGGCCAATATCGCACCAGCACCACCATGTCCACCATTGTTGTCACCGTCATTGCCATCACCACCATCACTAGTGTTATCATCACAAATTTTGCTACCATCAATACGACAACAATGACCTTTATCACCACCATCGTTGCCACCACAAACACCCCTTCCACATACACTACCCTTGTGCCCACTACCACCACTACCACCACCGTCATTGTTGTCATCATTATCTCATCACCATCGTTACAACAACCACCGACCCACCACCACCACCGCTGTTGTTGTCACCATCATTATTGTCGTCATTGCCACCACCCCTACCATCATTGTAGAAGTTTTTTTTTATTATATTGTTGTTGTTTATATATAAAATAGTTTTGATTGTAGTTATAAAAGTTTTAGAACAACTTTTTAAAAATTAAAACTATATAGACTAAAACATAAATTAAAAACCAGGAAGAAGTTTTGGTTTTAAAAAATTTTAAAACTTAAAACCAAAAACTACCCCAACTGGGCCTTAGTCATTAAACTTTTTTATATAGTTTAAAACCCAACATATAGCAATACATGATCATTTCATATTATAAATCCTTACTTACAAGAGCACACAATTTAAGAAGGGTAATTATTGTCTTGATATTATAAAAGATTATTTTATCTTTCCAAAATTTTCTTTATTTAAAGTCAAACTTCACTATTATCTACTACCTTTTCATCCCTAAATATAAGACCCTCTTGAGAATTTTTTTGTTCCTTAATATAAGACATTCTTTCAAATTTCTATGTTATTGTTGTGTGAAGTGGGTATTTCAAAAGAAGTCCCACATTGCTTGACATGTGAGTGATGCTAGTGTATATGTTGAAACTAGTGTGTTTGGGCTAATGAACAAGCAAGAAAGGTTATGGGCTCGCGCGCATATGAGATTAGCCCAAAATGCCAAATCTAACTGGTTACATGCTTTTAAAATAATTTTACACTAAACCCTAATCGGGATACTCTCTCTTTCTCGCTGTCTCTCTCTCTTCTCCTTAGCTGGGTTTCTTCCTCCTCTCTGGACCTGGTTAACACCAGAAGGGGCTGTTGTATCCTGGGGAGTCCGCATACTGCGAATAACTCTTAAGGACAGTGCTACTACACGCCTCAGCCTACTATTATTTCCTACAGTTATCAATTACTTTTAGACTAAAATACCTCTATTAAATGAATAACTCTTTTTGGAGTTTAAAAAGATAATAAATGAATTATATTGTTTAAAATATTTATCTTTCCTACTATAATTGATTGATACAAAAATTAATTTCTCTTTTTATTAACTTTGCCTTTTTATGTAGAATACAATTCATTAACTAAGATGGAGAGAGAATAATGAGTGAAAGAAGAAGTGGTATTCCCAATAATCTTAAGGATAATTTTGAAAAATTACTCATAATTTCAAATAAAATTAATGATTTTAAGTAAACTAATCAACTTTCTTAATACTTATAAATAAGGTAAAAAGATTTTATATTTAGAGACGGAAGTAATATTAATTACATAAATGTAGAAACATTAAATGCCTAATGATAAAGTAGAAAAAAAAGTAATAGATGTTTCTATTTTTTTTAAGAACTTATAAAATAAAACACATATTTTTATTTTAGATAGAGGGAGTAATATAATATATTTTCAAATTTAACATGTTTCAAGGCAATAAATAAATCCAAATATATACTATTATATTTTCAAACCGCTTTATCTTAGTAATTACTTTTGAAAATTACATTATTTAGGTAGAAAACCTAATAAGACAAATTAACAAAAGAAACCTAATTAAGATAATTGGTTGGAACTTTTTCAAAATGGATCTTAAGATATGCGAAAATATATTACCACCGTCAAACCCCAATTTCCATATCTTGAGACTTGCCCATATCAGTTCTCACTTAATTACCCGAATGCTACGAGTATGAGAACTTCTTTAAAATATTAATACAAGTACAAAAACAAGTACGATAATATACTGTACTTGTTTTGAGTAGTTGGGTTTTTATAATTTTTAGTTTTAAAATTTTAAAAAATTAAAATTTATTTTTGATTTTTAATTTCATATTATAATTTTTATAATTTTGAACTTTAAAAAATTGTTAAAAAATTTTCATTTAATCTCAACTATATTACATATAAATAATTAGGAGTGTTCACGGTAGGTTCAATTTTTAGACAAATATATTATCCAATCTGATAACATTATTAAATTGAGGTTTGATTGAATTCGTTTTATTTGGAATCTATGATGACATCTAATCCGATCAATGTGGTGGAGATTGGAACAATTTGTTTGGTTTATATTGATTATATTTTATGCAAAATCAAGTATAAGATATATAATTCTAACTTAATAAAATCAATAATAACTCCTTCAAAAACTAAATCATTGTTGTAAAAAAATTTTGTATCATAAAAAAAATCACAAATCATTGTCTAAAGTCTTTTAAGTCTAAGGATGAAAAACGGGCCAGGCTTGTTAGATTGTCTCACCAAACCCACCAAAATAGGTAGGACAAACAAAAATTTTAACATGTTGTCTTGCCATAGCCTGACCTCCAACTTGGCTTGGTGGGTCAGCCTAATGGGCCATCACTTAAGGATTAAAATAATATAAATATTAAAACTAAAAAAAGTCACGTCTGTCACTATTTATACAGTTTAAATGATATTCTCTCCAATTTCTTTTAAAAAGGTATTTTTAGAATTTTTATATTCTTTATATTAATTTGACCTATATTTATTTTTAAAAATTTGGAAGGTCAACTCGCCATCTTTTAGTTTCTTACTTTGACGGGTTAGCCCACCAACCCATTGTTAGGGGTGGACAGGTGGGGCTGGCTTGCGGGTAGGGGGGCCTAGCTTGCTTTTTGATGGGACGAGCTAACTGTTTTGCCATCCTTATTTAGCTCTCACTTCAAGTTTTAGTCATGTATGTAATTTAGCAAGGTAATATAAGTATTAACTCTCACTTCAAGTTTAAGTCATGTATGCAATTTAGTAAGGTAATATGAGTATATGAGTAATATATTGAAGATTACAATTCGATTGAGCTCGACTCAGATTTTAGAGGTAAATTCAAAATCCAATCTGAACTACATATATATATATATTTGGTTTGATCGATTATTTTGTTATTTTGAATTGGTTAAGCGATTTTATTCGGTTTGAGTTAGATAATGAACACCCTTATAAACAACAATAATAATATACTTATGGTGGTGTTAGGGGGTGGCGACGATGGTGGTGGTGACACCATGGTGGGGAGGGTGACAATGTTAGTGACAACGATGGTGATTTAGGGTGAGTTGATGGTGATGGTTAGGGTAATCACGACAATGGTGGTGACAATAGTGATAGTGGTGACAATAATGATAGTGAATGATGATGGTAGTGACAAAGGTGACAGTGGCCATGACAATGAAAATGATGGTTTAGATTTTAAGTTTATGGTGGCAGCAACGATTATGATGATGGTAATGATTGTTGTGGTGAGGGTGGTAGTGATGACAATGAGAAAGTGGTGGTGGTAGTGTTAGTGATGAAGGTGGAAGTTGTAACATCCCTGTTTTTAGTAGCAGTTTTATTTGGTAAATTTTGAAGTGTGGAAGGTCAGTAAGTAAGAATAAGTGAGTAAATACCTTGTATAGGGTCAGTAATACTCCAAAAAATTCTATTTTTGGGTATAATTATGGAATTTATACAGACCTTTGAAGACATTATTCAAATTCTGAGTGAAAAAGGCTCTGATCCGAGTGACAGAGTGAAATTCCGAGTGAAGGATTAGCAATTCCAACTGAAGGATGAAATTCCGAGTGTAAGGTTATGTTATCCGAGTAATATATGACCGAGAAGGTTACTACCGAGTGAAATCTTGATCTCAGAGACAAATGAAGTGAAATGTGTTCAAGAGAATCGCTTCTGAGTGAAAATTCCGAGTCAAACCATGCCAAATGTTACTTTTTCCGAATAAAACTTCCCTGATTGCAGTATTTCGAGTAAAGGGACTTAGTCAAGGATATACCCGAGTGCAATCCGAGTGAGTTCTTCCAAGTCAGGATCTCCCTAGTAAGGAAGGGATAGCATTCCGAGTAGAATATATATATAAGGCTTGGAGTCATTTTTTTTGAGTGAGGCTTACGTCTGTTACTCTTTTTCCGAGTGGTTAAAGACCTTAAAGGATTCTGAATGAAATGTATTGTGAGGAAGAATAGTCCGTATTGCTAAGAGATGAAAAACCGAGTAAACCTGAATGTAAAGGACTTAAATGCTTGAGTGGTAAATACTGATTGATTAAGAAGTAACTAGTCCGAGTGAAAAAGGCAACCTGTATTTCGAGTGGTTAAGTATGAAATAAATCCGAGTGAATGAAACCCTCCAAGTGATGTAGAGTTTGAATGGTTCTAAGTAGGAAAGAATTTATTAGGTCTGAATGAGAACCCCGAGTGAATAATGTGAAGTTCCGAGTGAATGAATACCTGTAAGTATTTTATGTTGATTTGATGCTTCATACCGACTGGAATGTGTTGTTGAAAATTATTTGGGAAGTATTGATGGATGAAATAGTGATTAAGTTAAGGATTCCGAGTGGTTATATATATATATATATATATATTGTATGGTTAAAGCATTACTTGGCTTGAATATGAGTGGTGATGAATGAATAATGCTAATTGAGTAGATACCGAGCGGAAAATGGTATTAGGGAACCCATTCCGAGTGAATTGCAGTAGGCAGGGCCATTTCCGAGTAAGTCTATGAGTATGACTCCTCTTCCGAGTGAGAGGTACTCTACTGGACCAAATCCGGGTGAGGCTCATACGTGTGTGTCTTTTCCGAGAGGTAATGACCTTAATAGGCTTCGATTGAAATTGTAGTTGAAGAATTTGGTTCAAATCGAGGGAGAAATATGAGTGGACCGAGTGGAGAAAGTGTTGATTTCTGAATGAAGGATGTTATAATTATTCTGAGTGGAAACTGTAAATATAAACCGAGTAAACAGGGATACCACTTCCGAATGAGTAGGGTGTTATGAAATCCTGAGTGAAAAGTGATTTGATGTTAAGTCGGTTTAAGAAACATTTAGGCGAGTGACAGAAACCGAGTGAGAAAACAAGTACTTGAGTCGGTTTCAGAGAAATTCCGAGTGAGAACTGGATGACTCGCTCAAACGAGTCGGATTCCGCTTGAGCGAGAAGGACCCCTGATGAATATTTTCTACTTCGCTCAAGCGAGCAAGCTACGCTCAAGCGCACTCAACCTGATATTCTTTTCCTCACTTCGCCCAAACGAGGATAGCATGACTCGCTCAAGCGAGTAGGATTTCGCTTGAGCGATCCGATGTCAGAAACCACCCGATGTCCTCTATCTCACATCGGAATGCTGATGAAAGAAAGGAAGGACCCAGTATGATGCAGACAGGATAAGAACTTCACTCCGGTTGGCTACTAGGAAGTTAACCGTCCTTAGAACATGTGTGTACACCGGATGACCCTGAGCCGGTGTTCACCGAATCCGACCTCTTTGTCTTCTCGCATGGGCGTTGTCCCTCACACTTCACACCGTTCTCACACTCCACACCGTCCTCACACTCCACACCGCTCTCACACTCAACACCGCCTTCTTCACTCCACACCGCCCCTCACATTCAATACCGCCCTCACTCCATACCGACCTCTCCAAATCCTCCAACACCGGACACCTTTTAGCTCCACTCAGAATACTTTATATATATTAATATGCCACTAATCCCACCGAAGCAAACAGACAAGGAATTTAGTCAAAAGGTTCCATTATCCCCACCTAATTTCTTAAATAATAAAAAGGTTTGTCTCCCACTTGTTTCCTCATTATTAAGCCACTCATACCACTCTCAGAACACTCCTACATACGAAAACTTAACAAAACACACACTCCTTCTTATCATACGTTCAAAGGCTTTCTCTTCCATTTTCCTTCCTCTTCGCTGTGTACTAGAACAAGGAACACACAAAACATATTCTGTTAATCGAAGGACTTCTATTAAGGTAAGGGGGGTATATTCTCGGGTATTCTGGGGAAATCTGAGTGAAAGGAAAGGGTTAAGGTACCTTGGGTCCTCACCTTTCCAGGACAGATCTGGTTTTGTTGTGATTTAAATGTTTTAAATGTTTGTTATATTTGTATATATAATGTATTGAACATGTTTAATTACAGCGTTGTTTATTATTGACCATGAGAATTTAGTGAATATGTTGATTTTATTGATTATTATGAATGAATGTGTATATGTTTGATGCTGGACTGTAAAAATATTAAAATATCATGGGTATTTATGAGGACTCCAGTGAAAAGTTATGAACTGACATCGGATACTATGATATTAAGCTCGGTATTGTACCAATCAACCAGAGCAGTTAAAGAATACACAAATTCACTCAGAAATTACAGTGATTCGACCAGTTATATATTAATCCGATTGGTTATCTGAAGAATACAAGTTTCTTAATTAAATTTTCAAATAGAACTATATTTCATTTGATAAACACCTTAATTTCACTCGGAAAACATCTTTTCAAGTTGATTTCATTCAGAAATCAGTATTTCACTTAGAAAGCTCTTTTCAATTGATTTCATTTGGAACTATATATATATTTGAACTAGAATATATCTTATTTCACTCAGAAAACAGTTATTCCACTCAAAACTTATTCATTTTTTATTTCACTCGGAAAATCAGTTATTTCACTCAAGAAAACTTACCCAGTTTGATTTTTATTCGGGAAATATCTTATTTAACTCAGAAAACTTCATCAGTATGATTCTACTCGGAGTTATAATCTTTTCACACATAAAATCTCTTTTTAATCAGAATTTACTCAGAAAATAATTATTTCACTCAGAGAGCTCTTTCTTCATTATGATTTACTCAGAAAAACGTTTTAACTTCACTGAGAAAACTCCTTCAAATTGATTTCACTCGGATTCAGAATTGTTTTATTTAGAAAATCCTCTCAGTTCGATTTTATTGGAAATCCTGCTTGTTTTCACTCGGAATCTTAACTTTTGCACTCGTTATTTATCCAAGTTTTACTCAGAAAGTCTGGTTATCAACATTTCCACTCGGACATAACTTGTGTTTTAATCGGAAAACTCATTTCTACTCAGTATCAATCTATTTCTACTCGGAAAATTCATTTTTCACTCGGAAACAGACTTATTTTACTCGGATAATTATATTTCACTCGGTATTTAATTGATTTTACTCGGAAAAACCTATTTTTCACTCGGTATTTAACTCCTTCTCCTCGGAAAAGCAGTCTTAACGTTTTATACTTGGATTTTTCATTCAGAATTCCTTCTATACTCCTTATTGAATTATTAAAATGTTATAAAAAAAAATCATTATTGGTCTTTTCCTATTACTACTATTAATATTATTATTATTATTTACATTATTATTTTTATTATTGTTATTCCTATTATTATAAATAGTATTATTGTTATAAATATCTTATTTTATTAACTATGAGTAAATAAATATGAATTATATTTTATTATTTATACAAAGTATAATTTCAACTAAGTTATAAATGATATATTTTATCAAAATGACTTGCAACGTTTGATCCATTAAATCAAAAGCTTGTGAACGAATATGATGAGGCTGGAATCACATAAATACCCATGACTCAAAGGATGAAAGAGAATACATTTCGCATCATGAAAATATTTTTGAAGAAGAAAAACCTCTAGAGCATACACTTGGTACAGTGGAGGACACTCACGTTCGATCTCCATGAAGAATCTTGGGAGTACAACTGGAACGACAACCCAATGGCATCAGAGTCGCGCCCTGATAGCCGGGTGAGACGAATAATTCTGGTGTACTTTGACTAAATGACAGAGTGTAACTATGATCGTAGGGATCCAAGTCTCAAATATATATATATATATATATATATATATATATATAAATCAATGATGAGAACCAATGAGTTCATTTGTACCAGAGCTTGGGCGGACCCTGATCGCTCTAGAGAATTAGAATGAAGATATTCCAAAGAATGAGATGAAGATGAATTAAAAATTGGGCCCACATGCATCATGAGACGTAATCAAGAAATATCATAATGAAACAAACTCATGCATTCCCTGATGACATATTTGATTGTTATAATCTTAGAAATGTGAATTGTATGATTACATGTTATTACTTGTTAACTGGATTATGTCCGCACCGGGTAACCTACAGGGTCTTGGGTTATACTCACCCTTACTGTTGATAATTTTCAGAGGAATTAGGAACCCAAGAACCCGAGCATGAAGAACCGCAATATGCTGAACCAAATGAGAACACTCCTTAAATAGAATATATGTAGTTAAATATTTATGGATGACTGTATTAATATTTAATGGTGCCTACGTGCCTCATTCTGTTATGAGTACATTTATTTGTAAGTTTGTGAATGACTATGTGAATTACATACAATTTGCTTCCACTGATATGCCATCTCTTTATTTTAAAAAAAAAATATTCACTTTTTATGAAAACTTGTGACCTCTCAGTTAAATAGGATGATTCTATAGAATGAGTTGTCTTATCTAACCGAGGGTGTTACAGAAGTGGTGGTAGTGATTATAGTTATGGTGATGATGATGGTGATAATGAGGAGGTGTTGGTAGTTGTGGAGACGATAATGGTAATGATAATGATAATAGTATCAATGATATGGTAGTGACAATAGTGATGGTTGGTGATGATTATAGTTATGATGGTGAGGGTGGTGGTGGTGGTTCTGAATTTAACATAAGATGTTTATAAAACAAAAAATAAAAAATAAAAAAATTATTTTTTCTTATTTTCAAATGACTTAAAAACTTCACAACTTAATATTTCTTTTATCAAATAAGTTCTGATTTCGAATTGTTTTTTCAAAACCAAAAACCAAGAAACTCACCATCATCTTAAATGGATTTTTAAATGTTTAGTCCCTATGAAATTTTTAAGATTCATATTTAGTCTTTAAATAAAAAATTAAAATTTGATCTCTAACTTTATTTTATTAGTGTAATATTTTATTAGTGTAATTAACATATCAGCTAAATTAAAAAATTTATAATAATAGTTAAATCTAGGCAATAAAATAGAGTTAGGAATTAAATCCTAGCCAATTTTTAGATAGACTAAATCTAAATGTCAAAAGTTTTTGAGGGTTTAAATACTTAATTATTAATTAATTAAGCGGACTAAAAATAGTATAAAAAAAGGAAAAAATGGAAGCGCGTTGCTTTGCTTGTTTACTATGCGTGATGCAACTTCCGTGAAGAAGGAAAGGGTGATTCAAAATGAGAATGAGAGAACTGTGTGAAAGTCAAAGCTGGCTTTCTGAAGCGCAGAGCCAAGGTGGACCCAATCAAGATACGTTTGGTCGTGTCTGACTCTGACCACAAACAACGTTACTGTTACGAATATTTTAATGTTAAAAGAATGATCTTGACAGGATATGCGACAAGTGCAGGTGGGATAATCGTCCCTGCTTCATTTCCAAAAACAACAAACAAGATCTCTCATATTTGGATTGGATCCTCCGAATCTCTTCCCTTTCATTTTTTCTATTACCCTTTTCTCTTTCCCATTATAAAGCCAAACAACTTCGCTTCTCTTTCTTCCATTTTTATTTATATACCATTCTTCCTCCTATCTCTTTTATCATCATCTTCGTTTATCATTTATTTATTTCATTCTCTCGATTCCAAGTATGGCTACTGCCGGTGATGTTCTCAGACCAGGTTTCCCGGAAGTCGATGCCGGTAAATTGCACGTGCTTGCTGTTGACGACAGTCACGTGGACCGAAAGGTCATTGAGCGGTTGCTTAAAATTTCATCTTGCCAAGGTAAAAACACAAAATTTATGCGCCCTTTTGTGTTTTTAGTGTGTTTTCTTGCGCTTGGATTGGATTCTGAAGGTTGTTTGAATTGGGGTGTTTTGCAGTTACTGTTGTAGAGAGTGGAACCAGAGCTCTACAGTATTTAGGGTTGGATGGAGATAAGAGCTCCATTGGTCTTGATGTAAGAAAACTTGGCTCTTGAAATCCTTATTGTTGGTCTTCAATGATTATTCATATCAGTTACTTTGGAATAATGCTTATGTTGTTATTTGATGAATGTTGTGACAGAGTGTGAAGGTTAATCTGATAATGACAGATTATTCCATGCCGGGGATGACAGGTTATGAACTACTCAAAAAAATTAAGGTGAGAGAGTACTCATTTTTGTTTCTTTATTCATTTATTCTAATTTCTTGTGTTGATGATTTTAAGAGAAGAGGAAAAAATCAATGTTTTAAATTGTTGTGGCTTTTCTCTTTCTATCCTTGATTTTGAATGCTTAATGTTAACTTCAGCAGGAGTCATCTGTTTTTAGAGAGATTCCGGTGGTGGTGATGTCATCTGAGAATATCTTGACCCGTATTGATAGGTAAGCTCTTGATTAATTTAGCTCACTGTGTTTTTTTTCTGGCATTGGCGTCATTTAAGAGAGCTTGTTGTTGTTTGGGTTGTGAATTGAACAATTTGTTTTGATTTATTTGATAACAAGTTTACCACTAGTTTTGAACCATAATTGTTGAATTTTACTTGTGAGACGTGTATGTTTGGAATTGGGTATGATTAGATCCCTCGTGTTTTTCCAATTCTAAGGCAGTTGTAGGTTGCTAATAATGCATGAAGTTAGCATAACGGTTGGAAATTTGAAGTCAAGTCATCAACAGTGTTGAAAGATCTATAGGGAATCGAATTTTTATTGTGGTTTTGGTAAAATTAGATCAAACAACTTGTCAAGAAGTCACCAAATAACTATGGAGTAAAATTTTTAGAATACTTAGTCCATATCTTCACATGGCTTTCCTTTCTTGAAAATACCATGTTAATGACATGAACACTTGAGATGTCATTGGTTCTGCCAGCAATCCCGCAGAATCATTTCACCAATGGACAGAATAAATCCGTCAATAATCTCATAATGTTAGAAGCACATGGAGTGTTATGGAACATGTTGCTTTTAACTTTCATTCATGAATAAAACAATTGAAGCATAATGAATCTAGTTTCCCACATGTCTACTGGTCAACTGATTGTACAAGGGCCATATTGGCATGACAGCAATTATTGTCATCATAATTGCCACTTAATTATAGTAGCTTCTACATTGCTGTCATGTATAATACGTGAAATTATTGGCCGACATTACACCATTAAGTCATGCTCACCCTTTCAATATTACAAGATAATATGTATACATAGTTTTTAATAATTAGTTTGATATCTTGATAAAATCCTATTTGTCTTGACAGAGCAACACAATTGGTGTTTGACATGAACATAAACTTTCGGGTCTAGGATTCGAATCTTGATTTTGACACTCATTCCCCTAACCTTTACTGTTATGCAAATGGATCAAAGAAAAAATCCTATGCTATGTTCTTTACCCTGCAAATTTGATGATCATTGACTTGTAAGCCTGGTCGTTCATTGTTTACTTTTCTTGATTGGCAGTTGCTTGGAAGAGGGGGCAGAAGAATTTCTATTGAAGCCGGTCAAGTTAGCAGACGTGAAACGCGTAACAGATTTCATCATGAGAGGTGAAGGGAAGAATGGAGGAAAGAGACCTCACAAGAGAAGCCGATCTGATGAATGTTCTCCTTCTCTATCAACTGCATTCTCATCAATTTCTCATACATCTGATCTATCATTGCCTTCGGCATTGTTCTCGAAGAAATCCAGATTGAACTTAGATTGAGCAGTTGTCTAGGACAGTTTTGCCAAACCATTGTTTATATCCAAAAGCCTCTGATGAAAATTGGGTTTTTCATACTAAACATTGCTGACAGTGAGTACTAGGATTAGGCACGAGGAAATATTTCAGAGTCAATTTTTTGGTTGCATACATTAATTTTTTTGGAGCTTATTTTGCTGCTGTACAGAAGTTCATTAGAATCTAATGAAATTAACCCTCGATTTTGAGGGGCTTTACTTTTAAAATGGTGTGTACTCTTTACCGATTTATGTTCATTAGCATTTTAAATACACTCTGGTCATTTTTATATATGTTGCTTTGGGGGTTTTTGGTTCCATATTCTTATTTAATAATGTAAAATTGATAATGATAACTTGATAACTAGTATTTATATTCTCTGTTTAAGTAATCCATATCTGAATTTCTTAAAAAATGTCTTTTTTTTTCCACTCACCAGTAGCCTCTGATATTAAAGAAAGTAAAAATAAAACCCCTGCTAAAAGAAATAAAAATCCAATTATAACTTTCTTTTAATCAATTATAACAAGCAACTGGAGTTTCATGTATGCGGCGAAAATCGTGGCTTAAACTTGCTCGTGAGATATATGCATGTGGCCGTAGTAGTTTCTGTTTTTGGATAAATATTAAGGATACCATCGAGTCAGCATATAAAATTAATCCTTTTGAGGTCTCAAAATCCAAGAAATTTCATATCTTCAGAACAAAATATATCTATACACGATCAAATTCAAGCATTTTTCTTCATATACCTAATTTATTTGTAAGACTTTGTCATAGGGGTTGTTTGGTACCCAATTGCTTTCAAAGCAACTTGAGTTGGGTTGAAGTAAAAAATTTATCCTATGGTTATACAGAGTTTTGAACCCAACTCCGTTTTCCTAACTGCAAACCAAACATTCCCATAATACAGAATGAGTAATGATATGTATACACTCCAATAATAGTATATACATGATAACGAATTTGGATTAATGGAGGGATCCAATAGGTGAGAGAACAGAAAAATGATGCATAGTGAAAAGAATATACAGAGACGGAGAGAAAAAGAAACAGGCAAGGAAAATGGAGAGGATCACGGTCCACATGATAACATATGGCATTCAACATCCCTCGTCTCTCTTGTCATCACATTACATTACCAGTTACACCTATCATTTATCCTTTTATATCTTTCTTTCTTACTCAATATATGTGTATAGATTGTATAGCTCTGTTTGTTTTCCGGTTGTGTTTCTCAAATCCCAATTGGATTGATTAGAGTCTATTTTCCAAGATCAACCTCAACCTCGGATAGTTCTATTTTCTAAACTTTATTTTTATAATGGATTAAAAAAACACAAGGGACAGATCCACATAATAGATTATGTGGGCACCGCTTAATTTGTAATTTTGTTAATACTATATTAATATTATATTTATAATTTTTTGTTTTGTTGCCATTGTTTTATAAGTAAATTACCCAACTTCTCAAGTTTTCTAGGTTACTGCATAGAGCCTCTATGCAAAACAATTTCCTATTGCAATTTTGATGCAACACCGCTCACTCACCTAACAAGGCTTTTATCCCTATGTAAACCGCAAGAAATCAGAAGTTTAAAGTAAAATTCTCCAAAGTCAAAAATGAAAATGAAGGTGTTGCATGTATATATCAAAATTGCACGTTATGGACGTGTAACAGATTACCGGCGTGCATTATGCGGTGATTAGAGATCCTAATTGATTACTAATGATATTGAATGAATAGCATTAAATGAAAGTCAAAACAAGCTTGGGTTCCGTTACATATCAAAGGGTAAATTATACTCTGATATCTAGACAACATAAATAAATCTTGTACATTTTTATTTTTATGATATGTAAAATGCACGAGTTAATATGGCTGTTTAGCATTTCTTTGGGTTGCTTAGCTTTCGATTTGCCTCATACCATTGAATGAAATGGGATCCTCTATAATTTTACATGCAAGAAGTTGTTTCTTGGTTTCGTCCAATCATTAATAACTTGATTATTTTTAGAGGTTAACTCTTAATTTTAATTTTGTGAGTATAGGAAATACTAAGTCTGTGTATTTTGAGATATTGGTAAAGTAAAGATTTGGTATATCCTCTTAAAATTTTGTAGATTTAAGAAAGTTCAAGGTTTCTTATCTAATTTGATATTCTTCATGTTGTGAGGTAACAATTAAATGTTCAAGTAAGTATAATACTATCACTGGTTTCAAATGTAAACAAATTTTAGTGTAATTTTTTAATTTAGGCAAAATTAGACTTTTCCAATATCATTAAATGCTTGTTTCCTATCTTCATTATATATATTTCTAAGGCTACTAATTCTTTATGTAATAAATGACACTAAAAATATTTTAGAAAATTAAATCAAATATGTAATAACATTAATGCAAATAACTACCTCCAACCACTATTCTCAATAGGTGTGAAATTAGGTACATTTGCTTATATTTAAAATCGAAGGTAGTATAAAAATACCGGAGTTCAAGTATTAGTGATTAGATTAAGATTAACCTATCTCGTACATAATGAATTATGAGTATTTACATAAGTCAAAAGTAATTTTGTTATAACGATGATTGTGTATTTTTTTTTGTGAAATACGAATTAAATTGTTAGTCACAATTAATTTCTGACACTTCTACAAGTCTTAGACATACTGATATAGGTTTCATACCGAATATCATGAGTTGCATTTAATGTTATATCTAGGAATTTTATAATGACATTAGATATCATATATTCTATAATACATATCGGTATAAATATTAAGATACCAATACTAGTATCATCCTACATGAATTTTGGGTAGCTATTTATAGAAATTCTAAACTGAATCACCGCAAATCCCGTTTCAGTTGAAAATTTGCAAGGTATCGAAGAGTGAAGATGATAAAAATATTCTTCTTTTGTCCACAATCACCTGCAGAGTTGTAGGAAGTAGGAACATTGAAGATTATAATCCTGGAACTTCCTGCTGTCACCAACCAATGCAATGCTTATTTTATTTTTGCCGTCCCAAGTTAATTGTAGTTTCCAGTCCCAAAATTTTGATAACAAAGTTTCCACTTGCCCAAGGCTGACACTATTCCTTACAATTAATTATCTTTACATGGTAATAGTAATAGTTACGGTTACACTTTTGTCCAATGTCTTCTGGATCGGTTATTAAATCGGCGAAGGTATCGGTTCATGAAAACCGTGTTAAAACCGGAGTTTAACCGTGGTTGAACCGATAATATTAAAAAATTGACCCGGATCGATCACCTAAGCGGTTCACGGTTCATGGTTCAACCGGTTGGATCGGTCGAACCAATTCAGTTTTGATAACAATGTTTTTGTCCTTACTTTACGGATTAGTCCCTAGATTATAATGGTTTAGTGGTTTACATTTAATCTCTAAGCTTGGCACCATTTCTTCCTTTGATCTCCATAAAAAATATTTCTTTCTTGGTTACCCGATATAAAAAAGGTCATTATACATGATATTGTTTTTCATTTTAGTATCTATATAAAAATATTCTAACCACCATTATAACTTCAGTAAACATCAGAGAACAATTTTGTTCATATGAGAACTGAATATAAGACATTTTAAGTAGGGACTAAATAAATATAAAATATTATAAAAATCATGTATATAGCTTAAGTATACATTTAACTATCCTAAAATTTCCAGATTAGAGATACTTGTTTTTTAAAAAATTCTTAGTTTTAAGCACCATATAAAATTTTCTATCCATATAATTTGTCCATTCAGTTAACTGAACTTCATTAATTACCAAGGTGACAAATGTTTTACAACTAGTGTTGCCATGTGTCATCACTTGTCATTTTTTAAAATAAAATATAAAAAGAATTATAATTTCATGTCATCATTTCCTTTTCTATAGTGTTGAGAATGCTTCAATATCTTTATTTGTGTACAATTCTAAGCGTCGATAACGATAATGTTTGAATAACCTTGTTTAAGTTTTGAAATCATAACGACTAACAATAGTCTTTTTGGACAAAAAAATAGAATGCATATTTTATCAAAAACTTAGAGTGCACAAGCTTCATGTGGTCGTGTTCATTGTTTTGGAAGAACCTCCAAGTGTTTAATGAAATGCGTATTCTAATTTTTTATCCCAAAAACATTATTGTCAACGGTTAAGATTTCAAATGGTAAACAATGTTATCCAAACACTATCGTCAACTTGAGGGCATTTTCAACCACAAGACTATATTGTTCATGATTAGAACTTTAAACCGCAAACAATGATATCCAAAGCATTCTGTTCTATGACAAAACCTTTATAACCTCAAAAGTTAATAGAGTCCAATTAATGGAAGGAGCTAATATTATGGATGGAAAATTTTATCGGGTTTAAAACTATTTTTTTAAGGGGTATATCTAACTCTAAAATTTTAAGAAGATTCGTATATTTAAAACGGATCAAATTTATAATTTAAAAAATACATCTATACAAAAGTGAAGTTTCTATTTTAAGTAAAAAAAGTCCAAAAGCTTAAGGCCTAGAGTTATAATTCTTGAGTTTTGTTAGCTTTAGATTTTAAGACAATTTAAACAACTGAAGTAATATTTTTTTTATTCGAAGGAAATATATGCAATTACATTGAAAATGAAAATATAATTAAGAGATAAATATGTTGTAGGTCTTTATATTTTAATGCTTAATTGGAATTGATTTTTGATTATTCTATTTCAAAAAGAGGATAAAGTTGATCTCTATGAAGAACTAAACGCAATAAAAATTCAACATAATACATGATGTATTGTAGTTTGTTTCTCATCAAAGAGAGGGACCAAAGATAATAAAAATCTACCATAAGAATCAAACTCAATTATGCGCTAGAATGCAGAAATCTAAAATACATTTTAACAATATTTTTAATATATTCTTTATATTTTTAGTTATCTAAATTCAACTAAAAATTTATCAAACATGTATTTGTTATATATTAGCGAAATTATAACATGTTCATTGTGTCATGCCACAGGGAAGCTTGGAAGTGAGTCCAAATTCAGTGATCTTTTCATTGAATATTTCCTGTTTGACCAACCCAAAAATAAATCCTACGGTCAAACAGAGTTTTGATTGTCTCGAACGACGTGAAGGATCAATATCAACCCTTAAATTTCTTTATTTTCCCAACTCCGTTTCCCCAACTGGAAACCAAACGGACCTAGGCTGTTTGTTCAGCCGTTACTTTGAACGTGACGGAGCTTTTGAAAAGTAAAAAATTTATTTTATGGTTAATGAAGTTTTAACTGTTTTAAACGACGTGAAAGATAATATAATCTTTAGATTTTTCTATTTTCATAACTCTTATTGCAGGATAGCACAATAACTACGTTGCGTCTACCAAAAGAGGATAGGACAACACCCTCTTAAACAAGATGTGCATTTTCAGACGCCATGACCTACCATAACCATAGTTCTTGTTGTACAATGCAACAGCTGGAGCACCATTCACACACTACAAGTTATATATAACTTATAACCATTTTCTGAGACGGCAAACAAGACACAACACTAATTGTTTCATTTGTTTGTCATTGATAACAGCTTTATTAGTATAAAATACATATACGTCAATTATGTGCTTAATTAACAATTTTTAGCAATTACAATAAATTTCGAGGTGGGACGGCACAACCGTTACATTCACCATCAACAGAGGAAGCATTCATCACTCGCCATTTTAAACTCATCAGCATTCTTTACCCATTTGAGACCCGGATTGAATTATAATTATGTAAAATTAAAAGTAATTAGATGGTCGATTAGTAGAGTATTTGTAAAGGATGAAAAAAGTCATGAATTCAACTCTCCCGACCGGCAAAACTAATAAATTAATTGTTAATTTTGGCATATTAAAAAAATTATACTTATTAGCTTAATTTCATATGTAAATAATATATTAGAATTAGTTTAGATTATTAAATAATTATTATGTAACTATAATTTTTTATGGACTGATTTAAGATTGGTTGATAATATAAAATACAATATTTCTAAAATTGGATCAGTCATTAAACCAATGAAAGTACTTATTTAAACAAATCATTGTTAAACCAATGATTGAATTGTGACTGAAGTTATTAAAGAATTTAAAGAGGCCAATCATCTAACTAGTTTATAAATTAGCTCGTCTAGAAAGGTTCTAATATCAATGATAAAAAGGTAAATAATATCCTACAAATGTAAAGTATACCTATCAATTGTGGGGGAGGGTTATTCTTATTTTAATATCAAGTGCAGAGGTGGCAAACGTTTTGTTACCTTAACACTGTCACATGTTGTCAATTTTCATCTTTTAAAATAAAAAATTAAATAAAACCAAATCATCGTTGTTGACTTGGATTGTTGAACACTTTTAATAGCCATTGTTATTGGCGCTAAATGGCATAACGAAAGCCACTAAAAATCATTTCCATTCTATCTCCCCCTCCTCAAAACAACAACACCCATAATCAGAAACAACAACCATTAAGCAGGAACCCACTAAAACCACAATTAGCACATAATACACCACTAGGGCATGACTCTAACATTAGCTAAAAGAAATTCATCTAATCAAATCCAATACTTAAAAATTTATAGATGGAGAAGGTAAACTGAAAGTTAGATCCAAGATCTTAAAACAAAGGGGATTGCAATTTAAGTTGTGGATCAAAACTTTAAAAAAATGGAAAAAATTGGTAAGTTAAATCGAAAGAATGAAGAGAAGAGAAACATATAGATCTGCAATTTTCAAGAACAAAGCTTGGTAATTGAAAATTTATTCCCAAGTCATGAACCCTAATTCAACACTCCTAAATTTGGAGGTAACATTTGATATTTGAAACTGCATCAAAACACCTTAATCAGAACCTTAATACCCATATCAAATTTAAAACGAAATCAAATTCAAATAGAAGAAACAAAAGGCTTTATAAAATCAACGATTCCTTCCTCGACAAATCCTCATTTTTGTCAGAATTGACTCAACCTCTTATAAAGAAATTAGGATTTAACCTTTTAAATATTTAGGTTGACTACTTTCACCCCTTATCGTTAAATTTCCTTTATCAAGTGCTTAGGCGACAAACATTTTGCCACCTCAGTATTGCCACATGTTGCCAATTGTCATTTTTAAAATAAAAAATTAAATAAAACCAAATCACCATCGTTTCCTTGGATTTATTGAACACTTTTAGTAGCCATTGTTATTGCCGCTAACAAGAATAACAAAAGCCACTAAAAATCATTTTCATTCTATCTCCCCCTTCTAAAATTAATAACATCCACAATTAGAAACAACAACCATTAAGCAGAACCCACAAAAATCACAATTGCCACATAATAGACCACCGAGGCAAGGTTCTAACATGGAAGCTAAAAGAAATTTATCTAATCAAATCCAATACTTGAAATTTTATAGATGGATAAGGAAATTTGAACGTTTATAGATCCTAGCTCCTAATATGGAGGGGATTGAAATTTAAATTGTTGATCAAAACTTAAAAAAGTGGGAAAAAATTGGTAACTCAAATCCAAAAAATGAAGAGAAAAGAAACATATAGATCTACGGTTTACAAGAACAAAAGCTTGGTAATTGAAAATTTATTCCTAAGTCATGAACCTTAATACAAGACTCCCAAATTTAGAATTAACATTTGATATTTGAAACTAAATCAAAACACCCTAATCAAAACCCTAATACCCATATTAGATTTAAAACGAAATCATATTCAAATAGAAGAAACACAAGGTTTTATAAAATCAACGATTCCTTCCTTGACAAATCCTCCTTTTTGTCGGGTAGGGGTTGGGATGATGGTGAAGAGAAAAGTGTACTGGATGGAGGTAATGATGGATTCGTAGAGAAAGGAAATGAGTGAAGAGGAGAATGGAAAAAAGGGTTAATGGAATGATTTTTTAATTTTTATTTTATGATTTAGAATTATTATTATTATTTTTTATTTTTCAAAAAGAAAATTCTAGATAACAACACATGGCAATGTTGAGGTAGAAAAATGTTTGCCATCTTAGTACTTAAGAGGGAAAACTTAATGGCAAAGGTTAAATTTAGTTGACCTAAAAATTTGAAAGGTTAAAAATAAACATGTTCTTAAAAATTTTAGGAGGATTAAATGTATATTAAAGTCAAATCATATTTGAAACTTAATCATAGATTTCTTCTCCCTTTTAAAAAAAATATATTTAGAAAGAATTAAACTCCTTCCGCCATTTTAGTTTCTATTCTACCAATAAGTCAATTAATGGTTAACATTAACTCCATTTTGAATAAAGTGCGTAAAAAAGGAATATACATAGTACTTCTTAGTTGTTACTGAATACAACATTCAAATCTGCGACATATAAAAGTTAACTGAAACATCTACCTACAAATTTTAAATGTATAGTAAATGGTACATTCAAACATAACAACATATTACCAAAAAACAAAAAAAGGCCACAGAACGACATATATAATTGGGGCGGACAGGCTATCTTATATGAATTGTAATTTCAAATTAAAATTTTATTCAATAAAAAAAAATTGATGAACCACCAACTTTTACCACTTCAGTCCATTTTTTGTTATCGATTTTTGGCCCCTAAATTGATTGAGCCAAGTCTATAAATCGATTTTGTTTTTTTGGCTCAGTTAACTAGTTAATTCTGTTTTTAATCTAAGCTCACCAACCAAAATTTTGCCGACCCATGCATGATTTCATTGGTCATGAATTTGGTATTGCCATTTAAGCTTCTACTGACATGGCACAAATGATATCTACCACATTGAAAGTATCAACAACCATCGCCAGACACATTGAAAACATACTACACATGTGTCATTTCTAGAGTGCCATTTTAATTTTCTTTCATCATCTTACTTTTCTTCAATTTTTGAACCAAATCACTGATAGTTTACTTGTGTATATCTCTCTTTCAAGTGTGATCACTAGAAGAACATCTCAAACAAAGAGTCTTCAAATTTGCATCTCAAAACATATACCAATGTCAGCCCCTAGCCATGAAATTGCAAAGGCTGTGGTTGCTACAGCTGGGATTATGTTATTTATTTCAGGGGTTTTCATTTACTTGTTGCACAAATTTGTTCTTGCTAGATACCACCAGAGATACAAAGTTGGTGTAAGTTTTGTTAGAGGTTCACGAGTGAACCATGAGTATATAAAGAAAATTGGTGATAATGTGAAAGGACTAATTGTTGAAGAAAATGGAGTTGATGTTCTTTACATGATGGAGACAGAAAGTAGACAATTGGTAACTGGATTTCCAAATAGTATATTCAATCCTAGTTTTGAGGATGATGAAGAAAAGAGAATAGATATAGTGTTCCCAAGGTCCAAAATATCGAAGCCTTATATTTCACATGGATCAACTCTGCCATCTTCAGTTTCATCATCACACACAACAACACGAAACTTGCCACAAACACCTTCACCTTCACCACCAGAATCTTCACCAATGATTCTTGAGAATAAGAAAACTCAACCACCACCACCACCTCCACCTCCACCTCCACCACCACCACCACCACCACCACCAACCCCTCCTAGAAAAGAAATTCCAAAGGCTCCACCACCAGGTCTACCTCCACTTCCAAAGGCAAGTGGCTTCATTTCATCACTTAAACCTCCAACTGTGCCTAAAGGGAAAGCACACATAAAAAACACCAAAGAGGCTATGATAGTGGAAAGCTCAAGAGAGAAGGGTGTTGGGCAAACAAGGTTGAAGCCTTTACACTGGGATAAGGTTGTAGCAAATGTTGATCATTCAACAGTGTGGGATCAGATCAATGATGGCTCTTTTAGGTATATCTTCCTTTTAATATTTGATAAGACTAGCTACCTAGTAGCTACAACTTATCATTGTATTGTCAACTTCAAAATTTACTAGTTCTTTTTTCCTTTGCATAGGTTTGATGATGAACTCATGGAAACACTCTTTGGATATTCAGCCAGCTACAGAACCCAGGAAAGAAACAGAATTTCCACTTTGGCAATGTCCAATTCCAACACACCAACTCAAATATTCATTCTTGAGCCAAGGAAATCTCAGAACACTGCCATTGTGCTAAGATCACTTGCCCTTTCTCGCAAGGGAATCTTGGATGCACTACTTGATGGTCAAGGACTAAGTGTTGAGACACTTGAGAGGCTCACCAAAATAGCTCCCACAAAAGAAGAGGAGGCCAAAATCATCCAATTCAGTGGCAACCCGGATAAGCTTGCAGATGCTGAGTCCTTCCTTTACAACATCCTTACAGCAGTTCCAACGGCATTCATCCGTTTGAAAGCAATGCTTTTCAGGTCAAACTATGATTGTGAAGTTCTCCAGCTAAAGGAACACCTTCAGACACTTGAAATGGGTTGCAAGGAACTGAGAACTAGTGGCCTATTTTTGAAACTCCTTGAGGCCATTCTCAAAGCTGGGAACCGCATGAATGCTGGAACTTCAAGAGGCAATGCACAAGGTTTCAACCTCAGTGCTCTTAGGAAACTTTCTGATGTGAAAAGCACAGATGGGAAGACTAGTTTGCTTCACTTTATAGTTGAACAAGTGGTTCAGTCAGAAGGGAAAAGACTAACTACCCATCAAAAGAATAAACTTCACTTAAACAATGGTGAATTCAATAGACCATATTCAAACAGCCTGATGCAACAAGAGGCAGATAAAGAATGTCTATATCTTGGTTTGAAAGTGTTAGGTGGGCTAAGCGATGAGTTAACTGAAGCAAAGAAAGCAGCTAGTATCGAGTACCACAATTTGATCGCTATGTGTTCCACTCTCAATGCTCATGTTAGTGAAATTCAACAGATCATAGCATGCTGTGGCACAGGCAACAGTAATAGTGGATTCATCAATGAAATGAAAGAGTTCCTAGAAGAATGTGAGGAGGAGCTTAAAGTGGTGAAAGAGGAGCAAACAAGGATCATGGAAATTGTGACAAGAACAAATGAGTACTATCTATCAGGAGCTTCCAAAGACAATATGTCAAACCCCTTTCAACTGTTTCTTATTGTAAAAGATTTTGTTGCCATGGTAGATCAGGCTTGCATAGAACTTAAAAGGAAGGTAGAAAAGAAGAGTGTAGGAGTAGAAGCTGTATCAACAACACCATCTTTGTCACCATCAAAGAGGGTGCCACTCAGATTCCCTAACTTTGATTTGTATTTTGTGTCAGAAACTACATCTTTCAGCCAATCAGGAGATGGTTTCTAAAGCTTGTTGGATTTGTATCAATTTAGTTAATGCGTTTTTCTTTTTTTTTTTTGGTTTACCCACAACTATCCTCCCTCACAATCATTTCTATTTAGGGGGTTGGCCAGAGTCTCTTCACCCTTCCTAAAGAATGTTTAGTGAGGATTGAATTTGCAGAGATGTATAAAATAATTATATGACAGTATGATAGTACCATAATAAGCTTGTTAGAATGGTAATTTGATTCAAATGAAATAAAGGATTAGTTCTAATCAGAAAGTTGTTGTAGACTTTTCTAGACCGATGAAGTTTAATTAAAATATTTCTACATTTTATATTAATCCTTGCTTCTTGTATGAACCTGTCAATATTGTGTTTATTAGCGGTAATGATGAAATGAATTTAATTGAACGATGACCTAAAACTTGGCTCAAGCAGTTCACTTCTTACTTTTCCTCTGGTTCCTAGCATCAGAATTCCGCGTTAAGCAAGTCTTAGAGAAATGAATTCAGGTTAAATTCTGTTCTATTTCCTTAAGTTCACAAATATTTATAGGACTTTCACTATTTAATGTATAGGCTTTGCTTGGATATCTTCTTTAAATTGAGAGTTTCAATACCTGTAGCTATGTGTTTAATAATCGGTTACTAGTTTCACGCATTAAAACATTTTATATGTCAAAATTTGAATGTGACAAGACTTGATCCCGCTACACGTTAGAGAGAAAAGAAGAGTCTCACTACTAAACTACATACATTTAAAAAATATATCGCAACTATATATAGTTATATTATAGTTTTAGAATGTATATCCGTTAATAAAATCTATCTACAAAATAAACATTTTTTTCTTTTTTCATTTAGTATAAAAATTATTTATTTTGTAAATAAATTATATTAATGGATATACATTCTACGAATATAATATAATAATATATGATTATATTACATATCTTAAATGTAACCTAGTGGTGAGGCTATTCTTCTATCTTTTGCTCAAATCAAACGCTTCAAATGCTATCTTAGAATCCAAACAAAAATGATGAGTTGAAATGTAGCTAGAGAGTAAAACATGTGGTATAAATTCAGTTGACACATAGCTAGGGGCATCCATTCCAGTTGTTTAAATCACACACGTGGTTGAAGGCATCCATTCCTAGAAAAACTCATGAGACACGCCCTTAATTTGTTGAGGCTTCTCTTCCATCTACTATACATTAGGGGATCAAACCTTGTTATAACTAAATTTTGACATATAAATATTTTAACATGTTAACTAGTTTGACCGGTTGCTAATCGTAGTAAATTGAGGGCTCTAATGCCCGTGGCCTCCTAGCCACGTGTCAACTGAATTTATGTCACTTGTATTAGTCTCTAGCCATATGTCAACTTAATTTATGCCACATATTTTTTTCAAGTCATCATTTTTGTTTGGATTATAAGATAACATCCGAAGCATTCAATTTGAGTAGGGGATGGAAGAGGAGTCTTACCACTTGGTTACATTTAAGAGATGTAATATAACCATATATTGTTATATTATATTTGTAGAATGTATATCCATTAATATAATTTATTTGTAAAATAAATATTCCCGTTCTTTTTTGTTCATTAATTTTAATTTTAATTTTTATACTAAATGAAAAAAAGATAAAAATGTTTATTTCATAGATATATTTTATTAACGGATATACATTCTACAGATATAATATAACTATATATAGTTGTATTATATTTTTTAAATATGTCAGGTAGTTTAGTGGTGAGGCTCTTTTTTTCTATCCAATGTGTTGTGGGATCAAGTCATGTCCATCCATTTTAGTTAACACGTGGCATCATACATGACTAGATATATTGAAACCCTCAATTTAGAGAGACACTCAAGAAAAACTCTTAATGTATTTATGCTTGAAATTTTAACATGATACGATTCATACCTTAATGTTATATGGAGTTTTTAAAATTGTTCATATACTTTCATTTTCTTGTCAAGAACGTAATGATTATCACATAAAGAAATTTGCCATGGGTACATAAGTCAAGCCGTCCCTGCACTAAAAATAACCAGAAAGTTACAAGTAATTCCCAGGACCTGCTGCTTTCCGAATTTTAAGGTTGTTAAAGGTTTAGGAAAATTATTAATAATATACTTTTAATTTTTTTAATAATCTCAATTTAAAAATAAGGCCGACCCCCAACATATTGCAAGCCTAGGTACGTGTATTAGCTATTGTTAGGAAATTAGATTCATTTCCATCAGAAAATTTCCTTAAAAAACAGAGAAAGAAGGTTAGGAAAGAACACAATCAACACACAAGAGTTTAACGTGAAAAACTCTAAAACCCAGAGAAAAACCACGGTCGTTGTCAAAACCGACAACCAAAGAATAATATTATGTGAACAATTTATACATCACATAAACCTCACTCTCATACACCTTAACAACCCCAAGTGCACCCACACTCTAAAAGCTCACTTCTCACAATACTTTAACACAAGAGAATTACAACAGAGAAAAAAAAACTTAAAGTGTTTCTGGGTATTTCCCAATGGTGTTTAAGACCCCAATGCACCCATTTATAATTATGGGTATTTGAACACTTGGTACATTTATTACAAAGGCCTTAAGGCCCATATATAGCATAAGCCCTCATGTCCCTTTGTAACTCCAAGCAATGTAGGACTTTTTAATCACCCAAGTTTAACAATCTCAACTATGATTAAAGAAGTACAACATCTGCTTCAATTTCCTACACTGACAATCACTTGCTTTCATTGTCTATACCGATAATCATTTCATTGTCTAAACCTACAATCATTGTCTTTACCAACAAACATTGTTCAAATAGAACAAACATACTCCACCATAAAGAGTACAATCACTTGGAACTGGGATATCCCAAGAATTTCTTTTTCGGCACATGTCAAAACCTTGCTGACAATTTATGGTGCAACTTCCATGTTGGCTTCCTCCGAAAGTTCTTCAGCCATCAACAAAACTCCACCACACACCTTGCATCAATAGTGCCAACCAATGCCTATGTGCAATTGTGGATCCACTAGCAATAACTTATCCTTTTTCATGGTAGTGCAGACATGCCACAAGGATACACATTTCATCTTTATAGAACATCACTTTTCTAAAAATAAGGGAAACATTGCTAGCACCTGACTCAGAACCCCTTTCCGTTGTTGATCCTCTTGGATAATTTTTCTTTACATGCACAGTCCTTCCACATTTCCAGTATACCAAATTTCTTTTCTTCACGTAAGACCCATTACTAGCCACCAATGTCGAGTTTGACGAAGAGCTATTTTCATTGTTTATTCTTCTTTCTTTAGAAATGATCTTACCAACAACTTCTTCAAAACTCAAAGTTTCATTCCCATACATCAAAATAGGTTTGTTGTGTTCCTAGGAAGACGGAAGAGACCATATGAGCTTTAACACCTTATCTTCATCATCAACTTTGACCCCAATAGCCTCCAATTCAGAGACAAGACCATTGAGGGCACTAAATGATCTGAAATTTTCACATCATCTTCCATGTGTAAATTATGGAATTGTTCCTTCAACAATAATCGATTTGAGATGCCCTTGGCCTAATATAACCCTTCGAGTTTCTCCCAAAGATCTTTGGTTGTTGAAATATTCTGCACATTTGCAAGAACATTCTTAGCCAAACACAAGTGGATCGTACTTGCAGCTCTCAAATCTAATTCCTCCCATTTCTCATCTTCCATACCAGAAGGTCTTTCTTTCAATGCCTTGTGTAATCCTGATTGTATCAATACATCCTTGACTTGTCGTAGCCACAAGCCAAGATTAATTCTTCCATCAAATTTCTCCACGTCAAACTTCACTGCACTTTAATAGTTTGACATTGTAACCGTGTGTTCAACACTACAACCGTGCATAGGATTAGTTCCCAGGAAAGAGAGGTGGGTCACAACAGACACGCTTAAATACCAAGTCTTTCCTTAGCGAAAACCTTTCCAAACTAGTACTTACGGTACCATACTTTCAATAACCAAGGAAATTCTCAACCACATAGGGAATAAATCTTTTCTGATGTGGAAGATTAGACAAAGATACAACCACAGAGCATACTTAGAATTCATATCCCACCGAACCATGAAGATTTGATACCACTGTTAGGAAATTAGATTCATTTCTGTCATAAAATTTCCTTAAAAAACAGATAAAGAAGGTTGGGAAAGAACACAATCAACACACAAGAGTTTAATATGAAAAACTCCAAAGCCTGGAGAAAAACCACGGTCGTTGTCAACACCGACAACCAGAGAATAATATTATGTGAATAATTTATACATCACATAAACCTCACTCTCATACACCTTAACAACCCCAAGTGCACCCACACTCTTAAAGCTCGCTTCTCACAATACTTTAACACAAGAGCATTACAACAGAGAAAAAAAACTTAAAGTGTTTCTGGGTATTTTCCACTGGTGTTTAAGACCCGAGTACACCCATTTATAATTATGGGTATTTGAACACTTGGTACATTTATTATAAAGGCCTTAAGACCTATATATAGCATAAGCCCCCATGTCCCTTTGCAACTCCAAGCAATGTGGGACTTTTTGATCAACCAATTTTAACAGCTATATCAAAGTTTGGGAGTATATATTATTACATGTCAAGTGAAAAATAATTACATAAAATTTGACAAATGGGGTATGATCATTACCTTTCAAGTAAAGACAAAATTACAAATGGAAGTATGGTTAAAAAAATATTTTATATTTTTATTTTTAATTTTGAAATTTGTACATAGAATAATAAAAACAGATCTTTTCAATGTTTTCACACAAACTTTTTGATCTGTCCTGAACCGGGGTCTAGAGACCTGGACTCAAGTCAGTCACAAATAGTATGTAAATACCGTATAGGAGACCGGATGTATGAGTATCCGGTGTAGGTATCCGTTGTCCTTGAGCGGAGAGAGCGGACTGGGCGTCCAGGAGGTCCTTCACACCGACCTAACGCGTTGAAGTGGGCGAATGGTGGTGTCACCTGTAATGATTCTCCGACGCTCAAGTCAGTGATAATATTCCAAGTAAGGAATGTATTTCAGAGAGTAATCGTGCATAAAAATTAGTTGAAGATCCCTCACTTCATTAATGAAATGAGTTCATATACCTGATTGGCTCGTTTTTCGAGGACTCGTTAGTGGGGAACCACTAACTCCCATTAGCATTATTTTATTGCGCACTTACCAGCATGATTGGGTCAAGTGGCTATTTTATATTGAGCATGGAGAGTATAGACTAGGATTAGGGAACAAGTTGATCTTTCCCGTGAGCAGAATTTGGCTCGTAGTGCAGGGAATTATTGATCGATCCCTGTAGCAATAATCCTTGTCTTTAGTGTAGTGACGTGTGTGTTGTCCGGTGTCATGGTGTTATCCTTAACAACCGGTATAGGGAGAACACCTGATACGGAATTACAGTCCGGATGTATACCGATGACACCGGTTACACGTTGATGTCTTGACAAAGACGTTGAAATATGTTTTGCAGATCGGATACCGGTATTGAGACCGGATCATATGTCCCCTAGCTTGTGTGAGGGACTGAATGGTTGTTCACATAAGCTACTCAACCTGCGAGAGGTCTGAATATCGGTAAGCTTACGCGTATAACAGTTCCTTTAACATTTATTATCATTTTGCAGAGAACCATTCTCAGATTAAGAGATCTGGTCTGTCGGTGTCATCACAACGGATTCAGACAAAGATTCGTTGCACGAGAATTTCAAGAGTTTATTGGAATTGAAAGCTCTTGAAGTTTGTGTAACGGCTGTAAAGCGCGAATTGCATTGCATGATTAGACATTAATGCTTTTAATCACGTGGGCAAGCAATTATTGCGTCTGAGATAACAATCTCATTAACCGTCGTTTTGGGCTTAATGGGCCTGAAGTTTTTGAAACTTTTGGGCCTAGTAGATAGGCCCTTCGTCGAATTGCTATTGTTTTGGCGCCCATGAATTTGGAACGGTTGTGTCGTTTCGCTTGTGAACCAATGCGTTTAGTCGAGAACGACACAACTTCCAGAGTGGGCAACCGAACCTCTTCGTTTCTTATAAAAGAAACACTTAGTGGATTCTGAGTTCCACTTGCTTCTGTTTTCTTAACAAAACTCTGCAAAAATCTCGCAAGGAAGTTCGTTGCTTACTCTACGAGACTTCGTTTGCTCTTCATCTCCATCATCGTTACCTGAGGTAATTATCTCTTCTTCCCCTGTAAACCTCGTCTTATTTTGGGTCTGTCATTCTTGCTTTAAGAGAATGTAGTTTATTTAGGGGAAGAACAATTTCGCGCAACCCTAATAGTCATGGGGAAGAATCCTTGTGATTCTTTCTAGGGTTGAGTCATGTCGCTCAGAAAGGGGATCTTACTCACTGTGGAAAGTGACTTTTCCCTTCTCAGAGTCGTCCTCTGATTGTAGTCGCTTTGTAGAAGATGAAGTGAGTAATGATTATCAACTTTTTGACGACATGATTTCTTATCGTAGATTAAGGAGTTCGGTCTAGATATCTCAAATGGCAACTGGAGAAGGATCTTCTGGAGATAGTGCCATTTCGAAGACAGCTGAAGGTCTCTACAACGTCGCTGTTTCCAAGCTGAATTGGGAAGAGCTTCAGGCCAAATGGCCTTTCTGTTGGGTGTCCAGTGAATTCAAGGACTTGGCTTCCCGTCATGCAGATGAGGATGGAGCCCAGATTAAGCCAAGGTTCACGCTTCATGCGGAAGAGGAAACGAAGAAGTGGTTTAGGGTTTATGCACCGCTCCCTACAGAACGGATATGCCATGTCGTACCAAACGACCGTTCTGTTTATATGTATGATTTCATTTTTCATTACTTGGGAGTTCGTTTCCCTCTAACCGAGCTTTAGATGGGAGTGTTGAGGTTCTTAAATTGTGCACCCTCTCAACTTCATCCCAACGGCTGGGGTCTCATTCGAGCCTTGGAGGTTTTGAGTGAACATTTCAACTTCACTTCTACTGTGGCGATGCTGTTCTACTACACTCAAGTAGTTCGGAGGGCAAATAAGCAAGGCGGTGTCGGTTTGGTAACACTCCGGACTCTTTGTTCTTTTGTGAACTTTGAGTCTTACACCGATTCAGCTAAAGTTGACGGAAAGTCATTCAAGACCTACTTCACCCAGATCTCCATTAAGAAGAATAAACCAATATTTTGGAAGGATGAAGAGGGTGTTAACAAATTTCCTTCGAGTTGGACTTATAAGCATTTTCTCATGAGCTCCCACGCATATTACGCTGATCAATCCGAGCTGTCTCGTGAGTCGTCGAGAGTGTTGTTTGCACTTGAAGCACATACTACACGTCGCAACGTATTTTCGTGTAGACGTCTTTTAAGTAGTTCAAAAGGAGTCCGGGATGATTACTTGTGTAATACTCGCTTTATTTCCCTTTTTCTCCTTTGTTAAATGTATCGAACATTTGGTAGTTGCTAATCTCTTGTGCTTGTTCGTGCAGGTGAAATAGAACAGGAAACTCTGGAAATGCATAAGCTGAAGGGATTTAAGGCGGGGGGTAGATTCGTTGCCCGCGAAAACGAGATTAAGCCTAAGCCCTCCACAAAGGATCGTCCTGAGCTAATCATCCTGACCTCGGATGCTGAAGGGGACATCCCACTGGCTGAGGGCGGTTCATCCGATGTTGGCGCAGCCACGGGTCAGCCCCCGGTCACTGAAAGAAGGAGAAAAATTAAGAATGACTCAGTGGGAGGCCCATCCAAGAAGCGCAGAACTCCGGAGGATAAGCCTGTTGAAACCTCGGGAGCAGCTGTTGCTTCCTCTGGAAGTAAAGGAATTGCTGCCGGGGTTTCTGGGGCGAAGCCGACCTCCTACCCAACCACCTCGTTTCTCACCCCCTTCCTTTCATATGAGGGTTCTACTCCAGCAACTCTTCCACCGCCGATGTACAAACTCCGGCCAACGCTCAGCGCTAAAGAAATTAAAGAAGCATGTGAGGCCGGAAGGTGGCAGTTAGCCGAACTTGCTGGAATGCTTTCTTCAGTCAGCGAGTTGGCTAATAATGTCGATAAGGTTGAAGAATTGAGTGATAAATTGGAAGAACTCAACCTTTCCTCAGGAAAAGACAAAGCCACCATAAAGCTGATGGAAGATCGTCTTGCCAAGTCTAAGGAGTTCGGAGATATCATGACTAAAGAGAATCTCAAGCTTAAAGGCGACCTCAAAGGCTTGGAAGGCAAACTGGCAGAGAAGGAGGAAGAACTCCATAGCAGCCAGGATAAAAATAAAGCTGCTGCTGAGGAGTGGTCTCAAAGGGAGAAGAAGCTCCTCCTTGAGATTGAGGGACTGAAGGCTAGGAAAGCGGAGTCCGAAGGATCTAGTGAGGAGCTGTCCAAGTTGCGGGGAGAATTGGTCACAGCGAAAGCTGAGAGAGAAGAAGCTGTTGACATATGCAGCCGGGCTGTCGAAGAATCCTTCGGCCTAGCTATACGCCAAGTTTTCTACCGCAACCCCACTGCGAAACTTAACCTTTATGGAATGGATCCGTTCTATGAATTCCATGGGGGAAAGTTAGTCGCAGTGGTGGATGGTCGTCACGAAGATCCCCCAACGTCCCTGTATGGTTTGCCTCCTCTTCCTGAGGGTCAAACTATGGGACCGGATTACGTCTTTCCTATGTTTGAGGTTCCCTCTTCTGAAGAAAGGGCTGAGGCTCCTGGAGGGGAGACTCCTGTGGAGGTTCCAAAAGAAGGAGCACAAGAGCCTGGTGCTGAGGAGGCACAGAAAACTAAAGAACAGATTCCTCCTCCATAGTTTTGTTTTCCTTTGTATGTATAGTTGTGTGCCGGGATCAACTCCGGCTTTTAACTATTATATGTAATCTCACTTTCAATGAATGAATTTTGATTGAAGAAATTTGTTTTCGTCGTTTCATGTATATTTAAATCGTTGCTAATCCGTTTTGTATGATTAACCTTGAGGTCGGATTGAAACAACTGCCTCGGAAGATTAAACAACAAATAAAATTTAGAACGGATAAATATATACATGTCCCCAAGTGCGTATTAAGAAGAAGGTGCCTGTCTTTGGGGCATGATCCTTAATTCTTTTGGGGAGAGATGGGTCGATCCGCTGTTTAGTAGAGTGGTGTAACAGGACGGATGACTGTATTTTATTCATGTTATTCTCACTGGAGAAAACTATGTCGTTCATTGTAAGAGTATTGTTCCAAGTTTGGGGAACTGCAAAGGTGTAAGAAAGTGGTGTTTTGAGTCCTCCATCATAAGGATAATGATGGGAGTTTTTCTACGCCAGGAGTTATGTCATTGTATCACAGAATAGGTGATAAAGAATATCCGTCCTGGGAGAATACCACTTGAGAGTGAAAGTGCGGATTGACTTTCAGAGATTTCCATCATAGGAGTGATTATGGGAACTGTTCGCACCAGGAGTTTTATCGTCGAATCACTTCATAGGTGATTGAGATCATCCGTCTTGGGGATGTATACGACACCAGGAATTACATCGTCAGGTCACATAGTAGGTGATTGAGATCATCCGTCCTTAGGGTGTGTATGGCGCCAGGAGTTACATCGTCAGATCACAGAATGGGTGATTGAGATCATCCGTCCTGGGCAAGTACACAACGTCAGGAGTTACATCGTCATATCACATAATGGGTGACTGAGGATATCCGTTCTGGAAAAGTACACCGCCAAGAGTTACATCGTCGGATCACAGATTAAGTGATTTAGATAATCCGTCCTGGAGATGCTTTTCAATCGTAGGAGTACGGATTGAATGAATAGTTCTCAGTTTTCAAAAGCTTCCATCGTAAGAATGATGATGAGATTGTTCATACCAGGAGTTGCATCATCGAATCACAGAATAGGAGATTGAGATCATCCGTCCTGGAGTGATGATTGGAATTGTTCGTACCAGGAGTTGCATCATCGAATCACAGAATAGGCGATTGAGATCATCCGTCCTGGAGACATTTTTCCAATTATAGGAGTACGGATTGAGGTGGCTGCTTCTCAATCATATGGATTCAATTTTTGGATCCGAAGTCAGAGACCATCAGTATTCTACTAGCCCCCTAGCTTATGTGAGGAATTAGTAGATTTGCTCATATGAGCTATATCGATCGTAGTACGTCTGGATTTCGGAATTGTTCCGATGTGTAAATATCCGCTCTGAGGACAAGGTTCCGTTGTAATGGATCGCTTGAGGGCGGATTAGGACAATGAGAATCTCAGAAGTTTATTGAATTTCGCAACCCTTGGTATTCGGGTAATGGTGGCCACGTTCCCCATGATTGGACATTTAATGTCTTTACTCACGTGGACGAGCCATTATTGCGTTAAATGCGCATGTCTTAATAACCGTCACGTAGGGGCTTGTTGGGCCTAGAATTTGGATTTAATAGGCCCATTTAGAAAGCTCTGTGACGAAACGATGGCATTTTGGCGCCTTTGGGTTAAAAACGACAATTTTAACCCTCTAAAGGGGGAGTCGTTTGAGGGTAAACGACAGGTTACCTTGAGTCGGTATTTGAATTTTCATGCCCTGAAAAAGGCATATTTGGCAATCTCAGTTACCATTTCTTCTAATTCTCTTGACGAACCTCTGCAAAAGTTTTGAGAAGATTATCGTGTCTGCCTCTGTGAATCTTAATTCACTATCCTCATCCATCCTTAGGTAACCACTTTCTTTCCATACTTTGTGTCTCATTTCAATATCTGAAAATGTCTAGAAAAGGTGTTAGTTTTAGTGGTATTAGCCCTAGAGGAAGAGGAGGAAGGGCCTTCAATCGAAACCCCACAGTTCGTGGTGGGAGGATTCCAGTGGTCTTTCAATCGAAGCCACTAAGCTCAGAGAAGGAGGCGTCGCCGTATCAGAGGCGAAGGGCGATTATACCCTCTTCAGAATCCTCCTATAGTGAGAGTGCTGAGAGTGGTGACCTGTATATTTCTGACGATGTGGATTTTTACCGCAGTGTAAAAGCTTTCACAATGGTGGTGAAGAAAGCGACTGGGGGAAAATCATCTGGAGGGGAAGCACCCTCTCAGCAATACATATTGAAGACAGCATCCGGGCTATGTAACGTGGTTGCACACCGGATAGATTGGGTAAAATTCCAAAAGAAGCGCCCGTTCAGCTGGGTGGCTGAAGAGTTTCGTGAAACAGCATCAGTTCACGCTCGAGAGGACGGAGCGGAGTTGGAGCCGCGTTTCACGGTCTTCAAGAAGGACAAATACAAAAAGTGCTTCATGGTGATAGCTCCGCTCCCATCCGATCGAATTTGTCATACTCCGGACGAAAGGTCCCTGTATATGTATGACTTTCTATTTTTGAACCTTGGTGTGCGCTTTCCCCTTTCGAAGTTTCAGATGGGGGTTCTGAGATTCTTGGACTGCGCTCCTTCGCAGCTTCACCCCAACGGATGGGGATTAGTCCGTTCTCTTGAAGTGCTTGGGGAGCACTTCAACTTCAAACCGACGGTGGCCATGCTCTTCTATTTTGCTCAAGTGGTCCGTCGTGCAAATAAAGAGAAGGGGGGAGTGAGCTTGATATCCCTCCGGACTCTCTCCAAGGTTATCAACTTTGAGGCGTACACTGACTCCGCCAAAGTTGATGGACATTCATTCAAGTCCTATTTCACGAAGATCAGCGTTCACCCTGATGAGTCAATTTTTTGGTTAACTGAAGATGGGATTCCGAAGTTCCCAGTGGCTTGGACGCATGAGCACTTTTTGTTGACCTCCCAGGCGTACTACACTGAGGAGGATGAACTAAGCCCGTCTTCAGTTTCTGTTCTTTCCGCCCTTCAATCCTACACCGCCTCGCACCAATTTTTCTCTTGCAGGCGTTTGTTAGGATCGTGGTCCACCTGCGAGGAATATCTGCGTAATTTTCCTGCTATTTTTCATGTTTTATCGTATCATGCCTTGAAGTCTTTGATTTCTAACCATGTTGTTTGGTTTTGCAGTTGAAATTGAATCTGTGTCACCAGAGATGGAAAAACTGAAGTGGCTCAAAGCTGGAGTGAATTCCGTAGCAGCTGAAACTGACATTCAAGCGAAACGGAATTCGAAGAAAGCCACAGCTGAGACTATCATTTTAACCTCATCTGCTGGTGACGATATCCCCTTGCTTGAGGGCGGATCTGAGGGGGTTGCGGTTGAGAAGGTCGGAGAGAAGAAGAAAAGGACAAAACGCGGTTCCTCCAAGACCTCGAATCGTCAACCTTCTCCCAAGAAACAAAAAATTTCAAGTGGGGGTGCTGATCCGGAGCTTTCAAAGGGAAAGATAGTGGAAGGGTCCACTCTGGATGCAGGATCCACTCCTGATGCCCCAGGCGACGGGATCACTTATGGTGCAAAGCCAATAACGACTTACTTTGCACCTAAAGTTACTCGCCCTCTTCAAAGTAGCTCCGGTCTTGCACAATATTTGGTATACGAGGGTTCTGTTCCTGAGGGCGTTCCTGAAACTCCGTACAAGCTGAAGCCCTCATTGAAGAGCGATGAAGTAACCAAAGCTTGCGATGCCGGACAGAAGCACCTGGCAGAATTATCCGGGCTCTTAAGATCGGTTCGCAAGCTTTCAGAAGAGAATGAGAGGCTCAGCTTGTTGGTTGGCAAGGTTAACGATCTTAGCGTTGCTGCTGCTAAGGATAAGGCAACCATCCTCCGTCTAGAAGGTAAATTAGAAGCTTCCAAAGAGGAAGGATATAAGAAGGATGAAGAAATTGCCAGATTGAAGTACCTTGTCAAGGAGTTGGAGGCCCAAGTAGCTGACCAAAAGAAAATCAATTCCGACCTCCATTCCGGTCTTTGTACGGAGAAGGAACGCTCTTCAAAGCTGGAAGAGGAGCTTAAGGAAGTTAAAGTTGTTTATTCTCGAGGAACCGAAGATTGGTCGTGTAAGGAGAAGGAGCTGCTCTCAAAGTTGGCGGACACAAAAGCAGAATTTGACGAGGCTGTAGATATGTGTGATCAAGCAGTCAAGGAATCCTTTGGGTTGGCTGTTCGTCAAATTCAATACCGGAATCCCAAGGTGAACCTTAACCTGAATGGTATTGATCCGTTCTATGAGTTTCATCAAGGGAAACTGGTGGCCATCGTTGAAAACCGTCATGTAAGTCTGCCTGACACGCCATACGAGTTTGCTCCTTTACCTGAAGGCCAATCAATGGGACCTTCTTTTCTCAAGCTTATAAGTACAGGAACGGACCCTAGCGTAGATAAAGGCAAGACCGGGGGTAAAGGCAAAGGGAAGGAAGGAGAAACAAGCCGTAAAAACTAGTGCCTTCCTTTTTTTCTTTTTTCTTTTTATTGATTCAAATTCGCTGTGTTCCGGGATCAGCTCCGGATTATTGAACGAATTTCTTCGTGTAATATTCATTTGATCAATAAAAGAACGATTTGCCTTTATATGCATGTGTATCGAGTTATTCCGGATTTAAGTAATGAATGTCGGATAATATAAAATCATCATTCCAGATTTGTTCATGCGAGATGAAGAACGGATAGGGGTATATAACTATCGTTTTTCATGTATAGGCGTTTTGACAGCCAAAGACTTGATTTGACAGGAGAGATAGAGTATCTTTTTGTCAAATGTGAGTAATAAAAACCTGGTAGAAATCGTATTTTGTTTTTCAAAGGTCAGGCCTTTTGGTCGTAAATACCATGATAAAGATTAGCCGTTGTGGGTAAACATGTTATTGTCATGAGAACGGCTTGTAATGTTAATCTTGAGGGGAAGTGATAATGAGATCGTTTCAGTAAGAGTTCATTCCCCAAGATATTCGTTTGACTATTAATACTGTCCCCTAGTATTATTGGGTGAGCAGTACTTTGCACAAACTCTAAGTGATGTTTCCACGTGAGAGTTTTTTGAGAGTGAGGATTTCGAGTAGAGATTCCTCTGCTTGACGATTGCGAATATAAATATTTCCGACTGAAAGGTTCCGGGTGAATATGCCTCAGATTGTGGCATACCCGAATGAATTATTTTTGGGTCGGAGTTTGCGAGTCAGACTTCAATTGAAGAATTGATGACTCAGAGTTTAAAGCTATAAAACTTCCAAATAAGGAACCTCAAGAGAGAGTATTAATTTGGAGTTCAGTATAACTTACTTGTTGCGTTTGGAGTTCGGTTTGGTCCTACAATCCATATCGTATTTGGTGTTCGGTTTAATCCTACTAACCGTTCTTCAATGGGTTTTTTGGTTTTACCCAATGACAATTCTTCACCGACGTTCGGTCAATCCTACTAGTCGTACTCAGAGTTCGGTTTAATCCTACAATCTGAGCCTTCAACACGGGGTTCGGATCAGGGCTAGTCCTGAACCTACTGCGCCCGTTACTTGGGGTTCAGCGTGGTCTTGAAGAAGAACCAGCTTACTGCACCCAAGCCTTCAATACGGTGTTAGGTTCTACCCTTTTACCGTTCTTAGAATGGGGTTCGGTTTAATCCTATAACCCATTTCCTGAGGTTCGGTTTAATCCTACAGCCCAGGTCTTCACCGGTGTTCAGCCAAACTTACTAACCGTACCCAGAGTTCGGTTTAATCCTACAATCCGGGCCTTCAGTTACTTAGACACACTCGAGGAGTTACATCGTCAATTACAGAATGGGTAATTGAGATCATCCGTCCTGAGTATGCTCTCGTGCGCTGCACATATTCGAGGAGTTACATCGTCAACCACAGAATAAGTAGTTGAGATCATCCGTCCTGAATATGTTTTTGTACGCCGGATAAACTGAAAATCACAGCATGAGAAAAACTCGAAAGAGTTAAATTGTTGTGAGAGATTCTTATTAAATCAAAAATAAGAATTACAATGAAAGCGTAGCTGGGAAAATAATTTCTCCAGTATTCAATCAAAAATGAGGATAGGAGAAAGTGTATTGCTCCACCAGCTAGCTATAGTAGATGCGCAAGTTTTGGGTGTTCCACTTATTTCGGATTGGAGTGCCATCAAGGTTCTCAAGGCGGTAAGAGCCTTTGCCAGTAACCTCGGATACCCTGTATGGGCCTTCCCAGTTTGGGGCTAGTTTGCCTTGATGAGCAAATTTGTTCCCTATACTTGCTTTTCTCAAAACCAAATCTCCGACGTTGAAAGTCCTTGATTGAACTCGCTTGTTGTATCGGAGAGCAACTTTGGCTTTGATAGCTTGGTCTCTAACAAATGCATCTTCTCTGAGTTCTTGTATGACATCCATTTTTGACGCCAAATTAGCATTATTAGACTCTTCAGAGAAGTATTTGACCCTTGTGGAAGCAATTTACAGTTCCACGGGTATCATTGCCTCTACCCCGTATGTTAGACGATATGGGGATTCGTTAGTAGATGAATGAGGCGTTGTCTGGTATGCCCACAGGACGTGGCATAGCTGGTCTGTCCATCCGCCCTTGGCTTCACCAAGGCGTTTCTTTAGTCCTTTCAGCACTTCCCTGTTGGCCACTTCAGCTTGGCCGTTGGTTTGAGGATGTTCAACGGATGAGAATATCTGGGTTATTCCTAACCCTTCGAGTAAATCTGTGAATTTTCTATCCGTGAATTGGGTGCCATTATCTGTGACAATCCGTGCTGGGACCCCGAACCGTGTTATAATGTTTTCGTACATGAAACGACGAGTTCGGGCTGAAGTAATATGTACCACCGGCTCTGCTTCTATCCACTTAGTGAAATAGTCGACCCCTACAATGAGATATTTGATGCCCCCAGGAGCAGTTGGAAAGGGGCCCAGAATATCTAATCCCCATTGGTAGAAGGGCCATGGAACAGCGGTTGTGAAGAGTTCTTCCGCCGGTGTGTGGTGAAGATTAGAGAATTTTTGGCAAGCATCGCATTTTTTAACGAAGTCAATGGAGTCCTGCTTCATCGTGGGCCACCAGTATCCAGCCCTGAGGATTTTTCGCATTAAGCTTCTTCCTCCGGTGTGGTGTCCACATTGTCCTCCATGCACTTCCTCGATTACGTCTTGCACCTTATTCTCTTTAAGACAAATCAAATAGGGCACGGAGAGCGCCCTTCTGTAAAGATTACCATCAATCATAGTGAAGTATGGTAATTCCCTCCTTATTCTCGTCTTTTCCTTCTCATCCGTAGGCAGCAGTCCATCGGCCAAATAACGGATGTAGGGGGCCATCCATATATCTCCATAAAGAGAGTTTGTCATTATGGCATTTAGAGAAGGGAAAAGAGGAATGCTGGGCGACGTTAGTGTGCTTTGAACCAGCGTAGTTGTGCTACCTGGTCGTTTGGTGCTTGCTAATCTGGAGAGTATATCCGCTCTAGTATTCTCTTCGCGTGGAACATGCTTGAATTCCATTTTCGAGAATTTCTCTCTCAACTCGTTGACACAGTTCAAGTATAATTGGAGTTGAGGTTCACGAGCCTGATAATCTCCTAAGATTTGTGAAATCACCAGTTGTGAATCACTACAGAGCGTCGCCTCAGAAGCTCCGATGTCAATTGCAGCTCTCAGTCCGGCCAAACAAGCTTCGTACTCAGCTTGGTTGTTGGAGGTTTTGAAATTAAAACGAAGGGAGATTTCCAGGTGTACTCCGTCATCACTTTCTAGAACTACACCTACTCCAGAGCCTCTTTGGTTCGATGAACCATCAACATAAATGGTCCAATGGACACGAGGGGAATCTGGATCAGTCCCTGTCATTTCCACAATAAAATTAGCCAGGACTTGAGCTTTAATGGCGCTTTGGGGTTCGTAGGATATATCAAACTCAGAGAGTTCGATAGACCATTTGATCATCCTCCCAGCGAGGTCGGGCTTAATCAAAACAGAGCGGAGTGGTAAATCCGTTCTCACTATGATCGGATGGGCGTGAAAGTACGGGCGCAGCCGTCGAGAGGCCCAAACAACAGCGAGGGCGGCCTTTTCAATTTTTTGATACCGGATTTCAGCACCTTGTAAGGTTTTGCTAGTGAAATAGACCGGTCTCTGTCCGTCAGGAGTTTCTTTTATCAAGGCAACGCCCAAAGCTTCATCTGAAATAGCCAAGTATAGGATGAGTGTATCTTCGGGGTCAGGCTTTGTGAGGATGGGAGGTTTGGACAACACCTCCTTAAGCTCTTGGAATGCTTTCTCTTGTTCCTGTCCCCACTCGAATTTCTTGGACTTTTTCAGTATCTTATACAGAGGGAGGGATCTGTGAGCCATCTTTGGCATGAATCGTGCCAAGGCTGCCACTTTGCCATTCAGGGATTGGACTTCTCTAAGATTCTTTGGACTTTGCATGTCTAGAATTGTTTGGCATTTCCCTGGATTGGCTTCAATACCGCGTTGAGTTAACATGAAACCCAAGAACTTCCCAGCAGGGACAGCGAAGGTGCATTTCATCGGGTTTAGCCTCATGTTAAATTCTCTCAAACGGGTGAATACTTGGCGTAGGTCTTCAATATGATCACCTCCAACCGGTGTCTTGGCTATTATATCATCAATGTAGACTTCAACAAGTTTGGTATGCATACCTTCGAAAACCTTATTGATCATGCGCTGATATGTTGCCCCAGCATTTTTCAGGCCAAAGGGCATAACTGTATAGCAAAAGACACCGCGATCATTTATAAAGGCTGTCTTTTCTTGATCCTCCTCGCACATCGGAATCTGGTTGTAACCCGAATAAGCATCCATGAAGCTCAGGTATTGATAACCAGAGGAATCATCTACCATCCGATCTATATTAGGAAGAGGATAAGGATCCTTTGGACAGCAGCGGTTGAGATCCACATAGTCAATGCACATTCTCCATTTGCCATTGGACTTACGGACCATCACCACATTTGAGAGCCAAGAGGAATAACGGATCTCTTTGATAAATCCGGCCTTTAGCAATTCCTCAGTTTGCTGGCAAGCTGCCTTCTGTTTCTCTGGGCCCAATCTTCTTTTCTTCTGGGCTACCGGTTTCGTCTCTGGGTAGACGGATAATTTATGACAGCAGAAAGCAGGGTCTATGCCAGGCATATCGGCTGCAGTCCATGCAAAGAGGTCTTTAAATTCTTGCAGGAGCGTCAGTAGTCGCTGCTCCATCTCTGTATCTAGCTTGTCATTAATATGGGTGATCTTTTCTGGAGAATCTCCCAAGACGATGTCCCTGGAACTTCCATCCGGTGTGGGCTTTAATGGGTTGGATGGATCAATGCTCAAATCCGCCCTAGGATCCAGGTCGACAAGGCTTACAGATCCAGCAGCTGCTCCAGCATCATTGAGTTTCCTCTTTTTATTGGAGGCATCCAGCTTTGTCATGTTGAGGCTAAGGTTGTAACAGTACCTAGCCATCTCTTGATCACCCCGGATAGATGAAACAGAATTATCCTTATCAATGAACTTGATAAGGAGATGTGGGGTTGATACAACTGCCTCCATTGCATTTAGTGTGGGGCGGCCTATGATGCCATTAAATGGTGATTTGACATCAATCACTAGCACTCAGGATTTAACCGTCCTGGCCCCTGGTTCGCCTTCAAACGAAATAAGGGTATCAAGATACCCTTTAGTCGATTGCTTTGCTCCGTTGAAAGCTGTTAGTTCCTGCGTATAAGGCTGTAAGTCTGAGTCCTTAAAACCCATTCTTTCAAAGCAATTATAGAAAATAACATCGCAGGAACTTCCCTGGTCAACAAGGATTCTTCGGACGTCCTTGTTGGCTATTACTGCTGTGATGACCACAGCATCATCACCACCAGGAATGGTTGGGCCAAAATCCTCATCGGAGAAAGAGATTGTTGGAGATTCAATCCCACCTCTGTAAGGGCGATTGTCTTTGACTTTCCCTTGCACAGATAGAATCATTCTATGATGATTCTTACGAGCTATAATTGAAGCTCCTCCTCCAGCGAATCCTCCAGCAATCATGTCAATGACTTCACGCCGACCTTGACGTTGTTGCTGAGGCACGCCGTCTTTGTGTGCTACTTCATCCGTCATCACACCCTTTTGTTTCTCCGAAGCAGAGAATTTTCTGACCGGATTACGATTATTGTCATCCCCGTCATCTGGATCCCTTTCTCGTTTCTCATTCCGATTTACTCTGTCAAAAGATTTCTCTTTGAACAGGTATTGTTTTAACTTGCCTTCTCTAATTAGCGTCTCAACCGCGTTCTTTAGAGCTTGGCATTCATCAGTGGAATGACCATTTTGTTCGTGAAAATCGCAGTACTTGCGGGGATTTCCTGGCCTTTTCATGGGAGCTGGCCTTCTGATGCCATATATGCTGAAAGCTGGCCATCCGACCTCTCTCAAAATCTGAGACGGTTTGGCAGATAATTGCGCATAATGGCTGAAGGAGTTAACATGCCTTTCTCGAGGTCGAGGAGAGTGGTTATTGACTCTGGGATTGGTGAATGGTCTCTCCATGCGCTCTGACCTCGTTTTCTCTTTACCTTTCTGGGCTTGGGAAGGTGGTGCTGATAGCTTCTTCTTTGCAGCTATGGCCTCCAAGTGCATCTCTATACTCACGTATTTGGAGGCTTTTTTCCTGAACTCCTCAAAAGTTACAGGAGGGCTTTTTGCTAAAGAGAGAGCGAAAGCTGATCCTGGCTGCAACGCCTCAATAACGATATGTAGCTTAATAGACTTCGTGAGGTTAGGAACCAGGGCCGCTTCCTTGTAGAACCTTTTCAAGAAGTCTTTTAAGCCTTCATTTTCACCTTGCTTAATCTGAGCCAAGGTATGAGACGTCCTGGGCACATCTCTGGAGATGACAAAGTGAGTTTCAAAAGTAGCTGCCATCTCAGCCCAAGAATCTATGGATCCAGAAGGTAAACCTTTAAACCATCCGAGGGCCTCCTCAGATAATGTTCGAGGGAACATTCGGCACATCACATCTTCATCAGCCCCCAAGTACATGGCTTCAAATACGTAAGCATCAAGGTGCTTAGTAGGATCAGTTTCTCCATTGTATTTTCCAATGGAAAGTGGCTGAGTAGTTTGAAGGTGCTTGGGGATGTGGATGCTCATAAGTCTCCTTGAAAAAGGAACTTTTAGCTTGTAAGACACTGGAGGTGCTGTCGTTGACTCCCTCTTCCTTCGGGAAGCCTCATCTTCAGAATCACGAGTTTGTTCTCCCCCCTCAAACGTTGGAATATTTGAGTATTGGAGAGTGGTGGACTTTTCACCATCGGTTGTGCGGGGAGTGTTTCGCGTGCGGGATGATTCTTTATCCTCGCTTTGCCTTCTTTCTCTTCGCAGTTCAGCGAGCTCCCTCTGAAGTTGGCTAATCAGCTCATCACGAGGATCAGGATTAGACACTGTTACTATCTTCTTTGAGCTGCCCCCATGAGAATCAAAGTTGAGTTTCCTGAAGACGTTGGGGTTAGTTCTGTCTTCAGGCTGATTCTCTACGAAATCATGTGCTTCGCCTTCCATTGTGGATTACTTGCTCTTTTCAATAGATATGGGAATAACTTTATCGCGTCCCACTGGGCGTGCCAATGATCTGTCCTGAACCGGGGTCTAGAGATCCGGACTCAAGTCAGTCACAAACAGTATGTAAATACCGTATAGGAGACCGGATGTATGAGTATCCGGTGTAGGTATCCGTTGTCCTTGAGCAGAGAGAGCGGACTGGGCGTCCAGGAGGTCCTTCACACCGACCTAACGCGTTGAAGTGGGCGAATAGTGGTGTCACCTGCAATGATTCTCCGACGCTCAAGTCAGTGATAATATTCCAAGTAAGGAATGTATTTCAGAGAGTAATCGTGCATAAAAATTAGTTGAAGATCCCTCACTTCATTAATGAAATGAGTTCATATACCTGATTGGCTCGTTTTTCGAGGACTCGTTAGTGGGGAACCACTAACTCCCATTAGCATTATTTTATTGCGCACTTACCAGCATGATTGGGTCAAGTGGCTATTTTATATTGAGCATGGAGAGTATAGACTAGGATTAGGGAACAAGTTGATCTTTCCCGTGAGCAGAATTTGGCTCGTAGTGCAGGGAATTATTGATCGATCCCTGTAGCAATAATCCTTGTCTTTAGTGCAGTGACGTGTGTGTTGTCCGGTGTCATGGTGTTATCCTTAACAACCGGTATAGGGAGAACGCCTGATATAGAATTACAGTCCGGATGTATACCGATGACACCGGTTACACGTTGATGTCTTGACAAAGACGTTGAAATATGTTTTGCAGATCGGATTCCGGTATTGAGACCGGATCACTTTTAAAATGAGAAAATAGTTTGATACGTTTTCATTAAGTGGAACTTTCATATGTGAAGGGTTATCTTGATCTCATAACAAGCACTTATTACAGCTGAGATCATCAAACAAACCTTCTCTTTTCGGATACAAGTACTACAATAACAAGCAAGAAGCTATATAGAAGCAACAAGTAGAGAAGAAGACATGGATGCAGGAGGAAGTGTTAGGCTTGGTGAGAACATAGTAATTGGAGAGGAGAGGATTAACAGAACATAGTAATTGTTAGGCGCAGGAGCAAGTGTAAGGTATTACTCTCTTGAGAAATTCAGAAAAAGTAACCCTTTAGAAGTTGTCATCAGTTTTCCAGGTTCTGGTGCTGTCAAGGATTGGTATTCTCAAAACAACTTTGGAGTAACCGAAATCATTCTTCATCTCTTTCCCCCATTCAAAACCATTGGCACCGATGAACCTGCCTTGGTTAATGAAGCCTTTGTAAAAAGATTTGAACGCATCTTGGCCACATCTTTGCTTACAACTAAGGTATTTATATCACAAAAATTAACTCCTTTTGTTACCATTAATGGTTTAGCTATAGCAATCATAGACTTTTGGTTTTTCTTTCATTCCAAAGAAGAAACAACTCTTCACCAATTATCATGTCGTTGTTATAAATTATCTGGATTTTTAGTTACGTAAAACTGATTTGTCAACTGTTATTACTCTTTATTTAAGGAAAGAAGAATGATAAGGAAGGTGGTTAAAATCGAGATTTTAGGTTGAATCATTGAATGTTTAAAAAATAGTAATCGTAAAATCGTAAATCGTATTGTTAGATTTTAAAATTCTTATATATAAATAAAAATCATATATATTCATATATATGCATAAAAATTCCTATAAATACAAGTGAACTCATAATTTATATTGTCAATAAACATCCATTAAACATAAAAATATCAATAAAACACAAACATCCATGATATAACATGAAAACATCCATAAAACACAAACATAAACATCCATTAAATAAAACATAAACAAGACAAAGTTCAAGAATTCAGCTCTAATCCAAAATTTTCAAAACATAATCATCATGATTAAGAGGATCCATAAATACATCCTCATCTTCAGGCCCATCAACTTCATCATCCAAATTCTCTCTAAGTTGGTCTTGGTTCTCTTCAACCAAGTTTTCTTCTTCATTGGTCCGCTCTAAATGCAAGTCATCTACATCCACCATTGGTCTCCCATCATCTTCCATAATCCACTCATCATCTGATGAAACTTCATGTATAGTTAATGATGTGGATGCATTTCTAGATTTCTTCCTTTTGGCTAATTTTGAATTGGCCATGAAAAAAACAAGATCATTCATTATTTTTTGAGCTAATAAGTTTCTCCTCTTAGTTTGGACCTAAACACAAGCAAATAAATTCTTATAAGCTACTCGTTAATTATAAAAAACATGTAGTATATTTAGAAAAATTACCATCTCGAAGGCACTCCAGTTACGCTCACATCCTAAAGAACTACATGTCAAGCTTAATACGCATATGACAAACTGCATCAGCTCTACATATTCATCTCCATAAGTGTTCCACCAATCTGTTGGAGTTTTCTTTAACAAATTTATTCTGGCTAAAGAACAACCAAATCTCTCTTCCTTTTTCCTAAAGGAATTAAACCGAAGATCAATTTTGGCTTGTTCTTTAATGTCCGGCACCATCCTTGCCAAGCAATCAAACAAGCCACGTGTCACTTCTAAATCAGCCTTAAATCCATCACTATATTGCATTTGAGGGTTAAGAAAATAGCCAACAACATGAAAAGATCTATGAAGTTATTTATCCCACCTCTCATCAATGATATCTCATAAAGGTTCATAACTAAAAAAATAATAATAATTCATTGAATTAGTTTTCATATAAAGCTATATCCAATTTAAATGAAAATTGGAATTTCAAAGTTTAAATTGACTTACTTCTTCTGAACACCCTTGAAAGCTTCTTGAATTTTCTTTTTAGCTTGGCCCGTCGCTTCATAAATGAATCCCACTGCTGACTTTTCATCAGAATCAACGAAGCAAAGAACCTTCACTAAAGGATATACACCCTTTAAACAACTCGCGACATTCTTCCAAAATGAACTATCCAACACAATTTCTTCCACAAGATGACCATATTTTATTTTGGGAAACTTGTTATCCTTTCATTCTTTAGATGTGAACATTCTTATCAAATCACCTTTATGCTCAAGAAGACAACCCAAAGTTAAATAAGATGTGGCAAATATAGTTATTCCAGATCTCACCAAATCTTGACCTTTCGTGAAGTGTTGCAACAAGGAAATGAGAGAACTTCTTGGATAGATAAAGGTTGTGATCTTTCTCCCCATTGGAATTGTCTCTAAATGCAACTGTATCTTCTTCTCAAAGTCCTCCAACATCAAATCAATGCAATGTGTGATATGTAACACCCCGAATTTTATAAAAAAAATGAGTAATTAGTATGAATGGAAAATCTTTGGTTAGTGAGGATGTGTGGGAAAATGTGGAATCATTGTGGCAAGGTATGAATATATATAAGATAAAGATGAGTTTGAACTTCATATGATTAATATGCTTGGAATGAGAATTTTATAAGAATGGATGATTGGACAAAAATATGCCTCGTAGGTTGTATATGGTATACTGGAAATAATTGAGCTGGCTTGAGTGTAATTACATGGGCTGAGTTGAATAAAATTGTGAGTGAGGTGAGAGCTCTCAGTTTCTGCGCCAGTGTTGATCATTTCGCTCAGGCGAAGTGAATTCTCGCCCGAGCGAGAGACTCTCATGTTGGGAATTTAGCTTCTGGGTAATTCTCGCTCAGGCGAGGGTAAGTCTCGCTCAAGCGAACTTGACCTAATATCAGTGTTTAGACACTGGAGGGAATTCGCCCAGGCGAATGGAACTTCGCGCAAGCGGGGGCGAAGGGAATCAGTTGCTGGATGGAATCCGCCTGAGCGAAGGATCTTAAGGGTAGCATTCGCTCAGGCGAGGCAATTGATTAAAGAGGGACCACTGATGCTCTTGGATCATTGTAGGGCCCGATTTTCCCTTTTCTCTTTTCTTCTTCTGTGTGGTCCCCATGGTGATGACTTAGGTGCTTTGATGGTCAAATGGGTCTGATTTTCTCTCCTTCCTTGTCCACGTGTATTTGTGTAATCATTACTGAGAGAATGTGCATTAAATATTGATGGACTTGCATTAAATGAAATGGGATGTTATGATGAGTTGGATGCTGATGAGGCTGAGATGATAAGGCCTTGGTTGTATGTTTCTTCTTATCTTCCCTTTATTCTTTGTGGGTGCATGTTCTGATGGGAGAAATGCTCCTCATTCTCTCTAGAGTTCATTGAAGCTTCTGCTTCATCTTCCTCTTCTCCTTCATTTTCTTCTTCCACTCGTGCTTGGTGTAGAACCGAGTGGAAGAGTGTGGCTGTGTAAGGAACAGCTTGGTGAGTGAAACAGCGTGTGGCTGTGCGTGTAAGTTGGGTTACACCTTGCTTCTTGGTGCTTCTCTTTCTTCCTCTCCTTCTTCTTCCTCCATGTGATGGGTTGTATGAGACTCAGTTCTGAGAGCCTACAACTATGTGTGTGTGTATGTCTCGGTTGGTGGATGCATGATGGTCCACTGTGGTAAAGGTGCACCACTCTTGTGAAGATGAAGACATGCATGTTGCATGGAGGCATGGTGATCCTCTACTGTTGTTGAAGGTGTATGGTACTGCTGTGAGGAAGAAGGCATGCATGGAAGTTGGTGGTCCTCCAGGGTGGGGAGGATGATGCTATATGAGTGAGGAACGACCTTGTACTAAGCCTCGGAGGTTGCTGCTCGAGTAAACAGCATGGATTCTTCCATGGCTGTGAGCAGAGTGGAATTTGGGTGTTGATGAGCTTCTGGACGTATCTCGCTCAAGCGAGAATGGTTACGCTTGAGTGAGCCAGTGAAGAAATGGTCACTGGACCTATTCCGCTCAAGCGAGTTCACATATGGCTTGAGCGAAAGGCTGAGGACTGAAGTGGTGTGGCCCTTCCTATGTTGGAATGCCGAGCAGAAGCTGTTATGGCTGGGCCGAGTGGTCATGTAACTCCTGGAAGCTTCACCCAGGTAAGGGGGCTTTGCATCTCAAATGCATGGCTTATGGACGGATTTTCGGGTGGCATGATTGCATTATGTTATGTTTGATGTGTATTGTGTGCTGTTATTGAGTTGAACCCGGATGTATGATTATTTATTGTTACATGGTGCATGTTTATCTGTCCAAGAGATGTATGAAGATATTTGTGATGATGTGAGTTAATGCATGAGATGCATGTACTTGTATTATGTATGCTGAGTGCATTGTATGGCCATTCATGAGTCCCCGTATGTAATTATGTATTCAAAAAGGGCATGTGATGTTTGTTATTAAATTTATGTATGATAAATGGATGAATAGAGACTGTGATGATGAATGTCAAGTGAAACATTGGCATGGGATGATTGATAGAGTAGATTTCCAAGTAGAAATTTCATATACAATGGTATGAGGCTTAGAAAATGCTAAGTCTGAGTGTATCTCATGAAACAGCCTATGAGGCTTGTGAATAGATGATAATCCGAGTGAACGGCATAGAATTGCCGAGTGGATGGCACAGGGTTGCCGAGCAGATATGATATAAGCCGAGTCATCTGATTATTGTTGAATTGCCGAGTGTATAGAGTGTTGAACGCATATTCCGAGTGGGCAATCGAATGAATATGAGTAAATTTACATGCATACGTGTTATTGTGTATTGAATATGAACACCTTGCGGGGTGCCACGAGGGTGTTATCCCGAGTGAAGAGGACAAGGTCCTAATAATGAATGTGAAGAAAAACCTCGAGTTGGACTCGGGGCAGTGCCTGGGGCACTAAGCGTGAAATGAGACGCTTGATGAAATGCCGAGTGCAATGGCGTTGAACGCCGAGTGAATGAAATCGTATGCATCCGATTCGCCACTGGAATGCGTTGGACTCTTATATCGATCGGTAATTAGATGACCACATATAGTGAATTTGGCTAAGTCCTGGAGCTAGGCTCGGACAGACTCCTTGAGCATGGCTTGGAGTATGAGTATTGTTGATATAGTCTTGGGGTAGACTTGAGGTGAAATCCGATTGAGGGATTGTATTATTGATAAGGTTATTAGGCTTTATAGCCGAGTGGAAGGGGTAAGAAACCCGATTGAGAATGCTTGTGATTGTTTATGTTGAATGGCAGTGAATGTTGAGCTAATTAATGTATGTGTTATGACATGTTAAGGATTCTATGATTAATCCGAGCCAATATCTGTCATTTAATATGTAATGCTCACCCCTACACCATTTTTCAGTGTATGCAGGTCGGCTGGAATGATGTGGTGGTCTTAAACCTGAGTGTTGGGTGTTTATTGATGTGGTTGTGTATATAATGTAATGTACCGAATGTCTTTGATGTATTAAGCCTTGACCGACTCATATTAACGTTGTATAATGAATACTCTTTATATATGTATTGAAGTTGGGTTATTGGAAACCCGAGTGCATGTCTATATATATGTATAGGCTTCATTGAAGTCATGTACTTGTATCGGATAACGGGTTTAGTTGAATGAATAAAGACAAGATGATTGAATAACCCGAGTGCGTGTTAATATATATATATATATATATATATATATATATATATATATACTTCGAGTGTTGGTCTTATATGCATGCCGACTGAATGTGTTGGTGAATGAGAAGTATAAAGTTAATAAGTATCCGAGTTTATGCGTATATATATACATACCTGTTATGTTGATAACATGGTTAGGAATCGGTGAAAGGGTATTGCTGTATTGGTAGTCGGACTTGGAATTAGAGAATATATAAGTATGAGTGATTTATGTTGATTTGATGCTTCCTAGTGACTAGGAAATTAGGATGTATAAATACCTCTAAGTTGATGAATCCTGAGTGGAAATCTGAGTGATCCTCTTCTAGGAGGAGTGTTGTTGTAATGATTCGGATTGATTATATTCTAAGTGTATGATTTATGAATGTATTCCGAGTGATGATGGGGACTTATTCCGAGTGAATAAGGTAATATGTAATTTGAGGGGCTAATTTATAAAATGAGTCCGAGTGTAACATGATGTTGTGATTTTCCCGAGTGAAGAGAAATATAAGTGTTTCCCGAGTGGAACCGAAGTGAATTTCTTCTAAGGGAAGTGTGCTTGTAATGGTTTAGCTTGAAATATTCTAAGTATATGAGTTATGCTTATATTCCGAGTGTTTAAGCATGGGATGAGTCCGAGTGGGACTTGACTTATTGGTTTCCCTGAGTGGTTAAGTATCTCATATGTCCGAGTGAAATACTTGGGAAATTCCTCTGAGTGTTGAGGAGTTTGGATCATACTGAGTGGAATTGATTGTGTAGACTATTTCTGAGTAATGATATTATTCCGAGTGAAATACCACTCTGATAATGAGTTGGTTAAGAATGCTTAAACTAAGTGATTTATGGCCGAGAGGAAGCCTATGTATTCTCTGAGTGATGGAGTTCAATATACTGAGAGCTAAATGGTTGATGTTTACCGAGTGGCATCTGATTGGTAGAAATTCTGAGTGAGGGTTTATGGATTCCGAGTGGGATAACCCTCAGTTACCGGGTGGATCGTGTGTGAGCTTTGGTGTATGAAATTTAACAATCAAGTTACAAAGTGTGTGTGAGTGTTGAGGTTATTTCCCGAGTGATGGAACCCCTTTATGCTGAGTGGACTAAAATATTAAATTCCAAGAGGACTTAGGCATGAATTCCGACTCGACCTGATCATTTACCGAGTGTGTGAATGTCTCGGTTTCTCGTGTGATTGAATGCCGAATGGCTCCTCGCTTCAGCGATTGAAGGATTCGCTCCAGCGAGTTTGGTTCTAAGGGAAGGCTTGATATTAGTTTCGCCCAAGCGAAGGGGCTTTCGCCCGAGCGAGTTTTGCTGTCTCGCCCAAGCGGAGTTGGATCTCGCTTGAGCGAGTGGGCGTTGTGTTGCGGGCCTCGCTCTGACGCTGTGTGGTTTTCGCTGGGCTTTGTGCTCGGTTTTATTTCCCTTGCCTTCTCTCCATTTTGCATTGTCTTTTCCTTGAATGGCATTTCATTTTTCTGCTTCGCGCTGCTGGTTTTCTTCTTGGCCATGGGACCAGCTCTCATATCTTCATATATGGGAGTGATTTATTTATAGATCCAGGAATGTTATTATTTTTGCGAAAAAAAATTGACCCCTATTTTTGGGATGTCACATGATACACAGAGTCCAATATAATTTCTTCCTTTTCTCTATCAGAAGTGCTCTAGCAGCTTTATAATTTGTTGCATTATCAGTCACAATTTGAATAACATTGTCCTCACTAACCTCTTCCACCACCTCATCAAGCATCTCAAATATGGCTTCAGTTGTCTTGGTCAAGTGAGAAGCATCAATGGACTTTAAAAACACAGTTCCCTTGGGGTTGTTCACCAAAAAATTCAACAATGTTCTCCTTCGTTTATCTGTCCACCCATCAGTCATTATTGTGCACTCAACTTTCTTCCAAACATGTCTATATTGTTCAATAACATCCATTATCGCCTTCACTTCTTTTTCAAATACTTAAATCCAATGCCATGATTGGAAGGGGCGATAAAGTTCTTCCCATGTTGCGATATTAGCATACACATAGTAGTAAATTCTTCACTCCTCGCCATATTGAATGGAATTGCATTATTGTAGAAAAATTGGTCAATCGCCTGGTGCACATCTTCTTTCAAACTCTTCTTAAAAATTGCATTGATTGTTGTTTGGGCTGCCCCTCTCTTGAAATGCACCTTGTTGTCTTCCACATTTTCTTCATTGATCTTTCTCTTTCCGGTGGCTAGTTCAATATTGTCATCATCAACATCTATGACCATTGCGGTCTTTTTTAGCAATCTTGCTTAGGATGCACTCATAATTTGCAATTCAAGCACCACTCTACAAGGCTCAACCTTTTGTCTCATTTGACCCAATTAGTGCTTCATTCGAAAATCCCCCTCCCCCCAAGTATTCCTTCTCACAATATTTGCACTTGATCTTTGTAGTACCCGAAACTACAATGCATGCTTCCAAGCTAGATCTGTCCTTGCTCCTTGGGTCTTTACAGAAGCTAAATTTGTAGAGGCAACAGGAGCACCACTGCCAGAACCACCAGTGGCACTGCCACTGCCTGCATTGGGTCCAATACCAGAGCTGCTACCACCCACTATTGTTCAACTAAAAGAAAACTGAAAAAACAGAGACGGAACTGTGAAAACAGAGCACGAAAACAAGGCACAAAAATAGCAATATGGACGCGAGCTATAGGGCTGGAAGTAGCAGCTGGAAACATAAAAACAACACCTGGAATGGAAACAAGAAAACATGATTCTACTACGATTGGAGTAGAAATACAAATAGAGCACAAAGAAGACGGTGGTGGCCTCCGAATCAGCGACGAACAGAGCACGAAGTTTGTTCGGCAGCCTCTGAATTGGCGACGACGGTGGTTTTAATGTTTATTGCTTTGAGTCATTCCTCTTGTCACATAAAATCCAATTTGAGTTACCCTTTTCTAATTTCACTTTTGTTGTTTATCTTTCTTTCTTCTAAAGTTTTGTCTTACAGTTTTCATACCTTTGGCTTTCTTTTAGGATAAGTCTTAATTCAATATCTTGGGGTAGCATACTTGGAACATAGAGGTAAGAGTGGCATTTCTTGAGGTTAAGGAACTTAAACCAATTTGGAGGAGTGGTGAGAGTGAAACACTAGAGTGGAGTAACCATTTTTTTCTTCTTTTGCTTTCCTATATTAATTATGTTAACATTTATTTTGAGTTTTCCTAAGCTTGTGCCGTGGTGGTCTTGGAGCTTGAAGACTTGAAGACAATTATATTGGAAGCAAAGCCTTGTAAAAATTTTTTTAAACAAAATATTATCAATTTTTTTCTTTTCACTTTAGCCCTTGTATTATGGGGTATTTACTTTACGGATATTTGACTTTTTTGGACTTTGGTTATTTAGTTGATTAGGGGTAATTCGCTTAGGACTTACTTTAATTTTTTTTTGCACCTTCGACTAGTTTTTGTTTTAATTGCTTTAGATTATACTTTAATCTATCCTTGCATGCTAGGTCTTTGTTCCTTTGTTTGAATGGCCATGTCTTCACCTAGGTCAAGTAAGAAAGATAGAATACCTACATCATGTTTGTTTGATCTTTTATTAGAAGAAATAAGTGTCCTTTATGCTAAGTTAGATTCTTATGAATCCAAGGATGATTATACCATAGAAAAGAAAAATAAAAGAATAAAAAAGGTTCTTGAGAACATCTCTAGTAAAATAAAATAGATATGGGATTGTATTGTTGCTTTTGATAAGGTTAAAAATGAGAAAATCAGTTTATGTACAAAAGAAAGAAGGGAAAAATTAAGAAGAAAACACAATGCTGATATGGATAAAAAATGCACCAACATTGGAAAGAATATGATAGGTATAGGTCAAAGAAAAAAGTTTAAAAGTCAAAATCAACACAATGAATTTAAGGTGCATATTAATAACTTGTCTTTAGACAATGATAATGCTTCAAATAAAAGTCACCTTAATCATAGTTAACTTATTCCCATCATAGATAATAGTGAGAGACCTTATGAAAATAATATGGTAAAAGAATCCTTGCCTATTTTGCATGTCCATAGTGAAAAACATTAGTCACTAATAGTGTATAGTTCCATTAGGATTAGTCATATCATAATCATAGGATCATATAAAGTTAAAATTTGTTTGTTTTCTTTTGAGTTAACTTTTCCAAGAGTTATTTCATGTTTTGTTTTGTTTATTTCTAGAATGTATATAGGGTTATCTTTTTCTTCTTTAGGCCTTATATAGTCATCTTTGCCTTATAAGTGTTTTTATGCCTTGTATTTGGCTACCTTTATTAGTTTTATTTAGTTTTAGTGCTTTTGGGCTTAGGAGAGAATGAAGCTCATTAGGTTAAGTGGTATGTCCCTCTTTAGCCTATATAAGGCATGTTTTCCTTTGTATTACACACATCTTGAATTGAGAGAATACATTTTAGTATTAGTGGAGTTGAATTTTGCTCCTTATTTTTCCTTTATCAAAAGAGAAAGAAGAAGAAGAATTAGATCCTCCTTCCTACATCACCTATGGTCATGAAATTAAGAGAAATTGAGATGGAGTTAAGGTTTTAAAGCAATTACCCAAAATGGGTTTCTTAACTTTACCTTGACAATGATGGATTTGAAGTGGAATTTATGCTTTCCAAGCTTGCCCACATGGAGGAGGAAGGAGTAGATGAAGGGAAAACCTTTGCCTTAGCTTGATAATGGAGGAAATGAAGCAAATTTAATAGAGGTGGTGAAGATTATGCATGGCCAAGAAAAGGAGGAAGAAAGTACATTTCTTTTTCTTTTTCCTATGAAAGGAAAAGCGAATGAATTAATTCTCTTTAAGTGCTTAGAAGCGTTTTGGTCAGTTTACTTGCTCAGATAGCTTTTGGAACTAATATGGTAAAGTTACCCTAAACTTAACCAGATTAATTTATTAATTAAGTTACCCTTCATTTAATAATTCTTGTTTATTATTTGGTTACTAACCATTTATCCCTTAATTTTAAATTGGGATGTTACACTAAATAGCTTTGATAAAACCACAAAAGATCAATGTTTACGAATGGGTGAAGGATTTAAGGATGCCTGATGGATATGTTTCGAATTTGAGTAGATGTGTTCATATAAAAAATGCTAAGTTGTTTGGCATGAAAAGTCACGATTGACAAGTGTTTATGCAATGACTATTGTTGCATGCATTTGATGCCTTGCTGAAACCAAATTGAAAGCCGTTAGTTGAGTTGAGTCACTTCTTTATAGAGTTGACAATAACTTTCTTAAAAGGGTAAAAACTAGTAAAGATTGAGGAATGCATTTTATATACCCTCTTTGGTGACTACAACAATTACACAACTAAAATACAAAAAAAATGACTTAGTTTCTTCACTTGCCATAATAACATTTTTGTCTGCTTTGTGTTGTTTTCATCTTTTCCTGAACCAACTTGATCTTCTATATGGTTTGTTGTATCAATTTAGGTCCTAACATCAAGTTTTCTCTTATCTCAAACCAACATAATAGAGTTTTACCCTTTCTTCCATAAAGTGCTTCAAATGGTGCCATGTTGATACTTGCATTAAAACTATTATTGTAAGTGAACTCAACTAATGGTAAGAATTGATCCTAACTTCCTCTATGTTCCAGTATATAAGCTCGTAGTAAATTCTCAAGAGATTGGATTGTTCTCTCAAATTGACTATTGATTTGTGGATGATAAGTTGAACTCAAACAAAGTATTTAATTTTGAAGCATTATGTAAACCTCAAAAAATGCGATGTAAACCATAGATCACAATCTGAAATGATACTTGAAGAAATCTTATGTGTTGATACTAATTTTTGTCCAGTCATTGATTTTATTTTCATTTTCATTATTTATTTATTTTCTATTATTTTATTTTATTTTATTATTATTTTATCTTTTTTCTTCTCTTTTATTTTCCTTTTTTCCTACTGTTTTCTTTTTTGATTTTTCCATTTTTTACTTTTTATTATCCTTTGAATAATGAGTAGGTTAGTTATTCTTTTATAACGAGAGAGTGGGTTAGTTTGGTTTTTTATGGAAGAGTGGATAGACTAGTTTCTGATAGGATTCTTTTAAGGTTTAGAATTCCTTTATAAAATACCGCATGAGAAATCCTAAGAACATTTGGTCTAGTCACGGTTAAAATTAGGAGAAGGCTGAGCCACCATAAAAGAATCAGAAACAGGTAAATACTTTTTCTTTTCCTTCCCTTACCCCTTCAATTTCCTACACTTTTTCCTTCACTTGTTCATGCTTCTCAATGGTTGCATCAAGTTTAGCTAGTTTTGTTAATTTCTTGCCTTAGATGCATGATTGATGTAGTTTTTCTATTATTGTTTTGATAAAAAAAATTATAAATTTGTTTAAGAGGTAATTTAGTTTGTTTCGTGTTAGTGTCTATTGAATACATGTTCAATAATTAACTTTCATATATCTTCTGGGTTTCTTTTCATTGAAAATTGGATGTGATTAGATTTTTTTAAAAAAAAGATAAAGAAAAAGAAGGAAATAATAAACTCCCCTCCATTATTTGTTGTTTCCCTTCATCTTTTATGTTTTCAAAATAAAAAATTAAAATAATAAATCTAAGAAATTTTATTTTAAAAAGCCAAAACATTTTACAAAACTTCATTCAAAATCAACAAAATATATTTTCATCATGCAATTACTATTATTATTATTATTATTATTATTTGAACTGGTCTAGGTTGGGGTTCACAACCCAACATGATAACTAGCCCTTAAACCGTGCTTGTTAGTCTCTATTTTACATCGGTCTAGTTGGGATCCGGGATTATATCTCTTATACCAGTGGGGAAATAAGAGTCTTGGAGTGTTCCATCGACCAAATATCACCAACCTCACGCGTTGTGGGGTGCAAGGGGTGTCACCTGCAAGAACACTCTAACGCTCAAGTCAGTGGGATATTCCAGGAGAATAAAAGAGCTTGAGCGTAAGTTTGTAGTAAGAATGTTCTACCTTTCTTTAGTTGATTCGTAAGTTCTTATACCTTAGAGCATTGGATGAGCCATTTTGAGTACCTAAGTTTACCGTACGAAATGTCAATGTGATTCTGATCATTGGAGAAAGGCTGACACGCAACAATGACGCTACCTACCAACTGTACCTGCCTATGAGTCACTTTGCAGGTTACTTTCTTAACATGCGATTGCATAAACCTTGACCTTTCGGTATTGAGATAATGACTCATATCGGTGTTGGGTCATGAGTCTCATGCACGGTGTTAGAAGCCGATATCAAATTTCAATAATATGTGCGATGCATTTCTTGAGAACCATTTATAAAGAATCTTTTTAAATAAAATTATGCAAAACTTTTATTGTGGTGTCGTGTGATGTTCTTCAGCAACACTATAAATTATGTAGGAGAGTAAGTGTTCAAATTACTCTATCTTGTACTCTTCTTCGACATTAAAGTTATTCTAAAATAATTTTTTTAAAAAATATATTTATTAAATAACATTATGTAATAGTTTTATAATGTTGTCGTGTGATATACATCATCGACATCAATGCTATAAAATTATGAAGGATAGTAAGTGTTCTTGTACTCTCAATCGACATTGGAGTCATTCTAAAATAATTTTTAAAAAAATATATTTATTAAATAAAATTAATTAATAGTTTTATAATAGTGTCGCATGATGTATTTCATTGGCACCAATACTATAAAATTATAAAGAATAGTAAGCGCAAGGATTACTCTATCTCGTACTCTTTTTCCATATAAAGTCTTTTTGGTTAAATAATAATAAATAAATTTTTCAAAAACAAACAAACAAACCATGCGATAATTTTATAGTGATGTGGTATAATGTATTTTCATCTACTAGCGTTACATGTTATGTCATACTATATGATTTTCATACCTTTTTTATATCGAGTTTTCTAATAACCAATTTTTTTTATTTATTTTAGACCGATTCCTAAAACAACCAATATAAAACTTTAATTTTTTTTAATAATTTTCATATTGTTTAATTCGATAACTTACATATAAAATTTATTTCTTATACTGCTAATTCAATCAATTGGTATTAAAAACATTAAAATATATTAACTACATGTGCGGTTCAAAACATCCGGTGGAAAGAAAATTATGCAATAATTTTTATTTAAATAATGTAACTCTTATTATGAATTTAAAGGAGAATAAGTAAAGAGAGAGATTTTAGAAGGAGAGAATTGAGAGAGTTTAGAGAATGAGGAGATGAAGAGAATATAAGTGTAACTTTATTATGAAAGGTGTATGCCTATTTATAGGAAGTGAGAGGGGGACATCTATAAATATCAGAACTTTGGGGGGACATCCACAAATATTCATAATACTCCCCCTTGGATGTCCATATTTAGAATGTGCCTCGTTAAAACCTTACTAGGAAAAACCCAGTGGGATAAAAACCTAGTGAAGGAAAAAGAGTACAACATTCTTTACAAAGTAAATTCATGAGTAAATAATTAAATATACAACTATTTAATTCTCCCCCTCATCAGAATATTTGTGTAACCATCGGAGACCAATCTTCTGTACTAGTTGCTCAAAGAATGTGGTTGGCAATGATTTTGTAAAAATATCTGCTAAGTTTTTGCATGATCAGACTTGTTGGACATTTATTTCACCATTCTTTATGAGATCATGAGTAAAGAAAAATTTTGGTGAAATATGTTTTGTTCTATCTCCTTTAATATATCCCTCCTTTAACTGGGAAATGCAAGCTGCATTATCTTCAGATAATATTGTTGGTGGTAATTTTCCAGTATGCAAGCCACAAGTTTCTTGAATATGTTGGATCATAGATCGCAACCAAACACATTCTCAGCTTGCTTCATGTAATGCTAAAATTTCAGCATGATTGGATGACGTTGTTGTGATCGTTTCTTTTATTGATCTCCATGAAATTGCTGTATTACCACATATGAACAAATATTCTGTTTGTGATCGACCATTATGAGGATCAGATAAATACCCCGTGAAACACCCTTAATTTAATAAATAAATAAAACCCAAAAAAGGGAAAATTTTTCCCCAAAAACCGATCGGATTCCACACGCTCAAGGCTGTCGGGGCAAGATAAAATAATTGGGCATGGAGGGAGTGGAAAACCATGCACAGGGAAGCCCAGGGGAAGAACAACACGCTCAAGCGAAGCCCACAAAACAACATCCACTCGCTCAAGCGATATCCAGCACGCTTGAGCGAGACAGCCCAACTCGCTCGGGCGAAGGACCATTCGCTTAAGCGAAGCCAATACAAAAGCCTCCCAACAAACTCACACTCGCTAGAGCGAATACCTTGTTCGCTGAAGCGAGAAGCCACACTCGGTATTCGATCACTCGGGATCCAGAGTTCCATTCACTCGGGAACAACTCATCATATATACTTAGTCATTTATTTTCTATCCTCAAGGGTCTCATATACAATCCACTCGGTAAATGATAACTATTCCACTCAGAATCCATAAACCTTCCTTACTCGGGATATTTCCCACTCAAACACCACTCGGTGTATTTAGCTTCAACACAATCGGGAATGTACCATACACCCATCACTCGGTATATTTTCATATCTCTCACTCGGAGAACACATAGACCTTCCTTCATTCAGAAGGGGTCTCCCCAACCATACTCCACTCGGAATATTCCAGACAGAATCACTCGGTATATGATATCTTATCCACTCGGGGAATTCATTAAGTTAAGTCCCACTCGGAGTTGCTCAGATCCTAACCACTCGGGATATAGAATCTCATTCACTCGGATTATACATGTATCACACACTTAGAACACATCCCAATCTGAACCATTACAACAATTCTTCCCTCGGAAGAGGTTCACTCGGATTTCCCACTCGGTAATATTCAAACTCTTCCCCACTCGGGGTTTACCCATGTTTTTCATTCAGTAATATTTAGGCCTATAATTACTCGGGAAATTCGCCCATTAAATCCTACACAGAATGGGTTCATCAAAAGGGATTTCACTCAGAAACCTTTTAAGTGTTCTTCACTCAGAAAAAGAGGCCAAACACCATAGCCTCACTCGGAATCATTAACTTAACATTATTCTATGCATTCAACACTCAGCCAATTCCAATACATGTTATTATTATTCCTTCAACCACTCATCCCAGTCGATAGGAAGCATCAAATCAACATAAAACACTTATATGTAAATATATATATTCATACACTCGGTATACCTATCATCTTAACATTATTCATTCACCAACACCTATTATCCGATACAAGTACATGATATCAATGTAATCCATATATATATATAAACATGCACTCGGATTCATATACATATATATTTGTATTCATTATGCATCATTGGTATATGAGCCGACCAAGGCTTAACACTGCCTATACACAATATATATACACAACACATGCACTCAACAGTCGGAGTGCCCAACACTCGGACTTGAGTCCTTCACATCATTTCCTGACTGACCTGCACATACTGAAAAATGGTGTAGGGGTGAGCTTTACATATTAAATGACAGTTATCGACTCGGATTTATCACAGAATCCTCAATTAAGCAATATAACATCTATCATCAATCAAAACATATACAGTGCCATTTAATATAAACAAACACACATCATCCTCCGATCGGGGTTCACCCATTTCAATCGGCTATAAGCACAACATCCTCAATAACAATATTTTAATTCTTCCACTCGGATTTCACCCCAAATCTATTCTAAGCACCATCAATAATGCTTAACTCCGAGCCTTGCTCAAGGAGTGTGCCTGAGCCCTGCTCAAGGACTTAATCATATTCTCACTAGTTTTATCTGATTGCCGATCGGTAATAGGCGTCCAACGCATTCCAGTGGCAAATCGGATGCATACGATCTCATTCACCCGGCGTCCAATGCCAATGCACTCGGCATTTGCCTTGAGTCCAACCCAAGGTCTTTCATCAAGCGTCTCATCTCACGCTTAGTGCCCTAGGCACTGCCCCGAGTCCAACCCAAGGTCTTTCATTATATTCAACACATATTTACTTACATTCAACACATATTCATTTACATTCAACACATATTCATCCGATTGCCCACTCGATATTTAGCGTTCAACGTTATATGTACTCGGCACTTCCACAACGAATCAGATGACTCAGCTCACATCTCATCCACTCGGCAATCACCATGCCATCCACTCGGATTATTCTCTACGGCAAGCATCACATGCTATTTCAAGAGATCTACTCGGCACTAACATTTCTAAGTCTCTCATGCCATTTCATATAGAATTCCACTCGGAATTATCATGACAGTCCCCATCCTATGCATTCAACATACGCATAATCAATGTCAAGCATCACATGCATTTAATCATACCATCACACACATAAGGACCAATAACAAACCACACAAATGCACTCGACATTCATCATATGCATCTCATACATTCTAACATAAACATCATCAACAAGCATCATACTTCATATGGACGGAAAATCATACACAACACAAATAATAAACATCATACATCCGGGCTACTACTCAATAACATGCAACACACATCAAACATAATACAGTGTGATAGTTTCACCCGGAAACCCGTCCATAAACCATGCATTTGAGATGCAAAGCACCCCTTACCTGGAATGAAGCTTCCAGGAGTCACATGGCCACTCGTTCACACAGAACGACTTGGCCTCCAACCAACAGCAGCACTCTGCTCGGCTTTCAACCCTGGGAAGAGCCAAACACAGCCTTCAAGGTACATCATCGTCCTCATCCAGCTCAATGGAGGACTCCCAACACGGTTCTTCACTTGGACAGCCCAGTCCTCACCCACAGTGAAGAACATCCAGCTTCCAAGCACCCATCCAAGCCTTCTTCCTCACGAGAGCAGCTCTGCCTCCATAGTGGACCATTTTCCACAACACCGAGGTACCCCACATGCTGCAGCAGGCTCCCAAACCGAGCCTCATACAACCCTTCAAATGAAAGAAGAAGAAAGGACCAGCTTAGTCCTCACCAACAATGGAGGACCCCATGCTTCATGTAACACAGCCATCAACGTTCAGGCAAAACAGAGGAGGATTCCAGCCATCAAACACTCAGCACCATGCATTCTTCTCAACCACTACACAGATCTCTCTCAACCACGCTGTTCCTCTTCATGTTCCACTTCTCACTCGGGCTCTGCATAGCGTTGAGTGGAAGAAGAAGATAAAAGGGGAAGACGAAGAAGAAGAGACAGCCACAAAGAAGAAGCAAAAGCTTCAGGACGCGAGAGAGAAAGAAGTGTTTCTCCTTGAACCCAAAGTGTAATAAGCAAGGAGTGGGTTGGAAAATGAAAGGCCAAGCCCTTATCTCTTTCAGCCGTGACAGCTCCACACCATCAACCATCACATCCCATCCTCATTAATGCAATCCCATCAGCCATCAAATCACACTCAACGTGAATGAACGGAGAAGGAGAGAGAGGAAACCGTAGCCTCCAAAACCACCAAGGGCACAAGGGTCATTCATGCATTATTATTATTATTATTATTCCACAATTAACTTAAATGGGCAATTATTTTCAACTAACCATTAACTAAATCAATCCATAACCCTTAATCCTGAATTTACCACACCCAGTAATTAATTAAAAATCGGGATGTTACATTTCTCCCCTCCTTTAAAGAATTTTGTCCTCGAAATTCAAACACACGCATAGTCTCAATAAACCGCTCGGAATATCACTGTCATACCACTATAAGCAATTACACATTTATACGTCTCGAGTATTCATCCATTGCTTAAATTCCAATCGGTACAATTGGCTTCCAAAGCGGTTTACCAACCGCTCCACATAGAACACCGAGACATCACTCTTAATACCTTCCCACTCGGAAGTGTCACCATTGACTCGGAATAACACAACATAATTCTTTCTCCCAGAAAGATTTCACTCGGAATTACATTTCTTTCATTCACTCATCCACATTCTAATACACCACTACTTACTGTCCACTTAGTATAACTCTCATCCTTGCTCGGAGCAGCCCGATAGACTCAAACCATCCCCATAAGTAGCTACAGTCTCACTTGCCCGACCTATGAACTGCTGCATCCAACTTATAGGATGATGCCTCAGTCCTATAGGGTCACAACAATTGCATAGAGTCACTGCAAAAGTGTACACTGCCACAATACCTATGGCATGTAGAGTCATCTCGGAACAGCATCCTCGCACCCTTTTCACTTATACCGAGCAAACTTACCCAGATAATACCAATCTATATGAAAATTAATGGCAATTCTTACAATTTTATAAGCAATATTCCTATACCAATATCATCACTACGCACCAACTATGATGCATCACATGCCAACAGTCAGCAAACATCAATCATCATCACAATAAAATGTATATTATTAATAGATTTCCGACCCATACAAGGCATATACCTTGTTCTTACACATACTCTAGTGTAAATTGCATGATAACAATCATCAAATGCCAACCACACTCACTCTAAAATAGCATAATGGCAATCGGTTTTTAGCCCAGACCGAGTAATTGTTTCATCATTGGATCTTATCCATCTTAAAACCATAATCTGACAGCCTATTAATCCTTTATTTTATCACAGGCCATTAATCAATTAAAGCCTAGATGATTCACTAAGCTCCCCATAAGTATACAACTCCGAGTCACAATATGGTTTTAATCTCATAGCAAGTTTCTGCATCAGTAAACCTGTTCACCCATCATAGGCACAACCCACCAGTGGATGCACAATTAGCATCACACGGGTTCTATCATTATCACACTCAACACCAAAGTGTACTCGGATTTCAATCTTAGAAGTCACTATCTATCCAGTATCACATTTATTATTCGTAATTTCACCTTAAAACAATTCGGCCTCAACAATTTGTTACACATTACTTTACTCGGCTTAACAATCCATAAGGTCAATCAGATTATCCGACTCAGAAATTCAAGGGGTCACCTAGTACCCATTATAAAACATTCCAACAATATTCAAATATCCCGAGTCTGGACCACCATAAGGCCCAGCTCCACAAAACCTATCAGTATAAAATCATACTAATTCCAATCGGGATTCCCATACCTTATAGGTTACTACTAAACCAATTATTCGCTCGGTTTTCAGCTACAACACCAAGTCTAACTCAAATCCTCAGGTATCCAATTACATCAATTTCTCACCCAGTTTTTTAATCTCTCATATATCCATTCCAATAATATCCGATCATACAAGATCACGCCCAATCAATTGGGTTACCCCACCTAGTGGTCCAACATCAACCAATCATTCACTCGGTTTTCACACACCAGAAACCGAGACACAATCCCAATTTAACATATACCTGATTTCACATTTATTCATTCATCACATATTCAGATTTCCAACCTAGAAATCTGCAACCAATCAATTACCTCATATACCATATAGGATTCATGTGCCAAGGGTATAAAACATCCTTTAAAAATGGCACAACCAATCACAAAATTTAAATTCAACCCACTAAGGGATTCCTTCAATATTATTCACTTAATCAACTCAAATATGAGTTCTAATCCGTTCAATCAGTGTGACTCGGCCATGAACCATTAGCATGGCATACACAAGAACCCGAACCAATTTATACAGTTCAACTCATAAAGGTCAGCATATAAATATATCCTTCACTTAATCTCTTCTAATCCTCCCAGACTTAGAATAACTTCTAAGCATTTTATGAATATTTGAACCAGGGTAGTAACAATATCCTACCCAAACTCAATACCTCAACAGTAGTACCTCTCACTACTGTCCCCAGCAAACACATAGGCATACAGCCATACAAACCATGTATAAGCATGCATCAAATCCAATAAAATACCTCAAGCAATAATGACAATCGGTCATATTGCACAAAACCGCCCACTAACAGTAGGCATACCTTGGCCATGGACCTTTTGGTCTGCTGTGATACCAAAATGAAACACCCTTAATTTAATAAATAAATAAAACCCAAAACAGGGAAAATTTTTCCCCAAAAACCGATCGGATTCCACACGCTCAAGGCTGTCGGGGCAAGATAAAATAATTGGGCCAGGAGGGAGTGGAAAACCATGCACAGGGAAGCCCAACGGAAGAACAACATGCTCAAGCGAAGCCCACAAAACAGCATCCACTCGCTCAAGCGATATCCAGCACGCTTGAGCGAGACAGCCCAACTCGCTCGGGCGAAGGACCATTCGCTTAAGCGAAGCCAATACAAAAGTCTCCCAAAAAACTCACACTCGCTAGAGCGAATACCTTGTTTGCTGAAGCGAGAAGCCACACTCGGTATTCGATCACTCGGGATCCAGAGTTCCATTCACTCGGGAACAACTCATCATATATACATAGTCATTTATTTTCTATCCTCAAGGGTCTCATATACAATCCACTCGGTAAATAATAACTATTCCACTCGGAATCCATAAACCTTCCTCACTCGGGATATTTCCCACTCAAACACCACTCGATGTATTTAGCTTCAACACAATCGGGAATGTACCATACACCCATCACTCGGTATATTTTCATATCTCTCACTCGGAGAACACATAGACCTTCCTTCATTCAGAAGGGGTCTCCACAACCATACTCCACTCGAAATATTCCAGCCAGAATCACTCGGTATATGATATCTTATCCACTTGGGGAATTCATTAAGTTATGTCCCACTCGGACTTGCTCAGATCCTAACCACTCGGGATATAGAATCTCATTCACTCGGATTATACATGTATCACACACTTAGAACACATCCCAATCTGAACCATTACAACAATTCTTCCCTCGGAAGAGGTTCACTCGGATTTCCCACTCGGTAATATTCAAACTCTTCCCCACTCGGGGTTTACCCATGTTTTTCATTCAGTAATATTTAAGCCTATAATTACTCGGGAAATTCTCCCATCAAATCCTACACAGAATGGGTTCATCAAAAGGGATTTCACTCAGAAACCTTTTAAGTGTTCTTCACTCGGAAAAGGAGGCCAAACACCATAGCCTCACTCGGAATCATTAACTTAACATTATTCTATGCATTCAACACTCAGCCAATTCCAATACATGTTATTATTATTCCTTCAACCACTCATCCCAGTCGATAGGAAGCATCAAATCAACATAAAACACTTATATGTAAATATATATATTCATACACTCGGTATACCTATCATCTTAACATTATTCATTCACCAACACCTATTATCCGATACAAGTACATGATATCAATGTAATCCATATATATATATAAACATGCACTCAGATTCCTATACATATATATTTGTATTCTTTATACATCATTGATATATGAGCCGGCCAAGGCTTAACACTGCCTATACACAATATATATATACAACACATGCACTCAACAGTCGGAGTGCCCAACACTCAGACTTGAGTCCTTCACATCATTTCCCGACTGACCTGCACATACTGAAAAATGGTGTAAGGGTGAGCTTTACATATTAAATGACAGTTATCGACTCGGATTTATCGCAGAATCCTCAATTAAGCAATATAACATCTATCATCAATCAAAACATATACACTGCCATTTAATATAAACAAACACACATCATCCTCCGATCGGGGTTCACCCATTTCAATCGGCTATAAGCACAACATCCTTAATAACAATATTTTAATTCTTCCACTCGGATTTCACCCAAATCTATTCTAAGCACCATCAATAATGCTTAACTCCGAGCCTTGCTCAAGGAGTGTACCTGAGCCCTGCTCAAGGACTTAATCATATTCTCACTAGTTTCATCTGATTGCCGATCGGTAATAGGCGTCCAACGCATTCCAGTGGCAAATCGGATGCATACGGTCTCATTCACCCGGCGTCCAACGCCAATGCACTCGGCATTTTCCTTGAGTCCAACCCAAGGTCTTTCATCAAGCGTCTCATCTCACGCTTAGTGCCCTAGGCACTGCCCCGAGTCCAACCCGAGGTCTTTCATTATATTCAACATATATTTACTTACATTCAACACATATTCATTTACATTCAACACATATTCATCCGATTGCCCACTCGGTATTTAGCGTTCAACGTTATATGTACTCGACACTTCCAAAGCGAATCAGATGACTCAGCTCACATCTCATCCACTCGGCAATCACCATGCCATCCACTCGGATTATTCTCTACTGCAAGCATCACATGCTATTTCATGAGATCCACTCGGCACTAACATTTCTAAGTCTCTCATGCCATTTCATATAGAATTCCACTCGGAATTATCATGACAGTCCCCATCCTATGCACTCAACATACGCATAATCAATGTCAAGCATCACATGCATTTAATCATACCATCACACACATAGGGACCAATAACGAACCACACAAATGCACTCGACATTCATCATATGCATCTCATACATTCTAACATAAACATCATCAATAAGCATCATACTTCATATGGACGGAAAATCATACACAACACAAATAATAAACATCATACATCCGGGCTACTACTCAACAACATGCAACACACATCAAACACAACACAGTGTGATAGTTTCACCCGGAAACCCGTCCATAAACCATGCATTTGAGATGCAAAGCCCCCTTACCTGGAATGAAGCTTCCAGGAGTCACATGGCCACTCGTTCACACAGAACGACTCGGCCTCCAACCAACAGCAGCACTCTGCTCGGCTTTCAACCCTGGGAAGAGCCAAACACAGCCTTCAAGGTACATCATCGTCCTCATCCAGCTCAGTGGAGGACTCCCAACACGGTTCTTCACTTGGACAACCCAGTCCTCACCCACAGTGAAGAACATCCAGCTTCCAAGCACCCATCCAAGCCTTCTTCCTCACGAGAGCAGCTCTGCCTCCATAGTGGACCATTTTCCACAACACCGAGGCACCCCACACGCTGCAGCAGGCTCCCAAACCGAGCCTTATACAACCCTTCAAATGAAAGAAGAAGAAAGGACCAGCTTAGTCCTCACCAACAATGGAGGACCCCATGCTTCATGTAACACAGCCATCAACGTTCAGGCAAAACAGAGGAGGATTCCAGCCATCAAACACTCAGCACCATGCATTCTTCTCAACCACTACACAGATCTCTCTCAACCACGCTGTTCCTCTTCATGTTCCACTTCTCACTCGGGCTCTGCACAGCGTTGAGTGGAAGAAGAAGATAAAAGGGGAAGACGAAGAAGAAGAGACAGCCACAAAGAAGAAGCAGAAGCTTCAGGACGCGAGAGAGAAAGAAGTGTTTCTCCTTGAACCCAAAGTGTAATAAGTAAGGAGTGGGTTGGAAAATGAAAGGCCAAGCCCTTATCTCCTTCAGCCGTGACAGCTCCACACCATCAACCATCACATCCCATCCTCATTAATGCAATCCCATCAGCCATCAAATCACACTCAACGTGAATGAAGGGAGAGGGAGAGAGAGAAAACCGTAGCCTCCAAAACCACCAAGGGCACAAGGGTCATTCATGCATTATTATTATTATTATTATTCCACAATTAACTTAAATTATTTTCAACTAACCATTAACTAAATCAATCCATAACCCTTAATCCTGAATTTACCACACCCGGTAATTAATTAAAAATCGGGATGTTACACCTCGCATCAGCATAACCAATTAGTTTTGCCTGATATGTATGGGAAAAATAAACTCATGTCCATTGTACCTCTAAGGTAGCGAAATATGTGCTTAATCTCATTCCAATGCCTTTTTGTGGGTAAAGAACTATGTCTTGCTAACAAATTGACAACAAATGATATATCAGGTCGTGTATGACTAGCAAGATACATTAGTGCACCAATTGCACTAAGATATGGTACTTCAGGACCAAGTAGTTCTTCATTTTTCTCTTGAGGTCGAAAAGGATATTTGCTCACTTCAAGTGACCTTACAACCATTGGACTGCTCAGTGGATGTGATTTGTCCATATAGAACCTCTTTAGCACCTTTTCTGTATAAGTCTTTTGGTGCATCAAAATTCCTTCCTTTAAATATTCTAATTGTGATCCGAGAAAGTCTTTCATCTCAAATTCCTTTTTCAAGCAATTTACAGCTTTTAAAAGCTCTTCAGGAGTCCCGATGATGTTTAAATCATCTACATAAATAGCAATTATAACGAACTCTTTTTCGAGTCTTTTCATAAAGACACATGGACAAATCAGGTCATTTTTATACCCTTCTTTCAACAAATATTCACTGAGACAATTGTACCACATTCGTCCAGATTGCTTTAGTCCATAGAGAGATTTATTCAATTTGATTGAATAATTTTCTCGAGGATTTGTTTTGTATGCTTCAGGAAAATTAAATCCTTCAGGGAGTTTCATATAGATGTCATTTTCAAGTGAGCCATATAAATATGCTGCAACAATATCCATGAGGCGTAAATCAAGCTTTTCACGAATCGCCAAACTTATTAAGTATCGAAAAGTTGTTGCATCCATCACTGGTGAATATGTTTCTTTAAAATCAATACCAGGTCTTTGTGAGAAACCTTGTGCAACAAGTCTTGCTTTATATCGTACAATTTCACCATTTTCATTTCTTTTTCTCGTAAAGACCCATTTGTACCCTACTGGTTTTACACCTTCAGGTGTTTGGACTACAGGTCCAAAAACTTTTTGTTTTGCTAGTGAGTTTAATTCATCTTTCATTGCATCTTTCCATTTTGGCCAATCATTTCTTTGTGCACATTCCTTGACTGATTTTGGCTCATGATCTTTATCATCATCTATAATATCAAAAGCTACTTTGAATGCAAAAATTTCATCAACATCGACTTCAGGTCGATTCCATTGTATACCATCCATGACATAATTTATCGATATATCTTTGTTTGTATCAATTTCAGGTACCTTAGTTTCTTCTGGAACAGACGATTTGATTATGTCTGGAAACTTTTCTAGAGTCTTTATATCCTTGATTCGACTATCCTCTTTATTTATTTTCCTTTTTCGAGGATTTTTATCTTTAGAACCAATAGGTATGCCACGTTTTATTTTGGCTTCAGACTCATTTGCAATCTTAGATTGTTCTGCAGGGACATCAATCCTTATTGGAGTATTAACAGCTGGTATGTGTGACTTAGTCACCCTTTTTGGATCAACAAATGCATTCGGCAATTGGTTTGCTAAACTTTATAAACTAATTATTTTCTGAACTTCTAGTTCACATTGCTTTGTTCGAGGATCAAGATGTGAGAGAGATATCTCATTCCAACTTATCCTTTTATCCAACTGTTTATTTTCTCCCCCTAATGATGGGAAAACAGATTCATCAAAATGACAATCAGCAAAACAAGCTGTAAATAAATCATCTGTCAAGGGTTTAAGATATTTTATTATAGATGGACTTTCATATCCAATATATATCCCCAACCTTCTTTGAAGTCCCATCTTAGTGCGTTGTGGAGGAGAAATAGGAACATATACCGCACTTTCAAAAATTCTTAAATAGGAAATATTTGGTTCTTTACCATTACAAAGGGGAATATTCATGATAACTTATAGGTCTGATATGAATTAGTGCTGCTGCATGCAAGATTGCATGTCCCCAAGTTAAAATTGGGAGTTTTGATCTGATTAACAATGGTCTTGCTATCAATTTTAAATGTTTAATCAATGATTCAGTAAGTCCATTTTGTGTATAAACATGTGCTACAGGATGTTCAACATCAATTCCAATGGACATACAATAATCATTAAATGATTGAGATGTGAATTCACCAGCGTTATCAAGGCGTATTTTCTTGGTTAGATAATCAGGAAAATGAGCTCTTAAACGAATTAAATGAGCTAGTAATCTCGTAAACGCTTGGTTGCGAGTTGATAATAAACAAACATGTGACTATCTAGTTGATGCATCAATTAAAACCATAAAATATCTAAATGGTCCACATGAAGGGTGTATTGGTCCACAAATATCACCTTGTATACGCTCTAAAAATTTGAGTGATTCACTCTCAATTTTCATTGGTGATGGTCGAATGATCAATTTTCCTTGAGAACAAACAGCACATGAGAATTTCTTAGTTTGGGGAATTTGTCTGCTGGACAAACAATGACCATTTGAATTCTCAATTATTTTTTGCATCATTATTGTTCCAGGATGGCCTAATCGTTCATGCCAGATAACAAAGTCATTCTTATTTGTAAACTTCTGGTTTACAATAACATTTGTTTCAATTGTACCAATATAAGTGTAGTACAAACCAGAAGAAAATGAATGCAATTTTTCTAATAGACATTTCTTATCAGAAATTATCTTTGTGATGTAAAGATATTCATCATTTCCTTCATTTCTGGTCTCAATATGGTATCCATTTCTACGGATATCCTTAAAGCTTAATAAATTTCTTTAAGACTTTGTAGAATATAATGCACTTTCAATGTGCAAGCTCCAGGTAACAAAATATTGGCTCTACCGGAGCCTTCAATTATATTTATACTACCAGATATAGTATTGACATTGGCTTCTTGTTTTACTTTATGGTAGAAATATTTCTCATTCTTGAGAATAGTGTGTGTTGTTGCACTGTCTGCGAGACATATATCTTCATTATTCACGTGAGCATTCATTCTTCATAAAATAAAATAAATTATGAGTGAAAAATATAGTTAACAATAATAAATATTTAACATACAATTTTATTGATAATGACTAAATTTATAACAAAACAAATTTTATAAAATAATTTATTTAGGGGTGCTTCCCTCTCCAACCGAGTAGTCAATATCTTCTTCAGGAAGAGTAAGGAAATCATCATCATCAAAATGAGTAAGGCCATCATCCATACCAGTAAAATTTGTCTCTATTATTTTTCCTTTATTTTAAAGAGATTTTTGGTATAGATCAATGACATGCTTTGGTGTGCATCATGTGTTGTTACATTCACTTCTGGGAATGGAACAGTTCTGGTCGGACGAGACTCATGATTTTGCATGAGAAGCTCATTATTTTGTTCAGCTACAAGTAGACAAATGATCAATTCAGTATTTCGTGAAATCTTTTCATGATATTGCTGCTGCAGGAGCATATTAGATGCATGAAAAGTGAAGAATGTCTTTTTCTAACATATCACTTCCAGTGTTTTTTTTTACATAATTTCAATTTAGACGTGATTCTAAATAGCATATTAATTTAACTATAATAAAATTATGGCTAAAGAATGAATTCATTAAACAAATAGAATTAATAAAAAATAATGGTAGATGCAATATATGTAATTATTATTATTATTATTAGGTTCATGTGAATGTATAATACAATTTCTTTTGTCTCATTACAATTATTATAACACTACCCTTTTTTTTTAATTTCTTAGGTAATTGTAATTCTTCAGGAATTATCAATAAGTGTTTTCAAGAATTCTTCTAGAATTCTTTTAAGTTCTTCCAGAACATATATGATAATATAATATTTATAAATTCAATAATGATCGAATTATATGACCATTAATCTTATACATCCTACAGGGATGTCTTAAATACAAGTTCTTTAGAAAATTTTATAATGATTATAAATATTTATATTATATATTATTTTCTTATAAGAGTAATATTGTTTTTTTTAAAGATAGATAAAGTAACTTATAAATCAACTTAAATAAAATTTCATATAAATGATCCGGTAATGAAAATTTAAAATTTTTATAAAATATCATTCAAATACTAGTAGTCTAATGATAAAATGATAACTTATCATGTTATAAGTCCCGTGTTTGAATCCTTATTAATGCTATCTTAACTATTTTATATAATAAAATATAATATTAATTATAAATAACAATTATAAATTTAGAAATTAATCATAGTAGGTGGAATATCTACATCTCAATTATTATGCAAATTATGCAATGTATGGTTAACAGGAACGTAAGGCAAATTCACGTGAAGTAACATTGTTCAAACAAATAAAGTAATGAAGCATTAGTGCAATCACTTAATTATTATTTTATTATTATGATTATTAAAAAAATATTGCTAGGTAACTTAGTGTCATAATAGTTTAGTTTGCATAAATGCATGGATTGTATCAAGTGTCCTAGTGGTAAGCTACTTTTCTTTCAAGGCCAAGGTTCATGGTTTAAATATTGGCTACCCCTTGTTATGGTCTTTTTTAATCATTTATGCATGTAATATTTTGATACACGTGAATGCATAATGGATTAGATAAAAATTAATTAATATAATTTATATATAAATCATAATATAAATATAATTAATTAACATATTAAAATGCGATAAAATAACAAAGTATTTGATTTCTAGTTTTTCAGGAACTATTAGTAAATATTTTCAAGAATTCTTCAGGAATTCTTTTAAATCCCATAGGGATGTTCGGAATATAAGTTCTTCAGGAACTTATTAATATTTTATACATCCTGCTGGGATGTGTGGAATATAAGTTCTTCGGGAACTTATTATAATATATATATATATATATATATATATAAATTAAAATAAAATTATGAAAAAAAATTAAAATTTTATGTTACCTTAAATCTTAGTTGGTCAGAACCTCGTGCTGATACCGTATTATGAATTTAAAGGATAATAAGTAAAGAGAGAGATTTTAGAAGGAGAAAATTGAGAGAGTTTAGAGAATGGGGAGATGAAGAGAATATAAGTGTAAGTTTATTATGAAAAGTGTGTGTCTATTTATAGGAAGTGAGAGGGGGACATCTATAAATATCAGAACTTTGGGGGGACATCCACAAATATTCATAATAACTTTTTGATTTTGAAACCCACAACCAAAATCTTAACTTAAAAAAATCATAGAAACTACACCAACATGTTAACTCGAGATCTTTAGAACCGAACTACTCATTTTTCTTGATATCATTAGAGATTAAAAAGAAGAAAAAGAAAAACTGAAAAATATTTTTTATGATCTCAGAATCGAATATAATAATCAATACTTTTTGTTGACAAAATACATAATAAGATGCATTTAGTATCTCTCGTGCCCATACAAAACGTCATAACACACGCATGTCTAATTTCACCTAAACAATTTAGAGCTGTAGCGAGGAATGAAAGATCTTTTGTGGTAATTATACAGTTGGCTAAAAAATATTTTTTACATAATATAATAATAGGATAATTTAATATATTGATTTTATGTTAGTTATATTATATCAATTCACAATAAAATTAATGTAAAAAAATTTACATCAATTTATTGAAAAATTAATAAAATAAAGTTATACCACACTTTCCCGTATGAAGTTTAAGTTTTAAGGATTTGGATCTTTTTTATTCCCTTTCTTCCCCAACATACCTTTTACTTTAAAATTATACTGAGTATTTTTTTAACCGATATAAAAAAAATATTTTAAAATCAATTATTTTAATAATTGAGGCAACAAATTGGTATAAAAATAATCAATAAATTTTTTATTGTTTAATTTAATTAAATGATTTATATTAGATTGGATAGGAATGTAATTGTAAGGGTAGGGTAAGGCAGGGATGGCGCCTGCAGTGAGAAAATAAAAGCATTCCTTTATGACAAAGCGGTACATCCAAATCCAAATGAGTTTCCTGGTAAGTGTGACGAACATTGCAGGGCAACACTTGCATTTATATATTAATATAGTACAATATATTTCTTTTTTAAAAAATACATGTTCAACACGGATTGGTGAACCTATCATGGTTTTTTATTGGACGATGGATCCACATGTTCAAGTCAAGTCAACTAGCAAAAACTATGTCTCCTCCAAGACCAAACCTTCTCCTTTCATATAAAAGTGTTACGATCAAGAAGCTAGAAATAGCAACAAGTAGAGCAGAAAGAACCGAGAGACATGGCTGCAGGAGGAGGAGGAGGAAGCATAAGTCTCAGTGAGAGCATAGTGGTTAGAAGAGAGAGGATTGAGAGGGCTTGTGCTGGATCTCTCAAGGTTCACAAGTCCCCTGATAGACCTTACCACCTTGAAAAATTCAGCAGAACCAACCCTCATGAAGTTCTCTTCAGCTTTCCAGCTTCAGGTTCTGCCAAAGATTGGTACTCTCAAACCAACTTTGGGGAAACCAAAATCAACCTTGATCTCTTTCCCTCACTCAAAACCATTGGTAGTGAGGACCCTGCTCTGGTCAATGAAGCCTTTCTTGAAAGATTCCTACACATTTTGGACACATCTGCGCTTGCAGCTGAGGTATTATATATCACAACAATTAACACCTTTAGTTAAATTACCCTTGATACATATGGTCTTCTAGTTATGGAAATCAACACTTTTTGGTTTTACTTTCTTTTTATATCCTTACCCAAGAGAAAGAAGTTAATTTCCCGGCAATTATTATGTAAAGCATCTTGATCTGTCAATTGTTGCTGTTCTTTGTTTAAGAAAAATGTTTGATAGTAATCTAGTAAAATGCATAAATCAAGAATGAACAGTGACAATTACTCTTACTTATGGTAATCTTCATATTAGCCTGTAATTGACTAATTGTGCAGTTGCTTTTATGTATTTGGAGCAATTAACTATCTAGTAAAATGCATAACTTTTCTTTTGTTTTGAAAGCAAAAGAATAATCTATGAATTGGATGAAAAAGAACTTGAGAACAAAACCAACAAGACCAAATGACAATTTTTTTTCAAGTTTCTCTGCTCTGCTAATGAATCAACAAAGAGGTTCCTTCCTTTTCCAGATGAACCACAACGACACGGTCCTTCTTCACTAGTATATATCTAATATCTATTCTGTTTAGCTGATCAGGGGAGTACAAATGCTGAGTAATTGATTGTTCATACACAATTTGAATTGTAAAGCTTTCAATTTTGTAATATTTGTTCTAATTATTTAGTATCAAGTAGCATTTCTGTTTAAGGAAAACATGTATCTGAATGAATATGCAGGTGGACAAAGCAGTGAATAAACAGAAGCAAATAGTGTTTACAGGACACTCCTCTGGTGCTCCAATTGCCATTCTGGCAACCCTTTGGACATTAGAAAAGTACCAAACTCCAAACTCCCATGGGGGTATCCCTCCTCTCTGTATAACTTTTGGTTCTCCGTTAGTTGGCAATCACATATTGTCTCATGCCACAAGGAGAGAAAAATGGTCTCACTACTTCTTGCACTATGTGATGAGATATGACATAGTGCCAAGAATCCTCCTTGCTCCTCTCTCTTCCATTGACGAAAGATTTGAACAAATTTCAAAGTTCTTCATCCCAAGAGCGGGGTCATTCATGAATGAATCGGTCGGAAGAGAACCAACTCGAGATTTCTACTATGCCATAATGTCAAATGCTGCAACTGTTACAAGCCATGCTGCTGCTAAGCTAATGGGAAGCACAGATACCACCTTAGTAACTTTGGCAAATTTTATTCCTTTAAGCCCTTACAAACCCTTTGGGACTTACGTTTTCTACACTGGAAGTGGAAAGTTAGGAAAACAAGTTGTCGTAAGAAACCATGATGCAGTTCTGCAACTCCTATTCTTCTCTGCTCAACTAAGCAATGAAGAAGAAGAAGCTCAAGTTGCGAATAGAAGCCTACTAGAACACACAATCTATGGCACAGAACTGCAACAAACCTTGGGAACGCTGAATGTTGTGTACTTGGACCGCCTTGAGAACCTTCCTTTGTCTGACGATGGTGTAGAGGGCACAGATGCAACGATTCACACTGCCTTAAATGACCTTGGCTTGGTAAGAAACATTTCTTCTGCATGATATTATTGGTATAATATATGTATGTACTTCTGATGAAATCTCATCTATATATTTCATCACCATCAAAATTTGGTTTTGTTGGACGATGATGCATAGATTATCAACAAAAATGAGTTGTTATACACTAACAAGAGAAATTTTTTGTTAAACATTAAGTTGTTAGCATCATCTTTGTCTAATGAATGTTATAATATTATTAATATAAGGATCCGGCTCCTCTGAAGTGAGTGAGGAAGTGCATTTTAGAAGATAAAGTGCATTAATCAGAAAATAAACAGTTGAGATTGTGACAACATACCGTTAAGACGTGAGAATTAACTTATCTCATGGCCATAGGTTGATACCCTTAAAAAATAAATGAGGAAATTTATAACAAACTTTTTAAGCTGTTAGGATCTCAACTATTACTTTCTGATTAACTAACTTCTAAAGTGTATTCAGGCAGTTTAGAAGAGCCAAATCCTTAAGGGCTGTTTGGTTTATGTTTTTATTTCTAGTTTTTAATTTTAATTATAAAACTCTTATAGTGTTTTTAATTTTTAAAACTTTATACAGAAAAAAAAGTAAAAACAAAAAAATCTGTTTTCCTGTAGAAATATTTAAAAATAAGAAATAAAATGACAGTTTTATAATTAAAACTGAAAAATAGAAATCAAATACTACCTCCGGTTCTAAATATAAGCAAATATACCTAACTTCACACATATTAAAAATAGTAGTTGGAGGTAGTTATTTGCATTAATGTTATCACATATTTGATTTAATTTTCTAAAATACCCTTAGTATCATTTATTACATAAAGAATTAGTGGCCTTAGAAATATATATATGATGAGGACATATTTGGTAAACAAGCATTTAATGACATTGAAAAAGTCTAATTTTGCTTATATTAAGGGACCAAAAAATTCCACTAAAATTTGCTTATATTTGGAACCAGAGGTAGTAGCTCCTTAGTACCACTAATTGGTTATGTTGGTAACGTAAACTGAGATCGTAGAATAACTCTAATCCATCTCAACTAAATATACTTATTGGGAGGGATGAGTAGTGTTGACTGTAACTAAACCTTAAGAGGATTTCCTGCGAAGAAAAATAGCTCCCTAGTGATACTAATGAACAGTTATGTTGGTTTGAAACTAACAGTTGTGATACTCAATTCCTTTGTCTGTAAATTCAGAGCACAAGAGCAAGGTTGTGTCTACGGGCAGCAGCAGAGTTAGAGAAAAGAAAATCTGACAATGAGGAAAAGATAAAAAAGAAGATATCCGAGGAAAAATTGGCGGAAGTGGGAAAATACAGACAATATTGGGAGCATCTGAAGAAGGGTTACTATGATGGGTTTAGGGAGCACAAGAATGTTGAGGATTTCAACGCGAATGTGATAAGGCTAGAGCTTGCAGGTGTGTGGGATGAGATAATAGAAAAGGTAAGAGGGTTTGAAGTCCCTGATGAATTTGAAGGGAACAGAAAATGGATTGATCTTGGAACAAAGTTTCGTGAACTAGTTGAGCCTCTTGATATTGCCAATTATTATCGCCACGCAAGGCACTATGAGGAGGGTTCTTCTTCTTACATGATTAAGGGAAGGCCAAAGCGATATAGGTACACTCAAAAGTGGTTGGAACATTCCCTTAGAAGGCCTCAAGAACCTCTCTCCACATCTTGCTTTTGGGGTGAGGTGGAAGAACTCTGCCACTTAGCCAGAAACAAAGCATTTGATGAGTTTAAGGAAAGGGTTGTGGCGTTAGAGGGTCAAATCCAAACATGGTATACAAGTAATGTGCTTCCTAAGGATGTCTTGGTCGAGGGTTCTACTTTCGTCAAGTGGTGGAAAGCTTTACCTCCACACCACAAGCAAGAATCATGCATTAGAAAACTTATCATTGGAGACTGACTCACACGTTCAATACAGTGCGTTGACTGTGTGACCCTTTATATTTCTCTTGTTTAATTTTCTTTCTTTTGGAGTTGTACTTGTTATGTTTTTGGTTCTGTAATAAATGTTATGATTTTGTGTTTTATGATAGTATTTTGTATATTTCTCATCTGCTTATTTATGATTCAATAAATAACTATTTACTTGTTTGAAAATTATATTCTTAAAAAATTACATGACTTTTATACTTTTATGTCCAATGCTAAATTAAAATATATTTGTAATACTATATTATATCAACCTTATTTTTATCTTAAATATAAAAAACAATGAAATATTTTTAAGTGAATTAATGATGAATTTTCTTTCATACCCCTCATTTATAAAAAAAAATTAAAAATTGTTTAGTTGTATTTCCCTATTTTAACAATTTATTTAAAGGTATTCTTGAAAAAACAATTAATTCTCTCACATTATTATTGCAATTATTAGTTTGTGTATTGTGATCCTTTCTCTTTTATAATCAAGGTTGGAGGCAGTATTAAATAATTAATATTTATATAAAATGTAAATTATAATAACAAAAATAAAAAAAAAGAAAGCTTACAATTAATTAGAAAGTTGAAATTAATGATATTTCTCCTATAGTTAAATTCTTTAGTAGTTGATAAGATATTAACAAAAGTAGCAATCTTTTCATTAATGTATATCTTATTTATGTAATAGAAAACAGTAATTATTGACTAAAAAGAAACGTTTAATATATTATACACTTTTTTCTTTTTAATTTAATAAAATATTTTAAAAAATGGGGTCCAAGGCCCCTCATTCAACAACACGGGCTGCCTCTGTTTATATGCCACACAATATGCAATTCCTGTTTATATTTAGTATAGCATTAATATGAAACTGATAACTAACAGTTTTTTTAAAATATATTAAGGTTAGTTGTAAATTTGTTAGTTTTTGTTAACAAATGTGATTAATTTATATAATACATGATTCCTCTTAAATAAAATTTTATACTTTAAGTTTTGTAGATGAAAAATATTTCACACAAAGAATTGTTCTTATTATTATGTAGATATTAAAAACTATTTTTTCTATATAATATGAAAACCTATAGATATAACAATTTACATTCGGACAAATATGTCACAACATGATATATATAACTTGAAGAAGAATACCTTTTGTGAGAAAGTTGTGGTTAGAAAAAAAAAAGTATGAAATAGATGCCCTGGTTTGTATTTAGTGTTTGTTTTAGAAGTTGAAGACCATTACATGTCTTAGATGAAAACTCTTTGATCAAACTTGTATGCACAATTCAAGGGCTCTACTAGCTAAGCTTATAAGCATGTTTTGAGCCAAGAGTATCACCGTAAGATATATATATATATATATATATATATATATATATATATATATATATATATATATATATATATATATATATATATATATATGTCAAAAACCATCTTTGCTAATTTTGGAATGAAAGTCAGAGTAATATTAGATGCCATCTGGATTAATACCGGCTAACTAATGTTTAATGTATCTAAGTTTGTTTTTTTAAATTAGAATAGTAAAATCGATTAGACTCGTTTGGTGAGTCTACTTAACATTTTTAACTTGTTTATTTTGACGGTTCGAGACAAGTTTGGACCTACTAATCCCTTTTATTTTGACCCAAAAGAAAAAGGGTTATGAAAGGATGACACATAAGGATTTTTAATAATTTTTTGATAAAAGATTATTTGATCTAACATATAATTATATTACAGTTTAGATTATATTGATTTAAATGAATTTATAAAATTAATCCAATCCAATCCAATCGAATTAAAAATGGGTTAATTTGTAAGTTCGATTCTCACTATTTAATTTGTAATTTAATTATAAATTAATAAACAAGTATTATTTCATACATAAAACTTAAATTTGGTGTATGATACAAAATGTTAATAGTAATGAAATTAAGGGTGAAATGTAAAATTGGCTTTCGTAAAGTTTGAAATTAGGATTAACTCCCTCAAATAATAAAATTTATGATTAAACCCCCAATAAGTTTTAGTTTTTAGTATTAAGTTGCCGCTGTTAACTTCCGTCAGTTAAGTGCTTAGTCATCATGACACATGTATTTTTTTTTTTAAAATATTTATTGTCAACAGTTTGTTTGTTTAACTACAACAAAAATAAACATTCATACTTCTTATTACAAACAAGACTATTCTCAACGGTTATTCTATCTAACCGCTAATAGACTTGTAACTATATTGAAATATTGATATATATCTCCAGAGATGTAAGTAGATATGTATAGTTGTGGATTAATTATCTGTAGGGTGTCAAATGGATGATTTGGATAAAATTTAAGTTAAACTTTAATAGATGGACGGAATCCATCCATTTATGATTCATTTAAAAACACCTAAAATATTTATTCAATCCATAATACTAATTGACTAAATCTATCCAAAACATTCCTTAACTTCTTTTTAGTCGATAAATATCCAACCATCCATTTAAGAAATAATGTGATTTTTTGTCTCTATTTTTTCTTTTTTCCCCATATTTTTCTTTTTTATTTCTCTCTTTACTTTCTCGTTCCACATTTTTATATTTAATTTCTCTTTTTTTTCTTTTCCCTCTAAATTTTTCTTTTGATTTCTCTCCATACATTTATATTTTAATTTCTCTTTTTTTCTCTCTCCAAATTTTTCTTTTAATTCTTTTCTTTATTTTCTCGCTCCACATCTTTACATTCTAATTTCTCTCTATTTTTTATCTCATATTTTTTCTTCTACAGTTTTACATTTTAATTTCTATCTATTTTTTTATCTCTCTCTAACAAAAACTTAGTCGTGTTTAGTATTAAATAACCAAAATTTAGATTTAATCATTTTTAAAGCTTCCAAATAATCTAAAATGTGGATGAAGTAAGAAAGATGACGTAATTTCTAGAATATGATTATAAAAGTATGTTTTGAAAAATGAAAATCAAGGTGGAAAAATCAATGTACATAGTTGCATTCTCCAACATGTAAATAAAAAGAAAGTAATATCTGATTTTGATACGCAAAGCATATACCTATCCAAAGAGGTAATCCAAACAAACAAACAAAAAACAATCGTTAACTACAACATAGTTACATAGTTTATGCTGAAGCAATTTAAGTTCTAGAAACTGGTAACGCTGCAAGATCCTCAACAAGTTCTTTATCATCAAGATCCAAGAGAGCTACAAAGAAAGATCATAATATCTCTTTTATGAAAAGTGATATAATATAACCTAGAGTGAATGGATAAAAAATACCAATCTACAAGACACCAACCTAGAGTACCCCAAAGCCAATTATTTACAGATATCATTGCTTCAATATTTTCAGGCAAAAGAGAGCCTTAATACTGACCAATTATTACTGCTAATGCTGAATGTTGATTCTGATACAACTGTTGTAATTGGTATGCTCAAAACATCCTTTGCCATAAAAAACCCGGGATAATTAACTTTATTTTTTTCCAATACTTTAAAACATCCAAGTTAACAAAATTGTTTATGAGCAAGCTTATCCTCAAGTAAATATGATTGTAAATCAGATTCTTTCCTTGATGATCCACATAATTTACTTTGGAATGTCCCAAAATCTTCTAAATCACTTGAAGGAGACAAAATTGACTACCTCTAACAGATCTTTGTGAGCTTGATTGGTTTGAATCATTTATGGAAGATTTAAGATACTCCTTAAAAAAACATTCAACTTACTATGAATTTCCTTAGCTAATCTCAAACCATCATCAGTACAATATAACTTCACATAACAATATTTAACAAAATGTAACTTATACGAGGATCTATTATAAGTACATGTGAAAGAACTATGCTGGAAGACTTCAAACATTTGTCAAACTTCCTTTTCATTCTTCTAGCCATGCAACAAATTTGACTTTCATGTTCAATTTGCTCATGATAAAAGCAAGAAGCTTCCCTAATTTCAAGGTGAATCTACCATACACCATAAAAGTGTAAATTAGCATTCGGATAACTACTGCTTGAGAAAAGGGTGGTGATATCATAAAATAACTTTAAAAACTCTACTATCTCTTCTACCTTAGCCCATTTTCTTCTGATAAATAACAATCAAATTAGAATCAACTTTTTTTAAAAGTGTGAACTCACAAACCTATGATATTTTGAAGCATAAGATATGTAGAATTCCATCTTGTGGGTACATCTTGATAAACTTCTTTAGAAGTCAAATAAAATAATTACTCTAAACATGATACAAATTTCAACTATCGTGTATCCAAACCCTTAACATACTTCACACTTTCTCAAATTTTGGCCAAAGAACTATCTATCACCTTTAAACCTTCTTGAACAATTAACTTTAAAATCTTAGCAGCACACCTTATGTGAAAATAATCCCCATTAGCAATTAATCATTGTCCAAATGATGGATTTTTCATATATTCACCATTATGTCATTGTAAGCGAATATATTTTTGTCAATCCCTTATTCTCTTAACAAACTCAATAATCTTTCAGCTAAATTAACACTAGTATGAGATAATGGAAAATGAAAAAAACTCAACACTTTTTTTGTAGCTCCCAATTTTTAGTAGCACAATGAGTTGTTACCACCACATACTAATTAATGGTAATTGATGTCTAAAAATCAGAAGTCAAACAAATTTTTTTAGATTGGACCTTAAAAACCATTTGATATTTTCTTTTTTCCTTCCTATATATTTGTTTAGGAGGAACTGGACTTGCTACAATGTCATAATCTCTTTTGCAAGACATTCCTTGCAAATGCAATAGAAAAGACATTGTTATCAAACAAGGAAGCAGTAAAGTGAATTTGCTTGAATTTTGTATTATAGTACACAAAAGGTAGTAATGAAAATAACTTTTATTGAGAACCTAAAATATAAGATACTACTTTATATATGATCTTTCCTTGCTAAATAAACTTAATTTTTAAACTATTGAAGTAAAAAATAGAGAATATATTTCAGAGAACAAAGTTAGTCCATGTTCTATAATAATCAACTAATGTGCTCTTGAAGATATTAGGTAAGAAATTAGGCTTGTTGGAGATTACTAAAGAATCACTTGCCATTACAGAACTCAAAAGCCTACAGAAACTTAAAGATGGCGTCTAAAAACAAGGATGCACTACCAATTCTTTTGGAATTGCAATGGAATCTAAAACCAAAAAAAGAGTAGAAAATCAAGACTGATAATAACAAATGGTAATTGTTATAAAAAACATCAAGACTAAGTAAGTTGTTTTAAAGATGACATCGAATTTGATTACTAAAGAAAAGGAACATAACCCTATATTTTAACAAGAATTACTGCAACAAAAGTGTGAATAAATATTATCAATTTGTTGATAAAATGAGGGTAAACTAGTAACCCTAGACTGTCACACTATGTTCGAGGCTTTCATAACAAAATGAGAGCTTCATCTCAAAAATTCTACAATTAAAATTTGGAACTAGGGAAACATAGTCATAGAAGAATTGTTGTTCAAGTGGCCTCAATACTCAAGAGGGGGGTGAATTGAGTGTTAAAAATTTTTTCTTTAGAATGTCTTTGAAATTGATTCCTCTTTCACAAAATATGCTTGTATGCAATAGATAGCAAGTGTAGTGCAAGAATCATTATAAAACAATGTACAAATGTCACTTAGGTAGTATGTCAAACACTTGGTATGCAACACTTTAACACAAGATGTTCAAGCAAGTATAAGAGGTGTAACATCCCAGATTTTTAAATAATTATAAAATTCAGATTAAGGTTATGGATTGATGGGATTAATGGTTAATTAATGGATTAATTGCCAATTGGGTAAATTATTGAGTGATAATAATTTTAATAATAATAATAATATATGCCTTTGATGGTTAATGGGCTGGTTCTCTCCTTCTCCCTCTTCCTTGGTCCACGTGGAGTGTATTAAATGCTGGAGGGGGGTAATGATTAAAAAGGACTAGCATTAAATGCAGATGGGATTGCATTAATGAGGATGGAATGTTGATTGAAATGGGAGCAGACGCTGGCTGCATGGAGATAAGTCTTCAGCTTCACGTTTTCTCTTCTCATCCTCTCCATTTTGCTTGGTGTATGTTCTTATGAGTGAGAGAAATGCTCTCCCTTCTCTCTAAAAACTCTCTGGAGACTCTTCTTCTCCTTCGTCTTCTTCGTCTCCTTCGTCTCCTTCATCTTCTTCTTCTTCCACTCACGTATGGTGTAGAACCGAGTGGAGCTGCATGGTGGTGGAGTCCAGTGTGGTACTGGGTGCCTTGAAGGTTGAGAATCCTTCCTGCGGCTGCGTGGTGATGAGGAACAGCATGGTGCTGTACGTGGAGGCTGGGTTCAAGATCCCTCTTTTGTCCTCCTGGTTGTGCTTCTTCTTCCTCTTTTTGTTCCTCCATATGATGGGTTGGATGGGGCTCGGTTGGGAGCCTGCAGCAGTTTGTGTGGGTGCCTCGTTTGAGAAGAGTGACTCACTGTTGTTGAGGTCGTGCTGTGCTGCTGTTGTGAAGAGGAAGGCATAGATGGTGCATGGAAGCTTGGTTGTCCTCTACTGATGGTGAGGACTAGCTCACGGTGCTGTGGGAAGTATGGAATAGCTTCATGTTGTGCTGGGAGGTTTCTCCACTGACTCAATGGCTTGAAGGCTTGAGTGGAGATAGCGTTTGGGACCTCTACTGGGCCGAGTGAGGTCTGTGGTGCCTTGGAGGCTTGGCATGGTGTGCTTGGTAGCTGACCTGCTTCGAGGGAAGCCATGTTGGCTCTTCCTACGTTGGAATGCCGAGCAGAAGCTGCTATGGCTGGGCCGAGTGGCCATATGACTCCTGCAAGCTTCATCCAGGTAAGGGGGCTTTGCATCTCAAATGCATGGATTTCTGGACGGGTTTCCGGGTGAAACTCCCTCACTGTGATGCGTGACATTTGATGTGTGTTGTTTTTGTTGATTTCCGAGTGATTAGTGGCCCGGATATGTATGATGTTTATGTTTGTATTGATGTGATTGATGTCCGTCCATGCAGTATATGTTGATGTTTATGATAATGCATTTGTTATGATGCTTGAGATGCATGTTATATTGATATTGAGTGCATGGTGTGGCCCTCTACTGATTCCTGTGTGAAATTATACATTTAGATGGATGTAATGCGTATTGATGCATATGTTTATGATGAATGGATGATTGGGGGCTGTTATAATTAATATCGAGTGAAATATTGGCATAGGATGATTAATAGAGTTGATTTCCGAGTGGAAATTTCATATACAATGGTGTGAGGCTTAGAAAATGCTAAGTCCGAGTGTATCCCATGAAACAGCCTATGAGGCTTGTGAATAGATGATAATCCGAGTGAATGGCATAGTGATTGCCGAGTGAACGGCATAGTGATTGCCGAGTGGATGGCATAGGATTGCCGAGTGGATGTGGTATAAGCCGAGTCATCTGATTGTTGTTGAGTTGCCGAATGAATTTAATGTTGAACGCAGATTTCCGAGTGGGCAATCGAATGAATATGAGTTGAATTTATATGCATACATATTATTGAGTTATTGAATATGAACACCTTGCGGGGTGCCACAAGGGTGTAATCCCGAGTGAAGAGGACGAGGTCCTAATGTTGAAAATGATGAAAGACCCGGGTTGGACTCTGGCAGTGCCTGGGGCACTAAGCGTGAAATGAGACGCTTGATGAAATGCCGAGTGCATTGGCGTTGAACGCCGAGTGAATGAAATCGTATGCATCCGATTTGCCACTGGAATGCGTTGGACTCCTATACCGATCGGCAATCAGATGACAACATATGATGAATATGGCTAAGTCCTGGAGCTGGGCTCGGACAGACTCCTTGAGCATGGCTCGGAGTATGAATAATGTTGATATAGTCTCAGGGTTGAGAGAAATCCGAGTGAGTCAGTATACTTGTACTGAGTGAATTGAGCTTTATAGCCAAGTGAAATGGGTGAAATCCCGATCGGAAGATGCTTGTGATTGTTCATGTTGAATGGCAGTGTTTATATGCTGATTGATGTTATGTGTTATGGCATGTTGTGGATTCTGTGATTAATCCGAGCCAATATCTATCATTTAATATGTAATGCTCACCCCTACACTATTTTTCAGTGTATGCAGGTCGGTTGGATGATGTGGTGGTCTTAAACCCGAGTGATGGGTATTTATGATGAGGCTGTATGAATAATGTAATGTACCGAGTGTCTTTGATGTACTAAAGCCTTGGCCGGCTCATATAACTCGTTGTATAATGAATACAAGTTTATTTTGGAATCTGAGTTATAGAATCCGAGTGTATGCCTATACTATATATGTGTTTTTACATGGGCTGTATGCATTGGACGGCTAGGACTTGATGTTGAATGAATAATGACAAGATGATTGAATAACCCGAGTGCATGTTAATATATATATATATATATATATATATATATATATATATATATATATATACTTCGAGTGATGGTATTATATGCATTACCGACTGATTGTGCTGATAATGGAAAGTATCAAGATAATAAGTATCCGAGTGTATGCGTATGAGTATATACATATATATGTTATGTTGATAACATGGTATTGAATCGGTTGAAGAGTATTGCTGAATGGGTAGTCGAATTTGTGAATCAGAGAACATATATATAGATAAGTGATTTATATTGATTTGATGCTTCCTACCGACTAGGAAACGATGTTGTATGAATATCTCTAAGTTGATGAATCCTGAGTGGAATATATGTGGCTTAGATGTTTTCCGAGCGAGTCTTATGTATGGGACTCCATATCCGAGTGTAACTCATGTGTGAGTCTTTTTCCGTGTGTTAATGGCTTTTGTGGATTCTGAGTGAAGAATATATGGTGAACCCCGAGTGGGGAATGATTCGAGAAATCCGAGTGATCCTCTTCCGAGAGGAGAGTTGTTGTAATGACTCATATTGATTATATTCTAAGTGTATGAATTATGAATGTAACCCGAGTAAACATGGGAATCTATTCCGAGTGAATAGGGTAATATGTATTCTGAGTGTGTATGTGTGGAATGAGTCTGAGTGAATTACTTGGGTAATTCCTCTGGGTGTTGAGAAGTTTGGATCATTCCGAGTGGAATTGATTGTGTAGACTATTTCTGAGTAATGAATGATTAAGGTATTACCCGAGTGAGAATAGGCATGAATGCCGAGTGTGTGGCCGAATGAGTATTGGTCGGCAATGATATTAGTTACCGAGTGGAATACCACTCTGATGATGAGTTGGTTATGAATGATTAAACCGAGTGATTTATGGCTGAGAGGAAGCCTATGTACTCTCTGAGTAAGGGAGTTCTGTTATGCCGAGTGCTAATGGTTGATGTTTTCCGAGTGACTCGAGGTTGAATTACACCGAGTGGTGTTTGGCTGGGAGATAACCCGAGTGAGGAAGTTTTATGGAATCCGAGTGGGATTACCCTTATTTCCCGAGTGGATCTTTATGTTGACTCTGTGGATAAAAATTGAGAGACTAAGTTATGGGTTGCCGAGTGAGGCAATTGTTGGGGTAGTTCCCGAGTGTTTGGAATTTCCTTATACCGAGTGGTGAATATGCCGAGTGTGGCTTCTCGCTTCAGCGAATGAAGGCTTCGCTCCAGCAAGTATGTGTTGTTGGGAGGCTTGGGATCGGTTTCGCTTAAGCGAATGGTGGTTCGCCCGAGCGAGTTGGTCGGCCTCGCTCAAGCAGAGTCGGATCTCGCTTGAGCGAGTGCACGCTGTATTGTGGTTCGCTCAGGCGCTGTCGGTGCTTCCGTGTGAATGGTTTTAATTCCCTTGCCTTCCCTGTCTGTTTCTTCTTGGCCATGGGGCCAGCTCTCTTATCTTCATATAAGGGAGTGTTTTTATTATGGATCCAGGTTATTTTTTAATTAATTCGAGAAAATTTTTCCCTATAAATAAGGGTGTTACAAGAGGGGCTTTCATAATCAACAATAATAATCCAGCCAAAAGCAATATGTAAATGCAAGAGAGTAGGGAAGAGAAGCTTGCAAACCAATTTAACGAGTTCCACCAACCCGGTGTATGTCTCGCCTTCAAGCAACCTACTTGAAGGATTTCCACTATTGAAGTTTAGAGATACAAGCTATGAGTAATTGCAACTTCCTAGTGTCCCACACTCAATAACTCAATCCTCACTAGCACAAGGGCAACCCACCCAATCTCTCAAACTCTCAATACCCAAAGGTTGAACCCCAACCTTTGTGACCACTCAACCTAGAGTGAATAACCTTGGTATTTTGGTGTTTGGTTTTACAATCAATAAACTCTCTCAATAGAGTAGATAAGAAAATGAAAGGCTCTAACAATGATAACTCTCAACAAGAGAGGATTTACAAATTTAAGCTCTAAGTTTTAGAAATTGAAACTACACAAAGAAATAGAACTCACAAGACTCAAGATTTGATTTCTCTTTGATGATGTTGGATTGATTGCTTGAGTAGCTTGAATGAGTCTTCCATTTATAGGCCTTGGAGGGGTGCCCTAGAGTCTTCAGAGCCGTTGCACAGTATGGGCATCTGAGTGAAAATGGAGAAGTGAACTGGTTTCCCATTTAAAAATGCTTTCCCCAAATTCTGGCACTAGTGTAATCGATTAGGCCTCGAGCTGTAATCGATTACACTTTGAATTCTTCAGTGTAATTTGACTGGTAATTGATTAGCATTTCCCATGTAATCGATTAGCTAAATAACAGAACCTTGTTAATCGATTATTCATTACCTTGTAATCGATTGTGAGTGGCACCTGATGCATTTAATTGTGTTACGCAGCATGGTAATCGATTGTGGCTCATGTGCAATTGATTATGGGACAAAAAGAAACTCTCTAATCGATTATTTCTTGTCTTGTAATCGATTAGCAACATTACAGAACATTGGTAATCGATTGTGGTAGCCTTGTAGTCAATTAGCAGATGTACCTGATGCTTTTTATTCATTTTCTCAGCTTGGTAATCGATTGGCTTCCTTGGGGCAATCGATTAGGTGACAAACAGAAACTCCATAATCGATTAGGAATGACCTTGTAATCGATTGTGTGACAGACAGAAGCTTCGTAGTTGATTAGCCATAGTCTTGTAATCAATTAGCTTGCATGTTTTTGCAGGTCTGATGTTGTTTTCTCTGTTTTAATCCTTGCATGTGTTCTTTTATCAATAGTAAAACTTTGCCATGATTCTTCAATTGCTTTTGTCATTATTAAAATTATATAACCTGAAACACATATTCAAACACAAGAATTTCTCAAAATTTGTTCACCCGTTTAACCCAAATGAAACAAGCACATCATATCTTACATGGAAGATTATGAAGCAAAAAATAAAGTAACCATCAAATTGAACAAAGGACAATTAATATATTAAGATAATAGTAATATGAAGAAGAAACTAACTGGTCTAGTGATAGAGCAAGATTTGTTGCTTGTTACCTTTCCTAAATAAGAAAAAGATGAAATTATGGGCCACAAACTTTGAATTCAAAATTTGAAAGGGGAAACATGAAAATCATCACAAAATAGTACATGATTAGAAGATCTACGACATTCAAATTAAGGTTGGTGGAACTAGAGAAGCTTTATCCATGATAAATTAGAATGATAATTGTTGAATTAGGAAATTAAGGTTCATTATAGAAGAGTGAGAAGACACTAAGATTTTGAGAGAATGAAACCGTGAAAAGGAATGAGGTTTCTTTTTTTAAAACTTGAAAATCCAATGGTTTTTTAAATAACAAAAGTAAAATCCAATGGGTTAAAAATTATGAGGTCCATGCATATTAATAAAAAAGGATCCAATCCTTTAAATCCATTATTTTTTATTTTATAAATGAATAAGTGGATGAGTTATGTATAGATGAATTGGATACCTAAAAGATAATTGAGTTGATTTGATAACCCTAGTTATCCATCACCCTTATCCATGAACAAAAATATTATCATGATCGACCATCTGTTAGACTAGTTAACAAAATTTTATCTCAAAAGAGTTTTCATGAGATATAATTAAAAATCAAGATTATAAGAAAGCTTACAAAAATGACAAGAAAAGAGTTCCAAAGAAAGCTTATGTTAAAATGCTTTTTAGAGAACTTTCAAGACAATTTACATAAGAGAATTTTCAATACAATATTTTCAAGACAAAGAGAACTTTTGAGACAATTTATAAAAGAGAAATCTCAAAGACAAATTAACAAAAAAGAATTTAGTCAAAAATTTCATAAGTAAAATTCTCTTTAGTAGAGAAAGACTAGAACTAGGGGTGGCAAAGTGGGCTGGCGGGCCGGGTCGAGCCACAACAGGGGACAAACCAAGAATTTGGGCTCAACTCGTTTAGGGACGGGTCAACCCACTTTCCTGTTCCTTCTTTTTTTTTAAATGTTTTTTTATCAAAATTTTATTTTTTAATAAATAATAATTTTTTATAATGATTTTTTTGTAATGGTCCCTTTTTCATTATAAATCACTAAAAATAATATTTTTTTTAGAAAAATCATATAAAATCGTATTTAAATAGATAATAAATTAGTTTTTATTTATTTTTTAAAATATGTTGGCTTGATGTGGTCCGCCTCTAGCCTATTTTTTAGTGGGCTAAAATAGGCTAGGCCAAGTGGGTTGGCGAGCCAAAAACCTTGGCTTGAGCCACCATTTGGGCTGTTTTTAGTGAGTTGGCCCAACAGGCCTAACCCACGCTGCCATCCCTAACTAGAACAAAAGTAAAGGCAATAACTATCTAAGAAGTTATTGATTTATTATGTATTAAAATTGGAGAACCTTGTCGCAACTATCAGAGATGTGTCAAAACCAAAGGCATCTTTTGTAACTGTTGAAATCGTGTCAAAATCAAAAAGATCCTTTCTGCAACCGTCAGAGACGTGTCAAGATTGAACATCTCTCTTATAACCACCGAAGATGTGTCAAGATGGAGAAGACTCTTTTTCACAGCTATTGAAGACATGTTGTAATCTTACAAACTAGTATTTGTAATACCTAGTCTATAAATAGGACACCCAATCCATTTGTCTAGGGGTCTATCTTTATTTCTTATACTGTCTTTATTTTTTCAAAATACTTAGAAGATGTGAGACATGTTCACAAACGATCTATAAGTTTGAACTACGAGACAAACAGTCATACAAAGATCAAGTGTAGGCTTACTTCAAGTATTGTCATTTAAAGTTTAGTTGTTTATAATTCTGCAACTCTTTTCATCATTTCTCCTTTCTTTCTTTACTTGCTTTCTCGTTTAAGTTTCTGCCATTTAGTTTTTTGCACTTTACATTCTCGCATCCTTTACTTGTCTTCCATTTACATTCTTGTAAAGCTTTCTTTCTTTTTAAAACTTCAATGCTTTCAAACTCTTTCACGAAACACTTTATTCTTTCTAAAAACTTACAAATACTTGAACCTTGATAACTCTTTTTGTGAACCTTTTCAAAAACCATACTAAAAACATTTTCGTTAAACCTCTTACAAAAAGACACTTAGATTTCTTAAAGACCATTATATTTGTAATTTTGTGAAATACTTGAAAAGTGTAACTTTAAGAGAAAGTGCGGGGATCGAAGTTGTTTTCCTTTTCAGAGTGCTTTCTAGAAAAGCAGTTTATGCGTACATGAAACCAATACATATTTTCAAACATAAACAAAAAATAAGCATAAACACATGTACGAATGCCTGCACACACAAACATTCTACGCACATCCACATATAAGAGATATTTTAGTAAGATAACTTGGTGGTGTGCATACACACATACATATTTGTGAAATATTTTAGTAAAATAAATTAGTGGATATCATAATATCTCAATTTGCTCTATTTACATAATGGATGTTGAAAATATCGATTTATCTAATTCCTGAATATCCATTTACAAATCCAATTCCATCCATAAAGGATTTTATCTATGGATGTCCATGAATTGAGATTATTTTTGTATCCCTATATATCCCTCATAAATAATAATGATAAAATATAATTTTAAAATTAAAATCAAGAAAATAATTAAGTAATATATTTTTATGAATCTATGATTACATAAATATGAGTGAAAACTTCGTAGTTATATACATTATAAGTTCAATTTAGATTGAAATGGGTTAGTTGTTAAATATAGATTTAAAATCTTAACAATCCAATAAATAAAATTGTTTTTTTTTTTCAGTTTTCTATTGATTCGGCTTTCGGTTGTTAGATATTGGTTTTTCTGATTTAATTTAGTGGTATATATTAGTTTGAGTCTGTTAATAAACATTCTTAAACACGGATTGGTCTTGATACGTCAATAATTAAAAAGAAAAAACTATATTTAAAGGCTTATAATTATAATTAATAATAAGGAATCAAGGGATATATGATAATGTTTTTTTGGTTTCCTTCATATATTCAATTACTAGATCACCAAAATAGTATAGTTATTTGATAATTATATCAAAACTCATAATGTTACAAAAAAGAAAATCATCTTTTTGTTTCTATCTCATTCCCGGAATAGTAGTGAGAGTAAAAAGATGCAATATATGTTTAATTTGCTGAGTTTCTTTGTTCTATCATCCTTTTATCAAATCAAATATTATGGAACACAATACCACTATATTTGATCCTCTTTCTACATATGTAAACTTAGGGGTTATAGACTTAATAAACGGTCAATGTCATTTTTTATGGTAATGATGATACACATCATGCATGTTTCTACGAACTTTGCTTATGCCAACTTCCTCATAACTTCCCCCAAAAAGCACGGTTTAAAAAGAAAGTTTTTTTTTTTATATTGTTATAATAAAATAAAAAACGAGTATAGAAGAGTTAAATAAATATTTTTTGTTTTTTAAAATTATTTTTTTTGATTGATATGTTTTCTCTTATTTTTTATTTTAGTTCCTAAATTTTTGTTTTATTGATTTCAATCTTTAAATTATTTATTATATTGAAATTAATCTCAATAAAAAAAGTACATGACCTATTTTAAAAAACAGAAGGCATATAATTCAGTTAGTAATTATGTTAATAGTAGTATTATGCTTTTAAAATCAATTGCAATGATCAAATTCTTATATAATTTTTTATTCTATACAAAATTATATAAGTAAGATAAATCCTGATAATAAATTCCCTCATAATTTTCTTGACAGTAAAATACAAGTTAGAGAGGAAAAGAGAGAGCAAAGTCACGAGTAGCTTCGTGACACTTGCCTTAACCGAACCTTGATTGGCCAAATGAAGCATATTCTGACCCCACTTCGAACTTTACCTTGAATTTCATCTGTCTTGGTCAATTCCCATTTCCAAAGAAACCAATTAAGCAAGAAAGCACAAAACTTCGTGAAACTGCTTGCAAAGTCTTCGTCAATAGTAATCTATTCTAACCCAGTTTCGTTCCCCCTATAACAAAGATGAACCAAGTCTCAGAAACCAATAAGCAAACACAACTTTGTTAAACCGTAGAAGAAGCACAGGAAACATGACTGGAGGGCTGCTTGGAGACAAACTAGGATTGAAAGAAGAGGTGATTAAGAAGGCACGTGATGTAGCCTTTGAAGCTCACGTGTCAAACAACAACAAGTACCATGTTTCTCAATGGACTCTAACCGAGGCTTATCTTTTCATAAGCTTCCCGGGTTCTTGGGATGCCACTGAATGGTTTGATAACAAAATTTTTGGGGAATCTAAGATAGATCTTGACCTGTTACCTCCACTTAGAAGTGTTGGAAATGATGAACCTGCTTTGGTCAACCAAGGTTTCCTACAGATATTCCATGACATATTCAAAAATTCCCAAATTAAATCCGAGGTATGTAACTCACAACCTTTGATTCATTTTTTTTTTAAACATGTATGTTCCGACTAAAGGCAATTCTGGTTAAGTGGTAACATCCTCATTATAATAAGGCTAAATCTTTCAACAGGATTATTGGTTCTAGTTATGCTTATGATGTTGTTGTTATTATTACTAGGATCCCACCATATGCGGTAATTAGAAGTTAGAACTCCCTACCTAAGACACTTATTCAGTTTTTTTCTGGTAGTTTCTTTAGTTTCCATGATATTTTCTATTTTGAGGAAAATGCACGTTAAAACAATAAAGTTTGGGTTACTTGCAACTAAACCACCGAACTACTAAGAACTGTTTTGTCTTCGCAGTTATGTGTACGCCAAACTCCTATATTTATACAAAAATAAATTCACTTGTTAATTATATAACTGATTCTATTATTTTTAACAGAAAAAATTAATAGAAGGGTTATTCAACAATATTGAGTACAATTTTTTAAAGTTTGGGAATTAAGATTCACGGTACTTAAACATCAATATGTTAACTTACCATTTGCCAAGGATTCAATCTAAATTGGTTGAGTATGATGTTTAAGTTGTTGTAAACTCGTATGATTGATTCCTACTGAATCAAAAAGGAAAATGTTGATTTACCGTATTCCCTTCTATTTTGGTTAATTACTTCGACTTGAGCCAAAACTAAGAGGAAAAGAAACCGTTACAATGTGTAGGTGAATAAAGCTATGGTGGAAGGGAAGCAAGTAGTGTTTACAGGGCACTCCTCTGGTGCTGCAGTGGCCATTCTTGCAACGTTTTGGGCTTTGGAGGAGTATTGTAACCCAACCAAAAACCAAAAGTTTAAGGCTCCTTTCTGTGTCACTTTTGGGTCTCCTTTAATTGGCAATCACATATTCTCTCACGCTTCAAGGCGTGAAAAATGGTCTCACTATTTCATACACTTTGTTTTGAGATATGACATAGTTCCAAGGATTTTGCTTGCTCCCTTCTCTTCTATTGAGAAAAGTTTTAGCACCATTCTCCCATTTTTCAACCCCCATTACAAACCTACCCCTCAAGAAATAACCATAAGAGATAATGTGAGTTCTGAATTTTACTCCACTGTGATGAGCAGGGCAGCAAATGTTACAAGCCATGCTGCTTGTGTTCTCATGGGCAGCACAAATTTGTTACTAGAGACTTTGACAAATTTTGTTGAACTAAGCCCTTATAGGCCCTTTGGAACCTACCTTTTCTGCAATGGTAATGGACAACTGGTTGTGGTGAGAAACTCGGATGCTGTTTTGCAACTCTTGTTTCACACTGCACAGCTAAGAGATTCCACAGAACTTGCTGAAGTTGCCAAGAAAAGCATACAGCAGCACCTAGACTATGGAGATGAATTGGAAGATAGCTTGGGAATGCAAAATGTTGTGTACTTGGAGAAACTTGAGGAACTTCCATTGTCTGCTGATGGTTCCAATAGTGATGTTGCAACAATTAGCACAGCCTTGGATGGTCTTGGACTGGTAACCATTGTTTGTTGTTTGTTTAGCTATAGATATATGAAATTTTCTGTTATTTGCCGATGGATATAACTAACAGTAGAAAACTTTTACTAAAAAAAAGTATAACCATGAGAAAATAAGTATTTATTTTTCATATGAATTTTCTATGAAAAAATTAGTGTTTCGATAGGTTGGTGTCATTTTAGTTCTCTAAGTTCAGTTTGATCCATTTTGATCCTTTAATTTTTAAAAGCATCTTATTTTGGTCATTTTGTAGGTTAAATCTCATTATTTTATTTGTTGGAATATTTGTTACTTTTCTAAAATTTGCGTTTTCAAACATAACGATTATTTCAGTAAACTTTGATAAATAAATGATGAGAGTGAACAGACAAAAAGACTAGAGTGTGATGTTAACGAAACTTAGAAGACGAAAATGTATCAAAGTAATCTAAATGAAACCCATCTCAAAATTAAAGAACCAAGACATTATTTTTATATTTTTAGTTTCTTGTGGTATGTCTGTGGGCATGGACAAAACATCAAAAAGCATTAAACCATAAGATTCGGCTGCAACTGCAAGATTTAGCTTATAAGTGATGATTTCTTGCCAAAAATTTCAGAGCACAAGAGCAAGGCTGTGCCTTAGAGCAGCCGGTGAGTTGGAAAAACAGAAAGAAAGAAATGAGGAGAAAATCTGTAAGGAGATTAAGGATAAAGCTGTGGGAAGCATGAGGGAGCTTGAAAGCTACAAAACATATGAGATACACAAGGGGAAGAGTTATTATGATGCCTTCAAAGTACAAAAGGAGGCAAATGATTTTCAAGCAAATGTGAAGAGGCTTGTGCTGGCAGGTGTGTGGGATGAGGTGATTGAGATGTTAAAGAGGTATGAACTCCCAGATGAGTTTGAAGGCAACAGAGAATGGATCAAGCTTGGCACTGAGTTTCGCCGCCTTGTGGAGCCTCTAGACATTGCCAACTATTACCGCCATTTGAAGAATGAAGACACAGGACCTTATATGAACGGGGCCAGGCCAAAAAGGTATAGGTACACTCAGAGATGGTTGGAGCATTCCAATAGGGTGGTGTCAAAAGGAGATATCTCTGAATCCACCACCTGGGCTGAATTGGAGGAGCTTTTGAGCTGGATTAGTAACAAGAAACCTTTTGGTGAGGTCAAGGAAAGGGTCATCAAACTTGAACAAGACATTAAAAATTGGACTGATAAAGGGGAGCTAACCAAGGATACATTCCTAAAGGATCCTATATTTATTAAGTGGTTGGAAATTCTACCCGAAGATTACAAGGCCACATTTCGTGCTAGTCTTACTGTGAAAGGATAGTGATCTTGCTTTTTTTTTCCCACTCAAAATGAAGCTATAAATATTGGATACTATGTATTTTCATGCAGGTGTTGTAATGTTAGCTAATTTAGTGTTGTAGCATTGTATTCTTAATATATTTATGATTCCCAAGTTCGGTGTGACCTGTACCATGAATCATCCAGATTCATATTTGTGAAGTTTATAGTTCAGTGACTTGTGCTTAAGGTAGAAATGCCCTTGTTCATTTTTTCACAACAAAAACCAGAATCCTGTTTCCCTAAAGAATAGAGTACCAAGTACCAACAAATGGTTGCAACATATCATGGGAATAATCGCGCCCTGTTAGTATCGAATCAGTTGGAAGCAATCTAACAATTTTTAATGTAAATACTGAATCCACTCTCAGCTATCAATCAAACAATTTATGTTGGGAATGCAAGTGTTAGTCTCACATCAAATATACATGTGTTAGTGAAGTATTTTATAAGCATAAGGACCCAAGAACCTAATACCTTAAGGTTTTGGGTTGTTGGTGGTGTCATATGCTTATGGGTTCACTTATTTGGTCAATTCTCTCATGAGGTGGTGGATTTCTCGGATGGTAATGAACATGACTGGGTCGAAACATTAAAGGCACTAAAAGAGACGAAATTTGAAAATGAAGAAGGAAAGAGATGAGAGTAAGCTAGAGAAAAATTAAGCTCTCAATTTTGATCCAAATTAGATAATAACCCGCGCTTTGTGCATCTTATAGAGAATAAACATGTTATAATAGGATGAGATTATTATATCACATTAAATAAAAAATTAAAAAATTTAATTATAATTAAAATATTTAAAGGGAAGAGAAGAAATAAAGGCTATAACTTCTAATTTCTATAATCACACAAAGGTAAAAGTTTCTTTTAATCAAAGTATATTTATTTCTAAATTGTATAAATAAAGATGTATTGTATTTACTTTTAATCACTGTGTAAGTCTAAAAATATGATAGTTTAAACTATGGATTGATTGATTATATAGCCCACGCTTAAATAAAAATTAACGTAATAACATTAAAATCATATTTTTTTTTAAATGATTGATAATCACAATGTGAAAATCAACCATCAGGGTTTGATCCTTTTCAAACGTAAATATATAAAAATAATCAAAATCCAATACTTTTGTTTAAAATCAAAGAGTTATGATAGAGAACATAAATTTTGCTTACTTATAATATAGCACTCTCAAATATTCGATTTGAACAACTATGACTGAATACATTTGGTGATAAGAAATTTAGATGCTATTTAAAATTGAGAATGTAAAAGAAATACTTTTATCTTATATTTTAGCTACTTATGTAGAAGCTAAAAAATCCTAATTCAGCATGAGCAATATACCGATTTCTAGTTTCCAAAAAGAAAAATTGAAAAATCAAATATAAAAAAGAGAAAATGCTATGTAGAATTGAGAAAAAAAATACTTTTGTCTCACATTTCAGTTACCTATGTTGAAGTTAGAAAATCCTAAAATTCATTATAAGCAATGCACTAATTCCTAGTGTCCAAAAAGAAAAGTTCAAAAATCAAATATGAAAAAGAGAATAAGGATAAAGCTAACTTTTTAAGAATATTGGTTTACCTTTTTGTCAAATAAAATCATTTCTAAAAAGATTGACTGTCACTCATTTTGTAGGATGTTGACACTTACAATGGATCATTTAGATCTTTTCTCATTTAGATTTTGTAGAGAAAAAAAACATGTTCATGTGGCTTTTTCTACTCTGCATCATTATTTGAAGATCATGAAATGTTGAAAATGAGAGATTGATTCTAAAATGTCTACATGAGTTGATTCCTTTTTTGCTAGTTATGTTTTTTTTTTTTTTCATATGGTTGAAAAAAAATTAAAACATAACATCATTAAGTGTAAATATAGTGGAATTACAATAAGAGTTACATTTTAGAATTTAAACCTATTATTTAAATAGGTTTTTATGATTCTAAGCCATATATATGTAAAGAATCTAATAAAATTAGGTTTTATTGACTATTTTCTAGCATTTAAGGTAATAAATTGTTTTAATTCATTCTTACACTTTTTAAACCATATTTTATAGTTAAAGGCACTATCACCAAGGTATTAATATAAATCATATTTTGTTATAAATTAATTAAAATTTAAGTTGACATATATTCGAAATTATTAATATATGGTTGGTTCAATAGATGAAAATACTTACACAATCTTCAACCACAATATGTGAACTTGGTACCATTATCTGTAATAATTCACCCTGGAACCCCAAATCGAGTAAAGATGTTCTCGTAAATGAAGTGTCGGGTCCTGACTAAAGTGATGTGCACCACCAGTTTGACTTCAATCCATTTTGTAAAATAATCCACCCTGACTATCTAATACTTGATGCCACCATGAGCTGTAGGAAAAGGACCCAGGATATCTAATCCCCATTGGTAGAATGGCTAGGGGACTGTAGATGTTGATAACTCCTCAGCCTCTGTGTGGTGTAAATTTGCAAATCTCTGACAGAGGTCACATTTTTGAACATATTCTGTGGTATCTTTCTTCATTGTGGGCCACCAATGACTAACCTGGAGAATTTTCCTCATAAGATTACGTGACCTTGAATGGTGTCTACACTAAACTTTGTGGACTTCCTTCATAATCCTTTGAATTTCATTCTCGTTTAGACATAATAAATACGGGACAGGAAAATCTCGTCGAAACAATATCTCATCAACCATGGTGAAAAAGGGTAACTTCTTCTTGACTCGCCTCCGCTCGGCCTCGTCAGTGGGGAGTTAACCGTTAACCATGTATCGAACGAAGGAAACAACCCATGAATTTTCACTAAACACGCATAAGTATATGGAATTCATTAAGGGTGGGTGGGAAATGATGGGCTCCACGAGCATGTTTTATACTACCGACCTTCTTTGTGCTAGCCAACTATGAAAGGATATCAACACGTGTGTTCTCCTCCCTCGGGACATGCTTGAAAGTGATGGATAGAAACCTCCCTTTTAAGTTATTGACACAAGTCAAATACTATTAGAGCAGGGGCTCTTTGGCTTGATATTCCTCAAGGATTTATGAGATGACTAGTTGGGAATCACTGCACAAGGTGACAGTCCTGGCGCCAATATCTAGAGCTGCCCTTAGGCCTACGAGCCAAGCTTTGTATTCTGCTTGGTTGTTGGAGGTGGTAAAGTTGAAATAGAGGGAGATCTCAAGATGTACCCCGTCATCACTTTCTACTATTATCCCGACTTCGCATTCCTTTTTGTTGGAAGAGCCATCAACATATACCGTCCAACGAGAACGAGACTCCTCAGGGTCTGACCCGGAAAGTTCTACAATGAAGTCTGCCAATACTTGGGCCTTAATAGTGTTACGTGGTTCATAGGTAATGTCAAACTCAGACAATTCAACCGTTCATTTAATTATTCTACCTGCCAGGTCGGGCTTAAAAAGAATAGTGCACACTGGTAGATTCATCTTTACAACGATTAGGTGGACATAGAAATAGGGTCGCAGACGTCGAGATGCCGAGATGACGACTAGAGCAGCTTTTTCAATCTTCTGGTATCTGCACTTTGCCCCCTGCAACGTCTTGCTAGTGAAGTATACTGCCTCTGTCCCTCTGGAGTTTCCTTCACTAGGGTGACTCCGAGAGCCTCATATGAAACAGATACATAAAGAATTAAAAGTTTATCAAGATCAGACTTTACCAAAATAAGAGGTTTAGATAGAACTTCCTTTAAGTCCTTATCTATTATATTATATTTTATTGATTTTGACAAAAATCTTTCTACACCAAATGACCAATTGATTCAATTGATTCATGATTTTATACGTTTACTCTTTATTCTTTCAATCAACTATATTAATATTAATTACCATATTAAAATATTCACTAAAAATAGCTATGGAATAAATTAAAATATCATCCTAATTTAAACTTTTTTCAAAATAGTTCACAAAAATTGACATAGAACCAATTAAATAGGCTTAATAATATAGTAATCACATAAGTGTAAAATATTCATCCATCATTTTTCTTGATTATTTTTTGACTAATCTAAAATTTTATTAAAAAATCATTGATTAGTAATTATTTTTAATAACAATATTCATTATCAAGAATCATACTTATGAATTAAAACTTAAAGAATCACCTTAATTAATAGGAGAATTTCTTACATTATAAATAAATGTTTATTAATTAGATAATAAAATGAATTTATTTTTTTAAAAGACAAAATAAATCAGAAATTGATTTTGTGGAAAATTTGGATAGAATAGAAATTTATAAAATTACACTTAAAAATTAAAATTTTGACATAGAAATTTGATATGGATTAAATTTTAATCAATCTAAACATTATACCCCTTTACTATCAAATATACTAACATATACTAAAATTTGTAAAATGAGATTTCATGATAAAAAAAGAAATAAGAGAATCATAACAGCTAAATTTAAAACCCTAAATAATCAATCATGAATCAATAGAAATGAATATGATAATTCTTATTTCTAATTCAATCACGCTTTATAGAGACATTACATTCACCACTAAAAAAACATCTGTTAGCGACGGAAATAATTGGTCGCTAATCAATGCAAAAACCGTCGCTAATAGGACTAGCGACGGTATTTTAGACGGCGAAACAATCGTCGCTAAAACCTTCATCAAAGATAGATCAGCGACCACAGAGACACCGTCATTAAATTACCGACGGCGTAACACCGTCGCTAAGATGGTCTCTGCTTCACTGATCTCAGCCGTCGCTAACCGACCATGTTCAGCGACGACCAGTACCCCGTCGCTACTAGTAGACATATAGCGACGCCCTTACCCCGTCGCTATAAGTATTATGTAACGACCACCTTTATCCGTTGCTATCTGTAGCCAAACAGCGACCAGCTACGACCGTCGCTATAGTAGGCATACAGCGACCAATTATAGCCGTCGCTAGTAGTAGCCTTATAGCGACCACGCTATCCGTCGCTATGGCTAGCCATACAGCGACTACTTCTCTCTGTCGCTATTAGTCTTTATATAGCGACCACCTCTGTTCGTCGCTAATGGGATTTTTTATTTTTATAAAAGTTGTTTAAATATATATAGATTTTGTTAATTTAACTTTAAAAATGTTCATTAATCTTTTGTATTGGGTGATAAAATTTTATAATTAAATTTGAATAATTTTTTTAAAATATTTAATTATTATTAAAAATAAAATAATGGATTAAATTTATTTATCAAATAGGTTGAATTATTAATGATAATCACAATAAGGCGTTTTTCTTTGAATTTAATTACCAATAAATATTGACATAATAAATGAAGAATGACAAAATAAATACCGAATGGAATATAATATAAAAACTATAAATGAAATATACAATGTGTATACATAATAAAAATATAATCATGGGGGTGAGGGATCCTGTGGTGGTGGTAGGGGCGCCTGGGAAGTGGGGGGAGGTAGTCTCATCATCAACTACATCAGTAGCTCCTGCTGCTGAGCAAGTTGCCGACGACTCTCGGCGTGCTGCTCCTCGGCCCGTTGTCGGTCCGCCTCGGCCCACTCCTGCAAAAGCTGCCTCTGACGTCGCTCCTCTTGTAGCTCGTCGTTCAGGTTTTGAATTACCTGAACAACCTCAGTCGGAAGACCAGATGAAGAGGAAGAGGAAGGGGTCTTCCCCTTTTTCGCCAGCTGCGTGCCGACGCCACCCAATCCAAAGACCCTCCCTTTCTTGTTCACACCGCCAACAGCCTCCATATAGATGGCGTTGTCGTCAGAACAAGACAGGGTGGGAGGAACCTCCCCTTCAGGAGTCGAAGCCACCAGGTCCGCCTCCTTCTCGGCCCTCCTGGCCTGATACGCCTCCTGTAAATTAAAAAACACTGATAGGATTAGTAAGCTGATTTGTAAATTATAAGCATGTGTGAGTTAAAAGTAAATACCGCTAGATCTATAGTCTTCTGGTTTACCCATGCACCGGCTTTGTTCTTCTTGGTCATTTGCATGACCTCAAACAAAGAAGGCTCCCGGTGCTCCCTCAGCTCCTGTGGTGGACAAAAAACATTTAGATTATTATTTATAAACATGTCAGACGAATCATAATAGAAATGTTTAACATAAATATACTTACAAATCTTTTCTTGTGCTCGAGGGTTGAAATGCTACCCCCAGTGTAAACTGAGGCTACAACATCGGCGGCTTTGTTTGCCCTGTTCCGAGCACTCGCCTGCTGGAATGGGACAACGCCCCACTTCTGGACCATCCCGTCCCAATGGTCCTCGGGGATCCAACGAGGGCGCTCATCCTTGTCCCTCACCTTCCAAAGGGTACTCTTGATGATTTTGGAGGTCTTTGTGGCAAAGACCTTCCTAATCTCATCAATCATACCCTCTGCCCACTGGTAATCACGCTGTAAAATAAAATGAGAAATCAAAATTAATAAAAGGTTTATTTGATAAATCAAATCACAACAAATTGATGTGGTAACTTACCGAGAAGGTGTCAAACCACCTATCTTGGACAACCTTCCCAGCATCTATCCAAGATATATATGGACCATCCCACTGGGCCTTTAAAACCATAGTAATCGCTTTGGTAGTGCGACTACTATCAACGAAGCTGTAATGACAACAATTATATCAGGAGTATAACAACAGACAATCTAGGGAGACTCCCAAAATTTCGACAGAGTCTCCCCTGTAAATGTAACATTTCCAAGTTTAAATAGTTACCCTGTTACAAACAGAAGAGTTCCCAGTACAATTCAATCTATACAAGTACTAATTAAAGTAACATACAATAAACCAACAAGTCTTTCCACTAAAGTTTAATATAAAGTACCATACAAATAACATAAAAGTATTTGAGTTTTAGTCACTTACTCGTCTCCGGCCGGTACGGGTACCAACATGGGCAGTGGGGATGCCAGAGGTGGGGTGGCCTGATGGCCATGGTCCTCCAAGCCACCAACTCTAGGAGTCTGCTCTGGGGTGGTCAGCTGTGGTGGTGATGGAGTGGTCTGCTGTAGTGGTGATGGAGTGGTCCGCTGTGGTGGTGATGGAGTGGTCTGCTGTAGTGGTGATGGAGTGGTCCGCTGTGGTGGTAATGGAGTGGTCTCCTGCCCTGGGGTGGGAGTCCCTAGACGGGATGCCGGGGTCCTGGACCCACCACCCCCTACTGAAGGGCAGTCGACGTCCCGTCATCTGTGGATAAAATCATGAAAAGAAAGGATAGTCTCAGGATATATATAAACCTATGTATATATGTTTAACAACTACATACTCTGTGTCTGTTTCAGTTTCAAATTCCCCCTCAGTTTCAGTGTCACTGTGGTTATCTGTTTGAACAACTTCATCAGTATCCAAATCAGCCCTAGACCGTTTTGATCGAGAGACAAGGTCTTTGTCAATGTGTTCACCCCCCGTAGTGGCGAGTGTCGCATCCATTATGACTGGATCAATGTTGAACAACAAATTGGCATTGTTGAGCTCGTGTGGTGCAAGCTGATAAGCGTCATCGACCTCTTCAGAGACATTGTTAGTGATCTGACTTCGGGCCTTGGCCTTGATTACTGCATACCAGTCCTGATGTCCTCCCGGGAAGTCGGTGTAATAAACCTGCTCAGCTTGTTGGGCAAAAATGAAGGGATCAAACCCTTTATATCTACCATTCTTCTTGACCTCAACTAAGCCGTAGTTGTTGTCAACCTTTGTTCCAACACCGATTGTGTTGTCGAACCAATCACATTTGAATAGAACAATATCTCTTCTTAGTCGTCCAGAGAATGAAACTTCAACAATCTCCGTCAGCACTCCATAAAAGTCTTCTTCCAACTGTCTGGCGGTGCCTCTAACACAAACCCCGTAGTTATGGGTACGCATCCCTTCACTCCATTGAAGAATATTAAACTTGTAGCCATTTATGTAGTAAATAGGCCATTTTTTAACAGTTTTCACCGGCCCCAAGAAAGGGCTTGGAGTAAAGAATCTTCAATATGGTTGTTAGGGTCTTGTATCTATGTACAACATAACAAATAGGTCATCGTTAGATACCGGGAGTTAGAAGCAAAGATAAAAAACACTCGGTATACGGGTCTTACGTGTTATGCGAACCAACCAACGAACTTAGATGACACCTCACTATGAATTTTGTCATCAGTTAAATCATTTTGCTCAAGTTTTAGCATATCTGTATATAAGCTATTCAAAGGAAACAAATTTAGATACTATAAAAGCTACGTTTAGAATGTAACATATAACTTTTATGACTTACTCAAGAAAGGGTTCCACTTCTGGGCAATTTAGAAGAATGTACAAGTGAGCCACCTTTCGATCTTTCTCATCAATGTAACATTTTGTGAGCTTGCCCCCGGATGACCAGGATAGTTGAAAATCGATATTTGTTCATCAAACCTTGTGCGGGTGGCTACCCCAAGATTGCGGGGAATTCTACTCATTCTAGTTTCTATCTCCGTCGGAAAATAGAAAGAAGCAAAGGTTGTCATTTCTTCGACTAAGTATGCCTCACAAATTGATGCTTCAACGCAGGCTTTGTTCGACACTTTATCTTTTAAAGAGCGTAAGAATCTTCAACATCATTAACAAATGTTAAGTTAGAAAATACTATTATAAGAAGTGTTTGCAAGGAAATTAAAGAGTTCTGGCGTTCACCTTTCGAATGGATACATCCAACGATACTGCACCGGGCCACCAACCAAGGCCTCGTACGGTAGATGGATAGGCAAATGCTCCATCGAGTCAAAAAAACTTGGTGGGAAAATCTGCTCCAACTTACAAATCAATACCGGGATAGTTTCTTCTATCTTCACAAGTTTCTCCACAGTCAACGAAGTAGCCGTCAACTCCTTAAAGAAGTGACTCAACTCCACCAACGGTTTCCAAATAGGCTTCGGTAAGGCATGAAACGCGTACGAGAGTAGTTGTTGCATAAACACATGGCAATCATGACTTTTCATGCCAAACACCCTGCCCTCCTTCACGTCGACACATCTACTCAAGTTAGAAGCGAATCCGTCAGGCAGGGTCAACCCATTCATCCAAATACATACAGCAATCTGTTGTGGTCTAGTTAAAGCATATTTTGCATGGGGTTTAAACATTCTTCCACGCCCCGCATCCCTCAATTCCAACTCCTTCCTAGAACACCAAATCGGAAGGTCTAGATGACTCTTCTCGTTGTCCTTTGTTCTCCCTTTGATGTCCATAACAGTGTCAAAAATATTCATGAAAACATTACGTTCATTGTGCATGACATCAATGTTGTGTCTTAACAACAAGTCTTTCCAATATAGCAAATCCCACAAGACACTCTGCTTCACCCAGTGGTGTTCTTTACCATAACCCGTAAACTTCTTAACACTCTTGTCCCAGATGTAAGGATACTCTTCGACCCTCTGCCAAACCCGTGCACCAGATAACCTACGGGGTGGAGGTTCATTAACAACCTTGTTCTTCTTAAAAGTGGTTTTGTTTCTCCTAAACGGGTGATCCAACGGTAGAAACTTTCTATGACAGTCAAAGAAACTTGTCTTGCCACTAACAGGGAGTGATTCCCCCCCGGTATGTTCCATGCATACAGGGCAAGCAAGCTTCCCAGACGTTGACCATCCAGAAAGCATACCATAGGCCGGGAAGTCGTTAATAGTCCACATCAAAACAGCACGCATCATAAAATTGTTCTTCAAAGACGCATCGTATGTCATTACCCCGATATCCCATAATTGTGATAACTCTTCAACCAACGGTTGCAAAAACACGTCTATGTTCGCCTTTGGATTTTTGGGTCCCGGAACCAGTATAGATAGAAACATGACCTCCCTCTTCATACACATATCAGGAGGCAGATTGTATGGGGTCAGTATGACTGGCCAACAATAGTAAGCTTTTCTGTATTGACCGAACGGGTTAGACCCATCAGTACATAAGCCAAGTCTTACATTGCACGGCTCGCCAGAAAAGTCCAGATATAGCTCATCCAAACACTTCCATGCTTTTCCGTCGGAAGGATGGCAAAGAAACCCCTCTTGTGTTTGGTTCAGAGCATGCCAACGCATGTGTTTTGCCGTGGACAATGAGGCATACAGGCATTGAAGACGCGGTGTTACAGGGAAGTACCACATTTTCTTCCTGGCCGTCCAGGTTACCTTCCCTCTCCTTTTAACGATTTTGTAGCGTTCCTCATTACAATGTAGACATTTTGTGATACTCTTATCTGCAAATTCATTTCTGAACAGCATACATCCACCAACACAACACTCTATCTTCACATAACCCAACCCCAAGTTTGCTACTTGTTTCTTAGCATGGTACAGGTTTGTTGGCATTTGATGATTACTAGGCATAGTGGAACCCATCAGATTGACCATCCTATTAAAACAACCCCCAGAAAGATTATAATCTGCCTTTAGGCTTAAAGCAGCTAGGGAGGCGGATAACTCAGTGTGACTGTTGCACCCGTCCCACAATGGAGTCTGAGTCGCCACTAACAAATCATAAAATCTCTTTACCTTCGGATTAGGATCCTCCTCTACATTGTCAGAGTCTCCATGACCTGCTTGGTCATCATGTTCTAGCATACGCCCAGTGGAGGGTCCAACATGATCCATCACCATTTGTTCTATGTTGTTGTACGTATCCCTGTTTCCTCCAACCTTGTAGTAAGACTGTTGCATGGTTACGTTTGATGGTCTTTGCGGTAACTGCTCACCATGGTTGTACCAGCAGTGGTATGTTTCCATGAACCCTTTCTCAGTTAGGTGGCACATGACATCATCCGCGTATTCAAAACTCATGCATTTGCACCTTGAGCATGGATAACGAATCTTCTGAGTCGCTTCAAATCTAGGCGTGTTTGTGTTAGTCCTCAAATTTTCAATAAAATCTAAAATAAAAATTTCATAAAAACTATAAAAATTAGTTTAATTTGTTAGAAAAATAGGATTTAAATTCAATAAATGAGTGCTGTTGGAAATAATCTGCCCTTGATCAATTTTCTCTAGTTTTGCAGTGAAAAAGTTAAGAAATCAAGAGAAAATTACACTGGAGGAGCTGACGCGTAGCCTCACCCCACGCGTAGCATCAAGAGCTACTTTTGATGCTGACGCTACGCGTCACAGCCACGCGTAGCGTCAGTGCTGCGTGGTCTCCACTCCTACTTTTGGCCAACCACCCCACTTGGACCCAATAATGGGCACTCCACTCAGCCCAAGGGCCACCCCAATCAGCATAACTGGCCAAAACTCGTGGAAACATGTCCAAGTGGCCAGGCATGATCAAGATTAATTATTGAAAGTGGCCATTATCAAGTGTTTAATGGAGGCTGAGCGCGTAGCGTCAGCACCCTTGCTCAGCCCTATAAATAGGGCCATCCAACACCATTCATAGCATCCCATTCCATACACTTCTCTTCTCTTCTCTTTTGTTCTCGACTTTGAGTACTTCTTTTGTGAGTTGTAGTTCTAGAATAGTTTTCTAGATACTTGAGTGTGTTTCGGTGTATTGTGATCGTTGTATCGTGAAGTTTCCATCGTCTTCTTCGTAATGTCAAACTCTGTAAGTGTTGTTTTTACTTTTACCATGTGTAACTAATCTGTTTATGTTGGAATTGGTGAACTAATCTATTGAGTATAATGTTGTGAATTCGACCTCTGCATGTTTATAATTCAAGTCCATGTTAGTATTTCAACCTTTTATTAATATGAACGTCAAACGGGAGAATGATTTTCATGTGTATCGAAACTGGTTTTATTAGTGTAAATGTCAAATGGGAGAATGATTATTTATGCCGTATTGAAACTTGTTTTGACAAAAGTAAAAAGTTGGAATACCCTTGGTATCTCAATTCTATAGGGGTTGTTAACCATTGTTGCCATAAGGCCAGGTCTTAATGCAAGTTTTTACTGAGAAAGCTCACGAGGGATCGGACTTTACGGTGAATTCTTAGAATTTATATCACGAGGGATCAGTTATAATGATTTTAAGCTGCAATGACATGAAACTTGATGATTAAATATGCATGTCTTGAGTTCCTCATTGTTATTCTAGATTAGGGATCCAATTTCCAACATAATTTGTTTATCTGTGTTTATCTCAAGTATCTTACCTATCCTAGATTGCAACTCAACTTTTTAGATAGATTTTATTTTCTTTTTTTTTTCCTATGAATCACTCAACCATGCTATCTTGTGAATATTGTATAAACTGTACATAAATCATTCTTTTGTTCATAATTTCCTTCATATTTACCATAGTAAGTAGAAGATTACTTTTGTTATTGGACTTTCAATCCCAGTGGAACGATATCTAAATTTTGAAAACTACAAACGATTGGTGCGCTTGCCAATTCACAAAGCCCGGTTACAACTGCGGGCGAACAAGTTTTCTGGCGCCGTTGCCGGGGATTGAATTGTTTCAGTAAAACAGTAAAATTTTAATTACCGTGGTAAATATTTTTTTTTACCTTAGATAATTTTTTTTTATTTTTTATCATTGTTACACTAACTTTCTTTGTTTAGTTTGTGTATGCAAACTCGATCTACCACAGGTAAAATTTATTTTGATCCTGAGATAGAAAGGTTTGTAAAGAAAATCAAGTCTTTGAAATCTAAAACACAAACTAATTCTTCTTTTACTTCAAAAATTTTTGAAAATTCAAATATGGCTGCTGAAAGGAGAACATTGGGACAGTTTGCTGCTATAAATGGTCCACCCCGAGTTTCGGGAATGTTTCAAGGACCAGTTTTACCAGTGGAAATTAAACCTGCCACTTTAAACATTATTCAAAACAACCAATTTGCTGGTTTAAATCATGAAGAACCGTATGAACATTTAACTGTTTTTTATGAGTTATGCAGCACAATTGGTTTTGAACCCAATCAAGAAGAGTCTGTTTACATGAGACTCTTTCCTTTTTCATTGATTGGGAAAGCAAAAGAATGGTTTAAATCTTGTCCACCGGGTAGTTTTGCAAACTGGTCCGATGTTGAAAGAAAATTTTTGGAAAGATTTTATTCTCCTTCAAAATATTTTGAAGCAATGACAGCCATACACTCTTTTTCTCAAAATAATGATGAATCATTAGGAGAAACATGGGAACGATTCAAGGCACTCTTAAGAAAATGCCCAAACCACAACCTGAATGATGCCGAAAAGGTAAGAATCGTTTACCATGGTTTATTGCCTCAGTTCAAGATGATGTTAGATGCTTGTGCAGGTGGTTCTTTAATGAACAAGACTGTGGAAGAAGCCATAGAAATATTGGAATCAATGGCTATTAGTGACCGACAAGCAAAGCATGAAAGAGGTAATATGCAAAGGAAGCCAGGAATGCTCGAATTGGGAGTAAATGATGCAGTGTTGGCTCAGCAAAAATTACTGACTCAACAAATTGAAGTTATGAGCAAGCAATTGGAAAAACTTCAAATTGCTCAAGTAGCATCACCACCCCCTGCTCAACTTAAAGCATGTACGCACTGTATGGGAGAACAACCATGTGGTTACTGTGGAAATGAGCAAGAGCAAGCCAATTTCATGAACCATCAAAGAGCACCCTTAGGTAATTATCCTTTTAATCATGGAAATTCTTTTCCTAACAATTACCTGCAGGGTTGGCAAAATCAGAATATTGGCTGGAGACAAGATGCTGGACCTTCCAACAGACCTCCTAACAATCAATTCAAGCAACAACAAACTGACAATGCAAGGTTGACAAGAATAGAGGAAGCTATTCAACAGTTATTGCAGTTTGTAGAGACAAATGAAGCTGCCCGAAAAGCATCAGACATACAAATGGGTCAGCTCGCAAAAGAAATAGCTGAATTAAAAAGTTCTGGGTTTTCTGCAAACACTCAAAACCCAAGGGAACAATGTAATGCTGTTTCTATTGATGTTGTAAAAATTGATTGTAAAGAAAAGAGTGAGAAAAAGAAAGAAGGAGAAGAAAAAGAAAGTGAAAAAATAGAAAAAAATGAAAAAAATGAAAAAGAAAAAAATGTGCAAAGAGATACAGAGCAAGAAACAAACTGTATAACCCCGAAAAAATGTAAAGATCCGGGGAGTTTCACCATTCCTGTAACAATCGGAAATATCAACATCAGGAATGCGTTATTAGATTTAGGGGCTAACATCAACTTGATACCTCTAGATTTAATAAAACGCATTGGTGAATATGAGCTAAAAGAAGCAAAGACAGAATTACAGTTTGCGGATCGCTCTGTCAAAAAGCCTGTTGGGATTGTGGAAGATGTGTTAGTAAAGGTTGACAAGTACCACTTCAAAGTTGACTTTATGGTACTGGATATGAAGGAGGATACTGAGATCCCCCTGATCCTAGGAAGACCTTTCATGAAGACTGCAAAAATCAAAGTGGATGTTGATCAAAGTATGGTTGCAGTCAAAGTTTATGAAGAAGAGGTAAGCTTCAGTGCTCATGAACACCTCAGGATAAGTAATGAGGCAAAGGTTTACCTTTCGACCAAACCAGGTATATCTCTTCCCAATCAATTAAATTGTTTTAAATTAACCGATGCTTTGAAAGATGAAAAACAGGTAAGTAGGCATCGGAAAAGAAGAAGAAGGAAGAAAAAGACAGGTGATTCCTCAAAGAATATTGGGAAACCACCTGATTAATCAGAGGTAATGTCTGGCTGGAGACATGAAACCTAGCGCTCAATGGGAGGCAACCCATTCTTTTCTTTTTGTTTTTAAGGTTGTTTTTCATAAAAAAAAATAAAAAATAAAAAATAAATGAATCAGATTTTCGTTAGTAAATTAATTTATACACTTAGAGTTTTTACACAATAAAACTAATTTTGTTAAAATCAATTTTTGATTCTTTATAACTTAGGAATTTTGATAAATTTAATTACAATAAGTTTATTAACCATCAAGCAAATTTCAATAACCCGGTGAGTTGAGAGATCCTTTTTACACACTTGAGGGTTTTAATCGATATATTTTCAATTCGAATTGATTTTGCTTTAATCTCTGATGTGTGTTGTTGTACAGAGAATTCGGGAAAATGATCAAGGCACATTTATTGGTGAAACGAAACCTTGGGCCAAACAGCTTACCTTGGTAAAAAGTCTTTTATCCTTTGCAAGCCCATTTGAGCCTAAAATAAAATTCTTTGGTACCCTTATAGCCTAAATTTGTTTTTACCATTCCCTATACTTGATTGATTAAAAGAGCAGTTGAAATAAATGAAAAATATTTTGAGTGTTCTCACAAAAATGGGGAGTGAAAATAAGCAACTTGATTCTTTTCAAAAAAAGAAAAAGAAAAGAAAAGTCAAAAATAGTGAAAAGAATCAAGTTGGGGGTATTTATTTTTCATCAATAAAAATAAATGAGAGTTTGGATCAAGAGAAAGCCTAAGGATTGTAAAATGCTCTTTTATGATTTCAGGTTTTTGAATCCCAAGAAAAACCATTGATTCTTGTAAACCAAGCCTCATTACAACCCGAGAAAAGACCTTGTGATTTTCGAATTAACTCTGTATTAATAACCATTGATTAGATGACAAACAAAGTTAAATTCGTTTGATTTTATGATTGATTGAGTGAAACAGGTTACCAATAGCATAGAGATAAACACTTGTGAGGTAAGCCTGAAATTCTGCTTGATTGTTAATAGAATATTATAAGAAATTTTATCATTAAACCTTTGTTATAATTGAATCAGTTTTTGATTATCACAAAATAGTTGAAATTGTGTAATTATTTTTTGTGATAAATTTTCGGACTAACCTAAAATTTTTTTATTTTTTATTTTTTTTCAAAATTTTTTCTTATTATTTTTCTCTCTTGCTCGAGGACGAGCAATGTCTCAAGTTAGGGGTATTTGTTAGTCCTCAAATTTTCAATAAAATCTAAAATAAAAATTTCATAAAAACTATAAAAATTAGTTTAATTTGTTAGAAAAATAGGATTTAAATTCAATAAATGAGTGCTGTTGGAAATAATCTGCCCTTGATCAATTTTCTCTAGTTTTGCAGTGAAAAAGTTAAGAAATCAAGAGAAAATTACACTGGAGGAGCTGACGCGTAGCCTCACCCCACGCGTAGCATCAAGAGCTACTTTTGATGCTGACGCTACGCGTCACAGCCACGCGTAGCGTCAGTGCTGCGTGGTCTCCACTCCTACTTTTGGCCAACCACCCCACTTGGACCCAATAATGGGCACTCCACTCAGCCCAAGGGCCACCCCAATCAGCATAACTGGCCAAAACTCGTGGAAACATGTCCAAGTGGCCAGGCATGATCAAGATTAATTATTGAAAGTGGCCATTATCAAGTGTTTAATGGAGGCTGAGTCAGGGATCTGACGCGTAGCGTCACAGGGACGCGTAGCGTCAGCACCCTTGCTCAGCCCTATAAATAGGGCCATCCAACACCATTCATAGCATCCCATTCCATACACTTCTCTTCTCTTCTCTTTTGTGCTCGACTTTGAGTACTTCTTTTGTGAGTTGTAGTTCTAGAATAGTTTTCTAGATACTTGAGTGTGTTTCGGTGTATTGTGATCGTTGTATCGTGAAGTTTCCATCGTCTTCTTCGTAATGTCAAACTCTGTAAGTGTTGTTTTTACTTTTACCATGTGTAACTAATCTGTTTATGTTGGAATTGGTGAACTAATCTATTGAGTATAATGTTGTGAATTCGACCTCTGCATGTTTATGATTCAAGTCCATGTTAGTATTTCAACCTTTTATTAATATGAACGTCAAACGGGAGAATGATTTTCATGTGTATCGAAACTGGTTTTATTAGTGTAAATGTCAAACGGGAGAATGATTATTTATGCCGTAATGAAACTTGTTTTGACGAAAGTAAAAAGTTGGAATACCCTTGGTATCTCAATTCTATAGGGGTTGTTAACCATTGTTGCCATAAGGCCAGGTCTTAATGCAAGTTTTTACTGAGAAAGCTCACGAGGGATCGGACTTTACGGTGAATTCTTAGAATTTATATCATGAGGGATCAGTTATAATGATTTTAAGCTGCAATGACATGAAACTTGATGATTAAATATGCATGTCTTGAGTTCCTCATTGTTATTCTAGATTAGGGATCCAATTTCCAACATAATTTGTTTATCTGTGTTTATCTCAAGTATCTTACCTATCCTAGATTGCAACTCAACTTTTTAGATAGATTTTATTTTCTTTTTTTTTCCTATGAATCACTCAACCATGCTATCTTGTGAATATTGTATAAACTATACATAAATCATTCTTTTGTTCATAATTTCCTTCATATTTACCATAGTAAGTAGAAGATTACTTTTGTTATTGGACTTTCAATCCCAGTGGAACGATATCTAAATTTCAAAAACTACAAACGATTGGTGCGCTTGCCAATTCACAAAGCCCGGTTACAACTGCGGGCGAACAGTTTGCCGTAGCGAATGGAATGAACTCCAATAGCCCCATCATAAACTCCTCAGTTACTCACCGACTGCGATCTAGTCGGTTGTACATCCATCGCCGATTTGCCGGTACCTCCATTTACAATATCTAACAAGCACGATTTCTGTTACTTTACATTTTTAAAATTTTATTTGACTATCGGTTGTGAGAAACTTTATCTCTTTTCTGTTGCAAATTGGTGGGGCCCTATCCCATTCGGTATGAATATGCAACCATCCATAACCCATCGATGTTGTATGTGGTCTATCTTGTGCCGTTGATGTTCATTTGAAATTTCGGCAGCATTTCGCATTGGTCCCCAAGTACACAGAGATACGTACGGTATGAAACACCGCACGCATTCATGCACCCTGGGGACAATACGAAACACCATAACCGAAATTTCAAATGAACATTCAACGTCCCAAGATAGACCACATACAACATTGATGGGTTACGCCCTACTGGTTACAAATTCATACCAAACTGTCCAACTGGGACAATTCAAGATCCAACACAACATGGTACATCTGCCGGTTGTTTTGAAACTTGAACGGGAATCTAATGGGTACACACACGACTAAACCCTACATTATTAAAGTTAAGTTTCATTTTTTAAGTTCCCTAAGAAAGGGAGCCTGCCAAAATTTTGGCAGAGTCTCCCCTGTAAACTAGACATTTCCAACATTTAGAAACTCCCTGTTATATATAGAAAACTTCCCAATACAGTTAAATATATATGCTACACATTGTATATGATGTTGAGATAGATAATCATAACAACCTAGTGAGCTTTGCTCTCCACTAACAAACAACAATACACATGCATAAAAATATCATGTTATCAGCACACAAAACCAATGCCTAATAAGCTCTACTCTCCACTAACAAACAATAATACACATGCATACTTTTAAAACATGTTATTAGCACACATACGCAACGCCTAATGAGCTCTACTCTCCACTAATAAACAATAATCAACATGCATACACTTCAAAAGATACAACACACATAACAAGAAAAGTTTGGGTTAAGGGATTACCTGGGAAAGAAAGTAAGCGCTAAGATAAAGCTAAATAAAGGACAATAAAGACCACGCGTAAGGTGTGCTAGTCTGCATGACAAAAGGAGAAGTGGTTGACATTATATACATAATCTTAAAGCCACAACAACATAGTTTACACAGCAACAATTTCTTAGTGATCTACAGACTTGGGATCCACGTGAGAATGAGTCCATGAGAGACGCAACAGAGACTACATTTGCATTATTAAACATTCTAAAGCTTGTTTATAAAGACTCTTCTTGGATGAGTTAATTTATTTAAATCGTTCTGTTAAAGATTTAGGGACTGACACTAAACAAATTTATGCCATCACTTGATATAGTAATTTCATAAATCTTTACTTATATAAAGATGAATAGAATTATCTCATAAAAGGAAAAAAGTTAATTTAATTTCTAAAAGTATCCCAACTTTAGTGGCCCTTCAAAGAATTTTCGTGAATATGGGCATGTGGTCCCCTGCAAGGCTGTTTGGCTCCAGTGAAGATTCTTATCCCAGAAGGTTCAATTGTATCTCCTACTGATACTTGGAGATTAGAATGATAGGGGGATAGATAAGGCAATTGGAATTTCAAAAGTTGGTTTGGTTGGAAGATGGGGATTGTATTTAAGAGGAAAAGCGAGCTTATCAAAGAGAACACATCTGATCATATATAGTTTTCCTGAAGCCGGGGATCATTTATAGCCTTTGTGAGGAGCTAAGTATCCAACAAAGATGTAAGGTTGTGATCTATGATCAAGTTTATGTTTATTGTAGGGTCTTAAATGGGGATATCATAAGCATCTAAAAGGTTTTAATATGTTATAATTAGGTGGTTTGTGAAACATAATTTTTAAGATGTAAAATGTCCCATGTCATTGATATTATCTTGAACATTACAAATGGAATCACTAGGTGGGGTGAATCATATGAATACCAATTAAAACACAAGGAAGAGAGAGAAAAGGTGATGTGTTAATGGAAGTAAATTAAGGAGTGCAGCGACCATGCCATATAACCCTTTCTTAATTATCCTTTGTCGTTGCCTTGCCAAAACCTATAGTAACGTAGTAACGTTCTAATATTCCACTTCATCACCCCTCATGTTTTCTAACAATAATCCACAAAACAGCTTGCAGTTTCACAAACCACTGTCTCTTACTCACCACTCTCACACACAAACCACGCTCTTCTTTTTCCATATTAACTTTTTACGCTCTTCTTTTTCAATATTAACTTTTTAGATCGCCCATTTACATGCATTCACCCAATTAGTTCATCTGTTTTGTAACTCTAAATGATTAAGCTTTGTCTTAGAAAGTTAGGTGTCAGGGTAAATAGTTGTGTTGTTGTGCATTTTTACTTATCTTTTTTTTTTCTAGTGTAGTTAAAGAATGTCTCAAAATAACCATAGACGCCACAGTATTAATAAAGAGGTAAATGTGAACGCACATGATAATAGAGGTTTTAAATTAGTACATTAGGTGAGTGAGTGCAAAATGGGAACCTTGAGTCCAACAGATTGGATCAATAACACCACTCGGGTGCAACAAGTAGAAAATAGAGGTGAAAGTTCAAGAGCAAATAGGATAGAAGGGTCCAATGGGGAACCAGGGAATTTGGGCTGAAATGTTGAGATAGATAGAAATGATGATCTTGTAATGTTAGGAGAAGAAGGCTCATTGGAAGTGTTGCTTAGTGAATGTAGAGAATTACACAGCTCGATGTCAAGTTGGGGTGATCAACGTGTGATGGAGAAAAGTGGTGATAATCCTCCAAAGGATGACAACAAGAATGGTGTCATCATGGGGTCGGAACCTATTGTAAGGTTCCAACAACCAAGTCATGTTATCACACCTTTAACTACCATACATGGTGAGGATATGAGGAATGGAAGTGAAGATGGCGGTGTGAGCCTGAGTACATCCTTGAAAGATGAGATATCCCAAGAAATGGTGTTTTTTCAGGCCAAGCCTGAGGCCAAGGAAACTCAATGCCCAGAGGTAACATTGGAAACCTATATGGACCTCACCACCTTTAATTAGAATTGAAAACTACTATGTCCTCTCTTAATAACTTATAGTTTATAATTTGCAGTCTGTAAGAATGTGGTTGAAAACACTGACTACTTTTCTTAGGTTAGCTTATAGAATTGATTTGTGACAATTAAGTGAATTATGTTGAATATTTTAAAAATTATATAATAAACTAATGAGAAAGAAAGTATAATTTGCTGTGCATTCAAAAAATCAAGGATAACATAGGAAAAGATTATAGAGATTTAGTTCTTGAAAACTATAAACTTTCATAGATAAGTTGCTAGCTAACTTTCAAAAAGTTATAAATTACTGAATAACATATAAGTTATATATATTTACCAAACAGACATTAATAATATAGTGTGTTATTTCTCAGGATCTGGGCAAGGCAAAATATGAACCTTCACCTTCACCACATGTGGATCATGGTGAAGGAAGCAAAACAAAAGAATCGGTGAGTATAAAAATGATGGAACAGCCTACAGGTGCAGGGTGGGCAGTGTTCTATACACCAACGGGTGATGATGAGGAAATCAAATACGATCAGGCAGTGTATTATAGTCCAGATGGAAAGACTTACTGGTCAATTACCTTGGCTTACAACAGGCTTAAGCACCACTACGAAGCTGGTGATGGTGAAGGCTTGGTGTACGAAAAAGGTTTCCATTTGACACCAATACCAGAAGAGGATATCAGTTTATTACTAACTGAAGGAGAAAGAAATGTTGAGAATAATGAAGCTGATCAGAGAGTGATGAAAAATAATGCTCTCATTGCGGGGTGCACTCAGAACGGGCTTTTCAATCAGGGGATTAAGTTGTTTAGGAGAATGGTTGGTATTGCCTTTGATAGAGAGGGAGAGGGTCAGTGTAAAAATGGTTGGTGTTTTTTATTCTTTTAATTTCTACCTTTTTTTCAAAAAAAAAAGATAAGACTTTGTATGGGGATGAGATAATAGGCTAAAGTAGAGGCATAACAACTTTAGTGGAATTTAATCCTGAGATGTAGTGACCGAGGTACTTGATGCCCCTCTAAGCATTTGTTCTATATCTTAACTAAATTAATAGTAGAGTATTAATTACTACACCAAATTAGTCCCTAAAATACATGTACAATGAATTTAATCTATTCAAAAGCAAATTTAGCTCTTATCTTTGAGAACTAATTTTCTATTTAGGCTTTGAAATTGACACCAACAATCAATTAAGCTTTAAAATTGACACCAACAATCAATTAGGTCCTTCACAAACTATTTCATCAAACTAGCTTTCAACAGCCAAATGACTTGAATATGAAACAAAACAACCTTGTAATATGTTACAAATTTCATGAGTAAATTTTAAAAATAGAAACAAAAACAAACTACAATAGAAAACATAAATAGAATCAGAATACCATAGAAAACAGAATCTAATTATTTCTGATAATTGCTATAATAGTAATTAATATAATAATTTCTTGAACTCTTTGTTAGAATAATGTTAATTAATAAGAGCAAAAGTTATTCACTCTAATCCAATTTTCATGTCAGCTTTCAGAAACATGATTAGCAGTAATTCTAGTCATGCATGATGAACTATACTCCTTTTATCGTTTTTATGATATCATGTTTTTCTTAGTTATTTCAATAAGATTTTTTTTTATGATTAGTAGTAACAGGTTTTGATGCTCTTCTTTTGCTGATTGGGTTTATTCTCTTCATTTTGATTTATATAGCTGAAAAGTTATTCAAAAACCAAAGAGGCTAACTTAACGGTATTTGCTTCTAATACACCCTGCAGGTTCAAACTCAATACATCCTAATCAAACCCCACGAACGCTATTTCTACCACAACAGCCAACAAAAACCAATAGCCAACAATACATCACAAATAGAACATAATAAGGGAGTAAAGGAACGGATTCAAACCTGACCACTGTAGAACCGTGAGGGAGACAACCGTGAGTGTGTATGTCAGCTGTGAGGGAGCCCGGAACCAGCAGCCAGGAGCCAGGAGGGAGTCAGCCACTGATGGAGAGGAGAAGGAGAAGGGAGGAAACCCACAATGTGGTCAGCGGCGGGGGAGAGGGAAGTGAGGAGATGGACACACGGGGCAGAGTGGAGAAGGACACACGGGGCAGAGAAGAAGAGGAAAGGGGGAGAAAAGAAGATGAGTAAAGTGGAGCAGAGAAGAAACACTGATTAGGGCTCGAGAAAGGGGTGATTAAGTTATAACCCTTAGCGACGGCAACGTATTACCGTCGCTAATAAAACACACTAGCGACGGCCGACCCCGTCACTATGGTTAGTACATCAATCGTCGCTAACTGGCAGTGGCTATTTAGGGTTTTCTAGTACTGCATGTAGCGACGGTAACACAAGACCGTCACTAATCCCCTGAATATTAGCGACGGCAAAACAATGTCGTCACTAATCCCCTAAATATTAGGGACGGTAACACAATGCCGTCACTACGTTCCATTCTTAAAAGTAAAATTTTGGAGGGAAGACCCAAAATAATAGCGATGGTAACACAATTCCGTCACTAATCCACAGAATATTAGCGACGGTGTCTCCCCACCGTCACTACCTTGCCTTCTTAAAAGTAAAAAGTATGGAGGTAAGACCGAAAGTCATAGCGACGGCCATCCAACCGTCACTAGTACAAAACATAACGACGCGGTCTCAGTGTCGCTAATGTTTGGAGGGAAACTCAGCGACGGTCATTACCGTTGCTATGGTTTGGCGCCAATAAAAAACCATGGAGGGAAACAAAAAAAGGATGGAGGTGAAATCTAGCGACCGCACCAGCGACGGAGTGTTGCAATTTTTAGCGACCACTTTTTGTATGGTCGCTAAAGGCGTCGCTAACCTCCTTTTTTGGCCCTTTTCTCCTAGCGGTCGCTAACACGGTCGCTATTTAGCGACGGGTTTTCGGTGGTCGCTAAATGGAGGTAGCTATTTAAGGTTTTTTTAGTGGTGATTTATGAAGGTTATTAATATCAAAGAAAAAATGACACATGTCTCCTTTTTTTGTATTGTGTTTCCTACAAAAATCCATTCAACCACTTCCAAAATTAGCATATAAGTTGTGAATTTCTCTTTTATTTACAATTAACTTCTATGCATGAGGGTCCATGTAAAGTCCATGTTTTTAAAAGCAATCACATGATGAGTAATCTTCTTTCACAAAGAAAAAAAAAGTTAATTAAATATAGTTGATGGGAATAATTACCAATTGACTCCCAAATGCAAGATAATGGTTGAGCTTGATTTTAAAATCAGCTTCATGAGTTTGCTTATGATCATCATATCTTTTATTTTGAGGAATTTGTACATAACCTACCTCCACACCAGAATTGTCATAAATTTTCATTGTAAATTCTGAATTTCCAAAATAATCAAGCAACAACCATGTATCTCATTCCAAACCATAAATATAATGAATATCATGTAACCCTTCTTTCAGATAGCCTGTAAGTTGAGTTTTATGAAATTGAAGTTAAAGTTGAAGCTCAATTTTAAAGGATCCTTTAATAGCCAAGTTAGACTAACTTCATGATTAAACTTGTGAAGAAAATCCTTTTCAACATGAGCAAAGCACTATGGAGGAAAAAATATAGATCTATAAATTTATAAATTATTTTTAATTGAATAAAAATTGACAACAAATTAAATAGGACTAAACTTTGATTAATTTAAATATGCTGCCTACGTATATGAATCATGCAGAATCAAACCATAATTTTAGGACTAAACTTTTATGCAAAATAACTTTTCGGTCAGCAAAACCGATTAATATTCCAAATATTAAAAGTTCAGATTTTTCAGACTAAATAAATTATGTTAAACTAAATCTACTTCTACAAAATTTTGTTTAACGAAATAATCAAGACAATATATTATATTTTCAGATTTTTGACAGAACAATATTATACCATAATTAATATGAAAAATATTTTTAAATTTACACATGTTTTAAATAAATCAATCCTTATCTATTATATATAGATTATATTATATTATAAATATAGTAACTATATAATTTTATAATTTTCGTACAGAATTTTCAATAATATTTTAGATTGTAATTAATTATGTTGATTGTGTGGTTTAAAAAATGTATAGGGAGATTCCAAAAATATCAATGTCATTAATAGAAATAATAACTGAAATTCTATTTATATTTAAAATAAATTAATTTGTATATAAAATAAAATTTTAAAAAAGATGAAAAAATATGAGACTAGTACGTGGTAATTTTAAGGCTAGTGAGATTTCATAAGGCTTTCTTTTAAAATATAAATTTAATAAGGAAATTAACAAGACTAATAGCAAAATATAACTACGTATATAATTTAAAAAGGATAATAATTGTATGTGGTCTCTTTATTTAGATTTAAAACCTGACCAATTCCCAAGTGAAAATATCATAGATTGAGACCCCTTGGGAGTATTTGTATTAACTGCCCACAAACTGAAAATAAGAAGCCTTTTCTTTATTACGGCTTCGTTTGCTAAAACACCCTTATATAACTTATGTCTTTTGATTTGTAACTTGTAATTTATACTTTATAATTTTTCAAGTTAAAATATAGTTATTTTATAAAATTAGTTTAAATTATGTGAAATAATTATAAAGAAAATATAATATTTTAATTATATAAGAGAAAAAAGTTGATAATTTAAAAATAATATAAAAATAATAATTAGGTAATTAATAAGGAAGCGTATGACTTCTATATCAAGTAGCTTTTAAAAAGCTTGGAGTTTTTTTTGTTTTTTTGGCTCACCAAACAATTTCAGTAGTTTTTATAAAGTTATAAATTCCTAAAAAATAATAAGTTATCCACATTAAAAAATACACCATATATAATATAAGAATGCAACTGCTGATCAATTCAAAATTAGAGACTGGCCCTTTTCCTATTAATCATCGTCATCAAAGTTTATCTCCTGGCCAAAGATTGATGCTAACTACTTGGATCTTGGTTCCGGATGCACCTAATAATCAGTTCAAAATCTTAAATGTCTTTCTTTTTCATTTGAAAGTTAGACATGCATATACATCCATCCCAATATGGTAGAACATAGTTTTCAAGTAGAAAAACACAACAAATCCTAGGCGAATCTTAATGATTATGTAACGGAGTTTTTAAGCCATTGCGCCAGGTAGTCGGTACCTTATGTATGTCTTTAGAATTTTGACTTCATTTTTTTTTGAATGATAATACCTAAAAATGATTTAAGTCAAGTCGAATTTATCTCAGTTAAATTTACTTGAGTCGAATTTTAAGTTAAGTTTTTTCTATAAACCAAAAATTTCAACTCAAGTTCGACTTATTTAAAACTTACAAACTATTTGGTTCAACTCTAGAGCAAGTGTGTTGAAATTCTCAACTCTTTGAAAATTTTGTTTACTTTCTTATTATTCCAAAACAAAAATAAAAGATAAATTAAAAAATAAAAAAAATTATTTTTTTAGAAATTGAAGTTAATCCAAGTCTCATACCGGCTCAAACAACACGATATCAGAATAGCGTCCCCTATGACGCAAAGACGCTCCGTGCAAAGCACCTCATGATACTAGTCGAACCCAACATTATCTTGATCCACTGATCGGAGTTCTTAAGGACTCGAGTCAAGGAGATTTTGACAGATATGTTGGGGGCACATTTGTAGTCAACCTACAGAAGGTGTTAGGATTGTCTAGAAGGTGTCAGCTTTTCCTATGATTTACGGATCCGTACTGACACAACATCATGTAAGACTCAATTGTCACCAGACTCTATAAATGCATCTCACTTATGACCCATTGAGGTACATTATGTTATCTAACTTACACATGAACTCTGATATTAAGTATCCAAACTAACTTCAGTGTTGGAGTGTCCTTATAGGTGACACCCCCTTTCACCCTTTAACGCAATAAACTGGTGTGATAACTAAAAAAAGACATCAAGACTTTTGATTCCTTATTGGACCAATAGATCCCACTAGACTGATGTAACATATAGTAAGAGAGTGATACCGGTTCCTAGAACCGAGGTTCTATCCCCCATACCGGATAAATCATTAGCATGCTCGGTGGGACTTACTAAAAGTATTCCTACATCCACAATCAAATCCTTTATCATGGACATGAGCAGTCAACGCCCTAGAACCCCTAATGGCTACGTAGAAGATGTCTTGTAGTTTGAACCTAGATGTTTGGCTTATGAAGTTGTCTTTCCTAAAACTATGACATCTACTAACTAAAGTACAAGACGCGTAACCATTGTGCCACCACCAAAAGCTCACGATGAGATTATCCGTCAACTCAGAACGGAGTTAATGAAATTAAGAAAGGAGCGTGCATAACCAGAGCAGCAAGCATCGACTTAACACTAGGCTTCCCCTACCAGACTCCATCTAGAGGCATCTCACCATGCAGTGTCCACCATTCTATCCTATTCCAAGATCCCCACCTATAATGATGACCACCAATCCTACTATCGGGATGATCGTCATTCTCCTTAACGCTGGAACCCGCAGGCTATTGGCACCTCTACAGGGTACAAGCTGAATGTACCCTTTCTCTAAGAGATTGATAGGGATCTCTATTCCCAAGCAATTGCAAACTACCCAGTCATTGTTAATAGGCAAGTACTCTAATAAGACAGACTTGGGCAAGCACCTGGATGCATACATTTATGAAGCCATATTTATGGGAGCTGAGTCTGATGTGATGTGATGTGCTAGATGTTCCCCTAAACCCTTATTGGATAGGCTCTTAGATGGTTTAAAGGTCTTCCCATAGGTTTCATTGATTCATGGACCAACATGGAAAAAGCATTTGGAGATCACTTCATCATTGCTAAAGATATCCCAAAGACCTCCTATACCTTGGCTCAGATCAAGTACGTTTAAAAAAATCCTTAAAAGATTTCTTGAAGCAATTTTACAAGGAAGCTGCCATGGTGCTGTTGTTCAAGTGGCCTCAATACTCAAGAGGGGGGGTGAATTGAGTTATAAAACTTTTGCTTGGAATACCTTTGAAATTGATTTCTATAATCAAGTTTATGAGATGATGCAAATGAGAGCAAGTAACAATGATATGCAATGCACTACAAGAGGTAAGTATTGCTGAGGCAATTTAGCAAACACTTGGTGTGCAATGTCTAAGGTATAGCAAATTAAGCAAGTTCAAGTATGTTCTTCTCAACCAAACAATACCAATCAACAAATGTGCAGTGTATGGAAGTAAAAGAGTAAGGAAGAGAAGCTTGCAAACCGATGTAACGAGTTCCACCCAATCCGGTGTACGTCTCGCCTCTAAGCAACCCACTTAGAGGATTTTCCACTATTGTAGACTAGAGATACAACTTTGAGCAATTGCGGCTTCCTAGTGTCCCACACTCAAGAACCCAATCCTCACAAGTATAAGGGCAACCCACCCAATCTCTCAATCTCATAATATCCCAAAGGTTGAGTCCACAACCTTTGTAACCACTCAACCTAGAGTGAACAACCACTCAACCTAGAGTGAATAACTTGTGTGTTTGGTGTTTGTTTACAATCAATACACTCTCTCAATAGAGAAAATATACAAATGAAAAGCTCTCCCAAATTCTAATCTCTCAAGATGAGAGGATATACAAGTGAAAGTACAATATGCAAGAAATAGGCTTACAAAGCACAAAATAGAGCTATGAATTGTTGCTACTTGGTTGTGTGTTTGTGCTTGTCTTCCTCTTCAATTTATAGAGCCAAGATAGCTGTTGAGGAGTGCCCTAGTCCATCTTAGCCGTTGCAGTTAGTGGAAATTTGAAGAATGGTGGAGACATGACCTGGTTTCCCACTTAAATCTGTTTTTCCACTAGCGTAATCGATTACACCCTCGCGTTGTAATCGATTAGCTTCAAGTCAGAGACTTCCTAATCGATTATTTTACTTCCTCTAATCGATTAGCATCTTGTACCTGATGCATTTAATTTGTTTTCGCAGCATCCTAATCGATTAGCATGTCTTGCAATCGATTACCCTAAATTCCAGTGGCTTCCTAATCGATTGTGTGGCTCCCATAATCGATTAGCCATCATACCTGATGCACTTAGTTCTATTTTTGATTGTTGTAATCGATTAGTCTCTGGTGTATAATCGATTACCTTAAATTCCAGTGGCTTCCTAATCGATTGTTCAGCTCCCTAATCGATTAGCTTTCATACCTGATGCAATTTCTTCCAAAACAGAAAGCTCCTAATCGATTAGCATCTATGGCCTAATCGATTAGCTTCGCTGTTACTTCAATTCTGATTTCATGTCTTTGTTTTTGCATCGGTTTCTTCAAGAGTACTTGTCATTATCAAAATCCTTGCACATCTTTTGAACCTGTTAACATATTCAAACACATTCTCCCCCTTTTTGATGATGACAACTATGTTCATCTCTTGAGGGTTGTTAGTTTAAATAATATAGACTTATCTTTTGCAAAAACAACTCTGCTACATTATCTCTTTTTCAAATAGCAGATGACCAATTTCAAAAATCAATTCAGCAGCCAATGTCTTATCTCATTTTATCTTTTGTCTATTATCTCTTATCTATAATTCTCCCCCTATCAAAAAGAATTTAACAAACAGATAAGATTTTTCAAATTTTGTTAACAGAGCATCTATTATCCATATTATCAGAGCATATTATCAGAGCATATTCAAAATTATCCATATTTTGTATCAGAGCATTATCCAACATATGAACATATATTCTTCTCCCCCTTTGTAATCATCAAAAATAATTAGAGCAGTGAAGAGAAATAATATATACTGAAATGAGATACTTTTATTGAATTAATAAAGATGGGGAATACAAGAAGTAAAATTATTCATAATTCAGAAAATAAAACAAGGAACATAACTAAACAGAAAATCTAATTATCCGGGTTGAAGAAGCGGATTTCTGCAATTTGGTGAGCCAGCTCTTCATATCGCTGCTGCATCATCTCAAAATGTTGCTGCTCGGTCATTGAAAACTCTTGGAGGGAATTTTCAAGTCGATCGAAGCGGCGATCAAGATGGGCGTAGAGAGATGCAAAAGGGTCAGCTTGTGGGGCAGATGAAGAGGCTGCAGCTTGTGGTTGAGGTGGAGGAGGAGGAGGAGCAGGTGCTTCTTCAGTAGGAGCTTGGAAGGGAATGTTGGCATAAACGCCCTCTATGCGTGAGTACCATGCTCCATTTGAGAAAACAAGACCCATTTTGGTGAGGTGATGGGTGCCAATGCAAGCTCTAGGGGGCACTTTCTCAGAGAGTTCCCCTGCTAAATCTACTCCACAGAATTTGAAAATTTTGGTGAGGAGGATACCATAAGGGAGCTTTTGCTGGTCCTTGGCATGGCGCATGTGGAATTTGATCAACTGAACCCAGTTGATCTCTTTGTGGTTCAGCATGGCCCACATTAAGAGGACATCATCCTCTTCAACTAGAGCATAGTTCCCACCACGGGGAACAATCATCTTGACCAAGAAGAAGTGGAGCAGGCGGTTGTTCATGGTCAAGTGGCCAACTAGTTTGTGGTTGCTCCTAGGGCGGTCAGCTTTCCATAAAGATTGGCGAGCAGTAAGAGCATTGAAGCCCCATTCATCCTCGGGTTCGCCTCCATCAAAGTCAGCATTGTTGAGGGGCAGTTTGGAAATCTCTGCAAACTGGGCATTGGAGAGTTTGATGGTGGTGTTTTTCACCTTGGATTCAACCATCCCATTGACAAGGCGGAGGTTGCAGTAGAATACTCTCATAAGCTCAGGATAGTATTCTTCTTCTTTGAGGGATAGGAAGGGGAAGAGGTTGTAGTGGTTGAGGCTTTGGGTGAAGGTAAGGCTTGGGTTGTCAAAAGTGTCAGCAACGGTATAATGAGGGGTCATAATCTCCTTTTCAGAAAAATTCTTCATAAAATTCTGAAGATCTCTAGGAGAAGAGAAAAACCTTGAGAAGTCAAGGGAATTATGAGCTTGAGCAGCAGAGGACCTAGCCCTTTTGACATTCCTTGAGGTAGACATGGTAAAAAAATGCTAAAAGAGGAGATGAAGAGAGATGAGTGCTAGAGAGTTTTAGAGAGGTTTGGGAGAAAGGAGGTAGTGTGAGATGAGAAGGTGAATGAGGGGGTATTTATAGTTGAAAGTTAGGTTTAAGAAGGAGGAAAGAGAGTTTTGAAAGGAGTGAAGTGAGTTAAGAGAGGGAGTTATTCGAGTGAGCCTAGGAAATTGGAGTTTTGACTCATCAGAACGCATACTAATCGATTACGTGTCAGGTGGTAATCGATTAGATCACTGTTTCTGGGGAATTTCAAACGTTTCATACAGAGGGTAATCGATTATAGGCTTAGGGTAATCGATTAGTTTAGAAACAGAATCGTCCTAATCGATTGGAGCAATGTAGTAATCGATTATGAAGAAGAGGAAATGTTTTGAACTTGAAACAGAAGCTTCGTAATCGATTATGGATCATGGATAATCGATTATCTTTGAAACAGAATGATTGTAATCGATTATGGGTGAGCTATAATCGATTAGCTTAGAAACAGAAGCTTAGTAATCGATTAGGATTAACAATGTAATCGATTATGGAGTCAAAAACTTCAAACATATCAAACAGCAAGGTTCCAAACATAAAATGTGATATATGCCATGCATTATGCCATTCAACAAGGTTCTTATCAAAAGATTCAAACACAACTGGACATGTCAAGAATGCCTAGCTCTCTTCTTATGTGAATGAATTGCTCTCTAGCCAAGGGTTTTGTGAAAATATCCGCTAGTTGCCTAGAGGTTTCTACATGTTCAAGTACACAATCCCCTTTTAACACATGATCTCTAATAAAGTGATGCCTAATCTCAATGTGTTTGGTTCTAGAGTGCATTACTGGATTCTTGGAGATGTTAATGGCACTTGTATTATCACATTTAATGGGGACTTTATTCAAGGTAATACCAAAATCAAGAAGTTGTTGTCTCATCCAAAGAATTTGAGCACAACAACTACCAGCTGCTACATATTCTGCCTCAGCTGTTGACAATGCAACACTTGCTTGTTTCTTGCTATGCCAAGAAACAAGGGAACTACCAAGCAAATGGCATGTACCACTAGTGCTTTTTCTATCAAGCTTACACCCCGCAAAGTCGGAATCAGAATATCCTAAAAGATTACATTCAACGCCTTTGGGATACCATAAACCAACATTTTGAGTACCCACAAGATATTTCAAAATTCTTTTTACGGCAGTCAAATGTGATTCTTTAGGACATGCTTGATATCTAGCACACATACATACCGCAAACATAATATCAGGTCTACTCGCAGTTAAATATAGTAAGGATCCAATCATACCTCGATATTTGGTGATTTCAATGTCCTTACCCTTTTCGTCTTTGTCTAGATAGCAGGATGTGCTCATGGGTGTAGCTATCTCGTTTGCCTTGTCCATTCCAAACCTTTTAAGTAGTTTCTTACAGTATTTGGTTTGGCTAATGAACGTTCCATCAATGGCTTGTTTTATTTGTAGTCCAAGGAAGAAGGTGAGTTCTCCCATCAAGGACATTTCAAACTCATTCTGCATAATCTTGGCAAATTCTTGACAAAGATTTTCATTAGTAGCACCAAATATTATGTCATCTACGTAAATCTGTACCAGGAGGATGTCATTTTGTTTGCGTTTTATGAACAATGTAGTATCAACCTTTCCTCTTTCAAAGTTGTGTTCTAAAAGGAATTTGCTTAATCTTTCATACCAAGCTCTTGGAGCTTGCTTCAAACCATATAAGGCTTTTCTCAATTTGAAGACATGGTTTGGAAATATATGATTTTCGAAACCGGGAGGTTGATCTACATAAACTTCTTCTTGAATGTAGCCGTTTAAGAACGCACTTTTGACATCCATTTGATACAATTTGAAATCCATACAACATGCAAAAGCTAGCAGTAATCTAATGGCTTCTAACCTAGCTACGGGAGCATATGTTTCTTCATAGTCTATTCCTTCTTCTTGGTTGTATCCCTTTGCAACTAGTCTAGCTTTGTTTCTAGTTATTATACCGTTTTCATCTAGCTTATTTCTAAAAATCCATTTGGTGCCTATTATTAGATGATTATTGGGTCTTGGCACAAGTTCCCAAACTTCATTTCTTTCAAATTGGTTTAACTCTTCTTGCATGGCCAACATCCAATGTTCATCAATAATGGCTTCATCAATATTTTTGGGTTCTATTTGGGATACAAAAGCCAAGTGATTGCATGAATTTCTAATGGCGTTTCGAGTACTTACCCCTTTGGTTATTTCTCTAATGATTTTGTCCAAGGGATGATCCTTCAAAGTTACCCAATCTTGTTGTCTCTCAATTTGTGTTGCACCTTCATCATTGTTGACTTCTTCTTCTTTGTCTTGCAAGTTCATTTCTTGGAAGGTACCTACAAGATCATCAACATCTTCCTTTCTCGGAGGGTTATGGCTATTTTCATCAAATTTGACATGAATAGATTCCTCAATGGTATTTGTTTGTTTGTTGAAAATTCTATAAGATTTACTTGATTGAGAATATCCTAGGAAGATTGCCTCATCAGATTTTGCATCAAACTTTCCTAGATTATCCTTTCCATTGTTGAGCACAAAACATTTACATCCAAAAATATGAAAGTATGCAATGTTGGGTTTTCTACCCTTGTAAAGCTCATAGGGGGTTTTCTTTAAAATAGGCCTTATCAAACATCTATTCATAACATAACATGCGGTGTTTACCGCATCGGCCCAAAAATGTTTTGCAATATTGTTTTCATTTAGCATGGTTCTAGCAAGCTCCACTAAAGATCTATTCTTTCTTTCAACTACTCCATTTTGTTGTGGAGTTCCAGGAGCTGAAAAGTTGTGATTAATACCATGTTTTTCGCAAAACTTTTCAAAAGATTGATTTTCAAATTCTCCCCCATGATCGGTTCTAATGGATGCGATTTTTGAGTTTTGCTCATTTTGGATAATCTTTGCAAGTTTCTTGAATGCATGATATGCTTCATTTTTATGAGCAAGAAACAATGTCCATGTATATCTTGAATAGTCATCTACTATAACTAGACCATAGTAATTACCTCCAAAGCTTTTGATTTTGGATGGTCCAAATAAGTCCATGTGCAAAAGTTGTAAAGGCCTTTGAGTAGAAACAATGTTTTTGGATTGAAAAGATGCCTTTACTTGTTTTCCCTTTTGACATGCATCACAAAATCTATTTTCAAATTTAAGCTTTGGTAGACCAATTACTAAATCTTTAGAAACAAGTTTGTTCAAGTGGTCTACATGTATATGAGCTATTCTTCTATGCCATAGCCATGTTTCATCCTCTTTTGAAATGAAGCATTGTTCATCATTTGTAGACAAACTATCCATATCAATCATGTAAATATTATCAATTCTTTGGCCTACAAACTTAATTTCCTTATTGGTCTTATGCTCAATTATGCAACAATTTGATTCAAATAAAACTCTATATCCTTTGTCACATAATTGACTTATGCTTAGTAAATTATGTTTGAGGCCTTCAACATACAATACATCACTTATGGATGTGGACGAGTTCTTACCAATATTTCCAATGCCTAGGATTCTTCCCTTAGTGTTGTCTCCATAGGTGACGCTTCCTTTTCGTTTGGGAGTGAATGATGTAAATTTGGTTATGTCTCCCGTCATATGCTTTGAACACCCGCTATCCAAATACCAATGGGTGTTGCTTGCCTTGAAGCATACCTACAAAACAAAATCATTTTAGAGAACTAGGTACCCATTTTATGTTGGGTCCTTTAAGGTTAGCTTGTGGAGATGTTCCTTTGGGAACCCACACCTTTCTTAAGACCTTTGGTCCTAGTTTCCTAACACTACACTTATAAGCACTATGTCCTTTGGTACCACAATGATTGCATTTCATAAAAGGTGAGGAGGATTTGCTTGGTGGTGCAAAGAAGTTTTTATAGTGCTTCTCCATTTTATGATTACTATGTTCTTGATCATATCCTAAGCCGGTTTTACTAAACATGCATTTTTGTTGCCCAAGAAGGATATTCAAATTATCTCTTCCATTAGTGAATTTCTCTAAGGTTTTGTTTAGATCTAGGACTTTATTTTCTAGATCAACACATTTCTTAGCAAAATTACAAGGTTTACTAATGGAACATACTTGAGCATTTTTCAATTCTTCTTTTAAACATTCATTCTCTTTGCAGACTTCCATAAGGTGCATCTCTAGAGTGTCACTAGTTTTCCTAGATGCTTTGAGTTTACTAGAGATTTTTGTGAATTTATCATATAATTCTTCAAATGCTTCTAACAGCTCATTTTTATCTAAGTCAAGAAGATTTACCTCATTATCTTCTTCTTGATGATTTGCCATTAAGCAAAGATTGGCTTGCTCATCTTCCGAGTCGTCGGAGCTGCTCACATCATTCTCATCCCAAGCAATATAGGCTCTTCTTCTTCTTTGTTTGTCCTTGCCCTTCTTTTTGAGGTTTGGACAATCGGCTTTGAAGTGCCCTTCCTTGCCACATTCAAAACAGTTGGGTGAGGGAGAGTTTTCTTTAGTGATAGGTTTCTTACCTGAGTTTTTGAAGCTTCTTTGAAAGCGTTTGCCTTTCATGAATTTCCCGAAGCGTTTCACAAATAGTCCAAATTCTTCTTCTTCATCAAGTTCACTTCCGGATTCTTCTTCTTCATTTGTGGAAGTAGCCTTGAGAGCAAGACCCTTTTTCTTGGAAGATTTTTCTTCCTCTTCCGCCATCTTTAATTCTTTCAGCTCTTGTTCTTGTTCCTGCAACTTACCAAATAAAGTGGCGAGAGACATTTCGTTTATGCTAGGAGATTGTTTGATGGCGGTAACTAGCGGTTGCCATTCTCTGTTAAGACTTTTCAACACTTTATGAATGAGTTCTTTGTTAGTGTAAGTCTTTCCAAGTGTAATGAGTTGATTAATGATGAGAGTAAATCTTTTTTGCATATCAACAATCGATTCATGAGAGTTTAATCTAAAGCATTCATATTGACTAGTAAGAGTACTAATCTTTGAGTCCTTTACATCATTAGTGCCTTCATGGGTTACTTGAAGAGTATCCCACATTTCCTTAGCAGTTTGGCATGTCATTATCCTAAAAAATTCATCTTGACCTAAAGACATAGTAATAAGATTTTTGGCCTTGTAGCCATATTGGACTTTCTTTTCTTCCTCGCTTGTCCATTCATCTATAGGTTTTTCAACATTCTTGCTATCTATAATATGCATCGGTATATAAGGACCATTTTCAATGGTATTCCAAATTCTCAAGTCAATTGATTGAATGAAGATTTTCATTCTTTCTTTCCAAAACGCATACCCTTCCCCATTGAAAGCGGGAGGTCTATTTATCGCACCACCCTCGGGAAAAACATTTTGAGAACTTGAGGCCATTTAATCTCTTGAAGCTGTTAAGCTTGATCTACCAAGAGTTAAGCTCTGATACCACTTGTTGTTCAAGTGGCCTCAATACTCAAGAGGGGGGGTGAATTGAGTTATAAAACTTTTGCTTGGAATACCTTTGAAATTGATTTCCATAATCAAGTTTATGAGATGATGCAAATGAGAGCAAGTAACAATGATATGCAATGCACTACAAGAGGTAAGTATTGCTGAGGCAATTTAGCAAACACTTGGTGTGCAATGTCTAAGGTATAGCAAATTAAGCAAGTTCAAGTATGTTCTTCTCAACCAAACAATACCAATCAACAAATGTGCAGTGTATGGAAGTAAAAGAGTAAGGAAGAGAAGCTTGCAAACCGATGTAACGAGTTCCACCCAATCCGGTGTACGTCTCGCCTCTAAGCAACCCACTTAGAGGATTTTCCACTATTGTAGACTAGAGATACAACTTTGAGCAATTGCGGCTTCCTAGTGTCCCACACTCAAGAACCCAATCCTCACAAGTATAAGGGCAACCCACCCAATCTCTCAATCTCACAATATCCCAAAGGTTGAGTCCACAACCTTTGTAACCACTCAACCTAGAGTGAACAACCACTCAACCTAGAGTGAATAACTTGTGTGTTTGGTGTTTGTTTACAATCAATACACTCTCTCAATAGAGCAAATATACAAATGAAAAGCTCTCCCAAATTCTAATCTCTCAAGATGAGAGGATATACAAGTGAAAGTACAATATGCAAGAAATAGGCTTACAAAGCACAAAATAGAGCTATGAATTGTTGCTACTTGGTTGTGTGTTTGTGCTTGTCTTCCTCTTCAATTTATAGAGCCAAGATGGCCGTTGAGGAGTGCCCTAGTCCATCTTAGCCGTTGCAGTTAGTGGAAATTTGAAGAATGGTGGAGACATGACCTGGTTTCCCACTTAAATCTGTTTTTCCACTAGCGTAATCGATTACACCCTCGCGTTGTAATCGATTAGCTTCAAGTCAGAGACTTCCTAATCGATTATTTTACTTCCTCTAATCGATTAGCATCTTGTACCTGATGCATTTAATTTGTTTTCGCAGCATCCTAATCGATTAGCATGTCTTGCAATCGATTACCCTAAATTCCAGTGGCTTCCTAATCGATTGTGTGGCTCCCATAATCGATTAGCCATCATACCTGATGCACTTAGTTCCATTTTTGATTGTTGTAATCGATTAGTCTCTGGTGTATAATCGATTACCTTAAATTCCAGTGGCTTCCTAATCGATTGTTCAGCTCCCTAATCGATTAGCTTTCATACCTGATGCAATTTCTTCCAAAACAGAAAGCTCCTAATCGATTAGCATCTATGGCCTAATCGATTAGCTTCGCTGTTACTTCAATTCTGATTTCATGTCTTTGTTTTTGCATCGGTTTCTTCAAGAGTACTTGTCATTATCAAAATCCTTGCACATCTTTTGAACCTGTTAACATATTCAAACACAGGTGCCATATTTGACAAAACCATCTAGCTTCACATCATCATCAAAGACTTACAGCCAAAGTCCTCTTTCTCCCTTTCTCTAGCAAAAGGACCCCCTCAAACTTTTAAAGAGTTTTGAAAGAAGGAAACTAAATATGTTGGTATTGAGATACATTTGGAAGCCATATCGACCAAATCTTCTCTTGCACCCACCCTAGCCCCATAGGAAAAAAAGGAAAAGCCAAAGTTTGAGAAGACACCTCAGAAAGATAAAGATAGAGAAACCTAACCGTGACAACAAGAAAATGTTTAACTTTGATCACTGTGCTTCTCTTAAAACTAGGCTAGCTCAAATTTTGTGTGAGATTGATTGGCCATCTTTTGCTGTCTATGGCATCAAAAAACCAACACCTATCAAGAGGCTTGGAAACCTAAGGAAATACTATGATTTTCATGAGCAAACCGATTACAACACCAAGGAGTGCATACAACTTAAAGACGTCGTTGAAGTCCGCATTAGGGAGGGAAAGCTAAAGCAATACCTCTTGAGGACGGTAATGATAGACAAGGTCTAAAAATATTCATAGTGGCAGAAAAGTAGAAATTCTAAGTGGTAAAGGTAGTTTAGGAAACAAATGATGTTCCCCCTCTACCACCAAAAGGCAAGAAAGAAATGATCGACATAATCGTCAAAGAATTCATTGGAAGTAGGGTATCCAATATCATAAGGAAGAATCATCTTTGGGTGATTATATTAGTTTAGAATAAAAGGTAAGACATTCAACCCTTTAGGGATGGTGTTAGAACACCTCTTATTTTGTTCTTTGATGATGATGTCGGCCTAACACTCCTAGGATGAGACAATCTTGTGGTAATAGTGGTCGTCATAACTAATATAGAAATGAAGTGAATCCTTGTTAACCAAGCAAGTTCTAATGATGTGATCTTCTATGATTGCTTCAAGAAGATGGGTTTGACTGATATAAACCTACAATTATACATGCAGGATTTGACGATGTTTAATGGTGTGAAGCAACCCATGAAGGGGTACTTGGATACTCACACCACTCTTGATGTTGAGCTAGGTTAAAAAATAGTAAAGACAAGGATCTTAGTCATCAACCTCATATCTCCTTACAATGGCATCATTGGCAGACCTATGGTGAACGCTATGAAAGCCATTATAAAGACAAGGATCTTAGTCATCAACCTCATATCTCCCTACAATGGCATCATTGGCAGACCTATGGTGAACGCTATGAAAGCCATTATATCTACCCCTACCTTCTCATAAAATTCATTCATAAGGATAATCAGGTTTCCTCGATGCAAGGTGAATAAAAGATGGCTGCTATTGTTACAATATAAGTTTGAATATGGTGAAAAAGGAAGTAACCTTCAAGAAAAGGAAGTTAAATGACAAAGGTCCGATTGGATCTATCAACCTAATCAACCTTGACACAAGAGAGAAGCTGAAGATCAATCCCCTTAATCCTGTCAAGCCCACACCAAAAAGAGGGTCTAAGGTTGTGGTAATTAGGGGGACATTATAAAGAAAATCACCCACATCAGTGACTTATTAGAAGCTAATATGGAGAAGCAATTGGTTAAGCTCTTGAAGAAGTTTAAGGATTATTTGGATGGACTACAATTAATATGCCTAGCATAAATTCTAACTTTTGTTGCCATAGGCTAGTAATATATCTGGAAACGAGAATAGTAGCCCAAAAGAAAAGACACATAGGTCTGCAAAATAGCAAGTTGCATATGAACAAACTAAAGTGCTCTTGAAGGTTGGATTCATCAGAGAAATTTAGTATTCCTAGAGAGTTTCTATCATAGTCATGGTAAAGAAAGCTAATGAAAAGTGGTGAATGTGTATTGACTACACAAACCTAAACTGATGTTGCCTAAAGAACCCTACCTACTCCCCAGCATTGATTGCATGGTTGATGATTCTTTTGGATATTGATAACGTACCGTAAGTGCACGGGTATCGAAGTAATAAAAGAAAGATCGTTCCCACGAGGATTGTACCCAAGTACCGATTTTAATAGTGGTTTGATTATCTAGAGTAATCAAATCAACTAAATTGCAAAATCGATTGTGTAAACACTAAATCAAAGAACATAAAATTTAATCACTTTTTAGAAATTCAATCAAAGGAGAATCTTAGGAAGTTAAAGGTTCAAATGCAAACATCAAAATCAAAGGTCAATCTCCTATCCAATTATGCAATTTCGTTTCTAAGGTAGATTTCCCAAAGTTAATTAATACCTTTCTCTCGAAAGCCTATTAACGTACCTAATTTCTAAAGAACAATGTTCAATTCGTTAATTAGGCCCTTTATGTTTTGTGGAAACCCAATTAATCCCTCAAACAATTTCACTTACCGTCGTAAATCAAAATCATAGGTTCAATTCATATATTTTTGAATTATATGTCAATCTCTCAATCATCCACACAATTTGTATTCATCTACACTTATCTCTAAGTCTTATAGAAGCATTAGGCATACATAAATTAAGTAGAGAGCGAAAGTACATAAATTGGAAGACGAAGAACAATCAATTATAATGCATAGGCATACTACATCCTTAATCCCAAGAAAAGAGTTTAATGTGCCATAAAGATTATTGTCATCATGTCACAATACACAAAATCAATGCCAAACATTTAAGAAATCAAATATGTAAACAAAAGATTCAGAAATTACAAAGTAGTTCTCACTGGGTTTACTAAATCTTCCTCCTAATTTACAGATTTGAATTCCCTTGATGATGGCCCCTTAATCTCCAATGAAATCCCTCCAAAAGCTCTTACCAATTCTCTAAAAAATCTCCTAAAAAGTCTTCTCCCTCATTCTTTTTTTTCTCCCCTTTAAAAACTGCCAGTGGATCGTGTCAGGGGTCAAAACGTGCCAAAATATGCCAAAAACCAGTGAGATCCACGGCCAGTGAGAAAAACCCACGGCCAATGGATTTCTCACCAGTGAAGTCCACGGCCAATGGGAAAAACCCACTGGCAGTGGATTTTTCTAAACTTCACAAAATGCCTTTTCTTCAACTATTGCGAGGCCCCGAAGTGCTTCTTTGGTTTTTCCTTTCCTTATGTCGCTTCTAAAAGCAAACATAGCATTATTTTTGAGCTTTCAAATGGTTGGACCTTCTTGCATTCATCACATACTTCATTAAATTCCTTGTATTCTTGCATTTATGTACCTAAATCAAGGTTATTCCTGTAAGACTTCAAACACCTGAGTGACATGTGCAGAATGAAGGAAATCACATGGAAAACAAGAGAAAAATGTCACAAATAACCTAGGAAACCTAATTAAAACATCACAAAACAATACAAATTAAACACCTACCAAAATACCTCAACCTAGAATATTGCTTGTCCTCAAGCAATCACTGTGTCCATACAACATACAATGAAGGACTAACAGACCCAAACAAACCTGAGGAACCTTGTGTTTATTTATTTGTGTTTTTATGTTTTTAAAGTGACTTCTTAAACTACCAGAATATACCACAACTAACAATCAAACCATGTCAACTAAGATTTGACTAAGGGTACTCTTTCTCACTGTCCACTTAGTGTTTGTGTTTCAATCACTCGAATCACTACATCATAAACACTACCATAAGCTTGACAAATGACCACAAACTCCACAGTTATCAAGAAAACATGCATTAGTCAAAAGGTCTTTTATATGATTGTAACATGGCCAGGGGGTTTATAACATGGGAATGGAAATCAAGAAAAGGAAATTACAGAGGGCTAATATCATAGGAAGAGTAATATCATATTGAGGCAAACCTTAATTTAATAACTCTTGCAAATTCAAACTATAAGGAGTATGATTCATTTCTTTTTTTTTATTTTTTTATATTTTAAACTCAACTCTTTATTCTTTTTCCTTTTTCTTTTCTTTCTTTGAATATCAAACCCTAAACCATCATAATTTATTTTTCAAACCTCATCTAGTTTGCCTTACCTCTTTGCCTCCTCTACATATTAATGAGAAACATTATATCAAAGGATTTGAAAGAACATTTCATTTCATGGCTCAAAATGGGAAACTAGTGGATTATGCTTTTAACAAATTCTGAGGTTGAAGAAACAAAACCTAATTTTCTTTTTTTATTCCAAACATGCATTTACAAACTGTTTCGAATTGGTCAAAAGCCAAGTTCTAGAGTACCATTAAATGTGTGAATCACTCAAACAAAGAAACATGGGCAATTAATAATTATATGCATTGAATACCTTATCGGCTCAAAAGCTCATAATGGTAACTTATTCTAATTAGAGAAAACACAACATCATGAAGATGGATTATTCTGGTAATACTAGCAATCATATTTATTTATTTATTTTATTATTTTTGACAAGATTCACCCAAGTTATGTTCCTAGCCCGACCAGTCTACATTACATGTCATACAAACAATGATAACTTCAATCAACAATCAATGCTAGCCTATTGCATATGAGCAGACATACAATCATGCAAATGAACAAGAAAACAAGCATACAATCATGCAAATGAACAAAAACAAAATCAAACAAAAGCATAAATAAGAACAAAGTAAGAGTTAGTTAAACTTTTATGTACCCACCACCCCAAACTAAAGCCAGACATTGTCCCCAATGTCCATATGAAGGGGAGTAAAACACAAAAGTTCAACAAATACCTGTGAGAGGGAGGGGTGAAATGACCTTACTGGTAATACCAATCATACATGGCATCCACCCTGAAAGAAATATCATCAATCCGGGTCCCCTGCTGGACTTGCTCAATGGACATGGATTCCAACCGTGTGGTCATTCCTTGTATCAAGGAATACAGCTGGTCCATAGAAGCTGCAGAGTTAGGAGTGGACCAGAAAGGACCGGTTGAGTGTGGTGGGTGGATGGGTATTTGTGTGTCCAAAGGCGCGTCATCCTCTTCAGTGGTGCCTGAAAACAAAAAGGAAGTCTTGCCTTCAAGACTAGTGAATCTGGGGTCAGGCAAGGGGTGAGGCACAGAGAATCCTGAAATAATCAAACAATAAATGCCCCGCTCCGACACAAGCATGCCCATATGAACCATCTCATCAATATCAACCCTCTTGGGTTGGCAAATCAAGTTATCCTCATTTAAATCAATCCCCACATACCTAGCAATTGGATTAATATAACCCGCAATAAAAATCTTGCTAGAAGCGGCTCTTCCTACCTTAGTAAATTGGCTAAAAAGCCATTTCGTAGAGTGGATGGGGATTTCATTAATCATGGCATTCAGAAAATAAAGCTCAGCGGCCCTAATAGTACTAGGACTATCATAACGTCCAAAAATAGAGTGGGCTATAAACCTCTGAAGGTACCTAAAAACATGGTGGTGCATGAGTAAGGATTTGGTAGAGGATGGGTCATAATCTTCCCTAGATCTAGAGAGTTTAGACTAAAAGTACTTTGCATTAAAATCCCTAGGGATACTACAACATTTAACTTAGCCAACCCATCACCGGGCATAGATGGAAAACCATAAATGGCGTCCACATCTGCCAAATCCATCCTGTAATCAGTGCTATTTAACCAAAAAGTGATTTCCTAGGTACGCTTATAGCAAGGTTCATATAGTTCAATGAAATCCTTCCAACGAACATTTTTGCAAAGTCTATAGGTATCTTCATAAATGCCTAGATCGAGCAAGGACTTTTTGCAGAAAAACCGAGAATGAATAATTTCCCTCCCAGTTAGAGAAGCAAGTCTCATCCGTTGCTTGTCCGAGCTACATTCAATACTACTAATTAAAGAATAAGATGAAGAAGTACCTTTAGCTTTTCTCTTCTTTGCAACATTTTTGGTCCTTCCAGAAGACACGATTATGTACCTATAAATCACATTCAAATTCATGCATAAAAGTGTCAATATAGGCACCAAAGTGGAAATGGTATGATGGGGAAACATATTGAGGGTCAAAGATGCTAAAACAACTTATCAATATGTAAATATATTGGTAAAAAATTGTTTAGACATTTTGTCAAACACTTGGTGTGCAATAAGGTTTACACCAAGAAACCCATGAATCCATATTCTAAATGTTACCAAATTAGTAATTCATCATCAGACCATAACCAATCAACAACCAATTTGCCATTTAAATGTAATGGGGTATCAATCATGAAGAAAAATTCAAGTGGGTCTTCAAGAATAATGAAGAACAATGATGAATAATGAAGAATCATGAGTATGTGAAATGGAATTTTTAAGCATAACCAATTTAATTTGTCATCATAACAACCAATAATGAACACATACAAACCTTTCCCTATGATTAATTCCATCAAAAATCAATGCCAATGGCAAAAGTGAAACAACCCCAAAACATGAAAATAAACCCTAAACTAATGAATGACAAGATAATATTTACTTGATGAGTATTTGGATTAGTTAATGATGAAATGAACAAGATAAATGATGAGGAATTGAAGTTGAAGTAAGAGATTGTAAGGTTTCAAAGAAGAAATAAGGTATGAAGTGTGTAGTGTAAAGATAAGAGAGTGTGCCTAAGTGGAAGTAAAACACGAGTGAGGCTTGTTGTGTGTTTAAAAAACAAAATTCTGTACCTGATGGGAATCCATAGCCAGTGGGAAAAACCCACGGCCCGTGGATCCCATTGGTTTTGGCCATTTAATTGCATGCGTAACTCTGTATGGAACCCACAGCCAGTGGGAAAAACCCACGGCCAATGAATTCCTATGACTTAGCACTTAAAAAAATTTCCTTTCTTGTTTTCAGCATGAGGAAACCCACGCCTAGTGGGAAATTTTCACTGCCAGTGGGTTTCACTATTTTCTCTGCTTTAAATGCCTTGTTCAGAAAAAATTTCCACTGTTTTTATGCAAGATTTATATCATCAAAACACCCAATATACCTCATTTCACCTTCATGAATAGTCTAAACATCATCATTCCCTATTTATTTATATCATCAAAACACCTAATTCCTCATTTTTTTAAAATTTTTATTGAATAAACAAACAATCAAATGAATAATCAAACGAACAATCAAACAAACAATCAAACAAAGTCATGCAAGGAAATTAAAATAAAATAACAAATGGGGTTACCTCCTCACCAGTGCTAAATTTAACGTCTTCAACTGGACGCTTTACACTTTTGGATTCATGAATCCGATACATCAAGCAAATCCAAGAGACTTGCTTGTTGTATCGGCTCACCTGTCAAAAAGTGCTTAAGTCTTTGTCTATTTACTTTAAACAGTCCATACTTCTCATTCCATAATTCAACAGCTCTAAAAGGAAAGACTTTGGTAACTTTAAACTATTCCGACCACCGAGACCTCAGTTTACCTGGAAACAGCTTTAATTTGGAGTTAAACAACAAGATCTTATCACTTGGATTAAATGACCTCTGAAGGATGTGACAATCATGCCAACGCTTTGTTTTCTCCTCGTAAATCCAGGCATTCTTATATGCATCCAACCAGAGTTCCTCGAGTTCATTTAACTCCAACAACCTACGCTCACCTGCAACCTTATTATCAAGATTAAGCATTTTAACTGCCCAAAAGGATTTATATTCAAGTTCAATAGGCAAGTGGCAAGGCTTCCCATATACTAGTTTGAAAGGCGTGGTTCCAATGGGGGCGTGGTTCCAATCCTTACTTGACGTATCACCACTTTCTGGAGAATGTTTCTGATCTCTCGATTAGAAACCTTGACTTGACAACTAGTTTGAGGGTGATAAGGTGTAGCAACCTTATGCCTTACTCCATATTCCTTTAGGAGGGTCTGAAAAGCTTTCTTAATAAAATAAGACCCTCTATCACTTATTATGCATTTGGGAACCCCAGACCTTGGAAAAATAATTTTCTTTAAAAAGTTTAATAACGGTCTTAGCATCAGAATAAGGTGAAGCAATGGCCTCCATCCATTTCGACACATAGTCAACCACTACTAGTATGAATTTATTTCTAAAAGATGAGGGAAATGGTCCCATAAAATCCACACCCCACACATCAAAAAGTTCAACCTCTAATATATTATTAAGTGGCATTTCATGCCTCTTACCAATGTTACTTGCTCTTTGGCAAGCATCACAAGTCAGGACATACTTACGCACATCCTGAAAAAGGTGTGGCTAGTAGAACCTAGCTTACAATACTTCCAAAGCCGTTTTGGATGTGCTCATGTGGCCTCCACAAGAGGGAGTGCGGCAATGGTCCAGGATGACATGGACTTCATCCTCAGGAACACAGCTCCTAATCAAACCATCAACATATTATTTGAAGAGGAAGGGCTTATGCCAATAATAATGTCTGACATTTGCAAAAAACTTTTTCTTCTTCTGAAAACCAAGGTCAGGGGGTAAAATGCCACATGCAAGAAAATTGACAAAATCCGCATACCACAGAACCTGTTGGACATTAAGACTCAACAACTGTTCGTTTGGAAAAGATTCATTGATAGGAATAACATCACCCACCTCTACTTTTTCAGATGGTAATCTAGACAGATGGTCAGCAACAAGGTTCTCAGTACCCTTCTTATCTTTAATTTCTAAGTCAAATTCTTACAAAATTAAAATCCACCTAATTAGCCTAGGATTACTTCTTTTTTATTCAATAGATACTTAATGGCAGAATGGTCAGTGAAAACAGTAACATGTGAACCTACCAAATAAGATCTAAATTTATCGAAAGCAAAAATAATGGTTAACAGTTCCTTTTCAGTTGTGGCATAGTTTACCTAGGCATCATCCAATGTACGGCTGGCATAGTGGATGACATGAAGCTTCTTATCTTTCCGTTGTCTAAGCACCGCCCCCACTGCGTGATCGCTCGTATCATATATCAACTCGAATGGGAGTTCCCAATCGGGGAGTTGCACTATAGGACCGGAGATCAAGACATGCTTAATCTTGCAAAAAGCCTCCAAACAAGATGAGTCAAAATTAAAAGGAACATCCTTACCCAACAAGTTTGTCAGAGGCTTTGTGATCTTGCTGAAGTCTTTAATAAGTCATTGGTAAAAGCTGACATGCCTAAGAAAGCTTCAAATGCCTTTCATATTTGTAGGTGGGGCAATTTTTCAATCACCTCTACCTTAGCCTTATCCACCTTTATGCCTTTCTCGGACACCAAATGTCCAAGAACTATGCCTTCCCTCACCATGAAGTGGCACTTTTCCCAACTTAAGACCAAATTGGTCTTTTCACAACGCTACAAGACTTAACATAAATTGGTTAAACAGTTATCAAAATCCAAACCATGCACTAAAAAATCATCCATAAAGACTTCTATCACATTTTCAATAAGATCAAGAAAATGGTCTGTATACACCTTTGAAAAGTTGCAGGTGCATTACATAGGCCAAAAGGCATACGCCTATATGCATAAGTCCCATAAGGAAAAGTGAAGGTAGTCTTTTCTTGATCAGATGAATGGATAGGGATTTGATGGAAACCTGAGTACCCATCCAAATAACAAAAATAAAAGTGCTTGGCAAGCCTCTCTAGCATTTGATCAATAAAAGGAAGAGGGAAATGATATTTCTTCATGGGGATATTTAACTTCCTATAGTCAATGCACATGCACCAACTAGAAACTATCCTAGTAGAAATTAATTCCTGCTTATCATTTTCTACCACAGTTATCCTTCCCTTTTTAGGCACCATATGAACCAGACTCACCCATTTATTATTAGCAATAGGGTATATGACTCCAACATCAAGCAACTTTAAAATTTCTTTCTTAACCACTTCTTGTATTTTTGGATTTAATCTCCTAAGTGGTTCTACTATAGGCCTACTCTCATCCTTTACAGTAATCCTATGCATGCAAAAAGAGGGGCTAATCCCTTAATATCATCCATTGTATAACCAATTACCTTATTCTATAACCTAATTGCTTTAAAAGCTTTTCGGTTTCATATAGATTCAATTTAGCATTAACAATTACAGGATATGTGGAATTTGGTCCAAGAAACTCATACCTCAATGAAGCCGGCAAAGGCTTCAGTTCAACCTGGGGGCTCACCACTTTTTCACACATGACTTCAGTATCATGTTTTAGTGGGGCATCTCCTTCAGTGCAATTTGATGTTCCTGCAGGTTCAATCATAAAAATAGATTCAAGTGGGTCATCAGGAAGAATTTCTTTCTTCACCACTTGGTCAACATAATCCATACTATAACAAACATCATCATTAAAAGGTTTCGTTAAAACATTTTTCAAATTAAAATCAACCTTGTTAGGGAATCCCATCAGGGTCAGGCAGCGGAAACATAAAGGATTCCCAAAATAAGGATTGAACATACAAATGTCTTAAAGCATTATGTAATTAAAGTTTTGATTTAGGGATGACCTCTTGTAGAAGCACAACGAGTTCCTCGATCGAAGCAATTGTAGCTTCACCCTTAGGAGTCCACACGAACACTCCCACCAAAAAACCAAAGATCTGAATACTAGTACGGAATTTGATTGTAATCTAATTTTTGAGCCGCAGCCTATGAGCATCTCATGCTCTATATATAGGCTTAGGTCTTACCTGAGCTCTCATTCAACATTGGGCTCCTGACTCATTCTAAATAAGTTAGGCCCAAATAGTTTTATTTTCAGTACAACTAAAACAAAACTATCCTTTGGTGGGCTTACTCTATGTGTGTGACCCTATACGTAAAATATTTGGTTATATTAATAATAAACTATTTTATTATTAATATAAAATAAGAGCAGTATCTAGCAATACATCATTATGTCCGAATATTATTTATCATCGACATGACCTATAAGTAATAGTTATTTTATATATTTATTCCTTTTGTCACGATATCTAATTGGGCCCAAGGCATGGTCGTCGTTATCCTTGTATGGCCCAATTTATTTTACTTGATACCAGAGTAGACTTTACAGAATAAATATCTAATATTTATTCGTCCTAGCATGGCCATGCATTTCGTTAATCTCACTCCATCAAGTGGCCCATAGATATCACTTCTGTCATATAGGAGAGACATATTCCATCTATATCACTCACATCCTTCTGCATAATTTGTCTATTGCCTAATCACAATCTTTATAGTCATCTTATTACAGATAACGTTTGATTATATTAAAACAATAAACTCCTTATGTAGGAATCGTGGTGACTTCAGGTCGAAGAACTATATACCATTATCACATTGAGAACCGTTTATGACACTCATATAACGATCCATGCAACGTTCTCATAGTGGGTTTGTCAAGTACAACATTACTCTCAATGTGTACCCGTGTAAAGACTTGATAGCATATATCCATAATTTGTAAGATCAAATCATCAGTACATTCACACACTAATCTTAATGTATTTACATGTCCCCATATAAATACTTGATTAGGGACGTTTTAGGAATAATTCTCATATGACCTATTATTCCAGGATAAATAGCATTAAAATTAGTCTAAAAACTGAAAATACTAATTTTATTGATAAGTTAAAATTGATACATTAATAGCTCGTAGTGCATACACCAACAAACCTTTTGGTCTCCAATAGTTAAAGACAATCTACCATTTTTGACATCTATTACCGCGCCAGTGGTTGCCAAAAATGGTCTGCCTAGGATAATGGGGATAATGGAATCCTCATCCATTTCCAATACTACAAAATTGGCAGGAATGAAAAATTTACCCACTTTAATCGGGACGTCCTCTAAAATACCCATGGGGTATTTAACAGATCTATCAGCTAGCTGCAAGGACATCCTAGTGGGTTTTAGCTCACCCAATCCTAATTTCTTAGAAAGAGACAACGGCATTAAGCTAACACTAGCTCCTAGATCACACAATGCTCTATCTATTGCCATGTCACCTATCATACAGGGAATAAAGAAACTACCTGGATCCTAAAGCTTGGGTGGTAGCTTTCTTTGGATAAAAGCACTGCACTCCTCAATAAGTGCTACTGTACCAGCTTCCTTTTGTTGGACAAAATATCCTTCAGGAACTTCGCATAAGTCGGCATTTGCTGTAAAGCATCAGTGAAAGGATATTAATATATAATTTTTTCAAAACCTTAAAAAACTTACCAAATTATTTGTCCAACTTGGCCTTAGCCAAGCGCTGAGGAAATGGAATAGGAGGCTAGTTTCACATCCTCCTTCTTCTCAATTGGTTTCTCTTCTACAACCACCGGATGAGATTGAGACTCATCCGATTTCTTTTCCTTCATAGCCTTCTCTTCCGTCATACCAACTGGGCTATCATACTTAGTATCATTCCTAAGAGTGATAGGTATGGTATGATTGGATGGTCCTGCTTTGGGCTTTCCAGGAAATATTCCTGGTATTCTTGTTGAAGATAAGGCTTGTTGAGCAATTTGATTCTCCAGTATTTTGGTATGGGTGGCAAGAGAGTCCACCTTGGAAGTTAACTTCTTGATCGCCTTGGAGAATTCATTATTTTGCTTAATTTGTGTGATCACAAATGTCTCCATCAAGGACTCCAAATTTGATTTTTGTGGAGTATAGGGTCCTTGTTGTGACCTAAAGTTGTTCTGGTTACCTTGATTTCCTTGGAATGGTGGAGGTGTATATTGGAATCCTGGTGGTCCTTATTATCTATAGTTATTTCCAAAATTTCCACCATAGCTCCCAATAGTATCCACTTGTTGCATGTCATCTTCGGGCCCTTAGGATACTCCAAGCTGACAACCTGATATGCTATGACCTGTAACACCACACAACTTACACACCACATTAGAGGTACTTGTTCCTAACTTATCAAATTTAATAGACAATACTTCTACCTTGGTAGTAAGAAGGGAAATAGCATCTAAAGAATACTTACCAGGAGTTTTTTATGGCTAACTCCATTTAGATGACCACTGGTATGTATTTTGTGCCACTTCTTCTATAAGGTTGTACCCCTCCTTCATGTTCTTGCTCATAAAAGCTCTGCCAGCTGCGGTATCTAAGGTAACACTTTGGTTTGGGTTCAAACCATTGTAGAAGATATGGACTGTCAACCATTTTTCTACTCCATGATCTGGACACTCTCGAAGCATCTCCTTGTACCTCTCCCATGCATCATACAATGTCTCATCATTTTTTTGGGTGAAAGTGATGATCTGCTTCCTCAACTAGTCTGTTTTGCTCTGTGGGTAATACTTATTGAGGAAGGCATGAGACAACTGCTCCCATGTAGTGATTGACCCCTCCACAAGTGAATACAACCAAGCTCTGGCCTTATCCCTCAAAGAGAATGGGAAAAGTCATAGCCGGATTGCATCATTTAAGACCCCATTTACCTTGAGTGTATCATAGTACTCAAGGAAGATTTGGAGGTGTAGATTTAGATCCTCGAATGGAAAACCTCCAAACTGGTTTTGCTGAACCATTAAGAGCAAGGAGGGCTTCAATTCAAAGTTGTTCACCTCAATGGTTGGCCTTGTGATGCTAAGCCTCCTACTCATTGCATTGGGTGCTACAAAATCACGAATGGCTCAGTTATCAGGAAAGTAAATAAATTCATTTGATTGATTAATTATAAAAGGGTTAAATGAGGTGTAATTAAAAGAGTTAAAAGTTTAATTAAAACTTTTAATGAAAATATAAAAGAAATGTGGAAAATACTGTTTTGCCCCTGAGCCATAAATAAAGAAGGTTTTCCTTCTCCTTTCCTCATTCACTTTCACGTGCTTCTTCTACTGCTTCTTTCTTCTTCCGTTTTTTTTTCTTCTCCTTCCTCCATCGCTGCCGAGCTGTATGCTCCAGAGGAAGGTCCATTTCGCATCAAAACTTTGAGATAACCTCATTTTCGTGACTGTGGTTTCAAGGTGAGTCCAATGAACTGTTTGAATTGAGTTATCTCTTCCCTTTTCATTTTCACTCCCTGATCGAATGGTCATGCATGGCGGAATAAGGTTCTGTTTTCCACTCCTCTGGTGAGTGTGAGCTCGAAAATGGTCTTTAGAGTAGAGGGTTGTATGACGTTAATGGGTTTTGTATTCCGACCCTGTAGGTAGCAGAACGAACATTGGAGGACTGATTAACGAAGCTGGTGCTGGATTCGAAAGTGAAACCGTGAACCCAGCACTTAGAGGACACAATCGACATCAGGAGCAGATCGTTGAAGCTTGGAATAGAGGTAAGGGGGTGTTCGGGTTGTAATTAATTAGAATAGGATATATTTTGGGTCCGAGTCGTTGAACTGATTATGAACATGGTAAGAAATATTGCTGGATGAGTTGTATGTGTATGCATGTATGAATATAGACACCGATCGGTTGAGGATCGTGTGTGGCTTATGATGATTGAGTTTGAAATACTTGTGGTGATGATTTGATGTGTATAGTGGTGTTGTGATGACGGGCTTGACAAGTAGGTCGCCCAGTGGCAATGTGATTGATGGGCTTGACAAGTCGGTCGCCCTGTATTGTGAGCACATGCCATTTTCTGGTAGTTGCATCTGCTGTTCGTTGATGATATGTAATGATTATGAGATATGATATGTGATTATGTGGTATGGGATGGCCAACGGTATATATACCCCTCGTTTTCTGGCTCCCTTGGTCTTTATGCCCAGTTGAGCTACCCAGTGGTCAAGTCGGACCCAGTGGTTGAGGTGGGGAGCCAAGTCGGGCTCGGTGAACCAAGTCAGGCTCGGTGAACCAAGTCGGGTTCACGGGATGTCAAGTCAGACTCCCAGCTGAAGGCCAATCCTTTAGTATCCGGATACTAGGTGTCAATTTTGTCTGAGAGTCAGTGGTGACAATTGATGAATTTAGTATTGTGATGAGTATGATTTGCTATATTTGCCGAGTGCAATTTGATATATTTGCCGAGTATGATTTGCTATATTTGCCAAGTGCAATTTGATATATTTGTCAAGTATGATTTGCTATATTTGCCGAGTGCAATTTGATATATTTGTCGAGTATGATTTGCTATATTTGCCGAGTGCAATTTGTTATATTTACCGAGTGTGAATTGTTATACTTGCCGAGTGTGAGTTATTTGCCGAGTGTGAATTGTTATACTTACCGAGTGTGAGTTACTTGCCGAGTGTGATTTATTATAATTACCGAGTGTGATTTGCAATATGATGATAATGCAATTGGACGGAGTTTATATACATGTAATTTGTTAATTTTCGTTCTAGATTAATTATGATGCCAAACACTCACCCTTGCTATGGTTTTCAATTTAGTAACCAGTGACAGGGAAGAGGTCGGAGCCCTGGAGGTGCGCCAAGCGGAGGATTGATGCCAAGGAACTGAGTGATTTTGAAATGGATTATGTGTAATGTGTATAATGAGTTTTCCGAGTATATGATGCTACAATATGTTGCTTGTGTGTTGAACTAATTTAAAATTGGTATGTTGATTGATCGGATGTGAATTCATGTTTCTGAAGTAGTATGGTATTGACATTGATGTGGTCGGTGTTGATTTGTATGAGTAGATGTATAGTTGTGGGTCATGTATGAATTGTTTGTTGTAGTTGATTACCGGGCGAATCTCGCCCAAGCGGATTCAGTCTTGTCCGAGCGAGGGCCGGTTGATTTGGTGCCTAATCCGCTCAAGCGAGTATCCCTCGCCGCTTCCGAGTGAAGGTTAGAATGTTTCCGAGTGAGGTATACCCGAGAGAACCTTTTCTGAGTGAAGTAAGGTTAAGCTGTTCCCGAGTGAGAGATGACCGAGTGGACACATTTCCGAGTGAAACCCGACTTATTAATTTTCCTTGTAGGTCCCATAGTTCGCTCAAGTTTAAAGTGTAGAATTCGCTCAAGCGATTCGGAACTCGCCTAAGCGACTTTCTCAGGTTTCGCCTAAGCGAATTAGGGTCTCGCTCAGGCGAATGACTCCTGTCTTTGTTTTTCTTCTTCCGCTGATTGTAGTTAATTCCATTTCATTAATTGATTTATTTCCCATCGGTTATTATTTTGAGTGTGCTTAAGAAAAATAAATATTATTTTATATTAGGACCAAATTAATTTTTCATTAAACGCGATAAATTTATTGTGAAAAATAATTAAAAGGATGTAATTAAATGATAAATTGATGCGGGTCATCATAGCCTTTATGAATGATAAGGGAGTCTTCTGTTATACCATAATGCCATTTGGGCTAAAGAATGCCATGGTGACTTACCAACTCATCGAATGAATCTTCCTATTAGTTGTAAACTTTTGCTATTAACTTTTTGTATATATTTTAACTAAATCGGTAATTATAATGTAAATACCCTAGCTTCACCTACATGTCACGTTTGGAACCTAAGGTGTTACATTTATGATATTAGCAATTTTATTCATTCGTACTTTTCTTGTCACGTAACCTAAGGCTGATTACTTGAAAAATTTGTTTTGCTTTTTGAATGTTGTATACTTAGAATTACAAATCAATGAGTTTGACTTTGATCAACTCAATAGTTATATGTTCGTTTGTCGAAGGTATGGCTTTTAAAAGGCGACGCAGACCACAATGTAACTAGACCAAAGATAAACCAATGTAAAATGTGAACATTCCCTTTATGCAATAAAGGCCTAGCCATGACTCAACTTGCCCAAGTAGTGGCACAAGGAGAGGTTGGTAACGATGGCCCTAAACTATAACCCATCGCCCAAGAACATGGTAAGCGGTATAAGCAGTTTAGCGAGCATAAGCCATTGGTGTTTGATGGCAGTTATGATCTAATGGCAGCCTAGAGGTAACTACAATAGATATAGAAGATTTTTCAAGTGATGAGGTGTATTGAGCAAGATAAGGTAGACTTCGCAACTTACCACTTAAACGGTGAGGTTGAGTATTGATGGAGAGGCCACCGTGAAAGGATGAAGGTTAACTAAACTCAGATGACATGGGATCAGTTTAAAGTTTTATTGTTGGACAAGTATTTCCCTTCCCATTTGTGGGACCAAAAAGAGATTGAATTTTTAAAATTGGAACAAGGTGAAATAACAGTGGGCCAGTATGTAGCTAAATTTGATGAACTAGCTAGGTTCTCTAATAACTTGATGAATAAACCAAATAAGGCATGGAAATCCAAGCCATTCAAGCAAGATTGAGGCCAGACATTTAGAACCAAGTTGCAGCCTTAGAAATTTAGGATTACCAAACTCTAATCCATAAGTGTCAAATCATTAAGAGGTCATCTCTCGATGTGGATACAAATAAACCTCAACCTTGGAAGAGGAAGAAAGATAAGGAACTCCACATAAGGGGAATACGTTTAAGGGGAAACAAGTGGCTAACACGGTTGCACAAGTGATGTGCAAGATTTTTGGCAAGAACTACTATGAGGTTTGTTTAAAAGGCCAAGGAGTGTCTACACCTTAAGTAGGAAAAAGGCTAAGTCATCTGACAATCTAATTCAAGGTAAGTGTTTAATTAGAAAATAACGTTTACACGTACTGTTCGATTCTGGAGCTACCCTTCCTTTATTTCCTATACTTGTGTATATCATTTAGAACTTCTTGTTTTAAGAATTACTTTCAAATTAATAGTATCCATACTTACAAAGGGAAAAAAATGTTGTTTTTATGGTATGTGCTTCATTAATTATGCAAAATAGAACCTTTTGTGTTGATTTATTTTGTTTTACTTTGAGTGATATTGATGTGAACCTAGGAATGAACTGGTTGCCTCTTCATAATATTGTTTTAAATTATGCTAGTAAATTGATTTATATCCCAAACATAACATGAGTTGATCGATTGAAGCAATTATAGGTTCCTCTAGAAACTGCACCTCTGAATGCTAGTTCACTAAAGCACAACCCTCGTACTTTTACGAGATTATGTGTGTATCACTTGAGTAGTCGCTTATGAGCATCACATGCTTTATTTATAAGCTCAAATATGACCTAATGAACTTTCTATGATGATTGGATTCTTGACTCATTCTAAATAGAGTAAACACCCCAGTTAGTCCCTGACCCCAACAGAGTCGGACACTTAGGTCCTCCAGTTAATAAGTAAGTCCCGTTAGTCCTCCACGTCTGTCAACGTCAGACAAATAGATCCCTGCCGTTAATGAAGTGTTAACGTCTGTGAGTTTCAGCTGACGTGGATCATTAAATTCCAAAAGGGATGCTACGTCAGAGCCGGCAGGGATCTATTTGACCGACGTTGACGGACGTGGAGGACTAACGGGACTCACTTATTAACTGGAGGATCTAAGTGTCCGACTCTGCTAGGGTCAGGGACTAATACGACGCATAACACCACATCTAATACGACGTCGTTTTGGACAAACCCTATCTATGTTCTTCCTTTTCATTTTCTCATTGTTGTTGTGGTTCTTCTTCTCCTTCTTTGACATTTTGTTCCTTCCTAATTCAATAGCTTCCATAACCACTGAAACACTGAGTTTGCTTCATTGTTAGTATCCTGAGCTCAAAGAGGACCTCAATTCTCAGTAGAAGGTTCTCAGATCTCGATCTCAGTACTAAGAACCAGCCCTGATATGACAAGAACAGGGTATGCAAGCCAGCCCTCGCAACTGCATTGTTTAGCACTGTATCTTTCTTACTTGGTGCGATAACTTCGGTCCTATCTGGTTACCTTGGTGCAATAACTTTGGTCCTATTTGGTGCATTTGTAAGCAGAGAAGGAATTTCAATTATTGATGTCCTGACTCCCAAGGTCTTCATTGGACTCATAGTTGGTGCCATGCTTCCTAATTATTTTTCTGCCATGACCATGAAGAGTGTCGAGAGTGCAGCTTTGAAGGTTAAGGAAGTCCGTAGGCAGTTCAACATTATTCCAGGACTCATGGAGGGTCATGCCAAGCATGATTATGCTACCTATGTCAAGATTTCAATTAGCTAGCATTGGAATTTTTCCTCTTATTGTATGATTTTCTGGTCATTTCTTTCATATTTACCAAAATAAAATTTTCAATTTGCTAGCCTTAGAATTTTCTTCTAGTCCCCCCCCCCCCCCCAATTTAGTGAGATCTTGTTTGGTTCCAAAATACAGTATTCGGGGTTCTTAAAATATCTGAAATTTTGTAGATATGAATCCATAATTGCAACTGTTTCATTTTGAATATTATAGGATATGCATATGGATATTTATTTTTGATTAAATTCTCTTTTAATCCAAAAAAAAAAGAATATAGCAAAGCAGGATAAAAAAAATTAAAACAATGAGTAAATACCCCAGTTAGTCCCTGACCCAGCAGAGTTGGACACTTAGGTCCTCAAGTTAATAAGTGAGTCCCGTTAGTCCTTTGTCATCGTCGGACAAATAGATCCCTGTCGACTCTGACGTGGCATCCCTGTTGGAATTTAACGATCCACGTCAGCTGAAACTCATGGATGTTAACACTTCATTAACGGCAGAGATCTATTTGTCCGACGTTGACGAACGTGAAGGACTAACGGGACTCACTTATTAACTGGAGGACCTAAGTGTCTGACTCTGTTGGCGTCAGGGACTAACTGGGGTGTTTACTCTTATTTTTTATATTGTTGTTTTTTTAGATTCAAGATAATCATGTGACCCTGTTTGGTTTTAGGAATTATTCAATAAACTGGCTTGTATTTTTTGTGTGTGTAAACCTTGTGTATTGTTATTGATACGTAAAAGTCTATCTTTAAGCTTTGGCTTTCTTTCTAGAATTCCAAACAATTTTTATTCCATCTTGAATTCATCATTTCTTATCCAAGTCCAAACTAGGTAAGTTGGAAATTTAATTTCATCACCAAATTATTTCGATAATTAAATTTTCTGATTTAGATTCCATGACTTGCTATGCAAAATGCAAGAGTATATATTAATGATTCCAACAGTAGTTGTCCCTTTTGATCCAACTGACAGTGGCATTAACGGGGACCAAATTAATATGTGAAACCACTTTTCAAATTTGCCATACAATACCAACATAGGCAAATTTTGCAATTTGCAACCCAATACATAATAGGAAAAGGCGAAACTCTTACAGGGCAGGCCCTTCTTTATTTCCTTTCCCCTCAATCGTTAAAAAGGTGATGAAATTGCATAATGCATGCCACACTGTTGCATTATTTATTTATTTATTTATTTGATCTGAATGATAGCTCCAACTAACGCATATACTGGGGTTGTCTTTTTCAGAGCCAAGCCTTCTTTTCCCGTCATGGATGCTCCTTTACAACTATTTGTATGTTTAAAGAAGAAAGGTTGGTGTGGAGGTTGAGACCCACGCAGTGAGTAGGTTCAACATTGAATCATATTAGCACCTTGATAACTCTATGTTGCTTAATTAAGTAGAGCAATACATAGTACGATATTAATTTCCGCAACATTTTAGCTAGCTAATTTGACCTACTAATCACAAATTGACAATATGGTTATGCTAATTAAGGACATGGGCCCTAACGAATGCCAAATCCCACTCACCTTCGACAACAATAATACACCGAATTGCCGTTAGTTGGTTAAACCGCTACAGTACTGCTATTTTATTGTATGCCAAGATATCTTAATAATTTGATTTTAATGCATATATATATTTCTGGATTCCAACAAAATTATCTTTAAAGAATAATACAATTGGTTAAATGAAACTTAGCATGATGAAAATCCTTTTGACCACTTAAAGTTGAAGCAATTAATTAATACTTGATGCTGGTGCCGACAAATACACGGTGCAGTGATGAGAAAAGCAATGGAGTAGAGAGTCTCTGAGCATAGTAACTTTTAGCATCAGCATGTGTATTATTAATTTCTCTATGCAAATGCAATTCTGATTATCACGCCTTACTCGCCTGGTCCATAGGACATTTTCTCCCACCTACATTTATTTTCTTTTCGGTCTTGTGTCGCTACCACTCTGTGAGCACTTAAGAAGCCATCATACACGTGGCACCATTTAGAAGCTTCGGTTAAATCCAACCCCATATTACGCAAGCGTCAGGTGATGATATTAAAATATATGAATATATTTTTGGTTTTTTATTTAGTGTTAAAAAATTAAAGTACACTTTTGAAAAACAAAATCTGAAAAATCTTTGAAACATGATAATTTATTGGATCTTAATGGATTGGATTTATTTTCAAAATTAAATATCTTAAAGGAAATTATCAATTGACATTTTTAATTATATAAAAAGAATAAATTTCTTTTTAAACGCATATATAGCTTACAAAATAATGTTAATAATTTCAATATCGGTTGTTTAGGATTTAGAGTTAATTGAGAAAAGTTTTTCAAAACTAAAATTAATAAAAATTTACTTAAGATCAACAATGTCTTAATAAAAATTAAACGAATTGGTCTTATTGTTTATTGAAAAAAATGTTAAATGAAATTAATTATGATAATTTAATAAAAAAATTTACATCACAAAAACCCAAAAAAACAAATTTTAAATAAAACTATGATAATTTTAATCAGTAAAAAAATCTTATTTTTAAGTTTACTTTAGACCTCCTAATAAACATTCTAATTAATTACATTTAGATAATTAAATAAGTTGAAGGGTACAAGCTTAATATCTAAAGAACTATTCGGATTAGAAGGAAGATTATAATATTTTAAATATTTCAAGTGAAATACTTTATTCATCATTTTAATAACACTAATTAAAAAAGTGTGAGAAACAAATATTTCAATTAATGATGTTGAGTAGCATATGAAAATGATTGAAATTTTAAAATTACAAATACACCACCTTGGTGTAAAATGTGAGGCACTTGACTAAGAATGTAGAAAATATATAAGTTTTAAAAGTCATTCAATAGAAATGACGAAATTGGGATCCCTCACCTTTCTCTTTCCTGTCATAATAGATAGAAAGTAACAAAGTACTTTAGAAATTTTGTTTTCATGTATAAACGGGTAACAAAAAAATTAAGCATGTGCTAATGATAAATATTTATCCTTTTTTCAGGGATTTATTGACCTCACTTCTAAGAACTAGAATCAAATCACTGGAAATGATAATTTCTAATATTAATACTTTATTTTTGTGATAAAATATTTACATTCATTTTTTAATACAAAATTATTATTTTTAATGACTTCAATTCAACCTGTTATAACGGAAATTAGTAAAAATTTATACATTTTCTTGCTTAAGCAGAGTTTAACTCACCAATACTTCGTAGATCGAAGTAAACCGACCGTAGTAAAATACAATAACCGTATCCGTATTATTAAACTCTCTCAGAATAAACAAGACAACGGCAAATCTTTCGTCGTTTAGTTGCAGAAACGGCACACCTCAAACGATGCGGAAAACGACATGCCGTTCTCCATCCCCGCGTCATCATTACTCCCATTTCCCGTGACAGTTAAAAGCCGATAGAACAAAGCCTCAACTACACCGCGAAAAAACCCGTTCTACGGCGATAATTCCGGCAATGTGACCGGAAACCGCAGCATCTCCGTCAGCGCCACTTCGAAAGCACCCCATTCTCTTCCTTACAACCGTAATGGCTCCCTCCACAACGCAAACCATAAAGCAGAGAGTACTCACGTGCCTGACGAAGCTCTCAGACCGTGACACTCAAATTCTCGGAGCCAAGGAACTAGAATCCATTGCTCGAAGCCTAGACCCAACCACAGTTCCAGTGTTCCTCTCTTGCATTCATTCCACCGACTCTTCCGACAAAACTCCTGTTCGCAAACAATGCGTTCTACTCCTCGCCGTTCTCTCCGAAGCGCACGGTAATGCTCTCTCTCCCTTCCTCTCCAAAATCCTGGCCAACATCGTTCGCCGCCTCCGCGACCCTGACTCCTCGGTTCGAACTGCCTGCGCGGACTCGGTTTCCGCATTGTCGGCGCGCGTCACGAGACAGCCGTTTTCCTCGTTCCTCAAGCCGTTGGCGGAGGCGCTCTTCACGGAGCAGGACGTTAACTCGCAGGCCGGCGCGGCGTTGTGTTTGGCCTCCGCGATTCGCGGAGCTCCGGATCCTGACCCTGCCAGGCTGGCGAAGCTCCTGCCGAGGTTCGAGAAGCTTCTGAAGAGCAAAGCGTTCAAGGCCAAGGCGGCGCTTCTGGTGCTTATTGGAAGCGTTGTTGAGGCTGGAGGCGCGTCAAGTCACGGCGCGTGTAGGAACCTTGTCCGTTGCCTGGTGGATTCGTTGAGTAGCGACGATTGGGCTACGCGGAAAGGTGCGGCGGAGGCGTTGATGAAACTAGCCATCGTGGAGAGGGACCTCTTATCAGAATTTAAGGCTGGTTATTTGAAGGTTTTCGAGGATCGGCGATTTGATAAGGTATAGTTATTTCAATTCTGTCGAGAAGATTTTACTGTTTTTTCGCCTTTTAATTTCGAAAGGAGGTTCTAGATTGAAGTATTTGTGTTGGTGTTGTGGTTACTAAAATTGCGAGCAATTGTGGTTGTAATGATGAAGTTGAGATCTCACAAATTGTGATGTTGTGATTGCGATAGTAGTTGTGGATTGAATTTTGAAACATTGTTTAGGAGTGAATTTAGTTTGTGTCTTGTTTGTGTTTAGGTAAAGTTGGTTCGGGAAGTTAAGAATCAGATGTTGGATGCGTGGAAGCAGATTCCTGATGTTTCGGGTGAATTCTCTCCACCTCCGCTTTCACAGGCTTCTTCTAAGGGTATTGATTTATTTGAATTTTGTTTTGCTTGGTGTTTTCAACACTGATCAACACCTGTTAGTTAAATCACTTTGGATGAATTGAATTATAGAAAATTAGAAACTCAGATCTTGTTGTGTTTCCTTGAGTCTCAAATAGGAAATCATGGTAAATAATTTTTGTGATCGATGTAGGGTTATTTGATCTCACATTAATTCAAAATGTTTATGATCTAGTTTTTTTTTTTTTTTTTTTGAGATCATATGTGAATTTTCATTGGTTGTTTTTCTCATGTTCTTGTGGTTTTGGGCTCTCATTTTTTTATTCAGAGAATGCAAGTGATGGGCGCTACCCACCTGTATCTCAAAACTCATGTAGTCCTGGTTCTGTAATGAATAAATTGAGGAAGAAACCAAGCCCTGTTAACAGATCAACTCCGCCAGATAGATCTACGGCTAGGAATGCTAAAAAGATGAGTGCATTAAGTGGCAATCAGGTGAGTTCAGGTGTTCTGCGTAAACTTAACCATAACCATTGGGATGTTCGAATTGGTGTGTCGAAAGTTCCTGATCAGGGTGAACTTCAGCAGAGAGATGAAACTGTTCTGGAAAGAAGCAAAAGGGATATGAGTAGATTTTTTAGGTCGGAGACTAAACGGGCTCTATTTGATAAAAATCATGACGACGACAAGGTGCATAAATTTGGTGGGTCAAAAGCGGGATCTCGTGTGGTTCCTTGTTCTGATGAGAGTGAAGACTCAGGTCCTGTCTGTAATGCCACTAAAGATCTCAATCGGAATGGCAAAGAGAGTGAGGAATTATCTTTGATTCGTGCCCAGTTACGTCAAATTGAGAAGCAGCAGTCAAGTCTGCTTGATCTTCTACAGGTTTGTTCTATTATCCATATGCTTAAAAACACTTTCCCTCATAAATTTTTTAATCTATTCGGCTCCACTTGATATTTCTGCAATTTTTTGGGGAAAGAATGCTTAGTGATTAATATCAATGGTGTGTTAGAAATTCCTTCTTCTTTCTGATATATGTCCATATATGGAGCTTGTACACTAACCTATAATGAGCATGTCTGACAGTACCCACCATATTCTTACAGAAATTCATGGGGAACTCTGAAAATGGAATGCGATCATTAGAGACTCGTGTGCACGGCCTTGAGTTAGCTTTGGATGAGATTTCTTATGATTTGGCTGTATCAAGTGGAAGGATGACTAAATATGATGCTCCTAGGAATACATGTTGCTTGTTACCTGGTGCCGAATTTTTAAGCTCCAAATTCTGGAGGAAAACGCAAGGCAGGTATTCATCCTACCGAGTATCTGGATCTGGTGGCACCCAATCGCTAGCTTCCACTCATTATGGGGTTAATAGGAATGCCGAAGGTATGTTGACAAGCCACAGATTTAGGGTCCATGGTGATGGAAGCTTCATCACTAATCCTCTGGCAGAGATTAAAACTAGTTCAAGGGAAATTTCAGGCCCTGCAAGATCAGCGCTAGTTTAAAAGCAGGTTCGCTATTTAAGTTCAGCAGTATATGTCTCCCATTTAGTAGACATTATGCCCTTACCAATGTTGGGGAATGCCACATCCCATCTTCACATACTTGCATAATTCTGGTAATTAAGGAAATGCATCACACTAATAATCTATAAAGTTTAACATAGTTGGACCCAACAAGGCTTAGATCCACGTTTGAGACGTCAAATTTACCATTAAAACAAGATTACAAGTAGTGTTTGCGTTCACTTTCAATTTCTTCTATGTATAGCTATCCCCTAGACCTCGCCATCCTTACATCTCAACCTTGTGAAGGTCTCTGGCCCTTGAATCTCATTTTCCTTATGCAAGTATGACACAAGAACTTGCTTTTAGAACTTGCATGATGACAAATTCTAGAGGAAAACAGGACCATTATTAATCTTTCTGGCTCTCTTAGGTCTGGTGGCATCCTATCACTATCTGCCTTTTCACGACAGAGCTGGCAGGAACGTTGAAAATTATTTGACAAGCTTAAGATTCGGGGTACATGATAAAGGAGATTGTAGGGCTTTATCACTAGTTTATGGGAGATCCTAATTCAAGGGAGTTTCTGCTTTTGCAAGAACAGAACCACTTTTTTTTTTTTTGTAAAAACAGAACCACTTTAAAATGTAGATTTGCTTTTTACATTTTGCAGTCGATCCCTCTCTAAATAACATGCGTACGTACTATACGTAATTAAGGAAAAGCTTCACACGAGATAAATGTTCGTGACACGTTAGAGTTTTTATCCCTCGATCACTCCTCTCACTCTATACATCCCTTATATATTGCCAACATATTCTTTTTTAACATACGCTTGAACACTAATGTACACTTGAACACACTTTATTTGATAAGTTAGATTCTCATAAAATCAAATCATACACCTTATAAACTGGTTCCCTTAAGTTTTTTAAAAAAACTAATCAATTACATGAAGTGTCTTCATAAGAGTGTATTGTTAATATTTCTCGTTTTTCAAAACCTTGCAGGGCTCTGCCCATCGATTACTTTAGAGAGACAGCGCATAGGAATGTATTTGCCTAATTACCATCTTTACGCAACACACCTGATATTCAATTGAAGAATAATTTTGAAATCTCTATTTCTTTAGCCATATGAAAAAAAAATTGAATATATTTTGTACACTCAAAATATTAAATGCATATCTTTATGTTAATCCTTTGTAGACTGGCATTAGGAAAACTTGTGAGAGGATTTATTAAAAAAATTAGTTTTTACTCATTATTGAAAACTCTATTTTTTTGGGTTTTGTAACTTGTTAATCTTTTTCTCCTTTTTTCTAATTGGCATAACCTTGTCTTTAAGGTAAGTTTTTTTTACAATGAAATTACAAGTTTGAACCTGGTCAATTACTCAAAATTTTCACTACTGGGTTGATCATAGTGGCTAATCTTTAGGATAAGTTTAAATCATTAAAAATGTAAATTTTTATTTAAAATTATATTATTATTTATTACACCTTATGTTTTTATGTAATTATCGTAATGACTAAGGATTAACACATTTTGATAATTATAATTATAATATTTGAGCCTACTTATAAAATAGGTGTGTATCAATAACATTATCTAAATCAATAAAAATTGCAACTTTGAGATTAATGACACCGAGTTATGCAACTGAGCTGCTTACTTTCTATTGACTGCATTCTTGCTACTCTGCCCTACCTCTAATGCTATAGGCGTGGTTTGGTTGAGTACCTGCTGCAACGGAACGGCATTTGGTAGAAGGAGAAAAATGATCCTACGGGTCAACGGAGTTTTGATTGTCTCGAACGGCGTGAAAAATTAATATCAACCCTTAATATTTTCACTTCAACTCAACTCCGTTTTCCCAACTGCAAACCAAACACCCCAATAGTTCTGTACTTCCCTTCTCTCTTATCTTACTTTCTAGCAGATGTGCTACACAAAATATACTGCCAGTTTGATCTTCATCTTCTGATTCTCAACCAGCATGGTGGAAAAAATTCCCTTCACTAGGGGAGTGTGTCTGACAATGATGTAATCAGAATTCATGTTTGGTACGCCCGGAAGTATTGTATATTTGGAAGAAGATGGAGAAAATGGCTGCCAAACATTCTTCATGGTCCAGAATTTTGTTATATGCCACGACCATTGTTGTAATAGAACATATTTCCAAGTGAGTTTAGGGCTAAATATTACATTTTCCAGTAGAGGGTGAATCTGTACATGGGAGTTCACAACAGAATGCTTGCTTGGTTGATGATTCAGTACTACATTCAATAAGCCTGACGGGGGTGGGTGCCAGGGATGAATACCAAAATGACTTTCATTTTTCCGTTTTAACTTTCGTTTTTTATGTTCACCCAAAAAAACTTGTTTTTATAATTTTGTGAAAAGAATGGTTAAAATGTCAAAACAAAATTAATTATTAAAATTATCAATACTCAAAAACAAATCAAACTAGATAAATGTCATGTTTGATTTTTTTTTACTAAACATGGTTTTTAAAATAAGTGAAATCTTAACTATGTTTAATGTTGTTTTTTTATTTACAAAAGTTTAAATGAATTGAGTCTTGTTAAAACATGTCTTAACCATGTTTACTATGTTTAATGCTTTGTCTGTGCAAATTGAGAGAGGATAGAAATAAGGAGGTAATGTGAGAGAAGATAATATCCTTTATCTGCTTATTTGAGTGGGAAAATGAAGGAATAAAATATAAATTGTGGAATTTGGAGAAAAAGCTTTTCAGGAAGGAAATTGCAAGAAATTAAGAATTGAATTCTTATTCTTGAAGTTTAAAATAAAATAATTTTACAATATATTTAAAATAAATAAAAATAAATGTTTTTATATTAATAAAAGTACAAGAAGAATTTTTTTAGAATTTTTATATTCAAATTTAATTTTATAATTTATCATTTCTTTTTGTAATGACCTTTTATTTTAATGTTTAATGAGTCCATTACATTTTGTTTAATCCAAATGAGTGAAAGATAATTTTTATTGCTATCATATTTCTCAGCTTAATTAAACTACACAACAAAGTTGAGAGGCCTTGTGAGATTCTCATCAACAAATACATGCTGAACATCTTTTGTTCAGTTGGGCCTTCTCTCTAATTTCGTTCTTAGACTAAGCCTACAAAAGATGTTTTACGGTTCTTTTCTGAGTGTTGTTATTCAAGTCTTCTCAATTTGTTACTCTCACATTGATTTAAATTATTTTAAATTTGAATTATAAAAGTATCCCTCCTTTAAAAATTCGAAAATGACTATCCTTTTTTCTTCTAATTTTATTTTCAATTCTGTAAAATTAACACCTAGTGTCATAGTTCCCTTTTGCTTAAAGCCATAACAAAAGAAGCAGAACCTTACACTTGTTCTCTTTCTTTTTCTATCACCGTCTTCTTAGACAATAGGAAAACAGAAGAGAATTCATATAAATGTGCAACTCAGATGGTGATTGCATACCCATGAGTTTTCTCTTAGGTCTTCCCTTTGCCTTTCTCTCCCTCCTTCTCTCAATTGTTGGCCTTGTTGTCTGGATCGTTGGGTAAGTAAGCACACCCTTTTCACTATCATCAATTTTTTGTGTGCAAAATTTCAATGCAATTTAAATTTTATTTTACTCAGTTGGAAGTTGTGATTTTTCCAATGTACCATCCCTAGAATCCCTCATCACTCATCACTTAAGCTATAGTTAAGAATTGTACAATTAATTAGATATATTAATATTGATTAGTGAAAATACACTATTTTATACTATTTCCGTCCTTAAATACAATACTTTTTTTACATAATTCACACGTGTTAAGGAAGATGGTTAATTTAGTTAAAATTATTAAATTTTTTAAAAATTTATAGTAATTTTTTAAAATTATTCTTAAAGTGATTATTATTCATCATTAAATTTTTTTCAGTTATTCTCTTTCCATTTAGTCTCTCTCCACTTATTATCCAATTAATATTGGAGAGATAGATAATTTAATTAAAGTATGTCATTTATTATTATATTGATTCCAATAAAATTTATACATTAATAGAGAGTATTTAGGTAAAAAAATAATTAATAACATTGAAATTTAAAAACGGTGGACAAATTTTTTTTTTTTGGAAATGGTCTTATATGGGACGGAGGTAAAAATATAATAAATGCATCATTTATAAAAAAACATATATATCTTGAACTCAGTAAACGATTGGGAAAATGGATACATCGTCCTCAATGGAAGTCCTCTATAATGATTTTTGGGTGTGTTTGGTTTTCCAACTGTTTGACCAACCCTAAAAATAGATCATACGGTCAAATAAAGTTTTGATTGTCTCGAACGGTATGAATATTAACCTTTAAATTTTTCTATTTTCATAACTCCGTTACCTAACTGAAAACCAAACCAATTTATGTTCTAACCTTCTTGGTCATTGTTTTGCAAAGCAAAAAAAAATCACTTAAGGGTTATAGAATCTAGAGCACTATAGTATATCTGCTTTTGAATGGCAACATTCATGGTACTTCAGATTGTACAATCTCCCACTAGAAAACAGTTAGCAAATTGTGTGATTCGGGCTAGTATAAACATGCCTCTGAATGGTACAATCCGTAAGCATCGATATAATACTTCAAATTGAATAATATGGTCTTCAGAAATAATTTCCCCATATCATCAGATTCAAGAACTCTCAACGAAAGGCAAAAAAAGGAGTCGACGAACATTGTTTTAGTTTCAAGAGAAGAAGATTTCCTTGAATTCAAAGTTTGGTGATGCCTTAGAAATTCAATAGCCGAAAATTGTGGTTTGCAAAGGTGAAAAATGGGAGTGACAAAAAAAAATCACTAATCGTATATGGATGATATCTCCAAAACTCAATATTATGTTAAATTTTTTCATTACGACGGATGATATGATTGTATTTTGTCTAAAAAATACAAGGGTGGTGTTTGGGCTTAAGAGGCGTTAAATTCCACAAAATCTTAGGGATGAAGTGTGTCTTTAGTAGTTTGAATAAAGCTTTAAGGAAATTGTACTTTTGTAAAATCTAGTTTGTATAGTTTGAGGTCTTCTAATTATTAGCAGTTCAAACCTAACAAAATCTCGGACTAGCCTAATCAAATTTCACCCATATGTTATGTATGTAAAAATGAGTTATATAATTTAAGACATTTATTTGAAGAAAAAATTGATATAATTTCATAGGGAAATAGTAAGAATTAAAAAAATGTGATTCTATCTTATTAAGAAAATCAGAAAAATGTAAGTTTTCTCTGTTGCATTTATATTTTTTTATCCTTAATTTTTTTGTTCAAATGAACTGTTTCAATAAAAATTGTTTACTAATAATTAATTGGGTACTTTTTAGTACCAATAAGTTAGTATTTCGAACGCTAGTTTGTACATACGTATATTTTAAGAATTAAAATAAACATTATCATGTGTATAAACCGTTTGTGAACATATAAATTAATGTAACAACATTTTCCACTTGGATGTAGCCGCATAACCCAAGTGATTGAGGAAAAACAAAAATTTGAGTAGAAAATTATGCATTTTAATTTTGACAACTAGTAACCTAAATCTAATTTTAAGCACGAATTTGGTGAGCTACCACTCGTGAAGGCCTCTAGCCATACAAAGAAAGAGGCACAAGTCAAAGTGCACACAAAATTGCATAATTTATTTACTATGGCTTATCAACTTTAGATGAGATACCGCAAATACTTGGCTCTAAGGGTCCATTTAGTATGCAGTTCAGGAAACACAATTATAATAATGAAAAAATTTAAAGGTTAACATTAATCTTTTCACCGTTCGAGACAATTAAAACTCAGATTGACCGTAAAATTTTTTTAAGAGTTAGCCAAACCAAGGTTTGACCAACCCAAACTCCTAACCAAATATTCCTAAATCATTCTCTCTCTCTCTCTCTCTCTCTCTCTCTCTCTCTATATATATATATATATATATATATATATATCATAAACATCAACATCTCACAAATCTCAACCGTGACAAATGACAAGGGTGATCATTAAAAAGAAATTAAGAAAATTGAAATTCGTTTAACAGAAATTAAACATTAGGATTCCACGTTGAGAAGGATGCCACATTGAAAATTGATGGCCCAAAAAGTACTTGAATGGAAAATGTGAAGATGCATTTGTTATGTATAAAGAGATAACTACATTAATGATGAAATCAACAATTTCATAGGGTCAAACAACAAAACATATAAGATTCTAAACGGTCTTGTAAACAAACGTGTTTTAAAACATACATATATGATAATTGTGTTTAAAAGAAATTATATCTATTGTAGACATAAAACGAGGTTGTCTATTGAAACATGTCCTTAAGAGTTTATAGGAGCACTCTCACCAAAAACTACATCTTTGAATGCTAATTTGATAGTGCACAACCCTTGTAAATGTTATGAGATTATGCATATATGTTAGAGCAACTACCTATAAGCATCACACACTCTATTTATAGACTTAGGTATGACCTGGTGAGCTCTTTATAATGATTGAGCTCTTGACTCATTCTGAATGAGTTATGCCTAATAGTTTTATTTTACTCCAACTAAACCACAAGTTATTCTCTGATAAGCTTATTCTATTCATGTGACCCTTGGGAAAATACTTGGTCATATAAATAATAAACCCTTTTATTATCAATATAAAATAAGAGCGACATCTAAAAATGCATCATTATGTCCAAATATCATTAATCATTGACATAACTTATAAGTGATAACCATTTTATATGTTTGTTTCTTTTATCATGATATCCAATTGGGCCTAAGGCATGGTTGTCGTTATCCTAGTGTGACCCAATTCATTTTGGTGTTTTCTCATCAATAGCTTGCTCATGTGTGCTACCTTGTTTGGGGATTTTATCCCTACGTTTCTTGGCTTCTTTGTGTATTTTTATTCAATGTTTCCGCTTGATATCTAGCATGGGACTTGTACTGTTTGGTTCCTTTCTCATATCTTCATATACGGGAAGGGAAAGATACCTTGTATATGCCTTTTTCCATTGCAATCATACTCTTTGTGGCGTATACGTTTGGGGTTCCTTTCTACCGATCTAGTTATTATGGTAATATGTCATATTGTAGCACTTGATTTCTTGTGATTTGGTTTGTGATGCAAGAGGTTTGACTTATGAACTTAAATGTGAAAAATTTATTCGTATTTTCATTAATTAATCATACTTGTATCAGGATTCGAAGATAGGAAATCAGGGAGTCACATGTTCATTATGTGCGTGTATATGCTAGTCCCTAAACTTAAAATTTTCATTTACAAACATAGATTCAACAAATATATTTCCTCACATAGATCTCAACCTTATTCCCATGTCTTTAGCCATTAAAAATGGAGAACCTTCTGAATTGATAGATTTAAATGTAAAACCATTTGCTACCAATATTGATAAGGCCAACCAATAACATGGAACCATGCTTTGATGCCAACAACATTCGTAATGCAGCAGGTATATATATATATATATATATATATATATATATATATAGATGATGAATCATATGAGAAAAGCTCTCTTATGTGAGTGTGAGGAGCGAATATGGGCCGTACAACCATACAATGGATGGTTGAGATTAATCATGTAAGTTTTTTAAAAAGTCATATTACTTTTTAAGTGATCATGTGACTTTGAAAAACTTTTAATCTCAGCCATCCATTGTATGGTTATAGGATCCAGATTCACTCATTTTACTCTCACATAAGAGAACCTTTCTCATAAGATATATCCCCTATATATATAATGTTTGTTTTTGTGATGATATAAATTCACTCTACACATGTTAATGTAAGTTTCCTTCTATATATAGTTAATGTAAGTTTCGTTTCATTTTACATAAATTCACTTATATAATTGCTAACGTAAGTTTTATTTCATTTTATATAAATTCATTCTATAATTTGTTAACGTAAGTTTCTTTTTTATTTTGAAAAAATTAAAAGATATGTAGATGATGAAGGCCAAGCCAATATGGAAGACGTAAGAACCCAAAATCCATAACAGAAGTTGAAATGCTTGACTAATGAAGAACGTAGGGCTATTTATCATATTTTATGTGAAAAATATCCTGACAGAAGATTAAAAAGAGGAGTAACAAAAGCATTGGCTTCACCATTTCATGTTTCTATAGAAATTATTCAACATATATGGAACAGATCAAAAGAAAATGACTCACATGATGTGTCTCAAAGAAAGTTAAGGAATTGCAAATAAAAGAATTGAAATTAATGATGATCAATTTTTCCAAACTCTTTAACTCAAAGAACAACAATTTAGTCTTTAGCCTATGCTTTGAATACAAATGCAACCATTATTTAGGATTCTACAGTCAGAAGATATATGTTGTCATTCAAATGCAATAAAACCATTATTGAAAGAAGAAAATAGAAGGACTTGATTGAAGTTTTGTTCATTGATACTTAAAGGTATACCACATGATCCAATATTTAAAGGTATGCATAATGTCATCCATATGGACGAGAAGTGGCTTTATATGTTAAAGAAATCTGAAAATTATTATCTACTATCAGATGAGGAAGAGCCATATCTTACTTGTAAAAGCAAAATTTTCATAACAAAAGTCATGTTTTTAGTTGCTCTAGCACGCCTAAGATTTGATTCTTAAGGTAACAAAGTTTTCTATGGAAAAATTAGACTTTTCCCTTTCATTACTCAAGAACTTGCTAAAAGGACTAGCGTGAATTGAGTTGTAGGAAAATGGAGACAAAAGTAATGACTTTAGTGAATAGAGAGGTGATAAGAACAATTCTAATTAAGAAAGAACTACCTACCATCAAGGAAAAGTGGCCAGAGATGAGTTGTAGCATCCACTCTTTATTCCATAAGATAATGCTCAAACACATATTTGTCATAACGATGTTGAGTTTCTTAGAGAAACTTTACAAGATGGATATGATATTCATTTAATGCATCAACCTGTAAATTCTTCAGGTTTGAATATCTTAGATCTTAGATTCTCTGGTGTCATACAATCTTTGATAAGAACATCCATGATGTCCTTCATCTACCTATATTTTTATGTTGCATGGTCGGACTACTGATGGAATTCATAGTACTTTCTAGGATTTCCAAGCGTCTTGCTAAACTCTGGTTTCCTGATTCCATATACGAAAAAAGATGGCTAACCGATCTCTCTCAAAATCTAAGCTGGTCCAATGTTAGGTCAAGCATAGTGGTCAAAACTGAACACTTTCTTTTCTTGAAGACAAGTTTGGACCTATCTACCCCTCTTCTTCTTAGGCGTCTTCTCAAACTTTTGCTTTTCTTTTTCTTTCTCTTATGGGACCAAGGTAGATATTGGAGAAGTCTTTACCGTTGTGCCTTCCAAGTGCATCTCTATGCTAAAGTACTTGGTGGCTTTCTTTCAAAACTCTTTAAAAGTCTAGGAAGGTCCTTTTTTTAGAGAGAAAGAAAATACAGACTTCGGTTGTCAGGCTTCGATAATGATGTAAAGCTAAATGGCTTCCATCAGATCAGGTACCATAACGGCCTCTTTATAAAACCACTTTAAAAATCCTTTAAGGATTCCTTCTCAACCTGCTTAATCTAAGCCAAGGTATGGGAAGTCTTAAGGATATTCCTTGAGATAACAAAATGATTTCTAAAAGCCTCCGTTATATCAGTCCAGAAATCAATTGAGCCTGTAGGAAGGGCCTTGAACCAACTAAGCACTTCTTTAGTAATGGTTTTAAGGAACATTCTACATATCACCTTTCTACCTTTAAGAACATAGCCTTATAGGTGTATGCATCCAGATGCTTCCCAGATCAGTTTCATCAGAGTACTTCCCTATTGACAACAACTGGCTGATTTGCAGATGCTTAAGAATAAGAATCCCCATTAGCTTTCTAGAGAAGGGTACATTCACCCTATACCCTGTTGAAGTGCCTATGGTATGTGCATTCCTAAATCAGGGGAACGACAATCATCTCGGTATTAGGATTCATAATGGTCTTCATCATAGCTAAGGATTTTAGAATAGGACGATGTGGTGGAAATTATGGTGAGATGTTGTTAGGGAGAGGTCTTGTTGGTGAAGCTTGACATTGTGCAACTACTCACTACTCTAGCTACTTGTGTATTTTTCTTATCTCTACCAACTCTGCCTTAAGTTGATGAATGATTTTATCACAGGGATCTGGCTAGGCTAAGACTGCAACATGTCTTGCACTCTGGTTGGGAGATGTCAGGATGTCAGCCAAACTAACGCCATAGGCTAGATGCCTAGGTTTTAAGTGTGTGACATCCTGTACTTGACATTCTAGGACATTCCAGGGTTGGGGATTGCTGATGGGCAGTGTCCATACCTATGAACATGGTTGTGGAAATACCTTTAGCGGGACCCTCCAGGCATGCTAATGATCTATCCGATATGGGGGACAAAATGTTTAGTATCAGTATTGGGTAAATCTTTCTCTTATATGTTACACCAGTCTAGTGGAAATTTGGTATTATGTATCTCAGTCCAGGGGGATCTGAAAGTCTTATAATGAATCCGTCCAGCCAATATACCGGTATCTTACGTTAAGGGCCAAAATATGGTGTCACCAATAAAGGCACTCTAACGCTGAAGTCAATATTAGATAAATCAATATTGGAGCTTAAGCGTGGTTGGTGAGCATACCTTAATGGGGAGTAAATGCATGGTATTAAAACTGGACTGGGTCGGGGTCCAAGAACCGGCCTCACGAAAGTCCTTCAATCTCTAATATTACACTAGTGCAATGGGGATCCAGTATTACATCCTTGATTCCAATAGGGAATAAAAGTCTTAGAGTGATTCTTCTTACCAAATCACTAGTCTTATGTGTTGTGGGGCGAAAGGGGGTATCACTTGCAAGGACACTTCAACGCTCAAGTTAGTGAAAGTTTAAAGGAATTTCAGAGCTTAAGCGTAAGGTTAGAGAAAATGTTCTTACATATTACATTGATAAATGAATCTTTATACCTGGAGGGAGTGGAAGAGTCTTCTTGCTTACCAAGTATTCCGTACATGGTGTCAGTACTTACTCTACTCTTCTGCAGTAAAACTAACTCATGATGGAGACGATTCACAGCGGCTCTACCTACCCATCAGTCACTTTACAGGCTACTTGTTAAGCACTCTAGGATATAGGTCAACCCTAATCCTCCGGTATTGGGTGAATAACTACAGGGTCAATTTAAGGACCTTTCGTAATACCACTCATTCCGATTAAATTATTTCATTACGTAAGACGTTGGTGTTGAGAAAATGGTTCACACCGGTCATCACGCCATACCTGTCCCAAATGACGAATTTTAGTCAAATCACCCTTCAGTCCAAGGGCCAGTCTTAGGACTGAATCAGTATTTATAGATTGGAATGATAAAACATCCTACATGGAATGTGTCAATATAAAATCTATAAAAAATAAATAAAGCTGACACGGTCACAGACATTTTGGACATCATTATTAGGTATGAAGCCGGTATTGTAACATTCCTAGTGATTTTATATTTAAAAAGGATAATGAAATGTGCAGGTGGCTTTAAATTATAATAAATTAAAGATGTAAGGCGTTAATATGATCTGAAGATGAATTTTAAGGGGATTTTATGGTTCTTCCTGACGCGTAGCGTCAAGGTGAAAATTAAGAGTTGACGCGTAGCACTAGGGTGATGCGTAGCGTCAGGGTGACACGTAACGCCAGGGTAACGCATAGTGTCAGCGTCACAGACAGAATTAAAGCATAGCAGTGGCTGAAATGGAGACGCATGCAAAAACACATTCTTCCTCTTTCTCCTTTCCCTCTTGTTGTGGGAGACCCAAATCCAAGTTGATTCATGGAGAGAGATATGAGAGTTAATTACATTCTTGGCCTCAGGGGACCAAGGTATGTCCATGGGTGCTCTTAATTGTGTCTTTTCCTTTCTCTTCTTTATTAAATTCGGACTGCATGAAGTAAGGGAAAAAGAGTTTTGCATCTTCCATTATTATGGTACTTAAGGCATAAGAGTAATGCTTTGGTGGTGTGGGTGTCTTAAAATTCATATTTTTCTTCTTTTCTTTTTGTGACTGAGTGGGTACATGCATGTGAGGTTCTTGTTTGGCATTCTTATAGCAAGGTGGAGCTTATTTAGAGCCTTTAATGTGATGGGTACAACAAATAGTTTATGGATTTCCTTGTTCGGTGACCGTAGGTGATGGATCGAGGTTCTAATTAGCAGTGAACAATGTAGATGCTTGAATTGGAAGTGGAACGACAAATTCGAAAATGTAGGATGTGACCGGTATCGAGAATAAGGATGCACAATAGACCTTGGAAATAATAGACAAGAAATAAAGGAATGGGTGAACATGTAGTCGAATATGTTGATATGTGATAATTAAATAAGTATAGAATAACCTATATGGAACAAGTAAATTTATGAAATAAAGTGATATGATGAAAAATAGGTATATGATAGTTTATGAAATAATAGTGAACCTAAGAGGGATGTACACGATATATATGTATATATACAAATATGTGAGGTACTTGAGTGAGAACAAAATAATGAGAAATATGATAATTTGTAATTGATAAGGCATAAAAGATATTAATGAGATAATAAGACTATGTAAGTGGAAGAGAGATTACAAATTATAATGAATAATCCTGATAGGAAAATAATATGGATAAAGTTAGAATGAATAATGATGGGGTTTTAGGTTAATGGCTAAAATAATGTAAATGGCATGTTGCTAATGACGGTGGTGATACGCATACTCATATGTATATAGATAACACGAATATTGTCCTAGTTAATGATGATTCATGTTGATGATTAATGATGAATTGATGATATATATAATGACCTAATATGGTTAGAATTGTGTAAATACTAATGGTAATGAACAATGTGAATAGCTATGGCAAATTAATGATTATAATGGCATAATGTTAGTAAGGATGTTGATACGTACATGTATGACGTGATGACATAAATGGTAATTATATTTCATGAAATTATATAATAAGTGGCGTATTATGATATTGTGAATAATGATGATTGAGCTTTATGATCCTGATCGATTTTTGGTGAGATGCTGCTTGGTGATAGTATCACATTATATTTAGGACCAGGTCTGTATAGCTGCCCTGGATGGTTGAGATGTGAGGCTTGGTGCCATTTGAGCAGAGAAACTGAGGTAAGTAATTGATTATATGATTGTTTGATTTATGTGGAGGAGGATGACTAGCGGTATATGTTACTCTTGCTTTTGGCTTTCATGGTCAAGTCAGACCCAGTTGAGCTACCCAGTGGTCAAGTAGGGAGCCAAGTAAGGCTCAGTGAACTAAGTAGGGTTCACGGGGTGTCAAGTAGGATCCCCAACTGAAGGTCGATCATTTTGGTATCTGGATACTAGAGCGTTATATTACCTATTTGAGAGTCAGTTGTGTTTTACATTCTCTGTCTTATTTGTATGTTTATGATGAGGCTAATTAATATGTTGAGTTCGTGTGTATTAGAATTGGATAATGAATTAGAGAGTAAATGGTTGGGTATGTATGTTTGAATTTAATTGATCATAGTATGTTAATGATAGTGTTAATTTTGGTAACTAATGGGATTGTGAAAGTATGATAACTAGAATGGTAAGTAAAGGGATGACGTGAAAGGAAAATAATAATAATTGATACTTATAACTAGGAAGGTAGCTAGATTACACTTTTTCTAGCCTTGTGGTTTATTTCTGCATTAATGCTTAATTCCAGTCACTCACCCCCTTTTATTGTGGTTTTAGTGACTGCTGGCAGGTTGTGGATGCACACCACAGAGGCAAGCGCTAAATGAGGCCAGGGCGAATGGAACCAAAGAAGATGTACATCTGTTTATTGATTTATGAAAATGTAGAGTTATGTTAATTTGTGATGTGGTGTATGTGGATTTAATTAGTATTCATAGGCGTAGTGATATCAAGTGGCATGGAGCCATTTGGGTAGTTGATCCATTATGATATAGGATTATGATTGTATGTGTGTGATGCCCAGGTATTGATTTGTGATGTATGATGATGTAGAATGGTAGGGTATTATGCATATGCAGATGTATAGCACGAAGCCATTGCATGATTGCATAAGATTGGAAGGTATTGTGATGTGTGTATGATATCATTGTGGGGTATGATAGTGAGTGAACTGATATGTTTGATAAAGAGTTTGATTACGCTTTGAATAATAGTGACATAATGGAAGAATGTTGAAATATAGGAACTAAATAGGTGAATTTACGATCTGGTGGGTTTTGGGACCCTTGGAAGGGACCAATAGGTTCCCTAAGACATTTTGAAACTGTTCATATAGGCCTTGGCCAATTTGGAGTCCATCTAGGTAGTTTGGTACATAGGTTTTGCCTATAGATGGTTTAAATGCATTTTTATGCATAACTTACGCATATGACAGAATTTTGGCAAACGGACTGCCCCAACAGCTCCAAAATGGTGATAATATAGTGCCTATGAAGTTTAGAGAGGTTCGAAGTTGAAATAGGCAATTTAGGACCATCAAAAGTTTGCTAAATGGCCTAAAATGCATGATAGCAGCAAGTGTTGTTACCGTCATGCTAGCGCTATGTGTCCTCCCCACGCATAGTGCCAGGTTCATGTCAGGATGCTCATGTGTCAGACCCCTGTTTTGCCAAATTTGTTTTCTTTGCTTGTGCTTGAGTTTTAGGCTTTATAGGTGTCATATAGAAGTAGTTTTCTGACCCTTAGGTCTAATTGATCATTTTAAGGATGATGCATTTGATAATTAATTGTTTTTGCAAAAATTTTATTAGGGTTTTAATTAAATGGATTAAAATAATTAGAAATCAGGGAAGGATCTCACAGGTATGCCCCCGACGAATCTCTTACTTTGTCTCTAACACCGATCCTTATAGACTTGGGTCAAAAAGTTAATATCGCATAGCAGACAACTAGTGTCATGAGTTGATTGGGAAAAGTGTTCCACACTAGATAGCACCATTCTAAGGTTGACGCCATTTGAGCCGGTATAAAGCTCATATCACACACACACAGATGTGTCTGACGTATAAGGATAAGTTTTAGCTAAGTTTTAAAGTTGATGTTTCATTGCTAGAAAATGTAGTTAAATATTACCTTTGTGGAAACTGGATTATGGTGGATAATAAAACTTAGTAATTGCTTTGTTAAAACAGTGATTAACCTTCTCAAGCAACTTAGTATCAAGTTTGGCGTGGGATATCACATCTTACGTTAAATTTAGTGTAGGAGTTGGTGTCCTGTAACATCCCTGATGTTAAAATTTAATTTATTATATTGCGTGGGGTTAATTAAATATTAATAAAGATTAAATTAAATTAATTTGGATTAATTAAGGATTTTTTCTAAATTATTATAAATTAATTAAGAGTTTTTAGCAAAGTAATAAAATTTGAATAATTGATTTTGAGTGATTAATTAGTAAATTTAAATTTAGATTAAATTATGGTAATAAAATATGGATCTACCATAAGGTAAAAGTAAGTTTTTATTAAAGGGAATAAAGAAAATAGAGAATAAATAGCGAAATGATGAAAATACCCTTGAGGCTTTAAATGAAATTTCACTTCCTTTTGTCCTTCTCTTTACGCGAAAGAGAAAGAAAGAAACAGAAGCTTCAAGCTTCCTTCCATGGTCGCACCCTTGAATGGCATAGTCAGAGCTTAATTTCTTGTTGAAACCTGAAATTGATCGCATTTATGGATTCGTGGGAATGAGGTAAGCACATTGGTAACTTCAATTTTCTAGTTTTGATCATCCTCTTCTAAAATTGAATTTCACCCATGATAAAGGGCTTTTCGATTTCTTTGAGTTATGGTATTTTGAGCTTGTAAATGGAACCTTGGAATGATAGGTATTGACAATTCATTGATGGATTTTCATTTTGGTGTACGTAGGTAACAAACCAAAGGATCGGTGAGGCGTTGGCCAAAGAGGGACTTAGAAATAAGAGCGGAGTTAACTGATGTAAGCTTTGAAAGCCTTAAAAGTATATTTAGAATTGTTTTGGTAAAACAGGGTTTGATTTCAAAGACCGAATTACTAACCCCCTTCGTAACTCCCTTAAAGATATTAGGCGTACCCAATGTAGAGAACAAGAGTCGAAAGTTTGGAATCAAGGTAAGGGGGTGTTTGGAGTATTAATTAATTAGAAATATTATTCAACGTCAAGTGGCATCCAGAAAGGGATATAATTAGTGTAAAATGTAACACCCTCGGTTAACTAAGACAATTTCCTATACTGGAATGTCTCATTTAACTAAGAGTGTTACTTAAGGTTGTAAAATTAAGAACTGAAAAAAATGATACATAATAAAACACATTTGATGGAATAGAGCATTTATAATATAAATTGGTTCATTACATAGTCTTCAACAGTGCATTACATACTCTGAAATAAAGAAGGGGCACGCAGGCTCCCAAAATACAACTTGTGTCTACCAACTAATCCTAACTACTCAAACTACTAAGTTTGAACTACTTATCATTAGTAGGGAGGATGAAAGGTGAGTATCTTCTTCATTGGTACACCTCTGATCTCTCTGCCTATAGTTGTACAATGCATTTGAAGTAGCCCTAAGGAGATCTTTTATGGCCAGGCTCATGTTCGTAATGTCCTCGATGTCGCCGTAACTATAGCTTCAATAAATGTGGTAAAGGAAATTTTGTGATTAGTCTCACTCAGCTCAGGCCACAAATCAATCCATGAGGGATAGTTCCTTTTCTCTTGGTTCTTCCTCTAATTCCATTGGAGTAGCATGATCTACCTTGGGCTCTTCCTCAGGATCTTCCTTAGGGTATTCCTCACTGCCTGACCCTCTAGGAATCTGTGAAAGGGGCTTCATCACCTGTCGGGGTTGTACTTAAGAGTAGGCACACGTACTCTCGGTATTGCTCGAAGTGGCTCCAGTTCCGGATGACGACTTATCACACTAGGGGTTAGGTTATGGTTCTCCTTTAAAAGGTGTCGAAAGTCCTCATATCGGAGGATACGGGGTGGGTCATTGTATTTCCTCTTGAAGCTTTTAATTACTTTGACATCCTTGCCGAAGAGAGGTGGTTCAATTAATGGATCGGGAGCACGTGCGTCAGTTGCCTCGTGGCTTGTCTTGAGAGCATTCAGAGCTTTCTCCTAAATGATCGGTAACCTTATACTAAACATTATGTTTCCCTACTTGGGTCTTTTTAAGCATCCATCCACCATACTAAAAGAGATACAGTAAAGATGAGGAACTTGCTTCTACTTGTTGGTCACACAATAGGATGTTCGTCATTTCTGATGTCTCCCCAATCATTACCACAACATCATACAGTATTCATATTATAAAGTAATGAAGCTTTTCCCCATTTTCAGACTTACTACGTTATCATGGATAATATACTCTAAGATCCATCACTCATCAACAATTAATAGTTTAATCATTTTATGTAGTCGCAATTAGGTAGTTCACAATTTACAATAATTATTGGCCACAGTAACAATATCTAAACATGCATAATATCACAACACAAATTGAATACAACAAGTTAATGGGTTATTCATTCAAGATGTTATGCATAAGTTAGGTGTTTTATGCAATTCTGATCAATTAATATCCACATTATACAAATGGGGCCCAACACCTCATATCATCATCACAAATCACATCTCTTTAGTACGTCTATTAGGAGGAATACAAATTGTTTTGCCGGAGCGATCAGAGCTCACCAAGTTCCCGCAACAACGAGGGTACAAGACACGCACATCCAACTCATATGGATCCATCACATATATTCGTGATCACATTTAAACAGAACTGGTTCTCCACAGTCATAGATATACTTATTCTAGTCGAAGTACATCAGGCTTGCCACGGGTGCTACGCCGAACCATTGGATGCCCGACCTAGTGATACTCCCAAGATTCTCTCCAATAGAATTGGAACAATCATATTCTCAAGTGTACCTCTCACTGTACGCTCCCGACAAAAATCCAAATCATAATCTCAATCATATGCACATGATGCATGTTTAATGCATAACTCTATTTCGTTGTTAACTAATGTCACTATCACCAAGTAGGGTCCTTACACAGGGAGTCCTTTGTCCTTAACACAGAGGGTGAAACATGTTGTACAATCCCTAGTGTCTTATGAATTTATTTTCTCAAATGTTTATTGCTATGATTGCGTCATCCTTATATTTCTTTTGGTATCTTATGGATTCTTAGATATATTATGGATAAATGTATTATTTATGTGTAATACATGAGTTTTATGGAAATTCTTCTCAATTACTTCATTTTTTAAAGTTAACTAGCATTGAGGAGGACTAACCCCCTCTAGTGATAATATCACGTATTTGTATAAAATACTTATAGTAAATAATGTTTTCTCCTTTTTGGGGCATAGTACATTTAAACTCATAATTCCATACTTCTTTTAAAATTCCTTGTTCTATCACTATGTTTGTATTCAAGTAATGTGGGAGAGAAGGTCATAAACTATGCAGTTGTGGTTGCTGTATACTTTAACCGAGTAGGTGAAATATCGCTCTGTTGTATTGTTTACTATGAAACTTGGGTCCTCTTGACTTTACAGCTAATTGGTTTCTTAAATAACTTTGAAGTGAAAGAAATTAAATTTAGAAAATATAGGTTTCTACAATTTATTAGACCGATACACCGGATGTCGTCCCTTTGCATTTGCTTACTGCGTAACTTTGTCTTACTAGCCTTTAAATTAAAAACTCTTTCCACTCTTTATTTTAAGAAGTAATTAAAGCTTATGATTTATAAGATGTATGATAACACATGCCCAAAAATCCCATTACTATGATTCTTTGACCGATTTGGCGAAACGTCGTCCCATCGCATTTATTGGCTATGGAACTTTGTTCTTCGACTTTATGATGAACCCTTTTCGAGTTTATTTTAATAAAATCATTTCATAAAGGAAGTCTTCTTAATTACATGTTAGTGTTCTGTCCAAAATTACTGAAATTACATATAAATCGTTTTTCCTTTTCAGTTTTGTTGAAAACTTTGTTTTTAATGTATTTTCACTAGAAAACTCCGATTAAGGTGTTTCAAAAGCCAAAAATGATTAAATTTTGTTAAAATTCCATATTTATAAGATAAAATAATTATTAAATTCTGTCCAGAATCTGGTTTTTGCCAAAGAAGCCTTTATTTATCATTAAACATTATTTTCACCACCTAAATGTTACTAATCGCAGTTAAGGACAAAGTCATCGTTTTATCGCATTTCTTAAACTTATTTCTTTACTCCGAACAAAATCATTACTTTGCTCAAACTTACTCATTCTTTTATATCAAATAAAATCTCAAGGCCAATAACATCATCCATCCTCGCACCTTTAAAAATTTGTTTTTGACGATTTTTCCTCTAAAGACCCTACCAGGACTTTGATCCTTTTTCTTATCTTATTAAATCACAAATTATAGAACATAAACATACTCATACATTCACGGTTAGGATAACACATACGTCCGCATTTAAAATGCATACACAATCAACTCGATCATTCACAACGCTTAGCGATTGACGTACTAACTCGCGTACCGATTAAAAATTATTTTTCTCATTTAAACTTCACCATTAAATCACGGGGCAGAATATTAACTAAAATTTTATTGTCTTATTTTCATCACATAGTTACTAGAAATTAAATTTTTAACATGCAATCAAAGTCTCATGGTTTAGAAATTGTTGTTTTTACATATAAGGCACAAAAATCATATTTTGCTACCATATACTTTTTGCAAGAAAAGGAAACCTTTTCAAACCAGAACTTTTACCATGTCCATCATCATCCAAATAACACAAATATTACATTCAACAATTCACCTATACCATAGTTCATGTATGCATCATCAAAGCCTCTATTTTTAGTATTAGTTCTTTGCATGCAACATGTCTTTAAGATAAAATTCTTAAGAAGGCAGCCATACATGATCATTATTTTGTTATTAAATAAAATTTACCACCATACAAAAATCAAGAACATGAATCATGTATTCATAATGACCAAGACAAGGTTTAGTGGAGGTTTCCTCCCTTTACATCTTGAAGCTTTCATATAGGAGAGGATGTGGAGAATGAGCTCTTTACTAGATTGTTTCTTGATCTCCAAGTGCTCCAAGAGTTGTACCAAAGGGGAGAGGATAAGAGTGGTTGTTTTTATGGTGTAGAAAAAGAAAAGAGAGGCTTAGTGGTAGTAGTGTGTGTCTCAGCTAAGGTGAATAGGAGAAAGGAGAGGCTTGAAAAAAATTTTGAGTGGAGAAGGAGAAAAAGAGGGTCATGACAAGAAGGAGAAGCTAAGAGTATCATGCATGCAAAAATTTGGAAGAGAGCCTAAGGGAAGAGAGAAATGTTTCGGTCAAGGTAGAAGGAGAAGATAGAATGACTTGCCTTTGAAACTAAAGTGTTATGTGTGTGCCCTTTACATATATATATAAGGAGAGATAAGAGAGTGAAATGAGAAGAGAAGTGGCTGGAAATAAGGGGAGAAGAACCATGTGAAATGGGAGGGACAAAGGGGAATGTTCAACTTGCCTTGGAAAGGTGAAGAATGAATATTTTCCATGTAATGAATGGGATGATGCCACATAGACTAGGATAAGATGTAGTGGGTTGGTGATATGATAGGGTTATGGTTAGAAACATGGGGAAAGGAATGAAAGATGAATAGTGACATGAGTTGATGTGAGGGGCTTGTATAATTCAAGGCAAAATGGCATCAAAACTTATGAAATATGATAGTGTCTAGTGGCTTCAATTTTAAACTTTGTTCAAGTAGGATTCTAGAAAAGTGGTGAACAAAAAAGTTGTAGATATTTCTCTCCTCTTTACAACAAGCTAGGAATCACTTAATTCTGATAACAAGAGTGAAAGTTATGCTTAAAATACTAAACATTGTTCATACTAGGCGTAAATCTATGGGATAGTGGTTTAAAATAAAAATTGAGACTTCTAGGTTTAGAATTAGCTTTTGGTGTCTTCATAAGAATTATAGGTAATTTCATTATGAGAATTTCAAGACAAGAATCACCCGATTCCAATAACTATAGAGAAAGTTATACCCAAAACACTGAATCGGGTTATTTATGAGACTTATGAGGCAGTGATTTGAAATAAAAATAAGAGTTGTTTATTCCAAATTGGGTCTCAAGATCTATATAGGAATTGTAGTATATTTCATTACAAAGATTTTGAGACAAAAATAGCTTAAATCAGACATTTGTAGCAAAACTTATGTTGGAAACAATGAAGTATGCGCATAATCGTTCCCGATGCTAAGTCAGGAAACAGGAACTAAGATCTTGATCAGGTTTTGATAAGTTTTGAAGAAATAAATTAAGAACTGAATATCAACTAATTGGCATAGCCTCATGACATATTTCATGCATTAAGATCCTCTAAGGCTCTTAATACTCATCTTCCAGCTTTAGGCACAAGTTCCGGTATGACGCGTAAGCGGTCAGAAACTAGCTTCAAAATAAATTCTCTTAAAATATTATATATATATATATGTAACAACTGCCCTTTAACAAAATCAATATAGTATCGATCGAAGCCCAATCATCATTATTATCAGCCAATACAGACAGGTCATAACATCGGTCGTAGCCTTATACACAAACAATCATCACAACATATCTAACCCTTACATGTTCATCACCCTAAGGGTTTTCCTTAAAAATCAAGGATGTTAAATAAAATAGCTAATTTGACCAAATATATAATTGAGAGAATTTATAGTATAAATTATGACTACATATGAGTTTAGTAATGATGAGAACGAGAAACTAGGAATTATTATGTATGATTATGTTTAGTAATAAACTGATGAGATTGGTAATTAGAGTTTATTGAAACTGAGAAGATAAAGTATGTATATAGGAGTATATCAATGTATTGGAATGAGTTTTCAAATGTTGTGAATATAATAATGTAATGTATATGTTTGATATATATATATATATATATATATATATATATATATGTGTGTGTGTGTGTGTGTGTGTGTGTGTGTGTCAGATTGAACTCTAGGATGTTTTATGATGGACTTAACCTTGTATGAGAAATTATGAATAAAATTGTATCTAAGTGATTGAAAATATGTTACTAAATGTTTGTGCTCGAGTGGATGATATGAGGTTAATAATGAATATTATTTGGTCTGAGTGGCTTTGTAGTGAAATGAATAAATGATATATGATGTAACTGGAATATGTATATGAGAAGTTCATTGAAATTGCAATTATATTTAAGAGTGAACTTGTATTTGAGTGGTTATTTAGAGTGATTGAACTTTTATAAGTTTAAGTGACTATATGATAATGCGAAAGACAATTTGAGAGATAGTGTGCCTAGGTTGCCACCATTTTATTTGAAATAAAATACGTGAGTGGCTATGTTAATTAATATAAAAATATTGATATAGGATGAAATTGATGTACATGAGAAATTCTGATTATGATTGCATTTATATTTGTGATTAAAATTGTACCTGAATAACTGTTTAAAGTTTGTTTGAATATTGAAGATACTTGAGTGGCCATATGATGATATGAAAGAGAAATTGAGACATAGTGTATGCCTAAGTGGCCACCATATGATTAATAAAATGCCTAAGTGGCTTATTCATTTAATTGCCTGAGTGGCTTGAGATGTGATGATGGCCATTGGTGCCAATTTGATAAAGAAATTTTCTTAATTAACTAAGAGAAAGAGATTAAAATTGAATATATGTGATTATGTATGGTTTGGACAATTGTACGGTATATTTTGCCCCTTATTTTTGGCTCTCGTGGTCAAGTAGGATCCAGTTGAGCTACCTAGAGGTCAAGCAGGACTCAATGGTTGAGGTGGAGATTCAAGTAGAGCGTGGTGGACCAAGTAGGGTTCATAAGGTGTCAAGTAGGACCTCCAGCTGGCGACCAATCCATTTTAGTATTCAGATATTATCGAGTCTAATTAAACCCTAAATAAGAGTCAGTCGTGTATTATGTGTTTGATATTGTGAAATAATTATATGTAAATATTGTTATATGTAGCCTATGTGGCATGTGATGTGTGAAAGAGAATTTCTATGTAATTAATGATTGAGGTATGGAAAATTAGAGAATGACTAACGAATTATGAAGTAAATGTAAATTTTTATGTGGCGGATGACAATGAATGAGTTATATGATTATTCTGAATGATTGAGGGTGAAATAAGGAAATATACGTTTTGCGGTTGAGATTTAATGGACATATGTGTATATATGTAGCGTAATATTATAGCCTGAGTGGCTCTTGATGTATCAGAACAAGAATCTTATGTTATCAACGGATTAAGCATGTGTGTAGTGAATAAATTATAATGAATTGAAGGTTGAAAGAAATTAATAGTTAGTTACAGTGTAAGGCTAATGTTATGCCTTTTTCACATATTTTAAATTTCTATATTAATTAGTGATTTCGGTACTTATCCTTTTGTTGTCATTTTTAGTAACTAATGGCAGAGATATCGTGGGCACTCTGAATGGGTGCACCACGTGAGCTAGGAAATGCCAAGGAAAGGAAAAAGAGATTATGAAATTATAATTATATCATTTGTTGATTGTATCTATATTAGTGTCTTTGTTCTGATGCTTAGTTATGATTATGATGATGGATCATCTGATGTAACATAGTCACGTTCTGTTTTATGTGTATGTCATTATGTATTTTTAAATGCCACTGAGTCATATAGGAATTAAGTTGATGATGATGCCCTGATTGATGATTATAAGTGTGAATTGTGTAAATGTCATGGTGGATATTGAGAAAGGTTAGCCATGAGCTAGGTGTGATAGAATTATAATGATAGGCAAGTAATGTTTGATGATGATGTTGTTAATTGATTAGTCAATGATACTAGGGAATTATGGAGAATTCATTTCATTGAGAATTTAGGCTATTTAAGCCAACTAGAGAAGCGAAATTAAGTTTTGGTGTGATTCAGAATCCCTATAAAAGGTCAATAGGATTCGATGCATGTTTAGAACTTGTGTGCAATATTGAATTGTTCTTCGAATGACATTTAGTGTGGTTTTAGTATGGAAGTTCTATGAAAATGGGTAAAATGTATTTTCTACATAACTCCTCGACACAGAGGATTTTTTGAGCATAGACTACGACAGTAGGTCCAAAATGAGTCAATAGATGGTGTCCATAAAGTTTTGTAGCATTTGAAGTTAAAACAAGCAATTTAAAAAGGTACGAAAGTTGGCCCGAAGGCCAAAATCTACCATTATGCATTCTGGTCTATTGGCAATAGATTACGTAATTAGTTACGAGCAAATATTGAAATCCTGCACAGGTTATTCTCGGGTAATTGATTACCTATAATCGATTACAGTCTTTCTATAATTGATTACTAGAGCAAAAATAGAAGGTGCAGTTCCGAGTCACGTAACGCTTAAGTTCTTAAGGTTTATTGCTCGAGACATGCTCAGTGTAAAAAATTTTCTCTAATTTTTATTAGACCCTATGATAAATTTTAAAAATTTAGATGAAAACGTTACATGTCCCACCCCGTTTGACTTAGTGTAGGACATTTCTGCCGAAGCTTAAGACTATATCCCACGTCCCCATGTGTTATAGTGTACTTCCTTCATGGTTTAAACCAAAGGCCCACCACTAGAATTTGTTGCATGTGTTGTGTGTGCTTGGTCAAATTTTGAATATGGTGAAACACGCACGGTTTTGTACAACTACAACCACAAATTTTCCTGCTTTGAGGTAGCTCATGTTGGATACACACTTAACAAAATATCTAGTAAAATTCTATACCAAGCCTGTCTCATATATAATTGATGTTTTGTCAAAGTCCTCAATAGAACCTCACGGGTCATTTTGGTTTCAATTATAAAAGAACTCGTTGACAATAAATCAAGAAAATGTTCACCTTACATTATTCCAGAATTTTAAGGGCAGGGTGGCCCACGTTATCGAGACATAACTTACAATTAAATAAATAGAAATTTAAAAAAAAATTAAAATATGAAGAAAAAGATAGTAATTAAACGTGTTAATATTGTTCAGTGTTTTTTTTTTCCATTGGAATTTGAAATTGTACCAGTGTCTAAGTATAGGAGTTAAAATAAATATGATGATGCCAACTATTTATTAATTTATTAATTAATTGAAGACTTAGAAAATCGCAATCCATTTCCGCACATTATGAGTTGTGGACCAAATGGGTGCATGATTTGAAAACGACAATTTTCAGAGTAGTTAATTATTTTTTTATAAAGTATCTCATAAGTTGATTGGGAGGGAGTTTTTGAGTATGTATTTTCAATTTAAGAAATGCTCATTTCCTATTACCTGTTCGCCACTTACCAAGATAGTTTGGATGCAATATACAAACTTATGATTGATAGGAAGTGTGTTGGGAGTAGTATTAATTGTAATTTATAAATAAAATAAATCAAAGGAAAACTGTTTGTTTATTCGAATTGGTGGTTTTTTCTTGCAAGCTAAATGTTACGAATTTTTCTATGGATGACGTGTGACTTTTCACGTTGCTAAAAATGTGAGTATAATTAATTTTATTAATAAAAAGACAAGCTACCATTATTCTATAAAGAACTAGTGAAGATTTTATGAAAAGAAGTTTAAGATACAAGAGTAACTCACAAGCAACTGTGAAAGGTCACTAGGGTAGTAGAAAGTCTTTTGTGATGTGAGAAGTGAACACTTATCTTTCTTTACGATTTTTGAATAGGGACATACTCAACTTTGTGGGATAATACATACTAATCTGGGAAGGGTTTTTCAAGCTCTAACAAAACTTGTAATTTTGATAAATTTGTGAAAACCTTGTTGGGGTGTTTTGAATTTGCACATGAATATGTAAGGTGTTGAATAGCACAAATGTTGTATTTATTACTTATGAAATTAGTAACACACAAAACCCTAAAAGTTCACTCTAGAAAATTATGATTATATTAGGTTTAATAATGTGTCATTTAAATTATAAGGGGGAGTTTCGAGACCATATTTATAAATAGGTAAAAAAGAGAAAGAGGGGATCCTTGATGCAGACCCAATATGACCGGGATGTAATTAAACCCGTCTAAGATAAAGAGGAAATCAAGACCCTTTTTATACTTGCCTAAAAAAGAGAAAAGAGGGGGTGTCGTAGAATCCCCTTTTAATCAAGAGGAACAAATCCTATATGTATGAAAATTTTAAAATAAATAATAGTGATTTTCTCCATTTTTTAATTTTGTATATGTTTCTAAAAATATTTTATGTTATTTATATATTTATTTAAAAGTTCAAGATAATATTAATTTTAATTTGTTAGTTAAATTAGAACTTATAATGAATGATATGTTATTTTATTTAAACTAATTAATTAAATGAGCTTTATATTATATAATTTAATATCACAATTGAAAATATATATATCCATGAAATATTCTGAACATAATGGATTTGATAAAGAGACAAGATAAAACACAGGATAGCATCAGGAGATAAAAGCGACCAATAATTGCCGCGTAACGAACAGCACATATAAACTCACGCTTTTTCTTTTAAAAAAACCAATCTAGTTGCAAAAGGAGTTAAGGAAAAGGAATCATTTACATCACAATAAATTAAACTTGTCAAAACCTCTTATATCAAGCAATTTTTATCTTCCTCATTTGTTTCAAAGAAACAAAAACATGTAAAATGTAATTACTGCAAAAACATTTGTTTCCCCCCAAGCCATGCCTATAAATAGGTAAACTCTTAGGAGGGGAAACTTTTCGCTTCATCTTCTTCTCTGCGCTTTCGTATTAGAACTGCCTTTTGAACATTGCTTTCTTGCGAGTTGTTTGTTGTTGCAGTTCTTCAGTTCTTCAGAAACTTAAGGTAACTTTCTTCTTTCTATGTTTTCTGTTTTTATTCTCATTGGGTTGGTTCTGTTTTCTCTATATGTGCGTTTGTTGAAGCGAGGATGAGAGGAAAAAAGTCAGAGTCATGCTCTAGGGTTTCTGTCCGTCCCATGTTTTCGGATATTGAGAGTGAAGACGAGGCTTTCTATACTGGGAGGGATTCGACGTTTTACAGCAGTGTGGAGTATTTTAGTAATGCTGTACATTCGTTTGTATCAGGAGGTGTTTCCCACACACAAGTGATAACGATGGCAGAGTGTCAGAATGTTGTGTTGCATGGATTGGACTGGAAAAAGACGCTTGAGATTAACCCCTATTGTTGGGTTGAGGAAGATGTTAAAGATGCTTCCTCTCGTCATGCAACAACGAGTGGAGGGGTGATGGAGTTGTCTGTGCCAATTTGGAAAGATGAACGGTATGAAAGGAGGTTCATCATTCGTTCGCCCAAGACGTTCGAACGTATATGCCATCGTCCTCAAAATGAGCATACCATATATATGTATGATATTTTATTTACCCAGTTGGGGGTACGCTTTCCACTGAATAAATTCCAGATGGGCGTACTTAGATTCCTGGATTGCGCCCCTTCTCAGCTGCACCCTAATGGTTGGGGGATAGTTCGCAGCTTCGAGGTTTTGGCTGAACATCTGGAGTTTACGCCCACTGTGGCGTTGTTCTTTGCCTTCTGCCGCATCATGAGGAGAGTGAATGTGAAAACGGGCGGCATGGGCTTTGTAACCCTTCGGGCGGAGCCGAAGATTTTAAATTTCAAGGCGTTTGCTGACTCTGCCAAAGAAGGCGGACTTCACTTTAGGATGAGCTTTGTGAAGGTTTCCGTTAGGAAGGATAAGCCCGTATTCTGGCGGAATAAGGAGGGAATTGATAAATTCCCAGTAGCGTGGACGCATGAGCACTTCCTCCTGACTAAACAAGTGTATGAAGTTGAGGAGAGTGCTTTATCAGCTGCTTCTGTGGAAGTACTCCGGACGTTGAAGGAGTACAACTCCGTCCATAAGTTGATTCTGTGTCGAAGGCTGCTTGGGCGGGATGCTCAGGGATACTTAAGTAATATTTTATCATTAACAATTCCAATGTTGCTTAAATATTACTCTTGTTGTTTCCTGCAGCTTCTAATTGTATTTATGTATGTTATTTTGCAGGAGAGATTGCCGAATTCCCTGGGATGGATCGCATCAAGCAGATTCGCATGAGCCGCAAGGAAATTGACGCGGAGAACAACGTGCAGCCCAGAAGGAATTTGGCTGCTGCTCTGACAAAGACTCTTCCTTTCCCTACATCCATTAATATAGTGAATTTGGAAGGTGGTGCAGGGTCCTCAACAGTTGATGTTGAAAGGCATTCTAAAAAACGCCAAGAACCAGAAGCTGTTGAGGTAGAGGAAGAGGAAGTGGATCCCCAACCCTTGCTAAAGAGGAAGAACAAGGGCAAGAAGAAGATTGGGGAAGGAGCATCAGTCGATGCCGCCATTGACTTGGAAGAGACTCAGGAGATACCTGTTGTGGGTATTACTGCTGATCTGGGCGGTGTTGGAGGCGCCCTTGAAGAAGGTGTCATGGGGGAGGAAGCGGAGGAAATTCAACCTTCTCCAATCCATGTCGCGGGGGATGAGGAAGAGGGAATTCAAGCTTCCCCAGTCCGCCCAGCTGAGAATCCCGCCCTGGACTTGGCTACTCAAGGGACACCAGTTTTCCTTATTGATGTTCCAGGGGAGTCATCTAGGCGATCCGTCTCTTTGCCTTTGGCGGGGTCTCGACTAAATCCCTTTTTGTATTTTACAAATATGGGATCCCGCCAGTCGGAGAGGCGTGATCCGGACTTCATTCTCCGCCCCGACATCGACTTCGAAGAGATTCCAGACGCTGCTGTAGCTGCAAGGTGGCACCTCGCAGAAATTAATGGTTTCCTTGCCTCTGTGCCACGCATCGCTGAAGTTGCTGCAGAGGCCGCCATGTTCCAAGAATCGTTTCATGAATCTGTGGAAAAGATACGTAGCTTGGAACACGACAATGAAATGTTGTCGGAGGTGGTTAAGGCTAAAGACAAACACCTTGACACCGCCGACTCTGATATAAAGAAGCTTGAGGAGGAGCTGGCTCGAGTGAGAGCTGATAAAGTCTTGCTGGAAAAGCAAGTCTCTGGCTTGAAGGAGCAGAATGTAAAACTGGGCGAAGAAGTGGGCGGACTATCCCAGGTGAACAAAGAACTGGGCGAAGGTGTGAGCGAACTTCAGCAAAGGTTGGTTTCCTTTGAAATAAATAAGACCGTTGCTGAAGACGCCTGGGCGGCGGAGTTGGACCAAACAGCCACTGCATACAGTAACCTTGAAAAACAGGTTCAAGAGCTGCAAGTTGAAAAAGCCACTTCAGACGCTACCAGTAAGAGGCTTGATAAGGAGTTACAATCTGCCTTGGATGCAGCTGAGGTGGCAATTGATGATGCTTTCAGCATGGCTGTTCGTCAACTCTGTCATCGCAACCCAGGCGTTGCTCTCAACACTGCAGGCATTTATCCTTACTATGAATTCATCAATGGCGAACTGATGGTGCCTGTTCAGGGGGGTCATGTTCCTGCGCCCAATGTAGAGTATGTCCTGGCGGACTTGCCCCCCTCGCAAAGTTTATCCAAGCCTGGTGAAAGTCAGCCCAGCTCCGCCCAACAAGAGGGGGTTCCATCCGAGCCTTAAAGACTAGCTCCGGAGTCCGTTTGCAAGTTTTGTTTTTCTTTGAATTTTAAAGATATTGCCTTGTTCCAGGATAGGCTCTGGATCTTTATCAACTTTTGACAATATTCAATAAAATATATTTTCTGTAAATCAATACTTGTTCATATAAACACTGTCTGAGTCCCTTGGATTTATGCCTTGTAAAACGATATTAAGAAGGCAGCGTAATCATTTGAGGACTTAATGAAATATGACTAAGTGTAATGAGGCGGAATAACCCCTTTAGGAATTTGGTGAAGTAAAATTCAGCGATGAGTTGGGATAGCCTCTAAGGAATTTCAATGAAGTAAATTCAATAATGAGGCGTAGTAGCCTCTTAGGAATTTCATTGAATTGAATTCTGTAAGGAGGCGGAGTAGCCTCTTAAGAATTTCAATGAAGTAAATTCAATAATGAGGCGTAGTAGCCTCTTAGGAATTTCATTGAATTGAATTCTGTAAGGAGGCGGAGTAGCCTCTTAAGAATTTCAATAAAGTAAATTCAATAATAAGGCGTAGTAGCCTCTTAGGAATTTCATTGAAGTGAATTCTGTAAGGAGGCGGAGTATCCTCTTAAGAATTTCAATGAAGTAAAATTCAATAATGAGGCGTAGTAGCCTCTTAGGAATTTCATTGAAGTGAATTCTGTAAGGAGGCGGAGTAGCCTCTTAAGAATTTCAATGAAGTAAATTCAATAATGAGGCGTAGTAGCCTCTTAGGAATTTCATTGAAGTGAATTCTGTAAGGAGGCGGAGTAGCCTCTTAAGAATTTCAATGAAGTAAATTCAATAATGAGGCGTAGTAGCCTCTTAGGAATTTCATTGAATTGAATTCTGTAAGGAGGCGGAGTAGCCTCTTAAGAATTTTAATGAAGTAAATTCAATAATGAGGCGTAGTAGCCTCTTAGGAATTTCATTGAAGTGAATTCTGTAAGGAGGCGGAGTAGCCTCTTAAGAATTTCAATGAAGTAAATTCAATAATGAGGCGTAATAGCCTCTTAGGAATTTCATTGAAGTGAATTCTGTAAGGAGGCGGAGTAGCCTCTTAAGAATTTCAATGAAGTAGATTCAATAATGAGGCGTAGTAGCCTCTTAGGAATTTCATTGAAGTGAATTCTGTAAGGAGACGGAGTAGCCTCTTAAGAATTTCAATGAAGTAAAATTCCGTAAGTAGGCAGAGTAGCCTCTTAGGAATTTCAATGAAGCACAATTTTTACAAGTGTTGAACTTACTTGAACTTGTTGACAGTGCTTGAGTTTATTGATTACGTACTCCGTAAAATATTGGTAGTTAGGCGGAGCCAAGTTTTGGATGGAGTGTTCATCCTTTTGAATTTGGACTGGAGTGTTTCTCCTGATCACGTGACAATTGTTGAATCCAGGGTTGGTATGGTGCAGCGTATAGCTGTGACACCAATCCTTTCCGCAGGAAATTTGCTGGACTTTGGGGTCGGTATGGTGCAGCATATAGCTGTGACACCCACTCTTTCCACAAGAAGCCTGCAGTACCTTGGGGTCAGAATGGTTCAGCATATAGCTGTGACACCGATTCCTTCCACAGGCGGCCTGCAGGACCTTGGGGTCGGTATGGTGCCGCATATAGCTGTGACACCAATCCTTTCCCCCCAAGGAGTTTTTTGGACCTTAGGGTCGGTATGGTGCAGCATATAGCTGTGACACCAATCCTTTCCCCCCAAGGAGTTTTTTGGACCTTAGGGTCGGTATGGTGCAGCATATAGCTGTGACACCAATCCTTTCCCCCCAAGGAGTTTTTTGTTGACTCCGTTTGTGAAGCTGTGTTGCATTTTGGTTGATCTTTATGGAAAAGAGTTATGCATCTATGCTTCAATTTTTGGAGCCGTTGTCTTATCTGCATGGGAACAAGTTCTGCCATGGATAATCAATTCAAAGTTAGAGTGAAGATTGAATGTAGGAAGGCATTTCATTAATAACAGAACTACATAAAGGGCTGAGTTGGGGTATGTCTCTTTGAAACCTTCTCAAGGAAAGTATATCTAGGAAGAACCTTGAGTTAGGAGGAAAAGATCATACCATATTACCCAACTAGCTGTTATATATGCGTAAATTTAAAATGTTCCATTTATTCCTGACCGGAGTGCCATCTAAGTTTTCTAGGCGGTATGTGCCTTTGCCCAGAATTTCGACGACTCGGTATGGACCTTCCCATGTTGGTGCCAATTTGCCTTGGTGTGCAAATTTATTACCGATATTGGCCCTTCTCAAGACCAAATCTCCTTCTTTGAAACGGCGTTCAGAAACACGTATGTTATACCGTTTGGCGGCCTTTGCTTTAACAGCTTGGTCCCTTACAAAGACTTCCTCTCTCAACTCCGCCAAGACCTCGAGTTCATGGGCAAGGTTCTGTTGATTGGCTTCTTCGTTGAAATGGAGGACTCGAGCTGATGGGGCTGCCAAATCAATGGGAATAACAGCTTCGACTCCATATGTCAGCCGATATGGAGATTCATTTGTGGTGGAGTGAGGGGTTGTTCTATATGCCCATAGAACGTGGCACAATTGATTTGCCCAATCTCCCTTTGCTTCACCAAGGCGTTTCTTAAGGCCTTTCAAGATTTCTCTGTTGGCAACTTCAGCTTGGCCATTGGTTTGAGGGTGTTCCACAGAAGAGAAAATCTGCGTAATGCTGAGATTTTCCAGGAGTTCAGTGAACTTTCGATCTGTGAATTGGGTGCCATTATCAGTGACTATGCGTCCAGGGACTCCGAAACGTGCAATGATATTCTCATATACGAATCTTCGAGTCCTGGCTGACGTTATGTGCACCACTGCTTCTGCCTCAATCCATTTAGTGAAGTAATCAACACCAACTATTAAGTATTTGATACCGCCGGGCGCGGTTGGGAATGGACCCAAGATATCCATGCCCCATTGATAGAAAGGCCAAGGCGTTATTGATGATGACATTTCTTCTGCTGGAGTGTGATGAAGATTTGCGAATCGTTGACATTGATCACATTTTTGAACATATGAGGCGGAGTCATACTTCAGAGTGGGCCACCAATACCCCGCCCTGAGTATTTTTCTCATTAGACTCCGTGCCCCTGGATGGTGTCCACACTGCCCTTCATGGACTTCTTCCAAAACAGCTTGCACCTCATTTTCGTTTATACAAATTAAGTAAGGAACAGAAATTCCTCGGCGGTATAACTGTCCGTCTAGGAGTGTATAATAAGGTGCTTCTTTCTTTAGTTTCTTTCGCTCAAGATCATTTGTGGGTAATTGTCCATTAACAAGATAACGAACTATTGGTGCTACCCAGGAATTGTCATCAAAGGAGCGGTTTTTAATCATATGTACTGAGGAAGGAAAGGAAATGCTTGGCTCCGCCAAGGTACTCTGTACAACCATAGTTGTGCATCCTGCCTTCTTTGTGCTGGCTAACCTGGAGAGGATATCAGCACGTGTATTTTCTTCGCGGGGTACATGCTTGAAAGTAACTTCATTGAAGCGCTGTTTTAACTCATTGACGCAGTCTAGATATTGTTGCAGCAGAGGTTCTTTGGCCTGATACTCACCAAGAATTTGTGAGATGACCAATTGAGAATCACTGCATAGGGTAACAGTTTTGGCCCCAATATCTTGTGCTGCTCTGAGTCCGGCCAAGCAGGCTTCATACTCCGCCTGATTGTTAGATGTAGTGAAGGTAAAATGCAACGAAATTTCAAGATGTACCCCGCCATCACTTTCTATAACAATTCCTGCTCCACATCCTCTGTTATTTGAAGATCCATCAACGTATATTGTCCAATGTGAATGATCTGCATCTGGGCTAGAGCCTGTTAATTCAACTACGAAATCTGCTAGGACCTGTGCCTTGATAGCAGTTCTTGGTTCGTAGGATATGTCGAATTCAGAGAGTTCTATGGCCCATTTGATCATCCTTCCAGCCAGGTCTGGTTTGAATAGTATAGTACGAAGTGGCAAGTCTGTGCGAATCAGGATGGGATGGGCATGGAAATATGGTCTTAGGCGTCGTGAGGCCCAAACGACTGCAAGTGCTGCCTTTTCAATCTTCTGATAACGGTATTCTGCACCATGCAGTGTTTTACCAGTGAAGTACACCGGTCGTTGACCTTCAACTGTCTCCTTGACTAGAGCCACTGCCAGCGCTTCATCTGAAACAGACAAATAAACAATGAGTTGCTCACCTGGGCTTGGTTTTACCAGGATTGGAGGGCTGGCCAAAACATTTTTCAAGCTTTGGAAAGCTGCCTCTTGCTCTGGGCCCCAACTGAATTTTTTGTCTTTTTTCAACATTTTGTACAAGGGAAGAGAGCGATGAGCCATTTTTGGCATGAACCGTGCTAGAGCAGCGATTTTTCCATTGAGGGATTGTACCTCTCTTAATGTTTTAGGGCTCTGCAACTCTTGGATTACGCGACATTTATCAGGATTAGCCTCAATACCTCTTTGTGTTAGCATAAAACCCAGAAATCTGCCCCCAGGGACAGCAAATGTACATTTTAATGGGTTGAGTCTCATGTCGTATTATTGCAGGCGTTGAAAAATGAGGCGTAGATCTTCAACATGATCTTCTCCTTCCGGGGTCTTGGCAATAATATCATCAATATACACTTCTACCAGCTTTGTGTGCATACCCTCAAAAACTTTGTTGATCATGCGCTGGTAGGTTTCCCCAGCGTTCTTTAGCCCAAATGGCATGACGTTGTAACAAAAGACCCCTTTGTCATTAACAAATGCTGTCTTCTCTTGATCATCCTCACACATTGGGATTTGGTTGTAACCGGAGTAAGCATCCATAAAAGATAGATACTTGTATCCTGAAGAATCGTCAACCAATCTGTCAATGTTGGGGATAGGGTATGGATCCTTAGGACAACATTTATTCAAATCAATGTAGTCTATGCACATACGCCACTTGCCATTGGCTTTCTGTACCATAACCACGTTGGACAGCCAGGAGGAGTAACAGAGTTCCTTGATGAACCCCGCCTTGAGGAGCTCCTCCGTTTGTTCACAAGCAGCTTTTTGCTTAGCAGGACCCATACGCCGTTTCTTTTGTGCCACGGGCTTAGTTTCAGGATACACCGCCAGGCGGTGACAACAAAAGTTGGGATCCATGCCAGGCATGTCTGCAGCAGTCCAAGCGAAGATTTCTTTATACTCATGGAGAAGTGCAATCAGTCTTGCCTCCATGTTAGCCTCAAGCTTGTCATTGACGTTTGTAATCTGTTCCGGGGTGCTACCCAAAACAATAGACTTGGATCCGCCATCAGGAGTTGGTTTCAAAGGGTTCAGGGGGTCTATAGAAGACTCCGCCCTGGGGTCAAGATCCACCAAATTAACGGATGCCGCCGCACTGCCCCCTTCATTCAACTTTCTTTTCTTAGACACCGGTTCTAGCTTGACCATGTTAAGACTCAAGTTGTAGCAATAGCGAGCCATTTCTTGGTCACCCCTCACAGATGAGACTTGATTATCTTTGTCAATGAACTTGATTAACAAATGGGGAGTTGAAACGATGGCTTCCATGGCATTCAGGGTAGGCCGCCCAATGATGCCATTGTATGGAGATTTAACATCAATGACAAGAATCCTGGATTTCATGGTCCTTGCTCCAGGTTCACCATCAAAAGTAATCCTTGTGTCCAAATAGCCTTTAGTGGGCTGTTTGGCGCCATTAAAGGCTGTAAGGTCCTGTGTATAAGGCTGCAAATCAGCATCAGTTAGCCCCATGCGTTTAAAACAGTCATAAAAGATAACGTCGCAGGAACTTCCCTGATCAATTAGGATGCGTTTTACATCCATATTAGCGATTACCGCAATAATCACTACTGCATCATCTCCCTCAGGAATAGTAGGGCCAAAATCATCATCTGTGAAGGTTATAGGCGGAGTCTGGACCCCGTTCCTGAATGGGCGATATTCTTTGCTCTTGCCCTGCACAGACAAAATCATACGATGATGATTTTTCCTGGCGGTGTTTGAGGGTCCGCCCCCGGTGAAGCCTCCAGCAATCATATCTACAACCTGCCTTTTGCCCCGCGATCTGGATTCAGGGCTTGGTTCCCTTTGGGCGGACTCCAGAATAACGCCTTTTTGTTTTTCTGTTGCCACCGTACGTTTTGGCTCTCGAGTATTATCAGGATCCGGAGAACGATCACGATGTCATTTTTCAAACTTTTCTGGCTCATCATGAGACTTACCCTTAAACAAATAGTGTTTCAGTTTGCCTTCACGAATAAGCACCTCAATGGTGTTTTTGAGTTGCTTACACTCCTCCGTGGTATGGCCAACTGACTCGTGGAACTCACAATATTTCTTTGGGTTTCCACCGCGCCTGATTGGAGGTAGACGTTGGATCCCATAAACGTTGAGGGTAGTCCATCCTATTTCACGCAAGATTTGTTCATATGACGTGTTCAGGGGTGCATAATGAGCAAAGTTGAACACACATCTATCTTGCTGTTTGAAGGGTTGGTTCCCTACTTTGTCTTTTTGGTGGAACTTGTCATTCTTGGATATTTTTCCTTGTCTTTGTCATGATGTGGAGCTGCAGTGGGTGGTTTACTGCGAGATGCAGTGGCTTCCAGGTGCATCTCAATACCCACATACTTGGACGCCTTCCTGTGAAATTCCTCCATCGTGGATGGAGGTCCCTTTGCCAATGACAGAGCAAAAGGTGATTTTGGCTGCATAGCCTCGATGAGGATATGCAACTGGATTGCTTCTGTCAAATCAGGAACCATGGCTGCCTCTTTATAAAATCTCTTAAGGAAATCCTTCAGAGATTCTTTGTCACCTTGCTTGATCTGAGCCAAGGTATGAGAGGTTCTAGGCGCATCCCTAGAAATCACGAAGTGGCTGCCAAAAGCTGTGGCCAAGTCCTCCCATGAATCAATGGAACCTGAAGGTAAGCTCTTGAACCAACTAAGAGCTTCACCTGTGAGGGTCCTGAGGAACATTCTGCACATGACATCCTCTTCTGCTCCTAAGAACATAGCCTCGTAGATGTAGGCATCTAAATGCTTAGAAGGATCTGTTTCCCTAGTGTATTTTCCTATAGAAATGGGCTGCATAGTTTGCAAATGTCTGGGTACATGTGCATTCATGAGCCTTTTAGAAAATGGGATACTCATCTTGTATCCCGAGGGGGATGCATTTGAACCTGCTCTCCTTCCTTCTTGATGTTGAGCATTTGCCAGTGGGAGGCTTCGTTGCTCTTCCATGTAAGTAGGGATGCGAGAGTAGTTAGGAGTACTTGATTCCTCCTGTACGTGTAATTCATGGTGTGGCTGTCTTGCAGGGCCAGCTTTCTCGTGCATGGGGTTCGCCTTTTCACAACGAAGCTCTGCGATTTCTTCTCTTAACATTTGAATCATATCATCTCTCGGATCTGGAGAGTCAACATGCGTTGCTTTTTTATGAGCATCGTTGTCGAAGTTGAGACGTCTAGGATTGCGTGGAGGAGAATCCTCATTCTGCACTTCTGGTCCTGGTCCCTCCATTAATGATGAGTATGATGGAAATTTATCAAAGATTGTGGGACTACCAAATTTACAGGTCCCACTGGGCGTGCCAATGAACTGTCCTTTACAGGGGGTGTAAAAGTATGGTTGATGAACAATTCAAAATGTACATGTAATGTCAATCTGGTACAAGGAGATATTATAAATGTGCAAGTACGGAGTATCCTTGTATACTGGGGCGGAATACAATGCACTCTGGGCGATGTGACAGTCAGCCTGAAGTAACCTTCTTTGCCTTCACACAATTAGTGGTATTACCTGCAATTATTCTCCGACGCTCAAGTCAGTATTCTGAAATACTGTAAGACTTAGAAAGCAAATCTGAGAGAATTATACAAGTAAAAGTGTAAGGTTCAGAATTGAGGGTTGCTGAGGTTTATATACTTGTTACTGGTGCTCCATTATTGGTAGGACCCGTTCCTTGTTTTCTGGCATAATGCAAGAAAGGTAGTGGGTCCCTGTGTCGTTCACGAGCACCATCACTGTAGTGGGTATTTCCACTTGCTTGGAAAGCGTTAATGCTTTATTATTTTATTCATTGTTCCCTTTTATGCGTGACAGCGTGATTCCCATTTTCAACCTCTCAAGACAGAGTCAATCTCGTGCCGGGGTTATAAGTATGGGCTCGCTACGCAATATAGGAAATTCAATATTCCGCCTATGGCTTGGCGGAGTAGTATGCATTGGCGGAGTAACGTGCTTTGGCGGAGTTACGTACCCTGGCGGAGTTACATGCCATGGCGGAGTTGCATGCCTTGGCGAAGTAACGAGCCCTGGCGGTATGTACTCCGTATAAAAGTAATTATAAGGTATTTGAGATGTACTCCTCCTGTTCAAAATGCTGATCTGGCAAAGCATTAAAACCATGCTCTTGGGGACCGGTGTTGGGACCGGATCAAGAATCCTTATGAATTATGAAAAGGAAGGAGACCCAACATTTCATATTTTCATCCTTTTGGTTATACTTGTTATGTTATTAACACAAAAGATCATCTTGGAAATTTTGATTCTATGTGTGACAAGAGGATATTTCTGGGATACTCAACCACATTAAAATCCTATGGAGTTTTTAATACAAGAATTTAGATCATTGAGAAATCAATGCATGTAAGATTTAATGAGCTTTAAGAGATTGATAGGAGACTAGCAGATCTAGATCTTGATGATGCAGGTGTACAACAATAAGAAGCTAAACAAGATCAACAAGGATCAGACCCTGCTCAACTTGAACCAATTGAGAATAGAGACAAAGAATCTAAACAACATCAAACAGTGTCTGAACCAGAGAAGCCAAGAGACTAGAAGTTCAAAGCTTATCACCCTTCAAACCTTATAATTAGAGATCAATCAGCTAGAGTTAGAACTAGATCCAGATTTCTAAATCAATCCACTATTGCTTTGGTTTCAGAACTTTAACCAAAATCTGTTATAGAAGCACTAGAAGATACTGATTGGATCATTGCCATGCAAGAGGAACTAAATCAATTTGAGAGAAATAAGGTTTGGAGTCTTGTCCTAAGACCCAAAAATAAAAGCATCATTGGAACTAAATGGGTCTACAGAAACAAGCTTAATGAAGATGGGAAAGTAATCAGAAATAAAGCTAGACTTGTAGCACAAGGCTACAATCAGCAAGAAGGTATAGACTTTATTGAAACTTTTACTCCTATAGCCAGACTTGAGGCTATAAGGATACTTCTTGCATTTGCAGCTTTTAAAGGAATTACATTATATCAAATGGATGTTAAAAGTGCTTATTTGAATAGGTTTATTGAAGAAGTTTTTATAAAACAACCCCTTGGTTTTGAAGATGTCTCTTTTCCAAATCATGTTTTCAAGCTTAGTAAAGCATTGTATGATCTGAAACAAGCCTCTAAAGCTTGGTATGACAGACTTAGCACCTTTTTGCTTTCAAAAGGATTTACTAGAGGAAAAGTAGATACAACTCTGTTCAGAAAAAGCTCTCATAAAAACTTTATAATTGTGCAAATTTATATGGATGATATTCTTTTTGGTGCTACTGATGTAAGTATGAGGGGAGAACTTTAATTTTTCCTAGGCTTGCAAATCAAATAGAATGATGCTGGTATTTTTATCCATCAATAGAAGTACACCAAGGAGTTTCTTAAAAAGTTTAAAATGGCTAATGCTAAGCCTATCATCCAAACTACATAATTAATAAAGATGAGTCTGGTACATCAGTGGATCAAACCTTATACAAAGGAATGATAGGTTTACTTTTGTATCTTACATCTAGCAGACCATATATAATGTTTAGTGTATACATATGTGTAAAATATCTATCAGACCCTAAGTAATCACACCTATCTACTATGAATAGGATTCTGAGATATCTTATTGGAACCATTAATCTTGAATTGTTCTATAATAGAATATACTCTTTCTCTCTCTATATGGATACTGTGATGTAAATTTTGTAGGAGATAAAGTGGACAAAATAAGCACAAATGATGGATGTCACTTCCTAGGCAAAAGTCAGATATCATGGGGGAAGCAAAAAGCAGAATTCAATTGCACTTTCAACAACAGAAGGTAAGTATATGTCTACAGCAGGTTGTTGTTCTCAACTTCTTTGGATAAAATACTTAAAGATTATTCAATCAAAGAAAAAAATATCCATGTGTTTCGTGACAACACAAGTGCAATAAATCACTCAAGGAGTCCCATTCAACATTCCAAAGCTAAGCATATAGAAGTGAAATATCACTTTATCAAAGATTATTTACAAAAGAGATTTTGGACATGAAGTTTGTAGACACAGACCATCAATGGGCAGATATCTTCACAAAGCCTTTGGCTAAGGCCATGTTGATTTTCATTATGTACAATTTGAATTTAAGAAATATTGCTTGAATTTGTTTGATCTAAATTTTACTTGAAAATTCTGATTGCATGATTGGTCTGGGTCTGATGTTGAATGCTTTAGTTGCTTGATGTAACATCCCATTTTCAACACAAATAGAAAATAGATATTAATATATCTTTAATGAGAAACACTTACTATTAGTTAGTTTATTATTATCATTTTTTATGAAATTTTGGTATTTATATTTAATTATTTGTTTTTAAAATAAAATAATAATAATAATAATAATAATAATAATATTTATGTATTTTGAATGAGAATTTTAAAATGACTTAATTAGTATTCATTGATTAATGAAATTATATTAAGAATTTTAAATATATTTATTATTCACAACTTTTATTTTATATTTTTATATTTATGTTTTTACATATTTGTGATTTAACTCTTATTAGAATTTTAAAATACAATTTTGAAGGAATTAGACTATTGTTCTTTAGAACTTTTTGATCTACATAATATTTATGATTTTCTGGAATTTTTTAAATTTTTTGAAATATTTTAATAAAATAATATATTTTAAATAATTTTAAATTCATATAAAGTTACTTAAAATTAAAAATATTTACAAGAAAGTGAATTTAAATTATAAGAAAATTTTCTAAAATCCATTTCAAGTAAACTTATCTAAAAATTATCGGTTTGAATAAAATCTTGATTTTTACCAATCGTAAAAAAATTGAAAACATACGAATAAATTTTTATTAACAGAAAATTTTATCTTTTTAAAATTTAAACTTTGTATTACTTATCATAAAATTAGTGAGAACTGATATAATATCGCTAAATTTTAAAAAGGACTGATTCTGAATATTTAAAATATACCGAGTGAAAGGTTACTATTTAGCCGACATTTACTATACAAAACACTATGCATGTACGAAATTTTCAAAAGGTGCACAGTAACCAAGATTGAATTTTTAAAAAATGTACAGTACTTTTATATTAAAATAATGGAATGCATAATAATTTTCCTTCCTATAAATACCGTAGGAATTCTTCTTTAGAATTCACAATTTCAGATTAAGTTTTCTTAATATAGTAGTGCTAGTGAGATACTAGTGGAAGTAAGAGAGAGAAATAAATTTTTTTCGAAAGAAGGTTCTGCTAAAATCCTAAGGTAAGAATACCTCTCTTTTATATTTTTTAGGGTTATTTTCATATCGTTTTTAGAAATCTATTATTATACTCGAAATAATATTATTTTAAGTTACTATTCTGAATAGTAAAATACTATTTCAATAGTAAATTACTATTTACTGTTACTATTTACATTTACTATTCATATTTTACTATTTACCATTACTATTCATGATTTACTATTTACCGTTACTATTTACGATTTACTATTTACCGTTACTATTCATGTTTTACTATTACTATTCACGATTTACTATTCACTATTCACTATTCACTATTCAAAATTTACCATTTCTTCTTTAAGTAGTAATCTTAATTTTCATCTTATAACTATATTAAAATGAAATTGGTATGTTTTATGACTCGGAGACGAGGCGTGCACGGATTTTCAATAACGAATCAGTATACAAGAGGTAAGGGGGAGTGAGATAGGAATATAATATGAAAAGACATAAGAATAACGGGAGGAGTCCCTTACTCCTTTAAAATTTAATAATATTATTATTTTAAATAATAATTGTTTAACTTAAAAAAATTATAATAAATTTTAAATTGAGTATCTTGTGTAACTTGATCTGAATACCTATGCAAACACCTAGATAACCTATGCGAACTGGACTGAACCTATGCAAGGACTTGGACTATTATGACCTGTATGGACTGAACTATACCTATGCGAAGACTGGATTGTATATATGGACTTATATAAACCTATACGAGGAATGGACTATAAGGACTTAAAATCAACTCTACTAATTTAAATAACCATTAAAATTTGAATTATATTTATAAGTGATATTTAGTTGATTTGACTTAATTATAATTAACTATATTTGATTTTGATTAATGATATTATGATTTATAATAGTAGACTGTGATTGATGATATGTAATTATGATTGATAATATTTATGATTGATGATATTTGATTGTGATTGATGATGATCCAGTCTGGATACCGGACCCCAAAGTTATGACGTCAGAGTGACCTCTTAAAGGAGCATCCGGTGTCACAGGAAGACAGTGCCGCAGCAGTCATCCGTTGTCACTATATCCGTTCTCACTTCATTAAATGTTTCATCCATTCTCATTTCCACGACGTGTATAACCGTTTGCCTCAGGATCATTATGAGATAAGAGTTCCTTATAACTTATCAGCGAAGATACCCTGCATAGCGGAATGTGTCTATGTCAATTACCTCAGAGAGTAAGTACAATTGTCAGTGAAATATGCGGAAAGGTGATTATCCTCCATCCCTATCACAGGATCGTACTCTGATAATTGACCTACCCCCCTGACACACTCTGAGTACTGAGTCATCTTGATTGACACACTCTACACGTTATCAGAATCAAGGGACCCACTTTCACCCAACGATTCATTTCCTACGTTCGACTATAAATAGCTCATTTCAATACACATGCAAGGTGACGTTGTTCTATCTTACATCTTTACTATTGCATTGCTTGAGTATTCATTGAGTTTCATATACTCTTCTAACTTGAGCGTCGGAGAATCTTCACAGGTGGCACCACCTTTCGCCCTCTCTCAACGCGAAGCTCTGGTGTGAAGGATCTCCAGGACAACAAGACCGGTTTCTCCCACTGAGAGGCCGGATTACAATACCGGATACCCACTGTACCGGTGTACAAACCCTAAAACACCTATACATTTATGGCTGGTCCCACACCGGATCCTAGACCCCGGTTCAGACCAGTTCAGATGACATTACAATACTTGATTGTGGTTGATGAATGATTGATGACCTTGTGATATGAAGTTTGAGCATATAGCAAGCATGACGGAAAGTTAAAACTCAGTAAGAATTTTCTTACCTTACTCTTAAAGTTTTAAGAGAAAGTATTTTATAATTATTTTAGTCTTTTATTTCTTCTTAAAAATTATTTTTATTAACTTTATTTTTAATCTCTAGAATAAAATCTAGTATTAGAAAGAAGCTATTTTATGAAAATTAAAGGTTAAGATAATTAATTCTTGAATTAAAGAAAATTTTTATAGTTTTAAGTATTCTTAGCTAATGATTCTAAAAAAACATTTTCTTTTAGTAATCAGAAGTTTAAAGTAAATTATCTTAGTTTTCCCTAATGAAATAACTAAAGGATATTTTGTTATAGTTGAGATTTCTAAACTCAATCTAGTTAGGATTCAAATTGAGAAAGATTATGTAAATATGTGAAGTTTTTTTAAAAGAAATTTTTAAGATATTTAAGACTTGGAAACTCAATTTTAGTGAGATCTGAATTCAGAAACTGTACTAAATTTATTTCTGTATAACAGAAGTTCAAAGAAGAACTTATGAGAATGTACAGTTTATTGAGATGATTTTGTGAACCTTTATGGTATTTAATAATTGAGTTTCTAAAAGTCTTAACCAACTAAATATGTGAGTAGTTCATGCATCATGAATCATTAAAGAGAAATGAGATGTGATATTGTCTGGGGATGAATTATAGAAATCGAGGATACATTAGAGGAGGCTTAATTGCGAGCATTGGGATAAGAGGGTGTGAAAGGGTGCTTCAGGTGACCTGGGTCGCTCCCTAGTGTCGGGTACTTTCACAATAAAAACTTTCTCAGTCTCTAAGTGTTTCCACGCCAGTTGAGCTGTTCATATGCTATGAAGGCATTTATGTTATTATCTAGAATTATGGAATAGTTTAAACTCCTGGTTGGCCCAGTGCAAACTAAAACTTTAAGGGCCCACATGCATAAACTGAATGAGATAGTATTAAAAGCATTACATGTTATACATATGATTGTGATATTTTGTGTGAATGGTTGTGAATGAAAGTATGATTGTTATACGTATAAAAACCCTACAATTATAATTAATTGTGTATGAGATTATGAATGATATTATTTTATTAGATTGTGAAAACCCTTATGTTTATGTCTTATCTGTAAAGTATTATATTCTGTTTCTCACTCCTTCTTATTTGAATTTTATGTCCAAAATATATGTTATATGATTTATAGCTAGCAGTTCAAGATGAAAGGATGAAATTACAAGAGGGTAAATTGGTCTCATCCTCAATCGGATAGGAGAAGATATGTGACGAGAGTAGGATTCAAAATCACATGGTTTGAAAATAAGGAAATGATTGGTTACAATCGAAGTAGAGGTATCAAATCTTTAGTTTTAGTTTACCTTAATACAATATTAAGTTGGATGATTGTAATTCAAGGTAAAGGTTAAACTTTAATAAACCTTATTCTTTGGATATGATATTGTAATATTTGATCACTTATGATTTTCTGAAAGTTTATTTTATCATTCTAAATAATTTGAAACTTTTTACTTTCAAAATTCAAAGAAAATCAGATGTATATACGTCCTTGTATACGCGAGATAGGAAGTGATAAATATGTATCTTTCTAAAAATTTTAAAAGTAAGAAGAATATATATATATCTCGTATATATAAGGAAGTGTTACACTTGATATGTCTAAACCCATAATAATTTACTTCTATTTTCTGAGAGGAAAAAGGTTAAATCTTTTGGGATCCGCGTTAACTGAAAATGTTTAACGTTTTATTATCTTTTACTTTAAAATGTACAACATGACAACAGTTAATACCCTTTTGTGTAACTACCACCTGTTATGTGTTTCTCTCTCCTTACTAGTGGACAGTTATTACCTTTTAAATATATGCCTTTTCATTTCATATCCTACCTTGCAAAAACCTTTCGACTCTTTCTTCTTCGGAAAGCAACTCGCTCTAAAAACCTTTTATTTTCTAAACCCTAAACCCTTCTTCCACCTCTTTGAGCATCAACAATGGCCTCTAATCTTTCTTTTAAGGATATTGTGGGGTCTTTATACTTCTGCCCTGGGCAGCACAAGTTAGACAAAAGAGACATTACTGTAGAACTAAAAGGTGTTGGTTGGACCAAGTTTTGTTTAAACATAGAGCTCTATTCTCCCCCTCTTATGTTGGAGTTCTAGAAGAGCATTACTGTTGACAAATCCAAGTTCATTATCTTGGGAAAGCTTAAAGGAAAAAGAATTAAGATTTCAGAAGATGTTATAGCTACTGCCACTGGGTTCCCGTCTGTTGGGAATATATTTGTTGATGAATTTGAGTATGAAGTGGTCTCTAGTCTTGAAATCAACAAGGTGTTATATGGTGCCACTCACCCAGCCAAGTTTGTCTCTAGAAACCTTCTTCCTAAAGTCAATATGCTACACCTAGTTATGAGGCAAGTATTTTGCCCAAGGAAAAGTACCAAAGATACTGCCACCAAGCTGGACAGGTTGTGACGTCCCATGTAATTTTTCGAATAAATTTTTCGTGTTTTTAGGAAGATCAATTTAAAATTCGTAAATTAATTCAGAGTTCACATAAAATTCGATAATCGCGGAATATTGTCATGCATACTAGTCGTGATTAATAAAATTCATGAAATATTTGCATAGCGGAAACGATTTAGAAGTAACAGTACATAGTACGTAATATTTATTACAACCCATTAAAATAAAGTAGAAATCAAGTCCAAGCAATATATCATATAGTCATCAATCATGGCATCACTCTTCATTCTGCGTGGCATTCACTGTAAAAATTGATGTAAGAGTGAGACAGAATATAAAATAAGTATAAAATAGATAATATTGCACAAACACAATCAACAAATCATAATGATATGATGGATATGCCAGACGAGTTCATTTATATATAATGAGTCTTTAATTAGTCAAATGATGTCATGCTGGATCTATTTGGTTTGGTGGGAATACTGCAGTAAAAAGTCTCATAGAGTCACCAGTAGGAATTAGCATAACCATGAATCCCTACACCTTCATGGCCCTCGCTTTCAAGTACACAAATAGGAATTAGCATAACCATGAATCCCTACATCTTCATGGCCCTCGCTTTCAAATATACCAATAGCAATTAGCATAACCATGAATCCCTACATCTTCATGGCCCTCGCTTTCAAATACACAAATAGGAATTAGCATAACCATGAATCCCTACATCTTCATGGCTCCTGCACAAATAAGTATACCAGTAGGATTTTGCACAACCATGGATCCCTACACTTCCATGGTTCTTGTGAAAATAGGGCTTAAACTCATCGTAGAGTAACCCCCCACCAGGGTAGGCAATCATGGAACCCCTAAATTCCATGGTTCGTCCAATGCTTATGATGCATGAATGCCTTTAATTCTCTTTATCATTTAACATACCATGATATCCACATTTCCAAAACCTCTTGGATAATACAAGTCCTCAAGGGACACAATACACATAATAATTCACAAAATCATGGATTTACTGTTTCAACCACATATGTCAATAACCACAAGGCATTCATGTACATATATATTAATTATGTCATTCATAATTATTCACCATCACAATATACAAACTGTGTGATACTCAACAGCATTTATAATAATTCATAATCACTCAAGGATTCAATAATAAATCATTACCCATAGAGAAAATATCTTTTTTTTATCCATAATAACCATTATAAGCAAATTTCAGCATTTCCAAACAGCGACATACATTAGTAAAACAGTCATAACATGGGCAAATCAACTCCTTTTTAGGTGATTCCACTTTCTGTAGTTTAATAACATAATTGTCTACAACTTTCATGAAGAACACAATTTCAAATTCCGAACATAAATATCACTTATTCATGAAATACCACACTGCCTCAAGGTGAGTTTTTTTTTAAAACGTACATATATTAGTATTTTCAACGTTTTTAGAGCTACACAAATAATTTTAACATGAAACCAGTTCTAAAATACTCTTAACATAATTATCTACAATTTTCATGAAGACACCAACAACTAATTCATACCACAAAATTCCTAGTATTGAAAACAAGATTCGGATTTCATAGTTAACAGATTTGCATCATGAACATACTTCTGTATTTTGAGCATAACTAGAGCTACAAGCATCTTTTTAACTTGAAACCACTTTCTATAAACCCCTAACATGTATATCTACAACTTTCGTGAAGACATCAAAGGCTGATTATGCATGTATAATTCCCAGAATGTCAAAATATGCATAGAACATAGCTTAAACATTTCACTCGGTCATGCTGTAGTATTTTGGCTATAACTTTTGCTATACTTATCCAAATCAGTTGAATCAGGTATCAAAATTCACATAACAAAAAGATCTACAACTTTCATGAAGAAGTCAGAGTCAAATTCATACGTTTTCAGCTTCAAAATTAAGCAACAAGATACGAAATTAAAACTAGAATCCTAGAATAGCATACAACTCTACCCATTTCACAAATATTCACAACCCTGTCCCCTCTTACCTTGATGGAGTCCTTTGATTAGCAAGGTATGTCTTGCAGTTTCCTCGTCCAGTTCGCAGTGGAAGAAATGAAATTGGAAAGAAAAGCCTCTGAACGTATAAGACGAGGAGAAGAAGGGTGTGTGATTTGCTAAGTGGTTCCTATGCCTGTGTGTTCTGAGAGTAGTGGGTTAATAATAGGGAAAACAAGTGGGAGGCAAGCCTTTTTGTTATTAAAAGAATTAGGTGAGGATAATGGAACCTTTTGACTAATTCCTTTGTCTGCTTGCTAAGTTTCGTGTGTGTGTGTGTGTGTTCTGAGAGTGAGAGTTAATGAGTGGTATGCGTTAATAATGAGAAAGCAAGTGGGAGACAGTACTTTCTCACGAGTGAAGGTTTGGTGAGGATAATGGCAATTTCCCAGTCAGCTTTGCTTGATAGAAAGGGAATATATGATAAAATATATAAAAGGTGTTTTGATTGGATTAAAAAGGCTCCACTTTCCCTGCAGTTGACTCGCTCCTCTTGGATTTATGTGGAAAAGTGGATCAGTCAACAGCAGGAACGAAAGGAAAGGTCATCTCGCTCAAGCGAAATCCGACTCGCTTGAGCGAGGAACAAGGCTCGCTTGGGCGTGGTCCCTTCACGCTTGACACAGCAAGGAAAAATTCCACCTCGCTCAAGCGAATCCTGACTCGCTTGAGCGAGTCATGCTGTCCTCGCTTGGGCGAACTGAAGAAGTTGAGCGAAATGAGTGATTATACATCAGGGGTCCTTCTCGCTCAAGCGAAATCTGACTCGCTTGAGCGAGTCATGCATACTCGCTCGGAATTCATCTGAATCCGACTCAAGTACTTGGTTTCTCACTCAGTAGAATCTGTCCAGACCGAGTTCTCTCTCACTCAGACTTTCACTCGGTAACCGAGTCTTTATTCACTCAGATCCACTCGGTAAACCTTCCAGAACCGACTCCCATCTAATTGGACACTCACTCGGAATCTGGGGTTCCATTCACTCGGAATACTTCTCATACCACTCGGTGTATTTAACTTCAACACAATCGGGAATGTACTTCACATTCATTACTCGGCATAGACTTACATTTCTCAATCGGAGAATACACTTTTCTCCCCTTGGAAGTTTACTCAGTTCCATACTTCCACTCAGGAAAGTCACAAGTAAGATCCACTCGGTAATAAGGGTTTTCTTACTCGGAATCCATAAACTTCTTCACTCGGTTCATCACTAATCAAATACCACTCGGTATACCTCATTTTATTCACTCGGGGAAACCATTACGCTAAGTCCAACTCGGACTTGTTCTAACCCAATCCACTCGGATTATCATCATATACTTAGAAATTTTCCAATCTAATCCATTACAACAAATCTTCCCTTGGATTTCCACTCGGGAATATCCAAATCCATTCCTACACACATCATTTTCACTCAGTATCTTATTCTCAAAACTGACCTCCTTTCTCTCTTATTCACACGGACTTATTCACACTAAGTGTCTCCAGTCGGGACCATATCACTCGGAGATGCACACTCAGAAATCTTTCATTCATCAGAGTTGCACTAATTCTTCTCGGAATCCCTTTGAACCTCCATCACTCGGAACAGACCCAATGGCTATAGTCTCACTCGGAACTGTTCCAACAATACTCCACTCGGAAATGGTTTTCAGGATTACTCCACTCGGAGTATATAAGTCTTTCCTCTCGGAAGTGAAGCTCTCGGGAAAATTTTATTCATAGATGGAAATGCCTAACAATGTATGACTCAGAATTGAGTCATTGGAAAATATTTGACTCGGAATTAAGTCTTTCTGGGTATTTGACTCGGAAATGAGTCATTTGAAGGTGTTTTACTCGGAATAAACCCTCTCAGCCATGTTCCACTCAAAAAACACAACCTTCACTCGGTATCGCCATTTTTCACTCGGAATTTCTCTTAGTCACTCGGAATTTCTTCCAATCACTCGGAACAGAGCTTTTATTTACTCAAGCAACCTTATTTCTGACCTGTTTCACTCGGAATTTCTTCCAATCACTCGAAATTTTCCTATTTCACTTGGAATTTCACTCACCATATCTTAAAAGGGTAATGTTTTTAAATGGGGTATCTGTAAAACAAATTTACGAATATGGGGCTCTTTCAGTATTATTTACGTTGTCTGGGCGTTTTAGGTGTCGGAGAGAGTATTAACGCTATGGGAGTCGTAGCATTTCCAGGCGACTTGTAGGGAACGAGCCAGGTGGCTCTGTGGAGCTGTGTCGCTGAAAAAGCCGGCGACAAAGTTAAAGTATTGACGCCAAAAATTACAACGACACAAGGTGATTGGCCAGCTGGGTGTGTCGCTGTTTTTTGTGGCGATTTGCGTTTGACCAGCACTTCCACGTCCTCGTTAACTCCCACATCAACCATTCTGCACTTTTTTCATCCGTTGGAGAGTGAAGAAGACAGCACCTGTTTTCTTTCTTTAGTGTATTTGTAGCTGCACTTCTTTGGTAAGAGTAGTTAATTTGTAAGTGTTTAACTAACTTCCTTTTCTAAAAAAATCCTAGAAAGTCATAGTTTAATATGTATATTGAAAAATTAATTGATTAAAGTATACTGTTTTAGTATTTTAAAATTTAAAAACAAAAATAATTTAAATATTACTATATATGGAAGTATTAATTTTAAAATTATAATATTGAGGGTTATTTCATTTTTAAAATATATGTTGCAATATTGTTTAGTATATTTGAGTATTGTTATGAATGAGGTATTTTTAAAACATTTATTTCACAACAGTGTGCGTTAATTCATTTTTAAATATATGTTTTAGTATTGCTTAGAATATTTCGTAGGATTAGTTTGTTTTTATTTAACAAACATCCTTTTTTAAAAAAAAGCAGAATATTTAAAAAAATAATTATTTTCGAAACTAATTTAAGTTATAAAATATATTAATTTATTAAGTTAGATTTAAGTTATTATACAAAACTAGTAATGATTTAATATATATTTATTAAGTTATATATTATAAAAATCAGTAATTATTTAATATATATATATAACGATATTTAGAATTACAAAATTTATATTAAAATATTTAAAAATATTATATTTTGGTAGGATTAGTTAACTTTTTGTAATTACCAAACATATTTTTTAAAAATTCAAAAACTCAAAATAGAAATTTATGTTCAAAATAAATGGAACTTGTATACTGTTGTTATTTTTTAAACATATTTTTGAAATTATTTGAAGTTATATTTAACATATATTAATTAAGTTATATTTAAGTTATACTTTAAAAAATTTGTATTGAATTAATATATTAGGGGTGTCCAATTTCGACGTTATCCGTGCGAACCCGAGCTACCCGATTTTAAAAATAAGAACGGGTCAGTTTGTAACGGGTTTTTAGGTAAAAACGGGTCATTTAAGTGGTTTATTGTGACTAAAAATGAGCGGGTTCGGGTTAAAAAAATTAAACTCAAAGATACCCATACCTGACCAACTGCTACTAGGAATATCATGCAGTTATTTCTCTTTACTGATTTCTAGATATATTGACGATACTTTTTTTAAGATTGGTCTTTGTGTGGTCAACTTGAAGTCATACATGAGTTTTTCATCAAATCATCATATTCTAAATGCATGTGTTAGATCTGAACACTTAATAACTTTTAAGTTCTTTTCTGATACTAGTATAATCTATGATTAAAAAAAATAATCTAATAGAAGTAATTCCTACTACTTCAATGTTATGTCACTTTCATATCCCATAAGGCGTTAGTTCTAAAACATAAAATACATCATTTTTATATGCAAGTTTTTGCTAAAATTATTTTATACGTAAAAGGTGTTTGACAAAAAATAAAAATTAAATTTTCCTAAGAAACTTAACCGAAAAACCCGACTGAAAAAATCAAGAACCGCAATTAACCGAACCCGACCAAACCGACCTTAGTATTGGGTGAAAATGAGTTATTGTTTGTGCTTTATATTAATGAGCATGTTCATATTTACCTTTTTATTCACCTATAGCAGTATTCAACGACAACTTCTCAACCAATAAAATAAAAAATTATTTTTATGAATAATAAGTAGATTTATATTAAGTATTGAACAAATAAAATATCAAAATATTAAACTAAATAAATAATTAAGGCAATTAGTATTAAAGGTTTTTAGAGGAATTATAAAGGACACGACAAAGTAATATAAGGCTTTTAATATAAAATGAAGGCAATATAAGCTTTAAAATAAAATTAAGGCAATAAAGCAAATAATGATGGCAAGCAATATTAACGAAATTGAAATGGAAGCAATATTATTGAATTGAAATCGCAAGATGAATTTGGAAAGGGCCTGTTGTCGTCAAAAGTTATGGCACAACAACTGTGACGCTTATTTTATGGACGACACATACATGTGTCGTATAAAATAATCACGACAAGTAACTGGTGGCGTTAATTTTTGTGACGACATACACTGTGTCATGGGAAAAGTTGACTCCCAGCAGAGTCGTTTAAAGTTTACACGACTCATTAATCGTTACAATTCTAACCGACACATAATAATTAGCCCCAGATACGGAAATTTTGGAGAAACAACCCTATTTTTGTAAATATTTTTTATCTTTTGCACCATATATAAATTTTTGTCTATCTCAAAATTATTTTTCTAAGGTTCCTATTTGAACAGAATTCGTCCATTGACTTCCCAGGTTGCTTAATATGCTTCTCGCTTGAGCTAGAGCTCACTTTGCTTAAGCGAGATTGGTCCCAAACGCTTAAATACTAATGCAAAGGATTCTTGCCTGAGCGAGATCGTTTCTCGCTTGAGTGAGAATACTATGACATGACCAAAAAATGAAATTGTCACAGCTCCTCACATGGTATCTCATTGTAGGCCTATTAAATTATATCTGACATATCTTATATGACATTTTGAGACACATAAAGCTTATTCTAAGAGTTCTTACTCTGAAATCCTCATTAAAAGCCAAGTTTGGATATCTCCCCCATTTCATACACATAAAAAAAAAACATATACAGCTGGTTCCCACATTCATACCTATAAATTTCTATTCTACATTTATCATTAATAATTTTGGGATGTTACACAGGTTCTGCATGTACCACATGCTTGTGAAGGAAAAAGTCAGTCTGCCTAACGTTATCATGACCTACCTCATTCTTTAGTAGGGAAGAAGCAGAACAAGATCCCCTACCCAGCAGTACTGATAAAGGTATTTGCACTAGAGAATATGCAAACTCAGACTGTCAGTGACATGATTCAGTCCACATCCTTGGTGATTAAGCTTTCAATATTCTCACCCCTACTTGATTAGACCTTAGAAATGTCTCTCTCTTTATATGTTCAAAAGAAGAAAAGGTCGGCCCCAGCAGACATCAAGATGAAGAAGTCTGGAGCTATGTAAATGAAGCTAGCCCCCCAAGAGAAAGAGTGGTAGAGTCAAGTCGCCTGCCAAGAAGTTTAGAAGACTAGTTTTGAATAATTCTGATGAGTCTGACAGCTCAGATTCACCTTTAGATGTAAAGTCCCTCTTAGTTTCTCCTCCTCCACCTTCATCTATTAAGAAGTTTGGGCCTGAATGCACAAAGGATGCAGATGAATCACAGATTCTAATGATGATATATCCATCAGCAAACTACAGAGCAAAAAGAAGTAAGTTTCTCAACCTTCTCAGCAGTAACCTCAACAGCAACTATCTCAGCAGCAATAAAAGACCCTATCCTCTCTCACTACTGAAGCCTATAAGAAATTCATAAATGTCTTTACTACACTACATCCTACTATTTTTGTGCACGGTTGGACTGGTTCTAGGTGGCAAGCCTAGTTTAATAAACTCAGGTCTACCTACCTGAATTCCATGAGGGCAAATAAAGAGGAGTTGCTGAAGTGTGGTGGTTACCCCAGTTTTGCTGAGTACATCAAATTCATCTCTGGACACCTTAAGAGTTTCCCAAACTATGATGTTCTAAAGTGGAACCACATAGACTGGATCAACAGATTCTATAAGGTTGTCAGTGAATATCAAAGTGATGAAACCAGTTTTAGAGCCAAGGTTACAGGCAAGAGGAAGAGGATTGGTTGAGTCTGAGTCAAGTGCAAAGAGAGCAAAGTCTGATTCTGTGAGTAACTCATCCTAACCTAAATTTACTTCATCACCCTAACCTGACCAGACTACCTAGATAGACCAACTTAGCCTGACCTCTTAGCCAGACTAGACTAACCAGATCCCACCTGAACTTAGACCAGCATTTGTTCTTGTTCTATAGCCACTCTCTCCTTCTATACCACCTAAACTCCCTCCCTTTCATTTTATCACCCTTGGAGTCCCTCTTTTCAAATACTTCAAACCCACATTTGATGAAGGTGTTCTAGGCTATTTCAACCCTCACAACCTAGCCATTGCCAATGCACCTAGTTTTAGAAAAAGAAGAGTCCATATCCTTCCTGATGTCTTTCTCTATGTACCTCTTATTCCCTTTAAAAATTCATGAACCTCCCCCACCTTCTCTCAGAAGAAGACATTGTAATGTACTTTGCTCTGAAGGCTAAAGAAACCACTGTTATTAGGGACATCAAATATGGATTGTGATAGGTGTGCATGTTGTCTTATTTTTAAGTGTTTTTAGATGTAGTTTTTGGTTATTTTTGCCCTTATTTCTCCCGACTCCCTTGATTTTTAATTTCTTTCCATATAGACTACTCGGTTGTCTCTATTTTTGTAGAATTATTGATGTTTCAGGTCTATTCTAATGAGAAATGGAAACTTGGATGCAAGAGGAAGCCTCTGGGAACCTTGATTGTGTGATTGGGCAAAGTTGGAACAAACCACTGGCAGTGGTTGTCACTAGAATGAAGAAAATAAAGAGAATCAAGTGGAAAAGACAACCATTGGCCATGGTTTCCCCCACTGGCCATGGTTTTCCACCACTGGCCGTGGTTGGTTCTGTTTGCTCCAAGGTTCATCCAGTAATGGCCACCACTGGCCGTGGTTTCCCACCACTAGCCGTGGTTGGCACTGTGGCAATCTAAAAGCAAGAGTCAGAGACAACCACTAGCTATGGTTTCCCACCACTAGCCGTGGTTATCATTAGGTGCCAATGCACATTGTATTTCGCATGATTTGGATCATCAGACCCCAAACCACTACCAGTGGTTTGCCACCACTGGTCGTGGTTACCCCCACGAAGCACTGTTTCCTGATTTTTAGGGTGCATATTGGGGGTAGTTGTGAGGGAGTTCTAGAAGGGATTGACAGAGAGAAAAAGAAAAGCACAAAAAATGAGATTTTTCAGAGAGGATTTTGGAAGCAAAATGTGAAGGACTCAAGGATCTAACATCGATTTCTAGAGGATCAAAGGGATTTCTGAGTGAGAACTAGTTTTCCTTTTCTTCTTCTACCTTTCTGAATTTCACTTTGAAAGCTTTATAATCCTTTGAACATGAGTTTAATTATGGGTTGTATCAATTTGAGCATATATAACTAATTTCAGATCTTAGGACTTAGGGTTTATGAAATGACTATGTGTTGAATTTCCCCTTTTGCATTCTGTTTATGAATCTTGTTTCTATTCAAATTCTGTACATGCTTAAAGCTTTTGATGATCTAGAGATAGAATCAAATGAATCTAAAACATCGGGATAATTGAGAGATTAACCGTGTTTTGAAACGCTTGAATTTGAACTTAGGGATTATGTATCACGAGAATGGGCATAACACTTTGAGGTTTAATGAGATTTCATTGTTCTTAATGAGTTCAAGAAATAAATTGAATGGTGTTCTTTGTTAATTGAACATGTTATCGTTGTTCAGAGAGGAAAGCGTTAGCATATTTAGGAAATCTCACCTTAGAACGTTAATTCATAAACAGAAGGTCTTAAGTAAATCAGTACATAATGCATTCACATCCCTAAATCCCAAGTACTTAAACATCGTGCAATCCACTTTAAGCCAAAGAGTTTTGATTTTCTGTCATGCTATTGCTATCACTTAATTTACTGCATTTTTTCCATCGTTAAAGGGTTTTTCTAGATAATAGAACTACCGTTAAAACCAATATTTAGGCACAATCTCTATGGGAATGATATTTTTATTACTGCGATACCCCGTGCGCTTGCGGTTGGCTATTAGAATGCAATATCACAAGTTTCACAGAGTTATGTCCCCTGGGAAGAAAATTTTGATTGCACCAGACCATTTGTAGAACCTAGCAGTAAAGATTCAGTTAGGTAGGATGAAGCAGCCCATGCTCCCCAAGTACAAGCCTCACTACAAAGGTCCTCCCAGACCTCGTCAGCTCCCTGCAAGAGATGTCACATGGGGATGTAGAATCAAAGATGAAGGGTACCAAGCTTGTGAAAGGAACTAATCCAAAACTATCTTTAGGGATGAGCTCAAAACCCAAGCCTACTGCTAAAGTGAAGAAGGCTACTATAAACTTTGGGATCGTGAAGAAAGTCATTTCTAAACTAAAGTCTCAATTTGTCGAAACCTACTTAAAGTGGATCATTCCCAAGCCTTTAGCAACTTTATACCTAAAAAAATCCCCTTGTGAGCTGGACTTGGAAAACCATATCCTCACTATCATGAGTAGAAACACGAATGTTGCTTACCAAGCTTTTAAATTAGGGTCCTTAGGATCATTAGATGTGAATATGGATTCTTCCTTAAGAGGTATAACCCAAATGGCACCTAGGAGTATCCCTAATTTCATTAATGTTTTATCATGAAGTTCCTTATTTGGAACTATAGGGGGAAGGGAAAATACTTTCCTTAGGCTTGTTAAAGATCTTATTCAAGTTCACAAGATCAATTTGTTAGCTCTTCTTGAGTCACGCATTAGTGGTTCCAGGGCTATGTGGGTTATTCATTGTTTGGGCCTTCAAGGTTGTCTCAAACAAGATTACAAGGGCTTCTCTAGGGGTATATGGTGTTTGTGGAAGTCATCCCATTTGCTTATGGAGGTGATGGAGGTCAACCATCTCTGGTGTAGGGGACAGGTGGTTCTTCACTTCTCTCAGTGGTCTATGCAAGCCCACAAATAAGTTTGAGAAAGGATCTTTAGAAAGATCTGGTCTCATTCTTTGTTTTTATTAATGAACCCTGGTGTGTGACTAGAGACTTTAATATCTATCTCTACTACTTTGAAAGGAGGGTGAAGCTAAAGGACCTTTCTTCACTTAGTTAAGAGAAGGGGTGCATGAAAAGTTGGATAGGGCCATCACAAATGATTAGTGGCATTCTCGCTTTCTTGAGTTTTCAGCTATGAACCTTGCTTTCCATGTCCTTTTAAATTTCTCTCGGTTGGGCTTGATCATGGTGATTTCTCAAATCAAGTCTAGAACTCTTGGTGGCCTTAAAGATCTTGGAATGAGAATATGATGAGTTTCTTAACAAACTTAAGGGAGTGGAATAAAGTTGTCTTCAAAAACATATTCCAACAAAAGAGGAATATTCTAGGTCATTTGGAAAATATAGAGTCTACTTCTTAATCATCATAATTCATCATTGTTTGCTAAGAAAAAGAGTTGTGGGACCAATATGAAAAATTATTATTGCATGAGGAAATTTATTAGCATAAACTTTTATGAACCAATTGGTTATCCCTTAAGGACTTCAACACGATGTTTTATTACTGAAAAAAACCATTCGTAAATCTTGTAATAGAATAAATGATCTAAAGAATCCCTTGGGTCAATGTGTATATGAGGATTACCAAATTAAAAAAACATTATTATTGGACTTCTTCTCTCATCTTTATCAATATGATACCTCCATGCATGTTGGCCTGTAAGTCAAGGGATTCCCAGTCCTTAGTTCTAATCTCCTCATTCCCTTTTTCTATGACTCTTTAGGTGGAAAAAATTAAAGCTTCCTCTTCAGTATCAGTAATATTAAGGCCCTTGGGCTAGACAAAATTCATGTCTTTTTCTGTAAGAAGCATTGAGATACTATTTCTCAAATGGTAGCATCTCTAATTCATGAGATTTGGGTTTCTCCAACAAAAGTGCATAATAAAAATCATACAACAACCACTCTTATTCTGAAAATGGCCTCTCCAAAAAATGCCTTTCATTTTAGACTGATAACTTTATGCAATGTTAGTTATAAGGTCCTAACAAAACTTATTTCTATTATATTAGCTCTTCTCATGCCCAAATTAGACGTCAAGGTGTTGATCATGTAATGCTCCTCCATGAGCTTATTCATTCCTTGAGAACAAGAAGAAGCAAAAAATGATTCATGATCATTAAGATTGATATGCTTAAAGCATGTGATCATATGTCATGGTCATTTATTGTGAAGATGTTATCTCTTGCTATTATATCACCTCATTTGATAACCATTATAAGCCATTATATCTTCTTTTTCATCCCAAGACTGTAGCAGTGGTCGTTCTGATAGTAAGACACGCTTTAACTATGGCACGAAAGGACATTTAGCCAAAGATTGCTATTCTAGTCAACCTACATGCTTTCAGTGTAAACAACGAGAGCACATTAAGCCTGATTGTCCACTGAGACAAGCTTAGAGTGTACAGGGCAACAGGGCTAACACTTTAATGGCTTGTGGTAGTGGATCACAGAGAGGTGGTCAAGGTGGTGGTGGCCATGGAGGCCAAACTTAAAGAAAGCATGATGCTCAGATTGGGAGTGCATAAAATGTTACCACAGGGCATGTTTTTGCCTTTGATACTACAGATGCGGCAAAGAATGATGAGCCATTGCATGGTAAGTGTGTTGTTCTTGGAACTACATTTGATGTGATATGTAATTTGGGGTGACATATTCTTTCATTACTGAAGATTGTGTTTGGCACCTCAATTTACTTATTGTGTTAATGAAGAATACCGTAGTTGTAAGTACTCTGATCGATTCTTCGGTTTGAGCAACGACCATGTGCGATAAATTGGTGATGGTTGTTGAAAACAGGGCGTTTATTATGAATCTTATTTATCTTCCATTGAAGAACTTGGATATTATTCTTGGTCTTGATTGGTTATCAGCCAATCACGTTATGGTGGATTGTTTTCACAAGACCATCAACTTCCCAGAGGAGCAAGTTTCCAAATTGGAGGTTATTGATATTCCAGAAATGTTTATTCTTTTATTTGTGGCTGAGGGGAAGCATGATTCTAAACCTAGTGATATTCTTATTGTATGTGAATTTCCTAATGTGTTTTTGGAGGACATTCTCGAGTTACCTCCGAGTAGAAATATTGATTTTCTAGAGTAGAAATATTGATTTCCCTATTGATCTTGTTCTTGGTGAGAAGTCTGTTTCTAGGACATCGTACTAAATGTCACCTATGGAGTTAGTAGATGTGAAGAAGCAAGTGAAAGAATTATAGAGTAAAGGCTTTATTAGGCCAAGTTCTCACTATGGGGAGCTCCAGTCTTACTAGTTAGAAAGAAAGATGGTACGATGAGGATGTGCATTGATTATCGTCAGTTGAATAAGTTGACAATAAAAAATAAATATATGTTACCTCGAATAGATGATTTGCTTGATCAGTTGAGAGGTGCATCAGTGTTTTCTAAGATTAATATAAGGTCAGGTTATCACCAGATTAGGGTGAAACCTGAATATGTTCCGAAGACAACTTTTAGGACCCGATATGGGCATTTCGAGTACGGGGTGATGCCTTTTAGAGTTACTAATACCCCGACGGTGTTCATGGATTACAAGAACCGAATCTTCCTTTCCTATTTGGATAGCTTTGTGTTTGTATTCATCAAAGATATTCTAGTGTATTGTAAGTCTTGGGAGGAATATGTTCATCACCTCTGAGGAGGATTGTAGGTGTTGAGGGAGAAACAACTATATGCTAAGTTATCTAAGTGTAAGTTCTGGTTAGAGAGTGTCCAATTTCTAGGACATGTAATCTCAAACAAGGATGTTTCTATTGATCCCTTGTAGATTGAAGCTGTGTTGGCTTGGGAGGCACCGAAGTTGGTTACTGAGATCAAGAGTTTCCTGGTTTTGGCGGGATATTATCGTCGTTCCATTGAGGGTTTCTCGTGCCTTGCGCTCTCTTTAACCAACTTGAGTAAGAAGGAGTATCCTTTTATATGGAATGATTCTTGTGAGCATATTTTCGAAGAGTTGAAGAAGAGATTAACCACAGCCCTGTGCTTGTTTTGCCAGATGTGGCAAAAGAATTCAGTGTATGTTGTGATGCTTCAAAGTCGGGACTTAGGTGTGTACTGATGCAAGATAACCATGCTATTACTTATGCTTCTCGGTAGTTGAGGCCACATGAGCAGAATTACCCGACTCATGATTTAGAGCTTGCTTCTATTATGTTTACATTGAAAATATAGCAGCATTATCTTTATGGTTCATGATTTATTGTGTTTAGTGACAGTTGAAACCAAGTCCGGTTTGTAAAAGATTTCAAACTATTGTTTATCATTTACCAGACCCCAAGCTTTATTAATAACTCACATCAAGACATTTAAATTAAATAAAGTGTGCCCAAGTGTTACTTAACCTGTTCAATTAAGTGTTTCAGGATACAAACATAAAATGTACATGTTACAAATGAAAGAGAGAGGCCATCAATTAAAAAGTATGTTTTGAGTCATGCAAGTTATTTCAAAATAAGTTTGCCTAGGATCAAAAACAGCTTGTGAACTAGCTCGTCCCAAGAAAAGTCTAACCTTAGAACAACGCTCAATATGAGTTTAATTCAAGTGCGCTCATCCAGACTTTTAGACTATTAAGTACTTAACACGCATACTTGCTTCATCAATCATACCCCAGACTTTTGAAGCAACAAGAACGTTACTCCATAGCTTACTTCAAACTAAAAATAAAGTTTATTTTGAAGATGCTATGAATCAAGTTCTTATCAAGAGAAACTATTTTTATCATCAAAAGAGAAAAGAAGACAATCTAGTGCAAGAACCAAAGCTCACATGGGAAGAAAACAATATAGCTGCTCTGCGCATTTCAGAAAAGCTGATGAAGATTAGCTCTTATGTTAGAAAGCTTTCAGAAGGTCAACCCTATATGCTTTGCACGATTTAGTTAAAAGAAGATAGCCAATAAAAGAACTTTTGCTCTGAAGCTCTTAAGGAACACCATTTCAGTGTAAGCTGTGACGCCCCAAACCCCAAACTAAAATAGGGGAAAATTTTTCGCGTCTTTGAAAATATTAATAAATTCAACAATCGAAGTAGTGAAATATTTTTCACCAAACTCCTGGATCTAAAATGAACCACTCCCATATATGAAGATATGAGAGGGTGAAACTAAATGTAAATCTTTCAATCAAAATCAGCGGAAGGATTGTCCAATTTGACTTAATCATTGGCTAATTGATTTTCAAGAGGAGAAGTTTCATAAAAATGTGGGATACAATTTATATAATCTAGAAGGCCTAAATATACTCCTCAATACCTTTAAAATAATATTTAAGGAAGAAATAATGCATAACATTTTAAAAATTTAATTTAAAATAACAAAATGAGAATCAGGGGCATACTCGCTCAGGCGTGACTAAAGTCGCTTGAGCGAGCCAGCGTGCACACGCTTGGGCGAACGCTGAGTGGCTTTGAGCGAGAGAGGAAAATAAGTATCAGGGCTCAACTCGCTTGAGCGGCCCAAGGCTCGCTTGAGCGAGATTGGTCCAGAAACGTTGAGGACTCTCTGGCCAATTTTCGCTTGGGCGAGGCACCACTCGCCTGGGCGAAAATCCTCCAGAATCAACTCTCCTTCTCCCTCGCTTGAGCGCTGCCCTTCACGCCTGGGCGAAAATTGTCCAGAATCAAAACACTGATTCTGTAGCAATTTCGCTTGGGCGAATTGCTCGTCCGCTTGAGCGAATTTGGGGCAGAAACGAATCCCCTGTTCCACAACAATCTCGCTTGGGCGAGATTGCTACTCGCTTGAGCGAGTTCTGCAGAAACTCAGCAGAAGACGAAAATTCAATTGAACAACACACATACAACATTAATTCCTTCTAATTTGGCCTCACATAAGACCCTATCTCATCTCATTGTGCATGTACCAACTCATACCATAATATAATCTAAAACTACATAATCCATTCATTGAATCAAATACCACCAACATCATCATGCTAATATGGATTACATACATATAATTTAAATTCATCATCAAATCACATGCATTCCCTACATACATCTATCTTCCACATCATTCCACAAGCTCCATAATATAGCGTGAAAACACAACATCCATTCATTTAACAAAGTCAAGCATTCAAATTCATTCTTTACATCTTTTGGGTCATGTAGGAAAATTGGCCTTACACAAACATGTCCAATTTTCTCCCATGACCTCCAAAATTATCAACACTACAAAATTGAGTACATAAACCTCATATACTCTACAAAACAGATTTCATGCCGGCCAAGGCTTACGCATTCCTATCCATATTTTACCTTCTTCATACTCGGCCTCCAAAAGTTGTAGGATTTAAGTCATACCTACATCAACTTTAAAAATGGCAACGGGGAGGTGAGTAACATAATCCAAATGAATCAAAGTCATACATTATGACGAAATACATGTATACTTGCATAATTAGCAATCATTACACCACATCATACATTATACACAGTACATTTTATAATTTCAAGTATACATTCACAATATCAATCATTTGGATTGCCAAACACACACATCGGGTTAGTATTCAACTCTTTCCCCTTTCAATTCCCATTCATCCGTTGCCACCAAGGGCTTTCACCTAGGCATATCTCCAGCTATATGCAAATGCTCTTAAAGCTAATGCATATGCACAAGAATTTCTTATCAAACAATGCGGATCCGACTGTGGGAAAAGTACCATATTAATTCAATTGTGGGACAAGCATAGGTGTGCTACTATGCCCCTACTGCAGTAGAAAAATTGTGTACACATATATCTCAATTCAAGCATGCTTACATTCTCATAATTTTACTGGTACCAAACCGCTATCGCCCATCTGTAGCACTAGTCACCCTGTGACTTGCGGATCAACATCGTGGCCTCAACTACCACAAGTGCTACGGGCCCCTCCCGAACACACATCGAGAGAGCCGTGTCCCGTCGGACACCGAGGTAAACTCGCTCACCATAGAGCCGCCCGCCCACTGGGCCCGCCACATAAGGTGCCTCGTCACCAAACTATGGACAGCTTCGTGACTCATACACCGAGTCACAGGGGAAAATCACAATACGCTCGTGCACTGAGCCGCCCTCCCACTGGGCCTGCCTAGTGGAACCCCCTAATATTCCACATAAACAGCTATGATATGCCATGGATGCAATGCAATTGCAAATCAAGTGCATCCTCACACTATGCATCCTAGATGCCACTCCACATTTAATCATTCATCACCACCACTTGGTGGATTTCAGCATTCTCAGCATTCTTATCCAATCCCAACTTTCTTTGACTTATTCTCATCAATAGTTAGTGGCATACACATTCAATAAATCATACACACATATTTGGGATATTCACATCACAATCTCAATTCACATATGGTTTCAAACCATCATCCTACTTCATTAATATGGTATCATCACATCATTAGTATTATCCCAAACACAATGCCACATAACAATCATCCTTCTAAATGCATTCAAATCACACATATCATGTCATCCATTCAAACAACCATTAACATAATCACATATACATATTTTCACATCACCAATGGATGAAATCATGCATTTAGAAAAGTTACCCCCTCCTACCTCAAGTGAAGTAGTGATCAACGCGGTTCGATGGTCCCGCTTCGTCAATGGGGTCACTTCCTACATCACAATACATTATACAATCAATTTTCTACTTACTCATTAAGACTTAATTACTTATATATATCAATAAATACTTGCTGTTTTTATTAGTATAATTCTCAAAACTCTTTTATTTCATTTTATCCACCATAACCACCATGGGTTAGGTGCTACCCTTTATTATTATGCATTCAACAACCAAACCCTTTCATGGGTTTCTCCATTATTAACTTCCATCAACCAAATACCATCACCATTGGCCCTTATGCCTCATAACTCACATTTATTTCCAACAATTAATACTCATCAACCTCCATATACATTCTCCCCCAAATTTATGAAGTTAGGGTTTCATAAAATTCCAACCACCTTCATAAATATTCTTCTCTTTTCAACCATAAATGCATCCACTTTATTACTTCTCAAAGAAACCTTACTTTCATAGAATCCACATCAAACCCTTGCATTAATTACTCTCCTCAAGAACATCCATTCACATGCATAGCTCCCAAAACACATACTACCACATACTCTTAACCAAAATCTTAGCAAAAAGATGGGTATACTTACCTCAAAACCCAAAACGAAAATGGGTTCACTAGAGGGAGAGAAAGCTGCGAAAATGAGGAAGAGAAGGAGGAAGACAGCAGCTCCACAAGCCCCCTTCAAGCTCTCTTCAAAACGAAAATGGAGAGGAGATGTGGAAGATGAAGTTAAATTGCTAGGGTTTGTGGAAGGAAGAAAAGGAAGATGAAAAAGATGATGAAGAGAAGAAGAAGAAGAAGTGAAAATGCTCCCTACCATCAGCAAACCACACGTGAATAAGGGAGGAAAAAATGACATTTTCAGTTTATTTTTAATCTAACTCATTAAAACTTCATCGTTTTATAACCAACAGGTTCTCAGTTCGGGCTCAATACATCATCTAAAAATTATTCCGAATATATATTCGGATTCCCAATAATATTCTCAATAGCCCTGACCAATATCATCTCATTCCGAGATACTTGGTCCGACACCCATATTTCAACCGGGCTTAATTTCAGCTTAACTGGTCTCCAAAAATTACCAAAAATTCCCAAAATCTTAATTTAATTATTCTCAATAGTTTGGGACATTAAATACTCCATATACCAATTTCTAATATTTATTCCGGTAATTAATTCTCTATTTCAAAATTCGGGATGTTACAATCCACCCCACCAAAAAGAAAATTTCGTCCCCGAAATTTCACATACCGGATTCAAATGCGTCAGGATACCGTTCTCTGATATCGTCTTCGCGTTCCCATGTGAACGTTTCAGTATTTCCATGTTTCCAAGCGACCTCCACCAATGGTACCAACTTGTTCCGCAATTTCTTCACGGAATGTCCGACAATGCGAACAGAAACAGGAGGAATAGATAGGTCATCTCGCACCTCAATCTCGTCCATAGGGATCACGTGTAAAGGATCATAAACATATTTCCTTAACTGCGATACGTGAAACACGTTGTGTAGATTAGCAAGATGCGGAGGGAGTGCTATCCTATAAGCAACCTCACCAATCCGCTCCAACACCTCGTAAGGTCCGATAAATCTAGGGCTCAATTTCCCACTCTTCAACGCCCTTCCAATGCCTTTGTCACGCGAGACTTTCAAAAACACATGGTCACCCACTTGAAACTCAAGGGTTTTATGCCTCTTGTCATAATAACTCTTCTGTCTATCTTGAGCAATCTTCATATTCTCTTGGATCTTCTTAATTTGCTCTGTAGTTTCCTGAATGATCTCCGGCCCTAAAGCCAAGTTTTCACAAACTTCAAGCCAACACAAGGGAGTTCTACACTTCCTTCCATACAACGCCTCATACGGTGCCATACCTATACTGGAATGGAAGCTGTTATTGTATGTGAATTCGATCAATGGGAGGAATCTCTCCCAACATCCACCGTGCTCAAGTACACAAGCTCTCAACAAATCCTCCAGGCTTTGTATAGTTCTCTCCGATTGCCCATCGGTTTGAGGGTGATAAGCGGAACTAAGCTTCAACTTAGAACCCAACTCATCATGCAAACGTCCCCAAAACTGAGAAGTAAAACGAGGATCACGGTCGGATATAATACTGGACGGAACACCATGCAGCCTAACAATCTCCTTGATGTATATTTGTGCCAATTTCTCCAAAGAACTCTTCATATTAATGGGCAAGAAGTGAGCACATTTTGTCAATCTATCAATAATCACCCATATAGCATCGTTTCCAGCACGAGTTCTGGGTAGTCCAGAAACAAAATCCATAGCTATACTATCCCATTTCCAAACAGGGATCTCCATTGGTCTCAAATAACCAGATGGTCTCTGGTGCTCGACCTTCGCCTTTTGACAAACAAGGCAAGATGCTACAAAATTCGCCACATCACGTTTCAAACCGGGCCACCAAAAGTTCTTCTTCAAATCTTGATACATCTTAGTGGAACCAGGATGAATACTCAATATGCTTTTGTGAGCTTCCTCAAGTACACGTTTCCTCACATCATCGCTTGAGGGAACATAAATTCGGCCTCTAACACGCCAAATGCCATCTCGACCTTCTTCTATGAACAAATTCTTCCCTTTTTCTTGGGTCTTTTTCATCTCAATCAAATACTCATCATTGGGTTGTTACGTCTTCACATATTCAAGAAATTCATTTGCAACCTTCAACATCTCCAACACCATTTTCTTGGAAGTGTAAGTCTCCACGCCCACATTCAAATCTCTAAATTGTTCAATCAACTCCATTTCCTTTGCCATCATCATGGAAACATGTAATGACTTCCTGCTCAATGCATCAGCAACTACATTTGCCTTACCGGGGTAATACTTCAATTCAAATTCGTAGTCTTTTAGGAACTCCATCCACCGTCTTTGGCGCATATTCAACTCCTTCTGGTCAAATAAGTACTTAAGGCTCTTATGATCACTAAAGACCACAAATTTGGAGCCGTACAAGTAGTGTCGCCACAACTTCAATGCAAACACCACTGCCGCCAATTCAAGATCATGTGTGGGATAGTTAACCTCATGCGGTCGCAACTGCCTCGACGCATAGGCTATCACACGCTCCTTTTGCATCAATACACACCCAAGACCAAGCTTAGATGCATCGCAATATACCACAAATTCATCCATTAAGTCGGGCAATGCCAACACCGGTGCGGTAGTAAGCCTTAACTTCAACTCTTGGAAACTCTCTTCACATTCACGGGTCCACACAAAAGAGTGATTCTTCCGAGTCAACTTCGTTAGTGGCAAAGCCAAACGGGAAAACCCTTCAATAAATCTCCGGTAGTAACCGGCAAGACCAAGAAAACTTCTTATCTCTGTTACCGACGTTGGTCTTTCCCAAGCTATCACAGCTTCAACTTTGGATCTATCCACAGCAACTCCATCATTTGAAATAAGATGTCCAAGAAATTGGACCTCAGACAGCCAAAATTCACACTTAGAGAGCTTCGCATACAACTCCTTTTCGCGAAGGATCGTCAACACAAGACGAAGATGTCTTTCATGCTCTTCATGACTCTTGGAATACACCAAAATATCATCGATAAACACCACGAAAAATTGGTCAAGATATTCATGGAAGATGCGATTCATATAACTCATGAAAATCGCAGGGGCATTCGTCACACCAAATGGCATCACTACGTACTCATAGTGTCCATATCGCGTTCGGAAAGCAGTCTTCGGAATATCTTCGGCCTTCACCCGAATTTGATGATATCCAGAACGCAAATCAATCTTCGAAAACACAACAGCACCCTTCAATTGATCCAATAGATCATCAATACGCGGAAGAGGGTATTTATTCTTAATGGTCAGTTTGTTGAGTTGGCGATAATCAACGCACAATCTCATGCTCCCATCCTTCTTCTTCACTAGCAATACGGGAGCACCCCAAGGAGACACACTTGGGCGAATAAACTCCCGTTCAAGCAATTCTTCCACTTGCTTTTTTAACTCAGCTAACTCCATAGGAGACATCCTATAGGGAGCTCGGGAAACAGGTTCTGCACCCAGAATAAGATCGATAGAAAATTCCACTTCTCGTGGAGGAGGTAATCCGGGAATTTCTTCCGGAAACACATCGGGAAATTCCGAAACAATAGGAATTCCACCAGATTGGGAAACACCATTCCCATCAACCAAACAGAACATCACGAAAAGTTGAGAGATACCTCGCACATCAAAGCCTTCAGTATTAGAGGTTGGGAAAATCACTGTCTTGCTATGACAATCCACCAAAACCTTGTTGGCGGACAACCAATCCATGCCTAGAATAACATCCAGGTCTTTCATAGGTAAACACACGAGGGATACAACAAATTTTCTACCCTCCAAGTCCATCTCGACACTCTCACATCGAGTCACCGATCTTAAACAAGCTCCAGTCGGTGTAGTCACCAATATTGCACCTTTCATCATACTTACAGGCACTCGCAGGCGCCTCACACATTCTTCAGAAATAAAAGAGTGCGTAGCACCTGAATCAAATATCACATTAACAACATTACCGTATATCTGGCACTCACTTTGAACAAGGTCTTCAGCTTGTGCTGCTTCTTCACCGGTCACGGCAAAGACTCTTCCAGCCATTTGTTGATTAACACCACGATTTGGGCCATTTCGACCACCATTAGCATTACCTCGGCCGTTTCCATTACCACGACCGTTACCACCATTTCGGTTTCCATTCCTTCCGCCATTACCGTGTCCACGACCACGGCCTCTAAAAGCACCATAGCCTCCACGGTTTGCATTATCACGTGGTACAGCATCTGCAGCATTCAAAGGACAATCAGGGCGGATATGCCCCGGTTGGTTGCATCTATAGCACACCACTGTTTCTTCATGGTTGCAATCTCTGGCTAAGTGATTTCCACCACATCTGTAACAACGAAGTCCTTGGCCATCACCTCGGCCACCAACTGCACCATGCCTTCCGCCACCTCGTCCACCTCTAAAAGAAGAGGACCCACGCACAAATCGTCTATTGTTTTTAAAGTTGCCTTTCTTCTTAAAGCTAGAAGATTGGCCTTTCAACTTGTAATCATTCCCCGAGTAGTTCCTTGGAGCAATATCATTCTCCTCAAAAATTCTACACTTATCCACAAGAGTAGGAAAACTCCTAATCTCTTGGTGACAAATCGCCTTCTTAATCTCTTGGCGTAGTCCATTCTCAAACTTAACACATTTCGAAACTTCAGTGCCCTCTTGCTGAAAGGGAGGATAAAACACACATAACTCTTCAAATTTCATAGCATACTCTTCAACTGACATGCCGCCTTGCTTGAGTTCCATGAATTCAAGCTCTTTCTTGTTTTTGTAACTTGCGGGAAAATATTTCTTAAGAAATTCAACTTTGAAATTCTCCCAAGTCAAAGGAGTGTGAGTAGCAATCATACGCCCACGGGTAAGGATCCACCAAGATTCGGCCTCATTCCGAACCATAAACACCGCATACTCTACTTTCTGAGTTTCGGTACACTCCATACTAGCGAATATCCGCTCCAAGTCACGGATCCAAACATGAGCATCTTCTGGTTTATAGCCTCCATGAAATTCAGAAGGCTTCCGCTTAAGAAATTGGTCAAGGCCTTGATTCGGCTGACCAACTGGTTGTTGTTGCTGCGCAAGTATGTCAGTAAAGCGATTGAAGGCCTCAATCATAGCAATTGTATCAGGATTGCGCCTGTACGCCATCACTCAATCTATATACAACAACATGAACATAATTAGAAACTTGAAGTTTCTTCACCCAATGTGTATACATATCATTTATTGTTAACTCGCTTAACACAAGTATCATCATAATATATTTAATAATTAGAAGGTAAATATGAGAAAGGAATTGCCTGGCCGGGCTTAACAACAATCATTTAATAATCTCATTTCAATGACTACCTTCATAACTCATCCATATATTCCACAATTCAATCAGCCATAAGTAATGTATACATCGATAACATCATTTATAATCATATCAAGAGCAATGAATGCTCTGATACCAGGTTGTGACGCCCCAAACCCCAAACTAAAATAGGGGAAAATTTTTCGCGTCTTTGAAAATATTAATAAATTCAACAATCGAAGTAGTGAAATATTTTTCACCAAACTCCTGGATCTAAAATGAACCACTCCCATATATGAAGATATGAGAGGGTGAAACTAAATGTAAATCTTTCAATCAAAATCAGCGGAAGGATTGTCCAATTTGACTTAATCATTGGCTAATTGATTTTCAAGAGGAGAAGTTTCATAAAAATATGGGATACAATTTATATAATCCAGAAGGCCTAAATATACTCCTCAATACCTTTAAAATAATATTTAAGGAAGAAATAATGCATAACATTTTAAAAATTTAATTTAAAATAACAAAATGAGAATCAGGGGCATACTCGCTCAGGCGTGACTAAAGTCGCTTGAGCGAGCCAGCGTGCACACGCTTGGGCGAACGCTGAGTGGCTTTGAGCGAGAGAGGAAAATAAGTATCAGGGCTCAACTCGCTTGAGCGGCCCAAGGCTCGCTTGAGCGAGATTGGTCCAGAAACGTTGAGGACTCTCTGGCCAATTTTCGCTTGGGCGAGGCACCACTCGCCTGGGCGAAAATCCTCCAGAATCAACTCTCCTTCTCCCTCGCTTGAGCGCTGCCCTTCACGCCTGGGCGAAAATTGTCCAGAATCAAAACATTGATTCTGTAGCAATTTCGCTTGGGCGAATTGCTCGTCCGCTTGAGCGAATTTGGGGCAGAAACGAATCCCCTGTTCCACAACAATCTCGCTTGGGCGAGATTACTACTCGCTTGAGCGAGTTCTGCAGAAACTCAGCAGAAGACGAAAATTCAATTGAACAACACACATACAACATTAATTCCTTCTAATTTGGCCTCACATAAGACCCTATCTCATCTCATTGTGCATGTACCAACTCATACCATAATATAATCTAAAACTACATAATCCATTCATTGAATCAAATACCACCAACATCATCATGCTAATATGGATTACATACATATAATTTAAATTCATCATCAAATCACATGCATTCCCTACATACATCTATCTTCCACATCATTCCACAAGCTCCATAATATAGCATGAAAACACAACATCCATTCATTTAACAAAGTCAAGCATTCAAATTCATTCTTTACATCTTTTGGGTCATGTAGGAAAATTGGCCTTACACAAACATGTCCAATTTTCTCCCATGACCTCCAAAATTATCAACACTACAAAATTGAGTACATAAACCTCATATACTCTACAAAACAGATTTCATGCCGGCCAAGGCTTACGCATTCCTATCCATATTTTACCTTCTTCATACTCGGCCTCCAAAAGTTGTAGGATTTAAGTCATACCTACATCAACTTTAAAAATGGCAACGGGGAGGTGAGTAACATAATCCAAATGAATCAAAGTCATACATTATGACGAAATACATGTATACTTGCATAATTAGCAATCATTACACCACATCATACATTATACACAGTACATTTTATAATTTCAAGTATACATTCACAATATCAATCATTTGGATTGCCAAACACACACATCGGGTTAGTATTCAACTCTTTCCCCTTTCAATTCCCATTCATCCGTTGCCACCAAGGGCTTTCACCTAGGCATATCTCCAGCTATATGCAAATGCTCTTAAAGCTAATGCATATGCACAAGAATTTCTTATCAAACAATGCAGATCCGACTGTGGGAAAAGTACCATATTAATTCAATTATGGGACAAGCATAGGTGTGCTACTATGCCCCTACTGCAGTAGAAAAATTGTGTACACATATATCTCAATTCAAGCATGCTTACATTCTCATAATTTTACTGGTACCAAACCGCTATCGCCCATCTGTAGCACTAGTCACCCTGTGACTTGCGGATCAACATCGTGGCCTCAACTACCACAAGTGCTACGGGCCCCTCCCGAACACACATCGAGAGAGCCGTGTCCCGTCGGACACCGAGGTAAACTCGCTCACCATAGAGCCGCCCGCCCACTGGGCCCGCCACATAGGGTGCCTCGTCACCAAACTATGGACAGCTTCGTGACTCATACACCGAGTCACAGGGGAAAATCACAATACGCTCATGCACTGAGCCGCCCTCCCACTGGGCCTGCCTAGTGGAACCCCCTAATATTCCACATAAACAGCTATGATATGCCATGGATGCAATGCAATTGCAAATCAAGTGCATCCTCACACTATGCATCCTAGATGCCACTCCACATTTAATCATTCATCACCACCACTTGGTGGATTTCAGCATTCTCAGCATTCTTATCCAATCCCAACTTTCTTTGACTTATTCTCATCAATAGTTAGTGGCATACACATTCAATAAATCATACACACATATTTGGGATATTCACATCACAATCTCAATTCATATATGGTTTCAAACCATCATCCTACTTCATTAATATGGTATCATCACATCATTAGTATTATCCCAAACACAATGCCACATAACAATCATCCTTCTAAATGCATTCAAATCACACATATCATGTCATCCATTCAAACAACCATTAACATAATCACATATACATATTTTCACATCACCAATGGATGAAATCATGCATTTAGAAAAGTTACCCCCTCCTACCTCAAGTGAAGTAGTGATCAACGCGGTTCGATGGTCCCGCTTCGTCAATGGGGTCACTTCCTACATCACAATACATTATACAATCAATTTTCTACTTACTCATTAAGACTTAATTACTTATATATATCAATAAATATTTGCTGTTTTTATTAGTATAATTCTCAAAACTCTTTTATTTCATTTTATCCACCATAACCACCATGGGTTAGGTGCTACCCTTTATTATTATGCATTCAACAACCAAACCCTTTCATGGGTTTCTCCATTATTAACTTCCATCAACCAAATACCATCACCATTGGCCCTTATGCCTCATAACTCATATTTATTTCCAACAATTAATACTCATCAACCTCCATATACATTCTCCCCCAAATTTATGAAGTTAGGGTTTCATAAAATTCCAACCACCTTCATAAATATTCTTCTCTTTTCAACCATAAATGCATCCACTTTATTACTTCTCAAAGAAACCTTACTTTCATAGAATCCACATCAAACCCTTGCATTAATTACTCTTCTCAAGAACATCCATTCACATGCATAGCTCCCAAAACACATACTTCCACATACTCTTAACCAAAATCTTAGCAAAAAGATGGGTATACTTACCTCAAAACCCAAAACGAAAATGGGTTCACTAGAGGGAGAGAAAGCTGCGAAAATGAGGAAGAGAAGGAGGAAGACAGCAGCTCCACAAGCCCCCTTCAAGCTCTCTTCAAAACGAAAATGGAGAGGAGATGTGGAAGATGAAGTTAAATTGCTAGGGTTTGTGGAAGGAAGAAAAGGAAGATGAAAAAGATGATGAAGAGAAGAAGAAGAAGAAGTGAAAATGCTCCCTACCATCAGCAAACCACACGTGAATAAGGGAGGAAAAAATGACATTTTCAGTTTATTTTTAATCCAACTCATTAAAACTTCATCATTTTATAACCAACAGGTTCTCAGTTCGGGCTCAATACATCATCTAAAAATTATTCCGAATACATATTCGGATTCCCAATAATATTCTCAATAGCCCTGACCAATATCATCTCATTCCGAGATACTTGGTCCGACACCCATATTTCAACCGGGCTTAATTTCAGCTTAACCGGTCTCCAAAAATTACCAAAAATTCCCAAAATCTTAATTTAATTATTCTCAATAGTTTGGGACATTAAATACTCCATATACCAATTTCTAATATTTATTCCGGTAATTAATTCTCTATTTCAAAATTCAGGATGTTACATAAGCTCTGATGTTCCTCGTACCAGACATTTTGTCCTCATATCATCTTCAAGGCCCGATACTCATAATGGCTAAATCCCTTCAACAGATTCACAAAGGCTATCTCAAAGGCCTATATATATGAAGGGATCTTAGGACTTGAAGAAGTTAACAACTCTAATGACTCTAAGAATCAGATTCACGAAAGCTTCTCTCCACTCTTTTAAAGTTCTCAGTCTTAGCTTTCTTCTCTAAAGCAAAGACTTTCTTTGTTGTTCTGCTCCTAGCAGACCTTAGTATTTATCTTTCATACTTAATGTATCAATTTTTATCTTGTATCTTTTTTATACACTAAGTCATCGAAAACACAAAACAAACACAAACTCTCATTCAAATCCTTATTTGTGTAAAAGTCTGGTGTGTTGCCAGCCTTAGTTTCTATTGGGAAACTGTTGTTGGCCTAAAAAGGCTTTCGAAAGAATACTTGGGATTGAGCTAGAAGTGACTTGTTGAAATAATACTTGGATTTAAGTCATAAGTGGCTAGATTCAACAATACTTGTGGCACGATTTGTGTTGTTGTGTAAAAGGTGTTTTTACATAGTGGAAATCGTTCAAGTTTGAAAGGACTGGACATAGCTTCTGAGTTGGAAGTGAACCAGTATAAATTCTCAGTGTTCAATTTCTCTATCCTTGATCTTATAAAATTCTGGTAGCTTTATGCTAAAAAAGTTTCTAAGTTCTGCATGAAAAAAGTCTAAGACTTATTCAACCCTCATTCTAAGTCAGACTCTAAACCATCAGTGACCATAAGAGTTTAAAGTATTTGTTTGATCAGAAAAAGCTTAATATGAGACAAAGACGTTGGATGGAATATTTAAAAGATTATGACTTTGATCTACAGTACCATCCAAGCAAAGCTAATGTGGTGGTTGATGCCTTGAGTAGAAAATCCTTGCATGTAGTTTTTTTTATGGTGAAGAAATATGAGTTGCAAGAAAGCTTTCGTGATATGAATCTTGGTGTAATGATTCGTGCTCCAAATCAGATGATGGTTGGGATGTTGAAAATTACTAATGAGTTCTTAAAGTCTTTATCTGAGGCTCAGGATATGGATGATGAGATTAAGGGGTTGATTGACGCCCAATCTAGAGGCAAGCTGGTACCATTGAGTAGAAGCTCTGATGAGCTTTGGAGGTTTAAGAACCACATCATGGTACCTGCTGGTGGTGAGTTTAGAAGTTAAATCCTGTTTGAAGCCCACAAGAGTTTCTTGAGTATTCATCCTGGTGCGACCAAGATGTATAATGATTTAAAGAGGCAGTTCTGGTGGCCAGGAATGAAGAAAACAATGGTTGATTACGTTGCTTCTTGTGTTGTTTGTCTGAGCTGAGTATTGAGTTGAAGTTGAGCTCAATATATTATCCTCAGACTAATGGTCAGTCTGAACATACTATTTTGATGTTGGAGGACTTTCTTTGTGCCTATGTGTTGGAGCATAGAGGATGTTGAGAGAAATTCTTGCCCCTAATTGAGTTCACTTACAATAATAGTTTCCACAGTAGTATTGGCATAACACCATATGAGGCTCTTTATGGTAGGAAGTGTCGTACCCCTTTATGTTGGCGGATGGTGGTAATACATTGGTGTTTGGTCCAGAAATGCTCCAACAGATGAATGAGCAAGTGGTTATGATCAAGGAGAAAATAAAAGTAACCCAGGACAGACAAAATAGTTATTATGATAACAGACATCGACTTCTAGAGTTTTTTTATTGGTGATAGAGTATTCCTTAGAGTTTCTCCTATGAAGGGTGTTGGTAGGACTATTAGAAGTCGAAAGTTAAGCCCAAGATATATTGGTCCTTATCGGATTCTAGAGAAGATTAGTGATGTGGCTTATCAGGTTGAGCTCCCTCCATCTTTATCCCGATTACATGATGCCTTTCATGTATCTCAACTTCGAAAGTATATTCCTTGTGATAGTATGGTGATACCAAATGATTTAGTTGAGTTGAAGGAGGATCTGACAGTTCCAGTCGTCCTTATTCATATCGAGGTTTTTCAGACCAAGCGTTTGAGAAGCAAGGAGGTGCCCTTGGTGAATGTCTTATGACAAGCTTTAATGGGACCTTTTACACCTCGGAGCTGGAGTCAGAAATGAGACAATAGTACCTCGAGCTATTTCATGAGATGTGTTGATTTCAGGGACGAAATCTCTTTTAAGAGGGAATCGATTATAGGCTTTCTGTAATCAATTACCAGTGCTAAATTTTAAGGTTTTAGGTGCTTCTGAGCGATGTAGCCCTTAGGTTCTTATTGTTTATTGCAGCGGAAGTCTCAAAAGCGAAAAAATTTACTCTGATTTTGATTGGACCTCAAGATAAATAGTGGGGATTGATAAAGGGACGTCACATGAATAGTACATACTACAACCGGTTCTAAACATAAGCAAATTTTAGTGGAACTTTTTGGTCCCACAGTATAAGTAAAATTATATTTTTTTAATATCATTAAATATTTGTTTATCAAATATATGTTTTTTATATATATTTTCAACATAACTAAATTTTTATGTAATAAATTATATTAAAAATATTTTATAAAAACATATTAAATATTTAATAACATTATACAAATAATTACTCATAACTACCATTCTTTTATTTTTGGTTATATTTTAAACCAGGATATATATACACAGGGGCCCAAGTTTCTTTTGACCAGCCGATTTTTGAATATAAAAATGTTGTACGAATTAATATCGTAAAGAGATTAGTTAATGAGACCTAACAAATATAAATAAAATATATAAAGCATGTAGTGATACATGTGGTTAAAAGAATATTTGATTTAATTTAACGAGAAACAATGATCTCAGTTGGAATTTTCAATTATTTGTGTATCAAGTACATCACATGTTACCTCACACCTTGATGCTTATTTTATAGCACCTGTGTCCCCTCATCTTTCTCTCGCATACATACGCTTCACTCACACTCCAATACAACAATTCATTCGCTTTCCATTTCCGATTGACGGTTCGTCGGAAAATGCCTCTCCCCACCGCCGACGCCGCCGTCTCCGGCGAGATCATGCTATTCGGAGTGAGAGTGGTGGTGGACTCCATGAGGAAGAGCGTCAGCATGAACAACCTCTCGCAGTACGAGCTCCCTCACGACGCCTCCAACAACAAAGAAGAAACCCTCGCCGCATCCGGCTACACCTCCGCCGACGACGCCGCTCCCAACAACTTCGGCAAGCACCGCGACCGCGAACGCAAGCGAGGTCCGATCACCGCCTTCTAGATTTCTCTACCGCGCTTAATTAATATAAATAAATAATTATTTTTTATCGTTAGATGTCATTGATTGCTTACTCTGTCAATTAGACGATACATAGATGCATAAACATTCCAATTAATATGGATTTATAGATAATTAATTATTGTCGATCTTAATTAGTGACTATTATTGATCAAATGTGCTATGTTATTCTAATTTTTTTATGGCCTATTATCAATGGTCTCAGATGTGATCCTATAAAGCTAATATAATCAGTGTTTAATATTAACATAAATGGTTAGGAGCAGTGTTTAAATCCGGATTTAAATTGATAAAAAAAATGCTTCTATGATAACTTAAAGTGACTGCATTAAATTTTTGTAGAAAGAGTTTTACGAAATAGTAATCATACTAGGCTAGAGTTTGGATAGGGTATCTCTAACAAAAAAACAAGCTATTTAGTGTATTTAAGTTTTGTACTTTTTTTTAATGTAAGGTTTGTGGGTTTGATATGGAATATGAATATGAATGTGATAATTACAGATTAATAGTGTTGTTGATATTTTTTTATCAGGGATTCCGTGGACGGAGGAAGAGCATAAGCTATTCTTGGTGGGGTTGCAGAAAGTGGGGAAAGGTGACTGGAGAGGGATCTCAAGGAACTATGTCAAAACGAGAACACCAACTCAGGTTGCTAGCCATGCTCAAAAGTACTTCCTCCGCCGCACCAATCTCAATCGCCGTCGCCGTAGATCCAGCCTCTTTGACATCACTACCGATTCGGTAATCCCTAAATCTTATCTTGTTACTCATATTGTGTTATTCTAAAATTTACTGTTGGTTTGTAGTTTGAAATTGGGTATTTTGAGTCAACAGATTATTAAACGGTGGTGGTGGTGGTGGTCTTGAAAATTGAGCTTGAATTATTTGAGTCTTCGAAGCACTAGTCGTGTTGAATACTATGCTTTTTCTTCCGTGTTAGGAAATCAAAGTATGAAAATCTGAAATACAAGAAAAAGTTAGGGGGACTGTTTAGTTGGAATAAATGTTTTCTATTAGTTTGTTGATTTTACTGGAAGAAATGCAATTTTGTTTTCACTTTGTCTTGCTTCAAAAGTTTGAACTTATTATCACAAGGTGACTTTTTGAAAACTAGGAAATGAAATGAAATTAAAAAAGATCCCAAAATCAAAGTGGAACTTATACCATTTTTCTTAATTGAATTTCTGATTGTTGAGACAAATTCAACAGAACAGAATCACTGGTTTTCAGGCTCTAGGTCAATCATTTCACTGTTTTTGAACTTGGGAGGATGGGGGAAAATGGGTTTTATTACTGTGTTACCAGTCGTTCTGTTTCAAGTTTGGTACCAAGGAAGAGTCATTGGCTTCTACTTATGTTTGATGGAATCTTGAAATTTTTTTGTGACATAAATAATCATGTATGGGTTATCATTGCAACTTCAGTTATTTTTAATTATCTTCTTCGATTTTGTGTCAGGTCTCCACAATCCCAATGGAGGAAGGACAGATCCAGCATCAAGATAATGTGTTTCACTCACATCCCATGTACCCTGCGACCCCTGAAAGTAGCACCATGAATGGATTACCCATGATGCCCATGTATGTGAAGGATGTTGATTCTGGAGTCATGTCAGTTCCAGCTGGGAATCCAGTGGAAAAACTCGCTTTGGGGCAAGGAAATATAGAAAAGAATGGGCCAAGTACCAAGTCACTGTGTACAATTCAATCAATTCCTGTTGTTCCAAATCATAAAGGCTCCACAGTGTCTGATATCACTACCAGTTTGAGCGATCCACCGACACTGTCCCTTGGCCTATCCTTGTCTTCTAGTCAAAGACAGACATCATCAAGACATTCAGCATTACATGCACTGCCGTGCTTCAACAATGGAGATGGCATCATAAGTGTTGCATGAGAAAGATAACATATATTTGTGGTCTATATCTTGAGCAATTTTGATTCAGACACATTTATCTATATTCTCCTTCTTCTTCTACTGGGAGAAAGAGAAAGATTTTAAACAAAAGGTCAATGAATTAGAGAAGGCAATAGGTGCAAGGTGATCAATTTGATCCTTCTCTTCCTTGTACAGACCCTGGAAAGGTCCTGTCATGTTCTTGTTTGCTTGGTCTTACCAGATATTCTTGTTTATTGTCTCTTTTATGTTAGTTAATGTAACTGAAAATAACGAAGTACTTCCTGTTAAATTGTTGATAATGTTGAATTTGGACTATCCCGAAGAGCAAAGAATGATTTCTAGCTTTTCTTTTGGGAGGAATTATCTAAGATGGTTTAATGGTCAGCAGTGTCATCATCTTGTTAGCGGATAAACACTTCTATTTTGTTGGTTAGTAGTCAATTTACTCCTGCCATTAATGTTTTATGATTGTTGTAGTCGTATCAGAACTGTATGATTTATGAGTCTAGCGTTATCCCTGTTTGTCCACAACAACCTTAGTTTCCATCGTTCTTGTGGGGCATGAGGTAAACATTGGTCAGGAAACATGAAATGCTTGTTGCCCGCATAAGATTTTGAAGGATATTTTTAATCTATTAGTTAAACGGAGTTTGAAAATATCTTCAAAGATATATCAGATTAATATTGATCTTATATAATTTAGTTAGGTAAACCCAATTTTAAAAATGGATATTGTTTGTTTGGTATCTAGTTACATAAACTAGTTTGGTTATGTAATGATTTATATTATTTTGTGTGAGACATCTTTAAATTATGTTTGATTAATGGATTAAAATGTTGCTTCTAATCGATCTTAATTGGGGTTTCCTAATTGGAATCAAACGCGCCATTAAACGTTCTACAAATCATGTGCATTGTATGTTTCGTGTGACAAGTGGGATATGATAGTCTTTTTTGTGTCTATATTCAGACAGTTGTGACTACCTTGCTGGGCCAGGGTTGTCAATGCATTCATTATAAGATAAAGGAAGGATATATCACCAAAAACAAAAAAGATAAAGGAAGGATATTAGTTATCCAAGAAAAAATAAGAAAGGATATTAATACGTTGACAACACTAAATAATTAAAATCCTTTTAGCTAAAGATCTATTGGTGATGATGCGTTGAGGCTTCTCTTTCTATTTTAGAAAAAGGGATGAGAACTTCGTCAAAAAAAAAATGCTTCATCAAAAAGAAAAAGGGATGTGATTGCGTGAACACTAATATTGTGTCTATATGTTAGATCCATATTGAATTGTTTTTCTTTCTCTTAAGCTAATCCTATCTTTAGAAGGAAGACACTTGCAGGTGTATTGACTGAAAAATATTTATCTAGCTCTAAACATAGCACAGATTATGTGGTAATCTAATTATAAAAATGAAGTTAATAGGTTAAAAACTTTTTTTAACCAATCTCAATTGTATAACCTAAAGTGGGAACAAACATGCACTCTAACTATCTACTAGTTGATGAGTTCTAACTATTGTTTTAAAAGGCAAATAATACTGTAAAAATTACTTAAGAACTAGTCCCTTAAATATGTTTTGTTGGAAGACTAATTTATGAGTTAAATATATTTTTGGTTTCTATATGTTAAGAGAGTGAGAAAACAAGAGAGCATATATGAATTCTGTATGTCTTGGGTCACAGTGGAGTCATTGTATTTATAGGAAATTATACATGACTACAGATAAAATAATACAAATATCTAACCAGATAGAAAAATAAATTAATCTAATCTAATTAATTAAACATAACTCTATCTTTAATTTTAACACCCCCCTCTCACACTAGAACATATAGATCATATGCACTAAGCTTGTTACATATGTAATCAATTCGGGGACCCCTTAGAGATTTAGTGAAAATATATGCTAACTGATCATTAGAGTTCACAAAACTGGTGGATATTTCACCAGACATTACTTTTTTCTCTGATAAAGTGACAGTCAACTTCAATATGTTTCGTCCTCTGATGGAAAATCGGATTTGAGGTGATATGCATGGTAGCTTGATTATCACAGATAAGTGACATCTGTGCAACCTCTCCAAACTTAAGTTCCTAAAGCAACTGTTTGAGCTATATGAGCTCCTGACTGGCTATAGCCATAGCACGATACTCTGCTTCCGCACTGGACCTAGCTACAACATTTTGCTTCTTACTCTTCCAAGAGACAAGATTAGCTCCAACAAAAATATCGTATCCGGAAGTGGACCTTCCATCAATGGGAGAGTCTACCTAATTAGCATCAGAGTATCCCACAACTCAAGTGTGTCCTCTATCTTTATATAATAGGCCTTTTCCAAGATCTTTCTTGACATATCAAACAATGCGAGTCACTGCATCCCATTGTTCCTTACAAGGAGAGTTCAAGAACTGACTTACCTCACTAACTGTAAATGAGATATCTGGGCGAGTAACCATTAGATAGTTCAATTTTCCAACTAAATGTTTATATCTTTCAGGATTCGGAAGAGGCTCCTCCTGATTTGGTAGGAGCTTGACATTGGGATCCATATGAGTGTCACTTGGAATTTAACATAATAGTTTATTTTAGAATATCCATTGCATATTTTATTTGGGATATGACAATTCCATTTTTCGATTGAACTACCTCTATCCCCAAGAAATATTTGAGTCTGCCAAGGTCCTTCATCTGAAAGTGCTTAAAGAGATATTGTTTTATCTGTGTAATGCTAAGATGATCATTGCAGGTGATAACATTGTCATCCACATAAACCACCAAGTAAATACAACCAGTAATTGAATGACAATAAACGACAGAGTGATCGGCCTCACTTTGGATCATGTCAAACTCTTGAATCATAGTACTAAATTTGCTAAACCATGCCCTGGGAGACTGCTTAAGGCCATACAAGATTTCCACAGTCAACAAACAAGTCCAAAAGGCTTCCCCCTAAGAAAAAAAATAGGGAGGTTGCTCTATGTAAACCTCTTTAAGCAGGTTACCATGAAGGAAAGCATTTTTTGATGTCTAATTGGTATAAAGGCCAATGATGAATAGTGACAATGGAGAGAAAGAGGCACACTAAAGGTATTTTGGTAACAGAGGAGAAAATGTCTCCATAATCCAAGTCGAATATCTGAGTATAACCTTTGGTGACAAGATGGACTTTGAGGCAGTCAACTGTTCTATCGGGGCCAACCTTCATCGTGTACACCCATCGACAACTAACAACAGATTTCCCTGGTGGTAAAGGAACAAGATCCCAAGATCCATTACTCTTCAAAGTATACATTTTATCTATCATAGCTTGTTTCAATCTTGGATGAGTAAAGTCATCTCTTGCATTCTTAGGAATAGAAATAGAAAATAAAGAAGAAATACGAGAGTAATATGATGGAGATATGCGATGATAAATTAAAATAGTATAGTAAAGAGAAAGATTCTGAGTAGAATAAATACCTTTGCGAAGTGAAATTGGAATATTTAACTCAGGAGGCAGGATTGAACAAGAGGTTGGATGAGTGAGCCTGGGATGTAAGTCTACAATTGGGTCAGTTGCAAGTTACAGCTATAAAGGATGAGGATATTGCTGATAAACCTGTAAATGAAGAAGAGGAGATAGGGGGTCTGGAGAGGAAGGAGACTCCACGGGAGGAGTAAACAGGACTATAGGCATAGTCACAGGAAAAGAAGGCTCCGGTAGAGGTACTACAGACTCAAAGAAAGAAACATCTTCATAGAAGGGGACCAGGCTCGATTATAAATACGATTAGGAAAAGGGTACAAGTATGCTTACCTAACTGATATGACTCATATGACAGACTCTAATTTAGAAAAATTAGGAACTAATTTCCTTAATGCATCCAAACTTGAATGTTTTAACTGAGCATGAATGAGAATAATGGATATTGATGCCAAACCAACAAGAGATGACCTTCGAAGTTGATAGAGACCGTGAGGCTCACATCCGAAGCCAATCATCTTCCCTATTTTTTAGTCTTGCAAAGAAACAAAATCTTTAGTAAAAGAGATGACACAATCAAGAGTACGAGTAAGTTGACTAATGGATAATAAATTAAAGGAAGTACCAAGAACAAATAACACATAATCAACCGAAAAAGAGAAGGAAAAGGATGGACAATACTAATACCTCAAGACTATGTTTGGGAACCATTGGCCATGGTAACAGAAGGTAAGTAACCGGTGGTAAAGATAGAAGAATAAAGAGATTTATTACTAGTAATATGGCCGGTGGCTCCTGAATCAAGGACCTAAAGAATAGGAGATGCCAATGAAAGAATTACTAGTGTGTGCAATAGCAATAGTGGAATCAGAGGTCTGATGTTCTTTACTCCACTTCAGGAAGTCATTGTAGGAGGGAAACAGAGACGAATTCAGTTGCAATGGCAAAGCAAAAGACAGTGCATGAGCCATGTATATGCTGGAGGGGAGAAAAAAATAGGGGCAACAATGAAAAATAGACCAAACGAAGGGGGAGTGGGGAAAACTAAAAAGGAACACCAGATAAGGGTAGAGGAGACCAAGGTGAGGAAAACCCAAGTGGTTGCGACCTCACCAAAGATGAGACGCGCCGCCACGCGTGGTGGTGATAGGCGGCACGTGGGTTTATGCGTAGAAGGCAGTGGTGGCACGTGAGGGCGCGTGGAAGCTCCAATGGAGGTGGCGCTGGCGGGGATGAGCTGGTCTTGGAGAGAAGAAGTTGTCTGTGGCATTGCCAGTTGGAAAAGCCAATGGAAGAGGTGGCAGCAACGAGAAAAGAAGAAAAAATTAAGTTACCAAAGTGGAAAACTGGTCAGAGATAGAAACACAACCAAAGAAATATAGGAGATAAAAAACCTGGAGGAGAAACACAGGTTTTATAAAAAAATATTTCACCCATGAGCAATGGGCCTACTACACGAATTAGGGTTGTCTCTCGTTAGGATGTAGATACCATGTTAAAGGTTCCATCCTAAAACTAATTGATAATGGTTGAAGTGACCTAACAAGTATTTAAGTCATGTGAAATATTATGAGACAGACGATGTGAGACTTCAAATATACCCCCTCCAATGAAGCCTATCGGATCAGGCAAAGGGTAACTTTTGATCCATGAGGAAAGGGCAACTCTTGGCCCATAAGAACCAGAAAGAATGCTCTACCTCTGATACCATGTTGAGTGAGTGAGAAAATGAGAGAGCACATATGAATTTGTGTGTCTTAGATCACAACAGATTATTGTATTTATAGGAAATTGTACATGGTTAAAGATAAGATAATACAAAGATCTAACAAGATAAAAAAATAAATTAATCTAATATAATTAATTAGAGATAACTCTATTTTTAATTTCAACACTATAAAATTAATAAATTTTAGCTCTTATTATTACTCTTTTTTAAAAAACTTTTTTAATCCCATTAATATAAAAAAGTTCAAAAATAAGTTACCATTAACAGGTTATTGTTAATTATTAATTTTTTCAAAAACTCTTCACATCATAACCTTGTTTTTGGTTTGATATATGAACGTTTAGGCTGGATAATACCACTATGGATGAAAAAGACGTTATCATATATACTAATTAGTACTTATCATCAAATTTTGAAAATTATCTATTAAAATATGCTAATTAGCACTAATTACTTTTTTAAAAATGTTATTATGTACATTATTCATATAATATTTTTTATAATTAATGTTCCTTTTTTTCAACATAATTAATTTTTTTATAATAGTATTACATTTTATTTCATGAAGGAAAAAATACTATATTTTATTTCTATTTCTTGTATCGAAATCATAGCATTTATTGTGACAATTTCTATTTCCATTATATGCGTAATAAATTGAAGCAATATATTATGGTTGGCTTGGTGGCAAAATGTTTAGGCCCGTGGTGATTTTTATTTTTTTTAAATTAAATATCAAAACTTGTTTTGATTTTTAGTTTCACGTGTTAGTTTTTACAATTTTAAATTTTAAAAGATTGTTGTGAAAATTTAATTTAATCTCAACTACATTACGTATAAATACAAAACTATAATCATGTTGGTGATAGTAGTGGCGATGGCGGTGACGATAATGGTGGTGGGGTGGTGACAGTGGCAATGGTGATAGTGATGATGGTTTAAGGGTTAGGGTTATGATGGTGATGGTGATTATAATGATGTCAATGGTGGTGATGGTTGTCTCGGTGAGGGTGGTGGTCATGATAATGATGGTGGTGGTCGTGATGATGGTGAGGTGATGGTAATGGTTAATGGTGGCGACGGTGGTGGTGGAGGAGTGATGATGATGACAAATGTGGTGATGGTGATGACAAGGTAGTGGTAGTGGTAGTGGCGGTGGTGCAGCCATGGCAAATGTGGTGGTGTGGCATGGCAAAGGTAATGGTAGAGAAGGATACAATGGTACTGGTGGTGGTGACGATTATGGTGGTAGGGATGTCTTTGGAGATAATAAAATGTCCTCCAAAAGCTTCAACCATCTCTTCCCATGAATCAATGGATCCATAGGCTAAACCCTTAAACCATGCTAGGGCTTCCCCTGTTAGTGTGCGTGGGAACATGCAGCATATAACGTCAACCTTAGCACCCAAAAACATGGCCTCATACGTAAGCATCAAGGTGCTTGCACGGATCTGTCTCACCTGTATACTTGCCTATAGAAAGAGGCTGGGTGGTTTGAAGATGCCTAGTGATAGGCATATGCTCATGTGTCTCATGGAAAAAAGGGATACTCAACTTGTATCTAGATGCCTTGGAAAGAACCCCCTTACACCTAGGGTTTGGCCAATCTGCATGAGACTAGGTCTCGTGCTCCTCCTCATACGTTAGGATCCTAGAGTAGAACAACGTACGTGACATATCCTACCTAGAAACCTTGGCATGCTGCTGCTGGGCCTCGTTTGGGCTTCCTTTCTCTACCTGAGCAGATCGATCACGCCTCAACTCAGCAAACTCCTCTTTGAGCTGCCTAATGATCTCATCCCTTGGGTCAAGAGTAACTGTAGAGACTATCTTCCTTGTTGAGCCACTGCTTGTGCCAAAACGTAAATGCCTTAGCTTCATGAACGTTAGATCTTCAATGTGACCCTCAGGCTCACGATTCTCCTTGACTTCTGAACTCAAGAATGCAAAAATAGGACTTGAAGTTTACAGGTCCCATTGGGCGTGCCAATGAACTGGTATGAGCTAGGGTCCAATATCTGGCCTCTCGACAGTCCTTAAGTTTCTCGTTTGCTCTATAATATTACACTAGTCCAGTGAGGGTTTGGTATTATATCCTCGATTCCAATGGAGAATGAATGTCTTGGAGTGATTCCTCGTATCAAATCACCAGCCTTTACGTGTTGTAGGGGTGAAAGGGGGTGTCAACTGTAAGGACACTTTGACGATTAAGTTAGTGAAAGTTCTTAGGAATTTCAGAGCTCAAACGCAAGGTTAGAGAGAATCCTCTTGTCCTTGTTACGTTGTTGCACGAGTATTTATACCTGGAGGAGTGGAAGAGCCTTTTTTCTCACCAAGTCTTCCGTACATGGTGTCAGTACTTACTCTGTTATTTTGCAGTAAACCTGACTTATGATAGTGACGTTTCGTAGCGGCTCTACCTACACATTAGTCACTTTCCAGGTGACTTGTTCAATATGCTAGGTCATAGGTTAACTCTGAACCTCCGGTATTGGGTGAGTAACTCGCAACGGGGTTAGTTTGGGAAACCTTCGTGTGACCATAAACACTAGTGTTAAACTGGCCCGTTACGTGAGATGTCGATGTTGAGAGAATAGCTCGCATAGGTCACCATGTCATATCAATCTAGATGTGGGATTTATTCAAATTACCTTTAAGTCCAAGGGCCGGTCTCTAGATCGGATCAGGTACCAACTGATTTAATTAAGTATAAATTGTTCCTTTTTAAGATGACATTTGTATCATTGTGATTTGAAAGTGAATTATACACCCACTTAAAATTGAAGAGTGTACATACATCCTATTGTACTACCTTCAGTTTTAAATATAAACAAATTTGAGTGAGATTGTTTGGTCTCATAATATAAGCAAAATTATATTTTTCTAATGTTATTAAATGTTTGTCTACCAACTATGTCCTCCTTATATGTATTCCAAGAAAATTAATGTTTTGTCTAATAAATGATTATGAGTGTTTTAAGATATTACATAATTACTTTCAACTATTATTTTTAATGTATATAAAAGTAATTACTTTTACTTATATTTAAAACCGGTCACAGTACATGTTTAGTTATGTGTTATGTCAATATGATGTGGATCTAACCTTTAAAAAATTATAAATTTAATATAAATTATAACTACAAATTATATTTTCATAATATCGGTAAAAAAAAATGGAAGTAATATCAAACATTTAAACTAAGTGTACAAAAATCCTCTAGTATTGCCGGTTACTGAGAAGTTTTTCGTATAAATTAATTAACAAAAGATGCCTGTTTATTTTATATACTATATTTTGACTTGATTCAAGAAGAATATTATTGAGCAACATAGTTTTCTTTGCTAAAATTTAATGAGATCATAAATTAAGTTAAAATAGTTATTGTCAGCAAATCTTTCTGTTCGATGATTAAATAGTATATGATCAGTTATTTATTTTTATTCTATTTTTTAAAAAATACATCTCAAAAACCGATAAACACTTATAAAGAAATATTTATAAATAATCTATTCTCTATAAAGTATTTATTTTCAAGAAATGAAAATATTAATCAATACCTTAGAGCATCAGTTAAGAAAACGAGTAAAAATAAAAAAAAATTATTTAAAATATCATCACTGTTTCATCTTGATTTTTAAATAATTTTTACGGAATTTTAAAGAAAAAATTTCTGTTTTTTATTTTCTAAACAATCGCCTTGAAGATACCGAAATTTGAATTTAGTACATCAACAATGATACAAGACTGTTTGTTTAAGTGTTCGCTTCTATTCCGTAAAATTGGTCCTCACATTCCTTTGAGCAAAACAAGTTCAGATGTTACGCCATTTGTTGATGTGCAGATTTGCATCAAAATAAATACCTAATTTTTAATTTTAATTTTAATTATAAAAGTTAAAAATAAGTAAAAATAAAAAAATATTTTCAATATTTCCTATACAATATTTTATAAATAGAAAATATGATGACAGTTTTATAATTAAAATAAAAAATAAAAGTAAAAAACATTTTTATAATTCAAACGAATCTAAGTTATTGGATCAAACGTGTATAGAACTTTAAAATAAGTTTTTGACACTACAAAAGTGATTTTGCATTCCGAATTCATGCTTTTCTTTTCAGATTGATAATTTCTGAAGCGGAATCTCGTTTCTGGCTTAGAATGTTGTTCACTGTTTTTTATTCGGCCATATTTGCTTATGGTTGAAAACAATTAGTACTTTCTTCCCGTCATTGCGGTCCACTGAAGGTGCTCTTCACTAGTGGATTGCATAGGTTTACTATAGCAAAATATCTTTCATTATTTTGATATATCTTATTTAGTCGAGTCAGATACAACTAATGGAGATTAACCAAATTTTCATTTTTTTATTTATTATATAATTGCTGTATTAGTTTTAAGGTGTATTTTTTATGTGTCTTGTCGGTTTTCCTAAGTTGATTCCTAATGCTTTTATAAGTTACCAACCATTACGATAGTTCTCTAAGTTTATTTTATGAGGTAAGTTAAATATTTAGTGGAATATAGTTAATAAAGGTTAGTCTTGATGATTAAGAATTGAATTTGTGATTATTAAGTCATGAATTTAAATCTCATTGATAAAAGGATCTTGTTGGTGATTTATATGTAAATATCTCTTTAAATGTTCATTGAGTCACATGCCTAAACACGGATGAGTCATCGAGATCTGACTCATCTAAACTTTTGAATATAAATAAAATAGGTTAAATTACTAATTTGGTCTCCTACATTTTTTAGTAAATTTCACATTAAACCTCTAACTCTTTTTAGTCAGTTAGGTCTTTTATCTTTATAAAATGTTTCAATTAGGCCCTCTTATTTGTATATTTTTTACTAACTCTATTAACATATATTTGACGTTTCATTAATCTTGTTAACATGACTATTTATGTGTCAGATTTTATTGACATGACTATTGCAAACATTAAATATTATTGATGTGACAACTTCGGAGTACTTTCCTGTTTCACACACATAGTATTGAGTTAAGCTTCATGTCTTATTCTAAATAGGGGATGAAAAACAAAGTCCTATTTCCTCTAATTTTAGGAACCATTGGGGACACTCACTGCTTTTGGATTACCAAAGAAACACTTTTCAAATCTTTTCTTAGTTTATAATTAAAAATAATAAACATAAATAAATAAATAAGGTAGAAAAATAAAGAAATGAAAACAAAAAGAGTATGAGAAAAATAAGAGAAAATTTGCCCCTTCTTTTTGCTTTATATTATTCTCTTCTTCTTCATTTTAAGATTACTGACAACCTTTTGAGACCTCGGTTACTGAGTTATATAGTACCCAAAAAGTGTACCTTTTGAGACTAATTGGTTACTGGGCAAAAGATGCTTATTTAAGACCAGGGGACAAGAAACTAAGAAAAGTTGCTTTGGGATAAAGGATAGAGTCCCTTGCTTAGTTAGGATGTAGAGTCTAGTCCCAACACCTTTAGTGCACTTATGAGTCCGCTTGTGGTTATGCTTTTCTTAAAAAAAAATTATTTTTGATGTATGCTCATACTGCCTATTGATCACTTGTGTTGAATGCTTGCTTTGGGGTATAATGGAGAAATAAGTCCTATTTCTATGAATAAAATAAAAAATTTATTTTCTTTCTTATTTTTATTTTAAGGAAATTTTGCATAGTGCATTGTCCATGTATTTTCTTATTATTAGGTGTTGTTGCCTGGGGACAAGCAAGAGTCTAGCTTGAGGTTTTTGATACACTCCTAAAATACATATTGTTTAGGGCTAGTTTAGTTAATTTTTCTAGAATAAATCTTACGATATATTTGGTTTTTTGTTAGTTTTCCTTCCTTTTTGCATTTTGGTATGTTTTTGTTTGGTTATTGTGTTTTGCGGGTTTTTAGGTGAAAAAAACCGCTTTTAAGGCTCAAGTTAAAAGGCAGGCATAAAGAAAAGTTAAAGGAAAGTCTAAGAGGAGTCAAAATAGGCTAACTTAAGCCCAATAGAGCTTTAAAAAGAGTCCCCAGTTTTCCTAGAACTCTACGGCCAAACCATGGGTGCATGCTTTGGCCGTGGAGTTAGTTTAACAATGTTTTTGATCTATTTTTTGATTCTTTTGGGTTGGGCCTGATTTGTAAGTAGTTTTTGGGTTTCTCTTACAGAGTCTAGACCTAGAGAAAAAAGAGAACTTTGTTTTCAGTTCTAAGTTTTAGTTTTGAGTAGTCCTAGTTGTAGAGTCATCGTAGAGTGCTCTAAAGACTCACAAAGAGGCCAACGTGGGTTCTCATCTCCTTTCATCTAGGTATTACTTTTCTTTTTAGTTTATTTTTCTTTTATAATGGTGAGTAGTTTAGGATTAGTTGTAGCCTCCACCACCATGAGTGAATAGTCGTCCATACTCTTGGGGTTTAAGAGTAGTCCAAATTGGTAAACATTGTAATATGATGCTTATTAAGTAAATTATGATTTCATTATTTGCTTGATTTCATACCTATAATTCACTTATCTCACTTAAGACTTATGACACCTTATTTGTGTTATCTTTTTTGGTTGGGATTAATCCTGGATACGCAAACCTTAGGGAGAAATGCGCATAAGAAAACTTAAGGGAACTTATATGAACCAATATCATAAAACAAACGTTTAACAATTGGGATGAAATTAAAACCCTAGGAGTACTTTTAATTAATTGTTTTTCATACTATGTCATTATATCATATTTATCTTTTATACATTTGAGTTCTGAAACCTTAAATCATTATTCTCTCAAACTAAGGTCTGATAACCTAACCATGGTCCTTGTGGGATCAATAATCTTTTTATTACGCGATAGTCCTATGCACATTTGGGCAAAATGGATATATAATCTAAGCATCAGCGAGAATTTATTTTCTTTAGAATTTCAATAGTTTACTAAAGCCTATAAATAGAATTTCATGTAAAGTAAATAAATCAAGTTGAGTTTTGAATAAATTCTCTATTCTCTTTCATGAGATCTTCTCTTGGTTCTTTAGTTAAAAGCTAAGTTTGATCTTATTAAGGCAACTTGTCTTATAGCGATCTAAATCAATCTTTTCAAGTCTGCTTGTGATGATTGAATCGGTCTTGTCAAACTCACTTGTGGCGATCAATCTATGAGTTATCACTCACCTTTTGATCTATTTCTTGAGTGTGACGTCAGTATCTTTCTTTAAACCCTCTACCTAAAAATATATCATTTTCTTAGACTGAATTTCAAGGTTTTGTTCACATCATTTATCTTATTTTTTTTTCTTCCCCACTCAAATCGAGATCACAAGTTAAACTAAAATGTTGTCAACTAATCTATCCACTTGATAGTTATCTAGGTAGTTGGTTTACATGTTCAAAGTGGTGTTAGATTTTTCATGTGACCTAGGATAAATCAAATTATATTTTATCCAAATTAATTGGATGTTAAATTAATCAAAGTATATCCTATTAAAAAAAGGAAAATTAAAGTATATTGTTAATTCTTATAAGAATAAATAAAGTGTCTGGATATTGTTGGCCTCTATTTTTTTTGTTTTTGTTTTTAGTCAATATATCGTTGGCTTCTTGTTATACAAAAAAATGCATACGAACAAATGTTGTATTAGGCCATATTTATCATTGATACGTGGATTTAATCTATTTAGTCCTTTTTAGAAGTAGTTGATTTCAAAGGAAAAAACAGTCAATTTTTTTTATTACCTGAAGTAAAAAATAAATTAAAAAGGATATAAAAGATACTCAAATCCATTTACAAAAGCTCAAAAGAATCACATATCTAGAGACATCACAATGATTTATTATACCACCCTAAAAAAAATAAAAACCATTCAAACCAACTCTCAACCAAAACCAACTCCTATATTAGACCAATTCCAAAATTATGTTGGAACAATTTTCCAAAGTAAGGGTGAACCAAAAGATGAACAACAATTTAGAGGACTTGATATGATCTTCTAGGCATGCAGAGCACTTTCCTAAAATTAGTATTTCGTCCCTATAGAGTGTGGGTATCACGAAATCCAATTTTGAGATACAAAGAAGATTCAACAACAATACTCACTCTTGTATTGTTGCAAAACAAGAACAAAGGATGAAAGAAATTTAATTTGTGTTTTTATTTCTGTATTTCTGAGTAATGCACTTGGATCCCTTTATATAGATGTTGATCAGACATCTTCTGAATCAAAGGGACACAAATTTATGAATTGTTATAACTCTTCATAAAAGGTTGAGACTCTTTAAATTTACTGAAAAGGCATGTAATTAATTACAACACAATGGTAATCAATTACACCTTTTGAAAAGTCATACCATTTGGCATTACACCTTTGAAGAGTCATACCATTTGGCGTCTTAAAATTTAAAAAGTTACTCAATCAGAGTTTTCACTCTTTGATAATCGATTACACACAATGGTAATCGATTATCAGAGAATTTAATTCTCAAATCTCAACAAATTATATCAAAATAGATGTCATCATTTTTAAAAACCCAATTGTTCCATAAAATCCACAAGGTACAAACCAAACTGCAATAAGACAATCTTTAGTTTTCCCCCTTCCATCAGGCTACATGATGTAAATTTTTTGTCCTGCAATAACACTTTGAATGTTAAACCAATATACACCTCTTCCAAACTTTGTATGAAAAATCACACATAAACATAAGATGTGATGTTTCTTGGTCTTCACCGCACAAAGGACATTATAAACCGACACCTTAATGCAACAACTTTGTTTTTAGAACCAAGTCTACTAGCACCCCCAAAAAAAAACTAAAGTAAAAAGTATGTTATGGGCTAATAAGTGTATTAAGTGTGCAGTAATAATAAGTTTGTTAGACTTAGGATCATGCACTCTATGAAGACTTAAGTGCTCTTTAGATTTTATCAATTAAAGTCCTGTGTATCGCTCAAAGTTTACAATGAAGACATGGGCCACAAGCTTAGTATCCTGGACTCACTGCACAATACTATGTCACACACACTACCTCAATTGTAACAAAACAACAAAATCATAACTCGGCTGCTTTTTCTGCTTTTGTCATGTACATTACCTATTTTTGAAAAGTTGACCCTTGCCTCTCCCTTTTGATCTTCAACGACTAGATTTATCAAGGAGCATAAAAGAAAAGTTAATAACCATGAAAACTGTTAGAGAAACTATTTTAAATCTTTAGCTTTCAATTCAAAATTGTCTCTAAGTTCTTCCGTGTTTGAGAAAGACAATCTCTTATTCTTCCAAGTTGTTTTTTTAAAAGTCTATTAAGACTTATTCTCAGTTTTAAAGAGTTATCATCTTGTATCTAAGTCTTATCAAGTTGAATTATCTTTCTACCTAAGCTAAGTCTTTAAAGTTTCATCTCTCTACTGTTTTTTGGAAGGCTTGAGAAGTTTGTCTTAGAATACCAAATCTGTTTATGGAAAAAAGTGTGACATGAATAGACTTTTGAAAGAATACTTGGGTTAAGTTTAAAAGTGACTTGTGTCAAAAATACTTAGGTCACTGGTGTGTAAGAAATTAGATTTTTAAAAGAATTGCTAGTGCACCAATCATTTAATTGAGTATATAATCAGTATCATATCAATAAGGATTGAAATCCATATACCAATATATCCACCATCATTTACTATCTGAACTAGCAAGTAGAGGTGAAAGCATTCATCCATGTAAGCACAGATGCATAACAAATATATTTTATTTTCTATGGAAATCAGTTGTAACAATGGTAAAATATATCACAAGAATAAAAACATAGGTGATAAAAGCAATTAGGTTACAAAATCCTTTGTTGAATATCTTTGAGATCCTGTAAATTCAAATTGAAATTCTGCTTAGAATCGGACATGAAAGTCGAGCCCTCAATTGAAGACTAAGCTAAATCTCTTAGTGAGAAATCCCTAACTGGCAAGTCAAGGTGTCAATCATTTCGATAACGCAACGTAGGGGCACCAACTTGAAGTTTCAGAACTTATTGAACCTCACCAATATCCATCCCCGATCTCTTAGTGCATATGACTCATTAATGTTGAATCCTCTTAATTCCAATTCAAGCATCTTGCTCTCGCAATACTACTAATTGAATTAATATGCTGGATAGAATTTAAAGATTCACATTGTATATGCGAACCAAGAATTTCAATCAATATATGTTTTCGATGCCTAATTCAATCTTGAATTATAATTACTCAAGGCTAATCACGAAATTCATCTTAACCTAATATGAAAATATAGTGGGACAATAAGGAATTTACAGTTGGAATGAAGAAACCTAGCCCTCAAAATTGAATTGAGAAATTTATCTTGGAGTTGGAGTCATGAGATAGAGAGATGGAGAGTTACAACTAATGGGAGAAGAGAGAAAACTTTGCAAATCTGAATGGGATTCCTAAAAAATGATTACAAAATGTACCATCTTCTAAAAATAACTAAAAATGTATTTAAATAGAAAATGGATGCCAAACAGGGAGACCCTTCTACACAAATGCAGGATAACATGTGCAAGTATGTAATATAGTTATAAATACAAAATTTGACTAGATGACTACTTACTTAGCACATGATAACACACAAAGGTGTCAAGGGTCTTTAATAATTCTTGATGGATGTTGGGCTAGCCCTCACCTTGTTTGTGTAACAGCTCAAGGTGGTTTGCTTCATGTCTTGGGAAAATCCCCACTCCCAGGCATGACAGATTGAGCCATGTTGATTTATCGACTATGTTGCCCATGTGGACCTGGTGACTCCTTGCCATGTGTACGACAACACACTAGTCCTTTAGCACTCATATATTCTTAGGACCTTTGTTGAGTAACTAGTCGCATAAATGCATGACAGTTAGCTCTACAAGGATCTGCTTTTTATGTTGTTTTCTCATTTTCTTTTCCTTGGAATGCACAAACGGTTAACTTAACAAGTAGCTAAAATAAATAGGTTATAATTATCATTACAAGGAATATTATTATTACATGAGAATAATTTTACTTAAATTTACTTAATTTATCAATAGCTTAGTTATTAAAAATACTTAAAACTTATTAATTTAACTTCAAAATAATGGTTACATATGAGTCTTCTAGGATACATCGCCAAACTTAACCCATTGTTTGTCTCCAAGTAATTAATCAGAGAATGAGAAGAAAAAGTCTAAAGAATGAAAGAATTTAATTTAAAAGTTAATTACAATCAATAACATACCTAGATTTTCAATAATTTACTTGAAATATACTTCCCATTAGCCTTCAACAATCATGCAAGCTTAAATTAGACAAGTGCTTTCCACTTTTATACTATTTCATCTCAGTGTTTCATTCTTTTCATATACTTTAGGTTACATAAACACTTATCATCCAATAATTAAGCATGCTACCACAGGGTTACAAACACTCTAAGTTAAATACTTAAGTTAATGCAACCACAAATCAGTAAATGCTTTATTGGCTTGTAATGGGACCTAGTATGAGGTTTTTTTCTTGGTTTTTCTAGATAATTAAGGTGAATAGGTAAATATGATAGTAATGTTTTAAGTTAAATGGAATCCTTCTTTTTTATTTCCTTCCTTTTTTCTTTTAGGTAACAAAGACCTATTTTATGAGACTTTGTCTTTTTTCTGTCTTTTTCTTTTTCTTGAGCTTTGCTTAACTTTTTTTGGAGATTCCCTCTTTGTTTTTCTCCTTCTTTTCTAGTGAGCGTTGCTCACTTTCTTTTCTTTTTCTTTGTGTTTTCTAGAGTTAGGATGGATGTATCCAAACTCGTTTTCTTGGATAACTTTTTTTTTGAAACAAGGGTGAATTTCCCCAAACTTAGTTTTTGGATCATTTCTAACCTTTTAACATAACCATCACTTAGCTCAGGGTATATCTTTTTCACTTAATTAGGCTTGTAATATGGCTATGTACAAAGAATGAATTATTAAGGCTAAAAAATAGGCTCAATGGTTAGAGTGTACATGTTAGCTATTTGGATTTGGCTTATATTAAAAGGAAGCCTTCACCATCTTTATGATTACAAACACTAAGCATATAACAAAGAATCAAGGCAAGTTCTTGAATAATCTAACTATTGGGCCCATAATCAAGTAAACAAGTCCAAATTTTCATAATCAGTGTATAATCATTCAAAGGAAATAACACATGTCATAACTTAGTCATGCATAATCAAGTATATACATGCTAATATATCATGCAATGGTTAGTTAACATGCAAATCGCACTCACTCACTCTATCAATTTCATAAGTCATACAAATAGTCAAGTGTAGAAGGATAAGTTAATGGAAAAAGTAAGAAAAGAGAAGTTTAATAGGGTGACAACTTGTTAGATGAATGAATATTTACGTAGAAGTGAGGAACAAAGTAAAAAAACCAGCGACTTCAAACATTCCTGCATGACTTGGCTCTGAGTGATCAATGAGAGACTCTAGAAAATGGATACTTAGTGACTTTTCATGAAGATGAACAGCTCCTCGCGTATAGCAAACAAGTGCCAAAGCAGAAAAAATTGTTGTGTATGTGGATTCACTCAATGGCATGACAGGACACGCCTCTGGTTCAAATGAAACTTGCTCAACTGGTGATTATTCGCTAAGTTATGGATAACACATGTAGTCTTTAGACTTTTGCCTCACAAATGTATCCTTGATAAGTCTCTTTAAAGACTAAGTTTATAGATATACAAATTAGGATTATTATAATTATTGCATGATGCATAACTTTATAAATAATAAATAAGTTTTGAACTAATTTAATATAACATTTTGTAGGGAAGAAACATGAAGAGCAAGAAAGTGGAACAAGTGAGAAGCAGGGCATGGGTATGGGCACAAAATACCTAAGCGTGGGAATATTGAAGCATTACCTAATACTTTGGAACTTGGCATTGGTGTGCCAGATCTAAGCGCGACCACACCACATGATAATTATTGGACTTCAAATTACATGTGGGCATACTAAGAGCTATGTCTGATATGTTGAAACCCTAGAATATGGCACAGTAACGCCAAGAATGCAGTGTGGCCATGCCACGTGATTAATTGATGGGAACACTAGAAAGTGGCATGGGCATGCCAATTTAGCACCTGATGGCCTAAGAACTTAAGTGACACATGACTTTACAATATACACGGTGGAAACATAAACTACAAGCCTGAACAAGCTTAAGGATAGACCTACCCAAGCTATAGGTCCCTAACAAGACATCTTTCCCTTCCCATATATGTAGACATGAGTAGGGAACCAAGGAATACCAACCACATGTCATCACTTAAATGACACAATTATACTTCAAATTCATAATCATATTAGTCTAATTAATTCTTGGACATATGGAGAACTAAATCTTCAACATAATACCATTATGAGATTCAAGCTAAACCTCCAGTGAGGTGTCATTTACCTATCCACTATCAATCATGTAATTATATTTCACGTACCATACACATACTAAAATATGACATCAAACCTCATGTAGTTATATACTTGTCATCTTAGGCCAATCGAAGGGTCATACCGTATACCTTATATATATATATATATATATTAAAACTTAACATTTGACATCACATACATGTGTTCACCAATTTAAGCCAATCAAAAAGCTATCCCAGAATTTCATATATCAACAAAATAGTATTAATTACACATTCACCTTAAATATCACAACAAAATAGTTAAGTGCAACAGGGATAACTACAACAACATGGAGCAGATAGTGATGGATCATGTAGGACCTTCCACCAGATGTATTCTACAACATCATGAGGAACCTGAGGATGAGGGGGGAATATAGAGAAGGATCCTAATCTGGATGTTAAGAGGTTTTATGATTTGTTATTGGCGGCCCAGACCCTGTTATGGGACGGGTGTGAGAGTCACACTGAGTTATCTGCCTCCCTAGTTACTTTAAGCTTAAAGGCAAAGTATAATCTCTCAAGAGGTTGTTTTAATAGAATGGTTGCTTTGATAGGTTCCACTATGCCAAATGATAATAAAATGTCATTAAACCTGTACTATGCTAAGAAAAGTATGGCAAACCTAGGGTTAGGATGTCTAAAGATAATGTTTTCTTGGTGGGTGTATGTGTTGGTGTATGCACTACGAGCTATTAACGTATTAATTTTATTATCAATAAAATTAGTATTTTAGTTTTAAGATTGTTTTAAAACTATTTATCCTGGAATAATAGGTCATATGAGAATTATTCCTAAAATATCTCTAATCAAGTATTTACATGGGGATATGTAAATACATTAAGATTAGTGTGTGAATGTAGTGATAATTTGATCTCACAAATCATGGATATATAATATCAAGTCTTTACACGGGTACACATTAAGAGTAACGTTGTACTGGACAGACCAACCATGAGAATGTTGCATGGATCGTTACATGAGTATCATAAACGGTTCTCAATACGATAATGGTATACAGTCCTTCAACCTGAAGTCACTACGATTCCTACATAAGGAGTTTGTTGTTTTAATACAATCAAACGTTATCTATAATAAGATGACTATAAAGATTGTGATTAGGCAATAGACAAACTATGCAGAGGGATGTGAGTGATGTAGATGAGATTTGTCTCTCCTATGTGATAGGAGTGATATCTATGGGCCACTTGATGGAGTGAGACTAACAAAATGCATGGCCATGCTAGGACGAATAAATATTAGATATTTATTTTGTAAAGTCTACTCTGGTATCAAGTAAAATGAATTAGGCCATGCAAGGATGACCATGCCTTGGGCCCAATTAGATATCGTGACAAAAGAAATAAATATATAAAATAATTATCACTTATAGGTCATGTCGATGATAAATAATATTCGGACATAATGATGTATTGCTAGATGTCGTTCTTATTTTATATTAATAATAAAATAGTTTATTATTAATATAACCATATATTTTACCTATAGGGTCACACACATAGAGTAAGCCCACCAGAGGATAGTTTTATTTTAGTTGGACTAAAAATAAAACTATTGGGCCTAACTCATTTAGAATGAGTCAGGAGCCCAATGTTTAATGAGACCTCAGGTTAAGACCTAAGCCTATATATAGAGCATGAGATGCTCATAGGCTGCTGCTCAAAAATTAGATTACTTTCGAATTTCTGTACTAGCATTTAGAACTTCGATTTTCTGGTGGGAGTGCTCGTGTGGACTCCTAAGGGCGAAGCTACAATTGCTTCGACCGAGGAACTCGCTTTGCGTCTATAAGAGGTAAACCCTAAATTGAAATTTAATTTTGCATAATGCCTTAAGACAATTTCTTTTTTGCTATCCTCTGTTTGGGAATCCTTTATGTTTCCATTACCTGACCCATATGGATTCCCTAACAGTATGTTGTTTCAAAACGAGTTTGCAAACAAGAGTGTAGAAAAATATGTCCACGGAAAAACATATGTGTTGGCATATTACCAAGCTCAACCTTGTAATGCCTTGGCCGCATTTCTGGGACTGATGACTCTCCCTACAAACCAACACGAGACTTTTCAGTGTGCTTTGTCCTTAATTGCACACATCCTAAGAAGTTCCCAAGGGGTTACCCATCCCAAAATTTCTTCAAGTTAAGCACGCTTAACCTTGGAGTTCTTAAGTGATGGGCTACCGAAAAACAAATGCATTTGTTGATATAGGTAGTACGAATTAATTCCTTTAAGTTATCCTCAACTGTATAGTCTCATACCTATACAGTCTTTGGATCCCTCTCATTATGGTATTATTCAGTTCATTCATATGTCCCTTCCACTGGAAACCTGCTAGAAGTCACTCCTTGTCTGTTTCTATGCGCTGAAGATCACTCCTCGCCCTCAACAGCGACTGGGATGTCATATTGGCTAGTCATACTAACCCCATACAATCTGCCTCCTGACATATGTATGAAGAAGGAGGTAATATTTCTATCTATATTAGTTCCAGGACCCAAAAATCCAAAGGCAAAAATAGATGTCTTTTTGCAGCCGTTGGTTAAGAAGTTGTCACAACTATAGGATGTTGGGGTTTTAACCTATGATGCATCCTTGGAGAATAATTTCATGATGAGGGTTATTTTGATGTGGACCATTAATGACTTTCCTGCCTATGGTATGCTTTCTAGATGGTCAATGTTTGGGAAGCTTGCTTACCTTGTATGCATGGAATATACTGGGGGGAATCCCTCCCCGTTAGTGGCAAGAAAAGTTATTTTAACTACCATAGAAAATTTCTACTGTTGGATCACTCATACTGGAGAAACAAAACCGCTTTTAAGAAGAACAAAGTTATGAATGAACCTTTAACCCGTAGATTATCCGGTACATAGGTGAGGCAGAGTGTGTCTGACTATCCGTACATTTGGGGATAAGAATGTTAAGGAGTTTGTGAGTTTTAGGAAGGAACACCACTGGGTGAAGCAAAGTATATTATGAGATTTATCGTATTGGAAAGACCTATTATTAAGACACAATATAGATGTGATACACATTGAATAAAATGTTTTCATGAATATATTTGACACTGTGATAGACATCAATGGGAGAACAAAGGACAATGAGAAAAATTGATTAGGCCTTGCAAGTTTATGTTCTAGGAAAGATTTGGAGTTGCGGGATGTGGGACGTGGAAAAATGTTTAAACTACATGCCAAATATGCATTAACTAAACCTTAACAAATTGCTTTGTGTGTATGGTGAATGGATTGACTATGCCTGACTAATTTGCTTCGAATTTGAGTAGATGTGTCGACATGAAGGGGGTAGGTTGTTTAGTATGAAAAGTCATGATTTTCATATGTTTATGCATTGACTACTGTCATACGTGTTTCAAGCCTTACCGAAACCCATTTGGAAATCGTTGGTTGAGTTGAGTCAGTTTTTTAAAAAGTTGACATCAACCTCATTAAATAAGGATAAACTTGTGAAGATGGAGGAAAGCATTTTGGTGTTAATTTATAAGTTGGAGCAGGTTTTTTCCTCCTAGTTTTTTTGATTCTATGAAGCACCTGCTGGTTCATCTACCATATGAGGCTAGAGTTGATGGTCTAGTGACATTTCTTTATGTTTTACTAGATTCCTATGCTTTTTAGAAGACAAAGTGTCAAACAAGGCATGCGTGAAAACATCAATTTATGAGGCATACTTAGTGGAAGAAATGACCACTTTTGCTTCATTCTACTTTTCAACAAAGATAGAAACAAGAATGACTAGAATCCCTCATAACCTTGGTCGCTAAAAATCCTAGTGTGGATGACCAAAGCTCAATATTTAACTATCTCGGTCCTCTTGGTGGCAAGGTCATAAAATGCTACATTGATAAGAAACATCAAAAGGTGGCTCACTTGTACATTCTTCTAAATTGTGAGGAAGTGGAACCATATCTTGAGTAAGTCACCAAGTTTTTAAGTTCATTTTGAAGAAAGGATTTTGTTGTAGCTACATTATTCTTCTTTAAATAGTATATATATACAAATATGTTGAGACAAAAACAAAATGATATAACTGATTATCAAATACAGAATGAGGTATCATCCAAATTCATCGGTTGGTTTGTAGAACACATAAGGCCCGTATACCTTAGGCTTTTGTTTAAACTTGCAAACTTTTGAAATATAAAACTATTGTATATTATACTTTAAATAGATTCAAGACCCAAACAACCAAATTAAAGACCCTTTACTCCAAGCTCTTTCTTAAGGGTATAACATCCCCTTAGCAATTCCTAATATTTATCCCGGGGTCTGATTAAAAATAGGGTAAAATTTTCACTTTTCAAACTTCCCCAGCGATAAACAATAAGGACCTATGGGCTATTTCACCTAAAACCACATAAAATCCCACTTTCTGGTGCTGGTAATCGATTACATAACCCTAGTAATCGATTACCTGGGACCAAACTACATAGGGAATAAAACACACCCTCATAACATAATTATGCAGAATTTAGCCTCTAAGCCAACTTCTACCCTATCTAACTTGCCCGTTTCAACTCTAATTGCTTCAAAACTCCATGGGCATTACATTTCCACCATTCTAGATATGTTGGCTCAGTTTGTTTCCCAAAATTCATCCATATGAGTGAGATATGCACTAAAATGAATTTTGTACAATTTCTAGTAACTGCACCTCTCAAACCACATCAAATGTAACTCAAATAGCATTTACCCTACGACCAAGTTATAAATACTAATAGGGTACTCTCAGGACTCTCTGGGGATTCTAGATCCTGTCAAAACTCACTTCCACACAAATTACAAAACTTTCCTATATAGCATATATTCATCATAACTATCGGCTTTGTGCCTTAAGTACTTATCAAGCATCAATGCCATATAATGATCAAGTACAACCTAGTTATTGTCTTAGCTACTCCATCATTAACATAATTCATCATCATACTTAACATAACATACGTGAAGATATAGACATCTATATGTATACACCACCATGTAGTCATCTTTCCCATCCATCGAGCAATACAACATATATATATATATATACACACACACACACACACACACCATAATTTCATGGTAACTATCCCAACACCAAATCCTTAAAACATATTGAATATGTACATAATTATAAATATACGTCATCTATGGCATCCTTGTCTTTAGTCACTAAAAACGAATGTAAGGATGAGTAGTTGACAATATAAATCACTGTTAATGATTAATATAATGTAAAAACATATATGTGTAATTGGGAAAAGCATAGTATAGTGCATTGTATTCATTAATCTCTCATTACTAACTCTATCATTATTAATTCCATCACCATCTCCTCATCATTCTCATTAGCATCGATCTCATTATTAATCCAAGTAACATTATGTCATCCTTAATTCACTTAATATCATATAATCATTAATGCAATTAATCATTACTTCCTCATCAATTTGACCAATATCAACACAACTATAGTCACCAAACTCTCAACTAATCATAAAATATCTCTAGTATCCGGATACTAAAAGGATTGCTCGCTAGCTAGGGGTCATACCAGACACCCCATGAAGCCTACCTGGTCCACCAAGCCTATCTGGCTCCCCACCTCACCATTGGGTCCTACCTGATCACTAGGTAGCTCAACGGGGCCACAAACGACCATTAGAGCAAAAAAGAAGGGGTAATCTATACCGATCGACCTTCCATACCATACCACATGCATATAAAGTAGTTGTACATCATCAACAACTTAATTAAATCAATATTTCTTATTCTCATCATAATCAATTCATCACAACGCAATCCTGACATAATAGCCATCACCTTGGGACCTTCAATTAGGCCATTCAGGTAACCAATTCATCAACACATTATTATACTTCTCAATTTCTCATCACATTATCTTATTATTTCTTAATATTTAAAGCTCATCATGTTATCTTAACATGTATAACAACATCATCATCATTAATATACAAGACATAAATATAAGCAACGTCATATTAATTATCAACAATTATCATCATCGAGTTTCATCGCTTATATTCTAACTATCAACACATATAAGTGAATAATTGCTATAATCCAATACTGAATGCTCACAATCATATATATACCAACAACATATATGTTTACACATAGATACTAAATTATTTATGTTATTCTACCCTTTTCCCAACTTTCCAGAATTGGCTTCCATCACTATTTCTATTAATCTATACACTTATACACCCCCTTATCTCAATTCTGAGCTTCCAAGGCTTTAAATCAACTGTCGATTTCACCAAATTTATGAAATACCTAGATTCCAAAGAGCGAATACCCCATTTAGTATTTCAACCTTTAGGAACAATACCCATTAAACTAAAATAGTTTCAAATTCATTTTCGGGGCTCTTGAAGCTTACCTCCGCTAGTTTTGAGCTTTGCTTTCACATTCCACCTCGTCTAATGATTTTTCAACCTTTGACCCATTACCTGGCCATGTCAAAACAATAATACATTAGCTAATCATTAACACCCATTAACTCAACAACCTTCCTCAAGCCTTCACTTTCTACAAAAAAGAAAACTAAGACCTCCTCCCATACACATGTCTATTTGGCCAAGAGAAAAAGAGAAAAGGGAGGGAGAACTAAAACTACTCGTCACCTCTAGCTCTATTTCCATGCTTTAACATGTCATGATAATAACCCTCTCCATGACAATCCCATAGAGCCTGAAAATCCAACATGGAGGAGAGAAGAAATAAGAAATTAAACACACCTATTGACTCACATTGGCACTTTGATCTTAAAAGCGTATTCAATTTGGGATTTCAACAACAAATGAAGCCTCAATTGGACCTCCAAAGCTCATGACAATGGCATTGGCATTTCCTCACTCTCTCGGGCTTATTCACGCATGAAGGAAGACAATGGAAATGTCCTTTGTTAAGTTTTTGTTCCAAGGACAAATATGTCATTTCACATCTTTTTTAGTTTCATATTCTTTTTTCTTTAAGAATCTTTTCCTTTCTATTTTTTCTTAATCTAATAATAATAATAATAATAATAATAATAATAATAATAAATCGATTTTTCTTTTACCATACAGTAGTTACGAACTTACCATCACAATTTAATTAAAAATTAATTTCTCAATTAATCTTCTTTTAATAAATTTTAATTCTCTAAGCTATCATTTAATTTAATTAATTGGGATGTTATAGGGGACCAATGAAAATTGTTTAAAATGGCCAATTTACCATGTAAATAGTTATAAGTTTAACATTTTCCAATAGAGCGAAGGAATGCGAACACACAACTACGAGGTTTGTGTTAAAGGAACAAACGAACATTTGGAGGAAGACTTCTACGGTGTCTTAAAAGAGATTATTCAAGTTTCTTTCTCCGGGTGGCTTAAAAGAGATATAGATTTATTCAAGTATGATTGGTACGACAACACAATCAGTGTAGGAACAAAAGTTGACAACCATCATGGTTTAGTTGAGGTGAAGAAAAATGGTGGATATAAAGGGTTTAATCCCTTCATCTTTGCCCAACAAGCTGAGCAGATTTATTACATAGACATCCCTGGAGGGCACCGGGACTGGTATGCAGTCATCAAAGCCAAGGCTCATAGTCAGATTACTGATAATGTCTCCAATAAGGTTAAGGATGCTTATCAGCTAGCTCTAAACAAACTTAATGATAGCCATTTAGTGTTGGATATTTGTCACAACCGAGATCGCGGCGGCGCAGCCGACCCTCGAAGATAGTCATAAAATAACAGGGAGTCGCCACCAATGTTTTTATCCATAGGAAAAACATTGGGAAAAATCTTTAACAAAGCACTGGTTAAGAAAAAGTGAGATTCAAGTTCCGGAGTCGGTTATGAGTAGGGAAGGTATTAGCACCCTACATCGCTTGTTAAGCATAAGTAGCCTCTAAAAAACTATTTTATTTCTTCTTTTTTTGAAATGAAAGGAACAGAACAGGCTAATGAAAAGGATCGGAGTAAGGTCAACAGTTCTTGTCCAAATTAACCTTGATTTTAATGGGGAAAACATAAAGAAGGTGGAGGACGCTAACAAGACATCTTGTCTAAGTTAATCATCCTTTCAACATGATATAAGGTCAAGAAAAGAAAGGGGTTAGCAGGACGTCCCGTCCAAACCAACTCTGGCCTTTTAATGGGGATATGTGTGTGAAAGCAGGAAAGAATACTAACAGGACGTCTCGTCCAAATTAATCATTCTCTCGTCAAGGCGCTGAGTTGGGGGGTAAAGGGGGTAAACAGGACGTCTCGTTTAAATTAACCCAATCTTTATGAAAAACAGCTGAGGTCAAGACAAAATGGAAGAGAATCAATAAGACGTCGCGCCTAAATTGATTTTATGCAGCGGTTGGAATGAATTTAATTTTTTAGAAGGGAGAATGACAAGGGAAAATGAGTGGAGTTAAGTCCTGCTCCTACGTATTCTTGAGTTTTCGAGAAATTAGGGTTACGTAGTTCTTAATAATAGGTGGTCTTACAGTAGTTTCGCGAGGTTTTTCATCAGCTCAGGTTTAAGAGGTAAAAAGGAATACAAAGCGAAGTTTTTCGCACGTGTATGGGACATGGAAATAGTGTAGGCAAAAGTACTTCTGCACGACACTAACCCAAAATTACCAATGTATAAGAATATCAAAAATACATGTTTTTGTTATTTTCACTATGCGACAGAACAACAGAGGAATCTCAAAAGAAATAGAAATAATAAAAAAAACAGAGGAATTATGACCGGTGTGGAAGTACGCATTAAGAAGTCCGAACTTAAGACTCAAGGCTGGTGTGGATTGGGAAGGAGATGATCGGAGTGGGGCGGTGGAAATAGACAAGGCAGTTAACGAATCCGGTGTGGGGGCACTGTAAAAGAAGCATACAAGGCGAAGTTCTTCGCATGTGTATGGGTCTTAGGAATAGTGTAGGCAGAAGTGTTTCTACACGACACTATCTTAAAATTACTACTATATCGGTTTACAGGGATATTGAATACATATTTTGTTACTTTTTGCATTAAGAACAAAGACAAGGGAAAGTTTAACAAGACAGTAGAATAGTAAAGCAATAGAACAACAAAAAAAGTGATGAAGGGATTGTAACCGGCGTGGGCGTAGATACTGGGAGAGCCGATGTTTGGGCGTGGGCCGGTGTAGAATGGAACAGCAGTGACCAGAATGACAATGACAAAGCTGGTTCGATTGATTCCTAGGTCCGGTGTGGGGGCTCAGTGGAAATCCGATGTGAGAGTACAATAGGGGTCCGGTATAAGGCTGGTGAATAGTTGGGGGATCTGGACAAAATTTGAGATAACGGGGAAAGGTTTCCCTTCAGGAAATCCAACAGAGTTAGGACCAGTCCTTTAGGAATTGAATTCCGAAAGTTAGACAAGCTCTCTGTTTCAAGGGACTTGAAGAATTGAGAGTTGGGGTAATTCTCAAAGAACTTTGGGTTTCAAACGCCGGAGCAATTTCTCAAGATTCAGGGATTCAAGGTCTGGACCCTTATGCTTCTTCAGCTGAGGCATTTATAGAGCCCCTCTGGAGCCTGAGTGCCTGGATAGCTCAAGCTTCCACCCACCCATACGCGTAGTGGTGACAACCTGGCCACTAACAGTTGTGGGGGACAGTGGCTGGTGGTGAGTTTTTTATTGTTTTAATTTTTTATTCACTGTCTGCCACTCCCAGGATTCGAGGATCAACTTGGGTGGTGCGATTCCAAGTCACAACATGGGCAATCAGACTCTTCAAATGGTGTCACATGGGTCCGGTGTTGGGTTTATGAAAACGCTTCCCACCTCGGATAATAATGGACACCGGTCTCTGAATGGACTCATCCAGACGGTGTCCTTTCCATTGGCCACATCGGTATTTCTTTGACCCAAATCAGTGTTCCTCTTGTTTTGTACATCGGACGTTGTCTCCTTCCCAAGCTGGTGCCTGACGATGTTTCACTTCATTTTGACATCAGACGGCGTTAAGGACGATGTTGAGTTCGTTTAATTACTACCGGTGTTCACAGAAACTGGCCGGACCGAAATAAGTGTTCACAATATTGATCTAGTGATATTGGATGAGACATTTATGACTGCATAGGGTGAACACATTGACACAAAAATTATCTCCCAATCAAAACGGTCTAGGGCTGATGTGGAGATCAAAGACCCTGCTGAAACAAATAGCAAGAGTGACACTGACACTAAGGGGAACTCCAATTGAAGCAGACACTGAGTATGACTTTATATAGTCATTCTTATTAAATAACTATGTAGTCACACACACACATACATACACACATATATATATATATATGTTCTTTTTACTAAAACTTGTTCTCATGGTTTATCCACAGATGACTGGATGTAGACCACGGTACACTTGGTGTGACTTCCTGCGTCAATTTACATTTATTTCTACCGTTTTAATATTTTTCACAATAATTTTTTCGCATTTAAATAATTAAATTACATCATAATTAGGAAAACGTACATTTTCATTAAAAAGTCCTAAAATGGCAATTATATAACACCTTACAACCTCAAAAACCAATTAATTTCTAAAGAAACCAAAATCTGGAACAGGGGTACGCGTGAGCTCCCCTGTACAGCCCTGACATTGCGCGCTAGAGGCTGACGCTGCGCGCCAGAACACCAGTAGCAGCACCTGCTGCTACACATTTTAGGCTAATCGACCAACTTCTAACCTACCCTATTGGTCCGTTTCAAGTCCGATTGCCACAAAACTTCACGGGCCACATGATTTCCCCAATCCGGAACTGTTGGCGTTGTCCGCTCACCAAAATTCCAACACATTCACAAGTTATGCACAAAACGCAGTTTAAACCCCTTTTGTGCAAAACCCTTGCACCAAACACCCTAAATGCGTTCCAATTGGCCCAAGGCCAATACATACAGTTCCTAATTATCCTAGAGGAGCTACTGGCAATTTTTGGGGGTCCCAAAACCCACCGGACCTCTAAATCACCTATCCAGTTCTTTATATTCATAGAACTAACTATATGCATAATAGTTAAAATCTATCATTTCACCATTGTATCTTTCCACTACCTCATACATACATCATAAACTAGTCATACACAGTACAATCATGCATAACATAATACCTGCCCAACACTCTCAGTCATACAATGGCTCTGTGCCATGAATTCACAGTAACTTACGCACTAAGAAACAACATTCCATTCTCATTCCAGTACACACATAAACTAATACCACAATACATCAATATACATCCTCATCAATAAAGTAATATAATTCACATCTTATAAATCGACACACATATACATAACCATATAAATATATTTCTTCCCCTATTGCCCTGGCCTCACTTAGCTTTCGCCTCCACGGTGCGCATCCATAGCCTGCCACAGTCACTAAACCACAATACGGGGGTGAGTGACTGGAATTAAGAATTAATACAGAAATAAACATCAAAACTGGAAGAGAATAATCTTATAGCTATGTTCTGTTTTTATCAACAGTGTTCATTGCTACCTTTTCATTACCACACTCTCCTTATACATAAATCAACATATTATTCAGCCTTAAGCTCCTATGTTCATTCTTATCCGATAACCAGCATCACACATTACATACATTCCAATAACTCAATCATCATATAATATTACAATCGTCATCACAAGCATATAAATAAGCCAAGGAGTGTAAAACACAACTGACTCTCGCATAGATAACATGACACCCTAGTATATGGATACTAAAAGGATCGACCTTCATCTGGGGGTCCGACTTGACACCCTGTGAACCCGACTTGGTTCACCGAGCCCGACTTGGGTCCCCCTCAACCACTGGGTCATAGACTTCTGGGTAGCTCAACTGGGCCCGACTTGACCACAGAAGCTAAAAACGAGGGTAACTTATATACCGTTAGTCGTCCTCCACTACATAATCATATATTCAGTCATGTAAACACAGGCATAGCGATACAATCCCTTTACTGGAAGCCTGTCAGGAGCCGCTCCTTCCTCGTGCAATGCACTAGCGATCACTCCCCGCCCTTAATAATATCAAGGATATCTCATACATAATATGTAACTCAATATAATCAAAACATCATCAATCGCATGCATAAATGTCAGAAACTGACATATGATCACCACTCGGGCGGCCTACTTGCCAAGCCCATCAACACAAGCCATGTTATACCTTTTCATAGTCACTATTTCATTATTCTTATCATGTTACGCCTCACTAAAACAATACACACTATGCCACACATAGCAAATACTTATCATAATTCATACTCATAAATCATCTCATCACACATTCAATACAATATCCCATTATCTCAATTATTGAATATTCCACATCGTACAGCACACATCACATGATCAACATACATGTCATTGCAATCATCAATTTAACATAGGAGACCACATTGTTCATTTCCATCGATCTTTACATGATTTTAATCATATTAATCATCAATGTGAACCATCATTATCTTTAACTTACCGACACATTACCTTATTAGTTCGTCCTCGGCTCACTATACAAGGATCATTATCATGCTTTAACTCAACAATATATATATATACATACATATTTCTATAAGAATGATTATCAATCATAGTGATACTCATTATTCCCATACACCCAAACATATATATATACATACGCATATCATCCCATTTTATTATGACTTTTCATCAAAGCTATTCATTATGGTTTTCAACCTTAGCCACATAATCCTTATATCATTCTACTATTATTCACGTATCAATACTATAACTTATCAGTCTCCCCCACTCACTTACCTCACCTTCTAGTTCATCAACTACCATATACATAGTTCACAATTCACTTATTTTATATAGGCTATTCTAAAAGTTCCCTAATCATCATATATCAACATATTCAATTTCTTATTTATTCATTCGCTTATCCCTTACTTATTATTCTCTAATTCTTCATCGATAAATTCCTAATTTAATTAATCATCTCAATTAATTTAGAATAATTACAAGCGGTTATGATATACCTATCTTCCATACGTCAAACGCATAAATTTCATTTCTCTATTAATCTTAACCCAGCACACCCCCTTACCTCGATTCAAAGCTTTCCACAGCTTCCAATCAACTGCCGGGTTCCTCCAAGGTTCATCAAAATTCTAAAATTAAATTCAAAGAAGCTCCCATGAATAATATAATTACTAAAACTATAATCCATAACCTTAAAATAACTCCGAACCTCAATCTTAAGTTATCGAAGCTTACCATTTCCGTTTCTGACCTCCGTTTCCAAGTTCCTCCGTATCAACTGACTTTCCAATCTTTAAATCCGAACCTACAAGCATCGAAATATAAAATTTGTTAACTTTTTGCTACACCCAATATTCTAAGGTCCTCATTCAGGTTCCAGCAACCATTAAACTCAAGAATTAACCCTCATCCTGCATGTTAGTTTCGGTTAGAGAGAAAAGGCAAAGGGAAGGAGAAAGAAACTATAAAATTAGGGGTTCCCAAGTGCTTACCTCTCTTCCCCGAAGCCACATAGGCGATTAACCTTGAAAATCCACCAACAATCCCCTTGGATTAAGCTCCCACAGCTTGAGAGGGAAGAAGAAGGAGAAGGGAGACCGTTGTTGCATTCCTCGGTTGTATTCTGTCCCAAGGTTTTAATTCTGATTCACGACGCTGACGCTACGCATCAATTCATTAACTCGCACCTGACGCTACGCACCACGGCCACGCTATGCGTCAGGGCCCCCTGATGCCCATTCCTTAAAACATTCATTTTAATGTACCTTAACCCTCTAGAATACCATTTTAAATCATATATTCACTTAAAAATCCTATTTCCTTTAGTTTCAACTTAATCAAATATTTAATTTACCTTTCTCAATATTAAATTACCGGGGATGTTACATCCACCTCTCCTAAGAAAGGATTTCGTCCCTGAAATCCACCGGTCGTGGGAATACCACCTACCATCGATTTTCACATTATAACACTAGTCCATTATCTCCGGATGTTCCTTCGTTCATAGTTCTTCAAATTATAGTATTATTTAACTCTTTATAGTTAACATCCCGTAAGCAACCATCATGAATAGGCGCCCTATATTGCCTTATTTACTTAATCTTACCCAGTAGGCATCAATTTCTCACTCAATATACCTTAACATGAGTTCAAATTCTGCAATTTCATTCCAGATTTATCAATCTGCTTCCAGAATTTAGTAACAGTTCACAACTATTATAGTGTCGTGACATCCACCTTTGCACGACTATCACTCACTAGTCACCCGATCTTATCCACGTTTACCTCTCATTCCCTATCGTCCACCAATCACAGGGTTGTAAACCCGTACACTCTTCAGTTCTAAATCCGTTTACTTAGGGTGTACTAGAATACACTCATCTCCTTGACTCTACACAACCCTGACTACTAATGCAACTACCTGAGGTGATCAGTCTTAGAAGTTCAACACTTCGCAGCTAGGCCATGAAAAGTCGAGTATACAATCTAATTATTCACTTTATCAATCGATATGTCAGTCAACCACATCATAATCCATTTACCTCAGCCTATTGGCAACCCCACAATGAACTAATGTTAGAAGGAACCTAGGGTGGCCAGCCGCTGTGATTCGCATATAGCACTAATATCAGTGTAAAGTCCAAACAGCCAGGTAAAGTTTCCTTTCATCCTCATTATCTATTTGCTCAACTACTTTTTAATCACTTTGTCCCATGTCCTTCATTCATTACTTCTCCTTATCGCTCATGCAATAGTCCAGTAAATACTTCACTTAACCATCATTCATGTAATACATTCTCTTAATCCTTTCTTGAGTAAATTCACACCTCGCTGACTATCTCATTGAAAATTATTACTAACCACCCTTTGACCATTTACCTTAAACTTATTCAAGCATTCTTACACCGTTATCCATTGCTTACTCATAATGTCTCTTAATGTTTGTTAATCAACAGCCTAACAGTTTGAATACAACACACCGATAACGCTTAATTAAACCAATTTCATAAAAGCAATACAGGAGGCTCACCCCTCCTAAAAAGTTAACCTTATTACAATGTTACTAACTCGCATTACCTATCATTCATCCATTCAATTCTCTATCCTCCAGCTTCATAAAATCAACATCATTTAATTACAAGTACCACTGCACATAAAATTTTCTTAACGTCCTAACAATCTCTTAAATTACGTCCAACCATTTTTTTTATCTATTCATAAACCTCTTCTATTTGTTTATACCATCAATGCATTTACGCCTTTGGTTGTTTTACTTGACGTTACTAACATACCACTACTTGTCCTCTAACTTTAAACTCAATACAAGGTAGTTTATTACTACAACTTATTCCTTTATCCTGAGAGTTTCTGTATTGTCCATTAAGTATATTCAACACCAAAAATGAATAACTAATATCTATTGCCGTTCAGACATGGTAGAAGGGTATTGGGAATTCACCCTTCCTAAGAATAGTCATATCAGAGCATTTATTGACTTATTTTATTCAACATTTTCTCATTCAATCATTAATGTCCCAACATTGTTGAGTTAACATAGTTGAGTACAAATATCACCATATACCAGGAAATCCCTAACATTCCGTAGCTCTTGTAATTTAGTTTTGTTGTCCTTTCCCCGATTGATTCACAAATCTCTTTTTCTAACTATTCCAATATACATCATCACCGCCCTACCCATACATATATTCAATCACTTTAAATACCATTTATATTACAATCTGTTATTCATGTACTTTCATCATTTTTCATTTTATTTATTTATTTATTTTTTACATTATTTCATATTTATGGCATGGACTATTCACCATCACTAGGTTTCAATTATCTTAACATCTTAGCAACTGCTACCAACTAAACTGGTACCACTCATGGGCATAGTGATCAACTTGCTCAATAATGTAAATATATACCAATGTACTATCTACCTGTCATTTTATATCATGCAGGCATAATAACTCTTTTATATCTAATCTACTATCACTCCACGAGGCTATCATATAATCATATTCTTCCTTTAAATTAATTTGTAATATAAATTCTGAAACAACAATCTTAAAAGTTTTACCTCAAGCAGGAATGCCACAATTGACGGAGCTACTAAATGAGATCAATGCCAGGGTACCTAGAAGATCTTCACATAATACAATACAAACACCACTCATGTATCACATTGATTAATCAGCATACAAGACTAGCAAAAGGGGCTCAATCAACCTCACTTTCAATCACCTGTCAACTTATCATACATTGCAAATTATTTGCATTCACACTTTCATATGTATACTACAGTCCTCAATTTGATTCATTAATTTATTTCAATCAACCCTTCAACATAATTTATTACACCACCACAATAAATTAGAAACATTTCACTCACATCATAACTACAACCTCGCTCGCATATTTGTACTGGGTATATATCATCTAAAAAATTAATTAGTGCACCATACAATTCATACTAACTTATCACAACATGCAAATAGTCACTCACAAGTGTGATGAAATACAAACCAGTCCGTTATGGGACTCACACAATCTACTATATCTACTTATTTACTCGGTCTTGAAAAGAACCGCCCTGACACCACCTGTGACGTCCTGCGTCAATTTACATTTATTTCTACCCGTTTTAATAATTTTCATAATAAATTTTTCACATTTAAATAATTAAATTATATCATAATTAGGAAAATATACATTTTCATTAAAAAGTCCTAAAATGGCAATTATATAACACCTTAAAACCCCAAAAACCAATTAATTTCTAAAGAAACCAAAATCTAGAACAAGGGGGCTGACGCGTCCCCTGCGCAGCCCTGACACTACGCGTCAGAACACCAGTAGTAAAACCTGCTATTGCTACACATTTTAGGCCAATCGGCCAACCTCTAACCTACCCCATTGGCCCATTTCAAGTCCGATTGCCCCAATTCAAAACTGTTGGCGTCGTCTACTCGCCAAAATTCCAACACATGCATAAGTTATGTGTAAAACGCAGTTTAATTATGCAAAACCCTTGCACCAAACACCCTAAATGCGTTCCAATTGGCCCAAGGCAAATACATACAGTTCCTAATTATCCTAGAGGACCTATTGGCACCTTTCGGGGGTCCCAAAACCCACCGGGCCTCCAAATCACCTATCTAGTTCTTTATATTCGCAGAACTAACTATATGCATAATTGCTAAAATTCATCATTTCACCATTGTATCTTTCCACTACCTCACACATACATCATAAATTAGTGATACACACTACAATCATGCATAACAATACCTGCCCAACACTCTCAGTCATACAATGGCTTCATGCCACGAATTCACAGTAATTTATACACTAACCAACAACATTCCATTCTTATTCCAGCACACACATAAACTAATACCACAATACATCAATACACATCCTCATCAATAAAGTAATATCATTCACATCTTATAAATCGACACACAAATACATAACCATATAAATATATTTCTTCCCCTGTTGCCCTAACCTTATTTAGCTCTCGCCTTCGTAGTGCGCATCCATAGCCTGTCACAGTCACTAAAACCACAATACAGGGGGTGAGTGACTGGAATTAAGAATCAATACAGAAATAAACATCAAAACTGGAAGAGGATAATCTTATAGCTTTGTTCTATTTTTATCAACAATGTTCATTGCTACATTTTCATTAACACACTCTCCTTATACATAAATCAACATATTATTTAGCCTCAAGCTCCTATGTTCATTCTCATCCGATAACCAACATCACACATTACATACATTCCAACAACTCAATCATCATATAATATTACAATCATCATCATAAGCATATAAATAAGCCAAGGAATGTAAAACATAACTGACTCTCACATAGATAACATGACACCCTAGTATCCGAATACTAAAAGGATCGACCTTCAGCTGGGGGTCCGACTTGAGACCCCGTGAACCCGACTTGGTTCACCGATCCCGACTTGCTCCCCCTCAACCACTGGGTCATAGACCTCTCGGTAACTCAACTGGGTCCGACTTGACCACGAAAGCCAAAAACGAGGGTAACTCATATACAGTCCTCTACCATATAATCATATATTCAGTTATGTAAACACAGGCATAGCCATACAATCCCTTTACTGGAAGCCTGTCAGGAGCAGCTCCTTGCTTGTGCAACGCACCGGCGACCACTCCCCGCCCTTAACAGTATCCAGGGTATCTCATACATAATATGTAACTCAATATAATCAAAACATCATCAATCGCATGCACAAATGTTAGAAACTAACATGTGATCACCACTCAGGCGGCCTACTTGCCAAGCCCATCAACACAAGCCATGCTATACCTTTTCATAGTCACCATTTCATTATTCTTATCATGTTACGCCTCACTAAAACAATACACACCATGCCATACATAGCAAATACTTATCATAATTTATACTCATAAATCATCTCATTACACATACAATACAATATCCCATTATCTCAATTATCAAATATTCCACATCGTACAACACATATCATATGATCAAGATACATGTCATTGCAATCATCAATTTAACATAGGAAACCACATTGTTTATTTCCATCGATCTTTACACGATTCTAATTATATTAATCATCAATATGAACCATCATTATCTTTAACTTACTGGTACATTACCTTATTAGTTCGTCCTTGGCTCACTATACCAAGATCATTATCATGCTTTAACTCAACAATATATATATATATATATATATATATATACATACATACATATTTCTATAAGAATGATTATCAATCATAGTGATACTCATTATTCCCACACACCCAAACATATACATATACATATACATACGCATATCATCCCATTTTATTATGACTTTTCATCAAAGCTATTCATTATGGTTTTCAACCCTAGCCACATAATCCTTATATCATTCTACTATCATTCACGCATCAATACTATAACTTATTAGTCTCCCTCACTCACTTACCTTACCTTCTAGTTCATCAACTACCATATACATAGTTCACAATTCACTTATTTTATATAGGTTATTCTAAAAGTTCCCTAATCATCATATATTAACATATTCAATTTCTTATTCATTCATTCGCTTATCCATTACTTATTATTCTCTAATTCTTCATCGATAAATTCCTAATTTAATTAATCATCTTAATTAATTTAGAATAATTACAAGCGATTATGATATACCCATCTTCCATACATCAAATGCATAAATTTCATTTCTTTATTAATCTTAACCCAACACACCCTCTTACCTCGATTCCAAGCTTTCCACAGCTTCCAATCAACTGTCGGGTTCCTCTAAGGTTCATCAAAACTCTAAAATTAAATTCAAAGAAGCTCCCACGAATATTATAATTACTATAACTATAATCCATAACCTTAAAATAACTCCGAACCTCAATCTTAAGTTATCAAAGCTTACCATTTTCGTTTCTGACCTTCATTTCCAAGTTCCTCCGTATCAACCGACTTTCCAATCTTTAAATCTGAACCTACAAGCGTCGAAATATAAAATTTGTTAACTTTCCGCTACACCCAATATTCCAAGGTCCTCATTCAGGTTCCAGCAACCATTAAACTTAAGAGTTAACCCTCATCTTGCATGTTGGTTTCGGTTAAAGAGAGAAGGCAAAGGGAAGGAGAAAAACTATAAAATTGGGGGTTCCCAAGTGCTTACCTCTCTTCCCCGAAGCCACATAGGCGATTAACCTTGAAAATCCACTAACAATCCCCTTGAATTGAGCTCCCACAGCTTGAGAGGGTAGGAGAAGGAGAAGGGAGACCGTTTTTGCATGCCTCGGTTTTGTTCTGTCCTAAGGTTTTAATTCTGATTCACGACGCTGACGCTACACGTCATAATGACGCTACTCATCAATTCATTAACTCGCACCTGACGCTACGCGCCACGGCCACGCTACGCGTCTGGGTCCCCTGATGCCTATTCCTTAAAACATTCATTTTAATGTACCCTAACCCTCTAGAATACCATTTTAAATCATATATTCACTTAAAAATTTTATTTCCTTTAGTTTTAACTCTATCAAATATTTAATTTACCTCTCTCAATATTAAATTACCGGGGATATTACACTTGGGGTAGTGGTAGGTAGACCCCGCCATCTTGTCTTAGTACCCTTAGTACACTAGGGATTAGGTGGCAGAGGAGCTTACACAGGAGACGCCCTTCATCGATGGTTCATGGTGATCGTGTACACACGAATGACTCAGAGCATTAGATGGTCAGTAGTAGGTCCTAGTCCATGAGGTAAACCATTCCTCCACACTCGACGCCCTTCCCACTTTGCTCCCACTACCGGCCAGGGACGAGTAAGTATTTCTATATTTCCTAAAATTTATTTATTTGTATTGTTCTATGGTAGTTAAAGGCACACCTTATTAAGTTGTCTTTATATGCATCTACATTATTGAACTACAATGTCATTTTTCTATGTGTATTTGGTTGAGAGTGATTTGGTTGTTATTTAGTAATGGAGAACAAAGCTCACTAGACATTGGTGATGTTCTCCTCAATTTCATACGTAATTCATATAGTTTGTTTACATAGAACTGTACTAAAAACTTTTGTGTAACAGGGAGCCTGTAAAAATTTTAAAATGTATAGTTTGTAGGGGAAACTATATCAAAATTTTGGTAGACTCCCTATGTCATTAGACCATAATTAGGTACCTAAAAAACTATATTAGGTTGTCTTCCTTACATCCTTATAGTTTATTTGATTGTCTTTATCATAGTTTTATGGATTGTTTGTTTGATTGTATTTATTATAGTTATGTTGATAGTATTCACATTTCAAAAGCAATTACTAAGGTCCTTAAGGCCCAGTGAGATGATCCTTGCATCTCTTGGACAGATGCTGGTAAGACTGTCCAAGAGAGATGGTTTGACACTTTTTCGGTAAGTTTAACATTCTCTTCTAATTTCATCTATCTTTTAGATTAATGTATACAATTGTTTTTTTTAATTTGGAATTACATTTCACTTTACAACGTGACTATCGGTGGAAGGAGGGTATGACTGATGAGATTAGGAGGATCTTTACCATAAATACCTCCAAAAACATCAAGAGTACCCTCTAGAAAGTGAGCGATAAGAATGAGCGCCCACATGGGATCCCATAACCACACTGGGAAGGGATGGTTTAGAAGTGGGGAGATGCCAAGTTCTAGTAGGCCAGTGCCCTAACAAGGCAAATAGACAAGCTGATGCTAGTGCCTCCATTTACACTAGGGTCCCATTTCAGTTGTCGAGCATAAAAAAAGATTTGTAAGTATATTTTGTTAAATATGTTTATACATTCAATGACTTCTTAGGGGTTTTCACTAACAATTTCAATATCTTGTGAATTACAAGAGCAGAAGGAGCACTACAAGCCTTCATTGTATGGGTGATGCAAATCACCAAGAAGAACAAGGCTGGTCAATGGGTTAACCAAAAGACCATCGACTTAGCGGTAGTTTATTTAAACTTACAAATGTTTAAAGTTTCTTTAAAGATTTATAAATAAAATTACTAACTTGTATTATCTTACATGTGCAAGAGATGTATCTAGCCATGAGAGCTCAGAAGAAGATTGAACTGGTGGGCTAAACACCCGAAGGGGAGGTACCTCCCACCCTTTCTTCTACCGACGATAATGTCATCTATTTAGAGGCCATCAGCGGCGTCAACAAGAAAGAGAGGGTGTTTGGCCTAGGAGGGATCGACACACAGGTTGCTAGGAAGGGGAGGCCCCTGTCTCTTCATCTAAGTTGTCACCAAATATTGTTCAGGTTATTCAAACCTGAACAACGAGCTAGCAGAGGAGTGCCGACAAAGGCAGTTTTTGGAGGAGCGAGATGAGGCAGACCAACGAAAGACTCACAAGCAGCTGGCGGAGTAGCAGGATATGATCCGCCAAATGATGGAAGCTCTTGGCACTTAACTCACACCTTCATCTACTTCTCCTTTTTATATGTCTATTCTTAGAATTGTCAATTACAAAATGAAATCCCGTTAATAATAAATAAGGAAATATCAATTCGCATTAATAATAAAAAAGGAATATAATTTTAAACATATTTAATTTAAATTTATAAAATATTGTATATAATTTTATATAAAAATATTTTATTTAAATTAAAAATAATTGTACAATTTATTTACAAAAAATCAAATTTTAATAGCAGTGACGGATATACTCTGTCGCCTGATTATAATGACTAATTAGCTACGTCTTCAAGTTCATCGCTAATATGGTTCTTCAACAACGATAGATTTAGCGACTCTAATCACATAACTACATCCTACGTTCGTCGCTATTTCATAACCCTATAGCGACAAGCTTAGCGATATAGTTTCAGCAATCCTATAGCTACGTCGGTATGTTCGTTGTTATCTTGGTTATCAAATAGCGACGCCCTTAGCGACACACGTTCATCAATCATATAGCTACGTCATGGTATCCATCGATGGTTTGGTTATAAAATAGCGACAATCTTAACGGCATTGTTTCAGCCATCCTATAGCTACATCCGCTATCTATTGCTAATGTGGTTCTAAAATAACGGCGAACTTGATGATAAAGGGACCACTGTTATGTCACCTTCAGTGATGAGGTCCAGCCCAGGGTTTCCGTTGCAACGATTGTGACGGGTTGCATTGTCCGTCGCTGTTGTGTTAGTGACGAACATATCAACGATAGAAGCTGCTTCGTCGCTATTGTCATGGCAGAGTTCTTTTAGCGATGAAATCCCCTCATGTAGCGACAAGCTTTGCCGTCGTTATCAGGACTCTTTTTAGTGGTGATTATTATTATTATTATTATTATTATCATTATTATTAATTTTATTGATATCATTATCATCATTTATTCTTCTTTATATTGTTATTATTATTTTTCTTATTATTATTATTTTTATTATTACTATTGTTATGATTATTATTATTAATATCTTGATATTATTATTATATATTTTCATACTCTATCCTAGGATACACTAAACACTAAATAAGATAAAAATAATTATATTCATATTGATATCTTATTCCAATCTTATTTTATTTGCTTTATCATATGTTATCTATTTCTATCTTGTCCCTTATAAAATAATGTTCTGAAGTGTGTGAGATACTACGCGCCGCGCCTCACCTCTCTCTCTTCCTTTCTCGCGACTCGCATTCGCTGTTAGAGACAAGAAGCTCACGCTCGTCTCTGTCACTCTCCAGTGTGGTGGTTTGCGACGCTCGCCGTGTTCCCTCCGCCTCTCTCCACGCCCCAACCGCGCCTCACGTCCCGCCGTCACAAGTCACAACCGGTAAGAAGCTATGATGCTGAAATGGTAGAAATTATGCTTGATAAAATGGTTGAAGGAAAGCTGCTTGATAAAATGAATGAAAGAAAACTGATAGAAGTTATGCTGGGATGTGAGAAAACTGCTTGATGAAGTAGAACAATCATAATGTGGTATCTGCACTGCCATAATGTGCAATTGATATAAGTGCGATTTATTCATATGTGCAATTGATATAAGGTATTTATATCCCTTTCTTATGCTTCCCATCATTTGTTTTTATGTTGACCTAAAACCTGTTATGCCATTGCACCAACCCCAAAACCTGCTAAAAATCAAACCAGTATCATACTAACATATCAGATGATTTATCTGTATACAGTACAATTGCACATGCTGATTTACTTTGACCCTCACAAGCACCTGCTGATTACTTTGACACAACACAAGAATTATGCACAAATCAGTAAAAACATTATACTCCACTGCACCACGCAAAGCCAAACTCATAATGTATCCTCTGTCACTTTGAAATCCAAGGCGCACAACTCATAACCACAGGAAATGTGTTGCACCAACACCCACACTGCACCAACTGTACCATGCTGAGATAATCTCATTGCCTCTCCCCTGTAACTTCTGAATTCCACATCTCACAACAGAGTACCACACAAGCTGCACCCCCATCACTTCTATGATGCTATCATATCATATGGTTTTTAAATTTTAGTTAAAGCATATAAATATATACTTTTAAAACAATAAGTTATTTTTAGTTATAGAATTCTTAAATTTTAGTTATATCGTAGTTAAGAATGACTTACACGAGTATGCTTCAGTTTTTGCAAGTCGATACTCGTGTAATTCTTAAGTCCATATTTTGATAATTATTGAATCAACTATTTTAATTTCTTCTTAAATTGTTGCAGTAGTGTGGACCCCTTTTAACCATTTTGATAATTACTGGAATTAGACATTGGATTCCAAGTTTTTATTTTTTTATATGAAAAGTAATCTTATACTAGAATAAAAACTGATTGTGGAGGCTGGGCCTTTCTAATCCATTTTATGCCAGCTTGCATCAGGTGAAGTTTTTGGTCCAAATCAACCTATTGCTTTGGAATTATTAGAATCATAAAAGTCGTCCAAGCTCTTGAAGGTAAGCTTCCTGCACCCAGTAAATTCGTTGCCTAGTTTTTAATTTGAAGTGAGAATAATTATAATTATTGGTGGTGTACATTTTCTACCTACAATGCATGAAGCTAACGCATTCTTTTCCCTTCTAATTCTTTCTGGCTTTTGAAAGACTATATAGTTAGTCTATTATAATGGCACTAATATGATATTAGTTAATACAACATATGCTATGTAAGATAGGAATAACAACAAAAGTAAGAAAATTAGAGAATCATGAATTGGACATCACTATGGATGGCTCACTCATATGATATCAGTTAACAATTTTAGCTTGTATTTTACTAGTACATACTTAGTGATACTGCTGCTGATCTTGGGTGGGTCACTGCTACTCAAACATTTTTCTAACAAAAAGAAATATGTTTATATGTGAGCCTAAAAATTGATTCGAAGTAATCTTGACTATCGGTTGGGTTGGGTTAGCCAGGTATAATCCTTATCCCAAGATTGTGGACATGCAATTTTTTTTTTCTGTTAATTCAAACCATGGCAGCCCATAAAGTGTATCTACAGAATTTGGCAATGGTTACAAGTAATAAACTAATAATGCCGTCGCCAAATTTTAACACTAAACTAATAAATCTTGTTCAGTGAACTAGTTTTTTTGACAGTTTTAAAATATTACATCTACCCCAGTATTAAAAAATTTGCTAGATGTAGCATTGCAATTAAATTTTATTTGTGAATTGTCAATAATGATATGGAATTGTTACTACTTAACCACTGGAAAATAAATTTGTAACATTCTATAACGGCCAGAGATTTATGTTCTACCACAGTTAGAAAGCCAGTTCTGTGGCCATCTGAATTCAAACTAGCAATAATTACCACTATAAGTTATGAACTTTTGTTGGCGATTACTTGAGTCTTTATCGACACTATTTACTTTCAACATATGTTTTTACTGACCTTGGAATCAATCGTTGGTAAAACATTTTGTGGAACATTTATAGCCGTGAAGGCTTAATAATAGTCGCTAAAATGGAAAAATTATTATAGTAATGGGGATGCTACTGGATTATAATTGTCGGATGCAACCGGATTACAATTTTCAAACTAATCCAAATTATTATTATTTTTATAGGTCACTATAATTTTCAGTTGTACATCGTGTTGAGTTGTATAAATTTACGTTTATAAGTGAGGGAAGGAACATCATTTAAGCTAAGGAAAAAAGGTGAGGAAGAGCTGGTGTAAGGAGAAAAAACACTAGTGAATGGAGATATACCCTTCAATTTTTTTTTGTTCAAAACGGCTTGGTTAACAATTGAGTTACTTACTAACTAGTAATTGAAGATCAATAGCCGAAACCCATTCAATCCATAAAAGCCGATGTGTTATTCATACTAATTGTTTGTTTAGTCATTGTGTCAATTAAACTAGGGTTTAGTCAAAAAAAAAAATATTGACTCAACAGAAATTTAATTTTAGCAAACGAAGTTTAAAATTAATATTAATTATTAGATTTTTTTTATTTTTATAAATGATTACAAAGCCAACACTAATGCGCCTAACTGAATGAACTGAATTGATTTGGTGGACAGCATGTCCAATGCCATTCAAAACAGAGCCCTTTGTGATGGGGCTCATCATCTGATCTCGATCAAACAAAATTGTTTAACTAATCCAAAATAATTGATAACTAATCAAATTGAAATAACAAAAAAAATTATATTATGTGTATGGTTTGGATCTATTTTTGAAAAGTAAACTGAGGTTAACTGAACCGTAATTTTTAATATATTATTCTTGATTTTGTAAAAAAATATAATTAATATAAAATCAAACAAATCTAATATAAACTACATTTGATCAGATTAGATGTCATAATATATTCCAACCAAATTGAACTGTAATTTAATAATATGATGGGAGTAGATGATATTTTTTCTAAAATCAAATCGGTCTACTTTGTGACTTGTTTCATTTTAACTTTAACCTATTTATGTGATCATCTTGCTATCGATATTTAGGGACTTGACTCTCTAATGGTTGTGAAAATGTGACTGAATTAGTCCTTTATATCAAGATTTAGTTAGTGTACTGGTCCAAATAAGTAATCAAACTGGATAGATTTAAACGACGAAACGAACCGATTCAATACATACTATGTAGGCGGGTGGGTTAAAAGCAAACCCGATGCCATTCAACCGAACCGACCCCGTGACTTGTTTCTTTTCAATACATTCCATTCCATTCCTGTTTCCGTTGATCAGCTTTCACTCATGTTCCACGGTCACATGACTCTTCCGTACTTTCTTCTTCTGCATTTCATCATCACCCTATCAAAATTTCCCCTTTCTTTCTTTCATGCAAGGCAAACAGTTGAACCTGAACCGATGATCACGGTTCGATTAAAGTAATAAATTAAATTTCTCTATTCAAAGTCTAACCGAACTGGTGGTTCCAATCCGACCCGAGTCCAGTCCTCTGTAGAGTCCGTACTAAGTGCTAACCATCCGATGTTGGATTTCAGAATATCAAAACCCAATTCACGTTGAGCCCTCACACGTTTTTCGTGTTTCTTTTGAAGACTGATAAAACGGAGGAAACAGCAGTAGTTTCATTGTTTCTGATTTGCAAGGTTTCAGTGAGCATCTCTGCTTCATTTTGTTCACACTCATTTTTCTTTCCCATGCTTTATAGCTCTGGATTTTTATGCACTTTATCTTTGTGTAGCCTTTAAATTTTTCTTTCTTTCTTTCTTGTCTTCATTCAGTTGTTTTATTTCACGGAAAGAGAAAAAATAATGATTTTGCTGGGCCTGTGAGTTGTGTGTGACTGTTTGGTATCTAATTATCATATTTCTACTTGGCTTTCAGTTTCACTATTTGAAAATGATTTTGGTCTGCGGCTCTCTCTCTCTCTCTGTTTTCAAAATGCTAAGCTAGCCATTCTACGTATGTTTTCCTTTGAGAGAGATGTTGACTTTGCTTTGATTTTGATGTGTTTTATGTGTAATGTTTTGCCTTTCGGATCAATTTTCTTTTCTGTGCTTTTTGTCTTAATTTTTCTTTATCATTGTTTTCTATACTTACATGAATGTTGATAAGATGTTTGATAGAAGTCCTAAGTTAGAACAAGCTTGCTTAACGTAAGTTTATAATATTGTAATAATATGTTAGATAAAGTGAAAATAAGAAAATACTAGCCGGCTAATATTAATATTAAGATAGGCAATTCACATGGACATCCATCACCGCTAGCTCAAAGGCCATGGGAAAGCTGCAGCTAAACCCTTCAATGCAAGTCAGGATGATCGTCCTTTAGCAAAATCATAACATTACTGTTATATGAGAATTGAAAGTTCTTCGACTTGATCTGATCTGTGCTGTGAGCCACTAATGCATTAAGAAAAGGGCTTGATTTTAGTTGCTTCTGAATTCAGTGGTTTTCCTTGGGAAAATGTCCTTACTAATGTTAACCGCTAGATGCCTGTTTGTATTAAGCCTGGAATCGATTTTCCAGGAAGTGATATATAATCACTGCCATCTGACATAGAGTCGAAATTGTGAAAGGATGCCGATTGTTGATTATGTTGTGTTAACACAACATTCTTTTCAAACAGGCTTGTAATACATTAAAGAAAACTCCTTGATACTCTTTTGTCAACAATAATAGTTAATCGCCTTTGACATGCTAAAAGAATGTTTCCTTTCTTAACCGATTGGGAATTGGTATAAGTTGATTGATACTAATAGACATGTCACTTTTATTTTTTTGTTGTTGTGCTTGGTTGATTGGCTGGGCTTTGATATTGGAATACACAATTGGTAGCACTGTTAGTGGTTGTGGCAAAACTTCCCGTCTGGTTTGGTGATATATTTTAATTTCTTTACTATTGCGGCAAATATAAAGCTGTTGGTGCATGAGTGTTAAAAATCTTGTGATTTCCATTTCTATGTGTTGTTTTACATGTCTTTAATTAAATAATAAACAAATTAGCTAATTCATTTATTTGAATAGCTAGTAAAGTTCTTCTGTTAGGCTGCTCTCTTTGGTACTTTCACCAATTTTACCCATCTTTTTTAGATGTCTTTAAACATGTGCTTGCTGTGACTGAGTATCAACCATTAATTCCACAATCACAATCTGACTTTTCAATGTGATAGGGGTTTTATTTTCACTTATTGATTTTGCTATCTTTTCTAATTTTCGGTTTTGGTTGGATTATGTTGAATTGACTAAATTTAGGTTGACCAAAACTCATTACTCTTTGTTGCTTCCAGTAGTAACTTTTCCAATCACTTGGATTTTCTGTTCAGTGAGTGCAAGATGTGCCCTCTAAATTTGAATCTTGTCTTTTCTAAGCAGGAAATCTTGACGACCTCGTTTTCTAATCTTCTTTTCTCTTTCCTCTCAATTAGAAGGGGGTTATGGGCTGATTTTGGGATTGTTAAATTGTCTCTTCGACTCCCTTCTCATGAATGCTCCATAGAAGCATGCTCAATTCAACTTAAGGTTTTTTTATAAACCTATTCTATGATGCTTTATCTTAGTCTTGATGGATGGATTATAGCATGAATAAGAATCTATCTAGAAAATTATCTTCACTGGAACTCTAATCAGCATAACTTTGTAGATGGATTTGTTCAGTGTGGAAATGAAATTATCTTTGTCAATGGAATGAGCAAATGTCTCACATAATTTCACTTGTAATTTGTAAATAATGTAACATGATTTTGTTTCCTTTTCAATTCAAGTATCTTAATTTACAGATACCACTTCTTGAACTGTCCACAAAAAATGGGTTATTGAATTGTTTTTGAACAGTTTATTGGTTAAAACTGATTCTTGAACCATATCTGAACACGTTCAAAACTGGCTCATAATGACAATACTAAAACCAGGTTTTGAACTGAGGTACTTTTGAATGAGTAATTCTTAAATGCAAACTCAACATGTAAGATTAGACACAACCAATCATAAAGTTACTACATTAGAATTTCCATATTAGTGCACCCTAATCCTAGGCGTACTTTATGTATTCAGATATTAAAGTCACCCCTCTTAAAAAGGCTTTACCTAACCATCCCTTATGATATAAATTGCATGAGCAAAAGCATGTATACAATTTGAAATGTCTGAAAACATAGAAAAGAAACATACACAAATTTGCAAACACAATCCAGTTCAGTCAAAGTGTTTTAAGTCCAATCCATGGCACACTGAACGGGTGGATTGGCCTGCTTTCAACTCAGCTGTTGCTTGCTTGCTATTTTCTGCATCATTTAGAAATTTGCATGATTCATTGAAGAAAAAGCTGTTTAATCAAGAAAATCTGTCTTGCAATTTTACAGAAAGAAAGAGATGGATTCTACCCCTTCACCAGACATATACATTCCAGAGCAATGGTCAGAAGCTACAGATTCCATCGCATACAGTTCAACACCCCCTATTGCTCTTATATGTGGTGCCAAGAATTGTGGGAAGACAACCTTCTCCCGCTATCTCCTAAATGTCCTCTTGCGCAAATACAACAAAGTAGCTTATCTGGATACTGATGTTGGCCAACCTGAGTTTACTCCTCCTGCCTTTCTTTCACTAACCATTGTTCATGAAGTAACTCCAGGTGGGTTAGTGAATCCCTATCTTAATTTTTGTATGTAAAGAATATTTTATAATTTATTTCAAAATTATTCATTTCTTTTTTTTTTCTCAAAATTATTGTAGATTTGACGGTTCCGTGCTTGAAAACACCAGAGAGGTATGAAGTGCTATCCTCGTAATAATTATTATTTTGGGACATGAATCTGTGGTTTTAGGTTTCTGTAATTTTACTTGGATTTGGAATATTTGACCAGGCTTCTGCAATGTCACATTTAACATCTATTCTGTAGTCAGAGTGTCAGATATATTGGACAATGTGAAGTTTTGCTACATTTTATTAAAATTCTTCATCTTTTAGTTAGGTTAAGATGGTTACTATTGGTAAGGTGTATTGCATGCTTTTAGGATTGGGTAGAACCGTCTTGAAATTAGAACACTGATTTTACTAATGAATATAAAAAATGAAATATTATATAGTATAACTTCTTTTTATATGATTTTTTGTGCCATTGATGGTTCCTTTTTCTGAAGATACTGTAAGAGTCAAGGGTCTTGGCACTGGCATTCTTCTCTCTCTTCTTTGGGAGTTTTGGGTGGGGGATTGAGGTGGTGGGGGTTTTGTTCAATGCTGTGAAGTTTTTCATGGACAGAGTTGGATGATATTTATTTTCTTTGTTGGGTTTTTGTATTTAATAATGTTGGTGTCAGCCAATTGAGGCATTATTTGATTGAACATGTGATGGGCTTGCTTGACTCTCTATCTGTCATTTATTCTGTGATAGGTGCCTTTTCTTTGGTGATGTTTCTTCTAAAAGAGATCCATCAACATACTTAAGTTATGTATTTGCCATATATGATTATTATCAAAAGGAGTATTGCACATCTGATAGAGGAGAAAATCCTCGTAGGATGAAGTTGCCTCTTATTGTGAATACTCCTGGCTGGGTGAAAGGTACGCTCATTTTTGTTTTCAGTAATTAGTCTAAATCCTTTAAATCCTTCATTTGCACTTTTACTGCACATAAACTGTTTATGTCGAAGAATGATAGCAACATATCATTTATCACATTACTTGTACAACAGTTTCTTCTATGCTGCATTTCAGGTGTTGGATATGATGTATTGGTGGACATGTTGAAATATGTTTGCCCAACACATGTAGTTAAGATAAGCATATCCTCTGAAAATAAGAATTTACCTGCTGGAGAATTCTGGTTAGACGGGGAACATGATGGAACAATTAACTTAATTGAGATAAATTCTGCTCGTCAGGACTCATTAAATAGATCGTAAGCCCAAATTTGATCAAATAGTTATCAATTGGCGCTTCTAGTTTTGTCCTATTCTTACCATTTTTTATGCATCAAATATCATAGAATATTCTTATTTGTTCCCCCAGGGTGCTTGTTCAGAAGGATGCACGTCTCTTGCGTGATTTACGAATAATGGCTTATTTCAGACAGTGCTTTTCCAGTGATTCAAATATTTCTACGATCAAGGAACTTGCTCATGCCTTGGCCTCTCACTGTCCTTACGAAGTCCCCATTGCGAGCATAAAGATTCAACATCTTCATTGTGAGGTTGGTTCAAATTTTACATATTGCATGCTCTGATCGAGTCATGCCTTAGTGGAGCAGTAATGGTTTAGAAGTTTAATTTGCATACATCTAACCCTTTCCAAGCACCACAACAGTGGAGTCTTGTGACTGAGCTGGCCTTTCTATGTTTAGTTTTCATGCATTTTGGTCCATTTTCATAATTTAATTTGAATCCTATATGCTTGGCTTTTAAATATTTTTATTACAAATACAAATATTAAAAATGTTGCTTTCTTGTTAGGAATTTCAATAATATTTCATATATCTATTTTATACATATAAAGATGAGCAGAACCTTTTTTTATGGTCTGTCTACATTTTTGTAGGTCCCAAACTCAGAGATATTCTACAGTTTGAATGCTACCATTGTAGGTTTAGCAGTTGATTGTGAAGGTCCTGAAAATTTACCTTGGTGTCTTGGTCTTGGTATGTAATTTGACTATCTACCGATTTATGAAATGTCTCTGCTAAGTTTTGTTAAGCATAGGGTCATATTACTGAAGAACTTTTGCAATATTGAAATTGCAGATTTGAAAGAAATTTAGATTACACTAGTATTGCATACTAGCTGAAAACACCCCATTCTTATTTTCCAAGTCTAGTAAACTTTAAATGCCTTGTAAACAAAAATGGAAATTATAATTCTGTCAAAAGATAAGTTTCAGACTTTTGGTTGCAGGTGTTGGACACAAAAATATTGTGAAGTAATTTGCATTTGGGGGTTAGCTTCGTTAGATCTCCCATGTCACATGTCTGTTGTTGTAACTTGGAACAAATTTATTAGTCTCATGCTTTGCAATAAAATCTTAAGTGTAATATATCTTAAGGGATATCGACTTGTTTAGAGTCTGTTTCTTACAGCTTTTTATTTTCACGAAAATAATTTTTGTAGAACAGATCACTTAATATTTCAGTGTGTTTTGTTTAATCTTTTTCAAAATGTTCAGAATCTGAAAAAAAATCAGATTATAATTACTTTAAAAAGCTGCTTTGAATAGCTTATAAAAAACTGAAATTATAACTTACGTTTAAAAACAAAAAAGTGTTTTTTATAAATGTAACCAAACAAAATGCAACTTCTACTTCTCATATAATCAATAAAACACAAATAACTTTTTTATACATTCGTAAATTCTCATTTTTTTTGAAAGCTTAATGGTAAACAAACAGATTATTAGTCTATCATACTTCATAAAATGCTGCAAACTAAGAATAACAAAATTGATATTCCTGATAGACACTAATCGTACAGCCTTCTACTGTTCAGTCTGTTGTTGTGATGCATTAATTCTAAGCATATTCACTTTCACTATTAAACACAATTTGATTTTTATGTTTCAGGGATTGTGAGGGGAATTGACATGGTCAAAGGTGTGGTCTATGTCATTACTCCTGCACCCCATAGTACTCTGGAAAGGGTCAACCTCTTGCTGCAGGGTTATATCCAAATTCCTGCTTGTTTATTGCAGGCAAGAAATTCTTTTGCCTTCTTTTGCTTTCTTCATAACATAATCTTCATAGAAATGGAAGATAATAAGTTGATGAGTTTAACCTAACTTCTTTCTCTCGTAGTCTTGCAACTTAAAACTACTGAGAATGTGTTCTGTTAAATATTTCTTCCTGGAGGAAAGGGCTGCCTAGGTAGTTGGCCTATCCTAGGATAGATGAGTGCAGTGAGGTGGAGTCACCTTAGGTTAGTCTTTTTACTTTTTATTTAGCCAATACGGTGCAAGCATGGGGTTGTAAGTCTGGGAGCAAGAGTTGTTTGAAGTTTCTTGTGGTTTTGACCAGCCAAAAAAGGGGGTAGTTACTGGTTAGGGAGCAGGGTATCAAGTTTCTCTTGTTCTTTTTGGACATAGCTTCTCTCTTTTTGTCTATGACGTGCTTGGTTGTTTAGGATTTGCTATTAAAATGAATTGCTGATTCTTCGCTTCTATCTAGCTATTTTGGATCTGGTTGCTGGGTTCTGTATATGATTGAAGGTTGTGATTTGGGGGGAGTGCTAGTCGCCAAAGTTCATTTGCAAGTTAGATTAGTTTTCCTTATGTTTAGTTTTTTTATATTTGTGAGGTTAGTTACTCCTAAGTTTGAGTATTGGAAAATATTTAAGATATATATAGATTTTCATAGAACATCTTTCTTGATCTGTTTATTTATTTTAGTGCGTTTTTTTTTCAGGTTCAGGGTTGCATGTCACCTTACGTGTCAGCGAATACTTTGACTACAAGCTAGTTAGCCTTGTGTTGGCAAAGAGGACCATTATAGTAACAGATTAACATGGTAATAGCCTACCCCATATAGTAACTATCTTAGACTTAGAAGCTTCCTTTCCCATGGCAGAAACAGCAGATGATTATAATTTACATATGCCAGAGAGCGCATTCTTCTTCTATTCAAGAAAATCCAACAAAGTTGTAGGAAAAACATCTGATGTACATTTGTTTCGCTAGTTAAATATAGAAACGACAATGGGTTCAACTCTAGCTGTTATGCATTTTATTTTACTGAAAATTTTCGTATATGCAAGTGAAAAGAAATTTTGATTAACTATATTTTTCTAATTTTTTAGCTTTAATCTGTTTTAGAAATTTATTTACTGTTAGTTTTTAGAAATCACAAAAATAATGTTTTTAATTGGGCGAAAGACTAAAACCTTATTATTTTTAAAACATAAAGACTATAAATGAAAAAAACTTTAGAGCCTAAAATTAAATTCGGTATAGAGCAAAACACGTATTTAAATTGAAAATCTATCTTATAATAAAAGTAGTTTTATTTACTGTTCATTCTACTATTCATGGAACAGCACTTTCATTTTTACTTTTATTTTTTACTTTGGAGAACGAACCTACATCAAGGAAGAAGGATTCTTTTACTAAGATTTTATGTAACAGTGTTTTCTTACTTTTCATTAAACATTGTTTCTATTTTTTTTCTCAATAAATAAGGACGTATTTGGGATAAGAATTAACCAATATAAATAGAATGTTTTTCAACCACAGTATATTTTAATTATTACAATAAGATGAAAAAATATATAGTAAGATTTATATATAAATTTTAGAATTACAAATAATTAAAAAATGTTTCTGAATAAAATAACAGTTAATTAGTGTTAGTGTGAGTAAATATAGAATATAATTATTAAATTAATGACACTTTTAAAAAAAATAATGTAAGTAAGAAAATAGACAGTTTTGAAAACATAATTAAAAAGTTCTACATAAACAAAATATCTAATGAGTTACCAATACAATGTTAATAGACTATTGTTGAAATATTTTCAACAATAAAGTAAATTAATTATTACAAAAATAGTATGGGAATATAAATATAATGCTTTATAAATTTTAAAACACTCGATATAATTTAAAAATGGTACACAGAAAAGAGTTCAAAAACCTAAATACAAATATAAAAAAGGATTATCTAGATGAATTAAATGATATAATATAGAGTATTGATAAGATATCATTATGAAAATTTTGAACAATAATAAAACAAATTTCTAAAAGGATACTATATAAACAAAATTATCAAAACTAATAATTCACATTTTAAAATAAAGGTCAATATAAGATTTTATAATAAAATATTTTAACGAACTATTTTTTCTACATTTTTTTTCTCTTTACAATCATAAGTATTATGACATAATCATAATTTATAATTCCACTTGAAATAGCTTCTTAAAAAAATCATTGTTTCTAAAAGAAATTTCAAAACGATTGAATATATAATGCTGTCATATACACGGTACAGTTATATATAAAGTTTGATTATTAATTAAAAAAAACATGAAAATACTCTCGGATATATTAATAATAAAGTTAAAAATGAATGTTTTTATTTTACATTATTTCTATTATATACTTATAAATTAATTTAATTAATAGCATTTTAAAATCATAAAACAATATAAAAGATAGTAGCGTATAATAACCTAATTATAAGAAACTGGTAGAAAAAGATTCAAGCAAAAAATCATACAAAGATAATATTTTCCCAACATTTTGGAATTATTACTGTATTTATTTTAAAATAGTAATGAAATTGTAAATTAATATAATCATATTAACATCTTTATGTTAAAAAATAAAATAAAAATCCCCAACAAATAACAAATCAAAAATAATAAAATATTGACATTTATTATTATATAACTATTTTTTTAGGATGAAGTTATGTTAACATATTGAAAGTTAGTGATAATATCTCAAAAATATTTACGTTAAAAATATATTCTAATTAATTTTTAAGAAATAAAACTATAATTGAATAAATTTATGAGAAGAAGTAAAGAATTAAATATTTTAACAAAATTTGAATAATTTATTTACATAAATGTATAATAATTTTATTAATATTTTTTGTTGAGTATAATAATTTTATTAATACTAACTTATTAGTTAAATAAGTAATTCAGTATTTTAAATAAGTAATAAATTTTATACCCGTACAAATACACGAGTCAAAATAATTAGGCAAAGCTTTATAAATTAATTTTCTCTTATTATATTTATTAATTATTTTGACTATTCTACATTTTGGTTGAAGGTCATACTCCTTCACTATTATCAATCACATTTAAGAAAACACCGAGGAGTAACATTGAGTTATTGTATAATTTTATAAAAAAACAAATAAACTTAATTATTATTTCACAGTTAGGCTTAGTGATTTAGTAAAATATGTAATCTAATAAAAAAGACAGAAAAGTAGAAATATAACCTACGTTTTAATTAGGTTAAATATGTGTTTCATTATGTAATATTATAATATTAACAACTTTTATTTTTTCCTATAAATATTTTGTAATATTTTTCGTCCTTATTTAATTCTATATTTTAAAACTAGTCCTTGACGTTAGAAAGTTACTATTTACAATTGATTTATTTAAAAAATCTTCACATGATTCACTAATATATATGTTATTTAATCTAATTATCCTAAGGATATATACAAGTAGTTTGTGAGGTCAAAACATTCAATATCATAGGGTGCTTTATGTTCAGGTAATCAATAAATTTAGGTCATGTTGTCATATTTTTATTAATAACTTTTAAATTAGATGATAAGTAGGATAATTAGATGATATATCTTAGGCTAAATAACTCTGTTGGTCCCTTATCTCTTAATTTGTTCCCAGTTTGGTCCCTTACTTTTTTTTTGTTTCAATGAGGTCGCCTAACTTTTTAAAACGCATCAATTTGGTCCTTCTGTTAAGCTAAGCTTAACACCACATGTGATATTTGCTTACGTGGCCAAGGATTCTAACATGTGCACCATATGTCATTTATTTACTTGCTCTGGTGGCATTGGCAAAACGAGCCTGTTTTGAGGAATGGCAATAAAGAGTTTTCAAGTTGGTCTCATCATCTTCTTCCTTGGTGTTACATGTTTGAAGGGTGATCTAAGCTACAAGCAGAGCATAGCTCCGACGAGATAGCCAGAGAGTTATTGGGTTGTGTCATCTTGTTCAACAGTGTAGGTAAGTCCTGTAATCCTCGTTCTCCTTTGTTTTCAGTTTGAATGTCATTATTTTTGGTGAGCATGGTCGTTGCTACGTGTTAATGAGCATTTGGTTGTGGTTTAGGGTGAAAATAATTTTCTCAAGGCGTAGTATAAGGTTTACCTAAAAATATAGGTTTAAGTGTTTACGTTTTATAAATTTGGTAGGGTTTTTGGCATTTACTGAATTAGTATGGTTTTAAATTGTTGTTGTAAGATGAATCTTCGTTTCAAGTTGGAGATTTTTCATGGGGGATGTTTTGTTGAAGAACATGGGAAGAAGTTGGGGTATAGTGGTACTGACTCTGAATAGGATATCGATGAGGACGGATAGAGTTATTTTGAAGTTATGAGAATACTGAAGGATATAAGGTACGTGGATGTTAAAGAATTATGATACAAAATCAGAGGCAAAGAGTTTCATGTTGGTTTGAAGCAATTGGTGGATTATCAAATTTGTTTAGAGATGGCAAGGGTTGCACACTCTTAGGGGAAATTTTTGATGTTTATTGTACACCCAGTAGAGGTGCCATAGGTTGTTCTGGACCTAACTGGCCCAAAAAAACAAATTATGTTGATGTTGATGTTGATGAAGATGTTGAAGGTAAGGGTGATTAAATACATGATAAAGTTGTTGAAGATAAGGGTGATGAAATATATGATGAAGGTGTTGAAGGCAAGGATGATGAAATAGATGTTGAGGCAATTGTAGGTGATATTAGAGCAGAAGATGATGATGATAATGATGATGATAATACAATGGAAATCCATTTCCACGATTTGGATAATGAAGGGGTGGATCAAGAGGATGTCATGCCTAAAAATTTTGACCATGCACATGTTGAAGGTATTGATAAAGCTGCAGTAGGTGATGGTGAAAGTGGTACTAGAACTGATGAGCCTACTACAGACCTTATTGCAAAAAAGAAATGGAAGAGGAAAAAAATCTCAAGAATTGTTAACCCAAGGACATACATGGAGGGTATTGGTGCTAGAAGAGGTGAGGGGTCCAGTTGTCAAAAACACAGGCTAAGGCAAAAATGTGGTATTTGACATTAAGGAGGATTCTAAGGAACTATAGTGGTAACTCATAAGACAGTGAATGCGAAAGGTACCCAACTTTCAAGGTGCCTATACATATAAAGGGTTTTCATTGGGAGAAGGGTACTTTGTTCTTGACTAAGGAACAGTTCAAAGAAGCTATTATTACATATGCCATTGCAAATGATAAAGATTTAAGGTTTGAAAAAATGATAAGAAGAAAGTGAGGGTAAGGTGCATTGAAGGGTGTGAGTTTTATGCCTATTGTAGGAAGCTGTCAGGTAAGGATACATGGCAGCTAAAGACCATAATTGATAGTCATACTTGTGGCAGGCAACATAGGATCAAGTTATTGAGTTCAAAACGACTTTCTAAAAAATTGGTAAGTGGTGTGAAGGAGAATCCAAAGTTAAAACTACAAGATATATGCAACACGGCTCAGGAGAATTGGCAAGCAAAAGTAAGCAAGTCCAAGGCTTACAGGGCTAGAAAAGTTGTAATAAGGATTGTTGATAGTGACTTCACTGAGCAGTATACAGAGTTGTGAGACTATTGCAATGCTTTACAGAACTCCAATCCTGGTTCAACTGTGAAGTTGAATGTACAACCAGTTGTAGAGGCAAGCAGAGTAAGTGATGATCCAGGAGCAGTAACCATATCTTTTCATAGGTTGTATGTTTGTCTAAAAGGGAGCAAAGATAGTTTCAAGCATGCAAAAAGATTATCGGTTTAGATGGTTGCTTTTTAAAGGACCTTTTGGTGGGAAACTCCTTCGTGCAGTGGGTAGAGACCCAAATGATCAAATGCTACCAATTGTTGTTGGTGCAGTGGAGTGTGAAAACACAAATTCGTGGATGTGGTTTTTGGAATTACTTGTTGGTGATTTAGGTGGCTCCGAGGTCTACAATAGCATCACATTTATATCTGACCAACAAAAGGTATGTGCCATATCAAGATTATGTAATTTGTAATTTAGTCTGCAGTAACATTTATATTCTATTATAGGTGTGATACCAGCCCTTGACTCCCTACATCCAGAGTGACTAATGGGGCCCACACCATCTTAAGGCATAAGTAGTCTTGACACCGGTCCATCCATGAACCAGTCACACTTCGTCCAACCGGAGTCATGGCCCCTTAGTGGTTAGTCACGAAAAGGACAAAACCAAATTAACACCGGTCATACACTCGTAGAATGTCAATCCCACGTGATGTATGAACCTGATCCAGCACACAAAACGAGGAACGACAATGGCACTCCATCGCTATAAATACAGCTAACACCCTTATAAATGGTAAGCTCCCTAGTATCCAACTCTTAAACCTGATATAGCTTCGATGTTATAATCCAAACTGACTTGAGCGTCGAAGTGTCTTTGCAGGTACCACCCCTCTTTTCCCCTCAACGCATTGGCTGGTGTGAAGAGCTTGACGATGTTGTCTGATGACAACAGTCTGATCCCCGAGACCGGCCCAATTTAAGATATTGACAAAGGGACAACTATCTCCCCAAGTTCACTTCATGTATTAGTTCTAGACCCCGGTACGGACGGAGTGCTTTACCCTCTGATTCCGACCAGATCATATTCTAATTGTGCAATTTGTAATTTGGTTCTGACTTGGTTTATATATTGTAACTAGTTATGCAATCATGAGAAGGAATGTCCAATCTTTGACTATGAGTGCAATCCTACATGTTGGTATCTTGATTGAGTTTGGCTTGTTGACTCTGTTGTGGTAACTGATTTGGTAATTGATTTGTGCATTTGGTTTTTACAACTTAACTTAGTCTTTGGTCTCGTGTAATTTTGTATCTGATTTGGTCTTTGGTCTTTGGGCTTTGGTTTACTAATTTGGACCCTATTCTATTTTGTGCCTTTGTCAATTGATCTCAGTTTGGTTTATTGATTATGTTTGGTCTATGCTTTCCTGATTTGGACTTAACTTGTGCAATCTATTTTGTTGTATGTTAGTGAGGTCCCTTAACTTTTATTATATGTTAATGAGGTCCCTTAACATTTATTGTATGTCAGTCAGGTCCCTTAACTTTGATTATGTTTTAGTTTGGTCCTTTAACTTATATTTCATTCTGGTCCCTTAACTTAACTTTCATTCTGGAATCTAATTAAATTTTGTGCCATTTCATATCTGATTTTTAGGGTTTGCTACATGCATTGGAAGATATTATCCTTAGTGTTGATAAAAGGTTTTGTGTTAGACATCTATTCAACAACTTTAGGAAGAAGCATCTAGGAAAACAACTCAAGGACTTACTGTAGAAGGCAGCTAAGTCCACTTACACACAGGCATGGGAGAGGACAATGTTAGAGATCAAGGAAGTCAATGAGGCAGCCTACAAGGACTTGATCAAACTACCTCCCAGACACTAGAGCAAGTCAAGGTTTTCATATACACCTAAGAGTGATGTATTGGTAAACAATATGTTTGAAACATTTAATTCAGTCATCATTGGAGCCAGGGGGAAGCCCATCATCACTATGTTGAAGGCAATTAAGACTTATATGATGGAACGATGGGTCAACATGACAAAATTGCTAAAGTTCACTAATGATGTCCTTCTAAGGATAAAACAAAGGATTGACAAATCAAAATCCTATATAAACATGTACCAAGTCAGGTTCATTTTATAGCAGTTTTTCATGTTGTTTACATTTTCTAGGATGTTTAACATAAAACTATGCTGTTCTCATGTGCAGGTGGTTACGGGACATTGTCTATGAGGTTAACCTCATTAACCATGCTGATAAATTCATTATGGATTTAAAGGCCAGGGAATGTAACTACAGGAGGTGGATGCTGACAGGAATACCATGTAACATGCAATTGCATGTATGGTACAGGTTAATGAAACTCCAGAGACCTACATACCAACAATGTACAGAAAACAAGCATATGCAAACGTTATAGTCCAATGATCTTACCCACCATTAGGAAGAATATGTGTGAGAAGGTTGAGGCAAACACTGTACAACCTCCACCATTCAAGACTCTAGTTGGGAGGCCTAAGAGGTCTAGGAACAAGGACTAAACTGGAAAAGATGACATCCAAATGTCTAAGAAGGGTTTGAAGTCCAAATGTAGTATTTGTGGAACTGCAGTCCACAACAAGGCTACCTGTCCTTCCAAACCCACCATCAGAGGAGCCCCAAATCCAACAATCTTCCAACAACTAAACCACAGGCCCAACTAAAAAAGTTGCCATAATTGTAACCAAAAGAAAACGTGCCACTGCTGCTTCTACAAATCTAGTCCAACTAAGGCCAAAGTTAACACCAATGTGGAAAAATATTTGAAGCATTATCCCTTTCAATGATGGAACAATATTGCATTTTGTTTAGGATGTTATGTTTTGTGTTATGCCTTTCTATGATGAAATAATATTTGATAGTCGTTCCACAAGTATACAGTTTATCAAAGTAATAAATAAAATTGTTCCCACGAGGATTATGCCCAATTACTAGTTTTTACGATGGTTTGATTATCTAGAAAATCTGTTCGACAATGGGAAAAGTGCAGTAAATTAAATAGCAGCAAGAACATGACAATAAACTTAATTCTTTTTTTGGTGGCAAAGATTATGAGAGACTCTTGGGAGTTAAAGGGTTCATATGAAATGTAACTCAACTAAACTAAATCTTTTCTCAATTACAAAACTCTGATTCCAATGGGTATTTTCCTCAATTAATTAGCAATTTCATCTCGGAACCTTACTAACATACTCGGTTATCCAAGAACAACGTTCAATTTGTTAATCGGATTCATTAAGTGTAGTGAAAACCCATCAATTCCTCAAGTAATTTTATTTACTTTCATAACCTAATATCACAGGTTCATTTTCATGCTTTCCAATGATCACTAATCTCTCGATTACCCGATACACCTAAGATCAATTAAGTTTATCTTTGAATCATTAAAGGCATTAAGAACTCATGAAAATGAATAGAAAATAGAACTTCATAATTAAGAAAATCAGAAACTCAGTTTTGATACATGATCACAATTCCCCTAATCCTAAGATTGGAAGTTTAGTTACCCATGTACAAGTTTAAATTGCAAATAATTTCAATCATCACATACATCATCAGAAGATTTTCTAGAAATACAGAGAAGAAGAATACAAAAATCAGAGAATAGATCTCACTCTAAAATCCCTAGAAATCTTGATCTTTCGATGTTGTGATTCCTTCAATCCTTGCCTTTTTCTCTTGCCAAATCCTTCTTCCAATCTCTCCTCTTTCGTGATTTTTTATCCCTCCGCCAAAAAGTGTCCAGAACCCTCCTCAACTTCCCCCAATATGCACCCTAAAAATTAGGAAACAGGGATTTGTGGGGGTAACCACAGCCAGTTGTGGCAAACCACTGGTAGTGGTTCGGGGTCTGATGATCCAAATCATGCAAAATTCAATGTACATTGGCACCTCATGACAACCACGACCAGTGGTAGGAAACCATGGCTAGCGGTAGGAAACCACGGCCAGTGGTAAGAAACCACGACCAATGGTGGCCACTGATGGATGAACCTTGGAGCAAATAGAACCAACCACAGCCAGTGGTGGGAAACCACAGCCAGTGGTTGTCTTTTCCACTTGATTCTCTTTATTTTCTTCATTCCAGTGACAACCACTCCCAGTGGTTTATGCCAACTTTGCCTAATCACACAGCCAAGATTCCCAGAGGCTTCTTCTTACATCCAAGTTGCCATTTCTCATTAGAATAGACCTAAAACATCAATAGTCCTGCAAAAATAAAGACAACCGAGTAGTCTATGTGGAAAAAAAATTAAAAATCAAGGGAGTCGAGAGAAATACAGGAAAAAATAAACAAAAACTACATCTAAAAACACTCAAAAACAAGACAACATGCACACCTATCAATATTCTATTTTGTGTTCTGTTCTATTTTGGTAATGTTTAAACATTGTAAACACCTTTTTATCTTAGAACCAATGGTATTTTATTTTTAATTGTGGAGACTATATTATAGTATTATTTTTATTTTTAATGGTGGTTTATATAATAGTTTTATCTCAATTTCATAACTCAAATTAACAATTCAATTTCACATCTCAAATTAACAACTCAAATTAACAATTCAATTTCACATCTCAAATTAACAACTCAAATTCACAACTAAAGCTAACATCTCAAATTAACAACTCAATTGTACAACTCAAATTAACAACTTAATTTTACAACTCAAACTAACAGCTCAGAATAAGAACTGAAACTAAGAACTAAAATTAACAACTAAACTCCATAACCTAAACTTAACCAAACTACAATACCTTCAAATAAACCCATGATAACAACAGTTTACAACTTCCCATTTGCACCTCAAACACATGCACTCTATGCCCACATTTATCTGACTGTGACTAATATAAAAATATCACAAATACATTACATAAGGCTGACAACACACAAAAATAGTACATGCACTTGTTCCATCTTGTTGACTCCTTAAGAGATTTTTGTAATGCGATTATTCTTTTCCTTTGTTTGATAATCAACAGATCCTTCTCAGCTTTAGCAACATTTGTGACCTATTGGAAGAAATTACAACTCCCATTACCAGTTACACCCTACAGAAACACCATTGACAACAATAAACACACTGAAATCACATCAAGTTGTCCACAACCAAAGTAATAATCAAGAAATAATTACTTTACCCAATACTTCCTACACCTCCAGAATTGTCTTACATAGTTGATCGTTTTTCTTGAGGTTCAAAGCATAACTTTATGGTGCCCAATGCATTCACAATAAGGAGAAATCGCACACATCGAGTTGCTTCCATTACTGAACACAACCACTAGAGTTGGCCATAAGGGAGGATTGTAAGTAGGAAGTTGAAGTTTTGGACTAATTTCAACGTAAAAATACCAATCCTGGAGCTTTAATAGAGGCTTTAATGGAGGAAATCTTCCATAACTCTATTGTTAGCAACGTCTCTATGCCACATCAGAAGAATCCCAGATGACGTTAACCTCTAACTTGACGGAAGGACCAAATTGACGCATTTTAAAAAGTAAGGGGACCTCATTGAAACAAAAAAATATAAAGGACCAAACTGGGAACAACTTAAGAGATATGAGACCAAAAGGTATATTTAGCCTATAATTAAATTAACTGAAAAATTACAATTAACTAAAAAATTAGGGACTAGAACAAAATAATTAAATTAATAAGGGACTATTTTGAACATTTTATATTAATGAAGGATGAAAAACATAACAAAATATTAACGAGGGATGAAAATGTAACAAAAATTTTATGAGAAAAACTAAAATTTAGTAATTTTATGAGGATATAAAATATATTTAACCATTTATATTTGAATCACATCTATTATAACATCCCTGATTTTTAGGGCAAACTTCTAGAAACCCCGAGTCACTTATAGACTTAAATATTTTATGAGACTTATTATATTGATTACATTTATTAATCAATAAATTATTTTGAACCTATTTCTTCTTTTTGACGATTGTCGTCGGAAACGTCAAAAACCTCGCTGTGTGTATTTTTATTTATCACTTGAGCCCGAAACTCCTTAATTCTTTTCCCAGAGAGAGACCCATGACCCATAATCATTATCATATACCTTATTCCATTCTAGCTTGCATTCTAATACTTAGTTTCGCATTGCTTGTAAATATAACCTAACACCTCAACCTTATCATGTTCCACTTTCCCTCATCATTTCCACCATCTCACGACCCAACAACCACCTTGCCACCTCATTACTCCATGCCACCTCACTACACGAGTTACCACCTCCCTTCTTCCTCTCGTGCCACTTGTCCCACTTCATGTAACTCATATTATGTTAATTGTTTTCTCTAAATCATGACCTCACCATACATGCATTCCCTTCATAACTTGGTTATTTCTCTCTTTACTTCATTTATATCATCATTATACCACTGAATTCCACTTCTTCATTTCACTTCTTATCACCACCAAGACACTCATGAGTTCTCACTCTCTCAATCTCAATTGCCTTATAAAAATTTCCCTTTTCTCTTCTCACATTTCATGCACACCACTACAAGCCATTCCACCATCTCATTCTCTTTCTCTCATCCACTATCAAGAACCATTTCACCCTCTTAACATCATCTCACCCTTACAAATTCTCTTTCCTTTTTACTTCATCACCATCGAGAGACACCACCACTAAGCACACCATAACCAAGCCATCATCACCGTTCCTTTTCTCTTTAAGGTCAAAATTGTAACATCCTGCTTTTAACAATAGCTCTATTTTGTAAATTTTGAAGGATGGAAGATCTGTTAGTGTTAATCAATGAATAAAACACTCTATGGATGGTTTATAATACTCCAAAAATTTCATTTTTGGGTTTAATTATAGAATTTATATAGATCTTTATTGATAAGATCCATTTTCCGAGTGAAATATGCCTTAGAAAGGACTGTCCGAGTGAAAAAGGGACTCTGTTCCGAGTGAAGAATGAAAATTCTGAGTGACTAAGAGAAATTCCGAGTGAAAATGGAAATACCGAGTGAAGGTTATGTTTCCGAGTGGAACATGGCCGAGAGGGTTTATTCCGAGTGGAATTCTTGCCCCAGAGACACTCCTGAGTGAAGTGGGACCGATAGAACCACTTCTGAGTTCAAGAAACCGAGTGAGTCTCATGTATATAAGCCAAATTCCAAGTGAGACTCGTATGTATGGGCCTTTTTCCGAGTGGTAATGACCCTGATGGACTCTGAATGAAACGTAGTTGAAGAAGTTGGTCTGATCTCGGCTAAGTAATGATTAACCGAGTGAAACCCAAGTGGGAAATACTTCTATATTCCTAAGTGTTGATATCCGAGTGAAAGATATTCCGAGTGAACCATGTAACCCATATTCTGAGTGACTATGTATGGAGTAAGTCCGAGTGGGACTTGACTTGGTGAATTTCTCCAAGTGATGAGGAGTGGAATAATTCCGAGTGGAACCTGATTGGGGAGTTTATTCTGAAGAAGGATTAGTTAAGGCATTATCCGAGTGAAATGGAGGCATGAATACCGAGTGTGGGACCAAATGGATATTGGTCGGTCTTGGAGTTGTTTACCGAGTGGAAAACCAATAGAGTGATGGGTCGGTTTTAGTGTAATTGCCGAGTGGAAGGCTGAGCAAGAGATGACTCAGAGTTGGAATAAAATTACCGAGTGAAAGACTGATTGAGATGACTCGGATTGATTTGAAATTGCTGAGTGATAGACTGATTGAGAGCTGACTCGGTTTCAGGGAGAATATGCCGAGTGAGATACTTTATGAGTGAGTCCGAGTGAGGCAACTCCGACTGAGTCACCACCAAGGAAGAGAAATCAGACCGAGTGTTTCAAGAAGAATTAGTTTCGAGTGAGTAATCAATAGGTGGAGAGTCGATTTCAGAGAAATTCCGAGCGAGGACTTGATGACTCGCTCAAGCCAGTCGGATTTCGCTTGAGCGAAACTCACACTCGCTCAAGCGAGACGGTTTTCGCTTGAGTGAAACCCCTCTGCCAGTGCATTGTATGGAACTCGCTCAAGCGAGTCGGTATCCGCTTGATGATTCGAGGGACTCGGTTTTTCCTCTCTTCACGTTACTGACCATTTCCAGTCGGTATACATGCTGACTGGGTAGAATTCCAGTCGGCCAAGAGGCTGACCGAGTGAAATTTCACTCGGTATTCGCTTCAGAGTAACGCTTTGACTTCAATTATATGAATTTTGAGACCTGAACCGACTGAATTGGATATGTATAGCGTGAGTTATGATCAAAATACTACAGCATGTCCGATTGAAATACTTATCTTGTGTTTTGTGTATATATAAATATTCTGGGAATTATACATACATTTTTAGACTTTGATGTCTTCATGAAAGTTGTAGATATTTATGTTAGGGATCTATAGAAAGTGGTTTTGAGTTAAAAAGATGCTTGTAGCTCTAGATATGCTCAAAATACAGAAGTATGTTCATGATGAAAATCTGTTAACTATGAAATCTGAATCTTATTTTTAAAACTGGGAATTTTTTGGTGAGAATTAGTGGTTGGTGCCTTCATGAAAGTTGTAGATATTTGTGTTAAGAATAATTTAGAACTGGTTTCATGCCAAAATTGTTTTTGTAGCTCCAGAAACGTTGAAAATACTAACCTGTGTACGTTTTAAAAATCCTCTTTGAGGAAGTTTTGTATTCTGTGAATAAGTGATGTTTTTGTTTAGAATTTGAATTTATGGTCTTCATAAAAGTTGTATATATTTATGTTATTGAGCTATAGAAAGTGGAATCACATGAAAAGGATTTGATTTGCTCATGTTATGACTGTTTTACTAATGTATATTACTGTTGGAAATGCTAAAATTTGCTTATAATGGTTATTATGGATAAAAATGATATTTTCCCTATGGGTAACAATTTATTATTGAATTCTTGAGTTATTATGAAGTATTATGAATGTTGATAAGTGTCTAATGAGCATCATTCAGTTTGTGTATTTTGGTGGTAAATAATTATGAATGACTAAATTAATATATATACATGAATGCCTTGCGGTTATTGATATATGTGGTTGAAACAGTAAATCCATGATTCTAAAAATTATTATATGTGATGTGTCCTTTGAGGACTTGTGGTTTTCCAAGTGGTTTTGGAAATTGATATATCATGGTATGTTAAATGATAAAGAGAATTAAAGGCATTCATGCATCATAAGCATTTGGACGCACCATGGAATTTAGGGGTTCCATGATTGCCTACCCTGGTGGGGGGTTACTCTATGATGAGTTTAAGCCCTATTTTCACAAGAACCATGGAAGTGTAGGGATCCATGGTTGTGTAAATTCCTACTGGTATACTTATTTCTGCAGGAGCCATGAAAGTGTAGGGATTCATGGTTATGCTAATTCCTACTTGTGCACTTATTTCCGCAGGAGCCATGAAAGTGTAGGGATTCATGGTTATGCTAATTTCTACTTGTGTACTTATTTCGCAGGAGCCATGAAAGTGTAGGGATTCATGGTTATGCTAATTCCTACTTGTGCACTCAATTTCGCAGGAGCCATGAAAGTGTAGGGATTCATGGTTATGCTAATTCCTACTGGAGTCTCTATGAGACTTTTTACTGCAGTATTCCCACCAAACCAAATGGATCCAGCATGACATCATTGGACTAAATTAAAGACTTATTAAATATAAATGAACTTGTTTGGCATATTCATCATATCATTATGGTTTGTTGATTGTGTTTATGCAATTTTATTTATTTTAATTTATTCTATATTCTGTCTCACTCTTACATCAATTTTTACAGTGAATGCCATGCAGAACGAAGAGTGATGCCATGATTGATGACTATATGATATATTGCTTGGACTTTGATTTTTACTTTAATTTAATGGGTTGTAATAAATATTACGTGCTATGTATTGTTACTTCTAAATTATTTCCGCTACGCAAATATTTTCTTGAATTTTATTATACACGACTAGCATACATGATTAATATTCCGCAAATATCAACTTATACGTGAAATCTGAATTTTAAATTATGAGTTTTCTAAATGATCTTTAAAAATGTGAAAAATTTATTCGGAAAATTACACGGGACGTCACATTGGTGGTATCAGAGCATTTTCAAAAATTCAGGACCAAATGCTATGACATGTATTCATTCTTGATATACTATATGAATTGTTTGATTACTTGTTTGAAACTATGTTAAGTATATGCTATATGATTTGCCTAACTGATAAATTAGAAAATGATTTGTTTGATTACTGTTGGTAATATGATAAATGTGTTATACAATTTATTGCTTAACTGATAAACTGTAGAATACTTATAGTTATGTTATAATACAATATATTTTCCCTTAGAATTAGTATAAACCAAACTACGAATGTAGGATGCCAAGAAACCACCACCACAACAACAACAACGATATGGCAGCTGCTTTCAACCGCTTGGCAGAAGCCATAGAACGACAAAACCAACCAAGGAGCACTGGAGGACTCGATGGGTTAGATCACTTCCTGAAAAGAAAACCTTCACAATTCAAAGGGGGTTATAATCCAGAAGGAGCGTATCTCTGGGCCAAGGAAATGGAGCGCATCTTTCGAGCATTGCCGTGCACAGAATGCGAAAAGGTGGAGTATGCCACCTATATGTTGGTGGAAGAGGCAGAAAACTGGTGGATTCATGCTAGAATCCGTATGATCGAGGCTAACAGACCCTTGAACTGGGTCAACTTCAAAGACTGTTTCCTAGAGAAATATTTTCCAGCAAGTGTGAAAAGTCGTAAAGAGCTGGAATTTATGGAGCTGAAACAAGGCTCAATGTCTGTTGGAGAATATGCTGCAAAGTTTGAAGAACTATCTCTCTTTTACCCTCCTTTTCAACAGGCTGGTGCCGAAGAATCAAAATGTGTTAAATTTGAGAACGGGCTGAATTTGGAAATCAAAGAGGCGATAGGGTACCAAGAAATTCGGAGTTTTCCTATTCTGATCAACAAATGCAGAATTTTTGAAGAAAATCACCAAGCCAAACTGGCACATGAAAAGGCCAATAGACAACTGAAACCTCAGTCAGTTGATTTCAAAAGAAGAGGATCATTCTATCAAAGTCATTTCAAGGGAGGATCATCATCATCATCTTCTAAAAGACGTAACAATATGAGATGTCTAAAGTGCGGAGGTAACCATCACATACGTGATTGCAACAAACGTCTTGAAGATGTCACTTGCTATCGTTGTAATCAGAAAGGTCACATCAGTCCAAATTGCCCTCAGAACCGCCAAAACAACAACAACAATACTATGAATAATCAAAGAGGTTCCGAATATCAGGGAGGTCATGGAGGAAACACGCGTGCTGATCAACCTCCAAGACAGAACAGGGAGTCAAAAGACCAGAGGTTACAACCAACAACTGGAAGAGTCTTTGCCATCAGCGGTTCAGAGGCAGACCAAGCTGATGACCTCGTACAAAGTAAGTGTGAGATCAATGGTACAATCTTATCTGTGTTATTTGATTCTGGTGCTACACATTCTTTTATTTCTGATGAGTGTATTAGACGCCTTCAATTACCTGTGAAGCCTATGACATATGATCTGATTGTTTCCACTCCCACCGATACACAACTTAGGATTACTAAGGTGTGTAACGAATGTTCTATGCTCATAGAAGGTAAAAACTTTCTAGTAGATCTTGTTTGTTTGCCTTTGAAGGATCTGGAAGTAATCCTAGGGATGGACTGGTTATCGGCAAATCGAGTCTTGGTGGACTGTTATAACAAAACTGTGATATTTCCATCAGAAGAAAATCTTACTTCCGATAATCTCAAACTCTTTTCCTTACAAGGTGAAAGCCAATTATTTGCCTTGTTTACTCTTCCACAAGGAGATGATGAATCTAAAGCAATCGAAATGCTAGTTGTTTCTGAATTCCCTGAAGTATTTCCCGAGGATGTCTCAAGTTTACCTCCAGAACGCGAGATAGAATTCTCAATTGATTTAATTCCAGGAGCAGAACCAGTATCTAAGGCCCCATATCGTATGTCACCTATTGAACTGGCAGAACTGAAGAAGCAAATTAAGGAGTTGTTGGAGAAACATTTCATCAGGCCTAGTGTGTCGCCATGGGGAGCGCCAGTATTACTTGTCAAGAAGAAAGATGGAAGCATGAGATTATGTGTAGATTATCGTCAGTTGAATAAATTGACGGTGAAGAATAAATATCCTTTGCCCAGAATTAATGATCTGATGATCAATTGAGGGGTGCTATAGTATTTTCCAAGATTGATCTGCGATCGGGTTATCATCAGATTCATGTCAAGTCTGAGGATATTCCAAAGATAGCTTTTAGAACACGCTATGGCCATTACGAGTATCTTGTGATGCCCTTCGGAGTAACCAATGCCCCAGCTGTATTCATGGATTACATGAATCGAGTGTTCCATTCATACTTAGATCAGTTTGTTATTATCTTCATTGATGACATTCTGATTTATTCTAAGACGTGGGAGGAACATGAAAAGCATCTTCGAGTGGTATTACAGATTCTGAAAGAGAAGCAGTTGTATGCCAAGTTGTCAAAATGTGAATTCTGGTTGAAGGAGGTAAAGTTTCTAGGCCATGTAATCTCAAGCGAAGGAGTGTCTGTAGACCCTTCTAAAATTGAAGCTGTAACGAACTGGGAGAGACCTACTTCAGTCACTGAGATACGAAGCTTCCTGGGATTAGCTGGTTATTATCGGAGATTCATTGAGGGGTTTTCTTAAATTGCCCTACCAATGACTCGTCTAACCCGGAAGAATCAACCTTTTGATTAGACGCCAGAATGTGAGAGAAGTTTCCAGGAACTAAAAATGAAGCTTACATCTGCTCCAGTCTTAACCTTGCCTGACCCATAAGAAGACTTTGTGGTTTATTGTGATGCTTCTAAGATGTGTAACACCCTCGGTTAGATAAGACAAATCCTTCTGTAGGTTCATCCTATTTAACTGAGAGTGTTAACAGTTTTTAGAAAAAGTGAATATTTTTTTTTAAAAAAAATAAAGAGATGGCAGATCAGTGGAAGCAATATTATATAGATCACATAGTCATTCACAAACTGCAAGTAATTGTACTCTTAACAAAATAGGGCACGCAGGCACCCTTAAATATTATACAGTCACCCAGTGTCTGATTATTAATAATAAATATTCTATCTTTAATGATCGTTCTCAGTGGGTTCAGCATATTGCTGTTCTTCACACTCGGGTTCTTGATTTTCTAATTCCTCTGAAAATTGTCAACAGTAAGGGTGAGTATAACCCAAGACCCTGATTGGTTAATCCGGTGCGGACATAATCCAGTTAACAAATAATATCACATAGTTCATACAATTAGCATATTTATAACAATCAAGCATGTCGTCATGAAAATGCATGAATTGAATTTATTATGATTTATCTTTGATTAAGTCTCATGATGCATGTGGGCCTAATAAATCAATTTTTCTTCATCTCATTCTTTGGAATATCTCCATTCCAAAAATCTAGAGCGATCAGGGTCCGCCCAAGTTCCATATGGTACAAATGAACTCATTCGTTCTCATCATTGATTTAAATATTTTTGGAACTTGGATCCCTACGATCATAGTTACACTCCGTCATTTAGTCAAAGTACACTAGAATTGCATCGTCTCACCCGGCTATCAGGCGCGACTCTGATGCCATTGGGTTGCCGTTCCAGTTGTACTCCCAAGATTCTTCATGGAGATCGAACGTGAGTATCCTCCACTGTACCAAGTGTATGCTCTAGAGGTTTTTCTTCTTCAAAAATATTTTCATGATGCGAAATGCATTTATTTTATCAATTGATTCCTTGGGTATCTTATGTATTTCCAGTCTCATCATATCATTCTCAAGCTCTTTAAATTCCATCAATTATTTAAACATTGTAAGATATTCGTTTATTATTTTAGAAATATATCTATTATATCTTGGTTAAAATTATATTTTTCATAAAGAGTAAAATAATATATTCATTATGTAAATACTCATAATTAAGACGTTAACAATGTTAATAACAATAAAACTAATAATAATAATAACAATATTAAGATTGATAATAATTAGAATAATAATAATAATAGAATAAGAATGATAATAATAATTATAACTTCCCAATAGTTTAAAAAAAACGTTTAAGAATAGTTTCTAAATGAAAATCCAAGCGAAAAACACTAAAAACATAGTTTTCCGAGTGAAACAAGGGTAAATCCGAGTGAAATAAGTATAATTCTGAGTGGAATCATACTGAGAAGGGTTTTCCAAACGATCTGGCTAAAAATCCGAGTGAAATTACACTGGAAAGCTGTTTTTCGACTGAAACAAGTTTGGGTCCGAGTGAAAATGAACTGGAAGGCTGTTTTCCGACTGAAACAGGTTTGATTCCGAGTGAAAATGAGTTTTCCGCATGAATTAACTATGAATCCGAGTGAAATAAAACTGAGCAGAGTTTACTAAATGAAATTAATATGTTTTCCGAGTGAAACAGAAACTGAGAAGTATTTTCTTAATGAAATAACTTAATTTCTGAGTGAAATAAATTTCTGAGTGAATTAAAAACATGATTCCATGTGAAATCAGTATAAAAATGGTTTCCTGAGTAGAATTGTTTGCAAATCCGAGTGAAAATGAGTCTCTAAGTGGAATAGAATATAATTCTGAGTGGTATCAGTCAAAGAGGAGTTTTCTGAGTGAAATTAATTAATTCTTGAGTAAATTCCGACTGAAAGAAGTTTTATACGTGAAATGATTATAAATCCGAGTAGAATCACACTGATAAGTTTTTTCTGAGTGAAATTAAGGTGTTTACCGAGTTAAATCACTAAAAAGGGGTTTTATAAGTGAAACAAAACTGTTTGTAGCTGGGTTTCCCTTTCACTGTCCTGCATGAATTCCGAGTGAAACAGAAGAGAAAGGAGAGAGAAAGAAGCTTGCTGGAAAGGAAAATGGTAACAGAAGTGTGTTTGTAGCTGTGTTTCGTGTGTGTGTTCTGAGAATCCTTGCACTGGTTTAAATAAGGAGAGTAAGTGGGAACTAAATGGGGAACAGCTTTTCTGAGTGGGCTGCTAGTGGAGTGCTAATGGAGAGTCAGTGGAGATTAAATAAGGAGATATGCTGAGTCAGTACCCATTTCTGGCCGCCCACTGTCTATAATGCGCATGATTGAATTAAAATAATCATTAAAAGACAAAATTGAAGTCAATACGTACTACTGACACTGACCACTCGGTTAACCACTATACCGACTGAAATTCTTACTTCCGAGTCAACAATTGCAAGGCTCTCTTGAGCGTGGCTTGCTCGCTTGAGCGAAGTAGAGAAATATGCATCAGGGGTCCTTCTCGCTCAAGCGGAATCCGACTCGCTTGAGCGAGTCTTTAAGTCTTCGCTTGGAATTCCTTTAAAACCGACTCAGGTACTCGGTTCTTCACTCGGTAATACCTGTCCAGACCGAGTCCTTCCTTTCTTAGAGTTTTCACTCGGAAATCCGAGTCTTCATTCACTTGGTTCACTCGGTTTAGGCCAACTTCTTCAACTATATTTCCAATTAAGGTTTATTTAAGCCATTACCTCTCGGAACAAGACCTACACGTACGAGTCTCACTCGGTTTTGGCCCAATAGAGTATATCTCACTCGGAAATGGTTCAGCTTCATACATTTCTCTCGGAATGGGCTCCCTCTACCATTTTCCACTCGGTTTCCTAAGCAAAATACATAAGAAACCATTCGGAATCCTTCCCAATTGATTCCACAACACACTCCAGTCGGAAGGAAGCGTCAAATCAATATAAACATAAGTATTTATGCATTCTTTCACTCGGAATACTTCAATCAGAGGAGTTTCCTTCGAAAAAGAAGCATTTGGCACGGTTTGACTCGGAAACGAGTCATTCCAGGGTGTTTTGACTCAGAATTTCACCCAGAAGTGGTTCTCTTGAACACACTTCACTCAGAATTGCCTCTCAGGTCAGGACTCCACTCGGTGGTAGCCCTCTCAGTCATGTTTTACTCGGAAAACGTAACGTTACACTCGGAATTTCATTCCTTCACTCGGAATTTCATTTCTTCACTCGGAATTCCTCTCTGTTACTCGGAACAGAGTCCTTTTCACTCGATTTTTGCATAATTTCACTAATGATTCATATAAATTCCATTATTATGCACAAAAATGACATTTCTGAGATACCACAGACCATCAACAAGGTATATATTGACTTATTCTTGCTTACAAACCCTCCATAATTAAAAATTTACAAGCGTAAAACTGTTTCTAAAAAGAGGGATGTTACAAGATGGGCTTAGGTTGTGTCTTGATGCAGCAATGAAGAGTGGTTGCCTATGCTTCTAGGCAGTTGAGACCACATGAAATGAACTATCCAATGCATGATCTAGAATTGGCAGCAGTAGTATTTGCTCTGAAAATCTGGAGACACCCTTTGTATGGAGTCAAGTTTGAAGTGTTCAGTGACCACAAGAGCTTGAAGTATTTGTTCGATCAAAAGGAATTGAACATGAGGCAGCGAAGATGGATGGAGTTTCTTAAAGATTATGATTTTGATTTGAAGTACCATCCAGGAAAAGCAAATGTGGTGGCAGATGCACTTAGCCGAAAGTCCATTCATATGGCATCCTTAATGATAAAAGAGATGGAGATGATAGAACAGTTCAGAGATATGAACTTGGGTGTGGAGTTGAAATCTTCAAAAAGTATGACTTTGGGAACTTTGAAAATAACCAGTGATTTTCTGAAGCTGATAGGTGAAATGCAGACAGAGGACTTGCAACTACAGGAGCTGAGAGAGTTACAGGCGAATGGAAAGGATATGGGATTACAAGAAGGATCAGATGGAATTTGGAGAATCAGAAGAAGAATTTGTGTACCAGATGATGTTGATCTGAGAAAGAAAATTCTAGAAGAAGCGCATAAAAGTATGTTGAGCATTCATCCTGGATCAACTAAGATGTATCAAGACCTAAAGAAAAGCTTTTGGTGGCCAAGGATGAAGAAAGAAATAGCTGAATATGTGTCTTCATGTCTGGTGTGTCAAAAAGCCAAAGTGGAACATCAAAAGCCATCTGGTGAACTACAACCATTGGAGATTCCTGTCTGGAAATAGGATGATATTTCAATGGACTTTATGTCAGGATTACCAAGGACTCGTTCAGGAAACGATGCAATTTGGGTTATTGTAGACAGATTGACTAAGTCAGCTCACTTCCTTCCAATGAATATGAAAAATTCTCTACAAAAGTTGGCACAATTATATGTGAAAGAGATCGTGAGACTTCATGGTGTACCATCTAGTATTGTATCAGATAGAGATCTGAGGTTCACTTCCCGATTCTGGGGAAGCTTGCATCAGGAGTTGGGTTCGAGACTTCGATTAAGTTCAACTTATCATCCCCAAACAGATGGAAAGTCAGAGCGTACCATACAAAGTTTGGAAGACTTACTGCGATCTTGTGTGCTTGAACATGGTGGTAGTTGGGAGCAGTTTCTTCCACTGATTGAATTCCCGTATAATAATAGTTACCATAGCAGTATTGGTATGGCTCCATTTGAAGCATTGTATGGTAGAAAGTGTCGAACGCCCCTTTGTTGGTTAGAAACTGGTGAAAGTTTGGCGTTAGGACCTGAAATTGTGCAGCAGACTACTGAACAAATAGAAATAATCAGAGAGAAGATGAAGGCATCCCAAGATAGACAAAAGCACTACTATGACAAAAGAAGGAAACCACTTGAATTTTAGGTTGGTGATCATGTATTCTTGAAGGTTTCACCTCACAAGGGGATTGGTCGAGCATTGAAGAGTAAGAAGTTAAGTCCAAGGTTCATTGGACCATATGAGGTCCTAAAGAGGATTGGTACAGTGGCGTATCAGATTGCACTTCCTCCTCACCTGGCAAATCTGCACAATGTGTTTCATGTATCACAGCTGAGGAAGTATGTACAAGACCTCACTCATGTGATTGCTGCTGATGATGTTGAAGTTAGAGAAAATCTAACCATCTCTACAGAACCCACACAGATCATAGAAAGGTCGATTAAACACCTGAGAAACAAGAATGTACCACTAGTGAAGGTTGCATGGAAACAAGGAAATGATGTAACTCTGACTTGGGAGCGTGAAGATGCTATGAGGACACAGTATCCAGAATTATTTCACTAAGAAGTGCGTTATGTTAAATTTCGAGGATGAAATTTTTATTAGGGTGGGAGAAATGTAACATCCTGCTTTTAATAATAGCTCTATTTTGTAAATTTTGAAGGATGGAAGATCTGTTAGTGTTAATCAATGAATAAAACACTCTATGGATGGTTTATAATACTCCAAAAATTTCATTTTTGGGTTTAATTATAGAATTTATATAGATCTTTATTGATAAGATCCATTTTCCGAGTGAAATATGCCTTAGAAAGGACTGTCCGAGTGAAAAAGGGACTCTGTTCCGAGTGAAGAATGAAAATTCCGAGTGACTAAGAGAAATTCCAAGTGAAAATGGAAATAACGAGTGAAGGTTGTGTTTTCTGAGTGGAACATGGCCGAGAGGGTTTATTCCGAGTGGAATTCTTGCCCCAGAGACACTCCTGAGTGAAGTGGGACCGATAGAACCACTTCTGAGTTCAAGAAACCGAGTGAGTCTCATGTATATAAGCCAAATTCCAAGTGAGACTCGTATGTATGGGCCTTTTTCCGAGTGGTAATGACCCTGATGGACTCTGAATGAAACGTAGTTGAAGAAGTTGGTCTGATCTCGGCTAAGTAATGATTAACCGAGTGAAACCCAAGTGGGAAATACTTCTATATTCCTAAGTGTTGATATCCGAGTGAAAGATATTCCGAGTGAACCATGTAACCCATATTCTGAGTGACTATGTATGGAGTAAGTCCGAGTGGGACTTGACTTGGTGAATTTCTCCAAGTGATGAGGAGTGGAATAATTCCGAGTGGAACCTGATTGGGGAGTTTATTCTGAAGAAGGATTAGTTAAGGCATTATCCGAGTGAAATGGAGGCATGAATACCGAGTGTGGGACCAAATGGATATTGGTCGGTCTTGGAGTTGTTTACCGAGTGGAAAACCAATAGAGTGATGGGTCGGTTTTAGTGTAATTGCCGAGTGGAAGGCTGAGCAAGAGATGACTCAGAGTTGGAATGAAATTACCGAGTAAAAGACTGATTGAGATGACTCGGATTGATTTGAAATTGTCGAGTGATAGACTGATTGAGAGCTGACTCGGTTTCAGGGAGAATATGCCGAATGAGATACTTTATGAGTGAGTCCGAGTAAGGCAACTCCGACTGAGTCACCACCAAGGAAGAGAAATCAGACCGAGTGTTTCAAGAAGAATCAGTTCCGAGTGAGTAATCAATAGGTGGAGAGTCGGTTTCAGAGAAATTCTGAGCGAGGACTTGATGACTCGCTCAAGCCAGTCGGATTTCGCTTGAGCGAAACTCACACTCGCTCAAGCGAGACGGTTTTCGCTTGAGCGAAACCCCTCTGCCAGTGCATTGTATGGAACTTGCTCAAGCGAGTCGGTATCCGCTTGATGATCCGAGGGACTCGGTTTTTCCTCTCTTCACGTTACTGACCATTTCCAGTCGGTATACATGCTGACTGGGTAGAATTCCAGTCGGCCAAGAGGCTGACCGAGTGAAATTTCACTCGGTATTCGTTTTAGAGTAATGCTTTGACTTCAATTTTGTTCCTTTATACATATTTTAATAAATCTTCTTCAATCATGCACACTCCAGTGGGTAGGCTGCAGAAGTGGAGCTTACTTTCAATCTAAACCACTCTTAATTTCCACTAACAGCCCACTAGAAACCCACTCATGGAAAGTTGTCTCCCACTGCCTTGTATTATTAAACACACACACTGATTCTGAAACTCCTAATTCCTCTTCTCCATCAATACACCTTCAATCTGAACCAGGACAGCCAGGGGACTTCTTTTCAGTCAGCCAAAGATCATCAATCCAAGTAAGAGGGGACAGGGTTGTGAATAACTATGAAATGGGTAGAATTGTATGCTATTCTAGGATTCTAGTTTTAATTTCGTATCTTGTTGCTTAGTTTTGAGATTGAAAACGTGTGATTTTGATTCTGACATTTCCATGAAAGTTGTAGATCTTTTTGTTATCTGAATTTTGAGACCTGAATCAATTAATTTGAATATGTATAGCAAAAGTTATAGCCAAAATACTACAGCATGTCCGAGTGAAATATTTGTTCTATGTTCTGGGTATATATTGATATTCTGTGAATTTTACAAGCATAATCAGCCTTTGATGTCTGCACAAAAGTTGTAGATAATTGTCTTATGGATCTATAGAAAGCGGTTTCAAGTCAAAATGATTTTTGTAGCTTGAGTTATGCCTAAAATACTGAAGTATGTTCAAGCTGTAAATCTGTTAACTTGAGATACATATTTTATTTTTAAAATTGGGAATTTTGTGGTGAGAATTAGTGATCGGTGTCTTTATCAAAGTTGTAGATCTTCTTATTATTTGAATTTTAAGACCTGAACCGACTGAATTGGATATGTATAGCATGAGTTATGATCAAAATACTACAGCATGTCCGATTGAAATACTTATCTTGTGTTTTGTGTATATATAAATATTCTGGGAATTATACATATGTTTTTAGACTTTGATGTCTTCATTAAAGTTGTAGATATTTATGTTAGGGATCTATAGAAAGTAGTTTTGAGTTAAAAAGATGCTTGTAGCTCTAGATATGCTCAAAATACAGAAGTATGTTCATGATGAAAATCTGTTAACTATGAAATCCGAATCTTATTTTTAAAACTGGAAATTTTGTGGTGAGAATTAGTGGTTGGTACCTTCATAAAAGTTGTAGATATTTGTGTTAAGAATAATTTAGAACTAGTTTCATGCCAAAATTGTTTTTGTAGCTCCAGAAACATTGAAAATACTAACCTATGTACGTTTTAAAAATCCTCTTTGAGGCAGTTTTGTATTCTGTGAATAAGTGATGTTTCTGTTTAGAATTTGAATTTATGGTCTTCATGAAAGTTGTATATATTTATGTTATTGAGCTATAAAAAGTGGAATCACATGAAAAGAATTTGATTTTCTCATGTTATGACTGTTTTACTAACGTATATTGCTGTTGGAAATGCTGAAATTTGCTTATAATGGTTATTATGGATAAAAATGATATTTTCCCTATGGGTAACAATTTATTATTGAATTCTTGAGTGATTATGAAGTATTATAAATGTTGATGAGTGTCTAATGATCATCATTCAGTTTGTGTATTTTGGTGGTAAATAATTATGAATGACTAAATTAATATATATAAATGAATGCCTTGCGGTTATTGATATATCTGGTTGAAACAGTAAATCCATGATTCTGAAAATTATTATATGTGGTGTGTCCTTTGAGAACTTGTGGTTTTCCAAGTGGTTTTGGAAATTGATATATCATGGTATGTTAAATGATAAAGAGAATTAAAGGCATTCATGCATCATAAGCATTTGGACGCACCATAGAATTTAGGGGTTCCATGATTGCCTACCCTGGTGGGGGGTTACTCTATGATGAGTTTAAGCCCTATTTTCACAAGAACCATGGGAGTGTAGGGATCCATGGTTGTGCAAATTCCTACTGGTATACTTATTTCTGCAGGAGCCATGAAAGTGTAGGGATTCATGGTTATGCTAATTCCTACTTGTGCACTTATTTCCGCAGGAGCCATGAAAGTGTAGGGATTCATGGTTATGCCAATTCCTACTTGTGTACTTATTTTCACAGGAGCCATGAAAGTGTAGGGATTCATGGTTATGTTAATTCCTACTTGTGCACTCAATTTCGCAAGAGCCATGAAAGTGTAGGGATTCATGGTTATGCTAATTCCTACTGGAGTCTCTATGAGACTTTTTACTGCAGTATTCCCACCAAACCAAATGGATCTAGCATGACATCATTGAACTAAATTAAAGACTTATTAAATATAAATGAACTTGTTTGGCATATACATCATATCATTATGGTTTGTTGATTGTGTTTGTGCAATTTTATTTATTTTATATTTATTCTATATTCTGTCTCACTCTTACATCAATTTTTACAGTGAATGCCACGCAGAACGAAGAGTGATGCCATGATTGATGACTATATGATATATTGCTTGGACTTTGATTTTTACTTTAATTTAATGGGTTGTAATAAATATTACGTGCTATGTACTGTTACTTCTAAATTGTTTCCGCTACGCAAATATTTTCTTGAGTTTTATTATACACGACTAGCATACATGATTAATATTCCGCAAATATCAACTTATACGTGAAATCTGAATTTTAAATTACGAGTTTTCTAAATGATCTTTTAAAACGTGAAAAATTTATTCAGAAAATTACACGGGACGTCACAAAAATAGCCATTATCCTTTTCCTTTCTTCCTCTCTCGAATGCCCTCGCATTCATGGTCGTCATTGTGGTAAAGCTCAGAGGTTTCTTAAGGTCTATTGGAGACTCAATCAGGAGCCAGAGTATAGGTTTTCAATAGTTGATCAGCCCAAAATCAACATTGGTAAGTTAAACGCTCTTCTACCCTTGCATGCATGTTTATCTTCACATGCATAGCCTTTCTCTTCCATTTTCTGCATGTTAAACATTTTTAAGTCTTGTTAGAATTTTGATACGTTTACATAAGGTCCTTCTATCTTGTTTTTGGAAAAATCATCAATACAAAAGTTGTTCCTTTTTCTTTCCTCTTTTCAATGATCTAGAGAATACCAAAATCCAATATCTAGAGTGAAAGTTATGCCCTAAACATTAAACATTGTTCTGGCTAGAATTTAACTATGGGCAAAAACCTTTTTTTGAAAAATGAGGTTGTTTGGCTCAGTTTTGCTTTTGGTATCTTCATAAAAGTTGTAGTAAATTTCATTATGAAGATTTTGAGACCATGAACGCTAAAATCAGACACCCATAGCTCAAGTTGTGATTAAAATACGAGAGCATGCGCATGTTGTCCTTTTCGATTACATGCAGGATCTTCTTTTATGTCGCATGCAAAGTGTAACAACCCTGGTTTTTAGAATAAGGGCCTAGACTCTCAGGATCTCTGAGAGTGCTCTAATGAGACTTTTAGCAAAAGTTAAGGCTTTGGTCTGATCCCCTGAGTGGCTACGAGAAAGAAGAAATAATAAGGAAAGTAGTTCCCAAGGTATTAATAAATAGTTAAGTATGAGAAAAAGGGAAGGTGTGGTAGGAGAGTAGCGATTGTGAGAATGATTAAGAGTCATAGAGAAATAGAAATGTGTAATGAGTGATAGAAGATAATAAGAGACGAGAAATTATGAGTATTAGTAAAATATTATAGGTATTAGAAATTAATTGTTAATGATTAGTTACCTTGTTAAATAGTGATTAATTACTTAATTACCCTTTAATGATTCATGCTTAGATTAATAGATTAATTAGGAGAAATTAGGGAAAATTTAATTAAAATATATAATTATAATGAATAATTAATAATTATTTGAAATATATATTATAATATTAAAATAATATTTTATTAAGTTTTTATAAGTAATAGTATTTAAATAATAAAATATTAAAGGTTTTCCCAGTATTATACTATGGGGCCCAGTTGTCGATCTTCTCCAGTAACTCGACCTGAGACTAGTCATCCATAAAGGAAACTAGTCCTAGTAGGGTCTCCTTGTAGTGGATCGAGGGTAACTGACTCGGCCTAATCGGACCAATCAGGACCTTCAATGTCACCTACGTTTGGTCGTGCATATACCTCAGAGTATCTGATGGTGACACAGTCAGTCCCCAGCGACTCGTTTAGGAACATTTTCTGAAGACGCCGAGACTTGATTCGGACTCTGTCAACCTCGTCTCCATGTAATCTTATTTCCTTAATTTAGTCTAAAAATTCGGCCTGCACGTCTTTGGTATTTTAGACCTAACTTTTCCAAAAGAAGCTTGAATGGAATGATTATGATCTCGTTCACTTTGTTTCAAAGAGATCTTCAACTTCTATTTATGGCCTCGATCCCCAATTCCTAATCTGTCATGCTCAAATTCAAGGATTAAGTAAATTCATAACTTAATTGTCCGACCTTAGATTCATACAAACCAGGTGTCAAAATCTTTGTAACAAAATTATCTACGTTTTTCATGAAGAAATTGAAAGTTGAATTCTCCCAGATTGGTACAGTTTTTGAGATCTCTATTCATCTCGCCACCCTATTGGTTGTTCCCAGAAAAAATAGGCATATCTCTCTTCTGGTATTAGAATCGCTTCGTTCTTTTTGCAATGGATCCGTATCAAAGAAACCTACAAGTCTTATAAAGGGAACGAAGACCAATTCTCAAAGGAAAAATAACTACAAATTTACTTCTACAACCTTACTTGATTTGGGAATGATTGGAGCATCTTATTTTGTTTCGGGCATATCTCGGGCTACCGATATTGGAACGTCGCAAATGATATATCAAATCGAAGGGGAAAAGAAGAGCTAGAAGTTTTGTGTTGGGCATGTTTCAAGATTCCACATCTAATAATTATCCTATATTTATTTTTAATGCCTCTAATTTTCGCTTCTTGAAAATTCTACACGCCTAAAACCATCGGGTAACAAATTAATTTTTCGGCCACTGGTTTCCAACCAACCACCACCATCAACCACCTCTTGGGGAAGGTGTCATCCCCAAGAGTACCCTGCCCACTCACACTCACAGCTCATACCACAACTGTCTCCACTAAGCATTAAATGCTAACTTCCCCATTATTAAAAACATATTCCCTTCACTCTTGCTACTCTTTATTCTTGGCCAAGCCATTCCACAATCCTCCTTCATTTTGAATTTCTAAATTCCAGTAGCCACCCTCTTCCTCCAACACAACCATGCACCACCATATCAACTACCTTTAACCACCAAAATCACGATCACCCTCCACCTATCACCTTCCACCCTTCTAAAAAATTTTTCTTCCTCCTCTTCCTTCTCTTCTAACCAAGGCCAGACCATAACCAAACAGCCCCTCCCTTTTAGATTTTCTTACATGCAATGGCCTTCAAAAATCAATTTCATCGTCTTACTTTAGGGACTCCAAAACTGTGAACCACCTAGACCTCTCCAAGGTGAGTTTTGGCAAAATTTTCCTTGAACCTTGCTCTTGATTTCCTTGGCTCAAAATCAGCTCTTATTTTAAAATTAAATGGTGTTCTCCATGCTGTTTGGAGGCCAAACCCATGGTCACTATTCCTTTTTTAACCATGCATGCTATTTTCTTTAGGATTGGGAACTATTGGTAGCTATCGACGGACGATCGAGGACATTTAACGAAGTTTCAGTGAACCACCCTTTTTTCTTCCTTAAAACTATGAGCAACCATAAGGTAAGAGGAGCCTATTTTCGGTTGATTATATTTTAAATTGTCCTGTAACGTTACTCTAGTATATAGGGGTTATGGTTTTAAGTCCCGTCGCGATCCAACGGTCAGATTTTCAAATATAGAATTTTTGGTAACCGAGAAAGATTTTGTTATGCTAAAAATTTAAAACTAGTATTTTATAAAATCTCATAATACGTGCCTTGACAATCAGATAATCGGAAGAAATTTTATCAAAATTGGAGCCAAGACAAAAGGTTAACAAATTTTAGAGTTAGGCGGGCTCGGTTAGCATTCGATATGGTTGTATTATTAAATTTTATATTTTGTGAATTATCATGTAATTTGTTATAAATTTATTCGGTAAGCCCTGCAATTAGAAATTAAGTCCACTGCTAAGTGGCCAGAGTCATTTCAAGAAGCACATGCTTTTCGAGGAATTTTACCGAACGAGACGTTTTTAACACTTCATTTTATTTCATCAGATTTTCAAAGATATTATTCTAAGATCTTTTTTTATGATAAAATAATGGAATTTTTCGATTAAAGAGTATAGTGGTAATTAATTAAATGATATGTTAGTAACTAAAGAAATTAAGGTACAAATTATCATGTAACTAATAGTCTAGTAAATGTTCTAATATAAGACTTAAAAGAGATCCTTGATAATTGAACAACTAGGACAAGTAACTTAAAACAGTGGTAAATTTATAAGTTAGATATCACTAAGACTAGGTCTTAGAACCTCACGAGGTTTAAGGTTAGATTAAAAGAGACTAAGTCCTCAAAATAATAATTAGAATAGACAAACAAATGATAAAATATAAGTGTAAGAGTTAAGAAAGTTTACTTAAGACAAAACCACTAGTAAAGAGGTAAACTAAATTAAAGGAAGGTATTATAGTTTAAGTGCATTAATGGTAAACGAACTTAGAATAAACATTACTTAGGTTAACAATGGAATTAGTAGAGAATAATTAGTAAATAGAAACTAATGGAGTATCTTCTAAAGTACTTAAAATTAAAGAAGCATGTTAACAAAGTGCATTAGGTCAAAGGTTAGAATAACTAAGTCATTCATAAGAAGGCTAAAGTGTATAAATGGTATAACTAGTTGGACTGATTAAGTTAGACTAGAATATACAAATGGCGCTTAGGAGGATAATATTAGTATACTCAAAAGGAAACCAACATCTAAATTATGAGATTAGGACAAGGTTATTATATCTTAATGATAAGTAATATTCGAGTGTAATATTTAATTAACTACAACCATAAGAAATAGGACATAAGGACATCGTCTCTAGGAAACACTAATAAGATAGGGACGCTACTTGATCTTATAATCGAAGTATTACTACAAACACTTAGTAACGGAATTTACCCTCATAATCGACTCACACTCGTAATGAGTTACAGAAATATACTTGGATCATAATACAACACAAACATGAATAGGTACTCAATTGAACTTAGAGTAAGACCTGGAGGCGAGAGGGTTACAACGCTTAGAAAATAATAAGCTTCATGAAACATAACTTAAACTATAAGGAGCAGATCTAATAAGGGTGAGTAGTAAGGAACAGTTAAGTGATATATGTGATAATCAGGTAGGACAAGTTAAGAATGGAGGGACGATGTGACATTACTTCAATGCTGATAATCTATATAAATTGACTAGTGATAATGATGTAACTGTCTGATTATTCTATGAATACATTTGTATCAATATGATATAATGATGGTGCATCAGCAAGTAAAAGTTAATGTATATCTATCACGGTAATGAGTTCCGTACAATGAGAAACGAGATACGAGATATGAAAAGAAATGAGTATGAGAATATAATGAAAAGTACCCAATTAGAAGATTGAATGCTTGGTCATTTTCATTCTTAATTTCCCCAATCACTGTGAAAGTAATATAACTATAGACATACTTGTGAAAACAATACCTAACCTTCAAGAACCCAACTACCATAAAACTTAACCCATCTCAATAAACCAAATAAATCTTTCCCTAAGACCTGAATAGTAGGAGTAAAAGTGAAAGGGTTGAGAATGAAAATAAATCATTGACGAGACCCTACCGGTGACGAGGATCAAGAGAAAGAATAAGAATTTTATGTGGAACATGCATCATTACATGAGAATGATTGGTTAAGAAACTAGAGCATACACCGGGGTACGCTGGAGAACATTCGCGTTTAATCCCCATAAAGGATCTTGGGAGTACAATTGGGTCGGGCATCACAATGGCTTGGATTCACACCTAATACTGGACGGTCTGTGGCAAGCCTAATGTACTTCGACTAAAGACGGAGTGTAACTATAGTCGTGGAGAGCCAAGTCCTAGTATGATTGATATGATAAGATGGATCCAATATTGAGCAGAACCTATGAGTCCTTCATACCCAATTATGTGATGAAAGGACTTAGTGGGCTTCAACCGCTCTAGTCCAGAAATGTTACATACAGGGGCAGCCTATACAGGACGGGTTTTGATAATGTTGATGTGAATGGGCCCACATGCATTCATATGAACTAATAAGAAGAATGAATAATCTGAATACAATGAAAAAATTCATGCATTGCACTACATAACCTTGATACACTATTACTGTGATTGAATAACTATTATGATAGAATTTATCTTGAAAGTAGTAAAGAGTAGTCGTGGGACTAGGATATGGTGTTGGGAATGTTAGGAAAGTTTGAAAGGTGTGATATAACTTAGAGGAACTAGGTTTTACCTGAGTGTGAGTATCTCTGTTATGTTTGATTGATGACTGTGAGAGGATGTCAGAAATGACATTCTCTGATTGTGTTTAGAAGAGAGAGCTCACCCTTACTTTTATTGCATACCACTGATACGTATTCGATCTCACACCAGATATGAGCACGCCAGGTTCACCACAGAGGGAGGTTTTGGACCTCCTCGGCTACTAGTTCTTCTTGAGGTTCTGGAAGGCCTCCCTGATGATCATCCACCAGTTGATATTCCTCCTATACAAGAGCCGGAGCGTCCTTATGAGAAGAACGTGGAGGTGATAGAGAGTACCGTGCGATGGTACAGGGATCCACCCTTTCCACCTAGTGTAGCAGACTTGGAGGAGATAGCGGGGCGTCAAGCCGTTATTGATCCAGGAGTTCTATCACTTTACCCGTTGCCTTTATCTCCAGTGCATTCACCACGATCTCCTTTGCCGGTATATTTTCCTATCTCTTGGCGGGGACACGAAGACAGAAGAGGACGAGGACCCAGAAGAGGAGCCTTTGGGAGAGTCTGGGCCTGCACCGGTTGATGTACTTATAGCTGACCCAACGGACCTTCCACCTTTGCTAGTTCAGCTACCACTCTCTGAGTTCCTCGACATAATGGCAGCATCAATACCTTATCGTCATATTCTGGTAGCTTTGGCCGCTGAGCCGATAAACGTGTGTGATGTCCCCCACAACTAGGGACTTGATGAGGGGGCCTTCAACGCGTATAATGAGAGATATGGACAACTTCCTTCCCCCACACCGGATCAACCTTCTTCTAGCTCGGGGCTGTTACCAGGTGGTGCACTTCCTTCTCAGTCACCACCCATGTTCGGACCTGATCGCTCAGATTCTTCATTGAGTAGCGAAAACTAGAGACTTAGGAGTTTATGTTATATTTTGTTCTAATTGTATATAGTCAAGGAGCCTACACGTCCCTGTTGTTTAGTAGGATGGACCTGGTAGGACTTGCACTTTACGATGATGTATATATAATCCACCACGAATGATGTTGTTACTTTGGTTTTAGTTATTTATTTACTACACTTCAGTTTTATTTTGTGGAGTCATTACGATCTACTATTTGATTTTACAAACAAAATTTTTTACACTTCCACATTTTTCATAAAAAAGTAACCTCTCAGTTAAATAGAATGATCTAGTAAAAAAGATTGTCCTAGTTAACCGAGGGTGTTACACAAAGTTTTTGACATACCCTTTTCTTTTCTCCAGCTCGGCCACATACAATCGAAAAGACGTCAGTAGGATTTCTAAGCTCCAGGGTAGTTTTGACACCCTGCCAACTAATTTCATAACCCTCAGATATTGACATTCGAAGTTGAATTGGGAGCCAACGCTTTATTTTGGAAAGTTGGATAATGCCTTAAGGTACGTGTATGTACAATAAGGTTTATCACTCGAGTAACGAGTAGTGATTTTATTTCTGGGGCGGATTTTATAATTAAAATGTTTACTTCAAATATCGACGCCCAGAAAATATTGATTTTTATAAAATAAAAATATAATTATTATTGTGTTAAAAAGTGTTGTTTATAAATAAGATTTTGAATTTTGATAAATGACGATATTGATACCATGAGAATTTAATTCGTGATGTGTTATTAAAAATATTACTTGATATATGTTGTTGATAAATGACCTATACTGATATAGATGATATTGTTAAAGTTAAAGTTATACTATAAAATAATATTCATGAAGTGATGCTTAATACTTGATGTTGTTGGTGATTACTTGATATGGTTTTTAGTGGAAAATTATTAGTTATGCCCTGTTACGGTACTATATGATTAAAACTTGGTTTGCTAGTGTTATGTTATTGATGGTTTATTATTGATAACCTAATTGATGATTAAGTTATTTCTGGTATTGATGTGTTGGCATGTATTGTTGATGATAAGTTATATGATGATATTATAAAAATGAGATTTTGTGTCATGAATTAATAAATGTAAAGTAAAGCCTAGTGTTTGGTATTGTTGATGAGTATTTGATATTAATTCTACTGTCATGCTACTGGTTACGCTATGCGGTAGTGCTAAATAATTGTTGAAGCCTGATGTGCTAACTGAGTGTGTTATTGACAGTTTAATGACAAAAGATGTGTATAAATGATTCTGTGTGAATGATGTGAATTATTAACAATATTAAAGCTATTGGTTGAATTGGTCAATATGTATTGTTGAAATGAATGCATGTAGGCATTATGAATATGTTGATAATTATGTTATTTATAGTATCAGTGGCTCTATGAGCTTGACTTGGAGATTGAGGTAATGGTTGTTGAGTTAATAAGTATTGAGGTTAACAGAGCTAGATTATGATGTCTATGTTATTATATGGCACTTCGGTTTGTCGAGCGCTTCAGTTCGCTCATGGATATTTGTTATTTGACACTTCAGTTTTTCGAGCACTTCGGTTTGCTCATGAATATTTGTTATATGGCACTTTAGTTTGCTTAGCGCTTCGATTCACTGTGGGATATCTACAAGTATGGCGCTTCGGTTCACCGTGGATATCAGGGTTGTCCGTGTTATGGCAATTCAGTTTTAATTCGCTAACGGCTTCCCTTGTTGATATATTATGACTAATGGTGTTGAATTGATGATTAACTTATATATGGTGATGGTTAAGTTTAAGTTGATGATCAATATGTATTTGGTAATGTTTGGAATTGAATTGATGTTTTGACATTGTGTTTAGAGATGTATGATGTTGAGCTAATGATCGATATATATTCCTAGTGAGGTTTGAGGTTGAATTAATGATTAAAGAGGTATTTGGTGATATTTGGAAATTAATGACTGGTATGAAATTAATAATATTGGAAATTGAATTGATGATTAAGATGTGGTTTGTCGGCTTATGTGCTATTGTATTGTGGGTGTAATATTTTAAACTACATGACCCAATGGGTAAATATTCTTTATATATATATATATATATATATATATATATATATATATATATGATTGTTATTTACTGCTTTGAGTGGTACTCACCCCTCAACTTTCATTTTAGCAAGGTTTCAGGGTGACGATGTCACTCGGTGAGCTCGGAGGCGGGACCAATGCAATGCCAAGACAATCTTGTAATTAATCTTTTGTTGTGTTACTTTGATTAGATTGTGAAGTTGGTATGACCCTCTAATTGGCCTAGCTTGGCAATTATATGCTTTGATGTCAAATTATGATCTTGAACTTTAGTGTGAAATTATAATTATATAAATGTGTATGGATATATATAAGACTTATGGTGCAGCCCTTCAGTTGGCCTAAGATGGCAAGCATATATATGCATATGAGGTTGACGTCATCTCTTAATATTTGTGATAATTGTAATTATATGATTATTAGTGGATAGGTGACTGACACCTCACTAGAGGTGTTGTGTTTTGTGTTGGAGGTTAAATCCTTCATATGTCCAAGGATTATTTCATAATAGTATGAATGTGAACTGAAGTATGATTGAGTTATGTAATGATGCCCTGAGGTCGGTATCTCTTGGTTCCTAACTCATATCTTCATATATGGGAAGAGAATGATACCTTGTCCATTGTTAGGGGCTTGTAGCTAGGTAGGTCCATTTCATAAGCCCGCTAGGGCTTGTAGTTCATATTTCCGCTGTTGAGCCACGTATGCTTTAGATTCTTAGACTAATTCATCAGGGTTGACATAATCACGAAAAATTTACCTAACTTTTGTAAACACAGGGAATTAATTCTAGGAATTTAGGTTGAACGTCACATCTATAAATATAAATTCATTAAAAATTATATTTATAAAATATTAAATATAGTTTATAATTAATATAATATTTAAATATTTAATGTAAATTTATTAAATATAACTAATATAATTTTAAATATAAAAATTTAAATAAAAATTCATTAAATTATTTACACATTAAATATAATATTTTAAAATGTACTTTCATTGATGATAGTATGATTGAGGTAGCTCAAATCCACTCAATGTAAGATTTGAACTTTAAATTGATGTAGTTGATATTTTTGTCCAGCCCAAATTAAATCTTGACTAAGCCTAGAAAAATTGAACTTTCACAAGGGGTTTGAACATATTTTTCAATTTTAAATTGAATTTGATTTTATTTTTGCCTAACTTGTCATAACTTATTACCTCTTGATTCAGCTAACTAAATTCAGTAAAGTAGCTCGATCCAATTCGACTAGTCTAGACTTATAACATTTATTTAAAAATAACTATTTTTAGAAAAAATAAGTTAAAAATAAAACCCAAAAAAGACCTTTTAAAAAGGCATAGACATATAAAAAAATCAAAAAAATTTTTTTGTCCTAGCTCAAGCGAGAATTGGCTCACTTGAACGAGAATCCCTTTGTCGCTTGAGTGGAAATTGCCTTGCTTGAGCGAAAGTTTGGCAGAATCATCCCCTGTGAGATTCGCCCAAGCGAAAATACATTCGCTTGAGCAACAATCCATCAGAAACCAGCTATTTGACTCTTGCTCAAGTGAGATTATACTCGCTTGAGCAAGATTTACCCAGAAAACACTCTCCATTTCACTCACAGTCTCGCTCAATTGAGAATAGCTTCGCTTGAGTGAAAATATCAACATTTTGGTCTCTAGGTCAACTTCTTCGCACCCTATCTTACTCATTTAGCCTCCAAATGCCACCAAATTTAACCCAAGCGCTCACTACTTATGACCTGTGGCCATCAGTCACACCTCAAATTTCCTAAAAATGAATGAGTTATGTGCAAAATCCTATTTAGGCCATTTCAAGGAACTAATCCAATCAAATCTCATCCAATTGGAACCAATCATAATTAGAACCAAAGGAGAAAATGATGAGGAGAAGCGGATGAGAAAGAATCCTTTTTTTCTTTTTTCCCACATGCACGACAATGAGAGATATTGAGGAAAAGTAGAATTGAAATTAGAACTTAAGAAACTAAGGGCAATTTTGTCCTTTTATATATTTAGTTAATTTCTAAAACTAATCGAGTAACTTGAGGTTACCTGAAACCTACCCAGATACATTTCAGAAATTAACATATCTGCTAATAGTTAATTTGTCATTCCTAATTTAATTATCTGGTTAATAAAATTAACTAATAATTAAAATCGAGATGTTACTAGACTCGCTCAATAAAATATAAGACTTATGCTCTAAATTTTAAATCTGAAGACCATAAAGGATTTTGATAATGACAAAGACTAAATGCCAAAGATCAAGCATGAAGATTCAACACCAAGGCAGAATCATAGTAAGACTCTATTAAAGAAAAATATGGCCATTAAAAATAATAATAATCAATGACTTAAGATTTTACCAAAGTCTGAATTTTAATAATCGTAATTGATTATCTCAGTTAAGTAATCAATTACCAGGTCTAAAGACATTTTGAAATACAAAATAAAGAGATTTCAACGTATTAACTTCAAAAACTGATTCAAGTAATCGATTACGTTACAACAGTAATCGATTACCATGTCTTAAAAAGGTTTAAAGCATGTTTTTTTAAGAACTGATTCAAAGTAATCGATTACCTCAAAAGAGTAATCGATTACCATGTTTTAAAATGATTTAAAAGTCAATGTTTCAGCAAACGTTTAAAAAAAACTGACCAAGTAATCGATTACTTGGTTATTGTAATCGATTACAGACTAACGGTCATGTTAAGATGAGTTTTTAAATTAACGTAATCGATTACATACTTATGGTAATCGATTACCACCAAGTCAGAAAGGCTGAAACATTACATCTCTTCGAGAAAAACATGGATGAAACCTCATATCTTTTCATAAATTATTATTTTATTAAAGAGGTACCTTTTTGATTATTTTATTCACTAAAATCACACCTCTTGAAGGCCTTTCTAACTCTATAAATAGGGATGCTCATCATTTGCAAAAACACACCAATTCTTCCAATTCTCTCTTAAGATCATTAAAGGCCATATTCTTCTAAGTAGAGTTTCTACTTATTATTGCTCTTCAATTTGTCCATATGCTCTAAATAAGAGAGTATTTCTTTGTTCACTTTACTAAAAGTGTAAGAATCTTGGTTGCTTGGGAAGGTGTCCCAAAGTATTGTATACAAGAGTAGTGAGACTCTTGGTGATACTTCACACAAGGGCAAGGTTGTGCCAAAGTGTGGAAGTACTAGTGTACTATTTTTGACAATAGTGGAATCCTCAAGGGTGACTTGAGAAGACTGGACGTAGGCAGTGGTTGGCCGAACCAGTATAAATACTGTTTGCAAATTTCTCAACCCTACACTCTGTCTTTTATTTCATATAATCTGTTGTGCACTGTCATATTCTTTTACACTTAATTACAACATAATTAAGAGTTGAGAAAAGTGCGTTTAGAAATTTTAAAATTATCATAACTCAATTCACCCCCCCTCTCGAGTTATAGGAGGCCACTAGAATAACAAAATCAAATTAAATCTGAAGCTTTTAAACTTGCTCAGATAAAGCTAAATACTAATAAACTCATAGGAAGGTTTGCAAAAGAAGTTATATTTGGGCTTGAACACCCTTTTTCAATCCCAAATTAAATTCAAGGTATTTTTTGGGCTAACCATGAGGATGCGTAGGTGCCTGCCCAAGTTCCATAAATAAAAAAGGCCTAATTTTAAAAGTTATAATGTATACTAAAAAAAGAATTTTCATAAAATTACGAGCTACGAGACATGACTGGACAATGTTTCCATGACACTTTTTTAAAGTTTAGTTAATAATAAGATTAGACTAAGGCTTTTTGAAAAGTCTATTTAATTAAAAAAGTTAAGTTTGCGCTTTTGAAAAAAACAATTTCAACCTATCATATCAGTTTTTTTAACTCTTATATGATTTTATAAAATAAATCATAATTTATTATATATTACAATTTATAATTTTTAATACATAAAGTTAAATTTATGATATTAAAATATATTAAAATTAACTTAAATATGTAAAGTTGATAATTAAATATATGTTTTGCATATGTTGTTAATTTTTTTAGAGGTTCACTTGTTTATTTAAGATAAGTTTATTGATATTTAATATTTGTTTGTTGAAGTTTTTGTTGGTTTTAATGTAAATCAATTTTTATACATACTATTAAGATAATTTAACCTTTTACATAAGACAGACCATACTTAAAATTATAGTCTACATCAAGAAACAAGAGACATACTAAGGTCTTACAATTAACTATTAGTGAAAATTTTAATTCGTTCAAAATTTTTAATTTTTTAACATTGCTCAATTGCCCTGATATTACTATTGTTAGACTACTTTAGTCATGTCTTTTTACTACTATTAGCAAATAATTAAATTAAACTTAATATAGTACTATACTGCTATTGTTAATATTTATTGTGCTATAGTTAATCTTTGAATTTCAAGAAATATAAAAATTATTACTTAAATTATGAAACTTTTTTATTTGGTAATAAAAAATCTATTTATTTTTATGGGCTCCTAATACTTGCTACCTCGGGCCCCAAAAAAGTTAGAAATGTCCCCAAATATTTAGGTACAGTACTACCTACAACAAACCAACCCAACATGACTCATAATAAAATTTGATTCATAACAAGTATTTAACTTAAATGAGAAGGGAAAGTGGAAAACATTTTTTTCATTATTCTCAAGAAATTTTTTCAATTTTGGGTTTTTTTCAATAAAAAAGCATTATGCTCTAACTATTGAATAAGATACATTCGTCTAGGAGTAAGTCTTCAAAAATAGCTTAAATTACACATTGAATTTTATTGATTCGAACAATGAATAAACAATTATCATTAAGTAGATTAGTTGTATAAAATTTTATATAATTTAATAATCATTTGATATTCCATTAATCAACTTAATTTTAACAATTTATGTAATTTATAATTCAAGCAAATGTTGACTATCAAAATGATGTACATATAAATGTTGGATTTTTCTAAAATTTTATATGTAACATCATCATGATATTATGATATAATTTAATGATTAGATTGATTTAATTCATGCTTTATTGTAAGTTCTAAAGTGAAGACAATCTTGAAGATTTTTTCCCTCCTCTTTTTAAATTCCTATAATAACTGAAATATCTAACTATAAGACTAACCAATAACAACTAAGTGCATCAAGTATTTAACACAAAAATGTAACAAATTTCAAGTCTTGTTCTTGTTATTCTAAACTATATTAAACGAGTACCAATCCATTCCTAGCATAATGATACATCAAAAAAACAAGTGAAGGTGAAATGTATATACTAATTGTACACGAAATTCAAGTAATGCTATTCAATAAAAAAATTTACAAGTTGATATTGATCCTTCACGTTGTTCTTTAAAACTCTGTTTGACCATAGGATTTAATTTTGAGGTTGATCAATTTGAGCAACCAAGTTGAGTATCCAAACGGACACTAAATTTTTCTTTCCACCAAAGAATCACAAGGTTTCAAGAATACCCATATAGCAAGTTCATTATCTTATGTAAAAAGTCATGCTAAAGGTTGCATTGGATTTTGGGTCGTTTATGGTGGACCAAAAGATACTTTGGATCATCTTTGGTCCAGCATCTTTTGGAATATGCTTTTTATAGCGGACTTTAGATACAGTAGATGTAAAAATTTTATAATCGATGTAAAAAAGTACTTTTTACACCGACAAAAATTATGTCAGGTGTAAAATTATTTTTTACACTTGTTCCACTACAAAACCGGTGTAAAAAATGTGTAAATCTTTACAAGGTTGCCACTGCGCTATCTTTGAGATCGTTTTTTCTATACTCGATGTAAAATAGTATTTGTTCTGTACAAGAACCAGGGTCAGGAGTTGATTGTCCTGAGTGTCCTTAGTTACCTCTCACTCTCAGTTTTATATCATCTTAGTGGAGTACGTTATTTTACACCCAGGTTCAGTGGGAATCCTAGGTTCTTCAAGCTTAGGATGAAATTGACGTTCTTATCCGCACCGAGGTCAAGGAAACACACCAAAGGTGAACCTGCAAAAGATTCTTCAATGCTTAAGTTAGTACGTATTACAGAAAGTATAATATTGCGGGGGTAACTCGTAAAATTAGTTCAGATCTCTCTTCAGTAATAAATGAGTTGTATTTATAGTGATTACCTTAGTTAGAGAATTGATTTGACCTTCTTCCTAACTTACTGTAGCTACAACGTTTGCAGAGACATGCAGCCCATATCGATTCTTTCTGGTTGTCAGGATAGAACCGGAGTCCTGGTCATGGAACCGTAGTTGCCATGGGTTTAAACCCCGGACACGACATCCAAACCATTCTTAGGCAAGTAAATCCGATGACGTGGCATTACAGTGTTGCCACCCCGGTTCACCTCAGGAATTTAGGTTATCACCCCGGATCAGTATTTTTACACAGGTTCCCTTGAACGGTATAAAAAATTAGATAATTACAAAATTACCACTACCACCTTTTTTACATCTATTTTTTAAGAAACTAGTGTAATATGTTCAGTGTAAAAAACCAATAAATCTTTTACCATACCATTAGATGTTTGGTCCATGTAAAATTCACCTTGGATTTTCAAAGGAAAAGAAAGGGGTATGCGTTTTTGCACTTGTAAAACAACAACGGAAGAGAGAGAAACATGATAGACCGTTATTTCAGGTATTTGTCTGCCTAACAGCCTCCATTGGTTTTTTTTCTTCTATTTATGGCTAATTGAGTTCCACCATCCATAACTCTGAGAAACCTTTGTTTTCAAACCATAACCTTCCACATTCTCTTTTCCCTTCCTTTGCAAACGTGCTAGTGAGAGAGAGAAATAGACACGCTGAGAGAAAGATCGTGTCCCAAAAATGGTCATGATCTTCCTCAATCTTCCCACGTTCTAAAGTTCATTTCTTTTTCTATCTTAATCCACGCCCACTTTCTATTTTTCTTGGTTTGTCTTCAGCAGCATCGTAGATTAGAGAAAAAGTTGGTTACTTTTCTAATCTCTTGCATTTTGCATGTTGTTTGGTTCTTGAAAAGGAGAAGAGGAAATTGCCAAAATGGCCACTACACGATCGTTTTCTCACTTTATTGAGCAAGAAATGGGGAAGTTCACACACTTTGTGATCTATGTATTGCTTGAATGGGTTCTGATATTCATACTCTTCCTTGATGGGTTTCTGGCATTTGTTGCCAATGAGTTTGCAAGGTTCTTTGAATTGCAAATCCCTTGCTGGCTTTGCACAAGGTTTGATCATGTTTTGATTCATAGGAATCCTGATTTCTATTACAATGAGTCTGTGTGTGAGACTCACAAGAAAGACATGTCTTCTTTGGCGTTTTGTCACAATCACAAGAAGCTTTCTGATATAAGGAGGATGTGTGAAGGGTGCTTGCTTTCATTTGCAACAGAAAGGGAATCAGATTGTGACACCTACAAGTCTCTTGTGGGGATTTTGCATAAGGATTTGGAGTGTTTTGTTGAGGATGGCCAACCAATTCAATTGAGTTTGAAAGATGATGGGCTCATGCAGATTGATAGAAGCAGCAACCAAAAGTGTTCATGCTGTGGAGAGCTATTGAGAGTCAAGGCTTCCTATTCCAATCCTAAAGCCAAGCGCTCAGAATCATTTGCACGAGCCCCAACACCTTCTCCACGAGCTTTTCCATTTTCAACACCAAAAAGTGAGGAATCTCGTGCCCTGGAATTGCCTCATATCAGGTACTCAGAACTCAAGTTTATGTCAGATGAAGCAGAGCTTCCAGAGGATGAGTATGGCTTCAGTTCTATTAGGAAAATTAAAGGTGAGTATATACAGAACTTGAGTTTCTTAGACTATGTATATTGTGTAGATTATACCAAAAATTATATCTTAATGGTGGTATATGAATTTTAACTGGTATCTAAGAAAACACTCCAGAAACACAGTTTATTATAGGCACAACCAACCAAGCAAAAACTTCGCATAATATTAAAATACTACTCGACGCAGTTGGTAAAATTACCCGAGTTGAAGAAGCGTGATTATGGCTGGCATTAGTTGTAATTATGGTGCATGATAATGATTTTGTTTTATGCAGTAAGGGTAGAAGCCAAACCTACCTCCACGCCTCTATTAGCATATGAGGATTTGAATGATGAGTCCAGCAAATTAACTCCAACATTTTCAAAGAGCAACAAGTTCTTTGGAATCCCACTAACAGATTCTGCAAACAACAGTCCAAGATGGACTTACAGGATGAAGAAATCACCACTGGAAAAGACAGAATTTGCCTCGGACTCTAATGAAGCAACTATCCCAATTGACTTCAATGATGCCATCCTAAACAATTTGAAGAAGCAAGTTCGTCTGGATCGAAAATCACTCATGGCTTTGTACATGGAGCTGGATGAAGAAAGAAGTGCTTCAGCTGTGGCTGCCAACAATGCAATGGCCATGATCACCCGGTTACAGGCAGAAAAGGCAGCAGTGCAGATGGAAGCTTTGCAGTATCAGAGAATGATGGAGGAGCAGGCTGAGTATGACGAAGAAGCCCTGCAAGCAAGTAATGAAATGCTTCTCAAAAGAGAGGAAGAGATCAGAGCTTTAGAAGCTGAATTGGAGATGTATAGAAAAAAATATGGAAACTTAATGTTAGGTGCTATTGATAAAGAAGCTAACTCATCGCTTGGTGAGAATAGCTTCACACTCAGGCCTAATGAAGATGAGGACAATGGAGAAAAGGGTCTGAATTCTAATCAAGTTGTATCATCTCAGCTAGAAAATGGAGGGGGAAGACCAATTGAGTCAATTAAAGATTTTAAAGCAGAGAGAACATATCTTCTTGGCCGGATGAAGAAAATAGAAAATAGACCACCTCATGTAGAAGGTGGAAATTTTTCCTTACATCCTAGTTCTGGCAGTCTTAATAATTTAGACAATGACACAGGTAACATAGCAAACATTCCTTCATGAACAGGGGTGTGGTATTGTAATTATTAGAGAAAACCCTAGATTTGGTTCTCCAAAATTATGTGCATTACTATCTATTAGTGCTTAAAAATTTTGGTCACCAATTTACACCCTCAAGAATTTAAATCATAATCATATTAGTTCTTCAAAGATTTTGTTTCACCAAATTAATTTTTAATCAGTCACCCAATTATTACTTTAGAGATTTGAGAGAACACATTTTGATCTTGCATGATGAAGAATATGGTGACATTCTAGATATTTGAGAAACTATTTCGGTGACATTTTTAGACCATTGAGGGACTATTTTTGTCACAAATTTTTTTGAAGACCAACATGGTTTTGGAGAACCATATTGAAGGTTTTATGTAATTTGCCATGTTTATTAACCATTCCTCACAATGCTTGTGTTGTAATAGGAAAAGGAAGTGAAGCCTCTTTACCAAAAGAACTGTCCTCCCTTACACAAAGGGTTAAGGCTCTTGAAGCCAACAGTGGGTTCTTAGAGCTTGTTTCCAAGAAAGATGAGAAAGATGGTGAAGGAACCCAAATTTTGACAGAGATATCAGAGAAGCTAGAGAAGCTAAGCCACCTTGTTATGAACTCCTTTGAGGTGGATAATGCATGATGACTGTTTTTTCCTTTAATGATAATTGACTCTTTCCATTGTAGTGGAGCCAAATGATCATGCTTAGAATGAAGATAATTGAACTTCATGAGGCTGAACCCAAAAGGATGACCCAAAAGAAAAAAGAGTCTAGCTTGTGGTGGAGACTCAGTTCTTCTGACACAAGATCCTTTGCCAAGGGGCAGCTTCAAGTGTCCAAAGCATGGATGACTTTCTTCAGCCCCAAGAATGTATTCCAAATAAATGCCTAGAGGTCAATGACTTGAAACTAAAGGCATGTCTTGTAATAGGTTTTGAGTAACCCCATTTCTAGAATTTGCTAACTTTATTAGGATCATTTGGACAAACTTGTCTAGGATTTGCTTGTTTATATGATTATTGTCAACAGGTCATTTTTTTCCCTTGTTATTAGTATGTACTTCCTTCTCCCATGGAAGAAATACAAATTTATACTGCTTGCTCTGAAGCTGCACCAAAATCTATTCAGAACAGTGGTAGATTTTCCATCAAATTGTAGCTTGTTTGTAAGACCTCAATTTTACTAATCAAATTCAATTTCTCAGATATAGAAAATCTAAACTAATTTACTTTTCATGTTATCTCCACTCTCCAGGCTACATTGTTTCATTTTTGTTAAATGTTACATATGAACCAATTTTTGCTGATGAAATTTGTTAACTTCAATTTCAGATAGATATGGTTTAGATAGGTACGTAAGCAGTTAAGCTTTTTTTATATTAAATCCAGTACTGATGCAGGAAACTTGGAATGTGCCGCTCAAATTACTAGGGATAATTAAGAAGATTAAAATTTAGGAAGGTGAACATACAAAACTTGGTCTCCCAAATTCTTGCTAAGCGCTAACTAGTTAGCAATGTGGGATATTGATGTTTTATTTTATAGTAAACCATTTTAATACTCCATCTGTTTTGTAGTTCTTATACTTGATAAAACTTTCTCTATTTATGTAATACGAATGTGTATAGGGTTAAATATTGCTTTATTATATAAACGCATGTGTATATCGTTATTCATATATTATATTCCTATCAAAATAATTTTATAATGATATTAGAATTTATATTTCGGTATAAGGTTAATAATGTGTAGATATTATAAGTGTTGATGGATCAGAATTAGAAATAAAAACAAATTAAAAGTTATTATTATTTTTTTATGAAAGAATAGTTTTAAAAGATATAACTATTATGAAAAAATATAAAAACACTAACTCCGTATTTGACTCTATATAAAGGGGTATGGTCGTCAATCAAATACACAATTTTCTTTTCCTATATCATTATTATATAAGAATTTGAAGGTTTATGGACTTGAAAAATAAGAGACCAAGAGTTTCTTCCTTAAGTCTTTAACTAAGAATCCAGATACGCTTCTATAATGTTTTTTATATTTATTATCTTGATAATTGAATATAAAAGAATTTTAGTTTCATCCATTTTGATCTCTAACATACAGTAAGCTTTGACAAATAACTTTTTTTAGTTTCTTCATTCAATATATTTTTAGAATGGAAGCTTGACAAATTGAATAGTTGAATAATATTATATTAGTGTAATTATTATGCATGTTAAATTTCACAAAATTTGCACATTTATAAGTATGTTATCTAATTGTTAAAATTTACTTATATTTTAAATTATATATTAAATTGAAGTTTGTTTTTTTTAACAAATTGAAGTTATTCAATAAAGTATCCAGTAACTTGTAAATTTTATAAAAACTTTGCATGTGATTGGTTACGAAACATTTAGGTTTTGTTAATGCCAAACTACATTCCTAGCCTAAGTTAACAAAAATAGTAATCCGGTCTCGATACCGGCACAAGGACATGAGGGTAATTTCATCCGTTTTCACACTCACTACCGGTGTCTGGGTAATCCTACGGACTGTAAATCCATACTAGACGTTCTTCTATACCGGTGGTCTCGCACACCGGAAAAGTTCCATGTCACGCGACAAAAAATACAAGGTACAGGTACGGGGGAACTTTCACAAGAGATGCAGAGCCATCCGCATCGTGTATCAGAATCATACACTGCACAGTGTACTATTGGTCCCCTAATCCTAAAGACTCTTCATTCTCTGCATGCACGTATATAAATACCAACATTCTCGCTACTCTAGTACGTTAGACTCATTCTTAAACTTACGCTTGAGAAACCTTGTATTCTACTGTTGGTTACTGACTTGAGCGTCGGAGAATCTTTATAGGTGACACCACCTTTTGTCCTTCATCAACGCGAAAGCCCGGTGTGTAGGATCTCCAGGACATCAAGACATCAAGACCTTTATTCTCCCACTGAGATAAAGAACACAATACCGGATACCCATTGTACCGGTGTACAAATCACTCTTAATAGTTGACATTTGTGGTTGGTTCCATACCGGATCGTTGACACCCGTTCAGACTAGTTCAAATAGTAACATTCAAGACTTCGTTTACTTTATAAGAAATTTAAATTTGACCATTTTGATGATATTTTATTAGGGCTATCCATCGGTCGGATTCGATTAATTTTGAGTCCACCCGTTACTATCCATGAAACATAAATAATAACCCATTTTCACCCAATACTACGGTCGGTTTGCTCGAGTTCGATTAATTAGGGTTCTAAGTTTTTTCGGTCAGGTTTTTCGGTTAAGTTTCTTAGGAAATTTTTATTTTTATTTTTTGTCAAACGCCTCTTGCGTATAAAATAATTTTAGCAAACACCTTCACATAAAAACAATAACAACCACCACACCAAATCCCTAAGCAATCGGTCGGGTATGGGTATCGTCGAGTTTAATTTTTAACCCGAACCTGCCCGTTCTTAGTCAAAATAAACCATTTGAATGACCCATTTTTACCCAATAACATGTTACAAACCGACCTGTTCTTATTTTTAAAATCTTGTATCTCGGGTTTGTATGGATAAAGTCGAAATTAAACACCCCTATATTTTATGCATATGAAATATCAAAAAGCAAATTAACTTTTACAAAAGTTACTTTTAAAATAAGTAATGTAAGCGTACATATTGTTTAGATAAGTACAATTTTATCTTTAAGAATGGTATTTTAAATAGAAGATTGTAATTTTTTTTTCAAAAACAAAATTCATCTGTGCTAGTGATAGACACCTTCATCATTACAGGTCCTAGTAGGGATATATCGGATAAAACATGCAAAAGTGTTAGATCCTATAGCGCTAGTGATAGACACCTTCATCATTACAAGTTTTAGTAGGGATATATCAGATAGAACATGCAAAAGTGTTAGATCCTGATGCGCTAGTGATAGACACCTTCATCATTACAAGTCCTAATTATATAAATACAACGATTCATTACATTATATTAAGGCAAGTTAATTGCATTCATTACATTAAGACAAGTTAATTTTGATACTATACATTTGAATTATAGTGTATCATTTTACTGACTTTAACATCAAAGTATCCTCATACGTGAAAGCATAATCCGACACATCACCAAAAGACAACAAATTAAACTTGACATCTAACCCTCAAACTCTTCATTGGACTTGAGGAGGGCATATTAATTTCTCACTTGACAAATATTACACAAATTTTATTGTACATATATTTAGGCCAGCCACCTTTTATACTGTCCACACCGAAAATTAATCATTTTCATAGTTGAAATTCTATTTTGAATTTTAAATCATCTTTTTACGAATACAAAGTTATATTTTAAAATAAATTTTTAAAACTTTTCAAACGAATAAAATTAAAGTAAATTATACTATTTATTAAGAAAGGATTAGTTCAAATGGTGATGAATTAAGAAAGGGCCTTAATAAACCATCCAGTTTGTGATTATAAATGGTGATTAGATGACTCTTACTTAAAATCGCATCTATTCAATTTAAAATTAAAAGCATATTGAAAGTACACCGTATATATAAATTAAAAAAATCAGTCTTAATATCAAATCAATGAAGAAAAAAGGAAAAGAATAATTTAGTAAATTAAGAACGAGGTAGTTATTAATTTTTTTAGTTTAGACACATCATATAATTATAGTATTCTTTAATTTTAATCTAAAAGGAGAGAATAATCATTAAAACCTTTTTTACGGTGGGATAATTTAGCAGGTATAAATAAAAAAGAGAAAGGAATGAATAAATATAATAATTAAGAATAATAAAAATGAAGAAAAAGAATGGGAGGGTGGAGGGTGATGACACAGTGGTGTACAAGTGTGCAAACGTTGAGACCTTGTTCCCAATTGAGAATGAACAGTAGCACGACAAACCACGGTGATCTCGATGCCGTCTTCAAGCAGAAGCGCGTCCTTCGCACTCAGCTCAGAAAGACCCTTAAGGCCATGGATCCCTCCCTCCGATCTCAACAAGGTAATCATTCTTGTCCCTATCTATGTAATAACCTTCTCTCCTTATTTATTTGTTTTTCAATTCAGATAACGCCGTTCAAGACATAGTTTTGGGGACTCCGTGGTTCAAATCCAGTCTTAGGTTATGCGCCTACATAAGCTGCTCTGCGTTACGCGAAGTCGATACTCTTAAACTCTTGTCCCATATTTTCCAACATTCCGGTAATGCTCTCTCCTCACCCTACTTCACTTGTTTATAGTATTCAACTCACTGCTTTTGTAATTTTTGTATTAAGCCTAAATTAGAATTCACGTTTCATACTTTTGATTTGCCATTTTAGCCAACAACGGATTGTCCAGTTGGTTTGAAATCCCACCATGTGATGTGACATTTGAGTTATCTAAAAGTGTTTCTATATTTGAGATAGACCTAACTCACCTAAACTTTTGGTTATTATAAAAGAAAAACTCAAATGTCGAGAATAATAATGATAATTAGAGTTCATTTTGTTTGGGGCTGAAAGATTCATGATCATGAGGTGTATCTATCCATTAGTTATCCAATCTTTCATCTCCTAAATCTATACCTACCCTTAATTAAGAGTATTGTATTGTTTTCTTTAAAGAAATGATTTACGCGTTTTTTCTTTACATGGTCTTTGCTTTTTCTGTAGAACCCGTGTTTTTTAACCCTGGTTTCCAAAATGAAATCTTTTGATTTTGTTGGATTATCTTGTATTTTAGTGTTGAAGGCAGGATATTGACTATATGGCAGGTGGAAAAAGGGTGTATGTACCGCGTGTGGAGGATAAAAATAGTCACATGCGCATGCTCCATATATCGCGAATTGATGATCTTATTGCAAACTCGATGGATATCTTAGAACCAGCTCCAGTTGATGCTGATGGAAATGCACGTGAAGATGGTACTTCTCCCTCTCAGTTTGTGTTTGTACTTTGTTGGTTTTGTTCTTTTAATTTACTACTGAATTCTATTTCTTTACTGCCTCAACATTTTATAGCTTTCATAGATATAGCCAACTTGCAAAATCCATTTGCTTATCTTTAAAATTCAAGTTTGAATGTATTGCTAATCTCTGACAGGCTAACTGCATGTGAGAATAATACTTGGGATCATATCGTTCTTTTTATGTAAAATTTGTGAAATTTCACGGTTTTTCTGTGTCATGCTGTCAACAGTCTGATGTTCCCATGACAACATACTTGTCTGCATCCTAGTTGACATAAAGTTATAGGCAGTTTGCACATTTTCTTTGGCTAAAAGATGTGAGTTCAATTTTTAAGAGAAAAAAAAAGAGTAAAGCCTCAAATTGCGTAACTTTAACAATGCCGCTTCCACGGGAGCAGAGATATGTGTTATGTACATCCTACTCCTTATCTTGGCTACTTTTGTGCATTTAAGCTTACTTTTCTGAATCTCGTAGGCTGGCTTCCATTTAATGTCTTTTCTAATAATTCTGATTGGCCAATATCATCAACCATTTGAAAGTTCTTTTTGATACAGTTATGCAGGCAAATGATCCAGTTGATTTGTTTCTTTTACCTGGTAAACTTCTCATTTCTTATGTAATTATTAATGTCTAAGCTTGAATATAACTGAACATTTTCTATATTTTCTCTTTCCAGGACTGGCATTTGACAGATCTGGAAGACGATTGGGCCGTGGTGGAGGGTATGTGTGTGTGTATATATATATATTATTCTGTCTAAACAATTGAAATCTGCCTCCTATTGATTATAATTGACTTAGCAAATTTGGCCTGTCTTATATCTCCAACTGTTTCTGTAGACCTCATTATTACCAAAAAAAAACTCTTAAGACCTGGCAAGGTTGGCTTAGAGGAACTAAGCAACTTCCCTAGTGTCGAGGATTATTATAGTGAAGATGATTTTGCTTATGTTACCATCCCACTCTTTATGCTAGAGGATATCTCAGTTCTCTTGCCATAATTACTCTGTCTAAGGGCAGATTTTAAGGAATTGGGTGGACTATTTAGGGTTTATGTTATTTTTTTGGTGCATCAATTGTATGTTTGGAAGAGCTTATGACTACTTGTGAGAATAACTTATTGCTTTCATAAGCTCCTTTTAGCTTATTTCAATAAGCTACTTAGCACAGCTCATTAAAATAAACTCTTTTTAGCATAAATTTCATTGTCAAATTTTTAATGTAGGAAGATTTGAATTTATTCATTGCAAAAACTTTGATTGGGGGGCTAACACAAGATTTGTAAGTTGTAAGAATAGTGAAATTTTCATTGCGATAGTTTTGGAGTTTTGTGAGAAGGGAGACAAAAGGGGAAGGAAGGAGTTAGGAGGAGGAGATGAGAGGGATAGAAAGAGAGATAGAAGACATTATAAGTTGTATAAAAAAGAATGATACTTACAAGCATATCCTTAAGCTTTTACTTTGGGATTGTTGTTGTTGTTGTTTCTCTGCAATTGTTATTAAATCATAGCCCAGGATTTTCTAACTGTTCGTATTCCCCATTCGACAGTTACTATGATACCTTCTTGAAGAATTATCAAGACCATGCAAGGACACGGAATTGGAAGCAACCTTTATTTGGTAACAATTTCTTCCTTCTAGGATTACATGATCTTAGTTGAATCTTCTTACAAACTTTATCAAGATATATCAATTTGGCTTTGGATTTACAGTTGCATTGTCATATTCCCAACAAATACTGGATGAAGGAGTAATCCCAGTTACTTCATCTGATGTTCCAGTTGATGCTCTTGTATCTCCCGACGGTGTGATTCCCATCAGTACCGCTGCCTTAAGCAGGTATCACTGAACTAACCCACTTTTGGCATTTCTTAACAAGTGCCCTTCAGATGTTGGTAAGGATTTAGGAGTTAAAATAAAAACATTGAATGAAAGTAGAAGGCATTGGTTAAACAGAACCCTTCATTTTTTGTTATGTTGAATTTGGTCGATTTTAGTCTTCCTAACCATGTGAACAATTCCAGAATGGAGCTCTAACATTGGACTTTAATGAGCTTTCGTTAATATATCTCCAATAAAATTGTGCTGCTCAAGCTAAAGGATTTGGATCAGGGTTTTGCGCGAGTGAAGGGTAACCAATTCGTCAAGTGATACTGGACTGCCGTGAATGATTGCATCGATAGTTGACTGAGTGGAAGTTTCTATACTTTTTGGTCATACATGTTAATTCAGCATACTTTTTGTAATGGTCGAACTATGAACTTTGAAGTCAACTTTCTTGAAGCATGTGTTCAGCAGCAAGGACTAGCTTTAACTAATGGCAAATTTTCGCTTGATGTTTTTCAGCTTTTTGCATTGCTTTCGGCAGCAGGTTATTTTGCTACAAAATTTCCTAAGTTTGGATGAAGAATTCTAAAGAATTGTAATATTTACAATGTATTTAATGATAATGAAATATTTTAAGATTATATGGAATTTCAACTTAATTTTTAGTATAAATGAAAGAAATTTCAAATGACACATTGAAAGAGAAATTTAAAATTCCACATTTTTTATTTAACTCATTTATGTTATCATTTATCATTAATTTCATGTTAGACTCTCTCCATGGTTATTTCTCATTATTAGTTTAATAATTTTAGATTTTAGAATTTAAAATTTCTTGTCTAAATACAACCTAAATGTCGTGTTTTAGGCTCAAAACTTAAGTATTAGATCCCGTTTGCTCAAATTTGATCTCATATGGAAGTCGTCATGGTGTCAAATGCCCTTCTAGAGTGAGTTGTGCGCTAAAACGTCGACACTCAAAAGTAGTTAATGTCTGGTTGTGTGGAAACTGAGCTTGATTAGAAAAAAAAAAAGAAAACTAGAGACATATTAATTGGTTAAAATATACGGTGATAATTTATACGAACTGAAGTAGCAAACATGTTTTCCATAATGATCAATTTTTCTAGTCCTAAAATTATTGAGTAGTGGTACATTCACCTTATACACACATGGCATGGTAACGAGTAGTGATACATCTATTTAGAGCGTGTTTAGTGGAGTCCTTGAACGGAGAAATCCTCTGTTGGTTTGTGGGAGATTTTTGATCCTACAGGTCAATGGAGTTTTGATTGTCTTGAATGACGTGAAGAATTAATATCAACCTTTAAATTTTTCACTTCAACTCAACTCTGTTTCCCCAGCTGTAAACCAAACACTTAGTTTCTTATTTTATTTTTAATTATAAAATTATCATCTTGTTTTTATATTTAAAAATATTTTTATTTTTTACAAATTTTTAAAAATAAAAAATAAGATAGTAGTTTTACAATTTAAATTAAAAAAGAAATGTAAATAGAAACTAAATAGAGCTTAAGATTTTTTTCCATTGTAAATAGTAAATTTAACCATTCAAAGGTTAAATTTGTCATTTACTAAATCAAAACATGCATACTGTGGGTTTATACTGTGGGTTTGATACCCAACTTATATATAAAGTAAATCATTTAGTCAAATATTTATTGTTTAGTGCGTTGACTGTTGAGACTAGAGATTAATTTCTAGGTTTTGAGTCTAGGGGATATCCGAGGAAAAAATATTACCTAAAAAAAAGATCTCATGTAACTATTAATTTATTACACATGTTCATTTCTGTAATAATACTTTCACATACACGAAAATCTAATAGAAGTTTATAATCGTGTATAATTATTAATGATAATTTTATCTCTATAAAAAATTAAATTATTAGGATATCGTTTAAAAAAAATTATATGAAATTGTGGTAGAACTACTTAGAAATTAAAGAGGGTGAGAATAAAACATTTTTCTATAAAAACTTTCCAAACGATCGTTAACATTTCCATTGAATTATTTGATAACCTAACATATTAGTTATTATTGTTGTTATTCGTTTTCTTTTTGTAGTTTCATTATCGCTGTTTCTCATGTACCATACTGAGGGTCGAGACTGAGGAACATGGCTCTAAATAAAATTCTTGGGGCGTTAGAAGGTAGATATGCAATTATTAAATGGGTGAACAGTTACAACAAACAATATTAATGGGTTTGTTTGTCCATAATTGTTTATGAAAAAGACTGCAAGCGATGGTTAGATGTAAGCAAATCAATAAAATCTGAACCCATTAATACCTGTCTAGCTAAAGGAAAAATCTACTCTTGATTTAAGGAAAACTGAAGTAAAACTGAAGAAAAATCTATTCTACCTTCACTTGTGATTTCATATTTGAATCCTATAAAATATGGTTCTATTAAATATTGATGGATAGAGCTTTATTACTTATAAGGGTGTTGTTTAGATTATGAATATGCTATATGAAACCAAAAATAAACCCTCAAAACAAGAATGAGTTTGAAAATGTTGACACTTACCCTAAACTCAATCTAACATAATTAAATAATTTAATTTATTATAATAGTTAAATAATAAAGTTAAATCTTCAATTTTTCATTTTTTAGAAAATGCTCAATATCTATTTACATATATTATTTGAATACAAATATATTTATATTTAAAATAATTTTAAATATAAGAAAGTTAGTAAATAATAAACAATACGATGAAGTGGGTTAAGTGTTAGTTTCCACGAATGTAACATCCTGATTTAAATTTACAATTGGTCGATGATAATTAAATCATCAATAGGGGTAGTAAAATATCCTAGCCCTATTATGATTAATGAAATTAATAAAATCGCGGGTAAATTTTTTGCGGTTAATTAAATCAAATAAATTGTAGAAAAGTTGCTAAATGAAAATTTTAACAAATACCCCTGGACCATTTAAAAGAACCTATCCCATATATGGCGATATGAGAAGTTGTAACAATTTCAATCAATGGAGTGATCCTTGGACAATCAATATGGCGATCATCACAAGGATTAGCGGAAAGCGTTATTTTAATTATGAAATAAAAGAAATAATTAAAATTAAAGGGAAGAAAAGAAAAATAGGATTCAGGCCATCGACCCCTCGCTTAAGCGTGACCTAGCTCGCTTGAGCAAGCATGCACCCACACGCTCAGTCAGGCTGCCCCATGCTTGAGCGTGAAACGAAGGAGAATCAGAGGCATGATCGCGCTTGAGCGCGAAGCTCACGCTTAAGCGCAAGCACGATCACGCTTGAGCGGCTTCAATTCACGCTTGAGCGTGAAAATCATGGGCATTAGGACTTGGGCGCGCTTGAGCGCGAACCCGTCCATGCTTGAGCGCGAACCCGTCCACGCTTGAGCGTGAGCGCTCTACAACATGGTCACGCTTGAGCGTGACACGCTCGCTTGAGCGAGTTCACTCCAGAACCATTTTTCCCATCACTCGCTTGAGCAAGTCTTTCCTCGCTTAAGAACATAATCCATATAGTTTTCACTTGAGCGAAACCAAATTCGCTTGAGCGAAAGTTGACCAGTGAGCTTCCTTCCTGAAACCGACTTATCCCGCTTGAGCGAGAATCATCTCGCTTGAGCGAGTTATGCAGCACAGACCTAGAAAGTCTGATTTTTCATACAAAATGACATTCCAACCCTATAATTCAACTTCTAACCTACGAATTTTGCCCGTTTCAAGTCCGATTGTTATGAAACTTCATGGGCACCATGTTTCCCCTATTTCGGAGCTGTTGACGATGTCCATTCGCCAAAATTCTAACATATAACTAAGATATGCACTAATTTACATTTTGACCATTTTGAAGCTATAATGCGTATCCTAAACTTCTTTTCTCGATTGATTTGGTCCATTCAAAATCTCACAAGACCTAAATAATGCATATGGCTTATTGAATCCCCTTAATTGTATCCAAATCTTCCAGAACTCAATATGACCTCATCAGTTCCTTAATTGAGCACAAAGTTCATGCTTTTATCATCAATCAAAGTATAATGCATACTCTAATCCAATTAAACATAACACAGGTTCTGCCCATCCTATTCACATAATGTGTAACGTCCTAGGTTATTTTTACATTTATTTTTATTTAAACAATTACCTTTTACGATAAATTCTCCCTTATCTTGAAAATTAATCGATATTTAGGGAAAAATAATTTAATTTGAACACAACGGATGAGAGAAAGGGAAATCAGGGTGTCTCGCTTGAGCGAGGCCCTACTCGTCTAAGCGAGATTCCGGACTCTCACTTAGACGAGGTGCTATTCGTTGAACGAACACCTTTCGCACATCGGATTATACAAGACATGCAACCGGACTCTTAGAACTTCACTCTAAAAATGGTTCTGTGAACCCAAAGAGTTACCATGAAAGCATATGCAAATAACGGTGATATATTTTAAAATATAGTTTTACATCTGATCCGGTCTTAATTAAACACAACTAATAATTATAATACGAAGTTTTTATACACACTTAAGACTCTATAAAGGGTCACTCAAATTCATTCGGACCCTGGCACCGTTCTCCCCCTTGGCGCGGCTCCATGACTCCTTCCCCCTCCCTGTCTCTGGTTACTAAAAAAAAAATATGCAAGGGTGAGTGTTTGGCATTATAATTAATATAGAACGGAATTTAACACTATATATGCATAATGATACAAACACATCAAGCATCGCCTGTAAGTAAGCACACCGAAACATAGTGTATTTCATGCAGTGTCTAAATTAAACCAATTACACAATTCCATCATATTCATCGCATCCATCACATTCATCACATACATTACATTCATCAGAACTGACTCTCATACAATCTGACTCCTAGTATCCGGATACTAAAGGATTGGCCTTCAGCTGGGGGTCCTACTTGACACCCCGTGAACCCTGCTTGGTTCACCGAGTCCTGCTTGACTCTCCACCTCGACCACTGGGTCCTAATTGACCACTGGGTAGCTCAACTGGGCACGAAAACCACGGGAGCCGGAAATGAGGGGCTATCATATACCGTCGGCCATCCCATACCACATAATCATTCAACAGTTTACCTTTCTCACAATAATATCAATTTCTCATCACTCGAGTAGCCTGCTTGCTAACCCGACGTCACATAACACTGATCATTTCACATTAGATTCACAAGATCATACATGATAAACTCATCCACATCCGATCATCCACAAATTAATAAACTCAGTCACACATGCACAGCATAAACACACAATTACGTTTAACAACATTTTCCTTAGTCTGTTTACGTTACCTCAAAGACCTGAATAAGAAGTGAGTCCTATTCTAATTAATTATAACCCGAACACCCCCTTACTTTGGTTCCACGCTTCGATGATCTGCTCTCTGTGCCGATTTCTTTCTCTGAGCACCGGTTCTGCAGTCTCAACTCCTTCACTCAGTCTTCCGTTGCTTAGCCTACTACCTACGAATCATAAAGTATAGCTCATCACCTCAACACCCTTAGTTCATGGACAACATCTGGACTCATGCTCACCAGAGGAGTGGAGAACAACCACGAATATAGGCATGCATGGCTCTTAACGACCAAAGAATAAAAGAAATAAGGGAATTACAATTGGGTTGGATCAGTAGACTCACCTTGAAGTCCCGATCACAGGAATGGGGTTAAATTGAAGTTCAGACACAAATGGAGTCCCTCTCCAGCGCATGCAAATCAGCGTTAAGAGAGGAGAGAAAAACGAAAGAGGAGGAATAGACCAACAGCAAGGTAACTTATAAAATAATGAAGGGGGAAAGAAGAGAATTTCCTTATATATATAGTTCATGGGCAAGATCGTCTTTTCCTTTATTTTATTTGTATTCTTACTAAATTTAATCAATTTCACTATTTTAAACTATTGCATAGTTATCAAATCAATTACACGTGTTTATTCCCTCAACGTTTAAGTATTCACAATCCTCTAATAATTCGCAAGAGTATAGGCCAGATATAAATATCGTCCCCCGACGTCCTAACTTAATGTTCATACCTCGGAAATCCGAGCTACAACCTGATAGATCGGATATCTCATCTGTGCTCACCTCATGGTTACCTACATCCGTTGTTTCAGTCATCGTGAGGTTAATCCGGTCTCTAACCCCGTGTGAGGCGCTCTCCTCACAACGGTTGGACTAGACCGCCTAGCCCTGCCCGCTCATCTCCTACACTTCCGATCTTTAACTCCGCCTGCTCGCGCTTCAGATACCGACCTCGACACCGGCTTTTCCAATCTTTGGCTCGGACAGGACAAATATTAAATAAAACTTCTAAAATATTTACTAACATTTCCCATTTCTTATAATTCTCATTAAAACATCAGGGATGTTATATAATGCTTAATTTCATGAATACAATTCCTGGATATATATAAATATAATCTCATATTATATACATGGAAGGACCATCCATAGCCTTCACAATCCATAGTCAACAATTATACATCATTATCCATCATAGCTCCAGTATATTCAAGAAAAATTCTTAAGATTCAAAATGAATCAGTTATCTAATCTATTATATATTCATACATATCATTATGTATTCATAAGAGCCGGCCAAGGCGGATACATTTTACTATACACACTATGTACAATCACATATACATATCATTCCATGTTTATGCTGAGTGATCTCTCATACGCCTTAACTTCTCCCTATATCCACTGTAAAAATAACCACAAATAGGGGTGAGCATATACATATTAAATGACAGTTATTAAATCGGATCACTTATCCAATTCTCTAGTATATATGTATATATTGTTCACAACAATATTAGTAAATCTACCATTCACATATTCATATAATCTCATTACATTTCATACATTAACATAATATCAAATGGCCATACAATTCATGTTGTTCTCAACAACATCCATCAATGCTCATGCATATTCATTCAATTGGATCCAATTAATCATTATTAAGTTTTGTTTTTGTGTTGCAACATTGGCTCTCAGCCATATACTCAGCTCTCAGCTGATCCAGCCATTTTACTGGTACCAAACCATTTTCCCTCTCATGTGACACAATCACTCTTAGCGACAATGGTAGTGTCACGAGCTAAACCCCGAGCCCCTCTCAAGAGGTTTGCCTTGAGTCCCACCCAAGGTCTTTTGTGGAATCCTCAAAACCACAATCATATTTCATATTTATTCATCAATACAGGCATCTCATGCTATATCACAATATTCATTTCAATCAATTCATTCTCCTTGCATCTCATGCATTCTTATATCATGATGATTTCATAAACACAATTCATACCATCAATCAGGTATCCTACTACATCTCATGCATAGGAACCATTCACTTAAATCAATATAACTCATACATACATACATCTCTACACAATTATGTCGTATGTATCATATATTCGGGATATCATACTAATAATTCATAGCATATAACAATTAACATAATAGTATCACCCTGAATCCATTCATAAACTATACATTTAAAATGTAAAGCTCCCCCTACCTGGAATAGGAAATTCCATAAGCTCCTCAAGCTATTAAATATAATCTACTCGTTATTCACAAGCTCTGAATCAAACTCCTAGCTCTGAAACCTTCCGAAGCTACCTAATGTATTGAAACAACCACTATTAAGCTTCAATCCTCTAAGATTAGCAATTAAGAAGCTATCTCATCCTACTTTTCATGGAAAGTTCAAAGCCTATAGAAACCTAAACTATCCAATTGTATTTTTAGATTCCAATTGCTTTGAAACCCATGAAATTTAAAGAATTAAAGGATGGAAGCTGAATTAAACTAACCCAAAGTAGGTTTTCATTATCTTACCTCCAATTGAGTGATTTAGAATTCTCTCCCTTCAATCCAAGCTACCAACGTGAGAAGGAAAGAGAAGGAAGCTTGATTTCTACTCCAATTTAATGATCTTTAAGAGAAATTGGAAAAGAAAGGAGTTAGAGATGCTAATTTTTGGAAGGAATAAAGAAGTATAAACAAACCCTCTCACTCTCTGCTGCTAACGAAAATGAAATAAGAAAGGAGGAGAAGATTTTTAATTTTAAAAGACCTAGGACGCATTGGTAATTACGACAATTGTTAGGGACGTATTCATCATTTTAGCAATTGTTCAAATTAATCTCCCAATTTCCATTAAATCCCTCTTTTAATCATGCTTTGGTAATAAATCCTATTTTTAGGATGTTACGGGTAGATTAAGTAAGGTTTAGTCTGGTTAAGTTTAGGATGATCTAAAGTTATCAGGTTTATTTTAAACTTAAATATGTGAATTGTAACACCCCTGATTTTTTGTACTCGAATCCCAATGTGATCGACATAATTAATAAAATTATGAATAAATTTTTCACGTTTGAGAACATTTCCAATACACCATCATGACCACATCAAGACCCAAATCACAGAAAACCAAAGAATGAGATTTAGTAATCTATAACTGGATCGATGAATGGTTTGCCCATAAAGGTATACAAAATAATAGAGTATACAGCGGAAGAAGGTGTATACCGGGCACACGCCTAGTCCCATATATGACGATATGGGAAAAGGCTAGGCTAGCACGCAATGGCATAATATAAGCCTATTAGACAACCATCATCATTCTACAATTAATTCCATAAGCATACAGAGCCTAAGGTATAACTATATATATATATATATATATATATGTACACACGGGAATCTTCTCCCAGCCTTCGCTATCATCAATATACATCAATTAATTTTAATCCTCCCAATACACTGTAAATCATCTCTTACATTCTACATATTTATTCACCATCCGCAATTCACAATTCCGAAGGATCATTCTATACATGTTCAAATTCATTAAAAATCGCCTACATTCTCAAAATTCATTCATTATACAAGAACCATAAAGGATGCCGGCCAAGGCACTTCCATTACCACTATTTACCTTCACCGAAGCTTTGACTAGAAATCCGAACTCATCCCATGACAACCTGCATCACAAGGCTAAAAAGGAGACCACATGGGAGAGTGAGTTATACATTCAAAATGACGAATAACATATATTGTGATCATGTGTATATGCGTACAAACATCATGTGTGTTTTGCTAACAAAACATCAAATTATTAATCATTCATTATCTCATTATCACAATAGGCATACAGGCCTCAAGAATCGCAATTCATATCATAAATAAACACGAGCACATACGTAATCATATACACAATCACCTGCCACTTATCAACAAGCGCATTCTCAATCGATATCATCCTTGATTCATTTTATCTTTTATTCAATACCTCCTCACAAGGGGTTTCTCATCACTTGTGGTCATCCTATCTCAAATATACAATAGATCCGATTCCATATCAACGGGTGATCATAACCACCATACCATTCATTTCTCAATAATTCTAATAATAATATCATCAATCAGGGATTCACCCTTCGTGGCACCCCGCAAGGTGATTTATTTCAATAAATATCACAATATCATCATCACTCAGGGCTACACCCTTCGTGGCACCCCGCAAGGTATTTCATTTCACAATAAATAACATAATACCATCATCACTCAGGGATACACCCTTCGTGGCACCCCACAAGGTGTTATGTTCATTTCAATAATAATTCATGCAATAGCATCTTCACTTAGGGATACACCCTTCGTGGCACCCCACAAGGTGATTCTCTTCACAATAATTATCACAATACCATCATCACTCAGGGATATACCCCTCGTGGCACCCCGCAAGGTAATATACTCAACATTATAGTCAACATCATCTTCACTTCGGGATTTACCCATCGTGGCACCCCGCAAGGTGATATATCCAACATTATTCAATAACAATAGGACAACGTCCTCTTCACTCAGGGATTTACCCTTTGTGGCACCCCGCAAGGTGATATATTCAACAACATTCAATAACAATAGGACAACGTCCTCTTCACTCAGGGATATACCCTTTGTGGCACCCCGCAAGGTGATACATTCAACAACATTCAATAACAATAGGACAACGTCCTCTTCACTCAAGGATATACCCTTTGTGGCACCCCGCAAGGTGATTCATTCAATGATAATGCATATCAATGCCATGCTATGCCATGAATACAACAATGCAATAATGCATGTGCCCAACAACCTCGCAAGGATATCTCACCCTCTCAATTAGGGATAAATCATATATTTAATCTTATTATCATTGGCATATAAGAAATCATAAGGCCCCTCAAGGCACAACATTCATAACCACATCAAACCACGCATGGTAATTAAAATTATATCAAGCATCATGGCATTTATCCACGCATGGAAAACAACAAGGTATTTCAAAAGTATATGTTTAGCAATCATCATTGCCACCATTTCAAATCCATTGATTTATACACTCGTGGCCATTCAATTTTCCCCTCATTGGTTTTATTATCACACAAGGTGTGTCATATAACCACATCATTTACTTTTTATTATGATTCATAATACATCAATAGAGGGGGGAAAACATACATGTTTTCATAACACAGCATAGGCATACACATACCTTGCCAAGGTCTCAAGCCATTCCCCAATCACCACTAAAACACACTATACTTGGACCCCTAATGAAATCGCTTGTTGTTACATAATAAAAGGGGTTTGGGGCAATAATGAGCCCATGATTAATTTCAGCACTAAGGCATGAGGAATCTTACTTTTAGTCTTAAAAATAGTGGGACATGTCACAAATATCACCTATTAGTCCCAATTTGGCCACCATAAAAAGTTGGGTTCAAAACCCTCTTAAATTTGAATTTTTCAACGCAATAGGTTCGATATTTTTCGCCTAATGAGGGTTAGAAAACTCCAATTAATGTGAGACCAATTCTCACACCTCCATAACATAATTATCTACAAGTTTCATGAAGAAGTCGGAGGCTAAAAATGTCATTAAGGTGCCCAAACGGGCCAAACACAGCAAAGAAAACAAACCAGTTGGAAAAACAGCACAACAGTGGCCATAACAGGGCTCTGAATCGATTCAGGTTCGTATGAATCGATTCAAGCGTCCCAAAATCTCAATTTTTGACAAATAGAGGGCCTTGAATCGATTCAAACTCGTATGAATCGATTCAAACGCCCCTGGAGCCCAAAATAGTGAAAACAGCACCTCTTGAATCGATTCAAAGAGTCTTGAATCGATTCAAGACAGCTCTGCTGCTGTTTTTATGCAGAACAACACCAAAATTCCAACTTCTTATCCTCCTAACTTTCTCGTATGAACTCCAAATGCTACAAAATTTTAACCCCAATAAATATACATCATTTATGACGCGTGGCCACCATCCTCACTCAAAAATTCTCAAAATTGAGAGACTTATGCGCATAATTGCGTTTTACCCATTTAGAGGCACTTTTATGCAACTCAAGGGCCTATTCTCAATGGAATTGGCCCATTCCAATTCCTACAAGTCATAAACTACATATATAGGCTATTGGAACTACCGCATGCCATCAAAACCACATAAAACTCTATTTGGCTCTATGAGCTCCTCAATTATGCATAAACCTCAAACTTATCACTAATACCATCACAATGGCTATCACATTCAATGCCAATCATCCACATAAATTCTCAATTCTCAAAACATATATTTCATCCCCTCAAGGATGGTTCATTAACATGTACTTATTTCAACCCCTCATGGGTTATTCATCATCATATATACACATACATTATCATCAATAGCCAACAATTTTCCATTCATATCATTTCACTATAAACATGGCAAGGCAAGCATGAGTATCAAGACATACAATAATCATCAATTATATAACTCATGCAATTTGAATGTAAACTCCTCTCCTACCTCGAGGGAAGAGCCAAACGGTTCCAATGCTCCGAATGCTCCATTGCATCACCCGAAATACGATCTACATACCAATATATGTATACACATAATCAATAACCATCATAACTCTAAACATTTGTTAGCTTATCATAAAGCTCAACCTCAAGTCCTAGACTTGCTAAACACCAAGTTATGCAATTGTATTAGGCTTCGGGAATTCCTTCCCCAAAGCCAAGATCCTCTAGATCTTATGGACCAACCAAACTCAACAACATCATCATCTCATCCATTCCAAAATGCAATCCCATATTACATCAATCCTTCAAATATCATCATTGTCACTTAGGGCTCCACATAAGTTACCCTTGTCTCTCATAAACCATCATTAGTTACCAAACTCTAATGACACAAATCATGGCCTATCAATTCACCAACCAATAGTTATATCCCATTATTTCCACCTTTAAGGGTTATCTCTAATGTTCACTATTTTTCATCATTGTAATTAACAACACACATATTAAATATCACCCATTACATTCAATTCAACTTTTCAAGCTATATTATATCCATTTCCCCAAATTCTTAGGGCTAGGGTTCCATTAAAATCAAGCAATCACCACTAGCAACCATCATCTTCCATTTCTAATCTTGTAATTTTCGTATACCCCTTCACACCCATCCAAAAACATATATAAATCACACCCTACCTTAGGGTTTAACACAAAAATGGCTTCTAATCCATAACCCATACATATTTTACACTCTCCTAACAAATAAACTCATAACCAATGGTATAAGCTCAACAAAATGGTGAGGAACTTACCCCAAACCATGAAACAAGTGAGCTTCCAAGAGAGGGAGGATGGGTGACGAAAATGAGAGGAGAAGAGGGAGAGAGCTTCTATCCAACATCATCTTTCTCATGCTTGGAGATGGCAAACGAAAATGGAAGGAGAAGGGAGCCACCACCCTTTTTGCTTAGGGTTTTTAGAAGAGGAAGAAGAAGAGTGGTAGAGGAAATGAAGAGAAAGAGAATAGGAAGAAAAAGAAGAAGTGACGTGAAAGAAGAGGAGAGTGAGAGAGTTTATTGTTTTAATTTAACCTCTCACTTAAGGTTTTTCATTTTAGATCAAATAGGATCTCAGTTCGGGCTCAATACTTTATCTAAAAATTATTCTGAATATATATCCGGACTCCCAATAATATTCTTAATAGCCCTGACCAAAGGCATCTCAATCGGAGATACTTGGTTCGACACCCATATCCTAATCGGGTATAATTTCATCTCATATAAGCTCAATAAATCATAAATACCCCTAATAAATTCCAATTTCATTATTCGAATATTTTGGGACACTCATAAATTCATTTATAATTATTCAGTATTTACTTCACCTATTTATTCATTTTTATAAAATTCGGGGTGTTACATGAATGCCCCTACCACTTAAAACCAAATTTCCCTTTCCTTCTCACTTTCACTAAAGTAAGAAAAGAAAAGGGTTTTCCCCTTCCCCTCCTTCCTTACGTGACCACCCTCATCTTCCTCTCCTTTTCCCTCTCACACCATACACCCTATATTTCCATTCCCCTCTCATTTTGCTCCAAGGCAAGGTAAGCTTCCCATTCCTTTCCCCCTTCTACCTTAAGTGCATGGTGGCTTGAAGCACGCCATTTTCTCCCTTCCTCTCACTCCTTCAAACTGTGAGCATCATTATCAATGGGGTAAGATTCCACTTTTCAAACTCTAACCTAAGGTAAGTGGATCCTTATTTACCAACCTCCGTTGATGAGTTTCGAGGTTCCAACCCTAATTGATTCTGATTACATCTTGTAGTGATGATTTGGACTAGTGGGTGTTGTCGAAAGCTCCAATTCACTTTGAAAACCATGTTTAACTTTATGTCCGATAAGTCAAAATTCTAAATTCTAACCCTTATTTACTAATTAGGTTAGTTTCAAGTTAAAATAGGTTTTAGGTAACTAAAATTATATTAGGTATGGTAAATTAGGATTCAATTAGTAATTTGAGTAACCAGATATATGTTTCGGTGTGTAGGCTCAGTACCGGTTATGGAAGCGGAACCCTCGACGATATTTAAGTACTTTTCATAAGGTAAGGAGAGGAGTACTATGTATTGATTACATAAATAATAAATATGCAACTTTAGAATAAATGTGAATATGATTGATTGATATTTTGTGAAGTATTGAAGTTGATAATGCTTATATATATATATGAAGGATAAGTGTGTTATGAATGATTAATATGTTAAAATTGGGATAATTGTGTTATGATGATTAAGTTAATGATGATATTATGGTGTGCATGACTTTGTTGGAAAGCATATGGGTTTTAAGGGTATGTTATGAATATGGAATTGATGATGTAATTGTGATGGATGTGGCTATGTTCACAATATTAAAATGATGAAAGTATGATGATGAAAATGTCATTAAGGACATATTGATGAGAATGTGATGATGATGACGACGATGATGATAATGAGAATGTGTATATGCTTATGTGGATGTGAAACATTCATGTATCATGTGTATAGTGAAGTCCAAGAGGATGCAGGGTACTCTTGTGGCCGACCCTGGTAGGGGGTGGCTTTTTGTGTAAAGTAAGGACTCTATAGGCTAATAGGAGCTCGAACACTCTAGGTCTGCGTATCCTACAACCGACCCGTAACCCCATTTGATATGTGAGGATAGGAAGGTGTAGTCACTGAGAGTGACACCAGGTTACAAAATGGGTGGCGGTACGGTACACTAATTAATACTTTACCTGTATGGTGTGTTTGTGATGGTACTACAGTACAATTCCCACTGGAGAATGGATCCAGCATGCATTTGTGCATTTATGACTATGATAATTCATGCATAGCATAATGATGCTGTAACATATAGAATCTTGATGAATGATGTTATGTTATATTGAATATGGATTGTGAATTATGGATGATTGATTAAGATGTTTGACATGGTATACCTTTGTTATTATCTGTTAATTTGAGACATATACTCACTCTCTAAAGTGTGGTTATTATAGTGGATTTTCAAAGTGATGATGAATGGTGAATGATCGCTAATATGGGGAAGCAATGCATGTGGCCACCGGTAAATATATTTTGGTAGTAGATTACATTTTGGAATGTATAGGAAGACTTGTATATGCACACATACACGTACACACACACACACACACACACACACACACATATATATATATATATATGGTAGACTATTTTGAATTGAGATTAGAACCTATGAAGGTTTGTTATAAACTGCGGATGTGTACATGGACTGGTTGACGTGTATGTGAATCACATAGCTATGTATAGTTTTGATGTGATGAATTGAAGTGTGATGCCAAGTAAGGCTCACCTATGGAGATTATGTCCAAGAATTTTATGTGTGCTTGAATTGAGTGTCATGTGATGTAAATGCATACGAGTAAATGTGGTATTATGAAATTGTACGTGAAATTGGCAAATGAGACAATATAGTGGATGACATAATGCATGAACTAGATGATCATAGGAATGGATATGATTGTAGGTAAATGTATATGGCTATACAATACATAAGTCCTAAATAGGGTTGTTGACATGTATAGGATAAGATTTTGGTGCCAAAACCTTCCAATTAGGATTTCACCTACCTTGTAAATTGCATGCCTTTGACCAAGATCTTTCGATGTGTGTAAAATCCAATTGGTTAGGTATTTTGGCACTGGACTTGGACCAATAGTTTAGAAATGAGGTGTACGTGGTATGTGTCAACTTCGGTGAAATTTGGATGAGGTTTAGATAGGCGAAAAGGCTGACAAAATTGGCAAAATCTACCATTTGGTTGGCCTGCCTAATTGAGTGGCTCTGAACTACATTGGGTGTCCCCAGGTCTTGTGCAGGTTCTAAGAGCTAAATGATGGCTCACCTAAGTGTATGAGGCTCGCCTCAACGAGACAGGTCTATGGGAATTTAACATGTTTGAACACTTAGGCGAGTGAGGCTCGCCCAAGTGAGCCTGCTCTATTTTTGCCAATCTGTTTCCCCCCCGTTGGAGACCAATTAAGTGGTCCTCTATGGTCTGGGTGTCATATATTTAGTGGTATCAAAATGAGGTATTAGACCTTATTATCACTGTATTATATTAGGGTTATAACGAACCCTATAATATTTTTTTATTCTCCATTGAATCCACCTAAATTCTTTGGGGGATAGGATTGAGGAAGCTAAACTCATCTTGATTGGAGTTTGGTTTTCTTTTATTTGTAAATTTTTAGGGTTTTTAATATCGGTTATATTTATAACTAATATAAAAGTGGTTATTTTTATAATTGGTGTAAAAATACTTTTTATATCAAATATAAAAATAACTAATTTAAAATATATAGGTTATATGAAATATTTTTACATCGGTTATTTTTTAATTGATTTTAAAATAAAAAGTACACTGATTTATTTTTTAAAACTAATTTTAAAAGTAGTTTTTCACACTGGCTATCTTATAACTGGTGTTAAAAGGGAGTTGTAAGGGCAAAACACAACCAACCCGGATAAACTAGACTCCCTTGACTTTTATACATATGTAGGTGCCTTATGTTTTGTAGGGATTGATAAAAATGCACAAGAAAAAAGAGGAAAAAAAATCATATTTCACTTGTTTGGATAATGAGTAGGAAAAAAGTGAAATGAAATGAATAAATGATAGTATAATAAAATTAATTAAAAAATTAAATTTAAATATAAAATCTGTAAATTTTGCTTGAAGTATTTTTTATTAATATAAAATTATTCATTATTTAATACTTATTTTCAAAAATAAAAATTCAACTCTCAATTTCCTTTTATTTTCTTTCAAGAAAAGAAACTTTTTTTTAGTGTGGATCCACATTTATATTTCCTTTTCTCTTTTTCCTATTTAAACAAATAGATGAAATATATCATTTTCTCTCTAATTACCTCCTTATTTCTATCCTTTAATTTCAATCCAAAAAAATTAACATAGAATTAAGTTAGACACAAACTAACGTTCTCAAGTTTGTTTAAGTCAATGAATAAAAATTCCAAACTAAAAGGTTAATTGTATAACATAAGAAATGTTTTGATTGACACTTATAATACAAGATGAAATATATTAAATACATTTTTTAAAATATATTAAGTAGATGTTTGAATATATTTTAAAAAGAAAAACTAATATATTACTTATATTAAACACATTTTTAATATAATTATTTTTTATATAAATATTTAAAAATATATACAATATATTAAAAATATTTAAAATGTTTTAATATTTAAATATTAAATATGTCAAAAATATATTAAATACATTTTAAATATATTAAATATTTTTTACATATTAAATATGTTTATAACATATTAAATATAATTATAATATATTTGAATATATTATAATTATATTTAATATGTTATAAATATATTGAATATATTTTTTAAAATATTTCAAATATATTTAATTTATTAAGTATATTTAATAATATATCAAATAGTAAATATATATAATATAATCCATGTTGGACATTGAAAGCAACACTAAAAACACATGAAAAGTTATGCTATATAATTAAAAATTGATATTTATGTATTAATCAACACATGTGACTCAGTAATAAAGTGTTTTGTTTGTCTTCTTGGATGACAAGTTCAAATCTTTTAAGCCCGAAGAGTACGGTTACAACCGCACTAACAACAAAAAATAGGGACTGACTTGATCCAAACATGGAAGACAGGGGTTTGGAGTGGTTTAGCCAACTTAAAATAATGTTCAAACTGTTTCCACTCGTAAACACCAGTACATGTTTTTGTTATACTTATACAGAACAAATCAGGAGAGATCAATCCTATCAGAGCAGAGTTTAAAACAAAAACCACACTAGGATTGCTCTATAGTTGCTAATTGCTGATAAAGTGGAGCAACTGCGATTAGATACACTTCCTATAAATGATATCATACTATAACAATGGACAAATAAACCTACAACATTTTGCAATCTGCAACAATAACTAAGTTGTTAAAAATGGCATACTATGTTACCAACCGACTACTTTTTTGCCCCACTGAGTCACTGACTGATTTGTCATTCTCAGTGAGATTTTTTTGAATTACGTTGCTCTATCAAAACCACCACCTATCTGCATATGCAGCCATCCAGGATTTGATCCATGAGCATACCCCCTTGCTGACTGTGATCCAAATATCATTCCAGCAAAGTCAAATGGCTGAGCACCAACCTGAAACAAATAGATCAACTGATTAAAAACTAATATATTACGCCATTGACAGTCCTAAAATAAATACAATTCATTACAGAAAAGTTTTTGTGTCTACGTAATTTGCTAAAAATACTTGAGACAAAAGAAATGTAGTTCCAAATTACAATGTTCATCTTAGTTAAACACCGCATCTCTTCTAAAAGATTAGGATAGTTCAAGGAATGATCAGGTCATTTTCCAGACAATAATGTTTGGACTAGTGTGTGTAATTTGGTTAGATGGTGAGAGTATCCTTGGGCTACTTAACATCAACAATGGTCCTTACTGGGCAATCCCTACAGCCTAGGCAGGTACCATTAGCAAGATTTTTGGCCCACTGTGACTAAATTGTGAGGAAATGTTTTTACTGCATGAAGCTTCGTAGTGCATGTTTCAAGGGGTTTCAATGTTATGCACGTTCATTTGGGAATGCCTTACTACTATCGTTTTTTGGTGAATTGCCTTACTACTACTTTGGATTCCAAGTATTTGTTGCTAGCGACTTATCGCCACTGATATTAAAGTTCTGGACAGAACAAATATTATGACAATTAGGAGAGCATGAATTTGAAATTAAGCTACCAGCCTTCCTACCATAATTATGAGGGCAAACATCTCTAGTTCCTACCACTTTTAACTCAGATGATCATGCTTGCTACATTGATAACCACCATCATGATTCTCACCCCTATGCTTCATCATATAACCACAAAGAGAAGTTGGATTGAACTCTAAATCTCATGGAAACTATGGTCACACTCCATCTGAGAAAAAAAATTAGTGAAACTTTGGATTTTCTGAAGTGGTGTTGGTTCCGGTTTTATATGATTTAGATGAAGCAGTTGAAACCCACAACCTTTTGTCCTCTCCTCAAAGGATAACTTACAGGAAGTTGTTCCATTTAAAATGGATGTTATGTTGGACAGAACCAGGGGTATTTTAAGCTAATTCAATTTCCCTCTACTGATTAACACTTCAGTTATTTTGAGTAAGATATGATGATACTTGAGCAACTAAATCGCTTGGTTGTTGAGCTGGCATTGCCAATTTTATGGATTGATATGTAACATGTTCTGGATATCGAGCCTTGAATTTGGGAATGAATTGCACATCTAATCACGTCATTATTCTATTTTTCCCTTCCATATATATTCTGTTCCTTGCTCCACACTGATTCTCCCCTATCTACCCTCAATTTCTCTCTTTTCTGTACTTCCTCTATACATGTTCTGTACCAACTTGACTTTGATTGAGTTTTTCAACTGATTGGTGAGAATGATGCCACAAATGGACCTATATACTTATAGATCACTTTGTTCTATTAGCTTTTCAAATAAAATAAGTCAAGAAGAATAATTTTCTATAAAACAAATCATGTTAGTCCCAAAAATGACAGCAACTAGCACAGACAATAAGTCAACTTGATCAACATCAATGATGATAGACTTACATCTTTAGAAGGAAACCCATCAATAGAAGTAGGGTTCATGTTCACTCTTGAATTAACTGCTTCAAGCTTCATTGAAAGGAACTACAAATCTCAAATTGTTTTGCACTGAATTAGATTCAGTTGTCTAAAAAAATATCACCTAGTGAAAATAGTCAATATAAATAGAAAGATGGAGATATCCACCTCAACCTGACGCTGGAGTGATTGGATGTAATTGATTATCTCATCCAGAACAAGTGCTTTACCAATTACCTGAACACACACAAGAAAAATGACAAGGGAGAAAAACAGAAGCAATAATCTTGCAATGATCAAACAGATATTAGGTTTACCTTGTTGCACCCTGGGACTAAATCTTGGAGAATTTTCATCCTCTCACTGATCTTTTCTCTTCTTGCCTGCCAAAACAGGTATTGCTAAATGGCACACTCTAGAATAAACAGTAAAGATAAAGAAAAGCATCTAAAGTTTCAACACTTTTTATTTGTTTCTGGAACAAGAAAACCGTCCAACAGCGCATGAAGCTCATAACTTGCAAGAAATAAAAAAAGACAGAGAAGTGAGTTACTCTCTCTGCTAGACTGTGGCTATCAGTAGCTTGGCCCCTTCTTGCTCTCACATGAATATAGTCTTGCTTAGGCGACGCAGAAGGTTTAGTGCTTTCTTTGCCAGACTTGTTACCAGCTGCTGAACTTGCTTCTGCCTCAGCTTTCAAACCATCATTTTCAACAGTTGACCCTCCTACTTTCATCCGTTTATTGCTGGAACCATGCTGTTTAAAATTTGCACACATGCATCAAAACTCAGCTTCACAACACTAGTTTTAACAACTCGAATGCAAGAAACAAGAAGCAGATTCAAAGTACACCGTACATAACTTGCAAATCCTCACCATTGTTTGCAGAAACACAACATAAACCAAATTCCCAACATCCGGGAATCGAAAAAAAGTCAAACGGCATTGAATTGATGTAGACAATTAACGAATCAAAAGCAATTTTTTCACGATCACGTTAGTAGACACATCCAATAAAACTTTAACATAAAATTTAAATAATTGTTTATATATACTCCATTTGAATTGGACAATAACATTCCCCACTGACCGATTTTATTATAATTTTAATACATTATAATCATAGAGCAAATTATTTGCTGAAAAATAAGAGAAAAACTGGTTCATTTTCTAAAATCATTAAACATTGACCTTGAAATTAATTACTTAAACAAGGAGTTCTATAATAGTAGGAACCAACAGAGAAAATGTAAGGATTAATTTGGTATTTAGTGTTATTTAAAAGTAATTTGGAGCAAAAAAGAAGAAAAGAGTGAGAAGTGAAACCGAGTGATTTGGAGTGAATTTGGAGGAGTGGGTGGCAGTGACGGTTGATTCCTCTGGGGCCTCAGAATGGGGAAAGGGAGAGCTGAATGGCCAAATCTCCGCCAGAGAGAATGTAGACTCGTTCATTAGAGGAGGAGGGTCCATTTCCATCAATTACTATCATTCAATTCAATTCCTCTCACTCACTCACTAAGTGAACATGTTAATCAATGGATGAGATGAGAGTGACACACCCTTCTTATCTTTTTCCACACACAAAAATTACCTTTTTTTTTTAATTTATTTCTTCCTTCTCAAACCATTCATTTAATTATTATATTTTATTCAGATTCAACCGAGTCAGACAAAGTTCTTTTTAATAAAATTTAATATTCCTGTATTCTCTAAAATTAGAAACTAATATTATCATGGTATTTAAATAAGTAAAAAGAAGAAGAAAAGTATGCGGATAAATAGGTAGTATTATCGATAACGATACTCGATAATCGATAATGCAATACAATACGACCCTTCTCTCTCGCACCATTGGAGAGTGTCACTTTCGAATCTTCGGATCCCAATTGCCCAGTTTTTAATTGCCTTTGTCGTAAATCTCAAACATGTGAACACTTTGACATGTTTTCTTTTCTAATTGCGTAATTATATTCGGTTCAGTTTGTAGATTCTTTATGAGAATAATTCTGCATTCTTTACTAGCATAGTATGAAATAATTGTTACACAAAAAATATACAATCTCATAATACAATCTCATATAATCAATATATATATATATATACTGTTATTGACAGAAATAAAACTTATTTTGTTAATTGTATGTCCTATGTGGTGAATAGAGGGAAGTTACAAATCATGTATTGTTTGAGTGTACTTTTTCTTACTCTACTTGACAAAATTGTTTTGCATAAATGAATCTATAATAAGGTGTTTTGCATTGAGTGTAGATAATTTTGTCCATCATGTGGGATTAGTTGGAGACTTGGAGGAAGTAAATCAAAAGAGATTTTTATTATAATTCGTTTTTTTTGTGTTATTTAGGCATTATGGAAATTAAGGGAAAGTAGTGTTTTTAAATATGAGAAAATTTATAAGTCAGCAGTATGAGACTTGATTAACTATAAAAGCTGAATTTGGTTGAAAGTTACGAGGAAAAGGTTGTATTTTTTTTTCTTTTTGAGTTTTTTATAATGAACTTATTTGTGTTGACGAATGTAAGTATCTTGAATTATAAATCAGTTCAAGTATCCTTGTATTGGCTTTAGTAGATGATTTTGTTTCTGATAAAAAAAACTTACTTTGTTAATCTTTAAGCGTTAATCAATTAGTACTCGATTAGCTTGATCTTTAAAACATAAAATAATAATTTGGAATTCTTTTTTTAATTTGAAATAACAATAACTGGAGAGCAAGAATTTTGAAGATTAAGGTTTGAGATATGCCCACAACACTTTATATTGACTTCACATAATATTTAAGATTTTTCAGAACTTTCTTTTATCTTTGTTTTTTATTTGTTTTGCTTCATGGGAAAATTAAAGAGACAACATAAGCTCCTAAGTGAGTTGTATAACATTAGTTAGCTAACTAGGGTAGTTGAATATAAAACCCTAACATATCACAAAAGTCATTAGTCTTAGCCCTGATGAAAGATTTGCTTCAAATGCCTGAAGGAGGATCTTTCCAAGAGGAGATTGCTTATATTCAAGCCAATACCTTTCAAGTCTCTTCCATATCCATGCTTGGCCGAATTTGAGAAAAGGGGTGTTTAAAATTTTTCTAACACAAATTAAGAAGAAAACGAAAAATGGAAAGAAAAGAATGGAGATTTAAGCATCATTTCTTTGGCAAGGATAAGCCTTAGGTATATCACCACAATGGAGAATTCCATTGATAAGATGAAAGACAATTTGCCACAAGACTCTTAAGAAGGGATAAAGGGAGAGAAAAGCATAGGGGGGAGAGGGAGGGAGGGAGGGAGAGAGAGAGAGAGAAAGAGAGAGAGAGAGAGAGAGAGAGAGAGAAAGAAAGAGAAATTCTCACTTAAAATATAAAAATGCATAAAATGATCAAAGTTTCCAAATGAGAGAGTGAAGTAGCTTATTTATAGGCAAGCTCCTCCTCATGAGGCACCATGGCCGAAAATCACAAGCTCTTTAGAGCTCACTCATGGCCCAAAGGAAATACAAGAGAAATCGATATCAAGCTTTAACAAAAATCCAAAATGCAATATAAGGAAATGACTCAAGATAAGCCCTAACATAAGGTCGTAGGTCCTAATCTACTAATGTACAAGAAAAGAACGAGAAGATTTGGCCAGTATTGTTGGCCTCATGGCAGGTTTAGGCTTCTATTAGAGTGACCAACTTAGTCATGGTATCCCTAGCCAATCTTGTCCACCTTTAGTCATAAGCCTAACAAACTCAGTCAAAGACCCAAAAGTCTCCAAGCTCTCCTCCTTGGACACCTTGCTTGGTGAGGTGTCATCAAGCCTTTTCTTTGGTTAGAAGATCTACACAATATATCACTTCTTTGAAGGAATGACATAGCTAAAATGATGAGAACCTACTCATACTTGCACGGATACTTAGGATGAGACTTTAATAGCGCTTATAAAAAGAAGAATCTCCTAAGATGAGTTTAGCTTCTAACTTTGTGTCACAGTTACATGTGAGATTAAGGAATTCAAGCTCCAAAGCTAGTCTAAGCTCATGTTGAATCCTTTATAGCTTGGCTTGAAAACTGGCTGCATCACCAATTAATCCATTATCCAATGATCCATTTTTCGTTATGATTTTGTAATTAACCTCCAAACAGAATCTTTTACCTTTGTTTTTATAAGGCATTATAATAATTTATTAAATAGGAATGCTAAATATTGCAAAGTTATTCTAACAAAAAGCCATAATCTATATCTAGCACTAAATAGTTACATCTATAAAAAGAATCTACCAAAAAAAGCACTCAATAGTTATAATATATATCTGATCCGGTGTTTATATCGGCTCCTAAACTAAGGAAAGATAGGCAAAGGCAAAAGATGCAAATCCCAAAAGATAGCTCAGACCGGTTGTCAGTGTTGTCGGTATGCTTACTAAGTGGATATCAGTTAAAAACCTGCCAATGCATCAGAATCTCTAAGCAAGGGTTGTAACTTTTCTGAAAAAGCGGCTTGGTCCTGTCAAACATCAAATTAAGAGTTAGACCTCTATCAGACTATGAATATCATCACTAAAGATGAATCAAGTAAGTCATTTTATTGCTCTTAATACTTTGGTGTCTTTGAAATCCTTATTGACTTAAGCGCATAGGAGAGTCTTTACAGGTACTACCACCACTTGTTTTTGAGCCGACGTTCAAAAGACCCTGTACCACAAAGTTGAAGGGCGTTATGTTCCCACTTGGCTAGTGTTGGATAATACCAGATTCCCATTGAACTAATGTAAAAGAGGAGTGACTGAAAGATTTAAAACCGAATCCAAAAGAATCAAAATACCCCTTATATCTAACCATGAAGACTTCGAATATGATTGCTTACGAAGAAGAATACATATGTTAAAAAAAAAGTATATGACCATGTTTGATTATAATTTGTTATCTTTTACTCAATGATTTTACACATAATGAAATTGTTATACTCGTAGAAAGAATTTCTTTTATCTAATTTAGCAACATTAGAATAAAGGAAACTAGAAATGGTAAGAAAGAAATATGCAATCTAATATTATTGAATATGGAGAATAAGAGTTTATATCTATATATGGTACAAAGCTACTCTTGCTAAATAATAGAAATAAATAAAATAGATAGGAACGTAACTTAAACTAGTTGACATTAATTAGTACCCCTCAAGATGGGAAGTCTATGATTCTTAACTTGTAGATAGGGTGTTAAATTGAAGTAGCTAGTTGGTGTTTGCTATTAAAATGAATAAGCTTCATGACATTAACAATAACCATTTTGTGTGACAAAATGATAATTGACATCAATATGTTTGGATCTCTCATGTTGAGTAGGATTAGAAGCTAGGTGTATAACATATTAGTTACATAATATATCATTGAAGAGGTAATGGAAACCATAAACTATTTTAATAAAAAAAAACATACATTCTACCTCCACAAAGGATTTAGAAATAGTAGGCTAATTTTTTTACTTTCATGAAATCAAGGCATCCCAAAGAAAAATAGGAAAGGTTGGATGTGAATCTGAGTGTTAATACATCTTACCTAATCGACATCAGCATAGGCAATCAAATTAAGTGAGGATTTGGAAGGGAAGAACAACCCTTCACAAGGAGATTGTCTAGGATATCTAAGGATACAGTGAACGACCAGTTAAATCAAAAAAATGATGAACTAATTAACAGTTGGATTTATTTAATTCATATAATTGATTAGTAAATAAGTGAATTGGTGTAATCAAACCAAAAAAAATCAATTAAACCAATACCAATTTGAAACACATTAACTGCTAAAGATAAAAATATTGATTTTATATATTTTATTAAAATGTTATTAAAATATTATTTTAATAATACCCATTTGACTAGCGAACCATAGTAAAGGTGTACAAATCATATTTTTATTATATAATTAAGGAGAAAAATGAATGATTTTATGAGACTATAACTAACTAAGTAATTAATTGTGTCATATACTTTTAGGTCTGATAAGAATCTCCCGGACCTAGGGATCCTTGGGAGGATTGCTCCATCTAAGAATATATGGATAAAAAATTTTGAGATGTTTTTAATTGTATAAATATTTTTTTGTGTAATTTTTGGTTATTAAATATTACTCATTTTGGGTGTAGACCCACTCATTTTAATGGTGCAAAAATTAGGAAAGCACAATTCAAGTAGGTTAATTTGGCAGTGAAATGGACCAATCCTCATTGTTAAAAGGCACTAGGTAGAGCTAGTTGACATAGTTAAGAGAAGCAGTTTCCAGTGACAACAGACCATCACTGCCTAACCCTAAACAATCATAAAAGTTAATTTCACCTAAAAAACCAACCCTCTCCATTGCCTAACTTGTTTAGTCAAAAAATGATAATCAGCCAAGAGAACTAATTAAACCCAAGAAAGGTTATGTCTACGATGCCCAATTATGGTTCACCAGTAGAGGACAATGTTGATAGGATCATGAGAGAGACTACTCACTGTAAATTAATTTTCTTCCTGAAAGTTCTAATCGTATTTAGATTAGGGGAAGATTCACCTTTGTAAAACTAGAGAATACCACCAATTTATGTACCAAATTCAAGTTTTATAAACAAAATAACCTTAATGGAGAGGACTAGTCTCATAGTTATGTAAATATATTCACAATGGAATTAATTGTGTGAATGATTAATATGGTTAAACAAAATTACTAAATGAAACCACAGAGTATAGAAAACATTAAACATACAGTTGAAGTTGAGGATTTATTGTAACAAAAGAAATTAACAAACGATTGAATTATATACATGTATCCTTTAAAAACAACCAGACTGGCCGACAGAAGTATCTTTTATTTGGTGATCTGCAACTGAAGTATCTCATTTGCTGCACATTAGCTGAAATCATAGACGGTACAAGAGATCGCTTAGCTCAGATGAAAATAATAAGTGCAAACAAGACCTGTATAAAAGGTACAACTCTGAATAGTTCAATTCTTTTAGCAATATTCCTAACGTACAGCTTAAACCTGCTGATAGGTCTAAAACATTTTTAAGTTTATGTTTATAAAGTTTAGGTATATTACAACTGGAGATCCTGTAAAAGAAGAGCAAGGTAACGAATCTGGTATCATGGATCACACTAGGTAACCCCGCTTTGAGTCTACATTGAAATCTCCGTACACAGAGACAGAGGTCTTCCCAGCATTGTTCATTCAGAAAATTCTATACAGCAAAGCAGAGTTCAGATATTGGGAATGATAGCACATCGGTAATATTGTCAAACGGAAGAATAAAGCTTCTACTTCCATGGACTTGGCTGCCGAGCATCTCTGAAAACAGAAGAGCCACCCGAAGCTGCTGGGGAAGGGGATGATGCAATGTAACTAGTTCCCGACACAGACACGGAAGGTAAGTTCATAGGATTCCCCTGATGACCAGAGAGAGCAAAGCGTGAAGGACTACCAGCGGCCCCCGGATTTGCTCGAGATGGATGTGAAACCTTCATAGAAAAATGTAACAACTAAATATTAATATAATAATGTATATCATGTGTATGATCAGAAAAACAGGGCAACTGAAGGTAAATAATCTATTTATAGGCCCCTCCTTCCAGCTTGACCTTTGTTCATATGTTCACTTGTTCGGTTGGACAAGGCATAATCTACATAGTTTGCAGTGATGTATACATCCATCAAGGTTCTTGTTAAGTTTGCAGCTATGTATTACATCCATGGTTATCAAATCGGGATATAACCTTTGAATACTACTTTTCAAATCTTGAATTCATAAACAATAATTATAATTAGTATATAAAACTCATATATCCATATTCATACAAACACACAAATTCATGATTAATAATAGAAAAACTTATATCTAAATAGGGGTGTCAATTTCATCCAATTATCTGTTAAGTATTCAATCCATCCATCTATAATTCATCCAGTCCATTCATTTATAAAATAGAAATATGATGGATATAATGGATTGGATCTCATTTATTTATTGAATGGATATGTATGTATCCATCATAATTTTAATCCATTGGATTTTACTTCTACTTTTTTTTTATTAAAATTCATTGGATTTTTTAAATTAAAAAAAATCCATTTAGCTGTCATACTGAAAACTGAAAATATCTACCGAAGGAGTAGTATTATTTATGTTTACTTACATATGTTTTGGCTTTTATTATGAAAGAATTAATTTTTCTATTTTCATCCATATACCTTTTATTTAAGTGTTAATCTTTAGGATTTTATTAACCTTACTAAAAATGGCAAGAAATGTAACATTAATTATAATTTGTAGTGGTTTAAACTCACGTCTAATTAAGGGCTGATATTAACAAAATCTTTAGATAATAAAAATTAATATAATTAATATTCCTTTATTAACATCAATAGTGGAATTTGGAAAATAAGATTTAAAATCACACATTTAAAATCTGTTTCGGAATATACAATTTAAAAAATTTGCACGGTGACATTTTGTAATTAAATTATGGTAGGGATAAGTTTTAAAACTAATTGTTTGTGAGCCAGTTTTATAAGGGTTACTAAAATAACCGATATAAAAAACTTAAATTAAAATCGAGTATTTTCTAGTCGATTTCATATATATATCTTACTCAAGCTTTACTTTTTTGTGTGTTACACTCTCTCTTGAATTATGCACTCACGATTCTGAAGAAAACACTCCCTTTCTCGCATGCTAGGTTTCCTTTCCTTTTGACTTTAAAAGACTATTTTCTAAATCAAGTGGCAACAACCAATTTTGGAAATACTTTTTAAAGAAAAGAAACGTGCACTACAAAAATTATGCCTAAGAATTAAGAAAATAAAAAAGAATTAAAAGAAAAAATTTAGAGGGTAAAAAAAAGAAATTAAATGAAAAAATATGGAGAGAAATTAAAAGAAAAAATTTAGAGAAAAAAAAGAAATTAAAGTATAAGAATATAAAGTGAAAAAATAAAAAAAAATTAAATGAAAAAATTTGGAGGGTAAAAAAATTAAATGAAAAAATATGAAGAGAAATTAAAAGAAAAAAGTTTAGAAGAAAAAAAAAGTATAATATAAAATATTAGGTGAAAAAAAAAAAAATTAAGAAAAAAATAACACTATTTTTTAAATGGATGGTTGGATATCCATCCACAAAAAAGATGTTAATGTATGGATTGAGTGAATTTAGTTAATTAAGATTATAGATTTAATGAATATTTCAAGAGTTTTTAAATGAATCATAAATGGATTAATGGATGGATTTTGTTCATCCAATAAAATTTAACTCAAATCTTATACAAATCATTCATTTGATACCTCTATATCTAAGAGTATTTTAGCATAACGAAACACATTAATATGAATTTTAGAATCAAATAAGGCACTAGATAGCTAAGAAATGACATTTTATATTTTAAAATAATAATATTATTTTTACATTTTGATATTTAAATAATATTTATAGTTATTATTTTAAAATTATTACTAAATTCTTATTTAAATCATGTTAATAGTTTTTGTATTAAAATAATATTTTTATTTATTTTATATTTCAAAATGATATTATTTTAATCTTTATTTTTAAATAAAACTCAAGAATCATAGTCATTGATTTTTAAAAAATATTATTTAATTTTCATTTACATGATCCTTATTTATATACTATTTTTAGTTAACACGTTAGCACTGAAACAACAGACGCCGACTTTGACTTCTCACATCCCTTGTTGGCATGGAAGATGAAATTAGGAAGATGAAAACAATGAGTGGGTTACATTTCTCATTTTACTCTCAGAAAATAAGTCAATCAATGAGTGGGTTTCACAACCTCAACAGGGAACACATGTGAAGCCATGCGACCCCGTGTACGATACTCCAACGATACATATGATTCATACCCAAAGACGAGTCACACTCTGATATGTATCACTGAGCCCTCAACTTGTTTCATTTCGCATGTATCATATCACGATACATGCGATACTAACTACCATGATTACATCCATCCATCAAGGTTATTGTTAGTCTTAGTAACCAGCTATAAAAGGAGACAGAAAAAGAGTAAGTTGTTAAAGTTAAGCAGTGACATGAATTCAGCCTAGCCAATTACACAAAACAGCGTATGTATGTTTATACAGATACAAGCCAGTTTATATCATCATAACAAATTAACACAAGTATCAGACAACAGAGTACATGAACCATGACAATAAATTCAATTTAGCAGTACCAATTTCAATAAACTGATTTAAACAAATTCAACAAATTCTAGTTCTCGATTCAACCCTTTCTGGAACTGGGTCCATAACCGGTGTGGCTAAATCAGGTGCACGGTGCACCATGTCCTGTTTAATGTTCAGTGAGTCATTTGGGCTTAGTTAGGTTATGTTTAGATTCACGAAAAGCGATGAAATGAAGTAAAATGAATTGGTATAAATAGAATGATGTGAAATGGAATGGAATGGTATAAGTTCTGTTATTCGGATTGTTTAAAATTAAATGGAATGGAACCATGGTAGTTAATCGGAATTTAAATAATAGAAGTTTGGTGATGAATCGGATTAGAATCACGTTTCCCCCCCTTAAATTACTCAAATTCCTGATTTTTTTGTTTTACCAGGTTTTTAACCCAAACCTGCATCAGACCCGCTTGAGACCCAGTTGATGCAACTTCAAAGTTGCTATTCCTGGCACACGGGCCCTAGAACAGAGCAGTGTTGTCAAATTTCGGTTATGCGGCGCCATGGAGCCATGGCGTGGCGGATTTTCAACATGCCACCATGTGCTGCTCATGGTGTGGCCGTTTTTCATGGCGGTGCCAGATATGGCCATGGCAAAATGGTGGTTCAGGGCAGGCCATGGCGGATTTTTCAGAAAAAAACAAGAAAAAATAGCAATGGGCAATTTTAATTTAACCCAGGAACCCACGGGTCATTTTCATGAAAAAACCCTGAAAATGCTTCCCCGCCCTTCAAACAACACACTCGAGCCAAACACCAACCTTTGAACTTTCCTGCATGTTGTATCTGCCTTGTCTCCACAGATCTGCGTGTCACTGGCGATCATTTCCAATCACCATCTCGGGCGTAAGAGCCTTCTTTCCTTTTCTGCTGTCTCTTTTTTTCATCCTTTCTCTCTCTTTCTCACTTCCCACTTATGTTTATGTTTCGGTTCTTTTTCACTCTCTTCCTAACTTCTTGTTTTGGTACTGTCTCACTCTGTTTCTATTTCATCTTTTTTATTTTCAGCTCCATTTTTTTTTCAGCTTTTGTTTCTATTTCTTTTAAGTTTCATTATTTCTCTGCTCCCCCTCCCTGTTTCATTCATTCTGCTCTCACTCTTTCTTTGTTTCATTATTTGTTTGCTTAGGCTGTTTCATTATTTTAAGTTTCTATTTCTTTTATGTTTTAGTTTCTATTTTTTTTATATTTCATTTTTTTCAGTTGCTAAATTTAAATTTTTTCTCCCTGTTTCCTCTTTTTCGTTTTTGCTTCGTACACTTTCTGGTCACCTTCTCTGGTGATATTATTTTATTTTTTGTCTCTCATGACAAGAAAGGGAATGAAAATAATGACTATTTTGGGCTTGAAGAGGAGGATTAGTTTTTTAGTCTATGTCTTGTTTTTTTAAAACATTTGACTTGCTTTGTTGCTTGAAGTTGATGATTACTATGTTTTTTATAATTTATGTATGTTTCATTTGACTTGATTGAACTTGAAAAGTTATTATGTTACGGTTTTAATTGAGTTATTGTTTTGGATTTGCATAATTATTAACTGCATTTTTTAGTGTATTTTTCTGCATACATAGTTTTTTTTATCATGACCTCCATGACATCCGCCATAACACCGCCATGGCATCCATCATAACCTTTGTGGCCTTTTTTTGGCTCACCCCAATGAACCGCCATCCGCTATTGATAACACTAGAACAGAGACAAACACCCTCCTCTGTCTATGTTGCACCTTGCACAGCCTTGTTGGCGTCAACCACACTGAGAACAAAGGCCTCCCCTGGCACACAGTTGCCACTGTCGACAGAGTCCCCACCATCAAACGCCACTGCCAACGCTGTTTCTGTATCTTTTCCATGCAGTTCATGTCTTCTTCTCTGTGCCATCGTCCAATTCCTCTGCTTCTGTCATCTTCCTGGGTTGTTCTCCACTTTGAATTTCTCTGTTTTGTTTGCCTCAGTTTCTCTCAGGCATGAGTTATTTAAGTGTTTTTAGAATATTGAGTTTATATGCATATATAGGAATTTATATGTATATTTAGGAATTAAGTTTTACGATTTTCAGAACCCCTCTTCAATTCAAATTTGAATCCCAATTTTAACTACCATGAATGGAACAGAACCAGACAGACTGCATTCAGATTCATCCCATCCAATATCCTCCTCTTTTTCTTGACCTTCAATAGTGGTATGTGTGGAGTCACTTTTCCACCCATTCTTACATAAAATGACCAAACAAGGGAATGATAACTTAATTCCACTCATCATTAGATACCTCAACACACATAACTCTAACCACCCTGCCATTGACCCTCCCACACGCATCCTAATAATTCACACACATTCAGTTATCCACAAATTCAAGGCAAAAAACAAAAATAAAACAACCAACACTCATTGAAAACAAACAAAAGGCAGGTAGGCAATCTGAAACACATCAACAACAGGTACAAACTGCAATAATAAGCATTAAGCAATAAACATTACCGTATTCTGTTGAACACTAGGGGTCCTCCTAAGAGGGGACTCTGAAGAAGGCGACATGCTACTCGTCCGAAGCATATTGCGAGAATGCATAGCAGGGTTAGCAAATTCATCTGCTTCAGCCCCATCCACATCAGCAAGAAGATTTCCCTCAGAGCCCAACCTTGGAACCATATTCCTAGTCATAGTCATTGAACCAGTATCAGTTGTTGCATCCCCTGGAAGAGGAACCGAAGGACCACGCACTGCAACCCCTTGCTGCACGCTACATCTCTTTAACTCCTCCTCTGCATTCAATATCTGCCATTTAACACACCCCAAACTATCATTAACAAAACGCAAAGGACACAAACACAGAACCCAACATCCAAACACAAAGTTTTCATTTACCTGCTTCAACACCAACACCAGGCCATGTTTCTTCACATTCAAAACTTGCAACTTATCCTCAACTTCCTTTTTCCTTTTCTCCTTGTCATTAAGCAGATCTACATTGTCAGTGACCTAGCAAAACGACATGTAAATTGTAAACAAACACAACAAGAACCACTTAAATTAAGGAATAAACCCCTAAATCAGTCCTCAAAGCTCTATCAGTCATGAACTTTTAGTCCTTGAAATTTCAAAACAATTATGTTAATCTCTGACTTTACAAATCACATTCACTCAAGTCACATTACAATCCGTAGCCCGACCATGCTCAAATTTGAATGGAGTATTGAAACAAAAAACAAAATAAAATCATTTTAGTCATTTTGTCAGTGAAAATGAAGTTCGAAAGAAGAAGTTCCGAAAGTTCAGCACAGCGGGTGTTTGACATGAATATAAAGTGTTAGGTTCAGGAATGAAATCATGGTCTTGACCCCACATTCGCATCCCCTTAGCCGCTATTCCAGTTGGGAAAAAAATTCGAAAGGAAATTAAATTCATTAAAGGGGCCAAAGCAGAATTTTTAAAATTTTAGGAAATAAAACATTCGACTCATTCAATAGCAAATATCAAATCGAAGATTTATTTTAAATTAAGATATTATTAGTAGATAGGTTAAAAGTGGTTACCGGGTGAGGGGGGTTTTCCGTCGGAGTGGGAATGGCGTCGGATGGTTTTTGCTCCGAAACATGGTTCTCAAATTGAGGGGTTGTTTCCTTGGCAGAAATGACAGCGACGAGTTGAGCTTCTTTGCGATCTTCTTCTTCTTCTTTGACGGTGGTTGAAGGGCCTTCACCGTTGGAGAGAGGATTGGGGTTAGGGTTAGGGTTTGAGGGGTTGAGGCGAGAGAGTGCCTTGGAACGACGTGCTAGAAGGGATTTGAAGTCTCTGAGAGACATTTTCTGGTTTGGCATAGGCCATCGTCGAGGCGCTTCTGGTACACGGTGAAGATTCCCTCTGTAAAGCGAAATGGCCACCATACTCCACTCTTATCTCTTTTCTTTCCTCTCCCCCAATCCAAATCCGATAATTATATAGGTTCCTACCACGGACAAAAGATTTCTGCTTTTTCCTAATGTAATAAGCTCCATGCAACAACAATTACTCTTCTCCATGATGCTCTTTTAAAAGCTAACCCTGTATGGAATAATGTCCAAGGCTTATAAGATATCATTTATTTTTTATTAACAAAATTTAAACTTAACGGTGATGATTAAAAATTAATATATATTTTTAAAAATGTTTAATTATGAAAATTTTGAACTCGTTAACCTAAAAACAAGTTTTATATATTTATTATGAACATAATTTATAGTTAAGAGATTAAGAAAGTAAAACAATAATTTTGTGAAATGGACTAATTTTGACGGTTTCATTAAAATTGATTATTCTTAACTTATATTTTTGCTTCATTGCAAGATTGATGAAATCATGTTTGTTTCTTATTGAATCAATTGGTCTGATTTAATTCTTTTAACAATTATTTTAAATATATTTTTGTGAAAATGGTTTAAAAATCAGTGTAGTGAATATTAGTTATGTTTTTAAATAATTTTTTTCTATTTTTTAATATCTTACTTATGTAACTTTACATGATTAAACCCTTCTTAATTTTATATGACTTAACATGTGTAACTTTGCATGACCTCACTTGTAGATATTAATTATGCTGTTTAAACCCTTCTTAATTTACTCCATTTCTTAGTTATCATGACTATAATTAATAAAAATTGTATGAGCACCACATATTTTGCATTTTTAATGTCGGTCTTGGTTCCAATGTTAAGATAATTAGTATTAAATGTCAAGGATTTTTTTTTCATAAAAGTTAGTTAGTGTAAATCAGTATGAAGATTAAACTTTTCACACCTACAACTGATGTTAAAAGTGACTCTACTTTTTATAATCGGTTTAAGAAGTTCACTTTTCACACCCAATTTTCATAATAACAAATGTTTAAACTAGTCTTAAAAAATTACCAAGAAAAGATCTAGTCTTAATATTTTTCCGCGGTTACATAAACTTTAATAATGTTCCCTAATTTTTTTCAATTGTTGCACATATAAATAAATTTATTCTAATATAGTTGTTTGAATTAAGTTTTTAAAAATTAGTTGAAAACATTCAACAAAAAAAAAATACAAACAACACATGAATAAAATGTTTCAAGGACTCTTTCACACGAAAATATGTTATAAATCTCTACTTACTAGCAAGAATTCTTTCTTAGAAACTTCTTCAATTAATTATCAACAAAAAAAAAACTAGTAAGTTGTGATTCAGTTAATAACGTAGAATGAAATTATGGGAAGAGTCTTAAGTTTGATCTATATTAAATATATTTACCGGGAAGACAAGAAGCCTTAACTATAACTAAACCTCAAACATAACTGTCTCCGTAAAAAGATACCTATGTTTAACAAAAAAAAGTTAGATATATAACCCCTATACTTCTTATAAGACTGACAATCCTTAACTTTTAAGCTAGTTTTTAGGTTGAATTAGACCTGCTTATTTTCTAATATGATGTTAAAATTTATTTGAGATTCGTTGTTGGGTCACCCATAAGGGGATGTGTTGTAAGTCTCATGTTATTTAAGCCATCGTGTTTGTCCATGCTCTACATATTCATTGATGGACGTGAAGGAGTGTGTTGAAAGTCTCACGTTGCACTAGTGCAAAAAAGGGTTACAAACATAGGATATGAACTCGGTTGAATAGAAAACGTGTTTGAAAAAGAGGCGGTGACATTTTTAAAATTATCACATAGTTATAAACCGAGTTCTTAGGATGCACAGTTTTTTATTTTTTTTTTAAACACACCTAAGAACTCGATTCTTCTACAACTGAGTTTTTAGGCCGTTCTTTTTTTAATTTTTTTTTTGAAGACACCTATGAACTCGAATCTGGTGGGAACTAAGTTCATAGGGCCAAATTCTTATACTTATAAACTCGGAGTTTGTAGGAACTGAGTTCTTAGGGTACATATAAAGTCTCTCGCACATTCGTTTGAAGTCATTTTACCCGTTTAAACCCTTTAAACTGATCGCGTGTCCCTAAAACCTTATTTTAATCCATATTGCTTCCTTCTATTGCTTCCATTACGTGTGAAGTATGTGTCTTCTTCTTGCTTCCATTTTACGGGTGAAGTTTGTGTCTTCTTCTTGCTTCCATTGCTTCCGTTGCACATGAAGTCTTTGTCTTTTTCCTTCCTTGACAATATACACACAATCAGTAACTCTTCAAACACCTTAACACATATGTTATATTGTTGTGTTAATATAATCATGTTTCTTTGCCATTTTATCTTGTTGCCTAAATTTGCGTTTTGTTGCTTGCCATTATATTAAGTATGGAGTTTAGCATTGGGACGTAGCATGGATAGAGGGTTTACACAAACTGCAAATCATATGTTTGACAAAATACCTCCTTTGATGGAATGGTGCACACACACCATGTGTTTGACAAAATGCACACTACACACACACCACGTGTTTGACAAAATGCACACTGCATTACTAGTTTTGGAACCTTACCCTCTTTTATATGAAATAGTTTTAGTTCCAAAGAGTTATAGTTTGCATGAGATGAAACTTTCTATCGTAACTTTAGTGTTGATTTAGGGGTTAAAATTTGAATTTTTAATTCTAAATTTAAATCTCAACTTTTATTATAAATAAAAAACTTTTTGTCATGTAGCCATGCTAAACTTATTGGTAATATATTATGTTAGATATTATACATTATATTATAAGTAAGTCCTAAAATATACTATCCCTCAAAGTATGTTAATCTTGATTTTCATTTTAAATTTTAAAAATTGAAACTCTAAATCTAATCTAATTAACTAACAAAGAGGTAATAACTGATAAGTTTTGATTAAAATAATTTATTTTTATTTTATTTTCTATTCATAATTATAATAGTTCCTAATACTATTACCCCTTATTTTATTTTCAAAAAGAGTTACCTAAAAATTTTATTAAATTATAAATAATAATAACTTTTTCCTAATTTGGACCATAAGTTTAAAGACTAATTTTTTGGACAATAATTTTAATTAGTTTACTGTATTCATTCACTAGTACGTTACGATGTCATTTCATGACTTAAGAATCATATGTTTACAATGATTTTCTTAATTCTAATCGACTAAGTATACTCTATGTTGAACAGTGTCACACCTTAAGTGTTACATTTGGGCCAAATTCATGGATAGAAGATGGATTAATGCTCCACATATAAGTGAAGAGTATGAGAGTGGAGTTGAAACGTTTATAGAGTTTGTAATTCAAAATGTCAAAGATGTGAATGGAAGATACTTTTCCCTTGTATTAAATATGGGAATACACGTCTACTAGGCTTGGAAGTGTTGAGGGAACATGTGTTATGTGATGCTTTTCTCAAGAACTATACGCGTTGGATATGGTATGGTGAACATGTTGACACGCCGAATATAACGAATGAAAGTCAAAATGAAGGTTCTGCACATGATTTTGTTTATGATATGGATGATCAACTTGAGGAAATGATTCATGATGTGGGTGAAGAAAATTTTAAGAGAGCACATGTGTATGAAACTCTCTGTGAGGATTCAGAGAACCGTTGTATCCAAATTGCACTAATTTCACATAATTTGTTGGCAGTTTTACGATTATTTAATTTGAAGGCGAGAAATGGGTGGACGGATGAAAGTTTCACTGAATTGCTGCAACTATTGAAAGAAATCTTCCAACTAGTAATACCTTGCTAAATCGTAACTACGAGGCTAAAAAGATTTTGTCTCTTGGTTAGAGTATAAGAAGATATGCACATGTCTGAATAATTGTGTGTTATACGAATATGAGTATAAAATGATGCATGAATGTCCAAGGTGTGGGTTGTCATGATATAAGAAGGCCGGTGAGGAGGTATGCACCAAAAGGCCTCCTACAAAGGTGTTATGGTATTTGCCTATCATTCCTAGATTAAAGCGTTTGCTTACCAATGAAGATGATGCGAAGCTGATGAGGTAGCATTCTGAGGAGAGGTTGATTGATGGACAACTTAGGCATCCGACAAATGGGTTACAATGGAAGAAGTTCTATTTACTATTTTTAGAGTTTGCAAATGACCCAAGAAGTTTAAGACTTAGACTGACAATAGATGGAATGAACATTGATGGTTCAGAGTCAGATTTAGAAGCGGGGTTGAATAAGTCTTAGACTTTTTTTACAGAAATTTGAACCTTTAAATACCAGTAATCAGATGTTTAAAGCACAATTGAAAGGAGTAAAGAAAGGAGAAGAGAGAACACCAAGAATTTATATCGGTTCACTTCCAACACAGAAGCTACGTTCAGTCTCTTCTAACTTTAAGGATTTCCATTATTGTTAAAAAAACTCCTTTTACAATAACAGCACTAAACTTGTGCCACAAGTATTCTTGACTCCAACCACTCTTAGCTTAAACCCAAGTATTCTTTCAACAAGTCATTCCTAGCTTAACAACCCAAGTATTCTTTCACACTGAAACTAAGGGCTGGTAATCACACTAGACTTTTACACAAACTGACTTGTAAAGGTAAAGTACAAGAGAGTTTCTTAGAACTTAGTATATGAAGGATTGTACAAGAATGAACAAATAAACTAAGTTAAGAAAGACAAAAGGACCAAGGTCTACTAGGAGCATAACAACAAAGAAGGCCTTTGTCTTCTAAAAGACCAAGAAGAGATTTAAGGAATTTGATCACAGAGAATGAATATTCTTGATAGGTTTCTCTTCTTCGAAAATGAATTTCTTCAAGTATATATAGGTCACTTGAGATGACCGTTGATGATATGGGAAGGAGATATGATCGTTGGAAATCCTTTGAAGAAGTTTTATTTTAAGCGTAGGTACCAGACTTTTGAGGATCTGAAGGGATGTCTGAGAGACTGGTAGCAAGGAACTTTGATACTTGCATGAATAAGGTGTTCCTTGATATCTCCAGAAAATAAAGCTAATTGTTGGCTTTCTTTCTCCTAGAAAACACATAGAGATCAATGCTATAATTCTTCTGATTTGTTCTGACACAAATACTAACTTGGTTCAGCTTTTTGGAAGTGTGCAGAGTTGTACGTTGAGTTCCTAAAAAATGGCATTGGTTATTCTGCTGATTTGTCTCTTATCTCCTTTGATGATAAGCACATTCTTTTTTATAAGGGCTTAACTTCTAATGCATCGTCAAAAAGGTTTTTAGAATGTTGTGATTTGTACTTATGAGTAACGTTCATGATGTAAGTTTCTGATGCCTGAAAAGTCTGAGATTTGATTATGGTGATTCATATGACTGAGACTCCTTGAATCAAACTTTTTGGTTAAAGTCTAAAATTTATCTTTTGATGGATTAGACTTCTACTTTTATGATGCTTTCTCTTTTACTTACAACTTGTGCACTTGGTATATAATTCATAAAACACTTAGATAGATAGATTAGATTACACATAAGTAGACTTTATTTAAATACATTAATGTGTGTTATTAACAAATCATAGGGTCTGGTTATAATAACATAATTTAGGGGTCTGGTCCAGGAATAACTTTTTCAACCAGACTTGTTCTCAACAATTTGCCTCTATTTGTTGATAAAAACATCCTTTCTTTTTCATAAATGAAGTCCAGAATAATTTGAGCAAAAGGAGGATGATTCAAATAATACTTCCCAAAACTTGTATATTGTCAAAGCACTTGATCATATATCATATCAGAGCATACATACAGGAAATTATGTGTAAGTAATATCAGAGCATATACATAGATATGTACCAGAGCTAAAACACCCTTGAGATTTTCAGGAGGATTAGAGCTTTAAAGAGTTTACTAACATTAGTTCATTTGATATGTAACATTTTATTTTCTTATCAGAGCATTAGATAGACCAAATAGGATTAGAGCAATTAAAGATTTATACTTAAAACATCTTGATATAGGATTATGTCATGCATGCTTAGAGAAAATATCATATATCAGAGTATTCAAAAACAACTTCATTGAATATATGGTAAAGGATCAGTACAATTCATTGTGTTGTAACAAAGCATAACAAACTAATCATAAAACAAAATATACTACAGATGCAGTCTCCTTAAAACTATACCCACAAAAAAATACTTCTATGTTCTTCCCTTTTTGTTATCAACCAAACAATAGGGACATCATAGAGGATCAAAGGGTTAAACCACGGGCTGGTGTAGAAACAATAAGGAGTGAAGTTGTAGTTGAAACAATAATAAAGAAACAGGTTTGGAAAACAAAGATGTCAGAGGAATGGAAGAAAATGATAGAAGGATGATAAAGAAAAAGAGGCTGGTCAAGAATAGATGGTTCAGAACAAGAGTCTTCTTCTCTAATCGTCCATAGATAATGGCACCAAAAAGCATCAGCATGTTTATCTGTTGGCTTGGGAGGAGTCAGGATACTCTACAGAGACTCCTTAGATAGCTCACGAGGTCTGAGAGGGCCTTTATAGTGAGACTTATCTTGGGGAGCATGGGTTACTTCATCCGGCTTAATTGAATCCTTACAGCATAGGTTACAAATGGTTTGGTGCAATCAAAATTTTCTTCCCGGGAGTCATAGCTATGTGAAATTTATGGTACTGTAAACCCTATCTCATATCCCTCTTGACACAAGTCTCTTCAGCCTAGAAAGCAAAGTACATAGCAATGTCCGTTTCTGAGAGAAGGTTGGGGTAATTCATGAGTTTTCCATAAGTTATAAGGGGAACATAGCTAGAAGCAGATGGAAGGATATTAACTTTTCTTTTGTTAAAACCATGGGCTTTGACAATGGTGAAGTTAAAAGGATGATAATAGCCTAAGTCTCCTTCATTAAAGGTGGGTTTGAAGTTTCTAAAAAAAGGTGCACCAGGGGTAATGAGATAAAAGGAGTAACTTTTGAGTAGTTTAGGAGGAGAGGGAGGTTGTGGAACAAAGGCAAGTGCAAGTCTAAGTTCAGGTAGGATTAGATTAGGCTAGGAGGTCTGATTTGGTTGGGAGGATGAGCTAAACTCAAGTTAGGATGGGTTGTTCAGAGAACCAGACTTTGCTCTTTTTAGACTTGTCTCAGACTCACTATCAGTTCTCTTCTCTTCACTGCAACCTTGGTCCTAAAACTATCTTGATCACTTTGAAATTCACCAACAACCTCATAGAATTTGTTGATCCAGTCTATGTGAGTCCACTTTGGAACATCATACCCTGGGAAACTCTTTAGATGACAAACAATAAACTTAATGTACTAGGAAAAGCTAGGCTAGCCACCAAACTTCATTAACTAATAAAATAACCATAGATCAATCATCAATGCAATATAGTAAAAATTACACGATAGTCTTCGAGTAATAATATTCATATTGATGTATAAATTATCATAAACAAGCCAAAATTCTTGATTCCACTAAACAATTTCTAATATTCATATTGATGTAACTAATCCAAACAAGATTGAAATAGGATATGGCTAACACTAAAATATACCAATTAATTAATCCAAGCAATTGACTCAACTTTTGGTATCCAAATTTAAGAACAAGACCAATTAACATGCAGTAATTTACACTTTACGGTTATCATTCTTAACATCTATTTGAATGTTATATCAAAATCTACAAATTAAAGTAATGCTCAATCAAAATTTACATAATTTTGCACACCCTCACCACTCTTGCTCTTATACACTTATGCGCACATACACAATCAGCATAATAGAGATACACAACCTCACTCATTCAACTATACAGATATACACACATACACACATTGATCCACACATACATGTTCACACATTCAAATACACTAAACCCTAATCACACACTCATACTAGAATACAAAGAGTGAAAAAAAAGAGAATACAAAGAATGAGAGGCTAACCTTTTTTACTAGAGAGAGTCATCTCCAAAATAAGGGTTGTTGTTAAAGGCTTCACCAGATAAATGGAGGAGGAGGGTTAGGTTTACATCATGATAGAAAGGAGGAAAGAGGGTTAATAAAGGAGCTTCATAATGAAAGGAACAAGGAAGGGAAAGAAGCAAGGAATGGGGAACTAATAAAGATAAAAAGCAAATGGGACTTACCATTAGGTCATTGTTGTCATTGAAGGGTCATCATCAAAGGGTCGTTGCTAGAGGATCTTTAAATTAAAGGAAGGACAAAAATGATTACAAAACGAGAAAGTGAGAAAGGGAGAAAGTTAAGGTAGGGGAAAAGTAAAGGGGGAAAGGTATAGGGATTGGGGGTTGGGGTTGGGTTACGTGTTTTAGTTTAATGATGGACCTATATCTTTTGCCAACTAGGTATTTAATTTAAAACTACATGACACATTACAAAAAACTAAATGTTTAGTGGCCACATGTTTATTATTGGCGATGGGCGTTAGACGCAACATTCCTTAATTCAACGGTTAACTTTTAGCAATGGGTCTGGCAGTGACTCTAGGTTAATAAAATAGCAACAGACACAATTGCCATCACTAAAGTATTAATTTTTCTCTCATTTTTTCTTGACCAGCTAAACCTAGTGACGAGGCCTTTTACATGCCTAGTCCACATTAGCGACGGGGCAGGCGATTGTAATTTTTAAATACAATAGTGATGACCACTAAGTCTATCGCTATGTTATTAAATTTTTATCTCAATTTTTTAATTGGCTCACTAAAACCAATGATAGAATAAGCTACAGAGGTATTTTCATATGCCTAATCCATGTTAGCAACGAGAATGAATTAATTATATAGCGAGGTCCCTTATATTTGTTGCTATATTATAAATTTTCCCTATGATTTTTCATTGGCTCGTAAAACCTAGCGATAGGGTTAGCCATAAAAGTCTTTTGCATGCCTAGTCCATGTTAGCGACAAGTGTGGCGACAAGCATTGTTAACTACAATAGTAATGACGCTCAAGTACCATCACTACCATATTAATTTTCCCTCTGATTTTCTTTATTGGCCCTAAAACTTAGCGACATGGGTAATGTTGTCTCTATTGTTTTCTTGACACTTTAGTGACGATTTATGCAACAAATATCTTTAGCGATGGTTGGAGTCTCATTGCTAGTTAACAAAGGCAACAATGATATAATAGATGAACTATCTCAAGTAAATATACAACCAACTTCAGTGAAGGATGTGCTGATGTAACATCCCAAATTTTAAAATAGAGAATTAATTAAGGAAATAAATATTGAATAATTGAATGCGGATTATTTAATGTCCCAAATATTGGAAATAATTAAATTAAGATTTTCGGGGACTATTATTAATTTATTGGGACTGAATAATCAGAAAACTGACTCGGTTAAAATATGAGTGTCAGACCAAGTATTTATGATTGAGATTCCATTGGTCAGGATTGTAGATAATATTATTGGGAATCTAAATGTGTATTCAGAATAATTTTTAGAATAAGTATTGAGCCCGAACAGAGATCCTGTTTGTGGCAAAATGGAAAATTTAAATGAATGAGGTTAAAATTAAAACAAAACTTCACTCTCACTCTCATTATTCACGTTGTTTTTCTGCCCAAAAAAGGAAACACTCTTGTTCTCCTTTCTTCTCATTTTCTTATTCCTATTCACTACATCTTCTTCATCTTCTCCTTCTCCAAAGAGTAGTGGTGCCCCTTCCCCTCTCATTTTCGTTCACCATTGGGCAAGGAGAAAACAATGGGTGCTTGAAGTTTTTCCTTCTTCTCCTCCATTTTCAAGCTCACCTTCCTCTCCCTAGCAACCCATTTTCGTTTCTTGATTGAGGTAAGCTCTTTCTCATTTTAATGGTATTTGAACCCTAAAATATGGATTATTAAGGCTTGGGAGAGTATTGAGTGCATATGGGTTATTGGGAGAAGCTTTAAATATGAAAACCTAAGGTGGGGTGAAATAATTATGGACTTTTATGAGCATTAATTAGGGTACATTAAAACGGGGTTGAAGGATGATGAATATTGATGTGCATTTATGATATGGTTGGGTTTTCATAAAACCCTAACTTATGAAATTGGGGGAAATATATAATGTGAATGGGAAAGGCATTAAATGATGATGAAAATGTCATTTATGATGAGAGATTTCCATAGATGATGATTTATAATGGTAGTTGGGAACAATTAATAAGGAAAACCCACTTAAGGAGTTAGATGTGGAAATAATATGTATGGGTAACTTATGTTGTGACCCTTTTAACCATAATGAGCCTTGATTTAAGGGAAGGAATTCCCCAAGCCTAATTGGGCAAATGAATAGAACTATAATAGTTTCTACATGATGAGAATCATGTGTATATATAAATGTATGTATATTGAAAAAGGTGCTTAAATGAATGATTGATGTGGTCCTATAATTGAATGGTGTAGGACTTGATAACACTTGTAAGGCGGGAACATCAAACCCGGAAGTCTACTTCTCTTGAGGTAGGAGAGAAGTGTATTTTCTAAATGCATGAAACCTTGTATATTGATAATGTGTATTGATGCCATGTTGCATATTGTTCCTTGAATGGATGTAGTGCCTTATGTGTGTGATATGAAATAGAGATTGAATCTTGTGATGGTTGATTGGGAAATGGTATATATATATGTGGTATTAATGTTGTGATTGAGTATGAGTGGTACCCTAAATAAGAGGGTGAGATAATCCTTATGAGGTTAAGGTATGCATGAGCATTGTTACATACATAGCATAGCATGCATAACATGATACTTGAAAAGTGGTTGTTTTATTAAAATATATACTTTGATTTTCTAAAATTTAAAAAAAAAGTAACATCTCTTACTATTTATACATTTCTTTTAATAATATTTTCTTTAATTTTTTTAAAAAATTATTTTTCTAATTTTTTAATCTTAATTTGACACATTTTTAAAAAAAAATTACAATTTTAACTTTGGCGGGCCAGCCCGCCAGCCCACCGGGCCCGCCTTAGGCGGGGCGGGCCCTGAATTTTGGCCCATTTAACTTGGCGGGGCGGGCCAGCCCGGCCCGCTTTTTGGCGGGCTTTGGCGGGGCGGGCTAGCCCGTTTTGCCATCCCTATATTTTTTCACTGGCCAAATCTCGCTTAGGCGAGAGTGGGTCTCGCTCAGGCGAGACACCTCTACGTTGGGTATATGCATACTGGACAATTCTCGCTTGAGCGAGCTCGCCTTCGCTCAAGCGAGAGCCGTGTCAAAATGTCCCTGGGCGTGGTTTGCTCAGGCGAATAAGCATCTCGCCCAAGCGAGACTGCCCATACATCAGTTGTTGGCCACTAGAGGAGATTCGCTCAGGCGAGTAAGGCCTCGCCCAAGCGAGAGCGAGGTAAATTGCCACTGGACCAATTTTGCTTGAGCGGAAGGCCTTTGGGTGTGGCACTTGCTCAAGCGAACGAGCGTATGTTGGGTTCTAGGGCACTTTCGCCCACGCTCGCTTGCCTCGCCCAAGCGAATCCTGAGGATCTCGCTCAAGCGAGATAGGGTTTGCTCAAGCGAAATGGCCCTTGATACTCTTTTTTTCCTTTCGCTCAGCATGTTTTGTGGCTCGCTCAAGCGCCCCACTTGGACTCACTCAAGCGAGTGGAGCCCTGAATCTCCAAAACGTATTTTTCTCATTCACTTGGCCTTTCCTTGTATCAAATCTCCTTCTTGCATCATCTTAGATATATTTTAGGCAGATTATGAAGTCATTAAACCTCATGATTTTTACCTCTTTAAATCCAATCATATAACATTAATTTAATTAATTCTTTCCGCTGTTTTTAATTGAGGATTTCTTGTTAACCATTTTTAACTTACCTTCTCATATCTCCATATGTGAGATAGGTCTTTCATAGATCCAGGGTGATGAATTAAGTTTCACTACTATATGTCTTTATTAAATAATGATGTGAAAATCATGAAAAATTTACCCCCAATTTTCGAGGTGTTTCAGTTGACACCTTACCAATAAATATTAGTGATAACACCATGTTCCTTCGCTATCCCACATCACAATCCTCCAATAGAGGTGATTCTTGGTCGTTATTTTATGGCTAAATTCTTATAGTTAAAATAAAATTTTCTTGTAATTGAATGCCTTTTATCTGCAAAAGATGACTTTTGTCAAGAAGATTAGGGATACCTTGTTGGAACTTATGGATATGCTAAGCTCTTTACAAAGTTCAGAGTTTGTTTTAATTTCATCAATGTATTTTTTATTTTGATTATTTAACATGGTAGTTTTATTTTTTTATTTTTTATTTTTTTTACTTTCTTTCTTTTTGAATTAGCACTTGCAATATCTATGCCTCTATTACACTTTAAATGTAACTGGTAGATTGCCAAAGTTGTAGTCATGATAAAGTATAGCTTCTCTTGTATGATTAACCAACCATTTTTACTCTAAATGAATTTTTTTATATTAGTTAGTTTAATATTCATTAGTATATATTCCATATGTTGGCTTCGGGTTACTATCACTAATGGAATATGTCATAAGAAGTCTCTAAGCATTTGTAGCAATGTCAGGAAATAAAATCTAGAAAAACTTCAGTTAAGATTAATATGGCTACTCTTTGTTCTTTTGGTGTTCCATGTTGATAGTAATAGAAGATAAGCTTTGTGCATTTAATAATTGATAATGGAGGAGTCTCATTGTCTTACATATGCTTTTGGATATTTCTTTTTAAGTCTGAATTTCAAACAACCATTAGTGATTATACTCACCCGTTTATCTAGTATAAGTTCATTTTCTTTTATTAGTTTGTTGCTCCTTGACTACATTCTATGTGTATGCTTTTAGTTTTGCAAGCATGTGTAAAGTTGATACTCTAACTATTTACTCTTGTTTATTAATTATCATTTCATGAACATTAAAGGTTATTGCATATCCATATGGTAATGTAAAAGTTTTAAACTTTTTACTTAAATAAGGAAATTTATGATTAAATTTTCTTATATTTATGATTAGAAAAGTATAAGATACTTGATTTGCTTATGTGTTATGTGTAGTAGATAGTATGAATTAATCATGTTTATTCTACTTAAAGATTATTAAAATTTATTTCACTGCTAATTTAAACATGTTGCTAGGATATGGTTATGTTTAATGCATTATGCACTGTGTTTATACTATAAGAAAATGATATTATAGTAGGAGAACATGGAATTCGACCATTCCCACGCTCCATATAGCATAGAACATATTTGAAATTCAAAAAGCCGTTCAATACTTAGTTTTGGCGTTGGAATTTTGGTTGGGGTGTAGGACTAGTGTCCCACATCAATTTTACGTCCCCTAGTCCCACGTCATTTTTACGTCCCTTATCTAATATCCTTATTTCACCCTTCCCTTTTTCCGTCTTCCCAATTCCATATTCTCCTTTCTCTCAATCCTTTTTCCTTTCTCTCTATTAGAGGTGTTCGTGGTTCAGATTTTAGACAAAAGATCATCTGATTTAATTATATTATTAAGTTGTAGTTTGACCTAATTTGGTTTGGTTAGAATATATGATGGCATCTGATCCAATCTAGTCTGATCAAATGTGATCTGAATTGAATTGGTTTGTTGGATTTTATATTAATTATATTTTTTTGCAAAATAAAGTATAAGACATATAGTTATAACCTAATAAACTAAGAATAACTACTTCAAAAACAAAATAAACACTCTAAGATTAATTCATGTATATATAATTTAGTAAAATAATATAAATATAGGAGTAATATATTGAATATTACGATTCGGTTAAGCTTGGTTTACTTTTCATAGGTAGATTAGAAATCTGTTACAAACCGTACACCTTATGTGACTTTTTGTGGTTTCGATTTGATCGATTTTTGATTATTTTGGATCAGTTGAGCTATTTTATTTGGTTTGGATTAGATGAAGAACACCCTTACTCATCATGCCTTTATTTCTCCTTCACCAAGCCACCACCAACCCACACCTACCTATCACTAACCCATACTAACCTATCTTCATCACGTACATAAACCATTGCCATGCCATCCACCACACTCGATAAAACGATCTTTGTTGAGCCTTAAAGCTGTCTAGGAGGCACCGTTAAAGGCAGGTTAGGGTGTCTCTATTATGATTCCTATATATGTAACAGGTTTTGATAATGACTAACCTAAAGATAATTCTAAGACAAATCAGACTAATACCTTTTGAGCTAAGGCATACAGTTAAGGAAATGAACCAAAATCAAATGGACCTTAAGAAGTCCTTACATAAACCTTTAGATCAAAGGGTAAACAAAGCTTCAAGAGAATGGCCTTATCTTTAGAGCTTTCCTTGAGATGATTATTTTTATCAAGATAGTTAAGTCTTAAAGTGAGCTAGGTTAACTAATCTTGTATGTTAAAAATAAAATGCTTTAAATGAACTATTTAATGAACTACAATTTGGACAAAATTAAAACAAATGGTTCGAACCACCCTGAGTCAGGTGTGGTTTAAACCACACCAGGAGGTTGGTTTGAACCAGGAAGTTCGAACCACTAGCTTGTTGGTTCGAACCATCTTATGCAAATGGGCTTTTATTCTAGGCTTAACTTATTTCTGGTAACCTAGTATATTTCTATTTCCTTATTTGGTGAGAATTTTTTCTATAAATTGAACACCCATGTTTTAGAAACTATATCCCACTACTTAGTTGTTCTTATATGAGTTAATTTCGCTTACTCAGTTAAAGTCTTTTCTATCATAGGTTCTATTCTGTAAAGTTTTCTTTTAGTTCTCTTTAGACTAAGAGTGTTTTTGGGTCTAAGGTGAAAGAAAACCTTCTCTAGAGAGACCTTTGAGACTTTATCGATCATATTGGGATTGGAATTGGTTTGTGAGGTATTATTAAGCTTTAGGCAGGTAGTCTAAGTAATCAAAAACCTTGTAATTGATTTATAGTAGTGAAAAATTTTAAGCCTTTATGTTGGCAGACTAGACTAGATCACAGTTCTGGTGATCAAACCAGGATACATTGTGGTTTGCTCTTCTCATCTTTATCTATTTGTTTAATTATTTTTATTTGTTTATCTTATTTGAAAGTCTCTTTCACTCTATCTGTTTTATTCAAGGATTTGTCATTTTAAAATAAATAGATATTTAAAATAAACATTCCTCTAAAACGCTTCTAAAAACTCATGTTTTTTCCAGACTTAATTCATCCTTTCTTAAGTCTAATGTCACTTTCCATCAAGTGGTATCAGAGCTTGGTCTCTTGCTTAAAGCTTTATAGCTTCAAGAGAAATGACCCAAAATGGAATGTTGGGAGATGGAGTGACTATTAATAGACTGTTGACCTTCAATGACCTAGGATATAATTTCTAAAGAGCCTAAATGCAAATCCTCATTGAGTCAGCCAATGAAGAAATTTAGGATGTTATTTTAAATAGCCCTAATATACCTATGCATACTATTGATGGAAACAATCTTTGGGCAAATAAAGAGAAAAAAACTAGCTAAATATGATTTGAAAGGTAAAAATATTATTTGTTTTGCTCTTGGCCATGATGAATTCTTTAGAGTTACTAATTGTAACAACGTTAAAGAAACATAAGATACTTTGCTAATCACCCATGAAGGAACTAGTGAGGTTAAAAGGTCTAGAAAACACCCTTAATCATGAATCAGAATTATTTGAAATGCTTCCTAGAGAAAATATTTTAGATTTACAACAATGGTTTGTTCATATAAATCACCTTTTGACATTGGGAAGATCCTTTCCCAATGAAGATCTAATAAACCATGTTTAAGATGTTTAAGCAGGGAATGACAACTAATAGTTACTACAATACAGGACTTCAAAGACCTAGAAAGTATGTCCTTGACAACCTTTTTTGGAAAATTATAAGAATATGAGCAATAGTTATAACTTCTTAAGAAGTCTGAGGGTAATGTAACAAAAAAGAAAAATTCAGCATTCAAAGCCTTGGAACAAAAGGAATCAACTAGGGATGAAAATAACAATGAGGGAAATAAAGCATGGCCTTTTCATCAAAAAGTTTGGAAAGTTCATGAATAATAAGAATTTCATGAAGAGCAAAAATAGGAAAACAACAAAGAATACCAATCTCACACGTTTCAAATATGGTAAAGTGAGACACTTTAAGTCAGATTGTCCACAACTTGTCAAAATGCCAAAAAATAATAAAAAGGTCAAGAAAAAGGCTTACATAAATTGAAAATGTCAACAATGAAAACTTCATAAGCTCATCAATTTCATCAAATGGTGAAAAGGAAAATTTGTGCCTCGTGGTAAGTCACCAAGATGAAGATGAAAATAAGGTAAGTGACCTATATGAAATTACTTATAATAAATTATTTAATGCATTCCATGACTTGCAAGATGACTTTTTTTTTTAAATTAGCAGTAAGTTGAAAAGGGAAAATGAACATGTTTCTGTTCTTGAAAAGAAAATAGAATTTGTTAATATTGTTTATAATAATTTGGCCAAAAAGAACTTTTCTCTTGAAACTTCTTTCTCAAAAGTCAAATTAGAGTCCTTTGTATCCAATTGCTCCAATTGTAAACTTTTAAGAATGAGATCGAGGATTTGAAAGTTCTTTATCTAAATTCATTAATGGTAAAAAGAATTTAGACATCTTGGTAACCAAAGATATGTTTTTGATAAGGCTAAAATAGGATATAAGCCTAGAAAGCAATAAAAATATTATAAATTTTCTTTGGTAACCAAAGTAAAACATCTTTTGTTTCATAAAGCAAATCTGAAAGTCCATTCATTCAATGTTTTTATTGTGGAATAAAAGGACACTAAGCCTCTTTTTGTAATACTAGAAAAAAAGACGCATTTAAACAAAATTTTAGGACAAAAGAGATTCTTCGACTAATACACAAGGACACAAGAAGTGATGGGTACCTAAAAAGGTTAACCTAGGATATTCTTGCAGGTTTGATTTAAATCAAGCAACTCAAGATAGTACCTAAAGAGTGGATATTGAAGATATATGATCGGTGACAAGTCCAAATTTGTTGAAATTTAACCAAGAAATAAAGGTTATGTGACCTACATACAAAGGGAAAATCCTTGAAGATGGAGATTTAGGTAATTCTCAATCAACCTCTATCTCTAATATGCTCTTGGTTGAAAGGCTTAAGCACAACCTTCTGAGCATAAGCTAATTATGCAATAAAGGTAATTGTGTTATTTTTGATTCTAGATGTGGTGTTATTAAGGATGAAAATGACAAAAAGATAAAAATTCATTTTCACATAGAGTCGATAATGTTTATATGAATAATCTTAATAGCTTACCCTCAAATGATGCAAAAAGCCTTTTTACTAAAGGAGAAAAATCATGGTTATGGCATTGGAGATTCGTTTATATTCACAAGTATTTAAACAGACATGTTTCAAAAAAACCTGGTAGACGGTTTATCTTTGTTAAAATTTAAAAATTGTTTTTGTGATGCATGCCAAAAGGTAAAACAAATAAAGGCCTCTTTCAAACCCAAAAATGTTGTTTCAACAAATTGGTCCTTACAACTTTTACATATGGATCTTTTTGGACCGTTTATAATAACAAGTTTTGGTGGGAATTTTTATGCTTTTGTGATAGGTTACAATTTCTCTAGATTTACGTGGATCCTTTTTATAACTAATAAAGATGAAGCTTTTAAGAAATTTTCTAAGATTGTTCAAAATGAAAAAGATATGAAAATTGTATTCATTAGAAATAACCACAGAGGAAAATTTGAAAACACTATTTTTGAAAAATATTATGACAAATATGGATACAAACACAATTTCTGTCCAAAGATCACCTTAGCAAAATGGAGTTGTTGAGAGAAAAAATCATTCACTATAAGAATTGGCTTGAACCATGCTAAATGAAAATTATCCTTCAAAACATTTGTGGAGTAAGTACTTCATGTTTTGTAATAAACTAGTTTTTAATACCAATTTTAAAAAAATGCCCTATGAGCTTTATAAAGGAAGAAAACCAAATATCTCATTTTTTCACGTCTTTGGATGTTAATGTTTTATTTTAAACAATAGGAAGGATAATCTCAGTAAATTCAATACTAAGTCTAATGAGGTGGTTTCCCTTGGTTATTAATCAAGGCATATAGAATTTATGATAAGAGAACTATTACAATTCAGGAATCCATACATGTATCCTTTGATGAATTTGACTCCCAAAGACTGGAAAAGGTAGTTGGCTGACTTGTAGATGATCTCGAAGAGCTAGACACAAAGGATCAAGAAGATGATGATCCAAATCATATCCAACCACCTAAGGAGTGAAGAATCTCAAAGAATCATCCGATTAAGAATGTATTGGTGACATCATTAAGGGAGTAGTTACTCATAACTCTTTCAGGAATATTTGTAATAATTTAGCTTTCATTTCTAAAATTAAACCTAAGTGTATCAAAGAAGCGTTAGTATATGAGTTTTGGGGGTTAGTTATGCAAGATGAACTAAATCAATTCAAAACAAACCAAGTATGGGAGCTCATCCCTAGGCCCTTCAATTACTCAGTAATTGGCACTAAATGGGTTTTTAGAAACAAATTAGATGAAGCAGGGGTAATAACTCATAATAAAGCTAGGCTAGTAGCAAAAAAGTATAATCAAGAGGAAGTAATAGACTATGATGATGTGTCTGTTGCTAGATTAAGAGCTATTCAATTATTACTTATTTTTGCTTGTTCACTCGACTTTAAACTTTACCAAATGCACATTAAGAGCATTTTCTTAAATGGTCTTATTCAAGAAGTTTATGTAGAACAACCACCTAGTTTCAAAAAATTTGAAAAACTCAATCATGTTTTTAAATTAAAGAAAGCTCTTTATGGGTTAAAACAAGCTTCTAGAGCTTGGTATGATTGGTTAAGTTGTTTCATTTTAGAACAAGATTTTGAAAAAAGGAAGGTGGATACCACTTTTTATAAAAAGAAGTGCTAGTGACTAACACCTCACAAGTGTACGGGTTTGTCACGTAATATAAAAAATAATGTCTCCACAGGGATCATGTTCTCAAGTACTCAGAATAATGATCTTATCTATCTAAACATGCAAGAATAGAGATTATATGCAAGGAAAACAAAAGCAAAGTAATTAAAAGTGAAAATTAGAAGATCTCTGAGAATGAAATCGATTAAAACGTATCTTGGGATTTTTGGGTTACGAATTGCTTTGTAAAGGTGTTTAGAGATTTTACCTTGTCTTTTACTCTCAAGTTTACGAAGACCAACCCCCTAAAGGTCTAACTTTCTCTTTTTAAATTTCTATTAGATTACTTAGTCATCAAACAAATTGTCTTTAATTCCCCACCAAGTTAATAACTCAAATCAAACATACTTTCACCTCATCTACATCTAAGCTAAAACTCAGACATCAAACTATCATTTTATATGGAAACCAAATTATAAAGAATAATGAGAGTCTTGAATTCATACAACAATAAAAAAATGTTCACTTTTCAGTCTATTCCTTAATTAAATTATTATGAAAACTTTAATCCTCAAAAGATTAAATAAAGCTCCTGGTTAAGGTCATCCTAGATTTAATTTTAGGTTCAATTCTTGAATTAGATTAATTAGGTTCACCGTTCTGTCCATTCCTAGAATAATTAAAGATAGCTCATACCTATGTCTAGGCCAATGAGCAAATAAGGCAATTAAGAATTAAAGGTAAACAAAGATTTCATTGATAAAACAATAAAGATTTCACCAATTACATTACAAGTCACAACCTAAATCCTAAGAACAAGGATTCTAGCCACTTATGGTAAACAAAGAATCACAACGGTTCATCGAATCCATACAACTCATAAACAAGGATTACAAAGATTTAAACCAAAGGTATACCAAGAATCTAAAACAAACCACAAGATATGCAGAGTCTTTAATCCTTCATTCCCTTTATGCCTATACAAGTGCCTCTAACTTTTAAAGAGTGAGTCTCCTAAAACAGAGCCCCTCTACCCCTTTTATAGATGTAAAAAGTGACAACTATGGGCCAGACACGAACCACTGCCGTGGTGCCCACCATGGCCTGGCCGTGGTTAGCTCTGGACCCTCTTAACTTGATTTTAGGCCTAATTGCTCTAAGGCCATGGTTCTCACCAGGGCCTAGCCATGGAGTACATTGTTCAGAGCTTTATTTTTCTTCATTTTTCAATTATTTTGGCATGCGGTTGCTTTGTTATGCATTACTTTCCATATATGATCCAAAAGAGTCCTAAAAGGCCTTAAAACCTATAATTTCTGCAAAACTAACAAACCAAGTAGCACAAGCAGGAAAAGAACAAATATAATAGAGATTTATGGGGTTTTCATACAATTTATCCAAAAAATGCCTACAAAATGTAACCTAAAATGATGTGTTTTTAATACACATCAGTGACATCCTTTTAGCACCAATGATATTGTGTTTGGTTTTACTAACAAAAAACTCTAGAAAGAGTTTTCCAATTCCATGCAGAAAGAGTTCGAGATGTCAATGATGAGGGAACTAACTTACTTTTTAGGATTTCAAATCAATCAATCTAAATACTATAAAGATCTACTCAAGAAGTTTGGAATGGATAAAGCTAAAGAAGCTACAACACCAATGGGCACCTCTTGCTACTTAGAGAAAAATGAATCAGGTAAAACCTCCAACGAGAAGAAGTATCAAGGTATGATTGGTTTTTTACTTTATCTTACTGCAAGTAGGCATGGTATCATGTTCTTTATATGCATATGTGCCCATTTCCAATTGTTATCTATTGTTAATGGAATATTAAAATATCTAGTAGAAACACAACACATGGGTTTATGGTATCCCAAAGGTGCGAGATCTTATTATATTGGTTATTCTAATTTTGATTTTACAGGATGCAAGGCCGATCAGAAAAGTACTAGTGGAGCATGTCATTTCCTTAGTTTTTCACTTATTTCTTAGCACTCTAAAAAGCAAGCAAGTGTGGCCCTATCCACTACTAAAGCTAAGTATGTTGTCATTAGTAGTTATTGTGCTTAAATCTTATGGTTAAGACAAGAGTTAGCAAAGTACGATATTCATCTTGATCATATCCCCATATAATATGATAATACTGATCTGGTCTGAACCAGGGTCTAGGATCTGTTAGTAGTCATTGACAAAGGCCGTCTTTTCTTGATCTCCTTCCCACATCGGAATCTGATTGTACCCTGAATAAGCATCCATGAAACTAAGGTACTGATAACCAGATGAGTCGTCTACCATACGATCAATGTTTGGGAGGGGATACGGATCTTTAGGGCAACATCAGTTGAGATCTACGTAATCCGTGCACATCCTCCACTTGCCATTGGCTTTCTGCACCATCACCACGTTGGAAAGCCAAGATGAATAGCGAATCTCCTTTATAAACCCAGCCTTCAACAATTCCTCTGTTTGCTCACACGCTGCCTTTTTCTTCTCCGGTCCTAACCTCCTCTTCTTCTGGGCCACCGGTCTCGTTTCTGGGTAAACAACGAGTTTGTGGCAACAGAAATCAGGGTCCATCCCAGGCATGTCTGCTGCAGTCCATGCAAAAAGGTCTTTAAACTCCTACAAAAGATCCAACAAACGTTGCTCCATGCCTGCCTCCAGATTATCGTTAATGTGCGTGACCTTCTCTGGGGAATCCCCTAAGATGACGTCCCTGGAACCACCATCCGGTGTGGGCTTTGAGGGATTAAGAGGGTCAATCCTCAATTCCGCCCTGGGGTCCAAGTCAATCAGACTAAAAGACCCAGCCGCTGTTCCTCCGTCATTTAGCTTCCTCTTCTTATTAAATGCTTCCAACTTGACCATATTGAGGCTCAAGTTATAACAGTATCAAGCCATCTCCTGATCTCCACAGAGGGAGGATACACCATTATCCTTGTCAATGAATTTGATTAAGAGGTGGGGAGTGGACACAATTGCTTCTATTGCATTCAAGGTAGGGCGGCCTATGATCCTGTTGTAGGGGGATTCCACATCGATCACTAGGATTCTTGATTTCACCGTTCTCGCACCAGGCTCACCTTCAAAAGAAATGAAGGTATCGAGATACCCTTTAGTGGGTTGCTTCGCCCCATTAAACGCCGTGAGTTCTTGCGTATACGGCTGCAAATCTGCATCACTAAAACCCATTCTTTTGAAATAGTTATAAAAAATTACATCACAAGAACTTCCCTGATCGACGAGGATCCTCTTCACATCTTTGTTAGCAATGACAGCAATGATCACCACTACGTCATCTCCTCCTGGGATCATCGGGCCGAAGTCATCGTCAGTGAATGACACCGCCGGAGCTGCCACGCCGTCCCTGAAAGGGCGGTTATCTCTAGGTTTGCCCTGTACAGACAGGATCATCCGGTGGTGATTTTTCCTGGCTGTGATTGATGTTCCTCCTCCTGCAAACCCTCCAGCAATCATCTCAATCACTTCACGCCTACCTTGCCTCTGCTGCTGAGGTATGTTGTCTTGCTGCCTCCTCCAGCGATCACCACTCCTTTTTGCTTTTCAGCTGCAGTAAACCTTCTAATGGGGTTACGACTATTGTCACCCTCATCATCCGGATCTCTCCCCCTTTTGTCCGTCCTGTCAGGTTCGTCTAAGGATTTTTCTCTGAACAGATATTGCTTCAGCTTTCCCTCTCTAATGAGGGTCTCTACAGTATTCTTCAACGCTTTGCACTCGTCAGTGTGGTGACCCGCCTGTTCATGAAAGGCGCAATATTTACATGGGTTACCAGGTCTTTTGACTGGGGGTGGCTTCCTTATACCAAAAACACTGAGCGCTGGACAGCCAACTCCCCTCAAGATTTGGGAATGCCTGGTGTTTAGAGGAGCATAGTTGCTGAAAGACGAGACGCGCCTGTCTCATTGATGAGGTCGAGCGCTTGCAAATTCTTCTCTGAAAGCGTGTTTTTCTGGTCTCACCCTCTCCTTCTCTCTTCGTGGCTGCTGAGAGGGTACTGGGGGCTTCATTCTAGCTGTTGTAGCCTCCAGATGCATTTCTATACCCACGTACTTGGAAGCTTTCCTTCGAAACTCCTCGAAGGTTGTTGGGGGGCTCTTTGCCAAAGATAGGACAAAAGCGGAACTAGGTTGCAGAGCTTCAACCACAATATGGAGCTGTATGGCCTCTGTTAGATTTGGAACCAACGCAGCTTCCTTGTAGAATCTCTTCAAAAACTCCTTAAGAGTTTCAGTCTCTCCTTGCCTTATCTGGGCCAAGGTGTGAGAAGTCCTTGGGATGTCCCTAGAAATGACGAAATGACTTTTAAACGCAGCTGCCATTTCTTCCCAGGAATCTATGGATCCTGAGGGCAGGCTCTTGAACCAGCTGAGAGCCTCCTCCGTCAGTGTTCTTGGGAACATCCTACACATGACGTCTTCATCAGCTCCTAGGTACATAGCTTCATAAACATAAGTATCTAGGTGCTTGGTGGGATCAGTTTCTCCATTGTACTTCCCGATCGACAATGGCTGAGTCGTCTACAAATGCTTAGGGATGACGACACTCATAAGTCTCCTTGAGAAAGGAACGCTGAGTCTATAAGCTCCAGAGGTCACCACTGCTTGCTCCCTTCTCCTGGTACTGACTCTATCACCAGAGTCTTGGGTCTGTTCCCTTTCCTCGTACGTAGGGATTTTCGAGTACTGGAAGGTCGTAGATCTTTCCCTCACAGATGCATGGTGAGCCTCTTCTGCATGGGACATCACCCTGTCCCCAGCTCCTCTCTTTTCCCAATTTAGCTCCACCAACTCCTCCCTGAGTTGCCTAATGACTTCATCACGAGGGTCAGGGGTTACCACTAGTACCATCCTTCAGGTGTTGGTGACAGGAGATTCGAAGACGAGTCTCCTCCTAGTCTGCTGGTGAGTCACGTCCTCCACATGACCATCAACAAAATCACGTCTATCACCTTCTATTCTGACAGCCAAACTTCTATGAAAAGTGAGAATAACTCTAACGTGTCCCACCGGGCGTGCCAATGATCTGGTCTGAACCGGGGTCTAGGATCTGGTGTGGGACCAACCACAAGAGTGCAGGTGTTTTAGGGTTTGTACACCGGTACAGTGGGTATCTGGTATTGTAATCCGGTCTCTCAGTGGGAGAAACTGGTCTTGTTGTCCTGGAGATCCTTCACACCAGCGTTTCGCGTTGAGAGAGGGCGAAAGGTGGTTCCACCTGCGAAGATTCTCCGGCGCTCAAGTTAGAAGAGTGTATGAACTCAATGAATACTTAAGCAATGCAATAGTGAAGATGTAAGATAGAACAACGTAACCTTGCATGTGTGTTGGAACATGCTATTTATAGTTGAACGTAGGAAATGAATCGTTGGATACAAGTGGGCCCCTTGGTTCTGAAGTTGCATATGTAAGTATGCAAAGTAGTTTTGATGAATGACAAAGTATTCATGATGATGATGGAATGGAAAAGGTTGAGAAATAAGAAGGTTCAAGCACAAAGACAATGGCTAAGAATAAAGAGATGAAGATGCCTCACAAAGAGTTAAAGAAACATGAGCTATGGAAGACAAGGTTGATGACATGAACTAAATCATGAAGAATAAGCTCATAAGTTGAAGAAGAATCAAGGAAACAAGCATGAGGATCAAAGGAATAAGCCATGGGTCAATACATATCAAGAACATATCAAAGACCTTGAAGAATTGTATCAGGTACATGTTCTAATCGATTACCACAATGGAATAATCGATTACCATAACTCTGTTTATGGTACAATCGATTACAATAAGAAGGACAATTGATTGCAAGGGTTCTGGAATGTAACTAATCGATTACCGCTATACATCTAATCGATTACCAGTTAAAAGTTTGGAGATTGAGCATCAGGTATTCACCATAATCGATTACCAAGTCAAGCATAATCGATTACGTAAGTTCTGTTTTATCCCTAATCGATTACATGAAGTCCTAATCGATTACCATGCTGCGAGACACAAATTAAGAGCATCAGGTATCAATCATAATCGATTACAAGGCAAGGAATAATCGATTAGAATGGTTCTGTTTCATAGCTAATCGATTACAGTAGAAATGCTAATCGATTACCTGCTGCATAATACTGAAGATTTCAAAAGCTAATCGATTATAGCTCGAAGGCTAATCGATTACTATAGTGTCAGAACGTGGGAAAATGCTTTTAAGTGGAACTCCAGCTCATTTCTTCACTCCCACTTTATGACCATGCTAAGGTATCCGTTGGAGACAATGTGCAACGGCTAGAAACCCTAAAAATGGCTATAAATGAAGCATGGATTCAAGCAAGAAAAAAATAACACAAGAGGGGAGACCAAGGCACAACACAAGGCAACAAACATTTCTCTTCTTAAGGTCTTCTAACTAAATTTCTCTTGTATATTCTGCAACTCTTGATTCTAAACTTGCATATTGCTTAAGAGTTGTTAGATTGTGAGTTTCAATTTGCATATCCTCTCTTGTTGAGAGTTAGAATTGGTGAGAGCTTTCATTTGTGTATCTACTCTATTAAGAGAGTGTATTGATTGTAAACACAAACACCAAACACAAGTTATTCACTCTAGGTTGAGTGGTTGTTCACTCTAGGTTGAGTGGTCACAAAGGTTGGGGTTCAACCTTTGGGTATTGAGAGATTGTGAGATTGGGTGGGTTGCCCTTTGCTTGTGAGGATTGAGTTCTTGAGTGTGGGACACTAGGAAGCTGCAATTGCTCAAAGCTTGTATCTCAAATCTTCAATAGTGGAATCCTTCAAGTGGGTTGCTTGAAGGCGAGACGTACACCGGGTTGGTGGAACTCGTTAAATTGGTTTGCATTTCTCTCTACCTTGAACTCCTTATACAACTGCACATATAAACTGTTTGTTGAAATGCATGAGCTAAATATGTGAATCAAAGTTATTGTTCAAGTAGAATACTTAACTCTGCATGCCAAGTGTTTGATAATTTGCTTGAATCAATATTTGGTGAAGTTCTTCAAAACTGGAAATTGCTATAACTTACCAAATATCTAATACATTGTTTCCTATTAAGTCTTGTGTGATACTTACTTGATTGCTATTACTTCTCACATTCACAAGGTGTTTGATAACTTGAATGAGCTGAATCTTTATAGGAAACATCACATTATTGACAAATAAATCTGTGCACTCCAACTGTTTGATAAATTGTTTAAACCAATAACTTACCTTGTTTATCACACTTATAGCTAAATATTGTCATTGCACATCAAGTGTGTCATAGTGTGATATGTGCATAAAAGTTGTTGTCTCTTCATCATTGCATCATTTGTATATTACTAACCATTTCCAAGGGGATTCCGTGCGAAAATTTGAAACACTCAATTCACCCCCCCTCTTGAGCGTTGAGGCCTTGGCTAACAAGTGGTATCAGAGCTTGACTCTTGCCACAAGGCTTAACAGCTGCAGGAGATCAAGATGGCCTCCACTTCATATGATGCATTTTCAGAAAATGGCGCACTAAATAGACCTCTAATCTTCAATGGCGAAGACTATGCTATTTGGAAAGAAAGGATGAAAATCTTTATCCAAGCCTATGATCTCAAGGTATGGAATGCTATTCAATTTGGTCCTTTCATTCCTAAGTATATTGTTAATAATATAGAGTGCATGAAGCCCATGAACTTATGGACTAGTGAAGAGGAAAGAAAGGTACAATTCAATCTTAAAGCAAGAATCCTTATCACATTAGCATTAGAACCTAATGATGTTTCTAGAGTTATTGCTTGTAACAATGCTAAAGAAATATGGGAAATTCTTGAAACAATATATGGAAATACTAATGATGATCAAGATGCAAGAATTAGTACTCTTTCTAGCAAACATGAAGAATTCAAAATAGATTTGGAAGAAGAGACCATGGAATCGAAAGTGGAATTTACCAACCTTTGCCTTATAACAAAGCACTCCGAAGATGATGAGGTAAGTTCTCTAAACGAATCTAGTGATGATGAAAGTGAATTTGATAAAGATGAATTGCTAGAAGCATTTGAAGAATTGCATGAAAAATTTGTCTTGTTATCAAAGAAATATGCATGCTCTAAACAAACCATTTTGACTCTTGAAAAAGAATTGCATGATGTTCACATAGAAAAAGAATATCTTAGAGTTCAAAATGATGAATTAGTAGCTTCAAATGTATCTCCTAGTACTTGTAATAGAAATAATGATTGTATGCTTATTGATAAATGTATGCTTCTTGAAAAAGAGAATAAAGAACTAAAAGAAGCACTTAGCAAGCTTACAAATAGTCAAAAGAATCTAAGTGCACCTATTAAAAATCAAAGGCATACACTTGATAGAAGAAAAATAGGTCATTACAAGAACTATTTTGCATCCTACAAAGAAAAATCCAAATCCTCCTTAAGATGCACAAACCATGAAAGAAAGGGAAATTCTATGCCTAATTGTTTTAAAAGGAAGAACATAGAACATGATAGGAACCATTACAATTCTACCATGACTTATTCTTTGGATGCAACATGTTTTTATTGTGGAATATTTGGTCATATATCATCCAATTGTTTTATAAAGAAATCCCGTCAAAAGCGTACAAGAAAAGTATGGATTCCAAAACAATCTTGAAATCCCAAACTAACAAGGAAGGACCCAAATCTCAAAGGGTACCTCAAAATTTTGAAATCTTGTAGGCAAACTTCAAAACAACAACTTCTCATTAATGGATGACCAAAACTCATGGCCTAAGGAGATATCAAGTATTTTAATCTCCACTCCAAAAGACAAAGAAGAAGAATAGAGCAAGCCATGATTATGATGACTCATCATACATCTAAAAGGGAACCATTCAAAACACGGAAATGGACAAGAAGCTTCAATATGACTCACAAGATGGATTGCACCGACAAAATCCAATGGACAACACTAAAGGTGGTACAACAAAAGGTGCAAGTAATTATCATATAATCAATGTTAACACTCATTCTTCATGAATCTTGATTTTATATATGATTGAGCATGAATGATATGAAATCTTAAGATGGATGAACAAATAATCTTAGGACCCCTTAAACTCATGAAATCCTTAGAATCAATGATGTATATGTATATAGTAATTGATGATCAGTAATAATTGATGATGAGTTTGATGAATGATTGTTTGAATAACATGGTACATGAAAATCTTGAGATTAAAGATGATTATGCACAAACACGTATGAATCTTTGATAATGTTTAAACCCTTGATGATACATGAACTCTTGGTGATATATCATGAATTCTTGGTTATTATTGATTCTTAATGATGCATGAATTTTTGATTGAATATGAATTCTTGATGATGTATCATTTATGTGTTGTTTAACTAGTGGTATCTAAATAACAAACATCTTCCTTTAACAATGGTATGAATTGAATTAGTAAGAGGAGAAGTCATAGGGACATAATCTTGTTTATGTGCTTGTCTTGAAAATAAATACATATATTGATTGTACAAGTGGTATCTATGCTTTGACAATCTATGCAATTATATTCCTAAGAGAAAGCATGTATGTTACAACAAGTGATTGCCTAGATTTTAACTTCATGATTGTAATATCATAGGCATGAACATGATGATATGTTAAGAAACAATACATGATATGATAAGTAATAATGCATGCTATGATCATATACCATGTATGTGCAAGTGGTATCTATCTCGATCAACATTATAATTCTTACTATGTCGTATGTTTGATGATGCATGATCTTGACTGTGAAAAGAAGTTTGAAAAATATGCATCATTGAGATTGAAAAGAATTTTTGAATAACATTATGAACAATGATGATTGCTAAAAATCTTGTGTTGAATGCTTAAATGTTAGTAATTGATATCAAGAGCTTAAATTAGCAAATCCATCAAGTGGTATCATGCATAACATCTAGATAACAAATTGTATGACATAGATGAGAGTATGACTTGCATTACACTCGATAACCATGAGATGCTTTTGTGACTTATCTATATGCGTTACTAATTATCTATGCAAAATGCTTTCTCCTACATATTTGATAAATGCCATATGTGAATGCTTGACTAGACCTATATGTAACATCATAGGCATAAGATAAGAAGAGATTATTTGAGATACAAAAGTCATATGGAAAAGAGTGAATATATTGGCATATGTTATAATACACTTGCATGAGTAAGCCAACAAATTGTTTTAATCACTCCATCTTTGCTCTGATATCTAGACATAAATGAAATTGCATCAACTAGTGGTATCCATTGAAAGGGAAAGATTGTTACACTTGATTATTTGCCTATGTTTGAAGTTAGTGCTCACTCTACCACTATGCTCCGAATCATATGAAATATGTTAATCAATAAAGTGGTATCAACATCTATATTTATCCTTGTTAAATTACATGATTAAGGGGGAATTTTATAACATTTCTTTTTAACAAGTGATATCTATTGATGATATGTTATCTCTTTATCAAGTGGTATGAAAAATTGAGCAAATCTTTTTTAGAAAACTCTCTTTCCAAAACAATACTGCATCAAAGACCCAAAATTGGTACAAACTCTTGTGGACTCAATGCTACTAACAAAATGCTTTGCAAAGAGTTTGTTAAGGTTATGTAGGATGACTCAAAATGGTAAATCAAACTACCATACTGGGCGAACAAAGAATTATTCAAGGAATATAACATGGAAACAACAAAATGCCACACAAGGATGTGAAAAAGGGTATAAAACTTGCAAAATACCAAGGTATGATCGAATCCTTACTCTACCATCATGCTCCGTGAATTATTCAAATCATATTAACAAGTGGTATGAATAACGAATTTCACAAGCTACATATATCACTTCATCCCTACTCTGATACCTAGATATAAGCATACATTGTTGAAAATCCTTCTATATTACTGCTCTGATACCTAGAAATGCATCAAGCCATATTAATAAAATGATTAACAAGTGGATAGTTATATGCAATGGTATCTAACCTTTGAGTGGTATTTATTCATATTATAGTATCTATTATTTCAACAATGGTATCTATTAAAAAGAGATCACATGCTTTAAAAAGTAAACAAATGGTATCAGACTTGATTAAATTGACCTACAAGTGATATCAAACTTGATCAAATTCGTATAATCGATTTTACATGTTAATTAGTGGTACATTTTTTACAAGTGGTATCAATTACAATAGTAAGGGGGAGCATACATATGAATGATTATCCTTGATTTCACCTCTTTATGACTATACTCATGGCACTTATGCTTACAATGTTACCTCTATTCTCCTGTATGTTCACTTGGAAAATTATTCTTGTGCATTTGATGATGCCAAAATAGGAGAAAACTATGTGCTTACTTGAAATGATATGTGAAAGAATCATGTGACGTTTACCATACTTGAAAATGATACTCACTACATGATTAGAATAAGTTAGCAATCAATCATATGCTTACTTGATGAATAAATTATGTGATTGCTTATTGACTCTAGATGCACTAAAATGGTATTTATCTTTGATCATGTTTTAAAGATTTAATTTAAAATCCATATGAAATACTTGCTCTAAATCTCTCTTACTCAAATAAATGAGCTTATATGTTGATGGCATAGATTATGACTAAGATAATGATCTTTTTGATGATGCCAAAGGGGGAGAGATTAGTGGAAGGATCAGTAAAAAGAATAAGATGCCAATTATGCTAAAAAGGGGAGAGATATCATGTTTCCATCATTTGATATGTTTAAAACAATTGGCATAAGTTACAAGATTAAGGGGGAGGATAACTCTTAACTAGCATTCATTACATCATATAGGGGGAGAATACATATAAACATTGATTGTCATTATTCTGTGAAACTAACACCCCACGAGATGAACATTGGTTGTCATCATCAAAAAGGGGGAGAATGTGTTTAAATGTTGAAACAGGTTTTGATAATGACAAACATGAAGATTAAGGCAAAGACTCCTAAAGGAAGAAAGGATATTACCATGAAGCCAATATGATGAATTTGCAACACATGAATACAAGCCATATGGAACATTAATTGTCATCATCAAAAAGGGGGAGAATGAAGTTGCATATGTAAGTATCCAAAGTAGTTTTGATGAATGACAAAGTATTCATGATGATGATGGAATGGAAAAGGTTGAGAAATAAGAAGGTTCAAGCACAAAGACAATGGCTAAGAATAAAGAGATGAAGATGCCTCACAAAGAATTAAAGAAACATGAGCTATGGAAGACAAGGTTGATGACATGAACTAAATTATGAAGAATAAGCTCATAAGTTGAAGAAGAATCAAGGAAACAAGCATGAGGATCAAAGGAATAAGCCATGGGTCAATACATATCAAGAACATATCAAAGACCTTGAAGAATTGTATCAGGTACATGTTTTAATCGATTACCACAATGGAATAATCGATTACCATAACTCTGTTTATGGTACAATCGATTACAATAAGAAGGACAATCGATTGCAAGGGTTCTGGAATGTAACTAATCGATTACCGCTATACATCTAATCGATTACCAGTTAAAAGTTTGGAGATTGAGCATCAGGTATTCACTATAATCGATTACCAAGTCAAGCATAATCGATTACGTAAGTTCTGTTTTATCCCTAATCGATTACATGAAGTCCTAATCGATTACCATGCTGCGAGACACAAATTAAGAGCATCAGGTATCAATCATAATCGATTACAAGGCAAGGAATAATCGATTAGAATGGTTCTGTTTCATAGCTAATCGATTACAGTAGAAATGCTAATCGATTACCTGCTGCATAATACTGAAGATTTCAAAAGCTAATCGATTACAGCTCGAAGGCTAATCGATTACTATAGTGTCAGAACGTGGGAAAATGCTTTTAAGTGGAACTCCAGCTCATTTCTTCACTCCCACTTTATGACCATGCTAAGGTATCCGTTGGAGACAATGTGCAACGGCTAGAAACCCTAAAAATGGCTATAAATGAAGCATGGATTCAAGCAAGAAAAAAATAACACAAGAGGGGAGACCAAGGCACAACACAAGGCAACAAACATTTCTCTTCTTAAGGTCTTCTAACTAAATTTCTCTTGTATATTCTGCAACTCTTGATTCTAAACTTGCATATTGCTTAAGAGTTGTTAGATTGTGAGTTTCAATTTGCATATCCTCTCTTGTTGAGAGTTAGAATTGGTGAGAGCTTTCATTTGTGTATCTACTCTATTAAGAGAGTGTATTGATTGTAAACACAAACACCAAACACAAGTTATTCACTCTAGGTTGAGTGGTTGTTCACTCTAGGTTGAGTGGTCACAAAGGTTGGGGTTCAACCTTTGGGTATTGAGAGATTGTGAGATTGGGTGGGTTGCCCTTTGCTTGTGAGGATTGAGTTCTTGAGTGTGGGACACTAGGAAGCTGCAATTGCTCAAAGCTTGTATCTCAAATCTTCAATAGTGGAATCCTTCAAGTGGGTTGCTTGAAGGCGAGACGTACACCGGGTTGGTGGAACTCGTTAAATTGGTTTGCATTTCTCTCTACCTTGAACTCCTTATACAACTGCACATATAAACTGTTTGTTGAAATGCATGAGCTAAATATGTGAATCAAAGTTATTGTTCAAGTAGAATACTTAACTCTGCATGCCAAGTGTTTGATAATTTGCTTGAATCAATATTTGGTGAAGTTCTTCAAAACTGGAAATTGCTATAACTTACCAAATATCTAATACATTGTTTCCTATTAAGTCTTGTGTGATACTTACTTGATTGCTATTACTTCTCACATTCACAAGGTGTTTGATAACTTGAATGAGCTGAATCTTTATAGGAAACATCACATTATTGACAAATAAATCTGTGCACTCCAACTGTTTGATAAATTGTTTAAACCAATAACTTACCTTGTTTATCACACTTATAGCTAAATATTGTCATTGCACATCAAGTGTGTCATAGTGTGATATGTGCATAAAAGTTGTTGTCTCTTCATCATTGCATCATTTGTATATTACTAACCATTTCCAAGGGGATTCCGTGCGAAAATTTGAAACACTCAATTCACCCCCCCTCTTGAGCGTTGAGGCCTTGGCTAACAGGTTCTGATAGCGTGTAGAGTGTGTCAATCAAGGTGACTCAGTGCTTAGAGTGTGTCAGGTGGGTAGGTCAATTATCAGAGTACGATCCTGTGATAGGGATGGAGGATAATCACTTTTCCGCATATTTCGCTGACAATTGTACTTACTCTCTGAGATAATTGACATAGACACATTCCGCTATGCAGGGTATCTTCGTTGATAAGTTATAAGGAACTTTTATCTCATAGTGATCCTGAGGCAAACGGTTATAGACGTCGTGGAAATGAGAACGGATAAGGTATCCGCCGTAGAGAGGACGGAAGAATCATTTAATGAAGTGAGGACGGATACAGTGACAACGGATGTCCGTTGTGGCACTGTCTTTCTGTGATACCGCATGCTCCTTTAAGAGTCACTCTGACGTCATAACTTTGGGGACCGGTATCCAGACCGGATCATTTGTCCCCTAGCTTATGTGAAGGACTGTTAGGTTGCTTACATGAGCTATACAGCCTTTAAGAAGTCTGGATGCCGGTGGAACGCTCTAGAAATTCCTTCTAAAAACTCTTTGACATATACGTGTTTGGTTTCTTACCAACATATCCGCTCTGTAAATTGAGTAACCGCTCTTCTGATGCCATTCACAACGGATTCAGACAGGGATTTGCAGCGAGGGAAATCCCAAGAGTTTTTGGAAATCAAAACCCTTGGTATTCAAAGAGTGGTTGGGGTGCATTAAATGCGTCTGAAATGATTGGACATTAAATGCCCTTTTTAACACGTGAACCATCATTACCCAAGAGTGTAACCATCGATTGGGCTTATTGGGCCTGAATTTCAACTTCCACAGGCCCGTTTCGTAAAAAGCTTTACTGAAACGTTACCACTTCCGCGCTTTAAGTTACGAAACGACGAAGTCGTTTGAATTTGAAAGGTTGCGTTTTGAAACAAACGTCATGACTTTTGGCAGAACACTGCGCTTCTTCGTTACCTATAAAAGGGGTACTTAACGAATTTTGGAATTCATCTCTGTCATCAAGCTTAGTGAACCTCTGCTCAAATTTCTGAAGATTCCCTTGCTTCCCTTTCCTCCTCACAAAGTTCTTCCTTCTTTTAGGTAACCTCCCTATCCTTTACCTCCGTATCATTTTTAGTCATTTTGCTTCAACCATGCGCCCTAGAACAAGCAGCGCTGGTACCTCAAACAGGGGGAGTCTGAGCTCTCGTGCCCCCTCTAGCCACCGTGGTGGAAGGATTCCAGTGAATCTTCCTGTGGCTGGGCCTCGTCGCTCAGAGAGAGTTAAAACTTCCTCCTCGCGAGCGCCAGTTGATCGGCGCCACCCTGAGGATCCCCTTGAATCGAGGGCTACCAGCCTGTTGGTTCAAACCACCTTATGAAAATGGGCTTTTGTTTTGAGTTTGACTTATTTCTAGTAACTTGGTATATTTCTATTTTCTTATTTGGCGAGATTTTTTCTATAAATTGAACACCCAGGTTTCAGAAATTGTATCTCACTACTTAATTGTTCTTAGACAAGTTAGTTTCTCTTGCTCACTTAAAGTCTTTTTTATCATAGGCTCTGATCTATAAATTTTTCTTTTAGTGCTCTTGGACTAAGAGTGTTTTTGGATCTGGGGTGAAAGAAAGCCTTCTATAGAGAGACCTTTGAGACTTTGTTGATCCTATTGGGATTGGAATTAGTTTGAGAGGTAGTATTAAGTTGTGGGTAGGTAATCCAAGAGTTGTAATCAGAAACCTTTTAATCGATTTATCATGGTGAAAAATTCTAAGCTTTTGTGCTGGGAAACTATACTAGATTACAGTGGTGATGATCGAACTAAGATACATCACAGTTTGTTCTTCTCATCGTTATCTATTTATTTAATTGTTTTTACTTCCTTATCTTAATTATTTGCAAGTCTCTTTCACTTCATCTATTTTATTCAAGGATTTGCCTTTTTAAAAGAAAGAGTTATTTAAAATAAACATTCCTCTAAAACGCTTCTGAAAACTCAAGTTTTTTCCGGGTTGAATTCGGCCCCCTCTTAAGTTTGAGGCCACTTTCCAACATCAATGACCATAGAGAGAAGATTAACATGTTGGTTTTCATCTCATAACATATGAATTTATTACTAACGTACGTCTAGATCCTATAAAAGGTTTATATATTAACATTATAATATTGTAAGCTTTGATTTTATGGAGGTGGTTTTGTTCACCTAAATAGTAGTATCAATAGTTTTAAGTTTGCAGGTATTATTTAATTAAATAAGGATATGATTAAGTAACTCTTAATTGATATACGTATATATACATATATACTCTTACATGTATTAGGATTATATAAAAGAATTAGAATTAATAAAGCCTTGCATATATTTAAGGGAGGGAATTATGGTCCTTAAGAATTGTTGATAACTTAATTATGGAATTTCAATAGAGATAATATTGCATAGAGTTGGTGATTAAGAAATCTGTTTCCAATTTATTGGTTATGTAGAAATCATGAAGCATATGACAATTGTTGTTTGCCATGAATGATATATATGAGATGGGCATTTGACAAATTTTACTTCTTGTATAATATATTATTCTGTGAATTGTTGCTCGGTTCAAAAGGCATTCTTATACGTGTAATGGCTCAAAATATTTCCTTGAAAATGGAAATTTTTCCTCTTGTTTTGTTTGATTGGCACCTCAATTTGGTTTCTATTATCTTTGAATTACATTGTATTTTCCTTAACTTGGTATAAAAGGATACTTTTTAGTGTGCATTGGAGAGTTTGAGTATGTTGGTGATCACATAATTGGAACAATTGTTGTTGATTTTGATCATGGAGAGTCTTTAATGCATGTATTCTATGTTGCTCAATTGGTGAAGACAACTAATTGAGAATTGGCTTGGTTTGTCTATTTTCCAAGTTTTCTTTCTTTTTGCTAGTTAGATTTTTTTTCATGTTGGCAAACGTTAGAAGAAAATAAAGAAACTGTTTTTAAAATATTTGTATTAGGATTAGAACACGAGAATGACCTTGTAACAATTTTTAATATTTTAAACGGCTAATAGTGTGATTTCACATGGAACTACAATAATAGCATTTTTGTAATAAAAAGGCTTTCTTTTGGAGAAAAGAAGTTGTTGTAGTGTGGGAGTCCCACACCAAAAATTTCACTTGAAAATCGGGTTTTGATGTGGATTTAACATGAGAGAAATTATCAATATATGACGTGTTTTATGTTCAAAGGTTTTAGTGTAAAATTTTTTACCCTTGAACGTGAGACGATTCTATATCTCACAGTTTAATTCTTGTGATGCTAGGAACCATTAGCAAGACATGCGCTTGATGAGGCATAATAAGGAGTTAAGGGGGTCCAACATTTCTGCATTGTAGTTGTAAGGTCTTATTTCTTTGTGGCACAAGCTGTCGGTATTCCATAAGCATTAGCAACTTTCAACATATTTTGGAATATTTCATTCTCATTATATGGGTTTCCTGGATAAGTGTGAGTTCTGTTAGACTTATTGCACCAATCCTCCCACTGAACAATAATACCAAAGTGTTGGTTATGCAACAACAATAGGGAGCTTATCCACCCTTGTAGTGGTCAGCTCCTGAACATTCGCTAAATTGATAACTCTAATAGCTCTACTCCAGGAATTAGTAGTCTAATGGATGCAAGTTACCTTCTCAGACATGTTCCAAGAAGGAAGTTATTAAGGTTACCAATTTGAAGATTCAATCCCTAGACATTTCTTGTTTAAAAAACTCAATTGCACTAATTATATTCTGTTATATTCAAACTATTCACTTACATTATTACTTGGCATTCTGTCTCTATCTTAATTAATGGAGTTACGCTTTGGAAATTAAATTCAACATTTTAAACATAATGAGAAGACTAAAAGCAATGATAAATAACTCAGAGCAAAACCAAAAATAAGTTAATATTAAAGAATTAAAAACATACTTAACCATTAAAAAAGTCACCTGTTTATTTTATTTTAATTTGGTGACGAAAAATCTTACCTTTTTATCATTATTGTTTAAAAAAAATGAGTATTTTTTTACGCAATGAAATTTGAAAGTAATTAGCAACCGAAGATTTTAATTAGAAAAATTTTATTTTCCATTAATGCAATGAATCAAGAGAAACATATAAATTGACAATCTACATTGTAAAAAAATTATTTTCCTTAAAAAATTTATATGAAAAAGTTTGAGTCGTGGGTGTAAACTAGTTAGTCTTCTAAGTGTTATTAAGTTTTTAATTGTAATTATAGAAAATTACTTACTTGATAGCATCAATTATTTAATAGGCTATTCAAGTATTACATTTCGATTATGAAACATCAAAATACAAGCACACAAGACACTTTGTTACCAACTCTTACTATGCCACAAATCAAACTTCATTGTCAATTTATCATTCCTAGTTAGTTAGCATAAGAAAAATTCCATATACTTATATGATTATTGTCTTGAAGGCAAGAAAGAACAAAACAATATTTTTACCAATCCATAATACACAAAAAGGTAAATAAGTCCTGTAAATTAACATATTGAGAAAATATTATTTTGAAATTTAACTCAAATTGGATGGTTCCTCCATAAGGTGAGGAAAACTCATAAACATCTCATTTTCTTGATCAAGCATGGCTTCTACAAATGAAAGGTTCGAAGGTGATGCAAATTGGAATTCATTGCTTGAGGCTTGTTGTGACTTGATCTCTTTCTTATTCCAACTTTGTTTAGTTGCATTCTCAATTTGAATAACCAAGTCATTTGATACCATGATTATTTCTTGTTCCTCTTTATTAGTAGGTTGTGGATAAACATCTTCTAGAAGAAAGTCATTCCAACTAAAAGTCATAGGTAAGACTTCTTGAGTTGGACTAGAACAAATTGAAGTAGACGGTGCCAAAGTTTTTGATAAGCCACCTTCTCCAAATACAGATGTTACAATGGTTTCACTCTCTAAGTCTATGTAATTTGAGGCATTTGTCACTATTGATATGGTTTCAACCTGAGTAAGTTCCATTGAGATGTTATCATTATTATTGTGGCTCCTATCAAATAAAATGTTGTTTTCAGTTTCTATTTTGGGTGAAAACTTTTGTGGTTGCTTTAATTGGTCATTTTGTGTAAAGGTTTGGTGTGGCTCTAATTTTAATATCATTGTATCATTGAAGTCCTCATTAATAGGCCTAATTTGGGTGCTTGGGTTTTGGAAACCCCAAATATTTCCATAATCAGCAATGAGTTTAGAGAATGGTTTGTGGGTAACAGGATCTATTCCCATTTGAGAGAGCTTCTTTTTCAGCTTTGTATTCCAATAATTCTTCACATCATTATCTGTTCTTCCAGGAAGTTGTTGGGCTATTATAGACCACCTGTGACATAGATATTAAGACATAATTTAATGACAAAATGCAATTAAAAGATTAACAATTATATTTGTCATGAACTTAGGGTAAAATTTAAAATGGTGTAGTTTGCTTGGTAGAAAAGTGTTCAGACAAAATAAGCAAAACCCAATAATATGCAACAATATGGTTTATCTTAAAAAAAATAATTATGCTTCTTTCTATTGCAATAATTAATTAACTCTATCAATATATAGAAAAAATAATGCAGCTCATAGAGAAATAAGATAGCAATATCTAGGGGATTATGGTTGGAATTAGAATGTTACTCCATATTAATAAAGAAAATTAAAACATATGTTAGAAAATAAGGTCATAAGGGTTCATTATTAAGCCAAAAAACATTCTAGAACTAAAGGAAGCAAGATTTATTTCAAGAATTAACCCACACTGTTTACCTGCTACCTATGGCTGCATGAAGCTTGATGATTAAATCTTCTTCTTGAGTTGTGAATTTATCATGCTTAAGATTAGGCTTCGAGTAGTTAGTCCATCTAATCCTACAACTCTTTCCACACCTCTTGATGCCTGTGTTGATAACCTCAAATGCAATTAAGAAGTTGATAGTTCATATAAAAATCCTATGGATTTGAAGTTTTTTTTATAAATTGTCCAACCTGTTTTTTTAGGGATAGAAGGCCAATTGCTGGATCCATCCTTAGAGACAAATTCAAGCATCTTTACATCTTTTCCTGAACTCCATACCCTCTTGACATTGATTTTTTCATAGCTTTGAGAACTCATCATCGTATAATTAACACAAAATCAAATAGGATTCGATGCTTAAGAAAACATATGAAAGGAAAAAGAAAATGACAAGTTCAAGACCAATATTGAGAAATGTATATTATGCAACTTCAGATAACTTAATTTTGCAAACACTCTTTTGATGAAGGAGGCAACAGAGATGGGTTAAAAGGTAACATTAGTATGGAGGCGAGGAAAGCATGAAACTTTGTTATGAATTGAACTTAATTTGCATGATGGTTGTTACCGTTCACAATGAACTACTCCAAAAGATATATGAAATAAAGAACACCTTTAACTCAATAATACTCACATGCCTGTCCCATATGCATTTAGAGGTCGGGTTTGAATTCGGTGAATTATTAGTTGAAAATAGATTTAATTTAAGTGGGTTAAATTATTATTGAAATATATTGATTGAATCTTTATTTAAACTAAACATTTAACTAGTTAAATTAATATTATATATATATATATATACTTACTTGTTGATGTGTATTCTTTTAAATTTTAAATCATCAAATTTGTATCACATGTAATATTAGAATACCTTTAAAATGATCGCAAACAACATAACTATATAGTAGAAACATTTAAGAATAAATATAATTATTTTATGTTCACGTCATTTGTTCAAATAATTTCCACATTTAATTATTATTAGTTAAGGCCTTGTTGGGTTTTATGATTAATTAATTTTTAAAATTTAAAACTCTCAAAATTTTTAATTGTTTTTATAGAAAAAATTAATATTAAAATTTAAGAGGAAAATAAAACTAATTATTTATCACTTATTCTTTTACTTACCTCTCCCACTACTAATGTCTCTAAAAATAATTTTTTTTCTAATTAAACAACTCAATCTTCAACTAAACTTGTTCATTATTATTTTAAATGAGAATAACAATAATAATGGTGGATTAGTGATATTAATGATAATGACGATGAGTGATAAACTATCAACATATCACTTTATCTATAGGATTTTTAACTTATTCTAGTATGAAAGTACATTGACAAAATAGGCTAATGTCTTTTTTCTTCAAGAAGTTAGGCAAGGATAATTTAGGGCTAAAGTGTAAGCATAAGTAGCTCTAAGAAGCACAACAAAAAAAGAAGTAAGGATCATCCTTTAAACACAACCCCGGTTGGATTGAACAAAACCTCTTGCGTAGCAAAAACATGAGGGACACGCTAGATCATTAGGCATTAGGCAAAATGTTTGATTGGCTCTAGCCCAAGATTGTTGGTGCATGTATTGTGAGTTATTATGTTTTTTGTATCATTTTATGTTTGTCAATAAAATAAGTCTTTTTAGTTTTAAAAATGTTTTAAACTTATCTATCCTTGGAATAATAGGTCATATAAGAAATACTCTTAAAGTGTCTCTAATCAAGTATTTACATGGGGACATATAAATGCATTAAGATTGGGTGCGAGTGCACTAATGATTTGATCTCAGAAATCATAGATATGGATGATATCAAATCTTCACACGGCTACACATTAAGAGTAATAATGTACTAGATGGACCCACTATAAGAATATTGCATGGAATCATTACATGAGTGTCTTAAACAATTCTCCTTCAATCTAGAGTCACTATGACTCCTACGTGAAGAGTTTGTTGTTTTAACATCATCTATAACAAGGTAAACATAAAGGTTGTAATTGAGCAGTGAACAAATCATGTAGAGTGGTATGAGTAATGTAGATGAGATTGTCTCTCCTATGTGATGAGAATGATATCTATTGGCCAAATTGGATATTGTGACAAAGGGAACAAACATATAACATGTGGTTATCACATATTGGTTATGTCAATGTTAAGTACTATTCAACATAATGATGCATGGTTAGATGTTGCTCTTATTTGTGTTAATAATAAAATGGTTTATTATTAATACGATGGGTATTTTTCATGTAGAGTCACATAAATAGAGTAAGTCCATTAGAGAATAATTTTATTTTAGGTTAGACTAAAATAAAACTATTGAGTCTAACTCATTTAGAATAAGCCAAGTGCTCAATCATCAAAGAAAGCTCATCAGGTCATACTTGAGCCTATAAATAGAGCATGACATGCTAATAAGCGACTGCTCAAAAAGATCTAGATACATAATCTCGTAATAGTTATAAAGGTTACGCGTTGTTGAACAAGCATTCGGAGATACGGGTTTTGGTAGGGGTGCTCACGTGGACTCCTAAGGACGAAGTTAAGATTGCTTCGCTGGACCAACTTGCTTCGCGTCTCCAAGAGGTAATCCGAAAATGAAATTTTAAATTATTATTATTATTTGCTTTGAAACACAAAATTTATAATTCTCTCTAGGAATCCTTTCCACTTCCTAGCCTTGTAGGTCCCTAAGAGGAACGACACTCGCTTTTAGGCGGGCGAGCAAATAGATTTGAGGGTGGCAGCTCACTTTAACTAAATAGGCGAAAAGGTAGAGGATTTTCAACACAAATTACATAAATTTGAGCAATTAAGGATCAAGCTAGAATTTTCTTTAAAGATATAGAGGCTAAATTGAAATAGGCAGAGCAATATAAATGAATATTTGCATACTTACAAAAGTTGAATTATGAATTGACTAGATCTGTAAAGAATTTATGTCTAGAGAGTTTCAGTGCAATCCTTTAATAGGATCAAGAAAGGTTATAACTAAAGTTTAAAGAGGAGAAATCTAAGGCTCAATTGAAGGTGTCATTCGAAGAAAAATGACCCTAAAGTATGTTGAAGGGTTTGATAATTACAAGGAGCAATTAACCATTCTAAACCATGGTTTGAATGTTGATGGAATTAATCATTTATAATTACAGATATACCTGAGTTAGAAAATGATAAAGAAGTGAGTTGTTAGATTTAGAGAAGATCCTTTGACCAGTGGGCATGTTTTCTATGGAGAACTTCTTGTAATACTTTAAGACATTCAATCTGGATAACCTTTTGCCACCTTTATATTTAACGTCTTCACGAACTTTGCTACTTCATGAATTTTTACTGCCTTTATGAATGTTTTTACTAGGGGATATATTTTTAGGTTCTAAGTATAAATCTAAAGACTCTTTTGTAAGTGTAGTTGTTTAAAGCCTTGTTGTATATTATGGTGCTTAAATTTGTAAGATTTCGATATTTTTGAGGTTTTAGAGTAGTTCAGGAACACATAGTGGATCTCCATTGTTGTGAGTGGATAATAAGTATGATAACTTAGTTTTTATCTAAATTCATAATTATTATTTTTATTTGAAATTATATTTTTAAGGGAAACAAGGCTTTGATAATAATTTCATATATGTTAAGTCCATTGAATAATGTGTTACAGTTATTCTGTTGATGAAATAGTTGTTGATATAATTGATGTATATATATATTAATTAATCAAAGGTTTTATTTATCGTTGTTTTGTTATTTCTATTTGAGAAAATGATTGGATATATTTTTTATTGCATTATAAAATATTTGTTATTATTGTGACGTCCTACGTCAATTTATATTTATTTCTACCCGTTTAGTTAATTTCACAATAAATTTTTTACATTTAATTAATCAATTATACCTTAATTCAAAATAATGCTTATTTTCACTAAACACGTTCAAAAGTAATAGTAACATAACATCATAAAACTTCAAGACTACATAAGTTTGAAAGAAATAAAAACCTGAAACAGGGGCCTCATGCTGCGCGCCAGCCCCACGTATAGCATCAGCCCTTTGCTACGCACCTCACGCTACACGTCAGCCTCACGCGTAGTGTGGGCATGATAGTAACAGCACCTGATGTTGTTACATATTTTAAACCATTTAACCAACTTCTAACCTACCCAATTGGCCCGTTTTAGATCCGATTGCTACGAAACTTTATGGGCCATATGTTTTCCCCATTTCGGAACTGTTGGCGCTACCCGTTTGTCAAAATTCCCACATATGCGCAAGTTATGCGTGAAATGCAGTTTAATCCATTTTGCTGCAAAACCCTTGCACCAAACACCCTAAATGGGTTCCAAATGGCCTAAGGTCAATGCACACAGATTCTAAATATCCTAAGGAACCTATTGATGCATTCCGGGGGTCCCGAAACCCGACGGATTTCCAATTCACCTATCTAGTTCCTTATATTTATAAAAACCAACTATATGCATGATTAACTAAATTAATCCAAACATCAATCAAGTCATCTATCTATCATTTTCCATATCACACATGACATTCATACATACAGCAGAACCTGCCCATACACACAGCATTCACATGTCAGTAGCTCTGTGCCACGATTCACATCAATCATCATTAATTCATCACACCACATCAAACATAATCCTAATAAATCATTACACATAATTTGTTATCTATCACACACATAATCATACATTATATATTACATTCATTCGTTTATTCATCCTCGTGCCTTGGCATCAATCTTCCATTTGGCGCACCTCCGCGACATTAGCATCATCCCTGCCACTGGTCACTAAAATGAAACAACAGCAAGGGTGAGCGTTTGGAATATCATAATTAATATAGAACAAAATAATAGGATCTAACAATACCTACGATTTACATAATGAAATGATTTCCTCCAATTCCCTGCACTCATTCATATAAGTGTGCATATGTATATATATATATATATATATATATATATATATATATATACACACACTCACATACCAGTTATCTCTTTTCCTAATTTCCCATTTCACAATCATATACATATGTATATCATCTCTTACTTAATTAACATCACAATTTCATCACAACATCATAACATCATTCCATTCACTAATCAATATAAAGTCCACATATGTCACAACTGACTCTCATGCATTTTGACACCTATTATTCGGATACTAAAGGACTGGCCTTCAGCTGGGAGTCTGACTTGACATCCCGTGAACCCGACTTGGTTCACCGAGCCCGACTTGGCTCTCCACCTCAACCACTGAGTCCGACTTGACCACTGGGTAGCTCAACTGGGCACAAAGACCACGGGAGCCAAAAAACGAGGGGTATACATACCGTTGGCCATCCCATACCACATAATCACATATCATATCTTATAAACATGGTATATCATCAACAAACAACATATGCAACTACCAGAAACTGGCATGTGCTCACAATACAGGGCGACCGACTTGTCAAGCCCACCAAACATCATCATATATACATCATCATATATATACATATATATTAATTCGCCAATAATCCATAACTCCACAATTTTAGTCATACTCAAATATGCATATACATCTCAAGGTGGAAATATCACACACGCATATAAATATTACTTTCATCATTCAAATCATTATTCACATCGATTTAAGTAGTTATTTAATTTCATAATTAACTCCATCAAGATAATTCTTTATCAAACAATAATATAATCACATTCAACATACTTATAAAATTATATTAATTATATTTAACCACTCTATATTGTCCCCAATATTTTCTAAATAATTGCTAAGCCTCCCGAAGCTATCATATCATCAAATCCTAATTAATTATGACCCGAACACTCCCCTTACCTCGATTCCAAGCTTCCACAATTTGCTCGAGGTGTCGGTTTCGTCCTCCGGTCACTTGATTCGTTGTCCATCTTTGAATCTGTCGCCCGCTTCGCCGCTCGCTCAACCAATGCTCGTTCCAGCACCTACGGTTACCGAACCACCAAACCAATTAGTACATTTCCTTCCTCACACTTCCAAACTCATTACCCAAGTGCATACTCGGATCCATGAGAGGGAGAGGAAGAAACTAGAAATTAGAGGTCCCAAATGCCTTACCTCGCCTCCCAATGTCCAAAAATGCAAGGAATTGAAGCTCCCCACAAGACCCAAGCAGAATCATCTCAGAGGGGAAAAAATAGAGAAGAAAGGGTTCTTCCCGAACTGTTTTGCATGTCTCTATTTTAAACTGATCGCGACGCTGACGCTACGCGTCCCACTGGCGCTACGCGTCAGCTCATTAATTCACACCTGACGCTACACGTTCCAGCCACGCTACACGTCAGGGTCCTGATGTCATTTTCCTTGAAATTCTATTTTCCACTTAATTTCTCATATATTATTATAATTTCAACCCAAACAATACTTTTATTATTTTCCATTTATTTTCTAATACTAAAACGTCAAGGATGTTACATCCACTCACCCCTAAAAAGGGATTTCGTCCCTGAAATCACCGTACCTTATTGGAAAAGATCTCAGTACAACCGCCTCATATCAGACTCCAACTCCCAAGTGTAAATGACTCCGTTCAAGTTCTGCCACTTCACTTTTACCAAAGAGACTTCCTTGCTCCTCAATCGTTTGGTCTGGTACTCTTCAATACAAATAGGCGTCACCTCCACAGTTAAGTTTTCTTTCAGCTCAATGGAATCCTCAGGCACAATCATTGAATTATAAGGAATATATGCCCTCAATTGAGAAACATGAAACACATTATGAATATTGGTCAACGATTGGGGAAGATCTAATCGGTAAGCGACTTCACCAATCCTCTCTAAAATCTGGTATTGGCCAATGTATCTCGGATTAAGCTTATGACTCTTCAGTATCAGACCTACACCTTTGGTAGTGAAACCCTCAAAAACACCCAATCTTCCACCTGAAACTCAAGTGGCCTATGGCGATTGTCATAATAACTCTTCTGAAAGTCTTGAGAAATATTCATCTTCTCACGAATCAATGCTACCTGATCATTCATTTCCTGGATTAATTCAGGTCCTAAATGAACTACATCACCATTTTCATTCCAACATAAAGGTGTACGACACCGCCTACCATAGAAAGCTTCATAAGAAGCCATCCCAATGCTGCTATGATAGCTGTTGTTATAAGCAAACTCCACCAATGGTAGATACCTCTCCCATGAGCCACCGCTCCAATACACAAGCTCTGAGCATGTCTTCCAAGGTCTATATAGTTTACTCAGACTGGCCCTCAGTCTGAGGATGATAAGCTGAACTTAAACCCTAAAATTTAAAAGTGAATCGGGGATCACAGTCCGAAATAATACTAGAAGGCACACCATGCAATCTTACAATTTCAGTTATATACAATCTAACCAACCGGTCCAATGACCATTTCATGTTCATAGCCAAGAAGTGAGCACTCTTGGTCAACCTATCCACAATTACCCAGATTGTATTACATCCAGAACGGGTACGAGGTAACCCGGATACAAAATCCATGGTAATGCTTTCCCATTTCCATATCGAAATCTTCGGAGGTTGATGTAAACCAGGTCTCTGGTGTTCAACCTTACACTTCTGACATATCACATAAGATCGCACATATTTAATTATTGCTTTCTTCATTCCCGTCCACCAGAATTCTTTCTTCAAATCATGGTACATCTTAGTGATACCAGGATGGATACTTAAGGAACTTTTATGTGATTCAGCTAGCACAGCTTGCCTGAAATCACCTTCTGTGGGTACAACAACACGGTTCTTAAACCGGCAAATTCCATCATTGCCTCTGGTTAATCCCATATCTTTTCCTCTAGCTTAAGTATCAAGTAACTCCAACAACTCTTCATCATCCTCCTAAGCCACAGCTAAGGATTCCAAAAATTCATTGGAGATCTTTAACATCCCAATTACCATCTGATTTGGGGCCTGAACAATAACTCCAACATTCATATCACGAAAGTCTTCCAACAATTCTTGTTCTTTGCCCATCAAGAAAGCCGCATGTAATACTTTTCTACTTAAGGCATCAGCCACCACATTCGCCTTATCAGGGTGGTATCTCAAATCAAAGTCATAATCCTTTAGATATTCCACCCATCTCCTTTGTCTCATGTTTAATTCCTTCTGATCAAACAGATACTTCAAACTCTTGTGGTCACTGAACACTACAAAACGAGATCCATACAAGTAATGTCGTCAAATCTTCAATACAAATACCATAACAGCAAGTTCCAGATCATGAGTGGGGTAATTCTGCTCGTGCGGCCTCAATTGCCTAGAAGCATAAGCAATCACTCGATCATCTTGCGTCAATACATATCCCAAACTGAACTTAGAAACATCACAATATACCACAAATTCTTTCGTCACATTAGGTAGTGCAAGTACCGGCGCCAAAGTTAAGCATTGCTTCAAGATCTGAAAACTTATTCACATTTTTCTGTCCACACAAACGAATTCTCATTTTTCCTCAATCGAGTCAAGGGTAATGCAATGCGAGAAAATCCTTCAATGAAGCGGCGATAATAACCAGCCAATCCAAGAAAACTCCTGATTTCGGTTACTGATTTAGGCCTTTCCCAAGCCATAACCGACTTAATCTTGGATGGATCCACAGACACATCATCACAAGAGATTATATGCCCCAAGAATTGCACACTAGCTTCCTAGAAATCACACTTCGATAATTTAGCATACAATTTCTTCTCACGTAGCACCTGCAAAACAATTTGAAGGTGTTGCGCATGCTCCTCAATAGACTTTGAATATACCAGAATGTCATCAATAAACACCACAACAAACTGATCTAAATAAGGTTGGAAAATCCTATTCATGTAATCCATAAAGATAGCTGGAGCATTTGTCACTCCAAAGGGTATTACAACATACTCAAAGTATCCATACTGAGTTCGGAACGCCGTCTTCAGAATATCTTCTGACTTCACTCTAATCTGATGATATCCAGATCTCAAATCGATCTTAGAAAACACCACAGCGCCTCTCAGCTGATCCAACAAATCATCAATTCAGGGTAAACGATATTTATTCTTAACCGTCAATTTATTCAACTGCCGGTAATCAATACACATTCTCATACTGCCATCTTTCTTTTTCACTAATAATACCGGAGCATCTCAAGGTGAAGCACTCGGTCGGATAAACCCCTTATCTAACAACTCATTTACTTGCTTCTTTACTTCAACCAACTCTTTAGAAGACATTTAATAGGGTGCAAGGGACACAGGTCCTGCCCCGGGAATTAGCAAAATCAATCTCCCTATTGGGAGGCAGTTCCGGGATATCTTATGGGAACACATCAGGGAAATCACATACCACCGGAATATCACTAGGTTTAAGATTATATTGCCCCTCAGCAAAAACAAAATAACATAAGCTATGGAGACATCACTCACCACATTCTTAGTATCGAGTTCCTGGGAGAAGATTATGATCTTACGATAATAGTCCACCATAATGTGATTAGCAGCTAACCAATCAAGTCCCAAAATAACATCCAAGTTCTTCAATGGCATACATATTAAATTCACCAGAAAGGAACGATTTTCAATTTGCATTGGAAATTCTCCACACATGGTGGTTGCATGGAATGTAGAACCAGTAGGAATGGAAAACTAAGAGCATTCTCCATTAACACCATCGGCAAGCTAAGTCGTCTCACACAACTTTCAGAAATAAAAGAATGTGTTGCACCTGAATCATAAATAACATTTACAAGACAGCCATGAATAAGACACTTACCCTGTACCAGATTATCACTTCTTGCAACTTCAGAAGCATTAAAAGCAAACACATGCCCAGCCATAACATTCTGAGCACCACTGGACTGAGCATCATATTGCCTAGGGTGTTGGCCTCTGCGGCCACCGTCGCCTCGGCCCCCACGCTAAAGATTACCACCACGAATCATAGAAGCATTAGCCCTATTACCATGTCCACCTTGCTGCTGCCTCTGTGGGCAATCAGACCTAGATGTCCAGGTTATCCACATTGGAAGCAAACAGTTTGATTAGTAGGATAATGCCTAGAGAGGTGCTCTTCCTGTCCATAATTATAACATGCACAATTACCAGAACGACCATTGGAACGACCGGTAGAGCCTCGACCAGAAGAAGATGATGATGAAGTAGAAGACTTGCCACCACGGAAGAACTGACCCATCTTCTTAAAATTGAATCCCTTAGCCTTCAATGGTTTATTGTCCCTTGACTGAGATGCTCTCTGTAACTATACCTCTTCAGCAAGTGTAACCTTATTTACCAGAGTAGGATAATCACGGATTTCAAGGGGAACAATTGCACTTCGGAGTTCAATCCTAAGGCCAGCTTCATATATTTGCACATTTACTGCCTTCAGTTCCTTCAAGAGAAAAAGGATGGTAAAAATCACACAACTCATCAAACTTCATTGTGTATTCAGCTACAGATATTCCACCTTGTTCAAGTTTCAAGAATTCCATCTCCTTATGAATTTTATAATTATCAGGAAAATATTTAGCGAGAAACCTTCTTTGAAAATTCCTCCATACCAAGGGTTCACTTGCACCATTCATTTGAATCTTAGTCCTTGACCACCATACACGACTTCATCTTTCAATTGATAAGTAGCAAATTGCACCTTCTGTTCTTCAGAGTATTCATAGTATTCAAAAGCCTGCTCAATCTCACACAGCCACATATATACACCATCATAGTCATGTCCTCCTTTATAGGTAGGTGGATTCCTCTTCAAAAATTTATCAAGAGTTGGGCCAGATTCAGCCATACTCATCATCTGTAAGAACCTTGCAAAGAAATCATTACCACCACCCGAACCAGTTCCTTCAGCCATAATTCAATTCTACATTATTCCAAAACACATCACCATTAATAACCAATAATTGACCAGGGAGTACAAAAATTTACCTCATACATAAACACATAATAAGATGCTGCCTGAAGTGCCAAGAGAATGATGCCAAGTCAACCTCTTAACAATTTAAACAATCATAAACATAATGTAATAAATGCAAAATAGTCTGGTATAGGACTCAAACAATCCCCTAACTTTGCCCATTTCCCCGGCTCTAGAAAGAACTGCTCTAATACCACCTATGACGTCCTACGTCAATTTATATTTATTTCTACCTGTTTAATTAACTTCACAATAAATTTTTTGCATTTAATTAATCAATTATACCTTAATTCAAAATAATGCTTATTTTTACTAAACAAGTTCAAAAGTAATAGTAACATAACATCATAAAACTTCAAGACTACATAAGTTTGAAAGAAATAAAAACCTAAAACAGGGGCCTGACGCACGTCAGCCTCATGCGTAGCGTGGGCATGACAGTAATAACACCTGATGTTGTTACACATTTTAAACCATTTAACCAACTTCTAACCTACCCAATTGGCCCATTTTAGATTCGATTGCCACGAAACTTCATGGGCCACATGTTTTCCCCATTTCGGAACTGCTAGCGCTGTCCGTTCGCCAAAATTTCCACATATGCGCAAGTTATGCGTGAAATGCAGTTTAATCCATTTTGGTGCAAAATCCTAGCACCAAGCACCCTAAATGGGTTCCAAATGGCCTAAGGTCAATGCACACAGATTCTAAATATCCTAAGGAACCTATTGATGCATTCCGGGGGTCTCGAAACCCGCCGGATTTCCAATTCACCTATCTGGTTCCTCATATTTATAAAGACCAACTATATGCATGATTAACTAAATTAATCCAAACATCAATCAAGTCATCTATCTATCATTTTCCATATCACACATGACATTCATACATACAGCAGAACCTGCCCATACACACAACATTTACATGTCAGTAGCTCCGTGCCACGATTCACATCAATCATCATTAATTCATCACACCACATCAAACATAATCCTAATAAATCATTACACATAATTTGTTATCTATCACACACATAATCATACATTATATATTACATTCATTCGTTTATTCATCCTCGTGCCTTGGCATCAATCTTCCACTTGGCGCACCTCCGCGGCATTAGCATCATCCCTGCCACTGGTCATTAAAATGAAACAACAGCAAGGGTGAGTGTTTGGAATATCATAATTAATATAGAACAAAATAATAGGATCTAACAATACCTACGATTTACATAATGAAATGATTTCCTCCAATTCCCTGCACTCATTCATATAAGTGTGCATATGTATATATATATATACTCACATACTAGTTATCTCTTTTCCTAATTTCCCATTTCACAATCATATACATATGTATATCATTTCTTACTTAATTAACATCATAATTTCATCACAACATCATAACATCATTCCAATCACTAATCAATAAAAAGTCCACATATGTCACAACTGACTCTCATGCATTTTGACACCTAGTATCCGGATACTAAAGGACTGGCCTTCAGCTGGGAGTCTGACTTGACATCCCGTGAACCCGACTTGGTTCACCGAGCCTGGCTTGGCTCTCCGCCTCAACCACTGGGTCTGACTTGACCACTGGGTAGCTCAACTGGGCACAAAGACCACGGGAGCCAGAAAATGAGGGGTATACATACTGTTGGCCATCCCATACCATATAATCACATATCATATCTTATAAACATGGTATATCATCAATAAACAACATATGCAATTACCAAAAACTGGCATGTGCTCACAATACAGAGCGACTGACTTGTCAAGCCCACCAAATATCATCACATATATACATATATATTAATTCGCCAATAATCCATAACTCCACAATTTTAGTCATACTCAAATATGCATATACATCTCAAGGTGGAAATATCATACACGTATATAAATATTACTTTCATCATTCAAATCATTATTCACATCGATTTAAGTAGTTATTCAATTTCTTAATTAACTCCATCAAGATAATTCTTTATCAAACAATAATATAATCATATTCAACATACTTATAAAATTATATTAATTCTATTTAACCACTCTATATTGTCTCCAATATTTTCTAAATAATTGTTAAGCCAACCGAAGCTATCATATCATCAAATCCTAATTAATTATGACCCGAACACTCCCCTTACCTTGATTCCAAGCTTCCACAATTTGCTCGAGGTGTCTGTTTCGTCCTCCGGTCACTTGTTTCGTTGTCCACCTCCAAATTCGATGCCCACTTTGCCGCTCGCTCGACCAATACTCGTTCCGGTACCTACGGTTACCGAACCACCAAACCAATTAGTACATTTCCTTCCTCACACTTCCAAACTCATTACCCAAGCCTTTCAACTAACTAAAACTCAGAATCAAAACCCTAATCATCATATGCATACTCGGATCCATGAGTGGGAGAGGAAGAAACTAGAAATTAGAGGTCCCAAATGCCTTACCTCACCTCCCAATGTACAAAAATGCAAGGAATTGAAGCTCCCCATAAGACCCAAGCAGAATCACCTCAGAGGGGAAGAAAATGGAAAAGAAAAGGTTCTGCCTGAACTGTTTTGCATGTCTCTATTTTAAACTGATCGTGACGTTGACGCTATGCGTCCCACTGGCGCTACGCGTCAGCTCATTAATTCACACCTGACGCTACGCGTCCCAGCCACGCTACGCGTCAGGGTCCTGATGCCATTTTTCTTGAAATTCTATTTTCCACTTAATTTCTTATATATTATTATAATTTCAACCTAAACAATACTTTTATTTATTTTCCATTTATTTTCTAATATTAAAACATCAAGGATGTTACAATTATGCTGAGACATATAAATATGGATGAAATCATTATTGTAATGAATAAGTTTTATTTAATTAAGAATCATGTTTTGTGGACTATATATTATTTTTGGCAGATTCATGTTAAGGTCTTGTATGTTGTTAATAGATTAATAATGACTTAAATGCATTTAGTATACCCCCACAAAAAGAGAGGGTTATCTATTAAATGGAGTTGCCAGTGTACAGAGGGGGCTATCAACGAGATGGAGCTGCCACTGATGGGATGATATAAAAGATGATGATATGGTTTGATGTAACAGAGGATAGGACTACCCGTTAGATGTAATTGTCTCTAAGGTCAGCCACCTAAGGAGGAGAGGACTATCAACGAGGTGAAGCTACCTCTGATTTAAATTCCTTCATGAGTAACACCACATAATTACATTATTCATTATGATATTTTAAATTTATTTGAAATTGATTGTTGGGTTTGATAGGAACACTTATATTTCTTTTTAAAGATTGAAAAAGGATACTTTATTTGTAAATTACTATGATTGATTGTGTATCGATTGAGAAATACTAGTGCGATTTCTTGTTTTTCTTCATATTCATTGTAGTTGTTATTCCCTCACTAAGTCAGTGCTACTCACTCTTTCATTGTTTTATAATTTCCAGATCAACCATTCGTTGAGCCACGTACTAATAGGAGTTGCAGTCCTTCCCAGTAGAGTTTTAGTTTGATAAGCCTCTATTATTTTGGTGGCCCTTACTTTGTATTATGTTGAACTATGCTACAACTTTAGGTGTTTATATGTATATATGTTGTGATTTTGGTGAATTTATATACATATTTGGGGATTTAGCTGAATGACATAGATGAATATAATTATACTGAATTATATAAACAAGTGATGATAAAATTTTTAGATGTTGATATTACAAAGGAAACCCTGTCAAAATTTTGTTAGAATATAATAATTTAAATGTTAAATGTTTGTAATTTATAGGGATGAGTTAAACTTGTCAGGCTATAAGACAGTCAGAAATCTTAGCTTGTATGTTGTTCATGGTCGGTAATTGGGGTCGTGACAAAAGCTTCAATAATACATAAAGTAAAAACAAGTCAACCAAAGAAAAAGCCCCTAAGAATAATTCAAAACATTTAATTTTGCCTTCACCTTCAAGTCACTATGGTACTTTTTATTGGAAATGAATAGTACTTTTATTTTTATGATGTAATTTTTATATGTATTCTAATTAAATTTTTATGACTTAAATTCAACCTATAGGGCTAAGGTTAGAAAAATAATGTATTTTGAATACAGCATAGTAAAGTGTAGAGAGAGAGAAAAGTATCACTTTAATAATTTTGACTTGTCCAACAATGATGCAAAGAAAAATAAATAAAGAAAACAAGAAAATGAGTTGAAGAGAGAAAATAGAGAATGGATAATCTCCAGCGCATTCTAAAATTTGGTTTTAGGCTATTTGAAAAAATTTTCTTTTTCATATTAAAGTAGTTATAGGACACATAATGTGTAGTAGTAAACTATCATTTGTAATGTAACTGAATCAAAATTCTATACTTTTAATGCAATGATGAAATAAAAAGATATTTAGGAAAATATGGGGAAAGTAGGCTGGTAATTTATTTGCTTTGGTCCCTAAAATGTACTTATTCACACCAATTTTGTGTTAGGTGTGGATGACCAGGTTATCGAATAAGTGGAATTAAGTTCATAAAATAGCCGTAATGTGTAAATGGTTTTCCTTTCAATTTTCTCCTTTCTCCTGTTGGATAGACTTCTTGCTTTAAAGGCTTATTCAATCTCTATGAAAAACACCCTCATACATAAGTTATTAAAACAGGCTATCTGTCTTTGTTTCAAAAAATATTTCTATTAACATTAAAACAAAGGAAGTAGAACAAACATTCACAGTTACATAACAAACATTTATAGTCATACACATCCCAAATTGTCACATATCATTCACTCACACTTAGAATTACCAACAATGCACAATAAAAAGTCTGCATAATTATAAATATAGAAAATTGTACATATTATATCTATAGAATAAATAAGATATTCTATTCTCTCTATATATAATACAATAATATAAAAAGTTAAAAACATATTAACATTTAGCCTTAAGCTGTTACAGGGATTCACAATATACACGGAAATAAATACATCTTGTTAGTATTTTTTATGTTAAATACATATTGTTGGTATAAATTAAGTAATAAATAAAAATATATAAATTTTCAGGTTATTTTATTTTAACTTGTAGTTTAACCTCCAGGAAATATAGTTCCATTGCATCATGATATACAAGCATTGTTGTCAATAGTATTTCATAAATAATGTGATTTTCTTATCTTACCCTCCAAAAAAAACATAGCAGTTAAGCTTTCATAAACAATGTTATTGTAACTTAAACAAAATAAGTAATATTAGATAATCATTAAAAAATATTAAGCTAAATTTTTGAAAGACAATAAAATAACATTTTTACTTAAAAATAAAAAAACATGTTATATAATAATAATAGTAATAATAATAATAATATATTTTTATTACTTAAAATATAAAAAACATTAAATAATAATATGATATTTTATATTATTGTTATTATCATTATAAATCCTAATTATCTATATATAAAACTCTTACAATTTTTCTAATGTATGTCCCATGAGACATTTTAAATAATATAAAAATGGGAAGATTTTATTAAAAATTATGAATAATATAACCAAATTTTTTAATATAAATAATATTCATACATTAATAAAAAAATAAAAATATGCAATTAATAACTTATACTAAAATTAGATAGAAACTTATAATATATTATTAAGAATTTAATTTAAGTGTCTTTAAAATGATAAATAATTTTGTCATAAATCGAAATCACTAATAATATAAAATACACATAAATAAAAAAATTGAATTTTTTTTTAAAAATCACTTAAAACATAAAATGTCTCGCTATATTATTCTTACTTTAAAAATATTATTAAGTAATAATACACTAATTGTGTATTACTTTTATTATAGAACTTTATTATTGTTTATTGTTGTTAATCTACATGTATACTTTGAATAAAAATTACTACCTTATTTATTATATTATTTTCATTGAAATTTAATTTTAGATTTAGGTTCAACTACTATCATATTTGATAATCATGATATATTTTCTATGGTTATATATATATATACTATTAAACTATTATATTATATTCTTATAACATTAAAAAATTATAATTATAAAAATTATATCATTATATAAATAATAAAACTAATGAAACACCCATGGGAATGTTCCAACAAGAAAGTTTTCAATTATACAAGGAAAAACAACAAATTTTAATCATTCTAAAATAGCTAAAATTAAGTTTTTTTTATCAAGAAAGATATCATTAATAAAAAGGATTCAAGGGTATCAAATCTAAATAATAGTCTAGTTCACATAAGTTAAAAAAGTCAATATTAATCCTACGAGGTCAAAACACAAGTAAAGGGTTCATTAGACCATTTGAAAAGAGACTAAGTAAAAATCTATCCATCTTAAAGTAAGCCAACACTAAAACTTTAATTTAATGACATTGATAATCTCTTCAATTTATTTAATAATATATTTTTAACAATAAAAATTATTAATGTTTTGAAATATATTATAAAAATTTAAATTAATATTTCATAATTTTTATAATAAGTGTATTGTCAATCAATAACATCTAAACACGTCTTAGGTAATATTACACTCATTTCTTCCTGTATTGTACTATTGATTCTCCCATGGTACGCGCCAACGTGGTGTCTTCATGTTGTGTTTGGTAGAGTACTTGAACAGACTTGAACAGAGAAAATCTCCGTTGGTTTGTGAGAGATTTTTGATCCTACGGATCAACAGAGTTTTGATTATTTCGAACAATGTGAAGAATTAATATCAAACTTTAAACTTTTCACTACAACTCAACTCCTTTTCACTAACTGTAAACCAAATTTGTTGAATATATAAATTTTTGAAGAAAAAGAAAGCATTACAAACGTATTAAAAGGGTTAACAGCCCATGTAAAATAGACAGTGCAATTCACGATGAATCGAGTCAAGAATGGAAAAAAGAAAACATTGTGATAGGAGACAAGTCCACCTAATTTTATATTTTTGTATTGGAATGATGTGGATTATATAATGCTTCCTTTGTTCTGTTTGTAATCAACATGGGCCAAACAACCGATTCAAATTTTACCCAAGTATTAAAAAATAAGGGTCGATTTAATTTTTGTTTCTATTTTGTATTATTAGTTTTTTTTATAATTTTAATTATAAAATTAGTATCATGTTTTTTATTTTTAAATTTATATAAAAAGGAAAACAAAAATAAAATCAAACAACAAATGTTTTTTGTTTATCGTTTTATGGGTCTGTAAAGTAATTAATTGAAATAAAATTGTAAAAACAAAAATTTAATGGTTAATACTGATTTTGTACGTTTTTTGAGACAGTTAATTTTTTTTGAGTCAACAAATCTTTTTCTTTTGTAAGTCAAACCATAATTTGGTTGGCCCAACAACCAACTGAACATGTATAATATAGCCTTGTAAAGCATACATATGAAAATAAAGTTTCCTTTACACAAGGAAAAGAGTTTGTCTTCTAAATTCATAGTAAGCTTACATATATTTTTCTCCCTGTAAAATAAGGGTTTTTATACTTTGTCCCTATAAAATATTTTTTTATTCAATATTTTGTTTTAAGTTCTTACTTTGAACTTGAATTCATTAATTGTTAATATGAATAGCTAAATTACATGTTAGTATTCAAATGGTTATGTTTAAGTGACTATTAAGAGTAATATTGATGTAAGCATGGATGATCTTAGTGGGTTTTAGTGGGCCTCAGAACACATTCTAGGCTTAAAAAAGTCCAACAGACTTAAGGGAAACATATTGCCTATGTAGAGTCAAAGACCTTGCAGCCCATGGATCACTTGTACATATTTTCTAGTTTCCATTTATGCCCTTAGGATTAGATTGGACTTTCTTTCACTTTTTTTTGGGCCTTGTATTTGAGCTTATTTCTTCATGTTTTAATGTTATGTCTAGCCCCAATTAGCCTTTCCATGATGTATATCCACTTGGAGAGCTCTTTTTAGTGAGTCTTTAGTATGCTAGGAGTGATTTTGAGCCAAATTTTTTGTCACCTTTCATTTTATGCAAAAATCCAATAAGGCTTGGTAAAAGGAACCATGCTTCTCTATAAATATGTGTAATTCCCTTTCTTTTATTACATTTAAATCATTTGCATAATTTGCAACTTTGAGAGCACTCTCAAATTATCTCTAGGACTTCTTGTTAAAAGCTAGAAACCTTTGATATTTATCAATGGAGCACCTCTTTGTGGTGGATCACCCTAGGGGTTTTATCTCATCCTTGGATGAGTGACACCTTCTATCATCTCTTTCTCCTGTCCTCTTTGCATTTTATTCTCTACTCTTGGAACATGAAGACTTTGGCCAACGACTTTAAATTTGTACAACACTTTATGAATTGATTTTTGATGATGGAGAAGCATTCTAAATCATCTCTCAAGGATAGATCCAAAGAAGTAAGCACCTAGTGCATTATGATGGTCAATCAAACAAGTACTCTTTTCTCTTCAACTCTAAAAAGGTTACTCTTATGCCATTATCTCCAAGCCAAGTGTGTGAAGACCAAATAAAATGAAAAAGAAAAGAGAAAAGGAAAAGAATACCTTAAAATCTCATGGAAAAAAATAGAAAATCTTCAAAAAAAGATAAAAGGATATTACTTAAGGAAGACTATTGTTCTTCCTTATTTATGTAAGAAAATGAGCTTAAGCATCTTTTACTTGCTAGAAAACATACTTAGGGTATTGTAGAGACTTTTGCTTACATTCTTCTCTTGATGAGTTGCCTAGTCCTATAGGGGAAGCTCTTGAAAGATTTTAAGGATGCCTTTCCTAAAGACATGCCTTATGGTTTACCACCTTTGAGAAACATTAAGCATCAAAGTAATCTCATGCCTAGTGCCTCTCTACCAAATATGCCAGCTTATAGGAGCAATCCATAAGAAACAAAAGAAATACAAAAACAAATAAAAGGTCTCCTTGAAAAAAGTTGGTGTAGGGAAAGTTTAAGTCCTAGTGTGGTTTCGGTGTTGTTAGTGCCTAAAACATATGAAACTTGGAGAATATGTGTTGATTGTAGGGCCATTAACAACATCACCATAAGATATAGATACCCTATCCCATGCCTAGATGATATGCTTGATGAGTTTCATGACTCGTGTTTTCACTAAAATTGATTTGAGAAGTGGCTATCATCAAATTATAATGATTGAAGGTGAAGAATGGAAAAATACACTTAAGACTAAGTTTGGTTTATATGAGTGGCTTGTGATGCCATTTGGCTTGACTAATTCCCCTAATACCTTTATGGGATTGATGAATCATGTGTTGAGAGAATTCATTGACAAATTTGTTGTTGTCTACTTTGATGACAACTTGATTTATTCCAAATCTCATTAAGAGCACATAGGGCATGTCAAAGCAGTCTTGCTTGTTCTTAAGAATGAAAGGTTGTATAAAACCTTGAGAAGTTCAAATTTTGCCTAGACCGTATGGTCTTCTTAGGCTTTATTGTAAATTCTCAAGGTGTTCATGTTAATAAGGAAAAAGTCAAAGTCGGATTGGCTTACCCCTATGTCTATGGCTGAAGTTAGGAGTTTTAATGGCTTGGCAAGCTTCTATAAAAGGTTTGTCAAATATTTTAGTACCATAGCTACACCCTTGATCGAATTAGTCAAAAAAGAATGTCATATTTATGGTAATAAGCACAAAAACCTTTCAAGCCTTGAAAGAAAGGCTCATTTATGCACTCATTCTTTCTCTTCCAAAATTTAAGATTGAATATGATGCATCTAATGTTGGAATTTGGGCGGTGTTATTGCATGAGGGGTGCCTTATTGCTTATTTTAGTGAGAATTTGAATGGTTTCATTCTCAATTACCCCATATATGATAAGAAGTTGTGTGCCCCCTATTAAAGCTTTGCACAATTGGCAACATTTCCTTTTGACTAAGGAGCTTATGATACATAGTGAACATGAATCCCTTAAATATCTTAAAGGCCAAGGGAGCTTAATAAGAGGCACGCTAAATAAATAGAATTCCTAGAGCAATTGCCTTATGTGATTAAGCACAAGCAAGGAAAGGTGAATAAGGTAGCCGATGCTCTTTCTAGGTAGTACACCTCACTTATCTCCCTTCACTCTCATATTCTTAACTTAGAGCATTTTAGGGAATTATATGAGAAAGACCATGACTTTGGTCCCACCTACTTATTTGTGAGAAAAAAAAAGGCTCATAATGGATACTTTAGGTATAATGGTTACTTATTTAAGCATAAATGATTATGTGTTCCTGAAGGATCCATTAGAGACTTCATCTTAAAAGAGTCACATAAGGGAGGATCTCACTTTGGTAAGCAAAAGACCTTAGATACTTTGCATGAACGCTTCTATTAGCCACATATAAAGCATGATGTACATAGATTATGTAGTCGTTGAATTGAATGTAGGCAAGCAAAATCTAGGTCTTTACTTAATGGGTTGTACACCCCTATTCCTATTCTTTCTTCCCCATGGATTAACTTGAGTATTGACTTTATTGTTCAGTTACCAAGAACCCAAAGAGGATTTAATTCTATCTTTGGAGTAGTAGACCATTTTTATGGCTAATTTTATTCCATGCCATAAAGTAGATAATACTTGTCATGTGGCAAGACTTTTCTTTTGAGAAGTGATTTGGTTACATGGTATGCCTAAGACCATTGTCTATAATAAGGATGTTAAGTTTTTGAGTCATTTTTGGAGGACTTTATGGTTTAGGTTAGGTACTAAGTTACTATTATCTACCACTTGTCACCCATAAATGAATGAGCAAACTGAGGTGGTTAGAGTCATCATAAAAAAAATATTAAGTCTTGGGATGAGTCTTTGCCACATGTGGAGTTTTCCTATAATAAGATTACACACTCTAGCACGAAGTGTTCTCTTTTTGAGGTTATTCACATGTTCAACCCCTTTACCCCTCACGTGTTCAAACCCTAAACCATAAAGAAAAGTATTAAGTCTTAGGATGAGTCTTTGCCACATGTGGAGTTTGCCTATAATAAGATTACACATCTAGCACGAAGTGTTCTCCTTTTGAGGTCGTTCATGTGTTCAACCCTTTTACCCCTCTAAACTTGTTACTTTTACCTAATTTTTCTTCCATTGTACATAAGGATGGGCTTGCTAAGGAAAATTATGTGAAAACTCTTCATGAGAGGATTACGACCTAATTGGAAAATAAAAATGAACATTATGAAAAAAATGGTTAATAAGGGTAGGAAAGAGGTGGCCCTTGAGCCGAATGATTGGGCTTAGGTTCACTTGAGAAAGAAAATGTTTCCCTCTCAAACGAAATCCAAACTCCAACCTAAGGGAGATGGACCCTTTCAAGTTGTACAAAGAATAATAATAATTATAATAAATTGGATCTTCTAAGCGAGTATGGTAGCATTAGTGCCACGTTTAGTGTTAGTGACATGTCTCCTTTTGATGTAGGTGATGATGATGAGCATGGAGCTTTGAAGGAGAAACAAGACGTAAATATTTCATGGATGAAAACTTTTAAAGAGGGAGGACATGATGTGAGCATAAATGATTTTAGTGGGCTTAGTAGGACTATTATTCTTATAGGCTTAAAAAGGCCCAAAAGGATTTGGGTAAGCATACTGCCTATGTGGACCCAAGACCTTCGAGCTCATGGATCACTTGTACATATTTTCTAGTTTCCATTTATGCAATTAGGATTCAATTAGGCTTTCTTTCACTTTTTTGGGGCATTGTATTTGGGCTTATTTCTTCATGTTTTAATATTAGGCCAAACCCAACTTAGCCTTTCTATTATGTATATCCACTTAGAGCCCTTTTTAATGAGTCTTTAATATGCTATGAATGATTTTGGATCATGTTTTGGGTTACCTTTTATTGTATTTGAAAATCCAATGAGTGTTGGTGGAGGGAACCCTGCTTCTCTATAAATAGATGTGATTCCCTCTCTTTTATTACATTTGAATCATTTGCATAATTTACAAATTTAAGAGCACTCTTAAATTCTCTATAAGACTTCTTGTTAGAAGCTAGAAACCTTTAATTATTATCAATGGGGCACCTCCTTGTGGTGGATTTCTCTAGGGTTTATCTCATTGTTGAATGAGTGACACCTTCTATCATCTTTTTCTCCTTCCATTTTTTCATTTTCTTCTATCCTTTTTGGAACATGAAGATTTTGGCCAAGAACTTTAAATTTGTGCAACACTTTGTGAATTAATTTTTGATGATGGAGAAGCATTCTGAACTGGTCTAATTTGGGGTCAAAGATCTGGAGTGGGGACCAGCCTCAAAAGTCAAAGATTGAAGTGTTTGTACACCGATACAGTGGGTATCTGGTATTATGATCTAAACTCTCAGTGGGAGAATCCGGTCTTGTTGCCTTGGAGATCCTGCACACCATGCTTTCATGCTGAAGGGGGGCGAAAGGTGGTGTCAAATGCGAAGATTCTCCGACGCTTAAGTCAGTCACCAGAATGAGAATTCAGGACAGAGAACTTAAGTAATGAAACAGTATATCAAGAATAAGAACAACGTAACCTTTTATGAGTGTGAGAATCAACTATTTATAAATGAGCTTGGAGAATGAATCGTTATGAGAAGGTGGGGCCAGGGGGACAAATAGTACATTGCTTAGTATACGATTCTGACGCATGACGCGGGGAAAGCTGCGTCTTCCGTGAATTCCCCTGGTTGTACCTTGTACTTCCTGTCAGGTGACGTGGAGCTTCCTGGTATGTGAGATAACTACTAGGTCATGCTGGTGTAGGGCCCCCTCTGTGGGGTTCATAGCCCGGTGGTATACCTGCCACACCGGTATCATGATGAAGGCAAACAAAATTACATCCCTGCTTTGGTAGCGGTATTGAAACCGGATCACATTCTAAAACTTCTCTCAAGACTAGATCTAAAGAAGCAAACACCTAGAGTGCATCAAACACTAACAAGTTAAAATACAATTTTTGATCATTAAAAATCTTATTAATTTTATTTTTTGAAAATTTTAAAATTTACTTTAACAGTTAAAAAATATATTTTAATTTCACAGAGTCACGTATTAAAAGTCAGTTAGATATGTCAAAACTATCTTAATAAGTTAACATGTAATATAGTTACTCATATCAACAATTAAAAAATATCAAGTTCAAATTAGGAACTAAAAACAAAATATTCAATGTAAAATGGGATGTAAAAGAAAAAAATATTTTACAGGGAACAAAATTAAAAAAAAAAAACTTATTTTAATGGGACCAAACATATATTTAAACCTTCATAATATATATAGGGAGCATATAGAGAGAACAAAGTGATATGGTGAGAAATGAGGAAGGAGTGAATACCTCATCATCGTCGTCCTTAAAATCCCATACATTATCCGCGAACATTATGGGCTTTGCTAATGAGCCCAACACTAGTGTCAAATATTTTTTGATTGGTGATGTAGCTTTTTACAACTATGTTCCCTTCCTCCAACATACAATAATGTTGATAGCGTTCAAAGGTCACTCTGGAACGGGCTCTGCCAACACTGTAGCAATTGAGCCTATTAGGATAAACGTGGTGGCACACTATATCAACTAGACAATGAAGAAAGAGAACGATCCTTACTTTTGGGTTCATGTTGAGCCGCTTAGCATATCGTTAAAGTATTCAAAGGAGAAAGACGATATCAAGGTGCCAGACTTGGAGGTCCACTATGGTGAAGAATACAAAGATTATTTTACAACGATCTCCCCTCTTATCACAGACCATATCTGCCACCAACTGGGGTTGTGATACTTATTAGGCATGACAACACAATGGTTCGGGGACAGGTTTGAACTTTACCATCCCCGCCCTTGTTATCCTAGACCCTAACCCCCCACCCTCCTCCGCCCTTATTTCTCATCCATTGTTTTTTTATGTTAATGATGGGGAAAACCCGTCCCTGCTCTAAAAAATCCCCGCCCCGCCCCTGTCCCCGTCCCCGTCTTTATAGAATTTTCTCCTTATCATAAGTATTTTAAAAGTTGTTGTTGTATCTACAAAATTATTAAATATTTTACATACAATAACAGTAAAAGTGTCCTAAAAATAATAATAAATCATCTTGGACACAATTATTAAACATTGTCCAATCATAACTATAATTGAATCTATGAAATTTTACTCCATCATAATAATAAAAATTTCCATTGAACTTCTAGAAAGTGAAAAATTCATCCTATCATACAAAGTTTACTAGTTCAACACTAGAAATTTAAACATCATCCTACTACGAACTAAATATCAAGCAAGAAAATTTTTTAGGATTTTTATCAAAGTTCAACAAGATAAATTTAAAGTAGCAAGCAACTAGTAAAAGCAAAGTCCAACAACAATGTCTAAGAAACAAAACATGATAAAACTATCCTAAAATCCAAGCATCTTCATTTGTCACTTGCATGTCAAACTTCTAATGGTCCTCCAAAGGATAAGTAATACAACTAGTAGAGATTCCATCTACAATATGACAAAACATACTTATAATGTTATTTTAGCACATGAAATGATCAAAATTCATAATGATAAAAAAGAATATCACCTAGTTCATCAATTAAGTCATGAACTTCAGTTGGTATAACATTTGGGTGATCTTGTCCTGAATGCATAAAATTATATGTTTAGTGTAAAATTATTTATAAAAAATACAAATTCATAAGATTTTAAGAATAGAAAAATCTACCAAATTCCTCATCAATTCATAGCTAACTCTTATAACACATCAAAGCCTCCATAATACCAATGCAATCTACTACAATTTGGACTAAGCAAATTACCTTCAACACTAAATGTAGACTCTAAAGCCACAGTGGAGATTGGAATTGCTAACACATACCTTACAATTTCCCATAATGTAAGATATTGGGTCCCTTGTAACTTTCACCAACGTAAGATTTCAAAATCTCCTACTTTATTTTTTGGCAAACAATCCTCCTCCAAATAATAATCCAATTTTGTTTTTACAGATATTGTTATAACTCTTTTTTGTCTAGAAAGAAACATGTCAAATTCATTTAATTCATCATCATCATCATCATCAATTTTACGGTTAACCAAATGAGAATTAGAACTAATTTCAATCCTTATTTTGAATTAATAATCAAGAAGCAAATCATAGCATAATTGTTTGATGCCTTGAATTTGTGACTCAAAATCATGAGGATACAATTTGGCATAATAGAACTGAAGAAGTTCCATCTTATACCTTAGGTCTAAAATAGTAGCAACCCCCATTATTTGGTGAATAACACTCTAATAATTATTAAATTTATCCCTCATCTTTGCTGCCATACTTTTAATAACCTCACAAGAAGAACTTTCCCATTAAGATATTACCAACTTAACCTCACAAATCTTGAAAAAATAAATATTAGCAGTTGGATATTTTGTACCCAAAACCAACTCAATGATGTTGTTAAATAATTTAGCCTCTTAGAGATATCTTTGACAAATTTCCACTATGACTCTGATGGTGTACTTGTGTATTGAGACTAACATTGTTTCAACCTTTTAAACACATTTTTATAGGCTGTAGCAGTTTATAACATCTTATAAGTTGAATTCCATCTAGTTGGACAATCTAGAATCAACTTTTTGGTTACATTAACACGTAAATGTTTAGTTGTTTCCTCAAATTTTTCCTTCCTTTTAGGAGTTAAAGTCCAAAAAACAACACTATCATAGATATTCTCTATCTCATCCTTTAATACCTTTAATCCATCTTTTACAATCAAATTAAAGATATGTGTAACATAATGCATATGAAGCAAGTCACCATCTTTCCATAATGTGTTTAACCTTAATTTATCCTTTATTTTTTCTAATCATTGAATCATTTGTGCAACAATTATCTCGGGTAATTGTAGACAACTTTGAATCAATATTCCAATCTAATAAACTTTCAACCAAAACATTGCAAAGTCTTTCACTTGTATGAGGCGCAAGAACATAGACGAACCTAATTAATAATAAAACACCTAAATTATATCACTAGGACAACTTATAAACTATTAGGACAACCAATAATAATTAAATAAAGTATATGTAAACACCAATAATAATTAAATATTTTTACCTCAAAAGTTGATTCTTTAAAGTCCATGAACTATTAATGTAATGAGTAGTGACTGCCATGTATCCTCTCTTTTGATTACTTTTTGTCCATATATCTGTTGTGATTGCCACTTTTATTTCAATTGTGTCTATGAACTTTAAACCTATCAACCTTTCCTCTTCGTACATATTTAATATCTCTTTTTTGATGGTGTTTCTTGTAGGAACATGAAATAAAGGTTTAGTGAATTTGAATACCTTCTAAACCCGTGATGATCCAATTGTAAGTGGATAATGACAATTGCACGTGCAAGCTTCTTTCTTGAATTCTCTTCCTTATAAATCACAACTGTTATTTCTTGCTTCCCTTTCACAACTTTGGGAAGTAGAACCTTTTGTCCTCTCATTTTAATCTTGTGTTGAACGCAGCTCTCCATGTATCCATGTAAATATGTAGTTCGATTCTTTGCTTTTCCTCCAAGCTTTTTTCCCATAATAATTAAATTGAGCCTTGTCTTCCCCTTTAAATGTGATCTTCTTGAAGTGTTCCTACATTTTACGTCTCGTTTTCTCTACTTGTGTTGAGTCTCCATTATCTTCAACATCAGTTGGTGTTTGTGTTGTTGACCTAATTTTATTTATGGAAGGATTGAGAATAGGAACTCCTAATGTAGGATTCACACCGGTAGTTAGAGTAACATGATGAGAATGACCATCTGTAGCAGGCTGGCTAGCATCTGTAGTGAGAGATTGGCGTTGAGAATTTTCATTGTTTGCCATTTATGCTTAGGGAAAAATATAAACCAGAAGAGTAAACCAATAAGAGTATAATACCATATAAATGGATTTACATGTTAAAGAATATAATAGATTGATATAAGAAAGGAAGAAATTTAAAGAGCTAGAAATTAATTGAAGAACACGCTCAATATAATTCTACTTGAACATAAATTAATGATACAAAAAATTAATTATAGACCAATCTTTATTAAAAAAATTTCTATTTATAAATAAAATAAACTTATTTTTTTAGCTAATGACACTAAATTTTGTCTAGAATAGTATTCCTTATTTTACAAACATGAAGTTTTAACTTATTTTACAAACATTAATAAAATAAACTTATTTTTTTAGTTAAACACCAAAGCTTTTGGTAACTTTGTCTAAAATAGTATTTCTTATTTTACAAACATGAAGTTTTAGCTAATTTTTCACTACAACACAACATTAGCATGGCTTATTTTGGAAACATTCTATTATAGATTAAGAAAGACCAAAATTAGAAGCACAAATTTCCAAGAGACCCAAAGTAAACTTAAAGAACTACTTATTCTAATGATATTGAAAATTTGAGGCTAGAAAATTTACTGTGTTGTTAGCACTTCTTCTAATATGTTGAAAATTAGAAAAGTTAAACTTAGAAGCTAAGTCTTTACGATCGAAAAAATAGGAATTATATGACATTGATGAATCTCATTCCTTTACCAAACATAAATAATTCCACTAATATATTGAATATTGTAGGCAATGCATATCATAATTGAACCAATAAAAAGGCCAAGCCTTAAAATCTTATTCCACATTGTACATATGATACGATAAAGGACAAGTAAACCACAAATATTCAATGCACTTACCTAATACTAAAGCATGAAATGATTGGTTTCAACACCTGGTTAATAATAACATGAAACTAAGCTTTAATTTCTTTTATATAGACACCATATATAAGTTTCACTACAACACAACATCATCATGACTCATTTTGAAATAATTACAGAATTTGTTATTGAATACTCTCAATTTAAAAGAAAAAGTAAGCTCTTATTGTTGGTGTATGCACTATGAGCTTTTATGCCTTTTTATTTGTATCATTTTTTTGCTTATAATAAAATAAGTATTTCAGTTTAAAATTGTTTTAAAACGTATTTATCCTTGGAGTAATAGGTCATATGAAAGTTATTCCTAAAATGTCCCTAGTCAAGTATTTACATGGGGACATGTAAATACATTGAGACTAGTGTGTGAGTGTACTGATGACCTGATCTCACAGATCATAGATATAGATGATATCAAGTCTTCACACGGGTACACATTAAGAGTAATGATGTACTAGACAGACCCACCATGAGAACGTTGCATGGATCGTTACATGAATGTCATAAACAATTCTCGATGTGATAATGGTATATGTAGTCCTTTGACCTGAAGTCACTATGATTCCTACATGAGGAGTTTGTTATTTATTCGGATTAAGTCTACTCCGTTATCAAGTAAAATAAATTGGGCCATACAAGGATGACGCAACCATGCCTTGGGCCCAATTAGGATATCGTGACAAAAGGAACAAACATATAAAATAATTATCACTTATAGGTTATGTTGATATTAATTAATATTCGGACATAATGATGCATTGCTAGATGCCGCTCTTATTTTATATTAATAATAAAATAATTTATTATTAATATGACCGGGTATTTTACCTATAGGGTCACACATATAGAGTAAGCCCATCATAAAATGTTTTGTTTTATTTTAGTTAGACTAAAATAAAGCTATTGGGCCTAACTCATTTAGAATGAGTAAGAAGCCCACTCTTTAGAGAGAATAAATTAGGTCAAACCTAAGCTTATAAATAGAGCATAAGATGCTCATAGGCTGTTCACTAAAGTGAGACACAAATTTGTAAGTTGCAAGAGCTACACGCCGTCAAACTAGCAATTAGCAAGTGTTGTGATTCTGGTGGGAGTGCTCGTGTGGATTCCTAAAGGACGAGGCTACGACTGCTTCAGTGTTCTTCAAGAGGTAATCCTAAAATAATTTTTTTTATGTGTGTTTGTCTTGTGCTTTGAAACACGGCGCTTTGCAAATCCTATGGAAATCCTTGTATTTTCGCTGCTCATGTACTAGGGATTCCCTAACACTTATATTCCATTAATGTTTTTTATATTTCAGTTTGTAAAACCTTAAACTATCTATTTTTTGAAGTTGTAAACATTTAATTAGATTGAAACTTTATTTGCCATCTAATTTCTATATGTTATGTTTTTCTTTATATCTTGTAATAAGCTTTTAGTAATTTGCTTGATGAGATTCTTCCATGGATGCTGTTACTTTCAGGGGTCTTGTTAATTTCATTAATTAGTAACAGTTTCCTATAGTTTAGATTTACTTTGATATCTTTGAAAAATTAGTGCATGTTTAGTTTTTAGTGGGGTTATCTAAATGATCCTCATCTAAATGAGGAAGATTTTGTTAGAAGAGGTTAAATTTACTTTCATATCTCTACGTCTCTAACAATTTAGTGCATGTTTGTTTCTTAATTGTGGTTATCTAAATGGGGTTAGTTGAAAACTAGTTTTCCTTTGAGATAACAATACTTTGAATCCAACTTTAAATGATGTGCAAATCAAAACACCGATCATTATATGATTATTAAATAAACTTGTTTATACCTCTATTCCCATGATGCACCTACTACAGGCATTTTGCATAACCAATAACTCATTGTGAAACCTGATTTTCTAGAAACCAAGGTAGTAGAATGCTTGGAGGTCTGCAATATCATCTACTATGGGTATAGAGAATGGTTACGTGCAATTGCAAAGATAAAGTAAACTGCAAGAAATCTTATTACACCATTCAAGTTAATGTGGAAATACTGAGAAAACATTATTCATATTTGACATCATTCATCTTTCAATCTAAACACGTGATTTAAAGGAGTGAGTTTTTGTTCAGAAAGAGTGACAAGGGAATGATTACCAATATCATATCCTATTTCATATGCTCATCAAACACTAAACAACATGAATTCAGTAACAATATATCAAATAGGGCCACCTAATTGTTATACTTAAAATTCTTAAAAAATAATTAAGCAAAATTATACTTATGTGTTTATTTTCAATTGGTTTCCATAACCTAAATTGAGAAGGGAACTGATTCAAAATTTTCAATCAAAGCCAAGTCAGAGATTTTGGAATTTTCAGAATTAAACACAAATAAAATTAATACACAACTCAATAGATCACTGTGACGTAGGGAATCACCGTGGTAGTGTTGTGAAGGCAACATGGTGGACCTGGTGGTGACACAGACATAGTGACGCAGCAATGAAGGAAACAAAGATAGTGATAGGTAGATGACTGACAACAATGGCAGAGACCGTTATGGTTGGGGACTTTTGTGGTACGTGGGAGCAGTTTGTGGAAGTGAGACGTGAGAGGGAGAGGGTTGTGGCTGTGGGTATGACCGTGACTATGGAGAAAATCAAAAGAGGAAGAATTTAATGGGTAAAAAATAAAACCCTAATATCTCTAGCAATATATATAGTAAGGGTATTAAAGTAATTTAAGTATATCAGGGCGGGGGTGGGGCAAATACTAGTTTTACCATCCCATCCCCGCCCCCAACTTTTACATATCGGGTAAAAATCGTCCCCGCCCCCGAAACAAAAATAACGGGGAAAACCCACTCAAATTGGGGCGGTGCGGTGCGGTTACTCGCTGGGATGGATTTTTTTGTCATGCCTAATACCTATACATGTATGAGATAATCTTCACCAAGATCAACATCTGATTTCTACTTTAGGAGTTTAAAATGGGAGTCCTCCAGTTTTTTGACTATGCACCAAGTCAACTGCATCCCAATGGTTGAGATTTAATAAAGGCATTAAAGGTAGATGGAGAGTACTTCCACTTCATCCCTACAATGGCTATGTTTTTTTACTACTATGGTGTGATGCTCTTGGGTAACAAGGATGGCGACCTTGGCTACATCAATCTCCAATGTAACACCAATATAATCAATTTTAAGGCTTATACACAGTAATTGAAGCAAACGACATTAGCTTTAAGCATGCATTTGTCAAAGTAAAAGAGAAGGAAGACAAATCACTATTCTGGAAGAACTTGAACTTCTCTTAGAAATTTTATATCGCGTGGACTCACAGGCATTTCTTGCTCATAAGTAATTCCTACTCCATCTACAAGGATGAGCTCTCGAGGGACTTGAGGGAAGTGATCTAAGCCCTTGAGGCTTTTCAAAGTTTGGCAAGATTATTTAAGTAATTCCTACTTGAGGCGCTTTTGGGGAAAGCTTTTCATTAGGATGCATATTTAAGTACTCTTTCGTATCTCCTTTACTTAGCTTAATTATTTCGATTGACCGATGTGATAACCAGTTTGATGTTTAAATTATAGATGAGATGTCGAGAATGAATATGCTAACGGAGCTTCGCCAACAAGAGAAGTACGCAATGCGGATGCAGCCGATGTAGAGAACTATACCCTGCCCAGGCAAGAAAGATCTAAGTTCGTGTTGAAAGAGGTTAGCATCTCAGCTAACAAAGTTGTGACCTTACACTTAACTCTAAAGGTAGTTAAGCTTTCAGAGAAAAAGAAAAAGAAGAGGCATCCTAATAAATAAGCCAGCACATCGGGAGCCTAAGAAGTTCAAAATCCAACTGGCCTTGGTTGATGTTAGGGTAGTGAATATAGAAGAATCCATATCAGTTCAAGGGAAACCCAACCCGGTCTAGTTAAAAAAGGAAAAACAGATATTAAACTTTAGTATCTCTAAATTTTTGGAGCTCGTTGAAGGTCTGCTGGTGACATTTCAAGTTTCCTACTGACTTTGGAAGGACTTGCCTTTCGGTCATGTTAAGAGCATCACTGATAGTGCCTTGTGGAACTGATGTTTCTGGGCTACTCTTTCATTTCTAGTACTAAGGCTAAATAATGTTTTGAGCTGATGAAAAAAGCCCAAGAACTAAAAAATGAGATTGAGACGACCCTGAAGAAGGAGGTGGAGAAAAATAAGGAGTTGGAAGGTAGGTTCTTGTCTACTTCAAACAAGATCAAGGATGCCGAGTTGAGGCATAAAAATGCCAAAGATGCTCTGAAAGCTCTTCACGACAAATATGACTAACTTTTTTTGGAGAATAAAGAGAAGGCCAAGGATTTAGAAGCCCATGTCAAGGCTCTAGAAGAGAAACACAGAAGAAAAGGAAGGATGGAAGCAGGAGATGGTTGTATTCAAAGTCATCACCAATCTAGGCTTCAATAATGCTATTAGGAAAATCATACACAGGAACCCTGGGGTGGAGTTGACCACCCGTGGCATAAGTGTTTATTATGAGTTTCGTGGTGGGCATCTATATGATATGGTGTGAGGTCAATCTATGGAGCGGGTGGAAGAGCCTTATTGTCTACTTCCTTTATCTGATTAAGGACCAATCAATGGAGTTAGAGATGGCTTCTTGGAGCAAGAATCTAAAAACGATGAAGAGGAAATTCTTATCGATTCTAATCAAGAGATGGACATTGTCAAAGATGATAGCAGTGTACAGAGCAAGAAGACTTTGATTCCTCCTCTAACTTAATTTTCTATTTTAATCATTTTGATTGCCTTGTTCTAGGATAGGCTTTAGAGTGATTAATACTTTGCTTATGTATTTCTGAATCTTGTCATTTGATTGAATTCCTGAGGCTGATGTGCCCATACATTTTGTAATTTTGTTGTCCGGGTGTAGACCCAAAATTGAAATGAATGGCAAGTTCCTTTTTTGAAATTCTAAACTAAGTTATAATTTTTGCATGTCGTTGTTAATATATTTATAGCACGTAACCTACAGGGTGACATTATAACTTAGCTTTAACTTAAATCATTGAGTAATTCTTTTATTGGAGTGATAGGAATGTTGACTATTATGTTTATGTAGCCAGAATCATCGTTGTTAGTGAGAATTGATGACATGCCTCAGATTGAAAGATATCAACATCACCTCGAGTAAATTACTAGCATTGCATGGCTTATGAAACTATTCCATATAGTTTTTTTTTTCTACTTGCACTGCTCGTTAGGGTCGGGGTTTGGTATGGTTTGCTAAGAGAGCTGATCCTCACCACTTGTTGGGGCCAAGTATCCAATCACCGATATTGGTGATTAAGGTGCCATTCATAGGGCTTTGTCAACTATGCTCATATCTGATAGTTAACTAGGTCACTCCTAGGGTGTTTTTTCTACTTGTACCCCTCGTTAGGGTCTGGTATGGTCTTGTAAGAGAACTAATCCTTGCCACTCCTTGAGGACAACTAGACAATCACTGTTACTAGTGGCTAGGGTGCCACTTGTTGGACTATAATACGGTATCTCAAAAGAGATAATCAGTCTTCGCCACTTGTTGGGGCGTTTTTCTACTTGCACCGCCCGTTGGGGTCCTGTACGGTCTTATAAGAGGACTGATTCTCGTCACTTATTGGGGGCAAAATCATTGTTACCAGTGATTGGGATACCACTCATTGGGGTCTGGTATGGTATCTCATAAGAGATAGCTGATCCTTGCCACTCATTGGGCCTATTTCCACATGTAGATGTCATTGTGTGTGCTGATGTTGTCTTGGAAAAGTGTAAGAACAAAATACTTAGAATAGATGGGAATTTCATTAAGCATGATCTTTATAAAGGATCCATATAGGGGTATGCCTCGTTAAAACCTTCTTAGAAAAATCCCATTAAGAAAAAACCCTAAGTTAGGAAAAAGAGTACATGTTGGACATTGGTTAATTGTGTTGGAAATATGCACTAAGAGCCTATATAGGATGCATCATTTTGAATAAGTTATTTTTGTTAAATAGTTTAACAACCTTTATTTATCCTTGGAGTAATAGTTCATATAAGAGTTATTCCTAAAATGTCCCTAGTCAAGTATTTACGTAGGGACATGTAAATACATTAAGACTAATGTGTAAGTATACTGATGATCCGATCTCACAAATTATAGATATCAATGATATCAAGTCTTTACATGGGTACACATTAAGAGTAATGATGTATTGGACAGACCCACCATGAGAACGTTGCATGGATCGTTACATAAATGTCATAAACGATTCTCAATGTGATAATGGTATATGTAGTCCTTTAACCTGAAGTCACTACGATTCCTACATAAGGAGTTTATTGTTTTAATACAATCAAACGTCTTCTGTAACAAGAGGACTATAAAGGTTGTGGTTAGGCAATGAATAAATTATGCAGAGGGATGTGAGTGATGTAGATGAGATTTGTCTCTCCTATATGACAGGAGTGATATCTATAGGCCACTTGATGGAGTGAGACTAAGGAAATGCACGGCCATGCTAGAAAGAATAAATATTGGATATTTATTCGGATAAAGTCTACTCCGGTATCAAGTAAAATAAATTGGATCGTACAAGGATGACGCGATCATGCCTTGGGCCCAATTAGGATATCATGACAAAAGGAAGAAACATATAAAATAATTATCACTTATAGGTTATGTTGATAATAAATAATATTCAGACATAATGATGCATTGCTAGATGCCACTCTTATTTATATTAATAATAAAATAGTTTATTATTAATATAACCAAGTATTTTACCTATAAAGTCACGCACATAGAGTAAGCCCATCAGAAAATAGCTTTTTATTTTAGTTAGACTAAAATAAAACTATTGGGCCTAACCCATTTAGAATGAGTAAGGAGCTCACTTTTTAGAGAGCAAATTAGGTCAAACCTAAGCCTATAAATAGAGCATAAGATGCTCATAGGCGGCTAACCAAAAAGAGACACAAAATACGCAAAAGTTGTAAAAGCTACACGCTGTCAAACTAGCATTTGGAAGGTGTAGCATTTCTGGTGGGAGTACTCGTGTGGACGCCTAAAGGACGAGGCTATGACTACTTTGATTCGATTTTCTTCAAGAGGTAATCCTAAAATACAATATTTTTTTGTGTTTGTCTTATGCTTTGAAACACGGCGCTTTACAAATCCTATGGGAATCCTTGTATTTCCGCTGCTCATGCACTAGAGATTCCCTAACAATGGTATCAGAGCCTGGTTGCAAAACCGTGTTTTGGGCAAATGTTTGTTTAAAGAACATGTAAAAATAAAATAAAATTTCTTTTACGAAAAGAATTGTAAAGGTTGAATCCTTTTGCAAAGGTTGTATCTTTTATTAGATATGTTACAAAGGTTGCATTTTTTCATGAGATATTATGTAAAGGTTGCATTTTATGAGATATGTTGCAAATGTTGCACCTTTTGAAAGATAATATCAATTTATTTTTGTTTTATGTATATTGATTGCTTTTATCAACATTTTAATTAAAGAACATGTTTTTGAGATGTGCTTTATTATATGAAGATGTTGTATGTTGCAACGGTGATTGTTTTATATGTGTTCTAATTATAAGGCGTGTTTTATGTTTATTTGATTAAATTGAAATCAAGGGTTGTATGCAATGCACGTCTATTTTCTTTCTCTTTTCTAATATGAATTGTTCATGTAAGATTGTGTTTAGAAAGTTTAAGAGTTAAACTCTAGCCGTAATGAAAACTAGGATTCAAAAGTTGAAACCTATCCGTAATGGTATTTTATTTATTTGTAAATGTTACAAATAAAATATTTAATTTTAATATTATATTTTAAATTCGATTTGCAAAAGTTACAAATCAAATGTTAATTGTTTGTTAAATTTAAAGTTTGTAAGAGTTACAAATTTAAAGAATTTGTTCTAATTAATTTTAATAGGATTTGCATCGTTTGTAATCTTTTTAAAATTAATGTGATTTGTAAGAGTTACAAATTTAAATAATTTACTCTTATTAATTTTAATAGGATTTGCATCATATGTGATCTTTTTAAAATTAATGTGATTTTTAGGAGTTACAAATTGATTCATATTTATTAAATTTAATATGATTTGTAATTTTACAAATAGAAGATAAGATCTTTATTAAATTTAATAATTTTAAAATCAAATATTTAATCCTTAATAAATTTGATAGGATTTGTAAAAGTTACAAATTAAAGATAAGATCTTTATCAAATTTAATAGGATTCAAAATAAAATATCTTGAACTCTAGAGATAAGGTCTAAAATTTAAACCTTGATCGTTCCTAAAAAAATAGGATGATTGTTGAGACTCTAGAGATAAGGTTTAAAAGTTAAACCTTGACCATTCCTATTTTAAGATAATTGTAAGGGTCAAAAGATAAGGTTTAAAAGTTAAACCTTGGTCGTTTCAAAATTTAAGATTTTAAATTGTTTGAAATCATAACCGAATATTTTGAGCTGTTAATGGTCAGTGGAACGTTCTGGCTAGGAAAGACTTGGTACTTAAGCGGTTACTCCAGACCCACCTCTCTTTCCTGGGAACTAACCTGATTACAGTACTAAATTTTTGGGTTGGAACACCCTTTGACCCTGTCTATTGAATGGTCAACAAAGCCGCCAAACTTCTTTGCATAGTTTTGCTTTTATATATGACCCCGTGTGTTTAATTATGTGTTTTAAATTTTATTTTATTTTAAATATAATTGATTACTCTATTAATTAATTAATTAACATGTCCAGCGGTGAATGGTTATGGTCTTAGAATTTTTTTATTTAATTTTAAATACAGCCTGTGTGTTGTGCCTTTCTCTATTCTTAAAATTTCTTCTCTCAACCCTTCACTCGTATGTAAAACGAGTTTTCTTTATTACATTGTAATCTTGGAAAAGCCAACAAGGTGGAGACCTAGAAGAAACCTAGAGTGGTGACTCTTGGTGGATATGATCTTGAAAGGAACAAAGGAGTGGTGATTCTAGGAGGATGGTGGTTTCAAGAAGTAGGACTTCACGAAGTCAAGACACCATAGTTCCTTTAGGTTTATTTTATTTTATTTTATTTTCTAGGAAAACCATAACTATCTTACAATTTTGATTGCATGTTTTAGGGTTTTATTTTGTGTTAAAGCATTTAATGAAAGTCGGTAATGAATAATAAGAAAATTGAAATCCTTCAAGCCTGACAATCATACCTTCCAATAAGTAATAACGTCTAACTTGATATAGATAAAGTACAGGTCACGTCATAGTTGGGTGCCTTTATTTATGTTTAGTAGGACATGATTGGATAATTGGATTATCCAAGTATAACTTATTAAGTTTTATTCAAATAGACATTTTTCAATTAGATTGGAAAAGCCTAAAGGTATGAACAGTCCAAAACGCATTCTAATAAACAACAGTCATCAATGCTAGTTTCAATAAAGTATATGTTCTGCCAAAGCAGGGTGCTTTTATTGATATTAGTAAAGGATGATGGATAATTGAATTATCCAACCATTTGTTATTGAACTTATCTAGGTAACTTTAATCAGATTGAAGAACCTAAAAGCGTTAATACTAAGTTTAAACACCTTCTAATAAGTAACACTCGTCGAGACTAATGTCAATAAATAGTGGGTCTGCCAAAGCAGGGTGCTATTATTTATATTAGTAAGGCGCGATGGGATAATTGTAATATCAAAATTGTTTTTATTAGGCCTAAACTTAACTAAGTTTCTCAATTGGATTGAAAATAACTTAGAGGCGTAAGAATTGAGCTTAAATTCATAAGATGAATAAGGGTAAAGAGTTACCCACTCAATCATCTAAGAGTTACATGAGATACAATTGGAAATGTGTTTCCTACCTAAATAACCAAGGGTTGGGCGATCAGCCAAAGCTGACTCAACACTAGGCCAAATATGGATCTTGGCCCACTAGAAAAATCTTCCAACGGGATTTTTTCTGATTCAGTAAGGGTATTTATTTTGAATCAAAATAGTGGGAGACAACATATTTATTTAATTACCAAAATTTAAATATGTTTTAAATAGAAGTGATAGATTTACATGTAATTTGTTTTAGAATAACGATGACAAACCAAATATTATTTTGTTGCAATCTGTCCTTTGGAAGGACACTTTATCTGGAAAAATGCCTAGATAGGTATTGAGACTTGAGAATTATCTTCAATAAAGAGGAAGCGGTAGTGTGTCATGTTTGGCTTATATATGATCTATGGTTGGGTCTTGAGCACCCTATGGAGTCTGCATAAACTCTGAGCTGTAAAAGGCAATATGAATATATGGGAGATATAGGATATGATCGTATATAGACTCTATTAAAGTCGAGTTAGTCTAGAAGTCCAAAAGATAATCAAAAAAAGGAAATTGTTTCCAGTTTTAGCCAAATAAGACATTGAAATAATTTGTCTAAAGAACTTGAAGGAGTTTAAAAGAAAGGGAAGTAAGACTTCCACTACAAGTCATGTTATAGAAGTCAAGTTATTTTACTTCACTAACGTTAGTATCAGATACTAGTAATAGATCTCAGATTTTGAAAGACCAAGGAAGTAGATCACTTGCTAAGGGTGGAGAAATCTGTGTAAAATTGAGCAAAAGTTGCTACAATAAAGATAAGATCTTTACCTATTGGGCTAGTTAGTGAACTAGACATTGTGCATATTGTTTCTTGTTGGACAAGAAATGTTTTTTATATAAAATAACTTTATTTCTTCAAATGGATGTTGATGTACAATTAAGTAATGGATTCTACATCTTAAATCTCAAAACACCCATCTATAACAACTGTCAAAGTAGGTTATAATAAGTGATTTTAAACTTTACTTACATGGTATTGTCTCTTTAGGCAAATGGATAAGAAACACATTTCTAAATATGTGGTTATATGGACTCTTTTGATTTTGGAATCAATGGAGACATGTAAATCTTATTTATTGGAGAGATAATTTAGACCTCATTCATTGAAAAGAAGAGTAATCTATTATCTAATACATGATGATGTATGTGGGCCTATTGGAACAATAACTAGATATGTTTTTCAATACTTCAACATACTAATTAAAAAGTCAATGAGTATGGATTTATGTAACATAAGTTAGAAAGTCTTTAAAAAGTTCAAAGAATTCATAATGAAGTGAAAAACAAAATTGGCAAGACAATTAAAGCTCTTGATTAGATCAAGATAGCAAATAATTTGAGCTACAAGTTTGATAACTATCTAATAGAGTGAGAGATTACCTCTTAACTCATTCCTTATCGAATGCCTTAATAGCATCTCTATGGGGAAAAGTCAAACCTTGTTGGACATAGTTTGATTAATGATTATTATCAAACATCTCTAACTCCTTCAACGTTCTTTTATTAACAAAATTTCCACACGTAACCATGTTCCATCTTAGACTTTCTTAAAGAAACCATATATGATATGGGCTAGGAAGAAACCCAGTATGTCTTTACTAATAGTTTGGAACTATGATGCTTCTATAGAGCATCCAACTCTAACAAGGTCAGATCCAAATTGGATAAATATCTTCTGTGAGATACCTAAAGAAAGCTAAGGGTTATCATTTCTACAATCCATCTGAGAATAAAAGGCTTGTTGCTTAGAATGTTGTATTCTTGAATAAGAGTATATCTCTTAAAGAATCAATGGGAGGATAGTAGAACTTGAAGAAATTCAAGTATCACAAAGCATTCAAAAGTCAAGGATGGACTTGAAGCAGAAATCACAAAATGTTATGACATCATTAGCTCCGGTAGCACAAGACTTGCGTAAGATCAAATAGGATATGTGACCAAATCTGAAAGATATGGATATCTTATAAATTAGGAAGGAGGCATATTGCTAATTGAACAAGTTTCTTATGAAGAGGCCAATGCAAGTTTAGATTCTAAGACATGGCATAAGACCATGGGATTTGAAATGGGCTCTATGTATATTAACAAGGTACAAACCTTGGTTGACGCACCTAAAGGGTAAAACCTATAGGACACAAGTGGGTTTTCAAAAGGAAAACTAAACATAGATGGTAGCAAGATTGACAAAATTCAATTAGCTTAAAAACCATTTAGATCCTGCTTGTTGTAGCAGTATACCACCATTATGAGATATGGTAGATAGATGTCAAGATGAAAATCATCTTGAGGATGTGTATGTGACACAACCTAAAGGCCTTTTATGCCTAAAACATCTAGGAAGGTATGTGAATTGCAAATGATCTATTTATGGACTAAAGCAAGCTTTTAGAAGCTAGAATCTTCATTAAAGAATGAAGATAAATCTTGTGACTATAAAAGGGTTAGTAACTGCACAATTATAGTTCTAGTATTACATGTAGAAGATATGCTTCTTCTAGAACTAATAATATTCTCATTCTATAGTCAAGTCCTTAAACACTTAAGAAGGACTAAGGATTTGATCTTGATAAATGGAAGATGAGCTCGTTGTAAAGGTTACATCGATGCCAATCTTTTAATTAATTTGAAAGACTTAAGATTGCAATCAAAATATATGTGTTGTCAAGATAGTTGCGATGTATGCTTGAAAGTTTCAAAGCAAGAAACAATCGTTGGTTCTACTAACAAATTTAAGTATTTTGCTATGTTAAATTACAAAAGAAGTCAATTTACATTTAATCATTTCAAGTGTTTTGTACCCTATGAGTTTCCACTGTGATGACAATGGAACCATAGAACAATATAAGGAAGTGGATTAATCCAAGCATATACTTAAATAGTTCTATCTTTGGAAGATGTGAAAATATGCAATATGCATACCAACAAAATTGTTGGGAACCCATTAGTAAAACCGCTTACGTAGTAAAAGCATAAGGGCACTGTAGACGTCATTGGGCATTAACCTTATCGGCTCTAAGTGCAAGTGGGAGATTGTTGGAAATATGCACTAAAAGCCTATATATGACGCATCATTTTGAATAAGTTATTTTTATTAAATAGTTTAACAACCTTTATTTATCCTTGGAGTAATAAGTCATATGAGAGTTATTCCTAAAATGTCGCTAGTCAAGTATTTACATGGGGACATGTAAATACATTAAGACTAGTGCGTAAGTGTACTGATGTTCTGATCTCATAGATTATAGATATAAATGATATCAAGTCTTCACACGGGTACACATTAAGAGTAATGATGTACTGGACAGACCCACCATGAGAACGTTGCATGGATCGTTACATGAATGTCATAAACGATTCTCAATGTGATAATGGTATATGTAGTCCTTTAACCTGAAGTCACTACGATTCCTACATAAGGAGTTTGTTATTTTAATACAATCAAATGTCTTCTGTAACAAGAGGACTATAAAGGTTGTGGTTAGGCAATGAATAAATTATGCAGAGGGATGTGAGTGATGTAGATGAGATTTGTCTCTCCTATATGACAGGAGTGATATCTATAGGCCACTTGATGGAGTGAGACTAAGGAAATGCACGACCATGCTAGAAAGAATAAATATTGGATATTTATTCGGATAAAGTCTACTCCGGTATCAAGTAAAATAAATTGGATCGTACAAGGATGACGCGACCATGCCTTGGCCCAATTAGGATATCATGACAAAAGGAAGAAACATATAAAATAATTATCACTTATAGGTTATGTTGATAATAAATAATATTTGGACATAATGATGATTGCTAGATGCCGCTCTTATTTTATATTAATAATAAAATAGTTTATTATTAATATAACTGATCCGGTCCCAACACCGGCCCCCAAGAGCATGGCTTTAATGCTTTGCCAGATCAGTATTTTGAACAAGAGAAGTACGCTTTAAATACATTATAATTATTTCTATACGGAGTGCATACAGCCAGGGCAAGTAACTCCGCCAAGGCATGTTACTCCGCCAAGGCACATAACTCCGCCAAGGTATGTTACTCCGCCAAGGTATGTTACTCCGCCAAGGTATGTTACTCTGCCAAGGCTTATTACCTCGCCAAGGAGGAAAATATTGAATACCTTATACACATGCATGAAATATCCCTAATACATATTACTCCGCCAAGCCATAGGCTCAACACAGGCGGAATATTGAATTTCCCATACTGCGTAGCGAGCCCATACTCATAACCCCGACACGAGATTGACTCTGTTTTGAGAGGTTGAAAATGGGAATCACGCTGTCACGCATAAAAGGGAATAACAAATATAATAATAAAGCATTAACGCTTTCCAAGTAAGTGGAAACACCCACTACAATAACAGTGCTTGCAAACGGCGCAGGGACCCACTACCTTTCCAGCATAATGCCTGAAAACAAGGAACGGGTCCTACTAATAATGAAGCACCAGCAACAGGTATATAAAACCTCAGCAAAAAGGTATATGGGGGATCCCCAATTCAAAACCTTACACTCTCTTACTTGCATAATTCTCTCAGATTTGCTTTCTAAGTCTAAGAGTATTCTGAAATACTGACTTGAGCGTCGGAGAATAATTGCAGGTACCACCACCAATTGTGTCAAGGCAAAGAAAACAACTTCAGGCGGACTACTATACCGCCACAGAGTGAGTTACACTCCGCCCCAGTGTGGATTATACGCCGCCCAATACACAAGGACACTCCGTATTTGCATCTGTATAACACATCCTTGTATCAGATTGACATTACATGTACATTTTGAGCTGTTTCAGAATCATAACTTTACACCCCTTGTAAAGGACAGTTCAATAACCAAGTATTTTACCTATAAGGTCACACACATAGAGTAAGCCCATCAAAAAATAGCTTTTATTTTAGTTAGACTAAAATAAAACTATTGGGCCTAACCCATTTAGAATGAGTAAGGAGCCTACTCTTTAGAGAGCAAATTAGGTCAAACCTAAGCCTATAAATAAAGCATAAGATGCTCATAGGCGGCTAACCAAAAAGAGACACAAAATACGCAAAAGTTGCAAAAGCTACATGCCGTCAAACTAGCATTTGGAAGGTGTAGCATTTCTGGTGGGAGTACTCATGTGGACTCCTAAAGGATGAGGCTATACTGCTTTGATTCGATTTTCTTCAAGAGGTAATCCTAAAACACAATATTTTTTTGTGTTTGTCTTATGCTTTGAAACACGGTGCTTTACAAATCCTATGGGAATCCTTGTATTTCTGCTGCTCATGCACTAGGGATTCCCTAACAAATTGTAATAGATTCTGAGGTTCTAGATATTCTATTTATTCTTGATAGCAACACTGTCAAGGGTCTCCAGCCAATATGTCCCATTGTGGATGAATTTGATGGCATGATATGGGCCTTCCTGGCTCAGTGCCAACTTTCTTTGATGGGCGAATTTATTCCCTACACTGGCGCATCTCAAGACTCGGTCACCGACATTGAGGTGTTGGAGCTGGACCTTCTTGTTATACCTCAGAGCGGCTTTAACTTTAATAGCCGCTTGATCTCGGATGAATGCAATCTTGCGTAATTCAATGATGTTGTCTAACTCATTATGGAGATTTTCTTTGTCACTGTCGTGCACCGTTATCTCCTTCATCGCTACCACTTCCTTCTTCATCATCGATTTGGTTATACGGATATAGACACAAAAAACCTACAAGAAATTTGGGGTTGAGATTCAAGGCTACAGAGGCAGTTTCATGGGAAAAGAATGAAAGATGGGTGATTTAAGGTTTCTTTTGCTCTTTTATGGACAATCATCTTATTGTGTTAGACCTTTTTTTATATTAATGAATTAATTTAGCTCGACTAAATATATGGGTACTAACCCTTTTTTTAAAAATTTTGAGACCCACTCCCCCATTTGAAATTGTCAGTGTCATCTTGCTCGACACCAAATAAGCATACTAGATTAATAAAATGGTTGTTAAATATTCTTTAAATAATAAAATATTATGTTTTGACTTTAGCTACCTTTCTAAATTTATCCCACTTAAATTTTTAGTCATGAAAAATAAAAAACATAAAAATATCAAATACATTTTATTAGATTAGATATTTAAATTTGTTGGGATGCATTTTATGAAAAAATTATCTAATGATACAGGAGTGAGATAACTAATTAAGTTTGAGTCATATAACCATATATGAATAATTAAAATTAAAATATATTTAATATTACATGAATACTTAAAAAATATTAATAAAATTTTTAAAAGCTCATATAATATATATATATATCTTAATTTTGACAATTTATCATTTAATCTAATAATTAATATTTCCTAAAGAAAGACTTTTTTTATATATATATTCATCTTGCTTAAAAATAGACGAAAAATAAATTTTTATGTAATATAAAAAGTTTTGTAAATAAATTTCCTGTTTATCTATGAAACAAACAAATTTCTTGTGTTTTTTTTACTTATAAAGGGACACTAGTTAATCGGTATGGATTATAACAATAAAAATTTGTTACAGGGAATTTCGTCTGTTTCCTTTTTGGGCGAACAGGAAATTTCGTCTGATATGCCACATTGACACATCTCGTAAAAGCAAAAGAATCCGTTGGCAACCAAAGCAAGTGTTAATGCTGAATGGGCCACACCTCGACCACTTCAACGAAATTTCAATTCCACTATTATTATTATTATTGTATTATTTTCCCTTCAAATTTTCAAATCCATCGCCGTTCAATTATAATTATAATATAGTTTTGTTTCCCTTTCAACGAGTCGGTCACCTCTTCATTCTCTTCTCTCTCCACTTCTTCTATGATCTCTCTCCCTCTCTCTCCGTGTCTATGAACTGTTCCACACAACATACTTGCTTAGCGAAGAGGAATCTTTAGCTACGGCTCCTCTTTCGCAGCCACCAACAACAAAAACAAACATGAAGAGAAAGCTCGAAACCTTGGTGTTGTTAACGAGGAAAAGACCCATTCAGTTTTTGATCGGTGTGTCTCTCTTGTACCTTCTCCTCGTAACTCTCGAAATCCCCTTCGTTTTCAAAACCGACTTCGCCACCACCGCCACAACTCGCCCTCCAAGGCTCCTCAGCGAAGAAGACTCGCAACAACGACACTCCCCAACTCGCCCCTTCAAAACCGTTTCCAACGCCGCCGACTCACCGAGTCAACTCGCTCCCCGCGACGTCGTGTCGTCGCTTGTCTTAAACGACGCCGCATTCGACCTTTCACACAACGACGGGTCTTTAGAGCTCTACAAGTTAGCCAAAAACGCGCGCCACGTTGGGTTAAGCCTCTGGAAAGACCTGAAACATAAATCTAGTGGTGATGGCGGTGTTAACTCACGAACCGTTACTTACTCGAAACCCGAAAACCGGACCGGTTCGTGTCCCGGTTCGATATCCTTGAGTGGGTCGGATGTTTCGGGGGGCGTGGTGGCGCTTCCATGTGGACTCACATTGGGGTCACACGTGACGATCGTTGGGAAACCGTTGCCGGCTCGACCGGATTTTGAGCCGAAGATAACAGTGGTTAAGGAGGAGGATGAGCCGGTGATGGTCTCGCAGTTCGTGGTGGAGTTGCAGGGGTTGAAAACCGTTGATGGTGAAGAGCCTCCTAGGGTTTTTCACTTCAACCCTAGGTTGAAGGGTGATTGGAGTGGGAAACCAGTGATTGAACTCAACACGTGTTATCGAATGCAGTGGGGTTCCGCTCTCAGGTGTGATGGTTGGAAATCCAAGGCCGATGAAGATACTGGTGAGCTTTTTCTAATGAAATTAATGATTTGAATTAGAGAGTCTTTAGTTTTGAAAAATTCAAATTAGGATGTGTTTTGTGATGTTGATGCTTTACTTGTACGTTCAATGTCGAGTCTTTAATATTTTTAATTTTTTTAACCCTTTTTTGATTTTTGATTGATAAGTCCTAACTTTCTCAGTTAAGAATTATGCGATGTTTCAATATTTGTTATATTTCCATGGTTTTTGTTTTTTTTTTCCGTCGTTGGATTGATAGATGTGTCAAGTTTGAAATGGTGGATATTCAAATTCCAATTTGTGTGATATGTTGAGTTTAATTGTGATTGATTCTTGCATTGAATTGGGTTGCTCTTTGTATTGGGTGCAGTTGATAGGATGGTGAAGTGTGAGAAGTGGATTCAGGATGATGAAGGTCGGTTGGAGGAGTCGAAGGCGATATGGTGGTTGAATAGATTGATAGGGCGCACGAAGAAAGTAACAGTTGATTGGCCATTCCCATTTTCTGAGGGGAAGCTATTCGTTCTTACTATTAGTGCTGGGTTGGAGGGGTATCATGTCACTGTTGATGGGAGGCATGTGGCCTCTTTTCCTTATCGCGCTGTGAGTGCTATGATTTCTTAGAAGTTGTCTATCTGAACTTGAAGTTTGATTTGAACATTGCTTGATTTGTTGTTTTTGATTTCAACCAGGGTTTTACTCTTGAGGATGCCACTGGGCTGTCTTTGGGTGGAGACATTGATGTCCACTCTGTATTTGCTGCCTCTTTGCCTTCGTCACATCCTAGTTTTGCCCCACAGAGGCATCTTGAATTTTCTAGTAGATGGCGTGCCCTGCCACTTCCTGACTCTGGAGTGGAATTGTTCATCGGTGTCCTCTCAGCTGGAAACCATTTTGCTGAGCGGATGGCTGTAAGGAAGTCATGGATGCAGCATAGGCTCATCAAATCTGGAATAGCGGTTGCTCGTTTCTTTGTAGCACTGGTAATGGTTACTTATCAAGGAGCTTTTTGTTTTAAAAGGATTTTATTGATAATGTTCAGATGGGGTTTCTTAAGATTTAATTGGATTTTGGCAGCATGCTAGGCAAGAAATTAATGTGGAGTTGAAGAAGGAAGCAGAATTTTTCGGTGATATTGTCATAGTTCCATACTTGGATAACTATGACCTTGTTGTGTTGAAAACTGTGGCCATATGTGAATATGGGGTGAGTTGTTGATTAAACAATTGGAGATTTGAAATACAAATCTTTAGTGATATATCAGATTTGATTATTTAAAATGAAATGTAAGATATGTTTTCTTGTTCATAGGTTCATAGAGCTTCTGCTAAGTATATAATGAAAGGTGATGATGACACATTTGTTAGAGTGGATGCTGTTATCAATGAAGCAAGGAATGTTCCAGATGATACGAGCTTTTATATTGGAAACATAAATTACTACCACAAACCCTTGCGCAATGGAAAGTGGGCAGTGACATATGAGGTAAGTAATCAAACTCAGAAGTCTGCCAATTGCAATGCTTATGTATAAACTTTAAGAGTTGAGGGTTCTCTGGAAAAATATTATAACCTTACCTTTTATGTTATTGTCCGTTAACAATAATTTTATATCCTTGATCTGAAGAATGCCTGATCTTGGTTGTTTACTTCTTAGTTTCTGCACCTTGTGTCATGCATTAACCATTAGATCCTTCTGTTTTTTTAAATCCTTGCGCCAAGTTGCACTGTTGTCTGAATTTATGGTCTGTATGGTTCTAAACCATGGTTGCCATAGTGGGATTGATTTAAGTAGGCCGCATGCTTTCTCACTTTTGTTGCCACATTAAACTTGCCAAAAATAACTTGGTATATTGATTTTCCTTTTTGTCTTTTCTGGTGGTTTTTCAGGAGTGGCCTGAAGAGGCCTACCCGCCTTATGCCAATGGACCGGGTTATATTTTGTCATCAGACATCGCAAGCCATATTGTATCTGAATTTGAAATGCATAAATTAAGGGTTAGTAAATATTATTTTTGTTTGCAGTTTTTTCTCTATCCTTCCATAGGGGCAGGATTCTTATGCAGGTATACTTGAATTCCATTCGTTTGAAATTCTGATTAGCTCAATGTTTCCATGGTTTCTTCTTCGTGCAGTTATTTAAGATGGAAGATGTGAGTATGGGAATGTGGGTGGAACAATTTAACAGCTCAAAACCAGTACTCTACTTGCACAGCGTGATGTTCTGCCAGTTTGGTTGCATAGAAGATTATTACACGGCCCATTATCAATCGCCTAGGCAGATGATGTGCCTGTGGGATAAATTGCAAAGGCAGACAAGACCTCAATGCTGCAATATGAGGTGATGTTCCAGGGAGAAGGACAAAGAAAACAAGTTTTGGATTGAAGTCATAGCATCGAATGTTGTATATAACTGTGGAGCTTGGTTAGTTAAAACGTTCCTCTGTAAAGAATGGCCTTTTGAATCTTAGTATTTATTATTTATTTATCATTATTCTATTTTTTGGGTTCCTTGTAGTCCCCCTTTTTGGGGTTCTCAATTCTTTTGGTTTCGTGAGATTCTTTCGGCTCGGTATTGGAAGATGAAGGGGAAGGTGGGAGGGGAATATATATATCTTGATGCAGATGCAAATTCTGTAAAATAATTTGAAGGATAGCATTTGATATATTCATAGAAGATATTAGATTAAATATTCACCAGAATGGGTGCTTTTTGCCAGTTCTTATGCTCACATTTTATGTAGATTTAGTTCCAGTTGGGGTTTTCAATCGGGATTGGTCGAATGTAATCTGTTGTTTGATCAACTTGAATGGTACATATAATTAATATTAATTAAATATGATTAATATTAATTATTAAATGATTATTATATTTTCTTAATTTCATTTTCATAATTATTACTAAACAGATACTTGTTTTAACCTGGTTTGCGAAATTGAGTAAAGCCTCACCGAAGTTGAGGTTAATTAAGTTTATATATGTTCTATATAGTAATAGGATGCTTAAAAAGGCTGGAAGATGACTTGGTCCACACTACTCAATTAGCAAATTAAAAGAACAAGTAAATATATTACCTTTTATTTTGGGGTATGATGGCAGCTTGGTCTTCTCGATCAAGGATTGAGTCAACTCTGCCCAAGTGTGGTTTCATTAGCAGAAATAGGAAAGAAAAGAAGTAGCGCTTTTGGTCTATATATATTCTTAATGAATTAAAAATCGGATTGTTATCATAATAACCATGGTGTTTTTACTTTCTAATTTCTTTATCATAACAATCTTAAGAACCATTTAAAAGTTGTTATCAGAAATTAGAGAAAAAAATTGATCAGAAAAATTTAATTTAAAACACGAGTAGGGTTTTATCTACATGTATTTTAAATCTTTGATCGAAGGTTATTTATACTTGGATAAGTTATTTATAATCATAAATTTATAATAAAAGTAATATTGAGGCATTGGTTTGACACGGTTTCTATTTTAAAACTAAGATTTATATAAAAGTAAAATACGTAATTGATTCAGGCTTGAGATCAGTCCAGATGCTACAGTTAAGTGTTAAGCGGCATGGGGAACCTCCCAGTAAGTAACATACGACATTGGATTACCCACTCGTGTTTTTCCTCTCAGACTCTCTTGATCAAAATCAAGAGGGGTCCTTGGGTACGCTAGGGCATATTGGGGCAAATACCTACAAGGGGTGTCAGGAATGTTTGTGATCGTGTTAGTTGTATCTGTCTTTTACGAAATCTATACTAACATATGCCATCTAAGACATCCTCACCACCCAAATCTATAAATACCATACATTTATTACTTATTAAGGGACGTTCACCAGCCACACTTAAGCTCTGATATTAATTATCCAGTATTGACTTGAACGTCGAAGTGTCTTTGCAGGTGACATCCTATTTCGTCCACCAACATGAGATACCGGTGTGTTTTCGTTGGATGAAATCACGACAAGACTCTTTGTTCTTCACTAGAATGAGAGAGACAATATCAAATCTCTACTGGATTGGTGTAACAGATAGAGACATATACCTGGTATTGATATCAAAAGATTTATCCCTATATTCGTCAGATCATTGGCACGCTCGGTGGGACCCGCCAAAGATATTCTCACTATTACAATTATGAACATGAACACTGCGCATCAACGATCTCCAACCCTAGATGGTCATGTGTAGGATGAGACGCACATAGAGCCTAGACATTTGGTCAGTGAAGTTAGCTTGATAGACACCTTGGCCTCAGCCCATCAGAGTTGAAGGCGAGTTGTAGTCTTGGCCCAACCAAATTTCATGATGAAGTCATTCGCCAGCTCAAGGTGGAGTTAGTAGAGCTAAGGAAGGAATGTAAACAACAAGATGATAGTGTGGTTGTACACTAGCATACCTCACGAGGGAGACCCTGTCCCTCTATATCTCATCACTAGATATCCACCACACCACCCTATTCCAAGATTCCCACCTATGATAAGGACTACCATTAGTCCACATACCAAACTGAGCATTACTTCATCCGATATAGAAACATGCAGGCCTCTGGTGCCTCAATAGGGTATAAGTTAAATATACCTTTCTCTTGAAGGCTTATGGAAACTTCCATTCCTAAGAACCTCTAGACAACCCAGTTGTTTTCCATAAGAAAGTACTTTGGAGAGACAAACTTAGGCAAACACCTCAACATGTATGTTTATGAGGCTATTCTTCTAGGGGTAAAATCTGATGTTATGTGAAGAATGTTCCCCAGAACCTTGATTGGAGAAGCTTTAAGCTGGTTCAAGGTCCTCCCCCACAGGTTCAATATGGTCGAGGCATTTGGAGATCATTTTGTCATTTCTAGGGACATCCCTAAAACTTCCTAGACCTTGGCTCATATTAAGCAAGGAAAGAATGAATCTTTGAAAGATTCCCTAAAGTGGTTTTACAAGGAAGTCGCTATGGTGCTAGATCTGATGGAAACTATTCAGCATCATATTGTAATCGAGGCGTTGCAACTGAAGTCGATGTTTGCCTTTTCTTTAGCAAAGGGATCACCCTAGACTTTCGAAGAGTTTCACAAGAAAGTGGCAAAGTATGTTGGCATTGAGATGCATCTGGAAGCCACAGGAACATAGTCTTCTCCAATGCCTACATTGGCCCCCAAGGAGAAAGAGAAGCCTAAGTTCAAGAAACTCTTTATAGGAAGAGGGACAAGGACTCCTCACCCCATTCTAAAGAAAACAAAATGTTTAGTTTTGATCACTATGCCCCGTTAAATGCTACATCAGCTCAAATCCTAAGAGAAGTAGGATGACCATCCTTATTCGTTTATAGAGTTAGGAATTTAACGCCCATTAAAAAATGGTAATCCTTCAAATTTCACATGTTTTGAGTGTGGAAAGGTCAGACACTTCAAGTCAGAATATCCATAACTTGTCAAGAAACCCATAAATGACAAGAAATTGAAGAAAAAAGCCTACATAGGTTGGGATGACAATTCCATATGCTCGTAAAACTCATCAGACGGAGAAAAAACAAGTCCTTGTCTCATGGCAAGCCATCAAGACAAAGATGAAAACAAGGTAAACCAAATTACTTATGATGAACGTCTTGGTGCCTTTCATTAATGAGCATGTTTCGACTCTTGAAATAAAACTGGAATTAATCAATTCTGCCAATATTGATTTGGTTAAAAAGATGTCCTTTTTAGAAATTACTATTTCAAAAACTAAACTAGAAGTTTCTGTCTCAAATTGTTTCAATTGTAAAATGTTTAAAAATGAGATTGAGGATTTAAAAAATTCCTTGGCTAAGTTCACAAATGGGAAAAGGAATTTAGATATTTTACTTGGAAATCAAAGATGCGTTTTTGACAAAGCTGGGATTGGATACAAGCCTCACAAACAACAAAAGACTTTTAAAAACTTCTTAGGTAACCAAGAAAAAATTTCATTTGTTTCTCAAAACAAACTCAATAACTCATTTTTTTTAATTTCTTTTATTGTGTAATAAAAGAACACAAAAATCTCTATTTATAACACTAGAAAAAGAGATGTTTTTAATCAAAAGTTTTGGAATGAGGGATACCCTTTAACTAATACTCAAGGATCTAAAATTAAATAGCTACCAAAAGGTTAACTTAGGATTTGTTGTGGGATACTTCAAGTCAAGCAGCTCAAAGTAGTACCTAGAGCTTAAAGAATATGACAAAAGATCGATCAAAATTTTCATAAGTCACACCAAGAAACAAAGGCCACGTTTCCTATGGTGAAAACACCAAAGGAAGAATCCTTTGAGTTGGAAGCATAGGTAACTCTTAATCAACTTTCATCACTAATGTTCTCTTGGATCATAGGCTTAAGTAAAATTGCCTTAGCATAAGCTAGTCAGGCGACAAAGGTAACTGTGTCATTTTTTTATTCTAGGTGCCGCATGATTGGAGATCAAAAGAATATGAAAATAAAGTTTGTTAGTCATGATTAACCTTGATAATTTGTCTTCAAATTATGATAAAAGTCTTTTATCGAAAGAGGAAGAGTCTTGGTTATGACATAGAAGAATTGCCCATATTCAAATAAAGCACTTAAACAAACTTATTTCAAAAAACTTGGTAGACGGTCTACCTAAATTGAAGTATGAAAATCATATTTGTGATGCTTGTCGAAAAGGAAAATAAGTAAAGGTCTCCTTTAAACCTAAAAATATTGTTTCAACAAATCGGCCTTTACAACTTTTACACATGGATCTTTTTAGACTATCAAGGATTAGAAGTTTTGGTGAAACTATTATGCTCTAGTAATTATGGGTGGTTATTCTCGTTTTACTTGGACTCTTTATTACTATAACAGATGAAGCTTTCAAAGCATTTAAAAGATTAGTGAAGGTCTTTCTAAATGAGAAATATTTAAAAATAACATATATTAGAAGTGATCAGGAGGAAAATTCGAGAATGCATCTTTCGAAAACTATTGCAAAAACCATGGAATCAAGCATAATTTTTTTGTTCCTAGGACGCATCAACAAAATAGAGTTGTTAAGGGAAAGAATCACTCTTTATTAGAATTGGCTCAAACATATTAAATAAAAATGATTTTCCAAAACATTTATGGGCCGATGTAGTAAGCACTGCATGTTTTGTTATGAACCGGGTCCTTATAGGACCTCTTTTAAAGAAAACGCCCTTTGAACTTTATAAAGGAAGAAAACCAAATATCCCATTCTTTCATGTCTTTGGATGTAAATGTATTGTGTTAAACAATGGAAAAGAAGATCTTGGCAAATTTAATGCTAAGCCTAATAAGGCAATCTTTCTTGGTTATTCATGAAGCAGTAAGGCTTTTCGAGTGTATAATAAAAGAACCATGGCTATTGAAGATTCAATTCATGTTTCTTTTGATGAATCTAACCCAAAAAGACTGGGAAAGGTAGTTGATTATCTAGTAGATAATCTTGAAGAAATCATCATAGTACATCAAGAAGAAACTAGTCCAATAACTAGTGAACCTCTCAAGGAGTGGAGGACCACAAAGAATAATCCAATAGAGAATGTAACTGGTGAAATCTCTATAGGAGTATCTACTCATAGCTCTCTTTGTAATGTCTGTAATAAGTTTGCTTTTGTTTATAAAATTGAACCTAAGTGCATATAGGAAGCTCTTTTAGATAAGTTTTGAGGGGTTTCCATGTAACATGAGTCGAATTGTAACATCCCTGATATTTTAATAAAATTTTGAGTATCAGAAAATATTAATAATTGTTTTAAGGATTTATTTGATATTTTTATGAAGTATTAGGCAATTATAAATAATTAACTAGTGTGAAAAGTAAATAAAATTTATTTGGTTGATTAATTATAAAAGGGTTAAATGAGGTGAAATTAGAAGGGGTAAAAGTTTAATTAAAAATTTTAATGAAAATATAAAAGAAATGGGGAAAAGGCTGGTTTGCCCCCGAGCTTAAAATAAAGGTTTCTTTCTCTTTCCTCATTCATTCATTATTCACGCGAGCCACTTCTTTTTCCTGCTTCAGTTTCTTTCACTTCTTCTCCTTCCTCCATCGCTGCCGAGCTGCATGCTCCAGAGGAAGGTCCATTTCGCATCAAAACCTTGAGATAACTACATTTCCGTGACCGTGGTTTCAAGGTGAGTATGATGGACTCTTTAGTTTGAGTTATCTCGTCTCTTTTCATTTTTACTCCCTGACCGAATGGTCATGCATGGCAGGGTAAGGATCTGTTTTTCACTCCTCTGGCGAGTGTGAGTTCGAAAATGGTCTTTAGACTGAGAGAGTGGTATGACGTTAACAGGTTTTGCATTCCGACCCTCGTAGGTAGCAAAACGAACACCGGAGCATTGATTGACGAAGCTGGTGCTGGATTCGGAGGAGAAACCGTGAACCAGCGCTCAGAGGACGTAATCGGCACCAGGAGTAGATTGTCGAGGCTTGGAACCGAGGTAAGGGGGTGTTCGGGTTATAATTAATTAGAATAAGACATATTTGGGGTCCGACTCGCTGAACCGATTATGGACACGGTAAGAAATATTGGATGATAATTGCATGTGTATGTATGCATGAATGTGAATTATGTATGGTTTATGATGAGAGTTAGTTATGTTAATAAAAGTTGTGACAGTATGTTGATGAGTTAGCAAGTCAGTTATTCTGTGTGGTAAACACATGTCAACTTCTGATAATTGTGTGTTTGATTAATAATGCTTTAATTATATTAAGTTGTATATTATGAATGAGATACCCTGTATACTGTTGAGGGCAGGGAGTGGTCGCCGGTGCGTTGCATGGTCAAGGAGCGGCTCCTGGCAGGCTTCCAGTAAAGGGATTGAATGTTTATGCTATATAATTGATTATGTGTGATGGCATTATATTGACGGGCTTAACAAGTAGGTCGCCCAGTGGCAATGTGATGGATGGGCTTGACAAGTCGGTCGCCCTATATTGCGAGCACATGCCAGTTTTTAGTAGTTGCATCTGTTGTTTGTTGATGATATGTAATGACTGAGATATGATATGTGATTATGTGGTGTGGGACGGACGACGGTATGTATAACCTTTCATTTCTGGCTCCCGTGGTTTTTGTGCCCAGTTGAGCTACCCAGTGGTCAAGCAGGACCCAATGGTCGAGGTGGAGAGTCAAGCAGGACTCAGTGAACCAAGCAGGGTTCACGGGGTGTCAAGTAGGACCCCCAGCTGAAGGCCGATCCTTTAGTATCCGGATACTAGGCATCAATTTTGTCTGAGAGTCAGTGGTGACAATTGATGAATTATTAGTTGAGATGTGTATGTGATTAATTGTATTTGCTGAGTGCAATTTGATATATTTGTCGAGTGATTTGCTATATTTGCTGAGTGAGAATTGCTACGTTTGCCGAGTGAGAACTGCTATATTGCTGAGTGAGATTTGATATATTTACTGAGTAAGATTTGTTATATTTGCTGAGTGAGAATTACTATATTTGCCGAGTGAGAATTGCTATATTGCTGAGTGAGATTTGCTATATTTGCTGAGTGAGTTTTGCTATATTTACTGAGTGAGAATTGCTATATTTGTCAAGTGAGAACGACTATATTGCCGAGTATGATTTGCAATTTATGGATAAAGCAGTCGGACGGAGTTTATATACAAGCATTTTGTTAATTTCCGTTCTAGATTAATTATGATGCCAAACACTCACCCTTGCTGTGGTTTTCAATTTAGTAACCAGTGACAGGGAAGAGGTTGGAGCCTTGGAGGTACGCCAAGCGGAGGATTGATTCCAAGGCACCGAGTGATTTTGAATGAATTGTGTGTAATATATATATAATGAGTTTTCCGTATATGTGATGCTACATGTTATGTGTTGAACTAAATTTGAATCGGTATGCTAATTAATCGGATGTGACTTTATGTTGTTATATGATCGGTAATAATTTTCACGAGTGTTTGCTATAGCAAAGTCGATTACCGGGTGAATTTTGCCCGAGCGGATTCATTCTCGTCCGAGCGAGGGCCGGTTGATTTAGTGTCTGTTTCGCTCCAGTGTGTATCCCTCGTCCCCTTTCCGAGTGAAGAATAACCGAGAGATCCTCTTCTGAGTGAAGATTAGAGTGCTTTCCGAGTAGTTAGAATGTCTTCCGAGTGATGAATGGCTGAGAGAACCTTTTCCGAATGCAGGAAGGTCAGATTATTTTCGAGTGATGTATACCCGAGCGAACTTCTTCTGAGTGGAAGATTGGGATATTCCCGAGTGAGCTATTGCCGAGAGAACTATTTCTGAGTGAAGGTTGGGAATGTTCCGAGTGAGGTATACCCGAGAGAAACATTTTCCGAGTAATGAAGGATAAGAGTTTTCCGAGTGATATGTGATCGAGTGGACCCATTTCTGAGTGAAATCCGAATTGTGAATTTTCCTTGTAGGTTTTGTTGTTCGCTCAGGTTAAGATGTAGCATTTGCTCAAGCGAGTCGAAACTCGCCTAAGCGACCTACTCGGGTTTCGCCTAAGTGAATCAGGGTCTCGCTCAGGCGAATGACTCCTGTCTTTGTCTTTCTTCTTCCGCTTATTTAATTGATTCAATTTTATTATTTGATTTATTTCCTATCGGTTAGTATTTTGAGTCGGTTTAAGAAGAAATAATGTGGTTTTACATTCGGATTTAATTAACTATTAGTAAACGTGAAAAATCTATTGTGAAAGATAATTAAACGGTTGTAATTAAATGGTAAATTGACGCGGGTCGTCACACGAATCAATTTAAACAAATTGATGTATGGGAGCTCATCCCTAGACCCTCTAATAACCCACTAATTAGCACTAAATAGGTGTTTAGAAATAAACTAGATGAAGTGGGAGTAATAACTCGTAATAAAGCTATGCTAGTAGCAAAAGGGTACACCCAAGAAGAAGGAATAAATTATGATGAAACATTTGCGCCTTTTACTAGACTAAAAGCTATTCTTTTATTACTTGCCTTTGCTAGTTTGTTTGATTTTAAATTTTATCAAATGGATGTCAAAAGCGCCTTCCTAAATGGTTTTCCTTATGAAGAAGGTTTTATGGAACAACCACCTGGTTTTGAAGCTTTTGAAAAACCCAATCATGTTTTAAATTGAAAAAGGCTTTGTATGGCTTAAAGCAAGCTCCTAGAGCTTAGTATGATCGATTGAGCTATTTTGTTTTAAAAAAAGGTTTTGAAAAAGGAAAAGTGGACACCACTCTTTTCATAAAAGAAGCGCTAATGACATTCTTTTGGTACAAATTTATGTCGACGACATTGTGTTTGGTTCCACTAATGAAAATCTTTGTCAAGAATTTTCTAGTTCTATGCAAAAAGAATTTAAAATGTCAATGATGGGGACATTAACCTACTTCTCGGGTTTACAAATCAAGCAAACTAAATAAGGGATCTTCCTCGGTAAATCAAAATACTACGAGGAACTACTCAAACGATTTGGTATGGATAAAGCAAAGGAAGCAGCAACTCCAATGAATACCTCATGCTATTTAGAGAAAAATGAATCAGGTAAAACCATGAATGAAAAGAAATATCGAGGTATGATCAAATCTTTACTCTACCTTACGGCAAGTAGGCCAGACATCATGTTTTCTATATGCACGTGTACTCACTTTCAATCTTGCCCAAATGAATCTCATCTCTTTGTTGTAAAAAGATTATTAAAATATTTGGTAGGAACACAACACAAGGGTTTATGGTATCCCAAAGCTGTTGGGATGGATGCTCTTGGATATTCTGATTTTGATTTTGTAGGTTGCAAAGTGAATCAAAAGAGTACTAGTGGAACATGCCATTTCCTTAGCAGTTCACTAGTTTCTTGGTACTTTAAGAAACAAGTTAGCGTGACATTATCCACTATTAAAGCTGAGTATGTTGTTGTTGGCGGTTGTTGTGCTCAAATCTTATGGTTGAGACAACAACTAACAGATTACAGTATTTATCTCGATCACATCTGTTAGCCAAGGCCTCAACACTCAAGAGGGGGGGGGGGTGAATTGAGTGTTTCAAACTTTCACGCGGAACCCCTTGAAAATGGTTAGTAATATACAAAAGATGCAATGATGAAGAGACAATAACTTTTATGCACATATCACACTATGAAACACTTGATGTGTAGTGACAATATTCAGCCTTATGTGTGATAAACAAGGCAAGTTATTGGTTTATGCAATTTAGCAATCAGTTGGTGTGCTTAAATTTGTTTCATCAATAATATGATGTTTCCTATAAAGATTTAGCTCATTCAATTTATCAAACAACTTGTGTGCATGAGATAAGTGATAGCAATCAAGTAAGTATCACACAAGAGTTGATAACAAACAATGTTCTAGATACTTGGCAAGTTATAGCAAATTCCAGTTATTAAGAACTTCACCAAATATTGATTCAAGCAAATTATCAAACACTTGGCATGCAGAGTTAAGTTTCTACTTAAACAACAACTCCAATTTAAACATTCAGCTCAAGCATTTCAACAAACAGTTTATATATGCAGTTGTATAAAGAGTTTAAGGTAGAGAGAAATGCAAACCAATTTAACGAGTTCCACCAACCCAGTGTATGTCTCGTCTTCAAGTAACCCACTTGAAGGATTTCCACTATTGAAGTTTAGAGATACAAGCTATGAGCAATTGCAGCTTCCTAGTGTCCCACACTCAAGAACTTAATCCTCACTAGCACAAGGGCAACCCACCTAATCTTTCAAACTCTTAATACCCAAAGGTTGAACCCCAACCTTTATGACCACTCAACCTAGAGTGAAAAACCTTAGTGTTTAGTTTTACAATCAATTGACTCTCTTAATAGAGTAGATAAGCAAATGAAAGGCTCTAACAATGATAACTCTCAACAAGAGAGGATTTATAAATTTAAGCTCTAAGTTTTAGAAATTGAAACTACACAAAGAAATAGAACTCACAAGGCACAAATGTAAGCTATGAATGATTTCCCTTTGATGTGTTACATAACTTGAATGGGTCTTGCATTTATAAGCCTTGGAGAGGTGCCCTAGAGTCTTCATAGTCGTTGCACAGCATGGGTATCTTATAGAAAATGGAGAAGTGAGCTGGTTTCCCACTTAAAAACGCTTTTCCCCAAGATCTGGCATTATCGTAATCGATTATGCCTCGAGCTGTAATCAATTACACTTTGAATTCTATAGTGGGATTTGTCTTGTAATCGATTGTGATATCCCATGTAATCGATTAGATAAGAGACAGAACTTTGCTAATCGATTGTTCATACATTGTAATCGATTGTGACATGCAAATACAAGTGGTACCTGATGCATTTAATTCTGTTACGCATCAAGGTAATCGATTGTGACTTGGTTGCAATCGATTATGGGACAAACAGAAACTCTGTAATCGATTAATTTTTGTCTTGTAATCGATTAGGAACATTACAGAACATTGGTAATCGATTGTGACAACCTGGTAGTTGATTAGAGGATGCACCTGATGCTTTTTATTCAATTTCTCAGTTCGGTAATCGACTAGATTTCTTGGTGCAATCGATTATGTAATAAACAGAATCTATGTAATCAATTAGGAATGACCTTGTAATTGATTATATGACAGACAAAAGCTTTGTAGTCGATTAGCCATGGTCTTGTAATCGATTAACTTGCGCATTTTTTAGGTCTGATGCTTGGCTCTTAGTTTTTCTTCATTTTCATCTTGCAGGAGTTTTTCTCCATGAACCTTGGTCTTTGAAGTTTCATAAAACTCATACTCTTTGTCATGATTCTTTAATTTTATTTGTCATTATCAAAATCATATAACCTGAAATATATATTCAAACACAACATCCCCATACGATGTGACAACATTAGTGCGATCAATATAGCCAAGAACTCAATTATGCACTCTAGAACAAAACATATAGAAATTAGACATAACTTATTTGTGATCATATGCATAATGGTGACTACTTGCTTGAGTTTGTTAAATCATCTAAACAACTAGCTGATAATTTCAAGAAATTGTCTCCTAAAGAAGGTTTTTTTCATAAGACTAGAATTAGGATTAATTAATTCATCATGCATTGACTGATTGCCTATGTATGTTAATTTATTAAGTCTTTCTAACTAGAGTAAAAAAGGCTCATAAATTCTTGTTTTAGGAAATAAGAATTCTCTAGTGAAAAAGCAAAGTGGATTAGCCCAGAACAAAGAATGGTTCAAACCAATAGTTAAACCTGGTTCCAACCAAGAACCTAAAGTGGTTTGAACAAATGGTTCAAACTTGTCGTGGTTTTTGTGTGTTTAGCACTGTTGGCCTCGTCAAGAAAAGCTGATCAATTATAGAGCTATAGCTTCATCGTTTTACTCAATCTTTTTCTTCTTCTCTCAATCTCTCATGGTTCAAAATCGTTTAAAAAGAAGGGTTATCTTTGAGGATGATGAACTAGAGCCTTAACCAGTCTGTGAGGATACTCAAAAGATCTCGCTTCCCTTCCAAGCCAATACGGATTTTTTGTGAGAGGAAAGATTCGTCACCGCTGAGTTGAATGAAATTTATAGACCCAAACACTTTGCTTCCATGAAATGGGATTACTATCGTCACTTGATTCGGGAGTTCTACTCAAACTTGAAGGAAAGGCATGTAATGTTCAGACTAAAGTTCAAGGTGTAAGAATCTTAATCGACCTCAAGACTTTTACTTAACTCCTTTCCATTCCTTTCTCTTTTTTAACCGTCTTTGGAGATCGATCAACCAAGAAATGGAAGGATGTTTCCAGTCCTTTAGTTTCCTAGAATGAGTTATGGCAAAGCAGGATAATAGAGTCAAAATGTCACATTAGGTTGTTAACTACACAAAATAGGATTCTTCACTATTTAATAGTAAAATTGTTGCTAACGAGGAGCAATCACTTCTCCGAGGTGGTCAATGATGATGTGGTTCTAATGTAGGCCATGAACCATTAGAAGCCAATCAACTGAGGAAAGTAAATCATCAGCCAAATGCTTGACAATAAGGAGATTTATTTTCTTTATGTGATGCAGATAACTCAGTTGCTTGATAGCAACAATATATGTTTTGATTATTTCTCTAATTTTTCAAAGATAAATTACATTAACCTCTTCTTTGTTAACAAGTGTGATATTCTAAAAAATCAAGATAGAAGTTGGATCACATCCAAGAGAAAGAGGCATATAACATCGACACAAGGGGAGAAAAGACCACTACAAAATGTGGAAGCAAATCACAAGTGGACCTGACTTCTTGGGCAGCCTAGAGCTAAATGACATCAAAAACCATTTTGATGGTTTCAATCGTATTGGTGATGAGTTTTTTTGGACAAACGTCTTCCCAAACTGCACCACCTCCTTTTCAAGCTTCATCATCTACCGAGACCTATGAAGAAAGGATACTAGCTATGATACAAGAGTTAAAAGACTACATTCATGATGAAGTGCGAAGTGTTAAAACCCATTTGGATAAAGGCATGGCAAATGTACAAGAATATGTTAGAAGCGTTCAGATAGAAATTAACAATTTTTAAACAGAAGTAGCAGACCTTCGAGTAGATATGATAAGGAATTTGAATGCCTTAGGACCTTTCTCACACTAGTAAATGTTCTTTATTTTTCTTTCCCTATACTTCATGATTTTTGATAATGTCAACAAATGGAGAGAAATCTGATATGGTTTATGAGAGTAATACGATGAGATAACTAGTAAGGTCTATATTTCTATTCATTACTATGTTTGCCTTAAGAAAACAGTAGGATGTTTAGGCTATTTAAAAGATTTATTTAAGGGGAGCCTTTTTAATCTATTTATGATAATATCTTGATCTTTGTTTGTCTTATATGTTTTTATCAACTAACACCCCATCAAGATGGTGTGCCATTATCAAAACATGGGAGGTTATAATTCTTGTGTGTGATAGGTTTTAATAATGACAAACAAAAAAGGAAAAGAAAAAGAACTCTAAGACAAATTGTTGCTAAGCATGCTAAGGTAAAATTAGATAGCTCAGATGAGTTCAAGAAAATGGTTGAAGTGAAGTGAAGACTTACCTGTTTAAAACCATGTAAATAATCAAATCAGTCTTAAAGTAGGCCAGTTAAAACTTAGAGTTATTAATTAATATAAAGCACTAAACTGAGTTAATCAAAATGATTAATTAAGGAATAAAGTCAGGACCCTTAATCAAAAGGATTAATTAAGGAACAAAGTTAGGACCCAAAAATTGGCCAGCTAGTTCAAACCACTTTTGCTCATAGGTGTTTCGAACTATAAGAGCAGGTTGGTTCAAACTAACTAGCAAAAACTGGTTCGAATCAATGTCGTTTGGCTAAGCCATTTTTGATTCTGTCTTAAATCAGGAAACTGGACATATTCTATTTCCTTTTTGAGTATTTTTACATAGATAAATAGAATGCCCAGGCTTTAGAAATCAATTGATACTTTTGTTAACTCTTTACAAGAAAATGAGTCACTTACTAATTTTGTTAACTCTTTACGAGAAAATGAGTCACTATTTACATTAAGTCTTGTTCTTCTATCTACTTTGTTTGTCCTGTTCTTTTTGTTTTACTTACTCTTGGATGAATAGTGTTTTTGTTCTAGGGTGGGAGATAATGTTCTTTAGGAGACCTAAGAGACCATGCTGATCCTATTGGGATATGAATTGGTTGGTGAGATAATATTAAGCTCTAGGCAGGTAGTCCAAGAGTTGTAATCAATCACCGTGTAAACAATTCTTAAATAGTGGATAAATTCTAGGTCATTTTGCTTGGAGACTGAATGTAGATCACAGTGGTGGTGATCGAACCAGGATAACATACTGGATTGAATCTCTCTTTCCTTATCTCTTTTAATATTTAACATTTTACCTTCATTTGTCTTTTAAAGCCAATCTTTATCTTGATTTACGTCTAGATTTCTTTAAAGGTACTTTTAGAATAGCTTTATAAAACGCTTCCTTAAAATTCAAGTATTCACCAAACTTAGTTCACCCCTCACCCTCTCTTAAGTATGAGGCCACCTTTCAACAAAAGGAAGAAACCACCATTAAGAAGAGAAATTTGAATGATGGGGGTATATTAGTTGGCTTAATCTGCATGATAAATCTTGATCCTAAAGAGGAGTTTAGGATTAATCCCCTAAACCCTTCTAATCCCACACCAAAAGAAGGATAAAAAATCATAGTGTTTGGAGATTCCATAAAAAAGGTGATGAATTTTAATGACAAGCTTGATATTGGTATGGAGAAAAAGCTGGTGGAGCTTATCCAGAAACATAAACAACTTTTTTCTTAGACCGTAGCCGATATACGAGACATTGATCCTGATTTTTGCTACCACAAGTTAGCGATATATCCAGAAACAAGACCCATTACCCAGAAGAAGAGATGACTGGATACTAAAAAGCAGAAGATGACATGCAAGCAAATAGAGAAGCTCTTAAATCTAAAGTTTGGCATTCCTCTTGGGTATCCAATGTCATCATGGTTAAGAAAGCTAATGGAAAGTGGAAGATATATACAAATTATGTAAATCTAAACCAGTGCTACCCTAAGGATCCATACCTACTCTCTAGCATTGACCGAATGTTGGATGATTCTTCTTAATACTAGTTTCTATCTTTCATAGATGCCTATTCCAGTTATAACTAGATTTCAGTGTAGGAGAAGGATGAAGAGAAAACCACTTTCATTAATGACAATCGGGTGTTCTATTACACTATAGTGCCTTTTGAATTGAAAAACATTAGAGCCACACACCAACACATGATTAATAAGGTCTTAGAAGGAATGCATACCAAGTTGGTCAAGGTGTATGTATATGATATCATCGTGAGAACTTCGTTTGGAGGCGACTATATTAGTGACCTTAGGGAGATTTTTGAAAGATTGAAAATGTATTATATGAGGCTTAACTCCCTCAAATTCATATTCCCCATTTCGATTGGAAGATTTTTAGGGTTTATGCTAACCTAAGAGGTATTAAAGAAAATCTTAACAAGTGCAAGATCATCAAGGAGTTACAAAGCCCTAAACACATGAAGGAGGTACGATCCTTGAATGGAAAAATAAAGGCCCTATCTCAATTCATGCCTAAAATCACATATTGGCTACTTCCATTGTATAATATTATGAAGAAAACAAGAAATATAAGTGGGGCAATAAGCAAGAAAAGGCTTTTTAGAGTCTGAAAGATGCGTTGGACCAACCTCCGATATTGGTTAACCTTGGTCCTAGTGAAAATTATATTTGTACTTGTTTGTATTTGATGAGACCCTCGGAGTTATTTTGGTCAAGGAAATGATGGAAGGCCAAAGGCCCATGTACTTCTCTAAAGTTCAAACAGACCTCTATCTTAGGATGGTATTGTACAAACCAGATCTCATAATGAGAATGATTAACTGGGAAAATGAACTCTCAGAATTTGATATCTCTTATGACCCATAATTTCTATCAAGGTTAAAGTTTTAGATGACTTCATTTTTGAAATGGCAAGAGAGATTGCAAAGGACAAAGTGTAAAGGATCTTCCAATAGCAAAGGTTGTAGAGCCTATATCATGGTAGAAAGCAACAATAAAGTGCATATTGAAAAGTCCTTGAGATTTTATTTCAAGACCTCTAATAATCAAGCAGAGTATGAAGCTTGCTTCAAATTGAGAATTGCGATGGATGTAGGTATTAATGAGGTGACACTATTTAGCGATTCCTAACTTGTCATCTCTTAGGTTTTAGGAGAATATCAAAGCCAGAGAGTTATTATTGCAATAATATTTGAATATTGCAAATGAGTTGATGGAGAAATTTGAGAAGAAAAAGTTTAAACATGTCCCTAAGGAAGAGAATATAAGGGCCAATATTTTATCAAGGCTAGCGAGCACCAAGAAAGTAGGATCCATAACCAAGGTGATTCAAAGCACTTTAGGTGAGCTAAGCTGAATGGCCCCTCTTCAAATTAACATGGTTAACACTTTTGATGAAAATTCTTGGCTAGCTTTAATCATCCTATATATGGAAAATGGGTAACTTACTATTACTCCCATGGAAAATAAAAGGTTGAAAAAAGATTGTCAAATTTCGTACTAGTCGATGGCCTGCTATTTCAATAAGGATTCTCCATCCCGTTCTTAAAATACTTGAATAAGAATGAGATTGAGAGTATGGTGACCGAGGTGTAGGAGGAAACTTATAGACACCATACAGATAGATGGCCTCATAAGGAAGATAATGAAGGGAGGCTACTAGTAGTCTACAATGAAGAAGGACGCAACGGAGTACGTAAAGAAATGTGACTGTTATAAAAAATTTGCCAATCTGCACCATGTCCTAATTGAGAACTCAACATTAATCATATCTTGGCTATTTCATCAATGGGATCTAGACATTCTAAGACCATTCCCCACAACCACTGGCAGTATCAAATACTTGATCATTGGAGTTAATTATTTCACCTAGTAGATTGAAGTTGAGGTTGTCGTTAACATCACATCAGGTTGAACCAAGAGATTTGTTCATCGAAATATCATTGCAAGGTTTGGTGTCCCAGGGAGGATAATCACGAATAATGGCATTCACTTCACTAATCAAAAGTTTATGAATTTACTTGAAAGGTTAAAAAGTAAGCAAGTGTTTTGTCAGTGGAACACCCCCAAATGAATGACCAAGCGAGGTCACAAATAGAGAAATCCTCAAAGGCCTCAAGAAAAGACTTGGCAAAGCTAAGGGGGATTGGACCAATAAGCTTTTCCATGTACTTTTAGTATATTGGACAATCCCTTATTCATCTACTAGGGAATTATCGTTCAAGCTCACATACCGAGTTGAGGTTGTCATACTAGTTAAGATCAATAAACCCTCTTCTTGAATTCAACACTTTTCAGAGTCTAGCAATGAAAATTACTTAATGATAGAGTTGAACAACATCACAGAAAGAAAAGAAAAAGCCTTGTGTAGAGACCAAACCATAACATTTTGATATAACAAAAAGGTTTAACTCTGGCATTTCAAGGTGAGAGACTTGGTGCTCAAATGAGCCAGCATAGGAAACAAGTTTACCCACCAACGAAAGTAGCTCCTAACTAGGAAGGACCCTATAAAGTTATCGATGTCACTTCAAGAGGAGATACCAGTTAGAGACCTTATAAGGTGAACTCATCAAGAATGGTGGAATTCAGAACCTTAGGGTTTATTATAACTAACTGATATAGCTCGATGTACATCCAATTCATAAAATAAAATTTACAACTTTCAAGTTCTTACTAGACAATATCAACTTAAAGACTACCATTTACGCTAAACCCCATCAGAGCGATATAAGCCAAATAAGATAATTGAAGCCTTATAAAGTGGCACAACTATATAGAGCCAGTCATCCGATATGAGTGTGACTAACACTTTTGCCCCCCAACAAGTGGTGTAACTAGTTATCTATTATGAGCATAACTAGTTAAGCCTCGAGAGTGGAAAAACTAATCACTCGGTATAAGTGTGATTAGTACCTTAACACTGGTAAATGGTAGGACCAGTTATCTGCTATAAGCATAATTAATTTAACCTTAATGAGTGGTAAAACTAGTTACCCGGTATGAGAGTAACTAGTCACTTAAGCCCCAACGAATGGTAAAACTAATCACCCTATATGAGTGTGATTAGTAACTTAGCCCCCAACGAGTGGTGCAACTAGTTATCCAATATGAGCATAACTAGTTAACCCCACTGTGAGACGCCCAAAAAATGTGGGTAAATTTTTCACGTTTTACAAGTCATTAATTGATACAGTAATAACGTGGTGAAATTTTAATCAACACCCTGGATCTATGAAAAACCTCTCTCATATATGAAGATATGAGAGGGTGAATTAAAAGGGATTCATGAGAAATTAAATTTTTAATTAAAAACAGCAGAAAGGTCAATTAAAATGATGTTATATGATTGGATTTAAAGAGAATGAATTTCATAAGATTTAATGGTTCATAATATGTCCAAAGTATTATTAAGATGATGTAAGAAGGAATATTAATGCAAAGGAAAGTCAAAGTAATTGTCACAACAACATTTTAAGGGAATCAGGTGCCACTCGCTCAAGCGAGTACCACACTCGCTTAAGTGAGTTCGCGTGGTCACGCTTGGACGAGATATGAAACACGCTTGAGCGAAGAAGGGAAGAGCATCAGGTGTTAATCTCGCTTGGGCGAGCTCAGCTTCGCTTGAGCGAAATTACTCCAGAAGCTCCAGGTACAGATTTTGCTTGGGCAAGGCATATCCGCTTGAGTGAAAATGGGACAGAACCTCACTGTCTATATTTCTCTCGAGCGAGTCTAAGCCCGCCTGAGTGAAAACCTCCCAGAATCAATTTTCTCCTTGCTCGCTTAAGCGAATTGCCATACACTGGCCATTTCACTTGAGCGAAAATGATCTAGTAACTCTCCTACTCAATCTCGCTTGGGCCAGGCCTTACCCGCCTGAGCGAATTTGAGCCAGAGGCCACCCCACTATTACAGGGAGATCTCGCTTGAGCGAGATTATCACTCGCTTGAGCAAGTTATGCAAAAACAATGAAAACATGCAAAATTTCACACAACTTAGCGTACCAAATCTTATTTCTTGCCATTTTAACTTATGCTAGTGCACTAGATATATTCAACCATGCATTCAAAAGTTCATCCAATTGTTTATACACTTCAAAATCAATTACCATTCATTCAATGCATAGGTTTTAAATCATTTTTACATAAACTTCATGAAATGCTACAAATTGAGAACTACACCATTTATTCATAGTATTTATCATCCACAAGCATCATAACTCATTGTCTTACATCATTTGGGTCATTAATGAAAATTGGCCATACACTCCAAGGTCCAATTTTCCTACATGACCCTCAAAATCATCAAACCTACAAGCTAGATGGCAAAATAAGCATACATATACACCATATGCTATACAAAAATCTAGATTTGCCGGCCAAGGCGCTTCCTATACACCTATTTACCTCCTTCACCAAAATGTACTTCAAAAGATTCACTCCACCCATGAGTGCCCTGCATCACAAGTCTAAAAAGTGAACAACATGGGAGAGTGAGTCATATATTCCAAAAGAATGTATATGAATACCATGTGATCATGTGCATATGTATCACAACATATTTACTTTGCATTCGCACATATTTCATCATCAACTATCATCATATAATACAACATCTTTGTAAATCAAACTAGTATAAAATCATACACATGATCTAGTCCTTCAACAAATTGGACTATTACACAACTCATCATTATACTCAAATTATTATTTGATATTCACATCTTTTATGTTGTCTTAATTTATTTTCTCACCCACAACACAACCATCATCACATCTCATCACCTTTGGCATACTTCCTTGCTATATGCAAATGCTCTTAAGCTAATGCATATGCACAACAAATTATTTCAACAATTACAGATCTGATTATGGGAAATAAACACCAATTGTGGGATTCATGTATGATCATCTAACCATACCCCTACTGTAGTAGTAAAACGTGTACACTTATCATCAAATTGCATGCATTTCACCAATCTTTTACTAGTACCAAACCACATCGCCCATTATGCAACACCTGGTGATTTCCACCATGACCTCGGTAACAATATAATCAATCTTATGGTGTTGCGGGCCGGCCACGACTCATTTCATGGCGGCTGTGATCCAAAGGACCATTGGGGTCACCTGCTCATCAAGAGCCACCCTCACAAGGGTCGGCCACATGTAGCTCCCCGTAGCATTACATGGGCGGCTTCGTTACTTACACACCGAGTTATGGGAAAATAAAATTTGCTCATGCACTAAGCCACCCTCCCACTGGGTCAGCCGAGGGAACTCCCCTAATGTTCCAACATCGGCGGCTATGCAGTATGTCATGGATGCAAATGCCAATCATATGCATTTCTCACTCTATGCATCCTATTCATGCCACTCATCAATCATCATCATCATCATCATCATCATCATCATCATCACCAACATCACCATAAGGTTTTTTAGTCGATTTATTATTGTTGGTTATTATCATTAGTTTAAATTTTCGTGTGGCATACTCAATAAGTCTCATAAACATAATTCAATTCCATCATCAAACACAACAACATCAATCTATCATCATCAATCAAGGTATGCTATTTATTCATACCCATTCTCAATCAAACATCAACTATATTCATTTCATATTTATGGTTGACATAAGTATAACATCATATTCAAGACACCTCATTGTCAAACGATCCACACCACCATATAGCACACCTCAATTTTTCTAAATGCATTAATGCATGTTGCCAAGACACATCACCAACATCAAACATAACATTACAATCCTTCATAATATTACAAGCAAGGCATATGCATCTTGTCACATATGACAATCAAATACTATTCAACTCATGCATTTAGAACATAAAGACTCCTCTTCTACCTCAAGAGAAGAATTCTGATTGATACAACGTACCCGCCTCGTCGTTTAGAATGGATCCTACATTAACATACATGTAAAATCCCAACCAATCAACTATTCAAGACACAAATTCAACTCTATTTAATCATAATCATATCTACGATTTCATAACATGTATAAGACATGTTATAGACATTATTTTCCTTCACTTATTAGGCTTCGGGAATTTCTTCCCATTAAACCTTACTCATTATACTTAAAGGCTACCAACAACTATAGCCCAACATTCACAAGAATGCCTCACCAATCAATACCCATACTCTCAATGGATTGTATTTGCTCTCATACATATTATTCAACCAATATTTATAACTTTCCCCAAATCTTAAAAGTTAGGGTTTTCACTAAAACCCAACCATATTCATAAATGCATCATGAATCCTTATCTCCTTCCAACCATAAACTTATCTTCCTCATTTAATATCATCAAGGTTAGCATTTATGACTACCCACTCTAGGGTTTCCATATTTAAAGCTTCTCTGACAACCCACATACCTTAAATGCTCTTTCTTAACAACAAAAACTCATAACCAAGGGTTCATACTCTTAAGAAATAGTAAGAATCATACCTCAAAAAAAGAAAAGAGAGAATATTCAAGAGAGATAGAGTGCACCACGAAATTAAGAAGAAGAAGAGAGAAGGAACTTCAAGCTCTAAGTCTTCTTCAAGCTCCCACAAGATCAAAAATGGAGAAAGAAGAAGGGCCACCACCTTTGTTAGGGTTTTAAGATAGAAGAAGAGAAGAAATGGAGAAGGAGAATAGAGAAGAAGAAGAAGCAAAGTATTTGCCAAAAAGGGTCCAGCAACCACACGGAAATGTAAGGAGGAGATATGGGTTTTTTATTTTATTTTTAACTCTCTCATTAAAAGTTCATCGTTTTATGATAAACATGATCTCTGTTTGGGCTCAATACTCAACTAAAAGTTATTCCGAATATATATCTGGACACCCAATAATATTCTTAACAGCCCTGATCAATATCATCTCAATCGGAGATACTTGGTCCAACACCCATGTTCTAATCGGGCTTAATTTCAGCTTATTCGGCTTCAATAAATTTCCAACAGTCTCCAAAAATATTAATTTAATCATTTCCCATATTTTAGGACATTAAATAGTCCACATCCCATTATTTAATATTAATTTTCTTAATTAATTCTTTATTTTAAAATTTTGGGATGTTACACACTGAGTAGTAAATTAATCATCCGGTATGAGCTTGGTTAATAATTTAAGTTCATCATATAACTAAATTGATAGTGAGGCAAGTTTTTTATAGGATTATAAAGATAATGTAAAAATAATAAATGTATACCTGATGATATTATAACTTGGACAAATTTTCATGAAGACTCTCATTCCTTGAACTAACAGGTTTAACACTCGATATAAGGGTCAAAACAAATATATGGGCACAACGGCCGCATGAATTCAGGAAATCATAATAAAATATTAGAAAATAAAAACTTTAATCTTGTTAGAGCCTATCCCCAGAACAAGGCTTCAAAAAATAGGTAAAAAAGTTTAAAGGTCAAGATGGGGGAATGATGTTGTCCTCATGAGTTAGGCCAGCTTCATGGGCTTCTTCATCCCTTGTCATCATATTCTTCTTCCTCTGAAACTAGGAAGGATAGATAAAAGCAGGTAAGGCTCATCAATTGGCTCCTGGAATTTTCCATGAGTTACATTATAGAGAAATCTACCATGGAACTTATAAAATAACCCTATATCATTGGTGTTTAACTAGATAACAAAGTTTTGATGCATAAGTTATAAATATTGAAAGCGACTTCAACAACTTATTTGTACATCCCTTTCATCTGTTTCTTGTTTGCCTCATCTTTGTCCAAAGTTATCCTCATGGTTTCTAGCTCGAAAAAAGCTTTCCAGTCTACCTCATAATTCTCCAACTTCAGGTCTTTAAATTTCTTCTACAAAGTTACAAGAACATCAACAGATTCCATGAGCTTGACCTCGACCTCAGAGGACTTTTTTTTAGCTTTGGTATCCGCCTTGGCTTGCCTTAATTCTTTTTCAACAACCTACTTGGCTAGTAGGGGGATGCCTTTGGTCGTTAGGCTTCCACCATGGTGGCATGATATTTGCCTTTGATCCGGAGTACAGTTCCATTCTTGTTCACCAACATTATCAAGATGAATACGATAACCTAATACCGAAGTGCTAGATCCTTTAGCTTTTTTACTCTGACCTTGACCTTTATTTGGTCTCTTGGGGACTTCTTCTTTTGACAAACCCTTATTGTGCCAATGTTTCTTAGGGTTACTAGAACCTAGTACCGTATTTAGTTTTTGGTTAAGCATTACTACCACCTCAACCAATATGTTAATAGATCTAGTTACTATTGATTTGGGCTAAGTCTGGTTCTCCCGGTTTATCAATTTTGGGTTTTCAATTTTATCATCTTCACGCATCATTTTAAGGATATCATTGGCATTCTACACATTAAGTGTTAACAAAAGACTGGGGAGGTATCCATTTTGGTCTTCTTGATTACCTACCAATTTGTTACATAAGATCTTGTTACACTACAGGTTTTTCCCAAGCCCTCATTCACTTTTTTTGATATAAGTGATAGATCAACGTCATTAGTAAAGTAAGTTTTTTCGCTAAGCAAGAAATATTGATGTGTCCAATTGGTGTAAAAGTGTTTGGAATAATCCATGTTCTCCCAAAATATTGACCTCTCACGCTTTACAACAACCTTTATATATACACTTTTAAAATTTCTTTCATTTGTCTTAGCAGACTTGGTATAAGACTTAAAATTAAAGACGCCACTAAGACATTAGAGGTTCACATAGCTAAGCCCACCATCGGTGTTGCCTCTACACAATACTCAAGCATACTAGAAAAAAATCACAATGGCGAGAGAAAACATGAATTATTCTCCTAAGACTTCTAGCGAAGGCATCAACCCCCAAAAGTTGGAATAAAGTTGACTGAGGGAAATATTCAAAAAAGTAGCATCCCTCCCCCAACCTTTAAAAAGCAAATTTTATACATGAATAGATAGCGTGGCCCACCCAGGTACGAGTCATGAGATTAGAGGTGAGACAACGACAAAGCCATCTTTTTTTTCTTCAGTCACATGAATGGAAATATTAGGTATCTCGATGTTGTCCACCTCTTGGGCATGCTTTGATGGAAGAGTGAGTGGTTCGACATGAACCCAGAAGTATGGGACCTTCGCTTTTTAACGGTCCAGACAATTTTATGAGTTAGGACATTGATGTTTATTCTGTCTATAGAGACAACATAACGACTCCCTGTTCCATAATGACCCTCATATGCCAATGAGATTATAGCATGTTGGAAGAAAGGAATACATGTGTAGAATTCCAAATCATTAGAGAGATAATATCTATATCTTGAGTTTGAATCCCATAATACTTCTATTTACCTCATCGGTGAATAAGGGGGTTGGTGTGAGAATCTGAAGAGGCTTCTATTTATTGTATATATCGGTGATGATCTTCACTAGGCAGTCTACTGGGATCTCATGGAGGGATTGATATTGAAGCTAAACAAATTTTCAGATCCTCCCATATATATATATATATATATATATATATCAACGTATATCTGATTGTGAAACTCATGGCTTACATTGAGATCTTATAGACGACCACAATGATGGCTAGATAGAATCTTAACAGACTTGTTACTTGTATGGTCATCCATCATATCCTAAATTTAAAAAAATAACATTTCTTCCATAAATTTATAAAAAAAGGATGGGATGAGAGGATTCCTGAGGAGACAATACAAATAGTTCTTCTCGTGCAAGCCAAAGGTGCAAAGAAGAGATGCCAGGAAATTTAATATTAAAGCATTCTTAACATTAAGATAAGTGAAAAAATGATGAAAATTAACTCTTATTATTGGTGAGCCTAATGGGGCAAAAGGGCGAGAAACTTTGAACACCATTTTGAGGGTGCGCATATGCGACCCTTGACATACCAAACGGTGACTGCACAAAATGAAATGTCACAACAAATCATATAATGCCATTGTATCCTTCAAACTCAGCCATAAAAGAGGATCTACCTTAGCATAACAAAAGGTCATACCTGGCTAAATTTTAAAAGCAAAACCTACATACCAGCATACAACATCCCATAAATAAGCCAACCTATACACTTCAGCCCATTGAAGCAACGTCATGTCACATCAACAAGCTCAGGAGAAAATGATTTAGACCTTGTACCGATGCCGATATCAAAAGGCCTATATAGCTAACTATGCATGGTGTTCAATATCAACATGTGCACCCTAAAATCGCTCCCCACGGAACCCTTGATAGCTGGTATCACTAACAAGCCGGTATCAGATAAAGGTTAGGGGCATATTTAGGGCATACCAGTCAACACTTACAATTGTATCAGAAATGTATGCATTTATGTCAGCTTTCCTTGAACTTTATGGAAAAGTGCTGATATAAGAGCCAAGGAATTCAATCCTCACCCAACTTTAATAAGTAACACTCATTTACTATGCATGAGGTATGTTCAATCAACCCTAACGTTTGATCTCTTATATTGATATCAAACTGACTTAAGCGTCAGGGTTTCTTTATAGGTGACACTCTATTTCACCCTAAAATGTCACTGTGTTGGAAGAGAACAACATGACCTTGAGATTCCTATTGAATTTAATAATATAATAACAAATCCTTACTAGATTGATATAAGATACTAGACTAATAAGCCTGGTGCCTAATATGAACAAAAAAGGAAAAATTGGCTATTAAATATAATAAAATTTCTATATTTTTTATGTTCTTGTATTTATTTTTAAAGACATTTTTAAATGTATTTTAGTTTTCTTTAGGTGAGTTTTTAACGTTTTTATGAGTGTTTAGGTCATCCTAATAGTTAAGAAGAGTTTGTTTCAAGTTTTAATATTAAGGAAGTTAAATAGTTAGTGGAATATAATGAAAATATTAGTGGGAATTAATTTTTTTAGGATTTAAATAGTTTCTTAAAGTTTATAAATAAGATCTCATGTAAAGCAAAGAAATAAAATTGAGTTTGAATTAAATTGAGTTTTCTTTTTTATAAGAGTTTCTCTTAGGTTCTTAAACCATTTTTTGATCTTATCAAGAACACTTGTCATGTGGCGATCTAAATTGATTTTATCAAGGAAACTTGTGGTGATCATATTGATCTTATCAAGTTTACTTGTGATGATCAACTCATGACTTATCATTTATCTTTTTATCTATTTCTTGAATGTGTCATTAATATCCTTCTTTAAACCTCTTTACCAAACAAAATATTATCCCCTTAAATTGAATTTCAAAGAGATCTCATCCCCTTCTGTTTGCGTCATTTGGTATTAGAGCTTCAGCTCCTTGTTTTCATCTATGGAAGAAATATACTATGATTCTCTTTTAAAAGATCAAAGGTTACAACTTGTCGAAATGGAAAGGATGATGAAAAATCACATTGAGAAGCTTCATGAGAGAATAAATAGACTTTGTGAGAGACTTGAGAAAAAACGTTTAGAGTGAAAAAATCAAAAAAAGGATAAGATTGTGGTATCATCTTCCTAATGAAAGAGTGATGTAAAGGCTTATATAGAATAGAGGAAAAGAGGAAAAGAGAAAGAGAATAAATGGAAAAAGATTTTGAGAGGATAAAAAGTGAGATGGATGGACTTTTTAAAGATGTGTTAAATAATGACGGGAAAAGATATAAAAGGTTTAAGAAAAAGGAAAATGAAGAGGAAGAAGAGAGACTAGAAGAAAAATAAATTGAAGAGTCAAAATCATTGAGTGTTGTTATGAGAAAATAAAGAAGAAATAGAAGAAAAAGATATTAAAAGAAAAGAAAATATGAGAAAAAGTCAAAATATGAGTAGGGAAGAAAAGGAAAAAAAAGATGAGATCAAAAGTGTAGCCTCTTCTTTTAATTTAATGATTATACATCTTAACAACTCTTCTCCTAGTATTGAAATGACTCCTATAAGGAAAAGTTACCAAAATCCTCAAAGATTTGTGAACTGTTCTTTACAGGGGGTGTAAAGGTATGATTGTCGAACAATTCAAAATGTACATGAAACGTAAAATCTGGTACAAAGAGGTGCTTATACAGATACGAATACGGAGTGCTCTTGTACACTGGGCGTGGTATAGTGCACTCTATGGCGGTGTTGCAATCCGCCTAGATTAGCTTCTTTTGCCTTGACACAATTGGTGGTTGTACCTGCAGTTATTCTCCGACGCTCAAGTCAGTATCTCAGAATACTATTAGACTTAGAAAGCAAATCAGAGAGAATTATGCAAGTTTGAGTGTAAGGTTCAGAAATGGGGAGATCCCCTTATACCTTTTTGTTGAGGTTTATATACCTGTTATTGGTGCTCCATTATTGGTAGGACCCGTTCCTTGTTTTCTGGCATAATGCAAGAAAGGTAGTGGGTCCCTGTGTCGTTCACGAGCACCATCACTGTAGTGGGCATTTCCACTTGCTTAGAAAGCGTTAATGCTTTATTATTTTATTCATTGTTCCCTTTTATGCGTGACAGCGTGATTCCCATTTTGAACCTCTCAAGACAGAGTCAATCTCGTGCCGGGGTTATAAATATGGGCTCGCTACGCAATATAGGAAATTCAATATTCCGCCTATGGCTTGGCGGAGTAGTATGCATTGGAAATACTTTATGCATGTGTATAAGATATTCAATATTTTCCACCTTGGCGGAGTAATGAGCTTAGGCGGAGTAACATGCCTTGGCGGAGTTTCATGCCTTGGCGGAGTAACGTGCCTTGGCGGAGTTTCATGCCTTGGCGGAGTAATGTGCCTTGGCAGAGTTTCCTGCCTTGGCGGAGTATCGTGCCCTGGCGGTATGTACTCCGTATAAAAGTAACTATAAGGTATTTGAAACGTACTTCTCCTGTTCAAAATGATGATCTGGCAAAGCATTAAAACCATGCTCTTGGGGGCCGGTGTTGGGACCGGATCATCTGCCCCCTAGCTTGTTATAGTGACTGGCGGGGTTACTTTAATAAGCTATAACACTTAAGTTTAGCTTTTATAGGCATGGGTTTAGGCGGTGTTTGCTAGTTCCGAATTTGTGGACAAGTATCTTCATGCATTTATTGCTTTTGTCATTACTTGCCACGCCCGTCATTAAAGCGTCTCAAAACTGCGTTTTGCCGCTTCAATCTCACATTGCCACGTATGCCCTCGTAACGATTGCTATTCCAATGATGGGACATAAATGCGTGGGATGGCAGTTGAGATATGTTTTCGAGGTTATTACCATGGGCCTTGGATTTTGAAAATACGGCCCAGGAAATTCCTGCCTTAAGATTCATCTATCGGTTTTAGAATTAAAGGAATCGTCAGTGAGATTCATCCAACGGCCATAAGCGCGTTTCTGAAGTTTTTGGTGTTTCGCTTATTTCCCCCCAAGCCATGCCTATAAATAGGTAAACTCTTAGGAGGGGAAATGTTTTGCTTCATCTTCTTCTCTGCGCTTTCGTGTTAAAACTGCCTTGTTAACGCTACTTTCTTGCGAGTCGTTTGTTGTTGCTAGTTCATCTTCTTCAGAAATTTTAAGGTAACTTTCTGCTTCCTCTGTTCTCTGTTTTTGTTGTTATTGGGTTGGTTCTGTTTTCTTTATATGTGTGTTTGTTGAAACGAGGATGAGAGGAAAAGAATCAGAGTCGGGCTCTAGGGTTTCTGTTCACCCTATGTTTTCGGATATTGAGAGTGAAGATGAGGGCTTCTATACTGGGAGGGATTCAACTTTTTACAGCAGCGTGGAGTGTTTTAGTAATGCTGTACATTTGTTTGTAGCAGGAGGTACTCCTCAAATACAAGTGTTAACAACGGCAGAATGCCAGAATGTTGTGCTGCATGGGTTAGATTGGACAAAAATGCTTGAGACCGATCCCTATTGTTGGGTCGAAGAGGACGTTAAAGAAGCTTCTTCACGCCATGCAACAACAAGTGGTGGGGTGATGGAGTTATCTGTGCCTGTTTGGAAAGATGAGAAATATGAGAGGAGGTTCATCGTCCGTTCACCCAAGACGTTTGAACGTATTTGTCATCATCCTCAGGATGGGCGTACTTTATATATGTACGATATTTTGTTTACCCAGTTGGGGGTGCGTTTTCCGCTTAATAAATTCCAGATGGGCGTACTCAGATTCCTGGATTGCGCCCCTTCTCAGCTGCACCCTAATGGTTGGGGGATAGTCCGCAGCTTTGAAGTGTTGGCTGAACATCTAGAGTTTACGCCTACTGTGGCGTTGTTCTTTGCTTTTTGCTGCATCATGAGGAGGGTGAATGCGAGAACTGGCGGTATGGGTTTTGTAACTCTTCGGGCGGAGCCGAAGATTGTGAACTTTAAGGTGTTTGCTGACTCTGCCAAGGAAGGCGGACTTCACTTCAGAATGAGCTTTGTAAAAGTCTCTGTCAGGAAGAACAAGTCCGTCTTCTGGCGGAGTAAGGAGGGAATTGATAAATTCCCAGTAGCGTGGACCCACGAGCACTTCCTCCTAACCAAACAAGCTTATGAAGTTGAGGAGAGTGCCCTATCAGCTACTTCCGTGGAAGTCCTTCAGACATTGAAGGAGTACAACTCCGTCCATAAGCAGATTTTATGCCGAAGGCTGCTTGGGCGGGATGTTGAGGGATACATAAGTAATGCTTTATCATTAACAATTCCAATGTTGCTTGAATATTACTCCTGTTGTTTCCTGCAGCTACTAATCGTATTTATGTATGTTATTTTGCAGGAGAGATCACTGAATTTCCTGGGATGGAGCGTATCAAGCAAATTCGCATGAGTCGCCAGGAAATTGATGCGGAAAATAATGTGCAGCCTAGGAGGAATCTGGCTGCTGCTCTGACAAAGACTCTCCCTTTCCCTGCATCCATTAACGTAGTGACGTTGGAGGGTGGTGCAGGGTCCTCGACAGTTGAGGTTGAAAGGCGATCTAAAAAACGCCAAGAGCCAGAAGCTGTTGAGGTGGAGGAAGTGGACCCCCAACCCTTGCTAAAGAGGAAAAATAAGGGCAAGGAGAAGATAGGGGAAGGGGCATCATCTGATGCTCCTATTGAAGTGGAAGAGACTCCAGAGGTACCAGCTGCGGGTGTCACTGCTGAAGTGGGCGGTGCTGAGGGCGCCCTTGAAGAAGATGTTGTGGAGGAGGAGGTGGAGGGAATTCAAGTTTCTCCACTCCACCAAGCTGAGAGTCCTGCCCTGGACTTGACTACTCGAGGAACAACAGTTTTCCTCATCGACGTTCCAGGGGAGTCATCCAGGCGATCCGTCTCTCTTCCTGTAGCGGGGTCTCGTCTGAACCCTTTTTTGTATTACACAAATGTGGGATCCCGCCAGTCAGAGAGGCATGATCCGGACTTTATTCTCCGCCCAGACATCGACTTTGAGGAGATTCCAGACGCCGCTGCTGCTGCAAGGTGGCACCTTGCGGAAATTGATGGTTTCCTTGCTTCTATGCCGCGTATCGCTGAGGTTGCTGCGGAGGCTGCAATGTTTCAAGAATCATATCATGATTCTATTGAAAAAATCCGTAGCTTAGAGCATGACAATGAAATGTTGTCGGAGGTGATCAAGGCTAAAGATAAACACCTTGACACCGCCGACTCTGATATAAAGAAGCTTGAGGAGGAGCTGGCTCGAGTTAAGGCTGACAAGGCCCTGCTGGAAAAGCAAGTCTTGGACTTGAAAGGGAAAAATGCTAAATTGGGCGAAGAGGTGGGCGAGCTGACCCAGGTGAAGGCTGACAATGTTTCGCTGAAACAACAAGTTTTAAATCTGAATCAGTAGAACCAAAAACTGGGCGAGGGTGTGAGCGAACTTCAGCAGAGGTTGGTTTCTTTTGAAATTAATAAGACTCTTGCTGAAGACGCCTGGGCGGCGGAGTTGGATGTAGCGGCCACTGCATATAGCAACCTTGAAAAACAGGTTGAAGAGCTGCAAGCTGAAAAAGCCATTTCAGATGCCACCAATAAGAGGCTTGATCAGGAGTTGAAAATGACTTTGGATGCAGCTGAGGCGGCAATTGATGATGCTTTCAGCATGGCTATTCGCCAACTCCGTCATCGCAACCCAGGCATTTCTCTCAACACTGCAGGCATTCATCCTTATTATGAGTTTATCAATGGTGAATTGATGGTGCCTGCTCGGGGGGGTCATGTTCCTGCGCCTAATGCAGAGTATGTTCTGGCGGACTTGCCCCCCTCACAAAGTTTGTCTAAACCCAGTGAGAGTCAGCCCAGCTCCGCCCGCCAAGAAGGAGTGCCACCCGAGCCTTGAGGATTAGCTCCGGAGTTCTTTTCAAATTTTGTTTTTTATACTTTAATAATATTGCCTTGTTCCAGGATAGACTCTGGACCCTTATCAATCTTGGACAATATTCAATAAAGTATATTTTCTGTAAATTTATACTTGTTCATATAAACGATGTCTGAGTCCGTAGGATTTGTGCCTTGTAAAAAGTTATTAATAAGGCGGAGTAATTGTTTGAGGACTTAATGAAATATGACTAAGTATAACGAGGCGGAATAACCTTTTGTGAATGTGATGAAGTAAAATTCAGTAATGAGGCGGAGTAGCCTCTGAAGAATTTCAATGAAGTGAATTCTATAACGAGGCGGAGTAGCCTCTTAAGAATTTCACTGAAGTAGTATTCTGTACTGAGGCGGTGTAGCCTCTTAAGAATTTCAGTGAAGTAAATTCTGTAACGAGGCGGAGTAGCCTCTTGAGAATTTCAATGAAGTAAATTCTGTAACGAGGCGGAGTAGCCTCTGAAGAATTTCAATGAAGTGAATTGTGTAACGAGGCGGAGTAGCCTCTTAAGAATTTCACTGAAGTAGTATTCTGTACTAAGGCGGTGTAGCCTCTTAAGAATTTCAGTGAAGTGAATTCTGTAACGAGGCGGAGTAGCCTCTTGAGAATTTCAATGAAGTAAATTCTGTAATGAGGCGGAGTAGCCTCTGAAGAATTTCAATGAAGTGAATTCTGTAACGAGGCGGAGTAGCCTCTTAAGAATTTCACTAAAGTAGTATTCTGTACTGAGGCGGTGTAGCCTCTTAAGAATTTCAGTGAAGCAAATTCTGTAATGAGGCGGAGTAGCCTCTTGAGAATTTCAATGAAGTAAATTCTGTAACGAGGCGGAGTAGCCTCTGAAGAATTTCAATGAAGTGAATTCTGTAACGAGGCGGAGTAGCCTCTTAAGAATTTCACTGAAGTAGTATTCTGTACTGAGGCGGTGTAGCCTCTTAAGAATTTCAGTGAAGCAAATTCTGTAATGAGGCGGAGTAGCCTCTGAAGAATTTCAATGAAGTGAATTCTGTAATGAGGCGGAGTAGCCTCTTAAGAATTTCACTGAAGTAGTATTCTGTACTGAGGCGGTGTAGCCTCTTAAGAATTTCAGTGAAGCAAATTCTGTAATGAGGCGGAGTAGCCTCTGAAGAATTTCAATGAAGTGAATTCTGTAATGAGGCGGAGTAGCCTCTTAAGAATTTCACCGAAGTAGTATTCTGTACTGAGGCGGTGTAGCCTGTTAAGAATTTCAGTGAAGCAAATTCTGTAATGAGGCGGAGTAGCCTCTGAAGAATTTAAATGAAGCACAGTTTTTACAAGTATTGTACTTACTTGAACTTGTTGATAGTGCTTGAGTTTGTTGATTATGTACTCCGTAAAACATTGACAGTTAGGCGGAGTCAAGTTTTGGATGAAGCGTTCATCCCTTTGAATTTGAATGGGAGTGTATCTCCTGATCAAGTGAAAATTGTTGAATCCAGGGTTGGTATGGTGCAGCATAAGCTGTGACACCAATCCTTTTCGCAGGAATTTTGCTGGACTTTGGGGTCGGTATGGTGCAGCATATAGCTGTGACACTAATTCTTTCCACAGGAAGCCTGCAGGACCTTGGGGTCGGTATGGTGCAACATATAGCTGTGACACCAATCCTTTCCACAGGAAGCCTGCAAGACCTTGGGGTCGGTATGGTGCAGCATATAGCTGTGACACCAATCCTTTCCCCCCAAGGAGTTTTTTGGACCTTAGGGTCGGTATGGTGCAGCATATAGCTGTGACACCAATCCTTTCCCCCCAAGGAGTTTTTTTGGACCTTAGGGTCGGTATGGTGCAGCATATAGCTGTGACACCAATCCTTTCCCCCTAAGGAGTTTTTTGACTCCGTTTGTGAAGCTTTGTTGCATGTTGGATGATCTTTATGGAATAAAGAGTTATGCCATTATGCTTCAATTGTTGGAGCCGGTGTCTTATCTGCATGGGAATAAGTTCTGCCATGGATAATTAACTGAAAGTTAGAATGAAGACTGGATGTAGGAAGGCATTTTATTAATGATGGAACTACATAAGGAGCTGAGTTGGGATATGTCTCATCAAAACCTTTTCAAGGAAAGCACAGCTGGGAAAAACCTTGAGTTAGGAAGAAAAGAACATACCATGTTACCCAACTAGCTGTAATATATGCATAAATTTAAAATGTTCCATTTATTCCTGACCGGAGTGCCATCTAAGTTTTCTAGGCGGTATGTGCCTTTGCCCAAAATTTCGACGACTCGGTATGGACCTTCCCATGTTGGTGCCAATTTGCCTTGGTGTGCAAATTTGTTACCGATATTGGCCCTTCTCAAAACCAATCTCCTTCTTTGAAACGGCGTTCAGAAACACGTGTGTTATACCGTTTGGCGGCCTTTGCTTTAACAGCTTGGTCCCTCACAAAGGCTTCCTCTCTCAACTCCGCCAAGACCTCGAGTTCATGGGCGAGGTTCTGTTGATTGGCTTCTTCGTTGAAATGGAGGACTCGAGCTGATGGGGCTGCCAATTCAATGGGAATAACAGCCTCGACTCCATATGTCAGCCGATATGGAGATTCATTTGTGGTGGAGTGAGGGGTTGTTCTATATGCCCATAGAACGTGGCATAATTGATTTGCCCAATCTCCCTTTGCCTCACCAAGGCGTTTCTTAAGGCCTTTCAAAATTTCTCTGTTGGTAACTTCAGCTTGGCCATTGGTTTGAGGATGTTCCAACTTCAGTTTGGCTCCCGAGTGTTATCAGGATCAGGAGAACGGTCACGAGATCTTTTCTCAAACTTCTCTGGCTCATCATGAGATTTACCCTTAAAAAGATAATGTTTCAGCTTGCCTTCACGAATAAGCACCTCAATGGTGTTTTTGAGTTGCTTGCACTCCTCCGTGGTATGGCCAACTGATTCGTGGAACTCACAATATTTCTTTGGGTTCCCACCGCGTCTGATTGGAGGTGGACGTTGAATCCCATAAACGTTGAGGGTAGTCCATCCTATTTCACGCAAGATTTGTTCATATGTCGTGTTCAGGGGTGCATAATGAGCGAAATTGAACACACGTCTATCTTGCTGTTTGAAGGGTTGGTTCCCTGCTTTGTCTTTCTGAGGGAACTTATCATTCCTGGATGATTTTTCCTTTTCTTTGTCATGGTGTGGAGTTGCAATGGGTGGTTTACTGTGAGACGCAGTGGCTTCCAAGTGCATCTCAATACCCACATACTTGGATGCTTTTCTGCAAAATTCCTCCATGGTGGATGGAGGTCCTTTTGCCAATGACAAAGCAAAGGGTGATTTCGGTTGCATGGCTTCGATGAGGATATGCAATTGAATTGCTTCTGTCAGGTCAGGGACCATGGCTGCCTCTTTATAAAATCTCTTAAGGAAATCCTTTAGTGACTCTTTGTTACCTTGCTTGATCTGAACCAAGGTATGGGAGGTTCTAGGCATATCCCTAGAGATTACAAAGTGGCTGCCAAAAGCTGTGGCTAGGTCCTCCCATGAATCGATGGAACCTGAAGGTAAACTCTTGAACCAGGTAAGAGCTTCACCTATAAGGGTCCTGGGGAACATTCTGCACATGACATCTTCTTCTGCACCTAAGAACATAGCCTCGTAGATGTAAGCATCTAAATGCTTAGAAGGATCTGTTTCCCCAGTGTATTTTCCTATGGAAATGGGTTGCATAGTTTGCAAATGTCTGGGAACATGCGCATTCATGAGTCTTTTGGAAAATGGGATACTCATCTTGTATCCCGAGGGGGATGCATTTGAAACTGCTCTTCTCCCCTCATGAGGTTGAGCATTTGCCAGTGGGAGGCTTCGTTGCTCTTCCATGTAAGTAGGGATGCGAGAGTAATTTGGAGTACTCGATTCCTCCTATGCATGCGATTCATGGCGTGGCTGGTTTGCAGGGCCCGCTCTCTCATGCATAGGATTTGCCTTCTCACGACGAAGCTCTGCAATTTCTTCTTTCAGCATTCTGATCATGTCATCTCTCGGATCTGGAGAGTCAACATGCGTTGCCTTTTTGTGAGCATCATTGTCAAAGTTGAGACGTCTAGGATTGCGTGGAGGAGAATCATCTGTCTGCACTTCTGGTCCTGGTCTTTCCATTAATGATGAATGTAATAGGAATTGTTCAAGGATTGTGGGATTACCAATTTTACAGGTCCCACTGGGCGTGCCAATGAACTGTTCTTTACAGGGGGTGTAAAGGTATGATTGTCGAACAATTCAAAATGTACATGAAACGTAAAATCTGGTACAAAGAGATGCTTATATAGATACGAATACGGAGTGCTCTTGTACACTGGGCGTGGTATAGTGCACTCTATGGCGGTGTTGCAGTCCGCCTGGATTAGCTTCTTTTTCCTTGACACAATTGGTGGTTGTACCTGCAGTTATTCTCCGACGCTCAAGTCAGTATCTCAGAATACTATTAGACTTAGAAAGCAAATCAGAGAGAATTATGCAAGTTTGAGTGTAAGGTTCAGAAATGGGGAGATCCCCTTATACCTTTTTGCTGAGGTTTATATACCTGTTATTGGTGCTCCATTATTGGTAGGACCCATTCCTTGTTTTCTGGCATAATGCAAGAAAGGTAGTGGGTCCCTGTGTCGTTCACGAGCACCATCACTGTAGTGGGCATTTCCACTTGCTTGGAAAGCGTTAATGCTTTATTATTTTATTCATTGTTCCCTTTTATGCGTGACAGCGTGATTCCCATTTTCAACCTCTCAAGACAGAGTCAATCTCGTGCCGGGGTTATAAATATGGGCTCGCTACGCAATATAGGAAATTCAATATTCCGCCTATGGCTTGGCGGAGTAGTATGCATTGGAAATACTTTATGCATGTGTATAAGATATTCAATATTTTCCACCTTGGCGGAGTAATGAGCTTAGGCGGAGTAACATGCCTTGGCGGAGTTTCATGCCTTGGCGGAGTAATGTGCCTTGGCGGAGTTTCCTGCCTTGGCGGAGTATCGTGCCCTGGCGGTATGTACTCCGTATAAAAGTAACTATAAGGTATTTGAAACGTACTTCTCCTGTTCAAAATGCTGATCTGGCAAAGCATTAAAACTATGCTCTTGGGGGCCGGTGTTGGGACCGGATCAATTTGAATTACCATTTGTCTTGAGAATTGAGTCTCAGAAAGTGTAAAAGAGTGATTATGGCTTTTGACCTAAGAGGACGTATGTAGCAACCAAAGAAAAGTGATGATACTAGGGCGAATCATTCCAAAGAAGGCGGCAATGATATGAATCAAAACGGGAAACTTAATTATTAAACAAAATAAATTTTCTATATTTTCATATTTTTCATATTTATTTTTAAATATAATTTTTAGATGTTTTTTAGTTTTCTTTAGGTAAGCTATCAATGTTTTAATGATTTTTTAGGCCATTATAATAGTTAATAGAAATTTATTTTAAATTTTAATGTTAGGAAAGTGAAATAGTTAGCAAAATATAATAAAAACATTAGTAAGAATTAATTTCATTTATGATTTGAATAGTTTCTTAAAACTTATAAATAGGATCTCATGTAAAGTAGAGAAATAAAGTTGAAGTTGAATCAAATTCTGAATTTTCTCTTTTGTGAGAGTTTCTCTCAGCTTCTTGATTGAACCATTCTTTGATCTTATCAAGACAACTTGACTTGTCTTGTGACAATCTAACCAATCCTATCAAAGAAACTTGTAGTGATCATATCGATCTTATCAAGTTTACTCGTGGCAATCAACTCATGACTTATCACTCACCTCCTTATTTATTTCTTGATTTGTAACATTGACATCCTTCTTTAAACCCCTTTACCTAAAAAAATATTCTTCCTTCAAATTGAATTTCAAGACGATCCCCTCTTCTTTTCACGTCAGTACCTCACACTTGAAGTTTGTCTCCTATATCGGACATATTAGTTTACAATTATAGTTTTATAATATAGTTTATAAAATTAAAGAATTATTAAAATAACTTTTATTGCATAAGTTAATAATTAAACATATAATTTATGTATGTTATTAGTCTTTTAGAAGCTTGTTGGTTTAATTATCATAGGTTTCTTGGCCTTTTATTAACCTTAATACAAATTAGGTTTTTATATAGACTATTAAGTTAAATCATGTTTTTGAATAGGTTAAGTCATACCTAAAAATATGGCCCATGATAAATAATAAGTCAGACTTATGCCCAATCCCCCAATAACTAACTAACAATCCTTTTATAAAATAAATGGGTGTACATTAGCAAGTAAGAGTATAAAATAATAATTGTTCTCATTTAAAATTATGAGAATAATAAATTTTAGTTATTATTGATCGAGATCTAATACCAGTATCCTAAGGCCTAACAATAATTATGTAACACATAAACAGATCACTTATTATCATATATGGATAGTCAAGTAATGGTCATATGATTAACACTTAGAAATGCCATGTGCCTTTTTGTTTTAATCTAACCATTAAAATAGAATCTAATGATCCTAATTAATTGGTCTCATTGTCATTGTATCAATGTTCTAGTTTGATATTTATATGTTATAAGGATCCAATCTATTTTATCAATACTAAGACAAGTGAGACTACCACCAAGCCAACATTCTCACTTGGTATATATTCTCATTATTTAAATGATATACCGATTAGATTAAATGATAGATACAAATATATAATATGATTAAATGATACACCGATTTAACATTAATTAGAAGGAAAAATTCATACGTTGAAACCGAAGAATATGTAATAGACTCGTAGGTTAAAAAACAAAAATGGAAGAATATATAATGTACTTGATATATATATATATATATATATGTATGTATATATTATTTAAACTATATATAATATGGATTCTTTTATTTTTCTATTGTTTTGTCACTAAATTTATTTTTAATTTTTCAATTTCAAAATTGAATGTACATTTTTTGATGTCTATGTTGATCAGGTCCAAAATTTTCTTGTTGGCAAAGATGTTAATAATATTGCTTTAGCAATCCATTAGGCCAAGAACAATTTATTTCAAGGTACCATTTATCAATTCCTATTTAACTTTCTTTAAAATGAAAATTTTGAAATGAAAATTGTTTATATTTATTTTCGAAACAAGAAAGAAGTAGAAATATTAGCAAAAACATAATTAAAAATAAAATTATGAAGTTTCAAAATATTTTACTTAAGGTTGTTCTTCTGTTTGTATAATATGTCTTTAGCAACATCAAACAGGGTCGTTTGAAGGCAGATCGTCTAATTAACACTATTTTGATTATTTGGGACTTAGATTACACTTTTAGGAGGAGATTTTCATCAGATTCTACTAGTAATTCCTAAGAGAAATATTGAGGATATCTTATAACCCACTGTTATCTCTTCTTTATGAGCCAACTGTAAAGTGTTGAAGTTAGCAAAAAAATATATGAGACTAATCAATCAAATGATGAAGTGAAATATTTTGGCAATTGGATTTTTCCGATCGATGATGGTGGTATTGGTACTAATAAAAATGATTCTTTGCTTATAAAAGTAAATGAAATGGTATTGTCATTTATGCCAACAGAAGAAAAAGAATATTTGAGTTCTGCTTCTCCATGTGAGTTTTCTAATAATCAAGAAGTACAAGTTGAATTGTTCACTATTAAATTTCTTAATGAGATAAAGTATTCTGGAATTCCAAATCACATAATTGTTCTTAAGATTGGAGTTCCTGTTATGCTCTTGAGAAATATTGACTAAGCAAATGGATTGTGCAATAGGCCTAAACTTGTTAATTAATTAAAACAAATATCTTTGCCGTAATGTTGAATGAAATATTGGAGAGAATGTTTTCATTCCAAGAGTCAATGAAGATAATTTTCACTAACTTTATAAATAACAGTAAGTGACAAACTCTCTCTCATATTGGTTTATACTTATCAAGACTAGTTTTTTTTTCCATGATCGACTTTATGTTGATGAAAAAGAAATTCATATTCAATTAACATCAAATGTGGCCTTCAACAAAATTGTTAACATCTAAATTCTAGGTCATATCTACAAAACACTATAAACCAAGTGCAATTATTTACTAACTAGATATTGACACGTGCAATACATGGGTTATTTTAAGGCATTATGATATTTATATAAAATAAAATATTGAGTTGTTTTATTAGATGGAAGAAATGATATATTGAATTTTTAAAATTTAATATTTATTATTATTAATTATAAATTTTACATTAAGTAAACTTTCGCATAGAAACATAAAATAAGATAATCTTTTAGAAGAAAAATAAAAGATAATAGCATACATTGGAAGTAGTAGAAAATAAAATTTATTAATTGATATGATAAATTAAAATGTGCAATACACTATCTAATTGGTATTTATCAAAAGTGGTATATATATTTTTGGATAAAAATGTAGCTACTTGTGAACGACTTGAGGTTTGATAAAATAATAATCATGGTTTAAAAATTTAGATTTTGTTAAAAAAAAATGGTGTTGTGCTTTTGTTGTTGAATATATCTTTACTTGGAGAACAGTGAAGGATGAGATTGTGAGAATAGTTTCAAAATGAGTAAATATATGAATATTGATTTTGATAAGAATAATTATGGTCACTTCCAATATTTTGTTTAGTAAAAATATATCTTGTATTTAATTGGAAGCTACACACTTAGAATGAAATTAAGACATTAAAGTATATTTGTATATAATAAATTATATTAAAATAGAATAGTAACATCAAATTAAGGGTATAATTAATAAAGAATTTAAATATATATTTACTTGTAATATAATAATTGAAAAAGGCGAATAAAATAAAGATGGTTAAATAATTGATCATTGAAAATTAAGGTTAAAATAGAAAGTGCATATATTAATAACATGTAATTAAAATATTAATATGCATTTATATGTAATATATTATACTAGAAATAGAGATGTCGAACATAAACTAATATATAATGATGGAAAATAAATTATTAAAAGTTTAAACATAAAAATAATTTATTTTATAAAAGGATAACAAAATAAATATTATAAGTTTAATTATGAGTCACATAATTTTTTTTGTTAACAATCACATACTTTTAAATATATGATATAAATTTGTTTAACAATTGGTTTAATTTTTATGATTTATTGTTTTAATAGTAAATTTTACATGTGGAATAATGTTAAAAATGGTGTATATATTATTACTAAGGCATTTTCAATGAGCTAGATGTTGAATTAAATTAATTGATGAAAAATATTTTATTTTGTAAAACAATATACAAAAAAATAATAAAATAATAAAAAGGTACATGAATATGAAAAATGAGAATGATTTATTTAAATGAATTAATTGTTATATTAATTATTTTTAAGGATAATTTCAAAATAATGGATTAGCAAAAATGCTAAAAAATAATATTCTAATATCCATTAGAGGACATTTTTTTATTATGTTTGGTAGCAACATACAAACTAAAACGTTGACAACAATTAAATTTGATATGATAATTGAAAAAAAAGTTAAAAATTAATGCTCTAAGTCATTAGTGACTAGAGATGAAAATGAAAAAGAACACTAAAATTCAATGCTCAAAGTCATTAGCGAGTAAATATGAACTAATGAATAATTATAAAACATATATATTATGACATATTCCATCAAGGATTTCTTTATTTGGGATGTCAAAAAGTCTAGTTTAAATTAGAAAAATATGATAAACATGATTTTAGAAGAGACTATACATTCTTATTAGGAAAAAAATAGAGATAGTAATATTACTGTGAACTCTATCGAGAGACCATTGACCTTTCAACGAAATAGGATGAACATTGAAGTTATCAATGAGGATAATACGATAGATATCAAATAGCAAGGGTTAAATTAAGTAAAAAAATTAAAATTTAGACAACAATTACTTTTATATTAAGGATTTACCCACTTGGGATAGAAAAAGACTAAGCATATGTTAAAAAAAGGCTAGCATTTAGATTTCTACAAAAATTATGCACACTTACTGAGAAAAAAATGGTAACTGTCATTACTATGAACTTAGTAGAGAGACTCTTGTTCTTTTAAGGATATGTCCTTGAAAGTTAAAGTTATTAATGAAGATAATAAAACAAATGTGATATTTTTTCCTACTTGGTAATAGTACCATATCGTATTTTAAAGTAGTGAAAATATAACATAAATACATATTGAGTGTTGTTATTAGAGAAGAGGAGATTGAAGAAAAAGAGACAAGGAGAAATAAAGAAGTGAATAAAAATCAAAATGAGGGAAAATTAAAAATTATGAGTGAGGAAGAAAATGAAGAAAAACATGAGATCAAAAGTGTTTTTGTCTTTCTTTGATTTAAGGATTATATTTCCTAACAATTCTTCTTCAAATGTTGTTATGCTTTTCAATCATGAATTTTAAAGGTTTCTATAGAAATTATCATTTGTTTTGAAAATTGAGTCTTTAAAAGAGCCTGAGTGACTATAATCTTTTCTTTGAAGATCAAATATTTTAAGATTCAATTGATTGTGCTAGAGGAATTCAAATGAAAAATGGTTTTAAGAGGTTGACTTTTGACCCGATATGACATACGTTGCAACCAAAGAAAAATAATGATTCAAGAGCGAATCATATCAATGGGGGAGGCAATGATGAATATCAAAAGGAGTCAACTTAAATTTTAGTTTTTCTATTTTATTGTAATTTTTGTTTTTATTTTTAGTTATATTTTTCATGTCTAGGTTTATTAATCTTTGATTGTAGCGTCTACCCTATGACTTATCACTTATATTATAATCTATTTCTTGAGTGTAACGTCAATGTTCTTCTTTAAAACCTTTACCAGAATGATATATTCTTCTCTCAAACTGAATTTTAAGGTGATCCCTTTGCTCCTTGATTTTCAAGTATGGATAAAGTATATTATGATTCTCTTTTTTAATGATCCAAGGTTTTGGCTTCTTGAAATGGAAAAGATGAAGAAAAAGCATATTGAAAAGTTTTGTAAAAGAATTGATAGATTTCGTGAAAGATTTGAGAAAAAGAAAAAAAGATTAGAGAAACAAAATCAAAAGATGATAAGATTGTGGTATCACTCTTCTATGGAATGAGTGATGGCATTGACTTATATAAAGTGGAGAGAGAAAATTTTTAAGGCCGTGTTGAAAAGTGATGACAAAGGAGATAAAGAATTTGAGAAAGATAAGAATGAAAAGGAACATGAGAGACAACAATAGGAAAAGGAAATTGCAAAGCTGCAACTAATGAATGTTACTTTACTAGAAAATATAAAGAGGAATTAGGAGAAAAAGAGAATGAGAGAAATGAAAAGTGGATGAAAATGATAATGGGTGAGAGTCAAAAATTATGAGTAAAGAAGAAAAGAAAGGAAATATAAGATCAAAAGTGTTGTTTCTTCCTTTGATTTAACCATTATGCATTCTAACAATTCCGGTTCAAGTATTGATATGTTTTTCAAGCAGGAACCTCTTCTAGAATTTCAAAGGATTATAAGGAAATCAACACTTCTTTTGATAATGAAATTTCTCATTGATCCCAAGGATAATAGTTTCAAGAAGTTGACTTTTGACCCAAGAGGGCATATGTTGCAACTAAAAAAGAATGATGATTTAATGGCGAATCATTTCAAAGAAGGAGGCAACAATGAATATCAAAAAGGGGTCGACTTAATTTTTAGTTTTTTATTTTATTGTAATTTTCATTTTTATTTTTAGTTATATTTTTCATATGTCTTTTTGATTTTTCTAGGTCGATTTTCAATGTTTTTATGAGTTTCTAAGTCATTAGGATAATTAAAGAGAGTTTATTTTAAGTTTTAATGTTAGACAAGTTAAATAGATGGAGGGTATTAATGTGAATTTATTTCCTTTAAAATTCCAATAGTTTATTAAAGTTTATAAATAGAATCTCATGTAAATCAAATAAATCAAACTTGAGTTTGAATCAGAGATTTCTCTTTTTGAAAGTTTTTCTAAGTTTATCACTCTTTAATCTTATTAAGAATTTTCATTCTTATGGTGATATTAGGCTTATCAATCTTTGCTTGCAGCACCTACCTTATGACTTATCACTCACTTTCTCATTTATTTCTGAATGTGGCGTCAATGTCATTCTTTAAACCTTTTACCAAAAAAATATCATTCTCTTAAAGTGAATTTTGAAGTGAATTTCAGGGCAATGCCCCTTCCATTCGTGTCACATGTGAAAACAAAAGACTAAAGGCAAATAAAAGTTACCTATGTGATAGCCAACCGCAAGCGCATAAGGTATCGTAGTAATAAAAATATTATCCCACAAAGATTGTTCCCAATTACCGGCTTACAAAGCTTTGATTATCTAGATAAATCATTTGGTGATTCAAAAATTTATAGCGCAAAACTAAATAACACCAACAAAAAATACTAAGCAATTTGCGATAAGAATGAAAAGGTTTAGTTTAAAACAATGGAGATGAGTTTCTTGGGAAATAAAGGTTCACATGATGTTGCCAATATCAAATGCAATTCAATTTCCAAAATACTAAATCACGTTTCTTAAGGCAAGTTTTCCTAATTTGATTAGTGATTTTCTCTTGAAACCTTACTAACGTAGTAATTACTAAAGAACCGCGTTCAATTCACTAATTAGATCCCTTATGCTTTATGAAAACTTGATTATCCCTCAAAGAGTCTCGTTTACTTTCGTAACCCGAATCCCTAGGTTTAATTTTATGTGATTCAAACCATATGCTAATCCTTCAATTACCCATACTGTTTAAAATCATCCACACTTATTTCTAAGCCTAGTGGAAGCATTAAGAACACACAAAACTGAATAAGAAACACGAGTCAATAGTTAAGATGAAGAACATTCAAGATTTGTTCACATACATGCTACACCCTAATTCCCAAGAATGGAATTTAGTTCGACATAATGGAAAGAATTACAATACCACAATGAAATCTAGTCTCAACATGGAAGAAATCCTAACTACAAAACAAGGATTTTGAAAGAAAACTAGAGTTCTCACTTTTGTCTCGATTCAATGCCCAAAATTCTGTAGATTTGATGTTCCTCTTGTTGACTCTTGATTTGTTCTCCAAGAAGAAGCCTTCCAATCCTCAGCAAAAAACTATCCTTTTTCTTCTCCCCCTCAACCCGTCCAATTCCCCCCTATTTTTGCCTTTTTATCTCTAAAAAATTAAAAGAAAACTAAAGGTAACTGCTACAACGTGTAAAATCCACTGGCAGTGGATCGTACTGTGTCACCCCAAAACACGTGAAGAATTAAAAACTAGGCAGAAACCACTGGTAGTGGGAAAAACCACGGCCAGTGGATTTTTTGGCAGTGAATTCCACAACAAGTGGATTTTCCCATTGGCAGTGGATTTTTCTGCCTTATTTTTCCCACTTTTCCAGAATGTTCCATGGCCAATGGGAAATTCCACTGGCAGTGGTTTTCACTAAACCTTGGCAAACATGTGTTTTGTGGGTGTTTTTGGGTTTCGAAATGTCTTTGTTGGTATATCCTTCTTCAATTATTGGAGTGACTTCAATTTTAAATCTTCCGTAAGCTTGAACTCTTTTCATTTTCATTATTCCCTTCAAATTCTTCCAATTCCTTTTGCAAATAGACTTAAATCATAAAGGTTCTTGCAAAATCAATGGTAATTAAAGGGAAATAAGCTAAAATGAACTAAAACTAAGACACATTTCAAAACACTACCATAGGCTTGGCAAGTGACCTTCAACTCCACAGTTATCCAGAAAACACGTTATGGTCAAAAGGTTTTTAATTGGTTGTAATAAGGCCAGGGGTTCACAGAACAGGGATGGATATCAAGAAAAAGGGAAGTTCAAAAGGGTTTTAACAATGAAATTCCTGAGAATAATGAGTTTTGGAAGGCAAACCAGAAAACACATTTTCTTGCTCATTCAAAAACTTTTAAAGAGTCCTATTCATTTTTATTTTTAACTACACTCCTTATTATATTCTCACTATCATCCTTTTTCTTCTCAAAACTTTTTATTGGAACCACAATCTCATATTTCTATTATTTTCATTTCCCAAATCAAACCAATTTTTCTTTTGAGCCTTTTTCATCTAGTTGCCATCCTTGATATTTCTCAAAGATTTAGAAAAGTAAATATCAATGGCTTTCAAGAATAAACATTTTAAGCTCAACAGGGGAAATTAATGGTAAATATAGCATTCAAATTCCGAGGTTAAAGAACAAAACCTAGATTGCCTTTTTCATTCCATAACATGTAGTCACCAACCGTTTTGAATCGATTGCAAGCCAAGTTCTAGAGTACCTAAAATGCATGATACACTTAAAGAAGAAAAAACAAGGGTTTTTCAGAATGTTTTACCCTTTTTGGCCCAAAAGCTCTCTTTTTAATAGCAATTAGTCATAATCCATGCAAACAGGGAATCGTCATGAGTGGTTCATGCAGAGAAACTAGCAATCATAAAACTCATTTATTTACTCTCTTTTGCTTGTTTTTTATATTTTTGGAATATAAGAGGGCTGAAATTTTATCATTCAAATTGGCACACACTTGCAAGACAATTATCACAAGGAGACAAACCATGTCATCCTAAATAGAAGCATGCAAATCACATAATGCAAATCATAAAAAATAAAAATAACATAAAACAAAAGCACAAGGGTTCAGAATAAGTTTCTGTTACCTACCACCCCAAACTAAAGATGGACAGTGTCCTTAATGTTTAGTAAGGGAAAACCAAGGTAAACGGATACTTATTCAAACAGGATCACCTTTCATGGAGGAGGTGGGAAATGGCCCTGTTGGGAGTGCCAATCATACATAACATCCATTCTCTAGGAGATATGGTTCAGCTGGGCTCCTTGTCGATCTTGTTCCTAGGACATGGCTTCCATTCGTAAGGACATGGAATCCATACGACTGTTCATTCCTTCCATCAGAGAATACATACACTCCATGGAGACACTAGAGCTGTGTGAGGAGCGGGAAGGACCAGCTGATGGATGTGTGTCATGAGGTGCGTCCGTGTCATCATCTATTCCTAAAAACATAAAAGAAGTCTTGTTTTTCAGGCTAGTAAAGCTAGGATTAGGCAAGGGGTGAGGCACAGAGATTCAAGGAATAATTAAACAATAAACATCATGCTCAATGAAAATCATGCCCATATGGATCACCTCATCAATGTCAACCCTCTTGGGTTCACAAAGCAGGTTGTTATCATCTAAATTGATTCCCACATACCTAGCAATTGGGTTAATGTACCCAACAATGATGATCTTACTAGTGGTGGCCTGACCGATGCAGGTGAATTGGCTAAGAAGCTATTTAGTGGAATGAATGGGTACATTATGGATCATGGCATACAAAAAATATAATTCAGTAACCCGGATAGTACTTGGGCTGTCAAAATGCCCAAAAATAGAACGGGCCATGAATCATTGAAGGTACTTAAGAATAGGATGGTGCATGGAGGACGCTTCGGTAGAAGATGGATCATAACTATCACCTGTTCGTGACAGTTGGGACATTATGCCTTACCCTTATTTTTTCACTTTTTGCCAACTGTCTTTGTTTTTTCCGGAAGACATTATACCTTGCTTAAAAACACAAGTTGGAGAAAAAGTTAGGCACACAAGGGGAAATGTCAATCGAGCCCAATAGAAGTCCACAACCAAGAAAATATGGTGCACTAACATAAGTTCATGAAATAAACAAAGGAGGCACACCAAATTAACATGGAGAGTGTCTAATCATGCACTTTTATAAACACTTGGTATGAACAAAATTTTTCAATAAAAGATTCATGAACAAGCATTACAAAGTGACTCCAACATCCATCAAATCAATCCATATATTACCAACCCCAAACTAGAATCTTCAACATCCCTTATGATGTCCAAACAATTGAAATAGCCTCAATAAGTGCCCAACAATGTATAATTAGCAAAAGATATACAACACCATAAAGGACAAATCAAGAAAAAGATAAATAGGAGTGATGAATTAAGAATGGGGGCAAAGAGCAATTCAAACATTTCAAAACATACCCATTAAAAATTTTAAACAAGCATGTGGAAAATGACATGACTTGAGGTATGCATTTTGTCAAACACTTGGTGTGCACTCATATTTTGAACATGGCATAGCAAAAACCTTACTATCCAATAGTTCCATTTGCTCATAAACAACCAAGAATACAACTAAGAAACCAAGTCAATGTTCAAATGACCAAAAGAAACAAGACCAATGGAAAATAGGACAAATGGGGTTCATGAATCATAAAGAAAGCATACGTTGAGGTTCATTTGGTTTCAAGCATACCCATTGCATTTCATGTGACATACAAGCATCATTAATCAACCATTAATATTTCTAATACATAAAATTGCAAGAAGAAGCAAGGAAACACCCAATTTGAATAAACCCCAAAAGTTTAGAAAAACCCTAAATTAACGCAAAGAGAATGGCGTTTCTTACTTGTAATGGGAGAATGAAGTGCATAATTTTTCACAAAATGATGAGCAATATGCAGAGCAGATGATGGAAAAGGATAATAGCATGATGCAAAGAGTGGGTTTTGAAGTTGTGAAGTGAGGAGGATAAAGCAAGAGGAAGGAATGTGTGAGGATGTAAATCAAAACATGAATGTGTGGCTTAAAAGAGGCATCTTGTGGGCGTGGCACGATCCATAGCCAGTGGGATTTCCCACAGCCTGTGAAGTATTCTATTTTGGGCCCAAAATTCAGCATGCAACACTGATGGGATTCCACGGCCCATAGATTCTACTGCCTGTGTACCTCAAAAAATTTCCTCTAGTGACATAGAGAGAACCACGACAAGTGGGAATTCCCACTGCCCGTGGAACTCACTGCCTTGTTTTCAAAAATTTCCCTTTTTTTCTTTCTTGGTCATATGGAGGGATCCACTACCAATGGATTTTTCCACTACTAGTGGATTTCTCTGACTCCAAAAATTTTCATGCACTTTTAAAAAGGGATCCTACTATATATTTATTATATATTTTTTTCAAATATATTTGATTTTTTGTTTTTTTTTTCTGTTTTTAGCTTTACAAAAATATAAAAAAATAAGAAAGTATAGAAATCTTCATAGGGTTACCTCTCCATAAGTGCTAAGTTTAACGTCTTCAGCCGGACGTGTTGCACCAATTGGAGTTAAGAATCTGATACATCAAGCAAGTCCAAGACACTAGCTTGTTGTATCGCTTCACCTGTCAAGTAGTATTTAAGTCTTTGTCCATTTGCCTTAAACGGACCAAACTTCTCACTCCATAACTCAACAGCTCCAAAAGGGAAAACCTTTATTACCTTAAATGGCCCCGACCACGGGGACCTCAGCTTACCAGGGAAAAGCTTTAACCAAGAGTTGAAGAGTAAAACCATATCACCTGGTTTGAATGACCTTTGGAGGATATGACGATATTGCTTAGTCATTTCTTTATAAATGCGAGCATTCTCATAAGCATCTAAATGGAGCTCCTCAAGCTTATTTAACTCCAATCACCTGCGCTCACCTACAACCTTATGATCAAGATTAAGCGTTTTAATTGCCTGAAAGGATTTATACTCAAACTCTACAGGTAAATGGCAAGGCTTCACATACACTAGCTTAAAAGGTGTGGTTCCAATGGGAGTTTTATAAGCGGTTTAGTACATCTATAAGGAATCGTCTAATTTAATAGACCAATCCTTATGGGACATATTAACCACTTTCTGAAGAATATTTTTGATCTCCCTATTGGATACCTCAACTTGGCCACTAGTTTGAGGGTGATAAGGTGTTGCAACCTTATGCCTCACTCCTTACTTTTTCAAGAGGGTCTGAAAAGCTTTCTCAATAAAATGAGACCCATAATCACTAATTATGCATTTAGGGACCCCAAACCTCAGAAAAATTATCTTTTTGAAAAGCTTAATCACAGTCTTAGCGTCCAAATGAGGTAAAGCAATGGCTTCCACCCATTTAGACACGTAGTCAACTGCTACCAAGATAAATTGATTTTGAAAAGAAGAGGGAAAAGGTCCCATGAAATCAACACCTCACACATCAAATAACTCAACCTTTAAAATGTTGTTAAGTGGCATTTCATGCCGCTTACCAATGTTACATATTCTTTGGCAAGCATTATAAATCAGGACATACTTACGCACATCCTTAAAAAGGTGTAGCCAGTAGAACCCAGCTTGCAACACTTTTGAGGTGGTCTTGGATGTGGTCATATGGCCTTCACAGGAAAGAGAGTGGCAATGGTTGAGGATGGCATGGACTTCATCCTCAGGAGCATACCTCCTAATCAAACCATTTACACATTGCTTAAAAAGGAGGGGCTCATTTCAGTAATAATGTTTGACATCTACAAAAAACTTTTTTTCTACTGAAAATCAAGGTCAAGAGGTAAAATTCCACATGTAAGAAAATTAAAAAAATCCGCATACCAAGGCACTTGTTGGACACTAAGACTCAGTAGTTGTTCATCCAGAAAAGACTCATTGATGGGAACAACATCACCCATCTTATCTTTTTTGGATGACAACCTAGATAAATGGTTAGCAACATGGTTCTCAGTACCCTTTTTATCTTTTATCTCTAAGTCAAATTCTTGCAAAATCAAAATCCACCTAATTAGCCTAGGCTTTGCTTCTTTTTTATGTAAAAGATACTTGATGGCAGAATGGTCAGTATATACAGTAATAAGCGAGCCTACCAAGTATGATCTAAACTTATCAAAAGCAAAAACAATAGCCAATAATTCCTTTTCAATGGTAGCATAGTTTACCTGAGCTTCATCAAGTGTACGACTAGCATAATGGATCACATACAGCTTCTTATCCTTCCGCTACCCAAGCACAGCCCCCACTACGTGATCACTAGCATCACACATCAACTTGAATGGCAGTTCCCAATCAGGGGGTTGTACCACAGGAGTAGAAATCAAAGCTTGTTTAATCCTGCAAAAATCCTCAAGACAAGATGAGTCAAAAACAAAAGGCACATCCTTACCAAAAAGATTAGTCAGAGGCTTAGTGATCTTGCTGAAGTCTTTAATGAACCACCAGTAAAACCCGACATACCCAAGAAAGCTTCGAATGCCTTTCACATTGGTCGGTGGGGGCAATTTTTCAATCACCTCCACCTTGGCCTTATCCACCTAAATTCCTCTCTCAGACACTAAGTGTCCAAGAACTATGCCTTCTTTTACCATGAAATGGCATTTCTCCCAGTTTAAGACCAAGTTGATCTTCTCACATCGCTACAAGACTTAGCACAAATTGGTTAAATAATTATCGAAATCTAAGCCATGCACAGAAAAGTCATCCATGAAAACTTCCATCACATTCTCAATCAAATCAGAAAAGATGGCCTGTATACACCTTTGAAAAGTTATAAGTGCATTACTGCTAGTCCTCAAATTTACAATAAAATCTTTAATAAAAATTTCATAAAAATAATAAAAATCAGTCTAAATTGTTAGAAAATTAGGTTTTAAATTCAATAAATAGAAGTTGTTAGAAATAATCTGCCCTTGATCAATTTTCTCTAGTTTTGCAGTGAAAAAGTGAAGAATTTAAAGAGAAAATTGAAGATCAGGAACCTGACGCGTAGCATCAACACCACGCGTAGCGTGGGGACTTTAGATGCTAACGCTACGCATCACATTCACGCATAGCGTCAGAGCTGCGTGGACTCCACAGCCAGGTTGGCCAAGCACTCACCTTTTGACCCACTTTTGGCCACTCCACTACTTACAAACGTCCACACCGAAGTGGAGACAGGGCCAAGTGGCAGGGCATGATTCATTAAATAATTCCATCATGGCCACTTCGAGCTGTTTAATGGAGGCTGAGTCAGGGAATTGACGCGTAGCGTCAGGACCCTTCTCAGCCCTATAAATAGGGCCATTTCCAACACTTCTAGGCATCCCATTCTGAGTATCTCACTCTTATCTTCTCTTATACACTCGAGTTTGAGTGTTTCTTTTGTGAGTTTGTAGCTTTAGAATAGTTTTCTAGATACTTGAGAGTGTTGTGTAGTATTGTGATCGTTGTATCGTGAAGTTTCCATCATCCCTTTGTAATGTCAATCACTGTAAGTGTTGTTTTCACTTTCACCATGTGTAACTAATCTGTTTATGTTGGAATTGGTGAACTAATCTATTGAGTATGATGTTGTGAATTCGACCTCTGCATGTTTATGATTCAAGTCCATGTTAGTATTTCAATCTTTTATTAATATGAACGTCAAACGGGAGAATGATTTTCATGTGTATTGAAACTTGTTTTATTAGTGTGAATGTCAAACGGGAGAATGATTATTCATACCTTATTAAAACATGATTTAATAAAAGTAAAAGTTAGAATACCCTTAATATACTAATTACTAGGGATAGAATTGGTAATTATTGTTGCCATAAAGCCAGGACTTAATGCAAGTTTTTACTGAGAAAGCTCACGGGGGATGGGACTTTACGGTAAATACTTAGAATTTATATCACAAGGGATCGGTTATAATGATTTTAAGCTGCAATGATATGAACTTGATGATTAAATATGCATGACTTGAGTTCCTCCATTATTATTCTAGATTAGGGATCCAAAATCAAACATAATTTGTTTATCTGTGTTTTATCTTCAAGTATCTTAGTTATTCTAAAATTGTAACTCAACTTCTTAGATAGATTGTTATTCTCTTTTTACCAAATGAATAACTCAACTATGCCATCTTGTAAATATTGTATAAATTGTATATAAATTATTCTTTTGTGTATAAGTTTTGTTACTCAAGTGGCCTCAATACTCAAGAGGGGGGTGAATTGAGTTTTAAAACTTTTGATTGGAATACCTTTGAAATTGATTTCTATAACCAAGTTTATGAGAGTATGCAAGTAAAAGCAAGTTAAGGATAATATGCAATGCACTACAAAGGTAAATATTGCTGAGGCGATTTAGCAAACACTTGGTGTGCAGTATTTGAAGTATAACAAATTAAGCAAGTTCAAGTATCCTCTTCACAAACAATCAACACCAATCAATTAATATGCAGTATATGAAAGTAAAAGAGTAAGGAAGAGAAGCTTGCAAACCGATATAACGAGTTCCACCAACACCTGTGTACGTCTCGCCTCTAAGCAACCCGCTTAGAGGATTTCCACTATTGAAGTTTAGAGATACAAGCTATGAGCAATTGCAGCTTCCTAGTGTCCCACACTCAAGAACTCAATCCTCACTAGCACTAGGGCAACCCACCCAATCTCTCAAACTCTCAATACCCAAAGGTTGAACCCCAACCTTTGTGACCACTCAACCTAGAGTGAAAATCTCTTGTGTTTTTGAAGTGTTTACAAGTGAATGACTCTCTTAATAGAGTGAATAGACAATGATAGCTCACACACTTTCTAATCTCTCAAGATGAGAGGATATACAAATGAAATTCAAGATACAAGAAATAGAGCTTACAAAGCACAAAATAGAGCAAAGGATTTGTGGCTTCTTGGTGTGTCTTTGTGCTTGTGTTCCTCTTCAATTTATAGAGCCAATTGAAGTGTTGAGGTGTGCCCTTCTTCTTCCTAGCCATTGCACTTAGTGGGATTTTGAAGAATGGTGGAGACATGAGCTGGTTTCCCACTTAAAAGTGTTTTTCCATGATCGTAATCGATTACACCCTCGCGTTGTAATCGATTAGCTTCAAGTCAGAGAGTCCATAATCGATTATTTCATTTCCTGTAATCGATTAGAATCTGTGCTTGATGCATTTAATCTTGATTTCGCAGCTTCCTAATCGATTAGCATGTCTTGTAATCGATTACCTTAATTCCAGTAGCCTCCTAATCGATTGTGCAACTTCCCTTAATCGATTAGCAAATATCCCTGATGCATTTAATCTTATTTTTGACAGTTGTAATCGATTACATCAAGTGCGTAGTCGATTAGATTAAATCCAGTAGCTTCCTAATCGATTAGCTTCATTTCCATAATCGATTATCTCATTGCCTGAATCAAATTCTTCCAAAACAGAATGCTCCTAATCGATTAGCATAAGTGACCTAATCGATTAGCTTCGCTGTTACTCAGCACCTGATTCCATATCTTTGTTTTTGCACAGATTTCTTCAAGAGTGCTTGTCATTATCAAAATCTTTGAACATCCTTGAACCTGTATGCATATTCAAACACATTCTCCCCCTTTTTGATGATGACAACTATGTTCATCTCTTGAGGGTTGTTAGTTAAGCAATTAAACTTATCTCTAATTTTATCTCTTTGCAAAAACATCTCTGCTGCATTATCTCTTTGTAATCAGTTTCAAATAGCAGATTATCTATTTACCAAGTTCAAAAATCAGAATCATTATCTCTTAACTAAATCATTATCACATTCAGCAGCAAATAATTTCTTATCTCTTATCGCTTATCTCTTAATAAATATCCCTCTATCAAAAGAAATTTATTAAACCTATGTTTTTCAGATTTTAAACAAGATGATAAGTTAAACAAGATATGAACAATTATTCTTCTCCCCCTTTGGAATCATCAAAAATAATTCATGCAATTAATGAGATATATGATGAACTGAAAATTTTATTGAATTTCAAAGCATAGTGGGGAATTACATGAAGCAAAACGTGCAGAATTGAAAAGGAACAGACATAAGCACCCTAAAACAGAAAACATAACAAAGGATCTAATTATCCGGATTAAAAAAGCGAATTTTAGCGATTTGGTGGGACAGCTCTTCATAGCGTTGTTGCATCATCTCGAAGTGTTGCTGCTCGGTCATTGAAAACTCTTGAAGGGAGTTTTCAAGGCGATCGAAGCGGCGGTCAAGATGGGCGTAAAGAGATGTAAAGGGGTCAGCTTGGGGTGCAGATGAAGAGGCTTGGGGTGCAGCTTGTGATTGAGGAGGAGGAGGAACGGGTTCTTCTTCAGCAAGAGCTTCGAAGGGAATGTTGGCATGAATGCCCTCCATTCGTGAGTACCATGCTCCATGTGTAAGAACAAGACCCATTTTGGTGAGGTGATGGGTGCCAATGCAAGCTCTACGAGGCACTTTTTCTGATAATTCTCCAGCCAAGTCTACTCCACAATATTTGAAAATTTTAGTAAGGAGAATACCATAAGGGAGTTTTTGTTGGTCCTTGGCGTGGCACATATGAAATTTGACCAACTAAACCCAGTTGATCTCCTTATGATTCAGCATTGCCCACATCAAGAGGACATCATCCTCTTCTACCAAAGCATAGTTCCCTCCACGAGGAACAATCATCTTGACCAAGAAAAAGTGAAGTAAACGGTTATTCATGGTCAAGTGGCCTACCAACTTGTGGTTGCTCCTGGGGCGGTCAGCTTTCCACAAGGATTGACGAGCAGTTAGAGCATTGAAGCCCCATTCGTCTTCCGGTTCTCCTCCATCAAAATCAGCATTGTTGAGAGGCAGTTGGGAGATCTCCGCAAATTGAGCATTGGAGAGTTTGATGGTTGCGTTCTTCACTTTGGATTCAACCATCCCATTGACAAGTCGGAGGTTGCAGTAGAATACCCTTATGAGTTTAGGGTAGTACTCTTCTTCCTTGAGGGAGAGGAAGGTGTCGGCAATGGTGTAGTGAGGGGTCATTATCTCCTTTTCAGAAAAAATTTTCATGAAATTTTGGAGGTCTCTTGGAGAAGCAAAGAACCTTGAAAAATCAAGGGGGTTATGGGCTTGAGCTGCGGAAGACCTTGCTCTCTTGACATTGCGAGATGAAGACATGGTAAAGAAGGCAAAGAAGAAGATGAAGAGAGAAGAGTGCTTGAGAGTTTTGGAGAGGTTTGAGAGGAAGGAGGTAGTGTGAGATGAGAAGGTGAAGAGAGGGGTATTTATAGGTGAGAATTAGGTTTAGGAAGGAGGAAAGTGGGTTTAGAAAGGAGTGAAGGGAGTTAAGAGAGGGAGTGGTTCGAGTATGCCTTGGAAATTACAATATTGACTCTTCAGAACTGAGGATAATCGATTACTAGACAGTGCGTAATCGATTAGCTCACTGTTTCTGGGGAATTCCAAACATTTCGTGCAGAGCGTAATCGATTAGAGCCTTTGACTAATCGATTAGTTAAGAAACAGAACAGTCCTAATCGATTAGAGCAGGATGGTAATCGATTATGGAGAAGAGGAAACATTTTGTACCTGAAACAGAGGCTGTGTAATCGATTATGGATCAAAGACAATCGATTAGCTTAGAAACAGAATCATTGTAATCGATTAGAGGCTTTGACTAATCGATTATAAAGGAAACAGAAGCATAGTAATCGATTGTTAGGAAGCATGTAATCGATTATTGATTCAAAAACTTCAGGTTTTTCATACAGTAGAGTTCCAAACACGACATGTAATATTAATGAGTACTACCATTTTTCTAATCATGCCATACAACATATTTTTATCAAAATACTCCATCATTCAAACACAATTTGACATGTCAAGAATGCTTAATTCTCTTCTAATGTGAATGAATTGTTCTCTAGCCAAGGGTTTCGTGAAAATATCTACTAGTTGCCTAGAAGTTTCAACATGCTCAAGTACACAATCCCCTTTTAACACATGGTCTCTAATAAAGTGATGCCTAATCTCAATGTGCTTGGTTCTAAAGTGCATTACAGGATTCTTTGAGATATTAATGGCACTAGTATTATCACATTTGATGGGTACTTTGTTCAAAACAATGCCAAAGTCAAGAAGTTGTTGTCTCATCCAAAGAATTTGAGCACAACAACTACCGGCGGCTACATATTCTGCCTCAGCCGTCGATAATGCAACACTTGCTTGCTTCTTGCTATGCCAAGAAACAAGGGAACTACCAAGTAAATGACATGTGCCACTAGTACTTTTTCTATCAAGTTTACAGCCCGCAAAGTCAGAGTCGGAATATCCTAAAAGATTACATTCAACGCCTTTGGGATACCACAAACCAACATTTTGAGTACCCACAAGATATTTCAAAATTCTTTTTACGGCAGTTAAGTGTGATTCTTTAGGACATGCTTGATATCTAGCACACATGCATACCGCAAACATAATATCGGGCCTACTAGCAGTTAAATACAGTAAGGATCCAATCATACCTCGATATTTGGTGATTTCAATGTCCTTACCCTTTTCATCTTTGTCTAAATAGCAAGATGTGCTCATGGGTGTAGCTATTTCGTTTGCCTTGTCCATTTCAAACCTTTTGAGCAGTTCTTTACAATACTTGGTTTGACTAATGAACGTTCCATCATTTGCTTGTTTTATTTGTAATCCAAGGAAGAAGGTGAGTTCTCCCATCAAGGACATTTCAAACTCATTCTGCATAATCTTGGCAAACTCTTGACAAAGATTTTCATTAGTAGCACCGAATATTATATCATCAACATAAATTTGTACCAAAAGAATGTCATTATTTTTGCGTTTTATAAACAGTGTAGTATCAACCTTTCCTCTTTCAAATTTGTGTTCTAAAAGGAATTTACTTAGTCTTTCATACCAAGCTCTTGGAGCTTGTTTCAAACCATATAAAGCTTTTCTCAATTTGAAGACATGGTTTGGAAATTTATGATTTTCAAAGCCGGGAGGTTGATCTACATAAACTTCTTGAATGAAGCCGTTTAAAAATGCACTTTTGACATCCATTTGATAAAGTTTAAAATCCATACAGCATGCAAAAGTTAGCAATAGCCTAATGGCTTCTAACCTAGCTACGGGAGCATATGTTTCTTCATAATCTATTCCCTCTTCTTGATTGTATCCCTTTGCAACTAGTCTAGCTTTGTTTCTTGTTATTATACCATTTTCATCTAACTTATTTCTAAAAACCCATTTGGTGCCTATTATTAGATGGTCATTGGGCCTTGGCACAAGTTCCCAAACTTCATTTCTTTCAAATTGGTTTAATTCTTCTTGCATAGCCAACATCCATTGTTCATCAATAATGGCTTCATCAATATTTTTGGGTTCAATTTGGGATACAAAAGCTAAGTGATTGCATGCATTTCTAATGGCATTTCGAGTACTTACCCCTTTGGTTATTTCTCCAATGATTTTGTCCAAGGGATGATCCTTTAAGGTTACCCAATCTTGTTGCTTATCAATTTGTGTTGCTCCTCCATCATTGTTGACTTCTTCTTTGTCTTCCAAGTTCATTTCTTGGAAGGTACCTACAAGATCATCAACATCTTCCTTTCTCGGAGGGTTATGGCTAATTTCATCAAATTTAACATGAATAGATTCCTCAATGGTATTTGTTTGTTTGTTGAAGATTCTATAAGATTTACTTGATTGAGAGTATCCTAGGAATATTGCCTCATCAGATTTTGCATCAAACTTTCCTAGATTATCCTTTCCATTGTTGAGCACAAAACATTTACATCCAAAAATATGAAAGTATGCAATGTTGGGTTTTCTACCCTTGTAAAGTTCATAGGGGGTTTTCTTTAAAATAGGCCTTATTAAACATCTATTCATAACATAACACGCGGTGTTTACCGCATCGGCCCAAAAATGTTTTGCAATATTGTTTTCATTTAGCATGGTTCTAGCAAGCTCCACTAAAGATCTATTTTTCCTTTCAACTACTCCATTTTGTTGTGGAGTTCTAGGAGCTGAGAAATTGTGATTAATACCATGTTTTTCGCAAAACTTTTCAAAAGATTGATTTTTAAATTCTCCCCCATGATCGGTTCTAATGGATGCAATTTTTGAGTTTCGCTCATTTTGGATAATCTTTGCAAGTTTCTTGAATGCATGATATGCCTCATTTTTATGAGCAAGAAACAATGTCCATGTATATCTTGAATAGTCATCTACTATAACTAGACCATAGTAATTACCTCCAAAGCTTTTGATTTTGGATGGTCCAAATAAGTCCATGTGCAAAAGTTGTAAAGGCCTTTGTGTGGAAACAATGTTTTTGGACTGAAAAGATGCCTTTACTTGTTTTCCCTTTTGACATGCATCACAAAATCTATTTTCAAACTTAAGCTTTGGTAAACCAATTACTAAATCTTTAGAAACAAGTTTGTTCAAGTGGTCTACATGTATATGAGCTATTCTTCTATGCCATAGCCAAGTTTCATCCTCTTTAGAAATGAAGCATTGTTCATCATTTGTAGACAAACTATCCACATCAATCATGTAAATGTTATCAATTCTTTTTCCAACAAATTTGACCTCTTTATTTAGCTTATTCTCAATTATACAACAATTGGATTCAAATAAAACTCTATATCCTTTGTCACATAATTGACTTATGCTAAGTAGATTATGTTTGAGGCCTTCAACATACAATACGTCACTTATGGAAGTGGAAGAATTCTTACCAATATTTCCAATGCCTAGGATTCTTCCTTTAGTGTTGTCTCCGTAGGTGACACTTCCTTTTCTTTTGGGAGTGAATGATGTAAATTTGCTTATGTCTCCCGTCATATGCTTTGAACACCCACTATCCAAGTACCAATGGGTGTTGCTTGCCTTGAAGCATACCTACAGAACAAAATTAGTTTAGAGAACTAGGTACCCATTTTATGTTGGGTCCTTTTAGGTTAGCTTGTGGGGATGTTCCTTTGGGAACCCACACCTTTCTTAAAACCTTTGGTCCTAGTTTTCTAACACTACATTTATAAGCACTATGTCCTTTGGAACCACAATGATTGCATTTTATAAAAGGTGAGAAAGATTTGCTTGGTGGTACAAAGAAATTTTTATAGTGTTTCTCCATTTTGTGATTACTATGTTCTTGGTCATATCCTAAACCGGTTTTACTAAACATGCATTTTTGTTGACCAAGTAGAATATTCAAATTATCTCTTCCATTAGTGAACTTTTCTAGTGTCCTATTTAGGTCTACAACCTTGGTTTCTAACACAATACATCTTTTTGCAAAATCACATGGTTTATTCTTAGAGCATGTTTGAACATTCTCTAGTTCTTCTTTTAAGCTCTCATTTTCTTTACATACTTCCATGAGATGCATTATCACTAGTTTTCCTAGATGATTTGAGTCTACTAGAGACTTCTATAAATTTATCATATAATTCCTCAAATGCATCTAATAGTTCATTTTTGTCTAAGTCAAGAAGATTTACCTCATTATCTTCTTCTTGGTGATTTGCCATTAAGCAGAGATTTGCTTCCTCATTTTTCGAATCGTCGGAGCTACTCACATCGTTCTCATCCCAAGCAATGTAGGCTCTTCTTCTTCTTTGTTTGTCCTTGCCCTTCTTTTTAATGTTTGGACAATCGGCCTTGAAGTGCCCTTCCTTGCCACATTCGAAACAACTAGGTGAAGAAGAAATTTCATTTGAGGTAGGTTTCTTACCTTGGGGCTTGAAGTTCTTTTGGAACCTTTTGTTCTTCATGAATCTTCCAAATCTTTTTACGAACAGCCCAAATTCTTCTTCTTCATCTAAGTCACTGCATGATTCTTCCTAATGCATAGAGGTGGCTTTGAGGGCTAACCCTTTCTTCTTGGAAGATTTTTCCTCTTCCTCAGCTAGCTTCAATGCTTTAAGTTCTTGCTCTTGCTCTTGTAATTTTCCGAAGAGTGTTGCAAGAGACATCTCATTGATGCTAGGAGATTGTTTTATTGCTGTGACAAGTGGTTGCCATTCCCTGCTAAGACTTTTTAATACTTTATGCACAAGTTCTTTGTTAGTGTACACTTTGCCAAGAGTAATAAGATGATTAATAATAAGTGTAAACCTTTTCTGCATATCTACAATAGTTTCTCCTGAATTTATCCTAAAGCTTTCATATTGACTGGTCAAGGTACTAATTTTGGAGTCCTTTACATCGTTAGTACCTTCGTGAGTTACTTGTAGAGTATCCCACATCTCTTTAGCAGTTTGACAGGTCATTATTCTAAAAAATTCATCTTGACCTAAAGCCATAGTAATTAGATTCTTGGCCTTGTAGCCATATTGAACTTTCTTTTCTTCCTCGCTTGTCCATTCATCTATAGGTTTTTCAATATTTTTACTATCTATAATATGCATTGGTATATAAGGACCATTTTCAATGGCATTCCAAATTCTCAAGTCAATTGATTGAATGAAGATTTTCATTCTTTCTTTCCAAAAAGCATACCCTTCCCCATTGAAAGCGGGAGGTCTGTTTATCGCACCACCCTCGGGAAAAACATTATGAGAACTTGAGGCCATCTAGTCTCTTGAAGCTGTTAAGCTTGATCTACCAAGAGTCAAGCTCTGATACCACTTGTTACTCAAGTGGCCTCAATACTCAAGAGGGGGGGTGAATTGAGTTTTAAAACTTTTGATTGGAATACCTTTGAAATTGATTTCTATAACCAAGTTTATGAGAGTATGCAAGTAAAAGCAAGTTAAGGATAATATGCAATGCACTACAAAGGTAAATATTGCTGAGGCGATTTAGCAAACACTTGGTGTGCAGTATTTGAAGTATAACAAATTAAGCAAGTTCAAGTATGCTCTTCACAAACAATCAACACCAATCAATTAATATGCAGTATATGAAAGTAAAAGAGTAAGGAAGAGAAGCTTGCAAACCGATATAACGAGTTCCACCAACACCGGTGTACGTCTCGCCTCTAAGCAACCCACTTAGAGGATTTCCACTATTGAAGTTTAGAGATGCAAGCTATGAGCAATTGCAGCTTCCTAGTGTCCCACACTCAAGAACTCAATCCTCACTAGCACTAGGGCAACCCACCCAATCTCTCAAACTCTCAATACCCAAAGGTTGAACCCCAACCTTTGTGACCACTCAACCTAGAGTGAAAATCTCTTGTGTTTTTGAAGTGTTTACAAGTGAATGACTCTCTTAATAGAGTGAATAGACAATGATAGCTCACACACTTTCTAATCTCTCAAGATGAGAGGATATACAAATGAAATTCAAGATACAAGAAATAGAGCTTACAAAGCACAAAATAGAGCAAAGGATTTATGGCTTCTTGGTTTGTCTTTGTGCTTGTGTTCCTCTTCAATATATAGAGCCAATTGAAGTGTTGAGGTGTGCCCTTCTTCTTCCTAGCCGTTGCACTTAGTGGGATTTTGAAGAATGGTGGAGACATGAGCTGGTTTCCCACTTAAAAGTATTTTTCCACAATCGTAATCGATTACACCCTCGCGTTGTAATTGATTAGCTTCAAGTCAGAGAGTCCATAATCTATTATTTCATTTCCTGTAATCGATTAGAATCTGTGCCTGATGCATTTAATCTTGATTTCGCAGCTTCCTAATCGATTAGCATGTCTTGTAATCGATTACCTTAATTCCAGTAGCCTCCTAATCGATTGTGCAACTTCCCTTAATCGATTAGCAAATATCCCTGATGCATTTAATCTTATTTTTGACAGTTGTAATCGATTACATCAAGTGCGTAGTCGATTAGATTAAATCCAGTAGCTTCATAATCGATTAGCTTCATTTCCATAATCGATTATCTCATTGCCTGAATCAAATTCTTCTAAAACAGAATGCTCCTAATCGATTAGCATAAGTGACCTAATCGATTAGCTTCGCTGTTACTCAGCACCTGATTCCATATCTTTGTTTTTGCACAGATTTCTTCAAGAGTGCTTGTCATTATCAAAATCTTTGAACATCCTTGAACCTGTATGCATATTCAAACATAAGTTTTGATAAATTTACCATAGTAAATAGAAAATTACTGTAACTATTGGACTTTCAATCCCAGTGGAACGATATCTAAATTTTGAAAACTACAAACGATTGGTGCGCTTGCCAATTAATAGACCCAACAGTAAAACAAAGTAACAAGTTTTCTGCAACATTATATTTTTCGGGTCTAACAAGTTTTCTGGCGCCGTCGTCGGGGATTGAATTGATTCAATAAACAGTAAATTTTTAATTACCATGGTAAAAATAACCTTAGTAAATTTTTTTAAAATTTATTCATTCATTTATTTATTTTAACATTATTTTACTAACATTTCTTTATTTAGTGTGTTTATGCAAACTCGATCTTCTGCAGGAAAGGTGTTCTTTGATCCTGAGATCGAGAAGTTTGTAAAGAAACTTAAAGCATTAAAATCTAAAAAAACAAAAACTTCTTCTTCAACTTCATCTTCTTTTGAAAAATCTGAAAATTTTAAAAATTCTAACATGGCTGCTGAAAGGAGAACATTGGGACAGTTTGCTGCTATTAATGGACCACCTCGTGTTTCGGGGATGTATCAAGGACCTATTGCTGCTGTAAAAATCAAACCAGCTACTTTAAACATTATTCAAAATAATCAATTTGCTGGTTTCAATAATGAGGAACCTTATGAACACTTAACTATTTTTTATGAGTTATGCAGCATAATTGGATTTGAACCCAATCAAGAAGAATCAGTTTACATGAGATTGTTTCCTTTTTCTTTGATTGGGAAAGCTAAAGAATGGTTTAAATCTTGTCCACCCGGTAGTTTTGCAAACTGGTCCAATGTCGAGAAATTTTTTTTGGAAAGATTTTATTCTCCTTCAAAATATTTTGAAGCAATGACAGCCATACATTCTTTTTCACAAAACAATGATGGATCATTAGGAGAAACATGTGAACGATTCAAGGCACTCTTGAGGAAGTGCCCGAACCACAACTTAAATGATGCTGAAAAGGTAAGGATCGTTTACCATGGTTTGTTACCTCGGTTTAAAATGATGTTAGATGCTTGTGCAGGAGGTTCTTTAATGAACAAAACTATGGAAGAAGCAATAGAAATATTGGAATCAATGTCCATCAGTGAACGACAAGCAAAACATGAAAGAGGTAATGTACAAAGAAAGCCAGGTATGCTCGAATTGGGGGTTAATGATGCAGTATTAGCTCAGCAAAAATTGCTGACTCAACAAATTAAGGCTATGAGCAAACAATTGGAGAAACTTCAAATTGCTCAAATGTCATCACCAGCTCCTGCTCAATTAAAACAATGTATGCATTGCATGGGAGAGCAACCATGTGGTTACTGTGCCCCTAAAAGAAATGAGCAAGAGCAAGCCAATTTTCTGAACCATCAAAGAATACCTTTAGGTAATTTTCCTTTCAATCTTGGTAATTCTTTTCCTAACAATTACCAGCAGGGTTGGCAGAATTAGAATATTGGCTGGAAACAAGACGTTGGACCTTCTAACCGACCTCCAAATAATCAATTCAAACAACAACCACAATCCGATCAAACAGCAAGGCTAACACAAATAGAAGAATCTATCCAACAATTGCTTCAATACATGCAAACAAATGAAGCTGCACGTAAATCGTCAGACATGCAATTGGGACAGTTAGCAAAAGAAGTAGCTGACATGAAAAGCTCTGGTTTTTCTGCAAACACTCAGAATCCAAGAGAACAATGTAATGCTATTTTTACAAGAAGTGGTAAAGTTGTAGGAAGTGATAGTGAAAAAGAAAAAGAAGAAAAAGAGAAAGAGGAAGAAAAAGAGAAAGAAAAAGAAAAAGAAGAAAAAGAGAAAGAAGAAAAGAAAGAAGAAGAAGAGAAAAAAGATGAAGAAAAGAATGATAAAAAAGAAAAACAAAAAAAATCAAAAAATTAGAAAACAAAAAAATAGTATTTGGGTCAGACACCTCCAGTTAAAGATTTACCTTATCCACATGTACCATCAAAGAAGGATAAGGAAAAGGAATACAAGAGATTCCTTGAAATCTTTAAGCAATTACACATAAACATTCCATTTTCTGAGGCATTGGAACAGATGCCAGCATATGTAAAGTTTATGAAAGAATTGCTCACCAAAAAAAGAGGTATGATGAAGAAATTGTTGAACTAGAAGCAGGTTGTAGCGCCATTTTGCAACATAGTATGCCAATAAAGTCGAAAGACCCTGGAAGTTTCACCATTCCTGTCTCCATTGGAGGGATGAACATTGAAAAAGCCTTGTTAGACTTAGGGGCTAGCATTAATCTAATGTCTCTAAGTATGATGAAGCGAATTGGTGACCTTGATCCTCAAAGAACAAAGATGACTCTGCAACTGGCTGATAGATCAATTAAAAGACCCTATGGTATTGTGGAAGATGTACTTGTGAAAGTTGACAAGTTCTACTTCCCTGTTGACTTTGTGGTATTAGACATGGAAGAAGATGTTGAAGTTCCCCTAATTCTGGGAAGACCATTCATGAAGACTGCTAGAGTGCTCATTGATGTAGATAATGGAAAGCTGGCAGTAAGAGTTCATGATGAAGAAGTAAACTTTGATGTTTTCCAAGTCATGAAACATCCCAATCCAAAACAAGATTGTTTTATGGTGGATGTTCTCGACAAGGTCTGCTTCTCTATATCCACAGGTATGTCAACCTCTGATCCTTTAAATAAGTTATTAACTAACTCTGTGGAATTTTTGAGTGAAGAAGAAGAAAAACAGGTAGACAAATATCTTGAAGATCTTGATCAAGGGAAAGAAATTTTCCCTAAGTCAAGAGAAATTGAAGAAATTCAAGAAGTACCTGTTGAAGAAATCAAGAGGCCTGAATTGAAAGTGCTACCTTCCAACTTAAAGTATATCTTTTTGAAAGAAGGTAATTTAAAACCAGTGAGTATTAGTAATTTGTTAAGTGAAACAGAAGAAGAAAAACTGGTTGAAGTCTTAAAAAGGAATCAAGAAGCAATTGGATGGACGCTTGAAGATCTGAAAGGTATAAGCCCATCATATTGCATGCATAAGATTTTACTGGAAGATAATTTTAAACTTGTTGCTCAACCCCAAAGACGCCTCAATCCAACCATGAAAGAGGTAACTAAGAAGGAGGTTTTGAAATTGCTGAAAGCAGGTATTATCTATCCCATTTCTGATAATGCATGGGTAAGTCTGGTACAAGTTGTTCCAAAAAAGGGTGGTATGGCAGTAATTATTAATGATAAAAATGAATTAATTCCAACAAGAACTATCACTAGTTGGAGAATAGGCATTGATTATAGAAAACTAAATCAAGCAACAAGAAAAGATCATTTTCCACTTCCTTTTATGGATCAAATGCTTGAAAGATTGTCTAGACAAGCTTACTATTGTTTTCTTGATGGATATTCTGGATACAACCAAATTGTTGTTGACCCTCTTGATTAGGAAAAGACTGCTTTTACATGTCCCTTTGGTATATTTGCATATAGGAAAATGCCATTTAGATTGTGTAATGCACCTGCCACTTTTCAAAGATGCATGTTTGCTATTTTTACAGATCTAATTGAAAAGAGCATTGAGATTTTCATAGATGATTTTTTAGTCTTTGGAAATTCATTTGAAACATGTCTAACCAATTTGGACACCGTACTAAAGCGGTGTATTGAAACAAATTTGATGCTCAATTGGGAGAAATGTCACTTTATGGTGAAAGAAAGAATTGTACTTGGTCAGAAAATTTCCTCTAAAGGTATTGAAGTAGACCAAGCCAAAATAGAGGTAATCTCTAAACTCCCACCCCCTATGAATGTGAAAGGTATTAGAAGTTTTTTAGGACATGCTGGATTCTATAGAAGATTTATTCAAGATTTTTCAAAAATTGCTAAACCTTTAACAAATCTTCTAAATAAAAATGTTGAATTCAAGTTTGATGAAGCATGTCTTAAAGCTTTTAATACCTTGAAAGAAAAATTGGTTTTTGCCCCTGTAATTGTTGCTCCTAATTGGAATTTACCCTTTGAACTTATGTGTGATGCAAGTGATTATGCTGTAGGAGCAGTTTTAGGTCAAAGATATGAAAAAGTTTTTAGGGTTATACTCTAGTAAAGTTTTAAATAAAAATCAAATAAATTATGCAACTACTGAAAAAGAATTACTAGCTATAGTGTATGCCTTGGAAAAATTTAGATCATACTTGATTGGATCAAAAATAATTATTTTCACTGATCATGCTGCAATCAAGTACCTTTTGACCAAAACTGATTCTAAACCTCGGTTAATCCGATGGATTTTACTCCTTCAAGAATATGATCTTGAAATCAAAGATAAAAAGGGTAGTGAAAATATGGTCGCTGACCATCTTTCCAGATTAATAAATGATGAGGTCACTGCCAAAGAAAAAGACATCTTGGAAGAATTTCCTGATGAAAAACTTTTTGAAATAACAAAACGGCCATGGTTTGCTGATATGGCCAATTTTAAAGCAGCAGGAATTCTTCCAAATGATCTAACTTGGCAACAAAGAAAAAAAAATTTCAAAGATTCAAAATACTTTGTTTGGGATGACCCTCATCTATTTAATTGGTGTGGATAATTTGTTACATCGTTGTGTACCCAACTGGGAAAAGAAAGATGTGTTATGGCATTGTCATAAGTCCCCTTATGGAGGACATTTTAATGGAGAAAGAACTGCTGCAAAAATTTTGCAATCAGGTTTGTATTGGCCCTCCATTTTTAAAGATTCTCACTCATTTGTTCAAGCTTGTGATAACTGTCAAAGAAAAGGTAATGTTAACAAAAGACAAGAAATGCCTCTTACTAACATTCAGGAGGTTGAGGTATTTGATTGTTGGGGTATTGATTTCATGGGACCTTTTCCTTATTCTCAATTCAATCAATACATTCTTTTGGCAGTTGATTATGTTTCAAAGTGGGTAGAAACAATTACTTCACCTAATGCTGACACCAAAACTGTAGTGAATTTCTTGAAGAAAAATATTTTCTACAGGTTTGGAACACCAAGAACTTTGATCAGTGATGGAGGATCACATTTTTGTAACAAAGTTCTTCAGAAAGTGTTGCAACATTATGGAGTGAGACATAAAGTGGCCACAACATATCATCCACAAACCAATGGACAGGCTGAGATTTCAAATCGAGAAGTGAAAAGGATTTTGGAAAAGACTGTGTCTTCTTCTAGAAAAGATTGGTCACAAAAGCTTGATGATGCACTCTGGGCATACAGAACTGCATTTAAAACTCCAATTGGCCTTTCTCCTTTTCAAATGGTCTATGGAAAAGCTTGTCATCTTCTAGTAGAGATGGAACATAAAACATATTAGGCTTTAAAATTTCTCAATTTTGATCCAAATACAGCAGCTGACAAAAGAAAGTTGTAGTTATTTGAATTGGAAGAAATGAGAAACAATACTTATGAGACATCTAGAAGTTACAAAAACAAGCTGAAAGCTTACCATGATAAGAAAATTAAAAATAGACATTTTATACCAGGTCAGCAAGTTTTATTGTTTAATTCAAGATTAAGACTGTTTCCTGGTAAATTGAAATCTAAATGGTCAGGTTCTTTTGTAATCAAGGAAGTTAAATCTTATGGAGTAGTTGAGATTGAAGATCCAACTTCCAAAAGAAGTTGGATGGTTAATGGACAGAGATTGAAACCATATCTGGGTGGTGAGATCAACAGACTCACTACCATTTGTTATTTGACTGATTTGTGATGTGCAAGATGTCTAGCTAGAGACTGTAAATCAAGCGCTCAATGGGAGGCAACCCATTATTTCTTTTCTTTATTTTAAGCTTATTTTTACATAAATAAAAAAAGAGAGTTTTTTCAAATTTTTAGATAGAAATTTAATTTTGAAAATAAAAAGGGTTTTAAAATTTTAAAAGAAAAGGCTTTTGAAAATTAAATTTTGAAATTTAAAAATCAGAACCCCACGCGTAGCGTCCCACTAACGCGTAGCGAGGAGGTTAAAATTTCAACCTGACGTGTAGCTTGCCAGCCACGCGTAGCGTCAGGGCCCACGTTCAGTTTTTAAACTGAACTAGAGAGACCCAATCTTAGGTTTTAAAACCTAAAATTCCCTCTCTGCCTCACTTTAATTTTCAGAAACCTAATTTTCAAACCTTCTTTTTCTCTCAACCCTTCAATCCTCTTTGATTTCTCAATCACTCAAAGGATTCCAAGTAAGTTCTCTAAATCCTTTCCCTTTAGTTTAATTTCAATTTTGATTTTTAGAATGCATGTGGTTAGGATTAGGATTAGAGAACCATTGGGAATTGATTGCTGTTAGAAATAGGGATTTGAATGGATTGAATGTGGTTTGGAAGGGTTGCTGCTGCGCAACCCCTGTTTCTGTGTTTGAAACTGCACACCTCACACGTAGCGTTCCACTGACGCGTAGCGTGAGGCATAAATTGTAAGCCCACGCGTAGCGTCCCACTAACGCGTAGCGTGGGAAGAACAGAGCTGACGCGTAGCGTCTCACCCACGCGTAGCGTCAACCTCTGTTCCTGATTTTTTTAATTTTTGTATTTTATTTTCCTTTATTTGTTTTCTGTTTTTAATAAAATCTGTCCAGTATGCTTCTTTTTGTTGTTTGTTTATTTTTCTTTTAATAAATTTTCTGGAACTGTATATTTGTTATACTTTCTTGCATAAAAATAAAAAAAATAAATTTGCATAATTTTGTAAATATACATGTTGTATGATTTTGCATGTTTGTGAAATTTATGCATGTTGATTTTTGTTTGTGACAAATTATAAAAATCCAAAAATATGCACGTTAATAAAATTACAAAAATTTAAAAATATGTTGTTATGGATTTTGTGTGAGTTTTGCATTTTGTGTAAATATTTAATAAAATGGTTTTTTAGAAAATCCAAAAACATGTATGTTTAAAATTTTTGTAAATATTTTATTATTGTGAATGTTTTGTATAAAATATATAAACCAAAAAAATAATTGTTAAATGTTTGATATGTTTTCCAATATTGTAATATGTGTTTGATTTTTAATTTTTCTTTTTGCAGATGGCACCAAAGAAATCCATCCCTACTACTGGTCCTAAAAGACAAAGAAGGACCACAGATACTGACACCACCTCTGAGGATCCAGATCTTCGGGGTGAGGAGGTGTTGGGACCGAGAGATCCCACCAGATTTTACACTGATGCGAAATGGCCCCGGTTTCACCAAATAAAGGGCCAAAGACTCATATGGGAGAGAGTCTTAGATTTGAGTGCTGGGGACTATCCTGAGCTGTAGGATGAGGTCCAGAGGAGGAGATGGGGACCATTATTTTCCCTACCTACTGAGAGGGATCCCATCTTAGTGATGGAATTCTATGCTAATGCTTATAGGACTCGCCAGGACACACCAGACATTGGACATCAGAGGACGAGCTGGGTTAGGGGTCGGCATATTGCTTATGACCGGGACACTATTAGTACCCTACTGGGTAACCCTTGGGAGCCTACTCCCGAGAGCGATATTTGTTTTTGGAAGGAAAACAAAAATAAGATAGCGACTGAGGATGGTGATCTAGGATACTTCCTAGATCAAATTACCCACTTCTTGAGCAAGGATGGAATCTTCTTCAACCTGAGTAAGGTTGGGAGGACTCCATCTAACCTCCTCAAGACCCAGCTGACCCCTATAGCTCAGGCATGGTCTCATCTCATGCTGCATAACATTACTCCTGTCACCCACCTTTCTTCTATCCCAGTTGATTGATGTTGCCTTCTTTACACCATTCTCCAGGGCCATATTATTGATATTGCAGAGCTGATTTCTGAGCAGATTCACCTTTATACCCTTGGGTATAAGGTGAACCGTCCTATCCCATTCCCTCTCATCATATCTGCCTTACTGAGGAGGCAGGGAGTTGTTGTGCCATCACCTGAGTTCACTAGTTCTTCGGGGAGAGTCCCCAAAGTTCTAGTGAACAGAGATTACTTCGTCTAGCAGTGTGAGCTTCCACCACTGGAGCAGGAGGCTCAGCCCAGACAGAGGAGGAGGAGACCACCAGTTCAGCCACCACCTGCTGATGTTGTCGCAGAGGGATTTGCCAGGATGACACTTGAGCATCAGCATATAATGCAGATGATGGCTGCCACACACAGAGGTTACATGCATCTTCATGATTCATACTATTAGTACAGACTTCAGGGTGAGGGAGCACCATATGTTACATCAACTGAGTTTGCAGCCTATGTGGCTTGGCCTGGTGATCTGTCAACATACCCTGAGACTGGTGGACCGTCTAGAGCACATGCTGAGTCAAAGGGTGATGCAGATGAGGAGGGAGATGATGAGATGGAGGACTGATTGGTGTTATCTCATTTATGTTACATACATTCTAGTTTACTTTTAGTTTTCTATTTACATTGGTATTTTTACTTTTTGGATATTATATTATAGTTTATTTTTATGTGGTGTGTTTTATCTTTGCGTGAAATTTTTGTCATGGTGTGTTTTTGCGTATTTTCTTCATAAAATAATAATAATAATAATAAATATATATTTTATCTTTTAAATAAATAAATCAAATTTTTGGAAGTAAGATAATTTATACACTTAAAGTTTTTACACAATAAAACTAATTTTGTAAAATCAATTATTGATTCTTTTGTAACTTAGGAATTTTGATAAAATCAGTTACAATAAGTTTATTAACTATCAAGCTAAATTTTGATAACCCGGTGAGCTGAGAGATCTTTTAAACACTTGAGGGTTTATTCGACATAACTTCATTCAAATTGATTTTGCTTTAATCTTTGATTCGTGTTGTTGTACAGAGAATTCAAAAAAATGATCAAGATACATTTTTGGTGAAAAAAAACCTTAGGCCAAACAGCTTACCTTGGTAAAATTATTTTACCCCTTGAAAGCCAATTTTGAGCCTGAAAAATAAATTCTTTGTTACCCTTAACCTATATCAGTTTTAACCATTCCCTATATTTGATTGATTAAAAGAGCAATTGAGCAAAATAAAAATATTTTGAGTGTTCTTACAAAAAAAATAGGGAGTGAAAATAAACAACTTGATTCTTTTCAAAGAAAAAGGAAATAATAATAAAATATAAAAAAGAAAAATCAAAAATAGTGAAAAGAATCAAGTTGGGGGTATTTATTTTTCATCAATAAAAGAATTGAGACTTAGGCCAAAAGAAAGGCTAAAAAATTGCTCTTTTATGATTTCAAGCTTTTGAATTCCAAAGAAAAACCATCATTTCTTGTAGCCAAGCCTCATTACAACCTTTGAAAAGACCTTGTGATTTTTGAAAATATCTCTGTATGATCAACCATTGATTAGATGAAAATCAAAATTAAATTTGTTTGATTTTATGATTGAAAGAGTGAAACAGGTTACCCTTGGCACAAAGATAAACACTTGTGAGGTAAGCCTAAATTTATGCTTGATTTGTTAATAAAATATTGTAAAGGATTTTATCAATAAACCTTTGTTACATAAGATTTCTATAATTGATTATATCAAAATGGTAAATTGTGAAATTATTTTTTGTGGTAAATTCTTGGACTAACTCAAAAATTTGATTTCAAATTTTTATTTTTTATTTTGCTCGAGGACGAGCAATGTCTCAAGTTTGTGGTATTTGTTAGTTCTCAAATTTACAATAAAATCTTTAATAAAAATTTCATAAATATAATAAAAATCAGTCTAAATTGTTAGAAAATTAGGTTTTAAATTCAATAAATAGAAGTTGTTAGAAATAATCTGTCCTTGATCAATTTTCTCTAGTTTTGTAGTGAAAAAGTGAAGAATTTAAAGAGAAAATTGAAGATCAGGAACCTGACACGTAGCATCAACACCACGCGTAGCGTGGGGACTTTAGATGCTGACGCTACGCATCACATTCACGCGTAGCGTCAGAGCTGCGTGGACTCCACAGCCAGGTTGACCAAGCACTCACCTTTTGACCCACTTTTGGCCACTCCACTACTCACAAACGTCCACACCGAAGTGGAGACAGGGCCAAGTGGTAGGGCATGATTCATTAAATAATTCCATCATGGCCACTTCGAGCTGTTTAATAGAGGCTGAGTCAGGGAACTGACGCGTAGCGTCAGGACCCTTCCTCAGCCCTATAAATAGGGCCATTTCCAACACTTCTAGGCATCCCATTCTGAGTATCTCACTCTTATCTTCTCTTATACACTCGAGTTTGAGTGTTTCTTTTGTGAGTTTGTAGCTCTAGAATAGTTTTCTAGATACTTGAGAGTGTTGTGTAGTATTGTGATCGTTGTATCATGAAGTTTCCATCATCGCCTTTGTAATGTCAATCACTGTAAGTGTTGTTTTTACTTTCACCATATGTAACTAATCTGTTTATGTTGGAATTGGTGAACTAATCTATTGAGTATGATGTTGTGAATTCGACCTCTGCATGTTTATGATTCAAGTCCATATTAGTATTTCAATCTTTTATTAATATGAACGTCAAACAGGAGAGTGATTTTCATGTGTATTGAAACTTGTTTTATTAGTGTGAATGTCAAACGGGAGAATGATTATTCATGCCTTATTAAAACTTGATTTAGTAAAAGTAAAAGTTGGAATACCCTTAATATACCAATTACTAGGGATAGAATTAGTAATTATTATTGCCATAAAGTCAGGACTTAATGCAAGTTTTTACTGAGAAAGCTCACGAGGGATAGGACTTAATGAACTTGATGATTAAATATGCGTAAATTGAGTTCCTCCATTATTATTCTAGATTAGGATCCAAATTCCAACATAATTTGTTTATCTGTGTTTTATCTTCAAGTATCTTAGTTATTCTAAAATTGCAACTCAACTTCTTAGATAGATTGTTATTCTCTTTTTACCACATGAATAACTCAACTATGCCATCTTGTAAATATTGTATAAATTGTATATAAATTATTCTTTTGTGTATAAGTTTTGATAAATTTACCATAGTAACTAGAAAATTACTGTAATTATTGGACTTTCAATCCCAATGGAACGATATCTAAATTTTGAAAACTATAAACGATTGGTGCGCTTGCCATTTAATAGACCCAACAGTAAAACAAAGTAACAAGTTTTCTGCAACATTATATTTCCGGGTCTAACAGTTACACAGGCCAAATGGCATTCTCCTATATGCATATGTCCCATAAGGGCAAGTGAAGGTAGTTTTCTCTTGATCAGATGGATGGATGGGGATTTGGTGAAAACCCGAGTACCCATCCAAATAACAGAAATAAGAGTGCTTAGCAAGCCTCTCAAGCATCTGATGAATGAAAGGAAGAGGGAAATGATCTTTCTTTGTAGCACTATTTAATTTTCTATAGTCTATGCACATGCGCCACTCAAAAACTATCCTAGTAGAAATTAGTTCCTGTTTATCATTTTTCACAATAGTTATCCCTCCTTTTTTAGGCACCATGTGAATTGGACTTACCCACTTACTACTAGCAATAGGATATATGACGCCAGCATCTAACAATTTCAAGATTTCTCTCTTAACCATTTCTTGCATTTTTGGATTTATTCTCCTAAGTGGTTCTACTGTGGGCCTACTTTTATCCTCTACAGTGATCCTATGCATGCAAAATGAAGGGCTAATCCCCTTAATGTCATCCATGGTATACCCAATAACCTTCCTATACAACCTAAGCTATTTTAGGAGTTTTCAGTTTCCACGGCATTCAATTCAGCACTCACAATGACAGGATATGTAGAGTTCGGGCCAAGAAATTCATACCTCAATGAAGCCGGTAAAGGCTTCAATTCTACTTGGGGGCCTACCACTTTATCATGCATGACCTTAGTATAATGCCTTAGTAGGGCTTCTCCTTCAGAGCAACTCAATGTTCCTGCATGTTCAATCAAGAAACAAATACAAATGGTTCATTAGGAAGGGTTTCTTCCTTCACCACTTGGTCAATAATATCCATACTACAACAAACATCTTCATTGAAAGGTTTTTTAAAAGCATTTTTCAAGTTAAAGTCAACCTTGTGGTCTCCAACAGTCAGAGACAACCGCCCATTCTTGACATCTATTACCATGCCTGCGGTTACCAAAAATGGCCTACCTAAGATAATGGGGATCATCGAATCCTCATCTATTTCGAGAATAACAAAATCAACAGGTATAAAAAACTTTCCTACTTTTATAGGAACATCTTCTAAAATGCCTACAGGATATTTAACAGACCTATCAACAAGTTTCAAAGACATCCTAGTAGGCTTCAATTCACCTAATCCCAATTTCTTATAAATAGACAATGGCATTAAACTGACGCTAGCTCCTAAGTCACATAATGCTCTATCAATAGCCATGTCACCAATCACACAAGGGATAGAAAAACTACCTGGATCCTGAAGCTTGGGTGGTAGCTTCTTTTGGATCAGTGCACTGCACTCCTCAGTAAGTGCTACAGTCCTATCTTCCTCTAACTTTCTCTTATTGGACAAAATGTCCTTCAGAAAATTTGTGTAAGTAGGCATATGCTGCAACACGTCAGTGAAAGGAATATTGATGTATAATTTCTTTAGAACCTCAAGAAACTTACCAAATTGTTTATCCAACTTGGCCTTGGCCAAGTACTGAGGAAATGGGATGGGAGGCTGATAAGGCTTCACCTCCTCCTTCTTCTCTGGTGTTTTCTCTTCAATCACCGGGTGAGTTGGAATCCCATCCACTTTCACATCCTCCTCGGTCTCCTTTTCAGTCATACCAATCGGACCATCATACTTGGAACCACTCCTAAGAGTGATACCCATGGGGTGATTGGATGGTCCGGCCTCAAGCTTTCCAGGAAAGGTTCTTGGCATTCTTATTGAAGACAAGGCTTGCTAGGCAATTTGGTTCTCCGGTATTTTATTATGGGTGGCAAGTGAATCCACCTTGGAGGTTAACTTCTTGATAGCATCAAAGGTCATTTTGTTTCAACTGGTGGTCACAAAGGTCTCCATCAAGGACTCCAACTTAGATTCTTACAGAATGTAGGGTCCTTGTGGTTGTCGAAAATTACTCAGATTGCCTTGATAAGGAGGTGGTCGATTTTGGAAAGGTGGTTCTTGTGGCTGTCTGAAATTATTGCCATAATTTCCACCGTAGTTCCCAATAGCATCCACCTGTTGCATCTCTGGCTTAGGATTCTGGTTCATTCCAAGCTAGCATCCTAAAATATTATGACCTGAAACGCCACACAACTCACAAACCATGTTAATAGTACCTGCTCCTAATTTATCAATTTTTACAGATAATGCTTCTACTTTAGCAGTTAATAAAGAGAGAGCATCAACAGAGTACTTACCTGGAGTTTTTGGTAAACTCCTTTCTGAAGACCACTGGTATGTGTTCTGGTCAACCTCCTCAATGAGGTTGTAACCTTCCTCCATGTTCTTGCTCATGAAGGCACCGCCAGCTGTGACATCCAAGGTTTACCTTCTAGTTTGGAGTGAGCCCATTATAGAAATGTACACCATCAACTAACGTTCAATGCCATGGTGTGGGTATTCCCAAAGCATTTCTCAACTGGTCTGTTTTTCTCCTTGGATAATATTTGTTGAGGAAGGTATAAGACAGCTGCTCCCATGTAGTGATTGACCCTTCCGGAAGCGCATATAACCAAGCTTTGGCCTTGTCCCTTAAAGAGAATGGGAAAAGCCTAAGCCGGATTACATCGCTTGAGACCTCATTTACCTTGAGCGTGTCACAATACTTAAGAAAAATCTAAAGATGCAAGTTGGGATCCTCGGATGGCAATCCCCCAAACTAACTTTGTTGAACCATCGAGAGCAAGGATGGCTTCAACTCGAAATTATTTGCCTCGATGGTTGGCCTAGTGAAGCTAGACCTTTGGCCCATCGCAGTGGGCGTTATAAAATCACGGAGGGCTCTATTGCCTGGATTATCCATTTGTGCTTGGCTTGTTGAGCTCAAAGTCATTTGCTTGCTTTGCTCTATTTGTTTCCTAAGAGCTTGGATCTTTCGAAGAGTTTTTTCTATCTCAAGATAAAAAAAATATGCTCAAAGCTAGCACTTCTTCGCACAAAGGGGCCTACACAAACTCACAAAACAACAAAGAACACCCAAGTGTAATTCTGTAGAAAATAGAAACCAAAAACCATAAAAATTATGTAGAAAAATAAAAATAAAAAAATATCTAATCTAATCAAAACACCGCTTAGCCAATATTGGAGGACAACCCCCAGCAACGGTGCCAAAAACTTGATAGCCAACCGCAAGCGCACGGGGTATCGCATAATAAAAAGGTATCGTTCCCATAGGGATTGTGCCTAATTACCGGTTTACCATGTTTTGATTATCTAGACTAATCATTTGGAAATTTCAGAATTTAATAGCGTAATATAAAAATCAGCAGGAAACACTAAGCAAATAGCAATGAGAATGAGAAAATTTAGTTGAAAATGAAGGAGATTGTTCTGGGTAATAAAAATAGAGTAATAAAAATATCGTCCCATAGAGATTGTTCCCAATTACCAGTTTACAACACTTTGATTATCTAGACAAATCATTTGGTGATTCAGATATTTATAGCGCAAAACTAAATAACACTAACAGAAAATACTAAGCAATTTACGATGAGAATGAAAAGGTTTAGTTTAAAATGGTAGAGATGAGTTTCTTAGGAAATAAAGGTTCACATGTTGTTGCCAACATCAAATGCAATTCAATTTCCAAAATACTAAATCTCGTTTCTTAAGGCAAGTTTTCCTAATTTGATTAGTGATTTTCTCTTGAAATCTCACTAACGTACCTAATTACTGAACCGCGTTCAATTCACTAATTAGATCCCTTATGCTTTATGAAAACTCGATTATCCCTCAAAGAGTCTCGTTTACTAGGTTCAATTTTATGTGATTCGAACCATATACTAATCCTTTGATTACCCATATCGTTTAAAATCATCCACAATTATTTCTAAGCTTAGTGGAAGCATTAAGAACACACAAAACTGAATAAGAAACAGAATTCAATAATTAAGACGAAGAACATTCAAGATTGGTTCACATACATGCTACACCCTAATTCCCAAGAATGGAATTTAGTTCGACATAATGGAAAGAATTACAATACCACAATGAAATCTAGTCTCAACATGGAAGAAATCCTAACTACAAAACAAGGGTTTTGAAAGAAAACTAGAGTTCTCACTTTTGTCTTGATTCAATGCCCAAAACTCTGCAGATTTAATGTTCCTCTTGTTGACTCTAGATTTGTTCTCCAAGAAGAAGCCTTCCAATCCTCTCCCAAAAACTGTCTTTTTTCTTCTCCCCCTCAACCCGTCCAATTCCCCCTATTTTTGCCTTTTTATCCCTAAAATATTAAAAGAAAACTCAAGGTAACTGTTGCAATGTGTAAAATCTATTGGCAGTGGATCGTACTGTGTGACCCCAAAACACGTGAAGAACGTGGTTTTTCCCACTGCCAGTGGATTTTTCTGCCTTATTTTTCCTACTTTTCCAGAATGTTCCACGGCCAGTGGGAAATTCCGCTGGCAATGGTTTTCTCTAAACCTTGGGAAACATGCGTTTTGTGGGTGTTTTTGGGTTTCGAAATGCCTTCATTGGTATATCCTTCTTCAATTGTTGGAGTGGCTTCAATTTTAAATCTTTTACAAGCTTGAACTCTTTTTATTTTCATTATTCCCTTCAAATTCTTCCAATTCCTTTTGTAAATAGATTTAAATCATGAAGGTTCCTACAAAATACCACAACCCAAGTAGCATATGCAGAAATAGAAGAATAACAATGGAAATTAGGAGGAAAATAAGCAAAAATGAACTAAAACTAAGACTACATGGACCCTAAAACTAATGCAACCTAGACACTTATCACTATGTGTGTTTTTCTAGCAAAGAAACATATAACTCAGGTGGAAGAACTAACAAATTAATATATTGGGCTCCATTTTTAGCTATAAGAACTAGTAAGATAGTTGTGTAATTCCATGAGGTAGGCTAGTTATTAAAAAAATTATAATGTTAGAATATTATAATATTAATGTAAATAATAAAAATATGCTAAAAAGTATTTATACCATAAAATAAAAATTAAAGTTAGTTCCATTGAAATAATGAAAAACTATATGTACATTTTATTTAATACATAAAATATTATATAAACTTATGCCAATTAATTTATCACTTGATATTTATTTGATAGATTTTATCATCTATTGAAAAATTTTCAAACCCATAAAAAATTAAATCAAAATAAAATATCACACTTATCTATATGAGTTTGTCTTATTTTTCTAAAAATTATGTTTGATTCATCAATAATTCATAGTTGTTCTTTAGGAATTTCAATTAAGTAAGTTTTGTTTTCAAATATAAAAACTTGCCTATAAATAATTGATTGTGATTAATTGAAAATGTTTAACAAAAATAATTGTAATAATTAAATAAATATTTCAAATTTTAAACTTAACAATAATCAAAAATTGAAAAAAATATTATTACACTTAACCACATGGTTTAAGTTGTGTTTTCTACCAACATCAAGTAGGAAACAAAAAAAATATTATTGCCCTTAACCTTGTGGTCCAAGTCATGTTTTCACAAGAATTAATTTGTGTTTAATAAGTATTTCAAATTCTTGAATTTAAAAATGTAAATTAAATTAAAGTTATCATGATTAGTCCCCGTGTGTTTAAGTCTTTTTTTACTCAATAATCAAGTTATACGAATTTTCTTGCTAGTGATAAATAAATTGGACAAAAACATATTGTACTTTGTCAGTAAATTTATGAATAAGTTAAAAGACAATTTTCTTAATTTATAAAGTTCCATATAGATTGTGTTATTTTGTAATAAACAACATCATAGTATCTTGTAGTAAATATAATATTTTCAAAATATGTTAAAAAATACTTTGTAGATAAATGACATTAATTTGAAGAATTATTTATCAAATAAGTGATATAAGACTAAATTTTCTCAGTTCTAGCAATAAATAATAACAAATTTGTTTGATATTAGAAAATGTAATACATATTATATTTAGCTCCTTCTCCTTAACCTTCTCTTTCTGATTCTTTATATTATCCCTTGAATCTTTTTCCATTTATCTTTATAACTTGCAAAATAGTCAATTTAAAAATAGAGAGAAATGAGATCACTGAGAAACTTTGTGATAGGTTTAATTAGCACAAATAAAAAAATGATTCATATATAACATAGTTTCTTACTTTATAAGAAACTTGGGCATGCATCATGAATATTGATATTGAGATAAGAGATAAGCTCATCATGGTATTTTTCGCTTTGTTATTCTTGGCTCACTACAATTGTTTATATGTTGATTATAGTTCTTCATTCCCTATAGTAAAGAGTGAAATCAAACCAAAAAGTTATATAAATTAGAATTCAAATAGTGGAGAAGAAGAAAATATAAAAAGTATGAATTTGAATCCAAATTTGAAACTTATATGATAAGGGGAAATGTAAAAAAAAAACTTTATAAGTTGACAATATAAGCAATAGAGAATGATATGCATTTTTAAGTGGTTATCAAAACAAAACAGAGATAAGAATTTATTCTCTTAAATATTTAATGTTAAATTTGGAATTGGAATCCAAATGTAAAACTAAAAGTACGGAGAAGGAAAAAAATATAAAAAACTATATTTCAATTTTAGCATTTAATTTTAAATACTGAAATTAGAATGCAAATTCAAACCGAAAATACGAAGGTGGCGAAGAAGAAAATACTATAGAAAATATGAATTAAATTCAAAATTATAATTGATATAATAGGGAAATAACTTTTATAATTTTTTTGAGAAGTCGACAATATAAGTAGTTGATGATATGATGGTCTTATAGTTGATGAAAGGTATTGTTAAGTAGCTACTAGAATTTAAAACTTGAACACAACTCATAGCATCATAGCATTTGATTCGAGAGTTTGATGAATATAATTTCAACCAATTTATTAGTGAAATATATAAAGGTAAATGTTAATAATTTAAGAAATATACGATGACTAAAATTGTGTTTGATCCAATTTCAATCAATTTTAGAGTAAATATACAGAAAGGTGAACTTCAAAACTACTTCATAAAAAAGATGAAAAATTAAACTCTAGTATTGAAAAATGTAACAAAGTTAAGTTATTACCTTTCTGTGAATAGCTATTACGTCTTTTATGAATCTTTTATGGATGTTTGGTCTAAGAACTCTTTAATGAATAGTTGAAGATGTAAGACGCGGTTAGAGAGAATTATAGCAAGAAGAGAAAATTTGGATAATATCATATGTTTTGCGATAAATGAAAAGAGAGAGTAGTTTTAAAATTGAAATATAATATTTTTTCTAAAGATTCTAATGAGAGAGGAGGTTAAAAATCCAAATATAATAACTTTTAAATTTTAACAATTTGTCATTTTAGGCATTGTATGTATAAAAACAATTTTCAAAAATATTTTAAATAACCACCTGAAAATTTACAATTTGAATGGATGGATAAATGGTAATAAAAAATTTAAAAAATAGAAGAAAACATGAGAAACATATTACACAACGATATGATCAAATAAACATATATACCAGAATTATATGAAATTATATCAGGAGTGTTCTTTAAAAAAATAAAAAACATGTTTTAATTTACTCATAATGATCATTTTGATTTTGATTGAAATATGGTATATCAAATAAAAGAAAATCTTTGTTTCTCGTTAAACAAATACTTATTTAAAACAAAGAGTTATATGTCAAAATTCATGAATCGGAGTAATCAAGTATATGAATATTAATGCTATGAATTACCTAATTTATGAGTTTCCCGTATGAATAGTTTTAATATAGGTGTTTAGACTTGAGTAACGTAAAAACAAAATAAATAAGATTAAGTATGTATTTTTTCTAACTAAAATATGAATTTGTTATATATATATATAGGGGATGTACCATATGAGAAAAGCATAATCTAGTAGAAAAAAGTAAATATATTTGTATACATAAAGTATATATTGAATTAAAACCAATGTAAAAAAATATTTGTGTTGATTGAAACTGAAAAACATGGTTAAGTTAATTAGAGAAAACAAATTAAATTGAAGATTAAAATAGAATTAAGTATAAGACTTTATAACTTTCAAACTTACAAACTATATGAGTTTTTTTATTAACAACCACGTGAGTTAATGTATATCAAACAAATCTTACTAAATACTAAAAACTTAATCTCCATTCCTGGATCATAAGTCTTAATCCATATATTGAAATGGAAAAAAAAATCTTTATTCTACAATTATGTTTATAGTTAGAAACAAAACAAAAACAAATAAGTATAACTAATAATATAATGTTGTTGCATCCCAATATTGTTGGTCCAGGGGTCTTTTAACATGTCTTTTCATCCTTTGAGAGACATATTTGATGATAAGTTCTCTTATATTTAATAGTATTATTCAATTGTATAACAATGACAATAGGCTTCATAACTAACCAATTGTTCTTGCTTTCGTATTTCAATGATGTAAAAAATCCATTTAAGTTGGAATTGAAATGTTTTCGAACAGCCATATATGGTTACAAAGAAACATGTCATTTTTTCCTAAGTTGAAAAATGAAAAGTAAAATGGTGAGAGGAGGAATTACATTCATAGAGAGAGAAAGGGAGAGAAAAAATGATAAGTAAAATGGTCAGAGGAGGAATTACATTCATAGAGAGAGAAAGGGAGAGATTTATACGTTAAAAAAAAAAAGAAATGAAAGACATAGTGTTATAAACTTATAGGTGTGGTGGTTAAAAAATTAAAAAACGGTTGTTGATTTGTGAAATACGTTTTAAGTGAGAGAAACTAAATAAATAATGAATAAAAAATGTGCTAATATTTTGATGTGTCTAAGGGTGGAATAGTAAATAGACAATGAGAAGCGTATAATTGATGGAAACATCCCAATGTTTTCTAAGATCATGAATTCCGTAAATCAAAGCCCCATAATGATTGATTAAGAGGAATAGGGCTGAGAATAAACCAATATAATCCAACTTATTTCAGTTGGTTCAGATATCGAGTTAGTTCGACCCATGAATATTCTTATTGAAATGTATCAAGTAATATTTAAATTAAAATAACACAACATTCTCAAGTCGTCTCAATCATAGCTTGAAAGTAGTAAATAACATTTCTTGTTTTTCATCATACTATACCGTATCATATTACTACTATCAATGATTTGAATTTCATGCAATTCTTGAGTCGTAGATTATATGCCAGACACAAGCAATTAAACATATTTTGTATTGCAAAAAACAATATCTTTACTAATTAGAAATATCATGAGGAAATTCACCAGTAGCAAGACACTTCAAGCAATCAATCTGAGAACAGTTGGGAAACCAGAGATTCAGTAGAAAATTCAAAAGTGAAAGACCAAGTTTTTTTTCCTCCTTTTTAAAATCTGATCAGATTAACAAAGAAAGACGACCCTATTGCTCGAAGTCCAAAAAAAATAGAACTACAGGGCCTGATAATCTAAAGCCATATCTATTTAAAGTTACAGTACTTGTTAACAGTTATTGTACACCGATTGGATGGGCCAAATAGCGCCCAACAAATTCTCATCCATTTTCGTAGGACCCCTTTGAATGTAGAAAACACTAAATACTAAAAAATGACTACCTAATCTACACAACTCAGTATCATGCTGCTGCTTCTGGTGGCAAATCATGCACCAAGGGCTCTGCTTAGTTTGCCATAGGAAGACATATGGTCTAACTTCCTTTCAGGCATAAAACAAAATTTATAGTTCTATTATCATACATGTCACTTGGCTTCTTCCTTGATAGAAAAACTACCATCCTTGCTTTCAAGCACAAGGAGAAGTTTCATTGATCATCATTGCCTTCTTCATCTTTGTTGGTTGTATTGGGACCATCATCGAAACCTGAACTAGGGGCAAGCTCATTCAAATCAAGAAAACGTCGCTTTCCCGTGCCCTCAACTTCCTCCTGACCCGGACTACTTGACTTCTCAGGAGGCTTGTTTTGGTTTTGTACATTTTCGTTTTCATTTTCTTCTACAGCAGGATCCTGGTGGTTTTCTAATGTAGGGTACCTAACAGGCTCAACTACTTTTGTTTCTTGATCTTCATCGTCGTTACCATCAGACTCTTCACTTTCCATCATATAGTCCCCATTCTCACTAGGATCTGAGTGCTCATCTGATGCATTCGACTTGTCAGGCTTAATAAAATCTGTTTCGGAATCAGACATCTCATACTGTCGGTAATTTATCCGGTTTCTTGTAGCCCTCTTACTGCGCCTTAGACCTGATTGGATCTCACCCACAGACCTGAGTTTAGTTTCCCGCCTAGTACGGCCTCGGCCTCGCAGTGGCTTAACTCTACGGGGCTTGTCACTCTCCTCACTGACACTCAAGGAATCTTCATCATCTTCTTCATCTTCAACATTATCTTCATCCCAATGGTATTCTTCGTCTCCTTCAGAGGCAGAGCTACTAGAAACCTTCCTTCTCTGCTTACGTTTCTGGAGATATTCATCATCATAAATGGCTTCTCCAACAATATCATCATCACTGTCAAAGTCGACATCATTATCTGACACCGCTTCAACAAACTCTTTCTCTGAATACCGTTGAGGTCTCTGTCTTCTCCGGTTGCTGGTGCGAAACAATAATCATCAGTAAGAAACAAGTTGTCAAAACATGTTTGAAAGGGGGGGGGACTACAAACCTTCGATCCAAAGTGTCAGTTTCATTCTCTTCCTCCTCCATATCATCAAAATCGGGTGATTTTGGAGATGGCATACCAAAATTTAGATGCTGAGGGGAATGTGAAGGACCACTCCATTTACCATTAGTTAAGGCTTCTGGTTTTGCTCCTCCTTCTCTCCTGGGTATAGGTTCTGGGGATGGTGGTTTCCGTCTGATAAAGGAAGAATCGGATAGTATATGAGTACAAAGCATATGAATGCACATGATTGGCCCCTCTCCTCTCATTATATATAATGTCAAAAGAAAATATCCGAACACATCAAGAACAGCTAAATAGAGGGAGAACAAGAATGTAAGATCAAACAACAAATTCCATACTTGGTTATCTTGATTGCCTCATTGATGGACCGATCATAATCATCTGCAATGGAGCGATCATAAGTGGAAAATCATCACATTATGATACTCAAAAAATAAGTTGACTTCTGTCCTACCAAACAGGAAATTAGGTACTTACAGTGAAAATTAATCATAATTATAGCTAAACAGAAAGCTGAAGTATAAAGTTGCACAATGAAACTATCAAACTTATTCATTTCCAGATTGCCCTATTACCTTTCACAACTATCAATGCAGGGTACAATTAAAATAATGCTTAGTCATATACTGATTAATGATAATGTTACTTTTTTTAAAAAAACTTTCTAGCTGTAATAGGATCAAAAGGCTGACCAGTGACCATGGTAGCTGACAAAATACTTATCATATCAAATGACTAATTGGATAATACAATACCAAAAGGCGGCCATCTAAAAGTCCTACTAAACTATCTCAGTACTGTGAACCAGCGACCCTCCGGTTCAAGGGGAAAGGGAAAGGGAGATTTGGAGGGAAAATAAAGGAAGGAATGAAGGGAGGGGATGGACTTTGTAAATCGTACTGCAAAAAATTACACTCACAAACACAAGGGAGAAAAGAACTCCATGAAAACCTTCCCCTTCCCTTCCTTTCGCTCACTTTTCCTACTCCCTAACATGCCCAAAGAAGAATGACATAGATATTGGTTATCATGTTCAGGCTACTAGGCTATAAGGTACTCAGGGCCCTAACATACCCACAATACAAATATAAAACATTTGTGCTGTCTAATGAACTTCAGCAGTATGTGCAAAAAATAAAAGGAGAATGAATAGCCAAATCCAGCTGTGACAACTAAATGCAAACTATTCGTGATGTGAGCACCAGCAGTTGCACACCGAAAACTTTGGCTCTGGACATGAATAGGTTAAACCTTCTTATTCTTACCAAAAGTGTATGTAACAGGTTTCCTATCACGAAGTGATCGCCCTGGGGCTAGCCCATCCACACCCAGGAAATTATCAAGAAGAAGAGCTTGTCTGTGTTGTTTTTTCAACAACTTCTCCTTTCGCTGCACAAATATACAGGTAAATTAGTCAGTTAAGCACGATAGGATTCTTCTTGGACCAATAAAAAGAAGACCAAACATGATTTCAACTTCAATTCTCAAAATGCCCCTATCTTCTCAATTTTCTCAACCCATGCCACCCATAACCAAATAATGGGGAAGTGAACAAACACAAAAATAAAGTACCTTGTGAACTTTCTCAATTTCAGGAAGCATGTCTATCTTCACCTTCTTCCCTATGGAAACCTCTGTTCTGTTTCTACTTGAAAAAAGCTTCTCCTAAGCAACAAGATGAACAAAAGCAAATAAGACAAAACTCAATGAAAAAAATTATTTAAGTCATAATCTATATGAAAAAATGGCAGAGTTAGGCAATTCTTTATTTTATTACTACCCTCATTTTGAAAATGGAAAAAAAAAAGAAAATAATGGTCAATTCTACCATCTAAAAATAAATATATACAAGAAATTTTGGGTCTATCATAATAAACAACATAGAAAAAGCAATTTGAAAACCAAAGGATTCAAGTAGGGTTGATGGAAGAGAGGACTGTTTCAAATATTTATGATTTATCTATGATAGAAAAGCACCACTCAAGTTTAAGGGAAAATTTTACCATACAACTTTATGAAGTGTGCTGATGTATGACACTAATTGTTGGGCAGTACCAAGTCAACAAGAGGATAAACTCAATGTAGCAGAAATGAGAATGTTGTGTTGGATGAGTGGGCATACTAGACAAGAAAGGATTACAAATGAATGCAATAGGTGAGGTGGATGACAGGGAGGACTGCTTCGTGTGTTATCTATGATAGAAAGAAAAGTAACACTTGAGTTTAAGGGAACATTTTACCATATATAACTATATGAAGTGTGATGATGTAATGCATAATTGTTGGGCAAACAAGAGAACAAACTCAATATAGCAGAGATGAGTGGTTAGTTGCATATGGATGAGTGGACACACCGGACATCATAGGATTATGATAGAAAGTTGGGAAACTCCTATTATAAGAAAAATGGTAGAATCTTGTCTTAGGTCATTTGAGCATGCAAGAGAACAAACTCAATATAGCAGAGATGAGTGGTTAGTTGGATATGAATGAGTGGACACACCGGACATGATAGGATTATGATAGAAAGTTGGGAAACTCCTATTATAAGAAAAATGGTAGAATCTTGTCTTAGGTCATTTGAGCATGCAAGAAAAAGGCCTTTAGAAGCCTTGGTTAGGAGAGTAGATCAGAAAAAGAGTAGTCCAATTGTGTTAAGAGTCAGAGAGAGACAAGAAGAAATCATAGGTAAAACAATTTAAGGATTTTGAGTTAATTAAGTAACAACAATTTTTTGGGAACTTAATAATTTGTACAATAGATGGAAACTAGTTCAAAGTGGAAAATTCCACCCCTATAGCAGAGGCTCTGGCCTCCGTCAAGACCTTGGTGTTCCATACATCCCCCCCAACCCCCCCAATCCACTATCAGTTTTCAGCCACAGGAATTTTCAAATTGCTTATTGATACCTCAAAAAAGTTTATTCAATTTTAGCAATGATATGAAATGATAACTGATAAAGAATGAAATGTGAAAAGTATAAAAAATTTTGTAAGCATATCATACAATTTTAACAATCAAGACTTCAATTTTTATTATGATTAGGTTTGATAAAAAAAATTGTAAATATAATGATTTCATTCAAGGACATGATGTAATTTCATAACGAATTTTGTACTAAATTCCAGTTTCCTATTCAATAAGTTTACTTATGACTTTAAGTTAGGGTTTCTTAATCATAATAAAACTAGTATCAATTTGTGTTTCTGGGCATTCCATCACATTAATTTGCCTCAAGCAATGCATTATCTAGGCGGAAACATAAAACACAACAGTCCCAGTTCCTAGCAAAACCCTCAACAATACTTAAAACATGCCTGCTGAATAAAGATAGACTAGCTTCAGTAACTTACAGAAACATCTTGAAATTCATCAAAACTGGTAGCAACTGTTTCCCACTGGTATGATGTATTAGAAAGAACCTGGGAACCTCTTGGTTTCCCTTTCTTCAATTGAACCACCTCAGTTTTCCTTATTTCCCGGTACAACCTATGGCCGATATTTGGGTCATCTTCATACCTGCACTAATCAAATGCTATATGAATAAAAGGAAAAAACATACATAAATGTACATTAACTTTCCAATACGACACTACAAGTTTTGAAAGAGTTGAAATGAAAGCGCAAGTATATTACCAATAAGATATTCCATGGGAATCACCACCAATACGCTCCTTACGGAATGTTGAAAGTTGAACACCATGTTTTAGTGAGTTGTCAATGTAACTTCGGATATCTTCTTGCTGCAAAATATTAGCCAAATCTACTCATGTACATTGTTGAAAGGGATAGTCAAAGTAAGATACATTAATCAGCCTATGAATTATTTGCCCCTCAATTTCCCTACATGGATGCACTCAGCAGGTTTTGATCATAGGATTTTGGCAGTCAGAGAAAAGCAAGTGAGTATGGATAGACTGCATACTTTTCAAAGAAATATAAGGGAAGTCACTTATCCTACCATAGTCATATTCCTCGATTAAAGCAAAGGAATATAAGATATATAGAAACATTAACATTAGATAGTAAGGATACCTCAACACGAATGTCACATAATGCTTTCAAGATCACCACACGGACCCCTGGATCAAGGGACTTGTATACTTCAATCTCCGCCCTGTCATGTTCGCATAACAGAAGACTTAGTGAACACTTAAAGCTTAATAAAATGGGATTTTAGATATTGCAATTTGCAAGACTAGTTGACTACTGACCCATGTGATGCAACAATAGGAAGATCCCCATCGGCAACCTGCATTTGAATTCAATTTTTAGCTCTTAAAACTAAAAAATATATTATTCTGAATTATCATGCTTGAAGAGTAAAAAATGTATTATTACCCAATGCCACCAATCTCTAAATTTTCTGCACAACACAGTTATCCAAGTATCACGTGAGAGTGCCATTCGCGTAATGGGAGGGATGGCCTACAAAGAGATTGAATAAATGTTATTATCATACCTGTAGCAATTCGGCAAACACATGACATTTTATACAGAAGAAAGCATTGATTTTGCAGAGGAATAGACACTGAGAGATCATTGCTTTATAACTTTGGCTTTAAGGGTAATGTCAAACACCTCTTGCAAGCTCTTAAAATAGCAGGATACTTATATAAATAAGCCCTGACATTCTCTCAGTCTCGCTCTCTGCACATAACTCAATAGACATTGATAGCAACAGAGATCATTATATTGCTGCAACTTGAAATACAAAACTTCAGGGCACCTCTGCAAGACCTTGACATGCATGCAAACAACATTAAACAGCCAGCCTAAACTTTCTACCACTCCCTACTATCTCGTTATCACTCTCACTCAACAACCCATGTACCTACCATACAAGTAAATAACTCAATTCAAGATTTATGATATTGAACCCAAACCGAAAGATAAATTGTTCAGATACCACTGTTTTGATCAATTTATCTCCATCCAGAAACTCATTAGATCAGGGATTTGTAGAACAGCAGAAGGAGAATATACCCAGCCTCATATACATACACTTCCTCACTGTAGCACATGAGTTTCGGTACATAGCTAAATCCTAAAACATGTACTATATAATTTTCCCATTATTGTTGTATTTAAATACGTTAGGAAACTATAGCTCATGTTAAAAACATAGCAATCAAAAATAGGTTACAAATAAGACTACTTTTTGAGAATTCATTGGAGTTGACTTTTCTTTAGGTATGTTTTTGATGAACTCAACCACTTTTATACCAGCAAAGTATATATAACATATAAGCATCAGATAATAATGATCATGATTATATTTAAAATAGACTAGCACTCAGATTATTAGGAATATGCCCAACACAGCTGAAACCCAGTAAAAAAGTTGGTAAGTAATTAGGAACTTGTAATCACTTATGACTTAACACAGCATAGTATTTTGCACTTCAAAACAATTGAAATAAACATAACTAAATGGTCGGCACACTATCCTTCAACAGTGAAATAGGCCTCTAAATCAGAATACACAATGAGCAGCTGTCCCATCATCACCCATGTGCATGAAAGGAGCAACACACAATTATCTTTTCAGATAGTGAAGAAAGCTTTTCTCATATATGCAGCAAAAACCTCCAATCAAGTACCTCTTTTGTACTAACCAATTTCTGTCAAACATTCAACTCAGTTGCAAAACAACCATGTTTATCTCGCAACCATATTGTGGCCATGAGTCCACCAAACCATAGTTGCAAGTATTTAGTTTTTGGCTCATTCCATCAATTTCCAAATTCCAAAAGTTTAAACCAGCCCATTGAATAAAAACTCATTCAAACAGCTAAGAAGTGACTCATAGTCAAGTATATTATTTGGATTCACCAAGTTCTCAGCCTTTTCATCTTAATTACATTCCCAAAAGATCTACGCTTGCACTAACCGAAGCAAATGTCTGGTTGAGTAATCTATTCACTTTCAACCTTTTACCCTACACTACCAAGAATTCCACTTCATACCTCCTCAAATTGTCTCACAAGTAGGTAAGCATTCAACTAAAGTAGCACAAAAGAAAAAAAAATTGAATTCACGGTGCACATTCATGACTACAAGTCTACAACCACCACAAAATCAGTCAAACTCAGCACCCTATAAACTTCGTGCAAAAAGTAATGATAATACTAACACAACACACAAAAAGTATGGTGTAGCACCTACATTCATCAAAGAAAGGCGAAATGCAGTAGAACACGGGAACATTCAGGAGAAAACACCGAAAAGCACCAACCTTTAGCAAAGGCATATGAATATCGGCCAATGTGTCATTAGGAGTGAGAAGAGCACTCTCAAATTCTTCGGCGGAGAATTCTACTGATATATTTAAAAGAGGCCAAAAAAGCTGCAAAACAACCAACACCAAACACAAAAAGAAAACCACAAAACCTTAAATACACCAAAAGAGAAAGCACAAAAAACTGAATGGAGGCAAAGATCACAGCTTTGAAGCTCACATGCAAGAAATTGAGAATTGACGCTAACTCCCACATGGAGCGAAGGTTATATCGCGGCAACTGCGACGGCGAGGGTGGTTCCACTAGCGGCGTTACGATCTTACTGCATTGCTGTTGCTGCGGCGATGGCGGAGACGGCGACTCCTCGCGGCGCTGTTCCTTCTTCGCCGCCTTCGGCCTCCGCTCGACCGCCGGTTGGGCCACCGTGTAGAGTCGTGCAGCAGCGCGAATGGTGCAGGCACGGGAAGGGCGGGTCCGGGTGGGGGCAGGAGGGGCGGCATCGGCAGCAACTGCAGTGGTGGTGGTGGCGGTGGAAGTTGTGGCGGTTTCCTCCTTGTGTGAATCGGGTTCCGGCGAGGGTTCGGTGGTGGGTTGCGGAGGAGGAGGGGGAGATCCTTGGGACATGGTGTGAGATCAAAAGGGTTTTAGGTTAAGTATGGTGAGATTACATCTAGAAGATCATGGGTTAGCATTGAACACACAAAATTAGAGTGAAGGAATTGTTCGGAGAGAGAACAAAAAAGGAGAGAAGAGAGAACCTTGTTTGTGTGTTTTTTAAGAGAGAGAAACAATGAATGTTGAACAAAAACACCAGTTATTTTTTAAGGGACCAAAAAGAGGTAACAAACCCTCAAATACAGAGGATGATGTATATGATGCTTTTATGCGAACTGCAGATATATAGGAAACTCAAGGAAGCATAGATTGTTGAGGGTGAGGGTCACAAACACAATACCAGAAATTGTGGGTGTGTGTGTGAGGGTTTGATTTTGTGTTTTTTTTTATGTTACTTTGTGATATTTATTTTGGTAAAAAAAAATTTCGTTTTTTGTTTAAATCGTACGGCTGATATGTTTTATTTAAAATGGCATTGGTTTTTTTTTCTAGAAGAATGGAAAATAAATCCTTTTGTTTATGTTGTTTGAATTACCTGGACGTTAGAGTTACAAGAAGGTTTTGTGGTTTGCTTCTAAACTCTATACCCCGGATTCGACCTAAGCATGAATGCGGATTATGATCTTCATTTAGCCGAAAGAAAGTGAAAAAAACACGGTAATAATTCCCATAGCGTGTAAAAGTAAACAGATAAATGGATCTTCACGAGTTAATTATTATGGTTTGAGTTAATTCATATAGTTGAAAGTACATGTATAACGTGTTTCTATAAAACAAATTAAATAGGAATAGACATATAAGATTGAATTTCATTTTTTAGATAGTTTCGATTTTTATGAGTTCAACTTTACTGCTTTTATTCTTTTGTACACGTAACAGAGTTTCATTTTGGACCGATACGCTTTAGTGAAGCAGTGACAGAGATCTTATAGAACTTGTTTTATGGTGCTTCAAGTTAGTCAATTTTTTTAGAATAAACTTGTTTGATATAATTTGTTTTATGAAAAAAAAAAACTCGTTTGATTGTTAGTTTGATACATGATTTTAAAAAGCTCTTCTTACAATTGAGGTTTATGAACGGAGGAACAAAAGAAAATGACTCTTGTATTGGTGTGGCCATTACCTGAAGAAATTCAAATGGGTCTTCGTATTTGGTTTAAGTACTATGGATGTTGTCAATGATATTTTTTGCCATGAAGAGATGAGGTAGTCTCTTACAAGTATATCTAACTCTTAAATAAGTAGGAATTCCAACAATAATTAAGGATAGGGTGTTATTGTGTACTTATTGCATTGAATGATGATTGTGTCAAAATGGTCTTGCTCACGATTGGAATGGTGTAAGAGGAGTGTTTAGTGCTCTTGTAACCATGTTATAATTGTATCCATGATTAATTTATTCATTAGCAATGAGAGGTATGATTGATTATTTGATGATATTTTGATTTCAATTTAAATTTGTTTGACACGATTAAACATTTTAAAAGTTTGATTCCATTTAAATATAATCTTTAATTGAGACAAGTTCAGATTGATCAGGCATTTTATTGTTTTGAGTTAGCACTCCCTTAATCAATGCATTATTTATGTGTTTAGCCAAATTAATGAAGAATCACAAAAATCATATAGTTGGTAAAAAAAGATAGAACAATATAAATGGAAACCATAAAGGTAAACCAAAAAACATCACATCACTATAATAAGAAATAGAGAATGAGAATTGAAAATACATTGAGAAACAAATCTTCATAAAAATATAAACCCCTCTCGAGATGATGACAAAAGGGCTTTGAAGGAGATTGACATTTCATGACCAGGTGATAGAGGAGAATATTTGAGTCGACAATCATTAGATGTTAAGATTAAAGACACTGAGTGAGGGTCGTAATGTCAATAAGCATAAGTTGTAGAGGATAATCAAACATGAAAGAAGAAAGAAACTAGGAATAAGAGAAACACAGCGCGACACATGAAGATTTAGGTTTTTTGAAACCTTAAACTTTTAAAAAGGTATTTATATGGAGTCACTATGTTATGAGTATAGTTTTGATGAGTCGGTTATCGTTAATTTAGATTTTTTTCACTTGTACCAACTGATGAAAACCTAATATTAACCATTTCTATGCATGACTAAATTGATAAAGCCATGTCCTAGTTGTACAACTTGGTTTTATTTTTAGTTTATGCGGTTATGGATCAAGTCTGGGATGCTTAATCGCCCTTAATTAGACGTTAATAAATTATTAATCGTGCACTAGTCAAAACTATTACTTGAGATACAATCTGGTGTAAATGCAATATATTAGGCTACACTTTACACTATGATTGAACTTTGTTTCTCAAAACATCATAAGAAGCATTGGGTTTTGTGAAGGAGATACCAAGTGATAACAATTAAGGTGATATAAGAAAGCAATGGTTGCCTTTTATTTTGGTCATTCCAAGTCAAATTAGAAGTATATCAATCCAATTTATGATAAGCTAAATTCAGAGTTAGGTCCATAATAAATGCTTTTCATCATGAACTGATGTTGTTGAGATCACCTAATTTGAGGTGAATGTGATGAAATAGTCACTAAAAAATAATTGTCTTTAGAAAACTTTGAATTTATAAAATAACAATGAATCTAGTATAAGTATATCAATTAAGTTCAAGAGATTTAAAATTAACTAGTTATATTCTATTAAATCGAGATATCATTTGAGTTACCTTCACCAGTGATTGACAAGGTTACAAGGCACATAGTGTTTGATGAATGATTATTTTACTTTAGTTATTATGTAGCTATCATTTCAGTATAGGACTATAGCATCTCGATAAGGAAGATCATTGTAATTCAAGTTCCCTTAAGTATGAAACTTTTGTCTAAGGTGCTGACTACTACATTGACCATGTTATAATCACATGACATCAGACATGGAGTCCTAAAGTACTCTAAATATGGTACATGAGTCTCTAAGGAAGATTAAAGAACTATATAGTACATGAATTTCTAAGGAAGATTAATGAACATGTAGAGCATGAAACTAACTTTTTCTTTTTTGGAGCTAGGATTCAAACCTCACCCGAATAAAGTTGCATTACAACATTTTGTACTTTAGGCCACACCAATCTAACCTACGGCTAGAAAAATATGGTCTAAATGGCCCAAAGACCATACTTTTTTACATTGTGGCTATTGATACATCTACATGCCCAACTTTAAAAGACTTGTCATAAAATCATGGCTTATTTTGTAATAAACCACGATTTATTAACTGTGAAAATCTTAGGCAACACTTTATTATCCATTGCCTTGTGTATATATAAAAGTCATAGTTTTACCATAGACCACATTTAATAAATTGTGGGTACTTGACATAGTGAAAAATGTGGTCTAAAAGATAGTAAAAAGTGTGGCCTAAAATTTTTAATACGCCTAAAAAATTTTGAGCAGTCTGTCCAAAATCCTAGTGTGTCCCACTCTCTCATAATTAAAAAAATTGACTTCACTCTCGTAAACCCTTTTTCCCCTAAATTGGCTCCTCTCTCATAGCAAGAAACCCTTCTCCAATCATCTTTTGCTCTCACACTGCCCCCACAAGTTTGTTCCCTCTCCAAGCACATTACGCACCTCACTCATCTTCTGCTCTCACGCGGTCCCACACGTAAGGGTGTGTTGCTCCCTCTCACGTTGCTCTGTATCTTACACGTAAAGACGTGTTGCTCTGCATTTCACGTTGCCACAAGACACACATGTATGGACGTTCCATCTCAGCTCTACATCTCACATTTCCATAAGACAAGAAATTTTTTTCCTTGATTTTACCAGCTGGTCTTTTTAAAGGTTCTGATCCGGTCCTAACACCGGCCCCCAAGAGCATGGCTTTAATGCTTTGCCAGATCAGCATTTTGAACAAGAGGAGTACGCGATTGAGCACATTATAATCACTTCTATACGGAATACATACGACCAAGGCACGTTACACTACCAAGGCACGATACTCCGCCTAGGCATGTTACCATGCCAAGGGTCATAACTCCGCCAAGGCAAGATACTCCGCCAAGGCAAGTTACTCCGCCAAGGCAAGATACTCCGCCAAGGGAAGTAACCCCGCCTAGGCCGGTAACGCCGCCAGAATGTATATTACTCCGCCAAGCCATAGGCTCAACACAGACGGAATATTGAACTTCCCATACTGCGTAGCGAACCCATACTCACAACCCCGGCACGAGATTGACTCTGTCTTGAGAGGTTAATAATGGGAATCACGCTGTCACGCATAAAGGGAAATAACAATAAAATAATAAAGCATTCACGCTTCCCAAGTAAGTGGAAATACCTACTACAATAACGGTGCTCGTGAACGACACAGGGACCCACTGTCTTTCTTGCTTTATGCTAGAAAACAAGGAACGGGCCCTACCAATAATGCAGCACCAGTAACAGGTATATAAACCTCAGCAAAAAGGTATACGGGGGCTTTTTCCCATTTCTGAACCTTACTCTCTCTCTTACTTGCATAATTCTCTCTGATTATCTTTCTAAGTCTTAAAGTATTCTGAAATACTGACTTGAGCGTCGGAGAACGATTGCAGGTACCACCCCCAATCGGGTCAAGGCTGAAAAGACTCCTCCAGGCGGACTGGGACACCGCCCAGTGTATACTGCACTCCGTGTCAAAGCATAAGAGGCAATTCCAGGCGGACTACAACGTCGCCCCAGTATGGTTCAGACTCCGCCTCATCTTACGAAGACACTCCACATCTGAACATTTATGCACATCACTTTGTATCAGATTGAGCTGTCTCAGGATCATAACTTTACACCCTCCGTAAAGGACGGATCATTGGCACGCCCAGTGGGACTCGTTAAAGTTATTCCCACCTCTCGTTTAAGAAGTTGGGTCTCTTATTATGAAAGGTAATGGGAGAAACCAACCAGATGGGCACGTGGAAGATATCACTGCCCAGGAACAACCAGTGAACAGGCACTTAGCTCTCGAGTCGCCTGTGGAAAGTTCAAGAAGAATGGTGCAGGTTTCAGCACCAAATCTAAAGGATGAGATGATAAGAAAGCTGAGGGAGGAACTGATGGAATTGAAACGCGAAAGAAAGAGCGTGGAGGAGAGAGCCATGTCTCTGATCAAGGGGTCACATCACACAACCGAGGGAGAAAAATCCTCTACCCCCCAGTATTCAAATATCCCACAGTTGGAGGGAAGCCAGGGCCTGGGGGCAGATGAAGATGTCATTTGCAGGATGTTCCCTCGGATTCTTGTTGATGATGCCCTTAACTAATTCAGGAAGCTACCATCAGGTTCCATTAACTCATAGGAAGGAATGGCAACAACGTCTGTTGACCACTTTGTCATCTCCAATGATACTCCCAGAACATCTCATACCTTGGCTCAGATTAGACAGGGGGAGCATGAAACTCTCAAGGACTTCTTGAAGGGGTTTCACAAGGAAGCAGCTGCTGTTCCAAACTTAGCAGAAGCACTTCAATTGCATATAGCAATAGAAACTTTGCAACCAAGCTCTGCTTTTGCCATGTCATTGGCAAAGAATCCTCCAGTGAATTTCGGAGAATTCAAGAGGAAAGTATCCAAGTATGTGAGCATTGAAATGCGCTTGGAAGCAACAGCGGCAAGAGAGAAATCCCCAACGTTACAATGGAGTGATAAGAGCATATCCAGATCAGGTTTTTACCAAGAAGGTCTAATGAGTCATAACCTCGACTCATCTCTCTTTCTCTCTTTTGTAATTCATAATCAATGATTCACCCATTGTTTTCATGATTTTATTCGATGCACAACACTGTTGTGACAAGATACTTCAGGACGGATGATCCTAACAATGTATCCGTTGTTAGCGATGAACCTCTTCGAAGGTACAACTGAGTGAATCACCCCATTCGAAAACTACATGGGTTGTAGGAAGTCTTTGAGGACACAATCCGTACTCCTATGATTGAAAAATGTCTCCAGGACGGATTATCTAAATCACTTAATCTGTGATCTGACGATGTAACTCTTGACGATGTATACTTTTCCAGAACGGATAACCTCAGTCACCCATTATGTGATATGACGATGTAACTCCTAACGTGGTGTACCTACCCAGGACGGATGATCTCAATCACCCATGCTGTGATCTGACGATGTAACTCCTGGCGCCATACACACCCCAAGGACGGATGATCTCAATCACCTAATATGTGACCTGACGATGTAGTTCCTGGTATCGTACACATCCCCAAGACGGATGATCTCAATCACTTATGAGGTGATTCGACGATAAAACTCCTGGTACGAACAATTCCCATCATCATCCTTATGATGGAAGTCTTTGAAGACTCAATCCGACCTCAATATTGATCACGCTGAACGGATTATTAAATGCTTTCCTGCATTCAATCTTTACTCTAACTTTGAATTGATTATCCATGGCAGAATTTATTCCTATGCAGATAAGACAACGGCTCCAACATGCAACAATGCTTCGCAAACGGAGTCAACAAAAACTCCTTGGGGGAATTGGTGTCTCACCTATATGCTGCACCATACCGACCCTAAGGTCCAGAAAACTCCTTGGGGGGAAAGGATTGGTGTCTCAGCTATATGCTGCACCATACCGACCCTAAGGTACAGAAAACTCCTTGGGGGGAAAGGATTGGTGTCTCAGCTATATGCTGCACCATACCGACCCTAAGGTCCAGAAAACTCCTTGGGGGGAAAGGATTGGTGTCTCAGCTAAATGCTGCACCATACCGACCCTAAGATCCAGAAAACTCCTTGGGGGGAAAGGATTGGTGTCACAGCTATATGCTGCACCATACCGACCCTAAGGTCCTGCAGGCCGCCTCTGGAAAGAACTGGTGTCACAGCTATATGCTGCACTAATTCGACCCCAAGGTCCTGCAGGCTTCTTGTGGAAAGAGCTGGTGTCACAGCTATATGCTGCACTACGCTAACTCCAAAACGCAACCAGTTTCTTGCAGGATGAACTGGTGTCACAGCTATATGCTGCACCATACCGCCTCAAAGTTTCTTGCAGGATGAACTGGTGTCACAGCTATATGCTGCACCATACCGCCTCAAAGGTACGATCAATTTCTTGCAGGAACAACTGGTGTCACAGCTATATGCTGCACCATACCGCCTCAAAGGTCTAACCAATTTTTTGCAGGATGAATTGGTGTCACAGCTATATGCTGCACCATACCGCCTCAAAGGTTTAACCAATTTCTTGCAGGATGAATCGGTGTCACAGCTATATACTGCACCATAGCAATCCTGGATTCAACAATTTTCATTTGATCAGGAGTTACACTCCGGTCCAAGTTCAAAAGGATGAACATCCCATCCAAAGCTTGACTCCGCCTAACAGCCAATGTTTTACGGAGTACATGAGCAACCAACTCAAGCACTACCCAACAAGTTCAAGTAAGTTCAACACTTGTAAAATTGTGCTTCATTGGAATTCCTAAGAGGTCACTCCGCCTTCTTACGGAATCCAATCTTACTGAAATTCCTAAGAGGCCACTCCGCCTTCTTACGGAATCCAATCTTACTGAAATTCCTAAGAGGCTATCCCGCCTTCTTACGGAATCCAATCTCATTGAAATTCCTAAGAGGCCACTCCGCCTTCTTACGGAATCCAATCTTACTGAAATTCCTAAGAGGCTATCCCGCCTTCTTACGGAATCCAATCTTACTGAAATTCCTAAGAGGCTATCCCGCCTTCTTACTGAATCCAATCTCATTGAAATTCCTAAGAGGCCACTCCGCCTTCTTACGGAATCCAATCTTACTGAAATTCCTAAGAGGCCACTCCGCCTTCTTACGGAATCCAATCTTACTGAAATTCCTAAGAGGCTATCCCGCCTTCTTATGGAATCCAATCTCATTGAAATTCCTAAGAGGCCACTCCGCCTTCTTACGGAATCCAATCTTACTGAAATTCCTAAGAGGCTATCCCGCCTTCTTACGGAATCCAATCTCATTGAAATTCCTAAGAGGCCATCCCGCATTCTTACGGAATCCAATCTCATTGAAATTCCTAAGAGGCCACTCCGCCTTCTTACGGAATCCAATTCCTTGGAAATTCCTAAGAGGCTACTCCGCCCTCCTACGGAATACAACTCATTGGAATTCCTAAGAAGCCACTCCGCCTTCTTACGGAATCCAACCTTATGGAAATTCCTAAGAGGCTACTCCGCCCTCCTACGGAATACAACTCATTGGAATTCCTAAGAGGCCACTCCGCCTTCTTACGGAATCCAACCTTATGGAAATTCCTAAGAGGCCACTCCGCCTTCTTACGGAATCCAATTCCTTGGAAATTCCTAAGAGGCTACTCCGCCCTCCTACGGAATACAACTCATTGGAATTCCTAAGAGGCGACTCCGCCTTCTTACGGAATCCAATCTTACTGAAATTCCTAAGAGGCTATCCCGCCTTCTTACGGAATCCAATCTCATTGAAATTCCTAAGAGGCCACTCCGCCTTCTTACGGAATCCAATTCCTTGGAAATTCCTAAGAGGCTACTCCGCCCTCCTACGGAATACAACTCATTGGAATTCCTAAGAGGCCACTCCGCCTTCTTACGGAATCCAACCTTATGGAAATTCCTAAGAGGCTACTCCGCCCTCCTACGGAATACAACTCATTGGAATTCCTAAGAGGACACTCCGTCTTCTTACGGAATCCAACCTTATGGAAATTCCTAAGAGGCCACTCCGCCTTCTTACGGAATCCAATTCCTTGGAAATTCCTAAGAGGCTACTCCGCCCTCCTACGGAATACAACTCATTGGAATTCCTAAGAGGCCACTCCGCCTTCTTACGGAATCCAATCTTACTGAAATTCCTAAGAGGCTATCCCGCCTTCTTACGGAATCCAATCTCATTGAAATTCCTAAGAGGCCACTCCGCCTTCTTACGGAATCCAATTCCTTGGAAATTCCTAAGAGGCTACTCCGCCCTCCTACGGAATACAACTCATTGGAATTCCTAAGAGGCCACTCCGCCTTCTTACGGAATCCAACCTTGTGGAAATTCCTAAGAGGCTACTCCGCCCTCATACGGAATACAACTCATTGGAATTCCTAAGAGGCCACTCCGCCTTCTTACGGAATCCAATTCCTTGGAAATTCCTAAGAGGCTACTCCGCCCTCCTACGGAATACAACTCATTGGAATTCCTAAGAGGCCACTCCGCACGGAATCCAACCTTATGGAAATTCTTAAGAGGCTACTCCGCCCTCATACGGAATACAACTCATTGGAATTCCTAAGAGGACACTCCGCCTTCTTACGGAATCCAACCTTATGGAAATTCCTAAGAGGCTACTCCGCCTTCTTACAGAATACAACTCATTGGAATTCCTAAGAGGCCACTCCGCCTTCTTACGGAATCCAACTCCATTGGAATTCCTACTTTGTTGAAATTCCTAAGAGACTACTACGCCTCACTATTAAAATCATTTCAATGAAATTCTCAAGAGGTTACTACGCCTCATTATTGAAATTACTTCAGTTAAATTCTCAAAAAGGCTACTCCGCCCCATTACTGAATTTGTTTCATTGAAATTCCTAAGAGGCTACTTCGCCTCCTTACTGAATTTTACTTCACCAGAATTGCAAAAAGGCTATTCCGCCTCGTTATACTTAGTCATATTTCATTAAGTCCTCAGATGAATATTCCGCCTTCTCAATATCATTTTACAAGGCATAAATACGACGGACTTAAACACTACTTCTATGAACAAGTATACATTTGCAGAAAATATGTTTTATTGAATATTGCCAATATTAATAAAAATCCAGAGCCTATCCTGGAACAAGGCGATATCATTAAAATGCTGATAAAAACAAAAGCTTGCGAAGGGTTTCAGGAGCTGGTCTTCAAGGGTCGAACGACATCCCTTCCTGTTGAGCAGAGGTGGCCTAACCTTCACCAGGTTTGATTAAACTTTGGGAGGGAGACAAGTCTGCCAAAACATATTCAACACTGGGCGCAGGAGCATGACCCCCTTGAACAGGCACCATCAATTCTCCATTGATGAATTCATAGTAAGGATGAATGCCTGTGGTGGACAGAGCAACGCCTGGATTGCGATAACGGAGTTGACGAACAGCCATGCTGAAAGCATCATCAATCGCTGCCTCAGCCGCATCCAGCGTGGATTGTAACTCCTTGTCAAGCTTTTCATTGGCGGCATCAGAGGTAGCTTTTTCAGCTTGCAACCCTTCAACCTGTTTTTCAAGGTTAGTGTACGTAGTAGCTGCTTGGTCTAACCCCGCCACCCAGGCATCTTCAGCAGTGGCTTTATCAAGTTCAAGGAAAATCAACCTCTGCTGGAGCTCACTTGCATCCTCGCCCAATTTTTGTTTCTGCTGAATTAAGTCCGAAATCTGTTGTTTCAGCAGATTATTGTCAGCCCTCACCTGGGTCAGGCCACTCACCTCCTCGCCCAGCTTTGTGTTTTGCTCTTTTAAGCCGGAAACTTGCTTCTCCAGCAAAGCTTTGTCAGCTCTCACCCGAGCCAGCTCCTCCTCCAGCTTCTTGATGTTGGCGTCGGCGGTGTCAAGATGTTTGTCCTTGGCCTTGATCACCTCGGACAGCTGCTCATTGTCATGTTCCAAGCTACGAATCTTTTCCACAGACTCGTGGTAAGACGCCTGAAACATGTTGGCCTCGGCAGCAACGTCAGCTATCCGGGGGACAGAGGCCAAGAAACCATCTATCTCAGCAAGGTGCCACCTCGCAGCTGCAGCAGCCTCCGGAATCTCCTCAAAGTCGATGTCGGGACGGAGGATGAATTCTGGATCACGCCTCTCTGACTGGCGAGATCCCGTATTTGCAAAGTACAAAAAGGGATTCAAGCGAGACCCCGCCTGGGGCAAAGAGACAAACCGCCTGGATGATTCCCCTGGCACATCAATGGGGAAAACTGCTGTCCCTCGAGTGGTCAAGCTCAGGGCGGGATCCTCAGACGGGCGGACTGGTGAAATTTGAACTCTCTCTGCCTCGTCCTCCGTATCTTGGTCAGAAGAGGCTTGGAATCCCTCCGCTTGCTCCCCCGCGACATCTTCTTCGGGGATGCCTTCAACACCGCCCATATCAGCAGAAGTACCCATAACAGGTACCTCCTGAGTCTCCTCCAAGTTAATGGCAACATCGATTGATGTCCCTTCCTCAGCCCTCTTCTTGCCCTTAGTCCTCCTCCTTTGCAAGGCATGAAGATCTACTTCCTCTTCTTCCTCTTCAGCAGCTTCTGGTTCTTGGCGTTTTTTAGAACGCCTTTCAACAGTAGCTGCTGAAGATCCTGCACCACCTTCAAAATTTATTATGTTGGTGGAGGCAGGGAAGGGAAGAGCTGTTATAAGAGCGGCAGCCAGATTCCTCCTGGGCTGCACATTGTTCTCCGCGTTAATTTCCCTGCGGCTCATTCGGATCCGCTTGATGCGCTCCATCCCAGGGAACTCAGCGATTTCTCCTGCGAAATAACAAAACGAGAATATGATTAGAAGATGCAAGATAACAGCAATACTCAATCAACATTGTGATTGTTAGTAATATTACTCAAGTATCCCTGAGCATCCCGCCCAAGCAGCCTTCGACAAAGGATCAGCTTGTGGACAGAGTTGTACTCCTTCAACATCCGGAGTACTTCCACAGACGCCGCCGATAGAGCACCCTCTTCAACTTCATACGCTCGCTTGGTTAAGAGAAAGTGCTCATGTGTCCACGCAACTGGGAATCGATCAATTCCCTCCTTATTCCGCCAGAAGACGGACTCCCCCTTCTTCACAGAAACCTTTACAAAACTTTTTCTGAAGTGGAGTCCGCCTTCCTTGGCGGAGTCCGCAAACGACTTGAAGTTTAAAATCTTCGGCTCCGCCCGAAGAGTAACAAGGCCCATGCCGCCTGTTTTTATGTTCACCCTCCTCATGATACGGTAGAAAGAAAAGAACAACGCCACAGTAAGCGTAAACTCCAGATGCTCCGCCATCACCTCAAAGCTTCGAACTATTCCCCAACCATTTGGGTGCAGCTGAGAAGGAGCACAATCCAAGAACCTCAGCACGCCCATCTGGAATCTGTTCAAGGGGAAACGCACTCCCAGCTGAGTGAACAGAATATCGTACATATATATTGTACGATTATTCTGAGGACGATGGCAAATCCTTTCGAATGTCTTAGGAGAGCGAACAGTGAACCTATTTTCATACCGTTCATCTTTCCAGATAGGCACAGAGAACTCCACTACACCGCCACTAGTTGTTGCATGGCGAGAGGAAGTACCCTTAACATCTTCCTCAACCCAACAGTAGGGGTCAATCTCGAGCGTCTTCTCCCAGTCCAGTCCATGCAACACGACGTTTTGACACTCTGCCATTGTCAATACTTGGGTATGGGAAACACCTCCTGACACAAACGAATGTACAACATTACTAAAGTACTCCACGCTGCTGTAAAACGTCGAGTCCCTCCCAGTATAAAAAGCCTCATCTTCACTCTCAATATCAGAAAACATGGGATGAACAGAAACCCTAGAATGAGACTCTGACCTCTTTCCTCTCATCTTCCTTTTTACGAACACACAAAAAAGAAAACTAAAGCTAACCCAATGGAAATGAAGAAGCAAAGAAGAGGAAGAAGCAAGTACCTTAAGCTTCTGAAAGATAAAAGAACTCCAAACACCAATAAACTCGCAAGAGAGTAGCAAAAACACTTTCAGCGAACGAATACGAAGTGAGAGATGAAGCAAAACATTTCCCTTCTGAGAGTTTACCTATTTATAGGCATGGCTTGGGGGGAATTGAGCGAATCCTCAGAAATCTCGAAGATGTGTTTGCAGCCGTTAGATAAATCTCATCAACGGTTCTAAAATTGAAATATGCGTTTACAACCGTTGGATTTGTCTCACTGACGGTTCCTTTTTTGCTGAAACCAATAGATATATCTAAGGGCAGATATTTCATGGGCCACGTTTTCAAAATCCAAGGCCCACGGTAATAACCTCGAAAACGGTTCTCAATTGCCATCACGCGCATTTATGTCCCATCATTGGAATGGCAATCGTTACGAGGGCATACGTGGCAATGGGAGGCTGAAGAATAAAAAACATGGTTTCGAGGCGCATTAATGACAGGCGTGGCAAGTAATGACAAGCCAATAAATGCATGAAAACACTTGCCCACAAATCCTGAACTAGCAAATGCCGCCTAAACCCATGCCTACAAAAGCTAAACTTAAAGTGTTATAGCTCATTAAAGTGACTCCGCCAGTCACTATAACAAGCTAGGGGGCATATGATCCGGTCCTAACACCGGCCCCCAAGAGCATGGCTTTAATGCTTTGCCAGATCAGCATTTTGAACAAGAGGAGTACGCGATTGAGCACATTATAATCACTTCTATACGGAATACATACGACCAAGGCACGTTACACTACCAAGGCACGATACTCCGCCTAGGCATGTTACCATGCCAAGGGTCATAACTCCGCCAAGGCAAGATACTCCGCCAAGGCAAGTTACTCCGCCAAGGCAAGATACTCCGCCAAGGGAAGTAACCCTGCCTAGGCAGGTAACGCCGCCAGAATGCATATTACTCCGCCAAGCCATAGGCTCAACACAGACGGAATATTGAACTTCCCATACTGCGTAGCGAACCCATACTCACAACCCCGGCACGAGATTGACTCTGTCTTGAGAGGTTAATAATGGGAATCACGCTGTCACGCATAAAGGGAAATAACAATAAAATAATAAAGCATTCACGCTTCCCAAGTAAGTGGAAATACCTACTACAATAACGGTGCTCGTGAACGACACAGGGACCCACTGTCTTTCTTGCTTTATGCTAGAAAACAAGGAACGGGCCCTACCAATAATGCAGCACCAGTAACAGGTATATAAACCTCAGCAAAAAGGTATACGGGGGCTTTTTCCCATTTCTGAACCTTACTCTCTCTCTTACTTGCATAATTCTCTCTGATTGTCTTTCTAAGTCTTAAAGTATTCTGAAATACTGACTTGAGCGTCAAAGAACGATTGCAGGTACCACCCCCAATCGGGTCAAGGCTGAAAAGACTCCTCCAGGTGGACTGGGACACCGCCCAGTGTATACTGCACTCCGTGTCAAAGCATAAGAGGCAATTCCAGGCGGACTACAACGTCGCCCCAGTATGGTTCAGACTCCGCCTCATCTTACGAAGACACTCCACATCTGAACATTTATGCACATCACTTTGTATCAGATTGAGCTGTCTCAGGATCATAACTTTACACCCTCCGTAAAGGACGGATCAGGTTCAAAACACTAATTCTATTATTAGTAAATCAAGCATATTATTAGTTGAAATTGGGAAACAAGACACGCGTAAGACAATATTTTTTCCTTGATTTTATCATCTTGGTCTTTTAAATGTTCAAAACACTAATTCTATTATTAATAAATCAGGCATATTATTATTTGAATTCATGAAGTAGAATTTAATGTTACTTCAATATGAATAAGTAGACATATTATTATTTGAAATCAAAAAAAAGAATTTAATGCTACTAGCATTATGAATAATATTGCTTTTGTTTTGAATATTAAAGGTACAAATAATTTAATGCACTTTACCATTGACCATGCAGAAGGAAATAAATAAACTATTGTTGGGTTTTCTTTTCATCTATGGAGCCAATTTCTTTTCATCGTACATTTGTTTTGCAGTTTACTAAGATTGAATAATTCATATGAATATGTATGAATCAATGGATTTTCATGCTTCTATTTTAATAAGGTTTGTTAGTTGATAGAATATATAGGAGGTAGAATTAAGTGGTTTAATAACAATGACTGAACATTGTACCTTGTGGTTCCTTGTTCCTTGTGGTCCATATTAATGTGGGTAATTGTTTCATATATGTATAAAACATTTGTTGTGTATTTTTTCCTAGTTTGTAAAATGCAAGTTGAAGGTATGTATTTCACTTAGTGATTAATGAGTAAATAAAATTCATATTGAATGATTTCCTTAAACATTTAATTTTGTGTTATTGAGAACGTATGTATTTAGTGTTAATGTGTGCATAATTACTTATCAAGGTGTGCTTATCTAATTTAATAGCAATGATTTTCTGTTGGAATGATGTGTGCGATTTTTTGTGGTAAATGATATCCTTAGGCATTTTCTTAATTGTCTTCTATGTATCTTGTGTTCTTTTCATTGCAACATGAAGAGGAAGAACATGTTGCTCGAGATGTTGAAGATGATGACCAAGAATATGATGTGCTTGATATGTTTGGAAACAAACATTAGTCCTTTAAATTTAGACCCAAAATTTTTGTAAGACATTATTAATCTTGAGCTTATAAGTAAACTATAAATTGTTGTGTAAGACATTATTGGTCTTGAGATTTTTAGCAAACTTTTTGTTGTGTAAGATATTAAACAATTTGTTTTGTTGTGTAATGACTTAAATATGGTTTGAACATATTGCCACACTTGTAAAATTATGATCTAATCTATAACAAAAAAAGCATGGTCTAAAGATAAGTTCAAAAAACTATGGCCCTTAATATGGGACCACATTTGTAAAATCATGGTCTTAACCATTACAAAAGAAAACATGGCCTAAGGACTAGATCAATGAACTGTGGCCTTTAATATGTGGCCACATTTAAGAAACTATGGCTTAAAATTAATGCAAGAAACTGTGGCCTTTAATATGTGCCCATATTTGAGAAACTGCAAGCTAAAATTAATGCAAAAAACCGTGGCTTAAAACTAACGCAAAAAATTTGCCCTTTTCTAATGCCCGAGGCCACGATTTTCAAAATAGTACGGTTAAAAATAGAAAAACAGTGGCCTTTTGTTTTAGAGCATGACCACGACATAGAAAGTGTGGCCAAACTGTGGCCTAAACTAAAGGTCACATTTTTTCACTTTAGACCATGGTTTTTAGTTATGGCCTAAACTACAAAATGTTGTAGTTACAAGCTCAATCACAAGCCACTAGACAAATGCAAGTTTGATAATGGCATTGCACCAATTAATGCATATATACAAAACTTAACTTATACTTACCATTATGATTTTTTTAAAACTTACATTAAATATCTATTATTTTATTTATTTAATATACTGGTTTGACCAGTGACTCGTTGATTCGACCACTAACTCATTAACCTAGTATCTTGACCGGGTCAATCATCGATCCATTTTTAATAACACTTGTTACACCCTTATATATATGTTGTCATACATAAGGCACTTAGTTGTAATTCCATTTGATTCATCAAGAAATATTTCATTCCCATGTTATTATATCATTGAGATAGTTTACAAGTGCTTGGAATTAGCATATACATGAAATTTGGGGCAGGGTAATTGATTAAAGGGCCTGGTGTAATCGATTATCATTACATAAAGATCCAATTTTTAGGGATAGGATCAAACTAATTGATTATCACCCTTAGGTAATTGATGATGATGATTTAGATAATCGATTACCATAAATTGAATAATCGATTATTGGAATTAAAAACTTAACTATCCCAAACAGAAATTTGGTAATCGATTACTAAAACTATGATAATTGATTACTTTGTGTAGAATTGCACAAATCTGTAAAAAATACAAGACTTGTAGAATTTTACCAAATTCCTTCCCTTTACCCATCTTGCCATTATCCCAACCTCACCAAATTTCACAACACCATATATGTGCCAATACCAAGCTAATGATTCAAGTCGCATGCCAAAATGTCTTCCTAATTGGATTTCACATGCCTAAGACATTTTATACCAAAAATGTCATTTTACAAGGTATGTGAAATTTCCAATTATGGTTATTAGCACCAAAATCTTTCCATATATACTCTAGTATGCCTAATTAGGACTTACTTACAATCTTACAAAGTCAATTCATCAACTATGTATCTCAATTTGTGTAACATTATGCATTATACTCATTTTAACCTAATGCAAAGATAATTTCTCATGCAGTCCACATGATCTATCATTTCATCTAGCATGTTAACAATTCCTGCCCATGATGACATCAAGATTCACCTCTCGATACTATTATGATCCTACATAATCATATAAGACACCCATTGGCCTATCTACACAACAATTCCTCAGTTCATCAATCTAATTCAATAGCAATCAACATGCATTCAAAATAACTTATCGTCACATTCACATGATCACTCATCACTAGCTTGACATTATGCCAAGATCCAACATTTGCTACATGGACATATATACTCATCACTAAAATGATCATTAATCAGTTATCCACATAAAGCCAATGTACAAAATACCATATGTATAAGTATTAATATTATCTTCATACATAAGTAATCCTATCATCATCAACACATTTATATACAAACTTTAAAATGCAATGAATTCCAAATAAAGCCTATCGAGGAATGATCTCTTGACTTGGTGTTACAACTTCCACTTTTCCGGAATTCACCAAGTGGCATCGTCCTTTAAACTCACTAAAAATAGGTGGAAGAATGAGCATAAATCCAAGTAGAAAATATTACAACAATGCACTAAACGAACGAACCAACCACATAACAACTAAGCACTACATACACATTAATACATTATTACTTATCATAACAAATTTCAATACCACAAAACAATACTCATTATTTATCATAATTACAATGTATACATCATGTCATGCTTCCTATAAAACTCAACCAATGCCATATGGATCCAACTAAGGCGGATAGTATTGTAGTATAAAGAGATTAGCCATATTTCATAATTATTTACTAGACATCTATATTACCACTCATCTTGCAACACCTGTCAATGGTGTTACAGGCCGACTATAGGATACACTAACCTAGAGCATCTGGGCCCTTCTTGACTCGTAGGGTTTCTTGCTCTTCTCACAAAGCCACCCCCACCAGAGTTAATAACAAGGGTCCCTTGTGTCCTTTTATGCATCTAAATGTATATAATGCATGACATCACACATAACCACAACTCAATACAACTCATGTACATGATTTCTCCTTCCTGGGCATACACTTTCATTATTTGATCATATTTAACATTCTTGATATCATCATCATTTTCATATATCACAAACAATTTTCATGATCATCATTTAATGTGGCATCATTCAAGAATACCATTCACAATCATTTAACACGTCATTTAATCACAATATCTAGCTATCATCATTCAAATAACATGTCATATTATTTACATTTCATATTTTACAAAATAGCATAAGGTACTATATTCAATACCTATGTACTCAACTTATGCCTCTCTTCCATACCTTAATCGATGACGCTAATAGACGGTGTTCATGTTCAATTCCATTCACCAACCTACACATCGAAGTATATTTTGATTACACGATAAAATTACTAATTGACCCCAAACTTGTTAATTAGGCTTAACCTAAGGTATTTAAAGCATAATTAACTAAGAAGTAAGCCAAATTGATCGAAGGTTTAGGTTTTGAAGGTTTCGACTTACTGAACCAAGTCAAACAAGGGTTTCAAAAATGAATTGGTAAAAAGGCAGCACCCACAAGTTCATAACACTTCCTACAAGTGTGAATTTGATGGAAATAAGCTAATAATAAAATAAATTGAATAAAATTCCAATTGGGGTTCTTAATCCTTACCTAGGTTAAATAAAAGTAAAGAAGAAGTTTGTTCCCCTTACTGTTAGTCCTTATTTTTTAATTAAAAAGTATGATAAAATAAATAAAACTTAGATAAAAATAAATAAATTTAGGTTTTATTTTAAATAAATGGAAGTTATTGAATTTAACTTGGCATGACCCATTTTTTCCATTTTTGCAGTGAAAAGTTGAGGATTTAAAGAGAAAAATTATTCAAGACAGAATGGCTGACGCGTAGCATCAACTCTATGCTCAACGTCGGGATTTTGGTGTTGACGCTACGGGTCAGGCCCACGCAAAGCATCAGATGCTACGTGTATCCCACTGATAGGTGGGATTGCACTCTAAAAAATACCAAATAATGGCCAATCCACTTTAGAGATAAGGCCAACTCACAGTGGGGAACTTGTCTGCACATTATTGGGACAAAAATATGATTAAGTAGTTGAAAATCAGGAAATTAATGGAGGCTGAGTCAGGATGCTGACGCGTAGCACCAAGCCCACGTGTAGCGTCAGGACCTCGACTCAGCCCTATAAATAGGCCATTTGCCAAGGGTTTTAGCATCCTATTCTGTATTCTAATCACTTCTTTCTTTAATTCCAGAACCTTTGTTTGAGTTGTACTGCAGAATAGCTTCCATATACTTGAGAAGTGTTGTTTCCTTTCGTGTTGTGAAGTGTGTTCAAGTGTGATCAAGTATTCATCATGTCTTCAATTGTAAGTTGTGTTTTTACTTTCACCATGTGTAAATAATCTGTTTATGTTGGAATTGGTGAACCAATCTATGAATATGATGTTTTGATTATGAGTTATGCATGTTTATGATTTAAGTTTCATGTTAGTATTTCAACTCTTATTAGTATGAACTTCAAACGGGAGAATGATTTTCATGCGTGTTAAGATCACTTTAACGGAAGTAAAAGTTGAAATACCCTTAATATACCAATTACTAGGGATAGAGTTAGTAATTATTGTTGTGCTAAGGCAACCACTTAAAACAAGTTTTTACTGAGAAAGCATCTGAGGGATCAGACTTTACGGTAACTATTTAGAATTTATTCACCGAGGGATCGGATTTAATGATTTTAAGCTGCAATAACATGAACTTGATGATTAAATATGCATGTTTATAATTGTTATGTTATATTCTAGTGCGGGGATCCAAATTCCAACATAGTTTGTTAATCTGTGTTCAAATCTCAAGTATTGGATTTATTCTTAAGTACTATTTTTCTAGTCAATTTCGAGATAGATTTATAATTTACTTTACATCATCTTTTTCTTAATGAATCAATCAATCTCTAAATCTGTGAACATTGTATACTTTGTATATAAATCATTCTTTTGTTAATAAGTTTTGACATTTTTTACCGTAGTAAATAAAAATTACTGTCACATACTGAAAACATTCAATCCTTGAGGGAACAATATCTATTTTGAAAACTACAACAATACATTGGTGCGCTTGCCAAAAAGCCAACAACATTTTAGCCACTAACACTCACCCATATACATATGGAGAGAAGGAGTGGATTGAAGGAGCTTTATTTTGGCTTTGAGTTCGAAGAAGAAGATGATAGATGTTGGTTACAATTGAGAGGAGAAGGTGGAAGAGGATTTTTCTTTCTTTCTTTTACTTGTAAGGAAAATTTCTTCCTATTTCTTTTTCTCATTTTCATTTTTACTTCCTTCCATCCATTCACTCATCACCTCACGTTACTCTTTCTTCACTAAGCCACCACCCCACGTCAACTCCCCTTCTCTAAGCCATTACCATTTTCTTCTTCTTCACTTTCCACTTCTTCCTTCCATCTCTATATCTCATGTACTCTTTCTCTCACCCACTTCATCTTTTTCCTCTCCTCACCACTCCTAAAATTGTGCCACACTTTTACTCTTTCACCCACCACCATCATCTTTATCTTCTCCTCCTCACCCATCAAACCCATGATCTCTTTCTTTCTCGCACATCCCTCACTGTGCTCTTTCTCTCTCCTCTGTCATCATCTTTTTCTTTCTTCTCTACCCAAGCCAAGTCATCCCTCTTGCTCCAACATTATCATCTTCCCCTCTTCACCACCAACCAAGTCGTATGCCTCTTTCACCATCCTCTACCATTTTTGTCCTTACTCCACGAAGGTATATACATGCACTCATGTTTCTCCTTTCTTTGCATGTATATGATTTACATTCCATTTTTGCATGGCTTCACCTTCTATTCATGCATGTGTTCTTCCTCTATTTGTTTTACATATGGGCATGCATGACTTCCTTTTCTCTTGCATACATGGACTCATCTTTCATTTACCTTACATGCATGGTTCCACATCTCATTCCCTTTTGCATTTGTTGATTTTGGTCTCCTCTTTCTTTTTCTAAGCTTGGTCGAAAGCCCTATTGAAGGAAAAAAGAAGGTTGGCTTTACAAAACTCCATTTCTCGAAGCCCTAACTATATTAAGTGTGTAACATCCCTAATTTTTAGGGCAAGTCTCTAAGGCCCTGGACCTGTAAAGTCAGATTACGTTGTATGTTCTCTGTGAAAAATCTAGGCTTCGACCGACTCTGTGCTCTAGTTCTTTGTATGTGTAGCTTTAGGGAAAAAAGTTATAATTTTTGGAAAAATATATGATATTGAGAAGTATGAAATTATGATAAATAATGAGAATAGGGATGGTAGTAGTGGTAATAAATACTAAACAGACTTAAAATAATGTAGTTACATTGAAAATCGTAAATCAACTTCTGATCATTCGCGTATTGCATTGACACTTTGTACTTTGGGCTCGAGACTGTACGCCAAGGATTTTAGAAGAACTTGAGAATAAGAAAAGGCTATGGAGTTAAGCCTATTGATTGAAATCCATTGTCTGATTAATTTTCTTAAAACTTGCCAAAATCTCAGCTCTGTTTTCTTGGTCTTCTTCGTCCTAAATATAGTGATTATGTACACGTTTCATTGTTTTTAGCGTAACTTAACCTACTGATGTCCGATTTGAGTGATCTTGGTCTTGAAATCTTCATAAGAAAATTTTCTATAACTTTTATGAAGACACCAAAAGTTAGTTTCAAGCCAAAAAATCCAAGTTTGCATCACAAACCACTGATTCATAATCTCACATCCTACTTGAACATCATTCAATATTTGAGGCATAACTTTCACTCTAGTTGTCAGAATTAGGTGTTCTATAGATTATTATAACAAGAAAAAAATAAGGAGTAACTTTCATGTTTATTATTTCTTCAAAATCACGTTGAAATATGGCCTAAACCTCGTAATAATGTGTCACCAAAAGTGACACTCACCAAGCCATGTATCCACTCACTCTTCTCCCATTCTCCATGCAAATTCTTGGTTGGACATCTAGCATTTCACTAATCCAAAGATGGGCTAATTATTACCATCTTGCTGAAGTATAATGACCATTTGTCTCTTTGGCCAACAAGATATAACACTTAGAAGAATTTTTGTCTCATTTCCCCTCTTGTTTCCTATCATGACCGAGAGGCCCTATTTCACTCCTTCCTTCCATAACCTCAATATTCCAACTTCTCTTTATTTTCTCTGTCGTCCATACATGACCAGCCACCACCTTATCCATGCATGGTCAAGCTTAGCTTTCATATCTTCTCCTAACCACCAAATTACACGATCATTATGTTTCTACCTTTTTCCTTGACCAGAGAGCATCGCCATCCTCTTCCATCATCTCTTTTCCACCCTTTTGTCATGAATATGTGCATGGCCTCATCTTGGCTTTACATTTGAAAATTATTAAGAAAACAAGCTAAAATCCCACCTTTTAAACTCTATGACCTTAATTTTTCATCATCCTCTCATCACCACTCTTACGACCATTTTCCTTCAAGCCATGCATGTCAAGATCAACACTTTGTAAGCCATGCATGCAAGTTAAAAAATTGGTCGCGTACGATCGAAAAGGTATCGATTGGATTTCAAAGCTCTGGGGTAGTTTCAACACCCTGTCAACTTGTTCTATAACCCTCTGTAAGTTAAGTTCCTATTAAAACCCCATCGATTTTATATTTGAGCCCCAATTTTAGTATTTCAGTGATTTATGGGTTACGAGGTTATTTTTAATATAGGATATTGATGCTCAGAGCTGAGTCGGAAGTCAATGCTTTATTTTGGAAAACCGGATAATGCCCAAAGGTATGTACTTACATACGAGGGGTTTATCACTTTAATAGTGAGTAAGGATTTTATTTCTAGGGTGGGTTTTTATAATTAAAAAATTTATTTTAAATATCGACCCCTAGAAAATATTGATTTTTATAAAATAAAAATATAATTATTGTGATATGAAGTATTGTTCCATTAAATATATTGCTTGATATGTGTTGTTGGAAATGACCATGATGGTGTTGATAATATTCTAGAAATGAAATTGGTGTTGTGAGATAATATTTATGGAGTGAAAGTTTAGAACTTGGTATGGTTAATGATTAATTAGTATTGTTTTTATGGGAATGTTGTTGGCTATACCCCATGGTGGCACTAAATGTGTATTGAAGCCTGCTATGATGGTTGTGTGTGTTGTTGGAAATTTATTGGTCAATGATGATATTAATATTGAGTTTTTAATTCATGAAATTGCCATTGAATATAATATTGGGTATATATGGTTAATAATGAACTATGATGGTATTGAGGATATTGTGAAAATTAGATTTTTGATTATGAAATAATGTTTGTAAAGTAAAGCCTAGTGCTTAATGTTGTTGATGATTATTGATATCAGTTATATTGAAATGTTATCAGTTACGCCCTGTGGTGGCATTGAGGATTTATTGAAGCCCGAGATTGCTGACTGGGTGCTGAGGAAAAGTGTATTATTGTGCAGTTGTGGTGAATAGTTAAGTGTTAATGATATGTATTGTTGAAATTGACCCATGTGGGCATTATGCATATATTGATAATTATTTTATCTATAGTATTGGTGGTTCTATGAGCTTGATTTGGATTTTTGTGGTAATGGTTGTTGAATTGATGAGTATTGAGGTTAGTAGAGCTAGACTATGATTTCAAAATGGTTGTATATGTGTTATGATTCGCATCCATGCATTTTTACATGATCATGACATCATATGTGTAACATCCCGGTTATTAAAATTAATTATACGTGCCATATAAAATTAACTAATGAATTATTTAAGTATTATTAAGAATTAAATTAAACTAATTAGGAATTTTTGATTGATGATAAATTTGGAATAATTAATTTTAGGTAGTTAGTTGTGAAATTAGATTTAAATTAAATTATGGTAGTAAAATTATAAGTTACCATAAGGTAAAGGTAAATTTTATTAAAGGAAATAAAAGAAAATAGAAAAGAAATAATGAAAGGACCATTTTACCCTTATAACTAAAAAACAAACCTTCACTTTCTTTCTTCTTTCTCCTCATGCGAGAAACTAAAAAGAAAGAAATGGAGAAACTTCCATGGCCGTGAGATGGTGATGTCAATTGATGTCTAATTTCGTACCGAAAACTAAAATTGATTGCATCTTTAGAATCTAGGAAGCCAAATGAGTGCATGGGTGTTTTCAATTTCATATTCCCTCTTTTTCTTCTTTAATTTGAAATATACCATAACTCGGGATAGTTTCAGTTCTTTTGAATTTTGAGAAATTAGGTTGTAAATATGTTGAACCAAGCTTTTAGACCCTAAAAATGGCTTCCGGCGGTAATGGTTTTTATTTTGGTGTTGTTAGGTGATGGATCGAGTGCTGGAAGGACATTTAAATATATTAAATTATATATATATATATATACACACCTGTTTATGTGTGATGTTAAGTATCTTAAATGAAATTGTGATGTTAAATAATGAGTTGATTGATGATGTAAGTATTATATTTCATAGTTATAAAAATATGAATATGGTTAAGAATTACAAATGAAGAATAGAAATATTGTGTTTGAAAATGTGTGAATGAAAAGTTAGAATTTATGTAAAATTGATGGCATGTTTGTGTGCGTTGATAAGTGAAATTATTGATGACTGTTAATTGAGACTTAATATTGTGATTTAAAATAAGATAAAAGAAGAAGTACACCTGAGTGGCTAATTGAGATCCCAGGTTGATGACCGTAGTACCAGGATGAATTATTAAGAATTAATTGAATTAATATTGTGATAGAGTTGATATATATGATTATTATGTGATGTGGATAATCGATTGATATATTTATCCCTCATTTTGGCTCTAGTGGTCGAGCGTGACCTAGATGTCGGGTAGGACATAGTGATGAGGTGGGGAGCCAAACGGGGCTCGGTGGCCCAGTAGGGTTAATGGGTGGTTGGGTAGGACCCTCAGCTAATGACCGATCTAATTTAGTATATGGATAATAGAGAGTCACATTTTACCTTGACTGAGCGTTATTTATGCAATTATGTGAATTCATTATGATATATGATGAATTGAATGTGATGTTGAGGATTTGGCTTGTTAAGTATAAGGTTGATGAGATCGATGATCTTGAGTTACATTAGAAATTGAATGAGTAAATTAATTATATAATTACATGAAACTTAACTATTTTATGCTTTTCCTATATATTGAACTACTTGTATTGATTTGTATTACCTGTCACTCATCCTTATTGTTGTTTTAATGACTGAAGATAGGGACATTGTCGACGTCGTGGAGACCAGTATTAGATACGTTGGTGAAGCAATGCCAAGAAAAGTTAAATTCATATATATATATGTGAATATATATGTTTATGTTTTGAGAATTTAATGTGATGATGTTGCTTAGTGTAATTATATGTGTAATTTGTATCTGTGAGGTGTATGGCTGATGGTTATAATTATCTTGATATATGTGGAGACGTGTGATGTATACTTAAGGAATTTTTGGATGATCTGGTTGGTAGTTATGATTGATTATGGTAGTATATACCTGATGATATGATGCTATTGATGATGAATATGTTAGCCGATGACCCAAACTGTGTTATGGCATTGAGCCACTCGAATGATGATTATGTGATTATTGGTAGGTGATTGTGGTAGTATAACATTTGTGTGTATCTTTTGAATGAATAAGGAATGACATTGAGCCAATTACATGTGAATGTTAATTGTAACTATTGAGAAAAAGTCTGGATGAAAAAATTTTCTTTTTAAGTTATCTTGGACCAGACCCTAGACTCTATACCCTCGGATTTGTTAATATCGCTCATCAAGAATTTTCGTTAGAAAGTGAAGTCTATATTGTCTTTAACTAATTTGTATGCCTAAGTATTTTAGGATACGAGTATTAGGCTATGAAACAAAGAGGGAGTATCAGTATTCTGGAAGTCTGGTAGACAATCAAAAGTCTGGTAGAAGCATACTGCTGAAATTGGATCAAAGAGCCATTTTCAACATTCCTAATTCTATTTAAGTGAGGCATTATGGTTCATACACTTATCACATATGCATACTTATCATCAAAGAGCACAAGGAATAAGATCAAAGATCAACAACAATTGTCAATATACCTACCTCTATGCATACTGAGCACATTCAGAGCTTGTGTCAGAATATCTCAGAAGGTCCTTAGAGCGCTGACCTCTAACCTTTCACTCAATCAAGAAATAGAAAACGAATAGGTTTTCTATATGGGAAATGCATAAGAAACGTTTTCATGAAAAAACTAAAAAGGTCTTCTACCAGACCCTTGGATCCGTGACAACATCAAGGTCTGGTAACAAAAAGCCTAAGACAATTACCTTCAAGAAGCAGCAATGGTCATATCCTCTAAGCTTCTATAAATACCAAGGAAGATTGAACTTCAAAGATAGAGAACTGACGAGCTCTTATTCAAATTCTCTGAAATCTAATTTTCTCTACTTATTTTTCCTTTGTAAGACAAAGACATTCATTGTTTGTTCTGCTTCTAGCAGACCTTGGTCTTGTGTCATAACTTGATGTAAAATTTCATTTGTATATCACTTATACACTAAGTTCTGTGAGTTACTTTCTTTCATTCAAACACTTTATAAAAGTCTGGTGTGTTGCCAAAACTTGTTAGTGTGAGAAATATTGTTAGCCTGAAGAGGCTTTTGAAAAAATATTTAGGTTGAGCCAGGAGTGGCTTATTGAAAGAATACTTGGGTTTAAGCCAGAAGTGGCTGGAGTCAAGAATACTTATGGCATAGGTCCGGTGCCGTTATTGTAAAAGAGATTTTACGATAGTGGAGATCCTTCAAGTTAGAAGGGACTGGACGTAACTTCTGTGTTGGAAGTGAACCAATATAAATTCTCTATGTTGATTTCCTTCCTTTTATCTTCCACTTATTTTATTTACTTGTGTTATTTGGTTCTTTATTTTCCGTAAAAAGAGTCTATGACTTATTTAACCCCTCTTTTAAGTCTACCTCTAAACCATCAGTAACATTGGTAATATTGGTAGCAACGAGGGTGAAATACTAAGGTAGTGTTGAATGATGAAGATTGTGACTTTTATAATGTGTATAGGTGTGGTAAAGTTTAGTTAAGAATGGATAAGGATAAGTGCATAAGTGAGATTTTAATAGAGTTCCTGAGTGAAAGACATAGTTTACAAGGGGAAATTGGCTAACTAAGCCAACTGGAGGGGTGATTTTGAGTTTTGGTAGGATTTAAAGTCCCTGGATGTTGTCCCTAGGCACATTTAAGATTTGTGTGTATGTTGAAATTGTCATTTGAAGTGGATTTGATAAGACTTTGGTAGTGAAATTACTTAAAAATAGGTGAAATACATTTTTCTACATAACTCCATGATACCGAGGAATTTTTAAGGACGGACTGCGGCAACAGATTCGAAATAGGTTGCATATAGTGCCGGTAAAGTTTCGTAGCATGTAAAGGTCAAATAAGCAAGTTAGGGTTGTGAAAGTTGGCCTGAAGGCCAAAATCTATATAAAAACTATATTTGTACTTGTGGTAATCGATTATAGGGGTCCTATAATCAATTACGAGCGAGGTAAAAAGAATTCCTACACAAGTTGCTCTCTAGTATTCGATTACAGAATTATGGTAATTGATTACCAACTTGTTCTTGAAATTGGTTCTGATCTAGGCTGAATTAGCTCTTACATTCTTCACAAAAATTATAGATAATTGAGATACAGACATTTTCCCTTTTGATTCACCTCAGTCGGAGGTCTGTAGCTCAAGTTATGCCCAAAATACTACAAGGTGTTCATGCTAAAAATTTTATGCAAAGCAATTTTATATTTTTAGGAATTGGGTAATCTAAGGGGTATAATTGGCCCTCAACCCCTTCATAACAATTGTAGATAATTGAGTTATGGAGGTGTACCAATTAAGTTCACCTCAATAAGAGTTTCTAGCTTCCGTTAGACGTAAAATACTAAAAAATATGCAAGAAAAATACATCCTAAAATTTTTTGGAAAGCTTCTTCATTTTTTCTTTAATTTTTTGATATGTGCTACATTATTTAAAGTAAAATATACTAAATTAAGGTTAAAATCTCTAATTTAAATTAAGAAAATATGGTAGGGTGTAACAATATGCATTGTAAAGCGCTTTGATTCATTCAGCACTCAGATTTGCTATTTGAGATTGTCGATTATAGCACTACGATTTGTTGCATAGTTCTCATGAGGCTATCGATTATAGCACTACAATTTGCTATACAGTCCTCAAGGTACCACTGATTACAGGACTACAATTTGCTATGTGGTTAACTAAATTTCCACCAAGTTATGGCACTCAGATTTGCTATGTGGATTATCTATTTTAACACTCAGATTTGCCATGGCATTCAGATTTATCGTTGATGAAGTCAGATTCGCATTGCATGTTTTTATGCATTTGAAAAGATATGATTTTGAAAGTCCATGGCATTTGATCATTTGCATCGAGAGAGTAATAAGATATATATGTATAGGCATTGGAAAGGTCAGAAGTATTTTGTGATGTTTGATGATATATATATATATATATAGACACACACTTGGTGGTGTTGATGTTGAATTGAATTGATAACTAATATATATATATATATATATATATTCCTAGTGTTGTTTGAGGTAGAATTGATGATTAATATGTATTTGGTAATATTTGGAAATTGAATTGATGACTGGTATAAAATTGATAATATTGGAAATTAAATTGATGATTAAGATGTAGTTTATTGTTTATATGCTAATGTACTATGGCTGTAACGTTTTAAATTACATGACCTAATGGGTGAATGTTCTTTATATGTAAGATTGTTATTTACTGCTTAGAGTGGCACTCACTCCTCAACTTTCTTTTAGTGAGTTTTCACGGTGATGATACTATAAGGTGAACACAACGATGGATGCAATGCAATGTCAAGGACATATTCAGTATTAACTATTTTATTGTGGTGTTTATTTAGTTGATATATGAAATGATGGTATGGCCTTTTGATTGGCCTAGAGTTGTTTGTTATGTGAAGTTCTATATAGCCCTTTGGTTAGCTTAAATTGGAGAACACATGTATGTGATACCAATTATTAAGTTCGGATATATGGATACATGTTATATATATAAGGTTTGTGGCACGGTCCTTTGGTTGGCCTAAGATGGCAAACATACATATGCACATAAGGTTAAAGCTATCTCTTAGCATTTGTGATAATTATATTTATCCGATTATTAGTGGATAGGTAGCTAACACCTTACTAGAGGTTAGTGTGAGTCTTATAATGATGTTGTGTTTTGTGTTGAAGGTTGAATCCTCCATATGTCTAGGGATTATTTCAGATTTGTATAAATGTTAATTGAAGTATGATCGAGTTATGTAGCAATTCCCTAAGGTAGGTATTCCTTGGTTCTCGACTCATATCTTCATATATAGGAAGGGAAAGATAACTTGTCCATTGTTAAGGACTGTAGGTCCATTCTTAAGCCCGCTACAGCTTCTAGGTTATGTTTTCACTATGTGCGATTGAGTAGTGTGTCGCTTAGGTTCTTAGTGTTAGTCCGTTAGGTTGTTTTGTTCGATGTGAAATTTTTTTCCTAATTTAGTAAACTATGAAAATTAATTTTGTGAATTCAGGTGGGATGCTGTAGGGTATGCTTTCGAGAGTCGTTGGAAAGATTTTGGAGCTCCAGGGTAGTTTTAACACCTCATCGGCAAGATTCATAACCCTCAATAAGATCTTTTTCAAAACCCTATGAATTTAGTGTTTGAGCTTCAATTCTGGTGTTCCAGTGATTTATGGATTACAAGGATACTTTTATTAATTTTTCAGATATAGGATGTTGATGTTCAAAGCTAAATTGGAAATCAACACTTTGTTCAGAAAGCTAAATACGCCTTAAGGTAAGCGTTGTCGTATGAGGGGGTTTATCATTCAAGTAGTGAATAGAAATCTTTATTTTTGGGGTCGGGTCTTTAAAATCAAAGTTTTTCATTAAATAATAATGTCTGGAAAAATGTTGATTTTTGAAAAATAAAAATAAAAATATAATTAGTGGTTGTGTTATGAAATAATGTGGCAAATTAATGTTTAGTGCTTGATAAATATTAATAAAGATATTATTTGATTTAGATCATGAAATACCTTTGGCTATGTTAATGATATGTATTATTAATAGTGTTAATGTCATTGGTTGTATCATTGATAATGACCTGTGATGTTGTTGACAATGTTATGGAAATTGAATGGTGTTATGAAATAATAATATTTATAAGTTGAAATCTAGTGCTTGATAATGTTGATGATGAATTGTTAATATCTATATTAGAAAGTTATTGATTATGCCTTATGATGGAGTTATATATATGTTAAAGCCTGATATGTTGGCTAGGTGTTGTTGAAAGTTTCTTGACTGGTGATATAATATTTAAGTTTAGAAGTGATCTATTAGCTCCATCTATTGATTTGTGTATATGTGAATTGATGAATGATGAATTGAGGATTATTGAGGATGGTGAAGCTAGGCTATGATGCTCTGCTGTGAGAGGTTGCGCTTTGATTCATACATATGCATATTGCATTGACAGGTGGCATCATATATATTGGTTACTATAGCGCTTTGATTCGCTCAACATTCAAATTTGTTGTATGGGTCTGTGACATCCCTAATTAATTACCACAATTAACCAGAAATATCATTATAGTGTCGTCGTTTAATTACCAAAATTAACTAAAGAGACCATCATGTTTAATAAAATCTAGGACAAAATTTTCAAGATTTAACATGAATTAAAATAAGATTAAAATCAATTAAATTAAAAAACACAAAATGTAAGTAAATAATATGACCATAAAGGTAAAAGCTCAAAACAGGGCCCATATAGGGTATTGAGCCTGCAAGCACTATTCTATATAGAAGCTCATTTTTTGGACTGTGCAGGACTAGAAAGCAGAACCTATGCAACCTAGTCCTTGTATTTGCAAGGATTTTGTAGCAGTAAATGTTGTAGAATTACATGCCATTGCAGTTTGGTTTTTCTACTAGTTTTTAAGAAAATCACACCTGATTCGCACAAATTTTTGACACGACCACCTACGACCTATTTGTGATGTGTGACGATTGGTTTCATCCAAAAACACATTTGAATCGTAAAGATATATGAATCCAAGGGTTTATCCCCTTTTAAGCCAAACTAGAAACCTTAATCCACCTAAATACCATCCCAACCATAAAGTCTTTGCACACATCACTCACACACATAATTTGAAACTTGATGAAGCATGTCGAGGGGTCAGATCCCCTTAGAACCCTAATCCACCCATCTACTTGGCTATTTCCACATAATTATGCATAAAACCTTTAAAATCATCAAAGGTACATATAAGCCTCAGTCTACTAAGTCTAATAGCAATCCCAAACAGACTTGAACATGCCACAACAACTACAAAATCAAGGGATCACATGAAAACTCACATTTCAGAATTCATACACCACACCTAAAACGCCTACAACCGGTGTTAAAGGTCACCTAATAGAAATTTGACATAACCTGCCTATTTTTAATCACATTTACACACAATCCAAGTCTATAACAATATCTGCCCATACCATTCATATATTCAACATTCATCATTTTAAAAAATCTCATCATCCCTTTCACATTAACAAAAGCATAATTCGCTATAGAACCTTAGCATTTTATACCATGCTAATAACCACCATTACCATTCCTAATTCATCTTTTAACCCAACTATTCACATTAAAATAAACACATCTATCTACAATACCAGCCAACAAATTCATGTTGAACCCAATACATAAATAACACTACATTTATAAGTAACATAAAATCATCTAAACACAACACATAGAGACATTTATATATATATATATATATGTTATAATCCATCCAAAACATAATCCACAAAACATCTGTCATCGCTCTCCGAATCTTCATTTAGTGAAGGCTTCTATAACACCTCTATTCTCCGGATCCGAATCCCGATGTAATCAAAACAAATAATTAATAAAAATGCGAATAAATTTTTTGCGTTTGAAATATTTCCTGAACACAACTACGATTACATCAAGACCCAAATCACAGAGAACCAAAGAGTGAGACTTAATAAAACATAACTGGATCGTTAAATAGTTTGCCCATAACGGTATACAAAATAACAGAGTTTTACAGCGGAAGAAGAATGTGTATACCGGGCACACACCTAGTCCCATATATGAAGATATGAGAAAAGACTCGGCAGAGCATGCAATGGCATATCATAAGACTAATAGACAACCATTTTCATTTTACATAATCACATGAGCATGCAATGTCTAATATATATGTATATACATATCTATATGGTCGTGCATCATACATCTCCAATACCCATATCCCATAATTGGTCATATCCGATTCAAACTCAAGACATACGTCATCAACACTTATACATTCCCAAAATGGGCTACATATTCAACACTATTTTATTCATCAAGCGGGTATGAGTCCATATACCCCCAATACCAATACAATATCCACTTATATCATTATTCACAATACATCCAAAAATATCAATAAATATCAACACTATCATGTACATTCATTCACAATTCAATAAATTACAATCGCTGCCGGCCAAGGCATTCCATTACCACTATTTTACCTTCACCAAAGCTTTTCTTTAAAAATGTTCTCTTCCCATGACATCCCTGCATCAATACTAAAAAGTAGACCACATGGGAGAGTGAGTTATACATTTCAAATGACGATATGAATACAATTGAAATTATGTGCATATGCATATCAACATCATGTATGCTTTGCTAAACCATCAATAAATATCATAATCTATTCATTTAACAATGTACATATCATGTATTCTTTCATCAATTCACAGCAAAGCAAGCATATACACAAATATTCCAACGCCACAACTGGCCAACATCATCAATATATACCATTTCGGTCTTTCCTCAAGCCACCACGGGCTAACATCATTATCATCAATCATAAACAAATACGCCCTTCATTACATTGGGCCATAATATACATATTGTCATATTCAATATTGTTTTAGATATATTCATATCATTTATTAATCATATGTGGTCTTTTAGGTATTTAATTACCATCTCATCAACACCATACCACCATCTCAATCATCATCATATTTTGGCATATCTCCATGCTATATGCAAATGCTCTAATGGCTAATGCATATGCACAATGGAATAGACAACAAATACGGATCCGACTGTGGGAATAACACCAAGTTTTGGGTTCAAGCATAATCACATACCATGCCCCTACTGCAGTAGTAAAATGTGTACACATATATTATAATGCATGCATATTCACTATATTTTTATTGGTACTAAACCGCATCGCCCATCTTGCAACACCTGGTCATTTTCACCATGACCGCGGCACTCAACATATCAACATATGGTGTTGCGGGCCGGCCAGATATTAAATCATGGCGGCTGTGATCTCAAGGACCACCGGGGTCACCTGCTCATAAAGAGCCACCCCCCACAAGGGTTGGCCACATGTAGCTCCCCGAAGCAATACATGGGCTGCTTCGTGACTTCACATCGAGTCACAGGGGAAATTACAACTTCCTCGTGCACCGAGCCACCCTCCCACTGGGTCGGCCGAGGGAACTCCCCTAATGTTCCAACAACGGCGGCTTATGCAGAATACCATGGATACAAATGTAGATCATATGCATTTTCTCACTCTATGCATCCTATTTATGCCACTCAACATACATCATAATCATCACCAACATCACCACGAGGTTTTTAACGGATTCAATCTTGTTGGTTATTCTCATTAATTTGAATCTTTGTGTGGCGTTCACAACAGTTATCAAACGTATGATTCAACTTCAATACCAACCAAGAATACAATTTATTCTCTATCAAAATCATTAGCATTCCTTATGCTTTATCGGTGGACTTATACTCATTTAGCCACATATTCATCAAGCAATCATGCCACCACACCACACATCAAAATTTCTTCTAAATGCATTCAAAGCATGTTGCCAAACATATTATCTACATCATGCAACATGTTATCATTTCTCACAATATTCAAGCAAGGCTAACATGCATATCACTAGATGTCACAATCAAATAACATTCAAATTCATGCATTTAGAACTTAAGACTCCTCTCCTACCTCAAGAGAAGAATTCCGATTGATAAGACGTTCCCGCCTCGTCGTTCGAAATAGGTCCTACATTCACATTCATGTAAAACCTTAATTAATCAACTACTCAAGTCATCAATTCCATTCTATTTAGTCATATTCATATTTATAATTTCACAACATGTGCTAGACATGTTGTAGATACCATTTTTATTCTTTATTAGGCTTCGGGAATTCCTTCCCATTAAACCATCACCATTAAATTCAAAGGTTACAAGACAACCCTAGCCCCAACCTTCACAAAACTCCATCTACCAACATTCATATTTCTCAATGCCATGCATTTCTTCATAACTCCTATTCTTAAATCAACATTAACTATTTTCCCCTCAATCTCAAGGTTAGGGTTTTCTCCAAAACCCAACCACATTCATTAATACATTAATCCTTCACCTCCTTTCCATCATACATGCACCAACCACTATTATTCTCTCATAAATACTTACATTTATGATAACCCATTTTAGGGCATAAGCATTAAATGCTCTCAACAATCACCTATTCATATGCATTATTCCCTCAACATATATTAACATTTATACAATGGAAAAACCCAAGTAAAATGATGAGTCTTCATACCTCACACCCAACAACAATGTGGGTTCAAGAGAGAGAGAGAGAGAACACGAAAATGCGGAGAAAGAAGAATGAAGAACTCCAAGCTTCCAAGCTTCTTCAACGAAATGTAGAGAGGGAAAGAGATCACCACTTTAGCTTAAGGTTTTGGGGAGAGGAAGAGAAGAAGAATGGAAGAGAAATGGAGAGTAAGATGAAGAGGAGTGTTTCCACGGGCAATAGAAGAAGCCAACGTGAAGAAAGAAAAGAAATTTGGGGCATTATGCTTTATTTTTAGTTTCATTCATTAAAATTCATCGTTTTTCAACTAACAGGCTCTTCGTTCAGGCTCAATACTTTATCCGAAAATTATTCCGAATATATATCCAGATTCCCAATATTATTCTTAACAGCCCTGACCAATATCATCTCATTCCGAGATACTTGGTCCGACACCCCTATCTCAACCGGACTCATTTTCAGCTTAACCGGCCTCCATAATTCACCAACAATTCTCAAAATTCTTAATTTAATTATTCTCAATATATTGGGGCATTAAATAATTCATATTAGATTTTATCAATATTTATTTTCCTTGATTTATCCTCTATTTCAAAATTTGGGATGTTACAGCTTCTCCTATATCTGTCCAATCCCTACCATATATCATGCCATATATCACTATAACCATTAATAGAAAGGGTGAGCGCCCTAGATTATGGAGTAAAGTAGAAAACATCCCACAAGGAAGCATAATCAAGTATTCAATGATTTTAAATACAATAATTCCCATCAGTTCATTGATGTATCAATATACGACAATAATTTCTGTTATTAATGCATAATTTTCATTATTGATTCATGTCATTATTCTAACCACATATCATGAATTCAGATTACAATTTATATTCACCATTGACTCTCACTCAAGCTCCTGAATCACTAGACTTTGATATCCGGATACCTAAAGGATTGACTAGCAGCTAGGAGTCCACCAACATCCCTATGAACCCCCTGGTTCACCGAGTGAGCCCACCGACTCCCCAACTCAATTACTAGGTCCTACCAAACCATTGGGTAGCTCAATAGAATCCCCTCGGATCACTAGAGCCAAAAGCAAGTAGTAAATTATACCGAATAGCCATCCACACCATACAATACATGTTATCAGGTATGTAATTTATTTCTTAATTGATTCTCACATCGGTTCCAACACTGTGGCTACAAAGGAACCTTCACTCTACACATCCATAGTCCCAACACTCAAGCCACAAAGGGACGTTCATATTTCATCTACAATTTCTCAAACAAACACACACACACACATTTATTATTCTGTTATAGACAAGCATAAATCATGCTTATTTAATTTTTCTTTGAAATCACCAGACATATAAGTCATGCATATATCTTTAATAACTACAATAAATTATTTCCAACACACTAGCACATAATTCATGCCATAAATCCTTACACTCAAGCATTTAATTCATTAAAATTCTTAGTAGCAATTACCATACTTATACCAAATTTAATTGTATTTAAATATGTACTAACTCACATAATTATAAAATTTAATTGCATTCAATTATATACTTATTAATGCCATCACGTAAAATTTAATTATTCTTAAACACATAATTATTCACACACTTATACAAAAACTAATTTGTATTTAAATCTAGTGTTAGAACTACCTTTTCCTGTATGCCAACTGCATAATTCAATTTTTTAAATTACACTAGTCCCGATACACCCCTTACCTCTTTTCCAAACTTCCAGAATGCTAGCTTGGTAACGATTGGGCACTGGTCCTACATAAAATCACAATTTTAACATTTGGTTAATAATCTGATTCACCAAAACTTAATCAACTTTAACCGAAACCAATCTAACCAAATTTAAGGTTTGAGACCCACCTTTATCCTTTCTAACTTGAATCTCACCCTTCAACTTCAAGGTTCCGCTTTCTGTTATGAGTTCTGACCCTACAATTGATCGAAACAAGAAACAGTTAGCATTTCTATAATCCTTGTATTACCAAGAAGCCATTAATCGGTTTACTTTTCTAAATTTCAACCAAAAATACAAACCATTAAAATTTCTAGTGAGAGAAAACATTGATGAAATTAGAAATTGGAAGTATCGATGTGCTTTGCTCACCTTCAATTGTAAGGATATGGAGTTAGATTCTTAAAATCATGAAAAGTTAAAGCTAAGATTGAGCATTAAACTCATGACCATAGACAATGCTATTTTCTTTCAAATTTTCAAAGAAAAGAGAAGATGATGGAAATGGAAGCCACGTAGGTCTCATTTCCCATTTTCCATCCTTTTGCATTTTTTCTTTTAATTAATTTAATTTAGGTAACCAATTTCAGTTTCCCTTTTTCTAATTTATTTAATTAATCAAATTTCTAATTCTGTTTCTATCTAATTCAATTACAAATTAAGTAAAAGTATATTTACCATGGTAATTTTTTCCATTGGCCCACAATTGAATTTTAAATTTTAATTTAATCGCCAAGAGTTAATTATTTAATTTTCTAAAAATTCAACAGCTTTGTTGATAAATCCTAATGGAATTTAATTAATTTATATCAATGCTGATAATCTTCAATTAATTATAATAAACACATATTAATCTAAATTAGTTTTTCTTGGATGTTATAGGTCCACCAATTGTAACACTTAGATTTGTTATGTGGTTCCCAAGGTACCACCATTTATAGTACTCACATTTTTTTGCGTGGTTACAAGGATATCCATCAAACTCAGATTTGTTGTATGGATTATCCATTTTGGCACTTAGATTTGCTATTAATTAAGTTGGATCCAAATTGCATGCTTTTATGAATTTGAAAATATATGATTTTGAAAGTTCAGACATTCAGTCATTTGCATCAAGAGAATAGAAACCTGTGTATAGGTATTGGAAGAATTGAAGGTATCTGGTGATGTTTGGAATTGAATTAATGATTAATATGTATCTGGTGATGTTTGAAATTGAATTGATGATTGAGATATGGTTTATTGAATTGTAGGCCATTGTACGGTGGTTGTGATGTATTGAATTACATAACCCAATAGGTGTTTATATCTATAAATTGTTATTTATTACTTTGAGTGATACTCACCCTTTAATCTTCATTTTAGTGAGTTTTCAAGGTGATCACTGCTTAATGAGCTTAGAGGTGAGAGCAATGCAATACCAAAGACAAATTATGTTCTTAACTATTTTATTATGTTATTTAAGGTGAATTTGTAATTAACATGATTTTGTGATGTATAAAAGTCTGGTATAGCCCTTCGATTGGCATAAATTGATGAACACATGTATATAACACTAATTATAAGTTTTGATATATATATATATATATATGTGTGTGTGTGTGTGTGTATGTATGTGTGTGAGTGAGAGAGAGGTTTGATGTCATTTTAGTATGTGTGGTGATATATGAAATTTATTCATATAAATTTTAGTGGATAGGTATCTGACACCTCACTGGAGGTTTAGACTGTGTTTTGCAATGGTATTATGTTAAGGATTTTGTAACATCCCAAAATTTATAAAAATGATGAATTGAGAGAGAAAAAGGTAAATAATTACATATAGGTTGATTAATGTCCCAAAAGTTTAGAAATAATTAAGTTGATATTTATTATGACTATTCATAATTTATTGTAGCTTAAAGAGCTAAAATTAATACCCGATTAAAATATGGATGTCGAACCAAGTATTTAGCCTGAACAGTAATCCTGTGTGTTATAAAATGGGAAAGTATTAATGAAGGGTTAAAATTTAAAACATAAACCCATTCCCTTCTCCTTATTTTCACGTTGGCTACTTTCTTCCAAGGGAACGATATTTGCTCTCTTCATTCTCTTTTTCTTCTTCTTCCTAAAACCTAGCAAATGGTGTGGTTATCTTCCCCCTCCTCCGTTTTCGTTTTTCCCTCTCAAGCTTGAAAGAGATGATGGTATTTGAGCTCTTTCCTCTTCTCTTGTAATTTTGGCTCTCTTTTCTTCTCTTGGAACCTATTTTTATTTGTTAGCTTGATGTAAGTTCCTCACCATTTTTATTGAGCTTGGACCCTAGGTTATGGGTTATTATGGTTTGGGAGAGTATTAAATGCATGTGGGTTGTTTAAGAGAGTCATTGATGTGGGAAACCCTAAGGTGGGGTGTCATAACTATGATATTTGTGAGAGTTATGAATGCTACATGAAAATGATGGTGAAGATAATAGGAAATGGTGAATATTAATGATGGTTGTTGGGTTTTTGATAAAACCCTAATCCTAAGAATTGGGGGAAAACATTTAATGTTGTTGGGGAATTGATTTTAAAGGGAATGTGTAATATTTAGAGTGTGGGTATTGCTAATGTGTTGGGAGAATATTTAGTGATGATGAGAGATAGCATTAATGATGTTGGATGGTCATTAATGGTGGTCGATGACCATTGGTGTGAGAACCCATTAATGAGTGTGACTTTAAATGCATAATAATAAACATGAACACTAAACCCATGGTTGTGTTTGAATATATGCATTTCAGGTTGAATAATTTTGATAATGACAAAAAGAATTGAAGACTCAAAGCAAAAGTCTCAAGCTACCATGAAAACAGAGAAAACAACATCAGATCTACAAAACACGCAAGCTAATCAATTACAAGACCAGAGCTAATCGACTACAAAGCTTCTGTCTATTATATAATCAATTACAAGATCTCTCCTAATCGATTAGAGAGCTTCTATTTGTCACCTAATCGATTACACCAAGGAAGCCAATCGATTACCAAGCTGAGAAAATGAATTAAAAGCATCAGGTGCATCTGCTAATCGACTACAAGGCTGCCGCAATCGATTACCAGTATTTTGTAATATCACTAATTGATTACAACTTAAGAACTAATTGATTACAGAGTTTCTGTTTGATACCTAATCGATTACACATAAGCTACAATCGATTACCATATTGTGTAACCAAATTAAATGCATCAGGTGCCAAACATAATCGACTACAAGGTAAAGAACAATCGATTAGCAAGTTTTTGTCTCTTAGCTAATCGATTACATAGGAAAGGCTAATCGATTATAAGTCCAATTACACTTAAGAATTCAAAGTGTAATCGACTATAGCTCGAGGCCTAATCGATTACACTAGTGCCAGAATTTGGGGAAAAGTGTTTTTAAGTGGGAAACCAGCTCACTTCTCCATTGTTACTCCAATGCCCATGTTGTGCAACGGCTCTGAAGACTTTAGGGCACGTCTCCAAGGCCTATAAATGCAAGACTCCTTCAAGCTACTAAAAGCAATCCAATCCATCAAAGGGAAATCAAATCTTGAGTCCTGTGAGTTCTATTTCTTTGTTTAGTTTCATTTTCTGAAACTTAGAGCTTATATTTGTAAATCCTCTCTTGTGAGAGTTAGAAATTATGTGAGCCTTAATTTGTTCATCTACTCTATTGAGAGAGTTTATTGATTGTAAAACCAAACATCAATACACCAAGTTTATTCACTCTAGGTTGAGTGGTCACAAAGGTTGGGGTTCAACCTTTGGGTATTGAGAGTTTTAGAGATTAGGTGGGTTGCCCTTGTGCTAGTGAGGATTGAGTTCTTGAGTGTGCGACACTAGGAAGTTGTAATTGCTCATAGCTTGTATCTCTAAACTTCAATAGTGGAAATCTTTCAAGTGGGTTTCTTGAAGGCGAGACATACACCAGGGTGGTGGAACTCGTTAAATTGGTTTGCAAGTTTTTCTTCCCTACTCTCTTGCATTTACTTATTGTACTTAATTGGTATATTGATTTGATTGTGATATTATTGCTTGAACTTGAGTAACTAGGCTAAGTTAAAGTGTTGCACACCAAGTGTTTGATAAATTGCCTTAGCAACATTTGCACACTTTCTCATATTGATTCTTGCTCTGTATTTGCTATTTCTTACATACAAATATACTTAGTGAAAAATGAATCAATTTCAAAGGCATTCCAACTAAAAGTTTTAAAACTCAATTCACCCTCCCTTTTAAGTATTGAGGCCACTTGAACAACAAGTGGTATTAAAGCTTGACTCTTGGTAGATCAAGCTTAACAGCTTCAAGAGAACAATGGCCTCTAATTCTCTAAATCTTTTTCCTGAGGGTGGTGCCACAAATAGACCTCCTGCTTTCAATGGGGAAGGCTATGCTTTTTGGAAAGAAAGGATGAAAATTTTTGTACAATCTATTGATCTTAAAGTTTGGAATGCAATTCAAAATGGTCCTTTCATACCCATGCATACGGTAGATGGTAAGCAAGTAGAAAAATTGATGGATGATTGGACTAGCGAAGAAGAAAAGAAAGTCTAATATAACTATAAAGCCAAAAATCTAATCACTTTAGCTTTAGGCCCTGATGAATTCTTTAGAGTAGTTACATGTAAATCCGCCAAGGATATGTGGGATACCTTACAAATAACCCATGAAGGTACAAGTGATGTCAAAGACTCTAAGATTAGTACCTTAACTAGTCAGTATAAAAGCTTTAGATTAAATTCTGGAGAAACAATTATTGATATGCAAAAGAGGTTCACACTTATTATAAATCATCTCATTACTCTTGGCAAGACTTACACTAACAAAGAACTTATTCACAAAGTGTTAAAAAATCTCACCAGGGAATGGCAACCTCTAGTCACCGCAATTAAACAATCTCCTAGCATCAATGAAATGTCTCTTGCTACACTATTCGGTAAGTTACAAGAACAGGAACAAGAGTTGAAAGAATTAAGGATGACGGAAGAGGAAGAAAAATCTTCCAAGAAGAAAGGTCTAGCTCTCAAGGCCACTTCTATCAATGAAGAAGAATTCGCTAGTGAGCTTGATGAAGAAGAAGAGTTTGGACTGTTTGTGAAGCGCTTCAGAAAGTTTATGAGAAACAAACGCTTCCAAAAGAGCTTCAAACCTCAAGGTAAGAAACCAATTTCAAATGAAAATTCTTCCTCACCAAATTGCTTTGAATATGGTAAGGAAGGACACTTCAAGGTGGATTGTCCAAATCTCAAGAAGAAAAACAAAGAGAAAAAAGGAAGAAGAAGAGCTTACATTGCTTGGGATAAAAATGAAATAAGTAGCTCGGACGAATCTGAAAATGAGGAAGCCAATCTATGCCTCATGGCTAATCATCAAGGTGAAGATGATGAGGTAAGTCTCCTTGACTTAGATAGAAATGAATTGCTAGATGCATTTGAGGAATTATATGACAAGTTTGTTAAAATCTCAAACAAATAAAAGTTATCTAGGAAAACTATTGATACTCTTGAAATGCATCTTGTAGAACTTGGCAAAGAAAATGAATGTTTGAAAGAAGAATTAGCAAATGTTCAAGCATGCTCCAAGAATAAACCTTGTGAATTTGTAAAGAAATGTAACATCCTAGAAACTAAGGTTTTAGACTTAAATAAAACCTTAGAAAAGTTTACAAATGGTAGAGATAATTTGAATGTATTACTTGGAAATCAAAGATGCATGTTTAATAAAACTGGTTTAGGATATAACTCCACTAAAAAGGAAAAGCATTACAAAAACTTCTTTGTACCACCTAGAAAATCTTCATCACCATTCACTAAATGCAATCATTGTGGTGCTAAAGGACATAATGCTTTAAATTGCCATATTAGAAAGCTTGGACCAAAAGTGGTAAGAAAGGTGTGGGTTCCCAAAGGGACATTAGCACAAGCTAACCAAAAAGGACCCAACATAAAATGGGTACCAAGTTCTCTAAACTAATTTTGTTTTGTAGGTATGCTTCAAGGCAAGCAACACCCATTGGTACTTGGATAGTGGGTGTTCAAAGCACATGACGGGAGATATGAGAAAATTCACAACTTTCACTCCCAAAAGAAAAGGAAGTGTCACTTATGGGGATAATACCAAAGGAAGAATACTTGGCATTAGAAACATTGGTAAAAATTCTTCTACCTCAATTAGTGATGTACTATATGTTGAAGGACTCAAACATAACTTGCTTAGCATAAGTCAATTATGTGATAAAGGATATAGAGTACTGTTTGAATCTAATTGTTGCATAATTGAAAATAAGCTAAACAAGGAAGTTAAGTTTGTTAGTAAAAGAATTGATAATATTTACATGATTGATGTTGATAGTTTGTCCTCAAATGATGTGCAATGCTTCATGACTAGAGAGGATAAATCATGGTTATGGCATAGAAGAATAGCATATATACATATAGACCATTTGAACAAACTTGTTTCTAAAGAATTGGTAATTGGTTTGCCAAAGCTCAAATTTGAAAATAAATTTTATGATGCATGTCAAAAGGGAAAACAAGTAAAGGCATATTTTCAAGCTAAAAACGTTGTTTCTACTCAAAGGCCTTTACAACTTTTGCACATCGATTTGTTTGGACCTTCTAAAATCAAAAGCTTTGGTGGTAACTACTATGGTCTAGTAATTGTAGATGACTATTCAAGATGTACATGGATCTTGTTTCTTGCTCATAAAAATGAAGCATATCATGCATTCAAGAAACTAGCCAAGATTATCCAAAATAAGTAAAATTCAAAGATTGCATCCATAAGAACCGATATTGGGGGAGAATTTGAAAATCAACTATTTGAGAAATTTTGTGAAAAACATGGTATTAGTCATAATTTTTCAGCTCCTAGAACTTCACAACAAAATGGAGTAGTTGAAAGGAAAAATAGATCTTTGGTGGAGCTTGCAAGAACCATGTTAAACGAAAATAACATTGCAAAACATTTTTGGGCCGATGCGGTAAATACCGCTTGTCATGTTATGAATAGATGTTTGATTAGGCCTATTCTAAAGAAAACCCCCTATGAACGTTACAAAGGAAGAAAACCTAATATCTCTTATTTTCATATATTTGGATGTAAATGCTTTGTGCTTAACAATGGAAAAGATAATCTAGGAAAGTTTGATGCAAAAGCTGATGAGGCAATATTTCTTGGATATTCATCATCAAGTAAATCTTATCGAGTATTTAACAAACAAATAAATACTATTAAGGAATCAATTCATGGGAAATTTGATGAAAATAGCCATAACCCTCCGAGAAAGGAAGATGTTAATGATCTTGTAGGTACTCTTCAAGAATTGACTTGGATGACAAAGAAGAAGATAACAAAGAAAAAGACACAACACAAAGAGTGGAAACTCAATAAAAGGAATGGATCACCTCAAAAGACCATCCATTGGACAACATTATAGGTGATATCACAAAAGGTGTAAGTACCCGACGTTCTTTTAATACTTGCAATCATTTAGCATTTGTCTCTCAAATTAAACCTAAAACCATTGATGAAGCTATTATTGATGAACATTAGACATTGGCCATGCAAGAGGAACTAAATCAATTTGAAAGAAATGAAGTTTGGGAATTAGTGCCAAGACCCAATGATCACCAAATAATAGGTACTAAATGGGTATTTAGGAACAAGCTAGATGAAAATGGAATAATAACTAGAAACAGAGCTAGGTTAGTAGCTAAGGGTTACAATCAAGAAGAGGGCATAGATTATGAAGAAACGTATGCACCCGTAGCTAGGCTAGAAGCTATTAGATTATTATTAGCCTTTGCATGTTGTAAAGATTTTAAATTGTACCAAATGGATGTCAAGAGTGCTTTCTTAAATGGATACATTCAAGAAGAAGTATATGTTGATCAACCTCCTCGTTTTGAAAACCATCAATTTCCAAATCATGTTTTCAAATTAAGAAAAGCATTATATGGTTTAAAACAAGCTCCAAGAGCTTGGTATGAAGATTAAGCAAATTTCTTTTGAAAAATAATTTTGAAAGAGGAAAAGTTGATACAACATTATTCATCAAGCATAAAGAATGACATACTATTAGTTCAAGTGTACATGGATGATATTATTTTTGGTGCTACTAATGAATTACTTTGCAAGGAGTTTGCTAAGTTAATGCAGGATGAATTTGAGATGTCCATGATGGGAGAACTTACATTCTTCCTTGGGCTACAGATTAAGCAAACCAAAGAAGGGTACATTCATTAGTCAATCCAAATACTGCAAGGAGTTGCTTAGGAAATTCAACATGGACAAGGAAAATGAAATTGTCACTCCCATGAGCACATCTTGCTACTTGGACAAAGATAAGAAAGGTAAAGATGTTGAAATTACCAAATATCAAGGTATGATTGGATCTTTACTCTATCTTACTACAAGTGGACCGGACATAATGTTTGCCATTTGCATGTGTGCTAGATATCAAGCATGTCCAAAAGAATCACACCTCACTGTTGTAAAAAGAATAATGAAATACCTTGTTGGCACTCTAAATGTAGGTCTTTGGTATCCTAAAGGTGTTGAATGTACTCTAATAGGATATTCTGATGCTGACTTTGCTGGATGTAAACTTGATAGAAAAAGCACTAGTGGTACATGTCATTTGCTTGGTAGCTCTCTTATTTCTTGGCATAGCAAGAAACAAGTAAGTGTTGCTTTATCAACAGCTGAGGCAAAATATGTTGCAGCTAGAAGTTGTTGTGCTTAAATCCTTTGGATGAGGCAACAACTTCTTGACTTTGGTGTTATATTAGACGATGTGCCTCTTAAATATGACAATACTAGCGCTATTAACATTTCAAAGAATCCTGTCATGCATTCAAGGACCAAGCATATAGGGATAAGACATCATTTCATTAGAGATCATGTGTTAAAGGGTGATTGTATGCTTGAACATGTTGAAACTTCTAAACAACTAGCTGATATCTTCACCAAACCTCTTGCAAAGGAACAATTCATATATATTAGAAGAGAATTAGGAATCCTAGATATTTTAAATTGTGTTTGAATATTGAATGATTTTGATAATTCCTTGCTTTACAGTATGTTTAATGAGTAAGTGATTGATTGAGGCATGATATATTGAATCTTAAGTGCTTTTGTTTGAAATCTGTATGTTTTGAGTATTTTTGGGCTTCCCTAATCGATTATTAAGCCATACCTAATCGATTAGTAACCTTCTGTTTCATATATAATTGATTACACTCTGATAGCTAATCGATTACTAGCTCTCTATTTCATACCAAATCGATTAGAACCTCTGTCCAATCGATTACTGACGTTTCATCTTCCTGATAATCGATTACACACTCCTCCTAATCGATTTCCAAGGTTATATTTTTAACACAATCGATTACATACCTTACACTAATCGATTACCCCTGTGCAAAAACGTTTCAGATTCCTCAGAAAACACACACTAATCGATTAGCTTATGAGCCTAATCGATTAGCTTCACACTAGGATTACAGAATTAAATGCTTAATCCTTGTGACAGCTTTTCACCCAATCCTAATCCATTCTCCAAACCCTAATCCATTTCCCCTAACCCTATAAATACCCCTTTCCACACCACTTCCATCTCACACTATCACATTACCTATTCTTCAATATCTCAAACCTCTTAAAGCTCTTCTACTCTCTCTTCTTCATCTTTAATCATGTCTTCCTCTAGAACTGTGAAGAGAGCTAGGTCCTCCATGGCCCAAACCAACAACCCCCTTGACTTCTCAAGGTTCTTCTCCACACCAAGAGACCTTCAAAATTTCATCAAGAACTTCTCTAAAAAGGACATAATCTCCCTCATTTCATTAATGCTGAAGTATTTGACCACCCTAGCTTTACCTTCACCCAATCTCTTCATCACTATAATCTTTTTCCTTTCCTTACTCTTAAGGAAGAATTTTACTACCTCAAACTCATGAGAGTTTTCTTCTGCAACTTAAGGATTGTTGATGGGTTGCTTGAGGCAAGAGTCAAAAATATGACTCTTAGGATTACAAATAAGCAACTGGCTGAGATAACCCAACTTCTGATCTCTGATACTGAATTTGTTGGTGGCAATCCGGAAGATAAGTGGGAATTCAATGCCATTACTGCCCGTCAATCTCTTTGGAAGGCTGACCGCCCCCAAAGCAATCACAAACTAGTAGGCTATCTCACTCTTAACAATCGTCTTCTCCACTTCTTTTTAGTTAAGCTTCTTGTTCCTCGTGGTGGCAACTATGCCTTAGTTGAGGAAGATGACGTCCTCCTAATGTGGGCTATGCACAATGAGAAAGAGATCAACTGGATTCAACTCCTTAAACTGCACATGCTCAAACCCAAGGACCAACAAAATTTCCCTATGTTATCCTTCTCACCAAAATCTTCAAAGCATTTGGTGTTGATCTTGCCAGGGAATTTGCTGAGAAGGTACCCCCAAAATCATGCATTGGCACCCATCATCTCGCAAAGATGGGCATAATTTTTGTCAATGGGGCTTGGATGTCCAAGATGGAAGGTATTCATGCTAACATCCCTTTTGAGGCTCCAACAAATGATCCCATTCCTCCTCCTCCTGCCATACAAGCACCTCAAAGAGAATCCTCTGCTCCTACTGATCCTTTCACTTCACTTTATGCATATCTAGATCGGCGTTTTGATAGACTTGAGAACACTCTTCAAGAGTTTCAAATGACCGAGCAACACTATGAACTCATGCAACAACGTTATGAAGAGCTGTCTCACCAAATTTCTGAATTTTGCTTTTTTAATCCGGATAATTAGATCCTAGTTTATCATGTCTTGTTAGGATATCTTTGATTATGTTTTTCCTTTCTGCAAATTTCCTTCATGTACCTTTCCTTTCAATGAATACAATTTCCTTTCAATTATGTCTTTATTGTCTCATTTATTTTTGATGTTTACAAAGGGGAAGAATAATTGAAGTTCATCTAAAGTAAATGAATCTATTAAAATATGAATTTTCTAAAAACAACAAGTGGTTATCTTTATTTTTTTCTGGCATAAACTCCTTTAGATAGGGGGAGATAATTTTTGAGATAACTCTGAAGATAATGATTAAGAGATAACCTTAGAGATAAATTTAAAGATAATTATTAAAGATAATGATTAAGAGATAACCTTAGAGATAAATTTAGAGATAATCATTGGTGATAATTTGATTTAAACTAACACCCTCATGAGATGAACATTGTTTGTAATCATCAAAAAAGGGGAGAATGTGTTTGAATATGCATTTCAGGTTGAATAATTTTGGTAATGACAAAAGGAATTGAAGACTTAAAGCAAAAGGCTCAAGCTACCATAAAAACGGATAAAACAGTATCAGACCTACAAAAACACGCAAGCTAATCGATTACAAGACCAGAGCTAGTCGACTACGAAGCTTATGTCTGTTACATAATCGATTATAAGATCTCTCCTAATCGATTAGAGAGCTTCTATTTGTCACCTAATCGATTGCACCAAGGAAGCCAATCGATTACCAAGCTGAGAAAATGAATTAAAAGCATCAGGTGTATCTGTTAATTGACTACAAGGCCGCCACAATCGATTACCAGTATTTTGTAATGTCACTAATCGATTACAACTTAAGAACTAATCGATTACAGAGTTTCTGTTTGATACCTAATCGATTACACATAAGCTACAATCGATTACCATGCTGCGTAACCAAATTAAATGCATCAGGTGCCACACATAATCGACTACAAGGTAAAGAACAATCGATTAGCAAGGTTTTGTCTCTTAGCTAATCAATTACATGGGAAAGGCTAATCGATTACAAGTCTAATTACACTAAAGAATTCAAAGTGTAATCGATTACAGCTTGAGGCCTAATCGATTACACTAGTGCCAGAATTTGGGGAAAAGTGTTTTTAAGTGGGAAACCAGCTCACTTCTCCATTGTTACTCCAATGCCCATGTTGTGCAATGGCTTTGAAGACTTTAGGGCACCTTTCCAAGGCCTATAAATGCAAGACTGCTTCAAGCTACTAAAAGCAATCAAATCCATTAAAGGGAAATCAAATCTTGAGTCTTGTGAGTTCTATTTCTTTGTTTAGTTTCATTTTCTGAAACTTAGAGCTTATATTTGTAAATCCTCTCTTGTGAGAGTTAGAAATTGTATGAGCCTTCATTTGTTCATCTACTCTATTGAGAGAGTTTATTGATTGTAAAACCAAACATCAATACACCAAGTTTATTCACTCTAGGTTGAGTGGTCACAAAGGTTGGGGTTCAACCTTTGGGTATTGAGAGTTTGAGAGATTGAGTGGGTTGCCCTTGTGCTAGTGAGGATTGAGTTCTTGAGTGTGGGACACTAGGAAGCTGCAATTGCTCATAGCTTGTATCTCTAAACTTCAATAGTGGAAATCCTTCAAGTGGGTTACTTGAAGGCGAGACGTACACCGGGGTGGTGGAACTCGTTAAATTAGTTTGCAAGCTTTTCTTCCCTACTCTCTTGCATTTACTTATTGTACTTAATTGGTATATTGATTTGATTGTGATATTATTGCTTAAACTTGAGTAACTAGGCTAAGTTAAAGTGTTGCACACCAGGTGTTTGATAAATTGCCTTAGCAACATTTGCACACTTTCTCATATTGCATCTTGCTCTGCACTTGCTATTTCTTACATACAAATATACTGAGTAGAAAAGGAATCAATTTCAAAGGCATTCCAACTAAAAGTTTTAAAACTCAATTCACCCCCTTCTTGAGTATTGAGGCCACTTGAACAACAGTGGTGGTTGTGGTGAAATAAATGAAAAGGAAAATGATTTGATAATGATAATGTTGTAAACACCAAGTGTTAATTTAAAACATATAAATCTTGGTGGGTAAATAGAAAGTAATAGTATGGTATATTGTGTGGTGTAGGATCTATTCCGAACGACGAGGCGGGACCGTCGAATCGCTCGGGTTACTTATTTTAAGGTAGGAGAGGAGTTTATATTCTAAATGCATGAGTTGAATATTGGTTGATTTTTATATGTGATATTGCACATGTTTGCCTTGCCTTTGTTGTATTGATGAATTATGATGTTGAGTATAAATGTTATATGCTTGACAAATATGTGATATGCATTTAGAATATTGGTGGTATGCTTTGTGGTGATTGATAATTATTATGTTTTACTGAGACAAATGTCGTGCTCTTTGTTGTTGAGAACATATGTGAATTCACCACAAATATTGATTAATAAATATTGATGATGAGTGAAGATGAATGTTGTTGTTGAGCATACCCTTGAGCAATTGATGAATGTTATTATTGATAATTGTTGGTGCCATTGTGGTTGATGTAAGTAAGAACTTATATGTGTAAGTTGAATTGTGTTGATGGAAAATATTGTGGATGCCACACTAAGATATGAAACAATGGCAATAACCAATGAAATTAAAATCCATTAAGAATTGAGTAGTGATGTTGATAATGGTGATGATTTGATGAGTGATATGGTAGGATGCATAGTGTGAGAAATGCATTGATTGGTATTTGCATCCATGACATATCATACGCTGTCCATGTGGAATGTTAGGGGTTCCAATAGGTGGGCCTAGTGGGAGGGCGACCCAGTACACGGGTAAAATTATTGTTATTCCCTAGTGATTCTTGGAATCACGAAGCTGTCCATAGATTGGTGACAAGGCACCCTACATGGCGGGCCTAGTGGGTGGGTGACTTTGTGATGAGTAAGTGACCTCGGTGTCCCTATGGGGCACGACTCTCTCGATGTGTGTTCGGGAGGGGCTCGTAGCACTTTTGGCAAGTGAGGCCATGATGTTGATCCGCAAGTCACAGGGTGACTAGTGCTACATATGGGCGATAGTGGTTTAGTACCAGTGAAATATGGTGTTATGCATGCAAGATTTAAGATATAAGTGTATACATTTACTATTGCAGTAGGGGCATAGTAGCACACCTATGCTTGACCCACACACTATATGATGTTGTTTCCCACAGTCGGATCTGTAATTTGAAAATGATTCCTTTGTGCATATGCATTAGTGTAAGAGCATTTGCATATAGCATGGTGATATTCCAAAAGAGGATAAGTTGAGATGATGGTTGGATTAGATAAAACAAGACCTAAAAACAACAAGTAAAATGTGAATACAAAGAAAAGACCTTGTGTATGAGTGATGATAATTGTGTTAGCCCAATATGATGATGGGCAATGATGTGTATGTATATATACTTTGCTATGAGTTTGATTGATGGATATGATATATGTATATGTTGTTGGAATGGGGAAATTATGATGATGATTGATGATATGATGCAAAGTATACATGTTGTTTATATGCATATACACATAATCACAAATGTATTCATATTCATCGCTTGAAATGTATAACTCGCTCTCCTATGCTGTCATTTTTTAGCATTGTGATACAGGATATTCATGGGATAAGATTATGTTTTGAATGAAAGCTTTTGGGGAAGGTAAATAGTGATAATGAAATGTCTTAGCCGGCAACGATTGTCAATTGTGGTGTTGTGAGTGAATTGTACATGATAATGTTAATGATTATTGGCTTTGATGGATATTGTGTACATGACAATATTGATAATTATTAACTTTGTGGATATGTAAATGACAATGTAAATGAAAGATAATGTTCAAATCATTTTGTGGATCACATCTCTATTCTTTTGTACCTACCATTATGTGATGCTTGAACCAATGTATTTGAATGCCATTGTAATGGTGATATTATTCATGTCAATGAGGAATTGATGAATTTATGATTATTATGATGATTGGAGATTATATATGAGATATGTGGTTAAATTGTAATAGTGGATTTATATGTATATTGAGGAAGTGGATGGGTCATATTTTGATCCAAGAGGTTTTAAGACATGGGACTAGGGTGCATAATCTCTATTACATATTTGAATCTTGTTGGCATTGGTTTGAAACATAATTGTGTGGTTTGAATGGTTTTAGTCATGATACTACTCACAAAATACATTTTTATGCATAATCATGCAAGTGACAGGGTCATATTGAGTTTTATGAGGTTTAGATGTCATGGGATGGTTCTAATAGGTCATATTTATGATTTAGAACTTGTGTGAATTGGAACGAACCAATTCCATTGAGAAGTGAGGCTTATGTTGCATGTTATAGTTTAGAAATGGTCAAATGAAATTCCATGCATAACTTAGTCATATGTTGGAATTTTGGCAAACAGAATGCGTCAACAGTTCCAAAATGGGGAAAACATAGTGCCCATAAAGTTTCGAAGCAATCAAAGTTGAAACGGGCAAAATAGGTAGGTTGAAAGTTGATTTATAGGTTTGGGCTATCATTTTAGCTTAAGCGAGGCTTTAAATAAGTTTAGGGATGCATTATGTTGAATTCTCACTCAAGCGAGTGCCAAATGGGTGGTTTCTACCAAACTTTCGCTCAAGCGAGCTGATCAGGGTCTGATACTGTCAAATTTTTGCTCAAGCGAGAGCTTAAGCAAAAATCTCGCTTAAGCGAGCAAATTTTCGCTCAAGAGAGTTGATTTAGCTTTTGTTTTCTTCATGAAAGTTGTAGAGAATTTTGTCGCTGTCGTTTTGATACCCAATTTCTGTCGATCGAAGGTCAGTAGCCCAAGTTATGCTCAAAATACTAAAGGGTGTTCAAACTGAAAATTTCAGCAGGGCTGGTTCTACAAATTTGTGAATTAGGCAGTCTTCAGGGCATAATTGGCCTTTGACTTCTTCATGAAAATTATAGATAAATGTGTTAGGGAGGTGTAGAATTCAGGTTTGAGAAATCAGGGTGTGACAGATTCAACCTTCTATATGTCCAGAAATTATTTGATCTGGAATTATTTAAATTGAACTGATTGTGTTATGTATGTGATACCCTTAGGTTGGTATTCCTTGGTTCCCTTCGTCATATATGGAAAGGGAATGATACCCTATTAGGGACCCGCAGCTAGGGTCGATCTATTCTTAAGTCTATTAAGGCTTATAGTTTATGTTTCCGTTGTCGGATCACATGTCGTCTAGGATTTAGGATTAATTTGTCGGGGTTGTATTATTTGCAAAAATATTTCTCTAATTTTTAGTATACCCTAGAAATTAGTTATACGAATTTAAGCGAGACACCGCAATAATCTCTAAAGTCCAACTTTATATATATATATATATATATATATATATATATATTACGCTTATTTTATAAACAAAATAATGTAAAGATTATAATCTTTTTTTTAAAGAACCATTCAATTTTGTTAATGTTTTATATTTATAATTTATTTCATAGTTTTTTTCCTACAGGGTATCAATTTCACTTCCTAGTTTTAATATAACTAACATAATTAGAAGTATTAATTTCAATTCACCAAAAAAAGTTTATTTAAAATTTGGAAATTTTTATTAATATGGAAATAAATTATTATTTTCTTACATTTACCCATTTTGTTATGCGTATACATGTGATATAAAAGGAAATTAATTATGATAATAACTTGTCATGGGATTTTATAATATATTTGTGTGTTCATATCATAATATGATAAAATGATAATATTTTTTTATACTAATATTGTAATATTTTAACTGATAACTTTTTGTCTAAATTAGATTATAATCTTTTTTTTAAAATTATAATCTAAATATTAGATTGTAATATATAAACTAGGTTATGGAGATTATATGATTATAAGCTGTTACATTTTTCTATAGCTAGCTATTACATTTTTCTATTTTATTCGATCAATAAATTAATTTAAATAATATGATATCAATCAACAACAAATAATTTCATATCCTTTTTCTTACAATTTTATCTCAAAAGAATTATTATTTTAAACAATCTAAAAATTAAATTATCTTAAAATCAATTTTACCTACCCATATTTAAGCATATATAATAATCAATGACAATTGTTATCGAAATATATCCAAAACTAATGGCATCCAAATACACACTAAATATAAACGACAATGCATAATGAGACTACACTTTTATAAATTTTTAAGATTTTAAATTATATTTTAAAATATTTTTAAAGTAAATTTTTTGGACTTTTTTAGATGTGATATTAATAGGAAAATATAAAATTTTAGATGTTTGCACCTCTTTATTTTATTACTAACTTCACTTTGACACATTATTGGTAATTATTATTTCCAAACCACCTTTAAACATAATTTTAATTATTAAATAATTTAAAGTTTTTACTTTTAATGTCATGCATCACTTTACTGCATAAGATCTATCCTCCATCATCATCATCATCATATTTTCCCAATTTACAAAAATGTTAATGTTTTGCAATCATTATAATTATGTTAAATGTATTAAATCGATATATGTAGTAAGATTAAAGATATAGATATAAGTAAAATATTTTCATGGGCATAAATATGAGAAAATAATAAAACATTTTAAAATTCACATAAAAACTTTCAACCAATTTTCAAACTGAGCTATAATTATTTTTAATATTTATTGCTAGTAATTTTAATTATGTTAAATATATTTAAAAAATAAATTTAAAAATTTAAAAATAAATCATATTAATATGATAATAGTCAACAATAAAATTTAAAACTTTGAAATAATTATGGAATTAACGTTTATGCTTTGTTAAAAAAACATTAATTTTTATGTTAAATATGTATAAATCATAAAAATATTGATGAATACAAATATAACGAAACAATATTTCATATTAAAATAAATATAAAAAAGTATTAAACCACAGTACCAGATAATTTTTGTAATTATTTTAAATATATATCAAAACTATAAATATTTTTAATAAATAAAAATGTAAGGAAAAAATGAATTATATTAAAATTAACATTAAATAAAATAATGGTTTAATTTTCATATATTAATATATATGATATTTTTCTTACAATTATGTGATGTATATATTCATATTTCTAATTAATTTTGTTTATTTTTTAATATATTTAATGTAAGTATAAATATTAATTCAAAATTATTTTAAATTTTTAAATTTAATTAATTTTATTTTAATATTAAATAATTTATTATCTTATCATATTTATGTTTATTATTATTATTATTTTGATTATAATTGAACTTTGTTGATTTAATATATATAACCTAATTAGAATTATGAATAATTTTTATTTTATGAAAATATGATCCAGATGAAAGTAGTGGTAACGTCTTAACTTGAATTTACTGGTTAATTATTTATAACCGAATAATAAATTAAAAGTTGTTAACTATAATTAATTAATATGGGGTAAGTTAAATAAAGGTTTAGGAATAATTTAAAGTTACCAGATCAGTTATTCAAATTAATTAAACAAGTAAAATAACTAAAATCCCTCTAACCATAAAAAACTATTAGTTAAGATAATCTAAGTTGGTTAAGGGTAGTTATGTCCTTTAATCCTTTTGGTTAATCACCAAAATCAAATACGCTTATATTTAAATCATAAAAACCAACCCTAATTAATCTCTCAATTTAGTGGCTCATTGTAAGATCCCTCTTTTACTTTTCTTTTATTTCAAGCATTTAAATAAAAATCTCAATAAATTTTTCATAAAAATATTTAATTAACAATCTATTCAATTATCAAACCTTTATTTAGCCTTAAAGATCTCAAAATCAGCCTTTATACAGCAACTATGAAGCCTAAAATTCATTTACAAGCATAAAATCAGTTTGGGAAAAATAGGGGCCTGATGCTATACGCGCCATCCTCACACTACACACCATCCTCACGCTACGCGTGGACACCCTCGCAGCCCTGACGCTACGCGCCAGGCTGGCGCTACGCGTCAGGCATGACAGTAGCAGCAATGTTGTTGTCATGACATTTTATACTATAATTCCAACTTCCTGATATCCTATCTTACCCAATTGAACTTCAAACCTTACCAAACTTTAAAGGCACTATATTACACCCATTCCAGAGCTGCTGGCGTAGTCCGTTTCCCAAAATTCCCATCCAGTAATGAGATATTCATAAAAATGCATTTAGGCCAACTTATGGCTATATTTTCACATCAAATCACTTTAAAGCCATTCAAATGTAAATTAGATATACAAATAAATTCTAAATGTTCATAAGGACCTATTAAGCATTTTCAGGGATACTAAATCCTACCGGATCTCTATTTTACCCATCCAGTTGCTTAATTTCATTATTAAATTCAATAATTAATCAATCCAACTTCATAATTTCATTTCTAATCTTAATAAATTATTCACCTCATACTTTCCACACAATCACACAATAATCATACAATATAATTCCTGCCAATAATGCATGATCATAGATATCATATGGCTCTGTGCCATAATCATATTCATATAAGAAATCCCTAGTTATTATGCATGATCAACTATTTATTGGCTTAATGGCATATAACATCCATCGTAAAACACCACTAAAAAAAACCTTAAATAGTTACCTCGATTTAGTGACCACCGGAAACCCGTCGTTAAATAGCGACCGAGTTAGCGACCGCTAGGAGAAAAAGGACCAAAAAAGAGGTTAGTGACTCCGTTAGCGACCATAGAAAAAGTGGTCGCTAACAATTACAACACTCCGTCACTATCACCGTCGCTAAATCCACCCTCGTCGCTGGTGCGGTCGCTAGATTTCACCTCCCTCTTTTTTTTGTTTCCCTTTAAGGTTTTTTGTTGGCGCCAAACCATAGCGACGGTAGTGACCGTCGCTAAGTTTCCCTCCAAACATTAGCGATGTTGAGACCACGTCGCTATGTTTTGTACTAGTGACGGTTGATTGGCCGTCGCTATGATTTTCGGTCTTCCCTCCATAATTTTACTTTTAAGAAGGGAAGGTAATGACGGTGGGGTGACACCGTCGCTAATATTTAGGGGATTAGTGACAGAATTGTGTGGCCGTCGCTAATATGCAGGAGATTAGTGACGGAATTGTGTGGCCGTCGCTATTATTTTCGGTCTTCCCTCCATAATTTTACTTTTAAGAAGGGAAGGTAGTGACGGTGGGGTTACACCGTTGCCAATATTTAGGGGATTAGTGACGGAATTGGGTTGCCGTTGCTACATGTTTTAATTTGTAGTGACGTTTTTATCGATGGTTTTGTGTCGTCGCTAAGGGTTAGTGATTAGCCTCTCCCCTAATCATTTGCCCTAAATCTCCCTCCCTCCCTCTGGTTCCTCCGTCCTTCTCCCTTCCTCCCCCTGACTTCCTTTCTCCCTTACTCGGCCCTCTGTGCTCCTCCCTCCGTTCCACTTTCTCAACGACTGGCTCCCTTCCGATGAAGACATCCCTTTCGCCATTCTCTGTGGGCTCCTTCATCTTCGTCGAGGACCCTTCCCTTTTCTGACGTCGTCTACGAACCCTGCATCGAAGCTTGAGACCCTTCCCTCTTCCAAACACACTCTCATCAAACTCTTGAAAGGTTTCCTTTTTCATTTTATTTCTCTGATTCTCCTTCTTTCTCTGATTTTGTGTTCCAAGTCTTCTAGCGGTGTTGCCAGTAGGTGACACCAGTGTGTGTTTGGTGCAAATAAATAATAGGTCTTCATTAAGTTAAATAAATTAATTCAGTTTGGACTGGTGCACTTCCTCTAAATGAAGACTTTGTACTTAATAGGCCTCCTCAGTGTCTTTTTCTGCATTCTATCATTTTTAGGCCTACTTACAGTTCTAGAGGCAATACATTAAAGGAAATTTTGACATCACCTTTAGGAACAATCTTTAGTGACTACCACAAAGCAGGTAGACAGATCAACTTACAGAAGTTTGTTCTAGCTTTTGAGTTTGAGTGTGAGAGAATGCAATTCCATTACATATTTGGTTGAGAATTTTGCAGTTTATAATGATTATGTTCAGTTTGAACCCAAATAAGATATATGTACAGTGCCTAAAACTGGAGTGATAAATTTTGATAGAGAAAGTATTTATTATATTTTTGTATTTATTATACAATATATAGTTAAACATGTTTTTTTTAATAAAAGTTTATTTTTGGTAAATAGTTAAAATTAGTTTAATGAAAGCAATATATCAATTGGTGGAACTTGGGAAGTTTAGTAGAGAGGGGATGATACCCAATTTTCAATTGTAGATTGTATTGTATAGTTTAAAGAAGAAACTATATATTAACTTCATTGTCAGTTGTCATAAAGAATCCAATTGTTGCAATGTTATGAACCTGGCAGAAAAGTAAAGCTGTAGTTTCATGAGAAGTTTTGGTTTGTAATGCTTATATCCCTTCCTATTAATGATTATTCCTTGTAATAGGTAGTTTACATTCTCTTTCTTAAACTTTTTTTAATTATTATTCTGTAGAACAGTTAGTGAGGTATGCAATCATGGCCTATCTTCTTGTTGACAAAATACGTGCCTATCTCTTCTACTTTTGTGAGTATTGGAGAGTGTGAAATTTTTGGGTGCAACCTATAAATTTTTAAGTAATTCTCTCTAAGTGGCCAATTAGATATTGTTTATTATTCAACTAACACCATAATTTGTTTGTTGCATTTTAAAATTGACATGAAGGGCTTTACGTTTTCATGGTTGATTTTGTCAACTTGAACATGGCCATAAGTCGCTGCCATGACTTTGCCATCTCACTCCAATCTTTTGTGCTTCTATTTTACATTTTCATTTATGCTTCCACCGACTTCTTGGCCATTCTTTTTCTATGGACAGCTTCTTTTGTTGAATAATAATAACACATCATGTACTTTTTTTATAAAAAAAAGAAGAAAAAGGTGTGAATGCCAATCAATCAATTCTATTTAGGCCTCCTAAGATATCTCAATTCGGTGCCTTTTCGCTGGATTGACCCAATTCAAACTAATTAACAAAAAGATTGTGATCTGGTGCAGGATAAGAAACAGCCATAGAAGATGCAGTAGCTTGAGGCTTAGTAAGGGTACCAACATTATAAGTTTGATGGTAGTTAGGTTTTATAAATGATTTATAAGTGGAAATTGATTATAAGAATAAGGGGTTTTAGGGATAATTTAGTCATTGCTAGGCAATTGTATGCACTGTACAGTACTTGACTACTTGCTAAATTGGAATTCTAGGTTTGATTGCTTCTCTGCCCAATGTATGCAAGGAAGGATGAGTTCTATTGATCTTTTATGTGTAATCAAATTTTGATCTGATGTAATGGATTTGCTTTAACATTTTAATAGAACTAAAATTATATTTGTTTAAAATACATCCGGTTAAGAAATTCTAGGTTTAAGAAAGATGGACTTTAGTATATGTTTAAAAACAAATATGGTTAAATATATATCTGAAACAGGCTTGAAAATGTTAACTCTCTTGCGCAGCACCAGACTGAGTGCAAGTTCAAGAATTAAATAATATATATCTGCATCCTAGACTATTTAAGTAAACAACACCCTAAAAAGAAGATGATTTGGGACTTAGGGACTTAGCAGTCCTAGATTTTATTTTTAATTTTTTCTTAGGAATTTACTGTAATGGTGCCTAGCATCCTAGACCATTTATGAAACAATGAAAAACCAGTAAAAGCATATATCATATATATCTGCATCTAATGGATTCATTGTATTTAAAAAGTTTCAATGTTATCTTTAACTATTAGTTTTCTTTAATTTCTTTTCCATTTCATGCTAATTACTGAAAACCTCTTTTCAATGAAAGATGAACTTTTAATTAAGGGGTGAAAAACATTTTAAGGTGTTTCTTGGAAACTTAGCAGAAACTACAAATACTTATAAGGGATAAATTTGTTGAGTTTTAGGAAATTTACCTGTTATTCCAGTCAATTGTGTTTATCTCCCAATCTTGTTACTTCAAGTTTTGGGAAGTTTCTGATCTAAATAGGACCCTGTTGTCTCCTGTTGCCAATAATTTATTTTATTCATTCTATATATCATATGTAACCTATATATCATATGTTGTCTCCTGTTGACCTGAATATTTTGTTGATATAATGGATTTCTTATTTATTTTGGACCTTTAATCGTAAGGCCTCCCACTTAACTATCTCCCTTCAAGTCTACCTCAAAGCTAGAAATTAGAAATGATTTATGAAAGTGGTTTTTATGTCTGCTTACTCAGGGGAGATATATATACCAATACTAAAAGCTGATTGCATGTACAAAAATAAACTGTAATGGAGTAAATGAAAGCAAACCCAGAAAAGATAACATTTTTTAAATTCAAATTAATTTTAATAAATTGAATTTTTGTTCATTGTTCTTGCTTATAGTAATGACATTATATGTAATATTTTTATAATTTTGGCGATGCTTCCATGACATTTCCGTTTCTTGATTTTTTGGGTTTCAAGTTTCCCCGTCCCCGTTTTCGTCCCCGTTTCCGTTTCCGTTTCCGTACCCGTGCTACCTAGTTTTTGTTTGTTTTATTGATAATCATCATATCATATCATTTGTATTTTTTTCGAAAATCATGTATTGATAATACTTAGTGTAATGTGTAATATATGCTACTTTTTATGATGCTTCGTAAATGATATACATAGGGGTAAATATTCTCAAATTCTAAAATTTGTTACCTTGTTTAGCTCTTCTAGTTTGGCAATATATACACCTTTAGTTTCATCTTCACCATCCTCATATACTCACAAGATTTTAATTGGGTTTCCTTTTGATGGAGCATTGCCTTGAGATTAGAGAGCTCTTCATAAATTTATTGTCTATGTTGATTTGATGCTTAAACCTTTTTTGGTTTTCCATGCAGCTCTACACGCTGTGTGGTCTGTGTTCGTGAGTCTTCAACTTCGTCTCTATTGTTGTATCACTTTTCCAGGTAATCCCTAAACCTAATTTCCTCGTGATCTATAACCTATTATGATTGCGTATGCATGTTGATTGTTGTTTGTTAGTGGAGAGCAGAGCTCATTAGGCATTGCGTATGTGTGCTGATAACATATGTTAAAACTGTGCATGTGTATATTATTTGTTAGTGGAGAGCAGAGCTTATTAGGTATTGGTTTTATGTGCTGATAACATGATTTTTTATGCATGTGTAATGTTGTTTGTTAGTGGAGAACAGAGCTCATTAGGCATTGGTTTTATGTACTGATAACATGATTTGGTGTTCATAACTGTCAATATCATATACAATGCGTAGCATATATATTTATCTATACTGGGGAGTTTTCTGTATGTAACAGGCCATTTCTAAATTTTGGAAATGTCTAGTTTACAGGGGAGACTCTGCCAAAATTTTGGCAGGCTCCCTTTCTTAGGGAACATAAAAAATGAAACTCAACTTTAATAATGTAGGGTTTAGTCGTGTGTGTACCCATTAGATTCCCGTTCAAGTTTCAAAACAACCGGCTGATGTACCGTGTTGTGTTGGATCTTGAATTGTCCCGGTTGGACAGTTTGGTATGAATTTGTAACCAGTAGGGCGTAACCCATCAATGTTGTATGTGGTCTATCTTGAGACGTTGAATGTTTGTTTGAAATTTTAGTTATGGTGTTTCGTATTGTCTCCAGGGTGCATGTCTGCGTGTAGTGTTTCATACCGTACATATCTCTGTGTACTCGGGGACCAATGCGAAATGCTGCCGAAATTTCAAATGAACATCAACGACACAAGATAGACCATATACAACATCAATGGGTTACGGATGGTTGCATATTCATCCCAAATGGGATAGGGCCCCACTAATTTGCAACATTAAAGAGATAGAGAGTGATTCACAACCAATAGTTGAATAAAATTTAAGCTAATTTAAAGTAACAAAAATTATGCTTGTTAGATATTGTAAATGGAGGTACCGGCAAATCGGCGATGGATGTACAACCGACTGGATCGCAGTCGGCAAGTGACTGAGGAGTTTATGATGGGGCTATTGGAGTTCATTCCATTCGCTACGGCAAACATGCCTGGATTTAAAATGACTCAGAAGATTCGTTGTCCGTGCTCAAGGTGCAAATGCATGAGTTTTGAATACGCGGATGATGTCATGTGCCCCCAACTGAGAAAGGGTTCATGGAAACATACCACTGCTGGTACAACCATGGTGAGCAGTTACCGCCTAGACCATCAGGCGTAACCGTGTAACAGTCTTACTACGAGGTTGAAGGAAACAGGGATACGTACAACAACATAGAACAAATGGTGATGGATCATGTTGGACCCTCCACAAGGCGTATATTAGAACATGATGACCAAGCAGGGAATGAGGATGACAATGTAGAGGAGGATCCTAATCCGGAGGTGAAGAGATTTTATGATTTGTTAGTGGCGGCTCAGACTCCATTGTGGGACGAGTGCAAGAGTCACACTGAGTTATCCACCTCCCTAGCTGCTTTGAGCCTAAAGGCAGATTATAATCTTTCTGGAGGTTGTTTTAATAGGATGGTCAATCTGATGGGTTCCACCATGCCTAATGATCATCGAATGCCAACAAACCTATACCATGCTAAGAAACAAGTGGCAAACTTTGGGTTGGGTTGTGTGAAGATAGAGTGTTGTGTTGGTGGATGTATGCTGTTCAGAAATGAGTTTGCAGATAAAAGTGTCATAAAATGTCTACATTGTAATGAGGAACGCTACAAAACCGTTAAAAGGAGAGGGAAGGTAACCTGGACGGCCAGGAAGAAAATGTGATACTTCCCTATAACACCGCGTCTTCAATGCCTGTATGCCTCATTGTCCACGGTAAAACATATGCGTTGGCATGCTCTAAGGCCAACAAAAGAGGGGTTTCTTTGCCATCCTTCCGACGGGAAAGCATGGAAGTGTTTGGATGAGCTATACCCGGACTTTTCTGGCGAGCCGCGCAATGTAAGACTTGGCTTATGTACTGATGGGTTTAACCTGTTCGGTCAATACATAAGAGCTTACTCTTGTTGGCCAGTCATACTGACCCCATACAATCTGCCTCCTGATATGTGTATGAAGAGGGAGGTCATGTTTCTATCTATACTGGTTCCAGGACCCAAAAATCCAAAGGCGAACATAGACGTGTTTTTGCAACCGTTAGTTGAAGAGTTATCACAATTATGGGATGTCGGGGTAATGACATACGATGCATCTTTGAAGAACAATTTCATGATGCGTGCTGTTTTGATGTGGACTATTAACGACTTCCCGGCCTACGGTATACTTTTTGGATGGTCAACGTCTGGGAAGCTTGCTTGCCCTGTATGCATAGAACATACCGAGGGGGAATCACTCCCTGTTAGTGGCAAGACAAGTTTCTTTGACTGTCATAGAAAGTTTCTACCATTGGATCACCCGTTTAGGAGAAACAAAACCGCTTTTAAGAAGAACAAGGTTGTTAATGAACCTCCACCATGTAGGTTATCCAGTGCACGGGTTTGGCAGAGGGTCGAAGAGTATCCCTACATCTGGGACAAGAGTGTTAAGGAGTTTGCGGGTTATGGTAAGGAACACCACTGGGTGAAGCAGAGCATCTTGTGGGATTTTCCATATTGGAAAGACTTGTTGTTAAGACACAACATTGATGTCATGCACACTGAACGTAATGTTTTCATGAATATTTTTGACACTGTTATGGACATCAAGGGGAGAACAAAGGACAACGAGAAGAGTCATCTAGACCTTCCAATTTAGTGTTCTAGGAAAGAGTTGGAATTGAGGGATGCGGGACGTGGAAGAATGTTTAAACCCCATGCAAAATATGTTTTAACTAGACCGCAACAGATTGCTGTGTGTATTTGGATGAATGGGTTGACCCTGCCTGACGGATTTGCTTCTAACTTGAGTAGATGTGTCGACATGAAGGAGGGCATGGTGTTTGGCATGAAAAGTCATGATTGCCATGTCTTTATGCAACAACTACTCCTGTACGCGTTTCATGCCTTACCAAAGCCTATTTGGAAACCGTTGGTTGAGTTGAGTCACTTCTTTAAGGAGTTGACAGCAACTTCATTGACTGTGGAGAAACTTGTGAAGATGGAAGAAACTATCCCGGTATTGATTTGTAAGTTGGAGCAGATTTTCCCACCAAGTTTTTTTGACTCGATGGAGCATTTGCCTATCCATCTACCATACGAGGCCTTGGTTGGTGGCCCCGTGCAGTATCATTGGATGTATCCATTCGAAAGGTGAATGCCAGAACTCTTTAATTTCCTTGCAAACATTTCTTATAATAGTTTTTTCTAACTTAACATTTGTTTATGATTTGAAGATTATTACACTCTTTAAAAGACAAAGTGTCAAACAAAGCCTGTGTTGAAGCATTAATTTGTGAGGCATACTTAGTCGAAGAAATAACAACTTTTGCTTCTTTCTATTTTCCAACGGAGATAGAAATTAGAATGAGTAGAATTCCCCGTAATCTTGGGGTAGCCACCCACACAGGGTTTGATGAACAAATATCGATTTTTAACTATCCTGGTCATCCAGGGGCAAGCTCATAAAATGTTACATTGATGAGAAAGATCGAAAGGTAGCTCACTTGTACATTCTTCTAAATTGCCCAGAAGTGGAACCATTTCTTGAGTAAGTCTTAAAAGTTATATGTTACATTCTAAACCTAGCTTTTATAGTATCTAAATTTGTTTCCTTTAAATAGCTTATATACAGATATGCTAAAACTTGAGCAAAATGATTTAACTGATGACCAAATTCATAGTGAGGTGTCATCCAAGTTCGTTGGTTAGTTCGCACAACACGTAAGACCCGTATACCGAGTGTTCTTTATCTGTGCTTCTAACTCCCGGTATCTAACGATGACCTATTTGTTATATTGTACATAGATACAAGACCCTAACAACCATATTGAAGATTCTTTACTCCAAGCCCTTTCTTGGGGGCCAGTGAAAACTGTTAAAAATGGCCTATTTACTACGTAAATGGCTACAAGTTTAATATTTTTCAATGGAGTGAAGGGATGCGTACCCATAACTACGGGGTTTGTGTTAGAGGCACCACCGGACAGTTAGAAGAAGACTTTTATGGAGTGCTGACAGAGATTGTTGAAGTTTCATTCTCTGGACGACTAAGAAGAGATATTGTTCTATTCAAATATGATTGGTTCGACAACACAGTCGGTGTTGGAACAAAGTTGACAACAACTACGGCTTAGTTGAGGTCAAGAAGAATGGTAGATATAAAGGGTTTGATCCTTTCATTTTTGCCCAACAAGCTGAGCAGGTTTATTACACCAACTTCCCAGGAGGACATCAGGACTAGTATGCAGTCATCAAGGCCAAGGCCCGAAGTCAGATCACTAACAATGTCTCCGAGGAGGTCGATGACGCTTATCAGCTTGCACCACATGAGCTCAACGATGGTAATTTGTTGTTCAACATTGATCCAGTCATAATGGATGAGGCACTCGCCACTACGGGGGGTGAACACATTGACAAAGACCTTGTCTCTCGATCAAAATGGTCTAGAGCTGATTTGGATACTGATGAATTTAAAACTGAAACTGAGGGGGAATTTGAAACTGAAACAGACACAGAGTATATAGTTGTTAAACATATATGACATAGGTTTATATATATCCTGAGACTAACCTTTCTTTTCATGATTTTATCCACAGATGACAGGACGTCGACTACCCTTCAGTAGGGGTTGTGGGTGCAGGACCCCGACATCCCGTCTGGGGACTCCCACCCCAGAGCAGGGAACCACTCTATCACCATTGCATACAACTCCATCACCACCACAGCGGACCACTCCATCACCACCACAGCTGACCACCCCATCACCACCACAACTGACCACCCCAGAGTAGACTCCTGGAGTTGGTGGCTTGGAGGACCCTGGCCATCAGGCCACCCCACCTCCGGCATCCCCTCTACCCATGTTAGTACCCGTGCCGGCCGGAGACGAGTAAGTCACTAAAACTCAAATACTTTTATGTTATTTGTATGGTACTTTATTTTAAACTTTAGTGGAAAGACTTGTTGGTTTATTATATGTTACTTTAATTAGTACTTGTATAGATTGAATTGTACTGGGAACTCTTCTATTTGTAACAGGGTAACTATTTAAACTTGGAAATGTTACATTTATAGGGGAGACTCTGTCGGAATTTTGGGAGTCTCCCTAGATTGTATGTTGTTATACTCTTGATATAATTGTTGTCATTACAACTTTGTTGATAGTAGTCGTACTACCAAAGCGATTACTAAGGTTTTGAAGGCCCAGTGGGATGGTCCATATATATCTTGGACAGATGTTGGGAAGGTTGTCCAAGATAGGTGGTTTGACACCTTCTCGGTAAGTTACCACATCAATTTGTTATGATTTGATTTGTAAAATAGACCTCTTATTAATTTTGAATTCTTATTTCATTTTACAGCGTGATTATCAGTGGGCAGAGGGTATGATTGATGAGATTAGGAAGGTCTTTGCCACAAAGACCTCCAAAATCATCAAGAGTACCCTTTGGAAGGTGAGGGACAAGGGTGAGCGCCTTCGTTGGATCCCGGAGGACCATTGGGACGGGATGGTCCAGAAGTGGGGCGGTGTCCCGTTCCAGCAGGAGAGTGCTCGAAACAGGGCAAACAGAGCCGCCGATGCTGCAGCCTCAGTTTACACTTGGGGTAGCATTTCAACCCTCGAGCATAAGAAAAGATTTGTAAGTATATTTATGTTAAACATTTCTATTATGATTCGTCTGACATGTTTACAAATAATAATGTCAATATTTTTTGTCCACCACAGGAGCTGAGGGAGCACCAGGAGCCTTCTTTGTTTGAGGTCATGCAAATGACCAAGAAGAACAAAGTCGGTGTATGGGTAAACCAGAAGACTATAGATCCAACAGTATTTACTTTTAACTTACACATGCTTATAATTTACAAATCAACTTACTAATCCTATTAGTGTTTTTGAATTTACAGGAGGCGTATCAGGCCAGGAGGGCCGAGAAGGAGGCGGACCTAGTGGCTTTGACTCCTGAAGGGGATAGGTTCCTCCTACCCTGTCTTGTTCCGACGACAACGCCATCTATATGGAGGCTGTTGGCGGTGTGAACAAGAAAGGGAGGGTCTTTGGATTGGGTGGCGTCGGCACGCAGCTGGCGAAAGAGGGGAAGACCCTTTCCTCTTCCTCTTCGTCTGGTCTTCCGACTGAGGTTGTTCAGGTAATTCAAAACCTGAACGACGAGCTATAGGAGGAGCGACGTCAGAGGCAGCTTTTGGAGGAGCGGGCCGAGGCGGACCGACAGTGGGCCGAGGAGCAGCACGTCGAGACTCGTCGGCAACTTGCTCAGCAGCAGGAGCTACTGATGCAGTTGATGGCAATGCTACCTCCCCCCACTTCCCAGGCGTCCCCACCACCACAGGATCCCCCACCACCATGATTGTATTTTTATTATGTATATACATTGTATATTTCATTTACAGTTTTTATATTATATTCCATTTAGTATTTATCTTGTCATTCTTCATTTATTATGTCAATATTTATTGGTAATTAAATTCAAAGAAAAACGCCTTATTATGATTATCATTAATAATTCAACCTATTTGATAAATAAATTTAATCCATTATTTTGTTCTTAATAATAATTTAATATTTAAAAAAATTATTCAAATTTAATTACAAAATTTTATCAGCCAATACAAAATATTAATCAACATTTTTAAAGTTAAATTAACAAAACCTATAAATATTTAACCAATTTAAAAAAATTAAAAATTCACATTAGCGACGGACAAAGATGGTCGCTATGTGACTACCAATAGCGACGGATAGAAGTGGTCGCTGTTTGACCACAAACAACGACGAAGGACAGTGGTCGCTGTATGACTACCAGTAGCGACGGATGGAAGCGGTCGCTGTTTGGCCACAAACAGCGACGGAGGACAGTGGTCGCTGTATGACTACCTATAGCGACGGACCTGTGCGGTCGCTGTGTGGCTACCCATAGTGTCGGCTATAAGTGGTCGCAGGGTGGCTGTTCATAGCGACGGAGGTGTGAGGTCGCTGCATGGTTACTAATAGCGACGTCGTCACTCCGTCGCTGTATGGCTACTAGTAGCGACAGATTCTGGTGGTCGCTGAACGTGGTCAGTTAGCGACGATTAAAGTCAGTGAAGCAGAGACCATGTTAGCGACGACATTATCCCGTCGGCATTTTAGCGACGGTGTTTATGTGGTCGCTGATTTATCTTCGACGAAGGTTTTAGCGACGAGCATTGGCCGTCTGAAATACTGTCGCTAGTTTTGTTAGTGACGGCCTTTGTATGGATTAGCGACCAATTTTGTCCATTGCTAACAAGTGTTTTTTTAGTTGTGAAATCAAATCTAACTATATCACAGAGATAAATACTTATGACTCAGTGTCATTAGCTATCAAACCACAGTCCACACATAACCCCGCAGATATCACACATGCATGCACAACATTAAAACACATAATATAACCACCTCAAATATAAATATATACATATCCATCAGCAACCCATTTAGTACCATAAATTTATACATCACAATTATAAATGTTCTGGCATTACTCCACTACTCACTCGTGCTAGTCTTCGTGACATCTACAATGTCCCTTCCTTATTTTCTATAAAAAAATTAATTGTAAGGGTGAGTATCTAGCATTATTACATAATGCAAATAATTAAAAACATAAACGATGTCACCTGGAGGAGCTCACACACCTCCCTCACTTGTTAATTTTGATCTGACTGGTATCCGGGGTCAAGAGTTGACCTCTTCAGACCGAGGTCCAATATAGCCCCCTGAGCTCTCTATTTTATGTCATCTCAGTGGAGTACGATATTATACACCTAAGTCAAGTCAGGAGCCTAAGTTCTTCACGTTTAGGGGTGCATTGATGTTTTATCCGAACTGCTATAGAGTAACATACCAGAGGTGGGCCTGTAGAAGATTCTCCGATTCCTAAGTCAGTATGGTAATCACAGAAAATAAACAAATTACAGAGGCTTTTAAGAGAAAATGTTCAGAATCTTCTTCAAGTTAATAAATGAGTTATATTTATAAGACTTCCCTGAATGAAGGGTTAATTTGACCTCCTTCCTAACATACTGTAGCAACAGTATTGGCAGGAACTAGTTGCCCATACCTTATTTGACTAGTGTTCAGATGTCAGTTCCCTGACCAGGGTCATAGATTATATATATGTACTAATGATCTCTTAGGACATCAGTTATAGGTATGCAATCTGGCAGTTTGGTGGTTTTTAGCTGCTTTCCTCGTGAGATATTGAGCACCCCATCCATTCATTAATAGTGTCACATCCCCCGCTAGAAGCCTGCCAAGAGCCGCTCATTGTCTATGCCCATACACCGACGATCCCTCCTTGCCCTCAATAGCATCGGGATGTTACATGCCCACCAGCTTTCGCTTGGTTCGTCCCTGAACCATACCGTACTAAGAGAGACCATGCTCTGATACCACTGTAACGCCACGACCGCTTTTGAGGAATGAACAACTCTCCCCACAGACCAACACGAGACCTTTCCAGTGTGCTTTTGTCCTCACTCACACACTTCCTAAGAATTTCCCAGGACGTCACCCATCCCAGAATTTCTCCAAGTTATGCATGCTTAAAATTGGAGTCCTTAAGTGATGGGCCACCGAAAAAGCTAATGCATTTAATGGTATAGGTAGTACAAATTCATTCCTTTAAACTATCCTCGACTGTATAGTCTCATACCTATACAATCTTTGGATCCCTCTTATTTTGGTATGTGTTCGACTCATTCATGTGTCCCTCCCATTGGAAGCCTGCCAGGAGCCGCTCCTTGTCCGTGCCTATGCATCGACAATCACTCATCGCCCTCAATAGTACCCTTCCCTGCTAAAAGCCTACCAGGAGTCATTCCTTGTCTGTATCCCGGGCACTGTTGAGGGCGGGGAGTGATCGTCGGTACATAGGCACGGACAAGGAGCGACTCCTGGCAAGCTTCCAGTGGGAGGGACACATGAACGAACTGAATACATATCAGAATGAGAGGGATCTAAAGACTATATAGGGATGAGACTATACAGTCGAGGATAGCTTAAAGGACAAATTTGTACTACCTATACCAATAAATGCATTAGCCTTTTCGATGGCCCATCACTTAAGGACTCCAAGGTTAAACATGCTTAACTTGGAGAAATTCTAGGATGGGTAACCTCCTAGGAAGTTCTTGAGAAGTGTGTGAGTAAGGATAAAAGCACACTGGAAAGGTCTCGTGTTGGTCTGTGGGGAGAGTTGTTCATTCCTGAAAAACGGCCACGGTGTTACAAATAGGGTCTGGTATACACCTCAAATTATTTTCCCTTTAGCTTGTTGTTATGACGGTGTCATAATAATGAGCTATGCCCTCTTAGGTAGAAATTATACCCCAGACTACCAAATGGTATCCTAGTCCAGAGTATCTATTTGGTTCAGAGTTGAAAGCTATGTCCGGACGAGCTTGAATTGATGGGTTAAGTAAAGTATTTAATGTGTGCCGTTTGTAAATCCGTCAAAAAGTTACCTTTCACTCGGATCGCTGACATGGAAAAACGTGATTGGTGTGTACTTCTCACACGCCATCATTGTAGTGAAATGATGTCATCTGGACATGAAGCGATGCTTGTTTTTGGGCTGTGTCGTTTCATCTTCTACTTCGTTCATGGGTTGCGACGGTTGAACTTCGGCCCATGAAATCCTCAACGCCGATATAAAGGGGAGTGCTTCAGCTGGCCTTTCACTTTGTGAATTTTTATCTCGAAACTCTGCTTGTCTGAAATCTCTGATACTCTTGACCTCGTCCTGGCCCATACTAGAAGAACCACTCAAACCATCCACATAGGTAGCCTTATACTCTGACCCTTCTTTTTATTTAAACATGTCTACTTTTTCTACTAACAACGGTCAAGATCAAGATAGCTCACTTGAAATAATTTCAAACCCCTCAGTTTATTGGCCTACTGGGGTTCCTTGCCAAGGTCCTCGGTTGACCCAAAAAGATATTTGTAGGTGGGTGAGGACGGAAAATTGAGGTAACAAGACTAGGGATTTAGCCACCTCAGTTGTTTTATCCTCAGATCCCAAATCACCTTCCTTCGAATTCCCTGAACCCAAAGTACCCTTACCGCTCTTGTCTCCGGATCGGGATACGGATTCCAGTGTAGTGCACTACTACGCTGATGATACTAACTTTTATTCAACTGTTCCATTTTTAGAACACGTTGTTACAATGGATGCTACTGGATTATCCGTACTGAGGAATGATCCTGATGACACATTCATGATTATGGATAAGATGAATTGGCTAGCCTAGAAGGCTGAAGATCCATACTTCTCGGTTGCCCAGGATGTCTTGGCCTAGTCGTCATGCTAAAGCCATTGAAAATGTGGAACTTGAAGCTGAGAACTTCTGGCGCTTAAAGAAATATGCCAAGTCTTTTAGCCTCATCGCCCTAACCTACACAAAACGAATTTGCCATATTCCAAACGACTATTTTCTATTTTTTCATGAATACACTTTGGTCAAGGTGGGAGTCCAGTTCTAACTGAATAAGTTTGAAATGAGGGTGTTGTATTTTTTGGACATCGCCCTCAGTTAACTCCATCCTAACGATTAGGCACTGATTCTTGCCCTCGAAGTTCTTGGTAAGCACCTAGGCTTCACCCTGACCGTCGCCATTTTTTTCGGTACGCTTGAGTAATGTGCCACGGTGGCTTTGGAATGGGTTTGGTGAATTTGAGGTGTCAGAGCGACATCGTCAACTTCGAGGTATTTGCTGAATTCTGAAAGTTGGTAGGGGGCTTCTTTCAAGAATGCCTTCTTTAAACTCTTTGTCAAGGGGACAGACTCCCCCTTTTGGAAAGACGAGAAAGGCTGGTTTCTGATCCATACCGGTTGGACTTACAGGCACTTTCTTTTAGAGAGCTTGGTGTACGCAGTCGAGGAGCGTTTTCTCACTAAATCTTCTAAGGTCGTTGTTGACACCCTTCATACTATCTCTCGGGGTGCCCACATCAAATATCGCTCTCTGCTTGGCACATCGAAGACGCGAAATGAGTATCTTACTCATTTGGATATTAACCCTTCATCTCTTTTTCAAAATTTTGTTTTGTACATCGGTCGTAATTTTTTCTTTTTCTTTGATATGAGGAACATAGGATCTGATGCCCTGGATGCTCTACGTCAACTTTTAGAAGGCTCTAAAGATGATGTGGTCAGAGAAAACAGAGTCACCCCTCAGCTAAAGAAGGCCCCTAATCTTCAGGTCTCGGGTGGCTCTATCCCGATCAAAAATCCCCCCCCCCCCCCCCCCCGCGTAAGAAGAAGGGGAAGAAACAAATTGGCGGCCCCACCAAGAAGCAAAAAATTGGCCTTCGAAAGGGGTGAAGGACAAAGGGAAGGTGTAACATCCCTAATTTTATATAAATGATGAACTATTGAGAATAAATATTAAATAATTATATGTGAGTTGATTAAGGTCCCAAAATGCTCAAATAATTAAATTAAGATTTTTGGGGATTATTCATAATTTATTGGAGCTTTATGAGTTAAAATTAGACCCGATTAAAATGTGGGTGTCAGACCAAGTATTTCTAATTGAGGTGCTAGTGGTCAGGGCTGTTAAGGATATTATTGGGAGTCCAAATATATATTTGAAATAATTTTTGGATGAAGTCTTTAGCCCGAACGAAGATCCTGTTTGATTTAAAATGGAGAAGCTTTAAGTAAAAGGATATAATTAAATGCCAAAACTCTCTTTTTCCCATCTTATTTACGTTGCATTTTTCCCTTCTTCTATACTCTCTACTTCTTCATTACTTCTCCTTCCACTCGTCATCTTCTTCTTCTTCAAAAACCCACAAAGTGGTGTATGTTGTAACGCCCCGGCCGCTTTTCATAAATGAACAACTCTCCCCACAGACTAACACGAGACCTTTCTAATGTGCTTTTGTCCTTACTCACATTTTCTGAGAACTTCCCAGGAGGTCACCCATCCCAGAATTACTCCAAGTTAAGCACGCTTAACTTTGGAGTCCTTATGTGATAGGCCACCGAAAAGGCTAATGCATTTGTTGGTATAGGTAGTACAAATTCATTTCTTTAAGCTATCCTCGACTGTATAGTCCCATACCTATACAGTCTTTGGATCCCTCTCATTCTGGTATGTATTCAGTTCGTTCATGTGTCCCTCCCACTGGAAGCCTGCCAGGAGCCGCTCCTTGTCCGTGCCTATGCACCGACGATCATTCCTCGCCCTCAATAGTGTCCGGGATGTCACATTCCCCGCTGGAAGCCTGCCAGGAGCCGCTCCTTGTCCGTGCCCATGCACCGGCGATCACTCCCCGCCCTCAACAGCGCTAGGATGTCACATGCCCACCAGCTTCCACCTGGTTCGTCCCCAAACCATACCATACTAGGAGAGGCTAGGCTCTGATACCACTGTAACGCCCCGACCGCTTGTCAGGAATGAACAACTCTCCCCACAGACCAACACGAGACCTTTCCAACGTGCTTTTGTCCTTACTCACACATTTTCTGAGAACTTCCCAGGAGGTCACCCATCCCAGAATTACTCTAAGTTAAACACGCTTAACTTTGAACTCCTTATGTGATAGGCCACCGAAAAGGCTAATGCATTTGTTGGTATAGGTAGTACGAATTCATTTCTTTAAGCTATCCTCGACTGTATAGTCCCATACCTATACAGTCTTTGGATCCCTCTCATTCTGGTATGTATTCAATTCGTTCATGTGTCCCTCCCACTGGAAGCCTGCCAAGAGCCGCTCCTTGTCCGTGCCTATGCACCGACGATTACTCCCCGCCCTTAATAGTGTCCGAGATGTCATATTCCCCGCTGAAAGCCTGCCAGGAGTCGCTCCTTGTCCGTGCCCATGCACCGGCGATCATTCCCCGCCCTCAACAACGCTAGGATGTCATATGTGTGCCCTTTGTTTCTATTTTCATCTTGATCAAGCAAGAAGGAGCCCTTGGTTTGGAAGCTCTCTTCCTCCTTCTCCCTCTCTAATTTTGTCACACACTTTCTCTCTAATAGAGCTCACTTCACTCTTTGCTTGAGGTAAGGTTTCATCTTAATTTCTTGAGCTTAAACCTTAGGTATTGAGGTTATTATAGTTTTGAGAGGGAAATGTATGTGGGTTACTTTGGGGGAGGCATTTATGATGAGAAACCCTAAGGTGGGGTATTTTTAATGTGAGTTTTATGAGGGCCTTGAGGGGTACACGAAAACAGCATGGATATGATGGGAAATGATGAACATTTATGATGGTTGTTAGGTTTTTAATGAAACCCTAACCCTATAATTTAGGGGAAATAAGAAATATGGGTAATGTGTATTTATTATTGATGGGAGATGCTATTTATGATAAGTAATGACCATTAATGATGGTGAATAATTGATAATGGTTGTTGGGAACCATTAATGTAGGAACTTATTATAGGGCATGGCATTGAAAATGCATAATAATGAATTTGGACACCTAACCCATGGTGGTTATGGTGGAATTAATGAAATAAATGAGGTTTGGGAATTTAAAGTGTTATAAACACCAAGTAAATAAATATGAGCATTGAGTCTTGGTGGTTGAATAGAAAATAATTATGTGGTATATTGTATAATGTAGGAAATAACCCCATCGACGAGGCGGGATCTTCGGACCGCGTTGATTACTACTTCTCTTAAGGTAGGAGGGGGTAACATTCTCTAAATGCTTGATTTCATCCATTAGTGATGTGTATATATGATTGTGATATGCTAATTTGGCTTGGATGAATTATTTGATGATTACTTGATTGAATTGCATTTAGAGTGAATGATGTTATGTGGCTTATGTTTGTGGGATGATGAGTATGATGTTGAATCGACTCATGATTGATGAGAGTTGTTGTGATGGCTTGGAACCATGGTTATATTAATTACGTTGTTATTGAATATCCTATGATATGTGAATTAATGATTTGTGATTGCCATTAACTAGTATGTATATGAAATCCAATGAATGTTGGTGATGATTGAGAATGATGAGAACCTAGAGTTCCACTAAAGTGTTGAGGATGGTTGGTTGATAGTGGAGTGACATTTAGGATGCATAGTGTGAGAATGCATTTGATTTGCATTGTATTGCATCCATGGCATATCATTCACTACTTATATGGAATGTTAAGGGTTCCAATAGGCAGGCCCGGTGGGAGGACGACCCAATACACGTGTAATTTGTTATTGTTCCCTAGTGATTCTGGGAATCACAAAGCTGCCTTTTAGATTGGTGGCAAGGTAAGTGGCAGGCCCAATGGGCGGGCGGCTCTGTGATGAGCAAGTTACCTCGGTGTCCGACGGGGCACGACTCTCTCGATGTGTGTTCGGGAGAGGCCCGTAGCACTTGTGGCAAATGAGGCCATATTATTAATCCGCAAGTCACAGGGTGACTAGTGTTACAGATGGGTGATAGCGGTTTGGTACCTGTAAAATATGATGATTGAGCATGCATGACTAAGAGATATGTGTACACTTTTACTACTGCAGTAGAGGCATAGTAGCACACCTATGCTTGACCCACATTTGATATGATATTGTTTCCCACAGTCAGATTCGTAATTGTTATTGATTCCTTTGTGCATATGCATTAGCCATAAGAGCATTTGCATATAACCACCGTGGTGGCGATGAATGATTGTTAAATAAAGAGGAAGGAATTTATAGTACTAACTTTGAATGTATGATGACTTTTATTGAGAATGCCAATGAATTTGATATGTGAGTTATACGTATATTGATGTGAATATGTGTTATGTTGAGATGGAATGTTTTGATTTGTGAATGAGGCTTATGATGTTTCTTGAGATATGTATGTCATGCACACATGTTTATGTATCATCATAATGTATGACTTTAATTTATTTGGTATATGTTACTCACCTCCTAGTTGCCATTTTAAAGGTTGATGTAGGTATGTTGGATATCTTACTCTTTTTGGAGGTTGAGCAATGGTGAAGGTAAATATGGAAGGAAACCTTGGCCGGCAATCTTTGTAAAGCACATAATATGTGTATATGCTTATTTTGTACATGAAGATTGAATGACGTTAGGTATTCATTTTGAGGGTCATTTGCGAAAATTAGGCCTTATGTGTTTGAAAGGCTAATTTTTGGTCATGACCTTAGCATTGGGTAATGATACTTGAGATACATTGATTTTTATACTATATTGATGAATGAATGATGATATTATGAGATCTAAAGTCATTGGCAATGAAAATATGATTTGTGTACCATTAATATTGTGAATTGAATGTAAAACAAGGAAGTGGATGGGTTGTATTTTCATTTAATGGACAAATGTTTATGTAGAGGTCACGTACAAGTCATAATATATGTTTGAAACTTGTATGCATGGTTGGTTGTGGCCAAAGAGGCTTAGTTTGGAATTTGACATGCTTGGTTTAGCCAAAAACGGCATGAATCGCCACTAGCACATATCTTGATCTAGAAAATGAGTTATTGGATGAGACTTGTTGGAGCAAGTCATATTTATATATGTGAATATAGATCCATAGATAGTTTAGACCAAAACTTAGCCAATTGTAATTTGGTGTGTAATGTAAAATGCCCAAAATATGCATGAAACTACCCTATAGCTTAGATTTTGATTGGGATAGAATTTAGGCTTGAAACTTTACCACATAACTGATATTAGGGTAGGTAAGTTGTGTATAAAATTTCATGCAAATCGGAGTTGAATAGTCTAGTGAAAAGGGGTCCCAAAGTTGGCAAAATCATAAAGGTCAAAAAGCTACAGAATGGTGCTTACAGCAGGGAGATCCACGGCCAGTGGGAATTCCCACTGCCAGTGGATCACTCTGTTTATGAAATTACACATTTTGGATCATGGAACTAGAGAACTCCATGGCCAGTGGGAATTCCCACGGCCAGTGGGTTGTTCTGTTTTGAAAATTTTCAAAATTCTGGGCGTTTGGCAAGGGATTCCACGGCCAGTGGATTTCTCCAATGTTGGACTTTACTTACTTTTATGCATTTTCGGGTTATGTTTTGCACTTTGTTACTTCATGGAGTGTTTGTATGACTGATTGTACATGTTTTGATTATGTCTTGGAAATCACCTTGTATTTCCTTGGGTATTTCTCATATCTACTCTTGACCTTGGATGAACTTGCATGTCTCACAAACACGTGTATGACGACCACGTAACCGATTGTCCTATGTAGACATTTGTTTAAGTTACGTACCTTCTCATATCTTCATATAGGAGATAGGTTATTCAAAATGGTCCGGGGTTACTTGTTGAAAACGTATTCCGCAATGCCTTCTTTTCCTAAATTGTTTCCTTTTTAAATCGTGAAAAATTTACCCTCATTTTTAGGGTCTTAGAGAAGGCCATTGTCATCGAGGATGACCTTGAGAAGGATACTCCTACTGAAGCTTCCGGTATAAGCGCTCTTGAAGAGCTAATTGTCAAGACTACTTCGGGTGCCGAATTTCTCCTTCTTTACCGGCTCAAAGATGATCTTGGCCAAAATGACCTCACCTTTGCTCTAGAGACGGTGGTATGGAAAAAGCTGAAGACTTTATCCGTCATATACTCCGCCGCCGCTGATGAAGCCAAGCAGGAAATAGAGCGGTTAAAAGAAAAGAACTTTCGCCTCCTAGAAGATCAATCCCGGGGCCATCAGAGGATTTAAAAGCTGAATGAGAGTTACCAGGCTCTCTAGAAATCTGAGGGTGATCTGTAGGTCGAGAATGATGGAGTCCTCCTAGAGGTAGACAACTTGAAGACATAGGTGGCTAATCTTCAACATAAAAATGAAGGTCTCTTCACTGCTGCCAAAGAAAGTCAAGCCAAGTATTGTACAGATATGGCTTCCTTTGCAAAGGCCGCTCTGGACGCCTTTAGCCATGTTGTTCACCAGGTTATCTTTCGCAACCGAGGTATTAAGTTGAACCTGGATGAGATCAGTTTCTTTATTCAATTCCAGAATGGGAATTTAGTTACCGAGGTTGGTGGCGAGTCTTTCGTTCCTGCCGATGTGCCCTTCAAATTCACGCCTCTAACTGCTAGAGAAGATGATACTCCCTAGTCTCCTCTACAAAACACCAATAAGAAGACTGGACTGGGGAGGATTAAGAGTCTGGAGACCGTGATGAAGAGGAAAATACCCAGGAGGGAGGAGACGATGGCAGTGGCCTTACAGATCCATAATTCTCTTACTTGCTATATAGGCGAGATGAGCTCTGCCTTTCTTTTTTGATGATGTTCTCTTTGGCCTTTGTGCCCTAAATTTTTTATCGGGGTGTGGACACCCAATTTTATGAATGCTTATTATTTTTGAATGCTAATATCGTGCTTTGCTTATTTTATGACTTTGTATTGTCTTTCTTTATTTGTTGATATCGTCCTTCGCCTCTCTCTCTAAAACGATTAACTTATAATTTTCAATGTTCAAATTTTGAGAGCCGTTGTTTTGAATGGGTACTTCATAAAACGCTAGTATAACTATTGTTATTTTATCGTTTTCCATATCGGATGAATCTCGTATTTGTGATTTGTGTACTTTTAAATGATCGTGTTTATAATTAACCATTTCAGGGTTTTCAACATAACCGCTCTGGGGTTTTCAACTACTTTGGGGTTTCACAAAATAACCGCTCTAGGGTTTTTTAACTGCTTCAAGGTTTTGTACAATAATCGCTCTGGGGTTTAAGAGTAAAACCATTCTTGAGGTTTAAGATTATAACCTCTCTTAGGGTTTGAAATTATAACCACTCTTGCGTTTAAAATTATAACCGCTCTTGGGGTTTGAAATTATAACCGCTCTTGCGGTTTAAAATTATAACTGCTCTTGGTGTTTAAAATTATAACCGCTCTTGGGGTTTTTCATTAAAATCGCTCTTGGGGTTTAAGATAAGTCAGAAAAGGATATTTTCTTCAAACTGATTTTATTTCTGAATAAGCATCCCGGTTGCATGCCTCATTAAAAACCTCATAAGTAAAACCCATTGGGAAAAAACCTAGGTAGGGGAAAAAGTGCATGACTTATGATGCCGGTTAGCTATAATACACACGCAGGTTTTTTACGTTCCATTTATTTCTAAACACTTTGCCTTGTAGTGTCTCTAGGAGGTAGGCTTCTCTTGGGGTTACTTATTCACCCGGTATGGGCCTTCCCATGTCAGTGCCAGCTTCCTCTGATGCGCTAAGTGATTTCCAACTGAAGCTTTAGGTCTCCGACATTGAATCTTCATCTTTGAACCTTGATGTTATAGCGCACCGCGACCTTGGCTTTGATCGCTTGATCCTGGATGAAGGTTATCTCCCGGACTTCTTGCAATAAATCTTGTTCATTTCTCAACCTTAAACCATTGTCTTCATTATCGAACTGTTGTACTCTTTGTGAGATTTGATTGATTTCTATTGGTATTACCGCTTCTACGCCATATACCAACCGGAATTAGGTATAGTGTGGTACTTTCATAGAACATGGCATAGCTGATTGGCTTATTCCCCTTTAACATACCCCTTCAGGATTTCTCTGTTTGCTACTTCGGTTTGTCCGTTGGTTTGGGGATGCTCTACCGATGAGAAAACTTGCTTGATCTAGAGTCCCTTGAGGAGGCTCTTAAACCTGAAATATGTGAACTACGTCCCGTTATCCGTAATGACTCTCCTCGGTATGCCAAACCTGGTAATGACATTCTCATACATAAATCTGAGTTTGGACCATTGTGATATGCACCACTGCCTCTGCTTTAATCCATTTGGTGAAATAATCCACCCTGACAATCAGGTATTTGACGCCGCCTAGTGCTTTTAGGAATGATCCTAAGATATCCATGCCCCATTGGTAAAAAGGCCATGTGACAGCCGATGTGAATAACTCTTCTGCCGAGATGTAGTGCTCATTACTATTCCTCTGGTACGCGTCGTATTTCCGTACGTAGTCAATAGCGTCCTTTGCCATGGTGGGCCACCAATATTCTGCTTGAAAGATTTTTCTGGCTAGACTCCTTCCGCCGTAGTGGTGGCCACATGTTCCTTCATGCACTGATAAGTCTTGAAAAGACTTAATTAATTCTGCTTTTTTATTTGACTTAATTCATTGTTTAGTGATTAATTTAGCCTTATTATTTAATTAATTGCTAATAATTTATAATTTATTTAATTATTTCGAAAGTGCTTAATTTATGTAAAGAAACTGATTAAAAACATTAATTAGTTAAGAAATTAAGTTTTCATTAACCCAGCATGACAATCAGTAAACAAATGCTGGGCAAATTAGTTGTTTATTGGTGCAGGAAAAAGAGCGCTCAAGCCGAAAGGAAAAAGCCAAGTGAGTTTTGGAAAAACCGAGTGGGATTTCACAAATCCGACTGAAAAGAGTCCAAAAGATACCGACTCCAAAATAGAACAGGGAACCGATTGAAATAAAAAGAAGAACCCGAGCGTCAATTTCAGAATGCCGATTGAATAATCAATTCGCTCAAGCGAGAGTTAAATTCGCTCAAGCGAGGGTCAAAAATTCATTCAAGCGAGCAAGGTCGCTCAAGCGTGACTCCAAAACATCACCCCTCGCCCAAGCTTCTCCATAACGCTTAAAGCGAAGAAGGCAATACTGCAGTACATATCTCAAGTTCGCCCAAGCGAGAACCCAGTTCGCTCAAGCGAAAAGGCTGATATTTAAAGCAGTGATTGTTCCCTCCAGAATCCACTCGGCACCAGTGTTGTTTCCTACTGCCTTCTCTCCTACTTCTGCACCTTAGTAATTTAAGTAGTGAGCTGTTAATTGGTTAGTGTTAAGTTGTAAATCAGCTAATGATGAACTGGAATCTGTTAAGAGCTGAGTTGTAATTAGTTAATTATTCTGTAAATTATGTAATTAGTTAGTTAGTTTAGTCGTTAACTTAAGTTTTCTAAGTTATTAGTTAAGTTAGTTAGTTAGGTAGATGCCTATATATATGTTTGTACATATTCTGTGAAAAACACAGAGACAGATACACATAGAATACATCGAACACAGTTCATTAAAAACTTCGAACATCTCACTACTTCATTTTCTCTCTCTAAATCCTCTCCTCCATGACGTTCCATAATCCTTTGATGGAACCGAAGTCAATGGAGTTCTAAATCCCTAAGGTTGGGATTGCGAAGGTTAGCAATGGAATCTTGAAGCTGTGAGCAAGGAAATCAACTTCTAGATCCTGAGGTGAACAAGCTGAGGAGTGAATCTAAATTGCTGGATTGACAAATCCAGAATTGATGAAGAACTTCGCTAGTGAGGAATCATGGTTGAAGCTTAGGTAACTTCCAGATTTCTAACTAGTTTAGGCCTAATCAATTTAGGTGAATAGTTAGAGTTCAACCTCCAATTTCGCATTAGATTCTTAGGTTAATTGAGCACTTAAGGAATTAAGGTTCGATGCTTAAGGATTAGTGTTTTTCACCTAAGGAATTAGGGAATAACCACAAGCGGATTATCCTTTGGATTATGAAGTTTGATTATACTTTAATTGCATGTTTCTTGATGAATTTGTGAACCGAAGCAATCCTGACCTGTTTTCTATTAATCACCTTTCACATTTCATCTTAACTCTGTTTCTGGAAATACAAAAACAACTATAAAACATTAAAACAACCAAAAATTGAATGAACTTTCTGTGCTTGTGTTGGTTCAGCTTGTACTAGTCTGAGATTGAGGTACTTACCACAATCCCTGTGGGACAATCAAATATAATACAATTTTAACGATTGGTGCGCTTTCCAATGCGTAAATCTTCTGAGAATTACATATCAAAATAATGACTCGGAGATTTGGCATCAAGTTAATGGCGCCGTTGTCGGGGATTATTGAGTAATATCAACAATCATTGGACCGGTACTAGACTGAACCGTTTACTTTTGTTTGCATTTAATACGTAGTTTGAATTTTGTTGTTATTAGTAGTAGTTTGTTGTTTTCGTGTAGCTGTAGTCGTAGCTGTGAATCGTTCTTTTGTTTGATATTTATTGTATGCAGTCAAGGAGCAGAGGAGAGCCTTTCTTCTTTGATCCTGACATCGACTTGTTAGAACGTAAACTGAGAAAAGAGAAAAAGCAAAAAGAACAAAAAGAAATGGAACAGAGGAGATTTACATTAGGTGACTACTCCCGATCGACTGAAGAAGGATCGCAATCTAGCATCCTTAGGCCACCAATTTCAGCAAATAATGTTAAACTTAAACCAGCTTTACTGCAGTTGGTAAGAAATGAACAGTTCGAAGGAAGTGAGGTTGAGGATCCAAATTTGCATCTAGCAACCTTCCTCCAAATTTGTGATACAGTAAAAATGAACGGAGTCCTTAAAGAGGCAATCCGACTGAGGTTGTTTCCATTTTCTCTAAGGGACCGAGCAAAAGCCTGGTTGCAGAGTCAACCGAGAGGCAGTATTTCCACTTGGGAGGACTTGCAAAGAAAATTTTTGATTAAATACTTTGCTCCTTCTAAATATGCGAAGTTGCGCAATAAAATCACGTGTTTCCAACAAAAAGAAGGTGAATCTTTGATGGAAGCATGGGATCGGTATAAAGAGAGTTTGAGGAGATGTCCTCATCATCAGATTTCTGATGTGCAACAGGTGACTATTTTCTATAATGGTGTCAGGCCAGCTATCAGGGTCCTGATTGATGCCTCAGCTGGAGGCTCATTAACAACTAAAACTGTAAAAGAAGCCATAGAGCTGATTGACGTTATGGCTTCTAATGAATGTCTGATTAGTGAGAGGAGCCAAGTCCCTAAGAGAGGGATATTAGAACTAGAAGCACAAGATGCTTATCTGGCTCAGAGTAAGTTGATGACTCAGGCTTTAGAGAAACTAAGCATACAGATTTCAGAACTCCAAAAGCCGAGTCAAGTTTCTATGATAAGTTGTGACTTTTGTGGTGGAGACCATGAGAATGGAATGTGTGATCCAAATGTGCCTTCCGAGCAAGTAAACTATATGGGGCAGCAACAATATCAAAGGAATTATCCTTCTAATTCCTTTAATCCTAATTATAGGAATCACCCCAATTTTTCCTGGCAGAAAGGTCCACATTTGAATCAGAACGTCCCACAAAATCAACCCACAAATAGACCACAACAACCTTCTCACCCTCCTGTTAAAGAAAAGTCAGAACTTGAGAATGTACTTTCTCAGTTCATCCAGGCCACTCAGGCCAGTTTCAAAAATCAGGAAGCGTCCATAAGAAATCTAGAAAATCAAGTCGGACAGCTTTCTAAGCAATTAGCTGAGAGGCAAGCAGGCAATTTCCCTGGAGATACCAAGGTAAATCCAAGGGAACATTGCAAGGCTATAATCACTAGGAGTGGAAAAATTATTTCTCCATCTCCGAGTCAGGAAATAGGCTCAGAAAAAGATAAAGAAAAAGAAATAGTGCAAGAAACTGAGCAGGGTAATAATGAAGTTGAAGATGAAAATGAAACAGAAAAAGAAAAAGAAAATAAAGTCCACCAAAAGAAAAAGAAAAAGGTTGATCTGATTCTAGAGGAAGCTTCTAAGCTGACTCCTGAAAAACTGAGGAATGCTCCATTTCCACACAGGTTTAAAAAGCAAATAGAAGAGCAAAAGTTTGCTAGGTTCTTAGATGTATTCAAGAAACTTCACATAAATATCCCTTTTGCCGAGGCATTGCAGGAGATGCCTTCCTATGCAAAATTTTGGAAAGAGCTATTGTCTAAGAAGAGGAAGCTTAAGGGGGATGAAATGATTGCTCTCACCCAAGAGTACAGTGTAATCATTCAAAAGAAACTTACTCAAAAGCTAGAAGATCCTGGATCTTTTACAATACCATGTGCAATTGGGGATATTCATGTAGGAAGTGCTCTTTGTGACCTAGGAGCTAGTATAAATCTGATGCCTCTATCTTTGATGAAAAAACTGGGAATTAATGACCTGCAACCGACTCGCATGTCTTTGCAGTTGGCTGACAGGTCTATTAAATATCCCCAGGGGATGCTGGAAGACTTGTTAGTTAAAGTAGACAAATTTATCTTCCCAGCAGATTTTATAGTGTTGGATATGGAGGCTGATCGAGAGATTCCTTTGATCTTAGGCAGACCCTTCCTAGCTACAGGCAGAGCATTGATTGATGTAGAAAAGGGTGAACTCATGCTGAGAGTTCAGGAGGAGCAGGTAACCTTTAATGTCTTCAATTCCATGAAACATCCGACTGAAAGGATGGATTGTTTAATGATTGAAGAAATTAAAAGTTACCAGACTCCAATGCTTTTAAAAACTGAGGAAGATGCTTTACGAACCTTTTTGGAGGATGACTTTGACTCCGAGACTGAGGAGTTAAATGACTCTCACTCAGAAATGCTGAACCTATTGGAAGTATTGGAAGTAGGTGATTTTGAAAAAGAAAAGAAAAATGATTTGAAAATTACTGAAGTTGAGAAAGGAAAGGAAGTTTCTGAAGAAAAATGTGATTTAAAACCTTTACCTTCTCATCTAAAATATGTTTTCCTGAGAGAGGACGAAACACATCCTGTTATTATTAATGCTGACTTAAAAGAAGAGGATGTTGACAAATTAATAGGGGTTTTAAAGACACATGAATCTGTGATTGGCTGGAATATTTCTGACTTGAAGGGAATCAGTCCATCATTTTGTATGCATAAAATTCTGATGGAGGATGATTATTCCCCTGTAGTTCAGCCACAACGCAGATTGAACCCCATAATGAAAGAGGCTGTCAGGAAAGAGGTGGTCAAGCTTCTTGATGCAGGAATCATCTATCCTATCTCGGACAGTGCTTGGATCAGTCCGGTCCAAGTGGTGCCCAAGAAAGGAGGGATGACAACTGTTAAAAATGAAAAAGGTGAAGTCATAGCTACTAGACCGACCACAGGATGGAGAATGTGTATAGACTATAGAAGGTTGAATGACTTCACTCGGAAAGACCACTTTTCCTTGCCGTTTGTTGACCAGATGCTTGAGAGATTATCGGGTCATGAATACTACTGCTTCCTTGATGGTTACTCGGGTTATAACCAAATTGTGGTTGACCCAAAAGATCAAGAGAAGACAGCATTCACCTGTCCATATGGAATTTTTGCCTATAGGCGCATGCCATTCGGTTTGTGCAACGCTCCAGCAACCTTTCAAAGGTGTATGCTGGCAATCTTTGGGGACATGGTGGAGAAATTCATTGAAGTATTCATGGACGATTTCTCTGTCTTTGGTAGTAATTTTGATACATGCCTCAGCAACCTATCTAAGGTGCTGGTGAGATGCCAGGAGGCTAACCTCGTCCTTAACTGGGAAAAATGTCATTTTATGGTTAAGGGAAGGATAGTCCTTGGCCACAAAATCTCTGCTGAGGGCATTCAAGTGGATAGAGCCAAAATAGAAATCATTGAAAAGCTTCCTCCTCTGATCAATGTGAAAGGAGTGAGGAGTTTTCTAGGATGTGCTGGCTTCTACAGAAGGTTCATAAAAGATTTTTCAAAAATAGCTAAGCCTTTGACCGACTTGCTTGTAAAAGATCATGTGTTTATGTTTAATGAAAACTGTGTCAAGGCTTTTGAAAAATTGAAACAAAGTTTGACTTCAGCTCCGATCCTTGCAGCACCCGATTGGTCTTTACCGTTTGAATTAATGTGTGATGCAAGTGACTTTACAGTCGGAGCTGTACTGGGTCAGAAAAAAGGAAAATTAACTCATGTAATTTATTATGCTAGTAAAGTGTTGAACGAAAATCAAATACATTACACCACTACTGAAAAAGAAATGCTTGCTGTGGTGTATGCAGTTGATAAATTTTGTGCTTACTTGATTGGGGCCAAGGTCATTGTATATACAGATCACTCGGCAATCAAGTACTTACTAGCTAAGAAAGAATCTAAGCCAAGACTGATCAGGTGGGTTCTGTTACTCCAGGAGTTTGACTTAGAAATACGAGACAAAAAGGGAGTAGAGAACTCAGTTGTCGATCAACTGTCTCGTCTGGAAGGTGAATCGGATTCTGTTTTAATAAAAGAAGAATTTCCAGACGAGAGGTTGATGGCAATTATCACCGGGCCATGGTATGCTGATATGGCAAACTTCAAAAGTGCCTCGGTGGTACCTGATGGCTGGACATCCCAAATGAAGAAAAAATTCTTTCATGATAGCAAAAACTTTCTTTGGGATGATCCATTTCTGTATAAAATAGGAGTAGATGGAGTGATCAGGCGATGTGTGCCTGAATCCGAGCAAGAGAGGATCTTGTGGCATTGCCACGACTCCTATTATGGAGGACATCATGGTGCCTCTCGTACAGCAGCAAAGGTTTTACAGAGTGGCTTTTATTGGCCGACTATCTTTCAGGATGCTAAAGTGTATGTCAAAAGGTGTGATAAATGTCAAAGGAGCAGAGGTCTCTCTGCTAAAGCTGGTATGCCTTTGACAAACATTTTAATTGTGGAATTGTTTGACGACTGGGGTATCGACTTTATGGGACCATTTCCAAAGTCGTTCTCCAACGAATATATACTAGTTGCTATTGATTATGTCTCTAAATGGGTGGAGGCAATCCCGACCAGAACCAATGATGCACATGTGGTGCTTAGGTTCATAAAGAAGAATATTTTCTCTAGGTTTGGAGTTCCGAGAGTGCTCATTAGTGATGGGGGTTCACATTTTTGTAATAAAATAATGGAAAAAGCCCTGCGTCACTATGAGGTTTTACATAAGATATCCACTCCTTACCATCCACAACTTGTGGACAAGTTGAGCTGTCAAATAGAGAATCAAGAGAATTTTAGAGAAAGTGGTCGAGAAATCTAGGAAAGATTGGTCGGTAAAATTAGATGATGCATTGTGGGCCTACAGAACAGCCTTCAAAACTCCAATTGGCATGTCCCCGTATCAATTAGTTTACGGTAAGGCTTGTCATCTCCCTGTGGAGTTGGAACACAAGGCGTGGTGGGCCACAAAGCTATTAAACATGGATTGTGACCAATCCCAGGAGGAAAGAGTTTTGAAACTCCATGAACTAGAGGAGTTCCGACTCAACACTTATCAAAGTGCCTCCATTTATAAGGAGAAAACAAAGAGGTGGCACGATAAGTGGATCAATAAGAAGGAGTTTCAAAAGGGTGATCAGGTTTTGTTATTCAATTCCCGACTGAGACTTTTCCCTGGAAAGCTTAGATCTAAGTGGTCAGGGCCTTTTACTGTAAATGAGGTTTTTCCTCATGGTGCAGTTGAGCTGAAAGACCCGACCACCGATCGGATTTTTAAGGTGAATGGCCAGCGACTCAAACTCTACTTTGGAGGAGAGTTTGATAGGCAGAAAACCTCCTTGTTACTGCAGGCATCCTCTTAAGATGCAAAAAGGTCAAACTAGTGACCTTAAAGAAGCGCTCTAGGGAGGCAGCCCTACGTTCCGAGTGTTTTATTTTGTACTTTGTGTCGAAATTAATAAAAAGAAAACTAAAAATTCAGTGAATAACGTTTGAATAAAATTTGTGAAGTATTAAAGAGGAGTCCGAGCCTGATTCTTCCATTTCGCTCAGGCGAAGCACTAGTAGCTTAGGCGAGAAGCTGCTGCTGTTGTTTCGCGCTTAAGCGAAAGTTTACTGAGCTTGAGCGAGAAAAGTATACTCGGATAACTGTTACTCATTCTTAACCCTTTTTCCCGACTAAACTTCACTCGTCATTCTTCAATAAATTCCAAATTTTGATGTGAATAAAAAAGGGAGACTTTAATAAATGATTTCTGATCGTTGATTTAATAAACAGGTCAGATGATGAAGGGTGATTTATTTCAGTCAGCCTTTTATCACTCGGATTCATCACTCATCACAGTCGGTTTTGTATCCATTAGTCTCCTATTCACTCAGTATATTTTCTTGTCAGTCTTGTGTTCACTCGGTCTTCCGTTTTTCTCATTCATCCACTCGTTTTTTTTTCACTCAGTCTCTCATTCCCTCGCCCGATCTCTTTCACTCGTTCTCCATTCACTCGGTCACTCTTTCATTCTTCCACTCGTCACTTATTCACCAGATCTTTTTCACTCATTATTCCATGAATGCTTCGTCTTCTGTTTTTCTTTTTCATCCACTCAGTATTTTCATTCACTCAGTTTCCCCTGTAGTTGTTCTTTTATCTACTCAGTTTATCTCCTTCTTCTTCTGTCTTTCACTCATGTTTATTCGCCCGGTCAATCAGTCATTCTTTCGTGTTCTTCCACTTGTTTTTCCGTTCTCCGACCACTCGTTGTTCATTCATTTGTCTTCTTCATCACTGTCACTCATCTTTCGTGAATCCACTCGGCATCTCTTCCCACTCTCACTCGATCTTCCACCTATTCAGTATGTGAGCCGAGTAAGAGTGTCTAAAAAAAATATATTATTATAATAATAGTAATAAATAAAGTTGGAGCATACTTACGCGTTCTTGGATAGTGACTTCAACAGTATAAAAACCTTTCAGCGTCCAAACCCTAAGTACCTACGCTGAAACTTGGGTTGAAGACGAAAAGGCACTTTCTGATTCCTAAGAAAGAAGATCACAGAGACTCCTGCAAAAACCTAGACCAAATTTTACAGAAGGAAGTGTGAGAAAAAAGCAAACAGATAACGAAAAGGAAGTGGCAACCATAAGTATATCTGATTCTTCTGAACATGCACTTAGTCAAAGTCAAGCTGAAAGGAATGCATCTCCTTCGGTTCAGAGGAATACATCCCCTGCAGTTGAGAGGAACAAATCGCCAGAAGTCGAAAGTTTTGACAGACCCAGGTTCAAAGATGTTAAGACTGCTGAAGACTATGCTATAAAGTTTAAAACCAGAGATCCCGAGCGTCCCAGGCAATCTGCAGGAGCCGATTCTTCTTCTTCTGACATTTCTATGGTGTTACAGGAATTACAGGTCATGAAGAAGATGCAACTTGGAATTTATGATCGGGTCTTGAACCATGATCTCATGCTCAGGAAGATTGCCACCAAATTGAGGGTAGAGTACACAGCAGAAATGGGAGCCCCACCTGACAGAGATGCGTGGTTGGCTTCCATTGGATTCACTATTCCCTCTGAGGACGTATCCCGAGCAGCTGACCTCTCACCATCTTCCGAGCAGGACAAAGAGAATGAGGATCAGGATGATTGAGTTGTTGATCTGTATTTTGTTTATTATGATGTTTTTATGTAATAACTTGACATTATTTTTAGTGTTTCCTGAACAATGAATTCTTTTTTATTTTAGTAGTAATGAAATTTTATTTCCTTATTAAAATTGCATGTCATTATTCTATTTTTCGAATGTATCGGTAAATTCATGCATCCCAATCCGACCACGTGTTTCCCATTCACAGCCACTCAGGTAAAAAGGGAAGTCTTCTATTACTCTGATTCCTTAATTGCTAAAATATATTTATTGTTTAATTTCAAATCCATCCTAATAAGTTAAAGTTTGCTGATTCTTAGGCTTTAGTCGGATAAATTAATTGATCGGCTTTGTTTAACTCATGATCCCTGGCCATAACTATTTCATTATTAATTAATTGTTTACTCGGCATGCTAGTTAGTAATCTGAATATATGACCTTATATTAAGTTTGGGGACATGACTGGCTGATTAACTATTATATTCGTAGCTTTTGAGCCTGTTTTATTCTTTTCCGAGTGAACTTGCATGCTAGTTAGTGAGACAGAATTTGCTTCAGTACTTGCTAATTGATTGTATGCTAGCTAATCGGAAATGATGAAGGCCTTCTTTGTTAATTTAGCCAGGGCCAAAAAGTAGCCTTCCTAATATATTTAATTATCCTTTGATCCAAAAATTATGTTTGAGCCTGAGACCCTTTTATTCTGTTTATTCACCTAACGTTACAAACCTATTTATCTTGAAAAAACCGACTGATTTACCCCTGGATGTCCCACTGATGAATTGCTCAGTCTTACTTATTGCTAGGGACTAGCAAGTTCTAAGTTTGGGGATGAAGAGTGTGCCTAGCATCAATTAAGGACACACTCCTACCTTGGTTATAGATGAATAAATAGAGAAATGAAAGGAGAAATAGAAAAATAGAAAAGCTGAGAAGAAAAATGAAAAAAAATCAGCAAAAAAAAAGTGCAAAGCACCGATTGAAAAAAAAAATGTGTGATCGGAAAAAGATGGAAAAGAAGAAAGAAAAGGAAAAGTCCGAAGGACTGAAAGAAAAAGAAGGTGCAAAGCACCGTAAGTTATTAAGTTAGCATTCACTCGGAAAATAATGGAGCTTGCTAAGTAGAGGCAGTTAAGTTAAAAATTGAGTCAAGGCATCAGTGGATACATCTTGTAACCCGACATTCGCTCGAAAAACAATAATTGAGCCTGTAGCCCAGCCCCATTATAAGCTTAAAAAGCCCTTACTGATCTGATTGTGTTGGCATATGGCATGACGTGTAGAACTGTTGCAAGCCTATGTTTATCTAACAAGTATGCAGGTGATGAGTGCATTCCATTTACCCTATACACCGAGAGAAGAGTGAAACACCGACCCAGTAAGGAAAGCATCAACATCTTGTTTCCCAAAGGAGGTGTAAGTTATTATACTTTTAGAAATTGCGAAAAGAAAGCATGGTCGGTATTCAATAATTATAGCATGAACTAAGTTAAGGAAAGGTTGATTGTGTTGAATAACAGCTTGTTAGTTAATTAATCTGAATATTTGCTTGAGGACAAGCAAGTTTTAAGTTTGGGGATATGATAAGTCTTGAAAAGACTTAATTAATTCTGCTTTTTTATTTGACTTAATTCATTGTTTAGTGATTAGTTTAGCCTTATTATTTAATTAATTGCTAATAATTTATAATTCATTTAATTATTTCGAAAGTGCTTAATTTATGTAAAGAAACTGATTAAAAACATTAATTAGTTAAGAAATTGAGTTTTCATTAACCCAACATGACAATCAGTAAACAAATGCTGGGCAAATTAGTTGTTTATTGGTGCAGGAAAAAGAGCGCTCAAGCCGAAAGGAAAAAGCCGAGCGAGTTTTGGAAAAACCGAGTGGGACTTCACAAATCCGACTGAAAAGAGTCCAAAAGATACCGACTCCAAAATAGAACAGGGAACTGATTGAAATAAAAAGAAGAACCCGAGCGTCAATTTCAGAATGCCGATTGAATAATCAATTCGCTCAAGCGAGAGTTAAATTCGCTCAATTCGCTCAAGCAAGGGTCAAAAATTCGTTCAAGTGAGCAAGGTCGCTCAAGCGTGACTCCAAAACATCACCCCTCGCCCAAGCTTCTCCATAACGCTTAAAGTGAAGAAGGCAATACTGCAGTACATATCTCAAGTTCGCCCAAGCGAGAACCCAGTTCGCTCAAGCGAAAAGGCTGATATTTAAAACAGCGATTGTTCCCTCCAGAATCCACTCGGCACCAGTGTTGTTTCCTGCTGCCTTCTCTCCTACTTCTGCACCTTAGTAATTTAAGTAGTGAGCTGTTAATTGGTTAGTGTTGAGCTGTAAATTAGCTAATGATGAACTGGAATCTGTTAAGAGCTGAGCTGTAATTAGTTAATTATTCTATAAATTATGTAATTAGTTAGTTAGTTTAGTCGTTAACTTAAGTTTTCTAAGTTATTAGTTAAGTTAGTTAGTTAGGTAGATGCCTATATATATGTTTGTACATATTCTGTGAAAAACACAGAGACAGATACACATAGAATACATCAAACACAGTTCATTAAAAACTTCGAACATCTCACTACTTTATTTTCTCTCTCTAAATCCTCTCCTCCATGACGTTCCATAATCCTTTGATGGAACCGAAGTCAATGGAGTTCTAAATCCCTAAGGTTGGGATTGCGAAGGTTAGAAATAGAATCTTGAAGCTGTGAGCAAGGAAATCAACTTCTAGATCCTGAGGCGAACAAGCTGAGGACTGAATCTGAATTGCTGGATTGACAAATCCAGAACTGATGAAGAACTTCGCTAGTGAGGAATCATGGTTGAAGCTTAGGTAACTTCCAGCTTTCTAACTAGTTCAGGCCTAATCAATTTAGGTGAATAGTTAGAGTTCAACCTCCAATTTCGCATTAGATTCTTAGGTTAATTGAGCACTTAAGGAATTAAGGTTCGATGCTTAAGGATTAGTGTTTTTCACCTAAGGAATTAGGGAATAACCACAAGCAGATTATCCTCTGGATTATGAAGTTTGATTATACTTTAATTGCATGTTTCTTGATGAATTTGTGAACCGAAGCAATCCTGACCTGTTTTCTATTAATCACCTTTCACATTTCATCTTAACTCTGTTTCTGGAAATACAAAAACAACTATAAAACATTAAAACAACCAAAAATCGAATGAACTTTCTGTGCTTGTGTTGGTTCAGCTTGTACTAGTCTGAGATTGAGGTACTTACCACAATCCCTATGGGACGATCAAATATAATACAATTTTAACGATTGGTGCGCTTGCCAAAGCGTAAATCTTCTGAGAATTACATATCAAAATAATGACTCAGAGATTTGGCATCATGCACCTCAGTTAGAACTTCCTCAACCTCAACTTTGTTTAAACACTTCAAGTATGGGGTCGATATCCCTCTCCGGAATAGACTCCCATCGACCAAAACAAAGTTTGGCAACTCCTTCTTCAACTTCTTTTTCTCTAACTGGTCCTCAGGGAGTTGTCCACTCACCATGTATCGGATAATAAGGATCACCCATGAATTTTCGAGGTGAGCCTTGAATTGTATGGCACAAACTTTAACCAAGGCTAAAATACTCAGTGGCTAAAGTACTCTGAATAACCGCTATCGTGGACCCTGTCTTCTTGGTTCTGGCTAATCAAGATAGAATATCGGCCCTGACATTGTCTTCCCTTGGAATGTGCTTGTATTCCACCTTGATGAACTTGCCTCCTAACTCCTTTACCTTGGCCAAATATTGCTACAATAAGGGTTCCTTGGTCTAATAACTTCCATTAATTTGGGAGACCATGAGTTATGAATCACTACAAAGTACTGCGGTTCATGCTCCCATATCTATAGTTGCCCTGAGTCTAGCCAGGCATGCCTCATACTCTGCCTGGTTGTTTGACGTTTTAAAATCAAATTTTAAGGAAATTTTGACACTTACCCTATCTTCATTTTCAACGACCACTCCGGCTCCACATCCTATTTCATTCGAGGAACCATTAACGAAAATGGTCCAATGCTCCTGTAATGGCATAGGAGCTTCTTTTGTCAATTCCATCACAAAATTTGCTAACTCCTGCGCTTTGATGGTCGTTCTGGGTTCATATGAAATGTCAAATTCTGATGACTCAATGGCCCACTTAGTCATTCTCCCTACCGAATCTGGTTTATGAAAGACCATCCTCAAAAGGAGATCAGTGTGAACAGTGATTGAATATGCATAGAAATACTGTATTAGACGTCGGGACGTCCATACCAAAGCTAGAATGGCCTTTTCCAATTTCTGATACCGGCATTTTGATCCTTGCAATACCTTCCCAATGAAGTACACCGGTCTCTGTCCTTTCATCGTCTCTTTCACCAGTGCTGCTCCAATAGCTTCATCAGACACAGAGAGGTAGATAAAAAGCTTTTCTCTAGGATCAGGCTTAGCCAACACCGATGATTTACCAGCACCTCTTTTAAGCTCTTGGAAAGCCTTCTTCTGTTCTTCACCCCATTCGAATTCCTTACTTTTCTTCAGCGCCTTGTACAGAGGAAGTGACCGATGTGCCATTTTAGGCATGAACCAGGATAATGCAGCAACGTTTCCATTCAATGAATAAACCTCCCTGACACTTATTGGACTTTGGAGTTCTCTCACCACTTTACACTTATCCGGATTAGCTTCTATTCCTCTTTAGGTCAACATAAATCCTAGAAACCATCCTGCAGGTACTACAAAAGTACACTTTAATGGATTCAACCTTATGTTGTACAGCTGGAGTCTCTGGAATACTCTTCTTAAGTCTTCGATATGATCTCTGCCAATCGGGGTCTTAGCTATAATGTCATCTACATATACCTCCACTACCTTGGATCTCATTCCTTCGAAGACCTAATTCATCATCCTTTGATATGTGGCTTTGGAATTCTTTAAACTGAATGGCATGACTGTGTAGGAAAATACTCATTTGTTATTTATGAAAGCCATTTTCCCCTCATCATCCTTCCATATCAGAATTTAGTTGTATCCAGAGTACGCATCCATGAAAGATAAGAATTGGTATCCAGAGGAATCATCTATCATCTGATCAATGCTGGGGAGAAGGTATGGATCTTTAGGACAACACTTGTTCAAATTAGTAAAATCTATGCACATCTGCCATTTACTATTAGCTTTCTTCACCATGACCACATTGGATACCCATGATGAGTACTGAACTTCCCTAATAAAACCGGTCTTTAATAACTCTTCCGTTTGTTCACATGTCGCTCTCTGTTTTTTAGGCCCTAACCTTCTTTTCTTATGAGCCACCGCTCTCGACTCTGGGTAGACTGCTAGTTTGTGGCAACAGAAGTTTGGGTCAATGTCAGGCATGTCGGCTGCCGTCTATGTGAATAAATGTTTAAACTCCTAAAAGAGTTTCACCAAATGCTCTTCCATTTTGGATTCCAAGGAGTCATTAATCTCAGTTCTCTTGGTGATGTCTTCTTCTAATAGGATCTTCTTCACCTCTCTCTTCGGTGTGGGTCTCTGAGGATTCTCTAGATTCATTGTCCATTCTTCTCTTAGGTCCAGATCGATCAAATTCACCAACTCTGGCACTGCTTCATCGCCATTCAACCTCTTCCTCTTGATCGATTCTTCTATTTTAGTTATTTGAATGCTGAGGTTGTAGCAGTAATTCGTAATCTGTTGGTCTCCTCTGACAGAAGACACCTGATTATCCTTATCAATGAATTTAATTAATAGATGTGGTGTCAAGACTATGGCCTTTAAAGCATTAAGGGAAGGACACCCAAGAATCCCATTAAATTGGGACTTTAGATCTATCACCAGCACCCTTAACCGCACCATTCTCGACCATGGCTCTCCTTTAAATATCATCCTTGTGTCCAAATACCCCTTAGTAGGTTGTTTAGCTCTGTTGAACGCTGTCAGGTCTTGGGTGTATGGTTGTAAGTCAGAGTCTGAAAGCCCCATCTTCTTAAAACATTCATAAAAGATGACGTCACAAGAGTTTCCTTGATCGACCAACATTCTTCTAATTGTCTTGTTAGCTATGATGGCCCCAATCACTACTACAGCATCGCCTCTTGGAATAGCTGGGCCATAATCATCATCCATGAAAATAATCGGAGGGGTTTGGACCCCGTCTCAGAAATGCCTATTATCTGTCTTCGCTCGTACTAACATAATCATCCTTAAATGATTTTTCTGGGCGGTATTTGATACCCCACCCCCTGTAAAACCACCAGCAATTATATTAATGATGTCTCGCCTCCTCGAACCTGGAGGCTTCAACCATTGTTCATCATCTTCGTCAATGTTGTCTACCACAGCCTTTCCTTTATCCAACGCCGGTCTTGTAGATCTTCTTGCCTCCTCTTCCTTAACCGGACTCGTCTGCTTCCTTCGCGGTGCTACCCTTTCCGGCTCTTGATAGCTTCTTTGTCTAAACAAGTACTGCTTCAGCTTTCCTTCTCTAATCAGGGTCTTGATTACTTCTTTCAATTGCCGGCATTCATCAGTACTATGATCGGTTTGCTCATGGAACTCACCATACTTGCTGGTGTTCCTCGCTTTCTTCATAGGTACTGGCTTTTTTATTCCGTACACCATCAATCTCCTCATACTGACCTTTCTTAAAATTTGACTAGGCCAGACTGCTAATAAGGTGTACTACATAAAATTAACACTCCGTCTCGCTCTTGATTTTGGCAGCATCTTCTTGCCTTGCCCTCGACGATCTAACTTTGGTGTCCTTTTGTCATGCGCCTAAGTTCCTTCCTGGACCGCACTCCTTTAACTAGCGATTATTAAATGCATCTCTCACCCAACATACTTAGTCATCTTCTTCCTGAATTCCTCAAAAGTATGAGGTGGCCCCTTCACTAAAGACAGGGTAAATGTAGACTATGGTTGTAGGGCCTTCACCGTAATGTGCAACTGGATTTCTTCAGTTAACCCCAGTACCAGTGTTGCTTCCTTGTAAAATCTCTTCAGAAACTCCCTTAAGCTTTCCTCTGGTCTCTTCTTAATCTATGCCAAAGTATGAGACGTCCTAGGAATTTCTCAACACCATGAAATGCTGTAAGAAAGCACGGGCCGTATCGTCCTACGAATCAATAGACCCCGATGGTAAGCCTTTGAACCACCCTAACGCCTCAACAGAGAGAGTTCTTGGAAACATCCTACACATGATGTCCTCTTCAGTTTCCAAAAATAAGGATTCATTCACAGGGCATCTAAATGGCTTCCTGGATCCGACTCCCCTATGTATTTTCCTATGGACAATGGTTACGGAGTCTGCAAATGCATGGGAATAGGTACATTCATCAACCTTCTTGTAAAAGGTATTTTAAACTGGTATTCTATTTCCCTAATCTGTTGCATTACCCTTCTCTGGCTATTCCACTTTCAGTCCGCTATATTGACTCCTGCTCTTCATAAGCATGAACTTGGGACTAGTCTTGCTACTGATGGAAATCATGATGCCTTTGGTTTCCACTGATATCCTCCCCCTTCTGCTCTTCATAGCTCCTGAAGTTCCTGACGTAGCTGTCTAATAATTTCATCCCTAGGATCGGATTATGCCACTTCCTGTGTTCTCAAATCCGTCCCCAGAGTCTTAACTATCCCCTCATCGTAGTCCAAAGTCCGTGCTACATTCTAGACATGGCCCTCCAGGGTCTTGTTTCTTCTGCCCCGATCCATGACTTGTGTCTTGTTACGATGTGGGACTTCCAAATTTACGTGGTCCCATCGGGTGTGCCAATGATCTGACCGATATCCGGGGTCAAGAGTTGACCTCTTCAGACCAGGGCTTAATATAGCCTCCCGAGCTCTCTATTTTATGCCTTCTCAGTAGAGTACGGTATTATACACCTAGGTACAGTGAGGAGCCTAAGTTCTTCACGTTTAGGGTGCAATGATGTTTTATCCAAACTGCTATAGAGCAACATACCAAAGGTGGACCTGCAGAAGATTCTCCGATGACTAAGTTAGTACGATGATTACAGAAAATAAATAGATTACGGAGGCTCTTAAGAGAAAATGTTCAGAATCTTCTTGAAGTTAATAAATGAGTTATCTTTATAGGACTTCCCTAAATGGAGGGCTGATTTGACCTCTTTCTTAGCATATTGTAGCAACAATATTGATAGGAACCGGTTGCCCATACCTTATCTGACTAGTGTTCAGATGTCAGTTCCCTGACTGGGGTCATAGATTATATATCCATACTGATGATCTCTTATGACATCGATTCTAGGAATGCAATCCGACAGTATGGTGGTTTTTAGCTGCTTTCCTTGTGAGATATTGAGCACCCCGTCCATTGATTAATGGGGTCTGGTATGGATCAAATTCCATAATCCTTTTTCTAACAACGTTCCAATATACTCACAACTCATCAAAATCATCATCATTTATAATTTCATAATATCTTTATCATATGACTTATATCATCATCACCAATCAATCACAACTTCATAAATCACTCATCATCATCATGAATCAATTAGGATATTATAACCAATCATCATCATTATAAATCAATCACAACTAAACAAATTGATTCTTAAATTCATAAATCAATTTCAAACTCATAATTCAATTATAACTGACTCTCAGGTCACATCATATAAATGACACCTCGTATCCGGATACTAAAGGAGTAGCCACTAGCAAGAAGTCATACACTGACATCCGTGAACCTTCCAGTCCACCGAGCCATACCTGCTCCACCCGAAGGATCCACCGAGCCACACACCGGCTTCCCACCTCAACCATTGGGTCATAGACCTCTTGGTAGCTCAACTGACATCTACATGGACCATGTGGGAGCCAAAAGCGAGGGGTAATACATATCGAATGACTGTCTACATCACATATCATGCATATAACATATAATCATCAATATAATCATCTCAAATCAATACAACTCCGTCCCAACATAAAAGCCATCTTCTGGGACATAATCAGCCAAATCCAAGCATATACATATCCATTGATAATCCTTTTCTTACAACATTATAACATGTTCATCATTTCTCATAGTCACATAATCAATAACAACATTTTCATTTCACTATTTATCATCATAATCACACAATCATAACTCATCACTTTCTCATTGAAATCATCATTATTACCTTAATCATATTTATCAAACTCATTATACAATTTTTAATATATAATCATCAATCTTATTAATAACGCATAATCTCTGGCATAAAAGTCATCTCCTTTGGTTAACACAATCAAGCCATCATCAAGCATAAATTTCATATCTTCAATATCACATATATTTCAATATTTCATTATCATCTATCGCACATCATTCTAGGCATAATTTATGCTTCAATTCTCATCATATAAACCTTATTATATCACCTTTTTATTACAATTATTTTCATTTCACCAATCATAATTTCCAAATACATCATGTAGTCATAAACATATTCTAAACCACACATTCTCATATATACCATTCATATAGTTATACAAATTCATTTCATAATATAAAACTCATAACCTTAATTAAATATACATTACAACATTCCCCTTCCTCACTTCCAATGCTCCTTAATTTAATCGTAAGCACTAACGTGCCAAAATACTAAAATCGCAAGAATTACAAAGGGGTTTAGAGATTTAACTGTTGAAACCTTAATTTAATTTAAGAAAGCACTCGATAGTCAATTCTTAAAGCTTTATAAGCTTACCATAATCAAAACCAATGGTTACTTTAAGAAACCCCTTTCTCCACTAAGCTTCCAACACTTTGTCTATAACCTACGAAAAGCAAAACTCAAATCCATCAATTAATCTTTCACTTAGGAGCCATAAGAGACTCATTAATCGGTTTAAAATCTTGAATTTTAAAGCCTATTTGCTTCCCCAAAAAATTAGGCAAAAAATAGGAAACCTCCATGAAAACTAAAATTGAAAGGTTTCATACGTTTACCTTGGGTTTTCCACTTCTAACTCACGATTAACTTTGAATTTCACCCACAAATTGGCCTGAATTTAAGCCTTAAACCTCAAGAGAAGAAAGAAGGGAAAGAAAGACCAAAAACTTTGTTTCTATTTCTGTTTTGCATTGCTGCCACTGTGGGGTTTTAATTCCGATCGTGAAGCTGACGTTACACGTCAAGTTTAAAATTTTATCTTGACGCTACACGGGTAGAATCCTGAATTTTCCTCCTAAATTCCTGCTTAAATCATAAAATAGCCTTACATCCTCAAATCATCATAATTTAAATATAAAAACATACGAGACGTTACAATCATTTTTTAAATTTTTTAAGTAATCAAACCTTGAATAATTAATTAATTAATGATGAAACATTTAAATGAGCATGTTACAATTATAATTATAAGTCAATATATTATTTTTTAGTAATTTAATTTCTATTTTATCTCTATTAAATATTAGTTTAATGGTGATACCTACTTACTACAAGTAATTTTATTTTTTGATTTTATATCAAAATAATCAATTATATTTTTAAACAAATCAAACAAAGTATATTCTATAAAATCACTTTTTACTTAATATATATAAATATATATAATATTTAAACAAAAAGCACATATGTAACCAAAAAAACATATACATTAATCAATACATTAATCAATAATTGAAATAATTTATAAATAGTAATCATATCTAAACACACTAAGAGTGTTGTTATATAAACTTTTTGTTATAGGTCGAGTTTTAAGTGTGATCTCATATATAATATAAAGGAAAAGCCAAACCTTAAATATTTCTTTCACCTTATTTTTAATAAGAAATAAGTTGATATATATTTTTTAATTATTTTCATAAAAATAACTATGTATATTTTTAAATGTATTAATTGTCATCTTTTCATACTCATATTTTATTGTGAAGGAGCTGAAGGTTTCATTCAAATATTTAATGACTGTTAGTGTAGAATAACTAACTCAACCAAGTTTGTTATGTTGAGTCCACAAAGTTGTTAGAAAAAGGGTCTCACTTGTAACTGCATAGCTAGTTAATATCCTTGTATATAATTCTTATCACTTGTATTAAAATATACACTGAATAGAAACATCACTCTTATGCATTTACCAAAAATGTCATTGCCTTTCTCTTTGCATTCACTTCTTCTCTTTTCTTTGCCTTTCTAAGTTGGCATCTCTTTTCTTATGTTCCAGCTGATGACCAACTAGCTGATTGCCTCACCAAACCACTTCCAAGTTTTGCTTTTCTCCACTTCAGGAGCAAACTCGGAGTATGTGACTGCCCTGCTAAGGCATCCTCTTTGAGTTTGAGGGGGGATGTTAGTGTAGAATAAGTGACTCAGCCAAGTTTGTTATGTTAAGTTGGCAAAGTTATTAGAAAAGGGGCCCTACTTGTAACTGCATAGCTAGCTAATATCCTTGTATATAATTTATATCACTTGTATCAAAATATACACTGAGTAAAAACATCACTCTTATGCATTTATTGAAAATGTCATTGTCTTTCTCTTTACATTCACTTCTCTTTTCTCTGCCTTTCTAAGTATGACGAGTACATAATGACAAAACATTTCAAAATGACACAACATGGATTGTATGATACGTAATATATTGACACAAAATGGATGGGTATGATACGAAATAAAAATATAATTGAATATCTTGCTATATGACAAAATAAAATTATGTCTTATTTGATAAGTGAATGAGAAAAAAAAGGTTAGATTTTATGATTTATGTTATATCTTTTCCAAAAAAAATCAAATGAAAAATTGTGACGCCAACATAATTATTAACACTTAAATTGTCAATGAGAGGACGAGGAGCATGTTGAGGTCATTTTTATTGAGAGTAATGAGAATGATATGGATATGGAGAAAAGGCTATATGGGTCTCATACTATTTATCATGGTGATCAATGAATACAATGGTATGGAATTATAAAGGGGGCAAAGTCTAAAAGGTTTGGGAGAATGATGGAAGATGTCATCTGTATGTATAAGCTTGATTTTGTTGCTTTACTTGAACCTAAAATTAGTAGGGGAAATTGATAAAGTGATGAGGGAAATGAGGTTCTCTAGAATGACTAAGGTGGATATTACTGGTTTTGCTGGCAGAATATGATGTATGTGGAATTGGAACCTTTTCTCTATAAATATGCTCTTGGCTTTACCTCAATGTATCCACCTTGAGGTGAGTATGCTAGAGGGACAAAAATGGTTAATGTATGTGATTTATGTTTGTCCTCAACCTGGGGTAAGATGGATCTTTAAAACCATTTATGTGACTTTGTTTTAAGGGTACAACTTCCTTGGCGACTTCAACCTTATTCTTTATGAATATGAAAATAAGGGTGGAGCTAACGGTAATATGAAGGGAATAATGGCTTTTTCGAATTATATTACAACATATGGTCTTTATGAAGTGTAATCCAATGGCCCTTTCTTTAATTGGAGAAAGGTTGGGTCAAAGAAAGGTTGGATAGAATGAGTTCACCAATATCTTGGATGGATTCTTTTGCTCAAGCTACTATTGCCAACTTGGCTTTCCTAACATTTAGTCATTGTAGGCTCTAGCTTTAACTTAATCTCAACCTATCTCAAAGAAGGGATCCTGGGTTCAAATTTATTTATGTCTAGATATCCGACCTTTATTTCAAGAAGGGGTGGCTGACTTATGGTAAAAGGGTCATGATGGAATGGTAATATTGAAAATTTCTACAAAGGAATGGTAAGATGGAATAAGGAAGTGTTTGGTCACATTTTTTTAAAGGAAGAAACATATTTTGAGGAGGCTCGAATGGATTGATAGGAAGCTAATAAAAGCTAGTAATATGTATTTGATCAACCTAAGAAGGGCCTTGTGGGAAAAAAATATGAGATTGTCTTGTCCCAAGAAGAAATTTATTGGGCTTTGTTGGCTAAAGTTAAATGGTTAAATGTTGGAGATAGGAGAAATACTTTCTTTCATTATATGATTATGATCTATAGAGAAAATAAAGAGTGATTGATCTTATGAACTTTACTAAAAAGTGGGTTTTTTTAGGAAGAAGGAATAATAAATCTATTGTTTGACTTCTTGAGAGATATTTATACATCGATTGGTAATGGTTGGATTGATCTACCTAAGGTCTTATCCTCGTAATCTAAACATGGATGATACTAATGAATTATGTTATACCTTATAGGATTGAAATACATGATGATTTCTTTGATATGGGATCTTTAAAGGTCCCTAGCTTAGATGGTATTCATGTGGAATTCTACAAAAGTCAATGGGATATTATTTCTCATTCTATGATTAGGTTGATTCAAGAGTCATGGCATCATATAAAGAAAATTGGTGGAGTTAGTAACACCTAGACCACTTCAATTTATAAGTGTTAGAGTAAAGTCTAAACTCATGATTGAGCAGTCTGAACCTCATGTGATTTGTTAATAATACACATCAAGACTCTTAGCTAAAATGAATTATGTACTACTTATTTGTCTAACAATTCTATTCAAGTGAGTCAGGAGTTCGTAGAACTCTAGTTGTAAAAGAAAAGGGGAGTCCGTAGAAATCAATTTGCTAATTTCGTACTCATTCAAGTTTCAATGGATAAAGTCTTTTGGTTCCTTAAGACCTTCAGAAGATTGCTCTTCAGACCTCTAGAAGATCTATAACTTTTCAAGTTCTTAACAAAGGATCTTTCCTTACACAATATGAAGCAGCATGAACTTTCTCTGAACTCTCTGAAGCTATCATAAAAAGGTGATCAATGGAAAAGTTGAAGACTTTTTCACGCTGTTCAAGAAAACTGCCTTACATATTTTAACATGTTAGAAAAGTTTCATTTGGTCAGAACAGATAACCTAAGGTCAACTGCTATAGAGTGTACGTGCTTTCCCAAAGTACATAAGCAAAAAGGATCTTTCGCTGAAAGTTTTTAAAGTTGCCCAGATAAGGAAACTTCTCTAAAGCATGTGCCTGCACTCACTGACAGTGCAATTCTCAAGAGACTAACATCCTTCGAAGTTGAACCAACAAACATTTTTCAAAAGGACTATAAATGCAGGAAGCTTTTGGAAATAAGACAGAGACACTATCTAACTAAATACTCTCTTATTTTCTCTCTAGAAACCTAAGTCTGTAACACTTTTCTTGAAAGTTTTTAAGTTCTTGTATTCATTACTTATGCCCTCTTTGTAGTTCTGCTTATTGCAGACCATGACTTATAGTAGTTTGTATCTCAGTGTACCTTGTAATCATTTTATATCATTGTATGTTGAGTTATTTGGTTGTAACCTTAAACACTATCTTTACCATCACTTTGTATTTTCTGGTGTGTTGTCAGGATTTGTTAGTATTGGGAAACATTATGGCCTGAAGAAGCTTTTGAAAGAATACTTAGGTTTTTAGCCAGAAGTGGGTAGTGTCAAAAATACTTGGATATAAGCCAGAAGTAGCTAGAGTCAAGAATACTTGTGCACTGGGCTGGTGTAGATTGTAAAGGCGTTTTGCAATAGTGAAAATCATTCGGGCTGAAGGGACTGGACTAGCTTTTGAGTTGGAAGTGAACCAGGATAAATTTCCGTTGTGCATTTTCCTTATCATTTGTCTATGGTCTGTTAAAATCTTTATTCGCTTGAGTGGTCTGTATGCGAACAATTTTTTAAAAAGAGTTTAAGACTTATTCAACCCCCTTCTAAGTCTAACTCTGTACCATCAATAAGAATGATGTCCCTAAGGCACCGACTAATTTTAGGCTAATTGCATAATGTAATGTGAGCTATAAGGTTTTCTCTAAACTCTTAGCCAATATATTAAAGTCTTTGCTATCAAAATTAATTGGTCCTACTCAATGTTTGTTTGTAAAAAGGGGCATGGAACAAATAATATATCAGCCTTGTAGGAAGTGTTACACTTTATTAGGAATATCTCTGGTTTAAAAGGTTTTATGATTCTCAAGATTAATATGACTAAAGCGTATGATAAAATACAATAGGATTTTTTAGAACAAACTTTGTTTAATGCTTATCTACCTAATGATTCTTGTTAATATTTTGACCACTGTTTTAAATCAATAACTACAAAGATTAAATGGAATGAGAAGTATTCAAAATCCTTTAATCCTTTATGAGGCCTTCGCCTAGGAGATACATTGTTCTATATCTTTTCATTTTTAACATGGATCGTCTCAACCAAATTGTTTGTAAGTTGATTAACTATAGGGCTTGCACCCTCTTGTGTTTGGGGGGTCTCAAGACATCAAGATTATTATTTGATTTGATTATAATCCTTATAGCTAAAGCCTTTATGGAACAAGTGGTGGTCAGAAATGCTTCGGATTTCTTCTATAAGGAAAGGTCAAGTAGTGTAGTGTTAAAAATATGGACGGTGGTGTTACTGAAAAAATTAATAGCCTGTTGGAAATTCCTATCTCTTCTAATCTCAAATCATGTCTTAGCATGCCTATTCATTCATGATAGAGTATCTACAAACACCTTTTTTTTTATTCATGACAAATTAAGGGAAAAGCTCAGTGGTTGGAAGGGAAACTCTCTTTCATTTGCTGGTCATATTGCTCTTGCTTAGTTCGTTGTGATGTCAATACCAAATGTAAACAATGCCTTTTCCAATGGCTATATATGATAAAGTTGAAAGAATATGTAGAGATTTCATATAGGGTTCAACACATGAAAAAAAAGGGTGCATCCTGTTACCTGAGAAACTATTTTCCAACCAAAGGAACATGAAGGCCTTAGTTTTAGATCACTGAAAGTTATGGATCATGCTTTCTTGGTGAAGCTGAGATAGCATATTATAAACAACAGAGATGAACTATAGGTCCAAATAATGAGATGTAAATATAAGTCTGGAAATTAAATTGTGCCTATAATAAGGAGTAATAATAAAGAACCTTACATTTAAAGAGGGATTAGGAAATGTTGGGATAAGGTAACATTAATCAAATATGCTTCTTCATCAATTCTTGGGGAGCTTGTGAATATGCATGTTATTGGTTTGTGTTGAATGATAGATGGAATGAGCCTTTATTTAAAGACTTAATCCCACCTTGAGTTTATGAGAAGATATTAGCAATAAATGTTCTTAATTATGTGAGGGGAGAGATATCATAACATGGAATTAAAAAATGGATGATGAGTTCTTTGTTTGGCAACCTTTAAAATATAAAACAACATATGTTCTCATATCTCAAAGAATGAAGTGGTTGGCATTGATAATGAAGTGGAATGGCCCCTCTAAGATAAAATTGTTTGGCTAGAAAACCATGCAACGTAAGTTTCTAACTAATGATGAGAGGTGTATATGTAGTTCTGCTATTTGCAAGAGATGTGAAGTTGGTCCTTAGTCAAATCTTCATGTTCTAAGGGACTATGATGTAGCCAGAAAGGTATAAGGTGTTGGATTACTAATGAGTTTTGGGTATCTTTCTTCTCGTTAGGTATCTATGATTGAGTTTTAAGGAATATGTAGAATTATTGGACCATCATATTTCTGGTTGTTACTATCTAATACCTTTGGATAAACAGGAATGCCTGCATTTTTGGAAAGCATGTTCTTAGTGCTGATGTAATGAAAGAAAAAAATTATGTTATTGGCTAAACAAATTGAATTAGGCAATATGGATCCTTTGAGTGCTTTTGATTCTGGTATGAAAAGAGGTCTGAGATTGGGTAGAACTTTCCTCTTTTTGGATTTTATAAACTTGACGTTGGCTTGATGCTTAATGATCATGCAACATTTGAAAGGTTTGATAAGGAATGATATAGGCTCATTTTTATCATACTTTTTTATATAATATTGGGTGTTCTTTAATTACTAAGGCTGAGCTTTTAGGCCTTGGGCAAGGATTGGACTTGGCTATCAAGTTGAGTATTATACATTTGACTATAGATATGAATTCAAAGGTGGTGGTTGTGATGATCAACAAGGGTTTTTCTTTAAGACATCATTGTGATGATCTGGTTGAAGAAATTCACAAATTGTGCCTGAATTACAGTGGCACGTGTCTATAAATGGGGTAATCAAAATGCCGACCATTTAGTTTTTTTAGGGCATTCCTCCCCAAGAAGTGTACATGTTTTTAGTTGTTATCCTCCCCCATTGAACAATTTTTTGGTTTAGGAATTGAAATGTAGTTCTTTTTTGTAGCCTAATAGGTGTTGTGTAATTTCGGCCTTAACCCTCCTATTCACCATAAAAATTAAATAATTCAAACAATGGAATATTAAAATTTCATTTTATTCCCTGTCGCTTTATCAAGTACCATCAATCCAAAACCTAAAGTTTGTTTGATTATGCTTTTTCATTTAACAGTTTATTATTACGGATTTTGTTAGAAAAAAAAATAAAATCTCTAGCATACTCTCTCCATTATGTTTAATTGTTATTTTTTAAAAGATTTTTAAGTTTCTAGTTATCATTCACTTTCAACATTTAAGATTACATTAATAACTTATTTGTCAATTATACTTTCATACTTAATACAAACTTTTTGAGAGAAAAAAATAAACTCAGAAGAAAAAATGACAGGGTGTAATGAAAAATAATAAATAATTTATCAAAAACCAAAAAAATTATTGCTCTATTGCTTGTTATGATGAAAAATCTTAAACTATAGATAAAAATGAATTCATGGAGTAATTAGTATGTAAATACTAACTTTAATGATTTAATCTTTTATTTCTTGCAAAAAAAATCATGGGGTATTATAATTTATTGACTAAATCGCTACTTTAATCCAATATCTTCTACTTCTATTTAATTTAGTCATTTATTTTTATATTGTGTCAAATTGGTCCTTTAATTTTAATATAGTCTCATATCATGATCTTTTCATCGATTTTCAACTAATGATATTAAAAGATAATTTTATGAGATTTCAAATTAGTCCATTATATTTTTATGATGTTTTAAATGAGTCCATATCAAAATAATTCTTAAACTAACTGATACATACAGTAAACTTTAAACTATCACCATTTCTTTATCATCAACCTTTTCTCCCTACTCATTTCCCTCTTACCATCATGTCCACCTTCTCCCTTTCATCCTTCACATTTCCCCCATCACTGATAAAACTATCATTCTAATACTTTATATTTAGGATACTTAATTTATTTTTTTATGTAAATGCATATATTATTTGTAAAAAATAGTTAATATCTTGTCTTTTATTGCAAAAAGTGGTGACAATAGCCCAAAGCATGACTTGTATTGATGCACAAAAAATGGTAAAAGTAAAAAGGAAAATGGGTCAAGTGAAGGGATAAGCGCATCAACACTCATGAAAATGACTCAGGTAAGATTTGGGGGTTAACTGCCTAGGTCTTGTTTAGCAGCATGATTCGTGTTTGGAATTACATGATGGTACTATGGATTTTTGGCCAAGCACAACCTGTTCTCAATTAAGCATGGCCTGTGCTCCAGCTTGAGCCTTACACTATACAAAAGTGTTTTACATTCTCTTCAATCATATTTGGTTCTTTTTCATATTTGCCCAATCACTCATGTTATGATCTTCTACATCCTAAGTCTTTTCATTCCGTCATCTAACTTATGTTCTTCATGTAGCATTCAAACTGAATGAAATTAAGTCACTATTTCCACATGGTACGGGTAACGTAGGAGACATCTCTATTTTTCACCGGAAGAATCTTTAGAATTACCACTGCTTAGCTTTCAATTTACCTCTGACCATCAAATGAAATGTGGATAACCCGTCCTTCCCTCTTTGAAACAAGGGATGCTTCCGGTTCTGTCGGTGCTTGAAACAATTTTGTCTTCTCCATATTACTATATCTCTAAAGTCAATAATTTTATATGAGAAACTATTGAATTCAATCACTTGCTACTGTTACTCTTCAGTTTTCCCTTACTTGAAATAGAGATTTTTTTTTTGCTGACAATAAGTAGGATTTAAATTGAAATAAGGTTTTCATTTGGATGAAATATTTAAAAATTTCAAGGAATTTAAAATTTTAAAAAATTTATTTTCTATTAATTGAATTTCTATTATTGTTAAAATTATTTGTTTGACTAAAACAACTTAAATTCTTTCATTTTTAAAATTATTTATTTGGATTAAATATTTAAAATTTTCAAATTAAAATTTTCTATGGCGGCGACAATGGTGGTCTCACTAAACTATTGGTTTATACAGTGTACGGTGGGATGATCTATATACCCAATTTTATGTAAGAGAGCAGCGGAAGATGTTTATGAGAGATTTATATTTCTTTTTTTGCCATAAAATTTTAAAACTTCCCTTTTTAGTTATATTAAAATTATTTTAAAAATTTTATGAATTTCAAAATTACTAATATTTTAATATCTAAACATTTAATTTTTGATCTGTCCTTAACCGGGGTCTAGAGATCCGGACTCAAGTCAATCACAAATAGTATGCAAATACTGTGCAGAAGACCGGATGTATGAGTATCCGGTGTAAATATCCGTTGTCCTTGAATGAGGAGAGCGGATTGGGCGTCCTGGAGATCCTTCACACCGACCTAACGCGTTGAAGTGGGCGAATGGTGGTGTCACCTGCAAAGATTCTCCGACGCTCAAGTCAGTGATGATATTCCAAGTAAGGAATGTATTTCAGAGAGTAATCGTTCATAAATTCAGTTGAAGATCCCCCATTTCATTAATGAAATGAGTTCATATACCTGATTGGCTCGTTTTACGAGGACTCGTTAGTGGGGAACCACTAACTCCCATTAGCATTATTTTATTGCGTACTTACCAGCATGATTGGATCAAGTGGCTATTTTATATTGAGCATGGAGAATATAGACTAGGATTAGGGAACAAGTTGACCATCCCCGTGAGCAGAATTTGGCTCGTAGTGCAGGGAATTATTGATCGATCCCTGTAGCAATGATCCTTGTTTTTAGCACAGTGACGTGTGTTATCCGGTGTCATGGTGTTATCTTGATCAACCGGTATAGGGAGAACGCCTGATACGGAATTACAGTCCGGATGTATACCGATGACACCGGTTACACGTTGATGTCTTGACAAAGACGTTGAAATATGTCTTGCAGATCGGATACCGGTATTGAGACTGGATCAATTTTAATTATTAATATTTAAAATCTTTTATTAAAATGAGTTCATTCTTTATATTTTTTTCATATAAATAGAAGGATAATTTTTAAAAAATTAATATTAAGTACTTCCAAGAGTAATTGCATAATTACCGTGACCAGATAAATACTACCAGGATTGTTAGCGGTATGTTTTAATGAAATTGTAGTTTTTTTATTAATTAGAACTACAATAAAAGGGAGAGGGAATGTGTCAAAATCAGGATGCATGTGACATTTTATATATTAGTATTACTAAAACATTAAGGGTTCATTTGTTTAAACTTATTTTAAGAGATAAGTGTTTTTAATTAAAAAAAACACTTATTTTAAATTTTAATGTGTTTGTTTAAAGTTTCAAAAATAAACAGAAACTGAAAATAAGCTAATTTCAGCTTATTTTAAGAAACAACTCTGATCTGCTTATTAAAAAAACTCTTAAAAATAAGCTTTAAAAAAAGGGCCTAACTCTTGGAATTGTAGTTTTGATTCTCGCTTAAGTTGAATATATGTTTTAGAAATGTGGTTTCAGGACAATGACGTTAGACGAAGTGATATCCATTCTTATTTAGACATTTTTACCCTTCGTGGGAAAATAACCATTCATTGCAACTAGGGATGTCAATGTGGGTTACCCGCCCCGTCATCAACCCGCCAAAATACGGGGCGGAGCGAGTTTGGCCCTCTACCAGAGGCGGGTTGAAATTTCTGACTCGCTCCGTTTTGATGGAGGGGCGAGGCAGGTCGAGTTAGTCCGCTAACTTTTACAAAATTAAAATTATTTTTAGTATTTGAAAAAAAAATTTAATAGAAGGTTGGTTAATGGTTGGTCCATTTAAAAGTATAAATTAATAGAAATTAATAAACTTATTATTTTTAATAAGAAAAAGTCAATTAAATTAAAAAAAAGTAGTATACAACTAAAATAAAAATTTTGAATATAATTATATTAATATTTCTAACTCAAACACTAATCAAAGTAATATGCTATGAAAAAAGTTAGAAATTTTTTTATAAGATATTATTAATATTATATTATTTTTTAAAAATAAAATATTGTATAACTCGTCGAGTCGAGTCAACCCGCCCCGCCCCGCCAAAAATCCGCAAAAATGCAGGGCAGGGCTAACCAATTTTGAACCCACTGCGAATTAAATTTTGTCAACTCGCCCTGCCCCGTTTTAGGCGGGTTGGCGGGCAGGCCTGCCGGACTCAACCCACTTTGACATCCCTAATTGCAACTGCATAATATATGGAAACTACATTTACTACCTTCCTTAAAAGGAAACTAACAGGAGGTTAATAAATAACCGTTACGGTTATTCGTAACTTCATTTTCATATTGTTCTATTTTAAAAATTTTAAAATATATTAAATTTACAATAAAATGTTATTTTGTTAACGATAATTATAGTTTGTTGAGAGTTAAAGAATATAATAGAAATTGTATAATGCATTAGAGAAATTATATAAAACATAAAAAATAAGAAAATTCAGATAGACAAAAACATATGTTTCTATTAGTATATATATTGTCTCCGATGTTAATTATAAACAAATTCGATTTAATTATCATAAAAATGTATTTGAAAAAGTTATGTTTAGTATTTAATATCATCTGAGACTAAAAACATTTCATAATGTAAAGTTCTTCTTAGATTTTTTTATTACGTGTATCTTGGAGTAATTTGTCTTGTGGAGTATCTGAATAGATTTGTCTTTTACTAAATTCATCTCCTTCCTAATAACATATGATCATTGTAGCTAAAGTCGCGATTTTAGTCGCACAAATCGTGATTCTGTGATTTTTTCTTGGCCTAGCGATTCGAGTCGGACATAGAATCGCAAATGAAGGCGAGTTGCAATTCTAGGCATCAAAGTCATGAAAATCGTGACTTGGAAGGGGGGATGCGATTTTGAGGGGGACGCATTTTTGCCCTAACCCGCATGAAAATTTTCAGACATGCGCAGTTAAGGATCAAAAACGCCATTGTTCACCTTATCGGGCCATGTGATTCCCTTCCCTTACCGCGCAACGTCTTCTCCGTCGAGTAGCCACCGTTGTCGCCGATTCAGAGGCCGTCGTTGCCGCCGAACAAGCTTCGTCTTCTCCGTTTGTAACATCCCATTTTCAACACAGATAGAAAATAAATATTAATATATCTTTAATGAGAAATACTTACTATTAGTTAGTTTATTATTATTTTTTATGAAATTTTGGTATTTATATTTAATTATTTGTTTTTTAAATAAAATAAAATAATAATAATAAAATAAAAATATTTATGTATTTTGAATGAGAATTTTAAAATGACTTAATTAGTATTCATTAATTGATGAAATTATATTAAGAATTTTAAATATACTTATTATTCATAACTTTTATTTTATGTTTTTATATTTATGTTTTTACATTTGTGATTTAACTCTTATTAGAATTTTAAAATAAAATTTGAAAGAATTAGACTATGGTTCTTCAGAACTTTTTGATATTCATAATATTTATGATTTTCTGGATTTTTATGAAAATTTTGAAATATTTTAATAAATAATATATTTTAAATAATTTTAAATTCATATAAAGTTACTTAAAATTAAAAATATTTACAAGAAAGTAAAGTTAAATTATAAGAAAATTTTCTAAAATACATTTCAAGTAGACTTATTTAAAAATTATCGGTTTGAGTAAAATCTTAATTTTTACCAATCGTAAAAAAATAAAAAACGTACCAATAAATTTTTATTAACAGAAAATTTTAGATTTTTAAAATTTAAACTTTATATTACTTATCATAAAATTAGTGAGAACTGATATAATATCGCTAAATTTCTAAAAGGGTCGATTTTGAATATTTAAAATATACCGAGTGAACGGTTACTATTTGACTTAATAATTCAGTCGACATTTACTATGCAAAACACTGTGTATGAACGAAAATTTCAAACTTGAATAGTAACTAGAAATGAAAATTTCAAAAATTGTATAGTACTTTTATAATTAAATATTCAAATGTATAGTGAATTTTTCTGCTATAAATACCGAAGGATTTCTAAAGGAAAAATCATAATTTCAGATTAAATTCTCTTAATATAGTAGTGCCAAGAGAAAGTGGTGGGAGTAAGAGAGAGAAATAATTTTTATGGAAGGAAGTTCTGCCAAAATCATAAGGTAAGAATAACTCTCTTTTATACTTTTTAGGTTTATTTTCATATCGTTTTAGAAATCTATTATTATACTGGATATAATATTATTTTAAGTTACTATTTTGAATAGTAAATTACTATGTTAACAGTAAATTACTATTGAGAATAGTGAATTACTATTCAAATAGTAAATTACTATTACAAATAGTAAATTACTATTATAAATAGTAAATTACTATTCAAATAGTAAATTACTATTTACTGTTACTATTTATGATTTACTATTTACCGTTATTATTTACATTCTACTATTTACAGTTACTATTTACATTTTACTATTTACTATTACTATTTATATTTTACTATTCACTATTCAAAATTTACCATTTCTGTTTTACGTAGTAATCTTTATTTTTATCTTATGTCTATAATGAGATAAATTGGTATTAATATTTCTAGAACTCGGAGGTGCAAAGCGAACTCACTTTTGGTAGCAATTCAAGGTAAGGGGAAGTGAGATAGGAATATAATATGAAAAGACATAAGAATAATAGGAGGAGTCCCCTACTCCTTTTAAATTTAATAATAATATTATTATTTTAAAATAATAACTATTTAACCTAAAATTTATATAAACTTTAGATTGTGTATCTTGTATAACTTGAACTGAAATACCTATGCAAATACCTGGATAACCTATACGAACTGGACTAAACCTATGTAAGGACTTGGACTATTATGACCTGTATGGACTGAACTATACCTATTCGAAGACTGGATTATATATATGGACTTATATACTCTACTAATTTAAATAACCATTAAATTTTGAATTATATTTATGAGTGATATTTAGTTGATTTGACTTGATTATAATTAACTATATTTGATTTTGATTAATGATATTGTGATTTATCATATTAGACTATGATTGATAATATGTAATTATGATTGATAATATTTGTGATTGATGATATTTGATTATGATTGATGATATTTGATTGTGATTGATGACATTATAATTGAACTGTTCTGAACCGGGGTCTAGGATCCGGTGTAGGACCAGCCACAAGAGTGCAAGTGAATTAGGGTTTGTACACCGGTACAGTGGGTATCCGGTATTATAATCCGGTCTCTTAGTGGGAGAAACCGGTCTTGTTGTCCTGGAGATCCTTCACACCAACGTTTCGCGTTGAGAAAGGGCGAAAGGTGGTGTCACCTGTGAAGATTCTCCGACGCTCAAGTTAGAAATGTGTATGAACTCAACAAATACTCAAGCAATGCAATAGTAAGAATATGAGATAGAACAACGTAACCTTGCATGTGTGTTAGAACATGCTATTTATAGTTGAACGTAGGAAATGAATCGTTGGATGCAAGTGGGCCCCTTGGTTCTGATAGCGTGTAGAGTGTGTCAATCAAGGTGACTCAGTGCTCAGAGTGTGTCAGGTGGGTAGGTCAATTATCAAAGTACGATCCTGTGATAGGGATGGAGGATAATCACCTTTCCGCATATTTCGCTGACAATTGTACTTACTCTCTGAGATAATTGACATAGACACATTCCGCTATGCAGGGTATCTTCGTTGATAAGTTATAAGGAACTCTTATCTTATAGTGATCCTGAGGCAAACGGTTATACACGCCGTGGAAATGAAAACGGATAAGGTACCCGTCGTAGAGAGGATGGAAGAATCATTTAATGAAGTGAGGACGGATACAATGATAACAGATGTCCGTTGTGGCACTGTCTTCCTGTGATACCGGATGCTCCTTTAAGAGGTCACTCTGACGTCATAACTTTGGGGACCGGTATCCAGACCGGATCATTTGTCCCCTAGCTTATGTGAGGGACTGTTAGGTTGCTTACATGAGCTATACAGCCTTCAAGAAGTCTGGATGCTGGTGGAACGCTCTAGAAATTCCTTCTAAAAACTCTTTGACATATGCGTGTTTGGTTTCTTACCAACACATCCGCTCTGTAAATTGAGTAACCACTCTTCTGATGCCATTCACAACGGCGTCAGACAGAGATTCGCAGCGAAGGAAATCCCAAGAGTTTTTGGAAATCAAAACTCTTTGTATTCAAAGAGTGGTTGGGGTGCATTAAATGCGTCTGAAATGATTGGACATTAAATGCCCTTTTTAACACGTGAACCATCATTACCTAAGAGTCTAACCGTCGATTGGGCTTATCGGGCCTGAATTTCAACTTCCACAGGCCCGTTTCACAAAAACCTTTACTGAAACGTTACCACTTTCGTGCTTTAAGTTAAGAAACGACGAAGTCGTTTGAATTTGAAAGGTTGCGTTTTGAAACAAACGTCGTGACTTTTGGCAGAACATTGTGCTTCTTCGTTACCTATAAAAGGGGCACTTAGCAAATTTTGGAGTTCACCTCTGTCATCAAGCTTAGTGAAACTCTGCTCAAACTTCTGAAGATTCCCTTGCTGCCCTTTCCTCTTCACAAAGTTCTTCCTTCTTTTAGGTAACCTCCCTATCCTTTACCTCCATATCATTTTTAGTCATTTTGCTTCAACCATGCGCCCTAGAACAAGCCGCGCTGGTACCTCAAACAGGGGGAGTCTGAGCTCTCGTGCCCCCTCTAGCCACCGTGGTGGAAGGATTCCAGTGAATCTTCCTGTGGCTGGGCCTCGTCGCTCAGAGAGAGTTGAAACTTCCTCCTCGCGAGCGCCAGTTGATCGGCGCCGCCCTGAGGATCCCCTTGACTCGAGGGCTACCAGCTGCTCTGATGATGGGTCAAGCAATGAAGGTTATCTCTCTGACGATGTTGCCTTCTACCACAGCACACACGCGTTCCATCGTGCATCAGGTACCATGGAGATTCCGGGGTCTGGCAAAACGATGATTCTGCGAACTACTGAAGGGTGTGTCAACATCGTGGCACACCGGCTGAACTGGGAAAAGCTGAACAGAGAAAGGTCGTACTGCTGGCTTGAGGAAGAATTCTTGGAAATCCCCTCACATCATGCAAGTGAAGAGGGAAACCCAGTCACTCTCCGTTACAAAATTTACTCTGACAAGAAGTACAAGGGACGCTTTCTTGTCCTTGCCCCCCGTCCAACTGAGAGGGTCTGTCACCGCGTCCCAGACGAGAGGTCGGTCTACATGTACGACTTCGTCTTTCAAAACTTGGGAGTCCGCTTTCCCATGACGGAGTTTCAGATGGCCGTCCTACGCTTCCTTGACTGCGGCCCTACTCAACTGCATCCCAACGGCTGGGGCTTGGTGCGCGCTCTCGAAGTTCTGGGAGAGCATTTCAATTTCACCGCCACTGTGGCCAAACTGTTTTACTACTGCCAAGTGGTCCGCCGTGCCAACAAGAAGGGCGGCCTTGGGTTCATAACACTCCATTGTGACTCAAGGTTAGTGAACTTCAAGTCCTACACCGAATCCGCTAAGGTGGATGGACGCTCCTTCAAACACTACTACATACGGGTCCGAGTTCAATCTAATAAGCCTGTCTTCTGGCTCAACAAAGAAGGGTTCACCAAATTCCCCATCAGTTGGTCGCACGAGAACTTTCTACTGCTGAGCCGTGCTTACTATACTAAGGAGAGTGAGCTTTCCTCTCACTCTGTCGAGGTGCTGAGTGGCATGCAAACGGCCTCAAAGGCCCTCAAGGGGTTCTCTTGCCGGCTTCTCTTGGGAAGTGCCGATGTCCGGGACACCTATCTCCGTAATAGCCATTCTTAACTGTGGTTATGTTACATATTTATTCTGCTCTTATTGTTTTTCCTCCCATGTGTTAACTCAATTTTCCTTATTTTGCAGAACAAATTGAAAAAGTCTCTCCCGAGATGTTGTCCCTGAAATCCATGCTGGTAGATGGTGATTCTTCCTCTGAGGAGAATGACATTCAGGCCAAGAGGAATTCTACTAAGGCAATGACTCCAACAATTCCTCTTACCTCCGCTGTGGGAGACGAGGTTCCTCTCCTTGACGAGGAGGAACCTGCAGGAAAAACGGAGGCTGCAGGGCGAGGCAATGAAGAGGCCGCCCCAGAGAAGAAAAAGAAAAAGAGGCATCTGGTTAAGACGACGGATGTGGAGAAGCCTTCCTCTGGTGACCCTGCAAAGAAACGCCAGAAGACCCTCGAGGAATCTGGGTTGAAAAAGGACAAGGGGAAGAAGCCCGTCCTTGACTCCTCTGCCCCTCCTTCACAGGCCACGTCTGGACCGGACTCTGAGAGCGGTCCTCCTCCAGTGTTTGATCCTCCAGGCGAATCCTTTCTCTCACCTTATCTCTGGTTCCAGGGGTCTACGCCCCCCACTCTTCCAAAGGCGAGGTACTGTCAACGCCCCTCTCTCGATGCTGCTGAAGTTCGAGGCACGTGCAAGGCCGGACGCTGGTAGCTGGATGAACTATCCGGCCTCTTGGAGTCCTTAAGCAACAAGGCAGATTACATGGAACAAGTTGAAAAACTTGAGGCTGACATCGCTATAAAGGAGGCCTGGGCGGCCAAGCAAGCTGAGACTCATAGAAGGGTGGAGGCAGAATTAAATAAGGCCAAGGAGATTCTGCAGAAGAAAACCAAAGAAATAAGCCAGCTCCACTTTACCAACAAATCGTTAGAGTGGCAGGTTTCTGAACTTCAGCAGCAAGATAAATCCATCCCCCTCCTTGAAGAAGAGCTGCAATTAGAGAAGAAGAAATCGGCCAAGCTTGCTGACGATCTCGCAGCAATAGAGGCCGGCCACAATAAAAGTCTAGGAGAGTGGGAGGCCCTTCAGAAGGAGATGCAGACTCAAATCGAAGAGCTGAGGAAGGGGAGTACGAGCACTGGGCCGCGGAGGAGGATTTTGCTAAGCTTCAAAAGAAATTATCTGCTGCTAAAGCCAAGGCTGCCAAAGCCTTGGAAATATGCAAGAAGGTAGCTTTCGAATCCTTCGGCCTGACACTTCGTCAAGTATTTTATCGCAACCCCGACGTGAAGCTTAATTTGTATGGATTGGATCCGTTCTATGAATTCCACGGAGGGAAACTTGTCAAAGTGAAGAGTGACGACTCGCACCAGGATCCTCCCGACGCTCTTTATGAACTGCCTCCGCTTTTAGAGGGTCAAAGCATGGAACCAGTATTGACCACTTCTGGCCCCGAAGGTGAGACACGAGGGGATGCTCAAGCTGGCCTAGAGACTGGAGGAGATAAGGCTCAAACTGAATGAGCTGAAGAAGGGAGAACAGACGTGCCTATACCGAAGGACCAACCACCTGCTCTTTAATTCTTGTGATTTTATTTGTAGTTGTGTATTGGGATCAGCTCCAGTTTTGATGCTTTGATACATATAAAATTTTTCTTCATAGAAATAAAGTTTGCTTCATTTTTCTTCTATTGTTTGTGACAAGTATATGGTTGCCAGACAACTTAGTCGTATACACAATACTTTACCTTTTTAATACTTTACAAATCTGCTTTGTTCAACCATATTGTCGTTTAAAGCGTATTTTCCACCCCAGAGTAAAATAATAGAAATCGTAACAGATATGCCACACTTATTGTTGAAGTATGCCCTGTCCCCAAGTGTAAGTATTTTGGGAAGGGAATATCTGTTGTAAAATCTTACCTTTAACTTCTTGGAAATTAGAAAGGTTCATTCGATCTTGAAGACGTGGAATAGCAATATTCGCATTCGATCGTCCTGTGATGAGTGCTTCAAAGATGAGGACGGCATTATACTTGGAGTTTGGTTCGATCCTACCATCCAAGTTTTCATGTGGGGTTCGGTATACTTGAAAAAGGTTAAGTCCTACACCTGTCTCCTGATGTTCGGTTTAATCCTACAACTCAAGCCTTCAGACGGTGTTCAGCCAAACTTACTAACCGTGCCCAGAGTTCGGTTTAATTCCTACAATCTGGGCCTTCAAATGGGGTTCGGTTTAATCCTACAACCCATTTCCCCCTCGAGGAGTTACATCGTCAATACACAGAATAGGTGATTGAGATCATCCGTCCTGAAGGTCTTCGTTTCATCCCTCAAGGAGTTACATCATCAACTACAGAATGGGTAGTTGAGATCATCCATCCTGAGGGTCTTCGTTTCATCCCTCAAGGAGTTACATCGTCAACTACAGAATGGGTAGTTGAGATCATCCGTCCTGAGGGTCTTTAAACGTGACAGCTTATAGCTATAAATCGCAACATACAAATGAGAGAGTGAGATTGATATAGTCATAAATTGAATTCTCATTAAGTTGAATATATATTACAAAGGGAGCGTAGTTGGGGTCATGCCTCGTTAAAACCTTCTTGAGAAAACCCAATGGGAAAAAACTCAAGTAAGGAAAAAGAGTACATGCCGTCTTACCAACTAGCTGTAATAAATACGTAAGTTCTGAGTGTTCCACTTGTTGTGAATTAGGGTTTCGAGCTCCTCGAGCCGGTATGATCCCTTTCCTGTTACCTCAGAAACTCTGTAAGGGACCTCCCATGTTGGTGCTAGCTTCCCTTGATAAGCAAATTTATTACCCACACTCACCTTTCTCAAAACAAGATCTCCAGTGTTAAATGCACTATATTGGACACGCTTGTTGTACTAGAGAGCTGCCTTTACTTTTATTGCTTGGTCTCTGATAAAGGCCCCCTCTCTCAGCTCATGGAGAACATCCAACTCTGATGCCAGATTGGCATTATTATCTTCCGCTAAAAAATATTCCACTCGGGCTGATCTAGTTTGTAGCTCTACTGGGATCATCGCCTCGACCCTGTAAGTTAGCCAATATGGGGATTCATTAGTGGAAGAGTGTGGTGTAGTACGATATGCCCACAGAACATGGCATAGCTGATCAGTCCAACCTCCCTTCGCTTCTCCAAGACGCTTCTTCAACCCCTTTAGCACCTCTCGATTAGCTACTTCTGCTTGGCCATTTGTCTGGGGGTGCTCAACAGATGAAAATATTTGGACTATCCTCAGTCCTTCGAGCAAATCTGTGAACTTCTTATCCGTGAACTGAGTGCCATTATCAGTTACAATCCGTCCTGGGACACTGAATCGAGCTATGATGTTTTCATATACAAAACGCCTTGTCCGCGCAGAAGTGATATGCACTACTGGCTCAGCCTCGATCCATTTAGTGAAGTAGTCTACCCCCACAATCAAATATTTAATACCTCCTGGAGCGGTGGGGAACGGGCCCAGGATATCAAGGCCCCACTGGTAGAATGGCCAAGGCACAACGGATGAAGAGAGTTCTTGGGCCGGTGTATGATGGAGATTGGAAAATCTTTGACAAGCATCACACTTCTTCACAAAATCAACTGAGTCCTGCTTCACTGTGGGCCACCAATATCCAGCCCTAGGGACTTTTCTCATTAAGCTCCTGCCCTCGGCATGGTGTCCACACTGCCCCTCGTGTACTTCCTCCAACACTGCTTGCACCTCATCTTCTCTCAAACAAATGAGGTATGGGACTGAGAATCCCCTTTTGTAAAGAACACCATCAACCATGGTGAAGTACGGCAGCTCCTTTTTCACTCGTCTCCTCTCCTTCTCATCAGTAGGGAGCTGTCCGTCCGCCAGATAACGGATGTAGGGGATGACCCAAGAATTCTCATAAGGGTACTTGACCATTATAGCATTTAGAGATGGGAACAGAGGGATTCTAGGTGATGTCAGGGTGCTCTGAACCACAGTCGTGGTACTTCCAGGCTGTTTTGTGCTTGCAAGCCTTGATAAGATATCCGCTCTGGTATTCTCCTCTCTTGGCACATGCTTAAATTCCAGCACTTCGAATCTCCCCTTCAATTCATTCACACAGTTCAAGTATAGTTGAAGTTGCGGCTCTCTGACCTGATATTCCCCCTGGATTTACAAAATCACCAGCTGTGAATCGCTGCACAATGTTACCTCTGATGCTCCGATGTCAATCGCCGCTCGGAGACCGGCCAGGCATGCTTCATACTCAGCTTGATTGTTGGAGGTTTTGAAATTGAACCAGAGGGAAATCTCCAAGTGTACGCCGTCGTCACTCTCCACCACGACACCGGCTCCACAGCCTTTACTGTTTGACGACCCATCAACATAAATGGTCCAATGTGCTCGAGGTGTGGCTGGATTCGACCCTGTCATTTCCACCACAAAATCTGCCAGAACTTGAGCTTTAATAGCTCCTCAAGGCTCATAAGAAATTTCGAACTCAGAAAGCTTGATAGACCATTTGATCATCCTTCCAGCAAGATCTGGTTTACTAAGCATTGAACGGAGTGGCAGATCCGTTCTCACCAGTACTGGATGCGCATGATAATACAGCCTCAATCGTCGCGAAGCCCACACAACTGCTAGAGCGGCCTTCTCAATCTTTTGATATCTACCTTCAGCACCCTGGAATGTCTTGCTGGTGAAGTACACCGACCTCTGCCCCTCTAGAGTTTCTTTAACCAGAGCCACGCCTAGGGCTTCATCAGAAATCGCTAAATACAAAATCAGAGTCTCACCAGGGTCAGGCTTTACCAATATTGGTGGGCTCGAAAACACGGCCTTAAGCTTCTGGAAAGCTTCTTCTTGCTCTTCTCCCCATTCGAAACTCTTGTGCTTCTTCAACGCCTTATACAGGGGGAGAGGTCTGTATGCCATCTTGGGCATGAATCTAGCCAGAGCGACCACTTTCCCATTCAACGATTGTACCTCCCTTAGGATCTTAGGGCTCTGCATATCCAGTATTGCCTGACATTTTACAGGGTTGGCCTCAATACCCCGCTGGGTCAACATGAAACCCAAAAACTTCCTCGCTGGGACAGCGAAAGTGCACTTCAACGGGTTCAACTTCATGTTGTACTGTCGCAGCTGAGTAAACACTTGGCACAAATCTTCGATGTGGTCTCCTCCAGCGGGGGTTTTTGGGATGATATCATCGATATACACCTCTACCAGCTTGGTGTGCATGCCTTCGAATACTTTGTTGATCATGCGCTGGTAGGTAGCACCGGCGTTCTTCAGTCCAAACGGCATGACGGTGTAGCAAAACACACCACGGTCATTGACAAAGGCCGTCTTTTCTTGATCTCTTTACCACATCAGAATCTAATTGTACCCTGAATATGCATCCATGAAACTGAGGTACTGATAACCAGATGAGTCATCTACCATACGATCAATGTTTGGGAGGGGATACGATCTTTGGGGCAACATCGGTTGAGATCTACGTAATCCGTGCACATCCTCCACTTGCTATTGGCTTTCTGCACCATCACCACGTTGGAAAGCCAAGATGAATAGCGAATCTCCTTTATAAAACCAGCTTTCAACAATTCCTCTGTTTGCTCACACGCTGCCTTCTGCTTCTCGGGTCCTAACCTCCTCTTCTTCTGGGCCACCGGTCTCGTTTCTGGGTAAACAGCGAGTTTGTGGCAACAGAAATCAGGGTCCATCCCAGGCATGTCTGCTGCAGTCCATGCAAAAAGGTCTTTAAACTCCTGCAAAAGAGCCAATAAACGTTGCTCTATGCCTGCCTCCAGATTATCGTTAATGTGCGTGACCTTCTCTGGGGAATCCCCTAAGATGACGTCCCTGGAACCACCATCCGGTGTGGGCTTTGAGGGGTTAAGAGGGTCAATCTTCAATTCCGCCCTAGGGTCCAAGTCAATCAGACTGACAGACCCAGCCGCTATTCCTCCGTCATTTAGCTTCCTCTTCTTGTTGAACGCCTCTAACTTAACCATATTGAGGCTCAAATTATAACAGTACCGAGCCATCTCCTGATCTCCGCGGAGGGAGGATACACCATTATCCTTGTCGATGAATTTGATTAAGAGGTGGGGAGTGGACACAATTGCTTCCATTCAGGGTAGGGCGGCCTATGATCCCGTTGTAGGGGGATTCCACATCGATCACCAGGATTCTTGATTTCACCATTCTTGCGCCCGGTTCTCCTTCAAAAGAAATGAGGGTATCGAGGTACCTTTTGGTAGGCTGCTTCGCCCCATTAAAAGCTGTGAGTTCTTGCGTGTACGGTTGCAGATCTGCATCATTAAAACCCATTCTTTTGAAACAATGATAAAAAATGACATCGCAAGAACTTCCCTGATCGACGAGGATCCTCTTCACATCTTTGTTAGCAATGACAGCAATGATCACCACTGCGTCGTCTCCTCCTAGGATCGTCAGGCCGAAGTTATCATCAGTGAATGACACCGTCGGGGCTGCCACACCGTCCCTGAAAGGGCGGTTATCTCTAGGTTTTCCCTGGACAGACAAAATCATCCGATGGTGGTTTTTCCTGGCTGTGATCGATGCTCCTCCTCCTGCAAATCCTCCAGCAATCATCTCGATCACTTCATGCCTACCCTGCCTCTGCTGCTGAGGCATGTCGTCTTGCTGGGCTCCTTCAGCGATCACCACTCCTTTTTGCTTCTCAACTGCAGTAAACCTCCTGACTGGGTTACGGCTATTGTCACCCTCATCATCTAGATTTCTCCCCCTTTTGTCCATCCTGTCAGGCTCGTCTGAGGATCTTTCTCTAAACAGATATTGTTTAAGCTTTCCTTCTCTAATGAGGGTCTCCACAGTATTCTTCAACACTTTACACTCGTCTGTGTGGTGACCTGCCTGTTCATGAAAGGCGCAGTATTTACGTGGGTTACCAGGTCTTTTGACTGGGGGTGGCTTCCTTATACCAAAAACACTGAGCGTTGGCCAGCTAACTTCCCTCAAGATTTGGGAGTGCCTGGTGTTTAGAGGAGCATAGTTGCTGAAAGACGAGACGCGCCTGTCTCGTTGATGAGGTCGAGCGCTTGTAAAGTCCTCTCTGAAGGCATGCTTTTCTAGTCTCACCCTCTCCTTCTCTCTCCGTGGCTGCTGAGGGGGTACTGGGGGCTTCATTCTAGCTGCCGTAGCCTCCAGATGCATTTCTATACCTACGTACTTGGAAGCTTTCCTTTGAAACTCCTCGAAGGTTGTTGGGGGGCTCTTCGCCAAAGATAAGGCAAAAGCAGATCCGGGTTGCAAAGCTTCCACTACGATATGAAGCTGTATGGCCTCCGTGAGGTTGGGGACCAACGCAGCCTCCTTGTAGAATCTCTTCAAAAACTCCTTGAGAGTTTCAGTCTCTCCTTGCCTTATCTGGGCCAAGGTGTGAGAAGTCCTTGGGATGTCCCTGGAAATGACAAAATGACTCTCGAAAGCAGCTGCCATCTCCTCCCAGGAATCTATGGATCCTGAAGGCAAGCTCTTGAACCAGCTGAGAGCCTCCTCCGTCAGTGTTCTTGGGAACATCCTACACATGACGTCTTCATCAGCTCCCAGATACATAGCTTCATAAACATAAGCATCTAGGTGCTTAGTGGGATCAGTTTCTCCATTGTACTTCCCTATCGACAGTGGCTGAGTCGTCTGCAAGTGCTTAGGGATGACAACACTCATAAGTCTCCTTGAGAAAGGAACGTTGAGTCTATAAACTCCAGAAGTCACCACTGCTTGCTCCCTTCTCCTGGTACTGACTCTATCCCCAGAGTCTTGGGTCTGTTCCCTCTCCTCGTACGTAGGGATTTTCGAGTACTGAAGGGTCGTAGATCTTTCCCTCACTGATGCATGGTGAGCCTCTTCTGCATGGGACGTCACCCTGTCCCCAGCTCCTCTCTTCTCCCGCTTCAACTCCTCCCTGAGCTGCCTAATAACCTCATCACGAGGGTCAGGGGTTGCCACTGGTACCATCCTTCGAGTGTTGGTGACAGGAGATTCAAAGACGAGTCTCCTCCCAATCTGTTGGTGGGTCACGTCCTCCACATGACCATCAACAAAATCACGTCCATCACTCTCCATTCTGACAACCAAACTTCTACGAAATGTGGGAATAACTCTAACGAGTCCCACCGGGCGTGCCAATGAACTGGTCTGAACCAGGGTCTAGGATCCGGTGTGGGACCAGCCACAAGAGTGCAGGTGAATTAGGGTTTGTACACCGGTATAGTGGGTATCCGGTATTATAATCCGGCCTCTCAGTGGGAGAAACCGGTCTTGTTGTCTTGGAGATCCTTCAAACCAACGTTTCGCGTTGAGAAAGGGCGAAAGGTGGTGTCACCTGTGAAGATTCTCCAACGCTCAAGTTAGAAATGTGTATGAACTCAACAAATACTCAAGCAATGCAATAGTCAGAATATGAGACAGAACAACGTAACCTTGCATGTGTGTTAGAACATGCTATTTATAGTTGAACGTAAGAAATGAATCGTTGGATACAAGTGGGCCCCTTGGTTCTGATAGCGTGTAGAGTGTGTCAATCAAGGTGACTCAGTGCTCAGAGTGTGTCAGGTGGGTAGGTCAATTATCAGAGTACGATCCTGTGATAGGGATGGAGGATAATCACCTTTCCGCATATTTCGCTGACAATTATACTTACTCTCTGAGATAATTGGGATAGACACATTCCGCTATGCAGGGTATCTTCGCTGATAAGTTATAAGGAACTCTTATCTTATAGTGATCCTGAGGCAAACGGTTATACACGCCGTGGAAATGAGAACGGATAAGGTACCCGTCGTAGAGAGGACAGAAGAATCGTTTAATGAAGTAAGGACGGATACAATGACAACGGATGTCCGTTGTGGCACTGTCTTCCTGTGATACCGGATGCTCCATTAAGAGGCCACTTCGACGTCATAACTTTGGGGACCGGTATCCAGACCGGATCAATAATACTTGATTGTGGTTGATGAATGATTGATGACCTTGTGATATGAAGTTTGAGCATATAACAAGCATGACGGAAAGGTAAAACTCAGTAAAAATTTTCTTACCTTACTCTTTAAAGTTTTATTCTAAGAGAAAGTATTTTATAATTATTTTAGTCTTTTATTTCTTCTTAGAAATTATTTTCATTAACTTTATTTTTAATCTCTAGAATAAAATTTAGTATTAGAAAGAAGCTATTTTATAAAAATTAAAGGTTGAGATAATTAATTCTTGAATTAAAGAAAATTTTTATAGTTTTAAGTATTCTTAGTTAATGATTTTAGAAATTATTTTCTTTTAGTAATCAGAAGTTTAAAGTAAATTATTTTAGTTTTCCCCAACGAAATAACTAAAGGATATTTTGTTATAGTTGAGATTTCTAAACTCAATTTAGTTAAGATTCAAATTGAGAAAGATTATGTAAATATGTGAAGTTTTTTAAAAGAAAGTTTTGAAATATTTAAGGCTTGGAAACTCAATTTTGATGAGATCTGAATTCAGAGACTATACTAAATTTATTTCCAGAAGTTCAAAGAAGGACTTATGGGAATGTACAGTTTATTGAGATGATTTTTGAACCTTTATGGTATTTAATAATTGAGTTTCTAAAAGTCTTAACCTACTAAATATGCGGGTAGTTCATGCATCATGAATCATTAAAGAGAAATAAGATGTGATGTCGCCTGAGGACGGATTATAGAAACTGAGGATACATTAGAGGAGGTTCAAATGCGAACCTTGGGATGAGAGGGTGTGGAAGGGTGTTTCAGGGGACCTGGGGTCGCTCCCTAGTGTCGGGTACTTTCACAATAAAAACCTTCTCAATCTGACTAGTCTCTAAGTGTTTCTATGCCAGTTGATCTGTTCATATGCCATGAAGGCATTTATGTTATTATCCGGAATTATGGAACAGTGTAAACTCCTGGTTGGCCCAGTGCAAACTAAAACTTTAAGGGCCCACATGCATAAACTGAATGAGATAGTATTAAAAGCATTACATGTCATACATGTGATTGTGATATTCTGTATGGATGGTTGTGAATGAAAGTATGATTGTTATGTGTGTGAGAGCCCTATATTTATAATTAATTGTGTACGAGATTTTGAATAATATTAATTTATTAGTTTATGAAAACCCTTATGCTTATGTCTTATCTGTAAAGTATTATATTCTGTTTCTCACTCATTCTTGTTTGAATTTTGTGTCCAAGATATATGTTATGTGATATATAGCTAGCGGTTCAAGATGGAAGGATATGTAATTACAAGAGGGTAAAGTGGTCTCATCCTCAATCAGATAGATGAAGAGATATGACAAGAGTATGATTCCAAAACTCGATGGTTCAAAGACTAGGAAATGATTGGTCACATTTGTAGTAGAGGTATAGTTTAGTTTTACCCTGCCTTATTACAATATCAAGTTAGATAATTGTAACAAGGTAAAAAATGATTATGTATACACGAGATAAAAAATGATAAATATGTATATTTTTCTAAATTTTTTTTTATATATCTCGTGTATATAAGTGGGTGTTACACCGTTCCTATGCAACACACGTTTTCTAGCTGCTGTAACTCGTGCTCGATTTTCTTCCGGCTGTTGTTTTCAACTCTATAGCTTGCGTTTCTAGTATAGAAGATGATGGATATAGAAGATGAGAGTTTTTCAAAGGAAAAGAAAAGAGGATAGAAGAAGAGAGAGAAGGTATGGCAGGGCTTTTTAGTTTTTCAAAAGAAAAAAAAAAGGTAAAAGAAGAAAGAAAATGACTTTTCAGTTTTTCAAAATAAAAAAAAAAGGTAAAAGAAGAGAGAGAAGCTGATGACTTTTTAGTTTTTCAATAAGGTGGGTAAAATAATAACTCATTTTTTTGAAATGGGTAAAAAAAGTTAATAGACATTAAAATTTCAAACTCATAAAAAAAGTGTGGTTCTAACTTCTAAACTTCTCATAAAAAAACAAACTCTATTTAATATTTATTTAAGTTTAAATTAAAACTTTAATGTTTTATATACTAAGATTTTTATATAAAAATTTATATATATAGGAATTTTTAAAATTTTACAATACTATTTACAATTTTACAATTTAAGGTATTTAAAACCTTCAACCATTCAATCTTGAATCCCAATTTTACCGGCATATGATATGACTGATTTCAGAACAAAAATGTGCATGAAATTATCTTCAATTAATTAAGCAAAAACGATACAAAACAAAACGTGGAAAAGCAAGAGAAAAGGGGAGAAATGAACATCCTACGATGATCTCTACATAATTTACAAAGATCATACGTAGAAGAAACTACATAAAACCCAAGAAAAGCAGGAATAGAGATGCAAAGAAGTGCAGAGTGGAACGAGTAGCATGAGAAGGAGAAGGAGAAGGAGGTGGAGTTGTAGCTGAAGTTGTTGTTGCCTTTTCCTGTGAGCAAGCATAGTTACAGCGACTTGGACGCGCAACTCGGTAAACACCACTGCTTGCAAGGATGTAAACATCCTTATTGTTGTCTTCACCAAAGGAGAATATGTAGCCCAAAGCTGGAAGGGAGTTACCAGGAGTAGAGGCACACTTTATGGGAGAGTCACGTGCACAAGAGAAGGGAATTCTGCTACCGTTGAATTTTCCACTGTTTTCTGGGTCCTCTATAGCTGCCCATATTGCACCAGCATATAGATCTCCATACAGGTACCTGAAATTCATTGATTTAACAATCTGTAACATTTTGGGAACATCAAATGACTAATGTTAACTCTGAAACACAGTTTCACCAACAACACCATTCAATAATGTTAATTTTGCATTCGGTTAAGACACCTAATTTCGTTTGTTGATGGATCAAAAATTTACTTTTAGTTAAATTCCAATTGCGACCAAACAAGCACTAAGTGACATAACCATGGATGACAACCATGGCTAATGTTGCATGATAAGAAGGGATACATAAACTTTAATGTGTATAGTGTTATTAAAATTAGATCGGTTCATCTAGTCAAGGCACTAAATCAATAGGTTAATGGTCTAACTGATTGACTTGGTCTATTTAAATAAAAAATAAAAAATACTGCCTATAATGAAGAAAAACTTGCTATTTTTCTAATTCTGAGTTTGAGAATGAGAAGAAAACTTTTCTAATCATTTGTTGACCAATCCGAACCGATTTTAATAATATCGCTTATGACTTAAGTTGAGAGCGTCAAAGTTTTCCCTGTAAGTGTTCTTACATTTCTATGTTTGTAAGGTAAAATGATGTTACATGCTTTTGACTTAAGCTACTCTATAATATTTCAGTTATCAATTTTACCTTTATATACATGTTTTTTTTGAAAAAAAAGCCAGCTTTTATCGCTTATATAATTATAATATTATAGGTCCTTTCAAATCATTTTATACAATTCAACCCAAAGTAGTTTTACCAAACAAACTTATTTGAGTTAGTTTTCTAAGAAGTTATTAACTTGTTGTACTAATAGAGTATAATTAAAGATAAATAACATCTGCGAATTGATTTAAAGTTTAGTAGTATATAAATTTATTAAATTTTAACTATGGAGAAAAGTATTATTCAATTTACCTCATGGATTCTTTCTGTACATGTTTCTCTTCTACAAGGGCATGTTAAGAAGTTTATTCAAACTAATTGTAGGTGAATTGACATCATGGAAGGGATGTTGCTATATTAGAAAAGAGATAATGTTTTGTAGATGAAATTATGAATTGTAAGATTCCTAGGACAAACTATATTGTATGAAAGAAGGTTATTTACCTTCCAGTCATGCAGGGATCAGTGGTAGATCTATAGACATATCCTCCAGTGATGGATGCTGATCCTTCATTCTTGTTCACTTCAGAATGGTTGTATCCAAGTATTGGGAAAATTGGATCTATTGACTTCAGGGAAGTGTTTTCTCCAATTGACTGTGTAGGCTGGAATAGATAGGGCCCCTCATAAACACGCCACCCATAGTTTCCACCCTTGGTGATGAGATCCACCTCCTCATAAACATCCTGAAAATCAATTATGTAACTCAGAATGTGTCTCTATTTTTGGATTAGCCGTGCAACATACTTCTCTTGCCAAGCCATAATATTGATTGTGTAACATTGTTGTATTAATCTGAGCACAACCAAATGTTTTAGGCTAAGTATTCACAAACCTGTCCAACATCTGCACACAAAAAGTAGGAAGGTCTTTCTGCATCAAAACTGCAGCGCCAAGGATTCCTTAGTCCCATGGCCCATATTTCAGGCTGCAGATCTTTATCCTCACTAAATGGATTGTCCTCTGGAGTGGAGTAGTTACCCCAAAGCCCAAGTTTGCTAATTTCTGCTGCACCTGAAAGTTATAGATACATAGATACCCATGTGTCAGTGCCAAGTATAAGAAAAAAATACACACTTAACATGAAAAGAGCTAATCTTGACCTCTTGACTATTCATGTATGTTTGCTTTTATTTCCAGAATTAAATCCTCTATCTCCTCATCAAATAACAACCCCTATATATATACTTACATAACATACATAGATACAATCTTATATAGATAGTATTACTCACTTGGGATGTTGTCTATATCAAGCCTCATAATCTTCCCTAGCAAGGATTTCTTGTTTTGTGCAAAATTGTATGGATCACCTTGGCCTCCTCCATATCCCATCATGAAGTATAAATACCCATCATCAGGTCCAAAAAGTATCTGGCCTCCATGATCAGATATAAACGGAAGGCCCATGGTAAATGTTCTTCTCACCTCTGTTGATTTAGCACTTTCTACCTGCACAAACATTAATTTCTCAGGTAAGTAAATATTCCACTTTCTTCCTTGAGATTCTAAGGTCAATCAATTTTGTCTTTCAACATTTTAAAAATATCAATTTACTCTTCAACTTCGATGATGACCGTCAATGAGTTCTTTTCCTAACTTTTTAAAAATATTAATTTAGTCCTCAACTTTAATAATTATGAGTCAAATTGGGGATGAAATTGATTGACCATCATAAAAGTTTGAGATAAAATTAATAGTTTTACAAAGATAAGAGACTAAATTGATATTTTTAAAAATTGAAGGATGAACCTGATTGAGTCTTTGAATCTTAGGTACAAAAGTGGGTAGTTTATCAATCTATATGCGCACTATTAAGAAAAAATCAATCTATATGTACAGAGGGGTGTACCAAGGATGGCTGAGATGCTGTGCTATTAGCAGAGTACTCTGCAATAACAGCTTGATATTGGCATGGTTGGGCACCTTGATCAGCAGGTATCTTAGACGGATCACAGTTAACATCTGAATTACAAGAACATCTTCCTGTACAGCCTGACCACTTGGACTTGTCACAGTTAAAAGAAGCAAAGAATCTTCCATTCTTTGCAAAATTTGGATGAAATGCCATGCCCATCAACCCAAATTGAGTGTCAAAATTAACTTGATCTGTAAGATCAACAAAGGGACTTGATTCATCAAGCTCCAATTCTCCTCCAGATCCCTCATCTGGAAGTGTTGCCAACCAAATTTTACCCATTTGGTTGGAGAAGAATGCACGGTTAGAGCCATCAGGATGAGCTACCATGTTGAGATAAGAGCCATTACCAATTTTCTCAAGGCACAAGCCATGAGGGGGACTAATAGAAGCCTCAGTTTTGTTGTTCAGTGAAACCGGTTCCCCTTCAAAGCACACTGATGAATTATCAGATGCACCACCAAATGCAGTGCAGAAATCAGTTTTAGACTGCCATAATTCAGTGAGTTTGGTAGCATTTGTACGAACTGGTGCTCCTGCCTGACCTTGTAATGAAGGTGCAAATGGAGAATTCACTATCGGTACATCTTTACATGTGTCCCATACTTGAGAGCAAAAGTCCTCTATTGCTGTCTTTGACTGAGATGAATTTGCTTCTATGGTAGAATTGCAAAGCACAGGAACTGATCTAGGTGAGGATTGAACAGTAAATAACTCTGCTGAAAATGGGTCACACCTCTAAAAAAAAAGGTAATAGAGGTTATTGATAAGAAAAATATAACTACAACTACAAGAAAACTATAGCTATGACTATCCCCATCCCCTTTCCTAATTGAAATTTTCATTGCAATGAAGTTTAGACTTTGAAGCTTGTACAGTGCCCTCCCCATCTATGAGAAACTGAGAAGGAAAATTTCAAGAAAACTATACTTGGTGCCACATCTCAAACATGAAGAGCTTGTTAATATGGTCAAATATAATCGAAGGGGCAAAGAAAAAACACTTTTTTTCTTGGGTCCTTATCTAAATACATGTTTTTGAGGGAAAACAATATCTTACCGAACAAAGTATTGATTTCAAAACCGAGGCACAGGCGGGGTCAGATATGTTCCTCATTCGGAATTGTTTCTCTATTTGTGCATCTTCTGTGGTGTTGCAACACGTGCTTCCATTGTAAGGACAAAATCCAAGTGTCTTGTTGGTAAAGGGTGCCCCTACACCAAGGAAGAAAAATAAAACAAGATAGAACTATTGAGAATTGAGCTTCACCCATAATAGAAATTCAAGGCTCTGAAATCTATACACAAATTTAGAAATAAAAAAAAAACACAGAATAAAGGCCAAAACAGAGAAAGAGTGAAATCAAAACTCACTGGAATCAACACATAGAGGAAGTGAACTTGAAGAATCCAAACACAAGAGCAAGCAACACAACAAGAAGCTGATGGAAAGAATACCCTTCATCTCACCAAACAAGTTGAAAGCCCACTAAAACACCAATATCATCTCCACTTACAATTCATAAATAACAACACACCATCCAAAAAAAACAAACCCTTTTAGTAGAAAGTTGACTCAATGGAAGAAAAAAAGAACAGAATTTATTTGAAAACAGCTCTTTGGCTGTTGAACTTTCTGCCGTGTTGCTAACTGCTCAATGTCATGCTCTCCTCTTTCTCTCTAGAAACACAATTTTGCTTTCTATATTTTCTTCATCATTTCCTATATATTATTATATTCACTCATTGTCTTTAACTCCATCTTTGGTCAGCTTTCCCATAGTTTTCCCTCAAATCTTTAAATAAAAAATAGAAACTCCCTCTCAACCACCTGAATAAATAACTAGTCCTTTTTAGTCTCATTTCACCCTTTCCCTTCCCCTTCTTAACGAGCCATAGATAGTTTCACGGATGAAAAAAGACAGATACATCAAGTGTACATGTTTTCTTCTTTCCGCAGTGTTGACTTTTCATGTTTTCTCCTAATTAAGTATTGGCGGTGGTTTAGACTTTAGAGTACTTAGACTATAGAGAAACCAAGCACCAAGCAAACCAAATTGTGCTCAACTTGGTTGATTCACTTTTGTCGTGTTCAAACTTCATAACTCTTCATTTATTGCATGTCACCAACTCATGTAGAAAAAAGTAGCTGAAAAGCATCTTTTATCATGATTTTTTCTAACATTACAATCTTATAAAAAAATGATTATTTTTTTATTAAAAATAATTTATATGTCCTTAATTTTTAAGGTAAATTTAATATAAAATTTTTAATAAAACCTGTTCATGCTTAATTTTTTATATAAGGATTCATTCAATATTAATATTAATATTGATATTAATATTAATATTATTATTATTATTAATATTTCATATTCATATTATAATGAAGAATGGAATCCGCTTGGGATTTAGTCTGACCAAATAATTCATAAAAAATAACAAGGGTGGGGAGAGAGTTTGTATTCAAGTGTGACCATCCCACAATTAATAATGGTAAGATGATGGAAGAAACGAACAAAGATATGAAGAGTGGGGTGTAAGGTTGATTCAGAAATGGATAGTGAAAAATTGTCATAGCACATGAACATTATTGATGTCACACATGACACATTAACGCAACAATAACAAACAATAGAATAGTGCTTGGTCAGTGTGGCCACGTTCGGGAATGGCACATGCTGAAGTGTTGACGAATATTTTTCATTTATGGGATAAAAAAATGATATCAGAAACAGGAGGATACGAGTGGAAAGTCTAAAACAATTTATATTAATTAACTCCGATGTATAACGCAAAGGGAAGGTATGCCTCGGTACCGATATGTATATGAGTTATAATATTTTATGAGAAAAATTAATATTGATATATAAAAAATAAAAATATCACGCATAAGTGATTAACTTGATTTTTTAACTAAATTTTTGCATTCGCCATTGAAATTCTATGTATGAGGTAATTGGAGATCGGACACTAAGATTTTTGACTCCTCACTCGATTCGGAGGTATAATACCAAATATCCATTGAACCGGTGTAATATATAAGAGAGAGTAAACTCTGATACTAATATTAGTTATGTTATCCCTATACAAGATAATTTATTGGCATACCTGGTGGGACTCATTAAAGGTATCCCCACAACTTGCAAGTCAGTTCTTACCATGGATGTTGGTGGTCAAGTCTCTAAAATCCTGAATGGCCATGTCGATGACATCTCACATTTGGAGCCCTAACATTTGGCCTATGACATCGATCTTATAGATATTTTGACATCTGCCAAATAGTGCATAAGGCGTGTAGTTGTTGTATCGCCACCGGATCCTCGCAACGAGGTTATCCACCAGCTTAAAGTGGAGCTAGTTGAATTAAGGAGAATGCGCGCTCAGTCGGAGCACAGGGTCATAACTCAATATTAATCCCGTCTAGAGGCATCTTATCATGAGGTGTCCATCACCTCATCCTATTCCAAGATTCCCACATACGAGGATCAGCTCCAATCCTACTACTGAGATGATCGCCACTTCGCCCGATGAAGGAATCCATAGGCCCTTCACTAGTGCAAAAAAGGATTTTTACACTAGTCCCTTCTAACTTTTTACATTGATTGAGGACTGATGTAGACCCAACAGGTATACAAAATAGGTGATTTTTTACATCAATCCATACCCAGTATAAGAAATGAATTTTACATTGGCCTTTTTCATCACACGTGGTGTAAAAAACTTATTTTACACCAATCTTTTTCATCACGCCATATATAAAATATGAGAGTTTACACCGATCTTATATTTATGCTCGGTATTAAAAAGTGACATTTAACACTGGTTATTTTTTACAACATGTGTAAAAACTTTTTTCTTTTTATTTTTCTTTTTTTCCTACTTTCCCCCTCTGCTAACACTATTTCAATGTATTTTAATTCAATCACCAAATTCAATCCATAATTTGAGTCTGAACATGGTAAAGGAGGATATGACCTTTAAGAAAAGGAAGTTGAATGATAGAGGGACATCAACTGGATCTATCAACCTTATTGACTTGGACCCCAGAGAAAAGTTGAAGATTGATCTGCTCAACCCTTCAAAGCCAACACTAGAGGGAGGTTCCTAACTCATTATGCTTGGAGATGTCATTGATAAAATGACACACATCAATGATAAGCTCGATGCCGAAATAGAGAAGAGGCCGATGAAGCTTCTCTGAGAGTTTAAGGAGCTTTTTGCTTGGACCGCTAGCAATATGCTTGGTACCAACCCTAATTTTTGTTGTCACAAGTTGGTAGTGTATCCTAAAACAAAGCCATTTGCAAAAAGAAAAGATCCTTAATTAGGACCGAAGAAGTAGAAGGCTGATTGCGAGTAGACTCAAAAGTTCCCCTAGGCCGATTTCATTAGAGAAATCAATTATTCTTCTTGGTTGTCCAACATCGTCATGGTTCAAAAATTCAATAGCAAGTGGAGAATGTGCACAGACTATGTCAACCTAAGCCAATCTTGCCCCAAGTACCCTTATCCCATCTCCAACATTAATCATATGGTAGATGATTCATCAAGGTACTAGTACTTATCCTTCATGGATACCTACTCGGGTTATAATTAAATTCCAACGTGGGAGGGAGATCAAGAAAAGATCACGTTCATCAATGACAAAGGTGTTTTTTACTACACTGTTATGTCTTTCAGTCTAAAAAACATTAGGGCTACCTACTAACACATGATCAATAAGGTCTTTGAAGGAATGTATACTAAGCTGGTAAAGGTATACATGAATGATATTATAGCCGAAACCTCGGCAAGAGGCAACCACATAACCGACCTCAAAAAGATAGTCAAATGGCTAAAGTAGCATGACATGCGCCTTAATCCTCTCAAGTGTACATTTGTTGTACCAGGAGGAAGATTCTTGGATTTCATGTTGACCCAAAGAGGAATAAAAGCTAATCCAAACAAATGCAAGGTGATTTAGGAGCTGTAAATCCCCCAAAACTTAAGGGATGTCTAATCTTTGAATGGGAAGATAGCCGCCTTGGCTAGATTCATGCCAAAGATGGCACAATAGTCCCTTCCCTTATACAAAATTCTAAAGAAGAGCAAGAATTACTAGTGGGGAGAGGAGTAAGAGACAACATTCTAGAGTCTCAAGGACATTCTAGACCAACCTCCTGTAACATCCCGAATTTTATAAAAATGATTAAATAGGAGGAATAAATATTAAATAATTATAAATGGGTTAATAAGTGTCCCAAAAATATGGAAAATAATTAAATTGAGATTTATGAAGATTATTTATAATTTATTGAGGCTTTAAGAGTTAAAATTATACCCGGTTAATATATGGGTGTCAGACTAAGTATCTCCGATTGAGATGTCGTTGGTCAGGGCTGTTAAGAATATTATGGGGATTCTGAATACATATTCGGAATAATTTTTAGATAAAGTATTGAGCCCGAACAAAGATCTTGTTTGCCATAAAATGATGAACTTTTAATGAGAGAGTTAAAAATCAAAACCAAAAGCCTATTCTTCTCTCCTTACTTTCATTGGCTTCTTGCTCCCATTTGGCAATCACACTTCTTCTTCTTCTTCTTCTTCTTCTCTTATTTCCCTTCTTCATTTCCTCTTCTTCCTCTCTAAACCTAGCAAAAATGGTGGTGCCTCTTCCTCCTCCCTCCATTTTCGTTTTTCCCATGGAGCTTGAAGGAGATGATGTTGATGGAAGCTCCTCCCCCTTCTTCCTCAAATTTTTGTCACCTTCTCCCTCTCTTGGAAGCCCATTATGGTTTCTTGACTTACGGTATGTTACCCTTTATTTTGATGAGTTTAAGCCTTAGGTTTTGAGTCTTACTTGCTTGGGAGAGTGGTATATGTATGGGTTTAGGAATGGGAGCCATTTTTGTGTAAAACCCAAAGGTAGGGTGTGATTTATATATGTTTTTGGATGGGTGTGAAGGGGTATACGAAAATTTCAAGGTTAGAGATGAAAGATGATGGTTGTTAGTGGTGATTGTTGGAATTTTTATGGAAACCCTAACTTTAGGGATTTGGGGGAAATATGAAATGTTAGTGGGAAATGTGTTTAATGATGTTAGGGAATGGTATTGATGAGGATGAATGGTCATTGATGATAATTGATGAATATTAGTAATGGTTGTTAAGTTTTAATGACAACCCTAGGATTGAGATGTAAGTTTTAGTTATGGAAGTGAGGTTCTTGGAGGTAGTTTGATGTTGTGTGATGAGGAGGATTATAATGTCCATAATGATTTAAGAAAATTGATTGAGATTTTTGTTAAGAGATTTAGAGCAAAATCCTAAGTGTGATGATTTGGGGATTTTTGGTTAAATTGATGGTTTTGATGATTTTAGATGCCTTAGAATGATTTTATATGAGGAGATGAATGTTTGAAGCATCGGTGTTGATTATTGAGGTTTGGGAGATGTATGCATATGTGTATGTGTGTGATTAGAGGAATTAATCTTGAATGTTAATATTTATAATGATGTTAATAATGGTTGCAAACCATTGATAGTGGATGAGGGAAATGGATATTTGATTTAGTGGAGTCTTAGACCTTGATATGTGCCAGTTAGAAATTGTTGATTGATGATGGTCTTGAATGGAGCTAAGAGGCTTATAAAGAATTTGAATGAATTGTGATGATGAGTAGTAATCCACATGATGATTTGGAAGTCTCATGGATAAAGGCCATGGTATTGTTGTTGTGGGATTTGTTTAACCCTTGAGATTTAGAGAATCTTAGTTTTGGGAAAGGAATTCCCGAAGCCTAACATAGGCATGTGAATTGGAGTTTAGATAAGTCTAGGACTTGATAATGAGTTTTAAGAGATGATGCCTTATGATGGCTTATTAATGGCATGTATATATGTGTTTGTTGATAGGATTGTGTTCCAGGCGATCATGCAGAATAATCAGAGCATTTGCGTTGCGGTTCTTCTCTCAAGGTAGGAGGGGAGTTTACATTCCAAATGCATGAGTTATGTAATTGATGATTATTGTATATGATAAAACTCATGCTTGCCTTGCCATGATTATATTGAATGATGAGATAATTGATAATATGATGAATATTATACTTGGCAATGGTGGATTCTTAAGAAATAGACTTGAATTGATAATGAATGTTAAAGTCCCTTTTATGGGAGTGATGTTTATATTGATAGGGAAATTGTTTAAAGTGTGAGGCTATGCCTTGATATTCATGCATAATTGAGGAACTAATAGAGCTAAATAGAGTTTTATGAGAATTGAATGGCTTGTGATGGTCCCAATAGCTTTTATGCGTAGTTTATGACTTGTAGAAATTGGAATGGGTCAATTCCATTGAGAATTGACCCTTGAGTTGCCCAAAAATGTTATAAATTGAGTTAAACACATTTATGCGCATAAGTCCCTCAGTTGTGAGAATTTTTGAGTGAGGTCGATGGCCACACGTCACAAATAATATGTTTTAGCCGGTGTTTAATTTTGGTGGCCATTGGATTTGATTTGAGTAAGATAGAGTGATTAGAAGTTGGAATTTGGGTAATTTTCTGCATAAAATGCAGCAGGGGTCTGATTTGCCAAGCTTGAATCGATTCAAGAAAAGCTCGAATCGATTCAAAGTTTGCTGGAATTACTGTTCAACTAGGAAGAAACGTGTGAATTGATTCACAGCAGGGGATGAATCGATTCATACCCCTCTGTTTCACTGTTTTTGGGCATTTGGACGTGTGAATCGATTCATATGCGTGTGAGAATCGATTCCCACCCTTCTGTAAGTCAGTTTTGGGACTTTTGTACTCATGAATTGATTCACCATATTGGGAATCGATTCATGGCCCTGTTATGGCCACTGTCGTGTTGTTTTTCCAACTACTCTATTTTCTTTGCTGTTTTTGGCCCGTTTGGGAATCTTAATGACATTTTTGGCCTCCGGGTTCTTCATGAAAGTTGTAGATAATTATGTTACGGAGGTGTAAGAATCGATCTCACTTTAATTGGAGTTTTCTAACTCTCATTAGGTGAAAAATACAGAACATACTGCGTTGAAAAATTCAAGTTTTAGAGGGTTTTGAACCCAATTTTTTTTATGGTGGTCAAATTGGGACTAATAGGTGATATTTGTGACATGTCCCACCATTATTAAGATAAAATGTGAGCTTTTCTCATGTCTTAGTATTGAAAGTTAACATGAGCTTATTAGTACTTAAAACCCTTTTATTATGTAAAAGTAAGAGATTTTATTAGGGGTATGTGATGATGGTGTGTCTTAGTGGTGTTGATATTGATTGTGACATGTTATGAAAACATGGATATTCACCACTAATGATATGACATGATAATACTAATGAGAGGATGATTGCATGATAATCTATTGGTGGTAAATCGATGAATCGGAGAAGATATCGATAATGTATAATGATGGATGATGTTGTTGATCACTTCCTTAAGTGAAGGATGATTGTTATTGTGAATGATTGTTGAATGCCATCATGTGTGATACAAGTGTGATCTTGTATGTGTGGTTTGAAATTATATTGGTGAATTATTGTGAATGCCACACTATATATGAAACAATGGTAATGATCAATGAAATAAAAATCCACTAAGAGATTAGGTGGTGAGATTGATGAAATATTGATGAATGTTGTTGATGTTTGTGATGCCACTGTGGATGTTGCAAGTATTGAATTGCATGTATGATATACATAATATATTGAAATGAAATGCCACACTTAAAACATGAAACAATGGCTAAAACCAACAATGATAAAATCCACTAAGATGTATATGGTGGTGTTGGTGATTATGATGATGATGTTTGTTGAGTGGCATTAGGATGCAAAGTGTGAGAAATGCATTTGATTTGCATTGCATTGCATCCATGGCATATCATAGCCGCCGATGTTGGAACGTTAGGGGAGTTCCCTCAGCCGACTCAGTGGGAGGGTGGCTCAGTGCACGAGCAATTTATTGTTTCCCTATGACTTGGTGTGTAAGTCACGAAGCCGCCCATGTATTGCTACGGGGAGCTACATGTGGCCGACCCTTGTAGGGGGTGGCTCTTGATGAGCATGTGACCCCGGTGGTCTTTGAGATCACAGCCGCCATGATATGAGTTATGGCCGGCCCGTAACACCATATATTGATTATGTTGTTTACCGCGGTCATGGTGAAAATAGCCAGGTGTTGCATTATGGGCGATGCAGTTTGATACCAGTAAAAATATGGTGATTATGCATGCATTATGATATATATGTACACATTATACTACTGCAGTAGGGGCATGGTATGTGATCATGCTTGAACCCACAATTTGGTGTTTATTCCTACAGTCGGATCCGCATTTGTTATTGATTCCATTGTATATATGCATTAGCATAAGAGCATTTGCATATAGCATGGAGATATGCCAGAATATGATGATGATTGATGATGATTGAGATGGTGGTATGGTGTTGATGAGATGGGTAATTAAATACCTAAAAGACCATGTATGATTAATAAATGACATGAATATATCAAAACCAATGTTGAATATGACGATATGTGTGTTATGGCCCATTTGAATGTTGGGCATAATTAATTATGATTGATGATTATGATAATAGCCCATGGTGGCTTTGAGAGAGGACCTGAATGGTCGATGTTGATGATGTTGGCCCATTGCGGCGTTATGACTAATGTGTATATGCTTGCTTTGCTATTAATAGATTAAAGGATGTGAAATATGTATGTGTTGTTGAATTGACAAACTTATGATGATTGTTGATGTGTTTAGCAAAGCATACATGATGTTGATATGCATATGCACATAATTTCTATTGTATTCATATCGTCATTTGAAATGTATAACTCATTCTCCCACGTGGTCTACTTTTAGTATTGATGCAGGAAAACCATGGGATGAGAACATTTAAGAAGTAAGGCGTTTGGAAAGGTAAATAGTGGTAATGGAATGCCTTGGCCGGTAGCGATTGTGATTCATTGTATTGTGAAATAAAAGGTGTATCCTAGTGTTGATAATTTATTGATATTGGCAGATGTATTGTAAATAGCTAGGTATGTGAATGATATATTGATATTTGGGATGACATCGGGTATGTAGCCCATTTTGGGAATATATAAATGTTAATGATACATGATATTGAGGTTGAATTGAATATGGTGAAATATAGAATATGAATGTTGGAGATGTATGATGTATGACCATATAGCTAAGTACATGTATGTACCTTAGGCAATGCATGTTTATGATTTATGTGTAAGTTTGGATGTGGCCTAAATGGGCTTATGTTGTATGTTTGCATGCTTTGTCGAGCCTTTTCTCATATCTTCATATATGGGACTAGGCGTATGCCCGGTATACACATTCTTCTTCCGCTGTAAACTCTGTTATTTTGTATACCGTTATGGGCAAATTATGTACCGATCCAGTCATAGGTTATTAAATCTCACTCTTTGGTTTTTTGTGGTTCGAGTCTTGATGTAGTCGAGATGGTGTTTAGAAAATATTTCGAACATGAAAAATTTACTCGTGTTTTTATCATTTAATTATGTCGATTACATTAGGATTCGAGTCCAGAAAATCGGGGGTGTTATACCTCCGATCCTAGGAAAACCTGGCCTCGGTGAATAACAAATCATTTATTTGTCTGTTTTAGATGAGGCCCTATAAGTAATCCTAGTAAAAGAACTTTGGAGGGAAAATATGTTGTTTACTTCACCGATAAAATGCTCCAAGGCATAGAGCTCTAGCATTAAAAGATCGAGAAGGCAACATTGGTTGTAGTCTAGGCATCCTAGAGGTTAAGACTGTATTTCCATGTCCATTTGATAGTAGTTTGGATTGATCTATAATTATAGACGGTGTTGTTAAACCTGACTTGGCTAAAAGGATGATCAAACGGGCCATTGAACTGTCTGAGTTTGACATCACTTATGAGCCTCAAAGTGCTATCAAGGTTCAGGTCTTAGTTGATTTCATCATTGAGCTTATTGGTGAAACCCTGAGGACAAACGTTCTCATTAAATGATGTTCATAGATGGGTCATCAAACAACAAAGGATGTAAAGTCAATGTGGTGATTGAAAGTGATGATGACGTTCACTTCAAAATTCTTTAAGGTTCAACTTTAAAACCTCTAACAGCTAAGTTAAATGTGAGACATGTCTAGCTGGACTACGTGCAATAATGAACGTTGAAGCAAAGACAGTTAGCCTCTACAACGACTCTCAACTTGTGACTTTCCAAGTTTCTTGAGAGTATCAAGCCAAGAAGCTATTGTTGTAATAGTACTTGGCGAGGGCAAATGAGCTGAAGGAAAAATTCGTGCAAATTAAGTTTAAGCATGTGCCACGTAGGGACGTCCACACTGTTGTCTTGTCCAGGCTAGCCAACACAAAGATGACTAACTCCACCACAACCATCATCTAAAACACTCTTAGTACACCTAGTGTCTCAACCCTACCTTGGATTTGTGCCACACATGTAAGAGCATTTAATCAGGATTGTTGACTTACTCCCCTAGTTCAATACATGGTGAATTGCCAGTTGCCTACAAACTCCATGGAGAAGAAGAAACTGAAGAAAAAACTACCATATTTTACTATGGTAGATGAGGTTCTATTCCAGAGAAGTATCTATGTCCTATACCTCAAATGCCTTAATGAGAATGAAATTGGGGGTGTGATGGAAGTGCTTCATAAAGACCAATGCCACCATCATTCTGAAGGAATGAGTCTCATGAGGAAGATCCTATGGGCTGGTTATTGGTGGCCTACTATGAAAACAGACATGGCGGAATATGTTAAAAAGTGTGATCCTTGTCAAAAGTTCACCATTCTATATCACACACCGGTAGAGAAGTTGTTTATGTCTATTGTTCCCTGGTTTTTTCACCAATAGGGCCTTTATTTTTTGGGACCTTTCACAACTACCATAGGTGGTATCAAATATTTGATTATGAGAGTAGATTATTTCACCAAGATTGAGGCTGAGGTCGTCGTCCATATTACATTGACACGAACCTGAAGGTTTGTTTATGAGAACATCATTGCAAGGTTTGGCATCCTAGGACAGACTGTCACAGATAATGGAACTCAGTTCACAGATAGGAAGTTTACTGAATTACTGGAAGGTCTTAAGATCGTCTAGGTATTCTCCTTGGTGGAGCACCCCCAAACCAATGAACATGCTAAGGTTGTAAATAGAGAAATCCTTAAGGGATTGAAGATGCATTTGGGTGAAGCAAAGACGTACTGGACGAACTGGCTTTGTAATGCTTTATGGACATACCAGACTACCCTCACTCATCTACGAATGAATCACCTTGCAAGCTTACATATGGGATAGAAGTAGTCATACTAGTGGAAATTCATGAGGCCTTGTGCAAAACTTAAAATTTCTCTAACACCAAAAATAAGGATAATCTTTGTGACAAGTTAGACGATATTTTAGAGTTATAAGAGACTGTCTTTGTCAGGGATTAGGCTATCAAAGCCAAAGCCTCCCCGAGGTACAATAAAAAGGTCTAACTCTGATGCTTCAACACTGGTGACGTAGTTTTACAACATGCCAGTGTGGGGAATAAACTTGCCCACCAAAGGAAGCTTGAACCGAGGTGGGAAGACCTGTATCGAGTAACTAAGGTCACTGATAAAGGCACATACCAACTGGAGACTCTCGACAACACCCATATTAAGAATAAATGGAACATTCAAAACCTTAGGGTCTATTATAGTTAACCAATCTTTAACATGTACTCTTTTTCCTAACTAGGGATTTTTCCTGTTAGGTTTTTCCTAAGAAGGTTTTAATAAGACATGCTCCGATATGCATCTTTTGTAAATATATATGCTTAATAAAGTTCTTATTTATTCTAAGTTTCATTGTTAAAATATTTTTAGGATGACATCATTATTTACCACTGACGTCTATGTGTGGAAAATAGCCCCAATGAGTGACGAGAATCGATTATCTCTTTCGAGATTTTGTGTTGGACCCCAACGAGTGGTACCCCAGTCACTGGTAATGGTGATTGGATACCTGGCCCCACTGAGTGGTGAGGATCGGTCCTCCTATGGGACCCTATTAGACACCAATGAACGGTGGAAGTAGAACACAACGCCCCAAGAGCGAATTAGTTAGTGATCCTATATGAGCATAGTTAACGAAGCCTTAAGAATGACACCCTAATTACCTATACCGGTAATTGGCTATTTGGCCCCAATGAGTAGTGAGGATCAATTCTCTACCGAACCCTGATTAGTGGTGCAAGTAGAAATCAATGTTAACGCATTACCTACGATGGCTTTGATAATACTTCATTTTGAGATAAGTTATTAAATATCACTAACAACGGCACACTAATACAAATTATACACATTAGTAAGAACCAATTACTGTGTTATATCGACATTGACACAACAACAAATTATACTTAGTTTTAAAAAATAAACTTCTCATTACTTTGAATATTATTTTACTGCCCTAAATTACAAAAGGTATAAAAAATATAGGTACGCTAGCCTTAGAAATTCAAAACATGACAAGTAACAAAAGTGATCTGGTCTAGATACCAGTGTATGGACAAAAGGGTAATGTCACCCATTTTCACTCGTCTACTAGTGTGGCAGGTAGACCTTCGAACTATAACCCATATCAGATACCTTTCTATAGTGGAAAGTCCAGGTCAGCACCACACACACTGGAAAACATATGTGTTACCCGAAAAATAGTACAAGGTACAGCTGTTGGGGCAACGTTTGTGAGAGATATAGAGGCATCTGCGTCGTGTGTTAGATCCTTGTAGAATCGTACTGACACAATGTACAAATTGTCCCCCAACCCTAAAGGACTCTTGCACTCTTCGCATGCATGTATGCATATAAATACCAATATTTCTATAACCTTGTATTCCATTTCTGATTACTGACTTGAGCGTCAGAGAATCTTCGTAAGTGACACCACCTTTCGCCCCCTTCAACGTGAAAGCTTGGTGGGAAGGATCTCCAGGACTCCAAGTCCCCTATTTCTCCACTGGAATAGGGGCTATAATACCAAATCCCCATTGGACTAGTGTACTAAACACTTGAACAAAAAACATTTGTGGCTAGTCCCACACCGGATTTTAGACCCCAGTTCATACCAGTTCAAAAAGTAACATAAGAATCAAACCAGAGCCCATCCTGAAACAAGGCCCAAAAAGCACTATTCAAAAAACAAAAACATCAACCTTGCAACTTATGAGACATTGGCTTCGGCTCCATGCTCTAAGAAAGGGAAAAAGGTAACACATTAAACGGCTCATCTGAGGCTCCTCATACTGGCCCTGATTCACATTGTATAGGTGTCCACCATGAAATTCATAGAAGACACCTATTCCATTGAGGTTCAATTGAATATGTGAGCTTCGATGTTGGATCTGCCGAATTGCACTGCTAAACACAACATTTATAACAACCTTGAAAGTCTGCATTACCTCATTAAAATTCTTTCGTGCTTGAACTTACTCTTTTTCCAAGTCTTTGATGTTGGATTGAAGTTTCGGCACCAAGTTAGAAATTTTTTCAAATGAGGCCTTATTGGCCAATAACTGATCTTTTTCCTCTCGTAGGGCCTTTAATGCCTCTACATACTTCACCTACATGTCCTCGGCCTCATCCTTTAACCTTTTAAGTTCATTTTTGGCCTCATCCTAGAACCTCTTCTCATTCTCAAGGTTGACTCCAACAATGTTTCTCTCAGCCATAGCCTTATTCATCCTATCAAAACACTCTTCGGCATGGACCTGAGTGCCACAAGCTCGGCTGAGAGAATGTATGACACCGGTTGCTTCCACCATGTGCCAAATTGTAACCTTGGATACCTTTTGTATCTACTCTATAGTTAGACCCCTTTGAAGACAAAATGGGGTATCAAATTGAAAGGTCCTAGATCCCCGATACTCTACATACCCTAATATTTGAGAATGGGAGAAAATCTATTCTTCTTCCACATCGTCTGCAGCCTTAACTCTCAGAGTAACCAGCCTAGACCTACCAATTGAACCCATACCCGCCTCCTCCAGGGTCTTTTGCTTCTTGTCTTTTTGAACTAGATCTTTCACAACTTGACAGTAAAATTTTTCTTGTTGGCTACTCTTGACCCTCCAAAATGAGCTCCATGTTCCCCACCTGATCAGCTAGTATGCTGACCACTTTCGATTAGAAGTTTTGTTTGCTTTGTTTCAGTGTGACATTATTTTCATTTGGGTCGGGCTCCCTCGCAGCTTTCAGTGCTTAGAGTTTTCCTAAAGCATCAAACTTTGCCATCTCCTCTGAAAAACAAACAATAAGAAACGTTGGCACACTGACAATGAACATAAAAAAACTAAGGTATAAGAAATGAAATCGTTACTCAGGTAAACATCCTGGTTAGATGGCTCTCCTAGAAGTACCTTACAAGATATTTGATTGAAGTGGGAGAACTCTTAAAGAGCATGGATTACATCTACTAATGTTAGTGTCAACTTACTTTCATCCGTTGTGTAGGCCGCACCAGTTAAAAGGAAATGCTTATGAGTCCAACCGATATAAAACTTCAAGTTAGAGTCAGAGTTTTCCCAAAAGATAGGCTTCACTGACTTCACATTCTCCTTGAAAAAGGAGTACTTAAAGCTGACCCTGTCAGTCTTAGTTGACTTTGTCAATTTTAGCTGACTCTGTAAAAGATTCAAAGTTTATTATATTAGAGTTACACTAAAGATTATAGTGCCAGACTGTCCGTCAGATGCCATGGAAACTATGCTATGGTGGAAGAATAGGTCACAGTTGTAAAAAGCCATATCACAAGTATAGTAATAGTCAACACTACAACCAGACTTAAACAAGAAAGCTATTTCCATATTTATAGACAAACTCGATGATGTTTCGTAATCTTTCAATATTTGACCTTGTCCTTACCTAGACCTCGTCCTAATTGGACGTTTAGCCTTTGTTCCCTGAGTTAGGTAAATCTGAGTTTGTACCGTCTGTGGATTACAGAAGAATGATGTTGATGGCCACATAGGTGAAGGCGGTATCAATCTCACTAAATCATCACTCGTGTTTTCCTCCATTAGCTATATCTAAGAAATAATGTAAACAAATGCTAGAAGAGAAGGGACGAAATGACTACTTGGTGTCACGAGGCAGGTCGTTCTTTATGTACGACCAAGAAAGCTCTAAGGGAATAACACCAGTAAGCTAGTTTGATATTGAAGTAGATTTCAACAATGGAAGTAGAGTGCTTTCAACAAGTTGGGCAGGAAACTAAAAGGCCAAATCGTTTCAAATCCTATTTAACAAGCCCTTTAAAGTGAACCGTCATAAGCTAACCTATGCATGCCACGTGTCCATGCCCTTTCATTCATGGATGTAGGAATCCAACACCAGTTAACGATTTCAAGTAATGCCCATAAACAAGATACCATATTGGCCCAACAACAAGAATACTCATAGTCAACCATTCTGTGATCAGGCTATGACTTAGCCCATTGAAGCAACTCCAAGGTCACTTCAATAGGCTAGAGGGTAAATGATCTAGGCCGCACATCGGCCTAAAGGGTGTGTATCAGGATGATGCCTGTAAGCATGAAGACGCTCCATACAAAGTATACCGTCATACGAGTCGAACCCAGTGGAGCCCTAACCCCATGATTAGACTCCCTATAGACTAATGTCATGAAGAGCCCGACAGACCTGCTGGGGGCACATTAGTAATTAACTTACAGAGGGTGTATAGAATGTCCATACAGATGTCAGCTTTTACGGTGATTTATGAATTCGTACTCCACATAAGACTCAATTATCACCTGCCTCTATAAATACTCCTCATTTATGACCCACCAAGGTATGTAACTCTATCTAACTTATGCCTAAGCTCTAGTATTAAGTATCCAGATTGACTTGAGTATTAAAGTGTCCTTGTAAATGGTACCATCTTTCACCTGTTAACGTGATAAGATCGTGTGATAACCGGGGATCAGACACCAAGGCTTCTAACTGCTCATTGGACTAAATGTATAATACCGAATCTCCACTTGACCTATGTAATATATAAGATAGAGTAGACTCTGGTACTGACATCGGCTATGTTATCCCCATACCGGATAGTTTAGTTTCATTCCCTAAGAAAAAAATTGTTAGCAACTTACTATAGTTTCCAATGAAACTAAATGTTAGCTTTAAATCATTATCGTTAGTTAGCTTATGATAAATGATGGCTTGACTAAGATCATCATTGCCAACACTATCATGTCCAATTTGATTATTACGTTGGCTTTTCTTTTTCCTTCCCTTTCCTTCCTTTTTTCTCTTATCTTTCTCTCTCCTTGTTTTACCTCTCATCTTTCTCTCATCTCTTTCTCCCACCTTCACAACATCCATCCCTCACTATAAGCCACCCATCATCACCAAACCAATCTCCAACATAACCTTTGACGCCCTTCATAGACAAAACCAAAAAATAGAATTGTCCTTGATGATAAACCCTAAATTCCTACCTATTCACTATAACAATCACCATGAAAACCCATATGCAAGCCACAACAGAGCTTTGATCAACCAAATAGAAATACCACCACCATTGTGAACTACCATCCAGCTGAGCCCCATGTTTCCTAACAAGAAACAATTACTTAAAGCCATATTCCTTTAATTATTACAAATTCCAAAATGAATCATCTTCCCCACATCTATAAATCATCATTAATAGAACCCACTTTTTGATGTCACTAAACCAAGTTATCACAAGAATCCCCATAATGTGAAGGAGGAGCCGTAAGACTAGTCATTCACTAATGAACTTGGCACAATGTTTATTAATGGAAAAGGTTGTGGAAAAGGGTACTTTGATGCAAAAGTAGTTATAGTGGATGGCGCATGTAAGGATGATGGTGATTGGAGGCATGATAGTGATGCTAATAGTATCTCGCACCGAGTGTGTGGAGGTTCAATCTGTGAAACATAGGTGACAGTTATTGACAAGTTGCCTCATACGTAAAAAGGGAAGTGAATTAAGTCTAGAAAGAAATTCGCAGTTATATAAAGACTTTGAATATAGGAAATGCACTTGAAAAATTGTTTTAAAAAACTTTTAACATATGATGAATAATTATGTGTAAAGAAACATGAATTAAATAGACAAGAATTAAAGAGTTAAGGGAAAGAGAGATTGCAAACCACAATGTATTTTGGTTTGGTCACTACCATTATGATCTATGTTTAGTCTCCCAACATAAAAAGACCTAAAACTTTTCACTAATATCAAAGTCGGTTATAAGGCTTTATTACAACTCTTAAATCACACCCCAATCCTAAACACTCTTAATAGATAATTAATAATGTTTAAAGTAGAAACATGAATTAAATAGAGAAGAATTAAAAAGTTAAAGGAAAAAGAGATTGCAAACCATGATGTATTCTGGTTTCATTACTACTACTATGATCTATGTCTAGTCTCCTACACAAAGGCCTAAAACTTTTCACCAATATGAAAGTCGGTTACAAAGCTTGATTGCAACTTTTGAATGACCTGTCCAAAGCTTAATATTCCTCACAACCCGTAGGTTCACTTCAACTTAGGGGTCTCTCTAGAGAACGATTATCTAACCTTTTTATACTCCAGTCCCAAACACTCTTAATCCAAGAGCAAGAAACAAAAGCTCTTTCTCTAAAAACTACAACAAATGCAATTCAAGCTTATGAATCTGATAAGAATTTAATTGAGCAAAGGAAAATAAGTCAAATTAGTTTTTATCACTTAGTAACGCAATTTTTCTCTTTGATAAAACACTAAATTTATAAGGTAAAATGTCACTGGTTATGGAAATAAAACATACCAAGTTTCCTGATATAAGTTAAGAATTTGAGATACTTTAATAGACAATCATTGATTTGAACCAGAAGGGCTGTGGTTCTAACCATTTTGGCTTGGAACACATCTGGTTCGAACTAGAGCACGTATTATTCGAACTAATACATGTTTGGTTCAAACCAATCCCCATGAAAACCGTTGGTTCGAACCAATCAGGGTGTGGTTCAAACCAGACATACTATTTTTGAATTCTGCACATTTTAGCTTAAAACTTTGGTTGAAACCAGTTCCCATGAAAAGCATTACTTCGAACCAATCAGGGTGTGGTCCGAACCAAATAGACTATTTTTGAATTATGCATGTTTTAGCTTAAAACTTGGTTCAATTAATTAATCTTTTTAATTACCAACTTAAAATTGAGATTAATTAAGTAGAGTTGAATGACTTAAGAGCTCACTTAAAAAACATATCTAACTTTTACAACAAATACTAAAAGAAGTTTTCAAGACCAACTACTTCATGTTCCGGATTAAGGTCAAAGACTTTTGTGCCCTTCAGTTTTTTCATCCACGTTTCTTTTTGTCTTAGACTCAACTTATCAATGCTTGCCTATGTTTGTCATTATCAAAAACCTATTTACCATAAGAATCATAATGGTGTGGTTTGATAGTGACAGAGGATAACGTGGTGCTGACGCATGGTGGCTTAGTAGAGATTCCAGTGGTTATAGGCCGTCGAATGTGACTTCTATGGTGTAGGTGGAAAATTTATGGGTTAGAGGTAGTGGAGTGTGGAGGTTCTAAGACGTAGTTTGTAAGGGTCCAACAACAAAGTAGAGTGATGGTAACGTTCGTTAGTTGTTTACTAGAGAAGGAAAACGTGGTTGTGAGGTGGTAGAGATGATTGTGTCAAAGATAGGGGAGAGTTTTGATAGGGAGAGAGAAAAAGAAGCAGAGAAAGATTAAGATAAAGAAAGAGGATGAAAGGAAAGAAAACGAAGAAGAATAGTTAATGTGACAATTAAATTAGAGACATGACATCGCTGACATAGATTGTCGTTAGCTACATCATCATTCAATATAAATAGACTAACTCCAAAGACTAAAATTTAATTTTTATTTGTCGGAGCCTTGAGTGAAGCTGACAGTATATGGTGTTCCTTTGTTTGATCCTAAAAAATATAGAAGATTTGTAAGAAAGTTCAATTAATTGGGTGTCACTAGGCCATGTATTGCCTTTTCTAGTAAGTGTTATAAGTCAATTTATGTCCATGCTTCCAAATTTGAGTTCATTGGTCTTTTTGAAGAAAAATAGCTAGATCCGTCCTTCTTGGCCTACAAGATTAAAGTCTAGGCTATATCAATTAGGAAGCACTATTTCATATTGTCAAGTATTTAAAGAAAGCTCAAGGAAAGGGTATTGTGTATCAAGATCATGGGCATATGTAAGTTGAAGCATTCTTTGATGTCAACTGAGCTAGATCTCTAATGGACTCTAAATCCACTATAGGATTCTATATGTTCTTAGAAGGAAACCTGATATCTTGGAAAAACAAGTAGCACAATGTTGTGGTGAGGTCAAGTGTAGAAGCAGAATACAAAGCAATGAATCAAACTTCTTGTGAGCTATTATGGGTGTAACAAATCTTGAAGGAGATTGGATTTGACACCACTGGTCCTATGAAACTTTGATAAGATGTCATATACATCACTTTAAATCCAGTTTTCCATAAGAGGACAAAACATATTGAGAAAGATTGTCACTTTATTTGTGAGAAGGTTCAACAGAAGCTCATATCCATTTCTCATGTTTGGACAGACGACCAACTAGTATTCATAAAGGCTTTGAATGGAACTTGTAGTAATTTTATTTGTAACAAATTGGACAGGATTAATATCTACGCTGCAACTTAAGGAGGAGTGTTATAATTAGATATTATTATATTAGATATTTATGTTGATGTGCCTATCCCATTAATGTTACAACTGTATGATATCTCATTATAAATATGAAGGTGTCTATATATTGTAGAGTATCCAATTCCAATTCACTTCTTTGTCTCTCTCTTCATACTCTCTCTGGAAACAAATTGAAAGCAGTTATAGTTATATAATTAAAGTAAAATAAAAAGTTTTCTCAGTAACCCATTGTTTTCTCATTTTTGTAAAACTAATGAGATCCAGAATGGCACCATATTAGTATGAAAACACCCCCAATTGAGATGCTTACTGTGCATAAAATGGACTTGAGAAGATAAGCACATTTTGGGTCAGAATTGAAAGCAGTAATAGTTATGTAATTAAAGTAAAATAAAAAGTTTTCTCAGTAACCCATTGTTTTCTCATTTTTGTAAAACTAATGAGATCCAGAATGGCATCATATTAGTATGAAAACACCCCCTAACAATCGAGATGCTTACTGTGCATAAAATGGACTTGAGAAGATAAGCACATTTTGGGTCAGTGATGTTCAACTACTGAAATTGTTTCTGCAGCCGTGCTTCTTCACTAATGTTACAAGCCTCTACAACGTAAGAAGAGAATTTCACAGAGGCCTCGAGTTCAGAATATAAGGGTCCGTTTGGTTACCCCGTTGAGGTAACCTGGTTGAGAAAACTGAGGTTTTGTAAATTGGGGTTGAGAAAACTGGGGTTTTATAAACGGAGTTGTGTTTGGTTGTATAAAAGTTGGGTTAGGTAAAAGTGGGTTGAGAAGTAGTGATTGTGTTTGGTTGGAGAAAAAGTTAGGTTGAGTAAATGATAGTTTGATAAAAATTACCAAAAAGGGTATTAGTAAAAAATATATTGAATATGTATATATATTAATAATATAAATAGATATTATATCAATATATATATATATATATATATATATATATAATATTATGATAATTGGATTATTTTTTTAACAAAATAGAATTTTTTTAAGAAACACCCTATTATTTTTTAAACAAATAAAATTATTTTTTAACAAATTAGATGATATTATATCAAATTAGATTATTTTTTAAAGTAAATATATTTTTTATATAACTTAAAAAGTGTAATTATTTTTATTTTCACAATTATATGATTGTTATCCCTCTTTAATTTAATAAAATATGATATTTTTATTTTTATTTTTTCCCTTAATCTAAACAAATCACTAAATTTAAACAAATCAGGTATGTTAAATTTAATACATTTAAATACAAGAACAATACAGAAAATGAGGAGAAAATTCTATCAATAGCATGTCAAGTTGCAAACGATAACATTGTGTTTAATGCTTTAATTTAATATAAATTAACCACACTCTGAAAAAGTTGCTGCTTCTTAAACAGTATCTAAATGCAAGATAATTTGTTGTTCATATACAAAATTGAGTTACTCTGGTTTTAGGTTATTATACAAAAAAAATTCCTTTTTTCCAAACAAAAATTCTGCCAATTATTATACACTATAAACAAAACTCCCCACCTATGCACCACCATCCATCTCCACTGTCCATCTCCACCGGCCATCACCCCCACGGTTACCACCATCCACCACCTCTAACCCCACACCAGCACCCCCAAACCCTCCTCACGGCCACCACCCATTCCACCTCACCTCTGTTTTTCCAGAAACCCACACCCCCCGACGTCCTCTTCACGCCCCAACCCACCACCAACCTCCCCTCCATCCACACCACCATCACCACAACCTACCACATTACAGAACCAGGCCACAAAATAGAGCCATTCACACCCGAAAACCAAGCCACAAAAATAGAAATCAAGACCAGCAAAAAACGAAAGGAAGACATGGGAACCTGACCTCGTCACAGATCGCCTTCAAGCTTACACCTTTCATTCCGATCTCCACTCCAATTGCGTAAAGCTGGGGCCTTTGGGTTGATGTTGCAGTTTTGTATGGGCGCATAGGGGCATGCTCGTACTTTCGTCAAACGACGTTGGCAAGAGGCAGGAGAAGGTCGCTTCAACGCAACGGAACTTTTGGTGTCTCGCAACGGAGCTTCGCAGACGGAACGGAGGGCGGCCACCAACCAAACGCATCTCCGTTCACATAAACGGAGGTTGACTCAACGCAACGCAACGCAACGGAGGTTGAAGAGGAAACCAAATAGGCACTAAGCCTGCTTCATCAACAAGAACTCAACTCACGAGTGACCAATACATGTGCTTAAATATAGCTAGAAACAAAGAGGTGAAAAATGAATCAAATAGTATGCAAAAATAGGCCAAGGGATAGTAAATGGGGAGAGAAACAAACCAGGCTCACTTGAGTTTGTGCGAACCACAAAAGGTGAGGAGAATTTGAGAGCATGTGATATGAAAACAATGAAAAGAATGTGAAGACTGTTGTAAATCATGGCACCAAAGTTCAGATGAGGTATAGACTCAAAGTCAAATATTAATTTTACAAACTAGCTGTATAGAAATAGTGATCACTTCCCTTAACTGTATCTGAAGTAGAGGTGGTACATGGAAGACAGGCACAAGATGCAAGGGTATTTTTTACTTGTCATTCAGTTGCTACTCTACGTTGTTCTTGTTGGAACTTTCATTTACAGTATTGTTTATTTCATCAAACTCCTCAAAACAGCACGTGGAAAGAAAAAAGCTGGCTCGAGAACATTGGAACAACTGTCACATACAATAATCTTACTATGTGAATACATAAAAAAAAACTCTGGTCTAATTTCTTAAGTAATTTTGGCGTTACTTTTTCATTTAAATTAAAGTTTTATTTCAAAATTCATGTTGATTATTAATGTTGACATTTATTTCCTTACTAAGATAAAACTATAATTTTTATTTCCCTAATTACTAAGATAAAACTCTAGTTTTGATAAGACAACTGAGAAGCTGAACTAGGAATACAGATGATTATTGGTGTTCTGTTCATTTTACAACGGCCAGATCAGGAAAATTGGTTCAGACTTCTGTCACAGTGGTTTTTCACCCCAAATTTTTGTTCAACCCGGGAGTGATCAAATCGGTTGCACAATGTTGATCATATTGAACTCTGCTATTCCTGACCAAGCAATTTTCACAGTATTGTATTCTTCGGTTTCGTAGTTGTACCTTTTACCATTTCTGCATAGTATTTGTAAGATCGAAACAACCTCACAAGCAACGGTAAGACAGAGATACTCAAATCAGGAGATTATGAAGGCGTGATATCTGATCAAAGTGATCTTGTATCATGCAGTAAGATTACATGGAGCAGTATATACACCCAAATAGAGTTTTTCTAATGCAGAATACAAAAATTTAATCCACATTAATGTACAACAAATTGTAGTGTGTCAGAAGAATAAAAGAGAGTGAATTATAGGCATACACACATATACGCACACATGTGAAACACTGACAAGTGGCAAATTCACTATTCCTTCACAGCATACTAAAACATGATCTCTTTACTCCATCACTGAATATTTCGAATTTTTCTGAGTATAATCTGGCCATAAAATTTTTTTGTCCTAAAAAACAAAGCTAAAGCTGTGAGAGAACCCAGAATTGCGGCAGATGCCATTATGAGAAATGAAAACATGAAACAATGAGTTCCAATGCATGTATTTCCTTCTGATGCTTCTTTGTCATACATATACCCAACCACTCTTACAGAGAATATATAAGATCCCACAGGACTTGCTATGGTAATGGTGTTGAATATGCCACCCATGTGTCTCACACCAAATATCTCAGAAGTGATTGTGGGCATTAGGGACCATTGAGAACCATAACAAATTCCCACCAATATTGAACCAGCATAAAGAGCACCAGGAAGTCCATAAGCAATCACCACATGGCCAATGCTCATGATCATCAAAGTGATGACCATAAATAAAGGTCTTGACCACCCTCTTGTGTGTAGAAAATAATCAGACACATAACCAGCTCCGAACCGGCCAAGAAAATTCCAAATGCTCCACAAAGAAACCAAGGAAGCCATCTCGCTGCTGGCATAGCCAAGGGATTCCCCTATTTGACCTAAATTATTAACTGTTGCAAGCCCTGATCCCATACCACATGCCATTGAAATAAACAAAATCCAAAAGTTCACAGTTTGCACTGCTTGGAAAAGATTCAGATTTCCACCTGTTTGCAAAGTTCTTTCATTGTTACTAGTATCAGGCAAAGAGTAGTAGTTAGAATCCTCACTTGCATTCACCTTTTTAGTATTGAGTGCACTTGGCTCCCCAATTAGATGATACCCCTCATCAAGAAAGCTATCTGAGGTTCTTCTAAAGCTCTTTTCATTTGCTTTAAATGCAATGCAAAGAAGTGAGGCTAGCAACACCATAAGCAGAGTGAATACAGAGATGCGGACTGATGATTGCAGACTTAGGATGTTGTCTAGGATTATAACTACCATAAGATATGCAGCAACAACCAGAGCCATCAAAGAGAATATATTCAGATACTTCTTTTCTTCCCTCTCATGAGTGTTGTGGATTCTTACAAACCACATAAGCAGCAGAGTATTTATAGGTGGTAAGAGTGCCAGCATGAGAAGATATGACATAGGCTTGTTGTTGAGTACTGTCCGGTACACCTGGATTAGTATTGCTCCACTGAGACCAAGAAATCCCTATCAAAAAGAGGAAAAACCCAATGGCCAAACTTGAACAAAATGCAAGACACCAACCGTATCACTAGAAAATATATGAAGTACACACACTTGAAAATAACCTATTATGGTACCCATATATATACTGGCATGATTCTTGCACGCCAAAATAGTACAATAATTATGCAGAAGAGAAGTTCCTAACAACCACTCTCTAATACTCGCTTTCAAATACTTTCCCTTATTTATTAGTTAAACTTTATTAGAAATCGTCAAATTATGAGTGGAGTTCATTGAGTGAGAAGCAAATTCATGACTCTTGATAAATTTTAACCAATAATAATTTGTGAATTTGAAAGAGTATCAAAGAGAGCGTGGTTTTAAATTTTAACATTACATTGTATTTGTGTCCTCCTATCATGTCATACTGGGTACAATACTTGTGCCAGTTTAACATAAACCCCAGAGGAGGACATTCTAAATTTGTGGTCCTTATGTTTAGTTAAAAATAAATATTATCCAGAAAATTATTTTTCAATGCTAGTAACACAAATAATTGTAAGTTGAATTTCTGGCGAGTTTTACTGTATAACATGACCTAGTTTCTATTTTGGATGTTCCAACCGAAAGCAAAAAGATTGATCCCTTCAAGAGGTAAACATCATCAAAGTAGATCTTGCTCTTCCTACCAAAACCTTTTCTACACATGGCATTTAAACCCCTAATAACATATTTAAAACACCCACTTTTTACCAAGCAAAATAAAATTAGCATGAAAATATCAAAAGAAGTGTGTAAAAGATTGTCTAACTGGGTCTAGAATACATGTTTCTACTCTATTGGTCAACCTCGAATAGCATTGAATAATTCTGTTCCCATAACTCTATCTTCAAAAGTGGTTATTAAAAAAAAAAACACTTTCCATTTAGTTTACTATGATGTACAAGGTTGGTAAGTTAGAAAGATCATTATAAAATTATCAACTAGATTTCTAATATTTTTTCACGATCGTCAATTTCCTCTCCAACATCAAAATTCATTACTAAATTCAATTGTATGGAGCAAAATTCATCCCCCCCTCCGATGTTTGCCATACAATCAACGGGTAAAAAAAAATAAAAATCATTTTCGATGCAAAGTCACAACAAAAAATAAAATAAATGAAAGAAACCTTCATAATACCGACGATAGTTCCGCTATAATTAGGGAAGTTATGAATGCCGGTGACAACGTTGGAAGTGTTGAAGTAGCTCTGAGCATGAGCTGCCACGAACATGAAGAGGCACATGAGGGGTACGGGGGCGGGCGGAAAGAGGCCGGCGATGGCGGCCCACATGAGGAAATAGCCCAAGAAGCATTGGGCCGAGCCCAATAAGTGGATGAGGGAAGGCCCGGTTGTAGTTGTGCGGGCGAGGAAATCGTATAGGAGGCCGGAGATGACACCAACGTTGGCTCCGATGTCTTTGTAGACAGAGACGATGTCGAGCGTGGATTGATCGTAGTGCTGTGTTGACTTGAGCGTTTGGGAATATATGGAGAAAGTATAGAGTGATCCGCTGCTGCACTGAATCCATATGCTCGCCACCGTCGAAACCCACTTCGAGTTCGTATACCCCATCCTTCAGATTCATCGCTTCTCCAACTGAACTAAACCAGTTTTATGAAATGTCGTACGTTCTCTACTGATGACACGTTGACCTTCCCGCTGTCCATCCTTGCTTGTGTTGCCGTTTAGAATAAATAAAAATCACTCACAACGTCATCTTTGTTTTAATGTTCATAGATATTTAATAATTTTATTTATAATTATAGTTAAATAATAATAAATTTATATATATATATTTTTAAAATTAATATTTATTCATGAAATGTATTGTTTATAAAAAATTTTAATGTTTATTTTATATGTTATTTTAATAAAACTGTCTTAAATATATAGAATTTATTTAAAATTATATATTTAAAAGTTATTAAAATGAAAGAAAAATAGAGTATGGTCCCAAATCAAACAAGGAATCGTGGATAAGGGATAAGTTTTAAAATTTTAAAATTGTTTTACTTTAACTCGACCACGAAGCTACCCCTGACTTTTATTAGGCAAGGATTAGGAGAGCATAACCCGCCTCCTTGGCATGCCTACTTTTTCGTAGTAAAATTAACTTAAAATTTTCAAATAGTTTAATTTTTAAAAAAATGTTTGATATGTCCACAGTCACCATTATGGCCTGGGGCCGGCCTATATTAGGTTTAAGGCTCGACGGGTTTCCACGGGTTATGCATGGACTTTTAATAAATTTGTATTTTAAAAAATAAAAATAAAAAATATAATTATTAAAAATATATCCAAATTTTTAAATGCTTTAAATCACCTATAAATTAAGTTCAAGTAAAAAAATGTAAATAGTCATGTTAGTATATATATATATATATATATATATATATATATATAACACTATTTGCAAGTTGGGCTAATAGGTCTGGTTTTAATTTGAGCTCATTTTTAGGACTTAAGTTCACCTATTTTACAAGTCTCAACAAATCTGTTTGGTTTTCATAAGATTGATAAATGATAAATATAAAACAACATAATTGATATAATTTTTTATTTGGCTAAGTTTTATATTTTATAAAAATATAAAAAAAATTAAGTTGTTTTCGATGGTTAATCATTGTAAAGATTATGGTAATAAATTTTTTAATTATATTCTTATTTATAAATAATTTCATTAAATAAACTAGAAAGATATAAATAAATATATTATTATTTCGATGGTTATTGTTAGAAAATAAATTTCGATAATATTGTTGAATAACATTTCATGAAATGGGTATTTGTTTATCTTTTGAAGTAAAGAACAGCGTGGCATGTTTTTTTAATTTTTTTGAATTATTTACCTTTAGGAAAAATGAGATATTTAATTTAATTAAAATTCTATTATTTACAAATTAAAATTATTTTTGGTATGAATAAAATTTTTAAAAAAGATTTCTCCATGGAATAAATATTTTTATTTAAATTTAAAATTTTTTAATCTATATAAATAAGATATAATAATAGTATAAATGAGGAATTATAATAAAATTAATGATACTAATATAACAAACTTTAACCTACCGATTTAAAAGTTAAATGCTGCTTAACGTATTCAAAAAACACTATGACCTACTTAACAAATGTTTACTAAATTGTCATTTTAGATGCTAAAATAAGGTTTTTGTTTTACCAAACACACTTAATTTTTTTTTTCGAATTAGTTTTTTTATCTATATCTTATTTTATAGTTTCATAATTTTCATTTATTTTTTAAATGTTTCATTTTGGTCTTTTATCTTAATTTTTTAATGTCATTTTGGTTTCTATTTTTAAATGTTTCATTGTGATCTTTATTCAAGATAATAAGTAAAGGTGATCAAGGATTGGTTAGATGGATTTTAGGGTGAAAAAGTATGTTATCCAATTAAAATACATCAGGTTTGATCTACTTTTTTCTCTTCAACATAACCTTAGCTAACCCGGGCAAGAATTGAGTTATTAATAGAGTAAAACTTTAAAGTCATCCCTAACATATGTGTAAACAATCAAATTAGTCTTTAACTTGTCAAAAGAACTTTATAACAACTCACTCACTGAGTTGGTCCTTGTTATTAATGTCCATTGGACAATGTCAGTTGGGGTGTCACGTGGCACATTAAGTTTCATGTAAGCAGTCATTGTAACATCCTAAAATTTAGAATTTTAGAAAAATAATTCATTAAGGATCAGTGGATAATTTCTGAGTGAAATTCCGAGTGAATTATGTCTGAGACAAGACCTTCCGAGTGAAAAATGGATATGATTCCGAGTGTAGGAAGTTGAGATACTTCCAAGTGTAGGAAAGTTGAGATAATTCCAAGTGAAGAAAGGGATATAATTCCGAGTAAAATCTTTCTGGGTGAAAGAACTACTGAGTGAAGTAAAGATGTTTTCGAGTGAAACATGACCGAGAGAATCATTTCCGAGTGAAGAAAAGCTCTTTGTCCGAATGAGACACTTTTGAGAGACAAATCCGAGTGAAACGTTTCCGAATGGATCGTTTCCGAGAAAAGTACTTCTGAACGAAGTAAAGCCTTGATTTTGAAATGAGTACTTCTTGGGCCGAGATAATTCTGAGTTGTGAATTCCGAGTGGGGAATTTCCCAGTGAAGTATAACTTTTCCCGAGTGGGGTGTCTCCGAGTGAGATGCTTTCGAGTGGGATGACACCGAGTGAGATGTTTCCAATTGGAGTAGCGTCAAGTGAGATATTACCGACTTCCGAGTGGTAAGATACAGATTGGAACATACCGAGTGAGTCTTTTCCAGGGAGACTACTTCTGGACAGAGAAGACTTTAATTTCGAATGAGTATGTTCCGAGTGAATAGTTCCTGAGGGAAGTAAATATTCGAGTGGTGAATTCATTTAATTCATGCTCGGGTGTTTTAAAGTTTCTGAGAGCTTGTGCTCGGGTTTGTATTCGAGATTGTCCTCGACCCCGAGTGATCCTTTCGAGTGGAAAGATTACCGAGAGAGGACTAAACTTCGAACTCCGAGTGATCTTTTGGATGTAAGACTTCCGAGTGACGCAAGTGAAGACTTTGACTCGGGCAGAATTATATCTGAGTGAGATGTCTGAATGAGATATTTCCGTGTGGGTCATTTCCGAGGAAGGAAAGCTGAGTGTTTCATGGGATGAAACCTTTCCGAGTGAATTTCCTCCGAATGAAGGAATTCTAAACGAACAAAGGCTGTGATGAATCTTCTTGGAGAGATGTGCCCAGAATACTGAAACCGAGTCAGAATTAATAATTATTTTAATTATTGAAGCTTTCCACGTCACTCTGTTCTTCTACATTCTAGTAGATTCACTTTTCTGATATTTTCTAAGTATGGGACCCTCTCTATTTTGTCCTATCCTCTTTTCTTTAAAATATCTTGTTTCTTTCTTATCATTTAATACACGTATCAGACTTCTTCAATTCGTTCACGTCTCTTTTGCATGAACGATATATATATATATATATATATATATATATATATCAAATTCTATTGATGGATTAGCTTGGAATTTGGAGCGTAAATATCACTTCTTTCCTTTTCTTTCCAATCTTTACTGGAAATTATCAAACAAAGAAGAAAATCAAACTTCACTTCTTCTCTTTCACGAAGAAGCTTTGGACTGGTTCAAAGCTAGAATTCCAGTCGAAAATTCATGAACTGTGATTTGGTTATAGCTTAAAAAGCTACTGGAACTCTTTATTTCCAGGTAGGGGGAGCATTTACATTTTAAATGCATGGTTTATGAATGGATTTAGGATAATATTAAATCCTGAATATATATATATATGTTATGTGTGATATATCTGTGATATTTCCGTTCATATGATATTGAATTTATATAAGAAATGATTTGTATATGTGATGTGTGATTATTCCTATGCATGAGATATAGTAGGAAACATGATATTGATATGTGATTGATGATGATGATATGAATAATATTCATGAATTTTTCATGATATGTATGAATGCATGGGATGCATTTGATAAGCATGGGATGCTTATGTGATGAACAAACATGAAATATTATGTGGTCTGTTGATGATTGATTATTATTTGGCATAGCATGTGTATTCAGACGCATAAAGGACTGCAGGGGGCCTGTGATGCCGGCTCAGATGGGAGGGCGGCCTGATGATAAGGCACAGACCCTGTGGTGGTTTCTTCGGATTCCACAGACGCCTTTGAGTTGGACTCAAGGCCGGCCCGTAACACCGAGTTATGTTACCGTTGTCACTAAGAGTGACTGGTGTTACATTATGGGCGCACACGGTTTGGTACCTGTAAAACGGCCGAATCAGCTGGGAGCTGAGATATTATGTTGTGAAAATCCCATCGTTAGAGTTGGATCCACATGCATATGCATTGATATATGTTATTGATGATAACATGATGGTATATGATCATTTGACGACATGAGAATGAATGATATATATATAAAAGAATTATGTTATATGATTTTGATATATTTATGGTTATGAATTGGACACTTGATCCGATTCAGTAATTGTCATTTGACATGTATATGCTCACCCCTACTGTTGTTATTTTTACAGTGGATATAGGACGCGACGATAATATATGAAGTCACTCAGCCTGCAGGGATCATTATGTGTATATATGTATGGTACATAGTGCACATAGTTATTTTGTAGTAGCCTTGGCCGGCTCCTGTGCATACCGAGTATTTATAATTATTTGTATACTTAAATAAGCCGGTCGGTTTATGTAAAACTGATATTGTTATTATTTAATCCAAATTCTGTTTTGGAAATTTAAATTATTTGTGAAAAATTTATTTGGATTATTGAAAATTTATTTGAAATTTTAGGATGTTATAGTCATGTGACCACATTTTACGTTGACATGAATATTTCAAACATTCAATGATAAAATACATCAATTTAGCATTTAATGTATAGAATATTGGATCAGTTTGGTCCTTAAAGTATATGATATTACATCAAATTGGTTCTTGCATCATATTTTAAAAAGACAAAACACCCCAGTTGGTCCCTGACTCCATTAGAGTCGGACAATTAGGTCCTCCGCTTAGTAAGTTGGACTCGTTCATCCCCACGTCCATCATCGTCGGACACTTAGGTCCCTACCGTTAACAGACCCTAAACATCCGTTGGGTTTAGGTGACGTGGGTCGTTAACTGCCAACGAGGCGTGCCACGTGTAACACCCTCGGTTAGATAAGACAAATCCTTCTGTAGGTTCATCCCATTTAACTGAGAGTGTTAACAGTTTTTAGAAAAAGTGAATATATATTTTTTTTAAAATAAATACGTGGCAGATCAGCGGAAGTAATATTGTATATATCACATAGTCATTCACAAACTGTAAATAAATGTACCCTTAATAGAATGGGGCACGCAGGCACCCTTAAATATTATACAGTCATCCGATGTCTGATTATAAACGTTCTATTCCTAGTGATTATTCTCACTGGGTTCAGCGTACTGCTGATCTTCACACTCGAGTTCTTGGGTTTCTAATTCCTCTGAAAAATGTTCAACAGTAAGGGTGAGTATAACCCAAGACCTTGATTGGTTCCTCCGGTGCAAACGTAATCTAGTTAACATACAATGTCACATATCATGTTTGTAACAATCAAGCATGTTATCATCACATAATCGTCATGTTCACAATTATAACAATCATGAAATAAATCATACATATAATATATTCATAATTATAACAAATGAATGCATGAGTGCGGATTTATTATGATTTATCTTTGGTTAAGTCTCATGATGCATGCGGGCCCAATAAATCGTTTCATCTTCTTCTCAATCTTTGGAATATCACCATTCCAATCATCTAAAGCGATCAGGGTCCGCCCAAGTTCCATGTGGTACAAAATGAACTCATTGGTTCTCATTATTAATTTAAATATTTTTGGAACTTGGATCCCTACGATCATAGTTACACTCCGTCATTTAGTCAAAGTACACTAGAATTGCATCGTCTCACCCGGCTATCAGGCGCGACTCTGATGCCATTGGGTTGCCGTTCCAGTTGTACTCCCAAGATTCTTCATGGAGATCGAACGTGAGTGTCCTCCACTGTACCAAGTGTATGCTCTAGAGGTTTTTCTTCTTCAAAAATATTTTCATGATGCGGAATGCATTTATCTTATCAATTGATTACTGGGTATCTTATGTGTTTCCAGTTTCATCATAACATTCTCAAGTTCTTTGAATATCCTCAATCATTTAAACCTCGTAAGATATTCGTTTATTATTTTAGAAATATATCTATTATATACATATTCTTTCATAAAGAGTAAAATAATGTATACTTTATGTATTTATACATAATCTAGATGTTTAACAAAGTATAATGATGATAAAAATAATAATAAGGATAACAATATTAAGTTTGACAAGAAATAATGATAATAAAGGAATAAGAATATCATTTATAGCTTACCAATAACTTAAATAAGTATTAAAAATAGGTTTCCAATTGAGATTCAAGTGAAAAACACAAAAATAGAGTTTTCCGAGTGAAACATAGGTAAATCCGAGTGAAATATGTATGATTCCGAGTGGAATCATACAGAGAGGGGTTCTCCAAGCGATCTGGTTCAAAATCCGAGTGAAATGACACTGGAAAAACTGTTTTCCGACTGGAACAGCTTAAATCCGAGTAGAAATGAGTTAAATCCGAGTAGAAATATTGATTTCCAAAAGAAAGGTTTAATATTGAGTGAAAAATTGAGTTTTCCGAGTGGAAGGAGTTGAATGCCGAGTGAAATTGAATTAAAAGGAATTTTCCGAGTAAAATAACATCTTTGCTGAGTGAAATGAATCATTAACCAAGTAAAATCACTGAATGGGTTCTCCTGAGTGAGAATAAAATGATTTCTGAGTGAAATAAGGTATTTTCCGAGTAGAATTATGAGTTTACCGAGTTATATTAATTAAAAGGGCTCTGTCTGAATAAGAATCATGCGGATAAAGTGAAAACCGAGTAAGATAATCCTGATTCCGAGTGAAATCAGGTTTGGAAGGGTTTTCTGGTGAGTTGTCTTTATAAACCGAGTTGCATCAAGTGGAAGGACTATCTTTAGTGAAAAATAACAATTTGCTGAGTGAAATAATTGTTCTGGCCGAGTGAAATGAATAGAAAGCTACTGTCCAAGTTAAATAATGATGTTTCTGAGTGCATTTACTAATAAGGGGTTCTGAGTAAAGGCAAATATATTTTCTGAGTGGTATTAAGTCAAAATCCGAGTGAGATATAACTTGGGAGTTGCTGTCCGAGAGAAAATATAGTGTTTACCGAGTGAAATACTATGTTGTCCGGGTGAAATCAAATGAAAGGCTAATATCTGAGTATAAGTAAGTAAATCAGAGTATATATATATATATGCAAATCCGAGTATAAATAAGCAAAACCAGTCGGATTATCATAAAAACCGAGTAGAATAACATGTTATCATATTTATTTCAATGGAATCCACTCGGTACCCGTGCTTTCTTAGTAATTTCAGTGCAATCAATACATATCATATCACAATTCACTCGGTAACAGATATATATATATATATATACATGCATATACATACAATAATTTCAAGCATTTCATACATACTGGACCTATCCTCACTCGATTTTCCCACAAGACACCCAAGAATATACCCCCTTACCTCGAATGAAGCTCCTGGAGGAGAAGAAAGAGACTCCCTTTACTGTCCTGCCTGGAATCCGAGTGAAACAGAGGGAAAAAGAGAGGAAAAGAGCTTGCTAGGAAGAAGAGTGATGAAGTGTTTGGTTCGTGTGTGTGGTGTGAGGTATGAGGACCTTCAGCTCGTTTAAATAGAGAGGAAATGAGTGGGGAGACAAGTGGGAGACATCGGTTGGAGAATTAGGTGGGATAATGGAGCCTTTTGACTCCTTTTATAGTCAGCTTTGCATTAGATTGGGATAAAATATATAAAGTTATCATAATAGAGGCAACTTTCTCCTCTGATTGGTTCGTTGTGCCAATCATTCTTGGCTTTATATGATTAAGTGGGTTGACCACTATCTAAAGTGGAATTCAGTGTTGGCAAAGAGGCCGGTATCACATGTGAGGGCGGTATTGAATTATGAGGGCGGCATGGAGTGAAGAAGACGGTGTTGAATGTGAAGGCGGAGTGAAGTGAGGGCGGAGTGAAGTTGTGAGGCGGTATAGAGTGTTAAGGCGGTGTGGAATGTGAGGCGGTATAGAGTGTTAGGGCGGTATTAAATTATGAGGGCGGAGTGTAGCATGAGGGCGGAGTGCAATGTGAGGCGGAGTGTAGTGATGGGCGGTGTGTAGTGATTTGAGGGACAACGTCCATGCAAGAAGGTGGTGTTGAGTGTGAAGTAAGAAATAGAGGACGGTATGTGTGAAGGAGTTAAGGACTCCGTCTGTGGGAAGTGGGCGGTGTTGTGAGGCTACAAAGAGATCGATTTTGGTGAATGCCGTCTCAGAATTGTTTGGTGTGCACATCGGTTTAAGAACAACTTCCTCTAGCCGGTGTGAACTCCTAATGTAAGGACGGATTTAGTAGCCATCCGGTGTGTACATATGCTCATTCGGTGTGGTGTAAGTAAGCAAATCTTTTCTTACTTCAGCCATCCGATGTGACATAGAAGACATCGGATGGTTAATGACATCGGATCTCTTGAGCGAAATCCGATTCGCTTGAACGAATCCGCCCTTCATGGCTTGGAATTCTTCCAAAACTGACTCAACACTTGCTTTCTCACTCGGTAATGGTTCAGCCTCTCTATATTTCTCTCGGAATGGTTCCTTCTTCCATTTCCACTCGGATCTTTAAGTAATTACATAAGAACCGTTCGGAATACTTCCATAATGCGTCCCACTCGGTAAGAAGCATCAAATCAACATAAACTTGAGTGTTTAAGCTTTCTTTCACTCGGAATACTTCAATCAGAGCAGTTTTCTTCGGAACAGAAGTACTTGGCAAGGTTTGACTCGGAAACAAGTCATTCCAGGGTGTTTTGACTCGGAATTCCATCCTCCACTCGGAATTTCTAATCTTTCACTCGGAATTCTTCTCTGTCACTCGGAACAAAGCCCTTTTCACTCGGTTTTTGCCTAATTTTGCTAATGATCCTTATAATTTACATTGTTATGCGCAAAATAATACTTATGAGATACCACAGACCATCAACAGGGTATATATATTGACTTATCTTCTTTCAATCCTTCCATAATTCAAAAATTACAAGAGTGAAATTGTTTCTAAAAACAGGGATGTTACACCACGTAAACCCAAACGACGTCGTTCCCATTAGAAACCGAAGGACCGAACGTCGTCGTTTAGTGCTATTGCATTAGACAAGATAGGGGGCCAAGGACATTTTCTTTGTCTCTCATACTTGGAAGCCTTAATTTCCCCAATTCTCTCAAATCACTCTCGTTTTGCAAAACCCTAATTCCCCATTCCCCAAATTTTCTCAAATATCTCATGAAAACCCTAAAGCGAAACCCAAAGCCCTCAATTCCTTGACGTCCTCAAGGTTAGTGTTTGACGGTGCTCGTGGTTAGTAAACCCTTGTCTTCAGTGATGGGAGCTGCCGTTCAGGTTAGTAAACCTTAAACCCCAATGTTTTTTATGTTTTGGCACATTTTTTTTGGGCTTGAACAATGTTATGGTTTTCAAAAATTTTTTGCAGGGTTTGGTATTGGACCAAGTCTTGTTAATGTATATTTCCTCTGAGTTCTATGTTAATGTATGTTCCCTTTGTATTTTATGGGTTTTCGAACAAGTTATGTAGGGTTGGAACATGTTTGAGTTCCCTGTGTATTTTCTGTAGGGTTCAAAGATTTTTGAGTTATTTGTTAATGGATTGGACAATATCTTGTTAGTGTATTTTGTGAGTTGTGTTAATGTATGTTTTGAGTGGCCTATTAATGTATATTCCCCCTGTTGTGTCATGTTAGTGTATGTTTTAAGTTGAGTTAATGTATGTTTTAAATTTATTGTTAATGTATGTTTTGAGGGTGTGTATATTTTTGAGTTAATGTATGTTTTTAAGTTTATTGTTAATGTATATTCCCTCTATTTTAGGTTTGTTATATTTTTGAGTTAGTGTATGTTTTGAGTTATGTTAATGTATGTTTTAGTTCATTGTTAATGTATGTTTTGAGTTAGGGTATGTTTTTGAGTTAATGTATGTTTTTAAGTTCATTGTTAATGTATATTCCCTCTGTTTTAGGTTTGTTAGTGTATGTGTTAATGTATGTTTTGACTTAGTGTATTTTTTGAGTTCTGTGTTTATTCTGTTGATTTTATTGACACTGATTCCCCAAACAACCATTTGATTCTATTGTGTGTTAATGTGAGTAGGATATTCGGGTTAGGCTTCATATCGAGGTTAGGTTTGTGGTTGATGGGCAAGGCAAAAAAGGATACAAAGGGGGTAAAGTTGAAAATTGGGAGAAGTTGGACCCTGATTTCTTAGACTTCTTTTCCTTTGTTAGGTTTACTGAGAATCGTGGGTATTGTAGGTTAGACAACATCTTTTGGTATGACCCGAAGTTTGATCTAAATCAAGGGTTGAGCATCTTAAAGGGAGACAGTGATTTGTTGGACATGGTCAGGTGTGCTAAGGATAATCAAGGGGTAGTGGATATGTATTATCAATATCTAGAGGATGAGACATTAGTTATGGAAGTTGATAGGTGGAACCATGCTGAAGCTGATAAGGTAAAAGTATTGGTTAGGGTAGATGATGACACTGATGGTGGTAATGTTAAGACTAGAAGACAAGATGTTGGTTGCAGTTCTAGGATCTTGATGAGATAGTGGAGGATAGTGCTGAGGATATAGAAGGTATTGATGAGGAAGTAGAAGGTAGTGATGAGACCAATGATGAAGAGGAAAGCCAGGATTATAGCAGGAAGAGGAAGAGGAAAAGTAGAGACACAGGGTGTAACAAAAAAAGGAAGCAGAAGGGAAAAAGAAAGAGGAAGACACAAAAGAATAGGAGGTCAGCCATTCTTACTATAGTAGACAGTGATACTGAGTTTGAAGGTCAAGCTGAGGAAGGGTTTGGGGGAGATTCTGCAGACTCGTGGGTGTCAGAATAGTTGAGAATACCTCAAGGTTTAGAGGATGAGGATAAGTCCAGAGAGGTGTATCCCCAGTTTAATGAGATAGCTACTTTTAGACACATAGTACTGGAGTGTGAGATGGAGTTTTCCTCACTTGCAGTCTTTAAACATGCTGTGAAGGATTACAGTGTATATTTAGGCAGGGAATTTAAATGGGTTAAGAATGATAAAGTTAAAGCAAGGGCAAAGTGTAAAGACAAGAAATGTGGGTGGGAAATTTTTTATAGTCTAAACCTAGTAAGGAAATCTTACTAGATCAAGACTTTCAATGATCAGCACTCATGTATGAGGGTGTTTAAGAATGCAGCATATGACCAATAGTGGGTTACAGGAAAGTTAGTTAAGTATATGAGGAGGCAACATAATATTACACATTCATGGGTGTATTAATTGTTTAGAGAAAGGTACAAAGTGAAGCTAGAGGACAAGATAATCTATAGGTCAATGAAGAGAACAAGAGAAGTGATTGAAGGGAGTGAGAAGCAGTAGTTTGCCATGATATGGAACTACTGTGGGGAACTCTTAAAGAGGAACCCTGGGTCCACAATCAAGATGGAATGTGATCCACAACCCCAAGGCCCACTAGTGTTCAATAGGTTGTACATTTGTTTAAAGGGGTGTAAAGATGGATTCAGAGAGTGTAGAAGACCATTAGTGGGGCTTGATAGGTATTTTTTGAAAGGATATTATAGGGGCAGCTGTTGACTGTTGTTGGACAGGATGCAAACAACCACATATGGCCCATTGCTTATGGTGTGTGCCAGGTTGGGAACAAAGACAACTAGAGGTGGTTTTTGGAGTTGTTACATCCAGATGTAGGTGACTATAAGGAAATGAGGCTTACCTTTATGAGTGACAAGCAGAAGGTATAATTAATTAATTTTTTTAAAATTACTAATTCCTAAATTTTGGTGATAACTAATGATCTAATTTTGTCTTTGTGTTTCATGCAGGGTTTGATTCCTGCATTTCAAGAAGTAATGCTTGGTGTTCCACACAGATATTGTGTTTGGCACCTACGGCAGAACTTCTCTAAATAATGGAGGGGGAAGGAGCTGAGGTGACTTTTATGGCAAACAGCCAGGTCAACAACTACAAATGAATTTGAAAAAAATATGTTGAAGATTAGGATGGTGGATGAAAAGGCTTGGACATACTTGTGTAAGTTTCCAAAGGAGGCATGGAGCAAAGCCTTCTCTGATAAAAACTGTAAGGTGGACAACATCACCAACAACAACTGTGAAGTTCTAAACTCCAAACTTATGCATGCCAGATGCAAACCTATTGTGACAATGCTAGAGAAGGTCAGGACCTATATCATGGTCACCATAGGCAATCACAAGTTGAAGTTAACAGGTCACCCTGGGTGGTTACCCCCAATTCAACAGAGTAAGTTAGAGAAGGCCAAGTCTGCAAGTAACAACTGGACAGTGGTGTGGACAAGTATCCTATCTTTGCTTTTCCATGTTATTGGTTTTCTTCTAAGGGTTCTGTAAGGTGTCTGACTTGTTATACGTCCTAACTAGGTGATGGTGGAATTGAAAGATATGAGGTCAGTTGTTTTCCAAACAAGGTGTCTGTTGATTTGGGGACACAAAAATGTACTTTTAGAGTTTGGCAGTTGACATGTAATTGTGTTTTTTGTCTGTGGCTATTAATTTTAAAATTTAACTATGTAACATAAATTAATGGTTGTATGTTTACTACAAGTATGCCATGTAGACATGCTTGTGTAGCAATAGCTTACAAAGGAGAAAGACCTGAGGATCATTACCATGTGGGCCTCGTAATGACAGCTTGGGATGCAACTTATCAACACCATATCAAATCAGTCCTGGGGTCAGAGTTTTGGGAAAAGACACACTTTGTCCTACTGGTTCCACCAATAATTCAAAAGACCATTGGAAGGCCCAAAAAGCATAGAAGGAAAGAGAACCCTACAAAGAATGACATGGAATCAAGTGAGAAGGCTAAAAGCAACAATGGAGAAGGCTACAACCATACAAAGATAAATGAAGAGAAGGCTGTAACTAGGGAAATGTGGTGAGTGTGGTGAGATTAGACATAAGAGGGGTTCATGTTCAATGGCAAAAGACAAGAGGAGGGCTCAACAGACCTAGGAAACCAACCAAATACCTCAACAGACCCAAGAGACTAACCTCACACCATAACAGACTTAGGAAACTAACCCCACATCACCACAGACCCATGATGTTGTTGATGTTACAGCCTCACAGCCCATGTCTCAAACAGATACCATGACCCCTGTTAGGAGGAGTCCAAGGTTGGCAGCTCCTATCATGTCTCCATATCCTACTCAAGCAAGTGCCACAAGTTCACCACCCAACAACCAATATAATCTGAGGAGGAAGTTGCCACTCAAAAAACCAAGAGGCATGGTTTTCATAGATACCCCTGGATACAAGAAATGATTATGTCCATGTTCTTGAACAATGCTTTTATGAGAATGGTTTTATGATGTTAACTCAAGGTTCTATAATGTTTGTTAATTCTAGGTCCTGTGATGTATGACAATTCCAAGTCCATGTACTGGACACAAAAACTTTTATGTATTCAATAGTTTTTTCAGGTCCTGTGATGTATGACTTTTACCTATATGACAATGGTTTGATATATTCAGCAATGGTTTTATGTATTCAGCAGTGGTTTTATGTAGTTGCTTTCCAGGTCCATGTGATGTTTCAAATATGGTTTCATGATGTTGCTTTCCAGGTCTTGTGATGCATAAAATGTTTCAAATATGGTTTCATACTATTGCTGTCCAGGTCTTGTGATGTTTCAAATGCTAGAATTATTGCATTTGGTTTGGAATATAATTAATGGAACAAAATGATAGCCAAAAAAAATCAAAATCAAAATCATGCACATATTTGCTCAATTCATCATCAAATGTTTCAAATGGTTTCATATTGTTGTTATCCAGGTCCTGTGATGTTTCAAATGCTTGAATTATTGCATCTGGTTTGGAATATAATTAATGGAAGAAAATGATTGCCAAAAAAACCAAAATTAAAATCATGCACATATTTTCTCAATTCATCATCATAAGTAAGCTTATTAATTCCATTAACTCTATTAATTCCATTAATTCCATTAACTTTATTAATTGGACATCACCAGTTTGCAGTTCCAGCTTACATATTTGCTACATAAAATGGACCCCAAATGTTAAAATCTTCAATATATGACAACTCAGAACTTGGTATGCAGAAACATAATACTTATGTACATTCAAAACAAGATCCTCATTACAAACTAGATAATTATAACAACATCCCCCCATTACACTTTCATCAGCATAACAACCTCATTACATTTTCATCATCATAATCAACAACCCCATTACAAAAAAGAAGACTATAACACAATGAGTAACAAAAACATCTTCAACTTTAGTAGTTCTTGGAAACCCTTTCTTGACCAACAATTCCACTTGGGCCATGGCTTCATAAACACCCCTATCAACATCACATTTCTTCCCTGACATCACAGACTCCATCTTTGTTAGCTTACACATCAGCGTACTCCTCCATTCTTCCTCGTGGATTACAATCCCCATCTTGGATCCAAGCAAAAAAATCACATTGGCCTCCCTAGAGTCGTACACATCTCCAAAACTGTCGATTCAGATTGTTCACTGTGTAGGACACACACAATGTAGGTGGGTCACCACAACAGTAAAGGAGACAATGTCGAGATTGGCTGGATGGTGAGGACAATGACCCCTAGCTAGGGTTCTGACTCCTACCTTCCATGCTAATGAAAACGCGAGAGACAAGGACAAGATGAAGAAAACACAACAGAGGAGATGTAAATCAGGAGAAGGAAGAAGATGTAGCCAAAACGCGAGTGAGAGAACAATGGAGAGAAGATGAAATCTTGTATGGGGAGAGTCTCAGAAGGAGAAAAGGGACAATAAGAAGGAGAAGAGAGACAACGTGAAATTTTGTACGAGTGGGGAGGAGAAGGGAGAGACTAAGAAGGAGAAAAAGGGAAGTAGGAAGGAGAAAGGAAAGAATGAGAAGGAGAATGTGGAAAAGATGAAACTTTGTAGGATTTCCACAACTTTCAATATGACGCTGTTTTGTGATGCTTATATGGAAGTCCCAAGTGGCAATTAACGACCAACGTCTCCTAAACCTAACAGACATTTAAGGTCTGTTAACGGTAGGGACCTAAGTGTCCGACGATGATGGACGTGGGGGATGAACGGATCCAACTTACTAAGTAGAGAACCTAATTGTCCGACTCTAACGGAGTCAGGGACCAACTGGGGTGTTTTGTCTTTTAAAAAATATATCATATTAGTCCTTAATCGATTGCAATTTATATCAAAGGCGTCCTTAATATATTAGTAATTACATCATATCAATCCTAATGTTAATTTACATACATACATCAATGTATATGTGGATTACTTATGATGTAATAATATTATTTGTAAATTATTTTCATACAAAGAATGTTCTTAATAAAATCAATGTAAAGCAATTTTAAGCATAATTAATATATTAGATTTATATTAAAGTGATACGTCATGGTGATACAGAGGTATATTAATGACATAAATTTTTCATTTATCCTTAAAAAGTAAAAGTTAAACTACACATGTGTTAAACAAAAAGCAATTAGAGCATGACATGTACTTATAATTAATACACCAATATGCATGACAAGTTAAATGTTGTCCATAAATACATAAGTCCCACACAATTACATGTATGCTACATATAATACAATGCAAAAACAATAAAAAGAAATAAAGGACACCATTGTCACTCTTCTTCAGATGAGCAGTAATAATAAGATTTTAAAACTCATTATAATGGTAATAGTAGGCTAATGTGATTTCTTTAGGTAAGTTGATGAGAGTTGGTTCAAAATCTAAGCAAATATGATCTAATGTTTATGAGAATGAGCTTGTGTGTATTCAACTTGATTTTTGTATATTCGGGTTGGGTTTAGACAATGTATAATATATGTTGTTTAAGGAAGAATTCCATCATATTAATTTATAATTAATTGTAATCTATATCATAGAAGTCCCTAATGTATTAATTCATTTTCCTATATTAACATACTATAAATTACTAATAACATTTTCATTGTAGGATGTATGTAACTATATGAGACATATGTGCATATGAACAACCTTTAACTTATTATTTCATGTATATTATTGTATTTCTAGGGACAACATATGCTCGTATTCCTTTTTATTTGGATGTGTAGTTTTGCTTTCACTTTTTTAAAGATGGATAAGGACTTTGTGTCTTTAATACACCTTTTGTATGACTATGGTGTATCATTTTAATACCATTTCACTATATTAATTATGCTTAAATGCTCTATATTGATTTTATTAAATAATATTTTCTTTATATTAAATTTACAAATAACATTATTATATCAATATAAAGTAACCAACTCATATATACATCAAGGTCTAGTTTGATGTATTTAAATTAACACTAGGATTAATATGATGTAATACATTAGGGACTTCTCTTATGCAAATTACAATTAATTAAGGACTAATATGATTTTCTTAAAAAATATAATGCAAGAACTAATTTGATGTAATATTATATACTTCAGGGACCAAATTGATGTAATATTATATACGTTATGAACCAAATTGATGTATTTCATCCATGGAAATTTGAAATGTTTATGCCACATGGTAGCTCACATGGCACTTAACATGTCACGTGGCGCCCTGGCTGACACTGTCCAACTTGATAGATGAATTGCATATGTTAGGGATTATAAAATCATTTTGATGTGTTAAGAACTCTTTTAATCAATCGAGAAACATTCGAGGTGATGTGACACCTTAAATCCATTATTTGGTAATATTGGTATTGATAACCAGTTAATAAAAAGTAAGGCAAATTTTTCGTCTTTAGATCAATTCTTGGATAAGGCACACTACAAATTAAAATTTATAACAACTACCCTAGATCTAATTAAAGACTCATCCTATATATGAAGATATAAGAAGATGAATGATTTAGATTTCCTTTTCGTGCCATATGCGCTTAGACTTTATTTACTTTTTCCCTCTTTTTTTTTCCCGGTCCAATATTTGTTCTCGAAAGTCTTCGTTTTTGTGTCAAAGAAAACTCTCAAAATTGTTGACCAACCTTTCCTTCAATGATAGAGGCAAGAACACTTTTCGGCCAGGCCTTACTATAACCAACCTCACAGATCCCACTCCATCTTTTACACCAATGTATTGTACTCTCTCGACCAGGTCATCAAAAGAAAATACTGCGAAATCTTTCCGAAGTGAGAGAAGGAGGGAAGGCGCACTACAACTAACATAACAGCCAGCTGAAAAACGCTAGCTAGCTAGGCTAGCGCGCAATGGCTTTCTCATATAGGGGCTCGCTTCTTCAAGCTCCGCCCAACCTATACAAGGTGCTGCTCGCATTAAAATACGTTTCAGACGTGGATGATTATCATAAGAGATTTCCAACATATCATAAGATTCTTTTTCTTGAAAATCTGCACTTTTCCAAACCCAGAAAATTGAAGGAATTCGGGGATTTTGTCTTATGACAAATACTTTTATACATACCTCCTCAGGTTGATCTATACCATACTCTATTCTCGTAAGGTGATACACACTAGCTAATATAAAGAGGACACCAGTAAAATCATATTAAACACAAATAAAAAAAGTGAAGTAAATAATAGAATATTCAAGAAGCCTGTAAAAATCAAGATAAAGACGAGTGAGCCGACTTGAGATTTTGGCATTAGAACCATAAAGAATAGCTTTTAGGTTTCTATTTTTTTTATCTTCAAAGAATAAACAAATCATAGGATCAAGTTACGAAATTTCAAACTTATATATATCTGTTTTAATTACAACTATTATTGGGTGGGGTATTTTTGTTTGAGCCGTACGAGATGAAATTCTCATATACGGCTCTCAGGGGGGTTGCTTTGGTTTACCTATCTCAATAAAGTCTATGATTGGTTCGAAGAATGTCTTGAGATTCAGGCGATTGCTGATGATATAACCAGTAAATACGTTCCTCCCCATGTAAACATATTTTATTGTTTAGGAGGAATTACACTTACTTGTTTTTTAGTCCAAGTAGCGATAGGAGCCCAAGTATCATATATACCCCCAAAATAAAGAGCCTTGAATACTAGAAGAAAAGCACCTAGACCTAACAACATTAAGTGAATACCCAAAATTGTAGTCATTTTATTTCTATCTTTCCATACATACCCAAAGAATGGAAAAGATTCTTTAAGAGTCTTAGGTCCCAAAAGTGCATGATAAATACCGCCAAAGCCCAATACTGTAGAAGAAATTAAGTGAAGCACTCCAGACACAAAGTATGGAAAGGTGTCTATAACTTCCCCCCCAGGACCTACTCCCCAACCTAGAGTAGCTAAATGGGGAAGCAAAATTAAACCTTGTTCATACATGGGCTTCTCGGGTACGAAATGAGCTACTTCAAATAGGTTCATTGCTCCGGCCCATAATACTATTAATCCAGCATGAGCTACATGAGCTCCCAGTAATTTACCAGATAAATTGATAAGTCGGGCATTCTCGGCCCACCAAGCAAAACTGGTAGTTTCCTGGTCACGACCAGTTAAAGCTAAAGTTCCATTAAAGAGCGTTTCCACGTGGTGGAACCTCCTCAGGGAATATAAGGTTTTCATGAGGCTGATCTTGAGCTGCCATCCACGCACGAATATTGCCTATTTAGTTCCATCATCTTTTAATGAGGTCACGTAAAGCCCTTTTCAACCTAATTTAAGTGGCATAAACTATATCGACATGCACTAGGTCCTTTACTACACATAGTAAGCCTTAGTTATTCAATTCCAAGGGTACATTCCCATTATCCTAACTTCAAGACTAATAGTCCATATTTATATGAAAATTTAACAAGATCATTTCAAATACCCATTTATGAGTCAACTTCATCCACACATGCTATATAATCATCATTTCCTACTCTTCACTATCCAACCCTCTTTATGGGGCCTTAACCAAGGATAAAACCACACAACAACTCTTCTAACATGACATACACCAAGTTATAATGCAAATTCATCATTTCATTCATAATAATCACAATCTCAAAAGCTCCTTTACTAGGTCCAAGTAACAATATAAATGTCCAATCACTATCCTCCATCTTACTAAGAAAATCATGAGTCAATCTCAATAATTCAAATGTGTCAACAAAGGATTTAGCAACCTCAATTCACAATTTTAAACTTAGGCATTTAAACAAATAGTCAAGCTATACAAAATAATGTCATTTACAAGAAACCCCGCAAAAGTGACATAATCATTTAACCCAAAAATTGTCGGCCAAGGCAAACCACCATACCCTCTTCACACCATGCCGCCTCTTTAAAAAGATCTTACTCCTCAAGTCAACCTACAACACAAGGGCTAAAATAGACAACATGGAGAGTGAGTATATTTTCTCAATGATGAACAATTGAAATCAAAATGATAGCATATACACGGTAAGGTAACTATACACATTTCCCATCAAGCACCCAATCACATGAACATAGCACACAAACCCAAACTCATTACTTAATTCCACACGCCATTTATAATAAGGATCCATTTCGATATGTGGTCTTCATTAATCAATTTAAACTTACCATACAATTAGCATTAATCACACATGTACACATGCCAAGGCAACACCAACATCATTTCTCAATTCAAGTCACCCATAAGTCATAATTATTTTAGTTATCTCAATTCAAATGCCATGACCTTATAACTAATACATATGCTATCCATTAAAACAATGCATATGCAACGGGTTCAACTTATAATAATTCAAATTCCTTTTACACATCACTTTTATGATCACAACCACGCATAGTTACTCTATTATTCAACCCACGCAAGGTTTCTTTCTCAAGATCCCGCAAGATCCTCAATTATGTCACATGTTAAGCATCATAACCACGCAAAGTCGCTCATATATTCAACCCATGCAAGGTTTCTTTCTCAAGATCCCGCAAGATCCTAGTATCACATAATGAGATATACTATGCATGCCATGGAATGCATATGGTAGTCTCAATTCTCATAAGAATTACACCAATTCATACTTAGTATCCCTACACACACTTTAAAACCTTAAACAAGGCATGCATTCAATCATGTTATCTCCCAAGGCATTCATTTAATTACAAATTACTTTGAAGCATCATTCTACTTCAACAACATATAAAAGCCAATAAGACACTTGAATTCATTCATAAAGTCACATTTCACATAATTCTTACACATAAGCAACAACAATACCACTCAAAGCCAACATGCAAGTATACACCCACACAAGCATACATTATCAATACCATTGCCATTCATTTAGAAAGTAAACTCCTCTCTTACCTTAGAAGAAGTATTCCGTTAGGTTAGATGATCCCACCATACAAGAATGATCAAAACCTACATTAAATAAATGTAGAACCACATCAATATCATATTAAGTTTATTTTGATGTTAACAATTTTATCCATTATATACATAACATCATGCTAGCTTATAAAAGTTTTATCCTTGAGATTTTAAGAGTTTCATGGACTCTTTCAATGTTCTCCAATACTTTGAAGATTTAGAACCTTCTCTACAATTTAACAAGTGTTCAGTAATTATTCATTAGGCTTTACAAAGCTTCTAATAAACTTTTCTCATCATTATAATTACTTATAACACTTTCCTTTTAGTAGGCAACAAGTCTTTCACTACTAACAATTTAAATAACTTGTTCTTCATCCATTAAAACACATAACTCATTTGATAATAGTTTTAAATGCTAAATTAAATCATTACAAATCTATAGAAACATTTTTTTATTCACCAAACACATGATTCATATGCAATACCCCTTAAAATACCAAGTCTTTTCCTCCTAAATAATTACTTAATCCCTTTTAACACTAATTAGATCCCCTAAATGCTGTTTTTTTCTGAAAACATTGATTCCCATACTTTTTCTTAACCTCCAACACCATATTTCTTTCTTTCATTAAATACTAACTCCTCATTCATTCAACTACAATTATTCCTAACCATGAATAATGGTCATACCACTTTCGATAACTTATTTTTAAGCACCAATATCATGTTTAAGATGAAGCGCACCTTTTACTCTAAAATCTTAACTTAGGTCCTTTAATAAATCAATATACCCAAAATCACTTCAATAGCATTTTGGAAATTCAATAATTATTCTCTTAGGTTCCAATATGTTTCCAACAAGGTTTTCTAATCTAGCAACTTATTTATTTCTCATCAATCCATTATGCCCTTCATTTAATTCACCACACATTCTACTCTTTTTCAACCAATAATTATCCAACACCCATTATAAATACTAAACCACATCCCATAATAACTTCCAAGCCCACTAGCAAGGTCAATTCATTCATGAAGCCATTTATGCCTTTTTGTCACTATTCCCTACTTCAAGAGCAATTTTAAAGCTTACTAACAACTCCACACTTCCTACCAACATCAAATCAATTTTAGAACATCACCCAAAGTCTCATAATTGCTTTAAAATCATCTATAAACCATTTCAAGTCTAAAACAAAATTTTCCTTTAAATTAAAGTAAGCTCCCAAATTCCAATCCTTGCATTTAATGCCAACCAACATCAAATCACTTCTTTCAATAACATTTAATTCAATTCCAACAACTAATTCAAATCAAATTCAAGATCTTAAAAATTATTCTAACAACAAATAACAATTCCCCAATGGTCTCCTAACCTAGGGTTTAGAGTTCCACATGTGATTTCCTAAATTTTTCAACACTAACAACATAATTTCTAACACTTTATGCTACTAATTTAAAGCTCATAAAAGATTCTTAAACTTACCCCAATTTATGTTTCAAACCCCAAAGTCAAGAGAGCCAAAATAAGTGAAGGGAAGAGGTCCAAGCTTCTAATGTAACAACAAGCTTCACAAGAATGCAAATAGAGCCTCTTAGACTATGTAATTTTCGTCAATCAAAGGGGAGACCAAGAGTGATATTTTTGGTTTTGGTGTGGAAGGGGGAAGGTGGAAAAACATGAGGAGAAAGGAGAAAGAGGAAGAAAAGATGAAGTTTCAAGGGTCCAAAGTGCTTAACTAAGCCTTTTCTTCAAGGAATTTCAAGAAATCATCATGGTTCATGGATGCTTTGGCCATGGCAATGGAGTAGAGAAGGAGGAGAAGAGTTTTTGGTAGGGATAGGGAGAAGTGGAGTGCTGCACGAAAATTAGAGTGGGAAAGGAGAGAGGGATGTTTGCTCTTTTGGCCAAAATTACCACCATGCCTATCATTTAAAATTTTTGGCTCCAAGGCTCATTTTTCTTTGGAAATTTCACATCCTTGGGTTAGAAAGTTAATGGGAACAGTCCAATAATAGCTACACGGCCAGCCCATTTAAATGGAGGAGATTTGTCGTGTTTTGGCTTGGAAACGAAGCGTTTTGGCTACTTGGGGCCCCTTTTTTGTCTAATTAGTTGTCTATAAATTTTTTTGGGTTATTTTTGTGTTTAACATAATTATTTTAGTATTTTTAATACTTGATATTTATTTTTAAATTAGCCCATTTAAAGTCCAATTTTGGACTGGACATTGTCCGACGTTAAGATGACGTTGATAAATTTTGAATAATTCGTGATAAATTTCTACAAATGCCCAAATTAATTTAGCTTCATTGTTGGGGCATATATATTCATTTCTAATAATTATGTAATGCATCTCTACATATTTGGCTCGTCTCTATGCTCTATTCGTACGTCATTCATCAATTAAACGATGACAGGAATTACTGAATTAGTCGTATTAACTCAAGGGGTTCCCAATTAATTTTCTCTTCATGATTGGGACATCAAATAACTATTTTCTATATTTATTCTATTTATTTCCTCTAATTAATTAATTCCATGTAAAATTTAGGATGTTACAGGTGACTTTAAAGTTTTACTTGTTATTAATATATAAATAAAGAAATTAAAATAATATATATGTTTTAATAATTATTTATAAATATGTATATATTTATTTATTAATTTATATATTGTATATATATATAAAGTATTTATTTATATGAATAGAAAATAAGCATGTATAATATACTCCATTGCAAAGGTTCAATAGTTATAATTTAGTCTATCTATATGATCCAACCTATAATTTTTAGTTTGGCCTCCTAGGTTTAAGGGGTTGATTGGACTAGATAATCTCATGAAAATATAGATATAAAGGTGGAAGGGAGGGATTTGGATGTTAATTTGTTATCTCAAATTTTGGATTACTTGCTATAAAATGATCTCCAGGATGTTGAATAAATGGAATACCATAGATACCATAGAAGAACATTCTGATTTTGGCATCATAATTCTAGATGGAGACAAATGTGTCAAACTATTAGTGCTTATCATCTTTCCCGCCACCAATCTAATCACAGTCGTGTTCATAGAGCCAAAGGATACATGACACAAAATAGAGAGCTTGAGTTAGAGAAAAAAAGGAAACTGAAAAATGTATATTCACTATCGATATCAAGTGTAAAGCAATGAGCTATATATATAGAAAACGAAAGGAATAATGAAGCTTAACTAACTAGCTAACTAATTAGGAATCCCCCTGCACAAGCTGGCATTTGGGTAAAAGATGTTCACCATGCCCAGCTTGGAAACCAATGAGTGAAACATGTGAGGATGGGAAGTCTTGGCGAAAAGGTTTGTTACTTGCTCTGTAGTGGAAGCAAGGAGAAGCTTGAAGAGCCCACACTGAAGACGTTACTGCATAACATAACAGTCAATATTAAGATGCTTGGTACACTTATAGAAGACGAGGTTGGAATAAATATGGATAACACTCTGCTTATCACAGGATAAAACAAGAGGATGAGGTAATGGCATTCGCAAGTCACAGAGTAAGAAGGTAAGCTATTGAAGCTCACAAGTGGTAGAAGTGAGGGCCTGGTATTAAGCCTCAGAGGAGGAACAAGTAACTATAATTTCTTGGAATTCCAGGAGATGAAAGAGACACTGATGAAGAAATAATAAGAAGAAATAGAGCAGCGTGTGAAGGCATAGGAACCCCAATCAACATCACTAAAGCCCTAAAGGTGAAATAAAAGGAAGAATGGAATAACAAGTTGAGGCCAGGTGAACGTTTAAGATACCAAATAGCATGTAGAGCAGTATGAAAATGTTGATCTTGAAGAGCACTGAGAAATTGACCCAGTTGATGGATAACAAAGGTGATGTTGGGTCTAGTGGTGATGAGATAAAGGAGGCGCCCAATGAGTATGTGATAACCAAAAACATCAGAGTAAGCTAGTCTAGAAGAAAAGGTCAGGGGGGATACAAGGTCCAAGGGTGTAGGAGTAGGCTCATAACCAAAGAGGCCTGTGTCACTGAGTAACTTAAGGCAATACTTATGTTGGCAAATAGAAATGCCATAGGCTGCACAAGCTACTTCTAAGCCAAGGAAATATTTTAGAGGGCCCAAGTCCTTAATCCCAAAGGAAGAATGAAGCTGAGACTTAACCCAGGTGAATTCATCCAACTCATCCCCAATTAGGAGTACATCATCAACATAGACAGTCAAGGTAGTGAAAGAGGAGCCATTGAATCTGAGAAACAGGAAGGAGTCTAAATGAGTAGGGGAATAACCATAAGAGGCTAGGGTATGATGAAGCTTCTCAAACCACTTGCGACTTGCTTGTTTAAGCCTATACAGGGACTTAACCAACTTGCAAACTTGGTTGGGCTTCAGATGAGAAACGCCATCTGGAATAGTCATATAAATGTCCTCATATAAATCGCTATGGAGAAAGGCATTTTCAACATCAACCTGGTGTAAATGCCATCTATGAATGGCTACCAGGGCAAGCAAAATGCGAATGGTGGTCATCTTGACTACTGGAGAAAATGTGTCAAAGTAGTCAATCCCTTCGACTTGAGAGTAGGCTTTGGCCACTAGGTGGGCCTTGTACTGGGCAACACTTCCATCAGCATGGTGTTTGAGTTTATAAGCCCATTTGGAACCAATGGGCTTGGAATCAGAGGGTAGGTTAGTGAAGATCTAGGTACCATTGGCATTGAGAGCACATAACTCAGTTTCCATAGTAGATGGCCAATTAGGGACAAAGGAGGCTAGGGTAAAGGACTCTGGCTCAGATGAAGAGGTGAAAACTAAAGTGAATGATCTATGGTAAGGACTGAGGTGTGAGTGGGATAGGGAAGATGAGATGAGGTGAGGTATGGAAGAAGGGTGAGAAATGGAAGGCAAGATATAGTCATTTAAGTAGGAAGATAGTCTAGAGATTCCGGTGGATTGTTAGAGAGGAGTGGGTTTAGGTGAAATAAGTAGATTAATTAGGTCCAAGGAAGGTAAATTTAGAAGAGAAAAAATAGAGGTAGTAGGTGAAGTGGGTGGAACAAAAATCTAAATGGGGCACATTAGAAGGAGAAGTGATGGTGAATGGCATGATCCTCTCATGGAATACAACATCTTAGGAAACAAATACAAAATATGTGAAAAGGTCATAGACAATATAGTCATTCACCTGTAGTTTGAAGCCAAGAAAGACACCTTCTCTGGCCCTAGGATCAAATTTACCCTTGTGTGCAGGTAAGGTGGACGCATAGCAGAAACATCCAAAAACTAAGTTGTTTGAGGTATGGTCCCTGCCCATGTAGAAAATGAAATGAAGACAGGTTTTCCAAAAGAGGTATGGGAATTCTATTGAGCAAGTAGGTAGCATGACAAATGGCATAACACCATAGATGCTTTGGTGCTTGGGAATGAAGAAAAAGAGCCCTAGCAATGTTGAGGATATGTCGGTGCCTTATTTCAACCCTTCTATTCTGTTGAGCGGTTTACACACAACGGATTTGGTGAACAATGCCTTATAAAGAGTTCATCATGAACTCAACACCATTATCAGTCCTAATGACCTTAACTTTGGATCCAAACTGGGTTGCCACTAAATGAACAAAGCTTTGGAGGGCCAAATTAGCTTCAGACTTGTGCTTTAGCAAAACAGTCCACATGTACTGGTTGTAATCATCCAAAACAGTTAAGAATTATCTATGATGATGAATGGAATGAATAGAGTATGGCCCCCAGGTATCAACATGCACAATATCAAAAGAATAAGTAGCTCTGCTAGTACTAAGAGAAAAAATAAGTCTCTTTTACCTGGAGGCACAACAAGAATCACAAATAAGATCTTTATTCAAGGAAATATAATCATGTGTATCAGCTAGTAATTATGCTCTTCTATGAGATAAGTGGTCTAGTTTACAGGGCCACAATGGATTCTCAAGTAAAAATAAGCGAATGTACAGAATCAACAAAATTGGTAAAGTTACTAATGGTATGGCTTAAAGCATTAGCTTATAATTGGTATAACCCTGCCTTAGTTTCAATTGGACCAATCATCTCCTGAGTATAAGTCCCATGTAACACATATAGATTCTTATGAAAGATGATACTAATCTTATGTTGAGCAGTTAACTTACAGATTAAAATGAAATTGAAAGAAAATTAGGGCAAGAACAAGACATCCTCTAGTGTCAGGTTCCGCCAGACCTTAACACTGCGACTATGTGAAGTAAAAATTTGAATACCATTAGGTAAGTGAACAATCACAGGTGGAATAAACTTAAGAGAATCAAAAGCTTCTTTGTGAGCACAGATATGATTTGTAGCTCTAGAGACTAGAATCCAAACTATTTGTGTGTGGTGAAAACTACTACAAGAAAGAACAAGGGCATTACCTAAACTGTGAGTTCCATGGCTAGTTCCTGGAAATGTAACTTGATTCACAGTTCAAGTTGCACTGTTAATGGCCTACTGGATCAAGTTCATAATACTCTTGAATTGGTCAACAGTGAAAAGAGCATTAGAATCACTCTTGTCTCCAACTTTCACATAGCTCATCCCATACTTCATAGGCATAATCCATGAACATCATTCTTTGGCTGATTAATGGAGCAACAAAATTCACAATCCAAGTATGAATGATGTTGCATCGTTCCTAAGCCTCGAAAATAGGATTGAAAATATCCAGAAGGATGATGCTTCTACACAAGAATTTTCACTTGTTCTTTGAAATTAACGGTCATTTCATGGCCTGGGCCTAGTCATGGTAATTTCTTCCATCAAGAATTGGATTAACCAACACAGACGAAGTCGATTCGTTCGGGTGTATATAATACAAACTTGCTTGATTTAGAATTGGATCCAATGAAGGCAGAGGGGGAGTATTCAATAGATTGCCTCTCACCATCACGCTCTTTGTTGATGGTAGAGCCCTTGATTATGGCTCTAATACCATCACAGAACTAGAGGATACATGGCACAAAACAGAGAGCTCAAGCTGGAGAGAAATAGGAAACTGAAAAATGTATATTCATTATCGATATCAAGTATAAAGAGGTGAGCTATATATATAGAAAAGGAATGGAAATCAATGAAACAATGAAGCTTAACTAACTAACTAATTAGGAATTAGGAACTAATCTGATCACCTGTATTGTTTGTTGTGAGTACTAAGGGGAATGAAGATTTGAGGTAATTAAGGATTCATGGGTTGGTGATGTCACATCAAGCATAAAGAATAGGTACTTGTCTTGATGCATGAATTCCTTGTTCTTTATCATTTTCAATATCAGAATTTAGTCTTTGCTCATGAATCTCTAGTTTTCCATCTGCATCCACACTTATAGCCATTAAGACTTCAATATCATCATTATTTAGATAGGCTGTGGTGTCTATCTCAGTTGAGACTTCTTCTTCATCTCGCTCTTGTTTTACATCTTCCACAAATATTTGTATCTCAACTTCATCATTTTCCTCTACTGTCATATCTTCATCATGGACTTCTTTAGAACTTTTCTCATTAAGGAAATAAACTAATAATAGCTTTTTCTCTTTTTCTGACCAATATTCCTCTTTATTATCATCAAAGAATACCTCAATTGCTAAATCATTATCCAACTCAGGAGTTTCATCCACTACACAATGTTCATCATCGCATTCTTCAAATAAGGCAATGAGCGGCACATCATACTCTACTTTAAGAGTTTCTTTAACCAAGAACCTTTGAGGAAAGGGAAGATACTTTAGATCCTCAAGGCTTGGTTTATAGCAAATTTCTTTAAATGACTTCTTTTCAATAAATTTTTCCTGAACTTTCTCAGGTTCACTTTTCTCTTCTATTTCATCCATCTCATTTTTAGATTCACGTTCAGGTTCTTATATCTTATTGTGCCTTTCATCATAGATGCTTTTAATTTGAACTTCTTCTTCTTCTTCTAACTTAACTTCCTCATCTTGAACAACATCATCATCCCATTGCTCATCATTTTAGTATTCTTGTACAACCACTTTATCACCTCGCTCTGGATATTGTTCGGCCATTTGCTTTTCAATCAGATCCACTTGACTTTGAATATTCCTAATAGAATTATCAAAATTCCTAAGGCCGGTTTGTGTGAACTCCATAAATTGAGTGAGTATGTTTTCTAGCTTAGATGGTTCTTCACACAAGTGTAACAACTAACAACAAACAAAACTACTGTAACAATTAGTGCTAACAACTAACAACAAATACACAACACAATAGTAACAAACAATAATTAACAAAATCCTACTCCTACAACAAAATTCACTAACAACATACAAAAATTATAGAACTAAACAAAAAGAAAAAGTATGGTTCAGTCTAGTGGCTTCCCAAGGATTAATGATATTAATCACCAACCCCTGGCAACAGCACCATTAACTTGATGCGAACTCATCTGAGAATGAAAACTATGGAAAGCACAACCAATTGTTAAAAAGTAGTATATTTGATCGTTCCCACGGGGATTACGTTAAGTAGCACAATCTAGGGAAATCACCATCTAAACCTTAGTAAACAAGTAATTTTGTTTTTATCTTTTTCTAAATTATGTTATGTTTTTGTAAGTTTTTTAACAATGATTTCACAATTAAGCAATAGGAAAAATATATTCTAACAACAGATTGGACTAATCTCAACAAATAACTTCTCTAAAATTCACACAACAGTAACGTCATATTCAATTAAAGCAAAATTTAATTTCACAAATGAATAACTCCTAATTCATTAGGTAATTATCACTAATTCAGCACAAAATAATCCTTAGGTATCAGTTCATGCTAAATCCAATTGTGAAAATTAAGAAAACCCTAACCATTCACCTAATCTCTTAGGCTGAATAAGCCAGGTCAACAAATACAAACCTAAGGCTCTCATCATGATTCATCTCTAATGATTGCCTCTGAATGAGCTTTGGATTTCCCAATCCAAGAAGTGCAAACAACATTTGTTGTGTTCAGAACTCACTATAGTTGCATCCTTTGCTTCAATTGCTAGAATCTCAGATTAATTACAACTTTGATCAATCCTAATCCTCAAGATTTTAGGCACACATAGGAGATAGAGGGATGAAATACAAAGAATGAAGGTGGAAGATAAGAGAATCTAGAGAGAGAAAAATTTTAGAGAGAGAAAGAAAAAGTGAAAAATGAATTACTAGTATAAAGTTATCCCCAGTTACAAAGTGTTAAACACTTATATAGAACTAGAAAAACTAATAAAACTGACTACTAAATAGTTGCTAATAAGTCCCTAGAGATTTACAAATAAATAAGGAAACTTAACTAATTTTACAAGGTAACATTAATTCAGTACTTGAACATGGCATTTTCCCACGCGTATACGCGTATGGACATTGGGGAGCATATGGTAGCTAGCTTCTTAGTGCATGGTCCAGGACATGAGTGCAAGTACATTGAATATGAGCGTGTGAACATTGAGGCACTGGATTAGTATGATGCATGAACGTAGGTGTGAGCGTAAGCTTGAGCATGTAGACATTGGGTTTCTAGAGTGGCTATGGAGTTGAGCATGCACCTAGCATGGACTCATGCTAGTGAGCATGGTCACGTGTGGGGTCTTGGTCAGGTTTGATGATGGGCATGTAAACCAGTGTTTGAGGGAGTGTGTAAATGCTGGGTCTCTAGAATGAGAATTTTTGGTCCAAACTACGCTCAGTGTAAGCTTACGCTGGCTGGGCATAAGTACGCTCAGCCTCTGTGTCTAATTTTACCAAAAAAATGTTGATCTGGGCGTCCTTCTACGCTCACAGGCATATCCACACACGTATTTTTATGTTCCAAATTTTCTCTTGAGCGTACCAGCGTTGGGTCTAGCATACCCACATTCAAAAATATGTGTAACAGGTGCTTCTGGGTGTACTGGCACGCTGGTGGGCGTACCTACGCGTATATGTTGATGCTCCAACTCCGATACTAAGCGTAAGCACGCTGATTCTGGCGTACTAGCGTTGGCCTATCGTAAGTGCCTAGCGTACCCATGCTGGCTGGCGTACCCATGTAGGGGGTTCTAACAGCATAACTTATTCTTCATCATTTCCCCTTTATTCTCCATTTGTAATTTCCTACATAAAATATGGTTAATTTAATAATAATTCAACAATAATTCTCTACTTTTACTAACTATAACCAACACCTTATTTTATGATTAATATCATTAGAAATATAATTATTTTGCATAAATTTTCTTTAAATTATCCTTAAATAAATATTACATAATGAGTCTTTTAAAGGCTTTTTTAGCATTCAATAGAATGACATGGATTTCTCTACAAATTTAGCTAGGAAACGGGAGAAGGATTCAACCCTCCGAGTGAGATGTTGTACCTCTTTAATATTTTGGGGCTCTACATCTCCAGGATGGCTCGACATTGGTCTGGATTGGCTTTTATGCCTCTATGAGTCAGTATATACCCCAGGAGTTTTCCTTCTTGGACTCTGAACAAACAATTGTCAGGGTTAAAGCGCATGTTGTGCCTCCTCAGCTCGATGAATGTCTCCTTTAGGTCTTTGGTATGTTTGGTTGCCTCCTTAGTCTTCACAACCATGTTATCTACATAGACCTCTATGTTTCTACTGATCTGATTGGTAAAGAGCTTGTCAACCTATGCGACATCAACGCTTATTAACCCAAAGGTCATTACTCTATAGTTGTAGTTTATCGATGAAGGCTATTTTTACTTTGCCCCTCGAGTCTATTCTTATTTGATTATAGCTAGAGTACCCGTCCATGAAGCTCAAGATCTCGTACCCTGAAGTGTTATCTACCAAACGATCAATAATAGGTAAAGGGTAAAGGTCTTTAGGGCATACCTTGTTAAGGCCAGTGAAGTCCACACGTATCCTTCATTTGCTGCTAGCTTTCTTCACCATAACCATATTGGATAGCCAGGTTGGGTACTTGACCTCTCAGATAAAGTTGGCCACCAAGAACTTATCTGTCTCATCTTTCACTATTGTTTTCCTATTAGGTCCCAGCTTGTGTTATTTCTTGGTCACAGGTTTAGCCCTTATATCTACAAATAGCATATAATGCTAGGGTCTATTCCTAGCATGCCTAGGGGATTCCATGAAAAAAGGTAAGCATTGGTCCACAGTAGTTTAACCAAAGACTCCTCCACGCCCTAGTCTAGCATAGCGTTAACCTGGGTGCACTAACTCGGGTTAGACCCCACCTACACCATCTTTAAAGATTCAACTGGCTGGGGCCGCTCATGCTCCATCTCATCTCTAGGTTCAAACCCTGTCTCGATGTCTTCTTTTACTATGAAAGCTTCCTTAGGTCGGAGGCTTTCATGGTATCACTCCCTGGTGACTTTTGGGTTGGCACAGACTACCCGATGTGTCCATCCCCGAGCGGGAATTTCATGGTGAGATGGAGGGTAAAAACAATTGCGTCAAGTGCATTGAGCGTAGGACACCCTAGAATAGAATTATACGAGCTAGGGATGTCAACAACTAGATACTTGACCATGATTGCCTTGTAATCTTCTCCTGAGCTGAAGATGGTCTTCAATTTTACAAAGCCCATGACCTAGACTGAGTCTTTTGTGAAGCTGAGCAGTGCTCTATCGTGTCGTCTCAGCCAAGTGGGGGGCAATTATAGTCACTTGTAGGTTTTCCAATGAAGAATATTCATAGAGCTTCCTCGGTCCACCAGTACTCTCCCAACGATACATTATACAACCTCCATTGTGACTACCATTAGCTCATCTTTGTTCAGAACACCTATGGGTAGGTCAAAGCTATTAAAGGTGATGGCTTCAGTACTTGGAAGGCAAGTTATGGAGTTAACCTGCCTTGCCCTACGTGATGTGTCAACTCTACTCCGAGGAAAGCCTCTACCAATAGTATGAATGATCCTTTTCCTATAATCCCTCAGTCATCTGGTTTGTAGGATCAGTAGCGCTCACGCTCCTGTCGGGAATGTTCGCGTGGTTGCAACTCCACCAGTCTTAGAGTGTCATTTTCTCTCTTCCTCCCAAATTCCCTCGACGCTTCCTGATATAGGAAGGGGGATCTAGTTCTTCTTCTTCTTTCTCTTTGACAAAGGAAAAATAAGGATTAGGTAAAAACCAGGAAATGAGGAAATAAGGAAAAGGGGAGGCGCCACCTAGAGAGGATAAGCCTCAATCTTGCCACCTAGGGGAGGAAACCCTAGGATAAGAGTTTGCCAAAGTTTAAGAAACCCTAGATAAAATAAAGGAGGAAAATTCAACTCCACTAATACTAAAATATTCTTTCAATTCAAGGTGTGTGAATTACAAAGAAGAACATGCCTATATATAGGCTAAGAAGGAAAGGCACACCACTTAACCTAATGGGCTTTACTCTCTCCTAAGCCTCAAAACATAAAAACTAAAGAAAACTAAAAGTGTGGCAAAAATTAAAGGCTCAAACTTAAACATAAACATGAAATGGTCATGTAAGCCCTAAAATCTAAACCTAGAATATCCAAAATATAAAAAGACCTAATTTTCTAAAATATTACAAGAAAACATGGAAAAGGTTTTCAATTGTGAATCTTGGGGTTTTGGCCCATGCATGGTGACAAGAAAGGAAGTTAAAGCTTTATGTGTGATGTCCTTGGCCTTCTTAGACCTTGACCTAGTCAAAGGTCCCTTAAAGCTCTCCAAACCTTTATCCAAGACCAAGCTAGGATCATCTTTAATCATGTCCTCATTATGCTCCCCTTTTTCAAAAAGATTTATCCTCAAATTGGAATCAGCTTCATAATCATCTATATCAAAAGGAGTTAAATCAAACACATTGAAAGTAGCACTCACACCATAATCCCCAGGAAGATCTAAGATATAAGCATTATTATTTATTTTCTAAATAATTTGGAAAGGACCATCACATCTTGGATTAAGTTTGGATTTTCTAAGGTTGGGGAATTTCTCTTTCCTTAAATAAAGCCAAACCCAATCACCAACATTAAACACAACTTCTTTCCTATTTTTGTTTGCACAACGAGCATAGTGTTCATTTTAGATTGAATTTAATGTTTAACCTTCTCATGAAACTCTTTTATAAACTTTGCCTTTGCCTCTCCATCCAAGTGAAGGAAGGAATCAGAAACATCAATGGGCAAAAGGTCAAGTGCAGTGAGAGGGTTAAAACCATAGACAATCCCAAGCTTTAACATTATTTTGAACTAAGACCCTCAAAAGAGTAGAAAGGGTCCTGTTTACTACCTCTATTTGGCCATCAGTCTAAGGATAGAAAATGGAGGAAAAGAGAATCTTAGTTCCTAGCTTAGCCCAAAGAGTTTTCCAAAAATGGCTAAGGAACTTGGAATCCCTATCAAACACAATGGTTTTAGGAATTTCATGCAATCTCATAATTTCTTTGAAAAACAATTTAGCAATATGACTTGCATCATCCACTTTGTGACAAGGAATAAAGTAAGCCACCTTACTAAATCTATCAACCACTAAAAAGATAGAATCCATACCCCTTTGGGTCCTAGGCAAACTAAGTACAAAATCCATTGAAATATCAACCCAAGGAGCATTAGGTGTAGGTAAGGGGGTGTAAAGACCATTAGGTGTAAGTTTATATTTAGCCTTTTTACAAGTAATACACCTAGAGCATAGTCTTGCTACATCTATCTTCATTTTAGGCTAATAGAAATGTTCATTAAGAGTGGACAATGTCTTATCTCTACTAAAATGGCCAATAAGTCCCCCATCATGACTCTTTTTCACCAAAAGTTCTCTCATGGATCCTTTAGGAATGCAAATCTTATTGGCTTTGAAGAGAAAACCATCTAAAATGTGGAACCCATAACTTGAAGTGGTTGCACCACAAGAGTGGTAGATAGTAGAAAAGTCTACATCACTGGGATACAAGTGCTTTATTTCATTAAGTCCATAAAACTTAGCTCCAAGAGAAGCTATCAAGTTATGCATTCTAGATAAAGCATCTGCCAGCATATTGGCTTTTCCATTTTTGTACTTAATGACATAAGAAAATTGTTCCAAGAATTCAACCCACTTTGCATACCGCTTGTTTAACTTATGCTGCCTTTTAATATGTCTAAGCGATTGGTGATCGCTATGGATGACAAACTCTTTAGGGATCAAGTAATGTTCCCAAGTTTATAGGGCTCTAATTAAAGCATAAAACTCTTTGTCATAGGTTGGGTAATTTAAGAAAGCCCCATTGATTTTTTCACTGAAAAATGCAATAGCGTGTCCTTATTGCAAAAGCACAATACCAATTCCCACATTAGATGCATCACACTCAAGCTCAAAAGTTTTAGAAAAATTTGGAAGTGCCAAAATTAGAGCATGAGTGAGTTTATCCTTAAGGTCATTAAAAGCTTTCTCTTGCCTTGGACCCCATATAAAAGGAGTATTTTTCTTAAGCAACTCATTGAGTGGTGAGGCCAAGGTAGAAAAATCTCTAACAAACCTTTTGTAAAAAGTAGCCAAACCATGAAAACTTCTTACTTCATTTACATTCTTAGGTGTTGGGAAATCTTGGATTGCTCTTACTTTAGCATGATTTACTTCTACCCCTTTTGAACTTACTATAAATCCAAGGAAGACAATGTTATCCATGCCAAAAGAACATTTTTCAAATTTTATATAAAGGTGATTTGTTCTCAAGGCAAGCATAACTTGTCTAAGATGTTCAAGGTGAGAGGTCATGGTCTTAGAGTAAATTAGAATATCATCAAAATAGACTAAAATAAAGTTCCCAATAAATTCCCTCAAAACATGGTTCATTAATCTCATAAAAGTACTAGGTGCATTTGTTAAGCCAAAATGCATAACTAGCCACTCATACAATCCAAGTTTAGTCTTAAAAGCGGCTTTCCGTTCATCACCTTCTTTGATTCGTATTTGGTGATATCCACTTTAAGGTCAACCTTATAGAATATGGTGGAGCTACTTAATTCATCAAGCATATCATCAAGTCTAGGTATTGGATGCCTATACTTGATGGTAATATTATTAATGGCTCTACAATCAGTGCACATTCTCCATGAACCATCTTTCTTAGGAATAAGAAAAACAGGTAAGGCACATGGACTTAAACTCTCCCTTATCCATCCCTTAGATAGTAGCTCATTCACTTGTTTCTCAATCTCTAGGCTTTCTTTACGATTACATCTATAGGCAGGCCTATTGGGTAACCTAACACCTGGGATAATATCTATCTGATGTTCTATGCCCCTTACAGGAGGTAATCCACTTGGAATGTATTTTGGAAAGATGTCCCTAAATTCTTGTTAGATGTTTTGAACTCCTTTGGGCAAGCTAGAAGAGGAGGAGCCCATTGAGCACACAGAAGTACTAGAAGTATCTTTAGGGTACATGACATATAGGGGTTGATGAAGAAGCAAAGCTTGCTTCACATCATGTTTTATTGCCAAGAGATTGGGTTTAGAGTCATCATGTATGATAACTCCTTGCCTTTATCTTTTTTGATTTTTCTATGTTTATCTTTTTGTTAGGAAGAAGAAGAACCTACTTCCCTGTTGATCCTCTAAAACCTGCTGAGGAGTCAAGGGATGTAACATAATTTTCTTATTCTTATGCTTGAAAATGAGGGTGTTAGAGAACCCCCATGAATGACCTTCCTATCAAATTGCCAAGGTCTTCCTAACAGGATATGAGTTGCTTCCATAGGTACTACATCACATAACACTTCATCTTTGTATGACCATATGGTGAAGGAAATCAAAACTTGTTTATTTACCAGCGTCTCACCCTTCTCATTTAACCATTGAAGTTTATAAGGCCTAGGGTGATCTACAAGTTTTAAACCCATTTTGTGAACTAGCCTTTAACTAGCCACATTTGCACAACTCCCATTGTCCACAATTAGAGAACATATTTTTTCATTTATGTAACATCTTGTGTAAAAGATGTTCTATCTTTGTGTACACTCATCCGCCTTTACATGACTCCCAAGAAGCCTTCGAATCATGTAAAGTTCACCACCATCTCCCAAAATATGCTCACTGTCATATGAGTCACTACTTGAGTCATCACTTAAAGAATAAACATCAGAATTAGAGTCCGATTGACTTAAGTAGCACCCATTATTTTTCAAAATTATAGTTTTCTTGGTAGGACAGTCAGAAGCAATATGTTCTCTACCTAGACATTTAAAACATTTGATGGTATAAGATTTGGAAGAGGAAGGTTTGGATATGAGGTCATTTTTATCTTTGGTAGTCCTATAGACTTGACCTTCTTTATGCAAGGTTTAGGGTTTAGCACCCATTATTTTTCAAAATCATAGTTTTCTTGGTAGGACATTCAGAAGCAATATGTCCTCTGCTTAGGCATTTAAAACATTTGATGGTAGAAGATTTGGAAGAGGAAGGTTTAGATATGCGATCATTTTTATCTTTGGTAGTCCTATAGACTTGACCTTCTTTATACAACTCACTCTTTACTTGTGGAGAAGAAGTGCTCACTCCCTTCTCCCTAGGTTTTCTTTCAAACATCTCTCTTTGTCTAAGGCTAGAATCCTCATTGCCCTTCCACTTAGGCTTAAAGGGTTGGTAGTCCCCTTTATTATAGGAGTCTCTCTCATGAAGTTGGCGTTCTACCTTAGTGTATTGATGTAAGAGTTCTTCTATATCAACATAGGGTAAAAGCTCTACTTTGTTCTTTATGTTCCTATTAAGACCATGGAGGAATTTATGCATGAGAGTTTCCTCATTCTCTTCAAGATTAGCCCTAATCATAGCAATTTCTAAGGCTTTGTAATAGTCTTCCACAAATTTTGACCCTAGGGTGAGTCTATTTAGTTTGGCTAATAGCTCCCTACTGTAGTAGGATGGAACATATCTTTTCCTAAGCAAGACTTTTAGATCTACCCAATCTTCTATAGGTGGGAATTCATCTCTCTTTCTCTCTTTGCACACTTGGGACCACCAAACTAAAGCATAGTTTTGAAATGAAAGAGTTGCAATCCTAACCTTTTTGGTTTCTTTTATTTGATGGGAATTAAAAAGTTTCTCTACCCTCATCTCTCATTCCAAATAGGTCTCTATATCACTCTTCCCATGAAAAGGTGGTATTTCTAACTTAACATCTTTTAAGCCTACCTCTTCTCTCCTATGATGTCTCCTAGTATCATCTTCATTACCACTCTCTTGATGCCTAAGATGTCTTTGATTTCTTTCCCTATTTCTTGATCTAGGTTGAGTATTTGTATTTTCTAGATTATCTAACCTAGAATTGATTTTATTCAAATTCTCCATTATCAACCTTAAGGGGGACATGTTATCTGTATCAGTAGATGACATGAGAAGAAATCAAAATAGGCAAAAAAAAGGTAATCAAAAGATATGCTAGTTGGATGTGTAAAAATAAAAATAAAAATAAAAATAAAATTGAAACTTAACCTAGCATGCAATGACAAAATATATTTAAAAGCAAGTAAACTAATAAAGCAAATAAAGCAGAACTAGTCACGATGCACAAAAGTAAACTAATACCTAAGCGCACTACTCCTAATCAATTAAATAAACCAAAGTCCACAAAAAAGTCTAATGTCCGTAAAGTAAATACCCTAGAATACAAGGGCTAAAGTTCAAAGAAAAAAATTGACACTATTTTTTTAAAATTTTTTTACAAGGCTTTGCTTCCAATACAATTGTCTTCAAGTCTTCAAGCTCCAAGACCACCATGGCACAAGCTTAAGAAAGCTCAAAACAAATGTTAGCGCAAATATAGGAAAGCAAAAGAAGAAGGAAAAAATGGACAATCCACTCAAGTGTTTCACTCTCACCACTCCTCTAAATTAGTTCAAGTTCCTTAACCTTAAGCAATATCACTCTTACCTCTATGTTTCAAGTATGCTACCCCAAAGATATCGAATTAAGACTTATCCTAAAAGAATGCCAAAGGTATGAAAACTCTAAGACAAAACTTTAGAAAAGATAAAGACAAGCAACAAAAGTGAAATTAGAAAAGGGTAACTTAAATTGGATTTTATGTGACAAGAGGAATGACTCAAAGCAATAAAAGAGAAAATGACTAGAGATTATATGCATAAAAAAACGCAAGCACACAAAATAAGACCTAGAAACCTAGAATGCAAAAAACTTGTGTAAGAAAAGGTACCAACTTACAATATTGAATTTTAGAGTTTCTTAGACAAGTATAAATGATGATTAAGGGCTTTCAAACCATTACAATCAAGGTGCTCATATTTTTTTCTTTACTTTTAATACTTTCTTTTCTTTTCTTTTTTAATTAGAATTTTTTTTACACTTGAAATGATCAACACAAAAACCCAAAATTGAAATTAAGAAACAAATCACAAATTCAATTTAGCAATATTTACTTACACATAAACATGCATCTTCAAGGATTTTTTTGACATTTAAAATACAAGAAAACAATATGCAAATTTAGATTTAAATGAACCTATTGTGCTGGACATAAAAAATGCAAAATAAACCCTAGATGTCTTCTCCTCTGATCGGTGGTTTTATAGGTCCTCATTTTCGTAGCTTGTTCATCGTACATTGAAGCGTTTTGATGAGGGTCAAAACCTCTCTCATTGGATCGTTGTGGCCTTGATGTCTGGTGGTTTCCATTGTCCCTACGACTAGGGTTGCCACGCGTGGTCAGCTTTCGTCTTCCTTGGAGCCAGTCCTTCTCTTGATGTGACAATCATTTTATCGGACCCCATGATGGGTGCCAAAATATTCACATAAGTGTGTAAATACCAAACCCTAGAGAATTATTCTAGGAAAATAGGGTTTATTATTTAAAATGCACTTAAAGTATAGAGGGTTCCTGAGATTATATTTATACAATGGTAAAGTAAAAAAGTGGGTTAGACTTAGGCCCATTTACAAAGAGATAACTATTATATACTTAAATTAGGGAGAAAACAGAATATCTAGGAATTGTTTTCTAAGAATAGTAGGAAGGGGGGTCCTGTGGGAGCCCCTCTGATCTGAGGGAATAATTATATTACAATAATATAATATTTAACTAGTATTAAATAAATTTTAATATAAATCTAAAATAAATAATAATTTCATTTAATTACTTTTAATTTATTCAATCCATTCCAATTATATTTTATCTTCCTAGTTACTTATATATTTAACAATACACATATTTAAATGGTAGTAAAATTAGCAAAAAAAAATATAAATATAAAATTTATACAAGTTTGTATAAATAATATAATAATGAAATATACATATGAATATAATTTTATTATTTTTACTTATATGAAAAAAGATTAAAAATAGTTAATTTCATATGAATAATTACAAAAGGTGGTATGATATATATATATATATATATATATAGTAACAACACAAGTTATAAACAAAATTGGTCAGAAAAATATTTCAACGAACACACAAACATACAAAAGTATTGATAATGTTGTTATTGACTACACATGGACCATTTGATTCTTGGTTCATGGTAGAATGCCTCAAGTTATTCTGTATAGTATTGACAATGATGTTATTGGTTTTAGACCAAGTTACACTTGGAGAAGTATATTATTTGGAGAATTGGAAATGGTCAATCTTTTAATATTTGAAAGGACGAATGGGTTCCGACTACTGTTGATTTTTGGATTCATGGATACTATGATGAGGAGTTGGGTGTTGAGTATATTTCTTAGCTGATGGATCCGGATCTTTGCCAATGGAAAGGGAAATTATATATTAATTTTTTTCTCCCTTTGAGGCTATAAGGTCCTGGCCATTCCTTATCTTGAAGTTGTGATAATGTCCGTATTTGGCATGGAATAATTCTTTTGGGACGCACACTATGAAGAAGGGATATAAACAAATTATGTTGGCTTCTCAACATGAGTCAATCCTCTTCAAATTCTGAATATGCTTCACTTTTTGGTGTAATCTATGGAAGATGAGTGTCATTCCCATGTGTAGAGCCCGATTAAGGCCTTATTTGGTTTAAAGTTGGATTGGTTTGAGTAACTTAAAAAAAATTTTAAAGTTAAATGAAGTTTTGATTATCTCGAGCGACATGAAATATCAATATTAACCTTTATATATATTTTTTTTATTTTCATAATTCTGTTCCCCAAGTGCATACTAAACGAATACTAAATTTGTTCCGGGAAGGCTACCTTTATTTGATTGATTCTTTGTGCCCTCCTGTGAAGATGGTGTGGAATCAGTTTTTCATGCTCATCTGAAATGTCCCAAAGTGGAACCAATTTGGTTTGCCTCAAATCTTTCGGTACGTACTTCCTTAATTCTCAGATGGGTCTGGATGTTTTGCATGAAGTTTCCGCAATTTGTTAGGCCTTGAGGATGATAAGGATTAATTGTGTACATGAGGAGGGTGTGTGATGGACCCTGAAGTGATGTTGGGTAATGCACTACATATTGATCTCAATTTTCCACGTGAAGAAATTCAGGGGATATGTCTCGCCGGATTGCACCAAATATTGGTCAGATAAAAATCAATTTTGATGCTTCTATAAGAGACAATCTAGATCAACGGGTTTTGCTGGACAGGTTTTGGCTTCAACTAGGTGAATGTTAGATGGGGTATATGATGTAGCTATTGCTGAATTAAGATTTCATATAACAAATTTTAATAACATGTTAAAACATTGTGAGTGAATTATAATTAATGCATAAACACATTAGTTAAGAGAACCTTTGATTTTGTGAAGATCATGGAATATAATGAACATGCACTACTCCTTTATTTGATTTTTGTATTTTTCCGCTAGTAATAATTGTTTCAATGGGGCAATAGTTTTCTCAGCCTAGTTAGATGATAGTTAGAATCGCTCATTGGACATTAAATGAATGAGTCAACTTATGGTCATCAGAGTAAAAGTCCAACCACATAGATCATCTAAACAAATAATCAATATAATTATTTATATACTTACTTATTAATGTGATATTATCTTATTAATTTAATAATGCTAATCCTTATATTTTGAAATTAATAATTATAAAGTATCCAACTTTCTCTCACTTGAATAGCATCATTAAATCAATAAATATACTATAAATACCACCATAATAAATTATTAATTATCAACAAAGAATTATAATAAGCTCTCAATAGTATGTAAAATCATATCTAATAAGGATAAATATCATACATCAAAATAACTTATATTTCAATCACAATATAGATAAGGAAATATAAAAAAATATTTCCACAAAAATTCCAAGTATCTAACAATAGTATAAAAAATGATAATAAGTGTCTCTAAAATGTCAATAGCGAGCAAACACTAAAATCTTTAGGTTCAACCATAAGATGAAAAGTATCTTAAAAGATGTAGAAAATCATACTCGATGGGAGTATTGATATCATAGTCAATAGATACTTTATGTGACCTCAATTAAAGTAGAATGCATAATAAAATTGTATGTCAAAATTGTCCATGTATTGACAACAAATAGGTCTTAACATCCATTTTGGATGTTCAGTGAGATTTGATATATATATATATAACAAAATGAGATTGAGTACTAAAGACTCTAGAATGTCATATGTCTATAAAGTGCACATAATAATATATGGTAATAAAATAACAACAAATCTCGAGATACAACTATGATCTATATACACTATAAGAAAACTGTTATTTAGTGACCAATTTAGTGACTGAAAAATATCAGTCTCTATTATGACTGAATTAGATACTGATTTCATGGAAAACTATACCAAATTATCATTGGTCTCTAAATTGGTCACTAAACTTAGAGACCGAAAAAAATAGTCACTAAATTTGTCAATAGAGACTGATATTTCGGTCTCTAAATTAGTGACCAGAATTGTAATGGAGAAATCGGTCACTATAGTTAGAGACTGGTTTTAGTGACCGATTTATTAGTTTCTAACTTTAGTGACCGATTTAGAGACTAACGAGAAGTTAGTAAAATTTTATATGAAATTGGTCACTAATTCAGTCACAATAAAGACTGAAAAATTAGTCTCTATCTAATATAAAATTCATGTTATCACATAAAAATATGTTTTTTTAAATATAATTTAGAGACTAAAAAATCGGTCTCTAACCTTGAGAAAAACTTAAACCCCATCCTTCACCAACGTAAGGATGAATTCATTATAAATTGAGTTTACTGGTAGGAAAAACAGTGTCTATGTTAGCGACTAAAAAATCAGTCTCTAATGTATAGATAAGTTATGTATTTAGTATAGAGATTTTAGTGACCGAAAAATCAGTCTCTAAGTTTGTGACTGAAAAAATTAGTCTCTAATGTATGAAAAAAAGTCTAATATGAAAAGATTTTAGTGATCGAAAAATCGGTCTCTTATTTAGGACAAGATAAATTTATTATAAAATAATTTTGGTGACCGAAAAAATCGGTCTCTAATTTATCCTAAATTATTTTTTTTTGTCTAAACACTTTAAAAAACCCTATCTTAATTTTAACACAAAAAACCCTCCCTCCATTTCTCTCCCGCGCGACTCCTGTTTTCCATTTTAACACAAAAAACCCTCCCTCCCTTTCTCTTCTGCGTGACTCTCTTTTTCCATAGACTCTCTCTCAAAATTCCTAATTCTTCCAAACCTTTCTTCACTACGCCGCTCCTTCCATCACCACGCCTCCTTCAACCCCCATTGCCAATTATTTTCTAGCGTTCCTCACAGCGCGACTTTTCTATCTCCTACCCATCACCACCTTCGCCACTTTCAAACTCCAACGCCCATCGTTTTCAACCTTTCCTCACCATACAACTTCCTTTTTCTCCAACCCATCACTACGCCTCCTTCAACCTCCACTACCTTCTCGTTTTCCACTGTTCCTTCATTAATCTCCACTACCCCTCTCTCTTAGGTATTTTCCTCTGTGTGTTTTGGATATTTATGATTTCTATTAGGAATCTTCCGTTGAGTAATGGATTTTACTTTTCAATTAGTTATCCATTGCTGTTTCTTTCTTTTTTACTTTTTAGCTACATGATGTTATTCTCAGGTAAAGCGGTAGCTTCTCCGTGCAGAAGGTTTCAGGGAAGGTGAAGAAGAAGGGGAAGGCTTTGGATGGGTCAGTGGTGAAGGAGGTTTTGTTGAAGGATTTGGAGTCGGGGAAGAAGAAGTAGTTGGTGGAGGAGGACGCTGCTTACATGAAGAAGCTCTACGAATATAGTGAGCAACTCAATAATGCCAAGGACAAGTCAGGTTCTGAATTCACTCTTAGAAGAAGCTGTTCTTATTTCTGAAGAGCTTTATGTTTCAAAATGAATTCTTCTAACTGCATGGTTACACCATGTGGAGCTTTAGCAAAATCTCTTCTAAAAAGTGATAGGTAGGTATTCTTTGCTCTCTCTTTCCCCTGTTTTTAACAAAAAAAAATTAGTATCTATAACGATCACTATTAGAATATTATGGTGTGTGTGTGTGTGTGTATATATATATATATATATATATATATATATAAAGTGATATTTTCATTTGTGAAATTTACCAGGAAACATAATGTTTTCATGTTACAATGTTTTATAAGCTGAAGTACTTTCTTGCAAGTATTTGACAGGAATTTTATAATCTTCCTCATAAAGCTTTTCAATATATGATTTATTTCTCTTCTAATGATTAAAATGTTGAAATTAAGGTTCTCAAAGACAGATAAGTGAGGGCAAAATGGAATAATTATTGTTTATTGTGATAATTTTACCTGATATAAGATTTTGTAGTGGGTTAGATTGTTATAATGTTATTGTAAATTGTTATAAGGGTATGAAGATCTCAAATAAGTTACGTGTTTTAAAAAAATTAAAGGGGAGCAAGGTGCCAATAGGAACAACCTTTTAAGCATTAGCTCAAATTCAACCGAGGTATTTAGAACTAAATGGTAGCTTGCAACTATTCTCTCTTTTGTTAATAAATTGTTATTAAACAGATAATTTCCACTATAAAGTCAATTTTTCAAAAAATGATGGACACTTTTATCAGTATAGTGTATGTGCTTATTTGTCTTGTGCCTTATTAGGATTGTCTCTGTTTGCTTGGAATGATTTACTCACACATTATGCTTGAACAGGCGGCTCTTTCTTATGAAGATGGATATCCTGTTGAGGGTAATGGTGTAGGACGAAAAGTGATTGATAGGGTGCAGGAAACATATTGAGTTAAATGGAAAGGATTTTGCCTATGATGGTGAGAAAACTCTATTTACACTTGGTTCTCTTGCTCACAACAAGCTTGAGTTCACAGTTGTTCTAGAGGATGTCACCTGTGACATATTTAAATTAATGTGGCTAATCAATAACAGGTGTATCTTTCTGGGACTAAAATGAAATGTGGTTTTTCTAGTTTCACTTATCAATTATAATCATTTCTTTAATTTTTCTTTCTTAGATTTAGCTTATACCGAATGGTCAGTCATATCATTAGTTTTCATTTTTGTTTCACTTGTAAATTTTGTAAACTGGTTGACTGCAATCATGACATACATTTATTTAATGCTTGGTGATGCACCTGATGGCCTGATAGTATAGGAGATCCAGTTATCACTTTATACATCACCTCTAGTTGGGTTATGCACTTCTGCATGTGATGATTCTGTTGATGAATGTATATTAAATTATTAATATTGATCATACTTTATGTATTAAATAATTTGTTTATTTGAATTATACAACATATTTAACATTCAAAAATGACTGAAACTCCAGGAGAAATATTATCAAGCCTGACTTGAACCTAGTTTTCTTGTGTGTGAATCAATAGTTTTGCTCCAGGAGACTGAATGTATTCTGCTTTGATGATTTCTATTTGCGTCAATTGGCTATGCTGCTAGAATGTTATTGGTTACTGTCAAAATTTTATCTGTCTTTTGCTTTTCTGATTGTAAGGGTGTTTTTGTGAAGTTTATTGTTCACTGCCTTATTCTTTAAGGGAATTGTGAAGAAGTATCAAGTATTTAATATTTATAAAATATAGCTATAGGTTCTTATGCTGGCTTTGATGAAAGGGGAAGTGTAATTGTGTAACATAACATTAACCCTTTGTATTTATATCAACACGTGTTGTTTCTTTGGTTTAAGTGGTTACTAACGTACTATATCTCCATGGTACTTGTATTTCGGTTATGTATTTATTGATGTTTTATGATGTAGGCAACATTTTGTATGGGACACAATATTATTATTCATGAACAGACTTGAATGATGCAATCCCCAAATTATATTTTATCCCTTTAATTTTATATAATTTTAAATACATTAAGGAAGCACATTGATGAGTCTGTTCTTCTGTTGCAGTATTACTTTGACACACTGTTTCCTCGCATCCCTGTTCTTATAACTGAGTTTTTTTAGTCATTTTGTTCTCTTGATCAATCTAGTTTCTTTGAATTTCCAGGAATTGCTTCAAAGACCTCATTTTTCTTCAGGAAACATTACCTACCCTTTCATTGCCACCAACTACTATTTAACCTAGTATATTAGCCTTCTTGCTTAAAATCTGTAGTTTGCAAATGCTCCCATCAGCAGGGATTTAGGCATACATGCTTCTTGATTTTATTGATTCTTATTACATAATATCCCCTGGTTCTTGATTATAAATAGTAATTACAACTCTGAATCTATTTTGGATCTAAAATTGCTCATCAAAAAGCTGAAACATTCATAAAAAAATTTCATCCTTATTTATTCTCTAAACCTATTATTACTAGGTATTTGCAAAGTATTAATAGGTAAAATTAGAACAAGAGTTTCTACTATGACTAAGATAAACTATATTTGATTGATTAGGTACTGAATCTCATTTATCTTATATATTTTATTAGTCATATTGGCTTTCCTAACATTTCCTTTTATTGTTGACAAAACTACGAAGCTTTTTGATTTTACCTTAGCAAAGGATGGACCGACAGGTGACAATAGGCATGGCTTGATAATTCCGATGAAATGGTCTATTTCTTCTTTGACAATTTTCTTTAGCTTACAAGAATTAGAACCTTGGTTGCAAACTTGGCTAAGAAAATGAGCTATATATCTACATTTGGTAAGTTTGTGGGGTATGTTTTCTTCATACTAGCTGATTTCATTTTGCTGAGAGAAGTAAAGGTGAGAAGGCCAAAGAAGAAATCAACAGAAGAGGAGAAAAAGATTTAGAAGATCAGAACTGATAAAATAATGAGGCTTATGGCAGTGGCAGCCACTGCTGTAGATTTGTTCATACCAGTAGCAAATAGTAGAGATTAAACTGAACCCTTTCTGCAACCATACAATTACTCTTGGTACTAGTGGCTTGGTTTTTGCCTGGGTTAGTTGGTATAGAAATTGGCCTTCATAAAATTTATTCCAATACCATATTGTAACTTTATTTTTTGTTATTGTGTCTTGGTTATAACTTATAAGTTATCTTGGTTAATTGTTCATATGTCATCTTAAAATTATAGTGTAAATGATATTTTGGATGTAAATATTTTAGTTTTAATGATATTTTAAATTGTATAATTATTGGGTTTAATTTATATTTATCAGGATTATTAAAAAATGGTAAAAGTGGTGACTTTTTACACCTACTGGTGTTAAAAGATGAAAAGGTGGAAAATAGCTAAAATTTTATTAGTGAATTTATCAAAAAAAATTACAAAAAGTTATAAGAAAAACCCTGCAATACAATATGGCCTTTTAAAATCATAGAAATAAAAAGAAATCACAAATTAGAGATCTTTGAACATTAGCAAAAAAAGTCTTTGCAAAATTTACAACTAACAAGAATTTTGATGGCAAGAAATTTAGTCTCTAAATTAACGGTTAAAAGTTAAATCGGTCACTAAATTGGTTGCTATTTTCAACTTTATAGAAAAGAAATCAGTCACAAAATCAGTCTTTAAAATTCAGTCACAAAATCAGTCTCAATGAATCGGTTACAAAATCAGTTTCAATAAATCGGTCACAGAATTAGTCTCAATAAATCAGTCACAAAATCAGTCTCAATGAATTAGTCACAAAATCAGTCTCAAGGAATCAGTCACCAAATCAGTCACTATCAATTAGTCACAAAATCAGTCTCCAATAAATCAGTCACTAAATCAGTCCACTATGATATAGCGACCAAGGGTATAGAGACTGTTAGTAATTCATCTCTAAATCGGTCACAAATGCAATTAGTGACCGATTTCTTGAATTTAGAGACCGAAAAGTCAGTCTCTAATGACTGATTTTCTTGTAGTGATACTTTCATTAGTCTAGCATACATATGTCAACATTAATGTTCTCATAAGAGGTCAATATAGTATAAACTCAATTGGCATAACAGCAGGATCTCAATTCTATGCTAGAGTACTCAATATGAGTCTATAAACTCACAATCCGCCCCTCCTAACAAGATTACAAAGTAGAGGAAAATACATTAATAAAGCTATCAAACAAAAGTGGTTTCCTACAACTAAAAAAAGATATGAAACCCAAGACAAAAATTTATCATTCACAAAGTTTTATGAAAATTGGGTTTTGTGGTAACCACATACTCTACTTACTAAATAATAGAGATTATAAGTGTTCACTAGACACTTCATAACAAAATCTCCCTACATTGTAAAATCTCCAAGGATTTTCTTAAACAAACTAACCTAAGCTTTACAAAATAACTTGACCACTTAAACAATTTCCCAATAAGAGTGGAATCAAACAAGAAGATATTTGTGTATTTCAATAATAGCTCACTTAAAACTTAAGTGTCACAGCACAATAAGTTATCAATAAAATAGCGAAAGCATATGGGACCAACAACTTTATCTTTGTCATTACGAGGACATAATTAATATGTAATTTATTTTGAATAGGCATGACATATATAAAGGAGCAAAGGTAAATCATAATGAGTGACATTTTCCAATATATCATCATTTGATACAATCCAAGAATGTCACATGACCTTTCATAGTAAAACTTGGTACCAAAAGAATAACTAAAACATCACTAAGGTCTTTTATATAAAAAGTAGCTACTTAACATGTGATTTATCTCAATAATAAAATATTAATGTAGCTGCTACAAAACAATATCATCATACACTTAACATAAAGATGATAAAGTTGCTCCATAAATTAAATTGATCTGAGGTAAACCACTAAGCCAGAAAAACACTAGTGGATCAAAAGCAAAGTGTCATTGTCTAAAGGCCTATTTAATCCCACAATAGATATTTCCAACCTATAAACCGAGACTTGTCAATTTGAAAAAAGTCATTAGGTTGAATTACACCAATAATGTTATCTAAATTTCATTCAAAAGGTGTTTTAACATCTAGTCAGTTCAACTCCCAACTAAAAAAATAACTCAAAAGTCATCCTTAGAAAAATCGATGAGGTTATATCTTCAAACTATATTTTAGTAGTTTGTATGGAACTATACAATAAATATTAAAAGATTCCAAAAACAATTTTAAATCATGAAGGTCAATCATATATAAGATTCAAATAATTTAAAACATAAATCTTAAACATATAGACTTTTCCACAAAAGGGATCACTACAATCAAAGAGGTGTAAAACTTTTGTTTCAACAATAAGATTATATTTCTATTCACTAATTGATGATAGTGTTGCATTCTTATATAACATAAATCATGTCATCTGACATAACAAAATAGGAACAACAAAATGATCATTACAAAACGAAACTACACATGGTATACAACTCTCGTTGATCTTTGTCCTACACTAATTCCTTACAACATTAATATTTTTAACTCCTTTCCAATCATACTCTTAAGAAGAAAAAGAGTTGAACAAATAGACCATAAAAATTGACATGACTCAATCTTTATCCCAAAATATGAAGGTAATTAAAATTTGGTCTTGACATTTAAATCATTTTTCACTTAGCTCATTCTAAAGACAATAAGGGAGTTCATGCATACTTACGTTTCCTATAACTTTCCCCTTCAAGTGTGATTTATAACATTATTCTCACTAATAACATACTTCATAACAATTTGACAATTAACAAGAAGCATATACTTAATTTTTTTTATTTTATGCAACTTCGTCCACCTCACAAGTTCCAAAATAAATAGGATCCTAAAACATTTTTGAATTTCATTATATTGACCTTGATACTCACTATTCAAAACCTTACACATTTGATCTTTTAGCCTGTCATAAATTTGATAATAATTTGTAAACATTTAGATGCATCTAATAAAGAAGATTCAACTAACTAGATTTGGAGCAATTACACTTATGCACTAGAAAAAAATTGTATAATAAACTATTTGATTTTAACTTCTTAATTTTTAGGTTCAAAATATGACCCATGCACTATGTCATAACATAGAAATTTCTTATTGTTTAATTACTATAATTACCTTAACTATACGGTCAACAAAATAATTATCCAAGTATTGTTGGTTATGCACTATGAGCTTTTATGCTTTTTTATTTGTATCATTTTTCTGCTTATCAATAAAATAAGTATTTCAGTTTAAAATTGTTTTAAAACGTATTTATCCCTAGAATAATAGGTTATATAAAAGTTATTCCTAAAATGTCCCTAGTCAAGTATTTACATGGGGACATGTAAATACATTGAGACTAGTGTGTGAGTGTACTGATGATCTGATCTCACAGATCATAGATATAGATGATATCAAGTCTTCACACGGGTACACATTAAGAGTAATGATGTACTGGACAAACCCACCATGAGAATGTTGCATAGATCGTTACATGAATGTCATAAATGATTCTCAATGTGATAATGGTATATGTAGTCCTTTGACCTGAAGTCACTATGAATCCTACATGAGGAGTTTATTGTTTTAATACAATTAAACGTCTTCTGTAACAAGAGGACTATAAAGGTTATGATTAGGCAATGAAAAAATTATACAAAGGGATGCAAGTGATGTAGATGGGATTTGTCTCTCCTATGTGACAGGAGTGATATCTATAGGCCACTTGATGGAGTAAGACTAAGAAGACGCATGGCCATGCTAGAAAGAATAAATATTAGATATTTATTTAGATCAAGTCTACTCCGGTATCAAGTAAAATAAATTGGGCCATACAAGGATGACGCGACCATGCCTTGGGCCCAATTAGGATATCGTGACAAAAGGAACAAACATATTAAATAATTATCAGTTATAGGTTATGTTGATATTAAATAATATTCGGACATAATGATGCATTGCTAGATGCCGCTCTTATTTTATATTAATAATAAAATAATTTATTATTAATATGACTGTGTATTTTACCTATAGGGTCATATACATAGAGTAAGCCCATCAGAAAATATTTTGTTTTATTTTAGTTGGACTAAAATAAAGCTATTGGGCCTAACTCATTTAGAATGAGTAAGGAGCCCACTCTTTAGAGAGAACAAATTAGGTTAAACTTAAGCCTATAAATAGAGCATAAGATGCTCATAGGCCATTCACTAAAGTGAGAAACAAATTCACAAAAGTTGCAAGAGCTACACGCTGTCAAACTAGCAGTTGGCAAGTGTTGCGATTCTGGTAGGAGTGCTCGTGTGGACTCCTAAAGGACGAGGCTGTGACTGCTTCGGTGTTCTTCAAGAGGTAATCTGAAAACAATTTTTTTTGTATGTGTGCATGTATAGTGCTTTGAAACATGACGTTTTACAAATCCTATGGGAATCCTTATATTTCCGCTGCTCATGTATTAGGGATTTCTTAACAAGTTCAACATATGTGATCTGTTCACATACAAAGTTTAGAGAACAAAACCCTAGGAAAATACTCCTAGGAATTAGGTTTTTAATCTCTATAATGTGTCACTTAGGTTACAATGTGAATAACATGTGTTTTTATACAAAAGTCATTAGGAGGGTTTCAGCTTAATAGCTTAAAATGTAAACTAATCTATTATTTGATATTAGAGAGAGATATGAGGGATTGGTGGGGACCACCTCTCATATTGAGGGGGGAACAGAGCCCCTTAGCCATGAGCCTTGGTGTAAGGCCAAGCGAAGTGGTTTAAATACAAGTCAAGCAATCCCTCTTTGCTTTGTCATACGTGTCACTGTGTGTAAGATGCTTGAGTTGATGAAAAAATAAAGTTACTTCTTTCTGGGTGAGGAACCTCAGTAAGGAAGGTCTTCATTTCCGAATGAGGAGCTTCGGGTAAAGAAGGTCTTCATTTCCGAGTGAGGAGCTCCGGGGGAGGAAGGTCTTCATTTCCGAATGATGAGCTTCAGGTGAGGAAGGTCTTCATTTCTTAGGGAGGAAATTCGGGTGAGGAAGGTCTTCATTTCTGATTGAGGAGCTTCGAGTGAGGGAGGTCTTTATTTCCAAGTGAGGAGCTCTGGGTGAGGAAGGTCTTTATTTCCGAATGAGGAGCTCCAGGTGAGGAAGGTCTTCATTTCCGAGTGACGAGTTCCGAGTGAGGAAAGTCTTCATTTTCAAGGGAGGAACTTCAGGTGAGGAAGGTCTTTATTTCTGAGTGAGGAGCTCCAGGTGAGGAAGGTCTTCATTTCCGAGTGAGGATTCTGAGTGAAACGAGTTTTGGTGACGTGGCATAAGAATGATAACCGCTATTTGTCTTCACGAGGCTGTGGGGGCACGTGCTTGTTATGATTACGTAGTTTTTGTACCCCCAGGCCATTTAAGAGTGCGTCGCTTCACCCAAAGTTGTCTTAAAGTGTCACGTCTGTTAATTTGAGACCTTTAAATCTTTGTCGTTGGATTCTGGGCCACGTAGCTTTCCTTGGGGGAATCATCCTTCAGATGCATCGTGTCCATTGTTCCTTCCCACCCCTTAGTCGTCCCATCGTTGGATTAAAGGGTATGATGAAAAGTGGAGTTTTTCTCTTATAAATTCATTTCCTTTCTTCTTTTCCAAACTTTCAGATTTTCCACATCTCTTTTTACCCTTGACCTTAGTAACTGAAAGTTCTGTGCGCCTCTAGCTGCGACTTCTGTTTCTACACTTACGCCCTTGACTTTGCTAGGATTTCTCTTTGCCAGGTCAGTGCCTCTCTTTGTTTCAAGTTTTCTTTGTTTGTGAGGGTCGTGTAGTGTATCTATGGAGGGAGATTATGATTGGGTGAAAGACGAGGTGCTGCTTGTAACATCCCTATTTTTAGTAGCAGTCTTAATCTTGTAAATTATGAAGTATGGAAGGTCTATAAGTGTTAATAAGTGAATAAAATACCATGAGGATGGTCTGTAATATCCCAAAAATTTCATTTTTGTGTATAATCATGGAATTTATATAGACCATTAATGATATTACCCATTTTCTGAGTGAAACATGTCTTAAATAAGACTGTCCAAGTGAAGAAAGGGATCTGTTCCGAGTAGCCGAGAGAAATTCCGAGTGAAGGCTATGTTTCCAAGTGACCAAAGAAGTTTCCGAGTGAGTCATGACCCAGAGAGCCACTTCCGAGTGGAGTCTTTGCCTCGGAGACATTCTGAGTGAAGTGTGTTCGAGAGAACCACTTCTGGGTGAAAGGTCCGAGTCAAATGTCTTCGAATGACTCATTTTTGAGTCAAATGCTTTCGAATGACTCGTTTCCAAGTCAAATGTCTTCGAATGACTCATTTCCGAGTCAAACGTCTTCGAATGACTCATTTCCGAGTCAAACACCTTCGAATGACTCATTTCCGAGTCAAGGGCCTCCGAGTGACTCGTATCCGAGTCAAACATCTTCAAATGACTCATTTTCGAGTCAAACATCATCAAGTGCCTCATTTCCGAATGAAACTTCTCTGAGTGTAACGTTTCTGAGAGAAGTACGTCCAATCGAAGGAAAACTCATTTCCAAGTAATAAATATCCGAGTGGGTTATCTCCGAGTGGAGTGTAACTTTCCTGATTTTGACTGAAATATATACCGAGTGAGTCATTTCAGGTGAGGTACTTCTGGAAATAGATAAGGGTTGACTCCGAATGACCTCAGTTGTAACATTTCTAAGTGACAAATTCCAAATGACCTTCGGTCATATCAATTCCGAATTATGCATTTCCCGAGAGAAGTATTTTCGAGTGAAGAAAGATCCTTAAGTACTTTCGGGCAGAAGTATATCCGACTGGATAGCTTCCGAGTGAACCAATTCCGAACAAAAGTGGCTGACTGAGAACATTTTCAGACGGATATATATATCCAAGTGAGATATTTTTTGAGTGAGTCCGAGTGAGAAATTCTGACTGAGTCTCCTCCAGAGACGGAAAAGCCGACCGAGTGTTTCAAGCAGAAACACTTCCGAGTGAAATCTCTTCTGAGTGAAGCTATGCTGAACGAGACTCTGATGGAACTCTTGGAAACAATTAGCCGACCAACGTCAGAATGGAAAGGGGACTTGATCAATGGAGACCGACTTAAGCACTCATCAGCGTTCACATCACTGCTATATGGAATCCGACCGGTTTATGCACTTACCAGCTAGAACCTGACCGACTTATGGGATCCATTGACGTGATGTCCATTCCTAATGGCCAAGTGGGCCGTTCCATTATCAGAATTGCACCTTTTTACTCCAATCATAGCACCTTTTATATATTTTAATATATATTCACTTCAATCATACTAACTCTTGTACGTAGGCGGCAGAAATGGTCAATTACAGCTCTCTTTTTATCCAAAAATCTCCATTATTCCCATAATTAATGCACCTAACATTCAATCACGAAAAAGCTTGTCCCCCACTTGTCTTTTGCATTATTAAATTGATACCACAACTCATTTCCAAGTCTAAACTCTCAGAACCAACGAAAATCAGCAAAAACTCTCTCTTTCTTATTTTCTTCTCTACGTACAAGTCTCTTTCTCTCTTATTTTTCTCTTCTCGTCACTGTAAGCTGAAGCAAGGGAAATAACAGAACGTCCTCAACTCCATTAAGGTTAGGGGGTATATTCTCTGGTATTTCTGGGGGGGAACCGAGTGTTTGGAAAGGGCTAAGGTACTTCTGGTCCTCACCTTTCCAGGACAGGTTCAAGAATTACTGTTAAATTAAATGTTTTAATGTTTATATATTTGTTTTATATATTTTTATGTATATGATTAATTGGCTGTGTTAATTATTATTAACCATGATGAATTAAATGATATGATTGGTATTGAATTGTGAAAATATTAAGAACCATGGATGTCTATGTGAATTCTAGTGAGGAAGTTTTGAAAAATGAGATGAACGTGGGAATAATGATGAAGGGTTACCATTGATGCCACTATTATTATTATTATGATTATTATTATTATTATTATGATTATTATTATTATTATTATTATTATTATTATTATTATTATTATCAAAATTATTATTATTATTATTATCATTATCAGTATTATTCGTATTTCTATTATTATTATTATTATTGTTACTAATATTATTATTGATTATTTATGAACAATGAAATAAGGAACTTATAAATTATGAATATGATTTATTATTATCATTATCATTATTCTAGTTATTATTATTATTATTATTATTATTATTATTATTGCTGTTATTATTATTATTATTATTATTATTATTGTTGTTATTATTATTATTATTATTATTATTATTATCATTATTACTATTATTATTATTAATATTATTGTTATTCTTATTACTATTATTATTAACTATTATTATTGTTACTGATATTATTATTGTTTAATTATGATTAATGAAAGAAGGGATATATTACTTACTCTTTAAATGAAGCATTATTTTGGCTAAAATATAACCGATATATTTTTTAAAATAATAATAAAAATGACTTACAATGTCTAAAAAAAAATTGATAGGACCCAAGAACTTAAGAATAAATATCATGAGACTGGAAACACATAGATACCCAAGGATCAAAAGATAAAAATAATGCATTTCGCATCATGAAAATATTTTTGAGGGAGTAAAACTAGAGCATACACCTGGTACACTGGAGGACATTCATGTACGATCTCTGAGGAGAATCTTGGGAGTACAACCGGGACGGAAACCCAATGGCATCAGAGTCGCGCCTGAAGCCGGGTCAGACGATGCAATTCTGGTGTACTTTGACTAAATGACGGAATGTAACTATGATCGTGTAGAGCCAAGTCCCAAGATAATATATAATGATTGGAACCTGTGAGTTCATTCGTACCTTATGATGATTAAATAATGAATGGGGACTTGGTGAGCTCCGATCGCTCTAGAATGGAAACGTTGTGCCCAAGAGGCAACTTGAGCAGGATGACTTCCAAAGAATGAGATAATGGTGATGGTGGATTGATTTATTGGGCCCACATGCATCATGAGACTTAACTAAAGATAAATCATAATAAACCAAACTCATGCATTCCATGACAACATCCTTGATTGTTATATTTGTAAATATGTTAATTGTATGATTTATGTGATATTATCTGTTGACTGGATATGTCCGCACCGGGAACCTTCAGGGTCTGGGGTTTATACTCACCCTTTCTGTTGATTAATAACAGAGGAGCTAGGAAACCAAGAACAAGAATACGAAGAACAGCAATATGCTGAACCAACTGGGAGCCCTCATTAAATGAAGATATATGTAGTTGAATATTTATGAATAATAAGACAATGGATGACTGTATAAATATTTAAGGGTGCCTGCATGCCCCATTCTGTTAAGAGTACAATTACTTATAGTTTGTGAATGACTATGTGAATTATCTATTATTTGCTTCCACTGATTTGCCAGTATATTTTTAAAAAAATATATATTCACTTTTTCTGAAAACTATTAACACTCTTAGTTAAATAGGATGATCCTACAGAAGGGTCTATCTTATTTAACCGAGGGTGTTACATTGGTGGTATCAGAGCATAGTCGATTCATAAAGCTTGGGAAGTGGACCACTAGGTTTCCACGTACTCTGATAGAAATATTGAACAATCCATAAAACACCTAAGACTAAATTTCCTATGTGGAATTCTCCACATAACATATACCCTGAATCTTTTTGTTGATATTCTTTCAGCAATTTCTTAATGGCTCGCCGAAATAATGATCATGTCATGGAGGAACTTCTCACTCGAATCGTGGAGGTAATAGAACGACAAGAATTACCTCATGCTTCTACTAGGCAGAGCCAAGGACTAGCTGACTTTCAGAGGAACAATCCTACACAATTCAAAGGAGGCTTCGATCCAGAAGGAGCACAATTATGGATTGAGCACCTCGAAAAGATTTTTACCGCTATGCGATGCCCTGACGAGGACAGGATAACCTTTGCCGTCTTCATGCTAGTTGGGGAAGCAGAGCACTGGTGGACTCATGCTAGAATCAGATTAACAACTGATGGACACGTTATCACTTGGGGACGATTCAAGACAGAATTTCTCGCTAAATACTTCCCTGAAGACATAAGGAGGCAGAAAGAGTAGGAATTCTTTAATCTGAAACAAGGTAATATGAAAGTTGGGGAATACGCTTCTAAATTTGATGAATTGGCCAAATGTTGTCCCTACTACACCCAAATGGGAGAAGCGTCGAGATGCGCAAAATTTGAAGCAGGGCTACGACAGGAAATCTGTCAAGCTATATGTTGCCAACAAAGCACTCAATTCTCTAACTTGGTTGACCGATGCCGCATCTTTGAGAATACCTCTAATCTTTGATGAACTGGAACGTCTAATTATGGTCCAGAACGACGTATGCCAGACCGACAACAAAGAAGAGATTTTCAAGCAGATCGACCATATTCCCGACCACCTTACTCAGCCAACCGAATTCCTTCAAGGGATCAAGGGAACAGTCAGAACTTGAAATACTATATCTGCGGAGGACCACATATGGCAGTAAATTATAATAAAAAAGGTAAAATCTACACAATTTGTGGATGGGCTAGACATCGTGATGTTGAATGTTGGTACAGAAACACTAACAACCAGCAACAGATGTCTCAAAGGCAGATAGTGCGACCAACAAGTCAAGGGAATGGAGGACCTGCTACAAATACCTCTACAAATAATGCCCCGAGGATGCAGAATGTTCACCACAACAACTCCACTCAAAACAATAATCCAAGAAGAACCAGAAATGACTAGCTGGAAGACAGGGAGGAAATGCTAGAGTATTCACTATGAATGGTGCGGAGATATCACAAGGGAATGACCTTATGCAAGGTACATGCTTTATAGGAAGTACTCTGTTAAATGTATTATATGATTCTGGAGCCACTCACTCTTTCATATCTGAGAATTGTGTAAAACATTTAAAGCTACCTACAACCTCTCTGCCCAATAAGATGATTGTCACAACTGCTGCCAATAAGCCCATTTGCCCTTCCTGCATGTGTTTGGGATGTCCTCTCAACATCGAAGGGAAAGTTTATTAAGTAGATCTGATATGTTTACCTTTGATTGATCTAGATATTGTTCTAGGGATGAATTGGCTTGCTGCCAACCATATCCTTATTGACTGTCATAATAGATCCATCTCTCTCGGGTCTACTACCTCTGAATGTGATCAAGTCACTGATTCTTGTCCTGTTAGCTCAGAAAAGGTAATTCCAACAAAAGAAGTCCAGCTATACATGATCCTTACTGATACTGAAAGCAAGGAAACTTCTCAAATTGATCAGATTCCTGTTGTTCAAGAATTTCCAGAAGTCTTCCCTGATGATATACGAGAGCTACCTCCAGAGCGAGAAGTTGAATTCAGTATTGACATTATACCGGGCGTGGGACCAATCTCTATTGCTCCTTACCGAATGTCACCCAAGGAACTCAGTGAACTCAAAAAGCAAATAGAAGAACTTTTAGAGAAAGGAATGATTAGACCCAGTGTCTCACCTTGGGGAGCACCAGTTCTTCTAGTCAAAAAGAAGGATGGCAGTATGCAGTTATGCATTAACTATCGTCAATTGAATAAAGCTATGATCAAGAACCGATACCCTCTTCCAAGGATTGATGATTTGATGGACCAACTACGAGGAGCCACTATCTTCTCAAAGATTGATCTGCGATCAGGCTATCATCAAATAAGGGTGAAGAAAGATGACATACCCAAAACAGCATTCAGGACACAATATGGGCACTACGAGTACCTTGTCATGCCCTTTGGAGTTACCAATGCACCTGCAGCCTTTATGGGATACATAAATCGGATCTTCCATGAGTACTTGGACAAATTCATAGTGGTATTCATTGACGACATTCTTGTCTACTCCAAGAGTCATAAAGAACATGAAGAACATCTCCAAATTGTTCTAAATACGCTACGAGCAAGACAATTATATGCCAAGTTGTCAAAGTGTGAATTCTGGTTGACTAAAGTAAAATTTTTGGGACATGTCATCTCTAAAGAGGGAATTGCCGTGGATCCTACAAAGGTAGAAGCTGTACTAAAGTGGGAACAACCCAAGAATGTGACAGAAATTCACAGTTTCCTTGGACTTGCTTGATATTATCGTTGATTCATCGAGAATTTCTCTCGAATTGCAGCACCTTTAACTAGGCTGACACGTAAAGAGCAACCATTTGAATGGACTGACAAATGTGAAAGCAGTTTTACGGAGTTATGCCAACGACTCACTAGTGCACCTGTCTTGATTTTGCCAGATCCTGCTAAGCCATATGAAGTGTATTGTGATACGTCAAGACAAGGACTAGGATGTGTTCTAATGCAAGAAAAAAAGGTTGTTGCTTATGCCTTACGACAGCTAAGACCACATGAAGTCAATTATCCTACACATGACTTGGAACTAGCTACAGTTGTGTTTGCCTTGAAAATTTGGAGACACTATTTATATGGCACATACTTTGAAGTCTTCAGTGATCATAAGAGCTTAAAGTATCTATTCGACCAGAAAGAGTTGAATATGCGACAACGTAGGTGGATGGAATTCATCAAAGATTATGATTTTGAACTCCGATATCATCCTGGAAAGGCAAATGTTATGCACTCAGCAGAAAGGCTCTACGCCTATCATATATGATGACAAAGGAGTTGGAATTGATTGAACAGTTTCGCGATCTGAATCTGGAAGTAACACCTAAAAGGGGAAGCCTTATGGTTGGAATGCTAAGAATTTCAAATGATTTCCTGGAACAAGTTAAGGAAGCTCAAGCCAATGATCAGGAATTACAAGGTCTAGCAGAAAAGACAAAAGAAGAAGGCTCAGAATTTAGCAAAGATGAACATGGGGTGATTAGGTATCAACAAAGGCTCTGTATTCCAGTCAACACAGATCTTAAAAGATCCATTCTAGAGGAGGCACACAAAAGTAAATACAGTATTCACCCAGGATCAACTAAAATGTATCAGGACTTGAAGAAAATATTCTGGTGGCAAGGAATGAAAAGGGATATCGCTGAGTAAGTAACAGCTTGTCTAATGTGTCAGAAGGTAAAGGCAGAACAACAACGACCAAGTGGAATCCTTTGACCTTTGGAGATTCCAGAATGGAAATGGATGAGATTGCTATGGACTTCGTGACCGGACTTCCCAGAACATCAAGTGGATATGATGCTATTTGGGTAATCGTGGATCGATTAACAAAGACCGCTCATTTTATCCCTGTCAATATGAAGTATTCTCTAGAGAAACTCACCCAGATCTATATCAAGGAAATCATATGATTACATGGAATACCCACTGCAATTGTGTCTGACCGAGATCCTCGTTTCACATCACAATTTTGGAAGAGCCTGCAACAAGCTCTAGGAACTCGTCTAAAGTTAAGTTCCGCATATCACCCACAGACAGATAAACAATCAAAAAGGACAATCAAAACTCTTGAAGACCTGTTACGTCTTTGTGTCTTAGAACATAGGGAAGTTGGCAAGAATGTCTTCCACTTGTTGAGTTCACTTACAACAACAGCTACCATGCTAGCATCAGAATGGCCCCTTATGAGGCTCTATATGGAAGAAAATGTCGTACACCTTTGTGTTGGTATGAGACTGGTGAAAAGACGATAATTGGACCAGAGATTGTTCAGAAGACTACAGAACAAGTCTGAAAGATCCAAATGGCAATGAAGGCTTCACAAGATAGACAAAAGAGTTACTACGACAAACGTCGGAAGCCATTGGAATTTGAGGAGGGAAACCATGTATTTCTCAAAGTTACCCCTACCACTGGAGTAGGAAGAGCTCTAAAGGCTAAGAGGTTGAGTCCCAGATACGTAGGACCCTATCAGATTCTGCAAAAGATAGGAACCTATGTGTACCGTATTGCTCTGCCACCCGAGCTAACAAACCTTGATAATGTCTTTCATGTCTCTCAACTCTACAAATATGTACCAAGCTCTGATCATGTTCTGAGTCCTGATCAGTTTGTTCTAAAAGAAAACCTTACCTTTGAAGCATCACCGGTTAAGATTGTTGACCGACGTCTCAAACAGCTAAGAGGCAAGGAAATCTCTTTGGTCAAAGTAGTTTGGAGTCAGACAGACGATGGGGACGCTACTTGGGAAATTGAGGAAAAGATTAGAGAATTGTACCCTCAATTATTTCAACCTTGAATTTCAGGACGAAATTCCTAAAAGGGGAGGAGAGTGTAACATCCCTGTTTTTAGTAGCAGTCTTAATCTTGTAAATTATGAAGTATGGAAGGTCTGTAAGTGTTAATAAGAGAATAAAATACCATGAGGATGGTCTGTAATATCCCAAAAATTTCATTTTTGTGTATAATCATGGAATTTATATAGACTATTAATGATATTACCCATTTTTCGAGTGAAACATGTCTTAAATAAGACTGTCCGAGTGAAGAAAGGGATCTGTTCCGAGTAGCCGAGAGAAATTCCGAGTGAAGGCTATGTTTCCGAGTGACCAAGGGAAGAGTGAATTAATCGGTTTCTGAGTGAGTCATGACCCAGAGAGCCACTTCCGAGTGGAGTCTTTGCCTCGGAGACATTCTGAGTGAAGTGTGTTCGAGAGAACCACTTTTGGGTGAAAGGTCTGAGTCAAATGTCTTCGAATGACTCATTTCCGAGTCAAACGCTTTTGAATGACTCGTTTCCGAGTCAAATGTCTTCGAATGTCTCATTTCTGAGTCAAACGTCTTCGAATGACTCATTTCCGAGTCAAACACCTTCGAATGACTCGTTTTCGAGTCAAGGGCCTCCGAGTGACTCGTATCCGAGTCAAACATCTTCAAATGACTCGTTTCCGAGTGAAACATCGTCAAGTGCCTCATTTCCGAATGAAACTTCTCTGAGTGCAACGTTTCCGAGAGAAGTACGTCCAACCGAAGGAAAATTCATTTCCAAGTAATAAATGTCCGAGTGGGTTATCTCCGAGTGGAGTGTAACTTTCCTGACGCCGACTGAAATATATACCGAGTGAGTCATTTCAGGTGAGGTACTTCTGGAAACAGATAAGGGTTGACTCCTAATGACCTCAGTTATAACATTTTCGAGTGACAAATTCTGAATGACCTTCGGTCATATGAATTCAGAATTATGCAATTCCTGAGAGAAGTATTTTCGAGTGAAGAAAGATCCTTAGGTACTTTCGGGCAGAAGTATATCCGACTGGATAGCTTTCGAGTGAACCAATTCCGAACAAAAGTGGCTGACTGAGAACATTTTCAGACGGATATATATATCCGAGTGAGATATTTTCTGAATGAGTCCGAGTGAGGAAATTCCGACTGAGTCTCCTCCAGAGAAGGAAAAGTCGACCGAGTGTTTCAAGCAGAAACACTTCCGAGTGAAATCCCTTCCGAGTGAAGCTATGCTGAACGAGACTCTGATGGAACTCTTGGAAACAATTAGCCAACCAACGTCAGAATGGAAATGGGACTTGATCAATAGAGACCGACTTAAGCACTCATCAGCGTTCACATCACTGCTATATGGAATCCGACCGGTTTATGCACTCACCAGCTAGAACCTGACCGACTTATGGGACCCATTGACGTGATGTCCATTCCTAATGGCCAAGTGGGTCGTTCCATTATCAGAATTGCACCTTTTTACTCCAATCATAGCACCTTTTATATATTTTAATATATATTCACTTCAATCATACTAACTCTTGTACGTAGGCGGCAGAAATGGTCAATTACAGCTCTCTTTTTATCAAAAAATCTCCATTATTCCCATAATTAATGCACCTAACATTCAATCACGAAAAAGCTTGTCCCCCACTTGTCTTTTGCATTATTAAATTAATACCACAACTCATTTCCAAGTCTAAACTCTCAGAACCAATGAAAATCAACAAAAACTCTCTCTTTCTTATTTTCTTCTCTACGTACAAGTCTCTTTCTCTCTCATTTTTCTCTTCTCGTCACTGTGAGCTGAAGCAAGGGAAATAACAGAACATCCTCAACTCTATTAAGGTTAGGGGGTATATTCTCTGGTATTTCTGGGGGGAACCGAGTGTTTGGAAAGGGCTAAGGTACTTCTGGTCCTTACCTTTCCAGGACAGGTTCAGGAATTATTGTTAAATTAAATGTTTTAATGTTTATATATTTATTTTATATATTTTTATGTATATGATTAATTGGCTGTGTTAATTATTATTAACCATGATGAATTAAATGATATGATTGGTATTGAATTGTGAAAATATTAAGAACCATGGATGTCTATGTGAATTCTAGTGAGGAAGTTTTGAAAAATGAGATGAACGTGGGAATAATGATGAAGGGTTACCATTTATGCCACTGTTATTATTATTATGATTATGATTATGATTATTATTATTATTATTATTATTATTATTATTATTATTATCATAATAATTATTATTATTATCATTATCAGTATTATTCTTATTTCTATTATTATTATTATTATTATTATTGTTACTAATATTATTATTGATTATTTATGAACAATGAAATAAGGAACTTATAAATTATGAATATGATTATTATTATCATTATCAATATTCTAGTTATTATTATTATTATTATTGCTGTTATTATTATTATTATTATTATTATTATTATTATCATTATTACTATTATTATTATTAATATTATTGTTATTCTTATTACTATTATTATTAACTATTATTATTGTTACTGATATTATTATTGTTTAATTATGATTAATGAAAGAAGGGATATATTACTTACTCTTTAAATGAAGCATTATTTTGGCTAAAATATAACCGATATATTTTGTAAAATAATAATAAAAATGACTTACAATGTTTAAAAAAAAATTGATGGGACCCAAGAACTTAAGAATAAATATCATGAGACTGGAAATACATAGATACCCAAGGATCAACAGATAAAAATAATGCATTTCGCATCATGAAAATATTTTTAAGGGAGTAAAACTAGAGCATACACCTGGTACGCTGGAGGACATTCACGTTTGATCTCTAAGGAGAATCTTGGGATTACAACCGGGACGGAAACCCAATGGCATCAGAGTCACGCCTGAAGCCGGGTCAGACGATGCAATTCTGGTGTACTTTGACTAAATGACAGAATGTAACTATGATCGTGTAGAGCCAAGTCCCAAGATAATATATAATGATTGGAACCTGTGAGTTCATTCGTACCTTATGATGATTAAATAATGAATGGGGGACTTGGTGAGCTCCGATCGCTCTAGAATGGAAACGTTGTGCCCAAGAGGCAACTTGAGCAGGATGACTTCCAAAGAATGAGATAATGGTGATGGTGGATTAATTTATTGGGCCCACATGCATCATGAGACTTAACTAAAGATAAATCATAATAAACCAAACTCATGCATTCCATGACAACATCCTTGATTGTTATATTTGTAAATATGTTAATTGTATGATTTATGTGATATTATCTGTTGACTGGATATGTCCGCACCGGGAGCCTTCAGGGTCTGGGGTTTATACTCACCCTTTCTGTTGATTAATAACAGAGGAGCTAGGAAACCAAGAACAAGAATACGAAGAACATCAATATGCTGAACCAACTGGGAGCCCTCATTAAATGAAGATATATGTAGTTGAATATTTATGAATAATAAGACAATGGATGACTGTGTAAATATTTAAGGGTGCCTGCGTGCTTCATTCTGTTAAGAGTACAATTACTTATGGTTTGTGAATGACTATGTGAATTATCTATTATTTGCTTCCACTGATCTGCCATTATATTTTTTTAAAAAATATATTCACTTTTTCTGAAAACTGTTAACACTCTTAGTTAAATAGGATGATCCTACAGAAGGGTCTATCTTATTTAACCGAGGGTGTTACACTGCTCATTTCTTCGTCTCTTCAAAATGAGGATTTTGTGGCCCAGTTATGGGCGTTGGGGACCTTCAACCACTGCACTCTTGCCTAAAATGTGGAGTGTATTTCCTGTTCTGAGCTTGATAGGGTTTGTCATGAGTGTAGGTGAACTGGTCTGGACCGGGGTCTAGGATCCGGTGTGGGACCAGCCACAAAAGTATATATATTTTAGTGTTTATACACCGGTACAGTGAGTATCCGGTATTGTAATTCGGCCTCTCAGTAGGAGAAACCGGCCTTGTTGTCCTGGAGATCCTTCACACCAGAGTTTCATGTTGGAGTGGGCGAAATGTGGTGTCACCTGCGAAGATTCTCCGACACTCAAGTTAGAAGAGTGTGTATGAACTCTGTGAATACTTAAGCAATGTAATAGCTAGATGAGAGTTAGAACAACGTACCCTTGCATGTGTATTGGAATATGCTATTTATAGCTGAGCGTGGAAAATGAATCGTTGGGCGCAAGTGGGCCCTTGAGTTCTGATGCCGTGTGCAAAGTATCAATTAGAATAGCTCAGTATTCAGAGTGTGACAGATGATAGGTTAATTATCAGTGTACGATTCTGACACAGGGATGGAGGATAATCACCTTTTCCGTAAATTACGCCTGTGATTGTACCTGATCCTTTCGGTGAATGAAAGAGACATATTCCGCTGTGCAGAATACCTATCTCGTTAAGTAATGACTCCTCTTATCTCGTTATGACACTGAGGCACACGGTTATAGGTGACGGATGAATGAGAGCGGATAAGGGATCCGGTATCTCGGACGTTACTTCGGATGACCGGTGTAAGAGAGACTCTTGCATCATATAATTACAGACCGGGTCAGTGTCCTGTGATACCGGTTGGCCTCTAAGACGGCTAAGACGACTTCTTAACCTTAGAGCCGGTATCGAGACTGAATATATATTGAGTTGTCTGGGTCATTATCCTGTGATAGCGGTTGAACTATAGGACGGCTAAGATGACCTCTTAACCTGAGGGCCGGTATCCAGACCGGATCATTTGTCCCCTAGCTTGTGTGGGGGACTGTAAGTTGCTCATATAAGCTATGCTATTCACGAAAGGTCTGTATGCCGGCATATCCTGCAAGAATATTTGTTGAGACACGTATAAGTTCCATGTTGACACAATGCTTGTTGGCCCATCCTGTGAGTGAAAAGGAATTCTTTGAAGGTCTAAGCCCTAACTATCCCACTGATCTTCGATGTGGGAAATGACGTGCCTTTTCGCAGTACTTGTTAATCATTGAATATTGTCCCCGAGCGTTATTGAGTGATCGGTTCTGAGTGAGTGACTCTGAATTAGCAATTGACTCTAAGTGAGCGACTTCGAGTGAGGTTGGTTCTGGCCTTGTCACCTGGGAAGTTCCATTACCTGAAGCCTCCTCATGCTATTTGATAAAAGCATGTGCATGTTATTCAAATCTTTTATTTTATTATGTCAAGGGCTCATGCCCGGGCTTATCTTAAAAATATCGAGTGATCCTTCCGGATGGAAGATTTCCGAGTGATCCCTCCGAGGTGAAAGATTTCCGATTGATCCTTCCGGGATAGAAGATTTCTGAGTGATCCCCCCGAGGTGGGAGATTTTCGAGTGATGCTTCGACGGCGTTCGGTTTAACCATACTCGGAGTTCAGTTTTAGTCCTACAATCCGAGTCTTTATTCGGGTAGGAAGTTTCTGAGAGCAACGTTCCCGAGTGGGATAGCACCGAGTGAGACATTTTCGAATGGGATAATACCAAGTGAAGCATTTCCGAATGGGATAGCACCAAATGATACATCTCTGATTCCCGTGTGGTATGGCACCGAGTGAAGCATTTCTGGGTGAAACGCTTCTGGACAGAGAAAGGCTTTGACTTCGAATGAGTACGTTTCGGGTAGAGATATTTCCGACTAAGGAATTCGCGAGTCTGACTTTGAAGTGAGATATTTCCGAGTGAAGAATTCTCAGGGGAAGTACTTCCGAGCGAATTCAGTAATGAGGATGACGATTGATTATTCCACAACGTTCGGCCAAACCGACTAACCGTACTTGGAGTTTGGTTTACCCCTACAATCCGAGCCTTCAAATGGGGTTCGGTTTGATCCTACAACCCGTCTTCAATGGCGTTCGGTTTAATCCTACTAACCGTGTCTTCAATGGCGTTCGGTTTAATCCTACTAACCGTAACCAAAGTTCGGTTTAATCTTACAATCCGGGCCTTCAAATGGGGTTCGGTTCGATCCTACAACCCATCTCCTGAGGTTCGGTTTAATCCTACAACCCAGGTCTTTACTGGTGTTCGGTTTAATCCTACTAACCGTTCTTCTTCAATCGGTGTTGGATTTTACCCATTCACCGTTCTTCTTCAATCGGTGTTGGATTTTACCCATTCACCATTCTCGGGGTTCAGCGTGGCTTGAAAAAGGGGCCAGCTTACTACGCCCAAGCCTTCACCATATGGTTCACCCTTTTATACCTTTGAAGAAGTTCATCGCCAACAACGGATACGCTATTAGGATCGTCCATCCTGAAAATATCTTGTTCACAACAGCGTTGTGCATCGAATAAAATCATAGAGACAATGGGTGAACATAAAGAATTTTTCATTAATTATGAATTACAAAAGAGAGAAAAAGAGATGAGTCGGGGTCATGCCTCATTAGACCTCCTTGGTAAAACCCCAGTAAGGAAAAAGAGTGCACACCGTCTTACCAATTAGCTGTATTAGTGGAAGGCATTATTGGCCTTGATGGGCTGATTCCTAATCAATGACCTCCCAACGACCCTAGAGTTGTTGTTGGGGCATAACATTTTGCTGTGTAGACTCGCCAATCATAATTCCCTTTTTATTTTTCAGAAGTAGCAAATCTTCTGATCGGAGTGGAACTATCGTCATCGCCGTACTCGTGATACCTTTCCCTTTTCTCAATCCGATCTGGTTCATCGAAAGTCCCTTCTTTGCAAAGGTACTGTTTGAGCTTACCCTCTCGAATCAGGGTCTCGATAGTATTCCTCAGGGCCTGACATTCATTTGTTGATTGGCCCTTTTACTCATGGAATTCGTAGTATTTCCGAGGGTCGCCATGTTTACGAAGCTGGGGCGGCTTCCTGACCCCGTATGTACTAAGTGTTGGCCATCCAATCTCCCTCAAAATTTACAAACACTTAGAGTTTAGCGGAGCATAATTTCCAAACGCATCTACTCGTTTTTCTTGGTGTTGCGGAGCAGGGCTATCGAAGGTATTGCCACCAAACGGTCTCTCCATGCGTTCCGATCTGGGCCTGTCCTTATCTCTCCGTTGTTGTTGATGTGGCGTTGGGGATTTCTCTTTCACCACTGTTGCCTCCAAGTGCATTTCAAAGCCCATGTACTTGGATGCTTTCCTCTTGAATTCCTCCAAACTCGCCAGAAGACTTTTCACCAACGACAGGGCGAAAGCAGAGTTCGGTTGCAAGGCCTCAATCACGATGTGCAACTGTAGTGCCTCTGCCAAGTTTGGAACAACGGCTACTTCCTTGTAAAACCTCTTCAAGAAGTCCTTGAGAGTTTCACGTTCCCCTTACCTAATCTGGGCTAAAGTATGAGATGTCCCGGGAATATCTCTGGAAATGACAAAGTGGTCCACAAACGCTGTTGCCATTTCTTCCCATGAGTTGATGGAACCTGATGGTAGCCCCCTGAACCAATTAAGGGCATCATCCACAAGAGTCTGAGGGAACATCCTGCATATGACATCTTTATCTGCCCCCAGGTACATGGCTTCAAATACATAAGCATCAAGATGCTTAGTAGGATCAATTTCACCACTGTATTTTCCAATAGCGAGTGGTTGAGTAGTCTGCAGGTGCTTAGGGATATGTACACTCATAAGTCTCTTTGAAAAAGGAACATTGAGTCGGAATGCCCCAGAAGTCATCACTACCTGCTCCTTCCTCCTTGAACTGATTCTGTCCCTAGAATCTTGAGTTTGTTCTCTCTCCTCATAAGTTGGAATCTTAAAGTATTGGAAAGTTATGGACTTTGCTCTCATAGATGCATGGCGAGTATCCTCTGCCTGAGACATCACTCTGTCCCCGGTTCCTCTCTTCTCCTTTCGCAACCTCATTAACTCCTCCCTAAGTTGCCTTATGACTTCATCTCGAGGGTCAGAGGTTGCCACTGGTACCATTCTCCTTGAGTGGGTTGCTGGCGATTTGGAAACGAGTCTTCTACCAGCTTCTTGATGGGTCATATCTTCCACATGACCATCCATAAAATCGCGTCCATCTCCTTCCATGGTCGACTACTAACTTCTGTAGAAAGTGGGAATAACTCTACCGAGTCCCACTAGGCGTGCCAGTGAATTGGTCTGGACCGGGGTCTAGGATTCGGTGTGGGACCAGCCACAAAAGTATATATATTTTAGTGTTTATACACCGGTACAGTGGGTATCCGGTATTGTAATCCGGCCTCTCAGTAGGAGAAACCGGCCTCGTTGTCCTGGAGATCCTTCACACCAGAGTTTCACGTTGGAGTGGGCGAAAGGTGGTGTCACCTGCGAAGATTCTCCGACACTCAAGTTAGAAGAGTGTGTATGAACTCTGTGAATACTTAAGCAATGTAATAGCTAGATGAGAGTTAGAACAACGTACCCTTGCATGTGTATTGGAATATGCTATTTATAGCTGAGCGTGGAAAATGAATCGTTGGGCGCAAGTGGCCCTTGAGTTCTGATGCCGTGTGCAAAGTATCAATTAGAATAGCTCAGTATTCAGAGTGTGACAGATGATAGGTTAATTATCAGTGTACGATTCTGACACAGGGATGGAGGATAATCACCTTTTCCGTAAATTACGCCTGTGATTGTACCTGATCCTTTCGGTGAATGAAAGAGACATATTCCGCTGTGCAGAATACCTATCTCGTTAAGTAATGACTCCTCTTATCTCGTTATGACACTGAGGCACACGGTTATAGGTGACGGATGAATGAGAGCGGATAAGGGATCTGGTATCTCGGACGTTACTTCGGATGACCGGTGTAAGAGAGACTCTTGCATCATATAATTACAGACCGGGTCAGTGTCCTGTTATACCGGTTGGCCTCTAGGACGGCTAAGACGACTTCTTAACCTTAGAGCCGGTATTGAGACTGAATATATATTGAGCTGTCTGGGTCATTATCCTGTGATACCGGTTGAACTATAGGACGGCTAAGATGACCTCTTAACCTGAGGGCCGGTATCCAGACCGGATCAGTAGGGATCCTAACGAGTTAGACTTTACCTTTGTATATGAGACTTTCTTTTCCCGACTCCATCTTTCCTTTCCTTTTTTCAATTTTCAAGTTGGGGTATTGTGTGCGTTGAACATCGCTCCCACCCAATTGTGCGGGTGTTTGAGATTTCGTGCGAGCATTTTGGTCGCACCCCTTCAGTTCCTCTCTTTTTTTTATTTCTTTAATGCAAAAATCCCTAAAGCCGGGACACCAGTGGGGTGGATTTCTTTGAATGGCGTTGCTCGTTGTAATCTTATTAGGGCTTTCGACCAGTCCTACAAAAATTTCAAAATGGGCTTCTTCAAAATCTGAGTGGGACTGGATCCACCTGGGGAAGATTTTTTACATTACCCTGATTCCCGACCTCGTTTTCCACTATACTGGACTCGCGATCCGGTTTAATTTCGCGTATCTTGGGATGACCTGAGTTTTTCAAGAGAACTGACACCAAATTTCTGTTGGACAACTTGGGAATTTTCTTTAGCTCTCAGGCCCTAATTGCCCTTTCCCCTCACCCAGATTCTCTTGACGCCTGGATAGGTGAGAGTGGTTCTTATTGCTATTATGTTTTGTGTTTTGCAGCTTCTCCCTTTTTTTGTTTTACTGAGTGTACATTACTTATGCAGCTGATATGGCTCCCGTGAAGCTTTCCATGAAGGACTTGAAGAAGCACTATCCTGGAAAGGGTACTCAAGCTGGTGGGAGTAAGAGGGTGCCCCAAAAAGGTAAGAACTCTGCCGTTCCCGAGGGTTCTGCCTAAGTTATTATCTACGCCATCCCTATCTCTATGGTTCTGACTTCTTCGCAGTTGGAGAGGGAGGCGGGGCGACAATCCAAGAGGCCCCAGACAGGGTATCTATGTTGTTCAAGTGGCCTCTGTATTTTTATGTTGATGTAGGTTTTGATAATGACACAACAAATGAAGGATCAAGATCAAACATATATGATTAAGGATAAATTAATTATGTTTGATGATAGAATTTAAAAGAATGGTTCAAGGCATTTAAAGAAGCTCAAATTCGGTGAAATAAATTTATCAAAGTGCCTAAGAATCAAAAGAATCAAGTATATGCAAAAGGGTCCCAAAAAGGGATGAAGAATGCACCAAAATTGGAGAATCAGGTGCATGAATCGATTCAAGCATAATATGAATCGATTCATACGAATTGAATGGCCCAGGATGTGCAAAAATCATCATTGAATCGATTCACCATTCCATGGAATCGATTCATGCGTGTTCAAAGTGCCCAGGATGTGTTTTTCATTAAATGAATCGATTCACTCTTTACTTGAATCGATTCACACGTTGTGTTTTGCCCAGTAACTTTATTTTAATTGCTTGAATCGATTCACTCCTTGATGGAATCGATTCATACGCCTGGCAGAGACCAAAATGCACGCTGGAATCATTTGAAATTCAAAGGGAGACATTGTGCTCTTCGGTTGAAACAAAATGGAAGACCCAAGGCAAGGTTTATTACTTTGTCCCTCTCCACATGCATGTGTCACATTGGTAATGCAATTTAATTTGAATTAAATCAAACATGCACATGCCATGTTCTTCTTGGAGACATTAAAAGCTCATTGGAATTGCAATGCCATTTTGAATGGAGACACACATGTTCCAAGTTCAAGCTCCCAAGGAATTTAATATTGCAACATGACATGCCATTGGAGCCTATAAATAGAGAAGAAGTTGAAGGCAAATGACACACCAAGCAATTGAAGCATTTCCATTTGCTTACTTCTTCCTCCTTGCTTCATTCTCTTCTACTCATTCTCTCTTGTTCTATATTGGCATATTCTCTTAGTGAGTTATTTAAGAGTTAGAGAGAAAGTAATTTGTGAGCTAAATTTGTATATCCTCTCTTTGAGAGTTATGTTTGTATGAGCTTTAAATTGTGTATCCACTCTAGTGAGAGAGTTATCATTGTAACCATTAAAACACCAAAATCCCTTAGAGGTTTGGGTTGAGGGTTCAACCTTGTAATTGTGAGATTGAGAGATTGGGTGGGGTGCCCTTGTACTTGTGAGGATTGGGTTCTTGAGTGTGGGACACTAGGAAGCCGCGATTGCTCAAAGTTGTATCTCTAATCTCCAATAGTGAAAATCCTTCAAGTGGGTTACTTGAAGGCGAGACGTACACCGGTGTGGTGGAACTCGTTATATCGGTTTGCAAATTCTCTCTTCCCTAAACTCATTTAATTTGTGCACTTAAATTACTCACTTGATTCATTGTATCATTCCTAATTAAATTGGACTAAGTGCATGCTATAAGTTGCAAACTATATTGGATAACATTGTTGTCAAATTAAATCCTTGAATCAAATGTCTTAAACATTGTTGGATTTAATTATTGAGGAAGAAAAATATTGGTGTTAACAAATTAGTAAACTATCATGCTTAATTAATTTGAGTTGTTGAAGTTATACTTATATTGAAATTAATTATAGCATGCCAAGAACTTCAAGAATTGTCTAAGCCAATAACTTGCTTTGTTCATCAAATCAATTCTTGAATATAGTCCATTCAACTCAATATGTTTTAGTATGAAATGTGCTTCATAATTGTTACATCCTTTATATTGCATCATTTGTATATTACTAACCGATTTGAAAGGGATTCCGCGCAAAAATTTGAAATACTCAATTCACCCCCCCTCTTGAGTATCGAGGCCTTGGCTAACAATTGGTATCAGAGCTTGACTCTTGGAAGATCAAGCTTAACCGCTTCAAGAGATCAAGATGGCCTCTACTTCTTATGATGTATTTCCACAAGGTGAAATAATAAATAGACCACCAATCTTCAATGGTAAAGACTTTGTTATTTGGAAAGAAAGGTTGAAAATCTTTATCCAAGCCTATGACCTCATGGTATGGAATGCTATTCAATTTGGTCCTTTCATTCCTAAATACATTGTCGATAATATAGAATGCATGAAGCCCATGAACTTATGGACTAAGGAAGAAGAAAGAAAGGTACAATTTAATCTTAGAGCTAAAATTCTTATCACATTAGCATTAGAACCTAATGATGTTTCTAGAGTTATTACTTGTAACAATGCTAAAGAAATGTGGGAAACTCTTGAAACAATTTATGGAAATACTAATGATGATAAAGATGCAAGAATTAGTACTCTTTCTAGTCAAGATGAAGAATTCGAAAGAAGCGTTGAAAAAGAGACCAACGAGAAGGAAGAAGAAATTGCATGCCTAATGACAAAGCACTCTCAAGATGATGAGGTATGCTCTTTAAATGCTTTTAGTGATGATAATGATGATAAAATTGATAAGGATGAATTATTAGAAGCATTTGAAGAATTGCATGAAAAATTTGTCTTGTTATCAAAGAAATATGCATGCTCTAAACAAACCATTTTGACTCTTGAAAAAGAATTGCATGATGTTCACATAGAAAAAGAATATCTTAGAGTTCAAAATGATGAATTAGTAGCTTCAAATGTATCTCTTAGAACTTGTAATGATAATAATGATTGTGTGCTTATTGATAAATGTATGCTTCTTGAAAAAGAGAATAAAGAACTAAAAGAAGCACTTAGTAAGCTTACAAGTAGTCAAAAGAATCTAAGTGCACCTCTTGAAGATCAAAAGCATACACTTGAAAGAAGAAAAATAGTTCATTACAAGAACCCTTGTGCATCCTACAAAGAAAAATCCAAATCCTCTCTTAGATGCACATACCATGAAAGAAAAGAGAACTCATTGCCTAATTGTTTTAAAAGGAATCATATAGAACATAATAAGAACCATTACAATTCTACTATGACTTACTCTTTGAATGCAACATGTTTTTATTGTGGAACATTTGGTCATATATCATCTAATTGTTTTATAAAGAAATCCTGTCAAAAGTGTACAAGAAAGGTATGGATTCCAAAGACAAATTTGAAATCTTAAACTAACAAGAAAGGACCCAACTTTTAAAGGGTACCATAAAACTTGACATTTTGTAGGAACACTTTAAATCGGCAATCTCTTATTGACGAATGACCAAAGAATCAAGATCCATAATCTTCACTTCAAAGAACAAAGAATGATAAGGATATTGGATTCATAAAACTCCAAGGTACGTTTGATCCTTACTTTAGTTGATTAAATATCATGTTAACTATGTGTTTTGTATGTCTAATTATGTTGAAAAATCTATGGACTTGGTTGATAATTTATTGAGAATCCTTAGAAATGTCTAAATAATTCTACACTTGTTCATAATGAATTTTGATGTGTGAAAATCAAACTTTGATTTGATATGGTTGAACATGAAAGGTGTTTTGAAATGGATAATTAAATAATTGAAATCTTAGGATTAATGATGTATGTGCATACCCTTATATTTTTTGATTGGTGATAAGGTTGATGAATGATTGCTTGGATAATATGTTTTTGAGATATGATTAAAGTTGTTTGTATCCATGTGTGTTAGGAAGGATTGAAACATGAAAATGTTGAAATACTAAATCTTGATGCTTAGATTCAAAATCTTAAATGATGCATGAACTCATGATGATATGTGAATTCTTGAATGATGTTTGAATCCTTGATAATTTATGAATTCTTAATGACATGAACTTTTGATTGAATATGAATTATTGATGATATTGAACAAGAAATATGTTGGTTAGCTAGTGGTATCTTAACAACAAACATCTTCCTTTAACAATGGTATCAATTTAATTAAAAAGGAAGAGATCATGAGGACTATATTATGGTTGTATGACTTATCTCTATGTTTCTACAAAAGTGTCCATCTTAGGCAAAATATTTTCTATGCAATTATATGTTGGTTTTGATAATGCCTAAAGAGAAAGTATGTATGCTCTATGTATGATTGCCTAGACTTTAAATAACTAGTAACATTATAGGCATACACTAAGAGACAATATATGATATGTCATAATACTTGGTATAAGCATTATAATACATGACATGACCTTCCTTGATACACCATGCTTGAGCAAAGTGACATCTATCTTGAGTGACATATATGTTTGATGATGCATGATCTTGAATGTGAAAAGAAACTTGAATATATGCATCGTTGAGATTGAAAAGAATGTTTGAACAACATTATGATGTATGCTTGAAAGTCAACAATCTTGTGATAATGTGCTTAAATGTTTATAATTGATATCAAGAGCTTAAATTGGCAAATCTTTAAGTGATATCATGCCTAGATACTAGTAACAAGTGGTATGGACAATGAATAAATGGTGATTGATCAAGAAAAGAATGTTTGACACAAAAAGGGTCATGAGAAAAATCATATAAATATATTGGCATGTGTTACAATACAAATGCATGAGTAAGCAAACAAGTTGTATTAATCATTCCACCATTGCTATGATACCTACATTTGAGTGCATATTGTTGAAAATTCTTCTATGATTACCACTTTGATTGGTGATTGACCAATGAATTTTATATACAATTGGTATCTAACTTTTGAGTGATATCTATTCATATTGTTATTTCTATTGGTTGAATAAGTGGCATCTATTGAAAGAAGTTGATCATATGCTTAAGAAATAAACAAATGGTATCAAACTTGCTAAATAGGCCTACATGAACAATTGGTATCAATTAGCTTAACAATTGGTATTCAATTACAATTGGTATTCAATTACATGTGTTAATAACAATTGGTATTAGACTTGATCAAATTAGTGTAATTGGGTTCATAACAATTGGTATCAATATATGTGAAAAGGGGAGAAAATATCATCATGATATCTTAGTATCTATTAAATGACTAAGGAGGAGATATTATCTTGCATGATACATTATGATCTTTTAACAATTGGTATATCTTTCAACAATTAGTATCTATTAAATGCATGACATGTGTTCAACAATTGGTATCAAACTTCATCAAATTGATTTCACATGTTAATAAGTGGTATATGTTTTTATAAGTGACATCAATTACAATAGTAAGGGGGAGCATACACATGAATGAATATCCATCATTTTACCTCTTTATGTTTATGTCTATGGCATTTATGCTTACAATTTTATTCTCCTATATGCTTACTTGGAAAAATCCTTGTGTGTTTGATAATGCCAAAAAGGAGAAAATTATATGCTCATTTGAAATGATATATTTGCTTATTTGGAAAGAATCATGTGACGCTTACGATACTTGAAAGTAATATCAATTACATGATTGAAAATGAGTTAGCAATCAATTATATGTTTACTTGATAAATGAATTATGTGATTGATTATTGACTCTAAATGCATAAAATTGGCATATATCCTTGATCATGTTATGAGTTTTTCTTGCTCTAAATCTCTCTTATTCGATTACATGAGTTTATATCTTGATGGCATAGAATACAATTAAGATGATAATCTTTTTGATGATGCCAAAGGGGGAGAGTTTAGTGAAAGGATTAGTAAAAAGAATACAATGTCATTTATGCCAAAAAGAGAATTACTATGACTAATGTTTTATCATAAGGAAAGTTTTTGATGATGCCAAAGGGGGAGAAGATTATAGGAAGTTATATAGATACACCCTAAATGGAATAAAGTCTTTTACAAAGGGGGAGAGATATAAAGAGAGAAATATATAAGAAAGGGGGAGAAGATATACACTACCACTATGCTCTAAAAATTAGATGAACTATTTTGTGGTATCTATTGTATGATTGGTATCTATTGTATGATTAAAGGGAGATGATTAAGAAGGAGAGAACATATATTAAGGGGGAGAGACCTTTGTTTCTTAAATACTTTCTTGATTTCTTGTGTCTATGATTTCATCAACATGTGGTATCAAATTATATATGATAGGGGGAGTCTTTCTTGCAATATGTATGAATTGTTATGATACTAACACCCCAAGAGACAAGCATTTGTTGTCATCATCAAAAAGGGGGAGAATGTATTTTTATGTTGATGTAGGTTTTGATAATGACACAACAAATGAAGGATCAAGATCAAACATATATGATTAAGGATAAATTAATTATGTTTGATGATAGAATTTAAAAGAATGGTTCAAGGCATTTAAAGAAGCTCAAATTCGGTGAAATAAATTTATCAAAGTGCCTAAGAATCAAAAGAATCAAGTATATGCAAAAGGGTCCCAAAAAGGGATGAAGAATGCACCAAAATTGGAGAATCAGGTGCATGAATCGATTCAAGCATAATATGAATCGATTCATACGAATTGAATGGCCCAGGATGTGCAAAAATCATCATTGAATCGATTCACCATTCCATGGAATCGATTCATGCGTGTTCAAAGTGCCCAGGATGTGTTTTTCATTAAATGAATCGATTCACTCTTTACTTGAATCGATTCACACGTTGTGTTTTGCCCAGTAACTTTATTTTAATTGCTTGAATCGATTCACTCCTTGATGGAATCGATTCATACGCCTGGCAGAGACCAAAATGCACGCTGGAATCATTTGAAATTCAAAGGGAGACATTGTGCTCTTCGGTTGAAACAAAATGGAAGACCCAAGGCAAGGTTTATTACTTTGTCCCTCTCCACATGCATGTGTCACATTGGTAATGCAATTTAATTTGAATTAAATCAAACATGCACATGCCATGTTCTTCTTGGAGACATTAAAAGCTCATTGGAATTGCAATGCCATTTTGAATGGAGACACACATGTTCCAAGTTCAAGCTCCCAAGGAATTTAATATTGCAACATGACATGCCATTGGAGCCTATAAATAGAGAAGAAGTTGAAGGCAAATGACACACCAAGCAATTGAAGCATTTCCATTTGCTTACTTCTTCCTCCTTGCTTCATTCTCTTCTACTCATTCTCTCTTGTTCTATATTGGCATATTCTCTTAGTGAGTTATTTAAGAGTTAGAGAGAAAGTAATTTGTGAGCTAAATTTGTATATCCTCTCTTTGAGAGTTATGTTTGTATGAGCTTTAAATTGTGTATCCACTCTAGTGAGAGAGTTATCATTGTAACCATTAAAACACCAAAATCCCTTAGAGGTTTGGGTTGAGGGTTCAACCTTGTAATTGTGAGATTGAGAGATTGGGTGGGGTGCCCTTGTACTTGTGAGGATTGGGTTCTTGAGTGTGGGACACTAGGAAGCCGCGATTGCTCAAAGTTGTATCTCTAATCTCCAATAGTGAAAATCCTTCAAGTGGGTTGCTTGAAGGCGAGACGTACACCGGTGTGGTGGAACTCGTTATATCGGTTTGCAAATTCTCTCTTCCCTAAACTCATTTAATTTGTGCACTTAAATTACTCACTTGATTCATTGTATCATTCCTAATTAAATTGGACTAAGTGCATGCTATAAGTTGCAAACTATATTGGATAACATTGTTGTCAAATTAAATCCTTGAATCAAATGTCTTAAACATTGTTGGATTTAATTATTGAGGAAGAAAAATATTGGTGTTAACAAATTAGTAAACTATCATGCTTAATTAATTTGAGTTGTTGAAGTTATACTTATATTGAAATTAATTATAGCATGCCAAGAACTTCAAGAATTGTCTAAGCCAATAACTTGCTTTGTTCATCAAATCAATTCTTGAATATAGTCCATTCAACTCAATATGTTTTAGTATGAAATGTGCTTCATAATTGTTACATCCTTTATATTGCATCATTTGTATATTACTAACCGATTTGAAAGGGATTCCGCGCAAAAATTTGAAATACTCAATTCACCCCCCCTCTTGAGTATCGAGGCCTTGGCTAACAGCCTCAATACTCAAGAGGGGGGGTGAATTGAGTGTTAAAAACTTTTCTTTAGAATGCTTTTGAAATTGATTCCTCTTTCACAAAATATGCTTGTATGCAATAGATAGCAAGTGTAGTGCAAGAATCAATGTAAAACAATGTACAAATATCACTTAGGCAATATGTTAAACACTTGGTGTACAACACTTTAACACAAGATGTTCAAGCAAGTATAAGAGGGGCTTTCACAATCAACAATAATAATCCAGCCAAAAGCAATATATAAATGCAAGAGAGTAGGGAAGAGAAGCTTGCAAACCAATTTAACGAGTTCCACCAACCCGGTGTATGTCTCACCTTCAAGAAACTCACTTAAAGGATTTCCACTATTGAAGTTTAAAGATACAAGCTATGAGCAATTACAGCTTCCTAGTGTCCTACACTCAAGAACTCAATCCTCACTAGCACAAGGACAACCCACCCAATCTCTCAAACTCTCAATACCCAAAGGTTGAACCCCAACCTTTATGACCACTCAACCTAGAGTAAATAACCTTGGTGTTTTATTTTACAATCAATAAACTCTCTCAATAGAGTAGATAAGCAAATGAAAGGCTTTAACAATGATAACTCTCAACAAGAGGGGGTTTACAAATTTAAGCTCTAACTTTCAGAAATTAAAACTACACAAAGAAATAGAACTCACAAGACTTAAGATTTGATTTATCTTTGATAATGTTGGATTGATTGCTTGAGTAGCTTGAATGAGTCTTCCATTTATAGGCCTTGGAGGGGTGCCCTAGAGTCTTCAGAGCCGTTGCACAGTATGGGCATCTGAGTGAAAATGGAGAAGTAAGCTGGTTTCCCATTTAAAAATGCTTTCCCCAAATTCTGGCACTAGTGTAATCGTTAGGCCTCGAGCTGTAATCGATTACACTTTGAATTCTTCAATGTAATTTGACTAGTAATTGATTAGCCTTTCCTATGTAATCGATTAGCCAAGAGACAGAACCTTGCTAATCGATTATTCATTACCTTGTAATCGATTGTGAATGGCACTTGATGCATTTAATTGTGTTACGCAGCATGGTAATTAATTATGACTCATGTGCAATCGATTATGGGACAAACAGAAACTCTCTAATCGATTATTTATTGTCTTGTAATCGATTAGCAACATTACAGAACATTGGTAATCGATTGTGGCAGCCTTGTAGTCGATTAGCAAATGTACCTGATGCTTTTTATTCATTTTCTCAACTTGGTAATCGATTGGCTTCCTTGGTGTAATCGATTAGGTGACAAACAGAAACTCCATAATCGATTAGGAATCAATTATATGACAGACAGAAGCTTCGTAGTCGATTAGCCATGGTCTTGTAATTGATTAACTTGCGTGTTTTTGCAAGTCAGTGATAAGTCTTGAAAAGACTTAATTATTCCATTGTTTCTTTAACATAATTTACTAAGTATTGTCTAGTTTTGATATTATTATTTAATAATTTGTTAATAATTCGTGTTTTAGTTATTTATTTCAAAAGTATGTTATTTATGTAAGAAACCGATTGAAAATATTAATTAGTTAAGGAATTTTGAAGTATTTATAAATTCACTAAGCAGCCAGCGTATAAATGCTAGGCAATTAGCTGTTTAATGGTGCAGGAACAGGGCGCACTTGAGAAAAGAAGACAAATCTGAGTGAAAATTACAAAAGCCGAGCGAGATTTGGAAAAATCCGAGTGAGACTTCACAAATCCGACTGAACAAAGACTCAGAATATTGTATGAAGAATCCGAGCGCCAATTTCAGAATACCGATTGAGTAATTAATCCGCTCAAGCGTATGTTGAATCGCTCAAGAGAGGGCCCAAGATTCATTTAAGCGAACAAGTTAGCTCAAGCGTAACTACAGAATATCAATTCGCCCAAGCGAGAGTTTAGTCCGCTCAAGCGAGAACCCAGTAGCTGAAGCATAAAGGCAGTAATTTAAACACTGTTCCTTCCCTCCAACAACACACACTCGGCCCAGTGCTGTTTCCGTCTTCCATTGCCTTCTCTTCTGCACCTTAGTAACTTAAGTTGTGAGCTGTTATTAGCTGGCACTGAGTTGTACATTAGCTAATGATGAGTTGTAATCTGCTAAGAGCTGAGCTGTAATTAGTTAGTTAGTTTAGTCGTTAACTTAAGGTTTCTGAGTTATCAGTTTAGTTAGTTAGTTTTAGATAGAAGCCTATAAATACTCATGAACATACTCTGTAAAGAATATACGGAAAAACAGAGACAGATACACACAGAATACATAGAACACATTTTCATTCTAAACTTCGAACATCTTACTACTTTATTTTCTCTCTCTAAATCCTCTCCTCCATGACGTTCCACAATTCTTCGATGGAACCGAAGTCAATGGAGTTCTAAATCCTTAAGGTTGGGATTGCGAAGGCGATCAATGAAGTCTTGATACTGTAATCGAGTGAATCATCTTCTGGATCTTGAGGCGAACAAGCTGAGGAGTGGATCTGCCACTGCTGGACTGACAAATTCAGAACCGATGAAGAACTTCACCAGTGAGGAATCATGGCTGAAGCTTAGGTAACTTCCAGCTTTCTAACTAGTTCAGGCCTAATCAATTTAGGTGAATAGTTAGAGTTCAACCCCTAATTTCGTAGTAGATTCTTAGGTTTATTGAGCACTTAAGGAATTAAGGTTCGATGCTTAAGGATTAGTGTTTTTCACCTAAGGAATTAGGGAATAACCATAAGCGGATTGTCCTCTGGATTATGAAGTTTGACTATACCTTAATTGCATATTTCTTGATGAAATTGTGAACTGAAGCAATCCTGACCTGTTTTCTATTAATCACTTCCCACATTTCACTTTAACTCTGTTTCTGAAAATACAAAAACAACTATAAAACACTAAAACCATAAAAACCGAATGAACTTCATGTATTTTCTGTTGGTTCACCTTGTACTAGTCCTAGATTGAGGTACTTACCACAATCCCTGTGGGACGATCAAATACACTACAATTTTAACGACTGGTGCGCTTGCCAAAGTGTAAATCCGAGAGTCACATTTTATTTTTCTAAGATTTTTACACCAAGTTAATGACTTGGGATTTCAGCATCAAGTTAATGGCGCCGTTGCCGGGGATTGTTGAGTAATATCAACAATCCTTGGACCGGTACTAGACTGAACTGTTTTACTTTTGTTTGCATTTAATACGTAGTTTCAATTTTGTTTTCAGTAGTAGTAGTTTGTTATTTTCGTATAGATTTAGTCGTAACTGTGAATTGTTCTTTTGTTTGACATTTGTTGTATGCAGTCAAGGAGCAGAGGAGAACCTTTCTTCTTTGATCCTAACATAGACTTGTTAGAACGTAGATTAAGAAAAGAGAAAAAGCAAAAAGAAGAAAAAGAAATGGAACAGAGGAGAGTTACACTAGGTGACTACTCCAGGCCGACTGAAGAAGGATCGCAATCTAGCATCCTTAGGCCACCAATTTCAGCAAATAATTTCGAACTAAAACCAGCTTTACTGCAGTTGGTAAGAAATGAACAGTTCGGAGGAAGTGAGGTTGAGGATCCAAATTTGCACCTAGCAACCTTCCTCCAAATCTGTGACACGGTAAAAATGAATGGAGTCCCTGACGAGGCAATCCGATTGAGATTGTTTCCGTTTTCAGTGAGGGACCGAGCAAAAGCCTGGTTGCAGAGTCAACCGAGAGGCAGTATTTCAACTTGGGAGGACTTGCAACGAAAATTCTTGATTAAATATTTTCCTCCTTCTAAATATGCAAAGTTACGCAATGAAATCACATGTTTCCAACAAAGAGAAGGTGAGTCTTTGATGGAAGCATGGGATCGGTATAAAGAAAGTTTGAGGAGATGTCCTCATCATCAAATTTCTGATGTGCAACAGGTAACTATTTTCTATAATGGTGTCAGGCCAGCTACCAGGGTCCTGATTGATGCCTCAGCTGGAGGTTCATTAACAACAAAAACTGTAGAAGCCATAGAGCTGATTGATGTTATGGCTTCTAATGAATGCTTGATTAGTGAGAGGAGCCAAGTCCCTAAGAGAGGGATATTAGAATTAGAAGCACAAGATGCTTATCTGGCTCAGAGTAAACTGATGACTCAGGCTCTGGAGAAACTAAGCATACAAATTTCAGAACTCCAAAAGCCGAGTCAGGTTTCTATGATCAGTTGTGACTTTTGTGGTGGAGATCATGAGAATGGATTGTATGATCCAAATGTGCCTTCCGAGCAAGTGAATTATATGGGGCAGCAACAGTATCAAAGGAATTATCCTTCTAATTCCTTTAATCCTAATTACAGGAATCACCCCAATTTTTCCTGGCAGAAAGGTCCACATCTGAATCAGAACATTCCACCAAGTCAACCCACAAATAGACCACAACAACCTTCTCACCCCCCTGTCAAGGAAAAATCCAAACTTGAGAATATACTTTCTCAGTTTATCCAGGCCACTCAGGCCAGTTTTAAGAATCAGGAAGCGTCCATCAGAAATCTAGAAAGTCAAGTCGGACAGGTTTCTAAACAATTAGCTGAGAGGCAAGTAGGCAATTTCCCTGGAGATACCGAGGTAAATCCAAGGGAACATTGCAAGGCCATAATTACTAGGAGTGGAAAAATTATTTCTCCATCTCCGAGTCAGGAAATAAGCCCAGAAAAAGAAAAAGGAAAAGAAATAATACAAGAAACCGAGCAGGATAACAATGAAGTAGAAAATAAAAATGAAACAGACAAAGAAAAAGAAAATAAAGTCCATCAAAAGAAGAAGAAAAAGGTTGCTCTGATTTTGGAGGAAGCTTCTAAGCTGACTCCTGAAAAACTGAGGAATGCACCATTTCCACACAGGTTTAAAAAACAAATAGAGGAGCAGAAGTTTGCTAGGTTCTTAGAGGTTTTCAAGAAACTTCACATCAATATCCCTTTTGCCGAGGCATTACAGGAGATGCCTTCTTATGCAAAATTTTTGAAAGAATTATTATCTAAAAAGAGGAAGCTTAAGGGGGATGAAATGATTACTCTCACTCAAGAGTGTAGTGCAATCATTCAAAAGAAACTTCCCCAAAAGCTAGAGGATCCTGGATCTTTTACAATACCGTGTGCAATTGGGGATATTCATTAGGAAGTGCTCTCTGTGATCTAGGAGCCAGTATAAACCTGATGCCTCTATCTTTCATGAAGAAACTGGGAATTAATGACTTGCAACCGACTCGCATGTCCTTGCAGTTGGCTGACAGGTCCATTAAATATCCCCAAGGGATGCTGGAAGACTTTTTAGTGAAAGTAGATAAATTTATCTTTCCAGCAGACTTCATAGTGTTGGATATGGAAGCTGACCGAGAGATCCCTTTAATCTTAGGTAGACCCTTCCTGGCTATTGGCAGAGCATTAATTGATGTAGAAAAAGGTGAACTCATACTGAGAGTTCAGGAGGAGCAGGTAACATTCAATGTCTTCAATTCCATGAAACATCCAACTGAAAGGATGGATTGTTTAATGGTTGAAGAGATTAAAAGCTACCATACTCCAATGCTTTTAAAAACTGAGGAAGAAGCCCTACGAATTTTTTTAGAGGATGACTTTGACTCCGAGAATGAGGAGTTAAATGACTCTCACTCGGAAATATTGAGCCTACTGGAAGTATTAAAAGTAGGTGATTGTGAAACAAAAAAGAAAAATAATTTGAAAAATGCTGAAGCTGAGAAAGGAAAGGAATTTTCTGAAGAAAAATGTGATTTAAAACCTTTACCTTCTCATCTAAAATATGTTTTCCTGAGAGGAAACGACACTCATCCTGTCATTATTAATGCCGACTTAAAAGAAGAGGATGTGAATAAACTAATTGGGGTATTAAAGGCTCATGAATCTGTGATTGGCTGGAATATTTCTGACTTGAAGGGAATCAGTCCATCATTTTGTATGCACAAAATTCTGATGGAGGATGACTATTCCCCTGTAGTACAGCCACAACACAGACTGAACCCCATTATGAAGGAAGCGGTAAGGAAGGAAGTGGTCAAGCTCTTAGATGCAGGAATCATTTATCCTATCTCAGACAGAACTTGGATCAGCCCGGTCCAAGTGGTGCCTAAGAAAGGAGGAATGACGACTGTAAGAAATGACCAAGGTGAAGTTATTGCCACCCGGCCCACAACAGGCTGGAGGATGTGTATTGATTACAGAAGGCTAAATGACTTCACTCGGAAAGACCATTTCCCCCTGCCATTTGTTGACCAAATGCTCGAGAGGTTATCAGGGCATGAGTACTATTATTTTCTTGATGGGTACTCGGGTTATAACCAAATTGTGGTTGACCCAAAAGACCAAGAAAAGACTGCATTCACCTGTCCTTATGGAATTTTTGCATATAGGCGCATGCCGTTCGGGCTGTGCAATGCTCCAGCAACCTTTCAAAGGTGCATGCTGGCAATTTTTGGGGATATGGTGGAAAAATTCATTGAAGTGTTTATGGATGACTTCTCGGTATTTGGAAGTAATTTTGATTCATGCCTCAGCAACCTATCTAAGGTGCTGGTGAGATGCCAAGAAACTAACCTCGTCCTTAACTGGGAAAAATGCCATTTTATGGTTAAGGAAGGGATAGTCCTTGGCCACAAAATCTCTGCTGAGGGCATTCAAGTGGACCGCGCAAAAATTGAAATTATTGAAAAACTTCCTCCTCCAATCAACGTGAAAGGAGTGAGAAGTTTTCTAGGATGTGCTGGCTTTTATAGAAGGTTCATTAAAGATTTTTCAAAAATAGCTAAGCCTCTGACTGACTTACTAGTGAAAGATCATGTATTTGCGTTTAATGAAAACTGTGTCAAGGCTTTTGAAAAATTGAAACAAAACTTGATTTCAGCTCCGATCCTTGCAGCACCTGATTGGTCTTTACCGTTTGAATTAATGTGTGATGCAAGTGACTTCACAGTCGGAGCTGTACTGGGTCAGAAAGTAGGAAGATTAACTCATGTAATTTATTATGCTAGTAAGGTGTTGAATAAAAATCAAATACATTACACCACTACTGAAAAAGAAATGCTTGCTGTGGTGTATGCATTTGATAAATTTCGTGCTTACTTGATTGGGGCCAAGGTTATTGTCTATACAGACCACTCGGCAATCAAGTATTTACTAGCTAAGAAAGAGTCTAAACTGAGACTGATTAGGTGGGTTCTGTTACTCCAAGAATTTGATTTAGAAATATGAGATAAAAAGGGAGTAGAGAACTCAGTTGCAGACCAACTGTCTCGTCTGGAAGGTGAGTCGGATTTTGTCTTAATAAAAGAAGAATTTCCAGATGAGAAGTTGATGGCAATTATAACCGGGCCATGGTATGCTGATATGGCCAACTTTAAGAGTTCCTCGGTGGTACCCGAGGGTTGGACATCCCAAATGAGAAAAAAATTCTTTCATGATAGTAAAAACTTCCTTTGGGATGATCCATTTCTGTTTAAAATAGGAGTAGATGGATTGATCAGGCGGTGTGTGCCTGAATCCGAGCAAGAAAGGCTCTTATGGCATTGCCACGACTCCTATTATGGAGGTCATCATGGTGCCTCCCGCACAGCAGCAAAAATCTTACAGAGTGGCTTTTATTGGCCAACTATCTTTCAAGATGCCAAAGAATATGTTAAAAGGTGTGATAAATGTCAAAGAAGCGGAGGTCTCTCTGCTAAAGCTGGCATGCCTTTGACAAACATTCTAATTGTGGAATTATTTGACGTTTGGGGTATCGACTTCATGGGACCCTTTCCTAAGTCGTTCTCCAACGAATATATTCTTGTTGCTGTAGACTATGTCTCCAAATGGGTGGAGGCAATTCCGACCAGAACCAATGATGCACAGGTGGTGCTTAGGTTCATCAAGAAGAATATTTTCTCTAGGTTTGGAGTTCCGAGAGTAATTATTAGTGATGGGGGTTCACATTTTTGCAATAAGATAATGGAGAAAGCCCTGCGTCACTATGAGGTGTTACATAAGATATCGACTCCTTACCATCCACAAACTTGTGGACAAGTTGAGCTGTCAAATAGAGAAATCAAAAGAATCTTAGAAAAAGTGGTCGGAACATCTAGAAAAGATTGGTCGGTAAAGTTAGATGATGCATTGTGGGCTTACCGAACAGCTTTCAAAACTCCGATTGGCATGTCCCCGTATCAATTAGTATACGGTAAGGCTTGTCATCTCCCTGTGGAGTTGGAACACAAGGCGTGGTGGGCCACAAAGCTATTAAGCATGGACTGTGACCAATCTCAAGAGGAAAGAGTTTTGAAACTCCATGAATTAGAGGAGTTCCGACTCAACGCTTATCAGAGTGCCTCCATCTATAAGGAGAAAATAAAGAAATGGCACGATAAGTGAATTATTAAGAAAGAGTTTCAGAAGGGTGATCGGGTTTTGTTATTCAATTCCCGACTGAGACTCTTCCCTGGAAAACTCAGATCCAAGTGGTCGGGGCCTTTTACTGTAAATGAGGTTTTTCCTCATGGTGCAGTCGAACTGAAAGACCCGACTACTGATCGGATTTTTAAGGCAAATGGCCAGCGACTCAAACTCTACCTTGGAGGAGAGTTTGATAGGCAGAAAACCTCCCTGTTACTGCAGGCATCTTCTTAGATGCAATAAGGTCAAGCTAGTGACCTTAAAGAAGCGCTCTAGGGAGGCAACCCTATCGTCCGATTGTTTTGTTTTGAACTTTGAGTCGGAATGAATAAAAAGAAAAACTAAAAATTTAGTAAATAAAGTTTGTGAAGTTGAAGAAGGAAATCCGAGCTAGTTTCTTCTATTTTCGCTCAGGCGAAGCACTTGTAGCTTAAGCAAGACATTGCTGGGTGTGTTTCACACTTAAGCGAAAATTTACTGAGTTTGAGTGAGAATAGTGCACTCGGATAACTGTTACTTATTCTTAACCCTTCTTCCCGACTGAACTTCACTCGTCATTTTTCAATAAAATTCCAATTTCCGATGTGAATAAAAGGAAGACTTTGAAGGATTTCTGATCGTTAATGTAATGAACGGGTCAGATGGTGAAAGGTGACTTATTTCAGTCGGCTTTTTATCACTCGGATTCCTCACTCATCACAATCAGTATTGTATCCATTAGTCTCATATTCACGCGGTATTTTGGTTTTTCATTCATCCACTCGGCTTTCTCTCTTTCTCTTGGCCGACCTTTTTCACTCGGTATTTCTTTCATGCTTCTCTTTTCGCAATTCCTTTTTCATTCACTCAATAACTCATTAGAGTATTCAGTTTCTTCCACTCGGTACTCCATTCACTCGGATCCTTCCGCAGTCGTTCACTTTTCACTCATCTTTCTTACTCTGTCACTTCATTTTATTCTGGCTTTTGTTTTTCACCTCATTTTTCATTCGGTTCTTCATCCACTCGGTATAACTTGTACTCATCTATCCCACTCGGCCTTCATTGATTCGGACACTCTATTTCACTTGTTCTTCATTCACTCTGTCAAGCTTCCACTCGTCTTTCATTTATTTGGTCACTTTCACTTCTGTCACTCTTCATTCACTGGGTCAATCATTCTCCGTCTTGGTCACTTACCTTCATTCGTTCTTTTTCCCACTCACTTCTCTGTTCACTCGTATCTCATTGCAGTTGTTCACTCGTCCATTCATTGTCGCACTCGTTTCTCATGCACTTTTCTTTATTTCATTCATTCTTTCCCACGTTCTATGATCCACTCGGTATTCATTCACTCAGTACCCTTTTCATTCCGTGTTTTATTCACTTGTTCTTTCAATCTACTCTTTCTTCTTCGTTCCTTCACCTATTTCTCTGTAATTTTCTCACTCACGCAGTTTCTTATTCCCTCGCCCGATCTTTTTCTCGGTTCCCCCACTCGGTATCTTTTTCATGCATCTCTTTTCATCTCCTTCATCGATCGGTATACCCTTTACTCATCTCCACTCGGAATATTCTCAGTCATTTTCCCATTCATTCTTTCATCTACTCATTTTTCTCACCCACCCTCAATCCACTCGTTCCTCAGTTCACTCGGGCGCCATTCCACTTGTTGTCTCATTCCTTCAGCTTTACTCTCAATTTTCCGTTCGTCTGTTATTCATCGGTTCTTCCATTTACTCATTCCTTCTCTGCACTCGTTGTTTTGTTTACTCTTCCAACTCGTTCTTCATTTTGCAGATCTCTATCACTCGGTATCTTTCTCCATACTCACTCGGTCATTATCGTTTCACTCTTTTCACTCATTTACGCAATTTTTTTCTTTACAATCTTCCACTCTTTTCACTCATTATTCATTTACTCGGTATTCCTTCATTCGTTCATACTTCCATTCGTTTCTTCTACTATCTGCTTTTCGATTCACTCGTATTTCACTACAGTGGTTCACTCGTCTCTCATACGCTCTATTTCATTCATCTATTCTTTCACTCGTTCATTCTTTCACTCATTCATTTACTTATAATTTTCATTCGCCCATTCTGTCTTATCGTCTATTCATTTATTCATCTTCCATTCTCTTGTGTCCACTTGGCATCACATTGGTATCATCCCACTTTTACTCGATCTTCTACCTATCCAGTATATGAGTATATTAATTTTTATAAAAAAATAAATAAATAAAAATATATATATATAAATAAAAATAAAAATAAAAATAATATTTATATATTTTAATAATAAAGTAATAATTAAAGCTGGAACACATTTACGTGTTTCTTGGAAAATGAATTCAACAATATAAAAAACCTTTCAGCTTCTAACCCTAAGTACCTATGCTGAACTTGGGCAGAAGACGAAAAGACATTTTCTGGTTTCTAAGAAAGGTATCATCTTTCCACTTCTTTCATTTATTTCGTGCACTTGTAAGTTCGTGTTTATTATCTTCTTGTTTCATTGTCATTGTTTTTCACTGTTCACAAGCCATGCATCTCACAGTTTTGGTTTGCTGTCTTTCTGTTGGATTTCTATTCTTATTTTTGTTTATTTAGGTTGGTTATCATCATTCTTTTAACATTAATCATGAAAAGAAGATCACAAAGACTTCTGCAAAAACCTAGACCAAATTTTGTAGAAGGAAGTGTGCGAAGGAAACAAATAGATAACGAAAGAGAAGTGGCAACCATCACTATATCTGATTCGTCTGCACATGTACCCAGTCAAAGTCAGGGTCAAAGGGATGTATCTCCTCTGGTTCAAAGGAATGTATCCCCTGTGAGTGAGGAAAATGAATCACCAGAGGTTGAAAGTGTTAAGGCTGTTGAAAACTATGCTATGAAGTTTAAAGCCACAGAACCAGAACGTCCCAGGCAATCTGGAGGAGCTGATTCTTCTTCTTCTGACATTCTTATGGTGTTACAGGAATTACAGGTTATGAAGAAGATGCAACTTGGAATTTATGATCGAGTCTTGAACCACGATCAGATGCTCAGGAAGATTGCCACGAAACTGAGGGTTGAACATTTAGCAGAAATGGGAGCCCCACCGGATAGAGATGCGTGGTTAGCTTCCATTGGATTCACGATTCCCTCCCAGCAAGACAAGGACGATGAAGATCAGGATGTTTAAGCAGTTGTTCCATGTTTTTATGATGTTTCCTATGTAATTAATTTGATATTATTGTAACTGCTTTCTGAACCGTGAACTTGCTTCTATTTTAATTATGTAATGAAAATTTTATTTTCTTGTTAATTTGTTTGTTTTATTCGATTTTTCATATGTATTGGTAAAACCCATGAGTCCCAATCCGACTACGCGTTTCCCATCCACAGCAACACAGGTAAAAAGGGGAAGTATCTTTTTGACTTATTCCTTAATTAATAGTCTTAATTATAAGTTGCAAAATTATGTTTATTGTTTCTTTCACTCCATCTTCATAATTTAAAAGTTGCTGATTTGTTAAGCTTAGTCGGATAAATTAATTGATCGGTTTTGTTCAACTCATCATATCTGCCCCTAACGATTTTTCATCTTTAATTAAATTGTTTACTCGGCATGTTAGTTAGCAATCTGAATGTATGATCTTACATTAAGTTTGGGGACATGACTAGCTGATTAACTAGTACATTCGTAGCTTTTGAGCCTATTTTATTCTTTTCCGAGTGAGCTTGCATGCTAGTTAGTGAGACAGAATTTGCTTCAGTGCTTGCTAATTGTTGTATGTCAACCAATCAGAAATGATGAAGGCCTTCTTTGTTTATTTAGCCAGGGCCAAAAAGTAACCATCTTAATTTTATTAATCATCCTTTGACCCATTAATTATGTTTGAGCCTAAGACCCTTTTATTCGTTTTAAATACCTAACGTTACAAGCCTAATTATCCAAGAAAAATCCGACTAGAATACCCTGGATGTTCCACTGGTGAATTGCCTGGTTTTTACTTATTGCTAGGGACTAGCAATTTCTAAGTTTGGGGATGAAGAGTGTGCCTAACAGTAATTAAAAATTAAAGACACACTCCGACCTTAATTATGGATAAAAATCTTGAGAAATGAAAGAAAGAAAGGTAAAGCCGAGAGAAAAATGAACAAAGTTCAGAAAAGAAAAAGAGGTGCAAAGCACTAAAAGAAAAAATTTTCGATCGAAAAAAAAGATGGAAAGAAAAAGTCAAGAAAAAAGGAAAAGTCTGAAGGACTGAAAGAAAAAGAAGGTGCAAAACACCATGAATTAGTGAGTAGCATTGAGTCGAAAAAGTTAAGGGAGTTGTTAGTAGAGGCAATTAAGTTAGAATTGAGGCAAAGCATCAGTGGATATATCTTGTAACCTATCTATGACTCGGAAAAACAATAATTGAGCCTGTAGCCCAGCCCCATTATAAGCTTAAAAAGCCCTTACTGATCTGATTGTGTTGGCATATGGCATGACGTGTAGAACTGTTGCAAGCCTATGTTTATCTAACAAGTATGCAGGTGCTGAGTGCATTCTATTCACCTTATACACCGAGAGAAGAGTTAAACACTGACCAGTGAGGAAAGCATCAGCAGCTTGTCTTCCAAAAGGAGGTGTAAGTTTTTATACTTTTAGAAATTGCAAGAAGAAAGCATGATCGGTATGCAATAATTATAGTATGAATTAAGTTAAGGAAAGGTTGATTGTGTTGATCAAATGCTGTTAGTTAATAAGTCTGAATATTTGCTTGAGGACAAGCAAGTTTTAAGTTTGGGGATGTGATAAGTCTTGAAAAGACTTAATTATTCCACTGTTTATTTAACATAATTTACTAAGTATTCTCTAGTTTTGATATTATTATTTAATAATTTGTTAATAATTCATGTTTTAGTTATTTATTTCAAAAGTATGTTATTTATGTAAGAAACCGATTGAAAATATTAATTAGTTAAGGAATTTTGAAGTATTTACAAATTCACTAAGCAGCCAGCGTATAAATGCTAGGCAATTAGCTGTTTAATGGTGCAGGAACAGAGCGCACTTGAGAAAAGAAGACAAATCTGAGTGAAAATTACAAAAGCCAAGCGAGATTTGGAAAAATCCGAGTGAGACTTCACAAATCCGACTGAACAAAGACTCGGAATATTGTATGAAGAATCCGAGCGCCAATTTCAGAATACCGATTGAGTAATTAATCCGCTCAAGCGTATGTTGAATCGCTCAAGCGAGGGCCCAAGATTCATTTAAGCGAACAAGTTAGCTCAAGCGTAACTACAGAATATCAATTCGCCTAAGCGAGAGTTTACTCCGCTCAAGCGAGAACCCAGTAGCTGAAGCATAAAGGCATTAATTTAAACACTGTTCCTTCCCTCCAACAACACACACTAGGCCCAGTGCTCTTTCTGTCTTCCATTGCCTTCTCTTCTACACCTTAGTAACTTAAGTTGTGAGCTGCTATTAGCTGGCACTGAGTTGTACATTAGCTAATGATGAGTTGTAATCTGCTAAGAGCTGAGTTATAATTAGTTAGTTAGTTTAGTCGTTAACTTAAGGTTTCTGAGTTATCAGTTTAGTTAGTTAGTTTTAGATAGAAGCCTATAAATATTCATGAACATACTCTGTAAAGAATATACAGAAAAACAGAGACAGATACACACAGAATACATAGAACACATTTTCATTCTAAACTTCGAACATCTTACTACTTTATTTTCTCTCTCTAAATCCTCTCCTCCATGACGTTCCACAATTCTTCGATGGAACCGAAGTCAATGGAGTTCTAAATCCTTAAGGTTGGGATTGCGAAGGCGATCAATGAAGTCTTGATACTGTAATCGAGTGAATCATCTTCTGGATCTTAAGGCGAACAAGCTGAGGAGTGGATCTGCCACTGCTGGATTGACAAATTCAGAACCGATGAAGAACTTCACCAGTGAGGAATCATGGCTGAAGCTTAGGTAACTTCCAGCTTTCTAACTAGTTCAGGCCTAATCAATTTAGGTGAATAGTTAGAGTTCAACCCCCAATTTCGCAGTAGATTCTTAGGTTTATTGAGCACTTAAGGAATTAAGGTTCGATGCTTAAGGATTAGTGTTTTTCACCTAAGGAATTAGGGAATAACCATAAGCAGATTGTCCTCTGGATTATGAAGTTTGACTATACCTTAATTGCATATTTCTTGATGAAATTGTGAACTGAAGCAATCCTGACCTGTTTTCTATTAATCACTTCCCACATTTCACTTTAACTCTGTTTCTGAAAATACAAAAACAACTATAAAACACTAAAACCATAAAAACCGAATGAACTTCATGTATTTTCTCTTGGTTCAGCTTGTACTAGTCCTAGATTGAGGTACTTACCACAATCCCTGTGGGACGATCAAATACACTACAATTTTAACGACTGGTGCGCTTGCCAAAGTGTAAATCCGAGAGTCACATTTTATTTTACTAAGATTTTTACACCAAGTTAATGACTCGGGATTTCAGCATCAGTCAGATGCTGTTTTCTCTGTTTTAATCCTTGTATGTGTTCTTTTATGAACAATTGAACACTTTGCCATGATTCTTCAATTGCTTTTGTCATTATTAAAATTATATAACCTGAAACACATATTCAAACACATTCTCCCCCTTTTTGATAATGACAAACAATATTCATCTCATGAGGGTGTTAGTTCAAATAAAGTTTTCTCCCCCTTTCTTAAGGAGTTTGTGTATACATTTCTTGTTGCTCTAATTTTAAAGCCAGTTAATAACCATATAGAATTAAAGCTAATTGAGAATCAATAAATGTTAACTATTTGTTATTAATCCACGTGTTTATTGCTATTTACTATTTGTTATAAAAGGATGAACACTAATTCTAATTCTTCTCCCCCTTTGTAATCATAAAAAACACATAATAGACTATAATACAGAGAGATAAGTAAAGGAAAAAATTCATTCATTCATTAATAAGGGAAAATACAGAAGCAAAGTGCAGAAATTGAAATTGCATATCAAAGGAAACAGACATAACAAAACAAGAAATATCTAATTATCTAGATTAAAGAAATGCATTTCTAAAATTTTGTTTGAGAGCTCCTCATAACGTTGCTCCATGAGCTCAAAATGCTGTTGCTCGGTCATTTGGAACTGTTGAAGAGTGTTGTCAATTCTTTAAAAGCGCTGATCGAGATAAGCATAGAGAGAGGTGAAGGGGTCAGTGGGAGCAAATGGTTCACCTTGTGGTGCTTGAGGTGCAGGAGGAGGAGAGGTAGGATCATTGACTGGAGCTTCAAAGGGAATGTTGGCATGAATACCTTCCATCTTGGAGAGCCAAGATCTATTGACATAGATTATGCCCATCTTGGTGAGATGATGAGTGCCAGTGCATGCCTTAGGAGGTATTTTCTCAGAAAGTTCTCCAGCAAGGTCAACACCATAAGCCTTGAAAATTTTTGTGAGGAGGATGGCATAGGGAAGCTTTTGTTGTTCCTTGGCCTTGAGCATATGCAACTTTAACAGCTGAATCCAATTAATTCCTTTTTCGCTTTGCATTGCCCACATCAAGAGTACATCATCCTCTTCAACCAAGGCATAATTTCCACCACGAGGGACCAAGAGTTTAACCAAGAAAAAGTGAAGGAGGTGATTATTGATAGTTAAATGGCCTACCAATTTGTGGTTGCTTCGGGGACGGTCATCTTTCTAAAGAGATTGGTGAGTGGTGATGGCATTGATATCCCATTCATCTTCCGGATGTCCACCAGCAAACTCAGCATCACAGAGGGGAAGTTGTGTGATGTCAGCTAGTTGGGCATTGGTGATTTTCAGAGTCACATTTTTTACTCTAGCTTCAAGTAGTCCATCAACAAGCCTCAAGTTGCAGAAGAATACCCGTATGAGTTCCGGATAGTAAACTTCTTCTTTGAGAGTGAGAAAAGGAAAAAGATTGTAGTGGTGAAGGGAATGAGTGAAGGTGAAACTAGGATGGTCAAAAATCTCAACATTGATGTAGTGAGGGGAGATGATATCCTTTTCAGAAAATTTCTGAATGAAGTTTTGGAGGTCTCTAGGATTGGTGAAGAACCTTGAGAAATCAAGGGGGTTATTAGTTTGGGCAAGAGTGGACCTAGCTGTCTTGACATTCCTAGAGGAAGACATTTTGATTGGAGATGGGGAGATGAAGAAGGTTGAGAGGCTTTTGGGAATTCTTGAGAGGTTTAGAGGGAGGAGAAGTATTGGAGGTGTGAGGTAGAGGAGGTGAAGGATGGGATATTTATAGGGTTTAGGGGTGAAAAATAGGGTTTAAAAGGTTGATTAGGATTGGGTCGAATGGGATCATGTGGATTATGCATTTAAATCTGCACCTGATACGTCGGTAATCAATTAAGAGGTCATGCGTAATCGATTACAAGTCTTCAGAAATTGAATCGTCATGCTTTCTAATCGATTATACCCAGGGTGTAATCGATTGCGTTAAAAATAACTTTTTCAATTGATTAGGAGGAGTGGATAATCGGTTAGCTGGAATATAGAAAGTCTCTAATCGATTTGGCATAGATCCTAATCGATTAGTGATAACTCAAAAGCTTTCTAATCGATTTTTAGCTGTTGCGTAATCCATTATAGTCAAGATAGAACGCTTCTAATCGATTAGCTTTGGCCATATAATCGATTATGACTACCTAGAAATGCTTAAAACATATGTTCTTCAATCAAAAAACATTAAGGACTCAATTGTCATGGAATAGAACATACTCATTTCATCAATTAACCAGTTTTCACTCAACAAACATATTATTAAGTCAAAGAATCATCAACATCAATCAATATTCAAACACAATTTGAAATGTCTAAAATTCATAACTCTCTTCTTATGTGTATGAATTGCTCCTTTGCAAGTAGTTTGGTGAAGATATCAGCTAATTGCTTAGAGGTTTCAACATGTTCAAGCACACAATCACCCTTTAACACATGATCCCTAATGAAATGGTGTCTAATCTCAATATGTTTGGTTCTAGAATGCATCACAGGATTCTTTGAAATATTAATGGCACTCGTATTATCACATTTGAGAGGCATATGGTCTAACATAACACCAAAATATAGAAGTTGTTATCTCATCCAAAGGATTTGAGCATAACAACTACCAGCTGCAACATATTCTGCCTCAGCTATGGATAATGAAACACTTACTTGTTTCTTGCTATGCCAAGATACAAGAGAACTACCAAGCAAGTGACAAGTACCACTAGTACTTTTTCTATTAAGTTTACATCCTGCAAAATCAGAGTCAGAATAACCAACAAGAGTGCATTCAACCCCTTTGGGGTACCATAAATCAACATCTTGAGTTCCAACCAAGTATTTCATTATTCTTTTTACAGCAGTAAGGTGTGATTCCTTTGGGCATGCTTGGTATCTTGCACACATACAAATAGCAAACATGATATCTGGTCTACTAGCGGTTAAGTAAAGTAAGGATCCAATCATACCTCTATACTTTATGAGTTCTATGTCCTAACCTTTCTCATCCTTATCCAAATAACATAAGGTGCCCATAGGCGTGGCAATTTCATTTGCCTTGTCCATGTTGAATTTCTTAAGCAACTCCTTGCAATATTTAGATTGACTAATGAATGTACCTTCTTTGGTTTGCTTAATTTGCAGCGTAAGAAGAATGTAAGTTCTCCTATCATGGACATTTCAAATTCATCCTGTATTAACTTAGCAAACTCCTTGCAGAGTGATTCATTAGTAGCACAAAAAATGATATCATCCACATATATTTGTACTAGAAGTATGTCATTCTTCTTATGCTTAATGAATAATGTTGTATCAACCTTTTCTCTTTCAAAATTGTTTTCCAAAAGAAATTTGCTTAATCTTTCATACCAAGCTCTTGGAGCTTGTTTTAAACTATATAATGTTTTTCTTAGTTTGAAAACATGATTTGGAAGTTGATGTCACTCTAGTGGCCTCCTATAACTCGAGAGGGGGGGTGAATTGAGTTATGATAAATTTAAGATTTCTAATCACACTTTTCTCAACTCTTAATTTATTGTAACTAAATTTAAATGAATATGACAGTGCACAGCAGATTATATAAAATATAAGACAGAGAGTAGGGTTAAGAGATTTGTAAACAGTATTTATACTGGTTCGGCCAACCACTACCTACGTCCAGTCTTCTCAAGTCACCCTTGAGGATTCCACTATTATCAAAAATAGTACACCGGCACTTCCATACCTTGGCACAACCTTGCCTTTGTGTGAAGTATCTTGACACACCAAGAGTCTCACTACTCTTGTATACAATACTTTGGGAAACCTTCCCAAGCAAACAAGTTTCTCACACTTTTAATAAAGTGAACAAGGAAATACTCTCTTCTTAGAGCATATGAACAAATTGAAGCACTTAAGTAAGTAATAATCTTAACAAGATTATATGGCCAATAAGATCATAAAAGATGAAGGAATTGTTATTCTCAATTGTTGTGTTTTTGCAAATGAGATACTCTCCTATTTATAGGAGAGGAAATGCCTTCAAGAGGTGTGAGAAAATAATAAAATATTTGAAAAGGTACCTCTTAATTAAAATAAATTATTTATTAAAGGATGTAACTTTTTATCCAAACATTATGATGAAAAGGTGCATAGATTTTTTCATCAGAACCAGCCTGTAATCGATTACATATAGTAAGTAATCGATTACGTTAAGTAGTTATTTAAAACACTTAGTTTGAAAATATTCTGATATATTTTTTTGAACGTTTAAACCTTGGTAATCGATTACGTTATTATGGTAATCGATTACGGAAACAGTTAATTTATAACGTTTACTTTGAAAAGATATTCTGATCCATTTTCAAACATTTTCAGTCATGGTAATCGATTACATGATGATGGTAATCGATTACTGCTGATAAAAATGTTTCTTTTAGTTGACTTGAAATGTTGAAATTGATTACACCTAATGCGTAATCGATTACACTGCTTCAGAGTGTAATTGTAATTTTATTTTAATGGCCATATTTTCTTATTTAGATCTTACTGTTAAAAGCTATGAGTATTGATCTTCATTCCTTTGATCTTTAATCTGATCTGTCATTATCAAAACATTTATGATCTTCAGTTGATAGTTTTTAAAACCAGGAGGTTGATTTACATATACTTCTTCTTGAATGTATCCATTCAAGAAAGCACTCTTGACATCCATTTGGTACAATTTAAAGTCTTTACAACATGAAAAGGCTAATAATAATCTAATGGCTTCCAACCTAGCTACGAGTGCATACGTTTCTTCATAATCTATGCCTTCTTCTTGATTGTATCCCTTAGCTACTAGCCTAGCCTTGTTTCTAGTGATTATACCATTTTTATCAAGTTTATTTCTAAAAACCCATTTAGTACCTATTATTTGGTGATCATTAGGTCTTGGCACTAATTCCCAAACTTTATTTCTTTCAAATTGATTTAGCTCCTCTTGCATGGCCAACATCCAATGTTCATCAATAATAGCTTCATCAATGGTTTTAGGTTCAATTTGAGAGACAAATGCTAAATGATTGCAAGTATTAAAAGAGTGTCGGGTACTTACACCTTTAGTGATATCACCTATAATGGTGTCCAATGGATGGTCTTTTAAGGTGATCCATTCTTTTTGTTGAGTTTCCACACTTTGTGTTGTGTCTCCCTCTTTATTGTCTTTTTCTTTGTCATCCAAGTTCAATTCTTGGAAAGTACCTACAAGATCATCAAATTTCATATGAATTGACTCTTCAATAGTATTTGTTTGCTTGTTAAATACTTGATAGGATTTACTTGATGATGAATATCCAAGAAAGATTGCCTCGTCAGCTTTAGCATCAAACTTTCCTAGATTATCTTTTCCATTGTTAAGTACAAAGCATTTGCATCCAAATATATGAAAATAGGAAATGTTTGGTTTTCTACCTTTGTAAAGTTCATAGGGGGTTTTCTTTAGAATAGGCCTAATCAAACATCTATTCATCACGTGACAAGCGGTGTTTACCGCATCGGCCTAAAAATATTTCGTAATGTTATTTTCATTTAACATGGTTCTTGCAAACTTCACCAAAGATCTATTTTTCCTTTCAAACACTCCATTTTATTGTGGAGTTCTAGGAGCTGAAAAGTTATGTTCAATACCATATTTTCCATAAAATTTTTCAAATGATTGGTTTTCAAATTCTCCCCCATGATCGGTTTTTATTGATGCAATCTTTGAATTTTGTTCATTTTGGATAACCTTGGCTAGTTTCTTAAATGCATGGTATGCTTCATTTTTGTGAGCAAGAAATAAGGTTCATGTATATCTTGAATAGTCATCTACAATTACTAGACCATAGTAATTACCACTAAAGCTTTTCATTTTAGATGGTACAAATAGATCCATGTACAAAAGTTGTAAAGGTCTTTGAGTAGAAACAATGTTTTTAGCTTGAAAAGATGTCTTTACTTGTTTTCCTTTTTGACATGCATCACAAAATTTATTTTCAAATTTGAGCTTTGGTAAACCAATTACTAATTCTTTAGAAATAAGTTTGTTTAGATGGTCTATATGTATATGTGTTATTCTTCTATGCCATAACCATGATTCATCCTCTCGAGTCATGAAGCATTGCAATCATGTAAATATTATCAATTCTTTTACCAACAAACTTAACTTCCTTGTTTAGCTTATTTTCAATTATGCAACAATTAGACTCAAATAATACTCTATATCCTTTATCACATAATTGACTTATGCTAAGCAAGTTATGTTTGAGTCCTTCAACATATAATACATCACTAATTAAAGTAGAGGAATTTTTACCAATGTTTCCAATATCAAGTATTCTTCCTTTGGTATTATCCCCATAGGTGACGCTTCCTTTTCTTTTGGGAGTGAATGTTGTGAATTTGTTTATATCTCCTGTCATGTGCTTTGAACACCCACTATCCAAGTACCAATGGGTGTTGCTTACTTTGAAGCATACCTACAAAACAAAATTAGTTTAGAGAACTTGGTACCCATTTTATGTTGGGTCCTTTTTGGTTAGCTTGTGGTAATGTCTCTTTAGGAACCCACACTTTTCTTACCACTTTTGGTCCAAATTTTCTAATATGACAATTTGAAGCATTATGACCCTTAATGCCACAATGATTGCATTTAGTAAATGGTGATGAAGATTTTCTAGGTGGCATAAAGAAATTTTTGTAATGTTTTTCCTTTTTAGTGGAATTATATCCTAATCCAGTTTTGTCAAACATGCATCGTTGATTTCCAAGTAAAACATTCAAATTATCTCTACCATATGTGAATTTCTCAAGAGTAATGTTCAAGTCTAGGACTTTCTTTTCTTGATGATGACATTTTACAGCATATTCACATGGTTTGGTCTTGGAACATGGTTGAGCATTAACTACTTTCTCTTTCAAGCATTCATTTTCTTTACTAAGCTCCATAAAATGTATTTCTAGAGTATCAATGGTTTTCCTAGATAATGTATACTTGTTTGAAATTTTAACAAATTTGTCATACAATTCCTCAAATGCATCAAGTAATTCATCTCTATCTAAGTCAAGAAAACCTGCCTCATCATCTTCATCTTGATAATTTGCCATGAGACATAGGTTGGCTTCCTTATTGTCTGATTCTTCCGAGCTACTCACTTCATTTTCATCCCAAGTAATATAAGCTCTTTTTCCTTCTTTTTTCTCTTTGTTCTTCTTCTTGAGATTTGGACAATCCACCTTGAAGTGCCCTTTCTTGCCACATTCAAAGCAATTTGGTGAGGAAGAATTTTCATTAGAAATAGGTTTCTTACCTTGAGGTTTGAAACTTCTTTGGAAACGTTTGTTTCTCATGAATTTTCTGAATCGCTTCACAAATAGTCCAAATTCTTCTTCTTCATCAAGTTCACTATCGGATTCTTCTTCATTGATAGGAGTGGCCATGAGAGCTAGCCTCTTTTTCTTGGAAGACTTTTCTTCCTCTTCCGTCATCTTCAATTCTTTCAACTCTTGTTCCTGTTCTTGTAACTTACCGAATAGTGTAGCAAGAGACATTTCGATGATGCTTGGAGATTGTTTAATGGTAGTGACAAGAGGTTGCCATTCCCTAGTAAGACTTTTTAACACTTTATGAATAAGTTCTTTGTTAGTGTAAGTCTTGCCAAGAGTAATGAAATGATTTACAATAAGGGTGAACCTCTTTTGCATATCAACAATTGTTTCTCCAGAATTTAATCTAAAACTTTCATACTAACTAGTTAAGGAGCTAATCTTAGAGTCTTTAACATCACTTGTACCTTCATGGGTTATTTGTAAGGTATCCCACATATCCTTGGCAGATTTACATGTAACTACTTTAAAGAATTCATCAGGGCCTAAAGCTAAGGTGATTAGATTTTTGGCTTTGTAATTATATTGGACTTTCTTTTCTTCTTCGCTGGTCCAATCATCTATCAATTTTTCTACTTGTTTTCCCTCAACAACATGCATTGGTATAAAGGGACCTTTTTCAATGGCATTCCAAATTTTTAAATCAATTGATTACATAAAAATTTTCATCTTTTCTTTCCAAAATACATAGCCTTCCCCATTGAAAGCAGAAGGTCTATTTGTGGCACCACCCTCAGGAAAAAGATTTAGAGAATTAGAGGCCATTGTTCTCTTGAAGCTGTTAAGCTTGATTTACTAAGAGTCAAGCTCTGATACCACTTGTTGTTCAAGTGGCCTCAATACTCAAGAGGGGGGGTGAATTGAGTGTTAAAAACTTTTCTTTAGAATACTTTTGAAATTGATTCCTCTTTCACAAAATATGCTTGTATGCAATAGATAGCAAGTGTAGTGCAAGAATCAATGTAAAACAATGTACAAATGTCACTTAGGTAATATGTCAAATACTTGATGCGCAACACTTTAACACAAGATGTTCAAGCAAGTATAAGAGGGGATTTCACAATCAATAATAATAATCCAGCCAAAAGCAATATGTAAATGCAAGAGAGTAGGGAAGAGAAGCTTTCAAACTAATTTAACGAGTTCCACCAACCCGGTGTACGTCTCGCCTTCAAGCAACCCACTTGAAGGATTTCCACTATTAAAGTTTAGAGATATAAGCTATGAGAAATTGCAGCTTCCTAGTGTCCTATACTCAAGAACTTAATCCTCACTAGCACAAGGGCAACCCACCCAATCTCTCAAACTCTCAATATCTAAAGGTTAAACCCCAACCTTTGTGATCACTCAACCTAGAGTGAATAACCTTGGTGTTTTGTTTTACAATCAATAAACTCTCTCAATAGAGTAGATAAGAAAATGAAAGGCTCTAACAATGATAACTCTCAATAAGAGAGGATTTACAAATTTAAGCTCTAAGTTTCAGAAATTGAAACTACATAAAGAAATGGAACTCACAAGACTCAAGATTTGATTTCTCTTTGATGATGTTGGATTGATTGCTTCAGTAGCTTGAATGAGTCTTCCATTTATAGGCCTTGGAGGGGTGCCCTAGAGTCTTCAGAGTTGTTGCACAGTATGGGCATCTAAGTGAAAATGGAGAAGTGAGCTGGTTTCCCACTTAAAAACGCTTTCCCCAAATTCTGGCACTAGTGTAATCGATTAGGCCTCGAGCTGTAATCTATTGCACTTTGAATTCTTCAGTGTATTTAGACTGGTAATCGATTATCCTTTCCCATGTAATCGATTAGCTAAGAGACAGAACCTTGCTAATTGATTATTCATTACCTTATAATCGATTGTGAATAGCACCTGATGCATTTAATTGTGTTACGTAGCATGGTAGTCGATTATGACTCATGTGCAATCGATTATGGGACAAACAGAAATTCTCTAATCAATTATTTCTTATCTTGTAATCGATTAGCAACATTACAGAACATTGGTAATCGATTGTGGCAGCCTTATAGTCGATTAGCAGATGTACCTGATGCTTTTTATTCATTTTCTCAGCTTGGTAATCGATTGGCTTCCTTGGTGTAATCGATTAGGTGACAAATAGAAACTCCATAATCGATTAGGAATGACCTTGTAATCGATTGTGTGACAGATAGAAGCTTCGTAGTCGATTAGCCATGGTCTTGTAATCGATTAGCTTGTGTGATTTTGTAGGTCTGATACTGTTTTCTCTGTTTTAATCCTTGTATATGTTCTTTTATGAACACTTGAACACTTTGCCATGATTCTTCAATTGCTTTTGTCATCATCAAAATTATATAACCTGAAACACATATTCAAACACAATCTACAAGGAGAGCCAGGGTCAGAGGCAATTGGGGTGAACCATTCTATCTCCCCTAGGCGCATCGAAGACCAACCAGGGGCCGAAGCATCTCATATTGTGATATTTGATATCCCCGAGCCAGAGGAGGAAATTCCCGAGTTTTGGAGGCGAACGTCTCAAAGGCCAGATAGAATTGTCTCTCTCGAGAAGGTGTCGGCAGAGCGGATTGCCACTACTCTTTCGTGTGCAACAGAACTTGAAGATAGGAGGTGGGAGAGCTTTGGAAATGGGTCATTGTCTGGTACCCAAAATCCTGCGTGGTCGTTATGGAACGTTTGATTCCCTATGCCGGGTTTCGTGGATCGGACTGTAGTCTTTGAGGAAAATGAGAAGAAATTCAAGGGCTTGAACACGTCTTCCCTGTGTTGGGCCGTCGAGATGTTCAACCTCCAGTCGACTTCGATGACTCGGTTTTTGGAGAAAAAAATTGTTGAACAAGAAAAAGAGCTGGCGGTGTTGAAGGCGGAGAAGGCCGCTCTTCTTCAGGAAAAAGACCAGCTACAGCAATCCCAGATTTCTCTATCCTGCTGCTTGACAGTGCCTGAAAGGAAATTGGGGGCATGGCCAATGAGCTGAAGCAAGCTAAGGTCGATTTATTTGAGGCTCAGAGAGGACGAGAGCTAGCCGAGGAGAAGCTGGTTACTGCATCCAAGCGGTTCGCCTTTTTGAGTTGACAACTAAGCTCGGTTGAGGAAGCTTACGGCTTAGTCTGTGGAAGCAAGGGAGAGGTGGAGAGGAAACTGAAAGACTCAGAGTCGGCCCTGGCAATGAAGAGAGAGGAGAATGAGTCTTACAAGGCTTCTCTCGTGGGAGAGGTGTCAGAGAAGTATATAGCAGCTTTCAAACTATGTCAGCAGTAGATACAGCTACTGAATCCTACTTTGGAGTTGAACTTGGAAGGCGTCGGCCCATTCCGCGTTATTGTGGATGGAAAGATAGTGGACCTTTCTGACTCCGAAGATGAGGAAGAGGTAGCTACTGATATTGTTGTCGGTGCTGAAAAAAGTACTGAGACCGAAGCCGAGACCTCCACTGCTGACACACCGATTCCGACTACTGACACACTGATTCTGACTGCTGATTCACTCCCTTAGTTATTTTTGCATTTGTATTGTTTTTGCTGAATATGTATCCTTCGCTTGTAATGGATGAACAAAATATTTTAATAAACACTACATTTGTAGAACTCGAGTCTCTATCCATATTTTAATCGTTATGTTTATTATCTGTTTTGTGTGCGCATGTGTTTGGGGGTCTCGCTTCGCGTAAGACTCGGGGATTTATCATATGTGCCGAGGGGCATGCTGCTCGCCTTGAGTGTGCTCCTCGCTCAGAATATTAATGAAAACTTGTATAGTAACATAAATTCGTCGATTATCGACTGAGCTACTTACTTTTTATGTGTTTCTGATCATATATCCTATGTTTATGGGCAGGTGACATGGCTCCTCGCAAGTTGACACTTAAGGATTTGATGAGGCGTTACCAGGAGGTGCATCCAGAGGGAGTCGTGGCTAAGAAACCAAAACTTCACCTGGTGGTAGCAGGGGGTGTTGGATCATCCGAGTCTTGTCCTCCTCCGATGGTTACTAGTGACACCATCGGGGAGGGGGAAAAAGATTTGAGGGGCACTACCACCTTGGCGGCTAGTGGGGAGACTTCAGGGCTAAACAAGAGTGCAGTATCTGAGTCTGCTCGTTTCCTGTCCATGGAGTGCATTGCTGGGATCCTTTTGAATGACGTGGCCCCGACCGAATATCCTAAGGAGGAATTAGTTAACGGATCATTAGGTATAGTTAGACACCCAGTTCGTTCACTTTGGGATAGGCATTTCCTATTTCATAGTTTGTGGACCACACCATCCTTTTTGGGGAAGATCAAGAAAGATTTGACTCTTCCGACCCCATGTCCATGTGCTGAGCCATTGAGATGTTCAACCTCCGATTGACTTCGTTGTCTCAGGCTATCAAAAAACAAATGGCTGATCAGGACAAGGTGGTGGAGACGTTAACTCAGAAACGCGACGCCTTGAGGAAAGAGAATGAGCTACTGCGTGAGGGGAAGAAGATAGATGCCACCTGTATTGTGGATACGAGAAACTTGATATCCAGCATGAAATCGGTCTTACAACGATCGGAGTTGGAATTAAACACCACTCGAGTAGAGCGGGATTCAACGAGGTCAAAATTGGCTAATGTTAAGGAAGATTTGAAAGCCACTAGAGCAGGGCAAGATTGGGCAGAGTCACAACTGTCAGCTACGGAGGAGAGATGTTCCTATTGGGATAGGAAAGTGTCAGAGGTCGAGGAGACATATAACGCTTTATCGCTTAAAAAGCTTGCTTTAGAGAGGGAGTTACAGGTGGCCCGGTCAAAACTAGAGGTTCTACAAAAGAAGATGGAAGAGAATCATATTGCGGCGGAGAGAGGTACTGTTGTGAAGTATGTTAGCGCATTCCAACTATGTCAGGAGCAGATCACTGTTCTGAATCCTGCTGTTATACTAAATGTCGAAGGCCTCAACCCCTTCAAAGTAGTCGTAGATGGCCACATTTTTTCTCCGCCTGGCGCGGAGGGCAAGTGGGAGGAAGCGGACGAAAATGAGGAAGGAGGAGTATCTAAGTAGAGAAGTAGGAGTATTTAAGTAGAAAAGTAGGAGTGTTTAAGTAGAGAAGTCTCAATGACTTGTTTTATTTCTTTTTCCGCTCTATGCTTGTATGTAAAATTGATGAAGGAATTTGTCGTATCTGTACACTCCATTTTCTGTCATTTGGTCTTATTAGGGAGTAATTGAATTTTCTTTTCGTCGTTTAACGCTTGGATAGGCTTAGATCTGTACGTCTTCAAAATCGTATGCCGAGGGATCAATTTCGCACTCGAGCTTCACTTGAACGAATTCAAGTCTTCGAAATTGTATGCCGAGGGATCGATTCCGCGCTCGGGCTTCACTTGAACGAATTCAAGTCTTCAAAATCGTAAGCTGAGGGATTGATTCTGCGCTCGGGCTTCACTTGAACGAATTCAAGTCTTCCAAATCGTATGCCGAGGGATCGATTCTGCACTCAGGCTTTTTAATGATATTAACTCTATCTTTACTAAAAAAATGCGAAAATCTTTATTAAAAGATAAAAGGGGCGGGGGGTGGCTCGTTAAAACCTCCTGAGGGAAAAACCCAGTGGGAAAAAAGCCCTCGGGTAGGAAAAAGAGTGCCCAAATATAAAAAGTGTTTAATTGAAATAAAACTTTAAATGAGTTGCATTCCAAGTTCTAGGCAGTTCCTTCCCTGACAGTTCTTCTATACGGTATGCGCATTTCCTGAGTGCTTCCTTGATTCGATATGGTCCTTCCCAGGAATGTGCAAGTTTTTCGTCTTCTCATGCTTTTCTATTGTTGTCTACAGTGTGTAAGACAAGGTCACCTTTCCTGAAAGGTCTGGGTCGGAGAAGGGAATTCCATTTCTGAGCAGATTTATGCTTGGCCGCTTGAATCTTGACATATGCAATGTCCCACTCTTCTAGACTAAGGTCTAGGTGTTCTTTCCTTTTTGCATTGTTTGTATCCTCATCATGAGTAAGGTGTCGGAGAGTAGGTTCTTTTAGTTCGACGGGTATCATGGCATCAGCTCCATAAGTGAGTCGGAATGGGGTTTCATGGGTGGAAGAGTGTGGAGTAGTGTGATAGGCCCAGAGAATTCCGTGTAGTTCTTCTATCCATCGGCCCTTGGCCTGCTCGAGTCATTTCTTGAGCTGCTGAAGGATGACCTTGTTAGCTGCCTCTGCTTGACCGTTGGTTTATGGGTGTTTTACAGAGGAGAACTTCCTTTTGATGCCAAAGTTTGCACAAAATTCTACAAAGTTCTTGTCTGTGAATTGCCGGCCGTTGTCAAAAATGATGGTGTGGGGAGGCCGTGTCGGCAAATGATGTTCTTCCACGTAAAAGTTTGTACTTTAACTGTTGTTATAATGGCCAGGGCTTCCGCTTTAATCCACTTGGTAAAGAAATCTATAGCTACGAGGAGGAATTTGAGCTGTCCTTTGCCTAGGGGAAAGGGACCCAAAATGTCCATCCCCCAAGTATTAAAAGGCCAAGGCGATAAAATTCCATGCAGTGGTTCCGGGTGGCTATGGATCCGATTGGCGTTGGGTTGACAAGAATCATACTTTTTCACCAATTCAGAACAGTCGTATCGGAGAGTGGGCCAAAAATAACCCGCTCGGAGGATGCGGGCCGCCAAGGGTCGAACTCCCCCATGAAGACCACAAATTCTTGTGTGTAGCTCTCTCATGACGTAGTCGGCTTGTTCTTCATTTAAGCACTTTAAGAGAGGTATTGTGAAACCCCTCTTGTACAGATGTTCGTCGATCAAAGTGTAATTGGCCACTTGAACTTGTAATTTTTTTGCTTGTTGCCGCTCCTCTGGTAGAATTACCTGTTTCAAAAAATCAACTATAGGGGTCATCCACGTGTTTTCAATTTGGACCTCACTCACTTGGAAGATCTGTTGTGTTTCTTAGATGGTAGGTTCTTCTAGGACAACTTGGACAATCATTTTAAGATTCCCTGCTTTGACTGTGCTGGTAAGCTTGGCCAAGATATCCGCTCGTTCATTTGCTGCTCTTGGAACATGAACGACTCAGAAGTGTTTAAGGTTTTAGGTTATCTCATTCACCCGGGCCAAGTATTTTGTTAAGGTCGAGTCCTTGGTTTGGTATGACCCTTCAATCTGCCGAGCTACCAGTTGGGAGTCAGTCTTGGCCTGAACGCATCAGGCGCCCAGGTCAATAGTTATCTGCAACCCTGCAATAAGTGCTTTATACTCGGCTTGGTTGTTGCTGGCCTTGAATCGGAACTACAGCGATTCTTCAATAACTAGTCCGGTTGGGGATTCTAAGACAACACCTGCTCCACTGCCTTTGGCATTGAAGGAGCCATCCACCGAGAGGGTCCATAGGCCATGCTCCATGTCATATTCATCTTTGTCTTCCCCTAACTCCACCAAGAAGTCTGCCAAGACCTGGGCTTTTATGGGTCCTCGAGATTCATACTGAATGCCGTATTCGGATAATTCCACAGGCCAGGACACCATACGCCTGACAATTTCGGGACTCTGAAGAATCTTCCCCAGTGGTTGGTCGGTTCGTACCACTATTTGATGACTATGGAAATAGGGGCGGAGCCGTCGGGCAGCCACAACAAGGCTGTAGGCAAATTTCTCCACCCGCTGGTAACGTATCTCTACTCCCTGCAATGTTTTACTGGTGAAGTATACCGGTTTCTGGATTGGGCCATCTTCTTGTACCAAAACTGAGCTTACTGCCTCCGCCCCTGCTGAGATATAAAGAATCAAATCTGACCCTGTCTTGGGTCTCATCAAAATTGGGGGGATGCCAAGTAGACTTTGAGATCTTGGAAAGCCTGCTCGTACTCGGGGGTCCACTCAAATGCATCTGTCTTTTTTAGCACCTTATAAAATGGTATGGATTTCTCAGCAAATTTTAAAAGGAATTGGGAGAGGGTTACGATCTGCCAGGTCAGGCGCTGAACTTCCTTGACATTTTGGGGACTTCTCATCTTCAAAATGGCCCAGCATTGGTCAGGGTTGGCCTTGATGCCTTTGTAAGTAAGCATGTACCCTAGGAATTTTCCCCCCTAGACTCCAAAAGAGCATTTTTAGGATTTAGTCGCATGTTGTGCTTGCGTAGCTCAGTGAATGTCTCCTCTAGATCTTGTATATGTGACTTAGCTTGCTTGGTTTTTACGACCATATCATCCATATATACTTCCATGATCCTTCCAATTTGGTTGGCGAATATTTTGTCGACCAGCCTTTGGTAAGTTGCCCCCATGTTTTTTACGCCAAAGGGCATCACCCGGTAACAAAAATTGGCCCCTAGTGATGAAGGTCATTTTCTCTTTGTCTTTCGGGTCCATTCAGATCTGATTGTAACCCGAGTAGCCATCCATGAAATTCAGCATCCTGTAACCTGAAGTACCATCTACCAAACTATCAATACTAGGTAAAGGGTATGGATCTTTAGGACATACCTTATTCAGATCGGTAAAGTCGACACACATCCGCCACTTGCCATTTGACTTTTTTACCATGACCACATTGGATACCCAAGTTGGGTATTTGACCGCCAGAATGAAATTCGTGGCCAGGAGCTTCTCTGTTTCTTCTTTGACCGTGCTCTTTCGATCAGGGCCCATCTTCCTGGGTCTTTGAGACACAGGCTTTGCATCCTGTTCGAGGTTGAGTGAGTGGTAGATGGTATTGGGGTCAATGCCCGGCATGTCGGCAGGGTCCCATGCAAACAGATTGGTATTTTCCCTCAGCAGCCTAATGAGGGCGTCCTTAAAATATGGGTCAAGAATTGCACTGATCCTTGTAAATTGGCTAGGGGAAGACCTAATTTGAACAAGTTTAAGTGATTCTACAGGCTGGGGTCTCTCGTATTTTCGATCGTCATGAGGATCAAATCCTGTCTCCACATCTTCTTCAATTATGAAAGCTGATTTGGGGCGGAGGCTTTCATGATAGCATGTCTGTGCCACTTCGGCGTTGGCTCTGACAACTCCCACTCTTTCGTCTCCGAGGGGAAATTTCATGGTCAGGTGCATAGTCGAGACGACGACACCTAAGGCGTTGAGCGAGGGTCGTCCTAACAGAGCATTGTAGGAGTTGGGGAAGTCTACGATCAAGAATTTAACCCATATTGCATGGCAATCTCCTCCACTCCCGAAGCTGGTCCTTAAATCAATACATCCTAAAACCTGTACAAAATCACCCGAGAAGCTAAAAAGTGCACCATCATACCTTTGTAGTTGTTGGAGAGGGAGACCTATCTTCTGGAATGCCTTCCAATGAAGTATATCTGCTGAACTGCCCTGGTCTATAAGCACTCACTCGATCACGAAGTCTTCGACCTCCATGGTCACTACCATGGGTTCGTCTCGGTTTGGTCCGCCCCTGGGGAAATCCAACCTGTCGAATGTGATAACAGTTGAATCAGGACACGCTTGTAGCATATTTACCTATCCTGACTGACGCGATTGACGTGCTCGGGTCCCTGGGAATCCACCTAAAATTATATGAATAATTCACCGTGCGCCTCCCCTTTCTTCTGCAGGCTTGGGAGAGTGGGAGCGAGGCCTGGGAGAATGGGAGCGAGGGGCTCGGGAGTGGTTTCGAGTTTGGAGTTCTACCTGGTTAGGGCGATCTTTTTTCCTTCTCTGAAAACCTTTTCGGGGGTTGTCACCTCCCCGCGCGACAAACCTTGCCAGATGCCGCTGGCGAATTACATGTTTTATCTGGTTGTGTAGGGATCGGCAATTTTCTGTAGCATGGCCAAAGGCTCTGTGGAACTCATAAAATTTGGAGGTATCCGACCCTTTAGGGCCATCTCCCGGAGGAGGCAGAGGTAGGAGTCCCGTGTTGTAGACTTCTTGCAATATGCGGTCACGACGGTCTTTCAGTGTTGTAAAATCCATGTAATGGGGGGCAGTGTAAGCTCCGATATCTCGGTTTCTTCTGGGGCTTCTCTTTCTTTGCTCGGGACGAGGATTTCTCTGTTCTGTGGGGTTAACCCGATTGATCACCTTGGTTTGGTCACCCTCACGTTCATCAACAGCAATGTACCTTGCGGCTTTCGTACGGAAATCATCCATGTCTAGCGGTGGTTTCTTCGCTAGGGAATCAACGAATTTGCCTAGGCGTAGACCCATTTGGATGGCATGCAAAGCCACCTCTGGGCTGAGATCCCGAATCTAGATGGCTTGTTTGAAGAAACGTGCCATGTATTGCTTTAGTGATTCTCCCGGAAGTTGACACAGATTAACCAAGCTATGTGATGTCTGTTGCATAGCCCTGCTAGTGGAGAATTGGCTAAGAAACTTCCTGCTCAAGTCAGAAAAACTGGAGACACTTTTTGGAGGGAGATGGGAGAACCACCGTAACGCTGATTTAGTCAGGGTTGTGGGGAAAGCCCAACAAAAGAGTGAATCGGAGGCCCCCGTTACCAACATGGTGTTGGTGTAAATAGTAAGGTGATCCTCGAGATCGCTGCTTCCATCGTATTTTTCAATCACCGAGGGTTTGTAGTTGTGGGAGGTAGGTGCCTCCATAATCGGGTCAATCCAGGGGTGTGCGACGAAGGGTAGTTTAGGGTTATATTTGGCAGTCTCCGTCTGGTATGAGGGTTGGTTAGTGGTCTTCTGGTGATTAGATCGTTCAGCATTATGACTGGAAGCCTCATGCTCCCCTCTCTTTTGTGTTCTGAGCTCTACGTTCTCCTGCTGTAGATTGGTAACTGTCCTTTGTAGGTTTTCGACAATGTTGGTAAGGTGTTGCATCCGATCCTCGTGATCGGAGGAGGCTTGGTGTCCATTGTCTTCCTCTCACCGTGTGTTACGAGTGTTCACCATGGTTGAAGCTTGACTTTCTTTCTAATTAGGATTAGGGTTCTAGTGCTGTAGAATCTATTTTATCGAGCCCCACGGTGGGTGCCAAAATGTTCACACATAGAGTTTAGAGCATAAAACCCTAGGAAAATACTCCTAGGAATTAGGTTTATTAATCTCTATAATGTGTCACTTAGGTTACAATGTGAATAACATGTGCTTTTATACAAAAGTCATCAGGTGGGCTTCGGCCCAATAGCTTAAAATGTAAACTAATCTATTATTTGATATTAGAGAGAGATATGAGGGATTGGTGGGGACCACCTCTTATATTGAGGGGGGAACATGATCCATCACAAAATTTGGAACGAATTATATGTAATCAACAACTCTCCATTCACAAAGTTTAAAATTTATCCACAACAATCTAAAATTGAAATTGGAATAAAGTTTCATGTCACTAAAATATCTCAAATACAATAAGTCCTCAAAATTGGTCTAATCTAAATTTTAGCAAAAGTGGGTATAACACATAAGGCAAACAACAACATAAGAGAAAGCTCAAAAATGCAATAGAATATACCTAACATAAGATTTCGTACCAATTATGATCCTACCTAGAGATCTTATATCATAATAAATAAGAAATACATATGCATATGAATACAATATACAAAACTTCATGCCACGAAAATCCTAACACCGATAGAGTATTAGTACAAAATTGACATAAGTAAAACATAGATACCTTATGTGTTACAAATCACATTAATAACAACATACCGATAGGATATAATTATCATTAACGTCATATAATTTTATAATCATATAATTCACACAACTCTTATATAAATGGTCCCATCATAGGTGAGATAACATTTCTAAAAAATAATCATGCATTTGGAGTTAATATAAACATATATATCATGTATGAAATTAGGGTTTATATCATAGTTATATTATATGAAAATCATAAATTCAATTAATTTGAATTATCTAACTAAAAAATATATATTATTGTTCCCACGATAGATGGGCTGACACTTATACAAAATAAGAATAATAACTCTTACTAAAAAGATTATAACAAGCATGCGACAAGTCAAATATACAATAGTCATGCTTACAAGAATAAATTAATAACAAATATGAAACAATAATATTAACATAATAATATATATTCAACTAAAATTTACATATAATTGTACTCACAATAAGTAACTTACAATTATAACGAATTATAAATTTCAAACCAAACAAAATATATAATAAATATATATTGTATGAAAAACAATATTAAAATCTGAATATGTTATATTTCATTTCAAAATCAAAAATTAAATAATTCCATAACATAGATATAGAATAGAGAATTATTACAGCAAAATTAAGTCAAAAGCTCAAGAATATAATATTAAACAAAAAAATCACCAAAATAGTAATAGAAAACCATTGTGAACACCTCTTTTGGTCCGGTCCAAATACCAAAGCTTTAATTAAAAAAAACGCCAGACATCTGTTGCCCAAATCAGGGATCATTGAAGAATTTCCAAGTCTGACTTCGGATGAGTGTTTTTCTCGGAAAGGAATATTCCCCAAGTGGAAAGAATTCTGAGAGGACTGAATTCCGACTCGGAATGATCATTTCCGAGTAGGGTGACTCGGAATAATCATTTTCGAGTATGGTGTCTCCGAGTGAGACGCTGCCGAGTGGGATGTCTCCGAGTGAGGCATTTCTGAGTGGTCTGCTTCCGACGGAGTTACTTCCGAACGAAAAGGCTCTGACTATGAGTGAATACCTTTCGGGCAGAGACTCTTTTAAATTCCATATGTCCGAATGATCATTTCCGAGTAAGGTGTCTCCGAGTGAGACACTGTCGAGTGGGATGTCTCCGAGTGAGGCATTTCCGAGTGGTCTGCTTCCGAGGGAGTTACTTCCGAACGAAGAAAAGGCTCTGACTATGAGTGAATACCTCTCGGGTAAAGATTCTTTTAAGTTCCATATGTCCGAATGATTGTTGCCGAGTGGTATGTCTCCGAGTGAGGCATTTCTGAGTGCGTTGATTCTGAGGGAAGTACCTCCGAGTGAAAAGAGACTCTGACTTCGAATGAGTACCTCTCAGGCGAAAATACATCCGAGTGGTGAATTCTCGATTGATGCTACTCTGAATGAAAAAGGGACTGACTTTGAATGAATATCTCCTGGGTGGAGATACATCCGAGTGAAGGATTCCCGATTGAAGCTACTCTGAAAGAAAAAGGGACTGACTTTGAATGAGTACCTCCCGGGTGGAGATACATCCGAGTGAAGGATTCCCGATTGAAGCTACTCTGAATGAAAAGGGACTGACTTTGATTGAATACCTCCCGGGTGGAGATACATCCGAGTGAAGGATTCCCGATTGAAGCGATTCTAAATGAAAAATGGCTGACTTTGAATGAGTACCTCTCGGGCGGAGATACATCCGAGTGAATAATTCCCGATTGATGCCACTCTGAATGAAAAGCGAGTCTGATTTGGGATAAGTGCTTTTCTAGGCAAAGATGTTTCCGAGTGTAGAATTCCCAAGTGAATTGATTCTGAACGAAATAGACTTTGACTTTGAAGGAGCACTTGTCGGGCAAAGGTATATCCAAAAGGGATGTCTCCGAGTGAGGTATTTTCGAGTGGATCATTTCAAGGGAATTACTTCTGAGCAAAGAAAGCCTCTGACTATAAAAGAACACTTGTCGGGCAAGGATATTTCCGAGTGGTGTGTTTCTGAGTGGTGTGTTTCCAAGAGATGTATTTTCAAAGCGAAGAAAATCTCTGACCTCGAGTGAGCCTCTTTCGAGCAGAGACTCTCTCAAGTTCCATACTTCCGAGTGGCATGTCTCCGAGTGACATATGTCCGAGTGGTTTACTTCAAAGGGAATTGCTTCCGAGCAAAGAAAGGCTCTGATTATGAATTACTGTTCGGTCAAAAATATATCCGAGTAGGGTGTCTCCAAGTAAGATATTTCCAAGTAGATCATTTCAAAAGAATTATTTCCGAGCAAAGAAAGGCTCTATGAATGAATACTTTTCGAGCAGACACATCTGAGTGGGCTTTCTCTGAGTGAAGTATTTCCGAGTGGTTTACTTCCAAGAGATGTACTTCCGAGTGAAGAAAGACTTTGATATCAAAGGAATACCTCTCAGACTAAGACATTCGAGTGAAGAATTCCCGAGTGAATGAATTTTAAATGAAAAATGGTTCTGACTTCGAAGGAGCTTGTCGGCCGGAGATATAGCCGAGTGAAATATTTTTGGAGGTGTTTCCGAGAGATATTCCCGAGTGAGTCAGACTTCGAAAAAGCACTTTAGGCAGATATGTCTGAGTGAGTCTTTCGAAGGAAGAAAGGCTACGATTGAATGAATGTTTCAAGCAGTGACATTTCTGGACAAAGCACCTCCGAGTGAAGAAAATTATGAATGAAAGGAGGTTCTGATGAATACTTCTCGGAAAGAGATTTCCAAGTCAATAATCTGTGAATTCAAGCCTTCACACCGAGTGTCAAAGGCACCTGTTCCGATCGGATCAATGTCCACCAAGAATGGATACTGACTGAGACAGTGATCCGGGCCATAAGAAGAACACCAGTTCCATGTGACACCATTTGAGGAGTCCGTTTGCCCATGCTGACTTGGAATCGCACCATCCAAGTTGATCCTTGAATCCTGGGAGGCAGTTGACAACAGACAAAAAAGAAAACAATAAAGAATTACCCACTAGCCGTCGTTCCCCCATAATTGTCAATAACCAGGCTGTTTCTCCATTACATACAATCGCACCATCCAAGTTGATTCTCTAATCCTGGGTGGCGGCTAATAACAAACAAGAATGAAAATAATAAATTATTCATCAGCCGCTGTTCCCCATAATTATTGGTGGCCAGGCTGTCTTTGGGCTGTTCAAGCAATCAACCAGCACTTAAATTTCTATAAATACCTCAACTGAAGGTGCGCAAGGGGGAAGGGGCAAGCATCTTGAATCCCTGGAACCTCTGTCAAACAAATATACTCCGGTGTCTTGAATCTGAAGAAGAAACCTGTCCCCAACCCACATTCTCTTTCCTTCAAAACAGAAGCACCAGTTCCATTCTAAGTTGTTGGAACTCAGAGCCTCATTACTCCGTCCAAACTGCTCATAACACCACTGAATCCTACACGGTCTCTTCATCAATACATTCTCATCACTGATTCCTACTCTGGCACCCCACTGTACTTCGGTTATAATCACACCAGTTCTGTTCTGTCTCTTTTCTTTCATTTTCTTTTGTATTATTATTTATTCTTCTGCCGAATTTGTAATTTTTGTTGAATCTGTTCTTTTGTTTAAGTTTATTCCGTTAAATTTCTTTTATTTCGCTTTGTAATTAGTAATAACAAAAAAAGAAATAAATGTTTCCTGTATTCTTTCAAATCCAAAAAAAATACATAAAAATTGTCTTTAGCCAGTGTCGTACGGAAGTACTTCCATCTACACTACTTTCCTAGAACTTGTACACGTGCGGAAAAAAAACTCGCCTTGTATGGGTCCTTCCCAAGGACATTATCCACCACCAACTTCTTAATTTTTTTCCTGAAAGCCATTATAAGAACTACGTACCCCTGATTTCTCAGCAATTCGAGAATACGTAGGAGCAGGACTTAACTCCTGTCAGGACCATCCTTCCTTTTTCATTTTCACGTTGTTTCTTTTACATATTCTGTTTTTATCACTTGTTGATTTTCCCTCATTTTTGGTTGACTATCATCACGACTCGTAAGGAAAAGGATACTTAGGACGAGACGTCCCGTTTATCCCCTTTCCGTTTCTGATCCCGTATTTTTGATTAAAGGATGACTAATTTAGATGCGACGTCTTGTTAGCATCCTTCCCTTTTCCTGTTTTATACCAAAGCCGAGGGTAATTTAGACGAGACGTCCTGTTGACCTACACTTCATGTTTGTTTAGTTTGTTCCCTTCGTTTTTTTTTACAAAGTACAACAATAAAAAGGAAGAAATAAAACATTTTTTATAAGGCTATTTATGTTGCGCATTTTCAATCTTGGTACTGTTTTTGACAGGCGATGTAGGGTGCTAATACCTTCCCTACTCGTAACCGACTCCCGAACTTGAATCTCATCTTTTTTAACCAGTGCTTTGTTAAAGTTTTTTTTCCAATGTTTTTTTTCTGTGGATAAAAACGTTGGTGGCGACTCCCTGTTTTGTGTTAACTCGTTTTATTTCTAAGGGTCGGCCACGCCGCCGCGATCCCGATCGCGACAGATGGCGACTCCACTAGGGACAATTAGAGAGAGTCAGACCAGTTTGATTGGAAGCGCATGTTTTTATATGTAGCCTTTGTTTTCTTTGATTTCTTCCCTCGTTTTTATTTTCTGTCGATTGTTGTAACTGTTCGTTCTTATTTCAATTGCATCTCGTTATTTGTTTCATTGTCAATATCTGCATGATTGTCGAACCTTAGGGTAGAGGACTATGTTACCTTTTTTTGTAATTATTGAACCCTAGGGTAGAAGACCTTGTATATTTGTTCTGTGTTTGTTCTTTGTGCAGAATAGGGTAAGGTAAAAGGTATTGAATGCTCTTTCACACACTACACTCACATTTTTTGCACCCACTGATGAGTGGCTCCCTATACCTGAGCCCCAAATGAAGCTTAAGTTAGGAGGGGTTAGCAACGGAATCGTATGGGATGTACTTCCTATCCGGTATTTGTGAGAACCTCAACTAGAGTTCGACCTTTCATGATGAACGCACCTAGTAGATTCCCTACTGTTGCAACCATGTCATGAATAGGATCTTGGCTCTAGTGACCTTCTATAAGTCTAGAGTAAGCCACCCAATGTGAGGAGTCACTATTAGACAAGCTGTAGGACCTAGAAAAGACTCTCAGAAAATCCCGACCTAGGCCACGAAAGGGCAGACTTTACTTTACCTTACGTCATTTTCATTATCCCTTTTTAATCCAAACGGATGAACCGTTTACCCGTCAAAGGATTACTTTACTTCAAAAATAATGGCTCGTTTTTCTGAAAAGACTGGTAATCTTTTAACAGGTAGATAGTTCCCTCTTCACTGTGTACTTCTGAGTCTCAGGTCATAGACTTTCTCTAATCATCAAAAAAAATGAAAAAAAGGAAAGAATAATCTTGTTTCCCTTCAAATGGGGCGTTAACAAAGATTGAAAAATCTATGACCCTTACGACTTTAGCTCGACACAAGTTTTGACGATCGATACTTCCCAAAGTGAAAATGCTTTCCATTAAATTAATAAGGAAGTAACGGTTTGCAAAACATGACAGTAACTAATTTCTCTTCCTTGTCCTCATTTTCGTTGGAGGCTATTCAAAACTTAACGAATACCCTTTGAATATCTGTGGAAGTTAACATGGGATTAAATTCATGAGATGAGGGTTGTGGTTGCCCGAACGAAATGTTTGAGCTTAAGGCTCCCGCCTCAGAATGAAGGATTTCTTCTGTCTTCATAACTATCCCATATTAATTTCCATATTTACCATACCTAGCACTTTTGAACGATAAGTTCTAAGAGATGGTCAAAGGATGCTCGTCAAGGCCTGTGATTGCTTCCCACGACATTCTCCTTCCTTCTGTTTCCACTTGACATTTTTTGGTTTTTTCAAAGACACCGAAAGACACCCTTACTAGACTTTCGAAGGAGACTTATGGCTGAAAGAGAGCAAGAAATTGAAAACCCCAGGAGTGAAGTTAACCAGCTAAAGGAGCAAGTGGCAAAGATGACCAGACTTTTAGAAAAGAAGATCATAGAGAGGGAACCCTCTGCGGGTATCAAGAATGACCAACATTTACCAACCACCCCACTCCATCCTCCTGGACTGACAAAAATGCAAATTCCCTCTTTCATGACACCTCCCATTACTACCAACAGGACTGACCCCATCGTTGACCCTCAACCAATCTATGGCATGTCTTATGCACCACAATACGCCTTCATGGGCTCAAACAATAATCTGCCCTATGTAGTACCCTCAGAATACTCTCCCCCATTCCATAACCAACAACAGGATCATGATTTACAAACAATGAACCCCCATATTTCACAATCCTCCCAGTCGCCGGGGCCACCTATCACAAGAATGTCTGCATCGGGAGATAAGGGGAAAAGAAAAGGGGATGCTAATTCCATTTCCTATAACCAAAAAAGGGCCCAACCCAAACTAATGACTCATACTTCCTTTTAACCTGCCAATCTCCCTACACCTCCTATGGCCGCCACCGCCCCTGACCAGGGCTCCAATCTTTTCCCATTCCAGCTCTACCTTCATCCGTATATCCCTCAAACACCTTCCTATTCTCATTTGCCTGCTATTAAACCCTCTCTTCCACAGCCCTACTGTCCCCCACTAGGGCAAACTCAGCCACCTAATCCAGACTGAAGCACAATAAAACCCACTGATAGTCGAACACCGGTCCGGTTCGACCCCATTCCCATAACCTACACAGAACTTTTGCCTCACCTTATCCGTAGTTCCCTTGCGGTACCCTGCCTATTGAAACTGATGGTTCCTCCTTACCCCAAAGGTTATAATCCTAATACCCAATGTGATTACCATGCTGGAGCCCCAGGGCACTCTACTGAGGACTGTTATGCCTTAAAATTCAAAGTGAGGGATCTGATTAAAGCCAAGTGGCTAGATTTCCAGGAAAGGAGTCCCAATATAATCATAAACCCCAGGTCTAACCATGAGAATCCTGGGATCAGTATGATAAGAAGGGACTGGGGGCATGGAGAGGATGCAAGCTTTATGATTTGCACGCCAAGTGGAGAGGTTCATGACCGAGAGACCACCTAGCTCTTTACGACTTTAAACTTCTATTGTTTTATGACTTTTCAACCCAAACGCTATGCCCAAGGCATTGGGATATTTTATGTAATAAGGGCAAAAGCATATTTTATCATTTTAGGTTTTTCTCAATGAATGTGTATCAAATTTCAAAATGTTTCCGTTTGCTCCCCTTATTTGTTTTAACTTTCCCTTTATCCATTGGCTCTCTTTTATTTTTCCTCATTCTCTTTGCCTTCATAGACTAAAAAAAACATCCATCCAAAATGATCCTTCTGAGAACAATGAGATCATAATTCTATTTCATAACTTTGGCCACCCAGTTGATCACGCTGACGAAGAGGATACCAAAGACAAAAGTCCCTTGGCCGAATTAACCAGGATGTTTGGATAAGGGTCACCTAGCTTTATCCAAAAGTGTTTGACAAGGTCAGCACACTGAGTAAAGAGGACTCACAAACAATTGGAAAATCGATCGAGTCGCCTTAGAAGACGTTACAGTATAATGGTAGCTCAGTCTGGTGATATAAAAGTTTATATAGTGCCAGACTCCATAATGGCATATCTACCCTTCAAGGAAATGCTAGACAAAGGCTTGCTAAGACCCATAAATGTAAACATGGTCAAAAAAAAATACTCTGCCAAAAATGATGATTTAAAAAAAACAACAAAAAAGGAGTTAAGGTGGGTGTTCTACGCATATACCAATTAGGGCAAGCTGATTCATAGATCAAACCATCACATTTCCACATGGGGATATAAATGTTATCAACCTATGAACGTGACAAAAACGATATTTCTTTTATACCAGTGTAACCAAGGGAATGGTCTACTGTGATACCCTTAATATCATAGTTCTTTGCCACATTGGCTAAGGGTAAATAAAACGGCTAGACCATGATGAAGGTACCAAGGGGGTCATTCAAAAAAAAATGAAGAAGAAGAAAACAATAACAAAAAGAAATGAAAGAATGAACAAAAAGATAAAGACTCGGAATGAGCCCCCATATTAATGCCAAAAAGAGCTCATCCCTGTTCCCCTGGATACATGGTGTTGGAGAAAACCTTTGAAATAACATCTATTCCCCCACAGGATGAGACTAAATCAAGAGAGACCGAATAAGCTCATTATCAATCAGCTTAAACCTTTGTTGTGAAGGACACAACCTTGAAAAAAAATAGAAAGAAAAAAACAAAAACAAAAAAAAACAAAAAAACAAAAAAGAAAACAAAAAAAAAGCGAAACACATCACAAGGAGAGAAAAGCTCGCTAGGCTGAAAACCTAGAAGGGCAACCTAGGCAAAAGTTAGAGCAACCTGGTAAGCTGAAAACCTGAATAGGTGGCTCAGGCAATAAATTAGGATCAAGATTTTGGCAGAGTAATTTAAATATTCTTATGCGAATGGTCTGATTCTAAGTTAGGGCACAAGAATCATGGTCTGACTACCTTTTCAGAGGCAGAGTTCAAATGATGAATTCAAAGTCGTGATGTGAGATTGAGATACACTTTGTTCTCAGCAGTTCACTGGAGGATCTGTAAAATCATTCCTATTCTACCCAATTATTAATATTTCCCATACGACTCCACTTGCTTCTTTGGTTTCCCTTTTCCCACACCTGCTCAACTTGTAAATACAATCTCACCTATTTTTGACGCGTGTTTGTATTGTGATTTTCCCTGATTTAATAAGACATATGTTTTCCCTTAATATATAAAAATGAGAAGGTAATGAAAATTTAAAGTCGTGAGGACAAGATGTTCCTGTTACTTGATCTCGCCTCAAGCAATCAATATGAAGACTGGGCCTGACACGTTTCCAAAGCTAAGGTTGCTTCATCTGCTCTGTTTCAGTCATGGGTCACCTCGAATCTCTAAGGGTTGTGGTTTTGCGGGAAGTCTCTTCAAGTTCTAATTTGTTTTGCACCACTAACCTTTCTTGCAGGATGTCGTGACAAGTAGATGTGTCAAGTCTCAACCACTAAAGCTGGCACTTTCCAGGGTATATCCATTAGTCTCCAAAGCTCACTCTCATCCTTACTTCTTGAAGTTGGCTCTCCTCGAGTTTCTTCTCATAACCCACCCAAATCATTGGACAGAACACCTTCCTATGGCCGAACACGACGCCTTTCTAAGTTTCTATTATGCTTTAAGGTTTCCATCAATACCTCATAGTCGGAGCCGACATCTTCTCAAGGTTTCTGTCTCGTTCATGAGGCGTACTAGGGGTCACATTTTTTTTAAAAAAAAATCAAAAAAAATAATAAAAATCAACTTGGTATATCCCAACAGTCTAGTGTATCTCGTTCCCCGGCAACGACGCCAAGTATGGGTTAATTTGGACGAGACGTCTTGTTAACCCCAAATCTTTCAAACCTGGGATTTTACCACCTAGTCTATCATTCCTCTCCAAAATTGGAGCATCACCTCCAGGTCTTTTGTCAGTCAAGGGGTAATGCCCCGAATTTCAAGAAAGTTTGAACTGGGGCATCACCCTAAATCTTTTCAGTCGAAGGGCAATCCCCTGAAGTCCTCCCGATCCTTCCAAACTGGGGCATCTCCCTAGATTTCTCTTTCAATCAAGGGGCGGTCCCCCGAATTCACAAAAAGCTCAAACTGGGGCATTTCCCCAGATTTCTCTCTTCCAGTCAAGGGGCAGTACCCTGAATTTCCAAAAAGAAGGGCTTAAACTGGGGCATCTCCCCAGATTTCTCTCTTTCAATCAAGGGGCGATACCCCTGAAACTTTCAGTCTTTCCAAAAAAAAAACTGGGGCATCTCCCCAAATTTCTTTCTTCCAGTCAAAAGGGCAATCCCCTAAATTCCCAAGCAACTCAAACTAAGGCATCTCCCCAGATTTCTTTTGTCCCAGTCAAGGGAAGTTTCCCCCAAGACTCTTTCGATCATGTCAAACTGGGGCATCTCCCCCAGGTCATTATCTTTTCTCAACCCAAGGGCAGTACCCTGCGCTCCCAAAAAAGTTCAAACTAGGGTATCACCCTAGGTCTCTCTCTGTCAAAAGGGAGCGCCCTTAGCTTCTTCAATCTCCCTAACTAGGGCATCACCCCAGATCATTCTCCCAGCCTAGGGGTAGTACCCCTAAATCTTCCAATCTTTCCAAAAAAACGTGGGTATCACCCCAGATCCTTCCTCTATTCAAGGGGCAATACCTCTAACTCCTTCAGCCAGATTTTCCAAACTGGGACATCTTTCCCCGTTTTTTTTCTCTCCCAGCCATGGGGCAGTACCCCTAAATCTTTCAATCTTTCTAAAAAACTGGGGTATCACCTCAGATCCATTCCCAATCAAGGGGCAGTACCCCAAACCACCAAATCCTTCCCCAATGAAACTACACTTTCCAAGCAACTTAAACTGGGGCACCCCCCAGATTTCTCTCCTCTAGTAAGCCCTCCATACATCCCCGGTAGACCCCAGATCTCTCTCCCAATCAAGGAACAGTACCCTGAATCATCCAAAACAGCTTAAACTGGGGCATCCCCCAGATTTCTCTCCTCCAGCAAGCCTACCATACATCCCCGGTGGACCCCAGATCTCTTTCCCAGTCAAAAGACGGTATCCTGAATCACTAAACAGCTCAAATTGGGGCATTTCCCCATACTTCTCTTCCAGTCAAGGGGCGGTTCCTCTAAATCCCTTCAATCTTCCTAACTGGGGCATCACCCCAGATCTACTCTCTCAATCAAGGGGTAGTACCTCAAGGTTCTTTCAATCATGTTCTAACTGGAGCATCTCCCCAGATTCCTCTTTAAGTCAGGGGGTAGTCCACCAACCTTCAATCATCTCAAACTGGGGCATCCCCCAAGTGTCTCCTCTTTCGATCAAGGGGCAGTTCCCCAAAATCCTTTCGATCTTCATAACTGGGGCATCACCCCAGATTTTTCTCCCAGCCAAGGGGTAGTACCCCTAAAATCTTTTGATCTTGTTCAAACTGGGGCATCACCCCAGACTCTTTACCTTCAAATCACCTAAGCAGGCACCTTCAAAGTTTCCTCCTCAAACCGCCAAAGCTGGCACTTCCTAAAGACTCGCCACAATCGCCAAAGCCGGCACCTTCAAAGTTTCCTCCATAATTGCCAAAGCTGGCACTTCTCAAAATTTCCTCCTTAATCGCCAAAGTTGGCAATTCTCAAAGTCTTCTCCTTAATCGCCAAAGTTGGCAATTCTCAAAGTCTCCTTCTAAACTACTAAAATTGGCACTTCTCAAATTCTCTTCCCCAGTGGAATCGTAATCGCCAAAGCTGGCACTTCTCATGTTCTCTTCCCTAGTGGAACTGCAATCGCCTAAGCAGGCACCTTCAAAGTCTCCTCCTCAACTGCTAAAGCTGGCACTTTTCAAGTTCTTCCTTCCCAGTGGAACCACAATCGCCAAAGCTGGCACTTTAAGAAGACCCTTCCTCAATCGCCAAAGCTGGCACCTTTCAGGGTTTTTTTCCTCAGTCGCCAAAACTGGCACCTTTTAGGGTTTTCTTCCTCAGTCGCCAAAATTGGCACCTTTCAGGGTTTTCTTCCTCAATAGCCAAAGCTGGCACCTTTCAAGGTTTTCTTCCTCAATCGCCAAAGCTGGCACCTTTCAGGGTTTTCTTCCTCAATCGCCAAAGCTGGCACCTTTCAGGGTTTTCTTCTCAGTCGCCTAACAAGGAACCCTTTACCTTCCAGTCGCCTAACAAGGCACCCTTTACTTTCCAGTCGCCGAACAAATGGCACCTTTTACCTTCTAGTCGCTGAACAAATGGCACCCTTTTACCTTCCAGTCGCCGAACAAATGGCACCCTTTTACCTTCCAGTCACCGAACAAATGGCACCTTTACCTTCCAGTCGCTGAATAAATGGCACCTTTTACCTTCCAGTCGCCGAACAAATAGCACCCTTTTACCTTCCTGTCGCCGAACAAATGGCACCCTTTTACCTTCCTGTCACCGAACAAATGGCACCCTTCGCCAAACAAATGGCACCCCTCACCGAACAAATGGCACTCTTTACCTTCCCTTCACCGAACAAATGGCACCCTTTACCTTCCAGTCGCCGAACAGATGACACCCTTTACTTTCCAGTCAACCAGGAGGCAACACCCTCACCTTTACCTTCCTTCCAGTCGCCGAACATATGGCACCCTTTACCTTCCAGTCGCCGAACAAATGGCACCCTTTACCTTCTAGTCGCCGAACAAATGGCACCCTTTACCTTCCAGTCGTCGAACAAATAGCACCATTTACCTTCTAGTCGCCGGACAAATGGCACCCCTTTACCTTCCTGTCGCCGAACAAATGGCACCCTTTACCTTCCAGTCGCCGAACAAATGGCAACTGATAAGTGATTTATAACACAATAAATTAGATCTAGTTTGCTTAGGATTTTAATCATTATACACTGTATTTCCTTTATTTATTGTGATTTTTGCTTTCTTTCCACTATATTCTACTTGGGTATGTTATTTTGCAGAAACTAAGGTAATAAAAGGGTCAAAAATAAGAGAAAAATGACCATCAAATGATAAAGAAAACAAGAAAAACAAGCCAAAATGGAAAAATTCTCTTTTTATACTGAAATCCGACTCAGAAATGATCAAATCCGAGTGGAATGACTCAGAATGGAGCGTTGCCGAGTGAAATACTTCCCTGTTGGAGGTGAATCCGAGTTGAAGGTTCCCTATCAAAGCCATTCCGAGTGAAAAATGGCTGACCTTGAAGAAATATGTCCCTGTTAGAGGTGAATCCGAGTGGAAGCTGTCCGACTGCAACCATTCCGAGGGAAAAAAGGGACTGACCTTGAATAAATACTGCCCAAAGCTATTGTCTGAGTGAAGGAATGCTGACTGAAGCAGATCTGATTTGGGGAACAACTGCTTTTTCTGGAAAAATTGCCTCCGAGTGGAAGACTCTCGAGTGAGTTGATTCCGAATGAAAGAAACTCTGAACTTCAAAGAACAATTTGTCAGGCAAAGCCTTTCCGAGTAGTTTGTTTCAGAGAAAATGTCTTATAAAGCAAGGAAAAATCTGAGCGGGAATGAGTCTCTTCCGGGCAGACTCTCTCTCAAGTTTCACACTAAGCCCGAGTGAGATTCCAAGGAAAGCACATCCGAGTGAGTTGGGGCAAAGAGCTGTATTTCTGAGCAAAGCAAGGCTCGGACCTGGGAAGAGATTCTATCGGCCAGATTCTCCCAAGCTCCAATTTTCTGAGTGAAAGGTAAGGCCGATTCCCGAGTGAAAACAACCAATGGAATGATTGACGACTGAAGGCAATTTCGAGTGAGAAGCCAGTCGGACTTCCAAATGAATGTGTCCGAGTGGAGTGAAGAAAGAGTCGACTGAATTACTCCAAAGCAAATCCAAACAAGTTTCTCCGAGTGATTAAATTCCAGAGACATAACCGTGTGAAACATTTTAGGAGGTGCCGATTGAACCATTCGAATGAAAACTTCCCGATCCTGAGTGGGTCATATGAGAAAGAAGGAGGGCATGAACCTGTGCCGAGTGAGCCACTTTTCAGTCGGTTCCGAGTCCCTCTTCAGTCAGTTCCGAGCCACTTTTTGATCAGTACCGAATGAATGTTTCAATCGGTTCTGAGTCTCTCTTCGGTCGGTTCCGATTGAATGTTTCAATCAGAGTCACTCTTCAGTCACTCTTCACTCGTCCCTTCATCCAATTCAACACCGTCCAGCCCACAACGTTCAGCTCCTCAAATCCATACAACACCGACCAGTTCCTTCCAGCAACTTAACACCGTCCCCTCAAACCACAACACCGGCTCCATCCAACCAATACCGACCAGCTCCTCACAATAACAACACCGTCCAGTTCCTCTCCATAACGTCCAGCAACTAAACACCGTCCAGCAAAGCAACACCGAGCAAATCTTTCACTCGGTCTTTTGTGTACGAACAACACCTTTTCCACTCGGATTATTTCCCACTGTAGGTGTATACCGACTGAGGCACTAAATCCGAGTCAGAAGGAGAAAGTCGACCCCATATTCCCACCGAATGCCCATGCTGACTTGGATTTCCACTATCCAAGTGGATCCTTGACTTATAAAGGGGTGGCTGACAACAAAACAAAAGGGAAAATAATAAAAAATTCTTCACTAGCCACGGATCCCTATAATTGCTAAGGTCCAGGCTGTTTCTCCATCACATGCACTAAAAGTTTCCAACTTACAACGCGTTTTCTTAGTTGGCTTCCTCCCTTCCTTCGCCTATAAAAGGAGAAGCAATCCAAGCAGAAAGAAGAAGACGGACAGCATCAATTCTGATTGAGTTCTCTTTCTTTTCATACTTTAATTTCTTTCTTTTCTTTCCTTTCTCTCTTTCGTTTCTGTTTCCGTCCCTCTTTTCTTTCTTTTCTTTATTTCTTTCTTCGTTCCATTTCCTTTCTTTCGTTTTCTTTCTTTTTATTTTTCCGTCCCATTTCTCTTTTATTTTTATTTTTTTTCTTTCTTTTATTTTAAGAGTTATGAATTGTAAAAGTGAGTATTCCAATTTGTAATTGGTGGAAGAATATTGCAACAAGGAAATACAGTGGTAAATTATTCTGAGATTTTAGAGAAACCCGTAAGTCTTTATTTTTACCATGTCTTGTATGTTTTATTTTTCTATCATTTATATGAATTTGAATTATTTCATGAGTAACTAAATTAATTATCTTGGGATAAAGGGGGTGTGATAATATTTTATATTAATGTTATTTTGACTTTAAATTAAATAAATTTCTGTTTTCCATTTAGTTTAAAAAATGCTCAATGCTCTTAGTAATTCCTAACAAGAACCTAAGTGATAAAACTGTATACTTGTGGGTATATTAGTAAGTTTAAGTAATTAATAGAATCGAGAGATTTATTGTTACTGGAAAGTTTTTGAACTAAGCCTAAGTTTTTGAAATACTTTTTGTGACCTCGGTAAAATCGTAAAAGTAATCAAAATCTTTTGGGGAATTTTAAAAAGGGATTTTCACAAAATGATAATGGGCCTTTTCTAAGGATTAAGCAGCGCTTTCCATAGGTTAGGTACATTAATAGGATTCCGAGAGGAACATATTAATTAGCTTAAGGAAAATTCACCTTGGAAAACTTAATTTGATTCTTATTTATGAAAAGTTAAAATTCATTAACATAAAATAGAGTCTTGATCCCCCGAAATAACCTTTTATATTACGCGACATAACCCATGCGCTTGCGGGCCCTGTCAGCAACCCTTTACCTTCCAGTCGCCCAACAAATGGCACCCTTTACCTTTCAGTCAACCGGGAGGCAACACCCTCACCTTTACCTTCTAGTCGCCGAACAAATGGCACCCTTTACCTTCCTGTCACCGAACAAATGGCACCCTTTATATTCTAGTCGCTGAACAAATGGCACCCTTTACCTTCCAGTCGCCGAACAAATGGCACCCTCTACCTTCCAGTCGCCGAACAAATGGCACCCTTTACCTTCCAGTCACCGAACAAAGGCACCCTTTATTTCCAGCCTACCGAGGGTCAACCCCAATCTTTTCATCTCCGGTCAATTGAGAATTGGCCCCCAATCTTCTCACCTCCTGTTAACTAAAGACAATCCTTTCACTTCCTGTCATCCTAAAAGATAATTCCCAGTTAACCGCTTCCTGCTGAAACTGGTGCACCGCCCCAATTCTATTTACTCAAAAAAACAAAAAAACAAAAAAAACAAAAAAAAAGAGAAAAAAAAAGAGGCAAATGTGAAAAAATGCTCTTCATTAAAGGGGAAAAGTTCACACCGACTCATTGATTGCCAACACCGTCAGATGCCATACCGATTAAGAGGTCCCGCCTGGCCCCTACATCGGTGTTCATATATTTACTTCCTTTTCACTTTTAAAACACGGAAGCTTCGTGTTTCTCTTGTGGAAAAGAAGTAAAGAGGGGCATCTGTGAACATCTCTTTTGGTCCGGCCCAAATACCAAAGATTTAATTAAAAAAAAGCACCAGACATCCGTTGCCCAAATCAGGGATCATTGAAGAATTTCCAAGTCTGACTTCGGATGAGCGTTTTTCTCGAAAAGGAATATTCCCCAAGTGGAAAGAATTCTGAAAGGACTGAATTCCGACTCGAAATGATCATTTCCAAGTAGGGTGACTCAGAATAATCATTTCCGAGTATGGTGTCTCCGAGGAGACGCTGCCGAGTGGGATGTCTCCGAGTGAGGCATTTCCGAGTGGTCTGCTTCCGAGGGAGTTACTTTCAAACGAAAAGGCTCTGACTATGAGTGAATACCTTTCGGGCAGAGACTCTTTTAAATTCCATATGTCCGAATGATCATTTCCGAGTAAGGTGTCTCTGAGTGAGACGTTGCCGAGTGGGATGTCTCCGAGTGAGGCATTTCTGAGTGGTCTGCTTCCGAGGGAGTTACTTCCGAACGAAGAAAAGGCTCTGACTATGAGTGAATACCTCTCGGGCAAAGATTCTTTTAAGTTCCATATGTCCGAATGATTGTTGCCGAGTGGTATGTCTCTGAGTGAGGCATTTCTGAGTGGGTTGATTCCGAGGGAAGTACCTCTGAGTGAAAAGAGACTCTGACTTCAAATGAGTACCTCTCGGGCGAAAATACATCCGAGTGGTGAATTCCCGATTGAAGCTACTCTGAATGAAAAAGGGACTGACTTTGAATGAATATCTCCCGGGTGGAGATACACCCGAGTGAAGGATTCCCGATTGAAGCTACTCTAAATGAAAAAGGGACTGACTTTGAATGAATACCTCGTGGGTGGAGATACATCCGAGTGAAGGATTCCCGATTGAAGCTACTCTGAATGAAAAGGGACTGACTTTGATTGAATACCTCCCGGGTGGAGATACATCCGAGTGAAGGATTCCCGATTGAAGCGATTCTAAATGAAAAATGGCTGACTTTGAATGAGTACCTCTCGGGCGGAGATACATCCGAGTGAATAATTCCCGATTGATGCCACTCTGAATGAAAAGCGAGTCTGATTTGGGATAAGTGCTTTTTCTAGGCAAAGATGTTTTCGAGTGTAGAATTCCCAAGTGAATTGATTCTGAACGAAATGGACTTTGACTTTGAAGGAGCACTTGTCGAGCAAAGGTATATTCGAAAGGGATGTCTCCGAGTGAGGCATTTCCGAGTGGATCATTTCAAGGGAATTACTTCTAAGCAAAGAAAGCCTCTGACTATAAAAGCTTCCGGTTTCAACACTTACCACATTTAGCGACCTCCTTAAGCTCGATCCAACACCTACGAGCACCGAAATGAATGACCCATTAATCATTAACAATACCCATTGCTTCTAGAACCTCCGTCAAGCTCTGATTCATCATGAAAATGAAAAATCAAGACTTCCCATGTAACATCCCAAATTTTAAAATAGAGGATTAATTAAGGAAAATAAATATTGACAAATTGAATGTGAGTTATTTAATGTCCCAAACTATTGAAAATAACTAAATTAAGATTTTTAGGGACTGTTGGTGAAATATGCAGACCGGTTAAGCTGAAAATGAGCCCGGTTGAGATATGGGTGTCGAACCAAGTATCTCTGATTGAGATAGTATTGGTCAGGGCTATTGAGAATAATATTGGGAATCCGAACATATATTCGAAATAATTTTTAGATAAAGTATTGAGCCCGAATGGAGAGCCTGTTAGTCATAAAACGATAAAATCTTAATGAATGAGTTAAAATTAAAAACCAAAAGCCCAAAACCCTCTCCCTTTTCACGTGCGTTTGCTGAAGCTTTTGGAAGCTCATTTTACTTTTTCTTCTTATTCATCTCTCTTTATCTTTTCTTCTTCCTCCTCTCAAACCCTAGCCAACGTGGTGACCCTTCTCCTCCATTTTCGTTTTTGAAGAAGCTTGGAAGAGGACCATTGGAGCTGAATTCTTCTTCCTCTTCTCCTCCATTTTTGTAGCCCTCTTTTCTCCCCTTGGGACCCATTTTGTTTTGGGTGTGAGGTAAGCTCCTTTCACCATTTTTGGATGGGTTAATGATGATATTATGGGGTGCTATGATTTAGAAGAGTCATGCATGTGAATGGGTGATTGTTGGAGCATTAAATGCTTATGAATATGGGGTTATAATGAAGGATAAGTGTTATAAATGCAATTATGGTTGGAAAATAATGGAGATTAATGATGCTTTAATGTGAGTTATTGGGTTTTGAGGAAACCCTAACTTTGAGATTTGGGGAAAATAGTTAATGTTGATTTAAGAATATGCCTTATGAAGAAATGCATGACATTGAGAAATATGAATGTTGGTTGATGGTGTTTTGTAAAGGTTGGGGCTAAGATTGCCTTGTAGCCCTTGAATTTAATGAATGTGGCCTAATGGGAAGGAATTCTCGAAGCCTAATAAATGATAAAAATGATGTCTATAACATGTCTAGTACATGTTATGAAATCATGGATATGACTATGATTATATAGAATTGAAATGGTGTCTTCAATAGTGAATTAATTGAGGTTTTACAATGTATATTAATGTAGGACCTATTCCAAACGACGAGGCGGGTGCGTCTTATCAATCGGAATTCTTCTCTTGAGGTAGGAGAGGAGTCTTATGTTCTAAATGCATGAATTTGAATGTTATTTGATTGCCATATGTGTTGGTATGCATGTTAGCCTTGCTTGAAATGTTACGGGAAATTGTAATGTGGAGTGTGGTGTGGATTGTATGTTTGGCAACATGCCTTGATGCATTTAGAATATTCATGGTGTGTTATATGGTGGTGTAGAATGACAAGTGATATGGTGTTATGCTTGTATCTACCATGAATACAAGATGAATGTTGATAATGTTTGATAGAGAATGTTTGAAGTTCTTGTATTGATGTTAAAGTTGAGTAACAAGAATGAGAACAAATGAGAATGCCATACAAAGACTTAAACTAATGTGAATAACCAACAATAATAAAAGCTTTGGGATGATGTTGGTAATGGTGTTGATGATGTTGTTTGGTGAGTGGCATGTATAGGATGCATAGAGTGAGGAATGCATATGATTTGCATTTGCATCCATGGCATACTGCATAGCTGCCGGTGTTGGAATTTTAGGGGATTCCCCCGGTTGGCCCGGTAGGAGGGCGGCTCTGTGCATGAGCAATTTATATTTTCCCCTGTGACTCGGTGTGTAAGTCACGAAGCTGCCCATGTTGTGCTACGGGGAGCCGCATGTGGTTGACCCTTGTGGGGGGTGGCTCTCGATGAGCAGGTGTCCCCGGTGGTCCTTGGGATCACAGCTGCCATGATATAATTCATGGTTGGCCCGCAACACCTTATGTTGATATGTTGTATACCGCGGTCATGGTGAAAATGACCAGGTGTTGCAAGATGGGCGATGCGGTTTAATTGGTGAATGCATGTAAAATTTAAGAATAAGTGTACACATTTTACTACTGCAGTAGGGGTATGCTTAGATGATCATACTTGACTCTCACATTTGGTGTTTATATTCCCATAGTCAGATATGTAATTGTTGAAATATTCCTTTGTGCATATGCATTAGCTTAAGAGCATTTGTATATAGCAAGAAGGTATGCCAAAGATGATGAGATATGATGATGGATGTGATGAGGATGTAAAAATATATTTTAAGACAACATAAAAGATATGGATACCAAATAATGGTTATGTGATAGTTCAATTGTTGAGGGACGTGATTATGTATGTGCTTGTGTACTTTGTTTAGAATTGTGATGTAATTGTGATAAATGTACGATGGAATTGTGATGGTATATGGCATGGTGAATGTTATGAATGTGCAAAGTATACATGTTTAGATGCATTTATACATAATCACATGGTATTCATATTCATACCTTTGGAATGTGGACTCACTCTCCCATGTTGTCTATTTTTAGACTTGTGATGAAGGGTACTCATGGGAAGGGGTTGACATTTGGAAGTACACTTTGCTTGAGGAGGTAAATAGTAGTGCAGGAAGTGCCTTGGCCGGCGAGGTCTAGATTTTGTATAGCATGCTTTGTATATGGATGTTTATTTTGATATCTAGAATGGTAGTAGATGAATTTGGTGGTCATAGAGGAAAATTGGATCTTGGTGTATGACCAATTTTCATTTATGACCCAATGAGGTAATGAATGGATGATGATGTGTGTTGATGTCTAAGATTTGAATGAATGAAATTGGCAGAATTTGTGGATGTATAATGATGCAAAATGAGGTTTCATGTTATGTATTAATGATTGGCAAATATAATAGATGAAGAGTTTGAATTAGTATGAATTTATGGATTAGAAAAGATTTTAGGGGGTAAAGATGAATGAGACATGTTATAAATATACAATATGATGTATAAGACATGTTAAAATTAAATGAATTGGAGTAGAATAGATTATGGTATAGTAAGTTGCATGAAATTTCCATAGCTGGTCGTTTTCTGCATAACTCGCTCAAGCCAGTGAGAATCTCGCTCGAGCGAGATTGTTATGAAATAGGGTTTTTGGCCTCTGGCCTGCTTTCGCCCGAGCGGGTGTTTATCTCGCCCAAGCGAGATTGATGTAGAATCAGAGGTTAACCTCTGGAATATTTTCGCCCAGGAGAGAGGGTGGACGCTCAAGCGAGGGGGAAGAGAATTAGATACTGGACGATTTTTGCCCAGGCGAGAGATGCCTCGCCCAAGCAAAAATCGGCCAGAGAGTTACCAATGTTGCTGGAGCAATCTCGCTCAAGCGAGACATGTCCCGCTCAAGCGAGATTGGTACCTATTGCATACCTCCTTCCCTCGCTCAAGCGTCTCGCTGGCTCGCTTAAGGTTTCCCTTCGTATCTTGCTCAAGTGAGACAAGGCTCGCTTAAGCGAGATGGACCCCCTGATGCTCAAACCTTTCATTCGCTCAACTTTTCTTCGCTTCGCCCAAGCGTAACCACGCTGACTCGCTCAAGCGGATGCGATTCTCGCTTGAGCGAGTGACACCCTGTTGCACATCTTCCTTTGGTTTCAAATTTTTATATTTTCTTTGCAATAAAATTCATTCATGCATTATTTTGAAAGGAGTTTGAACCCGGTAGGAGTCATGGAACTTCATGAGGTCCTTTCTCTTAAATTTTATTTTTGCAACAATTAATTCAACTGGTTCTTCCGCTGTCTCTCATTGGATAATTACTAGGAAATTATCTTTTAAATTCTACCCTCTCATATCTTCATATATGGGAGTGGTTTATCATAGATCCAGGTGTTGAACTAAGAGCTTCACCACTTATTTTTTCATTATCGAGTAATGATCTTTAAATCGTGAAAAATTTCCCCGTATTTCCGGGGTGTCCCATCCCACATGCAATGGGTACCATGGCTAGAGAGAGAAAGTGAAAGGGATGAAGAAAACTTGAAATTGTTGGTACCCAAAGACTCACCTCGAAGCCACAGTCCCTAAAACGTAAATAATTTAAGGCCCCGACATGAAAAAGGTCCCTCGATTTGAAGCTTAAAACCACGGTCATGGAAGAAGGAAATGGAAGCTCATCCTCTGCCATTCATGCCCGCGAGTTTCATGAGGAAGGAAGGGAAAAAGAAATTCATTTCATTAAGGGCAAAAACATCTTTTGTAAATTCCTTTTTCCATTTTTCTTTTATGACTTAAATTAAAACTTTTACTTTTAATCCTTAGTAGCTTCTAAATTTACTGCCACTTATTTAAACTTTATCTAAATTTTAATAATCCACCAATCAAATAATTTTATTTAATTTCATAACATCTAATTATTTAAAATTATATTTATATTAATTAATAATGATTTCTAAAAATCTAAAATTAATTTGATGACAATTATTAATATTTTTCTGTCAATCATAGATTTTAAATTAATTAACCGGGATGTTACACTTATCCTCTGCTAGGGTTCTTCTCTAGACCATTAATCTTATTAAGAATTACGAAATTATTATGGCGATCCAAAGCTCATCAAACTATCCAATTTGAAGTGCCTTTCTTTTCTTTCTTGCTCTTTTTTTTTTGTTTGAGTCTTCACAAGTCAAAATTCTTAGATTCTCAATTTTCATTGAGTCAAACTTAATTTTGTTTAGCTAGTTTTAGATAGATCCTAAACTCCATCAATATTTAAAGATTACGAGTCAATTATAATTAATGCAACAAATACGTACCTTAAGAGAACATTCGATTCGTGATGATCATGGGGCATAGTGAATGCATTTCTTTGATGGCTGAAATTTCCCACTCATAATAACTATCTCAATTGGGCAACAATTTTATCAGATAAGAACAGAAACTGTTCATTGGGTACTACATGAATGGGTTAACTCATCATAGACCATCCAAATAAAAAACCCAACCACATAAATCCTCTAAATAATTAATTAATATAATTATTTATATTATATTATTATAATATGATATTATTTTATTAATTTAATAATTCTAATCGATGTAATTTGAAATTAATAATTATAAAGTATCCAACAACTATTTAAAGGATTTAGGTTTGAGGGGCAATGGAATTGGCAACCTGAACTTCGTTTTTATCATGTTGAGTTTGAATTAGACTGCGTGAATGTGGTAACTGTTTGGAAGAGCATAAATGCTTTCTCTACTCCTTTGCACATGATTGTATAGGATTGTAATATTTATCTCAATAGTTTGGTGGTTTTCATATAAAGAGATCTTGTAATTCTTTAGCCAGTTGTTTGGCTAAGCTTACTTCGAATATTCTGATAATGTCTGGATTGAACTGTTGCCTATAAAGGCTCATTGTTATCTCGATCCAGATTTTCTGTAATTTGATATTTGAATGGTAAAAAAAAGATAAGATAATGGTTAAAGGAAAATTACTCAGCACATGTAATTCCTTAGTCAATTATTTGGCCAAGCTTAATGATGTCTGGATTAAAAGGTTGCATATAGAGACTAATTGTTATCTCGATTTAATTTTTCTGTGATAAGATAACAATTAAAGGAAAACTACTCACCACAGAAACCAAAACCTAAAAAACTTGTTATAATGTGTGTAAATTTTTTTGTTTGAGTTAAATATGATTTTCATCTCGTAGAAGTAGTAAATTTTAATTTTTGTCCCTACAATTTTTTTTTACATTTTTCAACCCTATTAAATTATAATATTTTAAAAATATTCCCCTTCATTAAATGGTCAATGTTAATAATTGATTTATTTGATAGATCTTTACATAATTCAGTGATATATCATCTAATTATCTTCGGGATTGATATAAGAAGTTTTGATGTGAAAACATATTTAATTTCTCATGATATTTTTTTATTAGGGTAATTGATACGTTTACATATTTTTCATATTTTCATGTTTCCATTAATAACTTCTAAATTAAATAATACAAAAGATAATTAGACAACATATCGAATCACAATATGAGAATATGTGAAAAAAATTACAATTAATAGAATATAAATTATTAAAACAAAATAATTAAATTGATAAAGGACTGCTTTTGAGCAGAGCTGGCAATTCGGGCGGGCGGCCCTAAACGGGCCGAGCTTTATCGGGTTGCGGGCCATTTAGGGTCGGGCCAAAAAAGGCCCGTAAAAATTCAGGCCTTGAAATTAAAGACCCTAGCCCGGCCCTCAACGGGCCGCGGGCCACTTCGGGCGGCCCGCTTAAAAAAAGTTTAAAAAATAAATTTATAAAAAAATTGTTCTATGAAATAATACTATTTAATTAAATTAGCTGGAAAAAGTTTTAATTAAAACGACATTACCGAATGATAAAGGCACACGATTAAAAAAATATACATATATCAAAGATCATGATTTGGGTAAACATATAGGCTATAGCTAAAAAATTATGGACATACAGCTTTAATTTTTATCGTAATCAAATTAAAAATGCATATAACGTAGCGCATAACTATTGGTGAAGTCATAAAGTGATATTATCAATTCATAACGGCAACACTGTGAAACTTTATTAAGGTGAAGTCATGAACTACATAACTATTGGTGTTGACATAAAGTGATATTATCTTATGGAGATGACATTATGTTTGACTTTCTATATTATGTTTTTTAATAAAATGTACAAAATCAATCAAAGAAAATATTATGGAAGAAAACAAAATGCACAAAGTTGAATCATATATTTCATAAAAGTCCATAATAAAAGTCACAAAAGCAAGCACCTAACATAACTAAATATTATTATTTTTATTTTTTAAAAATAATCGGGCCGCCCGCGGGCCACACGGGCCAGCCCGCACTCGGGCCACTTTTTTCGGGCTTTTTTAGGGTCGGGCTTTTTTTTCCACGTATTGATTTTAATTTTTTATTTTAAGCCCGCACACTACATTTTTATGGGCGGGTTCGGGCCGGCCCATGTGGGCCAGCCCATTTTGCCAGCTCTACTTTTGAGTATCATATATTAATGAAAGATAAGTGTAAGAAAAACATTAATAAAGGATGAAAAATATAACAAAATTTTTTATGGGAATTAAAACTGAAATTTAATAATTTTACAAAAATAAAAAATATATTTATCCATCTTTATTTTTAATATACATAAACCTCCATCAGGTCTCTACCAATTACATCAATAATGAGTTTGTTACCCAATCACTGCAACAAAATAAAAAATTTAATTAAAATAAAAATTAAATATTTATCATACAAATTCTACTTTCATGCATCAAATTTTTAATCATACCCAGATATTTTTATGTAAATCAAATTATTGCATAATTTTTCAAAGTAAATTGTGTCCAAAATATTTTTTAGATAAAATAGAAACATAATTTTAAATAGATTATTAATAATAGTTCAACACAATATTTTAAAAATAATTAAAATTACATAATAGATAGGGTTAATGAGAATCAGGCAAGCTATTTGAAAAATTTTGGGCGGAGGCAATATATTACTTTACACATTAAATATACTGTGATACAGATAATGATAACGTAGGTAAGTAAATATTAAAGACAAAATACATTGTGAGGACGTGTTTAATTTAGATTACAAAAGATCATTGATTAGCATCTCAAGAAAAATTAGAAGCATGCTGCAAATGTTTAAACAATAACTAAAGCGCTTCGTTTGCGCTGTACTAAATGAAAATTAAGCTTCATATCCGACAGAAACTATCAGCTTGTTTGGTTGGCACTCACTTCTCCATTAGCAACAGAGGTTTTCAAAAGAAAAAAATTAATTTTACGGGTAACAAAGTTTTAACTGTTTAGAATGACGTGAAAGATTAATATCCATCTTTAAATTTTTCTATTTCCCCAAATACAAACCAATCATCCCTTATGCCGCTCAGCAAACTGCAGAACAGCAGGTCCAAAAAAAGAATTTCCAACAGGCAACAGTTGAAATTTGAAACTGACAAAACAGTTTCAAACAGCCTAAATTTACTGTTGACGTAACATTACAAATATTTCAAGGATAAATGAATGATTTGTTATAACACAAATTTTGTTATAGTTGGAAATAAGTGGTAATTTTTTACTTTCATTTAACATATTCTTTTAACGCCACACCAAACAAGTTCGATCACAACCTCCAACGCATTTTTAACGAGAGTATACTATTTACACAAGTAAAATGCAATCAAAGGAGTTTGAATATTATACAACGTTATCAACCAGATGAGAGTAAACAACAATGGAGGTGCCAGATAGACAACTGCTATCACAATTTGCAACCTTTTTACAGGGCATATATCCCCTAGTTTACAGCAAAAAGATATACGTATGAAATACAAAGCAAATCAATCATGATGATACATGACTTAAAAAATAAAATAAAAAATAATGACCTCTTCCAAACTAATTTGCTCTAGTATACAACACAAACCTGAAACAAACCAATCTCAATTTATTAGTGATATAAACATTTCAAGGTGTGCTCAAAATATGTGAAGCTTGCAGTTTGAGATTTCCTGCTTGACAACCTTCCAAATTCTACCAAGTACCAACCACAGATTGTTAGGAAAAACTTTATCATGGCATCGTGCCTCCTCGTTGCACTCCACTGCTCAAAAAATTCATATACAGAACAGTAGCATGCTGCACCGACAAAAAAAAAGCCTCTTTAAATGATTTTAATTGTACAAGTTCTTAACTTACAGAGCAACTGATGCTTTTTCTAAAAATTTTAAAGAAAGTAGAATGGAGGCACGGAAAATCTAATGCAAACAAGCAAATATGTCCAGAAGGGAACTGACAAATAATAATGAAAAAAGGAAGAGCAAAATCTCATTCAAATAGTGATATGTGTAACAAGAAGGGAGCAAAAAGATCTATAAATGCAATAGGTTTGCCTCTTCCATCTTCCTTCAAGATCCACAAAGCATCCCAACCAAGTCATCCATCTCCTCCCTCTCTTGGACTTTCAATCTGACCCAAACAGAACTCCATTTCTGCCATCACTTTCATCTCTTCCACAATCACTACCACCAATGTAGATTCCATCAAAAGTTGTGGACATATTGTCCTCCCTTTTGACAGGTCAGTTGGGTATCCTCGGTTGAATTTGAATACCTGTTTCATCCAGTATTTGCTAGCATAACAGTGCTGAGCTAAAAGGACTCTTCAAATTGCTTGCAATAATCCATGATTGGCCACCTCTATTGCAATTCCATTAACATCTCATGGATTTTTCGACAAGGAAATCTGAAATCACGTGAACAGTCCATGGTGGAGTGCTGGCTGGGAGCAAACATACCAACTACATAGGTACTAGTATTAATATAGAATATATAATAAAACTCAAGAAAAAAGTATCCATCCCAAGGGAAAAGATAATCTTTTCTATACTTAGACCTAACTCAACCCTAAAAGCAAGCTTATGGGATAAAGATTTCCCAAACCTTTATAAACTCTCGTTTAGTAATATCTCCATGTGGTATCTCAAAATTCCTTCCTCAACTTTGACACTGGAAACCTGGAGCAGAGATTGTATAACTGATTTTGTTTTTATATTGAAACTAGAAGACCAAGGGCGTAAATGATTGCACCAGAAAATGTGAGGCAACACAAGTCCATTTTTGACCAGCTGAAGGTAGCTCAATATAAGATGTATGATAGGCTTTAATGCCATCTTGAATTTGGGTTGGATTTGATATAATTCAATCGTAAAAACTAGCTCATAAGATTAAGACTGCCTAAGCCTTCGTAACTCTACTTTGGCATATCTATAGCAGATGTGAAATTTCAAAAGATACAGCTCAACAAATGGAAACACATAAACCAGAATTGAAGAGATCAAAAAAAGAGAAAAGGAAAAATAAAAGATAACAATCAGAGCTGATATAGAGTCAGCCCTCCCTGTCCTAAACCACCAATTCAATGCAAAATTCTGTCATGCCCCTTCACAATTACCTGCCCCTTCCTTATTCACATTTCCATTCCACTTCCATCATTGCACAGTTCTCCTCTCCAAAGCCTTGCTGCCATGTTTACATTCTTTTCAGACTCTTGCACTACTGTTTCCTCCTTACTTCGAGTACCATTCTCATATCTCCTCTGATAAATACATATAATTTCCCTTAGCCCAACACTTTCTAGTGTACCCAGTTTTACTTTATATATATATATATATATATATATATATATATATATATATATACACACATACATATACTATATATATATATATATATAATTATATATACACATGTCAAATGTCCATCATGCATCATCTGGGAAGGAAATTAACAGCATAAGTTTAGAAAATAATCGCCTTGGCAGAAGTGGGAATCTAAACTCACAATCAAAGACAGTTGTGATGAAAAATGAAAATAAGCGTCTTTCTCTACTCTCATCACCCAGAACAAGTAAAATATATAATTCAAATCATTCTTATAGATTTCCTCAAGAAGATTGCAATAATTATATTTATGCCAAACTCAAAGGGGAAAACAAGACTAGTTTCCTCAGCCCATACCTTGTGCTGAAATGCCGGCAACTACAGTCTTCATCATTTTGCATAATGTTTTAATCTTTTAAGCACAACTAGCTTATAGAACCTTCGGGTCCGGAAATACAATGCCAGACCAACCAAAAATGAAAGAAAAGCCACACCTGCCAGAATAAAAAATGACACCATGAAACAGTGGATGCCAAAGCATGAGTTATCTTCTTTATCTGCTTGGTTATCATAAATATATCCAACAACTTTCACAGAAAGTATGTAAGATCCAAGCGGACTCGCTGCGGCAATAGCATTGAAAATGGTACCCATATGCTTCACACCAAATATCTCAGAGGTGATTGTAGGCATCAAAGACCAATGTGCACCATAGCAGATACCCACCAGGACAGGACCCAAATACAAATTTCCAGGGAAACCAAAAGCTATAGTTAAATGTCCAAGAATCATTGTCCCTAGAGTTGCAGTCATCAAGAGGGGCCTTGGCCAACCTTTATTGTGCATGATATAATCTGATATTTGGCCACCTCCAAAACGACCAAGAAAGTTCCACATACTCCATAGTGACACCAAATTATTAATCTCAATAGTACTATAGCCAAGAGATTGCCCTATTTGGCTCATATTATTGATTGTTGCTAGCCCAGAGCCCAACCCCGATATCATGGTAATGAACAACATCCAAAAATCAACTGTACACATAGCTTGCCAGAGGTTCTTTTCTTCTTCATGGGGCAACATGTCATCTGATGTCACCTGTACCTGCCCCTCATCACTAGGTAGCTCTTGGTATTCCACTTCATCCACTGGTGGAGAATAATTAGAAGAAGCACCCTTGTGTGTGGAAGCATCCCTCTCATTGGTGTAGGACTGTGCAGATATCCATGACTCCTCCCACTGGGCTTTGGTAGCAATACCAAAAGGTGATGCTAGCAGAACCACAAGGACTACAAATAGGAAAATCCGTGCCCAATAAGGTAAACTAACAAAGTTCTGTAAGATTATCATGAACATGAGATAAGCAACAATGATCACAGTGACCACAGAGAAATCATCCAAGTGCTTCTTGTAATCGCCACCATTCACTTCATATATCCTCAGCAAAAACATAAACAATATGCATATCAATGCAGGTAAGCAAGCAAGCAACAGAAGGTAGGTTGTTGGGTCGCCATCACAAAACACATGGTAGAGTTGGATCAAGATAGCTCCACTGAGTCCAAGAAATCCCTGAAGAAGAAAATTCCAATTGAACCAAGTTATCTTTTGGGTAAATTAATAACATGGTTCAAAAACTTATTTTGTTTTATTTTTTAATCTTCATTCTTAATTACAAAATTATCATTAAATTTTATATTCTTTAAAAGTTTGTACAGAGAGCACATAAAAACAACTTTTTCCATTCTGTACAGTGTTTCATGTACAAACTTTGGACTCGGGCGACAAAGTCTCGAAAATATAACTCATGTCTAGTTATATTCGTCTAAATACTTAATGGAAAAATAGTATCTAATGGAAAAATACCGGTGAAGTATCTAAAATTATGGAATCGTGTTACACGAGACTGATACAAGTACCCATGCTTCCTAGATAGAAACTAGAAACATTAGGAGGAAACATCTTTTTTTGTATTATTATTCATGAGGGTGGAATGGAAACCTAATTTAGGATCCAAATGATTAGTTGTTGTTGTGTATGTATGGGTTACCTTCATGATACCAATGATGGTGCCGCTATAGCGAGGAAAATTGCGCAAGCCGGTAACGACGTTGGTGGTATTCAAGAAGGTTTGACCGTTAGAGGCGAGCCAGGCAAAAAAGCACATAACCGGAACGGGCGGTGGGCTGATGAGGCCCACGACGGAGGCCCAAATGAATAAGAACCCGAAGAAGCACTGGATGGCCCCGGCGGCGACAACGACCCAGGGCCCAGCGAGGGAGGCCCATTTGGAGGGTGGGACGTGGGAGTGGGAGTAAGGGGTGACGGCGGAGTAGAGGAGGCCGGAGAGGATGCCGAAGTTGGCGCCAATGTCTTTGAAGACAGAGACGGTGTCGAGGGTGGATTGATCGTAGGATTGTGTGGACTTGAGCACAGGAGAGTATATGCTGAAGGTGTACGATGCACCGCAGCTCCACTGGATCCAAATCGCCGCGGCTACCCCTGTCCACCGATTCGCCACCCACTCCATGGCGGGTTCTAATTCTATTCTGTCATCCAATTATTCTACTCTCTCTTCGATTGAGTTGAGATTCCACTTTGTTCCGGTGTTGTGGGGACCAAAGTTTGAAAGGGTACGTTTTCTAATTACCAACAGTTATAAAAAGTGGGACTAAACTTGACGCCATAAATTAGGAACACGACACGACATTTGAATCACACACCTATTATGTGTTGACGAGAAAACAAAAACAAAAAAATACACCTCTTTCGCACGCAATGACGCAAATATGTCTATGTACATTTGCAGTTTGTGCGATTCATGAGAATGCATTTATAAATATAAATTACAATAATTATTAAAACAGCAGACACTAATCCTAATCCTTTGCAGAACGGACGCTAAAGATATTCTTTTCTCACATACTTGATACCTCTTTTCCCCTATCTTTTTCATCTTTCTCCAGCAAATCTTTGCAATGAATGAGGGAATTTTGGATTATTAATGGTTTCAGTGTAAAAAATGTCTTTAAAAATAATTGATGTAAAAACTATTAATAATATAAAACTCTATGATCTATCATAGAATTTCCCCAAATCAAATATTACTTTATTCATTCCTTTATGTTTGGTAAGCGATTAGGACATTACCAACCGACATACACAGTCAACAATATAGACATAAATGAAGCATATCCAACATATCTTGTTATCAGGCTATTAGCAACTGACACGCAATTGTCTTCGACATACCCCCTACATAATAGACAATCTAGAAGCCTCCATGAGCTTCAACCATGCAAAATACGAAAAAGGTGTTGATCTGGTCTAGATACCGGTCTAAGGACAAGAGGGTAATTTCACCCGCCTTCAGTCATGTATCAGTGTCGCAGGTGAAACCTCGGATTGTATACCGGTACGAGCTATTCTCTCTACCAGAAAGTCTAGGTCATCACCATTGCACACCGAAAAGTAACCTGCTAACTCGACAAATAGTATAAGGTACAGCCGTTAGGAAAGGTGTGCGTTAGAGATGCGGAGGTGCTCGCGTCGTATGTCAACTTTTTGCAGAATTGTACTGACACATGGTACGGAATGTCTCCTAACCCTAAGGGACTCTTATGTCCCTCGCAAGCATATAAATACCAAACAATACACAACAATGGTACATTTTTCTCATTCTCTAACTTACGCTCGAGCTTACTGCATTCCATAATTGTTTGTTGACTTGCGTCGAAGTGCCTTTGTAGGTGACATCGCCTTGAAGTTGCATGTGCAAATATGCAAAGTAGTTTTGATGAATGACAAAGTATTCATGATGATAATGGAACGACATAGGTTCATAAACAAGAAGGTTCAAGCACAAAGACAATGGCTAAGAACAAAGAGATAAAGATGCTTCAAAAAGAGACAAGAAGCTAAAGAGATGGAAACATAAGCTATGGAAGACAAGGTGGATGTCATGAACTCAAATCATGAAGAACAAGCTTATAAGTTGAAGAAGAATCAAGGAAACAAAGCATAAAGATCAAAGGAACAAGCCATGGGTCAATAAATATCAAGAACACATCAAAGACCTTGAAGAATTGTATTAGGTATATGTCCTAATCGATTACCATACTGGAATAATTGATTACCATGACTCTGTTTATGACACAATCGATTACAACAAGAAGGACAATCAATTACCTAGGTTCTGGAGTGAACATAATTGATTACATAGGTTCTGTGTTGTTACTAATCGATTACATGCCAAGTCACAATCGATTAGAAAGTCTCTGTTTGTTTAGTAATCGATTGCATCTATATCACAATCGATTACCATGCTGCGTGATAGAAATAAATGCATCAAGTATCACTTACAATCGATTACAAGGTTTGTACAATCGATTACCAAGGTTCTGTCTCCAAGTTAATCGATTACATGGAAAAGCCTAATCGATTACAAGGCCTATTACACTGAAGAAAACGAAGAGTAATCGATTACAGCTCGAGGGCTAATCGATTACCATAGTGTCAGAATGTGGGAAAAATGCTTTAAGTGGAACTCCAGCTCATTTCTCCACTCCCACTTTTGTGCCCATACTTGAGGTATCCGTTGGGAACATTGTGCAACGGCTAAGAGCTTCCAAATGGCTATAAATGGAGCATGAATTCAAGCAAGAAAAACAGGAGAGACCAAGGTACTAAACAAGGCAATCAACATCCTTCTTCTAAAGGTCTTCTTGTTAAATTTCTCTTGTATACTCTGTAACTCTTGTTTCCAAACTTGCATATTGCTTAAGAGTTGTTAGATTATGAGTTTCAATTTATATATCCTCTCTTGTTGAGAGTTAGAAGTTGTGAGAGCTTTTATTTGTGTATCTACTCTATTGAGAGAGTTAATTGCTTGTAAACCAAACACCAAAACACCAAGGTTTTCACTCTAGGTTGAGTGGTCACAAAGGTTGGGGTTTAACCTTTGGGTATTGAGAGATTGTGAGATTGGGTGGGTTGCCCTTTGCTTGTGAGGATTGAGTTCTTGAGTGTGGGACACTAGGAAGCTGCAATTGCTCAAAGCTTGTATCTCAAATCTTTAATAGTAGAATCCTTCAAGTGGGTTGCTTGAAGGCGAGACGTACACCGGGTTGGTGGAACTCGTTAAATTGGTTTGCATTTTTCTCTACCTTGAACTCTTTATACAACTACGCATATAAACTGTTTGATGAAATGCATGAGTTGAATGTTTGGATCAAAATTGTTGTTCAAGTAGAAACTTAACTCTGCATGCCAAGTGTTTGATAATTTGCTTGAATCAATATTTGGTGAAGTACTTAAAAACTGAAATTTGTTTAACTTGCCAAGTATCTAGAATATTGTTTCCTATCAACTATTGTGTGTTACTGATAAATCAATTTTAATACACTTATTATAGTTTTACACTTGGGGTTTATTATATAATTACTATGTTTAATAATAGTATTTTAATTAAGTTTTATGTTGTTTAGTTAAATTGAAGTATTATGTATATATGTTTCAATTTTCGTTTTTTGTATGTATCTTGAGTATCTTGCCTTATTTTTGCCATAACTTGGGCTTTTGTAATCCAAATGGGCTAATCTTGGAGCCCATGGAAAGCTAAGACAGAGGGCTACATCATGATGATCAAATTTGGTTATTTTGCATCTGAAAAAATAAAGAAATGGAGCTTGAATCAATCAGCCCTCATGTATCCCACCAGCATTGACATAGTTCACCAAAATACATATATCGGGATCTCTAGGTGTCCAAATGACCTCATTCTTGCGCCAAATTCTCAATAAGACAGAGATCTACAACTTTCATGTTGAAGGTTTTTCAAAATTCGGCCATCTAGAAGGTCATATTGGACTCGCAAGGTGGAGAAGATAAAGAGGAGAATGCATTTCAACACCTACCATTATCTTCTTTTGAATTATTGTAATTTCAAGCCCACCAATGTTGAAAAAATGCATTAATAATCAGAAAATGAATGTATAGTATCATCATATCTTGCCTATAAATAGATGCTTGAAGTTTTAAGGGAGATACACAAGAAATACATAAGAAATACATGCTTTAGTTTCCATTATAATTCTATATCTTTGTTTTAGCTTCTTAAGTTTTAGTTCTTTCTTTTGCTTTATCTCCTTGTTCTATATTTCATCCTTCAAGTTATGGTTTTCATTTCCCTTCCTCAATATCAAGTAAGTTAATTTTATTATTTGTTATTTACTTTTATAATCAAAGTTTTAGTAAATTTAATATTAGCTTTCATTGTTAAAAATTATCATGGAAGCTTAATCTTTTAAAATCAACTCAAGGAATTTAATTTTTCTTTATGTTAACTTTGAGTTCTTTCTCTTAATATTTTGATTAAAGATAATTACTTTTCTTTGTTTCTCAAGCACTTATAATGGTAGATTATTTAAGTGTATAACCGATTGGTATATAATTAAACAATCTATAATCTAAACTGATGTTGGTTGGTTAATCAATAATCAATTTGAGAACAAAGATTAAGTTACTAAATAAGAGATTTCTATTTAGTTTCTTAACTCAATCAAATTATGGTTTTAAAGTTATTTTAGTAATTAATAAGAATATATCAATTGATTATTCTTATTAGTTCATTAATTCAATTTTAGAAGATTTTCTAGAGTATAATCATTTAGGGATTCCAAATGATTCAAGATTGAGAAATTAATTTATTTAATCATATTTGTGAACAATGATTAGTTAACTAAAGATTTATTAATTCCTTGGGTTGGTTGTTTCTAAATTTGATTATTCCTACTCATAAATTTACTTTTTGCACTATCATATAATCACTTAATTTTCCTTTCAAGCTCAACACAAACCCCCCCTTTATTATAACTAAATTGAGTGTAACTAATTGAACTAAGGTCCTCGAGAGACGACTAAGGTTGTTCACCTTATACTATATTAATTTAACTTTTTATTTGACCTGACAACGACAGCGTGTCAGTTACATACTTGATTACTATCACTTATCCCATACACACAAGTTGTTTGATATATTGAATGAGCTGAATTTTTATAGGAAACATCAAATAAAATTGTGCACTCCAACTGTTTGATAAATTGTTTAAATCAATAACTTGCCTTGTTTATCACACTTAAAGCTGAATATTGTCATTGCACATCAAGTGTCTCATAGTGTGATATGTGCATAAAAGTTATTGTCTCTTCATCATTGCATCATTTGTATATTACTAACCGTTTTCAAGGGGATTCCGAGCAAAAATTTGAAACACTCAATTCACCCCCCTCTTGAGTATCGAGGCCTTGGCTAGCACGCCTTTCGCCTCACAACGCGAGAGCTTGGTGTGCTGATTCTCCAAGACTCCAAGTCTTCTAATTCCCTATTGGAATAGGGGCTATAATACCGGATCCCCACTCGACCGGTGTATAAATTATACAGAGAAGATAAAACATCCTAATATTTAGAACTAGGTTTCTAAAACCCAAATAAATTTTTCGTGAATTACTTTCATTTTCAAAATAGGATTTTGGAGCAGTACAATAACACTGTCATCACTACATCAACCTTTTAATGTGCAGTTCATCATCACATAACCTACCCATTTATGCAATGCAACAGTTTCATAGATATATCAAATATCACACATATTTATATATATGGTGGGACCAACTAGGGTCTCCACAATACAACATCATCATCCACCATAACAACAAGCATATGTTCAAAATAGGTTTAGGCTTCCAGCTGAAGCCGTCAGTTACCTATTCAACTAAGCATTTATATATACACATATATGTACACACAACAAAACAGGTATGCACAGGAGCCGGCCAAGGCTACTACAAAACTACTATATACATTATATACAATATATATATATATATACAGTACTCCACACTCGATCTTGGTTACCTCTCACCAATCTCCGTCACGTCCTAAGTCCACTGTAAATATATCCACAAATAGGGGTGAGCATTATACATAACAATGACAGCTATAGTTCCGATTCATTTATCCTATTCTCTATCATACAATGAAGTATAACAATCTACAAAACATAAACTACCATTCAATAATATTGACTACTCACATCACGATGTTATGACATCAAGTTATTTTTAATAACATATATATATATATGCACATATCATTTTTCAATAATTTGGATCCAATATTCATCATAAAACTTTGTGTTGCAACACTGGCTCTCAGCCATATACTCAGCTCTCAGCTGATCCGGCCGTTTTACTGGTACCAAACCGTTTGCCCTCTCACGTGACACAATCACTCTCAGCGACAACGGTAGTGTCACGGGCTAACCCCGAGCCTCGCTCAAGAGGTTTGCCTTGAGTCCCACTCAAGGTATTTATGAAATCCTCGAAACCACATCATATAGAAATCATATTTCATACTATATCATCTTACAAGGCATCTCATGCTATAGATGATAATAAATAATTCATTCAAGTGCATCTCATGCAATATATCAAATTCATATGAATGGCACACAATATAAGCATCTAGTCCATAAAACACATAATTCACAATTCAATACATTAGCATACCTCTAATCTGCCTATAACTATGCATTGAATTATGTAAAAGCTCCCCCTACCTGGAATCCTTAATTTCAAAACTCGAAGCTCCCCGAACGATCCGAGTCAATTGTCGATTTCTCTTGATTTCGCTGCTGCCCGGAGAAGGAATTCGAAGAGTTTGCCAAAAATTCTGCCGATCGTTCCCAACGTACTCTGATCGCCGTCTAAGCTCCCAGATCTTTAGAAAAATAGACATGCATGGTTAAAAGAGGAAAGGGTGCTCACGATTTTTGCTTACTGAAACAGGGAAAAATCTCAAAGTCTTTAAGAATCACAAGCTAATTTTTGAGTCAATTATGAAAGCTCAAGAGAAGAGAAATGTAAGACAGAGGGCGTGTAGAGTTAAAGGGAAAGAAACAAACATGCATAGATTTAAACTCATGGAGGTGGCCACGGTTATTATGAAGTTGAAGAAGGAAATGGGAGTCCAACGCATGTATGTGTATGTGGTAAGGAAAGAAGAATTAAAAAATAAAAGAGAGTATGAGACATTAAGAAGTAGAGGTGGGATCTGTGCTAGAAAGAAAACAAAATTAAAAGATTGGTGCATAGAGTGAGACATGAGATGTACTAGAGAAGTATGGAAAGTATTAAATTTATTTAATTGCAAGGGGACATTTTCAATGATAGAGTTGTTAGTATTCAATTGCTAAGTAATGGGCAGCTGGTGGGTGATATGCATGGTGTGAGTGGAATGGAAGGATAGGATAGTAACGCCTGTCTCACAAGGTGGCTGGTGGTGATTGTCCAAAAAATTAAATTGTTACCCGATGGTTTTATACGTGTAGGATTTTTAGGAACCGAAAATAAAAGGAGATAAAAATAAATATATAATAATTCTTGGGTTCGGAATCTTGAAAAATGCCCAACATGAAACTTGTATATTTTCTTTTTCCCTTTGATTTGATATATCATTTGCAATGATCTGATACCCGTAGCCTGAGATATGGTCAAAATACGACAGGATGCTCTAATCGTCTTTGAATCAGGTAGGTGCTCAAAAATAAATTCACCAAAAATTCTTCTTTAAGAATTGGTTTTCGTGTCCTTCATAACAATTGTAGATATTTTTGATACGGATCTATATCAAAATGAACGAAGTGATTTGAATAATGGAAAAGGGAGATTTTGCCATTTTTCTAAGACCTTTCACTAGAGTGACATGATGAACAGGGGTCCTCAAAGATCTCCAAAACTGTACTGATTTGTGAAGATCTAGCTCTTTATGTCTTCAGGTAAAATGTATATAATTTTGTTACAGTGATTTTGACACTAAGTTTGTAAGAAACGGAGATCATATGAGAGAGTTATGAATTTCTGAACGAACCATGCGCAGGATAAAAACGTGAATAATCATGGTTCTAGTATGGATTTACTTAATCCTTGAGTTTGAGCATGACAGAGTGAGAATTTGAGATAGAGCCCAGAAATAGAGATTGAACATCTCTTCGAGACAAAGTGAACAAGACTAGAATCATTCCAATCAAGCATCATTTGAGAAAATTAGACCCAAAATGCCAAAGGCGCGCAGGAAAATAATAAGCCACCGAGCCTTAATGAGTTATTTTCTAAAATTTTCAAATTTAGGATGTTACAGGAGAACATTTGTGGCTGGTTCCCACACTGGATCACTAACCCCAGTTTAGACCAATTCATTGGCACGCCCAGTGGGACTCGTTAAATTGATTCCCACTTTTCATAAAAGTTCCTAAGTTCCAATGGAAAATAGTCTGAGAGGTCCCTAGGAGGGGCATGTTGAAGATGTCATGCACTTGGAGAACAGGCAGTTGATCTTTGATTCCCCTGGAGTAAGTTCCAAAAGGCTAGTGGCAATGGGGATTCCTGATCCTTGTGATGAAATCATCAGACAACTCAGAGGGGAGTTGGTTGAACTAAAGTGTGACTGCAAGCAAGTGGAGGAGAAGGCAAGGGTTAGGAGAAAGAACCCAACGATGGTGGCGACGGGAGCTTACAGACTCAACGTCCCATTCTTGAGAAGATTAATGAGCGTGCCTATTCCCAGGCACTTGTAGATAACGCAGCCCTTTTCCATAGGGAAATACTTTGGTGAAATAGACCCAAGCGAACACCTTGATGCCTATGTTTACGAGGCGATGTTTTTGGGAACTGAAGAGGATGTAATGTGTCGAATATTCCCTCGCACATTGACTGGAGAGGCTCTAAGTTGGTTTAAGGAATTGCCAATAGGATCTATTGACTCTTAGGAGGACATGGCAGAGGTTTTTGGGGAGCACTTTGTCATTTCCAAAGACGTGCCTGAGACTTCACACACCCTTTCCCGGATTGGGGAGAGAGAAGGTGAATCATTAAAGGATTTTTTGAAGAGACTCTATAATGAAGCAACGATGGTGCCTAACTTAACTGAGGCAATCCAGTTGCACATCGTCATTGAAGCTTTGCAACCTAAGTCTGTCTTTGCTCTATCTCTGGCTAAGAGCCCGCCGGTATCTTTTGAGGAATTTCAGAAGAAGGCGTCGAAGTATGTTGGTATCTATAACACCCCCGCCTGAAAATAGGGGTAAATTTTTCGAGATTTGAATTGATTAGATTTGAGTTAATTATAAGTAGAAGAAATTCAATATATATAATGCCAAGTAATTACCCCAGATCATTTAATAACCCATCTCGTATATGAAGATATGAGAAGGTATCAGAGTGCTCCTTGGACGACCGGACTCGAGGCCGTCATAAGGGAAAAGTAGAAGATGTAATTAAATTTAAGAGTTATTAAAATATATACCAAAAAGAGGATGAAAGATGCCTCATCAATTTGTTAAACGATAGAAATAAAATTTTATAATAATAATATCATTTCCATGATCAAAGTAGTTACAAAATAAGCATATACACACTATGTGCAATACAAAATAAATACATATATACCGTTCAAGGCTCACCCACATTCCTTCCGCATTTACCTTCATCAATCCTCGACCTCCAAAAGAGTAGGATTTTTCATCACACCTACATCAAGCTTAAAAATGGCAACTAGAAGGTGAGTAACATAATCCAAATGTACCAAAGTCATACATTATGATGATATTTATACATGTGTGCATTATATTCATTTTTCAAGAAACCATCACAAGTTTCACACACATGATACATCATTCCATCTCAACACAATACATGTCCAATTTAGTATATTCACAATGCAATATCATATATAATATATCCTTAACATTCTCAATAATCATCATAATTTTAATGTTAGTACCTCAGCTTACTTTCCCTTTATTTAATAATCATCCATCGCCACCACGGGCTATCAACTAGGCATATCTCCAGCTATATGCAAATGCTCTTAAAGCTAATGCATATGCACAAAGGAATCATTTTCAAATGTGGATCCGACTGTGGGACACAATAACATATCAAATGTGGGACAAGCATAGGTGTGCTACTATGCCCCTACTGCAGTAGTAAAATGTGTACACATATATCTTAATTCGTGCATGCTTACAACATCATACTTTTACTGGTACCAAACCGCTCTCGCTCATCTGTAGCACTAGTCACCACGTGACTTGTGGATTATCAATACGGCCTTACTTGCCAAAGTGCTACGGGCTTCCCCCGAACACACATCAAGGGAGCCGTGCCCCGTCGGACACCGAGGTAAACTACTCATCACAGAGCCGCCCTCTCATAGCGCTTGCCACATAGGGTGCCTCATCACCAAACTAAGGGCAGCTTCATGATTCCCCGAATCACTAGGGAGCAATAACAATATACCCATGCACTAGGTCGCCCTCCCACTGGCTTGCCTATTAGAACCCCTAACATTCCATATAAGCAGCGAATGATATGCCATGGATGCAATGCCAATCAATACACTCTCACACTGTGCATTCTAAATGCCACTCAATCAATCGTCCATTCATGACTACCACTTAGTGGATTTCAATATTCTCAATCTTTACCAATTCTCATTGGAACTCACACACATCGGCAGTTAATGGCAATCACATTTATCAATTCACATATACATAATAGGGATATTTCACATCATTTATTTCAATTCAAAACATGGTCTCAAACCATCATGACATATTCCATCAACATATTCAACATAATATCTGATCTGTTCACGATATCGGTACCAAAGTACGGATATCACTTCATCCGTTCTGTGTGCAATACTGACTCAACAAGTAAAACTTCGGACTGATAAGACCGTATAGGCGATCTCCCTATATCGATATGTCCGTGTTAACACCTCGTATATCAGATAGAATCTGTTCTCTATATTAGAGACATAAGGGATAATCGTAAGTGGCTTAGGTAATAGCGCTCATTCCCATTACTGGTGTCGGGGACATTCCCCTGAAAGATGCATTCTCCACCTCTTAAGCCACACTTATCTCCCACATGCATATTATATATATATTTTCCATACTCCGACAGAACAAGGTGGTTAGTCCACTTTCAATTTATATGGCTCGAGGAAAGTCGGGTTTTGTCCTCTAGTCAAGGTAGATCCACCATCCTCTATGCTCATCTTATTTTGATACATTTACTTACTTGAGCGTCAGATAATCTTCGCAGGTGACACCACCTTTTATCCATATCAATGTGTAAGGTAGGTGTGAAGGATCTCCAGGACATCAAGATGGGTCTCCTCTCACTGGGATACTGGATAATCATACCGGATACATACAGCACCGGTATAAAACCTTAGCCATCTATTGACTCTCGTGGCTGTTCCCACACCGGATTATTGACTCCGGCTCAGACCAGTTCGATATCACATTCATCATCCCAAATACATGCCACATAACATCAATCATTCTAAATGCACTCAAATCATAAAATCATTACATTGTCCACCCAAGCAATCATTAAACACAATCATATATACATATTTTCACATCATCAATGGATGAAATCATGCATTTAGAATAGTTACCCTCTCATACCTCAAGAGAAGTAGTAATCAACGCGGTCCGATGATTCCACCTCGTCGATGGGGTTATTTCCTACATTACAATATGTCACATAATCAATTTTCTATTCAGACCACCAAGATTCAAATGTATATTCATTTACTTGGTGTCTATATCACTTTAAATTCTCAAACCTCATTTAAATTCTCAAGCCGGAACGACTTTTCCAGAAGGGGAGGTTCATGGACCAGCAGCCTTGGCAACAAGAAAGGCGTGTCTCTACCTTCAACCATTACGCACCGTTGAACACCCAACCTACACAGATCTTAAGAGAATGGGTTGGCCGACATTCAGTGCGTATAGGATTAGGAGGCCGACCGGAGTGAAAAGACCAGGAAATCCTCGCAAGTATTGTGATTTCCATGAACAGACAAGGTACTTTACTGATGAGTGTAGATCGCTGAAGGACGCTGTCGAAGTTCTTATCCATGAAGGGAAGTTGAAGCACCTCTTTAAGGAGAGGCCCCTTGATGAGCTATACCAGATAGAGAAGTAGAATCATGACTGGGATAAGATGGTGATAATAGTCAGGGTCCCGTGAAAAGGTTAACTGCAGCTGAGAAGCAAAAAGGCGTGTAAATTATTGAATTTACACAAGAGGACAAGACTCCCACGCAGCCTCAACATGGAAGGCGCAAAGTCATTGATATGATTGTTGGAGGCTTTGTAGGGGTGTAGTGTCGATTCGGGCTTGTAAGAACCATCACTAGATGATCCTCTCAGTCCAGGGTAAATCTCAAGACAATCGCCCGTTCTATGATGGCGAGCAAGCCCCTGTGAGGAGATGAAGCGTTAGTCATTATTGCTGTTGTTGCCAACAAAGATGTCAAGAGAATCCTCGTGGATCAGGGGAGTTCATGTGATGTAATTTTTTATAGTTGTTTTAAAAAGATGAGCTTTAGTGATTCTAATTTGCAACCTTATACGCAACCTACCAAAGGTTATTTGGACACCCTTATCACTTTTGAAGGGTATCCTGGAGCGAGGACTGTCAAATCTAGAGTCTTGGTGATTGACGTTGAATCACCTTATAACGGCATCATAAGCCGACCCACCTTAAATGCCATGGAAGCCATAGTCTTAACACCACATCTCCTTATCATGTTTATTGATAAGGACAATAAAGTATCTTTTGTTCGTGGTGACCAAAAGATAGCCCACTACTACTATAATCTGAGCCTCAACATGGTGAAGTTGGAGGCAATAAATAAGAAGAGAAAGTTGAACAACAGAGGAACCACAGATGGATCAGTTAATTTAATTAACCTCAACCCAAGGGTTAAACTTAAAATTGATCCTCTAAACCCATCCAAACCCATACCCGATGGAGGTTCTAGGGAAGTCGTACTGGGAGATACCCCAGTAAAGGTCACGCACATCACTAATAATCTCGAGGCCGGCATGGAGCAGCGCCTACTTGCGTTGTTGAAAGAGTTTAAAGATCTTTTTGCTTGGACCCCTGTCGATATGCCTGGGATGGATCCCAATTTCTACTACCCCAAACTCTCTATTTACCCAAAAACTAAACTGGTGGCCTAGAAGAAAAGAAGATTGGGCCCTGAGAAGTAGAAGGCTGCGTGTGAGCAAATTGAGGAACTTTTGAAGGCTGGATTTATCAGAGAGGTCCAGTATTCTTCTTGCCTCTCTAATGTGGTAATGGTGCAAAAGGCCAATAAAGGGTCCCTATCCTTTGCCCAATATAGACAAAATAGTGGATGATTCGTCTAGTTATTTGTACCTGTCTTTCATGGATACGTATTCGAGGTACAACCAGCTTCTGTTGTGGGAAAGAGACTAAGAGAAGACGGCCTTCGTTAATGATAAAGGAATTTTCTATTACACGGTCATGCCGTTTAGTCTTAAGAACGTTGTGGCCACATACCAACGAATGATTAACAAGGTGTTTGAAGGGAAGCACACCAATCTGGTAGAAATGTAACCCCGATAAAAGCCAAGTGATCGATATTTGTAAAGCCTAAAGAATCTTCGAGAGGTCCAGTCGCTAAATGAAAATATCGCCGCTCTGGCACGATTTATGCCCAAAATGGCTCACCGATCTTTCCCTGTGTACAAGATTTTAAGGAAGACTAAGAAGTTTAAGTAGGAGCAGGAGTAGGAGCAAGCTTTCCAAGGTCTTAAGGAAGTGTTGTCCAAACCTCCTATTCTGGTAAAGCCCGACCCCGGTGAACAACTTATTTTGTACTTGGCTGTATCAGACGGTGCTTTAGGTGTGGCCCTGGTGAAGAAGTCTCTAGCGGGTCAGAAGCCAGTGTATTTTATTGGCAAAACATTACAAGGAGCTGAGGGCCGGTATCAGAAAATAGAGAAAGCCGCCCTGTCTGTCGTGTGGGCCTCTCGACGCCTCAAGCTATATTTTCATGCGCATCCTATTGTGGTGAGGACAGGTCTTCCACTTCACTTCATTCTTAGCAAGCCAAACCTTGCAGAGAGAATGCTGAAATGGTCGGTGGAGCTCTTAGAATTTGACATAACTTATGAACCCCGTGAAGCAATCAAGGCTTAGGTGTTGATAGACTTTATAGTGGAAATGACACTACATCCCATTTATATTGGATAGTATATGTTGACGACTCTTCGAATAGCAAAGGGAGCAGAGTCGACGTAGTGGTTGAGAGTGATGATGGGGTGCATCTAGAGATCTCTCAATACTTCAATTTTAATACATCTAATAACCAGGTAGAGTATGAAGCTTGTTTGGCAGGGTTGAGAGCCGCCCTAGATGTCGGAGCCTCCACAATGACTCTCTACAGTGATTCATAGCTGGTGATCTTGTAGATCCTTAGAGAATGTCAAGCCAGAGAGCCCCAACTTCAGTTATATTTAAGCTATGTTAACGAGCTGAAGGAACGTTTTGCATCAGTGGAGTTTAAGCACGTTCCGAGGGAGGAGAATACAAGAACAGATATACTCTCGAGGTTAGCTAGCACAAAGCAAGCAGGAAGCACCACCATGGTGATGTAGAGAACCCTGTCATCTCCAAGTGTCCTTCACACCCTGTCCCATTCAACTATCACCACTAATGCCTTCGATGAAAGTTCATGGGTTGTCCCATTTATTCGTTAAATGGTCAATGGCTAATTGTTCACAGATGAGGTTGAAAGGAAGAGAGTTCAAAGAGAGCTACCATATTTTACAATGGTGGCCAAAATCCTAATCAGAATAGGCCTTTCTATACCATACCTCCATTGTTTGAATGAAAATGAGGTTCAAGAGGTCATGGAAGAAGTTCACGAAGGACAGTGTGGGCACCACTCTGGAGGCCAGAGCTTGAGAAGATCCTAAGAGTTGGGTATTGGTGGCCCATGATGAAAAATGATTCTATTGAGTATGTAAAGAAATGCGATCCCTATCAGAAGTTTTCTAACCTTCACCATACTCCAACTGAAGAGTTGTCCACTTCCGCCGTTCCTTGGGCTTTTCACCAGTGGGGTTTGGATATTCTGAGCCCTTTCCCTACTGCCCCAGGAGGTATGTGAACACCTATTTTTGTCCCAAAAAAGGAAAAAAAGAATTTTTTTTTAAAAAGTAATATTAAAAAATTGCATAGTGACCGTTGCATAGTAACCTTCTCCATTTCAATAAATACTCAATCTCTCCTCATTTCCTACTACACTTCTCCTTTCATCAACCTTCTTCCTCAATTTTTATCAAGCAATGGCCAACAATTGCTGAAGCGAAGAGGAAAGGATAAGAGAGGGGAAACGATGTTTGGTGACTATCTTCTTGCTCTTTGTAGCATGGGTAGTGGTGTATCTTTATTGGATATTTTATTTATGGCCACATGTGTAATAAATAATTTATGTTTCCATAACAGTAAGTGATTACTCATTTGTATTCAAATTTAAAAAAATAAAAAATAATAAAATAATAAAAAAGGGCAAAAAAATAAAAATAGGCCCAAAACAAAAGGTCTAAAAAAACCAAAATGAGCCAAAAAAATCTAAAAAAAAATTTAAAAAACAAAAATAAAAATAAAAAAATGAAAATAAAAAAAAGAAAAAGAAAAAGAAAAGAAGTTTTCGGTGGTTTATTGAGGTGGGACCCAGTTTGGTTGGATAATTGGAGAAAATTAGAGAAATTGACATTAAATTTGGACAAATTGGAAAAGTAGGAAAGTAATGTCATTTTATGGAGAATCCAAGGCCAATTTTCTTCTATAAATAGAAGGTGATGTTAAGGTATTTGGGGAGGAAGAAGAAAAAAGAGGTGAAACAGTGCTAAATTTTTGAGAGATTTCTTAGAAGTTTTTGTTTCCTAAAATTATGTTATGTAATTATTGTTAGGAAAATGGATGCATCATTGTAGTATATCTTAGCATGTGAGTTTTGTGAGCCAAAATATTGTCTAAGTGTTGTTACCAGTGTCTAAACACCCTTGAATCGAGTCCAAACGAAGCCAAAAGCAAAGGAAATCTACACAAAATTGGTTTCCCAACTTCTGTTCTGGTTCCTATTTAATTGTTTTTGTACTAAGGTATTTTTTATTAATACAATGATATTTATTTATCTTTATTTATTTGTCTTTATTTAATTGTTATATATTTTTCTGTAATTTTATTTTTTCTTTATTTATATTCTTGTACTTTATTTTCCTGCATTTTATTTTTCTGCAGTTATTTTTCTATTTATTTATTTTTTTGTACTTTTATCTTTATTTATTTATTTATACTTTTATTTTCTTTATTTACTTTTCTACACTTTTATTTTTCTTTATTTACTTTTCTGCACTTTTATTTTTGTTAATTTATTTTTCTACACTTTATTTATCCACACTTTATATTTCTGTAATTATTAGTTTATTTATTTATTTTCTACATTTTTATTTTTATTTATTTGTTTTTCTGCCCTTTTATTTTTATTTATTTATTCTTCTGCCCTTTATTTTTATGTATTTATTTTTTTGCCCTTTTATTTTTATTTATTTAGTCTTTTGTCTTTTATTTTTTATGTATTTATTTTTTTCTCTTTTATTTTATTTATTTATTTTTCTGCCTTTTATTTTATGTATTTATTTTCCTACCCTTTATGTTTTTTGTAATTTTATTTTCATTTATTTATTTTTATGTACTTTTTTTTATATTTTATTTTCCTATAGTTATTTATTTGTTCATTTATTTTCTTATGCTTCTATTTTCATTTTTATTTATTTATTTATTTATTGTACTTTTATTTTATTTTTCTATACTTTATTCTTCCATCCTTTATTTTTTTACCTTATTTATTTACTCTATAATAATTTTGAAATTATCTTTTACAATAACCATTTAATTTTATATTTCATATATATACAATTTCTTGTGTTTAGTTTTAAATGATTATTTACTTATTATTATTTATCCTTTTATTTCTCTTTATTCACCCATATTATTTCATATTATTTTATTTTATTTTATTTTTATCTTTTTTTATAATTTTTGAGTAGTTTATATATATATATATATATATATATACGTAATTATCCATTTTATTTATTGCCATGATTTCCTATTACTTTCTCTTAACAACTTTTTATTAATTAAGAAAAATTATTATCATAAAAAATGATAAAGAGAAAGACAAATAAATAGTGTGTTATTTATTCATCTATCTTTCTTTTTAAATTCAAAATGAGATTAATTTAGATGAGACATCTTATAAATCTTATTTTTCTAAAAATAATTGAATAAGATTTATTTGTTAATTTTAATTAATTAAGTGTATATATTTCTTTATTTTCATATTGATGTATTTAATTCCACTTTTTTTCCTTTTTATGTCTATTCCCTTTTTTTACCTTTTCATTTGTTTATTTATTTGTTTTTTATGAACCATATATTTTTCAATAAAATTAATGGATTGTTTTTTATTTACTAGAGAATAATGGAGACGAGACGTCTCATTGCATTTTTATTTATTTTACTGTCTTTTAATCACTTGTTTGTTTATTTTTTTTCTTTAAACTAAAAATGATAAAAATTTAGGTGATGTGTTTTATTATTTAATTTTGTTTTATTTTTTTCAAAATGTCCTCGTTATTATGTATATTGTTTGTAAATAGCATTTATCATTATTTTTTTATGAAGGGTGAAATATTTAATAATTAATTTTTTGAAAAAATTATACATGATTAATTTGGGTAACCGTTTTAGGACGGACAATGCGGGGTGCTAATACCTTCCCCTCCTGTAATTCGACTCCCGGACTATACAGAATCTCATTTTAAAAAACCAGTGCTATTTAGAGGTTTTTCTGATATTTTCCTTGATAAATATTAGTGGCGACTCTCTGAACCCTTTTATTTTTTTTGGACGTCTAAGGGCCTCATTCCAATGTAGTTTCATTTTCATTTTTATTGTCTTTAACCAGTCTACGTCATGCCCCGGGACCTTGGTCGCGACAAGGTATTAAGTACCTTATAGTGGGAGTTGGTTACTTCACAAAGTGGATTGAAGTATAACCAGTGGTGCACATCACATCAGCCTGGACCAGACGCTTTGTCTATGAAAATATTATATCCAGGTTCAAGGTATTAGCACAGATCATTACAGATAACAACACCCAGTTCATTGATAGGAAGTTTATAGAACTACTAGAAGGGTTGGGCATAGTGCAAGTCTTCTATTCTGTGGAGCACTCCTAGATAAATGGCGAAGCCAAGGTAGAAAACAAAGAGGTGCTGAAGGGCCTCAAGAAACGCTTAGGGGAGGTCAAGGGTAAATGGACCAACTAGCTATGCCATGTTCTATGGGCTTACCGTACTACTCCTCATTCTACCATGAATGAGTCCGCATACCGTCTGACATACAGTGTTGAGGCCATGATACTGGTGGAGCTTTAGACATCTTCAGCGAGGGTACAACACTTCTCTGAGTAAGATAATGACTCTAATCAATCATCAGAGCTGGATGTTATTCAGGAGCTTAGGGAGGAAGCCTATGTACGAGATAAAGCTGTGAAAGCTAGAGCCGTCCTTGGCTATAATAAGCGAGTCTTGCATATAACCTTTGGGGTTGGATACTGTTAAACCCGTGGTACTGTTGGGTCTTTAATTGGCAAGCGCACTAATTGTTTGTAGTTTTCAAATTTAGATTCCGTTCCATTGAGATTAAAAATTCAGTAACTCACAGTAATTTCTTATTTATTATGGTAAATTTATCAAAAATTATTAACAAAAGAATGATTTATAAACAATTTATACAATGTTCACAGAATTTGATGATTGATTTGTTCATAAGGTAAAAAGATGGTAAATATAAAATTTATCTAAAAAAATTGAGATGTAATTCAGAATAACTTACATACTTGAAGTAAAAGCACAGATTGACAAATTATGTTGGAATTAGAATCCTCGCACTAAAATATAATGAAGTGATTACAAACATACATATTTAATTATCAAGTTTATGTCATTATAACTTAAAGTCATTATAACCGATTCCTCGTTGTCGCGACCGGGATCGCGGCGGCGCGGCCGACCCTCGAAACGATTTGAAATAATAAACAGGGAGTCGCCACCAATATTTTTTTAGGATAAAATAGTGGAAAAACCTTTTGTTAAAGCACTGGTTATAAAAATGAGATTCCATGATTCGGGAGTCTGATTACAGGTGAGGAAGGTATTAGCACCTCACAACTGTCTGTTATAAAAAACGGTTACCTCAATTTGATAGCGCGCATTATAGTTAACCCGATAATTATTTTAACTTCTTCATGAAAAGAAAAAAAACGTACGGAATGACAAAATAAACAAAATAAATAAAAATCAACGCAAAATATTTACATGAGATTAACAGGACGTCTCGTCCAAATTAATCTCGCTCCTTCTTTTTCTTTAAAGAGATATTTAAAAATATGAAATTAACAGGACGTCTCGTCCAAATTAATCTCGCTCCTCCTTTTTTTTCTTTAAAGAGATATTTAAAAATATGAGATTAACAGGACGTCTCGTCCAAATTAATCTCGCTCCTCCTTTTTTTTCTTTAAAGAGATATTTAAAAATATGAGATTAACAGGACGTCTCGTCCAAATTAATCTCGCTCCTCCTTTTGATAGCAAGACAAAAAGGAAACTCTAAAAATTAAATAAAGAAAGGTGGGCCCGACAGGAACTGTTTCACGCTCCTACGTATTCTCGAGCTTTTGAGAAATCAGGGTCACGTAGTTCTTTAAAATGTTGTTTTTTTTAGGAAAAGATTAGGAAGATATTGATAGGCATCATTTTAGTGAAGAATCCATACAAGGCGAAGTGCTTCGCACGTGCACGGATCTTATAGAGACTGTGTAGATGGAAGTATTTTCCGTACGACACTGATTAAGAAAAATGAATATATATATATATAAAAAAACTGAATGGGAGAGGAAAACGAGTGCAAAAAATGAAAAAAACGAGCGAAGAATAAGAAAACCGAGTGAAAAATAAGAAAATCGAGTGAAAAAAATGAAAATCTGAGTGAAAACAGAGAAAACCGAGTGAAAACAGGGAAAACCGAGTGAAACAGTGACAATATGAGTGAAACAGTGAAAATCTGAGTGAAACAGTGAAAAATCTGAGTGAAATAGTAAGGATCTGAGTGAAAATAAGAGAAATCGAGTGCAAAATAGTAAATCCTAGTGAAACAGTGAGAATCTGAGTGGAATAGTAAAAATCCGAGTGGAAATAAAGGAAACCGAGTGAAACAGTGAGAATCCGAGTAGAAAGAGGCTTACCGGGTGAAATTTGAGCAGAGAAGAACGATTGGGACAAAAATTACAAGTCCGAGAGGGAAAAGGGAGCTGGAAGGAGTGCTGTTGGGTGAGAGTGTAGAGGATGTTGGGGTAAAGAAAGTTTGAAAGGTGAGGGGTGAGTGAAGTGAGAGGGAGAGAAGACTTGGTGTGAGAGAGAGAGAGAACAGAGATTTGGCAGAGTTTCCTCGTCTGAAAAAATGCCCCCCTCTTCAGCTGCCCTCTGCCCATCCCATTTATAGGCTGGCCCGGGTGGAATGCCAGCTCAGGCTTCCACTTCCGAGTGGAATGCCAGCTCAGGCCTCCACTCGGTTTGGGTAGTGGGGGACAACGGCTGGTGGGAATTTTTAATTCCCTCCACCTCCGCCCCTGTCTGCCAGCCACCTCCGGGATTCCTGGATCCACTTTGGGGTGGAATCCAGGTCAGCATGTGAATCCGAGTGAAGAGAGTGGAAATTCGAGTAAAAATTGGTGCAATCCGAGTGAGAATGGCTCGGATTAACCTTCCAATCAGTATTCATCCACACTGGCAGTCAAATCCGAGTGAAAATGGTGTAATCCGAGTGAAAAATGATGTAATCCGAGTGAGAATGGCTCGGATCAACCTTCCAATCAGTATTCATCCATACTGGGAGTCAAATCCGAGTGAGGATGGTGCAAATCCGAGTGAAAATGATGGAATCCGAGTAAGGAGAGTGGAAATCCGAGTGAAATGGTGGAATTCCGTGTGAGGAGAGTGGAATCCGAGAGAAAATGGTATAATCCGAGTGAGAATGGCTCGGATCCACCTTCCAATCAGTATTCATCCACACTGACAGTCAAATCAGAGTGAAAATGGAGTAATCCGAGTAAAAATGGGGAATCCGAGTGAGAATCACTCGGATCACCCTCTCAGTCAGCATTAGGAGTCAAATCCGAGTGGGAAAAGGTATTCCCCGTAGAAGGCCGAGTGAGAATACTCCTTTCCGAGTGGTTTTACTCGGTTTGTGGTTGCTGTGAGACATTCAAATGCAAACGAGTGTAAAAGCCTCGGAACCGACTCTAACGATTGGGAAATGACTTGAAATTGACTCGGAGCCGATTGAAAATTGAGGAGAATGACTCAGAAGTTGAAATGGCTCGGATCTTGTTTGAAGAAGCAAACTGACTGAATTGCCAGTCAATTCCGACTGGAAGTTGATGGAAATGGACTCGGGAAAGGTTTGAAGGAGGACTCGGAGGTTGAGTGTAAAGGAGGACTCGGAACCGAGTGACCAACGACAAGGAACCGACTAAAATGGCTCGGAAATTGGAATTTTGGTTATGTTCACTCGGAATAGCATTGACAGGGAAGTATTTCACTCGGAACTGACCCATTTTGAGTGATCCCACTCAGATCTGATTATTTTCGAGTCATTCCACTCGGAAATTCTTCATTTTGACTCATTCCACTCGGAAATGCTTCATTTTGACTCGGATTTGATCATTTCTGAGTAGTTCTACTCGGATTTCTCTTCAACAGTGGCATATTCCACTCGGATTTGATCTGTTCCGAGTCCTTCCACTCGGAAATGATCATTTCCGAGTCCCTTTTTTTTTTTAAATCTTTTCATTTGCGGATGCGCTGAAATAGGTGTTCACAGATGCCCCTCTTTACTTCCTTTCCTTGAGAAAAGCATGAAGTTTCTTCTTGCTTTTGAAATGGAAAGGGAGTAAAGACGTGAACACCTTTGTCAAAGTATTAGATGAAGGGGAAAAAAACCAGGAATTGACACTTGAACCTTTCAGTTAGTAGGAGGTGAGAAGACCGGGGTTGACTCCCGGTAGAAAGGAAAGTAAAGGGTGCATGAATAGGCGAACAAGAAGTAAAGGATATGCCTGAATAGGCGGACAGGAGGTAAAGGATGTCTGAACAGACGGAAGGAAAATGATGGATGCTTGAATAAGTGGGCAAGAAAGTAAGTGGTGCCTGAATGGGTGGCTGGAAGATAAAGGATGCCTTGATAGGCGGCTGGAAAAATAAAGGATGCCTTGATAGGCGACTGGAAAATAAAGGATGCCTTGATAAGCGGCTGGAAAGTAAAGGATGCCTTGATAGGCGAATGAAAAAAAGTAAAGGATGCCTTGATAGGCGGCTGGAAAGTAAAAGGATGCCTTGATAGGCGGCTGGAAAGATAAAGGATGCCTTGATAGGCGGCTGGAAAAGTAAAGGATGCCTTGATAGGCGAATGAAAAAAAGTAAAGGATGCCTTGATAGGCGAATGAAAAAGTAAAGGATGCCTGAATAGGAGGACAGAAAGTAAAAGGTGCCTAAATAGGCAAATGGAAAGTAAAGTGCGCCTGAATAGGAGGACAGAAAGTAAAGGATGGGGTCAACTGGGGATGCATGATGGGCTTACTAAAGGAAAGAAATCTGGGGATGATTCAGTTCAAGCTATCTTGGATGATTCGGGGAACTGCTTTTTGATTGGAAGAGAGAAGAAATGGGGGAAAGGTCTGGGACGAATACTCCAATTTTTGGAAAGATTAGAAGATTTAGGGGTACTACCTCAAGGCCGGGAGAAGAATCTGGGGTGATGTCCCAGTTAGGGCGGTTGAAGAGGCTTGGGGGTGCATTTCCTTTTGACGGAGTGAGACCCGAGGTAATGTCCCAGTTCAAACTTCCCAGGAGCATGGGGTACTTGGGTTGACAAAAGATAACAACCTGGGGAAGATGCCCCAGTTTGACATGATCTAAAGAGCTTTGGGAGAATCTAGGGAGATGCCTCAGTTTGACAAGTTGGAAAAAGTTTGGAGAAACGCCTCATGACTGGAAAGGAAGAAATCTGGGGAGATGCCCCAGTTTGACATGATTGAAGGATTCTTAGAGAATGGTTATAACAAAAGGAATTCGGGAAGATGTCCCAGTTGAGCTTATTTGGGAAGCGTAGTATCACTAGGGAAGAATTTGGTGGTTCAGGTACTGCCTCTTGATGGAAAGTTTAGGATTCATTGGGGAGAGAGATCCTGAGGAGTGCCATCTTTGGCGAATGATTCCACTGGGGAGGATATTTCAAGAGGCACGGACTTCAATAATTGAGGATGAGAGTTTGAAGGTGCCTGCTTAGGCGATGAAAGAGTAAAACATTGAAAGGTGCCAACCTTGGCGTTTTAAGGAGGGAATTTTGAGAAGTGCCAACTCGAGCGATTCAAGGAAGGGATTTGAAGGGCTTAATTGGGGTGTTAGTGCCTGGCATGACTATCTGTGAGATAACCTGCAGAAAAATGGTCAGTAACGCAAAGATAAGTTTCAAAATCGGGTAAGTCCTGTGAAACCGCGACTCTTACGAGAACTCATGGACGAAGTAGAACGAATGAGGCAACCATAGCTTCAGAGCGCGTGTCTGGCCAAGTCCCTGCGATGATCACCTATGATGAGGTCGAGTAGCAGGAGCATCTTGTCCCTTGCGACTTTAAATGTTTACCAATCTTCCATTTTACTTTGTTAAAATACATGTTTTTATCAGATCAACCAAATTCATAACACGTATCGAAGAGGGTGAACTTTATTCATGCACGTTAAACAAGTACAGAGAAAAAAAATAAAGAAGGTAAATGAAATGAATGAGGTCACATAGGTCCAGCACAAATGAAAACTGGGAAGACTCATAGATCCTCCAGTGAATCTCTGAGACTGATGAGAGCCTTAACCCCTAACACGACTTCATGTTCACCCATCGACCTTGCTTTTGGAAAGGTAAGTTCGACAGTGATTCACGTGCACGAGCTTGGACTCGTACTTCTTTGAGCCAGAGGATCATTCGCATTGCCAGAAATTTGACCCTAACTTTTGCCTGAGCCGCCCTTTTCGGGTTTTCGACTCACCGGGTCACTCTAACTTTTGCCTAAGCCGCCTTTTCAGGTTTTCAGCTTAGCGAGCATTAATTTTCTTTTCTTCCTTTTTTTTCGTTTTTTTTTGTTTTTTTTATTTGCTCTGACATCTCCTCCCTAAGCATAGTATTTTTTCACTGCATCTGTGTTTATAGGCATTGACAAATCCTGGCCATCCATATTAGTGAGTATTAAGGCTCCTCCAGAAAAAGCCTTCTTCACAACATATGGTCCTTCATAATTAGGAGTCCATTTGCCTCGATTGTCCTTTTGAATTGGTAAAATTTTCTTGAGTACCAGGTCTCCTTCTTGAAACTGTCGAGGCCGTACTTTCTTCTCGAATGCTCGTTTCATACGCCTCTGATACAACTGACCATGACAGAGGGTAGTCAATCTTTTTCCATCAATCAAGTTTAATTGGTCATGTCGAGCTTGAACCCACTCAGCCTCCTCTAATTTTGCTTCCATCATTACCCGAAGGGACGGGATTTCTACTTCAAAAGGCAAAACTGCTTCCATTCCATATACGAGGGAGAACGGGGTTGCCCCTGTCGAGGTTCGAACCGAGGTGCGATACCCATGCAGAGCGAAAGGGAGCATCTCGCTCCAATCTCTATAGGTGACTACCATTTTCTGCACTATCTTCTTGATGTTCTTATTGGCTGCCTCAACTGCCCCATTCATTTTAGGTCGATAAGGAGAGGAATTGTAATGGTGAATCTTGAAGCTTTTGTAGAGTTCCTTCATCATTTTGTTGTTCAAATTCGTACCATTGTCAGTAATGATCTGACTTGGTAGGCCATATCGGCATATCAGTTCTCGCTTGATGAATTTGACCACAATACTCCTTGTTACACTGGTATATGAAGCTGCTTCTACCCATTTGGTGAAATAGTCGATGGCGACCAAGATGAAACGATGACCGTTTGAAGCTTTTGGCTCGATGGGTCCAATGACATCCATACCCCACATTGAGAAGGGCCATGGTGCCGTTAAGACATTTAGGGATAACGGGGGTGCATGAATATGGTCAGCGTATATCTGACATTTGTGACATTTTCGGACATACTTGAAGTAATCCGCTTCCATGGTCATCCAGTAATAACCAGCCCTCAAAATCTTTCTAGACATGGCATGTCCATTAGCGTGAGTCCCAAAAGATCCTTCATGAACATCCTTCATGATTTCGTTTGCCTCATCAGCATCAACACAGCGAAGAAGGACAGAGTCATAGTTTCTTTTGTAAAGCACATCCCTATTTAAGAAGAAACCCATGGCGAGTCGCCTTAGGGTTTTCTTATCATTTTCTGTAGCACCCTCGGGGTATTCTTGACTCTGGATATACCTCTTAACATCATGGTACCAAGGTTTCCCATCAGACTCCTTTTCCATCATTTGACAGTATGCAGGCTCACAGTGCTTCTTTACTTCGATGAGAGGCATATCGTAGTCACTACTTACTTTGAACATTAAGGCAAGGGTAGCCAAAGCATCAGCCATTTGATTGTCATCCCGGAGAACGTGATGAAAAGAGATCTCTTCAAACTCCTTGATCATTTCCTTGATGTGATCATAATAAGGAATCAATTTACTGTCCCTAGTCTCCCACTCGCCTTTCAATTGGTGAATAACCAAAGCAGAGTCCCCATAAACTTCTAACAACTTTACTTTTGCATCCAACGCTGCTTGGATTCCTAATGAGCATGCCTCATATTCAGCAATATTATTGGTACAGTCAAAACACAATCTGGCGCAGATAGGGATAAATTCCTTATCGGGTGAAATCAGGATAGCCCCAATTCCGTGCCCCAATGCATTAGAAGCTCCGTCAAATCTCAGGGTCCATTTCTCCTTTTGACCACCTTCTTCATTGAATAATGCCATGATATCTTCATCCGGAAAGTTAAATTGCATCGGCTGATAATCATTGATGGGTTGGTGTGCCAAGTAATCAGCCAGGGCACTTCCTCTTATAGCTTTTTGAGTGACATATATTATGTCGTACTCAGTTAACAGCACTTGCCAGCGAGCGATCCTTCCAGTCAGAGCAGGTTTTTCAAAAATGTACTTGACGGGGTCCATTTTAGAAATTAGCCAAGTGGTGTGACTCAACATGTACTGCCTTAGGCGCTTAGCGGCCCATGCTAACGCACAACAAGTCCGCTCTAAAGCGGAGTACCTCATTTCACAATCAGTGAACTTCTTGCTTAAGTAGTAGATAGCATGTTCCTTCTTTCCAGTTTCATCGTGTTGTCCCAACACGCAGCCCATGGATTCGTTCAATACAGTCAGATACAATATAAATGGCCTTCCTGGGGTTGGGGGCACCAAAATTGGTGGTTCTTGTAGGTACTGCTTAATCTTTTTGAAAGCTGCTTGACAATTCTCATCCCATCGCCCTGGTTGATTCTTGCGGAGTAACTTGAAGATGGGTTCACAAGTTGCCGTCAATTGTGAAATAAATCTGGCGATATAATTGAGCCTTCCCAAAAATCCTCGGACCTCTCTTTCTGTACGGGGAGGAGGCATCTCAAGAATCGCCTTAACTTTGTCGGGGTCAACCTCTATCCCCCTTTCACTCACTATAAATCCTAGCAGCTTGCCCGACCTTGCACCGAAAATGCACTTGGCGGGGTTCAATCTTAGCTTGAACTTTCTCAATCGTTCAAAAAGCTTCCTTAGATCGCTAATATGCTCTTCATCTATTCTAGACTTGGCAATGATGTCATCCACGTAGACTTCAATTTCCTTATGCATCATATCATGGAAAAGAGTCACCATTGCTCTCTGATAAGTTGCCCCAGCATTTTTCAACCCAAAGGACATCACCTTATAACAAAATGTACCCCATAGAGTAATAAACATGGTCTTCTCCATGTCTTCAGGTGCCATCTTAATTTGATTATACCCCGAGAAACCATCCATGAAGGAGAAAATGGAATGCTGAGCTGTATTATCAACCAAAACATCGATCTGTGGTAGGGGAAAATCATCCTTGGGACTAGCCCTATTCAAATCTCGGTAGTCCACACACATCCGTACCTTTCCATCCTTTTTAGGGACAGGGACAATGTTGGCTACCCACTGAGGGTATTTTGCCACAGCTAGGAACCCAGCATCAAATTGCTTCTTAACCTCCTCTTTGACCTTTAAAAGCATTTCTGGCTTCATTCGGCGTAATTTCTGCTTTATTGGTGGGCATTCAGGTTTCAAGGGTAGTCTATGCTCGACAATGCTAGCATCAAGCCCGGGCATATCTTGATAAGACCAGGCAAAGACATCACAAAATTCCATTAACAACTTGATTAAATCTTCTCTTTGTTCTCTGCTTAGGGTAGTGCCGATCTTGACTTCCTTCTTATTTTCTTCATTCCCCAAATTAATGACCTCAACTATGTCTAGGTAGGGTTGAATCCATTCATCCTCTTGCTCTAACAACCTTGTCATTTCAGGCGGTGGTTCACAATCTTCCCCACCTTCCTCATCAGCGTAATCAACTGGGTGATCAAAGTCGGGAAACGGGATTGCGACCTCACTCTCCTCAAGGGAGTCACTTTCGGATCTGCAATTTAGTGTGATATGGCAAATAAAAAGAAAGAACAAGAAAGAAAAAAGAAGGGTTTAAAACAAGGATAAGGGATACACTAAGAGTTTTTTTTTGAATTACGATACGCGTTTATTGATGAAAATGATAAAAACAAGTTTTTTCGCCTTTATTTACATGGAAGGGTCCCAAAGCTTTAGGCAGAGCAGAGGGACGAATAAGTACTCAAAGCATAAACAAATTACTTTGGCAAAACATTCAAAGTCGTGGGGAGCTCGATGGCCTCCCAGTTATGAAGTTCTTGGCCTGGTGGACAAGCAATCACAAAATCAACACTATCACAAGGGTTTTCTTCAATGACAGCGACTTGGTATGGAGGCATCAGTCCGGCGCTCCGAAAGCTCTGGTAGAGATCACAGATGGGGACTATTGCAGTATGAGGATCTCTGCCGGTAAGATGAGCAGCCCTTTTTTCTCTCTTCGCTTCCTCTACCCTTTTTCTGTCGGCAGTCATGGGCCGGTATCCTAATCCAAAACCATTTCTGTTATGAAGCAGGCGTATTGGTTCTATTTCTCCATTCAAAGCACGTCCTAGCCCTCTTCCAGGTTTATACCCTCCACGCAGCATAACCTTTGCCATCATTAAAGATGCACTTGGCATGCAAGCTTTTGCCATTGTGGCTCCTTCCCCCACATAGGTAGCGTTTGCTATCTCTAATGCTTGGAAAAAAGTTTCAAGGGCCTCTTCTGCTGCCTCGATGTAAGGGGTTGATAGAGGTTTGCTGACTAGAAGGTCTTCTTCACCAGAAACAATTATCAGCTTGTTGTCAATTATGAATTTTAATTTTTGGTGCAGGGTAGAGGGCACCACTCCAGCAGAATGGATCCACGGCCTGCCTAATAAACAACTATAGGCAGGCGAGATATCCATGACTTGAAAAAGGACCTGGAACGTGCATGGCCCAACCTGTATGGGCAGCTTAATCTCACCCATAACCTCCCTCCGAGTTCCATCAAAAGCTCGTACTATCGTGGCACTTGGCTTCATAAAAGTCCCATCAAATGGTAATTTGGCCAATGTAGACTTTGGCATGACATTGAGGGACGACCCATTGTCAATAAGTACTTTTGCTAAGATGTAATCTCAGCATTTTACGGAGATATGGAGAGCCTTGTTGTGCCCAATCCCCTCTGTTGGTATTTTGTCGTCAGTGAAGGTCAGATATTTATCTACAACAATGTGCCCCACTATTCCTTGAAACTTATCAACGGGAATGTCATGACTGACATGAGCCTCATTCAGGACCTTCATCAACATCTTCCGATGTGGCTCAGAGTTCATCAGCAATGATAACAAGGAGATTTTTGCAGGAGTATGGGTCAGTTGGTCAAGCACTTGATATTCGCCCTGGCGAATAAACCTTAAGAATTCATGGGCTTCTTCATCAGTCACGGCCCTTTTGATTTCGCCATTGGCCCCTTCTTTGTCCACTTGGCATTTCCGGTAACCTGATCCCTCTTCGACTCTGGAGGGGTGTATACTCTTCCACTTCGGGTTATACCTCCTACCCCAACAATATTTGTGACGGACGAAGGAGACGGGTCACCTGTTGCCGGGCTTGCCACGATCACATCTGCGTTGTACTTCCAAGGGACAGCCCGAGAATTTTTGAACGCAAACGGGGTGGGTGCTTGAATAGTGATGGTTGGTTGTACAGAAACAGGAGCTGCTTGGGGGTTCCTGGTGTAAAAAATTGTCAAAGGCTTAGGGATCCGCGCCCCTGTTTGCTCCTCGATCATGTCGACCTCATCTCCATGGCGTTTACAGACCTGCACAATATAGCTGTCCATAAGGCTTTGAAGGACCTCACAGAAACCTTGATGTTCGGCAGTCTGTTCACAATCATGTTTCACACTCCAGGTTCCTTCAATTAATCCCCTTTCAAGCAAAAGGGAATGAACTACCCTCAATGGCATTCTTATGTCAGCAACATTCTTAACGCACTCCTCATCATTTTCCAAGGCGTTGACCTCTGAATTTCCATGGTTGGGCAGGGGATTTGTGGCAACATTTGGGCTACCTTCCTTAAAGTTAATCCAGTCAGCTTTGATCAAATCCTTTACTTTATACTTCAAAGCCAGGCAATTTTCTGTGGAATGCCCTGATGCCCCAGCATGGTAATCACAATGAGCGTTTGGGTCATATCCCCTTGGGTAAGGAGGTTGCAACGGCCTCATAGGGGATAGAGCTACCAGACCTTTCTGAACGAGGATTGGAAAAAGTTCGGTATATGTTATAGGAATTGGATCGAACTGCACAGGGGAGCGTTCATTGTTGGAATTTCTTGTGTTTTGATTATGATTGGGTGGTCGAGTCACTTGTTGCGGGTGATGGTATGGCACGGGTTGCGGTACTGGCGCTCTTACCATGGGTGGACGGAAGTGGGGAGTATAAGCTGTCGGGCTCTGAGTGGTAGCGGCCACATAAGGATTGGGAGCTTGAATCATAGTAGGAAAGAATGGTCTTGGCGAAGGCGTCTTTTGATTAGAAGAGATGGAATTAGTTTCTCCATCCCTTTTCCCAGGCGCCGGCCTTCTTGTCATGCTTGCCCCAGATGAGCCCTGAATGATCTTTCCTGTTCGTATTCCGCTTTCCACTCTTTCCCCGATAGTCACAATGTCGGAGAAGTTGGATGAAACACTACCAATCATCTTGCCGTAGAAAGGTGATGGGAGCGTATCAATAAACATCGCGACTATTTCTTTTTCCGACAATGGGGGATCCACTTGTGCCGCTGTCTCTCTCCATCGTTGGGCATATTCCTTGAATGTTTCATTGTTCTTTTTCATCATGTTTTGTAAATGAACCCTGTTGGGTGCCATATCCATGTTATACTTGTATTGTCTAAGGAAGGCATCTGCCAGGTCCTTCCAAACACGGATATGGTTCCGATCAAGGTGAGCATACCATGTAAAAGCGGCCCCTGCTAGACTATCTTGGAAGCAGTGGATCAAGAGTTGGTCATTAGAAGAGTAAGATGCCATCTTTTGACAGTACATCGTGAGATGGTTCTTTGGACAAGTCATTCCCCGATACTTATCAAAGTCTGGCATGTTGAATTTGGGTGGGAGGACAACATCTGTGACTAAACATAGCTCTGAAGCATCTATTAGTCCAAAACCTCCAGAGCCTTCCATCATCCTTAAACGCTCTTCTAAGATTTCTATCTTTTCCTTTCGAGGAGCTGCGACCATGCGGGTTGCATCTTGGAGATTGGTCCCATAGGGGGTTCCGTATCCATACGGATAACCGAGTGGCTGGTTGAACGGAGGCAAAGCATGGGACTGGTTTGTTAGGCCTGTATTTGGTGAAGGACCTTGGGGTTGGGCCATAGTCTATGCAACATAACTCGGTTGGGTCACCTGGGCTCGTGTATTTTGGGCTTGTGTGTTGTAGGTCGGATGGGTCATTGGGGCTTGTATATTTTGAGTTTGGTGATTTTGTGGGTCATGGGCTTGCGTGTTTTGGGTTTGGTAAATTTGTGGGTCATGAGCTTGCGTGTTTTGGGTTTGGTGGAGTGATGGTATATTTGGCTGGGTAGGGTATGAAGTGTGAGGATTCATCGCTCGCTGGTCATGGGCGTCTTGGTTAGCGAGCGGGGGATAGTATCCTGGTGGAAGGCCATAAAGTGGAAAAGGTACTGGGTTGCCGTCAGGGCCGACAAATGTATGCTGTGTATAAGACTGGCCGTAAGGTAACTGGGTCTCAATGACAGGGTTAGGTCTTCCAACATGAATGGTGACAGGGGGTGTCATTGTGTTTGGTACTTGGGTTCTTGCTGGGTCGGAACCAAGGGGGAGTGGTACAGTGGCAGGCTGTTGTTGGTTGTTCTCAATACCCGCAGAGGAATCCCCTTCTGTGATTCTCTTTTCCAGAAGTTTGGTCAACTCGGCTACTTGTTCTTTCAGCTGATTGAACTCGTTTCTGAAATCTTCATCCCTGATTTCTGCTTCGGCCATGAGTCTCGTTTGGAGTCGGTTCGGATAAGGATGTTTACCCGTAATGTCTATTGTAAGTGAAAACACGAAATTGTTAAAAAAGAAAGCATTAAATAAAAATGGTAATCGAAAAATAAACAGTATGGTGCACAAAGTTATCGCGGAACTTGGCCAGTACCCTCCAACCATTCCTCAGAACGTCACATTCAAGAGTAATAAGTATGTGATAAATGGAAATTAACATGAGACGGTTGTGGAGACAAAAGAATCCTTCTTTCTGAATTTTAAAGTACATTACTGCTGCCAATTTTTTATGCAAGAAAAGTAAATCAGCCATTCCTAGCTCGGGCAATCATGGCCCTCATTTTACAAATCCTTTCTCTACAATAATCAAGGAAGTTTACAATTTCTTTTGGGGTACTAAGAGGGTTAACCATCCCTTCAGCTTGCTTAAGCAGGAGCGGGAGGTCTTCCAGAACTCCATTAGCCAAATGTGCCAAGTGGGCGAAGCGATTCATCCATGAATGAACAACTTCATCTTGTTGTGTCATTTCAGCTTTCAAAATACGGATAGCCTCACGACATTCTTGCTCAGTATCCATCGCGTGCTGTCGCTCGCCGTTTATCTCTCGCTGGCAAGCTTCTACCACCTCATTAAGCTGATGCTCTAATTGACCAACTTGCAATTGTAGGAGCTCTTTTTGTACCAAGGCAATTTTCTCATTCTCTTTGGCTTTTTCCAACATATCTCTCAAGAGTTGCTTGTCAGCCAACATAGTATCCCTTTGCTTGCTCTTCATCCTCAGTTGAGTATTAGCTGTTCGGAGGCATTGACTTTGCTTCCTCAAGTAATCTCTTTCAGCTTTCCGCTTCCTTCCAATCTCCTTGATAGTTCGCTTACTTTCTGAGTTCTCCCTTTTTTGAAGGGCACATTCTTGTTGAGATTTTAGCAGGTCTTCCTCCAGCTTCTTATTTTTTACAATTAACTCCTCTATCTTGGCTTTCAAGGCTTCCTCTTCAAGAGTAGGTGAGGGAACAAGTATTCTTGTCGGGAGATGGGAGGGACTTTTGAAAGGCAGCTTGACAATGGAAACTCTATTCAGGATCCATCGGTAGTATTCATCCTTCACGGCATGGCTTCGAGCTCCTAGTTCTTTTCCTTGCCTGTGGACCATCTTCCACGCATTTGCTATATCCTGAATAGCAGAGGTACAATCTCCTTTTGAGTAGTGAAGGACAAAAGGAATAAGTGATTCTTCATCAGGTGGCCCAAGCAATGGATAAGCTAACTGCCGTTTGGCTATGACAAGGTTGTAGTTAATGCATCCTTGTGTGCCCATAAGAGGAACATTCGGGTAGCTTCCACAATGATGAATAATGGTGTCAACCTTCAACCATTGTGGATACCACCTTACTTTGTCAGCTGTGAGCCCCATCAGGTGATTGGCCTATTCACGCCCGTTTTTTGTTACTAACTGGCATAATTTCAGATCAGAAATAGGACATTCAACTTTGCCGACTTGGTGGAAAACATGTGACGTGAGCCACACATACAGAGCAGGTAGACAACAAATGATTCTTTTTCCACCTTGTGTAGAACAGAAGTCCATGGTGTAATATATATTTGCCAAGATAGTAGTGACAGGATTTTCAGACTTGAATTTACGAGCAAGGAAGATGCCAATGGCATCATAGTCTATGTAATTGTCAATGTTGGGGAACAAGATAACACCATAAATGGTTAAAGCCAAAGTATCCATGAAGGCTTCCCAATCTCCCTTCTCAGCCAGCAAGTGCATGTGCCTCTCAAAATATTCCCGATCAAACCCCAGGACTTGATTTCTATTTAGCTGCTTACTTCTTAAGACTTCCAGATTAATCCTTAGGATATCAGCGATGGTAAGAACATTCGCATGGTGTCCAAGGTGGCGGTAAGGCATTTGTCCCTCTAGTGGTATACCCAGAATCTGTTCGAACTCCTCAACAGACGGAGCTAATTGAAAGTCTTGGAAAGTGAAACAACGGGGAGGTGGGTCATAAAACTGAATCAAAGCAGTAATTGCTTCGACTTGTACTTCCACTTCTAGCAACTTTAGGATCCTCCCATATCTCCTTGAAAAAAACATTTTCTGATTCATATCCAATTTCTTGCCTAATGCTTGCAGACTGGTTGTATCGACCTTCCTAGCCTTGACATGCAGTAATTTTTTCAACTCAGGTATATTTGTACCACAACTATCCGATCTCATGTTAATTTCCATACTTTCACTCAGAGGTGCTGGCTAAGCTCTTGATAGCTTCCTGCGAGAACATGAGAAATGAGAAAATCAGTCACTAGAACTGACGTGTTTTGCAAATCGATACTCCCCTAGTAACTTTGAAAATATTTTTGTATTCAGGGAAGTTTTGATTTGACAAAACTTATGACAAATCAAAGGTCATGTGAGCTACGGATTTTCTGATCATTGTCAATAAAAAATTTGATTTTTTTTTGATGATTTTTTTTATGCCCTTTTTTTTATTCAAAACATCCGTAACTCAAATCCCAAAGACTTGTGCATAAAAGGAAAGGACTACTTGCCCATTAAAGGATCACGGGTTAAAAATACGTTATTTTTGGAAGAAGTAATCCACTAAATGGGTAAGCGGTCCTCTTTAATTTGGATCATAAAAGAAAACGAGAATGAGGAAAGGTATAAGTAAAGTTTGCCCCTTTGTGTCTTAATTCAGGTTTTTATGGAGGTCTCCTAATGGTTCTAAAGTTCATCTATCAGTGATACCTCGCATTAGGTGGCTTGTTCTAAAACTTCTAAAGGTCACTAGAGCCAAGATCCTATTCATGGTGTTGATCACAAATAGTAAGAAGTATACTAAGTGTGAGCACCATGAATAAGTCGAACTCTAGCTGAGGTTCTCACGGTAACCAGACAGGAAGTACATCCCAAATGGTTCCGCTATCAACCTCTCCTAATCTTAAGCTTATTTAGGCCCGGGTATAGGGTCCCACTCAAAAGTGTGTGAAAATTGTGAGTGTAGTGTGTGAAAGAGGCATTCAATACCTGTACCTTACTCATCCTGCACATAGAACAAACACAGAGCAACAAAATAAAATCGACTACCCTAGGGTTCAATGATCATACAGATATTTACAGAACATACAAAACAGGAACTAAACATTGACAAGGAAATAAAATAAAAGAAGAAGTTAAATAATTAATATGCTAATTAAAACATGCGCTATCAAATTGACTGGCTTGACTCTCTAACTCCCCAGTGGAGTCGCCATCTGTCGCGACCGGGATCGTGGCGGCGCGGCCGACCCTCGAAACGATTTGAAATAATAAACAGGGAGTCGCCACCAATATTTTTTTAGGATAAAATAGTGGAAAAACCTTTTGTTAAAGCACTGGTTATAAAAATGAGATTCCATGATTCGGGAGTCTGATTACAGGTGAGGAAGGTATTAGCACCTCACAACTGTCCGTTATAAAAAACGGTTACCTCAATTTGATAGCGCGCATTATAGTTAACCCGATAATTATTTTAACTTCTTCATGAAAAGAAAAAAAACGTACGGAATGACAAAATAAACAAAATAAATAAAAATCAATGCAAAATATTTACATGAGATTAACAGGACGTCTCGTCCAAATTAATCTCGCTCCTTCTTTTTCTTTAAAGAGATATTTAAAAATATGAAATTAACAGGACGTCTCGTCCAAATTAATCTCGCTCCTCCTTTTTTTTCTTTAAAGAGATATTTAAAAATATGAGATTAACAGGACGTCTCATCCAAATTAATCTCGCTCCTCCTTTTTTTCTTTAAAGAGATATTTAAAAATATGAGATTAACAGGACGTCTCGTCCAAATTAATCTCGCTCCTCCTTTTGATAGCAAGACAAAAAGGAAACTCTAAAAATTAAATAAAGAAAGGTGGGCCCGACAGTAACTGTTTCCCGCTCCTACGTATTCTCGAGCTTTCGAGAAATCAGGGTCACGTAGTTCTTTAAAATGTTGTTTTTTTTAGGAAAAGATTAGGAAGATATTGATAGGCATCATTTTAGTGAAGAATCCATACAAGGCGAAGTGCTTCGCACGTGCACGGATCTTATAGAGACTGTGTAGACGGAAGTATTTTCCGTACAACACTGATTAAGAAAAATGAATATATATATATAAAAAAAAACTGAATGGGAGAGGAAAACGAGTGCAAAAAATGAAAAAAACGAGCGAAGAATAAGAAAACCGAGTGAAAAATAAGAAAACCAAGTGAAAAAAATGAAAATCCGAGTGAAAACAGAGAAAACCGAGTGAAAACAGGGAAAACCGAGTGAAACAGTGACAATATGAGTGAAACAGTGAAAATCTGAGTGAAACAGTGAAAAATCTGAGTGAAATAGTAAGGATCTGAGTGAAAATAAGAGAAACCGAGTGCAAAATAGTAAATCCTAGTGAAACAGTGAGAATCTGAGTGGAATAGTAAAAATTCAAGTGGAAATAAAGAAAACCGAGTGAAACAGTGAGAATCCGAGTAGAAAGAGGCTTACCGGGTGAAATTTGAGCAGAGAAGAACGATTGGGACAAAAATTGCAAGTCCGAGAGGGAAAAGGGAGCTGGAAGGAGTGCTGTTGGGTGAGAGTGTAGAGGATGTTGGGGTAAAGAAAGTTTGAAAGGTGAGGGGTGAGTGAAGTGAGAGGGAGAGAAGACTTGGTGTGAGAGAGAGAGAGAACAGAGATTTGGCAGAGTTTCCTCGTCTGAAAAAATGCCCCCCTCTTCAGCTGCCCTCTTCCCATCCCATTTATAGGCTGGCCCGGGTGGAATGCCAGCTCAGGCTTCCACTTCCGAGTGGAATGCCAGCTCAAGCCTCCACTCGGTTTGGGTAGTGAGGGACAACGGCTGGTGGGAATTTTTAATTCCCTCCACCTCCGCCCCTGTCTGCCAGCCACCTCCGGGATTCCTGGATCCACTTTGGGGTGGAATCCAGGTCAGCATGTGAATCCGAAGTGAAGAGAGTGGAAATCCGAGTGAAAATTGGTGCAATCCGAGTGAGAATGGCTCGGATTAACCTTCCAATCAGTATTCATCCACACTGGCAGTCAAATTCGAGTGAAAATGGTGTAATCCGAGTGAAAAATGGTGTAATCCGAGTGAGAATGGCTCGGATCAACCTTCCAATCAGTATTCATCCATACTGGGAGTCAAATCCGAGTGAGGATGGTGCAAATCCGAGTGAAAATGATGGAATCCGAGTAAGGAGAGTGGAAATCCGAGTGAAATGGTGGAATTCTGAGTGAGGAGAGTGGAATCCGAGAGAAAATGGTGTAATCCGAGTGAGAATGGCTCGGATCCACCTTCCAATCAGTATTCATCCATACTGACAGTCAAATCAGAGTGAAAATGGAGTAATCCGAGTTAAAATGGGGAATCCGAGTGAGAATCACTCGGATCACCCTCTCAGTCAGCATTAGGAGTCAAATCCGAGTGGGAAAAGGTATTCCCCGTAGAAGGCCGAGTGAGAATACTCCTTTCTGAGTGGTTTTACTCGGTTTGTGGTTGCTGTGAGACATTCAAATGCAAACGAGTGTAAAAGCCTCGGAACCGACTCTAACGATTGGGAAATGACTTGAAATTGACTCGGAGCCGATTGAAAATTGAGGAGAATGACTCGGAAGTTGAAATGGCTCGGATCTTGTTTGAAGAAGCAAACTGACTGAATTGCTAGTCAATTCCGACTGGAAGTTGATGGAAATGGACTCGGGAAAGGTTTGAAGGAGGACTCGGAGGTTGAGTGTAAAGGAGGACTCGGAACCGAGTGACCAACGACACGGAACCGACTAAAATGGCTCGGAAATTGGAATTTTGGTTATTTTCACTCGGAATAGCATTGACAGTGAAGTATTTCACTCGGAACTGACCCATTTTGAGTGATCCCACTCAGATCTGATTATTTTCGAGTCATTCCACTCGGAAATTCTTCATTTTGACTCATTCCACTCGGAAATGCTTCATTTTGACTCGGATTTGATCATTTCTGAGTAGTTCTACTCGGATTTCTCTTCAACAGTGGCATATTCCACTCGGATTTGATCTGTTCCGAGTCCTTCCACTCGGAAATGATCATTTCCGAGTCCCTTTTTTTTAAAATCTTTTCATTTGCGGATGGGCTGAAATAGGTGTTCACACTTGTGATATATATTCTAAGTATTTACCGTAAAGTCCGATCCCTCGTGAGCTTTCTCAATAAAAACTTGCATTAAGTCCTGGCCTTATGACAACAATAATCACCAATTCTATTCCTAGTAATTGGCATATTAAAGGTATTTCAAATTTTACTTTCATTAAAACATGTTTCAATACAACATGAATAATCATTCTCCTGTTTGATGTTCACACTAATAAAACAGGTTTCAATACACATGAAAATCATTCTCCCATTTGATGTTCATATTAATAAAGAGTTGAAATACTTACATGTACTTGAATCATAAATATGTAGAGGTCATAATCACAACATCATATAATAGATTGATTCACCAAATTCTATCATGAACAATTTAGTTACACATGGTAAAAGTAAGAACAACACTTATAGAGTTTGACATTACGAGGACTTGGAAACACTTTACAACACAAGAGCTCACACTACTAAAAAACACTCTCAAGTATCTAGAAATCACTCTAACCTTACAAACTCAAAGAAGAACACTCAAACTCGAGTGAAAAGAGAGAATAGAGATTCTGAATTCAGAAAGGATGCCTTGAAAGTGTGGAGAATGGCCCTATTTATAGGGCTGAAGAAGGGTCCTGACAGGTTCCTGACTTAGCCACCATTAAAAACGTGATTAAATGGCTATTATTAAAATTAATTAATCTAATAATGCCCAGACAATGGTTCCACATGTTCCCAATTCGGCTTGGCATTTTGCTTGATTGGATTGGCCATTATTTGGCCTTTTGACTGAGTGGTTGTCCAGCTAGAAATGGAGTCCACGTAGCTCTAACGCTACACGTGGCTGTGACGCATAGCGTTAGCATAAAAAATTCTCACGCTACGTGTGGTGTTGATGCTACGCGTCAGTTCTTCAGTTTTTCAATTTTTCTCTTGAATTTCTTTACTTTTTCACTGCAAAACTAGAGAAAATTGATCAAGGGTAGATTATTTTCAACAATATCCATTTATTGAATTTAAAACCTAAATTTCTAACAAATTAAACTAATTTTTTATTATTTTTACATAATTTTTATTTAAGGAATTTATTATAAATTTGAGGACTAACAAATACCCCCAACTTGAGACATTGCTCGTCCTCGAGCAAGAGAGAAAATTAAAAATCAAATTTGAAATAAAATTTTTGAGTTAGTCTTAAAATTTACCACAAAAGTAATTTCATAATCTACCATTTAAAATAACCAAAAATAGATATCTTATGTAATAAAGGTTTAATGACAAAAATCTTTACAATGTCTTATTAACAAATCAAGCATAATTTCAGGCTTACCTTACTAGTGTTTATCTTTGTGCAAAGGGTAACCTGTTTCACTCAATCGATCATAAAATCAAACAAATTTAACTTTGATTTTCCTCTAATCAATGGTTAATCATATAAAGTTAATTCAAGAATCACAAGGTCTTTTCAAGGGTTATAATGGGGCTTGGCTACAAGAAATTTTGGTTTTTCTCGGAATTCAAAAACCTGAAATCATAAAAGAGCTTTTTATAATTTTTAGTCTTTCTCTTGGCCCAGATCTCATTTCCCTTTTTTGATAAGTACCCCCAACTTAATCCTTTTCATTATTTCTTTTTCTTGTTATGCATGTTTTCATTTTTGTTGTACATGCATTACTAATTTTTTGAAAAAGGATTAAGTTCCAAAATTTTCACTCCCCAAGTAAGAATACTCAAAATATTTTTCTTTATGCTTAATTGCTCTTTTAATCAATCAAGTACAGGGAATGATTAAAAATTTGATAAGGTTTAGGGTACCAAAGAAATTATTTTTAGGCTCAAAATTGGCTTTCAAAGGATAAAAATAATTTTACCATGGTAAGCTTTTGGGCCCAAGGTTTCTTTTACCAAAAATGTGCCTTGATCATTTTCTTGAATTCTCTGTACAATAACACAAATCACAGATTTAAAGCAAAATCAATTCGAATGAAGTTATGTTGAAACCCTCAAGTGTTTAAAAGATCTCTCAGCTTACCGGGTTATCAAAATTAGCTTGATAAAATTCCTAAATTACAAAAGAATCAATAATTGATCTTAAAATTGGTTTTATTGTGTAAGAACCTTAAGTGTATAAATTTCCTTCATTTTTAAAAATTTGATTTTTTTATTTAAAAGATAAAACTTATTTTTGATTTTTGATAAAAGAGAGTATGCAGAAATTAAACACACCACAAAAATAAAATAAACCATAATATAAATCAAATATACCAAATGTAAAAATCAAACTAAATATAAACTAAAATATATGTAAAAAGTGTAGAAAATAGCACCATCAACCCTCCATGTGATCGTTCTTATCATCTCCTCCTCATCGGCATCACCCTCAGACTCAGCATGCACTTCGGACGGTCCACCTGTCTCAGGATATGTGGGCAAATCACCAGGCCAAGCTACATGGGAAGCAAAATCAGAAGGTGTCATAAATGGTGCTCCCTCCCCCTGTATCCTGTACTGGTAAAATGCATCATACAAATGAACATATGCACAATGAGAAGCAGCCATCATCTGCATCATATGTTGATGCCTAAGGTCATCCTGGCAAATCCATCAATGATAACATTTGCAGATGGTGGCTGGACTGGTGGTCTCCTCCGTGTCTCCCTGGGCTGAGCCTCCTGCTCCAGAGGTGGAAGCTCGCACTGCTAAACAAAGTAATCTCTGTTCACTAGAACCTTGGGGACTCTCCCCGAAGAGCTAATGAACTCTGGTGATGGCACAACAACTCCTTGCCTTCTCAGTAAGGTAGATATGATGAGAGGGAAGGGAATATGACGGTTCACCTTATACCCAAGGGCTTAAAGGTGAATCTGCTCAGATATAAGCTCGGCAATGTCAATGGTGTGGCACTGAAGGATAGAATAAAGAAGGCAACAGCGATCAACTGGAATAGAAGAAAGGTAAGTGACAAGAGTGATGTTATGAAGCATGAGATGAGACCACACCTGAGCTATAGGAGTCAGCTGGGTCTTGAGGAGGTTAGATGGAGTCCTTCCAACCTTACTAAGGTTAAAAAAGATTCCATCTTTTCTCAAAAAGTAAGCAACCTGATCCAAGAAGTATCTTAGATCACCATCCTCAGTAGCAACCTTGTTTCTGTTTTAATTCCAGAAACAAGTATCGCTCTTGGGAGTAGGCTCCCAAGGATTACCCAGTAGGGTACTAATGGTATCCCGATCGTAAGTGATGTGCCGACCCCTCACCAAGCTCGTCCTCTACTAGCTGATGTTTGGTGAGTCCTGACGTGTCCTATAAGCGTTAGCATAAAACTCCATGACCAGGATGGGATCCCCCTCAGTAGGCAAGGTAAATAGGGGTCCCCATCTCCTCCTCTGTATCTCATCCTGCAGCTCAGGATAATCTCTAGCGTTCAGATCCAGAACTCTCTCCCATATCAATCTCTGGCCCTTTATTTGGTGAAATCTGGCCCATTTCGCATCAGTATGAAATCTAGTGGGATCTCTAGGTCCCAAATGCTCCTCTGAAGATGTGGTATCAGTATCTATGGTCCTTCTCTGTCTTTTCAGACCATTGATGGGGATAGATTTCTTTGGTGCCATCTGCAAAAAGAAATTTTACAAAAATCAAACACACATCACCATATTTTTGATTTTTATATTTTAACAAAATAAAACATGAAAAAATCAAAAATTAACATTCATATTTTTGGTTTTTTATATTTTATGCAAAACATCAAAAATAAAAACTCATGCAAAATTTTTAAATAAAATTTACACAACATAAAATTTTATTCATAACAAAGCCTAAAAAATAACATATTTTTGAATTTTTATAATTTTTAACAAAAAATAAAAATTAATCATGCATATTTTTTAGATTTTTATTAAAATTCACACAACATGCAAATTCACACAACAAACATATTTACAAAATTTAACAAATTTATTTATTTATTTTTATGCAAGAAAGTATAACAAACATATAATTTAAGAAAATTTATTAATTTTAAAAGGAAAAAAACTAGCAAACGGGACACAATTCTTATTTTAATATAAAATAGAAAACAATATATACATTAAACAAAAAATAAAACTCAAAAATTAACAAAAATCAAAAATAGAGGCTGACGCTACGCGTCAGTGGGACGCTACGCGTGGGGTTACAGTTCATGCCTCACGCTACGCGTCACTGGGACGCTACGCGTGAGGTACGCAATTTCAGAAAAACAAAAACAGGGGTTGTGCAACAGCAACCCCTTCCAAACTTCAATCAATCCATTCAGTTCCCTACTCTAATAGTAATCAAACCCAATGGTCTTCTAATCCTAATCCTAACCACATACATTCTAGAAATCAAAAACGTAAAAATTTAAAAGAAAAAGGTAAGAAAACGTATTTGGAGATTCTTGCAAAAAATTGAGAGAATATGGGTGATTGAGAGTGATTGAGGTTTGGATGTTTGAAAAATAGGGTTTTTGTGGCAGAGAGGGAAATTTAGGTTTTTAAAACCTAATTTGGGCCTCTCTTGTTCAGTTTTAAAAACTGAACGTGGGCCCTGACGCTACGCGTCAGGTTGAAATTTTTACCTCCACGCTACGCGTTACGGGGACTTTACGCGTGGGTTTTTATTTTTCAAAATTTAAAATTTTAATTCTCAAAAACCTTTTTTCTTAATTTAAAAACCCTTTTTATAAAAATCTAGTTAAAAATTAAATTCTAATTTTTTATTTTTTTTATTTTTTTATTACACATAAATTAATAATTAAAAGAAATAATGGGTTGCCTCCCATTGAGCGCTTGATTTACTATCTCTAGCTTGACATTCTACACATCACAAATCAGTCAAATAGCAAATGGTAGTGAGTCTGTTGATCTCACCACCCAGATATGGTTTCAATCTTTGCCCATTAACCATCCAACTTCTTTTGGAAGTTGGATCTTCAATTTCAACTACTCCATAAGATTTAACTTCCTTAATTACAAAAGGGCCTGACCATTTAGATTTCAATTTACCGGGAAACAGTCTTAATCTTGAATTAAACAATAAAACTTGCTGACCTGGTTTGAAGTGTCTTTTTTTGATTTTCTTGTCATGGTAAGCTTTTACCTTATTTTTGTAACTTCTAGATGATTCATAAGCATTGTTTCTCATTTCCTCCAACTCAAGTAACTGCAACCTTCTTTTGTCAGCTACTGCATTTAGATCAAAGTTGAGAAATTTTAAGGCCCAATATGCTTTATGTTCCATCTCTACTAGAAGATGACAAGCTTTTTCATAGACCATTTGGAAAGGAGAAAAGCCAATTAGAGTCTTAAATGCAGTTCCGTATGCCCAGAGTGCATCATCAAGCTTTTGTGACCAATCTTTTCTATAGGAAGACACAGTCTTTTCCAAAATTCTTTTCACTTCACGATTTGAAATCTCAGCCTATCCATTGGTTTGTGGATGATATGTTGTGGCCACTTTATGTCTCACTCCATAGTGTTGTAACACTTTTTGAAGAACTTTGTTACAAAAATATGATCCTCCATCACTAATTAAAGTTCTTGGTGTTCTAAACCTGCAGAAAATGTTTTTCTTCAAGAAATTCACTACAGTTTTGGTGTCAGCATTAGGTGAAGCGATTGCTTCTACCCATTTTGAAACATAATCAACTGCCAAAAGGATATATTGATTGAGTTGAGAGTAAGGAAAAGGTCCTATAAAATCAATACCCCAACAATCAAATACCTCAACCTCCTAAATATTTGTGAGGGGCATTTCTTGTTTTCTATTAACATTACCTGTTCTTTGGCAGTTCTCACAAGCTTTCATAAAAGAGTGAGAATCCTTAAAAATGAAAGGCCAATACAAACCTGATTGAAGAATTTTTGCAGCAGTTCTTTCTCCATTAAAATGTCCTCCAAAAGGTGATTTGTGAATGCCACAACACATCTTTCTTTTCTCAATCGGGTACACAACGACGTAACAAATTATCCACACCAATCTTGAATAGATGAGGGTCATCCCAAACAAAGTATTTTGCATCTTTAAAGAATTTTTTTCTTTACTGCCAAGTTAAATCATTTGGAAGAATTCCTGCTGCTTTAAAATTGGCCATATCAGCAAACCATGGCCGTTTTGTTATTTTAAAAAGTTTTTCATCAGGAAATTCTTCCAAGATGTCTTTTTCTTTGGCAGGAACCTTATAATTCATTAGTCTAGAAAGATGGTCAGCGACCATATTTTCACTACCGTTTTTATCTTTGATTTCAACATCATATTCTTGAAGGAGCAGAATCCATCGGATTAACTGAGGTTTAGAATCAGTTTTGGTCAAAAGGTACTTGATTGTAGCATGATCAGTAAAAACAATTATTTTTGATCCAATCAAGTATGATCTAAATTTTTCTAAGGCATATACTATGGCCAATAATTCTTTTTCAGTAGTTGTATAATTTATTTGATTTTCAGTAGTTGTATAACCCTAAAAACGTTTTTATATCTTTGACCTAAAACTGCTCCTACAGCATAATCACTTGCATCACACATAAGTTCAAAGGGTAAGTTCCAATTAGGAGCAACAATTACAGGGGCAGAAACTAATTTTTCTTTCAAGGAATTAAAAGCTTTAAGACATGCTTCATCAAACTTGAATTCACTAAAAAGTAGCAGGTGCATTACATAATCTGAATGGCAGCTTTCTATAAGAAAATATACCAAAAAGACATGTAAAAGCAGTATTTTCCTGATCAAGAGGGTCCACAGCAATTTGATTATATCCAGAATATCCATTAAGAAAACAATAGTAAGCCTGTCCAGACAATCTTTCAAGCATTTGATCCATAAAAGGAAGTGGAAAATGATCTTTTCTTATTGCTTGATTTAATTTTCTATAATCAATACACATTCTCCAACTAGTGATAGATCTTGTTGGGATTAATTCATTTTTATCATTAACAATTATTGTTATACCACCCTTTTTTAGAACAACTTGTACAGGACTTACCCATGCACTATCAGAAATAGGATAAATAATACCTGCTTTTAACAATTTCAAAACCTTCTTCTTAGTTACCTCTTTCATGGTTGGATTGAGGGCGCCTTTGGGGTTGAGCAACAGGTTTAAAATTATCTTCCAGCAAAATCTTATGCATGCAATATGATGGACTTATACCTTTCAGATCTTCAAGTGTCCATCCAATTGCTTCTTGATTCCTTTTCAACACTTCTACCAGTTTTTCTTCTTCTGTTTCACTTAACAGATTACTAATAATTACTGGTTTTAGATTACCTTCCTTCAAAAAGATATACTTTAGCTTAGAAGGTAGTACTTTCAATTCATGACTCTTGATTTCTTCAACAGGTACTTCTTGGATTTCTTCAATTTTTCTTGATTCAGGGGAAATTTCTTTCCCTTGATCAAGATCTTCAAGATACTTGTCTACCTTTTTTTCTTCTTCTTCATTCAAACATTCCACAGAGTTAGTTAATAACTTATTTAAAGGATAAGAAATTGACATACCTGTGGATATGGAAAAATAAACTTCATCGAGAACATCCACCTTGAAACAGTCTTGCTTTGAGTTAGGATGTTTCATGGCTTTGAAAACATCGAAGTTTACCTCTTCATCATGTACTCTTACTGCCAGCTTTCCATTATCTACATCAATGAGTACTCTAGTAGTCTTCATAAATGGCCTTCCCAGGATCAGGGGAACTTCAACATCTTCTTCCATGTCTAAAACCACAAAGTCAACGGGGAAGTAGAACTTGTCAACTTTCACAAGTACATCTTCCGCAATACTGTAGAGTCTCTTGATTGATCTATCGGCCAATTACAGAGTCATCTTTGTTCTCTGAGGATCAAGGTCACCAATTCCCAATATTTACACCTCCAATGGAGATGGGAATGGTGAAACTTCCAGGGTCTTTTGACTTTTTTAGCATATTATATTGCAAAATAGCACTGCAACCTGCTTCAAGTTCAACAATTTCCTCATTATACCTCCTCTTTTTGGTAAGCAATTCTTTCATAAACTTTGCATATGTTGACATCTGTTCTAATGCCTCAGAAAATAGGATGTTTATGTGTAATTGCTTAAAGATCTCAAGGAATCTTTTGTATTCCTTTTCCTTATCCTTCTTTGATGGTGCATGTGGATAAGGTAGATCCTTAACTGGAGGTGTTTGATTTTTTTTGTTTTTTATTTTTTGATTTTTTTGTTTTTCATTTTCATTATTTTTTTCTTCATTCTCTTTTTTATTTTCTTTTTCTTTTTCTTCTTCTTTTTCTTTTTTTCTTTTTTTCTTTTCTTTTTTTCTTTTTCTTTTTCTTCTTTCTTTTCTTTTTCTTCTTTTTCTTTTTCTTCTTCTTTCTTTTTTTCTTCTTCTCTTTCTTTTTTCTCTTCTTCTTTTTCTTCTTTCTTTTCTTTTTCTTCTTTTTCTTTTTCTTTACAATCATTTCCTACAACTTTACCACTTCTTGTAAAAATAGTATTACATTGTTCTCTTGGATTTTGAGTGTTTGTAGAAAAACCAGAGCTTTTCATGTCAGCTACTTCTTTTGCTAACTGTCCCAATTACATATCTGACACTTTACGTGCGACTTCATTTGTTTACATATATTGTAGCAATTATTGGATAGATTCCTCTATCCTAGTTAGCCTTGCAGCTTGATCAGATTGTGGTTGTTGTTTGAATTGATTGTTGATAGGTCTGTTGCAAGGTCCAACATCTTGTTTCCAGCCAATATTCTAATTCTGCCAACCCTGCGGGTAATTGTTAGGAAAAGAATTACCAAGATTGATAGGAAAATTACCTAAGGGTATTCTTTGATGAATCAAATAATTGGCTTGTTCTTATTCATTTCTATCAAGGGTATAGTAACCACATGGTTGTTCACTCATGCAATGCATACATTGTTTCAATTGAGTAGGAAGTGGTGATGATACTTGAGCAATTTGAAGTTTTTCTAATTGTATGCTCATTGCCTCTATTTGTTGTGTCAACAATTTTTGCCGAGCTAAAACTGCATCATTTACTCCCAACTCAAGCATACCTGGTTTCCTTGATGTACTACCTCTTTCATGCTTGGCTTGACGGTCACTGGTTGACATAAACTCCATGATTGATATTGCCTCTTCAACAGTTTTGTGCATTAAAGAACCACCTGTACATGCATCTAACATCATCTTGAACTGAGGTAATAAACCATGATAAATAATTCTTACCTTCCCAGCATCATCCAAATTATGGTTTGGACATTTCCTAAGAAGTGCTTTAAATCTTTCCCATGCTTCACCAAGTGATTCATCGTGATTTTGTGACAAAGAATGTATGGCTGTCATTGCTTTAAAATATTTTGAAGGTGAATAAAATCTTTCCAAAAATTTTGTTTCAACATCAGACCAGTTTGTAAAACTACTAGATGGATAAGATTTAAACCATTCTTTAGCTTTCCTAATCAAAGGAAAAGGAAACAATCTCATGTAAACAGATTCTTCTTGATTGGGTTCGAAACCAATTGTGCTGCATAACTCATAAAAAATAGTTAAGTGTTCATAAGGTTCCTGATTATTTAAAACAACAAATTGATTATTTTGAATAATGTTTAGAGTAGCTAGTTTAATTTCTACAGCAACAATAGGTCCTTGATACATCCCTGAAATACGGGGTGGTCCATTAATAACAGTAAACTGTCCCAATGTTCTTCTTTCAGCAGCCATATTAGAATTTTTAAAATTTTTAAAAGAAGATGAAGTTGAAGAAGAAGTTTTTGTTTTTTTAGATTTTAAAGCCTTAAGTTTCTTTACAAACTTCTTGATCTTAGGATCAAAGAACACCTTCCCTGCAAAAGATCGAGTTTTCATAAACACACTAAATAAAGAAAGTTAGTAGAACAATGGTAAGTAGGATGAATGAATAAATGAATAAAATTAAAAATTTTTCTAAGGTAAAAAAATATTTACCACGGTAATTAAAAATTTACTGTTTTACTGAATCAATTCAATCCCCGGCAGCGGCGCCAGAAAACTTGTTAAACCCATGGTACTGTTGGTTCTTTAATTGGCAAACGCATCAATCATTTGTAGTTTTCGTATTTAGATATCGTTCCACTGAGATTGAAAGTTTAGTAACTCACAGTAATTTCTTATTTACTATGGTAAATTTATCAAAAATTGTTAACAAAAGAATGATTTATAAACAATTTGTACAATGTTTATAGAATTTGATGATTGATTTGTTCATAAGGTAAAAAGATGGTAAATATAAAATTTATCTAAAAAATTGAGATGTAATTCAAAATAACTCAGATATTTGAAGTAAAAACACAAATTGACAAATTATGTTGGAATTAGGATCCTCACACTAAAATATAATGAAGTGATTACAAACATACATATTTAATTATCAAGTTCATGTCATTGCAGCTTAAAGTCAATATAACTGATTCCTCGTGATATAAATTCTAAGTATGTACCGTAAAGTTTGATCCCTTGTGAGCTTTCTCAATAAAAACTTACATTAAGTCCTAGTCTTATGGCAACAATAATCACCAACTCTATCCCTAGTAATTGGCATATTAAGGGTATTTCAACTTTTACTTTCATTAAAATAGGTTTCAATACCGCATGAATAATCATTCTCCTGTTTGATGTTCACACTAATAAAATAGGTTTCAATACACATAAAAATAATTCTCCCGTTTGATGTTCATATTAATAAAGAGTTGAAATACTGACATGTACTTGAATCATAAATATGCATAGGTCATAATCACAACATCATATAATAGATTGATTCACCAAATTCCAACATAAACAATTTAGTTACACATGGTAAAAGTAAGAACAACACTTACAGAGTTTGACATTATGAGGACTTGGAAACACTTCACAATACAAGAGCTCACAATACTACACAATACTCTCAAGTATCTAGAAATCACTCTAACCTTACAAACTTAAAGAAGAACACTCAAACTTGAGTGAAAAGAGAGAATAGAGATTCTGAATTTAGAAGGGATGCCTTGAAAGTGTGGAAAATGGCCCTATTTATAGGGCTGAAGAAGGGTCTTGACGCTACGCATCAGGTTCCTGACTTAGCCCCCATTAAAAACGTGATTAAGTGGCCATTATTAAAGTTAATTAATCTAATAATACCCAGACAATGGTTCCACATGTTCCCAATTCGGCTTGGCATTTTGCTTGATTGGATTGGCCATTATTTGGCCTTTTGACTGAGTGGTTGCCCAGCTGGAAATGGAGTCCACGTAGCTCTGACGCTACACGTGGGTGTGACACATAGCGTCAGCATAAAAAATTCCCACGCTATACGTGGTGTTGATGCTACACGTCAGTTCTTCAGTTCTTCAATTTTTCTCTTTAATTTCTTTACTTTTTCACTACAAAACTAGAGAAAATTGATCAAGGGCAAATTATTTTCAACAACATCCATTTATTGAATTTAAAACCTAAATTTCTAACAAATTAAACTAATTTTTATTATTTTTACATAATTTTTACTTAAATAATTTATTATAAATTTGAGGACTAACAGATACCTTGTGTTACGGAAGGCTAGCATAGGGAATAAGTTTGTACATCAAGGCAAGCTAGCACCCATATGGGAAGGTCCCTATCGTGTTTATGAGGTCGCTAGCAAGAGGTCATATCAGCTCAAGAATCTGGATGGCATGTTGATTCGTAACAAGTGGAACGCACAAAATCTATGGGTGTATTATAGCTAGTTGGCAAACAGGCATGTACTTTTTTTCCTAACTTGAGGTTTTTTCCTACTGGGTTTTCCTCAAGAAGGTTTTAATAAGGCATGTCCCAACTCAGCTCCTTCTATACAAATACAATTAGTAAAGTTCACTTATTAAATACTTTGTCTCTTTTACTCTCACTTGTATATATTACTTGGCCTTACAAACGACATGGAAATAGCCCTGACGAGTGGCGAGGATTGGTTCTTTTAAAGACCATACTAGACCCCAACGAGTGGAACAATTACCTATTCTATAATTGGCTACTTGGCCCTAATGAATGGCAAGGTTGGATCTTTTTTAAGACCACACTGGACCCTGATGAGCGGTGCAAGTAGAAATATAGTCTCAATTACCTATTATGTAATTGACGACATAGCCCTAACAAGTGGCACCCCAATTACCTATTCTGTAATTGGCTACTTGGTTCCAATGAGTGGTGAGGTTGGATCTCTTTTAAGACCACACCGAACCCCGACGAGCAGTGCAAGTAGAAACATAGTCTCAATTACCTATTTTTTAATTGACAACATAGCCCCAACGAGTGGCACCCAAATTACCTATTTTGTAATTGGCTACTTGGCCCTAATGAGTGGCGAGGTTAGATCTTTCTTTAGACCACACTGGACCTCGACGAGCGGTGCAAGTAGAAACTTAGTCTCAATTACCCATTCTGTAATTGATGATATAGTCCCATGCATGGCACCCTAGTTATCTATTCTGTAATCAGTTATGTCGCCCCAACCCGGCTCACACATAACGTAGAAAAGACTTATGCATTAAATAAAATTATAAGCTGATTGAAGCATAGTCAAGACTAGTTTAAGGGGCTTAAGAATTCATCAGATCAAAAGATAAAAAATGAAGACAAGTATAAACATAAAAAGACACTTTAGAAAAAACAGTGTAAGTCAAATGAAAAGAAGTTAATGTCAAAACCTATCTCGACACAAGGCTTCATTAATTCAATACCAGAGCTGATCCCGGGACACAACAAATAAGAAAAAGGTAAAAACACTAAGCTAGGGGAGCATCTTTCTTCTGGTTCTCCTCGCCATGCATCACTACTGGGTCATCGATAACATCAGTCTTTATACGCTCTTTGGTCTCACCACCCTCCCTACCTCCCTTCTCTATTTCTTCATGCTCAGGGGACACCGGTCTGGGTGTGAGGCTTTGCCCTTCAAAAAAAGGAGCTAGCTCATAAAAAGCATTAATCGGCTCCTCATACCTGCTGTTAACCACGGAGAATGGTCTTCCACTGTGAAACTCATAGCAAGGATGAATTCCCTGAAGTTGAGTTCCACGTCAGAGTTGTGATGTTTTATCTGCCAGACTGCCTCACTGAAGGATTCATCCACCAGAGAAGTACAGATTCCCAGAGCCTGGTTATATTTGGCTTCTATACCAGCAAGGTCCCCCATCAGCTGCTAACTTTTCTTAATAAGAGGTTTAGCCTCTGTGTTTTCCTTCTCTATCTCGACTATTTGCTCATTCAGCTCTCTCCTCTAGGCAGCCCATTCTTCCACCTGTTGGGAGTGGTTGGCTTTATAAAGCTTTTCCTCCTCTATTTTCCTCATGCCCACCTTCAAACAGGATATCTCCATGGCTCGTTGACCCCCGATTTCCTGTTCATCTTTAAGGCGCTACTCAAGGCGGTTGATCTCAACTTTGTCTTGACCAACAATAACTTTTAGCCTCTACAGTTTATTGAACAAGCTGACGGCCTCTTCCATACTATCAGTTATGGCTAAAAGAGAGTTAATGATACCGGAAAACTATGCCAATTACCACCTCGCGACCTCACAAGCTTTCTTGATGTCGGGGACATCAAGTACAAGACTGAGTTTGTAGTAGGAGGAACGAGCGCCGGTGGCATGGGGCCTCATAGAGCAAGTACGGGGTGAGACATGAGGAGGAGGAAGGAGTGCAGACTTCTTTTCTTTGAGAATCACCAGCTGTCCTTGTTGGCTCAGTGATTGGGTCAAAAGTTGATATCTCTTCAACAACAGTCTACCTTTTTCCTCGTATTAAGGCTAGCTAGCCTAGTTTTCTCCAAAGTCTTCTGTTTCTTTGAAGGTTTGGTAGGGGGTGCCTTTTTGCCTTCAGTATCTTCATGGCTCTTTCTTTTCTTTTTCTCCTGTTGCTCAGAATCGGGCTACTCAGCCCCTTCGATCAGGGGTATTTCCCCAACGACCCCAGAGGCAAGCAGGATAGGGTTTGTCTGGGCCTTGATGACATTCCTCTTAGCCTGGATGTTGTTCTAAGTTGTGGTCAATTGGGCCTCTACTGGCATAGCCTTCAGAGCGTTCATGGCTTTACACTCTTCGATTTTCTCTGCATTAAAGGAAATTGATATGTTAGTATAGTATACAGTTTAAAATATATTGTAAGACTATAAGGAATAAACAAGGGAATTACTTAAATATGCGGCGTGTTGGTTCGCCGTTCCCTACAAACATTTACAGGAGAACTTCCCATAACGAGTAGAATATTCGTGCATAGCGCTCAAGACTTCTATTGACTCGGGGGATAACTTGGTCTCATCTATAAAGTACCCCTTCCCGGTGAGGAGGAAGTGTTCGTGGGTCCACGCCATAGGGAATTTGTTGATGCCATCCTTGCTTCTCCAGAAGACTTGTTTGTTCGGCTGAACACGGATTCTCACAAAAAAATTCTCAAAGCTCTTCCCTTCTATCTTAGCGAACTCTGTGGAGGCTTCAAAGTTAATGATATTGGTGTTACACTGGGGAGTGATGAAGCTAAGTTCGCTCTCTTTGTTAGACCGGCTGGCAGTAGTAGAAAAACATTACCACCGTCAGGGTAAACTTAAAATGCTCTATTAACACTTCTAGGGCTCGCATCAGCCCCTATCCATTAGGATGCACTTGGAGGGGGCATACTCCAGGAACCTCAAGACGCCCATCTCGAATTCCGTTAGAAGGAATCAAACTCCAAGTTGTGAGAACAAGAAGTCATACATATACAAGCTTCTATCGTCTGAAGGAGTGTGGCAGACCCTATCACAAGGCCGAGGGGCAAGGACCATGAACATATCCTTGTACTTCTCCTTTGATTACACCTTGTACCTCAGATTAATCCTCGCCCTGTCTTCTCTAGAATGTTGAGACGTTGTCTCTTTGATTTCATCCTTCACCTAATAGTAAAGATATTTCTCATTGTGTTTAACCCAGCTCATCTGGTGCGCAATGACGTTTATGCACCCTGGAGTTGTCGTGATAATCGAACTGGCTGAGGACCCTCTTCAGTAATTATGGTACAAATGAGTTTCTGGAAGGCACGAACGCTGCTATAAAAAGCCACATCGTCAGAAAGGTATTTTTCAACGCTGGCCTCGCTCTCAGGCACGTTGCTAGCCCTTGAGCTGGAAGAGGATTCAGAGGAGGATAGCACTACCTGTCGCCTCGTCCGATAAGCCTCACCCATTTTCGAATGATATGGCTCAGCCCTAGAAGGATTTATAGGGATCTTCCCCCTCGGTAGTTAGAACCAGCGCGATTCTTCCTAAAACGCATGGTTGTGGTACTAGTGAAAGAAATATACTAACACGAAAGACAAAAAGAGGTTACCCAAGTAAGGTTGAAAGGGAGTATAGAACTTGTAGAACTTTACACAAATGGAGATTCAGCAGTTTCTTCACAATCGAGCAAAGTTTTCTTAGGGTGGAAGAAGGCAAGTACCTTCTCGATTGCCTAAGTTCCCATTTTATAGCTGTGGTAGAGGGCAAGGTGAATGCCAGTTTAGGGGTGGAATACGTCATTTTAGGAGAGCAAAACGCATGCGTCTCATGGCTATAAAGTAGCAGAGTCATCGTTTCAGTCCAAAGCACATAAAAGTTGCGTCGTTTTGCTTCACTTTGAAATTAAATAGGCTGCAATGGTTGAGTTTTAAGGCCCAATATGAAGAAAGGGCCATAACCGCTACACACGATGATTAGTTAATCTCTATTACAAGCAACAATTAATTCTTTATGCATTATTAGCAATAAATGCTCATCATTGGTAGCACCACAAGGTTATGGAGTTACAAATATTTAAAGACTTAGAAATTTTTTGCGCAAAAGCAAGCAGTGTTTGAAGCTGGTATCCACACCTATAAACGATGACCCCGATAAAAAGTTATAACTTATTTGAGCAACTAGCCCAGTCCCTCAAACAAGCTAGGGGGCATATGATTCGGTCTAGATACCGGTCCAAGGGCAAGAATGTAATTTCACCCATCTTCAGTCATGTATCAGTGTCGCAGGTAAAACCTCAGATTTGTATATCGGTATGAGCTATTCTCTCTATACCAGAAAGTCCAAGTCTTCACCATTGAACACCAGAAAGTAACTTGCTAACTCAACAAATAGTACAAGGTACAACCGTTAGGAGAGGTGTTCATTGGAGACGTAGAGGTGCCCACGTTGTGTGTCAGCTTTTTGCAGAATTATACTAACACATGGTACAGAATGTCCCCTGACCCTAAGGGACTCTTACGTCCCTCGCATGCATATAAATACCAAAGAATACACAACGATGGTACGTTTTTCTCATTCTCTAACTTACACTCGAGTTTACTGCATTCCAAATCTATTTGCTGACTTGAGCGTCAGAGTGCCTTTGCAGGTGGCACCACTTTTCATCCCACAACACGAGAGCTTGGTGTGTTGATTCTCCAAGACTCCAAGCCCCCTAATTCCCCACTAGAGTAGGGGCTATAATACCAGATCCCCACTAGACAAGTGTATCAATTATATAGAGAAGAACATTTGTGGTTGGTTCCATCACTAGATCACTAACCCTGGTTTAGACCAATTCAAGTGTATAATCAATGATTGCACCTATATGATAAGGTTTACTATAAATAACGTGTCATAAATACACAAGATACATTCGCTCGATCTTAAAGTTTTCCACTTTACTGACTAAGGTGTTGAAGAAGCTTTAAGGTTCCAACTCTCATTTGGTTCTTAGAGCTCTTGTGCAAGTTATAAGGTGGACAAAGAGGACATCTCATCTTTGTACACCAAATCTTGACACATTAGAAGAGGACAGAACATTAGCACATCTAGTGGGACTCGCCAAAGACATTCCCACCCCCTAATTCCAAAAGTATGGGAGACACAAGCCCAACCTAAGCTGGAGCAAATTCCAAAGGTCAAGGAACCATTTGCCACCCCATGATTACTAAGCCTTAAATGCAACAACAACTTGATTTGAGAGGTACCTTATTAGTATGCTCCCAACCCAAGCTGGATCTCAAGGATGCTATAATCGAGGACCTCTTTAGGTAGCTTATCATGGCCAAACAAAGATCCCATCAACAAGAGTATGAAGAAGATTTAACCTATGAATCATCATCTTATTACACTGAGCTCTATATAGAGGTTCCTACACCCCCGCCTCGTCCAAGGTCTAGTATGTCGACCTTGACGATGATAATCCCATACTAGGGTTTATTTCTAAAGCCCAAGTCACTTCTGTCATCCTTAGCCAACCCTTACAACCCCGAGGAATCTTTCGCCCCCACTTTATAGCTCAACCACAATACATTACCACAAACACTATTGTGGCTTTTAACCCCATGCAAACCTTCACTGCCCAACATCCCAACTAATATCACAAGTTGCTCACACCCAAATACCACTATATCTAGAGCAACCTTACATCTTGCAATATGTCACACCAAACACACCATATACACCTAGCACACGTATACATTATATTCTCAGTATCATTAGATACCTCAGCCAAATCCCCAACCCACATACACACCCAAATCCCTTAGTTGATGTTTTTTATATCTCATCCAGTAGGATATCTCTTTATACCTCCAATGACATTAAGTTGTTTTCATATCCCTTCACTAATAAGTTTTCCCTTATCCAAGTCCCAGAGGCCTTCATGTAACACCCCAAATTTTTAAAATAGAAAGTTAAATTAAGAAAATAAATATTGAATAATGAAATATGGGCCAATTAATATCCCAAAATGCTAATATAATTTACATGAGATTTTTAGAGACTGTTAGTGAGTTATTGTGACCGGATAAGCTGCAAACTGACACGGATAAAATATAGGTGTCGGACCAAGTATCTCCGATTGAGATGTCGTTGGTCAGGGCTGTAGATAATATTATTGGGAATCCGAATATATATTCGGAATAATTTTTAGAATAGGTATTGAGCCCGAACAGTGAGCCTGTTTATTTAAAAATGGAAGAGTTTAGTAATGAGCTAAAAATTTAAGACCTAAACCTTGCTCTTTTCACTCTCATTCCCGTGGCCCTCTTTTCTTTTGGGTGCAAACACACTTCTTCTTCTTCCCCCATTCTTCTTTTCTTCATATTTCCTTCTCCCTCTCCACAGGCTTGAACAAATTGGTGCTCTCTCTCTCTTTCTCATTTTCGTTCACCATTGAGCTTGGAGGAGGACATTGTGGCTTGAAGCTCCTCCCATTCTCCTCCTCATTTTCGTCATCCTCATCCTCCCTCTTGACTTCCATTTTCGTTTTGGAGCAAGGTAAGCTCTTTATCACTCCCTTTGTGCTTGGAACCTAGGAGATAGAGGATTGTGACTTGGAGGTGTATTAAATGCTTGTGGGTAGTGAATGGAGAAATTAAATGCATAAGCCCTAAGGTGGGTGTTATAAATGCAAGCTTTAAAGAAGGTATTAATGGGGTAGATACATTATGGCTGGAAAGAGATGAGAGTGTATGACTATTTTGAATATTGATGAGTTTTAATGAAACCCTAACTTATAATTTTGGGGGAAATATGTAAGGTTGATGGGGTTAACATTTATTGATGAGGGAAGTATTATAAATGATGAGGCATTGACATTTATGGGTGAATAGGTATGGTGGTTGGAAAACATAAATGAAAACCCACTTGGTGTGAGTTAAATATAAGTGTGGCAAGGGGATAACCTAACGAATTAGGTTGTAACTCTTGATAATAATGAATGGTGAATTAAGGGAAGGAATTCCTGAAGCCTAAATGGGTAAATAAAGAAAATCCATGAATAGCTTCCACATGATGAGAATCATGTGTACATAGATATGTATATGTATATTGAAATGGCCTTTGAATAAAATTGATGTGGTCCCATAATGATTGGTGTAGGACTTGATAACGCGGGTGAAGCGGGAACACCAAACCCGAAAATTTACTTCTCTTAAGGTAGGAGAGGGGTGTATTTTCTAAATGCATGAGAATTATGATGATAATGTATGTATTAATGTAATTGATAAGTCTCGAAAAGACTTAATTATTTCACCTTTTATTTAACATAATCCATTAAATATTGTTTAGTTTGGCTTTATTATTTAATAAATTGTCAATAATTCTTATTTTATTTATTTATTTCAAAAGTGTTTAATTTATGCAAGAAAATGATTAAAAACAATAATTAGTTAAGAAATTATGTTTATTTATAAGTTCACTAATCCAGCGTACAAACGCCGGACAGCCAGCCAGCGTACAAACGCTAGGCAATTATTTGTTTGCATGTGCAGGAGCAGTTCACGCTCAAGCTTGAAGGTTGCAAGCTCAAGCGAGAGAGCCATGAGAAGTAAGTGAAAAGAAATAAAAGAAAGCACGATCTCGCTCAAGCGAGCAAGCTCACGCTCAAGCGTGACTCCAAAACATCACCCACGCCCAAGCTTCTCCATTACGCTCAAGCGTGAGATCAATACTGCAGTGCATATTTCGAGCTCGCTCAAGCGAGAGCCCTTCACGCTCAAGCGTGAAGGTGGTTATTTAAAGCTGATGCTTTCCCTCCAAAAGAAGCTCTACACCGTTTCTGATGTATTACTGCTGTACTTTAGTAATTTAAGTATCAAGTTGTAATTATTTATTTATTTGTAATTATATAATTAGTTTAGTTAGTTTAATTATTAATTAAGGTTTCTTTATAATTAATTAAGTTAGTTAGTTAGTTATTTGCATATATATACTTGTACATACTCTCTGTGAAGACACACAGAGACAGTAGAATACAGAACACGATTCATTTTCCAATTTCCAATCTCTCTCTAATTCTTTTCTCTCTCTAAATTCTCTCATTCATGTCTCTCCACATTCCTTCGACAGAATCCATTTCCATGGGTTTCTAAGTCCTTAAGGTTGGGATTGCGAAGGTTTGCAATGGATTCTTGAAAGTGTATTGAGGAAGTCAACTTCTAAATCATGAGGAGAACAAGCTGAGGAGTGGATCTACTTTGCTAGATTGACAAATCCAGATCTGATGAAGAAACTCACCAGTGAGGAATCATGGATGAGGCTTAGGTAACTTCCAGCTTCCTAACTAATTCAGGCCTAGTAATTAGGTGAATAGTTAGGGTTTAACCCCCAGTTTCGTATTAGATTTCTCTGTTAATTGAGCACCTAAGGGATTAGGGTTTAATGCTTAGGAATCAGTGTTATTCACCTAAGGAATTAGGGAGTAACCATCTGTGGATTGTCCTCTTGAGTCTGAAGATTGATTAAACCTTAATTGCATGTTTCTTGATGCAATGGTAAGCTGAAGCAATCCTAACCTATCTTCCATTACTCACATTTCACCTTTCATACTGTCTCTGAAAATACAAAAACATCGAAAGCATAAAAACAACAAAAACAAAATGAATCCTATATGCATTGTGTTGGTTCAGCTTGTATCAGTCTAAGATTGAGGTAATTACCACAATCCCTGTGGGAACGATCAAATATATTACAAATTTAACGATTGGTGCGCTTGCCAAAGAATAAATCCTCTGAGAATTTAGCATCAAGTTAATGGCTCAGGATTTACACACCAAGTTAATGGTGCCGTTGCCGGGGATTGTTGAGTAATATTGAAGAATATGAATAGGAAAGCTATAGAGATTATACTTCAGAAGTGGAAGATGATAGTATATCTAGTGAAGCATTCTTTGATGATTGGAATGAAGAAGATTGGTCTAAAGAAGAACAAGAGCAAGAGTTGTCATTGAATAATTTCTTTGATGATGCAAGTGTTGCAGGAGTGCAAATTGAACAAATGACAATAGAAGCCATTGAGGAACCTGAGAATCAATTAGATACTATTATTGAGCAAGACGTGATAGAAGAGGTTGAGGTCTCAGCTGAGATGGAAACCATATCTTGGCAACACAATAATGATACTAAAATTTTGTTAGAGCCAAGTGTGAATGCAGAGAAAGAAGTAGAGGTTCATGCACAAGAAGAGTTAACATGTTTAGATGTTGAGAATATAAAAGAAGAAGAAACTCAACCATGTCATAAGGAGCGTTTGCTAGTGGTGACTACTGCAGCTATGGAAATCACAAGGAAACGTGAATCATCAAGTCAAGAAGAACATTGCTTGTGGCATAAAAAGAGGAAGACTATCATAAAACAGAAAAAGAAAAAGAATGAAGGAAAGAAAAAGAAGAAAAAGCAGAAAGTTTGGAAAAATAAAGATTAGAGGAAAGTTGTGTTGAGCATTAGCCTCAAACACAACAAGGAGAAACAAAAAGTAAAAAGACCAAGAGTGTATAGTCATAAGCAATGGGATCCTGGAGGATGATCTTATGTTTGTTTTTCTTGTACATAAATAAAATAGTGAGAGAGGTTTTAAAAAAAAAGAGAAGAAAAAGAGAGAAAAATAGAATTTAAAAAAAGAAGAAGAAAAAGAAAAAGAAAAAGAAAGAAGAAGAAAAAGAAAAAAAAAGAAGAAGAGAGAGGAAGAAGAAGAAAAGAAAAAAAAGAGAAAAAAAAGAAAAGACTGAACAACATAAATAAATAAGCATCAGATCTCTTGGCGCTCGAGCGCCCTAACCTCACGCTCGAGCGCCTAACCTGGCGCTTGAGCGCGCTCGGGTCCACGCTTGAGCTTAACCTGTTATGCTGACCCTGGCGCTCGAGCGTGATTCTCTCACGCTTAAGCGTGAATTGTTCCTGGTCTTGATTTCTTCCATTCGCTCAAGCGAATACGCTGTGAGTTTAAGCGAGTGCATCCATTTTCTTTATTTCGCTCAGGCAAAGCATCTTTCGCTTAAGCGAATTTCATACAGAACGTAAATTACCAAAGTCTTGTCTTCTCGCTCAAGCGAACCCATGTGAGCTTAAGCGAGAAGCTCCTGTTGTTCCTAAACGCTTAAGCGAAAGCTTATTAAGCTTGAGCGTGATCGTACTATGTACCCCCTGTTGCACCTCATGCTTGAGCGAACATTACTCACGCTTGAGCGTGAGCTCTCTTACAAATCACTAATTCTCACGCTTTGAGCGTGACCTTTTTGTGCATGTCCCTCGCCTGAGCGCCCAAGATCACGCTTGAGCGTGATCGTGACCCCTGGTGCCTGATACAAACCTTTGGCGCTTGAGCTTAGCTAACCACGCTTTGAGCGTGGCTTGTATATTTGCTCCACGCTTGAGCGCCCCTATATCACGCTTGAGCGTGATCGGGCTGTGGCAATTATGTTCCAATTTCCCGCTTAAGCGTGAGGCTGTAAGCTTGAGCGTGAGTGCCATATTGAAGCAATCTGATACCTGTTAGTTTGTCGCTTGAGCGTAACTTTCTCACGCTTAAGCGTCATATTCCCTTGCATATCATTCGCTTAAGTGAAGAATGGTATGCTTGAAGCCTGATTCACACCTGTTGCCACCTCTGCACTTTAATGTGGGCGTATGTACACCAAGATCTAACGTACCTACACGTACCCATGACTCATACCCCTTGTACGTTGGAAGCTCTAGCCTTTTTTTTTAAAAAAAAAGAGAAAAAAAAGCATATTCTTTGAATTCCATTGGAAGGTAGAATCTATTCCCTCCTTAATTTCACTTAATGGCTAGAATCATTACATCCCACCGTTTCCATCTTGAAATTCTTGCATCTATCATGTCTATTCATCTCATATTTTTGTGTTGTAATAACTTTATTTTAGTATCTTTTCTTAAACAATGTATCTCCTTTTCATTTGTAATGAAATCATATTTCCCTGTTAATTATTCAATGTTATTTCTTTTCTGCTTTGTATTGTTCAATTCATGCAACCATCACTCAACAAATCCTTGCCATAAAGGTAAGAAGGGAAGTAATCTATTCCTTAATCTCATTAACTTATGAAATGTATTAATTGTGTTTAATTTAGAATCCATCTTAATAAGTTAAAGTTTGCTGATTCTCACGCATTAATTGGATAATTAATTGATTGGCATTGCTTGATTCATGATCCCTGTCCATAACTATGTTTCATTATTAATTATTTGTTTATTCAGTATGCTAGTTAGCAATCTAAATTTATGATCTTGCATTAAATTTGGGGACATGATTGGCTGATTACCTGTTATTATTAGCTTTTGAGCCTTTATTAATTCTCTTCCGAGTGTGCCTGTATTCTTGTTTAGTGAGACAGAATTTGCTTCAGTGCTTGCTAAATGATTATATGTTTTCCAATTGGAAATGATGAAGGCCTTCTTTGTTAATCTAGCCAGGGCCAAATTTAGCCATCCTAATATTATTAATTATCCTTTGACCCAATAATTATATTTTGAGCCTGAGACCCTTTCATTCTACTTATGTACCTAACTTTACAAGCCTATTTATCTGAGAAAAACCAAGAGAATTATCCCTGGATGTTCCACTGATGAACTGTTGAGTCTTATCTTATTGCTAGGGACTAGCAAGTTCTAAGTTTGGGGATGAAGAGTGTGCCTAACAGCAATTAAAGGACACACTCTGACCTTAATTATAGATGAGGATTTTGAGAAATGAAAGGAAGAACAGCAAAAGCTAAAGAAAAGTGAAAAATCAGCAAAGAAAGAAGGTGCAAAGCACCACAAGAGAAAAAAATGAAAAAAAAATTTGAAAAAAAATATGGAAGAAAAGAAAGAAAAAAAAGAGTCCAAAGGACTGAAAGAGAAGAGGGTGTAAAGCACCACAAGTAATTGAGTATCCTTTATCTAAAAAGATATAATGAAAAATAAAAGAGCTAGTTAGTTAAGGCATTTAAGTTAAGATTGAGGCAAGGCATCAATGGGTAAATCTTTTAACCCAACATTGACTAGAAAAACAAAAATAGAGCCTGTAGCCTAACCCCATTACAAGCTTAAAAAGCCCTTACTGATCCATTTTTGCTAGCATATGTCATGATGTTTAGAATTGTTGCAAGCCTATGTTGATCTAACAATTATGCAGGTGATGAGTGCATATTATTGAACCTTATACACTGAGAGAAGAGTGAAACACCAATCCAGTGAGGAAAGTATCACCAACTTGTTTCCCAAAAGAGGTGTGAGTAATTATATATTCAGAATTTGCGAAAGGAAAACATGGATGATATTCAATAATTATGGTATGAACTAAGTTAAGGAAATGGTTGATTGTCTTGAGTAAGTGCAGTTATTTAATTAATCTGAGTATTTGCTTGAGGACAAGCAAGTTTTAAGTTTGGGGATGTGATAAGTCTTGAAAAGACTTAATTATTTCACCTTTTATTTAACATAATCCATTAAATATTGTTTAGTTTGACTTTATTATTTAATAAATTGTCAATAATTCTTATTTTATTTATTTATTTCAAAAGTGTTTAATTTATGCAAGAAAATGATTAAAAATAATGATTAGTTAAGAAATTATGTTTATTTATAAATTCACTAATCCAGCGTACAAGCGCTGGATAGCCAGCGTACAAACGCTAGGCAATTATTTGTTTGCATGTTGAGGAGCAATTCACGCTCAAGCTTGAAGGTTGCAAGCTCAAGCGAGAGAGCCATGCGAAGTAAGTGAAAAGAAATAAAGGAAAGCACGATCTCGCTCAAGCGAGCAAGCTCACGCTCAAGCGTGACTCCAAAACATCACCCACGCCCAAGCTTCTCCATTACGCTCAAGCGTGAGATCAATACTGCAGTGCATATTTCGAGCTCGCTCAAGCGAGAGCCCTTCACGCTCAAGCGTGAAGGTGGTTATTTAAAGCTGATGCTTTCCCTCCAAAAGAAGCTCTACACCGTTTCTGATGTATTACTGCTGTACTTTAGTAATTTAAGTATCAAGTTGTAATTATTTATTTATTTGTAATTATATAATTAGTTTAGTTAGTTTAATTATTAATTAAGGTTTCTTTATAATTAATTAAGTTAGTTAGTTAGTTATTTGCATATATATACTTGTACATACTCTCTGTGAAGACACACAGAGACAGTAGAATACAGAACACGATTCATTTTCCAATTTCCAATCTCTCTCTAATTCTTTTCTCTCTCTAAATTCTCTCATTCATGTCTCTCCACATTCCTTCGACAGAATCCATTTCCATGGGTTTCTAAGTCCTTAAGGTTGGGATTGCGAAGGTTTGCAATGGATTCTTGAAAGTGTATTGAGGAAGTCAACTTCTAAATCATGAGGAGAACAAGCTGAGGAGTGGATCTACTTTGCTAGATTGACAAATCCAGATCTGATGAAGAAACTCACCAGTGAGGAATCATGGATGAGGCTTAGGTAACTTCCAGCTTCCTAACTAATTCAGGCCTAGTAATTAGGTGAATAGTTAGGGTTTAACCCCCAATTTCGTATTAGATTTCTCTGTTAATTGAGCACCTAAGGGATTAGGGTTTAATGCTTAGGAATCAGTGTTATTCACCTAAGGAATTAGGGAGTAACCATCTGTGGATTGTCCTCTTGAGTCTGAAGATTGATTAAACCTTAATTGCATGTTTCTTGATGCAATGGTAAGCTGAAGCAATCCTAACCTATCTTCCATTACTCACATTTCACCTTTCATACTGTCTCTAAAAATACAAAAACATCGAAAGCATAAAAACAACAAAAACAAAATGAATCCTATATGCATTGTGTTGGTTCAGCTTGTATCAGTCTAAGATTGAGGTAATTACCACAATCCCTGTGGGAACGATCAAATATATTACAAATTTAACGATTGGTGCGCTTGCCAAAGAATAAATCCTCCGAGAATTTAGCATCAAGTTAATGGCTCAGGATTTACACACTAGTAATATGTCATGTTTTCTTGGATAAGTGTGATATCATGTGTATGTGATGAGAATTGTGTATGGTGTTTTGAAATGAGTGTTTATAAGATGAAGCCTCAATGAGGCTATGAATGGCGTATTATGTGATGATGTATTATTGATTTCATATAAGACATGATGAGTACTTAAAATCTTTGGTTGGAATGTTTATTAAATATAAGGATTAACGTTTATGTATAAATTTATGGATAATAGTGTGGTTGAGTATGAATGTACCCTAGACGAGAGGGTGAGATAATCCTAATGAGGTTAAGGCATGCATGAGCATTGCATACATGGCATGGCATGCATATCATGATGTTGTTATGATATTGATGATTATATCACCTTGCGGGGTGCCACGAAGGGTATATCCCGGAGTGATGATGTTGTTATGATATTGATGATTGTATCACCTTGTGGGGTGCCACGAAGGGTATATCCCAGAGTGATGATGTTGTTATGATATTGATGATTATATCACCTTGCGGGGTGCCATGAAGGGTATATCCCGGAGTGATGATGTTGTTACGATATTGATGATTGTATAACCTTGCGGGGTGCCACGAAGGGTATATCCCGGAGTGATGATGGTAATTTAAGTGATTGAGATCACTAATGAATTATAAATTGGATCTGTGCATATGCATTTTAAACACTAGCATGTGTATTAGCCATAGAAGCATGGCATGGAGAGATACCCTGTTGATGAGGTTATATGAGGGGTAGGTGGAACCCTTTTCTTTAAATTACTAACTATGATTGTGATATTGGTTGATGTGACTCTGAGAAATTTGATGGATATATGTATTTAAATGAAATTGATAAATGAATGATTTGGTGTTGAATGAACTTTCTTTGAGGAAGGAATGTTTGTATTACATTCATGCATATATTGTCTTAATTGTTGGATTTTCGTCATTGAGAAAGTATACTCACTCTCCATGTGGTATATCTTTTTAGCTCTTATGTTGTAGGGCTGTACATGGAGCTTTTGTGTGGAGAAGAAGTGTGAAGGAAGCCTATTTTGGTAAAGAATGCCTTGGCCGGCAACATTTTGATTTTATAGTTGTGTGAATGGTTGTAATGTATATGATATTCTGCATATGTTGCTTAGCCTTGAATTGACAAAGATATTTGTATGGATGATGAACATATATATATATATATATATACAATGGAAACTTTAGGGGTCATGGAGGAAAATGAGAACTTTTGGGTATGGCTCATTTTCATTTATGACCCTATGAATGTATAAGGGATGAACTCATGATGAAATTTTCTCTATTTTTGATGAATGGATGAAGATTCATATTTAAGTGTTAGTTTTGTGAAGTAAAGGAGACGATGATTTGGTTCTTGTATGCATCTAATAAATTGTAACGTAAATGTATGAATATGCTTATTTGGAACAAGTTTTAATTGACTAATAGGATGATTTTGATGTGATGAATTGAGGAAAATTGGCTTGAGTGGAGTTTTGATAGGTTGTGTTGTTCATTTTCCATGTTTCTACATGTTTTTTTGATAATCTCGCTCAAGCGAGATGGAATCTTGCTCAAGCGAGAATCCCTCCTGTATGGTATTTGGTGTCTGGACAATTTTCGCTTCGGTGAGAGTGGGTCTCGCTCAAGCGAGATTGTCGTAGCATTAGTGTTTTGGTTTCTGGACCATTCTCGCCCAGGCGAGAGTGGGTGGCCTCTGGAAGATTTTTGCTTCGGCGATGAGGGTCTCGCCCGAGCGAGAGTTGAGCAATTTAGTTACTGGCCGATTTTCGCTTGAGCGAATGGCCTCGTGGATGGTGCTCGCTCAAGCGAGCGAGCGTAGGTTTGGTTCTGGACAAATTTCGCTCACGCTCACTGGCTCCGCCCAAGCGAATCTCGTGTATCTCGCTTAAGCGAGTTGGGGCTCGCCCAAGCGAGTTGGCCCCTGATTCTCCTTTGGTTTTCTCGCCCAGCGTGTGGGGTTGTTCGCCCAAGCGCCCTATATAGAACTCGCTCAAGCGAGTGGGGTTCTCGCTTGAGCGAGGGGTGCCCTGATTGCCCAAAATGAAATGCCCAAATTATTTTCTTTCTTCTTCATATTAAATCTTGATCCTGCATTATCAATTGAATACTTTGGGCATAAAAAATTTGACTTCTTAATTTTAAAAGTGGTTGACCTCTTTAAACCTAAATACATAACATTAACTTACCCAAATCCTTCCACTGTTTTTAATTGAGGAATTCTTTAATGTCACTCCTCTTAACTTACCTTCTCATATCTTCACATATGAGATAGGTCTCTGATAGATCCAGGGTAGTGAAAGATAACTTCACCACTTTATTATATCATGAATTAATGCTTTTTAAATCGTGAAAAATTTACCCCTATTTTTGGGGCGTCTCACTTCACACCTCGATGCCCTGGCCCATTGATAAGTATGACGACACAACTAACCTTGATAAACACTTGGACACCTTTGCCAATGAAATAATGTGTAGGGTTGATTAACAACGTATGGTGCAAAGTCTTCCCAGAGATGTTGTCTTGTGAAGTACTAAAGTGGTTTAAATCCCTGCCTTTGGCCTTACATGCCGCTTTTTCCAAACACTTTGTGATATTCAAGGTTGTACTACTAACCTCTTATACAATATCACAAGTTAAGCAGGGAAACTCAAAGTCACTACAAGACTTCCTCACTCAATTTTACAGAGAGGTGAGACTAGTTCTATGTTTGATAAAGGAAATCTAATTACATATTACAGTCGAGACTATAAAGTAAACTTCACGTTTCACTATTTCTCTTGCAAGGAAAGTACCTTGAACATTAGATGATTTTTATGGCACAACTTATGAGTATTTAAGTCAAGAGATACATATGGTAACAATTGTTTGCTCTTTTACTCCTTACACAACAAAAAAGTATAAAAGAGAAAATCGTTATAAAGGAACCCTTGTGAAGTTCAAGAAAGAAAAGGTATATTATACCGAGTACACTCCTTTGAAGGTAGACCCTTTGTATATCTTCAAGAAGATGGGCCACGTAGGCTTGCTTAGCGTCAAGGCTGAAAAAAGCCTTGAATTTTAAAATTTGTGGAGTTGATCCAATCTCAATACCGACCCTGGACAAAAAGGTCATTTGACCTAAAAGCCCCCATGCAAGACCAACAACGCGAAACACATTGAAGCTTAACACCGGCTCCCAATGTCGCGCATGAAACTCCTGATATAATTCTGGTATGAGTTATTCTCTCAGTACTGAAAAGTTAGAGCTGACTTATGCAATCTCGTGTTGAGGAAGCAATCTACAAAGTGACTAATGGAAAGGTGCAGTTGGTAGGTAAGGTCATTGTTACGCGTCAACCTTTCTACAAATGATTAGAATCACGCTGACACCTTCTATAGTAAGCCCACCTACTTGAAACGACTCCTTCATTACCTCCAGGTATAAATACCCATATATCAATAATGAAAGGTAGAATTTTCATACTAAAAATTACGCTTGATCTTTGATATTCTCCTTGAATATTCACTAACTTGAGCGTCAGAGTGTTCTTGCTAGTGACACCCCATTTCACCCCACAACACGTAACATTGGTGATTTGGTATAAGGAATCACTCCAAGACCTTTATTTCCCCACTAGAATAGAGGATATAATACTGGATCCCCATTGGACCAGTGTAAAATCTAAGCTCATAGCACACATGGAGGACTAGTCTCCACTAGTTCATTGACAAGCCTAGTGGGACCTGTAAACTTACATTCCTAAGTTCGCAGTAAAAGCTAAGTCTCAATGGAAGAAAGAGTTCCAAAGGGACATGTTGAGGATTTCATATACTTAGAGCCAAGGCATTTGGCTTTGAGAATACAAGTGTGTCTGTCAAGTGAGTTGTACCTGTGGTGACTCCCAATCCTAGGGATGAAAGCATCAGGTAGCTCAGGGAGGAGATCACTAAACTCAATCGTGAGCATTCAACGTCTGCTAAGAGAGTGAGTCCACTTGGACTTCACCAGTCTGAAGTGTCAAAGCCTGAGGTGTCTTACACACCTTATTATTCTTAGATCATTTGTACGATGAAGAGCAACAAGCTTAATCTCATGCAGAGCAACAGAACCCTAGAAGAAAAGGTATTCCTTCTGGTACTCCTTCTTCTGGGTATAAGATGAGTATCCCTTTTTCAAGAAGGCTCATAAGTGTCCCTATCCCTCAACACTTGGAAACTATCCAACCTCTCTTTATCGGTAAGTACAGGGAGAGACAGATCCATGTAAGCATCTTGATGCTTATATGTATGAAGCCATGTTTCTTCAAGCTGGGGTTAACGTCATGTGTCTTATGTTTTCATGCACGTTAACATGGGAAACCCTAAGCTAGTTCAAGGGTCTCATTTTCTAGATCTATAGACTCTTAGGAGGAGATGACGGGAGATTTAGAAAGCATTTTGTGATCTCTAGGGATGTGTGCAAGACATCCTATACCTTCGCTCGCATTAAATAGGGGGAGACAGAGTCTTTGAAGGACTTCTTGAAAAGGTTTTACAAGAAAGCTATTATGGTTCCAAATCTGACAGAAGCCATCCATCTGTATATAGTGATTGAGGCTTTACAGCCTAAGTCCCTTTTTACCTTGTCTTTAGAAAAAGGACCATCCACCACCTTCAAGGAGTTCAGACACAAGGCATTAAAATATGTGGGTATTTAGATGCACCTTAAAGCCATAACGGATAAAAACAAGCCATCATCTTCTTTACCACGTGTGGAGAAGGAAAATAAGAAGCCTAAGGGTGACAAAATACTCCAGAAAAATCAGGGTGAATAGGAACAACCAAGGTAGTAGGACAAACGCATTATAATGTTTAGTCATTATGCTCCCCTCAACACCAAACCTTCTCAGATCTTGAGAGAAGTGGGCTGGGTGTCATTTAGTGTGTATGGAGTAAGGAAGCCCACCCCAGTCAAGAGGCCTGGTAATCCAAGGAAGTACTGTGACTTCCATGAGAAAAATGGTTACTTAATAGATGAGTGCAGGCAACTTAAGGATGCTATTGAGGTCCTTATATGAAAGGGGACACTAATGCAGTACCTCTTTAAGAATAAGTCTTTAGACAAGCCTAAACGCATGGAGAAGAGGCATAGAGACCGGTCCTCAGATCATTATGACAATCGAGGTCTAAAGAGGTTTTCTACAACTAAGAAGCAGAAGGGGTTACTTATGGAAGCGGTCCAGGAGGAGGAGCGGATATCTTCCCCATCATGGAGGGGGAGGCGTAAGGTCATTGATATGATTGTAAGGGGCTTTACTAGAGGAGGCATGTTAACTACAACACATAAGAATCATCATCGAAAGATCTTGTCTGTCCAAGGCAAGAAACAAGACAACCGACCCTTCAGGGACGGTGTGTAGGCTCTTCCTATCTCCTTCTCAGACGATGACTTTGGCCCCATAATCCCAGGAGGCGATGACATTATGGTCATAGTTGCTGTCATCGGCAACATGGATGTTAAAAGGATCTTGGTGGACCAAGAGAGCTTTTGTGACGTTCTTTTTTATGACTGCTTCAAGAGAATGAGTCTAAGCAGACTTGTAGCCATACACATGAGGCTAAGCATTGGACACTCATTTCACTTTTGATGGTGAGCCCGGAGCCACGACAGTCAAGTCAAGAATCCTGGTGATCGATGTCTAGTCCTTGTATAATGGCATCATAGGTCGTCCCACGTTGAATGCCATAGAGGCTATTATGTGGACCCTATACCTTTTCATTAAGTTCATCGACAAGGACAACAAGGTGTCCTCAGTACGGGGTGACCAGGAGATGGCAAGGTATTGTTACAACCTTAGCCTTAACATCGTAAAGCTAGAGACTATAAACAGGAAGCATAAGCTGAATGAGGGGGTATAGTTGTAATGTCTATCAACCTGGTTGATTTAGATCCCAAGGTAGAATTAAAGATTAATCCACTTAATCCATCCAAGCCTACCCCGGATGAAGGCTCCAAGGTAATTTTTTTTGGAGATACCCTGGAGAAGGTGACTCATATCAACGAGCAGCTTGATCTCAGGATGGAGCAATAATTGTTCATGTTACTCAAGGAGTTTAAAGACCTTTTTGCGTAGACTATTGTTGATATGCCTGGTATGGATCCAAAGTTTTATTGCCATAAGCTTTCTGTGTATCCAGACACCAGACCCATGGCTCAGAAGAAATCGCTTAGGTTTGGAAAACAAAAGGCTTCCTATTAACAAACAAAATAGTTGCTGAAGATGGGTTTTATCAAGGAAATCTGGTATTCTATGTGGCTCTCCATAGTGATTATGGTCTAGAAATCCAATGGAAAATGGCGTATGTGCATAGACTATGTTGATCTCAACAGGTGTTGTCCCAAGGATCCTTACCCCTTGCCCAACATTGATGGGATGGTTGATAATTCATTTGAGTACCAATTTTTGTCACTTATGGATGCATGCTCTAGGTACAATTAGATAACGATGTGGGAAGGTGAGCAAGAAAAAATGACGTTTGTAAATGACAAAAGTATGTTTTACTACATCATTAGTGAATGATCAACAAAGTCTTTGAATGATTAACAAAGTCTTTGGAGGGATGCACACAAAGCTGGTAGAAGTATATAGATGATATCATTGCCAAGACCTCAACTGGAGGGGACCACATTGAGGATCTTTAGAAGATTTTTCTACGCATCCGGTATTACAATATGTGCCTATATCCTTTGAAGTGCACATCCGTAATACCAAATGGCAAATTCTTAGGTTTCATACTGACCCAACGAGGCATCAAGGTGAATCTGAATAAATGAAGGTCATCCAAGAGCTCCAAAGCCTAAAAACTTGTGTAAGGTGCAGTCCCTCAATGACAAGGTAGTAGCCCTAGCACGCTTCTTGCCAAAAATGGTGCACCGGTCTCTCCACCTCTACAAGATCCTCAAGAAGAGAAAGAATTTTGAGTGAGAACCAGAGTAAGAGGCAACATTTCAGAACTTAAAGGAAGTTTTATCCAAACCTCCTATTTTTGTAAGGCCTGACCCTAGTGAACGTCTGATCCTTTCATTGTTTGTTTCAGACAAAAGCATTAGGAGTCGCTTTAGTAAAGGAGACCTTGGAGGGACAAAGGCCGATATATTTCACTGGCAAGATGCTACAGAGGGCTGAATACCCCTATCAAAAGATTGAAAAGGCAACCTTAGTAGTTATATAGGCATCTCGACGCCTGAGGTCGTACTTTCACGCTCACCCTATTGTGGTTCGAACAGACCTCCCACTTTGTACTATCCTTTTCAAGCCTGACCTGGCAAGAAAAATGATTAAGTGGGCAGTAGAACTATCTGAATTTGACATTACCTATGAGCCACAAAGTGCTATCAAGGCTCAAGAATTGGCAGATTTCATCACGAAGCTTTCTAGTTCCGACCCTGAAGAGTCTCGCTTTTATTGGACGATGTATGTTGATGGGTTCTCCAATAATAAAGGATGTGAGGCAGGAGTCATGGTCGAAAGCGATGACCGGGTCCACCTCAAGATCTTATTGCACTTCAATTTCACCACCTCTAATAACCAAGCAAAATATGAAGCTTTCCTCGCTAGTTTAAGAGCAGCTCTTAATATCGGGCCATGACGGTGACTTTGTGTAGTGATTCTCATCTTGTCATCTCATAGATCCTTGGGGAGTACTAAGCTAAGAAGCCTTTGTTGCAGCAGTACTCGGCTTATGTCAATGGCTTAAAAGAGTTTTTCCAATCCATTACTTTCAAGCATGTCCCAAGAGAGGAAAACATACGAGTTGATGTTCTCTCAAGGTTAGCCAGCACGAAGAAGGCTGGGAGCACAACGACGATGATTTAGAATACTCTGTTAGAGCCCAACATCTTCTACCCGCCCTCCTTGAATGACATCTATGTCCATGGCTTTAGTGAAGATTCATGGGTCGTAGCCTTTATTCGATACTTGATGAATGGTCAACTCCTTATCGATGAGTCAAAGCGGAAATGAGTAAAGATGGAGCTACCTTTCTTCACTATGGTTAATGGACTACTTTTTCTATGTGGCTTCTCTGTCACCTATCTCTTATGCTTAAATGAAAATGAAATTCAAAGGATTATGGAGGAAGTCAAAGGGCAGTGTGGACATCACTCTAGATCACAAAGTCTCATGTGCAAGATCCTTTAGGTTGGATACTGGTGGCTAAAAATGATGAAGGGTACTGTGAAATATGTTCAAAAATATGATCCCTATAAGAAGTTTGCTAACTTACCTCATTACAAGGTTTGGAGTCCCTAGAGGAATAGTCACTGATAATGGCACTTAATTCATTAATCACAGATTCATAGAGCTGCTCAAAGGGTTAAAGATTGTGCAAGTCTTCTCTTCTGTTGAACACGCCTAGACCAACGAACACATTGAGGTGGCAAATTGAGAAATCCTAAAAGGGTTAAAGAAGCATTAGGTGAGCCAAAGGGGGATTGGACCAACCAACTTTGCCACGTTCTATGGATCTATAGGACTACCCCTAATTCATGCACTAATGAATCCCCATTCCAGTTGATATACAGGGTCTAGGCTATGATTCTAGCAGAGCTCTATACATCTACCAGGGAGCGATATTTTTCAGCCTCTGATGATAAAGCCAACCTCCAGAATGAGCTAGATATAATTGGAGAGCTTAGAGAGGAGGCCTTTATCCAGGATCAGGCGGTTAAAGCCAAAGCTGCATTAAGGTATAATAAATAGGTTTCACAACGGTATTTTAAGGATGGTGACTTGGTGTTACGACAAGCCAACATTAGAAATAAGTTTGCTCACCAAAGGAGGCTCGCACCATCATGGGAAAGACCTTATCGCGTCTCTAAAGTGTAGGGAAAAGACACATACCGTCATGAGATGTTGGACGGGACACAAATCAGAAATAAGTGGAACATCCATAATCTTCGTGTGTATTACAGTTGGCTGGAAAAGAGGCATGTACTCCTTTTCCAAACTTGAGTTTTTGTCCCACTGGGTTTTCTTAAAGAAGGTTTTAATGAGGCATGTCCTAGTTTAACTTTGGTGTATATTCAATGTATAAGAAAAGATTAATTTCACTTGCAAGTTCTACTTTTCTTCTAAATATATCTCTATATATATATATAATACAATTACCCTGATGAGTGGCGAGGATTGGTTCTCTTCGAGACCATACCAAACCCCGATGAGTGGCACCATAGTCTTTTTCAAAAGATTGGCTACTTGGCCCCCAATAGGTGGCGAGGATTGGATCTCTTTAAGATGATACCAGACCTCAATGAGTGGGCAAGTAGAAAGAATTAGCCCCGACGAGTGACAAGGATTGGACCTCGTATAAGGCCATACCAGACAACAACGAGTGGCACCCCAATCTCTAAAGAGATTGGCTACTTAGTCCTAACGAGCGGCAAAGATTGGTTCTCTTTTGAGGCTATACCGGACCCTGACAAGCGGTGCAAGTAGACTATCAATTATCCTATCAAAGATCTCTATGACTTTAGAAATAAAGCAAGACCATTATACTTTATAAGAAGTTATACCCTAGATCCCGGAAGGAGGATCAACAATTTTAAACCTAAGTTTCTACTACGAAATGTGAAAAATTCAAGTCTTAGACAGGGACACTGTTTTGAGAATCTCTGTGAATAAGTATCAAGCAATTGTGAAAAGAAAAATTTTGATACACATAGTTTAAAAGGAATAATTTTCATTAATCGGATAAATTTAAAAGCCAGAGCCTATCCCGACACAAGGCGTTCAAATATTCAAAAAAGAAAGACAGGATTCAAAAGGTAGCAGATGAATCAGCTAAGCAGTTGGAGTCGTGTTATCTAAAGGTGGAGCAACACCATTTTCTGATGTAGGCTCAACATTTTCGTTCAAAGAAGGGCTAGGCTGATCAGTCATAGATTACGGTGGTGACAGGTCCACTCGCTCATAAGGAAGGTCCTCAGGTTCCTGGTGTTCATCGTCTACCATGGTAAACATCTTCCCACAGTGAAATTTAAAGTAGGGGATAATGTCATTGAGGTTCAGACTCACTTAGGGGTTCTTGTATTGTACTTGCCTTATAGTTGTGTTGAACGCTTCGTCTACAACTTTCACATATAATTAAACTACCTTAACTGCCCTCTTTTGATCGGTTGTTGCCTTCTCCTGAAGCTTTGTATATGCTTCACGGAAGGAGGTGGTCTCAGAGAGTTTCTTATTAAGTTCTTCCATTTCAAAAGACAGCCTATGTTTCTCCCTAAGGTAATATGTTTCTTTGGTGACATGAGCATCAATTTGACAGAGAAATTCAGCTTGAATGGCCTCACATCCTTTCTTCCATTTGTCATTCTCTGCCCTCAGCTGGCCATTCTCCTCCTTCAGTGACTCTAGCTGCTATTTCTCAGAATAAAGTTTCTCCATTTCTTTTTTCAAAACAAGGATCTCCGCCTTGTCGTCATCCTAGGCCTTACCCTTTGCTTTGTTTACCTCCTTAAGGTTATTGGTCACCCTTACCTTCATCTCCAGCTCCTAAACTTGGTCATAGAACAAGGAACTTTCCTCTGTACGGTCCACGATGTCATTGAAGGACTCTAACATTCCATCTAGTTTAAATAACTACCAGCGGAAGCTTTGATGACGCCTTTTATTTCGTCGGCCTCAAAATAAGAGCGAAGGCAATACTGGGAGACCTTAGTTTATCTTGATCTACCTCTTTTCCCTGGTACATGATGAAAGGGATTAGGCAAGACCCCGATACTAGAGCGTAGTAGCGCCCGGGCATTCTTTCTCCAGGCCTGGTGATTTCAGTGCTAATTGGGGTTGGTGTCGACTCACCCCAGGAAGAAGACACATCAACCAGCATCACTGATTGACCGGTCTTCTTCTACACAATCTCTTTGTCCTTAGATATTTTTAGAAGGAGAAGGCAGAATTCTTCCTTTTTTGGCTCCTGCCTCTTCTTTTAGGCCTTCTCCCTCTCTAGGTCATGTTTCTTTTTCTTCCTTTTCTCAAGAACCCCTTCTGTGTGACCTTGCTCAGTGGTATCCTTCAAAGGAATTTCTCCAGCGTCCTTCAGGAAAGTGATGGTTTCTTGGGTAGCCTTAGGGATATTTCTCTTGGATTGGATTTGGTTTACTTCCTTCACAGCAGCCAAATTAGCCTGTAGTTTCTTGAGCATATTCATTAGCTCAAAGCTTTTGATTTCTCCTGTAACAAAAAAAGGAAAAAGGGTTAGAAAGTAGTAATGTTGGCTTAATCAAAATAAGTTAAATCCTGGGCTCATTACGTAAATATGCTTCTCTCTGGATCTGTTAAACCCATGATACTGTTAGGTCTTTAATTGGCAAGTGCACCAATCGTTTGTAGTTTTCAAAATTTAGATATCCTTCCATAGGGATTGAAAGTTCAGTTGTTACAGTAACTCTCTAGTCACTATGGTAAATATATCAAAATTTATATACAAAAGAATGATTTATATACAATTTATACAATATTCACAAGATTTCATACTTGAGTTGTTCATGTGGTAAAAAGAAAATAAGATCTATCTAAAAAGTTGAGTTGCAATTTAGAATAGCTAAGATACTTGAGATAAAAACACAAATAGACAAATTATGTTGGAATTTGGCCTTAATCTAGAATAACAATGAAGAACTCAAGACATGTATATTTAATCATCAAGTTCATTTCATTGCAGCTTAAAATCATTATAACCAATCCCTCGTGATATAAATTCTAAGTAGTCACCGTAAAGTCTGATTCCTCATGATCTTTCTCAGTAAAAGCTTGCATTAAGTTCAGGCCTTTTCATAACAATGGTTAACAACCCCTATAGAATTGAGATACCAAGGGTATTCCAACTTTTACTTTCGTTAAAACAAGTTTCAATATGGCATGAATAATCATTCTCCCGTTTGACATTCACACTAATAAAACAAGTTTCAATACGCATGAAAATTATTCTCCCGTTTGACGTTCATACTAATAAAAGGTTGAAATACTAACATGTAACTGAATCATAAACATGCAAAGGTCGAATTCACAACATCATACTCAATAGATTAGTTCACCAATTCCAACATAAACAGATTACTTACACATGGTGAAAGTAAAAACAACACTTACAGATGTTGACATTACGAAGGCGATAGAAACTTCACGATACAATGATCACAATACTACGCAACACTCTCAAGCATCTAGAAAACTATTCTAGAACTACAACTCACAAAAGAAACACTCAAACACGAGTGTATAAGAGAGGAAAGAACTCTGAATGAATAAGATTGTGTACTGGATGTATGAAGAATGGCCCTATTTATAGGGCTGAGGAAGGGCCCTGACGCTACGCGTCAGGTTCCTAAGTCAGCTCTCATTAAACAGCTCGAAGTGGCCATGATGGAATTATTTAATTAATCATGCTCTGCCATTTGGACCTGTCTCCTCTTTCGGTGTGGACACTTATAAGAAGTGGATAGGCCAATAATGGGTCAAAAGCTGAGTGCTTGGCCACCTAGAAGTGGAGTCCACGTAGCTCCTGACGCTACACGTGGGCGTGACGCATAGCGTCAGCTCTTCAGTTCTTCACTTTTTTACTGCAAAACTAGAGAAAAATGATCAAGGGTAGATTATTTCCACCAACATCCATTTATTGAGTTTAAAACCTAAATTTCTAACAAATTAAACAAATTTTTATTATTTTCACACAATTTTTATTAAGGAATTTATTGTAAATTTGAGGACTAACAAATACCCCCAACTTGAGACATTGCTCATCCTCGGGCAAGAGAGAAAATTAAAAAACCAAATTTGAAATCAAATTTTTGAGTCAGTCCAAAAATTTACCATAAAAAGTAATTTCACAATTTACCATTTAAAATAACCAAAAATAGATATCCTATGTAATAAAGGTTTAATGACAAAAAATTTTACAATGTCTTATTAACTAATCAAGCATAATTTCAGGCTTACCTCACAAGTGTTTATCTCTGTGTAAAGGGTGTTTCACTCAGTCGATCATAAAATCAAACAAACTTAATTTTAATTTTCATCTAATCAATGGTTAATCATACGGAGTTAATTCAAAAATCACAAAGTCTTTTCAAGGGTTATAACGAGGCTTGGCTACAAGAAATCATGGTTTTTCTCGGAATTCAAAAACCTAAAATCATAAAAGAGTATTTTATAATTTTTAGGCTTTCTCTTGGCCCAAATATCATTTACCTTATTGGTGATAAATACCCTCAACTTGATTCTTTTCATTATTTTTGATTTGCATATATTTCTTTTCATTTTTCATTTATATGCACAATTTTGATTTTTCTTGAAAAGAATCAAGTTGTTAATTCTCACTCCCCATTTTCGTAAGAACACTCAAAATGTTTTTCATTTTGCTCAATTTCTCTTTTAATCAATCAAGTATAGGGAATGGTAAAAATTTGATAAGGGTTAAGGGTACCAAAGAAATTATTTTTCAGGCTTAAAATTGGCTTTCGAAGGATAAAATGATTTTACCATGGTAAGCTTTTTGGCCCAAGGTTTCCTTTACCAAAAAAAATGTGTCTTGATCATATTCTTGAATTCTCTGTACAACAACACAAATCACAGATTAAAGCAAAATCAATTTGAATGAAGTTATGTCGAAGCCCTCAAGTGTTTAAAAGATCTCTCAGCTTACCGGGTTATCAAAATTAGCTTGATAGTTAATAAAATTATTGTAATTAATTTTATCAAAATTCCTAAATTACAAAAGAATCGATAATTGATTTTAAAATGGTTTTATTGTGTAAAACCTTAAGTGTATAAATTTCCTTATTTTGAAAATTTTGATTTATTTTTTATTAGATAAAACTTTATTTTTGATTTTTGATTAAGGAGAATTTGCAAACACACCACAAAAATAAAAATGAACCATAATATAATCCAAAATCCAAATATCAAATCAATAAAATGTCAATAAAATGTATCATAAAAATGCAGAAAATAACACTGTCAGTCCTCCATATGGTAATCCTCATCATCTCCCTCCTCATCGGCATCACCCTCTGACTCAGCATGTGCTCCAGACGGTCCACCTATCTCAGGATATGTGGGTAAATCACCAGGCCCAACTACAAGGGAAGTAAAATCAGCAGGTGTCATAAATGGTGCTCCATCTCCCTCTATCTTGTACTGGTAAAATGCATCATGTAAATGGACATAAGCACGATGAGAAGCAGTCATCCTGGAAAATCCATCGGTGATAGCTGTTAGTCCTCAAATTTACAATAAATCTTTTAATAAAAATTTCATAAAAATAATAAAAATTAGTTTAATTCGTTAGAAAATTAGGTTTTAAATTCAATAAATAGATGTTATTGGAAATAATCTGCCCTTGATCAATTTTCTCTAGTTTTGCAGTGAAAAAGTAAAGAATTCAAGAGAAAATTGAAAAACTGGAGAAGTTGACGCGTAGCATTAACACCACACGTAGCGTGGGTACTTCTGATGCTGACGCTACATGTCACAGCCACGCGTAGCGTCAGAGCTGCGTGGACTCCATAGCCAAGCTGGCCAAGCACTCACCTAGTGACCCATTATTGGCCACTCCACTCAGCACAAATGGCCAAAACGCAGTGGAGACAGGGACACATGACCAAGCATGATTGAATAAAATATTCCAAGGTGGCCACTACTAGCTGCGTTAATGGAGGCTGAGTCAGGGGACTGACGCGTAGCGTCACACTGACGTGTAGCGTCAGCACCCTTGCTCAGCCCTATAAATAGGGCCATCCAACACCATTCTAAGCATCCCATCCCATTCTCTACATTCAGAGCTCTTTTCTCTCTTATATACTCGAGTTTTGAGTATTTCTTTTAGAGTTTGTAGTTCTAGAATAGTTTTCTAGATACTTGAGAGTGTTGTGGTGTATTGTGATCGTTGTATCGTGAAGTTTCCATCGTCTTCGTAATGTCAACCTCTATAAGTGTTATTTTTACTTTTAACATGTGTAACTAATCTGTTTATGTTGGAATTGGTGAACTAATCTATTGAGTATAATGTTGTGAATTCGACCTCTGCATGTTTATGATTCAAGTCCATGTTAGTATTTCAATCTTTTATTAATATGAACGTCAAACGGGAGAATGATTTTCATGTGTATTGAAACTTGTTTTATTAGTGTGAATGTCAAACGGGAGAATGATTATTCATGCCGTATTGAAACTTATTTTGACGAAAGTAAAAGTTGGAATACCCTTGGTATCTCAATTCTATAGGGGTTGTTAACCATTGTTGCCATAAGGCTAGGATTTAATGCAAGTTTTTACTGAGAAAGCTCATGAGGGATCAGACTTTACGGTAAATTCTTAGAATTTATATCACAAGGGATCGGTTATAATGAATTTATGCTACAATGACATGAAACTTGATGATTAAATATGCATGTCTTGAGTTCTTCATTGTTATTCTAGATTAGGGATCCAATTTCTAACATAATTTGTCTATCTGTGCTTATATCTTACCTATTCTAGATTGCAACTTAACTTTTTAGATAGATTTTTATTTTTTTTAATCATGAACAATTCAACCATGCTATCCTGTGAATACTGTATAAATTGTATATAAACCATTCTTTTGTCTATAAGTTTCTTTACATTTACCATAGTGACTAGGAAATTACTTATGTTATTGGACTTTCAATCCCAGTGGAACGATATCTAAATTTTGAAAACTACAAACGATTGATGCGCTTGCCAATTAATGACCCGGTAGTAAACACAAACAGTTAAACATAAACAACCATTATTACCGGGTTAACAAGTTTTCTGGCGCCGTCGTCGGGGATTGAATTGTTTCAGTAAAATAGTAAATTTTTAATTACCGTGGTAAATATTTTTTACCTTTGTTAAATTTTGTTATTTCTTTATTTACTTTTTCTTATTATTGTTATACTAACTTTCTTTGTCTAGTTTGTGTATGCAAACCCGATCTACCGCAGGAAAAATTTATTTTGATCCTGAGATAGAAAAGTTTATAAAGAAAATCAAGTCTTTGAAATCTAAAACATAAACTAGTTCTTCTTCTACTTCTAAAATTTTTGAAAATTCAAATATGGCTGCTGAAAGGAGAACATTGGGACAATTTACTGCTATTAATGGTCCACCCCGAGTTTTGGGAATGTTTCAATGACCTGTTGTGCCAGTGGAGATTAAACCTGCTACTTTAAATATTATTCAAAATAATCAATTTGCTGGTTTAAATCATGAAGAACCGTATGAACATTTAACTGTTTTTCATGAGTTATGCAGCACAATTGGTTTTGAACCCAATCAAGAAGAATCTATTTATATGAGATTATTTCCTTTTTCATTGATTGGTAAAGCTAAAGAATGGTTTAAATCTTGCCCACCGGGTAGTTTTGCAAACTGGTCCGATGTTGAAAGAAAATTTTTGGAAATATTTTATTCTCCTTCAAAATATTTTGAAGCCATGACAGCCATACACTCTTTTTCTCAAAATAATGATGAATCATTAGAAGAAACATGGGAACGATTCAAGGCACTCTTGAGAAAGTGTCCAAACCACAACCTGGATGATGCCGAAAAGGTAAGGATCGTTTATCATGGTTTATTACCTCAGTTCAAGATGATGTTAGATGCTTGCACAGGTGGTTCTTTAATGAACAAGACCGTGGAAGAAGCTATTGAGATATTGGAATCAATGTCTATTAGTGACCACTAAGCAAAACATAAAAGAGGTAATACACCAAGGAAGCCAGGTATGCGTGAATTGGGAGTGAATGATGCAGTATTGGCTCAGCAAAAATTACTGACCCAACAAATTGAAGCTATGAGCAAGCAATTAGAGAAACTTCAAATTGCTCAAGTGACATCACCACCCCCCGCTCAATTGAAATAATGTATGCATTGCATGGGTGAACAACCATGTGGTTACTGTGCCCCTGATAGAAATGAGCAAGAGCAAGCCAATTTTCTGAACCATCAAAGAATACCATTGGGTAACTTTCCTTTCAACTATGGTAATTCTTTTCCTAACAATTTTCAACAGGGATGGAAGAATCAGAATTCTGGCTGGAGACAAGATGCTAGACCTTCCAACCGACCTCCTACAATCAATTTAAACCACAACAATCACAAATTAGCAATGCAAGATTGACAAGGATTGAGGAATCTATCCAACAGTTATTGTAATTTGTGGAAACAAATGAAGCTGCCAGGAAAGCATCAGACATACAAATGGGTCAGCTTGCAAAAGAAATAGCTGAATTGAAAAATTCTGGGTTTACTGCAAACACTCAAAACCCAAGGGAACAATGTAATGCTGTTTCTTCTAATTTTAAAGTTGTGAAAATTAATTGTAAAGAAAAAAATGAGAAAAAGAAAGAAGTAGAAGAAAAAGAAAGTGAAAAAGAAAAAATGAAAAAGAAAAAAAATGCAAGAACCTGTGAATGAAGAGCAAGAAACAAATTGTACTACCATCATAACTCCAGAAAAATGTAAAGATCCAGGGAGTTTCACCATTCCTGTAACCATTGGAAGTATCAACATCAGGAATGCTTTGTTAGATTTAGGGATGAACATCAATCTAATGCCTCTAGATTTAATAAAGCGCATTGGTGAATTCGAGCTAAAAGAAGCTAAGACAGGCTTACAGTTTACGGATCGCTCTGTCAAGAAACCTGTTGCGATTGTGGAAGATGTATTGGTAAAGGTTGATAAGTACCACTTCAGGGTTGACTTTGTGGTACTGGATATGAAGGAGGATACTGAGATCCCCCTGATCCTTGGAAGACCTTTCATGAAGACTACAAAGATAAAGGTAGATGTTGATCAAAGTATGGTTACAGTCAAAGTCTATGAAGAAGAGGTAAGCTTTAGTGCTCATGAACATCTTAGGACAAATGATGAGGAAAAAGTTTACCCTTTAACCAAACCAGGTATATCTCTTCCCAATCAATTAAATTGTTTTAAATTAACCGATGACTTGAATCATGAAAGACAGGTAATCAAGCATTGGAGACGAAGAAGGAGGAAGAAACAAACAGGAGATTCCTCAACCAAAATTGAGAAACCACCTAATTAATCAGAGGTAATGTCTAGCTGGAGACATTAAACCTAGCGCTCAATGGGAGGCAACCCATTCTTTTCTCTGTTATTTTTAATTTATTAAACATAAAAAAAGGGTTTTTAAATTTTTAGATAAAAATTTAATTTTTAAAAGAAAAAGGGTTTTTAAAAATAAAATAAAATGTTTTTGAAAATAAAAATTTTGAAAAATAAAAAACAGAAGCCCACGCGTAGCGTCACAGTGACGCGTAGCGTGGACTCTGAATTTTCATCCTGACGCGTAGCGTCCCATACACGCGTAGCGTCAGGGCCCACGTTCAGTTTTTAAAAACTAAACCAGAGAGGCCCATCTTAGGTTTAAAAACCTAAAATTCCCTCTCTGCCTCACTTTGTTTTAGAAACCTAAATTTCTAAATCCTTTTTTTCTCTCAACCTTTCAATCCTCTCAATTCCTCAATCGTTCAAGGATTCTAAGTAAGTTTTCTAAAATCCTTTCTCTTTAATTTCAATTCTTAGAGTTGCATGCAGTTAGGGTTAGGATTAGATAACCATTGGGATTGATTGCTGTTAGAAATAGGAATTTGAATGGATTGAATGTAGTTTTTGAGGGGTTGCTGCTGCGCAACCCCTGTTTTGCAATTTCTGCTCTGCAAGCCCACACGTAGCGTCACACTGACGCATAGCGTGGGAAGAACAGAGCTGACGCGTAGCGTCCCACCCACGCGTACCGTCAGCCTCTGTTTTTTTTGAATTTTTGTTAATTTTTTATGTGATGTTGTTGTTTTATGTATATATTTATTTCCTAATAATCCTGTCCAGTATGTTGTTATTATTATTTGTTGTTTCTTTTTAATTAATAAATTATCTTAATTTGTATTTGTTATACTTTCTTGCATAAAAATAAAAATAAAATTGCATAAATTTGAATAATATGTATGTTGTATGATTTTCATGTTTTGTAAAAAAATTTTATAAGTGCTTGATTTTTATAAATATTTAAAAAATTCAAAAAAAATGCATTTTTACTTTTCTTAAAAATTCAAAAATATGTTGTGAAATTTTGTGTGAATATTGCATTTTGTATAAATCTTCTGTAATGAAATTTTTAGAAAATCCAAAAAAATATTTATGTTTAAATTTTGTAAATATTTTGTTGATTGTGTATGTTTGTTAAACTATTTAATGATTGATTTACTTTTTAAAGTGTGTTTAATTTTAAATTTTTACTTTTTGCAGATAGCACCGAGGAAATCTATCCCTACTACTGGTCCTTCTAAAATACAAAGAAAGACCACAGATACCGACACCACCTCTGAAGATCCTGATCTTCAGGGAGAGAAGGTTCTGGGGCCAAGGGATCCCACGAGATTTCACATTGACGCAAAATGGACCCGCTTTCATCAGATTAAGGGCCAAAAGTTGATGTGGGAAAGAATGCTTGATTTGAGTGCTGGAGATTATCTTGAGCTGCAGGATGAGGTCCAAAGGAGGAGATGGGGACCCCTGTTTTCCTTGCCTACTGAGGGGGATCCCATCTTAGTGATAGAGTTTTACGCAAACGCCTATAGGACTCGCCAAGACGCACCAGATATTGGACATCAGAGGACGAGTTGGGTTAGGGGCCGGCATATCACTTATGACCGGGATACCATTAGTACCCTATTGGGTAATCCTTGGGAGCCTACTCCCTAGGACGATACTTGTTTCTGGAAGGAAAATAGAAACAAGATCGTTGCTGAGGGTGATCTAGGATACTCCCTCGAATAGGTTGCTTATTTCTTGAGCAAAGATGGAATCTTTTTCAACCTGAGTAAGGTTGGACGGAGTCCATCTAACCTTCTGAAGACCCAGCTAACCCCTTTAGCCCAGGCGTGGTCTCACCTCATGCTTCATAATATCACTCCCGTCACCCGCCTCTCATCTATCCCAGTTGACCGCTGTTGTCTTCTCTTTTCTATCCTCTAGGGCCATACCATCGATATAGCTGAGCTGATTTTTGAGCAGATTCACTTTTATAAGGGAGTTGTTGTGCCATCACCAGAGTTCACGAGTTCTTCAGGGAGAGTCCCCAAGGTCTCGGTGAACAGGGACTACTTTGTTCAACAATGCGAGCTTCCACCATTGGAGCAGGAGGCTCAGCCCAGACCGAGGAGGAGGAGACCACCAGTTCAGCCACCACCTGCTGATGTTATCATAGAGGGATTTGCCAAGATGACACTTGAGCATCAGCATATGATGCAGATGATGGCTGCCACACAAAGAGCTTATATTCATCTTCATGATGAATTTTATCAGTACAGACTTCAGGGTGAGGGAGCACCATATGTCACACCGGCTGAGTTTGCAGCTCATGTAGCTTGGCCTGGTGATTTACCTACCTACCCTGAGACTGGTGGACCGTCTGGAGCACAGGCTGATTCTGATGGTGATGCTGATTGTAACACCCTGAATTTTTAAAATAGAAAGTAAATTAAGAAAATAAATATTGAATAAATAAATATGGGCTAATTAATATCCCAAAACACTAGATATAATTTAAATAAGGTTTTTGGAGACTGTTAGTGAGTTATTTTGACCGGATAAGTTGAAAACTGACCCGGATAAGATATGGGCATCGGACCAAGTATCTCCGATTGAGATGCTGTTAGTCAGGGGTATAGATAAAATTGTTGGGAATCCAAATATGTATTCGGATTAATTTTTAGAATATGTATTGAGCCCAAACTGAGAGCCTGTTTAATGAAAAACGGAAGAGTTAAGTAATGGGAATAAAAATAAAACAAAAGCCTCACTCTTTCACTCTCATTTTCCCGTAACTCTCACTCTCTCTTATGCAAACATACCTCTTCTCTTTTCTATCTTCTTCCCACTCACCTTGTTCATTCTCTTCTTCCCTAGACACTTAAGAAAAGCTTGGAGCCCTTCTTCTCTATTATCTTCGTTCACCATTGAAGCAAGGAGAAGCATTGGGTACTTAAAGTCTTCCCTTCCTCTCCTCCATTTTCGAGTTCATCATTTCCCCCCTTGGTTTTCATTTTTGTTTCTTGATTAAGGTATGTTCTCCCCATTTTAATGTTGGTTAGACCCTAGAATGTGGGTTACTAAGACTTGGGAGAGTATTACATGTTTGTGAGTGGTGAGAGGAAACATTAAATGCATAAACCCTAATGTAAGGATGAAATAAATGTGGACATTTATGAGCAATAAATGAGGTATATGAAGATAGGGTTGAGAGATGATGAGTATTTATGATTGATAGTAGGTTTGAAGGAAACCCTAACATTTGAAATTTTGGGGGAAATGTATAATAGTGAAGGGGGTTAACATTTATTTGTGAGGGAAGTATAATAGATAATGAGGCATTGTCATTAAATGATGATTAAAGATGGAAGTTGGAGAACATAAATGAAAACCCACTTGGAATGGGATTAAATGTAAGCTTGGTAAATGGGATAACCTAACAAGTCAGGTTGTAGCCTTGATAATAATAAGTGGTGGATTAAGGGAAGGAATTCCCGAAGCCTAAGTAGGCAAATGAATAAACTTATAATAATTTCCACATGATAAGAATCATGTGTACATAGACATGTATATGTATATTGAAATGGCCTTTGAATGAATAATTGATGTGGCCCTATAATGATTGGTGTAGGATTTGATAACACCGGTGAAGCGGGAACATCAAACCCAGAAGTGTACTTCTCTTAAGGTAGGAGAGGGGTATATTTTCTAAATGTATGAGAATTTTGATGATAATGTATGTATTAATGTAATATGGCATGTTTTCTTGAATGAGTATGATAGCTTGTGTATGTAATGAGAATTGTGTATGGTGTTTTGAAATGAGTGTTTATATGACGAAGCGTAAATGAGGCTATGAATGGCATAATATGTGATGGTGTATTATTGATTTCATAAATGATATGATGAGTATCTAAAATCCTTGGTTGGAATGTTTCTTGAATATAAAGATTGATGTTTATGTTTGAACTTATGAATAATAATGCAGTTGAGTGAGAACGTACCCTAGATAAGATGGTGAGAGAATCCTATTGAGATTGAGGCATGCATGAGCATTTCATCCATGGTATAGCATGCATATTGTGATGATGATATTATCATATTGTTGAATATATCACCTTGCGAGGTGCCACGAAGGGTATATCCCGAAGTGAAGATGATGTTTATCATATTGTTGAATATATCACCTTGCGGGGTGCCACGAAGGGTATATCCTGGAGTGAAGATGATGTTTATCATATTGTTGAATATATCACCTTGCGGGGTGCCACGAAGGGTATATCCCGGAGTGAAGATGATGTTTATCATATTGTTGAATATATCACCTTGCGGGGTGCCACGAAGGGTATATCCCAGAGCGAAGATGATATTTATCATATTGTTGAATATATCACCTTGCGGGGTGCCACGAAGGGTATATCCCGGAGTGAAGATGATGTTTATCATATTGTTGAATATATCACCTTACGGGGTGCCACGAAGGGTATATCCCGGAGTGATGATGTTAATTTATGTGACTGAGATCACTATTGAATTGAAATTGGATCCGTGCATATGCATTTTAAACACTAGCATGTGCATTAGCCATAGAAGCATGGCATAAAGTGATACCCTGTTGATGAGGTTATGTGAGGAGTAGGTGGAACCCTTTTTCTTAAGACTACTAACTATGATTGTGATCTTGATTGATGAGACCTTGAGAAATTTGATGGATATGTGTATTTAGATGATATTAATAAATGAATGACTTGGTGTTGATTGAACTCCTTTTTAAGAGGGGATGTTTGCATTGTATTCATGCATATATTGTTTTAATTGTTAGATTTTTATCATTGAGAAAGTATACTCACTCTCCATGTGGTATATCTTTTTAGCTCCTGTGTTGTAGGACTTGCCTTGGAGCTGTTCTGTGGAGGAGAATTGTGAAGGAAGCCTATTTTGGGTAAAGAATGCCTTGGCTGGCAATATTTTGATTTTATAGTTGTGTGGACTGTTCGTGATGTATATAGTATTCTACATATTTTGTATAGTTTGGATTTGGGATAGATGTTTGTATGGATGATGAATATATACATATATATATATATAATGGTGATTTTTGGAAGGTCATGGAGGAAAATGAGATCCTTTGTTTATGACTCATTTTCATTTATGACCCTATGAATATATGAAGGATGAACTCATGATGAAACCTTCCTTACTTTGATGAATGAAAGAAGAATCATATTTAAGTGTTAATTTTGTGAAGTAGAGGAGATGATAGTTTGATACTTGTATGCATCTAATGAAATGTAATGCAAATTTATGAGTATGCTTGTATGGAACAAGTTTTAAATGACTAATTTGATGGTTATGATGTAATGAATTAAAGTAAATTGGCTTGAGATGAGTTTTGATATGTTGTGTTGTTCAATTCCTATATTTCTGCATGTTTTCTGATATTCTCGCTCAAGCGAGATGGGATCTCGCTCAAGCGAGAATCCCCCTGTATGGAAATTGCTCTCTGGATAATTCTCGCTCAGGCGAGAGTGGGTCTCGCTCAAGCGAGACTGTCCTAGCATCAGTGTTTTGGTTTCTGGAGGAAACTCGCCCAGGCGAGTAGTATCTCGCCCGAGTGGGAGCGAGGGAAAATCGATACTGGCCAAATTTCGCTTGAGCGAATGGCCTTGGGATTGTGCTCGCTCAAGCCAGTGGGTGATAATTTTGGTTCTGGACAATTTTTGCCCGCGCTCGCTGGCTCTGCCCAAGCGATTCTTGTGTGTCTCGCTCAAGCGAGACGGGGCTCGCTCAAGCGCGTTGGCCCCTGATTCTCCATTAGTTTTCTCGCTCAGCGTGTGGTGATGCCCTCTAAAGCGCCCCACTTGTTCTCGCTCAAGCGGAGATGAACCTCGCTCGAGCGAGATGGCCCTTGAAGCTTCTTTACCTCTTTTCGCTCAGCCATTCCTGTCTCGCCCAAGCGTTCTATATGGCACTCGCTTAAGCGAGTGGGGATCTCGCTTGAGCGATGGGACCCTGATTTCCCAAAAACGCATTATTCAAATTATTTCCTCTTAACTTACTTTCTCATATCTTCACATATGAGATAGGTTCTTCTTAGATCCAGGGTATTAAATGAATAGCTTCATCACTTGTGTTTTCATAAAATCAATAACATCAAAATCGTGAAAAAAAAATTTACCCCTATTTTTGGGGTGTCTCACTGATGAGGAGGAGGATGATGATGACCAGATGGAGGACTGATGGTGATATCTTCTTTATTTTTTGCACCTTTTACATACACTTTTAGTTTTATATTTACATTGATATTTATATTTTGGATTATATTATGATGTTTCTTTTATTATGGGTGGTGTGTTTCATTTGCGCAATTTTATCGTGATATGTTTTTGCGTGTTCTATTTGAAAAGTCAAAAATAAATTTTATCTTTTAAATAAATCAATCAAATTTTTTGGTAGTAAGTTAATTTATTCACTTAAAATTTTTACACAATAAAACCAATTTTGTAAAATCAATTATTGATTCTTTTATAACTTAGGAATTTTGATAAATTTAATTACAATAAGTTTATTAACTATCAAGCAAATTTTAATAAACCGGTGAGTTAAGAGATCTTTTTAAACACTTGAGGGTTTAATCGACATAACTTCATTCGAATTGATTTTGCTTTAATCTTTGATTTGTGTTGTTGTACAGAGAATTCAGGAAAATGATCAAGGCATATTTATTGGTGAAAAGAAACCATTGGGCCAAACGGCTTACCTTGGTAAAAATTATTTTATCCTTTGCAAGCCAATGTTGAGCCTGAGAATAAATTCTTTGGTACCCTCAAACCTAAAACAGTTTCAACCATTCCCTATACTTGATCGATTAAAAGAGCAATTGAGCAAAATAAAAATATTTTGAGTGTTCTTACAAAAATGGGGAGTGAAAATAAGCAACTTGATTCTTTTCAAAGAAAAAGAAAATAAAATATGAAAAAGAAAAGTCAAAAATAGTAAAAAGAATCAAGTTGGGGGTATTTATTTTTCATCAATAAAGGAATTGAGACTTGGGCCAAGAGAAAGCCTAAAAATTATAAAATGCTCTTTTATGATTTCAGGTTTTTGAATTCCAAGAAAAACCATTGATTCTTGTAATTCAAGCCTCATTACGACCCTTGAAAAGACCTTGTGATTTCTGAATTAACTCTGTATGATTAACCATTGATTAGATGACAATCAAAATTAAATTCGTTTGATTTTATGATTGATTGAGTGAAATAGGTTACCGATTGCATTGAGATAAACACTTGGAGAGGTAAGCCTGAAATTATGCTTAATTTGTTAATAAAATATTGTAAAGAATTTTACCATTAAACCTTTGTTACATTAGATTTCTATAATTCATTATTTCAAAATGGTAAATTGTGTAATTACTTTTCATGGTAAATTCTCGGACTAACTCAAAAATTTGATTTCAAATTTTTATTTTTTTATTTTTCTCTCTTGCTCGAGGATGAGCAATGTCTCAAGTTAGGGGTATTTGTTAGTGCTCAAATTTACAATAAATCTTTTAATAAAAATTTCATAAAAATAATAAAAATTAGTTTAATTCGTTAGAAAATTAGGTTTTAAATTCAATAAATAGATGTCATTGGAAATAATCTGCCCTTGATCAATTTTCTCTAGTTTTGCAATGAAAAAGTAAAGAATTCAAGAGAAACTTGAAAAATTGGAGAAGCTAACGCGTAGCATTAACACCACGCATAGCGTGGGTACTTCTGATGCTGACGCTACGCGTCACAGCCACGCGTAGCGTCAGAGCTGCGTGGACTCCACAGCCAAGCTGACCAAGCACTCACCTAATGACCCATTATTGGCCACTCCACTCAGTACAAATGGCCAAAACGCAGTGGATACAGGGACACATGGCCAAGCATGATTAAAAAAAATATTCTAAGGTGGCCACTACCAGTTGCGTTAATGGAGGCTGAGTCAGGGGACTAACGCGTAGCGTCACACTAACGTGTAGCGTCAGCACCCTTGCTCAGCCCTATAAATAGGACCATCCAACACCATTCTAAGCATCTCATCCCATTCTCTACATTCAGAGCTCTTTTCTCTCTTATATACTCGAGTTTTGAGTATTTCTTTTAGAGTTTATAGTTCTAGAATAGTTTTCTAGATACTTGAGAGTGTTGTGGTGTATTTTGATCATTGTATCGTGAAGTTTCCATCGTCTTCGTAATGTCAACCTCTATAAGTGTTATTTTTACTTTTACCATGTGTAACTAATCTGTTTATGTTGGAATTGGTGAACTAATCTATTGAGTATAATGTTGTGAATTCGACCTCTGCATGTTTATGATTCAAGTCCATGTTAGTATTTCAATCTTTTATTAATATGAACGTCAAACGGGAGAATGATTTTCATGTGTATTGAAACTTGTTTTATTAGTGTGAATGTCAAATGGGAGAATGATTATTCATGCCGTATTGAAACTTGTTTTGACGAAAGTAAAAGTTGGAATACCCTTGGTATCTCAATTCTATAGGGGTTGTTAACCATTGTTGTCATAAGGCCAGGACTTAATGCAAGTTTTTACTGAGAAAGCTCACGAGGGATCAGACTTTACGGTGAATTCTTAGAATTTATATCACGAGGGATCGGTTATAATGAATTTATGCTACAATGACATGAAACTTGATGATTAAATATGCATGTCTTGAGTTCCTCATTGTTATTCTAGATTAGGGATCCAATTTCCAACATAATTTGTCTATCTATGTTTATGTCAACTATCTTACCTATTCTAGATTGCAACTCAACTTTTTAGATAGATTTTTATTTTCTTTTTATCTCATGAACAATTCAACCATGCTATCCTGTGAATACTGTATAAATTGTATATAAACCATTCTTTTGTCTATAAGTTTCTTTACATTTACCATAGTGACTAGGAAATTACTGTTGTTATTGGACTTTCAATCCCAGTGGAACGATATCTAAATTTTGAAAACTACAAATGATTAGTGCGCTTGCCAATTAATGACCGAGTAGTAAACACAAACAGTTAAACATAAACAACCATTATTACTGGGTTAACAATAGCATCAGCAGATGGTGGCTGAACTGGTGGTCTCCTCCGTCTCTATTTGGGTTGAGCCTTCTGCTCCAGAGGTGGAAGCTCGCACTGCTGGACGAAATAATCTCTGTTCACTAGAACCTTGGGGACTTTCCCCGAAGAACTAGTGAACTCAGGCGATGGTACGATGACTCCTTGCCTCCTCAGTAAGGCAGATATGATGAGAGGGAAGGGAATAGGGCGGTTCACCTTATACCATAAGGCATAAAGGTGAATCTGCTAAGATATTAGCTCAGCAATGTCAATAGTGTGGCCCTGAAGAATGGAGTAAAGAAGGCAGCAGCGATCAACTGGAAGAGAAGAAAGATGGGTGATAGGAGTGATGTTATGGAGCATTAGGTACATCCATGCCTGAGCTATAGGAGTCAGATGGGTCTTGAGGAGGTTCGGTGGAGTCCTTCCAACCTTACTCAGGTTGAAGAAGATTCCATCCTTGTTCAAGAAGTGAGCAACCTGATCTACGAAGTATCCTAAATCACTATCCTCAGTAGCGACCTTGCTTCTGTTTTCCTTCCAGAAACAAGTATCACCCTCGGGAGTAGGCTCTCAAGGATTACCTAGTAGGGTACTAATGGTATCCCGGTCGTAAGTGATGTGCCGATCCCTCACCAAGCTCGTCCTCTGCTGACTGATGTTCGGTGAGTCCTGGCGAGTCCCTGAAGGCATTCGCATAAAACTCCATAACTAAAATGGGATCCCCTTCAGTAGGAAGGGAAAACAGGGGTCCTCATCTCCTCCTCTGGATCTCATCCTACAGCTCAGGAAAGTCTCCAGCATTCAAATCTAAAACTCTCTCCTAAATCAATCTCTGGCCCTTAATCTGGTGAAATCTGGCCCATTTCGTGTCAATGTGAAATCTAGTGGGATCTCTAGGTCCCAGCTGCTCCTCACCCTGAAGATCTGGATCTTCAGAGGTAGTATCAATGTCTGTGGACCTCCTCTGTCTCTTCGGACCAGTAATAGGAATAGACTTCTTCGGTGTCATCTATAAAAAGAAAATTTAGTTAAATAACACATAAAAATTCATTCATTTTCCTACTCTATCAGCAAAAATAGGGGTTGCGCAGCAACAACCCCTTCTAAACCTCAATAAATCCATTCATTTTCCTACTTTATCAGCAATCAATCCCAGTGGTCTTTTATCCTAATCCTATCCACATGCATTTCTAAGATTAAAATTAAAAATCAAAAGAGAAGAGGATTAGGACACTTACTTGGATTCCTTGATAAAATGTAGGAATGAAGAGGAATGGAGAGTTAAGAGAAAAGAGGATTTTTGGAAAATAAGGATTCTGAGAAGTCAATGCAGAGGGAGGAAAAAATAGGTTTTAAAAGTTATGGACTTTGGGCCTTCCTCTAGTTTAGTTTTAAAAACTGAACGAAGGTCCTGACGCTACGCGTGGTAGGGACGCTACGCTTCAGGTTAAAAATTTAGAACCCACACTACGCGCCAGTGTGGCGCTACGCGTGGGGCTTCTATTTTTCATTTTTCAAAAACCTTCTTCTTTTAATTTTAAAAACCCCCCTTTTTTATTTTCAAAATTATAATTCTAACTAAAAATTTGAAAAACAATTTTTTTTTCAATATTTAAAATAAGTTAAAATAAAAAGAAATAATGGGTTGCCTCCTATTGAGCGCTAGGTTAATGTTGATAAGTGTTTTATAACACAATAAATTAGATTCAGCTTGCTTAGGATTTTAATCATTATCCACTGTATTTCCTTTATTTTTGTGATTTTTGCTTTCTTTCCACTATATTCTACTTGGGTATGTTATTTTGCAGAAACTAAGGTAATAAAAGGGTCAAAAACAAGAGAAAAACGACCATCAAATGATAAAGAAAACAAGCCAAAATGGAAAAAATTCTTTTTTTATACTGAAATCCGACTCAGAAATGACCAAATCCGAGTACGAGGACTCAAAAATGACCAAATCCGAGTAGGATGACTCAGAAATGATCAAATCCGAGTGGAATGACTCAGAATGGAGCGTTGCCGAGTGGAATACTTCACTGTTGGAGGTGAATCCGAGTGGAAGGTTCCCTGTCAAAGCCATTCCGAGTGATAAATGGCTGACCCTGTTGGAGGTTCAATGATGAAAAGGAATAAGTCTCGGTTGGAGGTGAATCCGAGTGGAGCCCCCCCCCCCCCCCCCGACTGCAACTAATCTGAGTGAAAAAAGGGACTGAACTTGAATAAATACTGCCCAAAGCTATTGTCCGAGTGAAAGAATGCTAACTGAAGCAGGTCTGATTGGGGAACAAGTGTTTTTCTGGGCAAAAACTGTCTCCGAGTGGACCATTGTCCGAGCAGAAGAAGCCACAGAATAAATAAACTGTTGAATAAGGAGGTCTCCGAGTGGTGTCATTCGAGAAGATGGCATTCTCAAGTGAAACAGGTCCTTTCTGAGTAGTTTATTTCGGAGAAATTTTCTTATCAAGTAAGGAAAAGAATCCGATCGGGATTGAGTCTCTTCCGGGCAGACTCTCTCTCCATGGAAGACTTCCGAGTGAGTTGGGGCAGAAAGCTGTATTTTCGAGCAAAGCAAGGCTCAGACATGGGAAGAGCTTCTATCGGCCAGATTCCAGACTCTCTCAAAGCTCCAAATTTCTGAGAGAAAAGCAGGGCCGACTCCCGATTGAAAACAACTGAATGGATTAATTGACGACTGAAGGCAATTCTGAGTGGAAATCAACTCAGACTTCCGAGTGAAGGTGTCCGAGTGTATCATTTGAATGAGTAAAGGAAGGGTCGTTCTCGACTGAATTATTCCCGAGCAAATCCGACCAAGGTCTCTCCGAGTGGTTCAATTCTAGAGACATAGCTGAGTGAAACATTTTAGGAAGTGCCGATTAAATCATTTACTTCCCGATCCCGAGTGAGTCACTCTTCAATCGGTTCCGAATGAATATTTTAATCGGTTCTGAGTCTCTCTTCAATTAGTTCCGAGTGAATCCCTTTTCAATCGGTTCTGAGTCACTCTTTAGTCGGTTTCGATTGAATGTTTTAATCAGAGTTGCTTTTCAGTCACTCTTCAGTCAGTCTTCAGTCACTCTTCAATCACTCTTCACTCGTCCAGCTCTCTTCACAACGTTGCAACACTGGCTCCATCCAACCAATACCGACCAGCTCCTCACAATATAACACCGTCCAGCTCCTTCCAGCAACTTAACACTGTCTCCTCTCCACAACGTCCAGATCTTCTCAACACCGCCCCTCAAACCAACACCGTCCAGCTCTTCTATCAACAACGTCCAGCAAGCCACAACACCGACTCTCCTTACAGCAACTCAACGCCGTCCAGCAACTCAACAACGCCCAGCAAAGCAACACCGAGCAAAGCTTTCACTCGGTCTTTTGTGTATAAAATGTACCTGTTCCACTCGGATTATTTCCACTGTGGGTGGATATCGACTGATCCACTAAATCCGAGTTAGAAGGAGAAAACCGACCCATAATTCCACCGATTGCCCATGCTGACTTGGATTTCCACTATCCAAGTGGATCCTTGACTTGTAGGGGGCGGCTGACAACAAGACAAAGGAGAACCCCACTAGCCGTCGTTCCCTATAGCTGTTTAGGTGCAAGTTGTTCCTCCACCATACCATCCAGGCTGTATCCAAGCTGATCTCGTGGGGCGGCCAACAAGAAGACAAACGAGAAAGCCCCACTTGCCACCGATTGTTAACGCTCCCCATTTCTATAAATAGGGGGAGGTCTGAAGCCAAAATCATGACTGATCAGCTCACTTTTAGGATTTATTTCTCTTTCATTTTTTACTTTAATTCCTTTTTCTTTCCTTTCTCTCTTTTGTTCCCTTTTTCGTTCCATTCCTTTCTTTCGTTTTCTTTTTCTTTATTTTCTTTCTCCGTTCCTTTTTCTTTCTCTTTTATTTTCTTTTTCTTTCTTTTATTTTAAGTGTTGTGAATTGTAAAAGTGAGTATTCCAATTTGTAATTGGTGGAGGAATATTGCAACAAGGAAATACAGTGGTAAATTATTCTGAGCTTTTGGAGAAACCCGTAAGTCTTTATTTTTCCCATGTCTTGTATGTTTTATTTTTCCATCATTTATATGAATTTGAATTATTTCATGAGTAACTAAATTAATTATCTTGGGATCAAGGGGGTATGATAATATTTTATGATAATGTTATTTTGACTTTGAATTAAATAAATTTCTGTTTTCCATTTAGTTCAAAAAAATGCTCAATGCTCTTAGTAATTCCTAACAAGAACCTAAGTGATAAAACTGTATACTTGCGGGTATATTAATAAGTTTAAGTAATTAATAGAATCGAGAGATTTCTTGTTACTGGAAAGTTTTTGAACTAAGCCTAAGTTTTTGAAATACTTTTTGTGACCTCGGTAAAACTGTGAAAGTAATCAAAATCTTTTGGGGAATTTTAAAAATGGATTTTCACAAAATGATAATGGGCCTTTTCTAAGGATTAAGCAGCGCTTTCCATAGGTTAGGTACATTAATAGGATTTCGAGAGGAACATATTAATTAGCTTAAGGAAAATTCACCTTGGAAAACTTAATTTGATTCTTATTTATGAAAAGTTAAAATTCATTAACATAAAATAGAGTCTTGATCCCCCGAAATCCCAAGATATTCTCAACTCTGATTTTTAAGTGTCTAGAAAATTTGGTTTATTTATTCGTATTCTGAGCAACTTAATTTTGTTCTTTATTTTACAAAAACCTTAAAAATTAATTGTGTGGATAATTAAATTTCAATATGTTGGTACTTTGAACACAGTCACTGTAGAGAACGATAATCTTTTATATTACGCAACATAACCCGTGCGCTTGCGGGCCCTGTCAAATGTCTCCAGCCAGACATTACCTTTGATCAATTGGGTGGTTTCTCAATTTTAGTTAAGGAATCACCCATCTTTTTCTTCCTTCTTCTCCAATGCTTGATTACCTGTCTTTCATCATACAAGCAATCAGTTAATTTTAAAAAATTTAATTGATTGGGAAAAGATATACCTTGTTTACCTGATTGGTAAACTTTGTTCTCAGCATCTATTTTCAGATATTCTTGAGCATTGAAGTTTACCTCTTCTTCATGAATTCTGGCTGCAATCATCCCTTTGTCAACATCAACCATTACCCTTGCAGTCTTCATGAAAGGTCTTCCAAGGATCAAGGGGATCTTAGTATCCTCCTTCATATCCAATACCATAAAATCAACCTTGAAGTGGTACTTGTCAACCTTTACCAGTACATCTTCCATAATCCCAATTGGTTTCTTGGTAGAGCTATCCACAAATTGTAAGTCTCTTTTAGTTTCTTTTAGTTCCAGATCACCGATACACTTCATCAAACCTAGGGGCATAAGATTGATACTAGCCCCTAAATCCAACAAAGCATTTCTGATGTTGATGTTTCCAATGGAAACAGGAATGATGAAACTCCCCAGATCATTAAATTTTTCCAGTGTGTCAAAACTGTAAGACCTCCTTACAAATTGTTTCATAATCTACTTCCATAAGTTTTTGAATATTCTTTTTTCAATATTTTTTCTCTTTTCTCTTCTTCTTTATCTTGCCCACTTTCTTTTTCTTTTTCTTTTTCTTCTTCTTCTTCCTCATTCTTTTTCTTTCCATAATTTTCATTACAATCAATTTTTACAACCTTCAAGAAAACAACATTACATTGATCCCTTGGGTTCTGAGTGTTTGCAGTAAAACTAGAATTTTTCAATTCAGCTATTTCCTTTGCTAGCTAACCCATTTGTAAGTCTGATGCTTTCCGAGCAGCTTCATTTATTTCCACAAACTGCAATAATTGTTGGATAGATTCCTCAATCCTTGCCAATCTTGCATTGTCAGTCTGTGATTGTTGTTGTTGCTTAAACTGATTGTTAGGAGGACGGTTGGAAGGTCTAATACCAAAGTTCTGATTTTGTCATCCCTGTGGATAATTGTTAGGAAAATAATTACTATAATTGATAAATTACCTAATGGTATTCTTTGATGGTTTAGAATATTGACTTGCTCTTGTTCATTTCTATCAGGGGCACAATAACCATATGGTTGTTCACCCATGCAATGCACACATTGTTTCAATTGAGCAAGGGGTGGTGATGACACTTGAGCAATCTGAAGTTTCTCCAACTGTTTGCTCATAGTCTTAATTTGTTGAGTCAACAATTTTTGCTGAGCCAATACTACATCATTCACTCCCAATTCGAGCGTACCTGGCTTCCTTGATCCGTTACATATTTCATGTTTTGCTTGTTAGTCACTAATGGGCATTGATTCCAATATCTCTATTCCTTCTTCCACAGTTTTGTTCATTAATGAACCACCTGCACAAGCATCTAACATCATCTTGAACTGAGGTAATAAACCATGATAAATGATTCTTACCTTTTCAGCATCATCCAAATTATGATTTGGACATTTTCTCAAAAGTGCTTTGAATTGTTTCCATGTTTCTCCTAAGGACTCATCATTATTTTGTGAAAAAGAATGAATTGTTGTCATGGCTTCAAAATATTTTGAGGGTGAATAAAATCTTTCCAAAAATTTTCTCTCAACATTGGACCAATTTGCAAAACTACTGGGTGGACAAGATTTAAACCATTCTTTAGCTTTCCCAACCAAAGAAAAAGAAAACAGTCTCATATAAATAGATTCTTCTTGATTGGGTTCAAAACCTATTGTGCTACATAATTCATAAAAAAATAGTTAAGTGTTCATATTGTTCTTCATGATTTAAACCAGCAAATTGATTGTTTTGAATAATGTTTAATGTGACAGGTTTAATTTCCACTGCAGCAATAAGTCCTTGGAACATCCCTGAAACTCGGGGTGGTCCATTAATAGCAGTAAACTATCCCAATGTTCTCCTTTCAGCAGCCATATTTGAATTTTCAAAATTTTTAGAAGTAGAAGAAGAATTAGTTTGTGTTTTAGATTTCAAAGACTTGATTTTCTTTACAAACTTTTCGATCTCAGGATCAAAGTAAATTTTCCCTGCAGTAGATCGGGTTTGCATACACAAACAAGACAAAGAAAGTTAGTGTAACAATGATAAGAAAAACTAAATAAATAAATAACAAAATTTAGGAATTTTAACTAAGGTAAAAAAATTTATTTACCACGGTAATTAAAAATTTACTATTTTACTGAATCAATTCAATCCCCGGCGACGGCGCCAGAAAACTTGTTAAACCCATGGTACTGTTGGGTCTTTAATTGAAAAGCACATCAATCGTTTGTAGTTTTCAAAATTTAGATATCGTTCCACTAGGATTGAAAGTTCAGTAATTACAATAACTCTCTAGTCACTATGGTAAATATATCAAAATTATATACAAAAGAATGATTTATATAAAATTTATACAATATTCACAAGATTTCATACTTGAGTTGTTCATGTGGTAAAAAGAAAATAAGATCTATCTAAAAAGTTGAGTTGTAATTTAGAATAGCTAAGATACTTGAGAAAAAAACATAGATAGACAAATCATGTTGGAATTTGGATCCCTAATCTAGAATAACAATGAAGGAACTCAAGACTTGTGCTCTTCTTCGGCCAAAAAACTTGCTTCATAAGTAGATGAAGCATCTTCACTTTTGGTAACAAGCTCCCAGACACGAGCTTAGCTGGATTCATTTTTCCATAGATCACTTGATTGATTTCCAGGGCTGAGACTTCCATATGCTCAAAGTCATCAGTATACACATTCCAAATAGCAAGACAACAATTAAATTTAGAAATGATGTAACATCCTGTTTTTTTTAATAATAGCTCTATTATGTAAATTTTGAAGTATAGAAGATCTGTTAGTGTTAATCAATGAATAAAACACTCTATGGATGGTTTATTATACTTCAAAAATTTCATTTTTGGGTTAAATTATAGAATTTATATAGATCTTTATTGATAAGATCCATTTTTCGAGTGAAATATGCCTTAGAAAGGATTGTCCGAGTGAAAAAGGGACTCTGTTCCGAGTGAAGAATGAAAATTCTGAGTGACTAAGAGAAATTCCGAGTGAAAAATGGAAATACCGAGTGAAGGTTGTGTTTTTCGAGTGGAACATGACCGAGAGGGTTTATTCCGAGTGGAATTCTTGCCCCAGAGACACTTGTGCGTGAAGTGGACTGACAGAACCACTTCTGGGTGAAAGAATCCGAGTGACTCACCTTGGAGTGACTCACTGCAAAGTCAAACACCTCAGAAAGACTCATTTCCGAGTCAAGTACTCTCCAAAGACTCATTTCTGAGTCAAATGCTTCTGAATGATTAGTTTCCGAGTCAATCATAGTCAGACGTTGCAATTCTAACTGAAAGTTCACTGAGTGCCTTCATTTCCGAGTGAAGTACAGAGGAAAATGTGATTCCGAGTGTCAGAATTCCGACTGAGTGAACTGGAATGACTTTGTGTGAATGAAGAAGAGAAGTTAGTCTTGGGGATGAGATGCCGAGTGGAAACTGGTCAGCTGATGTGTCAATCCAGAATAAGATTCCGAATGAGTGAAGAATTGTGGGGGCAGAATCGGTTTCTAAAAGTTTTACCGAATGGAACCGTGTGTGTGGAGACTCAGATTTGAAATGAGGAACTGAGTGTTGAAGACTAAGTGAATAGGGAACTCGGTTTAGATTATTTTACCGAGGGAAGAATGATTTAATGATGATCAATAAAGATTATTTTACTGAGTGACAAATTTGAGTGAATGAGTCGGTTTCAGAAGAGTTCTACCAAGCAGAGACTTAAAGAGTTGGGTATCGGATTTAATTGATTTACCGAGTGGACAGCTGAGTGAAATAAGTCAACTTTGAGGGAATTCACCGAGTGAGAACTATTTAGGAATTGAGTCGGTGTTGTAAGGAATTTCCCAGTAAGAACCGATCGGCTATTGACTCGGATTTAGGATAAATAGCCGAGTGGTAGATTATGTGGGTATGAGTCGGCTCTGACTAACTTAATTGAATGAAAATGGGTCGGTTTAAACTCTTATGCTAAGAAGGAAGCCGAGTGTGAGTTGACTCAGACTTGAGTGATGATGCCAAGTAGACAGATTGAGAGTTGACTCGGTTTTGCTGAGTGAAAAACTGAGTGAAGAATGGCTCGTGCCGAGTGAAAAATGAGTGAGAAGGACTCGGATTTCTTTCTTTTCAGGTTATTGACAATTTCCAGTCAGCATGGGTAGGATTCCAGTCGGCTTAGAGGCTAACCGAGTGAATTCCAGTCGGTTTTCAGTGCCAGGAGTAACTTTTTGACTCCAATCTTGTCTCTTGCGCATAGTTTAATATATCTAAACCCATTATGCACCCCTAGTATGTAGGACGGCCAGAAGTGGACCATTATAAGCCCACTTTCTTATTTTTAATCCTCCATTATCTCCACTAACAGCACTAAAAATCCACTTATGGGAAAGTTGTTCCCCACTTATCATTACATTATTAACACTACCTCTGTTGAGAACCCTTAGAACCAAGTTAGTGAATATCTTCTTTCAATTTCTTCCTCAATACTCCTTCGAACAGAAGCCAGGATAGCAAGAGGCCATTTTCAGTCGGCAAACCAAGTAAGAGGGGACAGGTTGTGAATATTTATGAAATGGGTAGAGTTGTATGCTGTTCTAGGATTCCAGTTTTAATTTCGTATCTTGTTGCTTAATTTTGAAGCTGAAAACGTATGAATTTGACTCTGACTTCTGCATGAAAGTTGTAGATCTTTTTGTTATGTGAATTTTGAGACCTGATTCAACTGATTTAGATATGTATAACAAACGTTATAGCCAAAATACTACAGCATGACCGAGTGAAATGTTTAAGCTATGTTCTGTGCATAATTTGACATTCTGGGAATTATACATGCATAATCAGCCTTTGATGTCTTCCTGAAAGTTGTAGATATTCATGTTAGGGATATATAGAAAGTGGTTTCAAGTTAAAAAGATGCTTGTAACTCTAGATATGCTCAAAATACAGAAGTATGTTCATGATGAAAATCTGTTAACTATGAAATCCGAATCTTAGTTTCAAAACTGGGAATTTTTGTGGTGTGAATTAATGGTTGGCGTCTTCATGAAAGTTGTAGATAATTATGTTAAGAGTAATTTAAAACTAGTTTCATGTTAAAATCATTTTTATAGCTCCAGAAATGTTCAAATTACTAATATATGTATGTTTTGAAAACTCACCTTGAGGCAGTGTGGTATTTCGTGGATAAGTGATATTTCTGTTTGGAATTTGAAATTGTGTTCTGCATGAAAGTTGTAGAAAATTATGTTATTGAACTACAGAAAGTGGAATCACGTAAAAAGGATTTGATTTGCCCATGTTATGGCTGTTTTACTAACGTATGTTGCTGTTGGGAATGCTGAAACTCACTTATAAAGGCTATTATGAATGAAAATGATATTTTCTCTATGGGTAATAATTTATTATTGAATTCTTGAGTGATTATGAATTATTATGAATGCTGTTGAGTATCATACAGTTTGTATATTGTGGTGGTGAATAATTATGAATAACGAAATTAATTTATATGTACATGAATGCCTTGTGGTTATTGACATATATAGTTGAAACAGTAAATCCATGATTTTGTGAATTATTATGTGTATTGTGTCCCTTGAGGACTTGTATTTTCTAAGAGGTTTTGGAAATGTGGATATCATGGTATGTTAAATGATAAAGAGAATTAAAGGCATTCATGCATCATAAGCATTTGGACGCACCATGGAATTTAGGGGTTCCATGATTGCCTACCCTGGTGGGGGTTACTCTATGATGAGTTTAAGCCCTATTTTCACAAGAACCATGGAAGTGTAGGGATCCATGGTTGTGCAAATTCCTACTGGTATACTTATTTGTGCAGGAGCCATGAAAGTGTAGGGATTCATGGTTATGCTAATTCCTACTTGTGCACTCAATTTCGCAGGAGCCATGAAAGTATAGGGATTCATGGTTATGCTAATTCCTACTGGAGTCTCTATGAGACTTTTTACTGCAGTATTCCCACCAAACCAAATGGATCCAGCATGACATCATTTGACTAATTAAAGACTTATTAAATGAACTTGTTTGGCATATTCATCATATCATTATGTATTATTGACTGTGTTTGTGCAATTCTATATATTTTATATTTATTCTATATTCTGTCTCACTCTTACATTAATTTTTACAGTGAATGCCACCCAGAATGAAGAATGATGCTATGGTTGATGCCTATGTGAATTATTGCTTGGATTTTGAATTTATTCTAATTTTTATGATTTGTAATAAATACAATGGGTTATATACTGTTATTTTTAAAATCGTTTCCGCTACGTAATTATTCCTTGAATTTTATTATTCACGACTAGTATGCATGATAATATTATGCTATTATCGACTTTTATGTGAACTCTGATTTTAATTCATGAATTTTAAAATGATCTTTTAAAAAACGCGAAAAATTTATTCAGAAAATTATACGGGACGTCACATTGGTGGTATCAGAGCATTTTCAAAAATTCAGGACCATTGCTATGACATGTACTGTTACTCGATATAATATGTGAAATGTTTGATTCCTTACTTGATAACATGTTAAGTATGTACTATATGACTTGTGCCTGACTGATTAATTGCAAAATGATTTGTTTGATTACTGTTGGTAATATGATAAATGTGTTATACAATTTATTGCTTAACTGATAAACTGTAGAATACTTATAGTTAGGTTATAATACAATATATTTTCTCTTAGAATTAGTATAAACCAAACTACGAATGTAGGATGGCAAGAAACAACAACAACAACAACAACAATGATATGGCAGCTGCTTTCAACCGCTTGGCAGAAGCCATAGAACGACAAAACCAACCAAGGAGCACTGGAGGACTCCATGGGTTAGATCACTTCCTGAAAAGAAAACCTTCATAATTCAAAGGGGGTTATAATCCAGAAGGAGCGTATCTCTGGGCCAAGGAAATGGAGCGCATCTTTCGAGCATTGCCCTGCACAGAATGCGAAAAGGTGGAGTATGCCACCTATATGTTGGTGGAAGAGGCAGAAAACTGGTGGATTCATGCTAGAATCCGTATGATCGAGGCTGACAGACCCTTGAACTGGGTCAACTTCAAAGACTGTTTCCTAGAGAAATATTTTCCAGCAAGTGTGAAAAGCCGTAAAGAGCTGGAATTTATGGAGCTGAAACAAGGCTCAATGTCTGTTGGAGAATATGCTGCAAAGTTTGAAGAACTATCTCTCTTTTACCCTCCTTTTCAACAGGCTGGTGCCGAAGAATCAAAATGTGTTGAATTTGAGAACGGGCTGAATCTGGAAATCAAAGAGGCGATAGGGTACCAAGAAATTTGGAGTTTTGCTATTCTGACCAACAAATGCAGAATTTTTGAAGAAAATCACCAAGCCAGACTGGCACATGAAAAGGCCAATAGACAACTGAAACCTCAGTCAACTGATTTCAAAAGGAGAGGGACGCACTATCCAAATCGTTTCAAGGGAGGATCATCATCTTCTCAAAGACGTAGCAATCATACGAATATCAGGTGTCATAATTACGGAGGTAATCACCATATACGCGATTGCACCCGACACCTAGGAGATGTTATCTGCTATCGTTGTAATCAGACAGGACACATCAGTCCAAATTGTCCACAGAACCGTCAAAACAACGACAGTAACACTATGAATAATCAGAGAGGCTCTAACCATCAGGGAGGTCGTGGAGGAAATACGCGTGCTGCTCAACCTCCAAGACAGAACAGGGAGTCAACAGACCAGAGGTTACAACCAACAACTGGAAGAGTCTTTGCCATCAGTGGTTCAGAGGCAGACCAAGCTGATGACCTCGTGCAAAGTAAGTGTGAGATCAATGGTACAATCTTATCTGTGTTATTTGATTCTGGTGCTACACATTCATTTATTTCTGATGAGTGTATTGGACATCTTCAATTACCTGTGAATCCTGTGAGATATGATCTGATTGTTTCCACTCCCACCGGTACACAACTTATGACTACTAAGGTGTGTAACGATTGTTCTGTGCTCATAGAAGGTAAAAACTTTCTTGTCGATCTTGTTTGTTTACCTTTGAAGGATCTGGAAGTGATCCTAGGGATGGACTGGTTATCGGCAAATCGAGTCTTGGTGGACTGTCATAACAAAACTGTGATATTTCCATCAAAAGAAAATCTTACTTCCGACAATCTCAAACTCTTTGCCTTACAAGGTGAAAGCCAATTATTTGCCTTGTTTTCTCTTCCACAAGGAGATGGAGAATCTAAAGAGATCGAGATGCCAGTTGTTTCTGAATTCCCTGAAGTATTTCCCGAGGATGTCTCAAGTTTACCTCCAGAACGCGAGATAGAATTCTCAATTGATTTAATTCCAGGAGCAGAACCAGTATCTAAGGCTCTATATCGCATGTCACCTATTGAACTGGCAGAACTAAAGAAGCAAATTGAAGAGTTATTAGAGAAGCATTTCATCAGGCCCAATATGTCGTCATGGGGAGCGCCAGTATTACTTGTCAAGAAGAAAGATGGAAGCATGAGATTATGTGTAGATTATCATCAGTTGAATAAATTGACGGTGAAGAATAAATATCCTTTGCCCAGAATTGATGATCTGATAGATCAATTGAGGGGTGCTACAGTATTTTCCAAGATTGATCTACGATCAGGTTATCATCAGATTCGTGTCAAGTCTGAGGATATTCCAAAGACAGCTTTTAGAACACGCTATGGCTATTACGAGTATCTTGTGATGCCCTTCGGAGTAACCAATGCCCCAGCTATATTCATGGATTACATGAATCGAGTGTTCCATTCATACTTAGATCAGTTTGTTATTATCTTCATTGATGACATTCTGATTTATTCTAAGACGTGGGAGGAACATGAAAAGCATCTTCGAGTGGTATTACAGATTCTGAAAGAGAAGCAGTTGTATGCCAAGTTGTCTAAATGTGAATTCTGGTTGAAAGAGGTAAAGTTTCTAGGCCATGTAATCTCAAGCGAAGGAGTGTCTGTGGACCCTTCTAAAATTGAAGCTGTAACGAATTGGGAGAGACCTACTTCAGTTATTGAGATACGAAGCTTCCTGGGATTAGCTGGTTATTATCGGAGATTCATTGAGGGGTTTTCTCAAATTGCCCTACCAATGACTCGTCTAACCCGGAAGAATCAACCTTTTGATTGGACGCCAGAATGTGAGAGAAGTTTCCAGGAACTAAAAATGAAGCTTACATCTGCTCCAGTCTTAACCTTGCTTGACCCACAAGAAGACTTTGTGGTTTATTGTGATGCTTCTAAGATGGGCATAGGTTGTGTCTTGATGCAGCAACGAAGAGTGGTTACCAATGCTTCTAGGTAGTTGAGACCACATGAAATGAACTATCCAACGCATGATCTAGAATTGGCAGTAGTGGTATTTGCTCTGAAAATCTGGAGACACCATTTGTATGGAGTCAAGTTTGAAGTGTTCAGTGACCACAAGAGCTTGAAGTATTTGTTCGATCAAAAGGAATTGAACATGAGGCAGCGAAGATGGATGGAGTTTCTTAAAGATTATGATTTTGATTTGAAGTACCATCCAGGAAAAGCAAATGTGGTGGCAGATGCACTTAGCCGAAAGTCCATTCATATGGCATCTTTGATGATAAAAGAGATGGAGATGATAGAACAGTTCAGAGATATGAACTTGAGTGTGGAGATGAAATCTTCAAAGAGTATGATCTTGGGAACTTTGAAGATAACCAATAATTTTCTGAAGCTGATAGGTGAAAGACAGAAAGAAGACTTACCATTACAAGAGTTGAGAGAGTTGCAGGCAAAGGGAAAAGATATAGGATTACAAGAAGGATCAGATGGAATTTGGAGAATCAGAAGCAGAATTTGTGTACCAGATGATGTTGGTCTGAGAAGAACAATCCTAGAAGAAGCGCATAAAAGTATGCTGAGTATCCATCCTGGATCAACTAAGATGTATCAAGACCTGAAGAAAAGCTTTTGGTGGCCAAGGATGAAGAAAGAAATAGCTGAATATGTGTCTTCATGTCTGGTATGTCAAAAAGCCAAGGTGGAACACCAGAAGCCATCTGGTGAACTGCAACCATTAGAGATTCCTGTCTGGAAATGGGATGACATTTCAATGGACTTTGTGTCAGGGTTACCAAGAGCACGTTTAGGGAATGATGCAATCTGGGTTATTGTAGACAGATTGACAAAGTCTGCTTATTTTCTCCCAATGAATATGAAGAACCCTCTACAAAAATTGGCACAATTATATGTGAAGGAGATCGTAAGACTTCATGGTGTACCATCTAGTATTGTGTCAGATAGAGATCCAAGGTTCACTTCCCGATTCTGGGGAAGCTTGCATTAGGAATTGGGTTCAAAGCTTCGATTAAGTTCAGCTTATCATCCCCAAACAGATGGACAGTCAGAGCGTACCATACAAAGTTTGGAAGACTTACTGCGATCTTGTGTACTTGAACATGGTGGTAGTTGGGAGCAGTTTCTTCCACTAATTGAATTCACGTATAACAATAGTTACCATAGCAGTATTGGTATGGCTCCATTTGAGGCATTGTATGGTAGAAAGTGTCGAACGCCCCTTTGTTGGTTAGAAACTGGTGAAAGTTTGGCGTTAGGACCTGAAATTATGCAACAGACTACTGAACAAATAGAAATAATCAGAAAAAAGATGAAGGCATCCCAAGATAGACAGAAGCACTATTACGATAAGAGGAGGAAACCACTTGAATTCCAAGTCGGTGAGCATGTATTTTTGAAGGTTTCACCTCACAAGGGGATTGGCCGAGCATTGAAGAGTAAGAAGTTGAGTCCAAGGTTCATTGGACCATATGAGATCCTAAAGAGGATTGGTACAGTGGCGTATCAGATTGCACTTCCTCCTCACCTGGCAAATTTGCACAATGTGTTTCATGTATCACAGCTGAGGAAGTATGTACAAGACCTCACTCATGTGATTACTGCTGATGATGTTGAAGTTAGAGAAAATCTAACCATCTCTACAGAACCCACACAGATCATAGAAAGGTCGATTAAACGCCTGAGAAACAAGAATGTACCATTGGTGAAGGTTGCATGGAAACAAGGAAATGATGTAACTCTAACTTGGGAACGTGAAGATGCTATGAGGACACAGTATCCAGAATTGTTTCACTGAAAAGTACGTTATGTTAGATTTCAAGGATGAAATTTTTACTAGGGTGGGAGAAATGTAACATCCTATTTTTTTTTAATAATAGCTCTATTATGTAAATTTTGAAGTATAGAAGATCTGTTAGTGTTAATCAATGAATAAAACACTCTATGGATGGTTTATTATACTTCAAAAATTTCATTTTTGGGTTAAATTATAGAATTTATATAGATCTTTGTTGATAAGATCCATTTTCCGAGTGAAATATGCCTTAGAAAGGACTATCCGAGTGAAAAAGGGACTTTGTTCCGAGTGAAGAATGAAAATTCCGAGTGACTAAGAGAAATTCCGAGTGAAAAATGGAAATACCGAGTGAAGATTGTGTTTTCCGAGTGGAACATGAGCGAGAGGGTTTATTCCAAGTGGAATTCTTGCCCCAGAGACACTTGTGCGTGAAGTGGACTGACAGAACCACTTCTGGGTGAAAGAATCCGAGTGACTCACCTTGGAGTGACTCACTGCAGAGTCAAACACCTCAGAAAGACTTATTTCCTAGTCAAGTACTCTCCAAAGACTCGTTTCCGAGTCAAATGCTTCTGAATGACTAGTTTCCGAGTCAACCATAGTCATACATTGCAATTCTGACTGAAAGTTCACTGAGTGCCTTCATTTCCGAGTGAAGTACAGAGGAAAATGTGATTTCGAGTGTCAGAATTCCGACTGAGTGAACTGGAATGACTTTGTGTGACTGAAGAAGAGAAGTTAGTCTTGGGGATGAGATGCCGAGTGGAAACTGGTCACCTGATGTGTCAATCCAGAATAAGATTCCGAATGAGTAAAGAATTGTGGGGGGAGAATCAGTTTCTAAAAGTTTTACCGAATGGAACCGTGTGTGTGGAGACTCGGATTTGAAATAAGGAACCGAGTGTTGAAGACTGAGTGAATAGGGGACTCGATTTAGATTATTTTGCCGAGGGAAGAATGATTGAATGATGATCAATAAAGATTATTTTACTGAGTGACAAATTTGAGTGCATGAGTCGGTTTCAGAAGAGTTCTACCGAGCAGAGACTTGAAGAGTTGGGTATCGGATTTAATTGATTTACCAAGTGGACAGCTGAGTGAAATAAGTCAGCTTTGAGGGAATTCACCGAGTGAGAACTATTTAGGAATTGAGTCGGTGTTGTAAGGAATTTCCCAGTAAGAACCGATCGGCTATTGACTCGGATTTAGGATAAATAGCCGAGTGGTAGATTATGTGGGTATGAGTCGGCTCTGACTGACTTAATTGAATGAAAATGGGTCGGTTTAAACTCTTATGCCAAGAGGGAAGCCGAGTGTGAGATGACTCGGACTTGAGTGATGATGCCAAGTAGACAGATTGAGAGTTGACTCGGTTTTGCTGAGTGAAAAACTGAGTGAAGAATGGCTCGTGCCGAGTAAAAACTGAGTGAGAAGGACTCAGATTTCCTTCTTTTCACGTTATTGACAATTTCCAGTCAGCATGGGTAGGATTCTAGTCGGCTTAGAGGCTAACCGAGTGAATTCCAGTCGGTTTTCAGTGCCAGGAGTAACTTTTTGACTCCAATCTTGTCTCTTACGCATAGTTTAATATATCTAAACCCATTATGCACCCCTAGTATGTAGGACGGCCAGAAGTGGACCATTATAAGCCCACTTTCTTATTTTTAATCCTCCATTATCTCCACTAACAGCACTAAAAATCCACTTATGGGAAAGTTGTTCCTCACTTATCATTACATTATTAACACTACCTCTGTTGAGAACCCTTAGAACCAAGTTAGTGAATATCTTCTTTCAATTTCTTCCTCAATACTCCTTCGAACAGAAGCCAGGACAGAAAGAGGCCATTTTCAGTCGGCAAACCAAGTAAGAGGGGACAGGGTTGTGAATATTTATGAAATGGGTAGAGTTGTATGCTGTTCTAGGATTCCAGTTTTAATTTCGTATCTTGTTGCTTAATTTTGAAGCTGAAACCATATGAATTTGACTCTGACTTCTGCATGAAAGTTGTAGATCTTTTTGTTATGTGAATTTTGAGACCTGATTCAACTGATTTGGATATGTATAGCAAACGTTATAGCCAAAATACTACAGCATGACCGAGTGAAATGTTTAAGCTATGTTCTGTGCATAATTTGACATTCTGGGAATTATACATGCATAATCAGCCTTTGATGTCTTCATGAAAGTTGTATATATTCATGTTAGAGATCTATAGAAAGTAGTTTCAAGTTACAAAGATGCTTGTAACTCTAGATATGCTCAAAATACAAAAGTATGTTCATGATGAAAATCTGTTAACTATAAAATCCGAATCTTAGTTTCAAAATTGGGAATTTTTGTGGTATGAATTAATGGTTGGTTCTTCATGAAAGTTGCAGATAATTATGTTAAGAGTAATTTAAAACTGGTTTCATGTTAAAATCATTTTTATAGCTCCAGAAATGTTCAAATTACTAATATATGTACGTTTTGAAAACTCACCTTGAGGCAGTGTGGTATTTCGTGGATAAGTGATATTTCTGTTTGGAATTTGAAATTGTGTTCTTCATAAAAGTTGTAGAAAATTATGTTATTGAACTACAGAAAGTGGAATCATGTAAAAAGGATTTGATTTGCCCATGTTATGGCTGTTTTACTAACGTATGTTGCTGTTGGGAATGCTGAAACTCACTTATAAAGGCTATTATGAATGAAAATGATATTTTCTCTATGGGTAATAATTTATTATTGAATTCTTGAGTGATTAGGAATTATTATGAATGCTGTTGAGTATCATACAGTTTGTATATTGTGGTGGTGAATAATTATGAATAACGAAATTAATTTATATATACATGAATGCCTTGTGGTTATTGACATATGTGGTTGAAACAGTAAATCCATGATTTTGTGAATTATTATGTGTATTGTGTCCCTTGAGGACTTGTATTTTCCAAGAGGTTTTGGAAATGTGGATATCATGGTATGTTAAATGATAAAGAGAATTAAAGGCATTCATGCATCATAAGCATTTGGACGCACCATGGAATTTAGGGGTTCCATGATTGCCTACCCTGGTGGGAGGTTACTCTATGATGAGTTTAAGCCCTATTTTCACAAGAACCATGGAAGTGTAGGGATCCATGGTTGTGCAAATTCCTACTGGTATACTTATTTGTGCAGGAGCCATGAAAGTGTAGGGATTCATGGTTATGCTAATTCCTACTTGTGCACTCAATTTCGCAGGAGCCATGAAAGTGTAGGGATTCATGGTTATGCTAATTCCTACTGGAGTCTCTATGAGACTTTTTACTGCAGTATTCCCACCAAACCAAATGGATCCAGCATGACATCATTTGACTAATTAAAGACTTATTAAATGAACTTGTTTGGCATATTCATCATATCATTATGTATTATTGACTATGTTTGTGCAATTCTATATATTTTATATTTATTCTATATTTTGTCTCACTCTTACATTAATTTTTACAGTGAATGCCACCTAGAATGAAGAGTGATGCTATGGTTGATGCCTATGTGAATTATTGCTTGGATTTTGAATTTATTCTAATTTTTATGATTTGTAATAAATACAATGGGTTATGTATTGTTATTTTTAAAATCGTTTCCGCTACGTAATTATTCCTTGAATTTTATTATTCATGACTAGTATGCATGATAATATTCCGCTATTATCGACTTTTATGTGAACTCTGATTTTAATTCATGAATTTTAAAATGATCTTTTAAAAAACGTGAAAAATTTATTCGGAAAATTATACGGGACGTCACAAATGACGTCTTTAGAAATCTCAAAGGCTCTTCCTTTGAGAGTCCCATTGAGGATGAATCTAGACTTGTCAACAAAGACTAAATTCCAAAACTCAAGAACAAGCGAAAGGGAGAAGGGTTCCCTATCAACATAAAATCTTGTCCATCCACCTTCAATTTTAGTAGTTACGTCTCTTCCATCAAGCTTGTGCTGCTCTGGGTGGAAGTAAGATGATTCCACAATGTCATCCACTGAAAGTTTGGGGGCCATGGTAGTCTTCAAAGAGTTTTTAGGAAGGAGAAGGGTTTAGGGTTTTAGAATAGAAAAGGGTTTAACACTTTTGAGGGAGAGAGAGAGCTCAAAGAAATAGAAGCTTAAAGGTTCGTACAAGGAGGGCAATGAAGTGAAAATGATTTAGGTGGCAATTACACAAAAACATATTAACTGCTGCCACATGGAATGTTTTAAAGTAAATGACAATAAAACATGTAAAGTTTTAGTTAGCACATAATCCAACTGAAACAACCTCTCAGCATTAAGAGTCAAACTCTTATGGGCTCAAAAATATTAAACATATAAGCATATATAACTAGACCTAGACCTTTCATTCAAACACTCAGACTTTATAATTTAAACAGGTTCATACATAAAACAAACATGTTCAACTAACATTTTTTAAATTTAAGTTATGTTTGATAAATACAAACCTGGCCTCAGCTAATGGCTTAGTAAAAATGTCTACCAATTGATAGTCTGTATCCATAAATTTCATGTCCAGAATGTGTTTTTGTACATAGTCTATGATGAAGTGGTACTTCACCTCTATCTGTTTAGCTTTGGAATATTGGATGGGATTCTTGGATAGATTTATTGCATTTCTGTTGTCATAGAACACAGGGATCTCTTCCTCTTTAATTGAATAATCCTCAAGTTGATACTTCATTCAAAGAAGTTGAGAACAACAACTTGCTGTAAACATGGACTTTGTCTCAGCTATTGAAAAGGAAATTGATTTTTTTCTTGCTTCCCTAAGATATCATACTTTGTCCAAGAAAGTGACATCCTTACTAGTGCTTTTTCTGTCCACTCTATCACCTACAAAATCTGCATCATAAAATCTAGATAGAGAGAACGAGTCTGTTCTTTTGTAGAACAACCCAAGGTTAATAGTACCTAAAAGATACTATAGAATCCTCTTCACTGCAAACAAATGTGATTCCTTGGGGTCTTATTGGTATCTTACACACATACAGACACTAAACATTATATCTGGTCTACTGGATGTGAGATACAGAAGTGAACTAATCATTCCTCTGTATACGATCTGATCCACTTGTGTACCAGAATCATCTTTATTGATTATGGAATTAGGATGCATGGGAGTGCTCATTGGCTTAGTATCAACCATTTTAAACTTTTTAAGTAACTCCTTGGTGTACTTCTACTAATGGATAAAAATACCATTATCAGTCTGTTTGATCTGTAAGCCTAGGAAGAATTTAAGTTCTTCCATCATACTTATTTCAAACTTAAATTGCATCATTTTAAAAAATTCTTTACATAGACTTACATCAATAACCCCAAAGACAATATTATCCATATAAATTTGCACAATTATAAAGTTTCTATGAGAGCTTTTTCTGAATAAGGTTGTATATACTTTTTCTCTAGTAAAGCCTTTTGAAATTAGAAAAGAACTGAGTCTATCATACCAAGCTCTAGGTGTTTATTTTAGACCATACAATGCTTTACTAAGTTTGAAAACATGGTTTAGAAAAGAAATATCTTCAAAACCAAAGGGTTATTTTATAGAAACTTCTCTTTCAATAAACCTATTCAGAGAAGCACTCTTAACATTAATTTGATATTTTAATTCCTTTGAAAGCAGAAAATGCAAGAAGTGTCTTGATAGCCTCAAGTCTGGCTATAGGAGTAAAGGTTTCAATAAAATCAATACCTTCTTGTTGGTTGTAGCCTTGTGCTACAAGTTTGACTTTGTTTCTGATAACCTTTCCATCCTTATCAAACTTATTTCTAAATATCCATTTAGTTCCAATAATGCCTTTCTTTTTGGGTCTTAGGATACGGGTCCAAACCTTGTTCTCTTAAACTGGTTTAGCTCTTCTTGCATAGTTATGACCCAATCAGCATCTTTCAAAGCTCCTACAACAAATTTTGGTTCCAATTCTAACACAAGAGCAATGGATGATTGATTAAGAAGTTTTGATCTGGTCCTAACTCCAGCAGCTTGATCTCCAATGATGAGGTTTAAGGGGTGATAAACCTTGAACTTCCAGTCTCTAGGCTTTTCTGGTTCAGACACTGATGCTTGTTATTTAGGATCTTTGTTGTCATCTTCTATTGGTTCTGATTAAGCAGGATCTAATCTTTATTGATCTTCCTTAGTTTTTTGTTGCTGCATACCTACACCATCAAGTTCAAGATCTTCCAGTTTCCTATCAGTCTCTTGAAAATCATTAAACCTTACATGCATTGATTCCTCAATGGTATGAGTTCTTGTATTAAAAACTCTATAAGATTTTGATGTGGTTGAGTACCCCATGAATATTCCTTTATTACACTTAGAATCAAATTTTCCAAGATGATCCTTTGTGTTAATAATATAGCAAGTGCACTCAAAGGGATGAAAATATAATATGTTAGATCTTTTTCCCTCCCATAATTCATAAGAAGTCTTGTTCAGTATTGGTCTAAAAAGAATTCTGATAGGTGTTTAGTTTGCATTAGTTTTAGGGTCTATATAGTTTTAGTTTTAGTTTATTTTCACCTTATTTTTCCCTAATTGCCATGGTATTTCTTCTATTCCCACACATGCTACTTGGGTAGTTGTCTTTTGTAGAAACCTTCATGAGATAAATCTATTGGCGAAAGGATTTGGAAGATTTTGAATAGGGTGATGCAAATAGGAAGAGTTTGAGTTTGTATAAGACCCAATATCGAAGCCAACCCAATAATGGAAGAAGAACATACCAAAGAAAGTACTGTGGAACCAAAAAACACCCTCAAATGCATATTTGCCAAGGTTCAAAGAAAACCACTGCCACTGGGAATTCTCACTGGGCGTGAAACACACTGGAGGAAGTGATAAAATTGAGACAGAAAACCACTGTATTTATATGTTGATGTAGGTTTTGATAATGACACAACAAATGAAGATATATAAAGGATGTTGTGCAAAGCAATTAATTAGAAGCAATTCAAGTTTATACGGATCAAGAAATCAAGAATTAAATTGATGAATTCCAAAGAATTGATTCAAGGAATTTATAGAAATCTTAAACAAGTGATATAATCTTCCATGTGTCAAAGAATGAAAAGAATCAAGAATCATGAACAAATACGCATCAAAAGACCCAAAACGCATCAGAATACATCAAAAAATGAAGAAACAGGTGTAGGAGAAGCATAGGAATCGATTCACCCCTATGGGAATCGATTCCCACGTGAAAAAGGAAAGAGGAATCGATTCAAGGCCATTGGGAATCGATTCATGGGGCTGGGAATCGATTCCCCCTGTAGGAATCGATTCATGCACTTAAATAACCCAGGGAATCGATTCACGCAACACAAGAATCGATTCATGACTATAGGAATTGATTCCCCTTGCCAGGAATCGATTCATTCGCTATTTTTGATGGAAAAATAGCCTGGAGGAATCGATTCATCACTGGAATCATGCGCTGAATCATGGAAAATATCAGTACGCGTTTTCAGAAACTCAACTCCGCTGTGGTGGAACTCGTATATATCGGTTTGCAAATCTCTCTTCCCTACACTCATTTAAATTTGTGTACTTAAAATTGCTTGCTAAATATTTATGTTTATAATTTAATTAATTAAGCAACTTTATTAATTTACTTGTTAATATTAAAGTGCATGTTCTTTTAGTTTGATAAAATTTGTAAATCACTTAGATTAAAATTGTTAAAGTTATTTAAGTAATATTCTTGAATTAATTGTGCTAAAATTAATTGTTACTTTCTAAGTGTTCAAAATAGTGTAATGATTAATTTGATATTCTTAATTGTTATCTCGAATATTACTTAAACTCTCTAAGTGAATTCACTTGCCATATATTAAGTGCTTATTATTTTGTCTTGTGTATAAATTGTTATTTACTTGTGATTAAATTTATCCTTCTCATCAAGCATATTTATTAAAGAATTAATTTCAAAAGCATTCCAAGTAAAAATTTTAATACTCAATTCACCACCCCCCCCTCTTGAGTAATTGAGGCCACTTGGTTAACAAGTGGTATCAGAGCTTGACTCTTGGTAGATCAAGCTTAACAGCTTCAAGAGAACAATGGCCTCAAATTCTTTAAACCTATTTACTAAGGGTGGTGCTACAAATCGACCTCCTGCTTTTAATGGGGAAGGTTATGCTTTTTAGAAAGAATGAATGAAAATTTTTGTTCAATCAATTGACTTAAGAGTTTGGAATGCCATTGAAAATGGTCCTTTTATACCCATGCATACTGTTGATGGTAAACATATTGAAAAACCCATGGATGATTGGACTAGTGATGAAGAAAAGAAAGTACAGTATAATTATAAGGCTAAAAATCTCATTACTCTTGCATTAGGTCCTGATGAATTTTTTAGAGTAGTAACATGTAAATCTGCCAAAGAAATGTGGGATACTCTACAAATAACTCATGAAGGGACTAGCGATGTTAAGGATTCTAAAATTAGTACTTTAATTAGCCAATATGAAAGTTTTAGAATGAATTCAGGTGAAACCATTTTAGAACTTCAAAAGAGGTTTACCTTGATTATTAATCATCTTATTACTCTTGGAAAATCTTACACTAACAAGGAGCTTATCCATAAAGTTCTAAAAAGTCTCACTAGGGAATGGAAACCTCTTGTAACCGCTATCAAACAATCACCAAACATAAATGATATGTCTCTTGCCACATTATTCGGTAAGCTTCAAGAGCAAGAACAAGAATTAAAAGACTTGAAAATGGCGAAGGAAGAAGAAAAGTCTTCCAAGAAGAAGGGGCTAGCTCTTAAGGCCACCTCTATTGAAGAAGACAAATCTGAAAGTGATCAAGAAGACGATGATGATGAGTTAGGCCTATTTATGAGGCGGTTTAAAAGGTTCATGAGAAACAAAAGATTCCAAAAGGGCTTCACTTCTAAAGGTAAGAAATTCATTCCCAAAGATAATAATTCCTTACCAACTTGTTTTGAATGTGGAAAGGAAGGACATTTTAAGGCGGACTGTCCAAATCTCAAAAAGAAAAACAAGGATCAGAAAGGAAAAAGGAGAGCATACATAGCATGGGATGACAATGAAGTGAGCAGTTTGGACAAATCTGAGAATGAAGAAGCAAACCTCTGTCTCATGGCCAACCATCATGACAAAGACGATGGGGTAAGCCTCCATGATTTAGATAAAGATGAATTGCTTGATGCATTTGATGAATTGTATGACAAATTTGTTAAACTTTCTAGTAAGTATAAATTATCTAGAAAAACCATAGAAACTCTTGAAACGCATCTTATTGAACAGGTAAAAGAAAATGAGATTTTAAAAAAGGAAGTAGTAAATGTTCAAGCATGCTCTAAGACTAAACCTTGTGAATTTGCAAAGGAATGTGACATACTTGAAAAGAAAGTGTTAGACTTAAACAAGACACTTGAGAAATTTACTAACGGTAGAGATAATCTAAATGCACTTCTTGGAAAACAACGTTGTATGTTTGATAAGACTAGATTAGGATTCAACTCAGGATCTAGCATTTACAAGAAAGAGAAACACTACAAGAATTTCTTTGTACCACCTAGTAAATCATCTTCACCCTTTATAAAGTGCAATTATTGTGGTTTCAAAGGACATAGTACTTTTAATTGCAATGTTAGAAAACTAGGGCCAAAGGTTGTGAGAAAAGTATGGGTTCCTAAAAGAACATTACCTTAAACTAACCTACAAGGACCAAACATAAAATGGGTACCAAGTTCTCTAACTCGACATGTTTTATAGGTATGCTTTAAAGCAAGTAACACCCATTGGTATTTGAATAGTGGGTGTTCAAAACATATGACGGGAGATAAAAGTAAGTTCATTTCATTTACTCCACGAAATAAAGGATTCATTACATATGGAGACAACACGAAGGGAAGAATTCTAGGAATCGGGAATGTTGGTAAAAACTCTTCTACTTCTATAAATGATGTTTTATATGTTGAAGGACTCAAACATAACTTGCTTAGCATTAGTCAATTATGTGATAAGGGCTATAAAATTGTCTTTGAATCAAACTGTTTCATAATTGAAAATAAGCTAGACAAGGAAACAAAATTCGTTGGTCAAAGAGTTGATAATATTTATATGATTAATCTTGATTGTCTTGCTTCAAATGATGTGCAATGCTTCATAACTAAAGAGGATGAATCATGGCTATGGCATAGAAGAATTGCTCACATTCATATAGACCATTTAAACAAACTTGTTTCAAAAGATTTAGTAATTGGTTTACCAAAATTGAAATTTGAAAATAAATTCTATGACGCATGTCAAAAGGGAAAACAAGTAAAGGTTTCTTTTCAAGTAAAAAATATTGTTTCAACAAATAGACCTTTACAGCTTTTACATATGGATTTATTTGGACCTTCGAAAATCAAAAGTTTTGGTGGAAATTATTATGGTCTTGTGATTGTGGATGATTATTCTAGGTATACATGGACTTTGTTTCTTACTCATAAAAATGAAGCATATCATGCATTTAAGAAACTTGCCAAGATCATCCAAAACGAGTAAAATTGGAAAATAGCATCCATTCGAACGGATCATGAGGGAGAATTTGAAAACCAATCATTTGAAAAATTTTGTGAAAAATTTGACATTGAACATAATTTTTTGGCTCCAAGAACTCCTCAACAAAATGGAGTAGTTGAAAGGAAAAATCGATCTTTAGCGGAGCTCGAAAGAACTATATTGAATGAAAGTAATATTGCAAAACACTTTTAGGCCGATGCGGTAAATACCGCTTTCCATGTTATGAATCGATGTTTGATAAGGCCTATATTAAAGAAAACCCCTATGAGCTTTATAAAGGAAGAAAACCAAATATCTTTTATTTTCATGTATTTGGATGCAAATGCTTTGTCTTAAACAATGGAAAGGAAAATCTTGGCAAATTTGATGCGAAATCTGATGAAGCAATATTTTTAGGTTATTCATCTACTAGTAAAGCATATCGACTCTTTAACAAACGCACTTGTACAATTGAAGAGTCTATACTATACACGTCAAATTTGATGAACTTAACCAAAATCCTCTGAGAAAGGATATTAATGATCTTGTAGGTACACTCCAAGAAATGAACTTGGACGATAAAGAAGAAATCAAAAATAAAGGAGATACAACACAAAATGACGAACCTCAACAAAAGGAGTGGATCACCATGAAGAACCATCCATTGGACAATGTCATAAGTGAAATAACAAAAGGTGTAAGTACTTGAAACACTATTAGAAATGCATGCAATCACTCAGCCTTTGTATCACAAATAGAACCCAAGAATATCAATGAAGCTATTGTTGATGAACATTGGATGTTGGCCATGCAAGAGGAATTAAATCAATTTGAACGAAATAAAGTTTGGGAACTTGCGCCAAAACCCAATGATCATCAAATAATAGGCACGAAATGGGTTCTTAGAAATAAGCTAGATGAAAATGGAATAATAACAAGAAATAAAGCTAAATTAGTTGCTAAGGGATATGGAGCTGAAATCCTGAGCCATTAATTTGGTGTAAAAATCTTAGTAAAATAAAATGTGACTCTCGGATTTACACTTTGGCAAGCGCACCAGTCGTTAAAATTGTAGTGTATTTGATCATCCCATAGGAATTGTGGTAAGTACCTCAATCTAGGACTAGTACAAGCTGAACCAACAGAAAATACATGAAGTTCATTCGGTTTTTATGGTTTTAGTGTTTTATAGTTGTTTTTGTATTTTCAGAAACAGAGTTAAAGTGAAATGTGTAAAGTGATTAATAGAAAACAGGTCAGGATTGCTTCGGCTCACAATCTCCTCAAGAAACATGCAATTAAGTATAATCGAACTTCACAATCTAGAGGACAATCCGCTTGTGGTTATTCCCTAATTCCTTAGGTGAAAAACACTAATCCTTAAGCAATGAACCTTAATTCCTTAAGTGCTCGATTAACCTAAGAATCTAATGCGAAATTGGAGGTTGAACTCTAACTATTCACCTAAATTGATTAGGCCTGAACTAGTTAGAAAGCTGGAAGTTACCTAAGCTTCAACCATGATTCCTCACTGGCAAGTTCTTCATCAGTTCTGGATTTGTCGATCCAGCGATTCTGCTCCACTCCTCAGCTTGTTCGCCTCAAGATCTAGAAGTCGATCTACTTGCTCACAGCTTCAAGACTCCATTGTTCACCTTCGCAATCCCAACCTTAGGGATTTAGAACTCCATTGACTTCGGTTCCATCGAAGGATTGTGGAACGTCATGGAGGATAGGAATTAGAGAGAGAAAATGAAGTAGTAAGATGTTCGAAGTTTAGAATGAAAAAGAATGTGTTCTATGTATTCTCTGTCTCCACACACTTTTACAGAGTATGTATGTAACATCCCGGATTTTTAAAGGAAATAAATTTATTGGAAGAGGATAATTAATTATTTATGGATGAATAATTATGGGAGAATTTATTAGACATTAGAGATGAACTATCGGTAAATTAAAATTTACTGGAATCGGGTGAGTTAACGGATAATATGGGACCCACTAAGTGGAAATAAATATTTGATGGGTCTTGAGTGTTTAGAAAATTATTTGTGCATTATTTAATGTCCTAATATATTAGAAATAATTGAATTAAGATTTTTAGGACTATGGGTGATTTATGCAGACCGGATAAGCTGAAAACTGACCCGACTGAGATATGGGTGTCGGGCCAAGTATTTCCGATTGAGATGCCATTGGTCAGGGCAGTAAAGAATATTATGGGGAATCCGAATATGTCTTCAGAATAATTTTTGGATTTAGTATTGAGCCCGAACAAAGATCCTGTTTGTTGTAAAATGGAGAAGTCTTAATGAAGAGGGTAATATTTAAAATAAAAACCTCACCTTTCTCTCTCTTTTTCCCTTCATTCTCGGCAGCTTCTCCCTCTCACCTTCTTCTTCATTTTCCATCTCCTTCTCCCTCTCTAATGGACAAACCAAACCACCCCTTTTCCATTCCATTTTCTTACCAAAAATTAACAACAGAGCTTGGCTTTGTGAAGCATTTATGGAGCTTGGAAGTTTTATGGGATCATCCTCCTCCTTCCCCTCCTTCATCTTCGTGTACATGCTAGGGCTTGGTAAAACTTGGAGCTTGAGGTAAATTTCTCTACTCTTTTGATGTTTTTGGCCTTAGCTTTTGGTTTCTATTTGGTTAAGAGAGTACCTTATGTATGGGTTATATATTAGAAGCCATTTTGTGTAAAACCCTAAGGTGAGTATGATTTATATGTGTTTTTGGATGGGTATGAAGGGGTACACGAAAATATGGTGTTTAGAGATGGAAGATGATGGTTGTTAGTGGTGATTGCTTGATTTTAATGAAACCCTAACCCTAGGATTTAGGGGAAATTAGTAATAATGCCATGAAATAAGATTTTTAGTGAAAACCCATGATAATATGTGTGTGGGTGTTGTTAATGATGGAGATTGGTGGTTATTAGAAATGGTTATTGAGTTTTGATGAAAACCCTAAGTATGATAAATTGGGGGTTGTTAGTCCTCAAATTTTCAATAAAAGCTTAAATAAAAATTTCATAAAAATCATAAAAATTAGTTTAATTTGTTAGAAAATTAGGATTTAAATTCAATAAATGAGTGTTGTTGGAAATAATCTGCCCTTGATCAATTTTCTCTAGTTTTGCAGTGAAAAAATTAAGAAATCAAGAGAAAATTACACTGGAGAATCTGACGCGTAGCCTCACCCCACGCGTAGCATCAACTGCTATTTTTGAGTCTGACGCTACGCATCAAAGCCACGCGTAGCGTCAGTGCTGCGTGAACAACCACTCCACTTTGGCCAACCACTCCACTTGGACTCAATAATGGGAACCCCACTCAGCCCAAGGGCCACCCCAATCAGCATAAATGGCCAAAAACTCATGGAAACATGTCCAAGTGGCCAGGCATGATCAAGATTAATTATTGAAAGTGGCCATTATCAAGTGTTTAATGGAGGCTGAGTCAGGAGTCTGACGCGTAGCGTCACAGGGACGCGTAGCGTCAGTACCCTTGCTCAGCCCTATAAATAGGGCCATCCAACACCATTCATAGCATCCCATTCCATACACTTCTCTTCTCTTCTCTCTTGTGCTCGACTCTGAGTACTTTCTTTTGTGAGTTGTAGTTCTAGAATAGTTTTCTAGATACTTGAGTGTGTTTCGGTGTATTGTGATCGTTGTATCGTGAAGTTTTCCATCGTCTTCGTAATGTCAAACTCTGTAAGTGTTGTCTTTAATTTTACCATGTGTAACTAATTTGTTTATGTTGGAATTGGTGAACTAATCTATTGAGTATAATGTTGTGAATTCGACCTCTGCATGTTTATGATTCATGTCCATGTTAGTATCTCAACTTTTTATTAATATGAACGTCAAACGGGAGAATGATTTTCATGTGTATCGAAACTGGTTTTATTAGTGTAAATGTCAAACGGGAGAATGATTATTTATGCCGTATTGAAACTAGTTTTGATGAAAGTGAAAAGTTGGAATACCCTTGGTATCTCAATTCTATAGGGGTTGTTAACCATTGTTGCCATAAGGCCAGGTCTTAATGCAAGTTTTTACTGAGAAAGCTCACGAGGGATCAGACTTTACGGTGAATTCTTAGAATTTATATCACGAGGGATCGGTTATAATGATTTTAAGCTGCAATGACATGAAACTTGATGATTAAATATGCATGTCTTGAGTTCCTCATTGTTATTCTAGATTAGGGATCCAATTTCCAACATAATTTGTTTATCTGTGTTTATCTCAAGTATCTTACCTATTCTAGGTTGCAACTCGACTTTTTAGATAGATTTTTATTTTCTTTTATCCTATGAATCACTCAACCATGCTATCCTGTGAATATTGTATAAACTGTATATAAATCATTCTTTTGTTTATAATTCCCTTCACATTTACCATAGTAAGTAGAAAATTACTGTTGTTATTGGACTTTCAATCCCAGTGGAACGATATCTAAATTTTGAAAACTACAAACGATTGGTGCGCTTGCCAATTCACAAAGCCCGGTTACAACTCCAGGCCGAACAAGTTTTCTGGCGCCGTCGCCGGGGATTGAATTGTTTCAATAAAATAGTAAAATTTTATTTACCGTGGTAAATATTTTTTTTACTTTAGATAATTTTAAATTTATTCCTTATCATTATTACACTAACTTTCTTTGTCTAGTTTGTGTATGCAAACTCGATCTACCACAGGTAAAATTTATTTTGATCCTGAGATAGAAAAGTTTGTAAAGAAAATCAAGTCTTTGAAATCTAAAACACAAACTAATTCTTCTTCTACTTCAAAAATTTTTGAAAATTCAAATATGGCTGCTGAAAGGAGAACATTGGGATAGTTTGCTGCTATAAATGGTCCACCCCGAGTTTCGGGAATGTTTCAAGGACCAGTTTTACCAGTGGAAATTAAACCTGCCACTTTAAACATTATTCAAAACAACCAATTTGCTGGTTTAAATCATGAAGAACCATATGAACATTTAACTATTTTTTATGAGTTATGCAGCACAATTGGTTTTGAACCCAATCAAGAAGAGTCTGTTTACATGAGACTCTTTCCTTTTTCATTGATTGGGAAAGCAAAAGAATGGTTTAAATCTTGTCCACCGGGTAGTTTTGCAAACTGGTCCGATGTTGAAAGAAAATTTTTGGAAAGATTTTATTCTCCTTCAAAATATTTTGAAGCAATGACAGCCATACACTCTTTTTCCCAAAATAATGATGAATCATTAGGAGAAACATGGGAACGATTCAAGGCACTCTTGAGAAAATGCCCAAACCACAACCTGAATGATGCCGAGAAGGTAAGAATCGTTTACCATGGTTTATTGCCTCAGTTCAAGATGATGTTAGATGCTTGTGCAGGTGGTTCTTTAATGAACAAGACTGTGGAAGAAGCCATAGAAATATTGGAATCAATGGCTATTAGTGACCGACAAGCAAAGCATGAAAGAGGTAATATGCAAAGGAAGCCAGGAATGCTCGAATTGGGAGTAAATGATGCAGTGTTGGCTCAGCAAAAATTACTGACTCAACAAATTGAAGTTATGAGCAAGCAATTGGAAAAACTTCAAATTGCTCAAGTAGCATCACCACCCCCTGCTCAACTTAAAGCATGTACGCACTGCATGGGAGAACAACCATGTGGTTACTGTGGAAATGAGCAAGAGCAAGCCAATTTCATGAACCATCAAAGAGCACCCTTAGGTAATTTTCCTTTTAATCATGGAAATTCTTTTCCTAACAATTACCCGCAGGGTTGGCAAAATCAGAATATTGGCTGGAGACAGGACACTGGACCTTCCAACAGACCTCCTAACAATCAATTCAAGCAACAACAAACTGACAATGCAAGGTTGACAAGAATAGAGGAAGCTATTCAACAGTTATTGCAGTTTGTAGAGACAAATGAAGCTGCCCGAAAAGCATCAGATATACAAATGGGTCAGCTCGCAAAAGAAATAGCCGAATTAAAGAGTTCTGGGTTTTCTGCAAACACTCAAAACCCAAGGGAACAATGTAATGCTGTTTCTATTGATGTTGTAAAAATTGATTGTAAAGAAAAGAGTGAGAAAAAGAAAGAAGAAGAAGAAAAAGAAAGTGAAAAAATAGAAAAAAATAAAAAAAATGAAAAAGAAAAAAATATGCAAAGAGATTCAGAGCAAGAAAACTGTATAACCCCGAAAAAATATAAAGATCCGGGGAGTTTCACCATTCCTGTAACAATCGGAAATATCAACATCAGGAATGCGTTATTAGATTTAGGGGCTAACATTAACTTGATGCCCTTAGATTTAATAAAACGCATTGGTGAATATGAGTTGAAGGAAGCAAAGACAGAATTATAGTTTGCGGATCGCTCTGTCAAAAAGCCCTATGGGATTGTGGAAGATGTGTTAGTAAAGGTTGACAAGTACCACTTCAAAGTTGACTTTATGGTACTGGATATGAAGGAGGATACTGAGATCCCCCTGATCCTAGGAAGACCTTTCATGAAGACTGCAAAAATCAAAGTAGATGTTGATCAAAGTATGGTTGCAGTCAAAGTTTATGAAGAAGAGATAAGCTTCAGTGCTCATGAACACCTCAGGATAAGTAATGAGGCAAAGGTTTACCTTTCGACCGAACCAGGTATATCTCTTCCCAATCAATTAAATTGTTTTAAATTAACCGATGCTTTGAAAGATGAAAAACAGGTAATTAAGCATCGGAAAAGAAGAAGAAGGAAGAAAAAGACAGGTGATTCCTCAAAGAATATTGGGAAACCACCTGATTAATCAGAGGTAATGTCTGGCTGGAGACATTAAACCTAGCGCTCAATGGGAGGCAACCCATTCTTTTCTCTTTATTTTTAAATGTTTTTAATATAGTATAAAAAAAAACATATTAGATAGAATTTTATTTTGAAAAGAAAAGGAGTTTAAGATTGAAAAGAAAAGGTTTTTGAAAATCAAAATTTTAGAAAATCAAAAACAGAAGCCCACGCGTAGCGCCCCCTTGACGCGTAGCGTGGACTCTGCATTTTGGGTATCACGCGTAGCGTCCCATACACGCGTAGCGTCAGAGCCCACGTTCAGTTTTTAAAAACTGAACCAGAGAGGCCCATCTTAGGTTTTAAAACCTAAAATTCCCTCTCTGCTTCACTTTAGTTCTCTTTCAAAAACCCTAAAGTTTAGAAACTCCCTTTTTCTTTCTTCCCAAGCTTCTCAATCCCATTGCTCAAGGAATCACAAGTAAGTATTCTAATCCCTTCTCTTTAGTTTTGTTTTTGATTTTTAATTTGTAGAAATAAATGTGGTTAGGATTAGGATTAGAAGACCATTGGGATTGATTGCTGTTAAGAGTTAGGGATTGAATGGATGTAGTGTAGGTTGAAAAGGGGTTGCTGCTGTGCAACCCCTGTTTTTTCTTTTTTCTGCGCATCCCACGCGTAGTGTCCCACTGACGCGTAGCGTGAGGATGAACTGTAAGCCCACGCGTAGCGTCCCACTGACGCGTAGCGTGGGAAGAACAGGCTGATGCATAGCGTCACACCACGCGTAGCGTCAGCCTCTGTTTTTAATTCTTGATGTTTGTTTGTTGTTTGCTGTTTTCTTTTGAAATTAATAAATTTTCTTAGTTTATATTTATACTTTCTTGCAACTTTGTATGAATTTTGAATAAATTTTGTTTTGTTTTGTATATTATTTGAATATATGTTAATTCAAAAATATGTCGTTGAATTGCATTTTTATTTGTGAAAAATTCTAGAAAACCCAAAAATATTTTACAAATAATTGTTTGCTTGTGTGTAATTTATTGTGTGTTTAATTTTAAATTTTTTACTTTTTGCAGATGGCACCTAAGAAATCCATTCCCACAGCCGGTCCCTCTAAAAGACAGAGGAAGTCCACAGACACTGACACCGCTTCTGAGGATCCTGATTCTCAGAGACAGGAGGTATTGGGACCGAGGGATCCTACTAGATTTCGCACTGATGCGAAGTGGGCGAGATTTCATCAGATCAAGGGCCAGAGACTTATCTGGGAGAGGGTCCTTGATCTGAGTGTAGGAGACTATCCTGAGCTGCAGGATAGAGTGCAGCAGAGGAGATGGGGACCTCTATTCTCCCTACCTACTGAGGGGGACCCCATCTTAGTGATGGAGTTTTACGCGAATGCTTACAGGACCCGCCAGGACGCACCGAATCTTGGGCAGCAGCGGACGAGTTGGGTTAGAGGCCGGCATATCTCTTATGACCGGGACACCATCAGTACCCTATTGGGTAACCCTTGGGAGCCTACTCCCGAGGATGATACTTGTTTCTGGAAAGAAAACAGAAACAAGATTCTTGCTGAGGGAGAGTTAGGATACTCCCTCGAGGAGGTTGCTCATTTTCTGAGCAAGGATGGAATCTTTTTCAACCTGAGTAGGGTTGGAAGGAGTCCATCTAACCTCCTCAAAACCCAGCTTATCCCCATAGCCCAGGCGTGGTCCCACCTCATGCTCCATAATATCACTCCTGTCACCCATCTTTCTTCCCTTCCAGTGGAGCGTTGTTGCCTCCTTTATTCTAACCTCTAGGGCCACACCATTGATATCGCCGAGCTTATCTCTGAGCAGATTCACTTTTATGCCCTTGGGTATAAAGTGAATCGCCCCATACCCTTTCCTCTCATCATATCTGCCTTACTGAGGAGGCAGGGAGTCATTGTACCTTCACCAGAGTTTACTAGTTCTTCAGGGAGAGTCCCTAAAGTTCTAGTAAACAGGGATTATTTTGTGCAGTAGTGCGAGCTTCCACCACTAGAGCAGGAGGCTCAGCCCCGACCTCGGAGGAGGAGACCACCAGTGCAGCCTCCATCTGCTGATGCTGTTACACAGGGCTTTGCCCGGATGTCACTTGAGCATCAGCATATGATGCAGATGATGGCTGCCACTCACAGAGCTTATATTCATCTTCACGATGAATTTTATCAGTACAGGTTACAGGGAGAAGGAGCACCTTATGTCACCCCAGCCGAGTTTTCAGCACATGTAGCTTGGCCCGGAGATTTACCCACCTACCCTGAGACTGGTGGATCTTCTAGTGCACATCATGACTCTGATGGTGATGAGGAGGAGGAGGAGGAGGAGGATGATGATGATCAGATGGAGGATTGAGGATGCCATCTTCATTTATTTTGAGTACATTTATTTTTAGTTATATTTGGATTTACATTTACATTTATATTTACATTTTATATTATGGCATTTTATCATTGTGTGGTGTGTTTATTCGTTTTTGCTCATTTTTTCGAAAAATAATTCTTCTTTTAAATAAATGAATCAAATTTTTGTTAGTAAGTTAGTTTATACACTTAGAGTTTTTACACAATAAAACCAATTTTGTTAAAATCAATTTTTGATTCTTTATAACTTAGGAATTTTGATAAATTTAATTACAATAAGTTTATTAACCATCAAGCAAATTTCAATAACCCGGTGAGTTGAGAGATCTTTTTACACACCTGAGGGTTTTAATCGACATATTTTCAATTCGAATTGATTTTGCTTTAATCTCTGATTTGTGTTGTTGTACAGAGAATTCGGGAAAATGATCAAGGCACATTTATTGGTGAAACGAAACCTTGGGCCAAACAGCTTACCTTGGTGAAAAGTCTTTTATCCTTTGCAAGCCAATTTGAGCCTAAAATAAAATTCTTTGGTACCCTTTAAGCCTAAATTTGTTTTTACCATTCCCTATACTTGATTGATTAAAAGAGCAGTTGAAATAAAAAAATATTTTGAGTGTTCTCACAAAAATGGGGAGTGAAAATAAGCAACTTGATTCTTTTCAAAAAGAAAATATGGAAAAGAAAAGTCAAAAATAGTGAAAAGAATCAAGTTGGGGGTATTTATTTTTCATCAATAAAAGAAAATGAGAAGTTTGGATCAAGAGAAAGACTAAGGATTGTAAAATGCTCTTTTATGATTTCAGGTTTTTGAATTCCAAGAAAAACCATTGATTCTTGTAAACCAAGCCTCATTACAACCTGTAAAAAGACCTCGTGATTTCCGAATTAACTCTGTATTAATAACCATTGATTAGATGACAAACAAAGTTAAATTCGTTTGATTCTATGATTGATTGAGTGAAACAGGTTACCAATTGCATAGAGATAAACACTTGTAAGGTAAGCCTGAAATTCTGCTTGATTGTTAATAGAATATTGTAAATAATTTTATCATTAAACCTTTGTTATATTTGAATCAGTTTTTGATTATTACAAAATAGTTAAAATTGTGTAATTATTTTTTGTGATAAATTTTCGGACTAACTTAAAAATTTGATTTCAAATTTTTATTCTTATTTTTCTCTCTTGCTCGAGGACGAGCAATGTCTCAAGTTGGGGGTATTTGTTAGTCCTCAAATTTTCAATAAAAGCTTAAATAAAAATTTCATAAAAATCATAAAAATTAGTTTAATTTGTTAGAAAATTAGGATTTAAATTCAATAAATGAGTGTTGTTGGAAATAATCTGCCCTTGATCAATTTTCTCTAGTTTTGTAGTGAAAAAATTAAGAAATCAAGAGAAAATTACACTGGAGAATCTGACGCGTAGCCTCACCCCACGCGTAGCATCAACTGCTATTTTTGAGTCTGACGCTACGCATCAAAGCCACGCGTAGCGTCAGTGCTGCGTGAACAACCACTCCACTTTGGCCAACCACTCCACTTGGACTCAATAATGGGAACCCCACTCAGCCCAAGGGCCACCCCAATCAGCATAAATGGCCAAAAACTCGTGGAAACATGTCCAAGTGGCCAGGCATGATCAAGATTAATTATTGAAAGTGGCCATTATCAAGTGTTTAATGGAGGCTGAGTCAGGAGTCTGACGCGTAGCGTCACAAGGACGCGTAGCGTCAGTACCCTTGCTCAGCCCTATAAATAGGGCCATCCAACACCATTCATAGCATCCCATTCCATACACTTCTCTTCTCTTCTCTCTTGTGCTCGACTCTGAGTACTTTCTTTTGTGAGTTGTAGTTCTAGAATAGTTTTCTAGATACTTGAGTGTGTTTCGGTGTATTGTGATCGTTGTATCGTGAAGTTTTCCATCGTCTTCGTAATGTCAAACTCTGTAAGTGTTGTCTTTAATTTTACCATGTGTAACTAATTTGTTTATGTTGGAATTGGTGAACTAATCTATTAAGTATAATGTTGTGAATTCGACCTCTGCATGTTTATGATTCAAGTCCATGTTAGTATCTGAACTTTTTATTAATATGAACGTCAAACGGGAGAATGATTTTCATGTGTATCGAAACTGGTTTTATTAGTGTAAATGTCAAACGGGAGAATGATTATTTATGCCGTATTGAAACTAGTTTTGACGAAAGTGAAAAGTTGGAATACCCTTGGTATCTCAATTCTATAGGGGTTGTTAACCATTGTTGCCATAAGGCCAGGTCTTAATGCAAGTTTTTACTGAGAAAGCTCACGAGGGATCGGACTTTACGGTGAATTCTTAGAATTTATATCACGAGGGATCGGTTATAATGATTTTAAGCTGCAATGACATGAAACTTGATGATTAAATATGCATGTCTTGAGTTCCTCATTGTTATTCTAGATTAGGGATCCAATTTCCAACATAATTTGTTTATCTGTGTTTATCTCAAGTATCTTACCTATTCTAGGTTGCAACTCGACTTTTTAGATAGATTTTTATTTTCTTTTATCCTATGAATCACCCAACCATGCTATCCTGTGAATATTGTATAAACTGTATATAAATCATTCTTTTGTTTATAATTCCCTTCACATTTACCATAGTAAGTAGAAAATTACTGTTGTTATTGGACTTTCAATCCCAGTGGAACGATATCTAAATTTTGAAAACTACAAACGATTGGTGCGCTTGCCAATTCACAAAGCCCGGTTACAACTCCAGGCCGATCAAGGGTCTTATCTAAATAGGTGATTTTGATGATTATTGATGTCTTAAGAATGATTTTATATGAGGAGATGAATGTTTGAAGCATTGGTGTTGATTAATGAGGTTGGAAGAATTAAATTGGATTGTTGATGTTTATGATGATGTTAAAAATGGTTGCAAGCCATTGATAATGGATTAAGAAAATAGATACTTGAGTTGATGAATAAGTAGGCCTTGATATATGCCATGTTTTTAGTGGAATGATATGAATGGAAAATTGTTGGCTATTGATGATAATGTATGTGTATATATAATGATGAATAACCCATGAGGGGTTGAAATATGTACATGTTAATGAACCATTTTTGAGGGGATGAAGTATGTGTTTTGTGAATTGAGAATTTATGTGGATGATTGGCATTGCATGTGATAGCCATTGTGATGGTATTAGTGATAAGTTTGAGGTTTATGCATAATTGAGAAACGAATAGAGGCAAATAGAGTTTTATGAGAATGGAATGGCATGCGATAGCTCCAATAGCCCATATATGTTGTTTATGACTTGTAGGAATTGGAATGGGCCAATTCTAATGAGATTAGGCCCTTGAGTTGTATAAAAGTGCCTCTAAATGGGTAAAACGCAATTGTGCGCATAAGTCTCTCAATTTTGAGAATTTTTGAGTGAGGCCGGTGGCCACGCGTCACAAATGATGTATATTTATTGGGGTTAAAATTTTGTAGCATTTGGAGTTCATATGAGAAAGTTGGGAGGATAAGAAGTTGGAATTTTGGTGTTGTTCTGCATAAAAACAGCAGCAGGGATGTCTTGAATCGATTCAAGACCCTTTGAATCGATTCAAGAGGTGCTGTTTTCACTATTTTGTCTCCAGGGGTGTTTGAATCGATTCATACGAGTTTGAATCGATTCAAGGCCCTCTGTTTGTCAAAATTTGAGATTTTGGGACGCTCGAATCGATTCACATGAGTCTGAATCGATTCAGAGCCCTGTTATGGCCACTGTTGTGCTGTTTTTCCAACTGGTCTGTTTTCTTTGCTGTTTTTGGCCTCCGAGTTCTTCACAAAAGTTATAGATAATTATGTTACGGAGGTGTGAGAATTGGTTTCACATTAATTGGAGTTTTCTAACTCTTATTAGGTGAAAAATACCGAACCTATTACGTTGAAAAAATTCAAGTTTAAGGGGGTTTTAAACCCAACTTTTTATAGTGGCCAAATTGGGACTAATAGGTGATATTTGTGACATGTCCCACTATTTTTAAGACTAAAAGTAAGCTTTCCTCATGTCTTAATGTTGAAATTATCATGGGCTCATTGTTGCCCAAAATCCCTTTTAGTATGGAAAAACAAGAAAATTCACTAAGGGTATATGCGTGGTTTGTCTTAGAGGTGATTGGGGAATGACTTAAGGCCATGGAAAGCTATGTATATGTCTATGCTATGTTACAGAAACATGTATGCTTCCCCTCTATTGATATATTATGAATCTTGATGAGAAGTAAATGATGTGGGATGTAGTTAGCCTTTAAGATCTAGAGGATCAAATGGCTTTGGGAAAGGAATTCCCGAAGCCTAACACAATTGCATAAGTTGATGTTTAACAAGTCTAGGACTTGGGGTTAAGCTTTACGATAAGCTAACAAATGTTTAGAGTTATGATGGTTATTGATTATGTGTATGTATATGTATGGTATGTAGATTGTATTTCAGGTGATGCAATGGAGCATTTGGAGCGTTGGGATGGTTCGGCTCTTCCCTCAAGGTAGGAGAGGAGTTAACATTCAAATTGCATGAGTAAATCGAATAGTGATTGTTGTATGTGATGAATACTCATGCTTGCCTTGCCATGTATATGTATTGAATTAATTGAAATGGCAAATTGATAATTATTGAGAATTATTATGATGCTTTTATGATGGGTGCAAGAAATTGACTTGCATGTATGTGAGGCAAATATGATTATAGATACATATATATGTAATTTGTAATACTGTGTTGCCACATGTGTGGATTAATATTATGTTTATTGCTATGCCTCTGATATCCATGTGTAGATTACTATGAATGATGTTTGCGGCCATTGAGTGCCAATTATATGAATGACATGCCTTGAGGGGCCCGTATGTAATTATATGATTATTGTAATGCCGTTATGGTTGATTGCAAGTGTTGACTTGCGTATATGGTGTGAAATATATATATGAAAAATGTTGAGATGGAAATGCCACATTAAAACTTGAAATTAATGACTAAAGCCAATAAAGATAAAATCCACTATGGTGTATATGGTGGTGTTGGTGATTATGATGATGGAGATTGATGAGTGGCATTTAGGATGCACAGGGTGAGCTTGCATTTGATTTGCATTGCATCGCATCCATGGCATATCATAGTTGTCTATGTGGAATATTAGGGGGTTCCACTAGGCGGGCCCAGTGGGAGGGCGGCTCAGTGCACGAGCGTATTGTGATTTTCCCCTGTGACTCGATGTATGAGTCACGAAGCTGTCCATAGTTTGGTGACGAGGCACCCTATGTGGCGGGCCCAGTGGGCGGGCGGCTCTATGGTGAGCGAGTTTACCTCGGTGTCCGACGGGACACGGCTCTCTCGATGTGTGTTCGGGAGGGGCCCATAGCACTTGTGGTATTTGAGGCCACGATGTTGATCCGCAAGTCACAGGGTGACTAGTGCTACAGATGGGCGATAGCGGTTTGGTACCAGTAAAATAATGAGTATGTAAGCATGCATGAATTGAGATATATGTGTACACAATTTTTTCTACTGCAGTAGGGGCATAGTAGCACACCTATGCTTGTCCCACAATTGAATTGATATGGTATTTTTCCCACAGTCGGATCTGCATTATTTGATAAGAAATTCTTGTGCATATGCATTAGCCATAAGAGCATTTGCATATAGCATGGAGATATGCCATAATATGATGACGATTGATGATGATTGAGATAATGAGATGGTATTGATGAGAAGGGTAATTTAATATACCGAAGGACCACATAAAGGTAATAAATAATATGAATAAATGAAATGATGTGAATATGACGATATATATGTTGTGGCCCAATGTTTGAAGGGCGTGATTGTTATAATTGATGATGATGATGTCAGCCCTTGGTGGCTCTAATGAAGGGCCAGAATGGTCCATGTTGACAATGTGATGGCCCATGGTGGTGGTATATGATTGTGTATATGTTGTGCTTGATTATGATATGAATTGTGATTCATGAGGCTTGTAGGCCTATTATAATAACAAGATGATATATGAATGATGATTTGATGAGTTGATAGCAAAGCACACATGACGTTGTATGCATATACACATGATCACAATATATATATATTATTCATCATTTTGAATGTTTAACTCACTCTCCCATGTGGTCCCCTTTTTAGCATTGTGATGCAGGTTGCCATGGGATGAGTTCGGATTTAAAGATCAAACTTTGGTGAAGGTAAATAGTGGTAGAGGAAGTGCCTTGGCCGGCATCATTCATGGATTCTTATATATTGAATAAATGGTATATGAAGATATAGATGATTTAGGGATTTTGAATATGTATGAGACAATCCTTTGAATTGATGGATGATGAATATATATGTATATATGCAGAATATAAGAGAGGGTTTGATGTGTATTAGAGGGATTGAAATTGAATGATGTTCATTGATGAATGAGATAGTCGAGAGAAGATTCCCAGATGTATATAAATGTATTTATGTATATATATATATATATAGTTATATCTTAGGCATTGTATACTTATATAATTATGTAAAATGATGATGGTTGTCTATTAGGCTATGATGTGCCATTGCGTGCTTTGCCGAGCCTTTTCTCATATCGTCATATATGGGACTAGGCGTGTGCCCGGTATACATATTCTTCCGCTATAAACTCTATTATTTTGTATACCGTTATGGGAAAATTATCTATCGATCCAGCTTTAGGTTATATAATCTCACTCTTTAGTTTTCTGGGATTTGGGTCTTGGTGTGATCATAGTGGTGTCTTGGAAATGCTTTCAAACGCGAAAAATTTACTCGTATTTTTATTAATTATGACGATCACATCGGGATTCGAGTACAGAAAACCAGAGGGTGTTTTAATCTGGTATCAGAGCATATTTTGCTCTGAATTAGAGCTCTTGATTATTGTCAATGCATGGTTGCTTGGTAATAAAGTCGAAGTTATGGATGTTTGGAGCACGATTGCTCGATTGGGAAATATTCTGATGATCATTGTAATATGGTTGTTTGCCTAGATTCCAGAGTGGTAGATGTCTAGAGGATACTGATATTATGTTTGATTGCCCTACATGGACATATGATGGACTAAGTGTCTAGGAATCATGAATTGATTATAAGGGCCTACTTGCTTATTGAGGAATTCTTGTGAAGCATTAATGTTGAGTCGGGTTTGATGCTCAAAGAGAATTTTTATGAGATTGTGATTCATACGATGTGGTTGATGACTTTTGGGAGTATACCCTTTTTCATTGAGGTTGTATGATGTACATGTGGAGCCTAGTTGCTCATTGATGATCATGAATGGATTATGAGATTGAATATGAGTGAATAGAATTTCCTCAATATATGATGGATGTATTTATTGTGTAAATCCGGCCAAGTTCCTTACCCTATTATCTTCAAATGACGAATATATTATTATTGTGCATTGATGTTGATACATATCATGCAAATTGATTTGACAATAGATCCATGCTGGATGTTAATCATGGAAATGAAATATTGAGATATGAATATGAAATATGAGATATGAATCGATATGATGATGAATTTGTACCATGTGTGATCATGGATATGGTATGTTAGTTATGCATTGATTTAATGATGGACCTATGCCGTGTGTTGATTACGGATAGGAGGTATTGAGAAAGAAATTGATATGGTAGTAGACCATACCTATTGAGACCTTGATGTGCATGCGCACCTTATATATAAATTGTTGGTTGGGTCTCTTATATGCATTATGCTTGTGGCGTTTAGCCAAGGAATGCTTGTTAAATGAAATGAAACTCACATGCTTGAGTTGAATGAATGAATAATATTGAGTAATTCCTTAGTATGAGTATGTTTGAATCTAAATGATTGGTTGTGCCATTTGTGAAGGATGGATTTTATATCCTTTGGCACAAGGACCCTATATGTCCTATGATACAAGTGATTTATTGTATCCCCCTATATTAGGAATTTGAATGTGTGATAGGCGATTAAATGTGAAATCGGATACGTGTTAGATTGGAGTTGTGTATCGGTTTTTGGTGTTTGTAAAACCGAGTGAGCAATTGATTTGATTTTAACCCACTAGGTGTGATGACCTAGATGGACTTGGTATGATCTTGTACGATTAATTGTTGTAGAGAATTAATTTGATTGGACCCTATGGCGGTCTAAGCTCTATGTTATTTTTGTGAGCCATATCTAATGATGTTGTGTGGTATGTGAGAACTCCATAATGGGTGCTAGGTAACCCTTAGACTTCCTAAGTCTATTGATTGATCGAACCTTATGAATGGTTAAGCCATAACGAAATTAATTGTGAAATACGTTGTTGAAGCTAGAGCTGGTATGTGATGGAATGCGAATAATGAATGTAACCCCTAATGATTGATGAATAATAATGTTGAATTTGGGGTATAATTGGAATTGATTATGGTATATGATTTTATGATGTGACCTTGGGCTAAATTGTGTGCCCTTGGGATTATGATCATTGGATTAATTATGGATTATGATGTGATGTAGAGATGATAGGTGTGAACATGAGCTGGTAAATGGAGTTTAATCCTGTAGATACCTCTCTTTTCATTTTGAAAAGGATTAAATTGGTGATAGAAACCCTATGCTGATGTGACACGATGTGAATCGTATGTCCAATTTATGGACTTTGATTGTGATATGTGAAGGAAAATCAGTAGTGTGGGAAAATTATTACATGGGTATGAACCTTCTTTTAACCTTGGGAGCATATATTTGATGTGAGTTTGGTAAATAGATCAGGTTTGAATCGAATTACAGCCGATAATGTTTGAAATAAACTGATGATTACTAAGTTGCTTGACCATGACTTCAAATGGATGAAGTCTAATGGTGGAGTGATTACCCTGTGATGGTTGGAAAATTATTACACATGTAGCAATGTATGGTTATGGTAATCGATATTTGATGATTTATACGGCACGAATGATGCCGAATTATATTTAATGATGACGTGACATGAACATGTTGAGTGATAGACTTATACGAGTTGTCATTAAGTCTCATGTGAGTTGGTATTATTTGGATAAGTGTGACCGATGTGAGCATGGGAATACGAAGTGCTGGTCCCGATATGGCCTTACATGCCATAGGCATCGTGGCAACATGCACTTATGCGCCGACCTTATGTGTTTGTGGTAACCACTACGGGATTGGGACGCTTTCCTGTATGTCGGATGCAGCAATACATAGGCCGGGCAGGTGTAGGGATTGTAACTGCTTATGGTGAATGTATTGAGCCTATCTGGTCGTACTGAGTATGAACATGTGAGCTCTATTGGGTGATTTATGATTAATGACATATGACACACTTTGATGTAGGAATTTTATGTTAAGAATGATGAAGTGATAATGAACATGTCTTGACAGACTTTGAGAAGTCTGATGTTATTTCGTGGTGTCATCGAACCCTATTGGTGTGTGGCCGAAGTATGGCCTTACAGTATATGCCGACGTTGAACTTCGAGGACGAAGTTTCTTTTTGGTGGGGTGGATTGTAACATCCCAGATTTTTAAAGGAAATAAATTTATTGGAAGAGGATAATTAATTATTTATGGATGAATAATTATGGGAGAATTTATTAGACATTAGAGATGAACTATCGGTAAATTAAAATTTACTGGAATCGGGTGAGTTAACGGATAATATGGGACCCACTAAGTGGAAATAAATATTTGATGGGTCTTGAGTGTTTAGAAAATTATTTGTGCATTATTTAATGTCCTAATATATTAGAAATAATTGAATTAAGATTTTTAGGACTATGGGTGATTTATGCAGACCGGATAAGCTGAAAACTGACCCGACTGAGATATGGGTGTCGGGCCAAGTATTTCCGATTGAGATGCCATTGGTCAGGGCAGTAAAGAATATTATGGGGAATCCGAATATGTCTTCAGAATAATTTTTGGATTTAGTATTGAGCCCGAACAAAGATCCTGTTTGTTGTAAAATGGAGAAGTCTTAATGAAGAGGGTAATATTTAAAATAAAAACCTCACCTTTCTCTCTCTTTTTCCCTTCATTCTCGGCAGCTTCTCCCTCTCACCTTCTTCTTCATTTTCCATCTCCTTCTCCCTCTCTAATGGACAAACCAAACCACCCCTTTTCCATTCCATTTTCTTACCAAAAATTAACAACAGAGCTTGGCTTTGTGAAGCATTTATGGAGCTTGGAAGTTTTATGGGATCATCCTCCTCCTTCCCCTCCTTCATCTTCGTGTACATGCTAGGGCTTGGTAAAACTTGGAGCTTGAGGTAAATTTCTCTACTCTTTTGATGTTTTTGGCCTTAGCTTTTGGTTTCTATTTGGTTAAGAGAGTACCTTATGTATGGGTTATATATTAGAAGCCATTTTGTGTAAAACCCTAAGGTGAGTATGATTTATATGTGTTTTTGGATGGGTATGAAGGGGTACACGAAAATATGGTGTTTAGAGATGGAAGATGATGGTTGTTAGTGGTGATTGCTTGATTTTAATGAAACCCTAACCCTAGGATTTAGGGGAAATTAGTAATAATACCATGAAATAAGATTTTTAGTGAAAACCCATGATAATATGTGTGTGGGTGTTGTTAATGATGGAGATTGGTGGTTATTAGAAATGGTTATTGAGTTTTGATGAAAACCCTAAGTATGATAAATTGGGGGTCTTATCTAAATAGGTGATTTTGATGATTATTGATGTCTTAAGAATGATTTTATATGAGGAGATGAATGTTTGAAGCATTGGTGTTGATTAATGAGGTTGGAAGAATTAAATTGGATTGTTGATGTTTATGATGATGTTAAAAATGGTTGCAAGCCATTGATAATGGATTAAGAAAATAGATACTTGAGTTGATGAATAAGTAGGCCTTGATATATGCCATGTTTTTAGTGGAATGATATGAATGGAAAATTGTTGGTTATTGATGATAATGTATGTGTATATATAATGATGAATAACCCATGAGGGGTTGAAATATGTACATGTTAATGAACCATTTTTGAGGGGATGAAGTATGTGTTTTGTGAATTGAGAATTTATGTGGATGATTGGCATTGCATGTGATAGCCATTGTGATGGTATTAGTGATAAGTTTGAGGTTTATGCATAATTGAGAAACGAATAGAGGCAAATAGAGTTTTATGAGAATGGAATGGCATGCGATAGCTCCAATAGCCCATATATGTTGTTTATGACTTGTAGGAATTGGAATGGGCCAATTCTAATGAGATTAGGCCCTTGAGTTGTATAAAAGTGCCTCTAAATGGGTAAAACGCAATTGTGCGCATAAGTCTCTCAATTTTGAGAATTTTTGAGTGAGGCCGGTGGCCACGCGTCACAAATGATGTATATTTATTGGGGTTAAAATTTTGTAGCATTTGGAGTTCATATGAGAAAGTTGGGAGGATAAGAAGTTGGAATTTTGGTGTTGTTCTGCATAAAAACAGCAGCAGGGATGTCTTGAATCGATTCAAGACCCTTTGAATCGATTCAAGAGGTGCTGTTTTCACTATTTTGGGCTCCAGGGGTGTTTGAATTGATTCATACGAGTTTGAATCGATTCAAGGCCCTCTGTTTGTCAAAATTTGAGATTTTAGGACGCTCGAATCGATTCACACGAGTCTGAATCGATTCAGAGCCCTGTTATGGCCACTGTTGTGCTGTTTTTCCAACTGGTCTCTTTTCTTTGCTGTTTTTGGCCTCCGAGTTCTTCACAAAAGTTATAGATAATTATGTTACGGAGGTGTGAGAATTGGTTTCACATTAATTGGAGTTTTCTAACTCTTATTAGGTGAAAAATACCGAACCTATTACGTTGAAAAAATTCAAGTTTAAGGGGGTTTTAAACCCAACTTTTTATAGTGGCCAAATTGGGACTAATAGGTGATATTTGTGACATGTCCCACTATTTTTAAGACTAAAAGTAAGCTTTCCTCATGTCTTAATGTTGAAATTATCATGGGCTCATTGTTGCCCAAAATCCCTTTTAGTATGGAAAAACAAGAAAATTCACTAAGGGTATATGCGTGGTTTGTCTTAGAGGTGATTGGGGAATGACTTAAGGCCATGGAAAGCTATGTATATGTCTATGCTATGTTACAGAAACATGTATGCTTCCCCTCTATTGATATATTATGAATCTTGATGAGAAGTAAATGATGTGGGATGTAGTTAGCCTTTAAGATCTAGAGGATCAAATGGCTTTGGGAAAGGAATTCCCGAAGCCTAACACAATTGCATAAGTTGATGTTTAACAAGTCTAGGACTTGGGGTTAAGCTTTACGATAAGCTAACAAATGTTTAGAGTTATGATGGTTATTGATTATGTGTATGTATATGTATGGTATGTAGATTGTATTTCGGGTGATGCAATGGAGCATTTGGAGCGTTGGGATGGTTCGGCTCTTCCCTCAAGGTAGGATAGGAGTTAACATTCAAATTGCATGAGTAAATCGAATAGTGATTGTTGTATGTGATGAATACTCATGCTTGCCTTGCCATGTATATGTATTGAATTAATTGAAATGGCAAATTGATAATTATTGAGAATTATTATGATGCTTTTATGATGGGTGCAAGAAATTGACTTGCATGTGTGTGAGGCAAATATGATTGTAGATACATATATATGTAATTTGTAATACTGTGTTGCCACATGTGTGGATTAATATTATGTTTATTGCTATGCCTCTGATATCCATGTGTAGATTACTATGAATGATGTTTGCGGCCATTGAGTGCCAATTATATGAATGACATGCCTTGAGGGGCCCGTATGTAATTATATGATTATTGTAATGCCGTTATGGTTGATTGCAAGTGTTGACTTGCGTATATGGTGTGAAATATATATATGAAAAATGTTGAGATGGAAATGCCACATTAAAACTTGAAATTAATGACTAAAGCCAATAAAGATAAAATCCACTATGGTGTATATGGTGGTGTTGGTGATTATGATGATGGAGATTGATGAGTGGCATTTAGGATGCACAGGGTGAGCTTGCATTTGATTTGCATTGCATCGCATCCATGGCATATCATAGTTGTCTATGTGGAATATTAGGGGGTTCCACTAGGCGGGCCCAGTGGGAGGGCGGCTCAGTGCACGAGCGTATTGTGATTTTCCCCTGTGACTCGATGTATGAGTCACGAAGCTGTCCATAGTTTGGTGACGAGGCACCCTATGTGGCGGGCCCAGTGGGCGGGCGGCTCTATGGTGAGCGAGTTTACCTCGGTGTCCGACGGGACACGGCTCTCTCGATGTGTGTTCGGGAGGGGCCCGTAGCACTTGTGGTATTTGAGGCCACGATGTTGATCCGCAAGTCACAGGGTGACTAGTGCTACAGATGGGCGATAGCGGTTTGGTACCAGTAAAATAATGAGTATGTAAGCATGCATGAATTGAGATATATGTGTACACAATTTTTTCTACTGCAGTAGGGGCATAGTAGCACACCTATGCTTGTCCCACAATTGAATTGATATGGTATTTTTCCCACAGTCGGATCCGTATTATTTGATAAGAAATTCTTGTGCATATGCATTAGCCATAAGAGCATTTGCATATAGTATGGAGATATGCCATAATATGATGACGATTGATGATGATTGAGATGATGAGATGGTATTGATGAGAAGGGTAATTTAATATACCGAAGGACCACATAAAGGTAATAAATAATATGAATAAATGAAATGATGTGAATATGACGATATATATATGGTGTGGCCCAATGTTTGAAGGGCGTGATTGTTATAATTGATGATGATGATGTCAGCCCTTGGTGGCTCTAATGAAGGGCCAGAATGGTCCATGTTGACAATGTGATGGCCCATGGTGGTGGTATATGATTGTGTATATGTTGTGCTTGATTATGATATGAATTGTGATTCATGAGGCTTGTAGGCCTATTATAATAACAAGATGATATATGAATGATGATTTGATGAGTTGATAGCAAAGCACACATGACGTTGTATGCATATACACATGATCACAATATATATATATTATTCATCATTTTGAATGTTTAACTCACTCTCCCATGTGGTCCCCTTTTTAGCATTGTGATGCAGGTTGCCATGGGATGAGTTCGGATTTAAAGATCAAACTTTGGTGAAGGTAAATAGTGGTAGAGGAAGTGCCTTGGCCGGCATCATTCATGGATTCTTATGTATTGAATAAATGGTATATGAAGATATAGATGATTTAGGGATTTTGAATATGTATGAGACAATCCTTTGAATTGATGGATGATGAATATATATGTATATATGCAGAATATAAGAGAGGGTTTGATGTGTATTAGAGGGATTGAAATTGAATGATGTTCATTGATGAATGAGATAGTCGAGAGAAGATTCCCAGATGTATATAAATGTATTTATGTATATATATATATATATAGTTATATCTTAGGCATTGTATGCTTATATAATTATGTAAAATGATGATGGTTGTCTATTAGGCTATGATGTGCCATTGCGTGCTTTGCCGAGCCTTTTCTCATATCGTCATATATGGGACTAGGCGTGTGCCCGGTATACATATTCTTCCGCTATAAACTCTATTATTTTGTATACCGTTATGGGCAAATTATCTATCGATCCAGCTTTAGGTTATATAATCTCACTCTTTAGTTTTCTGGGATTTGGGTCTTGGTGTGATCATGGTGGTGTCTTGGAAATGCTTTCAAACGCGAAAAATTTACTCGTATTTTTATTAATTATGACGATCACATCGGGATTCGAGTACAGAAAACCAGGGGGTGTTTTAATGTACATGAATATATATAGGCATCTAACTAAACTAACTTAACTGATAACTTAGAGAACTTAAGTTAACGACTAAAACTAATTACACAGTTTACAGAGTAACCAACTAATTACAGCTCAGCTCTTAACAGGATCCAGCTCAGCCTTAGCTAATTTACAGCGCAGCACCAGCTAATTGACAGTTCACTACTTAAGTTACTAAGGTTGCAGCAGTGGAGAAGAAGGCAATGGAAGCGGAAACAGTATTGCACCAGGTGTGTGTTGTTGGAGGGAAGAAACAGGGTTTAAGTTACTGCTTTTTCGCTTCAGCTGCTGGGTTTTCGCTTGAGCGGATTAACTCTCGCTTGGGCGAACTCGGGAATTGTACTGCAGTGTTGCTTTGTCGCTTAAGCGTTATGGCGAAACTTGGGCGAATTGGAAATATTTAATACAAAATGGCTTTCTCGCTCAAGCGTGATTGCTTCGCTTGAGCTAATTTTTGACCTTCGCTTGAGCGAATTTAACTCTCGCTTGAGCGAGTTGATTATTTAATCGGTATTCTGCAGTTGGCGTTCGGGTTCTTCATGCAATATTCCGAGTCCTTGTTCTCTTTCGGAGTCGGTGTCTTTGAAGTCTTCTTAAGTTAGCTTACTTGAAGTCTCGCTTGGTCAGTATTTGGGCTCTTTTCAGTCAGAATTGAGAAGTTTCACTCGGATTTTCCAAATCTCGCTCGGCTTTTATAATTTTCACTCAGATTTGTCTTCTTTTGTCAAGTGCGCCCTGTTCCTGCACCAATAAACAGCTACTTGCCTAGCAATTATACGCTGGCTGCTTAGTGAATTTATAAATACTTTAAAATTCCTTATCTAATTAATATTTTCAATCGGTTTCTTACATAAATAGCATACTTTTGAAATAATTAACTAAAACATGAATTATTAACAAATTATTAAATAATAATATCAAAACTAGACAATACTTAGTAATTTATGTTAAATAAACAGTGGAATAATTAAGTCTTTTCAAGACTTATCAGGATATAATCAAGAAGAAGGAATAGACTATGAAGAAACGTATGCTCCCGTAGCTAGGTTAGAAGCCATAAGATTATTGTTAGCTTTTGCTTGTTGTATAGATTTTAAGCTTTATCAAATGGATGTCAAAAGCGCTTTTCTAAACGGCTATATTCAAGAAGAAATTTATGTAGATCAACCTCCCGGTTTTGAAAATCACAAATTTCCAAACCATGTTTTTAAATTGAGAAAAGCTTTATATGGTTTGAAATAAGCTCCAAGAGCTTCGTACGAAAGACTTAGTAAATTTCTCTTAGAAAATGATTTTGAAAGAGGAAAGGTTGATACTACACTGTTTATAAAATGTAAAAATAATGACATTCTTTTGGTATAAGTTAATGTTGACGACATAATATTTGGTGCTACTAATGAAATTCTTTGTCAAGAGTTTGCTAAGATTATGCAAGATGAATTTGAAATGTTGATGATAGAAGAACTTACCTTCATCCTTGGGCTATAAATTAAGCAAACTCAAGAAGGAACTTTCATTAGTCAAACGAAATACTGCAAAGAATTACTCAAAAGATTCGAAATGGATAAAGCAAATGAAATAGCCACGCCCATGAGTACATCTTGCTACTTAGATAAAGATGCGAAGGGTAAGGACGTTGAAATAACTAAATACCGAGGTATGATAGGTTCCTTACTTTACTTAACAGCTAGTAGACCCGATATTATGTTTGTTGTATGTATGTGTGCCAGATATCAAGCATGTCCTAAAGAATCACATCTTACTGCCGTAAAAAGAATTTTAAAATATCTTGTGGGTACTCAAAATGTTAGCTTATGGTATCCTAAATGCATTGAATATATTCTTATAGGATATTCTGATTCTGACTTTGCTGGTTGTAAACTTGATAGAAAGAGCACTAGTGGCACATGTCATTTACTTGGTAGTTCCTTTGTTTCTTGGCATAGCAAGAAACAAGTAAGTGTTGCTTTATCGACAACTGAGGCAGAATATGTAGCAGCTGGCAGTTGTTGTGCTCAAATCCTTTGCATGAGACAACAACTTCTTGACTTTGGTGTTATTTTAAACAAAGTACCAATTAAATATGATAACACTAGCGCCATAAACATCTCCAAAAATCCTGTCATGCACTCTAGGACTAAACATATTGAGATAAGACATCATTTTATAAGAGACCATGTTTTGAAAGGAGATTATGTTCTTGAATATGTTGAAACTTCAAAACAATTGGCGAATATTTTTACTAAACCCCTTCCGAAAGAACAATTCATAAATATTAGAAGGGAATTAGGAATTTTGGAAATTGTTTAATTGACTTATTTTTTATCACATTTTCTTACTCTTTGAACATAGTTTTGCAAATCTTTAACTTAAAGATTTTAACTTATCTCTTTCATAAAATTCTCATTTCTTTGAACATAGTAATTTACTTTGTGATATATGGTCAAATATTTTTATTAAAAAGCCAATTACATTTTCAATAACCATGTTAATACTCCACAAATCACTTATTTTATTAAGTTCCCGAGTAGTCCCTACTTAATTAAACATATTTTTGACACCAAATAATCTCCTATACACCACATGGATCTCAAATACAAAATGTCAAATGACCTTTGATTTTCTTGACTTTCTTGTGCAACAAGATCATTGGCAAAATTGCAAAATTTTAATCCTTGTATAACCCCTTACAAAACACCCTTCTAATAACATTATTCTTCAAACGTGCGCTAAAACAGCTAGATGAATCGATTCATATATAGATGAATCGATTCCCATGAGACTTTGCTTAGCCAAAGGAGGAGAAAATATCATTATGCTTGCTTACATGCTTTGAATTACTCTGTGATATATATTGCATGTTTTAGGGGGAGTTTTATATGGAAATGTTATCTATCTCTATAAAATGTATCTGTCTTCAAGTGGTATATATTCTTAAATGTTTTTTATAATGCCAATAGGGGAGAAAATATATATATATATATATATATACATTCTAAGTGGCATAAAGTATCTTATAAAGAAGGAGAGAATGTCATAAATGGTATCTATTGAATGATTAAAGGGGAGATAACATCTTGAATCAACATCTATATCTATCCTTGTTGAAATTACATGATTAAGGGGAGCCTTACAATATTTTTTACAACAAGTGATATCCAATTACATGTGTAAATGATAAAGTGGTATCAAATTATATGTGTAAGGGGGAGTTATTTATGCCATGTATTTGAACTGTTATGAAATTAACACCCGGAGAGATGAACATTTGTTGTCATCATCAAAAAGGGGGAGAATGTATTTATATGTTGATGTAGGTTTTGATAATGACACAACAAATGAAGATATATAAAGGATGTTGTGCAAAGCAATTAATTAGAAGCAATTCAAGTTTATACGGATCAAGAAATCAAGAATTAAATTAATAAAGTCCAAAGAATTGATTCAAGGCATTTATAGAAATCTTAAACAAGTGATATAATCTTCCATGTGTCAAAGAATGAAAACAATCAAGAATCATGAACAAAAACGCATCAAAAGACCCAAAACGCATCAGAATACATCAAAAAATAAAGAAACAGGTGCAGGAGAAGCATAGGAATCGATTCACCCTTATAGGAATCGATTCCCACGTGAAAAAGAAAGGAGGAATTGATTCAAGGCCATTGGGAATCGATTCATTGGGCTGGGAATCGATTCCCCCCTGTAGGAATCGATGCATGCACTTAAATAACCCAGGGAATCGATTCACGCAACACAGGAATCGATTCATGACTATAGGAATTGATTCCCCATGCTAGGAATCGATTCATTCGTTGTTTTTGATGGAAAAATAGCCTGGAGGAATCGATTCATCACTGGAATCATACGCTGAATCATGGAAAATATCAGTACGCGTTTTCAGAAACTCAACTCCGCTGATTCCTCTCTCGAAGACTCAAATTGAATGGCAATTCCATTAATTGAGGCAGACAATTACACTTCTCAAGTCAGGAAACATGGATTGCTGGTGGATTAAGTCTTCCAATGCATAATTTAAGGAACCGGTGGAAATTTGTTTTTGGCAGCAAGTCACTTGGAACTTCTATAAATAGAGAAGAGATGGAAGGCAGAAGCACACCAACAACAAGCAATTCTTTCCTTCCTCTCTCACGCTGGTCTCTTTATTTTCTCTCTTTGCTCTCTGTTTCTCAATTGCTCTCTCTTTTTATTATTTGGAAAATTATTTTGAGAGTGAGTTTTATGAGTAAAATTATTTTAAGAGCTAAACTTGAATATTATTTCTTGAGAAAGAAAAATCATTTTGAGTGCTAAAATTTGCATATTATTTTCTAAGAAAGGAAAATAATTTTTGTGTGCTAAATTTGCATATTCTTTCTTAGAAAGGAAAATATTCTCAAGTGCTTTAATTTGTATATCCACTCTTTTGGAGAGTTATCTTTGTACACCTAAACACCAAAAATTCTAGAGGTTTGGGTTGGGGTTTCAACCTTGTAATTGTGAGATTGAGAGGTTGAGTGGGGTGCCCTTGTACTTGTGAGAATTGGGTTCTTGAGTGTGGGACACTAGGAAGCCGCGATTACTCAAAGTTGTATCTCTAATCTCCAATAGTGGAAATCCTCTAAGTGGATTGCTTAGAGGCGAGACGTACACCGCTGTGGTGGAACTCGTATATATCGGTTTGCAAATCTCTCTTCCCTACACTCATTTAAATTTGTGTACTTAAAATTGCTTGCTAAATATTTGTGTTTATAATTTAATTAATTAAGCAACTTTATTAATTTGCTTGTTAATATTAAAGTGCATGTTCTTTTAGTTTGATAAAATTTGTAAATCACTTAGATTAAAATTGTTAAAGTTATTTAAGTAATATTCTTGAATTAATTGTGCTAAAATTAATTATTACTTTCTAAGTGTTCAAAATAGTGTAACGATTAATTTGATATTCTTAATTGTTATCTCGAATATTACTTAAACTCTCTAAGTGAATTCACTTGCCATATATTAAGTGCTTATTATTTTGTCTTGTGTATAAATTGTTATTTACTTGTGATCAAATTTATCCTTCTTATCAAGCATATTTATTAAAGAATTAATTTCAAAAGCATTCCAAGTAAAACTTTTAATACTCAATTCGCCCCCCCCCCCCCCCCCTCTTGAGTAATTGAGGCCACTTGGTTAACAACCACTACCAGTGGAATTTCCCACTGGTCGTGGAACTCCCTACCAAAAAACCCATTGGCCATGGATTTTCCCACTGCCAGTGATTATTGCCTATTTTTTAATTTTTAGGCGTTTTGGGTGTCACACAGTGCGATCCACTGCCAATGGATTTCACACGCTGTAGCAGTTACCTTTAGTTTTCACAAAATTTTAAGAGAACAAATAGGGCAGAAACGTGGGGGACAGATGTTGGTGTATGCACTACGAGCTATTAATGTATCAATTTTAACTTATTAATAAAATTAGTATTTTCAGTTTTAGACAAATGCTATTTATCCTAGAATAATAGGTCATATGAGAATTATTTCTAAAACGTCCCTAATCAAGTATTTACATGGGGACATGTAAATAATTAAGATTAATGTGTAAATGTACTGATGATTTGATCTCACAAATCATGGATATATGATATCAAGTCTTTACACGGGTACACATTAAGGGTAATGTTGTACTGGACAGACCCACCATGAGAACGTTGCATGGATCGTTACATGAGTGTCATAAATGGTTCTCAATGTGATAATGGTATGTAGTCCTTCGACCTGAAGTCACTACGATTCCTACATAAGGAGTTTATTGTTTTAATACAATCAAATGTTATCTGTAATAAGATGACCATAAAGATTGTGATTAGGCAATAGATAAATTATGCAGAGGGATGTGAGTGATGTAGATTGAATTTGTCTCTCCTATGTGACAGGAGTGATATCCATGGGCCACTTGATGGAGTGAGACTAATGAAATGCATGGCCATGCTAGGACGAATAAATATTAGATATTTATTCTATAAAGTCTACTCTGGTATCAAGTAAAATGAATTGGGTCATACAAGGATGACGACGACCATGCCTTGGGCCCAATTAGATATCGTGACAAAAGGAATAGATATATAAAATAATTATCACTTATAGGTCATGTCGATGATAAATAATATTCGGACATAATGATGTATTGCTAGATACCGCTCTTATTTTATATTAATAATAAAATAGTTTATTATTAATATAACCGAATATTTTACCTATAGGGTCACACACATAGAGTAAGCCCACCAGAGGATAGTTTTATTTTAGTTGGACTGAAAATAAAACTATTTGGGCCTAACTCATTTAGAATGAGTAAGGAGCCCAATGTTTAATGAGAGCTCAGGTCAAGACCTAAGCCTATTGTGAACACCTATTTCAGCCTATTCACAAATGAAGAAGAGTTCCAAAAAGAAAAATAAAACTATTAAAAAAAAGAAAAAAAAGAAAGGGGGGACTCGAAAATGATCATTTCCGAGTGGAAGGACTCGGAACAGATCAAATCCGAGTGGAATATGCCACTGTTGAAGAGAAATCCGAGTAGATTAACTCAGAAATGATCAAAACCGAGTAGAACAACTCAGAATGGAGTAAATCCGAGTAGATTAACTCAGAAATGATCAAAACCGAGTGGAACTACTCAGAAATGGAGCAAATCCGAGTAGATTAACTCAGAAATGATCAAAACCGAGTAGAACTACTCAGAATGGAGCAAATCCGAGTAGATTAACTCAGAAATGATCAAAACCGAGTGGAACCACTTAGAAATGGAGCAAATCCGAGTAGATTAACTCAGAAATGATCAAAACCGAGTGGAACTACTCAGAATGGAGCAAATCCGAGTAGATTAACTCAGAAATCATCAAAACCGAGTGATAATGAAGCATTTTCGAGTGGAATAGGCTCCTGTTGGGGAATCCGAGTGGGAGTCTTCTGATTGTAAGTAATCCGAGTGAGGAAATGTTGATTGAAGTGAATTGGATTAAGTATTTTTCTGGGCAAAGCCGAGTCAGAGTAAAACCATTTCCGATTGAAAGTGCATCCGAACTATGGAACCAGACGGATTTCCAAATAAATGCCCCTAAAGGATTATTGGAGCTAAAAGGAAGTCTGGCTCCGAGTTGAATACTGAGTGAATCTGAGTGTAGAAGCATTGCCGAGCGAGATTCTTCCGAGTGGTTGAGTCCTCTTAGATTGAATCTCACTCGGACGAGACTGATTTTCACTCAGTTTTCCATTGGAGAACAGTTATTTCCACTCGGAATTGACTCCCAGTGAGGATGAATGTTGAATGAGAGGCTAATCCGAGTCGTCTTCTCTCAGATTTCCACATCCTCTCTCAGATTTTCAATATCCTCTCTCGGATTACAATATCCTCACTCGGAATTCCACCATTTTCACTCGGAATCCAACCCTCCTCTCTCGGATTACAATATCCTCACTCGGAATTCCACCATTTTCACTCGGAATCCAACCCTCCTCTCTCGGATTACAATATCCTCACTCAGAATTCCATCATTTTCACTTGGAATCCAACCCTCCTCTCTCGGATTTCACTATCCTCACCCAGATTTCCACCATTTTCACTCGAAATTCCACCATCTCTCTCGAATCTCCACCTTGCTGACCTGGATTCCACCACCCAAGTGGATCCAGGAATCCTGGGGGTGGCAGACAGGGGCGGAGGTGGAGGGAATTAAAAATTCCCACTAGCCGTTGTCCCCCACTACCAAAACCGAGTGGAAGCCTGAGCTGGCATTCCACTCGGAAGTGGAAGCCTGAGCTGGCATTCCACTCAGGCCAGCCTATAAATAGGCAAGGGGGAGGGCAGCTGCGAGGGGGGCATTCATTAGAGGAGAAAAACTCTGTCAAAGAAAACCTTCGCTCTCTCTCTCTGACACCAATTCTTCTCTTCTTCTCCTTCCATCATCCCTCACCATATTGCCACAATCCTTCCATCCTCTATCCCTCTCCTATTCCAGCACCATACCAACCTCTCTCAGCACCTTCCCATTCCTTTTTCCCCTCTCGGACCAGCACTCCTACTCCATCATCACTCGGTTTTCGCTCAACCATCACCCGGTATTCCTCTTATCACTCGGACTTACTATTTTGCACTCGGTTTCCCTTATTTCCACTCAGATTTTCACTGTTTCACTCAGATTTTCACTTATTTCACTCAGATTTTCACTGTTTCACTCAGATTTTCACTGTTTCACTCGAATTTTTACTGTTTCACTCGGTTTCCCTTATTTCCACTCGGATTCTCAATTTTTCCACTCAGATTTTCACTGTTTCACTCGGATTCTCACTGTTTCACTCAGATTCTCACTGTTTCACTTAGATTTTTACTGTTTCACTCAGATTTTCACTGTTTCACTCAGATTTTCAATTTTTCCACTCGGATCTTTCCAGTTTCACTCGGATCTTCATAGTTTCACTCGGATCTTCATAGTTTCACTCGGTTTTCTTATTTTTCACTCAGTTTTCTTATTTTTCACGCGTTTTTTTTATTTTTTGCATTCGGTTTCCTCTTCTCCCACTTAGTTTTTTATTCATTTTTCTTAATCAGTGTCGTAAGGAAAATACTTCCGTCTACACAGTCTCTATAAGATCCGTGCACGTGTGAAGCACTTCGCCTTGTATGGATTCTTCACTAAAATGATACCCATCAATATCTTCCTAATCTTTTCCTAAAAAAAACAACATTTAAAGAACTACATGACCCTGATTTCTCGAAGGCTCGAGAATACGTAGGAGCGGGAAACAGTTCCTTTCGGGCCCATCTTCTTTTATTCAATTTTTGGAGTTTTTTTCAATTTCATCTTGCTGTTAAAAGGAGGAGCGAGGTTAATTTGGACGAGACATCCTGTTAATCTCATATTTTTAAATATCTTTTTTAAGAAAAAAGAAAGGAGCGAGATTAATTTGGACGAGACGTCCTGTTAATCTCACGTTTTTTTATATATCTCTTTAAAGAAAAAAGAAGGAGCGAGATTAATTTGGACGAGACGTCCTGTTAATTCTCATATTTTTTATATCTCTTTAAAAGGCGGAGCGAGATTAATTTGGACGAGACGTCCTGTTAATCTCATGTAAATATTTTGTGTTGATTTTTGTTTATTTTTTTTGTTTATTTTGTCGTTCCATACATTTTTCTTTTCATGAAGAGGTTAAAATAATTATTGGGTTAATTATAATGCGCACTATCAAATTGAGGTAACCGTTTTTTTATAACGGACAGTCGTGAGGTGCTAATACCTTCCTTACCTATAATTAGACTCCCGAATCATGGAATTTCATTTTTATAACCAGTGCTTTAACAAAAGGTTTTTTCCGATATTTTATCCTAAAAAATATTGGTGGCGATTCCTTGTTTATTATTTAAAATAGTTTCGAGGGTCGGCCGCGCCGCCGCGATCCCGATCGCGACAGATGGCGACTCCACTGGGGACTTAGAGAGTCAAGCCAGTCAATTTGATAGCGCATGTTTTAATTAGCGTATTAATTATTTAACTTCTTCTTTTATTTTATTTCCTTGTCAATGTTTAGTTCCTGTTTTGTTTATATTCTATCATTTATGTTCTGTATGATCATTGAACCCTAGGGTAGTCGACTTTATTTTGTTGCTCTGTGTTTGTTCTATGTGCAGGATGAGTAAGGTACAGGTATTGAATGCCTCTTTCACACACTACACTCATAATTTGCACACACTTTTGAGTGGGACCCTATACCCGGGCCCAAATAAGCTTAAGATTAGGAGAGGTTAATAGCGGAGCCATTTGGGATGTACTTCCTGTCTGGTTACTGTGAGAACCTCAGCTAGAGTTCGACTTATTCATGGTGCTCACACTTAGTATACTTCTTACTATTTATGATCAACATCATGAATAGGATCTTGGCTCTAGTGACCTTTAGAAGTTTTAGAACAAGCCACCTAATGCGAGGTATCACTGATAGATGAACTTTAACCTGACTTAAGACACAAAGGGGCAAACTTTACTTATACCTTTCCTCATTCTCGCTTTCTTTTATGATCCAAATTAGAGAGGACCGCTTACCCATTTAGTGGATTACTTCCTCCAAAAATAACATATTTTTAACCCGTGATCCTTTAATGGGCAAGTAGTCCTTTCCTTTTATGCACAAGTCTTTGGGATTTAAGTTACGGATGTTTTGAATCAAAAAAAAAGAGGTATAAAAAAAATCAATTTTTTTTTATTATTGACAATGATCAGAAAATCCGTAGCTCACATGACCCTTGATTTGTCATAAGTTTTATCAAATCAAACTTCCCTGAATACAAAATATTTTCAAAGTTACTAGGGGAGTATCGATTTGTAAAACACGTCAGTTCTAGTAACTGATTTTCTCATTTCTCATGTTCTCGCAGGAAGCTATCAAGAGCTTAGCCAGTACCTCTGAGTGAAAGTATGGAAATTAACATGAGATCAGATAGTTGTGGTACAAATATACCCGGGTTAAAAAAATTACTGCATGTTAAGGCTAGGAAAGTTGATACAACCAGCTTGCAAGCATTAGGCAAGAAATTGGACATGAATCAGAAAATGGTTTTTTCAAGGAAATATGGGAGGATCCTAAAATTGCTAGAAGTGGAGGTACAAGTCGAGGCAATTACTGCTTTGATTCAGTTCTATGACCCACCTCTTCGTTGTTTCACTTTCCAAGACTTTCAATTGGCTCCGTCTGTTGAGGAGTTTGAACGGATCTTGGGGATGCCACTAGAGGGACAAATGCCTTACCGCCACCTTGGACGTCATGCGAATATTGTTACCATCGCTGATATCCTAAGGATTAACCCGGAAGTCTTAAGAAGTAAGCAACTAAATAGAAATCAGGTCCTGGGGTTTGATCGGGAATATTTTGAGAAGCACATGCTCTTGCTGGCTGAGAAAGGAGATTGGGAAGCCTTCATGGATACCTTGGCTTTAACCATTTATGGTGTTATCTTGTTCCCCAATATTGACAATTACATAGACTATGATGCCATTGGTATTTTCCTTGCCCGCAAATTCAAATCTGAAAATCCTGTCACCGCTATCTTGGCAAATATATACTGCACCATGGACTTCTGTTGTACACAAGGTGGAAAGAGAATCATTTGTTGTCTACCTGCTCTGTATGTGTGGCTCACGTCACATGTTTTCCACCAACTCGGCAAAGTTGAATGTCCTATTTCTGATCTGAAGTTATACCAGTTAGTAACAAAGAACGGGCGTGAATGGGCCAATCACCTGATGGGGCTCACAGCTGATAAAGTAAGGTGGTATCCACAATGGTTAAAGGTTGACACCATTATTCATCATTGTGGAAGCTACCCGAACGTTCCTCTCATGGGCACTCAAGGATGTATCAACTACAACCCTATCATAGCCAAACGTCAGCTAGCTTATCCATTGCTCGGGCCGCCAGATGAAGAATCACTTACTCCTTTTGTCCTTCACTACTCAAAAGGAGACTGTACCTCGGTTATTCGAGATGTAGCAAATGCATGGAAGATGATCCACAGGCAAGGAAAAGAACTAGGAGCTCGAAGCCATGCCGTGAAGGACGAATACTACCAATGGATCCTGAATAGGGTTTCCATTGTCAAGCTACCTTTCAGAAGTCCCTCCGATCTCCCGAGAAGAACACCTGTTCCCACACCTACCTTTGAAGAGGAAGCCTTGAAAGCCAAGATAAAAGAGTTAATTGTAAAAAATAAGAAGCTAGAGGAAGACTTGCTAAAGTCTCAACGAGAATGCGCCCTTCAGAAAAGGGAGAACTTAGAAAGCAAGCAAACCATCAAGGAGATTGGAAAAAAATGGAAAATTGAAAGGGATTACTTGAGGAAGCAAAGTCAATGCCTCTGAACAGCTAATACCCAACTGAGGATGAAGAGCAAGGAAAGGGATACTATGTTGGCTGACAAGCAACTCTTGAGAGATATGTTGGAAAAAGCCAAAGAGAACGAGCAAATTGCCTTGGTGCAAAAAGAGCTCCTACAATTGCAAGTGGGCCAGTTAGAGCATTAGCTTAATGAAGTGGTAGAAGCTTGCCAGCAAGAGATAAACGGCGAGCGACAGCACGCGATAGATACTGAGCAAGAATGTCGTGAGGCTATCCATATTTTGAAAGCTGAAATGACACAACAAGATGAAGTTATTCATTCATGGATGAACCGCTTCGCCCACTTGGCACATTTGGCTAATGGAGTCCTGGAAGACCTCCCGCTCCTGCTTAAGCAAGATGAGGGGATGGTTAACCCTCTTAGTACCCCAAAAGAAATTGTAACTTTCCTTGATTACTATAGAGAAAGGATTTGTAAAATGAGGGCCATGATTGCCCAAGCTAGGAATGGCTGATTTACTTTTCCTGCATAAAAAAAAAGATTGGCAGCAGTGATGTACTTTGAAACTCAGAAAGAAGGATTCTTTTGTCTCTACAACTATCTCATGTTAATTTCCATTTATCACATACTTATTACTCTTGAATATGACGTTCTGAGAAACGGTTGGAGGATACTGGCCGAGTTCTGCGATAGCTTCGTGCACCATACTAATGGTTTTTCTTTTACCACTTTTATTTAAATGTTTTCCTTTTAACAATTTTGTGTTTTGACTTACATTAGACATTACGGGTAAACATCCTTATCGGACCCGACTTCAAACGAGACTCATGGCCGAAGCTGAAATCAGGGATGAAGATTTCAGAAACGAGTTCAATCAGCTGAAAGAATAGGTAGCCGAGTTAACCAAGCTTTTGGAAAAGAGAATCACAGAAGGGGACTCCTCTGCAGGTATTGAAAACACCCAACAGCAGCCTGCCACTGTACCACCCCCTCTTGGTTCTGACCCAGCAAGAACCCAATTACCTAACACTATGACAACCCCTGTCACCATTCATGTTGGAAGGCCTAACCCTGCCATTGAGACCCAGCTACCTTACAGCCAGTCTTATGCACAGCATACATTTGTCGGTCCTGACGGCAACCCAGTACCTTTTCCACTTTATGGCCTACCACCAAGATACTTTCCTCCCCTCGCCAACCAACAAGAAACCCACGACCAGCAAACGGTGAATCCTCACGCTTCATACCAGCCAAATATACCGTCACTCCACCAGACCCAAAACACACAAGCCCATGACCCATAAATTTACTTAACCCAAAACACGCAAGCCCATGACCCACAAATTCACCAAACTTAAAATACACAAGCCCCGATGACCCAGCCGACCTACAACACCCAAGCTCAAAACACACGAGTCTAGATGACCCAACCGAATTATGCTGTACAGACTATGGCCCAACCCCAAGGTCCCTCACCAAATACAGGCCTGACAAACCAGTCCCATGCTTTGCCTCTGTTCAACCAGCCACTCGGTTATCCGTATGGATACGGAACCCCCTATGGGACCAATCTCCAAGATGCAACCCGCATGGTCGCAACTCCTCGAAAGGAAAAGATATAAATCTTAGAAGAGCGTTTGAGGATGATGGAAGGCGCCGGAGGATTTGGACTAATAGATGCTTCAGAGCTATGTTTAGTCACAGATGTTGTCCTCCCACCCAAATTCAAGATGCCAGACTTTGACAAGTATCGGGGAATGACTTGTCCAAAGAACCATCTTATGATGTACTGTCGAAAGATGGCATCTTACTCTTCTAATGACCAACTCTTGATCCACTGCTTCCAAGATAGTCTAGCAGGGGCCGTTCTTACATGGTATGCTCACCTTGATCGGAACCATATCCGTTGTTGGAAGGATCTGGCAGATGCCTTCCTTAGACAATACAAGTATAATATGGATATGGCACCCAACAGGGTTTATTTACAAAATATGGTGAAGAAGGACAGTGAAACGTTCAAGGAATATGCCCAACGATGGAGAGAGACAGCGGCGCAAATGGATCCCCCATTGTCGGAAAAAGAAATAGTCGCGATGTTTATCGATACGCTCCCATCACCTTTCTATGGCAAGATGATTGGTAGTGTTTCATCCAACTTCTCCGACATTATGACTATTGGGGAAAGAGTGGAAAGCGGAATACGAACAGGAAAGATCATTCAGGGCTCATCTGGGGCAAGCATGACAAGAAGGCCGGTGCCTGGAAAAAGGGATGGAGAAACTAATTCCATCTCTTCTAATCAAAAGACGCCTTCACCAAGACCATTCTTTCCTACTACGATTCAAGCTCCCAATCCTTATGTGGCCGCTACCACTCAGGGCCCGACAGCTTACACTCCCCACTTTCGTCCGCCCATGGTAAGAGCGCCAGTGCCGCAACCTGTGCCATACCATCACCCGCAGCAAGTGACTCAACCACCCAACCATAATCAGAACACAAGGAATTCCAACAATGAACGCTCCCCTGTGCAGTTCGATCCCATTCCCATAACATATACCGAACTTTTTCCAATCCTCGTTCAGAAAGGTCTAGTAGCTTCATCCCCCATGAGGCCATTGCAACCTCCTTATCCAAGGGGGTATGACCCGAACGCTCATTGTGATTACCATGCTGGGGCACCAGGGCATTCCACAGAAAATTGCCTGGCTTTGAAGTATAAAGTAAGAGATTTGATCAAAGCCGATTGGATTAACTTTAAGGAAGGTAGCCCAAATGTTGCCACAAATCCCCTGCCTAACCATGGAAATTCAGAGGTCAACGCCTTGGAAAATGATGAGGGGTACGTTAAGAATGTTGCTGACATAAGAATGCCATTAAGGATAGTTCATTCCCTTTTGCTTGAAAGGGGACTAATTGAAGGGACCTGGAGTATAGAACATGATTGCGAACAGACTGCCGAACACCAAGGTTTCTGTAAGGTCCTTCAAAGCCTTATGGACAGCCATATTGTGCAGGTCTGTAAACACCATGGAGATGAGGTCGACATGATCGAGGAACAAACAGGGGCACGGATCCCTAAGCCTTTGACAATTTTTTACACCAGGAACCCCCAAGCAGCTCCTGTTTTTGTACAACCAACCATCACTATTCAAGCACCCACCCCGTTTGCGTTCAAAGATTCTCGGGCTGTCCCTTGGAAGTACAACGCAGATGTGGTCGTTGCAAGCTCGGCAATGAGTGACCCGTCTCCTTCGTCCGTCACAAATATTGTTGGGGTAGGAGGTATAACCCGAAGTGGAAGAGTATACACCCCTCCAGAGCCAAAGAAGGATCAGGTTACCGGATATGCCAAGGTGAACAAAGAAGGGGCCAATGGTGAAATCAAAAGGGCTGTGACTGATGAAGAGGCCCATGAATTCTTAAAGTTTATTCGCCAGAGCGAATATCAAGTGCTTGACCAACTGACCCATACTCCTACAAAAATCTCTTTGTAATCGTTGTTGATGAACTCTGAGCCACATCGGAAGATGTTGATGAAGGTCCTGAATGAGGCCCATGTCAGTCATGACATTCCCGTTGATAAGTTTCAAGGAATAGTGGGGCACATTGTTGCAGATAACTATCTGACCTTCACTGACGACCAAATACCAACAGAGGGGATTGGGCATAACAAGGCTCTCCATATCTCCGTAAAATACCGAGATTACATCTTAGCAAAAGTACTCATTGACAATGGGTCGTCCCTCAACGTCATGCCAAAGTCTACATTGGCCAAGTTGCCATTTGATGGGACTTTTATGAAGCCAAGTGCCACGATAGTATGAGCTTTTGATGGAACTCGGAGGGAGGTTATGGGTGAGATTGAGCTACCCATACAGGTTGGGCCGTGCACGTTCCAGGTCCTTTTTCAAGTCATGGATATCTCGCCTGCCTATAGTTGTTTATTAGGCAGGCCGTGGATTCATTCTGCTGGAGTGGTACCCTCTACCCTGCACCAAAAACTAAAATTCATAATTGACAACAAGCTGATAATTGTTTCTGGTAAGGAAGACCTTCTGGTCAGCAAACCTCTGCCAACCCCTTACATCAAGGCAGCAGAAAAGGCCCTTGAAACTTCTTTCCAAGCATTAGAGATAGCAAACGCTACCTATGTGGGGGAAGGAGCCACAATGGCAAAAGCTTACATGCCAAGTGCATCTTTAATGATGGCAAAGGTTATGCTGCGTGGAGGGTATAAACCTGGAAGAGGGCTAGGACGTGCTTTGAATGGAGAAATAGAACCTATAAGCCTGCTTGATAACAGAAATGGTTTTGGATTGGGATATCGGCCCACGGCTACCGACAGAAAAAGGGTAGAGGAAGAGAAGAGGGAAAGAAGGGCTGCTCGTCTTACCGGCAGAAAACCTCATACTGCAAGAATCCCTATTTGTGATCTCTACCAGAGCTTTCGGAGCGCCGGATTAATGCCTCCAGACCAAGTGGCTGTCATTAAAGAAATTCCCCGTGATAGTGTTGATTTTGTGATTGCTTGTCCGCCAAGCCAAGAACTTCATAACTGGGAGGCCATCGAGCTCCCCACGACTTTGAATGTTTTGCCAAAGTAATTTATTTATGCTTTAAGTACTTATTCGTCCCTCTGCTCTGCCTAAAGCTTTGGGACCCTTCCTTGTAATAAAGGCGAAAAAAAACTTGTTTTTATCATTTTCATCAATAAACGCGTATCGTAATTCAAAAAAAAAAACTCTTCGTGTATCCCTTATCCTTGTTTTAAACCCTTCTTTTTACTCGCTTGTTCTTTCTTTTTATTTGCCATATCACACTAAACTGCAGATCCGAAAATGACTCTCTTGAGGAGAGTGAGGTCGCAATCCTGTTTCCCGACTTCGATCACCCAGTTGATTACGCTGATGAGGAAGGTGGGGAAGATTGTGAGCCATCGCCTGAGCTGACAAGGTTGTTAGAGCAAGAGGATGAAGGGATTCAACCTTACCTAGACATAGTTGAGGTCATTAATTTGGGGAATAAAGAAAATAGGAAGGAAGTCAAGATCGGCACTACCCTAAGCAGAGAACAAAGAGAAGATTTAATCAAGTTGTTGATGGAATTTTGTGATGTCTTTGCCTGGTCTTATCAAGATATGTCTGGGCTAGATGCTAGCATTGTCGAGCATAGACTTCCCTTGAAACCTGAGTGCCCTCCAATAAAGCAGAAATTATGCCGAATGAAGCCAGAAATGCTCTTAAAGATTAAAGAGGAGGTTAAGAAGCAGTTTGATGCCGGGTTCCTAGCTGTGGCAAAATACCCTCAGTGGGTAGCCAACATTGTCCCTGTCCCTAAAAAGGATGGAAAGGTACGGATGTGTATGGACTACCGAGATTTGAATAGGGCTAGTCCCAAAGATGATTTTCCCCTACCACAGATTGATGTTTTGGTTGATAATATAGCTCAGCATTCTATTTTCTCATTCATGGATGGTTTTTCAGGGTATAATCAAATTAAAATGGCACCTGAAGACATGGAGAAGACCATATTTATCACTTTATGGGGAACATTTTGTTATAAGGTGATGTCCTTTGGTTTGAAAAATGTTGGGGCAACTTATCAGAGAGCAATGGTGACTCTTTTCCATGATATGATGCACAAGGAAATAGAAGTCTACGTGGATGACATCATTGCCAAATCTAGAACAAATGAAGGGCACATTAGTGATCTAAGGAAGCTTTTTGAACGATTAAGAAAGTTCAAGCTAAGATTGAACCCTGCCAAGTGCACGTTCGGTGCAAGGTCAGGCAAGCTGCTAGGATTTATAGTAAGTGAAAGAGGGATAGAGGTTGATCCCGACAAAGTCAAGGCGATTCTCGAGATGCCTCCTCCCCGTACAGAAAAAGAGGTCTGAGGGTTCTTAGGAAGGCTCAATTATATCGCCCGATTTATTTCACAATTGACAGCAACTTGTGAACCCATCTTTAAGTTACTCCGCAAAAATCAACCGGGGCGATGGGATGAGAACTGTCAAGCAGCTTTCGAAAAGATTAAGCAGTACCTACAAGAACCACCAATTTTAGTGCCCCCAACCCCAGGAAGGCCACTTATATTGTATCTGACTGTATTGAACGAATCCATGGGTTGTGTGTTGGGACAGCACGATGAAACTGGAAAGAAGGAACATGTTATCTACTACTTAAGCAAGAAGTTCACTGATTGTGAAATGAGGTACTCCACTTTAGAGCGGACTTGTTGTGCGTTAGCATGGGCCGCTAAGCGCCTAAGACAGTACATGTTGAGTCACACCACTTGGCTAGTTTCTAAAATGGACCCCGTCAAGTACATTTTTGAAAAACCTGCTCTGACCGGAAGGGTCGCTCATTGGCAAGTGCTATTAACTGAGTACGACATAATATATGCCACTCAAAAGGCCATAAGAGGAAGTGCCCTGGCTGATTACTTGGCACACCAACCCATCAATGATTATCAGCCGATGCAATTTAACTTCCCGGATGAAGATATCATGACACTATTCAATGAAGAAGGTGGTCAGAAAGAGAAATAGACCCTGAGATTTGACGGAGCTTCTAATGCATTGGGGCACGGAATTGGGGCTATCTTGATTTCACCCAATAAGGAATTTATCCCTATCTGCGCCAGATTGTGTTTTGACTGTACCAATAATATTACTGAATATGAGGCATGCTCATTAGGAATCCAAGCAGCGTTGGATGCAAAAGTAAAGTTGTTGGAAGTTTATAGGGACTCTGCTTTGGTTATCCACCAATTGAAAGGTGAGTGGGAGACTAGGGACAGTAAGTTGATTCCTTATTATGACCATATCAAGGAAATGATCAAAGAGTTTGACGAGATCTCTTTTCATCACGTTCTCCGGGATGACAATCAAATGGCTGATGCTTTGGCTACCCTTGCCTCAATGTTTGAAGTAAGTAGTGACTACGATATGCCTCTCATCGAAGTAAAGAAGCATTGTGAGCCTGCATACTGTCAAATGATGGAAAAGGAGTCTGATGGGAAACCTTGGTACCATGATATTAAAAGATATATCCAGATTCAAGAATACCCTGAGGGTGCTACAAAAAATGATAAGAAGACCCTAAGACGACTCGCCATGGGTTTCTTCTTAAATAGGGACGTGCTTTACAAAAGAAACTATGACTCTGTCCTTCTTCGCTGTGTTGATGTTGATGAAGCAAACGAAATCATGAGGGATATTCATGAAGGATCTTTTGGGACTCACGCTAATGGACATGCCATGTCTAGAAAGATCTTGAGGGCTGGTTATTACTGGATGACCATGGAAACAGACTGCTTCACCTATGTTCGAAAATGTCACAAATGTCAGATATACGCTGACCATATTCATGCACCTCCGTTATCCCTAAATGTCTTGACGGCACTATGGCCCTTCTCAATATGGGGCATAGATGTCATTGGACCCATCGAGCCAAAAGCCTCAAATGGTCATCGTTTCATCTTGGTCGCCATCGATTATTTCACCAAATGGGTAGAAGCGGATTCATATACCAATGTAACAAGGAATGTTATGGTCAAATTCATCAAGCGAGAATTGATATGCCGATACGGCCTACCAAGTCAGATCATTACTGACAATGGTACGAATTTAAACAACAAAATGATGAAGGAACTCTGTAAAAGTTTCAAAATTCACCATTACAATTCCTCTCCTTATCGGCCTAAAATGAATGGGGCGGTTGAGGCGGCCAATAAGAACATCAAGAAGATAGTGCAGAAGATGGTAGTCACTTACAGAGATTGGAGCGAGATGCTCCCTTTCGCTCTGCATGGGTATCGCACCTCAGTTCGAACCTCGACAGGGGCAACCCCGTTTTCTCTCGTATATGGAATGGAAGCGGTCTTGCCTTTTGAAGTAGAAATCCCGTCCCTTCGGGTAATGATGGAAGCAAAATTAGAAGAAGCTGAGTGGGTTCAAGCTCGACATGACCAATTAAACTTGATTGATGGAAAAAGATTGACTGCCCTCTGTCATGGTCGGTTATATTAGAGGCGCATGAAATGAGCATTTGAGAAGAAAGTGCGGCCTCGACAGTTTCAAGAAGGAGACCTGGTACTCAAGAAAATTTTACCAATTTAAAAGGACAATCGAGGCAAATGGACTCCTAATTATGAAGGACCATATGTTGTGAAGAGGGCTTTTTCTGGAGGAGCCTTAATACTCACTAATATGGATGGCCAGGATTTGCCAATGCCTGTAAACACGGATGCAGTGAAAAAATACTATGCTTAGGGAGGAAATGTCAGAACAAAAAAAAAACAAAACAAAACAAAACAAAACAAAAAACAAAAAAAAACAAAAAAAAAGAAGAGAAAAGAAAATTAATGCTCACTAAGCTGAAAACCTGAAAGGGCAGCTCAGGCAAAAAGTTAGAGCGACCCGGTGAGTCGAAAAACCTGAAAAATGCGGCTCAGGCAAAAGTTAGGGTCAGATTTCTGGTAATGCAAATAAGACCTCTGACTCAAAGAAGTACGAGTCCAAGCTCGGGCGTGTGAATCACTGTCGAACTTACCTTTCCAAAAGCAAGGTCGAAGGGTGAACATGAAGTCGTGTTGGGGGTTAAGGCTCTCATCAGTCTCAGAGATTCATTGGAGGATCCATGAATCTTCCCAGTTTTCACTTGTTCCGGACCTATTCTATGTGACCTCATTCATTTCATTTACCTTCTTTATTTTTCTTTCTCTGTACTTGTTTAACGTGCATGAATAAAGTTCACCCTCTTCGATACGTGTTATGAATTTAGTTGATCTGATAAAAACATGTATTTTAACAAAATAAAATGAAAGAATGGTAAACATTTAAAGTCGCAAGGGACAAGATGCTCCTGCTACTCGACCTCATCATAGGTAATCATCACAGGGACTTGGCCAGGCACGCGCTCCAAAGCGATGGTTGCCTCATTCGTTCTACTTCGTCCATGAGTTATCGTAAGAGTCGCGGTTTCACAGGACTTACCCGATTTTGAAACTTATCTTTGCACTACTTACCATTTTTCTGCAGGTTATCTCACAGATAGTCATGCCAGGCACTAACACCCCAATCAAGTCTTTCAAATCCCTTCCTTGAATGTTTTACTCTTTCATCGCCTAAGCAGGCACCTTCAAAGTCTCATCCTCGATTATTAAAGTCCGTACCTCTTGAAATCTCTTCCCCAGTGGAATCATTCGCCAAAGATGGCACTTCTCAAGAACTCTTCCCCAATGAATCCCAAACTTTCCATCAAGAGGCAGTACCTGAATCACCAAATTCTTCCCCAGTGAAACTACGCTTCCCAGGCAAACTCAACTGGGGCATCTTCCCGAATTTCTTGTGTTATAACCATTCTCCAAGAATCCCTTCAGTCATGTCAAACTGAGGCATCTTCCTGGATTTCTTCCTTTCCAGTCATGAGGAGTATCTCCAAACTTCCTTCCAACCTATCGAAACTGGGGCATCTCCCCGGAATCACTGTCTTTCAATCAAAGAGCAATCCTTTCAGTCTTGTCAAAATGAGGCATCACCACCAGCCCATAGGACCAGTGAGCTAATTCGGAAGAGATCGTCCTTTTAGCTCCCCCAATCTCTGCGTTTTCTGTCAGCTGAGGGTTAACCCCACCTTTACTTTCCGTCTGCACCATTTACCTTTCGTCCGCCTATTCAGGCATCCTTTACTTTCCACCCGCCTATTCAGGCATTCTTCACTTTCCGTCCGCCTATTCAGGCATCCCTTACTTCCTGTCCGCCTATTCAGGCACGTCCTTTACTTCCATTCGCCTATTCAGGCATGTCCTTTACTTCCAGCCACCTATTCAGGCACACCATTTACTTCCCGCCTATTCAGGCACCATCTATTTCCTGACCGCCTATTCAGGCTCCCTTTACTTTCCTTTCCGCCTATTCAGGCATCCTTTACTTTCTGTCCGCCTATTCAGGCACCCTTTACTTTCCATCCGCCTATTCAGGCATCCTTTACTTCCCGTCCGCCTATTCAGGCACCATTTATTTCCTGTCCGCCTATTCAGGCATCCTTTACTTTCTGTCCGCCTATTCAGGCACCCTTTACTTTCCATCTGCCTATTCAGGCACCCTTTACTTTCCATCCGCCTATTCAGGCATCCTTTACTTCCCGTCCGTCTATTCAGGCACCATTTGTTTCCTGTCCGCCTATTCAGGCATCCTTTACTTTCTGTCCGCCTATTCAGGCACCCTTTACTTTCCATCCGCCTATTCAAGCATCCTTTACTTCCCGTCCGCCTATTCAGGCACCATTTATTTCCTGTCCGCCTATTCAGGCATCCTTTACTTTCTGTCCGCCTATTCAGGCACCCTTTACTTTCCATCCGCCTATTCAGGCATCCTTTACTTCCCGTCCGCCTATTCAGGCACCATTTATTTCCTGTCCGCCTATTCAGGCATCCTTTACTTCCCGTCCGCCTATTCAGGCACCATTTATTTCTTGTCCGCCTATTCAGGCATCCTTTACTTCCCGTTCGCCTATTCAAGCATCCTTTACTTCCCGTTCACCTATTCAGGCACCCTTTACTTTCCTTTCTACCAGGAGTCAACCCCGATCTTCTCACCTCCTGTTAACTGAAAGGCTCAAGTGTCAATTCCTGGTTTTTTTTCCCCTCATCTAATACTTTGACAAAGGTGTTCACGTCTTTACTCCCTTTCCAATTCAAAAGCAAGAAGAAACTTCATGCTTTTCTCATGGAAAAGAAGTAAAGAGGGGCATCTATGAACACCTATTTCAGCCTATTCACAAATGAAGAAGAGTTCCAAAAAGAAAAATAAAACTATTAAAAAAAAAGGGGGACTCGGAAATGATCATTTCCGAGTGGAAGGACTCGGAACAGATCAAATCCGAGTGGAATATGCCACTGTTGAAGAGAAATCCGAGTAGATTAACTCAGAAATGATCAAAACCGAGTAGAACTACTCAGAATGGAGCAAATCCGAGTAGATTAACTCAGAAATGATCAAAACCGAGTGGAACTACTCAAAAATGGAGCAAATCTGAGTAGATTAACTCAGAAATGATCAAAACCGAGTAGAACTACTCAGAATGGAGCAAATCCGAGTAGATTAACTCAGAAATGATCAAAACCGAGTGGAACCACTTAGAAATGGAGCAAATCCGAGTAGATTAACTCAGAAATGATCAAAACCGAGTGGAACTACTCAGAATGGAGCAAATCCGAGTAGATTAACTCAGAAATCATCAAAACCGAGTGATAATGAAGCATTTCAGAGTGGAATAGGCTCCTGTTGGGGAATCCGAGTGGGAGTCTTCTTATTGTAAGTAATCCGAGTGAGGAAATGTTGATTGAAGTGAATTGGATTAAGTATTTTTCTGGGCAAAGCCGAGTCAGAGTAAAACCATTTCCGATTGAAAGTGCATCCGAACTGTGGAACCAGTCGGATTTCCAAATAAATGCCCCTAAAGGATTATTGGAGCTAAAAGGAAGTCCGGCTTCGAGTTGAATACTGAGTGAATCTGAGTGTAGAAGCATTGCCGAGCGAGATTCTTCCGAGTGGTTGAGTCCTCTCAGATTGAATCTCACTCGGACGAGACTGATTTTCACTCGGTTTTCCATTGGAGAACAGTTATTTCCACTCGGAATTGACTCCCAGTGAGGATGAATGCTGAATGAGAGGCTAATCCGAGTCGTCTTCTCTCGGATTTCCACATCCTCTCTCAGATTTTCAATATCCTCTCTCGGATTACAATATCCTCACTTGGAATTCCACCATTTTCACTCGGAATCCAACCCTCCTCTCTCGAATTACAATATCCTCACTCGGAATTCCACCATTTTCACTCAGAATCCAACCCTCCTCTCTCGGATTACAATTTCCTCACTTAGAATTCCACCATTTTCACTCGGAATCCAACCCTCCTCTCTCAGATTTCACTATCCTCACCCATATTTCCACCATTTTCACTCGAAATTCCACCATCTCTCTCGAATCTCCACCTTGCTGACCTGGATTCCACCACCCAAGTGGATCCAGGAATCCTGGGGGTGGCAGACAGGGGCGGAGGTGGAGGGAATTAAAAATTCCCACCAGCCGTTGTCCCCCACTACCAAAACCGAGTGGAAGCCTGAGCTGGCATTCCACTCGGAAGTGGAAGCCTGAGCTGGCATTCCACTCAGGCCAGCCTATAAATAGGCAAGGGGGAGGGCAGCTGCGAGGGGGGCATTCATTAGAGGAGAAAAACTCTGTCAAAGAAAACCTTCGCTCTCTCTCTCTGACACCAATTCTTCTCTTCTTCTTCTTCCATCATCCCTCACCATATTGCCACAATCCTTCCATCCTCCATCCCTCTCCTATTCCAGCACCATACCAACCTCTCTCAGCACCTTCCCATTCCTTTTTCCCCTCTCGGACCAGCACTCCTACTCCATCATCACTCGGTTTTCGCTCAACCATCACCCGGTATTCCTCTTATCACTCGGACTTACTATTTTGCACTCGGTTTCCCTTATTTCTACTCAGATTTTCACTGTTTCACTCAGATTTTCACTTATTTCACTCAGATTTTCACTGTTTCACTCAAATTTTTACTGTTTCACTCGAATTTTTACTTTTTCACTCGGTTTCCCTTATTTCCACTCAGATTCTCAATTTTTCCACTCAGATTTTCACTGTTTCACTCGGATTCTCACTGTTTCACTCAGATTCTCACTGTTTCACTCAGATTTTTACTGTTTCACTCAGATTTTCACTGTTTCACTCGAATTTTCAATTTTTCCACTCGGATCTTTCCAGTTTCACTCGGATTTTCATAGTTTCACTCGGATCTTCATAGTTTCACTCGGTTTTCTTATTTTTCACTCAGTTTTCTTATTTTTTACACGTTTTTTTTATTTTTTGCATTCGGTTTCCTCTTCTCCCACTCAGTTTTTTATTCATTTTTCTTAATCAGTGTCGTACAGAAAATACTTCCGTCTACACAGTCTCTATAAGATCCGTGCACGTGCGAAGCACTTCGCCTTGTATGGATTCTTCACTAAAATGATACCCATCAATATCTTCCTAATCTTTTCCTAAAAAGAAACAACATTTAAAGAACTACGTGACCCTGATTTCTCGAAAGCTCGAGAATACGTAGGAGCGGGAAATAGTTCCTTTCGGGCCCATCTTCTTTTATTCAATTTTTGGAGTTTTTTTCATTTTCATCTTGCTGTTAAAAGGAGGAGCGAGGTTAATTTGGACGAGACGTCCTGTTAATCTCATATTTTTAAATATCTTTTTTAAGAAAAAAGAAAGGAGCGAGATTAATTTGGACGAGACGTTCTGTTAATCTCATGTTTTTTTATATATCTCTTTAAAGAAAAAAGAAGGAGCGAGATTAATTTGGACGAGACGTCCTGTTAATCTCATATTTTTTATATCTCTTTAAAAGGCGGAGCGAGATTAATTTGGACGAGACGTCCTGTTAATCTCATGTAAATATTTTGTGTTGATTTTTGTTTATTTTTTTTTGTTTATTTTGTCGTTCCATACATTTTTCTTTCCATGAAGAGGTTAAAATAATTATTGGGTTAATTATAATGCGCACTATCAAATTGAGGTAACCGTTTTTTTATAACGGACAGTCGTGAGGTGCTAATACCTTCCTCACCTGTAATTAGACTCCTGAATCATGGAATTTCATTTTTATAACCAGTGCTTTAACAAAAGGTTTTTTCCGATAATTTATCCTAAAAAATATTGGTGGCGATTCCCTGTTTATTATTTAAAATAGTTTCGAGGGTCGGCCGCGCCGCCGTGATCCCGGTCGCGACACCTATATATAGAGCATGAGATGCTCATAGGCTGCTGCTCAGAAATTAGACCAAAACAAAATTTCCGTACTAGCATTCGGAGCTCTGTTTTTCTGGTGGGAGTGCTCGTGTGGACTCCTAAGGGCGAAGTTACAATTGCTTCGATCGAGGATCTTGTTCTGCGTCTACAAGAGGTAAACCCTAATTAAAAATTTTAATTTAGCATAATGCTTTGAGATATACGTGTTTGCAATTCTTTTTGGAATCCTTTGTGTTTCCGCTGCCTGACCCTAATGGGATTCCCTAACAACAGACATAGAGAGACACAAGACAGTTTTGGGTGAGAATTGAGAGCTTCTTGGAGGAGATTTTTGAGAGGATTTTAAGAATCAACAAGAAGGGCATCGGATCTTTAGATTTTGGGCATTGGATTAGGACCAAAAGTGAGAACTCTAGTTCTTCTCTAAACCCTTGTTTTTTAATTTTGATGTCCTTTATGTTTGAGATTGAATTTCTGATTTATGGTATTGTAATCATCTTCCTTATGGTGAACTAAAATTTATTCTTGGGATTAGGGGGTAGCATGTCTGTAAAGCAAACTTGAGATGTTCTTCATTTTTCCATTTATGAATCATGTTTCTTATTCAATTTTATGTATGTTTAATGCTTCTACAAAGGCTTAGAAATAAGTGTAGATGATTATAAACGGTGTGGGTAATCGAAAGATTGGCATATGGCTTGAATCACATGAAATTGAACCTAGGGATTTGGGTTATGAAAGTAGACAAAGCTCTTTGAGGGATAACCGGGTTTTCCTAAAGCGTAAGGGATCTAACTAATGAATTGAACATGATTCTTTGGTAATTAGGTATGTTAGTGAGGTTTCAAGAGAAAGTCACCAATCAAATTTGGAAAACTTGCCTTAGGAATTCATAAATGGGGAAATTGAATTGCATTGAAACTTGGTAACGACATGTGAACCTTTTAATTCCCAAGAACCTAATCTCGACTATTTTTAATTAAGTATTTTGATTTTCACCATGAATAGCTTTGTGTTTTCTTTTGGCATCTTTAGTTTTAAGTCAATTTAAATTTTATTAAAATTAAACCATTGGTCTAGATGATCGAATCATTGATAAAACCGGTACTTGGGCATAATCCTTGTGGGAACGATAACTTTTTATTACCTGATACCCCGTGCGCTTGCGGTTCGCTATCAAATTTTTTTAAAATATAATATGAAGTGCTCACAGCCTCTGCCTAGAAATATTTTGGAAGATTGTTATCATAAACATATTATTCTGGCCATTTCTTGCAGAGATCTATTTTTCCTTTCTACAACACCATTTTGTTGAGGTGTTCTTTGAGAAGAAAAACTATGAGTTATGTCAAACTCATTCTAGAATTTTTCAAAAACTTCATTTTCAAATTCTCTATCATGATCACTTCTTATTGTACCAATACATAATCTTTTCTCATTTTGGATTTTCTTATAGAAAATCTTGAATACTTTCACAAACTCATCCTTGTGGGTTAGGAAGTATACCTATGTCATTCTTGTGTAATCATCAACTATGACAAATACTTCTTTCCTGCCAGACTTTTTACCTGAGATGGACTAAATAAATCTAAATGTAACAATTCTAATGGTCTGGCAGTGGAAACAACATTTTTGTTTTCAAAAGAGGTTTTATGTTGTTTCTCTCTTTGGCATGCTTCACAAAGCAGTGGGTTGTTAAAAGAAATTTTTGGCAGTCCCTTGACTAGGCCTTTTCTGTGAAGTTTTGAAATGTGTTTTAAACTCACACACCCAAGCTTTTGTGTCAAATCCACCCCTCCTCAGAGTTTGAAAACAAGCATCTTACATTTTGATCATTTAGTTCATTCAAGTCAACCTTGTACAGGTTATGATGTCTGTTTGCAGAGAAGAGTGTGATTCCATCATGGTTGATGACAATACATTTTTCTTTGTCAAATGAGACCTTGTACCCACTATCACAAAATTGACTAATGCTCAATAGGTTATGTTTCAGACCTTCAACCAAATACACATTTTTAATAACAAGTGAAAGAATTTTACCAACTTTACTAGACCTATGATCTTGCCAGTCTGGTTGCCTCCAAAGATGACTGTTCCACCTTTAAATTACTTTGGGTCTAGGAACATAGACCTTATTCCTATCATGTTATGCTAGCATCCACTGTCTAGATACCAATGCAAAGGCTTTGTTTTATTCTTTAAGCACATCTACAATAAGAATGATTAATGATTTTGGTACCCAAATCATCTTGGGTCCTACATGGTTAGCAACCTTTTCAATCATTTTATTTCTTTTCTCACAATCCTTTATTAAATGACCATGTCTCTTGCAATAGTTACGCTTAACATGTTTCTTCCTTTTTGAAACAAATAGAGGAGATAAAGATTTCTTGAAATCATCTTTCTCTACATAGCCCAGACCTGGTCTACTATGGCCATAATGGGATCTACCCAAAAGCTTGTTCAAATTATCAGTGCCATTAATAAATCTGCCAAGGTCTAAAGTGAGTGATCTCACTTGCTTCTGCATCTTGATGATTTCATCACTTGAGAGTTGAAACAAACTTTGTTGTTTTCCAAATTGGTTTTTAAAATAAGGTTTTCTTGTCTGAGTTTATGCAACTCTTCAAGGTTCATTCTCTTATTTCCTTTCATTTCTTTTTTAATACTTTTATCAAAATCTTGTTCTTTCAGTTTTAAAATCTGGTTTTCATAATCAGTAATCACATCAATATGTTTCACTTTTAATTTCTTGAAATTTTCCAACAACATGGAAAAATTATTAAGCAATAGATCATAATTTTGTTTTAGTTCACAATAGCTTACTTCTTCTGAATATGAGTCATTAGAGCTGACTTCTGAATCTGATTCAACATCAGCCATAAGATAGATTTATGTAGATTGTCTCTTCATCAATCCCTCTAGATTTGGATGAATCCTCACCATCCCAAGTGATCAACCTCTTTTACTTCTTAGGTGGTGTTTGGTATGAGGGATCTTTTTAAGTGAGATTCCCGGGAATGTGTTTCCTGGAACTGTCTTTACTGGGTAACTTATTTCCCATGTTTGGTGTTAAAAAAACCTACCCGGAAATCTTTTTAGTTTCTTTCATTCCCATATTTGGTATTAAAAAAACTTACTCGGGAATGTTTTTGTTTTATGAGGATTTAGGAAGAAAATAGGGGCATTTTTGTCCTAAAATTTTTTATTCCCGGGAATGTATAGGATACCCACCTGTTGAAATGGGAAAGTGAAGTTTTTAATTTCTTCATAATTAACTTTCCTGAGAATCTTATATTCTTGGGAATATTTTTTTTTATCTCATACCAAACATAGGTAAGGAAATATTTTAAGTAGCATTCCCAGGAAAATTCAAAGATCCCTCATACCAAACACCACTTTAGAGAATTTTCTCTTTTCTCTTTTGTCCTTCTTATCCCTGTTCAAAAGAGGATTCTACCTAAATATGTCTTGGTTTCCTACATTTGAAACATTCCAAGGCAGACTTGTCAGTTTTTAAATTAAATTGAGATTTACCCTTGTGATCTTTCCTCTGGAACTTCTTAGGTTTGAACTTCTTTTTCTTTAACAACCTATGAAACCTTTTTGTCATCAGGGCCAGTTCTTCATCTGTATCTACACCTGACTTATCAGAGTCTGGTTCTGAGCTGGTGGACTCTTCAACCTTGAGAGCTTTATGTTAATCAAGTGGCCTCAACACTCAAGAGGGGGGGTGAATTAAGTTTTAAAACTTTTCTTGGAATGCCTTTGAAATTTTTTCTTTTGTCACAAGTTAAGTGTTGGTGCAAGAGATAGTGAGTATAATGCAAGAAATAGTGTTAGACAAAGGATAAATGTTATTAAGGCAATTTATCAAACACTTGGTATGCGGTACTTCAAAATTAGTTATTCAAGCAAGTTTAAGAGTGAGAACACAATCAATATTAACAATCTAGCCAGATGCAATATATAAAAGCAAGAGGATAAGGGAGAAGAGCTTGCAAACCAATTTAACGAGTTCCACCAACCCAGTGTACGTCTCGTCTTCAAGCAACCCACTTGAAGGATTCCACTATTGAAGATTTGAGATACTAGCTTTGAGCAATTGTCTCCTAGTGTCCCACACTCAAGAACCCAATTCTCACAAGCAAAGGGCAACCCACCCAATCTCACAATCTCTTAATATCCCAAAGGTTGAAACCCCAACCTTTGTAACCACTCAACCTAGAGTGAACTTTGGTGTTTGATGTTTGTGTTTACAAGCAATATACTCTCTCAATAGAGTGGATAAGAAGATAAAGAGCTCTCATAATTTTTAACTCTCAACAAGAGAGGATATACAAGTTCCAAGCTCAAGGATTCAGAATATACAAAGAAAATAAACTCACTAAGCACAAATGTAGGTAAAGATTGATTGTCTCTTGTTACTACATCTTGTGCTTGAATTGGGGATCCATTTATAGAGCCTTGGAGGTCCTCCTAGCCATTGCATAATGAGTTCCAGGTTGTCCCTTCGTGTAGTGGATGTTTGGATCTAAGTTTCCCACTTAAAAGTGTCTTTTTAATGGTGTTTCCCACTACTTGAATCGATTCATGTGTATACGAATCGATTTATAACATTCTGTTTTCGGCATTTTAAATTTCAAACACATGTGAATCGATTCATGCTAAGTGTGAATCGATTCATGATTTGCTGTTTTGTGTTTTTGGGACTTCCAGGCCTTTGAATTGATTCATCTATTGCATGAATCGATTTATGTTTTGCTGTTTGTTATTTTTCCATGCTTTTTGATGCTTCCTTGATTCATTTTGCTTCATGGTTCCTTTCCTTTATCTTCATGCATTGCTCTCTTGATTATTTGATCATTTGAGAGCATATCCTTCATGGTTTCTTGATCTTGTCTCTGGGTTTTATATTTTTTTATGAGTATTTTTGTTCTTTGCACTTGTTTTTGATATTATGAAGCCTTTTTTATTCATGTGCATTTGTCATTATCAAAATCTGTTTACAACATGCAAATACATTCTCCCTTTTTTTGATGATGACAACTAATGGACATCTCTTGGGGTGTTAGTATTAATAATCAATATTCGTGTAGCAATGAGAGAGGACCACGAATCGATTCATTAATATTAGGCAACATTTTGGGTTATTGAAATCTTCAATTTGAGACTCCCTTTGCCTTCTTATTCAACCAAACACTTATGAACAACATTTAATCCAACTAATTGACCAAATACAAGAGTCATAAAATTCATAAGGCATTCAACCAACATCAAATTTCAAATAAAATCATCTTCCTAGCAATATATCAATTATCAATCAATATTTAAACACAATTGGAAATATCTAGGATTCCTAATTCTCTTCTAATATGTATAAATTGATCCTTTGCAAGAGGTTTTGTGAAGATATCCGCTAACTGCTTAGAAGTTTCAACATGTTCAAGCATGCAATCACCTTTTAATACATGATCTCTAATGAAATAATGTCGTATCTCTATATGCTTGGTCCTTGAATGCATGACAGGATTCTTGGAAATATTAATGGCACTAGTATTATCACATCTAAGAGGCACATGGTCTAATATAACGCCAAAGTCAAGAAGTTGTTGCCTCATCCAAAGGATTTGAGCACAGCAACTTCCTGCTGCAACATATTCTGCCTCAGCTGTAGATAAAGCAACACTTACTTGTTTCTTGCTATGCCAAGAAACAAGAGAGCTACCAAGCAGATGACATGTTCCACTAGTGCTTTTCCTATCAAGTTTACATCCTGCAAAGTCAGAATCAGAGTAACCAACAAGAGTGTATTCAACCCCTTTGGGGTACCATAAACCAACATCTTGAGTTCCAACCAAGTATTTCATTATTCGTTTTACGGTAGTCAAGTGTGATTCTTTTGGACATGCTTGATATCTAGCACACATACAAACAACAAACATTATGTCTGGTCTACTTGCAGTAAGATAGAGTAAAGATCCAATCATACCTTGATATTTGGTAATTTCCACATCTTTACCTTTCTCATCTTTGTCCAAGTAGCAAGATGTGCTCATAGGGGTGGCAATTTCATTTGCTTTGTCCATGTTGAATTTCCTAAGCAATTCCTTGCAGTATTTGGATTGACTAATGAATGTACCTTCTTTTTTTTACTTAATTTGTAGCCCAAGGAAGAATGTAAGCTCTCCCATCATGGATATCTTAAATTCATCCTGCATTAACTTACCAAACTCTTTGCAAAGTATTTCATTAGTGACACCAAATATAATGTCATCTACATATACTTGGACCAATAGTATGTCATTCTTTTTGTGCTTGATGAATAGTATTGTGTCAACCTTTCCTCTTTTAAAATTGTTTTCTAAAAGAAATTTGTTTAGTCTTTCATACCAAGCTCTTGGAGCTTGTTTCAAGCCATATAAAGTTTTTCTTAGTTTGAAAACATGATTTGGAAATTGATAGTTTTCAAAATCGGGAGGTTGATCAACATATACTTCTTCTTGAATGTATCCATTCAAGAAAGCACTCTTGACATCCATTTGGTACAATTTGAAATCTCTACAACATGCAAAGGCTAACAATAGTCTGATAGCTTCTAACCTAGCTACGGGAGCATATGTTTCTTCATAGTCTATGCCCCCTTCTTGATTATAACCTTTAGCAACTAATCTAGCTTTGTTTCTATTGATTATTCCATTTTCATCTAGCTTGTTTCTAAATACCCATTTAGTACCTATTATTTGGTGATCATTGGGTCTTGGCACAAGTTCCTAAACTTCATTTCTTTCAAATTGGTTTAATTATTCTTGCATGGCCAACATCCAATGTTCATCAATTATAGCCTCATTTATATCTTTGGGTTCTATTTGTGATACAAAAGCTAAGTGGTTGCATACATTTCTAATAACATTTCGAGTACTTACACCTTTTGTTATTTCACCTATGATATTGTCCAAGGGGTAATTCTTTACGGTGATCCACTCCTTTTGTTGAGATTCTTTATTTTGTATTGTTTCTCCTTCATTTTTGTTTTCTTCTTCATCTTTGTTTTCACCTTCATCTTCCAAGTTCATTTCTTGGAAGGTACCTGCAAGATCATCAATTTCCTTTCTCGGAGGATTTTGATTAAGTTCATTAAATTTTACATGTATAGATTCTTCAATTATACATGTTTGTTTGTTAAAGAGTCGATATGTTTTACTAGTGGATGAATATCCTAAGAATATTGCTTCGTCAGATTTTGCATCGAATTTGCCAAGATTTTCCTTTCCATTGTTTAAAATAAAACATTTGCATCCAAATACATGAAAATAAGAAAAGTTTGGTTTTCGTCCTTTGCAAAGCTCATAGGGGGTTTTCTTTAAAATAGGTCTTATCAAATATCGGTTCATAACATGGCAAGCAGTATTTACCGCATCGGCCCAAAAATGTTTCGCAATATTACTTTCATTTAACATAGTTCTTGCGAGCTCCGCTAAAGATCGATTTTTCCTTTCAACAACCCCATTTTGTTGTGGAGTTCTTGGAGCCGAAAAATTATGTTCAATGCCAGATTTTTCGTAAAACTTTTCAAAAGATTGATTTTCAAATTCTCCCCCATGATCCGTTTGAATGGATGTTATTTTCAAGTTTTGTTCATTTTGGATGAGTTTGGCAAGTTTCTTAAATGCATGATATGCTTCATGTTTATGAGTAAGAAACAATGTCCATGTATACCTAGAGTAATCATCCATAATCACAAGACCATAATAATTTCCACCAAAACTTTTGATTTTTGAGGATCCAAATAAATCCATGTGTAAAAGTTGTAAAGGTCTAGTTGTTGAAACAATATTTTTGGCTTGAAAAGAAACCTTTACTTGTTTTCCCTTTTGGCAAGCATCACAAAATTTGTTTTCAAATTTCAGTTTTGGTAAACCAATCACTAAATCTTTTGAAACAAGTTTGTTTATATGGTCTATATGAATGTGAGCAATTCTTCTATGCCATAGCCATGATTCATCTTCTTTAGTTATGAAGCATTGCATATTACTTGAAGCAAGACAATCAAGATTAATCATATAAATATTATCAACTCTTTGACCAATGAACTTTACTTCCTTGTTCAACTTATTTTCAATTATTCAACAATTTGATTCAAAGACAATTTTATAGGCCTTATCACTTAATTGACTAATACTAATCAAGTTATGCTTAAGTCCCTCAACATATAGCACATCATTTATAGAAGTGGAAGAATTTTTACCAACGTTTCTGATTCCTAAAATTCTTCCCTTTGTGTTGTCTCTATATGTAACAAATCCTTTATTTCATGGAGTGAATGATATGAATTTGATTTTGTCTCCCGTCATGTGTTTTGAACACCCACTATCCAAATACCAATGAGTGTTGCTTGCTTTAAAGCATACCTACAAAACATGTTAAGTTAGAGAACTTGGTATCCATTTTATGTTGGGTCCTTTTTTGTTAGTTTGTGGTGGTGTCCCTTTGGGAACCCACACCTTTCTCACCATTTTTGGTCCAAGCTTTCTAACATGGCAATTTAAAGCATTATGTCCTTTAGCACCACAATGATTGCATTTAGTGAATGGTGATGAAGATTTTCTAGGTGGTACAAAGAAGTTTTTGTAATGCTTTTCCTTTTTGGTAAAATTATATCCTAATCCCGTTTTGTCAAACATGCATCTTTGATTTCCAAGTAATACATTCAAATTATCTCTACCATTAGTAAACTTCTCTAAGGTTTTATTTAAGTCTAAGACCTTGGTTTCTAGGATGTCACATTTCTTTACAAAATTACAAGGATTATTTTTGGAGCATGCTTGAACATTTGCAACTTCCTTTTTCAAAAATTCATTTTCTTTATTAAGTTCTACTAGATGTATTTCAAGAGTATCAATAGTCTTTCTAGATAATTTATGTTTATTAGAAACCTTTATAAATTTATCATACAATTCTTCAAGAGCATCAAGTACTTCTTCTTTATCTAAGTCATGAAAATTTACCTCATTGTCTTCATCTTTGTGATTGGCCATGAGGCAAAGGTTTGCTTCTTCATTTTTCGACTCGTCCGAGCTACTTACTTCGTTGTCATCCCATGTGATATATGCTCTTCTATTTCCCTTTCTATCTTTTTTTTTCTTCTTTAGGTTTGGACAATCTATCTTGAAGTGTCCTTCCTTTCCATATTCAAAACAATTTGGAGAAGAAGAGTTTTCATTAGAGGTAGGTTTCTTACCTTGAGATTTGAAGCCCTTTTGGAATCGTTTGTTCCTCATGAATTTCCTGAAACGTTTCACAAACAATCCAAATTCTTCTTCTTCATCAAGCTCACTACTAGATTCTTCTTCATTGATAGAAGTGGCTTTGAGAGCTAGACCTTTCTTCTTGGAAGATTTTTCTTCCTCTTCCGCTATCCTTAATTCTTTCAATTTTTGTTCCTGTTCTTGTAACTTACCGAATAGTGTAGCGAGAGACATTTCATTGATGCTAGGAGATTACTTGATGGCGGTGACAAGAGGTTGTCATTCCCTAGTGAGACTTTTTAACACTTTATGAATAAGTTCTTTGTTAGTGTAAGTCTTCCCAAGAGTAATGAGATGATTTATAATAAGTGTGAACCTCTTTTGCATATCAACAATTGTTTCTCTAGAATTTAATCTAAAGCTTTCATATAGACTAGTTAAGGTACTAATCTTAGAGTCTTTGACATCACTTGTACCTTCATGGGTTATTTGTAAGGTATCCTACATATCTTTGGTGGATTTACATGTTACTACCCTAAAGAATTCATCAGGGCCTAAAGCTAAAGTGATTAGATTTTTGGCTTTATAGTTATATTGGACTTTCTTTTCTTCTTCGCTGGTCCAATCATCCATCAACTTTTCTACTTGCTTACCATCTACAGTATGCATTGGTACAAAAGGACCATTTTCAATGGCACTCCAAACTTTCAAGTCTATAGATTGCACAAAGATTTTCATTCTTTCTTTCCAAAAAGCGTAACCCTCACCATTGAAAGCGGGAGGTCTATTTGTGGCACCACCCTCAGGAAAAAGATTTAGAGAATTTGAGGCCATTATTCTCTTGAAGCTGTTAAGCTTGATCTACCAAGAGTCAAGCTCTGATACCACTTGTTAATCAAGTGGCCTCAATACTCAAGAGGGGGGTGAATTGAGTTTTAAAACTTTTCTTGGAATGCCTTTGAAATTTGTTCTTTTGTCACACGTTAAGTATTGGTGCAAGAGATAGTGAGTATAATGCAAGAAATAGTGCTAGACAAAGGATAAATGTTATTAAGGCAATTTATCAAACACTTGGTATGCAGTACTTCAAAACTAGTTATTCAAGCAAGTTTAAGAGTGAGAACACAATCAATATTAACAATCCAGCCAGATGCAATATATAAATGCAAGAGGATAAGTTAGAAGAGCCTGTAAACCAATTTAACGAGTTTCACCAACCCGATGTACGTCTTGCCTTCAAACAACCCACTTGAAGGATTTCACTATTGAAGATTTGAGATACAAGCTTTGAGAAATTGTCTCCTAGTGTCCCATACTCAAGAACCCAATTCTCACAAGCAAAGGGCAACCCACCCAATCTCACAATCTCTCAATATCCCAAAGGTTGAAACCCCAACCTTTGTAACCACTCAACCTAGAGTGAACTTTGGTGTTTGATGTTTGTGTTTACAAGCAATATACTCTCTCAATAGAGTGGATAAGCAGATGAAGAGCTCTCATAATTTCTAACTCTCAACAAGAGAGGATATACAAGTTCCAAGCTCAAGGATTCAGAATATACAAAGAAAATAAACTCACTAAGAACAAATATAGGTAAAGATTGATTGTCTCTTGTTGCTACATCTTGTGCTTGAGTTGGGGATCTATTTATAGAGCCTTGGAGATCCTCCTAGCCGTTGCATAATGAGTTCCAGGTTGTCCCTTCATGTAGTGGATGTTTGGATCTAAGTTTCCCACTTAAAAGTATCTTTTTAATGGTGTTTCCCACTACTTGAATCGATTCATGCGTATACGAATCGATTCATAACATTCTGTTTTGGGCATTTTGAATTTCAAACACGTGTGAATCGATTCATGCTAAGTGTGAATCGATTCATGATTTGCTATTTTGTGTTTTTGGGACTTCCAGGCCTTTGAATTGATTCATGCATTGCATGAATCAATTCATGCTTTGTTGTTTGTTGTTTTTCCATGCTTTTTGATGCTTCCTTGATTCATTTTGCTTCATGGTTCTTTTCCTTTATCGTCATGCATTGCTCTCTTGATTATTTGATCATTTGAGAGCATATCCTTCATGGTTTCTTTATCTTGTCTTTGGGTTTTATATTTTCTTTGTGAGTATTTTTGTTCTTTGCACTTGTTTTTGATATTGTGAAGCCTTTCTGGTTCATGTGCATTTGTCATTATCAAAATCTGTTTACAACATGCAAATACAGACCTCTTGCCTAATTCTTTAGGCTTCAAAGCAATGCTTTTAGAGGAGGAAGGCTTAGTCACTTCCTTCAGCTTCAACTTCATCTCTTGAAATTTGAGAACACTAAGAAGTTCATTGAGTGTAAGGGTACTAAGGTCCTTAGCTTCCTCAAGAGATGAGTACTTAGCATCAAATCTTTCTGGTAGACTTCTAAGAGGCTTCATATTTATATCTTTTGTGGAAGATGTTGTCCCAAGAGCTTGAAGCTTATTTAGCAAGGTTTGGAATCTTCTGAACATCTGGTCCACTATTATATGATCCTCCATCTTGAAAGTATCATACTGTTTTGTCAACAATATCTTCTTGGATCTCTTTACATTAGAGGTGCCCTCATAGTTATGTTGAAGAGCATCCCAGACTTCTTTAGCTGATTTATAATTGAACACCTTATTATACTTTGATTTTTTTAAAGCACAAGTAATGAGGAATCTGGCTTTGGCATTGATCTTCATTTTCTTTATGTCAAGCATAGTCCATTCATCTTTTGATTTAGAATTTCTATCTTCATCAACAAGAGCTACATAATCACCATGGGTGATGACTGCCCATAGGTCATATTGTTTTGAGAGGCTGCCATGAATCTTGTTCCTTTTCACTTGCTGGAGTGATCAACTAAAAGGATAAGCTTTATTACCAATTGATGGTTCAGAGCCAGACTTAGAAGGGGGGTTGAATAAGTCTTAGACTCTTTTTGAACATTTTGTGGAATATGAAACTTTAAGACGCGAGCAATCAGACTTTTGTAGAAGACTTATTAGAAGCAAGAATAAGAGAAAAAGAACACACAGAATTTATATTAGTTCACTTCCAATGCAGAAGCTACGTTCAGTCCCTTCAAACTTAAAGGATTTCCACTATTGTAAAACTCCTTTTGTAATTCCAGCACCACACTGTGCCACAAGTATTCTTGACTCTAGCCACTCCTGGTTTAACAACCCAAGTATTGTTTCAACAAGCCACTCCTGACTCAAACCTAAGTGTTCTTTCAAAAGGCTCTTATGGCCAAACTAATTCCCATAGAAACTAAAGGTTGGCAATACACCAGAATTTTACATAATTATAAATTTGAGAGAAGGATAATGTTTGGGGGTTTCTGAGAACTTAATGTATAAAAAGATACAAGTGATAAAAAGATACACTAAGTATGAAAGCAAAGAGACCAAGGTATGCTAGATGCAGAACAACAAAGAAGACCTTTGCTTAAGAACTAAAAGAGAAGAGAGCTTTGTAAACTAATTACAAGATTTTCTTTGAAAGACTCAGTGGTTCTCTATCTTCTTCAGTTTGAATCTCTTCATATATATATATATATATATATATATATAGATTACACTAAGTGACTATTTGATGATCAGATAAGAAGTTATGGTCGTTGAAAATCCTTTGAAGGAATTTTTGCTGTTGAAAGCATCAGACCTTTGATAGTATGATGAAATGGTAAAAGGTCTGGTGTGAGTCTATCAACACAGCTTGCACTAAAATAGAGTACAATCATATTTTAAATGCAAAAGTCCTCTTGTTGGCTTTCTTCTTTCGACCAAAGCATGTTCAACATATGCGGTTGACCTTCTACAAGTGTTCTGACACAAAAGCTGATTGTCATGAGCTTTTCTAAGTTGCACAAAGTAGTTACATTGGTTTCTTCACAAAAAGATTTGGTTGCATTACTACTTTGTCTCTTTTCCTTATTTGATGATAAATATAGTTCTTCTTGATAGGCACACAATTCAGAGCATCATCAAATAGGATCTTGAATATTGGTTATTGTAGTCTTGAAGTGAAGTTCTTGTAGCTTCAAAATTCTAAGGTCTGATTGGAGGTTCAAAGGTCTGATTTAAATCAGATTTTCTTTGAGAAAAGCTTGGAATCAAACTATTCTTTATATATCTTGTATGTCATACATCAGACTTCTATTTTGATGGACTCTCCCTTTCATTTGTAACCTGTGTGCTTAATATTTAAATCTTGAAACACTTAATTTAGTAGGTTAGATAACACATAGGCAGACTTCATTTTACTTAGAATTCCTTAATGTGCGATATTAACAAATCTTAGGGTTTGGTTGATTAACAGTTTTCTTTCATAAACCAGACTTGGTTCCAACATAGAGAACTCCCATTTCAAACTCTGTCAGTGGGAACTTCACTTAGAGGTGTGTAAAAAGGATGCCATTCATGAAGATGACATATTCATCAGAGGGATGTGGCAGACACAGTCCCCAACCCTAGGATGTAGTATGGTGTACCTCTTCTTGTAATTCTCCTTAGAGTAAACTAGACATTTAAAGTCCATCACGCCCCCAACGGCCTTAACATGTCAGGAGGAAGTCTCAATGATCTCCTTTTGTATCCATGCATAGGGGTTGTTAGCTAAGAGCTGCATCTAGTTTATACCGTGTGCAATTATGATAGAGCACCCTAGTACAGTCTTCACTACCACATGCTTAAGGCCACCTACAGATTGGTAAAACCTGACATCGTTAGAAGTGTAAAAATCAGAGCTTGCATCATCTAAAACCCCAGGCTCATAATCTATTTCAAAAGACCACTTTTGTCTGTCTTCCTCTCTCCTCGTCCTGGTCCTTGTGACTCAGGCCCTTGACTTCTCATGAAAATTCTTCGCCCACTGTATCCTTTAGACCCTCCTCTAGTCCTCATTATTTGTACACAATAGAAGGAAAACAAAAAGCAGATAATGGAAGAAAAAAGTAAAAGTAAGGGCAAGGATTCACTACCTAAAAATGTTGGTAAAGTCCTAAAGAGTCACAAACAGATAAGTCTTTCTCAAGACCTTTGAAGCACAAAGGGTTTTTTACAAGACAAGGGTGTGGAAAACTCTTTAAGGCACAGGGTTCTCTCTCTGAGTTTTGGTAGAGTATCAGTATGAAAATGCAATAAGTGTCTTGCAACATTTCCCAAACCACCTTTTATAGACGTGGCTAGGGGCAAACAATATGGTGGCATTTTAGATTCAAATTTCTTGGGCTGAGACATTTTAATTTCCAAGGCCTATTGTCCAAAAGTAACTGCAAAAGTTATGATTGAAGTGTAACTGTCACGCATGATTGAAAGTAATTATTGCATGATTGACGCAACCCATGATACACCCAACACTATATTTTGAATGGGAAATAAATGTGCAACAGTTACGAAAATGCATAAAGCAAGCAGAAAATTTGTTTTAAGTTAACAAAATGTTCTTCTTACCTACGCCTATAACAGATGTCTCAGTAAAAGAAATAGCTTACTCAGGCAACCAGTATAGTCCCTCAAATAAGCTAGGGGAAAATGATCTGGTCTCAATACCGGCCCCAAGACAGAAATTTTATTTGACCTAAAGTGGCCATGCAAGACTGGCAACGTACAACACATTGAAGCTTAACACTGACTCCCAACGCCGCACATGAGACTAATGACATAATTCCAGTATAAGTTATTCTCTCAATACCAAAAAATCAAAGCTGACTTATGTAATCACGTGTTGAGAAAACAACCTGCAAAGTGACTAATGGAAAGGTACAGTTGATAGGTAGGGTCATTGTGTCAGCCTTTCTACAAATAATTAGAATCATGCTAACATCTTGTACGGTAAGCCCACCTACTTGAAATGACTCTTTCGTTACCTCCAGGTATAAATACTCACACGTCAACAATGAAAGGTAGAACTTTCATACTAAAACTTATGCTTGAGCTCTAATATTCTCCTTGAATATTCATTAACTTGAGCGTCAGAGTGTCCTTACAAGTGACACCCCCTTTCACCCCACAACACGTAAGGCTGGTGATTTGGTATGAGGAATCACTCAAAGACTTTTATTTCCCACTAAAATAGAGGATATAATATTATATCTCCACTAGACTAGTATAAAATCTAAGCTCATAGCACACATTAAGGATTAGTCTCCAGGCCGGCCCTTGCACCCCGGCCACGACTAGTTTAGAAGGATTAGAGATTTTTTTGTGAGTACCATAAGGGCCATAGTCATTCAACAGGCCATTGTAGGCAATTAAAGAATGTCATCAAAACCTTAGAGCACCAAGGTAAGATTAGAAAGTATGTTAATAAGGGCAGATTACGGGTGGAGCCTACTAAAGGAAATTATAAAAGAAAGAAAGAAAATGATCCCCAGATCCCGAAAACAGTAAGGAAAAATGACAAGTAATCCAACAAAAAACCACAACCTAAAAAAAGGACCTTGAGAGTGATGATTCTGATGATGAACTCAAGGTTGAAAGTTAAGTCAATGTCGCTGTTATTGATATGATAGTTAGGGTTTGTTTGAGGGGCACCTATGAGAACTTCAAGGTGAAAACATGTAAGAAGCCTCAAGTATGTCAACCAAGATAACGGTTGCCCTAACCAATCTCTTCCAGCCTATTACTTTTACCGATGATGATTTTAGAAACATATCTCAGCCACATGACAATGCAATAGTGAATGAAGCAATAATTTGTAATAAGGCAATGAAATGCCTCCTCGTGAAGGCAGAAGCTCAGTTGCTATATTGTTTTATAATGTCTTCCAATGTATGGGTGTGCAAGACAATGATCCGATGTCTTTTTAGCATGAGTTAATAACCTTTAACGGGACCATAACTCACACCAGCGGGTATATGGAAACTCTGATCACTTTTGACTTTGTCCCTAAGGCCAAAAAGGTTAAAACCAAGCTTTTGGTAGTTAATACAAGATCATTTTTAACAGCTCTTCATTACTTAAGTTAGGGATTGTGGTTTTCACAAACCACTTAACCACAAAGCTATCAATTAAGTCCTTAATCCATGGGTTAGCCCCTTTAACCCCGCCATTTTACCTTTTTTTATCCCACTACTTAGGAGTTTTCAGCCTTGATCAATATAGCCCTCAAATTAAATGGGCCAAGGACGGGTTATATGTGGGTAAGCCCCAAATGTTTGGAATTCCTCACATGTGTATATCTTTACTCATGATCATAGGTGGGTTATATGTGGATAGCATCTTTCTATTCAAAATTTCATGTTATGGCATAATGAAACATACTTATATTTGAATTGTCTTCACGTTGAGTTTTCATACAAATTATGAAACCATAATTTTAAGCTATTTTCTTCCATTTTAATACAATAATATTAGAAATATTTATAATTAGAGATATTAATACAAGTTATCTGGCCCGATTCGGTTCGAGTATGGGCTTTAACGAGCTAGCCTAAAAAGACAATAAGAAATTTTATCTTCTAATATTATTAGCCAAACCCGACCCGATTTAAGTCTCAGGTTTGACGAACTACTCATATTATTTTACAACATTTATAATTTATAAAGTTTTTATTTCCATTAAGATAAAATTAGTAATGATATTAATATATATATTACAATGTGACAAACTAACGATCCCGAAAAAATTATATAGGTTAGGCGTTCAAAAATGTGGAGTCGGCACCAAAATTTTGTTTTATTTTTAAAAGGGTAAAATATTGAAAAAACCCTTTAGAGTTTTGAGTTCAGGAGTTAGTTACGAATAGGGAAGGTATTACCACCCCTATTTGTCGAGAACAGTGCCTCGAATTAAATCACGCAATTTTAATGATAACTTCGAAATTGACCTAAGAAACAAATAACAGAAAAAAATTATTTAAAGAAAAAGTGGGCCTGACAGGAATTAATCCTACTTCTACGTATTCTTAGATACACCAAGAAATCAGGATTACGTAGTTCTTTGTTGGGATTTGGAAAATAATTTTTATTATTAATTTTTGTTTGAGATATGATTAAAAATTTTGGAATTTTTAATAGTAAACAAGAGAATTTATGCCAAAGTATGAGATAAAGTAATCTATACACTTACTTTCCTTCATAATTTTATAGCATTGTTACAGATGAAGTTCATCATACGACACGGCTATAAAATTATTGTATTTTTTATTAAATGTAAATATTTTTTAAAAATGTTTTAAAAAAATTCAATGTCGAATAAAAGTATGAGATAGAGTAATCTATACACTTACTTTCCTTCAAGATTTTATAACATTGGTGCAGATGAAGTTCATCATACGACGCTGCTATAAAATTATTATATTTTTTATTAAATGAAAACATTTTTGTGTTTTATGTATTTTTTAAAAATTCAATGCCAAAGAAAAGTACAAGATAGAGTAATCTATATGCTTACTTTCCTTCATAATTTTATAGCATTAGTGCAGATGAAATTCATCATATGACACCGCTATAAATTATAACATTGGCAGTACTTCAACTCAGCCCTGGTGAGGTTTTGCCGGGTGAAGTCTAAAGCTAATTGTGCCTTTTTAAGAGAACCATCCGCCTCTATATTCTTTACAACCAACTCTCACCGGGCATCCTCAAAACAAATAAACTTTGCCTCGGCATCCTTTAACGACGCCTCAGATTTCTCCAATGCTGCCTCGCAGGCTTTTAGCTGCTCCTCAAATCTGGTTACTTTCCCTAGGACTACCTTGTAGGCCTGTAATTACCCTTCCAAATCAGCCAGTTTCTTGATGGCCTCCTCAACCCCTCAAAGCTTTATAGTAAATGCCTCATTTTCTTTGTCCAGATCGATCAAAGCCTTTTCTTGACCCACCATATAATTACCCAAATAACGATCCAGAGAGGCCGCTCGGATACTGAACATCTTCATAGCTCGGTAGACAGCCATAGGGTTAGCATCCATGTAATGCGCCTTATCCTCCTCGAACATCAGAGTAGATCGATGAACTAAGGAATTGGAAAATGGGAATCCTATAAGGACCGAGCGGCATTCCTGTTAAAAAGAAGACTCTGATTCATAAAATGCTCTCACTGCCTAAAAGCAGTATCATAGTCACAACGAAGGGGAGTAGCCACGCGCTTGTCTGTAATCTTCTCCAAAGTAATCTGAGGCACTTCTAGAGACCTAAAGCTTTCTGCCACCTAGATGATGGGGGTCTAGGGGATGTGTATCTTGAGTTGATCCCACCCTACCAAAGGAAGACCCTAGCTGAATACATCGTTTTATAGACACTTGGGATAGTAGAGAGAGAGGCTGTAGTTGAAGTCAGGGGAAGAAGAGTTGAAGTCAGGGGAAGAAGAGTCGTCACAGGGATAGTAGAGAGAGAGGCTGAGGTTGGAGTCGGCACTACGTGCGGTCCCCCTTTTGATGTAACACCTTTTGGTAGGCCTTTTTCATGTCCTTAGTAAACATTTGGCTGGGAGCCATATCACCTAAAAAAGAAAGGACAACAGTTAATATGATATATTGAGTAGCCAAAACACATACCCTAATAAAGCTATACTTACGCATCCAAGACTCTAGAGCACTCGGGTCGATGGATAATGAAATCAGCCCTTAGAAATAGAAAAAGTGCCCCCACATCTTTGATGAGGAACCTCACATCATCTCGCTCAATGAGAGACAGATCTTCCCATTTGATTCGGTATTGAACAGGTTCCTGAGTCCAATACAGCAAAAAAGTAGGGCGACCATCTGAATGGTGGAGAAAATCTTACCTAGGCACGTCTGGACTCACCCGGATTTTGAAAAAGAGAACTTTAAAGTTTTTATATGACTGGTCAAATGCCTTTATCAGACATTGAACAGAAACCCTGCTCAGTGAAACCCAGCCCACTAGGACCCTTACCTTAAAGATTTTTGCTTGAAAGAAATAGAAAAAGACAGGAACAAAAGGGGTCCACCCAAAGTACTCGCATAAAACTTCAAAGGCTTTCACAAAAGCCTATCCATTCGGATGAAGTTGGGTGGGGGAAACATTCAAAGCATTCAAAACCCCTATTTCAAAATCAGAGAAGGGAAATGACAGATGAAGACAAGAAAAAGAAATCTCATACACATAAATGTAATCTAATTCGCTACGGTTTGTTCGGGTGTGACAAACCCTCTCTTTAGAAAAGCAACACAAACACTCAACATTTTGTGCTAATGAAGATCCATTAAAGGCCTTATTTTGCCACAAATGGGCAATAGCCTCATTACTTTGAAGGGGGGAGATTTTGACAGAACCTCCTCCTTAACCCATGAATAGAGTTCAAAGAAAAAGAAGCCATTTTCAAACACAAGTACGAAAAGCAATAAACGAAAAGAAGAAGGTGAAGGAAAGACTGTGAGAGATACAATAATAACGAGGAGAGGAAGAGGGTCACTAACCTCTCTAAAAATGAAAAACCAAGGAAGCAAAGAGCTTAAGACATTTTGATAAAAGCATAAAGCAAAAACACAAGAAATAGCAGCAACAAAATGGAAAATGAGGAAGAAAGGGACTATATATAGGGATAGGGAGTAACTCCCAAGTGATGGATCTAACGATTAGGAACAAGCTGGCCATCTTTACAGCCACGATGCCATGGTGACTCTTCAAGGAGTAGTTGTCTTCAAAGTGTGGCATTGAAATCTGTCTTTGTGGAAGCGACGCGCCTGAACCTAAGAGACGTATTTAAAGGCCTAGGGATACAAAAACACCTCATCATTACAAAAATAACTAGGTTTAGACAGCGCGTGGAAAAATGAAATGACGGCTACCCACCGTATGACATGCATCTTCTTCTAGGGTTCCTCTTCGTGATCACTTAGATTTGTTCTCTCACTCAAATTGGTCTTGTCACTCAAATTTGTCCTTTCACTCGAATTTTTCCTCGTACTCAGATTTGTCATCTCGCCTAAAACTTGGAACACCTCAGCAACGACTAACATAGAAGCATCTTAGCATGACACCTAGTCACTCGGCTCAGCTTTATGCTTAGAGCTCGTAACTAGGGGGCTCATGTTCCCCCCGAATCAGGAAGGGGCCTCACAACATTCCTTCTTCCCCTCTCTTTCGACAAGAATAATGGAAGATTCACAGTTCCCATAAGCCTTAACGAGACGTGGTCATAATCACGATTGATGGACTTGGACCGAGGGCCCCCATCTCTTGATATTTTCATTTTTTTATCATTGTATAAATGTAACATAAAGAAATCTTTGTAATTCAAGTGACATATTGAGCAATAAAACCTAATTCTCCTAGGGTAATTCTCTAGGGTTTTCGTGTCTTACATACTCATTGTGAACACATATTATCCAAGATACGCATCAAAAACATTTATGCTTCATCTTGAGGGGAATTTTGTCTGAATAGGAAATAAAAGTCGGTTAATTATTTTATAAAAATTTGTTAGTTTTTTGTGTGTGTATATATATTCTCTCCCATGTAATCAAAATTACTTTTGCAAGTCAATACATTACATTTCAGTTGAGTTAGTTTTTTCTATTATTTATTCTTAATAAGTAGTTTACGCATTGTTGAACAAAAAAACAAAAAAAAAGTTGTATGGACCGAAATAAAAAAAAAAGATCATATTTATTGGGACTAGAAACATATTTAATACTTATAAAAAAAATAATTAAATATAAAAAATATTTAATGCATAATTTCTTAGACCATTAAAGACTTAGACATCACATACAAGAACTATCCGGAATTTCTTTTAACAAGATGTTCTTTACCCAACTTATTAGAAAAAAAAAAATCTACTTTTAAATGAGAAAAATATTTCCACTTCTAAAACTCTTGATCTAGTATATAGTTCATACCTCGTTCAATTACATCATTTGATCTATTAAAATAGACAATGGACAAACATTTCTTGAATAAATGAGATCCATAAGATAAGCCTACAGAAATGTATATTTCCTCTCAATAAATTATTTTTTGAGAGTTTTCCTAAGTGTTGATTTTTATTATTTTCTAATTATTTATATTTAATCAGTAAAAAGATTAGGTTAACACTAGTGCATAGATCAATAAATAGAGATTTTTTCTGACTTAACTTATGATATCACATTTGACGAAAATGAAATTGTAAATTCAACTAAATTGATTCAAGCTAGATAGAATGTTCAACAATTGAAAGCATAAATCAACTAAATTGTTGCACACGTGGTTCTATGAGGTGCTTTGCAATCCCAATTCTCCACACTATTTGTGGGCCTAGTTTATGCTGTTAAAACTTGTAGGCTTGGTATTTACGAACCTAATATATATGCAGATAATTGGTGGATGAACTATGAAGTATAAAGCAATCTTCCAATATGCGAATGAGAGCATCTACAATCTCAGGCTCTTTTCTATGAAGCAGTAAATTGGTTTTCTGGCGGAACAGAAGAACATCATTGGCTACACTTTAGAAAACAACGAATTTTAGCACAGTTTGCCGTTCAACAGGTTTATAGTGAGGCCCTGTTTATGCAGATGCATTTCTACCTATACACGTGTCTTGGGATATAAATTGGTTGCAAGTGTCAGCGAAAAAAGGAAATTTTGTTTGATATCGTTGAGACTTCCTGGATATGTCCTGAAGACATTCATGCATGCATGCATGCATAATCTGTATTCTATAGCCGTTTTAAACTGAGACTTCAACCATAAAAAGTTTCATGACATGAAATAAGATAGTATATTCCTATATTCTGCAAAAAGAAAACTGAATAATACGAGCAAAGCGAAGACTACCATAAAACATTCAGTCTAACATTCCCAAAATAAAATTTTGAAGATAATAACTCGGATAATTGCACACTGACAAACTAAAATTACATACAATGTCAGTATCGTGCATAAAAATCCCACTCCAAGCTCACTTCCCGCAGCAAAATTGTATCTAAGCTGAAGGAGAAATGGTTCTACAATAACCAACTACAATAAATGCATCCGTTCAACATAAGGGTGGTGCAACCATTGACTAAGAGGCTCCCCACAACCGACAAAACAACCTGAATTGCCATTTTCAGTGAAAAATGGGAAACTGAATATATGCAGCAGTTCATGCACTGCCTGTCTTACTAGAGAAGAACCTGTTACCCTACTCCTACGACCCCATCCAGTGACAATATCTATCCGGTTAGGGCCAACCCCAGATGTCAACATCTGTCTGCGGAACCAAGCAAGTGTCCTAGACAATGCTGTTACAGCAGTTCCATCAGACATGACATGAAGATTTATAAGCCAATAACAAGAACTTTTCTCTTTGACAGCATCTGGATACACATTTCTCTGTGCGGCTACCTCCCAAACAGAACCAGCCTCCTCCTTAAGCCCAGATTTATGCAGAAAATCCACCACTGCATCTACAAGCCCTCTTTTGCCCTCTCTATCCTCGGAATGCATCAGGTCCAAGAATTTGCCTACATGATCACGCACATTTTGACCATCAGGTCCTGCGGCTGGCATGGACAGTAAAAATGAATGCGCAGGATGGCCAGTAACTGCCATAAGTTCACAACAAAATCCCATATCATACGATGATTGTGCCTCTGTACAACAACTGAGAAGCAAAGTATAAGTCTGCAAAGAAGGGCTTAGGCCAAGATCCACCATGCTTTGGAGAAGATCATATGCATCTGGCAACCGATGCACCCTGAGGAATGCACTGAGGAGGGAATTGCAAGTTGGTACATTTGGAAGCAAACCTGCACTCAGCATTGCCTGATACCATTCCCAAGACTTCTCAACATTACCAGCCTTTCCCCACAGGTCAACCAGAAGACCATAAACAGGTTCATCGGGAACCCAATTGTTCCGTTTCATCTCATTAAAAACGGCCTCTGCCTCCTCGAGATACCCACAATGGCCAAGCACCTCCATTACAATGCTATAAGTAACTTTATCAGGTTTAAATCCTGCATTTTGCATGTCACGGTATAGTTTCAGTGCTGTTTGATAGTTCCTTGCTTTAGCTTGCAGGGCAATTAGGATATTGTATGTAACAATATTAGGAACACAACCCTGATCAACCATCTCACAGAATAGCCTATGGGCTGCAGCTAAATTACCGGATTTTCCAAGGCAGTTGATCATGACACTGTATGTAAATGTGTCAGGAGAAAGGCCAACTTCTTGCATTCTTTCATACATAGACATAGCCACATCAAGAAATCCAGCTTTTGCATGGATATCAATGAGTGTGCAGTATGTAACGCGATCAGGCTTGCATCCCATCTCCTGCATTCGGTTGAACACATTCAGTGCTTCCTTCAGGTAGTTTGCACGGCCGTAGCTGTGAATTAGCCGGTTGTACGTTACAACATTAGGCTGGCATCCTTCCTTGACCATCTGCTCTAGCATTTTGTTTATTGCACCAAACTCTCTTGCACGGCCCAGGATACCAACCATGGTCGTGTAGGTATGCCCATCATGCCAGAAGCCCGGTTGATGCTTTAGCCAGTAAAAGAAGCTTAGAGCAACTGAATGGTCATTAAGTTGCTTTAGGATCTGGTTAGCTTGATATGCATCTATTGAAAAATTCAGGTTATAAAGAGCCTTCTCAGTAGCAGGAGTCCACTTCAACTGTTGCAGTATATCTTTAACCACTTCCACAACATGCCCTGTGTTAGTAAACTGCTTGTTCAATGGAGCGATCCCTGCTGCCATTTTCAGATCCCTGGGGTGTTTATTGAAACTTTCCTTGAATGATCCTGACATCTGTGGATTTGAGGTTTGCATGTTGGAACCAAAATTTGTCACAAAACGATTAGAATGAGTTCTTGTTCTTGGTGGGAAGGCTCTGCGCTCCTGATTATTTGGTGGAACATTTGGACCTGCCCCTGACTTTTGTGTACCTGAAGAAGCAACAGGCTTAAAGCCTTTAGATAAATTTGATTTATCAGCTTTGCCCTTTGCACCATGATGATTACTGGTATGTGATGGCCCTGGATGAGTAGAAACAGGTTGTTTGGGATGAATACTTATGAAGTCCTCTTTTCTAATTTGTTTCACATTGGAAGATCTGATGTTGGGTAGGGCTCTGGCAGGATCAACCATACAATTTTTAGAGTAGCCAAGTATTCCCATCCCATCCGATAAAGGAAATTTATAATTAACTACATCAGAGAGAAAATTGACAGCAGCAATACCGGCCCTATAAAACTGGTCAGCATTTAGCGGAGACGAGTTTGCAACATGGTCCTGAGCACCATCATCAACAACACAAGCATATGTTACAGAGTCCGCTTTACTCGGCGCACACGAGGCAGAGCGGATTTGTTGTACACGACCAGATGGATCAACACCCTCAGCCTTGCGGGAAGGCGGTCCATTTGTCGAGTTTGCTGAAACCAGGGTGTCCACTACATGAGATGAAGTCTTGGACACAAAAGAAGACGGCTTCTGGACAATCACATCTTCATTTTTGCTCTGCTGTCTCCTTGACACACACGTTTCGTCCTCAGCACAGGTGCATGAATTACCATCAGCTGCATTACATCGCGAACCGCTAAGGAAAAAGCTCCTAGCACTGCTCGAAAGGGAACTAATCTGCTTCGCTCGCAACATATTCTACAAACAAAACCCAATAATAAGTCAAAATAACACAAAATTGAAAGCGGCAAGCATAAACGGAAAGAGACCAACAACATTCTAGGAACATTCAGCTCACTACCAAACCGACAACAAACCAACCACTGTAAAACTGTAAAGCGCAAAATTAATAGGCAAATGCAAGAACCAAAACACCGACACTACCAACCTGACAGAGGTAAATACGAACGTGCAGGTTATATATGAAATCAGGCACAACTTTCTCTGAGAAAAAGAAAATGTTGCGACAATTACAAAATTATCGTATTGTTTTCTATTTCTAGAAGTTAATAGAATCAAAATTGTAAGAGTAAATAGTAGGTAGTTGGTGGAAAGAGGGAGTATAGGAATGGAAGTGAGTGGTATAGCTACCTGCATGATCGTTGGGAAGAAGGGAAGAGAGGTGGCGGCTGCAGTGTTGTGTTATGTGTTATGTGCTATGTGTGTGGCGTCCAAATGTGAGACTTTTCCAAGCAACTTGGGAGAGAAGCTATTTTGTGAGGTTAGCCCTGATTTTTTCACACGCTTCTTTCTTTTTCCTTTTTTCCAATTTTTATTTTCTTTGGAAGTTTAAGGAGACGCGTGTGTGAAGCCTTGTGGCTCACGTTCACGCGTGAATACTAATTAGTAATTACCAATATCTTATTCGTTTACGTTTTCCAATTACTGAAGGAACACATTTCTTTTATCTCTTTTTTTCTATCTTTATGCATTAAATTAGAATTGCTGTAGTAATTAGAAACTATTATTATTAATCCCACAAAATTAATCAATTCAGTTTTTATCTAGCCCTAACATATCGGCTTATAGAGGCTAATTTAGCTTATTTTAGGGTTTTAAATTTGAATTTCAGAAAATACAATATCGTAAGTTTATGTATCCTTATAAAAAATTATTATATTTTATGTTAAATTTTAACATTTTTAATAGTCATAATTATCATGAGAGGATTAGTGTAATTAACAATTAATTTCTCTAACAAATACTATACATCATTCAATGGTATGTCATCTAATTGAGGTAAAAATATTCAATTTCTTATAATTTTTTTACTAGAATGAATATAATCAATATGTTGTTTTACATATTATCATATTCTTTACATTTTTTAATAACTTATTTACTGGATGATATTTTATTTTATTATTGTTATTAGTATTCACAAAAAAAAATTAGTAATATAGTTAGTCTTTTATTCTTTTTCATAATACATAATTATCTAACTTTATATAGATTAAAAAATTTAATTATTTTAGTTAAATAAAATGAATTTGTTAATTATTTTATCATAGTTCCAAAAATTTCCTTAGTATTAAGAGATACAAATTAACTTCTTATGTTTCATTAATATTATGGAGAGAGTGTTTATCTAATAAAGTTATGTATTAGATAACAAATCATAAATACACGTTATAAATTTAAATTAAGAATGGTCTTGATGTGGTGTATGGTATCAAGTATGATTTTCCTACTTTTTTATTAATTTATTTTTTTAGTAAGTGATTTTTTAAGTAAATTGATTCTCATGTTTGTGTATCAATTATTTTTTATTAGATAAGTTATATATTTTTTTATTCTTGTTTGGTTTAAGAAAAACTTATCCATAAATGTTGTAAGCTTGATAATGAGTTAAAAGTAATTTTTTTCTCAAATTTTATGATTATCAGTTAAATTTTCTTTATTCACCTACCTATTTAGGTTGGTGTCCTAAAATGTAAATCATTTATATTTTATTATTCTTGGTAGTTCTACTTACCCGGGACAATTTTTTTACAATTTTTACTAAGTATAGGTTAATTCTATTTAAACTAGTATTTCAAATAAAAAAAAAGATATACTCCTTGCCATCACCACTTAAAAAGGAATCTTATTAAAAGAATGGAAAAAGGTAAACAAAAGGAGAAATTAGAGTGATTTTATTTTTGTTTGGATTGATATAAACTGAAAAATTAGGAGGTTTGTTTTTTAAGTTGTTTGTAGTGGATGGATAAAAGTAAAGTAAAAACTAAAATTACCATTATGTCCCTGAGAGATTTACACAACAAGTTTTTTTAATTGGAACCTCTTCTTATTGTTCAAGTGTATCCAACACAACCTACCCCGTCGTTTGAAATATAACCAAAAAATCTAAAAACATGAGAAGAGGTAGAAACATTAGGGTCTATTTGGTTTCTGTTTCCTATTTTCAATTTTAGTTATAAAACAGTCATCATATTTCAGTTTTAAAAAATTTATACTGAAAAAAGTAAAAATGGAAAATGGAAAATAGAAAAAAGTTGTTTTTAGTATTTCCTATACAAAATTTCAAAACATAATAAGCATGATGATAGTTTTGTCATTAAAACTAAAAACAGAAAATGGAAACATAAACGAAATAGGCCTTTAGATTTCCAACAACCAAGCACCATTGAAGAAAGTGGCTGAGTACAATTTTGAGTAAAAAAATAATCATAAAATGGTCTTGCACCTGGAGCATAAAAGAACTTACAAAAATGTTATCATTGACAAATCTTAAATGCAATTATAGGCAAAAAAGTGTAATTTTACATATAATATTTGAAATAAGAAAAATATAACGGCAAAGGGTAAGCAAAGAATGAAATACATCACCAAGCTTCAATGTTATACACTAACCTCTTCTTGTTTGGTGGATGTGAAGATGAGATGCAATGAATCTCGTCCTTCACAAAGCGTTGAGCCTTCAGAATCGAGATGCAGGAACGATGGGCAAAGCGAGGAAGACGTCTGCTCTGTTTTTTTAGGCATTTTGCTCATGAAGTTTTTGAGTTGTCAGATTCCGCCTAATTACTTGATTCAGATAAGGCAATTAAATATATAGACCCAGGGATATTAAAACTCCCTTATCTCCAATTTTCCTCATTCCCTAAATTCTCCCTATTTTCAGTTAATTAAATTTCACTCATGACTTTTCTCCATTTCAAACAATTTTTAAAGGACTTAGTTATCTATCATTTATGTCAAACATTATTAATATATCTTCATTTATTCATACCAGTATACTTATTCTGATACCCATGTTTCAAAAAATTATTCATATCTGCACCCATAACTTATATGAATAAAAAAATGCAACTTAGTTATTGAAAAAATAAATTTTCTATTTTTTATAATTTTTGTATTTAATTTTAAATATATCTTTTAAATGTCTTTTAGTTTTCCTTGGGTGGGTTTTTTATGAGTTTTTAGGTTATTATAATAATTAATGGGAGTTTATTTCAAATTTTAATGTTGGGGTAGTTAAATAGTTAAAGGAATATAATTTGAGCATGAGTGAGAATTTATTTCTTTTAAAATTTTAATAGTTTACTTTAGCCTATAAATAGGACCACTTATTATGTGAAGGAAATCAACTTAAGTTTTGAGTTTAAGTTTCTATCCACTCCTTTGTGTGAGGTTCTTTGGTTCTTGCATAAAGAACTAAGTTTGATATTATTAAGACAATATGTCTTGGGAAGAACAATTGTGATCTTATCAAGGAGACGTGTGACGATCAAATCGATTTTATCAAGTTTACTTTTGGCAATCAATCTTATGACTTATCACTCATATTCTCATCTTTTTTGTTGAGTGCAATGTCAATATCTTTCTTTAAACCATTTACCCAAAGTATATCCTCCTCTCAAAGTGAATTTCAAAACGATCCCCTATCATTTGCATCGTTTGGTAGTAAAGCTTTGGCTCTTTGATTTTAGCTATGGAAAACATTGTGGTATGACATTTCTATGGAGAGAGTGATGTCAAGACTTACATATAATTGAGTTACAAAATTGTAGCCAATTGGAGGAAGTGCTACATTTTGCCACTAAGGTAGAACCATAACTTAAGAGGAAAGGAGCGAGGAATAGTTCTTCTAGTTTCAACTCTTCTAGTTGGGAAGAGAAAAATTAGAAGGATGAAGATTCTTTATCAAGGAATTCCCATGCCTTATCTCAAAAGACTCCACCTAATTCCAATAAGAGTCTAAAAAGTAGAGAGATCAAATGTTTCAAGTATTTGGGAAGGGGACATATTACTTCGGAATGTCCCACTAAGAAGGCTATATGCTTCTTAAGGAAAATAAAGATATTACCAGTGAATCTTCACAGTCTAAAAAATCTAATAGAGCCAGGAGTGAAGATGAGGTGGAAGAAATTCCAAGAAGGGATTTGTTCATTGTGAGGAGAATGTTTGGGGGTATGCCTAAGGAAAGTGAGGAAAGTCAAATGGAAAAGATTTTTCATACTAGTTGTTTAATCCAAGGTAATATGCGTTCAATCATTATTGATAGAGGGAGTTGTGACAATATGGCTAGCTCATGATTAGTCATGAAGATGAATTTGGAAACAAACCTCATCCTAGACGTTATAAGTTACAATTTTGAGTGAGAATAAAGAGTTAAAGATGGATCAATAGGTGGAGGTTGAATTCTCAATTGGGAAGTACTTTGATAGAGTTATTTGTGATGTGGTGCCTATGAAAATGAGTCATTTGCTTCTTGGTAAGCCTTGACAGTATGATCAAAGTGTTCATCATGATGGTCATATCCATAAATGTACCTTTGTCCATAATGACCACAAGGTCACACTTGTACCATTGTCTCCAAAAGATATGTGAGGATCAAAATAAAATGAGAGATAAAAGAGAACAAGAAAGAAAATAGAGTAAAAATAACGAAGAAAGAATAAAGAATAAAAAAGGTTGAACAAAGAAAAGAGAATAAAAAAGGTGGAGAATAAAGAAAGAAAACAAGCTTTGTATGTAAAATGTAGAGAGGTGAGAAGAGCATTTCTGGTAAGGAAATCTATCTATATTCTTTATAACAAAGAAATTACTACATTGAGTACTCACTCTAAACTTCTTAGTGGAGTTGAATCTATTTTGTAGGATTTCCAAGATGTTTTTCTAAAAGTGATACCACCAGGACTTCCATCTTTGAGAAGAATTAAGCATAAAATTGACTTAGTACTAGAAGCTATAATGCTTAATAGGCCAGCCTCTAGATCTAATCCTTAGGAAACCTAAGAGATTCATACACAAGTTTCTGAATTACTAAATAAAGGTTGGATAGAAGAAAGTTTAAGTTCATGTATTGTACTAGTCATTCTAGTTCTAAAGAATGATGGAAGCTGGAGGATGTGTTCCAACTACAAGTTTATCAATAACCTCACCAACCCAATTCCCAAGTTAGATATTCTTCTTGATGAGTTGCATGGTTCCTGTTTCTTATCTAAAATTAATCTTAGAAGTAGATATAATCAAATTAGGATTAGAGAAAGGGATGAGTGGAAATCTTCTTTCAAAACTAAATATGGATTGTATGAATGGAAAATCGTGCCTTTTGGGTTAACCAATGCACCTAATATATTCATAAGATCATGTTTTGAGAGAGAAAGTTTGGAAGAGCATCTTGTTCATTTGAAATTTGTTTTGCATATGCTTAGGAAAGAAATATTGTATGCTACTTTGGAAATAATGTACATTCTACAAAGATCATATGATTTTTAAAGGATTTGTTGTTAACGCCAGTGGAGTGCATATTGATCAAGAGAACATAATAGCAATTCAAGAATAGCTAACTCCAAAGAAGAATCCTAAAGTCTCGGGAAGATGCTTGCCTTATGTAGAATTTGCTTATAATAAGCAAATATACCAAATCTTTTTTGTAGTTTTGATTTGGAAGTAAGAGTATCATATACATAGAGACTTATACAATAATCGGTAAAATAACAATTTATACTTGTAAAATCATAAAACTATATGCAATATACTCACAAATATGCACAAGTATTTGTTGTTGATAAAGAATGTTATTATGGTAATAAAAGCATAAAAATGAAGGTAAATACAAATAGAAGTGTTAGGATTAGGTTTCATTGTCTTCCCTTTCAAGTGTGTGTTATCCTATCTAGTACAATTACACAATTTAATCAAGTCAATGTAGTATAAATTTCACTAAACTCGATCCCTTGATGAATAGGTCTTCACTCATTTCCCTAAATATCGATTCCTTGATTATTTGGTGAAAGTCCTTGCATTAGGCATTGTTCTTAATAACAATTAAATTCAACTTTATTCCTAGACAAAGAAAATAATGGACATTTCATTCCTTAACTCGTTCGAAAACCCCAAACGTATACGTGAATCGTTCACTCATTTGAAACATGCATTAGACATATGAAATGAAATACTAACATTGATTAGAATGCACATCTTACAAGAGTATTTAATATATAGCTAGAGGTGAAATGAAGGAGTTTAGCCACGCATTTTCATATGGGTTACCCTAAAAATAAAGAAAACACGAAATGATTAATGGGGAGTAAGAGAAAAGAATGAAATCGAAAGAGATCTCTCAACTTCAAACCTCCCCACGGTGTTCGATCCTAAAATTGGCTACTAACAACTACTTCCAACTTAACATTTTCCTTTAGGCTAGAATATATATTTGGTCCATTTAGGCCTTATAGGATTTGAACCTTACCCAAACTAATAAGATGGTTGCCTTACCACTAGACCAAACCATACTTTGGTAATAAAAATGAGAAAACATATTTATAAAGAATACAACAACTTAATTATATGTATAATATTATAAGTTATAATAAATATATTTATTAAATATATTATTTAATAATATACTTATTATAAAAATTATTAAATATTGATTTAAATTTTTATAATATATTTTAATGATATTTATTGTTAAAAATATATTATTGATAATATACATGTTATGAAATTATAAAATATTAATTTAACTTTTTTATATATTTTTTTAATAATAAGTATTAAAAATATGTAATAGTTATTATTAATAATAATTTATTACTAAGTATATTTTTAAACAAATGATATTATATTATTATTATTATGTATCATTATTATATATTATTAATAATATTTATTATCATTAAATAAATTTCAAATGTATCATTAAATGTGTTTAATTTAATAATATTAAATATATTACTTTATAATAAATGTAAATAGTAATTATATTATTAAAATATAATTTTTAAATATTTTATTAATAATACTTTTAAAATATAATAATTTATTAAAATATTATTATATTATTTTTATAATAATAGTATATTAGTATTATATATAATATAATTTATTTAATAATACATTAATAATAAATATTATCAGTATTATTAAAATATATTATAAAAAGTAAAATTAATATTTAATAATTTTTATAATAAGAATATTATTAAATAATATATTTATTGTAACATCCTCATTTGATTAATTAGGATTTTTAGGAGGACTTAAGTAGGAAATACGATTTAAATTTGTCAACTCGTAATTAATTAGATTAATTATTCAATGTTGTTTAATTAAAAATTTTAGAGAGAGACCCACTAAAATCTAGAATCAATCGGTAAATTTTTAGGGACTAAATTCAACGAACGATTAGTTTCGATTGTTGACCAAAGAGGTTAAAGTACCAAACTACCCTTGATCAAGCTAAATTAATTCCTTTCTTTTCTCTCTTTCTCTCACTCTCTCACTGACTTCATTTCTTTTTTTCTCTCCACTCTCACATGTGCTCTCTCTTTCTCACCATATTCCTTTCACTCTTCTCATTCTCCTCTATTTCTATCTTACAGCCTCCTTCTCTCTAAGCAATCACCACATCTTTCTCCTTTTTTTTCTCCTCATAAACCCATACATTCCTTCTCTTTCCTCATCACTATCACGTGCCTTTTTCTCTTTAGAATCTAATTGCATACGTGACTGCCACTGTTACAGAGCTTAAAGGTTGTGTTGAAGATGATCTGAATGCTTAATCAGCAGCCAAAGATTCTCGATCGTCGATCGGTGTGAAATCAGCGTCGAAAAATTAAAACCTCTTTTCCTTGCATATATGTCCATTTTTGCATGCATGGCCATTTTTTCTTCCACTTTTGCTGCATGTTAAATTTGTGATTTTTAGGGATTTTTTGATGAGTCTGCATAGGACTGTTCCACTATGATCTTGAAAAAATCATGAACACAAAAAATTATTCCTTTTTTTTTCTCTTTCCAATGAGGTATAGAACGCCTAAATCCATTAATGAAAGCGAAAGTTATGCCCAAAATACATAATGTTGTCCTGGCTGGTGCATGGCTACAGGTCGGCAACTTATTGCATAAATTGGGACTTTTTGACTCATAGCTGGCTTTTGGTGTCTTCATAAAAGTTATAGTAAATTTC